>OX336397.1:147615889-157343555 GCA_946902985.2 Meconema thalassinum
ACATTTTTGGAAGCCTTCATAGGGAGGTTAAGGCTGCTTGAACTTTTAGTTCTCGTAGTCAAGTGGTGCAGTTGCACCTTATATAAAGGGAGGTGGCGCGCAGTTCGTCACTCCTGTGGGGGTCCGGGCGGGGACACCAAGAGCCCGCCGATGAGCCTAACTTGGTGTCCTAGGCGAAACCCCACACAAGACACGGCACAAACCTAGAAGAATTGCTGAGTTTTAATTCACCGGCCGTGAAAGCCAATATACCATCTTTTTGGAAGCCTTCATAGGGAGGTTAAGGCTGCTTGAAATTTTAGTTCTCGTAGTCAAGTGGAGCAGTTACACCGTATATAAAGGGAGGTGGCGCGCAGTTCGTCACTCCTGTGGGGGTCCGGGCGGGGACACCAAGAGCCCGCCGATGAGCCTAACTTGGTGTCCTGGGCGAAACCCCACACAAGACACGGCACAAACCTAGAAGAATTGCTGAGTTTTAATTCACCGGCCGTGAAAGCCAATATACCAACTTTTTGGAAGCCTTCATAGGGAGGTTAAGGCTGCTTGAACTTTTAGTTCTCGTAGTCAAGAGGTGCATTTGCACCTTATATAAAGGGAGGTGGCGCGCAGTTCGTCACTCCTGTGGCGGTCCGGGCGGGGACACCAAGAGCCCGCCGATGAGCCTAACTTGGTGTCCTAGGCGAAACCCCACACAAGACACGGCACAAACCTAGAAGAATTGCTGAGTTTTAATTCACCGGCCGTGAAAGCCAATATACCATCTTTTTGAAAGCCTTCATAGGGAGGTTAAGGCTGCTTGAACTTTTAGTTCTCGTAGTCAAGTGGTGCAGTTGCACCTTATATAAAGGGAGGTGGCGCGCAGTTCGTCACTCCTGTGGGGGTGCGGGCGGGGACACCAGGAGCCCGCTGATGAGCCTAACTTGGTGTCCTAGGCGAAACCCCACACAAGACACGGCACAAACCTAGAAGAATTGCTGAGTTTTAATTCACCGGCCGTGAAAGCCAATATACCATCTTTTTGGAAGCCTTCATAAGGAGGTTAAGGCTGCTTGAACATTTAGTTCTCGTAGTCAAGAGGTGCAGTTGCACCTTATATAAAGGGAGGTGGCGCGCAGTTCTTCACTCCTGTGGGAGTCCGGGCGGGGACACCAAGAGCCCGCCGATGAGCCTAACTTGGTGTCCTAGGCGAAACCCCACACAAGGCACGGCACAAATATAGAAGAATTGCTGAGTTTTAATTCACCGGCCGTGAAAGCCAATATACCATCTTTTTGGAAGCCTTCATAGGGAGGTTAAGGCTGCTTGAAATTTTAGTTCTCGTAGTCAAGTGGTGCAGTTGCACCTTATATAAAGGGAGGTGGCGCGCAGTTCGTCACTCCTGTGGGGGTCCGGGCGGGGACACCAAGAGCCCGCCGATGAGCCTAACTTGGTGTCCTAGGCGAAACCCCACACAAGACACGGCACAAACCTAGAAGAATTGCTGAGTTTTAATTCAGCGGCCGTGAAAGCCAATATACCATCTTTTTGGAAGCCTTCATAGGGAGGTTAAGGCTGCTTGAAATTTAGTTCTCGTAGTCAAGTGGTGCAGTTGCACCTTATATAAAGGGAGGTGGCGCGCAGTTCGTCACTCCTGTGGGGGTCCGGGCGGGGACACCAAGAGCCCGCCGATGAGCCTAACTTGGTGTCCTAGGCGAAACCCCACACAAGACACGGCACAAACCTAGAAGAATTGCGGAGTTTTAATTCACCGGCCGTGAAAGCCAATATACCATCTTTTTGGAAGCCTTCATAGGGAGGTTAAGGCTGCTTGAACTTTTAGTTCTCGTAGTCAAGTGGTGCAGTTGCACCTTATATAAAGGGAGGTGGCGCGCAGTTCGTCACTCCTGTGGGGTCCGGGCGGGGACACCAAGAGCCGGCCGATGAGCCTAACTTGGTGTCCTAGGCGAAACCCCACACAAGACACGGCACAAACCTAGAAGAATTGCTGAGTTTTAATTCACCGGCCGTGAAAGCCAATATACCATCTTTTTGGAAGCCTTCATAGGGAGGTTAAGGCTGCTTGAACTTTTAGTTCTCGTAGTCAAGTGGTGCAGTTGCACCTTATATAAAGGGAGGTGGCGCGCAGTTCGTCACTCCTGTGGGGGTCCGGGCGGGGACACCAAGAGCCCGCCGATGAGCCTAACTTGGTGTCCTAGGCGAAACCCCACACAAGACACGGCACAAACCTAGAAGAATTGCTGAGTTTTAATTCACCGGCCGTGAAAGCCAATATACCATCTTTTTGGAAGCCTTCATAGGGAGGTTAAGGCTGCTTGAACTTTTAGTTCTCGTAGTCAAGTGGTGCAGTTGCACCTTATATAAAGGGAGGTGGCGCGCAGTTCGTCACTCCTGTGGGGGTCCGGGCGGGGACACCAAGAGCCCGCCGATGAGCCTAACTTGGTGTCCTAGGCGAAACCCCACACAAGACACGGCACAAACCTAGAAGAATTGCTGAGTTTTAATTCACCGGCCGTGAAAGCCAATATACCATCTTTTTGGAAGCCTTCATAGGGAGGTTAAGGCTGCTTGAACTTTTAGTTCTCGTAGTCAACTGGTGCAGTTGCACCTTATGTAAAGGGAGGTGGCGCGCAGTTCGTCACTCCTGTGGGGGTCCGGGCGGGGACACCAAGAGCCCGCCGATGAGCCTAACTTGGTGTCCTAGGCGAAACCCCACACAAGACACGGCACAAACCTAGAAGAATTGCTGAGTTTTAATTCACCGGCCGTGAAAGCCAATATACCATCTTTTTGGAAGCCTTCATAGGGAGGTTAAGGCTGCTTGAACTTTTAGTTCTCGTAGTCAAGTGGTGCAGTTGCACCTTATATAAAGGGAGGTGGCGCGCAGTTCGTCATTCCTGTGGGGGTCCGGGCGGGGACACCAAGAGCCCGCCGATGAGCCTAACTTGGTGTCCTAGGCGAAACCCCACACAAGACACGGCACAAACCTAGAAGAATTGCTGAGTTTTAATTCACCGGCCGTGAAAGCCAATATACCATCTTTTTGGAAGCCTTCATAGGGAGGTTAAGGCTGCTTGAACTTTTAGTTCTCGTAGTCAAGTGGTGCAGTTGCACCTTATATAAAGGGAGGTGGCGCGCAGTTCGTCACTCCTGTGGGGGTCCGGGCGGGGACACCAAGAGCCCGCCGATGAGCCTAAATTGGTGTCCTAGGCGAAACCCCACACAAGACACGGCACAAACCTAGAAGAATTGCTGAGTTTTAATTCACCGGCCGTGAAAGCCAATATACCACCTTTTTGGAAGCCTTCATAGGGAGGTTAAGGCTGCTTGAACTTTTAGTTCTCGTAGTCAAGTGGTGCAGTTGCACCTTATATAAAGGGAGGTGGCGCGCAGTTCGTCACTCCTGTGGGGGTCCGGGCGGGGACACCAAGAGCCCGCCGATGAGCCTAACTTGGTGTCCTAGGCGAAACCCCACACAAGACACGGCACAAACCCAGAAGAATTGCTGACTTTTAATTCACCGGCCGTGAAAGCCAATATACCATCTTTTTGGAAGCCTTCATAGGGAGGTTAAGGCTGCTTGAACTTTTAGTTCTCGTAGTCAAGTGGAGCAGTTGCACCTTATATAAAGGGAGGTGGCGCGCAGTTCGTCACTCCTGTGGGGGTCCAGGCGGGGACACCAAGAGCCCGCCGATGAGCCTAACTTGGTGTCCTGGGCGAAACCCCACACAAGACACGGCACAAACCTAGAAGAATTGCTGAGTTTTAATTCACCGGCCGTGAAAGCCAATATACCATCTTTTTGGAAGCCTTCATAGGGAGGTTAAGGCTGCTTGAACTTTTAGTTCTCGTAGTCAAGAGGTGCAGTTGCACCTTATATAAAGGGAGGTGGCGCGCAGTTCGTCACTCCTGTGGCGGTCCGGGCGGGGACACCAAGAGCCCGCCGATGAGCCTAACTTGGTGTCCTAGGCGAAACCCCACACAAGACACGGCACAAACCTAGAAGAATTGCTGAGTTTTAATTCACCGGCCGTGAAAGCCAATATACCATCTTTTTGAAAGCCTTCATAGGGAGGTTAAGGCTGCTTGAACTTTTAGTTCTCGTAGTCAAGTGGTGCAGTTGCACCTTATATAAAGGGAGGTGGCGCGCAGTTCGTCACTCCTGTGGCGGTCCGGGCGGGGACACCAAGAGCCCGCCGATGAGCCTAACTTGGTGTCCTAGGCGAAACCCCACACAAGACACGGCACAAACCTAGAAGAATTGCTGAGTTTTAATTCACCGGCCGTGAAAGCCAATATACCATCTTTTTGGAAGCCTTCATAAGGAGGTTAAGGCTGCTTGAACATTTAGTTCTCGTAGTCAAGTGGTGCAGTTGAACCTTATATAAAGGGAGGTGGCGCGCAGTTCGTCATTCCTGTGGGGGTCCGGGCGGGGACACCAAGAGCCCGCCGATGAGCCTAAATTGGTGTCTTAGGCGAAACCCCACACAAGACACGGCACAAACCTAGAAGAATTGCTGAGTTTTAATTCACCGGCCGTGAAAGCCAATATACCACATTTTTGGAAGCCTTCATAGGGAGGTTAAGGCTGCTTGAACTTTTAGTTCTCGTAGTCAAGTGGTGCAGTTGCACCTTATATAAAGGGAGGTGGCGCGCAGTTCGTCACTCCTGTGGGGGTCCGGGCGGGGACACCAAGAGCCCGCCGATGAGCCTAACTTGGTGTCCTAGGCGAAACCCCACACAAGACACGGCACAAACCTAGAAGAATTGCTGAGTTTTAATTCACCGGCCGTGAAAGCCAATATACCATCTTTTTGGAAGCCTTCATAGGGAGGTTAAGGCTGCTTGAACTTTTAGTTCTCGTAGTCAAGTGGAGCAGTTGCACCGTATATAAAGGGAGGTGGCGCGCAGTTCGTCACTCCTGTGGGGGTCCGGGCGGGGACACCAAGAGCCCGCCGATGAGCCTAACTTGGTGTCCTGGGCGAAACCCCACACAAGACACGGCACAAACCTAGAAGAATTGCTGAGTTTTAATTCACCGGCCGTGAAAGCCAATATACCATCTTTTTGGAAGCCTTCATAAGGAGGTTAAGGCTGCTTGAACATTTAGTTCTCGTAGTCAAGTGGTGCAGTTGAACCTTATATAAAGGGAGGTGGCGCGCAGTTCGTCACTCCTGTGGGGGTCCGGGCGGGGACACCAAGAGCCCGCCGATGAGCCTAAATTGGTGTCTTAGACGAAACCCCACACAAGACACGGCACAAACCTAGAAGAATTGCTGAGTTTTAATTCACCGGCCGTGAAAGCCAATATACCACATTTTTGGAAGCCTTCATAGGGAGGTTAAGGCTGCTTGAACTTTTAGTTCTCGTAGTCAAGTGGTGCAGTTGCACCTTATATAAAGGGAGGTGGCGCGCAGTTCGTCACTCCTGTGGGGGTCCGGGCGGGGACACCAAGAGCCCGCCGATGAGCCTAACTTGGTGTCCTAGGCGAAACCCCACACAAGACACGGCACAAACCTAGAAGAATTGCTGAGTTTTAATTCACCGGCCGTGAAAGCCAATATACCATCTTTTTGGAAGCCTTCATAGGGAGGTTAAGGCTGCTTGAAATTTTAGTTCTCGTAGTCAAGTGGAGCAGTTACACCGTATATAAAGGGAGGTGGCGCGCAGTTCGTCACTCCTGTGGGGGTCCGGGCGGGGACACCAAGAGCCCGCCGATGAGCCTAACTTGGTGTCCTGGGCGAAACCCCACACAAGACACGGCACAAACCTAGAAGAATTGCTGAGTTTTAATTCACCGGCCGTGAAAGCCAATATACCAACTTTTTGGAAGCCTTCATAGGGAGGTTAAGGCTGCTTGAACTTTTAGTTCTCGTAGTCAAGAGGTGCATTTGCACCTTATATAAAGGGAGGTGGCGCGCAGTTCGTCACTCCTGTGGCGGTCCGGGCGGGGACACCAAGAGCCCGCCGATGAGCCTAACTTGGTGTCCTAGGCGAAACCCCACACAAGACACGGCACAAACCTAGAAGAATTGCTGAGTTTTAATTCACCGGCCGTGAAAGCCAATATACCATCTTTTTGAAAGCCTTCATAGGGAGGTTAAGGCTGCTTGAACTTTTAGTTCTCGTAGTCAAGTGGTGCAGTTGCACCTTATATAAAGGGAGGTGGCGCGCAGTTCGTCACTCCTGTGGGGGTGCGGGCGGGGACACCAGGAGCCCGCTGATGAGCCTAACTTGGTGTCCTAGGCGAAACCCCACACAAGACACGGCACAAACCTAGAAGAATTGCTGAGTTTTAATTCACCGGCCGTGAAAGCCAATATACCATCTTTTTGGAAGCCTTCATAAGGAGGTTAAGGCTGCTTGAACATTTAGTTCTCGTAGTCAAGTGGTGCAGTTGCACCTTATATAAAGGGAGGTGGCGCGCAGTTCTTCACTCCTGTGGGAGTCCGGGCGGGGACACCAAGAGCCCGCCGATGAGCCTAACTTGGTGTCCTAGGCGAAACCCCACACAAGGCACGGCACAAATATAGAAGAATTGCTGAGTTTTAATTCACCGGCCGTGAAAGCCAATATACCATCTTTTTGGAAGCCTTCATAGGGAGGTTAAGGCTGCTTGAAATTTTAGTTCTCGTAGTCAAGTGGTGCAGTTGCACCTTATATAAAGGGAGGTGGCGCGCAGTTCGTCACTCCTGTGGGGGTCCGGGCGGGGACACCAAGAGCCCGCCGATGAGCCTAACTTGGTGTCCTAGGCGAAACCCCACACAAGACACGGCACAAACCTAGAAGAATTGCTGAGTTTTAATTCAGCGGCCGTGAAAGCCAATATACCATCTTTTTGGAAGCCTTCATAGGGAGGTTAAGGCTGCTTGAAATTTAGTTCTCGTAGTCAAGTGGTGCAGTTGCACCTTATATAATGGGAGGTGGCGCGCAGTTCGTCACTCCTGTGGGGGTCCGGGCGGGGACACCAAGAGCCCGCCGATGAGCCTAACTTGGTGTCCTAGGCGAAACCCCACACAAGACACGGCACAAACCTAGAAGAATTGCGGAGTTTTAATTCACCGGCCGTGAAAGCCAATATACCATCTTTTTGGAAGCCTTCATAGGGAGGTTAAGGCTGCTTGAACTTTTAGTTCTCGTAGTCAAGTGGTGCAGTTGCACCTTATATAAAGGGAGGTGGCGCGCAGTTCGTCACTCCTGTGGGGTCCGGGCGGGGACACCAAGAGCCGGCCGATGAGCCTAACTTGGTGTCCTAGGCGAAACCCCACACAAGACACGGCACAAACCTAGAAGAATTGCTGAGTTTTAATTCACCGGCCGTGAAAGCCAATATACCATCTTTTTGGAAGCCTTCATAGGGAGGTTAAGGCTGCTTGAACTTTTAGTTCTCGTAGTCAAGTGGTGCAGTTGCACATTATATAAAGGGAGGTGGCGCGCAGTTCGTCACTCCTGTGGGGGTCCGGGCGGGGACACCAAGAGCCCGCCGATGAGCCTAACTTGGTGTCCTAGGCGAAACCCCACACAAGACACGGCACAAACCTAGAAGAATTGCTGAGTTTTAATTCACCGGCCGTGAAAGCCAATATACCATCTTTTTGGAAGCCTTCATAGGGAGGTTAAGGCTGCTTGAACTTTTAGTTCTCGTAGTCAAGTGGTGCAGTTGCACCTTATATAAAGGGAGGTGGCGCGCAGTTCGTCACTCCTGTGGGGGTCCGGGCGGGGACACCAAGAGCCCGCCGATGAGCCTAACTTGGTGTCCTAGGCGAAACCCCACACAAGACACGGCACAAACCTAGAAGAATTGCTGAGTTTTAATTCACCGGCCGTGAAAGCCAATATACCATCTTTTTGAAAGCCTTCATAGCGAGGTTAAGGCTGCTTGAACTTTTAGTTCTCGTAGTCAAGTGGTGCAGTTGCACCTTATATAAAGGGAGGTGGCGCGCAGTTCGTCACTCCTGTGGGGGTCCGGGCGGGGACACCAGGAGCCCGCTGATGAGCCTAACTTGGTGTCCTAGGCGAAACCCCACACAAGACACGGCACAAACCTGGAAGAATTGCTGAGTTTTAATTCACCGGCCGTGAAAGCCAATATACCATCTTTTTGGAAGCCTTCATAAGGAGGTTAAGGCTGCTTGAACATTTAGTTCTCGTAGTCAAGTGGTGCAGTTGAACCTTATATAAAGGGAGGTGGCGCGCAGTTCGTCACTCCTGTGGGGGTCCGGGCGGGGACACCAAGAGCCCGCCGATGAGCCTAAATTGGTGTCTTAGGCGAAACCCCACACAAGACACGGCACAAACCTAGAAGAATTGCTGAGTTTTAATTCACCGGCCGTGAAAGCCAATATACCACATTTTTGGAAGCCTTCATAGGGAGGTTAAGGCTGCTTGAACTTTTAGTTCTCGTAGTCAAGTGGTGCAGTTGCACCTTATATAAAGGGAGGTGGCGCGCAGTTCGTCACTCCTGTGGGGGTCCGGGCGGGGACACCAAGAGCCCGCCGATGAGCCTAACTTGGTGTCCTAGGCGAAACCCCACACAAGACACGGCACAAACCTAGAAGAATTGCTGAGTTTTAATTCACCGGCCGTGAAAGCCAATATACCATCTTTTTGGAAGCCTTCATAGGGAGGTTAAGGCTGCTTGAAATTTTAGTTCTCGTAGTCAAGTGGAGCAGTTACACCGTATATAAAGGGAGGTGGCGCGCAGTTCGTCACTCCTGTGGGGGTCCGGGCGGGGACACCAAGAGCCCGCCGATGAGCCTAACTTGGTGTCCTGGGCGAAACCCCACACAAGACACGGCACAAACCTAGAAGAATTGCTGAGTTTTAATTCACCGGCCGTGAAAGCCAATATACCAACTTTTTGGAAGCCTTCATAGGGAGGTTAAGGCTGCTTGAACTTTTAGTTCTCGTAGTCAAGAGGTGCATTTGCACCTTATATAAAGGGAGGTGGCGCGCAGTTCGTCACTCCTGTGGCGGTCCGGGCGGGGACACCAAGAGCCCGCCGATGAGCCTAACTTGGTGTCCTAGGCGAAACCCCACACAAGACACGGCACAAACCTAGAAGAATTGCTGAGTTTTAATTCACCGGCCGTGAAAGCCAATATACCATCTTTTTGAAAGCCTTCATAGGGAGGTTAAGGCTGCTTGAACTTTTAGTTCTCGTAGTCAAGTGGTGCAGTTGCACCTTATATAAAGGGAGGTGGCGCGCAGTTCGTCACTCCTGTGGGGGTGCGGGCGGGGACACCAGGAGCCCGCTGATGAGCCTAACTTGGTGTCCTAGGCGAAACCCCACACAAGACACGGCACAAACCTAGAAGAATTGCTGAGTTTTAATTCACCGGCCGTGAAAGCCAATATACCATCTTTTTGGAAGCCTTCATAAGGAGGTTAAGGCTGCTTGAACATTTAGTTCTCGTAGTCAAGAGGTGCAGTTGCACCTTATATAAAGGGAGGTGGCGCGCAGTTCTTCACTCCTGTGGGAGTCCGGGCGGGGACACCAAGAGCCCGCCGATGAGCCTAACTTGGTGTCCTAGGCGAAACCCCACACAAGGCACGGCACAAATATAGAAGAATTGCTGAGTTTTAATTCACCGGCCGTGAAAGCCAATATACCATCTTTTTGGAAGCCTTCATAGGGAGGTTAAGGCTGCTTGAAATTTTAGTTCTCGTAGTCAAGTGGTGCAGTTGCACCTTATATAAAGGGAGGTGGCGCGCAGTTCGTCACTCCTGTGGGGGTCCGGGCGGGGACACCAAGAGCCCGCCGATGAGCCTAACTTGGTGTCCTAGGCGAAACCCCACACAAGACACGGCACAAACCTAGAAGAATTGCTGAGTTTTAATTCAGCGGCCGTGAAAGCCAATATACCATCTTTTTGGAAGCCTTCATAGGGAGGTTAAGGCTGCTTGAAATTTAGTTCTCGTAGTCAAGTGGTGCAGTTGCACCTTATATAAAGGGAGGTGGCGCGCAGTTCGTCACTCCTGTGGGGGTCCGGGCGGGGACACCAAGAGCCCGCCGATGAGCCTAACTTGGTGTCCTAGGCGAAACCCCACACAAGACACGGCACAAACCTAGAAGAATTGCGGAGTTTTAATTCACCGGCCGTGAAAGCCAATATACCATCTTTTTGGAAGCCTTCATAGGGAGGTTAAGGCTGCTTGAACTTTTAGTTCTCGTAGTCAAGTGGTGCAGTTGCACCTTATATAAAGGGAGGTGGCGCGCAGTTCGTCACTCCTGTGGGGTCCGGGCGGGGACACCAAGAGCCGGCCGATGAGCCTAACTTGGTGTCCTAGGCGAAACCCCACACAAGACACGGCACAAACCTAGAAGAATTGCTGAGTTTTAATTCACCGGCCGTGAAAGCCAATATACCATCTTTTTGGAAGCCTTCATAGGGAGGTTAAGGCTGCTTGAACTTTTAGTTCTCGTAGTCAAGTGGTGCAGTTGCACCTTATATAAAGGGAGGTGGCGCGCAGTTCGTCACTCCTGTGGGGGTCCGGGCGGGGACACCAAGAGCCCGCCGATGAGCCTAACTTGGTGTCCTAGGCGAAACCCCACACAAGACACGGCACAAACCTAGAAGAATTGCTGAGTTTTAATTCACCGGCCGTGAAAGCCAATATACCATCTTTTTGGAAGCCTTCATAGGGAGGTTAAGGCTGCTTGAACTTTTAGTTCTCGTAGTCAAGTGGTGCAGTTGCACCTTATATAAAGGGAGGTGGCGCGCAGTTCGTCACTCCTGTGGGGGTCCGGGCGGGGACACCAAGAGCCCGCCGATGAGCCTAACTTGGTGTCCTAGGCGAAACCCCACACAAGACACGGCACAAACCTAGAAGAATTGCTGAGTTTTAATTCACCGGCCGTGAAAGCCAATATACCATCTTTTTGGAAGCCTTCATAGGGAGGTTAAGGCTGCTTGAACTTTTAGTTCTCGTAGTCAACTGGTGCAGTTGCACCTTATGTAAAGGGAGGTGGCGCGCAGTTCGTCACTCCTGTGGGGGTCCGGGCGGGGACACCAAGAGCCCGCCGATGAGCCTAACTTGGTGTCCTAGGCGAAACCCCACACAAGACACGGCACAAACCTAGAAGAATTGCTGAGTTTTAATTCACCGGCCGTGAAAGCCAATATACCATCTTTTTGGAAGCCTTCATAGGGAGGTTAAGGCTGCTTGAACTTTTAGTTCTCGTAGTCAAGTGGTGCAGTTGCACCTTATATAAAGGGAGGTGGCGCGCAGTTCGTCATTCCTGTGGGGGTCCGGGCGGGGACACCAAGAGCCCGCCGATGAGCCTAACTTGGTGTCCTAGGCGAAACCCCACACAAGACACGGCACAAACCTAGAAGAATTGCTGAGTTTTAATTCACCGGCCGTGAAAGCCAATATACCATCTTTTTGGAAGCCTTCATAGGGAGGTTAAGGCTGCTTGAACTTTAGTTCTCGTAGTCAAGTGGTGCAGTTGCACCTTATATAAAGGGAGGTGGCGCGCAGTTCGTCACTCCTGTGGGGGTCCGGGCGGGGACACCAAGAGCCCGCCGATGAGCCCTAAATTGGTGTCCTAGGCGAAACCCCACACAAGACACGGCACAAACCTAGAAGAATTGCTGAGTTTTAATTCACCGGCCGTGAAAGCCAATATACCACCTTTTTGGAAGCCTTCATAGGGAGGTTAAGGCTGCTTGAACTTTTAGTTCTCGTAGTCAAGTGGTGCAGTTGCACCTTATATAAAGGGAGGTGGCGCGCAGTTCGTCACTCCTGTGGGGGTCCGGGCGGGGACACCAAGAGCCCGCCGATGAGCCTAACTTGGTGTCCTAGGCGAAACCCCACACAAGACACGGCACAAACCCAGAAGAATTGCTGACTTTTAATTCACCGGCCGTGAAAGCCAATATACCATCTTTTTGGAAGCCTTCATAGGGAGGTTAAGGCTGCTTGAACTTTTAGTTCTCGTAGTCAAGTGGAGCAGTTGCACCTTATATAAAGGGAGGTGGCGCGCAGTTCGTCACTCCTGTGGGGGTCCAGGCGGGGACACCAAGAGCCCGCCGATGAGCCTAACTTGGTGTCCTGGGCGAAACCCCACACAAGACACGGCACAAACCTAGAAGAATTGCTGAGTTTTAATTCACCGGCCGTGAAAGCCAATATACCATCTTTTTGGAAGCCTTCATAGGGAGGTTAAGGCTGCTTGAACTTTTAGTTCTCGTAGTCAAGAGGTGCAGTTGCACCTTATATAAAGGGAGGTGGCGCGCAGTTCGTCACTCCTGTGGCGGTCCGGGCGGGGACACCAAGAGCCCGCCGATGAGCCTAACTTGGTGTCCTAGGCGAAACCCCACACAAGACACGGCACAAACCTAGAAGAATTGCTGAGTTTTAATTCACCGGCCGTGAAAGCCAATATACCATCTTTTTGAAAGCCTTCATAGGGAGGTTAAGGCTGCTTGAACTTTTAGTTCTCGTAGTCAAGTGGTGCAGTTGCACCTTATATAAAGGGAGGTGGCGCGCAGTTCGTCACTCCTGTGGCGGTCCGGGCGGGGACACCAAGAGCCCGCCGATGAGCCTAACTTGGTGTCCTAGGCGAAACCCCACACAAGACACGGCACAAACCTAGAAGAATTGCTGAGTTTTAATTCACCGGCCGTGAAAGCCAATATACCATCTTTTTGGAAGCCTTCATAAGGAGGTTAAGGCTGCTTGAACATTTAGTTCTCGTAGTCAAGTGGTGCAGTTGAACCTTATATAAAGGGAGGTGGCGCGCAGTTCGTCATTCCTGTGGGGGTCCGGGCGGGGACACCAAGAGCCCGCCGATGAGCCTAAATTGGTGTCTTAGGCGAAACCCCACACAAGACACGGCACAAACCTAGAAGAATTGCTGAGTTTTAATTCACCGGCCGTGAAAGCCAATATACCACATTTTTGGAAGCCTTCATAGGGAGGTTAAGGCTGCTTGAACTTTTAGTTCTCGTAGTCAAGTGGTGCAGTTGCACCTTATATAAAGGGAGGTGGCGCGCAGTTCGTCACTCCTGTGGGGGTCCGGGCGGGGACACCAAGAGCCCGCCGATGAGCCTAACTTGGTGTCCTAGGCGAAACCCCACACAAGACACGGCACAAACCTAGAAGAATTGCTGAGTTTTAATTCACCGGCCGTGAAAGCCAATATACCATCTTTTTGGAAGCCTTCATAGGGAGGTTAAGGCTGCTTGAACTTTTAGTTCTCGTAGTCAAGTGGAGCAGTTGCACCGTATATAAAGGGAGGTGGCGCGCAGTTCGTCACTCCTGTGGGGGTCCGGGCGGGGACACCAAGAGCCCGCCGATGAGCCTAACTTGGTGTCCTGGGCGAAACCCCACACAAGACACGGCACAAACCTAGAAGAATTGCTGAGTTTTAATTCACCGGCCGTGAAAGCCAATATACCAACTTTTTGGAAGCCTTCATAGGGAGGTTAAGGCTGCTTGAACTTTTAGTTCTCGTAGTCAAGAGGTGCAGTTGCACCTTATATAAAGGGAGGTGGCGCGCAGTTCGTCACTCCTGTGGCGGTCCGGGCGGGGACACCAAGAGCCCGCCGATGAGCCTAACTTGGTGTCCTAGGCGAAACCCCACACAAGGCACGGAACAAACCTAGAAGAATTGCTGAGTTTTAATTCACCGGCCGTGAAAGCCAATATACCATCTTTTTGAAAGCCTTCATAGGGAGGTTAAGGCTGCTTGAACATTTAGTTCTCGTAGTCAAGTGGTGCAGTTGCACCTTATATAAAGGGAGGTGGCGCGCAGTTCGTCACTCCTGTGGGGGTCCGGGCGGGGACACCAGGAGCCCGCTGATGAGCCTAACTTGGTGTCCTAGGCGAAACCCCACACAAGACACGGCACAAACCTAGAAGAATTGCTGAGTTTTAATTCACCGGCCGTGAAAGCCAATATACCATCTTTTTGGAAGCCTTCATAAGGAGGTTAAGGCTGCTTGAACATTTAGTTCTCGTAGTCAAGTGGTGCAGTTGCACCTTATATAAAGGGAGGTGGCGCGCAGTTCGTCACTCCTGTGGGGGTCCGGGCGGGGACACCAAGAGCCCGCCGATGAGCCTAACTTGGTGTCCTAGGCGAAACCCCACACAAGGCACGGCACAAACCTAGAAGAATTGCTGAGTTTTAATTCACCGGCCGTGAAAGCCAATATACCATCTTTTTGGAAGCCTTCATAGGGAGGTTAAGGCTGCTTGAAATTTTAGTTCTCGTAGTCAAGTGGTGCAGTTGCACCTTATATAAAGAGAGGTGGCGCGCAGTTCGTCACTCCTGTGGGGGTCCGGGCGGGGACACCAAGAGCCCGCCGATGAGCCTAACTTGGTGTCCTAGGCGAAACCCCACACAAGACACGGCACAAACCTAGAAGAATTGCTGAGTTTTAATTCAGCGGCCGTGAAAGCCAATATACCATCTTTTTGGAAGCCTTCATAGGGAGGTTAAGGCTGCTTGAAATTTAGTTCTCGTAGTCAAGTGGTGCAGTTGCACCTTATATAAAGGGAGGTGGCGCGCAGTTCGTCACTCCTGTGGGGGTCCGGGCGGGGACACCAAGAGCCCGCCGATGAGCCTAACTTGGTGTCCTAGGCGAAACCCCATACAAGACACGGCAAAAACCTAGAAGAATTGCTGAGTTTTAATTCACCGGCCGTGAAAGCCAATATACCATCTTTTTGGAAGCCTTCATAGGGAGGTTAAGGCTGCTTGAACTTTTAGTTCTCGTAGTCAAGTGGTGCAGTTGCACCTTATATAAAGGGAGGTGGCGCGCAGTTCGTCACTCCTGTGGGGGTCCGGGCGGGGACACCAAGAGCCCGCCGATGAGCCTAACTTGGTGTCCTAGGCGAAACCCCACACAAGACACGGCACAAACCTAGAAGAATTGCTGAGTTTTAATTCACCGGCCGTGAAAGCCAATATACCATCTTTTTGGAAGCCTTCATAGGGACGTTAATGCTGCTTGAACTTTTAGTTCTCGTAGTCAAGAGGTGCAGTTGCACCTTATATAAAGGGAGGTGGCGCGCAGTTCGTCACTCCTGTGGGGGTCCGGGCGGGGACACCAAGAGCCCGCCGATGAGCCTAGCTTGGTGTCCTAGGCGAAACCCCACACAAGACACGGCACAAACCTAGAAGAATTGCTGAGTTTTAATTGACCGGCCGTGAAAGCCAATATACCATCTTTTTGGAAGCCTTCGTAGGGAGGTTAAGGCTGCTTGAACTTTTAGTTCTCGTAGTCAAGTGGTGCAGTTGCACCTTATATAAAGGGAGGTGGCGCGCAGTTCGTCACTCCTGTGGGGGTCCGGGCCGGGACACCAAGAGCCCGCCGATGAGCCTAACTTGGTGTCCTAGGCGAAACCCCACACAAGACACGGCACAAACCTAGAAGAATTGCTGAGTTTTAATTCACCGGCCGTGAAAGCCAATATACCATCTTTTTGGAAGCCTTCATAGGGAGGTTAAGGCTGCTTGAACTTTTAGTTCTCGTAGTCAAGTGGTGCAGTTGCACCTTATATATAGGGAGGTGGCGCGCAGTTCGTCACTCCTGTGGGGGTCCGGGCGGGGACACCAAGTGCCCGCCGATGAGCCTTACTTGGTGTCCTAGGCGAAACCCCACACAAGACACGCACAAACCTAGAAGAATTGCTGAGTGTTAATTCACCGGCCGTGAAAGCCAATATACCATCTTTTTGGAAACCTTCATAGGGACGTTAAGGCTGCTTGAACTTTTAGTTCTCGTAGTCAAGTGGTGCAGTTGCACCTTATATAAAGGGAGGTGGCGCGCAGTTCGTCACTCCTGTGGGGGTCCGGGCGGGGACACCAAGAGCCCGCCGATGAGCCTAACTTGGTGTCCTAGGCGAAACCCCACACAAGACACGGCACAAACCTAGAAGAATTGCTTAGTTTTAATTCACCGGCCGTTTAAGCCAATATACCATCTTTTTGGAAGCCTTCATAGGGAGGTTAAAGCTGCTTGAACTTTATGTTCTCGTAGTCAAGTGGTGCAGTTGCACCTTATATAAAGGGAGGTGGCGCGCAGTTCGTCACTCCTGTGGGGGTCCGGGCGGGGACACCAAGAGCCCGCCGATGAGCCTAACTTGGTGTCCTAGGCGAAACCCCACACAAGACACGGCACAAACCTAGAAGAATTGCTGAGTTTTAATTCACCGGCCGTGAAAGCCAATATACCACCTTTTTGGAAGCCTTCATAGGGAGGTTAAGGCTGCTTGAACTTTTAGTTCTCGTAGTCAAGTGGTGCAGTTGCACCTTATATAAAGGGAGGTGGCGCGCAGTTCGTCACTCCTGTGGGGGTCCGGGCGGGGACACCAAGAGCCCGCCGATGAGCCTAACTTGGTGTCCTAGGCGAAACCCCACACAAGACACGGCACAAACCTAGAAGAATTGCTGAGTTTTAATTCACCGGCCGTGAAAGCCAATATACCATCTTTTTGGAAGCCTTCATAGGGAGGTTAAGGCTGCTTGAACTTTTAGTTCTCGTAGTCAAGTGGAGCAGTTGCACCTTATATAAAGGGAGGTGGCGCGCAGTTCGTCACTCCTGTGGGGGTCCGGGCGGGGACACCAAGAGCCCGCCGATGAGCCTAACTTGGTGTCCTAGGCGAAACCCCACACAAGACACGGCACAAACCTAGAAGAATTGCTGAGTTTTAATTCACCGGCCGTGAAAGCCAATATACCATCTTTTTGGAAGCCTTCATAGGGAGGTTAAGGCTGCTTGAACTTTTATTTCTCGTAGTCAAGTG
This sequence comes from Meconema thalassinum, assembly GCA_946902985.2. Taxonomy (NCBI): domain Eukaryota; kingdom Metazoa; phylum Arthropoda; class Insecta; order Orthoptera; family Tettigoniidae; genus Meconema; species Meconema thalassinum. Next base: position 147,632,645 of record OX336397.1, read on the forward strand.
GTGCAGTTGCACCTTATATAAAGGGAGGTGGCGCGCAGTTCGTCACTCCTGTGGGGGTCCGGGCGGGGACACCAAGAGCCCGCCGATGAGCCTAACTTGGTGTCCTAGGCGAAACCCCACACAAGACACGGCACAAACCTAGAAGAATTGCTGAGTTTTAATTCACCGGCCGTGAAAGCCAATATAATATCTTTTTGGAAGCCTTCATAGGGAGGTTAAGGCTGCTTGAACTTTTAGTTCTCGTAGTAAAGTGGTGCAGTTGCACCTTATATAAAGGGAGGTGGCGCGCAGTTCTTCACTCCTGTGGGGGTCCGGGCGGGGACACCAAGAGCCCGCTGATGAGCCTAACTTGGTGTCCTAGGCGAAACCCCACACAAGACACGGCACAAACCTAGAAGAATTGCTGAGTTTTAATTCACCGGCCGTGAAAGCCAATATACCATCTCTTTGGAAGCCTTCATAAGGAGGTTAAGGCTGCTTGAATATTTAGTTCTCGTAGTCAAGTGGTGCAGTTGCACCTTATATAAAGGGAGGTGGCGCGCAGTTCGTCACTCCTGTGGGGGTCCGGGCGGGGACACCAAGAGCCCGCCGATGAGCCTAACTTGGTGTCCTAGGCGAAACCCCACACAAGACACGGCACAAACCTAGAAGAATTGCTGAGTTTTAATTCACCGGCCGTGAAAGCCAATATACCATCTTTTTGGAAGCCTTCATAGGGAGGTTAAGGCTGCTTGAAATTTAGTTCTCGTAGTGAAGTGGTGCAGTTGCACCTTATATAAAGGGAGGTGGCGCGCAGTTCGTCACTCCTGTGGGGGTCCGGGCGGGGACACCAAGAGCCCGCCGATGAGCCTAACTTGGTGTCCTAGGCGAAACCCCACACAAGACACGGCACAAACCTAGAAGAATTGCTGAGTTTTAATTCACCGGCCGTGAAAGCCAATATACCATCTTTTTGGAAGCCTTCATAGGGAGGTTAAGGCTGCTTGAACTTTTAGTTCTCGTAGTCAAGTGGTGCAGTTGCACCTTATATAAAGGGAGGTGGCGCGCAGTTCGTCACTCCTGTGGGGGTCCGGGCGGGGACACCAAGAGCCCGCCGATGAGCCTAAATTGGTGTCCTAGGCGAAACCCCACACAAGACACGGCACAAACCTAGAAGAATTGCTGAGTTTTAATTCACCGGCCGTGAAAGCCAATATACCACCTTTTTGGAAGCCTTCATAGGGAGGTTAAGGCTGCTTGAACTTTTAGTTCTCGTAGTCAAGTGGTGCAGTTGCACCTTATATAAAGGGAGGTGGCGCGCAGTTCGTCACTCCTGTGGGGGTCCGGGCGGGGACACCAAGAGCCCGCCGATGAGCCTAACTTGGTGTCCTAGGCGAAACCCCACACAAGACACGGCACAAACCTAGAAGAATTGCTGAGTTTTAATTCACCGGCCGTGAAAGCCAATATACCATCTTTTTGGAAGCCTTCATAGGGAGGTTAAGGCTGCTTGAACTTTTAGTTCTCGTAGTCAACTGGTGCAGTTGCACCTTATGTAAAGGGAGGTGGCGCGCAGTTCGTCACTCCTGTGGGGGTCCGGGCGGGGACACCAAGAGCCCGCCGATGAGCCTAACTTGGTGTCCTAGGCGAAACCCCACACAAGACACGGCACAAACCTAGAAGAATTGCTGAGTTTTAATTCACCGGCCGTGAAAGCCAATATACCATCTTTTTGGAAGCCTTCATAGGGAGGTTAAGGCTGCTTGAACTTTTAGTTCTCGTAGTCAAGTGGTGCAGTTGCACCTTATATAAAGGGAGGTGGCGCGCAGTTCGTCACTCCTGTGGGGGTCCGGGCGGGGACACCAAGAGCCCGCCGATGAGCCTAACTTGGTGTCCTAGGCGAAACCCCACACAAGACACGGCACAAACCTAGAAGAATTGCTGAGTTTTAATTCACCGGCCGTGAAAGCCAATATACCATCTTTTTGGAAGCCTTCATAGGGAGGTTAAGGCTGCTTGAACTTTTAGTTCTCGTAGTCAAGTGGTGCAGTTGCACCTTATATAAAGGGAGGTGGCGCGCAGTTCGTCACTCCTGTGGGGGTCCGGGCGGGGACACCAAGAGCCCGCCGATGAGCCTAAATTGGTGTCCTAGGCGAAACCCCACACAAGACACGGCACAAACCTAGAAGAATTGCTGAGTTTTAATTCACCGGCCGTGAAAGCCAATATACCACCTTTTTGGAAGCCTTCATAGGGAGGTTAAGGCTGCTTGAACTTTTAGTTCTCGTAGTCAAGTGGTGCAGTTGCACCTTATATAAAGGGAGGTGGCGCGCAGTTCGTCACTCCTGTGGGTGTCCGGGCGGGGACACCAAGAGCCCGCCGATGAGCCTAACTTGGTGTCCTAGGCGAAACCCCACACAAGACACGGCACAAACCCAGAAGAATTGCTGACTTTTAATTCACCGGCCGTGAAAGCCAATATACCATCTTTTTGGAAGCCTTCATAGGGAGGTTAAGGCTGCTTGAACTTTTAGTTCTCGTAGTCAAGTGGAGCAGTTGCACCTTATATAAAGGGAGGTGGCGCGCAGTTCGTCACTCCTGTGGGGGTCCAGGCGGGGACACCAAGAGCCCGCCGATGAGCCTAACTTGGTGTCCTGGGCGAAACCCCACACAAGACACAGCACAAACCTAGAAGAATTGCTGAGTTTTAATTCACCGGCCGTGAAAGCCAATATACCATCTTTTTGGAAGCCTTCATAGGGAGGTTAAGGCTGCTTGAAATTTAGTTCTCGTAGTGAAGTGGTGCAGTTGCACCTTATATAAAGGGAGGTGGCGCGCAGTTCGTCACTCCTGTGGGGGTCCGGGCGGGGACACCAAGAGCCCGCCGATGAGCCTAACTTGGTGTCCTAGGCGAAACCCCACACAAGACACGGCACAAACCTAGAAGAATTGCTGAGTTTTAATTCACCGGCCGTGAAAGCCAATATACCATCTTTTTGGAAGCCTTCATAGGGAGGTTAAGGCTGCTTGAACTTTTAGTTCTCGTAGTCAAGTGGTGCAGTTGCACCTTATATAAAGGGAGGTGGCGCGCAGTTCGTCACTCCTGTGGGGGTCTGGGCGGGGACACCAAGAGCCCGCCGATGAGCCTAAATTGGTGACCTAGGCGAAACCCCACACAAGACACGGCACAAACCTAGAAGAATTGCTGAGTTTTAATTCACCGGCCGTGAAAGCCAATATACCACCTTTTTGGAAGCCTTCATAGGGAGGTTAAGGCTGCTTGAACTTTTAGTTCTCGTAGTCAAGTGGTGCAGTTGCACCTTATATAAAGGGAGGTGGCGCGCAGTTCGTCACTCCTGTGGGGGTCCGGGCGGGGACACCAAGAGCCCGCCGATGAGCCTAACTTGGTGTCCTAGGCGAAACCCCACACAAGACACGGCACAAACCTAGAAGAATTGCTGAGTTTTAATTCACCGGCCGTGAAAGCCAATATACCATCTTTTTGGAAGCCTTCATAGGGAGGTTAAGGCTGCTTGAACTTTTAGTTCTCGTAGTCAACTGGTGCAGTTGCACCTTATGTAAAGGGAGGTGGCGCGCAGTTCGTCACTCCTGTGGGGGTCCGGGCGGGGACACCAAGAGCCCGCCGATGAGCCTAACTTGGTGTCCTAGGCGAAACCCCACACAAGACACGGCACAAACCTAGAAGAATTGCTGAGTTTTAATTCACCGGCCGTGAAAGCCAATATACCATCTTTTTGGAAGCCTTCATAGGGAGGTTAAGGCTGCTTGAACTTTTAGTTCTCGTAGTCAAGTGGTGCAGTTGCACCTTATATAAAGGGAGGTGGCGCGCAGTTCGTCACTCCTGTGGGGGTCCGGGCGGGGACACCAAGAGCCCGCCGATGAGCCTAACTTGGTGTCCTAGGCGAAACCCCACACAAGACACGGCACAAACCTAGAAGAATTGCTGAGTTTTAATTCACCGGCCGTGAAAGCCAATATACCATCTTTTTGGAAGCCTTCATAGGGAGGTTAAGGCTGCTTGAACTTTTAGTTCTCGTAGTCAAGTGGTGCAGTTGCACCTTATATAAAGGGAGGTGGCGCGCAGTTCGTCACTCCTGTGGGGGTCCGGGCGGGGACACCAAGAGCCCGCCGATGAGCCTAAATTGGTGTCCTAGGCGAAACCCCACACAAGACACGGCACAAACCTAGAAGAATTGCTGAGTTTTAATTCACCGGCCGTGAAAGCCAATATACCACCTTTTTGGAAGCCTTCATAGGGAGGTTAAGGCTGCTTGAACTTTTAGTTCTCGTAGTCAAGTGGTGCAGTTGCACCTTATATAAAGGGAGGTGGCGCGCAGTTCGTCACTCCTGTGGGGGTCCGGGCGGGGACACCAAGAGCCCGCCGATGAGCCTAACTTGGTGTCCTAGGCGAAACCCCACACAAGACACGGCACAAACCCAGAAGAATTGCTGACTTTTAATTCACCGGCCGTGAAAGCCAATATACCATCTTTTTGGAAGCCTTCATAGGGAGGTTAAGGCTGCTTGAACTTTTAGTTCTCGTAGTCAAGTGGAGCAGTTGCACCTTATATAAAGGGAGGTGGCGCGCAGTTCGTCACTCCTGTGGGGGTCCAGGCGGGGACACCAAGAGCCCGCCGATGAGCCTAACTTGGTGTCCTGGGCGAAACCCCACACAAGACACGGCACAAACCTAGAAGAATTGCTGAGTTTTAATTCACCGGCCGTGAAAGCCAATATACCATCTTTTTGGAAGCCTTCATAGGGAGGTTAAGGCTGCTTGAACTTTTAGTTCTCGTAGTCAAGAGGTGCAGTTGCACCTTATATAAAGGGAGGTGGCGCGCAGTTCGTCACTCCTGTGGCGGTCCGGGCGGGGACACCAAGAGCCCGCCGATGAGCCTAACTTGGTGTCCTAGGCGAAACCCCACACAAGACACGGCACAAACCTAGAAGAATTGCTGAGTTTTAATTCACCGGCCGTGAAAGCCAATATACCATCTTTTTGAAAGCCTTCATAGGGAGTTTAAGGCTGCTTGAACTTTTAGTTCTCGTAGTCAAGTGGTGCAGTTGCACCTTATATAAAGGGAGGTGGCGCGCAGTTCGTCACTCCTGTGGCGGTCCGGGCGGGGACACCAAGAGCCCGCCGATGAGCCTAACTTGGTGTCCTAGGCGAAACCCCACACAAGACACGGCACAAACCTAGAAGAATTGCTGAGTTTTAATTCACCGGCCGTGAAAGCCAATATACCATCTTTTTGGAAGCCTTCATAAGGAGGTTAAGGCTGCTTGAACATTTAGTTCTCGTAGTCAAGTGGTGCAGTTGAACCTTATATAAAGGGAGGTGGCGCGCAGTTCGTCATTCCTGTGGGGGTCCGGGCGGGGACACCAAGAGCCCGCCGATGAGCCTAAATTGGTGTCTTAGGCGAAACCCCACACAAGACACGGCACAAACCTAGAAGAATTGCTGAGTTTTAATTCACCGGCCGTGAAAGCCAATATACCACATTTTTGGAAGCCTTCATAGGGAGGTTAAGGCTGCTTGAACTTTTAGTTCTCGTAGTCAAGTGGTGCAGTTGCACCTTATATAAAGGGAGGTGGCGCGCAGTTCGTCACTCCTGTGGGGGTCCGGGCGGGGACACCAAGAACCCGCCGATGAGCCTAACTTGGTGTCCTAGGCGAAACCCCACACAAGACACGGCACAAACCTAGAAGAATTGCTGAGTTTTAATTCACCGGCCGTGAAAGCCAATATACCATCTTTTTGGAAGCCTTCATAGGGAGGTTAAGGCTGCTTGAACTTTTAGTTCTCGTAGTCAAGAGGTGCAGTTGCACCTTATATAAAGGGAGGTGGCGCGCAGTTCGTCACTCCTGTGGCGGTCCGGGCGGGGACACCAAGAGCCCGCCGATGAGCCTAACTTGGTGTCCTAGGCGAAACCCCACACAAGGCACGGCACAAACCTAGAAGAATTGCTGAGTTTTAATTCACCGGCCGTGAAAGCCAATATACCATCTTTTTGAAAGCCTTCATAGGGAGGTTAAGGCTGCTTGAACATTTAGTTCTCGTAGTCAAGTGGTGCAGTTGCACCTTATATAAAGGGAGGTGGCGCGCAGTTCGTCACTCCTGTGGGGGTCCGGGCGGGGACACCAGGAGCCCGCTGATGAGCCTAACATGGTGTCCTAGGCGAAACCCCACACAAGACACGGCACAAACCTAGAAGAATTGCTGAGTTTTAATTCACCGGCCGTGAAAGCCAATATACCATCTTTTTGGAAGCCTTCATAAGGAGGTTAAGGCTGCTTGAAAATTTAGTTCTCGTAGTCAAGTGGTGCAGTTGCACCTTATATAAAGGGAGGTGGCGCGCAGTTCGTCACTCCTGTGGGGGTCCGGGCGGGGACACCAAGAGCCCGCCGATGAGCCTAACTTGGTGTCCTAGGCGAAACCCCACACAAGGCACGGCACAAACCTAGAAGAATTGCTGAGTTTTAATTCACCGGCCGTGAAAGCCAATATACCATCTTTTTGGAAGCCTTCATAGGGAGGTTAAGGCTGCTTGAAATTTTAGTTCTCGTAGTCAAGTGGTGCAGTTGCACCTTATATAAAGAGAGGTGGCGCGCAGTTCGTCACTCCTGTGGGGGTCCGGGCGGGGACACCAAGAGCCCGCCGATGAGCCTAACTTGGTGTCCTAGGCGAAACCCCACACAAGACACGGCACACACCTAGAAGAATTGCTGAGTTTTAATTCAGCGGCCGTGAAAGCCAATATACCATCTTTTTGGAAGCCTTCATAGGGAGGTTAAGGCTGCTTGAAATTTAGTTCTCGTAGTCAAGTGGTGCAGTTGCACCTTATATAAAGGGAGGTGGCGCGCAGTTCGTCACTCCTGTGGGGGTCCGGGCGGGGACACCAAGAGCCCGCCGATGAGCCTAACTTGGTGTCCTAGGCGAAACCCCATACAAGACACGGCAAAAACCTAGAAGAATTGCTGAGTTTTAATTCACCGGCCGTGAAAGCCAATATACCATCTTTTTGGAAGCCTTCATAGGGAGGTTAAGGCTGCTTGAACTTTTAGTTCTCGTAGTCAAGTGGTGCAGTTGCACCTTATATAAAGGGAGGTGGCGCGCAGTTCGTCACTCCTGTGGGGTCCGGGCGGGGACACCAAGAGCCGGCCGATGAGCCTAACTTGGTGTCCTAGGCGAAACCCCACACAAGACACGGCACAAACCTAGATGAATTGCTGAGTTTTAATTCACCGGCCGTGAAAGCCAATATACCATCTTTTTGGAAGCCTTCATAGGGAGGTTAAGGCTGCTTGAACTTTTAGTTCTCGTAGTCAAGTGGTGCAGTTGCACCTTATATAAAGGGAGGTGGCGCGCAGTTCGTCACTCCTGTGGGGGTCCGGGCGGGGACACCAAGAGCCCGCCGATGAGCCTAACTTGGTGTCCTAGGCGAAACCCCACACAAGACACGGCACAAACCTAGAAGAATTGCTGAGTTTTAATTCACCGGCCGTGAAAGCCAATATACCATCTTTTTGGAAGCCTTCATAGGGAGGTTAAGGCTGCTTGAACTTTTAGTTCTCGTAGTCAAGTGGTGCAGTTGCACCTTATATAAAGGGAGGTGGCGCGCAGTTCGTCACTCCTGTGGGGGTCCGGGCGGGGACACCAAGAGCCCGCCGATGAGCCTAACTTGGTGTCCTAGGCGAAACCCCACACAAGACACGGCACAAACCTAGAAGAATTGCTGAGTTCTAATTCACCGGCCGTGAAAGCCAATATACCATCTTTTTGGAAGCCTTCATAGGGAGGTTAAGGCTGCTTGAACTTTTAGTTCTCGTAGTCAACTGGTGCAGTTGCACCTTATATAAAGGGAGGTGGCGCGCAGTTCGTCACTCCTGTGGGGGTCCGGGCGGGGACACCAAGAGCCCGCCGATGAGCCTAACTTGTTGTCCTAGGCGAAACCCCACACAAGACACGGCACAAACCTAGAAGAATTGCTGAGTTTTAATTCACCGGCCGTGAAAGCCAATATACCATCTTTTTGGAAGCCTTCATAGGGACGTTAATGCTGCTTGAACTTTTAGTTCTCGTAGTCAAGAGGTGCAGTTGCACCTTATATAAAGGGAGGTGGCGCGCAGTTCGTCACTCCTGTGGGGGTCCGGGCGGGGACACCAAGAGCCCGCCGATGAGCCTAGCTTGGTGTCCTAGGCGAAACCCCACACAAGACACGGCACAAACCTAGAAGAATTGCTGAGTTTTAATTGACCGGCCGTGAAAGCCAATATACCATCTTTTTGGAAGCCTTCGTAGGGAGGTTAAGGCTGCTTGAACTTTTAGTTCTCGTAGTCAAGTGGTGCAGTTGCACCTTATATAAAGGGAGGTGGCGCGCAGTTCGTCACTCACTGTCTACTTCCTAAGTGCCGGAAACTCTGCTCAAATCTGTGTTCAAAGTGCTACGTCAGTCTACCAACAAACATCAGCGAAAAAGTTATTGTGCCAGTTCAGTTCAGCGACTTATTATTATCATCTGTGATGTCGAGTGAATCACCTCCGCCGCCTATAAGTGGAAGGCGTGCGAGTATCTTCGACCCTCCTGAGTTGAATCAAATGGAACAGACCCAGATCAAATGTGCACGTAGACCAGAAGATTCTATCAGCCCTGACCATCAACGGAAGCGAGTATGTGGCAATGAATCCAGATCATCAGGATCCACGTCTACCACACCAGACACAGGTACACCTAGTGGCATTGAATTCTTGCCCACGACTGCTCAATCTCCAAATACAGACTTTCCATCATTCCCACAACCAGCAGTACCTACATACATGCCAGGCAACCTTCGTAGTTTCGCTGAGATGGCAAAAAATCCAGCCTTGCACCCGCAAGTACGGCAAAGAAGCCAGGTGACACCATGCCCCATTCCACCAGCCCAATTTTATATTGTCAAATTAACAAATCTGGATCTTGCTAAGGCAAACCCTCGCTCTTTATACACGATCATATCTTCCTTCACCCCCGACCTCCAATCATACCAACTTGAACTCCAGAAAACTAAAGAGGGCTATAATATCAAAACAGCGCAGCCATTCTACCACCATCTGGTACACACAATAGGACTAGCCCAATTTGGACCTCGCACGCAGGCCACAAATTTATCCAACCTTCAACCTTCCCGCCCCTATGCCCCCCCTTCCCGCCCCACCCCCCTACTATCAGTGGTGGTATACGGAGTCGACCAGCTGTACACGGATGATGAAGTGGCCCAGCAACTAACCCAACAAGGACATACCATCTTCAGAGCCATCCGCATTAAAAACAACGCGGGACCCACGACGCTCGTCAGAATCCTAAGCCGGGACACTGCCACTCTGGATGCACTTCTGAGAGACGGGGCATTAATTTATGCTAGGCGTCACCGCGTTGAGCCTTCCCGCGCTTCAGGCCCTCAAAGGATGAGGTGCGAGAAATGCCAACGCTATGATCATGCTCCAGGAGCACCTTGTGTGCAACCCCAGGTATGTGGCATATGCAGTTTGGACCACCCAACATCTTTGTGTAATAACCGTGCAAACCCAAAATGTGTAAACTGTACCCTTCCCCATCCAGCCTTCAGCTATAAGTGTAAAAACCGACCCCCCCCCAACTCCTGCCGAACCAGAAACCGTCATCCCAGTGATCTCCCAAGACCTCCCCACCCCTGCTCCTTCTTCTACCCTCCCCTCCCCTAGTACAGAAAATATTATTAGGTTCATGTCCATGGTATTGCAAAACTGTCTCCCATTCCACCGTCCCCTCATCACCCAACACATTCAAATGGCGGCCCGGTTGGTGTTCCATACCCACGTAGATATCGCTTATGCAGGGAATAGAATGCATTATGCATTCTTCCCCCTTGCCAGTGCTCCCCCTATAAGCTAAGATGACTTTACAAATTTACTATGATAACATCCGTTCTCTGCGTGCCAACCGGGTCACCTTTGAGTTTGCCATCAATCAGCACTCCCCGGAAATTTTTATTCTAAATGAAACTTTTCTCAACCCTATCCAACAGCTGCACTTGCCCCCGTTCACTATCTATCGTGCAGATAGGCCGTCTGGTGCGGCTCGGGGAGGTGTAGCAGTTGGAATACACCGTAACTTAACAGTCAAACAGCATTTCTATAATTGGCCACGCAACTTTTCAGAATATCTCATTCTGGAAATTTTCGCGCCATCCAAAACTTTTACCATAGTCACTCTTTATTTATCACCTCGAACCCCTCCTCCTATAGATTTTTTACAACATATCGATCGTACCTTCACCAATTACATACTAGCCGCAGATATCAATATAAATTCATACAATGTAACAGATAATAACAATTTTCAAAACTTGCTACGTCAGACCCGAGGAGTGCTGGTTCCCTTCCCAGCGCACACTATTCCACACACAAATTCAACCCCGGACGTCATCCTCATGCCTCCCACCCTCTGTGCTAACCCTGAAGTCAAACTCCTACCTCATAACGGAAGCGACCATCTTCCTGCACTCATATCCATACCAAACATATTTCCCCGTTCAACAGACTCAAATCGTCCTCCTCCCACCCGTCAATATAAGAAAACCAACTGGAACGCCTACCGAAACACCATCACTTCACTCCTAGAAACAACCACACCACCAACCTCCCTTCCCAATCTCCAAACCCTTATAGTAGAAGCAGAATCTGCCCTCCTGACTGCCGATCGCCTTCATATCCCTCGCCATTCCCGCCATCCAACTAAACCGCCATTACCTCCAAAAGCCTTGAAACTCCTCCGTCTCTCCCATGACTATTACCGTACATATATCCGCACTCGTGACCCGGCTGACCTACACCAACATCGACTTCACCATCGCCATGCCAAATCATATATAAAAGCTATAAAACGCAAATACTGGACTAATACCTGTACGCGACTCTCCGATACCCCCGATGCCTCCAAATTTTGGCCTACGTTCCGACGACTGACGAAGACCCAACCTCCTTCCCCTACATATCCTATACGATCAGATAACATAGTGCCAACTTCATTTCAAGAAAAAGCCAACATGTTTGCTACCCATTTCCACTCTGTCTTTTCCCCCGTCCAAAATCCTAAATTCTGTAATCCAAATGATCTACTTATCCATCGATTAAACAACCCAATCCACACTCCCGACCTCCTCCCCTCATTCGATCACTTTCCCCAAATCCAATACGATCACCCTCTAAACCACCCTATCACTCCAAAGGAAATCAACCGTATCCTATACCGACGTAAAACAACCGCACCAGGGACCGACACGCTTACATACAGACATGTTCAAGAAGCCCCCCTCGCTTTTCTCCATATTCTTTGTCTCATATACAATACCATGTTATATACCGGCTTTTACCCAGCCCACTGGTGCAAAGCCTCTATCCAACTATTCTTAAAACCCAACAAACCCCCCTCCGACCTACACTCTTACCGTCCCATCAGCCTACTCCCTGTACTCTCCAAAATATTTGAACTTATCCTTGCCCGTCGTATGTCCACCTATCTGGAAACCCTACACCTCATCCCAGAGTCCCAAGCCGGTTTTCGCAAACGACGATCAACCCAGGATCACCTATTTCACCTCACTTCCTCAATTAACGCTTACCTCAAACCTCGACGCACAGCCGCTCTCATATGCCTTGACATTGAAAAAGCCTTCGATACAGTATATCTACCAGTTCTTATGTTCAAACTCCGTCACCTCTCCCTCCCCCCCTCTATTATTCGACTCATCTACAACTTTCTACACTATCGCACCGCCTACATCCGTTTGCGCAATGCACATTCCTATGTTTTCCCTCTCAGAGCCGGCGTCCCACAGGGATCGCCCCTTTCACCCCTTCTCTATCTCCTCTTCACACACGACATACCCCACCCTCCCACTCCCTTACGCCTCTACCAGTTCGCAGACGATTTAGCAATACTCGGCCTAGCACCTACAGCCCCCCGCCTTACCAGACTCCTACAAGCTTACCTAGATAGACTTCAAGACTGGTTTAACATTTCCCACATTACTGTTAACCCTCGTAAAACCCAACTCATCGTCTTCCGTCGAAAAGCCCGCATTTGCCGACCACGCAACAAAATCCAACTCACCCTTCACTCCCTTCCCCTTATTGAAACAAACATCATAACCTACCTAGGCATCACCTTTCAAAATAATTTTAAATGGAATCACCACCTCCAAAACATCTACCGCCGTGCCTATCACCGGCTAGCAGCCACCCGGAAACTTAAAGGTCACACCTGGGGCCTCAAAGCCCCCCAAATCCTACAGATCTACCAGACTTTCATCCGCCCCGTCCTTCTCTACGCTTCGATATCCTGGATCACCGCAGATCCCCCTCTTTATTTTAATCTTTGTAAACTAGACAGACATGCCCTTCGCCTAGCCCATCACCTCCCCTACGATACACCTTCAGCAGATTTCACAGCCCTGTATTCCTTTCTGCCTATCCTTGCAACTATTCATAAACTCCGCCTCAAATATTTAACCAAAGCTAGTATAGATAACTTACCTTTCTTCACAGAAGCCCTCACCATCTCACCCCTTGCCCAAGCTATCCTCGACGACAACCGCACCCCAGCAAATTCGCACCTATTCCCACCGCCAATCACCTAACTTCCATGAATGTACCCTACTAAACAAATACCCCGCCCCCAGCCCACTATCTATCAATATCAACCTCCCCTTTTTGTTAAAATATAAAAATACACACTTTGGGTTGGCGACTCTTCGGTCATTTGGAAGCTCAGTGAGCCATAGGCATACAGCCTGCTCAAACATACGTCCTACAACTGTATTGCCACATCTCTGTACCATTTTCTTATATATATTTACATTTTCTTTTCTTTCTTTATGCCCACTGAAATGCTCCGTCTCCAGAAACCACCGTCAAGTCACACAACAACCAGTGAAGTGAATATGTGCCGCAATAATCTGTGAGAGCCAAGTGTCTAATGATACTATATGAAAATACGTGTGAAACAGAAACTGTGTAATAATGTAATAAGAAAGACACTACTCTGCAATGACAGAAAACATTATACCAAAGAAAAGAACTAAAACCATCATTTAATGTTGAGTTAAAATTGTAAACTGTTTACCTTTGTATAACCATTGTCAAATTTTTCATTATGTATGTACATTCTTTGTGACAAATAAATGGGGGACTAGCAGGATGCCGGCCCGAGAGGGGTGCGGTGTGATGGGGGGCCCTCCCTGGGGGGCCGCTTTGTTGGTTGGGGTGACTTCTGCGCCATCATTATACAACCCATACGTACGTCACGACGTACACCAACAATAAGAAAATAAATTTCAATAATTAAATTCCTAAGGCCTAAGGGCTACTAGTCTAGCCGATGGCCCGCCTCCTCCCGCGCTTCGCGCGGGAGAAGGAATGAAATAACCAATTTTGAGTTGAGCAGTTCGTCACTCCTGTGGGGGTCCGGGCCGGGACACCAAGAGCCCGCCGATGAGCCTAACTTGGTGTCCTAGGCGAAACCCCACACAAGACACGGCACAAACCTAGAAGAATTGCTGAGTTTTAATTCACCGGCCGTGAAAGCCAATATACCATCTTTTTGGAAGCCTTCATAGGGAGGTTAAGGCTGCTTGAACTTTTAGTTCTCGTAGTCAAGTGGTGCAGTTGCACCTTATATATAGGGAGGTGGCGCGCAGTTCGTCACTCCTGTGGGGGTCCGGGCGGGGACACCAAGTGCCCGCCGATGAGCCTTACTTGGTGTCCTAGGCGAAACCCCACACAAGACACGCACAAACCTAGAAGAATTGCTGAGTGTTAATTCACCAGCCGTGAAAGCCAATATACCATCTTTTTGGAAACCTTCATAGGGACGTTAAGGCTGCTTGAACTTTTAGTTCTCGTAGTCAAGTGGTGCAGTTGCACCTTATATAAAGGGAGGTGGCGCGCAGTTCGTCACTCCTGTGGGGGTCCGGGCGGGGACACCAAGAGCCCGCCGATGAGCCTAACTTGGTGTCCTAGGCGAAACCCCACACAAGACACGGCACAAACCTAGAAGAATTGCTTAGTTTTAATTCACCGGCCGTTAAAGCCAATATACCATCTTTTTGGAAGCCTTCATAGGGAGGTTAAGGCTGCTTGAACTTTATGTTCTCGTAGTCAAGTGGTGCAGTTGCACCTTATATAAAGGGAGGTGGCGCGCAGTTCGTCACTCCTGTGGGGGTCCGGGCGGGGACACCAAGAGCCCGCCGATGAACCTAACTTGGTGTCCTAGGCGAAACCCCACACAAGACACGGCACAAACCTAGAAGAATTGCTGAGTTTTAATTCACCGGCCGTGAAAGCCAATATACCCCCTTTTTGGAAGCCTTCATAGGGAGGTTAAGGCTGCTTGAACTTTTAGTTCTCGTAGTCAAGTGGTGCAGTTGCACCTTATATAAAGGGAGGTGGCGCGCAGTTCGTCACTCCTGTGGGGGTCCGGGCGGGGACACCAAGAGCCCGCCGATGAGCCTAACTTGGTGTCCTACGCGAAACCCCACACAAGACACGGCACAAACCTAGAAGAATTGCTGAGTTTTAATTCACCGGCCGTGAAAGCCAATATACCATCTTTTTGGAAGCCTTCATAGGGAGGTTAAGGCTGCTTGAACTTTTAGTTCTCGTAGTCAAGTGGAGCAGTTGCACCTTATATAAAGAGAGGTGGCGCGCAGTTCGTCACTCCTGTGGGGGTCCGGGCGGGGACACCAAGAGCCCGCCGATGAGCCTAACTTGGTGTCCTAGGCGAAACCCCACACAAGACACGGCACAAACCTAGAAGAATTGCTGAGTTTTAATTCACCGGCCGTGAAAGCCAATATACCATCTTTTTGGAAGCCTTCATAGGGAGGTTAAGGCTGCTTGAACTTTTATTTCTCGTAGTCAAGTGGTGCAGTTGCACCTTATATAAAGGGAGGTGGCGCGCAGTTCGTCACTCCTGTGGGGGTCCGGGCGGGGACACCAAGAGCCCGCCGATGAGCCTAACTTGGTGTCCTAGGCGAAACCCCACACAAGACACGGCACAAACCTAGAAGAATTGCTGAGTTTTAATTCACCGGCCGTGAAAGCCAATATAATATCTTTTTGGAAGCCTTCATAGGGAGGTTAAGGCTGCTTGAACTTTTAGTTCTCGTAGTAAAGTGGTGCAGTTGCACCTTATATAAAGGGAGGTGGCGCGCAGTTCTTCACTCCTGTGGGGGTCCGGGCGGGGACACCAAGAGCCCGCTGATGAGCCTAACTTGGTGTCCTAGGCGAAACCCCACACAAGACACGGCACAAACCTAGAAGAATTGCTGAGTTTTAATTCACCGGCCGTGAAAGCCAATATACCATCTTTTTGGAAGCCTTTATAAGGAGGTTAAGGCTGCTTGAATATTTAGTTCTCGTAGTCAAGTGGTGCAGTTGCACCTTATATAAAGGGAGGTGGCGCGCAGTTCGTCACTCCTGTGGGGGTCCGGGCGGGGACACCAAGAGCCCGCCGATGAGCCTAACTTGGTGTCCTAGGCGAAACCCCACACAAGACACGGCACAAACCTAGAAGAATTGCTGAGTTTTAATTCACCGGCCGTGAAAGCCAATATACCATCTTTTTGGAAGCCTTCATAGGGAGGTTAAGGCTGCTTGAAATTTTAGTTCTCGTAGTCAAGTGGTGCAGTTGCACCTTATATAAAGGGAGGTGGCGCGCAGTTCGTCACTCCTGTGGGGGTCCGGGCGGGGACACCAAGAGCCCGCCGATGAGCCTAACTTGGTGTCCTAGGCGAAACCCCACACAAGACACGGCACAAACCTAGAAGAATTGCTGAGTTTTAATTCAGCGGCCGTGAAAGCCAATATACCATCTTTTTGGAAGCCTTCATAGGGAGGTTAAGGCTGCTTGAAATTTAGTTCTCGTAGTGAAGTGGTGCAGTTGCACCTTATATAAAGGGAGGTGGCGCGCAGTTCGTCACTCCTGTGGGGGTCCGGGCGGGGACACCAAGAGCCCGCCGATGAGCCTAACTTGGTGTCCTAGGCGAAACCCCACACAAGACACGGCACAAACCTAGAAGAATTGCTGAGTTTTAATTCACCGGCCGTGAAAGCCAATATACCATCTTTTTGGAAGCCTTCATAGGGAGGTTAAGGCTGCTTGAAATTTTAGTTCTCGTAGTCAAGTGGTGCAGTTGCACCTTATATAAAGGGAGGTGGCGCGCAGTTCGTCACTCCTGTGGGGGTCCGGGCGGGGACACCAAGAGCCCGCCGATGAGCCTAAATTGGTGTCCTAGGCGAAACCCCACACAAGACACGGCACAAACCTAGAAGAATTGCTGAGTTTTAATTCACCGGCCGTGAAAGCCAATATACCACCTTTTTGGAAGCCTTCATAGGGAGGTTAAGGCTGCTTGAACTTTTAGTTCTCGTAGTCAAGTGGTGCAGTTGCACCTTATATAAAGGGAGGTGGCGCGCAGTTCGTCACTCCTGTGGGGGTCCGGGCGGGGACACCAAGAGCCCGCCGATGAGCCTAACTTGGTGTCCTAGGCGAAACCCCACACAAGACACGGCACAAACCTAGAAGAATTGCTGAGTTTTAATTCACCGGCCGTGAAAGCCAATATACCATCTTTTTGGAAGCCTTCATAGGGAGGTTAAGGCTGCTTGAACTTTTAGTTCTCGTAGTCAAGTGGAGCAGTTGCACCTTATATAAAGGGAGGTGGCGCGCAGTTCGTCACTCCTGTGGGGGTCCGGGCGGGGACACCAAGAGCCCGCCGATGAGCCTAACTTGGTGTCCTAGGCGAAACCCCACACAAGACACGGCACAAACCTAGAAGAATTGCTGAGTTTTAATTCACCGGCCGTGAAAGCCAATATACCATCTTTTTGGAAGCCTTCATAGGGAGGTTAAGGCTGCTTGAACTTTTAGTTCTCGTAGTCAAGAGGTGCCGTTGCACCTTATATAAAGGGAGGTGGCGCGCAGTTCGTCACTCCTGTGGCGGTCCGGGCGGGGACACCAAGAGCCCGCCGATGAGCCTAACTTGGTGTCCTAGGCGAAACCCCACACATGACACGGCACAAACCTAGAAGAATTGCTGAGTTTTAATTCACCGGCCGTGAAAGCCAATATACCATCTTTTTGGAAGCCTTCATAGGGAGGTTAAGGCTGCTTGAACTTTTAGTTCTCGTAGTCAAGTGGTGCAGTCGCACCTTATATAAAGGGAGGTGGCGCGCAGTTCGTCACTCCTGTGGGGGTCCGGGCGGGGACACCAAATGCCCGCCGATGAGCCTAACTTGGTGTCCTAGGCGAAACCCCACACAAGACACGGCACAAACCTAGAAGAATTGCTGAGTTTTAATTCACCGGCCGTGAAAGCCAATATACCATCTTTTTGGAAGCCTTCATAGGGAGGTTAAGGCTGCTTGAACTTTTAGTTCTCGTAGTCAAGTGGTGCAGTTGCACCTTATATATAGGGAGGTGGCGCGCAGTTCTTCACTCCTGTGAGGGTCCGGGCGGGGACACCAAGAGCCCGCTGATGAGCCTTACTTGGTGTCCTAGGCGAAACCCCACACAAGACACGGCACAAACCTAGAAGAATTGCTGAGTTTTAATTCACCGGCCGTGAAAGCCAATATACCATCTTTTTGGAAGCCTTCATAAGGAGGTTAAGGCTGCTTGAATATTTAGTTCTCGTAGTCAAGTGGTGCAATTGCACCTTATATAAAGGGATGTGGCGCGCAGTTCGTCACTCCTGTGGGGGTCCGGGCGGGGACACCAAGAGCCCGCCGATGAGCCTAACTTGGTGTCCTAGGCGAAACCCCACACAAGACACGGCACAAACCTAGAAGAATTGCTGAGTTTTAATTCACCGGCCGTGAAAGCCAATATACCATCTTTTTGGAAGCCTTCATAGGGAGGTTAAGGCTGCTTGAAATTTTAGTTCTCGTAGTCAAGTGGTGCAGTTGCACCTTATATAAAGGGAGGTGGCGCGCAGTTCGTCACTCCTGTGGGGGTCCGGGCGGGGACACCAAGAGCCCGCCGATGAGCCTAACTTGGTGTCCTAGGCGAAACCCCACACAAGACACGGCACAAACCTAGAAGAATTGCTGAGTTTTAATTCAGCGGCCGTGAAAGCCAATATACCATCTTTTTGGAAGCCTTCATAGGGAGGTTAAGGCTGCTTGAAATTTAGTTCTCGTAGTGAAGTGGTGCAGTTGCACCTTATATAAAGGGAGGTGGCGCGCAGTTCGTCACTCCTGTGGGGGTCCGGGCGGGGACACCAAGAGCCCGCCGATGAGCCTAACTTGGTGTCCTAGGCGAAACCCCACACAAGACACGACACAAACCAAAAGAATTGCTGAGATTTAATTCACCGGCCGTGAAAGACAATATACCATCTTTTTGGAAGCCTTCATAGGGAGGTTAAGGCTGCTTGAACTTTTAGTTCTCGTAGTCAAGTGGTGCAGTTGCACCTTATATAAAGGGAGGTGGCGCGCAGTTCGTCACTCCTGTGGGGGTCCGGGCGGGGACACCAAGAGCCCGCCGATGAGCCTAAATTGGTGTCCTAGGCGAAATCCCACACAAGACACGGCACAAACCTAGAATAATTGCTGAGTTTTAATTCACCGGCCGTGAAAGCCAATATACCACCTTTTTGGAAGCCTTCATAGGGAGGTTAAGGCTGCTTGAACTTTTAGTTCTCGTAGTCAAGTGGTGCAGTCGCACCTTATATAAAGGGAGGTGGCGCGCAGTTCGTCACTCCTGTGGGGGTCCGGGCGGGGACACCAAGAGCCCGCCGATGAGCCTAACTTGGTGTCCTAGGCGAAACCCCACACAAGACACGGCACAAACCTAGAAGAATTGCTGAGTTTTAATTCACCGGCCGTGAAAGCCAATATACCATCTTTTTGGAAGCCTTCATAGGGAGGTTAAGGCTGCTTGAACTTTTAGTTCTCGTAGTCAAGTGGTGCAGTTGCACCTTATATAAAGGGAGGTGGCGCGCAGTTCGTCACTCCTGTGGGGGTCCGGGCGGGGACACCAAGAGCCCGCCGATGACCCTAACTTGGTGTCCTAGGCGAAACCCCACACAAGACACGGCACAAACCTAGAAGAATTGCTGAGTTTTAATTCACCGGCCGTGAAAGCCAATATACCATCTTTTTGGAAGCCTTCATAGGGAGGTTAAGGCTGCTTGAACTTTTAGTTCTCGTAGTCAAGTGGAGCAGTTGCACCTTATATAAAGGGAGGTGGCGCGCAGTTCGTCACCCCTGTGGGGGTCCGGGCGGGGACACCAAGAGCCCGCCGATGAGCCTAACTTGGTGTCCTAGGCGAAACCCCACACAAGACACGGCACAAACCTAGAAGAATTGCTGAGTTTTAATTCACCGGCCGTGAAAGCCAATATACCATCTTTTTGGAAGCCTTCATAGGGAGGTTAAGGCTGCTTGAACTTTTAGTTCTCGTAGTCAAGAGGTGCAGTTGCACCTTATATAAAGGGAGGTGGCGCGCAGTTCGTCACTCCTGTGGCGGTCCGGGCGGGGACACCAAGAGCCCGCCGATGAGCCTAACTTGGTGTCCTAGGCGAAACCCCACACAAGACACGGCACAAACCTAGAAGAATTGCTGAGTTTTAATTCACCGGCCGTGAAAGCCAATATACCATCTTTTTGGAAGCCTTCATAGGGACGTTAAGGCTGCTTGAACTTTTAGTTCTCGTAGTCAAGTGGTGCAGTTGCACCTTATTTAAAGGGAGGTGGCGCGCAGTTCGTCACTCCTGTGGGGGTCCGGGCGGGGACACCAAGAGCCCGCCGATGACCCTAACTTGGTGTCCTAGGCGAAACCCCATACAAGACACGGCACAAACCTAGAAGAATTGCTGAGTTTTAATTCACCGGCCGTGAAAGCCAATATACCATCTTTTTGGAAGCCTTCATAGGGAGGTTAAGGCTGCTTGAACTTTTAGTTCTCGTAGTCAAGTGGTGCAGTTGCACCTTATATAAAGGGAGGTGGCGCGCAGTTCGTCACTCCTGTGGGGGTCCGGGCGGGGACACCAAGAGCCCGCCGATGAGCCTAACTTGGTGTCCTAGGCGAAACCCCACACAAGACACGGCACAAACCTAGAAGAATTGCTGAGTTTTAATTCACCGGCCGTGAAAGCCAATATACCATCTTTTTGGAAGCCTTCATAGGGAGGTTAAGGCTGCTTGAACTTTTAGTTCTCGTAGTCAAGTGGTGCAGTTGCACCTTATATAAAGGGAGGTGGCGCGCAGTTCGTCACTCCTGTGGGGGTCCGGGCGGGGACACCAAGAGCCCGCCGATGAGCCTAAATTGGTGTCCTAGGCGAAACCCCACACAAGACACGGCACAAACCTAGAAGAATTGCTGAGTTTTAATTCACCGGCCGTGAAAGCCAATATACCATCTTTTTGGAAGCCTTCATAGGGAGGTTAAGGCTGCTTGAACTTTTAATTCTCGTAGTCAAGTGGTGCAGTTGCACCTTATATATAGGGATGTGGCGCGCAGTTCGTCACTCCTGTGGGGGTCCGGGCGGGGACACCAGGAGCCCGCCGATGAGCCTAACTTGGTGTCCTAGGCGAAACCCCACACAAGACACGGCACAAACCTAGAAGAATTGCTGAGTTTTAATTCACCGGCCGTGAAAGCCAATATACCATCTTTTTGGAAGCCTTCATAGGGAGGTTAAGGCTGCTTGAACTTTTAGTTCTCGTAGTCAAGTGGTGCAGTTGCACCTTATATATAGGGAGGTGGCGCGCAGTTCGTCACTCCTGTGGGGGTCCGGGCGGGGACACCAAGAGCCCGCCGATGAGCCTAACTTGGTGTCCTAGGCGAATCCCCACACAAGACACGGCACAAACCTAGAAGAATTGCTGAGTGTTAATTCACCGGCCGTGAAAGCCAATATACCATCTTTTTGGAAACCTTCATAGGGACGTTAAGGCTGCTTGAAATTTTAGTTCTCGTAGTCAAGTGGTGCAGTTGCACCTTATATAAAGGGAGGTGGCGCGCAGTTCGTCACTCCTGTGTGGGTCCGGGCGGGGACACCAAGAGCCCGCCGATGAGCCTAACTTGGTGTCCTAGGCGAAACCCCACACAAGACACGGCACAAACCTAGAAGAATTGCTGAGTTTTAATTCACCGGCCGTGAAAGCCAATATACCATCTTTTTGGAAGCCTTCATAGGGAGGTTAAGGCTGCTTGAACTTTATGTTCTCGTAGTCAAGTGGTGCAGTTGCACCTTATATAAAGGGAGGTGGCGCGCAGTTCGTCACTCCTGTGGGGGTCCGGGCGGGGACACCAAGAGCCCGCCGATGAGCCTAACTTGGTGTCCTAGGCGAAACCCCACACAAGACACGGCACATACCTAGAAGAATTGCTGAGTTTTAATTCACCGGCCGTGAAAGCCAATATAGCATCTTTTTGGAAGCCTTCTTAGGGAGGTTAAGGCTGCTTGAACTTTTAGTTCTCGTAGTCAAGAGGTGCAGTTGCACCTTATATAAAGGGAGGTGGCGCGCAGTTCGTCACTCCTGTGGCGGTCCGGGCGGGGACACCAAGAGCCCGCCGATGAGCCTAACTTGGTGTCCTAGGCGAAACCCCACACAAGACACGGCACAAACCTAGAAGAATTGCTGAGTTTTAATTCACCGGCCGTGAAAGCCAATATACCATCTTTTTGGAAGCCTTCATAGGGAGGTTAAGGCTGCTTGAACTTTTAGTTCTCGTAGTCAAGTGGTGCAGTTGCACCTCATATAAAGGGAGGTGGCGCGCAGTTCGTCACTCCTGTGGGGGTCCGGGCGGGGTCACCAAGAGCCCGCCGCTGAGCCTAACTTGGTGTCCTAGGCGAAACCCCATACAAGACACGGCACAAACCTAGAAGAATTGCTGAGTTTTAATTCACCGGCCGTGAAAGCCAATATAATATCTTTTTGGAAGCCTTCATAGGGAGGTTAAGGCTGCTTGAACTTTTAGTTCTCGTAGTAAAGTGGTGCAGTTGCACCTTATATATAGGGAGGTGGCGCGCAGTTCGTCACTCCTGTGGGGGTCCGGGCGGGGACACCAAGAGCCCGCCGATGAGCCTAACTTGGTGTCATAGGCGAATCCCCACACAAGACACGGCACAAACCTAGAAGAATTGCTGAGTGTTAATTCACCGGCCGTGAAAGCCAATATACCATCTTTTTGGAAACCTTCATAGGGACGTTAAGGCTGCTTGAACTTTTAGTTCTCGTAGTCAAGTGGTGCAGTTGCACCTTATATAAAGGGAGGTGGCGCGCAGTTCGTCACTCCTGTGTGGGTCCGGGCGGGGACACCAAGAGCCCGCCGATGAGCCTAACTTGGTGTCCTAGGCGAAACCCCACACAAGACACGGCACAAACCTAGAAGAATTGCTGAGTTTTAATTCACCGGCCGTGAAAGCCAATATACCATCTTTTTGGAAGCCTTCATAGGGAGGTTAAGGCTGCTTGAACTTTATGTTCTCGTAGTCAAGTGGTGCAGTTGCACCTTATATAAAGGGAGGTGGCGCGCAGTTCGTCACTCCTGTGGGGGTCCGGGCGGGGACACCAAGAGCCCGCCGATGAGCCTAACTTGGTGTCCTAGGCGAAACCCCACACAAGACACGGCACAAACCTAGAAGAATTGCTGAGTTTTAATTCACCGGCCGTGAAAGCCAATATACCATCTTTTTGGAAGCCTTCTTAGGGAGGTTAAGGCTGCTTGAACTTTTAGTTCTCGTAGTCAAGAGGTGCAGTTGCACCTTATATAAAGGGAGGTGGCGCGCAGTTCGTCACTCCTGTGGCGGTCCGGGCGGGGACACCAAGAGCCCGCCGATGAGCCTAACTTGGTGTCCTAGGCGAAACCCCACACAAGACACGGCACAAACCTAGAAGAATTGCTGAGTTTTAATTCACCGGCCGTGAAAGCCAATATACCATCTTTTTGGAAGCCTTCATAGGGACGTTAAGGCTGCTTGAACTTTTAGTTCTCGTAGTCAAGTGGTGCAGTTGCACCTTATATAAAGGGAGGTGGCGCGCAGTTCGTCACTCCTGTGGGGGTCCGGGCGGGGACACCAAGAGCCCGCCGATGACCCTAACTTGGTGTCCTAGGCGAAACCCCATACAAGACACGGCACAAACCTAGAAGAATTGCTGAGTTTTAATTCACCGGCCGTGAAAGCCAATATACCATCTTTTTGGAAGCCTTCATAGGGAGGTTAAGGCTGCTTGAACTGTTAGTTCTCGTAGTCAAGTGGTGCAGTTGCACCTTATATAAAGGGAGGTGGCGCGCAGTTCGTCACTCCTGTGGGGGTCCGGGCGGGGACACCAAGAGCCCGCCGATGAGCCTAACTTGGTGTCCTAGGCGAAACCCCACACAAGACACGGCACAAACCTAGAAGAATTGCTGAGTTTTAATTCACCGGCCGTGAAAGCCAATATACCATCTTTTTGGAAGCCTTCATAGGGAGGTTAAGGCTGCTTGAACTTTTAGTTCTCGTAGTCAAGTGGTGCAGTTGCACCTTATATAAAGGGAGGTGGCGCGCAGTTCGTCACTCCTGTGGGGGTCCGGGCGGGGACACCAAGAGCCCGCCGATGAGCCTAAATTGGTGTCCTAGGCGAAACCCCACACAAGACACGGCACAAACCTAGAAGAATTGCTGAGTTTTAATTCACCGGCCGTGAAAGCCAATATACCATCTTTTTGGAAGCCTTCATAGGGAGGTTAAGGCTGCTTGAACTTTTAGTTCTCGTAGTCAAGTGGTGCAGTTGCACCTTATATAAAGGGAGGTGGCGCGCAGTTCGTCACTCCTGTGGGGGTCCGGGCGGGGACACCAAGAGCCCGCCGATGAGCCTAACTTGGTGTCCTAGGCGAAACCCCACACAAGACACGGCACAAACCTAGAAGAATTGCTGAGTTTTAATTCACCGGCCGTGAAAGCCAATATACCATCTTTTTGGAAGCCTTCATAGGGAGGTTAAGGCTGCTTGAACTTTTAGTTCTCGTAGTCAAGTGGTGCAGTTGCACCTTATATAAAGGGAGGTGGCGCGCAGTTCGTCACTCCTGTGGGGGTCCGGGCGGGGACACCAGGAGCCCGCCGATGAGCCTAACTTGGTGTCCTAGGCGAAACCCCACACAAGACACGGCACAAACCTAGAAGAATTGCTGAGTTTTAATTCACCGGCCGTGAAAGCCAATATACCATCTTTTTGGAAGCCTTCATAGGGAGGTTAAGGCTGCTTGAACTTTTAGTTCTCGTAGTCAAGTGGTGCAGTTGCACCTTATATATAGGGAGGTGGCGCGCAGTTCGTCACTCCTGTGGGGGTCCGGGCGGGGACACCAAGAGCCCGCCGATGAGCCTAACTTGGTGTCCTAGGCGAATCCCCACACAAGACACGGCACAAACCTAGAAGAATTGCTGAGTGTTAATTCACCGGCCGTGAAAGCCAATATACCATCTTTTTGGAAACCTTCATAGGGACGTTAAGGCTGCTTGAACTTTTAGTTCTCGTAGTCAAGTGGTGCAGTTGCACCTTATATAAAGGGAGGTGGCGCGCAGTTCGTCACTCCTGTGTGGGTCCGGGCGGGGACACCAAGAGCCCGCCGATGAGCCTAACTTGGTGTCCTAGGCGAAACCCCACACAAGACACGGCACAAACCTAGAAGAATTGCTGAGTTTTAATTCACCGGCCGTGAAAGCCAATATACCATCTTTTTGGAAGCCTTCATAGGGAGGTTAAGGCTGCTTGAACTTTATGTTCTCGTAGTCAAGTGGTGCAGTTGCACCTTATATAAAGGGAGGTGGCGCGCAGTTCGTCACTCCTGTGGGGGTCCGGGCGGGGACACCAAGAGCCCGCCGATGAGCCTAACTTGGTGTCCTAGGCGAAACCCCACACAAGACACGGCACAAACCTAGAAGAATTGCTGAGTTTTAATTCACCGGCCGTGAAAGCCAATATACCATCTTTTTGGAAGCCTTCTTAGGGAGGTTAAGGCTGCTTGAACTTTTAGTTCTCGTAGTCAAGAGGTGCAGTTGCACCTTATATAAAGGGAGGTGGCGCGCAGTTCGTCACTCCTGTGGCGGTCCGGGCGGGGACACCAAGAGCCCGCCGATGAGCCTAACTTGGTGTCCTAGGCGAAACCCCACACAAGACACGGCACAAACCTAGAAGAATTGCTGAGTTTTAATTCACCGGCCGTGAAAGCCAATATACCATCTTTTTGGAAGCCTTCATAGGGAGGTTAAGGCTGCTTGAACTTTTAGTTCACGTAGTCAAGTGGTGCAGTTGCACCTTATATAAAGGGAGGTGGCGCGCAGTTCGTCACTCCTGTGGGGGTCCGGGCGGGGTCACCAAGAGCCCGCCGATGAGCCTAACTTGGTGTCCTAGGCGAAACCCCATACAAGACACGGCACAAACCTAGAAGAATTGCTGAGTTTTAATTCACCGGCCGTGAAAGCCAATATAATATCTTTTTGGAAGCCTTCATAGGGAGGTTAAGGCTGCTTGAACTTTTAGTTCTCGTAGTAAAGTGGTGCAGTTGCACCTTATATATAGGGAGGTGGCGCGCAGTTCGTCACTCCTGTGGGGGTCCGGGCGGGGACACCAAGAGCCCGCCGATGAGCCTAACTTGGTGTCCTAGGCGAATCCCCACACAAGACACGGCACAAACCTAGAAGAATTGCTGAGTGTTAATTCACCGGCCGTGAAAGCCAATATACCATCTTTTTGGAAACCTTCATAGGGACGTTAAGGCTGCTTGAACTTTTAGTTCTCGTAGTCAAGTGGTGCAGTTGCACCTTATATAAAGGGAGGTGGCGCGCAGTTCGTCACTCCTGTGTGGGTCCGGGCGGGGACACCAAGAGCCCGCCGATGAGCCTAACTTGGTGTCCTAGGCGAAACCCCACACAAGACACGGCACAAACCTAGAAGAATTGCTGAGTTTTAATTCACCGGCCGTGAAAGCCAATATACCATCTTTTTGGAAGCCTTCATAGGGAGGTTAAGGCTGCTTGAACTTTATGTTCTCGTAGTCAAGTGGTGCAGTTGCACCTTATATAAAGGGAGGTGGCGCGCATTTCCTCACTCCTGTGGGGGTCCGGGCGGGGACACCAAGAGCCCGCCGATGAGCCTAACTTGGTGTCCTAGGCGAAACCCCACACAAGACACGGCACAAACCTAGAAGAATTGCTGAGTTTTAATTCACCGGCCGTGAAAGCCAATATACCATCTTTTTGGAAGCCTTCTTAGGGAGGTTAAGGCTGCTTGAACTTTTAGTTCTCGTAGTCAAGAGGTGCAGTTGCACCTTATATAAAGGGAGGTGGCGCGCAGTTCGTCACTCCTGTGGCGGTCCGGGCGGGGACACCAAGAGCCCGCCGATGAGCCTAACTTGGTGTCCTAGGCGAAACCCCACACAAGACACGGCACAAACCTAGAAGAATTGCTGAGTTTTAATTCACCGGCCGTGAAAGCCAATATACCATCTTTTTGGAAGCCTTCATAGGGAGGTTAAGGCTGCTTGAACTTTTAGTTCTCGTAGTCAAGTGGTGCAGTTGCACCTTATATAAAGGGAGGTGGCGCGCAGTTCGTCACTCCTGTGGGGGTCCGGGCGGGGTCACCAAGAGCCCGCCGATGAGCCTAACTTGGTGTCCTAGGCGAAACCCCATACAAGACACGGCACAAACCTAGAAGAATTGCTGAGTTTTAATTCACCGGCCGTGAAAGCCAATATAATATCTTTTTGGAAGCCTTCATAGGGAGGTTAAGGCTGCTTGAACTTTTAGTTCTCGTAGTAAAGTGGTGCAGTTGCACCTTATATAAAGGGAGGTGGCGCGCAGTTCGTCACTCCTGTGGGGGTCCGGGCGGGGACACCAAGAGCCCGCTGATGAGCCTAACTTGGTGTCCTAGGCGAAACCCCACACAAGACACGGCACAAACCTAGAAGAATTGCTGAGTTTTAATTCACCGGCCGTGAAAGCCAATATACCATCTTTTTGGAAGCCTTCATAAGGAGGTTAAGGCTGCTTGAACATTTAGTTCTCGTAGTCAAGTGGTGCAGTTGCACCTTATATAAAGGGAGGTGGCGCGCAGTTCGTCACTCCTGTGGGGGTCCGGGCGGGGACACCAAGAGCCCGCCGATGAGCCTAACTTGGTGTCCTAGGCGAAACCCCACACAAGACACGGCACAAACCTAGAAGAATTGCTGAGTTTTAATTCACCGGCCGTGAAAGCCAATATACCATCTTTTTGGAAGCCTTCATAGGGAGGTTAAGGCTGCTTGAAATTTTAGTTCTCGTAGTCAAGTGGTGCAGTTGCACCTTATATAAAGGGAGGTGGCGCGCAGTTCGTCACTCCAGTGGGGGTCCGGGCGGGGACACCAAGAGCCCGCCGATGAGCCTAACTTGGTGTCCTAGGCGAAACCCCACACAAGACACGGCACAAACCTAGAAGAATTGCTGAGTTTTAATTCAGCGGCCGTGAAAGCCAATATACCATCTTTTTGGAAGCCTTCATAGGGAGGTTAAGGCTGCTTGAAATTTAGTTCTCGTAGTCAAGTGGTGCAATTGCACCTTATATAAAGGGAGGTGGCGCGCAGTTCGTCACTCCTGTGGGGGTCCGGGCGGGGACACCAAGAGCCCGCCGATGAGCCTAACTTGGTGTCCTAGGCGAAACCCCACACAAGACACGGCACAAACCGAGAAGAATTGCTGAGTTTTAATTCACCGGCCGTGAAAGCCAATATACCATCTTTTTGGAAGCCTTCATAGGGAGGTTAAGGCTGCTTGAACTTTTAGTTCTCGTAGTCAAGTGGTGCAGTTGCACCTTATATAAAGGGAGGTGGCGCGCAGTTCGTCACTCCTGTGGGGGTCCGGGCGGGGACACCAAGAGCCCGCCGATGAGCCTAACTTGGTGTCCTAGGCGAAACCCCACACAAGACACGGCACAAACCTAGAAGAATTGCTGAGTTTTAATTCACCGGCCGTGAAAGCCAATATACCATCTTTTTGGAAGCCTTCATAGGGAGGTTAAGGCTGCTTGAACTTTTAGTTCTCGTAATCAAGTGGTGCAGTTGCACCTTATATAAAGGGAGGTGGCGCGCAGTTCGTCACTCCTGTGGGGGTCCGGGCGGGGACACCAAGAGCCCGCCG
The DNA here is from genome assembly GCA_946902985.2 of Meconema thalassinum. Classification (NCBI taxonomy): domain Eukaryota; kingdom Metazoa; phylum Arthropoda; class Insecta; order Orthoptera; family Tettigoniidae; genus Meconema; species Meconema thalassinum. The sequence goes on from OX336397.1 coordinate 147,660,824, forward strand.
ATGAGCCTAACTTGGTGTCCTAGGCGAAACCCCACACAAGACACGGCACAAACCTAGAAGAATTGCTGAGTTTTTATTCACCGGCCGTGAAAGCCAATATACCATCTTTTTGGAAGCCTTCATAGGGAGGTTAAGGCTGCTTGAACTTTTAGTTCTCGTAGTCAAGTGGTGCAGTTGCACCTTATATAAAGGGAGGTGGCGCGCAGTTCGTCACTCCTGTGGGGGTCCGGGCGGGGACACCAAGAGCCCGCCGATGAGCCTAACTTGGTGTCCTAGGCGAAACCCCACACAAGACACGGCACAAACCTAGAAGAATTGCTGAGTTTTAATTCACCGGCCGTGAAAGCCAATATACCATCTTTTTGGAAGCCTTCATAGGGAGGTTAAGGCTGCTTGAACTTTTAGTTCTCGTAGTCAAGTGGTGCAGTTGCACCTTATATAAAGGGAGGTGGCGCGCAGTTCGTCACTCCTGTGGGGGTCCGGGCGGGGACACCAAGAGCCCGCCGATGAGCCTAACTTGGTTTCCTAGGCGAAACCCCACACAAGACACGGCACAAACCTAGTAGAATTGCTGAGTTTTAATTCACCGGCCGTGAAAGCCAATATACCATCTTTTTGGAAGCCTTCATAGGGAGGTTAAGGCTGCTTGAACTTTTAGTTCTCGTAGTCAAGTGGAGCAGTTGCACCTTATATAAAGGGAGGTGGCGCGCAGTTCGTCACTCCTGTGGGGGTCCGGGCGGGGACACCAAGAGCCCGCCGATGAGCCTAACTTGGTGTCCTAGGCGAAACCGCACACAAGACACGGCACAAACCTAGAAGAATTGCTGAGTTTTAATTCACCGGCCGTGAAAGCCAATATACCATCTTTTTGGAAGCCTTCATAGGGAGGTTAAGGCTGCTTGAACTTTTAGTTCTCGTAGTCAAGAGGTGCAGTTGCACCTTATATAAAGGGATGTGGCGCGCAGTTCGTCACTCCTGTGGCGGTCCGGGCGGGGACACCAAGAGCCCGCCGATGAGCCTAACTTGGTGTCCTAGGCGAAACCCCACACAAGAAAAGGCACAAACCTAGAAGAATTGCTGAGTTTTAATTCACCGGCCGTTAAAGCCAATATACCATCTTTTTGAAAGCCTTCATAGGGAGGTTAAGGCTGCTTGAACTTTTAGTTCTCGTAGTCAAGTGGTGCAGTGCACCTTATATAAAGGGAGGTGGCGCGCAGTTCGTCACTCCTGTGGGGGTCCGGGCGGGGACACCAAGAGCCCGCCGATGAGCCTAACTTGGTGTCCTAGGCGAAACCCCACACAAGACACGGCACAAACCTAGAAGAATTGCTGAGTTTTAATTCACCGGCCGTGAAAGCCAATATAACATCTTTTTTGAAGCCTTCATAGGGAGGTTAAGGCTGCTTGAACTTTTAGTTCTCGTAGTCAAGTGGTGCAGTTGCACCTTATATAAAGGGAGGTGGCGCGCAGTTCGTCACTCCTGTGGGGGTCCGGGCGGGGACACCAAGAGCCCGCTGATGAGCCTAACTTGGTGTCCTAGGCGAAACCCCACACAAGACACGGCACAAACCTAGAAGAATTGCTGAGTTTTAATTCACCGGCCGTGAAAGCCAATATACCATCTTTTTGGAAGCCTTCATAAGGAGGTTAAGGCTGCTTGAACATTTAGTTCTCGTAGTCAAGTGGTGCAGTTGCACCTTATATAAAGGGAGGTGGCGCGCAGTTCGTCCACTCTCACTGTGTTCTTCTATCTAGTGCTCTGGACCGTCACGATACATCAAAGTGCTACGAAATTCACCGCTCATCAACCATTTTCAGCGAGGAAACTCTGGTCATCAGCACCTTCATCTGCATTTTCCAGAATTTTCCAGAACATTCACGAGCTTACCAGATCATACGAGTTAGTATCCATACGTCATGTCGGACTCCGGCAAACAGCCGGCACCTCAGAGACGGCTGTCGCAGAGCATATTCGACTCACCACCGACACCACAACATACCATGGAAACTCAACAGATAAAGTGCTCTCGCACTACATCGGACGCAGCTAACAGCCCTACTTCACAGGCCAAAAGAAAATGCGGTGATGAGATCTCTTCTGGCTCCACATATACATCGTCTTCAGCTCCAACTTCGGCAGAACCAACTGGGCCTTCGGTGAGTGGAATTGACTTCATGCCTTTTGAAAATCGTCAACTAGCACCACTTCAACTGCCAAACCTTCCACCACCATCAATGGCTATACCCACAGCTCCATATATGCCAGGCACTCTTCGCTCATACGCTGTGGCAGCCCAGAACCCAGCTCTACATCCTCAAGTTCGCCAGCGAAGCGTTATAAACCCAAACCCCCTTCCCTCACCTGCATTCTATGTCATCAAGCTTACCGACATTGACCTCGCTAAGGCAAACCCCCGCACCCTTTTCACAATCATTTCCTCCTTTACCCCTGACCTCGCCTCCTACCGCCTGGAGTTACAACGCACCCGCGAAGGGTATAATATCAAAACTGCAAAGCCCTTCTACCAGCACCTAACGAACACCATTGGCCTAGCACAGTTCGGCCCTCGTACCCGTGCCAAAAACCTATCCAACTTCCAGCCTCCACGCCCTAACCCCCCTCCCTCCCGCCCTACCCCCCTCCTCTCGGTCGTCGCCTATGGTGTCGACCGGGAATACTCAGAAGAAGATGTCGCCCAGCAGCTCGGCCTTCAAGGACTTACCATCTTCCGTGTGGCCAGGATAAGGAACAATACTGGCCCAACCTCACTTGTCCGGATTCTCAGCCGTGACACCGGGTCTCTGGACGCTCTTCTCCGCGATGGGGCCATCATCTTTGCCCGTCGCCATCGAGTGGAGCCTTCCCGTGCAGCCGCCCCCCAGAGGATGCGATGCGATAAGTGTCAGCGATATGACCACGCCCCGGGAGCACCCTGTGTCCATGCTGAGGTATGTGGTATCTGCAGTCAGGAACACCCTACATCTATGTGCCAAAACAGAACCTCCCCTAAATGTATCAATTGCTCCCTTCCTCACCCGGCCTTCAGTTTTAAATGTAAAAGCCGACCTGATCCCATTCCCACCCAGCCTGAAACCGTCGTACCAGTAGTTTCCCAAGACCTACCTACCCCAGCTCCTTCCTCCGCCCTTCCCACCCCTAGTACCGAAAACATTATTCGCTTCATTACCATGGTCCTACAGAATTGCCTCCCATTCCACCGTCCTCTTGTCCTCAACCAAGTTCAAATGGCGGCCCGGTTGATATTCAACACTCATTTAGACATAGCCTATGCGGGTAATAGGATGCACTTTGCATTCGTCCCGCTAGCGAGTGTTCCCCTTCTCAACTAATCATGGCGCTTAAAATATACTATGACAACATCCGCTCTGTCACCTCCAACCGGCCGACCTTTGAACTTTCCCTTTTAGAGCACTCCCCGGACATATTTATCCTCAACGAAACTTTCCTTGGTCCCTCCCACCGGCTGTGCCTCCCCCCGTATGTCGTCTACCGAGCGGATCGGCCGTACGGAGCGCGGCTTGCGGGCGGGGTAGCGGTCGGTGTTCAGCGTAACCTTACAGTCAAACGTCATTTCTATACCTTTCCTCATCACTTCACAGAATACCTAATCCTTGAAATTTTTGCCCCCTCCAAGACGTTCACTGTAGCTACCCTTTATTTATCCCCAAAGACCCCTCCCCCTATTGCTTTTCTCCAATACCTTGATCGCACCTTTCCCAATTATTTTCTAGCAGCTGACATTAATATCAACTCCTACACGGTGCAAGAACAAACTATTTTCCACAATCTCCTTCATAGTATCCGTGGAGTGCTCGTTCCCTTTCCCTCGCCCACAATACCCTCAACAAATTCTACCCCTGATGTCATGCTCATTTCCCCAACCCTAACCCCTCACCCTCTAGTCCGTATGCTTCCATCTATTGGTAGTGACCATGTTCCAGCTCTGATCTCGATACCCCACATCTTTCCCCGCCCAGATGCCCCATACCGGCCCCCTCCCACTCGACGTTTTACCAAGACCAACTGGTCTGAGTATCGAGCCACTGTTACTGATCTCCTCACTCCCCACACCTCCCCGACATCCCTACCAAATCTTCTCACACTAATCGCCGAAACTGAACATGCTCTCCTTACTGCCGACCGGCTTCATATCCCCCGCCACTCTTACCACCCTACCAAACCTCCTATACCCCCAAAGGCCCTTAACCTTTTACGCATAGCCCATGATTATTATCGGGCCTATCTCCGCACCCGAGATCCTGACACCCTCCGCCAACATCGTCGCCATCTCCGTCATGCCAAATCTTATATCCGTGCTATTAAACGCAAAACCTGGAACGATGCATGCACCCGTCTGGATGACACACCCGATCCTTCTAAATTTTGGTCTACCTTTCAACGCCTCACGAAGTCTCGTCCATCCCACCCTACCTACCCCATTTATACCCCCACCTCAGTTCCCACTACTCCCCTCGAAAAGGCTAACCTTTTTGCATCTCACTACTACCATGTTTTCTCTCCAACCAACAACCCCCAATTCCAAAATCCAAATGACGTGCTTATCCAACGTCTTCAAGACCCGAAACTTACACCTGACCTCCAACCTTCCTTCGCTCACTTTACTAACATCGATTACTCTCATCCTCTTAATCATCCCATTTCTCCTTCTGAAATCACATCAATTCTTCGCCATCGTAAAAACACCGCTCCAGGAACCGATACCATTACCTACCGGCACCTTCAAGCCGCCCCCCCCCCCCATTCTTACCCATGTTCTTTCCCTTATATATACAACAATGCTATACACCGGTTTTTATCCCACCCACTGGTGTAAAGCTTCCATCCTTCTTTTCCTGAAACCCCACAAAGCTCCCTCTGATATAAACTCCTACCGCCCCATAAGCCTTCTTCCAGTACTATCCAAACTATTCGAACTAATCCTTGCAAAACGAATCAGCTCCTATCTCGAACCTCTCCATTTACTACCCGAATCCCAAGCCGGCTTCCGTGCCCACCGATCGACGCAAGACCACCTTTTCCACTTAACCGCTTCATTGTCCGCTTTCATGAAACCTCGCCGCACTGCCGCTCTCATATGCCTCGATGTAGAGAAAGCTTTCGATAAGGTCTACCACCCCGTACTCTTATACAAACTCCGACATCTCCCCATCCCCTCTTCCCTTATCCGTCTGATATATAATTTCTTATCACACCGTACAGCCTCTATCCGAATCAAATCTTCACATTCCTACACCTTCTCCATTCGTGCCGGCGTCCCCCAGGGGTCGCCACTTTCCCCCTTACTCTACCTTTTATTTACCCACGATATTCCACACCCACCTCCCCCACTACGCCTTTATCAATTTGCTGACGACCTAGCTATCCTCGCCCTCGGTCACACTGCCCCCAAACTACAAAATCTTCTCCAATCCTACCTCAACACTCTTCAGTCCTGGTTCCTCTCTTCTCATATAACAGTCAATGCTCGGAAAACCCAATTCATAGTCTTTAGAAGAAAATCCCGCCTCTGCCCTCCCCGCCACCGAATCCATCTCACCCTGAACTCTCTCCCTCTTCTCGAAACCAACAAACTCATTTACCTCGGTATCACCTTTCAAAACAACCTACAATGGACCCACCATCTCCGCCTCCTTACCAGCCGCGCCCTTCATCGTCTAACTGCTACCCGCTCCCTCACCGGCCATACCTGGGGCCTGAAAGCCCCTACCATCATCCGTATATACCGTGCTTTCATCCTCCCTGTCCTACTCTACGCTTCCATGTCCTGGCTCACCGCGCCCCCTCCTCTTTATTTTAATCTGCTAAAACTTGATCGCCATGCCCTCCGCATGGCATACCGCCCACCTTATGACACACCATCCGCTGATTTTACCACCCTCTATACCTTTCCTACGATTATCACTACTCTACATAACCTACGCCTAAAGTACCTTACCCGTGCTCGTCTCGCAAACCTCCCATTCTTTTCCGAAGCTCTATCTGTCTCTCCCCTTGCCCAAGATATCCTCAATGACAACCGCACCCCTGCAAATTCTCATCTCTTTCCCCCACCCATAACCTAGTCTCCTCAACACAGCTCAGCCCTCCACCCCCAGCTGCCTTTGGCTATGAAACACAAGTCGCTTCATCTACTTTCCGCGCGCTCCTGGGGGTGGTGTCAACCCAGTCACGTTGAAGTCCAGTGAGTGTTCGGCGCATAGCCTTCAAAGATATCGCTTTCATTAGTCGCATCTCTCCGATACCCATTCAATGTACTGCCAGTGAAAAGTGCTCCATATCCGTGTGATTGCCCCAGTGATTATACTTCCCCAAACAAGTGTATTCTTTAAACTATGCTTAAAAAATCATACGATTATGGACAAAGAAAGAACAAGAAACTAGGATAAATCCAAGGAACTTTGATTGAAATATGTATATATATGTTTTGTATTTATATATCAGTGTACATTTGTTTTTTGCCCACATATCGTTATTATGTTTTGTGCCTTCTGTATGTAACATTGTGTTGAACAATAAATGGGGGTGTGAGTGGGGCCTCGGCCCGGGCGGGGTGTTGTGTTGGGCCTTTCCTTGGGGGGTCTCCTTTGTTGGTCGGGGTGACCTCTGCGCCACCAAACAGAGAAATCATTAAATTTACGCATGTCCTGACATGCTCCCAGCAAAATAATTTCATTAAAATTAAAATAACAAATATCCAATGGCCTAAGGGCTACTAGTCTAGCCGATGGCCCGCCTGCTCCCGCGCTTCGCGCGGAAGCAGGAATTGAAATAACAACTAGAAGAAGAAGAAGCAGTTCGTCACTCCTGTGGGGGTCCGGGCGGGGACACCAAGAGCCCGCCGATGAGCCTAACTTGGTGTCCTAGGCGAAACCCCACACAAGACACGGCACAAACCTAGAAGAATTGCTGAGTTTTAATTCACCGGCCGTGAAAGCCAATATACCATCTTTTTGGAAGCCTTCATAGGGAGGTTAAGGCTGCTTGAACTTTTAGTTCTCGTAGTCAAGTGGTGCAGTTGCACCTTATATAAAGGGAGGTGGCGCGCAGTTCGTCACTCCTGTGGGGGTCCGGGCGGGGACACCAAGAGCCCGCCGATGACCCTAACTTGGTGTCCTAGGCGAAACCCCACACAAGACACGGCACAAACCTAGAAGAATTGCTGAGTTTTAATTCACCGGCCGTGAAAGCCAATATACCATCTTTTTGGAAGCCTTCATAGGGACGTTAAGGCTGCTTGAACTTTTAGTTCTTGTAGTCAAGTGGTGCAGTTGCACCTTATATATAGGGAGGTGGCGCGCAGTTCGTCACTCCTGTGGGGGTCCGGGCGGGGACACCAAGAGCCCGCCGATGAGCCTAACTTGGTGTCCTAGGCGAAACCCCACACAAGACACGGCACAAACCTAGAAGAATTGCTGAGTTTTAATTCACCGGCCGTGAAAGCCAATATACCATCTTTTTGGAAGCCTTCAAAGGGAGGTTAAGGCTGCTTGAACTTTTAGTTCTCGTAGTCAAGTGGTGCAGTTGCACCTTATATAAAGGGAGGTGGCGCGCAGTTCGTCACTCCTGTGGGGGTCCGGGCGGGGACACCAAGAGCCCGCCGATGAGCCTAACTTGGTGTCCTAGGCGAAACCCCACACAAGACACGGCACAAACCTAGAAGAATTGCTGAGTTTTAATTCACCGGCCGTGAAAGCCAATATACCATCTTTTTGGAAGCCTTCATAGGGAGGTTAAGGCTGCTTGAACTTTTAGTTCTCGTAGTCAAGTGGTGCAGTTGCACCTTATATAAAGGGAGGTGGCGCGCAGTTCGTCACTCCTGTGGGGGTCCGGGCGGGGACACCAAGAGCCCGCCGATGAGCCTAAATTGGTGTCCTAGGCGAAACCCCACACAAGACACGGCACAAACCTAGAAGAATTGCTGAGTTTTAATTCACCGGCCGTGAAAGCCAATATACCATCTTTTTGGAAGCCTTCATAGGGAGGTTAAGGCTGCTTGAACTTTTAGTTCTCGTAGTCAAGTGGTGCAGTTGCACCTTATATAAAGGGAGGTGGCGCGCAGTTCGTCACTCCTGTGGGGGTCGGGGCGGGGACACCAAGAGCCCGCCGATGAGCCTAACTTGGTGTCCTAGGCGAAACCCCACACAAGACACGGCACAAACCTAGAAGAATTGCTGAGTTTTAATTCACCGGCCGTGAAAGCCAATATACCATCTTTTTGGAAGCCTTCATAGGGAGGTTAAGGCTGCTTGAACTTTTAGTTCTCGTAGTCAAGTGGAGCAGTTGCACCTTATATAAAGGGAGGTGGCGCGCAGTTCGTCACTCCTGTGGGGGTCCGGGCGGGGACACCAATAGCCCGCCGATGAGCCTAACTTGGTGTCCTAGGCGAAACCCCACACAAGACACGGCACAAACCTAGAAGAATTGCTGAGTTTTAATTCACCGGCCGTGAAAGCCAATATACCATCTTTTTGGAAGCCTTCATAGGGAGGTTAAGGCTGCTTGAACTTTTAGTTCTCGTAGTCAAGAGGTGCAGTTGCACCTTATATAAAGGAAGGTGGCGCGCAGTTCGTCACTCCTGTGGCGGTCCGGGCGGGGACACCAAGAGCCCGCCGATGAGCCTAGCTTGGTGTCCTAGGCGAAACCCCACACAATACACGGCACAAACCTAGAAGAATTGCTGAGTTTTAATTCACCGTCCGTGAAAGCCAATATACCATCTTTTTGGAAGCCTTCATAGGGACGTTAAGGCTGCTTGAACTTTTAGTTCTCGTAGTCAAGTGGTGCAGTTGCACCTTATATAAAGGGAGGTGGCGCGCAGTTCGTCACTCCTGTGGGGGTCCGGGCGGGGACACCAAGAGCCCGCCGATGAGCCTAACTTGGTGTCCTAGGCGAAACCCCACACAAGACACGGCACAAACCTAGAAGAATTGCTGAGTTTTAATTCACCGGCCGTGAAAGCCAATATACCATCTTTTTGGAAGCCTTCAAAGGGAGGTTAAGGCTGCTTGAACTTTTAGTTCTCGTAGTCAAGTGGTGCAGTTGCACCTTATATAAAGGGAGGTGGCGCGCAGTTCGTCACTCCTGTGGGGGTCCGGGCGGGGACACCAAGAGCCCGCCGATGAGCCTAACTTGGTGTCCTAGGCGAAACCCCATGCAAGACACGGCACAAACCTAGAAGAATTGCTGAGTTTTAATTCACCGGCCGTGAAAGCCAATATACCATCTTTTTGGAAGCCTTCATAGGGAGGTTAAGGCTGCTTGAACTATTAGTTCTCGTAGTCAAGTGGTGCAGTTGCACCTTATATAAAGGGAGGTGGCGCGCAGTTCGTCACTCCTGTGGGGGTCCGGGCGGGGACACCAAGAGCCCGCCGATGAGCCTAAATTGGTGTCCTAGGCGAAACCCCACACAAGACACGGCACAAACCTAGAAGAATTGCTGAGTTTTAATTCACCGGCCGTGAAAGCCAATATACCATCTTTTTGGAAGCCTTCATAGGGAGGTTAAGGCTGCTTGAACTTTTAGTTCTCGTAGTCAAGTGGTGCAGTTGCACCTTATATAAAGGGAGGTGGCGCGCAGTTTGTCACTCCTGTGGGGGTCCGGGCGGGGACACCAAGAGCCCGCCGATGAGCCTAACTTGGTGTCCTAGGGGAAACCCCACACAAGACACGGCACAAACCTAGAAGAATTGCTGAGTTTTAATTCACCGGCCGTGAAAGCCAATATACCATCTTTTTGGAAGCCTTCATAGGGAGGTTAAGGCTGCTTGAACTTTTAGTTCTCGTAGTCAAGTGGAGCAGTTGCACCTTATATAAAGGGAGGTGGCGCGCAGTTCGTCACTCCTGTGGGGGTCCGGGCGGGGACACCAATAGCCCGCCGATGAGCCTAACTTGGTGTCCTAGGCGAAACCCCACACAAGACACGGCACAAACCTAGAAGAATTGCTGAGTTTTAATTCACCGGCCGTGAAAGCCAATATACCATCTTTTTGGAAGCCTTCATAGGGAGGTTAAGGCTGCTTGAACTTTTAGTTCTCGTAGTCAAGAGGTGCAGTTGCACCTTATATAAAGGGAGGTGGCGCGCAGTTCGTCACTCCTGTGGCGGTCCGGGCGGGGACACCAAGAGCCCGCCGATGAGCCTAGCTTGGTGTCCTAGGCGAAACCCCACACAAGACACGGCACAAACCTAGAAGAATTGCTGAGTTTTAATTCACCGGCCGTGAAAGCCAATATACCATCTTTTTGGAAGCATTCATAGGGAGGTTAAGGCTGCTTGAACTTTTAGTTCTCGTAGTTAAGAGGTGCAGTTGCACCTTATATAAAGGGAGGTGGCGCGCAGTTCGTCACTCCTGTGGCGGTCCGGGCGGGGACACCAAGAGCCCGCCGATGAGCCTAACTTGGTGTCCTAGGCGAAACCCCACACAAGACACGGCACAAACCTAGAAGAATTGCTGAGTTTTAATTCACCGGCCGTGAAAGCCAATATACCATCTTTTTGGAAGCCTTCATAGGGACGTTAAGGCTGCTTGAACTTTTAGTTCTCGTAGTCAAGTGGTGCAGTTGCACCTTATATAAAGGGAGGTGTCGCGCAGTTCGTCACTCCTGTGGGGGTCCGGGCGGGGACACCAAGAGCCCGCCGATGAGCCTAACTTGGTGTCCTAGGCGAAACCCCACACAAGACACGGCACAAACCTAGAAGAATTGCTGAGTTTTAATTCACCGGCCGTGAAAGCCAATATACCATCTTTTTGGAAGCCTTCATAGGGAGGTTAAGGCTGCTTGAACTTTTAGTTCTCGTAGTCAAGTGGTGCAGTTGCACCTTATATAAAGGGAGGTGGCGCGCAGTTCGTCACTCCTGTGGGGGTCCGGGCGGGGACACCAAGAGCCCGCCGATGAGCCTAAATTGGTGTCCTAGGCGAAACCCCACACAAGACACGGCACAAACCTAGAAGAATTGCTGAGTTTTAATTCACCGGCCGTGAAAGCCAATATACCATCTTTTTGGAAGCCTTCATAGGGAGGTTAAGGCTGCTTGAACTTTTAGTTCTCGTAGTCAAGTGGTGCAGTTGCACCTTATATAAAGGGAGGTGGCGCGCAGTTCGTCACTCCTGTGGGGGTCGGGGCGGGGACACCAAGAGCCCGCCGATGAGCCTAACTTGGTGTCCTAGGCGAAACCCCACACAAGACACGGCACAAACCTAGAAGAATTGCTGAGTTTTAATTCACCGGCCGTGAAAGCCAATATACCATCTTTTTGGAAGCCTTCATAGGGAGGTTAAGGCTGCTTGAACTTTTAGTTCTCGTAGTCAAGTGGAGCAGTTGCACCTTATATAAAGGGAGGTGGCGCGCAGTTCGTCACTCCTGTGGGGGTCCGGGCGGGGACACCAATAGCCCGCCGATGAGCCTAACTTGGTGTCCTAGGCGAAACCCCACACAAGACACGGCACAAACCTAGAAGAATTGCTGAGTTTTAATTCACCGGCCGTGAAAGCCAATATACCATCTTTTTGGAAGCCTTCATAGGGAGGTTAAGGCTGCTTGAACTTTTAGTTCTCGTAGTCAAGAGGTGCAGTTGCACCTTATATAAAGGGAGGTGGCGCGCAGTTCGTCACTCCTGTGGCGGTCCGGGCGGGGACACCAAGAGCCCGCCGATGAGCCTAGCTTGGTGTCCTAGGCGAAACCCCACACAATACACGGCACAAACCTAGAAGAATTGCTGAGTTTTAATTCACCGTCCGTGAAAGCCAATATACCATCTTTTTGGAAGCCTTCATAGGGACGTTAAGGCTGCTTGAACTTTTAGTTCTCGTAGTCAAGTGGTGCAGTTGCACCTTATATAAAGGGAGGTGGCGCGCAGTTCGTCACTCCTGTGGGGGTCCGGGCGGGGACACCAAGAGCCCGCCGATGAGCCTAACTTGGTGTCCTAGGCGAAACCCCACACAAGACACGGCACAAACCTAGAAGAATTGCTGAGTTTTAATTCACCGGCCGTGAAAGCCAATATACCATCTTTTTGGAAGCCTTCAAAGGGAGGTTAAGGCTGCTTGAACTTTTAGTTCTCGTAGTCAAGTGGTGCAGTTGCACCTTATATAAAGGGAGGTGGCGCGCAGTTCGTCACTCCTGTGGGGGTCCGGGCGGGGACACCAAGAGCCCGCCGATGAGCCTAACTTGGTGTCCTAGGCGAAACCCCATGCAAGACACGGCACAAACCTAGAAGAATTGCTGAGTTTTAATTCACCGGCCGTGAAAGCCAATATACCATCTTTTTGGAAGCCTTCATAGGGAGGTTAAGGCTGCTTGAACTATTAGTTCTCGTAGTCAAGTGGTGCAGTTGCACCTTATATAAAGGGAGGTGGCGCGCAGTTCGTCACTCCTGTGGGGGTCCGGGCGGGGACACCAAGAGCCCGCCGATGAGCCTAAATTGGTGTCCTAGGCGAAACCCCACACAAGACACGGCACAAACCTAGAAGAATTGCTGAGTTTTAATTCACCGGCCGTGAAAGCCAATATACCATCTTTTTGGAAGCCTTCATAGGGAGGTTAAGGCTGCTTGAACTTTTAGTTCTCGTAGTCAAGTGGTGCAGTTGCACCTTATATAAAGGGAGGTGGCGCGCAGTTTGTCACTCCTGTGGGGGTCCGGGCGGGGACACCAAGAGCCCGCCGATGAGCCTAACTTGGTGTCCTAGGGGAAACCCCACACAAGACACGGCACAAACCTAGAAGAATTGCTGAGTTTTAATTCACCGGCCGTGAAAGCCAATATACCATCTTTTTGGAAGCCTTCATAGGGAGGTTAAGGCTGCTTGAACTTTTAGTTCTCGTAGTCAAGTGGAGCAGTTGCACCTTATATAAAGGGAGGTGGCGCGCAGTTCGTCACTCCTGTGGGGGTCCGGGCGGGGACACCAATAGCCCGCCGATGAGCCTAACTTGGTGTCCTAGGCGAAACCCCACACAAGACACGGCACAAACCTAGAAGAATTGCTGAGTTTTAATTCACCGGCCGTGAAAGCCAATATACCATCTTTTTGGAAGCCTTCATAGGGAGGTTAAGGCTGCTTGAACTTTTAGTTCTCGTAGTCAAGAGGTGCAGTTGCACCTTATATAAAGGGAGGTGGCGCGCAGTTCGTCACTCCTGTGGCGGTCCGGGCGGGGACACCAAGAGCCCGCCGATGAGCCTAGCTTGGTGTCCTAGGCGAAACCCCACACAAGACACGGCACAAACCTAGAAGAATTGCTGAGTTTTAATTCACCGGCCGTGAAAGCCAATATACCATCTTTTTGGAAGCCTTCATAGGGAGGTTAAGGCTGCTTGAACTTTTAGTTCTCGTAGTTAAGAGGTGCAGTTGCACCTTATATAAAGGGAGGTGGCGCGCAGTTCGTCACTCCTGTGGCGGTCCGGGCGGGGACACCAAGAGCCCGCCGATGAGCCTAACTTGGTGTCCTAGGCGAAACCCCACACAAGACACGGCACAAACCTAGAAGAATTGCTGAGTTTTAATTCACCGGCCGTGAAAGCCAATATACCATCTTTTTGGAAGCCTTCATAGGGACGTTAAGGCTGCTTGAACTTTTAGTTCTCGTAGTCAAGTGGTGCAGTTGCACCTTATATAAAGGGAGGTGGCGCGCAGTTCGTCACTCCTGTGGGGGTCCGGGAGGGGACACCAAGAGCCCGCCGATGAGCCTAACTTGGTGTCCTAGGCGAAACCCCACACAAGACACGGCACAAACCTAGAAGAATTGCTGAGTTTTAATTCACCGGCCGTGAAAGCCAATATACCATCTTTTTGGAAGCCTTCAAAGGGAGGTTAAGGCTGCTTGAACTTTTAGTTCTCGTAGTCAAGTGGTGCAGTTGCACCTTATATAAAGGGAGGTGGCGCGCAGTTCGTCACTCCTGTGGGGGTCCGGGCGGGGACACCAAGAGCCCGCCGATGAGCCTAACTTGGTGTCCTAGGCGAAACCCCACACAAGACACAGCACAAACCTAGAAGAATTGCTGAGTTTTAATTCACCGGCCGTGAAAGCCAATATACCACCTTTTTGGAAGCCTTCATAGGGAGGTTAAGGCTGCTTGAACTTTTAGTTCTCGTAGTCAAGTGGTGCAGTTGCACCTTATATAAAGGGAGGTGGCGCGCAGTTCGTCACTCCTGTGGGGGTCCGGGCGGGGACACCAAGAGCCCGCCGATGAGCCTAAATTGGTGTCCTAGGCGAAACCCCACACAAGACACGGCACAAACCTAGAAGAATTGCTGAGTTTTAATTCACCGGCCGTGAAAGCCAATATACCATCTTTTTGGAAGCCTTCATAGGGAGGTTAAGGCTGCTTGAACTTTTAGTTCTCGTAGTCAAGTGGTGCAGTTGCACCTTATATAAAGGGAGGTGGCGCGCAGTTCGTCACTCCTGTGGGGGTCCGGGCGGGGACACCAAGAGCCCGCCGATGAGCCTAACTTGTTGTCCTAGGCGAAACCCCACACAAGACACGGCACAAACCTAGAAGAATTGCTGAGTTTTAATTCACCGGCCGTGAAAGCCAATATACCATCTTTTTGGAAGCCTTCATAGGGAGGTTGAGGCTGCTTGAACTTTTAGTTCTCGTAGTCAAGTGGTGCAGTTGCACCTTATATAAAGGGAGGTGGCGCGCAGTTCGTCACTCCTGTGGGGGTCCGGGCGGGGACACCAAGAGCCCGCCGATGAGCCTAACTTGGTGTCCTAGGCGAAACCCCACACAAGACACGGCACAAACCTAGAAGAATTGCTGAGTTTTAATTAACCGGCCGTGAAAGCCAATATACCATCTTCTTGGAAGCCTTCATAGGGAGGTTAAGGCTGCTTGAACTTTTAGTTCTCGTAGTCAAGTGGAGCAGTTGCACCTTATATAAAGGGAGGTGGCGCGCAGTTCGTCACTCCTGTGGGGGTCCGGGCGGGGACACCAAGAGCCCGCCGATGAGCCTAACTTGGTGTCCTAGGCGAAACCCCACACAAGACACGGCACAAACCTAGAAGAATTGCTGAGTTTTAATTCACCGGCCGTGAAAGCCAATATACCATCTTTTTGGAAGCCTTCATAGGGAGGTTAAGGCTGCTTGAACTTTTAGTTCTCGTAGTCAAGTGGTGCAGTTGCACCTTATATAAAGGGAGGTGGCGCGCAGTTCGTCACTCCTGTGGCGGTCCGGGCGGGGACACCAAGAGCCCGCCGATGAGCCTAACTTGGTGTCCTAGGCCAAACCCCACACAAGACACGGCACAAACCTAGAAGAATTGCTGAGTTTTAATTCACCGGCCGTGAAAGCCAATATACCATCTTTTTGGAAGCCTTCATAGGGACGTTAAGGCTGCTTGAACTTTTAGTTCTCGTAGTCAAGTGGTGCAGTTGCACCTTATATAAAGGGAGGTGGCGCGCAGTTCGTCACTCCTGAGGGGGTCCGGGCGGGGACACCAAGAACCCGCCGATGAGCCTAACTTGGTGTCCTAGGCGAAACCCCACACAAGACACGGCACAAACCTAGAAGAATTGCTGAGTTTTAATTCACCGGCCGTGAAAGCCAATATACCATCTTTTTGGAAGCCTTCAAAGGGAGGTTAAGGCTGCTTGAACTTTTAGTTCTCGTAGTCAAGTGGTGCAGTTGCACCTTATATAAAGGGAGGTGGCGCGCAGTTCGTCACTCCTGTGGGGGTCCGGGCGGGGACACCAAGAGCCCGCCGATGAGCCTAACTTGGTGTCCTAGGCGAAACCCCACACAAGACACGGCACAAACCTAGAAGAATTGCTGAGTTTTAATTCACCGGCCGTGAAAGCCAATATACCATCTTTTTGGAAGCCTTCATAGGGAGGTTAAGGCTGCTTGAACTTTTAGTTATCGTAGTCAAGTGGTGCAGTTTCACCTTATATAAAGGGAGGTGGCGCGCAGTTCGTCACTCCTGTGGGGGTCCGGGCGGGGACACCAAGAGCCCGCCGATGAGCCTAAATTGGTGTCCTAGGCGAAACCCCACACAAGACACGGCACAAACCTAGAAGAATTGCTGAGTTTTTATTCACCGACCGTGAAAGCCAATATACCATCTTTTTGGAAGCCTTCATAGGGAGGTTAAGGCTGCTTGAACTTTTAGTTCTCGTAGTCAAGTGGTGCAGTTGCACCTTATATAAAGGTAGGTGGCGCGCAGTTTGTCACTCCTGTGGGGGTCCGGGCGGGGACACCAAGAGCCCGCCGATGAGCCTAACTTGGTGTCCTAGGCGAAACCCCACACAAGACACGGCACAAACCTAGAAGAATTGCTGAGTTTTATTTCACCGGCCGTGAAAGCCAATATACCATCTTTTTGGAAGCCTTCATAGGGAGGTTAAGGCTGCTTGAACTTTTAGTTCTCGTAGTCAAGTGGTGCAGTTGCACCTTATATAAAGGGAGGTGGCGCGCAGTTCGTCACTCCTGTGGGGGTCCGGGCGGGGACACCAAGAGCCCGCCGATGAGCATAACTTGGTGTCCTAGGCGAAACCCCACACAAGACACGGCACAAACCTAGAAGAATTGCTGAGTTTTAATTCACCGGCCGTGAAAGCCAATATACCATCTTTTTGGAAGCCTTCATAGGGAGGTTAAGGCTGCTTGAACTTTTAGTTCTCGTAGTCAAGTGGTGCAGTTGCACCTTATATAAAGGGAGGTGGCGCGCAGTTCGTCACTCCTGTGGGGGTCCGGGAGGGGACACCAAGAGCCCGCCGATGAGCCTAACTTGGTGTCCTAGGCGAAACCCCACACAAGACACGGCACAAACCTAGAAGAATTGCTGAGTTTTAATTCACCGGCCGTGAAAGCCAATATACCATCTTTTTGGAAGCCTTCAAAGGGAGGTTAAGGCTGCTTGAACTTTTAGTTCTCGTAGTCAAGTGGTGCAGTTGCACCTTATATAAAGGGAGGTGGCGCGCAGTTCGTCACTCCTGTGGGGGTCCGGGCGGGGACACCAAGAGCCCGCCGATGAGCCTAACTTGGTGTCCTAGGCGAAACCCCACACAAGACACGGCACAAACCTAGAAGAATTGCTGAGTTTTAATTCACCGGCCGTGAAAGCCAATATACCATCTTTTTGGAAGCCTTCATAGGGAGGTTAAGGCTGCTTGAACTTTTAGTTATCGTAGTCAAGTGGTGCAGTTTCACCTTATATAAAGGGAGGTGGCGCGCAGTTCGTCACTCCTGTGGGGGTCCGGGCGGGGACACCAAGAGCCCGCCGATGAGCCTAAATTGGTGTCCTAGGCGAAACCCCACACAAGACACGGCACAAACCTAGAAGAATTGCTGAGTTTTTATTCACCGACCGTGAAAGCCAATATACCATCTTTTTGGAAGCCTTCATAGGGAGGTTAAGGCTGCTTGAACTTTTAGTTCTCGTAGTCAAGTGGTGCAGTTGCACCTTATATAAAGGTAGGTGGCGCGCAGTTTGTCACTCCTGTGGGGGTCCGGGCGGGGACACCAAGAGCCCGCCGATGAGCCTAACTTGGTGTCCTAGGCGAAACCCCACACAAGACACGGCACAAACCTAGAAGAATTGCTGAGTTTTATTTCACCGGCCGTGAAAGCCAATATACCATCTTTTTGGAAGCCTTCATAGGGAGGTTAAGGCTGCTTGAACTTTTAGTTCTCGTAGTCAAGTGGTGCAGTTGCACCTTATATAAAGGGAGGTGGCGCGCAGTTCGTCACTCCTGTGGGGGTCCGGGCGGGGACACCAAGAGCCCGCCGATGAGCATAACTTGGTGTCCTAGGCGAAACCCCACACAAGACACGGCACAAACCTAGAAGAATTGCTGAGTTTTAATTCACCGGCCGTGAAAGCCAATATACCATCTTTTTGGAAGCCTTCATAGGGAGGTTAAGGCTGCTTGAACTTTTAGTTCTCGTAGTCAAGTGGTGCAGTTGCACCTTATAAAAAGGGAGGTGGCGCGCAGTTCGTCACTCCTGTGGGGGTCCGGGAGGGGACACCAAGAGCCCGCCGATGAGCCTAACTTGGTGTCCTAGGCGAAACCCCACACAAGACACGGCACAAACCTAGAAGAATTGCTGAGTTTTAATTCACCGGCCGTGAAAGCCAATATACCATCTTTTTGGAAGCCTTCAAAGGGAGGTTAAGGCTGCTTGAACTTTTAGTTCTCGTAGTCAAGTGGTGCAGTTGCACCTTATATAAAGGGAGGTGGCGCGCAGTTCGTCACTCCTGTGGGGGTCCGGGCGGGGACACCAAGAGCCCGCCGATGAGCCTAACTTGGTGTCCTAGGCGAAACCCCACACAAGACACAGCACAAACCTAGAAGAATTGCTGAGTTTTAATTCACCGGCCGTGAAAGCCAATATACCACCTTTTTGGAAGCCTTCATAGGGAGGTTAAGGCTGCTTGAACTTTTAGTTCTCGTAGTCAAGTGGTGCAGTTGCACCTTATATAAAGGGAGGTGGCGCGCAGTTCGTCACTCCTGTGGGGGTCCGGGCGGGGACACCAAGAGCCCGCCGATGAGCCTAAATTGGTGTCCTAGGCGAAACCCCACACAAGACACGGCACAAACCTAGAAGAATTGCTGAGTTTTAATTCACCGGCCGTGAAAGCCAATATACCATCTTTTTGGAAGCCTTCATAGGGAGGTTAAGGCTGCTTGAACTTTTAGTTCTCGTAGTCAAGTGGTGCAGTTGCACCTTATATAAAGGGAGGTGGCGCGCAGTTCGTCACTCCTGTGGGGGTCCGGGCGGGGACACCAAGAGCCCGCCGATGAGCCTAACTTGTTGTCCTAGGCGAAACCCCACACAAGACACGGCACAAACCTAGAAGAATTGCTGAGTTTTAATTCACCGGCCGTGAAAGCCAATATACCATCTTTTTGGAAGCCTTCATAGGGAGGTTGAGGCTGCTTGAACTTTTAGTTCTCGTAGTCAAGTGGTGCAGTTGCACCTTATATAAAGGGAGGTGGCGCGCAGTTCGTCACTCCTGTGGGGGTCCGGGCGGGGACACCAAGAGCCCGCCGATGAGCCTAACTTGGTGTCCTAGGCAAAACCCCACACAAGACACGGCACAAACCTAGAAGAATTGCTGAGTTTTAATTAACCGGCCGTGAAAGCCAATATACCATCTTCTTGGAAGCCTTCATAGGGAGGTTAAGGCTGCTTGAACTTTTAGTTCTCGTAGTCAAGTGGAGCAGTTGCACCTTATATAAAGGGAGGTGGCGCGCAGTTCGTCACTCCTGTGGGGGTCCGGGCGGGGACACCAAGAGCCCGCCGATGAGCCTAACTTGGTGTCCTAGGCGAAACCCCACACAAGACACGGCACAAACCTAGAAGAATTGCTGAGTTTTAATTCACCGGCCGTGAAAGCCAATATACCATCTTTTTGGAAGCCTTCATAGGGAGGTTAAGGCTGCTTGAACTTTTAGTTCTCGTAGTCAAGTGGTGCAGTTGCACCTTATATACAGGGAGGTGGCGCGCAGTTCGTCACTCCTGTGGGGGTCCGGGCGGGGACACCAAGAGCCCGCCGATGAGCCTAACTTGGTGTCCTAGGCGAAACCCCACACAAGACACGGCACAAACCTAGAAGAATTGCTGAGTTTTAATTCACCGGCCGTGAAAGCCAATATACCATCTTTTTGGAAGCCTTCATAGGGAGGTTAAGGCTGCTTGAACTTTTAGTTCTCGTAGTCAAAAGGTGCAGTTGCACCTTATATAAAGGTAGGTGGCGCGCAGTTCGTCAGTCCTGTGGCGGTCCGGGCGGGGACACCAAGAGCCCGCCGATGAGCCTAACTTGGTGTCCTAGGCGAAACCCCACACAATACACGGCACAAACCTAGAAGAATTGCTGAGTTTTAATTCACCGGCCGTGAAAGCCAATATACCATCTTTTTGGAAGCCTTCATAGGGACGTTAAGGCTGCTTGAACTTTTAGTTCTCGTAGTCAAGTGGTGCAGTTGCACCTTATATAAAGGGAGGTGGCGCGCAGTTCGTCACTCCTGTGGGGGTCCGGGCGGGGACACCAAGAGCCCGCCGATGAGCCTAACTTGGTGTCCTAGGCGAAACCCCACACAAGACACGGCACAAACCTAGAAGAATTGCTGAGTTTTAATTCACCGGCCGTGAAAGCCAATATACCATCTTTTTGGAAGCCTTCAAAGGGAGGTTAAGGCTGCTTGAACTTTTAGTTCTCGTAGTCAAGTGGTGCAGTTGCACCTTATATAAAGGGAGGTGGCGCGCAGTTCGTCACTCCTGTGGGGGTCCGGGCGGGGACACCAAGAGCCCGCCGATGAGCCTAACTTGGTGTCCTAGGCGAAACCCCACACAAGACACGGCACAAACCTAGAAGAATTGCTGAGTTTTAATTCACCGGCCGTGAAAGCCAATATACCATCTTTTTGGAAGCCTTCATAGGGAGGTTAAGGCTGCTTGAACTTTTAGTTCTCGTAGTCAAGTGGTGCAGTTGCACCTTATATAAAGGGAGGTGGCGCGCAGTTCGTCACTCCTGTGGGGGTCCGGGCGGGGACACCAAGAGCCCGCCGATGAGCCTAAATTGGTGTCCTAGGCGAAACCCCACACAAGACACGGCACAAATCTAGAAGAATTGCTGAGTTTTAATTCACCGGCCGTGAAAGCCAATATACCATCTTTTTGGAAGCCTTCATAGGGACGTTAAGGCTGCTTGAACTTTTAGTTCTCGTAGTCAAGTGGTGCAGTTGCACCTTATATAAAGGGAGGTGGCGCGCAGTTCGTCACTCCTGTGGGGGTCCGGGCGGGGACACCAAGAGCCCGCCGATGAGCCTAACTTGGTGTCCTAGGCGAAACCCCACACAAGACACGGCACAAACCTAGAAGAATTGCTGAGTTTTAATTCACCGGCCGTGAAAGCCAATATACCATCTTTTTGGAAGCCTTCATAGGGAGGTTAAGGCTGCTTGAACTTTTAGTTCCCGTAGTCAAGTGGTGCAGTTGCACCTTATATAAAGGGAGGTGGCGCGCAGTTCGTCACTCCTGTGGGGGTCCGGGCGGGGACACCAAGAGCTCGCCGATGAGCCTAACTTGGTGTCCTAGGCGAAACCCCACACAAGACACGGCACAAACCTAGAAGAATTGCTGAGTTTTAATTCAGCGGCCGTGAAAGCCAATATACCATCTTTTTGGAAGCCTTCATAGGGAGGTTAAGGGTGCTTGAACTTTTAGTTCTCGTAGTCAAGTGGAGCAGTTGCACCTTATATAAAGGGAGGTGGCGCGCAGTTCGTCACTCCTGTGGGGGTCCGGGCGGGGACACCAATAGCCCGCCGATGAGCCTAACTTGGTGTCCTAGGCGAAACCCCACACAAGACACGGCACAAACCTAGAAGAATTGCTGAGTTTTAATTCACCGGCCGTGAAAGCCAATATACCATCTTTTTGGAAGCCTTCATAGGGAGGTTAAGGCTGCTTGAACTTTTAGTTCTCGTAGTCAAGAGGTGCAGTTGCACCTTATATAAAGGGAGGTGGCGCGCAGTTCGTCACTCCTGTGGCGGTCCGGGCGGGGACACCAAGAGCCCGCCGATGAGCCTAACTTGGTGTCCTAGGCGAAACCCCACACAAGACACGGCACAAACCTAGAAGAATTGCTGAGTTTTAATTCACCGGCCGTGAAAGCCAATATACCATCTTTTTGGAAGCCTTCATAGGGACGTTAAGGCTGCTTGAACTTTTAGTTCTCGTAGTCAAGTGGTGCAGTTGCACCTTATATAAAGGGAGGTGGCGCGCAGTTCGTCACTCCTGTGGGGGTCCGGGCGGGGACACCAAGAGCCCGCCGATGAGCCTAACTTGGTGTCCTAGGCGAAACCCCACACAAGACACGGCACAAACCTAGAAGAATTGCTGAGTTTTAATTCACCGGCCGTGAAAGCCAATATACCATCTTTTTGGAAGCCTTCAAAGGGAGGTTAAGGCTGCTTGAACTTTTAGTTCTCGTAGTCAAGTGGTGCAGTTGCACCTTATATAAAGGGAGGTGGCGCGCAGTTCGTCACTCCTGTGGGGGTCCGGGCGGGGACACCAAGAGCCCGCCGATGAGCCTAACTTGGTGTCCTAGGCGAAACCCCACACAAGACACGGCACAAACCTAGAAGAATTGCTGAGTTTTAATTCACCGGCCGTGAAAGCCAATATACCATCTTTTTGGAAGCCTTCATAGGGAGGTTAAGGCTGCTTGAACTTTTAGTTCTCGTAGTCAAGTGGTGCAGTTGCACCTTATATAAAGGGAGGTGGCGCGCAGTTCGTCACTCCTGTGGGGGTCCGGGCGGGGACACCAAGAGCCCGCCGATGAGCCTAAATTGGTGTCCTAGGCGAAACCCCACACAAGACACGGCACAAACCTAGAAGAATTGCTGAGTTTTAATTCACCGGCCGTGAAAGCCAATATACCATCTTTTTGGAAGCCTTCATAGGGAGGTTAAGGCTGCTTGAACTTTTAGTTCTCGTAGTCAAGTGGTGCAGTTGCACCTTATATAAAGGGAGGTGGCGCGCAGTTCGTCACTCCTGTGGGGGTCCGGGCGGGGACACCAAGAGCCCGCCGATGACCCTAACTTGGTGTCCTAGGCGAAACCCCACACAAGACACGGCACAAACCTAGAAGAATTGCTGAGTTTTAATTCACCGGCCGTGAAAGCCAATATACCATCTTCTTGGAAGCCTTCATAGGGAGGTTAAGGCTGCTTGAACTTTTAGTTCTCGTAGTCAAGTGGAGCAGTTGCACCTTATATAAAGGGAGGTGGCGCGCAGTTCGTCACTCCTGTGGGGGTCCGGGCGGGGACACCAAGAGCCCGCCGATGAGCCTAACTTGGTGTCCTAGGCGAAACCCCACACAAGACACGGCACAAACCTAGAAGAATTGCTGAGTTTTAATTCACCGGCCGTGAAAGCCAATATACCATCTTTTTGGAAGCCTTCATAGGGAGGTTAAGGCTGCTTGAACTTTTAGTTCTCGTAGTCAAGAGGTGCAGTTGCACCTTATATAAAGGGAGGTGGCGCGCAGTTCATCACTCCTGTGGCGGTCCGGGCGGGGACACCAAGAGCCCGCCGATGAGCCTAACTTGGTGTCCTAGGCGAAACCCCACACAAGACACGGCACAAACCTAGAAGAATTGCTGAGTTTTAATTCACCGGCCGTGAAAGCCAATATACCGTCTTTTTGGAAGCCTTCATAGGGACGTTAAGGCTGCTTGAACTTTTAGTTCTCGTAGTCAAGTGGAGCAGTTGCACCTTATATAAAGGGAGGTGGCGCGCAGTTCGTCACTCCTGTGGGGGTCCGGGCGGGGACACCAAGAGCCCGCCGATGAGCCTAACTTGGTGTCCTAGGCGAAACCCCACACAAGACACGGCACAAACCTAGAAGGATTGCTGAGTTTTAATTCACCGGCCGTGAAAGCCAATATACCATCTTTTTGGAAGCCTTCATAGGGAGGTTAAGGCTGCTTGAACTTTTAGTTATCGTAGTCAAGTGGTGCAGTTGCACCTTATATAAAGGGAGGTGGCGCGCAGTTCGTCACTCCTGTGGGGGTCCGGGCGGGGACACCAAGAGCCCGCCGATGAGCCTAAATTGGTGTCCTAGGCGAAACCCCACACAAGACACGGCACAAACCTAGAAGAATTGCTGAGTTTTTATTCACCGACCGTGAAAGCCAATATACCATCTTTTTGGAAGCCTTCATAGGGAGGTTAAGGCTGCTTGAACTTTTAGTTCTCGTAGTCAAGTGGTGCAGTTGCACCTTATATAAAGGGAGGTGGCGCGCAGTTCGTCACTCCTGTGGGGGTCCGGGCGGGGACACCAAGAGCCCGCCGATGAGCCTAACTTGGTGTCCTAGGCGAAACCCCACACAAGACACGGCACAAACCTAGAAGAATTGCTGAGTTTTATTTCACCGGCCGTGAAAGCCAATATACCATCTTTTTGGAAGCCTTCATAGGGAGGTTAAGGCTGCTTGAACTTTTAGTTCTCGTAGTCAAGTGGTGCAGTTGCACCTTATATAAAGGGAGGTGGCGCGCAGTTCGTCACTCCTGTGGGGGTCCTGGCGGGGACACCAAGAGCCCGCCGATGAGCATAACATGGTGTCCTAGGCGAAACCCCACACAAGACACGGCACAAACCTAGAAGAATTGCTGAGTTTTAATTCACCGGCCGTGAAAGCCAATATACCATCTTTTTGGAAGCCTTCATAGGGAGGTTAAGGCTGCTTGAACTTTTAGTTCTCGTAGTCAAGTGGAGCAGTTGCACCTTATATAAAGGGAGGTGGCGCGCAGTTCGTCACTCCTGTGGGGGTCCGGGCGGGGACACCAAGAGCCCGCCGATGAGCCTAACTTGGTGTCCTAGGCGAAACCCCACACAAGACACGGCACAAACCTAGAAGAATTGCTGAGTTTTAATTCACCGGCCGTGAAAGCCAATATACCATCTTTTTGGAAGCCTTCATAGGGAGGTTATGGCTGCTTGAACTTTTAGTTCTCGTAGTCAAGAGGTGCAGTTGCACCTTATATAAAGGGAGGTGGCTCGCAGTTCGTCACTCCTGTGGCGGTCCGGGCGGGGACACCAAGAGCCCGCCGATGAGCCTAACTTGGTGTCCTAGGCGAAACCCCACACAAGACACGGCACAAACCTAGAAGAATTGCTGAGTTTTAATTCACCGGCCGTGAAAGCCAATATACCATCTTTTAGAAAGCCTTCATAGGGAGGTTAAGGCTGCTTGAAATTTTAGTTCTCGTAGTCAAGTGGTGCAGTTGCACCTTATATAAAGGGAGGTGGCGCGCAGTTCGTCACTCCTGTGGGGGTCCGGGCGGGGACACCAAGAGCCCGCCGATGAGCCTAACTTGGTGTCCTAGGCGAAACCCCACACAAGACACGGCACAAACCTAGAAGAATTGCTGAGTTTTAATTCAGCGGCCGTGAAAGCCAATATACCATCTTTTTGGAAGCCTTCATAGGGAGGTTAAGGCTGCTTGAAATTTAGTTCTCGTAGTCAAGTGGTGCAGTTGCACCTTATATAAAGGGAGGTGGCGCGCAGTTCGTCACTCCTGTGGGGGTCCGGGCGGGGACACCAAGAGCCGGCCGATGAGCCTAACTTGGTGTCCTAGGCGAAACCCCACACAAGACACGGCACAAACCTAGAAGAATTGCTGAGTTTTAATTCACCGGCCGTGAAAGCCAATATACCATCTTTTTGGAAGCCTTCATAGGGAGGTTAAGGCTGCTTGAATTTTTAGTTCTCGTAGTCAAGTGGTGCAGTTGCACCTTATATAAAGGGAGGTGGCGCGCAGTTCGTCACTCCTGTGGGGGTCCGGGCGGGGACACCAAGAGCCCGCCGATGAGCCTAAATTGGTGTCCTAGGCGAAACCCCACACAAGACACGGCACAAACCTAGAAGAATTGCTGAGTTTTAATTCACCGGCCGTGAAAGCCAATATACCATCTTTTTGGAAGCCTTCATAGGGAGGTTAAGGCTGCTTGAACTTTTAGTTCTCGTAGTCAAGTGGTGCAGTTGCACCTTATATAAAGGGAGGTGGCGCGCAGTTCGTCACTCCTGTGGGGGTCCGGGCGGGGACACATGAGCCCGCCGATGAGCCTAACTTGGTGTCCTAGGCGAAACCCCACACAAGACACGGCACAAACCTAGAAGAATTGCTGAGTTTTAATTCACCAGCCGTGAAAGCCAATATACCATCTTTTTGGAAGCCTTCATAGGGAGGTTAAGGCTGCTTGAACTTTTAGTTCTCGTAGTCAAGTGGTGCAGTTGCACCCTATATAAAGGGAGGTGGCGCGCAGTTCGTCACTCCTGTGGGGGTCCGGGCGGGGACACCAAGAGCCCGCCGATGAGCCTAAATTGGTGTCCTAGGCGAAACCCCACACAAGACACGGCACAAACCTAGAAGAATTGCTGAGTTTTAATTCACCGGCCGTGAATGCCAATATACCATCTTTTTGGAAGCCTTCATAGGGAGGTTAAGGCTGCTTGAACTTTTAGTTCTCGTAGTCAAGTGGTGCAGTTGCACCTTATATAAAGGGAGGTGGCGCGCAGTTCGTCACTCCTGTGGGGGTCCGGGCGGGGACACCAAGAGCCCGCCGATGAGCCTAACTTGGTGTCCTAGGCGAAACCCCACACAAGACACGGCACAAACCTAGAAGAATTGCTGAGTTTTAATTCACCGGCCGTGAAAGCCAATATACCATCTTTTTGGAAGCCTTCATAGGGAGGTTAAGGCTGCTTGAACTTTTAGTTCTCGTAGTCAAGTGGTGCAGTTGCACCTTATATAAAGGGAGGTGGCGCGCAATTCGTCACTCCTGTGGGGGTCCGGGCGGGGACACCAAGAGCCCGCCGATGAGCCTAACTTGGTGTCCTAGGCGAAACCCCACACAAGACACGGCACAAACCTAGAAGAATTGCTGAGTTTTAATTCACCGGCCGTGAAAGCCAATATACCATCTTTTTGGAAGCCTTCATAGGGAGGTTAAGGCTGCTTGAACTTTTAGTTCTCGTAGTCAAGTGGTGCAGTTGCACCTTATATAAAGGGAGGTGGCGCGCAGTTCGTCGTCACTGTCTACTTCCTAAGTGCCGGAAACTCTGCTCAAATCTGTGTTCAAAGTGCTACGTCAGTCTACCAACAAACATCAGCGAAAAAGTTATTGTGCCAGTTCAGTTCAGCGACTTATTATTATCATCTGTGATGTCGAGTGAATCACCTCCGCCGCCTATAAGTGGAAGGCGTGCGAGTATCTTCGACCCTCCTGAGTTGAATCAAATGGAACAGACCCAGATCAAATGTGCACGTAGACCAGAAGATTCTATCAGCCCTGACCATCAACGGAAGCGAGTATGTGGCAATGAATCCAGATCATCAGGATCCACGTCTACCACACCAGACACAGGTACACCTAGTGGCATTGAATTCTTGCCCACGACTGCTCAATCTCCAAATACAGACTTTCCATCATTCCCACAACCAGCAGTACCTACATACATGCCAGGCAACCTTCGTAGTTTCGCTGAGATGGCAAAAAATCCAGCCTTGCACCCGCAAGTACGGCAAAGAAGCCAGGTGACACCATGCCCCATTCCACCAGCCCAATTTTATATTGTCAAATTAACAAATCTGGATCTTGCTAAGGCAAACCCTCGCTCTTTATACACGATCATATCTTCCTTCACCCCCGACCTCCAATCATACCAACTTGAACTCCAGAAAACTAAAGAGGGCTATAATATCAAAACAGCGCAGCCATTCTACCACCATCTGGTACACACAATAGGACTAGCCCAATTTGGACCTCGCACGCAGGCCACAAATTTATCCAACCTTCAACCTTCCCGCCCCTATGCCCCCCCTTCCCGCCCCACCCCCCTACTATCAGTGGTGGTATACGGAGTCGACCAGCTGTACACGGATGATGAAGTGGCCCAGCAACTAACCCAACAAGGACATACCATCTTCAGAGCCATCCGCATTAAAAACAACGCGGGACCCACGACGCTCGTCAGAATCCTAAGCCGGGACACTGCCACTCTGGATGCACTTCTGAGAGACGGGGCATTAATTTATGCTAGGCGTCACCGCGTTGAGCCTTCCCGCGCTTCAGGCCCTCAAAGGATGAGGTGCGAGAAATGCCAACGCTATGATCATGCTCCAGGAGCACCTTGTGTGCAACCCCAGGTATGTGGCATATGCAGTTTGGACCACCCAACATCTTTGTGTAATAACCGTGCAAACCCAAAATGTGTAAACTGTACCCTTCCCCATCCAGCCTTCAGCTATAAGTGTAAAAACCGACCCCCCCCCAACTCCTGCCGAACCAGAAACCGTCATCCCAGTGATCTCCCAAGACCTCCCCACCCCTGCTCCTTCTTCTACCCTCCCCTCCCCTAGTACAGAAAATATTATTAGGTTCATGTCCATGGTATTGCAAAACTGTCTCCCATTCCACCGTCCCCTCATCACCCAACACATTCAAATGGCGGCCCGGTTGGTGTTCCATACCCACGTAGATATCGCTTATGCAGGGAATAGAATGCATTATGCATTCTTCCCCCTTGCCAGTGCTCCCCCTATAAGCTAAGATGACTTTACAAATTTACTATGATAACATCCGTTCTCTGCGTGCCAACCGGGTCACCTTTGAGTTTGCCATCAATCAGCACTCCCCGGAAATTTTTATTCTAAATGAAACTTTTCTCAACCCTATCCAACAGCTGCACTTGCCCCCGTTCACTATCTATCGTGCAGATAGGCCGTCTGGTGCGGCTCGGGGAGGTGTAGCAGTTGGAATACACCGTAACTTAACAGTCAAACAGCATTTCTATAATTGGCCACGCAACTTTTCAGAATATCTCATTCTGGAAATTTTCGCGCCATCCAAAACTTTTACCATAGTCACTCTTTATTTATCACCTCGAACCCCTCCTCCTATAGATTTTTTACAACATATCGATCGTACCTTCACCAATTACATACTAGCCGCAGATATCAATATAAATTCATACAATGTAACAGATAATAACAATTTTCAAAACTTGCTACGTCAGACCCGAGGAGTGCTGGTTCCCTTCCCAGCGCACACTATTCCACACACAAATTCAACCCCGGACGTCATCCTCATGCCTCCCACCCTCTGTGCTAACCCTGAAGTCAAACTCCTACCTCATAACGGAAGCGACCATCTTCCTGCACTCATATCCATACCAAACATATTTCCCCGTTCAACAGACTCAAATCGTCCTCCTCCCACCCGTCAATATAAGAAAACCAACTGGAACGCCTACCGAAACACCATCACTTCACTCCTAGAAACAACCACACCACCAACCTCCCTTCCCAATCTCCAAACCCTTATAGTAGAAGCAGAATCTGCCCTCCTGACTGCCGATCGCCTTCATATCCCTCGCCATTCCCGCCATCCAACTAAACCGCCATTACCTCCAAAAGCCTTGAAACTCCTCCGTCTCTCCCATGACTATTACCGTACATATATCCGCACTCGTGACCCGGCTGACCTACACCAACATCGACTTCACCATCGCCATGCCAAATCATATATAAAAGCTATAAAACGCAAATACTGGACTAATACCTGTACGCGACTCTCCGATACCCCCGATGCCTCCAAATTTTGGCCTACGTTCCGACGACTGACGAAGACCCAACCTCCTTCCCCTACATATCCTATACGATCAGATAACATAGTGCCAACTTCATTTCAAGAAAAAGCCAACATGTTTGCTACCCATTTCCACTCTGTCTTTTCCCCCGTCCAAAATCCTAAATTCTGTAATCCAAATGATCTACTTATCCATCGATTAAACAACCCAATCCACACTCCCGACCTCCTCCCCTCATTCGATCACTTTCCCCAAATCCAATACGATCACCCTCTAAACCACCCTATCACTCCAAAGGAAATCAACCGTATCCTATACCGACGTAAAACAACCGCACCAGGGACCGACACGCTTACATACAGACATGTTCAAGAAGCCCCCCTCGCTTTTCTCCATATTCTTTGTCTCATATACAATACCATGTTATATACCGGCTTTTACCCAGCCCACTGGTGCAAAGCCTCTATCCAACTATTCTTAAAACCCAACAAACCCCCCTCCGACCTACACTCTTACCGTCCCATCAGCCTACTCCCTGTACTCTCCAAAATATTTGAACTTATCCTTGCCCGTCGTATGTCCACCTATCTGGAAACCCTACACCTCATCCCAGAGTCCCAAGCCGGTTTTCGCAAACGACGATCAACCCAGGATCACCTATTTCACCTCACTTCCTCAATTAACGCTTACCTCAAACCTCGACGCACAGCCGCTCTCATATGCCTTGACATTGAAAAAGCCTTCGATACAGTATATCTACCAGTTCTTATGTTCAAACTCCGTCACCTCTCCCTCCCCCCCTCTATTATTCGACTCATCTACAACTTTCTACACTATCGCACCGCCTACATCCGTTTGCGCAATGCACATTCCTATGTTTTCCCTCTCAGAGCCGGCGTCCCACAGGGATCGCCCCTTTCACCCCTTCTCTATCTCCTCTTCACACACGACATACCCCACCCTCCCACTCCCTTACGCCTCTACAAGTTCGCAGACGATTTAGCAATACTCGGCCTAGCACCTACAGCCCCCCGCCTTACCAGACTCCTACAAGCTTACCTAGATAGACTTCAAGACTGGTTTAACATTTCCCACATTACTGTTAACCCTCGTAAAACCCAACTCATCGTCTTCCGTCGAAAAGCCCGCATTTGCCGACCACGCAACAAAATCCAACTCACCCTTCACTCCCTTCCCCTTATTGAAACAAACATCATAACCTACCTAGGCATCACCTTTCAAAATAATTTTAAATGGAATCACCACCTCCAAAACATCTACCGCCGTGCCTATCACCGGCTAGCAGCCACCCGGAAACTTAAAGGTCACACCTGGGGCCTCAAAGCCCCCCAAATCCTACAGATCTACCAGACTTTCATCCGCC
The DNA here is from genome assembly GCA_946902985.2 of Meconema thalassinum. NCBI lineage: Eukaryota > Metazoa > Arthropoda > Insecta > Orthoptera > Tettigoniidae > Meconema > Meconema thalassinum. The sequence continues at coordinate 147,691,343 of OX336397.1, forward strand.
CCGTCCTTCTCTACGCTTCGATATCCTGGATCACCGCAGATCCCCCTCTTTATTTTAATCTTTGTAAACTAGACAGACATGCCCTTCGCCTAGCCCATCACCTCCCCTACGATACACCTTCAGCAGATTTCACAGCCCTGTATTCCTTTCTGCCTATCCTTGCAACTATTCATAAACTCCGCCTCAAATATTTAACCAAAGCTAGTATAGATAACTTACCTTTCTTCACAGAAGCCCTCACCATCTCACCCCTTGCCCAAGCTATCCTCGACGACAACCGCACCCCAGCAAATTCGCACCTATTCCCACCGCCAATCACCTAACTTCCATGAATGTACCCTACTAAACAAATACCCCGCCCCCAGCCCACTATCTATCAATATCAACCTCCCCTTTTTGTTAAAATATAAAAATACACACTTTGGGTTGGCGACTCTTCGGTCATTTGGAAGCTCAGTGAGCCATAGGCATACAGCCTGCTCAAACAAACGTCCTACAACTGTATTGCCACATCTCTGTACCATTTTCTTATATATATTTACATTTTCTTTTCTTTCTTTATGCCCACTGAAATGCTCCGTCTCCAGAAACCACCGTCAAGTCACACAACAACCAGTGAAGTGAATATGTGCCGCAATAATCTGTGAGAGCCAAGTGTCTAATGATACTATATGAAAATACGTGTGAAACAGAAACTGTGTAATAATGTAATAAGAAAGACACTACTCTGCAATGACAGAAAACATTATACCAAAGAAAAGAACTAAAACCATCATTTAATGTTGAGTTAAAATTGTAAACTGTTTACCTTTGTATAACCATTGTCAAATTTTTCATTATGTATGTACATTCTTTGTGACAAATAAATGGGGGACTAGCAGGATGCCGGCCCGAGAGGGGTGCGGTGTGATGGGGGGCCCTCCCTGGGGGGCCGCTTTGTTGGTTGGGGTGACTTCTGCGCCATCATTATACAATCCATACGTACGTCACGACGTACACCAACAATAAGAAAATAAATTTCAATAATTAAATTCCTAAGGCCTAAGGGCTACTAGTCTAGCCGATGGCCCGCCTCCTCCCGCGCTTCGCGCGGGAGAAGGAATGAAATAACCAATTTTGAGTTGAGTTGAGCAGTTCGTCACTCCTGTGGGGGTCCGGGCGGGGACACCAAGAGCCCGCCGATGAGCCTAACTTGGTGTCCTAGGCGAAACCCCACACAAGACACGGCACAAACCTAGAAGAATTGCTGAGTTTTAATTCACCGGCCGTGAAAGCCAATATACCATCTTTTTGGAAGCCTTCATAGGGAGGTTAAGGCTGCTTGAACTTTTAGTTCTCGTAGTCAAGTGGAGCAGTTGCACCTTATATAAAGGGAGGTGGCGCGCAGTTCGTCACTCCTGTGGGGGTCCGGGCGGGGACACCAAGAGCCCGCCGATGAGCCTAACTTGGTGTCCTAGGCGAAACCCCACACAAGACACGGCACAAACCTAGAAGAATTGCTGAGTTTTAATTCACCGGCCGTGAAAGCCAATATACCATCTTTTTGGTAGCCTTCATAGGGAGGTTAAGGCTGCTTGAACTTTTAGTTCTCGTAGTCAAGAGGTGCAGTTGCACCTTATATAAAGGGAGGTGGCGCGCAGTTCGTCACTCCTGTGGCGGTCCGGGCGGGGACACCAAGAGCCCGCCGATGAGCCTAACTTGGTGTCCTAGGCGAAATCCCACACAAGACACGGCACAAACCTAGAAGAATTGCTGAGTTTTAATTCACCGGCCGTGAAAGCCAATATACCATCTTTTTGAAAGCCTTCATAGGGAGGTTAAGGCTGCTTGAACTTTTAGTTCTCGTAGTCAAGTGGTGCAGTTGCACCTTATATAAAGGGAGGTGGCGCGCAGTTCGTCACTCCTGTGGGGGTCCGGGCGGGGACACCAAGAGCCCGCCGATGAGCCTAACTTGGTGTCCTAGGCAAAACCCCACACAAGACACGGCACAAACCTAGAAGAATTGCTGAGTTTTAATTCACCGGCCGTGAAAGCCAATATACCATCTTTTTGGAAGCCTTCATAGGGAGGTTAAGGCTGCTTGAAATTTAGTTCTCGTAGTCAAGTGGTGCAGTTGCACCTTATATAAAGGGAGGTGGCGCGCAGTTCGTCACTCCTGTGGGGGTCCGGGCGGGGACACCAAGAGCCCGCCGATGAGCCTAACTTGGTGTCCTAGGCGAAACCCCACACAAGACACGGCACAAACCTAGAAGAATTGCTGAGTTTTAATTCACCGGCCGTGAAAGCCAATATACCATCTTTTAGGAAGCCTTCATAGGGAGGTTAAGGCTGCTTGAACTTTTAGTTCTCGTAGTCAAGTGGTGCAGTTGCACCTTATATAAAGGGAGGTGGCGCGCAGTTCGTCACTCCTGTGGGGGTCCGGGCGGGGACACCAAGAGCCCGCCGATGAGCCTAACTTGGTGTCCTAGGCGAAACCCCACACAAGACACGGCACAAACCTAGAAGAATTGCTGAGTTTTAATTCACCGGCCGTGAAAGCCAATATACCATCTTTTTGGAAGCCTTCATAGGGAGGTTAAGGCTGCTTGAACTTTTAGTTCTCGTAGTCAAGAGGTGCAGTTGCACCTTATATAAAGGGAAGTGGCGCGCAGTTCGTCACTCCTGTGGCGGTCCGGGCGGGGACACCAAGAGCCCGCCGATGAGCCTAACTTGGTGTCCTAGGCGAAACCCCACACAAGACACGGCACAAACCTAGAAGAATTGCTGAGTTTTAATTCACCGGCCGTGAAAGCCAATATACCATCTTTTTGGAAGCCTTCATAGGGACGTTAAGGCTGCTTGAACTTTTAGTTCTCGTAGTCAAGTGGTGCAGTTGCACCTTATATAAAGGGAGGTGGCGCGCAGTTCGTCACTCCTGTGGGGGTCCGGGCGGGGACACCAAGAGCCCGCCGATGAGCCTAACTTGGTGTCCTAGGCGAAACCCCACACAAGACACGGCACAAACCTAGAAGAATTGCTGAGTTTTAATTCACCGGCCGTGAAAGCCAATATACCATCTTTTTGGAAGCCTTCAAAGGGAGGTTAAGGCTGCTTGAAATTTTAGTTCTCGTAGTCAAGTGGTGCAGTTGCACCTTATATAAAGGGAGGTGGCGCGCAGTTCGTCACTCCTGTGGGGGTCCGGGCGGGGACACCAAGAGCCCGCCGATGAGCCTAACTTGGTGTCCTAGGCGGAACCCCACACAAGACACGGCACAAACCTAGAAGAATTGCTGAGTTTTAATTCACCGGCCCTGAAAGCCAATATACCATCTTTTTGGAAGCCTTCATAGGGAGGTTAAGGCTGCTTGAACTTTTTGTTCTCGTAGTCAAGTGGTGCAGTTGCACCTTATATAAAGGGAGGTGGCGCGCAGTTCGTCACTCCTGTGGGGGTCCGGGCGGGGACACCAAGAGCCCACCGATGAGCCTAAATTGGTGTCCTAGGCGAAACCCCACACAAGACACGGCACAAACCTGGAAGAATTGCTGAGTTTTAATTCACCGGCCGTGAAAGCCAATATACCATCTTTTTGGAAGCCTTCATAGGGAGGTTAAGGCTGCTTGAACTTTTAGTTCTCGTAGTCAAGTGGTGCAGTTGCACCTTATATAAAGGGAGGTGGCGCGCAGTTCGTCACTCCTGTGGGGGTCCGGGCGGGGACACCAAGAGCCAGCCGATGAGCCTAACTTTGTGTCCTAGGCGAAACCCCACACAAGACACGGCACAAACCTAGAAGAATTGCTGAGTTTTAATTCACCGGCCGTGAAAGCCAATATACCATCTTTTTGGAAGCCTTCATAGGGACGTTAAGGCTGCTTGAACTTTTAGTTCTCGTAGTCAAGTGGTGCAGTTGCACCTTATATAAAGGGAGGTGGCGCGCAGTTCGTCACTCCTGTGGGGGTCCGGGCGGGGACACCAAGAGCCCGCCGATGAGCCTAACTTGGTGTCCTAGGCGAAACCCCACACAAGACACGGCACAAACCTAGAAGAATTGCTGAGTTTTAATTCACCGGCCGTGAAAGCCAATATACCATCTTTTTGGAAGCCTTCAAAGGGAGGTTAAGGCTGCTTGAACTTTTAGTTCTCGTAGTCAAGTGGTGCAGTTGCACCTTATATAAAGGGAGGTGGCGCGCAGTTCGTCACTCCTGTGGGGGTCCGGGCGGGGACACCAAGAGCCCGCCGATGAGCCTAACTTGGTGTCCTAGGAGAAACCCCACACAAGAAACGGCACAAACCTAGAAGAATTGCTGAGTTTTAATTCACCGGCCGTGAAAGCCAATATACCATCTTTTTGGAAGCCTTCATAGGGAGGTTAAGGCTGCTTGAACTTTTAGTTCTCGTAGTCAAGTGGTGCAGTTGCACCTTATATAAAGGGAGGTGGCGCGCAGTTCGTCACTCCTGTGGGGGTCCGGGCGGGGACACCAAGAGCCCGCCGATGAGCCTAAATTGGTGTCCTAGGCGAAACCCCACACAAGACACGGCACAAACCTAGAAGAATTGCTGAGTTTTAATTCACCGGCCGTGAATGCCAATATACCATCTTTTTGGAAGCCTTCATAGGGAGGTTAAGGCTGCTTGAACTTTTAGTTCTCGTAGTCAAGTGGTGCAGTTGCACCTTATATAAAGGGAGGTGGCGCGCAGTTCGTCACTCCTGTGGGGGTCCGGGCGGGGACACCAAGAGCCCGCCGATGAGCCTAACTTGGTGTCCTAGGCGAAACCCCACACAAGACACGGCACAAACCTAGAAGAATTGCTGAGTTTTAATTCACCGGCCGTGAAAGCCAATATACCATCTTTTTGGAAGCCTTCATAGGGAGGTTAAGGCTGCTTGAACTTTTAGTTCTCGTAGTCAAGTGGTGCAGTTGCACCTTATATAAAGGGAGGTGGCGCGCAGTTCGTCACTCCTGTGGGGGTCCGGGCGGGGACACCAAGAGCCCGCCGATGAGCCTAACTTGGTGTCCTAGGCGAAACCCCACACAAGACACGGCACAAACCTAGAAGAATTGCTGAGTTTTAATTCACCGGCCGTGAAAGCCAATATACCATCTTTTTGGAAGCCTTCATAGGGAGGTTAAGGCTGCTTGAACTTTTAGTTCTCGTAGTCAAGTGGAGCAGTTGCACCTTATATAAAGGGAGGTGGTGCGCAGTTCGTCACTCCTGTGGGGGTCCGGGCGGGGACACCAAGAGCCCGCCGATGAGCCTAACTTGGTGTCCTAGGCGAAACCCCACACAAGACACGGCACAAACCTAGAAGAATTGCTGAGTTTTAATTCACCGGCCGTGAAAGCCAATATACCATCTTTTTGGAAGCCTTCATAGGGAGGTTAAGGCTGCTTGAACTTTTAGTTCTCGTAGTCAAGAGGTGCAGTTGCACCTTATATAAAGGGAGGTGGCGCGCAGTTCGTCACTCCTGTGGCGGTCCGGGCGGGGACACCAAGAGCCCGCCGATGAGCCTAACTTGGTGTCCTAGGCGAAACCCCACACAAGACACGGCACAAACCTAGAAGAATTGCTGAGTTTTAATTCACCGGCCGTGAAAGCCAATATACCATCTTTTTGAAAGCCTTCATAGGGAGGTTAAGGCTGCTTGAACTTTTAGTTCTCGTAGTCAAGTGGTGCAGTTGCACCTTATATAAAGGGAGGTGGCGCGCAGTTCGTCACTCCTGTGGGGGTCCGGGCGGGGACACCAAGAGCCCGCCGATGAGCATAACTTGGTCTCCTAGGCGAAACCCCACATAAGACACGGCACAAACCTAGAAGAATTGCTGAGTTTTAATTCACCGGCCGTGAAAGCCAATATACCATCTTTTTGAAAGCCTTCATAGGGAGGTTAAGGCTGCTTGAACTTTTAGTTCTCGTAGTCAAGTGGTGCAGTTGCACCTTATATAAAGGGAGGTGGCGCGCAGTTCGTCACTCCTGTGGGGGTCCGGGCGGGGACACCAAGAGCCCGCCGATGAGCATAACTTGGTGTCCTAGGCGAAACCCCACACAAGACACGGCACAAACCTAGAAGAATTGCTGAGTTTTAATTCACCGGCCGTGAAAGCCAATATACCATCTTTTTGGAAGCCTTCATAGGGAGGTTAAGGCTGCTTGAACTTTTAGTTCTCGTAGTCAAGTGGAGCAGTTGCACCTTATATAAAGGGAGGTGGCGCGCAGTTCGTCACTCCTGTGGGGGTCCGGGCGGGGACACCAAGAGCCCGCCGATGAGCCTAACTTGGTGTCCTAGGCGAAACCCCACACAAGACACGGCACAAACCTAGAAGAATTGCTGAGTTTTAATTCACCGTCCGTGAAAGCCAATATACCATCTTTTTGGAAGCCTTCATAGGGAGGTTATGGCTGCTTGAACTTTTAGTTCTCGTAGTCAAGAGGTGCAGTTGCACCTTATATAAAGGTAGGTGGCGCGCAGTTCGTCACTCCTGTGGCGGTCCAGGCGGGGACACCAAGAGCCCGCCGATGAGCCTAACTTGGTGTCCTAGGCGAAACCCCACACAAGACACGGCACAAACCTAGAAGAATTGCTGAGTTTTAATTCACCGGCCGTGAAAGCCAATATACCATCTTTTAGAAAGCCTTCATAGGGAGGTTAAGGCTGCTTGAAATTTTAGTTCTCGTAGTCAAGTGGTGCAGTTGCACCTTATATAAAGGGAGGTGGCGCGCAGTTCGTCACTCCTGTGGGGGTCCGGGCGGGGACACCAAGAGCCCGCCGATGAGCCTAACTTGGTGTCCTAGGCGAAACCCCACACAAGACACGGCACAAACCTAGAAGAATTGCTGAGTTTTAATTCAGCGGCCGTGAAAGCCAATATACCATCTTTTTGGAAGCCTTCATAGGGAGGTTAAGGCTGCTTGAAATTTAGTTCTCGTAGTCAAGTGGTGCAGTTGCACCTTATATAAAGGGAGGTGGCGCGCAGTTCGTCACTCCTGTGGGGGTCCGGGCGGGGACACCAAGAGCCCGCCGATGAGCCTAACTTGGTGTCCTAGGCGAAACCCCACACAAGACACGGCACAAACCTAGAAGAATTGCTGAGTTTTAATTCACCGGCCGTGAAAGCCAATATACCATCTTTTTGGAAGCCTTCATAGGGAGGTTAAGGCTGCTTGAACTTTGAGTTCTCGTAGTCAAGTGGTGCAGTTGCACCTTATATAAAGGGAGGTGGCGCGCAGTTCGTCACTCCTGTGGGGGTCCGGGCGGGGACACCAAGAGCCGGCCGATGAGCCTAACTTGGTGTCCTAGGCGAAACCCCACACAAGACACGGCACAAACCTAGAAGAGTTGCTGAGTTTTAATTCACCGGCCGTGAAAGCCAATATACCATCTTTTTGGAAGCCTTCATAGGGAGGTTAAGGCTGCTTGAATTTTTAGTTCTCGTAGTCAAGTGGTGCAGTTGCACCTTATATAAAGGGAGGTGGCGCGCAGTTCGTCACTCCTGTGGGGGTCCGGGCGGGGACACCAAGAGCCCGCCGATGAGCCTAAATTGGTGTCCTAGGCGAAACCCCACACAAGACACGGCACAAACCTAGAAGAATTGCTGAGTTTTAATTCACCGGCCGTGAAAACCAATATACCATCTTTTTGGAAGCCTTCATAGGGAGGTTAAGGCTGCTTGAACTTTTAGTTCTCGTAGTCAAGTGGTGCAGTTGCACCTTATATAAAGGGAGGTGGCGCGCAGTTCGTCACTCCTGTGGGGGTCCGGGCGGGGACACCATGAGCCCGCCGATGAGCCTAACTTGGTGTCCTAGGCGAAACCCCACACAAGACACGGCACAAACCTAGAAGAATTGCTGAGTTTTAATTCACCAGCCGTGAAAGCCAATATACCATCTTTTTGGAAGCCTTCATAGGGAGGTTAAGGCTGCTTGAACTTTTAGTTCTCGTAGTCAAGTGGTGCAGTTGCACCTTATATAAAGGGAGGTGGCGCGCAGTTCGTCACTCCTGTGGGGGTCCGGGCGGGGACACCAAGAGCCCGCCGATGAGCCTAACTTGGTGTCCTAGGCGAAACCCCACACAAGACACGGCACAAACCTAGAAGAATTGCTGAGTTTTAATTCACCGGCCGTGAAAGCCAATATACCATCTTTTTGGAAGCCTTCATAGGGAGGTTAAGGCTGCTTGAACTTTTAGTTCTCGTAGTCAAGTGGTGCAGTTGCACCTTATATAAAGGGAGGTGGCGCGCAGTTCGTCACTCCTGTGGGGGTCCGGGCGGGGACACCAAGAGCCCGCCGATGAGCCTAACTTGGTGTCCTAGGCGAAACCCCACACAAGACACGGCACAAACCTAGAAGAATTGCTGAGTTTTAATTCACCGGCCGTGAAAGCCAATATACCATCTTTTTGGAAGCCTTCATAGGGAGGTTAAGGCTGCTTGAACTTTTAGTTCTCGTAGTCAAGTGGAGCAGTTGCACCTTATATAAAGGGAGGTGGCGCGCAGTTCGTCACTCCTGTGGGGGTCCGGGCGGGGACACCAAGAGCCCGCCGATGAGCCTAACTTGGTGTCCTAGGCGAAACCCCACACAAGACACGGCACAAACCTAGAAGAATTGCTGAGTTTTAATTCACCGGCCGTGAAAGCCAATATACCATCTTTTTGGAAGCCTTCATAGGGAGGTTAAGGCTGCTTGAACTTTTAGTTCTCGTAGTCAAGAGGTGCAGTTGCACCTTATATAAAGGGAGGTGGCGCGCAGTTCGTCACTCCTGTGGCGGTCCGGGCGGGGACACCAAGAGCCCGCCGATGAGCCTAACTTGGTGTCCTAGGCGAAATCCCACACAAGACACGGCACAAACCTAGAAGAATTGCTGAGTTTTAATTCACCGGCCGTAAAAGCCAATATACCATCTTTTTGAAAGCCTTCATAGGGAGGTTAAGGCTGCTTGAACTTTTAGTTCTCGTAGTCAAGTGGTGCAGTTGCACCTTATATAAAGGGAGGTGGCGCGCAGTTCGTCACTCCTGTGGGGGTCCGGGCGGGGACACCAAGAGCCCGCCGATGAGCCTAACTTGGTGTCCTAGGCGAAACCCCACACAAGACACGGCACAAACCTAGAAGAATTGCTGAGTTTTAATTCACCGGCCGTGAAAGCCAATATACCATCTTTTTGGAAGCCTTCATAGGGAGGTTAAGGCTGCTTGAACTTTTAGTTCTCGTAGTCAACTGGTGCAGTTGCACCTTATGTAAAGGGAGGTGGCGCGCAGTTCGTCACTCCTGTGGGGGTCCGGGCGGGGACACCAAGAGCCCGCCGATGAGCCTAACTTGGTGTCCTAGGCGAAACCCCACACAAGACACGGCACAAACCTAGAAGAATTGCTGAGTTTTAATTCACCGGCCGTGAAAGCCAATATACCATCTTTTTGGAAGCCTTCATAGGGAGGTTAAGGCTGCTTGAACTTTTAGTTCTCGTAGTCAAGTGGAGCAGTTGCACCTTATATAAAGGGAGGTGGTGCGCAGTTCGTCACTCCTGTGGGGGTCCGGGCGGGGACACCAAGAGCCCGCCGATGAGCCTAACTTGGTGTCCTAGGCGAAACCCCACACAAGACACGGCACAAACCTAGAAGAATTGCTGAGTTTTAATTCACCGGCCGTGAAAGCCAATATACCATCTTTTTGGAAGCCTTCATAGGGAGGTTAAGGCTGCTTGAACTTTTAGTTCTCGTAGTCAAGAGGTGCAGTTGCACCTTATATAAAGGGAGGTGGCGCGCAGTTCGTCACTCCTGTGGCGGTCCGGCCGGGGACACCAAGAGCCCGCCGATGAGCCTAACTTGGTGTCCTAGGCGAAACCCCACACAAGACACGGCACAAACCTAGAAGAATTGCTGAGTTTTAATTCACCGGCCGTGAAAGCCAATATACCATCTTTTTGAAAGCCTTCATAGGGAGGTTAAGGCTGCTTGAAATTTTAGTTCTCGTAGTCAAGTGGTGCAGTTGCACCTTATATAAAGGGAGGTGGCGCGCAGTTCGTCACTCCTGTGGGGGTCCGGGCGGGGACACCAAGAGCCCGCCGATGAGCATAACTTGGTGTCCTAGGCGAAACCCCACACAAGACACGGCACAAACCTAGAAGAATTGCTGAGTTTTAATTCACCGGCCGTGAAAGCCAATATACCATCTTTTTGAAAGCCTTCATAGGGAGGTTAAGGCTGCTTGAACTTTTAGTTCTCGTAGTCAAGTGGTGCAGTTGCACCTTATATAAAGGGAGGTGGCGCGCAGTTCGTCACTCCTGTGGGGGTCCGGGCGGGGACACCAAGAGCCCGCCGATGAGCATAACTTGGTGTCCTAGGCGAAACCCCACGCAAGACACGGCACAAACCTAGAAGAATTGCTGAGTTTTAATTCACCGGCCGTGAAAGCCAATATACCATCTTTTTGGAAGCCTTCATAGGGAGGTTAAGGCTGCTTGAACTTTTAGTTCTCGTAGTCAAGTGGAGCAGTTGCACCTTATATAAAGGGAGGTGGCGCGCAGTTCGTCACTCCTGTGGGGGTCCGGGCGGGGACACCAAGAGCCCGCCGATGAGCCTAACTTGGTGTCCTAGGCGAAACCCCACACAAGACACGGCACAAACCTAGAAGAATTGCTGAGTTTTAATTCACCGGCCGTGAAAGCCAATATACCATCTTTTTGGAAGCCTTCATAGGGAGGTTATGGCTGCTTGAACTTTTAGTTCTCGTACTCAAGAGGTGCAGTTGCACCTTATATAAAGGGAGGTGGCGCGCAGTTCGTCACTCCTGTGGCGGTCCGGGCGGGGACACCAAGAGCCCGCCGATGAGCCTAACTTGGTGTCCTAGGCGAAACCCCACACAAGACACGGCACAAACCTAGAAGAATTGCTGAGTTTTAATTCACCGGCCGTGAAAGCCAATATACCATCTTTTTGGAAGCCATCATAGGGAGGTTAAGGCTGCTTGAACTTTTAGTTCTCGTAGTCAAGTGGTGCAGTTGCACCTTATATAAAGGGAGGTGGCGCGCAGTTCGTCACTCCTGTGGGGGTCCGGGCGGGGACACCAAGAGCCGGCCGATGAGCCTAACTTGGTGTCCTAGGCGAAACCCCACACAAGACACGGCACAAACCTAGAAGAATTGCTGAGTTTTAATTCACCGGCCGTGAAAGCCAATATACCATCTTTTTGGAAGCCTTCATAGGGAGGTTAAGGCTGCTTGAATTTTTAGTTCTCGTAGTCAAGTGGTGCAGTTGCACCTTATATAAAGGGAGGTGGCGCGCAGTTCGTCACTCCTGTGGGGGTCCGGGCGGGGACACCAAGAGCCCGCCGATGAGCCTAAATTGGTGTCCTAGGCGAAACCCCACACAAGACACGGCACAAACCTAGAAGAATTGCTGAGTTTTAATTCACCGGCCGTGAAAGCCAATATACCATCTTTTTGGAAGCCTTCATAGGGAGGTTAAGGCTGCTTGAACTTTTAGTTCTCGTAGTCAAGTGGTGCAGTTGCACCTTATATAAAGGGAGGTGGCGCGCAGTTCGTCACTCCTGTGGGGGTCCGGGCGGGGACACCAAGAGCCCGCCGATGAGCCTAACTTGGTGTCCTAGGCGAAACCCCACACAAGACACGGCACAAACCTAGAAGAATTGCTGAGTTTTAATTCACCGGCCGTGAAAGCCAATATACCATCTTTTTGGAAGCCTTCATAGGGAGGTTAAGGCTGCTTGAACTTTTAGTTCTCGTAGTCAAGAGGTGCAGTTGCACCTTATATAAAGGGAAGTGGCGCGCAGTTCGTCACTCCTGTGGGGGTCCGGGCGGGGACACCAAGAGCCCGCCGATGAGCCTAACTTGGTGTCCTAGGCGAAACCCCACACAAGACACGGCACAAACCTAGAAGAATTGCTGAGTTTTAATTCACCGGCCGTGAAAGCCAATATACCATCTTTTTGGAAGCCTTCATAGGGACGTTAAGGCTGCTTGAACTTTTAGTTCTCGTAGTCAAGTGGTGCAGTTGCACCTTATATAAAGGGAGGTGGCGCGCAGTTCGTCACTCCTGTGGGGGTCCGGGCGGGGACACCAAGAGCCCGCCGATGAGCCTAACTTGGTGTCCTAGGCGAAACCCCACACAAGACACGGCACAAACCTAGAAGAATTGCTGAGTTTTAATTCACCGGCCGTGAAAGCCAATATACCATCTTTTTGGAAGCCTTCAAAGGGAGGTTAAGGCTGCTTGAAATTTTAGTTCTCGTAGTCAAGTGGTGCAGTTGCACCTTATATAAAGGGAGGTGGCGCGCAGTTCGTCACTCCTGTGGGGGTCCGGGCGGGGACACCAAGAGCCCGCCGATGAGCCTAACTTGGTGTCCTAGGCGAAACCCCACACAAGACACGGCACAAACCTAGAAGAATTGCTGAGTTTTAATTCACCGGCCGTGAAAGCCAATATACCATCTTTTTGGAAGCCTTCAAAGGGAGGTTAAGGCTGCTTGAACTTTAAGTTCTCGTAGTCAAGTGGTGCAGTTGCACCTTATATAAAGGGAGGTGGCGCGCAGTTCGTCACTCCTGTGGGGGTCCGGGCGGGGACACCAAGAGCCCGCCGATGAGCCTAACTTGGTGTCCTAGGCGAAACCCCACACAAGACACGGCACAAACCTAGAAGAATTGCTGAGTTTTAATTCACCGGCCGTGAAAGCCAATATACCATCTTTTTGGAAGTCTTCATAGGGAGGTTAAGGCTGCTTGAACTTTTAGTTCTCGTAGTCAAGTGGTGCAGTTGCACCTTATATAAAGGGAGGTGGCGCGCAGTTCGTCACTCCTGTGGGGGTCCGGGCGGGGACACCAAGAGCCCGCCGATGAGCCTAAATTGGTGTCCTAGGCGAAACCCCCCACAAGACACGGCACAAACCTAGAAGAATTGCTGAGTTTTAATTCACCGGCCGTGAATGCCAATATACCATCTTTTTGGAAGCCTTCATAGGGAGGTTAAGGCTGCTTGAACTTTTAGTTCTCGTAGTCAAGTGGTGCAGTTGCACCTTATATAAAGGGAGGTGGCGCGCAGTTCGTCACTCCTGTGGGGGTCCGGGCGGGGACACCAAGAGCCCGCCGATGAGCCTAACTTGGTGTCCTAGGCGAAACCCCACACAAGACACGGCACAAACCTAGAAGAATTGCTGAGTTTTAATTCACCGGCCGTGAAAGCCAATATACCATCTTTTTGGAAGCCTTCATAGGGAGGTTAAGGCTGCTTGAACTTTTAGTTCTCGTAGTCAAGTGGTGCAGTTGCACCTTATATAAAGGGAGGTGGCGCGCAGTTCGTCACTCCTGTGGGGGTCCGGGCGGGGACACCAAGAGCCCGCCGATGAGCCTAACTTGGTGTCCTAGGCGAAACCCCACACAAGACACGGCACAAACCTAGAAGAATTGCTGAGTTTTAATTCACCGGCCGTGAAAGCCAATATACCATCTTTTTGGAAGCCTTCATAGGGAGGTTAAGGCTGCTTGAACTTTTAGTTCTCGTAGTCAAGTGGAGCAGTTGCACCTTATATAAAGGGAGGTGGTGCGCAGTTCGTCACTCCTGTGGGGGTCCGGGCGGGGACACCAAGAGCCCGCCGATGAGCCTAACTTGGTGTCCTAGGCGAAACCCCACACAAGACACGGCACAAACCTAGAAGAATTGCTGAGTTTTAATTCACCGGCCGTGAAAGCCAATATACCATCTTTTTGGAAGCCTTCATAGGGAGGTTAAGGCTGCTTGAACTTTTAGTTCTCGTAGTCAAGAGGTGCAGTTGCACCTTATATAAAGGGAGGTGGCGCGCAGTTCGTCACTCCTGTGGCGGTCCGGGCGGGGACACCAAGAGCCCGCCGATGAGCCTAACTTGGTGTCCTAGGCGAAACCCCACACAAGACACGGCACAAACCTAGAAGAATTGCTGAGTTTTAATTCACCGGCCGTGAAAGCCAATATACCATCTTTTTGAAAGCCTTCATAGGGAGGTTAAGGCTGCTTGAACTTTTAGTTCTCGTAGTCAAGTGGTGCAGTTGCACCTTATATAAAGGGAGGTGGCGCGCAGTTCGTCACTCCTGTGGGGGTCCGGGCGGGGACACCAAGAGCCCGCCGATGAGCCTAACTTGGTGTCCTAGGCGAAACCCCACACAAGACACGGCACAAACCTAGAAGAATTGCTGAGTTTTAATTCAGCGGCCGTGAAAGCCAATATACCATCTTTTTGGAAGCCTTTATAGGGAGGTTAAGGCTGCTTGAAATTTAGTTCTCGTAGTCAAGTGGTGCAGTTGCACCTTATATAAAGGGAGGTGGCGCGCAGTTCGTCACTCCTGTGGGGGTCCGGGCGGGGACACCAAGAGCCCGCCGATGAGCCTAACTTGGTGTCCTAGGCGAAACCCCACACAAGACACGGCACAAACCTAGAAGAATTGCTGAGTTTTAATTCACCGGCCGTGAAAGCCAATATACCATCTTTTTGGAAGCCTTCATAGGGAGGTTAAGGCTGCTTGAACTTTTAGTTCTCGTAGTCAAGTGGTGCAGTTGCACCTTATATAAAGAGAGGTGGCGCGCAGTTCGTCACTCCTGTGGGGGTCCGGGCGGGGACACCAAGAGCCCGCCGATGAGCCTAACTTGGTGTCCTAGGCGAAACCCCACACAAGACACGGCACAAACCTAGAAGAATTGCTGAGTTTTAATTCAACGGCCGTGAAAGCCAATATACCATCTTTTTGGAAGCCTTCATAGGGAGGTTAAGGCTGCTTGAACTTTTAGTTCTCGTAGTCAAGTGGTGCAGTTGCACCTTATATAAAGGGAGGTGGCGCGCAGTTCGTCACTCCTGTGGGGGTCCGGGCGGGGACACCAAGAGCCCGCCGATGAGCCTAACTTGGTGTCCTAGGCGAAACCCCACACAAGACACGGCACAAACCTAGAAGAATTGCTGAGTTTTAATTCACCGGCCGTGAAAGCCAATATACCATCTTTTTGGAAGCCTTCATAGGGAGGTTAAGGCTGCTTGAACTTTTAGTTCTCGTAGTCAAGTGGTGCAGTTGCACCTTATATAAAGGGAGGTGGCGCGCAGTTCGTCACTCCTGTGGGGGTCCGGGCGGGGACACCAAGAGCCCGCCGATGACCCTAACTTGGTGTCCTAGGCGAAACCCCACACAAGACACGGCACAAACCTAGAAGAATTGCTGAGTTTTAATTCACCGGCCGTGAAAGCCAATATACCATCTTTTTGGAAGCCTTCATAGGGAGGTTAAGGCTGCTTGAACTTTTAGTTCTCGTAGTCAAGTGGAGCAGTTGCACCTTATATAAAGGGAGGTGGCGCGCAGTTCGTCACTCCTGTGGGGGTCCGGGCGGGGACACCAAGAGCCCGCCGATGAGCCTAACTTGGTGTCCTAGGCGAAACCCCACACAAGACACGGCACAAACCTAGAAGAATTGCTGAGTTTTAATTCACCGGCCGTGAAAGCCAATATACCATCTTTTTGGAAGCCTTAATAGGGAGGTTAAGGCTGCTTGAACTTTTAGTTCTCGTAGTCAAGAGGTGCAGTTGCACCTTATATAAAGGGAGGTGGCGCGCAGTTCGTCACTCCTGTGGCGGTCCGGGCGGGGACACCAAGAGCCCGCCGATGAGCCTAACTTGGTGTCCTAGGCGAAACCCCACACAAGACACGGCACAAACCTAGAAGAATTGCTGAGTTTTAATTCACCGGCCGTGAAAGCCAATATACCATCTTTTTGGAAGCCTTCATAGGGACGTTAAGGCTGCTTGAACTTTTAGTTCTCGTAGTCAAGTGGTGCAGTTGCACCTTATATAAAGGGAGGTGGCGCGCAGTTCGTCACTCCTGTGGGGGTCCGGGCGGGGACACCAAGAGCCCGCCGATGAGCCTAACTTGGTGTCCTAGGCGAAACCCCACACAAGACACGGCACAAACCTAGAAGAATTGCTGAGTTATAATTCACCGGCCGTGAAAGGCAATATACCATCTTTTTGGAAGCCTTCAAAGGGAGGTTAAGGCTGCTTGAACTTTTAGTTCTCGTAGTCAAGTGGTGCAGTTGCACCTTATATAAAGGGAGGTGGCGCGCAGTTCGTCACTCCTGTGGGGGTCCGGGCGGGGACACCAAGAGCCCGCCGATGAGCCTAACTTGGTGTCCTAGGCGGAACCCCACACAAGACACGGCACAAACCTAGAAGAATTGCTGAGTTTTAATTCACCGGCCGTGAAAGCCAATATACCATCTTTTTGGAAGCCTTCATAGGGAGGTTAAGGCTGCTTGAACTTTTAGTTCTCGTAGTCAAGTGGTGCAGTTGCACCTTATATAAAGGGAGGTGGCGCGCAGTTCGTCACTCCTGTGGGGGTCCGGGCGGGGACACCAAGAGCCCGCCGATGAGCCTAACTTGGTGTCCTAGGCGGAACCCCACACAAGACACGGCACAAACCTAGAAGAATTGCTGAGTTTTAATTCACCGGCCGTGAAAGCCAATATACCATCTTTTTGGAAGCCTTCATAGGGAGGTTAAGGCTGCTTGAACTTTTAGTTCTCGTAGTCAAGTGGTGCAGTTGCACCTTATATAAAGGGAGGTGGCGCGCAGTTCGTCACTCCTGTGGGGGTCCGGGCGGGGACACCAAGAGCCCGCCGATGAGCCTAAATTGGTGTCCTAGGCGAAACCCCACACAAGACATGGCACAAACCTAGAAGAATTGCTGAGTTTTAATTCACCGGCCGTGAAAGCCAATATACCATCTTTTTGGAAGCCTTCATAGGGAGGTTAAGGCTGCTTGAACTTTTAGTTCTCGTAGTCAAGTGGTGCAGTTGCACCTTATATAAAGGGAGGTGGCGCGCAGTTCGTCACTCCTGTGGGGGTCCGGGCGGGGACACCAAGAGCCCGCCGATGAGCCTAACTTGGTGTCCTAGGCGAAACCCCACACAAGACACGGCATAAACCTAGAAGAATTGCTGAGTTTTAATTCACCGGCCGTGAAAGCCAATATACCTTCTTTTTGGAAGCCTTCATAGGGAGGTTAAGGCTGCTTGAACTTTTAGTTCTCGTAGTCAAGTGGTGCAGTTGCACCTTATATAATGGGAGGTGGCGCACAGTTCGTCACTCCTGTGGGGGTCCGGGCAGGGACACCAAGAGCCCGCCGATGAGCCTAACTTGGTGTCCTAGCGAAACCCCACACAAGACACGGCACAAAACTAGAAGAATTGCTGAGTTTTAATTCACCGGCCGTGAAAGCCAATATACCAATTTTTTGGAAGCCTTCATAGGGAGGTTAAGGCTGCTTGAACTTTTAGTTCTCGTAGTCAAGTGGAGCAGTTGCACCTTATATAAAGGGAGGTGGCGCGCAGTTCGTCACTCCTGTGGGGGTCCAGGCGGGGACACCAAGAGCCCGCCGATGAGCCTAACTTGGTGTCCTAGGCGAAACCCCACACAAGACACGGCACAAACCTAGAAGAATTGCTGAGTTTTAATTCACCGGCCGTGAAAGCCAATATACCATCTTTTTGGAAGCCTTCATAGGGAGGTTAAGGCTGCTTGAACTTTTAGTTCTCGTAGTCAAGAGGTGCAGTTGCACCTTATATCAAGGGAGGTGGCGCGCAGTTCGTCACTCCTGTGGCGGTCCGGGCGGGGACACCAAGAGCCCGCCGATGAGCCTAACTTGGTGTCCTAGGCGAAACCCCACACAAGACACGGCACAAACCTAGAAGAATTGCTGAGTTTTAATTCACCGGCCGTGAAAGCCAATATACCATCTTTTTGGAAGCCTTCGAAGGGAGGTTAAGGCTGCTTGAACTTTTAGTTCTCGTAGTCAAGTGGTGCAGTTGCACCTTATATAAAGGGAGGTGGCGCGCAGTTCGTCACTCCTGTGGGGGTCCGGGCGGGGACACCAAGAGCCCGCCGATGAGCCTAACTTGGTGTCCTAGGCGGAACCCCACACAAGACACGGCACAAACCTAGAAGAATTGCTGAGTTTTAATTCACCGGCCGTGAAAGCCAATATACCATCTTTTAGGAAGCTTTCATAGGGAGGTTAAGGCTGCTTGAACTTTTAGTTCTCGTAGTCAAGTGGTGCAGTTGCACCTTATATAAAGGGAGGTGGCGCGCAGTTCGTCACTCCTGTGGGGGTCCGGCGGGGACACCAAGAGCCCGCCGATGAGCCTAAATTGGTGTCCTAGGCGAAACCCCACACAAGACACGGCACAAACCTAGAAGAATTGCTGAGTTTTAATTCACCGCCCGTGAAAGCCAATATACCATCTTTTTGGAAGCCTTCATAGGGAGGTTAAGGCTGCTTGAAATTTTAGTTCTCGTAGTCAAGTGGTGCAGTTGCACCTTATATAAAGGGAGGTGGCGCACAGTTCGTCACTCCTGTGGGGGTCCGGGCGGGGACACCAAGAGCCCGCCGATGAGCCTAACTTGGTGTCCTAGGCGAAACCCCACACAAGACACGGCACAAACCTAGAAGAATTGCTGAGTTTTAATTCACCGGCCGTGAAAGCCAATATACCATCTTTTTGGAAGCCTTCATAGGGAGGTTAAGGCTGCTTGAACTTTTAGTTCTCGTAGTCAAGTGGTGCAGTTGCACCTTATATAAAGGGAGGTGGCGCGCAGTTCGTCACTCCTGTGGGGGTCCGGGCGGGGACACCAAGAGCCCGCCGATGAGCCTAACTTGGTGTCCTAGGCTAAACCCCACACAAGACACGGCCAAAACCTAGAAGAATTGCTGAGTTTTAATTCACCGGCCGTGAAAGCCAATATACCATCTTTTTGGAAGCCTTCATAGGGAGGTTAAGGCTGCTTGAACTTTTAGTTCTCGTAGTTAAGTGGTGCAGTTGCACCTTATATAAAGGGAGGTGGCGCGCAGTTCGTCACTCCTGTGGGGGTCCGGGCGGGGACACCAAGAGCCCGCCGATGAGCCTAAATTGGTGTCCTAGGCGAAACCCCACACAAGACACGGCACAAACCTAGAAGAATTGCTGAGTTTTAATTCACCGGCCGTGAAAGCCAATATACCATCTTTTTGGAAGCCTTCATAGGGAGGTTAAGGCTGCTTGAATTTTTAGTTCTCGTAGTCAAGTGGTGCAGTTGCACCTTATATAAAGGGAGGTGGCGCGCAGTTCGTCACTCCTGTGGGGGTCCGGGCGGGGACACCAAGAGCCCGCCGATGAGCCTAACTTGGTGTCCTAGGCGAAACCCCACACAAGACACGGCACAAACCTAGTAGAATTGCTGAGTTTTAATTCACCGGCCGTGAAAGCCAATATACCATCTTTTTGGAAGCCTTCATAGGGAGGTTAAGGCTGCTTGAACTTTTAGTTCTCGTAGTCAAGTGGAGCAGTTGCACCTTATATAAAGGGAGGTGGCGCGCAGTTCGTCACTCCTGTGGGGGTCCGGGCGGGGACACCAAGAGCCCGCCGATGAGCCTAACTTGGTGTCCTAGGCGAAACCCCACACAAGACACGGCACAAACCTAGAAGAATTGCTGAGTTTTAATTCACCGGCCGTGAAAGCCAATATACCATCTTTTTGGAAGCCTTCATAGGGAGGTTAAGGCTGCTTGAACTTTTAGTTCTCGTAGTCAAGAGGTGCAGTTGCACCTTATATAAAGGGAGGTGGCGCGCAGTTCGTCACTCCTGTGGCGGTCAGGGCGGGGACACCAAGAGCCCGCCGATGAGCCTAACTTGGTGTCCTAGGCGAAACCCCACACAAGACACGGCACAAACCTAGAAGAATTGCTGAGTTTTAATTCACCGGCCGTGAAAGCCAATATACCATCTTTTTGAAAGCCTTCA
Source organism: Meconema thalassinum (assembly GCA_946902985.2). Classification (NCBI taxonomy): domain Eukaryota; kingdom Metazoa; phylum Arthropoda; class Insecta; order Orthoptera; family Tettigoniidae; genus Meconema; species Meconema thalassinum. Next base: position 147,711,110 of record OX336397.1, read on the forward strand.
TAGGGAGGTTAAGGCTGCTTGAACTTTTAGTTCTCGTAGTCAAGTGGTGCAGTTGCACCTTATATAAAGGGAGGTGGCGCGCAGTTCGTCACTCCTGTGGGGGTCCGGGCGGGGACACCAAGAGCCCGCCGATGAGCCTAACTTGGTGTCCTAGGCGAAACCCCACACAAGACACGGCACAAACCTAGAAGAATTGCTGAGTTTTAATTCACCGGCCGTGAAAGCCAATATAACATCTTTTTTGAAGCCTTCATAGGGAGGTTAAGGCTGCTTGAACTTTTAGTTCTCCTAGTCAAGTGGTGCAGTTGCACCTTATATAAAGGGAGGTGGCGCGCAGTTCGTCACTCCTGTGGGGGTCCGGGCGGGGACACCAAGAGCCCGCTGATGAGCCTAACTTGGTGTCCTAGGCGAAACCCCACACAAGACACGGCACAAACCTAGAAGAATTGCTGAGTTTTAATTCACCGGCCGTGAAAGCCAATATACCATCTTTTTGGAAGCCTTCATAAGGAGGTTAAGGCTGCTTGAACATTTAGTTCTCGTAGTCAAGTGGTGCAGTTGCACCTTATATAAAGGGAGGTGGCGCGCAGTTCGTCACTCCTGTGGGGGTCCGGACGGGGACACCAAGAGCCCGCCGATGAGCCTAACTTGGTGTCCTAGGCGAAACCCCACACAAGACACGGCACAAACCTAGAAGAATTGCTGAGTTTTAATTCACCGGCCGTGAAAGCCAATATACCATCTTTTCGGAAGCCTTCATAGGGAGGTTAAGGCTGCTTGAACTTTTAGTTCTCGTAGTCAAGTGGTGCAGTTGCACCTTATATAAAGGGAGGTGGCGCGCAGTTCGTCACTCCTGTGGGGGTCCGGGCGGGGACACCAAGAGCCCGCCAATGAGCCTAACTTGGTGTCCTAGGCGAAACCCCACACAAGACACGGCACAAACCTAGAAGAATTGCTGAGTTTTAATTCACCGGCCGTGAAAGCCAATATACCATCTTTTTGGAAGCCTTCATAGGGAGGTTAAGGCTGCTTGAACTTTTAGTTCTCGTAGTCAAGTGGTGCAGTTGCACCTTATATAAAGGGAGGTGGCGCGCAGTTCGTCACTCCTGTGGGGGTCCGGGCGGGGACACCAAGAGCCCGCCGATGAGCCTAACTTGGTGTCCTAGGCGAAACCCCACACAAGACACGGCACAAACCTAGAAGAATTGCTGAGTTTTAATTCACCGGCCGTGAAAGCCAATATACCATCTTTTTGGAAGCCTTCAAAGGGAGGTTAAGGCTGCTTGAACTTTTAGTTCTCGTAGTCAAGTGGTGCAGTTGCACCTTATATAAAGGGAGGTGGCGCGCAGTTCGTCACTCCTGTGGGGGTCCGGGCGGGGACACCAAGAGCCCGCCGATGACCCTAACTTGGTGTCCTAGGCGAAACCCCACACAAGACACGGCACAAACCTAGAAGAATTGCAGAGTTTTAATTCACCGGCCGTGAAAGCCAATATACCATCTTTTTGGAAGCCTTCATAGGGAGGTTAAGGCTGCTTGAACTTTTAGTTCTCGTAGTCAAGTGGAGCAGTTGCACCTTATATAAAGGGAGGTGGCGCGCAGTTCGTCACTCCTGTGGGGGTCCGGGCGGGGACACCAAGAGCCCGCCGATGAGCCTAACTTGGTGTCCTAGGCGAAACCCCACACAAGACACGGCACAAACCTAGAAGAATTGCTGAGTTTTAATTCACCGGCCGTGAAAGCCAATATACCATCTTTTTGGAAGCCTTCATAGGGAGGTTAAGGCTGCTTGAACTTTTTGTTCTCGTAGTCAAGAGGTGCAGTTGCACCTTATATAAAGGGAGGTGGCGCGCAGTTCGTCACTCCTGTGGCGGTCCGGGCGGGGACACCAAGAGACCGCCGATGAGCCTAACTTGGTGTCCGAGGCGAAACCCCACACAAGACACGGCACAAACCTAGAAGAATTGCTGAGTTTTAATTCACCGGCCGTGAAAGCCAATATACCATCTTTTTGGAAGCCTTCATAGGGAGGTTAAGGCTGCTTGAACTTTTAGTTCTCGTAGTCAAGTGGTGCAGTTGCACCTTATATAAAGGGAGGTGGCGCGCAGTTCGTCACTCCTGTGGGGGTCCGGGCGGGGACACCAAGAGCCCGCCGATGACCCTAACTTGGTGTCCTAGGCGAAACCACACACAAGACACGGCACAAACCTAGAAGAATTGCTGAGTTTTAATTCACCGGCCGTGAAAGCCAATATACCATCTTTTCGGAAGCCTTCATAGGGAGGTTAAGGCTGCTTGAACTTTTAGTTCTCGTAGTCAAGTGGAGCAGTTGCACCTTATATAAAGGGAGGTGGCGCGCAGTTCGTCACTCCTATGGGGGTCCGGGCGGGGACACCAAGAGCCCGCCGATGAGCCTAACTTGGTGTCCTAGGCGAAACCCCACACAAGACACGGCACAAACCTAGAAGAATTGCTGAGTTTTAATTCACCGGCCGTGAAAGCCAATATACCATCTTTTTGGAAGCCTTCATAGGGAGGTTAAGGCTGCTTGAACTTTTAGTTCTCGTAGTCAAGAGGTGCAGTTGCACCTTATATAAAGGGAGGTGGCGCGCAGTTCGTCACTCCTGTGGCGGTCCGGGCGGGGACACCAAGAGCCCGCCGATGAGCCTAACTTGGTGTCCTAGGCGAAACCCCACACAAGACACGGCACAAACCTAGAAGAATTGCTGAGTTTTAATTCACCGGCCGTGAAAGCCAATATACCATCTTTTTGGAAGCCTTCATAGGGAGGTTAAGGCTGCTTGAACTTTTAGTTCTCGTAGTCAAGTGGTGCAGTTGCACCTTATATAAAGGGAGGTGGCGCGCAGTTCGTCACTCCTATGGGGGTCCGGGCGGGGACACCAAGAGCCCGCCGATGACCCTAACTTGGTGTCCTAGGCGAAACCACACACAAGACACGGCACAAACCTAGAAGAATTGCTGAGTTTTAATTCACCGGCCGTGAAAGCCAATATACCATCTTTTCGGAAGCCTTCATAGGGAGGTTAAGGCTGCTTGAACTTTTAGTTCTCGTAGTCAAGTGGAGCAGTTGCACCTTATATAAAGGGAGGTGGCGCGCAGTTCGTCACTCCTGTGGGGGTCCGGGCGGGGACACCAAGAGCCCGCCGATGAGCCTAACTTGGTGTCCTAGGCGAAACCCCACACAAGACACGGCACAAACCTAGAAGAATTGCTGAGTTTTAATTCACCGGCCGTGAAAGCCAATATACCATCTTTTTGGAAGCCTTCATAGGGAGGTTAAGGCTGCTTGAACTTTTAGTTCTCGTAGTCAAGAGGTGCAGTTGCACCTTATATAAAGGGAGGTGGCGCGAAGTTCGTCACTCCTGTGGCGGTCCGGGCGGGGACACCAAGAGCCCGCCGATGAGCCTAACTTGGTGTCCTAGGCGAAACCCCACACAAGACACGGCACAAACCTAGAAGAATTGCTGAGTTTTAATTCACCGGCTGTGAAAGCCAATATACCATCTTTTTGGAAGCCTTCATAGGGACGTTAAGGCTGCTTTAACTTTTAGTTCTCGTAGTCAAGTGGTGCAGTTGCACCTTATATAAAGGGAGGTGGCGCGCAGTTCGTCACTCCTGTGGGGGTCCGGGCGAGGACACCAAGAGCCCGCCGATGAGCCTAAATTGGTGTCCTAGGCGAAACCCCACACAAGACACGGCACAAACCTAGAAGAATTGCTGAGTTTTAATTCACCGGCCGTGAAAGCCAATATACCATCTTTTTGGAAGCCTTCATAAGGAGGTTAAGGCTGCTTGAACATTTAGTTCTCGTAGTCAAGTGGTGCAGTTGCACCTTATATAAAGGGAGGTGGCGCGCAGTTCGTCACTCCTGTGGGGGTCCGGGCGGGGACACCAAGAGCCCGCCGATGAGCCTAACTTGGTGTCCTAGGCGAAACCCCACACATGACACGGCACAAACCTAGAAGAATTGCTGAGTTTTAATTCACCGGCCGTGAAAGCCAATATACCATCTTTTTGGAAGCCTTCATAGGGAGGTTAAGGCTGCTTGAACTTTTAGTTCTCGTAGTCAAGTGGTGCAGTTGCACCTTATATAAAGGGAGGTGGCGCGCAGTTCGTCACTCCTGTGGGGGTCCGGGCGGGGACACCAAGAGCCCGCCGATGAGCCTAACTTTGTGTCCTAGGCGAAACCCCACACAAGACACGGCACAAACCTAGAAGAATTGCTGAGTTTTAATTCACCGGCCGTGAAAGCCAATATACCATCTTTTTGGAAGCCTTCATAGGGAGGTTAAGGCTGCTTGAACTTTTAGTTCTCGTAGTCAAGTGGTGCAGTTGCACCTTATATAAAGGGAGGTGGCGCGCAGTTCGTCACTCCTGTGGGGGTCCGGGCGGGGACACCAAGAGCCCGCCGATGAGCCTAACTTGGTGTCCTAGGCGAAACCCCACACAAGACACGGCACAAACCTAGAAGAATTGCTGAGTTTTAATTCACCGGCCGTGAAAGCCAATATACCATCTTTTTGGAAGCCTTCATAGGGAGGTTAAGGCTGCTTGAACTTTTAGTTCTCGTAGTCAAGTGGTGCAGTTGCACCTTATATAAAGGGAGGTGGCGCGCAGTTCGTCACTCCTGTGGGGGTCCGGGCGGGGACACCAAGAGCCCGCCGATGAGCCTAACTTGGTGTCCTAGGCGAAACCCCACACAAGACACGGCACAAACCTAGAAGAATTGCTGAGTTTTAATTCACCGGCCGTGAAAGCCAATATACCATCTTTTTGGAAGCCTTCATAGGGAGGTTAAGGCTGCTTGAACTTTTAGTTCTCGTAGTCAAGTGGTGCAGTTGCACCTTATATAAAGGGAGGTGGCGCGCAGTTCGTCACTCCTGTGGGGGTCCGGGCGGGGACACCAAGAGCCCGCCGATGACCCTAACTTGGTGTCCTAGGCGAAACCCCACACAAGACACGGCACAAACCTAGAAGAATTGCTGAGTTTTAATTCACCGGCCGTGAAAGCCAATATACCATCTTTTTGGAAGCCTTCATAGGGAGGTTAAGGCTGCTTGAACTTTTAGTTCTCGTAGTCAAGTGGAGCAGTTGCACCTTATATAAAGGGAGGTGGCGCGCAGTTCGTCACTCCTGTGGGGGTCCGGGCGGGGACACCAAGAGCCCGCCGATGAGCCTAACTTGGTGTCCTAGGCGAAACCCCACACAAGACACGGCACAAACCTAGAAGAATTGCTGAGTTTTAATTCACCGGCCGTGAAAGCCAATATACCATCTTTTTGGAAGCCTTCATAGGGAGGTTAAGGCTGCTTTAACTTTTTGTTCTCGTAGTCAAGAGGTGCAGTTGCACCTTATATAAAGGGAGGTGGCGCGCAGTTCGTCACTCCTGTGGCGGTCCGGGCGGGGACACCAAGAGACCGCCGATGAGCCTAACTTGGTGTCCTAGGCGAAACCCCACACAAGACACGGCACAAACCTAGAAGAATTGCTGAGTTTTAATTCACCGGCCGTGAAAGCCAATATACCATCTTTTTGAAAGCCTTCATAGGGAGGTTAAGGCTGCTTGAACTTTTAGTTCTCGTAGTCAAGTGGTGCAGTTGCACCTTATATAAAGGGAGGTGGCGCGCAGTTCGCCACTCCTGTGGGGGTCCGGGCGGGGACACCAAGAGCCCGCCGATGAGCCTAACTTGGTGTCCTAGGCGAAACCCCACACAAGACACGGCACAAACCTAGAAGAATTGCTGAGTTTTAATTCAGCGGCCGTGAAAACCAATATACCATCTTTTTGGAAGCCTTCATAGGGAGGTTAAGGCTGCTTGAAATTTAGTTCTCGTAGTCAAGTGGTGCAGTTGCACCTTATATAAAGGGAGGTGGGGCGCAGTTCGTCACTCCTGTGGGGGTCCGGGCGGGGACACCAAGAGCCCGCCGATGAGCCTAACTTGGTGTCCTAGGCGAAACCCCACACAAGACACGGCACAAACCTAGAAGAATTGCTGAGTTTTAATTCACCGGCCGTGAAAGCCAATATACCATCTTTTTGGAAGCCTTCATAGGGAGGTTAAGGCTGCTTGAACTTTTAGTTCTCGTAGTCAAGTGGTGCAGTTGCACCTTATATAAAGGGAGGTGGCGCGCAGTTCGTCACTCCTGTGGGGGTCCGGGCGGGGACACCAAGAGCCCGCCGATGACCCTAACTTGGTGTCCTAGGCGAAACCACACACAAGACACGGCACAAACCTAGAAGAATTGCTGAGTTTTAATTCACCGGCCGTGAAAGCCAATATACCATCTTTTCGGAAGCCTTCATAGGGAGGTTAAGGCTGCTTGAACTTTTAGTTCTCGTAGTCAAGTGGAGCAGTTGCACCTTATATAAAGGGAGGTGGCGCGCAGTTCGTCACTCCTGTGGGGGTCCGGGCGGGGACACCAAGAGCCCGCCGATGAGCCTAACTTGGTGTCCTAGGCGAAACCCCACACAAGACACGGCACAAACCTAGAAGAATTGCTGAGTTTTAATTCACCGGCCGTGAAAGCCAATATACCATATTTTTGGAAGCCTTCATAGGGAGGTTAAGGCTGCTTGAACTTTTAGTTCTCGTAGTCAAGAGGTGCAGTTGCACCTTATATAAAGGGAGGTGGCGCGCAGTTCGTCACTCCTGTGGCGGTCCGGGCGGGGACACCAAGAGCCCGCCGATGAGCCTAACTTGGTGTCCTAGGCGAAACCCCACACAAGACACGGCACAAACCTAGAAGAATTGCTGAGTTTTAATTCACCGGCCGTGAAAGCCAATATACCATCTTTTTGGAAGCCTTCATAGGGACGTTAAGGCTGCTTGAACTTTTAGTTCTCGTAGTCAAGTGGTGCAGTTGCACCTTATATAAAGGGAGGTGGCGCGCAGTTCGTCACTCCTGTGGGGGTCCGGGCGGGGACACCAAGAGCCCGCCGATGAGCCTAACTTGGTGTCCTAGGCGAAACCCCACACAAGACACGGCACAAACCTAGAAGAATTGCTGAGTTTTAATTCACCGGCCGTGAAAGCCAATATACCATCTTTTTGGAAGCCTTCAAAGGGAGGTTAAGGCTGCTTGAACTTTTAGTTCTCGTAGTCAAGTGGTGCAGTTGCACCTTATATAAAGGGAGGTGGCGCGCAGTTCGTCACTCCTGTGGGGGTCCGGGCGGGGACACCAAGAGCCCGCCGATGAGCCTAACTTGGTGTCCTAGGCGGAACCCCACACAAGACACGGCACAAACCTAGAAGAATTGCTGAGTTTTAATTCACCGGCCGTGAAAGCCAATATACCATCTTTTTGGAAGCCTTCATAGGGAGGTTAAGGCTGCTTGAACTTTTAGTTCTCGTAGTCAAGTGGTGCAGTTGCACCTTATATAAAGGGAGGTGGCGCGCAGTTCGTCACTCCTGTGGGGGTCCGGGCGGGGACACCAAGAGCCCGCCGATGAGCCTAAATTGGTGTCCTAGGCGAAACCCCACACAAGACACGGCACAAACCTAGAAGAATTGCTGAGTTTTAATTCACCGGCCGTAAAAAGCCAATATACCATCTTTTTGGAAGCCTTCATAGGGAGGTTAAGGCTGCTTGAACTTTTAGTTCTCGTAGTCAAGTGGTGCAGTTGCACCTTATATAAAGGGAGGTGGCGCGCAGTTCGTCACTCCTGTGGGGGTCCGGGCGGGGACACCAAGAGCCCGCCGATGAGCCTAACTTGGTGTCCTAGGCGAAACCCCACACAAGACACGGCACAAACCTAGAAGAATTGCTGAGTTTTAATTCACCGGCCGTGAAAGCCAATATACCATCTTTTTGGAAGCCTTCATAGGGAGGTTAAGGCTGCTTGAACTTTTAGTTCTCGTAGTCAAGTGGTGCAGTTGCACCTTATATAATGGGAGGTGGCGCGCAGTTCGTCACTCCTGTGGGGGTCCGGGCAGGGACACCAAGAGCCCGCCGATGAGCCTAACTTGGTGTCCTAGGCGAAACCCCAAACAAGACACGGCACAAACCTAGAAGAATTGCTGAGTTTTAATTCACCGGCCGTGAAAGCCAATATACCATCTTTTTGGAAGCCTTCATAGGGAGGTTAAGGCTGCTTCAACTTTTAGTTCTCGTAGTCAAGTGGAGCAGTTGCACCTTATATAAAGGGAGGTGGCGCGCAGTTCGTCACTCCTGTGGGGGTCCGGGCGGGGACACCAAGAGCCCGCCGATGAGCCTAACTTGGTGTCCTAGGCGAAACCCCACACAAGACACGGCACAAACCTAGAAGAATTGCTGAGTTATAATTCACCGGCCGTGAAAGCCAATATACCATCTTTTTGGAAGCCTTCATAGGGAGGTTAAGGCTGCTTGAACTTTTAGTTCTCGTAGTCAAGAGGTGCAGTTGCACCTTATATCAAGGGAGGTGGCGCGCAGTTCGTCACTCCTGTGGCGGTCCGGGCGGGGACACCAAGAGCCCGCCGATGAGGCTAACTTGGTGTCCTAGGCGAAACCCCACACAAGACACGGCACAAACCTAGAAGAATTGCTGAGTTTTAATTCACCGGCCGTGAAAGCCAATATACTATCTTTTTGAAAGCCTTCATAGGGAGGTTAAGGCTGCTTGAACTTTTAGTTCTCGTAGTCAAGTGGTGCAGTTGCACCTTATATAAAGGGAGGTGGCGCGCAGTTCGTCACTCCTGTGGGGGTCCGGGCGGGGACACCAAGAGCCCGCCGATGAGCCTAACTTGGTGTCCTAGGCGAAACCCCACACAAGACACGGCACAAACCTAGAAGAATTGCTGAGTTTTAATTCAGCGGCCGTGAAAGCCAATATACCATCTTTTTGGAAGCCTTCATAGGGAGGTTAAGGCTGCTTGAAATTTAGTTCTCGTAGTCAAGTGGTGCAGTTGCACCTTATATAAAGGGAGGTGGCGCGCAGTTCGTCACGCCTATGGGGGTCCGGGCGGGGACACCAAGAGCCCGCCGATGAGCCTAACTTGGTGTCCTAGGCGAAACCCCACACAAGACACGGCACAAACCTAGAAGAATTGCTGAGTTTTAATTCACCGGCCGTGAAAGCCAATATACCATCTTTTTGGAAGCCTTCATAGGGAGGTTAAGGCTGCTTGAACTTTTAGTTCTCGTAGTCAAGTGGTGCAGTTGCACCTTATATAAAGGGAGGTGGCGCGCAGTTCGTCACTCCTGTGGGGGTCCGGGCGGGGACACCAAGAGCCGGCCGATGAGCCTAACTTGGTGTCCTAGGCGAAACCCCACACAAGACACTGCACAAACCTAGAAGAATTGCTGAGTTTTAATTCACCGGCCGTGAAAGCCAATATACCATCTTTTTGGAAGCCTTCATAGGGAGGTTAAGGCTGCTTGAACTTTTAGTTCTCGTAGTCAAGTGGTGCAGTTGCACCTTATATAAAGGGAGGTGGCGCGCAGTTCGTCACTCCTGTGGGGGTCCGGGCGGGGACACCAAGAGCCCGCCGATGAGCCTAAATTGGTGTCCTAGGCGAAACCCCACACAAGACACGGCATAAACCTAGAATAATTGCTGAGTTTTAATTCACCGGCCGTGAAAGCCAATATACCATCTTTTTGGAAGCCTTCATAGGGAGGTTAAGGCTGCTTGAACTTTTAGTTCTCGTAGTCAAGTGGTGCAGTTGCACCTTATATAAAGGGAGGTGGCGCGCAGTTCGTCACTCCTGTGGGGGTCCGGGCGGGGACACCAAGAGCCCGCCGATGAGCCTAACTTGGTGTCCTAGGCGAAACCCCACACAAGACACGGCACAAACCTAGAAGAATTGCTGAGTTTTAATTCACCGGCCGTGAAAGCCAATATACCATCTTTTTGGAAGCCTTCATAGGGAGGTTAAGGCTGCTTGAACTTTTAGTTCTCGTAGTCAAGTGGTGCAGTTGCACCTTATATAAAGGGAGGTGGCGCGCAGTTCGTCACTCCTGTGGGGGTCCGGGCGGGGACACCAAGAGCCCGCCGATGAGCCTAACTTGGTGTCCTAGGCGAAACCCCACACAAGACACGGCACAAACCTAGTAGAATTGCTGAGTTTTAATTCACCGGCCGTGAAAGCCAATATACCATCTTTTTGGAAGCCTTCATAGGGAGGTTAAGGCTGCTTGAACTTTTAGTTCTCGTAGTCAAGTGGAGCAGTTGCACCTTATATAAAGGGAGGTGGCGCGCAGTTCGTCACTCCTGTGGGGGTCCGGGCGGGGACTCCAAGAGCCCGCCGATGAGCCTAACTTGGTGTCCTAGGCGAAACCCCACACAAGACACGGCACAAACCTAGAAGAATTGCTGAGTTTTAATTCACCGGCCGTGAAAGACAATATACCATCTTTTTGGAAGCCTTCATAGGGAGGTTAAGGCTGCTTGAACTTTTAGTTCTCGTAGTCAAGTGGTGCAGTTGCACCTTATATAAAGGGAGGTGGCGCGCAGTTCGTCACTCCTGTGGGGGTCCGGGCGGGGACACCAAGAGCCCGCCGATGAGCCTAACTTGGTGTCCTAGGCGAAACCCCACACAAGACACGGCACAAACCTAGAAGAATAGCTGAGTTTTAATTCACCGGCCATGAAAGCCAATGTACCATCTTTTTGGAAGCCTTCAAAGGGAGGTTAAGGCTGCTTGAACTTTTAGTTCTCGTAGTCAAGTGGTGCAGTTGCACCTTATATAAAGGGAGGTGGCGCGCAGTTTTTCACTCCTGTGGGGGTCCGGGCGGGGACACCAAGAGCCCGCCGATGAGCCTAACTTGGTGTCCTAGGCGGAACCCCACACAAGACACGGCACAAACCTAGAAGAATTGCTGAGTTTTAATTCACCGGCCCTGAAAGCCAATATACCTTCTTTTTGGAAGCCTTCATAGGGAGGTTAAGGCTGCTTGAACATTTAGTTCTCGTAGTCAAGAGGTGCAGTTGCACCTTATATAAAGGGAGGTGGCGCGCAGTTCGTCACTCCTGTGGGGGTCCGGGCGGGGACACCAAGAGCCCGCCGATGAGCCTAAATTGGTGTCCTAGGCGAAACCCCACACAAGACACGGCACAAACCTGGAAGAATTGCTGAGTTTTAATTCACCGGCCGTGAAAGCCAATATACCATCTTTTTGGAAGCCTTCATAGGGAGGTTAAGGCTGCTTGAACTTTTAGTTCTCGTAGTCAAGTGGTGCAGTTGCACCTTATATAAAGGGAGGTGGCGCGCAGTTCGTCACTCCTGTGGGGGTCCGGGCGGGGACACCAAGAGCCAGCCGATGAGCCTAACTTGGTGTCCTAGGCGAAACCCCACACAAGACACGGCACAAACCTAGAAGAATTGCTGAGTTTTAATTCACCGGCCGTGAAAGCCAATATACCATCTTTTTGGAAGCCTTCATAGGGACGTTAAGGCTGCTTGAACTTTTAGTTCTCGTAGTCAAGTGGTGCAGTTGCACCTTATATAAAGGGAGGTGGCGCGCAGTTCGTCACTCCTGTGGGGGTCCGGGCGGGGACACCAAGAGCCCGCCGATGAGCCTAACTTGGTGTCCTAGGCGAAACCCCACACAAGACACGGCACAAACCTAGAAGAATTGCTGAGTTTTAATTCACCGGCCGTGAAAGCCAATATACCATCTTTTTGGAAGCCTTCAAAGGGAGGTTAAGGCTGCTTGAACTTTAAGTTCTCGTAGTCAAGTGGTGCAGTTGCACCTTATATAAAGGGAGGTGGCGCGCAGTTCGTCACTCCTGTGGGGGTCCGGGCGGGGACACCAAGAGCCCGCCGATGAGCCTAACTTGGTGTCCTAGGCGAAACCCCACACAAGACACGGCACAAACCTAGAAGAATTGCTGAGTTTTAATTCACCGGCCGTGAAAGCCAATATACCATCTTTTTGGAAGTCTTCATAGGGAGGTTAAGGCTGCTTGAACTTTTAGTTCTCGTAGGCAAGTGGTGCAGTTGCACCTTATATAAAGGGAGGTGGCGCGCAGTTCGTCACTACTGTGGGGGTCCGGGCGGGGACACCAAGAGCCCGCCGATGAGCCTAAATTGGTGTCCTAGGCGAAACCCCACACAAGACACGGCACAAACCTAGAAGAATTGCTGAGTTTTAATTCACCGGCCGTGAAAGCCAATATACCATCTTTTTGGAAGCCTTCAAAGGGAGGTTAAGGCTGCTTGAACTTTTAGTTCTCGTAGTCAAGTGGTGCAGTTGCACCTTATATAAAGGGAGGTGGCGCGCAGTTCGTCACTCCTGTGGGGGTCCGGGCGGGGACACCAAGAGCCCGCCGATGAGCCTAAATTGGTGTCCTAGGCGAAACCCCACACAAGACACGGCACAAACCTAGAAGAATTGCTGAGTTTTAATTCACCGGCCGTGAAAGCCAATATACCATCTTTTTGGAAGCCTTCATAGGGAGGTTAAGGCTGCTTGAACTTTTAGTTCTCGTAGTCAAGTGGTGCAGTTGCACCTTATATAAAGGGAGGTGGCGCGCAGTTCGTCACTCCTGTGGGGGTCCGGGCGGGGACACCAAGAGCCCGCCGATGAGCCTAACTTGGTGTCCTAGGCGAAACCCCACACAAGACACGGCACAAACCTAGAAGAATTGCTGAGTTTTAATTCACCGGCCGTGAAAGCCAATATACCATCTTTTTGGAAGCCTTCATAGGGAGGTTAAGGCTGCTTGAACTTTTAGTTCTCGTAGTCAAGTGGTGCAGTTGCACCTTATATAATGGGAGGTGGCGCGCAGTTCGTCACTCCTGTGGGGGACCGGGCAGGGACACCAAGAGCCCGCCGATGAGCCTAACTTGGTGTCCTAGGCGAAACCCCAAACAAGACACGGCACAAACCTAGAAGAATTGCTGAGTTTTAATTCACCGGCCGTGAAAGCCAATATACCATCTTTTTGGAAGCCTTCATAGGGAGGTTAAGGCTGCTTGAACTTTTAGTTCTCGTAGTCAAGTGGAGCAGTTGCACCTTATATAAAGGGAGGTGGCGCGCAGTTCGTCACTCCTGTGGGGGTCCGGGCGGGGACACCAAGAGCCCGCCGATGAGCCTAACTTGGTGTCCTAGGCGAAACCCCACACAAGACACGGCACAAACCTAGTAGAATTGCTGAGTTTTAATTCACCGGCCGTGAAAGCCAATATACCATCTTTTTGGAAGCCTTCATAGGGAGGTTAAGGCTGCTTGAACTTTTAGTTCTCGTAGTCAAGTGGAGCAGTTGCACCTTATATAAAGGGAGGTGGCGCGCAGTTCGTCACTCCTGTGGGGGTCCGGGCGGGGACTCCAAGAGCCCGCCGATGAGCCTAACTTGGTGTCCTAGGCGAAACCCCACACAAGACACGGCACAAACCTAGAAGAATTGCTGAGTTTTAATTCACCGGCCGTGAAAGGCAATATACCATCTTTTTGGAAGCCTTCATAGGGAGGTTAAGGCTGCTTGAACTTTTAGTTCTCGTAGTCAAGTGGTGCAGTTGCACCTTATATAAAGGGAGGTGGCGCGCAGTTCGTCACTCCTGTGGGGGTCCGGGCGGGGACACCAAGAGCCCGCCGATGAGCCTAACTTGGTGTCCTAGGCGAAACCCCACACAAGACACGGCACAAACCTAGAAGAATAGCTGAGTTTTAATTCACCGGCCATGAAAGCCAATGTACCATCTTTTCGGAAGCCTTCAAAGGGAGGTTAAGGCTGCTTGAACTTTTAGTTCTCGTAGTCAAGTGGTGCAGTTGCACCTTATATAAAGGGAGGTGGCGCGCAGTTTTTCACTCCTGTGGGGGTCCGGGCGGGGACACCAAGAGCCCGCCGATGAGCCTAACTTGGTGTCCTAGGCGAAACCCCACACAAGACACGGCACAAACCTAGAAGAATTGCTGAGTTTTAATTCACCGGCCGTGAAAGCCAATATACCATCTTTTTGGAAGCCTTCATAGGGAGGTTAAGGCTGCTTGAACTTTTAGTTCTCGTAGTCAAGTGGTGCAGTTGCACCTTATATAAAGGGAGGTGGCGCGCAGTTCGTCACTCCTGTGGGGGTCCGGGCGGGGACACCAAGAGCCCGCCGATGAGCCTAAATTGGTGTCCTAGGCGAAACCCCACACAAGAGACGGCATAAACCTAGAATAATTGCTGAGTTTTAATTCACCGGCCGTGAAAGCCAATATACCATCTTTTTGGAAGCCTTCATAGGGAGGTTAAGGCTGCTTGAACTTTTAGTTCTCGTAGTCAAGTGGTGCAGTTGCACCTTATATAAAGGGAGGTGGCGCGCAGTTCGTCACTCCTGTGGGGGTCCGGGCGGGGACACCAAGGGCCCGCCGATGAGCCTAACTTGGTGTCCTAGGCGAAACCCCACACAAGACACGGCACAAACCTAGAAGAATTGCTGACTTTTAATTCACCGGCCGTGAAAGCCAATATACCATCTTTTTGGAAGCCTTCATAGGGAGGTTAAGGCTGCTTGAACTTTTAGTTCTCGTAGTCAAGTGGTGCAGTTGCACCTTATATAAAGGGAGGTGGCGCGCAGTTCGTCACTCCTGTGGGGGTCCGGGCGGGGACACCAAGAGCCCGCCGATGAGCCTAACTTGGTGTCCTAGGCGAAACCCCACACAAGACACGGCACAAACCTAGTAGAATTGCTGAGTTTTAATTCACCGGCCGTGAAAGCCAATATACCATCTTTTTGGAAGCCTTCATAGGGAGGTTAAGGCTGCTTGAACTTTTAGTTCTCGTAGTCAAGTGGAGCAGTTGCACCTTATATAAAGGGAGGTGGCGCGCAGTTCGTCACTCCTGTGGGGGTCCGGGCGGGGACTCCAAGAGCCCGCCGATGAGCCTAACTTGGTGTCCTAGGCGAAACCCCACACAAGACACGGCACAAACCTAGAAGAATTGCTGAGTTTTAATTCACCGGCCGTGAAAGACAATATACCATCTTTTTGGAAGCCTTCATAGGGAGGTTAAGGCTGCTTGAACTTTTAGTTCTCGTAGTCAAGTGGTGCAGTTGCACCTTATATAAAGGGAGGTGGCGCGCAGTTCGTCACTCCTGTGGGGGTCCGGGCGGGGACACCAAGAGCCCGCCGATGAGCCTAACTTGGTGTCCTAGGCGAAACCCCACACAAGACACGGCACAAACCTAGAAGAATAGCTGAGTTTTAATTCACCGGCCATGAAAGCCAATGTACCATCTTTTCGGAAGCCTTCAAAGGGAGGTTAAGGCTGCTTGAACTTTTAGTTCTCGTAGTCAAGTGGTGCAGTTGCACCTTATATAAAGGGAGGTGGCGCGCAGTTTTTCACTCCTGTGGGGGTCCGGGCGGGGACACCAAGAGCCCGCCGATGAGCCTAACTTGGTGTCCTAGGCGGAACCCCACACAAGACACGGCACAAACCTAGAAGAATTGCTGAGTTTTAATTCACCGGCCCTGAAAGCCAATATACCATCTTTTTGGAAGCCTTCATAGGGAGGTTAAGGCTGCTTGAACTTTTAGTTCTCGTAGTCAAGTGGTGCAGTTGCACCTTATATAAAGGGAGGTGGCGCGCAGTTCGTCACTCCTGTGGGGGTCCGGGCGGGGACACCAAGAGCCCGCCGATGAGCCTAAATTGGTGTCCTAGGCGAAACCCCACACAAGACACGGCACAAACCTGGAAGAATTGCTGAGTTTTAATTCACCGGCCGTGAAAGCCAATATACCATCTTTTTGGAAGCCTTCATAGGGAGGTTAAGGCTGCTTGAACTTTTAGTTCTCGTAGTCAAGTGGTGCAGTTGCACCTTATATAGAGGGAGGTGGCGCGCAGTTCGTCACTCCTGTGGGGGTCCGGGCGGGGACACCAAGAGCCAGCCGATGAGCCTAACTTGGTGTCCTAGGCGAAACCCCACACAAGACACGGCACAAACCTAGAAGAATTGCTGAGTTTTAATTCACCGGCCGTGAAAGCCAATATACCATCTTTTTGGAAGCCTTCATAGGGACGTTAAGGCTGCTTGAACTTTTAGTTCTCGTAGTCAAGTGGTGCAGTTGCACCTTATATAAAGGGAGGTGGCGCGCAGTTCGTCACTCCTGTGGGGGGTCCGGGCGGGGACACCAAGAGCCCGCCGATGAGCCTAACTTGGTGTCCTAGGCGAAACCCCACACAAGACACGGCACAAACCTAGAAGAATTGCTGAGTTTTAATTCACCGGCCGTGAAAGCCAATATACCATCTTTTTGGAAGTCTTCATAGGGAGGTTAAGGCTGCTTGAACTTTTAGTTCTCGTAGTCAAGTGGTGCAGTTGCACCTTATATAAAGGGAGGTGGCGCGCAGTTCGTCACTCCTGTGGGGGTCCGGGCGGGGACACCAAGAGCCCGCCGATGAGCCTAAATTGGTGTCCTAGGCGAAACCCCCCACAAGACACGGCACAAACCTAGAAGAATTGCTGAGTTTTAATTCACCGGCCGTGAAAGCCAATATACCATCTTTTTGGAAGCCTTCATAGGGAGGTTAAGGCTGCTTGAACTTTTAGTTCTCGTAGTCAAGTGGTGCAGTTGCACCTTATATAAAGGGAGGTGGCGCGCAGTTCGTCACTCCTGTGGGGGTCCGGGCGGGGACACCAAGAGCCCGCCGATGAGCCTAACTTGGTGTCCTAGGCGAAACCCCACACAAGACACGGCACAAACCTAGAAGAATTGCTGAGTTTTAATTCACCGGCCGTGAAAGCCAATATACCATCTTTTTGGAAGCCTTCATAGGGAGGTTAAGGCTGCTTGAACTTTTAGTTCTCGTAGTCAAGTGGTGCAGTTGCACCTTATATAAAGGGAGGTGGCGCGCAGTTCGTCACTCCTGTGGGGGTCCGTGCGGGGACACCAAGAGCCCGCCGATGAGCCTAACTTGGTGTCCTAGGCGAAACCCCACACAAGACACGGCACAAACCTAGAAGAATTGCTGAGTTTTAATTCACCGGCCGTGAAAGCCAATATACCATCTTTTTGGAAGCCTTCAAAGGGAGGTTAAGGCTGCTTGAACTTTTAGTTCTCGTAGTCAAGTGGTGCAGTTGCACCTTATATAAAGGGAGGTGGCGCGCAGTTCGTCACTCCTGTGGGGGTCCGGGCGGGGACACCAAGAGCCCGCCGATGAGCCTAACTTGGTGTCCTAGGCGAAACCCCACACAAGACACGGCACAAACCTAGAAGAATTGCTGAGTTTTAATTCACCGGCCGTGAAAGCCAATATACCATCTTTTTGGAAGCCTTCATAGGGAGGTTAAGGCTGCTTGAACTTTAAGTTCTCGTAGTCAAGTGGTGCAGTTGCACCTTATATAATGGGAGGTGGCGCGCAGTTCGTCACTCCTGTGGGGGTCCGGGCAGGGACACGAAGAGCCCGCCGATGAGCCTAACTTGGTGTCCTAGGCGAAACCCCAAACAAGACACGGCACAAACCTAGAAGAATTGCTGAGTTTTAATTCACCGGCCGTGAAAGCCAATATACCATCTTTTTGGAAGCCTTCATAGGGAGGTTAAGGCTGCTTGAACTTTTAGTTCTCGTAGTCAAGTGGAGCAGTTGCACCTTATATAAAGGGAGGTGGCGCGCAGTTCGTCACTCCTGTGGGGGTCCGGGCGGGGACACCAAGAGCCCGCCGATGAGCCTAACTTGGTGTCCTAGGCGAAACCCCACACAAGACACAGCACAAACCTAGAAGAATTGCTGAGTTTTAATTCACCGGCCGTGAAAGCCAATATACCATCTTTTTGGAAGCCTTCATAGGGAGGTTAAGGCTGCTTGAACTTTTAGTTCTCGTAGTCAAGAGGTGCAGTTGCACCTTTTATCAAGGGAGGTGGCGCGCAGTTCGTCACTCCTGTGGCGATCCGGGCGGGGACACCAAGAGCCCGCCGATGAGCCTAACTTGGTGTCCTAGGCGAAACCCCACACAAGACACGGCACAAACCTAGAAGAATTGCTGAGTTTTAATTCACCGGCCGTGAAAGCCAATATACCATCTTTTTGAAAGCCTTCATAGGGAGGTTAAGGCTGCTTGAACTTTTAGTTCTCGTAGTCAAGTGGTGCAGTTGCACCTTATATAAAGGGAGGTGGCGCGCAGTTCGTCACTCCTGTGGGGGTCCGGGCGGGGACACCAAGAGCCCGCCGATGAGCCTAACTTGGTGTCCTAGGCGAAACCCCACACAAGACACGGCACAAACCTAGAAGAATTGCTGAGTTTTAATTCAGCGGCCGTGAAAGCCAATATACCATCTTTTTGGAAGCCTTCATAGGGAGGTTAAGGCTGCTTGAAATTTAGTTCTCGTAGTCAAGTGGTGCAGTTGCACCTTATATAAAGGGAGGTGGCGCGCAGTTCGTCACTCCTATGGGGGTCCGGGCGGGGACACCAAGAGCCCGCCGATGAGCCTAACTTGGTGTCCTAGGCGAAACCCCACACAAGACACGGCACAAACCTAGAAGAATTGCTGAGTTTTAATTCACCGGCCGTGAAAGCCAATATACCATCTTTTTGGAAGCCTTCATAGGGAGGTTAAGGCTGCTTGAACTTTTAGTTCTCGTAGTCAAGTGGTGCAGTTGCACCTTATATAAAGGGAGGTGGCGCGCAGTTCGTCACTCCTGTGGGGGTCCGGGCGGGGACACCAAGAGCCGGCCGATGAGCCTAACTTGGTGTCCTAGGCGAAACCCCACACAAGACACGGCACAAACCTAGAAGAATTGCTGAGTTTTAATTCACCGGCCGTGAAAGCCAATATACCATCTTTTTGGAAGCCTTCATAGGGAGGTTAAGGCTGCTTGAACTTTTAGTTCTCGTAGTCAAGTGGTGCAGTTGCACCTTATATAAAGGGAGGTGGCGCGCAGTTCGTCACTCCTGTGGGGGTCCGGGCGGGGACACCAAGAGCCCGCCGATGAGCCTAACTTGGTGTCCTAGGCGAAACCCCACACAAGACACGGCACAAACCTAGAAGAATTGCTGAGTTTTAATTCACCGGCCGTGAAAGCCAATATACCATCTTTTTGGAAGCCTTCATAGGGAGGTTAAGGCTGCTTGAACTTTTAGTTCTCGTAGTCAAGTGGTGCAGTTGCACCTTATATAAAGGGAGGTGGCGCGCAGTTCGTCACTCCTGTGGGGGTCCGGGCGGGGACACCAAGAGCCCGCCGATGAGCCTAACTTGGTGTCCTAGGCGAAACCCCACACAAGACACGGCACAAACCTAGAAGAATTGCTGAGTTTTAATTCACCGGCCGTGAAAGCCAATATACCATCTTTTTGGAAGCCTTCAAAGGGAGGTTAAGGCTGCTTGAACTTTTAGTTCTCGTAGTCAAGTGGTGCAGTTGCACCTTATATAAAGGGAGGTGGCGCGCAGTTCGTCACTCCTGTGGGGGTCCGGGCGGGGACACCAAGAGCCCGCCGATGAGCCTAACTTGGTGTCCTAGGCGACACCCCACACAAGACACGGCACAAACCTAGAAGAATTGCTGAGTTTTAATTCACCGGCCGTGAAAGCCAATATACCATCTTTTTGGAAGCCTTCATAGGGAGGTTAAGGCTGCTTGAACTTTTAGTTCTCGTAATCAAGTGGTGCAGTTGCACCTTATATAAAGGGAGGTGGCGCGCAGTTCGTCACTCCTGTGGGGGTCCGGGCGGGGACACCAAGAGCCCGCCGATGAGCCTAAATTGGTGTCCTAGGCGAAACCCCACACAAGACACGGCACAAACCTAGAAGAATTGCTGAGTTTTAATTCACCGGCCGTGAAAGCCAATATACCATCTTTTTGGAAGCCTTCATAGGGAGGTTAAGGCTGCTTGAACTTTTAGTTCTCGTAGTCAAGTGGTGCAGTTGCACCTTATATAAAGGGAGGTGGCGCGCAGTTCGTCACTCCTGTGGGGGTCCGGGCGGGGACACCAAGAGCCCGCCGATGAGCCTAACTTGGTGTCCTAGGCGAAACCCCACACAAGACACGGCACAAACCTAGAAGAATTGCTGAGTTTTAATTCACCGGCCGTGAAAGACAGTATACCATCTTTTTGGAAGCCTTCATAGGGAGGTTAAGGCTGCTTGAACTTTTAGTTCTCGTAGTCAAGTGGTGCAGTTGCACCTTATATAAAGGGAGGTGGCGCGCAGTTCGTCACTCCTGTGGGGGTCCGGGCGGGGACACCAAGAGCCCGCCGATGAGCCTAACTTGGTGTCCTAGGCGAAACCCCACACAAGACACGGCACAAACCTAGAAGAATAGCTGAGTTTTAATTCACCGGCCATGAAAGCCAATGTACCATCTTTTCGGAAGCCTTCAAAGGGAGGTTAAGGCTGCTTGAACTTTTAGTTCTCGTAGTCAAGTGGTGCAGTTGCACCTTATATAAAGGGAGGTGGCGCGCAGTTTTTCACTCCTGTGGGGGTCCGGGCGGGGACACCAAGAGCCCGCCGATGAGCCTAACTTGGTGTCCTAGGCGGAACCCCACACAAGACACGGCACAAACCTAGAAGAATTGCTGAGTTTTAATTCACCGGCCCTGAAAGCCAATATACCATCTTCTTGGAAGCCTTCATAGGGAGGTTAAGGCTGCTTGAACTTTTAGTTCTCGTAGTCAAGTGGTGCAGTTGCACCTTATATAAAGGGAGGTGGCGCGCAGTTCGTCACTCCTGTGGGGGTCCGGGCGGGGACACCAAGAGCCCGCCGATGAGCCTAAATTGGTGTCCTAGGCGAAACCCCACACAAGACACGGCACAAACCTGGAAGAATTGCTGAGTTTTAATTCACCGGCCGTGAAAGCCAATATACCATCTTTTTGGAAGCCTTCATAGGGAGGTTAAGGCTGCTTGAACTTTTAGTTCTCGTAGTCAAGTGGTGCAGTTGCACCTTATATAGAGGGAGGTGGCGCGCAGTTCGTCACTCCTGTGGGGGTCCGGGCGGGGACACCAAGAGCCAGCCGATGAGCCTAACTTGGTGTCCTAGGCGAAACCCCACACAAGACACGGCACAAACCTAGAAGAATTGCTGAGTTTTAATTCACCGGCCGTGAAAGCCAATATACCATCTTTTTGGAAGCCTTCATAGGGACGTTAAGGCTGCTTGAACTTTTAGTTCTCGTATTCAAGTGGTGCAGTTGCACCTTATATAAAGGGAGGTGCCGCGCAGTTCGTCACTCCTGTGGGGGTCCGGGCGGGGACACCAAGAGCCCGCCGATGAGCCTAACTTGGTGTCCTAGGCGAAACCCCACACAAGACACGGCACAAACCTAGAAGAATTGCTGAGTTTTAATTCACCGGCCGTGAAAGCCAATATACCATCTTTTTGGAAGCCTTCAAAGGGAGGTTAAGGCTGCTTGAACTTTAAGTTCTCGTAGTCAAGTGGTGCAGTTGCACCTTATATAAAGGGAGGTGGCGCGCAGTTCGTCACTCCTGTGGGGGTCCGGGCGGGGACACCAAGAGCCCGCCGATGAGCCTAACTTGGTGTCCTAGGCGAAACCCCACACAAGACACGGCACAAACCTAGAAGAATTGCTGAGTTTTAATTCACCGGCCGTGAAAGCCAATATACCATCTTTTTGGAAGTCTTCATAGGGAGGTTAAGGCTGCTTGAACTTTTAGTTCTCGTAGTCAAGTGGTGCAGTTGCACCTTATATAAAGGGAGGTGGCGCGCAGTTCGTCACTCCTGTGGGGGTCCGGGCGGGGACACCAAGAGCCCGCCGATGAGCCTAAATTGGTGTCCTAGGCGAAACCCCCCACAAGACACGGCACAAACCTAGAAGAATTGCTGAGTTTTAATTCACCGGCCGTGAAAGCCAATATACCATCTTTTTGGAAGCCTTCATAGGGAGGTTAAGGCTGCTTGAACTTTTAGTTCTCGTAGTCAAGTGGTGCAGTTGCACCTTATATAAAGGGAGGTGGCGCGCAGTTCGTCACTCCTGTGGGGGTCCGGGCGGGGACACCAAGAGCCCGCCGATGAGCCTAACTTGGTGTCCTAGGCGAAACCCCACACAAGACACGGCACAAACCTAGAAGAATTGCTGAGTTTTAATTCACCGGCCGTGAAAGCCAATATACCATCTTTTTGGAAGCCTTCATAGGGAGGTTAAGGCTGCTTGAACTTTTAGTTCTCGTAGTCAAGTGGTGCAGTTGCACCTTATATAAAGGGAGGTGGCGCGCAGTTCGTCACTCCTGTGGGGGTCCGTGCGGGGACACCAAGAGCCCGCCGATGAGCCTAACTTGGTGTCCTAGGCGAAACCCCACACAAGACACGGCACAAACCTAGAAGAATTGCTGAGTTTTAATTCACCGGCCGTGAAAGCCAATATACCATCTTTTTGGAAGCCTTCAAAGGGAGGTTAAGGCTGCTTGAACTTTTAGTTCTCGTAGTCAAGTGGTGCAGTTGCACCTTATATAAAGGGAGGTGGCGCGCAGTTCGTCACTCCTGTGGGGGTCCGGGCGGGGACACCAAGAGCCCGCCGATGAGCCTAACATGGTGTCCTAGGCGAAACCCCACACAAGACACGGCACAAACCTAGAAGAATTGCTGAGTTTTAATTCACCGGCCGTGAAAGCCAATATACCATCTTTTTGGAAGCCTTCATAGGGAGGTTAAGGCTGCTTGAACTTTTAGTTCTCGTAGTCAAGTGGTGCAGTTGCACCTTATATAATGGGAGGTGGCGCGCAGTTCGTCACTCCTGTGGGGGTCCGGGCAGGGACACCAAGAGCCCGCCGATGAGCCTAACTTGGTGTCCTAGGCGAAACCCCAAACAAGACACGGCACAAACCTAGAAGAATTGCTGAGTTTTAATTCACCGGCCGTGAAAGCCAATATACCATCTTTTTGGAAGCCTTCATAGGGAGGTTAAGGCTGCTTGAACTTTTAGTTCTCGTAGTCAAGTGGAGCAGTTGCACCTTATATAAAGGGAGGTGGCGCGCAGTTCGTCACTCCTGTGGGGGTCCGGGCGGGGACACCAAGAGCCCGCCGATGAGCCTAACTTGGTGTCCTAGGCGAAACCCCACACAAGACACAGCACAAACCTAGAAGAATTGCTGAGTTTTAATTCACCGGCCGTGAAAGCCAATATACCATCTTTTTGGAAGCCTTCATAGGGAGGTTAAGGCTGCTTGAACTTTTAGTTCTCGTAGTCAAGAGGTGCAGTTGCACCTTTTATCAAGGGAGGTGGCGCGCAGTTCGTCACTCCTGTGGCGATCCGGGCGGGGACACCAAGAGCCCGCCGATGAGCCTAACTTGGTGTCCTAGGCGAAACCCCACACAAGACACGGCACAAACCTAGAAGAATTGCTGAGTTTTAATTCACCGGCCGTGAAAGCCAATATACCATCTTTTTGAAAGCCTTCATAGGGAGGTTAAGGCTGCTTGAACTTTTAGTTCTCGTAGTCAAGTGGTGCAGTTGCACCTTATATAAAGGGAGGTGGCGCGCAGTTCGTCACTCCTGTGGGGGTCCGGGCGGGGACACCAAGAGCCCGCCGATGAGCCTAACTTGGTGTCCTAGGCGAAACCCCACACAAGACACGGCACAAACCTAGAAGAATTGCTGAGTTTTAATTCAGCGGCCGTGAAAGCCAATATACCATCTTTTTGGAAGCCTTCATAGGGAGGTTAAGGCTGCTTGAAATTTAGTTCTCGTAGTCAAGTGGTGCAGTTGCACCTTATATAAAGGGAGGTGGCGCGCAGTTCGTCACTCCTATGGGGGTCCGGGCGGGGACACCAAGAGCCCGCCGATGAGCCTAACTTGGTGTCCTAGGCGAAACCCCACACAAGACACGGCACAAACCTAGAAGAATTGCTGAGTTTTAATTCACCGGCCGTGAAAGCCAATATACCATCTTTTTGGAAGCCTTCATAGGGAGGTTAAGGCTGCTTGAACTTTTAGTTCTCGTAGTCAAGTGGTGCAGTTGCACCTTATATAAAGGGAGGTGGCGCGCAGTTCGTCACTCCTGTGGGGGTCCGGGCGGGGACACCAAGAGCCGGCCGATGAGCCTAACTTGGTGTCCTAGGCGAAACCCCACACAAGACACGGCACAAACCTAGAAGAATTGCTGAGTTTTAATTCACCGGCCGTGAAAGCCAATATACCATCTTTTTGGAAGCCTTCATAGGGAGGTTAAGGCTGCTTGAACTTTTAGTTCTCGTAGTCAAGTGGTGCAGTTGCACCTTATATAAAGGGAGGTGGCGCGCAGTTCATCACTCCTGTGGGGGTCCGGGCGGGGACACCAAGAGCCCGCCGATGAGCCTAACTTGGTGTCCTAGGCGAAACCCCACACAAGACACGGCACAAACCTAGAAGAATTGCTGAGTTTTAATTCACCGGCCGTGAAAGCCAATATACCATCTTTTTGGAAGCCTTCATAGGGAGGTTAAGGCTGCTTGAACTTTTAGTTCTCGTAGTCAAGTGGTGCAGTTGCACCTTATATAAAGGGAGGTGGCGCGCAGTTCGTCACTCCTGTGGGGGTCCGGGCGGGGACACCAAGAGCCCGCCGATGAGCCTAACTTGGTGTCCTAGGCGAAACCCCACACAAGACACGGCACAAACCTAGAAGAATTGCTGAGTTTTAATTCACCGGCCGTGAAAGCCAATATACCATCTTTTTGGAAGCCTTCAAAGGGAGGTTAAGGCTGCTTGAACTTTTAGTTCTCGTAGTCAAGTGGTGCAGTTGCACCTTATATAAAGGGAGGTGGCGCGCAGTTCGTCACTCCTGTGGGGGTCCGGGCGGGGACACCAAGAGCCCGCCGATGAGCCTAACTTGGTGTCCTAGGCGAAACCCCACACAAGACACGGCACAAACCTAGAAGAATTGCTGAGTTTTAATTCACCGGCCGTGAAAGCCAATATACCATCTTTTTGGAAGCCTTCATAGGGAGGTTAAGGCTGCTTGAACTTTTAGTTCTCGTAATCAAGTGGTGCAGTTGCACCTTATATAAAGGGAGGTGGCGCGCAGTTCGTCACTCCTGTGGGGGTCCGGGCGGGGACACCAAGAGCCCGCCGATGAGCCTAAATTGGTGTCCTAGGCGAAACCCCACACAAGACACGGCACAAACCTAGAAGAATTGCTGAGTTTTAATTCACCGGCCGTGAAAGCCAATATACCATCTTTTTGGAAGCCTTCATAGGGAGGTTAAGGCTGCTTGAACTTTTAGTTCTCGTAGTCAAGTGGTGCAGTTGCACCTTATATAAAGGGAGGTGGCGCGCAGTTCGTCACTCCTGTGGGGGTCCGGGCGGGGACACCAAGAGCCCGCCGATGAGCCTAACTTGGTGTCCTAGGCGAAACCCCACACAAGACACGGCACAAACCTAGAAGAATTGCTGAGTTTTAATTCACCGGCCGTGAAAGCCAATATACCATCTTTTTGGAAGCCTTCATAGGGAGGTTAAGGCTGCTTGAACTTTTAGTTCTCGTAGTCAAGTGGTGCAGTTGCACCTTATATAAAGGGAGGTGGCGCGCAGTTCGTCACTCCTGTGGGGGTCCGGGCGGGGACACCAAGAGCCCGCCGATGAGCCTAACTTGGTGTCCTAGGCGAAACCCCACACAAGACACGGCACAAACCTAGAAGAATTGCTGAGTTTTAATTCACCGGCCGTGAAAGCCAATATACCATTTTTTTGGAAGCCTTCATAGGGAGGTTAAGGCTGCTTGAACTTTTAGTTCTCGTAGTCAAGTGGAGCAGTTGCACCTTATATAAAGGGAGGTGGCGCGCAGTTCGTCACTCCTGTGGGGGTCCGGGCGGGGACACCAAGAGCCCGCCGATGAGCCTAACTTGGTGTCCTAGGCGAAACCCCACACAAGACACGGCACAAACCTAGAAGAATTGCAGAGTTTTAATTCACCGGCCGTGAAAGCCAATATACCATCTTTTTGGAAGCCTTCATAGGGAGGTTAAGGCTGCTTGAACTTTTAGTTCTCGTAGTCAAGAGGTGCAGTTGCACCTTATATAAAGGGAGGTGGCGCGCAGTTCGTCACTCCTGTGGCGGTCCGGGCGGGGACACCAAGAGCCCGCCGATGAGCCTAACTTGGTGTCCTAGGCGAGACCCCACACAAGACACGGCACAAACCTAGAAGATTTGCTGAGTTTTAATTCACCGGCCGTGAAAGCCAATATACCATCTTTTTGGAAGCCTTCATAGGGAGGTTAAGTCTGCTTGAACTTTTATTTCTCGTAGTCAAGTGGTGCAGTTGCACCTTATATAAAGGGAGGTGGCGCGCAGTTCGTCACTCCTGTGGGGGTCCGGGCGGGGACACCAAGAGCCCGCCGATGAGCCTAACTTGGTGTCCTAGGCGAAACCCCACACAAGACACGGCACAAACCTAGAAGAATTGCTGAGTTTTAATTCACCGGCCGTGAAAGCCAATATACCATCTTTTTGGAAGCCTTCATAGGGAGGTTAAGGCTGCTTGAACTTTTAGTTCTCGTAGTCAAGTGGTGCAGTTGCACCTTATATAAAGGGATGTGGCGCGCAGTTCGTCACTCCTGTGGGGGTCCGGGCGGGGACACCAAGAGCCCGCCGATGAGCCTAACTTGGTGTCCTAGGCGAAACCCCACACAAGACACGGCACAAACCTAGAAGAATTGCTGAGTTTTAATTCACCGGCCGTGAAAGCCAATATACCATCTTTTTGGAAGCCTTCATAGGGAGGTTAAGGCTGCTTGAACTTTTAGTTCTCGTAGTCAAGTGGTGCAGTTGCACCTTATATAAAGGGAGGTGGCGCGCAGTTCGTCACTCCTGTGGGGGTCCGGGCGGAGACACCAAGAGCCCGCCGATGATCCTAACTTGGTGTCCTAGGCGAAACCCCACACAAGACACGGCACAAACCTAGAAGAATTGCTGAGTTTTAATTCACCGGCCGTGAAAGCCAATATACCATCTTTTTGGAAGCCTTCATAGGGAGGTTAAGGCTGCTTGAACTTTTAGTTCTCGTATTCAAGTGGAGCAGTTGCACCTTATATAAAGGGAGGTGGCGCGCAGTTCGTCACTCCTGTGGGGGTCCGGGCGGGGACACCAAGAGCCCGCCGATGAGCCTAACTTGGTGTCCTAGGCGAAACCCCACACAAGACACGGCACAAACCTAGAAGAATTGCTGAGTTTTAATTCACCGGCCGTGAAAGCCAATATACCATCTTTTTGGAAGCCTTAATAGGGAGGTTAAAGCTGCTTGAACTTTTAGTTCTCGTAGGCAAGAGGTGCAGTTGCACCTTATATAAAGGGAGGTGGCGCGCAGTTCGTCACTCCTGTGGCGGTCCGGGCGGGGAAACCAAGAGCCCGCCGATGAGCCTAAATTGGTGTCCTAGGCGAAACCCCACACAAGACACGGCTCAAACCTAGAAGAATTGCTGAGTTTTAATTCACCGGCCGTGAAAGCCAATATACCATCTTTTTGGAAGCCTTCATAGGGAGGTTAAGGCTGCTTGAACTTTTAGTTCTCGTAGTCAAGTGGTGCAGTTGCACCTTATATAAAGGGAGGTGGCGCGCAGTTCGTCACTCCTGTGGGGGTCCGGGCGGGGACACCAAGAGCCCGCCGATGAGCCTAACTTGGTGTCCTAGGCGAAACCCCACACAAGACACGGCACAAACCTAGAAGAATTGCTGAGTTTTAATTCACCGGCCGTGAAAGCCAATATAACATCTTTTTGGAAGCCTTCATAGGGAGGTTAAGGCTGCTTGAACTTTTAGTTCTCGTAGTCAAGTGGTGCAGTTGCACCTTATATAAAGGGAGGTGGCGCGCAGTTCGTCACTCCTGTGGGGGTCCGGGCGGGGACACCAAGAGCCCGCCGATGAGCCTAACTTGTTGTCCTAGGCGAAACCCCACACAAGACACGGCACAAACCTAGAAGAATTGCTGAGTTTTAATTCACCGGCCGTGAAAGCCAATATACCATCTTTTTGGAAGCCTTCATAGGGAGGTTAAGGCTGCTTGAACTTTTAGTTCTCGTAGTCAAGTGGTGCAGTTGCACCTTATATAAAGGGAGGTGGCGTGCAGTTCGTCACTCCTGTGGGGGTCCGGGCGGGGACACCAAGAGCCCGCCGATGAGCCTAAATTGGTGTCCTAGGCGAAACCCCACACAAGACACGGCACAAACCTAGAAGAATTGCTGAGTTTTAATTCACCGGCCGTGAAAGCCAATATACCATCTTTTTGGAAGCCTTCATAGGGAGGTTAAGGCTGCTTGAACTTTTAGTTCTCGTAGTCAAGTGGTGCAGTTGCACCTTATATAAAGGGAGGTGGCGCGCAGTTCGTCACTCCTGTGGGGGTCCGGGCGGGGACACCAAGAGCCCGCCGATGAGCCTAACTTGGTGTCCTAGGCGAAACCCCACACAAGACACGGCACAAACCTAGTAGAATTGCTGAGTTTTAATTCACCGGCCGTGAAAGCCAATATACCATCTTTTTGGAAGCCTTCATAGGGAGGTTAAGGCTGCTTGAACTTTTAGTTCTCGTAGTCAAGTGGAGCAGTTGCACCTTATATAAAGGGAGGTGGCGCGCAGTTCGTCACTCCTGTGGGGGTCCGGGCGGGGACACCAAGAGCCCGCCGATGAGCCTAACTTGGTGTCCTAGGCGAAACCCCACACAAGACACGGCACAAACCTAGAAGAATTGCTGAGTTTTAATTCACCGGCCGTGAAAGCCAATATACCACCTTTTTGGAAGCCTTCATAGGGAGGTTAAGGCTGCTTGAACTTTTAGTTCTCGTAGTCAAGAGGTGCAGTTGCACCTTATATAAAGGGAGGTGGCGCGCAGTTCGTCACTCCTGTGGCGGTCCGGGCGGGGACACCAAGAGCCCGCCGATGAGCCTAACTTGGTGTCCTAGGCGAAACCCCACACAAGACACGGCACAAACCTAGAAGAATTGCTGAGTTTTAATTCACCGGCCGTGAAAGCCAATATACCATCTTTTTGGAAGCCTTAATAGGGAGGTTAAAGCTGCTTGAACTTTTAGTTCTCGTAGGCAAGAGGTGCAGTTGCACCTTATATAAAGGGAGGTGGCGCGCAGTTCGTCACTCCTGTGGCGGTCCGGGCGGGGACACCAAGAGCCCGCCGATGAGCCTAACTTGGTGTCCTAGGCGAAACTCCACACAAGACACGGCACAAACCTAGAAGAATTGCTGAGTTTTAATTCACCGGCCGTGAAAGCCAATATACCATCTTTTTGGAAGTCTTCATAGGGACGTTAAGGCTGCTTGAACTTTTAGTTCTCGTAGTCAAGTGGTGCAGTTGCACCTTATATAAAGGGAGGTGGCGCGCAGTTCTTCACTCCTGTGGGGGTCCGGGCGGGGACACCAAGAGCCCGCCGATGAGCCTAACTTGGTGTCCTAGGCGAAACCCCACACAAGACACGGCACAAACCTAGAAGAATTGCTGAGTTTTAATTCACCGGCCGTGAAAGCCAATATACCATCTTTTTGGAAGCCTTCAAAGGGAGGTTAAGGCTGCTTGAACTTTTAGTTCTCGTAGTCAAGTGGTGCAGTTGCACCTTATATAAAGGGAGGTGGCGCGCAGTTCGTCACTCCTGTGGGGGTCCGGGCGGGGACACCAAGAGCCCGCCGATGAGCCTAACTTGGTGTCCTAGGCGGAACCCCACACAAGACACGGCACAAACCTAGAAGAATTGCTGAGTTTTAATTCACCGGCCGTGAAAGCCAATATACCATCTTTTTGGAAGCCATCATAGGGAGGTTAAGGCTGCTTGAACTTTTAGTTCTCGTAGTCAAGTGGTGCAGTTGCACCTTATATAAAGGGAGGTGGCGCGCAGTTCGTCACTCCTGTGGGGGTCCGGGCGGGGACACCAAGAGCCCGCCGATGAGCCTAAATTGGTGTCCTAGGCGAAACCCCACACAAGACACGGCACAAACCTAGAAGAATTGCTGAGTTTTAATTCACCGGCCGTGAAAGCCAATATACCATCTTTTTGGAAGCCTTCATAGGGAGGTTAAGGCTGCTTGAACTTTTAGTTCTCGTAGTCAAGTGGTGCAGTTGCACCATATATAAAGGGAGGTGGCGCGCAGTTCGTCACTCCTGTGGGGGTCCGGGCGGGGACACCAAGAGCCCGCCGATGAGCCTAACTTGGTGTCCTAGGCGAAACCCCACACAAGACACGGCACAAACCTAGAAGAATTGCTGAGTTTTAATTCACCGGCCGTGAAAGCCAATATACCTTCTTTTTGGAAGCCTTCATAGGGAGGTTAAGGCTGCTTGAACTTTTAGTTCTCGTAGTCAAGTGGTGCAGTTGCACCTTATATAATGGGAGGTGGCGCGCAGTTCGTCACTCCTGTGGGGGTCCGGGCAGGGACACCAAGAGCCCGCTGATGAGCCTAACTTGGTGTCCTAGCGAAACCCCACACAAGACACGGCACAAACCTAGAAGAATTGCTGAGTTTTAATTCACCGGCCGTGAAAGCCAATATACCATCTTTTTGGAAGCCTTCATAGGGAGGTTAAGACTGCTTGAACTTTTAGTTCTCGTAGTCAAGTGGAGCAGTTGCCCCTTATATAAAGGGAGGTGGCGCGCAGTTCGTCACTCCTGTGGGGGTCCGGGCGGGGACACCAAGAGCCCGCCGATGAGCCTAACTTGGTGTCCTAGGCGAAACCCCACACAAGACACGGCACAAACCTAGAAGAATTGCTGAGTTTTAATTCACCGGCCGTGAAAGCCAATATACCATCTTTTTGGAAGCCTTCATAGGGAGGTTAAGGCTGCTTGAACTTTTAGTTCTCGTAGTCAAGAGGTGCAGTTGCACCTTATATCAAGGGAGGTGGCGCGCAGTTCGTCACTCCTGTGGCGGTCCGGGCCGGGACACCAAGAGCCCGCCGATGAGCCTAACTTGGTGTCCTAGGCGAAACCCCACACAAGACACGGCACAAACCTAGAAGAATTGCTGAGTTTTAATTCAGCGGCCGTGAAAGCCAATATACCATCTTTTTGGAAGCCTTCATAGGGAGTTTAAGGCTGCTTGAAATTTAGTTCTCGTAGTCAAGTGGTGCAGTTGCAGCTTATATAAAGGGAGGTGGCGCGCAGTTCGTCACTCCTGTGGGGGTCCGGGCGGGGACACCAAGAGCCCGCCGATGAGCCTAACTGGGTGTCCTAGGCGAAACCCCACACAAGACACGGCACAAACCTAGAAGAATTGCTGAGTTTTAATTCACCGGCCGTGAAAGCCAATATACCACCTTTTTGGAAGCCTTCATAGGGAGGTTAAGGCTGCTTGAACTTTTAGTTCTCGTAGTCAAGTGGTGCAGTTGCACCTTATATAAAGGGAGGTGGCGCGCAGTTCGTCACTCCTGTGGGGGTCCGGGCGGGGACACCAAGAGCCGGCCGATGAGCCTAACTTGGTGTCCTAGGCGAAACCCCACACAAGACACGGCACAAACCTAGAAGAATTGCTGAGTTTTAATTCACCGGCCGTGAAAGCCAATATACCATTTTTTGGAAGCCTTCATAGGGAGGTTAAGGCTGCTTGAACTTTTAGTTCTCGTAGTCAAGTGGTGCAGTTGCACCTTATATAAAGGGAGGTGGCGCGCAGTTCGTCACTCCTGTGGGGGTCCGGGCGGGGACACCAAGGGCCCGCCGATGAGCCTAAATTGGTGTCCTAGGCGAAACCCCACACAAGACACGGCACAAACCTAGAAGAATTGCTGAGTTTTAATTCACCGGCCGTGAAAGCCAATATTACCATCTTTTTGGAAGCCTTCATAGGGAGGTTAAGGCTGCTTGAACTTTTAGTTCTCGTAGTCAAGTGGTGCAGTTGCACCTTATATAAAGGGAGGTGGCGCGCAGTTCGTCACTCCTGTGGGGGTCCGGGCGGGGACACCAAGAGCCCGCCGATGAGCCTAACTTGGTGTCCTAGGCGAAACCCCACACAAGACATGGCACAAACCTAGAAGAATTGCTGAGTTTTAATTCACCGGCCGTGAAAGCCAATATAACATCTTTTTGGAAGCCTTCATAGGGAGGTTAAGGCTGCTTGAACTTTTAGTTCTCGTAGTCAAGTGGTGCAGTTGCACCTTATATAAAGGGAGGTGGCGCGCAGTTCGTCACTCCTGTGGGGGTCCGGGCGGGGACACCAAGAGCCCGCCGATGAGCCTAACTTGGTGTCCTAGGCGAAACCCCACACAAGACACGGCACAAACCTAGAAGAATTGCTGAGTTTTAATTCACCGGCCGTGAAAGCCAATATACCATCTTTTTGGAAGCCTTCATAGGGAGGTTAAGGCTGCTTGAACTTTTAGTTCTCGTAGTCAAGTGGTGCAGTTGCACCTTATATAAAGGGAGGTGGCGTGCAGTTCGTCACTCCTGTGGGGGTCCGGGCGGGGACACCAAGAGCCCGCCGATGAGCCTAAATTGGTGTCCTAGGCGAAACCCCACACAAGACACGGCACAAACCTAGAAGAATTGCTGAGTTTTAATTCACCGGCCGTGAAAGCCAATATACCATCTTTTTGGAAGCCTTCATAGGGAGGTTAAGGCTGCTTGAACTTTTAGTTCTCGTAGTCAAGTGGTGCAGTTGCACCTTATATAAAGGGAGGTGGCGCGCAGTTCGTCACTCCTGTGGGGGTCCGGGCGGGGACACCAAGAGCCCGCCGATGAGCCTAACTTGGTGTCCTAGGCGAAACCCCACACAAGACACGGCACAAACCTAGTAGAATTGCTGAGTTTTAATTCACCGGCCGTGAAAGCCAATATACCATCTTTTTGGAAGCCTTCATAGGGAGGTTAAGGCTGCTTGAACTTTTAGTTCTCGTAGTCAAGTGGAGCAGTTGCACCTTATATAAAGGGAGGTGGCGCGCAGTTCGTCACTCCTGTGGGGGTCCGGGCGGGGACACCAAGAGCCCGCCGATGAGCCTAACTTGGTGTCCTAGGCGAAACCCCACACAAGACACGGCACAAACCTAGAAGAATTGCTGAGTTTTAATTCACCGGCCGTGAAAGCCAATATACCACCTTTTTGGAAGCCTTCATAGGGAGGTTAAGGCTGCTTGAACTTTTAGTTCTCGTAGTCAAGAGGTGCAGTTGCACCTTATATAAAGGGAGGTGGCGCGCAGTTCGTCACTCCTGTGGCGGTCCGGGCGGGGACACCAAGAGCCCGCCGATGAGCCTAACTTGGTGTCCTAGGCGAAACCCCACACAAGACACGGCACAAACCTAGAAGAATTGCTGAGTTTTAATTCACCGGCCGTGAAAGCCAATATACCATCTTTTTGAAAGCCTTCATAGGGAGGTTAAGGCTGCTTGAACTTTTAGTTCTCGTAGTCAAGTGGTGCAGTTGCACCTTATATAAAGGGAGGTGGCGCGCAGTTCGTCACTCCTGTGGGGGTCCGGGCGGGGACATCAAGAGCCCGCCGATGAGCCTAACTTGGTGTCCTAGGCGAAACCCCACACAAGACACGGCACAAACCTAGAAGAATTGCTGAGTTTTAATTCACCGGCCGTGAAAGCCAATATAACATCTTTTTTGAATCCTTCATAGGGAGGTTAAGGCTGCTTGAACTTTTAGTTCTCGTAGTCAAGTGGTGCAGTTGCACCTTATATAAAGGGAGGTGGCGCGCAGTTCGTCACTCCTGTGGGGGTCCGGGCGGGGACACCAAGAGCCCGCTGATGAGCCTAACTTGGTGTCCTAGGCGAAACCCCACACAAGACACGGCACAAACCTAGAAGATTTGCTGAGTTTTAATTCACCGGCCGTGAAAGCCAATATACCATCTTTTTGGAAGCCTTCATAAGGAGGTTAAGGCTGCTTGAACATTTAGTTCTCGTAGTCAAGTGGTGCAGTTGCACCTTATATAAAGGGAGGTGGCGCGCAGTTCGTCACTCCTGTGGGGGTCCGGGCGGGGACACCAAGAGCCCGCCGATGAGACTAACTTGGTGTCCTAGGGGAAACCCCACACAAGACACGGCACAAACCTAGAAGAATTGCTGAGTTTTAATTCACCGGCCGTGAAAGCCAATATACCATCTTTTTGGAAGCCTTCATAGGGAGGTTAAGGCTGCTTGAACTTTTAGTTATCGTAGTCAAGTGGTGCAGTTGCACCTTATATAAAGGGAGGTGGCGCGCAGTTCGTAACTCCTGTGGGGGTCCGGGCGGGGACACCAAGAGCCCGCCGATGAGCCTAACTTGGTGTCCTAGGTGAAACCCCACACAAGACACGGCACAAACCTAGAAGAATTGCTGAGTTTTAATTCACCGGCCGTGAAAGCCAATATACCATCTTTTTGGAAGCCTTCATAGGGAGGTTAAGGCTGCTTGAACTTTTAGTTCTCGTAGTCAAGTGGTGCAGTTGCACCTTATATAAAGGGAGGTGGCGCGCAGTTCGTCACTCCTGTGGGGGTCCGGGCGGGGACACCAAGAGCCCGCCGATGAGCCTAACTTGGTGTCCTAGGCGAAACCCCACACAAGACACGGCACAAACCTAGAAGAATTGCTGAGTTTTAATTCACCGGCCGTGAAAGCCAATATAACATCTTTTTGGAAGCCTTCATAGGGAGGTTAAGGCTGCTTGAACTTTTAGTTCTCGTAGTCAAGTGGTGCAGTTGCACCTTATATAAAGGGAGGTGGCGCGCAGTTCGTCACTCCTATGGGGGTCCGGGCGGGGACACCAAGAGCCCGCCGATGAGCCTAACTTGGTGTCCTAGGCGAAACCCCACACAAGACACGGCACAAACCTAGAAGAATTGCTGAGTTTTAATTCACCGGCCGTGAAAGCCAATATACCATCTTTTTGGAAGCCTTCATAGGGAGGTTAAGGCTGCTTGAACTTTTAGTTCTCGTAGTCAAGTGGTGCAGTTGCACCTTATATAAAGGGAGGTGGCGTGCAGTTCGTCACTCCTGTGGGGGTCCGGGCGGGGACACCAAGAGCCCGCCGATGAGCCTAAATTGGTGTCCTAGGCGAAACCCCACACAAGACACGGCACAAACCTAGAAGAATTGCTGAGTTTTAATTCACCGGCCGTGAAAGCCAATATACCATCTTTTTGGAAGCCTTCATAGGGAGGTTAAGGCTGCTTGAACTTTTAGTTCTCGTAGTCAAGTGGTGCAGTTGCACCTTATATAAAGGGAGGTGGCGCGCAGTTCGTCACTCCTGTGGGGGTCCGGGCGGGGACACCAAGAGCCCGCCGATGAGCCTAACTTGGTGTCCTAGGCGAAACCCCACACAAGACACGGCACAAACCTAGTAGAATTGCTGAGTTTTAATTCACCGGCCGTGAAAGCCAATATACCATCTTTTTGGAAGCCTTCATAGGGAGGTTAAGGCTGCTTGAACTTTTAGTTCTCGTAGTCAAGTGGAGCAGTTGCACCTTATATAAAGGGAGGTGGCGCGCAGTTCGTCACTCCTGTGGGGGTCCGGGCGGGGACACCAAGAGCCCGCCGATGAGCCTAACTTGGTGTCCTAGGCGAAACCCCACACAAGACACGGCACAAACCTAGAAGAATTGCTGAGTTTTAATTCACCGGCCGTGAAAGCCAATATACCACCTTTTTGGAAGCCTTCATAGGGAGGTTAAGGCTGCTTGAACTTTTAGTTCTCGTAGTCAAGAGGTGCAGTTGCACCTTATATAAAGGGAGGTGGCGCGCAGTTCGTCACTCCTGTGGCGGTCCGGGCGGGGACACCAAGAGCCCGCCGATGAGCCTAACTTGGTGTCCTAGGCGAAACCCCACACAAGACACGGCACAAACCTAGAAGAATTGCTGAGTTTTAATTCACCGGCCGTGAAAGCCAATATACCATCTTTTTGGAAGCCTTCATAGGGAGGTTAAGGCTGCTTGAACTTTTAGTTCTCGTAGTCAAGTGGAGCAGTTGCACCTTATATAAAGGGAGGTGGCGCGCAGTTCGTCACTCCTGTGGGGGTCCGGGCGGGGACACCAAGAGCCCGCCGATGAGCCTAACTTGGTGTCCTAGGCGAAACCCCACACAAGACACGGCACAAACCTAGAAGAATTGCAGAGTTTTAATTCACCGGCCGTGAAAGCCAATATACCATCTTTTTGGAAGCCTTCATAGGGAGGTTAAGGCTGCTTGAACTTTTAGTTCTCGTAGTCAAGAGGTGCAGTTGCACCTTATATAAAGGGAGGTGGCGCGCAGTTCGTCACTCCTGTGGCGGTCCGGGCGGGGACACCAAGAGCCCGCCGATGAGCCTAACTTGGTGTCCTAGGCGAAACCCCACACAAGACACGGCACAAACCTAGAAGAATTGCTGAGTTTTAATTCACCGGCCGTGAAAGCCAATATACCATCTTTTTGAAAGCCTTCATAGGGAGATTAAGGCTGCCTGAACTTTTAGTTCTCGTAGTCAAGTGGTGCAGTTGCACCTTATATAAAGGGAGGTGGCGCGCAGTTCGTCACTCCTGTGGGGGTCCGGGCGGGGACACCAAGAGCCCACCGATGAGCCTAACTTGGTGTCCTAGGCGAAACCCCACACAAGACACGGCACAAACCTAGAAGAATTGCTGAGTTTTAATTCAGCGGCCGTGAAAGCCAATATACCATCTTTTTGGAAGCCTTCATAGGGAGGTTAAGGCTGCTTGAAATTTAGTTCTCGTAGTCAAGTGGTGCAGTTGCACCTTATATAAAGGGAGGTGGCGCGCAGTTCGTCACTCCTGTGGGGGTCCGGGCGGGGACACCAAGAGCCCGCCGATGAGCCTAACTTGGTGTCCTAGGCGAAACCCCACACAAGACACGGCACAAACCTAGAAGAATTGCTGAGTTTTAATTCACCGGCCGTGAAAGCCAATATACCATCTTTTTGGAAGCCTTCATAGGGAGGTTAAGTCTGCTTGAACTTTTATTTCTCGTAGTCAAGTGGTGCAGTTGCACCTTATATAAAGGGAGGTGGCGCGCAGTTCGTCACTCCTGTGGGGGTCCGGGCGGGGACACCAAGAGCCCGCCGATGAGCCTAACTTGGTGTCCTAGGCGAAACCCCACACAAGACACGGCACAAACCTAGAAGAATTGCTGAGTTTTAATTCACCGGCCGTGAAAGCCAATATACCATCTTTTTGGAAGCCTTCATAGGGAGGTTAAGGCTGCTTGAACTTTTAGTTCTCGTAGTCAAGTGGTGCAGTTGCACCTTATATAAAGGGAGGTGGCGCGCAGTTCGTCACTCCTGTGGGGGTCCGGGCGGGGACACCAAGAGCCCGCCGATGAGCCTAACTTGGTGTCCTAGGCGAAACCCCACACAAGACACGGCACAAACCTAGAAGAATTGCTGAGTTTTAATTCACCGGCCGTGAAAGCCAATATACCATCTTTTTGGAAGCCTTCATAGGGAGGTTAAGGCTGCTTGAACTTTTAGTTCTCGTAGTCAAGTGGTGCAGTTGCACCTTATATAAAGGGGAGGTGGCGCGCAGTTCGTCACTCCTGTGGGGGTCCGGGCGGGGACACCAAGAGCCCGCCGATGAGCCTAACTTGGTGTCCTAGGCGAAACCCCACACAAGACACGGCACAAACCTAGAAGAATTGCTGAGTTTTAATTCACCGGCCGTGAAAGCCAATATACCATCTTTTTGGAAGCCTTCATAGGGAGGTTAAGGCTGCTTGAACTTTTAGTTCTCGTAGTCAAGTGGAGCAGTTGCACCTTATATAAAGGGAGGTGGCGCGCAGTTCGTCACTCCTGTGGGGGTCCGGGCGGGGACACCAAGAGCCCGCCGATGAGCCTAACTTGGTGTCCTAGGCGAAACCCCACACAAGACACGGCACAAACCTAGAAGAATTGCTGAGTTTTAATTCACCGGCCGTGAAAGCCAATATACCATCTTTTTGGAAGCCTTAATAGGGAGGTTAAAGCTGCTTGAACATTTAGTTCTCGTAGGCAAGAGGTGCAGTTGCACCTTATATAAAGGGAGGTGGCGCGCAGTTCGTCACTCCTGTAACGGTCCGGGCGGGGACACCAAGAGCCCGCCGATGAGCCTAACTTGGTGTCCTAGGCGAAACCCCACACAAGACACGGCACAAACCTAGAAGAATTGCTGAGTTTTAATTCACCGGCCGTGAAAGCCAATATACCATCTTTTTGGAAGCCTTCATAGGGACGTTAAGGCTGCTTGAACTTTTAGTTCTCGTAGTCAAGTGGTGCAGTTGCACCTTATATAAAGGGAGGTGGCGCGCAGTTCGTCACTCCTGTGGGGGTCCGGGCGGGGACACCAAGAGCCCGCCGATGAGCCTAACTTGGTGTCCTAGGCGAAACCCCACACAAGACACGGCACAAACCTAGAAGAATTGCTGAGTTTTAATTCACCGGCCGTGAAAGCCAATATACCATCTTTTTGGAAGCCTTCAAAGGGAGGTTAAGGCTGCTTGAACTTTTAGTTCTCGTAGTCAAGTGGTGCAGTTGCACCTTATATAAAGGGAGGTGGCGCGCAGTTCGTCACTCCTGTGGGGGTCCGGGCGGGGACACCAAGAGCCCGCCGATGAGCCTAACTTGGTGTCCTAGGCGGAACCCCACACAAGACACGGCACAAACCTAGAAGAATTGCTGAGTTTTAATTCACCGGCCGTGAAAGCCAATATACCATCTTTTTGGAAGCCATCATAGGGAGGTTAAGGCTGCTTGAACTTTTATTTCTCGTAGTCAAGTGGTGCAGTTGCACCTTATATAAAGGGAGGTGGCGCGCAGTTCGTCACTCCTGTGGGGGTCCGGGCGGGGACACCAAGAGCCCGCCGATGAGCCTAAATTGGTGTCCTAGGCGAAACCCCACACAAGACACGGCACAAACCTAGAAGAATTGCTGAGTTTTAATTCACCGGCCGTGAAAGCCAATATACCATCTTTTTGGAAGCCTTCATAGGGAGGTTAAGGCTGCTTGAACTTTTAGTTCTCGTAGTCAAGTGGTGCAGTTGCACCATATATAAAGGGAGGTGGCGCGCAGTTCGTCACTCCTGTGGGGGTCCGGGCGGGGACACCAAGAGCCCGCCGATGAGCCTAACTTGGTGTCCTAGGCGAAACCCCACACAAGACACGGCACAAACCTAGAAGAATTGCTGAGTTTTAATTCACCGGCCGTGAAAGCCAATATACCTTCTTTTTGGAAGCCTTCATAGGGAGGTTAAGACTGCTTGAACTTTTAGTTCTCGTAGTCAAGTGGTGCAGTTGCACCTTATATAATGGGAGGTGGCGCGCAGTTCGTCACTCCTGTGGGGGTCCGGGCAGGGACACCAAGAGCCCGCTGATGAGCCTAACTTGGTGTCCTAGCGAAACCCCACACAAGACACGGCACAAACCTAGAAGAATTGCTGAGTTTTAATTCACCGGCCGTGAAAGCCAATATACCATCTTTTTGGAAGCCTTCATAGGGAAGTTAAGACTGCTTGAACTTTTAGTTCTCGTAGTCAAGTGGAGCAGTTGCACCTTATATAAAGGGAGGTGGCGCGCAGTTCGTCACTCCTGTGGGGGTCCGGGCGGGGACACCAAGAGCCCGCCGATGAGCCTAACTTGGTGTCCTAGGCGAAACCCCACACAAGACACGGCACAAACCTAGAAGAATTGCTGAGTTTTAATTCACCGGCCGTGAAAGCCAATATACCATCTTTTTGGAAGCCTTCATAGGGAGGTTAAGGCTGCTTGAACTTTTAGTTCTCGTAGTCAAGAGGTGCAGTTGCACCTTATATCAAGGGAGGTGGCGCGCAGTTCGTCACTCCTGTGGCGGTCCGGGCGGGGACACCAAGAGCCCGCCGATGAGCCTAACTTGGTGTCCTAGAAGAAACCCCACACAAGACACGGCACAAACCTAGAAGAATTGCTGAGTTTTAATTCAGCGGCCGTGAAAGCCAATATACCATCTTTTTGGAAGCCTTCATAGGGAGTTTAAGGCTGCTTGAAATTTAGTTCTCGTAGTCAAGTGGTGCAGTTGCACCTTATATAAAGGGAGGTGGCGCGCAGTTCGTCACTCCTGTGGGGG
This sequence comes from Meconema thalassinum, assembly GCA_946902985.2. Classification (NCBI taxonomy): domain Eukaryota; kingdom Metazoa; phylum Arthropoda; class Insecta; order Orthoptera; family Tettigoniidae; genus Meconema; species Meconema thalassinum. Next base: position 147,750,928 of record OX336397.1, read on the forward strand.
TCCGGGCGGGGACACCAAGAGCCCGCCGATGAGCCTAACTGGGTGTCCTAGGCGAAACCCCACACAAGACACGGCACAAACCTAGAAGAATTGCTGAGTTTTAATTCACCGGCCGTGAAAGCCAATATACCACCTTTTTGGAAGCCTTCATAGGGAGGTTAAGGCTGCTTGAACTTTTAGTTCTCGTAGTCAAGTGGTGCAGTTGCACCTTATATAAAGGGAGGTGGCGCGCAGTTCGTCACTCCTGTGGGGGTCCGGGCGGGGACACCAAGAGCCGGCCGATGAGCCTAACTTGGTGTCCTAGGCGAAACCCCACAAAAGACACGGCACAAACCTAGAAGAATTGCTGAGTTTTAATTCACCGGCCGTGAAAGCCAATATACCATTTTTTGGAAGCCTTCATAGGGAGGTTAAGGCTGCTTGAACTTTTAGTTCTCGTAGTCAAGTGGTGCAGTTGCACCTTATATAAAGGGAGGTGGCGCGCAGTTCGTCACTCCTGTGGGGGTCCGGGCGGGGACACCAAGGGCCCGCCGATGAGCCTAAATTGGTGTCCTAGGCGAAACCCCACACAAGACACGGCACAAACCTAGAAGAATTGCTGAGTTTTAATTCACCGGCCGTGAAAGCCAATATTACCATCTTTTTGGAAGCCTTCATAGGGAGGTTAAGGCTGCTTGAACTTTTAGTTCTCGTAGTCAAGTGGTGCAGTTGCACCTTATATAAAGGGAGGTGGCGCGCAGTTCGTCACTCCTGTGGGGGTCCGGGCGGGGACACCAAGAGCCCGCCGATGAGCCTAACATGGTGTCCTAGGCGAAACCCCACACAAGACACGGCACAAACCTAGAAGAATTGCTGAGTTATAATTCACCGGCCGTGAAAGCCAATATAACATCTTTTTGGAAGCCTTCATAGGGAGGTTAAGGCTGCTTGAACTTTTAGTTCTCGTAGTCAAGTGGTGCAGTTGCACCTTATATAAAGGGAGGTGGCGCGCAGTTCGTCACTCCTGTGGGGGTCCGGGCGGGGACACCAAGAGCCCGCCGATGAGCCTAACTTGGTGTCCTAGGCGAAACCCCACACAAGACACGGCACAAACCTAGAAGAATTGCTGAGTTTTAATTCACCGGCCGTGAAAGCCAATATACCATCTTTTTGGAAGCCTTCATAGGGAGGTTAAGGCTGCTTGAACTTTTAGTTCTCGTAGTCAAGTGGTGCAGTTGCACCTTATATAAAGGGAGGTGGCGCGCAGTTCGTCACTCCTGTGGGGGTCCGGGCGGGGACACCAAGAGCCCGCCGATGAGCCTAACTTGGTGTCCTAGGCGAAACCCCACACAAGACACGGCACAAACCTAGTAGAATTGCTGAGTTTTAATTCACCGGCCGTGAAAGCCAATATACCATCTTTTTGGAAGCCTTCATAGGGAGGTTAAGGCTGCTTGAACTTTTAGTTCTCGTAGTCAAGTGGAGCAGTTGCACCTTATATAAAGGGAGGTGGCGCGCAGTTCGTCACTCCTGTGGGGGTCCGGGCGGGGACACCAAGAGCCCGCCGATGAGCCTAACTTGGTGTCCTAGGCGAAACCCCACACAAGACACGGCACAAACCTAGAAGAATTGCTGAGTTTTAATTCACCGGCCGTGAAAGCCAATATACCACCTTTTTGGAAGCCTTCATAGGGAGGTTAAGGCTGCTTGAACTTTTAGTTCTCGTAGTCAAGAGGTGCAGTTGCACCTTATATAAAGGGAGGTGGCGCGCAGTTCGTCACTCCTGTGGCGGTCCGGGCGGGGACACCAAGAGCCCGCCGATGAGCCTAACTTGGTGTCCTAGGCGAAACCCCACACAAGACACGGCACAAACCTAGAAGAATTGCTGAGTTTTAATTCACCGGCCGTGAAAGCCAATATACCATCTTTTTGAAAGCCTTCATAGGGAGGTTAAGGCTGCTTGAACTTTTAGTTCTCGTAGTCAAGTGGTGCAGTTGCACCTTATATAAAGGGAGGTGGCGCGCAGTTCGTCACTCCTGTGGGGGTCCGGGCGGGGACATCAAGAGCCCGCCGATGAGCCTAACTTGGTGTCCTAGGCGAAACCCCACACAAGACACGGCACAAACCTAGAAGAATTGCTGAGTTTTAATTCACCGGCCGTGAAAGCCAATATAACATCTTTTTTGAAGCCTTCATAGGGAGGTTAAGGCTGCTTGAACTTTTAGTTCTCGTAGTCAAGTGGTGCAGTTGCACCTTATATAAAGGGAGGTGGCGCGCAGTTCGTCACTCCTGTGGGGGTCCGGGCGGGGACACCAAGAGCCCGCTGATGAGCCTAACTTGGTGTCCTAGGCGAAACCCCACACAAGACACGGCACAAACCTAGAAGATTTGCTGAGTTTTAATTCACCGGCCGTGAAAGCCAATATACCATCTTTTTGGAAGCCTTCATAAGGAGGTTAAGGCTGCTTGAACATTTAGTTCTCGTAGTCAAGTGGTGCAGTTGCACCTTATATAAAGGGAGGTGGCGCGCAGTTCGTCACTCCTGTGGGGGTCCGGGCGGGGACACCAAGAGCCCGCCGATGAGACTAACTTGGTGTCCTAGGGGAAACCCCACACAAGACACGGCACAAACCTAGAAGAATTGCTGAGTTTTAATTCACCGGCCGTGAAAGCCAATATACCATCTTTTTGGAAGCCTTCATAGGGAGGTTAAGGCTGCTTGAACTTTTAGTTATCGTAGTCAAGTGGTGCAGTTGCACCTTATATAAAGGGAGGTGGCGCGCAGTTCGTAACTCCTGTGGGGGTCCGGGCGGGGACACCAAGAGCCCGCCGATGAGCCTAACTTGGTGTCCTAGGCGAAACCCCACACAAGACACGGCACAAACCTAGAAGAATTGCTGAGTTTTAATTCACCGGCCGTGAAAGCCAATATACCATCTTTTTGGAAGCCTTCATAGGGAGGTTAAGGCTGCTTGAACTTTTAGTTCTCGTAGTCAAGTGGTGCAGTTGCACCTTATATAAAGGGAGGTGGCGCGCAGTTCGTCACTCCTGTGGGGGTCCGGGCGGGGACACCAAGAGCCCGCCGATGAGCCTAACTTGGTGTCCTAGGCGAAACCCCACACAAGACACGGCACAAACCTAGAAGAATTGCTGAGTTTTAATTCACCGGCCATGAAAGCCAATATACCATCTTTTTGGAAGCCTTCATAGGGAGGTTTAGGCTGCTTGAACTTTTAGTTCTCGTAGTCAAGTGGTGCAGTTGCACCTTATATAAAGGGAGGTGGCGCGCAGTTCGTCACTCCTGTGGGGGTCCGGGCGGGGACACCAAGAGCCCGCCGATGACCCTAACTTGGTGTCCTAGGCGAAACCCCACACAAGACACGGCACAAACCTAGAAGAATTGCTGAGTTTTAATTCACCGGCCGTGAAAGCCAATATACCATCTTTTTGGAAGCCTTCATAGGGAGGTTAAGGCTGCTTGAACTTTTAGTTCTCGTAGTCAAGTGGAGCAGTTGCACCTTATATAAAGGGAGGTGGCGCGCAGTTCGTCACTCCTGTGGGGGTCCGGGCGGGGACACCAAGAGCCCGCCGATGAGCCTAACTTGGTGTCCTAGGCGAAACCCCACACAAGACACGGCACAAACCTAGAAGAATTGCTGAGTTTTAATTCACCGGCCGTGAAAGCCAATATACCATCTTTTTGAAAGCCTTCATAGGGAGGTTAAGGCTGCTTGAACTTTTAGTTCTCGTAGTCAAGTGGTGCAGTTGCACCTTATATAAAGGGAGGTGGCGCGCAGTTCGTCACTCCTGTGGGGGTCCGGGCGGGGACATCAAGAGCCCGCCGATGAGCCTAACTTGGTGTCCTAGGCGAAACCCCACACAAGACACGGCACAAACCTAGAAGAATTGCTGAGTTTTAATTCACAGGCCGTGAAAGCCAATATAACATCTTTTTTGAAGCCTTCATAGGGAGGTTAAGGCTGCTTGAACTTTTAGTTCTCGTAGTCAAGTGGTGCAGTTGCACCTTATATAAAGGGAGGTGGCGCGCAGTTCGTCACTCCTGTGGGGGTCCGGGCGGGGACACCAAGAGCCCGCTGATGAGCCTAACTTGGTGTCCTAGGCGAAACCCCACACAAGACACGGCACAAACCTAGAAGAATTGCTGAGTTTTAATTCACCGGCCGTGAAAGCCAATATACCATCTTTTTGGAAGCCTTCATAAGGAGGTTAAGGCTGCTTGAACATTTAGTTCTCGTAGTCAAGTGGTGCAGTTGCACCTTATATAAAGGGAGATGGCGCGCAGTTCGTCACTCCTGTGGGGGTCCGGGCGGGGACACCAAGAGCCCGCCGATGAGACTAACTTGGTGTCCTAGGGGAAACCCCACACAAGACACGGCACAAACCTAGAAGAATTGCTGAGTTTTAATTCACCGGCCGTGAAAGCCAATATACCATCTTTTTGGAAGCCTTCATAGGGAGGTTAAGGCTGCTTGAACTTTTAGTTCTCGTAGTCAAGTGGTGCAGTTGCACCTTATATAAAGGGAGGTGGCGCGCAGTTCGTAACTCCTGTGGGGGTCCGGGCGGGGACACCAAGAGCCCGCCGATGAGCCTAACTTGGTGTCCTAGGCGAAACCCCACACAAGACACGGCACAAACCTAGAAGAATTGCTGAGTTTTAATTCACCGGCCGTGAAAGCCAATATACCATCTTTTTGGAAGCCTTCATAGGGAGGTTAAGGCTGCTTGAACTTTTAGTTCTCGTAGTCAAGTGGTGCAGTTGCACCTTATATAAAGGGAGGTGGCGCGCAGTTCGTCACTCCTGTGGGGGTCCGGGCGGGGACACCAAGAGCCCGCCGATGAGCCTAACTTGGTGTCCTAGGCGAAACCCCACACAAGACACGGCACAAACCTAGAAGAATTGCTGAGTTTTAATTCACCGGCCGTGAAAGCCAATATACCATCTTTTTGGAAGCCTTCATAGGGAGGTTAAGGCTGCTTGAACTTTTAGTTCTCGTAGTCAAGTGGTGCAGTTGCACCTTATATAAAGGGAGGTGGCGCGCAGTTCGTCACTCCTGTGGGGGTCCGGGCGGGGACACCAAGAGCCCGCCGATGAGCCTAACTTGGTGTCCTAGGCGAAACCCCACACAAGACACGGCACAAACCTAGAAGAATTGCTGAGTTTTAATTCACCGGCCGTGAAAGCCAATATACCATCTTTTTGGAAGCCTTCATAGGGAGGTTAAGGCTGCTTGAACTTTTAGTTCTCGTAGTCAAGTGGTGCAGTTGCACCTTATATAAAGGGAGGTGGCGCGCAGTTCGTCACTCCTGTGGGGGTCCGGGCGGGGACACCAAGAGCCCGCCGATGACCCTAAATTGGTGTCCTAGGCGAAACCCCACACAAGACACGGCACAAACCTAGAAGAATTGCTGAGTTTTAATTCACCGGCCGTGAAAGCCAATATACCATCTTTTTGGAAGCCTTCATAGGGAGGTTAAGGCTGCTTGAACTTTTAGTTCTCGTAGGCAAGTGGAGCAGTTGCACCTTATATAAAGGGAGGTGGCGCGCAGTTCGTCACTCCTGTGGGGGTCCGGGCGGGGACACCAAGAGCCCGCCGATGAGCCTAACTTGGTGTCCTAGGCGAAACCCCACACAAGACACGGCACAAACCTAGAAGAATTGCTGAGTTTTAATTCACCGGCCGTGAAAGCCAATATACCATCTTTTTGGAAGCCTTCATAGGGAGGTTAAGGCTGCTTGAACTTTTAGTTCTCGTAATCAAGAGGTGCAGTTGCACCATATATAAAGGGAGGTGGCGCGCAGTTCGTCACTCCTGTGGCGGTCCGGGCGGGGACACCAAGAGCCCGCCGATGAGCCTAACTTGGTGTCCTAGGCGAAACCCCACACAAGACACGGCACAAACCTAGAAGAATTGCTGAGTTTTAATTCACCGGCCGTGAAAGCCAATATACCATCTTTTTGAAAGCCTTCATAGGGAGGTTAAGGCTGCTTGAACTTTTAGTTCTCGTAGTCAAGTGGTGCAGTTGCACCTTATATAAAGGGAGGTGGCGCGCAGTTCGTCACCCCTGTGGGGGTCCGGGCGGGGACACCAAGAGCCCGCCGATGAGCCTAACTTGGTGTCCTAGGCGAAGCCCCACACAAGACACGGCACAAACCTAGAAGAATTGCTGAGTTTTAATTCAGCGGCCGTGAAAACCAATATACCATCTTTTTTGAAGCCTTCATAGGGAGGTTAAGGCTGCTTGAAATTTAGTTCTCGTAGTCAAGTGGTGCAGTTGCACCTTATATAAAGGGAGGTGGCGCGCAGTTCGTCACTCCTGTGGGGGTCCGGGCGGGGACACCAAGAGCCCGCCGATGAGCCTAACTTGGTGTCCTAGGCGAAACCCCACACAAGACACGGCACAAACCTAGAAGAATTGCTGAGTTTTAATTCACCGGCCGTGAAAGCCAATATACCATCTTTTTGGAAGCCTTCATAGGGAGGTTAAGGCTGCTTGAACTTTTAGTTCTCGTAGTCAAGTGGTGCAGTTGCACCTTATATAAAGGGAGGTGGCGCGCAGTTCGTCACTCCTGTGGGGGTCCGGGCGGGGACACCAAGAGCCCGCCGATGAGCCTAACTTGGTGTCCTAGGCGAAACCCCACACAAGACACGGCACAAACCTAGAAGAATTGCTGAGTTTTAATTCACCGGCCGTGAAAGCCAATATACCATCTTTTTGGAAGCCTTCATAGGGAGGTTAAGGCTGCTTGAACTTTTAGTTCCCGTAGTCAAGTGGTGCAGTTGCACCTTATATAAAGGGAGGTGGCGCGCAGTTCGTCACTCCTGTGGGGGTCCGGGCGGGGACACCAAGAGCCCGCCGATGAGCCTAACTTGGTGTCCTAGGCGAAACCCCACACAAGACACGGCACAAACCTAGAAGAATTGCTGAGTTTTAATTCACCGGCCGTGAAAGCCAATATACCATCTTTTTGGTAGCCTTCATAGGGAGGTTAAGGCTGCTTGAACTTTTAGTTCTCGTAGTCAAGTGGTGCAGTTGCACCTTATATAAAGGGAGGTGGCGCGCAGTTCGTCACTCCTGTGGGGGTCCGGGCGGGGACACCAAGAGCCCGCCGATGACCCTAACTTGGTGTCCTAGGCGAAACCCCACACAAGACACGGCACAAACCTAGAAGAATTGCTGAGTTTTAATTCACCGGCCGTGAAAGCCAATATACCATCTTTTCGGAAGCCTTCATAGGGAGGTTAAGGCTGCTTGAACTTTTAGTTCTCGTAGTCAAGTGGAGCAGTTGCACCTTATATAAAGGGAGGTGGCGCGCAGTTCGTCACTCCTGTGGGGGTCCGGGCGGGGACACCAAGAGCCCGCCGATGAGCCTAACTTGGTGTCCTAGGCGAAACCCCACACAAGACACGGCACAAACCTAGAAGAATTGCTGAGTTTTAATTCACCGGCCGTGAAAGCCAATATACCATCTTTTTGGAAGCCTTCATAGGGAGGTTAAGGCTGCTTGAACTTTTAGTTCTCGTAGTCAAGAGGTGCAGTTGCACCTTATATAAAGGGAGGTGGCGCGCAGTTCGTCACTCCTGTGGCGGTCCGGGCGGGGACACCAAGAGCCCGCCGATGACCCTAACTTGGTGTCCTAGGCGAAACCCCACACAAGACACGGCACAAACCTAGAAGAATTGCTGAGTTTTAATTCACCGGCCGTGAAAGCCAATATACCATCTTTTCGGAAGTCTTCATAGGGAGGTTAAGGCTGCTTGAACTTTTAGTTCTCGTAGTCAAGTGGAGCAGTTGCACCTTATATAAAGGGAGGTGGCGCGCAGTTCGTCACTCCTGTGGGGGTCCGGGCGGGGACACCAAGAGCCCGCCGATGAGCCTAACTTGGTGTCCTAGGCGAAACCCCACACAAGACACGGCACAAACCTAGAAGAATTGCTGAGTTTTAATTCACCGGCCGTGAAAGCCAATATACCATCTTTTTGGAATCCTTCATAGGGAGGTTAAGGCTGCTTGAACTTTTAGTTCTCGTAGTCAAGAGGTGCAGTTGCACCTTATATAAAGGGAGGTGGCGCGCAGTTCGTCACTCCTGTGGCGGTCCGGGCGGGGACACCAAGAGCCCGCCGATGAGCCTAAATTGGTGTCCTAGGCGAAACCCCACACAAGACACGGCACAAACCTAGAAGAATTGCTGAGTTTTAATTCACCGGCCGTGAAAGCCAATATACCATCTTTTTGGAAGCCTTCATAGGGAGGTTAAGGCTGCTTGAACTTTTAGTTCTCGTAGTCAAGTGGTGCAGTTGCACCTTATATAAAGGGGAGTGGCGCGCAGTTCGTCACTCCTGTGGGGGTCCGGGCGGGGACACCAAGAGCCCGCCGATGAGCCTAACTTGGTGTCCTAGGCGAAACCCCACACAAGACACGGCACAAACCTAGAAGAATTGCTGAGTTTTAATTCACCGGCCGTGAAAGCCAATATACCATCTTTTTGGAAGCCTTCATAGGGAGGTTAAGGCTGCTTGAACTTTTAGTTCTCGTAGTCAAGTGGTGCAGTTGCACCTTATATAATGGGAGGTGGCGCGCAGTTCGTCACTCCTGTGGGGGTCCGGGCAGGGACACCAAGAGCCCGCCGATGAGCCTAACTTGGTGTCCTAGGCGAAACCCCACACAAGACACGGCACAAACCTAGAAGAATTGCTGAGTTTTAATTCACCGGGCGTGAAAGCCAATATACCATCTTTTTGGAAGCCTTCATAGGGAGGTTAAGGCTGCTTGAACTTTTAGTTCTCGTAGTCAAGTGGAGCAGTTGCACCTTATATAAAGGGAGGTGGCGCGCAGTTCGTCACTACTGTGGGGGTCCGGGCGGGGACACCAAGAGCCCGCCGATGAGCCTAACTTGGTGTCCTAGGCGAAACCCCACACAAGACACGGCACAAACCTAGAAGAATTGCTGAGTTTTAATTCACCGGCCGTGAAAGCCAATATACCATCTTTTTGGAAGCCTTCATAGGGAGGTTAAGGCTGCTTGAACTTTTAGTTCTCGTAGTCAAGAGGTGCAGTTGCACCTTATATCAAGGGAGGTGGCGCGCAGTTCGTCACTCCCGTTGCGGTCCGGGCGGGGACACCAAGAGCCCGCCGATGAGCCTAACTTGGTGTCCTAGGCGAAACCCCACACAAGACACGGCACAAACCTAGAAGAATTGCTGAGTTTTAATTCACCGGCCGTGAAAGCCAATATACCATCTTTTTGAAAGCCTTCATAGGGAGGTTAAGGCTGCTTGAACTTTTAGTTCTCGTAGTCAAGTGGTGCAGTTGCACCTTATATAAAGGAAGGTGGCGAGCAGTTCGTCACTCCCGTGGGGGTCCGGGCGGGGACACCAAGAGCCCGCCGATGAGCCTAACTTGGTGTCCTAGGCGAAACCCCACACAAGACACGGCACAAACCTAGAAGAATTGCTGAGTTTTAATTCAGCGGCCGTGAAAGCCAATATACCATCTTTTTGGAAGCCTTCATAGGGAGGTTAAGGCTGCTTGAAATTTAGTTCTCGTAGTCAAGTGGTGCAGTTGCACCTTATATAAAGGGAGGTGGCGCGCAGTTCGTCACTCCTGTGGGGGTCCGGGCGGGGACACCAAGAGCCCGCCGATGAGCCTAACTTGGTGTCCTAGGCGAAACCCCACACAAGACACGGCACAAACCTAGAAGAATTGCTGAGTTTTAATTCACCGGCCGTGAAAGCCAATATACCATCTTTTTGGAAGCCTTCATAGGGAGGTTAAGGCTGCTTGAACTTTTAGTTCTCGTAGTCAAGTGGTGCAGTTGCACCTTATATAAAGGGAGGTGGCGCGCAGTTCGTCACTCCTGTGGGGGTCCGGGCGGGGACACCAAGAGCCCGCCGATGAGCCTAAATTGGTGTCCTAGGCGAAACCCCACACAAGACACGGCACAAACCTAGAAGAATTGCTGAGTTTTAATTCACCGGCCGTGAAAGCCAATATACCATCTTTTTGGAAGCCTTCATAGGGAGGTTAAGGCTGCTTGAACTTTTAGTTCTCGTAGTCAAGTGGTGCAGTTGCACCTTATATAAAGGGAGGTGGCGCGCAGTTCGTCACTCCTGTGGCGGTCCGGGCGGGGACACCAAGAGCCCGCCGATGAGCCTAACTTGGTGTCCTAGGCGAAACCCCACACAAGACACGGCACAAACCTAGAAGAATTGCTGAGTTTTAATTCACCGGCCGTGAAAGCCAATATGCCATCTTTTTGGAAGCCTTCATAGGGAGGTTAAGGCTGCTTGAACTTTTAGTTCTCGTAGTCAAGTGGTGCAGTTGCACCTTATATAAAGGGAGGTGGCGCGCAGTTCGTCACTCCTGGGGGGTCCGGGCGGGGACACCAAGAGCCCGCCGATGAGCCTAACTTGGTGTCCTAGGCGAAACCCCACACAAGATACGGCACAAACCTAGTAGAATTGCTGAGTTTTAATTCACCGGCCGTGAAAGCCAATATACCATCTTTTTGGAAGCCTTCATAGGGAGGTTAAGGCTGCTTGAACTTTTAGTTCTCGTAGTCAAGTGGAGCAGTTGCACCTTATATAAAGGGAGGTGGCGCGCAGTTCGTCACTCCTGTGGGGGTCCGGGCGGGGACACCAAGAGCCCGCCGATGAGCCTAACTTGGTGTCCTAGGCGAAACCCCACACAAGACACGGCACAAACCTAGAAGAATTGCTGAGTTTTAATTCACCGGCCGTGAAAGCCAATATACCATCTTTTTGGAAGCCTTCATAGGGAGGTTAAGGCTGCTTGAACTTTTAGTTCTCGTAGTCAAGAGGTGCAGTTGCACCTTATATAAAGGGAGGTGGCGCGCAGTTCGTCACTCCTGTGGCGGTCCGGGCGGGGACACCAAGAGCCCGCCGATGAGCCTAACTTGGTGTCCTAGGCGAAACCCCACACAAGACACGGCACAAACCTAGAAGAATTGCTGAGTTTTAATTCACCGGCCGCGAAAGCCAATATACCATCTTTTTGAAAGCCTTCATAGGGAGGTTAAGGCTGCTTGAACTTTTAGTTCTCGTAGTCAAGTGGTGCAGTTGCACCTTATATAAAGGGAGGTGGCGCGCAGTTCGTCAGTCCTGTGGGGGTCCGGGCGGGGACACCAAGAGCCCGCCGATGAGCCTAACTTGGTGTCCTAGGCGAAACCCCACACAAGACACGGCACAAACCTAGAAGAATTGCTGAGTTTTAATTCACCGGCCGTGAAAGCCAATATAGCATCTTTTTTGAAGCCTTCATAGGGAGGTTAAGGCTGCTTGAACTTTTAGTTCTCGTAGTCAAGTGGTGCAGTTGCACCTTATATAAAGGGAGGTGGCGCGCAGTTCGTCACTCCTGTGGGGGTCCGGGCGGGGACACCAAGAGCCCACCGATGACCCTAACTTGGTGTCCTAGGCGAAACCCCACACAAGACACGGCACAAACCTAGAAGAATTGCTGAGTTTTAATTCACCGGCCGTGAAAGCCAATATACCATCTTTTCGGAAGCCTTCATAGGGAGGTTAAGGCTGCTTGAACTTTTAGTTCTCGTAGTCAAGTGGAGCAGTTGCACCTTATATAAAGGGAGGTGGCGCGCAGTTCGTCACTCCTGTGGGGGTCCGGGCGGGGACACCAAGAGCCCGCCGATGAGCCTAACTTGGTGTCCTAGGCGAAACCCCACACAAGACACGGCACAAACCTAGAAGAATTGCTGAGTTTTAATTCACCGGCCGTGAAAGCCAATATGCCATCTTTTTGGAAGCCTTCATAGGGAGGTTAAGGCTGCTTGAACTTTTAGTTCTCGTAGTCAAGTGGTGCAGTTGCACCTTATATAAAGGGAGGTGGCGCGCAGTTCGTCACTCCTGGGGGGTCCGGGCGGGGACACCAAGAGCCCGCCGATGAGCCTAACTTGGTGTCCTAGGCGAAACCCCACACAAGATACGGCACAAACCTAGTAGAATTGCTGAGTTTTAATTCACCGGCCGTGAAAGCCAATATACCATCTTTTTGGAAGCCTTCATAGGGAGGTTAAGGCTGCTTGAACTTTTAGTTCTCGTAGTCAAGTGGAGCAGTTGCACCTTATATAAAGGGAGGTGGCGCGCAGTTCGTCACTCCTGTGGGGGTCCGGGCGGGGACACCAAGAGCCCGCCGATGAGCCTAACTTGGTGTCCTAGGCGAAACCCCACACAAGACACGGCACAAACCTAGAAGAATTGCTGAGTTTTAATTCACCGGCCGTGAAAGCCAATATACCATCTTTTTGGAAGCCTTCATAGGGAGGTTAAGGCTGCTTGAACTTTTAGTTCTCGTAGTCAAGAGGTGCAGTTGCACCTTATATAAAGGGAGGTGGCGCGCAGTTCGTCACTCCTGTGGCGGTCCGGGCGGGGACACCAAGAGCCCGCCGATGAGCCTAACTTGGTGTCCTAGGCGAAACCCCACACAAGACACGGCACAAACCTAGAAGAATTGCTGAGTTTTAATTCACCGGCCGCGAAAGCCAATATACCATCTTTTTGAAAGCCTTCATAGGGAGGTTAAGGCTGCTTGAACTTTTAGTTCTCGTAGTCAAGTGGTGCAGTTGCACCTTATATAAAGGGAGGTGGCGCGCAGTTCGTCAGTCCTGTGGGGGTCCGGGCGGGGACACCAAGAGCCCGCCGATGAGCCTAACTTGGTGTCCTAGGCGAAACCCCACACAAGACACGGCACAAACCTAGAAGAATTGCTGAGTTTTAATTCACCGGCCGTGAAAGCCAATATAGCATCTTTTTTGAAGCCTTCATAGGGAGGTTAAGGCTGCTTGAACTTTTAGTTCTCGTAGTCAAGTGGTGCAGTTGCACCTTATATAAAGGGAGGTGGCGCGCAGTTCGTCACTCCTGTGGGGGTCCGGGCGGGGACACCAAGAGCCCGCCGATGAGCCTAACTTGGTGTCCTAGGCGAAACCCCACACAAGACACGGCACAAACCTAGAAGAATTGCTGAGTTTTAATTCACCGGCCGTGAAAGCCAATATACCATCTTTTTGGAAGCCTTCATAGGGAGGTTAAGGCTGCTTGAACTTTTAGTTCTCGTAGTCAAGTGGTGCAGTTGCACCTTATATAAAGGGAGGTGGCGCGCAGTTCGTCACTCCTGTGGGGGTCCGGGCGGGGACACCAAGAGCCCGCCGATGAGCCTAACTTGGTGTCCTAGGCGAAACCCCACACAAGATACGGCACAAACCTAGTAGAATTGCTGAGTTTTAATTCACCGGCCGTGAAAGCCAATATACCATCTTTTTGGAAGCCTTCATAGGGAGGTTAAGGCTGCTTGAACTTTTAGTTCTCGTAGTCAAGTGGAGCAGTTGCACCTTATATAAAGGGAGGTGGCGCGCAGTTCGTCACTCCTGTGGGGGTCCGGGCGGGGACACCAAGAGCCCGCCGATGAGCCTAACTTGGTGTCCTAGGCGAAACCCCACACAAGACACGGCACAAACCTAGAAGAATTGCTGAGTTTTAATTCACCGGCCGTGAAAGCCAATATACCATCTTTTTGGAAGCCTTCATAGGGAGGTTAAGGCTGCTTGAACTTTTAGTTCTCGTAGTCAAGAGGTGCAGTTGCACCTTATATAAAGGGAGGTGGCGCGCAGTTCGTCACTCCTGTGGCGGTCCGGGCGGGGACACCAAGAGCCCGCCGATGAGCCTAACTTGGTGTCCTAGGCGAAACCCCACACAAGACACGGCACAAACCTAGAAGAATTGCTGAGTTTTAATTCACCGGCCGCGAAAGCCAATATACCATCTTTTTGAAAGCCTTCATAGGGAGGTTAAGGCTGCTTGAACTTTTAGTTCTCGTAGTCAAGTGGTGCAGTTGCACCTTATATAAAGGGAGGTGGCGCGCAGTTCGTCAGTCCTGTGGGGGTCCGGGCGGGGACACCAAGAGCCCGCCGATGAGCCTAACTTGGTGTCCTAGGCGAAACCCCACACAAGACACGGCACAAACCTAGAAGAATTGCTGAGTTTTAATTCACCGGCCGTGAAAGCCAATACAGCATCTTTTTTGAAGCCTTCATAGGGAGGTTAAGGCTGCTTGAACTTTTAGTTCTCGTAGTCAAGTGGTGCAGTTGCACCTTATATAAAGGGAGGTGGCGCGCAGTTCGTCACTCCTGTGGGGGTCCGGGCGGGGACACCAAGAGCCCACCGATGACCCTAACTTGGTGTCCTAGGCGAAACCCCACACAAGACACGGCACAAACCTAGAAGAATTGCTGAGTTTTAATTCACCGGCCGTGAAAGCCAATATACCATCTTTTCGGAAGCCTTCATAGGGAGGTTAAGGCTGCTTGAACTTTTAGTTCTCGTAGTCAAGTGGAGCAGTTGCACCTTATATAAAGGGAGGTGGCGCGCAGTTCGTCACTCCTGTGGGGGTCCGGGCGGGGACACCAAGAGCCCGCCGATGAGCCTAACTTGGTGTCCTAGGCGAAACCCCACACAAGACACGGCACAAACCTAGAAGAATTGCTGAGTTTTAATTCACCGGCCGTGAAAGCCAATATACCATCTTTTTGGAAGCCTTCATAGGGAGGTTAAGGCTGCTTGAACTTTTAGTTCTCGTAGTCAAGAGGTGCAGTTGCACCTTATATAAAGGGAGGTGGCGCGCAGTTCGTCACTCCTGTGGCGGTCCGGGCGGGGACACCAAGAGCCCGCCGATGACCCTAACTTGGTGTCCTAGGCGAAACCCCACACAAGACACGGCACAAACCTAGAAGAATTGCTGAGTTTTAATTCACCGGCCGTGAAAGCCAATATACCATCTTTTCGGAAGCCTTCATAGGGAGGTTAAGGCTGCTTGAACTTTTAGTTCTTGTAGTCAAGTGGAGCAGTTGCACCTTATATAAAGGGAGGTGGCGCGCAGTTCGTCACTCCTGTGGGGGTCCGGGCGGGGACACCAAGAGCCCGCCGATGAGCCTAACTTGGTGTCCTAGGCGAAACCCCACACAAGACACGGCACAAACCTAGAAGAATTGCTGAGTTTTAATTCACCGGCCGTGAAAGCCAATATACCATCTTTTTGGAAGCCTTCATAGGGAGGTTAAGGCTGCTTGAACTTTTAGTTCTCGTAGTCAAGAGGTGCAGTTGCACCTTATATAAAGGGAGGTGGGCGCGCAGTTCGTCACTCCTGTGGCGGTCCGGGCGGGGACACCAAGAGCCCGCCGATGAGCCTAAATTGGTGTCCTAGGCGAAACCCCACACAAGACACGGCACAAACCTAGAAGAATTGCTGAGTTTTAATTCACCGGCCGTGAAAGCCAATATACCATCTTTTTGGAAGCCTTCATAGGGAGGTTAAGGCTGCTTGAACTTTTAGTTCTCGTAGTCAAGTGGTGCAGTTGCACCTTATATAAAGGGAGGTGGCGCGCAGTTCGTCACTCCTGTGGGGGTCCGGGCGGGGACACCAAGAGCCCGCCGATGAGCCTAACTTGGTGTCCTAGGCGATACCCCACACAAGACACGGCACAAACCTAGAAGAATTGCTGAGTTTTAATTCACCGGCCGTGAAAGCCAATATACCATCTTTTTGGAAGCCTTCATAGGGAGGTTAAGGCTGCTTGAACTTTTAGTTCTCGTAGTCAAGTGGTGCAGTTGCACCTTATATAATGGGAGGTGGCGCGCAGTTCGTCACTCCTGTGGGGGTCCGGGCAGGGACACCAAGAGCCCGCCGATGAGCCTAACGTGGTGTCCTAGGCGAAACCCCACACAAGACACGGCACAAACCTAGAAGAATTGCTGAGTTTTAATTCACCGGGCGTGAAAGCCAATATACCATCTTTTTGGAAGCCTTCATAGGGAGGTTAAGGCTGCTTGAACTTTTAGTTCTCGTAGTCAAGTGGAGCAGTTGCACCTTATATAAAGGGAGGTGGCGCGCAGTTCGTCACTCCTGTGGGGGTCCGGGCGGGGACACCAAGAGCCCGCCGATGAGCCTAACTTGGTGTCCTAGGCGAAACCCCACACAAGACACGGCACAAACCTAGAAGAATTGCTGAGTTTTAATTCACCGGCCGTGAAAGCCAATATACCATCTTTTTGGAAGCCTTCATAGGGAGGTTAAGGCTGCTTGAACTTTTAGTTCTCGTAGTCAAGAGGTGCAGTTGCACCTTATATCAAGGGAGGTGGCGCGCAGTTCGTCACTCCCGTGGCGGTCCGGGCGGGGACACCAAGAGCCCGCCGATGAGCCTAACTTGGTGTCCTAGGCGAAACCCCACACAAGACACGGCACAAACCTAGAAGAATTGCTGAGTTTTAATTCACCGGCCGTGAAAGCCAATATACCATCTTTTTGAAAGCCTTCATAGGGAGGTTAAGGTTGCTTGAACTTTTAGTTCTCGTAGTCAAGTGGTGCAGTTGCACCTTATATAAAGGAAGGTGGCGCGCAGTTCGTCACTCCTGTGGGGGTCCGGGCGGGGACACCAAGAGCCCGCCGATGAGCCTAACTTGGTGTCCTAGGCGAAACCCCACACAAGACACGGCACAAACCTAGAAGAATTGCTGAGTTTTAATTCAGCGGCCGTGAAAGCCAATATACCATCTTTTTGGAAGCCTTCATAGGGAGGTTAAGGCTGCTTGAAATTTAGTTCTCGTAGTCAAGTGGTGCAGTTGCACCTTATATAAAGGGAGGTGGCGCGCAGTTCGTCACTCCTGTGGGGGTCCGGGCGGGGACACCAAGAGCCCGCCGATGAGCCTAACTTGGTGTCCTAGGCGAAACCCCACACAAGACACGGCACAAACCTAGAAGAATTGCTGAGTTTTAATTCACCGGCCGTGAAAGCCAATATACCATCGTTTTGGAAGCCTTCATAGGGAGGTTAAGGCTGCTTGAACTTTTAGTTCTCGTAGTCAAGTGGTGCAGTTGCACCTTATATAAAGGGAGGTGGCGCGCAGTTCGTCACTCCTGTGGGGGTCCGGGCGGGGACACCAAGAGCCCGCCGATGAGCCTAACTTGGTGTCCTAGGCGAAACCCCACACAAGACACGGCACAAACCTAGAAGAATTGCTGAGTTTTAATTCACCGGCCGTGAAAGCCAATATAACATCTTTTTGGAAGCCTTCATAGGGAGGTTAAGGCTGCTTGAACTTTTAGTTCTCGTAGTCAAGTGGTGCAGTTGCACCTTATATAAAGGGAGGTGGCGCGCAGTTCGTCACTCCTGTGGGGGTCCGGGCGGGGACACCAAGAGCCCGCCGATGAGCCTAACTTGGTGTCCTAGGCGAAACCCCACACAAGATACGGCACAAACCTAGTAGAATTGCTGAGTTTTAATTCACCGGCCGTGAAAGCCAATATACCATCTTTTTGGAAGCCTTCATAGGGAGGTTAAGGCTGCTTGAACTTTTAGTTCTCGTAGTCAAGTGGAGCAGTTGCACCTTATATAAAGGGAGGTGGCGCGCAGTTCGTCACTCCTGTGGGGGTCCGGGCGGGGACACCAAGAGCCCGCCGATGAGCCTAACTTGGTGTCCTAGGCGAAACCCCACACAAGACACGGCACAAACCTAGAAGAATTGCTGAGTTTTAATTCACCGGCCGTGAAAGCCAATATACCATCTTTTTGGAAGCCTTCATAGGGAGGTTAAGGCTGCTTGAACTTTTAGTTCTCGTAGTCAAGAGGTGCAGTTGCACCTTATATAAAGGGAGGTGGCGCGCAGTTCGTCACTCCTGTGGCGGTCCGGGCGGGGACACCAAGAGCCCGCCGATGAGCCTAACTTGGTGTCCTAGGCGAAACCCCACACAAGACACGGCACAAACCTAGAAGAATTGCTGAGTTTTAATTCACCGGCCGCGAAAGCCAATATACCATCTTTTTGAAAGCCTTCATAGGGAGGTTAAGGCTGCTTGAACTTTTAGTTCTCGTAGTCAAGTGGTGCAGTTGCACCTTATATAAAGGGAGGTGGCGCGCAGTTCGTCAGTCCTGTGGGGGTCCGGGCGGGGACACCAAGAGCCCGCCGATGAGCCTAACTTGGTGTCCTAGGCGAAACCCCACACAAGACACGGCACAAACCTAGAAGAATTGCTGAGTTTTAATTCACCGGCCGTGAAAGCCAATATAGCATCTTTTTTGAAGCCTTCATAGGGAGGTTAAGGCTGCTTGAAGTTTTAGTTCTCGTAGTCAAGTGGTGCAGTTGCACCTTATATAAAGGGAGGTGGCGCGCAGTTCGTCACTCCTGTGGGGGTCCGGGCGGGGACACCAAGAGCCCGCTGATGAGCCTAACTTGGTGTCCTAGGCGAAACCCCACACAAGACACGGCACAAACCTAGAAGAATTGCTGAGTTTTAATTCACCGGCCGTGAAAGCCAATATACCATCTTTTTGGAAGCCTTCATAAGGAGGTTAAGGCTGCTTGAACATTTAGTTCTCGTAGTCAAGTGGTGCAGTTGCACCTTATATAAAGGGAGGTGGCGCGCAGTTCGTCAATCCTGTGGAGGTCCGGGCGGGGACACCAAGAGCCCGCCGATGAGCCTAACTTGGTGTCCTAGGCGAAACCCCACACAAGACACGGCACAAACCTAGAAGAATTGCTGAGTTTTAATTCACCGGCCGTGAAAGCCAATATACCATCTTTTTGGAAGCCTTCATAGGGAGGTTAAGGCTGCTTGAACTTTTAGTTCTCGTAGTCAAGTGGTGCAGTTGCACCTTATATAAAGGGAGGTGGCGCGCAGTTCGTCACTCCTGTGGGGGTCCGGGCGGGGACACCAAGAGCCCGCCGATGAGCCTAACTTTGTGTCCTAGGCGAAACCCCACACAAGACACGGCACAAACCTAGAAGAATTGCTGAGTTTTAATTCAGCGGCCGTGAAAGCCAATATACCATCTTTTTGGAAGCCTTCATAGGGAGGTTAAGGCTGCTTGAAATTTAGTTCTCGTAGTCAAGTGGTGCAGTTGCACCTTATATAAAGGGAGGTGGCGCGCAGTTCGTCACTCCTGTGGGGGTCCGGGCGGGGACACCAAGAGCCCGCCGATGAGCCTAACTTGGTGTCCTAGGCGAAACCCCACACAAGACACGGCTCAAACCTAGAAGAATTGCTGAGTTTTAATTCACCGGCCGTGAAAGCCAATATACCATCTTTTTGGAAGCCTTCATAGGGAGGTTAAGGCTGCTTGAACTTTTAGTTCTCGTAGTCAAGTGGTGCAGTTGCACCTTATATAAAGGGAGGTGGCGCGCAGTTCGTCACTCCTGTGGGGGTCCGGGCGGGGACACCAAGAGCCGGCCGATGAGCCTAACTTGGTGTCCTAGGCGAAACCCCACACAAGACACGGCACAAACCTAGAAGAATTGCTGAGTTTTAATTCACCGGCCGTGAAAGCCAATATACCATCTTTTTGGAAGCCTTCATAGGGAGGTTAAGGCTGCTTGAACTTTTAGTTCTCGTAGTCAAGTGGTGCAGTTGCACCTTATAAAAAGGGAGTTGGCGCGCAGTTCGTCACTCCTGTGGGGGTCCGGGCGGGGACACCAGGAGCCCGCCGATGAGCCTAACTTGGTGTCCTAGGCGAAACCCCACACAAGACACGGCACAAACCTAGAAGAATTGCTGAGTTTTAATTCACCGGCCGTGAAAGCCAATATACCATCTTTTTGGAAGCCTTCATAGGGAGGTTAAGGCTGCTTGAACTTTTAGTTCTCGTAGTCAAGTGGTGCAGTTGCACCTTGTATAAAGGGAGGTGGCGCGCAGTTCGTCACTCCTGTGGGGGTCCGGGCGGGGACACCAAGACCCCGCCGATGACCCTAACTTGGTGTCCTAGGCGAAACCCCACACAAGACACGGCACAAACCTAGAAGAATTGCTGAGTTTTAATTCACCGGCCGTGAAAGCCAATATACCATCTTTTTGGAAGCCTTCATAGGGAGGTTAAGGCTGCCTGAACTTTTAGTTCTCGTAGTCAAGTGGTGCAGTTGCACCTTATATAAAGGGAGGTGGCGCGCAGTTCGTCACTCCTGTGGGGGTCCGGGCGGGGACAACTAGAGCCCGCCGATGAGCCTAACTTGGTGTCCTAGGCGAAACCCCACACAAGACACGGCACAAACCTAGAAGAATTGCTGAGTTTTAATTCACCGGCCGTGAAAGCCAATATACCATCTTTTTGGAAGCCTTCTTAGGGAGGTTAAGGCTGCTTGAACTTTTAGTTCTCGTAGTCAAGTGGTGCAGTTGCACCTTATATAATGGGAGGTGGCGCGCAGTTCGTCACTCCTGTGGGGGTCCGGGCGGGGACACCAAGAGCCCGCCGATGAGCCTAACTTGGTGTCCTAGGCGAAACCCCACACAAGACACGGCACAAACCTAGAAGAATTGCTGAGTTTTAATTCACCGGCCGTGAAAGCCAATATACCATCTTTTTGGAAGCCTTCATAGGGAGGTCAAGGCTGCTTGAAATTTTAGTTCTCGTAGTCAAGTGGTGCTGTTGCACCTTATATAAAGGGAGGTGGCGCGCAGTCCGTCACTCCTGTGGGGGTCCGGGCGGGGACACCAAGAGCCCGCCGATGAGCCTAACTTGGTGTCCTAGGCGAAACCCCACACAAGACACGGCACAAACCTAGAAGAATTGCTGAGTTTTAATTCACCGGCCGTGAAAGCCAATATACCATCTTTTTGGAAGCCTTCATAGGGAGGTTAAGGCTGCTTGAATTTTAGTTCTCGTAGTCAAGTGGTGCAGTTGCACCTTATATAAAGGGAGGTGGCGCGCAGTTCGTCACTCCTGTGGGGGTCCGGGCGGAGACACCAAGAGCCCGCCGATGAGCCTAACTTGGTGTCCTAGGCGAAACCCCACACAAGACACGGTACAAACCTAGAAGAATTGCTGAGTTTTAATTCACCGGCCGTGAAAGCCAATATACCATCTTTTTGGAAGCCTTCATAGGGACGTTAAGGCTGCTTGAACTTATAGTTCTCGTAGTCAAGTGGTGCAGTTGCACCTTATATAAAGGGAGGTGGCGCGCAGTTCGTCACTCCTGTGGGGGTCCGGGCGGGGACACCAAGAGCCCGCCGATGAGCCTAACTTGGTGTCCTAGGCGAAACCCCACACAAGACACGGCACAAACCTAGAAGAATTGCTGAGTTTTAATTCACCGGCCGTGAAAGCCAATATACCATCTTTTTGGAAGCCTTCATAGGGAGGTTAAGGCTGCTTGAACTTTTAGTTCTCGTAGTCAAGTGGTGCAGTTGCACCTTATATAAAGGGAGGTGGCGCGCAGTTCGTCACTCCTGTGGGGGTCCGGGCGGGGACACCAAGAGCCCGCCGATGAGCCTAACTTGGTGTCCTAGGCGAAACCCCACACAAGACACGGCACAAACCTAGAAGAATTGCTGAGTTTTAATTCACAGGCCGTGAAAGCCAATATACCATCTTTTTGGAAGCCTTCATAGGGAGGTTAAGGCTGCTTGAACTTTTAGTTCTCGTAGTCAAGTGGTGCAGTTGCACCTTATATAAAGGGAGGTGGCGCGCAGTTCGTCACTCCTGTGGGGGTCCGGGCGGGGGACACCAAGAGCCCGCTGATGAGCCTAACTTGGTGTCCTAGGCGAAACCCCACACAAGACACGGCACAAACCTAGAAGAATTGCTGAGTTTTAATTCACCGGCCGTGAAAGCCAATATACCATCTTTTTGGAAGCCTTCATAAGGAGGTTAAGGCTGCTTGAACATTTAGTTCTCGTAGTCAAGTGGTGCAGTTGCACCTTATATAAAGGGAGGTGGCGCGCAGTTCGTCACTCCTGTGGGGGTCCGGGCGGGGACACCAAGAGCCCGCCGATGAGCCTAACTTGGTGTCCTAGGCGAAACCCCACACAAGACACGGCACAAACCTAGAAGAATTGCTGAGTTTTAATTCACCGGCCGTGAAAGCCAATATACCATCTTTTTGGAAGCCTTCATAGGGAGGTTAAGGCTGCTTGAACTTTTAGTTCTCGTAGTCATGTGGTGCAGTTGCACCTTATATAAAGGGAGGTGGCGCGCAGTTCGTCACTCCTGTGGGGGTCCGGGCGGGGACACCAAGAGCCCGCCGATGAGCCTAACTTGGTGTCCTAGGCGAAACCCCACACAAGACACGGCACAAACCTAGAAGAATTGCTGAGTTTTAATTCACCGGCCGTGAAAGCCAATATACCATCTTTTTGGAAGCCTTCATAGGGAGGTTAAGGCTGCTTGAACTTTTAGTTCTCGTAGTCAAGTGGTGCAGTTGCACCTTATATAAAGGGAGGTGGCGCGCAGTTCGTCACTCCTGTGGGGGTCCGGGCGGGGACACCAAGAGCCCGCTGATGAGCCTAACTTGGTGTCCTAGGCGAAACCCCACACAAGACACGGCACAAACCTAGAAGAATTGCTGAGTTTTAATTCACCGGCCGTGAAAGCCAATATACCATCTTTTTGGAAGCTTTCATAAGGAGGTTAAGGCTGCTTGAACATTTAGTTCTCGTAGTCAAGTGGTGCAGTTGCACCTTATGTAAAGGGAGGTGGCGCGCAGTTCGTCACTCCTGTGGGGGTCCGGGCGGGGACACCAAGAGCCCGCCGATGAGCCTAACTTGGTGTCCTAGGCGAACCCCACACAAGACACGGCACAAACCTAGAAGAATTGCTGAGTTTTAATTCACCGGCCGTGAAAGCCAATATACCATCTTTTTGGAATCCTTCATAGGGAGGTTAAGGCTGCTTGAACTTTTAGTTCTCGTAGTCAAGTGGTGCAGTTGCACCTTATATAAAGGGAGGTGGCGCGCAGTTCGTCACTCCTGTGGGGGTCCGGGCGGGGACACCAAGAGCCGGCCGATGAGCCTAACTTGGTGTCCTAGGCGAAACCCCACACAAGACACGGCACAAACTTAGAAGAATTGCTGAGTTTTAATTCACCGGCCGTGAAAGCCAATATACCATCTTTTTGGAAGCCTTCATAGGGAGGTTAAGGCTGCTTGAACTTTTACTTCTCGTAGTCAAGTGGTGCAGTTGCACCTTATATAAAGGGAGGTGGCGCGCAGTTCGTCACTCCTGTGGGGGTCCGGGCGGGGACACCAAGAGCCCGCCGATGAGCCTAAATTGGTGTCCTAGGCGAAACCCCACACAAGACACGGCACAAACCTAGAAGAATTGCTGAGTTTTAATTCACCGGCCGTGAAAGCCAATATACCATCGTTTTGGAAGCCTTCATAGGGAGGTTAAGGCTGCTTGAACTTTTAGTTCTCGTAGTCAAGTGGTGCAGTTGCACCTTATATAAAGGGAGGTGGCGCGCAGTTCGTCACTCCTGTGGGGGTCCGGGCGGGGACACCAAGAGCCCGCCGATGAGCCTAACTTGGTGTCCTAGGCGAAACCCCACACAAGACACGGCACAAACCTAGAAGAATTGCTGAGTTTTAATTCACCGGCCGTGAAAGCCAATATAACATCTTTTTGGAAGCCTTCATAGGGAGGTTAAGGCTGCTTGAACTTTTAGTTCTCGTAGTCAAGTGGTGCAGTTGCACCTTATATAAAGGGAGGTGGCGCGCAGTTCGTCACTCCTGTGGGGGTCCGGGCGGGGACACCAAGAGCCCGCCGATGAGCCTAACTTGGTGTCCTAGGCGAAACCCCACACAAGATACGGCACAAACCTAGTAGAATTGCTGAGTTTTAATTCACCGGCCGTGAAAGCCAATATACCATCTTTTTGGAAGCCTTCATAGGGAGGTTAAGGCTGCTTGAACTTTTAGTTCTCGTAGTCAAGTGGAGCAGTTGCACCTTATATAAAGGGAGGTGGCGCGCAGTTCGTCACTCCTGTGGGGGTCCGGGCGGGGACACCAAGAGCCCGCCGATGAGCCTAACTTGGTGTCCTAGGCGAAACCCCACACAAGACACGGCACAAACCTAGAAGAATTGCTGAGTTTTAATTCACCGGCCGTGAAAGCCAATATACCATCTTTTTGGAAGCCTTCATAGGGAGGTTAAGGCTGCTTGAACTTTTAGTTCTCGTAGTCAAGAGGTGCAGTTGCACCTTATATAAAGGGAGGTGGCGCGCAGTTCTTCACTCCTGTGGCGGTCCGGGCGGGGACACCAAGAGCCCGCCGATGAGCATAACTTGGTGTCCTAGGCGAAACCCCACACAAGACACGGCACAAACCTAGAAGAATTGCTGAGTTTTAATTCACCGGCCGCGAAAGCCAATATACCATCTTTTTGAAAGCCTTCATAGGGAGGTTAAGGCTGCTTGAACTTTTAGTTCTCGTAGTCAAGTGGTGCAGTTGCACCTTATATAAAGGGAGGTGGCGCGCAGTTCGTCAGTCCTGTGGGGGTCCGGGCGGGGACACCAAGAGCCCGCCGATGAGCCTAACTTGGTGTCCTAGGCGAAACCCCACACAAGACACGGCACAAACCTAGAAGAATTGCTGAGTTTTAATTCACCGGCCGTGAAAGCCAATATAGCATCTTTTTTGAAGCCTTCATAGGGAGGTTAAGGCTGCTTGAAGTTTTAGTTCTCGTAGTCAAGTGGTGCAGTTGCACCTTATATAAAGGGAGGTGGCGCGCAGTTCGTCACTCCTGTGGGGGTCCGGGCGGGGACACCAAGAGCCCGCTGATGAGCCTAACTTGGTGTCCTAGGCGAAACCCCACACAAGACACGGCACAAACCTAGAAGAATTGCTGAGTTTTAATTCACCGGCCGTGAAAGCCAATATACCATCTTTTTGGAAGCCTTCATAAGGAGGTTAAGGCTGCTTGAACATTTAGTTCTCGTAGTCAAGTGGTGCAGTTGCACCTTATATAAAGGGAGGTGGCGCGCAGTTCGTCACTCCTGTGGGGGTCCGGGCGGGGACACCAAGAGCCCGCCGATGAGCCTAACTTGGTGTCCTAGGCGAAACCCCACACAAGACACGGCACAAACCTAGAAGAATTGCTGAGTTTTAATTCACCGGCCGTGAAAGCCAATATACCATCTTTTTGGAAGCCTTCATAGGGAGGTTAAGGCTGCTTGAACTTTTAGTTCTCGTAGTCAAGTGGTGCAGTTGCACCTTATATAAAGGGAGGTGGCGCGAAGTTCGTCACTCCTGTGGGGGTCCGGGCGGGGACACCAAGAGCCCGCCGATGAGCCTAACTTTGTGTCCTAGGCGAAACCCCACACAAGACACGGCACAAACCTAGAAGAATTGCTGAGTTTTAATTCAGCGGCCGTGAAAGCCAATATACCATCTTTTTGGAAGCCTTCATAGGGAGGTTAAGGCTGCTTGAAATTTAGTTCTCGTAGTCAAGTGGTGCAGTTGCACCTTATATAAAGGGAGGTGGCGCGCAGTTCGTCACTCCTGTGGGGGTCCGGGCGGGGACACCAAGAGCCCGCCGATGAGCCTAACTTGGTGTCCTAGGCGAAACCCCACACAAGACACGGCTCAAACCTAGAAGAATTGCTGAGTTTTAATTCACCGGCCGTGAAAGCCAATATACCATCTTTTTGGAAGCCTTCATAGGGAGGTTAAGGCTGCTTGAACTTTTAGTTCTCGTAGTCAAGTGGTGCAGTTGCACCTTATATAAAGGGAGGTGGCGCGCAGTTCGTCACTCCTGTGGGGGTCCGGGCGGGGACACCAAGAGCCGGCCGATGAGCCTAACTTGGTGTCCTAGGCGAAACCCCACACAAGACACGGCACAAACCTAGAAGAATTGCTGAGTTTTAATTCACCGGCCGTGAAAGCCAATATACCATCTTTTTGGAAGCCTTCATAGGGAGGTTAAGGCTGCTTGAACTTTTAGTTCTCGTAGTCAAGTGGTGCAGTTGCACCTTATAAAAAGGGAGTTGGCGCGCAGTTCGTCACTCCTGTGGGGGTCCGGGCGGGGACACCAGGAGCCCGCCGATGAGCCTAACTTGGTGTCCTAGGCGAAACCCCACACAAGACACGGCACAAACCTAGAAGAATTGCTGAGTTTTAATTCACCGGCCGTGAAAGCCAATATACCATCTTTTTGGAAGCCTTCATAGGGAGGTTAATGCTGCTTGAACTTTTAGTTCTCGTAGTCAAGTGGTGCAGTTGCACCTTGTATAAAGGGAGGTGGCGCGCAGTTCGTCACTCCTGTGGGGGTCCGGGCGGGGACACCAAGACCCCGCCGATGACCCTAACTTGGTGTCCTAGGCGAAACCCCACACAAGACACGGCACAAACCTAGAAGAATTGCTGAGTTTTAATTCACCGGCCGTGAAAGCCAATATACCATCTTTTTGGAAGCCTTCATAGGGAGGTTAAGGCTGCTTGAACTTTTAGTTCTCGTAGTCAAGTGGTGCAGTTGCACCTTATATAAAGGGAGGTGGCGCGCAGTTCGTCACTCCTGTGGGGGTCCGGGCGGGGACAACTAGAGCCCGCCGATGAGCCTAACTTGGTGTCCTAGGCGAAACCCCACACAAGACACGGCACAAACCTAGAAGAATTGCTGAGTTTTAATTCACCGGCCGTGAAAGCCAATATACCATCTTTTTGGAAGCCTTCTTAGGGAGGTTAAGGCTGCTTGAACTTTTAGTTCTCGTAGTCAAGTGGTGCAGTTGCACCTTATATAAAGGGAGGTGGCGCGCAGTTCGTCACTCCTGTGGGGGTCCGGGCGGGGACACCAAGAGCCCGCCGATGAGCCTAACTTGGTGTCCTAGGCGAAACCCCACACAAGACACGGCACAAACCTAGAAGAATTGCTGAGTTTTAATTCACCGGCCGTGAAAGCCAATATACCATCTTTTTGGAAGCCTTCATAGGGAGGTTAAGGCTGCTTGAAATTTTAGTTCTCGTAGTCAAGTGGTGCTGTTGCACCTTATATAAAGGGAGGTGGCGCGCAGTCCGTCACTCCTGTGGGGGTCCGGGCGGGGACACCAAGAGCCCGCCGATGAGCCTAACTTGGTGTCCTAGGCGAAACCCCACACAAGACACGGCACAAACCTAGAAGAATTGCTGAGTTTTAATTCACCGGCCGTGAAAGCCAATATACCATCTTTTTGGAAGCCTTCATAGGGAGGTTAAGGCTGCTTGAATTTTAGTTCTCGTAGTCAAGTGGTGCAGTTGCACCTTATATAAAGGGAGGTGGCGCGCAGTTCGTCACTCCTGTGGGGGTCCGGGCGGAGACACCAGGAGCCCGCCGATGAGCCTAACTTGGTGTCCTAGGCGAAACCCCACACAAGACACGGTACTAACCTAGAAAAATTGCTGAGTTTTAATTCACCGGCCGTGAAAGCCAATATACCATCTTTTTGGAAGCCTTCATAGGGACGTTAAGGCTGCTTGAACTTATAGTTCTCGTAGTCAAGTGGTGCAGTTGCACCTTATATAAAGGGAGGTGGCGCGCAGTTCGTCACTCCTGTGGGGGTCCGGGCGGGGACACCAAGAGCCCGCCGATGAGCCTAACTTGGTGTCCTAGGCGAAACCCCACACAAGACACGGCACAAACCTAGAAGAATTGCTGAGTTTTAATTCACCGGCCGTGAAAGCCAATATACCATCTTTTTGGAAGCCTTCATAGGGAGGTTAAGGCTGCTTGAACTTTTAGTTCTCGTAGTCAAGTGGTGCAGTTGCACCTTATATAAAGGGAGGTGGCGCGCAGTTCGTCACTCCTGTGGGGGTCCGGGCGGGGACACCAAGAGCCCGCCGATGAGCCTAACTTGGTGTCCTAGGCGAAACCCCACACAAGACACGGCACAAACCTAGAAGAATTGCTGAGTTTTAATTCACAGGCCGTGAAAGCCAATATACCATCTTTTTGGAAGCCTTCATAGGGAGGTTAAGGCTGCTTGAACTTTTAGTTCTCGTAGTCAAGTGGTGCAGTTGCACCTTATATAAAGGGAGGTGGCGCGCAGTTCGTCACTCCTGTGGGGGTCCGGGCGGGGACACCAAGAGCCCGCTGATGAGCCTAACTTGGTGTCCTAGGCGAAACCCCACACAAGACACGGCACAAACCTAGAAGAATTGCTGAGTTTTAATTCACCGGCCGTGAAAGCCAATATACCATCTTTTTGGAAGCCTTCATAAGGAGGTTAAGGCTGCTTGAACATTTAGTTCTCGTAGTCAAGTGGTGCAGTTGCACCTTATATAAAGGGAGGTGGCGCGCAGTTCGTCACTCCTGTGGGGGTCCGGGCGGGGACACCAAGAGCCCGCCGATGAGCCTAACTTGGTGTCCTAGGCGAAACCCCACACAAGACACGGCACAAACCTAGAAGAATTGCTGAGTTTTAATTCACCGGCCGTGAAAGCCAATATACCATCTTTTTGGAAGCCTTCATAGGGAGGTTAAGGCTGCTTGAACTTGTAGTTCTCGTAGTCATGTGGTGCAGTTGCACCTTATATAAAGGGAGGTGGCGCGCAGTTCGTCACTCCTGTGGGGGTCCGGGCGGGGACACCAAGAGCCCGCCGATGAGCCTAACTTGGTGTCCTAGGCGAAACCCCACACAAGACACGACACAAACCTAGAAGAATTGCTGAGTTTTAATTCACCGGCCGTGAAAGCCAATATACCATCTTTTTGGAAGCCTTCATAGGGAGGTTAAGGCTGCTTGAACTTTTAGTTCTCGTAGTCAAGTGGTGCAGTTGCACCTTATATAAAGGGAGGTGGCGCGCAGTTCGTCACTCCTGTGGGGGTCCGGGCGGGGACACCAAGAGCCCGCTGATGAGCCTAACTTGGTGTCCTAGGCGAAACCCCACACAAGACACGGCACAAACCTAGAAGAATTGCTGAGTTTTAATTCACCGGCCGTGAAAGCCAATATACCATCTTTTTGGAAGCTTTCATAAGGAGGTTAAGGCTGCTTGAACATTTAGTTCTCGTAGTCAAGTGGTGCAGTTGCACCTTATATAAAGGGAGGTGGCGCGCAGTTCGTCACTCCTGTGGGGGTCCGGGCGGGGACACCAAGAGCCCGCCGATGAGCCTAACTTGGTGTCCTAGGCGAAACCCCACACAAGACACGGCACAAACCTAGAAGAATTGCTGAGTTTTAATTCACCGGCCGTGAAAGCCAATATACCATCTTTTTGGAAGCCTTCATAGGGAGGTTAAGGCTGCTTGAAATTTTAGTTCTCGTAGTCAAGTGGTGCAGTTGCACCTTATATAAAGGGAGGTGGCGCGCAGTTCGTCACTCCTGTGGGGGTCCGGGCGGGGACACCAAGAGCCCGCCGATGAGCCTAACTTGGTGTCCTAGGCGAAACCCCACACAAGACACGGCACAAACCTAGAAGAATTGCTGAGTTTGAATTCAGCGGCCGTGAAAGCCAATATACCATCTTTTTGGAAGCCTTCATAGGGAGGTTAAGGCTGCTTGAAATTTAGTTCTCGTAGTCAAGTGGTGCAGTTGCACCTTATATACAGGGAGGTGGCGCGCAGTTCGTCACTCCTGTGGGGGTCCGGGCGGGGACACCAAGAGCCCGCCGATGAGCCTAACTTGGTGTCCTAGGCGAAACCCCACACAAGACACGGCACAAACCTAGAAGAATTGCTGAGTTTTAATTCACCGGCCGTGAAAGCCAATATACCATCTTTTTGGAAGCCTTCATAGGGAGGTTAAGGCTGCTTGAACATTTAGTTCTCGTAGTCAAGTGGTGCAGTTGCACCTTATATAAAGGGAGGTGGCGCGCAGTTCGTCACTCCTGTGGGGGTCCGGGCGGGGACACCAAGAGCTCGCCGATGAGCCTAACTTGGTGTCCTAGGCGAAACCCCACACAAGACACGGCACAAACCTAGAAGAATTGCTGAGTTTTAATTCACCGGCCGTGAAAGCCAATATACCATCTTTTTGGAAGCCTTCATAGGGAGGTTAAGGCTGCTTGAAATTTAGTTCTCGTAGTCAAGTGGTGCAGTTGCACCTTATATAAAGGGAGGTGGCGCGCAGTTCGTCACTCCTGTGGGGGTCCGGGCGGGGACACCAAGAGCCCGCCGATGAGCCTAACTTGGTGTCCTAGGCGAAACCCCACACATGACACGGCACAAACCTAGAAGAATTGCTGAGTTTTAATTCACCGGCCGTGAAAGCCAATATACCATCTTTTTGGAAGCCTTCATAGGGAGGTTAAGGCTGCTTGAACTTTTAGTTCTCGTAGTCAAGTGGTGCAGTTGCACCTTATATAAAGGGGAGGTGGCGCGCAGTTCGTCACTCCTGTGGGGGTCCGGGCGGGGACACCAAGAGCCGGCCGATGAGCCTAACTTGGTGTCCTAGGCGAAACCCCACACAAGACACGGCACAAACCTAGAAGAATTGCTGAGTTTTAATTCACCGGCCGTGAAAGCCAATATACCATCTTTTTGGAAGCCTTCATAGGGAGGTTAAGGCTGCTTGAACTTTTAGTTCTCGTAGTCAAGTGGTGCAGTTGCACCTTATATAAAGGGAGGTGGCGCGCAGTTCGTCACTCCTGTTGGGTCCTGGCGGAGACACCAAGAGCCCGCCGATGAGCCTAAATTGGTGTCCTAGGCGAAACCCCACACAAGACACGGCACAAACCTAGAAGAATTGCTGAGTTTTAATTCACCGGCCGTGAAAGCCAATATACCATCTTTTTGGAAGCCTTCATAGGGAGGTTAAGGCTGCTTGAACTTTTAGTTCTCGTAGTCAAGTGGTGCAGTTGCACCTTATAAAAAGGGAGGTGGCGCGCAGTTCGTCACTCCTGTGGGGGTCCGGGCGGGGACACCAGGAGCCCGCCGATGAGCCTAACTTGGTGTCCTAGGCGAAACCCCACACAAGACACGGCACAAACCTAGAAGAATTGCTGAGTTTTAATTCACCGGCCGTGAAAGCCAATATACCAACTTTTTGGAAGCCTTCATAGGGAGGTTAAGGCTGCTTGAACTTTTAGTTCTCGTAGTCAAGTGGTGCAGTTGCACCTTGTATAAAGGGAGGTGGCGCGCAGTTCGTCACTCCTGTGGGGGTCCGGGCGGGGACACCAAGAGCCCGCCGATGACCCTAACTTGGTGTCCTAGGCGAAACCCCACACAAGACACGGCACAAACCTAGAAGAATTGCTGAGTTTTAATTCACCGGCCGTGAAAGCCAATATACCATCTTTTTGGAAGCCTTCATAGGGAGGTTAAGGCTGCTTGAACTTTTAGTTCTCGTAGTCAAGTGGTGCAGTTGCACCTTATATAAAGGGAGGTGGCGCGCAGTTCGTCACTCCTGTGGGGGTCCGGGCGGGGACAACTAGAGCCCGCCGATGAGCCTAACTTGGTGTCCTAGGCGAAACCCCACACAAGACACGGCACAAACCTAGAAGAATTGCTGAGTTTTAATTCACCGGCCGTGAAAGCCAATATACCATCTTTTTGGAAGCCTTCATAGGGAGGTTAAGGCTGCTTGAACTTTTAGTTCTCGTAGTCAAGTGGTGCAGTTGCACCTTATAAAAAGGGAGGTGGCGCGCAGTTCGTCACTCCTGTGGGGGTCCGGGCGGGGACACCAGGAGCCCGCCGATGAGCCTAACTTGGTGTCCTAGGCGAAACCCCACACAAGACACGGCACAAACCTAGAAGAATTGCTGAGTTTTAATTCACCGGCCGTGAAAGCCAATATACCATCTTTTTGGAAGCCTTCATAGGGAGGTTAAGGCTGCTTGAACTTTTAGTTCTCGTAGTCAAGTGGTGCAGTTGCACCTTGTATAAAGGGAGGTGGCGCGCAGTTCGTCACTCCTGTGGGGATCCGGGCGGGGACACCAGGAGCCCGCCGATGACCCTAACTTGGTGTCCTAGCCAAAACCCCACACAAGACACGGCACAAACCTAGAAGAATTGCTGAGTTTTAATTCACCGGCCGTGAAAGCCAATATACCATCTTTTTGGAAGCCTTCATAGGGAGGTTAAGGCTGCTTGAACTTTTAGTTCTCGTAGTCAAGTGGTGCAGTTGCACCTTATATAAAGGGAGGTGGCGCGCAGTTCGTCACTCCTGTGGGGTTCCGGGCGGGGACAACTAGAGCCCGCCGATGAGCCTAACTTGGTGTCCTAGGCGAAACCCCACACAAGACACGGCACAAACCTAGAAGAATTGCTGAGTTTTAATTCACCGGCCGTGAAAGCCAATATACCATCTTTTTGGAAGCCTTCATAGGGAGGTTAAGGCTGCTTGAACTTTTAGTTCTCGTAGTCAAGTGGTGCAGTTGCACCTTATATAAAGGGAGGTGGCGCGCAGTTCGTCACTCCTGTGGGGGTCCGGGCGGGGACACCAAGAGCCCGCCGATGAGCCTAACTTGGTGTCCTAGGCGAAACCCCACACAAGACACGGCACAAACCTAGAAGAATTGCTGAGTTTTAATTCACCGGCCGTGAAAGCCAATATACCATCTTTTTGGAAGCCTTCATAGGGAGGTTAAGGCTGCTTGAAATTTTAGTTCTCGTAGTCAAGTGGTGCAGTTGCACCTTATATAAAGGGAGGTGGCGCGCAGTTCGTCACTCCTGTGGGGGTCCGGGCGGGGACACCAAGAGCCCGCCGATGAGCCTAACTTGGTGTCCTAGGCGAAACCCCACACAAGACACGGCACAAACCTAGAAGAATTGCTGAGTTTTAATTCACCGGCCGTGAAAGCCAATATACCATCTTTTTGGAAGCCTTCATAGGGAGGTTAAGGCTGCTTGAATTTTAGTTCTCGTAGTCAAGTGGTGCAGTTGCACCTTATATAAAGGGAGGTGGCGCGCAGTTCGTCACTCCTGTGGGGGTCCGGGCGGAGACACCAAGAGCCCGCCGATGAGCCTAACTTGGTGTCCTAGGCGAAACCCCACACAAGACACGGTACAAACCTAGAAGAATTGCTGAGTTTTAATTCACCGGCCGTGAAAGCCAATATACCATCTTTTTGGAAGCCTTCATAGGGACGTTAAGGCTGCTTGAACTTATAGTTCTCGTAGTCAAGTGGTGCAGTTGCACCTTATATAAAGGGAGGTGGCGCGCAGTTCGTCACTCCTGTGGGGGTCCGGGCGGGGACACCAAGAGCCCGCCGATGAGCCTAACTTGGTGTCCTAGGCGAAACCCCACACAAGACACGGCACAAACCTAGAAGAATTGCTGAGTTTTAATTCACCGGCCGTGAAAGCCAATATACCATCTTTTTGGAAGCCTTCATAGGGAGGTTAAGGCTGCTTGAACTTTTAGTTCTCGTAGTCAAGTGGTGCAGTTGCACCTTATATAAAGGGAGGTGGCGGGCAGTTCGTCACTCCTGTGGGGGTCCGGGCGGGGACACCAAGAGCCCGCCGATGAGCCTAACTTGGTGTCCTAGGCGAAACCCCACACAAGACACGGCACAAACCTAGAAGAATTGCTGAGTTTTAATTCACCGGCCGTGAAAGCCAATATACCATCTTTTTGGAAGCCTTCATAGGGAGGTTAAGGCTGCTTGAACTTTTAGTTCTCGTAGTCAAGTGGTGCAGTTGCACCTTATATAAAGGGAGGTGGCGCGCAGTTCGTCACTCCTGTGGGGGTCCGGGCGGGGACACCAAGAGCCCGCTGATGAGCCTAACTTGGTGTCCTAGGCGAAACCCCACACAAGACACGGCACAAACCTAGAAGAATTGCTGAGTTTTAATTCACCGGCCGTGAAAGCCAATATACCATCTTTTTGGAAGCCTTCATAAGGAGGTTAAGGCTGCTTGAACATTTAGTTCTCGTAGTCAAGTGGTGCAGTTGCACCTTATATAAAGGGAGGTGGCGCGCAGTTCGTCACTCCTGTGGGGGTCCGGGCGGGGACACCAAGAGCCCGCCGATGAGCCTAACTTGGTGTCCTAGGCGAAACCCCACACAAGACACGGCACAAACCTAGAAGAATTGCTGAGTTTTAATTCACCGGCCGTGAAAGCCAATATACCATCTTTTTGGAAGCCTTCATAGGGAGGTTAAGGCTGCTTGAAATTTTAGTTCTCGTAGTCAAGTGGTGCAGTTGCACCTTATATAAAGGGAGGTGGCGCGCAGTTCGTCACTCCTGTGGGGGTCCGGGCGGGGACACCAAGAGCCCGCCGATGAGCCTAACTTGGTGTCCTAGGCGAAACCCCACACAAGACACGGCACAAACCTAGAAGAATTGCTGAGTTTTAATTCAGCGGCCGTGAAAGCCAATATACCATCTTTTTGGAAGCCTTCATAGGGAGGTTAAGGCTGCTTGAAATTTAGTTCTCGTAGTCAAGTGGTGCAGTTGCACCTTATATAAAGGGAGGTGGCGCGCAGTTCGTCACTCCTGTGGGGGTCCGGGCGGGGACACCAAGAGCCCGCCGATGAGCCTAACTTGGTGTCCTAGGCGAAACCCCACACAAGACACGGCACAAACCTAGAAGAATTGCTGAGTTTTAATTAACCGGCCGTGAAAGCCAATATACCATCTTTTTGGAAGCCTTCATAGGGAGGTTAAGGCTGCTTGAACATTTAGTTCTCGTAGTCAAGTGGTGCAGTTGCACCTTATATAAAGGGAGGTGGCGCGCAGTTCGTCACTCCTGTGGGGGTCCGGGCGGGGACACCAAGAGCTCGCCGATGAGCCTAACTTGGTGTCCTAGGCGAAACCCCACACAAGACACGGCACAAACCTAGAAGAATTGCTGAGTTTTAATTCACCGGCCGTGAAAGCCAATATACCATCTTTTTGGAAGCCTTCATAGGGAGGTTAAGGCTGCTTGAAATTTAGTTCTCGTAGTCAAGTGGTGCAGTTGCACCTTATATAAAGGGAGGTGGCGCGCAGTTCGTCACTCCTGTGGGGGTCCGGGCGGGGACACCAAGAGCCCGCCGATGAGCCTAACTTGGTGTCCTAGGCGAAACCCCACACATGACACGGCACAAACCTAGAAGAATTGCTGAGTTTTAATTCACCGGCCGTGAAAGCCAATATACCATCTTTTTGGAAGCCTTCATAGGGAGGTTAAGGCTGCTTGAACTTTTAGTTCTCGTAGTCAAGTGGTGCAGTTGCACCTTATATAAAGGGGAGGTGGCGCGCAGTTCGTCACTCCTGTGGGGGTCCGGGCGGGGACACCAAGAGCCGGCCGATGAGCCTAACTTGGTGTCCTAGGCGAAACCCCTCACAAGACACGGCACAAACCTAGAAGAATTGCTGAGTTTTAATTCACCGGCCGTGAAAGCCAATATACCATCTTTTTGGAAGCCTTCATAGGGAGGTTAAGGCTGCTTGAACTTTTAGTTCTCGTAGTCAAGTGGTGCAGTTGCACCTTATATAAAGGGAGGTGGCGCGCAGTTCGTCACTCCTGTGGGGTCCGGGCGGAGACACCAAGAGCCCGCCGATGAGCCTAGCTTGGTGTCCTAGGCGAAACCCCACACAAGACACGGCACAAACCTAGAAGAATTGCTGAGTTTTAATTCACCGGCCGTGAAAGCCAATATACCATCTTTTTGGAAGCCTTCATAGGGAGGTTAAGGCTGCTTGAACTTTTAGTTCTCGTAGTCAAGTGGTGCAGTTGCACCTTATATAAAGGCAGGTGGCGCGCAGTTCGTCACTCCTGTGGGGGTCCGGGCGGGGACACCAAGAGCCCGCCGATGAGCCTAACTTGGTGTCCTAGGCGAAACCCCACACAAGACACGGCACAAACCTAGAAGAATTGCTGAGTTTTAATTCACCGGCCGTGAAAGCCAATATACCATCCTTTTGGAAGCCTTCATAGGGAGGTTAAGGCTGCTTGAATTTTAGTTCTCGTAGTCAAGTGGTGCAGTTGCACCTTATATAAAGGGAGGTGGCGCGCAGTTCGTCACTCCTGTGGGGGTCCGGGCGGAGACACCAAGAGCCCGCCGATGAGCCTAACTTGGTGTCCTAGGCGAAACCCCACAAAAGACACGGTACAAACCTAGAAGAATTGCTGAGTTTTAATTCACCGGCCGTGAAAGCCAATATACCATCTTTTTGGAAGCCTTCATAGGGACGTTAAGGCTGCTTGAACTTATAGTTCTCGTAGTCAAGTGGTGCAGTTGCACCTTATATAAAGGGAGGTGGCGCGCAGTTCGTCGATCCTGTGGGGGTCCGGGCGGGGACACCAAGAGCCCGCCGATGAGCCTAACTTGGTGTCCTAGGCGAAACCCCACACAAGACACGGCACAAACCTAGAAGAATTGCTGAGTTTTAATTCACCGGCCGTGAAAGCCAATATACCATCTTTTTGGAAGCCTTCATAGGGAGGTTAAGGCTGCTTGAACTTTTAGTTCTCGTAGTCAAGTGGTGCAGTTGCACCTTATATAAAGGGAGGTGGCGCGCAGTTCGTCACTCCTGTGGGGGTCCGGGCGGGGACACCAAGAGCCCGCCGATGAGCCTAACTTGGTGTCCTAGGCGAAACCCCACACAAGACACGGCACAAACCTAGAAGAATTGCTGAGTTTTAATTCACCGGCCGTGAAAGCCAATATACCATCTTTTTGGAAGCCTTCATAGGGAGGTTAAGGCTGCTTGAACTTTTAGTTCTCGTAGTCAAGTGGTGCAGTTGCACCTTATATAAAGGGAGGTGGCGCGCAGTTCTTCACTCCTGTGGGGGTCCGGGCGGGGACACCAAGAGCCCGCTGATGAGCCTAACTTGGTGTCCTAGGCGAAACCCCACACAAGACACGGCACAAACCTAGAAGAATTGCTGAGTTTTAATTCACCGGCCGTGAAAGCCAATATACCATCTTTTTGGAAGCCTTCATAAGGAGGTTAAGGCTGCTTGAACATTTAGTTCTCGTAGTCAAGTGGTGCAGTTGCACCTTATATAAAGGGAGGTGGCGCGCAGTTCGTCACTCCTGTGGGGGTCCGGGCGGGGCACCAAGAGCCCGCCGATGAGCCTAACTTGGTGTCCTAGGCGAAACCCCACACAAGACACGGCACAAACCTAGAAGAATTGCTGAGTTTTAATTCACCGGCCGTGAAAGCCAATATACCATCTTTTTGGAAGCCTTCATAGGGAGGTTAAGGCTGCTTGAAATTTTAGTTCTCGTAGTCAAGTGGTGCAGTTGCACCTTATATAAAGGGAGGTGGCGCGCAGTTCGTCACTCCTGTGGGGGTCCGGGCGGGGACACCAAGAGCCCGCCGATGAGCCTAACTTGGTGTCCTAGGCGAAACCCCACACAAGACACGGCACAAACCTAGAAGAATT
This sequence comes from Meconema thalassinum, assembly GCA_946902985.2. NCBI lineage: Eukaryota > Metazoa > Arthropoda > Insecta > Orthoptera > Tettigoniidae > Meconema > Meconema thalassinum. The sequence goes on from OX336397.1 coordinate 147,787,943, forward strand.
GCTGAGTTTTAATTCACCGGCCGTGAAAGCCAATATACCATCTTTTTGGAAGCCTTCATAGGGAGGTTAAGGCTGCTTGAAATTTAGTTCTCGTAGTCAAGTGGTGCAGTTGCACCTTATATAAAGGGAGGTGGCGCGCAGTTCGTCACTCCTGTGGGGGTCCGGGCGGGGACACCAAGAGCCCGCCGATGAGCCTAACTTGGTGTCCTAGGCGAAACCCCACACAAGACACGGCACAAACCTAGAAGAATTGCTGAGTTTTAATTCACCGGCCGTGAAAGCCAATATACCATCTTTTTGGAAGCCTTCATAGGGAGGTTAAGGCTGCTTGAACATTTAGTTCTCGTAGTCAAGTGGTGCAGTTGCACCTTATATAAAGGGAGGTGGCGCGCAGTTCGTCACTCCTGTGGGGGTCCGGGCGGAACACCAAGAGCTCGCCGATGAGCCTAACTTGGTGTCCTAGGCGAAACCCCACACAAGACACGGCACAAACCTAGAAGAATTGCTGAGTTTTAATTCACCGGCCGTGAAAGCCAATATACCATCTTTTTGAAAGCCTTCATAGGGAGGTTAAGGCTGCTTGAAATTTAGTTCTCGTAGTCAAGTGGTGCAGTTGCACCTTATATAAAGGGAGGTGGCGCGCAGTTCGTCACTCCTGTGGGGGTCCGGGCGGGGACACCAAGAGCCCGCCGATGAGCCTAACTTGGTGTCCTAGGCGAAACCCCACACATGACACGGCACAAAACTAGAAGAATTGCTGAGTTTTAATTCACCGGCCGTGAAAGCCAATATACCATCTTTTTGGAAGCCTTCATAGGGAGGTTAAGGCTGCTTGAACTTTTAGTTCTCGTAGTCAAGTGGTGCAGTTGCACCTTATATAAAGGGGAGGTGGCGCGCAGTTCGTCACTCCTGTGGGGGTCCGGGCGGGGACACCAAGAGCCTTCCGATGAGCCTAACTTGGTGTCCTAGGCGAAACCCCACACAAGACACGGCACAAACCTAGAAGAATTGCTGAGTTTTAATTCACCGGCCGTGAAAGCCAATATACCATCTTTTTGGAAGCCTTCATAGGGAGGTTAAGGCTGCTTGAACTTTTAGTTCTCGTAGTCAAGTGGTGCAGTTGTACCTTATATAAAGGGAGGTGGCGCGCAGTTCGTCACTCCTGTGGGGTCCGGGCGGAGACACCAAGAGCCCGCCGATGAGCCTAAATTGGTGTCCTAGGCGAAACCCCACACAAGACACGGCATAAACTTAGAAGAATTGCTGAGTTTTAATTCACCGGCCGTGAAAGCCAATATACCATCTTTTTGGAAGCCTTCATAGGGAGGTTAAGGCTGCTTGAACTTTTAGTTCTCGTAGTCAAGTGGTGCAGTTGCACCTTATATAAAGGGAGGTGGCGCGCAGTTCGTCACTCCTGTGGGGGTCCGGGCGGGGACACCAAGAGCCCGCCGATGAGCCTAAATTGGTGTCCTAGGCGAAACCCCACACAAGACACGGCACAAACCTAGAAGAATTGCTGAGTTTTAATTCACCGGCCGTGAAAGCCAATATACCATCTTTTTGGAAGCCTTCATAGGGAGGTTAAGGCTGCTTGAACTTTTAGTTCTCGTAGTCAAGTGGTGCAGTTGCACCTTATATAAAGGGAGGTGGCGCGCAGTTCGTCACTCCTGTGGGGGTCCGGGCGGGGACACCAAGAGCCCGCCGATGAGCCTAACTTGGTGTCCTAGGCGAAACCCCACACAAGACACGGCACAAACCTAGAAGAATTGCTGAGTTTTAATTCACCGGCCGTGAAAGCCAATATACCATCTTTTTGGAAGCCTTCATAGGGAGGTTAAGGCTGCTTGAACTTTTAGTTCTCGTAGTCAAGTGGTGCAGTTGCACCTTATATAAAGGGAGGTGGCGCGCAGTTCGTCACTCCTGTGGGGGTCCGGGCGGGGACACCAAGATCCCGCCGATGTGCCTAACTTGGTGTCCTAGGCGAAACCCCACACAAGACACGGCACAAACCTAGAAGAATTGCTGAGTTTTAATTCACCGGCCGTGAAAGCCAATATACCATCTTTTTGGAAGCCTTCATAGGGAGGTTAAGGCTGCTTGAACTTTTAGTTCTCGTAGTCAAGTGGTGCAGTTGCACCTTATATAAAGGGAGGTGGCGCGCAGTTCGTCACTCCTGTGGGGGTCCGGGCGGGGACACCAAGAGCCCGCCGATGAGCCTAACTTGGTGTCCTAGGCGAAACCCCACACAAGACACGGCACAAACCTAGAAGAATTGCTGAGTTTTAATTCACCGGCCGTGAAAGCCAATATACCATCTTTTTGGAAGCCTTCATAGGGAGGTTAAGGCTGCTTGAACCTTTAGTTCTCGTAGTCAAGTGGTGCAGTTGCACCTTATATAACGGGAGGTGGCGCGCAGTTCGTCACTCCTGTGGGGGTCCGGGCGGGGACACCAAGAGCCCGCCGATGAGCCTAACTTGGTGTCCTAGGCGAAACCCCACACAAGACACGGCACAAACCTAGAAGAATTGCTGAGTCTTAATTCACCGGCCGTAAAAACCAATATACCATCTTTTTGGAAGCCTTCATAGGGAGGTTAAGGCTGCTTGAACTTTTAGTTCCCGTAGTCAAGTGGTGCAGTTGCACCTTATATAAAGGGAGGTGGCGCGCAGTTCGTCACTCCTGTGGGGGTCCGGGCGGGGACACCAAGAGCCCGCCGATGAGCCTAACTTGGTGTCCTAGGCGAAACCCCACACAAGACACGGCACAAACCTAGAAGAATTGCTGAGTTTTAATTCACCGGCCGTGAAAGCCAATATACCATCTTTTTGGAAGCCTTCATAGGGAGGTTAAGGCTGCTTGAAATTTAGTTCTCGTAGTCAAGTGGTGCAGTTGCACCTTATATAAAGGGAGGTGGCGCGCAGTTCGTCACTCCTGTGGGGGTCCGGGCGGGGACACCAAGAGCCCGCCGATGAGCCTAACTTGGTGTCCTAGGCGAAACCCCACACAAGACACGGCACAAACCTAGAAGAATTGCTGAGTTTTAATTCACCGGCCGTGAAAGCCAATATACCATCTTTTTGGAAGCCTTCATAGGGAGGTTAAGGCTGCTTGAACATTTAGTTCTCGTAGTCAAGTGGTGCAGTTGCACCTTATATAAAGGGAGGTGGCGCGCAGTTCGTCACTCCTGTGGGGGTCCGGGCGGAACACCAAGAGCTCGCCGATGAGCCTAACTTGGTGTCCTAGGCGAAACCCCACACAAGACACGGCACAAACCTAGAAGAATTGCTGAGTTTTAATTCACCGGCCGTGAAAGCCAATATACCATCTTTTTGAAAGCCTTCATAGGGAGGTTAAGGCTGCTTGAAATTTAGTTCTCGTAGTCAAGTGGTGCAGTTGCACCTTATATAAAGGGAGGTGGCGCGCAGTTCGTCACTCCTGTGGGGGTCCGGGCGGGGACACCAAGAGCCCGCCGATGAGCCTAACTTGGTGTCCTAGGCGAAACCCCACACATGACACGGCACAAAACTAGAAGAATTGCTGAGTTTTAATTCACCGGCCGTGAAAGCCAATATACCATCTTTTTGGAAGCCTTCATAGGGAGGTTAAGGCTGCTTGAACTTTTAGTTCTCGTAGTCAAGTGGTGCAGTTGCACCTTATATAAAGGGGAGGTGGCGCGCAGTTCGTCACTCCTGTGGGGGTCCGGGCGGGGACACCAAGAGCCTTCCGATGAGCCTAACTTGGTGTCCTAGGCGAAACCCCACACAAGACACGGCACAAACCTAGAAGAATTGCTGAGTTTTAATTCACCGGCCGTGAAAGCCAATATACCATCTTTTTGGAAGCCTTCATAGGGAGGTTAAGGCTGCTTGAACTTTTAGTTCTCGTAGTCAAGTGGTGCAGTTGTACCTTATATAAAGGGAGGTGGCGCGCAGTTCGTCACTCCTGTGGGGTCCGGGCGGAGACACCAAGAGCCCGCCGATGAGCCTAAATTGGTGTCCTAGGCGAAACCCCACACAAGACACGGCATAAACTTAGAAGAATTGCTGAGTTTTAATTCACCGGCCGTGAAAGCCAATATACCATCTTTTTGGAAGCCTTCATAGGGAGGTTAAGGCTGCTTGAACTTTTAGTTCTCGTAGTCAAGTGGTGCAGTTGCACCTTATATAAAGGGAGGTGGCGCGCAGTTCGTCACTCCTGTGGGGGTCCGGGCGGGGACACCAAGAGCCCGCCGATGAGCCTAAATTGGTGTCCTAGGCGAAACCCCACACAAGACACGGCACAAACCTAGAAGAATTGCTGAGTTTTAATTCACCGGCCGTGAAAGCCAATATACCATCTTTTTGGAAGCCTTCATAGGGAGGTTAAGGCTGCTTGAACTTTTAGTTCTCGTAGTCAAGTGGTGCAGTTGCACCTTATATAAAGGGAGGTGGCGCGCAGTTCGTCACTCCTGTGGGGGTCCGGGCGGGGACACCAAGAGCCCGCCGATGAGCCTAACTTGGTGTCCTAGGCGAAACCCCACACAAGACACGGCACAAACCTAGAAGAATTGCTGAGTTTTAATTCACCGGCCGTGAAAGCCAATATACCATCTTTTTGGAAGCCTTCATAGGGAGGTTAAGGCTGCTTGAACTTTTAGTTCTCGTAGTCAAGTGGTGCAGTTGCACCTTATATAAAGGGAGGTGGCGCGCAGTTCGTCACTCCTGTGGGGGTCCGGGCGGGGACACCAAGATCCCGCCGATGTGCCTAACTTGGTGTCCTAGGCGAAACCCCACACAAGACACGGCACAAACCTAGAAGATTTGCTGAGTTTTAATTCACCGGCCGTGAAAGCCAATATACCATCTTTTTGGAAGCCTTCATAGGGAGGTTAAGGCTGCTTGAACTTTTAGTTCTCGTAGTCAAGTGGTGCAGTTGCACCTTATATAAAGGGAGGTGGCGCGCAGTTCGTCACTCCTGTGGGGGTCCGGGCGGGGACACCAAGAGCCCGCCGATGAGCCTAACTTGGTGTCCTAGGCGAAACCCCACACAAGACACGGCACAAACCTAGAAGAATTGCTGAGTTTTAATTCACCGGCCGTGAAAGCCAATATACCATCTTTTTGGAAGCCTTCATAGGGAGGTTAAGGCTGCTTGAACCTTTAGTTCTCGTAGTCAAGTGGTGCAGTTGCACCTTATATAACGGGAGGTGGCGCGCAGTTCGTCACTCCTGTGGGGGTCCGGGCGGGGACACCAAGAGCCCGCCGATGAGCCTAACTTGGTGTCCTAGGCGAAACCCCACACAAGACACGGCACAAACCTAGAAGAATTGCTGAGTCTTAATTCACCGGCCGTAAAAACCAATATACCATCTTTTTGGAAGCCTTCATAGGGAGGTTAAGGCTGCTTGAACTTTTAGTTCCCGTAGTCAAGTGGTGCAGTTGCACCTTATATAAAGGGAGGTGGCGCGCAGTTCGTCACTCCTGTGGGGGTCCGGGCGGGGACACCTAGAGCCCGCCGATGAGCCTAACTTGGTGTCCTAGGCGAAACCCCACACAAGACACGGCACAAACCTAGAAGAATTGCTGAGTTTTAATTCACCGGCCGTGAAAGCCAATATACCATCTTTTTGGAAGCCTTCATAGGGAGGTTAAGGCTGCTTGAACTTTTAGTTCTCGTAGTCAAGTGGAGCAGTTGCACCTTATATAAAGGGAGGTGGCGCGCAGTTCGTAACTCCTGTGGGGGTCCGGGCGGGGACACCAAGAGCCCGCCGATGAGTCTAACTTGGTGTCCTAGGCGAAACCCCACACAAGACACGGCACAAACCTAGAAGAATTGCTGAGTTTTAATTCACCGGCCGTGAAAACCAATATACCATCTTTTTGGAAGCCTTCATAGGGAGGTTAAGGCTGCTTGAAATTTTAGTTCTCGTAGTCAAGTGGTGCAGTTGCACCTTATATAAAGGGAGGTGGCGCGCAGTTCGTCACTCCTGTGGGGGTCCGGGTGGGGACACCAAGAGCCCGCCGATGAGCCTAACTTGGTGTCCTAGGCGAAACCCCACACAAGACACGGCACGAACCTAGAAGAATTGCTGAGTTTTAATTCACCGGCCGTGAAAGCCAATATACCTTTTTTTTGGAAGCCTTCATAGGGAGGTTAAGGCTGCTTGAACTTTTAGTTCTCGTAGTCAAGTGGTGCAGTTGCACCTTATATAAAGGGAGGTGGCGCACAGTTTGTCACTCCTGTGGGGGTCCGGGCGGGGACACCAAGAGCCCGCCGATGAGCCTAACTTGGTGTCCTAGGCGAAACCCCACACAAGACACGGCACAAACCAAGAAGAATTGCTGAGTTTTAATTCACCGGCCGTGAAAGCCAATATACCATCTTTTTGGAAGCCTTCATAGGGAGGTTAAGGCTGCTTGAACTTTTAGTTCTCGTAGTCAAGTGGTGCAGTTGCACCTTATATAAAGGGAGGTGGCGCGCAGTTCGTCACTCCTGTGGGGTCCGGGCGGAGACACCAAGAGCCCGCCGATGAGCCTAAATTGGTGTCCTAGGCGAAACCCCACACAAGACACGGCATAAACTTAGAAGAATTGCTGAGTTTTAATTCACCGGCCGTGAAAGCCAATATACCATCTTTTTGGAAGCCTTCATAGGGAGGTTAAGGCTGCTTGAACTTTTAGTTCTCGTAGTCAAGTGGTGCAGTTGCACCTTATATAAAGGGAGGTGGCGCGCAGTTCGTCACTCCTGTGGGGGTCCGGGCGGGGACACCAAGAGCCCGCCGATGAGCCTAAATTGGTGTCCTAGGCGAAACCCCACACAAGACACGGCACAAACCTAGAAGAATTGCTGAGTTTTAATTCACCGGCCGTGAAAGCCAATATACCATCTTTTTGGAAGCCTTCATAGGGAGGTTAAGGCTGCTTGAACTTTTAGTTCTCGTAGTCAAGTGGTGCAGTTGCACCTTATATAAAGGGAGGTGGCGCGCAGTTCGTCACTCCTGTGGGGGTCCGGGCGGGGACACCAAGAGCCCGCCGATGAGCCTAACTTGGTGTCCTAGGCGAAACCCCACACAAGACACGGCACAAACCTAGAAGAATTGCTGAGTTTTAATTCACCGGCCGTGAAAGCCAATATACCATCTTTTTGGAAGCCTTCATAGGGAGGTTAAGGCTGCTTGAACTTTTAGTTCTCGTAGTCAAGTGGTGCAGTTGCACCTTATATAAAGGGAGGTGGCGCGCAGTTCGTCACTCCTGTGGGGGTCCGGGCGGGGACACCAAGATCCCGCCGATGTGCCTAACTTGGTGTCCTAGGCGAAACCCCACACAAGACACGGCACAAACCTAGAAGAATTGCTGAGTTTTAATTCACCGGCCGTGAAAGCCAATATACCATCTTTTTGGAAGCCTTCATAGGGAGGTTAAGGCTGCTTGAACTTTTAGTTCTCGTAGTCAAGTGGTGCAGTTGCACCTTATATAAAGGGAGGTGGCGCGCAGTTCGTCACTCCTGTGGGGGTCCGGGCGGGGACACCAAGAGCCCGCCGATGAGCCTAACTTGGTGTCCTAGGCGAAACCCCACACAAGACACGGCACAAACCTAGAAGAATTGCTGAGTTTTAATTCACCGGCCGTGAAAGCCAATATACCATCTTTTTGGAAGCCTTCATAGGGAGGTTAAGGCTGCTTGAACCTTTAGTTCTCGTAGTCAAGTGGTGCAGTTGCACCTTATATAACGGGAGGTGGCGCGCAGTTCGTCACTCCTGTGGGGGTCCGGGCGGGGACACCAAGAGCCCGCCGATGAGCCTAACTTGGTGTCCTAGGCGAAACCCCACACAAGACACGGCACAAACCTAGAAGAATTGCTGAGTCTTAATTCACCGGCCGTAAAAACCAATATACCATCTTTTTGGAAGCCTTCATAGGGAGGTTAAGGCTGCTTGAACTTTTAGTTCCCGTAGTCAAGTGGTGCAGTTGCACCTTATATAAAGGGAGGTGGCGCGCAGTTCGTCACTCCTGTGGGGGTCCGGGCGGGGACACCAAGAGCCCGCCGATGAGCCTAACTTGGTGTCCTAGGCGAAACCCCACACAAGACACGGCACAAACCTAGAAGAATTGCTGAGTTTTAATTCACCGGCCGTGAAAGCCAATATACCATCTTTTTGGAAGCCTTCATAGGGAGGTTAAGGCTGCTTGAAATTTAGTTCTCGTAGTCAAGTGGTGCAGTTGCACCTTATATAAAGGGAGGTGGCGCGCAGTTCGTCACTCCTGTGGGGGTCCGGGCGGGGACACCAAGAGCCCGCCGATGAGCCTAACTTGGTGTCCTAGGCGAAACCCCACACAAGACACGGCACAAACCTAGAAGAATTGCTGAGTTTTAATTCACCGGCCGTGAAAGCCAATATACCATCTTTTTGGAAGCCTTCATAGGGAGGTTAAGGCTGCTTGAACATTTAGTTCTCGTAGTCAAGTGGTGCAGTTGCACCTTATATAAAGGGAGGTGGCGCGCAGTTCGTCACTCCTGTGGGGGTCCGGGCGGAACACCAAGAGCTCGCCGATGAGCCTAACTTGGTGTCCTAGGCGAAACCCCACACAAGACACGGCACAAACCTAGAAGAATTGCTGAGTTTTAATTCACCGGCCGTGAAAGCCAATATACCATCTTTTTGAAAGCCTTCATAGGGAGGTTAAGGCTGCTTGAAATTTAGTTCTCGTAGTCAAGTGGTGCAGTTGCACCTTATATAAAGGGAGGTGGCGCGCAGTTCGTCACTCCTGTGGGGGTCCGGGCGGGGACACCAAGAGCCCGCCGATGAGCCTAACTTGGTGTCCTAGGCGAAACCCCACACATGACACGGCACAAAACTAGAAGAATTGCTGAGTTTTAATTCACCGGCCGTGAAAGCCAATATACCATCTTTTTGGAAGCCTTCATAGGGAGGTTAAGGCTGCTTGAACTTTTAGTTCTCGTAGTCAAGTGGTGCAGTTGCACCTTATATAAAGGGGAGGTGGCGCGCAGTTCGTCACTCCTGTGGGGGTCCGGGCGGGGACACCAAGAGCCTTCCGATGAGCCTAACTTGGTGTCCTAGGCGAAACCCCACACAAGACACGGCACAAACCTAGAAGAATTGCTGAGTTTTAATTCACCGGCCGTGAAAGCCAATATACCATCTTTTTGGAAGCCTTCATAGGGAGGTTAAGGCTGCTTGAACTTTTAGTTCTCGTAGTCAAGTGGTGCAGTTGTACCTTATATAAAGGGAGGTGGCGCGCAGTTCGTCACTCCTGTGGGGTCCGGGCGGAGACACCAAGAGCCCGCCGATGAGCCTAAATTGGTGTCCTAGGCGAAACCCCACACAAGACACGGCATAAACTTAGAAGAATTGCTGAGTTTTAATTCACCGGCCGTGAAAGCCAATATACCATCTTTTTGGAAGCCTTCATAGGGAGGTTAAGGCTGCTTGAACTTTTAGTTCTCGTAGTCAAGTGGTGCAGTTGCACCTTATATAAAGGGAGGTGGCGCGCAGTTCGTCACTCCTGTGGGGGTCCGGGCGGGGACACCAAGAGCCCGCCGATGAGCCTAAATTGGTGTCCTAGGCGAAACCCCACACAAGACACGGCACAAACCTAGAAGAATTGCTGAGTTTTAATTCACCGGCCGTGAAAGCCAATATACCATCTTTTTGGAAGCCTTCATAGGGAGGTTAAGGCTGCTTGAACTTTTAGTTCTCGTAGTCAAGTGGTGCAGTTGCACCTTATATAAAGGGAGGTGGCGCGCAGTTCGTCACTCCTGTGGGGGTCCGGGCGGGGACACCAAGAGCCCGCCGATGAGCCTAACTTGGTGTCCTAGGCGAAACCCCACACAAGACACGGCACAAACCTAGAAGAATTGCTGAGTTTTAATTCACCGGCCGTGAAAGCCAATATACCATCTTTTTGGAAGCCTTCATAGGGAGGTTAAGGCTGCTTGAACTTTTAGTTCTCGTAGTCAAGTGGTGCAGTTGCACCTTATATAAAGGGAGGTGGCGCGCAGTTCGTCACTCCTGTGGGGGTCCGGGCGGGGACACCAAGATCCCGCCGATGTGCCTAACTTGGTGTCCTAGGCGAAACCCCACACAAGACACGGCACAAACCTAGAAGATTTGCTGAGTTTTAATTCACCGGCCGTGAAAGCCAATATACCATCTTTTTGGAAGCCTTCATAGGGAGGTTAAGGCTGCTTGAACTTTTAGTTCTCGTAGTCAAGTGGTGCAGTTGCACCTTATATAAAGGGAGGTGGCGCGCAGTTCGTCACTCCTGTGGGGGTCCGGGCGGGGACACCAAGAGCCCGCCGATGAGCCTAACTTGGTGTCCTAGGCGAAACCCCACACAAGACACGGCACAAACCTAGAAGAATTGCTGAGTTTTAATTCACCGGCCGTGAAAGCCAATATACCATCTTTTTGGAAGCCTTCATAGGGAGGTTAAGGCTGCTTGAACCTTTAGTTCTCGTAGTCAAGTGGTGCAGTTGCACCTTATATAACGGGAGGTGGCGCGCAGTTCGTCACTCCTGTGGGGGTCCGGGCGGGGACACCAAGAGCCCGCCGATGAGCCTAACTTGGTGTCCTAGGCGAAACCCCACACAAGACACGGCACAAACCTAGAAGAATTGCTGAGTCTTAATTCACCGGCCGTAAAAACCAATATACCATCTTTTTGGAAGCCTTCATAGGGAGGTTAAGGCTGCTTGAACTTTTAGTTCCCGTAGTCAAGTGGTGCAGTTGCACCTTATATAAAGGGAGGTGGCGCGCAGTTCGTCACTCCTGTGGGGGTCCGGGCGGGGACACCTAGAGCCCGCCGATGAGCCTAACTTGGTGTCCTAGGCGAAACCCCACACAAGACACGGCACAAACCTAGAAGAATTGCTGAGTTTTAATTCACCGGCCGTGAAAGCCAATATACCATCTTTTTGGAAGCCTTCATAGGGAGGTTAAGGCTGCTTGAACTTTTAGTTCTCGTAGTCAAGTGGAGCAGTTGCACCTTATATAAAGGGAGGTGGCGCGCAGTTCGTAACTCCTGTGGGGGTCCGGGCGGGGACACCAAGAGCCCGCCGATGAGTCTAACTTGGTGTCCTAGGCGAAACCCCACACAAGACACGGCACAAACCTAGAAGAATTGCTGAGTTTTAATTCACCGGCCGTGAAAACCAATATACCATCTTTTTGGAAGCCTTCATAGGGAGGTTAAGGCTGCTTGAAATTTTAGTTCTCGTAGTCAAGTGGTGCAGTTGCACCTTATATAAAGGGAGGTGGCGCGCAGTTCGTCACTCCTGTGGGGGTCCGGGTGGGGACACCAAGAGCCCGCCGATGAGCCTAACTTGGTGTCCTAGGCGAAACCCCACACAAGACACGGCACGAACCTAGAAGAATTGCTGAGTTTTAATTCACCGGCCGTGAAAGCCAATATACCTTTTTTTTGGAAGCCTTCATAGGGAGGTTAAGGCTGCTTGAACTTTTAGTTCTCGTAGTCAAGTGGTGCAGTTGCACCTTATATAAAGGGAGGTGGCGCACAGTTTGTCACTCCTGTGGGGGTCCGGGCGGGGACACCAAGAGCCCGCCGATGAGCCTAACTTGGTGTCCTAGGCGAAACCCCACACAAGACACGGCACAAACCAAGAAGAATTGCTGAGTTTTAATTCACCGGCCGTGAAAGCCAATATACCATCTTTTTGGAAGCCTTCATAGGGAGGTTAAGGCTGCTTGAACTTTTAGTTCTCGTAGTCAAGTGGTGCAGTTGCACCTTATATAAAGGGAGGTGGCGCGCAGTTCGTCACTCCTGTGGGGGTCCGGGCGGGGACACCAAGAGCCCGCCGATGAGCCTAACATGGTGTCCTAGGCGAAACCCCACACAAGACACGGCACAAACCTAGAAGAATTGCTGAGTTTTAATTCACCGGCCGTGAAAGCCAATATACCATCTTTTTGGAAGCCTTCATAGGGAGGTTAAGGCTGCTTGAATTTTAGTTCTCGTAGTCAAGTGGTGCAGTTGCACCTTATATAAAGGGAGGTGGCGCGCAGTTCGTCACTCCTGTGGGGGTCCGGGCGGAGACACCAAGAGCCCGCCGATGAGCCTAACTTGGTGTCCTAGGCGAAACCCCACACAAGACACGGTACAAACCTAGAAGAATTGCTGAGTTTTAATTCACCGGCCGTGAAAGCCAATATACCATCTTTTTGGAAGCCTTCATAGGGACGTTAAGGCTGCTTGAACTTATAGTTCTCGTAGTCAAGTGGTGCAGTTGCACCTTATATAAAGGGAGGTGGCGCGCAGTTCGTCACTCCTGTGGGGGTCCGGGCGCGGACACCAAGAGCCCGCCGATGAGCCTAACTTGGTGTCCTAGGCGAAACCCCACACAAGACACGGCACAAACCTAGAAGAATTGCTGAGTTTTAATTCACCGGCCGTGAAAGCCAATATACCATCTTTTTGGAAGCCTTCATAGGGAGGTTAAGGCTGCTTGAACTTTTAGTTCTCGTAGTCAAGTGGTGCAGTTGCACCTTATATAAAGGGAGGTGGCGCGCAGTTCGTCACTCCTGTGGGGGTCCGGGCGGGGACACCAAGAGCCCGCCGATGAGCCTAACTTGGTGTCCTAGGCGAAACCCCACACAAGACACGGCACAAACCTAGAAGAATTGCTGAGTTTTAATTCACCGGCCGTGAAAGCCAATATACCATCTTTTTGGAAGCCTTCATAGGGAGGTTAAGGCTGCTTGAACTTTTAGTTCTCGTAGTCAAGTGGTGCAGTTGCACCTTATATAAAGGGAGGTGGCGCGCAGATCGTCACTCCTGTGGGGGTCCGGGCGGGGACACCAAGAGCCCGCTGATGAGCCTAACTTGGTGTCCTAGGCGAAACCCCACACAAGACACGGCACAAACCTAGAAGAATTGCTGAGTTTTAATTCACCGGCCGTGAAAGCCAATATACCATCTTTTTGGAAGCCTTCATAAGGAGGTTAAGGCTGCTTGAACATTTAGTTCTCGTAGTCAAGTGGTGCAGTTGCACCTTATATAAAGGGAGGTGGTGCGCAGTTCGTCACTCCTGTGGGGGTCCGGGCGGGGACACCAAGAGCCCGCCGATGAGCCTAACTTGGTGTCCTAGGCGAAACCCCACACAAGACACGGCACAAACTTAGAAGAATTGCTGAGTTTTAATTCACCGGCCGTGAAAGCCAATATACCATCTTTTTGGAAGCCTTCATAGGGACGTTAAGGCTGCTTGAAATTTTAGTTCTCGTAGTCAAGCGGTGCAGTTGCACCTTATATAAAGGGAGGTGGCGCGCAGTTCGTCACTCCTGTGGGGGTCCGGGCGGGGACACCAAGAGCCCGCCGATGAGCCTAACTTGGTGTCCTAGGCGAAACCCCACACAAGACACGGCACAAACCTAGAAGAATTGCTGAGTTTTAATTCAGCGGCCGTGAAAGCCAATATACCATCTTTTTGAAAGCCTTCATAGGGAGGTTAAGGCTGCTTGAAATTTAGTTCTCGTAGTCAAGTGGTGCAGTTGCACCTTATATAAAGGGAGGTGGCGCGCAGTTCGTCACTCCTGTGGGGGTCCGGGCGGGGACACCAAGAGCCCGCCGATGAGCCTAACTTGGTGTCCTAGGCGAAACCCCACACAAGACACGGCACAAACCTAGAAGAATTGCTGAGTTTTAATTCACCGGCCGTGAAAGGCAATATACCATCTTTTTGGAAGCCTTCATAGGGAGGTTAAGGCTGCTTGAACATTTAGTTCTCGTAGTCAAGTGGTGCAGTTGCACCTTATATAAAGGGAGGTGGCGCGCAGTTCGTCACTCCTGTGGGGGTACGGGCGGGGACACCAAGAGCTCGCCGATGAGCCAAACTTGGTGTACTAGGCGAAACCCCACACAAGACACGGCACAAACCTAGAAGAATTGCTGAGTTTTAATTCACCGGCCGTGAAAGCCAATATACCATCTTTTTGGAAACCTTCATAGGGAGGTTAAGGCTGCTTGAAATTTAGTTCTCGTAGTCAAGTGGTGCAGTTGCACCTTATATAAAGGGAGGTGGCGCGCAGTTCGTCACTCCTGTGGGATTCCGGGCGGGGACACCAAGAGCCCGCCGATAGGCCTAACTTGGTGTCCTAGGCGAAACCCCACACATGACACGGCACAAACCTAGAAGAATTGCTGAGTTTTAATTCACCGGCCGTGAAAGCCAATATACCATCTTTTTGGAAGCCTTCATAGGGAGGTTAAGGCTGCTTGAACTTTTAGTTCTCGTAGTCAAGTGGTGCAGTTGCACCTTATATAAAGGGGAGGTGGCGCGCAGTTCGTCACTCCTGTGGGGGTCCGGGCGGAGACACCAAGAGCCGGCCGATGAGCCTAACTTGGTGTCCTAGGCGAAACCCCACACAAGACACGGCACAAACCTAGAAGAATTGCTGAGTTTTAATTCACCGGCCGTGAAAGCCAATATACCATCTTTTTGGAAGCCTTCATAGGGAGGTTAAGGCTGCTTGAACTTTTAGTTCTCGTAGTCAAGTGGTGCAGTTGCACCTTATATAAAGGGAGGTGGCGCGCAGTTCGTCACTCCTGTGGGGGTCCGGGCGGGGACACCAAGAGCCCGCCGATGAGCCTAAATTGGTGTCCTAGGCGAAACCCCACACAAGACACGGCACAAACCTAGAAGAATTGCTGAGTTTTAATTCACCGGCCGTGAAAGCCAATATACCATCTTTTTGAAAGCCTTCATAGGGAGGTTAAGGCTGCTTGAACTTTTAGTTCTCGTAGTCAAGTGGTGCAGTTGCACCTTATATAAAGGGAGGTGGCGCGCAGTTCGTCACTCCTGTGGGGGTCCGGGCGGGGACACCAAGAGCCCGCCGATGAGCCTAAATTGGTGTCCTAGGCGAAAACCCACACAAGACACGGCACAAACCTAGAAGAATTGCTGAGTTTTAATTCACCGGCGGTGAAAGCCAATATACCATCTTTTTGGAAGCCTTCATATGGAGGTTAAGGCTGCTTGAAATTTTAGTTCTCGTAGTCAAGTGGTGCAGTTGCACGTTATATAAAGGGAGGTGGCGCGCAGTTCGTCACTCCTGTGGGGGTCCGGGTGGGGACACCAAGAGCCCGCCGATGAGCCTAACTTGGTGTCCTAGGCGAAACCCCACACAAGACACGGCACAAACCTGGAAGAATTGCTGAGTTTTAATTCACCGGCCGTGAAAGCCAATATACCATCTTTTTGGAAGCCTTCATAGGGAGGTTAAGGCTGCTTGAACTTTTAGTTCTCGTAGTCAAGTGGTGCAGTTGCACCTTATATAAAGGGAGGTGGCGCGCAGTTTGTCACTCCTGTGGGGGTCCGGGCGGGGACACCAAGAGCCCGCCGATGAGCCTAACTTGGTGTCCTAGGCGAAACCCCACACAAGACACGGCACAAACCTAGAAGAATTGCTGAGTTTTAATTCACCGGCCGTGAAAGCCAATATACCATCTTTTTGGAAGCCTTCATAGGGAGGTTAAGGCTGCTTGAACTTTTAGTTCTCGTAGTCAAGTGGTGCAGTTGCACCTTATATAAAGGGAGGTGGCGCGCAGTTCGTCACTCCTGTGGGGGTCCGGGCGGGGACACCAAGAGCCCGCCGATGAGCCTAACTTGGTGTCCTAGGCGAAACCCCACACAAGACACGGCACAAACCTAGAAGAATTGCTGAGTTTTAATTCACCGGCCGTGAAAGCCAATATACCATCTTTTTGGAAGCCTTCATAGGGAGGTTAAGGCTGCTTGAATTTTAGTTCTCGTAGTCAAGTGGTGCAGTTGCACCTTATATAAAGGGAGGTGGCGCGCAGTTCGTCACTCCTGTGGGGGTCCGGGCGGAGACACCAAGAGCCCGCCGATGAGCCTAACTTGGTGTCCTAGGCGAAACCCCACACAAGACACGGTACAAACCTAGAAGAATTGCTGAGTTTTAATTCACCGGCCGTGATAGCCAATATACCATCTTTTTGGAAGCCTTCATAGGGACGTTAAGGCTGCTTGAACTTATAGTTCTCGTAGTCAAGTGGTGCAGTTGCACCTTATATAAAGGGAGGTGGCGCGCAGTTCGTCACTCCTGTGGGGGTCCGGGCGGGGACACCAAGAGCCCGCCGATGAGCCTAACTTGGTGTCCTAGGCGAAACCCCACACAAGACACGGCACAAACCTAGAAGAATTGCTGAGTTTTAATTCACCGGCCGTGAAAGCCAATATACCATCTTTTTGGAAGCCTTCATAGGGAGGTTAAGGCTGCTTGAACTTTTAGTTCTCGTAGTCAAGTGGTGCAGTTGCACCTTATATAAAGGGAGGTGGCGCGCAGTTCGTCACTCCTGTGGGGGTCCGGGCGGGGACACCAAGAGCCCGCCGATGAGACTAATTTGGTGTCCTAGGCGAAACCCCACACAAGACACGGCACAAACCTAGAAGAATTGCTGAGTTTTAATTCACCGGCCGTGAAAGCCAATATACCATCTTTTGGAAGCCTTCATAGGGAGGTTAAGGCTGCTTGAACTTTTAGTTCTCGTAGTCAAGTGGTGCAGTTGCACCTTATATAAAGGGAGGTGGCGCGCAGATCGTCACTCCTGTGGGGGTCCGGGCGGGGACACCAAGAGCCCGCTGATGAGCCTAACTTGGTGTCCTAGGCGAAACCCCACACAAGACACGGCACAAACCTAGAAGAATTGCTGAGTTTTAATTCACCGGCCGTGAAAGCCAATATACCATCTTTTTGGAAGCCTTCATAAGGAGGTTAAGGCTGCTTGAACATTTAGTTCTCGTAGTCAAGTGGTGCAGTTGCACCTTATATAAAGGGAGGTGGCGCGCAGTTCGTCACTCCTGTGGGGGTCCGGGCGGGGACACCAAGAGCCCGCCGATGAGCCTAACTTGGTGTCCTAGGCGAAACCCCACACAAGACACGGCACAAACCTAGAAGAATTGCTGAGTTTTAATTCACCGGCCGTGAAAGCCAATATACCATCTTTTTGGAAGCCTTCATAGGGAGGTTAAGGCTGCTTGAACTTTTAGTTCTCGTAGTCAAGTGGTGCAGTTGCACCTTATATAAAGGGAGGTGGCGCGCAGTTCGTCACTCCTGTGGGGGTCCGGGCGGGGACACCAAGAGCCCGCCGATGAGCCTAAATTGGTGTCCTAGGCGCAACCCCACACAAGACACGGCACAAACCTAGAAGAATTGCTGAGTTTTAATTCACCGGCCGTGAAAGCCAATATACCATCTTTTTGGAAGCCTTCATAGGGAGGTTAAGGCTGCTTGAAATTTTAGTTCTCGTAGTCAAGTGGTGCAGTTGCACCTTATATAAAGGGAGGTGGCGCGCAGTTCGTCACTCCTGTGGGGGTCCGGGCGGGGACACCAAGAGCCCGCCGATGAGCCTAAATTGGTGTCCTAGGCGAAAACCCACACAAGACACGGCACAAACCTAGAAGAATTGCTGAGTTTTAATTCACCGGCCGTGAAAGCCAATATACCATCTTTTTGGAAGCCTTCATAGGGAGGTTAAGGCTGCTTGAACTTTTAGTTCTCGTAGTCAAGTGGTGCAGTTGCACCTTATATAAAGGGAGGTGGCGCGCAGTTCGTCACTCCTGTGGGGGTCCGGGCGGGGACACCAAGAGCCCGCCGATGAGCCTAAATTGGTGTCCTAGGCGAAACCCCACACAAGACACGGCACAAACCTAGAAGAATTGCTGAGTTTTAATTCACCGGCCGTGAAAGCCAATATACCATCTTTTTGGAAGCCTTCATAGGGAGGTTAAGGCTGCTTGAACTTTTAGTTCTCGTAGTCAAG
This sequence comes from Meconema thalassinum, assembly GCA_946902985.2. Classification (NCBI taxonomy): domain Eukaryota; kingdom Metazoa; phylum Arthropoda; class Insecta; order Orthoptera; family Tettigoniidae; genus Meconema; species Meconema thalassinum. Next base: position 147,805,741 of record OX336397.1, read on the forward strand.
TGGTGCAGTTGCACCTTATATAAAGGGAGGTGGCGCGCAGTTCGTCACTCCTGTGGGGGTCCGGGCGGGGACACCAAGAGCCCGCCGATGAGCCTAAATTGGTGTCCTAGGCGAAAACCCACACAAGACACGGCACAAACCTAGAAGAATTGCTGAGTTTTAATTCACCGGCCGTGAAAGCCAATATACCATCTTTTTGGAAGCCTTCATAGGGAGGTTAAGGCTGCTTGAACTTTTAGTTCTCGTAGTCAAGTAATGCAGTTGCACCTTATATAAAGGGAGGTGGCGCGCAGTTCGTCACTCCTGTGGGGGTCCGGGCGGGGACACCAAGAGCCCGCCGATGAGCCTAACTTGGTGTCCTAGGCGAAACCCCACACAAGACACGGCACAAACCTAGAAGAATTGCTGAGTTTTAATTCACCGGCCGTGAAAGCCAATATACCATCTTTTTGGAAGCCTTCATAGGGAGGTTAAGGCTGCTTAAACTTTTAGTTCTCGTAGTCAAGTGGTGCAGTTGCACCTTATATAAAGGGAGGTGGCGCGCAGTTCGTCACTCCTGTGGGGGTCCGGGCGGGGACACCAAGAGCCCGCCGATGAGCCTAACTTGGTGTCCTAGGCGAAACCCCACACAAGACACGGCACAAACCTAGAAGAATTGCTGAGTTTTAATTCACCGGCCGTGAAAGCCAATATACCATCTTTTTGGAAGCCTTCATAGGGAGGTTAAGGCTGCTTGAACTTTTAGTTCTCGTAGTCAAGTGGTGCAGTTGCACCTTATATAAAGGGAGGTGGCGCGCAGTTCGTCACTCCTGTGGGGGTCCGGGCGGGGACACCAAGAGCCCGCCGATGAGCCTAACTTGGTGTCCTAGGCGAAACCCCACACAAGACACGGCACAAACCTAGAAGAATTGCTGAGTTTTAATTCAGCGGCCGTGAAAGCCAATATACCATCTTTTTGGAAGCCTTCATAGGGAGGTTAAGGCTGCTTGAAATTTAGTTCTCGTAGTCAAGTGGTGCAGTTGCACCTTATATAAAGGGAGGTGGCGCGCAGTTCGTCACTCCTGTGGGGGTCCGGGCGGGGACACCAAGAGCCCGCCGATGAGCCTAACTTGGTGTCCTAGGCGAAACCCCACACATGACACGGCACAAACCTAGAAGAATTGCTGAGTTTTAATTCACCGGCCGTGAAAGCCAATATACCATCTTTTTGGAAGCCTTCATAGGGAGGTTAAGGCTGCTTGAACATTTAGTTCTCGTAGTCAAGTGGTGCAGTTGCACCTTATATAAAGGGAGGTGGCGCGCAGTTCGTCACTCCTGTGGGGGTCCGGGCGGGGACACCAAGAGCCCGCCGATGAGCCTAACTTGGTGTCCTAGGCGAAACCCCACACAAGACACGGCACAAACCTAGAAGAATTGCTGAGTTTTAATTCACCGGCCGTGAAAGCCAATATACCATCTTTTTGGAAGCCTTCATAGGGAGGTTAAGGCTGCTTGAAATTTAGTTCTCGTAGTCAAGTGGTGCAGTTGCACCTTATATAAAGGGAGGTGGCGCGCAGTTCGTCACTCCTGTGGGGGTCCGGGCGGGGACACCAAGAGCCCGCCGATGAGCCTAACTTGGTGTCCTAGGCGAAACCCCACACATGACACGGCACAAACCTAGAAGAATTGCTGAGTTTTAATTCACCGGCCGTGAAAGCCAATATACCATCTTTTTGGAAGCCTTCATAGGGAGGTTAAGGCTGCTTGAACTTTTAGTTCTCGTAGTCAAGTGGTGCAGTTGCACCTTATATAAAGGGGAGGTGGCGCGCAGTTCGTCACTCCTGTGGGGGTCCGGGCGGGGACACCAAGAGCCGGCCGATGAGCCTAACTTGGTGTCCTAGGCGAAACCCCACACAAGACACGGCACAAACCTAGAAGAATTGCTGAGTTTTAATTCACCGGCCGTGAAAGCCAATATACCATCTTTTTGGAAGCCTTCATAGGGAGGTTAAGGCTGCTTGAAATTTTAGTTCTCGTAGTCAAGTGGTGCAGTTGCACGTTATATAAAGGGAGGTGGCGCGCAGTTCGTCACTCCTGTGGGGGTCCGGGTGGGGACACCAAGAGCCCGCCGATGAGCCTAACTTGGTGTCCTAGGCGAAACCCCACACAAGACACGGCACAAACCTGGAAGAATTGCTGAGTTTTAATTCACCGGCCGTGAAAGCCAATATACCATCTTTTTGGAAGCCTTCATAGGGAGGTTAAGGCTGCTTGAACTTTTAGTTCTCGTAGTCAAGTGGTGCAGTTGCACCTTATATAAAGGGAGGTGGCGCGCAGTTTGTCACTCCTGTGGGGGTCCGGGCGGGGACACCAAGAGCCCGCCGATGAGCCTAACTTGGTGTCCTAGGCGAAACCCCACACAAGACACGGCACAAACCTAGAAGAATTGCTGAGTTTTAATTCACCGGCCGTGAAAGCCAATATACCATCTTTTTGGAAGCCTTCATAGGGAGGTTAAGGCTGCTTGAACTTTTAGTTCTCGTAGTCAAGTGGTGCAGTTGCACCTTATATAAAGGGAGGTGGCGCGCAGTTCGTCACTCCTGTGGGGGTCCGGGCGGGGACACCAAGAGCCCGCCGATGAGCCTAACTTGGTGTCCTAGGCGAAACCCCACACAAGACACGGCACAAACCTAGAAGAATTGCTGAGTTTTAATTCACCGGCCGTGAAAGCCAATATACCATCTTTTTGGAAGCCTTCATAGGGAGGTTAAGGCTGCTTGAATTTTAGTTCTCGTAGTCAAGTGGTGCAGTTGCACCTTATATAAAGGGAGGTGGCGCGCAGTTCGTCACTCCTGTGGGGGTCCGGGCGGGGACACCAAGAGCCCGCCGATGAGCCTAACTTGGTGTCCTAGGCGAAACCCCACACAAGACACGGCACAAACCTAGAAGAATTGCTGAGTTTTAATTCACCGGCCGTGAAAGCCAATATACCATCTTTTTGGAAGCCTTCATAGGGAGGTTAAGGCTGCTTGAAATTTAGTTCTCGTAGTCAAGTGGTGCAGTTGCACCTTATATAAAGGGAGGTGGCGCGCAGTTCGTCACTCCTGTGGGGGTCCGGGCGGGGACACCAAGAGCCCGCCGATGAGCCTAACTTGGTGTCCTAGGCGAAACCCCACACATGACACGGCACAAACCTAGAAGAATTGCTGAGTTTTAATTCACCGGCCGTGAAAGCCAATATACCATCTTTTTGGAAGCCTTCATAGGGAGGTTAAGGCTGCTTGAACTTTTAGTTCTCGTAGTCAAGTGGTGCAGTTGCACCTTATATAAAGGGGAGGTGGCGCGCAGTTCGTCACTCCTGTGGGGGTCCGGGCGGGGACACCAAGAGCCGGCCGATGAGCCTAACTTGGTGTCCTAGGCGAAACCCCACACAAGACACGGCACAAACCTAGAAGAATTGCTGAGTTTTAATTCACCGGCCGTGAAAGCCAATATACCATCTTTTTGGAAGCCTTCATAGGGAGGTTAAGGCTGCTTGAAATTTTAGTTCTCGTAGTCAAGTGGTGCAGTTGCACGTTATATAAAGGGAGGTGGCGCGCAGTTCGTCACTCCTGTGGGGGTCCGGGTGGGGACACCAAGAGCCCGCCGATGAGCCTAACTTGGTGTCCTAGGCGAAACCCCACACAAGACACGGCACAAACCTGGAAGAATTGCTGAGTTTTAATTCAGCGGCCGTGAAAGCCAATATACCATCTTTTTGGAAGCCTTCATAGGGAGGTTAAGGCTGCTTGAACTTTTAGTTCTCGTAGTCAAGTGGTGCAGTTGCACCTTATATAAAGGGAGGTGGCGCGCAGTTTGTCACTCCTGTGGGGGTCCGGGCGGGGACACCAAGAGCCCGCCGATGAGCCTAACTTGGTGTCCTAGGCGAAACCCCACACAAGACACGGCACAAACCTAGAAGAATTGCTGAGTTTTAATTCACCGGCCGTGAAAGCCAATATACCATCTTTTTGGAAGCCTTCATAGGGAGGTTAAGGCTGCTTGAACTTTTAGTTCTCGTAGTCAAGTGGTGCAGTTGCACCTTATATAAAGGGAGGTGGCGCGCAGTTCGTCACTCCTGTGGGGGTCCGGGCGGGGACACCAAGAGCCCGCCGATGAGCCTCACTTGGTGTCCTAGGCGAAACCCCACACAAGACACGGCACAAACCTAGAAGAATTGCTGAGTTTTAATTCACCGGCCGTGAAAGCCAATATACCATCTTTTTGGAAGCCTTCATAGGGAGGTTAAGGCTGCTTGAATTTTAGTTCTCGTAGTCAAGTGGTGCAGTTGCACCTTATATAAAGGGAGGTGGCGCGCAGTTCGTCACTCCTGTGGGGGTCCGGGCGGAGACACCAAGAGCCCGCCGATGAGCCTAACTTGGTGTCCTAGGCGAAACCCCACACAAGACACGGTACAAACCTAGAAGAATTGCTGAGTTTTAATTCACCGGCCGTGATAGCCAATATACCATCTTTTTGGAAGCCTTCATAGGGACGTTAAGGCTGCTTGAACTTATAGTTCTCGTAGTCAAGTGGTGCAGTTGCACCTTATATAAAGGGAGGTGGCGCGCAGTTCGTCACTCCTGTGGGGGTCCGGGCGGGGACACCAAGAGCCCGCCGATGAGCCTAACTTGGTGTCCTAGGCGAAACCCCACACAAGACACGGCACAAACCTAGAAGAATTGCTGAGTTTTAATTCACCGGCCGTGAAAGCCAATATACCATCTTTTTGGAAGCCTTCATAGGGAGGTTAAGGCTGCTTGAACTTTTAGTTCTCGTAGTCAAGTGGTGCAGTTGCACCTTATATAAAGGGAGGTGGCGCGCAGTTCGTCACTCCTGTGGGGGTCCGGGCGGGGACACCAAGAGCCCGCCGATGAGACTAATTTGGTGTCCTAGGCGAAACCCCACACAAGACACGGCACAAACCTAGAAGAATTGCTGAGTTTTAATTCACCGGCCGTGAAAGCCAATATACCATCTTTTGGAAGCCTTCATAGGGAGGTTAAGGCTGCTTGAACTTTTAGTTCTCGTAGTCAAGTGGTGCAGTTGCACCTTATATAAAGGGAGGTGGCGCGCAGATCGTCACTCCTGTGGGGGTCCGGGCGGGGACACCAAGAGCCCGCTGATGAGCCTAACTTGGTGTCCTAGGCGAAACCCCACACAAGACACGGCACAAACCTAGAAGAATTGCTGAGTTTTAATTCACCGGCCGTGAAAGCCAATATACCATCTTTTTGGAAGCCTTCATAAGGAGGTTAAGGCTGCTTGAACATTTAGTTCTCGTAGTCAAGTGGTGCAGTTGCACCTTATATAAAGGGAGGTGGCGCGCAGTTCGTCACTCCTGTGGGGGTCCGGGCGGGGACACCAAGAGCCCGCCGATGAGCCTAACTTGGTGTCCTAGGCGAAACCCCACACAAGACACGGCACAAACCTAGAAGAATTGCTGAGTTTTAATTCACCGGCCGTGAAAGCCAATATACCATCTTTTTGGAAGCCTTCATAGGGAGGTTAAGGCTGCTTGAACTTTTAGTTCTCGTAGTCAAGTGGTGCAGTTGCACCTTATATAAAGGGAGGTGGCGCGCAGTTCGTCACTCCTGTGGGGGTCCGGGCGGGGACACCAAGAGCCCGCCGATGAGCCTAAATTGGTGTCCTAGGCGAAACCCCACACAAGACACGGCACAAACCTAGAAGAATTGCTGAGTTTTAATTCACCGGCCGTGAAAGCCAATATACCATCTTTTTGGAAGCCTTCATAGGGAGGTTAAGGCTGCTTGAAATTTTAGTTCTCGTAGTCAAGTGGTGCAGTTGCACCTTATATAAAGGGAGGTGGCGCGCAGTTCGTCACTCCTGTGGGGGTCCGGGCGGGGACACCAAGAGCCCGCCGATGAGCCTAAATTGGTGTCCTAGGCGAAAACCCACACAAGACACGGCACAAACCTAGAAGAATTGCTGAGTTTTAATTCACCGGCCGTGAAAGCCAATATACCATCTTTTTGGAAGCCTTCATAGGGAGGTTAAGGCTGCTTGAACTTTTAGTTCTCGTAGTCAAGTGGTGCAGTTGCACCTTATATAAAGGGAGGTGGCGCGCAGTTCGTCACTCCTGTGGGGGTCCGGGCGGGGACACCAAGAGCCCGCCGATGAGCCTAAATTTGTGTCCTAGGCGAAACCCCACACAAGACACGGCACAAACCTAGAAGAATTGCTGAGTTTTAATTCACCGGCCGTGAAAGCCAATATACCATCTTTTTGGAAGCCTTCATAGGGAGGTTAAGGCTGCTTGAACTTTTAGTTCTCGTAGTCAAGTGGTGCAGTTGCACCTTATATAAAGGGAGGTGGCGCGCAGTTCGTCACTCCTGTGGGGGTCCGGGCGGGGACACCAAGAGCCCGCCGATGAGCCTAAATTGGTGTCCTAGGCGAAAACCCACACAAGACACGGCACAAACCTAGAAGAATTGCTGAGTTTTAATTCACCGGCCGTGAAAGCCAATATACCATCTTTTTGGAAGCCTTCATAGGGAGGTTAAGGCTGCTTGAACTTTTAGTTCTCGTAGTCAAGTAATGCAGTTGCACCTTATATAAAGGGAGGTGGCGCGCAGTTCGTCACTCCTGTGGGGGTCCGGGCGGGGACACCAAGAGCCCGCCGATGAGCCTAACTTGGTGTCCTAGGCGAAACCCCACACAAGACACGGCACAAACCTAGAAGAATTGCTGAGTTTTAATTCACCGGCCGTGAAAGCCAATATACCATCTTTTTGGAAGCCTTCATAGGGAGGTTAAGGCTGCTTGAACTTTTAGTTCTCGTAGTCAAGTGGTGCAGTTGCACCTTATATAAAGGGAGGTGGCGCGCAGTTCGTCACTCCTGTGGGGGTCCGGGCGGGGACACCAAGAGCCCGCCGATGAGCCTAACTTGGTGTCCTAGGCGAAACCCCACACAAGACACGGCACAAACCTAGAAGAATTGCTGAGTTTTAATTCACCGGCCGTGAAAGCCAATATACCATCTTTTTGGAAGCCTTCATAGGGAGGTTAAGGCTGCTTGAACTTTTAGTTCTCGTAGTCAAGTGGTGCAGTTGCACCTTATATAAAGGGAGGTGGCGCGCAGTTCGTCACTCCTGTGGGGGTCCGGGCGGGGACACCAAGAGCCCGCCGATGAGCCTAACTTGGTGTCCTAGGCGAAACCCCACACAAGACACGGCACAAACCTAGAAGAATTGCTGAGTTTTAATTCAGCGGCCGTGAAAGCCAATATACCATCTTTTTGGAAGCCTTCATAGGGAGGTTAAGGCTGCTTGAAATTTAGTTCTCGTAGTCAAGTGGTGCAGTTGCACCTTATATAAAGGGAGGTGGCGCGCAGTTCGTCACTCCTGTGGGGGTCCGGGCGGGGACACCAAGAGCCCGCCGATGAGCCTAACTTGGTGTCCTAGGCGAAACCCCACACATGACACGGCACAAACCTAGAAGAATTGCTGAGTTTTAATTCACCGGCCGTGAAAGCCAATATACCATCTTTTTGGAAGCCTTCATAGGGAGGTTAAGGCTGCTTGAACATTTAGTTCTCGTAGTCAAGTGGTGCAGTTGCACCTTATATAAAGGGAGGTGGCGCGCAGTTCGTCACTCCTGTGGGGGTCCGGGCGGGGACACCAAGAGCCCGCCGATGAGCCTAACTTGGTGTCCTAGGCGAAACCCCACACAAGACACGGCACAAACCTAGAAGAATTGCTGAGTTTTAATTCACCGGCCGTGAAAGCCAATATACCATCTTTTTGGAAGCCTTCATAGGGAGGTTAAGGCTGCTTGAAATTTAGTTCTCGTAGTCAAGTGGTGCAGTTGCACCTTATATAAAGGGAGGTGGCGCGCAGTTCGTCACTCCTGTGGGGGTCCGGGCGGGGACACCAAGAGCCCGCCGATGAGCCTAACTTGGTGTCCTAGGCGAAACCCCACACATGACACGGCACAAACCTAGAAGAATTGCTGAGTTTTAATTCACCGGCCGTGAAAGCCAATATACCATCTTTTTGGAAGCCTTCATAGGGAGGTTAAGGCTGCTTGAACTTTTAGTTCTCGTAGTCAAGTGGTGCAGTTGCACCTTATATAAAGGGGAGGTGGCGCGCAGTTCGTCACTCCTGTGGGGGTCCGGGCGGGGACACCAAGAGCCGGCCGATGAGCCTAACTTGGTGTCCTAGGCGAAACCCCACACAAGACACGGCACAAACCTAGAAGAATTGCTGAGTTTTAATTCACCGGCCGTGAAAGCCAATATACCATCTTTTTGGAAGCCTTCATAGGGAGGTTAAGGCTGCTTGAACTTTTAGTTCTCGTAGTCAATTGGTGCAGTTGCACCTTATATAAAGGGAGGTGGCGCGCAGTTCGTCACTCCTGTGGGGGTCCGGGCGGGGACACCAAGAGCCCGCCGATGAGCCTAAATTGGTGTCCTAGGCGAAACCCCACACAAGACACGGCACAAATCTAGAAGAATTGCTGAGTTTTAATTCACCGGCCGTGAAAGCCAATATACCATCTTTTTGGAAGCCTTCATAGGGAGGTTAAGGCTGCTTGAACTTTTAGTTCTCGTAGTCAAGTGGTGCAGTTGCACCTTATATAAAGGGAGGTGGCGCGCAGTTCGTCACTCCTGTGGGGGTCCGCGCGGGGACACCAAGAGCCCGCCGATGAGCCTAAATTGGTGTCCTAGGCGAAAACCCACACAAGACACGGCACAAACCTAGAAGAATTGCTGAGTTTTAATTCACCGGCCGTGAAAGCCAATATACCATCTTTTTGGAAGCCTTCATAGGGAGGTTAAGGCTGCTTGAACTTTTAGTTCTCGTAGTCAAGTGGTGCAGTTGCATCTTATATAAAGGGAGGTGGCGCGCAGTTCGTCACTCCTGTGGGGGTCCGGGCGGGGACACCAAGAGCCCGCCGATGAGCCTAAATTGGTGTCCTAGGCGATACCCCACACAAGACACGGCACAAACCTAGAAGAATTGCTGAGTTTTAATTCACCGGCCGTGAAAGCCAATATACCATCTTTTTGGAAGCCTTCATAGGGAGGTTAAGGCTGCTTGAACTTTTAGTTCTCGTAGTCAAGTGGTGCAGTTGCACCTTATATAAAGGGAGGTGGCGCGCAGTTCGTCACTCCTGTGGGGGTCCGGGCGGGGACACCAAGAGCCCGCCGATGAGCCTAAATTGGTGTCCTAGGCGAAAACCCACACAAGACACGGCACAAACCTAGAATAATTGCTGAGTTTTAATTCACCGGCCGTGAAAGCCAATATACCATCTTTTTGGAAGCCTTCATAGGGAGGTTAAGGCTTCTTGAACTTTAGTTCTCGTAGTCAAGTGGTGCAGTTGCACCTTATATAAAGGGAGGTGGCGCGCAGTTCGTCACTCCTGTGGGGGTCCGGGTGGAGACACCAAGAGCCCGCCGATGAGCCTAACTTGGTGTCCTAGGCGAAACCCCACACAAGACACGGCACAAACCTAGAAGAATTGCTGAGTTTTAATTCACCGGCCGTGAAAGCCAATATACCATCTTTTTGGAAGCCTTCATAAGGAGGTTAAGGCTGCTTGAACATTTAGTTCTCGTAGTCAAGTGGTGCAGTTGCACCTTATATAATGGGAGGTGGCGCGCAGTTCGTCACTCCTGTGGGGGTCCGGGCGGGGACACCAAGAGCCCGCCGATGAGCCTAACTTGGTGTCCTAGGCGAAACCCCACACAAGACACGGCACAAACCTAGAAGAATTGCTGAGTTTTAATTCACCGGCCGTGAAAGCCAATATACCATCTTTTTGGAAACCTTCATAGGGAGGTTAAGGCTGCTTGAACTTTTAGTTCTCGTAGTCAAGTGGTGCAGTTGCACCTTATATAAAGGGAGGTGGCGCGCAGTTCGTCACTCCTGTGGGGGTCCGGGCGGGGACACCAAGAGCCCGCCGATGAGCCTATCTTGGTGTCCTAGGCGAAACCCCACACAAGACACTGCACAAACCTAGAAGAATTGCTGAGTTTTAATTTACCGGCCGTGAAAGCCAATATACCATCTTTTTGGAAGCCTTCATAGGGAGGTTAAGGCTGCTTGAACTTTTAGTTCTCGTAGTCAAGTGGTGCAGTTGTAACTTATATAAAGGGAGGTGGCGCGCAGTTCGTCACTCCTGTGGGGGTCCGGGCGGGGACACCAAGAGCCCGCCGATGAGCCTAACTTGGTGTCCTAGGCGAAACCCCACACAAGACACGGCACAAACCTAGAAGAATTGCAGAGTTTTAATTCACCGGCCGTGAAAGCCAATATACCATCTTTTTGGAAGCCTTCATAGGGAGGTTAAGGCTGCTTGAACTTTTAGTTCTCGTAGTCAAGTGGTGCAGTTGCACCTTATATAAAGGGAGGTGGCGCGCAGTTCGTCACTCCTGTGGGGGTCCGGGCGGGGACACCAAGAGCCCGCCGATGAGCCTAACTTGGTGTCCTAGGCGAAACCCCACACAAGACACGGCACAAACCTAGAAGAATTGCTGAGTTTTAATTCACCGGCCGTGAAAGCCAATATACCATCTTTTTGGAAGCCTTCATAGGGAGGTTAAGGCTGCTTGAATTTTAGTTCTCGTAGTCAAGTGGTGCAGTTGCACCTTATATAAAGGGAGGTGGCGCGCAGTTCGTCACTCCTGTGGGGGTCCGGGCGGAGGCACCAAGAGCCCGCCGATGAGCCTAACTTGGTGTCCTAGGCGAAACCCCACACAAGACACGGTACAAACCTAGAAGAATTGCTGAGTTTTAATTCACCGGCCGTGAAAGCCAATATACCATCTTTTTGGAAGCCTTCATAGGGACGTTAAGGCTGCTTGAACTTATAGTTCTCGTAGTCAAGTGGTGCAGTTGCACCTTATATAAAGGGAGGTGGCGCGCAATTCGTCACTCCTGTGGGGGTCCGGGCGGGGACACCAAGAGCCCGCCGATGAGCCTAACTTGGTGTCCTAGGCGAAACCCCACACAAGACACGGCACAAACCTAGAAGAATTGCTGAGTTTTAATTCACCGGCCGTGAAAGCCAATATACCATCTTTTTGGAAGCCTTCATAGGGAGGTTAAGGCTGCTTGAACTTTTAGTTCTCGTAGTCAAGTGGTGCAGTTGCACCTTATATAAAGGGAGGTGGCGCGCAGTTCGTCACTCCTGTGGGGGTCCGGGCGGGGACACCAAGAGCCCGCTGATGAGCCTAACTTGGTGTCCTAGGCGAAACCCCACACAAGACACGGCACAAACCTAGAAGAATTGCTGAGTTTTAATTCACCGGCCGTGAAAGCCAATATACCATCTTTTTGGAAGCCTTCATAAGGAGGTTAAGGCTGCTTGAACATTTAGTTCTCGTAGTCAAGTGGTGCAGTTGCACCTTATATAAAGGGAGGTGGCGCGCAGTTCGTCACTCCTGTGGGGGTCCGGGCGGGGACACCAAGAGCCCGCCGATGAGCCTAACTTGGTGTCCTAGGCGAAACCCCACACAAGACACGGCACAAACCTAGAAGAATTGCTGAGTTTTAATTCTCCGGCCGTGAAAGCCAATATACCATCTTTTTGGAAGCCTTCATAGGGAGGTTAAGGCTGCTTGAAATTTTAGTTCTCGTAGTCAAGTGGTGCAGTTGCACCTTATATAAAGGGAGGTGGCGCGCAGTTCGTCACTCCTGTGGGGGTCCGGGCGGGGACACCAAGAGCCCGCCGATGAGCCTAACTTGGTGTCCTAGGCGAAACCCCACACAAGACACGGCACAAACCTAGAAGAATTGCTGAGTTTTAATTCAGCGGCCGTGAAAGCCAATATACCATCTTTTTGGAAGCCTTCATAGGGAGGTTAAGGCTGCTTGAAATTTAGTTCTCATAGTCAAGTGGTGCAGTTGCACCTTATATAAAGGGAGGTGGCGCGCAGTTCGTCACTCCTGTGGGGGTCCGGGCGGGGACACCAAGAGCCCGCCGATGAGCCTAACTTGGTGTCCTAGGCGAAACCCCACACAAGACACGGCACAAACCTAGAAGAATTGCTGAGTTTTAATTCACCGGCCGTGAAAGCCAATATACCATCTTTTTGGAAGCCTTCATAGGGAGGTTAAGGCTGCTTGAACATTTAGTTCTCGTAGTCAAGTGGTGCAGTTGCACCTTATATAAAGGGAGGTGGCGCGCAGTTCGTCACTCCTGTGGGGGTCCGGGCGGGGACACCAAGAGCCCGCCGATGAGCCTAACTTGGTGTCCTAGGCGAAACCCCACACAAGACACGGCACAAACCTAGAAGAATTGCTGAGTTTTAATTCACCGGCCGTGAAACCAATATACCATCTTTTTGGAAGCCTTCATAGGGAGGTTAAGGCTGCTTGAAATTTAGTTCTCGTAGTCAAGTGGTGCAGTTGCACCTTATATAAAGGGAGGTGGCGCGCAGTTCGTCACTCCTGTGGGGGTCCGGGCGGGGACACCAAGAGCCCGCCGATGAGCCTAACTTGGTGTCCTAGGCGAAACCCCACACATGACACGGCACAAACCTAGAAGAATTGCTGAGTTTTAATTCACCGGCCGTGAAAGCCAATATACCATCTTTTTGGAAGCCTTCATAGGGAGGTTAAGGCTGCTTGAACTTTTAGTTCTCGTAGTCAAGTGGTGCAGTTGCACCTTATATAAAGGGGAGGTGGCGCGCAGTTCGTCACTCCTGTGGGGGTCCGGGCGGGGACACCAAGAGCCGGCCGTTGAGCCTAACTTGGTGTCCTAGGCGAAACCCCACACAAGACACGGCACAAACCTAGAAGAATTGCTGAGTTTTAATTCACCGGCCGTGAAAGCCAATATACCATCTTTTTGGAAGCCTTCATAGGGAGGTTAAGGCTGCTTGAACCTTTAGTTCTCGTAGTCAAGTGGTGCAGTTGCACCTTATATAAAGGGATGTGGCGCGCAGTTCGTCACTCCTGTGGGGGTCCGGGCGGGGACACCAAGAGCCCGCCGATGAGCCTAACTTGGTGTCCTAGGCGAAACCCCACACAAGACACGGCACAAACCTAGAAGAATTGCTGAGTCTTAATTCACCGGCCGTGAAAGCCAATATACCATCTTTTTGGAAGCCTTCATAGGGAGGTTAAGGCTGCTTGAACTTTTAGTTCCCGTAGTCAAGTGGTGCAGTTGCACCTTATATAAAGGGAGGTGGCGCGCAGTTCGTCACTCCTGTGGGGGTCCGGGCGGGGACACCAAGAGCCCGCCGATGAGCCTAACTTGGTGTCCTAGGCGAAACCCCACACAAGACACGGCACAAACCTAGAAGAATTGCTGAGTTTTAATTCACCGGCCGTGAAAACCAATATACCATCTTTTTGGAAGCCTTCATAGGGAGGTTAAGGCTGCTTGAACTTTTAGTTCTCGTAGTCAAGTGGTGCAGTTGCACCTTATATAAAGGGAGGTGGCGCGCAGTTCGTCACTCCTGTGGGGGTCCGGGCGGGGACGCCAAGAGCCCGCCGATGAGCCTAACTTGGTGTCCTAGGCGAAACCCCACACAAGACACGGCACAAACCTAGAAGAATTGCTGAGTTTTAATTCACCGGCCGTGAAGGCCAATATACCATATTTTTGGAAGCCTTCATAGGGAGGTTAAGGCTGCTTGAACTTTTAGTTCTCGTAGTCAAGTGGTGCAGTTGCACCTTATATAAAGGGAGGTGACGCGCAGTTCGTCACTCCTGTGCGGGTCCGGGCGGGGACACCAAGAGCCCGCCGATGAGCCTAACTTGGTGTCCTAGGCGAAACCCCACACAAGACACGGCACAAAACTAGAAGAATTGCTGAGTTTTAATTCACCGGCCGTGAAAGCCAATATACCATCTTTTTGGAAGCCTTCATAGGGAGGTTAAGGCTGCTTGAACTTTTAGTTCTCGTAGTCAAGTGGTGCAGTTGCACCTTATAAAAAGGGAGGTGGCGCGCAGTTCGTCACTCCTGTGGGGGTCCGGGCGGGGACACCAAGAGCCCGCCGATGAGCCTAACTTGGTGTCCTTGGCGAAACCCCACACAAGACACGGCACAAACCTAGAAGAATTGCTGAGTTTTAATTCACCGGCCGTGAAAGCCAATATACCATCTTTTTGGAAGCCTTCATAGGGAGGTTAAGGCTGCTTGAACTTTTAGTTCTCGTAGTCAAGTGGTGCAGTTGCACCTTATATAAAGGGAGGTGGCGCGCAGTTCGTCACTCCTGTGGGGGTCCGGGCGGGGACACCAAGAGCCCGCCGATGAGCCTAACTTGGTGTCCTAGGCGAAACCCCACACAAGACACGGCACAAACCTAGAAGAATTGCTGAGTTTTAATTCACCGGCCGTGAAAGCCAATATACCATCTTTTTGGAAGCCTTCATAGGGAGGTTAAGGCTGCTTGAATTTTAGTTCTCGTAGTCAAGTGGTGCAGTTGCACCTTATATAAAGGGAGGTGGCGCGCAGTTCGTCACTCCTGTGGGGGTCCGGGCGGAGGCACCAAGAGCCCGCCGATGAGCCTAACTTGGTGTCCTAGGCGAAACCCCACACAAGACACGGTACAAACCTAGAAGAATTGCTGAGTTTTAATTCACCGGCCGTGAAAGCCAATATACCATCTTTTTGGAAGCCTTCATAGGGACGTTAAGGCTGCTTGAACTTATAGTTCTCGTAGTCAAGTGGTGCAGTTGCACCTTATATAAAGGGAGGTGGCGCGCAATTCGTCACTCCTGTGGGGGTCCAGGCGGGGACACCAAGAGCCCGCCGATGAGCCTAACTTGGTGTCCTAGGCGAAACCCCACACAAGACACGGCACAAACCTAGAAGAATTGCTGAGTTTTAATTCACCGGCCGTGAAAGCCAATATACCATCTTTTTGGAAGCCTTCATAGGGAGGTTAAGGCTGCTTGAACTTTTAGTTCTCGTAGTCAAGTGGTGCAGTTGCACCTTATATAAAGGGAGGTGGCGCGCAGTTCGTCACTCCTGTGGGGGTCCGGGCGGGGACACCAAGAGCCCGCCGATGAGCCTAACTTGGTGTCCTAGGCGAAACCCCACACAAGACACGGCACAAACCTAGAAGAATTGCTGAGTTTTAATTCACCGGCCGTGAAAGCCAATATACCATCTTTTTGGAAGCCTTCATAGGGAGGTTAAGGCTGCTTGAACTTTTAGTTCTCGTAGTCAAGTGGTGCAGTTGCACCTTATATAAAGGGAGGTGGCGCGCAGTTCGTCACTCCTGTGGGGGTCCGGGCGGGGACACCAAGAGCCCGCTGATGAGCCTAACTTGGTGTCCTAGGCGAAACCCCACACAAGACACGGCACAAACCTAGAAGAATTGCTGAGTTTTAATTCACCGGCCGTGAAAGCCAATATACCATCTTTTTGGAAGCCTTCATAAGGAGGTTAAGGCTGCTTGAACATTTAGTTCTCGTAGTCAAGTGGTGCAGTTGCACCTTATATAAAGGGAGGTGGCGCGCAGTTCGTCACTCCTGTGGGGGTCCGGGCGGGGACACCAAGAGCCCGCCGATGAGCCTAACTTGGTGTCCTAGGCGAAACCCCACACAAGACACGGCACAAACCTAGAAGAATTGCTGAGTTTTAATTCTCCGGCCGTGAAAGCCAATATACCATCTTTTTGGAAGCCTTCATAGGGAGGTTAAGGCTGCTTGAAATTTTAGTTCTCGTAGTCAAGTGGTGCAGTTGCACCTTATATAAAGGGAGGTGGCGCGCAGTTCGTCACTCCTGTGGGGGTCCGGGCGGGGACACCAAGAGCCCGCCGATGAGCCTAACTTGGTGTCCTAGGCGAAACCCCACACAAGACACGGCACAAACCTAGAAGAATTGCTGAGTTTTAATTCAGCGGCCGTGAAAGCCAATATACCATCTTTTTGGAAGCCTTCATAGGGAGGTTAAGGCTGCTTGAAATTTAGTTCTCGTAGTCAAGTGGTGCAGTTGCACCTTATATAAAGGGAGGTGGCGCGCAGTTCGTCACTCCTGTGGGGGTCCGGGCGGGGACACCAAGAGCCCGCCGATGAGCCTAACTTGGTGTCCTAGGCGAAACCCCACACAAGACACGGCACAAACCTAGAAGAATTGCTGAGTTTTAATTCACCGGCCGTGAAAGCCAATATACCATCTTTTTGGAAGCCTTCATAGGGAGGTTAAGACTGCTTGAACATTTAGTTCTCGTAGTCAAGTGGTGCAGTTGCACCTTATATAAAGGGAGGTGGCGCGCAGTTCGTCACTCCTGTGGGGGTCCGGGCGGGGACACCAAGAGCCCGCCGATGAGCCTAACTTGGTGTCCTAGGCGAAACCCCACACAAGACACGGCACAAACCTAGAAGAATTGCTGAGTTTTAATTCACCGGCCGTGAAACCAATATACCATCTTTTTGGAAGCCTTCATAGGGAGGTTAAGGCTGCTTGAAATTTAGTTCTCGTAGTCAAGTGGTGCAGTTGCACCTTATATAAAGGGAGGTGGCGCGCAGTTCGTCACTCCTGTGGGGGTCCGGGCGGGGACACCAAGAGCCCGCCGATGAGCCTAACTTGGTGTCCTAGGCGAAACCCCACACATGACACGGCACAAACCTAGAAGAATTGCTGAGTTTTAATTCACCGGCCGTGAAAGCCAATATACCATCTTTTTGGAAGCCTTCATAGGGAGGTTAAGGCTGCTTGAACTTTTAGTTCTCGTAGTCAAGTGGTGCAGTTGCACCTTATATAAAGGGGAGGTGGCGCGCAGTTCGTCACTCCTGTGGGGGTCCGGGCGGGGACACCAAGAACCGGCCGTTGAGCCTAACTTGGTGTCCTAGGCGAAACCCCACACAAGACACGGCACAAACCTAGAAGAATTGCTGAGTTTTAATTCACCGGCCGTGAAAGCCAATATACCATCTTTTTGGAAGCCTTCATAGGGAGGTTAAGGCTGCTTGAACTTTTAGTTCTCGTAGTCAATTGGTGCAGTTGCACCTTATATAAAGGGAGGTGGCGCGCAGTTCGTCACTCCAGTGGGGGTCCGGGCGGGGACACCAAGAGCCCGCCGATGAGCCTAAATTGGTGTCCTAGGCGAAACCCCACACAAGACACGGCACAAACCTAGAAGAATTGCTGAGTTTTAATTCACCGGCCGTGAAAGCCAATATTCCATCTTTTTGGAAGCCTTCATAGGGAGGTTAAGGCTGCTTGAACTTTTAGTTCTCGTAGTCAAGTGGTGCAGTTGCACCTTATAAAAAGGGAGGTGGCGCGCAGTTCGTCACTCCTGTGGGGGTCCGGGCGGGGACACCAAGAGCCCGCCGATGAGCCTAACTTGGTGTCCTTGGCGAAACCCCACACAAGACACGGCACAAACCTAGAAGAATTGCTGAGTTATAATTCACCGGCCGTGAAAGCCAATATACCATCTTTTTGGAAGCCTTCATAGGGAGGTTAAGGCTGCTTGAACTTTTAGTTCTCGTAGTCAAGTGGTGCAGTTGCACCTTATATAAAGGGAGGTGGCGCGCAGTTCGTCACTCCTGTGGGGGTCCGGGCGGGGACACCAAGAGCCCGCCGATGAGCCTAACTTGGTGTCCTAGGCGAAACCCCACACAAGACACGGCACAAACCTAGAAGAATTGCTGAGTTTTAATTCACCGGCCGTGAAAGCCAATATACCATCTTTTTGGAAGCCTTCATAGGGAGGTTAAGGCTGCTTGAATTTTAGTTCTCGTAGTCAAGTGGTGCAGTTGCACCTTATATAAAGGGAGGTGGCGCGCAGTTCGTCACTCCTGTGGGGGTCCGGGCGGAGGCACCAAGAGCCCGCCGATGAGCCTAACTTGGTGTCCTAGGCGAAACCCCACACAAGACACGGTACAAACCTAGAAGAATTGCTGAGTTTTAATTCACCGGCCGTGAAAGCCAATATACCATCTTTTTGGAAGCCTTCATAGGGACGTTAAGGCTGCTTGAACTTATAGTTCTCGTAGTCAAGTGGTGCAGTTGCACCTTATATAAAGGGAGGTGGCGCGCAATTCGTCACTCCTGTGGGGGTCCAGGCGGGGACACCAAGAGCCCGCCGATGAGCCTAACTTGGTGTCCTAGGCGAAACCCCACACAAGACACGGCACAAACCTAGAAGAATTGCTGAGTTTTAATTCACCGGCCGTGAAAGCCAATATACCATCTTTTTGGAAGCCTTCATAGGGAGGTTAAGGCTGCTTGAACTTTTAGTTCTCGTAGTCAAGTGGTGCAGTTGCACCTTATATAAAGGGAGGTGGCGCGCAGTTCGTCACTCCTGTGGGGGTCCAGGCGGGGACACCAAGAGCCCGCCGATGAGCCTAACTTGGTGTCCTAGGCGAAACCCCACACAAGACACGGCACAAACCTAGAAGAATTGCTGAGTTTTAATTCACCGGCCGTGAAAGCCAATATACCATCTTTTTGGAAGCCTTCATAGGGAGGTTAAGGCTGCTTGAACTTTTAGTTCTCGTAGTCAAGTGGTGCAGTTGCACCTTATATAAAGGGAGGTGGCGCGCAGTTCGTCACTCCTGTGGGGGTCCGGGCGGGGACACCAAGAGCCCGCCGATGAGCCTAACTTGGTGTCCTAGGCGAAACCCCACACAAGACACGGCACAAACCTAGAAGAATTGCTGAGTTTTAATTCACCGGCCGTGAAAGCCAATATACCATCTTTTTGGAAGCCTTCATAGGGAGGTTAAGGCTGCTTGAACTTTTAGTTCTCGTAGTCAAGTGGTGCAGTTGCACCTTATATAAAGGGAGGTGGCGCGCAGTTCGTCACTCCTGTGGGGGTCCGGGCGGGGACACCAAGAGCCCGCTGATGAGCCTAACTTGTTGTCCTAGGCGAAACCCCACACAAGACACGGCACAAACCTAGAAGAATTGCTGAGTTTTAATTCACCGGCCGTGAAAGCCAATATACCATCTTTTTGGAAGCCTTCATAAGGAGGTTAAGGCTGCTTGAACATTTAGTTCTCGTAGTCAAGTGGTGCAGTTGCACCTTATATAAAGGGAGGTGGCGCGCAGTTCGTCACTCCTGTGGGGGTCCGGGCGGGGACACCAAGAGCCCGCCGATGAGCCTAACTTGGTGTCCTAGGCGAAACCCCACACAAGACACGGCACAAACCTAGAAGAATTGCTGAGTTTTAATTCACCGGCCGTGAAAGCCAATATACCATCTTTTTGGAAGCCTTCATAGGGAGGTTAAGGCTGCTTGAACATTTAGTTCTCGTAGTCAAGTGGTGCAGTTGCACCTTATATAAAGGGAGGTGGCGCGCAGTTCGTCACTCCTGTGGGGGTCCGGGCGGGGACACCAAGAGCCCGCCGATGAGCCTAACTTGGTGTCCTAGGCGAAACCCCACACAAGACACGGCACAAACCTAGAAGAATTGCTGAGTTTTAATTCACCGGCCGTGAAACCAATATACCATCTTTTTGGAAGCCTTCATAGGGAGGTTAAGGCTGCTTGAAATTTAGTTCTCGTAGTCAAGTGGTGCAGTTGCACCTTATATAAAGGGAGGTGGCGCGCAGTTCGTCACTCCTGTGGGGGTCCGGGCGGGGACACCAAGAGCCCGCCGATGAGCCTAACTTGGTGTCCTAGGCGAAACCCCACACATGACACGGCACAAACCTAGAAGAATTGCTGAGTTTTAATTCACCGGCCGTGAAAGCCAATATACCATCTTTTTGGAAGCCTTCATAGGGAGGTTAAGGCTGCTTGAACTTTTAGTTCTCGTAGTCAAGTGGTGCAGTTGCACCTTATATAAAGGGGAGGTGGCGCGCAGTTCGTCACTCCTGTGGGGGTCCGGGCGGGGACACCAAGAGCCGGCCGTTGAGCCTAACTTGGTGTCCTAGGCGAAACCCCACACAAGACACGGCACAAACCTAGAAGAATTGCTGAGTTTTAATTCACCGGCCGTGAAAGCCAATATACCATCTTTTTGGAAGCCTTCATAGGGAGGTTAAGGCTGCTTGAACTTTTAGTTCTCGTAGTCAATTGGTGCAGTTGCACCTTATATAAAGGGAGGTGGCGCGCAGTTCGTCACTCCAGTGGGGGTCCGGGCGGGGACACCAAGAGCCCGCCGATGAGCCTAAATTGGTGTCCTAGGCGAAACCCCACACAAGACACGGCACAAACCTAGAAGAATTGCTGAGTTTTAATTCACCGGCCGTGAAAGCCAATATTCCATCTTTTTGGAAGCCTTCATAGGGAGGTTAAGGCTGCTTGAACTTTTAGTTCTCGTAGTCAAGTGGTGCAGTTGCACCTTATATAAAGGGAGGTGGCGCGCAGTTCGTCACTCCTGTGGGGGTCCGGGCGGGGACACCAAGAGCCCGCCGATGAGCCTAAATTGGTGTCCTAGGCGAAAACCCACACAAGACACGGCACAAACCTAGAAGAATTGCTGAGTTTTAATTCACCGGCCGTGAAAGCCAATATACCATCTTTTTGGAAGCCTTCATAGGGAGGTAAAGGCTGCTTGAACTTTTAGTTCTCGTAGTCAAGTGGTGCAGTTGCACCTTATATAAAGGGAGGTGGCGCGCAGTTCGTCACTCCTGTGGGGGTCCGGGCGGGGACACCAAGACCCCGCCGATGAGCCTAAATTGGTGTCCTAGGCGAAACCCCACACAAGACACGGCACAAACCTAGAAGAATTGCTGAGTTTTAATTCACCGGCCGTGAAAGCCAATATACCATCTTTTTGGAAGCCTTCATAGGGAGGTTAAGGCTGCTTGAACTTTTAGTTCTCGTAGTCAAGTGGTGCAGTTGCACCTTATATAAAGGGAGGTGGCGCGCAGTTCGTCACTCCTGTGGGGGTCCGGGCGGGGACACCAAGAGCCCGCCGATGAGCCTAAATTGGTGTCCTAGCCGAAAACCAACACAAGACACGGCACAAACCTAGAAGAATTGCTGAGTTTTAATTCACCGGCCGTGAAAGCCAATATACCATCTTTTTGGAAGCCTTCATAGGGAGGTTAAGGCTGCTTGAACTTTTAGTTCTCGTAGTCAAGTGGTGCTGTTGCACCTTATATAAAGGGAGGTGGCGCGCAGTTCGTCACTCCTGTGGGGGTCCGGGCGGGGACACCAAGAGCCCGCCGATGACCCTAACTTGGTGTCCTAGGCGAAACCCCACACAAGACACGGCACAAACCTAGAAGAATTGCTGAGTTTTAATTCACCGGCCGTGAAAGCCAATATACCATCTTTTTGGAAGCCTTCATAGGGAGGTTAAGGCTGCTTGAACTTTTAGTTCTCGTAGTCAAGTGGTGCAGTTGCACCTTATATAAAGGGAGGTGGCGCGCAGTTCGTCACTCCTGTGGGGGTCCGGGCGGGGACACCAAGAGCCCGCCGATGAGCCTAACTTGGTGTCCTAGGCGAAACCCCACACAAGACACGGCACAAACCTAGAAGAATTGCTGTGTTTTAATTCACCGGCCGTGAAAGCCAATATACCATCTTTTTGGAAGCCTTCATAGGGAGGTTAAGGCTGCTTGAACTTTTAGTTCTCGTAGTCAAGTGGTGCAGTTGCACCATATATAAAGGGAGGTGGCGCGCAGTTCGTCACTCCTGTGGGGGTCCGGGCAGGGACACCAAGAGCCCGCCGATGAGCCTAACTTGGTGTCCTAGGCGAAACCCCACACAAGACACGGCACAAACCTAGAAGAATTGCTGAGTTTTAATTCACCGGCCGTGAAAGCCAATATACCATCTTTTTGGAAGCCTTCATAGGGAGGTTAAGGCTGCTTGAACCTTTAGTTCTCGTAGTCAAGTGGTGCAGTTGCACCTTATATAAAGGGATGTGGCGCGCAGTTCGTCACTCCTGTGGGGGTCCGGGCGGGGACACCAAGAGCCCGCCGATGAGCCTAACTTGGTGTCCTAGGCGAAACCCCACACAAGACACGGCACAAACCTAGAAGAATTGCTGAGTCTTAATTCACCGGCCGTGAAAGCCAATATACCATCTTTTTGGAAGCCTTCATAGGGAGGTTAAGGCTGCTTGAACTTTTAGTTCCCGTAGTCAAGTGGTGCAGTTGCACCTTATATAAAGGGAGGTGGCGCGCAGTTCGTCACTCCTGTGGGGGTCCGGGCGGGGACACCAAGAGCCCGCCGATGAGCCTAACTTGGTGTCCTAGGCGAAACCCCACACAAGACACGGCACAAACCTAGAAGAATTGCTGAGTTTTAATTCACCGGCCGTGAAAGCCAATATACCATCTTTTTGGAAGCCTTCATAGGGAGGTTAAGGCTGCTTGAACTTTTAGTTCTCGTAGTCAAGTGGAGCAGTTGCACCTTATATAAAGGGAGGTGGCGCGCAGTTCGTCACTCCTGTGGGGGTCCGGGCGGGGACACCAAGAGCCCGCCGATGAGCCTAACTTGGTGTCCTAGGCGAAACCCCACACAAGACACGGCACAAACCTAGAAGAATTGCTGAGTTTTAATTCACCGGCCGTGAAAGCCAATATACCATCTTTTTGGAAGCCTTCATAGGGAGGTTAAGGCTGCTTGAACTTTTAGTTCTCGTAGTCAAGTGGTGCAGTTGCACCTTATATAAAGGGAGGTGGCGCGCAGTTCGTCACTCCTGTGGGGGTCCGGGTGGGGACACCAAGAGCCCGCCGATGAGCCTAACTTGGTGTCCTAGGCGAAACCCCACACAAGACACGGCACAAACCTAGAAGAATTGCTGAGTTTTAATTCACCGGCCGTGAAAGCCAATATACCATCTTTTTGGAAGCCTTCATAGGGACGTTAAGGCTGCTTGAACTTTTAGTT
The DNA here is from genome assembly GCA_946902985.2 of Meconema thalassinum. NCBI lineage: Eukaryota > Metazoa > Arthropoda > Insecta > Orthoptera > Tettigoniidae > Meconema > Meconema thalassinum. The sequence goes on from OX336397.1 coordinate 147,828,485, forward strand.
CTCGTAGTCAAGTGGTGCAGTTGCACCTTATATAAAGGGAGGTGGCGCGCAGTTCGTCACTCCTGTGGGGGTCCGGGCGGGGACACCAAGAGCCCGCCGATGAGCCTAACTTGGTGTCCTAGGCGAAACCCCACACAAGACACGGCACAAACCTAGAAGAATTGCTGAGTTTTAATTCACCGGCCGTGAAAGCCAATATACCATCTTTTTGGAAGCCATCATAGGGAGGTTAAGGCTGCTTGAACTTTTAGTTCTCGTAGTCAAGTGGTGCAGTTGCACCTTATATAAAGGGAGGTGGCGCGCAGTTCGTCACTCCTGTGGGGGTCCGGGCGGGGACACCAAGAGCCCGCCGATGAGCCTAACTTGGTGTCCTAGGCGAAACCCCACACAAGACACGGCACAAACCTAGAAGAATTGCTGAGTTTTAATTCACCGGCCGTGAGAGCCAATATACCATCTTTTTGGAAGCCTTCATAGGGAGGTTAAGGCTGCTTGAACTTTTAGTTCTCGTAGTCAAGTGGTGCAGTTGCACCTTATATAAAGGGAGGTGGCGCGCAGTTCGTCACTCCTGTGGGGGTCCGGGCGGGGACACCAAGAGCCCGCCGATGAGCCTAACTTGGTGTCCTAGGCGAAACCCCACACAAGACACGGCACAAACCTAGAAGAATTGCTGAGTTTTAATTCACCGGCCGTGAAAGCCAATATACCATTTTTATGGAAGCCTTCATAGGGAGGTTAAGGCTGCTTGAACTTTTAGTTCTCGTAGTCAAGTGGTACAGTTGCACCTTATATAAAGGGAGGTGGCGCGCAGTTCGTCACTCCTGTGGGGGTCCGGGCGGGGACACCAAGAGCCCGCCGATGAGCCTAACTTGGTGTCCTAGGCGAAACCCCACACAAGACACGGCACAAACCTAGAAGAATTGCTGAGTTTTAAATCACCGGCCGTGAAAGCCAATATACCATCTTTTTGGAAGCCTTCATAGGGAGGTTAAGGCTGCTTGAACTTTTAGTTCTCGTAGTCAAGTGGTGCAGTTGCAGCTTATATAAAGGGAGGTGGCGCGCAGTTCGTCACTCCTGTGGGGGTCCGGGCGGGGACACCAAGAGCCCGCCGATGAGCCTAACTTGGTGTCCTAGGCGAAACCCCACACAAGACACGGCACAAACCTAGAAGAATTGCTGAGTTTTAATTCACCGGCCGTGAAAGCCAATATACCATCTTTTTGGAAGCCTTCATAGGGAGGTTAAGGCTGCTTGAACTTTTAGTTCTCGTAGTCAAGTGGTGCTGTTGCACCTTATATAAAGGGAGGTGGCGCGCAGTTCGTCACTCCTGTGGGGGTCCGGGCGGGGACACCAAGAGCCCGCCGATGACCCTAACTTGGTGTCCTAGGCGAAACCCCACACATGACACGGCACAAACCTAGAAGAATTGCTGAGTTTTAATTCACCGGCCGTGAAAGCCAATATACCATCTTTTTGGAAGCCTTCATAGGGAGGTTAAGGCTGCTTGAACTTTTAGTTCTCGTAGTCAAGTGGTGCAGTTGCACCTTATATAAAGGGAGGTGGCGCGCAGTTCGTCACTCCTGTGGGGGTCCGGGCGGGGACACCAAGAGCCCGCCGATGAGCCTAACTTGGTGTCCTAGGTGAAACCCCACACAAGACACGGCACAAACCTAGAAGAATTGCTGAGTTTTAATTCACCGGCCGTGAAAGCCAATATACCATCTTTTTGGAAGCCTTCATAGGGAGGTTAAGGCTGCTTGAACTTTTAGTTCTCGTAGTCAAGTGGTGCAGTTGCACCTTATATAAAGGGAGGTGCCGCGCAGTTCGTCACTCCTGTGGGGGTCCGGGCGGGGACACCAAGAGCCCGCCGATGAGCCTAACTTGGTGTCCTAGGCGAAACCCCACACAAGACACGGCACAAACCTAGAAGAATTGCTGAGTTTTAATTCACCGGCCGTGAAAGCCAATATACCATCTTTTTGGAAGCCTTCATAGGGAGGTTAAGGCTGCTTGAACCTTTAGTTCTCGTAGTCAAGTGGTGCAGTTGCACCTTATATAAAGGGATGTGGCGCGCAGTTCGTCACTCCTGTGGGGGTCCGGGCGGGGACACCAAGAGCCCGCCGATGAGCCTAACTTGGTGTCCTAGGCGAAACCCCACACAAGACACGGCACAAACCTAGAAGAATTGCTGAGTCTTAATTCACCGGCCGTGAAAGCCAATATACCATCTTTTTGGAAGCCTTCATAGGGAGGTTAAGGCTGCTTGAACTTTTAGTTCCCGTAGTCAAGTGGTGCAGTTGCACCTTATATAAAGGGAGGTGGCGCGCAGTTCGTCACTCCTGTGGGGGTCCGGGCGGGGACACCAAGAGCCCGCCGATGAGCCTAACTTGGTGTCCTAGGCGAAACCCCACACAAGACACGGCACAAACCTAGAAGAATTGCTGAGTTTTAATTCACCGGCTGTGAAAGCCAATATACCATCTTTTTGGAAGCCTTCATAGGGAGGTTAAGGCTGCTTGAACTTTTAGTTCTCGTAGTCAAGTGGAGCAGTTGCACCTTATATAAAGGGAGGTGGCGCGCAGTTCGTCACTCCTGTGGGGGTCCGGGCGGGGACACCAAGAGCCCGCCGATGAGCCTAACTTGGTGTCCTAGGCGAAACCCCACACAAGACACGGCACAAACCTAGAAGAATTGCTGAGTTTTAATTCACCGGCCGTGAAAGCCAATATACCATCTTTTTGGAAGCCTTCATAGGGAGGTTAAGGCTGCTTGAACTTTTAGTTCTCGTAGTCAAGTGGTGCAGTTGCACCTTATATAAAGGGAGGTGGCGCGCAGTTCGTCACTCCTGTGGGGGTCCGGGTGGGGACACCAAGAGCCCGCCGATGAGCCTAACTTGGTGTCCTAGGCGAAACCCCACACAAGACACGGCACAAACCTAGAAGAATTGCTGAGTTTTAATTCACCGGCCGTGAAAGCCAATATACCATTTTTTTGGAAGCCTTCATAGGGAGGTTAAGGCTGCTTGAACTTTTAGTTCTCGTAGTCAAGTAGTGCAGTTGCACCTTATATAAAGGGAGGTGGCGCGCAGTTTGTCACTCCTGTGGGGGTCCGGGCGGGGACACCAAGAGCCCGCCGATGAGCCTAACTTGGTGTCCTAGGCGAAACCCCACACAAGACACGGCACAAACCTAGAAGAATTGCTGAGTTTTAATTCACCGGCCGTGAAAGCCAATATACCATCTTTTTGGAAGCCTTCATAGGGACGTTAAGGCTGCTTGAACTTTTAGTTCTCGTAGTCAAGTGGTGCAGTTGCACCTTATATAAAGGGAGGTGGCGCGCAGTTCGTCACTCCTGTGGGGGTACGGGCGGGGACACCAAGAGCCCGCCGATGAGCCTAACTTGGTGTCCTAGGCGAAACCCCACACAAGACACGGCACAAACCTAGAAGAATTGCTGAGTTTTAATTCACCGGCCGTGAAAGCCAATATACCATCTTTTTGGAAGCCATCATAGGGAGGTTAAGGCTGCTTGAACTTTTAGTTCTCGTAGTCAAGTGGTGCAGTTGCACCTTATATAAAGGGAGGTGGCGCGCAGTTCGTCACTCCTGTGGGGGTCCGGGCGGGGACACCAAGAGCCCGCCGATGAGCCTAACTTGGTGTCCTAGGCGAAACCCCACACAAGACACGGCACAAACCTAGAAGAATTGCTGAGTTTTAATTCACCGGCCGTGAGAGCCAATATACCATCTTTTTGGAAGCCTTCATAGGGAGGTTAAGGCTGCTTGAACTTTTAGTTCTCGTAGTCAAGTGGTGCAGTTGCACCTTATATAAAGGGAGGTGGCGCGCAGTTCGTCACTCCTGTGGGGGTCCGGGCGGGGACACCAAGAGCCCGCCGATGAGCCTAACTTGGTGTCCTAGGCGAAACCCCACACAAGACACGGCACAAACCTAGAAGAATTGCTGAGTTTTAATTCACCGGCCGTGAAAGAAAATATACCATTTTTATGGAAGCCTTCATAGGGAGGTTAAGGCTGCTTGAACTTTTAGTTCTCGTAGTCAAGTGGTACAGTTGCACCTTATATAAAGGGAGGTGGCGCGCAGTTCGTCACTCCTGTGGGGGTCCGGGCGGGGACACCAAGAGCCCGCCGATGAGCCTAACTTGGTGTCCTAGGCGAAACCCCACACAAGACACGGCACAAACCTAGAAGAATTGCTGAGTTTTAAATCACCGGCCGTGAAAGCCAATATACCATCTTTTTGGAAGCCTTCATAGGGAGGTTAAGGCTGCTTGAACTTTTAGTTCTCGTAGTCAAGTGGTGCAGTTGCAGCTTATATAAAGGGAGGTGGCGCGCAGTTCGTCACTCCTGTGGGGGTCCGGGCGGGGACACCAAGAGCCCGCCGATGAGCCTAACTTGGTGTCCTAGGCGAAACCCCACACAAGACACGGCACAAACCTAGAAGATTTGCTGAGTTTTAATTCACCGGCCGTGAAAGCCAATATACCATCTTTTTGGAAACCTTCATAGGGAGGTTAAGGCTGCTTGAACTTTTAGTTCTCGTAGTCAAGTGGTGCAGTTGCACCTTATATAAAGGGAGGTGGCGCGCAGTTCGTCACTCCTGTGGGGGTCCGGGCGGGGACACCAAGAGCCCGCCGATGAGCCTATCTTGGTGTCCTAGGCGAAACCCCACACAAGACACTGCACAAACCTAGAAGAATTGCTGAGTTTTAATTTACCGGCCGTGAAAGCCAATATACCATCTTTTTGGAAGCCTTCATAGGGAGGTTAAGGCTGCTTGAACTTTTAGTTCTCGTAGTCAAGTGGTGCAGTTGCACCTTATATAAAGGGAGGTGGCGCGCAGTTCGTCACTCCTGTGGGGGTCCGGGCGGGGACACCAAGAGCCCGCCGATGAGCCTAACTTGGTGTCCTAGGCGAAACCCCACACAAGACACGGCACAAACCTAGAAGAATTGCTGAGTTTTAATTCACCGGCCGTGAAAGCCAATATACCATCTTTTTGGAAGCCTTCATAGGGACGTTAAGGCTGCTTGAACTTTTAGTTCTCGTAGTCAAGTGGTGCAGTTGCACCTTATATAAAGGGAGGTGGCGCGCAGTTCGTCACTCCTGTGGGGGTACGGGCGGGGACACCAAGAGCCCGCCGATGAGCCTAACTTGGTGTCCTAGGCGAAACCCCACACAAGACACGGCACAAACCTAGAAGAATTGCTGAGTTTTAATTCACCGGCCGTGAAAGCCAATATACCATCTTTTTGGAAGCCATCATAGGGAGGTTAAGGCTGCTTGAACTTTTAGTTCTCGTAGTCAAGTGGTGCAGTTGCACCTTATATAAAGGGAGGTGGCGCGCAGTTCGTCACTCCTGTGGGGGTCCGGGCGGGGACACCAAGAGCCCGCCGATGAGCCTAACTTGGTGTCCTAGGCGAAACCCCACACAAGACACGGCACAAACCTAGAAGAATTGCTGAGTTTTAATTCACCGGCCGTGAGAGCCAATATACCATCTTTTTGGAAGCCTTCATAGGGAGGTTAAGGCTGCTTGAACTTTTAGTTCTCGTAGTCAAGTGGTGCAGTTGCACCTTATATAAAGGGAGGTGGCGCGCAGTTCGTCACTCCTGTGGGGGTCCGGGCGGGGACACCAAGAGCCCGCCGATGAGCCTAACTTGGTGTCCTAGGCGAAACCCCACACAAGACACGGCACAAACCTAGAAGAATTGCTGAGTTTTAATTCACCGGCCGTGAAAGAAAATATACCATTTTTATGGAAGCCTTCATAGGGAGGTTAAGGCTGCTTGAACTTTTAGTTCTCGTAGTCAAGTGGTACAGTTGCACCTTATATAAAGGGAGGTGGCGCGCAGTTCGTCACTCCTGTGGGGGTCCGGGCGGGGACACCAAGAGCCCGCCGATGAGCCTAACTTGGTGTCCTAGGCGAAACCCCACACAAGACACGGCACAAACCTAGAAGAATTGCTGAGTTTTAAATCACCGGCCGTGAAAGCCAATATACCATCTTTTTGGAAGCCTTCATAGGGAGGTTAAGGCTGCTTGAACTTTTAGTTCTCGTAGTCAAGTGGTGCAGTTGCAGCTTATATAAAGGGAGGTGGCGCGCAGTTCGTCACTCCTGTGGGGGTCCGGGCGGGGACACCAAGAGCCCGCCGATGAGCCTAACTTGGTGTCCTAGGCGAAACCCCACACAAGACACGGCACAAACCTAGAAGATTTGCTGAGTTTTAATTCACCGGCCGTGAAAGCCAATATACCATCTTTTTGGAAACCTTCATAGGGAGGTTAAGGCTGCTTGAACTTTTAGTTCTCGTAGTCAAGTGGTGCAGTTGCACCTTATATAAAGGGAGGTGGCGCGCAGTTCGTCACTCCTGTGGGGGTCCGGGCGGGGACACCAAGAGCCCGCCGATGAGCCTATCTTGGTGTCCTAGGCGAAACCCCACACAAGACACTGCACAAACCTAGAAGAATTGCTGAGTTTTAATTTACCGGCCGTGAAAGCCAATATACCATCTTTTTGGAAGCCTTCATAGGGAGGTTAAGGCTGCTTGAACTTTTAGTTCTCGTAGTCAAGTGGTGCAGTTGCACCTTATATAAAGGGAGGTGGCGCGCAGTTCGTCACTCCTGTGGGGGTCCGGGCGGGGACACCAAGAGCCCGCCGATGAGCCTAACTTGGTGTCCTAGGCGAAACCCCACACAAGACACGGCACAAACCTAGAAGAATTGCTGAGTTTTAATTCACCGGCCGTGAAAGCCAATATACCATCTTTTTGGAAGCCTTCATAGGGAGGTTAAGGCTGCTTGAACTTTTAGTTCTCGTAGTCAAGTGGTGCAGTTGCAGCCTATATAAAGGGAGGTGGCGCGCAGTTCGTCACTCCTGTGGGGGTCCGGGCGGGGACACCAAGAGCCCGCCGATGAGCCTAACTTGGTGTCCTAGGCGAAACCCCACACAAGACACGGCACAAACCTAGAAGAATTGCTGAGTTTTAATTCACCGGCCGTGAAAGCCAATATACCATCTTTTTGGAAGCCTTCATAGGGAGGTTAAGGCTGCTTGAACTTTTAGTTCTCGTAGTCAAGTGGTGCAGTTGCACCCTATATAAAGGGAGGTGGCGCGCAGTTCGTCACTCCTGTGGGGGTCCGGGCGGGGACACCAAGAGCCCGCCGATGAGCCTAACTTGGTGTCCTAGGCGAAACCCCACACAAGACACGGCACAAACCTAGAAGAATTGCTGAGTTTTAATTCACCGGCCGTGAAAGCCAATATACCATCTTTTTGGAAGCCTTCATAGGGAGGTTAAGGCTGCTTGAACTTTTAGTTCTCGTAGTCAAGTGGTGCAGTTGCACCTTATATAAAGGGAGGTGACGCGCAGTTCGTCACTCCTGTGGGGGTCCGGGCGGGGACACCAAGAGCCCGCCGATGAGCCTAACTTGGTGTCCTAGGCGAAACCCCACACAAGACACGGCACAAACCTAGAAGAATTGCTGAGTTTTAATTCACCGGCCGTGAAAGCCAATATACCATCTTTTTGGAAGCCTTCATAGGGAGGTTAAGGCTGCTTGAACTTTTAGTTCTCGTAGTCAAGTGGTGCAGTTGCACCTTATATAAAGGGAGGTGGCGCGCAGTTCGTCACTCCTGTGGGGGTCCGGGCGGGGACACCAAGAGCCCGCCGATGACCCTAACTTGGTGTCCTAGGCGAAACCCCACACAAGACACGGCACAAACCTAGAAGAATTGCTGAGTTTTAATTCACCGGCCGTGAAAGCCAATATACCATCTTTTTGGAAGCCTTCATAGGGAGGTTAAGGCTGCTTGAACTTTCAGTTCTCGTAGTCAAGTGGTGCAGTTGCACCTTATATAAAGGGAGGTGGCGCGCAGTTCGTCACTCCTGTGGGGGTCCGGGCGGGGACACCTAGAGCCCGCCGATGAGCCTAACTTGGTGTCCTAGGCGAAACCCCACACAAGACACGGCACAAACCTAGAAGAATTGCTGAGTTTTAATTCACCGGCCGTGAAAGCCAATATACCATCTTTTTGGAAGCCTTCATAGGGAGGTTAAGGCTGCTTGAACTTTTAGTTCTCGTAGTCAAGTGGTGCAGTTGCACCTTATATAAAGGGAGGTGGCGCGCAGTTCGTCACTCCTGTGGGGGTCCGGGCGGGGACACCAAGAGCCCGCCGATGAGCCTAACTTGGTGTCCTAGGCGAAACCCCACACAAGACACGGCACAAACCTAGAAGAATTGCTGAGTTTTAATTCACCGGCCGTGAAAGCCAATATACCATCTTTTTGGAAGCCTTCATAGGGAGGTTAAGGCTGCTTGAAATTTTAGTTCTCGTAGTCAAGTGGTGCAGTTGCACCTTATATAAAGGGAGGTGGCGCGCAGTTCGTCACTCCTGTGGGGGTCCGGGCGGGGACACCAAGAGCCCGCCGATGAGCCTAACTTGGTGTCCTAGGCGAAACCCCACACAAGACACGGCACAAACCTAGAAGAATTGCTGATTCTTAATTCACCGACCGTGAAAGCCAATATACCATCTTTTTGGAAGCCTTCATAGGGAGGTTAAGGCTGCTTGAACTTTTAGTTCTCGTAGTCAAGTGGTGCAGTTGCACCTTATATAAAGGGAGGTGGCGCGCAGTTCGTCACTCCTGTGGGGGTCCGGGCGGGGACACCGAGAGCCCGCCGATGAGCCTAACTTGGTGTCCTAGGCGAAACCCCACACAAGACACGGTACAAACCTAGAAGAATTGCTGAGTTTTAATTCACCGGCCGTGAAAGCCAATATACCATCTTTTTGGAAGCCTTCATAGGGAGGATAAGGCTGCTTGAACTTTTTGTTCTCGTAGTCAATTGGAGCAGTTGCACCTTATATAAAGGGAGGTGGCGCGCAGTTCGTCCCTCCTGTGGGGGTCCGGGCGGGGACACCAAGAGCCCGCCGATGAGCCTAACTTGGTGTCCTAGGCGAAACCCCACACAAGACACGGCACAAACCTAGAAGAATTGCTGGGTTTTAATTCACCGGCCGTGAAAGCCAATATACCATCTTTTTGGAAGCCTTCATTGGGAGGTTAAGGCTGCTTGAACTTTTAGTTCTCGTTGTCAAGTGGTGCAGTTGCACCTTATATAAAGGGAGGTGGCGCGCAGTTCGTCACTCCTGTGGGGGTCCGGGCGGGGACACCAAGAGCCCGCCGATGAGCCTAACTTGGTGACCTAGGCGACACCCCACACAAGACACGGCACAAACCTAGAAGAATTGCTGAGTTTTAATTCACCGGCCATGAAAGCCAATATACCATCTTTTTGGAAGCCTTCATAGGGAGGTTAAGGCTGCTTGAATTTTAGTTCTCGTAGTCAAGTGGTGCAGTTGCACCTTATATAAAGGGAGGTGGCGCGCAGTTCGTCACTCCTGTGGGGGTCCGGGCGGAGACACCAAGAGCCCGCCGATGAGCCTAACTTGGTGTCCTAGGCGAAACCCCACACAAGACACGGTACAAACCTAGAAGAATTGCTGAGTTTTAATTCACCGGCCGTGAAAGCCAATATACCATCTTTTTGGAAGCCTTCATAGGGACGTTAAGGCTGCTTGAACTTATAGTTCTCGTAGTCAAGTGGTGCAGTTGCACCTTATATAAAGGGAGGTGGCGCGCAGTTCGTCACTCCTGTGGGGGTCCGGGCGGGGACACCAAGAACCCGCCGATGAGCCTAACTTGGTGTCCTAGGCGAAACCCCACACAAGACACGGCACAAACCTAGAAGATTTGCTGAGTTTTAATTCACCGGCCGTGAAAGCCAATATACCATCTTTTTGGAAGCCTTCATAGGGAGGTTAAGGCTGCTTGAACTTTTAGTTCTCGTAGTCAAGTGGTGCAGTTGCACCTTATATAAAGGGAGGTGGCGCGCAGTTCGTCACTCCTGTGGGGGTCCGGGCGGGGACACCAAGAGCCCGCTGATGAGCCTAACTTGGTGTCCTAGGCGAAACCCCACACAAGACACGGCACAAACCTAGAAGAATTGCTTAGTTTTAATTCACCGGCCGTGAAAGCAAATAACCCATCTTTTTGGAAGCCTTCATAGGGAGGTTAAGGCTGCTTGAACTTTTAGTTCTCGTAGTCAAGTGGTGCAGTTGCACCTTATATAAAGGGAGGTGGCGCGCAGTTCGTCACTCCTGTGGGGGTCCGGGTGGGGACACCAAGAGCCCGCCGATGAGCCTTACTTGGTGTCCTAGGCGAAACCCCACACAAGACACGGCACAAACCTAGAAGAATTGCTGAGTTTTAATTAACCGGCCGTGAAAGCCAATATACCATCTTTTTGGAAGCCTTCATAGGGAGGTTAAGGCTGCTTGAACTTTTAGTTCTCGTAGTCAAGTAGTGCAGTTGCACCTTATATAAAGGGAGGTGGCGCGCAGTTTGTCACTCCTGTGGGGGTCCGGGCGGGGACACCAAGAGCCCGCCGATGAGCCTAACTTGGTGTCCTAGGCGAAACCCCACACAAGACACGGCACAAACCTAGAAGAATTGCTGAGTTTTAATTCACCGGCCGTGAAAGCCAATATACCATCTTTTTGGAAGCCTTCATAGGGACGTTAAGGCTGCTTGAACTTTTAGTTCTCGTAGTCAAGTGGTGCAGTTGCACCTTATATAAAGGGAGGTGGCGCGCAGTTCGTCACTCCTGTGGGGGTCCGGGCGGGGACACCAAGAGCCCGCCGATGAGCCTAACTTGGTGTCCTAGGCGAAACCCCACACAAGACACGGCACAAACCTAGAAGAATTGCTGAGTTTTAATTCACCGGCCGTGAAAGCCAATATACCATCTTTTTGGAAGCCTTCATAGGGAGGTTAAGGCTGCTTGAACTTTTAGTTCTCGTAGTCAAGTGGTGCAGTTGCACCTTATATAAAGGGAGGTGGCGCGCAGTTCGTCACTCCTGTGGGGGTCCGGGCGGGGACACCAAGAGCCCGCCGATGAGCCTAACTTGGTGTCCTAGGCGAAACCCCACACAAGACACGGCACAAACCTAGAAGAATTGCTGAGTTTTAATTAACCGGCCGTGAAAGCCAATATACCATCTTTTTGGAAGCCTTCATAGGGAGGTTAAGGCTGCTTGAACTTTTAGTTCCCGTAGTCAAGTGGTGCAGTTGCACCTTATATGAAGGGAGGTGGCGCGCAGTTCGTCACTCCTGTGGGGGTCCGGGCGGGGACACCAAGAGCCCGCCGATGAGCCTAACTTGGTGTCCTAGGCGAAACCCCACACAAGACACGGCACAAACCTAGAAGAATTGCTGAGTTTTAATTCACCGGCCGTGAAAGCCAATATACCATTTTTATGGAAGCCTTCATAGGGAGGTTAAGGCTGCTTGAACTTTTAGTTCTCGTAGTCAAGTGGTACAGTTGCACCTTATATAAAGGGAGGTGGCGCGCAGTTCGTCACTCCTGTGGGGGTCCGGGCGGGGACACCAAGAGCCCACCGATGAGCCTAACTTGGTGTCCTAAGCGAAACCCCACACAAGACACGGCACAAACCTAGAAGAATTGCTGAGTTTTAAATCACCGGCCGTGAAAGCCAATATACCATCTTTTTGGAAGCCTTCATAGGGAGGTTAAGGCTGCTTGAACTTTTAGTTCTCGTAGTCAAGTGGTGCTGTTGCACCTTATATAAAGGGAGGTGGCGCGCAGTTCGTCACTCCTGTGGGGGTCCGGGCGGGGACACCAAGAGCCCGCCGATGAGCCTAACTTGGTGTCCTAGGCGAAACCCCACACAAGACACGGCACAAACCTAGAAGATTTGCTGAGTTTTAATTCACCGGCCGTGAAAGCCAATATACCATCTTTTTGGAAACCTTCATAGGGAGGTTAAGGCTGCTTGAACTTTTAGTTCTCGTAGTCAAGTGGTGCAGTTGCACCTTATATGAAGGGAGGTGGCGCGCAGTTCGTCACTCCTGCGGGGGTCCGGGCGGGGACACCAAGAGCCCGCCGATGAGCCTATCTTGGTGTCCTAGGCGAAACCCCACACAAGACACTGCACAAACCTAGAAGAATTGCTGAGTTTTAATTTACCGGCCGTGAAAGCCAATATACCATCCTTTTGGAAGCCTTCATAGGGAGGTTAAGGCTGCTTGAACTTTTAGTTCTCGTAGTCAAGTGGTGCAGTTGCACCTTATATAAAGGGAGGTGGCGCGCAGTTCGTCACTCCTGTGGGGGTCCGGGCGGGGACACCAAGAGCCCGCCGATGAGCCTAACTTGGTGTCCTAGGCGAAACCCCACACAAGACACGGCACAAACCTAGAAGAATTGCTGAGTTTTAATTCACCGGCCGTGAAAGCCAATATACCATCTTTTTGGAAGCCTTCATAGGGAGGTTAAGGCTGCTTGAACTTTTAGTTCTCGTAGTCAAGTGGTGCAGTTGCACCTTATATAAAGGGAGGTGGCGCGCAGTTCGTCACTCCTGTGGGGGTCCGGGCGGGGACACCAAGAGCCCGCCGATGAGCCTAACTTGGTGTCCTAGGCGAAACCCCACACAAGACACGGCACAAACCTAGAAGAATTGCTGAGTTTTAATTAACCGGCCGTGAAAGCCAATATACCATCTTTTTGGAAGCCTTCATAGGGAGGTTAAGGCTGCTTGAACTTTTAGTTCCCGTAGTCAAGTGGTGCAGTTGCACCTTATATGAAGGGAGGTGGCGCGCAGTTCGTCACTCCTGTGGGGGTCCGGGCGGGGACACCAAGAGCCCGCCGATGAGCCTAACTTGGTGTCCTAGGCGAAACCCCACACAAGACACGGCACAAACCTAGAAGAATTGCTGAGTTTTAATTCACCGGCCGTGAAAGCCAATATACCATTTTTATGGAAGCCTTCATAGGGAGGTTAAGGCTGCTTGAACTTTTAGTTCTCGTAGTCAAGTGGTACAGTTGCACCTTATATAAAGGGAGGTGGCGCGCAGTTCGTCACTCCTGTGGGGGTCCGGGCGGGGACACCAAGAGCCCACCGATGAGCCTAACTTGGTGTCCTAAGCGAAACCCCACACAAGACACGGCACAAACCTAGAAGAATTGCTGAGTTTTAAATCACCGGCCGTGAAAGCCAATATACCATCTTTTTGGAAGCCTTCATAGGGAGGTTAAGGCTGCTTGAACTTTTAGTTCTCGTAGTCAAGTGGTGCTGTTGCACCTTATATAAAGGGAGGTGGCGCGCAGTTCGTCACTCCTGTGGGGGTCCGGGCGGGGACACCAAGAGCCCGCCGATGAGCCTAACTTGGTGTCCTAGGCGAAACCCCACACAAGACACGGCACAAACCTAGAAGATTTGCTGAGTTTTAATTCACCGGCCGTGAAAGCCAATATACCATCTTTTTGGAAACCTTCATAGGGAGGTTAAGGCTGCTTGAACTTTTAGTTCTCGTAGTCAAGTGGTGCAGTTGCACCTTATATGAAGGGAGGTGGCGCGCAGTTCGTCACTCCTGCGGGGGTCCGGGCGGGGACACCAAGAGCCCGCCGATGAGCCTATCTTGGTGTCCTAGGCGAAACCCCACACAAGACACTGCACAAACCTAGAAGAATTGCTGAGTTTTAATTTACCGGCCGTGAAAGCCAATATACCATCCTTTTGGAAGCCTTCATAGGGAGGTTAAGGCTGCTTGAACTTTTAGTTCTCGTAGTCAAGTGGTGCAGTTGCACCTTATATAAAGGGAGGTGGCGCGCAGTTCGTCACTCCTGTGGGGGTCCGGGCGGGGACACCAAGAGCCCGCCGATGAGCCTAACTTGGTGTCCTAGGCGAAACCACACACAAGACACGGCACAAACCTAGAAGAATTGCTGAGTTTTAATTCACCGGCCGTGAAAGCCAATATACCATCTTTTTGGAAGCCTTCATAGGGAGGTTAAGGCTGCTTGAAATTTTAGTTCTCGTAGTCAAGTGGTGCAGTTGCACCTTATATAAAGGGAGGTGGCGCGCAGTTCGTCACTCCTGTGGGGGTCCGGGCGGGGACACCAAGAGCCCGCCGATGAGCCTAACTTGGTGTCCTAGGCGAAACCCCACACAAGACACGGCCCAAACCTAGAAGAATTGCTGAGTTTTAATTCACCGGCCGTGAAAGCCAATATACCATCTTTTTGGAAGCCTTCATAGGGAGGTCAAGGCTGCTTGAACTTTTAGTTCTCGTAGTCACGTGGTGCAGTTGCACCTTATATAAAGGGAGGTGGCGCGCAGTTCGTCACTCCTGTGGGGGTCCGGGCGGGGACACCAAGAGCCCGCCGATGATCCTAACTTGGTGTCCTAGGCGAAACCCCACACAAGACACGGCACAAACCTAGAAGAATTGCTGAGTTTTAATTCACCGGCCGTGACAGCCAATATACCATCTTTTTGGAAGCCTTCATAGGGAGGTTAAGGCTGCTTGAACTTTTAGTTCTCGTAGTCAAGTGGTGCAGTTGCACCTTATATAAAGGGAGGTGGCGCGCAGTTCGTCACTCCTGTGGGGGTCCGGGCGGGGACACCAAGAGCCCGCCGATGAGCCTAACTTGGTGTCCTAGGCGAAACCCCACACAAGACACGGCACAAACCTAGAAGAATTGCAGAGTTTTAATTCACCGGCCGTGAAAGCCAATATACCATCTTTTTGGAAGCCTTCATAGGGAGGTTAAGGCTGCTTGAACTTTTAGTTCTCGTAGTCAAGTGGTGCAGTTGCACCTTATATAAAGGGAGGTGGCGCGCAGTTCGTCACTCCTGTGGGGGTCCGGGCGGGGACACCAAGAGCCCGCCGATGAGCCTAACTTGGTGTCCTAGGCGAAACCCCACACAAGACACGGCACAAACCTAGAAGAATTGCTGAGTTTTAATTCTCCGGCCGTGAAAGCCAATATACCATCTTTTTGGAAGCCTTCATAGGGAGGTTAAGGCTGCTTGAACTTTTAGTTCTCGTAGTCAAGTGGTGCAGTTGCACCTTATATAAAGGGAGGTGGCGCGCAGTTCGTCACTCCTGTGGGGGTCCTGGCGGGGACACCAAGAGCCCGCCGATGAGCCTAACTTGGTGTCCTAGGTGAAACCCCACACAAGACACGGCACAAACCTAGAAGAATTGCTGAGTTTTAATTCACCGGCCGTGAAAGCCAATATACCATCTTTTTGGAAGCCTTCATAGGGAGGTTAAGGCTGCTTGAACTTTTAGTTCTCGTAGTCAAGTGGTGCAGTTGCACCTTATATAAAGGGAGGTGGCGCGCAGTTCGTCGTCCACTCAGTGTGTTCTTCTATCTAGTGCTCTGGACCGTCACGATACATCAAAGTGCTACGAAATTCACCGCTCATCAACCATTTTCAGCGAGGAAACTCTGGTCATCAGCACCTTCATCTGCATTTTCCAGAATTTTCCAGAACATTCACGAGCTTACCAGATCATACGAGATAGTATCCATACGTCATGTCGGACTCCGGCAAACAGCCGGCACCTCAGAGACGGCTGTCGCAGAGCATATTCGACTCACCACCGACACCACAACATACCATGGAAACTCAACAGATAAAGTGCTCTCGCACTACATCGGACGCAGCTAACAGCCCTACTTCACAGGCCAAAAGAAAATGCGGTGATGAGATCTCTTCTGGCTCCACATATACATCGTCTTCAGCTCCAACTTCGGCAGAACCAACTGGGCCTTCGGTGAGTGGAATTGACTTCATGCCTTTTGAAAATCGTCAACTAGCACCACTTCAACTGCCAAACCTTCCACCACCATCAATGGCTATACCCACAGCTCCATATATGCCAGGCACTCTTCGCTCATACGCTGTGGCAGCCCAGAACCCAGCTCTACATCCTCAAGTTCGCCAGCGAAGCGTTATAAACCCAAACCCCCTTCCCTCACCTGCATTCTATGTCATCAAGCTTACCGACATTGACCTCGCTAAGGCAAACCCCCGCACCCTTTTCACAATCATTTCCTCCTTTACCCCTGACCTCGCCTCCTACCGCCTGGAGTTACAACGCACCCGCGAAGGGTATAATATCAAAACTGCAAAGCCCTTCTACCAGCACCTAACGAACACCATTGGCCTAGCACAGTTCGGCCCTCGTACCCGTGCCAAAAACCTATCCAACTTCCAGCCTCCACGCCCTAACCCCCCTCCCTCCCGCCCTACCCCCCTCCTCTCGGTCGTCGCCTATGGTGTCGACCGGGAATACTCAGAAGAAGATGTCGCCCAGCAGCTCGGCCTTCAAGGACTTACCATCTTCCGTGTGGCCAGGATAAGGAACAATACTGGCCCAACCTCACTTGTCCGGATTCTCAGCCGTGACACCGGGTCTCTGGACGCTCTTCTCCGCGATGGGGCCATCATCTTTGCCCGTCGCCATCGAGTGGAGCCTTCCCGTGCAGCCGCCCCCCAGAGGATGCGATGCGATAAGTGTCAGCGATATGACCACGCCCCGGGAGCACCCTGTGTCCATGCTGAGGTATGTGGTATCTGCAGTCAGGAACACCCTACATCTATGTGCCAAAACAGAACCTCCCCTAAATGTATCAATTGCTCCCTTCCTCACCCGGCCTTCAGTTTTAAATGTAAAAGCCGACCTGATCCCATTCCCACCCAGCCTGAAACCGTCGTACCAGTAGTTTCCCAAGACCTACCTACCCCAGCTCCTTCCTCCGCCCTTCCCACCCCTAGTACCGAAAACATTATTCGCTTCATTACCATGGTCCTACAGAATTGCCTCCCATTCCACCGTCCTCTTGTCCTCAACCAAGTTCAAATGGCGGCCCGGTTGATATTCAACACTCATTTAGACATAGCCTATGCGGGTAATAGGATGCACTTTGCATTCGTCCCGCTAGCGAGTGTTCCCCTTCTCAACTAATCATGGCGCTTAAAATATACTATGACAACATCCGCTCTGTCACCTCCAACCGGCCGACCTTTGAACTTTCCCTTTTAGAGCACTCCCCGGACAAATTTATCCTCAACGAAACTTTCCTTGGTCCCTCCCACCGGCTGTGCCTCCCCCCGTATGTCGTCTACCGAGCGGATCGGCCGTACGGAGCGCGGCTTGCGGGCGGGGTAGCGGTCGGTTTTCAGCGTAACCTTACAGTCAAACGTCATTTCTATACCTTTCCTCATCACTTCACAGAATACCTAATCCTTGAAATTTTTGCCCCCTCCAAGACGTTCACCGTAGCTACCCTTTATTTATCCCCAAAGACCCCTCCCCCTATTGCTTTTCTCCAATACCTTGATCGCACCTTTCCCAATTATTTTCTAGCAGCTGACATTAATATCAACTCCTACACGGTGCAAGAACAAACTATTTTCCACAATCTCCTTCATAGTATCCGTGGAGTGCTCGTTCCCTTTCCCTCGCCCACAATACCCTCAACAAATTCTACCCCTGATGTCATGCTCATTTCCCCAACCCTAACCCCTCACCCTCTAGTCCGTATGCTTCCATCTATTGGTAGTGACCATGTTCCAGCTCTGATCTCGATACCCCACATCTTTCCCCGCCCAGATGCCCCTTACCGGCCCCCTCCCACTCGACGTTTTACAAAGACCAACTGGTCTGAGTATCGAGCCACTGTTACTGATCTCCTCACTCCCCACACCTCCCCGACATCCCTACCAAATCTTCTCACACTAATCGCCGAAACTGAACATGCTCTCCTTACTGCCGACCGGCTTCATATCCCCCGCCACTCTTACCACCCTACCAAACCTCCTATACCCCCAAAGGCCCTTAACCTTTTACGCATAGCCCATGATTATTATCGGGCCTATCTCCGCACCCGAGATCCTGACACCCTCCGCCAACATCGTCGCCATCTCCGTCATGCCAAATCTTATATCCGTGCTATTAAACGCAAAACCTGGAACGATGCATGCACCCGTCTGGATGACACACCCGATCCTTCTAAATTTTGGTCTACCTTTCAACGCCTCACGAAGTCTCGTCCATCCCACCCTACCTACGCCATTTATACCCCCACCTCAGTTCCCACTACTCCCCTCGAAAAGGCTAACCTTTTTGCATCTCACTACTACCATGTTTTCTCTCCAACCAACAACCCCCAATTCCAAAATCCAAATGACGTGCTTATCCAACGTCTTCAAGACCCGAAACTTACACCTGACCTCCAACCTTCCTTCGCTCACTTTACTAACATCGATTACTCTCATCCTCTTAATCATCCCATTTCTCCTTCTGAAATCACATCAATTCTTCGCCATCGTAAAAACACCGCTCCAGGAACCGATACCATTACCTACCGGCACCTTCAAGCCGCCCCCCCCATTCTTACCCATGTTCTTTCCCTTATATATACAACAATGCTATACACCGGTTTTTATCCCACCCACTGGTGTAAAGCTTCCATCCTTCTTTTCCTGAAACCCCACAAAGCTCCCTCTGATATAAACTCCTACCGCCCCATAAGCCTTCTTCCAGTACTATCCAAACTATTCGAACTAATCCTTGCAAAACGAATCAGCTCCTATCTCGAACCTCTCCATTTACTACCCGAATCCCAAGCCGGCTTCCGTGCCCACCGATCGACGCAAGACCACCTTTTCCACTTAACCGCTTCATTGTCCGCTTTCATGAAACCTCGCCGCACTGCCGCTCTCATATGCCTCGATGTAGAGAAAGCTTTCGATAAGGTCTACCACCCCGTACTCTTATACAAAATCCGACATCTCCCCATCCCCTCTTCCCTTATCCGTCTGATATATAATTTCTTATCACACCGCACAGCCTCTATCCGAATCAAATCTTCACATTCCTACACCTTCTCCATTCGTGCCGGCGTCCCCCAGGGGTCGCCACTTTCCCCCTTACTCTACCTTTTATTTACCCACGATATTCCACACCCACCTCCCCCACTACGCCTTTATCAATTTGCTGACGACCTAGCTATCCTCGCCCTCGGTCACACTGCCCCCAAACTACAAAATCTTCTCCAATCCTACCTCAACACTCTTCAGTCCTGGTTCCTCTCTTCTCATATAACAGTCAATGCTCGGAAAACTCAATTCATAGTCTTTAGAAGAAAATCCCGCCTCTGCCCTCCCCGCCACCGAATCCATCTCACCCTGAACTCTCTCCCTCTTCTCGAAACCAACAAACTCATTTACCTCGGTATCACCTTTCAAAACAACCTACAATGGACCCACCATCTCCGCCTCCTTACCAGCCGCGCCCTTCATCGTCTAACTGCTACCCGCTCCCTCACCGGCCATACCTGGGGCCTGAAAGCCCCTACCATCATCCGTATATACCGTGCTTTCATCCTCCCTGTCCTACTCTACGCTTCCATGTCCTGGCTCACCGCGCCCCCTCCTCTTTATTTTAATCTGCTAAAACTTGATCGCCATGCCCTCCGCATGGCATACCGCCTACCTTATGACACACCATCCGCTGATTTTACCACCCTCTATACCTTTCCTACGATTATCACTACTCTACATAACCTACGCCTAAAGTACCTTACCCGTGCTCGTCTCGCAAACCTCCCATTCTTTTCCGAAGCTCTATCTGTCTCTCCCCTTGCCCAAGATATCCTCAATGACAACCGCACCCCTGCAAATTCTCATCTCTTTCCCCCACCCATAACCTAGTCTCCTCAACACAGCTCAGCCCTCCACCCCCAGCTGCCTTTGGCTATGAAACACACGTCGCTTCATCTACTTTCCGCGCGCTCCTGGGGGTGGTGTCAACCCAGTCACGTTGAAGTCCAGTGAGTGTTCGGCGCATAGCCTTCAAAGATATCGCTTTCATTAGTCGCATCTCTCCGATACCCATTCAATGTACTGCCAGTGAAAAGTGCTCCATATCCGTGTGATTGCCCCAGTGATTATACTTCCCCAAACAAGTGTATTCTTTAAACTATGCTTAAAAAATCATACGATTATGGACAAAGAAAGAACAAGAAACTAGGATAAATCCAAGGAACTTTGATTGAAATATGTATATATATGTTTTGTATTTATATATCAGTGTACATTTGTTTTTTGCCCACATATCGTTATTATGTTTTGTGCCTTCTGTATGTAACATTGTGTTGAACAATAAATGGGGGTGTGAGTGGGGCCTCGGCCCGGGCGGGGTGTTGTGTTGGGCCTTTCCTTGGGGGGTCTCCTTTGTTGGTCGGGGTGACCTCTGCGCCACCAAACAGAGAAATCATTAAATTTACGCATGTCCTGACATGCTCCCAGCAAAATAATTTCATTAAAATTAAAATAACAAATATCCAATGGCCTAAGGGCTACTAGTCTAGCCGATGGCCCGCCTGCTCCCGCGCTTCGCGCGGAAGCAGGAATTGAAATAACAACTAGAAGAAGCAGTTCGTCACTCCTGTGGGGGTCCGGGCGGGGACACCAAGAGCCCGCCGATGAGCCTAACTTGGTGTCCTAGGCGAAACCCCACACAAGACACGGCACAAACCTAGAAGAATTGCTGAGTTTTAATTCACCGGACGTGAAAGCCAATATACCATCTTTTTGGAAGCCTTCATAGGGACGTTTAAGGCTGCTTGAACTTTTAGTTCTCGTAGTCAAGTGGTGCAGTTGCACCTTATATAAAGGGAGGTGGCGCGCAGTTCGTCACTCCTGTGGGTGTCCGGGCGGGACACCAAGTGCCCGCCGATGAGCCTAACTTGGTGTCCTAGGCGAAACCCCACACAAGACACGGCACAAACCTAGAAGAAATGCTGAGTTTTAATTCACCGGCCGTGAAAGCCAATATACCATCTTTTTGGAAGCCTTCATAGGGAGGTTAAGGCTGCTTGAACTTTTAGTTCTCGTAGTCAAGTGGTGCAGTTGCACCTTATATAAAGGGAGGTGGCGGGCAGTTCGTCACTCCTGTGGGGGTCCGGGCGGGGACACCAAGAGCCCGCCGATGAGCCTAACTTGGTGTCCTAGGCGAAACCCCACACAAGACACGGCACAAACCTAGAAGAATTGCTGAGTTTTAATTCACCGGCCGTGAAAGCCAATATACCATCTTTTTGGAAGCCTTCATAGGGAGGTTAAGGCTGCTTGAAATTTTAGTTCTCGTAGTCAAGTGGTGCAGTTGCACCTTATATAAAGGGAGGTGGCGCGCAGTTCGTCACTCCTGTGGGGGTCCGGGCGGGGACACCAAGAGCCCGCCGATGAGCCTAACTTGGTGTCCTAGGCGAAACCCCACACAAGACACGGCACAAACCTAGAAGAATTGCTGAGTTTTAATTCACCGGCCGTGAAAGCCAATATACCATCTTTTTGGAAGCCTTCATAGGGAGGTTAAGGCTGCTTGAACTTTTAGTTCTCGTAGTCAAGTGGTGCAGTTGCACCTTATATAAAGGGAGGTGGCGCGCAGTTCGTCACTCCTGTGGGGGTCCGGGCGGGGACACCAAGAGCCCGCCGATGAGCCTAACTTGGTGTCCTAGGCGAAACCCCACACAAGACACGGCACAAACCTAGAAGAATTGCTGAGTTTTAATTCACCGGCCGTGAAAGCCAATATACCAACTTTTTGGAAGCCTTCATAGGGAGGTTAAGGCTGCTTGAACTTTTAGTTCTCGTAGTCAAGTGGTGCAGTTGCACCTTATATAAAGGGAGGTGGCGCGCAGTTCGTCACTCCTGTGGGGGTCCGGGCGGGGACACCAAGAGCCCGCCGATGAGCCTAACTTGGTGTCCTAGGCGAAACCCCACACAAGACCCGGCACAAACCTAGAAGAATTGCTGAGTTTTAATTCACCGGCCGTGAAAGCCAATATACCATCTTTTTGGAAGCCTTCATAGGGAGGTCAGGGCTGCTTGAACTTTTAGTTCTCGTAGTCAAGTGGTGCAGTTGCACCTTATATAAAGGGAGGTGGCGCGCAGTTCGTCACTCCTGTGGGGGTCCGGGCGGGGACACCAAGAGCCCGCCGATGAGCCTAACTTGGTGTCCTAGGCGAAACCCCACACAAGACACGGCACAAACCTAGAAGAATTGCTGAGTTTTAATTCACCGGCCGTGAAAGCCAATATACCATCTTTTTGGAAGCCTTCATAGGGAGGTTAAGGCTGCTTGAACTTTTAGTTCTCGTAGTCAAGTGGTGCAGTTGCACCTTATATAAAGGGAGGTGGCGCGCAGTTCGTCACTCCTGTGGGGGTCCGGGCGGGGACACCAAGAGCCCGCCGATGAGCCTAACTTGGTGTCCTAGGCGAAACCCCACACAAGACACGGCACAAACCTAGAAGAATTGCTGAGTTTTAATTCACCGGCCGTGAAAGCCAATATACCATCTTTTTGGAAGCCTTCATAGGGAGGTTAAGGCTGCTTGAACTTTTAGTTCTCGTAGTCAAGTGGTGCAGTTGCACCTTATATAAAGGGAGGTGGCGCGCAGTTCGTCACTCCTGTGGGGGTCCGGGCGGGGACACCAAGAGCCCGCCGATGAGCCTAACTTGGTGTCCTAGGCGAAACCCCACACAAGACACGGCACAAACCTAGAAGAATTGCTGAGTTTTAATTCTCCGGCCGTGAAAGCCAATATACCATCTTTTTGGAAGCCTTCATAGGGAGGTTAAGGCTGCTTGAACTTTTAGTTCTCGTAGTCAAGTGGTGCAGTTGCACCTTATATAAAGGCAGGTGGTGCGCAGTTCGTCACTCCTGTGGGGGTCCGGGCGGGGACACCAAGAGCCCGCCGATGAGCCTAACTTGGTGTCCTAGGTGAAACCCCACACAAGAAACGGCACAAACCTAGAAGAATTGCTGAGTTTTAATTCACCGGCCGTGAAAGCCAATATACCATCTTTTTGGAAGCCTTCATAGGGAGGTTAAGGCTGCTTGAACTTTTAGTTCTCGTAGTCAAGTGGTGCACCTTATATAAAGGGAGGTGGCGCGCAGTTCGTCACTCCTGTGGGGGTCCGGGCGGGGACACCAAGAGCCCGCCGATGAGCCTAACTTGGTGTCCTAGGCGAAACCCCACACAAGACACGGCACAAACCTAGAAGAATTGCTGAGTTTTAATTCACCGGACGTGAAAGCCAATATACCATCTTTTTGGAAGCCTTCATAGGGACGTTAAGGCTGCTTGAACTTTTAGTTCTCGTAGTCAAGTGGTGCAGTTGCACCTTATATAAAGGGAGGTGGCGCGCAGTTCGTCACTCCTGTGGGGGTCCGGGCGGGACACCAAGAGCCCGCCGATGAGCCTAACTTGGTGTCCTAGGCGAAACCCCACACAAGACACGGCACAAACCTAGAAGAAATGCTGAGTTTTAATTCACCGGCCGTGAAAGCCAATATACCATCTTTTTGGAAGCCTTCATAGGGAGGTTAAGGCTGCATGAAATTTTAGTTCTCGTAGTCAAGTGGTGCAGTTGCACCTTATATAAAGGGAGGTGGCGCGCAGTTCGTCACTCCTGTGGGGGTCCGGGCGGGGACACCAAGAGCCCGCCGATGAGCCTAACTTGGTGTCCTAGGCGAAACCCCACACAAGACACGGCACAAACCTAGAAGAATTGCTGAGTTTTAATTCACCGGCCGTGAAAGCCAATATACCATCTTTTTGGAAGCCTTCATAGGGAGGTTAAGGCTGCTTGAACTTGTAGTTCTCGTAGTCAAGTGGTGCAGTTGCACCTTATATAAAGGGAGGTGGCGCGCAGTTCGTCACTCCTGAGGGGGTCCGGGCGGGGACACCAAGAGCCCGCCGATGAGCCTAACTTGGTGTCCTAGGCGAAACCCCACACAAGACACGGCACAAACCTAGAAGAATTGCTGAGTTTTAATTCACCGGCCGTGAAAGCCAATATACCATCTTTTTGGAAGCCTTCATAGGGAGGTTAAGGCTGCTTGAACTTTTAGTTCTCGTAGTCAAGTGGTGCAGTTGCACCTTATATAATGGGAGGTGGCGCGCAGTTCGTCACTCCTGTGGGGGTCCGGGCGGGGACACCAAGAGCCCGCCGATGAGCCTAACTTGGTGTCCTAGGCGAAACCCCACACAAGACCCGGCACAAACCTAGAAGAATTGCTGAGTTTTAATTCACCGGCCGTGAAAGCCAATATACCATCTTTTTGGAAGCCTTCATAGGGACGTAAAGGCTGCTTGAACTTTTAGTTCTCGTAGTCAAGTGGTGCAGTTGCACCTTATATAAAGGGAGGTGGCGCGCAGTTCGTCACTCCTGTGGGGGACCGGGCGGGGACACCATGAGCCCGCCGGTGAGCCTAACTTGGTGTCCTAGGCGAAACCCCACACAAGACACGGCACAAACCTAGAAGAAATGCTGAGTTTTAATTCACCGGCCGTGAAAGCCAATATACCATCTTTTTGGAAGCCTTCATAGGGAGGTTAAGGTTGCTTGAACTTTTAGTTCTCGTAGTCAAGTGGTGCAGTTGCACCTTATATAAAGGGAGTTGGCGCGCAGTTCGTCACTCCTGTTGGGGTCCGGGCGGGGACACCAAGAGTCCGCCGATGAGCCTAACTTGGTGTCCCAGGCGAAACCCCACACAAGACATGGCACAAACCTAGAAGATTTGCTGAGTTTTAATTCACCGGCCGTGAAAGCCAATATACCATCTTTTTGGAAGCCCTCATAGGGAGGTTAAGGCTGCTTGAACTTTTAGTTCTCGTAGTCAAGTGGTGCAGTTGCACCTTATATAAAGGGAGTTGGCGCGCAGTTCGTCACTCCTGTGGGGGTCCAGGCGGGGACACCAAGAGCCCGCCGATGAGCCTAACTTGGTGTCCTAGGCAAAACCCCACACAAGACACGGCACAAACCTAGAAGAATTGCTGAGTTTTAATTCACCGGCCGTGAAAGCCAATATACCATCTTTTTGGAAGCCTTCATAGGGAGGTTAAGGCTGCTTGAACTTTTAGTTCTCGTAGTCAAGTGGTGCAGTTGCACCTTATATAAAGGGAGGTGGCGCGCAGTTCGTCACTCCTGTGGGGGTCCGGGCGGGGACACCAAGAGCCCGCCCATGAGCCTAACTTGGTGTCCTAGGCGAAACCACACACAAGACACGGCACAAACCTAGAAGAATTGCTGAGTTTTAATTCACCGGCCGTGAAAGCCAATATACCATCTTTTTGGAAGCCTTCATAGGGAGGTTAAGGCTGCTTGAAATTTTAGTTCTCGTAGTCAAGTGGTGCAGTTGCACCTTATATAAAGGGAGGTGGCGCGCAGTTCGTCACTCCGGTGGGGGTCCGGGCGGGGACACCAAGAGCCCGCCGATGAGCCTAACTTGGTGTCCTAGGCGAAACCCCACACAAGACACGGCACAAACCTAGAAGAATTGCTGAGTTTTAATTCACCGGCCTTGAAAGCCAATATACCATCCTTTTGGAAGCCTTCATAGGGAGGTTAAGGCTGCTTGAACGTTTAGTTCTCGTAGTCAAGTGGTGCAGTTGCACCTTATATAAAGGGAGGTGGCGCGCAGTTCGTCACTCCTGTGGCGGTCCGGGCCAGGACACCAAGAGCCCGCCGATGAGCCTAACTTGGTGTCCTAGGCGAAACCCCACACAAGACACGGCAAAAACCTAGAAGAATTGCTGAGTTTTAATTCACCGGCCGTGAAAGCCAATATACCATCTTTTTGGAAGCCTTCATAGGGAGGTTAAGGCTGCTTGAACTTTTAGTTCTCGTAGTCAAGTGGTGCAGTTGCACCTTATATAAAGGGAGGTGGCGCGCAGTTCGTCACTCCTGTGGGGGTCCGGGCGGGGACACCAAGAGCCCGCCGATGAGCCTAACTTGGTGTCCTAGGCGAAACCCCACACAAGACACGGCACAAACCTAGAAGAATTGCTGAGTTTTAATTCACCGGCCGTGAAAGCCAATATACCATCTTTTTGGAAGCCTTCATAGGGAGGTTAAGGCTGCTTGAACTTTTAGTTCTCGTAGTCAAGTGGTGCAGTTGCACCTTATATAAAGGGAGTTGGCGCGCAGTTCGTCACTCCTGTGGGGGTCCGGGCGGGGACACCAAGAGCCCGCCGATGAGCCTAACTTGGTGTGCTAGGCGAAACCCCACACAAGACACGGCACAAACCTAGAAGAATTGCTGAGTTTTAATTCACCGGCCGTGAAAGCCAATATACCATCTTTTTGGAAGCCTTCATAGGGAGGTTAAGGCTGCTTGAACTTTTAGTTCTCGTAGTCAAGTGGTGCAGTTGCACCTTATATAAAGGGAGGTGGCGCGCAGTTCGTCACTCCTGTGGGGTTCCGGGCGGGGACACCAAGAGCCCGCCGATGAGCCTAACTTGGTGTCCTAGGCGAAACCCCACACAAGACACGGCACAAACCTAGAAGAATTGCTGAGTTTTAATTCACCGGCCGTGAAAGCCAATATACCATCTTTTTGGAAGCCTTCATATGGAGGTTAAGGCTGCTTGAACTTTTAGTTCTCGTAGTCAAGTGGTGCAGTTGCACCTTATATAAAGGGAGGTGGCGCGCAGTTCGTCACTCCTGTGGGGGTCCAGGCGGGGACACCAAGAGCCCGCCGATGAGCCTAACTTGGTGTCCTAGGCGAAACCCCACACAAGACACGGCACAAACCTAGAAGAATTGCTGAGTTTTAATTCACCGGCCGTGAAAGCCAATATACCATCTTTTTGGAAGCCTTCATAGGGAGGTTAAGGCTGCTTGAAATTTTAGTTCTCGTAGTCATGTGGTGCAGTTGCACCTTATATAAAGGGAGGTGGCGCGCAGTTCGTCACTCCAGTGGGGGTCCGGGCGGGGACACCAAGAGCCCGCCGATGAGCCTAACTTGGTGTCCTAGGCGAAACCCCACACAAGACACGGCACAAACCTAGAAGAATTGCTGAGTTTTAATTCACCGGCCTTGAAAGCCAATATACCATCCTTTTGGAAGCCTTCATAGGGAGGTTAAGGCTGCTTGAACGTTTAGTTCTCGTAGTCAAGTGGTGCAGTTGCACCTTATATAAAGGGAGGTGGCGCGCAGTTCGTCACTCCTGTGGCGGTCCGGGCCGGGACACCAAGAGCCCGCCGATGAGCCTAACTTGGTGTCCTAGGCGAAACCCCACACAAGACACGGCACAAACCTAGAAGAATTGCTGAGTTTTAATTCACCGGCCGTGAAAGCCAATATACCATCTTTTTGGAAGCCTTCATAGGGAGGTTAAGGCTGCTTGAACTTTTAGTTCTCGTAGTCAAGTGGTGCAGTTGCACCTTATATAAAGGGAGGTGGCGCGCAGTTCGTCACTCCTGTGGGGGTCCGGGCGGGGACACCAAGAGCCCGCCGATGAGCCTAACTTGGTGTCCTAGGCGAAACCCCACACAAGACACGGCACAAACCTAGAAGAATTGCTGAGTTTTAATTCACCGGCCGTGAAAGCCAATATACCATCTTTTTGGAAGCCTTCATAGGGAGGTTAAGGCTGCTTGAACTTTTAGTTCTCGTAGTCAAGTGGTGCAGTTGCACCTTATATAAAGGGAGTTGGCGCGCAGTTCGTCACTCCTGTGGGGGTCCGGGCGGGGACACCAAGAGCCCGCCGATGAGCCTAACTTGGTGTGCTAGGCGAAACCCCACACAAGACACGGCACAAACCTAGAAGAATTGCTGAGTTTTAATTCACCGGCCGTGAAAGCCAATATACCATCTTTTTGGAAGCCTTCATAGGGACGTTAAGGCTGCTTGAACTTTTAGTTCTCGTAGTCAAGTGATGCAGTTGCACCTTATATAAAGGGAGGTGGCGCGCAGTTCGTCACTCCTGTGGGGGTCCGGGCGGGGACACCAAGAGCCCGCCGATGAGCCTAACTTGGTGTCCTAGGCGAAACCCCACACAAGACACGGCACAAACCTAGAAGAATTGCTGAGTTTTAATTCACCGGCCGTGAAAGCCAATATACCATCTTTTTGGAAGCCTTCATAGGGAGGTTAAGGCTGCTTGAACTTTTAGTTCTCGTAGTCAAGTGGTGCAGTTGCACCTTATATAAAGGGAGGTGGCGCGCAGTTCGTCACTCCTGTGGGGGTCCAGGCGGGGACACCAAGAGCCCGCCGATGAGCCTAACTTGGTGTCCTAGGCGAAACCCCACACAAGACACGGCACAAACCTAGAAGAATTGCTGAGTTTTAATTCACCGGCCGTGAAAGCCAATATACCATCTTTTTGGAAGCCTTCATAGGGAGGTTAAGGCTGCTTGAACTTTTAGTTCTCGTAGTCAAGAGGTGCAGTTGCACCTTATATAAAGGGAGGTGGCGCGCAGTTCCTCACTCCTGTGGGGGTCCGGGCGGGGACACCAAGAGCCCGCCGATGAGCCTAACTTGGTGTCCTAGGCGAAACCCCACACAAGACACGGCACAAACCTAGAAGAATTGCTGATTTTAATTCACCGGCCGTGAAAGCCAATATACCATCTTTTTGGAAGCCTTCATAGGGAGGTTAAGGCTGCTTGAACATTTAGTTCTCGTAGTCAAGTGGTGCAGTTGCACCTTATATAAAGGGAGGTGGCGCGCAGTTCGTCACTCCTGTGGGGGTCCGGGCGGGGACACCAAGAGCCCGCCGATGAGCCTAACTTGGTGTCCTAGGCGAAACCCCACACAAGACACGGCACAAACCTAGAAGAATTGCTGAGTTTTAATTCACCGGCCGTGAAAGCCAATATACCATCTTTTTGGAAGCCTTCATAGGGAGGTTAAGGCTGCTTGAACTTTTAGTTCTCGTAGTCAAGTGGTGCAGTTGCACCTTATATAAAGGGAGGTGGCGCGCAGTTCGTCACTCCTGTGGGGGTCCGGGCGGGGACACCAAGAGCCCGCCGATGAGCCTAACTTGGTGTCCTAGGCGAAACCCCACACAAGACACGGCACAAACCTAGAAGAATTGCTGAGTTTTAATTCACCGGCCGTGAAAGCCAATATGCCATCTTTTTGGAAGCCTTCATAGGGAGGTTAAGGCTGCTTGAAATTTTAGTTCTCGTAGTCAAGTGGTGCAGTTGCACCTTATATAAAGGGAGGTGGCGCGCAGTTCGTCACTCCTGTGGGGGTCCGGGCGGGGACACCAAGAGCCCGCCGATGAGCCTAACTTGGTGTCCTAGGCGAAACCCCACACAAGACACGGCACAAACCTAGAAGAATTGCTGAGTTTTAATTCACCGGCCGTGAAAGCCAATATACCATCTTTTTGGAAGCCTTCATAGGGAGGTTAAGGCTGCTTGAAATTTTAGTTCTCGTAGTCAAGTGGTGCAGTTGCACCTTATATAAAGGGAGGTGGCGCGCAGTTCGTCACTCCTGTGGGGGTCCGGGCGGGGACACCAAGAGCCCGCCGATGAGCCTAACTTGGTGTCCTAGGCGAAACCCCACACAAGACACGGCACAAACCTAGAAGAATTGCTGAGTTTTAATTCAGCGGCCGTGAAAGCCAATATACCATCTTTTTTGAAGCCTTCATAGGGAGGTTAAGGCTGCTTGAACTTTTAGTTCTCGTAGTCAAGTGGTGCAGTTGCACCTTATATAAAGGGAGGTGGCGCGCAGTTCGTCACTCCTGTGGGGGTCCGGGCGGGGACACCAAGAGCCCGCCGATGAGCCTAACTTGGTGTCCTAGGCGAAACCCCACACAAGACACGGCACAAACCTAGAAGAATTGCTGAGTTTTAATTCACCGGCCGTGAAAGCCAATATACCATCTTTTTGAAAGCCTTCATAGGGAGGTTAAGGCTGCTTGAACTTTTAGTTCTCGTAGTCAAGTGGTGCAGTTGCACCTTATATAAAGGGAGGTGGCGCGCAACTCGTCACTCCTGTGGGGGTCCGGGCGGGGACACCAAGAGCCCGCCGATGAGCCTAACTTGGTGTCCTAGGCGAAACCCCACACAAGACACGGCACAAACCTAGAAGAATTGCTGAGTTTTAATTCACCGGCCGTGAAAGCCAATATAACATCTTTTTGGAAGCCTTCATAGGGAGGTTAAGGCTGCTTGAACTTTTAGTTCTCGTAGTCAAGTGGTGCAGTTGCACCTTATATAAAAGGAGGTGGCGCGCAACTCGTCACTCCTGTGGGGGTCCGGGCGGGGACACCAAGAGCCCGCCGATGAGCCTAACTTGGTGTCCTAGGCGAAACCCCACACAAGACACGGCACAAACCTAGAAGAATTGCTGAGTTTTAATTCACCGGCCGTGAAAGCCAATATACCATCTTTTTGGAAGCCTTCATAAGGAGGTTAAGGCTGCTTGAACATTTAGTTCTCGTAGTCAAGTGGTGCAGTTGCACCTTATATAAAGGGAAGTGGCGCGCAGTTCGTCACTCCTGTGGGGGTCCGGGCGGGGACACCAAGAGCCCGCCGATGAGCCTAACTTGGTGTCCTAGGCGAAACCCCACACAAGACACGGCACAAACCTAGAAGAATTGCTGAGTTTTAATTCACCGGCCATGAAAGCCAATATACCATCTTTTTGGAAGCCTTCATAAGGAGGTTAAGGCTGCTTGAACATTTAGTTTTCGTAGTCAAGTGGTGCAGTTGCACCTTATATAAAGGGAGGTGGCGCGCAGTTCGTCACTCCTGTGGGGGTCCGGGCGGGGACACAAAGAGCCCGCCGATGAGCCTAACTTGGTGTCCTAGGCGAAACCCCACACAAGACACGGCACAAACCTAGAAGAATTGCTGAGTTTTAATTCAGCGGCCGTGAAAGCCAATATACCATCTTTTTGGAAGCCTTCATAGGGAGGTTAAGGCTGCTTGAAATTTAGTTCTCGTAGTCAAGTGGTGCAGTTGCACCTTATATAAAGGGAGGTGGCGCGCAGTTCGTCACTCGTGTGGGGGTCCGGGCGGGGACACCAAGAGCCCGCCGATGAGCCTAACTTGGTGTCCTAGGCGAAACCCCACACAAGACACGGCACAAACCTAGAAGAATTGCTGAGTTTTAATTCACCGGCCGTGAAATCCAATATACCATTTTTTGGAAGCCTTCATAGGGAGGTTAAGGCTGCTTGAACTTTTAGTTCTCGTAGTCAAGTGGTGCAGTTGCACCTTATATAAAGGGAGGTGGCACGCAGTTCGTCACTCCTGTGGGGGTCCGGGCGGGGAAACCAAGAGCCGGCCGATGAGCCTAACTTGGTGTCCTAGGCGAAACCCCACACAAGACACGGCACAACCCTAGAAGAATTGCTGAGTTTTAATTCACCGGCCGTGAAAGCCAATATACCATCTTTTTGGAAGCCTTCATAGGGAGGTTAAGGCTGCTTGAACTTTTAGTTCTCGTAGTCAAGTGGTGCAGTTGCACCTTATATATAGGGAGGTGGCGCGCAGTTCGTCACTCCTGTGGGGGTCCGGGCGGGGACACCAAGAGCCCGCCGATGAGCCTAACTTGGTGTCCTAGGCGAAACCCCACACAAGACACGGCACAAACCTAGAAGAATTGCTGAGTTTTAATTCACCGGCCGTGAAAGCCAATATACCATCTTTTTGGAAGCCTTCATAGGGAGGTTAAGGCTGCTTGAAATTTTAGTTCTCGTAGTCAAGTGGTGCAGTTGCACCTTATATAAAGGGAGGTGGCGCGCAGTTCGTCACTCCTGTGGGGGTCCGGGCGGGGACACCAAGAGCCCGCCGATGAGCCTAACTTGGTGTCCTAGGCGAAACCCCACACAAGACACGGCACAAACCTAGAAGAATTGCTGAGTTTTAATTCACCGGCCGTGAAAGCCAATATACCATCTTTTTGGAAGCCTTCATAGGGAGGTTAAGGCTGCTTGAACTTTTAGTTCTCGTAGTCAAGTGGTGCAGTTGCACCTTATATAAAGGGAGGTGGCGCGCAGTTCGTCACTCCTGTGGGGGTCCAGGCGGGGACACCAAGAGCCCGCCGATGAGCCTAACTTGGTGTCCTAGGCGAAACCCCACACAAGACACGGCACAAACCTAGAAGAATTGCTGAGTTTTAATTCACCGGCCGTGAAAGCCAATATACCATCTTTTTGGAAGCCTTCATAGGGAGGTTAAGGCTGCTTGAACTTTTAGTTCTCGTAGTCAAGAGGTGCAGTTGCACCTTATATAAAGGGAGGTGGCGCGCAGTTCCTCACTCCTGTGGGGGTCCGGGCGGGGACACCAAGAGCCCGCCGATGAGCCTAACTTGGTGTCCTAGGCGAAACCCCACACAAGACACGGCACAAACCTAGAAGAATTGCTGAGTTTTAATTCACCGGCCGTGAAAGCCAATATACCATCTTTTTGGAAGCCTTCATAGGGAGGTTAAGGCTGCTTGAACATTTAGTTCTCGTAGTCAAGTGGTGCAGTTGCACCTTATATAAAGGGAGGTGGCGCGCAGTTCGTCACTCCTGTGGGGGTCCGGGCGGGGACACCAAGAGCCCGCCGATGAGCCTAACTTGGTGTCCTAGGCGAAACCCCACACAAGACACGGCACAAACCTAGAAGAATTGCTGAGTTTTAATTCACCGGCCGTGAAAGCCAATATACCATCTTTTTGGAAGCCTTCATAGGGAGGTTAAGGCTGCTTGAACTTTTAGTTCTCGTAGTCAAGTGGTGCAGTTGCACCTTATATAAAGGGAGGTGGCGCGCAGTTCGTCACTCCTGTGGGGGTCCGGGCGGGGACACCAAGAGCCCGCCGATGAGCCTAACTTGGTGTCCTAGGCGAAACCCCACACAAGACACGGCACAAACCTAGAAGAATTGCTGAGTTTTAATTCACCGGCCGTGAAAGCCAATATGCCATCTTTTTGGAAGCCTTCATAGGGAGGTTAAGGCTGCTTGAAATTTTAGTTCTCGTAGTCAAGTGGTGCAGTTGCACCTTATATAAAGGGAGGTGGCGCGCAGTTCGTCACTCCTGTGGGGGTCCGGGCGGGGACACCAAGAGCCCGCCGATGAGCCTAACTTGGTGTCCTAGGCGAAACCCCACACAAGACACGGCACAAACCTAGAAGAATTGCTGAGTTTTAATTCACCGGCCGTGAAAGCCAATATACCATCTTTTTGGAAGCCTTCATAGGGAGGTTAAGGCTGCTTGAAATTTTAGTTCTCGTAGTCAAGTGGTGCAGTTGCACCTTATATAAAGGGAGGTGGCGCGCAGTTCGTCACTCCTGTGGGGGTCCGGGCGGGGACACCAAGAGCCCGCCGATGAGCCTAACTTGGTGTCCTAGGCGAAACCCCACACAAGACACGGCACAAACCTAGAAGAATTGCTGAGTTTTAATTCAGCGGCCGTGAAAGCCAATATACCATCTTTTTTGAAGCCTTCATAGGGAGGTTAAGGCTGCTTGAACTTTTAGTTCTCGTAGTCAAGTGGTGCAGTTGCACCTTATATAAAGGGAGGTGGCGCGCAGTTCGTCACTCCTGTGGGGGTCCGGGCGGGGACACCAAGAGCCCGCCGATGAGCCTAACTTGGTGTCCTAGGCGAAACCCCACACAAGACACGGCACAAACCTAGAAGAATTGCTGAGTTTTAATTCACCGGCCGTGAAAGCCAATATACCATCTTTTTGAAAGCCTTCATAGGGAGGTTAAGGCTGCTTGAACTTTTAGTTCTCGTAGTCAAGTGGTGCAGTTGCACCTTATATAAAGGGAGGTGGCGCGCAACTCGTCACTCCTGTGGGGGTCCGGGCGGGGACACCAAGAGCCCGCCGATGAGCCTAACTTGGTGTCCTAGGCGAAACCCCACACAAGACACGGCACAAACCTAGAAGAATTGCTGAGTTTTAATTCACCGGCCGTGAAAGCCAATATAACATCTTTTTGGAAGCCTTCATAGGGAGGTTAAGGCTGCTTGAACTTTTAGTTCTCGTAGTCAAGGGGTGCAGTTGCACCTTATATAAAGGGAGGTGGCGCGCAACTCGTCACTCCTGTGGGGGTCCGGGCGGGGACACCAAGAGCCCGCCGATGAGCCTAACTTGGTGTCCTAGGCGAAACCCCACACAAGACACGGCACAAACCTAGAAGAATTGCTGAGTTTTAATTCACCGGCCGTGAAAGCCAATATACCATCTTTTTGGAAGCCTTCATAAGGAGGTTAAGGCTGCTTGAACATTTAGTTCTCGTAGTCAAGTGGTGCAGTTGCACCTTATATAAAGGGAAGTGGCGCGCAGTTCGTCACTCCTGTGGGGGTCCGGGCGGGGACACCAAGAGCCCGCCGATGAGCCTAACTTGGTGTCCTAGGCGAAACCCCACACAAGACACGGCACAAACCTAGAAGAATTGCTGAGTTTTAATTCACCGGCCATGAAAGCCAATATACCATCTTTTTGGAAGCCTTCATAAGGAGGTTAAGGCTGCTTGAACATTTAGTTTTCGTAGTCAAGTGGTGCAGTTGCACCTTATATAAAGGGAGGTGGCGCGCAGTTCGTCACTCCTGTGGGGGTCCGGGCGGGGACACAAAGAGCCCGCCGATGAGCCTAACTTGGTGTCCTAGGCGAAACCCCACACAAGACACGGCACAAACCTAGAAGAATTGCTGAGTTTTAATTCAGCGGCCGTGAAAGCCAATATACCATCTTTTTGGAAGCCTTCATAGGGAGGTTAAGGCTGCTTGAAATTTAGTTCTCGTAGTCAAGTGGTGCAGTTGCACCTTATATAAAGGGAGGTGGCGCGCAGTTCGTCACTCGTGTGGGGGTCCGGGCGGGGACACCAAGAGCCCGCCGATGAGCCTAACTTGGTGTCCTAGGCGAAACCCCACACAAGACACGGCACAAACCTAGAAGAATTGCTGAGTTTTAATTCACCGGCCGTGAAATCCAATATACCATTTTTTGGAAGCCTTCATAGGGAGGTTAAGGCTGCTTGAACTTTTAGTTCTCGTAGTCAAGTGGTGCAGTTGCACCTTATATAAAGGGAGGTGGCACGCAGTTCGTCACTCCTGTGGGGGTCCGGGCGGGGAAACCAAGAGCCGGCCGATGAGCCTAACTTGGTGTCCTAGGCGAAACCCCACACAAGACACGGCACAACCCTAGAAGAATTGCTGAGTTTTAATTCACCGGCCGTGAAAGCCAATATACCATCTTTTTGGAAGCCTTCATAGGGAGGTTAAGGCTGCTTGAACTTTTAGTTCTCGTAGTCAAGTGGTGCAGTTGCACCTTATATATAGGGAGGTGGCGCGCAGTTCGTCACTCCTGTGGGGGTCCGGGCGGGGACACCAAGAGCCCGCCGATGAGCCTAACTTGGTGTCCTAGGCGAAACCCCACACAAGACACGGCACAAACCTAGAAGAATTGCTGAGTTTTAATTCACCGGCCGTGAAAGCCAATATACCATCTTTTTGGAAGCCTTCATAGGGAGGTTAAGGCTGCTTGAAATTTTAGTTCTCGTAGTCAAGTGGTGCAGTTGCACCTTATATAAAGGGAGGTGGCGCGCAGTTCGTCACTCCTGTGGGGGTCCGGGCGGGGACACCAAGAGCCCGCCGATGAGCCTAACTTGGTGTCCTAGGCGAAACCCCACACAAGACACGGCACAAACCTAGAAGAATTGCTGAGTTTTAATTCAGCGGCCGTGAAAGCCAATATACCATCTTTTTTGAAGCCTTCATAGGGAGGTTAAGGCTGCTTGAACTTTTAGTTCTCGTAGTCAAGTGGTGCAGTTGCACCTTATATAAAGGGAGGTGGCGCGCAGTTCGTCACTCCTGTGGGGGTCCGGGCGGGGACACCAAGAGCCCGCCGATGAGCCTAACTTGGTGTCCTAGGCGAAACCCCACACAAGACACGGCACAAACCTAGAAGAATTGCTGAGTTTTAATTCACCGGCCGTGAAAGCCAATATACCATCTTTTTGAAAGCCTTCATAGGGAGGTTAAGGCTGCTTGAACTTTTAGTTCTCGTAGTCAAGTGGTGCAGTTGCACCTTATATAAAGGGAGGTGGCGCGCAACTCGTCACTCCTGTGGGGGTCCGGGCGGGGACACCAAGAGCCCGCCGATGAGCCTAACTTGGTGTCCTAGGCGAAACCCCACACAAGACACGGCACAAACCTAGAAGAATTGCTGAGTTTTAATTCACCGGCCGTGAAAGCCAATATAACATCTTTTTGGAAGCCTTCATAGGGAGGTTAAGGCTGCTTGAACTTTTAGTTCTCGTAGTCAAGTGGTGCAGTTGCACCTTATATAAAGGGAGGTGGCGCGCAACTCGTCACTCCTGTGGGGGTCCGGGCGGGGACACCAAGAGCCCGCCGATGAGCCTAACTTGGTGTCCTAGGCGAAACCCCACACAAGACACGGCACAAACCTAGAAGAATTGCTGAGTTTTAATTCACCGGCCGTGAAAGCCAATATACCATCTTTTTGGAAGCCTTCATAAGGAGGTTAAGGCTGCTTGAACATTTAGTTCTCGTAGTCAAGTGGTGCAGTTGCACCTTATATAAAGGGAGGTGGCGCGCAGTTCGTCACTCCTGTGGGGGTCCGGGCGGGGACACCAAGAGCCCGCCGATGAGCCTAACTTGGTGTCCTAGGCGAAACCCCACACAAGACACGGCACAAACCTAGAAGAATTGCTGAGTTTTAATTCACCGGCCATGAAAGCCAATATACCATCTTTTTGGAAGCCTTCATAAGGAGGTTAAGGCTGCTTGAACATTTAGTTTTCGTAGTCAAGTGGTGCAGTTGCACCTTATATAAAGGGAGGTGGCGCGCAGTTCGTCACTCCTGTGGGGGTCCGGGCGGGGACACAAAGAGCCCGCCGATGAGCCTAACTTGGTGTCCTAGGCGAAACCCCACACAAGACACGGCACAAACCTAGAAGAATTGCTGAGTTTTAATTCAGCGGCCGTGAAAGCCAATATACCATCTTTTTGGAAGCCTTCATAGGGAGGTTAAGGCTGCTTGAAATTTAGTTCTCGTAGTCAAGTGGTGCAGTTGCACCTTATATAAAGGGAGGTGGCGCGCAGTTCGTCACTCGTGTGGGGGTCCGGGCGGGGACACCAAGAGCCCGCCGATGAGCCTAACTTGGTGTCCTAGGCGAAACCCCACACAAGACACGGCACAAACCTAGAAGAATTGCTGAGTTTTAATTCACCGGCCGTGAAATCCAATATACCATTTTTTGGAAGCCTTCATAGGGAGGTTAAGGCTGCTTGAACTTTTAGTTCTCGTAGTCAAGTGGTGCAGTTGCACCTTATATAAAGGGAGGTGGCACGCAGTTCGTCACTCCTGTGGGGGTCCGGGCGGGGAAACCAAGAGCCGGCCGATGAGCCTAACTTGGTGTCCTAGGCGAAACCCCACACAAGACACGGCACAACCCTAGAAGAATTGCTGAGTTTTAATTCACCGGCCGTGAAAGCCAATATACCATCTTTTTGGAAGCCTTCATAGGGAGGTTAAGGCTGCTTGAACTTTTAGTTCTCGTAGTCAAGTGGTGCAGTTGCACCTTATATATAGGGAGGTGGCGCGCAGTTCGTCACTCCTGTGGGGGTCCGGGCGGGGACACCAAGAGCCCGCCGATGAGCCTAACTTGGTGTCCTAGGCGAAACCCCACACAAGACACGGCACAAACCTAGAAGAATTGCTGAGTTTTAATTCACCGGCCGTGAAAGCCAATATACCATCTTTTTGGAAGCCTTCATAGGGAGGTTAAGGCTGCTTGAACTTTTAGTTCTCGTAGTCAAGTGGTGCAGTTGCACCTTATATAAAGGGAGGTGGCGCGCAGTTCGTCATTCCTGTGGGGGTCCGGGCGGGGACACCAAGAGCCCGCCGATGAGCCTAACTTGGTGTCCTAGGCGAAACCCCACACAAGACACGGCACAAACCTAGAAGAATTGCTGAGTTTTAATTCACCGGCCGTGAAAGCCAATATACCATCTTTTTGAAAGCCTTCATAGGGAGGTTAAGGCTGCTTGAACTTTTAGTTCTCGTAGTCAAGTGGTGCAGTTGCACCTTATATAAAGGGAGGTGGATGGCAGTTCGTCACTCCTGTGGGGGTCCGGGCGGGGACACCAAGAGCCCGCCGATGAGCCTAACTTGGTGTCCTAGGCGAAACCCCACACATGACACGGCACAAACCTAGAAGAATTGCTGAGTTTTAATTCACCGGCCGTGAAAGCCAATATAATATCTTTTTGGAAGCCTTCATAGGGAGGTTAAGGCTGCTTGAACTTTCAGTTCTCGTAGTCAAGTGGTGCAGTTGCACCTTATATAAAGGGAGGTGGCGCGCAGTTCGTCACTCCTGTGGGGGTCTGGGCGGGGACACCAAGAGTCCGCTGATGAGCCTAACTTGGTGTCCTAGGCGAAACCCCACACAAGACACGGCACAAACCTAGAAGAATTGCTGAGTTTTAATTCACCGGCCGTGAAAGCCAATATACCATCTTTTTGGAAGCCTTCATAAGGAGGTTAAGGCTGCTTGAACACTTAGTTTTCGTAGTCAAGTGGTGCAGTTGCACCTTATATAAAGGGAGGTGGCGCGCAGTTCGTCACTCCTGTGGGGGTCCGGGCGGGGACACCAAGAGCCCGCCGATGAGCCTAACTTGGTGTCCTAGGCGAAACCCCACACAAGACACGGCACGAACCTAGAAGAATTGCTGATTTTTAATTCACAGGCCGTGAAAGCCAATATACCATCTTTTTGGAAGCCTTCATAGGGAGGTTAAGGCTGCTTGAAATTTTAGTTCTCGTAGTCAAGTGGTGCAGTTGCACCTTATATAAAGGGAGGTGGCGCGCAGTTCGTCACTCCTGTGGGGGTCCGGGCGGGTACACCAAGAGCCCGCCGATGAGCCTAACTTGGTGTCCTAGGCGAAACCCCACACAAGACACGGCACAAACCTAGAAGAATTGCTGAGTTTTAATTCAGCGGCCGTGAAAGCCAATATACCATCTTTTTGGAAGCCTTCATAGGGAGGTTAAGGCTGCTTGAAATTTAGTTCTCGTAGTCAAGTGGTGCAGTTGCACCTTATATAAAGGGAGGTGGCGCACAGTTCGTCACTCCTGTGGGGGTCCGGGCGGGGACACCAAGAGCCCGCCGATGAGCCTAACTTGGTGTCCTAGGCGAAACCCCACACAAGACACGGCACAAACCTAGAAGAATTGCTGAGTTTTAATTCACCGGCCGTGAAATCCAATATACCATCTTTTTGGAAGCCTTCATAGCGAGGTTAAGGCTGCTTGAACTTTTAGTTCTCGTAGTCAAGTGGTGCAGTTGCACCTTATATAAAGGGAGGTGGCGCGCAGTTCGTCACTCCTGTGGGGGTCCGGGCGGGGACACCAAGAGCCCGCCGATGAGCCTAACTTGGTGTCCTAGGCGAAACCCCACACAAGACACGGCACAAACCTAGAAGAATTGCTGAGTTTTAATTCACCGGCCGTGAAAGCCAATATACCATCTTTTTGGAAGCCTTCATAGGGAGGTTAAAGCTGCTTGAACTTTTAGTTCTCGTAGTCAAGTGGTGCAGTTGCACCTTATATAAAGGGAGGTGGCGCGCAGTTCGTCACTCCTGTGGGGGTCCGGGCGGGGACACCAAGAGCCCGCCGATGAGCCTAAATTGGTGTCCTAGGCGAAACCCCACACAAGACACGGCACAAACCTAGAAGAATTGCTGAGTTTTAATACACCGGCCGTGAAAGCCAATATACCATCTTTTTGGAAGCCTTCATAGGGAGGTTAAGGCTGCTTGTACTTTTAGTTCTCGTAGTCAAGTGGTGCAGTTGCACCTTATATAAAGGGAGGTGGCGCGCAGTTCGTCACTCCTGTGGGGGTCCGGGCGGGGACACCAAGAGCCCGCCGATGAGCCTAACTTAGTGTCCTAGGCGAAACCCCACACAAGACACGGCACAAACCTAGAAGAATTGCTGAGTTTTAATTCACCGGCCGTGAAAGCCAATATACCATCTTTTTGGAAGCCTTCATAGGGAGGTTAAGGCTGCTTGAACTTTTAGTTCTCGTAGTCAAGTGGTGCAGTTGCACCTTATATAAAGGGAGGTGGCGCGCAGTTCGTCACTCCTGTGGGGGTCCGGGCGGGGACACCAAGAGCCCGCCGATGAGCCTAACTTGGTGTCCTAGGCGAAACCCCACACAAGACACGGCACAAACCTAGAAGAATTGCTGAGTTTTAATTCACCGGCCGTGAAAGCCAATATACCACCTTTTGGAAGCCTTCATAGGGAGGTTAAGGCTGCTTGAACTTTTAGTTCTCGTAGTCAAGTGGTGCAGTTGCACCTTATATAAAGGGAGGTGGCGCGCAGTTCGTCACTCCTGTGGGGGTCCGGGCGGGGACACCAAGAGCCCGCCGATGAGCCTAACTTGGTGTCCTAGGCGAAACCCCACACAAGACACGGCACAAACCTAGAAGAATTGCTGAGTTATAATTCACCGGCCGTGAAAGCCAATATACCATCTTTTTGGAAGCCTTCATAGGGAGGTTAAGGCTGCTTGAACTTTTAGTTCTCGTAGTCAAGTGGTGCAGTTGCACCTTATATAAAGGGAGGTGGCGCGCAGTTCGTGACTCCTGTGGGGGTCCGGGCGGGGACACCAAGAGCCCGCCGATGAGCTAACTTGGTGTCCTAGGCGAAACCCCACACAAGACACGGCACAAACCTAGAAGAATTGCTGAGTCTTAATTCACCGGCCGTGAAAGCCAATATACCATCTTTTTGGAAGCCTTCATAGGGAGGTTAAGGCTGCTTGAACTTTTAGTTCTCGTAGTCAAGTGGTGCAGTTGCACCTTATATAAAGGGAGGTGGCGCGCAATTCGTCACTCCTGTGGGGTCCGGGCGGGGACACCAAGATCCCGCCGATGAGCCTAACTTGGTGTCCTAGGCGAAACCCCACACAAGACACGGCACGAACCTAGAAGAATTGCTGAGTTTTAATTCACCGGCCGTGAAAGCCAATATACCATCTTTTTGGAAGCCTTCATAGGGAGGTTAAGGCTGCTTGAACTCTTAGTTCTCGTAGTCAAGTGGTGCAGTTGCACCTTATATAAAGGGAGGTGGCGCGCAGTTCGTCACTCCTGTGGGGGTCCGGGTGGGGAAACCAAGAGCCCGCCGATGAGCCTAACTTGGTGTCCTAGGCGAAACCCCACACAAGACACGGCACAAACCTAGAAGAATTGCTGAGTTTTAATTCACCGGCCGTGAAAGCCAATATACCACCTTTTGGAAGCCTTCATAGGGAGGTTAAGGCTGCTTGAAATTTTAGTTCTCGTAGTCAAGTGGTGCAGTTGCACCTTATATAAAGGGAGGTGGCGCGCAGTTCATCACTCCTGTGGGGGTCCAGGCGGGGACACCAAGAGCCCGCCGATGAGCCTAACTTGGTGTCCTAGGCGAAACCCCACACAAGACACGGCAAAAACCTAGAAGAATTGCTGAGTTATAATTCACCGGCCGTGAAAGCCAATATACCATCTTTTTGGAAGCCTTCATAGGGAGGTTAAGGCTGCTTGAACTTTTAGTTCTCGTAGTCAAGTGGTGCAGTTGCACCTTATATAAAGGGAGGTGGCACGCAGTTCGTCACTCCTGTGGGGGTCCGGGCGGGGAAACCAAGAGCCGGCCGATGAGCCTAACTTGGTGTCCTAGGCGAAACCCCACACAAGACACGGCACAAACCTAGAAGAATTGCTGAGTTTTAATTCACCGGCCGTGAAAGCCAATATACCATCTTTTTGGAAGCCTTCATAGGGAGGTTAAGGCTGCTTGAACTTTTAGTTCTCGTAGTCAAGTGGTGCAGTTGCACCTTATATATAGGGAGGTGGCGCGCAGTTCGTCACTCCTGTGGGGGTCCGGGCGGGGACACCAAGAGCCCGCCGATGAGCCTAACTTGGTGTCCTAGGCGAAACCCCACACAAGACACGGCACAAACCTAGAAGAATTGCTGAGTTTTAATTCACCGGCCGTGAAAGCCAATATACCAACTTTTTGGAAGCCTTCATAGGGACGTTAAGGCTGCTTGAACTTTTAGTTCTCGTAGTCAAGTGGTGCAGTTGCACCTTATATAAAGGGAGGTGGCGTGCAGTTCGTCACTCCTGTGGGGGTCCGGGCGGGGACACCAAGAGCCCGCCGATGAGCCTAACTTGGTGTCCTAGGCGAAACCCCACACAAGACACGGCACAAACCTAGAAGAATTGCTGAGTTTTAATTCACCGGCCGTGAAAGCCAATATACCATCTTTTTGGAAGCCTTCATAGGGAGGTTAAGGCTGCTTGAACTTTTAGTTCTCGTAGTCAAGTGGTGCAGTTGCACCTTATATAAAGGGAGGTGGCGCGCAGTTCGTCATTCCTGTGGGGGTCCGGGCGGGGACACCAAGAGCCCGCCGATGAGCCTAACTTGGTGTCCTAGGCGAAACCCCACACAAGACACGGCACAAACCTAGAAGAATTGCTGAGTTTTAATTCACCGGCCGTGAAAGCCAATATACCATCTTTTTGAAAGCCTTCATAGGGAGGTTAAGGCTGCTTGAACTTTTAGTTCTCGTAGTCAAGTGGTGCAGTTGCACCTTATATAAAGGGAGGTGGATGGCAGTTCGTCACTCCTGTGGGGGTCCGGGCGGGGACACCAAGAGCCCGCCGATGAGCCTAACTTGGTGTCCTAGGCGAAACCCCACACATGACACGGCACAAACCTAGAAGAATTGCTGAGTTTTAATTCACCGGCCGTGAAAGCCAATATAATATCTTTTTGGAAGCCTTCATAGGGAGGTTAAGGCTGCTTGAACTTTCAGTTCTCGTAGTCAAGTGGTGCAGTTGCACCTTATATAAAGGGAGGTGGCGCGCAGTTCGTCACTCCTGTGGGGGTCTGGGCGGGGACACCAAGAGTCCGCTGATGAGCCTAACTTGGTGTCCTAGGCGAAACCCCACACAAGACACGGCACAAACCTAGAAGAATTGCTGAGTTTTAATTCACCGGCCGTGAAAGCCAATATACCATCTTTTTGGAAGCCTTCATAAGGAGGTTAAGGCTGCTTGAACACTTAGTTTTCGTAGTCAAGTGGTGCAGTTGCACCTTATATAAAGGGAGGTGGCGCGCAGTTCGTCACTCCTGTGGGGGTCCGGGCGGGGACACCAAGAGCCCGCCGATGAGCCTAACTTGGTGTCCTAGGCGAAACCCCACACAAGACACGGCACGAACCTAGAAGAATTGCTGATTTTTAATTCACAGGCCGTGAAAGCCAATATACCATCTTTTTGGAAGCCTTCATAGGGAGGTTAAGGCTGCTTGAAATTTTAGTTCTCGTAGTCAAGTGGTGCAGTTGCACCTTATATAAAGGGAGGTGGCGCGCAGTTCGTCACTCCTGTGGGGGTCCGGGCGGGTACACCAAGAGCCCGCCGATGAGCCTAACTTGGTGTCCTAGGCGAAACCCCACACAAGACACGGCACAAACCTAGAAGAATTGCTGAGTTTTAATTCAGCGGCCGTGAAAGCCAATATACCATCTTTTTGGAAGCCTTCATAGGGAGGTTAAGGCTGCTTGAAATTTAGTTCTCGTAGTCAAGTGGTGCAGTTGCACCTTATATAAAGGGAGGTGGCGCACAGTTCGTCACTCCTGTGGGGGTCCGGGCGGGGACACCAAGAGCCCGCCGATGAGCCTAACTTGGTGTCCTAGGCGAAACCCCACACAAGACACGGCACAAACCTAGAAGAATTGCTGAGTTTTAATTCACCGGCCGTGAAATCCAATATACCATCTTTTTGGAAGCCTTCATAGCGAGGTTAAGGCTGCTTGAACTTTTAGTTCTCGTAGTCAAGTGGTGCAGTTGCACCTTATATAAAGGGAGGTGGCGCGCAGTTCGTCACTCCTGTGGGGGTCCGGGCGGGGACACCAAGAGCCCGCCGATGAGCCTAACTTGGTGTCCTAGGCGAAACCCCACACAAGACACGGCACAAACCTAGAAGAATTGCTGAGTTTTAATTCACCGGCCGTGAAAGCCAATATACCATCTTTTTGGAAGCCTTCATAGGGAGGTTAAAGCTGCTTGAACTTTTAGTTCTCGTAGTCAAGTGGTGCAGTTGCACCTTATATAAAGGGAGGTGGCGCGCAGTTCGTCACTCCTGTGGGGGTCCGGGCGGGGACACCAAGAGCCCGCCGATGAGCCTAAATTGGTGTCCTAGGCGAAACCCCACACAAGACACGGCACAAACCTAGAAGAATTGCTGAGTTTTAATACACCGGCCGTGAAAGCCAATATACCATCTTTTTGGAAGCCTTCATAGGGAGGTTAAGGCTGCTTGTACTTTTAGTTCTCGTAGTCAAGTGGTGCAGTTGCACCTTATATAAAGGGAGGTGGCGCGCAGTTCGTCACTCCTGTGGGGGTCCGGGCGGGGACACCAAGAGCCCGCCGATGAGCCTAACTTAGTGTCCTAGGCGAAACCCCACACAAGACACGGCACAAACCTAGAAGAATTGCTGAGTTTTAATTCACCGGCCGTGAAAGCCAATATACCATCTTTTTGGAAGCCTTCATAGGGAGGTTAAGGCTGCTTGAACTTTTAGTTCTCGTAGTCAAGTGGTGCAGTTGCACCTTATATAAAGGGAGGTGGCGCGCAGTTCGTCACTCCTGTGGGGGTCCGGGCGGGGACACCAAGAGCCCGCCGATGAGCCTAACTTGGTGTCCTAGGCGAAACCCCACACAAGACACGGCACAAACCTAGAAGAATTGCTGAGTTTTAATTCACCGGCCGTGAAAGCCAATATACCACCTTTTGGAAGCCTTCATAGGGAGGTTAAGGCTGCTTGAACTTTTAGTTCTCGTAGTCAAGTGGTGCAGTTGCACCTTATATAAAGGGAGGTGGCGCGCAGTTCGTCACTCCTG
This sequence comes from Meconema thalassinum, assembly GCA_946902985.2. Lineage (NCBI taxonomy): Eukaryota > Metazoa > Arthropoda > Insecta > Orthoptera > Tettigoniidae > Meconema > Meconema thalassinum. The sequence goes on from OX336397.1 coordinate 147,873,101, forward strand.
TGGGGGTCCGGGCGGGGACACCAAGAGCCCGCCGATGAGCCTAACTTGGTGTCCTAGGCGAAACCCCACACAAGACACGGCACAAACCTAGAAGAATTGCTGAGTTATAATTCACCGGCCGTGAAAGCCAATATACCATCTTTTTGGAAGCCTTCATAGGGAGGTTAAGGCTGCTTGAACTTTTAGTTCTCGTAGTCAAGTGGTGCAGTTGCACCTTATATAAAGGGAGGTGGCGCGCAGTTCGTGACTCCTGTGGGGGTCCGGGCGGGGACACCAAGAGCCCGCCGATGAGCTAACTTGGTGTCCTAGGCGAAACCCCACACAAGACACGGCACAAACCTAGAAGAATTGCTGAGTCTTAATTCACCGGCCGTGAAAGCCAATACACCATCTTTTTGGAAGCCTTCATAGGGAGGTTAAGGCTGCTTGAACTTTTAGTTCTCGTAGTCAAGTGGTGCAGTTGCACCTTATATAAAGGGAGGTGGCGCGCAATTCGTCACTCCTGTGGGGTCCGGGCGGGGACACCAAGATCCCGCCGATGAGCCTAACTTGGTGTCCTAGGCGAAACCCCACACAAGACACGGCACGAACCTAGAAGAATTGCTGAGTTTTAATTCACCGGCCGTGAAAGCCAATATACCATCTTTTTGGAAGCCTTCATAGGGAGGTTAAGGCTGCTTGAACTCTTAGTTCTCGTAGTCAAGTGGTGCAGTTGCACCTTATATAAAGGGAGGTGGCGCGCAGTTCGTCACTCCTGTGGGGGTCCGGGTGGGGAAACCAAGAGCCCGCCGATGAGCCTAACTTGGTGTCCTAGGCGAAACCCCACACAAGACACGGCACAAACCTAGAAGAATTGCTGAGTTTTAATTCACCGGCCGTGAAAGCCAATATACCACCTTTTGGAAGCCTTCATAGGGAGGTTAAGGCTGCTTGAAATTTTAGTTCTCGTAGTCAAGTGGTGCAGTTGCACCTTATATAAAGGGAGGTGGCGCGCAGTTCATCACTCCTGTGGGGGTCCAGGCGGGGACACCAAGAGCCCGCCGATGAGCCTAACTTGGTGTCCTAGGCGAAACCCCACACAAGACACGGCAAAAACCTAGAAGAATTGCTGAGTTATAATTCACCGGCCGTGAAAGCCAATATACCATCTTTTTGGAAGCCTTCATAGGGAGGTTAAGGCTGCTTGAACTTTTAGTTCTCGTAGTCAAGTGGTGCAGTTGCACCTTATATAAAGGGAGGTGGCACGCAGTTCGTCACTCCTGTGGGGGTCCGGGCGGGGAAACGAAGAGCCGGCCGATGAGCCTAACTTGGTGTCCTAGGCGAAACCCCACACAAGACACGGCACAAACCTAGAAGAATTGCTGAGTTTTAATTCACCGGCCGTGAAAGCCAATATACCATCTTTTTGGAAGCCTTCATAGGGAGGTTAAGGCTGCTTGAACTTTTAGTTCTCGTAGTCAAGTGGTGCAGTTGCACCTTATATATAGGGAGGTGGCGCGCAGTTCGTCACTCCTGTGGGGGTCCGGGCGGGGACACCAAGAGCCCGCCGATGAGCCTAACTTGGTGTCCTAGGCGAAACCCCACACAAGACACGGCACAAACCTAGAAGAATTGCTGAGTTTTAATTCACCGGCCGTGAAAGCCAATATACCAACTTTTTGGAAGCCTTCATAGGGACGTTAAGGCTGCTTGAACTTTTAGTTCTCGTAGTCAAGTGGTGCAGTTGCACCTTATATAAAGGGAGGTGGCGTGCAGTTCGTCACTCCTGTGGGGGTCCGGGCGGGGACACCAAGAGCCCGCCGATGAGCCTAACTTGGTGTCCTAGGCGAAACCCCACACAAGACACGGCACAAACCTAGAAGAATTGCTGAGTTTTAATTCACCGGCCGTGAAAGCCAATATACCATCTTTTTGGAAGCCTTCATAGGGAGGTTAAGGCTGCTTGAACTTTTAGTTCTCGTAGTCAAGTGGTGCAGTTGCACCTTATATAAAGGGAGGTGGCGCGCAGTTCGTCATTCCTGTGGGGGTCCGGGCGGGGACACCAAGAGCCCGCCGATGAGCCTAACTTGGTGTCCTAGGCGAAACCCCACACAAGACACGGCACAAACCTAGAAGAATTGCTGAGTTTTAATTCACCGGCCGTGAAAGCCAATATACCATCTTTTTGAAAGCCTTCATAGGGAGGTTAAGGCTGCTTGAACTTTTAGTTCTCGTAGTCAAGTGGTGCAGTTGCACCTTATATAAAGGGAGGTGGCGCGCAGTTCGTCACTCCTGTGGGGGTCCGGGCGGGGACACCAAGAGCCCGCCGATGAGCCTAACTTGGTGTCCTAGGCGAAACCCCACACATGACACGGCACAAACCTAGAAGAATTGCTGAGTTTTAATTCACCGGCCGTGAAAGCCAATATAATATCTTTTTGGAAGCCTTCATAGGGAGGTTAAGGCTGCTTGAACTTTCAGTTCTCGTAGTCAAGTGGTGCAGTTGCACCTTATATAAAGGGAGGTGGCGCGCAGTTCGTCACTCCTGTGGGGGTCTGGGCGGGGACACCAAGAGTCCGCTGATGAGCCTAACTTGGTGTCCTAGGCGAAACCCCACACAAGACACGGCACAAACCTAGAAGAATTGCTGAGTTTTAATTCACCGGCCGTGAAAGCCAATATACCATCTTTTTGGAAGCCTTCATAAGGAGGTTAAGGCTGCTTGAACATTTAGTTTTCGTAGTCAAGTGGTGCAGTTGCACCTTATATAAAGGGAGGTGGCGCGCAGTTCGTCACTCCTGTGGGGGTCCGGGCGGGGACACCAAGAGCCCGCCGATGAGCCTAACTTGGTGTCCTAGGCGAAACCCCACACAAGACACGGCACGAACCTAGAAGAATTGCTGAGTTTTAATTCACAGGCCGTGAAAGCCAATATACCATCTTTTTGGAAGCCTTCATAGGGAGGTTAAGGCTGCTTGAAATTTTAGTTCTCGTAGTCAAGTGGTGCAGTTGCACCTTATATAAAGGGAGGTGGCGCGCAGTTCGTCACTCCTGTGGGGGTCCGGACGGGGACACCAAGAGCCCGCCGATGAGCCTAACTTGGTGTCCTAGGCGAAACCCCACACAAGACACGGCACAAACCTAGAAGAATTGCTGAGTTTTAATTCAGCGGCCGTGAAAGCCAATATACCATCTTTTTGGAAGCCTTCATAGGGAGGTTAAGGCTGCTTGAAATTTAGTTCTCGTAGTCAAGTGGTGCAGTTGCACCTTATATAAAGGGAGGTGGCGCGCAGTTCGTCACTCCTGTGGGGGTCCGGGCGGGGACACCAAGAGCCCGCCGATGAGCCTAACTTGGTGTCCTAGGCGAAACCCCACACAAGACACGGCACAAACCTAGAAGAATTGCTGAGTTTTAATTCACCGGCCGTGAAATCCAATATACCATCTTTTTGGAAGCCTTCATAGCGAGGTTAAGGCTGCTTGAACTTTTAGTTCTCGTAGTCAAGTGGTGCAGTTGCACCTTATATAAAGGGAGGTGGCGCGCAGTTCGTCACTCCTGTGGGGGTCCGGGCGGGGACACCAAGAGCCGGCCGATGAGCCTAACTTGGTGTCCTAGGCGAAACCCCACACAAGACACGGCACAAACCTAGAAGAATTGCTGAGTTTTAATTCACCGGCCGTGAAAGCCAATATACCATCTTTTTGGAAGCCTTCATAGGGAGGTTAAGGCTGCTTGAACTTTTAGTTCTCGTAGTCAAGTGGTGCAGTTGCACCTTATATAAAGGGAGGTGGCGCGCAGTTCGTCACTCCTGTGGGGGTCCGGGCGGGGACACCAATAGCCCGCCGATGAGCCTAACTTGGTGTCCTAGGCGAAACCCCACACAAGACACGGCACAAACCTAGAAGAATTGCTGAGTTTTAATTCACCGGCCGTGAAAGCCAATATACCATCTTTTTGGAAGCCTTCATACGGAGGTTAAGGCTGCTTGAACTTTTAGTTCTCGTAGTCAAGTGGTGCAGTTGCACCTTATATAAAGGGAGGTGGCGCGCAGTTCGTCACTCCTGTGGGGGTCCGGGCGGGGACAGCAAGAGCCCGCCGATGAGCCTAAATTGGTGTCCTAGGCGAAACCCCACATAAGACACGGCACAAACCTAGAAGAATTGCTGAGTTTTAATACACCGGCCGTGAAAGCCAATATACCATCTTTTTGGAAGCCTTCATAGGGAGGTTAAGGCTGCTTGAACTTTTAGTTCTCGTAGTCAAGTGGTGCAGTTGCACCTTATATAAAGGGAGGTGGCGCGCAATTCGTCACTCCTGTGGGGTCCGGGCGGGGACACCAAGATCCCGCCGATGAGCCTAACTTGGTGTCCTAGGCGAAACCCCACACAAGACACGGCACGAACCTAGAAGAATTGCTGAGTTTTAATTCACCGGCCGTGAAAGCCAATATACCATCTTTTTGGAAGCCTTCATAGGGAGGTTAAGGCTGCTTGAACTCTTAGTTCTCGTAGTCAAGTGGTGCAGTTGCACCTTATATAAAGGGAGGTGGCGCGCAGTTCGTCACTCCTGTGGGGGTCCGGGTGGGGAAACCAAGAGCCCGCCGATGAGCCTAACTTGGTGTCCTAGGCGAAACCCCACACAAGACACGGCACAAACCTAGAAGAATTGCTGAGTTTTAATTCACCGGCCGTGAAAGCCAATATACCACCTTTTGGAAGCCTTCATAGGGAGGTTAAGGCTGCTTGAAATTTTAGTTCTCGTAGTCAAGTGGTGCAGTTGCACCTTATATAAAGGGAGGTGGCGCGCAGTTCATCACTCCTGTGGGGGTCCAGGCGGGGACACCAAGAGCCCGCCGATGAGCCTAACTTGGTGTCCTAGGCGAAACCCCACACAAGACACGGCAAAAACCTAGAAGAATTGCTGAGTTATAATTCACCGGCCGTGAAAGCCAATATACCATCTTTTTGGAAGCCTTCATAGGGAGGTTAAGGCTGCTTGAACTTTTAGTTCTCGTAGTCAAGTGGTGCAGTTGCACCTTATATAAAGGGAGGTGGCACGCAGTTCGTCACTCCTGTGGGGGTCCGGGCGGGGAAACGAAGAGCCGGCCGATGAGCCTAACTTGGTGTCCTAGGCGAAACCCCACACAAGACACGGCACAAACCTAGAAGAATTGCTGAGTTTTAATTCACCGGCCGTGAAAGCCAATATACCATCTTTTTGGAAGCCTTCATAGGGAGGTTAAGGCTGCTTGAACTTTTAGTTCTCGTAGTCAAGTGGTGCAGTTGCACCTTATATATAGGGAGGTGGCGCGCAGTTCGTCACTCCTGTGGGGGTCCGGGCGGGGACACCAAGAGCCCGCCGATGAGCCTAACTTGGTGTCCTAGGCGAAACCCCACACAAGACACGGCACAAACCTAGAAGAATTGCTGAGTTTTAATTCACCGGCCGTGAAAGCCAATATACCAACTTTTTGGAAGCCTTCATAGGGACGTTAAGGCTGCTTGAACTTTTAGTTCTCGTAGTCAAGTGGTGCAGTTGCACCTTATATAAAGGGAGGTGGCGTGCAGTTCGTCACTCCTGTGGGGGTCCGGGCGGGGACACCAAGAGCCCGCCGATGAGCCTAACTTGGTGTCCTAGGCGAAACCCCACACAAGACACGGCACAAACCTAGAAGAATTGCTGAGTTTTAATTCACCGGCCGTGAAAGCCAATATACCATCTTTTTGGAAGCCTTCATAGGGAGGTTAAGGCTGCTTGAACTTTTAGTTCTCGTAGTCAAGTGGTGCAGTTGCACCTTATATAAAGGGAGGTGGCGCGCAGTTCGTCATTCCTGTGGGGGTCCGGGCGGGGACACCAAGAGCCCGCCGATGAGCCTAACTTGGTGTCCTAGGCGAAACCCCACACAAGACACGGCACAAACCTAGAAGAATTGCTGAGTTTTAATTCACCGGCCGTGAAAGCCAATATACCATCTTTTTGAAAGCCTTCATAGGGAGGTTAAGGCTGCTTGAACTTTTAGTTCTCGTAGTCAAGTGGTGCAGTTGCACCTTATATAAAGGGAGGTGGCGCGCAGTTCGTCACTCCTGTGGGGGTCCGGGCGGGGACACCAAGAGCCCGCCGATGAGCCTAACTTGGTGTCCTAGGCGAAACCCCACACATGACACGGCACAAACCTAGAAGAATTGCTGAGTTTTAATTCACCGGCCGTGAAAGCCAATATAATATCTTTTTGGAAGCCTTCATAGGGAGGTTAAGGCTGCTTGAACTTTCAGTTCTCGTAGTCAAGTGGTGCAGTTGCACCTTATATAAAGGGAGGTGGCGCGCAGTTCGTCACTCCTGTGGGGGTCTGGGCGGGGACACCAAGAGTCCGCTGATGAGCCTAACTTGGTGTCCTAGGCGAAACCCCACACAAGACACGGCACAAACCTAGAAGAATTGCTGAGTTTTAATTCACCGGCCGTGAAAGCCAATATACCATCTTTTTGGAAGCCTTCATAAGGAGGTTAAGGCTGCTTGAACATTTAGTTTTCGTAGTCAAGTGGTGCAGTTGCACCTTATATAAAGGGAGGTGGCGCGCAGTTCGTCACTCCTGTGGGGGTCCGGGCGGGGACACCAAGAGCCCGCCGATGAGCCTAACTTGGTGTCCTAGGCGAAACCCCACACAAGACACGGCACGAACCTAGAAGAATTGCTGAGTTTTAATTCACAGGCCGTGAAAGCCAATATACCATCTTTTTGGAAGCCTTCATAGGGAGGTTAAGGCTGCTTGAAATTTTAGTTCTCGTAGTCAAGTGGTGCAGTTGCACCTTATATAAAGGGAGGTGGCGCGCAGTTCGTCACTCCTGTGGGGGTCCGGACGGGGACACCAAGAGCCCGCCGATGAGCCTAACTTGGTGTCCTAGGCGAAACCCCACACAAGACACGGCACAAACCTAGAAGAATTGCTGAGTTTTAATTCAGCGGCCGTGAAAGCCAATATACCATCTTTTTGGAAGCCTTCATAGGGAGGTTAAGGCTGCTTGAAATTTAGTTCTCGTAGTCAAGTGGTGCAGTTGCACCTTATATAAAGGGAGGTGGCGCGCAGTTCGTCACTCCTGTGGGGGTCCGGGCGGGGACACCAAGAGCCCGCCGATGAGCCTAACTTGGTGTCCTAGGCGAAACCCCACACAAGACACGGCACAAACCTAGAAGAATTGCTGAGTTTTAATTCACCGGCCGTGAAATCCAATATACCATCTTTTTGGAAGCCTTCATAGCGAGGTTAAGGCTGCTTGAACTTTTAGTTCTCGTAGTCAAGTGGTGCAGTTGCACCTTATATAAAGGGAGGTGGCGCGCAGTTCGTCACTCCTGTGGGGGTCCGGGCGGGGACACCAAGAGCCGGCCGATGAGCCTAACTTGGTGTCCTAGGCGAAACCCCACACAAGACACGGCACAAACCTAGAAGAATTGCTGAGTTTTAATTCACCGGCCGTGAAAGCCAATATACCATCTTTTTGGAAGCCTTCATAGGGAGGTTAAGGCTGCTTGAACTTTTAGTTCTCGTAGTCAAGTGGTGCAGTTGCACCTTATATAAAGGGAGGTGGCGCGCAGTTCGTCACTCCTGTGGGGGTCCGGGCGGGGACACCAATAGCCCGCCGATGAGCCTAACTTGGTGTCCTAGGCGAAACCCCACACAAGACACGGCACAAACCTAGAAGAATTGCTGAGTTTTAATTCACCGGCCGTGAAAGCCAATATACCATCTTTTTGGAAGCCTTCATACGGAGGTTAAGGCTGCTTGAACTTTTAGTTCTCGTAGTCAAGTGGTGCAGTTGCACCTTATATAAAGGGAGGTGGCGCGCAGTTCGTCACTCCTGTGGGGGTCCGGGCGGGGACAGCAAGAGCCCGCCGATGAGCCTAAATTGGTGTCCTAGGCGAAACCCCACATAAGACACGGCACAAACCTAGAAGAATTGCTGAGTTTTAATACACCGGCCGTGAAAGCCAATATACCATCTTTTTGGAAGCCTTCATAGGGAGGTTAAGGCTGCTTGAACTTTTAGTTCTCGTAGTCAAGTGGTGCAGTTGCACCTTATATAAAGGGAGGTGGCGCGCAGTTCGTCACTCCTGTGGGGGTCCGGGCGGGGACACCAAGAGCCCGCCGATGAGCCTAACTTAGTGTCCTAGGCGAAACCCCACACAAGACACGGCACAAACCTAGAAGAATTGCTGAGTTTTAATTCACCGGCCGTGAAAGCCAATATACCATCTTTTTGGAAGCCTTCATAGGGAGGTTAAGGCTGCTTGAACTTTTAGTTCTCGTAGTCAAGTGGTGCAGTTGCACCTTATATAAAGGGAGGTGGCGCGCAGTTCGTCACTCCTGTGGGGGTCCGGGCGGGGACACCAAGAGCCCGCCGATGAGCCTAACTTGGTGTCCTAGGCGAAACCCCACACAAGACACGGCACAAACCTAGAAGAATTGCTGAGTTTTAATTCACCGGCCGTGAAAGCCAATATACCATCTTTTTGGAAGCCTTCATAGGGAGGTTAAGGCTGCTTGAACTTTTAGTTCTCGTAGTCAAGTGGTGCAGTTGCACCTTATATAAAGGGAGGTGGCGCGCAGTTCGTCACTCCTGTGGGGGTCCGGGCGGGGACACCAAGAGCCCGCCGATGAGCCTAACTTGGTGTCCTAGGCGAAACCCCACACAAGACACGGCACAAACCTAGAAGAATTGCTGAGTTTTAATTCACCGGCCGTGAAAGCCAATATACCACATTTTGGAAGCCTTCATAGGGAGGTTAAGGCTGCTTGAACTTTTAGTTCTCGTAGTCAAGTGGTGCAGTTGCACCTTATATAAAGGGAGGTGGCGCGCAGTTCGTGACTCCTGTGGGGGTCCGGGCGGGGACACCAAGATCCCGCCGATGAGCTAACTTGGTGTACTAGGCGAAACCCCACACAAGACACGGCACAAACCTAGAAGAATTGCTGAGTCTTAATTCACCGGCCGTGAAAGCCAATATACCATCTTTTTGGAAGCCTTCATAGGGAGGTTAAGGCTGCTTGAACTTTTAGTTCTCGTAGTCAAGTGGTGCAGTTGCACCTTATATAAAGGGAGGTGGCACGCAGTTCGTCACTCCTGTGGGGGTCCGGGCGGGGAAACCAAGAGCCGGCCGATGAGCCTAACTTGGTGTCCTAGGCGAAACCCCACACAAGACACGGCACAACCCTAGAAGAATTGCTGAGTTTTAATTCACCGGCCGTGAAAGCCAATATACCATCTTTTTGGAAGCCTTCATAGGGAGGTTAAGGCTGCTTGAACTTTTAGTTCTCGTAGTCAAGTGGTGCAGTTGCACCTTATATATAGGGAGGTGGCGCGCAGTTCGTCACTCCTGTGGGGGTCCGGGCGGGGACACCAAGAGCCCGCCGATGAGCCTAACTTGGTGTCCTAGGCGAAACCCCACACAAGACACGGCACAAACCTAGAAGAATTGCTGAGTTTTAATTCACTGGCCGTGAAAGCCAATATACCATCTTTTTGGAAGCCTTCATAGGGAGGTTAAGGCTGCTTGAAATTTTAGTTCTCGTAGTCAAGTGGTGCAGTTGCACCTTATATAAAGGGAGGTGGCGCGCAGTTCGTCACTCCTGTGGGGGTCCGGGCGGGGACACCAAGAGCCCGCCGATGAGCCTAACTTGGTGTCCTAGGCGAAACCCCACACAAGACACGGCACAAACCTAGAAGAATTGCTGAGTTTTAATTCACCGGCCGTGAAAGCCAATATACCATCTTTTTTGAAGCCTTCATAGGGAGGTTAAGGCTGCTTGAACTTTTAGTTCTCGTAGTCAAGTGGTGCAGTTGCACCTTATATAAAGGGAGGTGGCGCGCAGTTCGTCACTCCTGTGGGGGTCCGGGCGGGGACACCAAGAGCCCGCCGATGAGCCTAACTTGGTGTCCTAGGCGAAACCCCACACAAGACACGGCACAAACCTAGAAGAATTGCTGAGTTTTAATTCACCGGCCGTGAAAGCCAATATACCATCTTTTTGAAAGCCTTCATAGGGAGGTTAAGGCTGCTTGAACTTATAGTTCTCGTAGTCAAGTGGTGCAGTTGCACCTTATATAAAGGGAGGTGGCGCGCAACTCGTCACTCCTGTGGGGGTCCGGGCGGGGACACCAAGAGCCCGCCGATGAGCCTAACTTGGTGTCCTAGGCGAAACCCCACACAAGACACGGCACAAACCTAGAAGAATTGCTGAGTTTTAATTCACCGGCCGTGAAAGCCAATATAACATCTTTTTGGAAGCCTTCATAGGGAGGTTAAGGCTGCTTGAACTTTTAGTTCTCGTAGTCAAGTGGTGCAGTTGCACCTTATATAAAGGGAGGTGGCGCGCAACTCGTCACTCCTGTGGGGGTCCGGGCGGGGACACCAAGAGCCCGCCGATGAGCCTAACTTGGTGTCCTAGGCGAAACCCCACACAAGACACGGCACAAACCTAGAAGAATTGCTGAGTTTTAATTCACCGGCCGTGAAAGCCAATATACCATCTTTTTGGAAGCCTTCATAAGGAGGTTAAGGCTGCTTGAACATTTTGTTCTCGTAGTCAAGTGGTGCAGTTGCACCTTATATAAAGGGAGGTGGCGCGCAGTTCGTCACTCCTGTGGGGGTCCGGGCGGGGACACCAAGAGCCCGCCGATGAGCCTAACTTGGTGTCCTAGGCGAAACCCCACACAAGACACGGCACAAACCTAGAAGAATTGCTGAGTTTTAATTCACCGGCCATGAAAGCCAATATACCATCTTTTTGGAAGCCTTCATAAGGAGGTTAAGGCTGCTTGAACATTTAGTTTTCGTAGTCAAGTGGTGCAGTTGCACCTTATATAAAGGGAGGTGGCGCGCAGTTCGTCACTCCTGTGGGGGTCCGGGCGGGGACACAAAGAGCCCGCCGATGAGCCTAACTTGGTGTCCTAGGCGAAACCCCACACAAGACACGGCACAAACCTAGAAGAATTGCTGAGTTTTAATTCAGCGGCCGTGAAAGCCAATATACCATCTTTTTGGAAGCCTTCATAGGGAGGTTAAGGCTGCTTGAAATTTAGTTCTCGTAGTCAAGTGGTGCAGTTGCACCTTATATAAAGGGAGGTGGCGCGCAGTTCGTCACTCGTGTGGGGGTCCGGGCGGGGACACCAAGAGCCCGCCGATGAGCCTAACTTGGTGTCCTAGGCGAAACCCCACACAAGACACGGCACAAACCTAGAAGAATTGCTGAGTTTTAATTCACCGGCCGTGAAATCCAATATACCATTTTTTGGAAGCCTTCATAGGGAGGTTAAGGCTGCTTGAAATTTTAGTTCTCGTAGTCAAGTGGTGCAGTTGCACCTTATATAAAGGGAGGTGGCACGCAGTTCGTCACTCCTGTGGGGGTCCGGGCGGGGAAACCAAGAGCCGGCCGATGAGCCTAACTTGGTGTCCTAGGCGAAACCCCACACAAGACACGGCACAACCCTAGAAGAATTGCTGAGTTTTAATTCACCGGCCGTGAAAGCCAATATACCATCTTTTTGGAAGCCTTCATAGGGAGGTTAAGGCTGCTTGAACTTTTAGTTCTCGTAGTCAAGTGGTGCAGTTGCACCTTATATATAGGGAGGTGGCGCGCAGTTCGTCACTCCTGTAAGGGTCCGGGCGGGGACACCAAGAGCCCGCCGATGAGCCTAACTTGGTGTCCTAGGCGAAACCCCACACAAGACACGGCACAAACCTAGAAGAATTGCTGAGTTTTAATTCACCGGCCGTGAAAGCCAATATACCATCTTTTTGGAAGCCTTCATAGGGAGGTTAAGGCTGCTTGAACTTTTAGTTCTCGTAGTCAAGTGGTGCAGTTGCACCTTATATAAAGGGAGGTGGCGCGCAGTTCGTCATTCCTGTGGGGGTCCGGGCGGGGACACCAAGAGCCCGCCGATGAGCCTAACTTGGTGTCCTAGGCGAAACCCCACACAAGACACGGCACAAACCTAGAAGAATTGCTGAGTTTTAATTCACCGGCCGTGAAAGCCAATATACCATCTTTTTGAAAGCCTTCATAGGGAGGTTAAGGCTGCTTGAACTTTTAGTTCTCGTAGTCAAGTGGTGCAGTTGCACCTTATATAAAGGGAGGTGGATGGCAGTTCGTCACTCCTGTGGGGGTCCGGGCGGGGACACCAAGAGCCCGCCGATGAGCCTAACTTGGTGTCCTAGGCGAAACCCCACACATGACACGGCACAAACCTAGAAGAATTGCTGAGTTTTAATTCACCGGCCGTGAAAGCCAATATAATATCTTTTTGGAAGCCTTCATAGGGAGGTTAAGGCTGCTTGAACTTTCAGTTCTCGTAGTCAAGTGGTGCAGTTGCACCTTATATAAAGGGAGGTGGCGCGCAGTTCGTCACTCCTGTGGGGGTCTGGGCGGGGACACCAAGAGTCCGCTGATGAGCCTAACTTGGTGTCCTAGGCGAAACCCCACACAAGACACGGCACAAACCTAGAAGAATTGCTGAGTTTTAATTCACCGGCCGTGAAAGCCAATATACCATCTTTTTGGAAGCCTTCATAAGGAGGTTAAGGCTGCTTGAACACTTAGTTTTCGTAGTCAAGTGGTGCAGTTGCACCTTATATAAAGGGAGGTGGCGCGCAGTTCGTCACTCCTGTGGGGGTCCGGGCGGGGACACCAAGAGCCCGCCGATGAGCCTAACTTGGTGTCCTAGGCGAAACCCCACACAAGACACGGCACGAACCTAGAAGAATTGCTGATTTTTAATTCACAGGCCGTGAAAGCCAATATACCATCTTTTTGGAAGCCTTCATAGGGAGGTTAAGGCTGCTTGAAATTTTAGTTCTCGTAGTCAAGTGGTGCAGTTGCACCTTATATAAAGGGAGGTGGCGCGCAGTTCGTCACTCCTGTGGGGGTCCGGGCGGGTACACCAAGAGCCCGCCGATGAGCCTAACTTGGTGTCCTAGGCGAAACCCCACACAAGACACGGCACAAACCTAGAAGAATTGCTGAGTTTTAATTCAGCGGCCGTGAAAGCCAATATACCATCTTTTTGGAAGCCTTCATAGGGAGGTTAAGGCTGCTTGAAATTTAGTTCTCGTAGTCAAGTGGTGCAGTTGCACCTTATATAAAGGGAGGTGGCGCACAGTTCGTCACTCCTGTGGGGGTCCGGGCGGGGACACCAAGAGCCCGCCGATGAGCCTAACTTGGTGTCCTAGGCGAAACCCCACACAAGACACGGCACAAACCTAGAAGAATTGCTGAGTTTTAATTCACCGGCCGTGAAATCCAATATACCATCTTTTTGGAAGCCTTCATAGCGAGGTTAAGGCTGCTTGAACTTTTAGTTCTCGTAGTCAAGTGGTGCAGTTGCACCTTATATAAAGGGAGGTGGCGCGCAGTTCGTCACTCCTGTGGGGGTCCGGGCGGGGACACCAAGAGCCCGCCGATGAGCCTAACTTGGTGTCCTAGGCGAAACCCCACACAAGACACGGCACAAACCTAGAAGAATTGCTGAGTTTTAATTCACCGGCCGTGAAAGCCAATATACCATCTTTTTGGAAGCCTTCATAGGGAGGTTAAGGCTGCTTGAACTTTTAGTTCTCGTAGTCAAGTGGTGCAGTTGCACCTTATATAAAGGGAGGTGGCGCGCAGTTCGTCACTCCTGTGGGGGTCCGGGCGGGGACACCAAGAGCCCGCCGATGAGCCTAAATTGGTGTCCTAGGCGAAACCCCACACAAGACACGGCACAAACCTAGAAGAATTGCTGAGTTTTAATACACCGGCCGTGAAAGCCAATATACCATCTTTTTGGAAGCCTTCATAGGGAGGTTAAGGCTGCTTGTACTTTTAGTTCTCGTAGTCAAGTGGTGCAGTTGCACCTTATATAAAGGGAGGTGGCGCGCAGTTCGTCACTCCTGTGGGGGTCCGGGCGGGGACACCAAGAGCCCGCCGATGAGCCTAAATTAGTGTCCTAGGCGAAACCCCACACAAGACACGGCACAAACCTAGAAGAATTGCTGAGTTTTAATTCACCGGCCGTGAAAGCCAATATACCATCTTTTTGGAAGCCTTCATAGGGAGGTTAAGGCTGCTTGAACTTTTAGTTCTCGTAGTCAAGTGGTGCAGTTGCACCTTATATAAAGGGAGGTGGCGCGCAGTTCGTCACTCCTGTGGGGGTCCGGGCGGGGACACCAAGAGCCCGCCGATGAGCCTAACTTGGTGTCCTAGGCGAAACCCCACACAAGACACGGCACAAACCTAGAAGAATTGCTGAGTTTTAATTCACCGGCCGTGAAAGCCAATATACCACCTTTTGGAAGCCTTCATAGGGAGGTTAAGGCTGCTTGAACTTTTAGTTCTCGTAGTCAAGTGGTGCAGTTGCACCTTATATAAAGGGAGGTGGCGCGCAGTTCGTCACTCCTGTGGGGGTCCGGGCGGGGACACCAAGAGCCCGCCGATGAGCCTAACTTGGTGTCCTAGGCGAAACCCCACACAAGACACGGCACAAACCTAGAAGAATTGCTGAGTTATAATTCACCGGCCGTGAAAGCCAATATACCATCTTTTTGGAAGCCTTCATAGGGAGGTTAAGGCTGCTTGAACTTTTAGTTCTCGTAGTCAAGTGGTGCAGTTGCACCTTATATAAAGGGAGGTGGCGCGCAGTTCGTGACTCCTGTGGGGGTCCGGGCGGGGACACCAAGAGCCCGCCGATGAGCTAACTTGGTGTCCTAGGCGAAACCCCACACAAGACACGGCACAAACCTAGAAGAATTGCTGAGTCTTAATTCACCGGCCGTGAAAGCCAATATACCATCTTTTTGGAAGCCTTCATAGGGAGGTTAAGGCTGCTTGAACTTTTAGTTCTCGTAGTCAAGTGGTGCAGTTGCACCTTATATAAAGGGAGGTGGCGCGCAATTCGTCACTCCTGTGGGGTCCGGGCGGGGACACCAAGATCCCGCCGATGAGCCTAACTTGGTGTCCTAGGCGAAACCCCACACAAGACACGGCACGAACCTAGAAGAATTGCTGAGTTTTAATTCACCGGCCGTGAAAGCCAATATACCATCTTTTTGGAAGCCTTCATAGGGAGGTTAAGGCTGCTTGAACTCTTAGTTCTCGTAGTCAAGTGGTGCAGTTGCACCTTATATAAAGGGAGGTGGCGCGCAGTTCGTCACTCCTGTGGGGGTCCGGGTGGGGAAACCAAGAGCCCGCTGATGAGCCTAACTTGGTGTCCTAGGCGAAACCCCACACAAGACACGGCACAAACCTAGAAGAATTGCTGAGTTTTAATTCACCGGCCGTGAAAGCCAATATACCACCTTTTGGAAGCCTTCATAGGGAGGTTAAGGCTGCTTGAAATTTTAGTTCTCGTAGTCAAGTGGTGCAGTTGCACCTTATATAAAGGGAGGTGGCGCGCAGTTCATCACTCCTGTGGGGGTCCAGGCGGGGACACCAAGAGCCCGCCGATGAGCCTAACTTGGTGTCCTAGGCGAAACCCCACACAAGACACGGCAAAAACCTAGAAGAATTGCTGAGTTATAATTCACCGGCCGTGAAAGCCAATATACCATCTTTTTGGAAGCCTTCATAGGGAGGTTAAGGCTGCTTGAACTTTTAGTTCTCGTAGTCAAGTGGTGCAGTTGCACCTTATATAAAGGGAGGTGGCACGCAGTTCGTCACTCCTGTGGGGGTCCGGGCGAGGAAACCAAGAGCCGGCCGATGAGCCTAACTTGGTGTCCTAGGCGAAACCCCACACAAGACACGGCACAAACCTAGAAGAATTGCTGAGTTTTAATTCACCGGCCGTGAAAGCCAATATACCATCTTTTTGGAAGCCTTCATAGGGAGGTTAAGGCTGCTTGAACTTTTAGTTCTCGTAGTCAAGTGGTGCAGTTGCACCTTATATATAGGGAGGTGGCGCGCAGTTCGTCACTCCTGTGGGGGTCCGGGCGGGGACACCAAGAGCCCGCCGATGAGCCTAACTTGGTGTCCTAGGCGAAACCCCACACAAGACACGGCACAAACCTAGAAGAATTGCTGAGTTTTAATTCACCGGCCGTGAAAGCCAATATACCATCTTTTTGGAAGCCTTCATAGGGACGTTAAGGCTGCTTGAACTTTTAGTTCTCGTAGTCAAGTGGTGCAGTTGCACCTTATATAAAGGGAGGTGGCGTGCAGTTCGTCACTCCTGTGGGGGTCCGGGCGGGGACACCAAGAGCCCGCCGATGAGCCTAACTTGGTGTCCTAGGCGAAACCCCACACAAGACACGGCACAAACCTAGAAGAATTGCTGAGTTTTAATTCACCGGCCGTGAAAGCCAATATACCATCTTTTTGGAAGCCTTCATAGGGAGGTTAAGGCTGCTTGAACTTTTAGTTCTCGTAGTCAAGTGGTGCAGTTGCACCTTATATAAAGGGAGGTGGCGCGCAGTTCGTCATTCCTGTGGGGGTCCGGGCGGGGACACCAAGAGCCCGCCGATGAGCCTAACTTGGTGTCCTAGGCGAAACCCCACACAAGACACGGCACAAACCTAGAAGAATTGCTGAGTTTTAATTCACCGGCCGTGAAAGCCAATATACCATCTTTTTGAAAGCCTTCATAGGGAGGTTAAGGCTGCTTGAACTTTTAGTTCTCGTAGTCAAGTGGTGCAGTTGCACCTTATATAAAGGGAGGTGGCGCGCAGTTCGTCACTCCTGTGGGGGTCCGGGCGGGGACACCAAGAGCCCGCCGATGAGCCTAACTTGGTGTCCTAGGCGAAACCCCACACATGACACGGCACAAACCTAGAAGAATTGCTGAGTTTTAATTCACCGGCCGTGAAAGCCAATATAATATCTTTTTGGAAGCCTTCATAGGGAGGTTAAGGCTGCTTGAACTTTCAGTTCTCGTAGTCAAGTGGTGCAGTTGCACCTTATATAAAGGGAGGTGGCGCGCAGTTCGTCACTCCTGTGGGGGTCTGGGCGGGGACACCAAGAGTCCGCTGATGAGCCTAACTTGGTGTCCTAGGCGAAACCCCACACAAGACACGGCACAAACCTAGAAGAATTGCTGAGTTTTAATTCACCGGCCGTGAAAGCCAATATACCATCTTTTTGGAAGCCTTCATAAGGAGGTTAAGGCTGCTTGAACATTTAGTTTTCGTAGTCAAGTGGTGCAGTTGCAACTTATATAAAGGGAGGTGGCGCGCAGTTCGTCACTCCTGTGGGGGTCCGGGCGGGGACACCAAGAGCCCGCCGATGAGCCTAACTTGGTGTCCTAGGCGAAACCCCACACAAGACACGGCACGAACCTAGAAGAATTGCTGAGTTTTAATTCACAGGCCGTGAAAGCCAATATACCATCTTTTTGGAAGCCTTCATAGGGAGGTTAAGGCTGCTTGAAATTTTAGTTCTCGTAGTCAAGTGGTGCAGTTGCACCTTATATAAAGGGAGGTGGCGCGCAGTTCGTCACTCCTGTGGGGGTCCGGACGGGGACACCAAGAGCCCGCCGATGAGCCTAACTTGGTGTCCTAGGCGAAACCCCACACAAGACACGGCACAAACCTAGAAGAATTGCTGAGTTTTAATTCAGCGGCCGTGAAAGCCAATATACCATCTTTTTGGAAGCCTTCATAGGGAGGTTAAGGCTGCTTGAAATTTAGTTCTCGTAGTCAAGTGGTGCAGTTGCACCTTATATAAAGGGAGGTGGCGCGCAGTTCGTCACTCCTGTGGGGGTCCGGGCGGTGACACCAAGAGCCCGCCGATGAGCCTAACTTGGTGTCCTAGGCGAAACCCCACACAAGACACGGCACAAACCTAGAAGAATTGCTGAGTTTTAATTCACCGGCCGTGAAATCCAATATACCATCTTTTTGGAAGCCTTCATAGCGAGGTTAAGGCTGCTTGAACTTTTAGTTCTCGTAGTCAAGTGGTGCAGTTGCACCTTATATAAAGGGAGGTGGCGCGCAGTTCGTCACTCCTGTGGGGGTCCGGGCGGGGACACCAAGAGCCGGCCGATGAGCCTAACTTGGTGTCCTAGGCGAAACCCCACACAAGACACGGCACAAACCTAGAAGAATTGCTGAGTTTTAATTCACCGGCCGTGAAAGCCAATATACCATCTTTTTGGAAGCCTTCATAGGGAGGTTAAGGCTGCTTGAACTTTTAGTTCTCGTAGTCAAGTGGTGCAGTTGCACCTTATATAAAGGGAGGTGGCGCGCAGTTCGTCACTCCTGTGGGGGTCCGGGCGGGGACACCAATAGCCCGCCGATGAGCCTAACTTGGTGTCCTAGGCGAAACCCCACACAAGACACGGCACAAACCTAGAAGAATTGCTGAGTTTTAATTCACCGGCCGTGAAAGCCAATATACCATCTTTTTGGAAGCCTTCATACGGAGGTTAAGGCTGCTTGAACTTTTAGTTCTCGTAGTCAAGTGGTGCAGTTGCACCTTATATAAAGGGAGGTGGCGCGCAGTTCGTCACTCCTGTGGGGGTCCGGGCGGGGACAGCAAGAGCCCGCCGATGAGCCTAAATTGGTGTCCTAGGCGAAACCCCACATAAGACACGGCACAAACCTAGAAGAATTGCTGAGTTTTAATACACCGGCCGTGAAAGCCAATATACCATCTTTTTGGAAGCCTTCATAGGGAGGTTAAGGCTGCTTGAACTTTTAGTTCTCGTAGTCAAGTGGTGCAGTTGCACCTTATATAAAGGGAGGTGGCGCGCAGTTCGTCACTCCTGTGGGGGTCCGGGCGGGGACACCAAGAGCCCGCCGATGAGCCTAACTTAGTGTCCTAGGCGAAACCCCACACAAGACACGGCACAAACCTAGAAGAATTGCTGAGTTTTAATTCACCGGCCGTGAAAGCCAATATACCATCTTTTTGGAAGCCTTCATAGGGAGGTTAAGGCTGCTTGAACTTTTAGTTCTCGTAGTCAAGTGGTGCAGTTGCACCTTATATAAAGGGAGGTGGCGCGCAGTTCGTCACTCCTGTGGGGGTCCGGGCGGGGACACCAAGAGCCCGCCGATGAGCCTAACTTGGTGTCCTAGGCGAAACCCCACACAAGACACGGCACAAACCTAGAAGAATTGCTGAGTTTTAATTCACCGGCCGTGAAAGCCAATATACCATCTTTTTGGAAGCCTTCATAGGGAGGTTAAGGCTGCTTGAACTTTTAGTTCTCGTAGTCAAGTGGTGCAGTTGCACCTTATATAAAGGGAGGTGGCGCGCAGTTCGTCACTCCTGTGGGGGTCCGGGCGGGGACACCAAGAGCCCGCCGATGAGCCTAACTTGGTGTCCTAGGCGAAACCCCACACAAGACACGGCACAAACCTAGAAGAATTGCTGAGTTTTAATTCACCGGCCGTGAAAGCCAATATACCACATTTTGGAAGCCTTCATAGGGAGTTTAAGGCTGCTTGAACTTTTAGTTCTCGTAGTCAAGTGCTGCAGTTGCACCTTATATAAAGGGAGGTGGCGCGCAGTTCGTCACTCCTGTGGGGGTCCGGGCGGGGACACCAAGAGCCCGCCGATGAGCCTAACTTGGTGTCCTAGGCGAAACCCCACACAAGACACGGCACAAACCTAGAAGAATTGCTGAGTTATAATTCACCGGCAGTGAAAGCCAATATACCATCTTTTTGGAAGCCTTCATAGGGAGGTTAAGGCTGCTTGAACTTTTAGTTCTCGTAGTCAAGTGGTGCAGTTGCACCTTATATAAAGGGAGGTGGCGCGCAGTTCGTGACTCCTGTGGGGGTCCGGGCGGGGACACCAAGATCCCGCCGATGAGCTAACTTGGTGTACTAGGCGAAACCCCACACAAGACACGGCACAAACCTAGAAGAATTGCTGAGTCTTAATTCACCGGCCGTGAAAGCCAATATACCATCTTTTTGGAAGCCTTCATAGGGAGGTTAAGGCTGCTTGAACTTTAAGTTCTCGTAGTCAAGTGGTGCAGTTGCACCTTATATAAAGGGAGGTGGCGCGCAGTTCGTCACTCCTGTGGGGTCCGGGCGGGGACACCAAGATCCCGCCGATGAGCCTAACTTGGTGTCCTAGGCGAAACCCCACACAAGACACGGCAAAAACCTAGAAGAATTGCTGAGTTTTAATTCACCGGCCGTGAAAGCCAATATACCATCTTTTTGGAAGCCTTCATAGGGAGGTTAAGGCTGCTTGAACTTTTAGTTCTCGTAGTCAAGTGGTGCAGTTGCACCTTATATAAAGGGAGGTGGCGCGCAGTTCGTCACTCCTGTGGGGGTCCGGGCGGGGAAACCAAGAGCCCGCCGATGAGCCTAACTTGGTGTCCTAGGCGAAACCCCACACAAGACACGGCACAAACCTAGAAGAATTGCTGAGTTTTAATTCACCGGCCGTGAAAGCCAATATACCACCTTTTGGAAGCCTTCATAGGGAGGTTAAGGCTGCTTGAAATTTTAGTTCTCGTAGTCAAGTGGTGCAGTTGCACCTTATATAAAGGGAGGTGGCGCGCAGTTCATCACTCCTGTGGGGGTCCAGGCGGGGAAACCAAGAGCCCGCCGATGAGCCTAACTTGGTGTCCTAGGCGAAACCCCACACAAGACACGGCAAAAACCTAGAAGAATTGCTGAGTTATAATTCACCGGCCGTGAAAGCCAATATACCATCTTTTTGGAAGCCTTCATAGGGAGGTTAAGGCTGCTTGAACTTTTAGTTCTCGTAGTCAAGTGGTGCAGTTGCACCTTATATAAAGGCAGGTGGCGCGCAGTTCGTCACTCCTGTGGGGGTCCGGGCGTGGACACCAAGAGCCCGCCTATGAGCCTAGCTTGGTGTCCTAGGCGAAACCCCACACAAGACACGGCACAAACCTAGAAGAATTGCTGAGTTTTAATTCACCGGCCGTGAAAGCCAATATACCATCTTTTTGGAAGCCTTCATAGGGAGGTTAAGGCTGCTTGAACTTTTAGTTCTCGTAGTCAAGTGGTGCAGTTGCACCTTATATAAAGGGAGGTGGCGCGCAGTTCGTCACTCCTGTGGGGGTCCGGGCGGGGACACCAAGAGCCCGCCGATGAGCCTAACTTGGTGTCCTAAGCGAAACCCCACACAAGACACGGCACAAACCTAGAAGAATTGCTGAGTTTTAATTCACCGGCCGTGAAAGCCAATATACCATCTTTTTGGAAGCCTTCATAGGGAGGTTAAGGCTGCTTGAACTTTTAGTTCTCGTAGTCAAGTGGTGCAGTTGCACCTTATATAAAGGGAGGTGGCGCGCAGTTCGTCACTCCTGTGGAGGTCCGGGCGGGGACACCAAGAGCCCGCCGATGAGCCTAACTTGGTGTCCTAGGCGAAACCCCACACAAGACACGGCACAAACCTAGAAGAATTGCTGAGTTTTAATTCACCGGCCGTGAAAGCCAATATACCATCTTTTTGGAAGCCTTCATAGGGACGTTAAGGCTGCTTGAACTTTTAGTTCTCGTAGTCAAGTGGTGCAGTTGCCCTTATATAAAGGGAGGTGGCGCGCAGTTCGTCACTCCTGTGGGGGTCCGGGCGGGGACACCAAGAGCCCGCCGATGAGCCTAACTTGGTGTCCTAGGCGAAACCCCACACAAGACACGGCACAAACCTAGAAGAATTGCTGAGTTTTAATTCACCGGCCGTGAAAGCCAATATACCATCTTTTTGAAAGCCTTCATAGGGAGGTTAAGGCTGCTTGAACTTTTAGTTCTCGTAGTCAAGTGGTGCAGTTGCACCTTATATAAAGGGAGGTGGCGCGCAGTTCGTCACTCCTGTGGGGGTCCGGGCGGGGACACCAAGAGCCCGCCGATGAGCCTAACTTGGTGTCCTAGGCGAAACCCCACACAAGACACGGCACAAACCTAGAAGAATTGCTTAGTTTTAATTCACCGGCCGTGAAAGGCAATATACCATCTTTTTGGAAGCCTTCATAGAGAGGTTAAGGCTGCTTGAACTTTTAGTTCTCGTAGTCAAGTGGTGCAGTTGCACCTTATATAAAGGGAGGTGCGCGCAGTTCGTCACTCCTGTGGGGGTCCGGGCGGGGACACCAAGAGCCCGCCGATGAGCCTAACTTGGTGTCCTAGGCGAAACCCCACACAAGACACGGCACAAACCTGGAAGGATTGCTGAGTCTTAATTCACCGGCCGTGAAAGGCAATATACCATCTTTTTGGAAGCCTTCATAGGGAGGTTAAGGTTGCTTGAACTTTTAGTTCTCGTAGTCAAGTGGTGCAGTTGCACCTTATATAAAGGGAGGTGACGCGCAGTTCGTCACTCCTGTGGGGGTCCGGGCGGGGACACCAAGAGCCCGCCGATGAGCCTAACTTGGTGTCCTAGGCGAAACCCCACACAAGACACGGCACAAACCTAGAAGAATTGCTGAGTTTTAATTCACCGGCCGTGAAAGCCAATATACCATCTTTTTGGAAGCCTTCATAGGGAGGATAAGGCTGCTTGAACTTTTAGTTCTCGCAGTCAAGTGGAGCAGTTGCACCTTATATAAAGGGAGGTGGCGCGCAGTTCGTCACTCCTGTGGGGGTCCGGGCGGGGACACCAAGAGCCCGCGATGAGCCTAACTTGGTGTCCTAGGCGAAACCCCACACAAGACACGGCACAAACCTAGAAGAATTGCTGAGTTTTAATTCACCGGCCGTGAAAGCCAATATACCATCTTTTTGGAAGCCTTCATACGGAGGTTAAGGCTGCTTGAACTTTTAGTTCTCGTAGTCAAGTGGTGCAGTTGCACCTTATATAAAGGGAGGTGGCGCGCAGTTCGTCACTCCTGTGGGGGTCCGGGCGGGGACAGCAAGAGCCCGCCGATGAGCCTAAATTGGTGTCCTAGGCGAAACCCCACATAAGACACGGCACAAACCTAGAAGAATTGCTGAGTTTTAATACACCGGCCGTGAAAGCCAATATACCATCTTTTTGGAAGCCTTCATAGGGAGGTTAAGGCTGCTTGAACTTTTAGTTCTCGTAGTCAAGTGGTGCAGTTGCACCTTATATAAAGGGAGGTGGCGCGCAGTTCGTCACTCCTGTGGGGGTCCGGGCGGGGACACCAAGAGCCCGCCGATGAGCCTAACTTAGTGTCCTAGGCGAAACCCCACACAAGACACGGCACAAACCTAGAAGAATTGCTGAGTTTTAATTCACCGGCCGTGAAAGCCAATATACCATCTTTTTGGAAGCCTTCATAGGGAGGTTAAGGCTGCTTGAACTTTTAGTTCTCGTAGTCAAGTGGTGCAGTTGCACCTTATATAAAGGGAGGTGGCGCGCAGTTCGTCACTCCTGTGGGGGTCCGGGCGGGGACACCAAGAGCCCGCCGATGAGCCTAACTTGGTGTCCTAGGCGAAACCCCACACAAGACACGGCACAAACCTAGAAGAATTGCTGAGTTTTAATTCACCGGCCGTGAAAGCCAATATACCATCTTTTTGGAAGCCTTCATAGGGAGGTTAAGGCTGCTTGAACTTTTAGTTCTCGTAGTCAAGTGGTGCAGTTGCACCTTATATAAAGGGAGGTGGCGCGCAGTTCGTCACTCCTGTGGGGGTCCGGGCGGGGACACCAAGAGCCCGCCGATGAGCCTAACTTGGTGTCCTAGGCGAAACCCCACACAAGACACGGCACAAACCTAGAAGAATTGCTGAGTTTTAATTCACCGGCCGTGAAAGCCAATATACCACCTTTTGGAAGCCTTCATAGGGAGGTTAAGGCTGCTTGAACTTTTAGTTCTCGTAGTCAAGTGGTGCAGTTGCACCTTATATAAAGGGAGGTGGCGCGCAGTTCGTCACTCCTGTGGGGGTCCGGGCGGGGACACCAAGAGCCCGCCGATGAGCCTAACTTGGTGTCCTAGGCGAAACCCCACACAAGACACGGCACAAACCTAGAAGAATTGCTGAGTTATAATTCACCGGCCGTGAAAGCCAATATACCATCTTTTTGGAAGCCTTCATAGGGAGGTTAAGGCTGCTTGAACTTTTAGTTCTCGTAGTCAAGTGGTGCAGTTGCACCTTATATAAAGGGAGGTGGCGCGCAGTTCGTGACTCCTGTGGGGGTCCGGGCGGGGACACCAAGATCCCGCCGATGAGCTAACTTGGTGTACTAGGCGAAACCCCACACAAGACACGGCACAAACCTAGAAGAATTGCTGAGTCTTAATTCACCGGCCGTGAAAGCCAATATACCATCTTTTTGGAAGCCTTCATAGGGAGGTTAAGGCTGCTTGAACTTTTAGTTCTCGTAGTCAAGTGGTGCAGTTGCACCTTATATAAAGGGAGGTGGCGCGCAGTTCGTCACTCCTGTGGGGTCCGGGCGGGGACACCAAGATCCCGCCGATGAGCCTAACTTGGTGTCCTAGGCGAAACCCCACACAAGACACGGCAAAAACCTAGAAGAATTGCTGAGTTTTAATTCACCGGCCGTGAAAGCCAATATACCATCTTTTTGGAAGCCTTCATAGGGAGGTTAAGGCTGCTTGAACTTTTAGTTCTCGTAGTCAAGTGGTGCAGTTGCACCTTATATAAAGGGAGGTGGCGCGCAGTTCGTCACTCCTGTGGGGGTCCGGGCGGGGAAACCAAGAGCCCGCCGATGAGCCTAACTTGGTGTCCTAGGCGAAACCCCACACAAGACACGGCACAAACCTAGAAGAATTGCTGAGTTTTAATTCACCGGCCGTGAAAGCCAATATACCACCTTTTGGAAGCCTTCATAGGGAGGTTAAGGCTGCTTGAAATTTTAGTTCTCGTAGTCAAGTGGTGCAGTTGCACCTTATATAAAGGGAGGTGGCGCGCAGTTCATCACTCCTGTGGGGGTCCAGGCGGGGACACCAAGAGCCCGCCGATGAGCCTAACTTGGTGTCCTAGGCGAAACCCCACACAAGACACGGCAAAAACCTAGAAGAATTGCTGAGTTATAATTCACCGGCCGTGAAAGCCAATATACCATCTTTTTGGAAGCCTTCATAGGGAGGTTATGGCTGCTTGAACTTTTAGTTCTCGTAGTCAAGTGGTGCAGTTGCACCTTATATAAAGGCAGGTGGCGCGCAGTTCGTCACTCCTGTGGGGGTCCGGGCGGGGACACCAAGAGCCCGCCGATGAGCCTAGCTTGGTGTCCTAGGCGAAACCCCACACAAGACACGGCACAAACCTAGAAGAATTGCTGAGTTTTAATTCACCGGCCGTGAAAGCCAATATACCATCTTTTTGGAAGCCTTCATAGGGAGGTTAAGGCTGCTTGAACTTTTAGTTCTCGTAGTCAAGTGGTGCAGTTGTACCTTATATAAAGGGAGATGGCGCGCAGTTCGTCACTCCTGTGGGGGTCCGGGCGGGGACACCAAGAGCCCGCCGATGAGCCTAACTTGGTGTCCTAAGCGAAACCCCACACAAGACACGGCACAAACCTAGAAGAATTGCTGAGTTTTAATTCACCGGCCGTGAAAGCCAATATACCATCTTTTTGGAAGCCTTCATAGGGAGGTTAAGGCTGCTTGAACTTTTAGTTCTCGTAGTCAAGTGGTGCAGTTGCACCTTATATAAAGGGAGGTGGCGCGCAGTTCGTCACTCCTGTGGAGGTCCGGGCGGGGACACCAAGAGCCCGCCGATGAGCCTAACTTGGTGTCCTAGGCGAAACCCCACACAAGACACGGCACAAACCTAGAAGAATTGCTGAGTTTTAATTCACCGGCCGTGAAAGCCAATATACCATCTTTTTGGAAGCCTTCATAGGGACGTTAAGGCTGCTTGAACTTTTAGTTCTCGTAGTCAAGTGGTGCAGTTGCCCTTATATAAAGGGAGGTGGCGCGCAGTTCGTCACTCCTGTGGGGGTCCGGGCGGGGACACCAAGAGCCCGCCGATGAGCCTAACTTGGTGTCCTAGGCGAAACCCCACACAAGACACGGCACAAACCTAGAAGAATTGCTGAGTTTTAATTCACCGGCCGTGAAAGCCAATATACCATCTTTTTGAAAGCCTTCATAGGGAGGTTAAGGCTGCTTGAACTTTTAGTTCTCGTAGTCAAGTGGTGCAGTTGCACCTTATATAAAGGGAGGTGGCGCGCAGTTCGTCACTCCTGTGGGGGTCCGGGCGGGGACACCAAGAGCCCGCCGATGAGCCTAACTTGGTGTCCTAGGCGAAACCCCACACAAGACACGGCACAAACCTAGAAGAATTGCTTAGTTTTAATTCACCGGCCGTGAAAGGCAATATACCATCTTTTTGGAAGCCTTCATAGAGAGGTTAAGGCTGCTTGAACTTTTAGTTCTCGTAGTCAAGTGGTGCAGTTGCACCTTATATAAAGGGAGGTGCGCGCAGTTCGTCACTCCTGTGGGGGTCCGGGCGGGGACACCAAGAGCCCGCCGATGAGCCTAACTTGGTGTCCTAGGCGAAACCCCACACAAGACACGGCACAAACCTGGAAGGATTGCTGAGTCTTAATTCACCGGCCGTGAAAGGCAATATACCATCTTTTTGGAAGCCTTCATAGGGAGGTTAAGGTTGCTTGAACTTTTAGTTCTCGTAGTCAAGTGGTGCAGTTGCACCTTATATAAAGGGAGGTGACGCGCAGTTCGTCACTCCTGTGGGGGTCCGGGCGGGGACACCAAGAGCCCGCCGATGAGCCTAACTTGGTGTCCTAGGCGAAACCCCACACAAGACACGGCACAAACCTAGAAGAATTGCTGAGTTTTAATTCACCGGCCGTGAAAGCCAATATACCATCTTTTTGGAAGCCTTCATAGGGAGGATAAGGCTGCTTGAACTTTTAGTTCTCGCAGTCAAGTGGAGCAGTTGCACCTTATATAAAGGGAGGTGGCGCGCAGTTCGTCACTCCTGTGGGGGTCCGGGCGGGGACACCAAGAGCCCGCGATGAGCCTAACTTGGTGTCCTAGGCGAAACCCCACACAAGACACGGCACAAACCTAGAAGAATTGCTGAGTTTTAATTCACCGGCCGTGAAAGCCAATATACCATCTTTTTGGAAGCCTTCATAGGGAAGTTAAGGCTGCTTGAACTTTTAGTTCTCGTAGTCAAGAGGTGCAGTTGCACCTTATATAAAGGGAGGTGGCGCGCAGTTCATCACTCCTGTGGCGGTCCGGGCGGGGACACCAAGAGCCCGCCGATGAGCCTAATATGGTGTCCTAGGCGAAACCCCACACAAGACACGGCACAAACCTAGAAGAATTGCTGAGTTTTAATGCACCGGCCGTGAAAGCCAATATACCATCTTTTTGGAAGCCTTCATAGGGAGGTTAAGGCTGCCTGAACTTTTAGTTCTCGTAGTCAAGTGGTGCAGTTGCACCTTATATAAAGGGAGGTGGCGCGCAGTTCGTCACTCCTGTGGGGGTCCGGGCGGGGACACCAAGAGCCCGCCGATGAGCCTAACTTGGTGTCCTAGGCGAATCCCCACACAAGACACGGCACAAACCTAGAAGAATTGCTGAGTTTTAATTCACCGGCCGTGAAAGCCAATATACCATCTTTTTGGAAGCCTTCATAGGGACGTTAAGGCTGCTTGAACTTTTAGTTCTCGTAGTCAAGTGGTGCAGTTGCACCATATATAAAGGGAGGTGGCGCGCAGTTCGTCACTCCTGTGGGGGTCCGGGCGGGGACACCAAGAGCCCGCCGATGAGCCTAGCTTGGTGTCCTAGGCGAAACCCCACACAAGACACGGCACAAACCTAGAAGAATTGCTGAGTTTTAATTCACCGGCCGTGAAAGCCAATATACCATCTTTTTGGAAGCCTTCATAGGGAGGTTAAGGCTGCTTGAACTTTTAGTTCTCGTAGTCAAGTCGTGCAGTTGCACCTTATATAAAGGGAGGTGGCGCGCAGTTCGTCACTCCTGTGGGGGTCCGGGCCGGGACACCAAGAGCCCGCCGATGAGCCTAACTTGGTGTCCTAGGCGAAACCCCACACAAGACACGGCACAAACCTAGAAGAATTGCTGAGTTTTAATTCACCGGCCGTGAAAGCCAATATACCATCTTTTTGGAAGCCTTCATAGGGAGGTTAAGGCTGCTTGAACTTTTAGTTCTCGTAGTCAAGTGGTGCAGTTGCACCTTATATAAAGGGAGGTGGCGCGCAGTTCGTCACTCCTGTGGGGGTCCGGGCGGGGACACCAAGAGCCCGCCGATGAGCCTAAATTGGTGTCCTAGGCGAAACCCCACACAAGACACGGCACAAACCTAGAAGAATTGCTGAGTTTTAATTCACCGGCCGTGAAAGCCAATATACCATCTTTTTGGAAGCCTTCATAGGGAGGTTAAGGCTGCTTGAACTTTTAGTTCTCGTAGTCAAGTGGTGCAGTTGCACCTTATATAAAGGGAGGTGGCGCGCTGTTCGTCACTCCTGTGGGGGTCCGTGCGGGGACACCAAGAGCCCGCCGATGAGCCTAAATTGGTGTCCTAGGCGAAACCCCACACAAGACACGGCACAAACCAAGAAGAATTGCTGAGTTTTAATTCACCGGCCGAGAAAGCCAATATACCATCTTTTTGGAAGCCTTCATTGGGAGGTTAAGGCTGCTTGAACTTTTAGTTCTCGTAGTCAAGTGGTGCAGTTGCACCTTATATAAAGGGAGGTGGCGCGCAGTTCGTCACTCCTGTGGGGGTCCGGGCGGGGACACCAAGAGCCCGCCGATGAGCCTAACTTGGTGTCCTAGGCGAAAACCCACACAAGACACGGCACAAACCTAGAGGAATTGCTGAGTTTTAATTCACCGGCCGTGAAAGCCAATATACCATCTTTTTGGAAGCCTTCATAGGGAGGTTAAGGCTGCTTGAACTTTTAGTTCTCGTAGTCAAGTGGTGCAGTTGCACCTTATATAAAGGGAGGTGGCGCGCAGTTCGTCACTCCTGTGGGGGTCCGGGCGGGGACACCAAGAGCCCGCCGATGAGCCTAACTTGGTGTCCTAGGCGAAACCCCACACAAGACACGGCACAAACCTAGAAGAATTGCTGAGTCTTAATTCACCGGCCGTGAAAGCCAATATACCATCTTTTTGGAAGCCTTCATAGGGAGGTTAAGGCTGCTTGAACTTTTAGTTCTCGTAGTCAAGTGGTGCAGTTGCACCTTATATAATGGGAGATGGCGCGCAGTTCGTCACTCCTGTGGGGGTCCGGGCGGGGACACCAAGAGCCCGCCGATGAGCCTAACTTGGTGTCCTAGGCGAAACCCCACACAAGACACGGCACAAACCTAGAAGAATTGCTGAGTTTTAATTCACCGGCCGTGAAAGCCAATATACCATCTTTTTGGAAGCCTTCATAGGGAGGTTAAGGCTGCTTGAACTTTTAGTTCTCGTAGTCAAGTGGAGCAGTTGCACCTTATATAAAGGGAGGAGGCGCGCAGTTCGTCACTCCTGTGGGGGTCCGGGCGGGGACACCAAGAGCCCGCCGATGAGCCTAACTTGGTGTCCTAGGCGAAACCCCACACAAGACACGGCACAAACCTAGAAGAATTGCTGAGTTTTAATTCACTGGCCGTGAAAGCCAATATACCATCTTTTTGGAAGCCTTCATAGGGAGGTTAAGGCTGCTTGAACTTTTAGTTCTCGTAGTCAAGTGGTGCAGTTGCACCTTATATAAAGGGAGGTGGCGCGCAGTTCGTCACTCCTGTGGGGGTCCGGGCGGGGACACCAAGAGCCCGCCGATGAGCCTAACTTGGTGTCCTAGGCGAAACCCCACACAAGCCACGGCACAAACCTAGAAGAATTGCTGAGTTTTAATTCACCGGCCGTGAAAGCCAATATACCATCTTTTTGGAAGCCTTCATATGGAGGTTAAGGCTGCTTGAACTTTTAGTTCTCGTAGTCAAGTGGTGCAGTTGCACCTTATATAAAGGGAGGTGGCGCGCAGTTCGTCGTCGTCGACTCACTGTGTTCTTCTATCTAGTGCTCTGGACCGTCACGATACATCAAAGTGCTACGAAATTCACCGCTCATCAACCATTTTCAGCGAGGAAACTCTGGTCATCAACACCTTCATCTGCATTTTCCAGAATTTTCCAGAACATTCACGAGCTTACCAGATCATACGAGATAGTATCCATACGTCATGTCGGACTCCGGCAAACAGCCGGCACCTCAGAGACGGCTGTCGCAGAGCATATTCGACTCACCACCGACACCACAACATACCATGGAAACTCAACAGATAAAGTGCTCTCGCACTACATCGGACGCAGCTAACAGCCCTACTTCACAGGCCAAAAGAAAATGCGGTGATGAGATCTCTTCTGGCTCCACATATACATCGTCTTCAGCTCCAACTTCGGCAGAACCAACTGGGCCTTCGGTGAGTGGAATTGACTTCATGCCTTTTGAAAATCGTCAACTAGCACCACTTCAACTGCCAAACCTTCCACCACCATCAATGGCTATACCCACAGCTCCATATATGCCAGGCACTCTTCGCTCATACGCTGTGGCAGCCCAGAACCCAGCTCTACATCCTCAAGTTCGCCAGCGAAGCGTTATAAACCCAAACCCCCTTCCCTCACCTGCATTCTATGTCATCAAGCTTACCGACATTGACCTCGCTAAGGCAAACCCCCGCACCCTTTTCACAATCATTTCCTCCTTTACCCCTGACCTCGCCTCCTACCGCCTGGAGTTACAACGCACCCGCGAAGGGTATAATATCAAAACTGCAAAGCCCTTCTACCAGCACCTAACGAACACCATTGGCCTAGCACAGTTCGGCCCTCGTACCCGTGCCAAAAACCTATCCAACTTCCAGCCTCCACGCCCTAACCCCCCTCCCTCCCGCCCTACCCCCCTCCTCTCGGTCGTCGCCTATGGTGTCGACCGGGAATACTCAGAAGAAGATGTCGCCCAGCAGCTCGGCCTTCAAGGACTTACCATCTTCCGTGTGGCCAGGATAAGGAACAATACTGGCCCAACCTCACTTGTCCGGATTCTCAGCCGTGACACCGGGTCTCTGGACGCTCTTCTCCGCGATGGGGCCATCATCTTTGCCCGTCGCCATCGAGTGGAGCCTTCCCGTGCAGCCGCCCCCCAGAGGATGCGATGCGATAAGTGTCAGCGATATGACCACGCCCCGGGAGCACCCTGTGTCCATGCTGAGGTATGTGGTATCTGCAGTCAGGAACACCCTACATCTATGTGCCAAAACAGAACCTCCCCTAAATGTATCAATTGCTCCCTTCCTCACCCGGCCTTCAGTTTTAAATGTAAAAGCCGACCTGATCCCATTCCCACCCAGCCTGAAACCGTCGTACCAGTAGTTTCCCAAGACCTACCTACCCCAGCTCCTTCCTCCGCCCTTCCCACCCCTAGTACCGAAAACATTATTCGCTTCATTACCATGGTCCTACAGAATTGCCTCCCATTCCACCGTCCTCTTGTCCTCAACCAAGTTCAAATGGCGGCCCGGTTGATATTCAACACTCATTTAGACATAGCCTATGCGGGTAATAGGATGCACTTTGCATTCGTCCCGCTAGCGAGTGTTCCCCTTCTCAACTAATCATGGCGCTTAAAATATACTATGACAACATCCGCTCTGTCACCTCCAACCGGCCGACCTTTGAACTTTCCCTTTTAGAGCACTCCCCGGACATATTTTTCCTCAACGAAACTTTCCTTGGTCCCTCCCACCGGCTGTGCCTCCCCCCGTATGTCGTCTACCGAGCGGATCGGCCGTACGGAGCGCGGCTTGCGGGCGGGGTAGCGGTCGGTTTTCAGCGTAACCTTACAGTCAAACGTCATTTCTATACCTTTCCTCATCACTTCACAGAATACCTAATCCTTGAAATTTTTGCCCCCTCCAAGACGTTCACCGTAGCTACCCTTTATTTATCCCCAAAGACCCCTCCCCCTATTGCTTTTCTCCAATACCTTGATCGCACCTTTCCCAATTATTTTCTAGCAGCTGACATTAATATCAACTCCTACACGGTGCAAGAACAAACTATTTTCCACAATCTCCTTCATAGTATCCGTGGAGTGCTCGTTCCCTTTCCCTCGCCCACAATACCCTCAACAAATTCTACCCCTGATGTCATGCTCATTTCCCCAACCCTAACCCCTCACCCTCTAGTCCGTATGCTTCCATCTATTGGTAGTGACCATGTTCCAGCTCTGATCTCGATACCCCACATCTTTCCCCGCCCAGATGCCCCATACCGGCCCCCTCCCACTCGACGTTTTACAAAGACCAACTGGTCTGAGTATCGAGCCACTGTTACTGATCTCCTCACTCCCCACACCTCCCCGACATCCCTACCAAATCTTCTCACACTAATCGCCGAAACTGAACATGCTCTCCTTACTGCCGACCGGCTTCATATCCCCCGCCACTCTTACCACCCTACCAAACCTCCTATACCCCCAAAGGCCCTTAACCTTTTACGCATAGCCCATGATTATTATCGGGCCTATCTCCGCACCCGAGATCCTGACACCCTCCGCCAACATCGTCGCCATCTCCGTCATGCCAAATCTTATATCCGTGCTATTAAACGCAAAACCTGGAACGATGCATGCACCCGTCTGGATGACACACCCGATCCTTCTAAATTTTGGTCTACCTTTCAACGCCTCACGAAGTCTCGTCCATCCCACCCTACCTACCCCATTTATACCCCCACCTCAGTTCCCACTACTCCCCTCGAAAAGGCTAACCTTTTTGCATCTCACTACTACCATGTTTTCTCTCCAACCAACAACCCCCAATTCCAAAATCCAAATGACGTGCTTATCCAACGTCTTCAAGACCCGAAACTTACACCTGACCTCCAACCTTCCTTCGCTCACTTTACTAACATCGATTACTCTCATCCTCTTAATCATCCCATTTCTCCTTCTGAAATCACATCAATTCTTCGCCATCGTAAAAACCCCGCTCCAGGAACCGATACCATTACCTACCGGCACCTTCAAGCCGCCCCCCCCATTCTTACCCATGTTCTTTCCCTTATATATACAACAATGCTATACACCGGTTTTTATCCCACCCACTGGTGTAAAGCTTCCATCCTTCTTTTCCTGAAACCCCACAAAGCTCCCTCTGATATAAACTCCTACCGCCCCATAAGCCTTCTTCCAGTACTATCCAAACTATTCGAACTAATCCTTGCAAAACGAATCAGCTCCTATCTCGAACCTCTCCATTTACTACCCGAATCCCAAGCCGGCTTCCGTGCCCACCGATCGACGCAAGACCACCTTTTCCACTTAACCGCTTCATTGTCCGCTTTCATGAAACCTCGCCGCACTGCCGCTCTCATATGCCTCGATGTAGAGAAAGCTTTCGATAAGGTCTACCACCCCGTACTCTTATACAAACTCCGACATCTCCCCATCCCCTCTTCCCTTATCCGTCTGATATATAATTTCTTATCACACCGCACAGCCTCTATCCGAATCAAATCTTCACATTCCTACACCTTCTCCATTCGTGCCGGCGTCCCCCAGGGGTCGCCACTTTCCCCCTTACTCTACCTTTTATTTACCCACGATATTCCACACCCACCTCCCCCACTACGCCTTTATCAATTTGCTGACGACCTAGCTATCCTCGCCCTCGGTCACACTGCCCCCAAACTACAAAATCTTCTCCAATCCTACCTCAACACTCTTCAGTCCTGGTTCCTCTCTTCTCATATAACAGTCAATGCTCGGAAAACCCAATTCATAGTCTTTCGAAGAAAATCCCGCCTCTGCCCTCCCCGCCACCGAATCCATCTCACCCTGAACTCTCTCCCTCTTCTCGAAACCAACAAACTCATTTACCTCGGTATCACCTTTCAAAACAACCTACAATGGACCCACCATCTCCGCCTCCTTACCAGCCGCGCCCTTCATCGTCTAACTGCTACCCGCTCCCTCACCGGCCATACCTGGGGCCTGAAAGCCCCTACCATCATCCGTATATACCGTGCTTTCATCCTCCCTGTCCTACTCTACGCTTCCATGTCCTGGCTCACCGCGCCCCCTCCTCTTTATTTTAATCTGCTAAAACTTGATCGCCATGCCCTCCGCATGGCATACCGCCTACCTTATGACACACCATCCGCTGATTTTACCACCCTCTATACCTTTCCTACGATTATCACTACTCTACATAACCTACTCCTAAAGTACCTTACCCGTGCTCGTCTCGCAAACCTCCCATTCTTTTCCGAAGCTCTATCTGTCTCTCCCCTTGCCCAAGATATCCTCAATGACAACCGCACCCCTGCAAATTCTCATCTCTTTCCCCCACCCATAACCTAGTCTCCTCAACACAGCTCAGCCCTCCACCCCCAGCTGCCTTTGGCTATGAAACACACGTCGCTTCATCTACTTTCCGCGCGCTCCTGGGGGTGGTGTCAACCCAGTCACGTTGAAGTCCAGTGAGTGTTCGGCGCATAGCCTTCAAAGATATCGCTTTCATTAGTCGCATCTCTCCGATACCCATTCAATGTACTGCCAGTGAAAAGTGCTCCATATCCGTGTGATTGCCCCAGTGATTATACTTCCCCAAACAAGTGTATTCTTTAAACTATGCTTAAAAAATCATACGATTATGGACAAAGAAAGAACAAGAAACTAGGATAAATCCAAGGAACTTTGATTGAAATATGTATATATATGTTTTGTATTTATATATCAGTGTACATTTGTTTTTTGCCCACATATCGTTATTATGTTTTGTGCCTTCTGTATGTAACATTGTGTTGAACAATAAATGGGGGTGTGAGTGGGGCCTCGGCCCGGGCGGGGTGTTGTGTTGGGCCTTTCCTTGGGGGGTCCCCTTTGTTGGTCGGGGTGACCTCTGCGCCACCAAACAGAGAAATCATTAAATTTACGCATGTCCTGACATGCTCCCAGCAAAATAATTTCATTAAAATTAAAATAACAAATATCCAATGGCCTAAGGGCTACTAGTCTAGCCGATGGCCCGCCTGCTCCCGCGCTTCGCGCGGAAGCAGGAATTGAAATAACAACTAGAAGAAGAAGCAGTTCGTCACTCCTGTGGGGGTCCGGGCGGGGACACCAAGAGCCCGCCGATGAGCCTAACTTGGTGTCCTAGGCGAAACCCCACACAAGACACGGCACAAACCTAGAAGAATTGCTGAGTTTTAATTCACCGGCCGTGAAAGCCAATATACCATCTTTTTGGAAGCCTTCATAGGGAGGTTAAGGCTGCTTGAACTTTTAGTTCTCGTAGTCAAGTGGTGCAGTTGCACCTTATATAAAGGGAGGTGGCGCGCAGTTCGTCACTCCTGTGGGGGTCCGGGCGGGGACACCAAGAGCCCGCCGATGAGCCTAACTTGGTGTCCTAGGCGAAACCCCACACAAGACACGGCACAAACCTAGAAGAATTGCTGAGTTTTAATTCACCGGCCGTGAAAGCCAATATACCATCTTTTTGGAAGCCTTCATAGGGAGGTTAAGGCTGCTTGAACTTTTAGTTCTCGTAGTCAAGTGGTGCAGTTGCACCTTATATAAAGGGAGGTGGCGCGCAGTTCGTCACTCCTGTGGGGGTCCGGGCGGGGACACCAAGAGCCCGCCGATGAGCCTAACTTGGTGTCCTAGGCGAAACCCCACACAAGACACGGTACAAACCTAGAAGAATTGCTGAGTTTTAATTCACCGGCCGTGAAAGCCAATATACCATCTTTTTGGAAGCCTTCATAGGGACGTTAAGGCTGCTTGAACTTTTAGTTCTCGTAGTCAAGTGGTGCAGTTGCACCTGATATAAAGGGAGGTGGCGTGCAGTTCGTCACTCCTGTGGGGGTCCGGGCGGGGACACCAAGAGCCCGCCGATGAGCCTAACTTGGTGTCCTAGGCGAAACCCCACACAAGGCACGGCACAAACCTAGAAGAATTGCTGAGTTTTAATTCACTGGCCGTGAAAGCCAATATACCATCTTTTTGGAAGCCTTCATAGGGAGGTTAAAGCTGCTTGAACTTTTAGTTCTCGTAGTCAAGTGGTGCAGTTTCACCTTATATAAAGGGAGGTGGCGCGCAGTTCGTCACTCCTGTGGGGGTCCGGGCGGGGACACCAAGAGCCCGCCGATGAGCCTAACTTGGTGTCCTAGGCGAAACCCCACACAAGACACGGCACAAACCTAGAAGAATTGCTGAGTTTTAATTCACCGGCCGTGAAAGCCAATATACCATCTTTTTGGAAGCCTTCATAGGGAGGTTAAGGCTGCTTGAACTTTTAGTTCTCGTAGTCAAGTGGTGCAGTTGCACCTTATATAAAGAGAGGTGGCGCGCAGTTCGTCACTCCTGTGGGGGTCCGGGCGGGGACACCAAGAGCCCGCCGATGAGCCTAACTTGGTGTCCTAGGCGAAACCCCACACAAGACACGGCACAAACCTGGAAGAATTGCTGAGTTATAATTCACCGGCCGTGAAAGCCAATATACCATCTTTTTGGAAGCCTTCATAGGGAGGTTAAGGCTGCTTGAACTTTTAGTTCTCGTAGTCAAGTGGTGCAGTTGCACCTTATATAAAGGGAGGTGGCGCGCAGTTCGTGACTCCTGTGGGGGTCCGTGCGGGGACACCAAGAGCCCGCCGATGAGCCTAACTTGGTGTCCTAGGCGAAACCCCACACAAGACACGGCACAAACCTAGAAGAATTGCTGAGTTTTAATTCACCGGCCGTGAAAGCCAATATACCATCTTTTTGGAAGCCTTCATAGGGAGGTTAAGGCTGCTTGAACTTTTAGTTCTCGTAGTCAAGTGGTGCAGTTGCACCTTATATAAAGGGAGGTGGCGCGCAGTTCGTCACTCCTGTGGGGGTCCGGGCGGGGACACCAAGAGCCCGCCGATGAGCCTAACTTGGTGTCCTACAGCCGACGGCCCGCCTTCTCCCCGCGCTTCGCGCGGGAGAAGGAATGGAATAACCAATTTTAGTTAGTTAGTTGGTGTCCTAGGCGAAACCCCACACAAGATACGGCACAAACCTAGAAGAATTGCTGAGTTTTAATTCACCGGCCGTGAAAGCCAATATACCATCTTTTTGGAAGCCTTCATAGGGAGGTTAAGGCTGCTTGAACTTTTAGTTCTCGTAGTCAAGTGGTGCAGTTGCACCTTATATAAAGGGAGGTGGCGCGCAGTTCGTCACTCCTGAGGGGGTCCGGGCGGGGACACCAAGAGCCCGCCGATGAGCCTAGCTTGGTGTCCTAGGCGAAACCCCACACAAGACACGGCACAAACCTAGAAGAATTGCTGAGTTTTAATTCACCGGCCGTGAAAGCCAATATACCATCTTTTTGGAAGCCTTCATAGGGAGGTTAAGGCTGCTTGAACTTTTAGTTCTCGTAGTCAAGTGGTGCAGTTGCACCTTATATAAAGGGAGGTGGCGCGCAGTTCGTCACTCCTGTGGGGGTCCGGGCGGGGACACCAAGAGCCCGCCGATGAGCCTAACTTGGTGTCCTAGGCGAAACCCCACACAAGACACGGCACAAACCTAGAAGAATTGCTGAGTTTTAATTCACCGGCCGTGAAAGCCAATATACCATCTTTTTGGAAGCCTTCATAGGGAGGTTAAGGCTGCTTGAACTTTTAGTTCTCGTAGTCAAGTGGTGCAGTTGCACCTTATATAAAGGGAGGTGGCGCGCAGTTCGTCACTCCTGTGGGGGTCCGGGCGGGGACACCAAGAGCCCGCCGATGAGCCTAACTTGGTGTCCTAGGCGAAACCCCACACAAGACACGGCACAAACCTAGAAGAATTGCTGAGTTTTAATTCACCGGCCGTGAAAGCCAATATACCATCTTTTTGGAAGCCTTCATAGGGACGTTAAGGCTGCTTGAACTTTTAGTTCTCGTAGTCAAGTGGTGCAGTTGCACCTTATATAAAGGGAGGTGGCGCGCAGTTCGTCACTCCTGTGGGGGTCCGGGCGGGGACACCAAGAGCCCGCCGATGAGCCTAACTTGGTGTCCTAGGCGAAACCCCACACAAGACACGGCACAAACCTAGAAGAATTGCTGAGTTTTAATTCACCGGCCGTGAAAGCCAATATACCATCTTTTTGGAAGCCTTCATAGGGAGGTTAAGGCTGCTTGAACTTTTAGTTCTCGTAGTCAAGTGGTGCAGTTGCACCTTATATAAAGGGAGGTGGCGCGCAGTTCGTCACTCCTGTGGGGGTCCGGGCGGGGACACCAAGAGCCCGCCGATGAGCCTAACTTGGTGTCCTAGGCGAAACCCCACACAAGGCACGGCACAAACCTAGAAGAATTGCTGAGTTTTAATTCACCGGCCGTGAAAGCCAATATACCATCTTTTTGGAAGCCTTCATAGGGAGGTTAAGGCTGCTTGAACTTTTAGTTCTCGTAGTCAAGTGGTGCAGTTGCACCTTATATAAAGGGAGGTGGCGCGCAGTTCGTCACTCCTGTGGGGGTCCGGGCGGGGACACCAAGAGCCCGCCGATGAGCCTAACTTGGTGTCCTAGGCGAAACCCCACACAAGACACGGCACAAACCTAGAAGAATTGCTGAGTTTTAATTCACCGGCCGTGAAAGCCAATATACCATCTTTTTGGAAGCCTTCATAGGGAGGTTAAGGCTGCTTGAACTTTTAGTTCTCGTAGTCAAGTGGTGCAGTTGCACCTTATATAAAGGGAGGTGGCGCGCAGTTCGTCACTCCTGTGGGGGTCCGGGCGGGGACACCAAGAACCCGCCGATGACCCTAACTTGGTGTCCTAGGCGAAACCCCACACAAGACACGGCACAAACCTAGAAGAATTGCTGAGTTTTAATTCACCGGCCGTGAAAGCCAATATACCAACTTTTTGGAAGCCTTCATAGGGAGGTTAAGGCTGCTTGAACTCTTAGTTCTCGTAGGCAAGTGGTGCAGTTGCACCTTATATAAAGGGAGGTGGCGCGCAGTTCGTCACTCCTGTGGGGGTCCGGGCGGGGACACTAAGAGCCCGCCGATGAGCCTAACTTGGTGTCCTAGGCGAAACCCCACACAAGACACGGCACAAACCTAGAAGAATTGCTGAGTTTTAATTCACCGGCCGTGAAAGCCAATATCCCATCTTTTTGGAAGCCTTCATAGGGAGGTTAAGGCTGCTTGAACTTTTAGTTCTCGTAGTCAAGTGGTGCAGTTGCACCTTATATAAAGGGAGGTGGCGCGCAGTTCGTCACTCCTGTGGGGGTCCGGGCGGGGACACCAAGAACCCGCCGATGAGCCTAACTTGGTGTCCTACAGCCGACGGCCCGCCTTCTCCCCGCGCTTCGCGCGGGAGAAGGAATGGAATAACCAATTTTAGTTAGTTAGTTGGTGTCCTAGGCGAAACCCCACACAAGATACGGCACA
Source organism: Meconema thalassinum (assembly GCA_946902985.2). Lineage (NCBI taxonomy): Eukaryota > Metazoa > Arthropoda > Insecta > Orthoptera > Tettigoniidae > Meconema > Meconema thalassinum. Next base: position 147,912,333 of record OX336397.1, read on the forward strand.
AACCTAGAAGAATTGCTGAGTTTTAATTCACCGGCCGTGAAAGCCAATATACCATCTTTTTGGAAGCCTTCATAGGGAGGTTAAGGCTGCTTGAACTTTTAGTTCTCGTAGTCAAGTGGTGCAGTTGCACCTTATATAAAGGGAGGTGGCGCGCAGTTCGTCACTCCTGTGGGGGTCCGGGCGGGGACACCAAGAGCCCGCCGATGAGCCTAGCTTGGTGTCCTAGGCGAAACCCCACACAAGACACGGCACAAACCTAGAAGAATTGCTGAGTTTTAATTCACCGGCTGTGAAAGCCAATATACCATCTTTTTGGAAGCCTTCATAGGGAGGTTTAGGCTGCTTGAACTTTTAGTTCTCGTAGTCAAGTGGTGCAGTTGCACCTTATATAAAGGGAGGTGGCGCGCAGTTCGTCACTCCTGTGGGGGTCCGGGCGGGGACACCAAGAGCCCGCCGATGAGCCTAACTTGGTGTCCTAGGCGAAACCCCACACAAGACACGGCACAAACCTAGAAGAATTGCTGAGTTTTAATTCACCGGCCGTGAAAGCCAATATACCATCTTTTTGGAAGCCTTCATAGGGAGGTTAAGGCTGCTTGAACTTTTAGTTCTCGTAGTCAAGTGGTGCAGTTGCACCTTATATAAAGGGAGGTGGCGCGCAGTTTGTCACTCCTGTGGGGGTCCGGGCGGGGACACCAAGAGCCCGCCGATGAGCCTAACTTGGTGTCCTAGGCGAAACCCCACACAAGACACGGCACAAACCTAGAAGAATTGCTGAGTTTTAATTCACCGGCCGTGAAAGCCAATATACCATCTTTTTGGAAGCCTTCATAGGGACGTTAAGGCTGCTTGAACTTTTAGTTCTCGTAGTCAAGTGGTGCAGTTGCACCTTATATAAAGGGAGGTGGCGCGCAGTTCGTCACTCCTGTGGGGGTCCGGGCGGGGACACCAAGAGCCCGCCGATGAGCCTAACTTGGTGTCCTAGGCGAAACCCCACACAAGACACGGCACAAACCTAGAAGAATTGCTGAGTTTTAATTCACCGGCCGTGAAAGCCAATATACCATCTTTTTGGAAGCCTTCATAGGGAGGTTAAGGCTGCTTGAACTTTTAGTTCTCGTAGTCAAGTGGTGCAGTTGCACCTTATATAAAGGGAGGTGGCGCGCAGTTCGTCACTCCTGTGGGGGTCCGGGCGGGGACACCAAGAGCCCGCCGATGAGCCTAACTTGGTGTCCTAGGCGAAACCCCACACAAGACACGGCACAAACCTAGAAGAATTGCTGAGTTTTAATTCACCGGCCGTGAAAGCCAATATACCATCTTTTTGGAAGCCTTCATAGGGACGTTAAGGCTGCTTGAACTTTTAGTTCTCGTAGTCAAGTGGTGCAGTTTCACCTTATATAAAGGGAGGTGGCGCGCAGTTCGTCACTCCTGTGGGGGTCCGGGCGGGGACACCAAGAGTCCGCCGATGAGCCTAACTTGGTGTCCTAGGCGAAACCCCACACAAGACACGGCACAAACCTAGAAGAATTGCTGAGTTTTAATTCACCGGCCGTGAAAGCCAATATACCATCTTTTTGGAAGCCTTCATAGGGAGGTTAAGGCTGCTTGAACTTTTAGTTCTCGTAGTCAAGTGGTGCAGTTGCACCTTATATAAAGGGAGGTGGCGCGCAGTTCGTCACTCCTGTGGGGGTCCGGGCGGGGACACCAAGAGCCCGCCGATGAGCCTAACTTGGTGTCCTAGGCGAAACCCCACACAAGGCACGGCACAAACCTAGAAGAATTGCTGAGTTTTAATTCACCGGCCGTGAAAGCCAATATACCATCTTTTTGGAAGCCTTCATAGGGAGGTTAAGGCTGCTTGAACTTTTAGTTCTCGTAGTCAAGTGGTGCAGTTGCACCTTATATAAAGGGAGGTGGCGCGCAGTTCGTCACTCCTGTGGGGGTCCGGGCGGGGACACCAAGAGCCCGCCGATGAGCCTAACTTGGTGTCCTAGGCGAAACCCCACACAAGACACGGCACAAACCTAGAAGAATTGCTGAGTTTTAATTCACCGGCCGTGAAAGCCAATATACCATCTTTTTGGAAGCCTTCATAGGGAGGTTAAGGCTGCTTGAACTTTTAGTTCTCGTAGTCAAGTGGTGCAGTTGCACCTTATATAAAGGGAGGTGGCGCGCAGTTCGTCACTCCTGTGGGGGTCCGGGCGGGGACACCAAGAACCCGCCGATGACCCTAACTTGGTGTCCTAGGCGAAACCCCACACAAGACACGGCACAAACCTAGAAGAATTGCTGAGTTTTAATTCACCGGCCGTGAAAGCCAATATACCAACTTTTTGGAAGCCTTCATAGGGAGGTTAAGGCTGCTTGAACTCTTAGTTCTCGTAGGCAAGTGGTGCAGTTGCACCTTATATAAAGGGAGGTGGCGCGCAGTTCGTCACTCCTGTGGGGGTCCGGGCGGGGACACCAAGAGCCCGCCGATGAGCCTAACTTGGTGTCCTAGGCGAAACCCCACACAAGACACGGCACAAACCTAGAAGAATTGCTGAGTTTTAATTCACCGGCCGTGAAAGCCAATATACCATCTTTTTGGAAGCCTTCATAGGGAGGTTAAGGCTGCTTGAACTTTTAGTTCTCGTAGTCAAGTGGTGCAGTTGCACCTTATATAAAGGGAGGTGGCGCGCAGTTCGTCACTCCTGTGGGGGTCCGGGCGGGGACACCAAGAACCCGCCGATGAGCCTAACTTGGTGTCCTACAGCCGACGGCCCGCCTTCTCCCCGCGCTTCGCGCGGGAGAAGGAATGGAATAACCAATTTTAGTTAGTTAGTTGGTGTCCTAGGCGAAACCCCACACAAGATACGGCACAAACCTAGAAGAATTGCTGAGTTTTAATTCACCGGCCGTGAAAGCCAATATACCATCTTTTTGGAAGCCTTCATAGGGAGGTTAAGGCTGCTTGAACTTTTAGTTCTCGTAGTCAAGTGGTGCAGTTGCACCTTATATAAAGGGAGGTGGCGCGCAGTTCGTCACTCCTGTGGGGGTCCGGGCGGGGACACCAAGAGCCCGCCGATGAGCCTAGCTTGGTGTCCTAGGCGAAACCCCACACAAGACACGGCACAAACCTAGAAGAATTGCTGAGTTTTAATTCACCGGCTGTGAAAGCCAATATACCATCTTTTTGGAAGCCTTCATAGGGAGGTTTAGGCTGCTTGAACTTTTAGTTCTCGTAGTCAAGTGGTGCAGTTGCACCTTATATAAAGGGAGGTGGCGCGCAGTTCGTCACTCCTGTGGGGGTCCGGGCGGGGACACCAAGAGCCCGCCGATGAGCCTAACTTGGTGTCCTAGGCGAAACCCCACACAAGACACGGCACAAACCTAGAAGAATTGCTGAGTTTTAATTCACCGGCCGTGAAAGCCAATATACCATCTTTTTGGAAGCCTTCATAGGGAGGTTAAGGCTGCTTGAACTTTTAGTTCTCGTAGTCAAGTGGTGCAGTTGCACCTTATATAAAGGGAGGTGGCGCGCAGTTCGTCACTCCTGTGGGGGTCCGGGCGGGGACACCAAGAGCCCGCCGATGAGCCTAACTTGGTGTCCTAGGCGAAACCCCACACAAGACACGGCACAAACCTAGAAGAATTGCTGAGTTTTAATTCACCGGCCGTGAAAGCCAATATACCATCTTTTTGGAAGCCTTCATAGGGACGTTAAGGCTGCTTGAACTTTTAGTTCTCGTAGTCAAGTGGTGCAGTTGCACCTTATATAAAGGGAGGTGGCGCGCAGTTCGTCACTCCTGTGGGGGTCCGGGCGGGGACACCAAGAGCCCGCCGATGAGCCTAACTTGGTGTCCTAGGCGAAACCCCACACAAGACACGGCACAAACCTAGAAGAATTGCTGAGTTTTAATTCACCGGCCGTGAAAGCCAATATACCATCTTTTTGGAAGCCTTCATAGGGAGGTTAAGGCTGCTTGAACTTTTAGTTCTCGTAGTCAAGTGGTGCAGTTGCACCTTATATAAAGGGAGGTGGCGCGCAGTTCGTGACTCCTGTGGGGGTCCGGGCGGGGACACCAAGAGCCCGCCGATGAGCCTAACTTGGTGTCCTAGGCGAAACCCCACACAAGACACGGCACAAACCTAGAAGAATTGCTGAGTTTTAATTCACCGGCCGTGAAAGCCAATATACCATCTTTTTGGAAGCCTTCATAGGGAGGTTAAGGCTGCTTGAACTTTTAGTTCTCGTAGTCAAGTGGTGCAGTTGCACCTTATATAAAGGGAGGTGGCGCGCAGTTCGTCACTCCTGTGGGGGTCCGGGCGGGGACACCAAGAACCCGCCGATGACCCTAACTTGGTGTCCTAGGCGAAACCCCACACAAGACACGGCACAAACCTAGAAGAATTGCTGAGTTTTAATTCACCGGCCGTGAAAGCCAATATACCATCTTTTTGGAAGCCTTCATAGGGAGGTTAAGGCTGCTTGAACTCTTAGTTCTCGTAGTCAAGTGGTGCAGTTGCACCTTATATAAAGGGAGGTGGCGCGCAGTTCGTCACTCCTGTGGGGGTCCGGGCGGGGACACCAAGAGCCCGCCGATGAGCCTAACTTGGTGTCCTAGGCGAAACCCCACACAAGACACGGCACAAACCTAGAAGAATTGCTGAGTTTTAATTCACCGGCCGTGAAAGCCAATATACCATCTTTTTGGAAGCCTTCATAGGGAGGTTAAGGCTGCTTGAACTTTTAGTTCTCGTAGTTAAGTGGTGCAGTTGCACCTTATATAAAGGGAGGTGGCGCGCAGTTCGTCACTCCTGTGGGGGTCCGGGCGGGGACACCAAGAGCCCGCCGATGAGCCTAACTTGGTGTCCTAGGCGAAACCCCACACAAGACATGGCACAAACCTAGAAGAATTGATGAGTTTTAATTCACCGGCCGTGAAAGCCAATATACCATCTTTTTGGAAGCCTTCATAGGGAGGTTAAGGCTGCTTGAACTTTTAGTTCTCGTAGTCAAGTGGTGCAGTTGCACCTTATATAAAGGGAGGTGGCGCGCAGTTCGTCACTCCTGTGGGGGTCCGGGCGGGGACACCAAGAGCCCGCCGATGAGCCTAACTTGGTGTCCTAGGCGAAACCCCACACAAGACACGGCACAAACCTAGAAGAATTGCTGAGTTTTAATTCACCGGCCGTGAAAGCCAATATACCATCTTTTTGGAAGCCTTCATAGGGAGGTTAAGGCTGCTTGAACTTTTAGTTCTCGTAGTCAAGTGGAGCAGTTGCACCTTATATAAAGGGAGGTGGCGCGCAGTTCGTCACTCCTGTGGGGGTCCGGGTGGGGACACCAAGAGCCCGCCGATGAGCCTAACTTGGTGTCCTAGGCGAAACCCCACACAAGACATGGCACAAACCTAGAAGAATTGCTGAGTTTTAATTCACCGGCCGTGAAAGCCAATATACCATCTTTTTGGAAGCCTTCATAGGGAGGTTAAGGCTGCTTGAACTTTTAGTTCTCGTAGTCAAGTGGTGCAGTTGCACCTTATATAAAGGGAGGTGGCGCGCAGTTTGTCACTCCTGTGGGGGTCCGGGCGGGGACACCAAGAGCCCGCCGATGAGCCTAACTTGGTGTCCTAGGCGAAACCCCACACAAGACACGGTACAAACTTTGAAGAATTGCTGAGTTTTAATTCACCGGCCGTGAGAGCCAATATACCATCTTTTTGGAAGCCTTCATAGGGACGTTAAGGCTGCTTGAAATTTTAGTTCTCGTAGTCAAGTGGTGCAGTTGCACCTGATATAAAGGGAGGTGGCGTGCAGTTCGTCACTCCTGTGGGGGTCCGGGCGGGGACACCAAGAGCCCGCCGATGAGCCTAACTTGGTGTCCTAGGCGAAACCTCACACAAGACACGGCACAAACCTAGAAGAATTGCTGAGTTTTAATTCACCGGCCGTGAAAGCCAATATACCATCTTTTTGGAAGCCTTCATAGGGAGGTTAAGGCTGCTTGAACTTTTAGTTCTCGTAGTCAAGTGGTGCAGTTGCACCTTATATAAAGGGAGGTGGCGCGCAGTTCGTCACTCCTGTGGGGGTCCGGGCGGGGACACCAAGAGCCCGCCGATGAGCCTAACTTGGTGTCCTAGGCGAAACCCCACACAAGACACGGCACAAACCTAGAAGAATTGCTGAGTTTTAATTCACCGGCCGTGAAAGCCAATATACCATCTTTTTGGAAGCCTTCATAGGGAGGTTAAGGCTGCTTGTAATTTTAGTTCTCGTAGTCAAGTGGTGCAGTTGCACCTTATATAAAGGGAGGTGGCGCGCAGTTCGTGACTCCTGTGGGGGTCCGGGCGGGGTCACCAAGAGCCCGCCGATGAGCCTAACTTGGTGTCCTAGGCGAAACCCCACACAAGACACGGCACAAACCTAGAAGAATTGCTGAGTTTTAATTCACCGGCCGTGAAAGCCAATATACCATCTTTTTGGAAGCCTTCATAGGGAGGTTAATGCTGCTTGAACTTTTAGTTCTCGTAGTCAAGTGGTGCAGTTGCACCTTATATAAAGGGAGGTGGCGCGCAGTTCGTCACTCCTGTGGGGGTCCGGGCGGGGACACCAAGAGCCCGCCGATGAGCCTAACTTGGTGTCCTACAGCAGACGGCCCGCCTTCTCCCCGTGCTTCGCGCGGGAGAAGGAATGGAATAACCAATTTTAGTTAGTTAGTTGGTGTCCTAGGCGAAACCCCACACAAGATACGGCACAAACCTAGAAGAATTGCTGAGTTTTAATTCACCGGCCGTGAAAGCCAATATACCATCTTTTTGGAAGCCTTCATAGGGAGGTTAAGGCTGCTTGAACTTTTAGTTCTCGTAGTCAAGTGGTGCAGTTGCACCTTATATAAAGGGAGGTGGCGCGCAGTTCGTCACTCCTGTGGGGGTCCGGGCGGGGACACCAAGATCCCGCCGATGAGCCTAGCTTGGTGTCCAAGGCGAAACCCCACACAAGACACGGCACAAACCTAGGAGAATTGCTGAGTTTTAATTCACCGGCCGTGAAAGCCAATATACCATCATTTTGGAAGCCTTCATAGGGAGGTTAAGGCTGCTTGAACTTTTAGTTCTCGTAGTCAAGTGGTGCAGTTGCACCTTATATAAAGGGAGGTGGCGCGCAGTTCGTCACTCCTGTGGGGGTCCGGGCGGGGACACCAAGAGCCCGCCGATGAGCCTAACTTGGTGTCCTAGGCGAAACCCCACACAAGACTCGGCACAAACCTAGAAGAATTGCTGAGTTTTAATTCACCGGCCGTGAAAGCCAATATACCATCTTTTTGGAAGCCTTCATAGGGAGGTTAAGGCTGCTTGAACTTTTAGTTCTCGTAGTCAAGTGGTGCAGTTGCACCTTATATAAAGGGAGGTGGCGCGCAGTTCGTCACTCCTGTGGGGGTCCGGGCGGGGACACCAAGAGCCCGCCGATGAGCCTAACTTGGTGTCCTAGGCGAAACCCCACACAAGACACGGCACAAACCTAGAAGAATTGCTGAGTTTTAATTCACCGGCCGTGAAAGCCAATATACCATCTTTTTGGAAGCCTTCATAGGGACGTTAAGGCTGCTTGAACTTTTAGTTCTCGTAGTCAAGTGGTGCAGTTGCACCTTATATAAAGGGAGGTGGCGCGCAGTTCGTCACTCCTGTGGGGGTCCGGGCGGGGACACCAAGAGCCCGGCGATGAGCTTAACTTGGTGTCCTAGGCGAAACCCCACACAAGACACGGCACAAACCTAGAAGAATTGCTGAGTTTTAATTCACCGGCCGTGAAAGCCAATATACCATCTTTTTGGAAGCCTTCATAGGGAGGTTAAGGCTGCTTGAACTTTTAGTTCTCGTAGTCAAGTGGAGCAGTTGCACCTTATATAAAGGGAGGTGGCACGCAGTTCGTCAATCCTGTGGGGGTCCGGGCGGGGACACCAAGAGCCCGCCGATGAGCCTAACTTGGTGTCCTAGGCGAAACCCCACACAAGACACGGCACAAACCTAGAAGAATTGCTGAGTTTTAATTCACCGGCCGTGAAAGCCAATATACCATCTTTTTGGAAGCCTTCATAGGGAGGTTAAGGCTGCTTGAACTTTTAGTTCTCGTAGTCAAGTGGTGCAGTTGCACCTTATATAAAGGGAGGTGGCGCGCAGTTCGTCACTCCTGTGGGGGTCCGGGCGGGGACACCAAGAGCCCGCCGATGAGCCTAACTTGGTGTCCTAGGCGAAACCCCACACAAGGCACGGCACAAACCTAGAAGAATTGCTGAGTTTTAATTCACCGGCCGTGAAAGCCAATATACCATCTTTTTGGAAGCCTTCATAGGGAGGTTAAGGCTGCTTGAACTTTTAGTTCTCGTAGTCATGTGGTGCAGTTGCACCTTATATAAAGGGAGGTGGCGCGCAGTTCGTCACTCCTGTGGGGGTCCGGGCGGGGACACCAAGAGCCCGCCGATGAGCCTAACTTGGTGTCCTAGGCGAAACCCCACACAAGACACGGCACAAACCTAGAAGAATTGCTGAGTTTTAATTCACCGGCCGTGAAAGCCAATATACCATCTTTTTGGAAGCCTTCATAGGGAGGTTAAGGCTGCTTGAACTTTTAGTTCTCGTAGTCAAGTGGTGCAGTTGCACCTTATATAAAGGGAGGTGGCGCGCAGTTCGTCACTCCTGTGGGGGTCCGGGCGGGGACACCAAGAGCCCGCCGATGACCCTAACTTGGTGTCCTAGGCGAAACCCCACACAAGACACGGCACAAACCTAGAAGAATTGCTGAGTTTTAATTCACCGGCCGTGAAAGCCAATATACCATCTTTTTGGAAGCCTTCATAGGGAGGTTAAGGCTGCTTGAACTCTTAGTTCTCGTAGTCAAGTGGTGCAGTTGCACCTTATATAAAGGGAGGTGGCGCGCAGTTCGTCACTCCTGTGGGGGTCCGGGCGGGGACACCAAGAGCCCGCCGATGAGCCTAACTTGGTGTCCTAGGCGAAACCCCACACAAGACACGGCACAAACCTAGAAGAATTGCTGAGTTTTAATTCACCGGCCGTGAAAGCCAATATACCATCTTTTTGGAAGCCTTCATAGGGAGGTTAAGGCTGCTTGAACTTTTAGTTCTCGTAGTCAAGTGGTGCAGTTGCACCTTATATAAAGGGAGGTGGCGCGCAGTTCGTGACTCCTGTGGGGGTCCGGGCGGGGACACCAAGAGCCCGCCGATGAGCCTAACTTGGTGTCCTAGGCGAAACCCCACACAAGACACGGCACAAACCTAGAAGAATTGCTGAGTTTTAATTCACCGGCCGTGAAAGCCAATATACCATCTTTTTGGAAGCCTTCATAGGGAGGTTAAGGCTGCTTGAACTTTTAGTTCTCGTAGTCAAGTGGTGCAGTTGCACCTTATATAAAGGGAGGTGGCGCGCAGTTCGTCACTCCTGTGGGGGTCCGGGCGGGGACACCAAGAGCCCGCCGATGAGCCTAACTTGGTGTCCTAGGCGAAACCCCACACAAGACACGGCACAAACCTAGAAGAATTGCTGAGTCTTAATTCACCGGCCGTGAAAGCCAATATACCATCTTTTTGGAAGCCTTCATAGGGAGGTTAAGGCTGCTTGAACTTTTAGTTATCGTAGTCAAGTGGTGCAGTTGCACCTTATATAAAGGGAGGTGGCGCGCAGTTCGTCACTCCTGTGGGGGTTCGGGCGGGGACACCAAGAGCCCGCCGATGAGCCTAACTTGGTGTCCTAGGCGAAACCCCACACAAGACACGGCACCAACCTAGACGAATTCCTGAGTTTTAATTCACCGGCCGTGAAAGCCAATATACCATCTTTTTGGAAGCCTTCATAGGGAGGTTAAGGCTGCTTGAACTTTTAGTTGTCGTAGTCAAGTGGAGCAGTTGCACCTTATATAAAGGGAGGTGGCGCGCAGTTCGTCACTCCTGTGGGGGTCCGGGTGGGGACACCAAGAGCCCGCCGATGAGCCTAACTTGGTGTCCTAGGCGAAACCCCACACAAGACATGGCACAAACCTAGAAGAATTGATGAGTTTTAATTCACCGGCCGTGAAAGCCAATATACCATCTTTTTGGAAGCCTTCATAGGGAGGTTAAGGCTGCTTGAACTTTTAGTTCTCGTAGTCAAGTGGTGCAGTTGCACCTTATATAAAGGGAGGTGGCGCGCAGTTCGTCACTCCTGTGGGGGTCCGGGCGGGGACACCAAGAGCCCGCCGATGAGCCTAACTTGGTGTCCTAGGCGAAACCCCACACAAGACACGGCACAAACCTAGAAGAATTGCTGAGTTTTAATTCACCGGCCGTGAAAGCCAATATACCATCTTTTTGGAAGCCTTCGTAGGGAGGTTAAGGCTGCTTGAACTTTTAGTTCTCGTAGTCAAGTGGTGCAGTTGCACCTTATATAAAGGGAGGTGGCGCGCAGTTCGTCACTCCTGTGGGGGTCCGGGCGGGGACACCAAGAGCCAGCCGATGAGCCTAACTTGGTGTCCTAGGCGAAACCCCACACAAGACACGGTACAAACCTAGAAGAATTGCTGAGTTTTAATTCACCGGCCGTGAAAGCCAATATACCATCTTTTTGGAAGCCTTCATAGGGACGTTAAGGCTGCTTGAACTTTTAGTTCTCGTAGTCAAGTGGTGCAGTTGCACCTGATATAAAGGGAGGTGGCGTGTAGTTCGTCACTCCTGTGGGGGTCCGGGCGGGGACACCAAGAGCCCGCCGATGAGCCTAACTTGGTGTCCTAGGCGAAACCCCACACAAGACACGGCACAAACCTAGAAGAATTGCTGAGTTTTAATTCACCGGCCGTGAAAGCCAATATACCATCTTTTTGGAAGCCTTCATAGGGAGGTTAAGGCTGCTTGAACTTTTAGTTCTCGTAGTCAAGTGGTGCAGTTGCACCTTATATAAAGGGAGGTGGCGCGCAGTTCGTCACTCCTGTGGGGGTCCGGGCGGGGACACCAAGAGCCCGCCGATGAGCCTAACTTGGTGTCCTACAGCCGACGGCCCGCCTTCTCCCCGCGCTTCGTGCGGGAGAAGGAATGGAATAACCAATTTTAGTTAGTTAGTTGGTGTCCTAGGCGAAACCCCACACAAGATACGGCACAAACCTAGAAGAATTGCTGAGTTTTAATTCACCGGCCGTGAAAGCCAATATACCATCTTTTTGGAAGCCCATCATAGGGAGGTTAAGGCTGCTTGAACTTTTAGTTCTCGTAGTCAAGAGGTGCAGTTGCACCTTATATAAAGGGAGGTGGCGCGCAGTTCGTCACTCCTGTGGGGGTCCGGGTGGGGACACCAAGAGCCCGCCGATGAGCCTAACTTGGTGTCCTAGGCGAAACCCCACACAAGACACGGCACAAACCTAGAAGAATTGCTGAGTTTTAATTCACCGGCCGTGAAAGCCAATATACCATCTTTTTGGAAGCCTTCATAGGGAGGTTAAGGCTGCTTGAACTTTTAGTTCTCGTAGTCAAGTGGTGCAGTTGCACCTTATATAAAGGGAGGTGGCGCGCAGTTCGTCACTCCTGTGGGGGTCCGGGCGGGGACACCAAGAGCCCGCCGATGAGCCTAACTTGGTGTCCTAGGCGAAACCCCACACAAGACACGGCACAAACCTAGAAGAATTGCTGAGTTTTAATTCACCGGCCGTGAAAGCCAATTTACCATCTTTTTGGAAGCCTTCATAGGGAGGTTAAGGCTGCTTGAACTTTTAGTTCTCGTAGTCAAGTGGTGCAGTTGCACCTTATATAAAGGGAGGTGGCGCGCAGTTCGTCACTCCTGTGGGGGTCCGGGCGGGGACACCAAGAGCCCGCCGATGAGCCTAACTTGGTGTCCTAGGCGAAACCCCACACAAGACACGGCACAAACCTAGAAGAATTGCTGAGTTTTAATTCACCGGCCGTGAGAGCCAATATACCATCTTTTTGGAAGCCTTCATAGGGACGTTAAGGCTGCTTGAACTTTTAGTTCTCGTAGTCAAGTGGTGAAGTTGCACCTTATATAAGGGAGGTGGCGCGCAGTTCGTCACTCCTGTGGGGGTCCGGGCGGGGACACCAAGAGCCCGCCGATGAGCCTAACTTGGTGTCCTAGGCGAAACCCCACACAAGACACGGCACAAACCTAGAAGAATTGCTGAGTTTTAATTCACCGGCCGTGAAAGCCAATATACCATCTTTTTGGAAGCCTTCATAGGGAGGTTAAGGCTGCTTGAACTTTTAGTTCTCGTAGTCAAGTGGTGCAGTTGCACCTTATATAAAGGGAGGTGGCGCGCAGTTCGTCACTCCTGTGGGGGTCCGGGCGGGGACACCAAGAGCCCGCCGATGAGCCTAACTTGGTGTCCTAGGCGAAACCCCACACAAGACACGGCACAAACCTAGAAGAATTGCTGAGTTTTAATTCACCGGCCGTGAAAGCCAATATACCACCTTTTGGAAGCCTTCATAGGGAGGTTAAGGCTGCTTGAACTTTTAGTTCTCGTAGTCAAGTGGTGCAGTTGCACCTTATATAAAGGGAGGTGGCGCGCAGTTCATCACTCCTGTGGGGGTCCAGGCGGGGACACCAAGAGCCCGCCGATGAGATTAACTTGGTGTCCTAGGCGAAACCCCACACAAGACACGGCACAAACCTAGAAGAATTGCTGAGTTATAATTCACCGGCCGTGAAAGCCAATATACCATCTTTTTGGAAGCCTTCATAGGGAGGTTAAGGCTGCTTGAACTTTTAGTTCTCGTAGTCAAGTGGTGCAGTTGCACCTTATATAAAGGGAGGTGGCGCGCAGTTCGTGACTCCTGTGGGGGTCCGGGCGGGGACACCAAGAGCCCGCCGATGAGCCTAACTTGGTGTCCTAGGCGAAACCCCACACAAGACACGGCACAAACCTAGAAGAATTGCTGAGTTTTAATTCACCGGCCGTGAAAGCCAATATACCATCTTTTTGGAAGCCTTCATAGGGAGGTTAAGGCTGCTTGAACTTTTAGTTCTCGTAGTCAAGTGGTGCAGTTGCACCTTATATAAAGGGAGGTGGCGCGCAGTTCGTCACTCCTGTGGGGGTCCCGGCGGGGACACCAAGAGCCCGCCGATGAGCCTAACTTGGTGTCCTACAGCCGACGGCCCGCCTTCTCCCCGCGCTTCGTGCGGGAGAAGGAATGGAATAACCAATTTTAGTTAGTTAGTTGGTGTCCTAGGCGAAACCCCACACAAGATACGGCACAAACCTAGAAGAATTGCTGAGTTTTAATTCACCGGCCGTGAAAGCCAATATACCATCTTTTTGGAAGCCCATCATAGGGAGGTTAAGGCTGCTTGAACTTTTAGTTCTCGTAGTCAAGAGGTGCAGTTGCACCTTATATAAAGGGAGGTGGCGCGCAGTTCGTCACTCCTGTGGGGGTCCGGGCGGGGACACCAAGAGCCCGCCGATGAGCCTAACTTGGTGTCCTAGGCGAAACCCCACACAAGACACGGCACAAACCTAGAAGAATTGCTGAGTTTTAATTCACCGGCCGTGAAAGCCAATATACCATCTTTTTGGAAGCCTTCATAGGGAGGTTAAGGCTGCTTGAACTTTTAGTTCTCGTAGTCAAGTGGTGCAGTTGCACCTTATATAAAGGGAGGTGGCGCGCAGTTCGTCACTCCTGTGGGGGTCCGGGCGGGGACACCAAGAGCCCGCCGATGAGCCTAACTTGGTGTCCTAGGCGAAACCCCACACAAGACACGGCACAAACCTAGAAGAATTGCTGAGTTTTAATTCACCGGCCGTGAGAGCCAATATACCATCTTTTTGGAAGCCTTCATAGGGACGTTAAGGCTGCTTGAACTTTTAGTTCTCGTAGTCAAGTGGTGCAGTTGCACCTTATATAAGGGAGGTGGCGCGCAGTTCGTCACTCCTGTGGGGGTCCGGGCGGGGACACCAAGAGCCCGCCGATGAGCCTAACTTGGTGTCCTAGGCGAAACCCCACACAAGACACGGCACAAACCTAGAAGAATTGCTGAGTTTTAATTCACCGGCCGTGAAAGCCAATATACCATCTTTTTGGAAGCCTTCATAGGGAGGTTAAGGCTGCTTGAACTTTTAGTTCTCGTAGTCAAGTGGTGCAGTTGCACCTTATATAAAGGGAGGTGGCGCGCAGTTCGTCACTCCTGTGGGGGTCCGGGCGGGGACACCAAGAGCCCGCCGATGAGCCTAACTTGGTGTCCTAGGCGAAACCCCACACAAGACACGGCACAAACCTAGAAGAATTGCTGAGTTTTAATTCACCGGCCGTGAAAGCCAATATACCATCTTTTTGGAAGCCTTCATAGGGAGGTTAAGGCTGCTTGAACTTTTAGTTCTCGTAGTCAAGTGCTGCAGTTGCACCTTATATAAAGGGAGGTGGCGCGCAGTTCGTCACTCCTGTGGGGGTCCGGGCGGGGACACCAAGAGCCCGCCGATGAGCCTAACTTGGTATCCTAGGCGAAACCCCACACAAGACACGGCACAAACCTAGAAGAATTGCTGAGATTTAATTCACCGGCCGTGAAAGCCAATATACCATCTTTATGGAAGCCTTCATAGGGAGGTTAAGGCTGCTTGAACTTTTAGTTCTCGTAGTCAAGTGGTACAGTTGCACCTTATATAAAGGGAGGTGGCGCGCAGTTCGTCACTCCTGTGGGGGTCCGGGCGGGGACACCAAGAGCCCGCCGATGAGCCTAACTTGGTGTCCTAGGCGAAACCCCACACAAGACACGGCACAAACCTAGAAGAATTGCTGAGTTTTAATTCACCGGCCGTGAAAGCCAATATACCATCTTTTTGGAAGCCTTCATAGGGAGGTTAAGGCTGCTTGAACTTTTAGTTCTCGTAGTCAAGTGGTGCAGTTGCACCTTATATAAAGGGAGGTGGCGCGCAGTTCGTCACTCCTGTGGGGGTCCGGGCGGGGACACCAAGAGCCCGCCGATGAGCCTAACTTGGTGTCCTAGGCGAAACCCCACACAAGACAAGGCACAAACCTAGAAGAATTGCTGAGTTTTAATTCACCGGCCGTGAAAGCCAATATACCATCTTTTTGGAAACCTTCATAGGGAGGTTAAGGCTGCTTGAACTTTTAGTTATCGTAGTCAAGTGGTGCAGTTGCACCTTATATAAAGGGAGGTGGCGCGCAGTTCGTCACTCCCGTGGGGGTCCGGGCGGGGACACCAAGAGCCCGCCGATGAGCCTAAATTGGTGTCCTAGGCGAAACCCCACACAAGACACGGCACAAACCTAGAAGAATTGCTGAGTTTTAATTCACCGGCCGTGAGAGCCAATATACCATCTTTTTGGAAGCCTTCATAGGGACGTTAAGGCTGCTTGAACTTTTAGTTCTCGTAGTCAAGTGGTGAAGTTGCACCTTATATAAGGGAGGTGGCGCGCAGTTCGTCACTCCTGTGGGGGTCCGGGCGGGGACACCAAGAGCCCGCCGATGAGCCTAACTTGGTGTCCTAGGCGAAACCCCACACAAGACACGGCACAAACCTAGAAGAATTGCTGAGTTTTAATTCACCGGCCGTGAAAGCCAATATACCATCTTTTTGGAAGCCTTCATAGGGAGGTTAAGGCTGCTTGAACTTTTAGTTCTCGTAGTCAAGTGGTGCAGTTGCACCTTATATAAAGGGAGGTGGCGCGCAGTTCGTCACTCCTGTGGGGGTCCGGGCGGGGACACCAAGAGCCCGCCGATGAGCCTAACTTGGTGTCCTAGGCGAAACCCCACACAAGACACGGCACAAACCTAGAAGAATTGCTGAGTTTTAATTCACCGGCCGTGAAAGCCAATATACCACCTTTTGGAAGCCTTCATAGGGAGGTTAAGGCTGCTTGAACTTTTAGTTCTCGTAGTCAAGTGGTGCAGTTGCACCTTATATAAAGGGAGGTGGCGCGCAGTTCATCACTCCTGTGGGGGTCCAGGCGGGGACACCAAGAGCCCGCCGATGAGATTAACTTGGTGTCCTAGGCGAAACCCCACACAAGACACGGCACAAACCTAGAAGAATTGCTGAGTTATAATTCACCGGCCGTGAAAGCCAATATACCATCTTTTTGGAAGCCTTCATAGGGAGGTTAAGGCTGCTTGAACTTTTAGTTCTCGTAGTCAAGTGGTGCAGTTGCACCTTATATAAAGGGAGGTGGCGCGCAGTTCGTGACTCCTGTGGGGGTCCGGGCGGGGACACCAAGAGCCCGCCGATGAGCCTAACTTGGTGTCCTAGGCGAAACCCCACACAAGACACGGCACAAACCTAGAAGAATTGCTGAGTTTTAATTCACCGGCCGTGAAAGCCAATATACCATCTTTTTGGAAGCCTTCATAGGGAGGTTAAGGCTGCTTGAACTTTTAGTTCTCGTAGTCAAGTGGTGCAGTTGCACCTTATATAAAGGGAGGTGGCGCGCAGTTCGTCACTCCTGTGGGGGTCCCGGCGGGGACACCAAGAGCCCGCCGATGAGCCTAACTTGGTGTCCTACAGCCGACGGCCCGCCTTCTCCCCGCGCTTCGTGCGGGAGAAGGAATGGAATAACCAATTTTAGTTAGTTAGTTGGTGTCCTAGGCGAAACCCCACACAAGATACGGCACAAACCTAGAAGAATTGCTGAGTTTTAATTCACCGGCCGTGAAAGCCAATATACCATCTTTTTGGAAGCCCATCATAGGGAGGTTAAGGCTGCTTGAACTTTTAGTTCTCGTAGTCAAGAGGTGCAGTTGCACCTTATATAAAGGGAGGTGGCGCGCAGTTCGTCACTCCTGTGGGGGTCCGGGCGGGGACACCAAGAGCCCGCCGATGAGCCTAACTTGGTGTCCTAGGCGAAACCCCACACAAGACACGGCACAAACCTAGAAGAATTGCTGAGTTTTAATTCACCGGCCGTGAAAGCCAATATACCATCTTTTTGGAAGCCTTCATAGGGAGGTTAAGGCTGCTTGAACTTTTAGTTCTCGTAGTCAAGTGGTGCAGTTGCACCTTATATAAAGGGAGGTGGCGCGCAGTTCGTCACTCCTGTGGGGGTCCGGGCGGGGACACCAAGAGCCCGCCGATGAGCCTAACTTGGTGTCCTAGGCGAAACCCCACACAAGACACGGCACAAACCTAGAAGAATTGCTGAGTTTTAATTCACCGGCCGTGAAAGCCAATTTACCATCTTTTTGGAAGCCTTCATAGGGAGGTTAAGGCTGCTTGAACTTTTAGTTCTCGTAGTCAAGTGGTGCAGTTGCACCTTATATAAAGGGAGGTGGCGCGCAGTTCGTCACTCCTGTGGGGGTCCGGGCGGGGACACCAAGAGCCCGCCGATGAGCCTAACTTGGTGTCCTAGGCGAAACCCCACACAAGACACGGCACAAACCTAGAAGAATTGCTGAGTTTTAATTCACCGGCCGTGAGAGCCAATATACCATCTTTTTG
Source organism: Meconema thalassinum (assembly GCA_946902985.2). Classification (NCBI taxonomy): domain Eukaryota; kingdom Metazoa; phylum Arthropoda; class Insecta; order Orthoptera; family Tettigoniidae; genus Meconema; species Meconema thalassinum. Next base: position 147,929,759 of record OX336397.1, read on the forward strand.
GAAGCCTTCATAGGGACGTTAAGGCTGCTTGAACTTTTAGTTCTCGTAGTCAAGTGGTGCAGTTGCACCTTATATAAGGGAGGTGGCGCGCAGTTCGTCACTCCTGTGGGGGTCCGGGCGGGGACACCAAGAGCCCGCCGATGAGCCTAACTTGGTGTCCTAGGCGAAACCCCACACAAGACACGGCACAAACCTAGAAGAATTGCTGAGTTTTAATTCACCGGCCGTGAAAGCCAATATACCATCTTTTTGGAAGCCTTCATAGGGAGGTTAAGGCTGCTTGAACTTTTAGTTCTCGTAGTCAAGTGGTGCAGTTGCACCTTATATAAAGGGAGGTGGCGCGCAGTTCGTCACTCCTGTGGGGGTCCGGGCGGGGACACCAAGAGCCCGCCGATGAGCCTAACTTGGTGTCCTAGGCGAAACCCCACACAAGACACGGCACAAACCTAGAAGAATTGCTGAGTTTTAATTCACCGGCCGTGAAAGCCAATATACCATCTTTTTGGAAGCCTTCATAGGGAGGTTAAGGCTGCTTGAACTTTTAGTTCTCGTAGTCAAGTGCTGCAGTTGCACCTTATATAAAGGGAGGTGGCGCGCAGTTCGTCACTCCTGTGGGGGTCCGGGCGGGGACACCAAGAGCCCGCCGATGAGCCTAACTTGGTATCCTAGGCGAAACCCCACACAAGACACGGCACAAACCTAGAAGAATTGCTGAGATTTAATTCACCGGCCGTGAAAGCCAATATACCATCTTTATGGAAGCCTTCATAGGGAGGTTAAGGCTGCTTGAACTTTTAGTTCTCGTAGTCAAGTGGTACAGTTGCACCTTATATAAAGGGAGGTGGCGCGCAGTTCGTCACTCCTGTGGGGGTCCGGGCGGGGACACCAAGAGCCCGCCGATGAGCCTAACTTGGTGTCCTAGGCGAAACCCCACACAAGACACGGCACAAACCTAGAAGAATTGCTGAGTTTTAATTCACCGGCCGTGAAAGCCAATATACCATCTTTTTGGAAGCCTTCATAGGGAGGTTAAGGCTGCTTGAACTTTTAGTTCTCGTAGTCAAGTGGTGCAGTTGCACCTTATATAAAGGGAGGTGGCGCGCAGTTCGTCACTCCTGTGGGGGTCCGGGCGGGGACACCAAGAGCCCGCCGATGAGCCTAACTTGGTGTCCTAGGCGAAACCCCACACAAGACAAGGCACAAACCTAGAAGAATTGCTGAGTTTTAATTCACCGGCCGTGAAAGCCAATATACCATCTTTTTGGAAACCTTCATAGGGAGGTTAAGGCTGCTTGAACTTTTAGTTATCGTAGTCAAGTGGTGCAGTTGCACCTTATATAAAGGGAGGTGGCGCGCAGTTCGTCACTCCCGTGGGGGTCCGGGCGGGGACACCAAGAGCCCGCCGATGAGCCTAAATTGGTGTCCTAGGCGAAACCCCACACAAGACACGGCAATAACCTAGAAGAATTGCTGAGTTTTAATTCACCGGCCGTGAAAGCCAATATACCATCTTTTTGGAAGCCTTCATAGGGAGGTTAAGGCTGCTTGAACTTTTAGTTCTCGTAGTCAAGTGGTGCAGTTGCACCTTATATAAAGGGAGGTGGCGCGCAGTTCGTCACTCCTGTGGGGGTCCGGGCGGGCACACCAAGAGCCCGCCGATGAGCCTAACTTGGTGTCCTAGGCGAAACCCCACACAAGACACGGCACAAACCTAGAAGAATTGCTGAGTTTTAATTCACCGGCCGTGAAAGCCAATATACCATCTTTTTGGAAGCATTCATAGGGAGGTTAAGGCTGCTTGAACTTTTAGTTCTCGTAGTCAAGTGGTGCAGTTGCACCTTATATAAAGGGAGGTGGCGCGCAGTTCGTCACTCCTGTGGGGTCCGGGCGGGGACACCAAGAGCCCGCCGATGAGCCTAACTTGGTGTCCTAGGCGAAACCCCACACAAGACACGGCACAAACCTAGAAGAATTGCTGAGTTTTAATTCACCGGCCGTGAAAGCCAATATACCATCTTTTTGGAAGCCTTCATAGGGAGGTTAAGGCTGCTTGAACTTTTAGTTCTCGTAGTCAAGTGGTGCAGTTGCACCTTATATAAAGGGAGGTGACGCGCAGTTCGTCACTACTGTGGGGGTCCGGGCGGGGACACCAAGAGCCCGCCGATGAGCCTAACTTGGTGTCCTAGGCGAAACCCCACACAAGACACGGCACAAACCTAGAAGAATTGCTGAGTTTTAATTCACCGGCCTTGAAAGCCAATATACCATCTTTTTGGAAGCCTTCATAGGGAGGTTAAGGCTGCTTGAAATTTTAGTTCTCGTAGTCAAGTGGAGCAGTTGCACCTTATATAAAGGGAGGTGGCGCGCAGTTCGTCACTCCTGTGTGGGTCCGGGCGGGGACACCAAGAGCCCGCCGATGAGCCTAACTTGGTGTCCTAGGCAAAACCCCACACAAGACACGGCACATACCTAGAAGAATTGCTGAGTTTTAATTCACCGGCCGTGAAAGCCAATATACCATCTTTTTGGAAGCCTTCATAGGGAGGTTAAGGCTGCTTGAACTCTTAGTTCTCGTAGTCAAGTGGTGCAGTTGCACCTTATATAAAGGGAGGTGGCGCGCAGTTCGTCACTCCTGTGGGGGTCCGGGCGGGGACACCAAGAGCCCGCCGATGAGCCTAACTTGGTGTCCTAGGCGAAACCACACACAAGACACGGCACAAACCTAGAAGAATTGCTGAGTTTTAATTCACCGGCCGTGAAAGCCAATATACCATCTTTTTGGAAGCCTTCATAGGGAGGTTAAGGCTGCTTGAACTTTTAGTTCTCGTAGTCAAGTGGTGCAGTTGCACCTTATATAAAGGGAGGTGGCGCGCAGTTCGTCACTCCTGTGGGGGTCCGGGCGGGGACACCAAGAGCCCGCCGATGAGCCTAACTTGGTATCCTAGGCGAAACCCCACACAAGACACGGCACAAACCTAGAAGAATTGCTGAGATTTAATTCACCGGCCGTGAAAGCCAATATACCATCTTTATGGAAGCCTTCATAGGGAGGTTAAGGCTGCTTGAACTTTTAGTTCTCGTAGTCAAGTGGTACAGTTGCACCTTATATAAAGGGAGGTGGCGCGCAGTTCGTCACTCCTGTGGGGGTCCGGGCGGGGACACCAAGAGCCCGCCGATGAGCCTAACTTGGTGTCCTAGGCGAAACCCCACACAAGACACGGCACAAACCTAGAAGAATTGCTGAGTTTTAATTCACCGGCCGTGAAAGCCAATATACCATCTTTTTGGAAGCCTTCATAGGGAGGTTAAGGCTGCTTGAACTTTTAGTTCTCGTAGTCAAGTGGTGCAGTTGCACCTTATATAAAGGGAGGTGGCGCGCAGTTCGTCACTCCTGTGGGGGTCCGGGCGGGGACACCAAGAGCCCGCCGATGAGCCTAACTTGGTGTCCTAGGCGAAACCCCACACAAGACAAGGCACAAACCTAGAAGAATTGCTGAGTTTTAATTCACCGGCCGTGAAAGCCAATATACCATCTTTTTGGAAACCTTCATAGGGAGGTTAAGGCTGCTTGAACTTTTAGTTATCGTAGTCAAGTGGTGCAGTTGCACCTTATATAAAGGGAGGTGGCGCGCAGTTCGTCACTCCCGTGGGGGTCCGGGCGGGGACACCAAGAGCCCGCCGATGAGCCTAAATTGGTGTCCTAGGCGAAACCCCACACAAGACACGGCAATAACCTAGAAGAATTGCTGAGTTTTAATTCACCGGCCGTGAAAGCCAATATACCATCTTTTTGGAAGCCTTCATAGGGAGGTTAAGGCTGCTTGAACTTTTAGTTCTCGTAGTCAAGTGGTGCAGTTGCACCTTATATAAAGGGAGGTGGCGCGCAGTTCGTCACTCCTGTGGGGGTCCGGGCGGGGACACCAAGAGCCCGCCGATGAGCCTAACTTGGTGTCCTAGGCGAAACCCCACACAAGACACGGCACAAACCTAGAAGAATTGCTGAGTTTTAATTCACCGGCCGTGAAAGCCAATATACCATCTTTTTGGAAGCATTCATAGGGAGGTTAAGGCTGCTTGAACTTTTAGTTCTCGTAGTCAAGTGGTGCAGTTGCACCTTATATAAAGGGAGGTGGCGCGCAGTTCGTCACTCCTGTGGGGGTCCGGGCGGGGACACCAAGAGCCCGCCGATGAGCCTAACTTGGTGTCCTAGGCGAAACCCCACACGAGACACGGCACAAACCTAGAAGAATTGCTGAGTTTTAATTCACCGGCCGTGAAAGCCAATATACCATCTTTTTGGAAGCCTTCATGGGAGGTTAAGGCTGCTTGAACTTTTAGTTCTCGTAGTCAAGTGGTGCAGTTGCACCTTATATAAAGGGAGGTGACGCGCAGTTCGTCACTACTGTGGGGGTCCGGGCGGGGACACCAAGAGCCCGCCGATGAGCCTAACTTGGTGTCCTAGGCGAAACCCCACACAAGACACGGCACAAACCTAGAAGAATTGCTGAGTTTTAATTCACCGGCCTTGAAAGCCAATATACCATCTTTTTGGAAGCCTTCATAGGGAGGTTAAGGCTGCTTGAAATTTTAGTTCTCGTAGTCAAGTGGAGCAGTTGCACCTTATATAAAGGGAGGTGGCGCGCAGTTCGTCACTCCTGTGTGGGTCCGGGCGGGGACACCAAGAGCCCGCCGATGAGCCTAACTTGGTGTCCTAGGCAAAACCCCACACAAGACACGGCACATACCTAGAAGAATTGCTGAGTTTTAATTCACCGGCCGTGAAAGCCAATATACCATCTTTTTGGAAGCCTTCATAGGGAGGTTAAGGCTGCTTGAACTCTTAGTTCTCGTAGTCAAGTGGTGCAGTTGCACCTTATATAAAGGGAGGTGGCGCGCAGTTCGTCACTCCTGTGGGGGTCCGGGCGGGGACACCAAGAGCCCGCCGATGAGCCTAACTTGGTGTCCTAGGCGAAACCCCACACAAGACACGGCACAAACCTAGAAGAATTGCTGAGTTTTAATTCACCGGCCGTGAAAGCCAATATACCATCTTTTTGGAAGCCTTCATACGGAGGTTAAGGCTGCTTGAACTTTTAGTTCTCGTAGTCAAGTGGTGCAGTTGCACCTTATATAAAGGGAGGTGGCGCGCAGTTCGTCACTCCTGTGGGGGTCCGGGCGGGGACACCAAGAGCCCGCCGATGAGCCTAACTTGGTATCCTAGGCGAAACCCCACACAAGACACGGCACAAACCTAGAAGAATTGCTGAGATTTAATTCACCGGCCGTGAAAGCCAATATACCATCTTTATGGAAGCCTTCATAGGGAGGTTAAGGCTGCTTGAACTTTTAGTTCTCGTAGTCAAGTGGTACAGTTGCACCTTATATAAAGGGAGGTGGCGCGCAGTTCGTCACTCCTGTGGGGGTCCGGGCGGGGACACCAAGAGCCCGCCGATGAGCCTAACTTGGTGTCCTAGGCGAAACCCCACACAAGACACGGCACAAACCTAGAAGAATTGCTGAGTTTTAATTCACCGGCCGTGAAAGCCAATATACCATCTTTTTGGAAGCCTTCATAGGGAGGTTAAGGCTGCTTGAACTTTTAGTTCTCGTAGTCAAGTGGTGCAGTTGCACCTTATATAAAGGGAGGTGGCGCGCAGTTCGTCACTCCTGTGGGGGTCCAGGCGGGGACACCAAGAGCCCGCCGATGAGCCTAACTTGGTGTCCTAGGCGAAACCCCACACAAGACAAGGCACAAACCTAGAAGAATTGCTGAGTTTTAATTCACCGGCCGTGAAAGCCAATATACCATCTTTTTGGAAACCTTCATAGGGAGGTTAAGGCTGCTTGAACTTTTAGTTATCGTAGTCAAGTGGTGCAGTTGCACCTTATATAAAGGGAGGTGGCGCGCAGTTCGTCACTCCCGTGGGGGTCCGGGCGGGGACACCAAGAGCCCGCCGATGAGCCTAAATTGGTGTCCTAGGCGAAACCCCACACAAGACACGGCAATAACCTAGAAGAATTGCTGAGTTTTAATTCACCGGCCGTGAAAGCCAATATACCATCTTTTTGGAAGCCTTCATAGGGAGGTTAAGGCTGCTTGAACTTTTAGTTCTCGTAGTCAAGTGGTGCAGTTGCACCTTATATAAAGGGAGGTGGCGCGCAGTTCGTCACTCCTGTGGGGGTCCGGGCGGGGACACCAAGAGCCCGCCGATGAGCCTAACTTGGTGTCCTAGGCGAAACCCCACACAAGACACGGCACAAACCTAGAAGAATTGCTGAGTTTTAATTCACCGGCCGTGAAAGCCAATATACCATCTTTTTGGAAGCATTCATAGGGAGGTTAAGGCTGCTTGAACTTTTAGTTCTCGTAGTCAAGTGGTGCAGTTGCACCTTATATAAAGGGAGGTGGCGCGCAGTTCGTCACTCCTGTGGGGGTCCGGGCGGGGACACCAAGAGCCCTCCGATGAGCCTAACTTGGTGTCCTAGGCGAAACCCCACACGAGACACGGCACAAACCTAGAAGAATTGCTGAGTTTTAATTCACCGGCCGTGAAAGCCAATATACCATCTTTTTGGAAGCCTTCATGGGAGGTTAAGGCTGCTTGAACTTTTAGTTCTCGTAGTCAAGTGGTGCAGTTGCACCTTATATAAAGGGAGGTGACGCGCAGTTCGTCACTACTGTGGGGGTCCGGGCGGGGACACCAAGAGCCCGCCGATGAGCCTAACTTGGTGTCCTAGGCGAAACCCCACACAAGACACGGCACAAACCTAGAAGAATTGCTGAGTTTTAATTCACCGGCCTTGAAAGCCAATATACCATCTTTTTGGAAGCCTTCATAGGGAGGTTAAGGCTGCTTGAAATTTTAGTTCTCGTAGTCAAGTGGAGCAGTTGCACCTTATATAAAGGGAGGTGGCGCGCAGTTCGTCACTCCTGTGTGGGTCCGGGCGGGGACACCAAGAGCCCGCCGATGAGCCTAACTTGGTGTCCTAGGCAAAACCCCACACAAGACACGGCACATACCTAGAAGAATTGCTGAGTTTTAATTCACCGGCCGTGAAAGCCAATATACCATCTTTTTGGAAGCCTTCATAGGGAGGTTAAGGCTGCTTGAACTCTTAGTTCTCGTAGTCAAGTGGTGCAGTTGCACCTTATATAAAGGGAGGTGGCGCGCAGTTCGTCACTCCTGTGGGGGTCCGGGCGGGGACACCAAGAGCCCGCCGATGAGCCTAACTTGGTGTCCTAGGCGAAACCCCACACAAGACACGGCACAAACCTAGAAGAATTGCTGAGTTTTAATTCACCGGCCGTGAAAGCCAATATACCATCTTTTTGGAAGCCTTCATACGGAGGTTAAGGCTGCTTGAACTTTTAGTTCTCGTAGTCAAGTGGTGCAGTTGCACCTTATATAAAGGGAGGTGGCGCGCAGTTCGTCACTCCTGTGGGGGTCCGGGCGGGGACACCAAGAGCCCGCCGATGAGCCTAACTTGGTATCCTAGGCGAAACCCCACACAAGACACGGCACAAACCTAGAAGAATTGCTGAGATTTAATTCACCGGCCGTGAAAGCCAATATACCATCTTTATGGAAGCCTTCATAGGGAGGTTAAGGCTGCTTGAACTTTTAGTTCTCGTAGTCAAGTGGTACAGTTGCACCTTATATAAAGGGAGGTGGCGCGCAGTTCGTCACTCCTGTGGGGGTCCGGGCGGGGACACCAAGAGCCCGCCGATGAGCCTAACTTGGTGTCCTAGGCGAAACCCCACACAAGACACGGCACAAACCTAGAAGAATTGCTGAGTTTTAATTCACCGGCCGTGAAAGCCAATATACCATCTTTTTGGAAGCCTTCATAGGGAGGTTAAGGCTGCTTGAACTTTTAGTTCTCGTAGTCAAGTGGTGCAGTTGCACCTTATATAAAGGGAGGTGGCGCGCAGTTCGTCACTCCTGTGGGGGTCCGGGCGGGGACACCAAGAGCCCGCCGATGAGCCTAACTTGGTGTCCTAGGCGAAACCCCACACAAGACAAGGCACAAACCTAGAAGAATTGCTGAGTTTTAATTCACCGGCCGTGAAAGCCAATATACCATCTTTTTGGAAACCTTCATAGGGAGGTTAAGGCTGCTTGAACTTTTAGTTATCGTAGTCAAGTGGTGCAGTTGCACCTTATATAAAGGGAGGTGGCGCGCAGTTCGTCACTCCCGTGGGGGTCCGGGCGGGGACACCAAGAGCCCGCCGATGAGCCTAAATTGGTGTCCTAGGCGAAACCCCACACAAGACACGGCAATAACCTAGAAGAATTGCTGAGTTTTAATTCACCGGCCGTGAAAGCCAATATACCATCTTTTTGGACGCCTTCATAGGGAGGTTAAGGCTGCTTGAACTTTTAGTTCTCGTAGTCAAGTGGTGCAGTTGCACCTTATATAAAGGGAGGTGGCGCGCAGTTCGTCACTCCTGTGGGGGTCCGGGCGGGGACACCAAGAGCCCGCCGATGAGCCTAACTTGGTGTCCTAGGCGAAACCCCACACAAGACACGGCACAAACCTAGAAGAATTGCTGAGTTTTAATTCACCGGCCGTGAAAGCCAATATACCATCTTTTTGGAAGCATTCATAGGGAGGTTAAGGCTGCTTGAAATTTTAGTTCTCGTAGTCAAGTGGTGCAGTTGCACCTTATATAAAGGGAGGTGGCGCGCAGTTCGTCACTCCTGTGGGGGTCCGGGCGGGGACACCAAGAGCCCGCCGATGAGCCTAACTTGGTGTCCTAGGCGAAACCCCACACAAGACACGGCACAAACCTAGAAGAATTGCTGAGTTTTAATTCACCGGCCGTGAAAGCCAATATACCATCTTTTTGGAAGCCTTCATAGGGAGGTTAAGGCTGCTTGAACTTTTAGTTCTCGTAGTCAAGTGGTGCAGTTGCACCTTATATAAAGGGATGTGACGCGCAGTTCGTCACTACTGTGGGGGTCCGGGCGGGGACACCAAGAGCCCGCCGATGAGCCTAACTTGGTGTCCTAGGCGAAACCCCACACAAGACACGGCACAAACCTAGAAGAATTGCTGAGTTTTAATTCACCGGCCTTGAAAGCCAATATACCATCTTTTTGGAAGCCTTCATAGGGAGGTTAAGGCTGCTTGAAATTTTAGTTCTCGTAGTCAAGTGGAGCAGTTGCACCTTATATAAAGGGAGGTGGCGCGCAGTTCGTCACTCCTGTGTGGGTCCGGGCGGGGACACCAAGAGCCCGCCGATGAGCCTAACTTGGTGTCCTAGGCAAAACCCCACACAAGACACGGCACATACCTAGAAGAATTGCTGAGTTTTAATTCACCGGCCGTGAAAGCCAATATACCATCTTTTTGGAAGCCTTCATAGGGAGGTTAAGGCTGCTTGAACTCTTAGTTCTCGTAGTCAAGTGGTGCAGTTGCACCTTATATAAAGGGAGGTGGCGCGCAGTTCGTCACTCCTGTGGGGGTCCGGGCGGGGACACCAAGAGCCCGCCGATGAGCCTAACTTGGTGTCCTAGGCGAAACCCCACACAAGACACGGCACAAACCTAGAAGAATTGCTGAGTTTTAATTCACCGGCCGTGAAAGCCAATATACCATCTTTTTGGAAGCCTTCATAGGGAGGTTAAGGCTGCTTGAACTTTTAGTTCTCGTAGTCAAGTGGTGCAGTTGCACCTTATATAAAGGGAGGTGGCGCGCAGTTCGTCACTCCTGTGGGGGTCCGGGCGGGGACACCAAGAGCCCGCCGATGAGCCTAACTTGGTGTCCTAGGCGAAACCCCACACAAGACACGGCACAAACCTAGAAGAATTGCTGAGTTTTAATTCACCGGCCGTGAAAGCCAATATACCATCTTTTTGGAAGCCTTCATAGGGAGGTTAAGGCTGCTTGAACTTTTAGTTCTCGTAGTCAAGTGGTGCAGTTGCACCTTATATAAAGGGAGGTGGCGCGCAGTTCGTCACTCCTGTGGGGGTCCGGGCGGGGACACCAAGAGCCCGCCGATGAGCCTAACTTGGTGTCCTAGGCGAAACCCCACACAAGACAAGGCACAAACCTAGAAGAATTGCTGAGTTTTAATTCACCGGCCGTGAAAGCCAATATACCATCTTTTTGGAAACCTTCATAGGGAGGTTAAGGCTGCTTGAACTTTTAGTTATCGTAGTCAAGTGGTGCAGTTGCACCTTATATAAAGGGAGGTGGCGCGCAGTTCGTCACTCCCGTGGGGGTCCGGGCGGGGACACCAAGAGCCCGCCGATGAGCCTAAATTGGTGTCCTAGGCGAAACCCCACACAAGACACGGCAATAACCTAGAAGAATTGCTGAGTTTTAATTCACCGGCCGTGAAAGCCAATATACCATCTTTTTGGAAGCCTTCATAGGGAGGTTAAGGCTGCTTGAAATTTTAGTTCTCGTAGTCAAGTGGTGCAGTTGCACCTTATATAAAGGGAGGTGGCGCGCAGTTCGTCACTCCTGTGGGGGTCCGGGCGGGGACACCAAGAGCCCGCCGATGAGCCTAACTTGGTGTCCTAGGCGAAACCCCACACAAGACACGGCACAAACCTAGAAGAATTGCTGAGTTTTAATTCACCGGCCGTGAAAGCCAATATACCATCTTTTTGGAAGCCTTCATAGGGAGGTTAAGGCTGCTTGAACTTTTAGTTCTCGTAGTCAAGTGGTGCAGTTGCACCTTATATAAAGGGAGGTGGCGCGCAGTTCGTCACTCCTGTGGGGGTCCGGGCGGGGACACCAAGAGCCCGCCGATGAGCCTAACTTGGTGTCCTAGGCGAAACCCCACACAAGACACGGCACAAACCTAGAAGAATTGCTGAGTTTTAATTCACCGGCCGTGAAAGCCAATATACCATCTTTTTGGAAGCCTTCATAGGGAGGTTAAGGCTGCTTGAACTTTTAGTTCTCGTAGTCAAGTGGTGCAGTTGCACCTTATATAAAGGGAGGTGGCGCGCAGTTCGTCACTCCTGTGGGGGTCCGGGCGGGGACACCAAGAGCCCGCCGATGAGCCTAACTTGGTGTCCTAGGCGAAACCCCACACAAGACAAGGCACAAACCTAGAAGAATTGCTGAGTTTTAATTCACCGGCCGTGAAAGCCAATATACCATCTTTTTGGAAACCTTCATAGGGAGGTTAAGGCTGCTTGAACTTTTAGTTATCGTAGTCAAGTGGTGCAGTTGCACCTTATATAAAGGGAGGTGGCGCGCAGTTCGTCACTCCCGTGGGGGTCCGGGCGGGGACACCAAGAGCCCGCCGATGAGCCTAAATTGGTGTCCTAGGCGAAACCCCACACAAGACACGGCAATAACCTAGAAGAATTGCTGAGTTTTAATTCACCGGCCGTGAAAGCCAATATACCATCTTTTTGGAAGCCTTCATAGGGAGGTTAAGGCTGCTTGAACTTTTAGTTCTCGTAGTCAAGTGGTGCAGTTGCACCTTATATAAAGGGAGGTGGCGCGCAGTTCGTCACTCCTGTGGGGGTCCGGGCGGGGACACCAAGAGCCCGCCGATGAGCCTAACTTGGTGTCCTAGGCGAAACCCCACACAAGACACGGCACAAACCTAGAAGAATTGCTGAGTTTTAATTCACCGGCCGTGAAAGCCAATATACCATCTTTTTGGAAGCATTCATAGGGAGGTTAAGGCTGCTTGAACTTTTAGTTCTCGTAGTCAAGTGGTGCAGTTGCACCTTATATAAAGGGAGGTGGCGCGCAGTTCGTCACTCCTGTGGGGGTCCGGGCGGGGACACCAAGAGCCCGCCGATGAGCCTAACTTGGTGTCCTAGGCGAAACCCCACACAAGACACGGCACAAACCTAGAAGAATTGCTGAGTTTTAATTCACCGGCCGTGAAAGCCAATATACCATCTTTTTGGAAGCCTTCATGGGAGGTTAAGGCTGCTTGAACTTTTAGTTCTCGTAGTCAAGTGGAGCAGTTGCACCTTATATAAAGGGAGGTGGCGCGCAGTTCGTCACTCCTGTGTGGGTCCGGGCGGGGACACCAAGAGCCCGCCGATGAGCCTAACTTGGTGTCCTAGGCAAAACCCCACACAAGACACGGCACATACCTAGAAGAATTGCTGAGTTTTAATTCACCGGCCGTGAAAGCCAATATACCATCTTTTTGGAAGCCTTCATAGGGAGGTTAAGGCTGCTTGAACTCTTAGTTCTCGTAGTCAAGTGGTGCAGTTGCACCTTATATAAAGGGAGGTGGCGCGCAGTTCGTCACTCCTGTGGGGGTCCGGGCGGGGACACCAAGAGCCCGCCGATGAGCCTAACTTGGTGTCCTAGGCGAAACCCCACACAAGACACGGCACAAACCTAGAAGAATTGCTGAGTTTTAATTCACCGGCCGTGAAAGCCAATATACCATCTTTTTGGAAGCCTTCATACGGAGGTTAAGGCTGCTTGAACTTTTAGTTCTCGTAGTCAAGTGGTGCAGTTGCACCTTATATAAAGGGAGGTGGCGCGCAGTTCGTCACTCCTGTGGGGGTCCGGGCGGGGACACCAAGAGCCCGCCGATGAGCCTAACTTGGTATCCTAGGCGAAACCCCACACAAGACACGGCACAAACCTAGAAGAATTGCTGAGATTTAATTCACCGGCCGTGAAAGCCAATATACCATCTTTATGGAAGCCTTCATAGGGAGGTTAAGGCTGCTTGAACTTTTAGTTCTCGTAGTCAAGTGGTACAGTTGCACCTTATATAAAGGGAGGTGGCGCGCAGTTCGTCACTCCTGTGGGGGTCCGGGCGGGGACACCAAGAGCCCGCCGATGAGCCTAACTTGGTGTCCTAGGCGAAACCCCACACAAGACACGGCACAAACCTAGAAGAATTGCTGAGTTTTAATTCACCGGCCGTGAAAGCCAATATACCATCTTTTTGGAAGCCTTCATAGGGAGGTTAAGGCTGCTTGAACTTTTAGTTCTCGTAGTCAAGTGGTGCAGTTGCACCTTATATAAAGGGAGGTGGCGCGCAGTTCGTCACTCCTGTGGGGGTCCGGGCGGGGACACCAAGAGCCCGCCGATGAGCCTAACTTGGTGTCCTAGGCGAAACCCCACACAAGACAAGGCACAAACCTAGAAGAATTGCTGAGTTTTAATTCACCGGCCGTGAAAGCCAATATACCATCTTTTTGGAAACCTTCATAGGGAGGTTAAGGCTGCTTGAACTTTTAGTTATCGTAGTCAAGTGGTGCAGTTGCACCTTATATAAAGGGAGGTGGCGCGCAGTTCGTCACTCCCGTGGGGGTCCGGGCGGGGACACCAAGAGCCCGCCGATGAGCCTAAATTGGTGTCCTAGGCGAAACCCCACACAAGACACGGCAATAACCTAGAAGAATTGCTGAGTTTTAATTCACCGGCCGTGAAAGCCAATATACCATCTTTTTGGACGCCTTCATAGGGAGGTTAAGGCTGCTTGAACTTTTAGTTCTCGTAGTCAAGTGGTGCAGTTGCACCTTATATAAAGGGAGGTGGCGCGCAGTTCGTCACTCCTGTGGGGGTCCGGGCGGGGACACCAAGAGCCCGCCGATGAGCCTAACTTGGTGTCCTAGGCGAAACCCCACACAAGACACGGCACAAACCTAGAAGAATTGCTGAGTTTTAATTCACCGGCCGTGAAAGCCAATATACCATCTTTTTGGAAGCATTCATAGGGAGGTTAAGGCTGCTTGAACTTTTAGTTCTCGTAGTCAAGTGGTGCAGTTGCACCTTATATAAAGGGAGGTGGCGCGCAGTTCGTCACTCCTGTGGGGGTCCGGGCGGGGACACCAAGAGCCCGCCGATGAGCCTAACTTGGTGTCCTAGGCGAAACCCCACACAAGACACGGCACAAACCTAGAAGAATTGCTGAGTTTTAATTCACCGGCCGTGAAAGCCAATATACCATCTTTTTGGAAGCCTTCATAGGGAGGTTAAGGCTGCTTGAACTTTTAGTTCTCGTAGTCAAGTGGTGCAGTTGCACCTTATATAAAGGGATGTGACGCGCAGTTCGTCACTACTGTGGGGGTCCGGGCGGGGACACCAAGAGCCCGCCGATGAGCCTAACTTGGTGTCCTAGGCGAAACCCCACACAAGACACGGCACAAACCTAGAAGAATTGCTGAGTTTTAATTCACCGGCCTTGAAAGCCAATATACCATCTTTTTGGAAGCCTTCATAGGGAGGTTAAGGCTGCTTGAAATTTTAGTTCTCGTAGTCAAGTGGAGCAGTTGCACCTTATATAAAGGGAGGTGGCGCGCAGTTCGTCACTCCTGTGTGGGTCCGGGCGGGGACACCAAGAGCCCGCCGATGAGCCTAACTTGGTGTCCTAGGCAAAACCCCACACAAGACACGGCACATACCTAGAAGAATTGCTGAGTTTTAATTCACCGGCCGTGAAAGCCAATATACCATCTTTTTGGAAGCCTTCATAGGGAGGTTAAGGCTGCTTGAACTCTTAGTTCTCGTAGTCAAGTGGTGCAGTTGCACCTTATATAAAGGGAGGTGGCGCGCAGTTCGTCACTCCTGTGGGGGTCCGGGCGGGGACACCAAGAGCCCGCCGATGAGCCTAACTTGGTGTCCTAGGCGAAACCACACACAAGACACGGCACAAACCTAGAAGAATTGCTGAGTTTTAATTCACCGGCCGTGAAAGCCAATATACCATCTTTTTGGAAGCCTTCATAGGGAGGTTAAGGCTGCTTGAACTTTTAGTTCTCGTAGTCAAGTGGTGCAGTTGCACCTTATATAAAGGGAGGTGGCGCGCAGTTCGTCACTCCTGTGGGGGTCCGGGCGGGGACACCAAGAGCCCGCCGATGAGCCTAACTTGGTGTCCTAGGCGAAACCCCACACAAGACACGGCACAAACCTAGAAGAATTGCTGAGTTTTAATTCACCGGCCGTGAAAGCCAATATACCATCTTTTTGGAAGCCTTCATAGGGAGGTTAAGGCTGCTTGAACTTTTAGTTCTCGTAGTCAAGTGGTGCAGTTGCACCTTATATAAAGGGAGGTGGCGCGCAGTTCGTCACTCCTGTGGGGGTCCGGGCGGGGACACCAAGAGCCCGCCGATGAGCCTAACTTGGTATCCTAGGCGAAACCCCACACAAGACACGGCACAAACCTAGAAGAATTGCTGAGATTTAATTCACCGGCCGTGAAAGCCAATATACCATCTTTATGGAAGCCTTCATAGGGAGGTTAAGGCTGCTTGAACTTTTAGTTCTCGTAGTCAAGTGGTACAGTTGCACCTTATATAAAGGGAGGTGGCGCGCAGTTCGTCACTCCTGTGGGGGTCCGGGCGGGGACACCAAGAGCCCGCCGATGAGCCTAACTTGGTGTCCTAGGCGAAACCCCACACAAGACAAGGCACAAACCTAGAAGAATTGCTGAGTTTTAATTCACCGGCCGTGAAAGCCAATATACCATCTTTTTGGAAACCTTCATAGGGAGGTTAAGGCTGCTTGAACTTTTAGTTATCGTAGTCAAGTGGTGCAGTTGCACCTTATATAAAGGGAGGTGGCGCGCAGTTCGTCACTCCCGTGGGGGTCCGGGCGGGGACACCAAGAGCCCGCCGATGAGCCTAAATTGGTGTCCTAGGCGAAACCCCACACAAGACACGGCAATAACCTAGAAGAATTGCTGAGTTTTAATTCACCGGCCGTGAAAGCCAATATACCATCTTTTTGGAAGCCTTCATAAGGAGGTTAAGGCTGCTTGAACTTTTAGTTCTCGTAGTCAAGTGGTGCAGTTGCACCTTATATAAAGGGAGGTGGCGCGCAGTTCGTCACTCCTGTGGGGGTCCGGGCGGGGACACCAAGAGCCCGCCGATGAGCCTAACTTGGTGTCCTAGGCGAAACCCCACACAAGACACGGCACAAACCTAGAAGAATTGCTGAGTTTTAATTCACCGGCCGTGAAAGCCAATATACCATCTTTTTGGAAGCATTCATAGGGAGGTTAAGGCTGCTTGAACTTTTAGTTCTCGTAGTCAAGTGGTGCAGTTGCACCTTATATAAAGGGAGGTGGCGCGCAGTTCGTCACTCCTGTGGGGGTCCGGGCGGGGACACCAAGAGCCCGCCGATGAGCCTAACTTGGTGTCCTAGGCGAAACCCCACACAAGACACGGCACAAACCTAGAAGAATTGCTGAGTTTTAATTCACCGGCCGTGAAAGCCAATATACCATCTTTTTGGAAGCCTTCATGGGAGGTTAAGGCTGCTTGAACTTTTAGTTCTCGTAGTCAAGTGGTGCAGTTGCACCTTATATAAAGGGAGGTGACGCGCAGTTCGTCACTACTGTGGGGGTCCGGGCGGGGACACCAAGAGCCCGCCGATGAGCCTAACTTGGTGTCCTAGGCGAAACCCCACACAAGACACGGCACAAACCTAGAAGAATTGCTGAGTTTTAATTCACCGGCCTTGAAAGCCAATATACCATCTTTTTGGAAGCCTTCATAGGGAGGTTAAGGCTGCTTGAAATTTTAGTTCTCGTAGTCAAGTGGAGCAGTTGCACCTTATATAAAGGGAGGTGGCGCGCAGTTCGTCACTCCTGTGTGGGTCCGGGCGGGGACACCAAGAGCCCGCCGATGAGCCTAACTTGGTGTCCTAGGCAAAACCCCACACAAGACACGGCACATACCTAGAAGAATTGCTGAGTTTTAATTCACCGGCCGTGAAAGCCAATATACCATCTTTTTGGAAGCCTTCATAGGGAGGTTAAGGCTGCTTGAACTCTTAGTTCTCGTAGTCAAGTGGTGCAGTTGCACCTTATATAAAGGGAGGTGGCGCGCAGTTCGTCACTCCTGTGGGGGTCCGGGCGGGGACACCAAGAGCCCGCCGATGAGCCTAACTTGGTGTCCTAGGCGAAACCCCACACAAGACACGGCACAAACCTAGAAGAATTGCTGAGTTTTAATTCACCGGCCGTGAAAGCCAATATACCATCTTTTTGGAAGCCTTCATAGGGAGGTTAAGGCTGCTTGAACTTTTAGTTCTCGTAGTCAAGTGGAGCAGTTGCACCTTATATAAAGGGAGGTGGCGCGCAGTTCGTCACTCCTGTGGGGGTCCGGGCGGGGACACCAAGAGCGCGCGATGAGCCTAACTTGGTGTCCTAGGCGAAACCCCACACAAGACACGGCACAAACCTAGAAGAATTGCTGAGTTTTAATTCACCGGCCTTGAAAGCCAATATACCATCTTTTTGGAAGCCTTCATAGGGAGGTTAAGGCTGCTTGAAATTTTAGTTCTCGTAGTCAAGTGGAGCAGTTGCACCTTATATAAAGGGAGGTGGCGCGCAGTTCGTCACTCCTGTGAGGGTCCGGGCGGGGACACCAAGAGCCCGCCGATGAGCCTAACTTGGTGTCCTAGGCAAAACCCCACACAAGACACGGCACATACCTAGAAGAATTGCTGAGTTTTAATTCACCGGCCGTGAAAGCCAATATACCATCTTTTTGGAAGCCTTCATAGGGAGGTTAAGGCTGCTTGAAATTTTAGTTCTCGTAGTCAAGTGGTGCAGTTGCACCTTATATAAAGGGAGGTGGCGCGCAGTTCGTCACTCCTGTGGGGGTCCGGGCGGGGACACCAAGAGCCCGCCGATGAGCCTAACTTGGTGTCCTAGGCGAAACCCCACACAAGACACGGCACAAACCTAGAAGAATTGCTGAGTTTTAATTCACCGGCCGTGAAAGCCAATATACCATCTTTTTGGAAGCCTTCATAGGGAGGTTAAGGCTGCTTGAACTTTTAGTTCTCGTAGTCAAGTGGTGCAGTTGCACCTTATATAAAGGGAGGTGGCGCGCAGTTCGTCACTCCTGTGGGGGTCCGGGCGGGGACACCAAGAGCCCGCCGATGAGCCTAACTTGGTGTCCTAGGCGAAACCCCACACAAGACACGGCACAAACCTAGAAGAATTGCTGAGTTTTAATTCACCGGCCGTGAAAGCCAATATACCATCTTTTTGGAAGCCTTCATAGGGAGGTTAAGGCTGCTTGAACTTTTAGTTCTCGTAGTCAAGTGGTACAGTTGCACCTTATATAAAGGGAGGTGGCGCGCAGTTCGTCCACTCACTGTGTTCTTCTATCTAGTGCTCTGGACCGTCACGATACATCAAAGTGCTACGAAATTCACCGCTCATCAACCATTTTCAGCGAGGAAACTCTGGTCATCAGCACCTTCATCTGCATTTTCCAGAATTTTCCAGAACATTCACGAGCTTACCAGATCATACGAGATAGTATCCATACGTCATGTCGGACTCCGGCAAACAGCCGGCACCTCAGAGACGGCTGTCGCAGAGCATATTCGACTCACCACCGACACCACAACATACCATGGAAACTCAACAGATAAAGTGCTCTCGCACTACATCGGACGCAGCTAACAGCCCTACTTCACAGGCCAAAAGAAAATGCGGTGATGAGATCTCTTCTGGCTCCACATATACATCGTCTTCAGCTCCAACTTCGGCAGAACCAACTGGGCCTTCGGTGAGTGGAATTGACTTCATGCCTTTTGAAAATCGTCAACTAGCACCACTTCAACTGCCAAACCTTCCACCACCATCAATGGCTATACCCACAGCTCCATATATGCCAGGCACTCTTCGCTCATACGCTGTGGCAGCCCAGAACCCAGCTCTACATCCTCAAGTTCGCCAGCGAAGCGTTATAAACCCAAACCCCCTTCCCTCACCTGCATTCTATGTCATCAAGCTTACCGACATTGACCTCGCTAAGGCAAACCCCCGCACCCTTTTCACAATCATTTCCTCCTTTACCCCTGACCTCGCCTCCTACCGCCTGGAGTTACAACGCACCCGCGAAGGGTATAATATCAAAACTGCAAAGCCCTTCTACCAGCACCTAACGAACACCATTGGCCTAGCACAGTTCGGCCCTCGTACCCGTGCCAAAAACCTATCCAACTTCCAGCCTCCACGCCCTAACCCCCCTCCCTCCCGCCCTACCCCCCCTCCTCTCGGTCGTCGCCTATGGTGTCGACCGGGAATACTCAGAAGAAGATGTCGCCCAGCAGCTCGGCCTTCAAGGACTTACCATCTTCCGTGTGGCCAGGATAAGGAACAATACTGGCCCAACCTCACTTGTCCGGATTCTCAGCCGTGACACCGGGTCTCTGGACGCTCTTCTCCGCGATGGGGCCATCATCTTTGCCCGTCGCCATCGAGTGGAGCCTTCCCGTGCAGCCGCCCCCCAGAGGATGCGATGCGATAAGTGTCAGCGATATGACCACGCCCCGGGAGCACCCTGTGTCCATGCTGAGGTATGTGGTATCTGCAGTCAGGAACACCCTACATCTATGTGCCAAAACAGGACCTCCCCTAAATGTATCAATTGCTCCCTTCCTCACCCGGCCTTCAGTTTTAAATGTAAAAGCCGACCTGATCCCATTCCCACCCAGCCTGAAACCGTCGTACCAGTAGTTTCCCAAGACCTACCTACCCCAGCTCCTTCCTCCGCCCTTCCCACCCCTAGTACCGAAAACATTATTCGCTTCATTACCATGGTCCTACAGAATTGCCTCCCATTCCACCGTCCTCTTGTCCTCAACCAAGTTCAAATGGCGGCCCGGTTGATATTCAACACTCATTTAGACATAGCCTATGCGGGTAATAGGATGCACTTTGCATTCGTCCCGCTAGCGAGTGTTCCCCTTCTCAACTAATCATGGCGCTTAAAATATACTATGACAACATCCGCTCTGTCACCTCCAACCGGCCGACCTTTGAACTTTCCCTTTTAGAGCACTCCCCGGACATATTTATCCTCAACGAAACTTTCCTTGGTCCCTCCCACCGGCTGTGCCTCCCCCCGTATGTCGTCTACCGAGCGGATCGGCCGTACGGAGCGCGGCTTGCGGGCGGGGTAGCGGTCGGTGTTCAGCGTAACCTTACAGTCAAACGTCATTTCTATACCTTTCCTCATCACTTCACAGAATACCTAATCCTTGAAATTTTTGCCCCCTCCAAGACGTTCACCGTAGCTACCCTTTATTTATCCCCAAAGACCCCTCCCCCTATTGCTTTTCTCCAATACCTTGATCGCACCTTTCCCAATTATTTTCTAGCAGCTGACATTAATATCAACTCCTACACGGTGCAAGAACAAACTATTTTCCACAATCTCCTTCATAGTATCCGTGGAGTGCTCGTTCCCTTTCCCTCGCCCACAATACCCTCAACAAATTCTACCCCTGATGTCATGCTCATTTCCCCAACCCTAACCCCTCACCCTCTAGTCCGTATGCTTCCATCTATTGGTAGTGACCATGTTCCAGCTCTGATCTCGATACCCCACATCTTTCCCCGCCCAGATGCCCCATACCGGCCCCCTCCCACTCGACGTTTTACCAAGACCAACTGGTCTGAGTATCGAGCCACTGTTACTGATCTCCTCACTCCCCACACCTCCCCGACATCCCTACCAAATCTTCTCACACTAATCGCCGAAACTGAACATGCTCTCCTTACTGCCGACCGGCTTCATATCCCCCGCCACTCTTACCACCCTACCAAACCTCCTATACCCCCAAAGGCCCTTAACCTTTTACGCATAGCCCATGATTATTATCGGGCCTATCTCCGCACCCGAGATCCTGACACCCTCCGCCAACATCGTCGCCATCTCCGTCATGCCAAATCTTATATCCGTGCTATTAAACGCAAAACCTGGAACGATGCATGCACCCGTCTGGATGACACACCCGATCCTTCTAAATTTTGGTCTACCTTTCAACGCCTCACGAAATCTCGTCCATCCCACCCTACCTACCCCATTTATACCCCCACCTCAGTTCCCACTACTCCCCTCGAAAAGGCTAACCTTTTTGCATCTCACTACTACCATGTTTTCTCTCCAACCAACAACCCCCAATTCCAAAATCCAAATGACGTGCTTATCCAACGTCTTCAAGACCCGAAACTTACACCTGACCTCCAACCTTCCTTCGCTCACTTTACTAACATCGATTACTCTCATCCTCTTAATCATCCCATTTCTCCTTCTGAAATCACATCAATTCTTCGCCATCGTAAAAACACCGCTCCAGGAACCGATACCATTACCTACCGGCACCTTCAAGCCGCCCCCCCCATTCTTACCCATGTTCTTTCCCTTATATATACAACAATGCTATACACCGGTTTTTATCCCACCCACTGGTGTAAAGCTTCCATCCTTCTTTTCCTGAAACCCCACAAAGCTCCCTCTGATATAAACTCCTACCGCCCCATAAGCCTTCTTCCAGTACTATCCAAACTATTCGAACTAATCCTTGCAAAACGAATCAGCTCCTATCTCGAACCTCTCCATTTACTACCCGAATCCCAAGCCGGCTTCCGTGCCCACCGATCGACGCAAGACCACCTTTTCCACTTAACCGCTTCATTGTCCGCTTTCATGAAACCTCGCCGCACTGCCGCTCTCATATGCCTCGATGTAGAGAAAGCTTTCGATAAGGTCTACCACCCCGTACTCTTATACAAACTCCGACATCTCCCCATCCCCTCTTCCCTTATCCGTCTGATATATAATTTCTTATCACACCGCACAGCCTCTATCCGAATCAAATCTTCACATTCCTACACCTTCTCCATTCGTGCCGGCGTCCCCCAGGGGTCGCCACTTTCCCCCTTACTCTACCTTTTATTTACCCACGATATTCCACACCCACCTCCCCCACTACGCCTTTATCAATTTGCTGACGACCTAGCTATCCTCGCCCTCGGTCACACTGCCCCCAAACTACAAAATCTTCTCCAATCCTACCTCAACACTCTTCAGTCCTGGTTCCTCTCTTCTCATATAACAGTCAATGCTCGGAAAACCCAATTCATAGTCTTTAGAAGAAAATCCCGCCTCTGCCCTCCCCGCCACCGAATCCATCTCACCCTGAACTCTCTCCCTCTTCTCGAAACCAACAAACTCATTTACCTCGGTATCACCTTTCAAAACAACCTACAATGGACCCACCATCTCCGCCTCCTTACCAGCCGCGCCCTTCATCGTCTAACTGTTACCCGCTCCCTCACCGGCCATACCTGGGGCCTGAAAGCCCCTACCATCATCCGTATATACCGTGCTTTCATCCTCCCTGTCCTACTCTACGCTTCCATGTCCTGGCTCACCGCGCCCCCTCCTCTTTATTTTAATCTGCTAAAACTTGATCGCCATGCCCTCCGCATGGCATACCGCCTACCTTATGACACACCATCCGCTGATTTTACCACCCTCTATACCTTTCCTACGATTATCACTACTCTACATAACCTACGCCTAAAGTACCTTACCCGTGCTCGTCTCGCAAACCTCCCATTCTTTTCCGAAGCTCTATCTGTCTCTCCCCTTGCCCAAGATATCCTCAATGACAACCGCACCCCTGCAAATTCTCATCTCTTTCCCCCACCCATAACCTAGTCTCCTCAACACAGCTCAGCCCTCCACCCCCAGCTGCCTTTGGCTATGAAACACACGTCGCTTCATCTACTTTCCGCGCGCTCCTGGGGGTGGTGTCAACCCAGTCACGTTGAAGTCCAGTGAGTGTTCGGCGCATAGCCTTCAAAGATATCGCTTTCATTAGTCGCATCTCTCCGATACCCATTCAATGTACTGCCAGTGAAAAGTGCTCCATATCCGTGTGATTGCCCCAGTGATTATACTTCCCCAAACAAGTGTATTCTTTAAACTATGCTTAAAGAATCATACGATTATGGACAAAGAAAGAACAAGAAACTAGGATAAATCCAAGGAACTTTGATTGAAATATGTATATATATGTTTTGTATTTATATATCAGTGTATATTTGTTTTTTGCCCACATACCGTTATTATGTTTTGTGCCTTCTGTATGTAACATTGTGTTGAACAATAAATGGGGGTGTGAGTGGGGCCTCTGCCCGGGCGGGGTGTTGTGTTGGGCCTTTCCTTGGGGGGTCTCCTTTGTTGGTCGGGGTGACCTCTGCGCCACCAAACAGAGAAATCATTAAATTTACGCATGTCCTGACATGCTCCCAGCAAAATAATTTCATTAAAATTAAAATAACAAATATCCAATGGCCTAAGGGCTACTAGTCTAGCCGATGGCCCGCCTGCTCCCGCGCTTCGCGCGGAAGCAGGAATTGAAATAACAACTAGAAGAAGAAGAAGAAGCAGTTCGTCACTCCTGTGGGGGTCCGGGCGGGGACACCAAGAGCCCGCCGATGAGCCTAACTTGGTGTCCTAGGCGAAACCCCACACAAGACACGGCACAAACCTAGAAGAATTGCTGAGTTTTAATTTACCGGCCGTGAAAACCAATATACCATCTTTTTGGAAGCCTTCATAGGGAGGTTAAGGCTGCTTGAACTTTTAGTTCTCGTAGTCAAGTGGTGCAGTTGCACCTTATATAAAGGGAGGTGGCGCGCAGTTCGTCACTCCTGTGGGGGTCCGGGCGGGGACACCAAGAGCCCGCCGATGAGCCTAACTTGGTGTCCTAGGCGAAACCCCACACAAGACACGGCACAAACCTAGAAGAATTGCTGAGTTTTAATTCACCGGCCTTGAAAGCCAATATACCATCTTTTTGGAAGCCTTCATAGGGAGGTTAAGGCTGCTTGAAATTTTAGTTCTCGTAGTCAAGTGGAGCAGTTGCACCTTATATAAAGGGAGGTGGCGCGCAGTTCGTCACTCCTGTGTGGGTCCGGGCGGGGACACCAAGAGCCCGCCGATGAGCCTAACTTGGTGTCCTAGGCAAAACCCCACACAAGACACGGCACATACCTAGAAGAATTGCTGAGTTTTAATTCACCGGCCGTGAAAGCCAATATACCATCTTTTTGGAAGCCTTCATAGGGAGGTTAAGGCTGCTTGAACTCTTAGTTCTCGTAGTCAAGTGGTGCAGTTGCACCTTATATAAAGGGAGGTGGCGCGCAGTTCGTCACTCCTGTGGGGGTCCGGGCGGGGACACCAAGAGCCCGCCGATGAGCCTAACTTGGTGTCCTAGGCGAAACCCCACACAAGACACGGCACAAACCTAGAAGAATTGCTGAGTTTTAATTCACCGGCCGTGAAAGCCAATATACCATCTTTTTGGAAGCCTTCATAGGGAGGTTAAGGCTGCTTGAACTTTTAGTTCTCGTAGTCAAGTGGAGCAGTTGCACCTTATATAAAGGGAGGTGGCGCGCAGTTCGTCACTCCTGTGGGGGTCCGGGCGGGGACACCAAGAGCGCGAGATGAGCCTAACTTGGTGTCCTAGGCGAAACCCCACACAAGACACGGCACAAACCTAGAAGAATTGCTGAGTTTTAATTCACCGGCCTTGAAAGCCAATATACCATCTTTTTGGAAGCCTTCATAGGGAGGTTAAGGCTGCTTGAAATTTTAGTTCTCGTAGTCAAGTGGAGCAGTTGCACCTTATATAAAGGGAGGTGGCGCGCAGTTCGTCACTCCTGTGAGGGTCCGGGCGGGGACACCAAGAGCCCGCCGATGAGCCTAACTTGGTGTCCTAGGCAAAACCCCACACAAGACACGGCACATACCTAGAAGAATTGCTGAGTTTTAATTCACCGGCCGTGAAAGCCAATATACCATCTTTTTGGAAGCCTTCATAGGGAGGTTAAGGCTGCTTGAAATTTTAGTTCTCGTAGTCAAGTGGTGCAGTTGCACCTTATATAAAGGGAGGTGGCGCGCAGTTCGTCACTCCTGTGGGGGTCCGGGCGGGGACACCAAGAGCCCGCCGATGAGCCTAACTTGGTGTCCTAGGCGAAACCCCACACAAGACACGGCACAAACCTAGAAGAATTGCTGAGTTTTAATTCACCGGCCGTGAAAGCCAATATACCATCTTTTTGGAAGCCTTCATAGGGAGGTTAAGGCTGCTTGAACTTTTAGTTCTCGTAGTCAAGTGGTGCAGTTGCACCTTATATAAAGGGAGGTGGCGCGCAGTTCGTCACTCCTGTGGGGGTCCGGGCGGGGACACCAAGAGCCCGCCGATGAGCCTAACTTGGTGTCCTAGGCGAAACCCCACACAAGACACGGCACAAACCTAGAAGAATTGCTGAGTTTTAATTCACCGGCCGTGAAAGCCAATATACCATCTTTTTGGAAGCCTTCATAGGGAGGTTAAGGCTGCTTGAACTTTTAGTTCTCGTAGTCAAGTGGTACAGTTGCACCTTATATAAAGGGAGGTGGCGCGCAGTTCGTCCACTCACTGTGTTCTTCTATCTAGTGCTCTGGACCGTCACGATACATCAAAGTGCTACGAAATTCACCGCTCATCAACCATTTTCAGCGAGGAAACTCTGGTCATCAGCACCTTCATCTGCATTTTCCAGAATTTTCCAGAACATTCACGAGCTTACCAGATCATACGAGATAGTATCCATACGTCATGTCGGACTCCGGCAAACAGCCGGCACCTCAGAGACGGCTGTCGCAGAGCATATTCGACTCACCACCGACACCACAACATACCATGGAAACTCAACAGATAAAGTGCTCTCGCACTACATCGGACGCAGCTAACAGCCCTACTTCACAGGCCAAAAGAAAATGCGGTGATGAGATCTCTTCTGGCTCCACATATACATCGTCTTCAGCTCCAACTTCGGCAGAACCAACTGGGCCTTCGGTGAGTGGAATTGACTTCATGCCTTTTGAAAATCGTCAACTAGCACCACTTCAACTGCCAAACCTTCCACCACCATCAATGGCTATACCCACAGCTCCATATATGCCAGGCACTCTTCGCTCATACGCTGTGGCAGCCCAGAACCCAGCTCTACATCCTCAAGTTCGCCAGCGAAGCGTTATAAACCCAAACCCCCTTCCCTCACCTGCATTCTATGTCATCAAGCTTACCGACATTGACCTCGCTAAGGCAAACCCCCGCACCCTTTTCACAATCATTTCCTCCTTTACCCCTGACCTCGCCTCCTACCGCCTGGAGTTACAACGCACCCGCGAAGGGTATAATTTCAAAACTGCAAAGCCCTTCTACCAGCACCTAACGAACACCATTGGCCTAGCACAGTTCGGCCCTCGTACCCGTGCCAAAAACCTATCCAACTTCCAGCCTCCACGCCCTAACCCCCCTCCCTCCCGCCCTACCCCCCTCCTCTCGGTCGTCGCCTATGGTGTCGACCGGGAATACTCAGAAGAAGATGTCGCCCAGCAGCTCGGCCTTCAAGGACTTACCATCTTCCGTGTGGCCAGGATAAGGAACAATACTGGCCCAACCTCACTTGTCCGGATTCTCAGCCGTGACACCGGGTCTCTGGACGCTCTTCTCCGCGATGGGGCCATCATCTTTGCCCGTCGCCATCGAGTGGAGCCTTCCCGTGCAGCCGCCCCCCAGAGGATGCGATGCGATAAGTGTCAGCGATATGACCACGCCCCGGGAGCACCCTGTGTCCATGCTGAGGTATGTGGTATCTGCAGTCAGGAACACCCTACATCTATGTGCCAAAACAGGACCTCCCCTAAATGTATCAATTGCTCCCTTCCTCACCCGGCCTTCAGTTTTAAATGTAAAAGCCGACCTGATCCCATTCCCACCCAGCCTGAAACCGTCGTACCAGTAGTTTCCCAAGACCTACCTACCCCAGCTCCTTCCTCCGCCCTTCCCACCCCTAGTACCGAAAACATTATTCGCTTCATTACCATGGTCCTACAGAATTGCCTCCCATTCCACCGTCCTCTTGTCCTCAACCAAGTTCAAATGGCGGCCCGGTTGATATTCAACACTCATTTAGACATAGCCTATGCGGGTAATAGGATGCACTTTGCATTCGTCCCGCTAGCGAGTGTTCCCCTTCTCAACTAATCATGGCGCTTAAAATATACTATGACAACATCCGCTCTGTCACCCTCCAACCGGCCGACCTTTGAACTTTCCCTTTTAGAGCACTCCCCGGACATATTATCCTCAACGAAACTTTCCTTGGTCCCTCCCACCGGCTGTGCCTCCCCCCGTATGTCGTCTACCGAGGCGGATCGGCCGTACGGAGCGCGGCTTGCGGGCGGGGTAGCGGTCGGTGTTCAGCGTAACCTTACAGTCAAACGTCTTTCTATACCTTTCCTCATCACTTCACAGAATACCTAATCCTTGAAATTTTTGCCCCCTCCAAGACGTTCACCGTAGCTACCCTTTATTTATCCCCAAAGACCCCTCCCCCTATTGCTTTTCTCCAATACCTTGATCGCACCTTTCCCAATTATTTTCTAGCAGCTGACATTAATATCAACTCCTACACGGTGCAAGAACAAACTATTTTCCACAATCTCCTTCATAGTATCCGTGGAGTGCTCGTTCCCTTTCCCTCGCCCACAATACCCTCAACAAATTCTACCCCTGATGTCATGCTCATTTCCCCAACCCTAACCCCTCACCCTCTAGTCCGTATGCTTCCATCTATTGGTAGTGACCATGTTCCAGCTCTGATCTCGATACCCCACATCTTTCCCCGCCCAGATGCCCCATACCGGCCCCCTCCCACTCGACGTTTTACCAAGACCAACTGGTCTGAGTATCGAGCCACTGTTACTGATCTCCTCACTCCCCACACCTCCCCGACATCCCTACCAAATCTTCTCACACTAATCGCCGAAACTGAACATGCTCTCCTTACTGCCGACCGGCTTCATATCCCCCGCCACTCTTACCACCCTACCAAACCTCCTATACCCCCAAAGGCCCTTAACCTTTTACGCATAGCCCATGATTATTATCGGGCCTATCTCCGCACCCGAGATCCTGACACCCTCCGCCAACATCGTCGCCATCTCCGTCATGCCAAATCTTATATCCGTGCTATTAAACGCAAAACCTGGAACGATGCATGCACCCGTCTGGATGACACACCCGATCCTTCTAAATTTTGGTCTACCTTTCAACGCCTCACGAAATCTCGTCCATCCCACCCTACCTACCCCATTTATACCCCCACCTCAGTTCCCACTACTCCCCTCGAAAAGGCTAACCTTTTTGCATCTCACTACTACCATGTTTTCTCTCCAACCAACAACCCCCAATTCCAAAATCCAAATGACGTGCTTATCCAACGTCTTCAAGACCCGAAACTTACACCTGACCTCCAACCTTCCTTCGCTCACTTTACTAACATCGATTACTCTCATCCTCTTAATCATCCCATTTCTCCTTCTGAAATCACATCAATTCTTCGCCATCGTAAAAACACCGCTCCAGGAACCGATACCATTACCTACCGGCACCTTCAAGCCGCCCCCCCCATTCTTACCCATGTTCTTTCCCTTATATATACAACAATGCTATACACCGGTTTTTATCCCACCCACTGGTGTAAAGCTTCCATCCTTCTTTTCCTGAAACCCCACAAAGCTCCCTCTGATATAAACTCCTACCGCCCCATAAGCCTTCTTCCAGTACTATCCAAACTATTCGAACTAATCCTTGCAAAACGAATCAGCTCCTATCTCGAACCTCTCCATTTACTACCCGAATCCCAAGCCGGCTTCCGTGCCCACCGATCGACGCAAGACCACCTTTTCCACTTAACCGCTTCATTGTCCGCTTTCATGAAACCTCGCCGCACTGCCGCTCTCATATGCCTCGATGTAGAGAAAGCTTTCGATAAGGTCTACCACCCCGTACTCTTATACAAACTCCGACATCTCCCCATCCCCTCTTCCCTTATCCGTCTGATATATAATTTCTTATCACACCGCACAGCCTCTATCCGAATCAAATCTTCACATTCCTACACCTTCTCCATTCGTGCCGGCGTCCCCCAGGGGTCGCCACTTTCCCCCTTACTCTACCTTTTATTTACCCACGATATTCCACACCCACCTCCCCCACTACGCCTTTATCAATTTGCTGACGACCTAGCTATCCTCGCCCTCGGTCACACTGCCCCCAAACTACA
This sequence comes from Meconema thalassinum, assembly GCA_946902985.2. Taxonomy (NCBI): domain Eukaryota; kingdom Metazoa; phylum Arthropoda; class Insecta; order Orthoptera; family Tettigoniidae; genus Meconema; species Meconema thalassinum. The sequence goes on from OX336397.1 coordinate 147,958,653, forward strand.
AAATCTTCTCCAATCCTACCTCAACACTCTTCAGTCCTGGTTCCTCTCTTCTCATATAACAGTCAATGCTCGGAAAACCCAATTCATAGTCTTTAGAAGAAAATCCCGCCTCTGCCCTCCCCGCCACCGAATCCATCTCACCCTGAACTCTCTCCCTCTTCTCGAAACCAACAAACTCATTTACCTCGGTATCACCTTTCAAAACAACCTACAATGGACCCACCATCTCCGCCTCCTTACCAGCCGCGCCCTTCATCGTCTAACTGTTACCCGCTCCCTCACCGGCCATACCTGGGGCCTGAAAGCCCCTACCATCATCCGTATATACCGTGCTTTCATCCTCCCTGTCCTACTCTACGCTTCCATGTCCTGGCTCACCGCGCCCCCTCCTCTTTATTTTAATCTGCTAAAACTTGATCGCCATGCCCTCCGCATGGCATACCGCCTACCTTATGACACACCATCCGCTGATTTTACCACCCTCTATACCTTTCCTACGATTATCACTACTCTACATAACCTACGCCTAAAGTACCTTACCCGTGCTCGTCTCGCAAACCTCCCATTCTTTTCCGAAGCTCTATCTGTCTCTCCCCTTGCCCAAGATATCCTCAATGACAACCGCACCCCTGCAAATTCTCATCTCTTTCCCCCACCCATAACCTAGTCTCCTCAACACAGCTCAGCCCTCCACCCCCAGCTGCCTTTGGCTATGAAACACACGTCGCTTCATCTACTTTCCGCGCGCTCCTGGGGGTGGTGTCAACCCAGTCACGTTGAAGTCCAGTGAGTGTTCGGCGCATAGCCTTCAAAGATATCGCTTTCATTAGTCGCATCTCTCCGATACCCATTCAATGTACTGCCAGTGAAAAGTGCTCCATATCCGTGTGATTGCCCCAGTGATTATACTTCCCCAAACAAGTGTATTCTTTAAACTATGCTTAAAGAATCATACGATTATGGACAAAGAAAGAACAAGAAACTAGGATAAATCCAAGGAACTTTGATTGAAATATGTATATATATGTTTTGTATTTATATATCAGTGTATATTTGTTTTTTGCCCACATACCGTTATTATGTTTTGTGCCTTCTGTATGTAACATTGTGTTGAACAATAAATGGGGGTGTGAGTGGGGCCTCGGCCCGGGCGGGGTGTTGTGTTGGGCCTTTCCTTGGGGGGTCTCCTTTGTTGGTCGGGGTGACCTCTGCGCCACCAAACAGAGAAATCATTAAATTTACGCATGTCCTGACATGCTCCCAGCAAAATAATTTCATTAAAATTAAAATAACAAATATCCAATGGCCTAAGGGCTACTAGTCTAGCCGATGGCCCGCCTGCTCCCGCGCTTCGCGCGGAAGCAGGAATTGAAATAACAACTAGAAGAAGAAGAAGAAGCAGTTCGTCACTCCTGTGGGGGTCCGGGCGGGGACACCAAGAGCCCGCCGATGAGCCTAACTTGGTGTCCTAGGCGAAACCCCACACAAGACACGGCACAAACCTAGAAGAATTGCTGAGTTTTAATTTACCGGCCGTGAAAACCAATATACCATCTTTTTGGAAGCCTTCATAGGGAGGTTAAGGCTGCTTGAACTTTTAGTTCTCGTAGTCAAGTGGTGCAGTTGCACCTTATATAAAGGGAGGTGGCGCGCAGTTCGTCACTCCTGTGGGGGTCCGGGCGGGGACACCAAGAGCCCGCCGATGAGCCTAACTTGGTGTCCTAGGCGAAACCCCACACAAGACACGGCACAAACCTAGAAGAATTGCTGAGTTTTAATTCACCGGCCTTGAAAGCCAATATACCATCTTTTTGGAAGCCTTCATAGGGAGGTTAAGGCTGCTTGAAATTTTAGTTCTCGTAGTCAAGTGGAGCAGTTGCACCTTATATAAAGGGAGGTGGCGCGCAGTTCGTCACTCCTGTGTGGGTCCGGGCGGGGACACCAAGAGCCCGCCGATGAGCCTAACTTGGTGTCCTAGGCAAAACCCCACACAAGACACGGCACATACCTAGAAGAATTGCTGAGTTTTAATTCACCGGCCGTGAAAGCCAATATACCATCTTTTTGGAAGCCTTCATAGGGAGGTTAAGGCTGCTTGAACTCTTAGTTCTCGTAGTCAAGTGGTGCAGTTGCACCTTATATAAAGGGAGGTGGCGCGCAGTTCGTCACTCCTGTGGGGGTCCTGGCGGGGACACCAAGAGCCCGCCGATGAGCCTAACTTGGTGTCCTAGGCGAAACCCCACACAAGACACGGCACAAACCTAGAAGAATTGCTGAGTTTTAATTCACCGGCCGTGAAAGCCAATATACCATCTTTTTGGAAGCCTTCATAGGGAGGTTAAGGCTGCTTGAACTTTTAGTTCTCGTAGTCAAGTGGAGCAGTTGCACCTTATATAAGGGGAGGTGGCGCGCAGTTCGTCACTCCTGTGGGGGTCCGGGCGGGGACACCAAGAGCGCGCGATGAGCCTAACTTGGTGTCCTAGGCGAAACCCCACACAAGACACGGCACAAACCTAGAAGAATTGCTGAGTTTTAATTCACCGGCCTTGAAAGCCAATATACCATCTTTTTGGAAGCCTTCATAGGGAGGTTAAGGCTGCTTGAAATTTTAGTTCTCGTAGTCAAGTGGAGCAGTTGCACCTTATATAAAGGGAGGTGGCGCGCAGTTCGTCACTCCTGTGAGGGTCCGGGCGGGGACACCAAGAGCCCGCCGATGAGCCTAACTTGGTGTCCTAGGCGAAACCCCACACAAGACACGGCACAAACCTAGAAGAATTGCTGAGTTTTAATTTACCGGCCGTGAAAACCAATATACCATCTTTTTGGAAGCCTTCATAGGGAGGTTAAGGCTGCTTGAACTTTTAGTTCTCGTAGTCAAGTGGTGCAGTTGCACCTTATATAAAGGGAGGTGGCGCGCAGTTCGTCACTCCTGTGGGGGTCCGGGCGGGGACACCAAGAGCCCGCCGATGAGCCTAACTTGGTGTCCTAGGCGAAACCCCACACAAAACACGGCACAAACCTAGAAGAATTGCTGAGTTTTAATTCACCGGCCGTGAAAGCCAATATACCATCTTTTTGGAAGCCTTCATAGGGAGGTTAAGGCTGCTTGAACTTTTAGTTCTCGTAGTCAAGTGGTGCAGTTGCACCTTATATAAAGGGAGGTGGCGCGCAGTTCGTCACTCCTGTGGGGGTCCGGGCAGGGACACCAAGAGCCCGCCGATGAGCCTAACTTGGTGTCCTAGGCGAAACCCCACACAAGACACGGCACAAACCTAGAAGAATTGCTGAGTTTTAATTCACCGGCCGTGAAAGCCAATATACCATCTTTTTGGAAGCTTTCATAGGGAGGTTAAGGCTGCTTGAACTTTTAGTTCTCGTAGTCAAGTGGTGCAGTTGCACCTTATATAAAGGGAGGTGACGCGCAGTTCGTCACTCCTGTGGGGGTCCGGGCGGGGACACCAAGAGCTCACCGATGAGCCTAACTTGGTGTCCTAGGCGAAACCCCACACAAGACACGGCACAAACCTAGAAGAATTGCTGAGTTTTAATTCACCGGCCGTGAAAGCCAATATACCATCTTTTTGGAAGCCTTCATAGGGAGGTTTAGGCTGCTTGATCTTTTAGTTCTCGTAGTCAAGTGGTGCAGTTGCACCTTATATAAAGGGAGGTGGCGCGCAGTTCGTCACTCCTCTGGGGGTCCGGGCGTGGACACCACGAGCCTTCCGATGAGCCTTACTTGGTGTCCTAGGCGAAACCCCACACAAGACACGGCACAAACCTAGAAGAATTGCTGAGTTTTAATTCACCGGCCGTGAAAGCCAATATACCATCTTTTTGGAAGCCTTCATAGGGACGTTAAGGCTGCTTGAACTTTTAGTTCTCGTAGTCAAGTGGTGCAGTTGCACCTTATATAAAGGGAGGTGGCGCGCAGTTCGTCACTCCTGTGGGGGTCCGGGCGGGGACACCAAGAGCCCGCCGATAAGCCTAACTTGGTGTCCTAGGCGAAACCCCACACAAGACACGGCACAAACCTAGAAGAATTGCTGAGTTTTAATTCACCGGCCTTGAAAGCCAATATACCATCTTTTTGGAAGCCTTCATAGGGAGGTTAAGGCTGCTTGAACTTATAGTTCTCGTAGTCAAGTGGAGCAGTTGCACCTTATATAAAGGGAGGTGGAGCGCAGTTCGTCACTCCTGTGGGGGTCCGGGCGGGGACACCAAGAGCCCGCCGATGAGCCTAACTTGGTGTCCTAGGCGAAACCCCACACAAGACACGGCACAAACCTAGAAGAATTGCTGAGTTTTAATTCACCGGCCTTGAAAGCCAATATACCATCTTTTTTGAAGCCTTCATAGGGAGGTTAAGGCTGCTTGAAATTTTAGTTCTCGTAGTCAAGTGGAGCAGTTGCACCTTATATAAAGGGAGGTGGCGCGCAGTTCGTCACTCCTGTGTGGGTCCGGGCGGGGACACCAAGAGCCCGCCGATGAGCCTAACTTGGTGTCCTAGGCGAAACCCCACACAAGACACGGCACATACCTAGAAGAATTGCTGAGTTTTAATTCACCGGCCGCGAAAGCCAATATACCATCTTTTTGGAAGCCTTCATAGGGAGGTTAAGGCTGCTTGAACTTTTAGTTCTCGTAGTCAAGTGGTGCAGTTGCACCTTATATAAAGGGAGGTGGCGCGCAGTTCGTCACTCCTGTGGGGGTCCGGGCGGGGACACCAAGAGCCCGCCGATGAGCCTAACTTGGTGTCCTAGGCGAAACCCCACACAAGACACGGCACAAACCTAGAAGAATTGCTGAGTTTTAATTCACCGGCCGTGAAAGCCAATATACCATCCTTTTGGAAGCCTTCATAGGGAGGTTAAGGCTGCTTGAACTTTTAGTTCTCGTAGTCAAGTGGAGCAGTTGCACCTTATATAAAGGGAGGTGGCGCGCAGTTCGTCACTCCTGTGGGGTTCCGGGCGGGGACACCAAGAGCCCGCGATGAGCCTAACTTGGTGTCCTAGGCGAAACCCCACACAAGACACGGCACAAACCTAGAAGAATTGCTGAGTTTTAATTCACCGGCCGTGAAAGCCAATATACCATCTTTTTGGAAGCCTTCATAGGGAGGTTAAGGCTGCTTGAACTTTTAGTTCTCGTAGTCAAGTGGTGCAGTTGCACCTTATATAAAGGGAGGTGGCGCGCAGTTCGTCACTCCTGTGGCGGTCCGGGCGGGGACACCAAGAGCCCGCCGATGAGCCTAACTTGGTGTCCTAGGCGAAACCCCACACAAGACACGGCACAAACCTAGAAGAATTGCTGAGTTTTAATTCACCGGCCGTGAAAGCCAATATACCATCTTTTTGGAAGCCTTCATAGGGGGGTTAAGGCTGCTTGAACTTTTAGTTCTCGTAGTCAAGTGGTGCAGTTGCACCTTATATAAAGGGAGGTGGCGCGCAGTTCGTCACTCCTGTGGGGGTCCGGGTGGGGACACCAAGAGCCCGCCGATGAGCCTAACTTGGTGTCCTAGGCGAAACCCCACACAAGACACGGCACAAACCTAGAAGAATTGCTGTTTTAATTCACCGGCCGTGAAAGCCAATATACCATCTTTTTGGAAGCCTTCATGGGGAGGTTAAGGCTGCTTGAACTTTTAGTTCTCGTAGTCAAGTGGTGCAGTTGCACCTTATATAAAGGGAGGTGGCGCGCAGTTCGTCACTCCTGTGGGGGTCCGGGCGGGGACACCAAGAGCCCGCTGATGAGCCTAACTTGGTGTCCTAGGCGAAACCCCACACAAGACACGGCACAAACCTAGAAGAATTGCTGAGTTTTAATTCACCGGCCGTGAAAGCCAATATACCATCTTTTTGGAAGCCTTCATAGGGAGGTTAAGGCTGCTTGAACATTTAGTTCTCGTAGTCAAGTGGTGCAGTTGCACCTTATATAAAGGGAGGTGGCGCGCAGTTCGTCACTCCTGTGGGGGTCCGGGTGGGGACACCAAGAGCCCGCCGATGAGCCTAACTTGGTGTCCTAGGCGAAACCCCACACAAGACACGGCACAAACCTAGAAGAATTGCTGAGTTTTAATTCACCGGCCGTGAAAGCCAATATACCATCTTTTTGGAAGCCTTCATAGGGAGGTTAAGGCTGCTTGAAATTTAGTTCTCGTAGTCAAGTGGTGCAGTTGCACCTTATATAAAGGGAGGTGGCGCGCAGTTCGTCACTCCTGTAGGGGTCCGGGCGGGGACACCAAGAGCCCGCCGATGAGCCTTACTTGGTGTCCTAGGCGAAACCCCACACATGACACGGCACAAACCTAGAAGAATTGCTGAGTTTTATTTCACCGGCCGTGAAAGCCAATATACCATCTTTTTGGAAGCCTTCATAGGGAGGTTAAGGCTGCTTGAACTTTTAGTTCTCGTAGTCAAGTGGTGCGGTTGCACCTTATATAAAAGGGAGGTGGCGCGCAGTTCGTCACTCCTGTGGGGGTCCGGGCGGGGACACCAAGAGCCGGCCGATGAGCCTAACTTGGTGTCCTAGGCGAAACCCCACACAAGACACGGCACAAACCTAGAAGACTTGCTGAGTTTTAATTCACCGGCCGTGAAAGCCAATATACCATCTTTTTGGAAGCCTTCATAGGGAGGTTAAGGCTGCTTGAACTTTTAGTTCTCGTAGTCAAGTGGTGCAGTTGCACCTTATATAAAGGGAGGTGGCGCGCAATTCGTCACTCCTGTGGTTGTCCGGGCGGGGACACCAAGAGCCCGCCGATGAGCCTAAATTGGTGTCCTAGGCGAAACCCCACACAAGACACGGCACAAACCTAGAAGAATTGCTGAGTTTTAATTCACCGGCCGTGAAAGCCAATATACCATCTTTTTGGAAGCCTTCATAGGGAGGTTAAGGCTGCTTGAACTTTTAGTTCTCGTAGTCAAGTGGTGCAGTTGCACCTTATATAAAGGGAGGTGGCGCGCAGTTCGTCACTCCTGTTGGGGTTTCGGGCGGGGACACCAAGAGCCCGCCGATGAGCCTAAATTGGTGTCCTAGGCGAAACCCCACACAAGACACGGCACAAACCTAGAAGAATCGCTGAGTTTTAATTTATCCGGCCGTGAAAGCCAATATACCATCTTTTTGGAAGCCTTCATAGGGAGGTTAAGGCCGCTTGAACTTTTAGTTCTCGTAGTCAAGTGGTGCAGTTGCACCTTATATAAAGGGTGGTGGCGCGCAGTTCGTCACTCCTGTGGGGGTCCGGGCGGGGACACCAAGAGCCCGCCGATGAGCCTAACTTGGTGTCCTAGGCGAAACCCCACACAAGACACGGCACACACCTAGAAGAATTGCTGAGTTTTAATTCACCGGCTGTGGAAGCCAATATACCATCTTTTTGGAAGCCTTCATGGGGAGGTTAAGGCTGCTTGAACTTTTAGTTCTCGTAGTCAAGTGGTGCAGTTGCACCTTATATAAAGGGAGGTGGCGCGCAGTTCGTCACTCCTGTGGGGGTCCGGGCGGGGACACCAAGAGCCCGCTGATGAGCCTAACTTGGTGTCCTAGGCGAAACCCCACTCAAGACACGGCACAAACCTAGAAGAATTGCTGAGTTTTAATTCACCGGCCGTGAAAGCCAATATACCATCTTTTTGGAAGCCTTCATAGGGAGGTTTAGGCTGCTTGATCTTTTAGTTCTCGTAGTCAAGTGGTGCAGTTGCACCTTATATAAAGGGAGGTGGCGCGCAGTTCGTCACTCCTCTGGGGGTCCGGGCGTGGACACCACGAGCCTTCCGATGAGCCTTACTTGGTGTCCTAGGCGAAACCCCACACAAGACACGGCACAAACCTAGAAGAATTGCTGAGTTTTAATTCACCGGCCGTGAAAGCCAATATACCATCTTTTTGGAAGCCTTCATAGGGACGTTAAGGCTGCTTGAACTTTTAGTTCTCGTAGTCAAGTGGTGCAGTTGCACCTTATATAAAGGGAGGTGGCGCGCAGTTCGTCACTCCTGTGGGGGTCCGGGCGGGGACACCAAGAGCCCGCCGATAAGCCTAACTTGGTGTCCTAGGCGAAACCCCACACAAGACACGGCACAAACCTAGAAGAATTGCTGAGTTTTAATTCACCGGCCTTGAAAGCCAATATACCATCTTTTTGGAAGCCTTCATAGGGAGGTTAAGGCTGCTTGAAATTTTAGTTCTCGTAGTCAAGTGGAGCAGTTGCACCTTATATAAAGGGAGGTGGAGCGCAGTTCGTCACTCCTGTGGGGGTCCGGGCGGGGACACCAAGAGCCCGCCGATGAGCCTAACTTGGTGTCCTAGGCGAAACCCCACACAAGACACGGCACAAACCTAGAAGAATTGCTGAGTTTTAATTCACCGGCCTTGAAAGCCAATATACCATCTTTTTTGAAGCCTTCATAGGGAGGTTAAGGCTGCTTGAAATTTTAGTTCTCGTAGTCAAGTGGAGCAGTTGCACCTTATATAAAGGGAGGTGGCGCGCAGTTCGTCACTCCTGTGTGGGTCCGGGCGGGGACACCAAGAGCCCGCCGATGAGCCTAACTTGGTGTCCTAGGCGAAACCCCACACAAGACACGGCACATACCTAGAAGAATTGCTGAGTTTTAATTCACCGGCCGCGAAAGCCAATATACCATCTTTTTGGAAGCCTTCATAGGGAGGTTAAGGCTGCTTGAACTTTTAGTTCTCGTAGTCAAGTGGTGCAGTTGCACCTTATATAAAGGGAGGTGGCGCGCAGTTCGTCACTCCTGTGGGGGTCCGGGCGGGGACACCAAGAGCCCGCCGATGAGCCTAACTTGGTGTCCTAGGCGAAACCCCACTCAAGACACGGCACAAACCTAGAAGAATTGCTGAGTTTTAATTCACCGGCCGTGAAAGCCAATATACCATCTTTTTGGAAGCCTTCATAGGGAGGTTAAGGCTGCTTGAACTTTTAGTTCTCGTAGTCAAGTGGTGCAGTTGCACCTTATATAAAGGGAGGTGGCGCGCAGTTCGTCACTCCTGTGGGGGTCCGGGCGGGGACACCAAGAGCCCGCCGATGAGCCTAACTTGGTGTCCTAGGCGAAACCCCACACAAGACACGGCACAAACCTAGAAGAATTGCTGAGTTTTAATTCACCGGCCGTGAAAGCCAATATACCATCCTTTTGGAAGCCTTCATAGGGAGGTTAAGGCTGCTTGAACTTTTAGTTCTCGTAGTCAAGTGGAGCAGTTGCACCTTATATAAAGGGAGGTGGCGCGCAGTTCGTCACTCCTGTGGGGTTCCGGGCGGGGACACCAAGAGCCCGCGATGAGCCTAACTTGGTGTCCTAGGCGAAACCCCACACAAGACACGGCACAAACCTAGAAGAATTGCTGAGTTTTAATTCACCGGCCGTGAAAGCCAATATACCATCTTTTTGGAAGCCTTCATAGGGAGGTTAAGGCCGCTTGAACTTTTAGTTCTCGTAGTCAAGTGGTGCAGTTGCACCTTATATAAAGGGTGGTGGCGCGCAGTTCGTCACTCCTGTGGGGGTCCGGGCGGGGACACCATGAGCCCGCCGATGAGCCTAACTTGGTGTCCTAGGCGAAACCCCACACAAGACACGGCACACACCTAGAAGAATTGCTGAGTTTTAATTCACCGGCTGTGGAAGCCAATATACCATCTTTTTGGAAGCCTTCATGGGGAGGTTAAGGCTGCTTGAACTTTTAGTTCTCGTAGTCAAGTGGTGCAGTTGCACCTTATATAAAGGGAGGTGGCGCGCAGTTCGTCACTCCTGTGGGGGTCCGGGCGGGGACACCAAGAGCCCGCTGATGAGCCTAACTTGGTGTCCTAGGCGAAACCCCACTCAAGACACGGCACAAACCTAGAAGAATTGCTGAGTTTTAATTCACCGGCCGTGAAAGCCAATATACCATCTTTTTGGAAGCCTTCATAGGGAGGTTTAGGCTGCTTGATCTTTTAGTTCTCGTAGTCAAGTGGTGCAGTTGCACCTTATATAAAGGGAGGTGGCGCGCAGTTCGTCACTCCTCTGGGGGTCCGGGCGTGGACACCACGAGCCTTCCGATGAGCCTTACTTGGTGTCCTAGGCGAAACCCCAAACAAGACACGGCACAAACCTAGAAGAATTGCTGAGTTTTAATTCACCGGCCGTGAAAGCCAATATACCATCTTTTTGGAAGCCTTCATAGGGACGTTAAGGCTGCTTGAACTTTTAGTTCTCGTAGTCAAGTGGTGCAGTTGCACCTTATATAAAGGGAGGTGGCGCGCAGTTCGTCACTCCTGTGGGGGTCCGGGCGGGGACACCAAGAGCCCGCCGATAAGCCTAACTTGGTGTCCTAGGCGAAACCCCACACAAGACACGGCACAAACCTAGAAGAATTGCTGAGTTTTAATTCACCGGCCGCGAAAGCCAATATACCATCTTTTTGGAAGCCTTCATAGGGAGGTTAAGGCTGCTTGAACTTTTAGTTCTCGTAGTCAAGTGGAGCAGTTGCACCTTATATAAAGGGAGGTGGAGCGCAGTTCGTCACTCCTGTGGGGGTCCGGGCGGGGACACCAAGAGCCCGCCGATGAGCCTAACTTGGTGTCCTAGGCGAAACCCCACACAAGACACGGCACAAACCTAGAAGAATTGCTGAGTTTTAATTCACCGGCCTTGAAAGCCAATATACCATCTTTTTTGAAGCCTTCATAGGGAGGTTAAGGCTGCTTGAAATTTTAGTTCTCGTAGTCAAGTGGAGCAGTTGCACCTTATATAAAGGGAGGTGGCGCGCAGTTCGTCACTCCTGTGTGGGTCCGGGCGGGGACACCAAGAGCCCGCCGATGAGCCTAACTTGGTGTCCTAGGCGAAACCCCACACAAGACACGGCACATACCTAGAGGAATTGCTGAGTTTTAATTCACCGGCCGCGAAAGCCAATATACCATCTTTTTGGAAGCCTTCATAGGGAGGTTAAGGCTGCTTGAACTTTTAGTTCTCGTAGTCAAGTGGTGCAGTTGCACCTTATATAAAGGGAGGTGGCGCGCAGTTCGTCACTCCTGTGGGGGTCCGGGCGGGGACACCAAGAGCCCGCCGATGAGCCTAACTTGGTGTCCTAGGCGAAACCCCACTCAAGACACGGCACAAACCTAGAAGAATTGCTGAGTTTTAATTCACCGGCCGTGAAAGCCAATATACCATCTTTTTGGAAGCCTTCATAGGGAGGTTAAGGCTGCTTGAACTTTTAGTTCTCGTAGTCAAGTGGTGCAGTTGCACCTTATATAAAGGGAGGTGGCGCGCAGTTCGTCACTCCTGTGGGGGTCCGGGCGGGGACACCAAGAGCCCGCCGATGAGCCTAACTTGGTGTCCTAGGCGAAACCCCACACAAGACACGGCACAAACCTAGAAGAATTGCTGAGTTTTAATTCACCGGCCGTGAAAGCCAATATACCATCCTTTTGGAAGCCTTCATAGGGAGGTTAAGGCTGCTTGAACTTTTAGTTCTCGTAGTCAAGTGGAGCAGTTGCACCTTATATAAAGGGAGGTGGCGCGCAGTTCGTCACTCCTGTGGGGTTCCGGGCGGGGACACCAAGAGCCCGCGATGAGCCTAACTTGGTGTCCTAGGCGAAACCCCACACAAGACACGGCACAAACCTAGAAGAATTGCTGAGTTTTAATTCACCGGCCGTGAAAGCCAATATACCATCTTTTTGGAAGCCTTCATAGGGAGGTTAAGGCTGCTTGAACTTTTAGTTCTCGTAGTCAAGTGGTGCAGTTGCACCTTATATAAAGGGTGGTGGCGCGCAGTTCGTCACTCCTGTGGCGGTCCGGGCGGGGACACCAAGAGCCCGCCGATGAGCCTAACTTGGTGTCCTAGGCGAAACCCCACACAAGACACGGCACAAACCTAGAAGAATTGCTGAGTTTTAATTCACCGGCCGTGAAAGCCAATATACCATCTTTTTGGAAGCCTTCATAGGGGGGTTAAGGCTGCTTGAACTTTTAGTTCTAGTAGTCAAGTGGTGCAGTTGCACCTTATATAAAGGGAGGTGGCGCGCAGTTCGTCACTCCTGTGGGGGTCCGGGTGGGGACACCAAGAGCCCGCCGATGAGCCTAACTTGGTGTCCTAGGCGAAACCCCACACAAGACACGGCACAAACCTAGAAGAATTGCTGTTTTAATTCACCGGCCGTGAAAGCCAATATACCATCTTTTTGGAAGCCTTCATGGGGAGGTTAAGGCTGCTTGAACTTTTAGTTCTCGTAGTCAAGTGGTGCAGTTGCACCTTATATAAAGGGAGGTGGCGCGCAGTTCGTCACTCCTGTGGGGGTCCGGGCGGGGACACCAAGAGCCCGCTGATGAGCCTAACTTGGTGTCCTAGGCGAAACCCCACACAAGACACGGCACAAACCTAGAAGAATTGCTGAGTTTTAATTCACCGGCCGTGAAAGCCAATATACCATCTTTTTGGAAGCCTTCATAGGGAGGTTAAGGCTGCTTGAACATTTAGTTCTCGTAGTCAAGTGGTGCAGTTGCACCTTATATAAAGGGAGGTGGCGCGCAGTTCGTCACTCCTGTGGGGGTCCGGGTGGGGACACCAAGAGCCCGCCGATGAGCCTAACTTGGTGTCCTAGGCGAAACCCCACACAAGACACGGCACAAACCTAGATGAATTGCTGAGTTTTAATTCACCGGCCGTGAAAGCCAATATACCATCTTTTTGGAAGCCTTCATAGGGAGGTTAAGGCTGCTTGAAATTTAGTTCTCGTAGTCAAGTGGTGCAGTTGCACCTTATATAAAGGGAGGTGGCGCGCAGTTCGTCACTCCTGTAGGGGTCCGGGCGGGGACACCAAGAGCCCGCCGATGAGCCTTACTTGGTGTCCTAGGCGAAACCCCACACATGACACGGCACAAACCTAGAAGAATTGCTGAGTTTTATTTCACCGGCCGTGAAAGCCAATATACCATCTTTTTGGAAGCCTTCATAGGGAGGTTAAGGCTGCTTGAACTTTTAGTTCTCGTAGTCAAGTGGTGCGGTTGCACCTTATATAAAAGGGAGGTGGCGCGCAGTTCGTCACTCCTGTGGGGGTCCGGGCGGGGACACCAAGAGCCGGCCGATGAGCCTAACTTGGTGTCCTAGGCGAAACCCCACACAAGACACGGCACAAACCTAGAAGAATTGCTGAGTTTTAATTCACCGGCCGTGAAAGCCAATATACCATCTTTTTGGAAGCCTTCATAGGGAGGTTAAGGCTGCTTGAACTTTTAGTTCTCGTAGTCAAGTGGTGCAGTTGCACCTTATATAAAGGGAGGTGGCGCGCAGTTCGTCACTCCTGTGGTTGTCCGGGCGGGGACACCAAGAGCCCGCCGATGAGCCTAAATTGGTGTCCTAGGCGAAACCCCACACAAGACACGGCACAAACCTAGAAGAATTGCTGAGTTTTAATTCACCGGCCGTGAAAGCCAATATACCATCTTTTTGGAAGCCTTCATAGGGAGGTTAAGGCTGCTTGAACTTTTAGTTCTCGTAGTCAAGTGGTGCAGTTGCACCTTATATAAAGGGAGGTGGCGCGCAGTTCGTCACTCCTGTTGGGGTTTCGGGCGGGGACACCAAGAGCCCGCCGATGAGCCTAAATTGGTGTCCTAGGCGAAACCCCACACAAGACACGGCACAAACCTAGAAGAATCGCTGAGTTTTAATTTATCCGGCCGTGAAAGCCAATATACCATCTTTTTGGAAGCCTTCATAGGGAGATTAAGGCTGCTTGAACTTTTAGTTCTCGTAGTCAAGTGGTGCAGTTGCACCTTATATAAAGGGTGGTGGCGCGCAGTTCGTCACTCCTGTGGGGGTCCGGGCGGGGACACCAAGAGCCCGCCGATGAGCCTAACTTGGTGTCCTAGGCGAAACCCCACACAAGACACGGCACACACCTAGAAGAATTGCTGAGTTTTAATTCACCGGCTGTGGAAGCCAATATACCATCTTTTTGGAAGCCTTCATGGGGAGGTTAAGGCTGCTTGAACTTTTAGTTCTCGTAGTCAAGTGGTGCAGTTGCACCTTATATAAAGGGAGGTGGCGCGCAGTTCGTCACTCCTGTGGGGGTCCGGGCGGGGACACCAAGAGCCCGCTGATGAGCCTAACTTGGTGTCCTAGGCGAAACCCCACTCAAGACACGGCACAAACCTAGAAGAATTGCTGAGTTTTAATTCACCGGCCGTGAAAGCCAATATACCATCTTTTTGGAAGCCTTCATAGGGAGGTTTAGGCTGCTTGATCTTTTAGTTCTCGTAGTCAAGTGGTGCAGTTGCACCTTATATAAAGGGAGGTGGCGCGCAGTTCGTCACTCCTCTGGGGGTCCGGGCGTGGACACCACGAGCCTTCCGATGAGCCTTACTTGGTGTCCTAGGCGAAACCCCACACAAGACACGGCACAAACCTAGAAGAATTGCTGAGTTTTAATTCACCGGCCGTGAAAGCCAATATACCATCTTTTTGGAAGCCTTCATAGGGACGTTAAGGCTGCTTGAACTTTTAGTTCTCGTAGTCAAGTGGTGCAGTTGCACCTTATATAAAGGGAGGTGGCGCGCAGTTCGTCACTCCTGTGGGGGTCCGGGCGGGGACACCAAGAGCCCGCCGATAAGCCTAACTTGGTGTCCTAGGCGAAACCCCACACAAGACACGGCACAAACCTAGAAGAATTGCTGAGTTTTAATTCACCGGCCTTGAAAGCCAATATACCATCTTTTTGGAAGCCTTCATAGGGAGGTTAAGGCTGCTTGAACTTTTAGTTCTCGTAGTCAAGTGGAGCAGTTGCACCTTATATAAAGGGAGGTGGAGCGCAGTTCGTCACTCCTGTGGGGGTCCGGGCGGGGACACCAAGAGCCCGCCGATGAGCCTAACTTGGTGTCCTAGGCGAAACCCCACACAAGACACGGCACAAACCTAGAAGAATTGCTGAGTTTTAATTCACCGGCCTTGAAAGCCAATATACCATCTTTTTTGAAGCCTTCATAGGGAGGTTAAGGCTGCTTGAAATTTTAGTTCTCGTAGTCAAGTGGAGCAGTTGCACCTTATATAAAGGGAGGTGGCGCGCAGTTCGTCACTCCTGTGTGGGTCCGGGCGGGGACACCAAGAGCCCGCGGATGAGCCTAACTTGGTGTCCTAGGCGAAACCCCACACAAGACACGGCACATACCTAGAAGAATTGCTGAGTTTTAATTCACCGGCCGCGAAAGCCAATATACCATCTTTTTGGAAGCCTTCATAGGGAGGTTAAGGCTGCTTGAACTTTTAGTTCTCGTAGTCAAGTGGTGCAGTTGCACCTTATATAAAGGGAGGTGGCGCGCAGTTCGTCACTCCTGTGGGGGTCCGGGCGGGGACACCAAGAGCCCGCCGATGAGCCTAACTTGGTGTCCTAGGCGAAACCCCACACAAGACACGGCACAAACCTAGAAGAATTGCTGAGTTTTAATTCACCGGCCGTGAAAGCCAATATACCATCCTTTTGGAAGCCTTCATAGGGAGGTTAAGGCTGTTTGAACTTTTAGTTCTCGTAGTCAAGTGGAGCAGTTGCACCTTATATAAAGGGAGGTGGCGCGCAGTTCGTCACTCCTGTGGGGTTCCGGGCGGGGACACCAAGAGCCCGCGATGAGCCTAACTTGGTGTCCTAGGCGAAACCCCACACAAGACACGGCACAAACCTAGAAGAATTGCTGAGTTTTAATTCACCGGCCGTGAAAGCCAATATACCATCTTTTTGGAAGCCTTCATAGGGAGGTTAAGGCTGCTTGAACTTTTAGTTCTCGTAGTCAAGTGGTGCAGTTGCACCTTATATAAAGGGAGGTGGCGCGCAGTTCGTCACTCCTGTGGCGGTCCGGGCGGGGACACCAAGAGCCCGCCGATGAGCCTAACTTGGTGTCCTAGGCGAAACCCCACACAAGACACGGCACAAACCTAGAAGAATTGCTGAGTTTTAATTCACCGGCCGTGAAAGCCAATATACCATCTTTTTGGAAGCCTTCATAGGGGGGTTAAGGCTGCTTGAACTTTTAGTTCTCGTAGTCAAGTGGTGCAGTTGCACCTTATATAAAGGGAGGTGGCGCGCAGTTCGTCACTCCTGTGGGGGTCCGGGTTGGGACACCAAGAGCCCGCCGATGAGCCTAACTTGGTGTCCTAGGCGAAACCCCACACAAGACACGGCACAAACCTAGAAGAATTGCTGTTTTAATTCACCGGCCGTGAAAGCCAATATACCATCTTTTTGGAAGCCTTCATGGGGAGGTTAAGGCTGCTTGAACTTTTAGTTCTCGTAGTCAAGTGGTGCAGTTGCACCTTATATAAAGGGAGGTGGCGCGCAGTTCGTCACTCCTGTGGGGGTCCGGGCGGGGACACCAAGAGCCCGCTGATGAGCCTAACTTGGTGTCCTAGGCGAAACCCCACACAAGACACGGCACAAACCTAGAAGAATTGCTGAGTTTTAATTCACCGGCCGTGAAAGCCAATATACCATCTTTTTGGAAGCCTTCATAGGGAGGTTAAGGCTGCTTGAACATTTAGTTCTCGTAGTCAAGTGGTGCAGTTGCACCTTATATAAAGGGAGGTGGCGCGCAGTTCGTCACTCCTGTGGGGGTCTGGGTGGGGACACCAAGAGCCCGCCGATGAGCCTAACTTGGTGTCCTAGGCGAAACCCCACACAAGACACGGCACAAACCTAGAAGAATTGCTGAGTTTTAATTCACCGGCCGTGAAAGCCAATATACCATCTTTTTGGAAGCCTTCATAGGGAGGTTAAGGCTGCTTGAAATTTAGTTCTCGTAGTCAAGTGGTGCAGTTGCACCTTATATAAAGGGAGGTGGCGCGCAGTTCGTCACTCCTGTAGGGGTCCGGGCGGGGACACCAAGAGCCCGCCGATGAGCCTTACTTGGTGTCCTAGGCGAAACCCCACACATGACACGGCACAAACCTAGAAGAATTGCTGAGTTTTATTTCACCGGCCGTGAAAGCCAATATACCATCTTTTTGGAAGCCTTCATAGGGAGGTTAAGGCTGCTTGAACTTTTAGTTCTCGTAGTCAAGTGGTGCGGTTGCACCTTATATAAAAGGGAGGTGGCGCGCAGTTCGTCACTCCTGTGGGGGTCCGGGCGGGGACACCAAGAGCCGGCCGATGAGCCTAACTTGGTGTCCTAGGCGAAACCCCACACAAGACACGGCACAAACCTAGAAGAATTGCTGAGTTTTAATTCACCGGCCGTGAAAGCCAATATACCATCTTTTTGGAAGCCTTCATAGGGAGGTTAAGGCTGCTTGAACTTTTAGTTCTCGTAGTCAAGTGGTGCAGTTGCACCTTATATAAAGGGAGGTGGCGCGCAGTTCGTCACTCCTGTGGTTGTCCGGGCGGGGACACCAAGAGCCCGCCGATGAGCCTAAATTGGTGTCCTAGGCGAAACCCCACACAAGACACGGCACAAACCTAGAAGAATTGCTGAGTTTTAATTCACCGGCCGTGAAAGCCAATATACCATCTTTTTGGAAGCCTTCATAGGGAGGTTAAGGCTGCTTGAACTTTTAGTTCTCGTAGTCAAGTGGTGCAGTTGCACCTTATATAAAGGGAGGTGGCGCGCAGTTCGTCACTCCTGTTGGGGTTTCGGGCGGGGACACCAAGAGCCCGCCGATGAGCCTAAATTGGTGTCCTAGGCGAAACCCCACACAAGACACGGCACAAACCTAGAAGAATCGCTGAGTTTTAATTTATCCGGCCGTGAAAGCCAATATACCATCTTTTTGGAAGCCTTCATAGGGAGGTTAAGGCTGCTTGAACTTTTAGTTCTCGTAGTCAAGTGGTGCAGTTGCACCTTATATAAAGGGTGGTGGCGCGCAGTTCGTCACTCCTGTGGGGGTCCGGGCGGGGACACCAAGAGCCCGCCGATGAGCCTAACTTGGTGTCCTAGGCGAAACCCCACACAAGACACGGCACACACCTAGAAGAATTGCTGAGTTTTAATTCACCGGCTGTGAAAGCCAATATACCATCTTTTTGGAAGCCTTCATGGGGAGGTTAAGGCTGCTTGAACTTTTAGTTCTCGTAGTCAAGTGCTGCAGTTGCACCTTATATAAAGGGAGGTGGCGCGCAGTTCGTCACTCCTGTGGGGGTCCGGGCGGGGACACCAAGAGCCCGCTGATGAGCCTAACTTGGTGTCCTAGGCGAAACCCCACTCAAGACACGGCACAAACCTAGAAGAATTGTTGAGTTTTAATTCACCGGCCGTGAAAGCCAATATACCATCTTTTTGGAAGCCTTCATAGGGAGGTTAAGGCTGCTTGAACATTTAGTTCTCGTAGTCAAGTGGTGCAGTTGCACCTTATATAAAGGGAGGTGGCGCGCAGTTCGTCACTCCTGTGGGGGTCCGGGTGGGGGCACCAAGAGCCCGCCGATGAGCCTAACTTGGTGTCCTAGGCGAAACCCCACACAAGACACGGCACAAACCTAGAAGAATTGCTGAGTTTTAATTCACCGGCCGTGAAAGCCAATATACCATCTTTTTGGAAGCCTTCATGGGGAGGTTAAGGCTGCTTGAACTTTTAGTTCTCGTAGTCAAGTGGTGCAGTTGCACCTTATATAAAGGGAGGTGGCGCGCAGGTCGTCACTCCTGTGGGGGTCCGGGCGGGGACACCAAGAGCCCGCTGATGAGCCTAACTTGGTGTCCTAGGCGAAACCCCACTCAAGACACGGCACAAACCTAGAAGAATTGCTGAGTTTTAATTCACCGGCCGTGAAAGCCAATATACCATCTTTTTGGAAGCCTTCATAGGGAGGTTAAGGCTGCTTGAACATTTAGTTCTCGTAGTCAAGTGGTGCAGTTGCACCTTATATAAAGGGAGGTGGCGCGCAGTTCGTCACTCCTGTGGGGGTCCGGGTGGGGACACCAAGAGCCCGCCGATGAGCCTAACTTGGTGTCCTAGGCGAAACCCCACACAAGACACGGCACAAACCTAAAAGAATTGCTGAGTTTTAATTCACCGGCCGTGAAAGCCAATATACCATCTTTTTGGAAGCCTTCATAGGGAGGTTAAGGCTGCTTGAAATTTAGTTCTCGTAGTCAAGTGGTGCAGTTGCACCTTATATAAAGGGAGGTGGCGCGCAGTTCGTCACTCCTGTGGGGGTCCGGGCGGGGACACCAAGAGCCCGCCGATGAGCCTTACTTGGTGTCCTAGGCGAAACCCCACACATGACACGGCACAAACCTAGAAGAATTGCTGAGTTTTATTTCACCGGCCGTGAAAGCCAATATACCATCTTTTTGGAAGCCTTCATAGGGAGGTTAAGGCTGCTTGAACTTTTAGTTCTCGTAGTCAAGTGGTGCGGTTGCACCTTATATAAAAGGGAGGTGGCGCGCAGTTCGTCACTCCTGTGGGGGTCCGGGCGGGGACACCAAGAGCCGGCCGATGAGCCTAACTTGGTGTCCTAGGCGAAACCCCACACAAGACACGGCACAAACCTAGAAGAATTGCTGAGTTTTAATTCACCGGCCGTGAAAGCCAATATACCATCTTTTTGGAAGCCTTCATAGGGAGGTTTAGGCTGCTTGATCTTTTAGTTCTCGTAGTCAAGTGGTGCAGTTGCACCTTATATAAAGGGAGGTGGCGCGCAGTTCGTCACTCCTCTGGGGGTCCGGGCGTGGACACCACGAGCCTTCCGATGAGCCATACTTGGTGTCCTAGGCGAAACCCCACACAAGACACGGCACAAACCTAGAAGAATTGCTGAGTTTTAATTCACCGGCCGTGAAAGCCAATATACCATCTTTTTGGAAGCCTTCATAGGGACGTTAAGGCTGCTTGAACTTTTAGTTCTCGTAGTCAAGTGGTGCAGTTGCACCTTATATAAAGGGAGGTGGCGCGCAGTTCGTCACTCCTGTGGGGGTCCGGGCGGGGACACCAAGAGCCCGCCGATGAGCCTAACTTGGTGTCCTAGGCGAAACCCCACACAAGACACGGCACAAACCTAGAAGAATTGCTGAGTTTTAATTCACCGGCCTTGAAAGCCAATATACCATCTTTTTGGAAGCCTTCATAGGGAGGTTAAGGCTGCTTGAACTTTTAGTTCTCGTAGTCAAGTGGAGCAGTTGCACCTTATATAAAGGGAGGTGGCGCGCAGTTCGTCACTCCTGTGGGGGTCCGGGCGGGGACACCAAGAGCCCGCCGATGAGCCTAACTTGGTGTCCTAGGCGAAACCCCACACAAGACACGGCACAAACCTAGAAGAATTGCTGAGTTTTAATTCACCGGCCTTGAAAGCCAATATACCATCTTTTTTGAAGCCTTCATAGGGAGGTTAAGGCTGCTTGAAATTTTAGTTCTCGTAGTCAAGTGGAGCAGTTGCACCTTATATAAAGGGAGGTGGCGCGCAGTTCGTCACTCCTGTGTGGGTCCGGGCGGGGACACCAAGAGCCCGCCGATGAGCCTAACTTGGTGTCCTAGGCGAAACCCCACACAAGACACGGCACATTCCTAGAAGAATTGCTGAGTTTTAATTCACCGGCCGTGAAAGCCAATATACCATCTTTTTGGAAGCCTTCATAGGGAGGTTAAGGCTGCTTGAACTTTTAGTTCTCGTAGTCAAGTGGTGCAGTTGCACCTTATATAAAGGGAGGTGGCGCGCAGTTCGTCACTCCTGTGGGGGTCCGGGCGGGGACACCAAGAGCCCGCCGATGAGCCTAACTTGGTGTCCTAGGCGAAACCCCACACAAGACACGGCACAAACCTAGAAGAATTGCTGAGTTTTAATTCACCGGCCGTGAAAGCCAATATACCATCTTTTTGGAAGCCTTCATAGGGAGGTTAAGGCTGCTTGAACTTTTAGTTCTCGTAGTCAAGTGGTGCAGTTGCACCTTATATAAAGGGAGGTGGCGCGCAGTTCGTCACTCCTGTTGGGGTTTCGGGCGGGGACACCAAGAGCCCGCCGATGAGCCTAAATTGGTGTCCTAGGCGAAACCCCACACAAGACACGGCACAAACCTAGAAGAATCGCTGAGTTTTAATTTATCCGGCCGTGAAAGCCAATATACCATCTTTTTGGAAGCCTTCATAGGGAGGTTAAGGCTGCTTGAACTTTTAGTTCTCGTAGTCAAGTGGTGCAGTTGCACCTTATATAAAGGGTGGTGGCGCGCAGTTCGTCACTCCTGTGGGGGTCCGGGCGGGGACACCAAGAGCCCGCCGATGAGCCTAACTTGGTGTCCTAGGCGAAACCCCACACAAGACACGGCACACACCTAGAAGAATTGCTGAGTTTTAATTCACCGGCTGTGAAAGCCAATATACCATCTTTTTGGAAGCCTTCATGGGGAGGTTAAGGCTGCTTGAACTTTTAGTTCTCGTAGTCAAGTGCTGCAGTTGCACCTTATATAAAGGGAGGTGGCGCGCAGTTCGTCACTCCTGTGGGGGTCCGGGCGGGGACACCAAGAGCCCGCTGATGAGCCTAACTTGGTGTCCTAGGCGAAACCCCACTCAAGACACGGCACAAACCTAGAAGAATTGTTGAGTTTTAATTCACCGGCCGTGAAAGCCAATATACCATCTTTTTGGAAGCCTTCATAGGGAGGTTAAGGCTGCTTGAACATTTAGTTCTCGTAGTCAAGTGGTGCAGTTGCACCTTATATAAAGGGAGGTGGCGCGCAGTTCGTCACTCCTGTGGGGGTCCGGGTGGGGGCACCAAGAGCCCGCCGATGAGCCTAACTTGGTGTCCTAGGCGAAACCCCACACAAGACACGGCACAAACCTAGAAGAATTGCTGAGTTTTAATTCACCGGCCGTGAAAGCCAATATACCATCTTTTTGGAAGCCTTCATGGGGAGGTTAAGGCTGCTTGAACTTTTAGTTCTCGTAGTCAAGTGGTGCAGTTGCACCTTATATAAAGGGAGGTGGCGCGCAGGTCGTCACTCCTGTGGGGGTCCGGGCGGGGACACCAAGAGCCCGCTGATGAGCCTAACTTGGTGTCCTAGGCGAAACCCCACTCAAGACACGGCACAAACCTAGAAGAATTGCTGAGTTTTAATTCACCGGCCGTGAAAGCCAATATACCATCTTTTTGGAAGCCTTCATAGGGAGGTTAAGGCTGCTTGAACATTTAGTTCTCGTAGTCAAGTGGTGCAGTTGCACCTTATATAAAGGGAGGTGGCGCGCAGTTCGTCACTCCTGTGGGGGTCCGGGTGGGGACACCAAGAGCCCGCCGATGAGCCTAACTTGGTGTCCTAGGCGAAACCCCACACAAGACACGGCACAAACCTAAAAGAATTGCTGAGTTTTAATTCACCGGCCGTGAAAGCCAATATACCATCTTTTTGGAAGCCTTCATAGGGAGGTTAAGGCTGCTTGAAATTTAGTTCTCGTAGTCAAGTGGTGCAGTTGCACCTTATATAAAGGGAGGTGGCGCGCAGTTCGTCACTCCTGTGGGGGTCCGGGCGGGGACACCAAGAGCCCGCCGATGAGCCTTACTTGGTGTCCTAGGCGAAACCCCACACATGACACGGCACAAACCTAGAAGAATTGCTGAGTTTTATTTCACCGGCCGTGAAAGCCAATATACCATCTTTTTGGAAGCCTTCATAGGGAGGTTAAGGCTGTTTGAACTTTTAGTTCTCGTAGTCAAGTGGTGCGGTTGCACCTTATATAAAAGGGAGGTGGCGCGCAGTTCGTCACTCCTGTGGGGGTCCGGGCGGGGACACCAAGAGCCGGCCGATGAGCCTAACTTGGTGTCCTAGGCGAAACCCCACACAAGACACGGCACAAACCTAGAAGAATTGCTGAGTTTTAATTCACCGGCCGTGAAAGCCAATATACCATCTTTTTGGAAGCCTTCATAGGGAGGTTTAGGCTGCTTGATCTTTTAGTTCTCGTAGTCAAGTGGTGCAGTTGCACCTTATATAAAGGGAGGTGGCGCGCAGTTCGTCACTCCTCTGGGGGTCCGGGCGTGGACACCACGAGCCTTCCGATGAGCCATACTTGGTGTCCTAGGCGAAACCCCACACAAGACACGGCACAAACCTAGAAGAATTGCTGAGTTTTAATTCACCGGCCGTGAAAGCCAATATACCATCTTTTTGGAAGCCTTCATAGGGACGTTAAGGCTGCTTGAACTTTTAGTTCTCGTAGTCAAGTGGTGCAGTTGCACCTTATATAAAGGGAGGTGGCGCGCAGTTCGTCACTCCTGTGGGGGTCCGGGCGGGGACACCAAGAGCCCGCCGATGAGCCTAACTTGGTGTCCTAGGCGAAACCCCACACAAGACACGGCACAAACCTAGAAGAATTGCTGAGTTTTAATTCACCGGCCTTGAAAGCCAATATACCATCTTTTTGGAAGCCTTCATAGGGAGGTTAAGGCTGCTTGAACTTTTAGTTCTCGTAGTCAAGTGGAGCAGTTGCACCTTATATAAAGGGAGGTGGCGCGCAGTTCGTCACTCCTGTGGGGGTCCGGGCGGGGACACCAAGAGCCCGCCGATGAGCCTAACTTGGTGTCCTAGGCGAAACCCCACACAAGACACGGCACAAACCTAGAAGAATTGCTGAGTTTTAATTCACCGGCCTTGAAAGCCAATATACCATCTTTTTTGAAGCCTTCATAGGGAGGTTAAGGCTGCTTGAAATTTTAGTTCTCGTAGTCAAGTGGAGCAGTTGCACCTTATATAAAGGGAGGTGGCGCGCAGTTCGTCACTCCTGTGTGGGTCCGGGCGGGGACACCAAGAGCCCGCCGATGAGCCTAACTTGGTGTCCTAGGCGAAACCCCACACAAGACACGGCACATTCCTAGAAGAATTGCTGAGTTTTAATTCACCGGCCGTGAAAGCCAATATACCATCTTTTTGGAAGCCTTCATAGGGAGGTTAAGGCTGCTTGAACTTTTAGTTCTCGTAGTCAAGTGGTGCAGTTGCACCTTATATAAAGGGAGGTGGCGCGCAGTTCGTCACTCCTGTGGGGGTCCGGGCGGGGACACCAAGAGCCCGCCGATGAGCCTAACTTGGTGTCCTAGGCGAAACCCCACACAAGACACGGCACAAACCTAGAAGAATTGCTGAGTTTTAATTCACCGGCCGTGAAAGCCAATATACCATCTTTTTGGAAGCCTTCATAGGGAGGTTAAGGCTGCTTGAACTTTTAGTTCTCGTAGTCAAGTGGTGCAGTTGCACCTTATATAAAGGGAGGTGGCGCGCAGTTCGTCACTCCTGTGGGGGTCCGGGTGGGGACACCAAGAGCCCGCCGATGAGCCTAACTTGGTGTCCTAGGCGAAACCCCACACAAGACACGGCACAAACCTAGAAGAATTGCTGAGTTTTAATTCACCGGCCGTGAAAGCCAATATACCATCTTTTTGGAAGCCTTCATGGGGAGGTTAAGGCTGCTTGAACTTTTAGTTCTCGTAGTCAAGTGGTGCAGTTGCACCTTATATAAAGGGAGGTGGCGCGCAGTTCGTCACTCCTGTGGGGGTCCGGGCGGGGACACCAAGAGCCCGCTGATGAGCCTAACTTGGTGTCCTAGGCGAAACCCCACACAAGACACGGCACAAACCTAGAAGAATTGCTGAGTTTTAATTCACCGGCCGTGAAAGCCAATATACCATCTTTTTGGAAGCCTTCATAGGGAGGTTAAGGCTGCTTGAACATTTAGTTCTCGTAGTCAAGTGGTGCAGTTGCACCTTATATAAAGGGAGGTGGCGCGCAGTTCGTCACTCCTGTGGGGGTCCGGGTGGGGACACCAAGAGCCCGCCGATGAGCCTAACTTGGTGTCCTAGGTGAAACCCCACACAAGACACGGCACAAACCTAGAAGAATTGCTGAGTTTTAATTCACCGGCCTTGAAAGCCAATATACCATCTTTTTTGAAGCCTTCATAGGGAGGTTAAGGCTGCTTGAAATTTTAGTTCTCGTAGTCAAGTGGAGCAGTTGCACCTTATATAAAGGGAGGTGGCGCGCAGTTCGTCACTCCTGTGTGGGTCCGGGCGGGGACACCAAGAGCCCGCCGATGAGCCTAACTTGGTGTCCTAGGCGAAACCCCACACAAGACACGGCACATTCCTAGAAGAATTGCTGAGTTTTAATTCACCGGCCGTGAAAGCCAATATACCATCTTTTTGGAAGCCTTCATAGGGAGGTTAAGGCTGCTTGAACTTTTAGTTCTCGTAGTCAAGTGGTGCAGTTGCACCTTATATAAAGGGAGGTGGCGCGCAGTTCGTCACTCCTGTGGGGGTCCGGGCGGGGACACCAAGAGCCCGCCGATGAGCCTAACTTGGTGTCCTAGGCGAAACCCCACACAAGACACGGCACAAACCTAGAAGAATTGCTGAGTTTTAATTCACCGGCCGTGAAAGCCAATATACCATCTTTTTGGAAGCCTTCATAGGGAGGTTAAGGCTGCTTGAACTTTTAGTTCTCGTAGTCAAGTGGAGCAGTTGCACCTTATATAAAGGGAGGTGGCGCGCAGTTCGTCACTCCTGTGGGGGTCCGGGCGGGGACACCAAGAGCCCGCCGATGAGCCTAACTTGGTGTCCTAGGCGAAACCCCACACAAGACACGGCACACACCTAGAAGAATTGCTGAGTTTTAATTCACCGGCTGTGGAAGCCAATATACCATCTTTTTGGAAGCCTTCATGGGGAGGTTAAGGCTGCTTGAACTTTTAGTTCTCGTAGTCAAGTGGTGCAGTTGCACCTTATATAAAGGGAGGTGGCGCGCAGTTCGTCACTCCTGTGGGGGTCCGGGCGGGGACACCAAGAGCCCGCTGATGAGCCTAACTTGGTGTCCTAGGCGAAACCCCACTCAAGACACGGCACAAACCTAGAAGAATTGCTGAGTTTTAATTCACCGGCCGTGAAAGCCAATATACCATCTTTTTGGAAGCCTTCATAGGGAGGTTTAGGCTGCTTGATCTTTTAGTTCTCGTAGTCAAGTGGTGCAGTTGCACCTTATATAAAGGGAGGTGGCGCGCAGTTCGTCACTCCTCTGGGGGTCCGGGCGTGGACACCACGAGCCTTCCGATGAGCCTTACTTGGTGTCCTAGGCGAAACCCCACACAAGACACGGCACAAACCTAGAAGAATTGCTGAGTTTTAATTCACCGGCCGTGAAAGCCAATATACCATCTTTTTGGAAGCCTTCATAGGGACGTTAAGGCTGCTTGAACTTTTAGTTCTCGTAGTCAAGTGGTGCAGTTGCACCTTATATAAAGGGAGGTGGCGCGCAGTTCGTCACTCCTGTGGGGGTCCGGGCGGGGACACCAAGAGCCCGCCGATAAGCCTAACTTGGTGTCCTAGGCGAAACCCCACACAAGACACGGCACAAACCTAGAAGAATTGCTGAGTTTTAATTCACCGGCCTTGAAAGCCAATATACCATCTTTTTGGAAGCCTTCATAGGGAGGTTAAGGCTGCTTGAACTTTTAGTTCTCGTAGTCAAGTGGAGCAGTTGCACCTTATATAAAGGGAGGTGGAGCGCAGTTCGTCACTCCTGTGGGGGTCCGGGCGGGGACACCAAGAGCCCGCCGATGAGCCTAACTTGGTGTCCTAGGCGAAACCCCACACAAGACACGGCACAAACCTAGAAGAATTGCTGAGTTTTAATTCACCGGCCTTGAAAGCCAATATACCATCTTTTTTGAAGCCTTCATAGGGAGGTTAAGGCTGCTTGAAATTTTAGTTCTCGTAGTCAAGTGGAGCAGTTGCACCTTATATAAAGGGAGGTGGCGCGCAGTTCGTCACTCCTGTGTGGGTCCGGGCGGGGACACCAAGAGCCCGCGGATGAGCCTAACTTGGTGTCCTAGGCGAAACCCCACACAAGACACGGCACAAACCTAGAAGAATTGCTGAGTTTTAATTCACCGGCCGTGAAAGCCTATATACCATCCTTTTGGAAGCCTTCATAGGGAGGTTAAGGCTGTTTGAACTTTTAGTTCTCGTAGTCAAGTGGAGCAGTTGCACCTTATATAAAGGGAGGTGGCGCGCAGTTCGTCACTCCTGTGGGGTTCCGGGCGGGGACACCAAGAGCCCGCGATGAGCCTAACTTGGTGTCCTAGGCGAAACCCCACACAAGACACGGCACAAACCTAGAAGAATTGCTGAGTTTTAATTCACCGGCCGTGAAAGCCAATATACCATCTTTTTGGAAGCCTTCATAGGGAGGTTAAGGCTGCTTGAACTTTTAGTTCTCGTAGTCAAGTGGTGCAGTTGCACCTTATATAAAGGGAGGTGGCGCGCAGTTCGTCACTCCTGTGGCGGTCCGGGCGGGGACACCAAGAGCCCGCCGATGAGCCTAACTTGGTGTCCTAGGCGAAACCCCACACAAGACACGGCACAAACCTAGAAGAATTGCTGAGTTTTAATTCACCGGCCGTGAAAGCCAATATACCATCTTTTTGGAAGCCTTCATAGGGGGGTTAAGGCTGCTTGAACTTTTAGTTCTCGTAGTCAAGTGGTGCAGTTGCACCTTATATAAAGGGAGGTGGCGCGCAGTTCGTCACTCCTGTGGGGGTCCGGGTTGGGACACCAAGAGCCCGCCGATGAGCCTAACTTGGTGTCCTAGGCGAAACCCCACACAAGACACGGCACAAACCTAGAAGAATTGCTGTTTTAATTCACCGGCCGTGAAAGCCAATATACCATCTTTTTGGAAGCCTTCATGGGGAGGTTAAGGCTGCTTGAACTTTTAGTTCTCGTAGTCAAGTGGTGCAGTTGCACCTTATATAAAGGGAGGTGGCGCGCAGTTCGTCACTCCTGTGGGGATCCGGGCGGGGACACCAAGAGCCCGCTGATGAGCCTAACTTGGTGTCCTAGGCGAAACCCCACACAAGACACGGCACAAACCTAGAAGAATTGCTGAGTTTTAATTCACCGGCCGTGAAAGCCAATATACCATCTTTTTGGAAGCCTTCATAGGGAGGTTAAGGCTGCTTGAACATTTAGTTCTCGTAGTCAAGTGGTGCAGTTGCACCTTATATAAAGGGAGGTGGCGTGCAGTTCGTCACTCCTGTGGGGGTCTGGGTGGGGACACCAAGAGCCCGCCGATGAGCCTAACTTGGTGTCCTAGGCGAAACCCCACACATGACACGGCACAAACCTAGAAGAATTGCTGAGTTTTATTTCACCGGCCGTGAAAGCCAATATACCATCTTTTTGGAAGCCTTCATAGGGAGGTTAAGGCTGCTTGAAATTTAGTTCTCGTAGTCAAGTGGTGCAGTTGCACCTTATATAAAGGGAGGTGGCGCGCAGTTCGTCACTCCTGTAGGGGTCCGGGCGGGGACACCAAGAGCCCGCCGATGAGCCTTACTTGGTGTCCTAGGCGAAACCCCACACATGACACGGCACAAACCTAGAAGAATTGCTGAGTTTTATTTCACCGGCCGTGAAAGCCAATATACCATCTTTTTGGAAGCCTTCATAGGGAGGTTAAGGCTGCTTGAACTTTTAGTTCTCGTAGTCAAGTGGTGCGGTTGCACCTTATATAAAAGGGAGGTGGCGCGCAGTTCGTCACTCCTGTGGGGGTCCGGGCGGGGACACCAAGAGCCGGCCGATGAGCCTAACTTGGTGTCCTAGGCGAAACCCCACACAAGACACGGCACAAACCTAGAAGAATTGCTGAGTTTTAATTCACCGGCCGTGAAAGCCAATATACCATCTTTTTGGAAGCCTTCATAGGGAGGTTAAGGCTGCTTGAACTTTTAGTTCTCGTAGTCAAGTGGTGCAGTTGCACCTTATATAAAGGGAGGTGGCGCGCAGTTCGTCACTCCTGTGGTTGTCCGGGCGGGGACACCAAGAGCCCGCCGATGAGCCTAAATTGGTGTCCTAGGCGAAACCCCACACAAGACACGGCACAAACCTAGAAGAATTGCTGAGTTTTAATTCACCGGCCGTGAAAGCCAATATACCATCTTTTTGGAAGCCTTCATAGGGAGGTTAAGGCTGCTTGAACTTTTAGTTCTCGTAGTCAAGTGGTGCAGTTGCACCTTATATAAAGGGAGGTGGCGCGCAGTTCGTCACTCCTGTTGGGGTTTCGGGCGGGGACACCAAGAGCCCGCCGATGAGCCTAAATTGGTGTCCTAGGCGAAACCCCACACAAGACACGGCACAAACCTAGAAGAATCGCTGAGTTTTAATTTATCCGGCCGTGAAAGCCAATATACCATCTTTTTGGAAGCCTTCATAGGGAGGTTAAGGCTGCTTGAACTTTTAGTTCTCGTAGTCAAGTGGTGCAGTTGCACCTTATATAAAGGGTGGTGGCGCGCAGTTCGTCACTCCTGTGGGGGTCCGGGCGGGGACACCAAGAGCCCGCCGATGAGCCTAACTTGGTGTCCTAGGCGAAACCCCACACAAGACACGGCACACACCTAGAAGAATTGCTGAGTTTTAATTCACCGGCTGTGAAAGCCAATATACCATCTTTTTGGAAGCCTTCATGGGGAGGTTAAGGCTGCTTGAACTTTTAGTTCTCGTAGTCAAGTGCTGCAGTTGCACCTTATATAAAGGGAGGTGGCGCGCAGTTCGTCACTCCTGTGGGGGTCCGGGCGGGGACACCAAGAGCCCGCTGATGAGCCTAACTTGGTGTCCTAGGCGAAACCCCACTCAAGACACGGCACAAACCTAGAAGAATTGCTGAGTTTTAATTCACCGGCCGTGAAAGCCAATATACCATCTTTTTGGAAGCCTTCATAGGGAGGTTAAGGCTGCTTGAACATTTAGTTCTCGTAGTCAAGTGGTGCAGTTGCACCTTATATAAAGGGAGGTGGCGCGCAGTTCGTCACTCCTGTGGGGGTCCGGGTGGGGGCACCAAGAGCCCGCCGATGAGCCTAACTTGGTGTCCTAGGCGAAACCCCACACAAGACACGGCACAAACCTAGAAGAATTGCTGAGTTTTAATTCACCGGCCGTGAAAGCCAATATACCATCTTTTTGGAAGCCTTCATGGGGAGGTTAAGGCTGCTTGAACTTTTAGTTCTCGTAGTCAAGTGGTGCAGTTGCACCTTATATAAAGGGAGGTGGCGCGCAGGTCGTCACTCCTGTGGGGGTCCGGGCGGGGACACCAAGAGCCCGCTGATGAGCCTAACTTGGTGTCCTAGGCGAAACCCCACTCAAGACACGGCACAAACCTAGAAGAATTGCTGAGTTTTAATTCACCGGCCGTGAAAGCCAATATACCATCTTTTTGGAAGCCTTCATAGGGAGGTTAAGGCTGCTTGAACATTTAGTTCTCGTAGTCAAGTGGTGCAGTTGCACCTTATATAAAGGGAGGTGGCGCGCAGTTCGTCACTCCTGTGGGGGTCCGGGTGGGGACACCAAGAGCCCGCCGATGAGCCTAACTTGGTGTCCTAGGCGAAACCCCACACAAGACACGGCACAAACCTAAAAGAATTGCTGAGTTTTAATTCACCGGCCGTGAAAGCCAATATACCATCTTTTTGGAAGCCTTCATAGGGAGGTTAAGGCTGCTTGAAATTTAGTTCTCGTAGTCAAGTGGTGCAGTTGCACCTTATATAAAGGGAGGTGGCGCGCAGTTCGTCACTCCTGTGGGGGTCCGGGCGGGGACACCAAGAGCCCGCCGATGAGCCTTACTTGGTGTCCTAGGCGAAACCCCACACATGACACGGCACAAACCTAGAAGAATTGCTGAGTTTTATTTCACCGGCCGTGAAAGCCAATATACCATCTTTTTGGAAGCCTTCATAGGGAGGTTAAGGCTGCTTGAACTTTTAGTTCTCGTAGTCAAGTGGTGCGGTTGCACCTTATATAAAAGGGAGGTGGCGCGCAGTTCGTCACTCCTGTGGGGGTCCGGGCGGGGACACCAAGAGCCGGCCGATGAGCCTAACTTGGTGTCCTAGGCGAAACCCCACACAAGACACGGCACAAACCTAGAAGAATTGCTGAGTTTTAATTCACCGGCCGTGAAAGCCAATATACCATCTTTTTGGAAGCCTTCATAGGGAGGTTAAGGCTGCTTGAACTTTTAGTTCTCGTAGTCAAGTGGTGCAGTTGCACCTTATATAAAGGGAGGTGGCGCGCAGTTCGTCACTCCTGTGGGGGTCCGGGCGGGGACACCAAGAGCCCGCCGATGAGCCTAAATTGGTGTCCTAGGCGAAACCCCACACAAGACACGGCACAAACCTAGAAGAATTGCTGAGTTTTAATTCACCGGCCGTGAAAGCCAATATACCATCTTTTTGGAAGCCTTCATAGGGAGGTTAAGGCTGCTTGAACTTTTAGTTCTCGTAGTCAAGTGGTGCAGTTGCACCTTATATAAAGGGAGGTGGCGCGCAGTTCGTCACTCCTGTGGGGGTCCGGGCGGGGACACCAAGAGCCCGCCGATGAGCCTAACTTGGTGTCCTAGGCGAAACCCCACACAAGACACGGCACACACCTAGAAGAATTGCTGAGTTTTAATTCACCGGCCGTGAAAGCCAATATACCATCTTTTTGGAAGCCTTCATAGGGAGGTTAAGGCTGCTTGAACTTTTAGTTCTCGTAGTCAAGTGGTGCAGTTGCACCTTATATAAAGGGAGGTGGCGCGCAGTTCGTCACTCCTGTGGGGGTCCGGGCGGGGACACCAAGAGCCCGCCGATGAGCCTAACTTGGTGTCCTAGGCGAAACCCCACACAAGACACGGCACAAACCTAGAAGAATTGCTGAGTTTTAATTCACCGGCCGTGAAAGCCAATATACCATCTTTTTGGAAGCCTTCATAGGGAGGTTAAGGCTGCTTGAACTTTTAGTTCTCGTAGTCAAGTGGTGCAGTTGCACCTTATATAAAGGGAGGTGGCGCGCAGTTCGTCACTCCTGTGGGGGTCCGGGCGGGGACACCAAGAGCCCGCCGATGAGCCTAACTTGGTGTCCTAGGCGAAACCCCACACAAGACACGGCACAAACCTAGAAGAATTGCTGAGTTTTAATTCACCGGCCGTGAAAGCCAATATACCATCTTTTTGGAAGCCTTCATAGGGAGGTTAAGGCTGCTTGAACTTTTAGTTCTCGTAGTCAAGTGGTGCAGTTGCACCTTATATAAAGGGAGGTGGCGCGCAGTTCGTCACTCCTGTGGGGATCCGGGCGGGGACACCAAGAGCCCGCCGATGAGCCTAACTTGGTGTCCTAGGCGAAACCCCACACAAGACGCGGCACAAACCTAGAAGATTTGCTGAGTTTTAATTCACCGGCCGAAAAAGCCAATATACCATCTTTTTGGAAGCCTTCATAGGGAGGTTAAGGCTGCTTGAACTCTTAGTTCTCGTAGTCAAGTGGTGCAGTTGCACCTTATATATAGGGAGGTGGCGCGCAGTTCGTCACTCCTGTGGGGGTCCGGGCGGGGACACCAAGAGCCCGCCGATAAGCCTAACTTGGTGTCCTAGGCGAAACCCCACACAAGACACGGCACAAACCTAGAAGAATTGCTGAGTCTTAATTCACCGGCCGTGAGTGCCAATATACCATCTTTTTGGAAGCCATCATAGGGAGGTTAAGGCTGCTTGAACTTTTAGTTCTCGTAGTCAAGTGGTGCAGTTGCACCTTATATAAAGGGAGGTGGCGCGCAGTTCGTCACTCCTGTGGGGGTCCGGGCGGGGACACCAAGAGCCCGCCGATGAGCCTAACTTGATGTCTAGGCGAAACCCCACACAAGACACGGCACAAACCTAGAAGAATTGCTGAGTTTTAATTCACCGGCCGTGAAAGCCAATATACCATCTTTTTGGAAGCCTTCATAGGGAGGTTAAGGCTGCTTGAACTTTTAGTTCTCGTAGTCAAGTGGAGCAGTTGTACCTTATATAAAGGGAGGTGGCGCGCAGTTCGTCACTCCTGTGGGGGTCCGGGCGGGGACACCAAGAGCCCACCGATGAGCCTAACTTGGTGTCCTAGGCGAAACCCCACACAAGACACGGCACAAACCTAGAATAATTGCTGAGTTTTAATTCACCGGCCGTGAAAGCCAATATACCATCTTTTTGGAAGCCTTCATAGGGAGGTTAAGGCTGCTTGAACTTTTAGTTCTCGTAGTCAAGTGGTGCAGTTGCACCTTATATAAAGGGAGGTGGCGCGCAGTTCGTCACTCCTGTGGGTGTCCAGGCGGGGACACCAAGAGCCCGCCGATGAGCCTAACTTGGTGTCCTAGGCGAAACCCCACACAAGACACGGCACAAACCTAGAAGAATTGCTGAGTTTTAATTCACCGGCCGTGAAAGCCAATATACCATCTTTTTGGAAGCCTTCATAGGGAGGTTAAGGCTGCTTGAACTTTTAGTTCTCGTAGTCAAGTGGTGCAGTTGCACCTTATATAAAGGGAGGTGGCGCGCAGTTCGTCACTCCTGTGGGGGTCCGGGCGGGGACACCAAGAGCCCGCCGATGAGCCTAACTTGGTGTCCTAGGCGAAACCCCACACAAGACACGGCACAAACCTAGAAGAATTGCTGAGTTTTAATTCACCGGCCGTGAAAGCCAATATACCATCTTTTTGGAAGCCTTCATAGGGAGGTTAAGGCTGCTTGAACTTTTAGATCTCGTAGTCAAGTGGTGCAGTTGCACCTTATATAAAGGGAGGTGGCGCGCAGTTCGTCACTCCTGTGGGGGTCCGGGCGGGGACACCAAGAGCCCGCCGATGAGCCTAACTTGGTGTCCTAGGCGAAACCCCACACAAGACACGGCACAAACCTAGAAGAATTGCTGAGTTTTAATTCAGCGGCCGTGAATGCCAATATACCATCTTTTTGGTAGCCTTCATAGGGAGGTTAAGGCTGCTTGAACTTTTAGTTCTCGTAGTCAAGTGGTGCAGTTGCACCTTATATAAAGGGAGGTGGCGCGCAGTTCGTCACTCCTGTGGGGGTCCGGGCGGGGACACCAAGAGCCCGCCGATGAGCCTAACTTGGTGTCCTAGGCGAAACCCCACACAAGACACGGCACAAACCTAGAAGATTTGCTGAGTTTTAATTCACCGGCCGTGAAAGCCAATATACCATCTTTTTGGAAGCCTTCATAGGGAGGTTAAGGCTGCTTGAACTTTTAGTTCTCGTAGTCAAGTGGTGCAGTTGCACCTTATATAAAGGGAGGTGGCGCGCAGTTCGTCACTCCTGTGGGGGTCCGGGCGGGGACACCAAGAGCCCGCCGATGAGCCTAACTTGGTGTCCTAGGCGAAACCCCACACAAGACACGGCACAAACCTAGAAGAATTGCTGAGTTTTAATTCACCGGCCGTGAAAGCCAATATACCATCTTTTTGGAAGCCTTCATAGGGAGGTTATGGCTGCTTGAACTTTTAGTTCTCGTAGTCAAGTGGTGCAGTTGCACCTTATATAAAGGGAGGTGGCGCGCAGTTCGTCACTCCTGTGGGGGTCCGGGCGGGGACACCAAGAGCCCGCCGATGAGCCTAACTTGGTGTCCTAGGCGAAACCCCACACAAGACACGGCACAAACCTAGAAGAATTGCTGAGTTTTAATTCACCGGCCGTGACAGCCAATATACCATCTTTTTGGAAACCTTCATAGGGAGGTTAAGGCTGCTTGAACTTTTAGTTCTCGTAGTCAAGTGGTGCAGTTGCACCTTATATAAAGGGAGGTGGCGCGCAGTTCGTCACTCCTGTGGGGGTCCGGGCGGGGACACCAAGAGCCCGCCGATGAGCCTAACTTGGTGTCCTAGGCGAAACCCCACACAAGACACGGCACAAACATAGAAGAATTGCTGAGTTTTAATTTACCGGCCGTGAAAACCAATATAACATCTTTTTGGAAGCCTTCATAGGGAGGTTAAGGCTGCTTGAACTTTTAGTTCTCGTAGTCAAGTGGTGCAGTTGCACCTTATATAAAGGGAGGTGGCGCGCAGTTCGTCACTCCTGTGGGGGTCCGGGCGGGGACACCAAGAGCCCGCCGATGAGCCTAACTTGGTGTCCTAGGCGAAACCCCACACAAGACACGGCACAAACCTAGAAGAATTGCTGAGTTTTAATTCACCGGCCGTGAAAGCCAATATACCATCTTTTTGGAAGCCTTCATAGGGAGGTTAAGGCTGCTTGAACTTTTAGTTCTCGTAGTCAAGTGGTGCAGTTGCACCTTATATAAAGGGAGGTGGCGCGCAGTTCGTCACTCCTGTGGGGGTCCGGGCAGGGACACCAAGAGCCCGCCGATGAGCCTAACTTGGTGTCCTAGGCGAAACCCCACACAAGACACGGCACAAACCTAGAAGAATTGCTGAGTTTTAATTCACCGGCCGTGAAAGCCAATATACCATCTTTTTGGAAGCTTTCATAGGGAGGTTAAGGCTGCTTGAACTTTTAGTTCTCGTAGTCAAGTGGTGCAGTTGCACCTTATATAAAGGGAGGTGACGCGCAGTTCGTCACTCCTGTGGGGGTCCGGGCGGGGACACCAAGAGCCCACCGATGAGCCTAACTTGGTGTCCTAGGCGAAACCCCACACAAGACACGGCACAAACCTAGAAGAATTGCTGAGTTTTAATTCACCGGCCGTGAAAGCCAATATACCATCTTTTTGGAAGCCTTCATAGGGAGGTTTAGGCTGCTTGATCTTTTAGTTCTCGTAGTCAAGTGGTGCAGTTGCACCTTATATAAAGGGAGGTGGCGCGCAGTTCGTCACTCCTCTGGGGGTCCGGGCGTGGACACCACGAGCCTTCCGATGAGCCATACTTGGTGTCCTAGGCGAAACCCCACACAAGACACGGCACAAACCTAGAAGAATTGCTGAGTTTTAATTCACCGGCCGTGAAAGCCAATATACCATCTTTTTGGAAGCCTTCATAGGGACGTTAAGGCTGCTTGAACTTTTAGTTCTCGTAGTCAAGTGGTGCAGTTGCACCTTATATAAAGGGAGGTGGCGCGCAGTTCGTCACTCCTGTGGGGGTCCGGGCGGGGACACCAAGAGCCCGCCGATGAGCCTAACTTGGTGTCCTAGGCGAAACCCCACACAAGACACGGCACAAACCTAGAAGAATTGCTGAGTTTTAATTCACCGGCCTTGAAAGCCAATATACCATCTTTTTGGAAGCCTTCATAGGGAGGTTAAGGCTGCTTGAACTTTTAGTTCTCGTAGTCAAGTGGAGCAGTTGCACCTTATATAAAGGGAGGTGGCGCGCAGTTCGTCACTCCTGTGGGGGTCCGGGCGGGGACACCAAGAGCCCGCCGATGAGCCTAACTTGGTGTCCTAGGCGAAACCCCACACAAGACACGGCACAAACCTAGAAGAATTGCTGAGTTTTAATTCACCGGCCTTGAAAGCCAATATACCATCTTTTTTGAAGCCTTCATAGGGAGGTTAAGGCTGCTTGAAATTTTAGTTCTCGTAGTCAAGTGGAGCAGTTGCACCTTATATAAAGGGAGGTGGCGCGCAGTTCGTCACTCCTGTGTGGGTCCGGGCGGGGACACCAAGAGCCCGCCGATGAGCCTAACTTGGTGTCCTAGGCGAAACCCCACACAAGACACGGCACATTCCTAGAAGAATTGCTGAGTTTTAATTCACCGGCCGTGAAAGCCAATATACCATCTTTTTGGAAGCCTTCATAGGGAGGTTAAGGCTGCTTGAACTTTTAGTTCTCGTAGTCAAGTGGTGCAGTTGCACCTTATATAAAGGGAGGTGGCGCGCAGTTCGTCACTCCTGTGGGGGTCCGGGCGGGGACACCAAGAGCCCGCCGATGAGCCTAACTTGGTGTCCTAGGCGAAACCCCACACAAGACACGGCACAAACCTAGAAGAATTGCTGAGTTTTAATTCACCGGCCGTGAAAGCCAATATACCATCTTTTTGGAAGCCTTCATAGGGAGGTTAAGGCTGCTTGAACTTTTAGTTCTCGTAGTCAAGTGGTGCAGTTGCACCTTATATAAAGGGAGGTGGCGCGCAGTTCGTCACTCCTGTGGGGGTCCGGGTGGGGACACCAAGAGCCCGCCGATGAGCCTAACTTGGTGTCCTAGGCGAAACCCCACACAAGACACGGCACAAACCTAGAAGAATTGCTGAGTTTTAATTCACCGGCCGTGAAAGCCAATATACCATCTTTTTGGAAGCCTTCATGGGGAGGTTAAGGCTGCTTGAACTTTTAGTTCTCGTAGTCAAGTGGTGCAGTTGCACCTTATATAAAGGGAGGTGGCGCGCAGTTCGTCACTCCTGTGGGGGTCCGGGCGGGGACACCAAGAGCCCGCTGATGAGCCTAACTTGGTGTCCTAGGCGAAACCCCACACAAGACACGGCACAAACCTAGAAGAATTGCTGAGTTTTAATTCACCGGCCGTGAAAGCCAATATACCATCTTTTTGGAAGCCTTCAAAGGGAGGTTAAGGCTGCTTGAACATTTAGTTCTCGTAGTCAAGTGGTGCAGTTGCACCTTATATAAAGGGAGGTGGCGCGCAGTTCGTCACTCCTGTGGGGGTCCGGGTGGGGACACCAAGAGCCCGCCGATGAGCCTAACTTGGTGTCCTAGGTGAAACCCCACACAAGACACGGCACAAACCTAGAAGAATTGCTGAGTTTTAATTCACCGGCCTTGAAAGCCAATATACCATCTTTTTTGAAGCCTTCATAGGGAGGTTAAGGCTGCTTGAAATTTTAGTTCTCGTAGTCAAGTGGAGCAGTTGCACCTTATATAAAGGGAGGTGGCGCCCAGTTCGTCACTCCTGTGTGGGTCCGGGCGGGGACACCAAGAGCCCGCCGATGAGCCTAACTTGGTGTCCTAGGCGAAACCCCACACAAGACACGGCACATTCCTAGAAGAATTGCTGAGTTTTAATTCACCGGCCGTGAAAGCCAATATACCATCTTTTTGGAAGCCTTCATAGGGAGGTTAAGGCTGCTTGAACTTTTAGTTCTCGTAGTCAAGTGGTGCAGTTGCACCTTATATAAAGGGAGGTGGCGCGCAGTTCGTCACTCCTGTGGGGGTCCGGGCGGGGACACCAAGAGCCCGCCGATGAGCCTAACTTGGTGTCCTAGGCGAAACCCCACACAAGACACGGCACAAACCTAGAAGAATTGCTGAGTTTTAATTCACCGGCCGTGAAAGCCAATATACCATCTTTTTGGAAGCCTTCATAGGGAGGTTAAGGCTGCTTGAACTTTTAGTTCTCGTAGTCAAGTGGAGCAGTTGCACCTTATATAAAGGGAGGTGGCGCGCAGTTCGTCACTCCTGTGGGGGTCCGGGCGGGGACACCAAGAGCCCGCGATGAGCCTAACTTGGTGTCCTAGGCGAAACCCCACACAAGACACGGCACAAACCTAGAAGAATTGCTGAGTTTTAATTCACCGGCCGTGAAAGCCAATATACCATCTTTTTGGAAGCCTTCATAGGGAGGTTAAGGCTGCTTGAACTTTTAGTTCTCGTAGTCAAGAGGTGCAGTTGCACCTTATATAAAGGGAGGTGGCGCGCAGTTCGTCACTCCTGTGGCGGTCCGGGCGGGGACACCAAGAGCCGCCGATGAGCCTAACTTGGTGTCCTAGGCGAAACCCCACACAAGACACGGCACAAGCCTAGAAGAATTGCTGAGTTTTAATTCACCGGCCGTGAAAGCCAATATACCATCTTTTTGGAAGCCTTCATAGGGGGGTTAAGGCTGCTTGAACTTTTAGTTCTCGTAGTCAAGTGGTGCAGTTGCACCTTATATAAAGGGAGGTGGCGCGCAGTTCGTCACTCCTGTGGGGGTCCGGGTGGGGACACCAAGAGCCCGCCGATGAGCCTAACTTGGTGTCCTAGGCGAAACCCCACACAAGACACGGCACAAACCTAGAAGAATTGCTGAGTTTTAATTCACCGGCCGTGAAAGCCAATATACCATCTTTTTGGAAGCCTTCATGGGGAGGTTAAGGCTGCTTGAACTTTTAGTTCTCGTAGTCAAGTGGTGCAGTTGCACCTTATATAAAGGGAGGTGGCGCGCAGTTCGTCACTCCTGTGGGGGTCCGGGCGGGGACACCAAGAGCCCGCTGATGAGCCTAACTTGGTGTCCTAGGCGAAACCCCACACAAGACACGGCACAAACCTAGAAGAATTGCTGAGTTTTAATTCACCGGCCGTGAAAGCCAATATACCATCTTTTTGGAAGCCTTCATAGGGAGGTTAAGGCTGCTTGAACATTTAGTTCTCGTAGTCAAGTGGTGCAGTTGCACCTTATATAAAGGGAGGTGGCGCGCAGTTCGTCACTCCTGTGGGGGTCCGGGTGGGGACACCAAGAGCCCGCCGATGAGCCTAACTTGGTGTCCTAGGCGAAACCCCACACAAGACACGGCACAAACCTAGAAGAATTGCTGAGTTTTAATTCACCGGCCGTGAAAGCCAATATACCATCTTTTTGGAAGCCTTCATAGGGAGGTTAAGGCTGCTTGAAATTTAGTTCTCGTAGTCAAGTGGTGCAGTTGCACCTTATATAAAGGGAGGTGGCGCGCAGTTCGTCACTCCTGTAGGGGTCCGGGCGGGGACACCAAGAGCCCGCCGATGAGCCTTACTTGGTGTCCTAGGCGAAACCCCACACATGACACGGCACAAACCTAGAAGAATTGCTGAGTTTTATTTCACCGGCCGTGAAAGCCAATATACCATCTTTTTGGAAGCCTTCATAGGGAGCTTAAGGCTGCTTGAACTTTTAGTTCTCGTAGTCAAGTGGTGCGGTTGCACCTTATATAAAAGGGAGGTGGCGCGCAGTTCGTCACTCCTGTGGGGGTCCGGGCGGGGACACCAAGAGCCGGCCGATGAGCCTAACTTGGTGTCCTAGGCGAAACCCCACACAAGACACGGCACAAACCTAGAAGAATTGCTGAGTTTTAATTCACCGGCCGTGAAAGCCAATATACCATCTTTTTGGAAGCCTTCATAGGGAGGTTAAGGCTGCTTGAACTTTTAGTTCTCGTAGTCAAGTGGTGCAGTTGCACCTTATATAAAGGGAGGTGGCGCGCAGTTCGTCACTCCTGTGGTTGTCCGGGCGGGGACACCAAGAGCCCGCCGATGAGCTTAAATTGGTGTCCTAGGCGAAACCCCACACAAGACACGGCACAAACCTAGAAGAATTGCTGAGTTTTAATTCACCGGCCGTGAAAGCCAATATACCATCTTTTTGGAAGCCTTCATAGGGAGGTTAAGGCTGCTTGAACTTTTAGTTCTCGTAGTCAAGTGGTGCAGTTGCACCTTATATAAAGGGAGGTGGCGCGCAGTTCGTCACTCCTGTGGGGGTCCGGGCGGGGACACCAAGAGCCCGCCGATGAGCCTAAATTGGTGTCCTAGGCGAAACCCCACACAAGACACGGCACAAACCTAGAAGAATTGCTGAGTTTTAATTCACCGGCCGTGAAAGCCAATATACCATCTTTTTGGAAGCCTTCATAGGGAGGTTAAGGCTGCTTGAACTTTTAGTTCTCGTAGTCAAGTGGTGCAGTTGCACCTTATATAAAGGGTGGTGGCGCGCAGTTCGTCACTCCTGTGGGGGTCCGGGCGGGGACACCAAGAGCCCGCCGATGAGCCTAACTTGGTGTCCTAGGCGAAACCCCACACTAGACACGGCACACACCTAGAAGAATTGCTGAGTTTTAATTCACCGGCCGTGAAAGCCAATATTCCATCTTTTTGGAAGCCTTCATAGGGAGGTTAAGGCTGCTTGAACTTTTAGTTCTCGTAGTCAAGTGGTGCAGTTGCACCTTATATAAAGGGAGGTGGCGCGCAGTTCGTCACTCCTGTGGGGGTCCGGGCGGGGACACCAAGAGCCCGCCGATGAGCCTAACTTGGTGTCCTAGGCGAAACCCCACACAAGACACGGCACAAACCTAGAAGAATTGCTGAGTTTTAATTCACCGGCCGTGAAAGCCAATATACCATCTTTTTGGAAGCCTTCATAGGGAGGTTAAGGCTGCTTGAACTTTTAGTTCTCGTAGTCAAGTGGTGCAGTTGCACCTTATATAAAGGGAGGTGGCGCGCAGTTCGTCACTCCTGTGGGGGTCCGGGCGGGGACACCAAGAGCCCGCCGATGAGCCTAACTTGGTGTCCTAGGCGAAACCCCACACAAGACACGGCACAAACCTAGAAGAATTGCTGAGTTTTAATTCACCGGCCGTGAAAGCCAATATACCATCTTTTTGGAAGCCTTCATAGGGAGGTTAAGGCTGCTTGAACTTTTAGTTCTCGTAGTCAAGTGGTGCAGTTGCACCTTATATAAAGGGAGGTGGCGCGCAGTTCGTCACTCCTGTGGGGATCCGGGCGGGGACACCAAGAGCCCGCCGATGAGCCTAACTTGGTGTCCTAGGCGAAACCCCACACAAGACACGGCACAAACCTAGAAGAATTGCTGAGTTTTAATTCACCGGCCGTGAAAGCCAATATACCATCTTTTTGGAAGCCTTCATAGGGAGGTTAAGGCTGCTTGAACGCTTAGTTCTCGTAGTCAAGTGGTGCAGTTGCACCTTATATATAGGGAGGTGGCGCGCAGTTCGTCACTCCTGTGGGGGTCCGGGTGGGGACACCAAGAGCCCGCCGATGAGCCTAACTTGGTGTCCTAGGCGAAACCCCACACAAGACACGGCACAAACCTAGAAGAATTGCTGAGTTTTAATTCACCGGCCGTGAAAGCCAATATACCATCTTTTTGGAAGCCTTCATGGGGAGGTTAAGGCTGCTTGAACTTTTAGTTCTCGTAGTCAAGTGGTGCAGTTGCACCTTATATAAAGGGAGGTGGCGCGCAGTTCGTCACTCCTGTGGGGGTCCGGGCGGGGACACCAAGAGCCCGCTGATGAGCCTAACTTGGTGTCCTAGGCGAAACCCCACACAAGACACGGCACAAACCTAGAAGAATTGCTGAGTTTTAATTCACCGGCCGTGAAAGCCAATATACCATCTTTTTGGAAGCCTTCAAAGGGAGGTTAAGGCTGCTTGAACATTTAGTTCTCGTAGTCAAGTGGTGCAGTTGCACCTTATATAAAGGGAGGTGGCGCGCAGTTCGTCACTCCTGTGGGGGTCCGGGTGGGGACACCAAGAGCCCGCCGATGAGCCTAACTTGGTGTCCTAGGTGAAACCCCACACAAGACACGGCACAAACCTAGAAGAATTGCTGAGTTTTAATTCACCGGCCTTGAAAGCCAATATACCATCTTTTTTGAAGCCTTCATAGGGAGGTTAAGGCTGCTTGAAATTTTAGTTCTCGTAGTCAAGTGGAGCAGTTGCACCTTATATAAAGGGAGGTGGCGCCCAGTTCGTCACTCCTGTGTGGGTCCGGGCGGGGACACCAAGAGCCCGCCGATGAGCCTAACTTGGTGTCCTAGGCGAAACCCCACACAAGACACGGCACATTCCTAGAAGAATTGCTGAGTTTTAATTCACCGGCCGTGAAAGCCAATATACCATCTTTTTGGAAGCCTTCATAGGGAGGTTAAGGCTGCTTGAACTTTTAGTTCTCGTAGTCAAGTGGTGCAGTTGCACCTTATATAAAGGGAGGTGGCGCGCAGTTCGTCACTCCTGTGGGGGTCCGGGCGGGGACACCAAGAGCCCGCCGATGAGCCTAACTTGGTGTCCTAGGCGAAACCCCACACAAGACACGGCACAAACCTAGAAGAATTGCTGAGTTTTAATTCACCGGCCGTGAAAGCCAATATACCATCTTTTTGGAAGCCTTCATAGGGAGGTTAAGGCTGCTTGAACTTTTAGTTCTCGTAGTCAAGTGGAGCAGTTGCACCTTATATAAAGGGAGGTGGCGCGCAGTTCGTCACTCCTGTGGGGGTCCGGGCGGGGACACCAAGAGCCCGCGATGAGCCTAACTTGGTGTCCTAGGCGAAACCCCACACAAGACACGGCACAAACCTAGAAGAATTGCTGAGTTTTAATTCACCGGCCGTGAAAGCCAATATACCATCTTTTTGGAAGCCTTCATAGGGAGGTTAAGGCTGCTTGAACTTTTAGTTCTCGTAGTCAAGAGGTGCAGTTGCACCTTATATAAAGGGAGGTGGCGCGCAGTTCGTCACTCCTGTGGCGGTCCGGGCGGGGACACCAAGAGCCGCCGATGAGCCTAACTTGGTGTCCTAGGCGAAACCCCACACAAGACACGGCACAAGCCTAGAAGAATTGCTGAGTTTTAATTCACCGGCCGTGAAAGCCAATATACCATCTTTTTGGAAGCCTTCATAGGGGGGTTAAGGCTGCTTGAACTTTTAGTTCTCGTAGTCAAGTGGTGCAGTTGCACCTTATATAAAGGGAGGTGGCGCGCAGTTCGTCACTCCTGTGGGGGTCCGGGTGGGGACACCAAGAGCCCGCCGATGAGCCTAACTTGGTGTCCTAGGCGAAACCCCACACAAGACACGGCACAAACCTAGAAGAATTGCTGAGTTTTAATTCACCGGCCGTGAAAGCCAATATACCATCTTTTTGGAAGCCTTCATGGGGAGGTTAAGGCTGCTTGAACTTTTAGTTCTCGTAGTCAAGTGGTGCAGTTGCACCTTATATAAAGGGAGGTGGCGCGCAGTTCGTCACTCCTGTGGGGGTCCGGGCGGGGACACCAAGAGCCCGCTGATGAGCCTAACTTGGTGTCCTAGGCGAAACCCCACACAAGACACGGCACAAACCTAGAAGAATTGCTGAGTTTTAATTCACCGGCCGTGAAAGCCAATATACCATCTTTTTGGAAGCCTTCATAGGGAGGTTAAGGCTGCTTGAACATTTAGTTCTCGTAGTCAAGTGGTGCAGTTGCACCTTATATAAAGGGAGGTGGCGCGCAGTTCGTCACTCCTGTGGGGGTCCGGGTGGGGACACCAAGAGCCCGCCGATGAGCCTAACTTGGTGTCCTAGGCGAAACCCCACACA
Source organism: Meconema thalassinum (assembly GCA_946902985.2). Taxonomy (NCBI): domain Eukaryota; kingdom Metazoa; phylum Arthropoda; class Insecta; order Orthoptera; family Tettigoniidae; genus Meconema; species Meconema thalassinum. The sequence goes on from OX336397.1 coordinate 148,002,382, forward strand.
AGACACGGCACAAACCTAGAAGAATTGCTGAGTTTTAATTCACCGGCCGTGAAAGCCAATATACCATCTTTTTGGAAGCCTTCATAGGGAGGTTAAGGCTGCTTGAAATTTAGTTCTCGTAGTCAAGTGGTGCAGTTGCACCTTATATAAAGGGAGGTGGCGCGCAGTTCGTCACTCCTGTAGGGGTCCGGGCGGGGACACCAAGAGCCCGCCGATGAGCCTTACTTGGTGTCCTAGGCGAAACCCCACACATGACACGGCACAAACCTAGAAGAATTGCTGAGTTTTATTTCACCGGCCGTGAAAGCCAATATACCATCTTTTTGGAAGCCTTCATAGGGAGCTTAAGGCTGCTTGAACTTTTAGTTCTCGTAGTCAAGTGGTGCGGTTGCACCTTATATAAAAGGGAGGTGGCGCGCAGTTCGTCACTCCTGTGGGGGTCCGGGCGGGGACACCAAGAGCCGGCCGATGAGCCTAACTTGGTGTCCTAGGCGAAACCCCACACAAGACACGGCACAAACCTAGAAGAATTGCTGAGTTTTAATTCACCGGCCGTGAAAGCCAATATACCATCTTTTTGGAAGCCTTCATAGGGAGGTTAAGGCTGCTTGAACTTTTAGTTCTCGTAGTCAAGTGGTGCAGTTGCACCTTATATAAAGGGAGGTGGCGCGCAGTTCGTCACTCCTGTGGTTGTCCGGGCGGGGACACCAAGAGCCCGCCGATGAGCTTAAATTGGTGTCCTAGGCGAAACCCCACACAAGACACGGCACAAACCTAGAAGAATTGCTGAGTTTTAATTCACCGGCCGTGAAAGCCAATATACCATCTTTTTGGAAGCCTTCATAGGGAGGTTAAGGCTGCTTGAACTTTTAGTTCTCGTAGTCAAGTGGTGCAGTTGCACCTTATATAAAGGGAGGTGGCGCGCAGTTCGTCACTCCTGTGGGGGTCCGGGCGGGGACACCAAGAGCCCGCCGATGAGCCTAAATTGGTGTCCTAGGCGAAACCCCACACAAGACACGGCACAAACCTAGAAGAATTGCTGAGTTTTAATTCACCGGCCGTGAAAGCCAATATACCATCTTTTTGGAAGCCTTCATAGGGAGGTTAAGGCTGCTTGAACTTTTAGTTCTCGTAGTCAAGTGGTGCAGTTGCACCTTATATAAAGGGTGGTGGCGCGCAGTTCGTCACTCCTGTGGGGGTCCGGGCGGGGACACCAAGAGCCCGCCGATGAGCCTAACTTGGTGTCCTAGGCGAAACCCCACACTAGACACGGCACACACCTAGAAGAATTGCTGAGTTTTAATTCACCGGCCGTGAAAGCCAATATTCCATCTTTTTGGAAGCCTTCATAGGGAGGTTAAGGCTGCTTGAACTTTTAGTTCTCGTAGTCAAGTGGTGCAGTTGCACCTTATATAAAGGGAGGTGGCGCGCAGTTCGTCACTCCTGTGGGGGTCCGGGCGGGGACACCAAGAGCCCGCCGATGAGCCTAACTTGGTGTCCTAGGCGAAACCCCACACAAGACACGGCACAAACCTAGAAGAATTGCTGAGTTTTAATTCACCGGCCGTGAAAGCCAATATACCATCTTTTTGGAAGCCTTCATAGGGAGGTTAAGGCTGCTTGAACTTTTAGTTCTCGTAGTCAAGTGGTGCAGTTGCACCTTATATAAAGGGAGGTGGCGCGCAGTTCGTCACTCCTGTGGGGGTCCGGGCGGGGACACCAAGAGCCCGCCGATGAGCCTAACTTGGTGTCCTAGGCGAAACCCCACACAAGACACGGCACAAACCTAGAAGAATTGCTGAGTTTTAATTCACCGGCCGTGAAAGCCAATATACCATCTTTTTGGAAGCCTTCATAGGGAGGTTAAGGCTGCTTGAACTTTTAGTTCTCGTAGTCAAGTGGTGCAGTTGCACCTTATATAAAGGGAGGTGGCGCGCAGTTCGTCACTCCTGTGGGGATCCGGGCGGGGACACCAAGAGCCCGCCGATGAGCCTAACTTGGTGTCCTAGGCGAAACCCCACACAAGACACGGCACAAACCTAGAAGAATTGCTGAGTTTTAATTCACCGGCCGTGAAAGCCAATATACCATCTTTTTGGAAGCCTTCATAGGGAGGTTAAGGCTGCTTGAACTCTTAGTTCTCGTAGTCAAGTGGTGCAGTTGCACCTTATATATAGGGAGGTGGCGCGCAGTTCGTCACTCCTGTGGGGGTCCGGGCGGGGACACCAAGAGCCCGCCGATAAGCCTAACTTGGTGTCCTAGGCGAAACCCCACACAAGACACGGCACAAACCTAGAAGAATTGCTGAGTCTTAATTCACCGGCCGTGAGTGCCAATATACCATCTTTTTGGAAGCCTTCATAGGGAGGTTAAGGCTGCTTGAACTTTTAGTTCTCGTAGTCATGTGGTGCAGTTGCACCTTATATAAAGGGAGGTGGCGCGCAGTTCGTCACTCCTGTGGGGGTCCGGGCGGGGACACCAAGAGCCCGCCGATGAGCCTAACTCGGTGTCCTAGGCGAAACCCCACACAAGACACGGCACAAACCTAGAAGAATTGCTGAGTTTTAATTCACCGGCCGTGAAAGCCAATATACCATCTTTTTGGAAGCTTTCATAGGGAGGTTAAGGCTGCTTGAACTTTTAGTTCTCGTAGTCAAGTGGTGCAGTTGCACCTTATATAAAGGGAGGTGACCCGCAGTTCGTCACTCCTGTGGGGGTCCGGGCGGGGACCCCAAGAGCCCACCGATGAGCCTAACTTGGTGTCCTAGGCGAAACCCCACACAAGACACGGCACAAACCTAGAAGAATTGCTGAGTTTTAATTCACCGGCCGTGAAAGCCAATATACCATCTTTTTGGAAGCCTTCATAGGGAGGTTTAGGCTGCTTGATCTTTTAGTTCTCGTAGTCAAGTGGTGCAGTTGCACCTTATATAAAGGGAGGTGGCGCGCATTTCGTCACTCCTCTGGGGGTCCGGGCGTGGACACCACGAGCCTTCCGATGAGCCTTACTTGGTGTCCTAGGCGAAACCCCACACAAGACACGGCACAAACCTAGAAGAATTGCTGAGTTTTAATTCACCGGCCGTGAAAGCCAATATACCATCTTTTTGGAAGCCTTCATAGGGACGTTAAGGCTGCTTGAACTTTTAGTTCTCGTAGTCAAGTGGTGCAGTTGCACCTTATATAAAGGGAGGTGGCGCGCAGTTCGTCACTCCTGTGGGGGTCCGGGCGGGGACACCAAGAGCCCGCCGATGAGCCTAACTTGGTGTCCTAGGCGAAACCCCACACAAGACACGGCACAAACCTAGAAGAATTGCTGAGTTTTAATTCACCGGCCTTGAAAGCCAATATACCATCTTTTTGGAAGCCTTCATAGGGAGGTTAAGGCTGCTTGAACTTTTAGTTCTCGTAGTCAAGTGGAGCAGTTGCACCTTATATAAAGGGAGGTGGCGCGCAGTTCGTCACTCCTGTGGGGGTCCGGGCGGGGACACCAAGAGCCCGCCGATGAGCCTAACTTGGTGTCCTAGGCGAAACCCCACACAAGACACGGCACAAACCTAGAAGAATTGCTGAGTTTTAATTCACCGGCCTTGAAAGCCAATATACCATCTTTTTTGAAGCCTTCATAGGGAGGTTAAGGCTGCTTGAAATTTTAGTTCTCGTAGTCAAGTGGAGCAGTTGCACCTTATATAAAGGGAGGTGGCGCGCAGTTCGTCACTCCTGTGTGGGTCCGGGCGGGGACACCAAGAGCCCGCCGATGAGCCTAACTTGGTGTCCTAGGCGAAACCCCACGCAAGACACGGCACATACCTAGAAGAATTGCTGAGTTTTAATTCACCGGCCGTGAAAGCCAATATACCATCTTTTTGGAAGCCTTCATAGGGAGGTTAAGGCTGCTTGAACTTTTAGTTCTCGTAGTCAAGTGGTGCAGTTGCACCTTATATAAAGGGAGGTGGCGCGCAGTTCGTCACTCCTGTGGGGGTCCGGGCGGGGACACCAAGAGCCCGCCGATGAGCCTAACTTGGTGTCCTAGGCGAAACCCCACACAAGACACGGCACAAACCTAGAAGAATTGCTGAGTTTTAATTCACCGGCCTTGAAAGCCAATATACCATCTTTTTGGAAGCCTTCATAGGGAGGTTAAGGCTGCTTGAACTTTTAGTTCTCGTAGTCAAGTGGAGCAGTTGCACCTTATATAAAGGAAGGTGGCGCGCAGTTCGTCATCCAACTTCGGCAGAACCAACTGGGCCTTCGGTGAGTGGAATTGACTTCATGCCTTTTGAAAATCGTCAACTAGCACCACTTCAACTGCCAAACCTTCCACCACCATCAATGGCTATACCCACAGCTCCATATATGCCAGGCACTCTTCGCTCATACGCTGTGGCAGCCCAGAACCCAGCTCTACATCCTCAAGTTCGCCAGCGAAGCGTTATAAACCCAAACCCCCTTCCCTCACCTGCATTCTATGTCATCAAGCTTACCGACATTGACCTCGCTAAGGCAAACCCCCGCACCCTTTTCACAATCATTTCCTCCTTTACCCCTGACCTCGCCTCCTACCGCCTGGAGTTACAACGCACCCGCGAAGGGTATAATATCAAAACTGCAAAGCCCTTCTACCAGCACCTAACGAACACCATTGGCCTAGCACAGTTCGGCCCTCGTACCCGTGCCAAAAACCTATCCAACTTCCAGCCTCCACGCCCTAACCCCCCTCCCTCCCGCCCTACCCCCCTCCTCTCGGTCGTCGCCTATGTTGTCGACCGGGAATACTCAGAAGAAGATGTCGCCCAGCAGCTCGGCCTTCAAGGACTTACCATCTTCCGTGTGGCCAGGATAAGGAACAATACTGGCCCAACCTCACTTGTCCGGATTCTCAGCCGTGACACCGGGTCTCTGGACGCTCTTCTCCGCGATGGGGCCATCATCTTTGCCCGTCGCCATCGAGTGGAGCCTTCCCGTGCAGCCGCCCCCCAGAGGATGCGATGCGATAAGTGTCAGCGATATGACCACGCCCCGGGAGCACCCTGTGTCCATGCTGAGGTATGTGGTATCTGCAGTCAGGAACACCCTACATCTATGTGCCAAAACAGAACCTCCCCTAAATGTATCAATTGCTCCCTTCCTCACCCGGCCTTCAGTTTTAAATGTAAAAGCCGACCTGATCCCATTCCCACCCAGCCTGAAACCGTCGTACCAGTAGTTTCCCAAGACCTACCTACCCCAGCTCCTTCCTCCGCCCTTCCCACCCCTAGTACCGAAAACATTATTCGCTTCATTACCATGGTCCTACAGAATTGCCTCCCATTCCACCGTCCTCTTGTCCTCAACCAAGTTCAAATGGCGGCCCGGTTGATATTCAACACTCATTTAGACATAGCCTATGCGGGTAATAGGATGCACTTTGCATTCGTCCCGCTAGCGAGTGTTCCCCTTCTCAACTAATCATGGCGCTTAAAATATACTATGACAACATCCGCTCTGTCACCTCCAACCGGCCGACCTTTGAACTTTCCCTTTTAGAGCACTCCCCGGACATATTTATCCTCAACGAAACTTTCCTTGGTCCCTCCCACCGGCTGTGCCTCCCCCCGTATGTCGTCTACCGAGCGGATCGGCCGTACGGAGCGCGGCTTGCGGGCGGGGTAGCGGTCGGTGTTCAGCGTAACCTTACAGTCAAACGTCATTTCTATACCTTTCCTCATCACTTCACAGAATACCTAATCCTTGAAATTTTTGCCCCCTCCAAGACGTTCACCGTAGCTACCCTTTATTTATCCCCAAAGACCCCTCCCCCTATTGCTTTTCTCCAATACCTTGATCGCACCTTTCCCAATTATTTTCTAGCAGCTGACATTAATATCAACTCCTACACGGTGCAAGAACAAACTATTTTCCACAATCTCCTTCATAGTATCCGTGGAGTGCTCGTTCCCTTTCCCTCGCCCACAATACCCTCAACAAATTCTACCCCTGATGTCATGCTCATTTCCCCAACCCTAACCCCTCACCCTCTAGTCCGTATGCTTCCATCTATTGGTAGTGACCATGTTCCAGCTCTGATCTCGATACCCCACATCTTTCCCCGCCCAGATGCCCCATACCGGCCCCCTCCCACTCGACGTTTTACAAAGACCAACTGGTCTGAGTATCGAGCCACTGTTACTGATCTCCTCACTCCCCACACCTCCCCGACATCCCTACCAAATCTTCTCACACTAATCGCCGAAACTGAACATGCTCTCCTTACTGCCGACCGGCTTCATATCCCCCGCCACTCTTACCACCCTACCAAACCTCCTATACCCCCAAAGGCCCTTAACCTTTTACGCATAGCCCATGATTATTATCGGGCCTATCTCCGCACCCGAGATCCTGACACCCTCCGCCAACATCGTCGCCATCTCCGTCATGCCAAATCTTATATCCGTGCTATTAAACGCAAAACCTGGAACGATGCATGCACCCGTCTGGATGACACACCCGATCCTTCTAAATTTTGGTCTACCTTTCAACGCCTCACGAAGTCTCGTCCATCCCACCCTACCTACCCCATTTATACCCCCACCTCAGTTCCCACTACTCCCCTCGAAAAGGCTAACCTTTTTGCATCTCACTACTACCATGTTTTCTCTCCAACCAACAACCCCCAATTCCAAAATCCAAATGACGTGCTTATCCAACGTCTTCAAGACCCGAAACTTACACCTGACCTCCAACCTTCCTTCGCTCACTTTACTAACATCGATTACTCTCATCCTCTTAATCATCCCATTTCTCCTTCTGAAATCACATCAATTCTTCGCCATCGTAAAAACACCGCTCCAGGAACCGATACCATTACCTACCGGCACCTTCAAGCCGCCCCCCCCCCCATTCTTACCCATGTTCTTTCCCTTATATATACAACAATGCTATACACCGGTTTTTATCCCACCCACTGGTGTAAAGCTTCCATCCTTCTTTTCCTGAAACCCCACAAAGCTCCCTCTGATATAAACTCCTACCGCCCCATAAGCCTTCTTCCAGTACTATCCAAACTATTCGAACTAATCCTTGCAAAACGAATCAGCTCCTATCTCGAACCTCTCCATTTACTACCCGAATCCCAAGCCGGCTTCCGTGCCCACCGATCGACGCAAGACCACCTTTTCCACTTAACCGCTTCATTGTCCGCTTTCATGAAACCTCGCCGCACTGCCGCTCTCATATGCCTCGATGTAGAGAAAGCTTTCGATAAGGTCTACCACCCCGTACTCTTATACAAACTCCGACATCTCCCCATCCCCTCTTCCCTTATCCGTGTGATATATAATTTCTTATCACACCGCACAGCCTCTATCCGAATCAAATCTTCACATTCCTACACCTTCTCCATTCGTGCCGGCGTCCCCCAGGGGTCGCCACTTTCCCCCTTACTCTACCTTTTATTTACCCACGATATTCCACACCCACCTCCCCCACTACGCCTTTATCAATTTGCTGACGACCTAGCTATCCTCGCCCTCGGTCACACTGCACCCAAACTACAAAATCTTCTCCAATCCTACCTCAACACTCTTCAGTCCTGGTTCCTCTCTTCTCATATAACAGTCAATGCTCGGAAAACCCAATTCATAGTCTTTAGAAGAAAATCCCGCCTCTGCCCTCCCCGCCACCGAATCCATCTCACCCTGAACTCTCTCCCTCTTCTCGAAACCAACAAACTCATTTACCTCGGTATCACCTTTCAAAACAACCAACAATGGACCCACCATCTCCGCCTCCTTACCAGCCGCGCCCTTCATCGTCTAACTGCTACCCGCTCCCTCACCGGCCATACCTGGGGCCTGAAAGCCCCTACCATCATCCGTATATACCGTGCTTTCATCCTCCCTGTCCTACTCTACGCTTCCATGTCCTGGCTCACCGCGCCCCCTCCTCTTTATTTTAATCTGCTAAAACTTGATCGCCATGCCCTCCGCATGGCATACCGCCTACCTTATGACACACCATCCGCTGATTTTACCACCCTCTATACCTTTCCTACGATTATCACTACTCTACATAACCTACGCCTAAAGTACCTTACCCGTGCTCGTCTCGCAAACCTCCCATTCTTTTCCGAAGCTCTATCTGTCTCTCCCCTTGCCCAAGATATCCTCAATGACAACCGCACCCCTGCAAATTCTCATCTCTTTCCCCCACCCATAACCTAGTCTCCTCAACACAGCTCAGCCCTCCACCCCCAGCTGCCTTTGGCTATGAAACACACGTCGCTTCATCTACTTTCCGCGCGCTCCTGGGGGTGGTGTCAACCCAGTCACGTTGAAGTCCAGTGAGTGTTCGGCGCATAGCCTTCAAAGATATCGCTTTCATTAGTCGCATCTCTCCGATACCCATTCAATGTACTGCCAGTGAAAAGTGCTCCATATCCGTGTGATTGCCCCAGTGATTATACTTCCCCAAACAAGTGTATTCTTTAAACTATGCTTAAAAAATCATACGATTATGGACAAAGAAAGAACAAGAAACTAGGATAAATCCAAGGAACTTTGATTGAAATATGTATATATATGTTTTGTATTTATATATCAGTGTACATTTGTTTTTTGCCCACATATCGTTATTATGTTATGTGCCTTCTGTATGTAACATTGTGTTGAACAATAAATGGGGGTGTGAGTGGGGCCTCGGCCCGGGCGGGGTGTTGTGTTGGGCCTTTCCTTGGGGGGTCTCCTTTGTTGGTCGGGGTGACCTCTGCGCCACCAAACAGAGAAATCATTAAATTTAGGCATGTCCTGACATGCTCCCAGCAAAATAATTTCATTAAAATTAAAATAACAAATATCCAATGGCCTAAGGGCTACTAGTCTAGCCGATGGCCCGCCTGCTCCCGCGCTTCGCGCGGAAGCAGGAATTGAAATAACAACTAGAAGAAGAAGAAGCAGTTCGTCACTCCTGTGGGGGTCCGGGCGGGGACACCAAGAGCCCACCGATGAGCCTAACTTGGTGTCCTAGGCGAAACCCCACACAAGACACGGCACAAACCTAGAAGAATTGCTGAGTTTTAATTCACCGGCCGTGAAAGCCAATATACCATCTTTTTGGAAGCCTTCATAGGGAGGTTTAGGCTGCTTGATCTTTTAGTTCTCGTAGTCAAGTGGTGCAGTTGCACCTTATATAAAGGGAGGTGGCGCGCAGTTCGTCACTCCTCTGGGGGTCCGGGCGTGGACACCACGAGCCTTCCGATAAGCCTTACTTGGTGTCCTAGGCGAAACCCCACACAAGACACGGCACAAACCTAGAAGAATTGCTGAGTTTTAATTCACCGGCCGTGAAAGCCAATATACCATCTTTTTGGAAGCCTTCATAGGGACGTTAAGGCTGCTTGAACTTTTAGTTCTCGTAGTCAAGTGGTGCAGTTGCACCTTATATAAAGGGAGGTGGCGCGCAGTTCGTCACTCCTGTGGGGGTCCGGGCGGGGACACCAAGAGCCCGCCGATGAGCCTAACTTGGTGTCCTAGGCGAAACCCCACACAAGACACGGCACAAACCTAGAAGAATTGCTGAGTTTTATTTCACCGGCCTTGAAAGCCAATATACCATCTTTTTGGAAGCCTTCATAGGGAGGTTAAGGCTGCTTGAACTTTTAGTTCTCGTAGTCAAGTGGAGCAGTTGCACCTTATATAAAGGGAGGTGGCGCGCAGTTCGTCACTCCTGTGGGGGTCCGGGCGGGGACACCAAGAGCCCGCCGATGAGCCTAACTTGGTGTCCTAGGCGAAACCCCACACAAGACACGGCACAAACCTAGAAGAATTGCTGAGTTTTAATTCACCGGCCTTGAAAGCCAATATACCATCTTTTTTGAAGCCTTCATAGGGAGGTTAAGGCTGCTTGAAATTTTAGTTCTCGTAGTCAAGTGGAGCAGTTGCACCTTATATAAAGGGAGGTGGCGCGCAGTTCGTCACTCCTGTGTGGGTCCGGGCGGGGACACCAAGAGCCCGCCGATGAGCCTAACTTGGTGTCCTAGGCGAAACCCCACACAAGACACGGCACAAACCTAGAAGAATTGCTGAGTTTTAATTCACCGGCCGTGAAAGCCAATATACCATCTTTTTGGAAGCCTTCATAGGGAGGTTAAGGCTGCTTGAACTTTTAGTTCTCGTAGTCAAGTGGAGCAGTTGCACCTTATATAAAGGGAGGTGGCGCGCAGTTCGTCACTCCTGTGGGGGTCCGGGCGGGGACACCAAGAGCCCGCGATGAGCCTAACTTGGTGTCCTAGGCGAAACCCCACACAAGACACGGCACAAACCTAGAAGAATTGCTGAGTTTTAATTCACCGGCCGTGAAAGCCAATATACCATCTTTTTGGAAGCCTTCATAGGGAGGTTAAGGCTGCTTGAACTTTTAGTTCTCGTAGTCAAGAGGTGCAGTTGCACCTTATATAAAGGGAGGTGGCGCGCAGTTCGTCACTCCTGTGGCGGTCCGGGCGGGGATACCAAGAGCCCGCCGATGAGCCTAACTTAGTGTCCTAGGCGAAACCCCACACAAGACACGGCACAAACCTAGAAGAATTGCTGAGTTTTAACTCACCGGCCGTGAAAGCCAATATACCATCTTTTTGGAAGCCTTCATAGGGGGGTTAAGGCTGCTTGAACTTTTAGTTCTCGTAGTCAAGTGGTGCAGTTGCACCTTATATAAAGGGAGGTGGCGCGCAGTTCGTCACTCCTGTGGGGGTCCGGGTGGGGACACCAAGAGCCCGCCGATGAGCCTAACTTGGTGTCCTAGGCGAAACCCCACACAAGACACGGCACAAACCTAGAAGAATTGCTGAGTTTTAATTCACCGGCCGTGAAAGCCAATATACCATCTTTTTGGAAGCCTTCATGGGGAGGTTAAGGCTGCTTGAACTTTTAGTTCTCGTAGTCAAGTGGTGCAGTTGCACCTTATATAAAGGGAGGTGGCGCGCAGTTCGTCACTCCTGTGGGGGTCCGGGCGGGGACACCAAGAGCCCGCTGATGAGCCTAACTTGGTGTCCTAGGCGAAACCCCACACAAGACACGGCACAAACCTAGAAGAATTGCTGAGTTTTAATTCACCGGCCGTGAAAGCCAATATACCATCTTTTTGGAAGCCTTCATAGGGAGGTTAAGGCTGCTTGATCATTTAGTTCTCGTAGTCAAGTGGTGCAGTTGCACCTTATATAAAGGGAGGTGGCGCGCAGTTCGTCACTCCTGTGGGGGTCCGGGTGGGGACACCAAGAGCCCGCCGATGAGCCTAACTTGGTGTCCTAGGCGAAACCCCACACAAGACACGGCACAAACCTAGAAGAATTGCTGAGTTTTAATTCACCGGCCGTGAAAGCCAATATACCATCTTTTTGGAAGCCTTCATAGGGAGGTTAAGGCTGCTTGAAATTTAGTTCTCGTAGTCAAGTGGTGCAGTTGCACCTTATATAAAGGGAGGTGGCGCGCAGTTCGTCACTCCTGTGGGGGTCCGGGCGGGGACACCAAGAGCCCGCCGATGAGCCTTACTTGGTGTCCTAGGCGAAACCCCACACATGACACGGCACAAACCTAGAAGATTTGCTGAGTTTTATTTCACCGGCCGTGAAAGCCAATATACCATCTTTTTGGAAGCCTTCATAGGGAGGTTAAGGCTGCTTGAACGTTTAGTTCTCGTAGTCAAGTGGTGCGGTTGCACCTTATATAAAAGGGAGGTGGCGCGCAGTTCGTCACTCCTGTGGGGGTCCGGGCGGGGCCACCAAGAGCCGGCCGATGAGCCTAACTTGGTGTCCTAGGCGAAACCCCACACAAGACACGGCACAAACCTAGAAGAATTGCTGAGTTTTAATTCACCGGCCGTGAAAGCCAATATACCATCTTTTTGGAAGCCTTCATAGGGAGGTTAAGGCTGCTTGAACTTTTAGTTCTCGTAGTCAAGTGGTGCAGTTGCACCTTATATAAAGGGAGGTGGCGCGCAGTTCGTCACTCCTGTGGTTGTCCGGGCGGGGACACCAAGAGCCCGCCGATGAGCCTAAATTGGTGTCCTAGGCGAAACCCCACACAAGACACGGCACAAACCTAGAAGAATTGCTGAGTTTTAATTCACCGGCCGTGAAAGCCAATATACCATCTTTTTGGAAGCCTTCATAGGGAGGTTAAGGCTGCTTGAACTTTTAGTTCTCGTAGTCAAGTGGTGCAGTTGCACCTTATATAAAGGGAGGTGGCGCGCAGTTCGTCACTCCTGTGGGGGTCCGGGCGGGGACACCAAGAGCCCGCCGATGAGCCTAACTTGGTGTCCTAGGCGAAACCCCACACAAGACACGGCACACACCTAGAAGAATTGCTGAGTTTTAATTCACCGGCCGTGAAAGCCAATATACCATCTTTTTGGAAGCCTTCATAGGGATGTTAAGGCTGCTTGAACTTTTAGTTCTCGTAGTCAAGTGGTGCAGTTGCACCTTATATAAAGGGAGGTGGCGCGCAGTTCGTCACTCCTGTGGGGGTCCGGGCGGGGACACCAAGAGCCCGCCGATGAGCCTAACTTGGTGTCCTAGGCGAAACCCCACACAAGACACGGCACAAACCTAGAAGAATTGCTGAGTTTTAATTCACCGGCCGTGAAAGCCAATATACCATCTTTTTGGAAGCCTTCATAGGGAGGTTAAGGCTGCTTGAACTTTTAGTTCTCGTAGTCAAGTGGTGCAGTTGCACCTTATATAAAGGGAGGTGGCGCGCAGTTCGTCACTCCTGTGGGGGTCCGGGCGGGGACACCAAGAGCCCGCCGATGAGCCTAACTTGGTGTCCTAGGCGAAACCCCACACAAGACACGGCACAAACCTAGAAGAATTGCTGAGTTTTAATTCACCGGCCGTGAAAGCCAATATACCATCTTTTTGGAAGCCTTCATAGGGAGGTTAAGGCTGCTTGAACTTTTAGTTCTCGTAGTCAAGTGGTGCAGTTGCACCTTATATAAAGGGAGGTGGCGCGCAGTTCGTCACTCCTGTGGGGATCCGGGCGGGGACACCAAGAGCCCGCCGATGAGCCTAACTTGGTGTCCTAGGCGAAACCCCACACAAGACACGGCACAAACCTAGAAGAATTGCTGAGTTTTAATTCACCGGCCGTGAAAGCCAATATACCATCTTTTTGGAAGCCTTCATAGGGAGGTTAAGGCTGCTTGAACTCTTAGTTCTCGTAGTCAAGTGGTGCAGTTGCACCTTATATATAGGGAGGTGGCGCGCAGTTCGTCACTCCTGTGGGGGTCCGGGCGGGGACACCAAGAGCCCGCCGATAAGCCTAACTTGGTGTCCTAGGCGAAACCCCACACAAGACACGGCACAAACCTAGAAGAATTGCTGAGTCTTAATTCACCGGCCGTGAGTGCCAATATACCATCTTTTTGGAAGCCTTCATAGGGAAGTTAAGGCTGCTTGAACTTTTAGTTCTCGTAGTCAAGTGGTGCAGTTGCACCTTATATAAAGGGAGGTGGCGCGCAGTTCGTCACTCCTGTGGGGGTCCGGGCGGGGACACCAAGAGCCCGCCGATGAGCCTAACTTGATGTCCTAGGCGAAACCCCACACAAGACACGGCACAAACCTAGAAGAATTGCTGAGTTTTAATTCACCGGCCGTGAAAGCCAATATACCATCTTTTTGGAAGCCTTCATAGGGAGGTTAAGGCTGCTTGAACTTTTAGTTCTCGTAGTCAAGTGGAGCAGTTGTACCTTATATAAAGGGAGGTGGCGCGCAGTTCGTCACTCCTGTGGGGGTCCGGGCGGGGACACCAAGAGCCCACCGATGAGCCTAACTTGGTGTCCTAGGCGAAACCCCACACAAGACACGGCACAAACCTAGAAGAATTGCTGAGTTTTAATTCACCGGCCGTGAAAGCCAATATACCATCTTTTTGGAAGCCTTCATAGGGAGGTTAAGGCTGCTTGAACTTTTAGTTCTCGTAGTCAAGTGGTGCAGTTGCACCTTATATAAAGGGAGGTGGCGCGCAGTTCGTCACTCCTGTGGGGGTCCAGGCGGGGACACCAAGAGCCCGCCGATGAGCCTAACTTGGTGTCCTAGGCGAAACCCCACACAAGACACGGCACAAACCTAGAAGAATTGCTGAGTTTTAATTCACCGGCCGTGAAAGCCAATATACCATCTTTTTGGAAGCCTTCATAGGGAGGTTAAGGCTGCTTGAACTTTTAGTTCTCGTAGTCAAGTGGTGCAGTTGCACCTTATATAAAGGGAGGTGGCGCGCAGTTCGTCACTCCTGTGGGGGTCCGGGCGGGGACACCAAGAGCCCGCCGATGAGCCTAACTTGGTGTCCTAGGCGAAACCCCACACAAGACACGGCACAAACCTAGAAGAATTGCTGAGTTTTAATTCACCGGCCGTGAAAGCCAATATACCATCTTTTTGGAAGCCTTCATAGGGAGGTTAAGGCTGCTTGAACTTTTAGTTCTCGTAGTCAAGTGGTGCAGTTGCACCTTATATAAAGGTAGGTGGCGCGCAGTTCGTCACTCCTGTGGGGGTCCGGGCGGGGACACCAAGAGCCCGCCGATGAGCCTAACTTGGTGTCCTAGGCGAAACCCCACACAAGACACGGCACAAACCTAGAAGAATTGCTGAGTTTTAATTCACCGGCCGTGAAAGCCAATATACCATCTTTTTGGAAGCCTTCATAGGGAGGTTAAGGCTGCTTGAACTTTTAGTTCTCGTAGTCAAGTGGTGCAGTTGCACCTTATATAAAGGGAGGTGGCGCGCAGTTCGTCACTCCTGTGGGGGTCCGGGCGGGGACACCAAGAGCCCGCCGATGAGCCTAACTTGGTGTCCTAGGCGAAACCCCACACAAGACACGGCACAAACCTAGAAGAATTGCTGAGTTTTAATTCACCGGCCGTGAAAGCCAATATACCATCTTTTTGGAAGCCTTCATAGGGAGGTTAAGGCTGCTTGAACTTTTAGTTCTCGTAGACAAGTGGTGCAGTTGCACCTTATATAAAGGGAGGTGGCGCGCAGTTCGTCACTCCTGTGGGGGTCCGGGCGGGGACACCAAGAGCCCGCCGATGAGCCTAACTTGGTGTCCTAGGCGAAACCCCACACAAGACACGGCACAAACCTAGAAGAATTGCTGAGTTTTAATTCACCGGCCGTGAAAGCCAATATACCATCTTTATGGAAGCCTTCATAGGGAGGTTAAGGCTGCTTGAACTTTTAGTTCTCGTAGTCAAGTGGTACAGTTGCACCTTATATAAAGGGAGGTGGCGCGCAGTTCGTCACTCCTGTGGGGGTCCGGGCGGGGACACCAAGAGCCCGCCGATGAGCCTAACTTGGTGTCCTAGGCGAAACCCCACACAAGACACGGCACAAACCTAGAAGAATTGCTGAGTTTTAATTCACCGGCCGTGAAAGCCAATATACCATCTTTTTGGAAGCCTTCATAGGGAGGTTAAGGCTGCTTGAACTTTTAGTTCTCGTAGTCAAGTGGTGCAGTTGCACCTTATATAAAGGGAGGTGGCGCGCAGTTCGTCACTCCTGTGGGGGTCCGGGCGGGGACACCAAGAGCCCGCCGATGAGCCTAACTTGGTGTCCTAGGCGAAACCCCACACAAGACACGGCACAAACCTAGAAGAATTGCTGAGTTTTAATTCACCGGCCGTGACAGCCAATATACCATCTTTTTGGAAACCTTCATAGGGAGGTTAAGGCTGCTTGAACTTTTAGTTCTCGTAGTCAAGTGGTGCAGTTGCACCTTATATAAAGGGAGGTGGCGCGCAGTTCGTCACTCCTGTGGGGGTCCGGGCGGGGACACCAAGAGCCCGCCGATGAGCCTAACTTGGTGTCCTAGCCGAAACCCCACACAAGACACGGCACAAACCTAGAAGAATTGCTGAGTTTTAATTTACCGGCCGTGAAAACCAATATACCATCTTTTTGGAAGCCTTCATAGAGAGGTTAAGGATGCTTGAACTTTTAGTTCTCGTAGTCAAGTGGTGCAGTTGCACCTTATATAAAGGGAGGTGGCGCGCATTTCGCCACTCCTGTGGGGGTCCGGGAGGGGACACCAAGAGCCCGCCGATGAGCCTAACTTGGTGTCCTAGGCGAAACCCCACACAAGACACGGCACAAACCTAGAAGAATTGCTGAGTTTTAATTCACCGGCCGTGAAAGCCAATATACCATCTTTTTGGAAGCCTTCATAGGGAGGTTAAGGCTGCTTGAACTTTTAGTTCTCGTAGTCAAGTGGTGCAGTTGCACCTTATATAAAGGGAGGTGGCGCGCAGTTCGTCACTCCTGTGGGGGTCCGGGCAGGGACACCAAGAGCCCGCCGATGAGCCTAACTTGGTGTCCTAGGCGAAACCCCACACAAGACACGGCACAAACCTAGAAGAATTGCTGAGTTTTAATTCACCGGCCGTGAAAGCCAATATACCATCTTTTTGGAAGCTTTCATAGGGAGGTTAAGGCTGCTTGAACTTTTAGTTCTCGTAGTCAAGTGGAGCAGTTGTACCTTATATAAAGGGAGGTGACGCGCAGTTCGTCACTCCTGTGGGGGTCCGGGCGGGGACACCAAGAGCCCACCGATGAGCCTAACTTGGTGTCCTAGGCGAAACCCCACACAAGACACGGCACAAACCTAGAAGAATTGCTGAGTTTTAATTCACCGGCCGTGAAAGCCAATATACCATCTTTTTGGAAGCCTTCATAGGGAGGTTTAGGCTGCTTGATCTTTTAGTTCTCTTAGTCAAGTGGTGCAGTTGCACCTTATATAAAGGGAGGTGGCGCGCAGTTCGTCACTCCTCTGGGGGTCCGGGCGTGGACACAACAAGCCTTCCGATGAGCCTTACTTGGTGTCCTAGGCGAAACCCCACACAAGACACGGCACAAACCTAGAAGAATTGCTGAGTTTTAATTCACCGGCCGTGAAAGCCATTATACCATCTTTTTGGAAGCCTTCATAGGGACGTTAAGGCTGCTTGAACTTTTAGTTCTCGTAGTCAAGTGGTGCAGTTGCACCTTATATAAAGGGAGGTGGCGCGCAGTTCGTCGCTCCTGTGGGGGTCCGGGCGGGGACACCAAGAGCCCGCCGATGAGCCTAACTTGGTGTCCTAGGCGAAACCCCACACAAGACACGGCACAAACCTAGAAGAATTGCTGAGTTTTAATTCACCGGCCTTGAAAGCCAATATACCATCTTTTTGGAAGCCTTCATAGGGAGGTTAAGGCTGCTTGAACTTTTAGTTCTCGTAGTCAAGTGGAGCAGTTGCACCTTATATAAAGGGAGGTGGCGCGCAGTTCGTCACTCCTGTGGGGGTCCGGGCGGGGACACCAAGAGCCCGCCGATGAGCCTAACTTGGTGTCCTAGGCGAAACCCCACACAAGACACGGCACAAACCTAGAAGAATTGCTGAGTTTTAATTCACTGGCCGTGAAAGCCAATATACCATCTTTTTGGAAGCCTTCATAGGGAGGTTAAGGCTGCTTGAACATTTAGTTCTCGTAGTCAAGTGGAGCAGTTGTACCTTATATAAAGGGAGGTGGCGCGCAGTTCGTCACTCCTGTGGGGGTCCGGGCGGGGACACCAAGAGCCCACCGATGAGCCTAACTTGGTGTCCTAGGCGAAACCCCACACAAGACACGGCACAAACCTAGAAGAATTGCTGAGTTTTAATTCACCGGCCGTGAAAGCCAATATACCATCTTTTTGGAAGCCTTCATAGGGAGGTTAAGGCTGCTTGAAATTTTAGTTCTCGTAGTCAAGTGGTGCAGTTGCACCTTATATAAAGGGAGGTGGCGCGCAGTTCGTCACTCCTGTGGGGGTCCGGGCGGGGACACCAAGAGCCCGCCGATGAGCCTAACTTGGTGTCCTAGGCGAAACCCCACACAAGACACGGCACAAACCTAGAAGAATTGCTGAGTTTTAATTCACCGGCCGTGAAAGCCAATATACCATCTTTTTGGAAGCCTTCATAGGGAGGTTAAGGCTGCTTGAACTTTTAGTTCTCGTAGTCAAGTGGTGCAGTTGCACCTTATATAAAGGGAGGTGGCGCGCAGTTCGTCACTCCTGTGGGGGTCCGGGCGGGGACACCAAGAGCCCGCCGATGAGCCTAACTTGGTGTCCTAGGCGAAACCCCACACAAGACACGGCACAAACCTAGAAGAATTGCTGAGTTTTAATTCACCGGCCGTGAAAGCCAATATACCATCTTTTTGGAAGCCTTCATAGGGAGGTTAAGGCTGCATGAACTTTTAGTTCTCGTAGTCAAGTGGTGCAGTTGCACCTTATATAAAGGGAGGTGGCGCGCAGTTCGTCACTCCTGTGGGGGTCCGGGCGGGGACACCAAGAGCCCGCCGATGAGCCTAACTTGGTGTCCTAGGCGAAACCCCACACAAGACACGGCACAAACCTAGAAGAATTGCTGAGTTTTAATTCACCGGCCGTGAAAGCCAATATACCATCTTTTTGGAAGCCTTCATAGGGAGGTTAAGGCTGCTTGAAATTTTAGTTCTCGTAGTCAAGTGGAGCAGTTGCACCTTATATAAAGGGAGGTGGCGCGCAGTTCGTCACTCCTGTGTGGGTCCGGGCGGGGACACCAAGAGCCCGCCGATGAGCCTAACTTGGTGTCCTAGCCGAAACCCCACACAAGACACGGCACAAACCTAGAAGAATTGCTGAGTTTTAATTCACCGGCCGTGAAAGCCAATATACCATCTTTTTGGAAGCCTTCATAGGGAGGTTAAGGCTGCTTGAACTTTTAGTTCTCGTAGTCAAGTGGAGCAGTTGCACCTTATATAAAGGGAGGTGGCGCGCAGTTCGTCACTCCTGTGGGGGTCCGGGCGGGGACACCAAGAGCCCGCGATGAGCCTAACTTGGTGTCCTAGGCGAAACCCCACACAAGACAGGGCACAAACCTAGAAGAATTGCTGAGTTTTAATTCACCGGCCGTGAAAGCCAATATACCATCTTTTTGGAAGCCTTCATAGGGAGGTTAAGGCTGCTTGAACTTTTAGTTCTCGTAGTCAAGAGGTGCAGTTGCACCTTATATAAAGGGAGGTGGCGCGCAGTTCGTCACTCCTGTGGCGGTCCGGGCGGGGATACCAAGAGCCCGCCGATGAGCCTAACTTGGTGTCCTAGGCGAAACCCCACACAAGACACGGCACAAACCTAGAAGAATTGCTGAGTTTTAATTCACCGGCCGTGAAAGCCAATATACCATCTTTTTGGAAGCCTTCATAGGGGGGTTAAGGCTGCTTGAACTTTTAGTTCTCGTAGTCAAGTGGTGCAGTTGCACCTTATATAAAGGGAGGTGGCGCGCAGTTCGTCACTCCTGTGGGGGTCCGGGTGGGGACACCAAGAGCCCGCCGATGAGCCTAACTTGGTGTCCTAGGCGAAACCCCACACAAGACACGGCACAAACCTAGAAGAATTGCTGAGTTTTAATTCACCGGCCGTGAAAGCCAATATACCATCTTTTTGGAAGCCTTCATGGGGAGGTTAAGGCTGCTTGAACTTTTAGTTCTCGTAGTCAAGTGGTGCAGTTGCACCTTATATAAAGGGAGGTGGCGCGCAGTTCGTCACTCCTGTGGGGGTCCGGGCGGGGACACCAAGAGCCCGCTGATGAGCCTAACTTGGTGTCCTAGGCGAAACCCCACACAAGACACGGCACAAACCTAGAAGAATTGCTGAGTTTTAATTCACCGGCCGTGAAAGCCAATATACCATCTTTTTGGAAGCCTTCATAGGGAGGTTAAGGCTGCTTGAACATTTAGTTCTCGTAGTCAAGTGGTGCAGTTGCACCTTATATAAAGGGAGGTGGCGCGCAGTTCGTCACTCCTGTGGGGGTCCGGGTGGGGACACCAAGAGCCCGCCGATGAGCCTAACTTGGTGTCCTAGGCGAAACCCCACACAAGACACGGCACAAACCTAGAAGAATTGCTGAGTTTTAATTCACCGGCCGTGAAAGCCAATATACCATCTTTTTGGAAGCCTTCATAGGGAGGTTAAGGCTGCTTGAAATTTAGTTCTCGTAGTCAAGTGGTGCAGTTGCACCTTATATAAAGGGAGGTGGCGCGCAGTTCGTCACTCCTGTGGGGGTCCGGGCGGGGACACCAAGAGCCCGCCGATGAGCCTTACTTGGTGTCCTAGGCGAAACCCCACACATGACACGGCACAAACCTAGAAGATTTGCTGAGTTTTATTTCACCGGCCGTGAAAGCCAATATACCATCTTTTTGGAAGCCTTCATAGGGAGGTTAAGGCTGCTTGAACGTTTAGTTCTCGTAGTCAAGTGGTGCGGTTGCACCTTATATAAAAGGAAGGTGGCGCGCAGTTCGTCACTCCTGTGGGGGTCCGGGCGGGGACACCAAGAGCCGGCCGATGAGCCTAACTTGGTGTCCTAGGCGAAACCCCACACAAGACACGGCACAAACCTAGAAGAATTGCTGAGTTTTAATTCACCGGCCGTGAAAGCCAATATACCATCTTTTTGGAAGCCTTCATAGGGAGGTTAAGGCTGCTTGAACTTTTAGTTCTCGTAGTCAAGTGGTGCAGTTGCACCTTATATAAAGGGAGGTGGCGCGCAGTTCGTCACTCCTGTGGTTGTCCGGGCGGGGACACCAAGAGCCCGCCGATGAGCCTAAATTGGTGTCCTAGGCGAAACCCCACACAAGACACGGCACAAACCTAGAAGAATTGCTGAGTTTTAATTCACCGGCCGTGAAAGCCAATATACCATCTTTTTGGAAGCCTTCATAGGGAGGTTAAGGCTGCTTGAACTTTTAGTTCTCGTAGTCAAGTGGTGCAGTTGCACCTTATATAAAGGGAGGTGGCGCGCAGTTCGTCACTCCTGTGGGGGTCCGGGCGGGGACACCAAGAGCCCGCCGATGAGCCTAACTTGGTGTCCTAGGCGAAACCCCACACAAGACACGGCACACACCTAGAAGAATTGCTGAGTTTTAATTCACCGGCCGTGAAAGCCAATATACCATCTTTTTGGAAGCCTTCATAGGGAGGTTAAGGCTGCTTGAACTTTTAGTTCTCGTAGTCAAGTGGTGCAGTTGCACCTTATATAAAGGGAGGTGGCGCGCAGTTCGTCACTCCTGTGGGGGTCCGGGCGGGGACACCAAGAGCCCGCCGATGAGCCTAACTTGGTGTCCTAGGCGAAACCCCACACAAGACACGGCACAAACCTAGAAGAATTGCTGAGTTTTAATTCACCGGCCGTGAAAGCCAATATACCATCTTTTTGGAAGCCTTCATAGGGAGGTTAAGGCTGCTTGAACTTTTAGTTCTCGTAGTCAAGTGGTGCAGTTGCACCTTATATAAAGGGAGGTGGCGCGCAGTTCGTCACTCCTGTGGGGGTCCGGGCGGGGACACCAAGAGCCCGCCGATGAGCCTAACTTGGTGTCCTAGGCGAAACCCCACACAAGACACGGCACAAACCTAGAAGAATTGCTGAGTTTTAATTCACCGGCCGTGAAAGCCAATATACCATCTTTTTGGAAGCCTTCATAGGGAGGTTAAGGCTGCATGAACTTTTAGTTCTCGTAGTCAAGTGGTGCAGTTGCACCTTATATAAAGGGAGGTGGCGCGCAGTTCGTCACTCCTGTGGGGGTCCGGGCGGGGACACCAAGAGCCCGCCGATGAGCCTAACTTGGTGTCCTAGGCGAAACCCCACACAAGACACGGCACAAACCTAGAAGAATTGCTGAGTTTTAATTCACCGGCCGTGAAAGCCAATATACCATCTTTTTGGAAGCCTTCATAGGGAGGTTAAGGCTGCTTGAAATTTTAGTTCTCGTAGTCAAGTGGAGCAGTTGCACCTTATATAAAGGGAGGTGGCGCGCAGTTCGTCACTCCTGTGTGGGTCCGGGCGGGGACACCAAGAGCCCGCCGATGAGCCTAACTTGGTGTCCTAGGCGAAACCCCACACAAGACACGGCACAAACCTAGAAGAATTGCTGAGTTTTAATTCACCGGCCGTGAAAGCCAATATACCATCTTTTTGGAAGCCTTCATAGGGAGGTTAAGGCTGCTTGAACTTTTAGTTCTCGTAGTCAAGTGGAGCAGTTGCACCTTATATAAAGGGAGGTGGCGCGCAGTTCGTCACTCCTGTGGGGGTCCGGGCGGGGACACCAGAGCCCGCGATGAGCCTAACTTGGTGTCCTAGGCGAAACCCCACACAAGACACGGCACAAACCTAGAAGAATTGCTGAGTTTTAATTCACCGGCCGTGAAAGCCAATATACCATCTTTTTGGAAGCCTTCATAGGGAGGTTAAGGCTGCTTGAACTTTTAGTTCTCGTAGTCAAGAGGTGCAGTTGCACCTTATATAAAGGGAGGTGGCGCGCAGTTCGTCACTCCTGTGGCGGTCCGGGCGGGGATACCAAGAGCCCGCCGATGAGCCTAACTTGGTGTCCTAGGCGAAACCCCACACAAGACACGGCACAAAACCTAGAAGAATTGCTGAGTTTTAATTCACCGGCCGTGAAAGCCAATATACCATCTTTTTGGAAGCCTTCATAGGGGGGTTAAGGCTGCTTGAACTTTTAGTTCTCGTAGTCAAGTGGTGCAGTTGCACCTTATATAAAGGGAGGTGGCGCGCAGTTCGTCACTCCTGTGGGGGTCCGGGTGGGGACACCAAGAGCCCGCCGATGAGCCTAACTTGGTGTCCTAGGCGAAACCCCACACAAGACAACGGCACAAACCTAGAAGAATTGCTGAGTTTTAATTCACCGGCCGTGAAAGCCAATATACCATCTTTTTGGAAGCCTTCATGGGGAGGTTAAGGCTGCTTGAACTTTTAGTTCTCGTAGTCAAGTGGTGCAGTTGCACCTTATATAAAGGGAGGTGGCGCGCAGTTCGTCACTCCTGTGGGGGTCCGGGCGGGGACACCAAGAGCCCGCTGATGAGCCTAACTTGGTGTCCTAGGCGAAACCCCACACAAGACACGGCACAAACCTAGAAGAATTGCTGAGTTTTACACGGCACAAACCTAGAAGAATTGCTGAGTTTTAATTCACCGGCCGTGAAAGCCAATATACCATCTTTTTGGAAGCCTTCATAGGGAGGTTAAGGCTGCTTGAACATTTAGTTCTCGTAGTCAAGTGGTGCAGTTGCACCTTATATAAAGGGAGGTGGCGCGCAGTTCGTCACTCCTGTGGGGGTCCGGGTGGGGACACCAAGAGCCCGCCGATGAGCCTAACTTGGTGTCCTAGGCGAAACCCCACACAAGACACGGCACAAACCTAGAAGAATTGCTGAGTTTTAATTCACCGGCCGTGAAAGCCAATATACCATCTTTTTGGAAGCCTTCATAGGGAGGTTAAGGCTGCTTGAAATTTAGTTCTCGTAGTCAAGTGGTGCAGTTGCACCTTATATAAAGGGAGGTGGCGCGCAGTTCGTCACTCCTGTGGGGGTCCGGGCGGGGACACCAAGAGCCCGCCGATGAGCCTTACTTGGTGTCCTAGGCGAAACCCCACACATGACACGGCACAAACCTAGAAGATTTGCTGAGTTTTATTTCACCGGCCGTGAAAGCCAATATACCATCTTTTTGGAAGCCTTCATAGGGAGGTTAAGGCTGCTTGAACGTTTAGTTCTCGTAGTCAAGTGGTGCGGTTGCACCTTATATAAAAGGGAGGTGGCGCGCAGTTCGTCACTCCTGTGGGGGTCCGGGCGGGGACACCAAGAGCCGGCCGATGAGCCTAACTTGGTGTCCTAGGCGAAACCCCACACAAGACACGGCACAAACCTAGAAGAATTGCTGAGTTTTAATTCACCGGCCGTGAAAGCCAATATACCATCTTTTTGGAAGCCTTCATAGGGAGGTTAAGGCTGCTTGAACTTTTAGTTCTCGTAGTCAAGTGGTGCAGTTGCACCTTATATAAAGGGAGGTGGCGCGCAGTTCGTCACTCCTGTGGTTGTCCGGGCGGGGACACCAAGAGCCCGCCGATGAGCCTAAATTGGTGTCCTAGGCGAAACCCCACACAAGACACGGCACAAACCTAGAAGAATTGCTGAGTTTTAATTCACCGGCCGTGAAAGCCAATATACCATCTTTTTGGAAGCCTTCATAGGGAGGTTAAGGCTGCTTGAACTTTTAGTTCTCGTAGTCAAGTGGTGCAGTTGCACCTTATATAAAGGGAGGTGGCGCGCAGTTCGTCACTCCTGTGGGGGTCCGGGCGGGGACACCAAGAGCCCGCCGATGAGCCTAACTTGGTGTCCTAGGCGAAACCCCACACAAGACACGGCACACACCTAGAAGAATTGCTGAGTTTTAATTCACCGGCCGTGAAAGCCAATATACCATCTTTTTGGAAGCCTTCATAGGGAGGTTAAGGCTGCTTGAACTTTTAGTTCTCGTAGTCAAGTGGTGCAGTTGCACCTTATATAAAGGGAGGTGGCGCGCAGTTCGTCACTCCTGTGGGGGTCCGGGCAGGGACACCAAGAGCCCGCCGATGAGCCTAACTTGGTGTCCTAGGCGAAACCCCACACAAGACACGGCACAAACCTAGAAGAATTGCTGAGTTTTAATTCACCGGCCGTGAAAGCCAATATACCATCTTTTTGGAAGCCTTCATAGGGAGGTTAAGGCTGCTTGAACTTTTAGTTCTCGTAGTCAAGTGGTGCAGTTGCACCTTATATAAAGGGAGGTGGCGCGCAGTTCGTCACTCCTGTGGGGGTCCGGGCGGGGACACCAAGAGCCCGCCGATGAGCCTAACTTGGTGTCCTAGGCGAAACCCCACACAAGACACGGCACAAACCTAGAAGAATTGCTGAGTTTTAATTCACCGGCCGTGAAAGCCAATATACCATCTTTTTGGAAGCCTTCATAGGGAGGTTAAGGCTGCTTGAAATTTTAGTTCTCGTAGTCAAGTGGAGCAGTTGCACCTTATATAAAGGGAGGTGGCGCGCAGTTCGTCACTCCTGTGTGGGTCCGGGCGGGGACACCAAGAGCCCGCCGATGAGCCTAACTTGGTGTCCTAGGCGAAACCCCACACAAGACACGGCACAAACCTAGAAGAATTGCTGAGTTTTAATTCACCGGCCGTGAAAGCCAATATACCATCTTTTTGGAAGCCTTCATAGGGAGGTTAAGGCTGCTTGAACTTTTAGTTCTCGTAGTCAAGTGGAGCAGTTGCACCTTATATAAAGGGAGGTGGCGCGCAGTTCGTCACTCCTGTGGGGGTCCGGGCGGGGACACCAAGAGCCCGCGATGAGCCTAACTTGGTGTCCTAGGCGAAACCCCACACAAGACACGGCACAAACCTAGAAGAATTGCTGAGTTTTAATTCACCGGCCGTGAAAGCCAATATACCATCTTTTTGGAAGCCTTCATAGGGAGGTTAAGGCTGCTTGAACTTTTAGTTCTCGTAGTCAAGAGGTGCAGTTGCACCTTATATAAAGGGAGGTGGCGCGCAGTTCGTCACTCCTGTGGCGGTCCGGGCGGGGATACCAAGAGCCCGCCGATGAGCCTAACTTGGTGTCCTAGGCGAAACCCCACACAAGACACGGCACAAACCTAGAAGAATTGCTGAGTTTTAATTCACCGGCCGTGAAAGCCAATATACCATCTTTTTGGAAGCCTTCATAGGGGGGTTAAGGCTGCTTGAACTTTTAGTTCTCGTAGTCAAGTGGTGCAGTTGCACCTTATATAAAGGGAGGTGGCGCGCAGTTCGTCACTCCTGTGGGGGTCCGGGTGGGGACACCAAGAGCCCGCCGATGAGCCTAACTTGGTGTCCTAGGCGAAACCCCACACAAGACACGGCACAAACCTAGAAGAATTGCTGAGTTTTAATTCACCGGCCGTGAAAGCCAATATACCATCTTTTTGGAAGCCTTCATGGGGAGGTTAAGGCTGCTTGAACTTTTAGTTCTCGTAGTCAAGTGGTGCAGTTGCACCTTATATAAAGGGAGGTGGCGCGCAGTTCGTCACTCCTGTGGGGGTCCGGGCGGGGACACCAAGAGCCCGCTGATGAGCCTAACTTGGTGTCCTAGGCGAAACCCCACACAAGACACGGCACAAACCTAGAAGAATTGCTGAGTTTTAATTCACCGGCCGTGAAAGCCAATATACCATCTTTTTGGAAGCCTTCATAGGGAGGTTAAGGCTGCTTGAACATTTAGTTCTCGTAGTCAAGTGGTGCAGTTGCACCTTATATAAAGGGAGGTGGCGCGCAGTTCGTCACTCCTGTGGGGGTCCGGGTGGGGACACCAAGAGCCCGCCGATGAGCCTAACTTGGTGTCCTAGGCGAAACCCCACACAAGACACGGCACAAACCTAGAAGAATTGCTGAGTTTTAATTCACCGGCCGTGAAAGCCAATATACCATCTTTTTGGAAGCCTTCATAGGGAGGTTAAGGCTGCTTGAAATTTAGTTCTCGTAGTCAAGTGGTGCAGTTGCACCTTATATAAAGGGAGGTGGCGCGCAGTTCGTCACTCCTGTGGGGGTCCGGGCGGGGACACCAAGAGCCCGCCGATGAGCCTTACTTGGTGTCCTAGGCGAAACCCCACACATGACACGGCACAAACCTAGAAGATTTGCTGAGTTTTATTTCACCGGCCGTGAAAGCCAATATACCATCTTTTTGGAAGCCTTCATAGGGAGGTTAAGGCTGCTTGAACGTTTAGTTCTCGTAGTCAAGTGGTGCGGTTGCACCTTATATAAAAGGGAGGTGGCGCGCAGTTCGTCACTCCTGTGGGGGTCCGGGCGGGGACACCAAGAGCCGGCCGATGAGCCTAACTTGGTGTCCTAGGCGAAACCCCACACAAGACACGGCACAAACCTAGAAGAATTGCTGAGTTTTAATTCACCGGCCGTGAAAGCCAATATACCATCTTTTTGGAAGCCTTCATAGGGAGGTTAAGGCTGCTTGAACTTTTAGTTCTCGTAGTCAAGTGGTGCAGTTGCACCTTATATAAAGGGAGGTGGCGCGCAGTTCGTCACTCCTGTGGTTGTCCGGGCGGGGACACCAAGAGCCCGCCGATGAGCCTAAATTGGTGTCCTAGGCGAAACCCCACACAAGACACGGCACAAACCTAGAAGAATTGCTGAGTTTTAATTCACCGGCCGTGAAAGCCAATATACCATCTTTTTGGAAGCCTTCATAGGGAGGTTAAGGCTGCTTGAACTTTTAGTTCTCGTAGTCAAGTGGTGCAGTTGCACCTTATATAAAGGGAGGTGGCGCGCAGTTCGTCACTCCTGTGGGGGTCCGGGCGGGGACACCAAGAGCCCGCCGATGAGCCTAACTTGGTGTCCTAGGCGAAACCCCACACAAGACACGGCACACACCTAGAAGAATTGCTGAGTTTTAATTCACCGGCCGTGAAAGCCAATATACCATCTTTTTGGAAGCCTTCATAGGGAGGTTAAGGCTGCTTGAACTTTTAGTTCTCGTAGTCAAGTGGTGCAGTTGCACCTTATATAAAGGGAGGTGGCGCGCAGTTCGTCACTCCTGTGGGGGTCCGGGCAGGGACACCAAGAGCCCGCCGATGAGCCTAACTTGGTGTCCTAGGCGAAACCCCACACAAGACACGGCACAAACCTAGAAGAATTGCTGAGTTTTAATTCACCGGCCGTGAAAGCCAATATACCATCTTTTTGGAAGCCTTCATAGGGAGGTTAAGGCTGCTTGAACTTTTAGTTCTCGTAGTCAAGTGGTGCAGTTGCACCTTATATAAAGGGAGGTGGCGCGCAGTTCGTCACTCCTGTGGGGGTCCGGGCGGGGACACCAAGAGCCCGCCGATGAGCCTAACTTGGTGTCCTAGGCGAAACCCCACACAAGACACGGCACAAACCTAGAAGAATTGCTGAGTTTTAATTCACCGGCCGTGAAAGCCAATATACCATCTTTTTGGAAGCCTTCATAGGGAGGTTAAGGCTGCTTGAACTTTTAGTTCTCGTAGTCAAGTGGTGCAGTTGCACCTTATATAAAGGGAGGTGGCGCGCAGTTCGTCACTCCTGTGGGGATCCGGGCGGGGACACCAAGAGCCCGCCGATGAGCCTAACTTGGTGTCCTAGGCGAAACCCCACACAAGACACGGCACAAACCTAGAAGAATTGCTGAGTTTTAATTCACCGGCCGTGAAAGCCAATATACCATCTTTTTGGAAGCCTTCATAGGGAGGTTAAGGCTGCTTGAACTCTTAGTTCTCGTAGTCAAGTGGTGCAGTTGCACCTTATATATAGGGAGGTGGCGCGCAGTTCGTCACTCCTGTGGGGGTCCGGGCGGGGACACCAAGAGCCCGCCGATAAGCCTAACTTGGTGTCCTAGGCGAAACCCCACACAAGACACGGCACAAACCTAGAAGAATTGCTGAGTCTTAATTCACCGGCCGTGAGTGCCAATATACCATCTTTTTGGAAGCCTTCATAGGGAGGTTAAGGCTGCTTGAACTTTTAGTTCTCGTAGTCAAGTGGTGCAGTTGCACCTTATATAAAGGGAGGTGGCGCGCAGTTCGTCACTCCTGTGGGGGTCCGGGCGGGGACACCAAGAGCCCGCCGATGAGCCTAACTTGATGTCCTAGGCGAAACCCCACACAAGACACGGCACAAACCTAGAAGAATTGCTGAGTTTTAATTCACCGGCCGTGAAAGCCAATATACCATCTTTTTGGAAGCCTTCATAGGGAGGTTAAGGCTGCTTGAACTTTTAGTTCTCGTAGTCAAGTGGTGCAGTTGCACCTTATATAAAGGGAGGTGGCGCGCAGTTCGTCACTCCTGTGGGGGTCCGGGCGGGGACACCAAGAGCCCGCCGATGAGCCTAACTTGGTGTCCTAGGCGAAACCCCACACAAGACACGGCACAAACCTAGAAGAATTGCTGAGTTTTAATTCACCGGCCGTGAAAGCCAATATACCATCTTTTTGGAAGCCTTCATAGGGAGGTTAAGGCTGCTTGAACTTTTAGTTCTCGTAGACAAGTGGTGCAGTTGCACCTTATATAAAGGGAGGTGGCGCGCAGTTCGTCACTCCTGTGGGGGTCCGGGCGGGGACACCAAGAGCCCGCCGATGAGCCTAACTTGGTGTCCTAGGCGAAACCCCACACAAGACACGGCACAAACCTAGAAGAATTGCTGAGTTTTAATTCACCGGCCGTGAAAGCCAATATACCATCTTTATGGAAGCCTTCATAGGGAGGTTAAGGCTGCTTGAACTTTTAGTTCTCGTAGTCAAGTGGTACAGTTGCACCTTATATAAAGGGAGGTAGCGCGCAGTTCGTCACTCCTGTGGGGGTCCGGGCGGGGACACCAAGAGCCCGCCGATGAGCCTAACTTGGTGTCCTAGGCGAAACCCCACACAAGACACGGCACAAACCTAGAAGAATTGCTGAGTTTTAATTCACCGGCCGTGAAAGCCAATATACCATCTTTTTGGAAGCCTTCATAGGGAGGTTAAGGCTGCTTGAACTTTTAGTTCTCGTAGTCAAGTGGTGCAGTTGCACCTTATATAAAGGGAGGTGGCGCGCGTAGTTCGTCACTCCTGTGGGGGTCCGTGCGGGGACACCAAGAGCCCGCCGATGAGCCTAACTTGGTGTCCTAGGCGAAACCCCACACAAGACACGGCATAAACCTAGAAGAATTGCTGAGTTTTAATTCACCGGCCGTGACAGCCAATATACCATCTTTTTGGAAACCTTCATAGGGAGGTTAAGGCTGCTTGAACTTTTAGTTCTCGTAGTCAAGTGGTGCAGTTGCACCTTATATAAAGGGAGGTGGCGCGCAGTTCGTCACTCCTGTGGGGGTCCGGGCGGGGACACCAAGAGCCCGCCGATGAGCCTAACTTGGTGTCCTAGGCGAAACCCCACACAAGACACGGCACAAACCTAGAAGAATTGCTGAGTTTTAATTTACCGGCCGTGAAAACCAATATACCATCTTTTTGGAAGCCGTCATAGGGAGGTTAAGGCTGCTTGAACTTTTAGTTCTCGTAGTCAAGTGGTGCAGTTGCACCTTATATAAAGGGAGGTGGCGCGCATTTCGTCACTCCTGTGGGGGTCCGGGCGGGGACACCAAGAGCCCGCCGATGAGCCTAACTTGGTGTCCTAGGCGAAACCCCACACAAGACACGGCACAAACCTAGAAGAATTGCTGAGTTTTAATTCACCGGCCGTGAAAGCCAATATACCATCTTTTTGGAAGCCTTCATAGGGAGGTTAAGGCTGCTTGAACTTTTAGTTCTCGTAGTCAAGTGGTGCAGTTGCACCTTATATAAAGGGAGGTGGCGCGCAGTTCGTCACTCCTATGGGGGTCCGGGCAGGGACACCAAGAGCCCGCCGATGAGCCTAACTTGGTGTCCTAGGCGAAACCCCACACAAGACACGGCACAAACCTAGAAGAATTGCTGAGTTTTAATTCACCGGCCGTGAAAGCCAATATACCATCTTTTTGGAAGCTTTCATACGGAGGTTAAGGCTGCTTGAACTTTTAGTTCTCGTAGTCAAGTGGTGCAGTTGCACCTTATATAAAGGGAGGTGACGCGCAGTTCGTCACTCCTGTGGGGGTCCGGGCGGGGACACCAAGAGCCCACCGATGAGCCTAACTTGGTGTCCTAGGCGAAACCCCACACAAGACACGGCACAAACCTAGAAGAATTGCTGAGTTTTAATTCACCGGCCGTGAAAGCCAATATACCATCTTTTTGGAAGCCTTCATAGGGAGGTTTAGGCTGCTTGATCTTTTAGTTCTCGTAGTCAAGTGGTGCAGTTGCACCTTATATAAAGGGAGGTGGCGCGCAGTTCGTCACTCCTCTGGGGGTCCGGGCGTGGACACAACAAGCCTTCCGATGAGCCTTACTTGGTGTCCTAGGCGAAACCCCACACAAGACACGGCACAAACCTAGAAGAATTGCTGAGTTTTAATTCACCGGCCGTGAAAGCCATTATACCATCTTTTTGGAAGCCTTCATAGGGACGTTAAGGCTGCTTGAACTTTTAGTTCTCGTAGTCAAGTGGTGCAGTTGCACCTTATATAAAGGGAGGTGGCGCGCAGTTCGTCGCTCCTGTGGGGGTCCGGGCGGGGACACCAAGAGCCCGCCGATGAGCCTAACTTGGTGTCCTAGGCGAAACCCCACACAAGACACGGCACAAACCTAGAAGAATTGCTGAGTTTTAATTCACCGGCCTTGAAAGCCAATATACCATCTTTTTGGAAGCCTTCATAGGGAGGTTAAGGCTGCTTGAACTTTTAGTTCTCGTAGTCAAGTGGAGCAGTTGCACCTTATATAAAGGGAGGTGGCGCGCAGTTCGTCACTCCTGTGGGGGTCCGGGCGGGGACACCAAGAGCCCGCCGATGAGCCTAACTTGGTGTCCTAGGCGAAACCCCACACAAGACACGGCACAAACCTAGAAGAATTGCTGAGTTTTAATTCACTGGCCCTGAAAGCCAATATACCATCTTTTTGGAAGCCTTCATAGGGAGGTTAAGGCTGCTTGAACTTTTAGTTCTCGTAGTCAAGTGGAGCAGTTGTACCTTATATAAAGGGAGGTGGCGCGCAGTTCGTCACTCCTGTGGGGGTCCGGGCGGGGACACCAAGAGCCCACCGATGAGCCTAACTTGGTGTCCTAGGCGAAACCCCACACAAGACACGGCACAAACCTAGAAGAATTGCTGAGTTTTAATTCACCGGCCGTGAAAGCCAATATACCATCTTTTTGGAAGCCTTCATAGGGAGGTTAAGGCTGCTTGAACTTTTAGTTCTCGTAGTCAAGTGGTGCAGTTGCACCTTATATAAAGGGAGGTGGCGCGCAGTTCGTCACTCCTGTGGGGGTCCAGGCGGGGACACCAAGAGCCCGCCGATGAGCCTAACTTGGTGTCCTAGGCGAAACCCCACACAAGACACGGCACAAACCTAGAAGAATTGCTGAGTTTTAATTCACCGGCCGTGAAAGCCAATATACCATCTTTTTGAAAGCCTTCATAGGGAGGTTAAGGCTGCTTGAACTTTTAGTTCTCGTAGTCAAGTGGTGCAGTTGCACCTTATATAAAGGGAGGTGGCGCGCAGTTCGTCACTCCTGTGGGGGTCCGGGCGGGGACACCAAGAGCCCGCCGATGAGCCTAACTTGGTGTCCTAGGCGAAACCCCACACAAGACACGGCACAAACCTAGAAGAATTGCTGAGTTTTAATTCACCGGCCGTGAAAGCCAATATACCATCTTTTTGGAAGCCTTCATAGGGAGGTTAAGGCTGCATGAACTTTTAGTTCTCGTAGTCAAGTGGTGCAGTTGCACCTTATATAAAGGGAGGTGGCGCGCAGTTCGTCACTCCTGTGGGGGTCCGGGCGGGGACACCAAGAGCCCGCCGATGAGCCTAACTTGGTGTCCTAGGCGAAACCCCACACAAGACACGGCACAAACCTAGAAGAATTGCTGAGTTTTAATTCACCGGCCGTGAAAGCCAATATACCATCTTTTTGGAAGCCTTCATAGGGAGGTTAAGGCTGCTTGAACTTTTAGTTCTCGTAGTCAAGTGGTGCAGTTGCACCTTATATAAAGGGAGGTGGCGCGCAGTTCGTCACTCCTGTGGGGGTCCGGGCGGGGACACCAAGAGCCCGCCGATGAGCCAAACTTGGTATCCTAGGCGAAACCCCACACAAGACACGGCACAAACCTAGAAGAATTGCTGAGTTTTAATTCACCGGCCGTGAAAGCCAATATACCATCTTTTTGGGAGCCTTCATAGGGAGGTTAAGGCTGCTTGAACTTTTAGTTCTCGTAGGCAAGTGGTGCAGTTGCACCTTATATAAAGGGAGGTGGCGCGCAGTTCGTCACTCCTGTGGGGGTCCGGGCGGGGACACCAAGAGCCCGCCGATGAGCCTAACTTGGTGTCCTAGGCGAAACCCCACACAAGACACGGCACAAACCTAGAAGAATTGCTGAGTTTTAATTCACCGGCCGTGAAAGCCAATATACCATCTTTATGGAAGCCTTCATAGGGAGGTTAAGGCTGCTTGAACTTTTAGTTCTCGTAGTCAAGTGGTACAGTTGCACCTTATATAAAGGGAGGTGGCGCGCAGTTCGTCACTCCTGTGGGGGTCCGGGCGGGGACACCAAGAGCCCGCCGATGAGCCTAACTTGGTGTCCTAGGCAAAACCCCACACAAGACACGGCACAAAACTAGAAGAATTGCTGAGTTTTAATTCACCGGCCGTGAAAGCCAATATACCATCTTTTTGGAAGCCTTCATAGGGAGGTTAAGGCTGCTTGAACTTTTAGTTCTCGTAGTCAAGTGGTGCAGTTGCACCTTATATAAAGGGAGGTGGCGCGCAGTTCGTCACTCCTGTGGGGGTCCGTACGGGGACACCAAGAGCCCGCCGATGAGCCTAACTTGGTGTCCTAGGCGAAACCCCACACAAGACACGGCATAAACCTAGAAGAATTGCTGAGTTTTAATTCACCGGCCGTGACAGCCAATATACCATCTTTTTGGAAACCTTCATAGGGAGGTTAAGGCTGCTTGAACTTTTAGTTCTCGTAGTCAAGTGGTGCAGTTGCACCTTATATAAAGGGAGGTGGCGCGCAGTTCGTCACTCCTGTGGGGGTCCGGGCGGGGACACCAAGAGCCCGCCGATGAGCCTAACTTGGTGTCCTAGGCGAAACCCCACACAAGACACGGCACAAACCTAGAAGAATTGCTGAGTTTTAATTTACCGGCCGTGAAAACCAATATACCATCTTTTTGGAAGCCGTCATAGGGAGGTTAAGGCTGCTTGAACTTTTAGTTCTCGTAGTCAAGTGGTGCAGTTGCACCTTATATAAAGGGAGGTGGCGCGCATTTCGTCACTCCTGTGGGGGTCCGGGCGGGGACACCAAGAGCCCGCCGATGAGCCTAACTTGGTGTCCTAGGCGAAACCCCACACAAGACACGGCACAAACCTAGAAGAATTGCTGAGTTTTAATTCACCGGCCGTGAAAGCCAATATACCATCTTTTTGGAAGCCTTCATAGGGAGGTTAAGGCTGCTTGAACTTTTAGTTCTCGTAGTCAAGTGGTGCAGTTGCACCTTATATAAAGGGAGGTGGCGCGCAGTTCGTCACTCCTATGGGGGTCCGGGCAGGGACACCAAGAGCCCGCCGATGAGCCTAACTTGGTGTCCTAGGCGAAACCCCACACAAGACACGGCACAAACCTAGAAGAATTGCTGAGTTTTAATTCACCGGCCGTGAAAGCCAATATACCATCTTTTTGGAAGCTTTCATAGGGAGGTTAAGGCTGCTTGAACTTTTAGTTCTCGTAGTCAAGTGGTGCAGTTGCACCTTATATACAGGGAGGTGACGCGCAGTTCGTCACTCCTGTGGGGGTCCGGGCGGGGACACCAAGAGCCCACCGATGAGCCTAACTTGGTGTCCTAGGCGAAACCCCACACAAGACACGGCACAAACCTAGAAGAATTGCTGAGTTTTAATTCACCGGCCGTGAAAGCCAATATACCATCTTTTTGGAAGCCTTCATAGGGAGGTTTAGGCTGCTTGATCTTTTAGTTCTCGTAGTCAAGTGGTGCAGTTGCACCTTATATAAAGGGAGGTGGCGCGCAGTTCGTCACTCCTCTGGGGGTCCGGGCGTGGACACAACAAGCCTTCCGATGAGCCTTACTTGGTGTCCTAGGCGAAACCCCACACAAGACACGGCACAAACCTAGAAGAATTGCTGAGTTTTAATTCACCGGCCGTGAAAGCCATTATACCATCTTTTTGGAAGCCGTCATAGGGACGTTAAGGCTGCTTGAACTTTTAGTTCTCGTAGTCAAGTGGTGCAGTTGCACCTTATATAAAGGGAGGTGGCGCGCAGTTCGTCGCTCCTGTGGGGGTCCGGGCGGGGACACCAAGAGCCCGCCGATGAGCCTAACTTGGTGTCCTAGGCGAAACCCCACACAAGACACGGCACAAACCTAGAAGAATTGCTGAGTTTTAATTCACCGGCCTTGAAAGCCAATATACCATCTTTTTGGAAGCCTTCATAGGGAGGTTAAGGCTGCTTGAACTTTTAGTTCTCGTAGTCAAGTGGAGCAGTTGCACCTTATATAAAGGGAGGTGGCGCGCAGTTCGTCACTCCTGTGGGGGTCCGGGCGGGGACACCAAGAGCCCGCCGATGAGCCTAACTTGGTGTCCTAGGCGAAACCCCACACAAGACACGGCACAAACCTAGAAGAATTGCTGAGTTTTAATTCACTGGCCGTGAAAGCCAATATACCATCTTTTTGGAAGCCTTCATAGGGAGGTTAAGGCTGCTTGAACTTTTAGTTCTCGTAGTCAAGTGGAGCAGTTGTACCTTATATAAAGGGAGGTGGCGCGCAGTTCGTCACTCCTGTGGGGGTCCGGGCGGGGACACCAAGAGCCCACCGATGAGCCTAACTTGGTGTCCTAGGCGAAACCCCACACAAGACACGGCACAAACCTAGAAGAATTGCTGAGTTTTAATTCACCGGCCGTGAAAGCCAATATACCATCTTTTTGGAAGCCTTCATAGGGAGGTTAAGGCTGCTTGAACTTTTAGTTCTCGTAGTCAAGTGGTGCAGTTGCACCTTATATAAAGGGTGGTGGCGCGCAGTTCGTCACTCCTGTGGGGGTCCAGGCGGGGACACCAAGAGCCCGCCGATGAGCCTAACTTGGTGTCCTAGGCGAAACCCCACACAAGACACGGCACAAACCTAGAAGAATTGCTGAGTTTTAATTCACCGGCCGTGAAAGCCAATATACCATCTTTTTGAAAGCCTTCATAGGGAGGTTAAGGCTGCTTGAACTTTTAGTTCTCGTAGTCAAGTGGTGCAGTTGCACCTTATATAAAGGGAGGTGGCGCGCAGTTCGTCACTCCTGTGGGGGTCCGGGCGGGGACACCAAGAGCCCGCCGATGAGCCTAACTTGGTGTCCTAGGCGAAACCCCACACAAGACACGGCACAAACCTAGAAGAATTGCTGAGTTTTAATTCACCGGCCGTGAAAGCCAATATACCATCTTTTTGGAAGCCTTCATAGGGAGGTTAAGGCTGCATGAACTTTTAGTTCTCGTAGTCAAGTGGTGCAGTTGCACCTTATATAAAGGGAGGTGGCGCGCAGTTCGTCACTCCTGTGGGGGTCCGGGCGGGGACACCAAGAGCCCGCCGATGAGCCTAACTTGGTGTCCTAGGCGAAACCCCACACAAGACACGGCACAAACCTAGAAGAATTGCTGAGTTTTAATTCACCGGCCGTGAAAGCCAATATACCATCTTTTTGGAAGCCTTCATAGGGAGGTTAAGGCTGCTTGAACTTTTAGTTCTCGTAGTCAAGTGGTGCAGTTGCACCTTATATAAAGGGAGGTGGCGCGCAGTTCGTCAATCCTGTGGGGGTCCGGGCGGGGACACCAAGAGCCCGCCGATGAGCCAAACTTGGTATCCTAGGCGAAACCCCACACAAGACACGGCACAAACCTAGAAGAATTGCTGAGTTTTAATTCACCGGCCGTGAAAGCCAATATACCATCTTTTTGGAAGCCTTCATAGGGAGGTTAAGGCTGCTTGAACTTTTAGTTCTCGTAGGCAAGTGGTGCAGTTGCACCTTATATAAAGGGAGGTGGCGCGCAGTTCGTCACTCCTGTGGGGGTCCGGGCGGGGACACCAAGAGCCCGCCGATGAGCCTAACTTGGTGTCCTAGGCGAAACCCCACACAAGACACGGCACAAACCTAGAAGAATTGCTGAGTTTTAATTCACCGGCCGTGAAAGCCAATATACCATCTTTATGGAAGCCTTCATAGGGAGGTTAAGGATGCTTGAACTTTTAGTTCTCGTAGTCAAGTGGTACAGTTGCACCTTATATAAAGGGAGGTGGCGCGCAGTTTGTCACTCCTGTGGGGGTCCGGGCGGGGACACCAAGAGCCCGCCGATGAGCCTAACTTGGTGTCCTAGGCGAAACCCCACACAAGACACGGCACAAAACTAGAAGAATTGCTGAGTTTTAATTCACCGGCCGTGAAAGCCAATATACCATCTTTTTGGAAGCCTTCATAGGGAGGTTAAGGCTGCTTGAACTTTTAGTTCTCGTAGTCAAGTGGTGCAGTTGCACCTTATATAAAGGGAGGTGGCGCGCAGTTCGTCACTCCTGTGCGGGTCCGGGCGGGGACACCAA
This sequence comes from Meconema thalassinum, assembly GCA_946902985.2. Classification (NCBI taxonomy): domain Eukaryota; kingdom Metazoa; phylum Arthropoda; class Insecta; order Orthoptera; family Tettigoniidae; genus Meconema; species Meconema thalassinum. The sequence continues at coordinate 148,039,468 of OX336397.1, forward strand.
GAGCCCGCCGATGAGCCTAACTTGGTGTCCTAGGCGAAACCCCACACAAGACACGGCACAAACCTAGAAGAATTGCTGAGTTTTAATTTACCGGCCGTGAAAACCAATATACCATCATTTTGGAAGCCTTCATAGGGAGGTTAAGGCTGCTTGAACTTTTAGTTCTCGTAGTCAAGTGGTGCAGTTGCACCTTATATAAAGGGAGGTGGCGCGCAGTTCGTCACTCCTGTGGGGGTCCGGGCGGGGACACCAAGAGCCCGCCGATGAGCCTAACTTGGTGTCCTAGGCGAAACCCCACACAAGACACAGCACAAACCTAGAAGAATTGCTGAGTTTTAATTCACCGGCCGTGAAAGCCAATATACCATCTTTTTGGAAGCCTTCATAGGGAGGTTAAGGCTGCTTGAACTTTTAGTTCTCGTTGTCAAGTGGTGCAGTTGCACCTTATATAAAGGGAGGTGGCGCGCAGTTCGTCACTCCTGTGGGGGTCCGGGCAGGGACACCAAGAGCCCGCCGATGAGCCTAACTTGGTGTCCTAGGCGAAACCCCACACAAGACACGGCACAAACCTAGAAGAATTGCTGAGTTTTAATTCACCGGCCGTGAAAGCCAATATACCATCTTTTTGGAAGCCTTCATAGGGAGGTTTAGGCTGCTTGATCTTTTAGTTCTCGTAGTCAAGTGGTGCAGTTGCACCTTATATAAAGGGAGGTGGCGCGCAGTTCGTCACTCCTGTGGGGGTCCGGGCGGGGACACCAAGAGCCCGCCGATGAGCCTAACTTGGTGTCCTAGGCGAAACCCCACACAAGACACGGCACAAACCTAGAAGAATTGCTGAGTTTTAATTCACCGGCCGTGACAGCCAATATACCATCTTTTTGGAAACCTTCATAGGGAGGTTAAGGCTGCTTGAAATTTTAGTTCTCGTAGTCAAGATGTGCAGATGCACCTTATATAAAGGGAGGTGGCGCGCAGTTCGTCACTCCTGTGGGGGTCCGGGCGGGGACACCAAGAGCCCGCCGATGAGCCTAACTTGGTGTCCTAGGCGAAACCCCACACAAGACACGGCACAAACCTAGAAGAATTGCTGAGTTTTAATTCACCGGCCGTGAAAGCCAATATACCATCTTTTTGGAAGCCTTCATAGGGAGGTTAAGGCTGCTTGAACTTTTAGTTCTCGTAGTCAAGTGGTGCAGTTGCACCTTATATAAAGGGAGGTGGCGCGCAGTTCGTCAATCCTGCGGGGGTCCGGGCAGGGACACCAAGAGCCCGCCGATGAGCCTAACTTGGTGTCCTAGGCGTAACCCCACACAAGACACGGCTCAAACCTAGAAGAATTGCTGAGTTTTAATTCACCGGCCGTGAAAGCCAATATACCATCTTTTTGGAAGCCTTCATAGGGAGGTTAAGGCTGCTTGAACTTTTAGTTCTCGTAGTCAAGTGGTGCAGTTGCACCTTATATAAAGGGAGGTGGCGCGCAGTTCGTCACTCCTGTGGGGGTCCAGGCGGGGACACCAAGAGCCCGCCGATGAGCCTAACTTGGTGTCCTAGGCGAAACCCCACACAAGACATGGCACAAACCTAGAAGAATTGCTGAGTTTTAATTCACCGGCCGTGAAAGCCAATATACCATCTTTTTGGAAGCCTTCATAGGGAGGTTAAGGCTGCTTGAACTTTTAGTTCTCGTAGTCAAGTGGTGCAGTTGCACCTTATATAAAGGGAGGTGGCGCGCAGTTCGTCACTCCTGTGGGGGTCCGGGCGGGGACACCAAGAGCCCGCCGATGAGCCTAACTTGGTGTCCTAGGCGAAACCCCACACAAGACACGGCACAAACCTAGAAGAATTGCTGAGTTTTAATTCACCGGCCTTGAAAGCCAATATACCATCTTTTTGGAAGCCTTCATAGGGAGGTTAAGGCTGCTTGAACTTTTAGTTCTCGTAGTCAAGTGGAGCAGTTGCACCTTATATAAAGGGAGGTGGCGCGCAGTTCGTCACTCCTGTGGGGGTCCGGGCGGGGAAACCAAGAGCCCGCCGATGAGCCTAACTTGGTGTCCTAGGCGAAACCCCACACAAGACACGGCACAAACCTAGAAGAATTGCTGAGTTTTAATTCACCGGCCGTGAAAGCCAATATACCATCTTTTTGGAAGCCTTCATAGGGAGGTTAAGGCTGCTTGAACTTTTAGTTCTCGTAGTCAAGTGGTGCAGTTGCACCTTATATAAAGGGAGGTGGCGCGCAGTTCGTCACTCCTGTGGGGGTCCGGGCGGGGACACCAAGAGCCCGCCGATGAGCTTAACTTGGTGTCCTAGGCGAAACCCCACACAAGACACGGCACAAACCTAGAAGAATTGCTGAGTTTTAATTCACCGGCCGTGAAAGCCAATATACCATCTTTTTGGAAGCCTTCATAGGGAGGTTAAGGCTACTTGAACTTTTAGTTCTCGTAGTCAAGTGGTGCAGTTGCACCTTATATAAAAGGAGGTGGCGCGCAGTTCGTCACTCCTGTGGGGGTCCGGGCGGGGACACCAAGAGCCCGCCGATGAGCCTAACTTGGTGTCCTAGGCGAAACCCCACACAAGACACGGCACAAACCTAGAAGAATTGCTGAGTTTTAATTCACCGGCCGTGAAAGCCAATATACCATCTTTTTGGAAGCCATCATAGGGAGGTTAAGGCTGCTTGAAATTTTAGTTCTCGTAGTCAAGTGGTGCAGTTGCACCTTATATAAAGGGAGGTGGCGCGCAGTTCGTCACTCCTGTGGGGGTCCGGGCGGGGACACCAAGAGCCCGCCGATGAGCCTTACTTGGTGTCCTAGGCGAAACCCCACACAAGACACGGCACAAACCTAGAAGAATTGCTGAGTTTTAATTCACCGGCCGTGAAAGCCAATATACCATCTTTTTGGAAGCCTTTATAGGGAGGTTAAGGCTGCTTGAACTTTTAGTTCTCGTAGTCAAGTGGTGCAGTTGCACCTTATATAAAGGGAGGTGGCGCGCAGTTCGTCACTCCTGTGGGGATCCGGGCGGAGACACCAAGAGCCCGCCGATGAGCCTAACTTGGTCTCCTAGGCGAAACCCCACACAAGACACGGCACAAACCTAGAAGAATTGCTGAGTTTTAATTCACCGGCCGTGAAAGCCAATATACCCTCTTTTTGGAAGCCTTCATAGGGAGGTTAAGGCTGCTTGAACTTTTAGTTCTCGTAGTCAAGTGGTGCAGTTGCACCTTATATAAAGGGAGGTGGTGCGCAGTTCGTCACTCCTGTGGGGGTCTGGGCGGGGACACCAAGAGCCCGCCGATGTGCCTAACTTGGTGTCCTAGGCGAAACCCCACACAAGACACGGCACAAACTAGAAGAATTGCTGAGTTTTAATTCACCGGCCGTGAAAGCCAATATTCCATCTTTTTGGAAGCCTTCATAGGGAGGTTAAGGCTGCCTTAACTTTTAGTTCTCGTAGTCAAGTGGTGCAGTTGCACCTTATATAAAGGGAGGTGGCGCGCAGTTCGTCACTCCTGTGGGGGTCCGGGCGGGGACACCAAGAGCCCGCCGATGAGCCTAACTTGGTGTCCTAGGCGAAACCCCACACAAGACACGGCACAAACCTAGAAGAATTGCTGAGTTTTAATTCACCGGCCGTGAAAGCCAATATACCATCTTTTTGGAAGCCTTCATAGGGAGGTTAAGGCTGCTTGAACTTTTAGTTCTCGTAGTCAAGTGGTGCAGTTGCACCTTATATAAAGGGAGGTGGCGCGCAGTTCGTCACTCCTGTGGGGGTCCGGGCGGGGACACCAAGAGCCCGCCGATGAGCCTAACTTGGTGTCCTAGGCGAAACCCCACACAAGACACGGCACAAACCTAGAAGAATTGCTGAGTTTTAATTCACCGGCCGTGAAAGCCAATATACCATCTTTTTGGAAGCCTTCATAGGGAGGTTAAGGCTGCTTGAACTTTTAGTTCTCGTAGTCAAGTGGTGCAGTTGCACCTTATATAAAAGGAGGTGGCGCGCAGTTCGTCACTCCTGTGGGGGTCCGGGCGGGGACACCAAGAGCCCGCCGATGAGCCTAACTTGGTGTCCTAGGCGAAACCCCACACAAGACACGGCACAAACCTAGAAGAATTGCTGAGTTTTAATTCACCGGCCGTGAAAGCCAATATACCATCTTTTTGGAAGCCATCATAGGGAGGTTAAGGCTGCTTGAAATTTTAGTTCTCGTAGTCAAGTGGTGCAGTTGCACCTTATATAAAGGGAGGTGGCGCGCAGTTCGTCACTCCTGTGGGGGTCCGGGCGGGGACACCAAGAGCCCGCCGATGAGCCTAACTTGGTGTCCTAGGCGAAACCCCACACAAGACACGGCACAAACCTAGAAGAATTGCTGAGTTTTAATTCACCGGCCGTGAAAGCCAATATACCATCTTTTTGGAAGCCTTCATAGGGAGGTTAAGGCTGCTTGAACTTTTAGTTCTCGTAGTCAAGTGGTGCAGTTGCACCTTATATAAAGGGAGGTGGCGCGCAGTTCGTCACTCCTGTGGGGATCCGGGCGGAGACACCAAGAGCCCGCCGATGAGCCTAACTTGGTCTCCTAGGCGAAACCCCACACAAGACACGGCACAAACCTAGAAGAATTGCTGAGTTTTAATTCACCGGCCGTGAAAGCCAATATACCCTCTTTTTGGAAGCCTTCATAGGGAGGTTAAGGCTGCTTGAACTTTTAGTTCTCGTAGTCAAGTGGTGCAGTTGCACCTTATATAAAGGGAGGTGGTGCGCAGTTCGTCACTCCTGTGGGGGTCTGGGCGGGGACACCAAGAGCCCGCCGATGAGCCTAACTTGGTGTCCTAGGCGAAACCCCACACAAGACACGGCACAAACTAGAAGAATTGCTGAGTTTTAATTCACCGGCCGTGAAAGCCAATATTCCATCTTTTTGGAAGCCTTCATAGGGAGGTTAAGGCTGCCTTAACTTTTAGTTCTCGTAGTCAAGTGGTGCAGTTGCACCTTATATAAAGGGAGGTGGCGCGCAGTTCGTCACTCCTGTGGGGGTCCGGGCGGGGACACCAAGAGCCCGCCGATGAGCCTAACTTGGTGTCCTAGGCGAAACCCCACACAAGACACGGCACAAACCTAGAAGAATTGCTGAGTTTTAATTCACCGGCCGTGAAAGCCAATATACCATCTTTTTGGAAGCCTTCATAGGGAGATTAAGGCTGCTTGAACTTTTAGTTCTCGTAGTCAAGTGGTGCAGTTGCACCTTATATAAAGGGAGGTGGCGCGCAGTTCGTCACTCCTGTGGGGGTCCGGGCGGGGACACCAAGAGCCCGCCGATGAGCCTAACTTGGTGTCCTAGGCGAAACCCCACACAAGACACGGCACAAACCTAGAAGAATTGCTGAGTTTTAATTCACCGGCCGTGAAAGCCAATATACCATCTTTTTGGAAGCCTTCATAGGGAGGTTAAGGCTGCTTGAACTTTTAGTTCTCGTAGTCAAGTGGTGCAGTTGCACCTTATATAAAGGGAGGTGGAGCGCAGTTCGTCACTCCTGCGGGGGTCTGGGCGGGGACACCAAGAGCCCGCCGATGAGCCTAACTTGGTGTCCTAGGCGTAACCCCACACAAGACACGGCACAAACCTAGAAGAATTGCTGAGTTTTAATTCACCGGCCGTGAAAGCCAATATACCATCTTTTTGGAAGCCTTCATAGGGAGGTTAATGCTGCTTGAACTTTTAGTTCTCGTAGTCAAGTGGTGCAGTTGCACCTTATATAAAGGGAGGTGGCGCGCAGTTCGTCACTCCTGTGGGGGTCCGGGCGGGGACACCAAGAGCCCGCCGATGAGCCTAACTTGGTGTCCTAGGCGAAACCCCACACAAGACATGGCACAAACCTAGACGAATTGCTGAGTTTTAATTCACCGGCCGTGAAAGCCAATATACCATCTTTTTGGAAGCCTTCATAGGGAGGTTAAGGCTGCTTGAACTTTTAGTTCTCGTAGTCAAGTGGTGCAGTTGCACCTTATATAAAGGGAGGTGGCGCGCAGTTTGTCACTCCTGTGGGGGTCCGGGCGGGGACACCAAGAGCCCGCCGATGAGCATAACTTGGTGTCCTAGGCGAAACCCCACACAAGACACGGCACAAACCTAGAAGAATTGCTGAGTTTTAATTCACCGGCCGTGAAAGCCTATTTACCATCTTTTTGGAAGCCTTCATAGGGAGGTTAAGGCTGATTGAACTTTTAGTTCTCGTAGTCAAGTGGTGCAGTTGCACCTTATATAAAGGGAGGTGGCGCGCAGTTCGTCACTCCTGTGGGGGTTCGGGCGGGGACACCAAGAGCCCGCCGTTGAGCCTAACTTGGTGTCCTAGGCGAAACCCCACACAAGACACGGCACAAACCTAGAAGAATTGCTGAGTTTTAATTCACCGGCCGTGAAAGCCCATATACCATCTTTTTGGAAGCCTTCATAGGGAGGTTAAGGCTGCTTGAACTTTTAGTTCTCGTAGTCAAGTGGTGCAGTTGCACCTTATATAAAGGGAGGTGGCGCGCAGTTCGTCACTCCTGTGGGGATCCGGGCGGGGACACCAAGAGCCCGCCGATGAGCCTAACTTGGTCTCCTAGGCGAAACCCCACACAAGACAAGGCACAAACCTAGAAGAATTGCTGAGTTTTAATTCACCGGCCGTGAAAGCCAATATACCCTCTTTTTGGAAGCCTTCATAGGGAGGTTAAGGCTGCTTGAACTTTTAGTTCTCGTAGTCAAGTGGTGCAGTTGCACCTTATATAAAGGGAGGTGGTGCGCAGTTCGTCACTCCTGTGGGGGTCTGGGCGGGGACACCAAGAGCCCGCCGATGAGCCTAACTTGGTGTCCTAGGCGAAACCCCACACAAGACACGGCACAAACTAGAAGAATTGCTGAGTTTTAATTCACCGGCCGTGAAAGCCAATATACCATCTTTTTGGAAGCCTTCATAGGGAGGTTAAGGCTGCCTTAACTTTTAGTTCTCGTAGTCAAGTGGTGCAGTTGCACCTTATATAAAAGGAGGTGGCGCGCAGTTCGTCACTCCTGTGGGGGTCCGGGCGGGGACACCAAGAGCCCGCCGATGAGCCTAACTTGGTGTCCTAGGCGAAACCCCACACAAGACACGGCACAAACCTAGAAGAATTGCTGAGTTTTAATTCACCGGCCGTGAAAGCCAATATACCATCTTTTTGGAAGCCTTCATAGGGAGGTTAAGGCTGCTTGAACTTTTAGTTCTCGTAGTCAAGTGGTGCAGTTGCACCTTATATAAAGGGAGGTGGCGCGCAGTTCGTCACTCCTGTGGGGGTCCGGGCGGGGACACCAAGAGCCCGCCGATGAGCCTAACTTGGTGTCCTAGGCGAAACCCCACACAAGACACGGCACAAACCTAGAAGAATTGCTGAGTTTTAATTCACCGGCCGTGAAAGCCAATATACCATCTTTTTGGAAGCCTTCATAGGGAGGTTAAGGCTGATTGAACTTTTAGTTCTCGTAGTCAAGTGGTGCAGTTGCACCTTATATAAAGGGAGGTGGCGCGCAGTTCGTCACTCCTGCGGGGGTCCGGGCAGGGACACCAAGAGCCCGCCGATGAGCCTAACTTGGTGTCCTAGGCGTAACCCCACACAAGACACGGCACAAACCTAGAAGAATTGCTGAGTTTTAATTCACCGGCCGTGAAAGCCAATATACCATCTTTTTGGAAGCCTTCATAGGGAGGTTAAGGCTGCTTGAACTTTTAGTTCTCGTAGTCAAGTGGTGCAGTTGCACCTTATATAAAGGGAGGTGTCGCGCAGTTCGTCACTCCTGTGGGGGTCCGGGCGGGGACACCAAGAGCCCGCCGATGAGCCTAACTTGGTGTCCTAGGCGAAACCCCACACAAGACACGGCACAAACCTAGAAGAATTGCTGAGTTTTAATTCACCGGCCGTGAAAGCCAATATACCATCTTTTTGGAAGCCTTCATAGGGAGGTTAAGGCTGCTTGAACTTTTAGTTCTCGTAGTCAAGTGGTGCAGTTGCACCTTATATAAAGGGAGGTGGCGCGCAGTTCGTCACTCCTGTGGCGGTCCGGGCGGGGACACCAAGAGCCCGCCGATGAGCCTAACTTGGTGTCCTAGGCGAAACCCCATACAAGACACGGCACAAACCTAGAAGAATTGCTGAGTTTTAATTCACCGGCCTTGAAAGCCAATATACCATCTTTTTGGAAGCCTTCATAGGGAGGTTAAGGCTGCTTGACCTTTTAGTTCTCGTAGTCAAGTGGAGCAGTTGCACCTTATATAAAGGGAGGTGGCGCGCAGTTCGTCACTCCTGTGGGGGTCCGGGCGGGGACACCAAGAGCCCGCCGATGAGCCTTACTTGGTGTCCTAGGCGAAACCCCACACAAGACACGGCACAAACCTAGAAGAATTGCTGAGTTTTAATTCACCGGCCGTGAAAGCAAATATACCATCTTTTTGGAAGCCTTCATAGGGAGGATAAGGCTGCTTGAACTTTTAGTTCTCGTAGTCAAGTGGTGCAGTTGCACCTTATATAAAGGGAGGTGGCGCGCAGTTCGTCACTCCTGTGGGGGTCCGGGCGGGGACACCAAGAGCCCGCCGATGAGCCTAACTTGGTGTCCTAGGCGAAACCCCACACAAGACACGGCACAAACCTAGAAGAATTGCTGAGTTTTAATTCACCGGCCGTGAAAGCCAATATACCATCTTTTTGGAAGCCATCATAGGGAGGTTAAGGCTGCTTGAAATTTTAGTTCTCGTAGTCAAGTGGTGCAGTTGCACCTTATATAAAGGGAGGTGGCGCGCAGTTCGTCACTCCTGTGGGGGTCCGGGCGGGGACACCAAGAGCCCGCCGATGAGCCTAACTTGGTGTCCTAGGCGAAACCCCACACAAGACACGGCACAAACCTAGAAGAATTGCTGAGTTTTAATTCACCGGCCGTGAAAGCCAATATACCATCTTTTTGGAAGCCTTCATAGGGAGGTTAAGGCTGCTTGAACTTTTAGTTCTCGTAGTCAAGTGGTGCAGTTGCACCTTATATAAAGGAAGGTGGCGCGCAGTTCGTCACTCCTGTGGGGGTCCGGGCGGGGACACCAAGAGCCCGCCGATGAGCCTAACTTGGTGTCCTAGGCGAATCCCCACACAAGACACGGCACAAACCTAGAAGAATTGCTGAGTTTTAATTCACCGGCCGTGAAAGCCAATATACCATCTTTTTGGAAGCCTTCATAGGGAGGTTAAGGCTGCTTGAACTTTTAGTTCTCGTAGTCAAGTGGTGCAGTTGCACCGTATATAAAGGGAGGTGGCGCGCAGTTCGTCACTCCTGTGGGGATCCGGGCGGAGACACCAAGAGCCCGCCGATGAGCCTAACTTGGTCTCCTAGGCGAAACCCCACACAAGACACGGCACAAACCTAGAAGAATTGCTGAGTTTTAATTCACCGGCCGTGAAAGCCAATATACCCTCTTTTTGGAAGCCTTCATAGGGAGGTTAAGGCTGCTTGAACTTTTAGTTCTCGTAGTCAAGTGGTGCAGTTGCACCTTATATAAAGGGAGGTGGTGCGCAGTTCGTCACTCCTGTGGGGGTCTGGGCGGGGACACCAAGAGCCCGCCGATGAGCCTAACTTGGTGTCCTAGGCGAAACCCCACACAAGACACGGCACAAACTAGAAGAATTGCTGAGTTTTAATTCACCGGCCGTGAAAGCCAATATTCCATCTTTTTGGAAGCCTTCATAGGGAGGTTTAGGCTGCCTTAACTTTTAGTTCTCGTAGTCAAGTGGTGCAGTTGCACCTTATATAAAGGGAGGTGGCGCGCAGTTCGTCACTCCTGTGGGGGTCCGGGCGGGGACACCAAGAGCCCGCCGATGAGCCTAACTTGGTGTCCTAGGCGAAACCCCACACAAGACACGGCACAAACCTAGAAGAATTGCTGAGTTTTAATTCACCGGCCGTGAAAGCCAATATACCATCTTTTTGGAAGCCTTCATAGGGAGGTTAAGGCTGCTTGAACTTTTAGTTCTCGTAGTCAAGTGGTGCAGTTGCACCTTATATAAAGGGAGGTGGAGCGCAGTTCGTCACTCCTGTGGGGGTCCGGGCGGGGACACCAAGAGCCCGCCGATGAGCCTAACTTGGTGTCCTAGGCGAAACCCCACACAAGACACGGCACAAACCTAGAAGAATTGCTGAGTTTTAATTCACCGGCCGTGAAAGCCAATATACCATCTTTTTGGAAGCCTTCATAGGGAGGTTAAGGCTGCTTGAACTTTTAGTTCTCGTAGTCAAGTGGTGCAGTTGCACCTTATATAAAGGGAGGTGGCGCGCAGTTCGTCACTCCTGCGGGGGTCTGGGCGGGGACACCAAGAGCCCGCCGATGAGCCTAACTTGGTGTCCTAGGCGTAACCCCACACAAGACACGGCACAAACCTAGAAGAATTGCTGAGTTTTAATTCACCGGCCGTGAAAGCCAATATACCATCTTTTTGGAAGCCTTCATAGGGAGGTTAAGGCTGCTTGAACTTTTAGTTCTCGTAGTCAAGTGGTGCAGTTGCACCTTATATAAAGGGAGGTGGCGCGCAGTTTGTCACTCCTGTGGGGGTCCGGGCGGGGACACCAAGAGCCCGCCGATGAGCATAACTTGGTGTCCTAGGCGAAACCCCACACAAGACACGGCACAAACCTAGAAGAATTGCTGAGTTTTAATTCACCGGCCGTGAAAGCCTATATACCATCTTTTTGGAAGCCTTCATAGGGAGGATAAGGCTGATTGAACTTTTAGTTCTCGTAGTCAAGTGGTGCAGTTGCACCTTATATAAAGGGAGGTGGCGCGCAGTTCGTCACTCCTGTGGGGGTGCGGGCGGGGACACCAAGAGCCCGCCGTTGAGCCTAACTTGGTGTCCTAGGCGAAACCCCACACAAGACACGGCACAAACCTAGAAGAATTGCTGAGTTTTAATTCACCGGCCGTGAAAGCCCATATACCATCTTTTTGGAAGCCTTCATAGGGAGGTTAAGGCTGCTTGAAATTTTAGTTCTCGTAGTCAAGTGGTGCAGTTGCACCTTATATAAAGGGAGGTGGCGCGCAGTTCGTCACTCCTGTGGGGGTCCGGGCGGGGACACCAAGAGCCCGCCGATGAGCCTAACTTGGTATCCTAGGCGAAACCCCACACAAGACACGGCACAAACCTAGAAGAATTGCTGAGTTTTAATTCACGGGCCGTGAAAGCCAATATACCATCTTTTTGGAAGCCTTCATAGGGAGGTTAAGGCTGCTTGAACTTTTAGTTCTCGTAGTCAAGTGGTGCTGTTGCACCTTATATAAAGGGAGGTTGCGCGCAGTTCGTCACTCCTGTGGGGGTCCGGGCGGGGACACCAAGAACCCGCCGATGAGCCTAACTTGGTGTCCTAGGCGAAACCCCACACAAGACACGGCACAAACCTAGAAGAATTGCTGAGTTTTAATTCACCGGCCGTGAAAGCCAATATACCTTCTTTTTGGAAGCCTTCATTGGGAGGTTAAGGCTGCTTGAACTTTTAGTTCTCGTAGTCAAGTGGTGCAGTTGCACCTTATATAAAGGGAGGTGGCGCGCAGTTCGTCACTCCTGTGGGGGTCCGGGCGGGGACACCAAGAGCCCGCCGATGAGCCTAACTTGGTGTCCTAGGCGAAACCCCACACAAGACACGGCACAAACCTAGAAGAATTGCTGAGTTTTAATTCACCGGCCGTGAAAGCCAATATACCGTCTTTTTGGAAGCCTTCATAGGGAGGTTAAGGCTGCTTGAACTTTTAGTTCTCGTAGTCAAGTGGTGCAGTTGCACCTTATATAAAAGGGGGTGGCGCGCAGTTCGTCACTCCTGTGGGGGTCCGGGCGGGGACACCAAGAGCCCGCCGATGAGCCTAACTTGGTGTCCTAGGCGAATCCCCACACAAGACACGGCACAAACCTAGAAGAATTGCTGAGTTTTAATTCACCGGCCGTGAAAGCCAATATACCATCTTTTTGGAAGCCTTCATAGGGAGGTTAAGGCTGCTTGAACTTTTAGTTCTCGTAGTCAAGTGGTGCAGTTGCACCTTATATAAAGGGAGGTGGCGCGCAGTTCGTCACTCCTGTGGGGATCCGGGCGGGGACACCAAGAGCCCGCCGATGAGCCTAACTTGGTGTCCTAGGCGAAACCCCACACAAGACACGGCACAAACCTAGAAGAATTGCTGAGTTTTAATTCACCGGCCGTGAAAGCCAATATACCATCTTTTTGGAAGCCTTCATAGGGAGGTTAAGGCTGCTTGAACTTTTAGTTCTCGTAGTCAAGTGGTGCAGTTGCACCTTATATAAAGGGAGGTGGTGCGCAGTTCGTCACTCCTGTGGGGGTCTGGGCGGGGACACCAAGAGCCCGCCGGTGAGCCTAACTTGGTGTCCTAGGCGAAACCCCACACAAGACACGGCACAAACTAGAAGAATTGCTGAGTTTTAATTCACCGGCCGTGAAAGCCAATATACCATCTTTTTGGAAGCCTTCATAGGGAGGTTAAGGCTGCCTTAACTTTTAGTTCTCGTAGTCAAGTGGTGCAGTTGCACCTTATATAAAGGGAGGTGGTGCGCAGTTCGTCACTCCTGTGGGGGTCTGGGCGGGGACACCAAGAGCCCGCCGATGAGCCTAACTTGGTGTCCTAGGCGAAACCCCACACAAGACACGGCACAAACCTAGAAGAATTGCTGAGTTTTAATTCACCGGCCGTGAAAGCCAATATACCATCTTTTTGGAAGCCTTCATAGGGAGGTTAAGGCTGCTTGAACTTTTAGTTCTCGTAGTCAAGTGGTGCAGTTGCACCTTATATAAAGGGAGGTGGAGCGCAGTTCGTCACTCCTGCGGGGGTCTGGGCGGGGACACCAAGAGCCCGCCGATGAGCCTAACTTGGTGTCCTAGGCGTAACCCCACACAAGACACGGCACAAACCTAGAAGAATTGCTGAGTTTTAATTCACCGGCCGTGAAAGCCAATATACCATCTTTTTGGAAGCCTTCATAGGGAGGTTAATGCTGCTTGAACTTTTAGTTCTCGTAGTCAAGTGGTGCAGTTGCACCTTATATAAAGGGAGGTGGCGCGCAGTTCGTCACTCCTGTGGGGGTCCGGGCGGGGACACCAAGAGCCCGCCGATGAGCCTAACTTGGTGTCCTAGGCGAAACCCCACACAAGACATGGCACAAACCTAGACGATTTGCTGAGTTTTAATTCACCGGCCGTGAAAGCCAATATACCATCTTTTTGGAAGCCTTCATAGGGAGGTTAAGGCTGCTTGAACTTTTAGTTCTCGTAGTCAAGTGGTGCAGTTGCACCTTATATAAAGGGAGGTGGCGCGCAGTTTGTCACTCCTGTGGGGGTCCGGGCGGGGACACCAAGAGCCCGCCGATGAGCATAACTTGGTGTCCTAGGCGAAACCCCACACAAGACACGGCACAAACCTAGAAGAATTGCTGAGTTTTAATTCACCGGCCGTGAAAGCCTATATACCATCTTTTTGGAAGCCTTCATAGGGAGGTTAAGGCTGATTGAACTTTTAGTTCTCGTAGTCAAGTGGTGCAGTTGCACCTTATATAAAGGGAGGTGGCGCGCAGTTCGTCACTCCTGTGGGGGTTCGGGCGGGGACACCAAGAGCCCGCCGTTGAGCCTAACTTGGTGTCCTAGGCGAAACCCCACACAAGACACGGCACAAACCTAGAAGAATTGCTGAGTTTTAATTCACCGGCCGTGAAAGCCCATATACCATCTTTTTGGAAGCCTTCATAGGGAGATTAAGGCTGATTGAACTTTTAGTTCTCGTAGTCAAGTGGTGCAGTTGCACCTTATATAAAGGGAGGTGGCGCGCAGTTCGTCACTCCTGTGGGGATCCGGGCGGGGACACCAAGAGCCCGCCGATGAGCCTAACTTGGTCTCCTAGGCGAAACCCCACACAAGACACGGCACAAACCTAGAAGAATTGCTGAGTTTTAATTCACCGGCCGTGAAAGCCAATATACCCTCTTTTTGGAAGCCTTCATAGGGAGGTTAAGGCTGCTTGAACTTTTAGTTCTCGTAGTCAAGTGGTGCAGTTGCACCTTATATAAAGGGAGGTGGTGCGCAGTTCTTCACTCCTGTGGGGGTCTGGGCGGGGACACCAAGAGCCCGCCGATGAGCCTAACTTGGTGTCCTAGGCGAAACCCCACACAAGACACGGCACAAACTAGAAGAATTGCTGAGTTTTAATTCACCGGCCGTGAAAGCCAATATACCATCTTTTTGGAAGCCTTCATAGGGAGGTTAAGGCTGCCTTAACTTTTAGTTCTCGTAGTCAAGTGGTGCAGTTGCACCTTATATAAAGGGAGGTGGCGCGCAGTTCGTCACTCCTGTGGGGGTCCGGGCGGGGACACCAAGAGCCCGCCGATGAGCCTAACTTGGTGTCCTAGGCGAAACCCCACACAAGACACGGCACAAACCTAGAAGAATTGCTGAGTTTTAATTCACCGGCCGTGAAAGCCAATATACCATCTTTTTGGAAGCCTTCATAGGGAGGTTAAGGCTGCTTGAACTTTTAGTTCTCGTAGTCAAGTGGTGCAGTTGCACCTTATATAAAGGGAGGTGGCGCGCAGTTCGTCACTCCTGTGGGGGTCCGGGCGGGGACACCAAGAGCCCGCCGATGAGCCTAACTTGGTGTCCTAGGCGAAACCCCACACAAGACACGGCACAAACCTAGAAGAATTGCTGAGTTTTAATTCACCGGCCGTGAAAGCCAATATACCATCTTTTTGGAAGCCTTCATAGGGAGGTTAAGGCTGCTTGAACTTTTAGTTCTCGTAGTCAAGTGGTGCAGTTGCACCTTATATAAAGGGAGGTGGCGCGCAGTTCGTCACTCCTGCGGGGGTCCGGGCAGGGACACCAAGAGCCCGCCGATGAGCCTAACTTGGTGTCCTAGGCGTAACCCCACACAAGACACGGCACAAACCTAGAAGAATTGCTGAGTTTTAATTCACCGGCCGTGAAAGCCAATATACCATCTTTTTGGAAGCCTTCATAGGGAGGTTAAGGCTGCTTGAACTTTTAGTTCTCGTAGTCAAGTGGTGCAGTTGCACCTTATATAAAGGGAGGTGGCGCGCAGTTCGTCACTCCTGTGGGGGTCCGGGCGGGGACACCAAGAGCCCGCCGATGAGCCTAACTTGGTGTCCTAGGCGAAACCCCACACAAGACACGGCACAAACCTAGAAGAATTGCTGAGTTTTAATTCACCGGCCGTGAAAGCCAATATACCATCTTTTTGGAAGCCTTCATAGGGAGGTTAAGGCTGCTTGAACTTTTAGTTCTCGTAGTCAAGTGGTGCAGTTGCACCTTATATAAAGGGAGGTGGCGCGCAGTTCGTCACTCCTGTGGCGGTCCGGGCGGGGACACCAAGAGCCCGCCGATGAGCCTAACTTGGTGTCCTAGGCGAAACCCCACACAAGACACGGCACAAACCTAGAAGAATTGCTGAGTTTTAATTCACCGGCCTTGAAAGCCAATATACCATCTTTTTGGAAGCCTTCATAGGGAGGTTAAGGCTGCTTGAACTTTTAGTTCTCGTAGTCAAGTGGAGCAGTTGCACCTTATATAAAGGGAGGTGGCGCGCAGTTCGTCACTCCTGTGGGGGTCCGGGCGGGGACACCAAGAGCCCGCCGATGAGCCTTACTTGGTGTCCTAGGCGAAACCCCACACAAGACACGGCACAAACCTAGAAGAATTGCTGAGTTTTAATTCACCGGCCGTGAAAGCCAATATACCATCTTTTTGGAAGCCTTCATAGGGAGGATAAGGCTGCTTGAACTTTTAGTTCTCGTAGTCAAGTGGTGCAGTTGCACCTTATATAAAGGGAGGTGGCGCGCAGTTCGTCACTCCTGTGGGGGTCCGGGCGGGGACACCAAGAGCCCGCCGATGAGCCTAACTTGGTGTCCTAGGCGAAACCCCACACAAGACACGGCACAAACCTAGAAGAATTGCTGAGTTTTAATTCACCGGCCGTGAAAGCCAATATACCATCTTTTTGGAAGCCATCATAGGGAGGTTAAGGCTGCTTGAAATTTTAGTTCTCGTAGTCAAGTGGTGCAGTTGCACCTTATATAAAGGGAGGTGGCGCGCAGTTCGTCACTCCTGTGGGGGTCCGGGCGGGGACACCAAGAGCCCGCCGATGAGCCTAACTTGGTGTCCTAGGCGAAACCCCACACAAGACACGGCACAAACCTAGAAGAATTGCTGAGTTTTAATTCACCGGCCGTGAAAGCCAATATACCATCTTTTTGGAAGCCTTCATAGGGAGGTTAAGGCTGCTTGAACTTTTAGTTCTCGTAGTCAAGTGGTGCAGTTGCACCTTATATAAAGGAAGGTGGCGCGCAGTTCGTCACTCCTGTGGGGGTCCGGGCGGGGACACCAAGAGCCCGCCGATGAGCCTAACTTGGTGTCCTAGGCGAATCCCCACACAAGACACGGCACAAACCTAGAAGAATTGCTGAGTTTTAATTCACCGGCCGTGAAAGCCAATATACCATCTTTTTGGAAGCCTTCATAGGGAGGTTAAGGCTGCTTGAACTTTTAGTTCTCGTAGTCAAGTGGTGCAGTTGCACCTTATATAAAGGGAGGTGGCGCGCAGTTCGTCACTCCTGTGGGGATCCGGGCGGAGACACCAAGAGCCCGCCGATGAGCCTAACTTGGTCTCCTAGGCGAAACCCCACACAAGACACGGCACAAACCTAGAAGAATTGCTGAGTTTTAATTCACCGGCCGTGAAAGCCAATATACCCTCTTTTTGGAAGCCTTCATAGGGAGGTTAAGGCTGCTTGAACTTTTAGTTCTCGTAGTCAAGTGGTGCAGTTGCACCTTATATAAAGGGAGGTGGTGCGCAGTTCGTCACTCCTGTGGGGGTCTGGGCGGGGACACCAAGAGCCCGCCGATGAGCCTAACTTGGTGTCCTAGGCAAAACCCCACACAAGACACGGCACAAACTAGAAGAATTGCTGAGTTTTAATTCACCGGCCGTGAAAGCCAATAGTCCATCTTTTTGGAAGCCTTCATAGGGAGGTTAAGGCTGCCTTAACTTTTAGTTCTCGTAGTCAAGTGGTGCAGTTGCACCTTATATAAAGGGATGTGGCGCGCAGTTCGTCACTCCTGTGGGGGTCCGGGCGGGGACACCAAGAGCCCGCCGATGAGCCTAACTTGGTGTCCTAGGCGAAACCCCACACAAGACACGGCACAAACCTAGAAGAATTGCTGAGTTTTAATTCACCGGCCGTGAAAGCCAATATACCATCTTTTTGGAAGCCTTCATAGGGAGGTTAAGGCTGCTTGAACTTTTAGTTCTCGTAGTCAAGTGGTGCAGTTGCACCTTATATAAAGGGAGGTGGAGCGCAGTTCGTCACTCCTGTGGGGGTCCGGGCGGGGACACCAAGAGCCCGCCGATGAGCCTAACTTGGTGTCCTAGGCGAAACCCCACACAAGACACGGCACAAACCTAGAAGAATTGCTGAGTTTTAATTCACCGGCCGTGAAAGCCAATATACCATCTTTTTGGAAGCCTTCATAGGGAGATTAAGGCTGCTTGAACTTTTAG
Organism: Meconema thalassinum; assembly: GCA_946902985.2. Lineage (NCBI taxonomy): Eukaryota > Metazoa > Arthropoda > Insecta > Orthoptera > Tettigoniidae > Meconema > Meconema thalassinum. Next base: position 148,057,080 of record OX336397.1, read on the forward strand.
TTCTCGTAGTCAAGTGGTGCAGTTGCACCTTATATAAAGGGAGGTGGCGCGCAGTTCGTCACTCCTGCGGGGGTCTGGGCGGGGACACCAAGAGCCCGCCGATGAGCCTAACTTGGTGTCCTAGGCGTAAACCCACACAAGACACGGCACAAACCTAGAAGAATTGCTGAGTTTTAATTCACCGGCCGTGAAAGCCAATATACCATCTTTTTGGAAGCCTTCATAGGGAGGTTAAGGCTGCTTGAACTTTTAGTTCTCGTAGTCAAGTGGTGCAGTTGCACCTTATATAAAGGGAGGTGGCGCGCAGTTCGTCACTCCTGTGGGGGTCCGGGCGGGGACACCAAGAGCCCGCCGATGAGCCTAACTTGGTGTCCTAGGCGAAACCCCACACAAGACATGGCACAAACCTAGACGAATTGCTGAGTTTTAATTCACCGGCCGTGAAAGCCAATATACCATCTTTTTGGAAGCCTTCATAGGGAGGTTAAGGCTGCTTGAACTTTTAGTTCTCGTAGTCAAGTGGTGCAGTTGCACCTTATATAAAGGGAGGTGGCGCGCAGTTTGTCACTCCTGTGGGGGTCCGGGCGGGGACACCAAGAGCCCGCCGATGAGCATAACTTGGTGTCCTAGGCGAAACCCCACACAAGACACGGCACAAACCTAGAAGAATTGCTGAGTTTTAATTCACCGGCCGTGAAAGCCTATATACCATCTTTTTGGAAGCCTTCATAGGGAGGTTAAGGCTGCTTGAACTTTTAGTTCTCGTAGTCAAGTGGTGCAGTTGCACCTTATATAAAGGGAGGTTGCGCGCATTTCGTCACTCCTGTGGGGGTCCGGGCGGGGACACCAAGAACCCGCCGATGAGCCTAACTTGGTGTCCTAGGCGAAACCCCACACAAGACACGGCACAAACCTAGAAGAATTGCTGAGTTTTAATTCACCGGCCGTGAAAGCCAATATACCTTCTTTTTGGAAGCCTTCATTGGGAGGTTAAGGCTGCTTGAACTTTTAGTTCTCGTAGTCAAGTGGTGCAGTTGCACCTTATATAAAGGGAGGTGGCGCGCAGTTCGTCACTCCTGTGGGGGTCCGGGCGGGGACACCAAGAGCCCGCCGATGAGCCTAACTTGGTGTCCTAGGCGAAACCCCACACAAGACACGGCACAAACCTAGAAGAATTGCTGAGTTTTAATTCACCGGCCGTGAAAGCCAATATACCGTCTTTTTGGAAGCCTTCATAGGGAGGTTAAGGCTGCTTGAACTTTTAGTTCTCGTAGTCAAGTGGTGCAGTTGCACCTTATATAAAAGGAGGTGGCGCGCAGTTCGTCACTCCTGTGGGGGTCCGGGCGGGGACACCAAGAGCCCGCCGATGAGCCTAACTTGGTGTCCTAGGCGAATCCCCACACAAGACACGGCACAAACCTAGAAGAATTGCTGAGTTTTAATTCACCGGCCGTGAAAGCCAATATACCATCTTTTTGGAAGCCTTCATAGGGAGGTTAAGGCTGCTTGAACTTTTAGTTCTCGTAGTCAAGTGGTGCAGTTGCACCTTATATAAAGGGAGGTGGCGCGCAGTTCGTCACTCCTGTGGGGATCCGGGCGGGGACACCAAGAGCCCGCCGATGAGCCTAACTTGGTGTCCTAGGCGAAACCCCACACAAGACACGGCACAAACCTAGAAGAATTGCTGAGTTTTAATTCACCGGCCGTGAAAGCCAATATACCATCTTTTTGGAAGCCTTCATAGGGAGGTTAAGGCTGCTTGAACTTTTAGTTCTCGTAGTCAAGTGGTGCAGTTGCACCTTATATAAAGGGAGGTGGTGCGCAGTTCGTCACTCCTGTGGGGGTCTGGGCGGGGACACCAAGAGCCCGCCGGTGAGCCTAACTTGGTGTCCTAGGCGAAACCCCACACAAGACACGGCACAAACTAGAAGAATTGCTGAGTTTTAATTCACCGGCCGTGAAAGCCAATATACCATCTTTTTCCAAGCCTTCATAGGGAGGTTAAGGCTGCCTTAACTTTTAGTTCACGTAGTCAAGTGGTGCAGTTGCACCTTATATAAAGGGAGGTGGCGCGCAGTTCGTCACTCCTGTGGGGGTCCGGGCGGGGACACCAAGAGCCCGCCGATGAGCCTAACTTGGTGTCCTAGGCGAAACCCCACACAAGACACGGCACATACCTAGAAGAATTGCTGAGTTTTAATTCACCGGCCGTGAAAGCCAATATACCATCTTTTTGGAAGCCTTCATAGGGAGGTTAAGGCTGCTTGAACTTTTAGTTCTCGTAGTCAAGTGGTGCAGTTGCACCTTATATAAAGGGAGGTGGCGCGCAGTTCGTCACTCCTGCGGGGGTCCGGGCAGGGTCACCAAGAGCCCGCCGATGAGCCTAACTTGGTGTCCTAGGCGTAACCCCACACAAGACACGGCACAAACCTAGAAGAATTGCTGAGTTTTAATTCACCGGCCGTGAAAGCCAATATACCATCTTTTTGGAAGCCTTCATAGGGAGGTTAAGGCTGCTTGAACTTTTAGTTCTCGTAGTCAAGTGGTGCAGTTGCACCTTATATAAAGGGAGGTGGCGCGCAGTTCGTCACTCCTGTGGGGGTCCGGGCGGGGACACCAAGAGCCCGCCGATGAGCCTAACTTGGTGTCCTAGGCGAAACCCCACACAAGACACGGCACAAACCTAGAAGAATTGCTGAGTTTTAATTCACCGGCCTTGAAAGCCAATATACCATCTTTTTGGAAGCCTTCATAGGGAGGTTAAGGCTGCTTGAACTTTTAGTTCTCGTAGTCAAGTGGAGCAGTTGCACCTTATATAATGGGAGGTGGCGCGCAGTTCGTCACTCCTGTGGGGGTCCGGGCGGGGACACCATGAGCCCGCCCATGAGCCTAACTTGGTGTCCTAGGCGAAACCCCACACAAGACACGGCACAAACCTAGAAGAATTGCTGAGTTTTAATTCACCGGCCGTGAAAGCCAATATACCATCTTTTTGGAAGCCTTCATAGGGAGGTTAAGGCTGCTTGAACTTTTAGTTCTCGTAGTCAAGTGGTGCAGTTGCACCTTATATAAAGGGAGGTGGCGCGCAGTTCGTCACTCCTGTGGGGGTCCGGGCGGGGACACCAAGAGCCCGCCGATGAGCCTAACTTGGTGTCCTAGGCGAAACCCCACACAAGACACGGCACAAACCTAGAAGAATTGCTGAGTTTTAATTCACCGGCCGTGAAAGCCAATATACCATCTTTTTGGAAGCCTTCATAGGGAGGTTATGGCTGCTTGAACTTTTAGTTCTCGTAGTCAAGTGGTGCAGTTGCACCTTATATAAAAGGAGGTGGCGCGCAGTTCTTCACTCCTGTGGGGGTCCGGGCGGGGACACCAAGAGCCCGCCGATGAGCCTAACTTGGTGTCCTAGGCGAAACCCCACACAAGACACGGCACAAACCTAGAAGAATTGCTGAGTTTTAATTCACCGGCCGTGAAAGCCAATATACCATCTTTTTGGAAGCCATCATAGGGAGGTTAAGGCTGCTTGAAATTTTAGTTCTCGTAGTCAAGTGGTGCAGTTGCACCTTATATAAAGGGAGGTGGCGCGCAGTTCGTCACTCCTGTGGGGGTCCGGGCGGGGACACCAAGAGCCCGCCGATGAGCCTAACTTGGTGTCCTAGGCGAAACCCCACACAAGACACGGCACAAACCTAGAAGAATTGCTGAGTTTTAATTCACCGGCCGTGAAAGCCAATATACCATCTTTTTGGAAGCCTTCATAGGGAGGTTAAGGCTGCTTGAACTTTTAGTTCTCGTAGTCAAGTGGTGCAGTTGCACCTTATACAAAGGAAGGTGGCGCGCAGTTCGTCACTCCTGTGGGGGTCCGGGTGGGGACACCAAGAGCCCGCCGATGAGCCTAACTTGGTGTCCTAGGCGAATCCCCACACAAGACACGGCACAAACCTAGAAGAATTGCTGAGTTATAATTCACCGGCCGTGAAAGCCAATATACCATCTTTTTGGAAGCCTTCATAGGGAGGTTAAGGCTGCCTTAACTTTTAGTTCTCGTAGTCAAGTGGTGCAGTTGCACCTTATATAAAGGGAGGTGGCGCGCAGTTCGTCACTCCTGTGGGGGTCCGGGCGGGGACACCAAGAGCCCGCCGATGAGCCTAACTTGGTGTCCTAGGCGAAACCCCACACAAGACACGGCACAAACCTAGAAGAATTGCTGACTTTTAATTCACCGGCCGTGAAAGCCAATATACCATCTTTTTGGAAGCCTTCATAGGGAGGTTAAGGCTGCTTGAACTTTTAGTTCTCGTAGTCAAGTGGTGCAGTTGCACCTTATATAAAGGGAGGTGGCGCGCAGTTCGTCACTCCTGTGGGGGTCCGGGCGGGGACACCAAGAGCCCGCCGATGAGCCTAACTTGGTGTCCTAGGCGAAACCCCACACAAGACACGGCACAAACCTAGAAGAATTGCTGAGTTTTAATTCACCGGCCGTGAAAGCCAATATACCATCTTTTTGGAAGCCTTCATAGGGAGGTTAAGGCTGCTTGAACTTTTAGTTCTCGTAGTCAAGTGGTGCAGTTGCACCTTATATAAAGGGAGGTGGCGCGCAGTTCGTCACTCCTGCGGGGGTCTGGGCGGGGACACCAAGAGCCCGCCGATGAGCCTAACTTGGTGTCCTAGGCGTAACCCCACACAAGACACGGCACAAACCTAGAAGAATTGCTGAGTTTTAATTCACTGGCCGTGAAAGCCAATATACCATCTTTTTGGAAGCCTTCATAGGGAGGTTAAGGCTGCTTGAACTTTTAGTTCTCGTAGTCAAGTGGTGCAGTTGCACCTTATATAAAGGGAGGTGGCGCGCAGTTCGTCACTCCTGTGGGGGTCCGGGCGGGGACTCCAAGAGCCCGCCGATGAGCCTAACTTGGTGTCCTAGGCGAAACCCCACACAAGACATGGCACAAACCTAGACGAATTGCTGAGTTTTAATTCACCGGCCGTGAAAGCCAATATACCATCTTTTTGGAAGCCTTCATAGGGAGGTTAAGGCTGCTTGAACTTTTAGTTCTCGTAGTCAAGTGGTGCAGTTGCACCTTATATAAAGGGAGGTGGCGCGCAGTTTGTCACTCCTGTGGGGGTCCGGGCGGGGACACCAAGAGCCCGCCGATGAGCATAACTTGGTGTCCTAGGCGAAACCCCACACAAGACACGGCACAAACCTAGAAGAATTGCTGAGTTTTAATTCACCGGCCGTGAAAGCCAATATACCATCTTTTTGGAAGCCTTCATAGGGAGGTTAAGGCTGCTTGAAATTTTAGTTCTCGTAGTCAAGTGGTGCAGTTGCACCTTATATAAAGGGAGGTGGCGCGCAGTTCGTCACTCCTGTGGGGGTCCGGGCGGGGACACCAAGAGCCCGCCGATGAGCCTAACTTGGTGTCCTAGGCGAAACCCCACACAAGACACGGCACAAACCTAGAAGAATTGCTGAGTTTTAATTCACGGGCCGTGAAAGCCAATATACCATCTTTTTGGAAGCCTTCCTAGGGAGGTTAAGGCTGCTTGAACTTTTAGTTCTCGTAGTCAAGTGGTGCAGTTGCACCTTATATAAAGGGAGGTGGCGCGCAGTTCGTCACTCCAGTGGGGGTCCGGGCGGGGACACCAAGAGCCCGCCGATGAGCCTAACTTGGTGTCCTAGGCGAAACCCCACACAAGACACGGCACAAACCTAGAAGAATTGCTGAGTTTTAATTCACCGGCCGTGAAAGCCAATATACCATCTTTTTGGAAGCCTTCATAGGGAGGTTAAGGCTGCTTGAACTTTTAGTTCTCGTAGTCAAGTGGTGCAGTTGCACCTTATATAAAAGGAGGTGGCGCGCAGTTCGTCACTCCTGTGGGGGTCCGGGCGGGGACACCAAGAGCCCGCCGATGAGCCTAACTTGGTGTCCTAGGCGAAACCCCACACAAGACACGGCACAAACCTAGAAGAATTGCTGAGTTTTAATTCACCGGCCGTGAAAGCCAATATACCATCTTTTTGGAAGCCATCATAGGGAGGTTAAGGCTGCTTGAAATTTTAGTTCTCGTAGTCAAGTGGTGCAGTTGCACCTTATATAAAGGGAGGTGGCGCGCAGTTCGTCACTCCTGTGGGGGTCCGGGCGGGGACACCAAGAGCCCGCCGATGAGCCTAACTTGGTGTCCTAGGCGAAACCCCACACAAGACACGGCACAAACCTAGAAGAATTGCTGAGTTTTAATTCACCGGCCGTGAAAGCCAATATACCATCTTTTGGAAGCCTTCATAGGGAGGTTAAGGCTGCTTGAACTTTTAGTTCTCGCAGTCAAGTGGTGCAGTTGCACCTTATATAAATGAAGGTGGCGCGCAGTTCGTCACTCCTGTGGGGGTCCGGGCGGGGACACCAAGAGCCCGCCGATGAGCCTAACTTGGTGTCCTAGGCGAATCCCCACACAAGACACGGCACAAACCTAGAAGAATTGCTGAGTTTTAATTCACCGGCCGTGAAAGCCAATATACCATCTTTTTGGAAGCCTTCATAGGGAGGTTAAGGCTGCTTGAACTTTTAGTTCTCGTAGTCAAGTGGTGCAGTTGCACCTTACATAAAGGGAGGTGGCGCGCAGTTCGTCACTCCTGTGGGGATCCGGGCGGGGACACCAAGAGCCCGCCGATGAGCCTAACTTGGTCTCCTAGGCGAAACCCCACACAAGACACGGCACAAACTAGAAGAATTGCTGAGTTTTAATTCACCGGCCGTGAAAGCCAATATACCATCTTTTTGGAAGCCTTCATAGGGAGGTTAAGGCTGCTTGAACTTTTAGTTCTCGTAGTCAAGTGGTGCAGTTGCACCTTATATAAAGGGAGGTGGCGCGCAGTTCGTCACTCCTGTGGGGGACCGGGCGGGGACACCAAGAGCCCGCCGATGAGCCTAACTTGGTGTCCTAGGCGAAACCCCACACAAGACACGGCACAAACCTAGAAGAATTGCTGAGTTTTAATTCACCGGCCGTGAAAGCCAATATACCATCTTTTTGGAAGCCTTCATAGGGAGGTTAAGGCTGCTTGAAATTTTAGTTCTCGTAGTCAAGTGGTGCAGTTGCACCTTATATAAAGGGAGGTGGCGCGCAGTTCGTCACTCCTGTGGGGGTCCGGGCGGGGACACCAAGAGCCCGCCGATGAGCCTAACTTGGTGTCCTAGGCGAAACCCCACACAAGACACGGCACAAACCTAGAAGAATTGCTGAGTTTTAATTCACGGGCCGTGAAAGCCAATATACCATCTTTTTGGAAGCCTTCCTAGGGAGGTTAAGGCTGCTTGAACTTTTAGTTCTCGTAGTCAAGTGGTGCAGTTGCACCTTATATAAAGGGAGGTGGCGCGCAGTTCGTCACTCCAGTGGGGGTCCGGGCGGGGACACCAAGAGCCCGCCGATGAGCCTAACTTGGTGTCCTAGGCGAAACCCCACACAAGACACGGCACAAACCTAGAAGAATTGCTGAGTTTTAATTCACCGGCCGTGAAAGCCAATATACCATCTTTTTGGAAGCCTTCATAGGGAGGTTAAGGCTGCTTGAACTTTTAGTTCTCGTAGTCAAGTGGTGCAGTTGCACCTTATATAAAGGGAGGTGGCGCGCAGTTCGTCACTCCTGTGGGGGACCGGGCGGGGACACCAAGAGCCCGCCGATGAGCCTAACTTGGTGTCCTAGGCGAAACCCCACACAAGACACGGCAAAAACCTAGAAGAATTGCTGAGTTTTAATTCACCGGCCGTGAAAGCCAATATACCATCTTTTTGGAAGCCTTCATAGGGAGGTTAAGGCTGCTTGAACTTTTAGTTCTCGTAGTCAAGTGGTGCAGTTGCACCTTATATAAAAGGAGGTGGCGCGCAGTTCGTCACTCCTGTGGGGGTCCGGGCGGGGACACCAAGAGCCCGCCGATGAGCCTAACTTGGTGTCCTAGGCGAAACCCCACACAAGACACGGCACAAACCTAGAAGAATTGCTGAGTTTTAATTCACCGGCCGTGAAAGCCAATATACCATCTTTTTGGAAGCCATCATAGGGAGGTTAAGGCTGCTTGAAATTTTAGTTCTCGTAGTCAAGTGGTGCAGTTGCACCTTATATAAAGGGAGGTGGCGCGCAGTTCGTCACTCCTGTGGGGGTCCGGGCGGGGACACCAAGAGCCCGCCGATGAGCCTAACTTGGTGTCCTAGGCGAAACCCCACACAAGACACGGCACAAACCTAGAAGAATTGCTGAGTTTTAATTCACCGGCCGTGAAAGCCAATATACCATCTTTTGGAAGCCTTCATAGGGAGGTTAAGGCTGCTTGAACTTTTAGTTCTCGTAGTCAAGTGGTGCAGTTGCACCTTATATAAATGAAGGTGGCGCGCAGTTCGTCACTCCTGTGGGGGTCCGGGCGGGGACACCAAGAGCCCGCCGATGAGCCTAACTTGGTGTCCTAGGCGAATCCCCACACAAGACACGGCACAAACCTAGAAGAATTGCTGAGTTTTAATTCACCGGCCGTGAAAGCCAATATACCATCTTTTTGGAAGCCTTCATAGGGAGGTTAAGGCTGCTTGAACTTTTAGTTCTCGTAGTCAAGTGGTGCAGTTGCACCTTATATAAAGGGAGGTGGCGCGCAGTTCGTCACTCCTGTGGGGATCCGGGCGGGGACACCAAGAGCCCGCCGATGAGCCTAACTTGGTCTCCTAGGCGAAACCCCACACAAGACACGGCACAAACTAGAAGAATTGCTGAGTTTTAATTCACCGGCCGTGAAAGCCAATATACCATCTTTTTGGAAGCCTTCATAGGGAGGTTAAGGCTGCCTTAAATTTTAGTTCTCGTAGTCAAGTGGTGCAGTTGCACCTTATATAAAGGGAGGTGGCGCGCAGTTCGTCACTCCTGTGGGAGTCCGGGCGGGGACACCAAGAGCCCGCCGATGAGCCTAACTTGGTGTCCTAGGCGAAACCCCACACAAGACACGGCACAAACCTAGAAGAATTGCTGAGTTTTAATTCACCGGCCGTGAAAGCCAATATACCATCTTTTTGGAAGCCTTCATAGGGAGGTTAAGGCTGCTTGAACTTTTAGTTCTCGTAGTCAAGTGGTGCAGTTGCACCTTATATAAAGGGAGGTGGCGCGCAGTTCGTCACTCCTGTGGGGGTCCGGGCGGGGACACCAAGAGCCCGCCGATGAGCCTAACTTGGTGTCCTAGGCGAAACCCCACACAAGACACGGCACAAACCTAGAAGAATTGCTGAGTTTTAATTCACCGGCCGTGAAAGCCAATATACCATCTTTTTGGAAGCCTTCATAGGGAGGTTAAGGCTGCTTGAACTTTTAGTTCTCGTAGTCAAGTGGTGCAGTTGCACCTTATATAAAGGGAGGTGGCGCGCAGTTCGTCACTCCTGTGGGGGTCCGGGCGGGGACACCAAGAGCCCGCCGATGAGCCTAACTTGGTGTCCTAGGCGAAACCCCACACAAGACACGGCACAAACCTAGAAGAATTGCTGAGTTTTAATTCACCGGCCTTGAAAGCCAATATACCATCTTTTTGGAAACCTTCATAGGGAGGTTAAGGCTGCTTGAACTTTTAGTTCTCGTAGTCAAGTGGAGCAGTTGCACCTTATATAAAGGGAGGTGGCGCGCAGTTGGTCACTCCTGTGGGGGTCCGGGCGGGGACACCAAGAGCCCGCCGATGAGCCTAACTTGGTGTCCTAGGCGAAACCCCACACAAGACACGGCACAAACGTAGAAGAATTGCTGAGTTTTAATTCACCGGCCGTGAAAGCCAATATACCATCTTTTTGGAAGCCTCCATAGGGAGGATAAGGCTGCTTGAACTTTTAGTTCTCGTAGTCAAGTGGTGCAGTTGCACCTTATATAAAGGGAGGTTGCGCGCAGTTCGTCACTCCTGTGGGGGTCCGGGCGGGGACACCAAGACCCCGCCGATGAGCGTAACTTGGTGTCCTAGGCGAAACCCCACACAAGACACGGCACAAACCTAGAAGAATTGCTGAGTTTTAATTCACCGGCCGTGAAAGCCAATATACCATCTTTTTGGAAGCCTTCATAGGGAGGTTAAGGCTGCTTGAACTTTTAGTTCTCGTAGTCAAGTGGTGCAGTTGCACCTTATATAAAGGGAGGTGGCGCGCAGTTCGTCACTCCTGTGGGGGTCCGGGCGGGGACACCAAGAGCCCGCCGATGAGCCTAACTTGGTGTCCTAGGCGAAACCCCACACAAGACACGGCACAAACCTAGAAGAATTGCTGAGTTTTAATTCACCGGCCGTGAAAGCCTGTATACCATCTTTTTGGAAGCCTTCATAGGGAGGTTAAGGCTGCTTGAACTTTTAGTTCTCGTAGTCAAGTGGTGCAGTTGCACCTTATATAAAAGGAGGTGGCGCGCAGTTCGTCACTCCTGTGGGGGTCCGGGCGGGGACACCAAGAGCCCGCCGATGAGCCTAACTTGGTGTCCTAGGCGAAACCCCACACAAGACACGGCACAAACCTAGAAGAATTGCTGAGTTTTAATTCACCGGCCGTGAAAGCCAATATACCATCTTTTTGGAAGCCATCATAGGAAGGTTAAGGCTGCTTGAAATTTTAGTTCTCGTAGTCAAGTGGTGCAGTTGCACCTTATATAAAGGGAGGTGGCGCGCAGTTCGTCACTCCTGTGGGGGTCCGGGCGGGGACACCAAGAGCCCGCCGATGAGCCTAACTTGGTGTCCTAGGCGAAACCCCACACAAGACACGGCACAAACCTAGAAGAATTGCTGAGTTTTAATTCACCGGCCGTGAAAGCCAATATACCATCTTTTTGGAAGCCTTCATAGGGAGGTTAAGGCTGCTTGAACTTTTAGTTCTCGTAGTCAAGTGGTGCAGTTGCACCTTATATAAAGGAAGGTGGCGCGCAGTTCGTCACTCCTGTGGGGGTCCGGGCGGGGACACCAAGAGCCCGCCGATGAGCCTAACTTGGTGTCCTAGGCGAATCCCCACACAAGACACGGCAAAAACCTAGAAGAATTGCTGAGTTTTAATTCACCGGCCGTGAAAGCCAATATACCATCTTTTTGGAAGCCTTCATAGGGAGGTTAAGGCTGCTTGAACTTTTAGTTCTCGTAGTCAAGTGGTGCAGTTGCACCTTATATAAATGGAGGTGGCGCGCAGTTCGTCACTCCTGTGGGGATCCGGGCGGGGACACCAAGTGCCCGCCGATGAGCCTAACTTGGTCTCCTAGGCGAAACCCCACACAAGACACGGCACAAACCTAGAAGAATTGCTGAGTTTTAATTCACCGGCCGTGAAAGCCAATATACCCTCTTTTTGGAAGCCTTCATAGGGAGGTTAAGGCTGCTTGAACTTTTAGTTCTCGTAGTCAAGTGGTGCAGTTGCACCTTATATAAAGGGAGGTGGTGCGCAGTTCGTCACTCCTGTGGGGGTCTGGGCGGGGACACCAAGAGCCCGCCGATGAGCCTAACTTGGTGTCCTAGGCGAAACCCCACACAAGACACGGCACAAACCTAGAAGAATTGCTGAGTTTTAATTCACCGGCCGTGAAAGCCAATATACCATCTTTTTGGAAGCCTTCATAGGGAGGTTAAGGCTGCCTTAACTTTTAGTTCTCGTAGTCAAGTGGTGCAGTTGCACCTTATAAAAGGGAGGTGGCGCGCAGTTCGTCACTCCTGTGGGGGTCCGGGCGGGGACACCAAGAGCCCGCCGATGAGCCTAACTTGGTGTCCTAGGCGAAACCCCACACAAGACACGGCACAAACCTAGAAGAATTGCTGAGTTTTAATTCACCGGCCGTGAAAGCCAATATACCATCTTTTTGGAAGCCTTCATAGGGAGGTTAAGGCTGCTTGAACTTTTAGTTCTCGTAGTCAAGTGGTGCAGTTGCACCTTATATAAAGGGAGGTGGCGCGCAGTTCGTCACTCCTGTGGGGGTCCGGGCGGGGACACCAAGAGCCCGCCGATGAGCATAACTTGGTGTCCTAGGCGAAACCCCACACAAGACACGGCACAAACCTAGAAGAATTGCTGAGTTTTAATTCACCGGCCGTGAAAGCCAATATACCATCTTCTTGGAAGCCTTCATAGGGAGGTTAAGGCTGCTTGAACTTTTAGTTCTCGTAGTCAAGTGGTGCAGTTGCACCTTATATAAAGGGAGGTGGCGCGCAGTTCGTCACTCCTGCGGGGGTCTGGGCGGGGACACCAAGAGCCCGCCGATGAGCCTAACTTGGTGTCCTAGGCGTAACCCCACACAAGACACGGCACAAACCTAGAAGAATTGCTGAGTTTTAATTCACCGGCCGTGAAAGCCAATATACCATCTTTTTGGAAGCCTTCATAGGGAGGTTAAGGCTGCTTGAACTTTTAGTTCTCGTAGTCAAGTGGTGCAGTTGCACCTTATATAAAGGGAGGTGGCGCGCAGTTCGTCACTCCTGTGGGGGTCCGGGCGGGGACACCAAGAGCCCGCCGATGAGCCTAACTTGGTGTCCTAGGCGAAACCCCACACAAGACACGGCACAAACCTAGAAGAATTGCTGAGTTTTAATTCACCGGCCGTGAAAGCCAATATACCATCTTTTTGGAAGCCTTCATAGGGAGGTTAAGGCTGCTTGAACTTTTAGTTCTCGTAGTCAAGTGGTGCAGTTGCACCTTATATAAAGGGAGGTGGCGCGCAGTTTGTCACTCCTGTGGGGGTCCGGGCGGGGACACCAAGAGCCCGCCGAAGAGCATAACTTGGTGTCCTAGGCGAAACCCCACACAAGACACGGCACAAACCTAGAAGAATTGCTGAGTTTTAATTCACCGGCCGTGAAAGCCTATATACCATCTTTTTGGAAGCCTTCATAGGGAGGTTAAGGCTGCTTGAACTTTTAGTTCTCGTAGTCAAGTGGTGCAGTTGCACCTTATATAATGGGAGGTGGCGCGCAGTTCGTCACTCCTGTGGGGGTTCGGGCGGGGACACCAAGAGACCGCCGTTGAGCCTAACTTGGTGTCCTAGGCGAAACCCCACACAAGACACGGCACAAACCTAGAAGAATTGCTGAGTTTTAATTCACCGGCCGTGAAAGCCAATATACCATCTTTTTGGAAGCCTTCATAGGGAGGTTAAGGCTGCTTGAAATTTTAGTTCTCGTAGTCAAGTGGTGCAGTTGCACCTTATATAAAGGGAGGTGGCGCGCAGTTCGTCACTCTTGTGGGGGTCCGGGCGGGGACACCAAGAGCCCGCCGATGAGCCTAACTTGGTGTCCTAGGCGAAACCCCACACAAGACACGGCACAAACCTAGAAGAATTGCTGAGTTTTAATTCACGGGCCGTGAAAGCCAATATACCATCTTTTTGGAAGCCTTCATAGGGAGGTTAAGGCTGCTTGAACTTTTAGTTCTCGTAGTCAAGTGGTGCAGTTGCACCTTATATAAAGGGAGGTGGCGCGCAGTTCGTCACTCCTGTGGGGGTCCGGGCGGGGACACCAAGAGCCCGCCGATGAGCCTAACTTGGTGTCCTAGGTGAAACCCCACACAAGACACGGCACAAACCTAGAAGAATTGCTGAGTTTTAATTCACCGGCCGTGAAAGCCAATATACCATCTTTTTGGAAGCCTTCATAGGGAGGTTAAGGCTGCTTGAACTTTTAGTTCTCGTAGTCAAGTGGTGCAGTTGCACCTTATATAAAGGGAGGTGGCGCGCAGTTCGTCACTCCTGTGGGGGTCCGGGCGGGGACACCAAGAGCCCGCCGATGAGCCTAACTTGGTGTCCTAGGCGAAACCCCACACAAGACACGCCACAAACCTAGAAGAATTGCTGAGTTTTAATTCACCGGCCGTGAAAGCCAATATACCATCTTTTTGGAAGCCTTCATAGGGAGGTTAAGGCTGCTTGAACTTTTAGTTCTCGTAGTCAAGTGGTGCAGTTGCACCTTATATAAAAGGAGGTGGCGCGCAGTTCGTCACTCCTGTGGGGGTCCGGGCGGGGACACCAAGAGCCCGCCGATGAGCCTAACTTGGTGTCCTAGGCGAAACCCCACACAAGACACGGCACAAACCTAGAAGAATTGCTGAGTTTTAATTCACCGGCCGTGAAAGCCAATATACCATCTTTTTGGAAGCCATCATAGGGAGGTTAAGGCTGCTTGAAATTTTAGTTCTCGTAGTCAAGTGGTGCAGTTGCACCTTATATAAAGGGAGGTGGCGCGCAGTTCGTCACTCCTGTGGGGGTCCGGGCGGGGACACCAAGAGCCCGCCGATGAGCCTAACTTGGTGTCCTAGGCGAAACCCCACACAAGACACGGCACAAACCTAGAAGAATTGCTGAGTTTTAATTCACCGGCCGTGAAAGCCAATATACCATCTTTTTGGAAGCCTTCATAGGGAGGTTAAGGCTGCTTGAACTTTTAGTTCTCGTAGTCAAGTGGTGCAGTTGCACCTTATATAAAGGAAGGTGGCGCGCAGTTCGTTACTCCTGTGGGGGTCCGGGCGGGGACACCTAGAGCCCGCCGATGAGCCTAACTTGGTGTCCTAGGCGAATCCCCACACAAGTCACGGCACAAACCTAGAAGAATTGCTGAGTTTTAATTCACCGGCCGTGAAAGCCAATATACCATCTTTTTGGAAGCCTTCATAGGGAGGTTAAGGCTGCTTGAACTTTTAGTTCTCGTAGTCAAGTGGTGCAGTTGCACCTTATATAAAGGGAGGTGGCGCGCAGTTCGTCACTCCTGTGGGGATCCGGGCGGGGACACCAAGAGCCCGCCGATGAGCCTAACTTGGTCTCCTAGGCGAAACCCCACACAAGACACGGCACAAACCTAGAAGAATTGCTGAGTTTTAATTCACCGGCCGTGAAAGCCAATATACCCTCTTTTTGGAAGCCTACATAGGGAGGTTAAGGCTGCTTGAAATTTTAGTTCTCATAGTCAAGTGGTGCAGTTGCACCTTATATAAAGGGAGGTGGTGCGCAGTTCGTCACTCCTGTGGGGGTCTGGGCGGGGACACCAAGAGCCCGCCGATGAGCCTAACTTGGTGTCCTAGGCGAAACCCCACACAAGACACGGCACAAACTAGAAGAATTGCTGAGTTTTAATTCACCGGCCGTGAAAGCCAATATACCATCTTTTTGGAAGCCTTCATAGGGAGGTTAAGGCTGCCTTAACTTTTAGTTCTCGTAGTCAAGTGGTGCAGTTGCACCTTATATAAAGGTAGGTGGCGCGCAGTTCGTCACTCCTGTGGGGGTCCGGGCGAGGACACCAAGAGCCCGCCGATGAGCCTAACTTGGTGTCCTAGGCGAAACCCCACACAAGACACGGCACAAACCTAGAATAATTGCTGAGTTTTAATTCACCGGCCGTGAAAGCCAATATACCATCTTTTTGGAAGCCTTCATAGGGAGGTTAAGGCTGCTTGAACTTTTAGTTCTCGTAGTCAAGTGGTGCAGTTGCACCTTATATAAAGGGAAGTGGCGCACAGTTCGTCACTCCTGCGGGGGTCCGGGCGGGGACACCAAGAGCCCGCCGATGAGCCTAACTTGGTGTCCTAGGCGTAACCCCACACAAGACACGGCACAAACCTAGAAGAATTGCTGAGTTTTAATTCACCGGCCGTGAAAGCCAATATACCATCTTTTTGGAAGCCTTCATAGGGAGGTTAAGGCTGCTTGAACTTTTAGTTCTCGTAGTCAAGTGGTGCAGTTGCACCTTATATAAAGGGAGGTGGCGCGCAGTTCGTCACTCCAGTGGGGGTCCGGGCGGGGACACCAAGAGCCCGCCGATGAGCCTAACTTGGTGTCCTAGGCGAAACCCCACACAAGACACGGCACAAACCTAGAAGAATTGCTGAGTTTTAATTCACCGGCCGTGAAAGCCAATATACCATCTTTTTGGAAGCCTTCATAGGGAGGTTAAGGCTGCTTGAACTTTTAGTTCTCGTAGTCAAGTAGTGCAGTTGCACCTTATATAAAGGGAGGTGGCGCGCAGTTCGTCACTCCTGTGGGGGTCCGGGCGGGGACACCAAGAGCCCGCCGATGAGCCTAACTTGGTGTCCTAGGCGAAACCCCACACAAGACACGCCACAAACCTAGAAGAATTGCTGAGTTTTAATTCACCGGCCGTGAAAGCCAATATACCATCTTTTTGGAAGCCTTCATAGGGAGGTTAAGGCTGCTTGAACTTTTAGTTCTCGTAGTCAAGTGGTGCAGTTGCACCTTATATAAAAGGAGGTGGCGCGCAGTTCGTCACTCCTGTGGGGGTCCGGGCGGGGACACCAAGAGCCCGCCGATGAGCCTAACTTGGTGTCCTAGGCGAAACCCCACACAAGACACGGCACAAACCTAGAAGAATTGCTGAGTTTTAATTCACCGGCCGTGAAAGCCAATATACCATCTTTTTGGAAGCCATCATAGGGAGGTTAAGGCTGCTTGAAATTTTAGTTCTCGTAGTCAAGTGGTGCAGTTGCACCTTATATAAAGGGAGGTGGCGCGCAGTTCGTCACTCCTGTGGGGGTCCGGGCGGGGACACCAAGAGCCCGCCGATGAGCCTAACTTGGTGTCCTAGGCGAAACCCCACACAAGACACGGCACAAACCTAGAAGAATTGCTGAGTTTTAATTCACCGGCCGTGAAAGCCAATATACCATATTTTTGGAAGCCTTCATAGGGAGGTTAAGGCTGCTTGAACTTTTAGTTCTCGTAGTCAAGTGGTGCAGTTGCACCTTATATAAAGGAAGGTGGCGCGCAGTTCGTCACTCCTGTGGGGGTCCGGGCGGGGACACCAAGAGCCCGCCGATGAGCCTAACTTGGTGTCCTAGGCGAATCCCCACACAAGACACGGCACAAACCTAGAAGAATTGCTGAGTTTTAATTCACCGTCCGTGAAAGCCAATATACCATCTTTTTGGAAGCCTTCATAGGGAGGTTAAGGCTGCTTGAACTTTTAGTTCTCGTAGTCAAGTGGTGCAGTTGCACCTTATATAAAGGGAGGTGGCGCGCAGTTCGTCACTCCTGCGGGGGTCCGGGCGGGGACACCAAGAGCCCGCCGATGAGCCTAACTTGGTGTCCTAGGCGTAACCCCACACAAGACACGGCACAAACCTAGAAGAATTGCTGAGTTTTAATTCACCGGCCGTGAAAGCCAATATACCATCTTTTTGGAAGCCTTCATAGGGAGGTTAAGGCTGCTTGAACTTTTAGTTCTCGTAGTCAAGTGGTGCAGTTGCACCTTATATAAAGGGAGGTGGCGCGCAGTTCGTCACTCCTGTGGGGGTCCGGACGGGGACACCAAGAGCCCGCCGATGAGCCTAACTTGGTGTCCTAGGCGAAACCCCACACAAGACACGGCACAAACCTAGAAGAATTGCTGAGTTTTAATTCACCGGCCGTGAAAGCCAATATACCATCTTTTTGGAAGCCTTCATAGGGAGGTTAAGGCTGCTTGAACGTTTAGTTCTCGTAGTCAAGTGGTGCAGTTGCACCTTATATAAAGGGAGGTTGCACGCAGTTCGTCACTCCTGTGGGGGTCCGGGCGGGGACACCAAGAACCCGCCGATGAGCCTAACTTGGTGTCCTAGGCGAAACCCCACACAAGACACGGCACAAACCTAGAAGAGTTGCTGAGTTTTAATTCACCGGCCGTGAAAGCCAATATACCATCTTTTTGGAAGCCTTCATAGGGAGGTTAAGGCTGCTTGAACTTTTAGTTCTCGTAGTCAAGTGGTGCAGTTGCACCTTATATAAAGGGAGGTGGCGCGCAGTTCGTCACTCCTGTGGGGGTCCGGGCGGGGACACCAAGAGCCCGCCGATGAGCCTAACTTGGTGTCCTAGGCGAAACCCCACACAAGACACGGTACAAACCTAGAAGAATTGCTGAGTTTTAATTCACCGGCCGTGAAAGCCAATATACCATCTTTTTGGAAGCCTTCATAGGGAGGTTAAGGCTGCTTGAACTTTTAGTTCTCGTAGTCAAGTGGTGCAGTTGCACCTTATATAAAAGGAGGTGGCGCGCAGTTCGTCACTCCTGTGGGGGTCCGGGCGGGGACACCTAGAGCCCGCCGATGAGCCTAACTTGGTGTCCTAGGCGAAACCCCACACAAGACACGGCACAAACCTAGAAGAATTGCTGAGTTTTAATTCACCGGCCGTGAAAGCCAATATACCATCTTTTTGGAAGCCATCATAGGGAGGTTAAGGCTGCTTGAAATTTTAGTTCTCGTAGTCAAGTGGTGCAGTTGCACCTTATATAAAGGGAGGTGGCGCGCAGTTCGTCACTCCTGTGGGTGTCCTGGCGGGGACACCAAGAGCCCGCCGATGAGCCTAACTTGGTGTCCTAGGCGAAACCCCACACAAGACACGGCACAAACCTAGAAGAATTGCTGAGTTTTAATTCACCGGCTGTGAAAGCCAATATACCATCTTTTTGGAAGCCTTCATAGGGAGGTTAAGGCTGCATGAACTTTTAGTTCTCGTAGTCAAGTGGTGCAGTTGCACCTTATATAAAGGAAGGTGGCGCGCAGTTCGTCACTCCTGAGGGGGTCCGGGCGGGGACACCAAGAGACCGCCGATGAACCTAACTTGGTGTCCTAGGCGAATCCCCACACAAGACACGGCACAAACCTAGAATTGCTGAGTTTTAATTCACCGGCCGTGAAAGCCAATATACCATCTTTTTGGAAGCCTTCATAGGGAGGTTAAGGCTGCTTGAACTTTTAGTTCTCGTAGTCAAGTGGTGCAGTTGCACCTTATATAAAGGGAGGTGGCGCGCAGTTCGTCACTCCTGTGGGGATCCGGGCGGGGACACCAAGAGCCCGCCGATGAGCCTAACTTGGTCTCCTAGGCGAAACCCCACACAAGACACGGCACAAACCTAGAAGAATTGCTGAGTTTTAATTCACCGGCCGTGAAACCAATATACCCTCTTTTTGGAAGCCTTCATAGGGAGGTTAAGGCTGCTTGAACTTTTAGTTCTCGTAGTCAAGTGGTGCAGTTGCACCTTATATAAAGGGAGGTGGTGCGCAGTTCGTCACTCCTGTGGGGGTCTGGGCGGAGACACCAAGAGCCCGCCGATGAGCCTAACTTGGTGTCCTAGGCGAAACCCCACACAAGACACGGCACAAACTAGAAGAATTGCTGAGTTTTAATTCACCGGCCGTGAAAGCCAATATACCATCTTTTTGGAAGCCTTCATAGGGAGGTTAAGGCTGCCTTAACTTTTAGTTCTCGTAGTCAAGTGGTGCAGTTGCACCTTATATAAAGGGAGGTGGCGCGCAGTTCGTCACTCCTGTGGGGGTCCGGGCGGGGACACCAAGAGCCCGCCGATGAGCCTAACTTGGTGTCCTAGGCGAAACCCCACACAAGACACGGCACAAACCTAGAAGAATTGCTGAGTTTTAATTCACCGGCCGTGAAAGCCAATATACCATCTATTTGGAAGCCTTCATAGGGAGGTTAAGGCTGCTTGAACTTTTAGTTCTCGTAGTCAAGTGGTGCAGTTGCACCTTATATAAAGGGAGGTGGCGCGCAGTTCGTCACTCCTGTGGGGGTCCGGGCGGGGACACCAAGAGCCCGCCGATGAGCCTAACTTGGTGTCCTAGGCGAAACCCCACACAAGACACGGCACAAACCTAGAAGAATTGCTGAGTTTTAATTCACCGGCCGTGAAAGCCAATATAGCATCTTTTTGGAAGCCTTCATAGGGAGGTTAAGGCTGCTTGAACTTTTAGTTCTCGTAGTCAAGTGGTGCAGTTGCACCTTATATAAAGGGAGGTGGCGCGCAGTTCGTCACTCCTGCGGGGGTCTGGGCGGGGACACCAAGAGCCCGCCGATGAGCCTAACTTGGTGTCCTAGGCGTAACCCCACACAAGACACGGCACAAACCTAGAAGAATTGCTGAGTTTTAATTCACCGGCCGTGAAAGCCAATATACCATCTTTTTGGAAGCCTTCATAGGGAGGTTAAGGCTGCTTGAACTTTTAGTTCTCGTAGTCAAGTGGTGCAGTTGCACCTTATATAAAGGGAGGTGGCGCGCAGTTCGTCACTCCTGTGGGGGTCCGGGCGGGGACACCAAGAGCCCGCCGATGAGCCTAACTTGGTGTCCTAGGCGAAACCCCACACAAGACACGGCACAAACCTAGAAGAATTGCTGAGTTTTAATTCACCGGCCGTGAAAGCCAATATACCATCTTTTTGGAAGCCTTCATAGGGAGGTTAAGGCTGCTTGAACTTTTAGTTCTCGTAGTCAAGTGGTGCAGTTGCACCTTATATAAAGGGAGGTGGCTCGCAGTTTGTCACTCCTGTGGGGGTCCGGGCGGGGACACCAAGAGCCCGCCGATGAGCATAACTTGGTGTCCTAGGCGAAACCCCACACAAGACACGGCACAAACCTAGAAGAATTGCTGAGTTTTAATTCACCGGCCGTGAAAGCCTATATACCATCTTTTTGGAAGCCTTCATAGGGAGGTTAAGGCTGCTTGAACTTTTAGTTCTCGTAGTCAAGTGGTGCAGTTGCACCTTATATAAAGGGAGGTGGCGCGCAGTTCGTCCACTCACTGTCTACTTCCTAAGTGCCGGAAACTCTGCTCAAATCTGTGTTCAAAGTGCTACGTCAGTCTACCAACAAACATCAGCGAAAAAGTTATTGTGCCAGTTCAGTTCAGCGACTTATTATTATCATCTGTGATGTCGAGTGAATCACCTCCGCCGCCTATAAGTGGAAGGCGTGCGAGTATCTTCGACCCTCCTGAGTTGAATCTAATGGAACAGACCCAGATCAAATGTGCACGTAGACCAGAAGATTCTATCAGCCCTGACCATCAACGGAAGCGAGTATGTGGCAATGAATCCAGATCATCAGGATCCACGTCTACCACACCAGACACAGGTACACCTAGTGGCATTGAATTCTTGCCCACGACTGCTCAATCTTCAAATACAGACTTTCCATCATTCCCACAACCAGCAGTACCTACATACATGCCAGGCAACCTTCGTAGTTTCGCTGAGATGGCAAAAAATCCAGCCTTGCACCCGCAAGTACGGCAAAGAAGCCAGGTGACACCATGCCCCATTCCACCAGCCCAATTTTATATTGTCAAATTAACAAATCTGGATCTTGCTAAGGCAAACCCTCGCTCTTTATACACGATCATATCTTCCTTCACCCCCGACCTCCAATCATACCAACTTGAACTCCAGAAAACTAAAGAGGGCTATAATATCAAAACAGCGCAGCCATTCTACCACCATCTGGTACACACAATAGGACTAGCCCAATTTGGACCTCGCACGCAGGCCACCAATTTATCCAACCTTCAACCTTCCCGCCCCTATGCCCCCCCTTCCCGCCCCACCCCCCTACTATCAGTGGTGGTATACGGAGTCGACCAGCTGTACACGGATGATGAAGTGGCCCAGCAACTAACCCAACAAGGACATACCATCTTCAGAGCCATCCGCATTAAAAACAACGCGGGACCCACGACGCTCGTCAGAATCCTAAGCCGGGACACTGCCACTCTGGATGCACTTCTGAGAGACGGGGCATTAATTTATGCTAGGCGTCACCGCGTTGAGCCTTCCCGCGCTTCAGGCCCTCAAAGGATGAGGTGCGAGAAATGCCAACGCTATGATCATGCTCCAGGAGCACCTTGTGTGCAACCCCAGGTATGTGGCATATGCAGTTTGGACCACCCAACATCTTTGTGTAATAACCGTGCAAACCCAAAATGTGTAAACTGTACCCTTCCCCATCCAGCCTTCAGCTATAAGTGTAAAAACCGACCCCCCCCAACTCCTGCCGAACCAGAAACCGTCATCCCAGTGATCTCCCAAGACCTCCCCACCCCTGCTCCTTCTTCTACCCTCCCCTCCCCTAGTACAGAAAATATTATTAGGTTCATGTCCATGGTATTGCAAAACTGTCTCCCATTCCACCGTCCCCTCATCACCCAACACATTCAAATGGCGGCCCGGTTGGTGTTCCATACCCACGTAGATATCGCTTATGCAGGGAATAGAATGCATTATGCATTCTTCCCCCTTGCCAGTGCTCCCCCTATAAGCTAAGATGACTTTACAAATTTACTATGATAACATCCGTTCTCTGCGTGCCAACCGGGTCACCTTTGAGTTTGCCATCAATCAGCACTCCCCGGAAATTTTTATTCTAAATGAAACTTTTCTCAACCCTATCCAACAGCTGCACTTGCCCCCGTTCACTATCTATCGTGCAGATAGGCCGTCTGGTGCGGCTCGGGGAGGTGTAGCAGTTGGAATACACCGTAACTTAACAGTCAAACAGCATTTCTATAATTGGCCACGCAACTTTTCAGAATATCTCATTCTGGAAATTTTCGCGCCATCCAAAACTTTTACCATAGTCACTCTTTATTTATCACCTCGAACCCCTCCTCCTATAGATTTTTTACAACATATCGATCGTACCTTCACCAATTACATACTAGCCGCAGATATCAATATAAATTCATACAATGTAACAGATAATAACAATTTTCAAAACTTGCTACGTCAGACCCGAGGAGTGCTGGTTCCCTTCCCAGCGCACACTATTCCACACACAAATTCAACCCCGGACGTCATCCTCATGCCTCCCACCCTCTGTGCTAACCCTGAAGTCAAACTCCTACCTCATAACGGAAGCGACCATCTTCCTGCACTCATATCCATACCAAACATATTTCCCCGTTCAACAGACTCAAATCGTCCTCCTCCCACCCGTCAATATAAGAAAACCAACTGGAACGCCTACCGAAACACCATCACTTCACTCCTAGAAACAACCACACCACCAACCTCCCTTCCCAATCTCCAAACCCTTATAGTAGAAGCAGAATCTGCCCTCCTGACTGCCGATCGCCTTCATATCCCTCGCCATTCCCGCCATCCAACTAAACCGCCATTACCTCCAAAAGCCTTGAAACTCCTCCGTCTCTCCCATGACTATTACAGTACATATATCCGCACTCGTGACCCGGCTGACCTACACCAACATCGACTTCACCATCGCCATGCCAAATCATATATAAAAGCTATAAAACGCAAATACTGGACTAATACCTGTACGCGACTCTCCGATACCCCCGATGCCTCCAAATTTTGGCCTACGTTCCGACGACTGACGAAGACCCAACCTCCTTCCCCTACATATCCTATACGATCAGATAACATAGTGCCAACTTCATTTCAAGAAAAAGCCAACATGTTTGCTACCCATTTCCACTCTGTCTTTTCCCCCGTCCAAAATCCTAAATTCTGTAATCCAAATGATCTACTTATCCATCGATTAAACAACCCAATCCACACTCCCGACCTCCTCCCCTCATTCGATCACTTTCCCCAAATTCAATACGATCACCCTCTAAACCACCCTATCACTCCAAAGGAAATCAACCGTATCCTATACCGACGTAAAACAACCGCACCAGGGACCGACACGCTTACATACAGACATGTTCAAGAAGCCCCCCTCGCTTTTCTCCATATTCTTTGTCTCATATACAATACCATGTTATATACCGGCTTTTACCCAGCCCACTGGTGCAAAGCCTCTATCCAACTATTCTTAAAACCCAACAAACCCCCCTCCGACCTACACTCTTACCGTCCCATCAGCCTACTCCCTGTACTCTCCAAAATATTTGAACTTATCCTTGCCCGTCGTATGTCCACCTATCTGGAAACCCTACACCTCATCCCAGAGTCCCAAGCCGGTTTTCGCAAACGACGATCAACCCAGGATCACCTATTTCACCTCACTTCCTCAATTAACGCTTACCTCAAACCTCGACGCACAGCCGCTCTCATATGCCTTGACATTGAAAAAGCCTTCGATACAGTATATCTACCAGTTCTTATGTTCAAACTCCGTCACCTCTCCCTCCCCCCCTCTATTATTCGACTCATCTACAACTTTCTACACTATCGCACCGCCTACATCCGTTTGCGCAATGCACATTCCTATGTTTTCCCTCTCAGAGCCGGCGTCCCACAGGGATCGCCCCTTTCACCCCTTCTCTATCTCCTCTTCACACACGACATACCCCACCCTCCCACTCCCTTACGCCTCTACCAGTTCGCAGACGATTTAGCAATACTCGGCCTAGCACCTACAGCCCCCCGCCTTACCAGACTCCTACAAGCTTACCTAGATAGACTTCAAGACTGGTTTAACATTTCCCACATTACTGTTAACCCTCGTAAAACCCAACTCATCGTCTTCCGTCGAAAAGCCCGCATTTGCCGACCACGCAACAAAATCCAACTCACCCTTCACTCCCTTCCCCTTATTGAAACAAACATCATAACCTACCTAGGCATCACCTTTCAAAATAATTTTAAATGGAATCACCACCTCCAAAACATCTACCGCCGTGCCTATCACCGGCTAGCAGCCACCCGGAAACTTAAAGGTCACACCTGGGGCCTCAAAGCCCCCCAAATCCTACAGATCTACCAGACTTTCATCCGCCCCGTCCTTCTCTACGCTTCGATATCCTGGATCACCGCAGATCCCCCTCTTTATTTTAATCTTTGTAAACTAGACAGACATGCCCTTCGCCTAGCCCATCACCTCCCCTACGATACACCTTCAGCAGATTTCACAGCCCTGTATTCCTTTCTGCCTATCCTTGCAACTATTCATAAACTCCGCCTCAAATATTTAACCAAAGCTAGTATAGATAACTTACCTTTCTTCACAGAAGCCCTCACCATCTCACCCCTTGCCCAAGCTATCCTCGACGACAACCGCACCCCAGCAAATTCGCACCTATTCCCACCGCCAATCACCTAACTTCCATGAATGTACCCTACTAAACAAATACCCCGCCCCCAGCCCACTATCTATCAATATCAACCTCCCCTTTTTGTTAAAATATAAAAATACACACTTTGGGTTGGCGACTCTTCGGTCATTTGGAAGCTCAGTGAGCCATAGGCATACAGCCTGCTCAAACATACGTCCTACAACTGTATTGCCACATCTCTGTACCATTTTCTTATATATATTTACATTTTCTTTTCTTTCTTTATGCCCACTGAAATGCTCCGTCTCCAGAAACCATCGTCAAGTCACACAACAACCAGTGAAGTGAATATGTGCCGCAATAATCTGTGAGAGCCAAGTGTCTAATGATACTATATGAAAATACGTGTGAAACAGTAACTATGTAATAATGTAATAAGAAAGACACTACTCTGCAATGACAGAAAACATTATACCAAAGAAAAGAACTAAAACCATCATTTAATGTTGAGTTAAAATTGTAAACTGTTTACCTTTGTATAATCATTGTCAAATTTTTCATTATGTATGTACATTCTTTGTGACAAATAAATGGGGGACTAGCAGGATGCCGGCCCGAGAGGGGTGCGGTGTGATGGGGGGCCCTCCCTGGGGGGCCGCTTTGTTGGTTGGGGTGACTTCTGCGCCATCATTATACAACCCATACGTACGTCACGACGTACACCAACAATAAGAAAATAAATTTCAATAATTAAATTCCTAAGGCCTAAGGGCTACTAGTCTAGCCGATGGCCCGCCTCCTCCCGCGCTTCGCGCGGGAGAAGGAATGAAATAACCAATTTTGAGTTGAGCAGTTCGTCACTCCTGTGGGGGTTCGGGCGGGGACACCAAGAGCCCGCCGTTGAGCCTAACTTGGTGTCCTAGGCGAAACCCCACACAAGACACGGCACAAACCTAGAAGAATTGCTGAGTTTTAATTCACCGGCCGTGAAAGCCAATATACCATCTTTTTGGAAGCCTTCATAGGGAGGTTAAGGCTGCTTGAAATTTTAGTTCTCGTAGTCAAGTAGTGCAGTTGCACCTTATATAAAGGGAGGTGGCGCGCAGTTCGTCACTCCTGTGGGGGTCCGGGCGGGGACACCAAGAGCCCGCCGATGAGCCTAACTTGGTGTCCTAGGCGAAACCCCACACAAGACACGGCACAAACCTAGAAGAATTGCTGAGTTTTAATTCACGGGCCGTGAAAGCCAATATACCATCTTTTTGGAAGCCTTCATAGGGAGGTTAAGGCTGCTTGAACTTTTAGTTCTCGTAGTCAAGTGGTGCAGTTGCACCTTATATAAAGGGAGGTGGCGCGCAGTTCGTCACTCCTGTGGGGGTCCGGGCGGGGACACCTAGAGCCCGCCGATGAGCCTAACTTGGTGTCCTAGGCGAAACCCCACACAAGACACGGCACAAACCTAGAAGAATTGCTGAGTTTTAATTCACCGGCCGTGAAAGCCAATATACCATCTTTTTGGAAGCATTCATAGGGAGGTTAAGGCTGCTTGAACTTTTAGTTCTCGTAGTCAAGTGGTGCAGTTGCACCTTATATAAAGGGAGGTGGCGCGCAGTTCGTCACTCACTGTGTTCTTCTATCTAGTGCTCTGGACCGTCACAATACATCAAAGTGCTACGAAATTCACCGCTCATCAGACATTTTCAGCGAGGAAACTCTGGTCATCAGCACCTTCATCTGCATTTTCCAGAATTTTCCAGAACATTCACGAGCTTACCAGATCATACGAGATAGTATCCATACGTCATGTCGGACTCTGGCAAACAGCCGGCACCTCAGAGACGACTGTCGCAGAGCTAATTCGATTCACCACCAACGCCAGAACATACCATGGAAACTCAACAGATAAAGTGCTCTCGCACTACATCGGACGCAGCAAACAGCCCTACTTCACAGGCCAAAAGAAAATGCGGCGATGAGATCTCTTCTGGCTCCACATATACATCGTCTTCAGCTCCAACTTCGGCAGAACCAACTGGGCCTTCGGTGAGTGGAATTGACTTCAAGCCTTTTGAAAATCGTCAACTAGCACCACTTCAACTGCCAAACCTTCCACCACCACCAATGGCTATACCCACAGCTTCATATATGCCAGGCACTCTTCGCTCATACGCTGTGGCAGCCCAGAACCCAGCTCTACATCCTCAAGTTCGCCAGCGAAGCGTTATAAACCCAAACCCTCTTCCCTCACCTGCATTCTATGTCATCAAGCTTACCGACATTGACCTCGCTAAGGCTAACCCCCGCACCCTTTTCACAATCATTTCCTCCTTTACCCCTGACCTCGCCTCCTACCGCCTGGAGTTACAACGCACCCGCGAAGGGTATAATATCAAAACTGCAAAGCCCTTCTACCAGCACCTAACAAGCACCATTGGTCTGGCACAGTTCGGCCCTCGCACCCGTGCCAAAAATCTATCCAACTTTCAGCCTCTACGCCCTAACCCCCCTCCCTCCCGCCCTACCCCCCTCCTCTCGGTCGTCGCCTATGGTGTCGACCGGGATTACTCAGAAGAAGATGTCGCCCAGCAGCTCGGCCTTCAAGGACTTACCATCTTCCGTGTTGCCAGGATAAGGAACAACACTGGCCCAACCTCACTTGTCCGGATCCTCAGCCGTGACACCGGGTCTCCTGACGCTCTTCTCCGCGATGGGGCCATCATCTATGCCCGTCGTCATCGAGTGGAGCCTTCCCGTGCAGCCGCCCCCCAGAGGATGCGATGCGATAAGTGTCAGCGATATGACCACGCCCCGGGAGCACCCTGTGTCCATGCTGAGGTATGTGGTATCTGCAGTCAGGAACACCCTACATCTTTGTGCCAAAACAGAACCTCCCCTAAATGTATCAATTGCTCCCTTCCTCACCCGGCCTTCAGATTTAAATGTAAAAGCCGACCTGATCCCATTCCCACCCAGCCTGAAACCGTCGTACCAGTAGTTTCCCAAGATCTACCTACCCCAGCCCCTTCCTCCGCCCTTCCCACTCCTAGTACCGAAAACATCATTCGCTTCATTACCATGGTCCTACAGAACTGTCTCCCATTCCACCGTCCTCTTGTCCTCAACCAAGTTCAAATGGCGGCCCGGTTGATATTCAACACTCATTTAGACATAGCCTATGCGGGTAATAGGATGCATTTTGCATTCGTCCCGCTAGCGAGTGTTCCTCTTCTCAATTAATCATGGCGCTGAAAATATACTATGACAACATCCGCTCTGTCACCTCCAACCGGCCGACCTTTGAACTTTCCCTTTTAGAGCACTCCCCGGCCATATTTATCCTCAACGAAACTTTCCTTGGTCCCTCCCACCGGCTGTGCCTCCCCCCGTATGTCGTCTACCGTGCGGATCGGCCGTACGGAGCGCGGCTTGCGGGCGGGGTAGCGGTCGGTGTTCAGCGTAACCTTACAGTCAAACGTCATTTCTATACCTTTCCTCATCATTTCACAGAATACCTAATCCTTGAAATTTTTGCCCCCTCTAAGACGTTCACCGTAGCTACCCTTTATTTATCCCCAAAGACCCCTCCCCCTATTGCTTTTCTCCAATACCTTGATCGTACCTTTCCCAATTATTTTCTAGCAGCTGACATTAATATCAACTCCTACACTGTGCAAGAACAAACTATTTTCCAAAATCTCCTTCATAGTATCCGTGGAGTGCTCGTTCCCTTTCCCTCGCCCACAATACCCTCAACAAACTCTACCCCTGATGTTATGCTCATGTCCCCAACCCTAACCCCTCATCCTCTAGTCCGTATGCTTCCTTCTATTGGTAGTGACCATGTTCCAGCTCTGATCTCGATACCCCACATTTTCCCCCGCCCAGATGCCCCATACCGGCCCCCTCCTACTCGTCGTTTTACAAAGACCAACTGGTCTGAGTATCGAGCCACTGTTACTGATCTCCTTACCCCCCACACCTCCCCGACATCTCTACCAAATCTTCTCACACTAATCGCCGAAACTGAACATGCTCTCCTTACTGCCGACCGGCTTCATATCCCCCGCCACTCCTACCACCTTACCAAACCTCCTATACCCCCTAAGGCCCTTAACCTTTTACGCATAGCCCATGACTATTATCGGGCCTATCTCCGCACCCGAGATCCTGACACCCTCCGCCAACATCGTCGCCATCTCCGTCATGCCAAATCTTATATCCGTGCTATTAAACGCAAAACCTGGAACGATGCATGCACCCGTCTGGATGACACACCCGATCCTTCTATATTCTGGTCTACCTTTCAACGCCTCACGAAGTCTCGTCCATCCCACCCTACCTACCCCATTTATACCCCCACCTCAGTTCCCACTACTCCCCTCGAAAAGGCTAACCTTTTTGCATCTCACTACTACAATGTCTACTCTCCAACCCACAACCCTCAATTCCAAAATCCAAATGATGTGCTTATCCAATGTCTTCAAGACCCGAAACTTACACCTGACCTCCAACCTTCCTTCGCTCACTTTACAAACATTGATTACTCTCATCCTCTTAATCATCCCATTTCTCCTTCTGAAATCACATCAATTCTTCGCCATCGTAAAAACACCGCTCCAGGAACTGATACCATTACCTACCGGCACCTCCAAGCCGCCCCCCCCCCCCCATTCTTACCCATGTTCTTTCCCTTATATATACCACCATGCTATACACCGGTTTTTATCCCACCCACTGGTGTAAAGCTTCCATCCTCCTTTTCCTGAAACCCCACAAAGCTCACTCTGATATAAACTCCTACCGCCCCATAAGCCTTCTTCCAGTACTATACAAACTATTCGAACTAATCCTTGCAAAACGAATCAGCTCCTATCTCGAACCTCTCCATTTACTACCCGAATCCCAAGCCGGCTTCCGTGCCCACCGATCGACGCAAGACCACCTTTTCCACTTAACCGCCTCATTGTCCGCTTTCATGAAACCTCGCCGCACTGCTGCTCTCATATGCCTCGATGTAGAGAAAGCTTTCGATAAGGTCTACCACCCCGTACTCTTATACAAACTCCGACATCTCCCCATCCCCCCTTCCCTTATACGTCTGATATATAATTTCTTATCACACCGCACAGCCTCTATCCGAATCAAATCTGCACATTCCTACACCTTCTCCATTCGTGCCGGCGTCCCCCAGGGGTCGCCACTTTCCCCCTTACTCTACCTTTTATTTACCCACGACATTCCACACCCACCTCCCCCACTACGCCTTTATCAATTTGCTGACGACCTAGCTATCCTCGCTCTCGGTCACACTGCCCCCAAACTACAAAATCTTCTCCAATCCTACCTCAACACTCTTCAGTCCTGGTTCCTCTCTTCTCATATAACAGTCAATGCTCGGAAAACCCAATTCATAGTCTTTAGAAGAAAATCCCGCCTTTGCCCCCCCCCCCCCCCGCCATCGAATCCATCTCACCCTGAACTCTCTCCCTCTTCTCGAAACCAACAAACTCATATACCTTGGTATCACCTTTCAAAACAACCTACAATGGACCCACCATCTCCGCCTCCTCACCAGCCGCGCCCTTCATCGTCTAACTGCTACCCGCTCCCTCCCCGGCCATACCTGGGGCCTGAAAGCCTCTATGATCATCCGTATATACCGTGCTTTCATCCTCCCTGTCCTACTCTACGCTTCCATGTCCTGGCTCACTGCGTCCCCTCCTCTTTATTTTAATCTTCTTAAACTTGATCGTCATGCCCTCCGCATGGCATACCGCCTACCTTACGACACACCATCCGCGGATTTTACCTCCCTCTATACCTTTCCTACGATTCTCACTACTCTACATAACCTACGCCTAAAGTACCTCACCCGTGCTCGTCTCGCAAACCTTCCATTCTTTTCCGAAGCTCTATCTGTCTCTCCCCTTGCCCAAGATATCCTCAATGACAACCGCACCCCTGCAAATTCTCATCTCTTTCCCCCACCCATAACCTAGTCTTCTCAACACAGCTCAGCCCTCCACCCCCAGCTGCCTTTGGCTATGAAACACACGTCGCTTCATTTACTTTCCGCGCGCTCCTGGGGGTGGTGACAACCCAGCCACGTTGAAGTCCAGTGAGTGTCCGGCGCATAGCCTGCAAAAATATCGCTTGCACTAGTCGCATTTCTCCGATACCCATACAATGTACTGTCAGTGAAAAGTGCTCCATATGCGTGTGATTGCCCCAAGTGATTATACTTCCCCAAACAAGTGTGTTCTTTAAACTTTGCTTAACAAATCATACGATTATGGACAAAGAAAAAAAAACGAAAAAAAAAAAAAAAAAAAAAAAGAAACTAGGATAAAACCAAGGAACTTTGATTGAAATATGTATATATATGTTTTGTATTTATATATTAGTGTACATTTGTTTTTGCCCACATATCGTTTTATGTATTGTGCCTTCTGTATGTAACATTGTGTTGAATAATAAATGGTGGTGTGAGTGGGGCCTCGGCCCGGGCGGGGTGTTGTGTTGGGCCTTTCCTTGGGGGGTCTCCTTTGTTGGTCGGGGTGACCACTGCGCCACCAAACAGAGAAATCATTCAATTCACGCATGTCCTGACATGCTCCCAGCAAAATAATTTCATTAAAATTAAGATAACAAATATCCTATGGCCTAAGGGCTACTAGTCTAGCCGAAGGCCCGCCTGCTCCCGCGCTTCGCGCGGAAGCAGGATTTGAAATAACAACTAGTAGTAGTAGCAGTTCGTCACACCTGTGGGGGTCCGGGCGGGGACACCAAGAGCCCGCCGATGAGCCTAACTTGGTGTCCTAGGCGAAACCCCACACAAGACACGGCACAAACCTAGAAGAATTGCTGAGTTTTAATTCAACGGCCGTGAAAGCCAATATACCATCTTTTTGGAAGCCTTCATAGGGAGGTTAAGGCTGCTTGAACTTTTAGTTCTCGTAGTCAAGTGGTGCAGTTGCACCTTATATAAAGGGAGGTGGCGCGCAGTTCGTCCCTCCTGTGGGGGTCCGGGCGGGGACACCAAGAGCCCGCCGATGAGCCTAACTTGGTGTCCTAGGCGAAACCCCACACAAGACACGGCACAAACCTAGAAGAATTGCTGAGTTTTAATTCACCGGCCGTGAAAGCCAATATACCATCTTTTTGGAAGCCTTCATAGGGAGGTTAAAGCTGCTTGAACTTTTAGTTCTCGTAGTCAAGTGGTGCAGTTGCACCTTATATAAAGGGAGGTGGCGCGCAGTTCGTCACTCCTGTGGGGGTCCGGGCGGGGACACCAAGAGCCCGCCGATGAGCCTAACTTGGTGTCCTAGGCGGTATATTGGCTTTCACGGCCGGTGAATTAAAACTCAGCAATTCTTCTAGGTTTGTGCCGTGTCTTGTGTGGGGTTTCCTTTTTGGAAGCCTTCATAGGGAGGTTATGGCTGCTTGAACTTTTAGTTCTCGTAGTCAAGTGGTGCAGTTGCACCTTATATAAAGGGAGGTGGCGCGCAGTTCGTCACTCCTATGGGGGTCCGGGCGGGGACACCAAGAGCCCGCCGATGAGCCTAACTTGGTGTCCTAGGCGAAACCCCACACAAGACACGGCACAAACCTAGAAGAATTGCTGAGTTTTAATTCACCGGCCGTGAAAGCCAATATACCATCTTTTTGGAAGCCTTCATAGGGAGGTTAAGGCTGCTTGAACTTTTAGTTCTCGTAGTCAAGTGGTGCAGTTGCACCTTATATAAAGGGAGGTGGCGCGCAGTTCGTCACTCCTGTGGGGGTCCGGGCGGGGACACCAAGAGCCCGCCGATGAGCCTAACTTGGTGTCCTAGGCGAAACCCCACACAAGACACGGCACAAACCTAGAAGAATTGCTGAGTTTTAATTCACCGGCCGTGAAAGCCAATATACCATCTTTTTGGAAGCCTTCATAGGGAGGTTAAGGCTGCTTGAACTTTTAGTTCTCGTAGTCAAGTGGTGCAGTTGCACCTTATATAAAGGGAGGTGGCGCGCAGTTCGTCACTCCTGTGGGGGTCCGGGCGGGGACACCAAGAGCCCGCCGATGAGCCTAACTTGGTGTCCTAGGCGAAACCCCACACAAGACACGGCACAAACCTAGAAGAATTGCTGAGTTTTAATTCACCGGCTGTGAAAGCCAATATACCATCTTTTTGGAAGCCTTCATAGGGAGGTTAAGGCTGCTTGAACTTTTAGTTCTCGTAGTCAAGTGGTGCAGTTGCACCTTATATAAAGGGAGGTGGCGCGCAGTTCGTCACTCGTGTGGGGGTCCGGGCGGGGACACCAAGAGCCCGCCGATGAGCCTAACTTGGTGTCCTAGGCGAAACCCCACACAAGACACGGCACAAACCTAGAAGAATTGCTGAGTTTTAATTCACCGGCCGTGAAAGCCAATATACCATCTTTTTGGAAGCCTTCATAGGGAGGTTAAGGCTGCTTGAACTTTTAGTTCTCGTAGTCAAGTGGTGCAGTTGCACCTTATATAAATGGAGGTGGCGCGCAGTTCGTCACTCCTGTGGGGGTCCGGGCGGGGACACCAAGAGCCCGCCGATGAGCCTAACTTGGTGTCCTAGGCGAAACCCCAAAGAAGACACGGCACAAACCTAAAAGAATTGCTGAGTTTTAATTCACCGGCCGTGAAAGCCAATATACCATCTTTTTGGAAGCCTTCATAGGGAGGTTAAGGCTGCTTGAACTTTAAGTTCTCGTAGTCAAGTGGTGCAGTTGCACCTTATATAAAGGGAGGTGGCGCGCAGTTCGTCACTCCTGTGGGGGTCCGGGCGGGGACACCAAGAGCCCGCCGATGAGCCTAACTTGGTGTCCTAGGCGAAACCCCACACAAGACACGGCACAAACCTAGAAGAATTGCTGAGTTTTAATTCACCGGCCGTGAAAGCCAATATATCATCTTTTTGGAAGCCTTCATAGGGAGGTTAAGGCTGCTTGAACTTTTAGTTCTCGTAGTCAAGTGGTGCAGTTGCACCTTATATAAAGGGAGGTGGCGCGCAGTTCGTCACTCCTGTGGGGGTCCGGGCGGGGACACCAAGAGCCCGCCGATGAGCCTAACTTGGTGTCCTAGGCGAAACCCCACACAAGACACGGCACAAACCTAGAAGAATTGCTGAGTTTTAATTCACCGGCCGTGAAAGCCAATATACCATCTTTTTGGAAGCCTTCATAGGGAGGTTAAGGCTGCTTGAACTTTTAGTTCTCGTAGTCAAGTGGTGCAGTTGCACCTTATATAAAGGGAGGTGGCGCGCAGTTCGTCACTCCTGTGGGGGTCCGGGCGTGGACACCAAGAGCCCGCCGATGAGCCTAACTTGGTGTCCTAGGCGAAACCCCACACAAGACACGGCACAAACCTAAAAGAATTGCTGAGTTTTAATTCACCGGCCGTGAAAGCCAATATACCATCTTCAAAGTTTGTTTCCCTAGCTTTTAACATTGAAATAACTTCATGAAGAATACCCCGTCGGCATTTAAAATGCCGTGTCCACTTCTGAAGTGTCGAACGAGCGGGTAAGGGGAAAATACGCTTTCTTAAATACTCGTAGGCTTTCTTCGAAAGTGCTCTCAGTGCAAGAGCATTCGCGATGTCTTCAGAAGACCATTTCACTCTCTTGCTTCCCCGTAAAAGGCACCGAATCTGAACTGGAGTGAAGCATTTAGAAATTATTTTTTCTACTTCTAGGTTTATGGTTTTACTTGTCTTAGGAAGTGGACATTTTCTCTTCAAAGACGCTAAATAACTGGGTCTCCTCACTGATCTTAATGTAGCTTGTGTTCGTTTCAAAGCAAATATATTTAGGGCATTTTGTCGTTTAAGCTGTTCATTTGCTTTACGAATATTCTCTATTTCTCCGTCCTTTTCAAACAACATATCCGGATAATGGTCAGTACTAGTCTCCTGGTCTATCTTTCTTTTCTTTGAGGACAAAGTGCCTATTGTTGAGAGAGCTCGTTTCCTTATAGTTCTGGTTTCCTTGCGAGCTTCTCGATCACTGGGGACCTGCAGAAGGTAAATGGACCTTTAATGTTTCATTGATATCAACAAGCAAATCATATCGGAACGAAAAATAAAGTAAAATTATGTTTATAGATACTAGAATATCAAAGTCAAATACCTCATAGTGTATAAATTCTCATGTGGGGGCTCTTATTCAAATCTCAATTAGCAGGGGCGTATCCAAGGGAGGTGCGCAGACTGAGGGATAAATATCGCTCTCCTTCGAAACTGAACTAGTCTATCTCTAAATACAAATTAAGATTTAAGGCAAACAATGGAAAACTTGTAGTTTTCTGCTTTACGAAGCAATTAGCCTACTGTTTTAACGATTCTAAGTTAAGAACAGTAGTACTATACTAAGGTAATATATACATGACAAAATATTAGCTTTTTTTTCTTCTATTTTACGCGTGGCCACCAACTAATCCCAAGATCAATATTGTTTTTTTTTTTAAGCATATCGCGTCTATTGCAAATGTGTCTAGTTTTGCGTTTCTGTTCTTTGTCTTCGTGAAAGCAAAGTCAATAGAAGATGAGCTACTTTTAGAGCCTATAAATGTAAAGTCTGTCGTTTCCTATGGCTATTTGAAATTACTACATCACTCTGATCGTGATGGCGCAGCGGTCTAGTTGCTTGCCTCCCATCAGCAGGACTTGATTCAGTTCCCGATTTATGTAGCCTATATGGGATTTTTGGGGTGAAGTGCCATGTCCAATGGTTCGGAATTCACGTTAAAAAAATGAGATCGCATAACTTACGATCACAAGATTAAATGTCACGTAAATCTAAATCGTCACCCTGATTATTTATGTTAAGTGTAAGGGCTTATGATTGAGTTCTTAGCCTCGTTCGCTAAATAAAATGAGTTCACTCTTCCAAAATGTAACTTCAGAAATGAGGACTATGGTAGGTGGACATATGAAAGCCACCCTAGGCTCCGAATGGCATAATATCGTTGTGAAGAGAAGAGAA
This sequence comes from Meconema thalassinum, assembly GCA_946902985.2. Classification (NCBI taxonomy): domain Eukaryota; kingdom Metazoa; phylum Arthropoda; class Insecta; order Orthoptera; family Tettigoniidae; genus Meconema; species Meconema thalassinum. The sequence continues at coordinate 148,092,839 of OX336397.1, forward strand.
CAAATGTTGACCAAGGAAAGTCGGACAGGGAAGCCTGTCTCCTCCCAAAGAAATCCTGTCTACGCCCCTGCTTCTTGGAGAAGAATATTTAGTAACTATTCAAAAGTCAGCCTAAATCCAGAATGGGGTGGATAAACTGGATTTTAGGCCCCTTAAAATAACGGTTATCATCATCGTTCAAATTAAGAATTGATTTGAAGAAAGCATAACAATCCCTATAGCCTTAAAAATCTGACATGAAATGTAACCTAACAGAGATGATCACACACATAGCCTACCTGAGATGTCCTCTCACTAGAGCTGGTGCCGACAGTGGTATCTCCGTGCCAATTCGGAATGAATTGAGATGGTAAAGCATTTGGGCGTAGAATTTTCCTAGTTGGTAAACCGAGAAGTTCATTCTTTAAATCCCTTTCGTAATCGTCTGGACGGAAGTGATTAGAGCACACTCGGGCATTATTAATGTTAAATGTATCAGCTCGTTTACAGCGAGAAACCCACACACGTCTCGACTCCTCGTTTTTTGGAAATTTGTGGTATATAGTACCTTGTACCCTATACCCCCAATTGGTGCACTGTGCAACAGCACAACAAGCGCCAGATTTGCTCATTTTTATCGGTATGTGAAAATACACAGCATTGCAACACACGACTTTCCACAACACTAAACTATTCTTAAATTCAACTATTAATGAGACGATATAAATAAAGATTTGCGGTATAACCAACGATAGTAAAGTCAAATTATTTACACAACGATGTAAGCAATAAGGATTAAACTTGATAAAGAAACGCTCAATTTGTCCGTCCGTGCTGGAAAAGTATTACCGATGCAACTGGTAGCAAGATTTAATATTCAGCTTCTGGCGAGCATGTTAGATGACTCAAAACCAAGATAAGTAGACTATAACTCAGATGCTCACAATATTACAGGGACATTTTTATCGGCCTAGCAATAAAGCGGGGACCAGCAAAATGCGCGCGTAGCCGGGTGACTCACAGCCGAGAGATTATATTAATGCAGCTGCTACCGGTATATTGTTAGATAATAAAATTAATGTTATTGGTTGAACGTCCCTTCTAACTGCTGCTTTTAGAGACGCCGGGGTGCCGGAATTTTGCCTCTAAGGGGATCATTAACGTGCCAGTAAATCTGTTAACACGGCTCCCTCGCATTTGCGCACCCTCAAATGCCAGCTGACTGCACCAGGATTCGATCCAGCAACCTTGGGCATAGCAGGCGAGAACGTAACCACTGAGCCGGGGTGCTGGAATTTAGCCTCTAAGGGGATCATTTACGTGCCAGTAAATCTGTTAACATGGCTCCCTCGTATTTGCGCACCCTCAAATGCCAGCTGACAGCACCAGGATTCGATCCAGCAACCTTGGGCATAGCAGGCGAGAACGTACTGCTGATCCGGGGTGCTGGAATTTAGCCTCTAAGGGGATCATTTACGTGCCAGTAAATCTGTTAACACGGCTCCCTCGCATTTGCGCACCCTCAAATGCCAGCTGACTGCACCAGGATTCGATCCAGCAACCTTGGGCATAGCAGGCGAGAACGTAACCACTGAGCCGGGGTGCTGGAATTTAGCCTCTAAGGGGATCATTAACGTGCCAGTAAATCTGTTAACACGGCTCCCTCATATTTGCGCACCCTCAAATGCCAGCTGACTGCACCAGGATTCGATCCAGCAACCTTGGGCATAGCAGGCGAGAACGTTACCGCTGAGCCACGCAGCCAGCCTATATATTACTCGACCGATAAGAAAGACCCTGTAGTTTCGCAAGCGCGAGAGTCCTTTTGTAACTGTACCACAACTTCCTGCGAGGGTGTGCCTGATTCCCGAAAACGTTAAGAACTGAGAACTAAGGTATTTAACCAATTTAAAAGATGTGCATTTGTATGATCTATGCATATTACGAGAGTCCAGAATACTCTCACGTTTCAAGTTATTTGCACGATACAATGCAAAGAATTTAAGTGTCCAGTGCAATTAGCTTATTGATTATTTCGCATTTTATTATATTCCTTATTTAAAACTACAGTACTTTTCAAGAAGTAGTAAATCAGTTGGGTGCAGCCCAAAATATAACTGTTGATTCATTTGAGGAGTTTGGACATCGTGGACACTTAGCCCCGTGCACTTGGGTGTGTGTTAAATTTGTCTGGTAACCTGTGTTATTGTGGTGTCTGTGTAGTTGTAAATCAGATTATGATTGAGAAAAAGGCGGCTGTGGCCTAAGTTAGGAACTATCCCGGCAGTGGCAACCCACGGAAAACCACTTCCAGTCTGGCTGAGGTGGGAATCGTACCCACATCTTCTCAGATTTGCCTCACGAGGCTGAGTGTACCCGGCCAGCCACGAATACTAACCGCTACACTATGTGGTGGTTACACAGAAGTCTGACTTGGGACTCCGATAACCGTAGCCTATAGCTCTTGGTTCAATGTTGTTTACCTCACTGATTAATTTTCAATATTACCATTTTGGAGTTCTGTTTATTAGTTTTACGTAACCGTGATTCTTGTGATTATGAGCCATGGGACCTCCTTTTTACGTGGAATCCGAACCACAGGACATGGCATTTCACTTCGAAAATCTCACATGCGTTGACCGGGTTATTTTATCAGTCTCCTGACAGGAGGGTAGCAAGTTTAATGGTACAGACTGTAGTGATAAGCCCTTTATAGGGTATTAGTTGACTGCAGAAGGGCATGCGAGGACCACCACATTCATATTTTTCTTTAAAAGCGTCCCTTTTTGTTGCTAGAGACAGCTGAGAACTGTTTGTTATATATGGTCGCCATGCAAGTGCCCAACGGGTGACGTCAAGCAGCAGCCTATGCTCTGGCAAGCCGAAGCGCGGAGCCCCGAGTGGCTCCCCTTGCACTAAACAGGCAAGGCCCACTAATACCGAAAAGGACTCAATAAGCAGCGTAGTAGAGATAAGAGGGCAGTAAACAGACAAGTTGCAACGTGCAGTCTGACTCATGCAGACAGCCAAGCGGCCGAGGCACCAAACCACGCTATTTGCGGCTGCCCGGTGGGACGCGCGGTGTCCGCTACTGTTCATCGCTCTGTGAAGCCATCATGTTAACAACTATCTTTTGTAGACCCATAACGTTAAAGATAATGACAGTAGTTAAACATTTTAATCGAACATATTTTTTCTACGACATTAGGGCAAATAATTATAATTAGTATAAATTACTTTTTGTTTTTTGCAATGACAGTTTTCTGCATATATTAATGTATTATGGCGATAATAGGTTGTCTACATAAAAATTTATTCTGAAATAAATTGTTGACAATATTGTAAGGAGTAAAATAAAAAAAAACGATCACGTCTGTAGCTTTATTAGTTTTCGAGCTGTAAGCATTTAACCATAGTACTGCTCTAGCAAGGTATAGGAGGGGGTGGGGAAGCAAGAGGGGTGGGGGTCGGGACTTTGTAATTTTTGGCTATTTACTTTGTATACTAACATCCTGCAAAAATTCAGCTTTCCTCTAATTAGTTGCGACAAAGCGTATATTTTTACCTTTATTGACTGGGCTACAAGGTACAACACAACAACTGACCCATGGTACAACAATATACATTAATTTTAAAAAGTAGGCCTACTATGTTTTAGATTAGTTTTAGATCAAAACTAAATAAATGACACGAAAGACAACAGAAAGCAGTACTTACATATCACATCATACACAAATAAAGTGCATGTTACTCTTCAACAGAAAGTCAGTGAAACGTACCGGTACAAGTTTACTTTTTCAACATAAAAACTTTTAAGTCTTGCACATGTGCTATGGACTTAAGTACGAGCTTCAGCACGCACTACGGGATCATTTGAGAATAATCCTATTTAGTTCACGCTAATTTTTCACAGATGAAGTCATAATATTAAAAGACCCAAGGAACAAAAGCTTCCCCTACTCTTTACAGACGTGACTAAATTAGATAATGGAGATGATCCTTTCAACCAAGTTCTGCATGGACATGTTCGTGCCGTGTGTAGGCCTAGATTAATTTACAATATTTAATTGTCGAGGATTCACAAGATTAAATGAATAACTAGAAACTTCTTTATGACGGCAGTTATAAAAGTTACCCAGTGACAGTAGTTAGCCTATAAGTTGGTAAACATACAATACCGTACATTTTTCAAACTATTCCTTTTATGTCAGTGGCGGGTCCTGGCCTAACGGGGCCCTGATAAGGTGGGGCCCACATCAATAGGAAATAATAAACAAAAAATCAAATGGAAAATAGTTTTGTAATAATACTAAAATAAAGAATAATTACAATGTTTCGAATACACTACAGTACATTCTTTTAATAATATGAAAGAAACCTTTAAGTAACCTTGAAGAAGATTATGTAAACTATGAAATATTAAAATATTACTTTGCGACTCTTTTTCCGGCTGAAGTCTTCCTTCATTTATAAATTAGTTTGAAAAGTATAATTAATTAATCAATTAAATTTGTAACAATCCATGGTGCGGGGCCCTCGGACCGCGGGGCCCTGGGCGGTCGCCCACCTCGCTCGCCCCTAGATCCGCCCCTGACGTTGGTGGAAAGAGGGAGATATGTATTTGGTTTGAAGTGGGTTTCTTGTAACCCGAGGCGGAATTAATGTCTTGTATTTTCTGAAACTCACTGTATCCAGTTACTGCCAATTTCCTAGTATTCGCGGTGTAACTTAAGTTATCTATCACATTGATTGGTTTGTAATGTACATTAGTGGAATTTATTCTGCCTGCCCCATCATATTGTGCTGAAGTTTGTGTGCAACCTATTTAGGAATAAAGAACCATTTATACGACGCTTAGTTTCACTGGCTGCTACCAGTAATTCCTCACTCAATTGCAATGACAGACATTCATATTTTACTCGATATTGTACTCTAAACGTATATGTGATGAACTCGAGCGTCATGGTCGAATAAGTTTTTCCATTAACCTCTTCTTCTCACTGTGCACCAGGTGGGTTATATTCTTATTACTAGTAGCCTTAATTTAATACCGTAGGCCTACTGAACGCTTGATAATATGTTATACAGGTTTATTCACCTAAGATGACACGGTATACGAAAATAACGTCTAAACCATTAAAGATATCGGTATTCTGATTTCATTATTCGTAAATAACACCCAGGGGCTTGGAACATGATGTGCTACTTATTCTCATGGGGTGAGTAATAACCGAGATATTGATACTAACCACCCTATTTTTAAAAGGAATGGTACAATTTCATACAGCTGGCCTATAAGTTTAACTGCGTAGGCCTACAAGTTAAGATATGTAAGTATTTTCAAAATTGGACAGTTATTTCTTTTGATATCAATAAGAACAGCATGCAGTCGTACAAGGCCATATTGGTTCCTGGGTGTGATTCCAGCCACATAACGGTTACCAGGCATGTAAGCATATCGTACACATGTGATGGGTTTGCAATGTGTGTATGACAGGCGAGTGGATTACAGGGAGGGGGATATTTTTAAAAGGAATAAAATAATTACTTCGACTTCATTGGAACATAACGAACCTATATTTATTGTCACTGGTTTGAGTGTACAGTACCTACTACTGTATGACTTGAGAAATAAACAAAACACAGCACACCTGAAGAGCTCCTTCCAGAAGAGCAAATGAATAATATCCTAGGTTGACTTATTGGAAATGATCCCAAGGGCGTGGGTTTGGGAACATAACATCATCTCGTCGGTGTAATTGGTACGAACCCAGGAACCTGCTGGCTTGCCAATGTCTTTGCCCTATTGCACGCTGTCTGATGCAGCATGCACAACAGCGCATGCTGTTCTTATTTATATCTCAAAACGTAACTGTTCAATTTCGAAAATACTTACATATTTGAACATCTACGTAGTTGAACCAGATGTATGAATTTGTGCTCTTCCATTTATGAATATTGATTTAGTGTCAATATCTTGGTTATTGCTCTCCACATGAGCGTAAGTAGCACATTATTTTACAAGCCCCTGAGTATCATTTACGAATATGAAAACAGAGTGCCGATATCTTTAATGGTTTAGATGTTATTTCCGAGTAACATCTTAGGTACTGAAATAAGTACAACTTCTTATAATTCTAAAGCGCACTTTGTGTGTTCTAGTTTGCTGAATATTATGGAGCAACAGCCATTCATTAAGAGTGAGCCAAAATGGCTGCCTCAAACTGATGAATTACCTAATATTGTAAGTTGTATTTATTATGTTTATCATGTAACATAACAATCTTAGTGATGTGCGTAACAAGCAAGGTTTATTGACTTAATACCTGCTACCAATTAGTACGTTGACCAGAATGTCTTAATATTTTATTGTTACATGTAACTTAGTACAGTTATTCTGGCTGTGTGTTTAACGTTGGCTCATACTTGTATAATTCTTTCCAGGAATCAATTGACCTGATACCCTCTTATAATCTGCTGGATGATTCTGGTGATATATATGAAGATAAAAGTGGGGTAGTGAAATTTGAACATCAAGTACAGGTGATTATAGGTTTTAAATTTCCTCTCTTATAAATGGTTCTTATTTAAGCCGTCAGTAGTTGCTGATGTAATTGTGTTCAAAATACGGGTTCACTCTGTTGCCACCCTGGGCCCCATTGTATATGAAGTTTACACCATATGCTGTGCATACAGTAGATAATTTATTGGTAATGCAGGTTCACTGATCATCATCATCATCGTTAACCACCTCCAGTTTCTCGGGTGTGATTCACTCTTTTGGCATATTTGTCGGAGGATAAAACACTGATTTAGTGATAACCCTTTACATCAAAACCTCAAGCAGTTAAAAGAAAATGTTTAAGTCTTTCACATCTAAGTTGTATTTTTATAAAAATCAAACGAGCTAGCCAATATGATGTTGGTCCTCCTTCCACCTTGATGCCTCTCTCTCCAGTTAGGTATGGCTGTCAATATATTGATGGTCCACCATTGAAGACAGCCTCCACTCCTAGCTGTGACTAACAGTTTGGTGTTGACTTATCTTTCATCTTCATGATAGCCTCTATTGTTGCATAAATATTTAATGGTGAGAAGTTCTTGGTGTTTGTAGGAACGTTGGACGAAGGAGAAAGAGTGTTTTTTTTTTACTGGCATGAAGTCACTGTTGAAAACACCCCAGAGATGATCTATGGCGGTGATTCTCAGCCTTTGGACCATGGTCGTATTTCATTCTCAAAAGTTCTTAAGCTGCGGTCTATAAAAATATTGTTATTCACTTCTCTGTTCATTAGCACATTGCGTTAAGGGCTCATGTGTTATTCATTACAAGTGAATTTACATAACATGGTATTGCAAGTAGCTGCCACTGTTATTTGTTATTCGTTCCCGTTAAATTACACCCTAAGTCAGGTTTCCATGAGATCAAAATTGGTTTTAAATTGCCAACGCTTGGTACAAGGCTTCTAACTCAAAATTTATCAACGTTTCTTGTCCTTATTAATGTTATAAATGGCAACTAAAAGTAACTGCATCTACGCCGCGAGGTCGCAGCACACACACACTCAATGCTAGTGACAATATACTAGGCCTACGTTTTGCGAGTGTCTACTAACTGAAATGCTTTTTGATAAAAACTGCACATTAACTGTTCGGTTTTTTGCCATATAGCATTGGACGAAAGAAAACTATGAATGTAGGGTTGAATTACGTTCAGTATGTTACTTTATTCCTTGAGTGCAAGTTTATAAACCATCTGTAAGATGTAATTCCACCTACGCAAAGGAACATATATCTGAAACAAGTCATTTCTTTGCAGGACGATACAGATATTAAGATTGAGGAATCTTGTATACCGGAAATTGTTCCAAGCGTCAAAGCAGAAACATCATCTTCAGATCTGAAAGAGGTTAGTATCTTCACGCTTATTATCGAAACATCTCCTTATAGCATATAGGGATTAAGAGTTGTATTCTCACAATGTTGATGACAAACGGAATCGTTTGGCTGTTAATACCTACTTCTATCTCATCCTCAGCCTGTTTCTCCTTTGCAAGCAATGTGCTCTCGTTCTCTGGCAGACACATAATGCTTGAAAGTTAGTTACTAGCATGCTCTACAATAGACTCCCCATAGAGGCATTTCATTGGGGACTATTACACATTGCGATGCAGCCGCGTAAAAATTCCCCTAAAACAAAATGGCGGCTTCCGTGACGTCATCAGCGACGTCACGAAATACTCCTCTGGCGAGCTTACGGGAAAAGCCTGGGTATTGGGGGTTTTTGGGTGGGGAAACACAAAAACGCAAAGCATCATTTACCAAAAACCTTCGACACGCACTGTGTATCGGAATCTGTAATTGACCTACATAGCTCAATTACAGATTACGATACATTCGAATGGTTCGCAATTTCAGGTTTTATTTTAAAAAATCGTATCTGAATCTGTAATTGGCCTATATAGCTCAATTAATCATTACGATACACATCGTAATTATTTTTATTTCATGATTATGAAAGATTGTATCGAAATTTGTAATTGATCTAAATAGCTCAATTACAGATAGGGATACATACAAAAATTTCGTAAATTTCGTATCCGAATCTGTAATTCGCCTATATAGTTCAATTTCAGCTGACGATACACATCGTAATAATTTTAATTTCATAATTATAAATCATAGTATCGAAATCTGTAATTGACCTATATAGCTCAATTACAGATTCCGCTATATACGAGAATTTCGAATTTGAGGTTATATTTTTAAAATTCCGTATCGGAATCTGTAATTGGCCTATATAGCTCAATTTCAGATGACTATACACATCGTAATAATTTTAATTTCATAATTATCAATCATTGTATCGAAATCTGTAATTGACCTATAAAGCTCAATTATAGATTCCACTACATACGAAAAATTCGCAATTTGAGGTGATACTTTTAAAATTCCGCATCGGAATCTGTAATTGACCTACATAGCTCAATTAGAGATTCCGATATAAACAAATATTTCGCAATTTGAGGTTATATTTTAAAAATTCCGTATCGGAATCTGTAATTGGCCTATATAGCTCAATATCAGACGACGATACACCTCGTAATTATCGAATTGCCCAATAATAGGAGTTTGTACCGATATCTATAATTAAGCTATATAGGTTAATGACTTTTATCAATATATATTTAAAAAATAACGATGGGTATCGGCATCTGAAATTCAGCTGTATAGGCAAATTACAGATACCGATACAAAATTTTAAAAATATAACCTTAAATCGGTATACTTTCGTATGTATCGCCGACGATAATTTAGCTAAATAGGCCAATTACCCATTCCGATACAAAATCTTATAAATGTAACCCTAAATTAGAATTTTTTCGTACGTACGTCGTCTCAAATTGAGGTATATAAATCAATTACAGATGGCATTATACGATGCGTTTCGAAGTTTTTTCTAATGCTAATTTCTTTTATTGCGTTGTCACCACCCATAATAACCCATAACCAAGGCTTTTCCCATAAGGTTGCCAGAGGAGCATTTTGTTAAGTCGTTGCATAACATCACAATAGCCGACAATTTTCTTTTACAGAAATGTTATTCAAAACGATCGTGGTCTGTAATAATCGCCGGTTGGCATCAATACATTAACACCCAGTTACTCTGGCCACAAGCAGTAATGTAATTGTGAAACACATATCCCACACATACACAAACCTATCCTTAAGGTACACCGCAATAGCTGGTGACAGACGCATTAATTTCACTCAAAACCACAAGAACAAATACAACCTATCGTTAACACATTATAATATTCTTATAAAACATTGTGGTCAATATTGTAATAGTTTACTTGGGGGGGGGGGGAGTGCGCCCCCCCCCCTCCCCCCCCCCCCGCTTCACATAGCAAGAAATGGTTTTGTGTCGTTTCGTTTTTTTCCAATGTTGGCTGTGAATACGTTTATCTCAATTACGCAATTACAGATCCCAATACATAACATACTGGTTAAGAACGCCTCACAGACATACTGTCTGAAACGTCAAAAAAGACTTACATAGGTATAATACAAAACACTGTCATATCTCTTTTCCAAGTGTTCTTGTAAATACCAATTTCTGTCAATATTTTACCCACCCATTACTATTTACCATGCGTATTCCCCCACACAGTGCCTAAAGTAATATTTTCGTCTAGACCAATCGATTTGTCTATGGCTTGAGAAGAGTACAATGCAAGTTTTCAATTGAAAGCAACAACCAAAAGAAATATGTGAACAACTTTATTACAACTCACCGACAGATCCCAGAGCCGTATTATTGCACTTGTAGAAGTAGAAGCAGTATGTTTCGTCCACACACTGCCTCAAGTAACATTTTCGTCAAAGCCAATGTCTTTTCAATTAATTGCGACAACTAAAGGAAATCAGCAATTTTATTACAAATCGCCAACACAATCCGCACACACGTCACTGCTCATATCAAAGTCTTGTTCTATTGGTTATTCACGGGAATATTTATTATTAATATTACGTTTACAAAACGCTAACAGGTGACAAAAATGGCGAACCCTCGCAAGCCGAAATCTCACGCGACACTGAGGTGGTAATCAGCTGACCAGCTAGCGGAAACAGTAACTCCCAGCAATACAAGAACATCAACATCAATACGTCACCGTGACGTCACCGAGGTCCCTAAAAATCTCCCTAAACGCGGCTGCATCGCAATGTGTAATTGAACCGTAAAATATTCTGAAATTTGGTTGATCTATGCTTTCATTTTCAAAGACTATGCTCGTATGGACAGTCTAGTTGCTTATTACTCAATGGTATGTGTACGCGTTGGACTATAGGACCTTATATGGTCTATAGCAGAGCTTTCCAAACTTTTTCTTATGACGACACTCTATTAGCACACACAATTCTACATAACATCTATTTAATTATTTCAATTATAATCATAGTCTATTTTAACAAAGGAGATTCATTTTAAAGAAATTACATTTTTATATTATATATGTGATTTTCCAAGTATAATAGGCTATATTAAATACCCTTTTTATTTATATAAAAATTGCACCTTGTTATTCCAATTCAATGACTGCAATAGGCTTGGCGTTCATTAGAAGTATGTTTTATATCGGGTTGGATGCAGGACAATTTCACATGCATTTCCTCATCTAACATTTTCAAATTTCCACGTTCAATTGTTTTTGTATCAGACTTAACAGGAAAGGGACTTTCACACGAATATGTCGTAGAAAACTGCATCAAAACAATGAGGGCTCTTTACTCTTATGAGGAAAATCTTGTTGAATAGAAATCCAGAAGCTGTCTAATTCTGACTCTTGGTTCTTACTCTTAAAGCCTGGTTGTTTTTAAGTTCCGCCAGTTCCTTTTCTTCGATAAGTTGAAGTTCACAAGAGCTGGAGGGTGCGAAAGGAATTCTTATCCACTCATATTGGTTTACATTTAGTGTTGGAAAATATCCAACCAGCCTCTGTTTTAGTTGCATTAAATCATTAAGAACTAGTGGTTGTGTTTTGTCACTAAGTGGATTTTTGGATGTCAAAGGAAACTTTTCAAAATTGCTGTCATTTGCTTTTCTCAACTATGACAGTCATTGTCCCTTAAAGTGGCAATTTTGTCTGCAGCGGTAAGGAGTTAGTTAGTCATTGTTGTTTTAAGGGGTGGAACTACTAGGTCATCTTCCCCTTGCGGTAAGGAGATATGCACTCTTAGCAACATCTCGAACACGCGACTACTACGCTGAATGAGAGGAAGTAAGTTTACTATCGCGGCTACTACGCTGAATGAGAGGAAGTAAGTTTACTATTTTCTCCTATGATCTTTATTCGTGTTCTATCCTGAATTTATAAATACGACGAATCTCACGACACCCTTGATGGTTTGGAAAGCACTGGTTGACATCTGCCCCTCTCTTATGGTGTCATGGCTAAGATAATTAAAAGTAAATTTCAATTTATCCTTTTAGGAAAATCCTTCCATTTAGACACTGATCTTAGCATTTTCATTCGATCTAAGTTTACCTTGTTCTCTAAAGGTGTATTGTAAGTTTTGGAACTGGGGATTATAACCACTTATCTGTATAATTTTGATCTCTAGCACTAGGACGTGAACGACAGTTGAAAGTCGTTCAACGATTATATTTTCACTTCAGCTGAGCAGTGCTGAACAACTACATGGGTTGCCTTTTGTGTAAATGTAGGCCTATAAGGTGATAAAACTAAAATAAACTATTCCATCTTATCCCCAGGACGTAAAAGAAGAAAATCAGAATGAAGAATCAGATGAAAGTGGAAATCACTTAAATGAGTAAGTGTTAAACATACAAACAACATGTTCTTTCGTTTATATTATATTTACCCTCCTTGTAGGAATGTTTAGGCTTTCCCTTTTTAAATGCGGGTGCTAAACTTTCAGCTTCAGAATGTATTTCACGCAATTCCACACTAATAATTAATTAAGTGTTATTAATAATTATTATTCAAGGTAAACTATAAAATATTTGTATAGAGAGACTAAATAATGCCACAAAGTTTTGAGTGAGTTGCATTTTGTGGCGAAAGTTAAGAAACTTAATTTTAGTTTACAAAATGACACTATATTACTTTCGCCCAGACGCAAATACTTATAACATGGCAGCTGACTAGTGGTGTATTTTATAAAGTAGATGAAGGTGGAATTCGCCGCGGCTATCTCGCTGACTCTCCTGTGGTTAACTGTAATGTTTACCATTTTGTTCATTCCGTATGTGATTAGTTAACGCAATATTGCATTACCACCGCGGAGTATGAATTTCGGAAATCAACCCTTAAATGAAATATTTGATTACGCCAAAACCAAAGCAACTCAAGTAAATCACGTCCCCCAAAAAATGTTTATACCAATTCAAGCCATCATTTATTGGCATACACTTCGAAACAAAATCACAACAACTAAGCTATAACTTTACTCCACGGCACAAAGATAAATAGCAAGACTGACAAAGTTTAATTTTAGAGGTTACATCACGTATTTAATAAAATAATTAACAACGTATCATGACGCCCACTTAACTCGCATTTATACACAACTAGCTGAAGTATCCGTGCATCGCTACGTGTCATAAATAAATTAAAATGTGAAGGTGACAGTTAAAACAGGGGATAGGCGAGGTGCTGTGCAGAGGGAGATTAAGGATGGAACATTTTGTCCAACTACACCGCTCGGCGTTGACCGTGTTTTATAGCACACATTTAGGTTTTATTCGCTAACCATTGGAGATACCTTTCGGATAGAAAATGTAATTTTAAACCTCGTATATGCCATCAAAAGTTTGCTATTTCTTAGCGTTTTCTATTTGAAATGGAAATATGAAAGTTTGAACCAAAGGGTGTAGTGACGTCTCTAAAATGGTCGCCATTTTAAATAGTGCAAAGTATTGAAATCAAAAGTAACCTATATGTTAACCAGGTAAATCAGCTACTTCCATGTAAAATTCATGTAAATCGGACCAGTGGTACTTGCGTGATTGAGTAATACACAGACACGCACCATCTCATTTTTAGCCTCGCTCCGCTCGCGTCATAGTCGTGTCATATTGTTATTCAATGAAATGCAGGTTTAACCCCGTTAACACACCTTTAGAACCTGAATATCCAAAAATCACTCCTTAGTAGACGATTTCGACACACAACAAACATATCCCCAAAATATCATTCTTCTAACTTTAGTAGTTTTGGTTGGTCGATGAGAGTGAACATCCAAAAATCCTTCCTTAGTTGACGTTTTTCTTCAAGAATTTCACCCCTCCCTATAGGCCCCTTAAATTGCATTTAAGAAAAAACGGTCGAACACCTATTTATTTTATTTATTTATTTATTTTTAAGCTGATTGATTTCCTCCGAGTTTCAAACTCCTCGCCTATGTCGTTTAAGGGATACACGGTCCGTTAGGAATCTTTCAACCCCCACTTTGCATCCCTTTCACCTCATAATATACACTACATCGAAAAACCATTAGACATGTGTCAGCTTATTTTTAATGATTAGTATATATGCCAAGTATCACATCCCCAAATTAAACCACTCGTGAGATATGGTTATTCAATGAAATGCACCTTTACCCCCCTTAACACCTATTTAGAACCTGAATATTCAAAACTCTTTCCTTAGTGGACGTTTTGGACATACAACGAACATATCCCCAAAATGTCATGTTTCTAACTTTAATAATTTTGGCTGGGCTATGAAGAGTGTGTGAGTCATTCAGGACATTTCCTTTCATTTATTTCTGATAATTTCACCCCTCCCCATGAACCCCTTAAATTGGATTTATGAAACAAACGATCGAACACCTATTTACTTATTTAAAGCTGTTTTCCTCCTGAGTTTGATGAGTGAGTAAGGGAGTCAATCAGTTAGGACACTTTCTTTCCTGTTTTTTCCCCCCCCCCCAGAATTTCACCTCTCACCAAGGGCCCCTTAAATTGGATTTATGAAAAAAAAAACAGTCGAACACCTATTTACTTGTATTTTAAGCTGTTCTTTTCCCGCCGAATTTCAAACTTCTCGCCTATGTCCTTTAAAAGATACACGCTCCGTCAAGAATCCCTCAACCCCCAATTTTCACCCCTATCACCTCATAATATACACCACATCGATAAACATATGTCTGATTATTTTTAATGATTAGTTTATATACCGAATATCACATCCCCTAAGAAACAACTCATGATATATCGTTATTCAATGAAATGCACGTTTACCCCCTTAACATCTCTTTAAAACCCGAATAAACAAAAATCATTCCTTAGTTGACGTTTTCGACATACAGCGAACATATTCCCAAAATTTCATTTTTCCAACTTTAATAGTTTTCGCTGGGCGTGATGAGTGAGTGACTCAGACAGGACATTTTCTTTCAATTATTTTTACCAGAATTTCACCCCTCCCCATGGGCCCCTTAAAATGGATTGATGAAAAAACGCTTGAAAACCTATTAACTTATTTTCAAAGCTGTCTTTTTCCCCTGAGTTTGGTGAGTGAGTGAGTTAGTCAGTTAGGACACTTTCTCTCCTTTTTTCCCCCAGAATTTCTCCCCACTCCATTGGCCCCTTAAATTAATTTATGAAAAAAACGGTCGAAAACCGATTTACTTATCTTTTTAGCTGATTTTTTTCGCTGCGTTTCAAATTTCTCGCCTATGTCGTTTAAGAGATAGGCCTACACGCTCCGTTAGGAATCCTTCAACCCCCACTTTTCACCCCTTTCACCTCATAATAATACACCACATCGAAAAACCCTTAGACACATGTCTGCTTATTTTTAATGATTAGTTTATATGCCGAGTATCACATCCACAAATGAAACCACTCGTGAGATATTGTTATTCAATGAAATTCAGGTTTAACCCCCTTAAGACCCCTTTAGAGCCTGAATATCCAAAAATCCTCCCTTAGTGTACGGTTTTGACATACAACGAACATATCCCCAAAATGCCATGTTTCCAACTTCAATATTTTTGGCTGGGCGATGATGAGTGAGTGAATGAGCCAGGACATTTTCTTTCATTTTTTTCCCTTCAGAATTTCACCACTCCCGATGAACCCCTTGAATTTGATTGATAAAAAAACTGTCGAACAGCTATTTACTTACTTTAAAGCAGTTTTCCCCCTGAGTTTGATGAGTGAGTCAGTCAGTCAGTCAATCAGTTAGGACATTTTCATTCCTGTCCCCCCCCCCCCACAGAATTTCACCCCTCCCCATGGGCCTCTTAAATTGGATTTATGAAAAAAAAACGGTCAAACACATATTTACTTATTTTTATGCTGTTTTTTTTTCGCTGAGTTTCAAACTCCTCGCCTATGTCGTTTAAGACATACACGCTCCGTTAGGTATCTTTCAATCCTTACTTTTCACCCCTTTCACCTCATAATATACACCACATCGAAAAACCCTCAGACACGTGTCTTACTTTTTAATGTTGAGTTTATATGCCGTGTATCACATCCCCCATTGGAACCAATCGGGAGATATTGTTATTCAATGAAATGCAGGTTTAACCCCATTAAGACCCCTTTAGAACCTGAATATCCGAAAATCCTCCCTTAGTAGACTGTTTTGAAATACAATGAACATATCCCCAAACTGCCATCTTTCTAACTTCAATCATTTTGGCTGGGCGATGATGAGTGAGTGAGTCAGGACATTTTCTTTCAATTTTCTTTTTTCAGAATTTCACCCCTCCCCATGAACCCCTTAAATTTGATTTATGAAAAAAACTGTCGAACAGCTATTTACTTACTTTAAAGCAGTTTTTCCCCCTGAGTTTGATGAGTGATTGAGTCAGTCAATCAGTTAGGACACTTTCTTTCCTGTTTCTCCCCCCCCCCCCTCCAGAATTTCACCCCTCCCCATGGGCCCCTTAAATTGGATTTATGATAAAACGGTCAAACACATATTTACTTATTTTTATGCTGATTTTTTCCCGCTGAGTTTCAAACTCCTCGCCTATGTTGTTTAAGAGATACACGCTCCGTTAGGAATCTTTCAATCCCCACTTTTCACCCCTTTCGCCTCATAATATACACCACATCGAAAAACCCTCCGACTCGTGTTTTCTTATTTTTAATGATGAGTTTATGTGCCGAGTATCACATCCCCCAATGAAACCAATCGGGAGATATTGCTGTTCAATGAAATGCAGGTCTACCCCCTTAACACCCCTTTAGAACCAGAATATCCAAAAATCCTCTCTTAGTGGGCATTTGCGGCCCTTGGGGAAGCTGCATACCAAATTTCATTCCAATCCGTTTGATGGTTTCTGAGATTTCGTGATGAATGAATGAGTGAGTGAGTGGTATTTGACAAATATATAGTAGAAGATAGTGTCAAGTCTTTGTTATGCTAAACTCGGTTGACAGTGCTGTGTGAGAAGTTGAGTAACTAACGTGATTTCAAGTTAAGATCCTCATTTTCTATACCGGTAGTGCAGAGCGCAAATGGCATCCAGTCGGTCGTGTCTCGACTTGAGCTATGTTGCCATGGAAACTATCCGCATTGCCATTCCTTCATGAGTATATTTTGTGATTTGATTAGCATGTGCTGGAGTGCAAAAGGGTCGAAATCAGAAGAATGAGAAAGACTATCGAAAATTCATGTAGCCAGCGGTTCATTCTGGGTCCTAAACTATGTGTATGCAAAATTTGGTTGAGATTGCTGGAACGGTGTAGATTTGTATACGGAACAGACCCACCCACATACCCACATACATACATACAGACTTTCACTTTTATTTATAAGATAATTGGCAATAGAGGCCAATATTTTTTTTTTGAAATCCTGTGTACATAGTGTAATCTAATTGGATTGCAAGTACAGGTAGAGAATTTTTAAATACTATTTCGGGGAAGGAGAATTAAGCCATTGTGGTGAGAAAAGTGAACGTTCGCCTTAAATTGTGCCAGTTAAAATGTGCGACGCTATAGTGGAGGCATGCATTGGTATTCCGAGTGTTGGATGATAAGTGTGCGCTGTGTAGTGTGGTTCTTAAAGGGTTACCAGCTTCTGTATATTATAACAGACCGCACTATACTGTATGTACTGTGTGCCAGGTAAATCAGTCATCTATACACAATCGGTGTGGCCCTAAATAGTAAGGTGTTCAATAGTGAAGTATGATAACATTTACATATTCCAACCATGCTATTATATAAGGAATTAATTAGTGTCACATGAACGAACAAACACATCGCAAGTTATTTGGTATTCAGTTGCCCGTGCTCGTAAGTAGAGGGGTTATCCCAGGGGTAACTGAACAGGCAACCCGCAATACATCCAGGGGCAAGGCCGTGTGCACTCCCGGAGAAAGTCGTGTGAGGGCTCAAACGAAAGATTCCCATCTCCTCCCCGCAGCGAAATTAAGGATATTTTAGTGCGCATGCGCACTTAAGGCTCTCTAAAGTGGCGGGCTTTCCAATCGTTTGTTGGATGGCTCCGTCCTCCCTTCTTTACCCCTAACCCCCATCCCCCACAACCCCCACCCCCAGAATACCCTAAAATTCCAAACAGATTTTCCAAATGTAATTAGATTTAACACAAATGTCCCCCATGCTTCCACGTTCATTCGCTGAGCTCGTCTCTGTTGTCTTCCCTTGGTCAGTTTCTGTTCTCATTCAGCACATTTTTCTATTTATTTTATTATGTGTTTATAACTATTTATTGACGATCGATTTATCGATTATTGATCAACTACGAAGTCATCGACTCAAGATTTCCTAAAATGGTGGATATCACCGAAACCCGTAATCGGAGAAAATCATGTGAGTGTTCAAACAAAAGGTCTCCCTCCATCCCCTCTATCCATAGGACACGTTATCGAAACCTAGCTTTTTGCATGCCTTCTCAGGGTAGCAGGGCAATGTACTCGCTAAGTGAATCGCACAAAAGTAAAGTAACTTGACTAAAATATAGTTGATTTATTAATAACTTACAACCGTGTTGATATTGTGATCCGTAGGAAAAGATCTAACTGTAGCTCTGACATACAGTATATGACAAACTGGTACTGTAATACATTCAATTTATAGCAGCAAACAAGCAATCTCTGGGAAAATGCTCTGGTTTTGGAAACTCAGTTGTTCATCAATATGCAATGATCTTGTAGCAGAGCATCAAGAAGGCAGTGCTAGAACAGTATCAAGAAGGCAGTGCGAGAACAGATTATCAAGTAGGCAGTGATGAAATAAAAGAGAATCTTTGTAATTGTTATGTACGATTAGAGTGTGTAATAGTATAATATTTTTGTGTGTTGCTTAATGTCAAGAATAATAAAAACAGCAACATTGGTGACCCTGACGTGATAATAAACATAAAGAAGTCGTCAATTAAACAACAGTAGCCTACATTGTTACGTGAGTAGACTGTGTTGTAAATTGGAATTGAAATGTTAACCCTGGAAAATAACGATATCCCAGTCTTAGGATGCGAAGCTAACAGGTTTAGCGTAAAGATTCCTCCGTTTTGGTCAGAAAAGCCCGAGATTTGGTTTTTCAAGTAGAAGCCCAGTTTAATATTAATAGAATCACATCCGAAGAGACAAAATTTAATTACATAATTGCCCAACTCGAACCAAAATATATCGAGAATATTTGGGACATAATAATAGGACCAGGAACTGCTAAATATACAGCTGCCAAATCACGACTCCTGGATACTTTTAAGGAGAGTGAAGATGTTAAAATCAAAAGATTGCTTACTGGTGTCGAGTCAGGGGATTACAAACCTAGTCAGCTTCTTAAAAAAGTGCAGTCGTTAGCTGGAAAGGATGTATCTGATAAGGTTATTAGAACTCTTTGGTTAGATAAGCTTCTAGATTCGATAAAATGTATCTTAGTCGTGAGTGAAGAGTGCCTGGAGCGTGTCGCAGTGATAGCTGATAAGATGTTGGAGATGAACCCCCGCAATGACGTATTCAGGGCTGATACACAAGACCAAAAAGGTACTAGTATTAGTGAGCTTGTTACTAAGATGACTCACCTGAAACAACAAATCGCTACAATGTCTATAGGACAACACCGCAGTCGGAATCGTAGTCCCCGCCGGCGAAGCTTTAGTCGCAACCGCAGTCGAAGTAGAAGATACGACCCAAAGGGCAAGTACTGCTATTACCATTTCCGATTTGGTCAACAGTGCATTCCAGAGAAATTTAAACAGCCTTGCTCATGGAAGTCGTCGGAAAACTCCAACAGGCATTAGAATTAGCGGCTAGTTCATCTGCCGAGAATTATGATAGAAGCCGCAAACGCCGGTTATTCTTAACAGAAAATAAAACAGGCCTGCGGTTTCTCGTTGACAGTGGGGAGGACGTATCAATAATCCCACCAAGGAACTGTGATCGAATCGATGATTCGTTTACTTTATGCTGCTAATGGATCTGTAATTCCAACATATGGTATCAGAACCCTAACATTGGATTTAGGTTTTCGCAGACAATTTCAGTGGCCATTTGTAATTGCTAAGGTCAATAAGGGAATATTAGGAGCAGATTTCCTAAACGAATTTCATTTATGTGTCGATATTCGTAACAAACAATTAGCCGATGGCGTAACCAAATTTAAAAGCAAGGTGAGGTTATGTCCATTTCGGAAGATGAAATTATAAGTGCCGTGAACAAAAAATACCATGCAATTTGCCGACTTGTTCAGCTCCTATCCTGAAATAACATCGCCAAACTTGGCACCAGAAACGATTTCACATAATGTTAAACATTACATCAATACCCAAGATTCTCCAGTTTTTTCTAGAGCAAGACCATTAGCACCCCATCGGTTACAGCAAGCTAAACTAGAATTCCAATTTATGCTGGACTATGGAATTATCAGGCCAGCACAGTCAGAGTGGGCTAGTCCTCTTCACTTGGTAAACAAGAAGGATGGATCCCTTCGTCCATGTGGAGACTATAGGAAACTGAATGAACGAACTGACTTGAAGATTTTCATCACAACTTGGACGGAACCACGATTTTTTCCAAAATTGATTTATTCAAAGCGTATTTTCAGATTCCAATAGCAGAAGAAGACAAGCACAAAACTGACATTATCACACCATTTGGACTTTTTGAATTTAACGTTATGAGTTTTGGACTTAGAAATGCACCATCGACATTCATGCGTTTCATCCATGGAGTGTTGAATAGGTTAAATTTTGCATTCCCCTACTTGGATGATATATTGATTGCCTCCAAATCAGTCGCAGAACACAAGCATCACCTACAGCTAGTTTTAGAACGGATGTCGAAGTACGGCCTCCGTATCAATATGACTAAATCTGTAATAGCTGCAAAAGAACTTGAATTTCTTGGGTACCTGATCACACCAAGTGGTTCGAGGCCACTTCCTGAGAAGGTACAAGCAATCAGGGATTATAAATTACCTGAGACCGTGAGAGACTTGCGCACATTCCTCGGTTTGATCAACTTTTATCGTCGCTATCTGCCAAATGCAGCAGAAACTCAAGCTATTCTACACGAATACTTGAAAGGTGCTAAGAAGAACGACAGCAGAAAAATTGGCTGGACCGACGAAGCCAAGAAGCAGTTTGAGAAATTTAAAGAAGACCTGATTAATGCTACACTTCTGACGTTTCCAGTTACAGATCTGCCTATAGCCCTTTTCACAGATGCTTCTGATCAGGCTGTTGGAGCAGCATTACAGCAGTATGAAGACGCTGGTTGGAGACCCATAGCTTTCTACTCCAAAAAGCTCAGCAGTGCGCAGAAGAATTACAGTTCATATGGTAAAGAATTGCTTGCAATATACCTGGCAGTGAAACAATTCAGGTACCTCATTGAAGGTGGAGAATTTACTTTTTTTACGGACCATAAACCAATCACCTACGCATTCCAACAAAAGAATGAGAAGGCATCCCCTCGGCAACTACGGCACCTGCAGTACATCTCGCAGTTCACGACGGACATACGTCATGTCAGTGGCAGAGATAATGTGGTAACCGATACTCTCTCAAGATTTAATGAAATTTCAGTGATTGATTATGGAGTCATAGCAAAACATCAAGAAAATGATGAAGAACTGAAGCAGTTACGACAAGACGATATATCACTGAAATTCAAACAGTGTCAGTTAGGCTCCCAGTACATGTTGTGGTGTGTTGTCTCTACTAGTAACAATCACCCTTTCGTTCCAAAGTTATTTCGCACCAACATTTTCAAACAGATTCATGACATGGCACATCCTGGCGTGAAAGCAACCGTCAAAAACATTGTTGCCAAGTTTATATGGCTAGAAATAAGAAATGATGTGCGTAAATGGCCTCAATCTTGCATTAGTTGTCAACAAAATAAAGTGACAAGGCACACTAAGTCTCCAGTTAGAAACTTCGAGCAACCAGATGATAGATTCAAAGTCGTTCATGTGGGTATAATTGGACCTTTGCCACCATCAGAGGGCAACAATTACTGCCTTACTTGCATTGATCGATTCAGCAATTGGATGGAAGTCATTCTAATGCTCAATATCACCGCCCAGTCAGTAGCAAGTTCTTTCTACAATACTTGGATACGTAGATTTGGAGGTGCAGAAATAATTGTTACGGACCAAGGGAAACAATTCGAATGGGAATTATTTAGAAACTTAGAAAGTGCAACATACTACTCCTTACCACCCTCAGGCAAATGGAAAAATAGAACGCCTACATCGTACCCTCAAAGCAGCAATCAGAGCACACAAGAACCCCAGATGGACTCAGAGCCTACCAATAGTCCTACTTGGTTTACGAGCAGCCATTCGAGAAGACTCCTGATACTCACTTGCGGAAATGATGTATGGAATCACCACTCGAACACTCAATGCAGTTACAGTGCAATCCAGATACCTTTGCAACCCAACTCCGGGATCACATAAATCAACTTAAGACTGCTAAACCTAGGATTGTGACATCCAGATCTACATTTATTCATAAAGACCTATCTAGTAGTTCACATGTGTTCTTCAGGACAGACAGAGTAAAAAAATCCCTCGAGCCACCGTATGAAGGACCGTTCCTAGTGGTGAAGAGGCAGGACAAGTATTTCACCATCAGTATCAAGGGCAAAGATATTAATGTGTCCATTGATAGAGTCAAACCTGCGTCAGTAGCGGCTTTTCGGGTGCATCAGGTACAGCCCGGCTGTACTAACATTTCTCAAACCAATTGTCTTATCATTTTCTGAATTCCTATAGTTTCTCTTTAAAACCTACCGTATTCGTTAATAAGAACGAAGAGTGCGCTTTATATGTTGTGATTACACAACCGGCGTAGCGCTCTTACTTACTAGTAAATTATGCAAGCCCCGCCGTCAGTTTCCTTACGATTGCGCATTGCGGGATGAGTGCAGCCCTACTAATGCTCACAGCAGTATGGGCTGACTTGTGACGTATAACTGAACGGTTGCCATGACAACGCGCCAAACCGCCTGCATTATGTATGCGGAACTATTCCGCTTGGTGTGGCTTGGTGCAGCCGTTCGAGCAAGCGGGATATTGGGCTGCTTCACACGAGCTGTAACGATATTATCCGAACGCACCCGAATATAACTCTGGCTCCCCGCTGGTAGACTGTTCGGGAACAGTTGTAACAAGAAGCAACGTGTGGTGTACGAAGTATTCTTTTACTGTAAAAATTGTGCTGTTAAATTGTGATTCGTGGCCGTGTGGCGCATTAATTGTGAGTGAAGTGTAAATAGAACGAGCGCTTTTGAAGTGCATACAGTAGCAGTAGTGTTTTTATAGTTACCGTACTGTGCTAAGCTTAACATAATTATTGGTGTATGTTTGGAGAGGAAGTGCGTTTGAAATTCAGTTATGTTATAAATATAAGTACGAGTACCTATGTAGAGTGAGAGGTCGTATTTAAATCTTTTCTTATAATGTGAAATAATAGTGTTCCCTCCAAGGCGTATTTTAACATGGAACCGTCCGTCGATTTAGTTTGTATTTTAAGAGAAACTCCGTTTTCTAAATGGATGGAGGAGGATAAAAAAGAAATGTTATCATACAATCAACCCCAACCACTTTTGACTTATCACAAAAAAAACTGGTTCTGCCTCCGGAAAGGTGCACACGCGAAATTTCCAGGTATCTTGGTATAGTAGTTATCCGTGGTTATGCGGTAGTCAGTATTTGCAGAAACTCTTTTGTTGGCCTTGTCTTATTGTAGGAGTGAAACGGGGAGTGTGGAATCACACAGGATTTGAAAATATGTCCTGTGCTACTAGGTCTTTCCAAAAGCACGAAGGTTCCTCGGAACATATAAAAAGTGCCGTGGGATTTAAAAAACTTAAAAAGAATCAGAATCAAATTGCTGACGCTTTAAGAGAAAATGCTCGTCTTTACATCACAAAGTTTAATGAGAATGTGAGGCTTAACAGACTTTTCATGCGATTAACAATCGATGCAGTTTTATTTCTGTCTAAACTGGAAATGGCATTTTGAGGCCATGATGAGAGCGACTCCTCCTTAAATAGAGGGAATTTCAAAGAAATGTTGAAACTTCTAGTCTGTAGCAGCTCATTAGAAATGCAACAGCATTATGCTTCGATAAAGAAAGTTTTTAGCGGAGAATCGAAAACCATACAGTGTGAGCTAATAGACTGCATCTGTACCTTCATTAGGGATTCTGTGAAAGAAGAAATTTTAGAAACCCCTTTCTTTTCAGTTCAGGTCGACGATACAACTGACATCACAAAGAAATCGCAGTGTTCGGTGATACTTCGGTACGGTATATTACTTACAAAGGTGCGCTAGTTGAACGGTTTCTTGGCTTTTTTGATGTTAGTTCGGACCGTACAGCGATTACTTTCTTCCACTTGCTTCAGACTGTTTTGAGTGAATTTTCTTACAAAACTAAATTGATTGCCCAGTGTTATGACGGAGCTAGTGTCATGACAGGCCATCTAAACAGTCTTCAAACTAAGGTCAAGGAAGATGCCCCTCAAGCATTATTTGTTCATTGTTTGGCACACCGATTAAATCTAGTGGTAAAGCAAAGTATTAGCAACATATCAGAGTGCCGTATTTTTTTTGCGAGTCTGGGTGGTATACCCTCATTTTTTCATTCATCAGCCAAAAGAACTTTCGTCACTGATTCAGTAATTGTGAAACGAATACCATCTGGTGTGAATACACGTTGGTCGTCACATGGAAAACTTTTATACGTGGTTGTCGAGGAGTGGGAGGGATTGAAATATATTTTTGAAAGACTTATGCACGACCCTTAGTCAGACGAAAAGACCATTCGTCAATCAGAGGGGTTGTTTAATAACTTGAATAGCTTCCAATTCACATTTTTATCAATAGTATTCAATGCCATTTTTGAGCTTGCTAATATATTATTTAACGTGCTCCAAAAGAAGTCTCTGGGCATTTACTTCTGCATCTCAAAAATAAACACTACGCGGCAACTGATACTAGGTAAAAGGAATGAAGAAACGTTTAAAACCTATTTTCAAATGGCTGAGAAGAAAACTAAAATTGAACTTAAAAGACATTCTGGTTTAAAAACAGAAAACGAGGTTTTCCTTAAGTATCGAGTGATGTATTTTGAGATATTGGATATAGTCTCCGTAGAAATTGATACAAGATTTCAAGATATGCAGAAGCTCCAGTTTCTTTGCTTAGGAGATAGCTCTAAGTTTGAAGAATATTCTAAAATCCTCCCTCTTGATGTTCTAGAGAACTTAAAAATCTCTTATCCCACGATATTTGACACACACAGGTTAAAAAACGAACTTCAGTACATCTATTTTGATTCTACCTACAAAAATACCAGTTTGGAGGAAATAATTTTGTCGCTCAATAAGAATGAACTTAACGATGTGTTCAAAGAAGCGTATAAATTATTTTGTTTAATACTTACTATACCGTCTACCAGTTCCTCAGTAGAAAGAAGCTTTTCATGCCTTAAGCGGATTAAAACATACTTAAGGAATTCAACATCCCAGGAGAGGCTGACTGCGATGGCAACCATATCCCTAGAGAAGTCACTGCTCAACGACTTGATGAATACAATGCCCTTTTACGATGACATCATAGACAAGTTCGCTGCTTCAAAGGATCGAAGAACGGATTTAACATACAAGCAATAGACGTGACCGAATGTGAGTAATATTTGCTCTTTTAGTTACTTTTTTTACTTATTTTGTGCTATTTAAAGTAAGTGCATGGCAATAATACAGCGGTTGATTTGTATGCCATTGCCTTCCCAATGCTTCACCCTGATACCAGATTTCCTCCTAGCTAGATGACCCAACACACCTATTCAAAATGTATGCGTTTACAGCACACGAGCGTGTGTTGGCCTGCACCGAACTTTTACCCCACGAGCCGCCGCTGACCTGCGTATATACTAGTGGATGAAGAGGCAGAACAAGATACAGTGAGGAATCCTAATCTATCTCCCATGAAGTCCCCTGTTTCCGAACAGTACCATGCCAATCAGGACAGTGAACGAGTCAAGACTACACTTAGTGGTAGGGTGATAACATTTCCTACCAGATAACGTGACAGATTTCAATTAATAATTTCTTAGGTTAATTAACACAAAAATTGATAAAAATGTCCAGCATAACTCAACACATTGCTAGTGTTTCGCCCCAGCGTGCCAATTGGGCTCTTCAGTTGGTAAAGGCACACCTACCAAGACGCGTAGCAGGTACACACTGAGAAGGCCATGCAAGGCGCCTCGCCACATATGCGGCCACGTCACGAGCATGCCAGTGCACCACGGGAGCCCAATTGGCACGCTGGGGCGAAACGTTAGCAATGTGTTGAGTTATGCTGGACATTTATCACTTTTTGTGTTAATTATAATGGCTCAACGACAATACTCATTTGATTCTCTTTCGAGAACATTTGATTATATGCAATGCCAAAGCAAGGTTTATTGTTTTTGGAAGTGGACTTCTTGACTCCCGTGGTGCACTGGCATGCTCGTGACGTGGCAGCATATGTGGCGAGGCGTCTTGCATGGCCTTCTCAGTGTGTACCTGCTACGCGTCTTGGTAGGTGTGCCTTTACCAACTGAAGAGCCCAATTGCCACGCTGGGGCGAAACGCTAGCAAAGTGTTGAGTTATGCTGGACATGTTTTTATCACTTTTTGTGTTAATTATAATGGCTCAACGGACAATACTCATTTGATTCTCTTTCGAGAACATTTGATTAAATATCTTAGGTTAAGTTAGATTAATTTTTGTTGTTGTATAGCTTCTATAAATGTTCAGCCCTGTTAACGTAACTTAGTTACTGGCAGGAGAGTGATGTAGCAGAGCATCAAGAAGGCAGTGCGAGAACAGAATATCAAGTAGGCAGTGATGAAATAAAAGAGAATCTTTGTAATTGTTATGTATGATTAGAGTGTGTAAAAATATAATATTTTTGTGCGCTGATTAATGTCAAGAATAATAAAAACAGCAACAATCTCTCCAGGTCTTGCACAAAAAAAACCATACTTGATGATCTATCCTGGTCTTCCAAAACCTTCATCACTATCCAATGATCTACCTAGACCTTGCAAATCAACCTTCAATAATGTATGATCTACTCAGATCTTGAAAACCTCCATCGATATTTTATTTTCATCTGCCCACATCATTCCAAAGCCTTATCACCGGTGTATAGATGGTTAGTTGTCAAGGAAGTTTGTCAACCTAGGCCACTATACAAAATGTTAAGCCCAGGCTATAAGGCGGCCATTTTGTAACCTCATGTTCCTACATTACACATCAGGGCCCTGCGTGGCTATTGCCTGTAGAATGCTCTATCCTTCTGCACCCTGTCGAACAGTCTAAGAAGTAAGCCATAAGTGCGTGACATCATGTCCTTGGCTCTCCCCACCGTTCGCTAGCTACGTGTGCTAGCGAGCTGTGTACAGTATGGTGTGATAGCCTGCAAGCCAGGCAAGTGCTTTAAGGACCGCAATGACCCAGCCTCACACTCTCAGTCCTGTCTATGCTAGAACTTGTCCGTTCAGGTGCGCGCGATCAGCCTGTCCCGGCAGGGTTTCTCAGAACCGTTCTTCTCTTCTCTTCATACTATTATTATTATAATAATTATTAGCAATATAATGTAATTGGGTACCAATAAACTACTTCTCATACTGTTTCCGAGTACATTGTAGATGAATTCTCTATTATTGTATGGATTCATTGATAGCAACATTAGGTCATTTTACTTAGGCATACCTAAACTTGATAAGTGATTAAAAATTTTGATGTTGTTCCTCTCGCTTATTGGTGTATTCTTTGAATACACGGTACGAGAGAATAAAGTCTATTGCTCTTTGCATGTTCATTTCTTCCTTCCTCTTTGTCAAACACCAACAGTGATCATCTGTTTTCTCCTTGATGGGCAAATCTCTTATGTCTTCATAAGTCTGTTCTAGATATATAACTTCTGTGACCCACCTAGCGTCATCTAGCAGCGAATCTCTGAAGCTACTCAATTCCTCCTGGTGCGAGAGGACTTACATATCCATCTGGCCACCAGATCTTGTTACCATCGCCAGCTATTTTCTCCTTGAGCAAGAGGACTACGTCTACTGTTTCACTCACCATGCTGCGCCAGTATCGCCTGCTATCAACTCTTTGAAGACCATTCATCAAGAAGAACATTTATTTTTGATAAGTTGGTTATGCTGATATGTACACCCTTTGTCTCCTACCCCCACTCTTTTCCCCTTCCTTGGACCCTCCGTGCTCCGTTGAGCAGGTCTCACTTCGCAATCGGCAGTTGACTCGGTCAGTTAAAGCTCCTCTCGAGTTAGCCTCCTCAAACCAAGAGGCACACACTCTTCTACGCCATGTTGGCAAGGTAGTTGTCATCCAGAGAAACTTCGCCTTCAACATGAAATCAAGATAAGTACCATTTTAAAAGTTTTAACCTCATCTTAATGGTTTTAACTTCCACGTGCTTTTAATGATACTTTTATAGACAGTGTGAAAGTATTTATTTTGGGGCAAAGATCATTCTTCGTGGGATTTGCCATGTTGAGCTTTCGCTTGTATAAGCCAACCTTACTAAAAAAGAGCTTTTCCTAAGCTATTCATATGAGAAATCATCTCACTACGTGGGATATTACCTAATACCCGCTGTCTATAATTCAACAAGCTAGTTCCTCCGTTGGATTTTCTCAACCCAATTCTTCTACTAAGGTCGTTCTGGAACCTTCGAGATCTTGTACTCTATCTGCGAGTCTTGCCGTCAGGTATTTTTCACTCACCTGTGACAATAATATTTAAAATGAGGAATCTTCCTTACAAATTTTTGCAATAGCTAACTTTCTTCCACCACTGGAACCACTGGAATGTTTTATGGTACATTTAATTGCAAATAACAACTTTTTCAAGAAATAGACTCTCACCTATATAGTGCAATCAGTTATTTCCATAATTGTAATAACTTTCTTTCTCATAAACTTTAGTGTTTCTATAGTGAACTTTGCATCCATCTTTATAGACTACAGTGATAACCAGTGCTCGCTCCACGTTTCTACCGCGTCGCGATCGTCCGTTTATATTAAATACGGCCATGAACATTGATCCTATATCCCAATGATCTTTCCTCAACCTTCTACTAACCACCCATATTAATAAAATTGTAACTTTTCTATAAGGTGTCACTCACGAAGTGCCCTTCCAACTTTGTTAGTTTAACATTAATTAAATTCTGCATAATTGCTTGTGTGATACAAGTTTCAAATTCACATTGTTCCTCTCCGATAATCAGGGAGAACAATTCTTTAAACTCTTGAGCGCGTCATGTTCAGGTTTCACGAAATGGAAACTGTCCCATTTGGCCAGTGATTCCTACTCAAACTTGGGAAGTCTAGAACCTTCCTTTTAACTTTCTTCAGGTTTCACAGTAAGTGACCTGCTCTCCTTTGTATAATTCTCATAAATTAATTCTGTATAAATATAAGAAGTTGTAGGAACTTCTATCTTATTTTTCATGTTTTCATTATTGTTATATTCGAAGTTGTCACTTTCTCTAGAACATTCTCTCAAGAATTTCTTTAGGTACACTCTTTGTACTCCAATTCACGTTCAAAATTTAATTACTTCATTGTTTATTTGTTTAAATCTTATAAAGATTTTAGAAACATGTAAGGTTTGAAACCTTGTAAATTGTCAATTGCCTGGAGCAAATGTTTAATGTTGAGAGGTCTGCGACCCCATTTGTTAAAAAGTTCAAATGAACTATGTTGGTCAAAATTATATTACATAATTGTTAATTTTCTCAAACTTCTTTGAATTGTAAAATAAATGAAGCGTTTCCTTTCGCTTTTTCATTTACGAATACAAAGTTTAGGCAAAATCCCTTCTTCCTTGACTCTCCTACTCAATGACATTAAAATCATTAATAGGGCTTTCACCATTTGTTGCATTTGAGCAAGAACTCTTAAGTTTCACCTCACTAAAGTTCCTTTTAGCTTTAATAGCTAATTCTAATTGGCCAGTAAGGCAAGTAAAGCTCGCTAAGCCAGCTACATGCTTGTGGAGACCCTCTCCGAAAACTTATGGTCAGTTTTCTAAAAGATAAGTGTTTCTTTTTGTCTAAGCTTTTAGCCGGCTTCTCGCTGAGTAAAAGCGTAGCCATTTTCCAATGCATCCATTGGTTTATTTACCAAGATTACTTCATAAGGCATAATCTTTTATCATTTTCCTTCTTAGAGACACTTGGTCGTCTTTACAGGAACTCCATAATTTTGGAAATTGAAAATACCAAACCTGAATTAAATCATTGGCCTTCTTTGAATTATTTTGTAAAAACTAATTTCTTTGAGAAGACATACAGTAAATTTGTTACTATCAGTCTTGCCAGACCATCACCCTTCCCTATAGTAGTTTTATACATGCTTGGGAGGAAATACACTAAAGCCTCTCTCTTGCAAATCGCCCTAGTCCCGGCTGCGGTTCCCGTTAGCTTCAACCAAGCTCGTACCTACTTTAGGTATCAAAGAGTTAATTTTCAGTGGCAACTGCCTCTAAAGGTATTTAAAGTTAAACTTATTAATTTTGTGGGACTCTCCTCCTATTTTTCTATCTTTTTTCTCCAATTCAAAATCTACTTCCTTCTTTTAATCATCTTCCCTTGGTGGGTGGGTTATTCCTCAGCCGATAATCTACCCAAGATTTGGAGCCGAAACCCGGGAGAGTCCATTTGTCATTTTTTCTATTTGACAATACTCTGCAAATTATTAATCTCTACTTTGAATTTTTCAGCTATAACTACATAATGCAAAGCCTGTGAACGGGAAAGAGGCCACTCCTGTCTCCTTTGGTGTGTCCCGTTCTTTCTACTTATTTGCTGCTGCCAGCTTGACAGCATTTCCAAGGTTCCACAGTATCGTGAGCTACATTTCAATCTATTTTTTATAACATGGCTCCTACTGAGAAGGATAAAGATGAAAAACTTACTTCTAAACGAGCATCCTATAAAGGACAAATTACCCGTTTCAGAAAGTACATAAAAGAGTTAGATCCCTCAGAAGCTCAATTAGACTTGTTGAAACATCGTGTACGAGATTATGAACGTTCTTATGAAAATTATTGTAACATCCAAACTGAAATAGAAACTTGCATGCTCAATCAAACCGAAGATCGAGTTGAAGTAGAAAATAAATATTACGAAGGCATAGGTTCTGCTTTCAAAATAATACGCCAACTCGAAGAGGAGCAGAAAAAGGACGCTTCTGTTCTTGGTTCCCTTCACGAACCACAAACTTCTTTCCGTGAGGGCACTCACAAGCCCAAACCAACTTTACCGAAAATTGATTTACCCCATTTTTCTGGAGATGAATCTGCTTGGGATTCTTTCTATGAATTATTTTGCTCCCTTGTTCATGACAATGAAGACATTCAAGTTATTTACAAGTTTCATTATTTGAGATCTATCCTCCGAGGTCAAGCTTTGCAGTTGGTCGAAGCACTTCCCCTACGTGCCGAAAATTACCCCATTGCCTTTAACTTATTAAAGGAAAGATATGGAAATTTACGTTTACGTATTCAACGCCATATGAAGGCGCTATTTAACCTACCTGCGTCACAGCACAATGACGTCACTAGTTTGCGTACTTTAGTTGACACTACCCAACTCCACGTTAAAGCTTTGTCCCAATTAGATCAACCTACTGAACATTGGGATACTTTCCTAATACATTTAGTAGTCTCTAAAGTTGATGCTGCTACCCTCAAAGCTTGGGAAATTGAACTTTTTAAAGAAGACGACTACTCTTACGAGCATTTAGTCACTTTCATAAATGCCAGATGCCAACTTTTAACTGCTCTAGCTAATCAAAGTGAACCCTCTTCTCCCAGTTCTAAATTTGAATTAATGTCTATCAAACCTAAAAGCGAACGCTTAGCATCTAATACTCAAAAACCCGGGTCCAGCTCATCTAAATTTAAATCAAACTCCACTGGTTACCCAACTAGGTCTAGTGAACGTCGTGTTGCT
Source organism: Meconema thalassinum (assembly GCA_946902985.2). NCBI lineage: Eukaryota > Metazoa > Arthropoda > Insecta > Orthoptera > Tettigoniidae > Meconema > Meconema thalassinum. The sequence goes on from OX336397.1 coordinate 148,124,830, forward strand.
AGCTCTATCGTTTTAAACACGCAAAGCGAACCTCGCAAAAGTTTAAACGAACCTGTAAAGTGCATACTTTGTAAAGATCCCCATGCCCTATACCTTTGCAAATCTTTTAAAGAAATGTCAGTCGACGACAGACGAAAATTAGTCTCTCAAAACAAACACTGTTTCAACTGCCTAGCGCCTACGCATTCTGCTTCTAATTGCAAGTCCACAAGACTTTGCTACCATTGTGAAAAGGCTCATCATACTTTACTACATCGTCATGATCAGGCAAGGTCATCGACAGCATCTACTTCTCCGAAAAATGATAGTGCTAACTGTTCTAATGCTTCATCGTATATTCAAAATGCCAAGTCCATACGCAGTGCCCAAGTATTGTTGTCTACTGTTCAAATCGAAGTTCAGGATAACTTTGGCAACTGGGTCCGTGCACGCGGTCTTCTAGACTCAGCGGCAACTCATGATTTTGTGTCTAATTCCTTGATTAGAAAACTAGGTCTACCTGTAAACCCCACTTCTATCAACGTGTCGGGCATCAACAGCTCAAAATCGCAAGCTTTACAATTCTCAAAGCTAACTATAAGAGATACTTGTCATAGAAACAACTTTCTTAAACTTAATTGTCTAATTCTTAATAGCATTGGAGAAGACACTCCAAGTCACTCTGTGGATATTTCAGGGTTAAACATTCCCTCGCATTTAAGGCTAGCCGATCCTTGTTTCAATATGCAGAACCCTATTGACATACTCTTTAGTGCCAATGTTTTCTGGAATTGCCTACGTAAACAGGTTCGTAAGTTATCCTCAAACGTGGTCGCCAGAGACACTAATTTTGGATGGATCGTCACAGGGCAACTTCCCCATTATTCTCCTCAACCCGCATCGCAATGTTACTTCTCCAATACTGACCTAGAACAGTTCTGGAGGCTTGAAAATGTTGATTCTCCTAATGTACCCTCTTCAGAAAATGAATTCTGTGAGCAACTTTTTTTTGAACACCACCACTCGTTCTTCTGATGGCCGGTTCGTTGTTCAAATGCCAAGATTACACAATCCTCCTAAACTTATCAACTCTCAGCCTAAAGCTCGAAAAGCCCTCTTTGCTATCGAGAGCAAATTCAAAAAGGAACCTCTTGTTAAACAACAGTACACTAATTTCATAGATGAGTATGAAAGCTTAGATCATATGGAAGTTGTTAACAAATCTGCTGATGAATTACACCCCCCAATTGAAACTGTTTATTTAAATCATCATCCCGTGTGGAAAAACCCTCTTGTAAAAGATAAAATTCGAGTTGTTTTCAATGGTTCATCACCCGACGTTAATGGCAACAGCCTTAATGACACTCTTTTTTCTGGTCCTGCTATTCAATCAGATCTATCTGCTATACTCTTAAACTTTCGATTATTTCCCATAGCGGTCATAGCCGACATAAAACAGATGTACCGTCAAGTGTTAATTCAACCAGAACAACGAGATCTTCAAAGAATCTTGTGGCGTGATGAAACCAGTAAGCCCATTAAGGTATTTCGCTTGAAAACGGTTACTTATGGCTTAAAACCCTCTGCTTTCCTTGCTATCCGATCCCTACACTTGCTAGCCTCACAAGATGGTCATTTATTTAACCCCAAAGCCTCTGAAGCACTAACAACATCATTTTATGTTGACGATTATTTGCAATCCTTCCCCTCTTTGGAGGAAGCTTCTTTTGTATCTTTTGAACTTCAGGCATTACTAAGGAATGGAGGTTTCCCACTCCATAAGTGGAACTCCAACTCCCCTGAGTTTCTCGCTCAGTTTCCCATCGAAGACGTAGATCCTTCTTCTGTTGAAATTTGTGGAAACTCCGAATCTATAAAAACTCTAGGAGTTCACTGGTGCACTAGCACTGACACTCTTATCTATAAAGTTTCGCTCGCAGAAGAGCTTCCTAATACAAAAAGACAAATTCTCTCTGAAATTGCAAAAATTTTTGACCCACTTCAATTCCTTGCCCCAGTCATCGTTATAGCCTAACTCTTCATGCAAGAGCTGTGGTCGCTTAAGTGTGAATGGGATGATACTGTCCCCCTTTCTTTTCTAAATCGCTGGCTCTCGTTTCGCAGCAATTTGTTGGATCTTTCCCTCATTGAAATTCCCAGGAATTTAATCAGCTCTCATTCTAATGCATTCTTTTTCCTTCATGTGTTCGCGGACAGTTCCGAAAAAGCTTATGGTTGCTGTGCATATTTAGTTTATCACGATTCATTCTATGGATCTCTAGTTTCCAACCTTGTTTGTGCCAAATCGAAGGTCGCTCCTCTCAAAACTATCACTTTGCCTAGGCTCGAACTGTGCGCTGCACTCATGGCTGCAGAACTTGTTAAGAAATTACGGGAAGTATTAAAAGTCGAATTCTCGCAAATTTATCTCTGGAGCGATTCCATGATCACCCTTTCTTGGATCGCTAAGAACACTTCTCACTGGCAAACTTTTGTTGCAAATAGAGTTTCCAAAATTCAAACTCTTTCTTCTGGATGTCAATGGAGGCATGTGCCTAGTGCCGACAATCCAGCTGATATTATCTCTCGTGGTTGTTTACCCTCTCAATTGGCAGCTTCCCAATTGTACTGGCATGGGCCCTCGTGGTTAATCAAAGACTCTTCTTCATGGCCTTCTAAACCTCCAGCTACAAATTTCAACTTGCCTGACGCTAAAGTACCTCTATCCATTGCTTCGTGTCTTGTTTCCAACGCTTCTCATCCTTTGTTGTCCCGCTATTCTTCTTTTCATAAATTACTACGAATTGTCGCCTATCTCCTTAGATGGAAATATCTTGTGGTTGACCAACCTCTTCTCCCTAAACCACACCTTACCAATCATGAATTGAACCTCGCTACCATTAAGGTTTTACAACTGACACAGCAAGAAGCCTTTTCTTCTGAATTGTCTTTACTTTCTTCTAAAAGAGATCTTCCCAAATCCAGCCGTCTTCGTGCTTTAGCCCCGTTTCTTGATGACCATGGGTTACTCAGGGTAGGTGGAAGGCTCTCGCAATCTTTACTTTCTGAGGACAAAAAGCATCCCGTTATTTTGCCTTCCAAACATCACGTAACGTCCTTAATTATACGTGACTTTCATTACCGTAATCTTCATGTTGGTACACGCACTCTGCTTTGCCTCTTAAGGGAAAAGTACTGGATTATAAATGGAATTCATGAAGTTTCTTCTGTAATTCACAAGTGCATTCCTTGTTTCAAAGCGAAACCTAAAATCAATACTCAATTAATGAGCGATCTGCCCTCTTTTCGCTCTTCTCCTATACGCCCATTTGCTTTAACTGGTGTGGACTATATGGGTCCGTTCCAATATCAACGAAACTCTCCTGAAGCTAAACGCAAATTGTTTGGTAAGCTTTATGTTTCTCTCTTTGTTTGCATGGTTACCGGCGCAATCCACTTGGAACTAGTAACGAATGCTTCTACTTCTTATTTTTTATCAGCTGTCTCTCGCTTCACCGCTAGGCGTGGTGTTCCTTCAGAGATGTTTTCTGATAACGCTTCCACCTTTCAGGGCGCAGCTTCCCTGTGGAAGAAAGCTCTCACTTCCTCTCCTGCCATGGAACAAATTTCTAATTTTTCCTATTCAAAGGGTTTTAAATGGCGCTTTATACCTCCTTACGCTCCTCATCACGGTGGTAGGTGGGAATCTTGCGTAAAGCTCACTAAACGTCATTTGAGAAAAGTCTTAGGTAATCGAATTCTGACTTATGAAGAATTCAATTCACTGTCCATTCTAATTGAAGGCGTTGTTAATTCTCGCCCTTTAACTCCGCTTTCCAATGACCCTGATGACCTACTTCCACTCACCCCTGGTCACTTCCTTATTGTCACTTCTCTTTCTGCCCCTCCTCCTCTTCCCAATTCTTACAGGGATTTTAATCTACCTATTGTTTGGCGTAAACTTGAAGCCCTCCGTATTTCCTTTTGGAAGAGGTGGAACCTGGAATATTTAACTTCCTTGCAACGGAGACAGAAGTGGTTTCTTTCCAGTCCTGACATTAAGGTTGGGGACTTGGTCTAAGTTAGGGATGTTTCACCCCCCTTAGTATGGATTTCTGGTAGAGTGACCGAGTGTTATCCTGGGAGAGATGGGAGAGTCAGGGTGGCCAAAATCTTGACCACTAATGGCGCGATCACAAGACCTCTGTCTTTGATTGCACCGCTGCCATTAAATGTGTAACTGCTTATTTGTTCTCTGTTGGTGTTAGTCCCCCAGTATGGTGTATTCTTTGAATACACGGTACGAGAGAATAAAGTCTATTGCTCTTTGCATGTTCATTTCTTCCTTCCTCTTTGTCAAACACCAACAGTGATCATCTGTTTTCTCCTTGATGGGCAAATCTCTTATGTCTTCATAAGTCTGTTCTAGATATATAACTTCTGTGACCCACCTAGCGTCATCTAGCAGCGAATCTCTGAAGCTACTCAATTCCTCCTGGTGCGAGAGGACTTACATATCCATCTGGCCACCAGATCTTGTTACCATCGCCAGCTATTTTCTCCTTGAGCAAGAGGACTACGTCTACTGTTTCACTCACCATGCTGCGCCAGTATCGCCTGCTATCAACTCTTTGAAGACCATTCATCAAGAAGAACATTTATTTTTGATAAGTTGGTTATGCTGATATGTACACCCTTTGTCTCCTACCCCCACTCTTTTCCCCTTCCTTGGACCCTCCGTGCTCCGTTGAGCAGGTCTCACTTCGCAATCGGCAGTTGACTCGGTCAGTTAAAGCTCCTCTCGAGTTAGCCTCCTCAAACCAAGAGGCACACACTCTTCTACGCCATGTTGGCAAGGTAGTTGTCATCCAGAGAAACTTCGCCTTCAACATGAAATCAAGATAAGTACCATTTTAAAAGTTTTAACCTCATCTTAATGGTTTTAACTTCCACGTGCTTTTAATGATACTTTTATAGACAGTGTGAAAGTATTTATTTTGGGGCAAAGATCATTCTTCGTGGGATTTGCCATGTTGAGCTTTCGCTTGTATAAGCCAACCTTACTAAAAAAGAGCTTTTCCTAAGCTATTCATATGAGAAATCATCTCACTACGTGGGATATTACCTAATACCCGCTGTCTATAATTCAACAAGCTAGTTCCTCCGTTGGATTTTCTCAACCCAATTCTTCTACTAAGGTCGTTCTGGAACCTTCGAGATCTTGTACTCTATCTGCGAGTCTTGCCGTCAGGTATTTTTCACTCACCTGTGACAATAATATTTAAAATGAGGAATCTTCCTTACAAATTTTTGCAATAGCTAACTTTCTTCCACCGCTGGAACCACTGGAATGTTTTATGGTACATTGAATTGCAAATAACAACTTTTTCAAGAAATAGACTCTCACCTATATAGTGCAATCAGTTATTTCCATAATTGTAATAACTTTCTTTCTCATAAACTTTAGTGTTTCTATAGTGAACTTTGCATCCATCTTTATAGACTACAGTGATAACCAGTGCTCGCTCCACGTTTCTACCGCGTCGCGATCGTCCGTTTATATTAAATACGGCCATGAACATTGATCCTATATCCCAATGATCTTTCCTCAACCTTCTACTAACCACCCATATTAATAAAATTGTAACTTTTCTATAAGGTGTCACTCACGAAGTGCCCTTCCAACTTTGTTAGTTTAACATTAATTAAATTCTGCATAATTGCTTGTGTGATACAAGTTTCAAATTCACATTGTTCCTCTCCGATAATCAGGGAGAACAATTCTTTAAACTCTTGAGCGCGTCATGTTCAGGTTTCATGAAATGGAAACTGTCCCATTTGGCCAGTGATTCCTACTCAAACTTGGGAAGTCTAGAACCTTCCTTTTAACTTTCTTCAGGTTTCACAGTAAGTGACCTGCTCTCCTTTGTATAATTCTCATAAATTAATTCTGTATAAATATAAGAAGTTGTAGGAACTTCTATCTTATTTTTCATGTTTTCATTATTGTTATATTCGAAGTTGTCACTTTCTCTAGAACATTCTCTCAAGAATTTCTTTAGGTACACTCTTTGTACTCCAATTCACGTTCAAAATTTAATTACTTCATTGTTTATTTGTTTAAATCTTATAAAGATTTTAGAAACATGTAAGGTTTGAAACCTTGTAAATTGTCAATTGCCTGGAGCAAATGTTTAATGTTGAGAGGTCTGCGACCCCATTTGTTAAAAAGTTCAAATGAACTATGTTGGTCAAAATTATATTACATAATTGTTAATTTCCTCAAACTTCTTTGAATTGTAAAATAAATGAAGCGTTTCCTTTCGCTTTTTCATTTACGAATACAAAGTTTAGGCAAAATCCCTTCTTCCTTGACTCTCCTACACAATGACATTAAAATCATTAATAGGGCTTTCACCATTTGTTGCATTTGAGCAAGAACTCTTAAGTTTCACCTCACTAAAGTTCCTTTTAGCTTTAATAGCTAATTCTAATTGGCCAGTAAGGCAAGTAAAGCTCGCTAAGCCAGCTACATGCTTGTGGAGACCCTCTCCGAAAACTTATGGTCAGTTTTCTAAAAGATAAGTGTTTCTTTTTGTCTAAGCTTTTAGCCGGCTTCTCGCTGAGTAAAAGCTTAGCCATTTTCCAATGCAACCATTGGTTTATTTACCAAGATTACTCCATAAGGCATAATCTTTTATCATTTTCCTTCTTAGAGACACTTGGTCGTCTTTACAGGAACTCCATAATTTTGGAAATTGAAAATACCAAACCTGAATTAAATCATTGGCCTTCTTTGAATTATTTTGTAAAAACTAATTTCTTTGAGAAGACATACAGTAAATTTGTTACTATCAGTCTTGCCAGACCATCACCCTTCCCTATAGTAGTTTTATACATGCTTGGGAGGAAATACACTAAAGCCTCTCTCTTGCAAATCGCCCTAGTCCCGGCTGCGGTTCCCGTTAGCTTCAACCAAGCTCGTACCTACTTTAGGTATCAAAGAGTTAATTTTCAGTGGCAACTGCCTCTAAAGGTATTTAAAGTTAAACTTATTAATTTTGTGGGACTCTCCTCCTATTTTTCTATCCTTTTTCTCCAATCCAAAATCTACTTCCTTCTTTTAATCATCTTCCCTTGGTGGGTGGGTTATTCCTCAGCCAATAATCTACCCACTTATACGAAACGTACCTCAAGCTTTTACTTCTCTTTGAAGCCTATCGTTTGCTCTAATCGACCTGTCTTGTTAAGCCGATGGTTATTTAACATCTTCTGGGCGGTGGGGGTCCAGCATAAATTTTGTATCCTTCTGTTGGCCTAAAACAATTATTATGCCCATTGTGTTTCTGCTTATAACACGAGGAAGACACGTAAACATGGGTCGCGTGACATTTCTGAAACGTTACAGCTGCATCTTAGATCTATTTCGGTGATTCCTAATGTTTGGAGTGAATCATCTCCTTAATTAGGTTTTAGAGTCCTGGCTACACCCAAGGAGGTCTCACACAAAAGCAACCTTTGCTTCCAGCTATTTGTGCTAGACTACTCCCTTTCATTTTTACTTCTGCATTCGTCGTTCTCCATAAAATATGGTAATTAGGTGGTTTCTGTACTTTCGCAATCAACCTGCAAGTTCCTTTTGTGTTTTCGATAGATTCCCTTTAGCCTTAAGTGTCGGCTATTTATATTCCCTTTGCTCCTAATTAGTAAATCACCGCTTCATCGTTATCACCATCTTCTTCATCATCATCGTCCTGGCAACCTCCTTCGTTGCACAAACACAAATTACGCATCATGTCAACATGTCTTCAAGCAATTCTTGTACTCTCCGTATATATGTGGCACAGTCTCCCGACATGATGTTTACTATATTTTGGAAGTTTATACACTGAAAATTGCTAAATTAGCTTCGAGGTTTTCCTATGCCCAGAACTTAGAATGCAAATCAAAGGTTTTAAATACGATATGTGGATTACATTATAAATATGTAATTGGATTAACTCACGAGGGCTACTTGTAGCATGGGCTTTTGAGAATATTTTACGGAAGCTATTCTAACAACTGTACGGAGTGATTTGCTCTCAGAGTTCCCATATCAGTACTCGAAGTGCAGAATAAGAATGTAGAAAAACAGAATCTCGTGCCCACTGGCCTGGTGCAAGTCCTAGAAATGAGTACCGCTTGGATGAGTTACGTATCATCGGTACCATTTCAGTACCTCAAACCGAAATCAAATTTCTTGGCAGGGCAGGGAATCAAATCCGGACCACCGGGGCCCGACAGCCAAAAATGTTATCCACTACACCACAAGGTGGTCTCTTTCATTGTCAGCGCAATCGATTGCATGATTCCATGTCACTTCTACACTGCACGAACTATAATACTACCAATTTCTTAGCATTTTTGGCATTACATAGCGCCTGATAAAACTAGAGCCGATTAGTTCCAAGAACTAACAAACAAAACAGTTTTAGGTACTCCACCGAAAGAAATATCGACAATCTGATAAAAAGACAGACAACATATTTGTAATTTTCAGAGCAAAATTGTTTTACAATGAATAGCGGTCTCCATACTGTTGAAATAATGAAAATTGTCCTAAAACTTCAAAAGTTAGAAGGATTTCATGTCAACTTGCATATTTTGCCGTATATATTATGCGTAGATAAATTCCACGAGGTATTGTTTCAGGCGATGTTGAAAATAAGAATAAAGGACATCAATTACCTTATATTACGACGGAATATTTTTCATTTTAAAATCCTGATAAATCTGCTAACGCATGTTTCTCGAACTCACATATCCCTGAACAGCATCAATCTAATCGGTTGGTGAATTCAGAATCTTGTTATTGAAATACAACTTTATAGTCCTAATGTAGTTCTTTTGGTTCTACCCATAGTTATTCCGGTTGCTCTGAGTTAGCGGATGTGGTGAGACACTTTCCTTGTGGGAATGATATTACAGACAGATGCCCTTCATGACACCAATCTCTTGAGAGGAGTTAATGACAAATGAAATTAATGATGTAAGGTATGAAATGGCTGTGTGTGGTCTTTCGAGTTCGGAATAGTCTGACCTCAGATGGTAATTATGTCATCAAATTAAAACTGTATTTTAACTCTCCTGAGGCCATACTGGCTCCTGTTACTGTCACATGCATGTTTACCAATATGCTTGATTCCATTTTTAGGATTATTATATCTCGTGCACCTGCTGCATTACCCAAAACGTATGGAAATTCCTGCATCCTGGTTCATGTACGTCCGAATATCATGTTTTATGCGTCTTCGGTGTGTTTCATTAATGTATGACAATCCCACTATGCTATCTTTGTCCTCCCCATAAACACGTTATGAACACGGTAGACTACACGCATATGACAATATGTTGACTCTATTGCGCCTATTTTGCAGGCTCTGCGCTCAGTACTAAACGTACTGCAGTACCCCGTCATATGGACAGTGCGTGTGCGACTAAGCGCTGCAGTGTCGTGCTGCACTGCTCACAAATGGGTAGGGTTGGGCTGCGCTTCGCCATCACGAGTAAATTTCTCGCTAGAACTGCTTCACCTTGCACATTGCACGGCTCTGTTACACACCATGGCGCTAACATATACTTGCGGATTTACTAAATTAATTAAGTTGATACCCATACCCAAAATAAAATACGGTAGTGACTTTTTCAGGTATAATTATACAATAATAATTCCTGTCCTCAATATAATAATACTAGAAATATGAAATATCCAAAACCCATAATTAATAACAACATTGCATCTACAGTGCGAATCATCCAAAATGTGAACTTGCCTCAATATTGATAATAATCACACAACACAAACACACAAATTTTACCCCAATATAATAAAATTAAAATAAATACCCCCAATTAATCGCACAAGGCAAAAACCTGAGGGTGAGCTATCTATGTAACTGAATCATTTTGGTTACAACACGGCATTTTTAATTCCAATATGTTTTTAATGATGGACGTTTCCAAGGGTAGGTGAGGTTCGGAGTGGTTTCCACTAAGTCATGTAATATGAAACCTAGCTGCGCACGACAGGGTAGCCCGAGCGGTCGATCCAACATGATTGATTAATTTTATATTTTTTAATTTATTTAATTCATAATTATTTATTATTTAATTTTTATTATTAAATATTTATTTATTGAATATTTAATGTTTATTATTATTGATTATCTATTATTTAATTTTTGTAAAATGTATTATTTAATATTTATTATTTAATATTTGACTTATTTATTTATTCTTCTTGACGTTTCGGCCAGCTATGGATCACGTTAATACAACTGCTCTCTTCCTCGAGCTTAAACATTCGTCCAGTAACGCCTCATGTGTTCTCGGTGCTGCTGTTTCCTGGTTTCAGTTCACGTCTGGCCTGTTCTTAGGTTAGGGTTTTCGTGGAGACTCAGGGGTTCTTTTAGTTTCATCTTAAGGGGCGTACGCATCTGAATATCGTTGTATGTAATTTCCAGTTCTTCTTCTTTTAAATCCTTTTCTACCTCTCCGAACCACGCTCCCTTGTTTTTTTTAACCCAGAAAGTGAGTAAAGATTTTGTTTGACAATCACATTAGTCTAAGTCTTGTTAAATGACCATGCAACACAATCCTCCTCTTTCTCTTCATGTCAGTGATTTTGGCGACGTGTGTAGAGTTCATGGTTGTTCCTCCGTCTGTAATCACCGTTTTCCTTGGATGGGCCCAAGATTTTCCGTAAGATCTTCCCTTCTTTGATTTCAAGTTTCTCCATAAGACCTTTTCTGTGCATCATAAGGCACTCTACAGCATATAAAGCTTCCGGTCTAATGACTGTGCAGTAATGCAGAAGCTTGGCATTTAGGGATAATTATTTCTTGTTATAGATTCCCTTGGTTAATTAGTATGCTATTTCCATTTTTGTCATTCGTGATGTGAAACCCACATTCTCAGAGATATACATTCACCTAGGTGTTTGAACTTACTTATCTGTCCGCTTGATCGTTCCCGTTGCAATGGCTAGTTTTCTTGGTGCCAGCTGTATAATACTTATAAACTTGTTTTCTCGAAGCAAAAATTGAGCTCTGCCTTTGCTGCTAGTTTCCGGAGTTGACTGATTTGTTCTATGGCTGTACTCATGGAATGAGAAGAAAATGCGAGATCATCCGCGAACTCTAGACAATCAACTATTAGATTCATGTTTTTGTATCCCAGTGTCACCCCATTTTCAACTCCTTTGTTTCTCAATTCTCTCCGCCACTCACGGATGACTTTGTCAAGCACACTATTGGAGAGTAAAGGTGAGAACATTGGGGGCTGTATATTCTCTCAGGATGGTAGGATGTGGGAATTATCAAGTAAATGTGTATAATTGTTAATGTATGCCAGTTCTCAGTTGTGATCAATAATATTTGGCAAGAATGAATTAAGTGTTGTCATGGAACTCTCTATACTATGTGGTAGATATGTGTTATTGTAGCTATGCATGTATATGGAAGCGGATCGTTGGCGTATTTGGTAGCATGCTGAACTGATGAGCCCAAGATTGCGGGTTCAAACCCGGACGAAGTCGTCGGATTTTTAAGAGCGTTAAAATCATTCAGTATGCCTTCTTTCGAAGGGCAAGTAAAGCCGGCGGTCCCTTGTCATAGATATATGGCATGTAAAATATCCTTCCACAGACTAAACTTGTGTGGAGATAAATTTCTAGGTTAGATTTCTTTGGAACGCTCTATCAAAGTTCCAACGTTCACCACTGGGTATCATTGACATCTGGTAGCGAAAGTTGGAACTAGTTGAAATTGAACAGAACGTGTAGCTCCCCTCTAGTTGTCCGCTCGAAGCAGCTACAAACTCTGGTGAGCCGAACATATTCCTTGACACTCCAGGCACTAAATGCCATACGGTAAATAAAATGTGGAAGAACATGGAAAGACTCCTTAGACCAAAGATACTCTAATACTGTTGGGTTAGAAGAGATCAAGAGTTAACCATGGAAAGTCGACAGGGAGGTTGATAGAGAGGAGTCTTGCCTGAGTGCATATGCATTTATGGTTTAAAAACTCTAGGATAAAGTACTTAGGTATAAATACATGGGAATGATTGATGAGAAATTCCAACGAGTAGATGTGAAAGAACATGTTAACATAAGATATAGGGATACCGTGCAAAGCATAGCTTGGGGTTGATAGTGCACACAGAAAGGAGAGTGTACAAGCATTGGTCTAAAAGAAAATGGACTTAAACCCGTGTGGCTTCAGACAGCAATGGGAATATAATATCAAAGTTTTAGTCCATGTTGAATTCAGGTGTAGAGGGTAAGAGAAGCAGAGGTAAGCCTAGGAGTAGATGCATGGAGTCAGAATCATGGATCTTAAAGTGAGAGGTTGGAGATGAGATGTGATAAATGTTTATGTGAGGGTGTGTTTTTTACGGCCGGATACCTTTTTTGACACCAACCTCATCGAAGAAATATTTGAGGAATAAATGAATGAATGTTACGAACTCGGCAGAGGAGGAAGGAAGCAGCCGTGGCCTACGATAAAGGACCGTCTCAGCGTTTGCCTGGAGGGATTGTAGTGAACCAGAGAAAACGACTTCTGAGATAGCTGACGTGTAAGGAGAATATTATGGAATCTGTTTAAATTTTGGGGGATTTTGTTGATTTGGTTAAATTTGATGGTTTTCAGTGAATTTGGGAAAGTTTCTTAAATTATAGTGAAATTGGGTATATTCGGGTATATTAAAGTGAATTTGGGTATACTTTAGGCAATTCTTGGGTGAATAAATAGGATTTGAGTAAATCTTGATAATCTTTGGAGAAATGTGCGTAATTGAGGAACTTTAGTGATCGACCAACCGCTCAACAACCCTGTTGTATGGAAGAAACAAAAACAAAAAAGAATCCAAGAGTATATAAGAACAGTTTGAAAATTGTAAATACTTAGGTCGAGCATTCTCTCATGATGGTTGTGTTTGGGGGATATAAAGAGTCGAAGTGTTTAATAGCCAATGCAGTGAGTTCTCAGTTGGGATTAACAGTACTGTTCAAGAAAAATGTTATGTAGCAACGAACTCTTTCTACATCGTTTAGTATCTGTATGAAAGTAATGGGCAGATTTATGATATCTGATACAAAAGCTAGAGGTAACTCAAATGAGGGTAGCACTAATAATTGATGGGCAGTAGTTGTATGCATCCTCGTAATGTGTAGTTAAAAGTGAGCCGACTTAGATGGTGGGGGCCTATGGTGAGAATGGGACGTGAGCTTACCTAAGAGGTTAATAAATTTGGACGTAGGGAGTAAGAGAAAGATTTTTAGGGCGCATGCGCACCTAAGCTCTTCTAAGATGGCGGGATTTTCAAACGTTATGGTATTGATATCGCGCCAGGAGATGGCAGTTGGGTTTGAACTGCAGATGTCTTCCCGCTCACTGCGTAACGCGCATTCCAAAACATTAAGTTGGTCACTAGTTGCATCACTCAGCACAATCGTTCTTTGACTGGCTGCGTGTTGTCTTATGCGATAAAAACCATTGACATGCGGAAAGCCTGTATATTTAGGTTTGGAATAGGCGGACTGCGCATGCGTATTGCGATGACAATAGATCCATGCATAGCCCCTTCTCTACTTCCTACCCCTATCCCCCACCATCCTCATCACCAGAATACTCTAAAATGTCAAACAGATTTTTCCAAATTTAATTAGATTTAACACAAAAGTCCAACATTGCTTCCACTTAATTTATCCGGGCTCATCCATGTTGACCTCCCTTGGCCAGTTTCTGTTCTTTTACAAATGATGTATTGATTTATTTATTATTTAATATTTATTTATTATTATTTATTGATTATCGATTATTGATCAAATACGAAGTCACCGACCCGAGATTTCCTAAACTAGTGGATATCACTCAAACGCCTCACCGGAGAAAGTCCCCTCTATTCATTTTCGATTTGCATTTTATTGATGGACATTTCCAATGTTAGGTGAGGTTCGGAGCGGATTCCGCAAAGTAATGTAACATGACACCTAGTGGCCCCGACAGTATAGCCCGAGCGGTCGATGCAACATGGTCGATTGATGATTATTTTTACTATTTTTAGCCTACTGTAATTTCATTTATGAAACAAGTAGTTCCGTGAAGAACTATACAGCCTATTTCCATATATCCTATTCACATTAATTGCCTCTATCAACATACAAAATTTCAATTTGATTGCTGTAATAGATTCGTAGATATTCAGAACCGACTAAATATTGCGGATGGTCGCCATGTTGGAGTTTTATATATGTAGGTCTTAGAGTTTTGTACTGTTACATGAATATTATTGTGTACGTGTAGTATTCAAACTTCAATCGCATGATTAGGACACAAGAATTAAAAAATTCGCTCAGCTGCCATCTTCTGGTTATGGAAACAATTGAAAAAAAATTAGATGCCAGTGGATTAATATTTGTATAAGGATTTACTGTACCAAGTGTCACTGCACTCGGATGGTTAAATTGCGAGAAGCGACCATGTGAGTATTTATACTTCGCGTCGCCGCCATGTTGGATTTGTGATCACCAGGTTATTGAAAGTCCTATAGGTGAACTTATGTTCATAGCCCCTATGAACATTAAAAATTCAGTTTGATTGCTGGAATAGATTCGTAGATATTGAAATCCATCTAAATATTTCGGATAGCCACCATGGTGGATTGTTATATGTATAGGCCATAGAGCCATGTACCATTAAATGAAAATTATTGCGTAGGTTCATTATTCAAACTTTCACTTCGATCGCATGATTACGTCACAAGAAATAAAACTTAATTTTAAAATTCGCACAGCCGCCATCTTAAGGTTATGTAAATAATTGAACTAAATTAGATACCAGTGCATTACAATGTGTATAAACATTTCCTGTACCAAGTTTCATTGCGTTTGGATCATTAAATCGCGACAAAGGTCTATTTAAAATTTTCAACTTCGCTTGGCCGCCATACGTTTTGTAGTTAACCGGCTTTGAATGTCTTATAAATGAACTTTCAGTAATGCCCTTTATATCCATACAAAATTTCAGGGTAATACCACTAATAGTTTCAGAGATATAGAATGCCGGTGAAATAATTCGCACAGCCGCCATCTTGACGTTATGTAAACAATTGAACAAAGTTAGATGTCGGTGCATTACAATGTGTATCCCCTGACTTTTGAAAACCTCCTAACTACAAAACCAACATGGCGGCCTAGCGAAGTTGCGACATTTAAATAGACGTTTCTCGTGATTTAACTAACCAAACGCAATGAAACTTGGTACAGTATATGTTTATACACATTGTAATAAACCGACATCTAACTTCGTTCAATTGCTTGCATAACCTCAAGATGGAGGTTGTGCGAAATATTTCTCCGGCATTAGATATCTCTGAAACTATTATCGGTATCACCCTGAAATTTTGTACGAAGATAAATGGCACTACTGGAAATTCATCAATAAGACTTTCAAAAACCGCTTAACTACAAAACGAAGATGGCGGCCAAGCGAAGTTGAAGGTTTTAAATAGTTTTTTTTCTCGCAATTTAATGATCCAAACGCAATGAAATTTGGTACAGCAAATATTTATCCACATTGTAATGCACTGGTATCTAATTTAGTTCAATTTTTTACATATCCTCAAGATGGCGGCTGTGCGTATTTTAAAATTAAGTTTTTATTTCTTGTGTCGTAATCATGCGATGGAAGTGAAATGAATAATGAACCTACACAAAAACTTTCCGTTAGTGGTACATAACTGTATGGCCTATACATATAGACTAACAATTCAACTTGGCAACCATCCGAAATATTTAGACGGTTCTCAATATCTACGAATCTATTGTAGTAATACAACTGATTTTTTATATTCATAGGGGCTATGATTATAAGTTCACCTATAGGACTTTCAATAACCTGGTGATCACAAATTCAACATGGTGGCGACGCGAAGTATAGATATTCACATGGACGTTTCTCGCAATTAAACCATCCGAGTGCAGTGGAACTTGGTACAGTAAATCCTTACACAAATGTTAATCCACTGGCATCTAATTTATTTCAATTGCTTCAATAACCACAAGATGGCAGCTGTGTGAAATTTTAAAATCTCGTTTTTACTTCTTGTGTCCTAAGAATGCGATTGAAGTTTGAATACTACACGTACACAATAATTTTCTTGTAACAGTACATAACTCTAAGACCTACATATATAAAAATCCAACATGGCGACCATCCGAAATATTTAGTCGGTTCTCAATATCTACGAATCTATTACAGCAATCAAAATGAAATTTTGTGTGTTGATAGTGGCAATTAACATTAGTAGGATATATGCAAATAGGGTTTAGTTGTTCACCGAACTACTTGTTTACTTATTTGTCTAATTTATTTATGTAGTATTTAATATTTATTGTATTATTTTATGATAATTGATTTAGTATTTATTATTTAATATTCATTAATTACTGCAGTAGTGCCCGGCTTTGCCCGATGGATTAGTTAGTTTTATTGAATATGATGAATTAGCAGCTTATTATAAATATCAACGATCGATTAACTGTAACACTTGAGTGCTTTTATTTGACATAGCCTACATTCTAACAATCATTGGAGATGGTAGAGTTTGTTTTTCCACAGAGTGTACACCCACGACTACACACTGCCTTGCAATCCATGGTGATCAGGCTATGCCAGCGCTCTCGGCAACCAGCTTGGAGTATCCGAACCTTGTGGCAAGCGCTCTCCAACACCCCTTCTCGCTGTCATAGGTTCGTATCATTGTAGACCCAGTTGTTCCACAATGTTCTGGAATGGTTCTCTAGCCAAAGGCTTCGTGAATACATCAGCCAGCATCTTGTTGGATGGACAATACAGCACTTCTATGATGTCCTTTTCTCGAAGATCCCGAAGCTGGTGATGACATACATCAATGTGTTTGGTGCGAGCCCCAAACCGATTTGACTCAATTAATTTAATACAACCTTGGTTATCTTCATACATGGTTGTTGGACCAACAATCGGTAAACTCATGTCCATAAGTAATTGTCTGAGCCACAGCAGCTCCCGACTGGCAAATGATGCTGCAATGTATTCCGCCTCCGTAGACGACATGACAACTGACGTTTGCTTCCGTCTTGACCATGCTACAACTCCTTCGCCAAGAAAGAAAACATAACCACTTGTAGATTTCCTGTTGGTCTTGTCACCAGCCCAGTCAGCATCCACATAACATTTGAGCTCTGTGTCTTTAGTTGAAGATAAACGAAGTGTCTTGTGTATTGTAAATGCGAGATACCGCATCACTCGTTTTACAGCATTCCAGTCCTGTTGAGTAGGCTTCTCCACTCGACGACTAAGTAGACTCACTGCGACTGCGATGTCTGGTCTGGATACTGTGGCTATGTATAGTAGAGACCCTATGGCTTTCCTGTACAGAGTATTATTTGGTAACTCTGCACTTGCAGTCACTTCACCAGACAAGAAATTGGTTTCCATTGGAGTCGCAGCTGGTTTTGGCTCCGATAAGCCATGATCCTCCAACAATGCTGCGATCTTTGCCTTTTGGTTTAGCAAAAATGTTCCATTTTCCTGTCGTTCCACTTGAATTCCCAGATAGTAACTAACATCACCCAAGTCTTTGATGTCAAAATAATTCTGCAATTCTGTACCAACTTTATCAGTTAATTTTGCAGACTGACCGGCTACCAGGAGATCATCGACATACAACAGAATGTAAGTAATGCTTCCATCTACTTCCTTTCTTGAATAAAGACACTGATCTGCATTTCCTTGTTGAAAGCCTAACTTGGATAATGTCTCTGTAGCTGTCTTGTTCCAAACGTGTGCCGATTGCTTTAAACCATAGAGACTTTTCCGCAATTTTAGAACTTTGCTCTCTTGACCGGGTTCCTCAAAACCCTGTGGCTGTTCCATATATAGTTCCTCTTTTAATTCACCGTTCAAATAAGCACTTCTCACATCAAGATGCCGAACGTGAAGTCCCCTCTGTGCAGCTACATTGAATAAAACTCGAATAGTGTCATGCTTCACCACTGGCGCAAAAGTTTCATCGTAATCCTCACCATTTCGTTGAGAAAATCCTCTGGCTACCAATCGGGCCTTGTAAGTGTGGATCTAACCGTTACCGTCCAATTTTGCCTTAAATTCCCCCTTACAAGAAAGAGTCTTCTTCCCTGGTGGAAGCTCCGTTAATTCCCACATAAAATGTTGATTGAGACAGCTTATTTCTTCTTCCGCAGCAGCAGTCCACAACTTTTGCTCACGAGGTGACATTTTGAGCATTTCGTTCCATGAGGCTGGCTCTCTGGTGTGATTCGTATGCACCTTGTACGTTAGCTTCTTTGCTAGTATACCCTTATTTTGCCGTTCAGAAACTCTTTGTGGAAATTGTGGAGTTTCTGGTTCAGTCTCACATTCATCTCCTATGCTGCTTACAGTCTCTCCTCTGTTGAAAGTCACCATGTTGTTACCTCTGGGATTCAGTGTTGAGTTGTCAGCTGATTCCGTCTGTGTCGAAGCATTTTCCAATGTCCCTACATGCTGCAGTGTGATTTCATTAACCCCTTCTTTCGGTGCACTGCCTACCGAGGCTGGATGTCTGGCAACACTCTCAATTACCCGCACCGATCTGCTGATCCAAACCTTGGCTGTCTTTGGATCTAGAATCCGATATCCTTTGGTATTTCCATCATAGCCAATCAGGACGCCCTCTATTGCTTTGTTGTCCCATTTCTTTCGCTTTTGATTGGGTACAAGCGAATAGACCTTCGATCCAAACACACGTAAATGACCCAGATCTGGCTTCACACCTGTAAACAATTCAACTGGAGTTTTGCTGATACTCCGGCTCTTTGATCGATTCTGCAAATAAGCTGCGGTCAAAACTGCTTCTCCCCAGAAGTGGTTGTTCAGATCAGCATCCAACAACATGCACTTAGCAGATTCTGTCACTGACCGATTCTTCCTCTCTGCTACACCGTTTTGTTATGGAGTGTAGGGGACTGTGAGCTGATGTTGGATCCCCTCCTTCCGCAGAAAGTTCTCCAGTTTTTGTGAAACGTATTCTTTGCCATTGTCTGTACGAATGGCAATCGGCTTCCTTCCAAATCTAGTATGCATTGCAGCAATGTATTCTTCTACGACGCCTGCCACCTCATCTTTGGATTTTACCAGCCTTACCACAGTAAAACGGGAGTAATCGTCAATGAGTGATAGAAAATACCTATTTCCACTTGGTGTTGCAGTCTGCATGGGCCCACAAAGATCAGAATGAATGAGTCGCATGGGCTTCTTCTCTCTGGATGTACTCTCAGAAAATTTTGCTTCTGTTAGTTTTCCCTTGATACAGTCTTCGCATACGACCTTCTCCGAACATTTCGACACTTGGATTCCTGTAGCCAATTCCTCATTGATCAGACGCTGGATTGCAACCGGATCCCGATGTCCCAATCGACGATGCCACTGGTGTAGGCATACAGCTTCTCTCGCCACATGAATTGACGAACTTGGTACCACAGTCTGAAGTCTGAATAAATTCCCATCGTTCCTTGCTTCTGCGATGACCTGATGTTCTTTGTAGATGTTGCACGTGTCATTCTCGAACGTTACTCGGTGACCTTGCTCTGTTATGCGCCTCACCGAAAGTAGACTATCATCCAATTGTGGAATAAACAGCACATTTTTCAACAGTACTTCTTGGAGGTGCCCGCCTGGTACCTCACAGTAAAATTGTCCATCTCCGATTCCAGCAGCTACCACGGATGAACCATCAGCAAGAAAGACTGTAGCACTTGTGTCACGAATAGACATGAACAATTGCCTATCATTCGTCATATGACTGGTTGCCCCGGAATCTATGCACCATCCTCCAGTAGGCCTACTTGCAGCATGTTGTTGATCCAGTGCCCTAAATGTGGCATAGTTCTGTGTGTTGCATACCTTAACCTCAACCGATGATCTTGCCGATTCTGAACCTGCTGACCTCTGCTGTTGACTTTTCTTGAATCGATAGCAATCTGCTTTTAAATGGCCAAGTTTATTACAGAAGCAACATGCCCGTGTCTCTTTGCCACCCGTATTTGGTTTCCCGCTTGAATTTTTAGTTGTTCCACTTTGATGAGCACGACTAACCTTACTTGAGTCTGCGACCGCCGTCTGTAGTGCAACCTCTGAATCACAATTTCCAGGCACACCAGCTTCGGCACGCCTTTGGTATTCGTCAAGCATTTTCCCAGTTACATATTCCACCGTTAAATCTGCCTCGTCACGGCCCTCGAGCGCTGTGACAAGCCCTGAATAAGATTCTGGAAGACTCACCAGCAAAACCGCAACAATCTCGTCGTTTTCAAGTGGCCTACCAGATCCACGCAGCAAACCCACTACTTCCATAACTGCGTCGATGTGACTGCTCATTGGTCCACCACGATAATGTATGCCGTACAGTTTACGTCGTAAATATAACCTGCTTCCGAACGTGGATCTCTCGTACTTTCTCGAGAGAGCCTGTCATGCATCACACGCATCGTTCAAGTGTGCAAAATGAATGAGTTGACTGTCCTCAACACTCAATGTAATGTACGCTAAGGCTTTGTCATTTTTCTTCTGCCACACCGCGTTAATTACTTCAGGCTTTGGTTCACTGACAACTTCTCACAAATCATCACGCACTAATACGGCTCGCAACTTTGTTTTCCAAAATATAAAATTTCCACCATTTAACATTGGAATATTCAACTTGACACTTTCTTGAGCCATCTTGTAATCGCACACACTTAAAGCACACGATCGTTAAACATACTTTTAATCCACTTACGCGCAGTTTGCAGTAGACTGGGCCTCATAACCTGATGAATTAGCAGCTTATTATAAATATCAACGATCGATTAACTGTAACACTTGAGTGCTTTTATTTGACATAGCCTACATTCTAACAATATTACATGTACTCTAAGCCCACCACAATCATTGGAGATGGTAGAGTTTGTTTTTCCACAGAGTGTACACCCACGACTACACACTGCCTTGCAATCCATGGTGATCAGGCTATGCCAGCGCTCTCGGCAACCAGCTTGGAGTATCCGAACCTTGTGGCAAGCGCTCTCCAACAGAATACTACTACAGAACTGGCACATGATACTTAAACTAACAGAACAAAAAAATGAAATATAACTTTTTGAGGTGGTGGTAGTGCGGGTGATAAGTAGTGCTGTATAATGGACGTAGTCCCCCTGAATGATAATGATAGTAATGAACAGGGAAACGGCTATCTACTGACAGTACTTACACAGGTAATTTACAAACGAATTGAAAAATATGATTAGAGAGAGGAGTAAGTGAAATAAAAGACACTGCCTAGGGCCTATAATACATTGGCTGTTAGAAAAGTAGAGCCCAATAGTGTCGTCTTTTGTTGCATAGTGCCGTACGAATATAATCAGAGCACTTTGTAAAACCTTGGCTGTCCTCAGCTCCTGAAGTAGCAATACTATTATTTAACGTAACGATCGGAATAAATGAAAGTTTAATTTGAAAACACCAACGATTATTGCAGCTGATAACCCCAATGTACTGCACCATCATTATCGCACTTAATACAGAGGCATAATATTTTCATGATGATAACTCTTTTAAGGGGCCTAAGAAATCTTTTGCACTATTTACCCCCCATGACTGGAATGTATAAGCAGCGCAAGATGTAACTATTTTCGCAATTCTGCACCAGAACACGGGCAGGGGTGGCGTGATGCAGCCCGCATTGCCAGTCAACAATATACTTATTAAAATATTCTTATAGTTATACTACTACGGACATGAATGATTCTAGGGCCTTAAAACGTGGTTTTCAAGTTCCTCATGTCTGTTATTCTAAATGTTGGGAATGGAGAGGGTTCTCAAAAACATCAAGTGGACAGTGTTACCAGCAGGGTTTGAAGGGGTGTATGCTAAATTCGCTGAAGATTTGTGTTAAGGGCCTAAATGCAGGGAATGGAGTGGTCTGTCCGAAATTTCAAGTAGGCAGTGTTACTCGTCGGTTTCCAAAGGGTAAGTACATAAAGTTTAATTCAGATCGGTGAAACGATGTAGATTTGTGCCAAAGGGCCTAAATCCGGGGAATGGTGCTGTCTGTCCAAAATTTAAAGTTTAATTTTAATTCAAAATGTATGATTATTATCGATCAGGGTTCCGAAAGGTAAGTATCCTAAGTTAGGTTCTCATCGGTCAAACGATGTAGATTTGTGCCAAAGGGCCTAAATGCGGGGAATGGTGCTGTCTGTCCAAAATTTAAAGTTTAATTTTAATTCAAAATGTATGATTATTATCGATCAGGGTTCCGAAAGGTAAGTATCCTAAGTTAGGTTCTCATCGGTCAAACGATGTAGATTTGTGCCAAAGGGCCTAAATGCGGGGAATGGTGCTGTCTGTCCAAAATTTAAAGTTAAATTTTAATTCAAAATGTATGATTATTATCGACCAGGGTTCCGAAAAGTAAGTATCCTAAGTTAGGTTCTCATCGGTTTAAACGGTGTAGATTTGCACCAAAGGGCCTAAATGTAGGGAATGTAGTGGTCTGTCTAAAATATAAAATGGACAGTTTTACCCGCAGGGTTCCAAAGAGTAGGTATACAGATTTTCAGATCGGTGAAATGGTGTTGATTTGTGCCAAAGGGCCAAAATGTAGGGAATGGAGTGGTCTGTCCGAAATGTAAATTGGACTGGGTTACCAAACGGTAAGTCGACAAATTTCGGTTCAGATCGGTGAAACGGTGTAAATTTGTATAAATAACAGACAAACAGAGAGAGAGACCAACTTTATATAATAGATTTAATTTAATATTTTATTTATTTATTATCATTATTATTGATTTATTTTATATTTATTATCGATTACTATCATTATTATTATTATTATTATTATTATTATTATTATTATTATCCAACGTGTAGGTTCACTTTATGATGACGGCTATGCGGGTATCGGTTACTTGGTTAGGTAGTAAGGGGCGGGACTACGTGGTCATCTGCCCCCTGTCCAGAGTTAACACGGCAGGATGTTGCAGGTGGCAGGATTCACGTTACCGTTTCAAACAAGAGCAAACCTGTTGCGTGACGTCACAGTGTTGTGGTCATCCTCGTAACGTGGACGAATGAAATAATGATTTATTATCATTTATTTTTATTGATTATTATTTATTTAGGTATTTAATATTATCTATTTATTTATAATTTATATATGTATAATATTATTTATTGGATATAGATTCATCATCATCTTGCACAGTTCTTCTAGCCACTGGCTGGGTCTGTTTTGAACACAAGCCTCTCCAACGTCTTCTGTCTTCCCACCATCTCTCAGCCTCCACCCTTGTCCAGTCTTATTCTCTCTTCTTCACGCTTTCTTCCACCCCGTTCAGCCACCTGTCCCTCGGTCTTCCTCTCGGTCCCTTTCCTTTCTACTTCGTCTCGTGTATCCTCCTGGGTATCATCTTCTCCTCCATTCGTTTTACATGCCCATTCCATCTAAGTCTAGATTATTTAATTTTAATTCAAAATGTATGATTATTATTATTTATTATTACTTACTTCAAGTCTCTCGATCGGGCCAGCTGCGCGGTTTGTTAGACATTCCGCTGCTTACAGTGCTACCGGTCTAATCACAGTTTGATAGTGTCATAACTTTTCATTTCCTAGAGTTGGATTTTTTATTGTATAGTTGGTGAGTGAGGCGGAGGGCTGTTTCGAATTTATTGACTCGTGTTGAGATGGCGAACTTTTCAAAATTATTTGGTTCGATCCACTCACCAGGATACTTAAACTTTTGAACTTTTAAGATCTGGCCATGGGTGGTTTGAAGATGAGCTCGAGCTTCTTTTTTATAAGAGATGAATTGGGTTTTAGTGTAAGATATCTTGAGTCCTATTTTGGTTATTATTAATTAACATATATTTATTTATTCATTATTTAACATTTATTTATTTATTTACTGAATATTTAATATACGGTATATCGATTACTAACTGTTCCCGACATGCCATGCAATGCCAATAAAAGAAAGTGTTGGCGTTGTTACTTCGTTTTTTGAAGAAGTGCTTTTGGATAGGCCTACACTTTTTTTCTTTTTTCTGTTTATGCCTCTAAACTATTGTAAAATGGATTTGCTATCTCAAAAACATTCGTGGGAGCGAGTTCAACAACTCACCAAAGTTTCATCGCAATCTTAGGAATGGTATATGAACGAATATGGGACTTTGTTTAAACGATTCGCGCCGCCACCCATTTGTTGAATCTACTCGTGTGCTACCTATTGCAACATGGATTTACTAAGTCAGAAATATTTTCACGTGTGTAAACAATAACTTACCAAAGTTTAATCACTATCGTGTGAATGTTTCATGAACACACACGGGACTTTTTTGAAAAAAATCGCACGCTGTCGCTCATTTTTGTTGAATCTCCTCGGTCACTATAATATAGTGACCATTGCAATATGGATTTACTATGCCAGAAACCTTCGCAGGAGTGTACACAACAACACGCCAAAGTTTCATTGCAATCGGGTGTATGGTATATGAATGAACACTGTATTTTGTTGATACGATGCCCGCGCTGTCATTCATTTATTGAATCCACCCGTGTGCCACCTATTGTATAAGGTGCGTTCAAAAAGTAACGAGCTGGAGGCATAATTACAGAAACCAGTACCTGTATGTTAGAAGTATTGGCCCTGGCTGTTGATGCACTTTCCCACTGGGACACGAGGCGGTCAATGGCTGACTCATAAAATTTCCTGGGCTGCGATGTGAACCAGTTCAGCATTTACAGCTGGACGTCGACGTCAGAGGTGAATCGTTGGCCCCGAAGAGCCCTTTTCAGGGAACCAAACATGGCGTAATCACAGTGAGAGAGGTCTGGACTGTATGGAGGGTGGCCGAGAACCTCCCATTTGATTTTCTGCAGGAGTGCCGCGAATGTGTTGGCCGTATGAGATCGTGCATTGTCGTGGAGCAGAATGACCCCACGGGTGAGATAGCCTGGTCGTTTTGTTTTGATCGCTTGGCGAAGAGTGGTCAAGGTTTGCGAGTAACGCTTGGCATTCACTGTTGTCCCGTGCGGTATGAAGTGTAACAAAAGGGGGCCATCTTGGTCAAAGAAAAACGTCAGCATTACCTTTCCTGCACTCGTGTGGATGGCCTTGCCTTTTTAGGGTGGTGGTGACCCTGGATGCTTCCACTGGAGGCTTTGTCGTTTGGATTCTGGTTCGAAGTGATGACACCATGACTCATCTCCAGCCACCACTCGTGCCAGGAACCCATTCCCTTCCCTCGCATAGCGCTGCAGATGACCAAGACAGTGGGCCATTCGACATGCTTCCTGGTGTGGTTGAAGACTGTGGGGCACCCATTTGGCACACACTTTCCGCAAGCGCAGTCGTTCCTTCATGATGGTGTGCACACTTCTGACGCTCAATCCGACCACGGCGGCTATGGCGTTCACTGTCACTCGTGGACGTTGTCATCGGTAATGCAGGGGGGGGGGGGTGCCCCAGACTGGGCATCATCGGCTAATGACACCCGTCCTTCCCTGAAGCGCTTGTGCCACGCCTTGACCTTTGCAAGGGACATACAGTGTTTGCCGTACACTTGGGACATTTGGCGACGAATGGCCGTTCCCCCTACTCCGTCCGCTGTCAGAAACCAAACAACACCTCTTTGCTCTTTGTTTAACGCCTCCATGTCACTGTTTGCAATGCGACTGACAGCGTTGGAAGATTGATGCATGCTGCTGCTCGCTTTGTATCGTCACGTGACGTGCACGCGTGCCCTCTAGCGACGGGCTGTGACCTTCCACGCTCTGGTCGGAACCACACCTCGTTACACACGCCACGATTAGCCGATGTCGTCACAGGTTTGCGCATTCCAGTCTCCGGCTTGTTACTTTTTGAACGCACCTTAAAAAATGGATTTACTAAGTCAGATATATTTGGAGGAGTGTACACTACAACTCACCCAAGTTGCATCGCAATCGGATGAATATTATATGAACGCATATAGGACTTTGTAAAACCGATTCGCGTGCCTTAACTCATTTGCTAAATCTTTTCATGCGCTACCGATTGTGATATGGATTTTATAAGCCGGAAACCTTTGCAGAAGTGTACACAACAACTCACCAAAGTTTCATCGCAATTGGATGAGTGGTATATGAACGCATATGGGACTTCGTTGAAACGATTCTCATGATGGTTGTGTTGGGGGGATATAAAGAGTCGAGGTGTATAAAAACCAATGCAGTGAGTTCTCAGTTGGAGTCAACAGTATTGTCCAAGAAAGAAGTTAGTGTAGCGACGAACTCTTTCTACATCGTTTAGTATTTGGACCACCCTTGCTATATGGAAGTGAGTGAGTGGCAGATTTAGGATATATGATAGGAAAGCTAGAGGTATCTGATATGAGGGTAGCACTAAGGATTGCTGGGACGAATAGGTGGTGGCAATGGCAGGAGGTGATGCATTCTTGTAATGCGTAGTTAAAGGTAGAGTTAGAAATGGACACGCTAGATAAAGCTGTTCGTGTGAGCCGACTTAAGTTGGTGGGTACTGTGATGAGAATGGCAGGAGGCGAGATTACCTAACAGGTTAATGAATTTGGCTGTAGAGGGTAAGAGTAAGAGATGCAGGGCTAGGAGGTGATCGATAAAATCAGAGTTAAACGATCTCAAAGTGAGAGGATTAGAAGAAGAGGAGGCCTCAGTACTAATTGATAATAGGGGATCATGCAGACAACTCTCTGTCGTTTTATGACGTCATCCACTGTCTCGCTTCCTGATCTCGATACATGCATCCATCTGTCGGTACAGCTCCATGGGCTTGTGGAATCCAGAAATTTCGGTAATTGTGAGTTGATTTCTTTTATTTGTCTGGACATTTTGGGATTTGAGTGAATTCTGGTAAAATATGGAGGGACATCTGAGGTATCTAGGTGTATGTAGTGGTAAACCACTTCCAGGATGGGTGAGGTCGGAATTGAACCCGCCTTTTCTCGGTTTTGCCTCGCGAGGCTGAGTGGATCCTGTTCCAGTTTTGGCAGAGAAGGGAATCGAACCAGGGTATTCGCTGTGAAAGTCATATTTATATTTACATCATTGAATGGAGATGGCATGTTATCATAAGTACGTGTTAGAAGCGGTGTTGTATTTCCACTGAAATGGCATCTGTCACGGTCTGGGAAACTGGTTGACTAGTTCGCTGTAGAGTGGACATGAAACAACTCGATCATTTAGCTCTGTGTACTTGAGTGCGAGCAATTCCTGTTGGGAGATTGTTTCATCTCTGGTATCGGCCCCGTGTATTTGTGTGTGCATAATTCATGTTGGGTGACATTTCGGTCATCGGCACCGTGTGGTTAGAAACTTGGGGCAGCTCGGTCACCCACCTCGTGTCGTTGGATGTGAGAGGACTTGAGAAACCTAGGTCAATACCCTCCGTCTGGGTGGTAATTGTAAAATGTTGAGGTAGATCCTGGGGGTAAATCTGAGGGATTTATGAATTTGTGTCAGTTTGAATAACTTAGGGAAAATCTGTGGATTTGAGGAATTTTAAAGACGTTTTGGTGAATTCTGGGGTAAATTTTGAGATACTTTGTAAATTTAGGTAGGGATTGGTGAATTTTGTTAGGTTTGGAGAATTTTAGAGAATTCTTGTTGGAATTTAGAAACTTTATAGACACCTTATGAATGGTGAAGAGGAATGGGTTACCGTCCGTAGACTAGCATGTACTGATTACAAAACAGCTGGTCGGGAACCCACGGATGCAATCATATTCGACTCTTAAAAGATCTCCAGATGAATTTCAAGAGTTCAGTCAGTTACTGTAACGGCAGAAGCCTGACCATTGAGGAATAATTTTCCTATCGATCGCAATACACCCTTGGCACCGGATAGTTACAAACCGTCGTTGTTAGAAGAGAGAACAAGAGTTGACCCAGGGAGCGGTTCAAGAAAGATGACAGCGAAGAACCTAGCCCCATGTAAGTGAAATCTATGCCATACACGGATGGTGGCCCTTGGCCGCTAACCCACATTCCACTCGTTGAAAACTCCATGATATGGGAATTTTAGAAACAGTTAGGGGAATTCATGTGTGAAAATTTACGTATAGACTGCACGGCTACCCTGTCTTCTCAGCCAGGTGTCTTAACATCCATATATTAGAAAGAAATAAAGGGAATGTCTGTCTTTTCAATACATATATTAAACCTACTCACAGGTACATGTTTCGAGGGTTGTTAACTTCCTCTTCCTCAGCCTGTACAACAAATATCAAAGATTGTTTTTCTTTACAGGTAGTCATGCCACTTATGTACTTGTAAAGGAACTCCATCTTTGATATTTATTGTACAGGCTGAGGAAGAGGGAGTTAACAACGCTCGAAACATGTACCTGTGAGTAGGTTTAATATATGTATTGAAAAGGCAGACATTCCCTTTATTTCTTTCTAATATATAGTTAGTCAATACGGACATCAATTACTGACATTATGAATCTTAACATCCGTCTGCCCTATGGGATAAACGTGTTGCTACCAGATTGTGTCCGCTAATACCCATTCGCAGCTACCCTGATCGTCCGCTCCTTACCTCCATTGGAAGGTAGTTGAAAGTATTTATTGAACGCATAGTATAACCCGTTTCTTACGAGGAAGTATGATCTGCTCTGGAATTGTAGGATTTGAGGATTCTTTTTGTGGATTTTATGTAATCTGAAGAATTTGGGGAATCATCGTATATTTGGAAGGATTCTTGGGAATCATGGTATATTTGTAATAATTTTTGATGAATCTGGTCAATTTAACGTAAATCTGGGAATGTTTGCGTGATTTTTGGATTTTTAATGTATTGCAGAACATTTTGGGTATTCTTAGTGAATTTGGAAGGATTTGGCGGAATCTGGTTAATTTGATGAGTTCTATAGAATTTTGGTGATTTTTGGAAATATGGTGATTTATTATTATTATTATTATTATTATTATTGATTTAAGCCCACTATGGAGCGCTTATGACTAGTTCTTCGATGCTCTTTTCCGTTCTCAATATCTCTTGAGCCCTGCTGATAATTTCTCCTTTCTCTCCTGCGAAAAGGGCTTCCGACATTTAGGGACTCTAGGTGGTGGGTTCCATAATTCTACCATAGCACAAAATTTAGAACGATCTTCTACATCAAGGTCAGCGATTCCAGCCGAATCCAAGTCCTTTAGTACTTCATTAAGCCACAGACTTCCAGTCTTGTAGCTTTTAACCTAGGAGAAAATTTTCTTGGTAAGCCTGTTGCTGTTCATTCGTTGTAGGTGCCCGTAGAACTTTAGCCTCCTACGTCGTATACTGGTATTGGCTGATTCTAACTGTCGATACAGGTCAGAATTTAATTTCAAACGGTAGCTTCCATCTGGGAGTAATCTCGCCATGGCTTTTCCTGAGGATACGTCTTTGGGCTTTCTCCAGGTCATCCATGGTGCCTTTTCTGTTCATCAAGAGGGTCTCTGCGGCATACAGAAACTGTGGTCTGACAGCAGTTCTCTAGTGACAGATCTTAGCATTCCTTGAAATGCATTTCTTGTTGTACAAATTGTGGGATAGTTGGTATGCTGCGTTGAGTTTGGTACGCCTTGCTAAGATGGAGGTGCCGTCTCTACTATTGGGGTGGACCTATTCACCAAGATAACGAAAGCGATTGACTCTTCCAATCGTTACATGTATGGTCGTCAAAGGGGTGTTTCCGGAATGCCGATTCTCAAAGTACTTGGTCTTATTGTAAGATATCTGTAATCTAGACTTCACCGCTATCTCGTGCAGGGCTTGGACAGCTATGCCAGCATCCATTGAATTGTTGGCTAAGATTGCAATGTCATCTGCGAAGGCAAGGCGCCTGATCTCGATTCTTCGGGTTCCAGCTCCAGTGGCAACTGGTTTGATCCCTAGATTCCTCAATGTGCAATCCCAGGTCTTGATGACTTTATCAAGCCCCAGATTAAACAAAATGGGCGAGAGGTCATCACCTTGTCGTACTCCGAGAGCGTGTGTTATAATCCACACCTCGTTCTTGGAAAGTTGGTGAGTTAGATGGCAGGTGTATCTATGGAGGATTCTCAACAGGCAATCTGTCCGTGGGCTCTTCGCAATTTAGCAATTGTTCAAAGTAGTTTGCCAAAAGTTCCACGTTCTCGCTGTTGCTGGTGACCAGCTCCCCGGCTGTATCCTTAAAGTGAAGGCATTGTGGTTTATACCCAGAGAGTTCCTCTTTGAAGACCCGATAAAAGTTTCTGGTGTTGTACATTTTTATTATTTGGGTAAGTTACAGGACTCTCGAATGGCATCTGTGATGGAAGAGAATAAGGGATGAGCAAGGGAGGTCGACAGAGAGCCCTGGCGTAAGTAAGTGTAAGCAATGCTGGTCTTTGAAGAAAATCTGATAAATTTTGGTAAGACCTGTTTGGAGTTTGAGGAAATTCTGGAGGTGGTGGTGGTGGAAATTGGGAGATAGGGTGTGAGGGAAGGGATCAGGGGTATAGTGTAGGTGGGACCGGCATCTTAGATGGGTCGCCAGTGCACGCTGCAATCGTGGCCGGCATCGCAAATCCTGGGATCGACCGCTTGGCTCTGCTGTCCAATGCTGTAACACTCATAATAAAATAAATAAAATAAATAAGTTATTATAATCAATATATATATTAAATATTAAATTAATGAAAATTAAAAAAATAAAATAAAAATAATACATTTAAATGATTAAATATCAATTATCAATAAATAATATTAAATAAGAAAATAAAAATGAAATAAATAATAAACTAAAAATAAATAAAAGTGAATTATTAACTATAAATAAAGATGTAATTTGTCCATCATTTTACAATAGGTAGCGCAAGTGCAGATTCAACAAATTACTAACGACGCGTGAGTCTTTTCAACTAAGTCCCGTATGCGTTAATATACCATTCGTCCGATAGCGATGAAAGTTGGGTGAGATGTTGTGTACACGCCAGGGAAGGTTTCTGGCTTACTAATCCATTTTGCAGTAGGTAGCGCTCGAGTAGTTTCAACAAACTAGCGATGTTGCGCGAATCGTTTCAACAAAGTCCCGTATGCGTCCATATGCTATTCATCCGATTGCGATGAAACTTTGATGAATCGTTGAGTATACTCTATGGAAGGATTCAGGCTTAGTAAATCTGTTTTACATTAGGTAGCGCAGGAATAGATTCAACAAATGAGTGATGGCGCCCGAATCGTTTAAACAAAATCCCGTATGCGTCCATATGCCATTCATACGATTGCGATGAAACTTTGATGAGTTGTTGTGCGCACGCCAGGGAAGGTTTTCGACTTAGTAAATCCCTTTTGCAATAGGTAGTGCTCGAGTAGATGCAACAAATGAGTGACAGCGCACGAATCGTTTAAAGAAAATCCCGTATGCGTTCATATGCCATTGACCCGATTGCGATGAAACTTTGGTGAGTTGTTGTGCACGCTCCCACAAATGTTTCAAAAATTAGTAAATCTATTTTTTGATAGTTTAGAGGCAGTCAGTGGTAATTGAAAAGAGATATTTTGTATCCAAAAGCACTTCAAGAAACAAAATTACAACACCAACACTTTCTTTGATTGGCATTGCAACGCATGCCGTGTACAGCTTGTAATAAACACATATTAATTAATACATAAATACAAATTAAATAATGAACAATCGAAAATCAAAAATAATAATTATTAAATAAATAAAAATAAAATAGTAAAAATAAAACAAACAATCAATTGGTGGCCATCTTGGATCCATCGGTCGGGCTATCCTGTCGCGGGCAGCTGGGTTGCATATTAAGTGACTTTGTGGGAACCCCTCCGAACCACTCCTAAACTTGGAAACGTCCATCGTTAAAAATTGTATTTAAATTGAAAATGTATCATATGGATAGAGGGGATGGAGACCTTTTGTTTGAGCCCTCACACGACTTTTTCCGATTATCGTTCGTGTGAAATCGACTATTTTCGGAAATCGCTGGTCAATGATCTTGTAGTTACTACCGACTGGATAGATGCGTTCAATAGTATCACCTCCATGCAGTCTACCAAGTAAGAATAGTAAGAAATTTATTTTGTAACATGGAATGTAAGAACACTCACTGATGACCACGCAAATGAGAGACCTGAAAGGAGAACAGCTATTGTGGGTAGAGAGTTACGGAGATATGACATCGACATAGCAGCTCCCGTCTTGCTGAAGAAGGTGTGGGGTACAGATTCTTTTGGAAGGGTAAACATTCAGATGAGCGCAGAATACATGGCGTTGATTTGCCGTTAAGAAAAAGCTTCTCATTGATTTGTCTGAGCTTCCAACTGGGTATAATGAATGCCTCATGACACTAGGAATTCCACTATATAACAACCAGCATGCCACGGTAATCAGTGCATCCGATGATAACATTAAAGAAATTCTATTCCGATCTGGACAACCTCGTATCAAATATCAACCGTGAAGACAAACTCATCCTGCTCGGTGATTTTAACGCTAGAGTGGGTAAGGACTACAATGTTTGGAATGGTATCATTGGCAAAGAGGGAGTTGGGAGTGAAAACTCCAATGGTAGACTATAAAGCTGCTCTCAAAATGTGCTGAACATGAATTGAAAATCACCAATACCATCTTTCGCGAAAAGAATCGCCTCAATACTCCAATTCAGCATCCTAGATTGAATCACTGGCATTTCATTGACAATGTCATTGTAAACAAGAAAAAATTTCGAGATGTTCTTATCACCGAGGAAATGACAGCAGCCGATGTCTGTTGGACAGATCACCTTCTTAGCAAATCTCTTGTGCGTATAGAATTATCCGCTCAAATGAGGAAACAAAAGAAAACCTGTAGGCATAATTTTTATACCAAGATGTTTGGTAACTCAGATAATATCTCCCAATATAGAGAGCAGCTTAACCAGACAGTGCCAACGGAATATCATCTAGATATAACACAACACTGGGAGAGTTTGTAGGCCACTATTCTAAATGCTTGTAAGGAAACGCTGAGGTATAAGACCAGGAAACATCAGAACTGGTTTGATGAAAATGATGAGGAAATTGAAGCATTGATCTCTGAAAAGAGAAAAGCTTTGCTAATTTCGAGAAAAAATATGAATTCCCATGCTGAGAAAGAAGCCTTTAGCCTTGCCAAAGCAAAAGTTCAAAGAAGAACTCGTGCACTTAAAAACGCATGGTGGATTTCCAAAGTTAAAGAGCTGCAATATTCTGCGGACAAAGATTCGTGACAGTTCTTCCAAGCAACAAAAGCAGTTTATGGTCCCACCACTTTCGGTGGGAATTCACTTACGTCCAGTGACAAAGGTACACTTCTAAAAGATCAATATTCCATCATGAATAGGTGGAAATGACATTTTGAAGACCTGTTCATTCAAGATTCAATTATTGATGAGCGGGTGTATGACATATTAGAGCAAGTACCCATCAGAAGAGAACTCGGCTCCTTGCTGCCAATAGAAGAAGTTCAGTGTTGTTAATGAAGCAAAATGACGCAAAGCCACAGGTTGAGATTGATAATCAACAGAAGCACTCAAAGAAGGAGATGAGTAACTCATAAGCCACAAACATGATTTTATTATTATTATTATTATTATTATTTGGAGAACTGAAAAAATACCTGCTGATAGTCTGATAGTTTCCATAATAAAGAAAGGTGGTTGGACAGACTGCAACAACTATCGTGGCATATCATTACTATAAGGCCTCGGAAAGCTTATTGCTCGTATTTTGGCTAATCGCATTCTATATTTGTTGGTGAAAACACTTCCAGAGAGCCAATGTGGTTTTAGGTCATCTAGAGGCACCACATATATGATATTCACAGCTCGACAGCTTCAAGAGAAATGTAGAGAACAAAATAGACCTCCTTATATTGTCCTTATCGACCTCACTAAGGCATTTGACTCTGTAAATCGTGACGCTTGATCGAACATTTTGTACTGTATGGTTTTCCACCAAGAGTTATTGCCATCCTAAGACTGCTCTACATTGATACGATGGCAACTGTAATTGGTAACGACTCTGTTGGAGACCCTTTCCATATCAATACTGGTGTTAAACAAGGCTGCGTGATTTCCCCTACATTGTTTTCTCTGTACGTTGCCGCTGTCACGCAGCTAGTCAAAGACGATCTTCCTTTAGATATTCAAATAACGTACAGGATGGATTGAAAGCTCTTTAATTTGAGACGTCTAAAGGCAAGGACCTCGGTCATCTTCTGATGCATTGGATGAGTTACAGTACGCAGATGATACTGCAGTAGTAGCTCAATTAGAGGAACAACTCATGAAAATCTTCAATGCCTCCCCTTCGGCATACAAAACGATTGGTCTCAAAGTTAACACCAGTAAAACCCAGGCCCTCTACCAACCAGCCCTGGAGAAGGACAAGGAAGAAGAAACATTAATATCACCATTGATGGAGTGGGGCTTCAAGAAATTAACACCTTCCCTTATCCTAACAGCACCCTGTTATCAAGTGCTAATATAGATTCCGAAATTCAACACAGGATTAATCGTGCTGGGACATCCTTTGCAAGTCGAAGGTCTAAGTGATTCACAACCATGATGTCAATGCTGCAACGAAGATCCTTGTGTACAACTCAGTTGTAGTTCTCACCTTACTTTATGGATCTGAATCTTGGTCATGCTATAGACGACATCTCACCTCTAACAGCTGGAGCCATATCACTACTAGTAATGTAGCCATGATTATTATAGAACGTCAGCAGTGATGGACAGGACACGTAATCTGCATGCCCAATAATCGCATTCCCAAAGTGGTGTTTTGCTCGGAATTAACAGAGGGTAAAGGCTGTGTGGAGGTCAGCGAAAGCGATTCAAAGACGTACTGAAAGCTAATATACAAATGTGTCACATTGATATCAATAACTTTGAGACCTTAGCCGTTGTTCGCTCTTCCTGGAGATAACTTGTTCATCATGGTGCAGTATAGTATGAAGGAAACCACCGACATACTGTCTAGGATAAGAGGTAGCGCATAAAGGACAGAGTGCTAATTAGAAGAAATAAAAGGAACGCGGATGCCCCACCTGGGACAACCTGTCATCACTGCGCCAAATTGTGTGCATTCCGCATTGTGCTTTATAGTCACCTCCAAACTCACCGATGAAAAGACATTCGGGATTGGAAGGCCAACCTACTCGATACGAGTGCTTGCTATGATGTTGATGAGCTCATCAATAATTGATAAATCGATAATAAATCAATAATAATAAAACATACATATTAAAATTTAATAAATCGATAAATAAGTTGGAAGAGAAGATTAACTGACCAAACGAGGTCAACACAGTTGGGCCTAGTGCAAGTAGGTGGAAGCAATGGTGGACTTTTGTGTAAAATCTCATTAAATTTGGAAAAATCTTTTGCGAAATTTAGGGAATTCTGGTGATGGCGGTAAGGGGGCTGGGGGAAGGGGTTTGGAAGCATCGTCCATAAGGCTTGGAAAACCCGCCGTCTTGGAAGAGCCTCGAGTGCGTATGCTCTCTAAAAATCTTATATTCCCCGGAGGTATGGATACATTTTACTTTGGGGTGGAACGAGCTTGTCTTATAGATAGAGGGGCTGGATCCCTTTCGTTTGAGCCCGCACACGACTTTCCCCGCTTACTCGTTCTGGAGTAAGCATGGCCTTCTCCCTGGATGGTGGGTTGCCTATTCAAATACCCCTGAGATAGGATCCCTCCTGCCCCTCAGCTCTTGTACTTATAGTATAGAGCACCCAATTTTTGCTTATTCTCTTAATCGAGACGATGAAAGATCATGTTGACTGGCACAAGCACATCCTTCTTGCTGTAAAAGGATTAACACGTTCATCCGGAAGGACTACAAAACCAAAATCTCCGACATACAGTATAAATCAGCATTGTCTGTATTATATACATCGACTGCAGGAACACCTTTTGATTGAATAGTAGGAACGTGCTCACTTTCTAGTGTTGAAGAAAACATGCAAATTGCTGAAAATGCACTAATTTAGTTTTCACTAGTTAGATCTCTTGACCGCAAAATTATAACTCCGTTTCCCTTGATCATCTAACACAGGGCTTCTCAAAGTGGGGGGCGCGCCCCCCGCAGGTGGGTGCAGAGAGTGATAAAGGAGGGCGCCGTCTTTGATTGTAATATTTATATTTCATATTCTGTAACAAATGTTAGTATCCTCATATTCATGAACCTATCATAGGCAGGTAGCTCCCAAGACCATTCAAGAATAATAAATTCGTACCTTTGCTGTCTTATTTAACAAGAACTGACAAGTAGATCCTGCCAGCAGGAATTTTGAGAAAACGTGGCGATTAACATTTCCCACGCAAATCCCTTTCACTCGCCACCCGCAGTGATATCTCCTTACCAAACACTTAATGACAATAAGCGGCTAGACAATGTGACTGCCACTTCCTTTCAAGAATGGATTCCAAGAATGGATTCTTCTATTTCTGCCGTTGCCGATTCGAATTCAGCTAGGCCTTTCCAGTCAGTTCAAAGACAGTGAGTGAACAGGTGAATTCTAGTGCGTGGTTAGCCAACTTTTCAATAAACTGATACTTGCGACGACATTTTCCATGGATAAGTGGCTTATTAGAAGTGGTAAAAAGAGACCCCATGAAAGTGATAGTGCTTGCCCTCCTTCGGAAAAAGAACATGGTTCGAATTTAAACAAAGTCCATTGTCTTCCGCGTCTACTTCTTCTCCCATCAGGATTATTAACTCTATACACAAAGTGAAAGTGCGTAAATATCAAGATGATTATCTGACATTAGGCTCTACCAGCATTCTTTCGAATAATAATCAGGAAAGTTTTAGCAAACGACAGTTTGAAGCCTGTGAAACTTAAGAGACACTTGCAGACTAAACATCAAGACTGTGTAAGTAAACCTTTAGAATTTTTTAAACGCCACTAGCAACAACGTAAAGGAAATGTTAGATTCCTAGATTCCTAAGAAAGCGCTAAGAGCATCCTTGGAGGTATCCTATTTAATAAAAAAAAATCCAAATCACCACATATTATTGGTGAGAAATTACTTCTTCCTGTAGCCGTGAAAATGTGCGCGATCATGCATGGAGAAAAGTTCGGCGAGTGTTTGAAGTCGATACCGCTCTCAATTGATACAGTAACTCGTCGTATTGATGTAATAGCCTCTGACATAAGCAATCAATTGCTACCACGTCTTCATGAGAGCCCAAAATTTGCCCTGCAACTTGATGACAGTTCTGATATCGTAAACGGTGCCCAGCTTCTTGTTTTGTACGCTACTGTCATGAAAATTAAATGCACAAGGATTTTCTATTTTGTAAAGCTCTGGAAGGGCGGACTACAGGCGAAGAAATATTTTGTTGTTGTGAATTCCTTTTTATTGACAACAATCTCTCATGGACAAATTGTGTTGGTATATGTACTGATGGGGCTTCGGCATTTACTGGAACTAAAATGGGTTTCAGAGCAAGAGTGAGTGCTGATACTAATTCTGTAAAATTCACACATTGCATGATACACAGGGAGGCATTGGCTTCAAAAGTTCAACAACCGAAAGTCAATACAGTGCAGAACGATGTAATTTGTGTTGTAAATTTTTGTGAAAGCAAGCGCTTTAAACAGTCGGCGATTTTCCATTTTTTTTGCAAGGAGATGGGATCTACACATGATTCGCTTCTATTGCACACGGAGGTACGTTTGTTGCCTCGTGGTCGAGTCCTTCGTATTTTCCTATTGGACAGCAGGCCTACACTCGCAACCCTGTTTCTGGATGAGAAATGGCTTCTAATACTGTGCTACTTGGCTGGCGTATTTCAAAAACTGAACGAACTTAACGTGTCACTTCAAGGATGAAATAGTAATATTTTCATTCTAAGCGACAAAGTGCTTGCTTTTAAGAGAAAACTTTAACTTAGGAAAGCCCAGATGGACAAAGGTAAATGTGAGATGTTTCATTGTCTGAATGAATTCCTGGAAGAAAACGAGTTAGATATTTGTCAAATTAGTGGAATTGTCGTAGAACACCCCCAAATCTTCGTCAAGATTTCCACAACCTTCAACTGAGGATGACTGGATTCACAGTCCGTTTGAAACGAACGTAACAGCCCACCTGTCAACGGCAAAACAGGAGGAACTAATAGAACTCTCAAGTGACAGAATACTTCGAAATGAATTCAAGTCGAAGTCTCTTGAAAATATTTGGGTGCAGAATCGGAATGAATATCCCATTTTATCAAGAAATGCAGTGGACCTGTTATTACCCTTCGCTTCAACTTACTTGTGTGAGTCAACATTTTACGCAATGGCATCCGCCAAAACGAAGCATCGGTCTCAGCTGCAGCTAGAAAGGGATCTGCGGGTTGCTGTTTCAAACATCCAACCAAGACTGAATATACTTTCATCTAAAATTCAAGTTTACACATCACATTAACTCCGTAAGTGTCTGAGAATTACCGAATTCTGGTCCATGTACACTTTTATTCTCCTGTTATACTTTTTAACATAATATTTTTCAAATTCACAGTGAAATGTTGAAAATTGTATATATTATTTATATTGTCATTTACAAGTCAAGAGCTATCAAATATGAAAAGCATTACAGAACACAGGTGTCACAGCTAAATAGCTAATTAGCGAAACAAACAAAATTCGCTCAATTTCAATAACTGCACGTGCGGCAGTTGTTTTTATTTTTATAAGCAAAAGTAATACATACGCATGATACTTTTTTACAAAACGTTGTTATACTTCGATGTGCTCTAAGAATAATGATTTGCGTGTTATTATTATTATGGTTAATGTAACTGGTAGTTGAAATCCTAATTACGCAGTAGCATACACAGTAGATCGTGTGTGATCTTTTTGTTTGTGGGAAGTAGCCTGTTAGAAGTACTACCCTACCAGGGAATTGTTACCGCTAGGCGTGAAGCGTGGCTGTTTTGTATACATTACGTCATATCGCCTAGTTATGGCTGAACGAGCGGTTGCGGGGCAAGAGGGGAAGGCATGTACAGTCATACAATGCGAGCACACCGCACAGCATTTGACCCAGCACGAATCCTGCACACAAATGACATGCGTTCAGGTTTCGCTGGCTACAAATGCACGTCTATCGCAGGCGTGTGGCTGGTCGGAGCGCATTTGTTCCGATTTCCGCCACCGGTAACAATTCACTGTTAGGGTAGTACTAAGAAAGGAAATGAGGGGGGGGGGGGGGCAGGGCTAGTTATTTCATTTTTAAGGGAGTGCGACAGAAAAAGTTTGATAAATCCTGATCTAACATAGCGAAATTTAATTCTTTTCAGTTGGTCAACACTATTGTATGCAAATGGTAAAAAGTGTTATTGCCTGAAGCAAATTACATGAGGCTAAAAAAATCCCCTGGGTTACTAGTTCCGAGCGTCGACATACGCATTTAATTTGGGCGTTTAAATCTATGTCTACGGTTA
Organism: Meconema thalassinum; assembly: GCA_946902985.2. NCBI lineage: Eukaryota > Metazoa > Arthropoda > Insecta > Orthoptera > Tettigoniidae > Meconema > Meconema thalassinum. The sequence goes on from OX336397.1 coordinate 148,164,379, forward strand.
CAGTAGTGTATGGTTTACTTATCCGGCATTGTGCTATGTAAGGTTTGATTTTGCAATGGAAGTGGCTATTTTACTCGCACTAACATTAGAAATTTTTCACAGAAATGACCACAATCCGGAAATCACTTTAACAAGAGATAGACACGTTGCCTCACTCACTAAAAATGTCTACAAAATAAGCACATCAACCTATAGCGGTATGAAGCCATACATATGCATACATTGCAAAGCGAAGTTTAGTAAGAAAAAGAGTTTGAAGGCTCACATGATGATCCATAGAGGTTACAGGCCTTATTCCTGTGATACATGTGATGCAAACTTTACAAGGAAAGGTGCACTGAAGACGCACGAGATGATCCATAGTGGTCTTAGGCCATATTCCTGTGGTACATGTGGAGCAAACTTAAAAAAGAAAGGTGACCTGAAGAGACACGTCATGATTCATAGTGGTCTCAAGCCACATTCCTGTAGTACGTGTGGATCAAATTTTACAATGAAAAGTGACCTGAAGAAACACGTGGTGATCCATAGTGGTCTCAAGCCACATTCATGTCGTTCATGTGGAGCGAAGTTTGCTGTGAAACGTGCCCTGAAGGCGCACGAGATGACCCATAGTGACCGCAAACCGTATTCCTGTGCTGCATGTGGAAAAAACTTTCGTATGAAGAGTCACCTGAAGAGGCATGACATGATCCATACTGGTCTCAAGCCATATTCCTGTAGTACATGTGGATCAAAATTTAAGCAGAAAGGTGAACTGAAGACACAACTAATGTTTCATAGTGGTATCAAGTGACATTCCTGTGGTATATGTGGGGCTTTACTGACTAAGGAGCTTTGAAAAATGACCTGTTAATTCATATTGGAAACTTATATATATGAGGTACTTCCCGTCATGAGTACGAAGAGTGATTCTCAGTCACATACTTTATTTCATAGGCACTGGAAGTCCAATTTATGTACTGTAGAGCATGCGATCTAAGAATGTTATCCAAGTGACAGTTTGAGTTCATAGGCTAGTGTATAGAACCAATATCTCTGTTGTACATACTGAGCCCGTATTCGCTCATGCTGGTGATTATATTTAGGAGAGTTGTATATTCTTATATCTGAGAAACATAGAACGCGCCCAGGAGGCATGTCATAGCATCAGACGTTCTTTTGACTTCACTCGAATGCTCCAAATGATTTTTATCCATGATTAAAGATTCTATCTTTAATGTGCAAGTTTGGAAGAATCATCTACAGTAATTCAGTATAATTTTCCACTCTGAGATGGCCTAATATTTGTTATTTGCCAATTGGTAAAGGTATGACAACGCAGAATTTCGTAAAGGAATATATAGTTGCTCCACGACTCACGAGGCATCGACGGCGGAACTGTAGATTTCATGGAGAAGCACTCCTTTTAGTGCGTTTGACTCGCACAGACGTATTTGTCTAGTGGTCTGTAAGACCTGGAGTTATAGTAGGTTTGAGAGTCCATTTTGTAAAAATCTGAGTGCTTTCGGTATTTATTAACCACGAAGTATGCTGGTGAACTTCGCATGTTGCGTGTGTGATCCCTAAGTACAATATTTATCAACAAATTTGTGATTCGCCAATTTTTAGACCGAACACATGGTCATATTTTACATGCTACATGGCATGAGTGAAATTGTAAGAAATTTTCATAAGTGTGAAAATAACGTCAGTGATACTGTGAAATGTACCAGTGAATTTGAAATAATACAACGCACTTCCGAGCCACGCTCAAACCGTGATTTTTGGCCTATCTTCATTTATGATAAAATAGGCTTATGAGTTCAACTTTTGTCCGTGTGTCTGTCAGTGTGCGTGCGTATGTGTGTGATTCGTGAGTGCGTCTCCTCTAATAAAACCTAAATGGCTGGAGCGATTTCAATAAAACTGGATACGTTCATAGCACTATTCCGGACGACCACGATCGAGTCCTTCAAATTTTCTCACGTCTCACCAATCCACTGGATGAAAGTGTAAATAAAGTATCATGTTGTCTCGGCATTATATAATTCTAGATGTCATACATATTCTCGTTAATTAACGTTGTTCCATGTTGCTATTCACAACTCTGTATCGACATATCCCACTCGCGTAATAGTCCTAATCCATCATCTCACTCATAATCAAAAGTGTTATAAACCAATTACACTTTATAAATGTTTGTATCCATCATAGTGTTCAAAATAAAACAATGTCTCAATGTTCATTCAATATCACTTTACTTACTTATTTCCGCGACATAGACTTGACTATGATGAAGTCTCGCTGCACTAAAATGATTCTCTCTGCGCTGAGATAAGCAACTTTCTCTGACAACGCAAATTGTCCTATAACTGTCGAATTTCTCAATCAATTTTCTTAAAATCTTCTTATACCGTAGCCTGGTAACTAAATGTATATAATGCATACAGTTTGCTTTCAGAAAAGTCGAACACTTGTTCGCTATTAACTTGTATTCCTTCGCTAAACTTCACCTAGTTTCAGTGAGGCTCTCACTAACTATTGGCCACGTTCGGCACTGTCTCTCGAGTAGCGTAGGACCACACTTGGTATAGTGTCAACGGGAATGAACTACACCGGGTAACACGTCTTGTACCTTCAAAGTCAGTCGAGATAAGAACGCTTCTACAAGCCGTCCCCTCACCATCTCCTCTAAAATTTGGCGCCATTGTTGGTCGCGGGCAGTTATTGGCGCTCACTTGTAATAAAGTTTATTACAGTGAATTTCTTCCCTTTGGCAACATTTAAGGATGTACTAATATCTACTCTCGATTTTCTTGATATCAATGCAATAGAATTGATACATAGGGCTTAAATGGAATATTTATCACATTAACTAGGGAAAAATCCATATCTGCTTACATGAGCCCTCCTCTCATTGGCTGTAAGCATATATCCAATTGTATAATTTATAACAATTAACTGGTAATATTTCGCGGTATTACCTTGTTGCTAGGCACATTTCAAAGGTGTAGAATATTCTGGGGCGTCTCTGATCACGTGACTGGTTTCTCCCACTGCCTGCGTTCGCAAACAAATCTCGCTTGAACCAACTTCCAGGATTTATATTGCAATGTTAAATTATATCATGGGGCTCAAAAATATCATTATATTCATCATGAAGCATTCAAATTCGGGTTCAGTACATGACTCTATAGCCTATACATATAACAATCCAACATGGCGACCATCCGAAATATTTAGATGGTTCTCAATATCCGAATCTATTACAGCAATCAAACTGATTTTTTTATGATCATAGAGGCTATGAACATAAGTTCACCAATAGGACATTCAATAACCTGGTGATCACAAATTCAACATGGCGGTGACCCGAAGTATAAATATTCACATGGACGTTTGTCGCAACTTAACCATCCGATTGCAGTGAAATTTGGTACAGTAAATCCTTATACGAATTTTAATCCACTGGCATCTAATTTATTTCAATTGTTTCCATAACCACAAGATGGCAGCTGTGCGAAATTTTAAAATCTCGGTTTTTCGTCATGTGTCCTAATCATGCGATTGAAGTTTGAATACTACACGTACACAATAATCTTCTTGTAACAGTACATAACTCTAAGACCTACATAATATAAAAATCCTACATAACGACTAAAATTTAGTCGGTTCTCAATATCTACGAATCTATTACAGCTATCAAACTGACATTTTGTATGTTGATAGTGGCAATTAACATAAGTAGGATATATGAAAATATGCTTTATTTCTTCAGGGAACTACTTGCTAGCGCCTAGATTACTCTGATATTACAGGATTGTGAGATTCACCAGAGAGTAGAATCTGTATTTGAAGATACACACATTATCAGTAAAATGTGTGAGCAGACACATGGTCATTTTGCAACAGTCTGCACAAGTGTAAATACAGTTTTGATCTATAAAACCACTACGCTAAATTCTGCGAAAATTATATTCATCACCATCTACAAGATGCTGTTAACACACCACGTGTTAGGATTCTTTACCATTTGGAACATGTTTTTTAACATGGCCTAAACCACTCAATGGAGGGGACATCGATGACCTGACGATATTACAAGATGGAAGAACGAGAGAGGAGGATGTTACTCATGGACGCACGTGGAAAATGGAGAACTTTTCCAAGTTCTAAGGAAGGAAGGGCCCCTCATAATTTCCTTATGGACGCGGTGATCAAACAACGCCGTGAGTTATGATTCTAAATCTCATGTTCAGGTCATAGATCATGGTGGAGTTAGTTCTAGAAACCGTACTTGAAAACAGTCATATAGGTAGGTTTCTTTTTCGTAGATACCATCTTTGGTAATTTTCATTATTTTTTGAGCTTCCACGCTGTGGTATTCAAAAGCTCAGAAATTGACACCATTTTAGTGTGCTTTCACACTGGTGCTTCATTATTGTAAAATGTGAATTTAACCCAAATTATGATATGGACGCCGCTGTACAGAGACATATAATCAGTCCGCGCCCCGTTTCGACACTATTCTTCTTGACCAAGATGGCAATATGCATTTAAAATTGTACTGAAAGTATCTCAGATCCATTATAGAATGGTAGCTTCAATAAGTACTTGTACACGGTACACGGCCGATTGTCGAGACACAAAATATTTTACACGTAAATAACGCACTTTGAAAAGACTGTTCGGCTTATCCGAGTAGAAGCGCGAGCCGTCTCCACAAGGAGCTATCACAGCCTGCTTGGCACCTGCGATCGAGCTCACCGGCTAGGTTGCGTAACCGCACACTTGACAATCAGAATACAAGTAAAATCGCCTTGCTGGCTGCCAAACGCCACAGTGAGCAACCCCCACTACTCCTTTCCATCATCGATATCTCGATGTGTCAATAACTCGCTTGTGGCTTGATCATTATAGATGTTATTCCTGCATGTCGTTTGTTATATTATATTCCTCATAAAAATAGCTTTCTGCTATGGTAATCTGCGTTCTACAGTCTTTGAAAGATCTTCTATAACTCTGATTCGCTTCAAAACAATAAAGATAATCCTGTAGCCTGGGTCGATATATGACATGACGTCACATATAGGTTTATGGATCAGACTAGCTGCGAGACAATCCACTCGGAAATGCTCGTAACTTCCGATCTCAAACCGAATGACACTTCTCATAATCACGGCGTGGCAGAGCATGGCCTGACTCGCGAGCTCAACTGCTTCGCGTCTCTCGCCGCCTCCACTACAGTATCTGGACAAAACCTTATGAAAATATACGGTACAGTACCAACCACTACGTCAACTACGAAACAAAACGTAACTCAGACTACTAAGGTATGTCCTGCCATAATCTCAGAACAGCCATGTACGTCTAACTATTGGCCTACTTTTCCACAATTAACTTCCACCGTGGTAACTAGTCCGATGCAGTCACAAACACATACAGTTGGAATCCAACAGTTTTCCACAACACCAAATGTAACTATCATGATGGGAAATTGCTACCCTACTCTGATGGAGCAACCCAGTCAGCTGAATTATAGCGCAACTGCATTTACACCAATGCGATCATCTCCAAATCAGAACGTAATGATCATAAGATCGAGAGAAAAGCAACCAGCTTATTTTTCCGGAACTGGAGGAGGCATAACTCCAGTTGAGTTTTTAGCAAATGTAGACCATGTTGACACCCGAACGTGAGTTAAGGGTCATTGAGAGGCTGCTAGGTGGCAAGCCAGCACGTGGTTCCGCGCGTTTAAGTATTCTTTCAGCGGATACCAGGACTTAAGAGAAGCTTTATTAAGGACCTATTGGTTAAGGGACATCCAGCAGAGTATCACAGATGAGGTGTACACGAAACGGTACTGCTCTACTCAGCCAACTAGCTACGCAAATTATTTTGCGCTACAGCTCGCTAGACTCAGATGTCTTCAACCTCCACTGTCTGAAGCTGAATTAATTCAGGCAATAATACGTCAATATCCACCGGAAGTCCAACGATTATTGATTGCCGCTGACGCTACATCTTTCGTCCAGTGTGACAAGATATTACGGAGACTAGACTCAAGTAACGAGCAGTTCGTAATATATAGGCCACGTGGAGAGCACCGAAACGAAGCGAGACAGATAAATTTATCGACTGTCGACAAGGTCAGTCAGACAACTGCATCTTCGTCAAACTTTGGAAACCGTTATGAGCGAAACAATACAGGACCGGACCGGAGAACCTGGAACCGGCGGCCCGATTACCAAAACCGTCAAACAGGAAACCCGACGTATTGGCAACCTCGCTTTGAAGGCCCAGTCGTTGAGGGACGTAATAATAATGAAAGACGAACCGATAACATACCAAGAAATCAGAATTCAGGTCAGATACGGCGCGACTATAGATATAGTAGAGGCTATCGTCGTGATCCTGATCCAAGATATCGTCAGGATTAAAATCGTCAAAACGAAAGTGACCGTGATTTGAGGGGAAGAGCTCAGGAGAGCAGGAGTTATATACGACAGCTGCGTGACCGTGAAGAGAGGGAACAAACTCAAACACCGCGGGAAATGCAGGAGGTGCATGACGAAGTGCTCCACGGCGCTAATCAGCCAGGGACATTGCAGCCCAAAGGAATAAAAAACAACTCCAAAATCCAAATGAGTTCTGAGGAGATTGACTCCGGAGTAACGGCTGTCATCTTACTCTGGGAGCCACTCCAAGAGGATCTCTTATACGAACGACTGATGACGAACGACATCCAAATTACACGCCTACCAATGATTTCTGCTAAAATCAATGGTTACCCAGTGAAGATACTGATAGACACTGGAGCCATGATAAGTGTATTATCAGCAGACTTTTATGCCATATTAAAAGCCAACCTTAAATTGACAGAATCACCAGTTTCCACTGTCAAAGTCAGAGGAATCATTCCTGACAAGACCGTCATGTGCAAGATACAAGTGCTCTGTGCTCTCGAAATCGCAAGTCATATTTATTTGCACCAATGTTTGGTATTGAAGGACCTGAATTATCAGGCAATTTGGGGAGCAGACATCAAGAGGAAGCATAAAGGATTCATTGATATGGGAGAGGACACCATCCGATTTAAGCCGCATGATGCCACTCCCATGGACCAAGCAGAGGATGAAAAGTGTCCCAGTAATGACGTAAATGTCCTAGATATGCAGAATGCAGAGGACATGGAATGCACTAAGGAAGAGTGCAGGGACGATCCACATCACCCAGGAAAGTTGGAAGAAAGATTGGAAAAGCTACTAGAAGAGTATGCTGATGTCTTTGACATGACGCCTGGAGAAATTAAGAACTTTGAGTATGATCTAGTTGTACTAGATGAGTCACCTTTCCAGAAAAAGTGTACCCGATCGCTGAAAAGCATCTGGAGGAAGCTAAGAAGAAACTCCATGAGATAAAAGCAGCAGAGATCATCAGGAAAGCACCAACTTCTTACGTCAATCCTCTGATAACTGTGGTGAAAGCAGATGGAAGCTTACGACTTTGTTTGGACGTACGAGCCCTTAACGAGTGCTTAAGCCCAGCGCATGATCGTGATATTCTCAGAAAATTCAATGGTAAGAGATGTTTGACCTCACTTGACTTCGTACAATCATACTACCATATTAGATTGTCAGAACAGACGCAGAAACACACTGGATTTATTTTTGGACAGAACACCTATGTTTTCTGTTAACTGCCGTTTGGTCTTAAAAACGCAGGAGCAGCGTTAATACGAGCATTGGATGCCAATCTCACTCCTCAGGTTAAACAGAGAAGCTGCCCGAAACAAGTTGAATCGTCAGGCAGAGAAACGCTTGAGAATGATAACGAACAAGAGGTTTCGTCAACCAGTCATCGAGGGAGATCTTGTCTTAATCAGACGTCCAGGAATTTCAAACCCGATGGAACGAGTATATGCAAAGTTGGTATCGCTTTATTAGGGACCTAACCAAATACTTGAAGCTTTGAAAAATGGAAGCTATGTCATAGGTGACATAAACACTGGCGAGCGTATTGGAATTTTAAACGCCGCTTATCTAAAAAAAAATATCACCAGAATTGAATCGGATTGTTGAGCAAAAAAAGGCCTGTCCTGTATTTTTATTTGAAACGACGAGGAGGCACATGAGTCCGTATTCGCTCATGCTGGTGATTATTTTTATGAGAGTTGTGTATTCTTATATCTGAGAAACATAGGACGCGCCCAGGAAGCATGTCATAGCTTCAGACGTTCTTTTGACGCAATGTGTGAAAATAACGTCGGTGATACTGTGAATTGTACCAGTGAAATTGAAATAATACAACGCACATACGAGCCACGTTCAAACCGTGATTTTTAGTGCTCAGATTACGCTGATATTACACGATTGTGAGGTTCACCAGAGAGTAGAATCTGTATTTGTTGATACACAAAGTATCAGTAAAATCTGTGAGCAGACACATGGTCATTTTTCAACAGTCTGCACAAGTGTAGATTCAGTTTTGTCTATCAAACCACTACGCTAAATTCTGTGAAAATTGTATTCATCACCATCTACAAGATGCTGTTAACACACCACGTGTTAGGATTCATCACCATTTGGAACATGTTGTTTAACATGGCCTAAACCACTCGATGGAGGGGACATTGAAGACCTGACGAAACTAGAAGATGGAAGAACGGGAGAGGAGGATGTTACTCATGGACGCACGTGGAAAATGGAGAACTTTTCCAATTTCTAAGGAAGTACCCTCATAATTTCCTTATGGACGAGGTGATCAACCAACGCTGTGAGTTATGCTTCTAAATCTAATGTTCAAGTCTTAGATCATGGTGGAGTCAGTTGTAGCAACCGTATTTGATAACAGTCATGTAGGTAGGTTTCTTTTTCGTAGATACCATTTTAGGTAATTTTCATTATATTTCTGAGCTTCCACGCCGTTGTTTTCAATAGCTCAGAGTTAGACACCATTTTAGCGTGCTTTCACACTGGTGCATCATTATTGTAAAATGCGAATTTAACCCAGATTATGTCTTACAAGAGGAGCGGTAACATTTTCATAACAGCTGATGCTGAATTGTGTGTAACATTTTTAAGCTCCCATTTTTGTACTATTTTACTACGCCACTGTAACTTTCGGGCGTATCAGTTCGATGAGAAGACCTACTCATCCCAATTATGATTATTTAAATATATTTTTCCAGTGGTATTGTGAAACCACAAGATTCGAGTTGAATCATATCATTGTAAGAAGTTTAGGCAGTACTTGCACACTTTAATCCCGATAACATGATAATCTTATCAGTTATTTTTAATGACAGTAGATGAAGGTGTTTAAAACCATTTATAATTCATTACTGTGCTTGTACGCACGAGATTGTACTATTTTTGAAAACCGGTGGCGTAAGAATATATTTTACTACATTCTTTGGAGAAGGATATCTTCTCTTTGCTTTGACTACACATTTTTACTAGTGTTAATCATTTTTGAAGGTGTACAGCTTCACATTAAATGTGTTATTATCGAGTAACTATACTCAAGTGTGTACCAGGGTAATTAATGGACATTTTGAGAGTGAACCCAGCAAGTATTTTCGTAATATTGATAGACTTTGCTATCAGGTAATGAACTCACTTGTGAAGAGGCATAGCCGTGTCAGAACAGATGACAGGTGTTTTGGAAGTCGAGAAACCCGTTATGAACATTTCCCAGACAGTCAACGATGATTTCCATTGAGAGTATGACTAAATGACAAACACTTCTGATACGTATTCCTGAAGGAATAGTTAGGAAGTCAGTGACGTTCGACTGACAGAGATCATTGGCTAACCAAGGTTTTTTCTAGCATGTTTATGCTGGAGTTTTATAAAGGTCAAGCAACGTACGCTATAAATTGTTTTGATATAGGGTGACTCCCAGGTCATGAATTCATATTAAGTTTTTCGCACATGTTGTAAGCGAATAACCTTTAATCATTTCTTTGATATTATAAGATAAGTTTTCATTCGATTAACCAGACATTTTGATAGGCAATTTTTCTCACTTTATGTGAATGTTTATGTCCGTGTTTTGACACGTGAACTTTTATAGTATTTGTGCTTGCCGGCAGATTTAAGTTTCAACTTAACTGACCGAGGATGTTTCAAGTGAGCTAGTGTGCCACTAAAAATACTGATTGTCTGGAAACCGGAGTCTTTAAGTAGCCCGTGTTATTGTGTTTGCCGGCAGATTATAATCTCCCGATTATTCTGACTGAGCACTTTCGTTCGTGTGTTTTTCTGAACCACAACGATTGCTTTAGGATGTTAGTGACATTGCTTGTCGCTTGTTTACTTTGTTGAGTACCGGTGGGGTAACTCATTCGATAGATAGAAGATAGATAGATCAGTTGTCATGATTTGTCATTATTTCAGGTGATGTTATCATTCTGAAACATCACTTTATTTTCATGTTTCATCAATCAGGGGTGTTTTTAGTACCACTGCCCATGCTTTGCTTTGCTATTTCTAATGTATTTAAGTCTCGTCGAGAGGGTTATTTACATTTAGTTAGGGGATGTTTTTGCTGTTTTTTTTTAATTTAGATAGTGGATTAACTAATTTCAAGCCCTTCGATGGTAGGATAGGAGTTTGATTTATTCAATAAATCATTTTACGAATTTTACTTAAGCCTGGATGTTATCATTTAATAGATTGTGTTTTTGGGGGTGCATTTCTTTGTGTGTCTTTGACATTGCCAAATGATGGGGTCCTGATCCTCAGGGATTTCGAGTCTTGTGCCGGCTAGTCCCACAAGGAGTGCATTCCGATCCTCTTCGGCAATGTTTTTGAAGGATAGGGTTGTCTGGGAGGCCACGCATGGTTGGTGGTGACCAAAAAACCTCCTCTAACGGGCACAATACGGAGTATAAAACAGAACCATATTCAAGTAGTACATTTGAGCAAAGCTTGTTGGAAAATACATTTTAAACACAAATAATTTGTAATTGAGACTCAAACAAATTCACTTATACTGAGTGAATCATAATTCGTGTTACAAACTTCTTGGGGTTGTAGAGGGGACTATGTAGAAAACATTTTGACTAGGAACCCATGTCGAGACATGTATCGTTTCGATACTAAGTCAGTTTGACTCGACTGCACATCTCCCACTTCACTAGAGACACGTATGCACTACAAGAGTTGTTCCACGTAGTGACCCTGTTGTTCATTGCTCAACATGTATCTGCTCAACCTATTGTCATACACACGTCCCATGAGATCTGGTATGTGTTCAATAATGCGCTGCCGCCAGAACGCGTGGAACAAGATCATCCGACTCGGCAAGAGTCTCATAAATAAGGTTCTTCATGTGTCCCACAGGAGGAGGTCGAGAGGAGTTAATTCTGGCGATCATGTTGGCACGAAATTGGACCACCACATTCCCCCGAATGTTTGTTCGAAACGTTCGCGGGCTACACGTACAAAGTGCGCTGGTGTTGATACCACATTTGCTGACGTAGTGCCAATGGCAAATCTTCACAGAACACTAGTGCTTAGAGACAGACCAGCGGCGCTAACGAAGTGACCCGAATACTCACGACTTCAACCGATCATCCATCACCCTCGAGACAGACCAGCGGAGCAGTCAGCTGTTCCTCGCTGAGACAGACCAGCGCAGCGGGGCTATAAGAACATACTCGAAACTTCACAACCTAGACCAATCAATAGGGCTAGGATTATTATGTAAATACATATTCCTTCCCTTTGCTTATATATAACTTCTTCTTCATCTCGTCTTTCTCTTCCCCAATATGCCATTAACGTGGGGTTGGGAGATAACCCCGGATCCATCTATTGTAAATCTGCCTGTTCCTGGCGAGACCGCAGAGCTGCTGTATTGTCTTTCCTCTACTGGCTGTAACCTGCATCATCTTCTCTTCCCATGTTATCCTCGGTCGTCCAATGGGTCTCCGGCCCTGCACTCTCGACTCCATATACAGCCGTGGTTTCCTCTCCATTCCCATTCTCATAATGTGCCCAAACCAGGAGAGCTGACGATCCTCGATTTTCCTCTCCACTGCATGAACCTCGGGCTCCTCTCGGATACGTACGTTCCCTACTTGGTCCCGCCGCGTGTTTCCTGCTATCAGCCGGAGGCACTTCATTTGGCCTGCATTGACCATGCTGACGCCACTTCTACTCACCGTTCAAATCTCGCTGCCGTAGATAAATATATACTCGATGACCGTCTTATAGACCCTTGTCTTGGTCTTCCGGCTCACCTCCTTCTTCCCAAACACGCAGTTGTTCAGGGCTAGGTTGTATGCATTTGTAGCCTTATCTACTCTATTTCAAACTTCTTCTTATCCTATATATATATATTGTGCCCAACAGGTCACGGCAGTCTGGCATCGAACTCAGGCCTTAAACAGAGAAGACCAGGCAAATGGTTATGCCTAAGGTCGAACCAGTGGTCTCTAAGGGGGAGCCATTATATGGAACCCACAGAGCAATGAGAGGTCTACTGACACATAATAGTCTAGCGTGATTTCATGATTATTTAGGTGCAAATCATAGCAATTTAAAGGAAAAATTATAAGCAAAATGCAAGGGAATGTACGTTTTCAGTGCATACGAAGTCGAGAGAAGGCTAGTTTGAAGTCTGACAAATTACTTTAGAAAGTAGGCGGGGTAGGCCTGGCGCCTACGGAACTATTTCCGTCTAGGGCGGTCAGACAGCTCAAAATTAATGACCCGGGAATTCACCGGTCGACAACGAGCAAAGCTTTGGCGGGACCAAGCCCACAAGAAATTAATTAATTACAGATAAATGGAGCATTGTAATGCAATGGAACATATACACAGATGAATGTATTCACGGAGGAGTAATTTAGGAGTGGTTTTTCACCTAAAATTACGCCTATTTCTCAAAATGACCGCATTACAACCTAACTCACGCTCGAGAGCAGGAATACTTTAACCAACCAGCCGGAAACCCCCACCGTGGCATCCCACGCGCTGAACTAAGGCAATTAATTGCAATTAATTGGCCGAAGCGATCGCCGGCACGCGAGTGTTTTTAAAACCTCCACGCCTGGATAAACAAGATGCAGAGGTTATTTCGGCTGAAGACGGAGTATTTCAAGAAGGGAGTCGCTCTCACGTGTCCCGTGAACTATTTTGTGCAAGAAACCAATATAAGGGAGAGCAGCCTACGCCAAGGGTCAGTTACAGTCAGTTACGGTCAGTTGAAAAGCAGTTGAAGGCAGTTGAAGACGTCAGACGGTCGCTCGAGTTGGAAGTTAGTCCTTTGTCTACAAGCGCTCTGCAGTAAGCACGCCAATTATTAAAATATCAGCGTACCGCCGTTGAAGACAATGGAAGCAAATTGTAAGCTTCATCTGTAATAATGAAGTGCATCAAAAGTAACTCGATGCAGATATTTCTGTATTATCTGACACAGATATAAATTCGCTACAGCGAATAGGAACTGATAATGTTTGGAACAGTTCGTATACCGGAAGGTATCGTCAAATATATGACATCAGCATCAGGAGCACTCCAGTGATGGGAGAGTGGAAGTTATTGCCACCTAACCAGGACAGTGAGGTGAACGGGAGTGCAGGGAACTAGGATCGAACATCTATAAAAACGCTACTAGATTTCACGGAGACCAGCGGTTATCATAAGTTCATCGCATCTCTGAGGTCAAGCGTAGGTGAAATCCAGATTAAGGATCAACATGTGAAATGATAAATAAAGTGTATAAATTGTGAAATAATAATTTAAAGTGTTAATGTGTTTAATGATTAATATTCAGTGTTTATCAGTGGTAAAGGCCACTTGTGATAATATGTGTATCATGTGTAAAAAGTGTGAATCTCAGTGTTGTGTATTGGATATCATGATGGATTAAGTCAATCATCATGGTAGAGCTCAGGCGAAGATACTGGTACTTTCCAGCCAGAAGAAAACGTGAGTACACATGCAAATAATAGCATTATAATGGCATAGTTCACCATGTAACGATTAATCACTTTGAAATTAAAGATGTAATAGTCACTTACTGAACGAGTTTTCACCACTCGTCTTGAATAAAGTATGACTTGGAAGGTGATTTGCTTAGGACCATTTAGGTCAAAAATAGTGATGGATCTAAACGTTAAAATAATAATACTAATAATAATAACTGGGGTCGGCAACCATAAAGTAAGGGCAAAGTTGGCCTAAGTAATGTTCAAATAGTGTCATGTCTAATTTAAGATACTGTCATTTGGTAAACAGTAAAGAATGTAGTGTGGAATATAGGGAATACGAGAGCTTTTCTCAGTGTCAGTGAAATTTTGAATGAATATGTGAAATTAAAGTAAGCCAGTATATTTATACATTTGTGTTAGGAGCTATGTAAAGCTTTGGCTTAAATAGTATAACAGGAAGAACGCAGGTACCTTGATAATGGAGTCATATATGTGAAATATTGTTGAGCCGCATATAGCGTGCAGATTAACGTAGAATCCAGTGATTTACGTAAGATAAGCACGGGAAAGACTAGTATAGCTTGCGCGTGAGGTGAAAATTGGCTTAATCTTCGAGAAGTATCGCCTTTGTGCATACTGTATTTGTTACGCAGCGATTTGGATAGATTCTGTCTATTGCCAACGCTTGCATTGTATTATAGCCACTATGGACGCCCAGCGAGGCGCGGTGTGCATTCATACTTATGGTCTGCCCGAGAGGTAGAATCATATTCGTCGACGAGGGACGTGGTTCCCAAACAATATATGTAAATGACAGCTGCTGATGATAACCATGGGGTTTCATTATGATGCGCGTCTTAAAAAGCCACAAGTAATCACCTTAGAACGACAAGGCTATCATTGGAATTTCACCCCTGCCATGAATGTTTAATAGGAGCCATTTGAGCCCAAATACACTGTAAAGTTAGGTGTTAATTAATTAAATGACTCAATTACTTAGGACTATGCCTAGCGGATCTTTACTGTTATATCATTGTAAACAAGGTTGGCCTTGACGGTAGAGAGAGACAGGGAATATAGACCATTTCCGTGGCAGCCATCTTGGAGAGCTGTCTGGAACGAATTTTATGACCTGCTGAGGGAAGGGGAGGTTGCCCGACCGATCCCTTGTCAATTACAGTCACAATAGGACACTGAGAGATCTCGTTATTCAATATGCAATTAAAATATAAGTATTTTAGTGATGCCAATGGAATTAAATGGCGTCTGGCAACTCACATATGTGGTTGAACCATAGAAATCAGATGATATTTGGCGAAGTTATCCTCTGAGGGGGAAAGCTGAACCAAAATAATGTAGGCATCTTCTTTAAAGTGCATTTTGCCAGTTTATGCTAATTTAGGAAAAACGGGTATGTGTTTTTCCCAGAACATGACACAGTTGTATCTATGATAAGTCCGACAAGACCCAGATAATCGTTA
This sequence comes from Meconema thalassinum, assembly GCA_946902985.2. Taxonomy (NCBI): domain Eukaryota; kingdom Metazoa; phylum Arthropoda; class Insecta; order Orthoptera; family Tettigoniidae; genus Meconema; species Meconema thalassinum. Next base: position 148,179,787 of record OX336397.1, read on the forward strand.
TATGGTGAAACTATAAATATTCTATCCATGTTTATGTGTATTTTATGATTAAGAAGCATGACTCATTTTCCTAGAGCGTTCATAGGGATGGAAAGAAGGAAGATGATTCGCACGACACAACAAATATTTGCTAATAAATGTAGGAAACATTGATGTAATGCTAATTAAAGTAAATGCCGTAGGAGACGGAATAATGTCTTAATAATATCATGTTTATGTGACATGTGGTTTTTGTGTTAAGATAATTCCATTAAATAAAATTGTGTCACATGACGAACACTATGAAAACCTTGTAATCTGAACTATTATTGACAGGATATTAGAAGTAGGTTTGAGTGCATTGTAGCGCTATTTTTTAAGGAGAAAGCTCACAGAATAACCCTATTTATTTGTGGGAATTAATTGTAATTTGTCCTTTGTTTGTATTTGTTGTACAGCCATGATTTTAGACCAGTAAATATTTTATTCATAGGAATGTTGCGTATTTCCTGTAGAGTAGTTACCTGGTAGACTCAAATCCTGAGCATGTGGTCGTATTGTGGGCAGGAACGTCCCATACCTCGAAAGACCGTGAGCTAGTTGGGATACGAACACATGGTCCACATGGTGACAATCGGGTACATGGGGGAGTTGTCTCTGTACTTGGATTGAGTCGCAGGTAATTACTTAAGTCGGTCAAGGTATTAATGGTAGAAGCAAATATAGCATAGAAATTAGGACAGAATAGGAAGACCGCATCCCATTTGTTAATAAGCCACCACATTAAAAATAATTGTTAATCCTCCATAAGACATGCTTATATATAAATGTAACTTTCATAAACCATAGCCATAGATAACCCATTATTATTAACATGACGCTGACATGTGGGGCCAGTTTAAAATACAGGTAACCTCCACGTAAGCATCATAGGCATGGGCATGGCATAAATAAGCATGTTACTACCCACATTTAAGGTTATTTAACATGGCATGGCCCAATGTGGGGCATTCGGCAGTAAAAACCACTCCTTGGACAGTTTTAATAATAAATTAGAATATGGCCCATGTCTTACAAATAGCCATACCATTTGAGCTTTAAATTTAACATGGCGCCCGTACGTGGATGGCTTATGGGATTCAGAAAAAACCCATAATAATAGCATGGTTTTCATGGGGAAAACCATAGAAATATTTTTTTTTCCTCAAACTTTGTTTGAGCGATTGTGAGTCTTTCTAGATGATGTTCAGACGTCAGACAAATGTTGTCAGACGGGTACGAGGGTCTATACCCATTCCATAGTTAGTTTTGACATTTATAATATGTTGTTGTTGTTGTCGCGGGATCGGAATCTTTTCTTTCCAATAGAACGCGCCAGTGTCTTCAGCTAGGGCCTACCTGAATCTCAAATTAAGTAGTACAGGATGGCCGGAACGGAAGAGGTACTCAGGTGTATCGCCGAGTTAAGGGAACATTTCGATGTTACTAATGATAAAAGTAAGGAGGAATCCAAAGCATTTAAAGATGAGGTAAGCCAGATGTTGGCTACAGTAAATACTAGACTAGAGGCTAATTAAGCCGAAATAAATACTCGACTAGAGGCTAGTCAAACTAATGTAAACACGCAGTTAGAATTAAACCTAGTAGAGGTTAATAAGAAAATGGACGACGTTAAAGAGTCTGTCCAGAGACAGGTAACTAAGAATATTGTTAGCGTGATCTCAGAAATGCAAAATGATAACGATAAACGCTTTGAGTCTATTGAATTAAAATTAGAAAGCAATTTGCAAATGTGCAGAGAGTCACAGCGTGAAATTAACGATAATTTAAACAGTATGTCCCGGGAGCTTAAAGACATTCAAAGTCAGAATGAGGCTAACACTAAACGTCAGTTAGAACAATTTAACACGTTTACTCAGACCGTGGATCATAGGTTCGAGGATAATGAAGAAAAATGGAATACGCGAATGGCAGGTTATGCCAAGGCTGTAGACGACGCCTTAAGAAAGCAGGACCGGAATATCCTTGACCAATGCAAGGAAATGCAGGAAATAAAGACGTCTGATCGGGATAATAAGGAAATAATGTCTAATATGAAGATACAAGTTGGAAAAGTGCAGAAAGAGTTGGAACAAACTCAGAACGACTTAGCAGTTATCCATAAAAGACAGGACGAAGACCAAGGAGAAATCACGAAAATAAGGACTGAAATCTCTCATATACAAGGTCACATTCAACGGGAAGTTACAGGCTTACGCGAAGAGTTAGAGCTTCGAGAAGGCTTAAAGACTGAAGCCAGTGATAAGACTCTTGCCGAGGTAAGAGAAAGTCTAGCAGGGGAAATTATCCACCTGAAGGAAAACCTTAAGGATAATAAAGAAAAGGTATTTTCTATGGCAGAAAGAAACCGAGATCGTCTAGAGAAAATAGAACGAGAGGTATTAGCTCGTTTGGAAAGGACTGAAAACAGGCACAGCCAATTAGAAACTAGAATGATAGCGCAGGAAGAATCCATGTTGCGGAATCCTAGGTCTAGCGAAGGAAGTATAGACGAGAATAGGAGGAATAAATGGGCAGAGATAGAAATACAGCCCACTCCAAAGAATGCAGCAATGCCAAGTGACAGCCCGTATGCCACACCTGGTATGCCAATGGCTATGTCAACACCGCAGGAAAATGCTGTACAGAACCAAATAGTCACAGTTATAAGGGCTAGTGATGAAAAACCAAAGAAATACTCTGGGAGTAATTCTAATATGACACCCAAGTACTGGCTTAAAGAAGTTTCCGAGTACTTGAATGATGCGAAAGTACCGCCAGAGCGCAGGTTGAGAGCGATTGAAAAACTAACCGATGGGGAGTGTGCTCTATGGTTTAGAAGTTTTAGGTACACGTTTGACACCGTTGAGGAATTTCGCCAAGCATTTTTAAGCAGGTATTGGAACGCGAGCGTACAACAAAACCTCAGACTGGACTTGTATTCCAGGCGTTACAGTACTAGTAACCCGACCAAGTACGGAGAGTTTTTTGTGAACCAATTATGCCGTTTTCGCGAGCTCGATGAAGGGCTCAGAGAGTCAGATTTATGCATAGCAATAGCTAAGCAGCTGCCGTATGAAGTGCAGCGCCTGCTAATCTCAGCAAACGCTAAAACTGCAATCGATATGGAGGAGGTGCTGAGACAACTTGATTTAACCACAGTGCAGCACGCAAGACAAAGTCGACATGTGGAGCAAGTTAATATGACGAATACGCCGATCGAGCCAACGAAGGTGCAGACGAAATGCAAGTCTACAAGCACCGAAACAGAAAAATCCGACTGGCAGCGCGAAGGACGCGAAAACCAAAATTGGAGGCCAGCGTATCGAGGAGGTTCGAACCGTGGTAACCGAGGAAGGAAAAACTGGAATCAGCGTGGTACCAGAGACCAGCAGCTGGATAACAGAAGAAATTACGGCCGAAATGGGAATAACCAAGGATGGAGATCCCAAGAGCAGAGTCGTGGGTTCGATGAAGAGGCGGAAGAACGCTATCATGCATCTTTAAGATACATGGAAGAGCGCGGAGATGATCCAAGACAATCGCGAGTTCACTGGGATGAAGCGATTCGAAATAGAAGGTCACCCGACATATATCAAAATGATGATGGTGCCAAAAGTCTGGAACTTCAACAGCATGAAGACAGGCAGAAGAACTCCACAAAGAATGGAGCAATTGAAAAAAAAAAACACCAATTTTAAATGACCAGAGAGAGATAGGTTCAGGATGGAATACAGTAAATGTTATTAACTGGATTGCCAAACCTGAGGAGCTTATCGAAGACCTCGATGAAAGAACGGTCAATGTAAGAAGGGAACTACCTATTATTATTGTAAACATTGCGGGAACGAAAGTAAGAAGTCTCATTGATACAGGATCAACAGTGAGCTTGATAACCCAGGCATTATACAATGAAATCCAGAGTAAAATCCACGTATTGAAAATACCCATTTCAAGCGTGAAAATAAAAGGTGTCATACCAGACAAAGTTATGATATGCAGATACCAAGTATTTTTAGATTTGCAGATAGGGAACTCTACATTCTCACAGAGCTTCCTACTTGTAAATAAGCTGCCATATAACCTTATTGTTGGGATGGATTTCATAAGAGAGTATAAAGTTATTATAGATCTCTCGCAAGACATTGTAATGTTTCGCGCAAGTGAGGGAAAGGAAGACTTAGAACTCTCATTAAGGCATAATGAAGCGAGACAAGAAGAATACGTATGGCATACATACGGAGATATGACTGGGGAGGCAGTGTCGACAATAGAAGATATTGAGGAAGAGTTGGCAACACTGGCCGCAGACATTGAAAAGGATCTCGAACCAAAATTTGAAGAATGCCTGGAAGAGAAGATTGAGGAAGCTAAATTTGGGCCAGAATATAAGAAAATGCTAAGGGAACTGCTGTTCGAGTATAAAGGAGTCTTCGATTCGAGACCTGGCCGGATCAAGAATTTCCAGTATGCGTTTCAAGTCAGCGATTGGACGCCATTCAAACAGAAGCCGTATCCTGTAGCTGAGAAACATTATTTAAAGGTCAAAGAAGCGATACAGGAAATGCTAGAAGCAGGCGTCATTGTAAAGACAGCCACACCTTATGTCAGCCCACTGGTAGTTGTACCGAAACAGGATGGAAGTGTGAGGATATGCCTGGACCTACGAAATTTGAATTCCAAGGTCATACCGGAATTTGATACAGTTCCACCCATTAAGGAGGTACTCAGAAGGTTCAAAGGAAAGACTGTATTCTCAAATCTTGATCTAACGGCAAGTTTTCACCATCTTGCTCTGGAAGAGAAAACAAGTCTGTTAACCGGATTTTTATTTGACCAGCACACGTACTCATACGTCCGTCTTCCATTTGGATTAAAAACAGCAGGTTCAGCGTTGATACGAGCGCTAGATAGGAACCTATCCGAAGAAGTAAAAGCTACAACCATATGCTACGTAGATGATATACTACTGACCTCTGAAACAGTTGAAGAACATGTCAGAGATCTACGCAAGTTGTTATATGACCTAAGTCAGGCTAACTTCAAGGTCAATATAAAGAAGTCTAACTTTGCTCAGAGAGAAGTTAAATTTCTAGGTCATGTAATCGATGCACAAGGAGTCAGGCCTAATCCGGGAAAACTGGAAGTCATAAAACGTTTCCCGAGACCAACGAAGGTAAAGAACGTCAGGCAATATCTAGGCGTTATTGGATTCTTTTCGAACCATTGTCCGAAGTACACCGAGACTGTAGCACCACTCCAAGACTTACTTAAAAAGGGAGGAAGATGGCGATGGACGGAGCAATGCGAGGAAGCCTTCGTAAAATCTAAACAGATGCTGTTAGATTATGTGAAATTGGGATATCCTGACTACACTCAGAAATTTATCATCCAGACTGACGCATCCTTCATAGGCATTGGGGCTATGTTGTATCAGGAAAATAAGGACAGGCCAGAGGAGAGAACTTATATCGCATTCATCAGTAGAAGGTTGAGGCCAAATGAAAAGAATTATACGGTCACGGAGATCGAATTACTTGCGATACTGTATGCATTACAGTATTGGCACAAGCTGATTTATGGTTTTAGAATTATTTTGAGAACAGACCATAAAGCCCTAACGTTCCTGCTGAAAACTGACTTGTCGAGTCAAAGACTGACAAGGTGGTCCCTGTTCATACAACAATTTCAAGTGGAAATAGAATATTGCCCGGGGAAGGACAATATCATACCTGATTTGCTAAGCAGATACCCTACAGCAGAGGAAGAAGAAACTCTAGCTATCGAGATAGAAGATAGAGATCAGAAGACCTTAGAGGACCTGAGGAACATCACCGTTTTTCAACGTGAAGATCCCTGGATACGGTTGATGATAAATTACTTCGAGGGAAAGCTGGATAGAGGAACCCCGATGTATATGGAAGCTGAAGCATTGTCAACGGAATATCTATGGTTTAACCAGATGCTACATAAATGGAGCGACTCTGACCACACAAAACCTAGGATTGTTGTACCACCAGCATTGCAGAGAAGGCTAGTTTGGCTAGCACACCGAGCTTTTGGACACTCAGGTGTAGATAAGACTGTTGCCCTGCTTAAAGAGGCGTTTATTTGGCCTAAACTTAGAGAAACAGTCAGAAATACTATCAGGACATGTGATATGTGCCAACGAGTAAAGCCTAACTCGTACTTAATGAGGCAGAAACCTATACCACTCTTACCAGAGAAGCCATGTCAGCTCCTGGCGCTGGACAACTTTGGGCCCCTGCCTAGAGCTAGAAGAGGAAATAAACACATCCTAGTTGCACTAGACGTGTTTTCCAAAATGGTAGTCCTGTGTCCAATTCAGAAAACCAGTACAAAACAAGTACTTAAGAGGCTGAAGGAAAGAATCATTCCTATATTAGGACAGCCAGAAAACATCTTATCGGATCACGGAAGCTGTTTTACCAGCGTAGAATTTCGCAGGGAGTTGGAAAATCTGGGCATAAGACAGATTTTGTCCACGGTTAGACACCCGGAGTCGAACTCCGCTGAAAGAGTTATGAGGGAGGTGCAAAAATACATGAAGATATACTGCTCTACTGAGAATTGGAAATGGATTGACGTACTTGAGATTATTGAATATTGTATCAACAATACCGTGCACGAAGCTACAGGAGAGGTGCCAGTGAGCCTACATCTCGACAGAAGACCCGAGAGGCCATGGAATAATGTCATCCAGACACCCGTCGATGCACAACTTGGACGTGAGTTGAGAATCCAGAGGACGTTCGAGTATCTCAAGAAACAAGCAGATAAACGACAGCGGAGAAACAGGAGGAAACGCTATCATAGACCGCTACTCGTGGGAGAATACGTCTTATTGAAAAAACCCGCCAGTTCAGATCCAGAGAGCAGGAAATATAAGAAATTCCAGCATGCTTATCTCGGACCCTACCTGATTATAAGGGATCTGCAGAATAACGCATATCGGATTAAAGATGAGGCAACAGGTAGAGAAGTTGTGGTAAATGCAGCTAATCTGAAGTTATATAGTCCACCAGAAGACTATGATGCGAGAGAAGAGCAAGCTACACACATTCAAGTGAACGGGGAATCATTACGTATGCACGGAAAGGTTCTGGAGAAAAGCTTGCAGACTCGAGACGGGTCGAAGAAAAGCAAACAGCTCGCCAGCCCAGCGGACACGAGGGGAGAGTGCAGCTGTCGGTTGCAGGAGTTTTACGACCAGTTGAAGGGAGCCGCTGTGGAGTTAGATGAGATGAATGAACAATTGAGACAGGAAAACGAAAGTCTACGAGACAGCAGACAAGAGTGGAGTGGGAAAACGTGAAAGCCCATTGCCGAGAGCAATGACCGCTTAAAGTAAACACTGCAAGGAGTTGATACCAGCTGATAGGCCCGAAAAATTCACTTATGAAATGAATTTTTCGAACTTAGCAGGAGAAAGATGTGCCCAACTGGTCACGGCAGTCTGGCATCGAACTCAGGCCTTAAACAGAGAATACCAGGCAAATGGTTATGCCTAAGGTCGAACCAGTGGTCTCTAAGGGGGAGCCATTATATGGAACCCACAGAGCAATGAGAGGTCTACTGACACATAATAGTCTAGCGTGATTTCACGATTATTTAGGTGCAAATCATAGCAATTTAAAGGAAAAATTATAAGCAAAATGCAAGGGAATGTACGTTTTCAGTGCATACGAAGTCGAGAGAAGGCTAGTTTGAAGTCTGACAAATTACTTTAGAAAGTAGGCGGGGTAGGCCTGGCGCCTACGGAACTATTTCCGTCTAGGGCGGTCAGACAGCTCAAAATTAATGACCCGGGAATTCACCGGTCGACAACGAGCAAAGCTTTGGCGGGACCAAGCCCACAAGAAATTAATTAATTACAGATAAATGGAGCATTGTAATGCAATGGAACATATACACAGATGAATGTATTCACGGAGGAGTAATTTAGGAGTGGTTTTTCACCTAAAATTACGCCTATTTCTCAAAATGACCGCATTACAACCTAACTCACGCTCGAGAGCAGGAATACTTTAACCAACCGGCGGGAAACCCCCACCGTGGCATCCCACGCGCTGAACTAAGGCAATTAATTGTAATTAATTGGCCGAAGCGATCGCCGGCACGCGAGTGTTTTTAAAACCTCCACGCCTGGATAAACAAGATGCAGAGGTTATTTCGGCTGAAGACGGAGTATTTCAAGAAGGGAGTCGCTCTCACGTGTCCCGTGAACTATTTTGTGCAAGAAACCAATATAAGGGAGAGCAGCCTACGCCAAGGGTCAGTTACAGTCAGTTACGGTCAGTTGAAAAGCAGTTGAAGGCAGTTGAAGACGTCAGACGGTCGCTCGAGTTGGAAGTTAGTCCTTTGTCTACAAGCGCTCTGCAGTAAGCACGCCAATTATTAAAATATCAGCGTACCGCCGTTGAAGACAATGGAAGCAAATTGTAAGCTTCATCTGTAATAATGAAGTGCATCAAAAGTAACTCGATGCAGATATTTCTGTATTATCTGACACAGATATAAATTCGCTACAGCGAATAGGAACTGATAATGTTTGGAACAGTTCGTATACCGGAAGGTATCGTCAAATATATGACATCAGCATCAGGAGCACTCCAGTGATGGGAGAGTGGAAGTTATTGCCACCTAACCAGGACAGTGAGGTGAACGGGAGTGCAGGGAACTAGGATCGAACATCTATAAAAACGCTACTAGATTTCACGGAGACCAGCGGTTATCATAAGTTCATCGCATCTCTGAGGTCAAGCGTAGGTGAAATCCAGATTAAGGATCAACATGTGAAATGATAAATGAAAAATCCACAGCCTGCTTCCAGTCTCCGACCGGGTCAGGAATGGAATGAATGAAGCCCCCATCTTGCGGCGAGGATATGGACGGTGCCGGCTGCCGAGGCCTGACGCACTCCTCTGGGGCAATGATTGAATGAATGACAGATGAAATGAAATGATAGTGGAGAGTGTTGCTGGAATGAAATTTTGACAGGGAAAACCGGAGTACCCGGAGAAAAACCTGTCTGCCTCCGTTTTGTCCAGCACAGATCTCACATGGAGTGACCGGGATTTGAACCACGGACCCAGCGGTGAGAGGCTGGCGTGCTGCCGCCTAAGCCACGGAGGCTTCATGTGAAATGATAAATAAAGTGTATAAATTGTGAAATAATAATTTAAAGTGTTAATGTGTTTAATGATTAATATTCAGTGTTTATCAGTGGTAAAGGCCACTTGTGATAATATGTGTATCATGTGTAAAAAGTGTGAATCTCAGTGTTGTGTATTGGATATCATGATGGATTAAGTCAATCATCATGGTAGAGCTCAGGCGAAGATACTGGTACTTTCCAGCCAGAAGGAAACGTGAGTACACATGCAAATAATAGCATTATAATGGCATAGTTCACCATGTAACGATTAATCACTTTGAAATTAAAGATGTAATAGTCACTTACTGAACGAGTTTTCACCACTCGTCTTGAATAAAGTATGACTTGGAAGGTGATTTGCTTAGGACCATTTAGGTCAAAAATAGTGATGGATCTAAACGTTAAAATAATAATACTAATAATAATAACTGGGGTCGGCAACCATAAAGTAAGGGCAAAGTTGGCCTAAGTAATGTTCAAATAGTGTCATGTCTAATTTAAGATACTGTCATTTGGTAAACAGTAAAGAATGTAGTGTGGAATATAGCGAATACGAGAGCTTTTCTCAGTGTCAGTGAAATTTTGAATGAATATGTGAAATTAAAGTAAGCCAGTATATTTATACATTTGTGTTAGGAGCTATGTAAAGCTTTGGCTTAAATAGTATAACAGGAAGAACGCAGGTACCTTGATAATGGAGTCATATATGTGAAATATTGTTGAGCCGCATATAGCGTGCAGATTAACGTAGAATCCAGTGATTTACGTAAGATAAGCACGGGAAAGACTAGTATAGCTTGCGCGTGAGGTGAAAATTGGCTTAATCTTCGAGAAGTATCGCCTTTGTGCATACTGTATTTGTTACGCAGCGATTTGGATAGATTCTGTCTATTGCCAACGCTTGCATTGTATTATAGCCACTATGGACGCCCAGCGAGGCGCGGTGTGCATTCATACTTATGGTCTGCCCGAGAGGTAGAATCATATTCGTCGACGAGGGACGTGGTTCCCAAACAATATATGTAAATGACAGCTGCTGATGATAACCATGGGGTTTCATTATGATGCGCGTCTTAAAAAGCCACAAGTAATCACCTTAGAACGACAAGGCTATCATTGGAATTTCACCCCTGCCATGAATGTTTAATAGGAGCCATTTGAGCCCAAATACACTGTAAAGTTAGGTGTTAATTAATTAAATGACTCAATTACTTAGGACTATGCCTAGCGGATCTTTACTGTTATATCATTGTAAACAAGGTTGGCCTTGACGGTAGAGAGAGACAGGGAATATAGACCATTTCCGTGGCAGCCATCTTGGAGAGCTGTCTGGAACGAATTTTATGACCTGCTGAGGGAAGGGGAGGTTGCCCGACCGATCCCTTGTCAATTACAGTCACAATAGGACACTGAGAGATCTCGTTATTCAATATGCAATTAAAATATAAGTATTTTAGTGATGCCAATGGAATTAAATGGCGTCTGGCAACTCACATATGTGGTTGAACCATAGAAATCAGATGATATTTGGCGAAGTTATCCTCTGAGGGGGAAAGCTGAACCAAAATAATGTAGGCATCTTCTTTAAAGTGCATTTTGCCAGTTTATGCTAATTTAGGAAAAACGGGTATGTGTTTTTCCCAGAACATGACACAGTTGTATCTATGATAAGTCCGACAAGACCCAGATAATCGTTATATGGTGAAACTATAAATATTCTATCCATGTTTATGTGTATTTTATGATTAAGAAGCATGACTCATTTTCCTAGAGCGTTCATAGGGATGGAAAGAAGGAAGATGATTCGCACGACACAACAAATATTTGCTAATAAATGTAGGAAACATTGATGTAATGCTAATTAAAGTAAATGCCGTAGGAGACGGAATAATGTCTTAATAATATCATGTTTATGTGACATGTGGTTTTTGTGTTAAGATAATTCCATTAAATAAAATTGTGTCACATGACGAACACTATGAAAACCTTGTAATCTGAACTATTATTGACAGGATATTAGAAGTAGGTTTGAGTGCATTGTAGCGCTATTTTTTAAGGAGAAAGCTCACAGAATAACCCTATTTATTTGTGGGAATTAATTGTAATTTGTCCTTTGTTTGTATTTGTTGTACAGCCATGATTTTAGACCAGTAAATATTTTATTCATAGGAATGTTGTGTATTTCCTGTAGAGTAGTTACCTGGTAGACTCAAATCCTGAGCATGTGGTCGTATTGTGGGCAGGAACGTCCCATACCTCGAAAGACCGTGAGCTAGTTGGGATACGAACACATGGTCCACATGGTGACAATCGGGTACAATATATATATATATATATATATATATATGATTTGCTGTTCGTTAGTCTCGCTAAAACTCGAAAACGGCTTGACCGATTTGGCTAATTTTGGTCTTGAATTATTTGTGGAAGTCCAGAAAAGGTTTAAAAGGTGAATAAATATGAAAGTTGTAGCGCACGAGTAGATTCAACAAATGAGTGATGGCACGCGAATCGCTTAAACAAAGTCCCGTATGCGTTCATATACCATTCATCCGATTGCTATGAAACTTTGGTTGTATTGATGTGCACACGCCAGGAAAGGTTTCTGACTTAGTAATTCCTTTTTACAATAGGTAGCGCACCAGTAGATTCAACAAATGAGCGACGACGGGCGAAGCGTTTCAACAAAGTCCTGCATGCGTTCACATACCATTCGTCGGATAGCGATGAAACTTGGGTAAGACGTTGTGTACACTACATGCAAGGTTTCTAGCTTAGTAAATCCATGTTATAATAGGTAACGCACGAGTAGATTCAACAAATGAGCGACGACGCGCAAAGCGTTTCAAAAAAGTCCCGTATGCGTTCATATACTATTCGTCTGATAGCGATGAAACTTGAGTGAGATATTGTGTACACTACAGGGAAGGTTTCTGGCGTAGTAAATCCACTTTACAATATGTATCGCACAAGTAGATTCAACAAATGAGCGACGACGGGCGATGCGTTCCAACAAAGTCCTGTATGCGTTCATATACCATTCGTCCGATAGCGACTAAACTTGAGTGAGTTGTTGTGTACACTCCAGGGAAAGTTTCAGGCGTAGTAAATCCATTTTACAATAGGTAGCGCACAAGTAGATTCAACAAATGGGGGAAGACGCGTGAATCGTTTAAACAAAGTCCCGTATGCGATCATATACCATTCATCCGATTGCCATGAAACTTTGGTGAATTGTTTTGCACACTCCAGGAAAGGTTTCTGACTTAGTAAATCCTTTTTACAATAGGTAGCGCACGAGTAGATACAACAAATGAGTAAAGACGCGCGTATCGTTTAAAAAAAATCCGTATGCGTTCATATACCATTCATGCCATTGCAATGAAATTTGGTGAAATGTTGTTTCCACTTCCGCGAGGATTTCTGATATAGAAAATCCATTTTACAATTGGTAGCGCACGAGTTGATTCAACTAATAAGCGACAGCGCGTGAATCGTTTCAACCAAATCCCGTATGTGTTCATATACCATTCAACCGATTGTGATAAAACTTTAGTGAGTTGAGTACAATCTTGCGAAGGTGTATGAATTTGTAAATCCGTTTTTCAATGGGTGGCGCACAAGTAGATTCAACAAATGAGTGACGGCGTGCGAATCGTTTAAACAAAATCCCGTATGCGTTCATACGCCATTCATCCGATTGCGATGAAACTGTGATGAGTTGTTGTGTACACGCCAGGGAAGGTTTTCACTTAGTAAATCCATTTTACAATAGGTAGGGTACGAGTATATTCAACAAATGGGTGACGGCGCTCGAATCGTTTCAACAAAGTCCCATATGCATTCATATACCGTACCATTCATTTCATTGCGATGAACCTTTGTTGAGTTGTTGAGCACGCACCCATGATTCTTTTGAGATAGTAAATCAATTTTGCAATAGTTAAGAATTTGTTAACGGAAAAAGAAAAAATAATAGGAATCCAAAAGCACTTCAAGCAAAGTTACAAAGCCAACACTTTCTTTGATTGGCATTGCAACGCATGCCGGGCACAGCTAGTCTATTTATATAAAAATGAATTGCAGTTCGTTAGTCTCGCTAAAACTCGAGAATGGTTGGACCGATTTGGCTAATTTTGGACTTGAATCATTTGTGCAAGTCCAGAGAAGGTTTAAAAGGTGAATAAATATGAAAGTTGTAGCGCACGAAAAGATTCAACAAATGAGTGACGGAACGCAAATCGCTTAATCAAAGTCCCGTATGCGTTCATATACCATTCATCCGATTGCTATGAAACTTTGGTTGTATTGTTTTGCACAGTCCAGGAAAGGTTTTTGACCTAGTAAATCCTCTTTGCAATAGGAAGCGAACGAGTAGATTCAACAAATGTGCGACGACGGGCGAAACGTTTCAACAAAGTCCTGTATGCGTTCTCATACCATTCTTCCGATAGCGATCAAACTTGGATGAGAGGTTGTGTACACTTCAGGGAAGCTTTCTGGGATAGTAAATCCACTTTACAATAGGTATCGCACAAGTAGATTAAACAAATGAGTGACAACGCGCGAAGTGTTTCAACATAGTCCCGAATGCGTTCATATACCATTCGTCCGATAGCGACTGAACTTGGGCGAGTTGTTGTGTACACTTCAGGGAAGGTTTCTAGCTTAGTAAATCCACTTAACAATAGGTAGCACACGATTAGATTCTACAAATGAGCGACGAACCGCGAAACTTAACAAAAAAGTCCCGTATGCTTTCATATACTATTCGTCTGATAGCGATGAAACTTGGGCGAGATGTTGTGTACATTTCAAGGAAGGTTTCTGGGTTAGTATATGCACTTTACAATAGGTATCGCACAAGTAGATTAAACAAATGAACGACGACGCGCGAAGTGTTTGAACATAGTCCCGTATTTGTTCATATACCATTCGTCCGATAGCGACTAAACGTGGGTGAGTTGTTGTGTACACTCCGGGGAAAGTTTCAGGCTTAGTAAGTCCATTTTACAATAGGTAGCGCACAAGTAGATTCAGCAAATGAGCGAAGACGCGCGATGCGTTCCAACAAAGACCCATATGCGTTCATATACCATTGGTCCGATAGCAATGAAACTTGGTTGAGATGTTGTGTATCCTTCAGGGAAGGTTTCTGGCTTAGTACATCCACTTTACAATAGGTATCGCACAAATAGATTCAACAAATGATCGAAGACGGGCGAAGCGTTTTAAAAAGGTCCCGTATGAGTTCATATACCATTCATCCGATTGCTATGAAACGTTGGTGAATTATTGTGCACACTCCAGGAAAGGTTTCTGACTTAGTAAATCCTTTTTACAATAGGTAGCGCACGAGTAGATTCAACAAATGGATAACGGTGCGCGTATCGTTAAAAAAAATCGTATGCGTTCATGTACCATTCGTAGGATTGAAATGAAATTTAGAGAAATGTTGTTTCCACTCCCGAAAATATTTCTGATTTAGTAAATCCATTTTACAATCGGTAGCGCACGAGTTGATTCAACTAATGGGCGACAGCGCGTGAATCGTTTCAACCAAGTCACGTATGCGTTCATATACCATTCATCCTATTGAGATAACACGTTGGTGAGTCGAGTACAGTGTTGCAAAAATGTATGAATTAGAAAATCCGATTTTCAATGGGTGGCGCACATGAAGATTGAACAAATGAATGAAGGCGCGTGAATCGTTTAAACAAAATCCCGCATGAGTTCATATGCCATTCATCCGATTGCGATGAAACGTTCATGAGTTGTGGTGTACACGCCAGGGAAAGTTCTCGACTTAGTAAATCCATTTTAAAATAGGTAGCGTACGAGTATATTCAACAAATGGGTGACGGCGCTCGAATCATTTCAACAAAGTCCCGTATGTGTTCATATACCATTCATTTCATTGCGATGAAACTTTGGTGAGTTGTTGAGCACGCTCCCATGAGTTTTTTGAGATAATAAATCAATTTTACAATAGTTTAGGGGTGGTTAACGGAAAATAAATAAATAAATAAATATTGGGAATCCAAAAGTACTTCAACAAACAAAGTTACAACGCCAACACTTTCTTTGATTGGCATTGCAACGCATGCTGGGTACAGCTAGTCTTCTTATATATATAACAAGAAGTTCCATGTCGAACTAAAGAGCCTACTTTTCTTAAAATTTAAGAATCATGCCAATGATAAATCTATATTATGGATCTATCTAGAATAATGACGAAATTAAGTTGGTAATATCGAAATTTATAATTAGTTCGAAATACTGTATACCTGGCGTAAGTAGCCTAATAGAGTACTACAGTTGGCAGCCCTGGTGACTGACTATATTCTTAGTTCCATCCCTTAAGGTTCAGAATACAAAATGTGGTAGAAGTCCATTGGATAGCATGGAGGTTACATGCAGTTAAACATTGAGTCTAACAGCGCGCGTAAAAATCATGTTGGCAACAATGACATACCGTACATGTATTGGTCAGAAATAATCTGAAATAATATGATCTATTGTTGTGTCAATTTTGAATGAAATCTATTATTTAGTATAGAAGTAACATGCATTTTAAAATTGGACCCATCAGCAGGCTTAGAAACATGTTGGCAGCACTGGCGTAGGCCTAAATTAGTTACTCCAAATTAATCCAGAATGCCAGGTATTATACTTGTGCAAAGTTTAGAGCTATTGGCTAGCATACTTTCTGATATATTGATATTAGGGTAACAAAAATAGAGACAGTATTTATTAACAGCTGGCAGCCCTGGTTACTCTTAAGAATCGGCGTAGTCATATCTGTTATGGTACACATAGCACACACAAAATTTTGTTGAAATCCAAATGATAGTATAGAAGTTACATGTATTTAAAGGTGAACCTCTCAGTAAGCTTAGAATAATGTTGGTAGCACTGACGTATATAAGTTACTCCACATTAATATAGAATGTCAGGTATTATACGTGCGCATAGTTTAAAGCTGTCGGCTTGCATACTTTCTGATATATGGGTATTTGGATTCAAAAAATTGAGAGCATTTATCAACAGTTGGCAGCCCTGGTGGCTCTTAAGAATAATCTCAGTAAAATCGGTTTATGTACTCATAGCACATACGAAATTTGGTTGAAATCCAATTGATAGTGCAGAAGTTAAATGCAATTAAAATTTGGACCTATCAGCAGGCTTATAATCATGTTGGCAACACTGCCATATATGGCCTCCTGGAAATTAAACTGCAATATTATTATCTATACGTGTGCCAATTTTGAAATAGCTCCCATTCATACCTTCCAAGATATCCAACAAGGAGCTCAAATTTCAATTGCGATTTTTCAGCAGTTGGTAGCACTGACATCATTTTCAAATATGTACGTGAGATACGCAGGTATAGACCTTTACTCATACTAAATTTGGTTTCGATTGCTGCAGCCGTTTAGGAGTTGATAGGTGGGATACACACACAGCCAGACAGACAGAAGGACAGACAGACACACATTTGCCCGATCTCATAAGTCTACCTTTCCTCATATTTGCAAAATGTGAAAAGTAGGCTAAAAATGAATTGCTATTCGTTAGTCTCGCTAAAACTTCAGAACGGCTGGACCGTTTTGGCTAATTTTGGACATGAATTATTTGTGGAAGTCCAGAGAAGGTTTAAAAGGTGAATAAATATGAAAGTCGTGGCGCACGAGTAGATTCAACAAATGAGTGACGGCACGCCAATCGCTTAATCAAAGTCCCGTATGCGTTCATATACCATTCATCCGATTGCTATGAAACTTTGGTTGTATTGTTGTGCACACTCCAGGAAAGGTTTCTGACTTAGTAAATCATTTTTACAATAGGTAGCGCACGAGTAGATTCAACAAATGTGCGACGTCGGGCGAAGCGTTTCAAAAAAGTCCTGTAGGCGTTCACATACCATTCGTCAGATAGCGATGAAACTTGGGTGAGAGGTTGTGTACACTACAGGCAAGGTGTCTGGCTTACAAAATCCATGTTGTAATAGGTAGCGCACGAGTAGATTCAACAAATCAGCGACGACGAGCGAAGCGTTTCAAAAAAGTCCTGTATGCGTTCACATACCATTCGTCCGATAGCGATGAAACGTGGGTGAGAGGTTGTGTACACTACATGCAAGGTTTCTGGCTTAGTAAATCCATGTTATAATAGGTAGCGCACGAGTAGGATCAACAAATGAGCGACGACGAGCGAAGCGTTTCAACTAAGTCCCGTATGCGTTCATATACTATTCGTCTGATGGTGATGAAACTTGGGTGAGATGTTGTGTACACTTCATGGAAAATTTCTGGCTTATTAAATCCATTTAACAATAGGTAGCGCACGAGTAGATTCAACAAATGTGCGACAACGGGCGAAGCGTTTCAACAAAGTCCTGTATGCGTTCACACACCATTCGACCGATAGCGATGAAACATGGGTGAGAGGTTGTGTAAACTACAGGCAAGGTGTCTGGCTTAGCAAATCCATGTTATAATAAGTAGCGCACGAGTAGATTCAACAAATGAGCGACGACGAGCGAAGCGTTGCAACAAAGTCCCGTATGTCTTCATATACTATTCGTCTGATAGTGATGAAACAGGGCTGAGATGTTGTGTACACCTCAGGATAGGTTTCTGGTTAGTAAATCGACTTAACAATAGGTATCGAACGATTAGACTCAACAAATCAGCGACGACGGGCGAAGCGTTTCAACAAAGTCCTGTATGAATTCACATACCATTCGTCCGATAGCGATGAAACTTGGGTGAGAGGTTGTGTACACTACGGGCAAGATTTCTCTCTGAGTAAATCCATACTATAATAGGTAGCGCACGAGTAGATTCAACAAATGAGCGACGACGAGCGAAGCGTTTTAACAAAGTCCCTATGCGTTCATATACTATTCGTCTGATAATAATGAAACTTGGGTGAGATGTTGTGTACACTTCAGGGAAGGTGTCTGGCTTAGTAAATTCACTTAAAAGTAGGTAGCGCAAGAGGAGATTCAACAAATGAGCGACGACGGGCGAAGCGCTTCAACAAAGTCCTGTATGCGTTCTCAAACCATTCATCCGATACCGAAGAAACTTGGGTGAGAGGTTATGTACACTACAGGCAAGGTTTCTATCTAAGTAAATCCATGTCATGATAGGTAGCGCACGAGTAGATTCAACCAATGAGCGACGAAGCGCGAAGCGTTTCAACAAAGTCCCGTTTGCGTTCATATACTATTCGTCTGATAGCGATGAAACTTGGGTGAGATGTTGTGTACACTTCAGGGAAAGTTTCTGGGTTGGTAAATTCACTTTACAATAGGTATCGCACAAGTAGATTAAACAAACGAGCGATGACGCGCGAAGTGTTGCAACATAGTCCCGTATACGTTCATATACCATTCGTCTGATAGCGGCTAACCTTGGGTGAGTTGTTGTGTACACTCCAGGGAAAGTTTTAGGCTTAGTTAATCCATTTTACAATAGGTAGCGCTCAAGTAGATTCAACATATGAGCGAAGGTGCGCGAAGCGTTTCAACAAAGTCCCATATGTGTTCATATACCATTTGTCCGAAAGCGATGAAACTTGGTTGAGATGTTGTGTACACTTCAGGGAAGGTT
This sequence comes from Meconema thalassinum, assembly GCA_946902985.2. NCBI lineage: Eukaryota > Metazoa > Arthropoda > Insecta > Orthoptera > Tettigoniidae > Meconema > Meconema thalassinum. The sequence continues at coordinate 148,198,606 of OX336397.1, forward strand.
TCTGGCATAGTACATCCACTTGAATATAGGTATCGCACAAGTAGATTCAACAAATGAGTAACGGCGTGCGTATCTTAAAAAAAAAACGGTATGCGTTCATATACCATTCATGCGATTGCAATGAGATTTGGAGGAATGTTGTTTCCACTCCCGCAAAGATTTCTGATTTAGTAAATCCATTTTACAATTGGTAGCGCACGATTAGATTCAATTAATGGGCGACAGCGCGTGAATCGTTTCTACCAAGTCCCGTATGCGTTCATATAACATTTCATTCGATTATCATAAAACTTTGGGGAGTTGATCACAGTCCTGCGAAGTTGTATGAATTAGTAAATCCGTTTTTCAATGGGTGGCGCACTAGTAGATTCAACAAATGAGTGTCGTCGCGCGAATCGTTAAAGCAAAAACCCGTATGCGTTCTTATGCCATTCATCCGATTGCGATGAAACTTTCATGAGTTGTTGTGTACACGCCAGGGAAGGTTTTCACTTAGTAAATCCATTTTACAATAGGTAGCGTACGAGTACATTCAACAAATGGGTGACGGCGCTCGAATCGTTTCAACAAAGTCCCGTATGCGTTCATATACCATTCATTTCATTGCGATGAAAATTTGGTGAGTTGTTGAGCACGCTCCCATGATTTTTTTGAGATAGTAAATCAATTTTACAATAGTTTAGAGGTGGTTAACGGAAAACGAAAACACTATTGGGAATGCAAAAGCACCTCAACATACAAAGTTACATTGCCAACACTTTCTTTGATTGGCATTGCAACGCATGCCGGGTACAGCTAGTACATAACTAAAAATGATAAATGTCCATGAATTAGAATTTTAGCTATCTTATAATTACATTTTTTTTACATATCTGATCATTATGTCATTTGTTTTACATTTTTTAAATTTATAATGTAAAATTACATATTCTGTGTTTCCATATTATATATTTGATCAAAATGACATTTTTTAAAACATAATTTTACTTTATGTATTTATAATTACGTATTCTTTCTCTTACTATAATGAAAGTATTTTTTAGCAAGTGAACTGTAGTTCTAAACAGTCTGTGAGACTCCTGATAAATGAAACGGATTTTCCAAGCAATTCATAAGCTGTTGAGAAAGGGCCAGGTAAAAATATCAATAAATATATTAGTGAAGATGTTGTTGTTGTTGTTGTTGTTTGAGTCATCAGTCTTTCGACTGGTTTGATGCAGCACTAGTGATGTGGGCCGGGCAAATGCCCAGTGGGCAGGGCATCTATAAATGGGCATTTGCCCGGACATTTGCCCAAAGCAGTTTTAAGCGCCCAAAATCTGGGCATTTTAAAATACTTTTTTTTAACTTTTTACTACTTGTGATTGTCACTAGAGCTTCTAAAACATAATAAAGACCATTAATCAAAGGTACATTTAAGGGGGCACATACAGGTCAAGGAGACACAACAATAACGATTTTAATATTATAACTGTGCCTGTCTCAAATCTTGTACAACAATGATATACATATCCAAGGAAACACACACACCTTGCTATTAGAAGCAAAGTTAAAAATTTTCAAAATTCAAATGATAATTATTTTTATCAATTTTTTCAAAATTGGTTCTTGATTTGTACTGACCTTCACCGTTTCCCTGATATCTCCCGCGTTTATAGGGATTTTTTGAGATTTCGTTTTTTTAATGTGGGTGTTAAACCTTCTGCTACAAAATGTTTCTCACCCAAAACCGTTGTGACTTTAATTAGTCTTTCTATGAAACTTCAACATATTTTTTTTTAGTTTGCTCAGAATAAAAATGGAAATAATGACGCTTAATTAATTAATTAATTAATAATGTGTAAATATGCAAGATTCATTTCGTAGCAGAAGGTTTAACACCCACATTAAAAAAAGAAAACTCCAAACATCCCTATAAACACGGGAGATATCAGGGAAACAGTGAAGGTCAGCACAAAACAAGAACCAATTTTGAAGAAAATGATATAAATAATTATCATTTGAATTTTGAATATTTTTAACTTTGCTTCTAATAGCAAGGTGTGTGTGTTTCCTTGGATATGTATATCATTGTTGTACAAGATTTGTGGCAGGCACAGTTACAATATTAAAACCGTTATTGTTGTGGCTCCTTGAGCTGTATGTGCCCCCTTAATGCATAAACTAGTAATGCCCGAATATTGCTAATAATCATTTAATTATCCTGTGTCAATGCTGTCAATAACATCTAAAAGGGAATTATGTATATCTGGTTTGAATAAAACATTGTATTACTGAGTTAGGCCTGCAGGCCTACTCTTTTATATTTAGGAATATTAGGTAGGAGTTTGATTATGGTGTAAATAGTGGCTATGGGCTAGACCCTGTGCTGCCATTGTGCTCTGATCTTGGAGTGGGGGTAGGGTGGTTGTGGCCTTGAGATTGGCGAGGCATTCTACCGCCAGCAGCCCAGCCCAGTTAGTTGTGAAGTAGAGCTGTCAGTTGAGTGTGAGTGTGAGATAACCTCACTACTTTCTTAGGCTATTTATATTTTTAAGTGTTAGATTAAGTCATTACAAAATGCTTGGGCAAAAAGGACCTATTCGGAACTTTTTTAATTTGAAAGAGAAAGGTGTATCTTGTAAATATTGTAATAAGGACTATTAACAGTCACATTGTAACAAAATGGAAAAGCACATAAAAAGTGTTTTAAGTGCCCTCAGGATCTAAAAAAAAAGTGCTTCAGTTAGGTACAGTTATAGTGGTTGAAAAACCTTTTCAAAAGAACACCCCTTATGAACCTTTACTAATTGAAGGAGATGATTTCAACAACAATTCTGCAGTATCAAGTACAAGCTCAGCCTCAGAACCAAAATCAAGTTCTTTCCGTGAATTCCTACAACAACGTCCGCATCCTATTTTGGTCTCAACTCCTGTTTTTATGGATAAATATATAGAATACACGTATGTAGATACAAATGACTAAAACAATATTTATATAAGCGTTACATTACGTGTATGTTTTAAAAGAGATAAATGCCCAGAATGCCTGGGCATCTATGGGTTTTGGGCATTTGCCCGCGCATTTATCCTGGACATTTGCCCCAACGTATAAATGCCTAAACATTTTACATCACTATGCAGCACTCCATACTCCCTATCCTGAGCTAATCGTTTCATCTCTACATAACTACCACACCCTACATCCGAGGCAATCTGTTTAGCATATTCTAACCTTGGTCTACCCCTACAGTTCTTGTCCTCGACCCTTCCTTCCATAACTAGGCTTGCTATTCCTGGGTATCTTAGAATGTTTCCTACCAACCTTTCTCTTCTCTTCATTAGCAGTTGCCAGAAACATCTCTCCTCTCACACTAGTCTCAATACCTCTTCGTTTGTAACCCTGTCTACCCATCTGATCTTCATCATTCTCCTGTAACACCACATTTCAAACGCTTCAATTCTCCTCTTTTCTGCTGCACCAATAGTCCAAGATTCACTTCCATAGAGTGCCACTCTCCATACAAACGCCTTCAAAAATGACTTCCTAATATCTAAATCTATATTCGATGTCAACAGATTCCTTTTCTGTAGAAATGCTTTCCTTGCCTTAGCTAACCTACTTCCTATATCCTGTTTGCTTCGTCCATCGCTGGTTATTAAGCTTCCCAAGTAACAGAAGTCTCCTACTTCCTTAAGTTTTTCGCCTGCCAATTTGATTTCCATAGAGGTTCCTGATTTATTTCGGCTGCATCCCTATATTTTTGTTTTACATTTATTAATCTTTATCATGAATTCTTTCCTCAAGGCGGAGTCCATGCCATTCAAAAACTCATTCAATCCTCAGGCGTGTAGGCCAAGATGACGATGTCATTGGCAAATCTCAGAGTTGAATAATTATTTCTCCTTGAATCTTCACTCCTGCTTTAACTTTTTCTCCAATTTCCTTCATTGCTTGTTCAATGTAAGAATGAAAAGTATGGGTGATAAGTTGCAGTTGCAGCTTGCCTTACACCTTTCTGAATACCAGCTTCTCTCTTATGTCCTTCAGCTTGAATGACTGCTCTCTGGTTTCTGTATAGATTGGAGATCACCCTCCTTTCCCTGTACTTTATTCCAATCGATTTCAAAATGTCAAACTATTTAGTCCAATCAACGTTATCAAAAGCCTTTTTTAAGTCTACAAATGCCCTGAACGTTCTCTCATATTTCCTTATTCTACCTTCCAAAATCGGTCTAAGACTTAGTACAGCTTCCCTTGTTCCTACATTTCTCCTGAAAGAAAACTGGTCTTCACCTAACTCCGTTCCTATCTGGCTTTCCACCCTCTTGTAAATTATTCTAGACAGGATCTTTGAAGCATGAGTAATCAAGCTGATTGTACGGTAATCATTACATCTGTCAGCTCCCACGTTCTTCGGTATGGGGATGATAACATTATTCATGAAATCAGAGGGTTACTCACCTGTTTCATAAATCCTACACACCAAGTGATATAACCTGATCATACCTTCATCTCCCAAGCAGCGTAGCAATTCAATCGGAATATCATCTATGCCTGGTGCTTTGTTACTGCTTAAGTCTTCACATGCTCTATCAAATTCTGATCTCAATATTAAATGTCCTTTTGTATCCTCATAAATTTCCTCCTCCCTTTCCATTATACAAACACTCTATGTAAGCTTTTTATCTCTCAACCTTTTCTTTCCCTATCTGTTAAGAGGCTTTCCATTTGTGTCCTTAATATTACAGTACTTAGTCTTCTTTTCCCCGAAAGTATTCTTTATCCTTCGATAAGCTGTGTCTAGTTTACCTAATTTCAGACATTTTTTTACATGCACATTATTCTTTCAACTTCCTTTCGCTTCCTTGAACTTCTTGTTAACCTCAATTTTCAGATGTCTGTATTCTGCTTTCCCCTTTTCATCTCTTACATTCTTGTGTTTCGGCCTTTCATCCATCAATTCTAGTATATACTGAGATAGAGAATGGGAATTCACGTAGCACCCTGCTGGAGACTCAGCGGCTTGGATTTAGTTTATGTCAGTTGTCCAGTGAGTGCCTGAGACTCTACTTTACAACCTGTCCATTAGAAAGGCTGCAAGATTTCCTCCCAGCCGGGAAACAAAAAGTGCTCCTCACAATACTTATTCTCGAGTTTGTAGTCATTTTCTCAGACATACTGTAATGACATTTATTTACGTTTGCTATAATATGGACATTCTTAATTAATTAATTAATTATTGTAAATCTCTTTTGTTGTATTGTTATAGTTTTAAGGGGAGGAACAGCAGGGTTATCTGCCCCGCACCACACTTTATTTCGTAAAAAATATATGGAATAAAACGAGGAATCTTCAAGTAATATCATGTGTAATATATCATTTATATACAAATTAAATGAATATTACATATTTTAATTTTTATGTAATATTAGTCCTACTTACTTTTATTACATAAATAAGTACGTATTTTTCATGTTGATATTATTATATGTCTCAGGCACTCACAGGACAACTAACATAAACTTAAGTCCGGCCGCTGAGTCTCCAGCAGAGTGCTACTTGAATTCCCATCCCCTTATCTCCACTAATATATTTCTTGATATTCTTCCCTGGCCCTTTCTCAACAGCTTATGAATTGGTTGAAAAATCCGTTTCATGTACCTAAGTTTCTAGTGAGCAAATATTGTCACACAGACTGTTTAGAATTACCGTATATTTTACTTTTTTTTTACAGCAAGAGGCAGAAAATGTAATTTTACATTAAAAAATAAGAATATGTAAAACAAATGTCATTATGATCAGAAATGTAACAATTAAATGTAATTTCACGATAACTACATGGACATTTATAATTTTATCCCATTTTCATTTATGAAAATAATAGGCTTATGAGATCACTTTTTGTCCGTGTGTCTGTCTGTGTGTGCGTGTGTGTTTGTCCCCAAGTAACTTCGAAATGGCTGGTGCGATGTCAATGAAACTCGGTAAGTTCATAGCACTGTTCCGTATGACCCCGACCGTGCCTTCCAGATTTTGTTACGTCTCATCAATGCAACATGGTGGCTGTGCAAATTATTTCACCAGCATTCAATATCTCCGAAACTATTACCGACATCACCCTGGAATTTTGAGCGGTGATAAAGGGAACTACTAGAAGTACACCTATGTAATATTTGAAAACCTGGTAACCACAAAACCAACATGGTGGCCAAGCGAAGTTGCAACTTTCAAATAGACGTTTCTCGCGATTTAACCAACCAAACGCAATGAAACTTGGCACAGTATATGTATATACACATTGTAATGCACCGACATCTAACTTCGTTCAACTGTTTACATAACCTCAAGATGGCAGCTGTGCATTCTATATCTCTGAAACTATTAGCGGTATCACCATGAAATTTTGTATGGAGATAAAGAGTACTACTGGAAGTTCATCTATGAGTCTTTCAAAAACTGGTAACTACAAAACGATCATAGCGGCAAAGCGAAGTTGAAAGTTTTTAATAGGCTCTTCTCGCGATTTAATGATTCAAACGCAATGAAACATGGTACAGCAAATGTTTATATAACCTCAAAAAGGCGCCTGTGTGAATTTTAAAATTAAGTTTTATTTCTTGTGTCGTAATCATGCGACCGAAATTATAGCTTGAGTAATTAACCTACGCAATAATTTTCCTTTAATGGTTCATGACTCTATGGCCTTTACATATAACAATCCAACATGGTGACTATCCGGAATATTTGGACAGTTCTCAATATCTACGAATCTATTACAGCAAACAAAATGATTTCTTTTATTAGGGGCTATGAATATAAGTTCACTTATAGGACTTTCAATAACCTGGTGATCACAAATCCAACATGACGGTGACGTGAACTATAAATATTCGCATGGACGTTTCTCGCAATTTAAACATCCGAGTACAGTGAAAAACGGTACAGTAAATCCTTATACAAATGCTAATCCACTGGCGTCCAATATTTCAATTGTTTCCATAACCACAAGATGGCAGCTGTGCGAAATTTTAAAATCTCGTTTTTACTTCTTGTGTCCTAATCATGCGATTGAAATTTGAATACTACACGTACTCGATAATCTTCATGTACCAGTACTTAAGACCCACATATATGAAAATCCAACATGCTGACCATCCGAAATATTTAGTCGGTTCTCAATATCTACGAATCTATTACAGCAATCAAAATGAAATTTTGTATGTTGATAGAGGCAATTAACATAAGTAGGATGTATGGAAATAGGCTTTAGTTATTTACGGAACTACTTGTTAGTTATGTATTAGCAGTATTTGAATATGAATTTACATAAAAATCCTAGGCCTACTGTCGACCAAAGTATTATGTGCACTCGAGTTTGAAGATTGTTTGTGAAGTAACCAATAGATCTACATAAAATAAAATAACATCATCATTTTCGTCGTTCTATTTTACGTTAGGTCATGTAGGTTTGGAATTTTTAATATATATTTTAATATCTTTTATCGCAGTTGGAACACAAAAACTGCACGTTTTTAAGAGTGTTTCAACCATGCGTCAAATTTAAGAATTATTATCTCAAAAACCCGTCATCAGATCGAATCCAAACTTTAACACAATATACATTGGAATGTTGTATAACTGGTTTATTAATTTCAAAATTGTGTGTGTCCAAGAAACAAAGTTGTTATCATTTTTGTAAGGTAACTTTTTCTCGGCTCGGGGTGGTTGGAAAATGCAGTTCTTGGTTGCATTGTAATCCTTATACATCGAAACGTTATGCTGTATGACTGTGAAATACGAAAATTAATTCACTTATTTTATATCGGTTTGTATTCCTACAGGGAAATAACACATGTTTCACCAGCTAGCCGCTCCGGGAAATGCTGTACAGCGTTGCCGAAATGGTGCCCATACGCATCATGGCGCGTCTCGCTCGGAAGTGATGGGCTCCATCTCAGCAACGCTGTACAGCTTTTGCCGGAGCGGCTAGCTGGAGAACCATGTGTTATTTCCTCGTACAAATACAAACCGATATAAAATAAGTGAATTAATTTACGTATATCACAGTCATACAGCATAACGTTTTGATGTATATTGATTACAACGCAACCAAGAACTACATTTTCCAACCACCCTGAGCCGAGAAAAAGTTACCTCACAACAACGATAACAACTTTGTTTCTTGGACACACAAAATTGTGAAATTAATAAACCAGTTAAACAACATTTAAGTGTATATTGTGTTAAAATTTGGATTCGATCTGATGACGGGCTTTTGAGATAATTCTTAAATGTGACGCATGGTTGGAACACACTTAAAAACGGGCACTTTTTTTGTTCCAACTGCGATAACAAATATTGAAATATAAATTTAAAAATCCAAATCTACATGAACTAACGTAAAATAGAACGACGAAAATGTTGATGGTATTGGATTTTATATAGGTCTATTGGTTACTTAACAAACAACCTTCGAACTCGAGTACACATAATACTTTGGTCGACAGTAGTGATCGGACAAGGTTGTGAAGTTTCGGGTACGTTCTTATTGCTCCTCTGCGCTGGTCTGTCTCAACGAGGAACAGCTGACTGCCCCGGTGGTCTGTCTCGAGGGGGATGGATGATCGGTTGCGGTCGGGAATTCTTGGGTTGATTCGTTAGCCCCGCTAGTCTGTCTCCAAGCGCTAGTCACAGAACTTGACCAGTACCTCTTGCAGGAAGATCAAGTACCTGGGACCCGTTAGGCGGTACGGAAGAAGATACGGCCGGATCAGATGACCATCAAGGACACCAGTCCATTTATTGATGCCGAACCGTTGCTGAAATCCTCATGGCTGTGTGGCATGCGGATTTTCTTCAGTCCAAATGTGACTGTTTCGACACCTAAAAACAGCTTCCCTGGTTATTTTAGCTTCATCGGTGAAAAGAACGTGACGCGGAAAGTGGAGTGAGGTAATACACTGTAGAAACCAAGCACAGAAGTTGACACGTGGTGGGAAATTTGCCAGGCCCATTGCTTGAACTTTCTGTGGGTTGAAAGGGAGCAGTTGCAGGTCGCGCAAATCACGCCAGACGCTCGATTGGGACCCATTCACGGCATCAGCAATGTCTTGCGTATTCGTCAGCGGGTCCTCTTCTACGTGATAAAGGACGGCCTCTTCAAAGTTGACAGTCCGACGCGTCTGTGGAGCACCACAATGAGCCCCCTCAGTTAGTATGAAGCAATTTCTCGCAGCCTTTGTTGTAGTCTCACAAAAATGGTATGTGATGGGGTGGGGCGATGCGGAAAACCTTCATGTTACATGCGTTGTGCAGCTCGACTTTTACGTCCAGCTTCGCCATACATTCGTAACATCTCGACGCACTCTTCAAAAGTGTATGCCACCATCCTGCATTGCGAAATGACTGGATCACAACTGCTGTCACTACCGTTTGTTAACGAACAGACGACACGATTTCATTGGAATGAGGTCTTGTCCTGTACTGTGCACTAACAGAGTCACAACTGCTGTCAAAGCAGACTCACTGTCATTACGGTTTCTAAACAGAAGATATACGTACTGTATGACATCAGGAAACTGCATAGGTTGCCTTCAGCCAATGTACTTAATACGCATTCCGTGAAGCGGGCTATGTAGTATTTTTTTTTTTTTTTTGCGTATGGCTTTTAAGTGCCGGGAGTGTCCGAGGACATGTTCGGCTCACCAGTTTTGTAGCTGCTTCGAGACGGACACCCAATGGGTGAGCTACAAGTACCGTTGGGGAGGAATGTTGGATGGGAGGGTCGAGGAGTTGGAAGGTAGCGGCTGTGGCCTATAGTTAGGGACCAACCCCGGCATTTGCCTGGAAGGAAGATGGGAAACCACAGAAGACCATCTTCAAGGTTGCCGGCGGGGGGATTCGAACCTCCTCGCCTCCCGGATTTGAGCGACTGCCAACAGTCATGCCGCAACGACCTCGACTAACTCACCCGGTGCTATGTAGTATGAAAGTTATCTTCAAACCGATTTTATATCGAAACGATAAATGTCCAGACAAGGGTTGCTCTTGAAACTGTGATCTACTTAGTCCCGTCTACTACCCCCAGATGTTTGTAATAGTAATTATGAATCACCCTGTATAAGACGAGAAAAGTTTGTTAGAAAGCAGGATATTAATGAAGCACATGGTAATTCAAAGTGGGTACGTAAGACCATTGTTCGATTCATTCACAATGCATATTTGTTGAGTTATATATTAATACTTACTGGGAAGAGGCTACATTTGAGGTATATGTGATGGAACAGAATTTGCGTGCAAATTTTGTTCATCCTTAATGTTTAACGACTAAATTCAAAACAGTTCTCTTAAAAGTTTGTGAAAATATATTCAATTTAACACACAGCAGGCAAATGTCATATTTCTTGTTAATAATTTAATCACTAAGCTGGGCAGAAATATTCTCACTTGTGGGCCACAACAACTCACTTGCTTTATTGTAGTGCAGAAATCACTAAAAAAGGGTTAGGTAAAATGAAGACTCAATTTTTAAATACATTTTAACCGGCATAGGAGTAAGTTTTAAGATTTATAACCCATAGTAGCCATCAGTCATGTCCAATAAGCAAATTTACTTTTATTTTAGTTGTGAAATAACGTTAGTTAATTAACTGATATTATGTCTATCGTTATTGAGGGAGACACTTCATGTATTAAATCTCAGCAATTCTTCCAGGTTTGTGCTGTGTCGTGTGTGGGGCTTCGCCTAGGACACCAAGCTGGCTCAACAGCGGGCTCTTAGTGTCTCCCCGCCCGGACCCCCCACTGGAGTAGCGAACTGCGCGCTCCTGCTCCTCCTATGGCAGACGACCCGTTTTCGGGTCATGGCCTCCCCAGTTGTTCTCATCCAAACTTGTCGATCTCGCGCTGCAACTCTCCAATTCCGGATCTTGAGGATATGTGTCGAGTCCTGATGTACACTATCTTCCCATCTGATACGCGGCCTTCCCACTGGCCTTCCTTCTCCAAAGTCTCCTAGGAATACCTTATTTGGGATTCGATGTTCTTCCATCCTGATTAGATGACCTGCCCATTTAAGTCTCTTAATTCGAATAGCATGCGACAGGGGTGCCTCCCCACAGAGAATATAGTTCATTGAAAACCCACAGCCTGCTTCCAGTCGACCGACCGGGTCAGGAATGCAATGAATGAAGCTCCCATCTAGCGGCGAGGATATGAACTGTGCCGGCTGCCGAAGCCTGTCGAACTCCTCTGAGGCATTGATTAAATGAATGATAGTGGAGAGTGTTGCTGGAATGAAGTTTTTGACAGGAAAAACCCGAGTACCCTGAGAAAAACCTGTCTGCCTCCGTTTTGTTCAGCACAGATCTCACATGGAGTGACCGGGATTTGAACCACGGACCCAGCGGTGAGAGGCCGGCGTGCTGCCGCCTAAGCCACGGAGGCTTCTCAATATAGTTAATTATTACAGTATATCTAATTCTCCTTTCCCCTTGTACACTTATGGGTCCATAAATTCTCCTCTGGATTTTTCTTTCGAATGAGTCGATCATCTCCACGGCTTTCCTTGGTAGGGTCCATGTTTCACTTCCATACATCACTATACTACGAATGAGAGTTTTGTATAGCATAACTTTAACGTTTCGGTTTATATCTCTACTTCTGAACAGAGGTAATACTGCAAAGTATGCTCTATTGGCAGCTTGAATCCTCCCTGTATTTCTACCATTTCCTCATTCTTGTTGCTTATATGCACACCGAGATATTTGAACTCATTCACCACCTCCACTTTAGATCCTTCAGGAACAAGTTGATCATCTGTATACAGCCTTCTCCGAGCCTGCACCATTACTTTCGTCTTTTGTTCAGTGATCTTAAGTCCAATCTCCTGGCCTTCTCTACTGAAGTCTTCAAATGCTTCTCTAACTGTCTTTGTTGTCCTTCCCGTCAGATTAATATCATCAGCATATCCACCTAATTGAGCGCGACCTCCCTTTATATAACGCGCTCCTGCGCCTCTTTACTGCGATAATTAAAGGCCCAAGCAGCCATAACCTCCCTATGAAGGCTTCCAAAAAGATGGTATATTGGCTTTTACGGCCAGTGAAATATATCTCAGCAATTCTTCTAGGTTTGTCAAATTCAAATTCCGTAAATGTTATCGTTAGAGGAGTAGGAATATCAATCAATATAATTTCTTTGAATTTTATAGTGAGGGGTTGGTTCACATCCATATGATATGTTCTGTGAATGTCTTAGGCACAGGGGATTGTAAACAACAAACTGATATGCTCCGAAATTGTTATATTGGGAGGGGTTTTGTGCACGTTCTGGCATTGTAATTTTAGACGGTGTTTGTGTACATCCATATGATATGATTTGGGAATGTTTTTGGGTTAAAGGTTTTACACATTCACGTTATATATTTTTGGTATTCACCTCCGCATATTTTTAGCCTAATTTTCACATTTTGCAAAAATGAGGAAAAAGTATACTTATGAGTTCCGACGTTCACCGCCAGGTGTCAGTGACAGTGGCGTCTGATAGCTAAAGTTGGAACTACATGACATTGAACTTTCATTCATCTTGATCCATTACATCTCTCATTAACTCCTTCCGTGAGATTTGCATCAGGAAGGGCATCCGTCCGTAGAAACTATCAGCCACGTGGAATTTCATTGCATCTCATCCCCAACCCTGTTGGAAAACGGGATTAATAAAGGGTAGACATAGATATAAATGATGTTGTTGTTGGTTATATTAGGGATAGCGACATCGGAGTCATACAAGCCCATGTGTGTGTGTGTGTGTGTGTAATTTGTGTGATAACCTGCTTTATTGTGCTGGCTGTACTGGTGAGTGTTTTGTAAATTGGTGATAGAATTTGGAAGGAGGCGGTTGTGGCTTTAAGTTAAGAACCAACCCATCATTTGCCTGGAGTAGAAGTGGGGAAACCACAAAAAACCATTTCCATAATTTTGCTTCACAAGGCCGAGTATACCCTGTTCCAGCTTTAAGACCAGAATTAAAATTCTTGGCAGAGTCGGGAATTGAACTCGGTCCTCTGCAGTGATAGCGAAGAATACTAGTCACTATGCCTCGAGGCTCAATACAATGTCTATTAATGCTTTATCGTGGTGGAAGCCATTTTTCAGTGTTGCCTTAGTAAACAAAATTTAAATGCTTTTCATTTGGTCAACATGATTGTACCCAATTGTAATGGGTGTTATTTCCTAAACCTGCAAATATTGTTTGTTGTATTTCATAATTGTACAGTAAACCTTGCTCCTTGCGCAAACTTGTCCAATGCGAATGTTATTTACGTTGTATAAAACGGAATCTGATCAACGCAGAAACGGAAAGAAATTATGAATATAATTTTTCAAACCTTATTGTTTAAATTAAATGAAATACCAATGGCGACTTAATCATTTTATTACGCCTTATGTCAATAAATTGAATTAATATACTGAACATTAATTGATTATACTTCTAGTTTCGGCCACATTATGGCCATCCTCAGTAATTATTATCTGAAAGAAACTATCATAATCACAAGCAAAGTTTGAATATATATGTGACAAGTCATTAAGTACATACCACTACGCATCAATGCTAACCAAGCATTTGGCTTACAAACATCTTTGATTGTGAATCACTCAGTCTGTAATTGTGAATTTAAAACGAAACTTAGTAAGAAAGAAGTATCATAGAGAGGACGATTCTGAGATGGGCACAGTGCTCTAGGAATAGATAAGGCAAGGAATGGTTTCAATATGGAACGAGGCTAATGCGGTCATCTTCATATCCTGCATTATACGTTATAGTAGTTTCCTTACTTCCAATCATTACTTGTTGCTTCATTTGAGGGGCTTGGACATCGTGGTCAATTAGCCCCATGTTCTTGGGCGTGTGTGTGTACATTTTTCTGATAACCTGTGGTAGTGTGATGGTTGTATTAATGAGTTTAATTAAAGCGAGGATTTGGAGGGAGTTGGCCGTGGCCTTAAATAGGGAACCTTCCCGGAATTCTCCTGGAGTGGAAGAGGGAAACCACGGATAGCAACTTCCAGTATGGCTGAGGTGGTAATCGAACCCGCCTCTTCCCAGAATTGCCCCACGTGACTGAGTGGACCCTGCTCCAACCCTCAGACCAGAAATACATTTATTTTCAGAGCTGGTAATCGAACACGGACCTCTGGGATGACAACCATGAATACTAGCCACCAAAAACTAAGTTTTGCAGTTGTCATTGGTAAATTTTGATCATGTATTTATGAGTGTTAATTTGTCTGATAACCTTTGTTTGTATGGTGTCTGTAGTAGTTTGCTTTGGAGTATTTATTATGGTCTGGAAACGATCGATCCGATGATCCAAGACTCGAAGTATTTTACCATTCCGGCATTTGCCTAGACGGAGAGTGGGATGAATCCAGCAATCACCACAGTTGTCTACGTTAAGATACGATGATAATAGTTATAATAATAATCATTCATATACAATATATATATAGATCTACCTTTTAATATTCCCATTTCAACGCTCGGGGATGGGACGCAATGATTTTGTATTCCTTGTGGAGAGTGATTTAACGGCCAGATGCCCTTACTGACGCCAACCTCATGAGAGGAGTTAATAAGAGATGAAATGAGTGAAGCAGAATGAAACTAGGCGAGGCATTGAAAGGACAAGGCCGTAAAGTTGAAAATGGGAAACCTCGGAGAACGGATTGAGCCCACGTCTCTCAAAGGCCGCAAACATCTGGGCTCCAGCGATAATAATAGTAATAATAATATCTCAGTCACGGGCTGCCCAATAAATACATTTCCGGTTTCGCTGCATCGAAATTGGAGAGTAGATTGCCTAGCTCAAAGGAATTACACAGGTAGCGTCAGCTTATGATGATAATAACTCACTGTCGTGACTGTGAGCCTCCCAGGTTCTGAACCCAGGACTGGAGTTCAGTTCGAACCTCATTTAAGATTATTATTTTTTGGTAATACTGTAGATGTATGTAAGGAAGTCATGCTCATTAGTCTCCGGGGAATGAGCTAGAAGCGCATGACAGGAAGTTAACACATACTTTGGTATTATTGACTGATTGAAGAATCCAGTCTATTGTGCACTATGTACTATTTGACCGAATGAAACAGAATAACAAGCAGGTCCAATTAGTTCGACTTGCAGCCATGTGAATGTTTGTATATGAAGCCACCACTAGCTTGGTTGGCAGCACTTACTGGGTGGTCGAATTGGAAGTAACCACAGACACTCAGTAGAGGGAGCGGTGGACTCTGGTCATCTCTAGATGGATATAATGACACCCAAGATGGCGCAGCCTCCAGCCATCGCCTTGAATGTGTGTTAGAGTTCAGTCCCGTGGGGACATGTCAGACTTCGTGTAGAAGTAAGACTTAGTAGAACTGAATCAAGTTGCGTAACCTTACTTCAGCATATTCAAAGTAACATTAAATAGTGTTCATTCAACGACTGTTATACTCAATTAAAACAGCAGTAATTTACGGGGAAGTAACGTCTTTCATTCCGGCGAGTTCCGGGACCACTCTACAATCCAATCTCCCTATCTAGGAACCACTCGGCTAGTAAACAACACCAGAAGCGCTGTCAACCTGCCAGACCATCTCACAGGACAGGTAAGGTCACGACAATACATAACAGGAGGATAAATCATTACGGTCATCTTCTCAGAATGAACTGTAACAGATTGACTAAACAAGTCTTTGATTTCTTTCGTAACCGCAAAACAAAACCCACATGCTTTAAAGAAACTGAACAAGACCCAGTAGAATAATTAAAAATTACAGAAAACTCGCTACTCAATCGGAAAGCTAAAATAATTACCAAGGACAAAAATAAAAGGTTCCAGAACTAATCTACACTAAAATCCAAACCCCATCCTCACGGGAGAAGAGAGGAAAAGAAGATCAGAAAGAATTAAGAAATACTGGGCACAAAGGAAAGAACAATATCCAGGGAGATGATTGATTCAACGTACCGCAATCAGGGTGAAACGAAATTATAGTAGGCTAATAATAATAATCTCTACATATATTATTTCCCATTTTACAGGACCGGAGGCAAGGTGAGGAAAAACATTTAAAGGGGACTGACGGTGGGATTTGAACCATTGCCCCTGCACGTTAACGCGCGTAACCGTTCAGTTCAATAATGACAATAATATTTCTAATAGTATTTTGAACAGTCTGAATAGAAGAAAGTATTTTGTATTTTGAATTATGTTTTAATCCGTTAGTGGTCTATACATTAACAATGATGCTGATGGTTGAATCTTTCAGCCATTTACCAACAAATTAACTTTTAGAAGTCTTAATATTAGCCTACGGAAAACCAAATATTATCTCTTTATGAAATATATGAAATATTTTTTTAAAATAAAACGATTGGGCCTAATAATAAAAAGTTTAACAAGTAGTTCCGTGAAGAACTATACAGCCTATTTTCATATATCCTGCTCATGTTAATTGCCTCTATCAACATACAAAAATTCAGTTTAATTGCTGTAACAGATATGTAGATATTGAGAACCGTCTAAATATTTCAGATGGTCGCCAGGTTGGATTTTCATTTTTGTACTATTACATTAAGATTATTGTGTACGTGTGGTATTCAAACTTCAATCGCATGATTAGAACACAAGAAGTAAAAACGAGATTTTAAAATTACGCACAGCAGCCATCTTGTGATTATGCAAACAATTGAAATAAATTGGATGCCAGTGGATCAACATTTGTATAAGCATTTAACGTGCAACGTTTCATGGCACTCGGATAGTTAATTCGCGAGAAACGTCCATTTAAATATTTATACTTCGCATCGCCGCCATGTTGGATTTGTGCTCACCAGGTTACTGAAAGTCCTATAGGTGAACATATGTTCATGGTCTCTATGAACATAAAAAAATCAGTTTGGTTGCTGTAAAAGATTCACAGATATTGAGAACCGTCTAAATATTTCGGAAGCTCGCCATTTAGGATTGTTGTATGTATAGGCCATAGAGTTATGAACCATTCAAGGACAATTATTGCCTAGGTTCATTATTCAAACTTTCACTTCGATCGCATAATTACGACTCAAGAAATAAGAACTTAAGTTTAAAATTTCGCACAGCCGCAATCTTGAGGTTATGTTAACAATTGAATTAAATTAGAGGGCAGTGCATTACAATCTGCAAAATCATTTACTGCTCCACATTTCACTGCGCTCAGAGAGTTAAATCACGAGAAACGTCTATTAAAATATTTCACATTCGCTTGGTTGCCATGTTCGTTTTCTACTTTACAGGTTTATGAAATATACATAGGTAAACGTGTATCAGTACCCTTTATCACCGTACGAAATTGCAGGGTGATATCTGTAATAGTTTCGGAGATATAGAATGTCAGTGAAATATTTCGCACAGCCGCCATTTTGAGGTTATGTAAACAATTGAACTGAATTAGACTCCAGTGCATTACAATGTGTATAAACATTTGCTGTACCAAGTTTCATTACGTTTGGATAGTTAAATCGCGAGAAAAGTCTATTTAAAAGTCTCAACTTCGCTTGACCGCCATGTTGGTTTTGTAGTCACCAGGTTTTTGAAAGTCTCATAGGTGAACTTCTAGTAGTGCCCTTTATCACCGCACACAATTTCAGGGCGATGTCGTTAATAGTTTCGGAGATATTGCATGCTAGTGAAATATTTCGCACAGCCGCCATGTTGGATAGGTGAGACGTAACAAAATTTGAAGGGCACCGTCAAGGTCGCCGGGAATAGTGCTATGAACTTACCGAGTGTCATTGAAATCGCTCCTGCCGTTTAGATTTTATTAGGGACACACACACACACCTCACACACACACACGCACACACACACGGACAAAAGGTGATCTCATAAGCCTATTTTTTCAAAATTGAAAATAGGCTTAAAATGGTAGGCCGAATTAAATTATAGTTAAAAATAAATAAGCGTATAAAAATAAAATTATAATACCTTTGAATTCTAAATTTTAGAACATGAAAATGTTAAAGAATATAAAAATAAAAATTAATAATAAAAAATAGGATGAAACAATTAAAATTAAGAAGTAAAAAAATGATAATAAAATTAGAATTAAAAATAAATAAGCTTCTAAAAATTAAAAGTCTATTCTTTTATAATCTTAATTTTAAGAGCATTAAAATGCGAAATAAAACAAAAATTAAAATTTATGTTAATTAATATTAGGGTAAAACAATTAAAATTAAATTAAAATAAATACAAATAAAATAACATCAGTAATACCAACTCTGCCCTATAAAGGGTTAAAATACTATTTTGTGTGTTTCGGAAATTCATATGTGTAGGCCTACTGGTATCTTGTATATAATATACTTTTTTGTGAGAATTGTTTATTTTGTATGTAAAATACTCTTTGGGAGAATTTTCCCCCAACTCTGTGAAGTCTAAACTAGTGTGTGTACTTGTAATTGAGGTAGGATTAGGGCAGGAAGCGGCCGTGGCCTACGGTTGGGTACTTCGCCAGCATTAGCATTGAGTAGGAGTGGAAAACGACGGATGGCTGAGTTCTGCCTCACTATCGCTCGGATCCAAATTTATTGTCTTGTGGCAGAGCCGGGAATTGAACCCGGGCCTTCGTGGTCAATCCAAAAGTTAGCCAATAGGCCTACTCAACCAGGCGGTCAGGTAACTTTCTAGTTTGATGATCAATTTATCAGCACGGTACCTATTTTTCTGGGTACCTGTACCGTATGTTTGGGCATCTTATATTCCATGTTCCAAATCGCTGTTCCTTAAGGGGAATTAAAGAAAAGGTCTAGGTAATTGGGGCATAAGGGTTTAAGTGGCAGTTGCCGGTAATGGAAATGCCAATTAAGGGATCAAGTTTTAATGTGGCATTCAAGCGGCATTACGGGGAAAGTTACAAGTTAGTTGCAATAAAATTCAACAGTTCGCGGCATATTCATAGCTGTTTAGGGAGATTAAAAGGTGGCTACAGAATCACTTGCCACGTGGGATAAAATACATGCGATGGCTTCTCTATGAAATGGAACTGTATAAGGAAGGAATTATAATTCTATCATTTCACCCAAATTAGACGAAAACTCACTGGCGAGGAGGGGCCAGCTTAAACTGAGTGTACAGCTTGTCAAAGACTATCCAGGCTGCCAACACGACAACCAATATCGTCAGACAACGGCAATGAGGGAGTGTGTGTTAGATAGTTTTATGATTGAGTAGTATAGGCGGCGGTATAGGACAAGATGGTTAAATGCTATGGCTAAAATTTCTAATGACTTTTTCTAAAATTTTGGATAAAATAATGGCTTTAAATTACAATGACTTTTTTCAAAAATAATGGCTAAAATAATGGCTAAATTTTTAATGACTATTTTGCAAACAATGGATAAAATAATGGCTAAAATTTCTAATGACTTTTTCAAAAATAATGGCTAAAATAATGGCTTTAAATTTCAATGACTTTTTCAAAAATAATGGCTAAATTTTTAATGACTATTTTGCAAACAATGGATACAATAATGGCTAAAAATTTTAATGACTTTTTCTAAAATTATGGATAAAAATAATGGCTGTAAATTCGACGACTTTTTCAAAAATAATGGCTAAAATAATGGCTAAATTTTTAATGACTATTTTGCAAACAATGGATAAAATAATGGCTAAAATTTTAATGACTATTTCTAAAATTATGGATAAAATAATGGCTTTAAATTTCAATGACTTTTTCAAAAATAATGGCTAAAATAATGGCTAAATTTTTAATGACTATTTTGCAAACAATGGATAAAATAATGGCTAAAATTTCTAATGACTCTTTCTAAAATTATGAATAAAATAATGGCTAAATTTTTAATGACTATTTTGCAAACAATGGATAAAATAATGGCTAAAATTTTTAATGACTTTTGTCTAAAATTATGGATAAAATAATGGCTTTAAATTTCAATGACTTTTTCAAAAATAATGGCTAAAATAATGGCTAAATTTTTAATGACTATTTTGTAAACAATGAATAAAATAATGGCTAAAATTTCTAATGACTTTTTCTAAAATTATGGATAAAATAATGGCTTTAAATTTCAATGACTTTTTCAAAAATAATTGCTAAAATTAACCATTGAAAATTCTAACGATATTTTTCAAAATAATGGCTAAATTTAAGGCTAAAATTATTAGTAACTTTTTAACGAATTAAGGATAAAATAATGGTTAAAACAAGGGTGTAAATAGCTATAAAATTAATATGTACACAATTATATTTAGTACCCCCAAGGAAGTGTATCAATTATGTTGTCTTCTTCTTTCTGGATGAAACGCTTGTCGTAGTCGACTTTAAATTCTTTGGCAATATTTTTATTTACAAGGCTTTTTGTTTTCGTATCTCTTGTTATCATGTTATTGCTTATAACAACCTTATTATTAAAACCTTGTATTAGGTCGGTCATTGTCTTTATGTTAAGTTTTTTGGCATTTTCGTGGTTGAGTGTAAATCCTTTAATTTTGGTAACCTGTTTGCATTTATATGTTTCGTACGCATAGCTTTTGGGACCTGTGCTTATCCATTCAATACCGTGATCATCTTTTCCGAATTCGTCAGTCCATTCGCCGAGCATACATCCGGTCTCTACAGTATTTGTTCCATCATCTATATAAACAACACTATCAGTGTCGTAATAAACTACTGCCTTTCCTAATCTATCAAGCATATCGTATAATCTTATTCTAGCATTGGAAGTGGTGAAAGCTGCCACAAATATGTTCGTATTTGTGCTATTTTCTACATAGAAATCATTGTAGTGGAATGTTACCTCAATTACTTCCTCATTGATGTACATTACATTAGTAATTTCTATCTTATCGTCTAATAACAATTCGTACCACCTCTTAGGATCATCAATGAACTCTGTTTGTGACATGTTTTGCCTCTGGCCGAACTTTCCCCAAAGAGAATTTAAGCATATTTTAGCCACTGCCCTCTTCCCAGCATTGGGGTCAATTTTGTCAATATCAAGCTTTATGCCTTGCTTTTCTTTTATAACCCTTGCATATTTTTCTTTTGATTTGTAATCACCATCCCAAGGACTAGTTTCTAGCTTAATTTTCATAAAGGTTTTAATGTAGTCCCTGAAAAGCTCATTACTTTTCTCTTTAAAATTCCATACTTCGTAAACTTCCTGTATTTTGTAGCCTTTCTCAAGAGCCTTATTAAGTTCGATTGTAGTCCAAGTTCCAAAAAGCGCCCTCTCTTCATCACTATGGTTACAGCGGCCGACCTTTTCTTCTGCACATTTCCCACACAGGGTAAACATTAACTTATCTAGCTTCATAGGAAGGACTGGATGATAAAGACCTCTTGGAGGAAGAACTTTACATTTAACTAAACCAAACCAGTCTTTATTGTATATTTCTGGCTTAAATATTTTAGTGGGATGTCCCACAGGGTACATGTCGTAAAACATGACTGTTGGGTATAAACTGCATATATCTATATATCTCAGCTTTTTTCCAGAAACTTTCAACTTTGATGCGTTTGTCCTACCACCGAAGAATGCGTCTCTGGGGTTTAAAGGTTCCACAACATCTATGGATTTATCTAGGCTTTCCTTATAAGCTTTAGAATTTTTCCATTTACAGCTCCACATCTCCACAACCTTGTACCCGGAATTTTTAAGAGCTTGTGTTCGCTCTATAGTTTTTGTAAGCAAGTCATCCATAGTTTCATTGTTGACATTGTTGATAGTATCACCTGAGTAGCATTCGGGACAACCATGCCAGAAACAACCGTGATACTGATACACGGTTTTAGTCTTGTAGTCGTACCCATCGACTTTGGCTCTACAAATTGTGACCTCGCCACCATTTAATGCGTGTTGAACATTAGGGAACGAACTTAACCATGCTATAGACTCTTTACTGAACATCTCTTTTTTCTGCTCCTTAACTACTGCAATCGTGTCTTTTTCAAGGAATTTTGACCTGTAAATAGCCATACAAACACTGGCAATAGTTATGTATTGGAAGGGGTCTATATTTGCTATTTCTAAAAATGACTGCCTAAAGGCAAGACAACCACGTCGCAAAATATCAACATCTGAATTACAATACTCGGTTAATTCCTTCTTAAAGTCAAACACGTAATTTTCCTTTACTTTCTCAGCGTGCCATTCTAAGAATAATTTTCTAGCATCAGGTTTCATTGTATCAACGCCATAGTATTTAGTAGCTGGGATGGACCCTACGTAATTTTGATTTTCTTTCTTGTTGAAAAAGTGTGGAAAATACCCCTTTTTTAGTTCTTTTAGTCCAAATGTTTTGGGAAAGGATGCAAGGCCTCCTTGGATAAAGTTTATGCTGTCAATTATTCTAAGCCTTAGGGTGGGTATTTTGAGCTCCATAATCTTAGACCCTTGGTAAATGGTTTTAATTTTAATGCCATTATTGACGCAATATTGTAAAATAAAATACGCATCATAACCTTTTGCATTGTGTGCTATACACGTAAAACCTTTGTGGTTTTCTGATATTAGCCACTGACAAAATTCGTCATTTTTAGGAAAGCCTGCCTAACACCATTAAAGTCATAAACGGATACAAAGTTTGGCGTGTGTACGCCGGTGTCTTGTTCAGCTTCGTAATCGAAAAAGTAGTATTTTTCTGTGTAAGTGCATTTTTTATGTTGCTTTTCTGCCGCTCCATTACAAATACAACCTTCCATACAATATCCCCCACGGTTTTTCCTTTCTTGCATATAACATTGGTGCTGAGCTGACTTATCGTACTGTTGGCAATTCCAACACATAGAGTACCCACACCTGTGCTTGTTTATTTTTTTACATTTACCATTACATGTTAGACACTTGAGTTTTATTGAACAGGCAACTTCCTTTGCACATTTCTCACATTCAGTAAGTACAGTTTCGTGTAGGTTGTTGTAGTAAAACATGTTTTCATTTTCTTTTTTGCACTCGCTTTTACATTCTGTGCACTTCAATTCGACTTTGTATTCTACAAATGTTTCACATTTCATACATTGGGCAAAGGAGCCACCTAAATGTTTGATATTTATCCTCGGACATATTTTGTTGCAGATATTGCACTTGTAGACAACCTCACACACTTTCTCATGGTTATCAACGCAATCTTTACCAAAACAGTATCTATTGCACTTTTTACAGTATACTCGGGGTCGTACACCTTCTGAGAAATCATGTCTTCGACCTAAGCACAAATTACACACATTACTTTTATCTTTTTTACACGAGTGCTTGTCCTGATGATCGTAAGGTATATCACATTGTTTGCAGTAATATGAACTTCCATAAAAACCTCGTATATTATTAATGGAATCATAATGGTCGTTATGCAAGTACAAATAAATTGTTATCGCGTCATTTACACCTGAGGAATGGATTACCTTGTTAAAATGGGCAGCCGAAACAACTTTAATCCGAACACCCATGAGATTTGCAACACTTCTAATATCGTCTAAACTAAACCCATCTTCACAGTTCATTCCGAATCTTGTGCATAACTCTTTTGCTAATTCTTCCTGCAAACTCCGTCCTTTCCTAATATAGGAAATTTCATTATCAGTTAATTTCCTGTCTAGTATCTTTCTAGTTTCATACGTGAGGGCTGTGATTATTGCTCTTGCCCCGCACAGGTTATCGGTGTTGGTTATTTTGTTTATGCTTCTTTTAGCCATAACATCTTTAGCAATATTGACTATTTTCTTACGCTTTGCTCCTTTGCCTCTGGGAATTTTGTTAACCTCGAAGTGAAAAGTGGTATTGTTGATATCTACATTTTCATTAGATGTTATTATTCTTTCAATCTGGTCAAGTAGATGTAAAGCATTAACTTTTCTTTTTCTTTTTGATGAAATCATATGGTTAAAATTATTATTTTCTGCAACTACTTTCATTTGATCACCTGGCTTAAAATCAGTTAGTTTTCTTACTTCTTTTATGGCTGCATGCACACCTTTTCTGACCGCTTTCATTTGTTCTATTGGTTTTCCTTGCAAATCTTTTATGTGTATAGTATAAGCTGTCTGACATACGTTAAACTTTTTGAGCAGCACAGTACGATTACCTTGATGAATTTCGAAAGGTGACTTTTTAGCTACTGTTTCATTAAATATTTTTTTCTTAAAAGGAAAAATTTGGCCCAATTTTTGCTTCACAATTTTTAAGTCCTTAGATTGAACAGGTTTTGGTTCCTTTTTAATTTCAAAGAGGTCTTGATCGAATCCAAAATGCCTGATTTTGTCCAAACGTTCCTTTTCTTCCGCTATCAAATTTAGCAACCCTTTCTTTGAATTAATTACTGAGTAGCCCCTAATTTTGTTTTCTCTGGCGACTTGTTTTAGTTCACGAACGCTCTTCTTAGGCAGCTCTGATTCTTGATACGTAAACAAAGCACTATCTCCGGCATTACTCCAAGCACTGCTTACAGCTTCAAGAAGAGCAGCCTTCTTCATCTTGTATACTCCTTTTAGTTTGAGTTCCGTTGCCAGAACCCTTAGTTCCTTTACAGTTGCACCTGTTTGGCGCTTAATATTTTGTTTTAAATCCATTTATTATATAACTTTTTTAAATTAAAAATTTCATTTTTTAAATAAAAATAATTATAAGACATTATTATAAGACATTACTCTTTCGGGGTCGAGAGAAATGATAGTAAAATATTTATATTTTTTAAAAATTTTTTGTATATAATAAATGGAAAAGAAACAATTTCTTGAAAAGCTCAATAGCATCAACGAACAAAAACCGTTTAAGAATCTCAGTGAGTTAGAAATAGGAAACGATTATCTTATAACGGATGCAGGAGATATAAATACAAAATTTGGAAATAAAACTTTTCTAGAACTTGATAGTAAATTAAAGGTTATATTACCCGATAGATATGCGAAGGTACTAAATTGGGAAGATGGAATACAGAAAATGACAGGGTTGAAAATGGTATACCACGGCACAAAAGAAGTTAATGGTTGTAACAAAGCGCACAATCTTGAATTTTCTTAAAAAGCCCCACACCCCGATAAATTTATGGTTTTAATGGTTAATAACCATTAAAATCAAATACCCAAATTAACGTAAAATTAAGGATTCTTTTGTAGCTTTATGAAAATTGTAACAGCTATCTATGTCATCACCATTAAGTTCAAAAAGATAATCTATACTATCCTCAGACAACTGATTTATAAATACTTCTACATTTTCAGTAGGATGTAGTAAAAACAGGAAGAAAGAAAGAGTTATTCGCTTTACTTGGGCGTCCATTTATTTATACAGAAATATTACAATATAACATTTTCTTTATTAACCCAGCTATTGTGAGAATTATCAAAACCCAACCATTTGACATATACCCGATTTCCTTTCTTTCTTAAAACTTTTTCAACGAGATATGCCTCTGGATACTTTGTTTTCTGTAATTCTTGCTCATAAAAGTTCCCCTTTATTTCTTCCGCATTTACATCTTTCAATTTGTACGTAATAGGGTCGGAATAAACGATATCTTTTATTTTAAATATTTCAGCCGACCAATTTCCTGTGTATCCTTTTTCGAATATACCTTTTAGTTTACTAATTCTGACTTGATCGCCAACTGTAAATTTCGCTTTTTCTTCCGCTCCTACGCTTACAGTGTAAACAGTTTTCAACAAATGTTCTTCATTAGCTTTGTTTACGTTTTTTGGCTTCATATTTATAGTTGTGTGCGTCGTATTATTGTAGCCATTAATTAACTTTGGTAAAATGCCAACCCAGCAGTAGTTTCCTTGAATATCAAACTGCTTCCACATTTTCTCTTTTAAGGTCCTATTGAATCGTTCTACAACTGAAGCTTTTACTTCAGTAAAAGTCGAATAATAATTGATATTAAATGTTTTCATCAATTTTGAAAATTCTTTATTGTAAAATCCTTTACCGTTGTCTGTTTGAAGATTTTTGGGTTTTCTGTTTTTTAAAATACCATCAAACGCTTCAGCAACACTTTTACCCGTTTTATCTTTGACTGGTACACCCCAGGCATACTTTGAAAATACATCAATGACTGTTAACAAATACTTGTAGCCTTTATTAAGCTTCGATATCCCCTTTATTTTTCCCGAGTCCATTTCTACCAAATCCGCTTGCCAAATGTCATCAATGCCGTGAGTTGAAACCCTCCTTCTCGGAAAATTCTTCCTCATGGGCTTATGAATTTCGTTTATAATTTCCTCCCGAATGCTAACGGGTGGCTCTCTAATTTGGGTAGAACCCCCTATTTCTATACTCTCATTAACTTTTTTTTTCAAACCTGCTTTTCTTACTCCCACACTCAGAACATAAACCTTTGATTCTAGTTCGACCATTTTTTGTTGAAAGGGTGTGAGGATGCAGTGTTTGAGTAAACGTTTTGCACTTTAAACACCAAATGTGATTATTCATTTATTAACTAATTAATTAATTAAAATTTATTAAAAAATAAGCATTGGTTTATTCAGGCACCCAACATTGAAGAACGCAAACTAACTTACAAGAAACAAGGGTCTACCCTTTGTTGAGGAAATTAACTTTTTATATTTATATTAATTAATTAGTTAATAAATTGAATCAATTACCGATATTCTAAACAGCAAACTTGTCTATAATAGCAAACAAGTGGTTATTGCTATTGATGAAAGTAACGATTCATGGTTTAAAGCTAAAGATATTGCTTTAATATTGGAGTATAGAGATACAGATAAAGCAATTCGAAAACACGTTGCAATTGAAGACAAAGGTACATTCGATACCTTAAATAACCCCGCCGTTTTGGCGGGGTTAAAAAATATACATCCTCAAACCATATTTATTAATGAATCTGGTTTGTATTCGCTTATTTTATCATCTAAAAAAGAGGAAGCTAAAAAATTTAAGAATTGGGTAACGAAAGAAGTCCTTCCATCAATTCGAAAGTATGGAGAATACAAAATTAAAGAAGAATATAAGAACCAACTAGTTGGGTTAATGCAGAAACTTCAAATAAAGGAAGCAGAAAACGAATCTCTTATCCCATTAGCCACACCTCTTGCACTTAAAACTAGTAAGAATAATTGTCTGCTTATTATAGATAAGCATGAACCAAACGAAAAGTACAGGTACTATGCAATAAGGGCGCAGAGACAACAGGTGAATCAAGCAATCAAAAAAATATGCAGGCGGCACCCCGATTGTGAGATAGTTTATGAAAAATATAATGATCCTAATAGCGTAAGGTTGTATGTGCTTATGAAAGAACAAATAAAAATTAGCTATTCGGGAAACCATTTCAATATTCCATTTACTCCTGATCTTCTTAAAGGAACAATAGAGATGTTGTATAAAAACCTGTTACATTAAAATGTTTTTAATGGATATTTTCTCCATTAAAAACTAAAACATTTTAACATTAGTGTTATTCGACCGATTCATCAGGATGAGGTTCATATGCATCAAGTATTACTTCACCAAACATCGTCACACTAACATTTATTGGAAGTTTTAAAATTACGCTGCCCATTTTATTTTTAAAGCATAAAGCATCACCAGATTTAACGTTGAAGGGCTTACTAGTATCTACCATAATTTTTTCTTCTTTGGAACGTGCAATATAAACGTCTAATACTGTTTTAATAGCGTCATCTGTATATGAAGTAAATACTTTATCTGGGTCTACGATACGAACAAATATTTTCCTAATCGTTGCGTTGTATGTAAAAATATGCTTAATTTTATCTTTCTCTGCAAAAAGGTCCTTTTGTAATATTATCCTATCAAACACCTTTCTTTCTAAGTTGTCAACCTTTTCTGTTAATGTTGATACTGGTGCAAGACAAGTAGTGGCATATTCCGAGAACAATTTTTCTATTTCTTCTTTCGTGAAGTAGTTATCTTTAGGAAAATCCCCTTCAGTAGTAAGTGGTTTGAGCTTTTCTAAGAGATATTGCTTATTAACGACATCTTTATTGTTGATTGGATCTTCAATATTCGCTATCCTCTTTCCCTGAAAATCAATCCATGTTTTTGAAACAAAAAAAAGCTCACTAAGGCGTTTATTTAGAGCCGTAACTAGCCTCGAAAATCGTTTTTCTAAATCATCCTTTGTGATAGCTTTAATATTTAATGAACTACTCTCTCCGTTTATAATTTTATTTCCAAATATGTCCATTTATTAAATCTATAATTTCGTTAAAATGAGCGGGATTAGGGGAACCCAAATTCGAAAACAACTTTAAAACAAGGACACATAAATGACCACATATATATTCATCAAACATTTGAATTCTTTCGGCGTTATAAAATAGGTTGCTAGCTCCCAAATAATTTACTAGTTTTTCAGGAACATCTCCACCGAACGAGTCAAAGACGAAATTTTGATTACCCTTTTTAAAGTAACAAATCAAATGAGTACCTGCATGATCCGACGTATCCAAGTTTACAATTCCTGATTCACAATCATTAGGTTTTGTAGGCAGTTCATCAATCATAAAAACATTTCGAAAATGGTTTATGTTCATTTCGTGTATTATTTTAAGAATATCGAAATTACTTAAAGGGTGCTTATAGTTGGAAAGTATATCACTCAATATCGATGAAATTTCTCTTTTTTTTAAATTTTAGTTATTCCCAAACAACCTTGTCCAGTCTTTTTTTCGATCACCAGATTATGTCTAATTTGTTCAGCCAATTCCGCATCTTCTTTTTGCTTTTTATGAACAGCGCTTGTAATGGCTGCAGCGCCACCTGCCAGCGAACCAATGGCACCCAATGCAGCTAATATTAATGGCAAAAATCCTCCTTGGTGTTCATTAATTCCAGAACCTTCTTTATTCCTACTGAGATATTCGAATATTTTCTTTACAATTGGAATGGACAAACTTATAAGTAAGCTACCACCTTTTTGAATTTTTCTTGCTTTCTGCTTCTTTTGTGTATCTGTCAAGTACTCATCTAGATAGTCATGCTTTTTCAGATCTTCGTTGGAGAGTTTTATTTAAATAGCTTTGGGTTTTAGTTTCCCTTTTTGGGAAACGTTGTAATCAATACTAAATCCTTTCATTTATTTAATGAAAAAATCATAAACAAAAATTTTACAAATTTATACTCAAACGCCCCAACCATTTTCATCTAACCCCATTCCCATTTTTCTTTTTCCATACATTATTCCAGTAACGGCTGTAGCTGCTAGTCTCTCACTCAAGTTAGCATCTTTACTGAATATTCTCTCTTTTGCAGCCTTTTGTAATTCTTTATCTGCTTGATGTCTGTGCTCTAATTTTGTATGGTCGCGGTATGCTATATCATGTAATTTACATGCTTCGTCTAATGGGTTAGAACCCTGAACTCCTTCGGCTAGTTGCTTGTCTAATGGATTACCAGGACCACAAAATTTATATCCCGGGAGTGTTAAGTCAATATTATTTTCACCTATTTTATTAATCATCCAATTAACTAATCCTTTTCCATGTTTTTCAGATTCCCAGAATGTATGGGGAATGTTATTTAAAAACCTAATTAGATATGGAATACCTTTAGGATTATTAACAATGAAGTCATTAAACTTACTCGTAAGCATCTTCGTTATTCCAACCTTTTCATTGTGATAGACGTTGTTTCCAGCATTTTCTTCGCCATGAATTACCATTAATCTGTCTATTAATTCCCTTACATCATCCATCCACACATATTCAATCGGTGCTTTTGAATATTTTTTTACAAAACCAAATCCTGATTTAGGAGGAGTGGTTAGAGATGCAGCTCTTTCTTTTCTATTAACTTTTTCTGAAAGCCATATATCCTTTATCAACATATTATATTTTTTGCCAACACTACTTTTAGGTTTAGTGCTATTTGGGTCATTGTTTTGATACATAGCATTTGTAATTTTTAAAATAGTCTCATATATGCTGCGGTCTTCGTCTGTATACTCATTATCGTTAGGTATATCATTTAAGGTTAAAAATAGCATTAAACCCTTTGTAGCTTTAAAATTCTTACCCTTAATTATAATATCGTCATTACTGAATTCAACTTTTGAGTCACCTATATAGTAACCCTGATAGTTCTTATCATACCTTATTCCAAATTTAGGGTCACTAATTCTAGGTAAATATTTTGAAATTATTACCCCTAAGTGGACCGTAGAATAATCAGTTATGCCTTTCCTCTTAACATTTTCTTCACTTTTATCATACTCTTCATTGGCCTCTTGAAATAAACTCCTCCCCTTTTCTTTCTGAAGTTGCGACTCTAAATTCTTTCTGACCTTTCTTGCCGATTTTAAAGCATCTTTTTGCTCATCAGTGACATCATATTCATCCAAGAAATAGGAACCTTCGTAATCTGAAGGAAAGTCTTCTTTATAGTCAATTTTGTAAGGAATTAATTGCTTCTCCACTTCTCTATTTTCTTCTATAGCTTTAATAACATTTTCACTGATGTCATTTAACTTGTTGCCTAAAACATTAACAGCATCAATAACAGGTTGATCTTCCTTTTTATACTTCTCGTATTCCGTTATAGGCTGCTTCTTCCATATTCGAAATTCGTCTTTTAATTCTTCAAATTTCTTCCTATTCCTTCTTGCTTGTTGAACTACCTTTTGATCGTATTTCGCAAACATCTTTATTATAGGTGAAATTATAAAAAATAACGTTTGATGCTAACATTGACGTTTGACATTTGACGCTGACATTGACGCTGTACGTTGTACGCTGTACGTTGGCATTGATGCTGTACGTTGTACGCTGACGATGTTGGTGTTAGAATATTCAACCCAAAACCTGCCAGTACCCCTGGAATAGTTACCCAACATTTATAAATGTTTTAATTTTATTCCTATATTTACCATCGTTAGCTTTGCGATTCATATCAATAGTAATAACACCAAACTCCTCATTCCAACATTTGCTGCAAATATTCTTCAAATTTCATATCACCACCAACAAATTCTTGATAAATATGATTTAAATTGGTATTATCTTGCCTAAATATGTTTAAGAAATTTAAGTTATCACGAACTAATTGTTTTGGTATTTTTGAATACGTTTGAGCTAAGTAAAAACAGTCAATCCCTTTATGTCTTCCTCGTGTAAAATATTCTCGAACTATGTCTTGGTTTTCCAGTATGAAATCGTCGAAAATTACAACTGACCTATCTTCACATTTATCCAGGGGCATTATGCTTTCATCGTCATGAATAAATTGTGCAATGGACTTTCCTAACTTCTCTTCGATTTTATTACATTTTTCCATAAACTGTTGATACTTAGATTGATCTAAACTTTTAGAGAAGATGTAAAGGTTGTTTATTTTTTCCCAGTTTAACCATCCAGGTGCCAAAATATAATTGTCAATCATTAAGGTTGTTTTACCACAATTACTGGGGCCTATTATAGCACAACGAATGGAATTCGGCAATAATTTGCCATGTTTGTTCTTTACTTGCTTTTCTACAAGTCTTACTTGTGGGTCCCAATCTACATTTCGTTTACTCATTTTCATTTATTTTATTAATTAATGAATGAATTAATAAATGAAGAGAATTTTTGAACTAAGTGGTAAAACTTCGGTTTTAGAGAAAAGGTTAAATGTTCCATTGCGAGATGAATTTAGAAAAGTTGGATTAATAGGGTTTTACTCAACCTTCCTAACACCAAATATTACAACAAAATACAATAAAGTACACTATGAAAAAGTATCAGGTACGATAACTGAAATGTTTATTCCACCAGGTCAATATAATGTAGAAAATTTACAAAAAGCTATTCAAAGTATAGAACCTAAGATTAGTATTGAACAAAATAAAATTCTAAACAGATTGGAAATAATTAGTGATTATAAAATATATTTTGACCAAGAAGAAAGTATTGGTTCAGTTTTAGGTTTTAATAATCAAATTGTAGAACCAAAAACCAAAACACTTGCTCGGAACTTACCTAAAATAATTCCGTTCGAAAATATCCGCGTTCATTTCAATTTAGCGGATGGAATGTTTGTAAAAGACTCTGAGCATTTTCACCGTGAAACGAATATTATTGCATCATTTAAACCAGCCCTAGAATTTAGTGCTCCAATAATTTATGAGCCGAATTATCCTATATTTTGCCCAGTTTTCGATAAAATTCAGAATTTAAAAATTACTGTGACCAATGAGAATGACGAAGTAATAGATTTCAACGGCGCAACAGTTACTGTAATTTTAGAGATGAGTTAATTATTTCCTCTTCATTTAATTTTCTATTATTTTTCTTATAATAAATGAACAAAGTAGAAAGTTACCAGTGGCAGTCTTTTCCTGTAAATGAAAAGACTAAAAACAATTTAAATTTGCCAAACAAGGACGTGGAAATAGATATTAAAGTTGGTGATGGTTGGATTGATAATAATGCGCACCTGTATATTACTTTCGATGTAACTCATGCTGATGGAACTGATTACACTAACTATGAAGGAAAGTCAAATGTAAAGCTAATTGAAAATTACCCCACTCAATTTTGGAGCACTGTAACCGTGAAAAAACGAGGACAAACTATCTATCGAATTGACCATCCAAATACATCTTCAACGGTTCTGTTTAATTTAACAGCCTGTTATAGTGATAAAATGATATATTCAGGTAATTTTCTTAATAATGGTAAATTGCAGAAAAAATCAAATGAGTTAAGGTACCCTTTAAGTCTCCTTGGTGGCTTTTTTAAGGATTTTAAAGAGATTATGTGGGAAGGAGATTTAACTGTTACATTTACATGGAGTCAAAATGCGACCGATGCTTTGTATAGATGGTGGACTAAGAATCCCGATGGGGGCAATGCACCTGGAACTCTCCCGGAGGAAGGAAAAGTTACCGTAAAGTCAATGGAGATAAAAAATTCCTGTTGTTAAATACGAACCAAATTATGAGCTTGAACTGAGAGAAAAAATACTAAAAGAACCACGAATACCTATATCATTCTTTGATCTTCAAACTCAAGAAATTTCAGGCCTAAGTGGTAAAAAGAATTTTGAAATAGATATTACTAATTACTACAATTCAATGGAGTTTGATCTGCCATATTTTATTTTTGTTGTGTTTCAAACTAATAGAAAAGGTAACCAAGATATGAATAGTTCCAAATTTGATCATGTTCAGCTTCAAAATATTTATATGAAAAACGGAAGAAACGAAATGTTTCCGGAAGAAATGTGGAATATTAATCCTCATAATACTTATCTAAATGCCTATTATGCTTTTAGGGACTTAAAGCGTATAACTGAGCTAAAGTATAATGTTGTTGTAACCCCCACAGAGTTCATTGCTTCTTATCCTATTTATGTTATCAATATAAGTCGTCGTAGATATGTAGTAACACCTCAGAAAACCAGTATGAAATTGGTAGCAACATTTAATGCCAATATACCTGAAAATACGCTTGCTTATATAATTATGTATGGTAAAAAGAATTTAACCTATGACGCTAAGCATGGAATAGTTACTGAAAACTTTTAAAATGCCGTACCTATATTAATATTATGGATTTTAGCCATTAAAGTCACTATTTAAAATGAAATAAACAGAGACAAATTACTCGCTTATGTATCTAAAATAGTTAATTGCAGTTATCTCTTAAGGCCAAGGTTCGGGTGCACTTGGCTTGCTCGCAATGATAATGACTCACTATTACCACATAGTGGACTGATTATCGCAGCACATTTCCGCCTCACCAGCTAAAGCGCTATCTAGTAGTGTATGACTAAAGCCAACGAGGAAAGATTCTAAGTGTGACCTCTATTAGCGTATAATTAAACTCAATCAATTGCACCACTTACACACAGATTGCAATTCATAAGGCGTTCAAACTAAGGTTCACATCGCTTTCCTCGTAGCTCAGGAGGGTAAGTGTTCGGAATGTTGAGGTTTGTTCGCTTGGAGATGGAGGCGCCCCGTTCTCTATGGTTCGAATCCCAGTCACTCCTTTCGAAAAAATAACTGAGTTTTAACAACGTGAGAGTGCTCTCCAGGGTCTATTAGAGGCATTCTGAGAGATGCAAAGTAAAGAGGAGTGGCCACTCAAAAGAAAAAGTAGAAAGCAATAAAAAAGAAAAAAAACGGAGAAGGATGAAGTAGAAAAAACCCCTAGGGTTTCGACGGAGATAAATTAGAAAACCAGCGCTGGCTTCGAAACACCCTAGGGGTTTCTCCGTTACAATCGGAGTTTTGCAAAAAAAATCCTGAGGATAATGTTTTGTATTACTTAAAGATATGAAAACAGTTACTAAAATATGGAACTCATGCCTTGCAGCTTAACAAATATTTTAAAGGGGGGCGATGCGTCCACTAATCCACTAAGAATAAACATTCCTAATCATCTTAAGGGTCTAGTCTTCCATTACCAACAAGCCCTGCAGAACTTACAACTAACAATCTCAGAATTTGTAGATGCTGATGATTGTCGGAAAATCGGTAAAGCCTTCGAAGAATTAGAAAATCAAGTCGACAAAATGATACATAAAATGATATAAAATTTAACAAGGATGTCTTATAAATTTAAGTTTACTTCTCAAAACACGAGGTGCTAGATAACAATATTAGGTTATTTCATGACTTTTAATAGGCTTTGGCTTATTAAAATGCAACCCCTTGCAACTGGCACAGTATGTGGAGCGGACAGAAACTGCTTAATTCACTCACTGTTCATTTCTTCACTTTCTCATTTAAGCGCTCTTTGATTTCGTCACTGTTAAATTTAGACACTTTTTCATTTAGTTACTTTTTAATTTAGTCACTGTTTGATTTAGCCACTTTTTCATTTCGTCACTTTTTGATGTAGTAATTGTTGATTTAGCCACTTTTTCATTTCGTCACTGTTTTATAAAAGTCATTGTGAACGAGAGGGGTACTCTAGGGTTTTTGTCACCTTTTTCAAAAAAGTGGGGAGACATTTACGAAGGGGGTACCCTGGGGGATTTTAGGCGCATTTACCAAAAAGTGGGGGAGGGTGTTCGAGCCATAAAAAAAGCCATAAAAATAACGGTATATGTAATGGAGAGCGTACATCCATAAGAAGAATCAAATTTGCGAAAAAGTCGTCAGAATTTACACCCATTATTTTAACCATTCTTATTGAAAAAGTCAATAAGAATTTAGCCATTATTTTATCCATACATTTAAAAATGTCATTAGAAATTTAGCCATTATTTTAGCCATTAATTTTGAAAAAGTCATTGAAATTTAAATCCATTATTTTATCCATAATTTTTTTAAAAAGTCACTGGTAGTTTTGTCCATTATTTTATCCATTGTTGGTAAAAAAAAAGTCGTCAGAATTTACAGCCATTATTTTAACCATTTTCATTGAAAAAGTCATTAGAAATTTAGCCATTATTTTATCCATACATTTTAAAAATGTCATTAGAAATTTAGCCATTATTTTATCCATATTTTAGAAAAGTCATTGGAAATTTAAGCCATTATTTTAGCCATTATTTTTGAAAAAGTCATTGGAAATTTTAGCCATAGCATTTAACCATCTTGTCCTATACCGCCGCCTATACTACTTGATTGCGATGAACAGTGGCAGATTCAGGCCTTGCGGGGCCCTAGGCGACATGATAAGGTGGGGCCCACAACAATAGGAAATAAAACAAATCAAATCAAAGAGAAAATAGTTGGGTAATAATAATAAACTAATGAATAGTGACAATATTTTTAATACACTACAGTACATTATTTTAATAATATGAAAGAGACCTGTACGTCCCCTTGTAGAAGATTATGTAAACTATAAAATATTAAAATACTACTTTATGTTCGACCCTCACTATTATGTGTCAGAAAAGTGTATCATAATGATGGTCATTACAACACTGTTTTTCATTACGATACAGTTTCTCCAGCCAATCAGAGCTCGTTCATTGACCAATTAGGTAACGATACCTTCGCGCATGCGCTCAAAATCCAACATGTCGGACATTAACACAACATCGAACTATAATAAATTACCGACATGGAATACGCACCGTCAATATGTTCGCGTAAATAAACTGGCGAATATGAGACAAGAAATAGCACTGTACCTTAATATCATCCAGGCGCGGATCCAAGGGGGGGGGGTCACGGGGGTCATGACCCCCCCAAACGGAGACCAACTTTTTTTGCAAACTCAAAAAACGAAAACACAATTACCAGACAAATAAAACATAACGAATTTTAACTGAAAAACAGTTTTTTTTTTTTTCATTTTACTCAATACTGAATTATCTTTATTGGAATTGTTATGTTCTGTTACAACTGTACTTATTTACAACTTCTAACCTCTTGTATAAAAACTATTAGTTATACAACAAAATCAACTCGGCTATTTTGTTTAGCAAACCTTGTGATTACCTAATCGATGTTTATAGTGATGTCACGATGAATGTGCAGTAATGCACGGATAGGAAAATGGGGATTTTTTCGCACCAAAATTTTTTGCCGACGTCCAAACTGCAAGCTTGGTTGGCAATTTAAGCTGTGACTTTCTCCCTTTGTTGGTACCAACTCGACTTGCCGAAACTGTTACGTACCTTGATCCTTTTCTCGAAGCTCGATGTAAAAGTCGCAAAACACGCCGTTGCAATTTGTACGAATATTTTTGGTGCGCTAAACGCATCAAATTTCTATCCATGAAGCTTGCAAAAAAATTGGTCTGGTTTTGTACGTTTGGTTATTTTGTGATTGCGTTTTTAGTGACACCATTTTTCTTAACAATTTCGATTCTCTGACCCCCCCCCCCTCCACCGCCCCCCCCCCCCCCCAAGCCAAACTCTAGATCGATTCTCTGACCCCCCCCAAAACCAAACTCTAGATCCGCGCCTGATATCATCAACCCTAATTTCTACATAGCCTTCAAACGACTCCGGTGACAATATTACGGAGGGATGGCAGATGTAAACATATCGCCTGCATAATATGGCATTGCAAGCACACAGAGCGCATGCGTCGGTCGTTCAGAGATCTTGAAAGACAGAGATATGTCTCGCGCTCGCTCTCCGATAACAAAATTCTTGTGGCTGACTCTCAACACATATTTATGAATATTTATGTTAAAACATATAATAAAGTAATAATTATCGTCGAACATAAACAGTCGTATGCAACTCGCCTATAATGGTAATTAAGACACTCGTATGGAAATTATAAAACTCGCATACGCTCGTTTTATAAAAATACTCGTGTCTTAATTATAGCCATTATAGGCTCGTTGCATAATGTACTATTGCGACATTTTCCC
This sequence comes from Meconema thalassinum, assembly GCA_946902985.2. Taxonomy (NCBI): domain Eukaryota; kingdom Metazoa; phylum Arthropoda; class Insecta; order Orthoptera; family Tettigoniidae; genus Meconema; species Meconema thalassinum. The sequence continues at coordinate 148,235,894 of OX336397.1, forward strand.
GGCTGAAGTCTTCTATTATTACACTGAAATCTAAACTTGCTAAATCGTCACAGGAGGTTATAGCTGCAATGAAAAAAGGAATATTAGTTATAAATTAGTTTGAAAACTATAATAAATAAATTAAATTTAAAAAATCAATGGTGCAGGGCTTCCCGTACCGCGGGGCCCTAGGCGGTCACCCTCCTCGCCCTCCCCTAGATCTGGGCCCTGGAAAAGAATGTAACTTAGGCTTAATTTAGATTATTGATGGAATATGTATTTATTTCATTAACTTTTGTAATTTGTCACCAGGGCATAAGCATATATAATAATACTTATATCTGATTACCGATAGTGTTGGAAATACGTCACTAGTAATATCGTTATTCTATGACCGTGGCTAGGCTATGGTGTCTATAATCAGCGGGGCGAGGTTGCTAGGAATGTCGTCACCGAGTTAGCGTCTTCCGACTTAAATCATGTGCCTCGCGGCAAAATATTAAGATCTAAGAATTTTGATTTCCATGTAGGAATACTTGAAGTACTCTTTACAGACGTGACTAAATTAGATAATGGAGATGAATCTTTCTATCGAGTTTAGCTTGGACATGTTCATGCCCTGTGTAAATTGATTTACAATATTTTATTGTCGAGTATACACAAGATTAAATGTGTAACTAGAAACGTCTTTATGCCGGCAGTTATAAAATATACCCAGTGATAGTACTTATAAGTTGGTAAACATAAATACATTTTTCAATCGATTCCACATTCATGTGGGTGCAAAGACGGAGATATGTTGTGTTTGGTTTGAAGTGAGTTTCTTGTAACCCGGGGTGGTCTTGTATTTTCTGAAACTCATTGGATCCAGTTGCTGCCAATTTCTTGGTGCTCCCGGTGTAACGTAAGTTAACTTTCACGTTGATAGGTTTGTAATGTACTTTAGTGGAATTTATTCCGCCTGCCTCATCGTATTATGCTGAGATTTGTGTATAACCTATTTAGGAATAAAGGAGCCAATAATAGGACGTTTCTTTTCAGTGGCTACTACCAGTAATTCCTCATTCAATTCTAATGATAGACAATCATATTGTACTCGATATTATACTCTAACTTACTGGTATATCTTATAAACTCGAGCGTCATAGTCGAATACGTTCTTTCGTTAACCTCTTCTAACTACTGTGCACCAGGTGGGTTATATTCTTATTACTAGTAGCCTTACTTGAATACCGTACTGAAATTACCTCGTTTGATGTGTTATACGGGGTTATTCACCTAAGATGATACTTACGGTACACGGAAATAACATCTGAACCCTTAAAGATATCGGTATTCTGTTTTCATTATTCGTAACACCCAGGGGCTTGGAAAATAATGTTCTACTTTACTCGTGGGGTGAGTAATAACCGAGATATTGATACTAACACCCTATTTTGAAAAGGAATGTCACATATTTATATTGCTGGCCTATAAGTTTATCTGCGTACAAGTAAAAATATGTAAGTATTTTCAAAATTGGACAGTTACTTTTTGAGATATCAATAAGAACAGAATGCGCTGTTGTGCATGCCGAATCAGCCAGCGTGCAGTCGTGCAGTCATATTGGTTCCTGGGTCCAGCCACAAAACGGATACCAGGCATGTAAACATATCGTACACATATGATGGGTTTGCAAAGTGTGTATGACAGGCGAATGCATGACCGGACAGGGAGGGGGGATGGTTTTAAAGGGACTAAAATAATTACTTCGACTTCATAGGAACATCACGAACCTATTATTAATTGTCACTGTTTGAGTGTACAGTACCTACTACTGTATGAATTGAGAAAAAAACATAACACAGGACACCTGAAGAGCTCCTTCTAGAAAAGCAAATGAATAATGTCCTAGGGAGACTTATTGGAAATGATCCCAAGGGCGTGGGCACGCGAACATAACAACATCTCGTCGGTGTAATTGGTATTAACCCAGGAACCTGCTTGCTCGTCAATATGTCCTTGCCCGATTGCACGCTGTCTGATGCAGCATGCACAACAGCGCATGCTGTTCTTATTTATATATCAAAAAGTAACTGTTCAATTTTGAAATACTTACTTATTTGAACTTGTACGCAGTTGAACCAGCTGTATGAATTTGTGTTCTTCCATTTGAGAATATTGATTTAGTGTCAATATCTTGATTATTGCTCTCCACATGAGCGTAAGTAGCACATTATTTTACAGGCCCCTGGGTCATACGAATATGAGTACCGATATCTTGAATGGTTTAGATGTTTTTTTCCGTGTGACATCTTAGGTGAATAACCTTTTATATGATAATGATTTGGCATACTCGTATAAGTAGCCTACGACCTCTTATAATTCTGAAGCGCACTTTGTGTGTTCTAGTTTGCTGAATATTATGGAGCAACAACCATTCATTAAGAGTGAGCCAGAATGGCTACCTCAAACTGATGAATTACCTAATATTGTAAGTTGTATTTATTATGTTTATCATGTAACATAACAATCTGCATAACAAGCAAGGTATATTCACTTAATACCTGCTACCAATTAGTAGTATTTTATTGTTACATGTAGCTTAGTACAGTTATTCTGTCTGTGTGTTAACGTTGGCTCATACTGTTTATACTTTCCAGGAATCAATTGACCTGTTACCCTCTTATAATCTGCTGGATGAATCTGGTGATATATATGAAGATAAAAGTGGGGTGGTGAAATTTGAACATCAAGTACAGGTGATTACAGGTTTTATATTTCCTCTCATATATATGGTTCTTATTTAAGCAGTCAGTAGTTGCTGACGTTATTGTGTTCATAATGCGGGTCCACTCTGTTGCCACCCTGGGCCCCACTGTATGTGAAGTCTACACCATATGCTGTGCTTACAGTAGCAAATTTATTGGTAATGCAGGTTCACTGATCATCATCATCATCATCATCGTTGACAACCTCCAGTTTCCCAGGTGCGGTTCACTTTTTGGCATATTTGTCGGAGGATAAAACACTGATTTAGTAATAACCTTTTATATCAAAACTTCAATGTTTTAAACCTCAAACAGTAAAAAAAAATGTTTAACTCTTTCACATCTAAGGAGTATTTTTATACAAATCAAACGAGAGAGAGCTAGCCATGCCTGTCAATATGATGTTGGTCCTCCTTCTACCTTGATGCCTCCCTCTCCTGTAAGCTATGGCTGTCAATATTTTGATGGTCCACCCTTGAAGACAGCCTCCACTCCTAGCTGTGACTATCAGTATGGTGCTGACTTATCCTTCATCTTCATGATAGGCTCTATTGTTGAATAAATATTTAATGGTGACGAGTTCTTGGTGTTTGTAGAAACTTTGTACGAAGGAGAAAGATATTTTTTTATTGGTACGAAGTACCGTCGAATACACACCAGTGATTGTCTATGGCAGTGTTTCTCAGCCTTTTATTGGACCACGGTCGTGAAATTCATTCTCTAAAGTTCTTAAGCTGCTGTCTATAAACATATTGTTATTCACTTCTCTGTTTATTAACACATTGTATAATCACCTTGTTGGTTGGTTCCTTAGTTTAGGGGCTTTGACAACGCGGTCAATCACCTTGATAACGACAAGGGCTCATGTATTTTTCATTACAATTGAATTTATATAACATGAGATTTCAAGTAGCTGCCACTGTACTTACAAATAAGCCCCTATTTGTTATTCGTTCCCGTTAAATTACACCCAAAGTCAGGTTTCCATGAGATCAAAAATGGTTTTAAATTGCCAACGCTTGGTACAAGACTTCTAACACAAAATGTTTCTACGTTTCTTGTCCTTATTAACGTTATATGGTAACTAAAAGTAACTGCATCTTCGCCGCGAAGTCGCAACACACACACACACACACAATGCTAGTGACAATATGCTAGGCCCACGTTTTGCGAGTGTATACTAACTGAAATGCTTTTTGATAAAAACTGCACATTAACTGTTAGGTGTTTTGCCATGTAACATTGACGAAAGAAAACTATGAATGCAGGCTTGAATTACCTTCAGTATGTTACTTTATTCCCTTATTCCTTCAGTGCAAGTTTATAAGCCTGTAACGTGTTTTTCGAGGGGATTTTACGCCACTGGCATAAGTCAGTAGGAAGCCATTCTATATTTATTGACGCGGCAAATTGTTCAGCCAAGAGAAGTTTTCATGTTAATTTATTATTATTATTAACTTATTATTATTATTTAGGTATTTTTTGGGGCATTTTTCTTATAAAATTATAAGCATACAGATAGGTTTTCAATATCATAGAAAACACTATCGAGCAAATTATTACGAACAACAGTATCATAGAAAATTATATGATTACGGAATTTTACGGAGTTTTGTCAGTTAGGGTATTGTGAGAGAGATGAGTCACTGGGAATTCGGCTACAGGCTTATTCTTGTCAAGAAGCATGACGCAAGCTGGGTTGCTGCATCAAGAAAAGGCGAAATAGTCTGGAACGGTTAACGACATCCTCGCGCCGAGTGTAATGACCCTGAGGAGGGGAGTAGCGCGTGGTGGCTCAGCCAATCAGAGGAGAGCGGGCGAGAAGAAGCCGGATCCAGAGAGGGGAGGCGACGAGTGCATATATTGTTTGCACGCCGTGGAGGCAAGGCGACTATCTTTGTAAAACTTGACCAGTGTGGTTGTACGTGTGGTTGGTTCCGATGTTCGGACCGTAAGTTATAATATCTACAAGTATCTCATCAACTATCGAAGAAGATGACGATGTCCAGGAGGCTGTGAGAAGCTCTCTTCAACATCCAGTATGAGGGAAATGCTTCGGCAATTTCCAGTGGTAAGCGCGAATGACTCAGAACTACGTAATCTGTCGTCTCTTTTTTTCATATTCAGTAATTCAGTAACTTCATAGCTTGGGAATAAGAGTAAAATCAGTAATTTATCCGACTCCGTTTTCACGTAATTTTCTAGCGGTAATTTTCAAATCGCAACGCTCCAATTTAAATTTAAAACTTATTATTATTATTATTATTAATTTTGCTATACTTGTTTTATATAATAAATTCAAGTCTTTTAACCATGCAATCTTTGCTTTCAATAGATAGCATTAGATATAGACCAATTCCTTCTCCTGATACAATTGTTTGTTGGGCTAATGATCAAATCATACCACGATCTGAGAGAAAAGATTCTTGAAGGTGTTCTACCAGAGCTAGGTGTTGTTAAATATAAATTTAGATTTCAACATAGCGTTGAGGTCTTGGCGCCCATTAAAACAACATTTCTTGGTAGAAAACATTACGTTTGTCACGCAACAGTGAGGGCTATAGAAAACGTTTCACTTGTCATCCCAACGTGTAGAAACCGTTACAAGCCACCTCTAAGATACTATCCCACCTTCGGAAAGGAATGCATATGTGAATCAAGTCATTTCTTTGCAGGACGATACAGACCATCACACAGATATTAAGAGTGAGGAATCTTCTATTCCGGAAAGCGGTCCATGCATCACAACAGCAGTATCATGTTCAGATCTGAAAGAGGTAAGTATCTTCATGCGTCTTTTCAAGACAACTCCTTATCACCTCATAGCATTTAGGGATTAAGAGTTGTATTCTCATAATTACGTTGATGACAAACGGAAGTGTTTGGCTGTTAATACTTACTCCAATGTCATCCACAGCCTGTATCTCCTTTGCAAACAGTGTGCTCCTGTATTCTAGCAGACACACAATGCTTGTAGTTACTAGCATCCACTACAATAGACTCCCCACAGAGGCATTTCATTGATTCAATCTAACTTTTTTTGATCATTAAAATATTAAATTGCAGTGAATTGTAAAGAAATGCCTTGTATAATATTCTGAAGGTTGATTGTTTTATGCCGTCTTTCTCAGAAGCTATGCTCCTATGGGCAGTCTAGTTGCTTATTACTCAATGTTATGTGTACGTGTTGGACCGTAGGACCTGTTATGGTCTATTGCAGAGCTTTCCAAACTTTTTCTCATGGCAACACCCTATTAGCTCACACAATTCTACATGACGCCTCTTTAATTATTTTAATTATAATCATAGACTATTTTAATAAAGGAGGTTCATTTTAAAGAAATTTAAATTTTTCATAGTATACATATAATTTTCCAAGTATAATAGGCTAAATGAAGGACCTTTCTAATAGATACAATACTTGCACCTTGATGTTCCAATTCTATGACTGCTATGGGCTTGGCGATCATTAGAAATATGCTTTATATCATGTCGGATGCAGGACAAATTCACACGCATTTCCTCATCTATCATTCTCAAACTTCCACGTTTTACTGTGTTTTTTTGTATTAGACATAACACGAAACGCACTTTCACACGAATATGTCGTTGAAAACTGCAACAAAACAATGAGGGCTCTTTGACTCAGGCGAGGAAGATCTTGTTAAATAGAAACCCAGAAGCTGTCTAATTCTGACTCTTGGTTCGTAAGTCTTAAAGCCTGGTTGTTTTTAAGCTCCGCCAGTTCCTTTTCTTTGATAAGTTGAAGTTCACAAGTGTTTGAGGGTGCAAAAGGAATTCTTTTCAATTCGTATTGTTTTACGTTTAGTGTTGGAAAATATCCAACCAGCCTCTATTTCAGTTGCATTAAAAGATTATGAACCAGTGGTTGTATTTTGTCGCTAATTGGACATTTAGATGTCAAAGGACACTCTCAAAATTGCTCTCATTTATTTTTCCAAACCATAAACTGATTTTTACCCTTAAAGTGGCAATTGTGTCTTTAGCAGTAAGTAGATTTGCACTCTTATCAACATCTCGATCACGCGGCTAATAGGCCCAATGAGGGGAATTATTGTATTGACATCTGCCCCTCTCTTATGGTCTTACGGCTAAAAGAATTAAAAGTAAATGTTCAATTGACCTCAATCCTTTTAGGTTAATTCTTCCATTACGGCACTGATCTTAGCATATTCATTAGCTCTAAGTTTACCGTGGTCTCTAATGGTGTACTTATCTGAATAATTTTTGATCTCTAGCTCTAGGATGTGAAGGACAGTAAAAAGTCATTCAACGAATATATCTTCACTTCAGCTATGCATTGCTGTACAATTACATAGGTTGTCATTTGTGCAAATGTATAAGATGATAACACTGTAATGAATGATTCCATCTTATCCCCAGGATGTAAAAGAAGAAAATCTGAATGAAGGAGCAGATGAAGGTGAAAATCACTTAAATGAGTAAGTGTTAAACATACAAACAGCTTGTTCTTTCGTTTACATTATACTTACCCTCCTTGTAGGAATGTTTAGGCTTTTCCTTTCTTAAAAGCGGGTGCTAAACTTTCAGCTTCAAAATGAATTTTACGAATTTCCAAACGAATAATTAATTAAGCGTTATTAATGTAAGGCAAGGCTGCAACTTATCACCCATACTTTTCAATCTTTGCATTGAACAAGCAATGAAGGAAATAGGAGAAAAATTTAAAGTGGTAGTGAAGATTCAAGGAGAAATAATTTTAACTTTGAGATTTTCTGATGACATCGTCATCTTGGCGGACACGCCTGATGATTTGAATGAGTTTTTGAATGTTATGGACCCCGTCTTACGGAATGAATACATGATGAAAATTAATAAACGTAAAACAAAAATACTGGAATGCAGCCGAAATAAATCAGAATCCTCTATGGACATCAAATTGGCAGGTGAAAAGCTGAAGGAAGTAGGAGACTTCTGTTACTTAGGAAGCAAAATAACCGGTGATGGACGAAGCAAAGAAGATATAAAAAGTAGGTTGGCTTAGGCAAGGAAAGTCTTTCTACATAAAAGGAATCTGTTGACATTGAATATAGATTTAGGTATTAGGAAGTCATTTTTGAAAGCCTTTGTCTGGAGCGTGGCGCTCTATGGAAGGGAAACTTGGACTATTGTTGCAGCAGGAAAGAGGAGAATTGAAGCATTTGAAATGTGGTGTTACAGGAGAATGATGAAGATCAGATGGGTAGATAGAGTGACAAACGAAGAGGTATTAAGACGAGTGGGAGAAGAGAGATGTTTCTGGCGACTGCTAATGAAGAGAAGAGATAGGTTAGTAGGACACATACTAAGACACCCAGGAATAGCAAGCTTAGTTATGGAAGGAAGGGTTGAGGACAAGAACTGTAAGGGTACACCAAGGTTAGAATATGTTAAACAGATTGCTTCGGATGTAGTAGCTATGTAGAGATGAAACGATTAGCTCAAGACAGGGAGGCATGATGAGCTGCATCAAACCAGTCGAAAGACTGAAGACTCAAACAACAACAACAACAATTCATTATTATTCAAGGCAAACTATAAAATATTTGTATAGAGAGACAACATAATGCCACAGAGTTTGAGTGAGTTTCATTTTGTGGTTAAAGGTAAAACCCTTAATTTCAGTTTACAAAATGACACTATATTACCTTCGCCCAGACGCAAATACTTATAAAATGGCAGCTGACTCGAGGTTTATTTTATAAAGGAGATGAGTGTGGAATGTGCCGCGGGTGTCTCGCTGACTCTCCTGAGGCTAACTGTACTTTTTACCATTTTGTTCATTCCGTGAGTGCTTTGTAGACATAAAATTACATTACCACCGCAGAAGATATATTTTAAAAATCAACCCTATAAATAAGAGATTTAATTACGTTAAAACCCAAGCAACTCAAGTCAATCACGTCCCCTAAAAAACGTGTATACCAGGTCAAGCTATCATTCATTGGCATTCACTTAAAAATAAAATCATAACACATAAGCTGTCACTTCACTCCACGGCACACAGATAAAAAGCAAGACTGCTGTTGTTTTGAGTCTTCAGTCTTTTGACTGGTTTGATGCAGCGCTCCAACCTCCCTGTACTGAGCTAATCGTTTGATCTCATAGCTACCACACCCTACATCCGAGGAAATCTATTTAACATAGTCTAACCTCTGTCTACCCCTACAGTTCTTGTCCTCGTCGCTTCCTTCCATAACTAAGCTGGCTTTTCCTGGGTTTCTTGGTATGTGTCCTACAAACCTATCCCTTCTTTTCATAAGCAGTCGCCAGAAACATCTCTCCTCTCCCACTCGTCTTAATACCTTTTCGCGTGTAACCCTATCTATCCATTTGATCGTCATTATTCTCCTATAACATCACACTTCAAACGCTTCAGTTCTCCTCTTTTCTGCTGCACCAATAATCCAAGTTTCACTCCCATAGAGTACCACGCTCCTGACAAAGGCTTTCAAAAATGACTTCCCAATACCTAAATCTATATTCGATGTCAACAGATTCCTTTTTTGCAGAAATGCTTTCTTGCCTGATCCAACCTACATTTTATATCCTCTTTGCTTCGTCCATCATTGGTTATATTGCTTCCTAAGTAACAGAAGTCTCTTACTTCCTTCAGCTTTTCATCTGCCAATTTGATATCCATAGAGGTTTCTGATTTCTTTCGGCTGCATTCCAAGACTGACATGGGTAAATTTTTAAGGCTGCATAATTTCTTTAATAAAATAATTAATTACGTATCGTGACGCCCACATAACTCGCATTTATACACAACTAGCAGAAGTACCCATTCTTCGAACGGTCGTCGGTATTAATAATCAGACGTTTTCAATTGAGCTACTGTTGCAAAGGTTAGGGGCTTGGAATCTTTTTGTCGACAAAGAAAAATGATTAGTTAAAATGTGCTCTCGAACTAAATTTACCTAACGTGTTCTTCCTGACGTGAAAATAAAATTGAAAACCTCATAGACGAATCGCAATACACGTCACATACAAACTGACCCTAACCGTTGTGTCAAGTGCCCAACCACAGGAAGACCCCTTTTATAAAAAAAATGAAAAAAATAATGAAAATTCAGGTTTTTAGCCTCCAATGGCCCAAATTCCTAAAAGCAGCAAAGAATAGTCTACTATTTCAAATCAGGATTATTTGAAAATAATTTCGGTGTTTGGAGATATAATAGACCTTCTGTACGACATGTCGCACGTGTAAGTCGTGTGAAAAATACCTAGGGTACTCCTTGAACTCCTTAATCGCATTGACGAATTTTACAGTTTTAGTTGCTTCCGTGATAACCTTATAGCCATTTGCAAACTTTCACAGAAATGTAATAAATGGAGTGGCATTACTTCTTGCAGAAATAGATGTATAGTTGGATGTCACCTCTTGAATACCGTACTGTTGTCGTGGTTGCTGGCTTGCATTCCTTCATTAATTAGTTTATGAAATGAAATTAGTTTTCTGGGAATATCTAAGAAACTGTTGGTTTTAGAGCCTTAGAATGAATTTTTCGGGGACCCTTTACGGCTCTCTAGGGGCCCCGAGTTTTGTTTCTGACACCAAGGGGTTGAAAATGAGCTTTGTCTCGCCGTTGTACGCCATAATAATGATGATAATAATAATAATGATAATGATAATAATAATAAGTAATATTATCGTATGGCCTCGGTGCCGGGTGCAAGCTTTTGTAATTTGACACCCAGAGGGTAGCTTGCATGTCGAATTTCGTTGTTCCTTGAATCACTATGAAAGTCAAGGAGGTTCGATATCTAAGCTTCTTGAACACTATAGCGCTTTCTAGTAGAGAAATGAGGAACTTTGTGTTGGCGGAAACTCCCGAGATTAATTTTGCCATTATGAACATGGCCTACTGAATTTAAATGGGTTCTTTGACATGCCAACATATAATAATAATAATATAACAATATAGGGATAGGGATATAATAGCCTTCTGTACCATACCCACACGTGTAAATCGCGTGAAAAAATCTAGAGTACCCCTTGACCCCCTTATGCGAATTATATGTATTAATGAATATTTCAGGTTCATTTGGATCCGTTATAACCTTATAGCCGTTTGCAAACCTTCACAGTAATGTAATGAATGGAATGGCATTGCGTCTTACAGCAATAGATGGACTTCTGAGATTGTGTTGCCATGGTTACCGACTTGCATTCTTTCATCGTTTATTGAGTGAAATTAGTTTTCTGGGAATATCTCAAAAACTGTTGGTTTTAGGGCCTTAAAGTGTGGTTTTGGGGGTCTCACCCTTCTACGCCTATTTCAGCATCTATTTTAGGAGGGTCCCTTTTATTAGAGGTACGGAGAAGAGTTACATCAATGATTAGCGTCGTGCCTTTGATGGATATCTATATCAAATTTTACGTTGATCCACCCAGCCGTTCTTGAGTTATAAGAACTCAAAAAATTGTCCACAGACAGACAGACAAAAAAATTATTTTTGCGCGCATCCGTCATAAAACAGTCTGAAACGCGCAAATATCGCAAATTTTCCTGGAAATTGAGAAAACACTGACAAACTTTCTTTTTTTTATATAGAGATAATTGGCAATAGAGGCCCAGAAATTATTTTGGAAATCCTGTGTACATAGTGCAATCTAAGTACAGGCAGAGAATTTTTAAATACTACTTCAGGGGAGGAGGATTACGCCACTGTGGTGAGAAAAGTGAACGTTCGCAAAAAATTGTGCCAGTTAAAATGTGCGACGCTAGAGGAGAGGCATGCAGTGGTATGCCGAGAGTTGGATGATAAGTGTGCGCTGCTTAGTGGCGTTATAAAAGGGTTACCAGCTTCTGTACATTATAACAGACCACACTATACTGTATGTGCTGTGCGCCAGTTAAATCAGTCATCCCTACACAATCGGTGAGGCCCTAAATAGTAAGGTGTTCAATAGTGAAGTAAGATAACACTTACATATTCCAACCAGGCAATTATAACGTGAATTAATTAGTGTCACTTGAACGAACAAACACATCGCTAGTTAATTGTTGTTCAGTTGCCCGTGTTCGTAAGTACAGAGGTCCTATCCCTGGGGTAACTGAACAGGCAACCCGCAATACATCCCGTAGAAAGCTGTGTGAGGGCTCAAACGAAAGGGCTCCGTCTCCTCTTTAGGACAAGTCATTTCGCCCTAAAATAAAATTTACCCCCATCCACGAAATTAAGGATTTTTTAGTGCGCATGCGCACTTAAAGTATCTTCTAAATTTGGCGGAATTCCCAATTGTTATGGTAGATTGCTCCATACCCCCTTCTCTACCACCTACCCTTATCTCCCACAACCCCTACTCTCAGAATGCCCTAAAATTCCAAATAGATATTTCCAAATTTAAGTAGATTTAACACAAATGTCCACCTTTGCTCCCACTTACATTCGCCCAGCTCATCTCTGTTGACTTCCCTTGGTCAGTTTAGGTTCTTTTCCAGCTTATTTTTAGATTTATTTATTACTAGCTATTTTACCCGGCGTTGCCCGAGAGGTGTATTTACATGTTATAGAAAGATACATGCCAATATATTACGCAAGGTATATTCACTTTGCCCCTAAATGAGTTTAAAACATAGTTAACTTGGGCTCTGAAGTTAATCAAGTGCCATATTAACTCATTGTAAATCTAGGCGAAAGGTACTGTGGAGTACAATAACGTAGTAGAGAATGCATCAATAACAAAAATGGCTGTATATGCACATTTCTCAAGGATCTAGTCTCACAATTACGGTACTTTTCTGATGGTCTTTATTGCTCTTGTAATGGGTGTAATTGAGACGTCTTGTTCACATAGTTCTCTTTCATTTTTAAATTGTTGCATCTACCTTTTAGAAAGGATACAATATATATAAATTATTCAATATTTGGAATATAAAGTCATCATTCTGGAGTCAAATATACTTACGATTTTTAACCCCGCACAAATGGTGTGATTAATGAGAAATGGCTTATTCATATACATAAAGCAGTGTGTAGGCTACAATAGCTGCATATTAGGGAATAGTATTGCTGTATTTACATTCCTATTATCTCATATTGAGCGGCTTTGATGGCGTATTTGGTAGCATGCTGAGCTTCTGTGGCCAAGGTCGCGGGTTAAAACCCGGCCGAAGTCATCGGAGTTTTGAAGAGCGTTAAAATCCTTCAGTATGCCTTCCTTTGGAGGGGAAGTAAAGCCGGTGGGCCCATGTCATAGGACATAGATCTATGTGATGTAAAAGAGCCTTCCACTGACTACACTCGTGTGAAAGTAAAATTTGATTAGCGCTATTAAGTTCCAAGAGTCACCGTCTGGTTACGGGGGTATCTATTAGCCAAGTTTGCAGCTAGATGTCATTAACGGTAGCATTTGGTAGAAAAAGTAGGAACTACTTAAAACTGACTGTCTGTAGTCCTTACCTGAATTACATACAACACACAATAATACAGCCATCACAATTAACACCGGTTATCAGGCAGATTCTACACACATCCAAAGTACACGGGGCTGCATGACCGCGATGTCGCAGTCCCTAAACAGAGGAACCAACTAACCTATCTCATCTAGTTAAAGTAAAAGTAAATGCAGCAACGTGTAATCCCAGTAGAATGTCAAATGAGATGCATTGATTGAGAACACATTGGGCTTCTTCTTTAGCCCCTAAAGTATTTCGTAAGATAGGTCAAAAGTTTGAAATGGCAGACTTGGAATATCAATACTTCACCAATCTGTGGATAATTAATGAAGAGCCTGTATGATTAAAAATCCATAAGCCTTTTCTAATCAAAGCGGCTTCAAGTAACATGACGTTGTGGAAAGTAGAGAGGTTAGCTTAAAGTATATGGTGTCTAAAAAGAAAGCAATGAAAAAGCAAATATAGGCTAATTATAAATGTGACTGACATGAAAAAATATATTAAAATCATTATGCATTCTAATTTAAATGACATTGAATGAATATAAATTTAATAAATACGATCACTTACTTGAAGTAATGACAATGTTTCATTTAGGAAATGATTTGTCTATTGTTTAATATTTTATGGTTTTAGCGAAGTCCAAAAACTCAAATAGACGGTAGTAAGAAACGAAATTACGTCAGTGCTAGTTCTGGAAAAAGACGTAAATACGAATGGAACGCTACTGTGAAAAGATCCTGTACGCGTTTGAGTGTTGAATGGGCAGGCAGTTTAAAGCAGGCAGGAGGGATGCGATCCAGCTGGCAATGAAAATGGTGCTGCAACCTATCTTGTCTTATGTTAAATGATCAGGCAGTTTAACCTTCGGGCGGGCGCGCCTTTTGCACTCACACCAGTTGGCGCGCTCCGGCATTTTGGCCGCTCTCATTCACGTTCAGTTCTCAAAGCCAGAAGTGTTTGTTGACATGAAATTCACTGGGATTTCAATTGTTACACTAAAGACATATTAAGTGAGCAAATGTTTTTTATTTTTCAACGACTTTTATCACATCTGCAAACTGAAAAGGAACAACGCAACACACATCTCAATGAAAATAGTACTGTAAAAGAATAATATTCCAAATATAGGCCTATCACTTGTGTTCAGATTTTATCACATCAAGGTTACAATGTTACCACACTTCCATTTGGAATTAGACGTCTTCATCTTCATCCTCTACTTCAGGCTATGCACATGAGTTGCGTGTGATTTCTTGGACCGAATGTTTTTTACATACATATTTCGCACATTTCTTGCAGGACATCCGAGTCCGATTGTTCTTAGATCTACCACAATAAAAACAAATTTGCCTTTTTGTGGAAGGTGTTACTTCAACCTGATCAGGTTCTTCCTTATACCTTTCTAGAAAACAACGTAGTTCTCGAGGAAGAGTAGTTATTGTGGCCCGGTATTTTAGATTTTCTTCCATGAGGGCAAAACTTAAGTTGGATACATAAGTTCTTCTCCTCAAATCACTGTTCCGAGTATTAGCCTTGAAGATCTTGAAGGAATTAATCCCAGCCACATCAAGAAGACGGTAAAATACCACCATTGGCCACCTTCGAGTTGTTCTGGAAGTGGAGCACCTTGAACACATGAGGTCCACTGTGTCCACCCCTCCTTTGGTGCCATTATAGTCCATAATTTGGTGTGGTTTGCCTGTCTCTTCTTCAGTTTTGTTGTCGTCGTGCATCGTAGACAAGACGAGCACTGCTTTCTTTCTCTTTGTCACCATAGAGATCAAAGTCATATCAGGTTGAGCACCAAACTTGTAACTTCCGTGTACTGATGAAGAATTGCGCTCCACAAACTCTGGGGGAATCTCCTTTTTGTTACTTTTCAGGGTGCCCAAAAAGGTCAATCCGTCCTTCAGCAAATCCTCGGCTAGAGGATAGCTGCTAAAGTAATTATCTGTAGTGACATTACGATTTGTTTTCTTGATGGGATCTGTCAGTCTGACAACAATATCATGAGGCTTGTTGGTGGTAGCATAAGGGCCAGTTTCTTGCATTCCACAATAAATTTCAATATTGTACGTATAGAATGTTCGAGCATCACATAAGGCATGCATTTTGATGTCGTATTTGGCTGTGTTTTTAGCCATGTACTGCACAAATCGACAACGGCCCCGGAAAGCAACCAGCATTTCATCGACGGTCAGGAATTCACCAGGAGAATATGACTGTTGTGAATTGTGGACGAATTTATTCAGAATGTCTCGAATGGGAGCTAGTCTGTCACTGTTCATCCGCTCCGTTCGTGTATTCACATCATCAAATCGTATACATCTCAAT
Organism: Meconema thalassinum; assembly: GCA_946902985.2. Taxonomy (NCBI): domain Eukaryota; kingdom Metazoa; phylum Arthropoda; class Insecta; order Orthoptera; family Tettigoniidae; genus Meconema; species Meconema thalassinum. The sequence goes on from OX336397.1 coordinate 148,251,387, forward strand.
AAAAATCGGAATCGCCTTTCGCTGAAATTAGCGCGCAAAATTGTTTACCCAGTTCCGTTTGTCGCAAATGGTTCAGCTAGATTCGTACGATTCTCCCTTTTGTCAGCCATAAATAATAATGCCCCCAAAAAAGCACGAATTTATTTCATATCAGTCAACCTAAAATCCCTCCCTCGATTTCCAGTTTTCTTTTTCTGAATGTATATATTGGTGTTCTTAACAATACTATCAATAATGTCAGGGGACATTATTAGTGAAAAACATTCGATTTCAGTCATACAATGGAAAAGTTTTGATAATGTTTCTTCCCCTTGTTTTTACAAGATTTGCGACAGGTTGTTTGCCCACAATGTTTCTCCATCTTTACCGATGAAAAATCGCAGACTCTCGCTATTTTCAGCGTCTTCTTCACCTTCACTTTCAATTTCCACTTCAGACTCACTGTCGTGGTCGTCCACATGTATTTCTTCAGTCTCGAAATCTGGATCATTCTCATCGTCTTCCGTCAGATCTTCTAGCTGGTCCATTCGTTCGTCTTCCTCCAACTCTTGAAGAATTCTAAAAATATCTTCAGGTCTGAGGTAAGGTTCCCTGAAATCCAAAAGTGAAGATTGAGTAAATCGTAGGTATTCATAAAATCCTACAGAGTAAAAACGAGGGAACGAGGGAGAGGGAGGACAGCGAAATAGATGCGTAAAGCATAAATATTTGAAAAATATATCACCCTGAAATATATGATATTTGAGCAATTCATCATATAATATTATAAATCAAGTAAAAAGTAAAGAAATAAATACTTACATTGTGTGTGGTGGACGGTAAACGTTTAGCACTGTTAGGCGCGCGGCGGCAATGTGGCCGGTCGAACCTCCTACCGTGACATAGGCAACTTCCGTAATGAATTGCGCAATCCCTCTACAAGTCTGAGGTGGTGTTGGCCTGCCATATGGCGTCTTACATAGTAGTTAGAGAATACATAGGGGCGTGGTTGTCCCTCACTGGAGTATAGCAAAGTAGCGCGTCTTTTTTTAAAAACCCGGCCAATTTGCCGCGTGCGCGCCCGCCCGAAGGTTAAAGCTATTATGAAAGAGAACAAAAATATCTACAATGGCATTACATATGCCAGTTGCAAGTACCGATGGAAGATGTCGCATTCAACACTACTCTTGGTCCCCCACAGGAGGGTGCTTTCATTTCCCGAGTTTACGTGAGACAGAGTTAGGTGTGACGATTGTCTTACGTGATTTCCGGCGATAACTTTCTTCCGGACAAAAACACTCCTTCGTCTGTGGTGTGTAGTCGTCATTTTGAGAGTCCCGCACCGTAGTTGTGATCGTATAATCGTGCACCACGGTTGCGAGGGCAGCTGTATCAAGTCCAGACATCGTAGGTTTGAAACTATCCTGAGTGAGGTTTTTCTACACTCTGTCCAGGCAAATGCCGGGATAGTAGTTGACGAATGCTAGTAACGCACATGATAGTGACTTCTTTGCCTCTCATACCAACGATGATATCCAATTAACTATGGAATCAACAGTCCAGTGCATATCCATAAGTTATATTTTGAAAAATGGGTATCATGATGTTTTCTTGCGATTCTGTTGAATCATTCTTCAGTACATCCCCCAGGGTCTCACGACTAAAGGGTTGTGGGTTTGGAGACCACGGGACCCTAGCTGAGTGCAGTATTGCTTTCACTTACTTGTGCCCGGCTCCCTTCTGTCATCGTTCCTGTCGACCACCCTTGGTCACCTCTCGTTCACTTACGACATTACGACACTCCCCCTCCTTCAGGGGCTTACAACTTGTGGGACGCTGGTTAGCGATCAGGGGACCCCAGCTGAGTTCGCGATTGCTTCCATTTAATTGTGCCAGGGTCCTGTCTGGCATATTTACTGGTCAACTCTTGTTCTCTTCCGACCCTGACGGTATTAGGATATCTGAGGTCTAAGAAGTCTTTCAAATTCCCGCCTTAATTGGACCTTGGTTCATCTTTCCTTATACCCTCATTCTTCGAAGGATCAGATCTCTTGTTTTTCTTTTCATCATATCCCCTCCCTTATGCACGAGGTCATAAAGGAGGCAGGGTGTGTGTAGCCCCACCACTGGAGATGCTACACTCTCAAGGGCTCACGGCTCTTGAGTTTGGGAGGATACCTGAGCTAGATCTGTTTTTTCCCTTTTTCCAGTGATTCTGGGGAGGTCTCTCTCCTATTTCCCTTCCTATTTACCTTTCATGGCACACCTTACCAAATCCGTCAATTCTCATTTTTTGAGGGTTGAGAGTATTTCATTTACCTGCATTTTATTTCCCTTATTCCTTCCTTTGTGTCCTTTTGTTCTCCTAATCCGTAATTTGGTTGTAAGTTGTAGTTATTTTTTGTTCTAGTGTTCATTTTATCATCATTCTTCATTTTCATCCCAAAGAATTAAGTGGCCTATAGCCTCCTTTAACATCAACTATCATTATCAAATTACAATTTCAGCAATATCTTTTTCTGCAATGAAAACTGAAGTCTGGTTTAAGTTGTATTCACAGTGGAAATAATTTATTGTATGAAATGTTTGGATTGCATTTCTCAGAACTGTAATCCTCTCCACTCGTTAACCAGCAGGAAAGTTCATAAAGGTTTATAAAAATCGAGTGAACCTAATGGAATTCTATTTTAATAAGGTGCGATGGTATGTTTGGTTTCTGTCATTTAATATCAAGCTATTGTATTTTGTGGCCGGCCCCGTGGTGTAGGGGTAGCGTGCCTGCCTCTCACTCTGAAGCCCTGGGTTCGATTCCCGGCTCCGTGAAGGATTTTAGAAACTGACGTGAGGGCTGGAACCGGGAGCACTCAGCCTCGTGAGGACAATTGAGTAGCTGTCTGACAGTGAGGCAGCACCCTGATCACGAAAACCAAGAATAACGGCCGAGGGGACCCGATGCGCTGATCATGCGACACCCCAATATCTGCAGGCTAAATGGCTGTGCAGTGGTCGCTTGGTAGGCCTGTGCCCTTCATGGGCTGTATTGCCAGGGGTTATTATTATTATATTATTTTGCGATAAAATTTGCATTTTGATATTGCGGGAATTATATTGACTAATAGTGTCACGTCTTTGTTATGCTATACTCGGTAAACAGTGCTGTGTGAGCAGTTGAGTAACTAACGGGATTTCAAGCAAAGATCCTCATTTTCTATACCGGTAGTGCAGAGCGCAACTCGCATCCAGTCTGCCGTGTCTCGACTTGAGCTATGTTGCCATGTAAATGATCTGCCTTGCCTTTCCTTCATGAGTATATTTTATGACTTTAGATTAGTCTTTGCTCGAGTACAAAAGGACCGAAATCAGAAGAATGAGAAAGACTATCGAAAATTCATGTAGCCAGCCGTTCCTTCGGGGTCCTAAACTATGTGTATGCAAACTTTGGTTGAGATTGGTGGAACGGTGTAGATTTGTATACGAAACAAGCCCACATACCCACCCACATAATACAGTCTTTCACTTTTATATATAAGATTTAATATGTATTTATAACTCTTTATTGATGATCGATTTATCGATTATTGATCAACTACAAAGTCATCGACTCGAAATTTCCAAAAATAGTAGATACCACCCAAACGCGTAATCGGAGATTATCATGCGAGGGCTCAAACGAAATGCCTCCATCCCCTATATCCATAGGACTCGCCAATTCCAATAGCGTTATTCTTTTTATGATGGACGTTTGCAAGGTTAAGTGAGGGTTTCCACGAAGTCATGTAACATGACACCTAGCTGCGCACGACAGGATAGCCCGAGCGGTCGATCCAACATGATTGAATAATTTATATTTTATTTATTTATTTATTTAATGTCTATTTATTTATTATTTAATTTTTATGAATTTATTATTTTATATTTGATACATTTGTTTCTTCTTCTTGTCGATGTTTCGGCTAGCTATGGACCACGTTAATTCAACTGCACTGTGCCTCGAGCTTTACCATTCGCCCAGTAACGTCTCATGTGTTCTCGGTGGTGCTGTTTCCTGGTCTCAGTTCACGTCTTGGCTGTTGTTAGTTTAGGCTTTTCCTGGAAACTCAGGTGCTCAATAGTTTCACCTTAAGGGGCGTACGCATCTGAATATCGTATGTAATTCCCACTTGTTTTAAATACTTTCATACCTCTCCAAACCACGCTCCCTTGTTTCTATTACCCAGAAAGTAAGTAAAGATTTTGTTTGACAATCACATTGGGCTCAATTTTGTTAAATGACCATACACCACAATCCTCCACTTTCTCATCATGTCAGTGATTTTGGTAACATGTGTGTAGAGATCATAATTTTGCTTCCGTCTGTAATCACCGCTTTCCTTGACTGGGCCCAAGTCTTTCCGTAATATCTTCCTTTCTTTTGTTTCAAGTTTCTCCATAAGACCTTTTCGTTGCATCCTAAGACACTCTGCAGCAAATAATGGTTCCTGTCGGATGACTGTGCAATGATTTCTTGTTATATATTCCCTTGGTTAACTGGTATGCAGTTTCCATTTTTGTCATTCGAGATGTAAAAACCTTCTTCTCAGAGATATTAAGCTCTATCCATTCACCTAGGTATTTGAACTTTTCTGTCCGCTTGATCTTTCCTCTTGCAATGGCTAGTTCTCTCGGTGCCAGCTTTATATTACTTATACACTTGGTTTTCCTGAAGGAGATATTGAGGGTGAATAAGGCCTGAGGTCGAGCCCCCAGGAAGTTTCTCTGTTTCTCAAATATCGCCTGGTATCTTAGTTAACATGTCAGCTGCCTTGTCTCCAGCATATTTCCATAGTTCAGATGTTATCAAGTCTTCACCCAGTGCCTTATTGTTCTTCAATGACTGTATGATGTGTTTGATTTCATTTTTTTGTCGGTGGAAGTGAATCTTCGTGGATGCTTGCATTTTCTTCGAAATGAAATGTGGATTCTGGAGCTTTTCAGTTGAGGAGTGTTGCAAAGTATTTAGAGAGGATTTGGCAGTTGTCATTGTCATTGTGAGAATTTTTTCCGTCGGGATCTTTGAAGTGTAGGTTTGGTGAAGTGTGTTTATTGAGATTCTGTTTGAAAATTCCGTAGAAGTCCCGAGTGTTGTTGTTCTCGAAATCTTGCTGAATTTGTAGTAGTTGATTCTTGTCGAAGACACGTTTAATTTTTGTGTTGTTTTTTCTTGTATCTAGGAACTTCTCCCAGTTATCTGCGTTTCTCAATGAGTTCCATCTATGGCAGGCAAGTTGTCTTTCCCTTATTACCACATTACACTCACTGGTCCATCAGGCATGCTTCTTCGGTATCGTGAGGGGGACTGTCTTCTTAGCTGTCAACCAGGGCCTCTTGTAGTTGTTCCCAGTTCTGTGGATCCAAGGACTCAAGCTTCTCAGAGAACTCGTGGTTAGTTCTATTTTTGTGTCAAACGTGAATATTTTCTTGGATGGACCTTCCTGGTATTTTGTGGAATGAGTTTAAGTTTGACTTTAGAAAGATAATGATCAGAGTCTAGGTTGGCACTTCGCAGAATCTTCACATTTTTTTATCTCTCTTTCCGCTTTCCGAGCAATGGCTACGTGATCGATCTGGAAGTCACCAAGAACGGGTTTTGGGGATGTCCAAGTATTTTGTTTCTCGAGTATGTGCTTGAAAGCTGTCGATTTCATAAGTAGTTTGAATGCCCTACAGAGGTCAATGAGTCTCTCCCCTTTACGGTTGGTTCTCTGGTGAGCTGGATAATTTCCTACAATGTTTTGAAAATTTCTTTCTTTTCCGAGTTGAGCATTGAAATACCCCAGCATGATAATTGTGTGCTTGTCGGGTATTTGAGAAAGGATGTCCTCCTGATCTTCCCAAAATATATATATGTTCCTTTTGGGTCTGTTTTGTTTGCCTGATTAATCGGTGCGTGGACATTGACAATAGTGTACATCCTGTTTGCACTACAGAATGAAAGAGCCGAAACTCGGCTGCTAGAGAGGCGAAGTCCGTGACATTAAATCCTATGCCAAGATGAGGAATATTTTTCATTACACGTTTGCCGGTCTTATATATAAATTCTGGAACCTTGTGATTCGAAAGCATGTTCATATGTAAACCTTGTTTCTTGAATTGGGGTGATAGGAATTTTATGTTAAGAGAATGTGTCTGTTTTGTGTTTCAGTTTGCCGACCTTTGAAAGGGAATTCACATTAATGGTAGCAAAGAAGTTTCGACGCTTTTGTTTGATTTTTTTGTGTAGTCTCCGATTCCTCCAAGCATGTCGGTTCGGGCTCCCCCAGAATCCGAAGGCCTGCATGAGTCACTTTTGACGATTGCTGATTGGTTACCACCTTAGGTAGTAGGTTCTGCTGAACTTTCCTGTATGCTTTAAACAGTTCAAAAACTGTAGATTGGGGTCAGCGATCTTTTACACAGACGAAGATACTACAAAGGTTGCGAGCCTTGGAGGCCCCATCACTGATCGTCTCGCCGAGCTAGTTTCCCGCTGGTATTGATTACCCAACCTTCCACTGGGTTGCTCGGCTTAACAGGGGGCATCTCGTGTGGGTTACAAGCTGGAATTGGAGTGAAAGAGGCTAGTTGGATTCTCTTGTTGTGAACAGCGACTTAATTCAATCCCATTCGCCATGAGTCACAAAGACTCCTCCCAGGTTGAATCCTGGGACCCTTATTTTTTAATTTTTATATTTTTATTTATTGAATACTTATTATCGATTATTGTTATTATCCATCGGAAGGTTCGCTTTATCATGATGGCTATGCGGGCAGTGTTATGTGTGGCTCGCTCAAAGTCACGCCGTCGTTTCAGCGAGAATAAACCTGTCGAGGGTTAGCACGGACGGCTATTGCAGGTGGCGTGTTTCTCGTTACCTTTTCAAACAAGACCAAACCAGTTGCGTGACACCACAGGGCTGTGGTCATCCGTGTAACGTGGACAAATGAAATATCTCTTATTAATATTCAACTTTTATTTATTTATGGATTTAATATTATTCATTTATTTAATATCGATTATTTATTTTATATATTCCTAGCTTCACCCAGTATCATTAACGGCTTACCCAGCGTAAAGAAAGGCGTATTTTTTCGATTTTAATGAACTACGACCTATATCCGTTTCCCGTCTCGAGATAATGGGTTAAAATCACTGACTGGACTATTAATTATATTATCATGGAGATAGCATGTGCACCGAATTCTTGCCAGACGTAATTTAAGAATGTCGAGATGCATGAAACACGAATCCCCCTTCCGTCCAATCTAAACTTGACTGTGTGTTTGCGATCTAAGGTGGAAACTGAGGTGATAGGCTCGTTCGCTAGCTAGTAATTGAATGGAGATTGTTGGAAGAAATGAACACCTCATAACACTTATAACGGGTGATGTATTGAAGTTAGAAATATGCTGACCGGGACTTTTTTGTAGAACCTTTCATGCTGAACAATTGTTACACTCATAGTATGTAGATATGATGAACGGTTTACCTAGCGTAAGCTTAAAATGCACACGGATAGTAGTTGTTCTTTCGTCTCGATTCACTGAAATCGTCACTGCTCGGCGTCCATTGATTACACATGAATATTTTCAACAGAAACCTTCCTCGAGAAATCTTTTACAGAATGGTGATTACCGCATCAAAATCCACCCAGTGGTTCTTGAGATTGCCCGGAACTTCCAAGAATCGGCGACTTTGTTTTATAATAAGTAGAGACTTAAAATGTATTATTTTATTATCATACTAATATATAAGAATGAGATGGTGTTTGTCTGTCTGTCGTCCTGTTACTCAATCACGCAAGAACAACTGGTCCGATTTAAATGAAATTTTGCATGGATGTAGCTGATTACCAGGCCTACACATAGGCTACTTTTGATTTCGATATTTTGCACTATTTAAAATGGCGACTATTATAGTGACGTCACTAAACCCTTTGGTTTCATAATTTCATATTTCCATTTCATATAAAAAGAGAACGGTAAGAAATAGCAATATTTTGATGACACATACGAGCTTTGAAATTTAATTTCCTCTCCGAAAGGTCCTTATCACTTTTCGTGTATCTCTAACGCTCAGCGAGTAAAACCTGTAAAACACCGTCAACGCCGAGTGGTGCAGTATATCTCTCTCTATATAAAAACTAGCAGAAGTACCCGCTCTTGGAACGGTCTTCGGTATTAATAACCAGCTACTGTTGCAATGGTTAGGGGCTTGTTATTCCTTCATACGTTTATCAGAGCGAAGTTAGTTTTCTGGAAATATCACAGAAACAGTTAATTTAAGGGCCTTAAAATGTGGTTTTCGGAGACTCTTTATAGACTCCCGAATTTTGTGTCTCACATTGAGAAGCGCAACATATGCCTTGGTCGTACTTTTAGGATATTTTTTATATTTCGTCTATTTTAGCATGTATTTTGAAATGTTTTTTCTATACCAACCTTTCTATGAGAAGTACGGTGAAGATATGATTGAAGTATTAACTCCCATGGATACCTAATTTTACGATGCTCCAAACATTCGAACACGAGTTATAGTGAGTCAGATGAGTCAGATGAAACACGAGTTATAGGCGTACATAAAGATACACAGAAAAGCAAAAAATCCCTAAGTATACCTTACTTCGGAGTGGAAGTAAAGCAGGCGGTCGCATGTCATAGATTTATGGCATGTAATATAGAACCTTCCTCTAACTACAATTGTGTGAAGCTTAATTTGTAGGTGATATTTGATTATCGCTCTATTAGTTCCAAAGTTTGCCGCCAGGTGCCTGTTGCGGTGGCATACAGCCGTGTCACAGCTAGGTGTCGTTGACGGTAGCATTTGGTAGCAAAAGTAGGAACTACTGGAAATTGATCGTCTGCAGTCCTTAACTGAAATACAAATAACACACACTAATACAGCCATCACAATTAACGCCGGTTATCAGCCCGATTCTACCCACACTCAAAGTACACGAGGCTACGTTAACGCGTTGTCGCAGCTTCTAAACTGAGGAACCAACCAACCAACCTACCACATATCACCCAGATGTCCGAATATGGATATATCAACCACACAGTATCAATCAAAATCAACCTTACGATGCACCCGTTTGTCGAAAAAAAAAAGTCAGGGTGCGCTCAATCTAAATTCACCTAATGTGTACTTCCTGACGTGCAAATAAAATTGAAAACCTCGTAGACTAAACGCAATACACCTCACATAAAGACTGACCCTCACCGTTGTGTAAAGTCCCCATCCACAGGATGTCACCTTTAACAAATTATAAAGGCTTGTGGTGCATGAATATTCAGGTTTTTTAGCCTCCAATGGCCCAAATTCCTAATAGCCGAAAAATTCTATTTCAATAATTTTTTTTTTTTTTTGAAATAATGTTGCTTGTTGGAGATATAATTCTGTACGATATATCTATCTCACGTGTAAATCCCGTTAAACAATTCTAGGTTACCCCTTGACCCCCTTAAGCGCATTGATGTATTTTACAATTTAAGTTGGTTCCGTGATAACCTCATAGCCATTTGCAAACTTTCACAGAAATGGCATTGTTTGTTACAGAAATAGATGGAAAGTTAAATGTCTTCTCTTGCAAACCTGTTGTCATGGTTGCCGACCTGCATTCCTTCATTAGTTTATTAAATTAAATTACTTTTCTGGGAATATCTCAGAAACTGTTGTTTTTAGAGCCTTAAAATGTAGTTTTCGGGAACCCTCGAGTTTTGTTTCTGCCACTGAGGGGCTAAAAATGAGCTTTGTATCGTCGTTGTATGCCATAATATAATAATAATGATAATAATATAATAAATACAATATAGGGATAGGGATATAAAAGACATTCCGTACCACACCCGCACGTGAACATCGCGTGAAAAAATTCCAGTGTAACCCTTGACCCCCTTAAGCGCATTCATTATACGTATTGATGAATTTCACAGCTTAATTTGGTTCCGTGATAACCTCCATTTAAATTTCACAGTAATGTAATAAATGGATTTGCATTGCGTCTGACAGAAATAGATGGTCCTCTGAGATTCCGTTGCCATGGTTACCGGCTTGCATTCTTTCATTAGATTATTAAATGAAATTAGTTTTCTGGGAATATCTCAAAAACTGTTGGTTTTAGGGCCTTAAAATGTGATTTTCGGGGTCCGTTCAGGGCCCCCGAGTTTTGTCTCTCACATTGAGGGGTTGAAAATAACCTTTGTCTCGTCCTTCTACGCCTATTTCAACATGTATTTTAAGGTGGTAGGCCCCCTTTTATGAGAGGTACGGAGAAGAGTTACATTAATGGTTAGAGTGGTGCCTCTGCTGGATATCTGTATCAAATTTTACGTTGATCCACCCAGCTGTTCTCAGGTTATAAGGACACAGAGTTGTCCACAGACAGACAAACAAACAAATAAACAAACAGACAGACAAAAATTTAATTTTGCGCGCATCCGTCATAAAACAGTCTAAAACGCGCAAATAACGCAAATTTCCGTTGAAATTCAGAAAATACAGACAAACTTTCATTTATATATATATAGAACTTATATATAGCTTTGCCGACAACCAGGATGTGACCAACCAGAGACGCTAGGACTTGTCCTGGGTCAATGTTCTAAAGGGGAACTATTATGATTTTCGTGCCATCACAGAGTTCGATCATCAATTGGCACTTCCCTAAGGAAATTGAAATGGGAAGTTTATGAGGAAGTGCACTGCATTTCGGAAAATGGTAGTCACCATTGAGCAGTTATCGTTGCCATTGACAGAAAGAACGGAAGAGGTTTGGTCCTGGATCCCATGATACGAATAGAAGTGGACATTCCGCAAGCCGTACTAGTCAACAAGGAGAAAGAAGCTATTTACCAACCATGCATACCTCACTTGAGTGAGAGATATAACTTACCTAAAAATAACTTACCTAAAAATGCTCCTATTCGGAGCTCGGGGAACATCCTTCAAGTTCGTCGTGGATATCCCCCAAAAGCTTGGCATCATCGAGGATGATCTTGAAAAGGTCTGCTTTGGAATACTGAGAGCATCAATCCACATGCTGCATAATCATTTATATGGTGTACCACAATGTAGGCATATACTGTATGTACTATAGAGCTCTTATGTATTCTGGATCGTTATGGTCTCCCGGAATGTCGGGTGAATATCCTTGTGGAAATATATATCGCACCCCTGCAAGTAGACTGCCACAAGTCAAAGATTGTCGATTTTGAGTTATGCTATATATGACTTGGAATAGTTTACTGTGTCCTTTTCCGGTCCCGAGACTGCCACAAGTCTAAATTTATATTTGCCTATTATTTGACATTGTAAGGCAGTATATAAAATGCAGCTCTTTATGTTGTGGCAGTATTAACATGAGCAGTTGCATTGTTAGTAAGTCACATGTGTTATTATTGTTCCATGAGAAATAGTGCCACAAGTCAAAATGTGGCTGTTAATGAAGAAATGGAAGATTTTAGATCGACTTTCACACAACCAAGCTACGCCATGATCTGTTTTCTCTAGCCTCAAAGAGTGAATTCCTCCAAATTTAAACATGGATGATCAGCATTAGCATCACAATCAGAGTTCTTCTCTACGCTATTTCTGAATTGAAGAAAAGGGATCTCCTGTCCCGACTCTGCCAAGAAATTTGATACTTTCTCTCTTCGGGCATTATTTCTACACGTCGTAACCATCTAAGCCTATTGATCCTCAAGATAGTAGCTTCTATCACAGTGATAATAATGGGTTGGCTTCAAAGTCAGGAAATATGGATGTCATAACTGTTAGAAATTAGTAAGTTAATGTCTGATTTGATCATCTTATTGGGACAATGACTGTGAATATCGTCGATGCAGATTATGACGATATTGTGGGTGATCCAATATTTCCAATGCTATTACCATGTTATCAATTAATGCCATAACTTAACCAACGCCACCAAAATAAATGTTATTAAGGAAGGCAACATGGTCATAGCGTTTCGTACTTTGAAGAAGAGAAGGAGAACCAAATTAGTCTTGGAACATCGGCTAGTTTGATTCCTTCTCAATACCATTCCTACTACCAAGGACTTATACGTTCTGTATTGGAGAAACAATAGAGTGCAACCTGTAGAAAATGTGAAATAATGTGTAGTAAATTAATTTAATTTGACCATGCTTTGAACGTAAGGATCTAGAAAAAGCACGCTAGTAATTAATGCAATGTACCTTTCTTTTAAGTAGTAATTTCTTGAACACTCAATAGTGTAGGTTAAGATATCCATCAGGAACCCACAAAAAGAATTTGTAAGAATGCAACTTCATATTTCTAAAAGCAGTTAGTTGTAAACATGCTCTCACATCAAGAAAAATATTCACAGATGACATTGTCTTTGTAAGCCAATTCTTTCTGTAACTTGCATAATAATTGCTTGTAAAACATGCTGTATAGCCTAGTGAAAGAGTGCCACAACTACAGTACAGTATGTAACAGATCGTAAAACTTGTATTAGATCATGGCGAAAGAGTGCCACAACTCAATAAATATGCATAATAGGCAACGTCTTTCTAATTTAGCTTCATCTTGGTATGCTTGAAGTAAAATCCGATAAATGATGGGCGATTCTGCAAAATATTGAAATAATAGCAATTCATTTGAATTAATTACAGCAATTTAAGAACATTGAAGCTCATTATCGCAGAACTATGTTATTTGAGTTGAGTCAGTCTTCTTGCAGGGGTGCGATATATATATACGAGTTCTCAGTTCAGATCTATAATATTCTGCAATAAAGAAATTAGTGTACCCATGGAACTTTCTATACTTTGTGGTAGGTATGCATGTATGTGGGTAGTGGGTCGGTATGCAAGAAAATGGATAAACTCCATACCTAAGATACTCTAATAATCTTATACTCTTGGGTTAGAAGAGTTCATGAGTTGACCATGAAAAGTCGACAGGGAGGATGATAGAGAGGAGCCTTACATGTGTGCATATGTATTTATGGTTTAAAAACTCCAGGCTAAGGTACTTAGATAAAAATACATACATGGGAATGATAGATGACAAATTCCAACGAATATATGTTAGAACCTTTAAACTTAGGATATAGGGATACCGTGCAAAGGCATGTCTTGGGGTTTAAAGTGTACACACAAAGGAGAGAGTAGAATAGATTTGATTAACGCTCCATTAGTTCCAAAGTTCGCAGAAGGTGCTGGTCGCAGTGGCATCTAGTAGCCATGTTCGTGGCTATGTGTCGATGACAGTAGCATTTGGTAACAAAAGTAGGAACTATTTGAATGGGTGATCGTAAAAATGGACCAAAGTCACTTATTATTAATATTCTTCTTCTAAGTATTATTATTATTATCATCAATATTAGTATTTTGTTTCGATCGTGTAGGGACCACGAGCCAATTTCAAAGCTTTCTTCATTACTGTTCCTGCTTCTTCCTCCAGTATATCGTCATCATCTCACTATGTTGCCTCTTACTTTCGTCGGACCATTTTGAGCCGGTTTTTTCCCCTTCCTCCCTTGGCAAACTTCCATCTTTAGCACTTTTTGCCAAAAGTAGCTCTGTGATGTATCTTTTTCTCTGATATTGTTTCTTTCCAATTCTTTTTGACAACCTGTACCAGGGTTTTTGTTGACTTCCTGCTCCACAGTAATGTGAAGATCTGCTTGGTTAACCTACTGTCTTCAATTCTGTACAAATGTCCAAAAAAGTACCAATCTCCTCTTCCGTAATGTTTCTGATATGTTTTCTATTTTTTATATATATATATTTCATCATTACTTCTTAATTTCCAAAATTCTGCAGTTTTTAAAAGTCCGAGTATATTGCCTATAATTCTTCTTTTTACTACTTCTAATTTACCCAATTTGTAGTTCAGTGCGAGACATTCACTCGCATACAGGCATTCTGGTTTGACTACAGTGTTGTAGTTCTGTATTTTAAGATCTTTAGAAAAACCCTTCTTGTTGTAAGTATTCCTAGTTATGCCATACGTTCTTTCCATCCTTCGTATTCTTTCTTCTAGAACGGGGGGCGTGGTGGCTCAGCGGTCTAGCTGTATGCCTCTCACCAAGGCGGTCCGGGTTCGATTCCCGGTCAATGCATGTGAGATTTTCGAAGTGAAATGCCATGTCCTGTGGTTCGGATTCCACGTAAAAAGGAGGTCCCGTGGCTTATAATCACAAGATTCACGGTCACGTAAAACTACAATCTTCCTTCCTTTATTTACTTCTAGAACAGATTTTTCAAAACCATTTTCTTGAATAATTTCCCCCAAATATTTGAACTCCCTCACCCTTTTTATTTGACCGATTTCTGTTACTAGGATTTATGGAGCATTTTTTAAAATGTTTGTCATAAGGTTGTTTTCTTCTACAGAAATTCTTAAACCACTTATTATTATATCTAATATTCATTACAGGGGGAAACCTATTCAAAGGAAGTATATTCGGGTTGTAGCCGCCCCCGTGGTGTTGGGGTAGCGCGCCTGCCTCTCACCCGGAGGCCCCGGGTTCGAGTCCCGGCTCCGTCAGGAATTTTAGAAACGGACATGAGGGCAGGACCGGGGTGCACTCAGCCTCGTGAGGACAATTGAGTAGCTGTCTGAGAGTGAGGCAGCGCCCTGGTCACGAAAACCAAGATCAACGGCCGAGGGTACCTGATGCGCTGACCACGCGTCACCTCAATATCTGCAGGCCAAATGGCTGGGCAGTGGTCGCTTGGTAGGCCTAGGCCCTAAATGGGCTGTAGTGCCAGGGGTTATATTTATATTTTTATTATATTCCGGTTGTAGTTTAAGTCATTACATGTTACATATTACATAAGGCAATTTACAAAGAAAATTTGAAGTAAATTTGATGTGTTAGAAACTGACTTTAACAACAAAATTTTCGAAAATTGGGAGAGAGTGGTAATGTTAGTTCATTATTGCTGTAATTCAAATGGTGTTTTAGATTATATCGTTCTCATTTGAAGGTAGGGCAGTGAAATAGGAGGTGACTTATGTTTTGAGATGATCCACAGATGCAAGAGTAATCGTCTTCTAATTTAATTTTGAAACGTTCGAAGTAAAATTGAAAATTCCCATGGCCGGAGAGGAATTGTGAAAGCTCAAAACTTGGTGTCAGCATTTTTATGTGAGTCAGTAGAAAACCTTGGGGAAGAATATATTCCTGGTAACTGCGCTCTTTGAAGAGGAAGCCCATAGGTGATTCCACCGATCGAAGGTCAATTGCCTTATCCGTCTTCTCACATAACATACTGGAGATTTACCATACGACACCAGCTAGTTAGACATGGCAGCAGTTTTCGCTAGCTAGTCTGCTCTTTCATATCCAACGGTTTCATTATGTCCTCGAGTCCAAGATAAGCAAATGTGCATAGTTTGCTGAACCAAAGATCTTATGACAATAATTATTGGGTTCACATTATATTTACCATTTATAGATATTAACGCTGCCTGTGAATCGCCGAGTATCTGAGCTCTCCGATTTGTTTCTGCACATTTGATAGCCCATAATTCCGTCTGAAATACACAGCAATGAGAAGAGAGTTTATGCTGCGCTGATGAGATTTCTTCGTCATTCTCATAAACTACAGAGGCACATCCCACCTTGTCATCTCCAGGCGAGCTCGGTATACGGGATCCATCAGTATAAATTTTGAAGTCGTGAGTGTATGTGCAATCATCCCAAAAGAGTTTCTGGTAGAGGCTACGATGATCAGTTTCCAAAAAATGACAGTTGTTCTCCATGACAGCATTAAGAGAGGGTATAGTAGAAGGTCGATTTTTCTTAAGTAGTGTCAGCTCAGCTTTCCCTATTGCAGTTAAAAGGAGTGGTTCAATTCCGGTGATAATAAGAGTGGCATCAGTGGAAGTTGTACGGTAAGCACGTGAAATTCGAAGTACCAATATGCTTTGGATTTGAAGCAATTTGCCCATAGCCCATTTCCTTTCAATCCTGGAACGAGAGGAAGAAACACAATGTAAAATGAGAGGCACAAAATCAGTGTGATAAGTTATTCGAAGCAGTTCAGAGTCCAGCCCCCAGGACGGCCTACAAGCAACAGGAGCTTACTTGAAGGAGCTTGCTAGCTTTAAATTGTAATTTATTTAGATGAGCCCTAAACGTTAGTTGTCTATCCAGCGTAATTCCCAGAAATGAAAGGTGATATTTCAGTGCTAATTTATGTTCTTCCGTTATAGTTTTTGGTTTATTCAGCTTTTTCTGTCTTGTAAGGGACATCGCTTTGGTTTTGTGAGGATTGAACTTCAGTTTATCATCTTAACCCCATTCAAGCAGTGTTTCCAAAGTTGCATATGCACAAGTCTTCAGTTCTTTAATTTCATCAGCAACGATTAAAAGAAGTGCGTCATCAGCATAGGTAATAACTTTACAGCCTTCCAGCAGAGGAAGCTGCAGAAGACCATCATATAAGATATCCTGGGCTACAAGCTGATCTCTGCGGGCATCTTTTGGTAACATACTTAGTCAATACGACAGTCCCAATTGTGAACTTTACGCTCCGTTTGCAGAAGTAAGATTGTAGTAATGTGTATAACTTTCAGGGACAGTGTTTTCCTTCAGCATGGCCAATATTTGGCCACCAAGCATTATCAAACGCTCCTGTACTATCTAATGGGATTAAAACAGCAACTTTCCTTCAGCAAATAATGCCTTGAATCCAGTCTACTACTTCGAGAACAGCATCTTCAGTGGACGTCTGGGGCGTAAATATATACTGGTTGTTACTAAGACACTCGTTGTGACACAGTCGATAGTTAATTTATCTAGAATCATCCCCAATACATTTAGAAGACTTTTTGGCCTTTAGGACGTGGCAGTGAGGTTAGAACCGAGTATATCCTTAGGGATTATATTGATGATCGCAAGCTTCCCTGAAGCCGCGTATGGACAGTTCTGAGAAAAACACAAAAAAAAAAAAAAAAAAAACAACAACAACTGTCCTGTCCTCTGAATTTTGCACCAAAAACTAGAGTTGTTTTGAGGATATAGTTAACTGGGATTGGAACGTGGGGCATACTGCTCTATGACCGTTGCAATGTTTTTCAAAGAGAAAATCTTTTTTATAATATGTCTAGCAGTAGTACCCGGCTTCGCCCGGTGGAATGATGATAATGTCTCAATGTCTCTTTAGAAATATAATGGACTTAAAATCTAGGTCATTTGCCCCGAAAGAAAATGAGGGCGTAATATCTAGGTCATTTGCCCTTTTGATAAGGGTAATAATGAAAACTACTGTTGAATTGGCGCGTCAAACTTACAAACTGCCGTAATAGAAATACATATTTCAAAATTCACAGGCGAGGAAGACTTATTGTGTGTGGTGATTAATGGTGTAATGGACGTAACATCTAGGTCATTTGCACTTATGATGAGGATGATAAGGGAAACTACAACCGGTATTGAATTGACACTTCAACTTATAATGTACACAATGTACTGTAATAAAAATATATATTTTAAAAATCACAGTCGAGAAAGATTTTATGCGGCGGTGATTAGTGGTATGATGCGCGTAACATCTAGGTCATTTGCACTTACGATGAATATAGCAAGATAATGAAAATATGACTACTAAAGGAACATGGTGTAATTTTAAAACTGATATAGGTAATTCAGATGTCTTGCTTCGATGTCTTCCAAAGTCTCAACCTTATTTTCTGGCTTAGGCCATTACTCGATGCGTCTAGTGAAAGAGCATACGGCGTACTGCTCGGCAAAGAATATGGGTCCAAGCTGCACGAACCTGAGATGATCGCAGATGATGACGATATATGATGACACACGTTCGGGGTTCCCCGTCCTATTCAGATTGGCCTGGGAATCACTCACTCTTTCGCAACACCACAGTGGCTTGAGCAACGGCCCTGTGCTGGCATCAGCATAGACAGCAGATAACACGGCGGGCTCTGGAATGTCCTGTCATATCACCTCGCTATGAATCAGCAAGCTATTCTCACAACTGCCCCCCCCCCCCTCCCAGGGTCTCACAATGTTTGGGACGTGGGTTGGCGACCACATACCTCAGCTGAGTCTGGCATCGCTTCTACTTCCTGGTGCCGGGCTCCTTTCAGTTCTCTTTTCTGTCGGCCTCCCTTGGTCAACTCTTGTTCTCTTCCGACCCCGACTGTATAAGGGTGTCCGAGGGCTAGGGAGTCCTTCAATTCCCCGCCTTAATTGGCCGTTGTCTCATCTTTCCTGATACCCTCATTCTTCGAGGGGTCTGCCTACTTTTTCTTTTCATAATCTCTCCTGTCTTCTGCTCAAGACCCTCAAAGAGGCAGGGTGTGTGTAGCCCCACCACTTCTGGTACACCCTCAAGGGCTAAGGATGGTGAGTTGGGAAACTGGCAACCCCGAGGGATTCCTGAGCTAAATGCAGGGAATGGAGTGGTAAGTCAGAAATTTCAAGTGGACAGTGTTACTCATCCGGTTCCAAAGGGTAAGTGTGTAAAATTTTGTTCAGATCGGTGAAACGGTGTAGATTTGTGCCAAAGGGCATAAATGCAGGGGATGGAGTAGCCTCTCCTCAATTTAAAGCAGACAGTGTTAGTCGCAGTGTTCTAAAGGGTAAATATACACATTTTGGTTGAGATCGGTGAAACGGTGTAGATTTGGGCCAAAGGGCCTAAATGCAGGGAATGGAGTGGTCTGTCTGCCATTTCAAGCAGACAGAGTTACTCGCAAGGTACCAAAGGGTAAGTATCCGAATTTTGGTTCTGATCGGTGAAACCGTGTAGATTTGTGGCAAAGGGCCTAAATGCAGGGAATGGGGTGGTCTGTCCGCAATTTTAAGTGGACAGTGTTACTCGCAGGGTTCCTAAGGGTAAGTATACAAATTTTGGTTCAGATCGGTGAAACGGTGTAGATTTGTGCCAAAGGGCCTAAATGCAGGGAATGGAGTAGACCCTCCGCAATTTCAAGCAGACAGTGTTAGTCGCAGTGTTCCAAAGGGTAAATATACAAACTTTGGTTGAGATCGGTGAAACGGTGTAGATTTGGGCCAAAGGGCCTACATGCAGGGAATGGAGTGGTCTGTCCGCAATTTCAAGCAGACAGTGTTACTCGCAAGGTTCCAAAGGGTAAGTATACAAATTTTGGTTCAAATCGGTGAAACGGTGTAGATTTGTGCCAAAGGGCCCAAATGCAGGGAATGGGGTGGTCTGTCCGCAATTTCAAGCAGACAGTGTTACTCGCTGGGTACCAAAGGGTAAGAATATGAATTTTGGTTCTGATCGGTGAATGGGTGTAGATTTGAACCAAAGGGCCTAAATGTAGGGAATGGGGTGGTCTGTCGGAAATTTTAAGTGGACAGTGTTACTCGCAGAGTTCCAAAGGGTAAGTATTCAAATGTTGGTTCAGATCAGAGAAACGGTGTAGATTTGTGCAAAAGGGACTAAATGCAGGGAATGGGGTGGTCTGTCCGAAATTTTCAGTGGACAGTGTTACTCGCAGGGAAACGGTGTAGATTTGGGCCAAAGGGCCTAAATGCAGGGAATTGAATGGTCTGTCCGCAATTTCAAGCAGACAGTGTTACTCGCAGGGTTCCAAAGGGTAAGTATACAAATTTTGGTTCAGATCGGTGAAACGGTGTAAATTTGTGCCAAAGGGCCTAAATGCAGGGAATGGGGTGGTCTGTCCGCAATTTTAAGTGGACAGTGTTACTCGCAGGGTTCCTAAGGGTAAGTATACAAATTTTGGTTCAGATCGGTGAAACGGTGTAGATTTGGACCAAAGGGCCTAAATGCAGGGAATGGGGTGGTCTGTCCGAAATTTTAAGTGGACAGTGTTACTCGCAGAATTCCAAAGGGTAAGTATACAAATTTTGGTTCAGATCGGTGAAACGGTGTAGATTTGTGCCAAAGGGCCTAAATGCAGGGAATGGAGTGGTCTGTCCGCAATTTCAAGCAGACAGTGTTAATCGCAGGGTACCAAAGGGTAAGAACACGAATTTTGGTTCTGATCGGTGAAACGGTGTAGATTTGGACCAAAGGGCCTAAATGCAGGGAATGGGGTGGTCTGTCCGAAATTTTAAGTGGACAGTGTTACTCGCAGTGTTCCAAAGGGGAAGTGTACAAATTTTGGTTCAGATCGGTGAAACGGTGTAGATTTGTGCAAAAGGGCCGAAATACAGGGAATGGGGTGGTCTGTCCGAAATTTAAAGTTGACAAGGTTACCCGCAGGGTTCCATAGGGTAAGTATACAAATTTTGGTACAGATCGGTGAAACGGTGTAGATTTGTATACATAACAGACAAACAGACAGACAGACAAACTTTGTGCTTTATATATATAGATTACTTGGGTACCTTATAACAATCAAGTCATAATTTCTTACTTCTGTGCCACAATATATCACTGCTTTTTGTCGTTTTGCCGAACAAAATATATTGTTACTTTCACAAACCAAAACACTGTACTCTACGACACTAATGACTGAGATCCCTTCTTACAATCAAATCTAATAACATATGGTGTGGTACATCATGAGAGAAGGCCGACATTAGGATCGTTTCGACACTCAAATGTGGATCTACCCTCAGCCAATTCGTATCTGCCACTAACTCAAAACGACCAATTTGGTGACTCAGGTCCCTCTTAACAATCGACCATTCATTTGGAATTGATCGTCTGCAGTCCTTACCTGAATTAAAGATAACACACACTTATACAGTCATCAAAATTAATACCGGTTATCAGACAGATTCTACACACCCAAAGTATACGGGGCCACATGACTGCGTTGTCGCAGCCTCTAAACTGACGAACCAACCAATCAAAATGGCTCAAATCCCGCGCGGCTTTAAACGGCAATGGGAATGCTAAATTCAAGGTTTTAGTATACGTTAAATACAGCTGTTAAGGGTAAGAGAAGCAGAGGTAAGCCTAGGAGTAGATGCATGGAGACAAGAGTTATAGATCTTAAAGTGAGAGTTTGGGGTTGAGATGTGATGAATGTTTATGTGAGGATGTGGTTTTTACGGCCCGATGCCTTTCTCTGACACCAACCTCATCAGAGAAACCCATGAGGGATAAATGAATGAATGTTACAAACTCGGCAGAGGAGGAAGGAAGAGGCCGTGGCCTACGATAATGGACCGTCTCAGCGTTTTCCTGGAGGGATTGATTGATTGATTTTATTTTCACGGCTACACTTAGAGCTTAAGAGCTCCTTTACAGTAGCGCCCTACATAAAATAAGGTTAGGGCTTATACAAATAAAACATTTCCCTTACATTCACAATATAAATAATAATAGTCTTACAGTAGTAACAAAAAGACAGTAATAATACAACAATAATTATAATAATAATGATAATGGAAAGATTATTTACAAAAGAGGGCATACAGACACAGTATCAGCCCGAAAAGCAAACATCATATACTGTACAAGAAAATATATTAAATTAGACAGGTTGTCAGCTTTTGTCCTGATGTTATAATTGAACTTAAAAAAATGTATTTTAACATAATGCAGTAATCAAATGTGAGAGGTATACTGCTCTAAGAAGCAGGATGAAAGATGTCTTTTGAAAGCTGCAGTGCTTGCAATGTTGACGAACTTATATAAATCAAAGTTGTTGAAGAGGTGTGAGGCTGTGCAAACAAAATATTTATTGAACTTCATGGTTCGGTGTATAGGAATCTGGAGTGTTAATTTTGTGTATCTATCTTCTCGATTATGAACAGAATGCATTGGTGTAAAGGCATTGTAGAGATATAACGGGGTCTTGGTATGTAATATTTTATGTGTCAGAATGGCAACTGATAGCTGCCTGCGCTCGTGGAGTTTCCGCCATTTCTGCTGTACGTAGTAAGGTGTGATATGTTCATCTCGCCTTACATCCAGAATGTACTGAACACATGCATTCTGGACTCTTTGTAATTTGATGTTCTGTGTTTCTGGTAAATCATTGTATACAGCAGAGCCATAATCAGTGATTGGAAAAATGAGAGTTTGGACGAAGAACTTACGTATGTTAGGAGGGGTGTAAGAAACAGTTCTTTTCAGGAGATGCATAGTTGATACAACCTTCCTTACCACATTAGACGTATGCTCTGCCCACGACAGTGTTCTATCAAATATCACTCCGAGATTATTGACAGTGTTGCTATATTTAATATTATTATCTAGTATCTTGATGGGTGGTAGAGATTTAAAATCTACTGAATTTAGAAGTTTTGTATATCCAATGGATATAAGTTGTGTTTTAGATATGTTCAAGTTAAGATTATGATTTAGGGCCCATTCACAAAGCCTGTCAATGTCTTCATTAAACAGATTTATACGATCTCATGCAGTGCTAGGCGTGAGGTGTAAATAGGCTTGGAGGTATAATAATAATAATAATAACAATATCATATGGCCTCGGGTGCCTGGTGCAAGCTTTGCCATTTGACACCCAGAGGGTAGCTTGCATGTCGAATTTCGTAGTACCTTGACAATGAAAGTCAAGGAGGTTAGATGTTAGATATCTAATCTCCTTGAACACAATAGCGCTTTCTAGTAGAGAAATGAGGAACTTTGTGCTGGCGGGAACTCCCGAGATTAATTTTGCCATTATGAACTCGGCCTACTGAATTCAAATGGGTTCTTTGACATGCCAATTTCGTATGACATGCGTATCGTATTTTTGCCGCCTTTCAAAAATCACTTACCACGGTCAGGGGCGAACCTGCAATCTTGGGGTTAGTAGACCGACACGCTATCCACTCACCCACCGTGGCAAGCTTGGAGGTCATCAGCGTATATATGAAAAGAACTATTTCGGAATTCATTCGAAACGTCGTTTATATATATATTTCGAGAAGCATAGTGGACCTAAGACAGATCCCTGAGGTACTCCACTTTCTACCGATTTCCAGTCTGAGGAGCCATCCGCGAGGACCACTCTCTTTGTACGCATGGAAAGGTATGATTTGAACCAGGAAAGAGCACTCTGAGAGAAGCCAAAAGATTTCAGCTTTGCAAGAAGTATATTGTGATTAACGCAGTCAAAAGCCTTACTGAAATCGAAAAGACATAAGATTGTAAGCTGACGCTTGTCCATAGCTGAGCGTATATCATCGCTGACCTTTAACAATGCAGTGGTGGTACTATGTCCCTTTTTAAACCCAGATTGGTAAGGATTGAATATATTAAATTTAGTTAGGTATTCACATACTTGTTCATGAACAATTTTCTCAAGCGCTTTACTAAGGGCACAAAGGATATTTATTGGTCTAAAGTCACTACAACTAGTGGGGTTTTTATTTTTTGATACTGGACGTATGTTAGCACACTTCCAAAGAGACGGGTATACTCCTCTTTGTAGAGAGAAATTAAATAGATGGATAATTGGGGGTAGAATACTTCAAGACAGTTAGAAATAAGAGAAATAGGGATGCTATCATGACCTCTTTCTTTTGTACGAATTGATTTGATGGCTTTCACAATCTGGTGTGGGTAAACATACATAAAGACAAATTTTTCATGGGCAGGGGGAGGGATGGATGTGTATTTCATGACGGTCTCTGATACTCTTAATACATCACCAATTGACGCAACATTTGAGTAATGTTCATTTAATTGTTATGCAGAGACAGGCATCTCAACATCAGTGACTGAACTTTCACCAACTCCCAATGATTTTGCAGCACGCCATCTGGCGGAGGTGGTTTTGCAGTCACCGAAGAGGTTGTACATATATTTCACTTTTGTGTTCCTAATTGTTTGTTTTGTCTTATTACGCAGAATTCTATACTCTTCATAGTCAATGGTAAGTTTAGATTTAATAAATGTTCTACGTGCTTTATCACGTTTCTTTAAAAGCGTTTTGATTTCTTTATTGATCCACGGAGCAGAGCTATGTTTTACATCCACTTTCTTTTGCGGTGCATGCATATCATAGAGTTTATTTACCTAATCATTAAGTAGAGTCACTTTCTCATCTATGTCAGTGGATTGGTAGAAATTCTGCCAAGGGAGTAATTCTACGTCCGTTTTAAAATCATTTAAATTAAATTTGCTGAAGTCACGTACAAAGATTGATTTTGGTCGAAGTTTTGGGTTAGATAAAGAAAACACTGCATACAGGAGATCATGGGCTGAGAATCCAGCAGCTGGTTCTTGTCCGTAGTCAACAACGAGGTCATTACAGTTTGAAGAGGTAATGTCGAGAGAGCTGTCACAAGTAGCTGTGTGAAATGTAGTATCGAATGGTAAACATTCAACATTACAGGAACAGAGCACATCACATACCTGTTCAGTTTCAAAAGCTCCACTACCAAACCGAGCATTGACGTCCCCAACAATAAAAACATATTTATAATCATGAATGAACCTGTACATGTCATTCAGAAAAATATCTAGGTAGCCAGCTTTCGGTGGACGGTACACACAAGCAAAGAAAATTTTAGTTTCGGTAAGAGAAATGTCAAGTATAATGTATTCAGGCCTCTTATTATATTCACCAGGAGACTGACTTAGCACGCTATACTTTATGCTATCCCTAAGGTAAACTGCAACACCACCTCCACCTACGGTTAATCTGTCATTTCTAATGACTTGATAGCCAGTGAGAGAGACAGCAGCATTTGGAATTGAGGGCTTGC
The DNA here is from genome assembly GCA_946902985.2 of Meconema thalassinum. Classification (NCBI taxonomy): domain Eukaryota; kingdom Metazoa; phylum Arthropoda; class Insecta; order Orthoptera; family Tettigoniidae; genus Meconema; species Meconema thalassinum. Next base: position 148,275,989 of record OX336397.1, read on the forward strand.
GAAAGGACTCACTTACTGCAATTATGTCAAAAGACGAACCACCAAAGACGTGACAAAATTCAGAATAGTGAGAGGAATCAACTAATGATTGAGCATTGATATGAGCAATTTTTAGGCAGTTTGTGTTTTTCAGGCTGATAGCGGAACGTATGTCTGAATGACTATGGTCAGATACAACCATAGGTACAAGTTAAAAGATCTTGTAAAGTAGTGAAAGGCATTGCCTAGTCACTCAGAAGAGAAATTAGTACAGTGACCATTATATGTCGTCATTCATAATCTACAATAGCACAAACTACAACACAATTTAGAAGCTAAAAAAAAGTTAAGTTATGACAGATGGCACATAAATATATGAGTTAAATAATGACACAGTGAAACACACTGCAATCTTCAGTAACATTTTGGAATTACACAGTCATGTCATCAGATCTGTCTAGAATTGAGCTAGGCATAGTTTAAAGTCACTTGTCACTCACCAACCAACACACCCTGAAAATGCCTTTAAGGTTTTATATCTCAAGACATAGTGTACGTTATAGCTATACAGACTATACATTTAATTTAACATTTGTGATAGGTTGAATTAAGAAACAAACAAAAAAAAAAGGAAATACGGTTAAAATGAAATTAAAATTGAATGTGGTTTAAAGCAGGCCTACTAGTCTCCAGCTTGTATCCAATATAGGTCTACTTACAGAACATAAGATGTATTCACATTGCATTATGCATGGGTAGACATTAAATGTTAATCTGAAAACATAACAGTGATGTTTACAGGTGGCAGCTGAAGAACTATTATTTATAATAATTACCATCCATTGAGGTTAATCTCACTAAATGTCTGTCAGAGGAGAGAGAGAGGACTCTTGCAGTCCTGAGCTAGCAGCCATTAAATCAACTGCGAACTGGGTTAACTTTGTTTTGCCTGATCTGTATGACAATATCTATGTCATGCAGTAGCCTATAGCTCACACTCACCATTAACATTAACAACGTGTATAGGAGAAGAAATATGGGTTTGGGCTGGGAGCGAAAGGTGAAAGCTAGTAAGCAAGTAAGTAAAGACGTAAGTAGTGTTTAAAGCTGATTAATTGTTGGAAAAGGCTTGGTACTGGTAGGCTACCTAAGAGAGAAGCTTAATATTTATAAAAAATCATTTTGCCAACCTGTTCAATAAGGGAAGAAAGTTTGGAACTAATAGCAAGCAGTATAGCTCAGTATTGGTGTCTATATGGTAAAGGCAGATTTACAAACGTTATAGAATTTAGCAGACAATTTTCTAAATGTTGTTGCCTAAGAGGAATGTGGTTTTTTTAATTTTAGTTTCCCAGCCTTACTTGCTTTCGAGCAATAGGTACCGGTATTATGGTATACAGTTGGTACAATCAATTGATTAAAGTTAAAATTACATTTGTAAGGGATATAACACTGATCACACTAACTTAGATCAATCTAAGGTCATTGAAATTAGTCAGCCTATGACGAATACCTCGGCTAACTGCAAAGATGACGCCATTATTGGACCAACAATGCTTAACTCCCACCATGTCGATTGTTTTGTGGAGCAATTCCAACCGTAACTTGGTTAGATCTTCCCTAATTACAATTCCCTTCAATTTCTTCTGCGCCTGAATGAGCGCATTCCGCTTGGCAAAGGAGACAAATTTACATATGAGGGGCGTGGCTTCTGGGTGTTTCTTGAGCCTACCCTATGGGTCCTGTCAATGTCCTCAATTTTTATATTTACTCCTAGCTGTTCTGCCAAGTTAAGGACGAGCTGATCAGTCGATTCGCCATCCTTTTCTTCCATGCCAAACACCCGGATACAATTCCGTCGGGAGTATTGCTCCATTGTATCAGTCTTTTCACGCAGTTCCTCTTTCAGTGATTGCACTTCCTCCTCGCTGGCCTTAATTTTCTGTTCCATATGATCTATCACCTTAGTGTTGAAATCAATGGATGCTTTGAGACCCTCTATTACTTTTGAGGTGATCTCATCAACAAGCCTTGACAAGAAGGAGGGCTGGTTAGCCAAGTCATTTACGATCTTTAGCACTAATGTTGACAAGTCGCCATGTTCATCAGTGCTGCCCTCTGTGTGGTTAATGCCAGCATTTCCCATCTTTTCCGAGGGAGAGCGCTGACAGTCTTCCTGCACCTGTTGGCGATTCTGCGCATTACGCTTCGTGTTTTTATTTTCCCCTCCAGACATTGTATAACCTAAAATTGAGTTCTACTATGTATAAATGTAGAGGATTAATGGTTTTAGAGTATATTTGGCAGCCTGATTTCTTTTGACGACTGATGTACAGTAATTTCACTCACCGGATTGTTGGTTTAAATGGACACACGATCGCGAGAACACGTTAAAAATACACTACACTTCTAAGCGACACAACTCTGTGACTTCAGTCCGCCATGACACACAGAGGGATTGTAGTGAACCACAGAAAGCGACTTCTAAGATAGCTGACGTGTAAGGTGAATATTATTAAACTGTTTACATGTTGGTGGATTTTGTTGATTTGGTTAAATTTGATGGATTTTAGTGAATTTGGGTAAGTTTGATGAATATGAGTGAAATTCCGGTAATTAAATGTGAATTTGAAGATTCTTCGGTGAATAAATGGCATTTGTGTAAACCTGGGTAATCTTCGGAGAAATGTGCGTAATTGAGGAAATTTAGAAATCGACCGCTCAATAACCCTGTTGTAGGGAAGAAACACAAGAAAATAGAATGCCAGGTAGGAGAAAGTATATTAGAGCAGTTTGAACATTTTAAATACTTAGGCCGTGCATTCTCTCATGTTGATTGTGTTGGGGGGATATAAAGAGTCGCGGTGTATAAAAGCTAATGCAGTGAGTTCTCAAATGGGATCAACAGTATTGTTTATGGAAGAAATTATTGTAGCGACGAACTCTTTCTACCCTTGCTTTATTGAAGTAAGTGAGTGGCAGATTTAGGATATATGATACAAAAGCTAGAGGTAACTTATATGAGGGTAGCACTAATAATTGCTGACGTGAATAGGTGGTGACAATGGCAGGAGGCGTATGCATTCTCGTAATGTGTAGTTAAAGGTTAAGTTAGAAATGGACACGTTAGATAAAGCTGTTTGTGTTAACCGACGTATATGGTGGGTTCTGTGATGAGAAAGGCAGGAGGCGAGATTACCTCAGAGGTTAATGAATTTGGCTGTAGTGGGTAATAGTAACAGAGAACGACCTAGGAGGTGATCGATGAAATCAGAGTTTAACGATCTCAAAGTAAGAGGTTTAGAAGAACAGGAGGCCTCAGTACTAATTGATAATAGGGGATCATGGAGAAAACTCTCTGTCTTTCTATGACGTCATCCACTGCCTCGCTTCCTGATCTCGATACAAGCATCCACCTGTTGGTACAGCTCCATGGGCTTGTGGAACCCAGAAATTTGGGTAATTGCGAGTTGATTTCGTTTATTTCTGTGGACATATTGGGATTCGAGGGAATTCCGGTAAAATATGGAGGGTAATCTGAGGTATCTAGGTTTATTTAGTGGTAGACCACTTCCAGGGTGGATGAGGTCGGAATCGAAACCGCCTCTTCTCAGTTTTGCCTCACGAGGCAGTTTTGGTAGAGAAGGGAATCGAACCAGAGTATTCGCGGTGAAAGTCATATTTGTATTTTTAACATTGAATGGAGATGGCATGTTATGATAAGTACGGGTTTGAAGCGGTGTTGTATTCCCGCTGAAATGGCATCTGTCACGGTCTGGGAAACTGGTTGACTAGTTCGCTTTACAGTGGACATGAAACAACTCGATCATTTAGTTCTGTGTCCTTGAGTACGAGCAATTCATGTTGGGGGATTGTTTCATCTGAGTTATTAGCCCCGTGTATTTTTGTGTGCGTAATTCTTGGTGGGCGATTGTGACATTTCGGTCAACGGCACCGTGTGCAGCTCGATCACCCTTAACGTGTCGTTGGATGTGGGAAGACTTGAGAAATATAGGTCATTACCCTCCGTCTGGGTGGTAATTTGAAAAAAATGAGGTAGATCCTGGGGGTAAATCTGGAGGATTGATGATTTTTTGTCAATTCGAAAAATTTAGGGGAAATCGGTGGTTTTGAGGAATTTTAAAGACGATTAGGTGAATACGGGGGTAAATTTGGAGATACTGTGTAAATTTAGGTAGTTATTGGTGAATTTTGTTAGGTTTGGAGAATTTTCGAGAATTCTTGTTGAAATTATATGAATTACCGTGCTGTGAAAGAGCCTTTTGCCTTGCCAAAGCAAGAACTTGTGCACTTAAAAACTCATGGTGGACATCCTTAGCTAAAGAACTGTAATATTCAGCGGACAAAGATTTGCGACAGTTCTTCCAAGCAACAAAAGCAATTAATGGTCCCACCACTTTCGGTAGAAATTCCCTTTGGTCCAGTGACAAAAGTACACTTCTAAAAGATCAAAATTCCATCATGAATAGGGAGAAAGAACATTTTGAAGACCTCTTGAATCAGGATTCAATTATTGATGAACATGTGTATGACATAATAGACGAAGCACCCATCTGGGAATAACTCGGCTCCTTGCAAACACTAGAATAGGTTCAGTGTGTTGTTAATCATGCAAAGAGAGAAACATCCACATGTTCAGATGGTATGCCAGCAGAAGCTCTCAAAGAAGGATATGAGGAACTCATAAGCCACAAACATGATTTTGTTATTGTTATTATTTGGAGAACTGAAAAAATATCTGCTGATCTCAGAGATAGTCTGATAGTTTGCATATTTAAGAAAGGTGATCGGACAGACTGCAACAACTACAGTGGCATATCATTACTATAATGCCTCGGAAAGCTTATTGCTCGTATTTTGGCTCCATTCTATCTTACGTGGAGAAAATACTTGCAGGGAGCCAATGTGGTGTTAGGTCTTCTAGAGGAACCACATATATGATATTCACAGCTCGACAGCTTCAAGAGAAATGTAAAGCACAAAGTAGACCTCTTTATATTGCCTTCATCGACCTCACTAAGCCATTTGACTCGGTAAATCGTGAAGCTTTATCGAAAATTTTAGCACTGTCTGGTCTTCCACCAACATTTATTACCATCTTAAAACTGCTCTAAACTAATATGACGGCAACTGTCATTGGTAACGACTCTGTTGGAGAGCCATTCCATGGTTAATACTGGCGTTACACAAGGATGTCTGATTTCCCCTACATTGTTTTCTCTGTAAGTTGCCCCTGTCATGTAGCTAGTCATTGACGATCTTCCTTTAGGTCCTTTAGGTATACAAATAACTTACAGGTTGGATTGAAAGCACTTTAATTTAAGCCGTTTAAAGTCAAGGACTCGAACATCTGATGCATTGATTGAATTACAGTAGGTATATGATACTGCAGGAGTAGTTCAATCAGAGGAACAACTCATGAAAATCTTGAATGTTTTGACTTTGGCATACTAAAAGATTGGTCTCAAAGTTAACACCAGTAAAACTCAGGTCCTCTACCAACCAGCCCATGAGAAGGATTAGGAAAAGGAAACATTACTGTCAACATTGATGGAGTGAGGGTTCAAGAAGTTAACACCTTCCCTAATCTTGACAGCTCCCTTTCATCAAGTGCTAATATAGATTCCGAAATTCAACACAAGATGAACCGTGCTGGGGGATTCTTTGCAAGTCTATGGTCTAAGTTTTGACAACCATGATGTCAATGCTGCAACGAAGATCCTTGTGTAAAACTCAGTTGTAATTCTCACCTTAACTTATGGATCTGAATCTTGGGCATGCTATAGACGACACCTCAAACAGCTGGAGCAATATCACCAGCAATGCTTGAGGAGAATTCCTCATGTGACAAGGCAATACAGACGTACAAACCCCAGCATTCTCGAAGAAGCACAGACTACTGGTATTGAAGCCATGATTATACAACTTCAGCAGAGATGGACAGGACACGTCCAATAATCGCATTCCCAAAGTGGTGTTTTGCTCTGAATTAACAGAGGGCAAACCCTCTGTTGGATGTCAGTGGATGCGATTCAAAGACGTACTGAAAGCTAATATGCATATGTGTCACATTGATATTCATAACTTGGAGGGCTTAGCCCTTGTTTGCTCTTCCTGTCTTCGGCATACAAAAGGATTGGTCTCAAAGTGAACACCAGTAAAACCCAGCCCCTGTACCAACCAGCCCTGGAGAAGGGTTAGGAGGCTACATGAGGTTAAAAAATTCACCTGGGTGACAAGTTCCGAGCATCGACATACGCACTTAATTTCGGTGTTTAAATCTATGTCTATGTTCATCATGGTGCAATATATTTTGAAGGTAACCGCCGACAAACAGTAGAGAGTAAGAGGCAGCGCAGAATGGACAGAATGCTCATTAAAAGAAATGGAAGGAACGCGGATGCCCCACCTGGGACCACCTGTCATCACTGCGGCAAATTGTGTGCCTTCCGCATTGGGCTTTATAGTCACCTCCGAACTCACCGATGAAGAGACATTCCGGATTGGAAGGTCAACCTACTCGATACGAGTGTTTGCTATGATGATGATGAGCTCATCCATAATTGACAAATCGATAAGCAATAATAATAAAAACATAAATATTAAAAAAATCGATAAATAAATTGGAAGAGAAGAGAAACTGACCAAACGAGATCGACCGAAATGGCCCTAGCGCAAGTAGGTGGAAGCAATGGAGGACTTTTGTTTAAAATCGCATTAAATTTGGGAAAACCTGTTGCGAATATTAGCGAATTCTCTGGATGATGGTAAGGGGGGGGGGGGGGGAGGGGAAGGGGATTTGGAGGCATCTACCATAAGGTTTGAAAAATCTGTCATCTTGGATGAGCCTCAATTGCGCATGCTCTCTTAAAAATTCTTATATTCCCTGGAGGTATGGATACATTTAACTTTAGGGTGGAATAGGCTTGACTTAGAGGGGCTGGAACCCTTTCGTTTGAGCCCGCACACGACTTACCCCGCTTACACATTCGGGAGTACGCACGGCCTTGTACCTGGATGGTGGGTTGCCTATTCAAATACCCCTAGGATAGGATCCCTCCTGCTCTTCAACTCTCGTACTTATAGTATAGTGCACCCAATTTTTAGCCTGTTTTCAATTTTGAAAATATTGGCTTATGAGGTCACCTTGTGTCCATGTGTGTGTGCGGGTGTGTGTGTGTGTGAGGTGTGTGTGTGTGTGCCCCAAATGACTTCTAAACGGCTGGAGTGATTTCAATGAACCTCGGTAGGTTCATAGCACTATTCCGGGCGACCCCGACCGTGCCCTTCAAATTTTGTTACGTCTCACAATCCAACATGCCGGCTATGGGAAATATTTCACCAGCATTCAATATCTCCGAAACTATTCCCGATATCACCCTGGATTTTTTTACGGTGATAAAGGGAATTACTAGAAGTTCACCTATGTGACTTTTGAAAAACTGGTAACTACAAAACCAACATGGCGGCCACGCGAATTTGCGACATTTAAATAGATGTTTCTTGCGATTTAACCAACCAAACACAATAAAACTTGGTACAGTATATGTTCATACACAATGTAATGCACCGACATTTAACTTCGTTCAATTGTTTGCATAACCTCAAGATGGCGGATGTGCGGAATATTTCACCGGCATTCTATATCTCTGAAACTAGTAGCGGTATCACCCTGAAATTTTGTACGGAGATAAAGGGCACTACTGGAAGTTTACCTACGCAGGTATAAATCTTTCAAAAACCGGTTAACTACAAAACGAACATGGCGGCCAAGCGAGTTTGAAAATTTTAAATAGACCTTTCTCGCGATTTAATGTTCCAAACGCAATGCAATCTGGCACAGGAAATGTTTATACACATTGTAATGCACTGGTATCTAATTTAATTCAATTGTTTGCATAACATCAAGATGGCGGCTGTGCGAAATTTTAAAATAAAGTTTTTGTATCTTGTGTCGTAATTATGCGATCGAAGTGAAAGTTTGAATAATGAACCTACGCAATAATCTTTCTTGATAGTACATAACTATATGGCCTATACATACAACAATCTAAAATGGCGACCATCGGAAATATTTAATCGGTTTTAAATATCTACGAATCTATTACAACAATCAAACTGAAATTTTGTATGTTGATAGAGGCAATTGACATGAGTAGGATATAAGAAAATAGGCTGTATAGTTCTTCACGGAACTACTTGTTATATATTAATATGATGATGATGATATAACATTGTGAAACAGCGTAAATATCCAAACACTCACAATAACCAGCACAAAGAGTATAAAATTTGACTGAAAATCACGTCTCGTTTCGGACTCCACAAACTACCTCTATAAATAAAACAGTTCATGTAGAGACTAACATCGCTTGGCGTTGACCGTGTTTTTAGCACATATTTAGGTTTTACTCGCTAACCGTTGGAGATACACGAAAAGTGATAAGGACGTTTCGAATAGAAAATTACATTTTAAAGCTCGCATATGCCATCAAAATTTTGCTATTTCTCAGCGTTCCTTTTCATTTGAAATGGAAATATGAAAATAGTCGCCATTTTTAAATAGTGAAAAATATCGAAATCAAAAGAAGCCTATAATGTAACCTGGTAAATCAGCTGCATCCATGCAAAATTTCATTTAAATCGGACCAGTGGTTCTTGCGTGATTGAGTAACAGACAGGACGACAGACACGCATCGTCTCAATTTTAGCCTATTTTCAATTTTGAAAAAATAGGCTTATGAGATCACCTTTTGTCCGTTTGTGTGTGCGTGTGTGTGTGTTTGTTTGTGAGGTGTGTGTGTCCCCCTTAATAACTTCTAAACGGCTGGAGCGATTTCATTGAAACTCGGTGCGTTCACAGCACTATTCCGGGCAACCCCGACCGTACCCTTCACAATCTGTTACGTCTCACCAATCCAACATGGTGTCTATGCGAAATATTTCACCAGCATTCAATATCTCCGAAACTATTCCCGATATCACCCTGGAATTTATTACCGTGATAAAGGGAACTACTAGAAGTTTACCTATGTGACTTTTGAAAACCTGGTAACTACAAAACCAACATGGCGGCTACGCGAATTTGCGACTTTTAAATAGACGTTTCTCGCGATTTAACTAACCAAACGCAATAAAACTTGGTACAGTATATGTTTATACACATTGTAATGCACCGATATCTAACTTCGTTCAATTGTTTACATAACCACAAGATGGCGGATGTGCAAAATATTTCACCGGCATTCTATATTTCTGAAACTATAAGCGGTATCACCCTGAAATATTGTACGTAGATAAAGGGCACTACTGGAAGTTCATCTATAAGACTTTCAGAAACCGGTTAACTACTAAACGAACATGGTGGCCAAGCGAATTTGAAAATTTTAAATAGACCTTTCTCGCGATTTAATGTTCCAAACGCAATGAAATCTGGTACAGGAAATGCTTATACACATTGTAATGCACTGGTATTGAACATAGTTCAATTGTTTACATAACCTCAAGATGGCGGCTGTGCGAAATTTTAAAATTAAGTTTTTGTTTCTTGTGTCGTAATTATGCGATCAAAGTGAAAGTTTGAATAATGAACCTACGCAATAATCTTTCTTTATAGTACATAACTATATGGCCTATACATACAACAATCTAAAATGGCGACCATCCGAAATATTTAGACAGTTCTCAGTATCTACGAATCATTTACAGCAATCAAAGTGATTTTTTAAATGTTCATAGAAGCTATGAACACAAGTACTTCTATAGGACTTTCAATAACCTGGTTAGCACAAATCCAACATGGCTGCGTCGCGAAATATAAATATTTAGGGGGACGTTTCTAGCAATTTAACCATCCCAGTGCAGTGGAACTTTGTACAATAAATGCTTATACAAATGTTAATCCACTGGTATCTAGTTTATTTCAATTGTTTTCATAACGACAAGATGGCAGCTGTGTGAAATTTTAAAATCTTGTTTTTACTTCATGTGTCCTAATCATGCGATTGACGTTTGAATACCACACGTACACAATAATCTTCATGTAATAGTACATAAATAAATATCCAACATGGCGACCATCTGAAATATTTAGACAGTTTTCAATATCTAAGTATCTATTACAATAATCTAACTGAAATTTTGTATGTTGATAGAGGCAAATGACATGAGTAGGATATATGAAAATCGGTTGTATAGTTCTTCACGCAACTACTTGTTACTTTTCCTCTTAATCGAGACGATAAAAGATCATGTTGACTGGCACAAGCACTTTTTTCTTGCTGTGTAAGGATTAGCACGTTCCTCCGAAAGAACTATAAATCCAAAAACTGAGACATACAGTATAAAACAGTATTGTCTGTATAATATATATCGACTGCACGAACACCATTTGATTGAAAGGTAGAAACGAGCTCACTTTCTAGTATTGAAGGAAAAGATGCAAATTAATGCTAATTGCAAATTGGTTTTCACTAGTTATATCTCTTGAACCCAAAGTTATTATTCCGTTTCCTTTGATAATCAAACATAGCGAAGCAAACTGCTTTTCAGTGGGTCAAGAGTATTGTACCGATATGTAAACAGTGTTATTCCCAGAGGCAAATTACATGAGGCTTAAAAATTAACCTGACGGACTATTTCCGAGCATCGACATACGCACCTAATTTAGGCGTTTAAATCTATGTCTACGAATAGAGAAAATTATTGTGTACTTATCCGGCATTGTGCTATGTAATTTTTGATATTGTAATGAAAGTGGGTGTGTTTCCCGTACTAACATTAGAAATTCTTTACAGAAACGACCACAATTCGGAGATCACTTTAACAAGAGATAAATTCGTTGCCTCACTCAATGAAAATGTTAACACTAAGACATCAACCCATAGCGGTATGATGCCATACAAATGCATATTTTGCAGAGCAAACTTTGCTAAGAAGGAGGTTTTGAAGTTACACATGAAGATTTATGGAAATCCTGTGCCACATTCCTGCGGAACATATGGAGCAAAGTACAATCAGAAAAGTTCCATTACTACACACATAAGGATTCATAGTGGTCTCAAGCCACATTCATATGGTACATGCGGAGCAAGCTTTACACGGAAAGGTGACCTTTATGAACACAAGATGATCCAAAGTGGTCACGAGCCATATTCCTGAGACACATGTGGAGCAAACTTTATGCGGAAAAGTGACCTTAATAAACACTTGATGATCCATAGTGGTCGGGTGCCACATTCCTGTGGTACATGTGGAGCCACCTTTGCAAGAAAAGCTCACCTTAATGAACACATGATTATCCATAGAGGTCTCAAGCCACATTCCTGTGGTACATGTGGAGCAAACTTTATGCGGAAGAGTGACCTTAATAAACACGTGAAGATCCATAGTGGTCTAAGGCCTCATTCCTGTGGTACATGTGGAGCAAACTTTGGACGGAAAGATGACCTTTATGTACTCGTGATGATCCATAGTGGTCTCAAGCCATATTTCTGTGGTACATGTGGAGCAAGCTTTACCCGGAAAGGTCACCTTAATGAACACGAGATGATCCATAGGGGTCTGAAGCCTCATTCCTGTGGTACATGTGGAGCAAGCTTCACACGGAAAGGTCATCTTAATGAACACGAAATGGTCCATAGTGGTCTGAAACCTCATTCCTGTGGCACATGTGGAGCAAACTTTACTTAGAAAAGTACCCTGGCGAAGCACATGAAAATTCATAGTGGATTCTAGCCACATACCTGTGGTACATGTTGAGCAAACTTCCCGAAGAAAGTTAGCTTAAGGAACACGATCCATAGTGGTAGCAAGCCACATTCCTCTGGTGCATGTGGAGCAAAGTTTACCTTGAAAAGTTCCCAGAAGACGCACGAGATGATCCATAGTGGTATATTACCACATCCGTCAAATATAAGCAGAGCTATCTTTACTAGGAAGGATTATACTAAGCCACACATGCTGTTCCATAGTGGTTTAGTGACTCATTCCTAAAGTACAGGAGATGCAATATGTGCTGAGAAAAGCATTTTGATGATGCATTCATTTGTAGTCGAATAAAATAATTTGGAAACTCACATTATATCAAGCGATATTCCTGTGGTACATGTGGTTGAACTTTTACTCAGAAAGGTCAACTGAAGACACACAGTGATCCATAGTAGTCTAATTTCACACTCATGAAGTATACAAGGAACATTTCTCTCGTGGAATGTTGTACATGTAGAATCTATTTTGGAAAAGAATTTTTTGGTAAACACATTCCCAAATGTTTCACTACGAAAGATGGATTAAAGATACGCACGATGATCCATATTGGCTAATAACCACACACATGTTCCTCATGCGCACACCCCTCAACATAAGTTTTGCTTATTGCTGGCCAAGTGTCGTAGTAGTCTCTAACCTATTGGTCGTTCTCACATCCCAGAGCGTGTAACAGGCACACGTCACAGGGATATTATCCGTGCACCTCTAGTAAAGGCTATGCTGAAAATTTTGGCCAAAATTTCACTTTCGTGGACGATTACGTTCACTTGCCCAGAACTGGCATTGTCACATAACGGAATGGCCTGCATATGCTCCCGATCTCAACTGTGTAGAGCAGTAGAAATAAGTTCCTCCCTACTGTGCTCTATGGCAATATGCTGATTTTTTTATGCTTGTCATTCATATTGGTCTAGCGCCAAACTCAAGTGTTATATGCGCAGCTACATTTACACTAGAATTATTTTTTGAGAGTTGCATGTATCTTAGTCGCCAGAAGGCATATTTAAGTAGCATATATGGAGCAGTTTTCACATATAAAGGGTGTTTGAAGACTCATGTAGCTCTTACTGGCAAAAAGCTTTATTCATATACTAAGTAGCAATTTTTTTGGATTAATGAGCTTTGAATGATGACCTGTTAATTCATATTGGAAAGCTATATGTATGAGTTACTTCCAGTCATGAGTTTGTGGAGAGATTCTGAGTAACACTTTAATTGCTAGGCACCGGAAGTCCAAATTATGTTCCGTAGAGCATGTGATCAATGATGTTTACCCAAGTGACACGTTTGAGTTCATTGGCTAGTGTATAGAAACAATATTTCATTTGTACATACGGAGCATAAAACACAACCTTATTCAAGTAGTTTATTTGAGCAAAGCTTGTCGGAAAATAAATTTTAAATACAAATAATTTGTAATTGCGACTCACACAAATTCACTTACACAGGGTGAATCATAATTCCTGTTATAAACTTTGTGGGGTTGTAGAGGGGACTATGCAGATAACATTTTGATTAGGAAGCCAAGTCGAGACATGTATCGTTTCGATACGTAATCAGTTTCACTCGATTGCACATCTCCCACTTCACTAGAGACACGTATGCACTACAAGAGTTGTTCCACATAGTGACCCTGCTGTTCGTTAACGTGTAAATACGCAACATGTTGTCATACACACGTCCCACAAGACCTGGTGTGTGTTCAATAATGTGCGCTGCCGCCAGAACCCGTGGAACTAGTTCTTCCGACTCGGCAAGAGTCTCGTAAAATAGGTTCTTAATTATTGAACATCACTTTTGTTGTAATGTTATTGTTTTAAGGGGAGGAACAGCAAGGTTATCTGCCAAGCACCACTCCTTGTTTTGTAAAAACATATTAAGAGTAAAATGAGGAATATTCCAGTAATATCATGTGTAATATACAATTTATATAAAAATAATAATTAATTTTACATATTTTGATTTTTAATGTAATATTAGGCCTATATATTTCAACTAGTATTATTACATAAATAAGCACATATTTTGAATGTTGATATTATTATAAGTCTCAGGCACTAACTCGACAATTAAAAAACTTAAGTCCAGCCGCTGAGTCTCCAGCAGGGTGTGAGGTGAATTCCCATCCCCTTATTTCCACTAATCTATTTCTTGATATTCTTCCCTGGCCCTTTCTCAACAGCTTAGGAATTGCTAGGAAAATCCGTTTTATGTATCTAACTTTCTAGTGTACAAATGTTGTCATACCGACTGGTTAGAATTAGCGTATATTTTACTTGCAAAAATACTTTTTTACATTAAGAGACAGACTATGTAATTTTAAATAAGGAAAGAAAAAATATCTTTAAAAAATTTCATTTTGATCAAATATGTAAATTATAAACTCAGAATATGTAATTTTACAAAAAAATAACAAGATGTTCAGTTAAGAACATATAGCCTACTTTATCCTAAATGTATAAGTATAGTTAATACTCGTTGTCTTTATCAAAGAGTATAATAGAATCATTTCTAGGTTGAAGACCGTAGAAAATTTTTATCTCTACCTAACACCACAACCTCGAGAAACTACTACCATCATTGAAGAAAGAAAGAAAGAAAGAAAGAAAGACAGAGAATACATATCTCAAGAATTTTATGGAACTGGAGACATAATCGACCGGACGAGTACCACATCTAACTTCGAGTTGAGGCATGTGTTTACATGTCTGGCTGCCCATGGTTTTTACCACCTTAATTGCATTAAACAATCTTTCCATGACCCTACAGTAACGCTTGTATGCCGACGCTACCACTTAGAGCTCTCTAGTGAAGGAAACAATGAATCAAATCTATGAAATTCAAATCCCCAGAGCGCAATTTTAGAGTTCATGTTCATTATTTATATTCGATTGCTATTTGGATGCAATAAAATTATTTATTAATATCCTGAACTAGCACCAACAGATAGAGCCCAGGTACTGTGTGAGATCGTTTTGTCATCAGTTCAAATAATACACAATAGGCTGCTACAAACGCCTTAAAATAAAAAGGTATCGTATTATCAACTTTTCATTCTTCAAATTCGATGCGTATAGAATGGCAACCAGTGGAATCCCACGTAGAACAGTCATGACCCCTGGCGGATAAGATAATCCTAATAGGGAGAGTGCATTCTTTCGGCCATAAGAATAAACTTTTGAGTTAAAGCTGAACAAAAATTTGCCGATATCAGTTGAATTACATACAACGTCTTAGCAAATAATAATTTAGACTAAACGATTTCTTCAGTGGTGTATGCTTTTTATATATAAAGCATTTCTTACAAAGATTATGTTATTTAAATCAATAGGTTATATCACATGCAATACTCAAACCAATGAAATATAGGTCTGGCACAAGATATCAACTGCCATCATGTCTTCTGAGACGGCTCAACTTTTTAAAGTCACTTATGCACTATAATATTACAAGATAAACTTTAAATTTCGAACGGGCCACGTTCTTTAGAACAGTTTTAACGATTCTCGGTTCGATAATCGGAACTGGTGGGTCCCCTGATATGGATTATAAAGTTTGCATAATTCACACGGCCGCCATCCTAAAATGATACTGTGGATGACCTTGTAGTTTAGACACAAGACGCGTCCCATATACAGGTATGTTGTTACCAAATTTGGTGGAGATCGGATGATTAGTCGTTATTTAATTTTACGTTTTCAAAGTTTGAGTGGCCACCATTGAGTTTTGGTAAAGATGGCGACGATATAAAACATGACACTGAGGTGCTCTTTGCTAGTGCTACTTCTATACCAAATTTCATTCAGAGTACACAGACAGAGACACAATGTTTGGCCCTGTGTAGATCTCGTAAGTCTACGTTCATTTTTGCGAAAAAAGAAAGAAGGCTAAAAATATGTAAAACAAATGTCATTATGATCAGATATGTAACAATAAAATGTAATTTCACGATATCTAATGTTCTAATTCATGGACATTTATCATTTTTAGTTATGTATAAGAAAAGGGAAAGATTATGTATTTACATAAAAATCCAAGGCCCAGTGATCGGTCCAGGTTGTGTGAAGTTTTGGGTACATTCTTATTGCCCATCTGCGCTGTTCTGTCTCAAAGAGGAACAGCTGACTGCCCCGCAGGTCTGTGTCTAGGGGGATGCATGATCGATTGCGATCGGGTCGCTTCGTTAGCCCCGCTGGTCTGTCTCTAAGCGCTAGTCACAGAACTCGACCAGTACTTCTTGCAGGAAGATCAAGTACCTGGGACAGGTCAGCCGGTGCGGAAGAATATACGGCCCAATCAGATGACCATCAAGGATATCAGTCCATTTATTGTTGCCGAACCGTTGCTGAAATTCAGGTGCCTGTGTGGCATGCGGATTTTCTTCAGCCCAAATGTGACAGCTTCATGGTTAGTTGAGCTTCATCGGTGAAAAGAACGTGACGCGGAAAGTGGAGTGAGTTAATACACTGTAGAAACCAAGCACAGAATTTGGCACGTGGTGCGAAATCTGCCGTGCCCGTTGCTTGAACTATCTGTGGGTTGAAAGGGCGCAGTTGCTGGTCGCGAAAAACACGCCAGACGGTCGATTAGGACCCATTAACGGCATCGGCAATGTTTCGCGGATTCGTCGACGGGTCCTCTTCTACGTGACGAAAGACGTCCTCTTCAATGTTGACAGTGTGACGCGTCTGTGGAGCACCACACTCAGCCCTCCTCGGTTTGAATGAACCAGTTTCTCGCAGCATTGTTGTAGTCTCACCAAAATGGTATGTGATGGGACGGGGCAATGCGGAAACGTTCATGATACATGCGTTGTGCAGCTCGACATTTCCGTCCAACTTCGCCATACTTAAGTAACATCTCGGCGTACTCTATAAAAGTGAATGCCGCCATCCTGTATTGCTAAATGACTGGATCACAACTGATGTGTCTACCGTTTGTTAACGAACAGACGACACGATTTCATTGTAATGTGGTCTTGTCCTGTACTATGCCCTGACAGTATAACAACTGCTGTCAAAGCAGACTCACTGTCACTGCGGTTCTAAATAGAAGATATACGTACTGTATGACATCCGGAAACTGCATAGGGTGCCCTCAGCCAATGTACGTAATTCTCATTCTGTGAAGCGGGCTTTGTAGAATGAAAGTGATCCTCAAACCGATTTGCAATCGAAACGATAAATGTCCAGACAAGGGTTCCTCTTCAAACTGTGATCTACTTAGTCCCGTCTACAACCCTCAGAGTTTGTAATATGAATAATGAATCCCCCTGTATAAGGCGAGAAATGTTTGTTATAAAGCGGGATATTAAGGAAGCACATGGTAATTCACAGTGGGTATGTAAGACCATTGTTCGATTCATTCATAATGTATATTTGTTGAGTTATAAATTAATTCTTACTAGGATGAGGCTACATGTGAGTTATATGTGATGGAACAGAATTTTCGTGTAAGTTTTGTTCATCCCTAATGTTTAACTACTAAATTCAAAAGAGGGTTCCCTTAAAAAGTTGTAAAAATATAACCAATTTAACCCACAACCGGCAAATGCCATATTTCTTGTTAATCATTTATTCAGTAAGCTGGGGAAAAGTATTCTCACCTGTTTGCCAGAACAACTCGCTTGCTTTTTTGTAGTGCAAAATCACTTAAAGGTGTTTGGTATCATGAAGACACATTTTTAATACATTTTGACCGGTAGCCTATTTCATATAAAATATTTGAATCGGCATAGGAGTAAGATTTAAGATTCATAACCCATAGTGGCCATCAGTCATGTTCAATTTAGGAATACGCAAATTTACTTTGCATTTTAGTTCTGAACAAGGTAAATATAGTAGTTAATTGATATTTCTATCCTAATTAAAGGAAACAATTCAAGTATTGCTCTAAAATAGTTCAAAGTTTTCATTGAAAGAGAAGGTTTTAAAGAAAAGCTGAATATCCTTTAGTCGCATAAAGAAAGTTTCACATTATATTTTGAGCATGTTATTCGATCAACGGTTTCAAGTGAAGAGACAGAGAGAGGATTTTGCACATACCTGAATAAAATATTGTGGTTTTTTTACAGCGAAAGGGGATTTGTATAATTCCGTAAATGTTATCGTTAGAGGAGTAGGTACACCAAAAAATATATTTTCTTTGAATTTTATAGTGAGGGATTAGGTTCACTTCCGTATGATATCTTCTGTGAATGTCTTTGGGAGAGGGGATTGTAAACAACAAACTGATATGATCCGAAATTGTTATAGTGGGAGGGGTTTTGTGCACGTTCTGGCAATGTAATTTTTAGACGGTTTTTGTGTACATCCATATGATATGATTTGGAAATGTTTCAGGTTTAACACATCCACGTTAAATATTTTGGGTATGCACGTACGCATATTTTAGCCTAATATTCACATTTTGCAAAAATGAGGAAAAAGTTTACTTATGAGATCGATCGGGGAAATATGTGTCTGTCCTTCTGTCTGAGTGTTCCCCCCTAACAACTCCTAAACGGTTGCAGCTATCTAAATCAAATTTGGTATGAGTAAAGATATATACCTGAATATTTAACGGGGATATTTGAAAATGACGCCGGTGCTACCAACTGGTCAAAAATCACATTTGAAATTTGAGCCGTATGTTGGATATCTCAGAAGGTATGCATGCGAACTATTCCAATATTGGCGCAAACATTGATAATATCATTCCAGTTTAATTTCCAGGAGCCCGTGTAGGACAGTGTTGCCAACATGATTCTAGGATTACTGATAGGTCCAATTTTTAAATGCATGTAACTCTTGTAGTATCAATTGGATTTCAACCAAATATCGTATGTGCCATGTGTACTAAAACAGATATGATTATTCGATTTCTACAGAGCGACCAGAGCTGCCAGCTATTAATATGCGCACTTCTTATTCATTATCCTAATAACAATATACCAGGGTGTATGCAATCTAACAGCTGTAAACTTTGCACACGTATAGTACCTGACATTCGAGATTAATTTGGAGTAACTAATATACGTCAGTGCTGCCAACATGATTATAAGCCTGCTGATATGTCCATGTTTTAAACACATGAAACTTCTATGCTAACAAATGGATTTTATCCAAACTTGGCACAATAATAGATCATACTCTTTCTGATTAATTCTGATCAACATATACATGCCATTTTTCCCATCATGATTAAACGCGCACTGATTGATCCAATGTAACGTCCATGCTATCCATTGGACTTCAACCTAATTTTGTGTGTGGATTCTGAATCTTTAGAGTTGGAGCTAAGAATATATTCAGGCAACAGGGCTGCCAAGTGTAGTGCTCTAGTGGGCTAGACTATTTCATGTATATTTTGAACTGATCTAGATAGGTCAAAGTAGATTTATCATTGGCATGAATCTTAAGAAAAGTAGGGTCTTTAGTTCGTAACGGAACTACTTGTTTGGTCCCTGAAATAATTTAGTGCTTTGTGATGGGTTCAGTGTTCATATTCACTGACTATCTCTTCATATAATAAGTTGCATCTATCTCAGAAATTCGTCCAGCATCAAGGATATAACTCATTCTGAAATTGTTGAGTAGATTACTACCAAATTATAGCACATTTAACTTGTAAAGAAAGCTCATCAGTAAGCAGTGTTATGAAATTAGCTGCAATTGCAATGCTAATAGACATCGATGAGACCTATTTTTACTACAAATATTGCTCCTGGTGGCAGTTATTGGCGAAGGCTTTATAAAATCTTGAGGATTTTTAATTTGAAAAATGTGATTTAAGGGAGAATTAGAGATGAAGGTTATAGGTCCTGAGGGGACAAGACAAATTAATTTGTTTACAACGAATAATGAAGGTTTTACCACATGCATGTCGTGCAACGTCAGATCAACTTCCACCTAATCCCACCAAACGGTCGGCCAAACACCGACTCTCGGAAAATGACAGTATAGGTATGGTGGAGGGGAAACGAAGACGGCATGCAACGGCGTTTTCTGCGATAGAAATCTCACCACTAGAGACTGAGGTTAACGTTGATCATATGTTCAGGGTAGTACGTTTAACAAGAGTTAGGCTCGATTATGATTATATAGAAATAACGACATCTTTAAGGCTGAAAAAATTAATTACATTTGATTGACAGAAAAAATAACTATTACATTTGCAAGATAATTGACAAGGAGGATGATAACGGATGGAACTAAAGAACTTTGCAACGTAATGTTTTAATATCTGTCCCTAATCAATAAATAGAGAGGATATCTGAAATGTGAGAGAGTGGTAGACTGAGTGTTGGTAGCTTTAAGACTTTCCACCAGTGACATTATCCCTAAGAGGAGCCAGCCTCTCACAGTCTGTGGGGTGAGCTGTCGTTCCAGCGGAGGAGTAGTCAGCATCCAGTCTGGTATCTCCTGCAGCCATTCGCGTAGCCCGCAAGTGTGTGCATCGGAGTAATGCCCCCTAAGCACGCCAGCAGGGGAGGCAAACATACACCTAGTGCTCAAACCAGTCAACAACAGAAAAGTGACAGACGACGACAATCCAGCATTGTTACTCATTTTCCAGAAAAGAAAACTGCAGACTCCAAGAAGAAAACTAATTCCACTCCCAAGACGGCAACTAAAGGAACAGACAGAGACCCACGTCGGCTAGTTAACAGCACGGCTTCTCCAAAGAAAACACCATCGAGAGCTTCTAGTGTCACGCAGGACGAGCCCAATAATTCCCGCCAAGGATCTCCTGCTGAATCTCAAACATCGTCAACTACCACCGTTACCACTGAACGCTTCGAGGATATGATGAAGCACCTACAAGACCTCACAGACAGGATCTCTTTTTTAGAGGGAGGCTCGCACCAAGAACAACCACCGGACATTGACGAGGACGACGACTCGGATCAAGCAGGCTTCCAGTGGCGGATGTTGGCACCCAGAGACTATCCCAAAGGGATGCCCGTTCCCACAGAGCAGCGAGTGTGGAACCTCGCCGCTGCTCTGCGACAACAGTTGGTCTACACGCCGACGGGCAGGGACCATCACGCCCAAACGGTGTTATACCTGCTCTCGGCGTGGCACAACCTATATGCGTGTCAACAAAAATACACATACAACCATGCCAACTTGCTGTACGCGGCGCTGACCAAGGGCTGGAGTTTTGCCATCCAACTCGACAGTGCCACCAGGGACGAGATTTTGGATCTTCACCCGAATTTCCAATTGCAACCGCCTGTTTGCCAGCCCGCGGTCACCCGCGGAGGGCCCAGCAGAGGAGCCCGCCGAGGACGCAGATCACGCGGACGAGGGGCTCCAGCCAAGTAACTTTACGTTCCCCGTCCTCCCAGCGGATCGAGGAGCGGAAGCGCCACCGGCCTTTGGCGCCGGGTCTTGCACCTTCCATCTTGCGACGAACGCGATCTTGGAGAACGCTCCACGAGTATGAAGACGTCCTGGCAGCTTTGACAGACAAGTATACGAGTGGAGTGATTGACTAGTGATCAGTGAAGTGAACTTTCCAGTGTTTATGAATTCCCGGAAGGAACCCGGCAGGACTTGGTTAGTGAAGGGTATGTTGTTTGTACCCCGATGGGGGATATTGTTCTTTGTTACCTTGTCTATTGTTCTTTTGGCTGTATTTATTTTAAAGCATTAAAGCATTGGGCCTACAGCACGACCGCTCCTTCGCTGTGCGGCTTCACCCGTGCCGATCGCCTTCGCCCTTTGTACACGCACACCGCTGTTGTGTATATAAGGAGTGGGGTCGGTCGGCTCGGGAGCAGTCAATCCAGCGGATGAGTAATAGGAGATCTAATCTGAATGATATTAGCTTAAAGACACTCTAGTGCAGTGGTTCACAACTGGTGTGCCACAGCACCATTACCAGATACTTACCCTTCATACGGTCGCGCCCACGGTAGATTACCGTCCTAATGAAAGAAGGAAAGAAAGAAAGAAAGAAAGAAAGAAAGAAAGAAAGCTAGCTCCTCTGATCGTTACAAAGGGCGCTAAAGGCACATGTATTCTCAAGGTACGATATCCTTCGCAGGATGACGGAGGCGTAGCGGTTCTTGACGGCGACGTTTTCGCTCAATTGTTCATCAATGTGCCAAGGGCGCAGTCGAGCGGTAGTGCAATTTCTTTGCCGACCGTCCAAAACAAAATTAGAGTATTTGTCTTAGTTTTTCCTCATTTGTAACACATTTTATTCACTGTTGATAACCCAGTTGTTTATTCTCCCCCCAACATCCACACACACGCATGCACACAACACTACTTTTGAAGCTCTTCCATTTTGCCACCACCATTGTCGCTCTTATTATTCACAGTTCGTGATCAACTCTGAACTCCCATGTTTCTTCGACATATATAAAATATATTGGTTCTACGTACCTAAGAGATTTATTTATATAGGTTTTACGTTATTTTCTAAAAATAGTAATTTTTGAATACTTCGTTTTGGCCTTTTATTGAATAAATGTTTCTATATTTACACCTATGTATGGCAGTTGCATGTTCGATCAAACTCAAAGCCAGTTATATTGCCATTGAAAGTGCAAAAAAAACTCACAATTGAAACAAACTGGAGGATGGTAGACTACCGTCGTGCGACCGTGTGTGTTACATGAAGGGGCGACCGCAGGAAAGTTAAGCCTAAAGTCTTGTAAGGTCTTAAAATAAAATAAGTAAAATGAATTATTCTCATGCACAACAGATGGTGGCAGTGTCAATTCAGTTATGCGAGTATCCAGCAGATGGCATGGCAGCCAAAACCTTCCCAGCACTCCCTAGACTACTCGCTGCCTCACGAACAGTCCCGAGGCTTCTACTGATCAATATGTGAAAGTGTACGCGTTCTTACGCCACATTAAGTTGGTTTCCTCGCGTTGATTGGCAGTGTCTAGCTATGGTCAAGTTCTTTGTTAAACGAAAACGCCAGGAATTTGAAGTCCATGGAGCGTATTTTTTCTCACTAAAATGGCCTTTAAAGCCTATGTTACATTTCTTTCTTCGTCTCATCTTTCCCGCTCATGCAAACCTGGTGTGCAAATAACTTATGTTCTACATAGGTTTTCATCACCAACACATGAAAATTAACTTACATTTGAAGTTAACACCTACAAAAATAAACAAACAAAATGTTGAAGATCACTTGGCGAGATGAGTCTAGTCCACTCTATGGGCGAATATCATTACTATTTTGCGCTGTTGCCACATTGAACACCCTGAACTGGTGATCAAATTGATCTCGGAACTAGCGAATAGTTTTTTACAACATGGACGACAACTGAACTTGGTTCAGGTTTTGAACTTCAGTCAATCTGATCCCCATTCAAACGATGTTTATACAATCGGCCCTAGATTGAATGTAAACATGGTGCCTCCTTTTTCTTCGCTCACGTAACTGGATATTTTAGAGCAGTTAGAGGGCAGTGTTAGTGACGATGATGATCCAACAACAGACATGGAAATAAATTGCATATAACATAATTAGGATATATTTTATGTTAGATTGCTTTGCAGTGTTCACTTCGTACTGCTATTCATAGTGCAGAAATTATTTAGGAGTGGAGCAGGAATCATATGCTAAGGGTAATGGAGTTCCAAATGTTAAGTAAGCACATTGAACACATTGGATATATCTCACGAATCACCGGAGAATCCTTGTTGATGATCTGTGGTATAAATTGTAATATATTACAAATACAAGTGGCAAGATAGAGAGGGAAAATCGTGCGCACATCATAAAGAATTGGTCTTGTGATGATTTAATAGTAGGTAACACGCAGGCAGTTATTAATAAGGGAGCATTAGTAATTCTACATCCGATATGCAGAAACAAATATAATGCAAAAATAAATTTGGTGGACTATAATTCAAAATCTAGCAAATATGTATTTGCGCACGAATACCCACCCTGCAGGGTAATTATGCACGTGTTGAAAATCTCGCGCATGGGATGAATGTATGCAAGCCATAATAAAACTATGTGAATTGGCTGAACCTTGCATTGTGTATTAATATTAGAATGTTCAAATGTTTTTACAATAACATAAACATGCAATGATACTAAAATTCTGCATTTACGTTCAAATTTTAAAAAAGTTCATTTCTTGGTCAAACAAAAATCACGCCTATAATCAACATCATCACCATCATCAAATTCCAGCTCCATTCGCCCTGGTGATGTTAACGAGCCCTCGCCACCTTTTCCTGTCCATGAATTGTTGGTCTTCATGAGTCCGTATCCAGTCTAGCCTTTTGTCTTAAAGATCATCCTTGATATTGTGTAACCATTTCTTCTTTGGACTTCGTACTGGTATTTTCCCTGGGATAATCTTGTTTAAATAAGCTTTTGGTGTTCTCTCAGCTCCCATTCATTGTAGATGCCCATACCATCCTAATCGCTGTTTCTGCAAATATTTTGTAGCACTGCTATATATGCCAGCTTCTGTCCTGTTTGTTTCATTTCTTACTTAGTCTCTTCTTGTTCTTTGGAGCATTGTTCTTATAAACTTCATTTCGGATGCCTGGATCCTACTTTCTTCTCTTCTGGACAGAGTGCATTTTTCTACTCCGTAAGTCAGAATTGGGATGAAGTATGTCTTAAACAGTATATGATTACACTTCCTGGGCACTTAATTATCCCACAGTAGTGTTCTAACTTGTACATAGAAGGTGGTTTCATTACTAGTTCTATTTGTTACTTAACTGTTGCTGTTGTTATCCTTACTCAGTGTTCTACCAAGATAATTAAATTCATCAGCAATTTGTAGAGGCTGATTATTCAAGTGACAGTGAACTTCTTTGTTGGACTCCTTGTTTTAGTGTGAACCATCTGCTTTCCCCATTACCTATTCTTACACATGCGCTTGTGTTTTCATACAGCATTTTGATCTTGTTTATCAAGTCTTTTGGAACATTGTGCCTTTCTATACATTCCAAAATTTTTGATCTTGCAATGCTATCATAAGCTTTCTCTCTACTTAGAAATACCACTACTAACACTTTCCCTTTTTCAAGATTTTTCTCATTAAGAATTATTGTAGCAAAAATCAAGTTAATTGTACTCCTTCCTGGCCTAACGCCATGTTTTCTAAGTGCCTGGCTAGTCTTTTCACTATTATTTTTTCCAAGGTATCTTGACCATGGGATAACAACGTAATTCCTTGATAGTTCTCACACATTTTCCAGTTTCGTCTTTTAAACAAGGGCACTATTACGCCTTAAGACCAGTCATCAGGGATCTGATTGTCTTTCCATATAGCATGTATTATTGTGTATAACCAATATGTCCCATTAATTCCTACTCCTTTGTTCATGTCTGAACTTATTTCATTATTTGCCTTTAATCTTAGCTTTTAAACTGGCGGTTTTCATCATTGGCCCCTAAATTGATGTTTGGATTATGAGGAACATGAGGGTTATTTTTCTCCAGACGTGCGACGTCTGCTTCAAAAGATAGGTTCAAGAAGGAGAGGAAAATGATTTATTTTTCGAATTCCAAATAAATAGCAAGGCTTCCAGTCAGAAATTATTCAGTATTCGTCAGTTCTAGGAGGACGTGACGCTGTTTCACGATATTCAGTCTTAGCCAAGGCGGGACGTACTGAATCTGGTATATTTCAGTCTGCAGTGATTGTTGAGGCGCTTTGCGCTGCATCAAATTATTCAGTCTTCCGAGTCCAGTAGGATGTGACGCTGGGTCACCGAGTTATTCAGTTTACCAGAGACGCCGGATAGCGTGGTACTGTTTCGCAGCGAGTCAGATCGCCGGTACTAGTCGTCCTTACGCCAAATGGGCGCGACCATGGGCGAAGGAACTGACTTAAGTAATTATTCAGTCTTCAAGTGTGCGCAGAGGCGTTACACGCTGGTTCACCGAGGCGTTCAGTCAACAGAGAGCGCAGAGGCGCCACGCGCCGTTCAAAGTACATCAAGTCGTCATGCTACTCTTTGGAGGGCATGTTAGATTGCACCGTCAAAGTAAAATCATACGCTGCTAGTTAAGGACATGAAGTTCAATTAGTCAGTCTAAATGGGACTTGACTTCAATCAGAAAGACAGTAGATTGAACATGAGACCTCTGGGAGAGGGCCATGTAGTTTCAAAGAAGAATTTAGTCTACAGTTTACGCCAGTTTGATATCACGCACCGTATACAGGGCAGTAGCAACCTGCAAGTATAAAGTCGTGAGTATACAGACATCGTGATACGAAAATCCACAAGTTAGGTCCGGAAAGTGTTGCACTTTAGCTAAATCAAGTTGCTAGTACTAGATCGAAAGTAGGAGCTGATGGTCTTTATTTGTATTCCATACAGACTTAGGACCGTAGAACAAAGTAAAAGTGAAATACGCGCTCAAAGTATAAATATAGTGCTGTAGAAGTGAAGATAGTGAACATTGTTGATAGCCAAGTAGAACTTTGCTAAGAAAAGGGAACCGTTCGAGAACTATCTAATTCAGAACCGGAATTGACAGAAACATTAAAACCCCGTTTAGTTATAAAACCAGTGTGTTTAAACGGTGGAGATCGACAGAACTTTGAAGCCGAGACCAAGGATCGAAGCTAGGAGTTGACGCAGAGTAGGACGAAGAATCGCTATCCAGAATAACGTGTCGGAGGCCACCGCTCGTAACTGAGATACGACGATAGACAATTACATAAATTTTAATCCAATGTAATATAATAAGTGTTAAAAGGACTAAACCACAACTGGTTTTTCAAACACGTGTGAAGTGTTTTAGTGTGGAAATTATAAAGGTAGAACGTGTGCAGAAATATAGTGTATTTTTGAAAGGGTGATATAAAATTTTGTAAAAGTGCTCCCAAAATTTGGATTTATCATGTGTAAAAATCTAAATGTGTTGTGCCAAGTACAAACCACGTGTGTTATGGAAAAAGAATTTCTGTGTCACCATAGTGTCAGTAATATGTGGTAGTTACTGCAATAATGGGAGAAATCTTTCCACATCGGAGGAAACCATGGGTCCCAGACTTGGTGAGTACCAAATGAATTAAACATGTTGGTCCATTGTGCGCCCTATTTTTGAAATGTACCAATGTGAAATAATTATATGTCAAGTGATGGTAATGAATATGTCTTTATTAATTCACTTCTTGCAAAGAAAGGCCGTAAAAATGAGGCCACGTAAAGAATTAAACGTTATAAGAATTGATACCCGATTATGTGCAAGCAAGTAATGTTAAATGCAGGTATGTAAACAAATTATTGTTGAAATAAATAATTAAATTGATAGGAAATCAGTGACGATTTTTAAACAACGTAATGCAGTAAAAGTTGAACGCACTTAGCTAATAAGCTATTGAATAATTAAAGTGATAGATAACTAAATGAAAGTCAAAGTAAACATCAAAGTAAGTGATTAAATTAATTAATAAAACTAGGACGGTTAAATCATATAAAGGGGATTAAATGAAAATGACCTTAACGAACACAAGTACAGGCATAAAGGCCTAAGTAAATAAAATAATAACAGACCACCGTAATAATGAAATGGAAATATATAAGGTATAATATGTCAGTAAGTTCGTTGTCCTAGCCAGGATGTCCGAACTGAAGTAATAAATGTTTGAGCATCCAAGTAATGTATTATTGTCGCCAGAATGGGCTAGACCAAACGTAAGCTGAGGGCTTTTAAAAATAATGAATTAACGTGCAATGAGGACGATCATTCTATTCTATTGGGAAATTCGTCGTGTGACCAAGGTAGGTCTTATATATTTGTATCAGAGTGGAAGGTAATGCTCACTTTTGTAATTGTGTAATTCTCACGTAGCCAGGAAGCACGTGAATGAAAAAGGTATCGTAAGACTGGATAGATGATTATTGTGTTAGGCGGATAGCCGGGGTTGGGTGGAATTGATTCCCTCCCATGCGCTATACTGACCTCAGCATCCAGACAGGACATGGAGAACCTGGGCTGGTTAGGTTTATGTATTGAGTTCCCATCGCAGCAGAAATATAATTGTAGCCACTAGGGGCCAGATAATACGTACATATTAATCCCTGATAGAGAATGATCCTCCCAAGGAGTGCACGAATAAATATAAATAATTAGACTGTGCGCAGTCCACAATGAAAGTATAAAAAAGGAAATGCTTGGATTCTCAATAAATATGTGGTCTCAGTGAATGTTTAAACCATATGGTTCTTTGAGGAGTGTGGTAGGTCAGGTTGCAAAAGGAAAAATGCCGTTTATTTACAAGAGGGTCATTGCTCCACTCGGAATGAGGGGAGAGAAAATGGCGGGTCACTCCGTAAGCTGACTCGGCCATAAAGATGTATGTGGAGAACAGAGATTATTAAGAATAATGTAAATGTAGAGAATTATAGATATAACGTAAGGGGAGACCTTGTGGTTTTATTTGAAGAATCAAAGTACAGCAGAAGAGTATTGCCTGCTAAATAATTATTAATATGCGTGGATTGTTCCTCCCTTATAATAATAATAATAATAATAATAAAAATGATAATGATAAAAAATAAGGAATGATAATAATAATAAACGCATTTCAGTAAATGCCAAATTTGGTTCTTCACCTCAAAGAAAATGAATAGGGGTAATATAAAAGCACTAGAATTGGACTTTGTGGAGTACGGGCTCCATAAACATCCAGTCTCCGGGGCACAATGGCTGCAATAAAAAGTGTTTGTAAAGAAAGTGTTAGAAATGAATGGTACTCATTTTGAAGTGTTATTATATGTTATTGAAAGATAATTAGTATTAAGAATATGTGGAGAACAGAGATTAATAAGAATAATGTAAATGTAGAGAATTATAATTTCCAGTTATAGCTAGATGAAGGCATTGTTTTACTAACAGATAAATACCCTGAGTTCGAGCCCGACCAGGCGAAAACTCAGTGGAAGTGATTGAAATATCCCGCATTTAAGGGTTGAAATAGTTAAATGTTCAAGACTAAAATGTTAATGTAATAAGATGTATCATGAACGTATCCAGTGAAGTGAAGCAAGATAATTAATAATTAGATGGTCATTATGTAAATTATGTTTGAGGGTAATTTTTACCATTATATTTGTGTGTTGTGATTTAAGTTTGGATTTTCTTGTAAATTAAAGTTATTATATAATGTAGTAGGTGTTATAGTCTTTTATAGCTTGTCCTTCCATTTGTTCACTTTCTAAATACGTGGTCAGACAGTGGGATGAATGGTACACGCCCTGAACTGAGCTTAAGTCGGATGATGACCTGTATTTCCGCTTCTTAGACGGGTAAAATATCGAGTAATTTCTTATTATCTTGTGTTTCTGCCTCCACGATTTTCGCAAATGCATCCCAAATCTCCTCCTTCTCTTCATTAATTATGCATTTAACTCTAAATTTGTGCTCTCGATATTCTTGAGCAAGTGGTCTAATTTATCCTCATTTCTGTCATTCTTTTGTGACTCCACTTCCAATGTTCTCTTTACTATGTTCCTCAATTGAATTGTTGTCTTGACTTCCTTATTCCACCAGGCAGTCTCGTTATGTCGAACCTTGCTACTTGTTTCACCACATACAGTAATTCTC
This sequence comes from Meconema thalassinum, assembly GCA_946902985.2. NCBI lineage: Eukaryota > Metazoa > Arthropoda > Insecta > Orthoptera > Tettigoniidae > Meconema > Meconema thalassinum. The sequence goes on from OX336397.1 coordinate 148,305,299, forward strand.
TAGCTTCTTCAACTAAGACATTTCGAAAATTTTACCAATCTTCCTCTGCACTTTTGGTATCAATTTATGGAACTTTCCCTAAAAATTTTCTTTGATATTTATTTATTTATTTCTTTGTTGATGGTACACAACAGGGCTCAGTGTGCGCCCCAATAACAGTGCACCTACACAGTTAAATACATTTCTTGATATGTCTGCATTAAGTATTAATATCTTAATGTAATTCTTAAAACCAGGAAGTTCACACAGATAAAAAAAGTAAAAAGTAAAAAGCTTAATCTTAAGATCATATAAAAGCTAAATCTAAATTTGATCTAATGTCAAATATAAAACAGGTTTTGAAATTATTACATAATAAACTAAAAGGTAACATTAATAACTAGGGAACAGGCCTATCCACATATATTCATTGTTGATCATGTTTTGTGTGAAAATTTTACTTCAAGTATGAATTAGAGTGACTGGATTATAATTTCCAAGAACGGTCTGATTGAGAGACAGAAATCTAGTTTCCAGTTTACATGAACCGCATCGTTGTATATACTGCAAAGCCTCCATACAGGTGAATTTTTATGTGAAGTAGTATTGGTTACATCATTTTTGAATGTTATGGTTAATCTTGTAGTTAAGCGAGGGATGATGAAATTTAGGAGCGATAGGAAAAATGAGTTATCAATTTGACCGTTAACGACTTTATAAAGGAATTTCATAACATTCACTTGCCTTCGAGAATCCAAACTAGTCATGCCGAAATTCAACAAAAGTTGACCGTAGGGTACCATGTGTGGGTAATTGCCCGTTATTTTGAGGTGTAAATATCTGAGGAATCTCTTTTGAACTTGCTCAATGGATTTAATGCATGTTTTCTACCAGGGACTCCATACTGGGCTAGCGTACTCGAGCTTGGATCTCACCATGGCAGGTAGTGGTCCTAACGAATGTCTTAGTGTTCCTTATTATAAACCCTAACATGTGGTAAGCATCCCTGACCGTCTTTTGCACATGACAAGTGAAAGCAAGCTCTCGGTAAAACAGAATTCCTAGATCTTTCTTCTCGCTTACTGTTTTCAATGACTTAGGTCCAATTCCATAAACAAATGTGATTGGGTTCTTCTTACGTGTAAAGGTCATAGCAACACACTTCGGTACGTTTAAGTATAATTTGTTTTCTATACTCCATTTGTGTATATTATTTAGGTCATTTTGTAGTAGAGTGCAGACATTTGTGAAAGAAATTGATTTTAAAATTTTGAAGTCATCTGCATATAAAAGACTATTTCAGTGCAGTATACATCGTGGCAAATCATTTATCATTGCTAGAAAAATCAAAGGTCAAAGGTTCGAGCCTTGGGTAATTCCGGAATGAACTATGTATTCCTTTGAGACAATTTTCTGGAACAAAACAAATTGTTTCCTGTCTCTGATCTAGGAGATGAATAATTTGAGTAATGGGTGGGAGAATCCCCAAATATACAATTTTTAAGAAGAATATCGTGACTTATTGTGTCGAACGCTTTCTCGAAATCTGTAAATATGACATCCATTTGCCCTCCTTTATCTAACTCTTTAGATATAATTTCATTAAAATTAGTTGAATTCGTCACTGTCGATTTCCTGGATAGGAAACCATGTTGGTTATCTGTTACGAGTGGTCTGAGAAATACTGATATTCTTCCGTGCAATATGATTTCAAATACTTGGCTACTGCAGATAAAATAGATATTGGACGGTAGTTATTAATTAGTGATGAATCTCCCGATTTTAGTATAGGGCAGACGCGAGTGATTTTCCAGACTTCAGGGAACGTACAAGTTTGTATGGCTAAGTTAAATATAAAGTGTAACAGGTCCCTGAGACTTTCAGCACATCCCTTAACTACATACGGTGGAATATTATCAGAACCAGCCGACGACATGGGTTTTAATTTTATTTAAGCCATTTCTACCTCTACCTTTGAGACAAGTTTTATGTGAAGGGTGTTGGGAGTATTCGAATTGCAGGCTGGGACTTCGTATTGTGCTGACTGAGAGTCATATACTGATTTGAAATATGTCGCGAAACCTTCAACAATGGAATCACCCCTGTCCAATTCTTCATTATTATATTTAAGAGTGTCGCATGTGTGCCTCCTTTTTTTCTTGTTTTTAATAAACGTCCAAAATTTCTTTGAGTCCCTGCTAATGCTTTGGTCAATATTATGGATATATTTCTTATAAGATAATTTAATGTCCTGTTTATCTGATTTCTCCAGCTCACAGACCTTAATATTTTGTATCTTTTCCATCTTAGAATTAATCAGTTTAACACCAGTTATGCTTACTAGAACAAATCTATGGACACTGTCAAGACTTTCACTGGCAACGACATTGACATCCACAACATGTTTTCCTGCTTAACCCGCTGTTATTACAAGGTCTATCATTGATCTATATCTTCCATCCCAGCTATATCTAGTTACGTTATACTATTCTCTCTTGTTAAACCAGGTATTTTGAATTTGAAGACTATTTCGAATGCACATATCAAGCAGGTAATCTAATGATTCGATAGCTAATATATTTAATATCTGCAACAGCTTCTACACATATAATTTTTAGGGTTATTGTCGTGTTGAATGCCATTCTTCAGTGTTGTCTTAGTAATCGAAATAAATGCTTTTCAGTAGGTTAACATGATTGTACCCAAATGTAATGGCTGCTTCCCTAAGCATAAAATATATTTATACGAGTTTAACAAACAACTGTATTAGAAATAGGCTACACTCAAACAGAATAGACCTGTTATGGTTCGCCCCCTTTTAATTTTCTCCTTTAGGTCCATAAATCTTTGGGTAATTCTTTTGCCGACTTATATGCCTGAACCATCAACGTTAAAAATGCTGTTGTCTTCAGAAGTGTATTAGAATAGAAATATAATATCTTCTGATCCTATTTAAACTTGTTCCTTCAGGTTGTCGCAATGCTAATGCAGGATTTCTTGTCAAGAACCCATACAACCATTCTTTGCCTGGTAGACCTTTAAGTTTATGTCCTGCGTACCTTTTCCCCATTCTGCTTTTAAAACGTAACCCACCGTATCCTGTTAAGCTGATCTATGATATTGAAAAAGAAATACTTGCAAAAGCACAGTAAATCCTGCCATTTAACACTACACTAACTTTTAAACAATTGAGTCACAACTGTAGGCTTACCTTCCTATTTTCTGGCTACAAAAATAACATGCAACGTGTATAGTTTCTTCATCCACGTCTCACATCTATCACATAGCAACTGGCATCAGGCTGACTGTCCCTATCTGTCAAGTACGATGACAGCTAGAGGATAGGAGGGGATTCAGTTGGTAGTTGTACTGCCAACTCGAAGATCATAAGTGCGCACGATTACCCTCTGCGCACAATTGCCCAATTTTCCCCTACATAAAGAAGAAAAATGATGCATTAATTAATCCTGAATAATGAAATCAAAATGAAACTACAGGTAGGCTATACGAATTTTACAATATTAAGAGTACATTACTTTGTTATTTTATAGCACACTCAAATTTGCTATAAAACCTGTAACGTACAAATCCAAATACCAAGCATCTCTGTTCCTAAAGCTGAATTTGGCCAGTACATTCGGTTCCGCATGTTGGCGTTTAGAGAGTAACAATAATTATTGTAGGCTTTAAAGTTTAACGGACGTCTTGTGGAAATTCATTTCTTTTGCTACAGTTTATTATGCAATAGATATAATGGTACCCTAGTTCTTTATTTTTTTATAGGATATATAAGTTAAAAGTGTCTACTTTAATATAAACCTAATTGTGTGATGATTTTTGGGGTTACAAAAATTCATAACAGGCGACTACACTAGAACAGGCATCACATTAACACAAATTATAAGGCAATAGTACAGATGTCCAAGGACAAAGGAATGCATTTGTTGATCGAATGCGCATTGGAACGAGCATTGGGAAAGGTTTTGGGAACAAGAAGCAGGTAATTATCCTACACAGTCCAATTGGCGAATGATTACGAATACGATTTCTCCACCTCCCAGACCTTTATCTAGTGTTTCTTTTCCATCGTAGAGTTAATCAGTTTAACACCAGCTATCCTAACTAGAACAAGACTGTCAAGACTTTCACTGGGAGCGACATTGACATCCACAACTTGTTTTCCTTCTTAACCCGCTGTTATCACCAGGTCTATCATTGATCTATGTCCTCCATCCCAGCTGGATCTAGTTACTTTATGGCTTTTCTCTTCTTAAACCAGGTATTTTGAATTTGAAGATTATTTCGACTGCACATATAAGCAGATAATCTAATGATTTGATCGGTAATATATTTAATATCTGCAACAGCATCTACACATATGATCTATAGGGTTATTAACGTGTTGAAAGCCATTCTTCAGTGTTGTCTTAGTAATCGAAATAAATGCTTTTCAGTTGGTCGACATGATTGTACCCAGTTATATTGGCTGTTCCCCTAAGCATAAAATATATTTACACGAGTTTAACTAACAACTGTATTTAGAAATAAGCTACACTCATACAGAATAGACCTGTTTCGGTTCGCCCCCTTTTAATTTTCTCCTTTAGGTCCGTAAATATTTGGGCATTTCGTTTGCCGACTCAAATGCCTGTACCATCAACGTTAAGAATGCTGTTGTTTTCAGAAGAATATTATAATAGTATATCTTCTGTTATCAGAATTAAAGGAGGTAGTCCTATTTAAACTTAATCCTTCAGTTTGTCGCAATGCTATTGCAGGACTTCTCGTCAAGAACCCATACAACCATTCTTTGCCTGGTAGACCTTAAACTTTATGTCCTGCGCACCATTTCCCCATTCTGTTTTTAAAACGTAAATCACCGAATCCCGTTAAGCTAATCTAATATATTGAAAAATAAATACATACAAAAACACATTAAATACTGCCATTTAAAACTACATTTACTTTTAAACATTTGAATCATAACTGTAGGCTTACCTTCTTAATGTATGGCTACAAACAATAACACGCAACGTGTATGGTTTCTTCATCCAAGTCTCACAGATATCACATAGCAACTGGCATCAGGCTGACTGTCCCTATTTGTCAAGTGCGATGACAGCTAGAGGATAGGAGTGAATTCAGTTACTAGTTCTACTGCCAACTCAAAAACATAGGTGCGCACGATTGCCTACTGCGCACAATTGCCCAACGTTGCCCTACATATTGAACTTAAAAAGAAAATAAATCCATTAATCAGTCCTGAATAATGAAATCAAGATGAAAACAATATGTTCAGTAAAGAACGTATAGCCTACTTTCTCTTAAAAGCATGGTTTTTGTTATAACTCTGTCCTTTTCAAGGAGTATAATTGAATATTCGTTGTAGTAGCTTGTTGAAATACAACGTGCTGTACGAATATAAAACATGAATGTGAGGTGCCCTTTGGTAGTGCTAACTCTGTATAACAATTCATTGTATTTGGTTTCACCGTGTTTGAATTGATATGGCGAATCGATTTGCACACATACATGGCCGCTATCTGCAAACTATTGGGCTGATGACCATGTAGTTCAGTCCAAAGATGCTTCGCACTAAAGGATTCGTTACAAAATTTGGTAGAGATCAAATGATTAGGTTGGTCGAAATTTGATTTAATCTTTTAACATTTGGGTGGCCGCCATTCCGTTTCCGTCAAGATGGCGGCGATATAAAACATGACACTGAGGTGCCCTTTGCTAGTGCTACCTCTGTACCAAATTTCGTTCAATTCTGTTTTACCGTGTTTGAATTGATAGGGGGAATCGATTTGCACATTTACATGGCCGCCATATGCACACTATCGAACTGATGACCTTCTAGCTTGGTCAAAGAACGTTTCCCACATAAAGGTATGTAGTTGCAAAATTTGGAAGAGATCAGATGATTAGGTTGGTCGTAATTTGATTTTAGCTTTTTTCAATTTGGTGGCCACCATTACGTTTCCGTCAAGATGGCAGCGATATAAAACATGACACTGAGGTGGCCTTTGCTAGTGTACCAAATTTCGTTCAATTGGGTTTCACCTTGTTCGAAAAGATAGGGGAATCGATTTGCACACATACATGGCCACCATCCGCAAATTATTGGGCTGATGACCTTTTAGTTTGGTCAAATGATTCTTTATACATAAAAGTATAACGTTGAAAAACTTGGTAGAGATCAGATGATTGGGTTGGTCGTAATTTGATTCAATCTTTTAAGATTTGGGTGGCCGACATTACGTTCTCGTCAAGATGGCGGTGATATAAAACATGACACTGGAGTTCCCATTGCTAGACCTACCTTTGTACCAAATTTCGGTTTCACCGTGTTTGAATTGATAGGGGGAATCGATTTGCCCACATACATGGCCGCCATATGCAAACTATTAGGCTGATGATCTTGTAGTTTGGTTAAAATAGGCTTCCCACATAAATCTATGTTGTTGGAAAATTTGGTAGAGATCAGATTATTAGGTTGGCCGTAATTAGATTTAGACTTTTACCATTAGGGTGACCCCCATTACGTTTCCGTCAAGATCGCGGCAATATAAAACAAGACACTGAGGTGCCCTTTGCTAGTAGTACCTCTGTACCAAATTTTCTTCCATTCGGTTTCACCGTGTTTGAATTGATAGGGGAAATCGATTTGCACACACACAAGGCCGCCATCTGCAAACTATGAGGCTGATGACCGTGTAGTTTATTCAAAAGGCGCTCGTCATATGAATACATGTTGTTGCAATATTTGGTAGAGATCGGATGATTAGGTTAGTCGCAATTCGATTTAAGCTTTGAACATTTGTCTGGCCCCCATTACGTTTCCGTCAAGATGGCGGCAATATAAAACAAGACGCTATGGTGTCCTTTGCTTGTTCTACCTCTGTACCAAATTTTGTTCAATTTGGTTTTAGGTTTCACCGTGTTCGAATGATTGGGGGGGGGGGGGGGGGGGAGGCACAGACATCCAGAGTACACAGACTCACACACAGACAGACACACAATTTTTGGCCATGTGTAGATCTCATAAATTTACTTTAATTTTTTGTAAAAATCGAGTGTAGGCTGAAAACAAATATATAAGCTATAGGAATAATATATATTTTTAATATTAAGAATAGATTACATTATTTCTGTATAGCACACTCCAATTTGGCTAAAAAATATTTAACGTACAAATCCAAATGCCAAGCCTTTCTCTTCCTAATGCTGAATGTGTCCAGTACATTCAGTTCATCAGGTTGGCGTTAAGAGTAACAATAATTAGTGTAGGCTTTAAAGATTAATGGATGTCTCGTGGAAATTCATTTCATTATGCTACTGTATATTACGCAATAAATATAATGGTACCGTAGGTCTTTATTTTCTTATAGGATTTATAAGTTAAAAGCGTTTACTTTAATAGAAACCATATTGTGTAATAGGGGGTTATTCAAAATGATTTTTGAGGTAAGGCAAATGTACAGATCTCCAAGGACAAAGTAATGCATTTGTTGATTGAATGCGCATTGGAGCGAGCTTTGGGAAAGGTTTGGGGAACAGGAAGCAGGCATTTATCCTTCACAGGCCAATTGGCATAGGAATACGAATCTTGTTTCATTGTGTACTGTAACTCATACAGTTTTTACATACATTACAAATGTGCACCCTTTGTCACTCGACAGTCTGTTCCTTTCCATCACACTCCCCAACATGCCTAGGTGATGCTAATGAAGGTGGATCAGATGCTTTGTGGCAGTTCCATAATATTCACCAGTAGAGGAGGGACAAAGACTTGATTTTTAACATACACCCACAGGAAGAAATCACAGAGTTATATGTGGTGAATATGGTGGCCAGGGTAAGAGCATCTCATCGCAATCTGTCTTGCATAAATCCATCTTTGTGGTAGTTCTTGGTTTAAAAACTTTCCAACCTCCGTATTTTGTAATTCGTACATGCTAGTTATCTGGCCGTGATGAATCGTTATGCATCCGCCACGCGGCCCCAGCAAGGCTCCGTCCTATAGAGAAGGACCTCCATGAATAATTCAAAGTGAGGGCTGTATTGTCTGCGCCTTAGGAGATGTCAGTTCGACATGCTGTGATGGGGAGTGGGGGTTCGGCTGTATTGTCTGTGCGCTAGGAGAAGTCAGTTCGACATGCTGTGATGGGGAGTGGGGGTTCGGCTGTATTGTCTGTGCGCTAGGAGAAGTCAGTTCGACATGCTGTGATGGGGAGTGGGGGTTCGGCTGTACAAATGCGCGGTTTGTCAGTTACTGCTATCTCCCGCATTGTGCTTGTATGTAGTCTGTCACTGGAGACCCCTCTTATATTTCCCATATGCAGAGTAGAGAGAAGCCGTGAGTGAGTGAAGCAGGCAGTGCAATGCGCCGTATGCAATAAGTTGCCAAAAGTCACGGGAAGGGTAGTCCCATGAATAACTGTGCCCCGTATGACCCCTGAGCTTTTTGGCTAGAGCAGTCTGTCACCGACACGAGTGTATTGAAGATAGCAAGACGTCACGAGTTAACTGACTTTTATCGAGGGTGAATCTTCAATATCGTAGAGATAATGTTACCATCCGCGTAATCCGCCGCACGGGACGACTACAGGTGTTTAACGAACGGACATCACGACACCTCAGCACAACAATACCAGGAGATCGAAGGGCTACTGTGAGTCAGTTGAATGTCAAGTCGATGCCTCGCCGTATTGCTGCCGTTTTGAGGGTTCGTGGAGGAGCAACTCATTATTAACATCTTATTCCGCGCCTTCCCATGAATGTTGGCCGCTAAGTGAACAGTACGCAGGAAGGAAACATCAATTCAAACCCATCTGACTTCCCCTGGCGTGCAAACGATAATTGTAATTAAGCCACATTTCTGATTTCTAGTCCTTTTCCCATTGCACTTGTTCACCCATTCTGATCCCTTATTCTTCCCTTTGATTACAGGTCTGGTACAACTCTGTGGTGCAAGAAATGCCTTAAAATAGCTGATCCAATATGTTTGGCTGCCCATGAGACTTCCTACTTGGAGGACTGCATCAGAGATTTGACAGCCAGAGTGGAGACAGGACTGCAAGATACAAGACACAGCTTCGCCTAACACGTATCGTTGCTAGGAGATGATTCCAACTGTACAATACAGCATTACCACTTGTCACTTACCACTTGTCAGCATTTATTAAATTGTTTGCACACGTAATTGAACATTTAAACACTTATTGAAACACCTAGTTAATACAAAAATAAAATTAATATGAAATGGCCATAGTCGTTTCTTACGGGACAGAGCGGAGAGTTTCATGAACTGAAACAATGTTTTGATCAATTATGAGCCCTGAGGTGTTGTTTTAGAGAGCATTGAAGCCATTTTTCATTGTCTCCTTGTAATTGCATTTTAAGTTGTACTTGCCTGTTTCCTTAAGGGTGGCGCAGCGGTCAAGCTGCTTGCCTCTCACCAAGGTAGAATGGGTTTGATTTCCAGTCAATACATGTGATATTTTTGAAGTGAAATGCCATGTCCTGTGGTTTGGATTCAACGTAAAAAAGAGGCCCGGTGGCTCATGATCGTGCGATTAACAGTCACGTAAAACTACAAGCTTCGTTTGCTTCCTTCTTTTCTCTAACATTCATGGAAAGTTGATATTGTAACTTTCAGTAGGTCAACATTATCAATTGTCAATAAGGCAACACTGCAAAATAGCTTTAAATCTCTCTTTATTCATGGAAAATGCAATTTACCTGTTTGACACAACTTGTATCTTGTTAACAATATCGCAGAATTATTTGTAAATGTAATTGTTTAGTAAACTAACCAGTAATTTAACACACAGATTGCATATAAACTTCAATATGCGGTAATACTCACTTGACACACCTTAAAATATCGAGAGTCAATGTGCACTACTCTTCTGACACAAGTCTCTGAATGTTCAATTTTGGATCTGTCCTGAAAATGAGGCCTGATTCTAGTGAATCACTTTTAGTGGAGCTCCTCACTTTTGATTTAATGGCTTTTAAAAGCTGATATAGCACTGTCACACACATGTACTGGAAGTAAGTTACTGTTGTTTTAAAGAGCGGAACTACGACTGTTACTTAAAGATACAGGATTTTTATTTTCCGAATGTGCTAGTTATACTTTAAGAAATTTTAATAAGAAAATTTGAATAAATGGTCTGGTTAGCTCTTTATCAGTTTCGATAATTCGAGTCTGGATAGTTTATTATTTCCAAAAAATGTGAGTTGTAAATTTGAATTAACAAAAATAACAAATCTTCTGTTTCAGAGCAGAAAATGGGTGATGTGCTTGATTTTAAGCCGGACACTGATTCTACCCCTATCCGCCACTTGCTCCTTCTCATCTACAATATAGTACTCACAAATTCCTTGTTAACGTTACACAGTAGGCTTTCCACCCGCCGACAATAACCATATTTATCACTGTTCGCTGCTGACCATTAGCTGATGGTTCTTGACCAATAGCATGCTTCCTCTACGTGGAGTCTAGAGTCCGGCTCGGTTGTCAGATCTCCAGTGTTGCACAGTTGCATGCAGTGCTGTCAGGTCTCACTCCTTGCTCTCAGTGGCTAAGGTGGAGAGTTGACAACGCTGTGCACCGAACTGGGGAAGTCCTGGCTCCACGCAGACATCTAATGTTAACATGGCCGCCCAGCTAGGTGTCAAAAGCGAGCTTTTCGTTAATGAGGAAAATTAGAGAACTATATATCGCCACCTTATTATAAAAATAAACCAGTTTAGACTTGGATCGTATTGTTTGTGCACGTGGCAGTTAATGCTTTGAATTTATTCACTATGAGTGCTGGCAATAGAGTAATTTCTTAAGTCCAAGGTTTTCTATATAGTTCGAGGGCGTCTGAGTCTCGTCCACCTTGAATTGCCGAGAGACTGCTGTATGTACACCTATTGCTGGCCAAGAGACCTACTGGTCTCAAATCCATTAGTCACTCTTGCGATCGTGTATATCGGCTGTGAACACTCACTTGTGTCTGATAATAAACCTGTGCGAGTGTGGAGACGACCCGGTGGACGTATGCACGACCAATACACCCGTGACCAATACCAACAGGGAGAAGGTGGTGCAATATTTTGAGGTGGCATCATGTATGGTCGCCGAACCCCTCTTGTGTACATCCCAGGGCGTACGACAGGCATACGTTACAGGGAAACTATCCTGGAACTTGTAGTGAAAGGCTATGCTGACAATTTCCGCCCAAATTTCAATTTCGTGGAAGATAACGCTCACCCGCACATTGTCAATGCCTTTATTCAGGACAATGGTTTTCAGAGAATTTAATGGCCTACCTATGCTCCTGATCTCAATTGTGTAGAGCAGGTGTGGACACTGCTTAATAAATAGTCTTTCCCCACTGTGCTCCCTGGCAATATGCCAAACCTTTTTTGATGTGTGTATTTCAATCACATCTAATAATTTTCAGGTCATTTTACACATGACCCAGTAATTGGGACTACATTGTGAATGTTGTAATATCAATTGTCACTAAGGAAGCAATGAAAATGGCTTCAAAGCTCTCTAAACTCTATTAAAACAACACCTCAGGGTTCATAACTGATCACAACATTGTTTCAGTTCATGAAACTCTCCGCTCTGCCTCGTAAGGGCGACTATGGCCATTTCCTATTAATTTTAATTTTGTATTAACTAGGTATAAGTGTAAAATCAATTCAATAAATGCTGGCAAGTGGTAGTGACAAGTGGAAGCAGCTGTTGGTACTGCTGTATTTTACAGTTGGTATCATCTTACTTTAAGGGGGGGGGACTACACCTTTAACCATCAACAATCTGGAATATTACGGTACACATTTTTTTCTCAGGAACTGAATATGTATTTCCAAAGGAATATCTGCCTGGCATCTGGGACACCATAAAGATACAGAATGGCTGTAGTCATGCATTTTGTTACACCATTTAAATCCATACAAATAATATTGTTGTTGCTTGTTTTAGATTTATGGCATGTAAAAGAACCTACCATTGCAATTGGAATTGTGTAGCAAAATTTTTAGGTTATATTTGGCTGGTTAGGAAACGCTCTATAAAGTTCGGACGTTCGCCGCCAGGTGTCAGTGACAGTGGCGTCTGATACCTAAAGTTGGAACTACTTGTAATTGAACTTTCATTCATCTTGATCTATTTCATCTCTCATTAACTCCTCTCGTGAGATTTGCATCAGGAAGGGCATCCGTCCCTAGAAACTATCAGCCACGTGGAATTTCATCGCATCTCATCCCCAAACCTTAATAAACAAAATTTAAATGCTTTTCAATTGGCGAACATGATTGTACCGAATTGTTTTGGGGGTTATTTCCTAAACCTGAAAATATTGAGTGTTGTATTTCATAATTGTGCAGTAAAACTTGCTCAAAGCGGAAATGCTATTTATGTTGTATAAAGCGGAATTTGTTCAACGCAGAAACGGAAAGAAATTATGAATATAATTGTTCAAACCTTTTTGTTTAAATTAAATGAAATACCAATGGGGACTTAATCATTTTATTACACCTTACGTCAATAAATTGAATGAATATACTGTATATTAATTGATTATACTTCTAGTTTCGGCCACATTATGGCCATCCTCAGTTATTATTATCTGAAACTATCATAATCACAAGAAATGTTTGAATATATGACTGACAATGCTCGCAATTTTAAGTCATTAAGTTCATATCACTACGCATCAATGCTAACCAAGCATTTAGTTTACAAACATCTTTGATTGTGAATCACTCAGTCTGTAATTGTAAAAAAAAACGAAATTTAGTAAGAAAGAAGTATCATAGAGAGGACGATACTGAGATGGGCGCAGTGCTCTAGGAATAGACAGGGCAAGGAATGTTTTCAATATGGAACGAGTCTAATACGGTCATATTCATGTCCTGCATTATCCGTTATAGTAGTTTCCTTATTTCCAATCATTACTTGTTGTTGCATCATTCGAGGGGCTTGGACATCGTGGTCATTTAGCCCCGTGTACTTGGGCGTGTGTGAGTAAATTTGTCTGATAACCTGTGGTAGTGTGATGGCTGTATTAATGAATTTTAAAGTTAGGATTTGGCGGGAGTTGGCCGTGGCATTAAATAGGAACGTTCCCGGCATTCTCCTGGAGTGGAAGTGGGAAACCACGGATAACCACTTCCAGGATGGCTGAGGTGGTAATCGTACCCACCTCTTCTCAGAATTGCTCCAACCCTCCGACCAGAAATACATTTCTTTGCAGAGCTGGTAATCGAACACGGACCTCTGGAATGGCAACCATGAATACTAGCCACTGTGCCACGAGCCGCCAAAAACTAAGTTTTGCAGTAAGTTATTGGTAAATTTTGATCATGTATTTATGAGTGTTAATTTGTCTAATAACCTTTGTTTGTGTGGTGTCTGTAGTAGTTTGCTTAGGAGTATTTATTATGGTCTGGAAATGATCGATCAGATGACCCAAGACTCGAAGTATTTTACCTTTCCGGCATTTACCTAGACAGAGAGTGGGATGAATCCAGCAATCACCACTGTTGTCTACGTTAAGATACGATGATAATAGTTATAATAATAATCATTCATATATATATATATACAGGGTGTCTATAAAAGAACTCCGGGGTTTTGAGGCAAAATATTTTAATGAAGTAAAAAAGTTATATTAATGTTTAATACATGATTGGAAAGGTTGCATTTTCAAGTTTTTTAACAATGTAATAAAGTTCAATATGAGCCCCGTTAGTGGCACGGCACACATCGTAACGGAATTCCACCTCTTCCCATGTCCTGGCCAGCATGTCTGGGGGGACAGTTGTCACACAATTGATTATTCGTTCCCTGAGATGGCCAACATCATGAATTTTCTCCGCATACACTAGATTCTTGATATGCCCCCAGAAGAAAAAGTCCAACGGAGTCATATCAAGGCTCCTTGGAGGCCATGGAATAGGTCCTTCCCTTCCAATCCATCTGTTGCCGAGTAGAGCGTCAAGTGCCTCACGCACACGCAAACTGAAGTGTGGCGGTGTCCCATCTTGTTGGAAGTGGACTAAACCCTTCTCCGCCTCAATGTCATCTGGAAAGACATATTCCTCTAACATGTCACAATAGACATCACCAGTGATATTTCTTTCAACAAATATGAAGGGACCTATTACTCTATGATGCATAAGTCCACACCAAACATTTACTTTTGGCGTGTCACGCTCATACTCTATGAACTCATGGGGCGGCTCTGATCCCCAAGTTCTGCAATTATGTCTGTTTACAGACCCGTTCACATGAACAGTCGCTTCATCACTAAAAATAACATTTAAAAATCGTTATTTTCTTCGATTTCGTTTAGCATAGAAACAGAAAAGTCTAATCTCCTAATCTTGTCTGCCGGTTTAATGTGGTGTAATAGTTGAATTTTGTAAGCAGTTAAACGAAGTCTTTTATGAACTACCTTATGAACTGTTGATCTTGGTAACCCCAACTCCAGACTGCGTCTTGTCAATGATTTCTTAGGGCTTCGAAGGCATGAATCTCGGATTGTGTCCACATTCTCTTGTGACACACGCGGTCTACCCGGCGACTTTTGTTTTAAAACACTTCCTGTTTGTTTGAAAGCACTTAACCATTGGCGAATTGTTTTTTCCGTAGGCGGGTCAACACCATAATTACGTCGAAAGTTTCTTTGTACCGTAACAACAGAATTAGTTTCTATTAGCCAAATAATGCATTGAGCCTTTTGTAGCGGCGTCGCCATAGTGCGGCAATCCAGACAGCACTGACTGCCGCTACGTTGTTTCAAGGTCAACGCTCTGCAGCGCTGCCAACTGTTGATGAAAACATTCCCAATTGGTATGAGTAAAACTTGATGAGCTACTCGTTTCAGAGAAATTAACCACATTTTGCTATCTTCTACAGTTATTAAGAAGTGAATTTTTAAAACCCCGGAGTTCTTTTATAGAAACCCTGTATATAGATCTACCTTTTAATATGCCCATTTCAACGCGGTCGGGGATGGGACGCAATGATTATTTTCTTCCTTGTGGAGAGTGATTTAACGGCCAGATGCCCTTACTGACGCCAACCTCATGAGAGGGGTTAATAAGAGATGAAATGAGAGAAACAGAACGAAACTAGGCGAGGCATTGGAAGGAAGCGGCCGTAAAGTTGAAAATGGGAAACCTCGGAGAACGGATCGAGCCCACGTCTCTCAAAGGCCGCAAACATCTGAGCTCCAGCGATAATAATAGTAATAATAATATCTCAGTCATGGGCTGCCCAATAAATACATTTCCGGTTTCGCTGCATCGAAATTGGAGAGTAGATTGCCTAGCTCAAATGAATTACAACAGGTAGCGTCGGCTAACGATGATAATAATAATAACTCACTGTCGTGACTGCGAGCCTCCCAGGTTCTGAACCCAGGACTGGAGTTCAGTTCGAACCTCATTTAAGATTATTATTTTTTGGTAATACTGTAGATGTATGTAATGAAGTCATGTACATTAGTCTCAGGGGAATGAGCCAGAAGCGCATGACAGGAAGTTTACACAGACTTTGGAATTATTGACTGATTGAAGAATCCAGTCTATTGTGCGCTATGCACTATTTGACCAAATGAAACATATATATATATTTAGAATTTGGTCAATTATAGACCGCTTTGAACCTAAGACTTCGGTACATTGTTTCGTTTTTTCTTTTCTTCCCTAAACTTCTTCATACGTTGGCTGATGGCCTGCCCCTGTTCCGCTGATAACACTCTCCGTGGTTGATGTGGAACTTGCAGAATCGAAAAATCTGCAGTAGTGATCAGTCGCCGGAATTCCACCCTATTAGAAATGATGTTGTTTGTGATCTTCAGTGTTTGCAGATCACACCGTATCTCTTCCAGCCATCTAGTGGTGTTTTTTAATTTGGAGATGTAATCAAAAATTTTCTTAGTTAGCCAGCTGCTATCCATTCTATGAAGGTGACCATGAAATTGTAGTCTCCGTCTTTTAATTGAGTCTGTAATTTTTTCTACATTTCGGTAAAGGTCTTCATTTTTAGCCTATTTTCAATTTTGAAAAAATAGGCTTATGAGATCACCTTTTGTCCGTGTGTGTGTGCGTGTGTGTGTGTGTGTGTGTGTGAGGTGTGTGTGTGTCCCCCCCCCCTAATTAAATCTAAACGGCTCGAGCGATTTCAGTGAAACTCGGTAAGTTCATAGCACTATTACCGGCGACCTCGACCGTGCCCTTCAAATCTTGTTACGTCTCACCAATCCAACATGGCGGCTGTGCGAAATATTTAACTAGCATTCAATATCTCCGAAACTATTACCGATATCGCCCTGAAATTGTGTACGGTGATAAAGGGCTCTACTAGAAGTTCACATATGAGACTTTCAAAAACCTGGTGACTACAAAACCAACATGGCGGCAAAGCGAAGTTGAGACTTTCAAATAGACTCTTCTCGCGATTTAAATATCCAAACGTAATGAAACTTGGTACAGCAAATATTTATACACATTGCAATGCACTGGAGTCTAATTTAGTTCAATTGTTTACATAACCCCAAAATGGCGGCTGTGCGAAATATTTCATTGACATTCTATATCTCCGAAACTATTACAGATATCACCCTGCAATTTTGTACGGTGATAAAGGGTACTGATACAAGTTTACCTACGTATATTTCATAAACCTGTCAAGTACAAAACGAACATGGCGACCAAGCGAATTTGAAATATTTTAATAGACTTTTCTCGTGAGTTAACTCTCTGAGCGCAGTGAAATGTGGTACAGTAAATTATTTTGCAGATTGTAATGCACTGCCATCTAATTTAATTCAATTGTTTAAATAACCTCAAGATGGTGGCTGTGCGAAATTTTTAAATTAGATTTTTATTTCTTGTGTCGTAATCATGAGATCGAAGTGAAAGTTTGAATAATGAACCTCGGCAATAATTGTCCTTGAATGGTACATAACTCTATGGCCTATACATATAACAATCCTAATTGGCGATGTTCCGAATTATTTAGACGGTTCTCAATATCTATGAAATTTTTACAGCAACCAAACTGAATTTTTTTATGTTCATCGAGACTATGAACATATGTTCACCTATAGGACTTTCAGTAACCTGGTGAGCACAAATCCAACATGGCGGTGACGCGAAGTATAAATATTTAAATGGACGTTTCTCGCGAATTAACTATCCGAGTGCCGTGAAACGTTGCACGTTAAATGCTTATACAAATGTTGATCCACTGGCATCTAATTTATTTCGATTGTTTGCATAATCACAAGATGGCTGCTGTGCGTAATTTTAAAATCTCATTTTGACTTCTTGTGTTCTAATCATGCGATTGAAGTTTGAATACCACACGTACACAATAATCTTAATGTAATAGTACAAAAATAAAAATCCAACCTGGCGACCATCTGAAATATTTAGACGGTTCTCAATATCTACGAATCTGTTACAGCAATTAAACTGAAATTTTGTATGTTGATAGAGGCAATTAACATGAGCTGGATATATGAAAATAGGCTGTATAGTTCTTCACGGAACTACTTGTTTCTCTTCATCCAAATATCTTTATTCTTTTGGGGACCCAAAATTTTCCTAAGTATTTTCCTTTCTTTCTTTTCCAGTTCCTCCTGCACACCTCTTTTGTTCAACATTAAACATTCTGATCCGTATAATACCTCTGGTTTAATTACAGTTGTGCAGTGCCTGATTTTTGCCTGGAATGAAATTGATCGTTTGTTGTATCTATGTTGGGTGAGTTTATAGGCATTTTCCATCTTTCTGAATCTCTCCTTGCAGGATGTGTTATCAAGTCCATTTGACTGGATCCATTCTCCCAAATATTTAAATTTATCAACTATTTGAATCTGTCCATGTTGAGTTGTTAGATATTTTTCTCCATTGTGTCTGTGTTCAATATATTTGGTTTTTTCATACGAAATCTGAAGACCAGTTTTTATTGCTATTTCATGTAGGGTTTCAACCATTATTTGTGCTTGAAATCTGTTTTCTGAAATGATTGCCATGTCATCAGCAAAGGCAAGACATTTCACCTCAAATCTTCCTTTTCCTTGCCCCAAATGGACCCCTTCAATGTTTCTTTCGCATAATTTAAGTTCCCATTCCTTCATGATTTTGTTTAATATCAAATTAAATAGAAGTGGTGAAAGCCCATCACCTTGTCTAACTCCGGTTTTGATTTGGAAGGGTTCTGAAATGTCGTTTAGAAATTTAACTCTTGAGATTGTATTTGTTAGTGTTTGTTCAACCAGTTGTCTGGTATTTTTATCTATCCCTAATTCTGCTAGAGTTAGGAATATAGACTGTCTGTCTATTGAATCATAAGCCTTTCTGAAATCAATGAAAGATACAACTGTGTTGAGGTTACGTATTGTTCTGA
This sequence comes from Meconema thalassinum, assembly GCA_946902985.2. Lineage (NCBI taxonomy): Eukaryota > Metazoa > Arthropoda > Insecta > Orthoptera > Tettigoniidae > Meconema > Meconema thalassinum. The sequence continues at coordinate 148,323,714 of OX336397.1, forward strand.
TTCTAAGGATTGTTTTGAGATTGTAAATTTGCTCTGGACAAGATCTCCCTTTTCTAAATAGTATGTTCTGCTTGTTCTTCCAGATTGTGTAGCAATGCTTTAGAAAGAACTTTGTATGCGATTGGCTGTAAGGAAATACCTCTATAATTGTTGGGGTTTGTCTTATCTCCTTTCTTGTGCAAGGGATGGATTATTGCCTGTTTCCAATCATTAGGAATTGTTCCTTTTTCCCAACATTCCTTGACAACTTTTTGTAAAGCTTCAGCTGCAAATTTACCACCGAGTTTCAACATTTCAGTTAGTATCCCAACCTCACCAGGTGCCTTATTATTTTTAAGATTGTCAATATATTGTTCTATTTGTTGGACAGTTGGTGGTTCTGACGGAGGGTTCTCTTTTTGTGGTGATGTAAACTGTAGTCTTTCTAAAGGTTCTTCGCAATTAAGAAGTTCCTCAAAGTATTTAGCTAGTAACGCCGGCCCCGTGGTGTTGGGGTAGCGCGCCTGCCTCTCGCCCGGAGGCCCCGGGTTCGATCCCCGGCTCCGTCAGGGATTTTAAAACTGACGTGAGGGTTGGAACGGGGTGCACTCAGCCTCGTGAGGACAATTGAGTAGCTGTCTGACAGTGAGACAGCGCCCCGATCACGAATACCAAGATTAACGGCCGAGGGGACCCGACGCGCTGATCACGCGTCACCCCAATATCTGCAGGCCAAATGGCTGGGCAGCGGTCGCTTGGTCGGCCTTAGCCCGTCATGGGCTGGATAGTGCCAGGGGTTGACTTTTTTTAAATTTTTTTATTTAGCTAGTAACTCGCAGTTATCTTTATTATTAGTGACTAGTCTACCAGTTGAATCCTTGAAATGGAGGTTCATTGGTTTGTATCCTTGGATCTCCTCTCGAAATACTTTGTAGAATTGTCTGGTGTAGTTCTTTTTAAAATCTATATCTATCTCTTCCAATCGCTTCTTATCATAATTACGTTTCTCTATCCTGATGATTTTGGATGTTAGCTGTCTGATCTCTACAAAATTAATCCAGTCATCTTCTCGTTTCCTGGAATTCCATAAATGCCAAGCCGCTAATCTACGTTCGATCGCTGCATCACATGTTGTATTCCACCATCGGTGTTTCCTTTTCCTTGGAGGCTGTCCCAATTCTTTGGCTGATTCTATCATTACAACTCTGATCTCTTCCCAGTTACTCTTATCTTTAGTATGCAGTTTATTGATAAATTCAGTCTTATTTTCTGATAAAACTTTTGTGTCTATTTTAGGAATTTTTGGAATTTTTGGCTTGGATTTATTTGGTTGAAATTTAGTTTTGATCTCAGACAAAAAATGGTCCGAGTCAATATTTAATCCTCTCCTTACTCTAACATTCATGATTTCCCTAAAGTTCTGTTTTGTAATTGCTACATGATCCAATTGATATGAACCTAAATGTGGATTTGGAGAGCACCAAGTTTTCTTTCTCCTCGGTAATTTCCTAAAAAATGTTGACATTAATTTAAGATCAAATAGTCTGCAGAAACTTATGAGTCTCTCTCCATTTCTGTTAGTGCGGTTGTGAGCTGGGAAGTCACCCACTATGTTTCTAAATTTTCTCTCTCTTCCAATCTGTGCATTAAAGTCACCAACTAAGATTTTAACGTGATGATAAGGTATCTTTGATGATTCATGTTCCAACATTTCCCAAAACTCTTCAACATTTTCTGGATTTTTCTTATTGTCCTCATTGGTAGGAGCATGAGCATTGCTTATAGTATAGCCTTTGTTTCCTGATCGAAATGAGAGAAGTGAAATTCGTTCTGATGAAGATGTAAAATTTGTTATATTCTGTTAAGTTTTGTTTAATCATAAAAGCTGTTCCAAGTATAGTACTGTTTTGTTTGGTTTTGATACCAGCTTTCCCTTTGTAAATTCTATATCCCTCAGACTCAAAAGCATCTTCGTCTGTGTATCGAGTTTCTTGTAAAGCAAGGATGAGGATATTACGTCTATTCAGCACATCTGTCAGTTGTTTCAATTTACCAGTTTTCATGAGAGTATTGATGTTCAGTGTGCCTAGCAGATGTTTTTGCTTAGGTCTTAAGCGTGAAGTTCTAGGAGGCTCCGACTCTTCCTCACATGATGTTTTGGGCCCTCCAGACTCCGCAGGCCCAGTTGCATCACAGTTTATTGTGATGGAGGATTGTTTACCTCCTGGAGTATATTTTCCGTTGTGGTTTACCATCATGTCTTAAGTTGAGATTATTTTGGAAGGAGGTTTACTCCCCTTCGATGTTACATCTGTGATCGAATCGCCAGATGGATCATAATAGGCCGCCCAATATGGGAACAGACGCCTTTGATAATCGCCCCTAACATGGGGAACAGACGTTATCGGGTGAATGTTGATATCAGTTTAGTCAAAACAGATACCTTTTGCTCTACTTATCCCGTGCACTGGGATGCATCTTCCGCCACCTATGCTGTACCAAAGGCTACCTTCTCCACCACAGTTGTCGTTGAGGACTTTACCGTAACCCTGGTAAGGGGCCCTTACAAGGGACTACCAGCCGGGCTAGCTGGACCAAGGTTTTTTAAAGAGGTGTTACTCCTCTATCACTCCCCTTTGGTCCTGACTTGTGACAGACAGAGCCTGGCTTCCCAGACATTGGGCCCAGGTTGGTAGGGTTCCGAATGAAACATAATAACAAGCGGATTCAATTAGTTGGACTTGCAGACATGTGAATGTTAGTATATGAAGCCACCACTAGCTTGGTTGGCAGCACCTACTGGGTGATCGAATTGGAAATAACCACAGACACTCAGTAGAGATGGTCTCTGGTCATCTCTAGTTGGGTATAATGACATTCAAGATGGCACACGGGAGCTCTTAGCCTCCAGCCATCACCTTGAACGTGTGTTAGAGTTCAGTCCCGTGGGGACAAGCCAGACTTCGTGTAGAAGTAACACTTAGTAGAACTGAATCAAGCTGCGTAACCCTCCGTTAGCATATTCAAAGTAACTTTAAATAGTGTTCATATGACGACTATTATACTCAATTAAAACAGCAGTAATTTACGAGGAAGTAACGTCTTTCATTCCAGCGAGTTCCGGGACCACCCAACAATCCAAACTCCCTATCTAGTAGCCACTCGGCTAGTAAACAACACTAGAAGCGCTGTCAACCTGCCAGACCATCTCACAGGACAGGTAATGTCACGACAATACATAACAGGAGGATAAATCATTCCGGTCACCTTCTCAGAATGAACTGTAACAGATTGACCAAACAAATCTATGATTTCTTCCGTAACCGCAAAAAAACCCACATGCTTTAAAGAAACTGAACAAGACCCAGTAGAATAATTAAAATTTACAGAAAATTCGCTACTCAATCGGAAAGCTAAAATAATTACCAAGGACAAAAATATAAGGTTCCAGAACAAATCTACACTAAAATCCCAACCCCATCATCTCAAAGGAAGAAGAGAGGAAAAGAAAGTCAGAAAGAATTAAGAGATACTGGGCACAAAGGAAAGAACATTACCCATTGATTCAACGTACCGCAAACAGGGGGAAACGAAATTATAGTAGGCTAATAATAATAATCTCTACATATATTATTTCCCATTTTACAGGACCGGAGACAAAGTGAGGAAAATCATTTAAAGGGGGCTGACGGTGGGATTTGAACCATTGCCCCTGCACGTTAATGCGCGTAACCGTTCAGTTCAATAATGACAATAATATTTCTAATATTATTTTGAACAGTCTGAATAGATGAAAGTATTTTGTATTTTTAATTGTGTTTTAAATCGTTATAAGTTAGTGGTCGAAACATTAACCACCTATTATAAGAACAATGATGCTGATGGTTGAATCCTTCAGCTATTTAACAACAAATTAACTTTTGGAAGTTTTAATATTAGCCTACTGAAAACCAAATATTATCTCTTTATCACCTTGACCTAAATTACATGAAATATATTTTTAAAATAAAAACGATTGGGCCTAATAATAAAAAGTTTAAAAATGGTAGGCCGAATTAAATTATAGTTAAGAATAAATAAGCGTATAAAAATAAAATTATAATACTTTATATTCTAAATTTTAGAACATGAAAATGTTAAAGCATATAAAATTAAAAATTAATAAATAAAATTAGGATGAAAAAAATAAAATTAAGAAGTAAAAAAATGATAATAAAATTAGAATTAAAAACAAGTAGTTCCGTGAAGAACTATACAGCCTATTTTCATATATCCTACTTATGTTAATTGCCACTATCAACAAACAGTTTCTGTTTGATTGCTGTAATAGATTCGTAGATATTAAGAACCGACTAAATATTTCGGATGGTCGCCATTTTGGATTTTATATATGTAGGTCCTAGAGTTATGTACTGTTACATGCAGATTATTGTGAACGTGTAGTATTCAAACTTCAATCGCATAATTAGGACACAAGAAAAAACAAGGAGATTTTAAATTTTTTCACAGCTGCCATCTTGAGGTTATGGAAACAACTGAAATAAATTAGATGCCAGTGGATTAACATTCGTATAAGGATTTACTGTACCAAGTTTCACTGCACTCGGATGGTTAAATTGCGAGAAACGTCCATGTGAATATTTATAATTCGCGTCACCGCCATGTTGGATTTGTGATCACCAGGTTATTTAAAGTCTTATAGGTGAACTTAAGTTCATAGCCCCTATGAACATTAAAAAATGCAGTTTGATTGCTAAAATAGATTCGTAGATATTCAGTATCGTCTAAATATTTCGGATGGTCGCCATGTTGGATTGTTAAATGTATAGGCCATAGAGTCATGTAGAATTAAAGGAAATTTATTGCGTAGGTTCATTATTCAAACTTTCACTTCGATCGCATGACTACATCACAAGAAATAAAAACTTAATTTTAAAATTCGCACTGCCGCCATCTTGAGGTTATGTAAACAATTGAACTAAATTTGATACCAGTGGATTACAATGTGTATAAATATTTCCTTACCAGGTTTCAGTGCGCTTGGAACATTAAATCGCGAGAAAGGTCTATTTAAAATTTTCAAATTCGCTTGGCCGCCATGTTCGTTTTGTAGTTAACCGGTTTTTGAAAGTCTTATAGATGGACTTCCGGTAGTGCCCTTTATCACCGTACAAAATTTTAGGGAGATACCGCTAATAGTTTCAGAGATATAGAATACCGGTGAAATATTTCGCACATCCGCCATCTTGTGATTATGTAAACAATTGAACGAAGTTAGATGTCGGTGCATTACAATGTATATAAACATATACTGTACCAAGTTTCATTGCGTTTGGTTGGTCAAATCACGAGAAATGTCTATTTAAAGTCGCAAATTCGCTTGGCCTCCATGTTGGTTTTGTAGTTACCAGGTTTTCAAATGTCACATAAGTGAACTTATAGTAGTTCCCTCTATCACCATAGAAAATGTCAGGGTAATATCGGTAATAGTTTCGGAGATATTGAATGCTGGTGAAATATTTCGCACAGCCGCCATGTTGGATTGGTGAGACGTAACAAAATTAGAAGGGCACGGTCGATGTCGCCGGGAATAGTGCTATGAACTTTCCGAGTTTCATTGAAATCGCTCCTGTCGTTTAGATTTTATTAGGGGACACACACACACGAATCACACACACACACACACGCACACACACACGGACAAAAGGTGATCTCATAAGCCTATTTTTTCAAAATTGAAAATAGGCTAATAAGTAAGCTTCTAAAAATTAAAAGTCTATTCTTTTATAATCTTAATTTAAAATGCGAAATAAAACAAAAATTGAAATGTCTGTTAATTAATATTAGGGTAAAACAATTAAAATTAAATTAAAATATATACAAATAAAAGTACATCAGTAATACCAACTCTGCCCTATAAAGGGTTAAAATACTATTTTGTGTGTTTCGGAAATTCATATGTGTAGGCCTACTGGTATCTTGTATATAATATACTTTTTTGTGAGAATTGTTTATTTTGTATGTAAAATACTCTTCGGGAGAATTTTCCCCCAACTCTGTGAAGTGTAAACTAGTGTGTGTACTTGTAATTGAGGTAGGATTAGGGCAGGAAGCGGCCGTGGCCTACGGTTGGGAACTTCGCCAGCATTAGCATTGAGTAGGAGTTGAAAACGACGGATGGCTGAGTTCTGCCTCACTATCCCTCGGATCCAAATTTAATGTCTTGTGGCAGAGCCGGGAAATGAACCCGGGTCTTCGTGGTCAATCAAAAAGTTAGCCTATACTCAACGAGGCGGTCAGGTAACTTTCTAGTTTGATGATCAAAGTATCAGCACGGTACGTATTATTCTGGGTACCGGTACCGTATGTTTGGGCATCTTATATTTCATGTTCCAAATCGCTGTTCCTTAAGGGGAATTAAAGGAAAGGTCTAGGTAATTGGGGCATAAGGGTTTAAGTGGCAGTTTCCGGTAAAGAAAATGCCAATTAAGGGATAAAGTTTTAATGTGGTATTCAAGCGGCATTACGGGGGAAGTTATAAGTTAGTTGCAATACAAATCAACAGTTCGCGGCATATTCATAGCTGTTTAGGGAGAATAAAAGGTGGCTACAGACTCACTTGCCACGTGGGATAAAATACATGCGATGGCTTCTCTATGAAATGGAACTGTATAAGGAAGGAATTATAATTCTATCATTTCACCCAAATTAGACGGAAACTCACTGGCGAGGAGGGGCCAGCTTAAACTGAGTGTACAGCTTGTCAAAGACCACCAAGTCTGCCAACACGACAACCAATATCGTCAGAAAGCGGCAAGGAGGGAGTGTGTGTTTGATAGTTTTATGATTGCGATGAACAGTGGCGGATTCAGGCCTTGCGGGGCCCTAGGCGATATGATAAGGAGGGGCCCACAGCAATAGGAAATAAAACAAATCAAATCAAATAGAAAATAATTGGGTAATAATAATAAAATAATGAATAGTGACAATATTTTTAATACACTAGAGTACATTTTTTAAATAATATGAAAGAGACCTGTACGTCCCCTTGTATAAGATTATGTAAACTATAAAATATTACTTTGCGACATTTTGCCCGGCTGAAGTCTTCTATTATTACACTGAAATCTATACTTGCTAAATGGTCACAGGAGGTTATAGCTGCACTGAAAAAAGGAATATTAGTTATAAATTAGTTTGAAAACTAAAATTAATTAATTAAATTTAGAAAATCCATGCCGCAGGGCTTCCCGTACCGCGGGGCCCTGGGCGGTCGCCCTCCTCGCCCACCCCTAGATCTGCCCTGGAAAAGAATGTAGGCTTAATTTAGGTTATTGATGGAATATGTATTTATTTCATTAACTTTTGTAATTTGTCACCAAGGCATAAGCTAAGCATATATAATAATACAGTTATATCTGATTACCGGTAGTGTTGGAAATACGTCACTAGTCTTACCGTTGTTCTATGACCGTGGCTAGGCTACGGTGTCTTTAATCAGCGGGGCGAGGTTGCTAGGAATGTCGTCACCGAGTTAGTGTCTTCCGACTTAAATCATGTGCCTCGCGGCAAAATATTAAGATCTAAGAATTTTGATTTCCATGTGGGAATACTTGAAGTACTCTTTACAGAAGTGACTAAATTAGATAAAGGAGATGAATCTTTCTACCGAGTTTAGCTTGGACATGTTCATGCCCTGTGTAAATTGATTTACAATATTTCATTGTCGAGGATACACAAGATTAAATGTGTAACTAGAAACGTCTTTGTGACGGCAGTTATAAAAGATACCCAGTGATAGTACTTATAAGTTGGTAAACATAAATACATTTCTCAATCGATTCCACATTCATGTTGGTGCAAAGACGGAGATATGTTGTGTTTGGTTTGAAGTGAGTTTCTTGTAACCCGAGGTGGTCTTGTATTTTCTGAAACTCATTGGATCCAGTTGCTGCCAATTTCTTGGTGCTCGCGGTGTAACGTAAGTTAACTTTCACGTTGATAGGTTTGTAATGTACTTTAGTGGAATTTATTCCGCCTGCCTCATCGTATTATGCTGAGATTTTTGTGTAACCTATTTAGTAATAAAGAAGCCAATAATAGGACGTTTCTTTTCAGGGGCTACTACCAGTAGGCCTAATTCCTCATTCAATTCCAATGATAGACATTCATATTGTACTCGATATTATACTCTAACTTACTGGTATATCTGATAAACTCGAGCGTCATGGTCGAATACGTTTTTTCGTTAACCTCTTCTTCCTACTGTGCACCAGGTGGGTTATATACTTATTACTAGTAGTCTTACTTGAATACCGTATGTGCTGAAATTACCTCCTTTGATGTGTTATACAGGATTATTCACCTAAGATGATACACGGAAATAACGTCTAAACCCTTAAAGATATCGGTATTCTGTTTTCATTATTCGTAACACCCAGGGGCTTGGAAAATAATGTGCTACTTTACTCGTGGGGTGAGTAATAACCGAGATATTGATACTAACACCCTATTTTGAAAATGAATGTCACAAATTCATATTGCTGGCCTATATGATTAACTGCGTACAAGTAAAAATATGTAAGTATTTTCAAAATTGGACAGTTACTTTTTGAGATATCAATAAGAACACAATGTGCTGTTATGCATGCCGCGTCAGACAGCGTGCAGTCGTGCAAAGTCATATTGGTTCCTGGGTCCAGCCACAGAACGGATACCAGGCATGTAAGCATATCGTACACATATGATAGGTTTGTAAAGTGTGTATGACAGGCGAATGCATGACCGGACAGGGAGGGGGGATGGTTTTAAAGGGACTAAAATAATTACTTCGACTGCAAAGGAACATAACGAACCTATAATTAATTGTCATTGGTTTGAGTGTACAGTACCTACTACTGTATGAATTGAGAAATAAACATAACACAGGACACCCGAAGAGCTCCTTCTAGAAAAGCAAATGAATAATGTCCTACTGAGACTTATTGGAAATGATCCCAAGGGCGTGGGCATGGGAACATAACAACATCCCGTCGGTGTAATTGGCATGAACCCAGGAACCTGCTTGCGCGTCTATATGTCCTTGCTTGATAGCACGCTGTCTGATGCAGCATGCACAACAGCGCATGCTGTTCTTATTTATATGTCAAAAAGTAACTGTTCAATTTTGAAAATACTTACATATTTGAACTTTGAACCTGCTGTATGAATTTGTGTTCTTCCATTTGAGAATATTGATTTAGTGTCAATATCTTGATTATTGCTCTCCACATGAGCGTAAGTAGCACATTATTTTACAATCCCCTGGGTCATTTACGAATATGAGTACCGATATCTTGAATGGTTTAGATGTTTTTTCCGTGTGACATCTTAGGTGAATAACCTTGTATATGATAATGATTTGGCATACTGGAATAAGTAGCCTACGACCTCTTATAATTCTGAAGCGCACTTTGTGTGTTCTAGTTTGCTGAATATTATGGAGCAACAACAATTCATTAAGAGTGAGCCAGAATGGCTGCCTCAAACTGATGAATTACCTAATATTGTAAGTTGCATTTATTATGTTTATCATGTAACATAACAATCTTAGAGATGTGCGTAACAAGCAAGGTTTATTCACTTAATACCTGCTACCAATTAGTAGTATTTTATTGTTACACGTAACTTAGTACAGTTATTCTGTCTGTGTGTTTAACGTTGGCTCATGCTGTATTATACTTTCCAGGAATCAATTGACCTGTTACCCTCTTATAATCAGCTGGATGAATCTGGTGATATATATGAAGATAAAAGTGGGGTAGTGAAATTTGAACATCAAGTACAGGTGATTATAGGTTTTATATTTCCTCTCATGTATATGGTTCTTATTTAAGCAGTCAGTAGTTGCTGAAGTTATTGTGTTCATAATGCGCGTCCACTCTGTTGCCACCCTGGGCCCCATTGTATATGAAGTCTATACCATATGCTGTGATTACAGTAGCTAATTTATTGGTAATGCAGGTTCACTGATCATCATTATCATCGTTGACCACCTCCAGTTTCCCGGGTTCGGTTCGCCCTTTTGGCATATTTGTCGGAGGATAAAACACTGATTTAGTAATAACCTTTTATATCAAATCTTCAATATTTTAAACCTCAAGCAGTTAAAAAAAATGTTTAACTCTTTCACATCTAAGGAGTTTTTTTTATAAAAATCAAACGAGAGAGAGCTAGCCATGCCTGTCAATATGATGTTGGTCCTCCTTCCACCTTGATGCCTCCCTCTCCTGTTAGCTATGGCTATCAATATATTGATGGTCCACCCTTGAAGACTGCCTCCACTCCTGGCTGTGACTATCATTATGGTGCTGACTTATCCTTCATCTACATGATAGCCTCTATTGTTGCATAAATATTTATTGGTGACGAGTTCTTGGTGTTTCTAGAAGCTTTGTACGAAGGAGAAAGAGTTTTTTTTTGACTGGCCCGAAGTACCGTCGAATACACACCAGTGATTGTCTAAGGCAGTGTTTCCCAACCTTTTATTGGACCACGGTCGTGAAATACATTCTCTAAAGTTCTTAGGTTGCTGTCTATAAACATATTGTTATTCACTTCTCTGTTTATTAACACATTGCATAATCACCTTATTGGTTGTTTCCTTAGTTTAGGGGCTGCAACAACGCGGTCGTTCACCTTAATAACATCAAGGGCTCATGCATTTTTCATTACAAGTGAATTTATATAACATGAGATTTCAAGTAGCTGCCACTGTACTTACAAATAAGCCCCTATTTGTTATTCGTTCCCATTAATTTACACCCAAAGTTAGGTTTCCATAGATCAAAATTGGTTTTAAATTGCCAACGCGTAGTACAAGACTTCTAACACGAAAGTTATGAACGTTTCTTTTCCTTATTAACGTTATATGGTAACTAAAAGTAACTGCATCTACGTCGCGAAGTCTCAACACACACACACACACACACACACAATGCTACTGACAATATACTAGGCCCACGTTTTGCGTGTGTATACTAACTGAAATGCTTTTTGATAAAAACTGCACATTGACTGTTAGGTGTCTTGCCATGTAACATGGACGAAAGAAAACTATGAATGCAGGGTTGAATTACCTTCAGTAAGTTACTTTATTCCCTCATTCCTTCAGTGCAAGTTTTCAAGCCACCTGTAAGATACAATCCCACCTACGGAAAGGAACACATATGTGAAACAAGTCATTTCTTTGCAGGACGATACAGACCATCACACAGATATTAAGATTGAGGAATCTTCTATTCCGGAGATCGTTCCATGCATCACAACAGCAGTATCATGTTCAGATCTGAAAGAGGTAAGTATCTTCATGCGTCTTTTCAAGACAACTCCTTATCACCTCATAGCATTTAGGGATTAAGAGTTGTATTCTCATAATTACGTTGATGACAAACGGAAGTGTTTGGCTGTTAATACTTACTCCAATGTCATCCACAGCCTGTATCTCCTTTGCAAACAGTGTGCTCCTGTATTCTAGCAGACACACAATGCTTGTAGTTACTAGCATCCACTACAATAGACTCCCCAAAGAGGCATTTCATTGATTCAATCTAACTTTTTTATCATTAAAATATTAATTTGCAGTGAATTGTAAAGAAATGCCTTGTATAAAATTCTGAAGGTTGATTGTTTGATGCCTTCCTTCTCAGAAGCTATACTCGTATGGGCAGTCTAGTTGCTTATTACTCAATGTTATGTGTACGTGTTGGACCGTAGGACCTGTTATGGTCTATTGCAGAGCTTTCCAAACTTTTTCTCATGGCAACACCCTCTTAGCACACACAATTCTACATGACGCCTCTTTAATTATTTAAATTATAATCATAGACTATTTTAACAAAGGAGGTTCATTTTAAAGAAATTGAAATTTTTCACCTATGATTTTCCAAGTATAATAGGCTATATTAAGGACCTTTCTAATAGATACAATACTTGCACCTTGATGTTCCAATTCTATGACTGCTATGGGCTTGGCGATCATTAGAAATATGCTTTATATCAGGTCGGATGCAGGACGAATTCACACGCATTTCCTCATCTGTCATTCTCAAACTTACAGGTTTTACAGCTTTTTTGTATTAGACATAACACGAAACACACTTTCACACGAATATGTCGTTGAAAACTGCAACAAAACAATGAGGGCTCTTTGACTCAGGTGAGGAAGATCTTGTTGAATAGAAATCCAGAAGCTATCTAATTCTTACTCTTGGTTCTTAAGTCTTAAATCCTGGTTGTTTTTAAGCTCCGCCAGTTCCTTTTTTTCGATAAGTTTAAGTTCACAAGTGTTGGAAGGTCCAAAAAGATTTTTTTTCAATTCGTATTGTTTTATGTTTAGTGTTGGAAAATATCCAACCAGCCTCTGTTTCAGTTGCATTAAAAGATTATGAACCAGTAGTTGTATTTTGTCGCTAATTGGATACTTAGATGTCAAAGGACACTCTCAAAATTGCTCTCATTAATTTTTCTAAACCATAAATTTATTTTTACCCTTAAAGTGGCAATCGTGTCGTTAGCAGCAAGGAGATTTGCACTGTTATCAACATCTCGATCACGCGGCTAATAGGCCCAATGAGGGGAATTATTGTATTGACATCTGCCCCTCTCTTATGGTCTTACGGCTAAAAGATTTAAAAATAAATGTTCATTTGACCTCAATCCTTTTAGGCTAATTCTTCCATTACGGCACTGATCTTAGCATATTCATTAGCTCTAAGTTGACCTTGGTCTCTAAAGGTGTATTTACGTTTCAGAACTGGGGAATATAACCACTTATCTGTATAATTTTGATCTCAAGCTCTAGGATGTTAAGGACAGTAGAAAATCATTCAACGAATATATCTTCACTTCAGCTATGCATTGCTGTACAATTACATGGGTTGTCATTTGTGTAAATGTATAAGATGATAACACTGAAATAAATTATTCCATCTTATCCCCAGGATGTAAAAGAAGAAAATCAGAATGAAGAACCAGATGAAAGTGAAAATCACTTAAATGAGTAAGTGTTAAACATACAAACAGTATGATCTTTCGTTTACGTTATACTTACCCACTTTGTAGGAATGTTTAGGCTTTTCCTTTCTTAAATGCGGGTGCTAAACTTTCAGCTTCAAAATGAATTTCACGAATTTCCAAACGAATAATTAATTAAGCGTCATTAATTCATTATTATTCAGGGCAAACAATAAAATATTTGTATAGAGAGACAAAATAATGACACAGAGTTTGAGTGAGTTTCATTTTGTGGTTAAAGGTAAAACACCTAATTTTAGTTTACAAACGACACTATATTACCTTCGCCCAGACACAAATACTTATAAAATGGCAGCTGACACGAGGTTTATTTTATAAAGTAGATGAGTGTGAAATGTGCCGCGGCTGTCTCGCTGACTCTTCTGAGGCTAACTGTACTTGTTACCATCTTGTTCATTCCATGAGTGCTTTGTAGACATAAAATTACATTACCACCGCAGAAGATATATTTTAAAAATCAACCCTATAAATGAGAGATTTAATTACGTTAAAACCCAAACAACTCAAGTCAATCACGTCCCCTAAAAAGCGTGTATACCAGGTCAAGCTGTCATTCATTGGCATTCACTTAAAAATAAAATCATAACACATAAGCTATCACTTCACTCCACGGCACAAAGATAAAAAGCAAGACTGCTGTTGTTTTGAGTCTTCAGCCTTTTGACTGGTTTGATGCAGCCCTCTATGCCTCCCTGTACTGAGCTAATCGTTTCATCTCATAGCTACCACACCCTACTTCTGAGGCAATCTAACAGATTCTGACCTTTGTCTACCCCTACAGTTCTTGTCCTCGACCCTTCCTTCCATAACTAAGCTGGCTTTCCTGGGTTTCTTGGTATGTGTCCTTCAAACCTATCTCTTCTCTTCATTAGCAGTCGCCAGAAACATCTTTCCTCTTCCACCCGTCTTAATACCTTTTCGCTTGTAACCCTATCTATCCATTTGATCTTCATCATTCTCCTATAACATCACATTTCTAACGTTTCAGTTCTCCTCTTTTCTGCTGCACCCATAGTCCAAGTTTCACTCCCTTAGAGTACCAGGCTCCAGACAAAGGCTTTCAAAAATGACTTCCCAATACCGAAATCTATATTCGATGCCAACAGATTCCTTTTTTGCAGAAATGCTTTCCTTGCCTGATCCAACCTACATTTTATATCCTCTTTGCTTCGTCCATCATTGGTTATATTGGCTTCCTAAGTAACAGAAGTCTCCTACTTCCTTCAGTTTTTCACCTGTCAATTTGAAGTCCATAGAAGTTTCTGATTTATTTCGGCTGCATTTCAAGATTGACAAGGGTTAATTTTTAAGACTGCGTAATTTCTTTAATAAAATAATTAATGACGTATTGTGACGCCCACATAACTCGCATTTATACACAATAATTGACAATAGAGGCCCAGAAATTATTTTGGAAATCCTGTCTACATAGTGCAATCTAAGCACAGGTAGATAATTTTTAAATACTACTTCAGGGGAGGAGGATTACGCCACTGTGGTGGGAAAAGTGAACTTTCGCAAAAAATTGTGCCAGTTAAAATGTGCGACGCTAGAGGAGTGGCATGCAGTGGTATGCCGAGAGTTGGATGATAATTGTGCGCTGCTTTGTGTGGTTATAAAAGGGTTACCAGCTTCTGTACATTATAACAGTCCGCTCTATACTGTATGTACTGTGTGCCAGGTAAATCACTCATCTCTACATAATCGGTGTGGCCCTAAGTAGTAAGGTGTTCAATAGTGAAGTATGATAACACTTACATATTCCAACACGGCTATTATAACGTGAATTAATTAGTGTCACATGAACGAACAAACACACCGCTAGTTACTTGGTGTGCAGTTGCCCGTGTTCGTAAGTACAGGGGTCCTATCCCTGGGGTAACTGAACAGGCAACCCGCAATACATCCCGTAGAAAGCTGTGTGAGGGCTCAAACGAAAGGGCTCCATCTCCTCTTTAGGACAAGTCATTTCGCCCTAAGATAAAAATTACCCCCATCCACGAAATTAAGGACTTTTTAGTGCGCATGCGCACTTAAAGTATCTTCTAAATTGGCGGAATTCCCAATTGTTATGCTAGATGGCTCTATACCCCCTTCTCTTCCACCTACCCTTATCCCCCACAACCCCTACCCCCAGAATGCACTAAAATTCCAAATAGATTCTTCCAAATTTAATTAGATTTAACACCATTGCTTCCACTTACATTCGCCGAGCTCATCTCTGTTGACTTCCCTTGGTCAGTTTAGGTTCTTTTCCAGCTTATTTTTAGATTTATTTATTACTAGCTATTTTACCCGGCGTTGCCCGAGAGGTGTATTCACATGTTATAGAAAGATACATGCCGATATATTACGCAAGGTACATTCACTTTGCCCCTATGTGAGTTTAAAACATAGTTATCTTGGGCTCTGAAGTTAATCAAGTGCCATATTAACTCACTGTAAATCTAGGCGAAAGGTACTGTGGAGTACAATAACGTAGTAGAGAATGCATCAATAACAAAAAGGGCTGTATATGCACATTTCTCAAGGACCTAGTCTCACAATTACGGTACATTCCTGATAGTCTTTATTGCTCGTGTAATGGGTGTAATTGAGACGTCTTGTTCACATAGTTCTCTTTCATTTTTAAATTGTTGCATCTACCTTTTTGAAAGGAAACAATATTTAAATTTTTCAATATATGGAATATAAAGTCATCATTCTGGAGTCAAATATACTTACGATTTTTAACCCCGCACAAATGGTGTGATTAATGAGAAATGGCTTATTCATATACATAAAGCAGTGTGTAGGCTACAATAGCTGTATATTAGGGAATAGTATTGCTGTATTTACATTCCTATTATCTCATATTGAGCGGCTTTGGTGGCGTATTTGGTAGCATGCTGAGCTTCTATGGCCAATGTCGCGGGTTAAAATCCGGCCGAAGTCATCGGAGTTTTGAAGAGCGTTAAAAATCCTTCAGCATGCCTTCCTTCGGAGGGGAAGTAGAGCCGGTGGGCCCATGTCATAAGACAGATTTATGTGATGTAAAAGAGCCTTCCACAACTACACTCGTGTGAAAGTAAAATTTGATTAGCGCTATTAAGTTCCAAGGGTCACCGTCTGTTTAAGGGGGTATCTATTAGCCAAGTTTGCAGCTAGGTGTCGTAGAAAAAGTAGGAACTACTTAAAACTGACTGTCTGTAGTCCTTACTTGAATTATGTACAACACACAATAATACAGCCATCACAATTAACACCGGTTATCAGGCAGATTCTACACACATCCAAAGTACACGGGGCTGCATGACCGCGATGTCGCAGCCCCTAAACAGAGGAACCAATTAATCTATCTCGCCTTGTTCAAGTAAAAGGAAGGAAGAAAGTTTGTATTATTACGTGACCGTGAATCTTGTGATTATGAGCCACGGGACCTCCTTTTTACGTGGAATCCGAACCACAGGACATGGCATTTCACTTCGAAAATCTCACATGCATTGACCGGGAATCGAACCCGGACCGCCTTGGTGAGAGGCATACAGCTAGACCGCTGAGCCACCACGCCCCCCTGTTAAAGTAAAAGCAGCAACGTGTAATCCCAGTATAATGTCAAATGAGATGCATTGATTGAGGACACATTGGGCTTCTTCTTTAGCCCCTAAGGTATTTCGAAAGATAGGTCAAAAGTTTGAAATGGCAGACTTGGAATATCAATACTTTACCAATCCGTGTATAATTAATGAAGAGCCTGTATGCTCAAAAATCCATAAGCCTTTTCTAATCAAACCGGCTTCAAGTAACCCGACGTTGTGGAAAGTAAACAGGTTAGCTCAAATTATATGGTGTCTAAAAAGAAAGCATTGAACATGATTTGTCTATTGTTTAATATTTTATGGGTTTAGCGAAGTCCAAAAACTCAAATAGACGTTAGTAAGAAACGAAATAACGTCAGTGCTGGTTCTGGAAGAAGACGTAAATTCGAATGGAGCGCTACTGTGAAAAGATCCTGTCCGCGTTTGAGTGTTGAATGGGCAGGCAGTTTAAAGCAGACAGGAGGGATGCGATCCAGCTGGCAGTGAAAATGGTGCTGCAACCTATCTTGTCTAATGTTAAATGAACAGGCAGTTTAAAACTATTATGAAAGTGAACAAACATCTACAATGGCATTACATATGCCAGTTGCAAGTACCGATGGAAGATTTCGCATTCAACACTACTCTTGGTCCCCCACAGGGGGTGTGCTTTCATTTCCCGAGTTTACGTGAGACAGAGTTAGGTGTGATGATTGTCTTACGTGATTTCCGGCGATAACTTTGTTCCGGACACAAACACTAATTCGTCTAATGTGTGTAGTCGTCAGTTTGAGAGTCCCGCACCCTAGTTGTGATCGTATAATCGTGCACCATGGTTGCGAGGGCAGCTGTTGCAAGTCCAGACATCGTAGGTTTGAAACTATCCTGAGTGAGGTTTTTCTACACTCTGTCGAGGCAAATGCCGGGTTAGTAGTTGACCAATGCTAGTAACGCACATGATAGTGACTTCTTTGCCTCTCATACCTACGATGATATCCAATTAACTATGGAATCAACGGTCCATTGCATATCCATAAGTTATATTTTGAAAAATGGGTATCATAGTGTATTCTTGCGATTCTGTTGAATCATTCTTCAGTACATCCCCCAGGGGCTCACGACTAATGGGACGTGGGTTTGGAGACCACGGGACCCCAGCTGAGTGCGGTATTGCTTTGACTTACTTGTGCCCGGCTCCCTTCTGTCATCGTTCCTGTCGACCACCCTTGGTCACCTCTCGTTCACTTACGACATTACGACACTCCCCCTCCTTCAGGGGCTTACAACTTGTGGGACGCTGGTTAGCGATCAGGGGACCCCAGCTGCGTTCGCGAATGCTTCCACTTAATTGTGCCGGGGTCCTGTTTGGCATATTTACTGTCGGCCTCCCTTGGTCAACTCTTGTTCTCTTCCGACCCTGACGGTATTAGGATATCTGAGGTCTAAGAAGTCTTTCAAATTCCCGCCTTAAATGGACCTTGTTTCATCTTTCCTTATACCCTCATTCTTCGAAGGGTCAGATCTCTTGTTTTTCTTTTCATCATATCTCCTCCCTTCTGCACGAGGTCATAAAGGAGGCAGGGTGTGTGTAGCCCCACCACTGGAGGTGCTACACTCTCAAGGGCTCACGGCTGTTGAGTTTGGCAGGACAGCTGAGCTTGATCTGTTTTTTCCCTTTTTCCAGTGATTCTGGGGCGGTCTCTATCCTATTTCCCTTCCTATTTCCCTTTCGTGGCACACCTTACCAAATCCGTCAATTCTCATTTTTTGAGGGTTGAGAGCATTTCATTTACCTGCATTTTATTTCTCTCATTCCTTCCTTTGTGTCCTTTTGTTCTCCTAATCCGTAATTTGGTTGTAAGTTGTAGTTATTTTTAGTTCTAGTGTTCATTTTATCATCATTCTTCATTTTCATCCCAAAGAATTAAGAGGCCTATAGCCTCCATGTTAGGCCCTTTAACATCAATTCAGCAATATCTTTTCTACAATGAAATCTGAAAGTCTGGTTTAAGTTGTATTCACAGTGGAAATAATTTACTGTATGAAATGTTTGGATTGCATTTCTTAGAACTGTAATCCTCTCCACTCATTAACCTGACCGCAGCAGCGGTCTTGCCAGCAGGAAAGTTCATAAAGGTTTATAAAAATCGAGTGAACCTAATGGAATTCTATTTTAATAAGGTGCGATGGTATGTTTGGTTTCTGTCATGTAATACCAAGCTATTGTATTTTGTGGCCGGCCCCGTGGTGTAGGGGTAGCGTGCCTGCCTCTCACCCTGAAGCCCTGGGTTCGATTCCCGGCTCCGTCAGGGATTTTAGAAACTGACGTGAGGGCTGGAACGGGGTGCACTCAGCCTCGTGAGGACAATTGAGTAGCTGCCTGACAGTGAGGCAGCACCCCGGTCACGAAAACCAAGATTAACGGCCGAGGGGCCCGATGCACTGATCACGCGACACCCCAATATCTGCAGGCTAAGTGGCTGGGCAGCGGTCGCTTGGTAGGCCTAGACTGTTCACGGGCTGTAGTACCACGGGGTTATTATTCATTGATATTTCGTTGTGTTTTTATTATTATCATGTAATATATATTTATTAATTATTCAATTTTTATTTATTTATTGAATATTTAATTTTTAATGATATTTATTTATGGGTGTTCTAACACTAGACAGGATAGCCGAGTGCTTCGATCCCAACTTTTGCAACGCCGGCCACGATGGCAGCGTGTACTTACGACCCATCTAAGATGACGGTCTTACCTATATCCTACCCCTGCACCTTTCCATCACACCCTAATCCGCAATCCCCACCACCGTGTCAATAATTCTTCCAAAATCTAAACAGATTTTTCCAAAATTTACCTGATTTTCCACAAGACCAGCATTGCTTACACTTAGTTATGCCAGGCCCCTCTTTGTCCACCTCCATTGCTCACCTCTTATTCTTTTCCAACCAGCATTCCATTCGAGTAGTCTATCCAATGAACTACCAAAATCATCAAAAATTCACCAGGTTTCCTAAAATCACCAAAATTCCATTAAACTCAACAAATTAACCAGACTCTTCAAAACTCCTTCCAAATATACCAAGTTTGCCTCAAAATCCTTACAAATATGTTAAGATTCCCAAACTTTCTCCAAATTTTCCAAAAATTTCGTAAAATACATAAAAATTCTTTAAATCGCCCAAATTTCCCTGATTTACATCAAATTCACCAGATTCCACGAAAGTCCTTACAAATATACTGAGATTCCCCAAATTCATCAGATATCCTAAAATCCGCAAATAATTCCTCAACTCCTACAATTGCAGAGCACTCCAGACTTCCTCGTAAGAATGGAGTTATACTATACGTTCAAATGCATACTTTCAACTACCTTCCAAAGGGGGTAAGGAGCGGATGGTCATGGTAGCTGCGAGTGGGTGTCTGTCGACACACACCACGAATTTAGTCACCATGGAACCCAAGTATCAATTCTCAAGGTAACATTACTTAGGCCTAAAAGATGCGAAGCAGTTGATATACAAGTACCCATGTTAGTCCGGACTAGAATAGGTTCTCATTCATGGTGATGTGTCTCTATGAAACATGTATATATATTGCAAGCATCGTGGGAAGCAAACTTACGTGTAAGCAATATGAGATCGCCATTTCGGTTGTTTTACTATTGTTTGTATTTGACAATTAAGGCCAGGGTTGGGAAGGAGGCGGTAATGGCCTTAAAGTTGGAACTGTTTTTGGTAACCTGTGTTATTGAGATGGTCATACTTGTGTATGTGAGTTGTTGTTTGTTATTTAAGGGGGGATTGCAACATTATGTTTCTTCCACTTTGGTTAGGTTAGGATGGGATAGGCAAGAGTACTCCGAAATTTTGGAAATCTTGGTGTGTTGTTGTTGCTTGCTTACGAACCTACAAGGGAAATTATTCATGGTGTTGTGAGGGCTATGTGACTACCACAAGATCATGGAATGTATATAGGGTTTGTCAAGAAAGTGACCTAGTAAGTGAGTTACCATCACAGGCCTTTAAAAAATCCATCACCAAATAAGCCGCCAAATATTCTACCATCAAATAAGCCGCCAAATAAACCCCCTTCAAATAAGCCGCCTAATAAGTGACCACTGCAAGAAAGAAGTTGGTGTAGTAAAGAAACTCTCCATACATTGCTCTGTATGTAAAGTAACTTTGCTTTATGGAGGGCTGGGTAGATTCATGATATCTGGGGGATAAGGGATAACCTAAGAGGTAAATGAGTTCGGCTGTAGAGGGTATGAGAAACAGAGGTAGACCTAGGATGCTATGGTGAGAACAATCTCCAAATGGAAGGAGTAGACGCAGAGGATGCTGGTGGAATACGAACCACAGAACATGACATTACACTTCTAACACATGGTTCCGTGAAGAACTAAAGAGCCTATTTTCATATATCCTACTTATGTTCATAGCCTATCAACATACAGAATTTCAATTCGATTGCTGTAATTGATTCGTAGATATTGAGAACCGTCTAAATATTTTGGATGGATCGCCATGTTGGATTTTTATATATGTAGGCTA
The DNA here is from genome assembly GCA_946902985.2 of Meconema thalassinum. Lineage (NCBI taxonomy): Eukaryota > Metazoa > Arthropoda > Insecta > Orthoptera > Tettigoniidae > Meconema > Meconema thalassinum. The sequence goes on from OX336397.1 coordinate 148,344,884, forward strand.
TAGAGTTATGTACTATTACTTGAAGATTATTGCGTAGGTGTATCATTTAAACTTTAATCGCATGATGGAGAAGATGTGCCCTAATCTTCCCATAAAGGGAGGACGCGAACCAGGCGTAAGCCTGACCAAATAACTGCTGTGAAAGAACTATGAAACTGAAGTGATGTGGGGTAGAGGGCATCGAGGTACATCACCAGAAAATCAAAGGTTAGATAACAATATTTATTGCTTAAGTGCAAATTGATAACACAGTAAACAAAAAATGCACATAAGTGCCCATATGAATAGTTTAAATGTATCAATTGTTAGGGTTTGATTACAGAAACCCTAATTAAGAGAAACCAATGGAATGCTTGATTCTGACTAGAGAAAAGTTGAGCTTGACATATAAATATTGCGCTTGAATCACCTAATGATAAAACGGAATGAAGAAATGCATGACAATAGTAAAATTGAAATTTTACATAAAATGAACTTATCTTCTCAAAATAAAGTTGAAGATATATCCTTGCAGAGCCAGCTCCTTAAAAATTCCAGTTACCAAAAAATGGTGTTGAGAAGTCTTTAAAGTTCTTTTGGAAGGAGGCGTTCATGTCCTTAAGATATGTATGCCAGAAGTAGAAAAGTCCAACTCTCTTCCATTTCTCTTGTAGTATCCAGGCGATGATTTATAAGAAATCTGAAGTTGGCTAGCAGTCGGGAAAACGGCTGTTGTTTTGTAGGATGAATCAAAATAGACACCATCTAAGAGGTGGCTCGCTGAGTAAGACAGCCGGTATTTACTTCTACCAGCTGGATCGTTGCGTCAGAGTGAAGAACTCATGGTGTAACTGTTCGGCAGCGTAGTGGCTAGCGATGCGGCACTGAGAGGAGTGAGCAATAGTGCCATGAGAAGCAATAGCGTTTAGAGAGTGATGATCTGACTGCAGCGTGGATCTGAATGACGATCTGAATGATGCAGGACACCACCAAGCAGCGTCTCTTATACGGGAGCGATAGAACACTCTCGAACCAGTAGCCCACCTGACCACAGAGTCTTGTCATTGGCTGAATGAAGGTCGAGCTGACGTCATTCCAACACCGGCATGTGGCAAGCCGAAAGCACAATAGTAGACGCTTTGTTTGCCGAGGGTGTGGGTGGCTGAGAATGTGAGCGCTGGAACACTTGAGGTAAGATCTTTAGAAAACCGAAGCTTACATATATATGTACAAATCAATAAATTAATTATAATACAACAACATATTAACTTGTTTGGAAGTTTTCGGGACAGAAAAAAGCGAACAGTAAAACAGGGCTGTCGCGAAGAAGTAAACATGTACAAACTTATATTGTCACCACCAAAACAATCAAACAAGAACCGAACAACAACAAAGAAGCAAAACTCTAAGAGTCGAGTGGTAGGGGAGCAATCATAGAAATAGGTCTGGTATAATAACTTTTACTGGTAAGAATATCTACCACTCGATCATGATTATCCCGACCAGAGTGGCAATGGGTCACTCTGCTGAGATTCCATACGAGGGGGGGGGGGGGGGGGGAGGGAGTGGGGTCCCGAAGGTGCACCATGTCACCCACACGTACATTAGGATGAGAGAGGCACCATCTCTCCCTTCGCGGGAGTAAACTGAGATACTCCAGCTTCCAACGGCGCCAAAAAGCATTGCGGAAAGATTCTATCTTTCTCCAATAAATAGGCAGATTGATATCAAGCGTCGAATCAACAAGGGAGGAGTGGAAGCTAAGGCGCAACCAATTAAGAAATGACTGGGCGTTAAGGAAATAAGATCATTAGGATAATTGGGTAAGGGAGTAAGTGGTCTATAATTAACAATTCCTTCTATTTGAATTATGAGGGAATTAAATTCTTCATAGGAAAGTACAGAAGGACCAAGAGTTTTCCGTGATTGCCTCTTCGTAAGCTTCACGCACGATTCCCAGCGACCACCATGGTTAGAGGCATAAGGAGGGGTGAAATGCCACTTGAAACCCTTATTGTAGGAAAAATTAGAGAGTTGTTCCTTATAGGAAGGAGAGGTTAGTGCCTTTCTTAAAAGATCAGAAGCACTAATGAAAGTTTTCGCATTATCTGAGAATACTTCAGGAGGTACACCTCGTCTAGCGGTGAAACTAGAGAAGGCGGTTAAAAATAGGAAGGGGAAGCATTTATTACCAACTCGAGATGAATGGCTCCTGTAACCATGCAAACGAATAATGCTATATGAGCCGTTGAAAGCCCAAGTGGTGTAACTCCTCTCGGAATAGGAGGTAAGTCTAACCTTTGTGGCTGACAGACGCAATGCTTACTTCCAATGCTTCACACACACTGGCCCTGAGCTATGCCTGCGTGCCATAAGGTTTAGACTTTCCTGTAATTCCGAGAGGAGTTACACCACTTAGGCTCTCAACGGCTCATATATAGCTTGCCCAACACCTTGCGTTTAGTAGTAGGAGAATTCACTTGATAAGTATAAGGACCAGAATAATCAACACCAGTAAATGCAAAGGGCTTGTTAGGCTCAGATCGAAAGGAAGGAAGCTGACCCATAGTCTGAGTGATATGGCGTGGTTTAGCCTTAAAACAAGGTATACACTTGTGAACAACAGATGACACTTCATGAGCTCCATTAATGAGCCAGTAGTTCTCTCTAATCATACACAACAAAGCACGAGTTCCTGCATGTAAATGCTGGTAATGAAACTTCCGAATTATGAGAGCGGTCACATGATGTTTTAATGGAAGAATTATAGGATGCCTTTATTCATCAGAATAGTTTGAACATAACAATCTAGCTCCTACCCTTATCAAACCATCTTTATCAAGGAAGGGAGTAAGGGCTGAAAGTCGACTAGACTTGGGTAATTCCAGACCAAATGAAAGTATCTGCTTTTCGGAAAAAAACACTTCTTGTTGGGTTAACAGTAGAATTCTTCGCGTTGCGAATTCCAGTTCTAATGCAGTGAGAAAACCTTGAGGTTTGAGAGGTTGATTACAAAATATTTCCATCGAAAGAGGTATGCCATCACTCGAATTAATTTAGAGAATGAGGAATAGCACTGAAAAAGACTAATCGTAACTGAAACAACATAAGAGGAAGCGAAAACCATGCGAGTTTCTGGTACTTCTGTCAACACATTACATGAAAGACGAGGCCAGAATGCGGAATTTTGCAAAAGACATGGCGGCCCATGCCAGTGTAAATCAAAAGAAGCCAATTTTTCAGGTGAACAACCACGTGATATAATATCCGCGGGATTTTCTTTTCTAGAAACATGACACCACTGCTCTGAGTGGGAGATTTCCTGAATTTTGGAAACACGATTCGAAACAAAAGTATTCCAATGAGAGGAGGGTTTCGAGAGCCAAGCCAAAACAACCGCTGAGTCACACCAAATCCATGTGCGGGAAAATTGAACATTCAGATTTTTGTTTAGTTTGACAGATAATTCGGCGGTCATTAAGGCGGCAAACAATTCCAATCTAGGAATGGAAATTGACTGAAGCGGAGCTACTTTGGACTTAGCACAAATCAAATTTGAAAATCCATCAGAAGAGGCGGTGGGACGTCCTACTATATAAGTACAACAACCAAAGGCTTTTTCGGAACTGTCCGCAAAAATGTGCAATTCAAAGGATCGACACACGGGAACTGAGATTAAAAGGCGGGGAATACAAATTTTAGAAAGATCAGATACGCTGCTTCGATATTCCAACCATTCCTTCAGAAAGGGAGTGGGTACTAATTCATCCCATCCTGATTTCAGTAATCAAAGTCGTTGCATAAAGATTTTTACAGTGATGACAACAGGGGCTAGGTACTGAAGTGGATCAAAGATCTTGGCTATCTCTGATAAGACTTCCCTTTTAGTTTGAGGATTCAAATTTGACATCTGAACCTTATAGGAGAAATCATCAGAAGAAGGGGACCAGAAAATACCTAGGGCTCTCACGGTAGCTTCCTCAGTAGGCAGCTCAATTAACTTAGTGGTGGGCGAGTCAGATGAAATCTTTATCATAAACTCAGTTGAATTTGAGCTCCACTTATGGAGCGGAAAACCACCTCCAAGCAATAAAGATTTTAAGATCTTCAGAAATAATACAAGCATCAGTTAAATTCGAAAAGGAATAGAGGAAATCATCCACGTAAAATGAATTTTTAAGTATTTCAGAGGCTGAAGGATGGTACTTATGACTATTTAGTTCAACCAGCATATGCAGAGAGCGAAATGCGAGGAAAGAAGAGGGGTTTAAACGATAAGTTACTGTTCTTAGACGAAATATTTTTATGGGTTTTGAATGTTCGTCCCACCACAAAATCCTTTGCAAATCCTGTTGTTGGGGGTTTACCAAGATTTGTCGATACATCTGTTTGATGTCAGCTATGACTGCTATGGGGTAAAGACGAAAATTCAATAAGACAGAAGTGAGATCATTCTGAATTGCGCGTCCTGAATGCAAAGTATCATTGAGCGAAATGTCATTGATGTCAGGAGAAGAACCATTAAATACCACTCTTATCTGTTCCCGTGTGGAAGGGTTTTTCCAGACAGCGTGAAGGTTTAAGTGAACTATATTTTGGAAGAATTATTTTCATCTTCGATTTTGGAAATTACCTCCATATGATTAGCAGACTCATATTCCTCCAAAAAAAGAGGTGTACTGACTTTTCATAGCCTTATCTTGCTTGAAGCGATTTTCGACGGCGAATAAAGCTTTAAGCGCCCTAGGGTAAGAATCAAGAATGATAGGGGGATCTGAAATTCTAGGAAGAGTTCCAATAAATCTATCTTGAGTGGTACGAACAGTACTTTGACGAAAAAAGCTTTTCGCAAATCTCGTTATTCGAGGAAGAAGAAGCTGCGGTTTGGATATTTTCTATATCCCAAAATTTTGTCAAGTCATGGCCCAAATTGGCGTGAACATGATAATAGGTTGAGACAGACTGAACAGGACTGCGATGTATTTGGCCCGTGGCAATCTATCCAAAACTAGTTTTTCGAAAAAAAAAAAAAAAGACGCTAGGGGCAACCTTGACTTTCTCAGAATGCAAACACTGCCAGAAAATGCTAGAACTGTGAAGAATGTCAACGGGCATATTTTCGTTAAAGCGTGGATCGGCAAATTTTATGAAATGCGGAATATGCCATTTATTAACTGGGAAAAAAGAACTAGGAGTCTCATTGCCTATGGAATCAATCGCTAAGCAATCTAGTTGAAAACGAGTGCCAAAATTATGAGAATCTTTTAAGTTGACCTGGACGAAACTTAAAGATTTGGACTTTGAACGATTAATTCCAGTAACTTCGATTGAAGTAGGATGTTTTTGCAGACCTAATTTATGAATTAAATGCTCACTGATGAAGTTGTTAGTGGCAGCATTGTCTAGTAACCCACGAGCAGTAATCCATTTACCATGAGCATTATTCGGTAAGACTTGCACAGTGGATAGCAATACTTGAACCTTACTAAGGGAAGTGGAGCTTTGAGTAAAAGACTGAGCACTAGTAGAAGGAATTTCAGAATTAGGCTTTTGAGGAGAACAGCTTGGGGTTCATGATCGTGGTTTCTCATGTCTATGTAATAAAGTATGATGCTTGCCCTTACAATGAAGGCACAGGCGTTCGGATCGACAGTTACTCAAAGAATGGGCTCTCGAGAGACAATTATAACAATGTTTTTGTTGAGATAGTAATTTGCGTCTCTCATCCACAGACAAGGCTTTGAAATTGGAACATTGATATAAGTTGTGGGACTGTTGGCATAAAACACAACTTTGCATCTGACTAGGCGATTGAATATGTGCGGCAAAGAGACCTCAAAACTCTTTGATCATGACTGATGACCTTTTGGTTTGAACGAATTTTAGCAGAGACATCAACACTTTTTTGGCAGGCTATATTGGACAAAACTTGGCACCTGGCCTTTATAATCTTAACAAGGGCCTCGTAAGTGCATTGCGAATGCTGAGATAGCTCCATCTCCCAGGCTTTTACGGTAGCAGAATCGAATTTACTGGTCACAAGATGAATTATGAATAAATCCCAAAATCTCACAGGCTGACCTAAATTCGTCAAGGCACGGATGTGAAGCTCTGCTGTGTCAATTAAATTGCGAAGGGTTATAACATTATCAGATTGAATATTAGGAAGATTGAACAAAGCCTATATATGTTTTTGAGTCCTAAGCCTTGAATTTCCATAGCGATCTTTAAGTAATTCTACAGCGACTTCGTAGTTGTCAGTTGTCAAGGCTCATGCCTGAATGAGCTTAAGTGGCTGGCCTTGAACGGCTGAGCGCAAGTAATGGAACTTTTGTATGGGCGGAAGGATTTCATTGTCATGAATTAATGAAGTAAATAATTCAAAAAATTGTTCCCATGAACTTTCATCGCCACGAAATGTGGGTAATTCAATTTTCGGGAGAATAGTTCGGTTTGGTGCGGAGGAAGAGGAAAAAGGAGTTGAATCTTCTTTCTTAGCTTCAAGTGTTAGAGTTCTAAGTAAAGCTTTTGCTTCTGCATAGCCTTGATAATACAGTCGTTCAGTTTCATTACGATCAGTCTGTTGTTCGGGGCTTTGAATTTCAATGCTGCATTGAATTTCATCGTACTTTTCAAAAGCTTGTTCATAGTTCTTTAATCTCTGAGGTATAATATCTAAGTTACGTTCTTGTTCTGTTAGCTCTGAAAAAAAAGTTCTGAAACGAGTTAATTTGTCCTTATATGAAGCGCGAGTGTTGATAATTGTATTAACAAGAGGCATGTTGGAAACTGGTGCAACTCACCACCTGTATTTGACTTGTACCGCGTGCGTCAGCTGAAGTGAACACCAACGGAGTAAGAACTGGCACCTCTCCAAGATCCTCCCTGCGGCTGCTCGACTCAAGCTTGAACTGCAAAATACACAAGTATTAATACGTTGTAAAGTAGATTAACCATTAATATTATTATTTTGATTTCTGGTGTGCAATATTTGAAATGGGTTAAATCCCGGGTTTCGGCACCAAGGATTTATGGAGAAGATCTGCCCTAATCTTTCCCATAAAGGGAGAACGCGAACCAGGCGTGAGCCTGACCAAATAGCTACTGTGAAAGAACTATGAAACTGAAGTGATGTGGGGTAGAGGGCATCGAGGTACATCACCAGATAATCAAAGGTTAGATAACAATATTTATTGCTAAAGTGCAAAATGATAACGCAGTAAGAAAAAATTCACGTAAGTGCTCAAATGAATAGTTTAAATATATGAATTGTAATGGTTTGATTACATAAACCCTAATTAAGAGAAACCAATGGAATGCTTGATTCTGACTAGAGAAAAGTTGAGCCTGACATATAAATATTGCGCTTGAATCACCTAATAATAAAACGGAATGAAGAAATGCATGACAATAGTATAATTGAAATTTTACATAAACTGAACTTATCTTCTCAAAATAAAGTTGAAGATATATCCTTGCAGAGCCAGCTCCTTAAAAATTCCAGTTACCAAAAAATGGTGTTGAGAAGTCTTTAAAGTTCCTTTGGAAGGAGGCGTTCATGGCCTTAAGATATGTATGCCAGAAGTAGAAAAGTCCAACTCCTCTTCTATCTCTCTTGTAGTATCCAGGCGATGATTGATAAGAAATTTGAAGTTGGCTAGCAGTTGGGAAAACTGCTGTTGGCTTGCAGGATGAATCAAAATTGACACCGTCTAAGAGGTGGCTCGCTGAGTAAGGCAGCCGGTATTTACTTCTACCAGCTGGATCGTTGCGTCAGAGTGAAGAACTCATGGTGTAACTATTCGGTAGCGTAGTGGCTAGCGATGCGGCACTGAGAGGAGTGGCAGCAATAGTGCCATGAGAAGCAGTAGCGTGTAGAGAGTGATGATCTGACTGCAGCGTGGATCTGAATGACGATCTGAATGATGCAGGGCACCACCAAGCAGCGTCTCTTATACGGGAGCGATAGAACACTCTCGAACCAGTAGCCCACCTGACCACAGAGTCTTGTCATTGGCGTAATGAAGGTCGAGCTGACGTCATTCCAACACCGGCATGCGGCAAGTCGAAAGCACAATAGTAGACGCTCTGTATGCCGAGGGTGTGGATGGATGAGAATGTAGGCGCTGGTACACTTTAGGTAAGATCTTTAGAAAACCGAAGCTTACATATATATGTATAAATCAATAAATTAATTATAATACAACAACATATTAACTTGTTTGGAAGTTTTCGGGACAGAAAAAAAAGCGAACAGTAAAACAGGGCTGTCGCGAAGAAGTAAACATGTACAAACTTATACAGTCATGAAAGTGACCACATGATTAGAACACAAGAAATCCAATCGAGCTTTAAATATTTCGCGCATCCACCGTATTGAGGTTATGAAAACATTTGAAATAAATTTGATGTCAGTGGATTAAAATATATGTAAGCATTAACCGTACATTGTTCCACTACCCTTGGATGGTTAAATCACGAGAAACTTCCTGTTAAATATTTAAATTTCACGTCGCCGTCATGTTGGATTTGGGCCCACCAGGCTATTGAATAATACATAGGTGAACGTATGTTAATAGCCTTTATCAGTTTGATATCTGTCATAGATTCGTAGATATTGAGAACCGTTTAAAGATTTCGGATGGCCATCTTGTTGGATGTTTACGTATATTGGCCATAGAATTAAATGATATAGATCCAATAAAACAAGATATTAAATAGTACTTTATCATAAGATAAAGAAAATGTTGATAATACATAAGCTAATCATCCTCTATTTATTATAAGATGGCAATTCTTACGTAGGTTCATTATTCAAACGGTGACTTCCATCGCCTGATTAAGACACAAGAAATAAAATCTTAATTTTAAAATTTAGCACAGCGGCCATCTTGAGGTTATGCAAACAACTGAACTAACTAACTAACTTAGATGTCAGTTCATTACAATATGTGTAAACATTTGCTGCACCATGTTTCACTGCGCTCGGTTGGATAAATCGTGAGAGAAGTCTTTTTAAATGATTCAACTTCGTCTGGCCGCCATACATAACAGGTTATTAAAGTTACACCGGTGAACTCGTAGTAGTGTGCTTTATCATTGTATAAAATTTCAGGGTGATATGTGTAATAGCTTCGGAGATATAGAATGCCGGTGAAATATTTCGCTGAGCCGCCATGTTGAATTCGAGAGACGTAATAAAATTTGAAGGGCACGGTCTGGATCGGACAAAATAGTGCTATGTTCTTACCGAGTTTCATAGAAATTGCTCCAGGCATTTATATTTTATTAGGGGACAAACACATATACGCATACAGACACTTGGGCAAAGGGTGATCTCGTAAGCTTATGTTTTCAAAAATTAAAATTGGCAAAAAACACACATGCATTGACCGGGAACCTTTTCTTGTATGTATATAAATAAGCCGTATGTAAACTTGATCTGACAACCTGTGTTATTGTGTTATTTGTATAAGAAAGTGTGTTTTTGTATTTCCGAGTGATAATTGTAAAGAAGGTTGCCGTGGCCTTAAGTTAGAATCATCTCTACATTTTCCTGGAGTAGAAATAGTAAACTACTTCCAAGATGGGAATCGACCTCTCACCTCTTTTCAGTTTGGCCTCACGATTCTGAGTGTACTCAGATCGGAGTTTATCTGCTTTGTGTTGTTGGAATACTATTGACAGTGGAATAGGAGTAGGCATATGGTCATACACATATTCGTGGCCCTCCTTGTGCTCGGACAGGTTAAATCACCGGCTTGTTAGGGAACCTTATGTGTACAGTAAGTAGGAGCAAGCAACCTGCTTCACTTGTAAACCTGCTAATAATAACATAAGTAAACGTATGGGAGTGATGGAGTCGTGCTCCCATCTAACAGATTATGGACTCAATGGAAACGAACAGGTTATCGAACCTGTATTCAATGGGGATGCATTTATATCAATGTTGGTATGTAGAATTAGGAAAGCCAAAGCCCTTTTGCCAAGCCCCGGGACCAGTCGGGTGGTGCCTAGGCGATAAGGAGGTGATGGACGGGGAGGTGCGAGTAGGAATGATTCATACCCGAGGAGAGTAACTGCTCAGACAAGGTCTCGGTGTGCCCAGACTCTAAAAGAGCTGACTCTTTTCGATAACTTGCGAGATGAAGCATGGTCTAGAATGATTGGATACAGATGTGGTGTAGTGACTACTTCTGGATTGATGTGTAGATAACGTTTATGGGGTCATCTGTGATCCGTAGTCCTAAACCTTTTGGGCTTAGCGGTTGTGCGGGAAGGGCAATAATGGGTCTTACCCAGACAGAGCCTAAGCCGAGAGAGCATCCACAGCTCCGGCAGATAATTCGCGGGGATCATTCAAAGCGGTCTTGTTAATAATTAATACCCCAACTGACAAAAAGCCTCGTAAAGCGAACAGTCATGTAATATATTTAGGCACTGAATGAAAATATAGTAATGTAAAATGCAACCAATGTTGGAATAATAGTTGTGTCGAGTGAGGGATTTGAACCCTCGCTTCCTATACTGGAAATTTGAATTCATACCGGTGGGCCAACCCAACGAGTAATGATTTACACCATGAAATCAAAACAGGAATCGTTATACACTTCGAGGATATGAACCCCCTGAGGGTTGCTGGAGCTATCCGAATCAGTTGCGCAGTCAGTACAGTTGCTTGGAACGTGTTGAGAGTGCGGTAGGGTGATACCAGTCAATACATGTAGTATCAGAGGGCTATAGGCCACAGCCGACTCATCAAGGGTATTGAGCATCGTGGTGGTAAGTGAGACGCTGTCTAAATGGTAGGAAGAACTACACAAGAGCAGGCAGAACATTTGGGGGCTGTATATTCTCTCAGGGTTGTAGTATGTGGGAATTATTAGAGTCGATGTGTATAATTGTTAATGTTTGCCAGTTCTCAGTTGTGATCTATAATATTCTGCAAGAATGAAATTAGTGTTGCCATGAAACTCTCTACACTATGTGGTATATATGTGTTATTGTAGCTATGCATGTATGTGGAAGAACATTGAAAGACTCCTTAGACCAAAGATACTGTAATACTGTTGGGTTTGAAGACATCAAGAGTTAACCATGGAAAGTCGACAGGGAGGATGATAGAATAAGGATTTATGGTTTAACAACTCTAGGATAAGGTACTTAGGTACAAATACATGGGAATGATTGATGAGAAATTCAACCGAGTAGATGTCAAAGAACATATAAACATAAGATTTAGGGATACTGTGCAAAGCATGTCTTGGGTTGAGAGTGCACATAGAAAGGATAGAGTACAACCATTGGTCGAGAGCAAAATGGTTTAAAACCCGAGTGGCATTAGACAGCAATGGGAATATAATATCAATGTTTTAGTATACGTTAAACTCAGCTGTAGAGGGTAAGATAAGCAGAGGTAAGCGTAGGAGTAGATGCATGGAGTCAGAGTTATAGATATTAAAGTGAGAGATTGGGGATGAGATCTGATGACAGTTTATGTGATGGTGTGATTTTTACGGCCGGAAGCCTTTTCTGACACCAACCTCATCGGAGAAATCTATGAGCGTTAAATGAATTAATGTGACAAACTCGGCAATGAGGAGAAGTGGCCTACGATAATGGACCGTCTCAGCGATTGCCTGGAGGGATTGTGGTGAACCACAGAAAACGACTTCTAAGATAGGTGACGTGTAAGGAGAAAATTATGGAATCTATGAAAATTTTGGTGTGTTTTTTGATTATTTTAATTTTTATGAATTTTAGTGAATTTGGGAAAGTTTCATAAATTAGAGTGACATTGGGTATATTCGGGTATTTTAATGTGAATTTAGATAGAGTTTAGGCAATTATTGGGCAAATAAATGGGATTTGAGTAAATCTCGATAATCTTTGGAGAAATGTGTGTAATTGAGGAAATTTAGGGATCGGCCAAACGCTCAATAACCCTGTTGTAGGGAGGAAACACACACACAAATAGAATCCCAGAGTATATTAGAGTAGTTTGAAAATTGTAAATACTTGGGTCGTGCATTCTCTCATGATGGTTGTGTTTGGGGGATATAAAGTGTCGACGTGTTTAAAAGCCAATGCAGTGAGTTTTCAGTTGGATTCAACAGTACTGTTCAAGTAAAATGTTAGTATAGCAATGAAATCTTTCTACCTCATTTAGTATTTGGATCATCCTTTCTATATGGAAGTGAGTAAAGGGCAGATTAAGATACCTGTCACAAAAGTTAGAGGTAACTGATATGGGGGTAGATGGGACGATTAGGTGGTACCAATGGCAGGAGGTGTATGTATCCTCGTAATGAGTAGTTAAAGGTTAGGTTTGAAATAGACACGTTAGATAAAGTTCTTCGTGTGAGCCGACTTAGATGGTGGGTTCTGTGGTGAGAATGGGAGGTGAGATTACCTAAGAGATTAATAAATTCGGCTGTAGAGTGTAAGAGAAGCAGAGGTAAGGATTTTTAGGGCGATGCGCACCTAGGATCTTCTAAGAAGGCGAGATTTTCAAACGTTACGGTATTGATATCGCGCCAGGAGATGGCAGTTGGGTTTGAGCTGCAGATGTCTTCCCGCTCACTGCGTATCGCGCATTCCAAAAACATTAAGTTGGTCACTAGTTGCTTCACTCAGCATAATCGTTCTTTGACTGGCGACGTGTTGTCTGCTGCGATAACAACCATTGCATGCGGAAAGCCGGTATATTTAGGTTTGTAATAGGTGGATCGCGCATGCGTCCTGCAGGACCCCACGCATCCCGTCGTGGCGTATTGAACTGCCATCCCCCGGCGCGATGACAGCAGATCCCTGCATAGCCCCTTCTCTACTCCCTACCCCCATCCCCACCCTCAGAATTCTCTAAAATTCCAAACATATTTTTCCAAATTTAATTAGATTTAACACGAAAGTCCACCATTGCTTCCATTTACTTTCCCCGGGCTCATCCACGTTGACCTCCCTTGGTCAGTTTCTGTTTTTTTTTTCAACTAATGCCTCGATTTATTTATTACCAGATGTACCCCGCATGCGTTGCAGTGCCAACCAAAGAAAGTTTGGGCGATGTGACTTTGTTTGTTGAATTGCTTTTGGATTCCTGATATTTTTTTTCTTTTTAAGTTAACCACCTCTAAACTATTATAAAATTGATTTACTATCTCAGAAACATTCATGGGAATGTGCTCAACAGCTCCCCAAAGTTTCATCGCAATGAAATGAATGGTATATGAACGTATACGCGTCTTAGTTGAAACTATTCGGGCACCGTCATCCATTTGTTGAATATACTCGTACGCTACCTATTGTAAAAATTGATTACACTAAGCCTGAAATCTTCCCTGGAGTGTACACAACATCCCACCCAAGTTTCATTGCTATCGGACGAATAGTATATGAACGCATACGGGACTTTGTTGAAACGCTTCATGCGTAGTCGCCCATTTGTTGAATCTACTAGTGAGCTACCTATTGTAACATGGATTTACTATGCCAGAAACCTTGCCTGGCGTGTACTCAACCTCTCACCCAAGTTTCATCGCTATCGGACGAATGGTATATGAACGCATACGGGACTTTGTTGAAACGCTTCGCGCGTCGTCTGTCGATTGTTGAATCTACTCGTGCGCTACCTATTGTTAAGTGGATTTACTACGCCAGAAACCTTCCCTGAGGTGTACACAACATCTCACCCAAGTTTCATCGCAATGGGATGAATGGTATATGAACGCACGAGGGACTTTGTTGAAACAAACGCACGCCAATTTGTTGAAGCTACTCGCGCGCCATGTATTGTAAATTGGATTTACTATGCCTATAACTTTTCCGGGAGTGTGCACAACAACTCACCAACATTTGATCGCAATTGGATGAAATGTATATGAACGCATCGCCAACACACATTTGTTTAAACTACTCGTGCGCTGTCTATTGTAAATTGGATTAACTATGCCTCTTACCATCCCGGAAGTGTGCACAACAAATCCACCAAAATTTGATCGCAATCGGATGAATGGTTTATGAACGCGTAAAAGACGAACAAACGAACATCCTTTTTAGCCTATTTTCATTTATTTAACAAGTAGTTCTGTGAAGAACTATATAGCCTATTTTCATATAACCTACTTTTGTTAATTGCCTCTATCAACATACAAAATTTCAGTTTGGTGCTGTAATAGATTCGTAGATATTGAGAACCGACTAAATATTGCGGATGGTCGCCGTGTTGGATTTTTATATATGTAGGTCCTAGAGTTATGTTCAGTTACATGAAGAGTGTTGTGTAGGTGTAGCATTCAAACTTCAATCGCAAGATTAGGACACAAGAAGTAAGAACGAGATTTTAAAATTTCGCACAGCTGCCATCTTGTGGTTATGGAAACAGTTGAAACAATGGAAACAGTTGAAACAAATTAGATGCCAGTGGATTAACATTTGTATAAGGATTTACTGTACCAAGTTTCACTGCACTCGAATGGCAAATTGCGAGAAACGTCCATGTGAATATTTATACTTCGCGTCGCCCCCATGTTGGATTTCTGATCACCTGGTTATTAAAAGTCCTATTGGTGAACTTATGTTCATAGCCCCTATGAACATAAAAAAAACCAGTTTGATTGCTATAATGGATTCGTAGATATTCAGAGCCGCCTAAATATTTCGGATGGTCGCCATGTTGGATTGTTATATGTATAGGCCATAGATTCATGTACCATTAAAGGAAAATTATTGCGTAGGTTCATTATTCAAACTTTCATTTCGATCGCCTGATTACGACACAAGAAATAAAAACTTAATTTTAAAATTCGCACAGCCGCCATCTTGAGGTTAAGTAAAAAATTGAACTAAATTAGATACCAGTGCATAACAATATGTATAAACATTTCCTGTACCAAGTTTCATTGCGTTTGGATCATTGAATTGCGAGAAAGGTCTATTTAAAATTTTCAACTTCGCTTGGCCGCCATGTTCGTTTTGTAGTTAACTGGTTTTTGAAAGTCTTATAGATGAACTTCCAGTAGTGCCCTTTATCTCCGTACAAAATTTCAGGGTGATACCGCTTATAGTTTCAGAGATAGAGAATGCCGGTGGAAAATTTCGCAAAGAAATCATCTTGTGGTTATGTAAATAATTGAATTAAATTAGATGTCGGTGCATTACAATGTTTATAAACATATACTGTACCAAGTTTTATTGCGTTTGGTTGGTTAAATCGCGAGAAACGTCTAGTTAAATTTCGCAACTTCACTTGGCCGCCATGTTGGTTTTGCAGTTACCAGGTTTTCAAAAGTCACATAGGTGAACTTCTAGCAGTTCCCTTTAACACCGTACAATATTCCAGTGTGATATAGGTAATAGGTGCACAGATATTGAATGCTGGTGAAATATTTCGCACAGCCGCCATGTTGGATTGGTGAGACGTAACAAAATTTGAAGGGCACGGTCGGGGTCGTCCGGAATAGTGCTATGAACTTACCAAGTTCCATTGAAATAGCTCCAGCCGTTTAGAAGTTATTAGGGGGACACACACACCATCACACACACGCACACACAGACACACGGTCAAAAGGTGATCTCGTAAGCCTATTATTTCATAAATGTAAATAGGCTAAAATAGGCTTATGAGATCACCTTTTGTCGGTATGTCTGTCTGTGTGTGTGTGTGTGTGTGTGCGTGTGTGTGAGGGATTTTTGTTTGTCGCCCCTAATAGCTTCCAAACGGCTTGAGCGATTTCAACGAAACTCGGTAAGTTCATAGCACTATTCCGGGTGACCCGACCGTGCCCTTCAAATTTTGTTACGTCTCACCAAGCCAACATGGCGGCTGTGCGAAATATTTCACCAGCATTCAATATCACCGAAACTATTACCGATATCACCCTGGAATCTTGTACGGTGATGATTGGAACTACTAGAAGTGCACCTACGTGACATTTGAAAACCTGGTAACTTCAAAACAAACATGGCGGCCAGGCGAAATTGCGACTTTTAAATAGACGTTTCTCGCGATTTAACCAACCAAACACAATGAAACTTGGTACAGTATATGTTTATACACATTGTAATGCTGCGACATCTAACTTCGTTCAATTGCTTACATAACCTCAAGATGCCGGCTGTGTGAAATATTTCACCGGCATTCTATATCTCTGAAACTGTTACATGTATCAACATGAAATTTTGTACGGAGATAAAGGGCACTACTGGGAGTTCATCTATGAGACTTTCAAAAACCGGTTAACTACAAAACGAACATGTCGGCCAGGTGAAGTTTAAAGTTTTAAATAGACTCTTCTCGCGATTTTATGATCCAAACCCAGTGAAACTTCGTACAACAAATGTTTATACACATTGTAATGCACTGGTATCTAATTTATTTCAATTGTTTGCGTAACCCCAAGATAGCGGCTGTGCGATTTTCATAAATTAAGTTTTTATTTGTTGTCTTCTAATCATGCGATCGAAATCAACATTTGCATAATGAACGTACACAATAGTCATCATCTAATAGTACATAACCCTATGGCCTACATATATTAAAATCCAACATGGCGACCATCCGAAATATTGGGACGGTTCTCAATATCGATTAATCTACTGCAGCAATCAAACTGAAATTTTGTAAGTGTATAGAGGCTATAAGCATAAGTTCACCTATGGGACGCTCAATAACCTGGCAAGCACAAATCCAACATGGCGGCGACGTGAAATTTAAACATTCAAATGGACGTTTGTTGCGTTTTAACCATCCGAGCGCAGTGAAACTTGATACGGTATGCTTATACAAATTTTCATCGGCTGGCTTCTAATTCATTTAAATTATTTTCATAACCACAAGATGGCGGCTGAGCGAAATTTTAAAGTCCCGCTTTTATTTCTTGTGTCCTAATCACGCGATTGAAATTTGAAAAAAAAAACAACCTATACAATAATCTTCATGTAAGAGTACATAAATCTAAGGCCTATAATATAAAATCCAACATGGTGACCATCCAAAATATTTAGACGGTTCTCAATATCTACGAATCTATTACAGCAATCAAACTGGCAATTTGTATGTTGATAGAGGCAATTGATATTAGTAGGATATATTAAAATAGGCTATTTAATTCTTCACGGAACTACTTGTTATATATATAAGATAAGATAAGATATATAAGATTTAATATTTATTATTATTATTATTTATTGGTTATCGCTTGTCGATTATTGAACAACTACATAGTCATTGACCTCAGATTTCTGAAACTAGCGGATATCACCCGAACGCGTAATCGGAGAAAGTCGCGCGAGGGCTCAAATGAAAGGTCTCCATCCCCTCTATTCATTTTCAAATTTCTCTTGCTTGATGGACATTTTCATGTGTAGGTGAGGTTGGGAGCGGAATCCGCTTAGTCATGTAACATGACACCTAATGGTCCCGACAGGATAGCACGAGCGGTCGATCCAACGTGGCCGATTGATGATTATTTTTACTATTTTTAGCCTATTTTCAATTTTGAAAACATAGGCTTATGAGGTCACCTTTTGTCCGTGTGTGTGTGTGTGTGTGTGTGAGGTGTGTGTGTGTGTGTGTGTGTGAGGTGTGTGTGTGTGTGTCCCCCCTAATAAAATCTAAACGGCTGGAGCGATTTCAATGAAACTCGGTAAGTTCATATCACTATTCCGGTCGACCCCGACCGTGCCCTTCAAATTTTGTTACGTCTCACCAATCCAACATGGCGGCTGTGCGAAATATTTAACCAGCATTCAATATCTCCGAAACAATTCCCGATATCACCCTGAATTTTTTTACGGCGATAAAGGGAACTACTAGAAGTTCACCTGTGTGACTTTTAAAAATCTGGCAATTACAAAACCAACATGGCGGCCACGCGAATTAGCGACTTTTAAATAGACGTTTCTCGCGATTTAACCAACCAAACGCAATAAAACTTGGTACAGTATATGTCTATACTCATTGTAATGCACAGACATCTAACTTCGTTCAATTGTTTACATAACCACAAGATGGCGGATGTGCGAAATATTTCACCGGCATTCTATATCTCTGAAACTATTAGCGGTATCACCCTGAAATTTTGTACGGAGATAAAGGGCACTACTGGAAGTTCATCTAGAGAACTTTCAAAAACCGGTTAACTACAAAACGAACATGGCGGCCAAGCGAATTTGAAAATTTTAAATAGACCTTTCTAGCGATTTAATGTTCCAAACGCAATGAAATCTGGTACAGGAAATGTTTATACACATTGTAATGCACTGGTATCTAATTTAGTTCAATTGTTTACATAACCTCAAGATGGCGGCTGTGCGAATTTTAAAATTAAGTTTTTATTTCTTGTGTCGTAATCATGCGATCGAAGTGAAAGTTTGAAGAATGAACCTACGCAATAATTTTCCTTTAATGGTACATGACTCTATGGCCTATACATTTAACAATCCAACATGGCGACCAACTGAAATATTTCGACGGCTCTGAATATCTACGAATATATTACAGCAATCAACTGATTTTTTTATGTTCATAGGGGTATGAACTTAAGTTCACCTATAGGACTTTCAATTACCTGGTGATCACAAATCCAACATGGCGGCGACGCGAAGTATAAATATTCACATGGACGTTTCTCGCAATTTAACCATCCGAGTGCAGTGAAACTTGGTACAGTAAATTCTTATACGAATGTTAATCCACTGGCATCCAATTTATTTCAATTGTTTCCATAACCACAAGATGGCAACTGTGCGAATTTTAAAATCTCCTTGTTACTTCTTGTATCCTAATCATGCGATTGAAGTTTGAATGCTACACGTACACAATAATCTTCATGTAACAGTACATAACTCTAGGACCTACGTATATAAAATCCATCATGGCGACCATCCGAAATATTTAGTCGGTTCTCAATATCTACGAATTTATTACAGCAATCAAACTGGCAATTTGTATGTTGATAGAGGCAATTATTATTAGTAGGATATATGAAAATAGGCTATTTAGTTCTTCACGGAACTACTTGTTTATTTATTTGTCTAATATTTATTTGTATACTATTTAATATTTATAAGATTATTTGTTTATTATTTAATTTTTATTGTTCATTTTTATTATTTAATATTTATTAATTACTAGCAGTGCCCGGTGGATTTGTTTGTTTCAATGAATTTGTAACCTACTACAGAACCACTACAGAACTGGCACATGATACTTAAACTAACAGAAGAAAACAAATTAAAAATATAACTTTTTGTGGTGGTGGTAGTGCGGGTGATAAGTAGTAGAGTATAATGGGCGTAACATCCAGGTCTCTTTCCCGTAATGGTTATGATAATGATGAACAGGGAAACGGCTATTTACGGACAGCACTGACACATGTAATTTATAAACGAATTGAAAATTATTATTAGAGAGAGAATTAAGTGAAATAATAGACACTGCCTAGGGCCTATATCTCACTGGCTGTTAGAAAAATAGACACCAGTAGTGTGGTTTTTTGTTGCATAGCGCCGTACGAAAACGATCACAGCACTTTGTAAAACCT
The DNA here is from genome assembly GCA_946902985.2 of Meconema thalassinum. Taxonomy (NCBI): domain Eukaryota; kingdom Metazoa; phylum Arthropoda; class Insecta; order Orthoptera; family Tettigoniidae; genus Meconema; species Meconema thalassinum. The sequence goes on from OX336397.1 coordinate 148,364,404, forward strand.
CGGCTGTCCTCAGCTCCTGAGGTAGCAATAGTATTATTTATCGCCAGATAGCGCTCAAGGATAAGGATCGGAATAAATGAAAGATTAATTTGAAAACACCAACGATTATTGCAGCTAATTATCCCTATGTACTGCACCAACATCATCGCTTCTATACAGAGGCATAATATTTTCATGATGATAACTCTTTTAAGGGGCCTAAGAAATCTTTTGCAATATTTACTCCCCGTGACTGTAATTTTTAAGCAGCGCAAGATGTAACTATTTTTTTTGCAATTCTGCACCAGAACACTGGTAGGGGCGGCGTGATGCAGTCCGCATTGCCAGTCAACAATAGCTTATTAAAATATTCTTACAGTTAGACTACTACGGACATCAATGGTTCTAGGGCCTTAATACGTGGTTTTCAAGTTCCTCATGTCTGTTATTGTAAATGTTGGGAATGGAGAGGGTTCTCCAAAACATCAAGTGGACAGTGTTACCAGCAGGGTTTCAAGGGGCGTATGTAAAATTCGGTGCAGATTTGTGCTAAAGGGCCTAAATTCAGGGAATGGAGTGGTCTGTCCGAAATTTCAAGTAGACAGTGTTACTCGTCGGGTTCCAAAGGGTAAGTGCAGTACATAGAGTTTAATTCAGATCGGTGAAACGATGTAGATTTGCACCAAAGGGCCTAAATGTAGGGAATGGAGTGGTCTGTCCAAAATTGAAAGTGGACAGTGTAACCCGCAGGGTTCCAAAGAGTAAGTATACACATTTTTCAGATCAGTGAAATTGTGTTCATTTGTGCCAAAGGGTCAAAATGTAGGGAATGGAGTGGTCGGTCCAAAATTTAAATTGGACTGGGTTACCTGCAGGGTTCCAAACGGTAAGTATACAAATTTTGGTTCAGATCGGTGAAACGGTGTAAATGTGTATAAATAACAGACAAACAGAGAGACAGACAAACTTTATATAATAGATTTAATTTAATATTTTATTTATTTATTATCATTATTATTTATTTAATATTTATTATCGATTACTATTATTATTATTATTATTATTATTATCCAACGTGTCTGTTCACTTTATCATGACGGCTATGCGGGTATCGGTTACTTAGTTAGGTAGTGTTGATTTATGGGACGGAACTATGAGGTCATTTGCCCCTGTCCAGAGTTTACATGGCAGGATATTGCAGGTGGCATGATCCACGTTAACGTTTCAAACAAGAGCAAACCTGTTGCGTGACGTCACAGGGTTGTGGTCATCCTCATAACGTGGACAAAAGAAATAATGATTTATTGTCATTTATTTTTATTGATTATTATTTATTTAGGTATTTAATATTATCTATTTATTTATAATTTATATATGTAAAATAATTCATCATCATCTTGCACAGTTTCTAGCCACTGGCTGGGTCTGTATGGAACACAAGCCTCTCCAACGTCTTCTCTCAGCCTCCACCCTTGTCCAGTCTTATCCTCTCTTCGCGCTTTCTGCCACCCCGTTCAGCCACCTGTCTCTCGGTCTTCCTCTCGGTCCCTTTCCTTTTCACTTTGTCTCGTGTATCCTCCTGGGTATCATCTTCTCCTCCATTCGTTTTACATGTCCATTAAATCTACGTCTAGATTATTTATTTTTAATTCAAAATGTATGATTATTATTATTTATTATTACTTACTTCAAGTCTCTCGATCGGGCCAGCTGCGCTGTTTGTTAGACATTCCGCTGCATACAGTGCTACCGGTCTAATCACAGTTTGATAGTGTCTTAACTTTTCATTTCCTAGAGTTGGACTTTTTATTGTATAGTTGGTGAGTGAGGCGGAGGGCTGTTTCGAATTTATTGACTCGTGTTGAGATGGCGAACTTTTCAGAATTATTTGGTTTGATCCACTCACCAAGACATTTTAACTTTTGAACTTGTAAGATCTGGCCGTGTGTGGTTTGAAGATGAGCTGGAGCTTCTTTTATATAAGAGATGAATTGTGTTTTAGTGTAAGATATCTTGAGTCCTATTTTGGTTATTATTATTTATTTGTAGTATTATCTGACATATATTTATTTAATTATTGAATATTTAATACACGGTATATCGATTACTAACTGTTCCCGACATGCCTTGCAATGCCAATAAAATACAGTGTTGGCGTTGTTACTTTGTATGTTGAAGAAGTGCTTTTGGATAAAAAAAAAATATTTCTTTTTCTGTTTAATGCCTCTAAACTATTGTAAAATGGGTTTACTATCTCAGAAACATTCGCGGGAGTGTGTTCAACAACTCACCAAAGTTTCATCGCAATCTTAGGAATGGTATACGAACGAAAACGGGACTTTGTTTAAAGGATTCGACCGTCACACATTTGTTGAATCTACTCGTGTGCTACCTATTACAACATGGATTTACTAATTCAGAAATATTTTCACGTGTGTAAACAATAACTTACCAAAGTTTAATCGCTATCGTGTGAATGGTTCATGAACACACACGCGACTTTGTTGAAACAAAATCGAACGCTGTCGCTTTTTTGTTGAATCTCCTCGGTCGCTACATATTGTAATATGGATTCACTATGTCAGAAACCTTCGCAGGAGTGTACACAACAACACGCCAAAGTTTCATAGCAATCGGGTGAGTGGTATATGAACGAACACTGGATTTTGTTGATAAGATTCGCGCGCTGTCACTCATTTATTGAATCCACCCGTGCGCCACCTATTGTAAAATGGATTTACTAAGTCAGATACCTTTGGAGGAGTGTACACAACAAATCACCTAAGTTGCATCGCAATCGGATGAATGTTATCTGAACGCATATAGGACTTTGTAAAACCGATTCGCGTGCCTTAACTCATTTGCTAAATCTTTTCATGCGCTATCGATTGAAATATGGATTTTATAAGCCAGAAACATTTGCAGGAGTGTACACAAAAACTCACAAAAGTTTCATCGCAATCGGATGAGTGGTATATGAACGCTTACGGGACTTCGTTGAAATGATTCTCATGATGGTTGTGTTGGGGGGGGATATAAAGTGTCGAGGTGTATAAAAGCCAATGCAGTGAGTTCTCAGTTGGGATCAACAGTATTGTTAAAGAAAGAAGTTAGTGTAGCGACGAACTCTTTCTACATCGTTTAGTATTTGGTCCACCCTTGCTATATGGAAGTGAGTGAGTGGCAGATTTGGGATATATGATAGAAAAGCTAGAGGTATCTTATAAGAGGGTAGAACTAAAGATTGCTGGGACGAATAGGTGGTGGCAATGGCAGGAGGTGTATGCATTCTCGTAATGTGTAGTTAAAGGTTGAGTTAGAAATGGACACGTTAGATAAAGCTGTTCGTGTGAGCCGACTTAAGATGGTGGGTTCTGTGATGAGAATGGCAGGAGGCGAGATTACCTAACAGGTTAATGAATTCGGCTGTAGAGGGCAAGAGTAAGAGATGCAGGGCTAGGAGGTGATCGATAAAATCAGAGTTAAACGATCTCAAAGACTGAGGATTAGAAGAAGAGGAGGCCTCAGTACTAATTGATAATAGGGGATCATGGAGACAACTCTCTGTCGTTTTATGACGTCATCCACTGTCTCGCTTCCTGATCTCGATACAAGCGTCCACCTGTCGGTACAGCTCCATGGGCTTGTGGAATCCAGAAATTTCGGTAATTGTGAGTTGATTTCTTTTATTTGTGTGGACATTTTGGGATTTTAGTGAATTCTGGTAAAATATGGAGGGACGTCTGAGGTATCTAGGTGTATGTAGTGGTAAACCTCTTCCAGGATGGGTGAGGTCGGAATCGAACCCGTCTCTTCTCAGTTTTGCCTCACGAGGCTTAGTGGATCCTGTTCCAGTTTTGGCAGAGAAGGGAATCAAACCTGGAACAAGGGTATTTGCCATGAAAGTCATATTTATATTTATAACATTGAATGGAGATGGCTTGTTCTCATAAGTACGTGTTTGGAGCGGTGTTGTATTCCCGCTGAAATGGCATCTGTCACGATCTGGGAAACTGGTTGACTACTGTCGACCAAAGTATTATGTGCACTCGAGTTTGAAGGTCGTTAGTGAAGTAACCAATAGACCTACATAAAATCCAATAACATTATCATTTTCGTCGTTCTATTTTAGGTTAGTTCATGTAGGTTTGGAATGTTTAATTTATATTTCAATATTTTTATCGCAGTTGGAACACAAAAAGTGCACGTTTTTAAGCGTGTTTCAACCATGCGTCACATTTATGATTTATTATCTCAAAAACCTGTCATCAGATCGAATCCAAATTTTACACACTATACATTGGAATGTTTTATAACTGGTTCATTAATTTCAAAATTTTGTGTGTCTATTGGTTATTTCACAAACAACCTTCAAACTCGAGTGCACATAATACTTTGGTCGACAGTAGTTCGCTGTAGAGGGGACATAAAACAACTCGATTATTTAGCTCTGTGTCCTTGAGTGCGAGCAATTCAAGTTGGGGGATTATTTCATCTCAGGTATCGGCCCCGTATATTTGTGTGTGCGTAATTCATGTTGGGTGATTGTGACATTTCGGTCATCGGTACCGTGTGGTTAGAAACTTGGGGCAGCTCGGTCACCCACCACGTGTCGTTGGATGTGTGAGGACTTGAGAAACGTAGGTCAATACCCTCCGTCTGGGTGGTAATTTTAAAATTTTGAGGTAGATCCTGGGGGGTAAATCTGGGGGATTTATGAAATTGTGTCAGTTTGAATAACTTAGGGGAAATCTGTGGGTTTGTGGAATTTTAACGACTTTTTGGTGAATTCTGGGGTAAATTTTGAGATACTGTGTAAATTTAGGTAGGGATTGGTGAATTATGTTAGGGTTAGAGAATTTTAGAGAATTCTTATTGGAATTTAGAAACTTAATAGACACCTTATGAATGGTGAAGAGGAATGGGTTACCGTCCGTAGACTAGCATATACTGATTACAAAACAGCTGGTCGGGAACCCACGGATGCAATCGTATTTGACTCTTAAAACATCTCCAGATGAATTTTAAGAGTTCAGTCAGTTACTGTAACGGCAGAAGCATGACCATTGAGAGATAATTTTCCTATTGATCGCAATACACCCTAGGCAACGGATTATTCCATACCGTCGTTGTCGGAAGAGAGAACAAGAGTTGACCCAGGGAGCGGTTCAAGAAAGATGACAGCGAAGAACCTAGCCCCATGTAAGTGAAATCTATGCCATACACGTCTGGGGGACCTTGGCCGCTAACCGTCATTCCACTCGTTGAAAACTCCATGATATGGGAATTTTAGAAACAGTTAGGGGAATTCCTGTGTGAGAATTTAGGTATGGACTGCACGGCTACCCTGCCTTCTCAGCCAGGTGTCTTAACATCCATATATTAGAAATAAATAAAGGGAATGTCTGCCTGTTCAATACATATATTAAACCTACTCACAGGTACATGTTTTGAGGGTTGTTAACTCCCTCTTCCTCAGCCTGTACAATAAATATCAAAGATTGATTTCCTTTACCGGTATTCATGCCACTTATGTGCTTGTAAAGTAAATCAATCTTTGATATTTATTGGACAGGCTGAGGAAGAGGGAGTCAACACCCCTCGAAACATGTACCTGTGAGTAGGTTTAATATATGTATTGAAAAGGCAGACGTTCCCTTTATTTCTTTCTAATATATAGTTAGTCAATACGGTCCTCAATTATTGGCATTATGAATCTTAACATCCGTCTGCCCTATGGGAAAAACGTGTTGCTACCAGATTGTGTCCACTAATACCCACTCGCAGCTACCCTGATCGTCCGCTCCTTACCTCCATTGGAAGGTAGTTGAAAGTATTTATTGAACGCATAGTATAACCCGTTTCTTACGAGGAAGTCTGATCTTCTCTGGAATTGTAGGATTTGAGGATTCTTTTGTGGATTTTATGTAATCTGAAGAATTTGGGGAATCTTAGTATATTTGGAAGGATTCTTGGGAATCATGGTATATTTGTAAGAATTTTTGATGAATCTGGTCAATTTGAAGTAAATCTGGGAATGTTTGCGTGATTTTTGGATTTTATAATGTATTGCAGAAAATTTTGGGTAATCTTAGTGAATTTGGAAGGATTTGGCGGAATCTGGTTAATTTGACGAGTTCTATAGAATTTTGGTGATTTTTTGAATATCTCTTGAGCCTTGCTGATAATTTCTCCTTTCTCTCCTGCGAAAGGGGCTTCCGACATTTAGGGACTCTAGGTGGTGGGGTTCAAGATTCTACCATAGCACAAAATTTAGAACGATCTTCTACATCAAGGTCAGCAATTCCAGCCGAATCCGAGTCCTTTGGTACTTCATTAAAACACAGGCTTCCAGTCTTGTAGCTTTTAACCGAGGAGAATATCTTCTTGGTAAACCTGTTGCTGTTCATTCGTTGTAGGTGACCGTTGACCTTTAGCCTGCTACGTCGCATACTGGTATTGGCTGTTTCTAACTGTCGATACAGGTCAGAATTAGATTTCAAACGGTAGGTTCCATCTGAGAGCAATCTCGGGCCATGGATTTTCCTGAGAATACGTCTTTCGGCTTTCTCCAGGTCATCCAAGGTGACTTTTCTGTTCATCAAGAGGGTCTCTGCGGCATACAGAAACTGTGGTCTGTCAGCAGTTCTGTAGTGACAGATCTTAGCATTCTTCGAAATGCATTTCTTGTTGTACAAATTGTGGGATAGTTGGTATGTTGTGTTGAGTTTGGTACGCCTTGCTAAGATGGAGGTGCCATCTCTACCATTGGGATGGACCCATTCGCCAGGATAACAAAAGCAATTGACTCTTCCAATCGTTCCTTGTATGGTCGTCAAAAGGGTGTTTCCGGAATGCCGATTCTCAAAGTACTTGGTCTTATCGTGAGATATCTGTAATCCAGACTTCACCGCTATCTCGTGCAGGGCTTGGACAGCTATGCCAGCATCCTTAGAGTTGTTGGCTATGATTGCAATGTCATCTGCGAAGGCAAGGCGCCTGATCTCGATTCTTCGGGTTCCAGCTCCAATGGCAACTGGTTTGATTCCTAGATTCCTCAATGTGCATTCCCAGGTCTTGATGACTGTATCAAGCACCAGATTAAACAATATGGGCGAGAGGCCATCACCCTGTCGTACTTCGGTTTTGTTGTTGAAACTCCGAGATAGTTCTCCTCTGAACTTCACCTTAGAGGTTGTATCCGTGAGAGTCTGTTTGATGAGGGTGCGTGTGTTATGATCCATACCTCGTTCTTGGAGTATTAAGAAGAGTGTCTGGCGGTCGATGGAAGCTTTTGCGAAGTCGACGATAACCACAGTGATGTTCCTACTCCTTACTTGTTTTAGTTTGACAATGGTTTTCAGATTGATGATCCGCTCGGTACAGGACCTTCCACGCCGAAATCCTCCTTGATATTCACCAATTGTTTGATCACATTGACTTTCTACATTGTCCAGTAAAACCCTGGAGATCACTTTGTCTGCTATTGACAGCAGAGAAATCCCCCGATAGTTGTTGACATAACTGTGATCGCCTTTCTTATGTAAAGGGTGTATGATAACTGATTTCTAGTCATCAGGGATCCTGCCAGTCTCCCAACATTCGATTAAGATGGTGTAGGGCCTCTGCGATCGTATTTCCACCTGCTTTCAGGGCTTCTGCAATGATGCCATCTTCCCCGGGTGCCTTGTAGTCCTTAAGATGGTTGATGGCATTAGCAACTTGCTGCAATGTTGGTGGGTCAGTTGGCAGGTGTATCTCTGGAGGATCTTCAACATGCAATCTGTCCGAGGGCTCTTCGCAATTAAGCAATTGTTCAAAGTAGTTTGCCAAAAGTTCCACGTTCTTGCGGTTGCTGGTGACCAGCTCCCCGGCTGTATCCTTAAAGTGAAGGCATTGTTGTTTATACCCAGAGAGTTCCTCTTTGAAGACCCGATAAAAGTTTCTTGTGTTATACATTTTTATTATTTGAGTAAGTTACAGGACTCTCGAATGGCATCTGGGATGGAAGGGAATAAGGGATGAGCAAGGGAGGTTGACAGAGAGGGGCCTGGCATTAGTAAGTGTAAGCAATGCTGGTCTTTGAAGAAAATCTGATAAATTTTGGTAAAACCTGTTTGGAATTTGAGGAAATTCTGGAGGTGGTGGTGGTGGGAATAGGGGGATAGGGTGTGAGGGAAGGGATCAGGGGTATAGTGTAGGTGGGACCGGCATCTTGGATGGGTCGCCAGTGCACGCTGCAATCCTTGCCGGCATCGCAAATCCTGGGATCGACCGCTTGGCTCTGCTGTCCAATGCTGTAACACACATAATAAAATAAATGAAATAAATAAGTTATTATATATTAAATTAATAAAAATTAAATAATAATAATAATACATGTAAATAAATAAATAATATTAAATAAGAAAATAAAAATTAAATAAATAATACACTAACAAATAAAAAGGTGAATTAATAACTATAAATAAATATGTATTTGTCCACGTTATATGTATGACCACAACCCTCTGACGTTGCGCAACAGGTTTGGACTTGTTTGAAACGGTAACGTGAAACCTGCCACATGCAAGTGCCAGGCGTGTTAACTCTCGACATCCGATTGCAATGAAACTTGGGCGAGATGTTGACTACAGTCCAAGGAAGGTTTCTAATTTAGTAAATCCATTTTACAATAGGTAGCGCACGAGTAGATTCAACAAATGAGCAACAACGCGCGAAGCCTTTCAACAAAGTTCCCGTATGAGTTCATGTACCATTCCTCCAATAGCGATGAAACTTGGGTGAGTTGAGTACACTCCAGGGGTGGTTTCTGGCTTAGTGAATCCACATTACAATATGTAGCGCAAGTGTAGATTCAACAAATTACCAACGACGCGTGAGTCTTTTCAACTAAGTCTCGTATGCGTTAATATACCATTCGTCCGATAGCGATGAAAGTTGGGTGAGATGTTATGTGCACGCTAGGGAAGGTTTCTGGCTTGCTAAATCCATTTTAAAGTAGGTAGCGCACGAGTAGTTTCAACAAACTAGCGATGGTGCGCGAATTGTTTCATCAAAGTCCCGTATGCGTCCATATGCTATTCATCCGATTGCGATGAAACTTGGATGAATCGTTGAGTACACTCTAAGGAAGGATTCGGGCTTAGTAAATCTGTTTTACATTAGGTAGCGCAGGAATAGATTCAACAAATGAGTGAGTAGGTAATATAAGGCGGTTCTGGGACAGGGTCTAATGGGCAAGATGGCCGCCGCGCGCAATTACGCTATGTTATTCTTATGGAGGGAGAGTTATAGCTGGGCCAGGGGCTAGTGGGAAAAATGGCATCCACGCGCAACCACACTCTTAAATGGCGGGCTATTCAAATTATGTTTTATTTGTTATTAACTTTAAATTATTTATTATTTATTAATTATTTATTTTTTATTATAAATTTTATTTTTTAATTTTATTTTTTATTTTTTATTGTGTCAAAGCACTAAACTACAGGGTCACATACCTTACCTTACCTAACCTAACCTAACCTAACCTAACTTCACCCAACCTAACCTATCCTAACCTAACCTAATTAAAAGTGCGAGCAAAAAAAAGTGAGAGAAAAAAGTGTGATCAAAAAAGTGAGAGCAAATGTGAGAGCACAAATAATAAACTTAGTTAAAACCTAACCACACCTAACCTAACCTAACCTAACTTCACCTAACCTAACCTAACATAACCTATCTTCAAAGTGGGAACAAATATGGGAGCAAAAAGTAAGAGCAAAAAGTGTGAGCAAAAAGTGAGAGCAAAGAGTGAGAGCAAAAAAGTGGGAGCAAAAAGTGGGAGAAAAAAAGTGGAGCAAAAAGTGGGAGCAAAAATGAGGGAGCAAAAAGTAAGAGCAAAAAAGTGGGAGCAAAAATGTGGGAGCAAAAAGGTGGGGAGCAAAAAAGTAAGAGTAATTGGGAGAGCACAAATAATAAACTTTGTTATAACCTAACCTAACCTAACCCACAGAAAACTCTTTTAAAGATTTTAGATTTTACATTTTAACATTTTACATTTTAACAATTTAGATTTTTGATTTTTTTTTCATTTTACATTTTTTAGATTTTACATTTTACATTCTTTTTTAGATTTTAGATTTAAGTTTTTTTTAAGATTTTACGTTTTGAATTTAAGATTTTTGATTTTAGATTTTACATTTTACATTTTCCGAAAAGAGTAAACTACAAGGTCACACACCTAACCTCACCAAACCTAACTTTACCAAACCTAACTTAAGCTAATCCAAAGGCTAATGCACATACACAAAGTATATAAGGGCACATGCAACTATCCTTATGCTAGTCTCATAGGCTACTGTACAACATGATCACTACCCCAACCGGGTATTTTTTTCATTTTGTTGTTTACACATTTTCCAATTTCCCATTTTCAGTTTTTTATTTCAGTTGTAAGTTTTTTAATTTCATAATATGGAAAAATGGATTTTGCATTTTGTTGTTTACACAATTATTAATTTCACAATTTCCCAATTACAGTTTTTAAAATGTCAGTTTCTATTTTGTCAATATGGAAACATGGATTTTCCAATTTGTATTTTACATGTTCATTTTGCATTAGGAGTGGAGAGAGGTGGGTAGTAATTAAAAATGTACAAGCAGTGTCCATACAATATTTTTTATTTTAAATACATGTACACTATTTACACATAATACATTTTTATATAAATTCTTTTTTGTTATAAATTGTACAGTTGTTTTTATTTTGTTTTCTATGTTATTTATTTTTGATTATGAATACCATTTTTTATTTTTGTTTTTAGCTATTTTTGTAGTGCTATTGTTTTATTTCCTAAATTGTTTTGTTTTATGTATTTACTAGTTGCAGGCAGAAGATTTTGATATTCATAACTTAACTCTTTAAGCATGGTTAATGATTGAGTAATGACCATAGGCATGTGTACCTATACCATCAGCATCAATCACTCTTTTATCATCACCAGGACACAAAGCAATTTTGTTTAGTCTTAAAGATGATATGTCATGTTGTTTAGAAGCGATAATGTTCATTGATAGTCTTTTTACATTGTTTTTCATGACACAATCCTTATAATCTTGAAAGCTTATACAATTTTTGACAACACCTCTGTTAATACCTTTAATCTTTTTGATTTCTTTACCATTTATGTCTAAAGCGTACATTTATCTCTAAGTCCAACAAATGCTTTTATAATTTGTCCACAAGCCTCGTCTTTAAATTTCCCCAACGTTTTCTTGTTTGATGTAGAGTAACATATGTGATTAGTAGGATAATCAGATGTGTCCAGGTGTTCTAGGAAATCCAACATGTCTTGATATACATCTGGGGTGAACGAGTCGGTATCCATATACATGAGTTTATGATTGTTCATTCCATAATAGGGTAGCAGGACATCATAGGGGTGGGAATACATTAGAATTTTTGAAATATCCAGTATGCACATTCCAATATATATAGGCTTATTGAATACAAAGTTACGTTTAGCCATGTGGAAAGCAGCTAGGTTAGGACAATAAATGCCGGCTTTGCTATTAGCTTTTCTGCCTTTTTGCTGTCAGTCACAAGACGTATTTCTATTCTTTTACGGATATTTTCCATTGTTTTTCCAAAAAATGGCATTGTTGAATAATTTGTACAGATTTTTCTCAAAATCATTTTTGGCTTGTTTTCGAAGGTTGTTATTAAAATCAACGTAGGCCTTTAACCAAGTTCTTTGCTTAAACTTTAACACACGATGAATTTTTATCAATTTTATTCCATGCTCTAAAGCCGGTTTTAATGCCATGTAGTGAACAACATATCACCTTCGATTTCCAAGATGAGGAACTAGTTTTTTCAGAGACGAATCCTTAGGTTGTGTACACTCTGGTAGGAAAGGTAAATCGTTGTGTAGATCATGAAGGTCAGATGGGTAATCAACATCAACGTCTAGAATGTATCCCACAGGATCGTCTTCCTTTAGTTTTTCTAGATCAACAGTATCAGGAGAAACCCACTGAAATCCATCATAAGGAAGGGAGTGGCACATAGCCCACCCATATTAGTTGTTGGCATCATCATAGGTAATAAACTGCGATGGTTTCTGAAAATCATAGGTTTCCATGTATTTATTGTTAGCTTCATCATATCGATGAGACACTTGGCAAATGCCTCCACTCGATTAGAAGAATCTGAATGTAATCCTGTAGCAATTCCAGTTCAATTCCTGTGTAAAGGAGCATTGCCTCAAAGCTTAAACCAGGCGAAGTAAAAAAGTGTGCAGCATCCACTCGGGGTGTTTCTAGTGTTTTTTTCTAAACGTTTCAAAGCTGTCTGCAAGAAGGAGTACATCTGAAGTTAGGTAGAGATCATTATATTCCCCTAGAGTTTTAATGTTGAACTGATTCCAGACATTTTTGGCTTGTTCATAGTCTTCTTGACTAACATCTTCTTGACTTAATTTGTTAAAGAATACCTCTTTTAGAGGTAAACACGTTTCACGTAACTTTTCCCATGAGTCAATGTAGTCATAACAAAATACCCCTTTGCGAGTCATGAGCATTGCATTTTCTTTTTCAAAGTACTTGTCAGTTTCAGGGTATGAAGTTAAGTTGGAAACTAAGTTTTCCAAACTACTTTGCATTAACCGAAACGTGTCCACAAATCTAAGCTTAACATTTCCTACATATTTGGTAAAGGAAATGTACTTTTCTTTGGAGTTAGCGATAACATCCACTCTCTCAGTAGTACATCCCAATTGCTTTACAATGAAATTTGCGTCGTAGCCACATATATTATGTAGAAACACAGGAACGGGGTTACGTGTTTTACACCTCAAATTACAGTTATTGTGAGCACTTCCACGGTATTCCCCTGTAATATGACAGTGGTCTCGAACTTTCCAGTCCTCTTTGGTAAATGGTTTTTGACACAAATAACAGGTTTCAGAACATTGGAACTCTGCTTCTTGATCCTCAGCTAAAGCCTTTGGAACATTTAAGCTGTAAAGGCGATCGATTTCATTAGCTATTGAAATCAAACAGTCCATAAACTTTTCTGCAGCGTCAGGTCCACGATAAATAACAGGTTGGCTTGGAAGGTGTGTCTTTATGTGTTCCACAGCAGGTGAAGGTTTAACGTATATACCAAAGCTCATAGGAACATGACTCAGGTATGGCACTGTATAACTTGCTTCAGGATTGGGTAAACACGTTTGATATGGTAAGAGTGTACTTTCGAAATCTGCATAGATAACGTAAGGTATTCTCAGCATTTTTTCAATATTTAAGAATTTTACAATTGAGTTTTTAATAGGCATTTTAACCCTAGCAATGTCATGCTGGACACACATAGCTCTATGTTCTTTTAATTTTTCCATTCCTTGTTGTCCATATCGATTATCGAAGTTAGTAAAACACCGTTTACACCTATATATCTTATGGTCATAGCGGGTAATCTGATGTCTTACTAGTTTATCAAAATCTTTGATAAAGACGTAGTGGTTCTGGCTGGATGAAGAACTTAGCAGAAGGAGGTCGCGATGGTCTTACAGCTCTTGATCCACAACCTTTAGAGGGAACAATTTGTTGTCTTGTTCCAATCCAAATACATTAATGGATATATCGTTTGCTTTTTCAAATTTGGGAATGTCAGCTAGCGATGTAGGAAATGATATTACTGAAAAATCATACTTGTTGCCCAGATCCTTGTATTTACTAATGTGTTTAGCATCAGTTTTAACCAGGTTTGCTAAAATGGTATACATAAAACACCTCTCGTCCTTAATGTTTTGAAGATTAATGCAGGCTTTTCTTGCTTGTATAGCTGCTGTTAATGGAATGTATGTGCTTCCACGCAGGGGATTGTACTTATTTATTTTCAATCGTACTCCTTCCACTGCTAACAAAGCCCAATTACTGCCTTTTAGCTCAGATTCCTCCATTTCCGTAGTTAACTTAGTAAATTGTGTTTCCAAGAAACTGCTTAACTCTGTTTCCAAAAATAGGGCCTGATTTCGTGTTGTAAAAGCACGATCTGTAATTTCATTGGTAGATGTATGAATGAATCTACATTCAGCCACGATATTAACTTTTATCGACTTGTGCATTGCTAGTTCTTTCTGCATAGCTTGTATTATTTGCTGTTTGGACTCTCTAAGGTATGAATTTAAATCCTTACACGTATCACAACGAACGAAATAGGATTTAAGTCGACCTTGAAAAGATGTCTCATATTCAATAAGTCCATTTTTGTCAGGGACCAATGACAGTAGGTAATGTTTTGTAGGCTCTGCTTTTTGTCTTTTAGCTGCCGATACAACATTACAACATTCTTCATGTCGACGTCCATTGTAGGCATTGTTGAATTTACTGTCACACGTTTTACACTCATGAAATTCCCCACACGAAACTTCATGACGCTTTCTATCATATTCCCGAAGAAAAGTTTTTCCACACTGTTTACACATATTGCTAGGAATGGGTTCTTCCATCATGAATGTTGATTTCTGCAAACAGCTGCTTACTGCGTATCACAGGGCTAGAGGTTGGTCGGTGAGACGGTCTTTCACGATGTGAACACCGTGAGAGGTACTAGTCAACTGGTGATATTCTTGTTAAGGGTCCGCTAATATACCCCTAGTCTAGATCAACAGCTCTTTACAGCGCATGACAAGGCTGTAGACTGGACAGTGAGACGGTCTTTCACGATGTGAACACTGTAACAAGTAGTAGTCAACTGATTATATACTTGCTAAGGGTTCTCTAATATACAATAGTCAAGACCAACAGATACTTACTGTGTAGTACAAGGCTGTGCAATAGTTGTTTTGACAGTCTTTTACGATGTGGTCACTGTGAGTGGTGGTAGTCAACTAATGATATTCTTGCTAAGGTTTCTCTAATATACCCCTAGTTAAGGGTAACAGCTGCTCACTGCTTATGACAAGGCTAAAGACTGGTTGTTTCAACGGTTTTTCACAATGTAAACACTGTGACAGGTAGTATTCAATTGAACATATTCTTATAGCCTTCTCAAGGTTATCAGGTACTTGCTGCATATCAAAAGGCTGTACATTCATGTGTGTAAGGCACTCTTTCTTGCTAAGCACCCCAATATTCCCTACGCAAGGCTACACATGTTAGTTCTGAACACTTAGTAGTTAATTGTAAATTTAATTTTTATACAAAGCTTATACAAGCACGTTTTTCATGAGGTAAAACTTTGTTAAATAGCTGCATGCGACACACAAAGTATGTTTCCGCTATCTAGCGGTGACTATGAGAACTACTTGAAAGACCAGCTTGCTACCTAGCGCTCCATTTCAACACCCACTCACTAAACGACCAGCATGCTATCTATCGGTCGATATCAATACTCCTCAACTACCAGCGTGCTACCTATCGGTCAATATGACAACTCACTCAACTACCAGCATGCTACATGGCTTTTTTTGTTTGTAAGATTTTTGTTGGCTTTTTTGTTGGCTTTTGTTTGCTTTTATGTTGGCTTTTGTATTAGCTCTCATATTTGCTCTTGCTTGTTGGGGCTTATTTGGCCTTGGAAAGTATGTCAGTCCTTTTTATGGCTGCATAATGCTTACAGCCATGTTTGTAAGCAACAACAACAACAACAACACACAAAATTCAAAAAAAAATCCAAAGTACTCTAAGGATTATCAATGGCTATCAACTCTTACACTTACCTCTATCCCATGCCTAGTCAAAAAATAGTGTATTTTTCAAATTTTTCAACAAATATTTGGAAAGTCGGCTATATCATTAAACTAAAAATCCTAAAAAGACATATGTTAACTCCAACACCTATCTCTATACCACTCTCAATCCAAAAAATAGTGTATTTTTAAAATTTTCCAAAACATATTTCCAAAATGGGTTATATTTCCAAAATTAAAAAGTTTACAAAAATGTTTTTGACATAAATGAATGGCCTTTGCTCCCTCTACCGCCGTACCAAGTCCCAGGTCTCTAGGACAACAAAAATTAAATTTTGAAAATGGGTTATATTTCCAAAATTAGGAATTTTACAAAAACGTTTGTCTGACGTAAATCAGTGGTATTTACCCCCTCTATCCCTACACTAAGTCTCAGGTCTCTAGGACAACAAAAATAAAATTTGAAAATAGGCTATATTTCCAAAATTAGGAATTTTACAAAAACGTTTGTCTAACGTAAATCAATGGTATTTACCCCCTGTATCCCCTTACCAAGTCTCAGGTCTCTAGGTCAACAAAAATAAAATTTAAAACTGGGCTATATTTCCAAAATTAGGAATTCTACAAAGAAGTTTGTTTCACATAAATCAATGGTTTTTACCCCTCTATCCCCATACTAAGTCTCGGGTCTCTAGGACGAAAGAAAATGAATTTTGAAAAATGGTCACTATTTTGGAAACTAGGAATTTTACAAAAAAGTTTGTTTGACATAAATCAATGGTCTTTACCTCCTCTAGCAGCATACCAAATTTCAAGTTTCTAGGACAAAAGAAAATTATTTTGAAAAATGGTCACTATTTTTGAAACTAAGAATTCTACAAAGAGTTCGTTTAACATAAACCAATTTCCAGGCCTGTATGACAAAAATGAAAAAAGTTCAATAGGGAAAGTAGGCGATTTTTCATAAAACAAAACATTCTAAAAAAGTGTTCTACGGGCTTAAAAGAATGGCCTCTATGTCCTTTATTTTTTATAATAAAACTTTTTTTATTTTTTACATTTTTTGAAAAAAGTTCAATTTTGAAATTTTTAGCCTATTTTCAATTTTGAAAAAAATAGGCTTATGAGATCACCTTTTGTCCGTGTGTGTGTGCGTGTGTGTGTGTGTATGTGTGTGAGGTGTGTGTGTGTCCCTAATAAAATCTAGAGTCCTAGAAACCTGGGACTTGGTACGGCGGTAGAGGGAGCAAAGGCCATTCATTTATGTCAAACAAACATTTTTGTAAACTTTTTAATTTTGGAAATATAACCCATTTTGGAAATATGTTTTGGAAAATTTTAAAAATACACTATTTTTTGGATTGAGAGTCGTATAGAGATAGGTGTTGGAGTTAACATATGTCTTTTTAGGATTTTTAGTTTAATGATATAGCCTACTTTCCAAATATTTGTTGAAAAATTTGAAAAATACACTATTTTTTGACTAGGCATGGGATAGAGGTAAGTGTAAGAGTTGATAGCCATTGATAAACCTTAGAGTACTTTGGATTTTTTTTGAATTTTGTGTGTTGTTGTTGCTTACAAACATGGCTGTGAGCATTATGCAGCCATAAAAAGGACTGACATACTTTCCAAGACCAAAAAAGCCCCAACAAGCAAGAGCAAATATGAGAGAGCTAATACAAAAGTCAACAAAAGCCAACAAAAGCCAACATAAAAGCCAACAAAAGCCAACAAAAGCATGCAGCTATTTAGCAAAGTTTTACCTCATGAAAAACGTGCTTGTATAAGCTTTGTATAAAAATTGAATATACAATTAACTACTAAATGTTCAGAACTAACATGTATAGCCTTGTGTAGGGAATATTGGGGTCCTTAACAAGAAAGAGTGCCTAACACACATGAGTGTACAGCCTTTTGATATGCAGTAAGTACCTGATAACCTTGAGAAGGCTATAAGAATATTTTCAGTTGACTACTACCTGTCACAGTGTTTACATTGTGAAAAACCGTTGAAACAACCAGTCTTTAGCCTTGTCATAAGCAGTGAGCAGCTGTTACCCTTAACTAGGGGTATATTAGAGAACCCTTAGCAAGAATATCAATAGTTGACTACCACCACTCACAGTGACCACATCGTGAAAGACTGTCAAAACAACTATTGCACAGCCTTGTACTACACAGTAAGTATCTGTTGGTCTTGACTATTGTATATTAGAGAAACCTTAGCAAGTATATAATCAGTTGACTACTACTTGTTAGTGTTCACATCGTGAAAGACCGTCTCACTGTCCTGTCTACAGCCTTGCCAAACGCTGTAAAGAGCTGTTGGTCTAGACTAGGGGTATATTAGAGCACCCTTAACAAGAATATCACCAGTTGACTACTACCTCTCACGGTCTTCACATCGTGAAAGACCGTCTCACCGACCAATCTCTAGCCCTGTGATACGCAGTAAGCAGCTGTTTGCAGAAATTAACATTCATGATGGAAGAACCCATTCCTAGCTATATGTGTAAACAGTGTGGAAAAACGTTTCTTCGAGACTATGATAGAAAGCGTCATGAAGTTTCGTGTGGGGAATTTCATGAGTGTAAAACGTGTGGCAGTAAATTCAACAATGCCTACAATGGACGTCGACATGAAGAATGTTGTAATGTTGTATCGGCAGCTAAAAGACAAAAAGCAGAGCCTACAAAACATTACCTACTGTCATTGGTCCCTGACAAAAATGGACTTATTGAATATGAGACATCTTCTCAAGGTCGACTTAAATCCTATTTCGTTCGTTGTGATACGTGTAAGGATTTAAATTCATACCTTAGAGAGTCCAAACAGCAAATAATACAAGCTATGCAGAAAGAACTAGCAATGCACAAGTCGATAAAAGTTAATATCGTGGCTGAATGTAGATTCATTCATACATCTACCAATGAAATTACAGATCGTGCTTTTACAACACGAAATCAGGCCCTATTTTTGGAAACAGACTTAAGTAGTTTCTTGGAAACACAATTTACTAAGTTAACTACGGAAATGGAGGAATCTGAGCTAAAAGGCAGTGATTGGGCTTTGTTAGCAGTGGAAAGAGTACGATTGAAAATAAATAAGTACAATCCCCTGCGTGGAAGCACATATATTCCATTACCAGCAGCTATACAAGCAAGAAAAGCCTGCATTTATCCTCAAAACTTTAAGGACGAGGGGTGTTTTATGTATGCAATTTTAGCAAAACTGGTTAAAACTAATGCTAAACGCATTAGTAAATACAAGGATCTGGACAACAAGTATGATTTTTCAGTAATATCATTTCCTACATCGCTAGCTGACATTCCCAAATTGGAAAAAGCCAACGATATATCCATTAATGTATTTGGATTGGAACAAGACAACAAATTGTTCCCTCTTAAGGTTATGGATCAAGAGCTGCAAGACCATCGCGACCTCCTTCTGCTGAGTTCTTCATCCGGCCAGAACCACTACGTCTTTATCAAAGATTTTGATAAACTAGTAAGACATTAGATTACCCGCTATGAACATAAGATATATAGGTGTAAACGGTGTTTTACTAACTTAGATAATCGATATGGACAATAAGGAATGGAAAAATTAAAAGAACATAGAGCTTTGTGTGTCCAGCATGACATTGCTAGGGTTGAAATGCCTATTAAAAACTCAATTGTAAAATTCTTAAATGTTGAAAAAAATGCTGAGAATACCTTACGTTATCTATGCAGATTTCGAAAGTATATACTTACCATATCAAACATGTTTACCCAATCCTGAAGCAAGTTATACAGTGCCATACCAGTGTCATGTTCCTATGAGCTTTGGTATATACGTTAAACCCTCACCTGCTGTGGAACACATAAAGACAAACCTTCCAAGCCAACCTGTTATTTATCGTGGACCTGACGTTGCAGAAAAGTTTATGGACTTTTTGATTTCAATAGCTAATGAAATCGATCGCCTTTACAGCTTAAATATTCCAAAGGCTTTGACTGAGGATCAAGAACCAGAGTCCCAATGTTCTGAAACCTGTTATTTGTGTCAAAAACCATTTACCAAAGAGGAGTGGAAAGTTCGAAACCACTGTCATATTACAGGGGAATACCGTGGAAGTGCTCACAATAACTGTAATTTGAGGTGTAAAACACGTAACCCCGTTCCTGTGTTTCTACATAATATGAGTGGCTACGACGCAAATTTCATTGTAAAGCAATTGGGATGTACTACTGCGAGAGTGGATGTTATCGCCAACTCCAAAGAAAAGTACATTTCCTTTACCAAATATGTAGGAAAAGTTAAGCTTAGATTTGTGGACACGTTTCAGTTAATGCAAAGTAGTTTGGAAAACTTAGTTTCCAACTTAACTTCATACCCTGAAACAGACAAGTACTTTGGTAAAGAAAATGCAATGCTCATGACTCGCAAAGGAGTATTTTGTTATGACTACATTGACTCATGGGAACAGTTAAGTGAAACGTGTTTACCTCTAAAAGAGGTATTCTCTTACAAATTAAGTCAAGAAGATGTTTGTCAAGAAGACTATGAACTTGCCAAAAATGTTTGGAATCAGTTCAACATTAAAACCCTAGGGGAATATAGTGAGCTCTACCTAACTTCAGATGTACTCCTTCTTGCAGACAGCTTTGAAACGTTTAGAAACAAAACACTAGAAACACACCGAGTGGATGCTGCACACTTTTTTACTTCGCCTGGTTTAAGTTTCGAGGCAATGCTCCTTTACACAGGAATTGAACTGGAATTGCTACAGGATTACATTCAGATTCTTCTAATCGAGTGGAGGCATTTGCCAAGTGTCTCATCGATATGATGAAGCTAACAATAAATACATGGAAACCTATGATTTTGAGAAACCATCGCAGTTTATTACCTATGATGATGCCAACAACTAATATGGGTGGGCTATGTGCCACTCTCTTCCTTATGGTGGATTTCTGTGGGTTTCTCCAGATACTGTTGATCTAGAAAAACTAAAGGAAGACGATCCTGTGGGATACATTCTAGACGTTGATGTTGATTACCCATCTGACCTTCATGATCTACACAACGATTTACCTTTCCTACCAGAGTGTACACAACCTAAGGATTCGTCTCTGAAAAAACTAATTCCTCATCTTGGAAATCGACGGCGATATGTTGTTCACTACATGGCATTAAAACAGGCTTTAGAGCATGGAATAAAATTGATAAAAATTCATCGTGTGTTCAAGTTTAATCAAAGACCTTGGTTAAAGGCCTACGTTGATTTTAATAACAACCTTCGAAAACAAGCCAAAAATGATTTTGAGAAAAATCTGTACAAATTATTCAACATTGCCATTTTTGGAAAAACAATGGAAAATATCCGTAAAAGAGTAGACATACGTCTTGTGACTGACAGCGAAAAGGCAGAAGAGCTAATAGCAAAGCCGACATTTATTGACAGACCTATTTATGGCCCTAACCTAGCTGCTTTCCACATGGCTAAACGTAACATTATATTCAATAAGCCTATATATATTGGAATGGGTATACTGAATATTTCAAAAACTCTAATGTATTCCCACCACTATGATGTCCTGCTACCCTGTTATGGAATGAACAATCATAAACTCATGTATATGGATACCGACTCGTTCATTTATTTGGTTAACACCCCAGATGTATATCAAGATAAGTTGGATTTCCTAGAACACCTGGACACATAAGATTATCCTACTAATCACATATGTTACTCTATCTCAAACAAGAAAACGTTGGGGAAATTTAAAAACGAGGCTTGTGGACAAATTATAAAAGCATTTGTTGGACTTAGAGCTAAAATGTACGCTTTAGGCATAAATGGTAAAGAAATCAAAAAGATTAAAGGTATTAACAGAGGTGTTGTCAAAAATTGTATAAGCTTTCAAGATTATAAGGATTGTGTTATGAAAAACAATGTAAAAAGAATACCAATGAACATTATCGCTTCTAAACAACATGACATATCATCTATAAGACTAAACAAAATTGCTTTGTGTCCTGGTGATGATAAAAGAGTGATTTATCCTGATGGTATAGGTACACATGCCTATGGTCATTACTCAATCATTGACCATGCTTAAAGAATTAAGTTTTGAATATCAAAATCCTCTGCATGAGCCTAGAATATACATAAAACAAAACAATTTAAAAATTAAAATAACAGCTCTACAAAAATAGAAAATCACAAAAAGAAAAATATGGTATTCATAATCAAAAATAAATAAAATAGAAAACAAAATAAAAACAACTGTAAAATTTATAACAAAAAAAGAATATATATAAAAATGTATTATGTGTAAATAGTGTACATGTATTTAAAATAAAAAAATATTGTATGGACACTGCTTGTACATTTTTAATGTTCCATGTTTCCATATTGACAAAATAGAAAAAACATTAAACTGAAATGTTAAAAACTGTAAATGGGAATTTGGTAAATTTACAAATGTGTAAACAACAAATTGGGAAATTCATGTTTCTATATCATGAAATTGAAAAACTTTAAACTGACATTTTAAAAACTGTAATTGGGTAATTGTGAAATTAATAAATGTGTAAACAACAAAATGCAAAATCCATTTTTCCATATTATGAAATTGAAAAACTTAAAACTTAAATAAAAAACTGAAAATGGGAAATTGGAAAATTGACAAATGTGTAAACAACAAAATGAAAAAAAAATACCCGGTTGGGGTAGTGATCATGTTGTACAGTAGCCTATAAGACTAGCATAAGGATAGTTGCATGTGCCCTTATATACTTTCTGTATCTGCATTAGCCTTTGGATTAGCTTACGTTTGGTTTGGTAAAGTTAGGTTTGGTGAGGTTAGGTATGTGACCTTGTAGTTTACTCTTTTCGGAAACTGTAAAATGTAAAATCTAAAATCAAAAAATCTTAAATTCAAAACGTAAAATCTAAAAAAACTAAATTCTATAATGTAAAAAAGTATGTAAAATGTAAAATCTAAAAAATGTGATCCGTTCACATATCTACAAGAAAAAATTTGTTGCCATGACTTTTGCCCCAACCCTCGTATATGATATTCACAGCTCGACAGCTTCAAGAGAAATGTAGAGAACAAAATAGACCTCCTTATATTGCCTTTATCGAACTCACTAAGGCATTTGACTTTGTAAACCGTGACATTTGATCGAACATTTCGTACTGTATGGTTTTCCACCAACATTTATTGCCATCCTAAGACTGCTCTACATTGATACGATGGCCACTGAAATTGGTAACGACTGTGTTGGAAACCCTTTTCATATCAATACTGGTGTTAAACAAGGCTGCGTGATTTCCCCTACATTGTTTTCTCTGTACGTTGCCGCTGTCACGCAACTAGTCAAAGAAGATCTTCCTTTAGATATACAAATAACGTACAGGATGGATTGAAAGCTCTTTAATTTGAGACGTCTAAAGGCAAGGACCTCGGTCTTCTTCTGATGCATTGGATGAGTTACAGTACGCAGATGATTCTGCAGTAGTAGCTCAATTAGAGGAACAACTCATGAAAATCTTCAATGCCTCCCCTTCGGCATACAAAAAGATTGGTCTCAAAGTTAACACGAGTAAAACCCAGGCCCTCCACCAACCAGCCCTAGAGAAGGACAAGGAAGAGGAAACATTAATATCACCATTGATGGAGTGAGGCTTTAAGAAATTAACACCTTCCTTTATCTTAACAGCACCCTGTTATCAAGTGCTAATAAAGATTCCGAAATTCAACACAGGATTAACCGTGCTGGGGCATCCTTTGCAAGTCGAAGGTCTAAGTGATTCACAACCATGATGGCAATGCTGCAACGAAGATCTTTGTGTACGACTCAGTAGTAGTTCTCACCTTACTTTATGGATCTGAATCTTGGTCATGCTATAGACAACATCTCACCTCTAACAGCTGGTGCCATATCACTACTAGTAATGTAGCCATGATTATAAAACGTCAGCAGAGATGGACAGGACACGTAATCTGCATGCCCCATAATCGCATTCCCAAAATGGTGTTTTGCTCTGAATTAACAGAGGGTAAAGTCTGTGTGGGAGGTCAGCGAAAGCGATTCAAAGACGTACTGAAAGCTGATATACAAATGTGTCACATTGATATCAATAACTTTGAGACCTTAGCCGTTGTTCGCTCTTCCTGGAGATAACTTGTTCATCATGGTGCAGTATAGTATGAAGGAAACCACCGACATACTGTCTAGGATAAGAGGTAGCGCATAAAGGACAGAGTGCTAATTAGAAGAAATAAAAGGAACGCGGATGCCCCACCTGGGACAACCTGTCATCACTGCGCCAAATGGTGTGCATTCCGCATTGTGCCTTATAGTCACCTCCAAACTCCCCGATGAAGAGACATTCGGGATTGGAAGGCCAACCTACTCGATACGAGTGTTTGCTATGATGTTGATGAGCTCATCAATAATTGATTAATCGATAATCAATCAATAATAATAAAAACATACATATTAAAATTTAATAAATCGATAAATAAGTTGGAAGAGAAGATTAACTGACCAAACGAGGTCAACACAGTTGGGCCTAGTGCAAGTAGGTGGATGCAATGGTGGACTTTTGTGTTAAATCTCATTAAATTTCGAAAAATCTTTTGCGAAATTTAGGGAATTCTGGTGATGGCGGTAAGGGGGCTGGGGGAAGGGGTTTGGAAGCATCGTCCATAAGGTTTGGAAAACCCGCCATCTTTGAAGAGCCTCGAGTGCGTATGCTCTCTAAAAATCTTATATTCCCCGGAGGTATGGATACATTTTACTTTGGGGTGGAACGAGCTTGTCGTACAGATAGAGGGGCTGGATCCCTTTCGTTCGAGCCCGCACACGACTTTCCCCGCTTACTCGTTCTGGAGTACGCATGGCCTTGTCCCTGGATGGTGGGTTGCCTATTCAAATACTCCTGAGATAGGATCCCTCCTGCCCCTCAGCTCTTGTACTTATAGTATAGAGCACCCAATTTTTACTTATTCTCTTAATCGAGACGATGAAAGATCATGTTGACTGGCACAAGCACATCCTTCTTGCTGTAAAAGGATTAACACGTTCTTCCGGAAGAACTACAAAACCAAAATCTCCGACATACAGTATAAAACAGTATTGTCTGTATTATATACATCGACTGCAGGAACAACTTTTGATTGAATAGTAGGAACGAGCTCACTTTCTAGTGTTGAATGAAAACATGCAAATTGCTGAAAATGCACTAATTTAGTTTTCACTAGTTAGATCTCTTGACCGCAAAATTAGTACTCCGTTTCCCTTGATCATCTAACACAGGGCTTCTCAAAGTGGGGGGCGCGCCCCCCGCAGGTGGGTGCAGAGAGTGATAACGGAGGGCGCCGTCTTTGATTGTAATATTTATATTTCATATTCTGTAACAAATGTTAGTATCCTCATATTCATGAACCTATCATAGGCAGATAGCTCCCAAGACCATTCAAGAATAATAAATTCGTACCTTTGCTGTCTTATTTAACAAGAACTGACCAGTAGATCCTGTCAGCAGGAATTTTGAGAAAAGGTAGTGATTTACATTTCCCACATTTCACCCGCCACCCGCAGTGATATCTCCTTACCAAACACTTAATGACACTAAGCCGCTAGACAATGCGACTGCCACTTCCTTTCAAGAATGGATTCCAAGAATGGATTCTTCTATTTCTGCCGTTGCCGATTCGAATTCAGCTAGGCCTTCCAGTCAGTTCAAAGACAGTGAGTGAACAGGTGAATTCTAGTGCTTGGTTAGCCAATTTTACAAGAAACTGATACGAGTGACGCCATTTCCCATAGATAAGTGGCTTATTAGAAGTGGTAAAAAGTTACCCCATGAAAGTGATAGTGCTTGCCCTCCTTCGGAAAAAGAACATGGGTCGAATTTAAATAAAGTCCATTGTTCTTCTGCGTCTAATTCTGCTCCCTTCAGGATTATTAATTCTACACAATAAGTGAAAGTGCGTAAATAACAAGACGATTATCTGACATTAGGCTTTACCAGCATTCTTTCGAATAATAATCAGGAAAAACCTCAATGCTTTCTTTGTTTGGAGATTTTAGCAAACGACAGTTTGAAGCCTGTGGAACTTAAGAGACACTTGCAGACTAAACATCTAGACTGGGTAAGTAAACCTTTAGCATTTTTTAAGCGCCACGAGCAACAACTTAAAGGAAATATTAGATACCTAGAAAAGCACGCAACAGTTTCTAAGAAAGCGCTAAGAGCATCCTTGGAGGTATCCTATTTAATTGCAAAATCCAAATCACCACCTATTATTGGTGAGAAATTAATTCTTCCTGTAGCCGTGAAAATGTGCGTGATCATGCATGGAGAAAAGTTCGGCGAGTGTTTGAAGTCGATACCGCTCTCAATTGTTACAGTGACTCGTCGTATTGATGTAATAGCCTCTGACATAAAAAATCAATTGCTACCACGTCTTCATGATAGCCCAAAATTTGCCCTGCAACTTCATGACAGTTCTGATATCGTAAACAGTGCCCAGCTTCTTGTTTTTGTACGCTACTGTCATGAAAATGAAATGCACGAGGATTTTCTCTTTTGTAAAGCTCTGGAAGGGTGGACTACAGGCGAAGATATTTTTTCTGTTATGAATTCCTTTTTTATTGACAACAATCTCTCATGGACAAATTGTGTTGGTATATGTACTGATGGGACGTCGGCATTTACTGGAACTAAAATGGGTTTCAGAGCAAGAGTGAGTGCTGTTACTAATTCTGTAAAATTCACACATTGCATGATACACAGGCATTGGCTTCAAAAGTACTACAACCGGAAGTCAATAAAGCGCTGAACGATGTAATTTGTGTTGTAAATTTTGTGAAAGCAAGCGCTTTAAACAGTCGGCGATTTTCCATTCTTTGCGAGGAGATGGGATCTACACATGATTCGCTTCTATTGCACATGGAGGTACGTTGGTTGTCTCGTGGTCGAGTCCTTCGTATTTTCCCATTGGACAGCAGGCCTACACTCGCAACCCTGTTTCTGGATGAGAAATGGCTTCTAATACTGTGCTACTTGGCTGATGTATTTGAAAAACTGAATGAACTTAACGTGTCACTTCAAGGATGAAATAGTAATATTTTCATTCTAAGCGACAAAGTGCTTGCTTTTGAGAGAAAACTTTGGAAAGCCCATATGGACAATTGTAACTGTGAGATGTTTCATTGTCTGGATGAAAATGAGTTAGATATTTGTCAAATTAGTGGAATTGTCGTAGAACAACTCCAAATCTTCGTCAAGATTTCCACAACCTTCAACTGAGAATGACTGGATTCATATTCCGTTTGAAATGAACGTAACAGCCCACCTGTCAACGGCAGAACAGGAGGAACTAATAGAACTCTCAAGTGACAGAATACTTCGAAATGAATTCAAGTCGATGTCTCTTGAAAATGTTTGGGTGCAGATTTGGAATGAATATCTCATTTTATCAAGAAAAGCAGAGGACCTGTTATTACCCTTCGCTTCAACTTACTTGTGTGAGTCAACATTTCCGCAATGGCATCCGTCAAAACGAAGCATCGGTCTCAGCTGCAGCTGGAAGGGGATCTGCGGGTTGCTGTTTCAAACATCCAACCAAGACTGAATTTACTTTCATCTCAAATTCAAGCTCACACATCACACACTAACTCCGTAAGTGTCTGAGAATTACCGAATTGTGATCCATGTACATTTTTATTTTCCTGTTATACTTTTTCTTTTGTGAAGAGTTTTAACATAATATTTTTCAAACTCACAGTGAAATGTTGAAAATTGTATATATTATTTCTATTGTCATTTATAAGTCAAGAGCTATCAAATATGAAAAGCGTTACTGAACACAGGTGTCACAGCTAAAGAGCTAATTAGCGAAACAAACAAAATTCGCTCAATTTCAATAACTGCACGTGCAGAAGTTGTTTTTATTTTTATAAGCAAATGTAATACATATGCATGACATTTTTTTTACAAAACGTTGTTGTACTTTATGTGCTCAAAGAATAATGATTTGCGTGCTATTATTATTATTATGATTAATGTAACTGGTAGTTGAAATCCTAATTACGCAGTAGCATACACAGTAGATCGTGTGTGATCTTTTTATTTGTGGGAAGTAGCCAATGAGAAGTACTACCCTACCAGGGAATTGTTACCGCTAGACAAGGAGCGCGGCTGTTCTTTACATTACGTCATATTGCCTAGTTAGGGCTGAACGAGCGGTTGCGGAGCAAGAGGGGAAGGCATGTACAGTCATACAATGCGAACACACCGCACAGCATTTGACCCAGCACGAATCCTGCACACAAATGACGTGCAATGAGGTTTCGCTGGCAATGACTGCACGTCTATCACAGGCGTGTGGCTGGTCGGAGCGTATTTGTTCCGATTTCCGCCACCGGTTAAAATTCGCTGGTAGGGTAGTACTAAGAAAGGAAATGAGAATAGTGGGAAAGGGGGGAGCGCTAGATATTTCATGTTTAAGCGGGTGCGACAGAAAAAGTTTGATAAATCCTGATCTAACATACCGAAATTAAATTCTTTTCAGTTGGTCAACAGTATTGTAAGGAAATGGTAAACAGTGTTAAGTTAATGCCTGCAGCAAATTACATGTGGCTAAAAAAATCTCCCGGGTTACTAGTTCCGAGCGTCGACGTACGCATTTAATTTCGGCGTTTAAATCTATGTCTACGAATACAGTAGATTATTGTTTACTTATCCGGCATTGTGCTATGTAAGTTTCGATTTTCCAATGGAAGTGGGTATTTTACTCGTAATAACATTTGAAATTTTTCACAGAAACGACCACAATTCGGAGATCACTTTAACAAGAGATAGGTACGTTGCCTCACTCAATCAAAATGTATACAAAATAAACACGACAACCTATAGCGGTATATGCATATATTGCAAAGCAAAGTTTATTAACGAAAAGAAATTGAAGTTACACTTGATGATCCATAGTGGTCATATGCCATATTCCTGTGGTACATGTGGAGCAAACTTTAGGCAGAAAGGTGACCTAAAGCGACATGTCATGATTCATAGTGGTCTCAAGCCACATTCCTGTGGTACATGTGGATCAAATTTTACGCTGAAATGTGACCTGAAGAAACACATGGCGATTCATGGTGGTCTCAAGCCACATTCTTGTGGTACATGTGGATCAAATTTTACGCTGAAGTGTGACCTGAAGAAACACATGGCGATTCATGGTGGTTTCAAGCCACTTTCATCTGGAGCAAAGTTTGCATTGAAACGTGTCCTGAAGGCCCACGAGAAGATCCATAGTGGCCTCAAATCGTATTACTGTAGTGTATGTGGAGCAAAATTTAGTATGAAAAGTCACCTGAATACGCATGAGATGATCCATACTGGTCTCAAGCCATTTTTGTGTGGTACATGTGGATCAAACTTTAAGCAGAAAGGTGATCTAAAGAGGCACGTGATGACCCATAGTGCTCTGAAACAACATTCCTGTGGTGCGTGTGGAGCAAAGTTTACTATAAAAAGTGCCTTGAAGACGCATGAAATGATTCATAGTGGTTTAAAGCCATACTCTTGTAATGACTGTGGAGCAAGTTTTGCAAGGAAAGATGTCCTGAAGAACCATCTCATAATCCATAGTGGCCTCAAGCCCTATTCCTGTCCTACATGTGGAAGGAAGTTTGCTTTGAAACTTGCCCTGAAGACGCACGAGATGACCCATAGTGGCCTCAAGCCATATTCCTGTGGTGCATGTGGAGGAAAGTTCACTATGAAAAGTGATTTGAACAAACACGAAATGATCCATAGAGGTCTAAAGACGTACTCCTGTGATACATGTGGAGCAAACTTTGCAAGGAGGGATGTTCTTAAGAACCACGTCATGATCCATAGTGGCCTCAAACCGCATGCCTGTCCTACATGTGGAGTAAAGTTTACTCTGAAAAGTGCCCTGACGGCACACATTATGACCCATAGTGATCTCAGGCCCCATGTTACAAGGAAACTCACAAACAAACTATACAAAGAAAGGTCAACTGAAGGCACACAACGTCGCCCATAGTGGTCATAAGGCATATAGGTATACCTGTGGTAGTTGTGGAGGAAACTTGACTCGGAATGGCCACATGTTGATCTATAGTCGTCTCATGCATCATTCCTGTAGTACATGTAGAGCAAATGTCATTGAGGAAGGAAAACTGAAAAGACCCATGCTGATCTATAGTGGTCTAAAGCAACATTCCTGAAGTACAAGTACAGGAAACTTTACTTGAACGGGGAATCTGAAGGAAACTATTTTTTTCGCCAGTGGTCTCGAGCTACAATTGCTTTTGTATAAGTAAAGCAAACTTTTCTCGCACCAAATACACTGAACACACAGGACAATCCATAGACGTCCATTGCCACATTTATGTGGAAATGTGGACCAAAATTTACTCAGAAAAGATATTTGAAGACACACACATCGTAATTCAGTGTCTTATGCTACATCCGTGAACTAGACGCAGACCGAGCTTGACTTTGAAAGGTTATACTAAGACACACATGTTGTTCCATAGTGGTCTAGTTTCGCATTCCTAAAGTACACACATCATAAAAAGTTTTGCATCACCTCGGTTCCAAGAGTTCCGGAACCTTTAAATACAAAGGGAATAGAGATCAACACAAACAACATTTCAGCTCATTTCATTGCTCATGAGACCCACACATTGCATGTTGTACCATCATACAGCTAGACTTTCAGCATTTGTGGTCCAGATTGCAGTACACACCACTACCTCTAATACCCAGTAGCACGTCCTCTTGCATTGATGCATGCCTGTATTCGTCGTGGCATACTATCCACAAGTTCATCAAGACACTGTTGGTCCAAATTGTCCCACTCCTCAACGACAATTCGGCGTAAATCTCTCAGAGTGGTTGGTGGGTCAAGACGTCCTTAAACAGCCCTTTTCAACATATCCCAGGCATGTTCGATAGGGTTCATGTCTGGCGAACATGCTGGCCACTGTAGTCGAGCGATGTCGTTATCTTGAAGGAACGCATTCACAAGATGTGCACGATGAGGTTGAGAATTGTCGTCCATGAAGACAAATGCCTCTCCAATATTCTGCCGATATGGTTGCACTATGGGTCGGAGGATGTCATTCAGGTATCGTAAAGCCGTTTCGGAGCCTTCCATGACCACCAGTGGCGTACGTCGGCCCCACATAATGCCACCCCAAAACATCAGGGAACCACCACCTTGCTGCACTCGCTGGACAGTGTGTCTAAGACGTTCAGCCTGACCAGGGTGCCTCCAAACACGTCTCCGACGATTGTCTGGTTGAAGGCATATGCGACACTCATCGGTGTAGAGAACGTGATGCCAATTCCGTGGGGTCCATTCAGCATGTTGTTGGGCCCATCTGTACCGCGCTGCATGGTGTCGGGGTTGCAAAGCTGGACCTCGCCATGGACGTCGGGAGTGAAGTTGCGCATCATGCAGCCTATTGCGCACAGTTTGAGTTGAAACACGACGTCCTGTGGCTGAACGAAACGCATTATTCAACATGGTGGCATTGCTGTCAGGGTTCCTCCGAGCGGCAATCCGTAAGTAGCGGTCATCCACTACAGTAGTAGCCCTTGGGCGGCCTGAGCGAGGCCTGTCATCGACAGTTCCTGTATCTCTGTACCTCCTCCATGTCCGAACAACATCGCTTTGGTTCACTCTGAGACGCCTGGAAACTTCCCTTGTTGAGAGCCCTTCTTGACACAAAGTAACAATGCGGACGCGATCGAACTGCGGTAGTGACCTTCTAGGCATGGTAGAACTACAGACAACATGAGCAGCGTACCTTCGTCCTGGTGGAATGACTGGAACTGATCGGCAGTCGTACCCCCTCCGTCTAATAGGCCCTGCTCATGCATGGTTGTTTACATCTTTGAGCAGTTTTAGTGACATCTATGAACAGTCAAAGGGACTGTATCTTGGATACAATATACACAGTCAACGTCTATATGCCGGAGATCTGGGAACCGAGGTGATGCAAAACTTTTTTTGATGTATGTACATGGGAAGCTATATGTGTTGAGAAAGGCATTTTTAAGAAGCGATCATTTATAGCCTGATCCCGTATGTTGTCCGTGAGGAGCATAGTTTGCTCAGAATATTAATTTGAAAGCACACATTATTCCAGTGGTACATGTGGAGGAACCCTTACTCAGAAAGGTCAACTGAAGACTCATATTGATCCATAGTGATCTATTGTCACATTTATATAGCATATAATTAGCATTTCTCACGTGGAATGATTCTCTTAGTTGTACACGTAGAATCTCTTTGCTACACACATGCCGAGAGATTTCACTTCGAAAGAAGTCTTAAGAATACACACGATGATCCATCCCTGCTAATAACTGTTCACATGTCCCTCATGCGCACACACTGATACGACGTCATATTACTAGGCAAGTGTCGTAGTGGTCTCTAATCCATTAGTCGTTCTTACATCCCAGGGCGTATGACAGGCAGGGATATAATCCGGGAACTCTAGTGATAGGCTAAGCTGACAATTTTGGCCAAAATTTCACTTTCGTGGACGAACACCTTCGCCTGGCCTGCGTTTCTTTAGGAGACTAGTATTCCAGAATGGAATGGCCTGCCTATGCTCCCGATCTCAATTGTGTAGAGCAGGGGTGGAAAATGGTTAATAAATAAGTTCCTCCTTACTGTGTTCTATGTCCATATGCAGAACTTTTTTGATGTGCGTCAGTCATATCGGTCTACCACCAAACACTTGTAGCTCTTACTGCCAAAAGACTTCATTCATAAACAAGCAAAATTTACTGATTAAGGAGCTTTGAAAAGTGACCTGTTAATTCATATTGGAAACTTATATCTGAGGGGTACTCCCGTCATGAGTACGAAGAGAGATTCTGAGTCACATTTTTATTTCATATGCACTGGAAGTCCAATTTATGTACTGTAGAGCATGTGATCTAAAAATTGTATCTAAGTGACAGTTTGAGTTCATAGGCTAGTGTGTAGAAACAGTATCTCTGTTGTACATACTGAGCCCGTATACGCTCATGCTGGTGATTATTTTTATGAGAGTTGTATATTCTTATATCTGAGAAACATAGAACGCGCCCAGGAAGCATGTTATAGCTTCAGACGTTCTTTTGACTTCACTCAGATGCTCCATATAATTTTTATCCACGATTAAGGAATTTATCTTGAATGTGCAAATTTGGAAGAATCATCTACAGTAATTCAGTATAATTTGACAGTCTGAGATGGCCTAATATTTGTTATTTGCCTATTGGTAAAGGTATGACAACGCAGAATTTCGTAAAAGAATAAATAGTTGCTCCACGACTCACGTGGCATCGACGCCGGAACTGTAGATTTCATGCAGAGTCAGTCCTTTTAGTGCGTTTAACTCGCACAGACGTATTTGTCGATTGGTCTGTAAGACCTGGGGTTATTGTGGGACTGAGAGTCCATTTTGTATAAATCTGAGTGCATCCAGTATTTAAGCACGTGGTGTGCTGGTGAACATCGCAAGTTGCGTGTGTGAACCCTAAGTACAATATTTATCATCAAAATTGTAAAATTTGTGATTCACCGATTTTTAGACCGAACACATGGTCATATTTTACATGCTACATGGCATGAGTGAAATTGTAAGAATTTTTCATAAGTGTGAAAATAACGCCAGTGATACTGTGAATTATACCTGTGAATTTGAAATATTACAACGCACATACGAGCCAAGCTCAAACCGTGATTTTTAGCCTATTTTCATTTGTGAATAAAAAAGGCTAATGAGTTCAACTCTTGTCCTTATGTCGGTCTGTGTGTGTGTGTGCGTATATGTGTGATTCGTGTGTGTGTTTCCTCTAATAAAACCTAAACGGCTGGAGCGATTTCAATAAACCTCAGTAAGTTCATAGCACTATTACGAACGACCACGACCGAGTCCTTCAAATTAGGTCACGTCTCACCAATCCAACATGGCGGCTGTGTGAAGTATTTCAACAGCATTCAATATATCCGAAACTATTACAGATATCACCCTGGAATTTTGTACCGTGATAAAGGGAACTACTAGAAGTTCACATATGTTACTTTTGAAACCCTGGTAACTACAAAACCAACATGGTGGCCAAGCGAAGTTGCGACATTTAAATAATCGTTTCTCGTGATTTAACTATCCAAACGCAATGAAACTTGGTACTGTATATCCGTATATGCTTATACAAATTGTAATAAACCGACTTCTAACTTCGTTCATTTGTTTACATAACCTCAAGATGGCGGCTGTGCGAAATATTTCACCGGCATTCTATATCTCTGAAACTATTACCGGTATCACCCTGAAATTTTGTACGGACATAAAGGTTACTACTGGAAGTTCATCTATGAGGCTTTCAAAAACCGGTTAACTACAAAACGAACGTGGCGGCCAAGCGAATTTGAAAGCTATAACTAACCTTTCGCGCGATATAATGATCCAAACGAAATTTAACTTGGTACAGCAAATGATTATACACATGGTAATGCATTGGTGTCTAATTTAGTTCAATTTTTTACATAACCTCAAGATGCTGTGCGAATTTTAAATTTATGTTTTTTTTTCTTGTGTCGTGATCATACGATCGAAGTAAAAGTTTGAGTAATGAACCTAGACAATAATTTTCCTTTTATGGTACTGTACCCGTAAAAATCAAGAAGCACAGCTGGATTATAAAATAGTGAAAGTCCTGGCTAAATGAACCATCACAATCACTCCAACGAGCTCTTCAGGATTAGACACAGTAGGATCGGAACATGTTATGGAAAAAAAACTAACTAGCTTTATACGGTAGAGTGCGAAACTTACCTTCATCTCTCGGGGCTTTGTTGAATAGAAATAGACATCTTATCTATTCTAGGCTGTTCTATAACACGTCTCCAATTATAGAATAATTAAGGTACACGAAACAAGACGTTTAAAAATATAAATTTATTAATAAAAATAAATAACAATTACTAACAAAATAACACTCTTAATATAGTTACTCATTTACGCCACTGGAGCTGTCAAAACTTCTTACACACACGCTAACATAACTGGTTAAAAATGAAAAGATTCTGTCTTCTACAAAATTATAAAACAATCAAAACATTCTACTGGCACTTCATTGAGACAGGCATTCCGTTTAAAATTGCTTACATTCTTTGCCGCGTGCCTTCCTGCTTCGCTGAACTGGTTATTATATAATAGCTGTGAGTCGGTCACCAGGGTCTTCCACACACAGCTGCAATGACATTGCACATTTGTTTATCGACTTTGCTATTAACGGGACCTACTCGTTTGCCACCTGGCATGTTCTCCGTACCTAGCACACAAAATACGTAAAATAAAACGCGATGAAGCATCTCGTATAGTCATACATTAACTTTACAAATCTGTCTCTATTAAAGCCATTTCTCATTTAAACACATCCATCCTTCTAAACAATCTTGCTAACATTCGCAACCGTCGTTCATGACCGACGAAACCTCCATACACACAATAATCATAGCTAATATCAAACACTCACATCAAAAACATTCGCTCTTCCTAACTATTATCAATATCAAAAACATTTAAAAATATTAATTATTATAAACTAGCTGTACCCGGCATGCGTTGCAATGCCAATCAAAGAATGTGTTGGTATTGTAACTTTGTTTGTTGAAGTGCTTTTGGATTCCCAATATTTTTTTCTTTTTCCGTTAACCACGTCTAAACTATTGTAAAATTGATTTACTATCTCAAAAAAGTCATTGGAGCTTGCTCAACAACTGACCACAGTTTCATTGCAATGAACTGAATGGTATATTAATGCATACGGGGCCTTATTGAAGCAATGCGAGCGCCGTCATACGTTTCTTGAATATACTCATACGCTACCTATTGTAAAATGGGTTTACAAAGTCGAAAACCTTCCCTGGAGTTTACACAACAACTCATGAAAGTTTCATCGCAATCGGATGAATGGCATATGAACGCATACGGGATTTTGTTTTAACGATTCGCGCACCGTCACTCATATGTTGAATCTACTAGTGCTTCATCCATTGAAAAACGGATTTACTAATTAATACACCTTCGCAGGACTGTACTCAATTCACCAATGTTTTATCATAATCGGATGACGGGTATATGAACGCATTCGGGACTTGGTGGAAACGACTAACGCGCTGTCGCTCATTATTGAATCTACTCGTGCGCTACCAATTGTAAAATGAATTTCCTAAATCTGAAATCTTTGCGGGAGTGGAAACAGCATGTCTTCAAATTTCATTGCAATCGCATGAATGGTATATGAACGCATACGGAATTTTTTTAAACGATACGCGCGCCGTTACCCATTTGTTGAATCTTCCCATGTGCTGCCTATTGTAAAATGTAGAAACCTTTCCTGGAGTGTGCACAGCAATTCAACCAAAGTTTCATAGCAATCGGATGAATAGTATATGAACGCATACGGGACTTTGTTTAAGCGAATCGCGTGCCGTCGCTCATTTGTTAAATCAACTTGGGTGATACCTATTGCAAAGTGGATGTACTAAGCCAGAAACCTTCCCTGAAGTGTACACAACATCTCACCCAAGTTTCATCGCTATCGGACGAATGGTATATGAACGCATACGGGACATAGTTGAAACGCTTCGCGCTTCTTCGCTCATTTGTTGAATCTACTTGTGCGCTACCTATTGTAAAATGGATTTACTAAGCCTGAAACTTTCCCTGGAGTGTACACAACAACTCAAGCTAGTTTATTCGCTATCGGACTAATGGTATACGAACGCATACGGGACTATATTGAAACACTTCGCGCGTCATCACTCATTTGTTTAATCAACTTGTGTGATACTTATTGTAATGTGGATTTACCAAACCAGAAACGTTCCCTGAAGTGCACACAACATCTCACCCAAGTTTTATAGCTATCAGACGAATAGTATATGAACGCATACTGGACTTTGTTGAAACGCTTCGCGCATAGTCGCTCATTTTCGAATCAACTCGTGCGTTACCTATTTTAACATGGACTTACTAAGCAAGAAACCTTGCCTGTAGTGGACACAACCTCTCACACAAGTGTCATCGCTATCGATCGAATGGTATGTGAGCACATACAGAACTTTTTTGAAATACTTCGCCCGTCGTTGCCTACTTGTTGAATCTACTCGTGTGCTACCTATTGATAAATGGATTTACTAAACCAGAAACCTTACCTGATGTGTACAGAACATCTCCCCCATGTTTCATCGCAATAGGGTGAATTGAATATGAACGCATGTGGGACTTTCTTGAAAATAAAAACGCACGCCATTTTGTTGAATCTACTCAAGCGCCATCTATTGTAAATTGGA
This sequence comes from Meconema thalassinum, assembly GCA_946902985.2. Classification (NCBI taxonomy): domain Eukaryota; kingdom Metazoa; phylum Arthropoda; class Insecta; order Orthoptera; family Tettigoniidae; genus Meconema; species Meconema thalassinum. The sequence continues at coordinate 148,401,470 of OX336397.1, forward strand.
CTTACTACGCCTATAACTTTTCCGGGACTGTGCACAACAACTCACCAAAATTTGATGGCAATCGGATGAATTGCATATGAACGCATCGCCATTACGCATTTGTTTAAACTACTCGCGCGCTATCTATTGTGAAATGGATTAACTATGCCTATGAACATCCCTAAAGTGTGTACAACAAATCACCAAAATTTAATCGCAATCGGATGAATGGTTTATGAACGCATAAAAGACGAACAGACATTCCTTTTTTTAATATACAAGCTGTACCCGGCATGCGTTTCAATGCCAATCAAAGAAAGTGTTGGGTTTTTTAATTTTGTTTCTTGAAGTGCTTTTGGATACACAATATTTTTCAACTTCCGTTAACTGCCTCTAACCAATCGTGAAATGGATTTACTAATTAAGAAACATTCGTGGGAGCGTGCACAACAACTCATCAAATTTTCACCGCAATCGGATGAATGTGAGATGACGCATACGGGATTTTGTTTAAATGATTTAATCGCTGTCATTAATTTGTCGAATCTATTCGGGCGCCACTTACTGTGAAATGGATTTATTTAGTTAGAAACCTTCACATAAGTGTACACAACAACTCATCAAAGCTTCATCGCAATCGATGAATGGTATATGAACGCATAAGGTACTTTGTTGAAACTATTCGCGTGCCGTCGCACATTTGTTGAATCCACCCGTCCGCTACCTGTCGTAAAATGGATTTACTAAGCCTCAAACCTTCCCTGGAGTGGACACAACATCTCACCAAAGTTTCATTACTATTATACGGATGGTATATGAACGCATATGGGATTTTGTTGAAACGCATCGCGCGTCGTCGCTCATTTATTGAGTCACCTCATGCGCTACCTGTTTTAAAATGGATTTACTAAGCCAGAAATGTTTTCTGGAGTGGACACAACATATCACCGATGTTTCATTGCTATTAGATGGTGGTATATGAACGCATACGGGACTTTGTTGAAACGCTTCGCGCGACGTCATTCATTTGTTGAATGTACTCATGGGCTACCTGTCTAAAATGGATTTATTAAGCCAGAAAATCTTCCCAGAGTGGACACAACATCTCACCCAAGTTTCATTGCTATTGGACGGATGGTATATGAACGCATATGGGACTTTGTTGGAACGCATCGCGCGTCGTCGTTCATTTGTTGAATCTACTCATGCGCTACCTGTCGTAGAATGGATTTACTAAGCCAGAAACGTTCTTTGGGGTGTACTCAACATTCCAGCCAAGTTTCATCGTAATCGGACGAATAGTATATGAACGCATACGGGACTTTTTTGAAACTTTTCACGCGTCGTCGCATATTTGTCGCATCTACTCGTGTGCTGCCTATTGGGTCCAATTGGGAATCTAAACCATAGAGGTCCCACTCAAACATACTTACATGTTGTTTATTCTCTGTGAGCCGTTATTGAAATGTCCAAACAATGCCAAGCTCTACGATTCAAATGATTTGTGCATGTTTTTAAGCCTTCTTCAAATATCAAGAATTCGACATCACCGCCACCTATGATACAAAAACATAACCATGAATAATTCTAAGAAAGTCAATTATTCATAAACGTTTTAGAAGAAACCACTGCCAAGGGGACGGTCTTCGGTACATTAGTGGGGAAGATGACCCTGTTAACGGCGAGTTAAGTTTTCACTAAGGCTAGCTCTTTCCATGACGACAGTTATCGTTTTGTTGACTGTATCTTGTGGTTCTAAAAGTGTTTTCATCCTACATTTTTGTCGCTACGCCATCTATCGGGTCCAATATTCAATCTAAACCATACATGGACCCACTCTAATATACATAAAGAAAATCATCAAAATCGGACCATCCGTTCAGGAGGAGTTCAGTCACATACACGCGTGTCGAATAATTATATATATAAAGATAAGAAAAGATAATGAAAACCCTCAATGTAAACAAATGGAAATATTTATATATACAATTTACACGTGTCTATCATTCCAAAGTATCATTCTATAGCGGTATGACTTCGTTAATATAATTATTAACCCTTTCTTCAGTAAAGTTCTCTTTTCTATACTTTTCCATATACAAATGCTATACCAATTAAATGTCAAAATCTTGTTAATAGTCATCATCGGTTTAAATATGACTGATCAGCTAAGATTAGTTCATATCTTTGTTACAATTCCAGATTTAATGTAAATTAATAATTGTTTAGTGGACAAGGATCATATAATTTTTTCCAACGAAATTCTACCTTCTCACGACTTTCGTTTCGCAGATATAATCACATTTAGGAGTCTTCCATGACACTACTAATATTTAACAATGCTTTCACTACTCTGACTGCAGTACTCCAATACAACTAATACGGAATCACCCGCGTATTTCACAAATATCTATATACGGCAAGAAATTCTCGTATATCTCAATGACATCATCTCAATTGTTCCCAACAATTGTTCCATAGTACTTGCATAACTTCCTTCTAGCATTGATTTTATTGTTGTTACAATCCACTGCTTAGAAATGAACAGCAATATCTGTTCTACTAATACAACTTATCGTTCTCAAACGATTATATTGACAGATCTATAAGGTTTACTAATCGAGGTTACTCCGATATAAAATACCATGTCTCTAAACATTTAAAAATAATAATTACACATGTTTCTTCATACTGGTCATTTCTACAAATATACACGGCTGCAATACAACATTGAAAAATAACGTAGTGTTACATTTGTGTATTAATAACAACTCGTGTTATTTCATCGTTCAATTATGATCTTTCACGCCTGGATGCGATTTTATCTAACTTTCCTATTGTCGGATGAATTATCTTTCAAAAGATATGTCTCATATAATTTACATTTAATGGAGAGCAAAGCCTTCTTTCAACTCAATATCGGTTGGACATCGACTGAATGTAACTTCTTTCTACACAAAGATTGTTCATAAATGCTTAACTTCACGTCATAATCATAACGAATATAACTTGCTAGATCGACGAAATGTTTATAGTATTTGGTGATATTTCACAATATATCACGCGTAGGTCTCCTCTCCTATCTATGAATTCTTCTTACAAAAAGACTGCCTAATTCATTTTAAACAAAATGAATTTACTGAAATATCAAAGACAAAATGTCTGAAATCTCGAATAAAAATTGAAATCGTCGAATAATAACTTCTTTAAAGATTTTCCCAATGGAAAATTAATTTCTTAAACAGCTGACTTCAGTTCAGAAACTGAATCATTAAATTTTCCAAGTATAGATGAGCAAAAACCATCATCCTATATGATCCTGAAGAATAAAACTTAATAAACATCGAAGTGAAAATACATGAATTAAATATGGAGAATTGTTGATCATAAATGCCGTTATAAACACTCAAACTACAAAATAATGTAAAACATTTCTACCTTAGTATTGTAGACAATTGAAGTACATTATCAGGTATTCAAAAAAACCTAGCTGGATCATCTCCCAGGTATGAATTGCTGAAACCAAATCCGTTCAACGCCAGTGGATAAGATCCACGACCTCGGGAACAGAAAGATTTCCTTCCCGGCATACTCGTGTCCTCCGGACGTCGAACCTCGTCCCTCGAACATGGATTCCATCTCGAACAATCATCGGGCCTAGTATCTTCTATCTTCTGTCTCCCTGTTGACGATTCTTCAATCGCCGAGATCTCTCGAAAGTCCTCCATCATCATCGAGCAATATATTCGTAATAGTTTCATCGTTACAAATAAATGTGTATGTTGTGCATCGAATCACTATCGTAGATGCTAATGTTCATTTGGTTGGTCAATGAAAATTATATCTGCTCATAGTCTAGAATTAATGTATATGAAAATACATTAAATGTACTGGATGAAAGTGTAAATAATGTATTATGTTGTCTCGGCATTATACTATTCTAGATGTTATACATATTCTCGTTGTTAATTTACGTTGTTCCATGTTGCTATTCACAACCCTGTATCGACATATCCCACTCGCGTAATAGTCTTAATCTATCATCTCACTCATAATCAAAGTGTTATAAACCACTAGCAGAAGTACCCGTTTTTCGAAAGGTGTTCGGTGTGAACACCAGACATTATCAATTGAGCTACTGTTGCAATGGTTAGCGGTTTGTCATTCCTTCATAAGTTTATCAGAACGAAGTTAGTTTTCTGGGAATATCACACACACTGTTAATTTAAGGGCCTTTAAGTGTGGTTTTCGGACACCCTATATAGACTCCCGAATTTTGCGTCTCACATTGAGAAGCGCAACATATGCTCTGATCGTCCTTCTAGGATAATTTTTATATTTCGCCTATATTAACATGTAATTTGAGAAGTGTTTCCCTATATCCACCTTTCCACTGTATGAAAAGTACGATGAAGTATTTTATAAACGATTGGTGTATTGACTCTCATGGATGCCATACCTAATTTTATGATGCACCAAGCATCCGAATACGAGTTATAGGCGTACATAAAGATACACAGAAAGACAGACAGATAATTCTATTGTCTACAACATATCACCCAGATATCAAAATATGGGTATATCTATCAAACAAAATCACCCTTACGATGAACCCGTATGTCGACAAAAAATAAAAAAATAAAAATGATGAGTTAAAATGTGTTCTCAAACTAAATTCAACTAACGTGTACTTCATGACATGAAATAGAATTGAAAGCCTTGTAGACGGAACGCAATACACGTCACATAAAAACTGACCTTCTACGTTGTGTTAGGTCCCCATACACAGGAAGACCCCTTTCATAAATTATAAAGGCTTGTGGCGCATGAAAATTCAGATTCTTTAGCCTCAATTGTCCCAAATTCCTAAAAGCCGCAAAATATGCTGATTCAATTCAGGAATTTTTGAAAATGATGTTGCTGTTTGGAGATATAATAGACCTTCTGTACTATATGTCGCACGTGAAAATTGCGTGAAAAATTTCTGGCTTACCCCTTGACCCCCTTAATTGCATTGATGATATATACAGTCCAAAGTTTGTCCCGTGATAACCTAATAGCCATTTGCCAACTTTCACAGAAATATAATAAATGGAGTGACATTGCTTTTTACAGAAATAGATAGAAAGTTGGATGCAACCCCTTGAGATAATGTTGTCATGGTTACCGATTTGCATTCTTTCATTAGTTTGATAAATTAAGTTTAAATTAGTTGTCTGGAAATACTTCAGAAACTGTTGGTTTTAGAGCCTTATAATGTAGTTTTCGAGGACCCTTTAAGGCCCCCCGAGTTATGTTTCTGGCACCGAGGGGCTTTGTCTCGTCATTGTACGTCATAATATAATACTAATATAATATAGGGATAGGAATATAATAGACCTGCCAGACCACACCCGCAGGTGTAAATCTCGCGAAAAAATTCTAGATTACCCCTTGACCCCCTTAAGCGCATTATACGTATTGATGAATTGTACAGCTTAATTTGTTTCCATGATACCCTTCTAGCCGTTTGCAAACATTCACACTAATGTAATTAATGGAATTGCAATAGATGAACCTGTGATAATCTGTTGCCATGGTTACCGGCTTGCATTCGTTCATTAGTTAATTAAATGAAATTAGTTTTCTGGGAATATCTCAAAAACTGTTGGTTTAGGGCCTTAAAATATGGTTTTCGTGGACCCTTTGGGGCCCCCGAGTTTTGTCTTTCACATTGAGGGGCTGAAAATGAGCTTTGTCACGTCCATCTATGCCTATTTTAGCATGTATTTTAAGGGGGTAGGCCCCCTTTTATGAGAGGTACGGAGAAGAGTTACATCAATGATTAGTGTCGTGGCTCTGATGGATATCTGTACCAAATTTTACGTTGATACACCCAGCCGTTCTCGAGTTACAAGGGAACAAATTTGTCCACAGACAAACTAACAAACAGACAGACAAAAAAAATATTTCGAGCGCATCCATCATAAAACACTCTGAAACGCATAAATTACTTAAATATCCGTAGAAATTCAGAAAAAAACAGGCAAACATTCATTTTTATATAGAGAGAGATAGACTGCACCGCTCGGTGTTGACCGCGTTTTATTGCACAAATGTAGGTTTTACTCGCTAACCAATGGAGATACACGAAAAGTGATAAGGACCCTTCGGATAGAAAATTAAATGTTAATGCTCGTGTATGCCATTGAAAGTTTGGTATTTCTTAGCGTTCTCTTTTTATTTGAAATTGAAATATGAAATTTTGAAACCAAGGGGTGTAGTGACGTCACAAATGTGGGTTTTACTCGCTAACCGTTGGAGATAGACGAAAGGTGTTAAGGACCATTCGGATAGGAAATTAACACGAAAGGTGTTAAGGAACTTTCGGATAGGAAATTAAATTTAAAAGCTCGTATATGCCATCAAAACTTTACTATTTCTTAGCGTTCTCTTTTTATTTGAAATTTAAATATGAAATTTTGAAACCAAAGGGTGTAGTGACGTCACTAAAATGGTCGCCATTTTTAAATAGTGCGAAATATCGAAATCAAAAGTAGCCTATTTGTAACTCTGGTAAATCAGCTGCATCCATACAAAATTTCATTTCAATCGGACCAGTGGTTCTTGCGTGACAGACAGGACGACAAACACCATCTCATTTTTATACATTAGTATGATTTCCTGTTTATAAATATTTGTAGCCATCATAGTGTTCAAACTAAAACTACGTCTCAATTTTCATACAATATCACTTTACTTACTGATTTACGCGACGTGGACTTGACTATGTTGAAGTCTCGCTGCACTAAAATGATTCTGTCTGCACTGAGATAAGCAACTTGCTCTGACAACGCAAATTGTCCTATAACTGTCGAATTTCTCAATTAATCTTCTTAAAATCTCCTTATACCGTAGCCTGGTAACTGAATGTATATAATGCATACAGTTTGCTTTCAGAAAAGTCGAACACTTGTTCGCTATTAACTTGTATTTCTTCGCTAAACTTCACATAGTTTCAGCGCGGCTCTCACTAACTATTGGCCGCGTTCGGCACTGTCTATCGAGTAGCGTAGGACCGCACTCGGTAAAGTGTCAGCGGGAATTAACTACACCTTGTAACACGTCTTGTGCCTTCAAAGTCAGTCGAGATAAGAACGCTTCTACAAGCCGTCCCCTCTCCATCTCCTCTAAGCTTTGGCGCCATTGTTAGTCGCGGGCAGTTATTGGTGCGCACTTGTAATAAAGCTTATTAGAGTGAATTTCTCCCCTTTTGCGACATTTACAGAAGTACTAATATGTTCTCTCATTTTTCTTGATGATATCAATGGAATAGAATTGTTACATAGGGCTTAAATGGAATAGTTTATCACATTAACTACGTAAAAATCCATATCTGCTTCCATAAACCCTCCTCTCATTGGCTGTAAGCATATATCCATTGATATATTTTGTAACAATTATCTGGTAATATTTCGCTGCATTAACTTGTTGCTAGGCACATTCCAAAGGTCTAGAATATTCTGGGGCGTCTCTGATCACGTGGCTGGTTTCTCCCACTGCCTGCGTTCACGAACATAGCTCGCTTGAGCCAACTTCCAAGATTTAAATTGCAATGTTAAATTATATCATGGGGCTCGAAAAATATCATTATTTTCATCATGAAGCATTCAAATTTCGGGTGCAGTACATGACTCTATGGCCTATACATATAACAATCCCACATGGCGAGCATCCGAATTATTTAGACGGTTCTCAATATCCGAATCTATTACAGCAGTCAAATTGAATTTGTTATGTTCATAGAGGCTATGAACATACGTTCACTTATAGGACTTTCAATAACCTGGTGATCAAAATCCAACACGGCGGCGACGCAAATTATAAATATTTACATGGACGTTTGTCGCAATTTAACCATCCGATTGCAGTGAAATTTGGTCAGTAAATCGTTATACAAATGTTAATCCACTGGCATCTAATTTATTTCAATTGTTTCCATAACCACAAGATGGCAGCTGGGCGAAATCTTAAAATCTCGTTTTTACATCATGTGTCCTAATCTTGCGATTGAAATTTGAATACTAAACGTACACAATAATCTTCATGTAACAGTACATAACTCCAGGACCTACATATATACAAATCCAACATTGCGACCAATATTTAGTCGGTTCTCAATATCTACGAATCTATTACAGCTATCAAACTGAAATTTTGGATGTTGATAGAGGCAATTAACATAAGTATGATATATGAATATAGGCTTTAGTTCTTCACGGAACTACTTGTTAGTGCTCAGATTACTCTGATATTACACGATTGTGAGATTCACCAGAGAGTAGAATCTGTATTTGTAGATACACAAAGTATCTGTAAAATCTGTGAGCAGACACATGGTTATTTTGCAACAGTCTTCACAAGTGTAGATTCTGATTTGCTCTATCAAACCACTACGCTAAATTCTGTGAAAATTATATTCATCCCCATCTACAAGATGCTGTTAACACACCACGTGTTAGGATTCTTCACCATTTGGAACATTTTGTTTAACTTGGCCTAAACCACTCAATCGAGGGGACATCGATGACCTGACGATACTTCTAGATGGAAGGACGAGAGTGGAGGATCTTACTCATTGACGCACGTGAAAATGGAGAACTTTTCCAAATTCTAAGGAATGAAGGACCCCTCATAATTTCCTTAAGGACGCGGTGATCAACCAACGCCATGAGTTATGCTTCTAAATCTCATGTTCAGGTCATAGATCATGGTGGAGTTAGTTCTAGCAACCGTGCTTGACAACCGTCATGTAGGTAGGTTTCTTTTTCGTAGATACCATTTTTGGTAATTTTCATTATTTTTTGAGCCTCCACACCGTTGGTTTCAAAAGCTCAGAGTTTGACACCAATTTAGAGTGCTTTCACACTGGTGTATAATTATTGTAGAATGTGAATTTAAGCCAAATTATGAATTACACGAGGAACAGTAATATTTTCATAACAGCTGATGCTGAATTTTGTGTAACATTTTTTAAGCTCCCATTTTTGTACTATTTTAGTACGCCACTGTCATTTACGGGCAAATCACTTCGATGAGAAACCCTCCTCATCCCAATTATGATAATTGTAAATACATTTTTCCAGTGGTATTGTGAAACCACAAGATTCGAGTTGAACTATATTGCTGCATCCGGGGGATGCACCCCTATCCCCTTCTCTCTACGACACATACATCTATCTCCATACAAACGCCTTCGGAATACATTATCAAAATTCTAACCTACATCTAAACCTAATACATAGCAACAACCTCCAATAACCCCGGCCAACTCCTCACATCCTGTAAAATGTGCAGTTCCGCACACTCGGCACTCAAAAGGCTATAAAACTGGAGAGGTGAGGTAACTCGAGGTCAGTCAGTCAGCCAGTCAGTCTTCCTCAGTGTCACTTTGTGCCAAACCGCTGCAGAGCGCCGCTCCGACGACCGCCAAAGGGTAAGTGTCTAAGCGATCTACACTTCCTCACACAGACATTCACGCTCTCACCCCTTAATGCTTGGATTGTGAAAAGCATCTGGTTTAATAACTGTTCTGCAATTTCTAGGAGTACTTCAAGTCTGAAGTCGTACATCTCATAATTAACTGGTCATTTAGTTTATTTGCTTAATTGTTAAGATCCTACCCTTCATCCCTCGTCCCGGTGGGATCCAGGCAACACTTAACTAATTGTTTCGTGGCGCCCGTAGCCAGCTTTTCGCGTACGTCAGACTGCTTGCCTCGCTTATTAGCGCGAGCTGTCTGCTGCCCACGTTAGCAGTATTCCAGACAGCGACCCAGCTGTTCAGAGCTTCCAGCACCAAACCGCCCTTAATCCCGATATCGCATCCCCGAACTACCCGAACAAACAGTACATTCGGGAGTTCTCCTTTCGTGTGCTTACACGCCCTCGAACCAGTCCATAACCGACACCTCTTACACTCGTGCTCCAAGCAACCCCCAGCTACGTATATTTCATCCCCCCAGCTATTACATTGTAGAGGGCACCCTCTCAGGTCCCCTACAGTATCATTGTAAGAAGTGTAGGCAGTATTTGCACACTTTAATCCTGATTACATGATAATCGTATCAGTTATATTTAATGCCAGAAGATGAAGGTGTTTAAAACCGTTTATAATTCATTACTGTGCTTGTACCCACGAGATTGTACTATTTTTGTAACACCAGTGGCGTAGGAATATCTTTTACTACATTATTTGGAGAAGGATATCTTCCGTTTAATTCTCTTTGCTTTGACTTTACATTTATACTAGAGTTAATCATTTTTGAAGGTCTACAACTTCACATTATATGTGTTATTATCGAGTAACTATACTCAAATGTGTACCAGGGTAATTAATGAACATTTTGAGAGTGAACCCTGCAAGTATTTTCGTAATATTAATAGAATTTGCTATCAGGCAATGAACTCACATGTGATGATGCAGTAGCCGTGCCAGAACAGATGACAGGCGTTCTGAAAGTCGAGAAACCCGTTATGAACATTAGCCAGAAAGCAAACGATGATTTCCGTTGAGACTAGGACTAAATGGCAGACACTTCTGATATGTATTTTGTAAGGTATTTTTCAACCAAGCCTAGCCTGTGTATGCTTGAGTTTTATGAAGGTCAATCAACCAACGCTATAAATTGTTTTTATGCAGGGTGATTCCCAGGTCATGAATTCATATTAATTTTTTCGCACATGTTGTAAGCGAATAACCATTGATCATTTCTTTGATATTATAATATAAGTTTTCATTTGAAGAACCAGACTTTCTGATAGGCAATATTTCTCACTTTATATGAATGTTTATGTCCGTGTTTTGACACGTGAAGTTTTTTAGTATTTGTGTTTGCCGGCAGATTTAAGTTTCAACTTAACTGACCGAGGATATTTCTAGTGAGCTAGTGTGCACTGAGAATACTGATTGTCTGGAAACCGGAGTCTTTAAGTAGCCCGTGTTATTGTGCTTGCCGCAGATTATAATCTCCCGATTATTCTGACTGAGGACTTTCTTTCGTGTGTTTTTCTGAATCACAACGATTGCTTTATGATGTTAGTGACATTGCTTGTCACCAGTTTACTTTATTGAGTACCGGTGAGGTAACTCATTTGATAGATAGAAGCCTAATATCATATGGTCAGTCGTCATAAATAATGAATTCTTAATTCAACGATTTTTAATAATCAATCTCTAAATCATGACATTCACTCATTTTAAATCTACGGTGGTAAAATACACGTTAAATGCTAATCGTTGTTAAATCTTAATCTTCTGAACCATAGCTGACCGACATAGCGCTTGTCAGGTAATTCCTGAAGGAATAGTTAGGAAGTCAGTGACGTTCGACTGACAGAGATCATCGGCTAACCAAAAGTTTGTAACTCGGGGGCCGCGATGACCTCATGCTGAGACACTGTTCTTACAGTGCTTTAGCTACTATTTCGTTATGCTAGATGACGAATGTGAACAATCAGTTACCATTCTGTTGAAGGCAGGATAATAATAATACTATTTATGTGTTACATTCTTTATTTACCAGTGTATTTATCTCAATTGTACCCTACTGTTTTGTGATACTGTTATTGTTAATTAATCCATTGTAAACAAATGACTGTTCTCAAAATTTTGTTTAGTCACTTGTTTATACGGACGCTTATCGCCGTAGGCTAGATTAAGCCAGGATTACCTAGACCAGGTAACTTTAAATGTAAATTCGGTGTGGTACCACTATATTTAGATCAGTTGTCATGATTTGACATTATTTCAGGTGATGTTTTCATTCTGAAACATCATTTAATTTTCATGTATCTTCAATCAGGGATGTTTTTAGTACCACTACCCAAGATTTGATTTGCTATTTCTAATGTGTTTAGGTCTCGTCGAGAGGGTTAATTACATTTAATTAGGGCATGTTTTTGCTGTTGTTTTTTAATTTAGATAGCGGATTAGCCGATTTCAAACCCTCCGATGGTTGGATAGGTGTTTGATTTCTTCAATAAATTATTAGGCTATACGAATTTTACTTAAGCCTGGATGTTATCATTTATAAGTTTTTTAGGGGTGCATTTCTTTGGGTGTCTTTGACATTGCTAAATGATGGGGACCTCATCCTCAGGGATTTCGAGTCTTGTGTGGGTTAGTCCCACAAGAAGTGCATTCCGATCGTCTTCGGCAATGTGTTTGAAGGATTGGGTTGTCTGGGAGACTCCGCACGGTTGATGGTGACCAAATAACCTCCTCTAACGGGCACAATACGGAGGATAAAACAGAACCATATTAAAGTAGTTTATTTGATCAAAGCTTGTTGGAAAATACATTTTAAATACTAATAATTTGTAATTGCGACTCAAACAAATTCACTAATACCGGGTGAATCATAATTCGTGTTACAAACTTCTTGGGGTTGTAGAGGGGACTACGTAGATAACATTTTGACTAGGATTCCAGGTCGAGACATGTATCGTTTCGATACCAAGTCACTATAACTCGATTGCACATCTCCCACTTCACTAGAGACACGTATGCACTACAAGAGTTGTTCCACGTAGTGACCCTGCTGTTCACTTCTCAACATGTATCTGCTCAACATTTTGTCATAAACACGTCCCATGAGACCTGGTGTGTGTTCAATAATGCGCTGCCGCCAGAACGCGTGGAACTAGATCTTCTTTCTCGACAAGAGTCTCATAAACAAGGTTCTTCATGTGTCCCCCAGGAAAAGGGGAGTTAATTCTGGCGATCATGGTGGTCACGAAATTCGACCACCTTTACCTATTAACCTTCCCCCGAATGTTTGTTCGGAATGTTCGCGGGTCACACGTACAAAGTGCGCTGGCGTCCCATCATGTTGATACCACATTTGCTGACGTAGTGCCAATGGCAAACCTTCACAGAACACTAGTGCTTAGAGGCAGACCAGCGGCGCTAACGAAGTGACCCGAATACTCACGACTGCAACCGATCATCCATCACTCTCGAGACAGACCAGCGGGTCAGTCAGCTTTTCCTTGATGAGACAGACCAGCGCAGCGGGGCAATAAGAACATACCCGAAACTTCACAATCTAGACCAATCATTAGAGCTTGGATTTTTATGTAAATACATATTCCTTCCCTGTGCGTATACATAACTTCTTCTTTATCTCTTTGTTGTCTTCCCCAATATGCCACTACCGTGGCGTTGGGAGATAACCTCGGATCCATCTATTGTAAATCTGCCTGTTCCCGGCGTGACCGTGGAGCTGCTGTATGGTCTTTCCTCTACTGGCTGCAACCAGCATCATCTCCTCTTCCCATGTTATCCTCGGTCGTCCAATGGGACCCTGCCCTGCACTCTCGACTCCGTATACAGTCGTGGTTTCCTCTCTATTCCCATTCTCATAATGTACCCAAACTAGGAGAGCTGCTATCCGCCGGAGACACTTCATTTGGACTGCATTGACCCGGCTGACGTCACTTCTACTCGCCGTTCAACTCTCGCTGCCGTAGATAAGTATATACTCGTTGACCGTCTTATAAACCCTTGTCTTCGTCTTCCGGCTTACCTCCTTCTTCCCAAACACGCAGTGGTTCAGGGCTAGGTAGCCTTATCTACTCTATCTTCTTATACATAACTAAAAGTTATAAATGTCCATGAGTTAGAAGTTTAGCTATCATATAAGTATATGATATTGTTACATATCTATTCATTATGTCAATTGTTTTACTTTTTAAAATTTACAATGTTAAATTACATATTCTGGGTTTCCATTTTACATGAAAATGAAAATCCACAGCCTGTTTCCTGTCTCCGACCGGGTCAGGAATGGAATGAATGAAGCCCCCATCGAGCGGCGAGGATATGGACTGTGCCGGCTGCCGAGGCCTGACGCACTCCTCTGGGGCAATGATTAAATGAATGACAGATGAAATGAAATGATAGTGGAGAGTGTTGCTGGAATGAAATTTTGACAGGGAAAACCGGAGTACCCGGAGAAAAACCTGTCTGCCTCCGTTCTGTCCAGCACAGATCTCACATGGAGTGACCGGGATTTGAACCACGGACCCAGCGGTGAGAGGCCAGCGTGCTGCCGCCTAAGCCACGGAGGCTTTCCATTTTACATATTTGATCAAAATGACATTTTTTAAAACATAATTTTACTTTATATATTTATAATTACGTATTCTGTCTGTTACTGTAATGAAAGTATATTTTCGCAAGTGAACTGCAGTTCTAAACAGTTTGTGAGACTCCCGATAAATGAATCGGATTTTCCAAACAATTCATAAGCTGTTGAGAATGGGCCAGGGAAGAATATCAATAAATATATTAGTGGAGATGTTGTTGTTGTTGTTGTTTGAATAATCAGTCTTTGGACTGGTTTGATGCAGCCCTCCACGCCTCCCTATCCTGAGATAATCGTTTTATCTCTACATAGCTCCCACACCCTACATCCGAGGCAATCTGTTTCATTTATTCTAACCTTGGTCTACCCCTACAGTTCTTGTCCTCGACCCTTCCTTCCATAACTAGGCTTGCTATTCCTGGGTGTCTTAGTATGTGTCCTACCAACCTATCTCTTCTCTTCATTAGCAGTCGCCAGAAACATCTCTCCTCTTCCACTAGCCTTAATACCTCTACGTTTTTAACCCTATCTACCCATCTGATCTTCATCATTCTCCTGTAACACCACATTTCAAACCCTTTAATTCTCCTCTTTTCTGGTGCACCAATAGTTCAAGATTCACTTCCACAGAGTACCACGATCCATACAAACGCCTTTAAAAATGACTTCCTAATACCTAAATCTGTATTCGATGTCAACAGATCCCTTTTCTGTAGAAATGTTTTCCTTGCCTGAGCTAACCTACTTCCTTCGTCTTTGCTTCGTCCATCACTGGTTATTAAGCTTCCTAAGTAACAGAAGTCTCCTACTTCCTTAAGTTTCTCACCTACCAATTCGATGTCCGTAGAAGTTCCTGATTTATTTCGGCTGCATTCCAATATTTTTGTTTTAATTTATTAATTCTCATCGTGAATTCTTTCCTCAAGACGGAGTCCATACTAATCAAAAACTCATTCCAATCCTCAGGCATGTCGGCCAAGATGACTATGTCATCGGCAAATCTCAAAGTTGAAAATATTTCTCCTTGAATCTTCACTCCCACTTTAAATTTTTCTCCAATTTCCTTAATTGCCTTTTCAATGTAAAGATTGAAAAGTATGGGTGATAAGCTGCAGCCTTGCCTTACACCTTTCTGAATACCAGCCTCTCTCTCATGTCCTTCAGCTCGAATGACTGCTGTCTGGTTTCTGTATAGATTGTAGATCACCTTCCTATCCCTGTACTTTATTTCAATCGTTTTCAAAATGTCAAACAATTTTGTCCAATCAACGTTATCAAAAGCCTTTTCTAAGTCAACAAATGCCCTGAACGTTCTCTTATCTTATCTTCCAAACTCATCCTATGACTTAGTACAGCTTCCCTTGATCCTACATTTCTCCAGAAATCAAACTGGTCTTCACCCAACTCCGTTTCTATCTGGCTTTCCATCCTCTTGTAAATTATTCTAGACAGGGTCTTTGAAGCATGAGTAAGCAAGCTGATTGTACAGTAATCTTCACATCTGTCAGCTCCCACTTTCTTCGGTATAGGGATGATAACATTCTTCTTGAAATCAGAGGGTTACTCACCTGTTGCATAAATCCTACCCACCAAGTGATATAACCTGATCATACCTTCATCTCCCATGCAGCGTAGCAACTCAACCGGAATATAATCTACGCCTGGTGCATTGTTCCTGCTTACGTCTTCCCATGCTCTATCAAATTCTGATCTCAATATTAAATCTCCTTTTGCATCCTCATCTATTTCCTCCTCCCTTTCTCTTATACAAACACTCTATGTAAGCTTCCCATATCTCAACCTTTTTTTCCTCTATCTTTTAAGAGGCTATCCATTTCTGTCCTTAATATTACAGCACTTAGTCTTTTTTCCCCCAAAGTATTCTTAATCTTTCGATAAGCGGTGTCTACTTTTCCTAATTTCAGACAATTTTTTATACCTGCACATTTCTCTTTTAACTATTCTTGTTTCGCTTCCTTGAAATTCTGGTTAACCTGAATTCTCAGACGTCTGTGTTCTGCTTTCCCCTTTTCATCTCTTACATTATTGTGTTTCCGCCTTTCATCCATCAATTTTAGTATATCCTGAGATAGAGAATGGGAATTCACGTAGCACCCTGCTGCAGACTCAGCGGCTTGGATTTAGTTTATGTCAGTTGTCCAGTGAGTGCCTGAAACTCTAATTTTCAACCTGTCAATTAAAAAGGCTGCGATATTTCCTCCCACTCCGGAAACAAAAAGTGCTCCTCACAATACTTATTCCCGAGTTTGTGTTCATTTTCTCAAACATACCGTAATGCCATTTATTAATGTTTGCAATAATATGGGCATTCTTAATTAATTGATTATTGTACAACTCTTTTGTTTTATTCTTATAGTTTTAAAGGGAGGAACAGCAGGGTTATCTGCCCCGCACCACACTTTATTTTATAAAAATACAAGGAATAAAACGAGGAATCTTCAAGTAATATGATGTGTAATTTATCATTTATATAAATATTAAATGAATATTACATAATTTTTAATACAATATTAGTCCAACATACTCTTATTACATAAAGAAGGACAAATTTTGCATGTTGATATTATTTTATGTCTTAGGCACTCACAGGACAACTAAAATAAACTTAAGTCCAGCTGCTGTGTCTCCAGCAGGGTGCTATGTGACTTCCCAACCCCTTATCTCCACTAATATATTTCTTGATATTCTTCCCTGGCCCTTTGTCAACAGCTTATGAATTGGTTGAAAAATCCGTTTCATGTACCTAAGTTTCTAGTGAGCAAATATTGTCATACAGACTGCTTAGAATTACCGTAAGTAGGGGGATGGTGGTGCTTCTACTTCACTCCAGAACCCTCTTTGCTCTACTACTAAGCCTCAGCCATGTTAAATATCTCTCGAACGCATGGTCCGATTTTTACAAATGAGGTGTCGTTGGACTCGGGCTGACGTCCTCTTTGCTATGGACCACTCGTTATATTTTTGAATTTTTTTTTGATTTTTTTCGTTTTTGAAAGTTGGTGATAGTTTGAAAACCAAACATGGTAGAACGTTGTGCCATGGCTCAAACGAATGGTCATTATGAACTTTTTTTTAATAAAACTTTTTTATTTTTTATGTTTTTTTGAAAACACTCGAATTTTGAAATTCCTATATTTTGGAAACTAGGAGTTTACAAAAAAAATTGTTTGACGTAAATCAATGGTGCCTACCCCGTCTACCCCCAAAATAAATTTCAAGTCTCTAGAATGAAAACCTGTAGTAGTGGGATGATACGGGTTCTGCTACCAAAAGCAAGTTGTGAGCCCCTGCGACCTTGGAATGGAAGGAGTCATGCTAGGAAGGCGTGTTTGGATTCGTTTTTTTCGTCTCGTTGCGCTCTTTACGGAAATGTAGGTGTCGAAAAGGTGAAAATCTGGAAACACGGTTTTTTGTGGGGGAAAAACGTGATTTTAAACTTTTTGCTATATTTCGCGAACCAATTATGTTAGAGGCGTGTACGACGGGTCCAAGTACTCGGGGTGACGTCCTCTTTGCTATGGACCACTCGTTGTAATTTAAAAAAAAATGGGAACCTCGACTTTGGGGTAAACACGTGTTTTTTGTGATTTTTGCCGATATCTCACGAACCAATAACGCTAGAGACGTGTACGAGGTGTCCTAGGACTCGGGCTAACACCCCCCTTTCAAATGTGGTAGATATTTTTTCCAAAAAATAATTCACAAAGGGCCTAACGCCATAATTGTTGAAAAAACGTTTTCTTTTTCTTTACCTGTTTATAATGTTTATGAAGCGTGGTGATTGAGAGAGACGATACGGCTGTGTGTGTGTGTTTCAACGAACCTGTCGCTGACCACGGTGGCTGTGTTCAATAGATCAATCGCTATTTCGATAGGTCGGTTTATGTCAGAGCGAGGGTGCGTTTTTTCACACATTTTACCTTTGACGTGTAAACGATGATGAGAACTTGGTTCTATGTTGATCAAAGCGAGTAGAGAAAACAAACTTGCAGACGAGCAGGAGGTGAATGTCATTTGAACTTATTGGAAGGCGCCGATCTGACTTGACAACAGGTGCAATGGAAAAATGACAATGACGCTTGAAGGTGAAATAATCTGACCATCGTGGTGGCAGGGGAGTGCGAAATGCATGTGAACATGTGTGAAACCACATGCGGGCTAAACAAGTCACATCCTGTTTGCTTCGTACGTGACAAAATGCAAGTTCATGTGAAATTTGATCTACCACAGGTGTTCACCTTGGGTGTTAGCTGTCCACGTGCACGATAACTGTTAACAAGTTACATCCTGTCTTGCTTCGTACGTGACAAAATGCAAGTTGACGTGAAATTTGATCTGCCACAGGTGTTCACCTGGGACGTTAGCTGTCCACGTGCCTGATAACAGAATGTTCAAAGCGTGGGAAAAAAAGATTATACATGCAACAAAATACTTAACCTTGTTGTGGGGTAGGTATATATTTATTCATTTATATATTTATTGATTTTTATATAATACATGCAATTATTTATTGATTAGGTAATTAATGATTTTATTTATATATTTGTTTGCAGATAACGTGTATAGCCTACCTGTCGTGTGTCTGTGAGAAATATATTAAAGAAAGAGAAAGACAGATAGCTAGAAAAGGAAACCATTTCCACACTAGCCCACGAGACGGGAATGTAGCAAAGCATTCATTACACGTCAAGGTGAGTTTTTATATATATAACCTGTTTGATTTTGTTTTGTTTATGAAATGCATAAACTATATGGAATGGATATACTTATGGTGGTTTATTTTATTTCTTTTTAGAGTGTTGTAAAACGCTTGACCTCTGTTGATAACCAGGAACGTGTGTGTTTGGGACCATTGTCCAGTAGTCTACAGCTGAAAACTCAGGTGAGAGTGGTCTTTCAAAATAATGTCTTTTACTACTGCGGATACGTTAACTTGGGAGCCCCTTGAGTCTTGTTTCAAATCACGTGTCTGCTCTGGTCGTGTGGTCAATGTTAGAAAAAGTTTGATTCCCAAAAAAATTTTACAATCTTGTTTTGAAATTTTCAATATTGAAATTTGCACAGTGCAAAGGTTGCATACGGCTTTAAAGGTGAATACAGAACTGGTGTGTGATTTCATATATAAAAGGAAGGACGTAGAGCATAAAGAGACATTTTATATTTGCAGTAAAATGCAAGAGCTTTTGATAGCCGATAATCTGAACGAGTGGTATCAAAGCCATGTGGTGAATGCCTTGCTATCAAAATTTGATAAACTGCAACAAGGACCGAGTGGCCTTGCCTTAGACAAAATTCATCATCTACAAATCAACATTTGTCAATTCAACCCGTTGAATGCTGGGTCTAGCTATATTAAAACACCACAAGCTATAGCTTCGAAAAAGGCTGTGGTCAATATAAAGTATCGTGACAATGATTGCTTTTTGTGGTCTGTGGCTGCGTATTTGCAACCAGCACAAGACTATAATGGTTCTCGGCCAGGAAAGTACAAGGCCAAGTTTGATGAATTAAAACAAACTTTAAATTTAACTCGAGTAGGCCAGATTGTGCCTATGGACTTAACCGAGATCCATAGGTTTGAACAAGACAACCAGGACTTTTCGTTCATGGTGTCTGGTGTATGGCCTTGACGGTGATGAGATTGTGGGTCCTCTTTATGCCACAAAAGGACCGAAACGACACCACAATCATCTTTTATATTTATCTGTAGGAGAGGTGAACCACTATTGCCTTATTAAGAGCCTATGTAGATTGATAAGCAGACAAGTGTCTAAGCACGCTGGTGTAAAAGATATTTGTGACCGTTGCTTGCATTATTTTAAAACCCCTACGCTTTTGGAACGTCATAGGGTAGATTGCGTTTCTCAGGAAGTGGTGAGATTGATATTGCCACAAGGGGACAAGGCTGTGTTAAAGTTTACGGACATTCATAAGCGTGACACTGTTCCCTATGTGGTATATGCAGATTTCGAAGCTCTCACCACACCCATGGCGGGATGTGAACCTGATCCCACCGTTAGCTCAACCACACCCATTCAAAAACATGAACCCTTTGCCATAGGATTTAATGTGGTGTGTGCCTATGACCCCACACAATCCGTTTACAAATACCGCGAGGGGCCAGATTGTGCCAAATGGTTCTTGGATGAACTTGTCAAGTTAGCTCATGATGTACAGGAATTACTGGACCACCCAGTACCCATGAGTCTATCTCCAGAACAGCAGCAGCAGTATGAGCATGCCACGACATGCCATATTTGCGAAAAGCCTATTTTAAGTGGAGAGGAAAAAGTCAGAGACCACTCGCACTTTACAGGGGAGTTTCGTGGAGCTGCGCATAGTAAATGCAATTTGAACTTTTCAGCTCCTCGTTTCATTAGTGTCTTTTTCCACAATCTGGCAAATTATGACATTCAGTTTTTGATTCGTGAATTGGGTCATGTCAACAAGGGCTCGTTTACCATTATTCCCCAAAACTATGAGCGTTTTACAGCCCTGACATGGAGGTTGGGCGACTTTAGCATTCGATTTTTGGATTCCTTTAAGTTTATGGCATCCTCGCTAGACAGCCTTGTGAATGGCTTGAATGAGGGGGAATTAAAACATACTAGAATGCATTTTAATGATCCTGCGCAATTTCAATTGTGCATTCGGAAAGGTATATTCCCGTATGATTTCTGCAACAGCTGGGACGTGTTAAAGCAAAGAAAACTCCCACCACAAGAGAAATTTTACTCGAAACTAACACGCAGTACCGTTTCCGATGAAGACTATGCACATGCATGTCAAGTTTGGCGAGTGTTTGGCATGAAGACGCTAAGTGAATATCCTTTGCATTACCTAAAACTGGATGTATTGCTGCTCACTGATGTGTTTCAAAAATTCCGTAACTTGTGTCAACACATTTACGGTCTTCACCAGGCTCACTATTATACGAGTCCTGGGCTCTCGTTCGATGCCGCTTTGAAATACACTCAAGTGGAATTGGATTTACTCACTGATGTAGACATGGTTCTATTTTTTGAAAAGGGCATTCGTGGCGGTTTTGTGTCGCTTAACCAACGCCATGCCGAAGCGAACAACGTCTAAATGCCTGATTATTCACCGGACAAACCAGAATCGTACTTAATGTACTAGGACGTGAATAATTTGTACGGTTACGCCATGAGTCAGCCTTTGCCCTATGGGAAGTTTGCTTGGCTGACAGACAAACAAGTGTCAGAATTTGATGTGAACATGGCTTGCCAAGAAACACGCCGTGGATATGTGCTAGAAGTGGATATTGAATATCCTTCATCCTTGTATGATGAACATGCCGATTTCCCATTCTGCCTTGAGCAAATAGTTCCCCCTGACAGTAAAGTTAAAATTGAAAAACTCATGGGCACACTTTACAACAAAAATCGGTATGTGCTACATATCCAAATGTTGGTGCAATGCCTCGCCCAAGGCTTGGTGTTAAAGAAAATCCACAGGGGTATTTCTTTTGCTCAAAAAGCATGGCTTGAGCCATACATGCGACTCAACACAGAGCACCGACAAATGGCAACACAGCAGTTTTAAATATTTTTTTTTTAAATTAATGAACAACTGCATCTATGGCAAGTCTATGGAGAATGTTCGCAAATACCGTGACATTAAATTGGTGAATGTCTGGGAGGGGCAGTGGGGTGCCCGGCGGTACATTGCCAAGCCAAATTTCAAATCGATCAAAATTATCGATGAGAATTTGGCTACTATTGAAATGAGTAAGACCAGCGTGACCATGGATAAACCCATTTACCTGGGTCAAGTCATTTTGGACTTTTCTAAATCGGTCATGTATCGATTTCACTATGAGTTTGCCAAACGCCATTTTGAGAACGTCTCTCTTTTGTATATGGATGCGGACTCATTCATTTACCACATTCGCCACTGCAACCCCTATGACGTCATGAGACAGCATAGTGACTGGTTCGACACCTCTTGCTATAGCGCTGACAACGTGTTTCAGCTGCCCATAAAAACAAGAAGAAAATGGGCGTTTTAAAAGATGAATGCGGTGATTCCATTATGACGGAATTCGTACGTTTTGGCCTCGAAAATGTATGCTTACCGCACACTCGACTGTAAGGAAGCCAAAAGAGCAAAAGGTGTAGGTAGAGCAGTGGTAAAATCGCTACGTGTTGATGCCTATCTAGCGGTTTTACACACTGGAAAAGCTATATCTCATACAGAGTGCAGGATACAATCCAGCAACCATCATTTGTATCTTGTGGAACAGAGAAAACGCACCCTCGCCTCCATGGATAACAAACGTGTGTGGGCTGATGACCTGCTCACCAGCTTGCCCTGGGGTTATGATCGCAAGGAGGAGGAGGTGTGATTTCACTGTTTAATCGTTTATGGGACATAGCTTTATGTAACTTGTAGATTTAGTATTTTGTAAATATTGGTTTCTGATATTGTAAATAGTAGATTTTGTAAATAGTGGCAACCCTCTTGGACCTCTTGCTCTTTGAAAAGTTCTATGCAACCTTATATTCTTTTAAATTTTTGATTGGTAAACAGTGTGATTCTTTTAACGCTGTACAAAGTTGAGTTTTTTTTGTAAATATGAAATAAGTAAGATTTTTAGTAACTTTATATTATTTTTTTGTAATGTAAAATATAAACCAAAAAAGTTCTTTTGGAATGAGTGTGCATGACGAGAATGTGCCTTTGGGAATAAATAAAGTGGTTGTGTTTGTTCCCAAAGACAGGTGTGAATGTATGAGTAGAGAGAGAAAGCTGGTGTGTATGTATGACCAGAGCAAACACGGTGAGGTAGAGTGGGTGGGGAGGGGGGATGTGGTCACTTATATACTCATTTTATTTTCAATAGTTTTGTTTTCTTTGATATGTGGCAGACAATAGACATTATTTTTGTAAAAACAGTCATACCTGCAGTAGTCGTAGACCTCGACGATTCCGCAATCCCATAAACTCACTGCAGCATCATCATGGTCAAGCACTTGCATCAACATCATTGAAAATCTCAACTTTCGACATACACCAAATGGAAAAATGTGAAAACAGCAAAATGGAAAATCCTTGTTTCGATATCACCAAAAACGCAAATTTTGAAACGGACATTTTTAAAAACTGGAAATGGCCATGTGTGAAATATTAAAATTCAGAAGAACTTCAAACAGACATTGTTTAAAAAGTGTCATCAACAAAATGGAAAATCCATATCATCAAAAACGTAAAACTTGAAACAGACATTTTTAAAAACATTAAATTGCAAATTGACAAATGGCAATGTGTGAATTCATCATGTATGAAATGTGTAAAATGAAAAATCAGCCATCAACATCATGATTTTTTTAAATTAAAAAATTTAAAACCTCGTGCTCTGGTAAACCTTTGTTTTTATTTCATAACCATAGTGAAATGGCAAATGAAAATAGAATAGAAACACATCCCAATTCCTCACTCCTCAATGTTCATGTCCACGCATCATCAATTTTCCATTCATAGCACTCATGACAATCAGGGCTGCCATTCTCTCACCCACTGAGGCATCACAGGATGTGAAACGTTGTTTAGCTTTTTCAATAACAATTTATCTGCCACAAGTCTTGCACTCATGAAATTCACCACACGATACTTCATGACGCTTCTCATAATGGTCTCAAAGAAAAGTCTTTTCACACTCTTTACACCTGCTTACTGCATATGACAAGGCTGTACACTGGTGGGTTAGACATATTTTTTGGAGCTAAGAATCACCTATATACCCTAGACATGGCTATACGTGTTAGTTCTGAACACTTAGTAGGTATTTGTATATTGAATTTATATACAGAGCTTATACGAACACATCTTACAAGCGTCAAACTTTGTGAGATAGTCACATGCAACATGCAAAGTATGTTTCCGCTACCTAGCGGTGGATATAAGCACTAACTGAACAACTAGCATCCTTCCTAGCGGTGGGCATGAGTACTAACTGAACTACTAGCATGCTAGTACTCACTAAGGCTAGGTTATGTTATGTTAGGTTAGGTTCGGTTACATAAAGTAAGGTTAGGTCAGGTTCAATGAAGTGAGGTTAGGTATAGTTAGGTTAGGTTAGGTTAGGTTGAATGAAGTTAGGTTAGGTTAGGTTGAATGAAGTGAGGTTTGGTAAAGTTAGTTTAGGTTATGCAAGGTTAGGTTTAGGTTAGGTTAGGTTAGGTTTGGGTTAGGTTAGGTTAGGTTAGCTCCCTTTATTACACCCTTAGTCTATCCTTAACCTTATAATACTTTGTAATTTTTAGAATATTAGTGTGTTGTTGTTGCTTACAAACATTATGGTAAGCATTATGCTGTCATAAAAAAGGGGCTCGCATACTTTCCAAGACCAAATAAGCCTACAAGTAAGAGCAAATATGAGAGAGCTGAAACAAAAGCCAATACAAAATAAGCCAACACAAAAAGCCATCACAAATGCCAACACAAAAAAGACAACACAAAAAAGCCAACACAAAAAGATAACACAAAGGAAGCCAACACAAAAAAGCCAACACAAAAAGCCAACACAAAAAAGCCAACACAAAAAGCCAACATATAAGACAATATATAAGCTTATGTGTTGGCTTTTTGTGTTGGCTTTTTTGTGTTGGCTTTTTGTGTTGGCTTTTTTGTGTTGGCTTTTTTGTGTTGGCTTTTTGTGTTAGCTTTTTTGTGTTGACTTTTTTGTGTTGGCTTTTGTGTTGGCTTTTTGTGTTGGCTTATTTTGTATTGGCTTTTGTATTAGCTCTCTCATATTTGCTCTTACTTGTAGGCTTATTTGGTCTTGGAAAGTATGCGAGCCCCTTTTTTATGACAGCATAATGCTTACCACAATGTTTGGAAGCAACAACAACACACTAATATTCTAAAAATTACAAAGTATTATAAGGTTAAGGATAGACTAAGGGTGTAATAAAGGGAGCTAACCTAACCTAACCTAACCCAAACCTAACCTAACCTAAACCTAACCTTGCATAACCTAAACTAACTTTACCAAACCTCACTTCATTCAACCTAACCTAACCTAACTTAATTCAACCTAACCTAACCTAACCTAACTATACCTAACCTCACTTCATTGAACCTGACCTAACCTAACTTTATGTAACCGAACCTAACCTAACATAACATAACCTAGCCTTAGTGAGTACTAGCATGCCAGTAGTTCAGTTAGTACTCATATCCACCGCTAGGTAGGATGCTAGTTGTTCAGTTATTGCTTATATCCACCGCTAGGTAGCGGAAACATACTTTGCATGTTGCATGTGACTATCTCACAAAGTTTGACGCTTGTAAAATGTGTTCGTATAAGCTCTGTATATAAATTCAATATACAAATACCTACTAAGTGTTCAGAACTAACATGTATAGCCATGTCTAGGGTATATAGGGGATTCTTAGCTCCAAAAAATATGTCTAACCCACCAGTGTACAGCCTTGTCATATGCAGTAAGCAGGTGTAAAGAGTGTGAAAAGACTTTTCTTTGAGACCATTATGAGAAGCGTCATGAAGTATCGTGTGGTGAATTTCATGAGTGCAAGACTTGTGGCAGATAAATTGTTATTAAAAAAGCTAAACAACGTTTCACATCCTGTGATGCCTCAGTGGGTGAGAGAATGGCAGCCCTGATTGTCATGAGTGCTATGAAAGGAAAATTGATGATGCGTGGACATGAACATTGAGGAGTGTGGAATTGGGATTTGTTTCTATTCTATTTTCATTTGCCATTTCACTATGGTTATGAAATAAAAACAAAGGTTTACCAGAGCACGAGGTTTTTAATTTTTTTAATTTAAAAAAATCATGATGTTGATGGCTGATTTTTCATTTTACACATTTCATACATGATGAATTCACACATTGCCATTTGTCAATTTGCAATTTAATGTTTTTAAAAATGTCTGTTTCAAGTTTTACGTTTTTGATGATATGGATTTTCCATTTTGTTGATGACACTTTTTTAACAATGTCTGTTTGAAGTTTTTCTGAATTTTAATACTTCACACATGGCCATTTCCAGTTTTTAAAAATGTCCGTTTCAAGATTTGCGTTTTTGGTGATATCGAAACATGGATTTTCCATTTTGCTGTTTTCACATTTTTCCATTTGGTGTATGTCGAATGTTGAGATTTTCAATTATGTTGATGCAAGTGCTTGACCATGATGATGCTGCAGTGAGTTTATGGGATTGCGGAAACGTCGAGGTCTACGACTACTGCAGGTAAGACTGTTTTTACAAAAATAATGTCTATTGTCTGCCACATATCAAAGAAAACAAAACTATTGAAAACAAAATGAGTATATAAGGGACCACATCCCCCCTCCCCACCCACTCTACCTCACCGTGTTTGCTCTGTTCATACATACACTCCAGCTTTCTCTCTCTACTCATACATTCACACCTGTCTTTGGGAACAAACACAACCACTTTATTTATTCCCAAAGGCACATTCTCGTCATGCACACTCATTCCAAAAGAATTTTTTTTATTTTATATTTTACATTACAAAAAATAATATGAAGTTACTATAAATCTTACTTATTTCATATTTACAAAAAAACTCAACTTTGTACAGCGTTAAAAGAATCACACTATTTACCAATCAAAAATTTAAAAGAAAATAAGGTTGCATAGAACTTTTCAAAGAGCAAGAGGTCCAAGAGGGTTGCCACTATTTACAAAATCTACTATTTACAATGTCAGAAACCAATATTTACAAAATACTAAATCTACAAGTTACATAAAGCTATGTCCCATAAACGATTAAACAGTGAAATCACACCTCCTCCTCCTTGCGATCATAACCCCAGGGCAAGCTGGTGAGCAGGTCATCAGCCCACACACGTTTGTTATCCATGGAGGCGAGGGTGCGTTTTCTCTGTTCCACAAGATACAAATGATGGTTGCTGGATTGTATCCTGCACTGTGTATGAGACATAGCTTTTCCTGTGTGTAAAACCGCTAGATAGGCATCAACACGTAGCGATTTTACCACTGCTCTACCTACACCATTTGCTCTTTTGGCTTCCTTACAGTCGAGTGTGCGGTAAGCATACATTTTCGAGGCCAAACCTACGAATTCCGTCATAATGGAATCACGGCATTCATCTTTTAAAACGCCCATTTTCTTCTTGTTTTTATGGGCAGCTGAAACACGTTGTCAGCGCTATAGCAAGAGGTGTCGAACCAGTCACTATGCTGTCTCATGACGTCATAGGGGTTGCAGTGGCGAATGTGGTAAATGAATGAGTCCGCATCCATATACAAAAGAGAGACGTTCTCAAAATGGCGTTTGGCAAACTCATAGTGAAATCGATACATGACCGATTTAGAAAAGTCCAAAATGACTTGACCCAGGTAAATGGGTTTATCCATGGTCACGCTGGTCTTACTCATTTCAATAGTAGCCAAATCCTCATCGATAATTTTGATCGATTTAAAATTTGGCTTGGCAATGTACCGCCGGGCACCCCACTGCCCCTCCCAGACATTCACCAATTTAATGTCACGGTATTTGCGAACATTCTCCATAGACTTGCCATAGATGCAGTTGTTCATTAATTTAAAAAAAATAATTTAAAACTGCTGTGTTGCCATTTGTCGGTGCTCTGTGTTGAGTCGCATGTATGGCTCAAGCCATGCTATTTGAGAAAAGAAATACCCCTGTGGATTTTCATTAACACCAAGCCTTGGGCGAGGCATTGCACCAACATTTGGATATGTAGCACATACCGATTTTTGTTGTAAAGTGTGCCCATGAGTTTTTCAATTTTAACTTTACTGTCAGGGGGAACTATTTGCTCAAGGCAGAATGGGAAATCGGCATGTTCATCATACAAGGATGAGGGATATTCAATATCCACTTCCAGCACATATCCCCGGCCTGTTTCTTGGCTAGCCATGTTCACATCAAATTCTGACACTAGTTTGTCTGTCAGCCAAGCAAACTTCCCATAGGGCAAAGGCTGACTCATGGCGTAACCGTATGAATTATTCACGTCCTAGTACATTAAGTACGATTCTGGTTTGTCCGGTGAATAATCAGGCATTTAAACATCGTTCGCTTCGGCATGGCGTTGGTTAAGCGACACAAAACCGCTACGAATGCCCTTTTCAAAAAAAGAACCATGTCTACATCAGTGTGTAAATCCAATTCCACTTGAGTGTATTTCAAAGCGGCATCGAACGAGAGCCCATGACTCGTATAATAGTCTGCCGGGTCAAGACCGTAAATGTGTTGACACAAGTTACGGAATTTTTGAAACACATCAGTGAGCAGCAATACATCCAGTTTTAGGTAATGCAAAGCATATTCACTTAGCGTCTTCATGCCAAACACTCTCCAAACTTGACATGCATGTGCATGGTCTTCATCGGTAACGGCACTGCGTGTTAGTTTCGAGTAAAATTTCTCTTGTGGTGGGAGTTTTCTTTGCTTTAACACGTCCCAGCTGTTGCAGAAATCATACGGGAATATACCTATCCGAATGCACAATTGAAATTGCTCAGGATCATTAAAATGCATTCTAGTATGTTTTAATTCCTCCTCATTCAAGCCATTCACAAGGCTGTCTAGCGAGGATGCCATAAACTTAAAGGAATCCAAAAATCGAATGCTGAAGTCGCCCAACCTCCATGTCAGGGCTGTAAAACGCTCATGGTTTTGGGGAATAATGGTAAACGAGCCCTTGTTGACATGACCCAATTCACGAATCAAAAACTGAATGTCATAATTTGCCAGATTGTGGAAAAAGACACTAATGAAACGAGGAGCTGAAAAGTTCAAATTGCATTTACTATGCGCAGCTCCACGAAACTCCCCTGTAAAGTGCGAGTGGTCTCTGACTTTTTCCTCTCCACTTAAAATAGGCTTTTCGCAAATATGGCATGTCGTGGCATGCTCATACTGCTGCTGCTGTTCTGGAGATAGACTCATGGGTACTGGGTGGTCCAGTAATTCCTGTACATCATGAGCTAACTTGACAAGTTCATCCAAGAACCATTTGGCACAATCTGGCCCCTCGCGGTATTTGTAAACGGATTGTGTGGGGTCATAGGCACACACCACATTAAATCCTATGGCAAAGGGTTCATGTTTTTGAATGGGTGCGGTTGAGCTAACGGTGGGATCTGGTTCACATCCCGCCATGGGTGTGGTGAGAGCTTCGAAATCTGCATATACCACATAGGGAACAGTGTCACGCTTATGAATGTCTTTAAACTTTAACACAGCCTTGTCCCCTTGTGGCAATATCAATCTCACCGCTTCCTGAGAAACGCAATCTACCCTATGACGTTCCAAAAGCGTAGGAGTTTTAAAATATTGCAAGCAACGATCACAAATATCTTTTACACCAGCGTGCTTAGACACTTGTCTGCTTATCAATCTACTTAGGCTCTTAATAAGGCAATAGTGATTCACCTCTCCTACAGATAAATATAAAGGGTGAATGTGGTGTCGTTTCGGTCCTTTTGTGGCATAAAGAGGACCCACAATCTCATCACCGTCAAGGCCATACACCAGACACCATGAACGAAAAGTCCTGGTTGTCTTGTTCACACCTATGGATCTCGGTTAAGTCCATAGGCACAATCTGGCCTACTCGAGTTAAATTCAAAGTTTGTTTTAATTCATCAAACTTGGCCTTGTACTTTCCTGGCCGAGAACCATTATAATCTTGTGCTGGTTGCAAATACGCAGCCACAGACCACAGAAAGCAATCATTGTCACGATTCTTTATATTGACCACAGCCTTTTTCGAAGCTATAGCTTGTGGTGTTTTAATATAGCTAGACCCAGCATTCAACGGGTTGAATTGACAAATGTTGATTTGTAGATGATGAATTTTGTCTAAGGCAAGGCCACTCGGTCCTTGTTGCAGTTTATCAAATTTTGATAGCAAGGCATTCACCACATGGCTTTGATACCACTCGTTCAGATTATCGGCTATCAAAAGCTCTTGCATTTTACTGCAAATATAAAATGTATCTTTATGCTCTACGTCCTTCTTTTTATATATGAAATCGCACACCAGTTCTGTATTCACCTTTAAAGCCGTATGCAACCTTTGCACTGTGCAAATTTCAATTTTGAAAATTTCAAAAGAAGATTGTAAAAATTCTTTGGGAATCAAACTTTTTCTAACATTGACCACACGACCAGAGCAGACACGTGATTTGAAACAAGACTCAAGGGGCTCCCAAGTTAACGTATCCGCAGTAGTAAAAGACATTATTTTGAAAGAACACTCTCACCTGAGTTTTCAGCTGTAGACTACTGGACAATGGTCTCAAACACACACGTTCCTGGTTATCAACAGAGGTCAAGCGTTTTCCAACACTCTAAAAAGAAATAAAATAAACCACCATAAGTATATCCATTCCATATAGTTTATGCATTTCATAAACAAAACAAAATCAAACAGGTTATATATATCCAAAAAAAACTCACCTTGACGTGTAATAAATGCTTTGCTACATTCCCGTCTCGTGGGCTAGTGTGGAAATGGTTTCCTTTTCTAGCTGTCTGTCTTTCTCTTTCTTTAATATATTTCTCACAGACACACGACAGGTAGGCTATACACGTTATCTGCAAACAAATATATAAATAAAATCATTAATTACCTAATCAATAAATAATTGCATGTATTATATAAAAATCAATAAATATATAAATGAATAAATATATACCTACCCCACAACAAGGTTAAGTATTTTCCACCAACACCAAAACTGTTAAACAAGACCAGGGTTTTCATGCAACGCAGTGTGTTCAAAGGTAGTCACCTAAGTGAGAGTGGAAATGATAACGACATGTCTTTATATATGTTACGTTGCATGTAGAATCTTTTTTCCCACGCTTTGAACATTCTGTTATCAGGCACGTGGACAGCTAACGTCCCAGGTGAACACCTGTGGCAGATCAAATTTCACGTCAATTTGCATTTTGTCACGTACGAAGCAAGACAGGATGTAACTTGTTAACAGTTATCGTGCACGTGGACAGCTAACACCCAAGGTGAACACCTGTGGTAGATCAAATTTCACATGAACTTGCATTTTGTCACATACAAAGCAAACAGGATGTGACTTGTTTAGCCCGCATGTGGTTTCACACATGTTCACATGCATTTCGCACTCCCCTGCCACCACGATGGTCAGATTATTTCACCTTCAAGCGTCATTGTCATTTTTCCATTGCACCTGTTGTCAAGTCAGATCGGCGCCTTCCAATAAGCTCAAATGACATTCACCTCCTGCTCGTCTGCAAGTTTGTTTTCTCTACTCGCTTTGATCAACATAGAACCAAGTTCTCATCATCGTTTACACGTCAAAGGTAAAATGTGTGAAAAAACGCACCCTCGCTCTGTCATAAACCGACCTATCGAAATAGCGATTGATCTATTGAACACAGCCACCGTGGTCAGCGACAGGTTCGTTGAAACACACACACACAGCCGTATCGTCTCTCTCAATCACCACGCTTCATAAACATTATAAACAGGTAAAGATAAAGAAAAAGTTTTTTCAACTTGTATGGCGTTAAGCCTTTGTGAATTATTTTTTGGAAAAAATATCTAACACATTTGAAAGGGGGGTGTTAGCCCGAGTCCTAGGACACCTCGTACACGTCTCTAGCGTTATTGGTTCGTGAGATATCGGCAAAAATCACAAAAAACACGTGTTTACCCCAAAATCGAGGTTCCCAAATTTTTTACAACGAGTGGTCCATATCAAAGAGGACGTCACCCCGAGTACTTGGACCCGTCGTACACGCCTCTAGCATAATTGGTTCGTGAAATATAGCAAAAAGTTTAAAATCACGTTTTTCCCCCCCAAAAAAAAACCGTGTTTCCATATTTTCACCTTTTCGACACCTACATTTCCGTAAAGAGCGCAACGAGACGAAAAAAACGAATCCAAGCACGCCTTCCTAGCATGACTCCTTCCATTCCAAGGTCGCAGGGGCTCACAACTTGCTTTTGGTAGCAGAACCCGTATCATCCCACTACTACAGGTTTTCATTCTAGAGACTTGAAATTTATTTTGGGGGTAGAAGGGTAGGGACCATTGATTTACGTCAAACAATTTTTTTGTTAACTTCCTAGTTTCTAAAATATGGGAATTTCAAATCTCGAGTGTATTCAAAAAAAACATAGAAAATAAAAATGGTTTATTAAAAAAAATAAAGGTCATAAAGACCATTCGTTTGAGCCATAGCACAACGTTCTACCATGTTTGGTTTTCAAACTATCACCAACTTTCGAAAACGAAAAAATCAAAAAAAAAATTCAAAAATATAACGAGTGGTCCATAGCAAAGAGGACGTCAGCCCGAGTCCAACGACACCTCATTTGTCAAAATCGGACCATGCGTTCGAGAGATATTCAACATGGCTGAGGCTTAGTAGTAGAGCAAAGGGGGTTCTGGAGTGAAGTAGAAGCACCTTCATCCCCCTACTACCGTATATTTTACTTGCGAAAAAAAAATTTTTTACAGCAAGAGACAGAATATGTAATTTTACATTAAAAAATAAGAATATATAAAACAAATATCATTATGATCAGATATGTAACAATTAAATGTAATTTCAAGATAACTACGTTATAATTCATGCACATTTATAATTTTTAGTCAATTTTCATTTATGAAAAAATAGGCTTATGTTTTCACCCTTTGTCAGTGTGTCTGTCTGTGTGTGCGTGTGTGATTCGCGTGTATGTGTGTGTGTGTGTGTCCTCTAATAACTTCGGAATGGCTGGAGCGATTTCAATGGAACTCGGTAAGTTCATAGCACGGTTCTGGATGACCCCGACCGTGCCCTTTAAATTTTGTTACGTCTCACCAATCCAAAATGGCGGCTGTGCGAATTATTTCACCAGCATACAATATCTCCGAAACTATTACCGATATCACCCTCGAATTTTGAACGGTGATAAAGGGAACTACTAGAAGTTCACCTATGTAATTTTTGAAAACCTCGTAATTACAAAACTAACATGGTGGCCAAGCGAAGTTGCAACATTTAACTAGACGTTTCTCGCGATTTAACCAACCAATGGCAATGAAACTTGGTACAGTATATGTTTATACACACTGTAATGCACCGACATCTATCTTCGTTCAATTGTTTACATAACCTCAAGATGGCGACTGTGCGAAATATTTCACCGGCATTCTATATCTCTGAAACTATTACCGGTATCACCCTGAAATTTTGTATGCAGATAAAGGTTACTACTGGAAGTTCATCTATGAGACATTAAACAAGTAGTTCCGTGAAGAACTATACAGCCTATTTTCATATAACCTATTTATGTTAACTGGCACTATGAACATAAAAAAAATTCAGTTTGATTGCTGTAATAGATTCGTAGATATTGTGAATCGACTAAGTATTTCGGATGGTCGCCATGTTTGATTTTATATATGTACTGTAGTTCCTAGAGTTATGTACTGTTACATAAAGATAATTGTGTACGTGTAGCATTCACATTTCAAACGCATGATTAGGACACAAGAAGTAACAAGGAGATTTTAAAATTTCGCACAGCTGCCATCTTGTGGTTATGGATACAATTGAAATAAATTAGATGCCAGTAGATTAACTTTCGTATAAGGATTTACTCTACCAAGTTTCACTGCACTAGGATGGTTAAATTGCGAGAAAAGTCCATGTGAATATCTATAATTCGCGTCGCTGCCATGTTGGATTTGTGATCACCAGGTTATTTAAAGTGCTATAGGTGAACTTATGTTCATAGCCCCTAAGAACATAAAGAAATTCAGTTTGATTGCTATAATAGATTCGTAGATATTCAGAGCAGTCTAAATATTTCGGATGGTCGCCATGTAGGATTGTTAAATGTATAGGCCATAGAGTCCTGTATCATTAAAGGAAAATTATTGCGTAGGTTCATTATTCAAACTTTCACTTCGATCGGATGATTACGACACAAGAAATAAAAACTTAATTTTAAAATTCGCACAGCCTCCATTTTGAGGTTATGTAAACAATTAAACTAAATTGGATACCAGTGCATTATAATGTGTATAAACATTTGCTGTACCAGATTTCATTGCTTTTGGAACATTACATCGCGAGAAAGGTCTATTAAAATTTTTAATTCGCTTGGCCGCCATGTTCGTTTTTTAGTTAACAGGTTTTTGAAAGTCTCATAGATGAACTTCCAGTAGTGCTCTTTATCTCCGTACAAAATTTCAGGGTGAAACCGCTAACAGTTTCAGAGATATAGAATGCCGGTAAAATATTTCGCACATCCGCCATCTTGTGGTTATGTAAACAATTGAACGAAGTTTGATGTTGGTGCATTACAATGTGTATAAACATATACTGTACCAAGTTTTATGCGTTTGGTTGGTTAAATCGCTAGAAACGTCTATTTAAAAGTCGAAAATTCGCGTGGCCGCCATGTTGGTTTTGTAGTTAACAGTTTTTCGATAGTCACATAGGTGAACTTCTAGTAGTTCCCTTTATCCCCGTAAAAAAATCCAGGGTGATATCAGGAATAGTTTCGGAGATATTGAATGCTGGTGAAATATTTCGCACAGCCGCCATGTTGAATTGGTGAGACATAACAAAATTTGAAGGGCACGGTCGTGGTTGCCCGGAATAGTGCTATGAACTTACCGAGTTTCATTGAAATCCCTCCAGCCGTATAGAAGTTATTAGGGGGGAAACTGACACACGCACACACAGACACACGGACAAAAGGTGATCTCATAAGCCTATTTTTTCAAAATTGAAAATAGGCTAAAAACCGGTAACTACAAAACGATCATGGCGGCCAAACGAAGTTGAAAGTTTTGAATAGGCTTTTCTCGCGATTTAATTATTCAAACGCATTGAAACTTGGTACAGCAAATGTTTATATAACCTCAAGATGGCGTCTGTGTGAATTAAAAAAATCAAGTTTTTATTTCTTGTGTCGTAATCATGCGATCGGAATGATATTCTGAATAATGAACCTAAGCAAACGTTTTCCTTTAATGGTACATGACTATGGCTTATACATATTGTGCCCGTTTAGACCGGAGTCCGCACGACCACATATGCATTTTACCAATAATCAGTCAGCACGAGAGTCAAAATATCCCGGAGCGCCAGATGGGTTAAAGCAAATCGCAAAAACGACATCAAATTAAAAAAATGCTTTACTGATTTTTGGCTCAATGCAACAATAAGGATAGAAGGAGATTTAATTGGGTGAAACACATCTGGTAAAATTATCTCAGTTTATTTAGAAGTTAAAATCTGACTGCAAAGATGCTCAAAGCAGCATCATCCACGTGTGGCGATCCACACTCTTATTTACACACAATATACAGAAATTTTCCAAACACATTTGACAATCTTTTTGAAAACACAAGTCCGATTAATAGTCCTGTGGACTGTGTTCCAAAATTATTAATATTTACTTCCAGCTCAAAGTTAATTGTCCATACTGGAAATAACGTAGATCACTGTTTGAATATTTACATGATATTAACACTCGTAGAATAAATGTTTATAGAATTTTTAAACTTTCACTTGTTTTCCAGTTTTCAAAAAATATATCGTCGAGAATATTATCATCATTGAAGCAACACAAATTATTAACACATATTAATAACATCTGAAAAGTATTTGACCTTGAGCATAGCATCGAAGAACTGTGCGAAGCACAACAACAATTAATTGTTCTTCTGACATTAAACATTCGAGAAGTGTCTCGATTATGAACTTCAAGTTCCAAACAAAATACATGATTTCTGAATCATCAACTTGATCAATAAATGGTTGAACCATTCAACTATTCAATTATCCACTTGGAATCATTATTATAAAAATATTTATATTCATGGCCATTTTTAGCAATTTTCACAACTTGCAATTCTTCGACAGAATGCGGAAATTAGAATTGTAGTTTTATAATGAATTCATTTAGTTCATGGCACTAGGATTGAAAATATCCTTCAAATTATTCGTGGTTAAAGAATTATTTTAATTGGCAGTGGCCCATTCTACTATTTGTGTAAGAACACAATATTACAACAACAACGGCAAAGGTCTTCCTCTGAAGAAGAATAAACTACTATCATGACAAATCCGGGTTCTAGCAAAATCAAAGTCTAAATGGAATTCGTAAACAAGGTTGAAATAAGAACTGATGGTTTCAAGAAATAACCTTCGGGTTATTCAAACGACGAAATGTGTAGTTCCAATACTCCTACTATAAACCTGAGCCATCGAACCTGCTATTTGATTGATGCTCGAAAAAACCTCTTCATTCCTGCGACTTAAACATGCGCACCTGGGAATGGCATTCAACTACTCCACACACATAAATTATCTTCCCAAAATTTATACAATAAATCAAGCCTCTGCTTGTTATCAACACTGGAAGATTAATAAACTTACAAGTTTATTTTATTTTACCATTCATTTCAACCCGTGAATTTACCATACATATGAAAATCTTTATTTCACTTTCGAGTGTATTTACGTCATGATTTTATATAAATACAACAATATCCTATTTGATACAAATATCATTTGCTTCCCGTTTCATGCCTCTCCGTGTTATCTCAAAAATATACTTTGCTCATAGCAAATATCAACTGTTCAACCAGAACTGAAATGTTGGTTGAATGCGGGCTTGCGCTAACCACTCTCCTTCAGAAAATCTCCTGTTCCAAACTAGAAGTGTTTAAACTACTTCATAGGCTCTTTCTCAATACATATGATTATTATAAAATATAATATCCAAGAATTATTTAGAAAAATTATTATTATTAGTGGATTATTATTATTATTAATTATATCATTTTAAATGTGTTTAATTATCATCTCATTATGTGAGAATCCACATGTTCGAACCTTCGAATATGGAAAAAATATCCATTCCTCAACAAAAATAAATTTAACTTTTACAGTTACATCGGGGGTTTTCCGTGTCTTCCCAAAAAATATGAAAAATTCAAATAAATCTTCGAAATGCTGGGTCATCGATCCTAAACTGTTCAGAGTGCTGAGAATGCTCAGAATAACTCTAATAAGTCTTGCGTAAATCATTGCAAGCTTTAAATACGACGAAAAAAAATGTGTTGGTCATCTGCAGAAAAATAGTTTGTTCCAATTAGCTAGGCATAATATAATTCAAATGTGGCTTACATTTCTTGATGGTCTTGAAGTGTAGTAAACCTGGTCTGTACCAGATTTATCCATAGACGTGCCCTATCGCAGAAGCACGTATAATCCTTGTATCGGCCGCCATTGTAGACCCACAATTCGTCTAGTCAGACATAGTGGTAGTATCTTTCGACGTTTGAATAAACTGTGGTTCCATTTTAATATGGGCTTCTATCAGAGCCATAACAGTTTGTTTAAATAGGGTCAGATCTAAGTGATCTCTTCTTAGATATGTCAGTTGTAACATAACTCACTGTAATCTCATCAGTACAAGAAAAACATTGACAGTCTAAGCAATTAACGGCTGTTCTGAAGATCGTTCCCTGGGCATGGTTTGTATATCACCATCTGCCATGCGCTAAGCAACCTGCAGTTTCCCTTGCGTAGACTAATGAACGCCACCGTTATAGACTAGTCTTCAGTGTACTGACAGATCGAAGTGGTTAACTAGTTACAAAAATGAAAACTGACTTGAAATGGATTTAAACATCCAAGTATTAAGTTACTATTGGACTGTGACAAAATACTAATTTCTAGACAAAGTCTAGCATATGTCCTTGTAGAAATATAAATATTTCCACCAATGTCTGTAGAAATACAATCACCTCAGTGATTCTTCTCACCAAGAACTAAGTTCCAACTCGTTTGCGCAGCACTTTTCGTGACTATCACGACTTGAAAAGAACTTCTGCGTAGATGCGGCAACCATGTGCCTTGGCTCAGCGTAGACGCAACTTGCTCGCCAAGTGCTTGTGTTAGAATGAGCTAACCATGCCTGCTCCAGCTGGCTTTTATTCAAAACTGTCAGGGTCACGCGTCATCACCTGATATCTAGAAATCCTCATATCTCTTGAATCCCTGGTCCGATTTACTTGATACTAATTGCATTCTCTTTCATTTGGCCGTGCCAGTAATCTGATCCCAGTCTCAAGTCTCAACTCCATAATTAACTATTTAATCAATAAATAGCCTCCACTTCTGCTATTACTCGCTACGTCACCTGACATCCAACTATCGGTAAATTCCTTCCAAATGCTTCTCGAAGCAATGTAGCGCGATATTCAAATATCTGAACTTTCAAAAGCAGCTACAGCCTTTCCCTAGATATCTAGGTGTCTGAATCTTGGAATACCCATTCCTAGAGTTGGGCACAATATAACAATCCAACACGGCGGCTATCCGAAATATATGGACGGTTCCCAATATCTACGAATCTATTACAGCAATCAAACAGATTTTTTTATGTTCATACAGGCTATGAATATAAAATCACCTATAGGACTTTCAATAACCTGGTGATCACAAATCCAACATGGCGGTGACGCGAAGTATAAATATTCACATGGACGTATATCGCAATTTAACCATCCTAGTGCAGTGAAACTTGGTAGAGTAAATCCTTATACGAATGTTAATCCACTGCCATCTAATTTATTTCAATTGTTTCCATAACCACAAGATGGCAGCTGTGCGAATTTTTAAAATCTCGTTTTTACTTCTTGTGTCCTAATCATGCGATTGAAGTTTGAATACTACACGTACACGACAATCTTCATGTAACAGTACTTAACTCTAAGACCTACATTTATGAAAATCCAACATGCCAACCTTCCGATATATTTAGTCGGTTCTCAATATCTACGAATCTATTACAGCAATCAAAATGAAATTTTGTATGTTGATAGAGGCAATTAACATAAGTAGGATATATGGAAATAGGCTTTAGTTATTCACGGAACTACTTGTTACTTATGTATTAGCAAAGGGAAAGAATATGTATTTACATAAAAATCCTAGGCCTAGTGATCGGACAAGTTTGTGAAGTTTCGGGTACGTTCGTATTGCTCCTCTGCGCTGATATGTCTCAACGAGGAACAGCTGACTGCCCCGATGGTCTGTCTCGAGGGGGATGGATGATCGGTTGCGGTCGTGAGTTTTCGGGTCGGTTCGTTAGCCCCGCCGGTCTATCTGTAAGACGAGCGTCTAGTGGTAGTCCAATCCTGCACCAAACAGAGAGACCGCATGCGCTAACTCTCGCCTCTTCTACCTGCGCGAAGAAATCTTATCATTCCACAAGACAGAGAGAGCTGTTCCTTTCAGGCCTTCTACGAGAGATGCATCAGCTGATTAGCGGCTGACGGGCATATAAACGTAAATTCACAAGGAAAAGAATAATGAGAACCCAAAATTAGTTTATAGCTAATTAATGACAATGACATGTTTTACACGTGTTACCACTCTTTTGTTTACAGATTAATAATATTTTTACAAGTACTATAGGTAAGAAGAAATGCCGAGCGGAGTGGCCGCGCGTCCTAACGTGCTACGGCGATGGAGCCAAGCTATGAAGTCGCGAGACGAGTGGGTTCGAACCCCACCGTCGGATGTCCTGAGAATGGCTTTCTGAGGTTTCCCATTTTCACTTCCAGGCAAATGCTGGTAAAGTTCGTATGCATAGACCACAGCCAATTCCCTCCACCTTCTTACCCATTTTTATTCTCCCTCTTTCATTTCATTTTCATTAGCTCCTCGACTGAAGTTGGCGTCAGGAAGGGCGTCTGGCCGTAAAAATACACAACTTTCATATCAC
Organism: Meconema thalassinum; assembly: GCA_946902985.2. Classification (NCBI taxonomy): domain Eukaryota; kingdom Metazoa; phylum Arthropoda; class Insecta; order Orthoptera; family Tettigoniidae; genus Meconema; species Meconema thalassinum. The sequence continues at coordinate 148,441,399 of OX336397.1, forward strand.
CTCATCCCTGACCTCATATCAGGAAACGGGACTGAGGGATATACATACAAGTTAGAAGCAATATAATTTGAAATGCTAATTTCTACAGCCAGTGATGTAACCATGGTCTTTTAAATTTAGTTAATGAATTTGATTAATTTCACTCACCATTTTAAAACGGTCATCCTTACAGCTTCCTTGGCTTTTTGATACGTCTTTTGCCAGTAGATATGGATACGTACGTACCGGAACAATGGCAGTGGTAACTATTTAATTGTATTCCATTTACACGTGTTTTCTCAGCTGTGCGTCGTAAGAAGGAATGATCCTGGCTCCCATAACTTTCTGATAAAATTAGTAACACACTAAAATTAACACTATCACTAAACACTATCATTTATACCACTGGGTAAGTTTTGATTGTCACTCAAGATCACAAAACCATCAATTTCCCCTGAAATAGTTTATCGCACGTAAATTGCAGTTAATTCCGAGACAGGGTACGATAATAACACTAACAGAATGTAAGAATTTCTGTCCTTAAACATTTAACATGAATTGTGGTCATCTTCATCAATTTCAGCACTACTTGAAGAACCAAATTTGCTGCTATGTTTTGTGCTTCTTGGGTGGTAGGTCTTGTAATACTCTTCCCTGATTTTTTGTTAGATTTTTTGCCTATTTCAATTTTGAAAAAATAGGCTTATGAGATCAACTTTTGTCCGCGTGTGTGTGCGTGTGTGTGTGCGTGTGTGTGTGTGAGCGTGTGAGTGTGAGGTGTGTGCGTGTGTGTGTCCCTAATACATTCTAAACGGCTGGAGCGATTTCAATGAAACTCGGTAATTTCATAGCACTTTTCCGGACGACCCCGATCGTGCCCTTCAAATTTTGTTACGTCTCACCAATCCAACGTGGCGGCTGTGCGAAATATTTCACCGGCATTCTATATCTCTAAAACTATTAGCGGTATCACCCTGAAATTTTATACGGAGAAAAATGGCACTACTGGAAGTTTATCTATAAGACTTTCAAAAACCGGTTAACTACAAAACGAACATAGCGGCCAAGCGAATTTAAAATTTTTAAATAGACCTTTCTCACGATTTAATGTTCCAAACGCAATGGAATCTGGTACACTAAATGTTTATACACATTGTAATGCACTGGTATCTAATTTAGTTCAATTGTTTACATAACCTCAAGATGGCAGCTGTGCGAATTTTAAAATTAAGTTTTTATTTCTTGTGTCGCAATCATGCGATCGAAGTGAATGTTTGAATAATGAACCTACGCAATAATTTTCCTTTAATGGTACATGACTCTATGGCCTATATATTTAACAATCCATCATGGCGACCATCCGAAATATTTAGACGGCTCTGAATATCTACGTATCTATTACAGCGATCAAACTGATTTTTTTATTTTCATAGGGGCTATGAACTTAAGTTCACCTATGGGACTTTAAATAACCTGGTGATCAAAACCCAACATGGCGGCGACGCGAAGTATAAATATTCACATGGACGTATATCGCAATTTAACCATCCTAGTGCAGTGAAACTTGGTATAGTAAATCCTTATACGAATGTTAATCCACTGCCATCTAATTTATTTCAGTTGTTTCCATAACCACAAGATGGCAGCTGTGCGAATTTTTAAAATCTCATTTTTACTTCTTGTGTCCTAATAATGCGATTGAAGTTTGAATACTACACGTACACGGCAATCTTCATGTAACAGTACTTAACTCTAAGACCTACATTTATGAAAATCCAACATGCCGACCTTCCTAAATATTGAGCCGGTTCTCAATATCTACGAATCTATTACAGCAATCAAAATGAAATGTTGTATGTTGATAGAGGCAATTAACATAAGTAGGATATATGGAAATAGGCTTTAGTTATTCACGGAACTACTTGTTATTTATGTATTAGCAAAGGGAAAGAATATGTATTTACATAAAAATTCTAGGCCTAGTGATCGGACAATGTTGTGAAGTTTCGGGTACGTTCGTATTGCTCCTCTGCGCTGATATGTCTCAACGAGGAACAGCTGACTGCCCCGATGGTCTGTCTCGAGGGGGATGGATGATCGGTTGCGGTCGTGAGTTTTCGGGTCGGTTCGTTAGCCCCGCCGGTCTATCTGTAAGACGAGCGTCTAGTGGTAGTCCAATCCTGCACCAAACAGAGAGACCGCATGCGCTAACTCTCGCCTCTTCTACCTGCGTGAAGAAATCTTATCTTTCCACAAGACAGAGAGAGCTGTTCCTTTCAGGCCTTCTACGAGAGATGCATCAGCTGATTAGCGGCTGACGGGCATTTAAACGTAAATGCACAAGGAAAAGAATAATGAGAACCCAAAATTAGTTTATAGCTAATTAATGACAATGACATGTTTTACACGTGTTACCACTCTTTTGTTTACAGATTAATAATATTTTTACAAGTACTATAGGTAAGAAGAAATGCTGAGCGGAGTGGCCGCGCGTCCTAACGTGCTACGGCGATGGAGCCAAGCTATGAAATCGCGAGACGAGTGGGTTCGAACCCCATCGTCGGATGTCCTGAGAATGGCTTTCTGAGGTTTCCCATTTTCACTTCCAGGCAAATGCTGGTAATGTTCGTATTCATAGACCACAGCCAATTCCCTCCACCTTCTTACCCATTTTGATTCTCCCTCTTTCATTTCATTTTCATTAGCTCCTCGAATGAGGTTGGCGTCAGGAAGGGCGTCTGGCCGTAAAAATACACAACTTTCATATCACCTCATCCCTGACCTCATATCAGGACACGGGACTGAGGGATATACATACAAGTTAGAAGCAATATAATTTGAAATGCTAATTTCTACAGCCAGTGATGTAACCATGGTCTTTTAAATTTAGTTAATGAATTTGATTAATTTCACTCACCATTTTAAAACGGTCATCCTTACAGCTTCCTTGGCTTTTTGATATGTCTTTTGCCAGTAGATTTGGATACGTACGTACCGGAACAATGGCAGTGGTAACTATTTAATTTTATTCCATTTACACGTGTTTTCTCAGCTGTGCGTCTTAAGAAGGAATGATCCTGGCTCCCATAACTTTCTGATAAAATTAGTAACACACTAAAATTAACACTATCACTAAACACTATCATTTATACCACTGGGTTAGTTTTGATTGTCACTCAAGATCACAAAACCATCAATTTCCCCTGAAATAGTTTATCGCACGTAAATTGCAGTTAATTCCGAGACAGGGTACGATAATATCACTAAGAGAATGTAAGAATTTCTGTCCTTAAACATTTAACATGAATTGTGGTCATCTTCATCAATTTCAGCACTACTATGAAGAACCAAATTTGCTGCTATGTTTTGTGCTTCTTGGGTGGTAGGTCTTGTAATACTCTTCCCTGATTTTTTGTTCGATTTTTAGCCTATTTTCAATTTTGAAAAAATAGGCTTATGAGATCACCTTTTGTCCGTGTGTGTGTGTGCGTGTGTGTCTGTGTGTGTGTGTGCGTGTGTGTGTGTGTGTGAGGTGTGTCCCCCTAATAAATTCTAAACCGCTGGAGCGATATCAATGAAATTCGGTAATTTCATAGCAATTTTCCGGACGACCCCGATCGTGCCCTTCAAATTTTGTTACGTCTCACCAATCCAACGTGGCGGCTGTGCGAAATATTTCACCGGCATTCTATATCTCTAAAACTATAAGCGGTATCACCCTGAAATTTTATACGAAGAAAAATGGCACTACTGGAAGTTTATCTATAAGATTTTCAAAAACCGGTTAACTACAAAACGAACATAGCGGCCAAGCGAATTTAAAAATTTTAAATAGACCTTTCTCACGATTTAATGTTCCAAACGCAATGAAATCTGGTACAGGAAATGTTTATACACATTGTAATGCACTGGTATCTAATTTAGTTCAATTGTTTACATAACCTCAAGATGGCAGCTGTGCGAATTTTAAAATTAAGTTTTTATTTCTTGTGTCGCAATCATGCGATCGAAGAGAAAGTTTGAATAATGAACCTACGCAATAATTTTCCTTTAATGGTTCATGACTCTATGGCCTATACATTTAACATTCCATCATGGCGACCATCTGAAATATTTAGACGGCTCTGAATATCTACGAATCTATTACAGCGATCAAACTGATTTTTTTATGTTCATAGGGGCTATGAACTTAAGTTCACCTATAGGACTTTAAATAACCTGGTGATCACAAATCCAACATGGTGGCGACGCGAAGTATAAATATTCACATGGACGCATATCGCAATTTAACCATCCTAGTGCAGTGAAACTTGGTAAAGTAAATCCTTATACGAATGTTAATCCACTGCCATCTAATTTATTTCAATTGTTTCCATAACCACAAGTTGGCAGCTGTGCGAAATTTTAAAATCTCCTTGTAACTTCTTGTATCCTAATCATGCGATTGAAGTTTGAATGCTACACGTACACAATAATCTTCATGTAACAGTACATAACTCTAGGGCCTACATATATAAAATCCAACATGGCGACCATCCGAAATATTTAGTCGGTTCTCAATATCTACGAATCTATTACAGCAATTAAACTGAAATTTTGTATGTTGATAGTGGCAATTAACATAAGTAGGAAATTTGAAAATAGGCTGTATAGTTCTTCACGGAACTACTTGTTTTATTTAGAACAGTCTTTGTCGGGGTATGTTTTTGTTAGATTGCCCAGTACTGGTGCTTATTCTGCGTTGTTCTCTATTCTTCTTCTGTCGAATAGCAGCCAGTATGGCATTTATTTGTGCCATTTGCTTTTCTATGGCCTTGACTTCCTCGTCTGTCTCTGCATCGTTTACGATTTTTGTAAATGCCTGCAGCAGTTGTTGTATCTTCATTTGCTGAGATACAGACACAGTAGAACTTTCAGGCTGTCTCAATATCTCCGTAAGTACGTGTGCTTCATTTTCACGTGCGTCACCTGTGTATCACTAGATTATCGGCCATATCATCTTCCTTGAACTGCTCTCGTTGTTGGTTCTGCACGCGGCAAATCAAATGAATATGTTATCACATATTCCATTTGACGGCGGAATCCGGACAGCTGCATATGTATTTGTGAATGCATGCGTTGCATTTGTTGCACACAATCTTGCAGTCACATGTTTCCACCATCTTCCGCGCCCTATACATTTCCTTTGTAGACGAGGAAGAAGAGATCACGTTTCATGAGTTAATATCGTTTCCCATGACAAGTTCCTCAGGCATTTCGGTACTTGCTTTGTGCCTTTGCCGAAGATTTGTGATCTTAGAAGTTATTTTCCCTTTATAAATGATGACTAGTCGATCAATAATCTTGTCCCTGACAAAAGTCATTAAGGCGTGTATCGATTTATCAAGGCGTTTTACGCTCTTGCCGTGCAGATATATATACTTAATTGTCTTATGCATTGATTCTATATGCATATTGGTATTTAAACCACTGTGCACTCTATAGCAGTAAGCCCACATCTCTTTGCTTGGAGCATAGAAATCTCGAAAGTAATTTCCAAAATCTGACGTGTCCGGATCTTCACACAACATTTTAAAACCAGCATCTAACATAAGATCAAATGAAGCCGATTGTCTTTCTTCCTTTATTGTTCCTAACAACTTGTATACTTCAACTTGTTTTTCCTTCTTTGTCACTTTTGAATGGTTCTTCCTCCAGGCTCTGTCAACATGCCAGGTACAAAATAATCTATTCTTGGGTATGTCCATAACAGCACACCAAGCATTATAAAAAGCATCTGCCATGTCAGACATAAACGCATTGGGAGATATTTTGTTCATTTCATTTCGAATATGTTGTAGGAAAATAGACAATACACCTTGGTCAGACCTGTTCGAAATTAAAAAGGCGCAGGGAAATCCTTGCCTTAAGTCTCCTTGCCTTAAGTCATCCAGTACTAAGAGCGTAATAAGTTCTTAACCATAACTGTTAAGTCCATGTGTTCCATCCATGCACTCACAGTCGCTTCCATATTTCTCAAGCATGCTACGTTGTGCATCGTTCATTATCTCCAAAGCGAAGTCTTCTTTCTTCAGCCTAGGGTACTTCTCGCTTCGTTGTTTATAGAATAACACACACATGTTGCCGCTTTCTTTTATTTCCTTTACCCATGCACTAACACTAATATCATCATCTTGATGTCACATCACATCACTGTTCAAATTGAAACTTTGTTCGATATTATGCAGGTCTTTTTAGTGATAAGATGTCTCCTGTCTAACTCGTCTACGATAGAATTTCGAACTTCATCCAAAATTGTATCCATTGGAATATGAGCTGCAATTTTAGAAGCTATCACTTCGCTTTCTTGCTGTTTAAGTCGTAAATGCCCCAGATCACCTTTATGACCTACATGTGTACTTATAAAAGAAACCTGACATGTTCCATCTTGCGACAGTGTCATTTTCATGTTTGCTGGGCAAAATCCATTTACCTTGCAACTTCCTTGGGTTTTAACATGTACTTTGCCCGTAGATTTTGAAATGTATGTACCGGAACGATGGCAGTGGTAACTGTACAATTTTGTTCCATCTACACGTGTTTTCACCGCTGTGCGCCTTATGAAGGATGAATTCGTTTGATTTTCTACGTATTCTTTCCAGGATATGAAATCTGTGAAGGAAGTAAACTGTTTCTCTTCGGAGGCTAGGTGAATATTGAGCCCGTCAGAGGAGCTGCCAGGACAGCCAACAACTGAAATTACTTCCCTAACATCTCATCCGCCGGACCTAATTGCCAAGAAGATCGGGTGAACTTCCAAACAGGCCAAAGCGGCACGAGAATCCATCATCCACGGGGATTGTGGTACATGGTGACTAAAGGTCGTAGACTGCCTAAGGAAAGGTTCACCTTAAAAGCTAGACTGAGAAAAGAAACATCCAGACTTATGTAAAACATCGTAAAGATTTATTTTAAAATCGACAAACCCCTATCCTAGTTCGGAGGGTTCCTATCGGCTAATCCGCAAGCTAATAAATAATCAAAAATAAAGAGCAGGTCCCTACCTGAGAAGTTACTGTAAACCCTCGCGAAAGATCTATCTGACAATTATTAAAGCAACAACAGCAACACTAGGAAAATGGTACGGCGAGAAACCCTAGGTCAAGTTACAAGATCAAGCTAATATCGGAATTTACATTTAACAGGGCAGCAAAACAAATCTAAGTTAGGATGATACCATTCCCTTATTTTCATTTAATATTAATTCATTTAGCTACGTCCTACCAATTAATTACAAAATTTACGGCGGTGGCGTCCGTAGTATCAAACAATTACAATCAAAGCTATGTGACAAGCCATAAAAAAACGTCTAAGGCACTCTTACAAACTGGGTGCTAACCAGCACACAAAAGGTGACATAGAGGATTTATACATTTTCACATCAATAAATAAATAAATAAATAAATAAATAAATACAAGACCACAGTTTTATTCAAAGCCTACCTACACCTTGGTTTACTGTTCGTAAGCCATAGTCATTTAACATGTGTAATTACGGTGACGACTGCGTAGTGGAAACTACGTCTAACATCGTATGGCCTGAGCTCCACCAGCTATGAAGTATAGGTTCAAGCAAGCCTCTGTCGTTACAAAAAGTGTCAGCTGTCCTAAGGTCATTTCCTCCAGGAAATACTTTCAATTGGCACGGCTATGTCAGCAGGTTCCAAATGCAAATGAACAAGGTTAAATAGAAAGGATTTGTTAGTTATATTTTGTTTATCAAAAATTATGCGTTTTATTATTAAGATGTCGGTTTGAATTATCGTTGGTTTATGGCGAAGAACAGCTGACTAGCCTGGCATGGAGCGTCTCTGCGAAATCATCTCTGCCGAGGAGCCTCGACTCAAAAGTCGGGATACGATCAACGAGTAATAAAATCTCGGACACACAATAACACAAGTTACCAGCGGCGCGCAGCTCGCATTCAATAACTTTGGGACAGGCCTGGAAACACATTAGCTACCCTCTCTAAATATTTGGTCTACGGGAACTGTCCCGGACATGATACACAAAATACCTTCTTACATGAGAAGCCTCTTCACGGGGGTCACTAGCCTCCAACATAATATAAGAATCCTGATATAACTGTACTCGTCGAACCAACGGTACACGCAAAGGCGTTTAACTAACAAATAACAATCTACAGAACATGTGTTCAGACACAGAAATGGACACTGGGTTCCATGAGTTATCATTGCAATGATAAAGAAAATGCTGCAAGCATTGCGTCCTGTGTTAAAAATAAGTCTGTCTCACTTGGAAGCAAGCGCTCTCAATCGTGCGCTGAGAAATATTCACACACCTGTCTTCATGTCACAGCGAGTTACTGGCTCCCTGTACTATTTGACACAACACGTTGTCTGGGCCGGCAGTTTTGGCAAGAAAATAACTATAAAACTGGCCTCATAATAATACCCATACCATAGGTTATAAACATCAAAGAATGTGTGCATTAAGAACACGCTATAAAGCTGAATATAAATATATAAATGTGTCTTTCATAGCAAAGACGTTTAAAAGATAGCAATGTCTATCATCGCTGGATCTCTTCGCTCTCGAAGATAAAACACTTCATCTGGTTCTTATATCAAACATTCAAATAAATCACGTGTCATTACACTTGACACAAACAAAGTAATATTATGGCGCAAACCTCACTCTGCTGGATTTGATTAATGATACTTTGGGAACTGGGTTCGATGCTAGGTTACAACGAAACATCCCTTTTACTTACAAGGTCTACACTCGACCTGGATGGCTTCTGAGCACATCCTGAATGAAATATAAATGTAGTTACAAAACTGGTAATTACAGCCGATTACCTAAATGATACGACTTCTCTAATCAAGTTAGGGGCGTAACGTTGACTGGCTGCTATGAGTGCAGTTAAAGAATTATGACCATGGCATCAATTTACCATGTCAGGAGTCTGCTAAGACTCGAAAATCACCCCAGATGGGGTTAAACAAAGTAGCCCTGAAATGACTACGGTCACGTTTAGCAATAGACAGGAATTGGTGTCCTACGACGTCCATCAGGTTGCACCAGGTTAAACAAAATATCGAACCCAAGGGTGGCTCACAATTACTGTAAATAAATAGCATCTAATTATACTAATTACAATCCCTGCCTATAAAATGGCTGTCACGAAGTTCGGCTGATTTACTATCTACACTAATCTAAATATACCACCAATGACTAGAACAATGAAGGGTTGTATAAACTCACGATATGAAGGAGCCCACACTTAGCTCTTTCCAACGACAAGGGTTGAACAAAGCACCTCTGGCTTTCAGGATTGGTTTTATCTATATCAGAACTTCCATCTTGGCTCTCCCAAAGATCAGGGTTCGGTCTGTCCCCGTAGTTGACATCGTGAGTGGGATGAACATGCCTAGAAAGGGCATCCTCGACTCCTTCCTTCTCGTTCGACGTTCTTGAAGTTTCAAATCATGCTCGTTCCATCCGAGACGTCTCCCTAATACCATGACGGTATCTAGCCCATCATCTTCGACTCGAACATGGTGTTATAAATGTCGAACACGTGGTCGGTAATATTAGACATCATGTATTTCTTTATTACTTGAAATTGCGGTGTGCTTTGTAGCTATCAAAGACGTTACACATATATCTAGCAACACAGCCTCTACACTTTGCAGATATCGTAAATAAATGGCCATGCACTGATCTGCTGGTTCACACGTGCACAGATTCTATTTTTGCCATCACGTGGCATCCGTGAAATTGGCGTTGAATTCTTGCAGATAAATCCACTGCAGCAATTTATACACGAAGCGTATTTAATATAACACTCGTTTAATGCAACGTTATCACGATTACTTGTATATTTGACACCAGGCTTTAGCCCTCCACAAATCACGTGGGTACAAAATGCGGTGCTACAAAATCGTAGAAAATTCACAATACGTTTCAAATAAATTCACAATACTGTTAGTGCTGATCACTACACTTTGATAATCGTGATGCACAATACGATGGTGCTCGATGACACTTGATAAAATTCTTCGCTATAAAGCGGACTATTCCCACGTCTTACACGATGGGTATTACAACACGCCTCAACCGGGCGGATCCTCAAGACGTAGTGCACGGAACTGCGTTCCCCGTGGAATCAAGTCGTCAAACTAAGTCGTTTAGCGACTATTTACATTCCTTTTTTCATATCCGCAATGATATTACCATACCTTAAAGTGGAAAAAAACATTCTCCAAAATGTTCAATAATACTGAATGACGAAATGGAATATTCTGAGTCTCGTAGAAAGTTACAGTTGATTAATAAGACCTGAGATAAATAATTAGCAGACTTCACCAGAGTCAAAAGTGCGATCCTTCGCTACTCCAAAGAGAATTGTGTAAGCTCTCAGCTTCTAGTTGCTTTCTGGGTGTGTTCAAAGGTAGTACATCCCATCATAAATGTGTTGTCATGAAAAATATCACATGAACCTTAGCTCAGCGGGTTCAATATCATGGATCTCTTTGAGATGTTGAACCAAGCCTTTATCTGTAGGCGATGTAAAATCGCAAATACAACAGTTCAAATACTTAATCATCAACGAGGGAACTAGTAACTGATGGATTCTTCGTTGATGTTTTCGAAGACCTGACAAGTCAGCAAACCGTTTGTCTCATAAATTTCACACATGTTCTCCGTCTCCCTTACATTTAATCTTATTATGTACCAATTTACTCACTTCAGAAGGATGACACTTTTTAATATGTCTGTGTAAACTTCGGGCATGTTCATACTGCCGATCACACTCGGAACACTTAAACATTATGTAATCACAAAGCAATAAAACTAGTAGCTCTCACTTGTCATACCAACTAATGACTGACTTAGAACACGAGGAAAAATAGCCTATACGCTTCCAAGCATTTACAGTATTAGGTTCACGATTGTCACTTCTCGTTAAAAGGAATCAACTGCTAGCCCTCACTTGTCATACCAACTAATGGCCGACTTAGAACACGAGGGAAAATATATTTACGGGCCAATAACCTTGATGTTAGGCCCCTTAAAACAACAATTATCATCATCATAAAATATATTTACGCGTCCAAACAGTTACAGTATTTGGTTCACGATTGTCACTTCTCGCTAAAAGCAATCAACTACTAAGCTCTCACTTATCATACCAAATAACGACTGACTTAGAACACGAGGGAAAATATAAGTAAATGCGCGCGCCCTAACAGTAAACTTACTACAGCATTATTGTTTCGAAGTACCGGTACTTCATACGCTTACAATAAATCATAAAATTGATTAGCTAATATTTTGTAGAAATACAATGTTAATTAGCAATATAGACATACATAACACTATTTCCTTCTTAAATTTCTAGCGCCTAACCTTGGGAAAGGGGATGTTTCGCCGCAGGAAGAGGAGGAGAGGAGACGACTGGGGAAGGGAATGTGTCACCACAGGAAGAAGAGGAGAAAGTATGCGCATGCGCCCTTTCAGTCTGGTGCAAGGACTGGACTACCACAACGCTCGTTGTCTCTAAGCGCTAGTCACAGAACTCGACCAGTACCTCTTGCAGGAAGATCAAGTACCTGGGACCCGTTAGGTGGTACGGAAGAAGATACGGCCCGATCAGATGACCATCAAGGATACCAGTCCATTTATTGTTGCCGAACCGTTGCTTAAATCCACGTGGCTGTATGGCATGCGGATTTTCTTCAGCCCAAATGTGACTGTTTCGACACTTAAAAACAGCTTGCCTGGTTAGTTGAGCTTCATCGGTGAAAAGAACGTGACGCGGAAAGTGGAGTGAGTTAATACACTGTAGAAACCAAGCACAGAAGTTGACACGTGGTGCGAAATTCGCCGGGCCCATTGCTTGAACTTTCTGTGGGTTGAAAGGGTGCAGTTGCTGGTCGCGCCAAACTTGCCAGACGCTCAATTGGGACCCATTCACGGCATCGGCAATGTTTTGCGTACTCGTCAGCGGGTCCTCTTCTACGTGATGAAGGACGGCCTCTTCAAAGTTGACAGTCCAACGCGTCTGTGGAGGACCACAATGAGCCCTCCTCGGTTTGAATGAACCTGTTTTTCGCAGCCTTTGTTGTAGTCTCACAAAAATGGTATGTGATGGGGTGGGGCGATGCGGAAAACGTTCATGATACATGCGTTGTGCAGCTCGACTTTTACTTCCAGCTTCGCCATTCATTTGTAACATCTCGGTGTACTCTTCAAAAGTGTATGCCACCATCCTGTATTGCTAAATGACAGGATCACAACTGCTGTCAAAGCAGACTCGCTGTCACTACGGTTTCTAAGCAGAAGATATACGTACTGTATGACATCAGGAAACTGCATAGGTTGCCCTCAGCCAATATACGTAATTCGCAATCCGTGAAGCAGGCAATGTAGTATGAAAGTGATCTTGAAACCGATTTGATATCGAAACGATAAATGGCCGGACAAGGGTTTCCCTTGAAACTGTGATCTACTTAGTCCCGTCTACTACCCCCAGAAGTTTTTAATAGGAATTATGAATCACCCTGTATAAGACGAGAAAAGTTTGTTAGAAAGTGGAATATTAATGAAGCACATGGTAATTCATAGTGGGTATGTACGACCATTGTTCGATTCATTCAATAGTTATATTTGTTGAGTTATATTTTAATTCTTACTGGGAAGAGGCTACATGAGGGTTATATGTGATGAAACAGAATTTGCGTGTAAGCTTTGTTCATCCTTAATGTTTAACTGCTAAATTCAAAACAGTTCTTTTAAAAGTTTGTAAAAATATATCCAATTTAACACACAGCAGGCAAATGCCATATTTCTTGTTAATCATTTAATCAGAAAGGTGGGCAAAAATATTCTCACTTGTTGGCCAGAACAACTCGCTTGCTTTATTGTAGTGCAGAAATCACTAAAAAAGGGTTAGGTAAAATGAAGACTCGTTTATAAAGTACATTTTAACCCGGCATAGGAGTAAGTTTTAAGATTCATAACCCATAGTAGTCATCAGTCAAGTCCAGGAATAAGCAAATTTACTTTTTATTTTAGTTGTGAAATAACGTTAGTTAAGTAACTGATATGTCTATCGTTATTGAGGGAGACAGTTCATGTATTAAATCTCAGCATTTCTTCTAGGTTTGTGCCGTGTCGTGTGTGGGGTTTCACCTATGACACCAAGCTGGCTCATCAGCGGGCTCTTAGTGCCCCCGCCCGGACCCCCCACTGGAGTAGCGAACTGCGCGCTCCTGCTCCTCCTATGGCGCGACGACCCATTTTTGGGTCATGGCCTCCCCAGTTGCTCTCCTCCAAACATGTCGATCTCGCGCTGCAACTCTCCAATTCCGGATCTTGAGGATATGTGGCGAGTCCTGATGTACACTATCTTCCCATCTGATACGCGGCCTTCCCACTGGCCTTCCTTCTCCAAAGTCTCCTATGATTAGCTTCTTTGGGATACGATGTTCTACCATCCTAATTAGATGACCTGCCCATTTAAGTCTCTTAATTTGAATAGCATGCGACAGGGGTGCCTCCCCATACAGGGAATATAGTTCATTATTATATCCAATTCTCCATTCCCCTTGTACACTTATGGGTCCATAAATTCTCCTCAGGATTTTCTTTTCGAATGAGTCGATTGTCTCCACGGCTTTCCTTGGTAGGGTCCATGTTTCACTTCCATACTTCACTATACTACGAATGAGAGTTTTGTATAGCATACAGTAGCTCTAAGGTTTCGGTGTATATCTCTACTTCTGAACCGAGGTAATACTGCAAAGAATGCTCTATTGGCAGCTTGAATCCTTGCCTGCATTTCTACCATTTCTTCATTCTTGTTGCTTATACGTACACCAAGATATTTGAACTCATTTTCCACTTCCACTTTAGATCCTTCAGGGACAAGTGGATCATCTGTATACAGCCTTCTCCGAGCCTGCGCCATTACTTTCGTCTTTTGTTCATTGATCTTAAGTCCAATCTCCTGGCCTTCTCTACTCAAGTTTTCAAATGCTTCTTTAACTGTCCTTGTTGTCCTTCCCATCAGATTAATATCATCAGCATATTCAGCTAATTGAACGCGACCTCCCTTTATATAACGCGCTCCTGCTCCTCTTCACTGCGAGAATTAAAGGCCCAAGCAGCCATTACCTCCCTATGAAAGCTTCCAAAAAGATGGTATATTGGCTTTCACGCCCAGTGAATTAAATCTCAGCAATTCTTCTAGGTTTGTGGCTTGTCTTGTGTGGGTTTTCGCCTAGGACACCAAGCTGGCTCATAAGTGGGCTCTCGGTGTCCCCGCCCGGAACCCCACTGGAGTAGCGAGCTGCGCGCTACCTCCATTTATACACTGCTCAAAACAATTAGAGGGACAGGAATTTGATCGCGTGTACCATGTACGTAGTCCCTGATTTCTTCCGACATGTTTTAAGAATGCGAGGACACCTCCACATTTATTTGGAAAGCCTCGGCTCAGTGGCAGTAGACACATGTATCGTGCTATGCCGCAGAGTGAAATGGACGAGCAATGTCGCACTCTGTCCTCGAGTGCGTGTAAGTGAAGAGTACGTTACTATCTACTTGGTGTACGTTGCATTAGTCGAAATGAGGTATCTGAATGAGACAGAACGTGTTCGGGCAGTGACAATACTGCAGTAAGGTTGTACCATTCGTGCAGTGTCTACAGAGCTTAATGTGGCTTCATCTGTTGTTGGGAGGGTTTGGAAACGATTTTGTGAAACTGCTTCATACACACGAAAGCCAAGGCAAGTGAGAAAACGAAAAACAACCACCAAAGACGACCGTTATGTGGTGAATTATTCTCTCCGCTGGCGTTCGGCGACCGCCCGGGACCTGCAAAATGATCTAAGAGCAGCAACTGGTAGCAGTGTCAGTGACCAAACAATGCGCAACAGACTCCGAGAGGCAGGCTTAAGACCAAGACCGCCTCATCAGGACCCACGATTAACTGCTCGGCACAGGAGAGAGCGACTTCGATTTGCTGAGAACCATAGGAACTGGCAGCTGCATAACTGGCGCAATGTATTGTTTACAGATGAGTTCCGCTTTCGTCTAACACGATGCGACGGTCGTATACGTGTCTATTGTCGTCGTGGTGAACGTTATTATGAAGCATCAGTCCAGGAAAGAGACAGCTTTGTCCGCGTCTCTGTCATGATCTGGGGTGGCATCACAATTGATGGCTGATTGGACCTTCAGATAATCAGAGGCTGACTTAATGCTCAGAGGTACATCAACGATATTGTACTGGGTCATGTTATGCCCATTGCAGTTGTAATGGGTCCCCAGTATATCCTAAAACTCTACAATGCAAGAACGCATTCAGCAGCAGCCACCATGGAAACTCTACAGGACATCGCGATTCAAATATTCGACTGGCCTCAATCCCATTCAGCATTTATGAGATATGCTGGACAGACAACTTAGAGGCCGTCCTGTAGCCTCGGACTTTGGAACAACATGCAGGAGTGGGACGAAATTCCAAAAGAAACTGTTCGCAGACCTGTCAGGAGCATGTCACGAAGATGTGAGAAAGTTATACGGGCACATGGAGAGTTTAGCAGAACTGTTTCTTTTTGTGCACTCTGTGCATTCATGGAAGGACTCTCCCCTTTGGTTGACGACATTGTGTTGCATTTCTGATCATAGCACCAACATATGTGCTACTACATGCACGGGATATATACATTTCCGTTAAATAAAGGTTTCACTAGAAGACCCGTGCTGCTCCGCAGCATTCACTTCAATCCTACAGCACTTCTGTCCATATGACATTTGCATGTGTTCATGCTAGTGACCTGAACAGACATTTAACGTACCATCGCTTTTGGGTAAATGATGAAGTAGACTTATGAGATCAAATGTCCTCTGTGTGTGTGTGGCACTATTTACCCAGCGTAAGCTTAAAAGGCGCACGGACGTCAGGTTCCAGACGCAATTCTGAAAAGCCGAGGTGAACAGCTAACTCCAAACACATAAGCTATACTCTTCACTGAAGTACGTGGGTTGGCGACCACGGGACCCCAGCTGAGTTCGGCATTGCTTCCACTTACTTGTGCCGGGCTCCTCTCCGTCTTCTTTCCTGTCGACATCCCTTGGTCAACTCTTGTTCTTTTCCGACCCCGACGGTATTAGGGTATCCGAGGCCTAGGGAGTCTTTCACTTTCCTGCCTTAATTGGCCCTTTTCTCATCTATCCTGATTCCTCCTTCTTCGAGGGGTCAGACCTCTTGTTTTCTTTTCATTATATTTCCTTTACTCTTTAAGATCCCGCACTGTTTTTTGTTAATTGGCTCCCGTGTATCTAAATTCCATTGAGTGATTTCTTTTGCATCCACACTCCATTTTGTAGGTGTTTTCAGACTACGTTGCATTTTTTAAGTCTTTTCGATCTACAGTAAATTGCATTTTGCTAGTGTTTTCAACCTCGATTGCATTTTGTAAGGATCGACAATCTAAATTGTCTTTTAGTAAGTCTTTCAATATAGGGGATGGGACTTTTGTGAGTATTTTGAATCTAAATTGCATTTTGTATGGTGGTCATTTTGCAGGTATTTTGATTCTCAATTGCATTTTGTGGGTATTTTGAATCTAAATTATGTGTTGTAAGTATTTTAAATCTAAATTGCATTCTGTAAGTGTTGTCCATCCAATTGAGTAGTTTGAATCTACCATGCATTTTGTAAGCATTTACAATTTCAATTGCATTTTGTAAGTATTTTGAATTTCAATTGCTCTGCGTATTTTTTTGGAATCTGAAATGCGCTTTTTTCAATCTAAATTGCATTGTGTATTTTCAATTTCAATAGCATTTTGTAAGTTTTTTGAACCTCAATTGCATTTTGTACGTATTTTCAATCTCATTTGCATTTTGTAAGTATTTTTCAATCTATTCCTTTGTGAGTATTTTCGTTCTAAATTCCCTTTTGTAAGTATTACCGCTCTCCATTTTGTGAGTAGTTTCAATCTGACTTCCTTTTTGTAAGTATTTTCCTTCTCACTTAATTTTCGTTCTGGTTTCCACTTCATTGTCATTTTCACTATCACCCAGACCATTAGGGGCCGAAAACCTAAATGTTAGGCCCCTTAAACCAACAATTATCATCATCATCTTTGAAGTATTAACTCGACACGACGCAACAGTTTGATGCTGGCTGAAGGTAGGGTGATAGGTCGCTGGCAAGCTCGTAAACTCACTCTGAAGCTAGTAATTTAAATTTTCACTGAATGGAGATTGCTTGAAGAAATGAAAACGTAAAAACACTTACAGTGGTCGATGTGGGAGCTGTCGCGATCTTTCCTGCAGAACTTTTCGTGCTGAACAATTCTCAGAGTATATCTATATTTTTAACGGTTTACCCATAAAATGTCATAAATATTTTTTTTTCTACCTAATCCTTCATCTTAATCGAGAAATACTTCACAGAATGGTTAAAACCGCATCAAAATCCACCAAGTTGCTCTCGAGATTACCCGTTACATCCAAGAATTGGGAACGTTTGCTTTATACTAAGTAGATAGAGATATCCACACAATTTAATGCTACAGCAGTACAATTTGGTGATCTGTCTACTTATGATACCAATGGTATACATTTAAATTAAAAGATGGGTCTCTTATTTTTGAATTTAGAGATGCACCGTAACTCTTGGGTAACATAATTATAAAAGTGTGCAAATTAACAGAATTAAATAAAATAATTTTAATAAATCATAATTCCTTTTATTCAAAATAATTTTATTGACCAACTTCTTTTGTTATCCTACTTAGTAGTGTTTCCTCTCCCGTGGAATTACACCTTTTCCCATAAGGAATTGCGTCTGGAAACTTTCAGATTATTTGATTCCGAGGGATATGAGAGCCGGGTCCACTTTCAATTTTTCATTGACTTTAGAATTTAAGTCAGGTGATTTCAATGAATAGTTCATGAATCTTTGAATAGTTCAATAGCGTTCATCAGTTAAAATACCCCAAATCCCTCTGCTCTAAATTCACACGTAAAGTAGAGTGAAGTAATAAAAACGAAACGTGTGGCATCTTGCATTTGCAAGGCTCCTCTGTTAGTGGAAATTCTACAAAATCATTTTAATTTGAGTTTCTTAAATTAAAATATAATTAGGAGTCTTGGTTAAACATTTGAATTAATTTCATCGCCTTGTAAACATAGGTCTACTTAGTGAATTAAACCGTGAAAAGAAAAAATGCAATTTTGGAAAACAGACATCGAATCTAATAATTTGCACACCTCTGTAAAGACAGCTATCGCCTCCACCACTACGGATAGAAGAGTGAGTCAAGGAGATTGATGAGAAATGAAAAGATAACTCACAAAGAAGGAATTAACATTTATTAAGCTGTAAATTTGATTGAGTATATCTTAGTTATAGAACTGAGGGAATGAAAGAACAGGATGTAGGATAGTAATCACCGATGTAGGACAATAGCACTTTTTTACCATTACCACAGGACAGTTATCGTATTAGGGATTCGGACGTCCTTGTATAATTGTTATTTAATCTGTGCCCCGTTTGCTGAGGTCTGTGCTCCTCCGCAACATTCGTTTCAACATTCTAATAGTACATCCTTCCATACGACATTTGCTGTTCGCTTGCCTTTTGGTTCTATTTGAACTTTGACGTCACGAAAGGATTTTGCTCGCAATAGTGCGACATACAGTTGTCCGTGGCTAAACACCGGTTGTGGTAGATAAATGCCTACTTGATCTAGTGTTTGACCTTGAGCTTTATTTATAGTTATACAAAAAGCCAAACGTACTGGAAACTGCCTCCTTTTGAAGGAAAACGGCATAGAAGTATCTGATGGCTCTATCTGTTGTTGCTAGTTTTCGGTTATTAATTAGTAATTTTATTGAAGCCAAACAGAAAGCCTCCGTGGCTTAGGCGGCAGCACGCCGGCCTCTCACCGCTGGATCCGTGGTTCAAATCCCGGTCACTCCATGTGAGATCTGTGCTGGACAAAACGGAGGCAGACAGGTTTTTCTCCGGGTAATCCGGTTTTCCCTGTCAAAGTTTCATTCCAGCAACACTCTCCACTATCATTTCATTTTTTCATCTGTCATTCATTTAATCATTGCCCCAGAGGAGTGCGTCAGGCCGCGGCAGCCGGCACAGTTCATATCCTCGTCGCTAGATGGGGGCTTCATTCATTCCATTCCTGACCCGGTCGGAGACTGGAAGCAGGCAGTGGATTTTTTTTTTTTCAGAACAGAAAAATCTCTAAAGTTCTCTTGGGTTCTCAGGATCACTGTAGCACTATGTCTTTCGTCACTGACATTTGTGAAACCTGAGACATAATTTCTCTTTAATTTTAACATCATGAATGTGGATTTGAAAAAGTTATTAATCTGTATAAACATACACATATTATAATCACATATTTTAAATATCAAGTATTTTATGGCTTGCATGGCATAATTTAAATGTTGAACATGTTAGTCAAATGCTCCTAAACATCGAATAATTAATTTACACTATTTACATTGTCATTACAAATCGCTTGTTCGTGAATTACAGAAAATTCACGGCTCATTGGTCATCGTTATCATCATCATCAAAATTAAACATTCCTCACATTAATTCTTATCTCAAAATTCTACATATTCCTGTCAGAATCATTAATTCATCACCATTACATCATTTAAATCCTCAATTCAAGTTGCAATTCCTCAAATTATATCTCAATTAAATTTATCTAAATCCATATAAATTCATTAATCATCAGCTTCTTTAATTAATTATCACCTTCTAATTCAGTTATTCATCATCATTACAATCGTCTATTAATTTATTTCAATCAGTTTATTTATTCAATCTTTAATTCATCCATCTGTTTAATTCATTGATTTATTCCAAAGTTTAATTTATGAAATTATTTAAATTTTATTCTTCTGGTTATTTAGATTTTCATTATTTCATCTAGTCATTCTGATTTTTATTTCATTAGGTCAGATCATTAATATGCTTAAATCTCAGATTATTATTTCATTAATTATTATTCTCAGAAAAATCTTGTATTATCAACTTTATTTATTTGTTTAATTTCCTAACAAATCGTTTAACATGGTTTATAGAACGTTGTCTTACAGTTTTATTACTTCCAAGTTATATCTCGTATTTAATTTTCATGCCAAAAAATATTATTGCCTTCACGACATCACGTTGGATCTAATTATCCACAACGACATTATATTCCCTCAATTCTTCAAATATCACATTTGAATACAACAATTATTCCACAAAAACTCCACAAATATTCAGCACATACAGCATGAATCTCAACAATTACGCTAGACTGGGTACGACGACCTCATGTCTGCTTCAAAATACATTAGCAACATTGCTACTATCACGTGGCAACTTCCACAAAATGCCTATCACAAACTTCACTTAACCATGTTGCATGATCTACAAAAAATATATAACTGGCTTCAAATTATCAACGCACACAATCTCCAATAACTGTAATTACCCTGATCACATCTAGACAACTTCTTAAACAATTGGAAAAATATTTTACCTTAGGAATTCAAGATCTGCTTTCAAATAGCATAAATTCTCTTACAATTCTCATAATTCACATCACAGAAAAACACCAATGTGCTATAATCACTCATATCAAAATCTGCAATACTGATCTGCCTTAAAATAATTCTGACCATTAATGATTCATCTTACAAGATTCAATTACTTTAAATCCTTCTCAAAGGTATCAACCACAATTATAAAAATCATCAAAAGCATCAGCTGTACCAGCTGTTAAACTGAAATTACTCTCAAAAGAGTATAGCAACAAAATATTGGATTGGCAAACAAGAATTACTAAACGTAACCCTGCTGACATTTATCGTTACTTTATTTAACAAAATTTCGACTGATATGTGACTAGTAGTTCCTTGTTTGATTCACTTACAATCTCATGTACACTCGGATGATAAAAATGAGTCCCTCTATGGCAAGTAAGATGAGTAACCACCGTACAGTCGTATAAATACGAAAGACCTCGCCCCGTCGACTAAGATGATAGTGCCCTAAACGATGGGTAAGATGAGTAGCCACCATACAATCGTATAAATACGAAAGACCCCATCTCGTAGACTATATGAGTGAATGTACCAGATAGGAATCAACAAGTCTCTAGTTGTCATATAAAAGCGATATTCATTCACTAAAGTGAATAACTTCTTAATATCTTCAAACAATCCAATGGAAAAAATCCCTACTGATGAATAATACACACTCGCTAGTATGCAATGAACTGACGAAGTAATTTTAGGTAATCAATTGCAGATCACGAGTTCGAAATACTCGTTACACAAAAAAAACTATTCATGAAAAATATCCTTGCTGGAAAAATGTCTAAAAGACCAAACATCTGCTTAATAAAGCCAACCAATGGTGAGAATTTCATATAATGATGCCTGCCATATCATATGGTCACGCCATATTCTAGCAAAAATTCGAAGCATATTAAGTCAAACCATGTCTTAAACAATCGTATCACTCCTATTAGAAAAATATACATGTGTGCCCAGTATTCATGAAAATAATCGTATCAGGTAGTTATAACTCTTACAGTACCTTTTCATAATCAGCTGTTATTAAATTTCCAAGATCGTCGATTTTCCCTACATAATGAATTTCTCGAAAGATCGGCGTGAATATCATTCCATCCATGAAATGACGATCGCCTTCGAAATCCCAAGTGAATCAGCTGGTGGACCTCCTCTCGTCAGGAATCGAATCCATCGCTCTGCGGTGCCATCGTGTCTCTGTCTGCGTTTACTCTGACATGATGAACTTCTGATTATCCATAGCGGATATTGTCCAAATCCTCTCGAAAAATTTCATGGAAACAGCGGACCCCCTATTCCTCTTCTACGTTACGCCACTGTTCCATTAAATGTTCAGTTTGAGTATTGAAAGTTCAATCTCCAATAACTGATAAGTCTCACTTTCGTAAAATAAAATTTTACATGAGAGTGTCTAAGTTTATGAAACACCCTGTAGTTGTGTTCATATTTGGTAATTTATCGAACTGCATAAGAAATAAATGCATTAATGCACGAGCTAATGTTCATCAGTGCATATGCTTACGACATTCCGTTTGCGTGAAATTGTCAATGTTACTTGGAATGCGTTATGAAAAGCATAGTCGTAATGTTATTCAGAAAAACTGTGTTCAGACTGCGTTGAAATGCAGCTTGTAATAAAGTCTCCAACTACTTGCAATGCTGTCCTAACATATCCCGGCCGTCTATGCTTGCTTGCTCGGCAAGTCCGCCTGGATCAATGACCTGCTTGTCGTTCGCTGCTCTGCGATGTTGAAACTGTCGCCTACACTTTGCCGTGACATTTTCGGTTTGCTACGCGACCTTCACCATGCGTTTGGCTTGCGCTACTGAGCTCGACCCTGCTTGCTCGGCTGACAGAGCTCCACTGAATGTGTCCGCACTGTCTTCTTCCTTATCTGCTTGGCGCAGACACGCGGCGTTCACCCCACCACTATGCTCTCGCGTCACAATTATACTCTCGAACCCTCATCATCTCGGCTATTCCGTTATAAAATAACTTAAGGGTTATCTAACTTCCTTAAAATTATTTCCACATATAATGCATGTTATATATCCTCTTCTAAGATGTTTAAATACCATATTCCATACATATCTTAATAAAGCTTCATAATTCTATCCATAATTCCATCATCTTACAGACGTCAGTGCCTCCTTGATCCTAGACCTACTACGTCATCTTGACATTCCTCTTGACTCGATCTGTGCGCTATCTTTCCTTAACTCTTCCCAAAACCTCAACTACGGCTTAATGTCTGCTGGCGTAGCCGATAGCCTAAACTAGGTATCGGGTACATCTCTCCCGTACATCCCCTTTTTTATCAGGATTGAGAAAAAAATATACACTCTCAGGCATTCTATATATAATACATGTACACGATAGCTCTACAATTCCCTTACTCAGCATGATGGTACTTTCTGACTCTCAATAATGATGATTGACTTCCAATGATTAGCATCTTGATTCTGTATTACTTTGATGTCTATTTCTTTTTTCTTCACTACTCGTACTTACTCGATTGACATCTCTTGCTGTCTCCTCGAGTGGTGCACTAGGCTGTCTATCTTCTTGCCTCGACCTCTCATATCCACGATTATCTCGTCTTTTGTTAGGATCGTTTCTTCGGCCATCCTGCCTGTCGTTCCCATTATACGGTTGACCTTGGCTCCAGTTATTTCTGCCTCGATATCTATTGTTGTATCGATTCCGATCTTGATATCTGGAATTCTGGTTATAATTTCTATATCGGCTATCTCTTGCTTCCTGATCGTATGGCCTCTCATATGGTCCTCTATATCGATCATTTCCTCGCACGTTACGGATGTTTCCTCGGTTCCCTTCGTTCCTTCTGTTTTCCCAGGAATCTCTTCTGTCCGTTTGAGCTGCGTTGTCTACGACTACCGCATTCACCTCTTGCGTGTTTCTATTGTCGTTTCTGGTATTTCTAGGCGTAACTTGTGCGCTTGTATAGTCCAATCGCCGTAAAATGTCGTCATAGTGCTCAAGTGTGTTGGCTCCCGACGCTATTAGTGATCGCTGTACCTCAATCGGTAACTGTCTCGCTATAGCTTGCAAAAGCTCTTCTTCTGGCAATGGAGGAATCAGAAACTGTAATTTAGCCAGCTGTGACGTGAAATAATTGGCATAATGCGTCGGATGTGATGTAGAATAACGCTTCGAGTACATTTCCGCTCTTACGTTCAGTTGATCCTCGGCACTCCAAAATCTCCTCAAGAAAGCTATGGCAAATTGCTCCATGTTCGCAAAATTGCTTCTGAATGCTCTAAACCAAGTAAGCGCAGACCCATCTAAGGCGCGTTCGACTATCCTTAGCTCTCTTTCTTTGGCTACTCTATGTTCCGCCATGTAGTCTCGAATATCTCGCAGAAATTCGACTGGTGTGACTCCTGTATTTCCCGAAAACTTCCTCGGCTTGTCATCCAGATTTCAGATAATGGTAACTGGACCTGAGTATCGTTCGCTTGTACCCAACGTACTCCTATTCGAACTTGGATTATCCTGAGGGGTTGAACTGGCCCTTTCGAATGTCACATTCGGTTGCGTTTGACGGTCTTCTCCCATGCTTACTTCTTGATTACTCATACTGCGGTCTATCGCTGTCTGATTTATCAATGTTTCCCCTGATGTTATATTCTGACTGGTGAAACTGTTAAACATAGATTCTAGTTTAGTTATCCTATCTTCTGCTAATTTCTCCACGGTCTTGACCTGAGTCTTCAACTCATCTAGCGACGTAACATTCTGCGTTTTGTTACTCTCGTCTAAATCGTTTTTCAACTTGTCAATCTTGTCTTCGCACGTATTCTTTACTGACGCGACTTGTTCCTTTAACAGATCAACATCTGTTCTAAATAGAGTTGAATCTATCTTCATCGCTTCCTTGTTCTCCGTAAACCTCGCTTCTAAGTTTGCCATACCTGCGATTAATTTCTCATCTAATCCTTCACGTTTCTCTTTTGCTTCGGCATCGACCTCACTATACCGTTCTTTCACAATTGCACCGACTCTATTTTTGAATAAAGCTAAGTTTTCATTAACCTTTTGCTCTATATCGTCATCCATCTTCCTAATATCTTTCTGCAATTGATTCTCTAATGATTTTAAATTAGAATTAACCTCTCCTAAGACTTCCTCTTTAATGGTCCCAATTACTGACTTTAAATCCTTAATCTCATTACCTAGATTCATCTCTAGACCTTTGAATTTAGTCTCGAAAGATACTTCGGTAGACCACTCTTGAATTTTGCCTACATCTGCCACTAAACCATCGATGTCGAATCTCAACTTCGATACGTCCGATTTAATGTCTTTCTGTATAGACATAACGTCTGTTCTTAAAGTAAAAATGTTTTCTTCTCCTCTACTTTCTAATTCAATAATATTCTTTCTTAATATTTGAACATTTTCCTCTCCTTTCATATTTACTGCAATTACGTCTAATTGTAAAGTCGTAAGCATTTCATTATTCTTTAAAGTTAAGCTATTCTCTAATCTATTTAACTTTTTTTCTAACTCTGTGTTAGTTTCTTCACTACGAGACTGTAATTTCTCTTCTAATGATTTAAAACTATCTTTCAAGTTAGCTTCAGTACTAGTCTGTAATCTAGTCTCTAATGACATCAACTCATCTTTACTATTTGACTGTAATAATTTTAAATTTTCTTCATTACTAGTCTGTAATCTAGTTTCTAATGACTTTAAGTTATCTTCACTAGTTGACTGTAATAATTTTACATTAGCTTCGCTACTAATCTGTAATGCTTGTACATTATCTTTACATTTAGCTTCTAATCTAGCTTCTGAATTATTGATCTGTTCTTTAACTTCCGTTTCCATTTTAGAAATAGTTTCTGCAATACCAGACATACCCGTCTGTAACTCTCCTAACACCTTAGCTAAATCTTCCGGCAACATAATTATATTTTCAATATACGTTTTATTCAGAGACGTTAGACAACAACACATCACAATGTCTCAATTCCTGCATTCACTTGGGTATAGGAAAAAATGACTTATAACTAACATGATATAATACTAATACGACTAACATGAACACTGGAATGGGCACTCAAGTATATTGTCTGACTAAGTTTAATACATTTTGTAACACAATTGAGATCAATCTCTCAGTAATCTAAATCTGATGTGATTCCATAGAACAAACAAAATCGAAGCCCCACAAGTTGGATAAAGCCAATTCTCCCTCTCTCTCTCTGTACCCGTTCGTCCTGGGGATGCGATGACCCATCTGCTATAACATCGCATTCCTGGAGTTCCAGGACAGAGCGGAGTTAAATGATCCTCTAGTCAAATAAGGAATGTGTCGGAAATTCAGCTGAGTTATCGAAAAAGCAGTCGGGTAACACGAGACAAAGTATCTCTAGGGTCGTTACGGGCTTAAGTTTAATAGAAATAATGCAAATATAAATGGGCGCCATCAACTGAACTCCTAGCAAACCACTTCCTTTCCGGTTAAGCCTTACTCAAGACAAGGAAAGAAAAAGGAACATCACACCATCATCAGATCACAACTAAGATAAAAACAAATTTATTTCACTTTGATAGTCAGACAGACATTTTAAATATACCTCCTACCTGAGAGTATGGTCGAATGCCAACGTTAAATTGTCATTGTCAAAAATCGAACCATCTCCTTTCTAATCAAAAAATATTTCATCCACATAGAACAGAAAAATCTCTTAAGTTCTCTTGGGTTCTCAGGATCACTGTAGCACTATGTCTTTCGTCACTGACATTTGTGAAACCTGAGACCTAATTTCTCTTTAATTTTAACATCATGAATGTGGATTTGAAAAGTTATTAATCTGTATAAACATACACATATTATAATCACATATTTTAAATATCAAGTATTTTATGGCTTGCATGGCATAATTTAAATGTTGAACATGTTAGTCAAATGCTCCTAAACATCGAATAATTAATTTACACTATTTACATTGTCATTACAAATCGCTTGTTCGTGAATTACAGAAAATTCACGGCTCATTGGTCATCGTTATCATCATCATCAAAATTAAACATTCCTCACATTAATTCTTATCTCAAAATTCTACATATTCCTGTCAGAATCATTAATTCATCTCCATTACATCATTTAAATCCTCAATTCAAGTTGCAATTCCTCAAATTATATCTCAATTAAATTTATCTAAATCCATATAAATTCATTAATCATCAGCTTCTTTAATTAATTATCACCTTCTAATTCAGTTATTCATCATCATTACAATCGTCTATTAATTAATTTCAATCAGTTTATTTATTCAATCTTTAATTCATCCATCTATTTAATTCATTGATTTATTCCAAAATTTAATTTATCAAATTATTTAAATTTTATTCTTCTGGTTATTTAGATTTTCATTATTTCATCTAGTCATTCTGATTTTTATTTCATTAGGTCAGATCATTAATATGCTTAAATCTCAGATTATTATTTCATTAATTATTATTCTCAGAAAAATCTTGTATTATCAACTTTATTTATTTGTTTAATTTCCTAACAAATCGTTTAATATGGTTTATAGAACGTTGTCTGACAGTTTTATTACTTCCAAGTTATATCTCGTATTTAATTTTCATGCCAAAAAATATTATTGCCTTCACGACATCACGTTGGATCTAACTATCCACAACGACATTATATTCCCTCAATTCTTCAAATATCACATTTGAATACAACAATTATTCCACAAAAACTCCACAAATATTCAGCACATACAGCATGAATCTCAACAATTACGCTAGACTGGGTACGACGACCTCATGTCTGCTTCAAAATACATTAGCAACATTGCTACTATCACGTGGCAACTTCCACAAAATGCCTATCACAAACTTCACTTAACCATGTTGCATGATCTACAAAAAATATATAACTGGCTTCAAATTATCAACGCACACAATCTCCAATAACTGTAATTACCCTGATCACATCTAGACAACTTCTTAAACAATTGGAAAAATATTTTACCTTATGAATTCAAGATCTGCTTTCAAATAGCATAAATTCTCTTACAATTCTCATAATTCACATCACAGAAAAACACCAATGTGCTATAATCTCTCATATCAAAATCTGCAATACTGATCTGCCTTAAAATAATTCTGACCGTTAATGATTCATCTTACAAGATTCAATTACTTTAAATCCTTCTCAAAGGTATCAAACACAATTATAAAAATCATCAAAAGCATCAGCTGTACCAGCTGTTAAACTGAAATTACTCTCAAAAGAGTATAGCAGTAGGGAGGCTGGGGGGGTTTTGACTCAAATACCGTTATTTATGCAAATTAGGGGGGCGTGGCAAGGTCAATGACCTTGAGGTAGGTCATGATCAATGACCTTGAGGTAGGTCATTGACCCCCAAGGTCGCCGGGACCCCGGAAGGTAAACAAACCTTGGAGGGTCCAGGAACCGGTTTGAGGGGGTGTGGGTGGAGGGGGAGGAGTGGGGGTGGGGAGGGGGAGTGGTTGGTGGGGAGGGGGAGGGGGTGGTGGCGAGGGTGGGGGATGAGGGGGAAGGATGGAAGAGGCTCTACACGAGACGCTCCTCGACCCAGTCTCCCTGTTGGACTGAGCGCCTTCTCTGATATTATCCTGGGCTATATAGCTTTGCTTTGAGCCCGATGAGATCCGAGTGTTGCCGAAGGTTTCCGAATCCTTGGTTGTGAATGAATTGTCAGAGAATTGAACGGTCAACTGGTGTGTGTGTGTGTGTGACGTCACAGCAGATTATGGGATGTGGGGTAGGTCATGAACGGGAGTGTTTTGAATGGAAAACATTAGTGTAACTGGTGTGTGTGTGTGACGTCACAGCAGATTACGGGATGTGGGGTAGGTCATGAACGGGAGTGTTTTGAATGGAAAACATGAATGGCGGTGGATGGCGGTGGTTGTTGAACCCTGACGTGGTAGGTTGGTTAGGTGTGAATGGGTCTGAGAGACAAACAAGATGGGGTTGAAAGCGCTCAATGGTAAACAAACATCAATGGTATCGGGAGTAGTGAATGGAATTGAGAGAGAGGGGGAATGAACTGGTTGTTGAATGTGCTCAATGGTAAACAAACATCAATGAATCTGGAGTAGTATTTCCTGTAAATGGTAGGGTGGGGGTAGGATACAAATCGCATGGCATGTTGAGTCGGCCAGCTCGACATGAAATAAAAACAAGAAGGTGTACACCAGATCTGATTTATTAATCCATGAATTATATGTGGCATTAAAACCTAGCCACTTAACAAAAAGTTTATTGCCACGTTTTTGTACAATTTTTTCAACAAGATAATGCTTGGGATATTGCGTCCTTTGCAGTTCCTCCATGTAGAATCCTCCTTGGATTGGCTGCTTGTTGAGGTCATCAAGTAAATAAACAACTGGATTAGAAAGTTTTACCTTGCGAATACGAAATATTTCTGTGCTCCAGTTTGGTGTGTATCCTTTGGCGAAGAGTGTTTTATGTTTACTGATGCGCACATAATCACCAATACGTAATTGATGACGTCGCGGATCTACTGTTTTGATTTTGTGATGAATGCGATCCAATTGCGCAATGTTCTTGGTTACAAGGCGTGGTATCATTTTGATGGTTCTATGTTTAGTGTTGTTGTAACGTGTCACCAGGTCGCCTACAAGTTCAAGCCAGCGATAGGATCCTCTTGCTGTAAATTGTTCCCACATGCGCGTCTTGAGTGTGCGGTTGAAACGTTCTACAACGCTTGCCTTTAGATTGCTAAAAGTGGAATAGTGATGGATGTCAAGTGATTTGAGATAAGTGGAAAAAGTCTTGTTGAAAAATTCTTTGCCTTGATCTGTTTGAAGCAAACGAGGTTGTCGTCTTGACCGCTGAACGATGGTCTTGAATGCAGCGGTGACCAGTTGTGCAGATTTATTCCGAACAGGTTCAACAAAGGCCATTTTGGAATAAACGTCGATGACGGTGAGCAGATAGTTGACCCCGTTGTTAGCTTTGGCATAGGGAATCATTTCAACCAGATCAGCTTGCCAAAGATCGTCAACGCCCCGTGTGATGACATGACGACGATGGTAGAGACGACGAGCTGGTCTATGCAACTCGCGAGCAATGGCAGCCTTAACAGGCGAGGGTGTATGAACACGTTGACTCATTAGACAATAATGCCAGCATGACGAAGCTCCTCTTCTATTTCTAAAACTTCCGCCTCGTGTCCGGTATGACCGGCCTGTTCCGATGCACGCTACAGTTGCAGACGTTTAACCAACTTATTTGGATTGTTCCAATAGGCGAAATCGATGAATGGTTTCAAAGTATTAAACGTGATACCGGACGCTGAATTTGCACGGCGAACACTTGCATAGGTGGGAAACAATTTTGATATGATGGTTTTATATTTGAAGCCCTTATTAGCATTTATTGCTTCAGAACGTTTATAATTACGTCTAAAACCATTTGTAGCCATCAAGATGTCTTTATACTTTTCAAGATCTTCTTTATCATAGTCCTCGGTAGAAGGTGTACGTGAAAATAAAAGTTCTAAAAGCCCTGGCGTCAATTTGTAACGAACTGTTTTAACAATCAAAACATTGTCACTTATCTTGATTGCTGAATCGCCAATTCGAAATCTATTGTTTTCATAGCGAACACCATAGGTAGTATCAGTTTTCTTAGTAAAAAGATCTTCAAGGAAGGGGGTAACCAACGCACCATAATTTTGTAGTAAAATGGATTTTAACCGCACATATTGTTCGGGTGTATTCAATATTTCTTTAAGAGTAGGCTGCTTTTCTTTGGCTCTAGTGGGTGTTTCAGCAATTATTGATGTTTTCAAAAACTGGGGCAGCGGTGATTCTTTGGAGCCAGAAGACGGAAGCAATGGAGAAAAAACATCCTCAGGTTCTTCATCATTTTCTTCCTCCTCCTCCTCTTCAATTGTTTGTGTTTCTTTTGAGCGTGTACTAGGCTTTGTTGTTCCTTTCAACACAGCTTCCAGAGGTGATTTCAAATGTTTTTCGACAAACAGTTCACTGTCGGCATGTGCACGTTTTAGATAGCGAAACTTTTGTCGAATGCTATTTCGCGCACGGATTATGTGCATTTTAATTGACTCCCTGTTGTCGCCATGACATCTGGACTAATGATGTTCAGAAAAGCGATGCAGCTACTTAAATACGAATGAAATGATCAAATCCCATGCGGTAGCGTCCATTGTTGATGTTGCTCTGCTTATCAATAACAAGACAACTGTGGTGATGAGCGTTCCAACACATGGCACACAACTGTGTAAAGGCTTGAAAGGTCATGTCTGGGTTCACGTGATCATCGTAGACGTGATGCATGTTGCGCTCATCCTGACGGAAGAGAACAATCACGTTGGCATTGTCACGAATCAACTGTTTTGGTATTCGCGAATAGGTTTGAGCGAAATAAAAACAATCAATATATTTATGACGTCCCATGCTAAAGTAAGCCTGAATAATGCCCTGTCGTTCTGTGGCCACATCGTCAAAAATCATAAGCGAATGGGGGCGAACATTGTCTGGAGAAATGACATCTTCGTGCGCTGCGAATGTGAAGTAGCCCATGTTGCGCAGACCTGACATGACCTGTTCCAAGAACACATACAGCGGTTGATACAGCGATTTGGCAAAAATATAGATATTTTGAAAGCGCACTCCGTTTAAGGAGGTGATGAGGGTAAGCAGAAGATTGGTTTTTCCACATCCCGACGGGCCGGCGATGAGACAGCGAATGGAGGATGGGAAGAGTGATCCATGACGTTGTTCGGACGATGTTGAGAAGAGGTGTGAAACCAAGTCTCCCACCGGAAGTGAATCTTGTTGCTTAATAATCTGCATATCAACTAAATGTGAAAGGGGAAGAGCTGGTCTCTATATACATGAGGCAAACGGGTGTTTCAGTTCCAGTGTAACCATGGACGCCTTTGGAAGAACTCTCAAAACAAATGAACGATTTGCTTTGACAAACGATCCAAAACATGATACAGATCCGGCTACTAAACGATATGTCGATGCTAATGTATTGTCACGCACTACAGATGGCAATTACAACTTTAATGGAAAGCGATTGACCAATATAACAGAACCCGTATTACCCTCGGACGCATGTTCAAAAAAGTATGTAGATTATTACCGATTACGACGTATCAAAGGAGATTATGAGGCTCAGAATAAACGTATTACGGGCGTTGCAGATCCTGTGAACGATCAAGATGTGTGCACCAAAGCATATGTGTTAACCAATGCTGTGGTGTTAACAGAAGCAAAGGACTATGACGTACACCAACGTCGAATCACTCAGCTGGCTCTTCCAACAAACAACACGGACGCTGCTCGAAAGGACTATGTAGATAACAAGGTGAAACAGGTGCTCAGTATTGTGCCCACCCTAACTGTAAAGGGCTATACAGCAAATAATGCACGCCTTGTGCATGTGGCCGATCCTGAAGATGATCAAGATGTTTGTACAAAACGGTTTTTAAACTCTGAAATGGAAAAGGTGTGGGAAATTAAGGAGAACGCACTACAGGTGAAGCGAAGACGAATAGCCGAAGTTGCTGATCCTGTGCAACCTCACGACGTGACGACCAAACGATTTTTGGAACAACGGTTATCGCTTTTTATTAAATCAATACCCTCTATATTTCTGCTTCACATTGTAAACCAACAACCGGTAAAAGATCCCAATAACCTCGCCTACATACTACGTTCGGGGTATGACAATTACCGTTTAATGTATGATGGTGCCATTCGTGTAATTGAGTATGCACCAGATTTGAAACATTTAGAGGTACGATTAAACGGTAGTGTTCAACCACTTATTGATCAACCGGTGAAAGCCGGAGACAAATTATTCTTTCACTTGAAACTCTCGTCTGAAGAAAAAGAGGCGGGGAAAACGATGAACGATTTTCCTCTGTATATAGAACTTGAATATACAGCCACCATTGAATAAATAACTACAGGTTCCCTTCCTGAGGAGCGTTAGTTGTGTTCTATACTTTGCGGTGTGAGGTTGTCTTGTTCTTTGGTCGCGATGGTGAAACAGAGATATGTGGTGAAGAAGAGGAAGAAGTTGTCCAGAAAGGGAGGTTTTAAAGCTATTCTTCATGCGGCACGTCAAGCTTCGCGCGGAGAAACAAATAGTGAGTTGGCTATTAAGAAAGCACTCCGAGCAGCACGATTGCATGCGAATCCCAAAAGTAAACTACGTTTTAGGAAACGTGCCCGAGTTATTCCTGTGCCGAAACGTGGTGGATTTTTACCTGCACTGTTTGCTGGACTAGCAGCCCTGGGTTCACTTCTTGGAGGAGCAAGTGCGGTAGCACGAACGGTGAAAGCTGTTGAGGAGGCGAAGCAACAGTTGAAGGAAAGTGAAAGGCATAATAAAACTATGGAGGCCATAGCACTGCGCGGCAAAGGTGTGAACATGAAGCTAGCACCCTACAAGAAAGGACTCGGCATTTACATGTCGCCAAAAAACGGTTAATCGATGCACTGCCACGAAGAGCCATGACGCATGAGGAAGTTATAAGATATGCAAAACAGCTTAAGATCTCTCACTTTCGAGGCGTGTTTATGCGCAACCAACTACCGTCTCGACCACGGAGCCATGAAAGTGCAGTTGTCAATTTGGATGACAGTCATGGACCGGGAACGCATTATGTGGCCTACATAAAGCATGGGCGAACCGTGTGGTACTTTGACAGTTTTGGAAATCTTCCTCCTCCGACAGAGCTTGTTCGCTATTTTGGAAGCAGTGCAACAATACACTATAATGTGAAACGAGTGCAAAATTTTAACACGCAACAGTGCGGTCGTCTATGTTTGACTTTTCTATATAAGACCGAGCACGGCGGGTGACGTGGTCATTATGACAACAGAAAGTAGAACGTTTACAGTGCACGGACAAGGTGCGGAAGTAACTGTTGACTTTTATCCTCCTATTGAATTGGGACGACGACCCTACGTGCTGGGACTTGTTTCGTTTGAAGGCTATAATAGAATCTGCAACATAATTGAAGACGTCAATGATAAGTTCTACTACGATGACTATGTGTTAACTCTACCGTCTGGCAGCTACACCGTAGATGATATTCACGATCACATCTACACAACTCTCACCAAAGAATTTAGTCTAAAAGCATTTCTGGACGGGACACGCAAGTTTGAACTCATAGCCAACAACGTGACACATCGCTGCAGTATTCTTTCTTCTTTTAGGATTGATTTTAAATCTCAACCAGATTCGATTGGGTCATTGTTAGGCTATTCACCACAAGTGTTAGTACCAAATGTGATACACAAGTCTGACCAACCGGTGAAAATAATTGAAGATCATCACATATCTGTCACGTGTAATATTATTACAGACGTCTACACCAATCAAGATCCCTCGCATTCGCTTTATGATTTTATTGTTACTTCACCTGGTGGTTATATCATCCGCGAAAACCCGTCGGTGGTGCTCTATCATCCTGTGAGTGTGACCAACATCAGGAATATTACCTTAAGACTGGTGAATAGAAACCAACGTCTCATCCGGTTAGACCCTCATACACCTGTGACCTACAAACTGTATTTGAAGCCAGCATGAAACAAGTGTATAAAGCGGCAACGCTGTCAAGAGCAGGTGTTAGTTGTGCTCAACACGTGTGCAGGTTAACACGTGTCAACAAGCAGATCCTACAACAACTTGGTTACATCTTACGTCATGAATTCGATTCTAGACGTGACAAACCCTGTCGAAGTACAGGAGGGTATTGTAAGAATTGAACACCATTCCTACCAACCATATACTCAGGGACTAAATAATAATGATGAGATTCGAATTACTATTAACCAACAAGATATCTACACGCTTCCACATGAATGTTACATCCAGATTGAAGGGCAACTCACCAAATTGGATGGTACCATTCCAACATCGTCAAAGTTGGCCAACAATGCTTTGGCCTTTTTGTTTTCTGAGTTTCGCTACGTGATGAAGATCTTTTTACTAAGAAAACTGATACTACCTATGGTGTTCGCTATGAAAACAATAGATTTCGAATTGGCGATTCAGCAATCAAGATAAGTGACAATGTTTTGATTGTTAAAACAGTTCGTTACAAATTGACGCCAGGGCTTTTAGAACTTTTATTTTCACGTACACCTTCTACCGAGGACTATGATAAAGAAGATCTTGAAAAGTATAAAGACATCTTGATGGCTACAAATGGTTTTAGACGTAATTATAAACGTTCTGAAGCAATAAATGCTAATAAGGGCTTCAAATATAAAACCATCATATCAAAATTGTTTCCCACCTATGCAAGTGTTCGCCGTGCAAATTCAGCGTCCGGTATCACGTTTAATACTTTGAAACCATTCATCGATTTCGCCTATTGGAACAATCCAAATAAGTTGGTTAAACGTCTGCAACTGTTGCGTGCATCGGAACAGGCCGGTCATACCGGACACGAGGCGGAAGTTTTAGAAATAGAAGAGGAGCTTCGTCATGCTGGCATTATTGTCTAATGAGTCAACGTGTTCATACACCCTCGCCTGTTAAGGCTGCCATTGCTCGCGAGTTGCATAGACCAGCTCGTCGTCTCTACCATCGTCGTCATGTCATCACACGGGGCGTTGACGATCTTTGGCAAGCTGATCTGGTTGAAATGATTCCCTATGCCAAAGCTAACAACGGGGTCAACTATCTGCTCACCGTCATCGACGTTTATTCCAAAATGGCCTTTGTTGAACCTGTTCGGAATAAATCTGCACAACTGGTCACCGCTGCATTCAAGACCATCGTTCAGCGGTCAAGACGACAACCTCGTTTGCTTCAAACAGATCAAGGCAAAGAATTTTTCAACAAGACTTTTTCCGCTTATCTCAAATCACTTGACATCCATCACTATTCCACTTTTAGCAAACTAAAGGCAAGCGTTGTAGAACGTTTCAACCGCACACTCAAGACGCGCATGTGGGAATAATTTACAGCAAGAGGATCCTATCGCTGGCTTGAACTTGTAGGCGACCTGGTGACACGTTACAACAACACTAAACATAGAACCATCAAAATGAAACCACGCCTTGTAACCAATAACATTGCGCAATTGGATCGCATTCATCACAAAATCAAAACAGTAGATCCGCGACGTCATCACTTACGTATTGGTGATTATGTGCGCATCAGTAAACATAAAACAATCTTCGCCAAAGGATACACACCAAACTGGAGCACAGAAATATTTCGTATTCGCAAGGTAAAACTTTCTAATCCAGTTGTTTATTTACTTGATGACCTCAACAAGCAGCCAATCCAAGGAGGATTCTACATGGAGGAACTGCAAAGGACGCAATATCCCAAGCATTATCTTGTTGAAAAAATTGTACAAAAACGTGGCAATAAACTTTTTGTTAAGTGGCTAGGTTTTAATGCCACATATAATTCATGGATTAATAAATCAGATCTGGTGTACACCTTCTTGTTTTTATTTCATGTCGAGCTGGCCGACTCAACATGCCATGCGATTTGTATCCTACCCCCACCCTACCATTTACAGGAAATACTACTCCAGATTCATTGATGTTTGTTTACCATTGAGCACATTCAACAACCAGTTCATTCCCCCTCTCTCTCAATTCCATTCACTACTCCCGATACCATTGATGTTTGTTTACCATTGAGCGCTTTCAACCCCATCTTGTTTGTCTCTCAGACCCATTCACACCTAACCAACCTACCACGTCAGGGTTCAACAACCACCGCCATCCACCGCCATTCATGTTTTCCATTCAAAACACTCCCGTTCATGACCTACCTCACATCCCGTAATCTGCTGTGACGTCACACACACACACACCAGTTGACCGTTCAATTCTCTGACAATTCATTCACAACCAAGGATTCGGAAACCTTCGGCAACACTCGGATCTCATCGGGCTCAAAGCAAAGCTATATAGCCCAGGATAATATCAGAGAAGGCGCTCAGTCCAACAGAGAGACTGGGTCGAGGAGGGTCTCGTGCAGACCCTCTTCCATCCTTCCCCCTCATCCCCCACCCTCGCCACCACCCCCTTCCCCCCTCCCCTCCCTCCCCCTCCCCCTCCCCACCCCCACTCCTCCCCCTCCACCCACACCCCCCTCAAACCGGTTCCTGGACCCTCCAAGGTTTGTTTACCTTCCGGGGTCCCGGCGACCTTGGGGGTCAATGACCTACCTCAAGGTCATTGATCATGACCTACCTCAAGGTCATTGACCTTGCCACGCCCCCCTAATTTGCATAAATAACGGTATTTGAGTCAAAACCCCCCCAGCCTCCCTACTTATAGCAACAAAATATTGGATTGGCAAACAAGAATTACTAAACGTAACCCTGCTGACATTTATCGTTACTTTATTTAACAAAATTTCGACTGATATGTGACTAGTAGTTCCTTGTTTGATTCACTTACAATCTCATGTACAATCGGATGATAAAAATGAGTCCCTCTATGGCAAGTAAGATGAGTAACCACCGTACAGTCGTATAAATACGAAAGACCTCGCCCCGTCGACTAAGATGATAGTGCCCTAAACGATGGGTAAGATGAGTAGCCACCATACAATCGTATAAATACGAAAGACCCCATCTCGTAGACTATATGAGTGAATGTACCAGATAGGAATCAACAAGTCTCTAGTTGTCATATAAAAGCGATATTCATTCACTAAAGTGAATAACTTCTTAATATCTTCAAACAATCCAATGGAAAAAATCCCTACTGATGAATAATACACACTCGCTAGTATGCAATGAACTGACGAAGTAATTTTAGGTAATCAATTGCAGATCACGAGTTCGAAATACTCGTTACACAAAAAAAACTATTCATGAAAAATATCCTTGCTGGAAAAATGTCTAAAAGACCAAACATCTGCTTAATAAAGCCAACCAATGGTGAGAATTTCATATAATGATGCCTGCCATATCATATGGTCACGCCATATTCTAGCAAAAATTCGAAGCATATTAAGTCAAACCATGTCTTAAACAATCGTATCACTCCTATTAGAAAAATATACATGTGTGCCCAGTATTCATGAAAATAATCGTATCAGGTAGTTATAACTCTTACAGTACCTTTTCATAATCAGCTGTTATTAAATTTCCAAGATCGTCGATTTTCCCTACATAATGAATTTCTCGAAAGATCGGCGTGAATATCATTCCATCCATGAAATGACGATCGCCTTCGAAATCCCAAGTGAATCAGCTGGTGGACCTCCTCTCGTCAGGAATCGAATCCATCGCTCTGCGGTGCCATCGTGTCTCTGTCTGCGTTTACTCTGACATGATGAACTTCTGATTATCCATAGCGGATATTGTCCAAATCCTCTCGAAAAAGTTCATGGAAACAGCGGACCCCCTATTCCTCTTCAACGTTACGCCATTGTTCCATTAAATGTTCAGTTTGAGTATTGAAAGTTTAATCTCCAATAACTGATAAGTCTCACTTTCGTAAAATAAAATTTTACATGAGAGTGTCTAAGTTTATGAAACACCCTGTAGTTGTGTTCATATTTGGTAATTTATCGAACTGCATAAGAAATAAATGCATTAATGCACGAGCTAATGTTCATCAGTGCATATGCTTACGACATTCCGTTTGCGTGAAATTGTCAATGTTACTTGGAATGCGTTATGAAAAGCATAGTCGTAATGTTATTCAGAAAAACTGTGTTCAGACTGCGTTGAAATGCAGCTTGTAATAAAGTCTCCAACTACTTGCAATGCTGTCCTAACATATCCCGGCCGTCTATGCTTGCTTGCTCGGCAAGTCCGCCTGGATCAATGACCTGCTTGTCGTTCGCTGCTCGGCGATGTTGAAACTGTCGCCTACACTTTGCCGTGACATTTTCGGTTTGCTACGCGACCTTCACCATGCGTTTGGCTTGCGCTACTGAGCTCGACCCTGCTTGCTCGGCTGACAGAGCTCCACTGAATGTGTCCGCACTGTCTTCTTCCTTATCTGCTTGGCGCAGACACGCGGCGTTCACCCCACCACTATGCTCTCGCGTCACAATTATACTCTCGAACCCTCATCATCTCGGCTATTCCGTTATAAAATAACTTAAGGGTTATCTAACTTCCTTAAAATTATTTCCACATATAATGCATGTTATATATCCTCTTCTAAGATGTTTAAATACCATATTCCATACATATCTTAATAAAGCTTCATAATTCTATCCTTAATTCCATCTTCTTACAGACGTCAGTGCCTCCTTGATCCTAGACCTACTATGTCATCTTGACATTCCTCTTGACTCGATCTGTGCGCTATCTTTCCTTAACTCTTCGCAAAACCTCAACTACGGCTTAATGTCTGCTGGCGTAGCCGATAGCCTAAACTAGGTATCGGGTACAATACTATCATAATTAACATTCCTCAAGCCACCTTCTCTCTCATATACTGCAATGTGTCGATGAGATGGTGGAGCTCCATCAACAGTTCCAAATACAGCAGCAATTTCTGAACATGTGGGGTCATTATAACGACTTGGATCTGAGGAAGGTTCGTGATAGAAACGCATTACCAATTCCATTTGACGACGATTTTCTTTTAGAGCTGATTTTTTCTCTTCACTTACTTTCTCGTGCATTGTTTTATATGAGCGCACGTAAGGATTGTGCTGATCTAGTAAACGATTTAAAAGACTGAGGGTATCTCAGTTCGTGATTAGCATCATTCAGTAGCCTTAAATCATTTGCCCCTGAAAATTCTAATATGTATTGATACGTCCCTACGCTTTCAAACATGTATATACTCTTGGATTGTAACATCTCGACATTTGAAACGACCGCCTGGTGACTTGCTTCCCATTTTGAACACGAGATGGTAGCACCTGTCGGACTTTGGAAAGTTACAAATAGTTCCTGTGTCTCCCCACTAGGTTGTGTGGGCTGCGCCTTATTAAACTCTTTATACGCATGACATAATTGAAAGACAATCATATTCTTCGTCTTAAAACAAATGCCGGTGTATTCTTGATACCGCCAAATTATGTATTTATTTTTGACATTGTTGTTTTTTGAGGTGTCACTCCGTGATTGGACAATATTATTTACATGGACCCCTCTAATGCCGATGGGTCGGTTGTTGGTGGGATTTCGTCAGGAAAGTGCACTTAATGTTGTGTAAAGCTAATCCTTGTCGTTTATTGTGTTTCATGTTTGCCTCTGGATATCCATATGCTGTATGTAAGTGTCCTGTTATAAGCGAGGTGTTTCCTGCTGTAGTTTTATCCTGTTTGTGTGCAACATCCCCACTGAAGATGAAGCCCGGTGAGTGACTGACATGTGTTCTTGGCATGGGAAATGGGATTTCTTGGTGTTCTGATAGCCTATATGCTGCGTGTGAAGGCATCCTGGAGCCCCGTTGGAAGCTGGTAGCCTGATGTTTTGTGCCTATTTTTGTAATTTAGCTCCCTGTTCTCGAGCCAAGCAGGTGGTGACGTGTGCAGTTCTGGACAGCATGGTGCATGATTTGGTGTAGTAGGGTGGCTGTGTTTGGGTGTCAGCCTAATCTTTGGTGATGGTAATTGCTGGTTGTGGTACTGTTGTGAAAGTGTAAACTGTCCTTGTAATTCCTGAAATTTTGTTTCCTTCTGTATTGGCTGTCTGCATTCTGTGTTTTCCAAAATGGCCGACAACAATAGTGTGTTCATTTAATTGACTTAAGCGATAACCTTGTGAATTTGGAGAGTTCTTCTGGGGTTGAACGTGAATCACCTCTGTTTACTAGGTCTGAGGTTTTGGGATCGATTACCAGTAATAGTTTGCCTGCCCCTCTGTTGCCTGGCGCTGGCTCGTCCATACCACTTAATCCTGCATACGGTCATTCTTCTCATGTTAGGTCACCTAGTGATTTCCTGGGTCCTGCCGACCCATTGCATCCCAGTTCTTTCTCTAGTAATATTAATGTTTTGTCGCCTGTAGAGGGTGTGCGAGCGGGCTACCCTGGTAACAATGTCTCTATTCCTAATGCTACGTTCTCACCTACCGTTAATTATGGGTCGATTCCTCATCCTATTTCTGGTTTCTTAACTAAATTAAAGCATTTCAACCTTGATGACGTTACCCAAGTTGTACAATTTTTAAAGCAAGTGGTCGAGTTGGGTAACCATGCCTCGATTTTTGGGATGTCGGAAGTTCAGATTTTCCAACTTTTGTATCCAGTTGCATCCGGTATGCTGCGCGATAAGCTTGTTGAAGCTATCCACCTCCGCATGTCCTTAGCCATGTTTATTAGGGAAGTGTTGTGGTTTTTTGTCCCTGCGAGCGCCCTAAGTGCTCTCGAGCATAAGTTCCTTTATCGTGTCCAAAGGCTGGACGAGTCCCTTAGCGACTATGTCAGTGACATTAAGGTGTATGCCCAGGTTTTTGCATCCCCTTTAACTGAGCGACAGTT
Organism: Meconema thalassinum; assembly: GCA_946902985.2. Lineage (NCBI taxonomy): Eukaryota > Metazoa > Arthropoda > Insecta > Orthoptera > Tettigoniidae > Meconema > Meconema thalassinum. The sequence continues at coordinate 148,482,500 of OX336397.1, forward strand.
GGTGTCATCAATTGTGAATGGGTTTTCGCCTCAATATAGGTCATACATGACTATGTGTACCAGGCCTTCGTCATTCGTCGAGCTGAAACAGGTCGTTATAGAGGCTATGGCTGTGAAGCATGCAGATTCCCTTCGTGTAGCTAATGTTCCTCCTCCTTCCTTGATGTCTTGTCCTCCTCCTTCCTTGATGTCTCGTCCCCCGCCTAAGGTTATGTTTCATCCTCGACCTAATATTAAGTGCCACTCGTGCGGTGGAGTGGGACATGTCAAGAAGGTGTGTCCGAGTAACCAGGCTGTGTATCGCCAATGACGGAACGTTGAGGAGACCTATTTGGGTGTTACTTCCAAGGATATTTCTGTGCGTAAGAATTTGGGAAAACCCTGTGAAGTTTCTGGTCGCCCTACCAATGATAGTCTTGATAGCTCGTTGAAAGCTAAATCTTTATGTGCTAATTCTGCTTATGTCGCTGACCTACCTAACCTGTCGGTGAGCAATGGCGTGGCAAGTCAGCCTAATTCTAAACGTTGTGTGAATCCTGTGGTGCGGGTGTCCTCGTCACCTGCTTGTAATCGTGTTAGAGTGAGTAATGATTTTGGAATTTCTCCTGTGGCTAAAGGAATATCCCCGTTTATTGAAATTTGTGTTAATGACGAGCCCGTTTCTGCGTTGCTTTATTCTGGTAGTGTCGCATCCTTTATAAGTGAGGACTGGTTTTTATCTATGAAGAGTGTTTGCAAATTTCCTGAGTTAGAGCCTAACAATGAATCTTTTATTTCGGCAAATTGTTCAAACTTAAGTATTTTGGGTAGTATGACAGTCAAAATTCATATTCTAAATTTTTCTTGGAAATTTAAATTTTTGGTTGCCAGAAATCTTTCTTGTGCTGTGGTCATTGGAGCTAATTTCATGTCACACGTTGGTATGCTTCTTGATTTTGGTGCTCGCAACTTATGGTTTAAGTTTAATCCACAGAGTAAATTATCTTTTAACCCGGTTTTATCTTCTCCTGCTGTCAATTCTGTTACTGAACCTATGACTATTGAGGATCTCGATCTGGAAAATTTAACGAGTCTTCAAAAGGATGCCATTAAGAGGTTATGTCGGGAGTATGGCGATGTATTTACTGACAAGTTGGGTGTAACCCATTTGATGGAGTACAAGATTGAGCTAACCGATTCTTTGCCGGTGCGTTCCAGCCCGTATCGCCTTGCCCAGCCCAAGATGGCTGAACTTCGTAAGATTATCGATTAGATGTTAGAAGAAGGTGTAATCCAACCCTCTATCTCTGCCTACTCATCCCCTGTATTTCTTGTGCCAAAACCTAACGGTGGTTTTCGGCCGGTGGTCGACTATAGGGCTCTTAATCAAAAAGTTGTTTTGCAGTCCATTCCTTTGCCGGACCTTCACACATGTTTTAGTTGGTTTCGCAACGCGAAGGTGTTCACGATCCTCGATTTAAATTCTTCCTACTTCCAAATTCCCCTCTCTCCTGAATCCAGGCATGTTACTGCTTTTTCCACTGACTGGAACCTGTTTGAATATGCCCGTGTCCCGTTTGGCCTATCCACCGGAGCCGCTGTGTTGAGCAGACTTCTGGACAAGGTATTTTCAGAAATTAAATTCAAGTTTGTGTACCACTACCTTGACGATGTGGTGATCTATTCCGAGTCCTTCGAGGAACACGTTGATCATCTGAAAATTGTACCTGATCGGTTGCGTGACGCTGGACTTACCGTCAAATTGTCCAAGGTTTCCTTTGCCAAGCCCAAAATTTCCTTCTTGGGTCATATTGTTTCTGAATCTGGTATCTCAGTGGACCAGTCTCGCACGCAGGCCATCAGAGATTTTAAACCACCCAAGAACGCCAAGGGTGTTACTCGTTACATTGGTATGGTCAACTTCTTCCGTAAGTTTATCAGTAACTTTGCCGACCGTGCTGCTCCTCTAAATCAATTACGCAAAAAGGCTCTAAAGTTCGAGTGGGGTCCCTCTCAGCAAGCAGCCTTCGAAGATCTTAAGCTTGCGCTCTCTAACGCCCCTGTGTTAGCCATTCCGGATTTTGGGAAGCAGTTCATTGTGCAGACTGATGCGTCTGGTCGTGGTGTTGGTTGTGTCCTACTGCAGGAATCTGATCTGGGTAGGCAACCCATTGCATACGCTTCTCGTACCTTAACGGACGCAGAGAGGAAGTATTCCATTTACGAACTTGAGGGTTTAGCTGTGTTGTTTGCTCTAGAAAAATTCCGTATGTATCTTGAGCACACTAAGTTTCTCCTTGAGACCGATAACCAAGCCTTGAGCTGGGTCTTAGGGAAACCCCGCAAAACTGGTAGAATTGCTAGGTGGGCAACTAGGATTCTGTCGTTCCAGTTCACTGTCCAACATATTCGTGGGTCCGAAAATGCGGTAGCTGATTCTTTAAGCCGCATGTACGAGGAAACAGCTGAAGAGGATGTTCAGAAATGTGAACCCGTAAACCTTGTATCTACTGTAAATTGTGTCAATGCCGTTCTTAGCAATTCCCCTGTGCTTTTTGAGGATGTGAGACGATTCCAGAAGGAAGACCCCTCCTTATCTAGCCTTATTGACCGAATAAATTCTGGTGAAGTGATCAAGCCCTACTCTCTGAAGGACCGTGTATTGTGTTGTTCGTCTCGTCATGACCGCCTACCTAAAATTGTGCTCTCGTCGGTCCTCATTCCCGAAATCTTTCGTTACTATCATGAATCTCCTATTGGTGGCCACCTAGGAGTATTCAAGACCCGAGCTAAAATCAGACAGTTTTTCATTTGGCAAGGTATGGATGGCGACATCAGGAGGCTCATTAGGAATTGTGCTGCATGCAGTATTAGCAAACCTGCGGTTTCTACTAAGGTTGGCCTGTTGTCATCCGAACCGGCATCTAGACCCATGGAGAGGCTTTTTATCGACCATGTTGGACCGTTCCCTCGCTCTGGTCGGGGAAACCAATTTGCGCTTGTTTGCACTGACGGTTTCATCCGGTTTAGTTGGATTTTCCCCACCAGACAGGCTACGACCAGTTCCGTCATAAAGTGTCTTAATTCCATCTTCTCGTCTTTTGGGCCGTGTCAGTATCTGGTGTCAGATAATGCCAAGTGCTTTGTATCTCATCAGTTCCGTCAATTCTTATTTGATTATGCTATTTCGCATGTAACCACCACTCCCTATTTTCCTAACCCGTCTCTCGCTGAGCGAGTCAATCGTAATCTCCGTTCTGCTCTGATCGCTTTCCACCACGACGACCATTCCAAGTGGGATTCTAATTTGCATTGGCTCAATTTTGCTTTCAACACCGCCGTGCATGAGAGCACGAAAGCTACCCCTTTTTCGTTAATATTTTCCTTTATGGCTAATTCTCCGTTGTCCAACCTGTGGAACCTGCACGATCTCCTTCCTGACAGTTTCACGCCCGAGGATATGAGGGCGAAATTCGACAAGGCTAGAGAGAATATTAAGGTATCTCATGACCAACTTGCCAGGCGACACAATGCCTGTCGCAAGCCGGCTGATTTGGAAATTGGTGATGTTGTGTACGTCCGCAATTTCGAGCCCAAGGGCGTCAGTAATCTTGTCTCAAGCAAGTTAACCCCTCGTTTTAAAGGCCCATGTTATGTAGAGGCATTCTTGACTCCTGTTACTCTTCTTGTTCGAAACCCTAAGGCCAACAAAATTTCTAGAGTGCATCTATCACACATTAAGCGAGGTGGAGAGGTGTCTAATGAGGAAATGCTACCGTAAATTTTGTAAAACAAATTTTGTATAATGTAGAGTATCCCTAACCTTCATTGAAGCCTACAGGCATCGGTTCCTTGTGGAATTTTGAATTTAATTGGATATGCAAACTCTGGTGGGATACAAAATGTAAATGTTGGGAAGTTCCCATTGTAATGGCAAATTGTAAAAGTGTACCTAATTTTGATGTTTCATAGGCGATGATAACATGTCAGTTGGGCTCGGTGGGAGACCTAACTCATGGTAAACTTGTATTCCTGTTCCCTTTGGGAATTTTAGTGGTCATTCCTCTACCGTAGTTCCTTCGAAATGTATAGTCGTCTAACTCATGTAATCTTGTAATGTACTTCGAATCTGTAAAAAGGTAAACTTGTTAATGAAATTTTGTAAGCACGGATCTAGGGCATGGTCAAAAAATGTTCTTCATTTAAATTCAACCTTGTTTCTCTTTGGAAAATGTAATAAGTATTTGTAAATTCTGTAAACCTTTTTGAAATTAGATTAACTTCTATTTTTGTAAATGGCTGCCCACGCGTCGAATCATATCTTGCACATTGCTTCCACCTACTTCGTCTAAAACGACCTACATTGGACTTGTTGAAAATTTTCCTAACGTGTCTCGGACTCTGAAAGCACTGCTGGTGCTGGTGTACTGCGTTTCTGAAGATTTTTGGACACAGTGATGCTGTTGACTAAGTGGTTTGCGAGGTGATCAATTATCCCATCTCTGATAATCTGACCCTGCATTCCTCCTAACCAAAACGATGCGGTTTCATCCATCAATTGGAGTTAACAGGTGAACATTATCTTCGGGAAACATCTCTGGTGAATCGACTAGTTAAGGAGTACTGTCTATGCCTTGGCATATTCGTGAACGGTGTTCACGCTTAAGGGAGGGAGACTGATACGTGCAAGGGCACGTCCCTACGCTTTCAAACATGTATATACTCTTGGATTGTAACATCTCGACATTTGAAACGACCGCCTGGTGACTTGCTTCCCATTTTGAACACGAGATGGTAGCACCTGTCGGACTTTGGAAAGTTTCAAATAGTTCCTGTGTCTCCCCACTAGGTTGTGTGGGCTGCGCCTTATTAAACTCATTATACGCATGACATAATTGAAAGACAATCATATTCTTCGTCTTAAAACAAATGCCGGTGTATTCTTGATACCGCCAAATTATGTACATATTTTTGACATTGTTGTTTTGAGGTGTCACTCCGTGATTGGACAATATTATTTACATGTATACAGTTCGGATTTGACAAGAAAATTCTCCGCCATTTTGTGGAATCCATTAGCATCGTGAAGAAAACACATCTAGCCGTCTGGTCGTGAAAGGTGTCTCCACTAATGGGGGATTTTAGCCCCCATTCTCTACAAAATATATGTATTCAAGAGAAAAAGGAATTGCTAGTTTTCTTCAGGCTGTGAATTTTCATCGTTCCGCCGTGAAGAGGAAATGTGCAAAGTTAATCGCAACTGGATGCGATCGAGTGCTGTCATCTACACGAGGCATGGGCGTGTTAGCCATTTTTTTGTGAAGCACTTGTAGTTACGTAAAATTATGTGTTAATTACTTTATTATTATTGTGTCTCCTCTGTGAAGAATTTAAGGTACGTTTTTTTAAATTTAATTTATCTAATTATTTTATTTTGGGAGCTCCTATTTTGGCCGTGTATGAATGTTGATCTTCTGTTATGTTTTGGCTTGTAGGCCTAAAATTTCTTTTACGTTTTAATAACGTTTCCTTGTATATATTAAGTTTATTATTATTTTTTTTTACCTTCTGGAGACACATTTATTAGTTTTTTTTTACGTTTAAATTATTATTTATTTTCATTTGGCAAGCTTGGGATTGTCATTTTTTTTAAATCTATGTATGATCCGTCCAGTTTTAAAACGACTTGCATTAATAGTTTTTAGATGTAATTGGTTTTTTTTTTTGCCGTTCATTTCCTTCTACTAATGTTTAAATTTTAATCGTATTAATTGTTTGCCGTAATTTCGATCTGGCATGTTTTTTGTGTGGCCATGTCTGTTTGCCGTGATGCATTATGGTCTCGTTGTCAGTCCATTGGCGCGGGTCTCAAAAGCAAACGTGTTATGTGTTAGCTTAATCCTTTTTTTTATGTAATCTTGTTGATGTTAATTTTGTGATTTTTGGTAAATGTCCTTGTGTTTTCCGCCTTCGTGCTTATCATTTATTTATTTTCTATCCCATTTAATTTTTTTTAAATTTAATTTAATTTCAATCCATTTTTTTGGCGTGGCCTGAACATCTGCATGCCGGATCGCTATTGCATTCCATTGCAAATTGTCAAGCCCTTTCTCAGTATGTTATGCATGTAATATTTATTTTAAACTTTGGGCTGTTTTACTTTTTAATTTTAATTTAAGCCTTTTTCTTCTCCTTTGGCCTTGCAAACAAGCATGTTTGGCGGTCTCTTTAATTCATTGTAAAATATTGGTGGCTGATGCATGTTCTTTCTCTGGTGGAGGTGTTCTTTAAATTTTTAATATTAAACCTTTTATTTATCCATTTTTAATCTTTTGTTGTGGCATTATTTCACCGACGGAAGTTCCGTTGGTTTTTGGGGGGTGTTTGTACGATAGCCTGTGTGTGTTGTCCCCTTCTCCATCTTCCTTCCACTCCTTTGGAGCTCTTCTGTTGGGACTTGTCTTCTGGAGGTGATTTTGCTGCGGAAGTGACCCGGACCCCTGAATACAGGTAAGTTGGCCCATCCACGCTCCCCGTTCCCTTCTCATTCTGGTGAAGCAGAGCGTTGGTTATCGAGTTACCGACGTGCTGCTGGCCAGTGCCGCCAATGTGGGGTTGCATGTATAATTGGCCATATGAACTGTTTTCCTGTTTTCTGGCATATAAAGGGGAAATTCTATGATGAATGACACCATTGATTTTGAAACAGTAAGGCCCATGGCTCGGTAGTAGTTCAGCAGTAGCACCAAAGGATACAAACGACATAGCATTATTATACTGCCGAACATTTTTCCTAAAATTTTTACTGATTTCGTCACAATTCGTAAACAACTGCTTAATTTCTGGAAGTATTGTGTATGGTGGAAGTTTCACTTTGCCATCGCTACAACAAAAAGAAAAGCGACCACTTGTATTTTTCTCTTTTGAAAAGTATACAGCTGAGCAGTAGTGACAAATGTTACATAGACTTCCAATTGAGAATGGTTCTATGTAGGGAATAGTATCAGAAATAGCACATCGATATGTGGCTGAGAACGGTTTTGTGACAATCTGTTTCTGATATCGATTTGAGTCGCGTAGTGCTCGTTTCTGTTTCTTGGTATTGACGTTTTCGACCATACTTGACTCTGAGTTAGCACTGATATCTAGGACGTCATAGTGACCGTTCCGGCCATCTCCAGAATACAGTAAGGAAATTATTCTATTTGGTGGCGTATTTTCGGCGTTTACGGTATGAGTTTTATTATTAGTAACTATGTTAATATTCATTTTGTAAACTTGAGCAGCGGCAACTAACTCAACATGACCTTCATGAATTCCATTCATAGACATATGCATTTTGTAATCATCGCTCGTATTGATAGCAGTTTCGTACATATCGCTGTTGTCAACAATAAAGGAAGAATACTTATTCCAATTGTCTGTAACATGTTGAAGAATTCGTTTTCTAACCTTTGTAAATAAACTCTGACTGTTGTACACACAATATGCCAATGCCCTGAACAGATAATTTCCGTCACCTTTAATTCTTATCACATTTTGTCTCTGGCTAACTGGTTCTGAGGTTCGCTTCCGACACGATCCTGGGGTTTAACTGCACGCAAACCCACTCTTAGTTTGAAACTGTAAATCAGCCACTGAATCGAGTGGCTTGGCATCCACGTTCTCAACTGAGTTAGCACTGATACCAGTATTTAAGACGTCATAATGACCGTTCCACCCAACCCCAGAGTATAGCAAAGAAATTATTCTATTTGATGGCGTATTTTCTGCTTTTACACTATGAGTTTTATGTCAATATCCATTTTGTAAACTTGAGCAGCGGCAACTAACTCAACATGACCTCCATGAATACCATTCATAGACATATACATTTTGTAATCATCGCTCGTATTGATAACAGTTTCGTACATATCGCTGTTGCCAACAATAAAGGAAGAATAATTATTCCAATTGTCAGTAACGTGTTTTACAATTTGCTTTCTAACCTGTGTAAATAAACTCTGATTGTTGTACCCACAATATGCCAATGACCTGAACAGACAATTACCGTCACCTTTAATCTTTATAACATTTGTAATTGAGTGTCGCCTCACATTCATCATAATATGATTCATTGTTTTGATTGAGCACACAACCTATAAGGACGAATGATGAAACGAAAAGAAGACAGTTTGTAGCTGGTGAGACCGAAGACTATATAATTGAAAGATCGGATACACGATACAAAATGGCGGTTCCAACATTCGACTGTAGCGGCATCTTCGTGAAATTAGTTGTCTTTCGTATACAGTAAATGTTGTCATTCAAAGAGATGTTGACATGCCAGTGTCATTAGCAAAATGGCTGCTGATTGTGGATGAGCATTTCAGTCTCAAAGTAATCCATTCTTTGAAAAGTTTTAATTAAATTATGTGCACAGAATCCCCTTCTGCTTATTGTATGGACACATGCGACATTAGCGCCCGAGTGTAACAGGTAGAAGTTAACGATATCATGTACGGTTACATGCGACATTAGCGCCCGAGTGGAGCAGGTAGAAGTTAACGATATCATGACGTAATTAGGGAACTCTCGGTTAATATCAAGTTCAATTTATTATTGGGGCGGCGTTTAATATCATGATAAGGTGTTAGTCGTTGTCGCCCAGCGACAATATGTCCGTCAAGTCGTTCGAATATTCCATTTTCGTGAGACCTTGAAGGAAGTAATATTCGCTATTATTTTAACACTCGAATGATATAATCAAGTAAGGTGGGTATCAATCGAGAGTGCGTGACAGGCATTACATTTTAAGACAACAAACGTCGTCGTAGCGCAAATACTTCCCGAGATATTTCAGTTTTAGTAAAGGGTAAAATTTTTTGAAAACCATTTTAATATATAAGATTTCCCAGATAATATGTCTGTTTCACTCCACCCATTCCTGACAAAATAATGCAGGTGTTTCAAATGTTGTCCCTCTATTTTTTTTGAGCAGTGTATAAAGCGCTCCTGCGCCTCTTTACTGCGAGAATTAAAGGCCTAAGCAGCCATAACCTCCCTATGAAGGCTTCCTAAAAGATGGTATATTGGCTTTCATGGCCAGTGAAATATATCTCAGCAATTCTTCTAGGTTTGTCCAATTCAAATTCCGTAAATGTTATCGTTAGAGGAGTAGGTACATCAACCAATATATTTTCTTTGAATTTTATAGTGAGGGATTGGTTAACATCCATATGATATGTTTTGTGAATGTCTTAGACAGAGGGTATTGTAAACAACAAACTGATATGTTCCGAAATTCTTATATTGGGAGGGGTTTTATGCACGTTCTGGCAGTGTAATTTATAGACGGTTTTTGTGTACATCCATATGATATGATTTGGGAATGTTTTTGGGTGAAAGGTTTCACACATCCACGTTATATATTTTGGGTAGGCAGGTACGCATATTTTTAGCCTAATTTTCACAAAACTGAGGAAAAAGTATACTTATGAGATCGATAGGGGAAAATGTGTGTCTGTCCTTCTGTGTGTATGTGTGTTCCCCCCTATCAACTCCTCAGTGGATGAAGCTATCGAAACCAAATTTGGTATGAGTAAAGATATTTGAAAATGACATCGGCGCTACCAACTGATCAAAAATCACAATTGACATTTGAGCTATATGTTGGATATCTCAGAAGATATGCATGCGAACTATTCCAAAATTGGCGCACACATAGATAAAATCATTCCAGATTAATTTCCATGAGCCCATGTAGGACAGTGTTGTCAACATGATTCTAGGCATGCTGATAGGTCCAATTTTTAAATGCATGTAACTTCTGTAGTATCAATTGGATTTCAACCAAATATCGTATGTGCCATGTGTATTATGACAGATATGATTATTCGATTTCTAAAGAACCTCCAGAGCTGCCAACTATTAATATGCACACTCTTTCTTTTATTCTAATACCAATATATATGGACGTATGCAATCCAACAGCTCTAAACTTTGCACACGTATAGTACCTGACATTCTAGATTAATTTGGAGCTCCTAATATACGTCTGTGCTGCCAACATCATTCTAAGCCTACTGATAAGTCCAACTTTTAAACACATGTACCTTCTATACTATCATTTGGATTTCAACCAAATTTCGTATGTCCTAAGTGCACCATAACAGATATGACCACACGTTTTCTTCAGTGCAACCGGGGCTGCCATCTGTTACTAAATGCTCTGTATTATTTTATCCTAATATAAATATATCAGAAAGTATGCAAGCCAGCAGCTCTAAATTTCGCATTCGTTAATACTCGCCATTCTAGAGTAATTAGGAGTTACTATTAAACATCAGTGCTTCCAACATGATTCTAAGCCTGCTGATATGTCCAATTTTTAAACGCATATAACTTCTATGCTAACAAATGGATTTTATACAAACTTGGCACAATAATAGATCATAACATTCCAGATTAATTCTGAGCAACACATACCTGCCATTGTTGCCATCATAATTTAACGCGCACTGATTGATCCAATGTCTAACTGCATGTAACGTCCATCCTATCCATTGGACTTCAACCAAATTTTGTATGTGGATTCTGCACCTTAAGAGATGGAACTAAGAATATATTAAGTCACCAGGGTTGCCAACTGTAGTGCTCTCTTAGGCTTGACTATATCAGGCAAATTTTGAACTAATCTAGATGGGTCATTGTAGATTAATCATTGGCATGCATCTTAAGAAAAGTAGGTTCTTTAGTTCTTCACGGAACAACTTGTTTGTTCTCTGAAATAATTTAGTGCTTTGTGAAGGGTTCAGTGTTGATATTCACTGACTATCTCTTCATATAATAAGTCGCATCTATCACATAAATTTGTCTAGCATCAAGGATATGACTCATTCTGAAATTGGTGAGTAGATTACTACCACATTATAGCACTTTTAACTTGTAAAGGAAGCACATCAGGATGCCTTGTTATACAATTAGCTGCAATTGCAATCCTAATAGATAAGGCTTAGTCCTATTTTTACTACAAATATTGCTCTTGGTGGCAGTTATTGACGAATGCTTTATAAAATCTTGAGGGTTTTTTGAATTTGAAGAATGTGATTAATAGAATTAGAGATAAAGGTAAAGGTCCTGACGGGACAAGACAAATTAATTCGTTTACAACGAAGAATGAAGGTTTTGCCACCTGCATGGCATGCAAAGTGAGATCAGATACCACATAATGCCACCAAACCGTCGGCCAATCACCGACCCTGCGGAAAATAACAGTGTATGTGTGGCAGAGGGGATATCAAGACAGCATGCAACAGCGTTTTCTGCGATAGAAATCCCACCACTAGAGACTGAGGTTGACGTTGATCATATGTTCAGGGTAGCACGTTTAACAAGAGTTAGCCTCGATTATGTTTATACAGAAATAACGACATCTGGCTAAAAAAAAATATTACATTGATTGGCAGAAGAATTACCAATTGAATTTACAAGTGACAAGGAGAGTACTAGAGAATGATAATGGATGAAATAAAATAACTGTGCAACTTAATGTTTTAATCTCTGGCCCTAATCAATATATAGAGGATATCTGAAATGTGAGAGTGCGATAGACTGAGTGTTGGTAGCCTAATGACATTCCAGGAGTGTCATTATCCCTGGGGAGCCATCCTCTAACAGTCTGTGTGGGTACATAGGAGATCTAATCTGACACTCTAGTGCAGTGGTTCCCAACCGGTGTGCCACGGCACCCTTGGGTGCCGGGTCATTGGCTAAGGGATGCCGCGAGATATGAACTAAACCAAAAAAATATTATCCTTTACTAAAGCCTAAACTCTTGTAAGGTATTGAAATAAAATAAGTCAAATTAATTACTCTTCTGTACGGTAGATGGTGACAGTGGCCGATTCAGTCATGTGAGTATACAGTAGATGGCATGACACCCAAACTCTGCCCAACACTCCCTAGACTACTCACTCCCTCACGAACAGTCCCAATGTTTCGAAAGAACAATATATAAAAGTGAACACATAGTTACTTCGCTTTAAGTTGGTTTCTTCACGTAGATTGGCAGTGTTTAGCTATGGTCATGTTCATTGTTAAACGAAAATGCCAGGAATTTGAAGTCCATGGAATGTATTTTTGCTCACTAAAATAGCCTTTAAAGCCTATGTTATATTTCTTTTTAGGTCTCATTTTTCCCGCTCAGGCAAACCTGGTGTGCACTTAACTTATGTTCTTCATAGGTTTTCATCTCCAACACATGAAAATACACTTTCATTTGAAGTTAACACCTACAAAAATTGTTGATTGAGTCTTCAGTCTTTTGACTGGTTTGATGCAGCTCTCCATGCCTCCCTGTCCTGAGCTAATCGTTTCATCTCTACATAGCACCGACACCCTACATCCGAGGCAATCTGTTTAACATATTCTAACCTTGGTCTACCCCTACAGTTTTTGTCCTCGACCCTTCCTTCCATAACTAAGCTTGCTATTCCTGGGTGTCTTAGTATGTGTCCTACCAACCTATCTCTTCTCTTCATTAGCAGTCGCCAGAAACATCTCTCCTCTCCCACTCGTCTTAATACCTCTTTGTTTGTAACCCTATCTACCCATCTGATCTTAATCATTCTCCTGTAACACCACATTTCAAATGCCTCAATTCTCCTCTTTTCTGCTGCACCAATAGTCCAAGTTTCACTTCCAAAGAGCGCCACGCTCCAGACAAAGGCTTTCAAAAATGACTTCCTAATACCTAAATCTATATTCGATGTCAGCAGATTCCTTTTTTGTAGAAATGCTTTCTTTGCCTGAGCCAACCTACTTTTAATATCCTCTTTGCTTCGTCCATCACTGGTTATTCTGCTTCCTAAGTAACAGAAGTCTCCTACTTCCTTCAGCTTTTCACCTGCCAATTTGATCTCCATAGAGGTTTCTGATTTATTTCGGCAGCATTCCAGTATTTTTGTTTTACATTTATTTATTTTCATCATGAATTCTTTCCGTAAGACGGAGTCCATACCATTCAGAACCTCATTCAAATACTCAGGCTTGTCGACCAAGATGACGATGTCATCAGCAAATCTCAGAGTTGAAATTATTTCTCCTTGAATCTTCACTCCCACTTTAAATTTTTCTCTAATTTCCTTCATTGTTTGTTCAATGTAAAGATTGAAAAGTATGGGTGATAAGTTACAGCCTTGCCTTACACCTTTCTGAATACCAGCTTCTCTCTCATGTCCTTCAACTCGAATGACTGCTGTCTGGTTTCTGTACAGATTGTATATCACCCTCCTATCCCTGTACTTTATTCCAATCGATTTCAAAATGTCAAACAATTTAGTCCAATCAACGTTATCAAAAGCCTTTTCTAAGTCTACAAAAGCCATGAACGTTCTCTTATCGTTCCTTATTCTACCTTCCAAAATCAGCCTAAGACTTAGTACAGCTTCCCTTGTTCCTACATTTCTCCTGAAACCAAACTGGTCTTCACCCAACTCCGTTTCTATCTGGCTTTCAATCCTCTTGTAAATTATTCTAGACAGGATCTTTGAAGCATGAGTAATCAAGCTGATTGTACGGTAATCTTCACATCTGTCAGCTCCCACTTTCTTTGTTATAGGGATGATTACATTCTTCTTGAAATCAGGGGGTACCTCACCTGTCTCATAAATCCTACACACCAAGTGAAATAACCTGATCAGACCTTCATCTCCTATGCAGCGTAGCAACTCAATCGGTATATTGTGCCCGTTAGTTGAGTCAACAACCACGATGACTTAACTAACGACACATAAATCGAATAAAAAGTACCGTGAGGATCAGGTGACCTTCCATAAAGGCTAAAGCGGCACGAGAGTCCGTAGTCCACAGGGATCGTGGTACATGGTGACGATGGTCATAGACCGCCTAAGGAAAGGTTCACCTTAAAACTAGACTGAGAAAATAAACATCCAGACTCATGTAAAACACCGTGAAAATTTATTAAAATTCACAAGCCCCTAGCCTAGTTCGGAGGGTTATAATCGGCTAGTCCGCAAATTAATAAATAAACAAAGTTAAAGAACAGGTCCCCTACCTGAGAAGTTACTGAAAAACCCTCGCGAAAGATCTACCTCACAATGATAAAGCAACAACAGCAACTCTAGGAATATGGTACGACGCAAGTCCCTAGTTCAAGTTACAAGATCAAGCTAATATCTGAATTTACATTTAACAGGGTAGCAAAACAAATCTAGGTTAGGATGGTACCATTTCGACATTTAAATTTAACATTAATTCAACTAGCTAAGTCCTATCAATTAACAAAATTTACGGCGATGACGTCCGTAAAAGAAAACAATTACATCCAAAAGCTAAGTGTACAGCCATGAAAAACAACAATTTAATTATGCTTAATAACTATGTGCTAACAGAACACAATAAAGTAACATGTAGGGTTTAATACACTTGACATCATAAATTAATAACGAAATAGACACAGTAGTTTTATTAAAATTCCTGCCTACACCTTGGTTTACTCTTTGTAAACCATAGTCATCTAATGTGTATAGTTACGGTGACGAATGCGCAGTTGAGACCACGTCTGACATCGCATGGCCTGAGCTCCACAAGCTACGAACTCTAGGTTCGCACATGCTTCAGGTCGCTACAAAAATGTCAACTGTCCTAGTCATTTCCTCACAAGGAAATTATCTTCAACTGCACGGCTATGTCAACAGTTCCAGAATGCAAAGAACAAAGTTAGATAGAAAGAATCGTTAGTTAGGCTTGTTTTACAACAATTATGCATCTTATTATTAGAATGTCGGTTTATAGGTTTATCGTAGGTTTATGGCGAATAACATTGACAATAGCCTGGGCACGGAGTGTCTCCAACTGAGATCATTCTCCACCAAAAAGCCTCGACTCAACAGTCGGAATATAATCAACGAGTATAACAACTCGGACACACAATAACACGGGTTACCAGCGGCGCTAAGCTCGCGTTCAATAACTCTGGGATAGGCCTGTACAACAGTTACCTTCCAATAACATCTGGTCAACGGGATCATCCCGGACAAAGCATACAATAACATCCTGCTATAACAGGGTAGACTTCACCATCCTATAGAAAACCTTACATAACTGTACCTGTCATACGACAATACACGCAACAGAGCGTTAAACTAACAAAAACCGATCCAAAAACAAGTGATCAAATACAAGAGTGGAAACTGATTTCCATAAGCAAAATAGCAATGAAAGGAAAAGTGAATACAAATTGTACTCTGTCCTCGTCTATAGTAGTTTTGTCTCACAATGAAGCAGACGTGCTCTAGGTCACTGGGTTACATAACCAGTTTATTCAAGGCCGGCGATTTAATCAATACAAAACCTGCACTTGGCCGGTTCATAAAAAACTTTACCATAGGTTACGGATCTCTACAGAGTCCGTGTATCAAACGCACGCTATAAATCTGAGTATAGTAATACACTTCCGTCTTTCTACCAAAGACGTCTAAATGAAAGTAAACTTACAATAACTGAAGCTCTTTGCTTTAAAAATGCAACTCAGTAGTTGCTAGAACATCAAATAAAAACGTGTCTCACACGACACAAGAAAAATATGATAAATGTGGCACAGATTCACACACTAGATCTGCTTAATGATACGTTGGGAACCGCGTTCGATGCTAGGCAACGAAACATTCCTTCTAGTTGTTAGGTTCAAACATGACCAAGAATAGCTTCTGAGCTTATTCAAAATGAAATATAATGCATTTACAAACTGGTAGTTACTGTCGACTACCTAAATGATACGACCGTTCTAACGACAGTCAGGGGTGTAACAAAGGATGGCTGCGAAGAATGCAGTCAATTAATAACCAAGGCATCTGATTGCCATAACTACAGTCAGCAAAGACTTGAAAATTACCCCAAGTAGGGTTGAACAAAATAGCCTCAAAATGACTACGATCAGGTTCAGCAAAAAGGTAGGCATTGACGTTCCACGACGTTCACCAAGCTGCACCAGGGCTGACCAAAATGTCTGCCCCCCAAGGGTGTCTCACTCTAAACTGAAATAAATGACATCTAACTAATCTAGTTACATCCCTACCTAGAAAAATGGCTGACACTGAGTGTGGTTGATTCACAAACTACATTAAAACTACTATACCACCAGAAACTAGAACAAAGAAGGGGTGTGACAAAACTCACGAAATGGAGGAGCTCTCACTCAGCTCTCTATTCCACAACAAGGGTTGTACAAAAACCTCTCTGGCTCTCTGGATCGGTATCCTCCTCATCAGGATTCCCATCTGGACTCCCCCAAAGACCAGGGTTCGATTTGTCCCTGTCGACATCTTCGTGGATATGCCTGGAAATGGCATTTTGGCTCCTTCCCTCTCGTTCATCGTTCTGGAAGTTCCACCATCATGCTGGTTCCTGTAGAAACGTCACCCCCCCATACCGGGATGGTATTAGCCCATGGTGACTGCTTCAACCATGGTGAAGAAAAGTCCAATCACGTGGGTAGCGAAATAAGTTGCGTGATTATTCATCCTCTCACTTCCAAAATTATAATGTCCGTCGTGACTATTATAGGCTTCAATTATAAAATACGACACAGCCTTAATCTTGCAGATGTGGATTAGCATGTGAGCTAACACTATTTTATAATGCTGCACGTGCTAGTGACGCTACTTTTGTATCTCGCAGCATCCGTGAATTATACGACGTTTCAAAGATGAAATTTCCACTTTGGCAATTTAAATATTTCATACAATTATAATCACACTTATTCAGGATAATTGTAACACTATTACCTGTATATTTCCACTAGGCATCTGCCCTCCACATACGCGTGGGTAATATGTGATGTCACAGCAATGTTGTGCAATACACTATACTTGCCAATAATTATTTCCCAAGCTTCTTATTTAATTCACTGGACTCTAACAACAGTGAATTAGTATTTGCATGCTCGATGGCACCTTATAATCACTTTTAACGCTAAGCAGCGGATATTCTTCAACGTCTCGTAGGACAAATGTAATTCCACGCCTACACAAGGCGGATTCTCAAGACGCAGTGCTCCGGTACTGGGTGTCTCTAGAAAGTAGGTCGTCAAAACGAAAACGTTGAGCGACTACTTACGTTCCTTTTTTTGCGTATCTGCAAGGGTATTACCTTACCTAAAGTAAAAATAAACATTCTCCAAAATGTTTTAATAATGCAGCATGACGAAATGGAATATTCTGAGTCTCGTAGGAAAGATAAAAATAATTAATAAGACCTCAGATAATAATTAGCAGTTTACACCAAAGTCAAAAGTGCGATTCACCGCTACTTCAAAGTATCGCGTGATCTCTCAGCTTCACGTGGCTTCCTGGGTGTGTTCAAAAGTACAACATCCCATCATAAATGCTCTGTCATAAAAAAATATCACATGAACCATAGCTCAGCGGGTTCAATATCATCTATGCCTGGTGCTTTGTTCCTGCTTAAGTCTTCCAAAGCTCTATCAAATTCTGATCTCAATATTAAATCTCCTTTCGCATCCTCATCAATTTCCTCCTCCCTTTCCATTACATGATTCTCAATCTCCTTTCCCTTATACAAACTCCCTATGTAAGCTTTCCATCTCTCAACCTTTTCTTCCCTATCTGTTAGAGGCTTTCCATTTGTGTCCTTAATATTACAGCACTTAGTCTTCTTTTCCCCAAAAGTATTCTTAATCCTTCGATAAGCTGTGTCTACTTTTCCTAATTTCAGACAATTTTCTATACCTGCACATTTGTCTTTCAACCATTCTTCTTTCGCTTCCTTGCACTTCTTGTTAACCTCATTTCTCAGACGTCTGTATTCTGCTTTCCCCTTTTCATCTCTTAGATTCTTGTGTTTCCGCCTTTCATCCATCAATTCTAGTATATCCTGAGTGACCCACGGTTTTCTACCTATTCTTTCTTTCCTACCAATGTTTTCTTCTGCGGATTTTGTTATTTCATTCTTCAAAAGTGCCCATTCGTCTGTAATTGAAGTTTGTTTAGGGTTTTTCATTAGTCCTTCCTTTATACTCTTCTTGAATCTTTCGTTTACATCCTTCTCTTTCAGTCTGTCTATTGCCCACCTTTTTGGCTTTTGACTTTTCTTCAGTTTCTTCAACTTTAATCTGCATTTCATTACAACCAGATTGTGATTAGAGTTTATGTCAGCACCAGGATATGTTTTACTATCCAAAATCTGGTTTCGAAACCTCTGCTTGACAATAATGAAGTCGATTTGGTAACGCCCTGTATCTCCTGGTCTCATCCATGTGTATATTCCTCTATTGTGGTTATTGAATAAGGTGTTAGCTATGACCAACTCATGCTCGGTGCAGAATTCTACCAGCCTGCTTCCTCGATCATTCCTTTCACCTAATCCGAAATCTCCTACTATCTTCCCTTCTCTCCCATTTCCTACCACAGCATTCCAATCTCCCATTACTATAACATTTTCATCACCCTTGATATACCTCAGAATTTCGTCTATTTCTTCGTAGACCTTTTCAACATCCTCTTCATCAGCTTGACTGGTAGGCATATAGACTTGTACCACTGTGGTGCAGGTAAGTTTAGTATTGATTTTCGCTACAATAATCCGTTCACTATATTGCTCATAATATTCCACCCGCTGTCCAAGTTTCCTACTCAATATGAGGCCAACCCCTGCTTGGCCATTGTTTGATTTAGTGCTAATGACCCTATAGTCTCCTGTCCAAAAGTCCTGTTCTTCCTGCCAGCGCATTTCACTAATCCCAACCAAATCCAACCTCAACCTATCCATTTCCCTTGCTAAGTTTTCTAACCTTCCACTTCCTAGCAGACTTCTAACATTCCACGCTCCGATCCGTAGAATGTCAGATTTCCTCTTTGTCACTTCTGTGATGTTAACCCCCTCTCGAGTAGTCCCCACCCGGAGATCCGAACGGGGGACTAGTTTACCTCCGGATTGAAATTTTACAAGGGAGGAGGCCATCATCACATGTAATTATGCATAGAGAGGTGCATATCCTCGGGAATAGCATACGGCTGTAGTTTCCCGTTGTTTCAGCCGTGCAGCAGGACGCAGTGTAGCCATTATTTGGATTATATTATCAATATCTTAACCGTCTATAAGACTAGTAAAGAATTGATTTATTCTGAAAGGCTGCTACTCCCTTTCGGAATAAGTAAAGAGCATTTCTACTAACAAAAATACTAACCTTCTGCCGTACTAACAATTAAATACCAAAATTCTACAAACAAAAAACTTAAGTTCCACCAACAACAAATACTACCACTTAAACAGTCTGTCACCAGGCACACTCACATGCACCCTCACACATCACAGTCTACTGAAACAATGAACTATAACTAATAAACAATGCAACTGCTACCAGACACACTCACACACCACAGTCTAATAGAACAATGACATATATCTAATAGAGAAACTAACTGCCTACTTACAACTAAAACTAACTACATACTTACTGTACTGTTATTTGAATTGACAATATTTACAAAATGCAATTTAGATAGAAAATACTTACAAAATGTAATTTAGATTCAAAATTGTCACAAAATGCAATTTAAGGGGGACGTATGCAATATTGCACTAAGTGAGAAATGGTTTCATTTCGGCTGTTTTAAGGTAAAGAACTGATATTACTTTTATTGATAACTCCCCCACCCTACTCACTGCATAACATCTCTGTATATGTAATTTACAGTTGGTAAAAAGACACAGAAACTCTGACCCACAAACTTGATGCACTAATGGGTCAACTTGCTAATAAAGTAATTACAAAAACAATTTTACGTATTACTATTTGAAAAAGTAATTTGTAATTGCAATTGTAATTATGCTTATTACATTTTGAAAGAGTAATTTGTAATTGCAATTGGCATTTTCTTCTAATTCCGAAACCATTTTTCTTATCCCTTGGCATAATGGTGGGTCGTATCAAAATTATTTTAGACAAAAGTTTTAGGTACGGTACCGGTAATTATTAGGGGAATATTGTCCATTTTGTACAGTTTTGATATTGTGCCTATTAAGAGAGATAATATGATTAATTTTTCCCAAAAAACCCACTTATTCCACCTCTTTGGAAAATGGTTGGAGCTATCAAAAACCTTTTCCAACATAAATTTTTGGGCCTTATCCGACACATAGTATGAACTTTGAATGGATTTGACATTTCATATATTAAGAGAGTTATAGCAATATTTCACTTTTTCGAAAAAGAGTTCGCAATTTTTTCTCATTCCATGAGTACAGCCATAGAACAAATCAGTGAACTCCAGAAACAAGCAGCAAAGGCAGGCCTCAATATCTCCTTCGAGAAAACCAAGTTTATAAGTAATGTAAAGTTAGCACCTAGAAAACTAGCTATTGGAAGGGGAAAGATCAAGCGGACAGGAAAGTTCAAATACCTTGGTGAGTGGGTAGAGCCTAATATCTCTGAGAAGGAGGCTTTCACATCACGAATGAGAAAAATGGAATCCATAACAAGAAATCATTATCCCTACATTACTGCACAGTCATCCGACCAGAAGCCTTATATGCTGCAGAGTGCCTTACGATGAACAGAAAAGGTCTTATGGAGAAACTTAAAACCAAAGAAAGGAAGCTCTTACGGAAAATCTTGGGCCCAGTCAAGGAAAATGATGAAAATAACAAACAAAAAGTTGAAGACCGCTAGGCGAGAGGAGTATAGTGCACTCTATAGGCGAATATCCTTACTATTTTGTGCTGTGCCACAGCCCTGAACTGGAGATCAAATTGATCCCGGAACTACAGAATAGTTTTTACAATATGGACGACAACTGAACTTGGTTTAGATTTTGAACTCCAATCTTATCCGCATTCAAACGATGTATATACAATCGGCCCTAGATTGAATATAAACACGGCGCCTACTTCTTCTTCGCTCACGTAACTCGATATTTTTTGAACAGTCAGTGGGCAGTGATAAAGCATTCCAAATTATGAACTGAAGACAGTAGGCGAGGAATGGGGTAGATTCAAGAGGACACTAGTAGGGGTGGCAGAAGCTGTTTGTGTAAGGAATTCTAATTCACAAAGGAGGTTGTGAGCCCCTGAAAGAACTCAATGCAATATTTCGCGAACCCATGGTCCGTGTTTGACATGCGACATGTCGTTGGACTAGGGCTGACGCCCCCTTTCCGATGGACAACTTATTTCAACCCCAAAATAAAACCTACCCCTACTAGGGGATGAAATAGTATTTTCTTAGTAAAAGTCGCTTTCCGTGTGCGACATGTATGCTGGTAAATGCTAATAAGAAATTAAACATTGTTCATGTGAGCGACATGCAAACAGGTCAAAACCGGTATGAATTAACATTTTTGTTTTTGTGTTTTTACGCATGCGCACGTGGGCATTTTGTAAGAGGGTGAGCTTTTTAAATAATGATTTATGGATGAGTTTTTTATTTAACCAAAAGATCTAAAACTAATAGGTCATGTGCTTTTTAATATCTCGCGAACCAATAAGGCTACGGACGTGTATGAGGGATCGTTGGATTTGGGATGACACCCCGTTTATCAGTGTAGTTTTGATTTTTGTCAAAAGGGCCTAAGTGCACTTTTGTTAATATTTTGGGAACTAAGAAGGCTACGGACTTGTATGAGGGGTCATTGGATATGGGATGACGCCCCGTTTTTGAATGTAATTTTGATTTTTGTCAAAAGGGCCTAAGTGCACTTTTGTTAATATTTTGGGAACTAAGAAGGCTACGGACTTGTATGAGGGGTCATTGGATATGGGATGACGCCCCGTTTTTAATGTAGTTTTGATTTTTGTTGTACTTCATGTTGAAAAAAATATTTTTCTTTACCTGTTTAAATTTTAATGGTCATTGAGAGAGACGATACTGCTGTTATGTGTCTCAACGAGCCTGTTGTCGAGCAGAGTCACCATGCCCGGAAGAATTGATTTGCTGTTTTGGCGGGACGGTGGGGCGACTTATGACGGTTGGTTTTTTGATATTTACTGTGACGGATGGAGGCTAATATTTGAAAATGTGTGAAGTGTGCTAAGATTGTTTAAACCCTGAAGGGGATTTTTAACGTGTTAGTAAATGGTGATGAGCGAGACCACTCTTTGACACAGGAGGCAGTTGTAGGATATGACCAAGTGACCATTGAACGTGGTGAAAATTATGTGGTTAACATGGTCATGTATTGAGAATGGCCGCTTGCTAATAATGATTATTACAGTAAAATGTTTAAGAATGATAATAATAAGACACACATGTCTTCATTGCTAGCACACACAGTCCTGCTAGCTGGAGACTGAATACTGTACCTAGCCAGAGGCCTTGTCAGAGCTGCTGCTGTTGATAAGAGAGGAATTCATATGCGGTCAGGAAGTGCAGTATCAGTTTACTTGCCTAGTGGTGGCTAGCAGGTGTGACGTTTAAACAGCCGCCATGTCGGATGTGTGGAGACGTGGGAATATGTGAGAGACAGACAACAGTTCATGGTCAAAACGCTGAGAAAATGCAACTCTCCCTGTTGCTAAGCAGACTGATAAGGATTGCATTAGTGATGCACTTGCGATTTAGCCAACGGACGTATACAGTAGAGCTGTGTAAGAAAAATCCTGTTGTTTTCGGTAAGTACCTATTAATGATTATTTTAATAATGTAATGCTAATGAACCTTAAATTTGTAGTTATTGATAAGGCAATTAATGATTTTTTTTACTTATTTGTTTGCAGATAACCAGTATACCTCACATGTCTGAGAGAGATATTATTGCACTTTTGAGCCCACTAGAAGGAAACAACAACAAGTCAGTACAACTCAAGTTGAGATTTTTTAAAACTAACTAGTTTGATGTTTTGTTTGATATTTTTATTTTATTTTATGAAATCCATGTATTAACCTGAATTTAGGTATTTTGGTGGTTTATTTTGTTTATTTTTAGAAACTTGGAAAGAAAAGATTTACCACTGTAGGAGTCACTGAAAACCCGGAACGCACTAGAGGCAGTGAACTATTGAAAACTCAGGTAAGTCTAACTTAAAATGCTATTCCATTTTACCACTACTGAAAAACCCTAGACAAAAAAAATCATTTCCTGTACACGACTTGGACTATGATTGCTTTCTTGATTAATGGCTATGTATTGGCAACCGGCACAAGACCATAATGGTTATTGACCGGGAAAGTATATGGTCATATTGGATTTTCTAAAAACAAAAATTTAATTTTAATTGATAGGCGGTTCCCTATGGACTCAATGAATATCCACAGGTTTGAACATGATAATCTGAACAAAATGACATGACATTCATTCTGTGAACATTTCCTTGAAGGACTCTCACCATTTTTTGCCGATTTTAACCTTCTCGAGAACTTCCCTAAACACTAAACAGAAATTGAACAAGAGCTTCGTCGCCCTGAAATTATTGTGTAATGGGTCTACCACTTTGCTACCACATTTTCCTCCCACTCTTGGTTCTTATATTTGCTTATTTGCTTCCACATTTACCTCAACTCTTTGGATCGATATTTGCTCTCACATTAAACTATTATTCTTATTACCAAGTTGACTTTCCTAGAGCTTAGTCTATGCTTGACAGTTGCCATGGAAGTATCAGTGGCTAGGTATGGGAAGCCTTATGCCTACTATAAAGGATATTCATATATTGTAAAACGAACCAATAAAATGGAACAGTTATTTGGCGTTGTTCAAAACAACGTTCCAAACATTGTCATGGTGACCTAAAAAGTAAAAATAGTGAGGTTTTAAGTGTCAGTGATCATCAATGTGGTGTACTGCATCAAACCCAGTTGCTGTCGACAAAAAAATAAGGACACCATATTGCTACTCAAAAAAGTGGATTGTTTAATGAGCAACATTTAACCCCTGTTCTAAAAGTTATATTTAATCCATCTTCCACGTCACAAGAGCCATCAACATCACAAACTATGCAAGAGGTAGTGTTGTTGTTGTCGTCGTATTAAGGAGTGGAACAGCTAGGTCATCTGCTCTTGATATGCAAATGGTAGTATTGCAAGAGGATCAAAATGACTAAATAGTAATAACAATAAGGTTTTATGCCTATAAAACTATTGCGGCTTTCCCACTTTTAAAAAACAATAGTGAATGGACATTGCTATAAAAAGATCTACAACAAGCCTTGTGTTTAAAAACTATAACAGACTATCGTAAACAGAGAAATAGTTGTATTCAGTGTGCATCTATTGTCATAATCATGTATAATCTGCAATGTTAAATATTCTAACTTTGTATAAAATAAAACAACATTGTACCATCATTTACATTTATTTACAAACTTTATATACATTTGTTTTGGTTTCATAATAATAATAATTTTTAAAACAATAATAAAAACTAAAACATTATTATTCTATACACATATTTTTCTTTAAGTATATTGTCAACACTTATATTTTCCATTATTATTTCACATTTATTTAATTATTTTATTTAATTAAAACGAACAATGCACCTATTTTTAAAACATTCATAAACCATTAAACCGTGTAGGCAGAAATGTCTCAAAGTTTTCACATACATAAAGTACACGATCACCATAACCGACAGTAGTGGCTATGCTGGCTAAAGCGTGGCGTTAGGTCATGGTGCCAAGCTCTCTGCTGACTTGGTAGACGCGTGGGTTCGAGCCACACCGTCGGCTGTCCTTGAAATGGTCATCCGTGGTTTCCCATTTTCAACACCAGGAAAATGCTGGGACAGTACCTTCTGACAGGCCACGGCCGCTTCCTTCCACATCCTTGCCCACTTTCATCCATTAATCTCATCTCTCATCCCGATGCGCAGGTCGCCCACGGGCGTCGCCTAGAAAGACCTGCACTCGGCCTCTCAGGAGGCTACACGACCAAAAAAAACGATCACCATATGCTATTTCCAATTTCCGAATCTTGATAATGCGGAATGGAATATGCGTTGGCAATTCGCTGAGCTTTTTTTAGTCTCAAAGCCACATGCTTGTCCCAGTGCATTCAGGACATTCATTGTAGTAGTCTATAAACAAAACAAAAGCATATCTATTACACTCTACAACAGCTTGTAATAATAATGTGGATATAGGTATTTTGCACTATACAATGCTAATAAATTATACTATTTATGCAACAAATGCCCTATGTAGCAGATATTACTTTTCAGCATATAGCACAAGTGTTAAGCGCTAATGCACACTTGACACAGGCTATCAAGAGTCCACAAGGCAAAAATACAACACCTAGTTCATCTTGATAACAAATTTTACATAATTGTTAGTCACACTTTTGTATCTGTTGGTGAGACACATCTTTTTTTTCAGCCTCATGTAATTGCTCCACGTGTTCTAGCTCTAAAGGCACTTTTATGTCTTGTGCAGCAATTACGTTTTCTTTACGAATAGTGTTCACAAATTCCTGACCTTTAAGCAACACCATGTATCTACAGTTAGGTAACCAACGAGCGTGTTCCACAAAAGGGTCATCAGTCATTTCCCAATCCTGTAAAGCAAATCCACTATGAAAACATATTGTTTTATCCCCTTCACCACTAAAAAAATCCAGCTTCACTTAGCTGTTTTGTAAGGTGTTTTAGTATTAATGGCCAAACATTTTTATAAGATTCCAAACGTTTTTCAACAGAGCAGTACTCTGGGTGTGCTAGTACTTTAGCCTTGCAAACTCCCAATTTTTCAAAAGCACATGCCAATCCAACACTGAATATGACATATGGACCATATATATCGACACTACCGTTGGCTGGTAATACATCATTATTATTATTTATTGGTGATTCAGCAACGTAAGTAGTAGCGAATGGCCTTGTGGTTCGGTAAAATGGATACACTGGTATGTTACCCACTTGTTTTCCAAGAATGTAAGGACAATGAGAGACCATCGCGAATGGTCTCTAAGGGGATCATCCCCTTCTCCCCAGTGTTAAAGTTCAATACGACAAAACACACAACGCACAACATCTTCTCGGTTCAAGTAATAAAAACCGGCTTCAGCAAGTTTATGTGCTGACAAAAAGCCTACAGGTCAGGATTCAAATGTTAACCAACGACTGTTTTCTGATGTTAAATCTAACCCACGTGGTAAACCGACTTGCTCACTTGTTGTATTTGGTACTAACGCCATGTGTTATAATAAAACGTTTTTTTTATTGCAAGTTATTAACGTTGCACAAGAGCATAGAGTACTTTAATGCATAATGTATGCTTGTTCACTGTTTGTTCACTACGTTAATGGCGCATGACCACACCTAAAAACAAACAAAATAACCCATCACTCAATCAATCAATCAATACTTGTAAACAAAACTTTAACTTTAATTGACAATAAATGAAAAACACCATCAAAAATATTTAATGATAAACTGTGCGTCGTCACTAACAGTAACCCATGCACTTATTTTCTTTTTTATAAAGCTGCAGTCATTTACATCGGGCTTTAACCAATATATAAACAAAAATCAATGTCATGTCATTTTGTTCAGATTATCATGTTCAAACCTGTGAATATTCGTTGAGTCCATAGGGAACCGCCTATAAATTACATTTAAATTTCTGTTTTTAGAAAATCCAATATGACCATATACTTCCCCGGTCAACAACCCTTATGGTCTTGTGCCGGTTGCCAATACATAGCCATTAATCAAGAAAGCAATCATCGTTCCAGTCATGTACAGGTAATGATTTTTTTTGTCTAGGGGTTTTCAGTAGTGGTAAAATGGATTAGCATTTTAAGTTAGACTTACCTGAGTTTTCAATAGTTCACTGCCTCTAGTGCGTTCCGGGCTTTCAGCGACTCCTACAGTGGTAAATCTTTTCTTTCCAAGTTTCTAAAAATAAACAAAATAAACCACCAAAAAATACCTAAATTCAGGTTAATACATGCATTTCATAAAAAAAATATCAAACAAAACATCAAACAAGTTAGTTTAAAAAAATCTCAACTTGACTTGTATTGGCTTGTTGTTGTTTCCTTCTAGTGGGCTCAAAAGTGCAATAATATCTCTCTCAGACATGTGAGGTATACTGATTATCTGCAAACAAATAAGTTTAAATAATCATTTATTACCTTATCAATAACTACAAATTTAAGGTTCATTAGCAGTACATTAATAAAATAATCATTAATAGGTAGTTGCCGAAAACAAAAGGATTTTTCTTTCAGAGCTCTACTGTATACGTCCGTTTGCTAAAATGGCAAGTGCATCACTAACGCAATCCTTCTCAGTCTTCTTAGCAACAGGGAGAGTTGTATTTTCTCAGCGTTTTGACCTTGAACTGTTGTCTGTCTCTCACATAATCCCGCGCTTCCCCACATCCAACATGGCGGCTGTTAAAATGTCACACCTGCTAGCCACCACTAGGCAAGTAAACTGATACTGCACTTCCTGCTCGCATATGCATTCCTCTCTGCAGCAGCTCTGACAAGGCCTCTGGCTAGGTACAGTATTCAGTCTCCAGCGAGCAGGACTGTGTGTGCTAGCAATGAAAACGTGTGTGTCTAATTATTATTATTCTTTAACATTTTACTGTAATAATCATTATTAGCAAGCGGCCATTCTCAATACATGACCATGTTAACCACATACTTTCAGCACGTTCAATGATCACTTGGTCTTATCCTACAACTCTCTGCTGTGTCAGAGAGCGGTCTCGCTCATCACCATTTACTAACACGTTAAAGATCCCCTTCAGGGTTTAAACAATCTTAGCACACTTCACATATTTTCAAATATTAGCATCCATCCGTCATAGTATATATCACAAAACCAAACGTCATAAGTCGCCCCACCGTCCCGCCAAAATAGCAATTCATTTCTTCCGGGCATGGTCACTGTGCTCGACAACAGGCTCGTTGAGACACAGCAGTTCCGTCTCTCTCAACGACCACTCTTAAGTAAAATATATTTTTCAACATGTAGTATGGCATTAGGTTCTTTTGAGAAAAATAAAAAAAATCAAATGAAAAACAGGGCATCACCCCTAGTGCTAGGACCCCTCATACAAGTCCGTAGCCTTCTTAGTTCTCAAAATATTAACAAAAGTGCACTTTGGCCCTTTTGACAAAAAAAAATCAAAACTATATTAAAAAACGGGGGCGTCATCCCAAATCCAATGACCCCTCATACTAGTCCGTAGCTTTCTTAGTTTGCCAAATAATAAAAAAGTGCACTTAGGCCTTTTTCACAAAAATCAAAACTACTTTCAAGAACGGGGCGTCATCCCAAATCCAATGACCCCTCATACAAGTCCGTATCCTTCTTAGTTCCCAAAATATTAGCAAAAGTGCACTTAGGCATTTTGACAAAAATCAAAACTACATTAAAAAACGGGGCGTCATCCCAAATCCAACAACCCCTCATACAAGTCCGTAGACTTCTTAGTTCCCAAAATATTAACAAAAGTGCACTTAGGCCCTTTTGACAAAAATCAAAACTACATTCAAAAACGGGGTGTCATCCCAAATCCAACGATCCCTAGCCTTATTTGTTCGCAAGATATTTAAAAGCACATGACCTATTAGTTTTCGATCGTTTGGTTAAATTTAAAAAAAATAACTCATCCATGAATCATTATCAAAAAGCCCGCCCTCTTACAAAATCCCCACGTGCGCATGCGTAAAAAAAACAAGATCAAAAAATTTAATTCATACCGGCTTCGACCTGTTTGCATATCGCTCACGTGGAACAACGTTTATTTTCATATTAGCATTGACCAGCATACATGTCGCACACGGAAAGCGACTTTTACTAAGAAAATACTATTTCACCCCCTGGTAGGGGTAGGTTTTATATTGAGGTTGAAATAAGTTATCCATCGGAAATAGGGCGTCAGTCCGAGTCTAAATACATGTTGCATGTCAAAATCAGACCATGGGTTCGCTAAATATTGCATTGAGTGTTTCCGGGGGCTCACAACCTCCTTTGTGAGTTAAAATCCCTGCTAACCCCCTACTGACAAGCAACTAGAAGATATGGAAAGAAACTCCATGGTGGAATCAGGAAACAAAAGATATAGTGCAGAAGAGGAATAGGGCTTTTGTGTGTGGTTCCAATATAGGACAATAGAGACAAGAAAAGATTATCAATTACGAAAGAAGGAAGTGAAGAGAAGTGAGGAGAGAAGAAAGTGGATGGAAGGGTGGACAAGGATGATGGAGGAGGGTAGTGAAGGTACCAAAATGGTCCTATATGGGATGGTTAAAAGTAAGAGGAGGAATGATATGACAGACTACGTTCAAATGGTGAACAAAAGCGGTTGAGAAGTAGGGAATAAGGATGAACTCAAGTGCATGTGGAGGGAGTACTTTGAAGAACTCTTGAACCCGAATGGTGACCCTGATGAAGAAATGGAGGAACTGGGAACAGATGAGGACTTAACATGGAGGAAAGAGGAGTATGCAGTGAGGACGATGAAAGGAGGGGAGTCACCAGGAACAGAAAGGGACTTAACATGGAGGAAAGTGGAGAACGCAGTGAGGAAGATGAAAGGAGGGCACCAGGTCTGGACGAGATATGTTTAGAGATGCTGAGAGTGGCAGGAGAGGTGGGGATACAAAAGCAATATCGAGTAATGAGGGTTGTATGGAAAGAGAGGAAGACCCCTGAGGACTGCAAGAAGGGAGAGACGGTAGGAGGACATTAATCGATGGAGAGGCTTATGTTCCAAACAGACCCGGCCAGTGGCTGGAAACTGTGCAAGATGATGATGAGTGGGCAGTGATAGTGACAATGATGATCCAACAACTGACTTGGTAATATATTTCATATAACAGTATTAGGACATATTTTGTGTTAGATTGATTTATAGTGTTCACTTCCTACTGCTATTCATAGAGCAGAAATTAACTAGAAGCGGAGCAGGAAGCATATGCTAAGGGTAATGGTGTTCAAAAATTTCAAAAGGCCAAGTAAGGACATTGAAAACACTGGATATATCTCACGGATCACCGGAGAATCCTTGTTGATAATCTCTCTGTGGGATAAATTGTAATATATTACAAAAACAAGTGCTATGGGAAAGTAGGAAAATTATGCGCACATAAGAAATAATTGGTCTTGTGATGATTTAATACCAAGTAACACCCAAGCAGTTATGAATAAGGGAGCTTTAGTAACTCTACATCCGATGTGCAGAAACAAATTTAATACAAATATAAATATGTATTTGCGCACGATTACCCACCCTGCAGGGTAATTATGCGCATGTGTTGGAAAATTGTGTGCATGGGATGAATGTTGGCAAGCCATAATAAAACAATGTGAATTGGCTGAAACTTGCATTCTGTAATGATATTAGAATGTTCGAATATTTTTACAATAACATAAACATGCAATGATACTAAAATTCTGCAGTTTAGTTCAATATTTCAAAAAGTTCATTTTTGGTCAAACAAACATCACGCATATAATCATTATCACCATCATCATATTCCACCTCCAGTCGCCCAGGTGCTGTTAACGATTACCCGCCACCTATTCCTGACCATGAATTGTTGGTATTCATGACTCCTTCTCCAGTCTAGACCTTTGCCTTAAAGATCATCCTTGATTTGGTCTAACGATTTCTTCTTTGGTCTTCGTACTGGTCTTTTCCCTGGGATAATCTAGTCAAAATAAACTTTCAGTGTCCTCACATCTCCCATTTTTTGTAGATGCCCAAACTTCCTAATCGTTGCTTCTGCAAATATTTTGTAGCTCTGATATCTATGCCAGCCTCTATCCTGTTTGTTTCATTTCTTACTTAGTCTCTCTTGTCCTTTGAAGCATTGTTCTTATAAACGTCATTTCGAATGCCTGGATCCTACTTTCTTCTCTTCTGGACAGGGTACATATTTCTACTTCGTAAATCAGATTTGGGATGTAGTATGTCTTAAACAGTATATGTTTACACTTGCTGGACACTTTATTATTCCCCAGTCGTGTTCTAACTTGTGCATAGTTCTATATGTTACTTTACTGTTGCTGTTGTTATCCTTACTCAGTGTGATACCAAGATATTGAAATCCATCAACAATTTGTAGAGGCTAATTATTCAAGTAAATGGTTGCATTAGACAGTCCTGTTGCCATCACTACTGTCTTACTTTGAATTAATTTCAACCCAAATTCATTGAACTGCTTGTCCCGTGCATCCAGATTTTCTTCTACCTCTCTGGCACTTTCTCCCCAAATCATGATGTCATCTGCAAATACAAGGGCAGTTGTTTCATTACCAATTTCTTCTTTTATTTTCTTCAGGATTATTTCCACCACTGTAATGAATAGAAATGGTGACAGTGAACTTCTTTTTTGGACTCCTTGTTTTGATGTGAACCATCTGCTTTCCGTATTACCTATTCTTACACATGCCCTCGTGTTTTCATACACCATTTTGATCTTGTCCTTTTGGGACATTGTGCCTTTCTAAACATTCCCAAATATTTGATCTTCTAATGCTATCATAAGCTTTCTCTATATTTGGAAATACCAATACTAACACTTTCCCTTTTTCAAGATATTTCACAATAAGCATTCCTGCAGCAAAAATCAAGTTAAATGTATTCCTTCCTGGTCCAACCTTATGTTGTTCTTCTTCTAAAGCTTTCTCTAAGTGCCTGGCTAGTCTTTTCACAATTATTTTCTCCTAGATATTTAGACCATTGGACAACAAAGTAATTCCACAATAGTTCTCGCACATTTTCCAGTTTCCTCTTTTAAAGAGGAGCACTATTACATCTTTAGACCAGTCATCAGGGATCTGATTGTCTTTCCATATAGCATTACTCTGTACAACCAATGTATCCCATTAATTCCTGATGCTTTTATCATGTCTGAACTTATTTCATCAAAACCAGTGGATTTATCTTTGATTTTAGCTTTTAGAGTTTCTTCCACATCAGACCAGGTTGGGGTGGTCCTTGGTGGTTTTGATCATTGGCCCCTAAATTGATATTTGTGTTCCCAGTGTCATTATTAGATGCATCATTTAATAGTTGATCAAAAACTGTCCCAATATCTTCCTGATTTCATTTATGCTTCTTATCACTTCTCCATTACTTCCTACCAAAGCTGTAACTGATTCCTGATGTATTTGTTTATTTTTCACAGTTATATATAGTAATTACCTTTTATCTTGTGTATCTACCTCCAGTTTCTTCGCAAATTCTTCTCTTCATTAATTATGCGTTTAACTCTTAATTTGTTATCTCGATACTCTTGAGCAAGTGATCAAATTTATCCTCATTTCTTTAATTCTCTTGTCTCTCCACTTCCAATTTTCTCTTTACTTAGTTCCTTTGGATTGTTGTCTTGACTTCGTTATTCAACCAGGCAGTCTCGTTATGTCGAACCTTGCTGTTTGTTTCGCCACATACCCCAATTCTCTAGCTTCTTCAACTATGACATTTCGAAAATTTTGCAAATCTTCCTCTGCACTTTTGGTATCAATTTTTGTAACTTTCCCTAAAGTTCTTCTTTGATATTCCTGACTTTTATCAGATTTCTCCAGCTCCCAGACCTTATTCTTTTGTTTCTTTTCCTTCTTAGAATTAATCAGTTTAACACCAGTTTAACAAACTAGAACAGGCCTATGGTCACTGTCAAGACTTTCACTGGGAATAACATTGACATCCAGAACTGGTATCTCTGCTTAACCCGCTGTTATTCCAAGGTCTATTATTGATATATGTCTTCCATCCCAGTTGTATCTAGTACTTTATGGCTTTCTCTCTTCTTAAATCAGGTATTTTGAATCTGAAAACTATTTCGACTGCAAATATCAAGCAGGTAATCTAATGATTCTGTCGCTAATATATTTAATATCTGCAACAGCATCTAAACATATAATCTTTAGGATTATTATCGTGTTGAAAGCCATTCTTTACTGCTGCCTTAGTAAACGAAATTAATGCTTTTAAGTTGGTCAACATGATTGTTTCCCTAAGCATAAAAACAATTTACACGAGTTTATCATCTTGGCTTACAGGATTGAGCCGCGTCACATATCGGTTATTATTTCCCGACGTTTCGGCTGACATTGCAGCAGCCTTAATCATGGGTAGGTACGAGTTGGTGTCCGTACTCAAACTAACGGTAATTGCCAGTCAGATGTGCTTGCTTGCCCTGCATTGACGTCACGCTGCTCACTGATTGGTCCCCGCCCCTGGCAGTCGCGCGCTAGGAGAACTTTCCAAATGTTGCTGCGTTTGAAACCATCTTCGCGATTGAAATTATTGGGATGCTTCACGACCTCTATTGCCTCTCTAATTAACCTGTTTTGGTATCCGGGAATTTTAGCAACAGTTTGGGCCTTATCAAATTCGATGGCGTGTCTCGTGACGTCAGCATGTTCAGCTATTGCAGATCTGTAGTTTATCTGTTTCGTGTCCCGAATGTGCTCTGAAATCCTAATGGAAACGCGTCTTTTTGTTTGCCCTATATAAACCGGTCCACAGGAGCAAGGCACTTTGCAAACTCCCGTGTCCAGGTTTGGCAGCTTTATCTCGTTTGATTTACGCACCACTTGCGTCAGTTTCTTTATAGGATGAATCACAGTAGTCACATCGTGTTTCTTGAGCAGCCTGGCGATTTTATCTGTCAACCCCTGTACGTACGGCAGAAAGGCTTTATGGTGGGGCCTATCTTTGTTCTTTTTGCCAGTTCTTCGGCTTTGTTCTACCTTCCGTGTGGTCCTATTTATTTGTCCTTTGCTGTAGCCATTAGCTAGGAGCGTGTTCCAAACTTGTTTCTTTTCTTCATTCACAAAGCAGTCCTATTGTGACTTGTTCCTTCAGATTGTTTCAATGCTAAAGCAGGCTTTCTCTTCAAGAACCCATTCAACCATTCTTTGGCTGGTAGACCTTTAACTTTATGTCCTGTTCACCTTTTCCCCATTCTTTTTTTAAAACTTAACTCACCAAATCCCGTTAAACTAATCTAATATATTGAAAAATGGATAAATACAAAAACACAGTAAATAATGCCATTTAAGACTACATTTACTTTCAAACAATTGAATCACAACTGTAGACTTACCTTCTTATTTTATGGCTACAAAAAATAACATGCAGAGTTTATGGATTCTTCATCTTAGCCTCACAGCTATCACATAGCAACTGGCATCAGGCTGACTGTCCATAACGGTCAGGTACGATGACAGCTAGAGGACAGCAGTGGATTAAGTTACTAGTTGTACAGCCAACTCAAAAAGCGTAAGTGCGCACGATTACCTGCTGCGCACGATTACCCAACGTTCCCCTACATATTGAATTTAAAGAAGAAAAAAGATGCATTAATCAATCCTGAATAATGAAACCAAAATGAAAAAGAAGTAAACTATACGGATAATATATTTTTAAATATTAAGAGTACATTACTTTGTTACTGTATAGAACACTCAAATTAGCTATAAAATCTTTAACGTCCAAACCCAAATACCAAGCCGTTACGTTCCTAATGCTGAATGTGACCATTTCATTCGGTTCCGCATGTTGGCGTTTAGAGTAACAATAATTAGTGTAGGCTTTAAAGTATAATGCATGTCCCGTAGAAATTCATTCCATTATGCTACAGTATATTACACAATAGATATAATGGTACCCTAGTTCTTTATTTTCTTATAGGATTTATAAGTCAAACGTGTTTACTTTAATAGAAACCTCATTGTGTAATACAGGGGTATTCAAAATGATTTTAGGGGTTACAAAAGATCATTATAGGCGACTACACTAGTTCATACATCGCATTAACACAAGTTATAAGGCAATTGTACAGATGTCCAAGGACAAAGAAATGCATTTCTTGATTGACTGCGCATTAGAGCGAGCATTGGGAAAAGTTTGGGGAACAGGAAGCAGGTAATTATCCTACACAGTCCAATTGGCGTACGATTACGAATCTTGTTGCATAGTGTACTGTAACTCATAAAGTATTTACATATATTACAAATGCTCAATATGTGCACCCTTTGTCACTCGACACACATCATTTAACTGAAGAATCACTTGCCACGTGGGGTTAAAATACATGCGGCGGTAGATGAGGCGGCTTCGCTATGAAAAATCACTTTATAAGGAATCAATTATTATCCTGCTGTTTCACCAAAATTAGATGAAAACACTCTAATAAGGTGGCACAAGGTAAAACTGAGTGTAACAGCTAGTCAAAGGTTAACCACCCTCCCAATACGATAACCAATATCGTCAGACAGTGGCAAGGAGGAAAGTGAGTGTTTGATAGTTTTATGATTGTGATAAAAGGCTTACTTTTGGTTATTGATGTTATAAGTCCTGTAAATAATGGTATATATAATTGTATGATATACGTATTTATAATGTATCCTTGTTTCGCCATACGATATAAATACATAACTTGAATAAGTTTGCAATATGTCACCAGGGCATAAGAATATATTATTAACTAGCTGTACCCGTCATGCGTTGCAATGCCAATCAAAGAAAGTGTTGGCGTTGTAACTTTGTTTGTTGAAGTGCTTTTGGATTCCCAATATTTATTTATTTTCCGTTAACCACCTCTAAAATATTGTAAAATTGAATAACTATCTCAAAAAATCATGGGAGCGTGCTCAACAACTTGCCGAAGTTTCATCACATTGAAATGAATGGTATATGAACGCATACGGGACTTTGTCGAAACGATTCAAGCACCGTCACCCATTTGTTGAATATACTCGTACGCTACCTATTGTAAAATGGATTTACTAAGTCGAAAACTTTCCCTGGCGTGTACACAACAACTCATGAACGTTTCATCGCAATCGGATGAATGGCATATGAACGCATACGGGATTTTGTTTAAACGATACACGCGCCTTCACTCATTTGTTGAATCTTCTTGTGCGCCACCCATGAAAAACGGATTTACTAATTCATACACCTTCGCAGGACTGTATTCAACTCACCAACGTTTTATCACAATCGGATGAATGGTATATGAACGCATACGGGACTTGGTTGAAACGATTTACGCGCTGTCGCTCATTAGTTGAATCTACTCGTGGCTACCAATTGTAAAATGGTTCTACTAAATCAGAAATTTTTTCGGGAGTGGAAACAACATTTCTCTAATTTTCATTGCAATCGCATGAATGGTATAAGATCGCATACGAATTTTATTTAAACGATACGCGTGCCTTCGATCATTTGTGAATCTACTTGTGCGATACCTATTGTAAAGTGGATGTTTTAAGCCAGAAACCTTCCCTGAAGTGTCCACAACATCTCACCCAAGTTTCATCGCTATCGGACGAATGGTATATAAACGCAACGGGACTTTTTTGAAACGCTTCGCGCGTCGTCGCTCATTTGTTGAATCTACTCGTGCGCTACCTATTGTAAAATGGACTTACTAAGCCTGAAACTTACCCTGGAGTGTACACAACAACTCACCCAAGTTTAGTCGCTATCCGACGAATGGTATATGAACGTTTACGGGACTATGTTGAAACACTTCGCGCGTCGTCGCTCATTTGTTTCATTTACTAGTGCGATACCTATTGTAAAGTGGATTTACAACCCCAAAAAGCTTCCCTGAAGAGTACACAACCGCTCACCCAAGTTTCATCGCTATCGGACGAATGGTATGTGATCGCAAACCGGACTTTTTGAAACGCTTCACTCGTCGTCGCTCATTTGTTCAATCTACTCGTGCGCTACATATTGTTAAGTAGATTTACTAAGCCAGAAACCTTCCCTGAAATGTACACAACAACTCAGCCAAGTTTAGTCGCTATCGAACGAATGGTATATGAACGCATACGGGACTATGTTGAAACACTTCGCACGTCGTCGCTCATTTGTTGAATCTCCTCGTGCCCCACCTATCGTAAAGTGGATTTACTAAGCCAGAAACCTTGCCTGAAGTGTACACAACCTCTCACCCAAGTTTCATCGCTATCGGACGAATCGTATGTTAACGCATACAGGACTTTGTTGGAACGCTTCGCCCGTCGTCGTTCATTTGTTGAATCTACTCGTGCGCTACCTATTGTTAAGTGTATTTACTAAGCCAGAAAACTTACCTGAAATGTACAGAACATCTCACCCAAGTTTCATCGCAATGGGATGAATGGTATATGAACGCATGTGGGACTTCCTTGAAACAAACGCACGCCATTTTGTTGAAGCTACTCGCGCGCCATCTATTGTAATTGGATTTACTACGCCTATAACTTTCCGTGACTGTGCACAACAATTCACCAAAATTTTATCGCAATCGGATGAATTGTATATGAACGCATCGCCATTACGCATTTGTTTAAACTACTCGCACGCTATCTATTTTGAAATGGATTAACTATGCCTTTATACCTCCCGGAAGTGTGTAAAACAACTCACCAAAATTTTATCTCAATCGGATGAATGGTTTATGAACGCATACAATACGGCTTCGACCGCGAATATTGCAGTTGTAAAGAGTACACTTGGCAACGTCACAATCATGAATGCCAAGACTGATGTATCGTATAATTTTGAATAATAATGGTAATAATTTGGTAAAGACCGTAAACAATCATACTATAAGCACACTATACTACAACAATGGCACATAAATATCAAAATCTCCCCAACTTCATGTCGCATAGCATGTATAAAATTCGACTCAAAATCATAACATAGTTTCCGACCACAAACGTAAATAGGAAATAAATGAGATACAGTATATTAAATACACTGACTAAACACAAATTCCAGTAACCTAAATTCCTATGAAAAACAGTACACATTATGAAATTACACAAGAAATAAACCTCTACGCCCACAGTTTCCCCCCTTTCACTTCATAATATACACCCCATCGAAAAACCCATAGACACTCGTCTGCTTATCTTTGTTAATCATTAGGCCTAGTTAATATGCTGGGTATCACATCACCAAATGAAACCACTCGTGGGATATTATTATTCAATGAAATGCAGGTTTAACCACCTTAACACCCCTTTAGAACTTTAAAATCCAAGAATCCTTCCTTAGTTGACGTTCTTCTTCCAGAATGTTACCCCTCCCTTTGGGCCCCTTTAATTGTATTTGTGAAAAAAAAACGGTCGAACACCTATTTACTTATTTTAAGATGTTTTTCCCATGAGTTTGATGAGTGAGTGATTCAGTTAGAACACTTTCTTTCCTTTTTTCCCCAGATTTACACCACTACCCATGGGCCCCTTAAATTGGATGTATGAAAAAACGGTTCAATATCTATTTTCTTATTTTCTAATCCGTCTTTTCCCTGAGTTTGATGGTCAGTCAATCAACACACTTTTTTTCCTTTTTTCCCAGAATTTCACCCCCTCCCCCCATGGGTCACTTTAATTGGATTTATGAAAGAACAGTCGAACACCTGTTTACTTATTTATAAGCTGATTCTTTCCCTGAGTTTCAAACTTCTCGGCTATATCGTTAAAGAGATACACGCTCTGTTAAGAATTCTCCAACCCCCACTTGTCACCCATTTCACCTCATATTATACACCACATCGAAAAACTCTGAGACACGTGTTTGCTTATTCTTTTAAACATTTGTTAATACACCGAGTATCACATCCCCAAATGAAACTCCTCGTGATATACTGTTATTCACTAAAATGCAGGTTTAACCCCCTTAACACCCCTTTAGAACCTGAATATCCAAAAATCCTTCCTCAGTGGAAGTGTTCGACATACAACGAACATATACCCAAAATGTCCTGTGTCTAACTTCAATAGTTTTGGCGATGATGAGTGAATGAGACAGTCGGGATATTTTCTTTCATTTTTTCCCTGAATGTCACTCCTCCCCATTGGCCTCTTAAATTGGACTTATGAAAGAACGGTCAAACACCTATTAACTTATTTTTAAGATGTTTTTTCCCATGAGTTTGATGAGTTAGTGAGTCCGTCAGTCAGTTAGGACACTTTCTTTCCTTTTTTCTCCATAATTGCACCCCTTCCCACGGGCCCCTTTATTGGATTTATGAAAAAGTGGTCGAACACATATTCATTTATTTTTAAGCTGATTTTTTCCCCGCTGACTTTCAAACATCTCGTCTATGTCGTTTAAGAGATACACGCTCCGTTAAGAATTCTTCAACCACCCACGTTTCACCCCTTTCACCTCCTAATATACACCTATCGAAAAACCCTTACACAAGTGTCTGTTTTTTTTATCAGTTTATATGCCGAGTATTACATCCCCAAATGAAACCACTCGTGAGATATTGTTATTAAATTAAATGCAGGTTTAACCCCCTTAACCCCCCTTTAGAACCTGAATATCCAAAAATCCTTCCTTAGTGATATTTTCGACATACAACGAACATATTCCCAAACTTTCATGTTTCTAACTTCAATAGATTTGGATGGGCGATGATAGTGAGTGAGACAGTCGAGAATTTTTTCCTCCAGAATTTCAGCCCTCCCCGTGGGTCCCATAAATTGGATTTAGGAAAGAACAGTCGAACACATATTTACTTATTTTTAA
Source organism: Meconema thalassinum (assembly GCA_946902985.2). NCBI lineage: Eukaryota > Metazoa > Arthropoda > Insecta > Orthoptera > Tettigoniidae > Meconema > Meconema thalassinum. The sequence goes on from OX336397.1 coordinate 148,521,953, forward strand.
GCTGTTTTTTTCTGAGTTTGATGAGTGAGTGAGTGAGTCAGTCAGTCAGTCAGTTAGAACACTTTCTTTCCTTTTTCTCTCCAGAAATTCCCCCCTCCCCATTGGCCCTTTAAATTGAATTTATGGAAAAACGGTTGAACACCTATTTACTTATTTTTTAAGCTGATTTTTTCCGCTGACTTTCAACCTTCTCGCCTATGTTGTTTAAGAGATACACGCTCCGTTATGAATCCTTCAACCCCTACTTTTCACCTCTTTCACGTCGTAATATACACATCATCGAAAAACCCTTAGACACGTGTCTGCACCTTTTGTTCAAGCTCAGTGTTAAAGGGCCGAAGAAAACTCAATTACAAATTGAATTTTCAAAAACCGTTTCTTAGTGAGCCTCTACAACCTCGTATCAACCAACATGCAAACTTTCAGCTTCCTAGGTCTAGTGGTTTGAGCCCTGCGTTGATGAGTCAATTTTGGATTATCAGGGTTAAAGGGCCGAAAAAACTCACTTAAAAATTGAATTTTCAAAATCCGTCTCTTAGTGAGCCTCTTCAACCTCGCATCAACCAACATGCATTATTTCAGCTTTCTAGGTCTAGTGGTTTGAGCCCTGCTTTGATGAGTCAATTTAGGATTATATATAATAGATGAGACATTCCAAGTCGATTTGATCGTAGAAATATGGGATATAACTCATTTTACGCGTATCAATGCGAGGAGCAATGTTCGTAGTTTACATTTCTATGAAGTGTGAACCAAACCCCACGTCTTAAGGCCCAAAAACGAACGGTTTTCAAGATATTGCCAGAAAACTATCCCCGGTGTGCGAAATTGCAGCGGTTGCCATAGCAACGTTGATCTGTTTCTCAGAGGCAACACAGTATTTTGGGAATATCTCCGAAACCGTTCATTTTAGGACCTTGAAAAGTGTGTTTCGGGGTCCCTACAGAACCGCTGAGTATTGTTTCTCGTATGTGGCGGCGTAAAATTAGCTAAATCCGGTCGTTGTGCCTTTTGTCCAAGCTCAGTGTTAAAGGGCCGAAAAAACTCAATTACAAATTGTATTGTCAAAAACCGTTTCTTAATGAACCTCCTCAACCTCGGATCAACCTACATGCAAACTTTCAGCTTTCTAGGTCTAGTGGTTTGAGCCCTGCGTTGATGAGTCAATTTTGGATTGTCAGTGTTAAAGGGCCGAAAAAACTCACTTACAAATTTAATTTTCAAAAACCGTTTCTTAGTGAGCCTCTACAACGTCGGATCAACCAACATGCAAACTCTCAACTTTCTATGTCTAGCGGTTTGAGCCCTGCGATGATGAGTCAATTTTGGATTATCAGTGTTAATGGGTCGAAAAAACTCACTAACAAATTGAATTGTCAAAAACCGTTTCTTAGTGAGCCTCTACAACCTCTGATCAACCAACATGCAAAATTTCAGCTTTCTAGGTCTGGTGGTTTGAGCCCTGCGTTGATGAGTCAATTTTGGATTATATAATAGATGAGACTTTCCAAGTCGATTTGCTCGTAGAAAAATGGCATACAGCTCATTTTACGCGTATCAATGCGAAAAGCTATGTTGGTGGTTTCCAATTCTATGATGTGGGAACCGAACCCCACGTTTTAAGGCCCTAAAACGATCGGTTTTCGAGATATTGCCAGAAAACTATCCCCGGTCTGCAAAATTTCAGCGGTTGCCATAGTAACGTTGATCTGTTTCACAGAGGGAACACATATTTTGGGGGAATATCTCTAAAACCGTTCATTTTAGGACCTTAAAAAGTGTGTTTCGGGGTCCGTATAGGACCTCCGAGTAATGCTTCTCGTATACGGCGGCTTAAAATGAGCTAAATCCGGTCGTTGTACCTTTTGTCCAAGCTCAGGGTTAAAGGGCCGAAAAAACTCAATTACAAATTGAATTTTCAAAAACCGTTTCTTAGTGAGCTTCTACAACCTCGGATCAACTACCATGCAAAATTTCAGCTTTTTAGGTCTAGTGGTTTGAGCCCTGCGATGATGAGTCAATTTTGGATTATCAGTGTTAAAGGGCTGAAAAAACTCACTTACAAATTGAATTTTCAAAAACCGTTTCTTAGTGGGCCTCTACAACCTCTGATCAACCAACATGCAAAATTTCAGCTTTCTAGGTCTGGTGGTTTGAGCCCTGCGTTGATGAGTCAATTTTGGATTATATAATAGATGAGACTTTCCAAGTCGATTTGCTCGTAGAAAAATGGCATACAGCTCATTTTACGCGTATCAATGCGAAAAGCAATGTTCGTGGTTTCCTCTTTTACGATGTGGGAACCGAACCCCGCGTTTTAAGGCCCTTAAACGAACGGTTTTCGAGATATTGCCAGAAAACTATCCCCGGTCTGCGAAATTGCAGCGGTTGCCATAGTCGTTGATCTGTTTCACAGAGGGAACACAGTTATTTGGGAATTTCTCTAAAACCGTTCATTTTAGGACCTTAAAAAGTGTATTTCGGGGTCCGTATAGGACCTCCGAGTAATGTTTCTCGTATACGGCGGCTTAAAATAAGCTAAATCCGGTCGTTGTACCTTTTGTCCAAGCTAAGGGTTAAAGGGCCGAAAAAACTCAATTACAAATTGAATTTTCAAAAACCGTCTCTTAGTGAGCTTCTGCAACCTCGGATCAACTAACATGCAAACTTTCAGCTTTTTAAGTCTAGTGGTTTGAGCCCTGCGTTGATGAGTCAATTTTGGATTATCAGTGTAAAAGGGCCGAAAAAACTCACTTACAAATTGAATTTTCGAAAACCGTTTCTTAGTGAGCCTCTACAACCTCTGATCAACCAACATGTAATATTTCAGCTTTCTAGGTCTCGTGGTTTGAGCCCTGCGTTGATGAGTCAATTTTGGATTATATAATAGATGAGACTTTCCAAGTCGATTTGCTCGTAGAAAAATGGCATACAGCTCATTTTACGCGTGTCAATGCGAAAAGCAATGTTCGTGGTTTCCACTTCTACGATGTGGGAACCGAACCCCGCGTTTTAAGGCCCTAAAACGAACGGTTTTCGAGGTATTGCCAGTAAACTATCCCCGGTCTGCAAAATTGCAGCGGTTGCCATAGCAACGTTCATTTGTTTCTCAGAGGGAACAGTTTTTTGAGAATATCTCCGAAACCGTTCATTTTAAGACCTTATAAAGTGTGTTTCGGGGTCCCTACGGGACTTCCGAGTATTGTCTCTCGTATACGGCGGCTTAAAATGAGCTAAATCCGGTCTTTGCACATTTTGTCCAAGCTCAGTGTTAAAGGGCCGAAAAAACTCAATTACAAATTGAATTATCAAAAACCAACATGCAAACTTTCAGCTTCCTAGGTCTAGTGGTTTGAACCCTCCCTTGATGAGTCAATTTTGGATTATCAGTGTTAAAGGGCCGAAAAAACTCACTTACAAATTGAATTTTCAAAAACCGTTTCTTAGTGAGCCTCTACAAACTCGGATCAACCAACATGCAAAATTTCAGCTTTCTGGATCTAGTGGTTTGGGCCCTGCGGTGATGAGTCAATTTTGGATTATATATAATAGATAAGAATATAAGATAAGATATAAGATAATATTTGTGTTACAAATACATCCCTATACCAAACGCAATACAACTGTGAGAATGGGCTCGTCCAGTAACGCGCGTCCAGCTGTGCGCAGTTGCCGCAATGAGACAAGCGAGAGAAGACACGGCTCTCCGCTCGCATCATACACATGAACTGACCCCTGAACACAAGGCGCTCCGAATCTAAATGCATGTACGAGATGGAGGGCCTACTAATCCAACGAATATCCATGTTTACAACGAAGTCCGCACATCCTTCCAATTGCGCATGAGGCAGATGTAGTAAATATAAGATGCCACACAAAAGTTATTCGAGCACGTGTCCACCTCCTGGCGTAGGGACTGGCATTAATAGCTTGTCACCCCCAAACTCTGGTTTCGATTCCCAACCCTGACAGGAAATTTTATTCTAGTCTGAGGGATGGTCTAGGTTGCACTCAGCCTTGTGGGGAAAAAATGAGAAGAGGTGAGAGTTCGATTCTCACCTCAACCATCCTGGAAGTAGTTTCCCATTTCTACTCCAGGTAAATGTAGAGATGTTTCTTAACTTAAGGCCACGGCCACCCCCATCCCAATCCTCCTCTGAATTACTAATACACACACTCTTATACAGACACCACAATTACACATGTTGTCGGAGAAATTGGTGTTATCACGTACTTCTGTATTCGAAAGTGTCTTTAAAACGTCATACAGACTGAAAATTATATTTCTTGCCTGGCTGTGTAAAACTGTTCGACTGCCACTCACCTTGCTAAGGGACATTGTTATGAGTTCATAACAGCTCACAGCATTTCTTAAAGCTCCACTACTGAATTGAAACTGCAATACTGTCTTTGTCAAACCTTAATGTTTCAACACCTAATCTTTCAGATTCTACATTATTAGGGCAGATGTTATTTCCCGAATGCCTAGTCACGGCGTAACAGGGTTTGGACAGTCAGCTTTAAAATTTTTAACTCCGTTGCACAGGATCATCATAATAATTGAATACCTAGGTATTACATGATTTTCATGCGCGGAGAGAAACAAAATCATACGGCACAGCGAGCCGAGAGCAGTTAGTTATCTAGGGAACGCCACGCTATTCTATTGGCTGGCGACAGTGGCTTAGTCAGGGGGGGAGTGGCAATTTTTCTCCTAGTGACTGAAATAAAAATACGTGAATCGTTTATACACTTAATAGAACACTTCTCATTTAAGGAGGAAGAGGAGGAGGGGGGAGGGGGTTGAGAAATGTTTTATTAAGTGTAAAATTAATTATTGCATTATGAAGTACACAATTACACAGGGTAGTTAATTGTAACTCCTTGCCCAATCTAATTGAGTGTATTCGTGATGACCGACTGAGAAGTCATTCTATTAATGTAGACTTCAAATAACAAGAAGACACCCGAGCTTCCAAAGGACCCTAGAGGTTAAGATTTGAGCTATGGATTTTAGGCCAGTATTATAAAGCTTTACAAGGGGAGCGTGATGGCACAATGGCTTAGCTTTATGTCAATCAGCCGAACGGCCGGAGTTCCAATCCCGGTGACAGCGGGGTGGAATTATCACCTGAAATATTACGTGGCGTCAGGAAGGGCCAAAACCAAAATGAGCCTGGTTGGCTCCGGCGACCCCAATTAATTGGGATAAACAGTTGAAAGTATTATAAAGCATTTCGATCAAACAACGGAACTAGGACAACTGGTTAAAAATCAATAGGCTTAATAATGTTATCGGTTTAGGTCCCTATTAACTACTGTGGCTTTTAGATACGCCGGGGTGGAGGAATTTTGCACAGAGGGGGATCTTTAACGTGCCTGTAACTCTACAGACATGGCTCCCTCGCATTTACGCTCCCTTAAATGCCAGCTGACAGCGCCGGGATTAGATCCTGCAACTTAGGGCACAGCAGACAGTCGGTTATAAATCAGAAGCAAGTCTTGGTAGGATATCTCTGCATGGCTTCAATGGCGTAGTCGGTAGCATGCTGAACTGCTATGCTCAAGATCACGGGTTCAAACCCAGTCGAAGTCGTTTGGCCCATGTCGTAGATTTATGGCATGTAAAAGAACCTACAACTACAATTGCTATTGTGAAGCCAAAATTTGTAGGCTATTGGGTTAGAAACTCTCTATCAAGTTCCAACGTTCGCCGCTGGGTGTCAGTGACAGTGGCATCTGGTAGGTAAAGTTGGATCTACTTGACATTGAAATTGGGGAACCTACGGGTGTTCATTTGAAATGTCCTGCTATGGCCATTGCCTGTAATTCAAATATGAATATCTATGCATATTGAAAATTAAGATATAAGAAAACGTAAAAGGTCATCTCAAACACGTGCCGATATTTAAATTTTCAGATGTAGAAAATGGCTTCTTTATAGTCAGAGAGCTGATTTAATGAATAAATATGTGGACTATTTTGTACAATAATTTAGACTTATTCTCGAATCATTTTGAAGCAAGCCAATTTATGTCGTCAGGTTAATGCTCAAAAAATTAGATATGGTACACTGTTTGTTAATTCTCTTATGAAATACCTGGTCTCCCACATGGCTGCTGTGAAGGTACGGTGCACAATTGCAATTGCCGAAATTATTTGTAAAATTTACATTGTATTATTTTGTCAAATTCACGAATGATAGGTTTCACACCCTCAGAAGAAATACGAAGTACCTACAATTTATTGAGCCATTGAGGACCTTAAGATCTTTTTATACTTTTCGTTTCACAAATCATACGGGTATTTTTACTAATTAACTACAATGTTACTCAATATTACGGAATAACTAGCTTTTGATATGGTTAAGAATTTGATATTATAATTATACCCATACTAGCAACCCGCCCCGGCTTCACCCGGTATCTTAAAGGGTTTACCCAGCGTAGGCTTAAAAGGCGCTCGGGCGGTAGGTCCCAGACGCAATTCAGAAAATCCGAGGTGAACAGTGAAACTCCCAACACATATAGTCTACTCTTCTCTGAAGTCTTAACTCGACATGACTCGACAATTGATGCTGGCCGAAGCTGGGGTGATAGTCTCACTCGCTATGTTGTAAACTCGCTTCGAAGCTAGTAATTTAAATTTCCACTGATTGGCGATTGTTGGAAGAAATGAAAACCTAAAATTGCTTATAGTGAGCGATTTATTAAAGTTAAAGTAATGTTATCCCGGACTTTTTTGCAAAATTTTTCATGCTGAACAATTCTTATACTTATAGTTTATAGGCCTAGATATTTTTAATGGTTTACCAGCGTAAGCTTAAAAGGTGCACGGACGGCAGTTTATCCGTCGACTCGATTCACTGAAATCATTGCTGCTCAGGTTCCGTTGGTCATAAATGAATGTTTCCTGTAGAAACCTTCCTCGAGAAATCCTTTACAGAATGGTGAACACCGCATCAAAATCCACTTAGTGGATTTCAAGATTACCCGTTACATCCAAGAATCGGGAACTTTGTTTTATACTCTGTAGAGATGCCCGCGACTATCATTGAAACAAATACATGAATTTATAACTAATATGGGCCATTAATTCTACGTAAGACTCATTAAATACGTCATACAACTGTACCTAACGATACTTGTAGAGGACTGAACTAATAAAAACAGATCTTTTTCTTTCCTATGAATTGAAAGTGTATAGTATATGAACATTGTGGCTTTTCTATTCTGTACTAGTTAGTGATTTAACATGGCACGTTTATAATGGAAATAATCACTCGGGTGAGCTAGAATTCATGGAACACCTACAAAAGTGAAACAATCTGTTCAGCGAATAAATTGTTCAAGGCAGCTTGCTGGCCGCCACGAGTGCTAGTGTCGCTACACCTACCCAGGGGATTTTAGTATTTGAATGGTTCATTCTGCTTCCGTATTGATGCAACAATTAGTATTAATATCTTAATTAATCAATACCTTTATTGTATTATTATAAATGATTACTTAGTGGTCATTGGTACATGTTACGAGGTCTAATTGTTTTGGCCCCTTCATAAGCCTATATAGATAAAAATCAAGGCAAACAGGTGGTCGGATAGCTAAACACTCATAAATCATTCCCTTCAAAAAACCCTATTATGGTGCACCATAATGAAAGGTGAAAGATGTTTATCCAAAGAAACATAAGGAAATAAAATACATAAAGAAAGAAAAAAAGAAAGAAGGAAAGAAAGGAATAAAGAAATAGTTGAAATTTGGAGAAAAAAAAAATATCGTGTGAACACACTCTAAAATTTCACCCTTTCTTGTTGATCACAGAAATTGTGCACTCTTCATGTAGTCCAAATCTTCTGAAATACAGTATGTGGACGACAACGACACATTTGAAATAAGCCATACGCTATACCGTGGCTTGCAGATGTCAACGAAAATACAATGGCTCAGCTTTGTGGGAGTTCCAACTTACTGCGGTCTGTAGATGCTAAACGAGACATAATCTGCTCCGTGGCAGCATTCCAGATTATATTAATATGACAAAAACAATAATTAATGAAGGATCAGGCCTCCAGTTTGAGATTAAACCATTAAGAAAGAATGGAATATGGCACCTATAAGTCTATATCTGTGATGATATTTAGCAATATGTCAACTTACTTTAGGTTAAACGATAAGTTTATAATAATACAATAAAGGTATTGATTAGGCGGAACTTTTGCAAAATATTAAATATATATATATAATATTAATACTACCAAGAGGATGATATTTCGTAACGCAGCGAGCTTCGCGCGTTTGTATTTTAGACTCTGGTAATTCAACTCCGTCCTCCCAGGGTTGCCAATCTAACTTTTTGCCCGCGAAATATAGCTTATTTCAAACTCAGGTTAGCGCCAAATAATTTTGAATCCCACATAGCCGGACAATATTAACATTCTTTTCTTTCCTTGGCGGGAGAGAATTCATATGTAAATTAATTCATTTTTAGCCTATTTTCAATTTTGAAAAAATAAGCTTATGAGATCACCTTTTGTCCGTGTGTGTGTGCGTGTGTGTGTGTGTGTGTGTGTGTGTGTGTGTGTGTGAGGCGTGTGTGTGTGTGTCCCTAATAACTTTGAAACGGATGGAGCGATTTCAATGAAACTCGGTAAGTTCATAGTACTATTCCGGGCGACCTCGACCGTGCCCTTCAAATTTTGTTACGTCTCACCAATCCAACATGGCGGTTGTGAGAAATATTTCACCAGCATTCAATATCTCCGAAACTATTACCGATATCACCCTGGAATTTATTACGGTGATAAAGGGAACTACTAGAAGTTCACCTATGTGACTTTTGAAAAAAGTAATTACAAAACCAACATGGCGGCCACGCGAATTTGCGACTTTTCAATAGACGTTTCTCGCGATTTAACCAACCAAACTCAATAAAACTCGGTACAGTATATGTTTATACACATTGTAATGCACCGACATCTAACTTGGTTCAATTGTTTATATAACTACAAGATGGCGGATGAGCGAAATATTTCACCGGCATTCTATATCTCTGAAACTATTAGCTGTATCACCCTGAAATTTTATACGGAGATAAAGGGCACTATTGGAAGTTCACCTGTAAGACTTTCAAAAAGCGGTTGACTACAAAACGAGCATGGCGGCCAAGCGAATTTGAAAATTTTAAATAGACCTTTCTCGCGATTTAATGTTCCAAACGCAATGAAATCTGGTACAGGAAATGTTTATACACATTGTAATGCCCTGGTATATAATTTAGTTCAATTGTTTACATAACCTCAAGATGGCGGCTGTGCGAATTTTAAAATTAAGTTTTTATTTCTTGTGTCGTAATCAAGCGATCGAAGTGAAAGTTTGAATAATGAACCTACGCAATAATTTTCCTTCAATGGTACATGACTCTATGGCCTATACATTTAACAATTCAACATGGCGACCATCCGAAATATTTAGACGACTCTGAATATCTACGAATCTATTATAGCAATCAAACTGTTTTTTTATGTTCATAGGGGCTATGAACTTAAGTTCACCTATAGGACTTTAAATAACTTGGTGATCACAAATCCAACATGGCGGCGACGCGAAGTATAAATATTCACATAGACGTTTCTCACAATTTAACCATCCGAGTGCAGTGAAATTTGGTACAGTAAATCCTTTTACGAATGTTAATCCAGTGGCATCTAATTTATTTCAGTTGTTTCCATAACCACAAGATGGCAGCTGTGCGAAATTTTGAAAATCTCCTTATAACTTCTTGTGTCCTAATCATGCGATTGAAGTTTGAATTCTACAAGTACACAATAATCTTCATGTAACAATACATAACTCTAGGACCTACATATATAAAATCCTACATGGCGACCATCCGAAATATTTAGACGGTACTCAATATCTACGAATCTATTACAGCAATCAAACTGAAATTTTGTATGTTGATAGTGGCGGTTAACATAAGTAGGATATGTGAAAATAGGCTGTATAGTTCTACACGGAACTACTTGTTTATTAAATATAGTGCGTTTAATAGGAACTTAGAACATTCTATGGGTACATTAACAATAATTTTGGGATCGTTATTAACGTCTTGAGCATGAGATTACCGTCAGCCGAGTTGCTTAATATTATGTAAATGTATGTCCAGCAAATCCCCGAATTACGGTTATCTCCCAGTTACGAATGAGTGAAATTTGTCGCATGTGTAGTATAAGCAAATAAACCTTTTTCCGGCTGTTAGGTAAGAAGGACCTTGGTAGGTGACAAACATCATCGAAAATTATACGTTAGGCTTTAAGGGCTAATTGCAACATAATGCAGAGGATCTTTTTGAAAAAACTGAATAAACATAAAAATGAATATTGAATAACTTATAAATCAACATGATACATCGTGAGAGGACATGCCCAATTTTGCTGAGACCTCTGTAAATGTTCCTCTTGTTGAGAGATACGCAGTCATCATATTGGTAGAACCGATAGATTTGAGTTTGCTTTGTTCCTGTCAGGGGAACAGGAATGTTCTAGATTTAGCCTACCATTGAGGTGACACATTTTAGTCAAATATTACAATTTTTTTTTAAAGAAATTATTTTTTTGGTCTTTTGTGCATATTGTAGCCTATTACTCGGAAACTTCGGGATCAAAATACATGAAACATTCCTTGTGTATTGATATCTCATTGATAAATAGAAATACTTGTAGAGTTGTTAATAATTCATTTGAGGGTCTTGAGACATCTCGGTCATCAGGCCCGTGTAGTTGGGAGTGTGTTGAAGCTGTCTGGCAGCCTGTATTGCTGTGATGATTGTAGTTGTGTGTGTATATGTATCTGGGACAGGGATGAAGTAGATGCTTCGGGACCTGAAGTAGGGCACTATCCTGGCAATTTCCTGTAGGAAGTGTGGCTAAACCAGAGGAAAATCCACATTTAGGATAACCGCTGTCAGCACCGGAATTCAAACCTGCGATATCCGTACTTACCGCAGCTGCCCTCGCGACCATGGTGCACGTTTGACGAGCGCGGCTACACCGCGGGGCGAAATGTTCGTAGAACATTGGTGAATCCTCGCTACGCTACTGGCTGGCGAGGACAAGCGAGCGAATCTGGCTCCTCCCTCATGTTCACAGTAATGTTTTTTCTTACAGATTATCTTACACCATGCCTAGGCTATTTATCATCAGCAGAGCGTGGTTTGTTTTGTTTTCAGGGGCGGCCCCAGGGCGGTGCGAACGGTACGATCGCATCACGCGCTGTCATATGAGAGGGCGCAGAATAGGCAACGACAGATTTTCTGCGCAAAAAATTAAACCCAAACACCTTAACACTACTGTATTGAACCCTACCAGCGAAAATTAATTCCTTCAGTGAGCTGGACTGTGCGCATTCAATGTTATACACACACTGTATAGCGTGAAATTCACACTTAACGCTCTAGAAAATATTAACGAGTTGAAACCAATATCTATAGTTCTGTCCATCACCGTGCCTCTTTCACGACCACCGGTCGTTGCCTGGTTAGTCGTTCTCGAATTGTGCATGTGGGTTGTGATTTGTGTCTGTGTGTCAAGTTACGAGTGAAATTGAAACGTTATTGTTAGACGTTACAACTATTAAATCAGGTGGGCCTATTCTGTGAGTATACTGATTGTTTTTATGTAATGTAAGATATTAGTAACATGATGTTAGAAACAGCCTGGTGGAAGCGCGACTGACATCCCTTTTATTACTATTACTGGAGCTTTTAGTCGGCCTATTATTTTAAAATGTTATAATATGACTGAAGTGTTCCTAGGAATATATCTTAATTCGAATAATATTATTGGAACATTATACAGTGAGGGCCCTCCCTATAGAACGGAGCCTCACAGAGGTCGTGCCACGGACAGGTCGCAATGACTCACCGCTATATTTATAGCATGTACCGATTACAACAGCGGGGTGGGAAGCCCTGAAGGCTGTCAGAGCATTTATTACATACGCAGCTGGCAAGATACCTAATTTTTGATAATTAAGACTTGCTGTGAAGGACTGTAGCCTACCTCGTATCCCGTGTACATGGTTAGGTATAGAACAAATCGTCGGCATTTCCTAGTGGAAACTTATCTTCTCAGGAAAAAGTCTTGCAGTAAATGTGTTCGTAAGTTCCAGCGCCAAGCGATTTTTACTTGTGGGGGAACCTTAAAAAAAAAGAAGATATACAGAAACAGTCAACTTAGGCCCTACTACGGAGGCTCTCAGCAACGAAATAACTGCACTGAATCGAAATCAGTGAGGATTTCATAATAACCTTCCAAGTGACGGAACGAGAGCCTTCCTGAGATCAGTTTGATTTTCGTAGAGGCTGGTTAGTATAGTATAGTGATACAAATCAATCAATGTATTCTTTTCCTTGCAGATTACTTGGTCACAACCCTGACAGTTTTAGTTACGGTACTGACGAAGGATGGCAAAAAGATCGTTCTTGGCGTAAGCTGTATAGTAAGATGCCAGTTCATGAAATGCAGTGGCGGATCCATGCCTTGCGGGGCCCCGGGCGATATAAGGTGGGGCCCACAACAATAGCAAATATAAAATATCAAATCAAATGGAAAATAGTTTGGTAATAATAAAATAAAGAATAGTTACAACATTTTGAATACACTACAGTACATTTTTTAATAATATGAAAGATACCTTTAAGTCCCCTTGTAGAAGATTACATAAACTATGAAATATTAAAATATTACTTGGCGACTTTTTCCCGTCTGAAGTCTTCTATTATTTCACTGAAATCTAAACTTGCTAAATGGTCACGGGAGGTCATAACTGCACTTAAAAAGGAATATGAGTTATAAAATAGTTTGAAAAGTATAATTGAAAAAAATGAAAATCCACAGCCTGCTTCCAGTCTCCGACCGGGGCAGGAATGGAATGAATAAAGCCCCCATCTAGCGGCGAGGATATGGACTGTGCCGGCAGCCAAGGCCTGTCGCACTCCTCTGGGGCAATGATTAAATGAATGACGGATGAAATGAAATGATAGAGGAGAGCGTTGCTGGAATGAAATTTTGACAAGGAAAATCGGAGTACCCGGAGAAAAACCTGTCTGCCTCCGTTTTGTCCAGTACAGATCTCACATGGAGTGACCGGGATTTGAACCATGGACCCAGCGGTGAGAGGCCGGCGTGCTGCCGCCTATGCCACGGAGGCTTCTGAAAAGTATAATTAATTAATTAAATTTTAAAATATCCATGGCGCGGGGCCCGCCGGACCGCGGGGCCCTAGGCGGTCGACCTCCCCTAGACCCGCCCCTGATGAAATGAGAGCCAGTCACAAACTACGCTATATTGATGTTGATTCATTTGAGAGGCGTGTACTTCGTGGTCATCATGTGTGGAATTTTGTGTGATAACCTGTGTTCAAAATTGTGACAAAGCATCAGATGCTTTTCTGAGGAAGGCATTGTTTTTCCAGAATAGGTAGCACCGTAGTGGATAGTAATAATAATTAAACGTATTTCAACGGGTGCCCGAGCAAAACATTGCATAGGGGCCCTTAAATCCTTTCGGCGGCCTTGCCCACATGATATGAGCGTTGTCTGCGACATAGCAGTTGAAATAAACCTTTTCAGAAACATTTTTCTATTTAACTTACGGTTACGGTACCGTAGGGTATTGAATATCATCCACACTACTACTAACTTATACGAATCATTCGGAGGTGTGAGTTACAAATAATGTAAAGAATGTACACCGTGTTTAGTCTCTATGTACATTTTAGTCTCCACAGGGGAGGGGGCGTCGTAATGAGATCTCGCACCACTTGAATACCTTGCTAGAGCCGCCCCTGAATGTTTAACGGGCACGCTGCCAGAAATGGTGTCTTCCATGTAACCCGCGGCAAAATATTAAGATCTGAGGTATTTCAGTCCCATGTATGGACATTTGAAGTTCGCATGACAGACTCGACTTAATGTAATATTGAATTAATGTAATCGTCACGAAATGGTGTCTTCCATGTAACCCGCGGCAAAATATTAAGATCTGAGGTATTTCAGTCCCATGTAGGGACATTTGAAGTTCGCATGACAGACGCGACTTAATGTAATATTGAAGATCGTTCTTAAGACCTGGGTTCTGCTTGGAGGTGTTCGTGCCCTTTGTAGATCAATTTACAATATTTGATTATGTCGGATACACAGGTTTAACTAGAAACTTCTTTATGACGAAAATAATAACGCAAGTTACCCGTTGATAGTATTTATAAGTTGGTACCGTAATATATCATCCAGGCCCACCGATTCAATGTTGGTTCGACGATTGAGTTTAAGTTGTGTTTGGTTTGAAGTGGGTATCCTGTAACACGATATGAAAGTATTGTCTTCTATTTTCTGTAAGTTATTGTATGCAGTTACTGCGATTTCTTACTCGGGGTGCAACTTGAGTTTATTTTCGCGTTGATATGTTTGTAATGTAATTTAGCGGAATTCATTCCGCCTGCCCCATCATATTGTTCTCAGGTTTGTGTGTAGCCTACTTAGGAGTAAAGAAACCAATTATTGGCAACTCAAACTAACACTTGGAGCGCTGCGGTCGGTCTGGATAAGTAGGGTTTAAAATACTCAATAACACGCGTTTGATATGGAACACTTTTTATTTTTCGGTTATAATCAGTAAATGTGGTCTCTAAAGTAATGACAGTGTTATTTTTAATTGTATATATGTATAACTGTGCGATACACATGATCTAATTTGTGTGTTCCACTGGATTTTTTGGTGTCATTTGCATATTATCAAGCATCAGTTTTTATGGTTGATGTAGATCAGCTGATTCAAATTTACACAGGGCTACACTTCGGACATTAATTCGGTATTATTATGCGCAATATAATGTAAATGTCGATCCTGAGTCAACGCCGAGGACATTCAAATAGAGAAATACGGTACATAAACAAATAAATAACACACCGAAGCTGTGCTACTTTTATCATTCCGAGACTAGCATCCACGCAAACCAGACGCCACTGTTCCAAGCTCCGACTTATATCGTGAATTGATGTCAAACTGATGATCCGCCAGCCTTTCCGCCAAGCCTACACCTCGTAATCGCTAAGTTCTTCGATATTCGAGCTATTCCACTACGAGTCATATAGGCCTAATTTGCCTCCCCGTGGGCACTGTAGAATGAGTGATTCCGCTACCATTCAAATATTCAACACCAAACCCACCTTTTAACCATCCAAATCAAGCAATTCCTGTCGCCCCACGAGTTTTAATACAAGTTAAACTCATCCCTTCTCCCTACCAAGCAGCCAATAATTAATTATTTAATTAATTATTCAAGTAGGCCTAACTTCAATCTTACCAGCGCACCCATCGTAACAGCTGTTTTTAAACTGAATAACCTTCGCTGGCTTTACGTCGCAGGTCTTCTGTCTGTCTACCTCGACAAGTGTTAGATCCTTCCCGGGGTGGAAAGGTATTATTATTAGGTATTAGGTATTATTAGGTATCATCACATTTCGGCTATTGCTATTTGCATCTTTTGGAAAGTGATGAAAACGTATATCCGCAGCCCTCTTATACATCGACTTGCAGCCGTAAACTGAGCAATACACTTTGCTTTTTCTCATTTTTCACTCTATCAACGAGTAAAACTTATTACTTATGTATAAAGACACGAACAATTTACCACGAACTGTTTACCAATACAAGAAACCATATACAAACAGTCACCACGTGACAAATGTACCCTACTTGGTAAGTTTCTCATTTTTACCGCTAGATGTCATATCAGATAGCTGGAGTTGCCAATAGCTCGGTTTATTTCAAGGGCTGGCACCAGGAATTCCTTTCTTAATATTGGAATGATGGGCATTCATATTTTACTCGAAATTATACCCTAACTTCCATCTCATCGAGTCGAGCGCCATGGTCGATTGAGTTTTACCGGTAACCTCTTTTTCTCACTGTGCATTACGGTACTTCTCTTCACCAGTAGCCTTACTGTACTTGAATTCTGAAATTACCTCATTTGATGTGTTATATATGATAATGATTTGGCGTACTGGTCGAAGTACGGCCTCTTAAGCGCACTTTGTGTGTTCTAGTTTGCTGAACATTATGGAGCAACAACCATTTATTAAGAGTGAGCCAGAAGAATCGCCTAATATTGTAAGTTGTATTTATTAAGTACCGGTAGGCTATATCGCGTAACATATAAATCTTAGTGATGTGCATAACAAGTGAACCACTTTTCAGAATTTATTGTAATTATTATTAGTATCATCATTATGATTATTATTATTATTATTGTCATGTGTTGTGACATCTCTATATTACACCTCGAGAGTTTAAAAGTGCGCAGTTTGTCTGTATGTATCTCTCTGTCTAACGTTGTGCAACCCCTGGCTACATACTGCCATGTTCTCTCGTATTGGCTAGTGTTGTTGCTACCTTGCATTTTGTTGTGCAATTCGTTCTGCCATTGGCTCTGACAATATTTGACGCGAGTTTGGGGCCTCTCCCAAACTACGCATTTGATTTTTCTGAGAGGCTTCTCTCCCCTCTGGGGGACAGAAGCTTAGTCAGTCTTAGACGCGCCGAGATGTAAGGCGAACGTGTGTATTCGGGCAGAGGCCCACCCTCATGGCGCAGCGGAATGTGAGTACGGCTCAATGTATTTCTATCTAACGCAATGTAATTGTTTTTGTTAAACGTTCCTTCTTTTGCTTAATTCTCTTTCCTTTTCAAGATGTTATTGTTAGTATTTTAATCCTTGAACCAGATCTCCGGGACCTTGCGTAATGTCATACGGCGGAGTTCTTTTTGTTGCTTTTGTTATGTGCTCTTCTTACAGTTTTATTATTTTGGTTAATACCTGTAAGATTCGAAAGTATTGCGTTTCTGCGTCTTGGCTTATATATATTTCCTGTCGGGCCTTAGTGCTCGTCTTTTGCGTCGGTGTCTCTTTGTACCACAAATGTTTCATTTGATTGGTAGCAATTGGACCTTTGTTTGTGGACAGTATGTGTGAGGTAACGGGACTGATGTCCAACGTCCCACTAATACGTGTCCCCTTTGTTTATAGAATATATGTGACGGTGGTTAACTGGGATTTTCTCCAGCTCCGATGTCATATTATTCTTTTTTTTATATGTCGCGTTGTTGCGGCATTATGTTGGAGTATAAGCCTATTTTTTTATAGCGTGCTTTCGATTTTTACCGGTCTCTTTCGTCCCAAGTCAATTGTAATGTAATGTATCTCCGTATATCTCATTTTCCTTTTGTTTTTGTTCTCTCTCTTTCGATTTTCGCCGTATTACATAACTTAATGATATCCCCCCTTTTCCTCCCCTTCTTCCTACCTCCGTGAAATCTCTCTTCCCTTTGTTTTACTCCCCTCACTCCTCCCCCTTCCCTCCGGTATGTTTACATAACATCATGAAAAGCTTCGCGTCTCGTTAACGTTCGATTTTTGAATTTTTGCAAGTTTGGCGTTTCTCTCTGGCTTTCGTAAGTTTCATTTTATTTTATTTCATGTTCGTATCGTTTCGTTAGATTCACATTGTTGAGCTGTTACTCAGGTTCTGTCGTGCTTTTTAGTTTTTAAGTCTTTATTCTTGGTATTGGGTTTATTTTGTATTATCAATTTTATCTTAGCTTACCTTTTTTCTTTGTTTTAAGTAACTTGTTTATTTCATGTGCACGCTCTTTCTTTTATCATTAATACATTTTTATATTTTAAGTAATACAGCTCCCTTGCCTTTTCATTTCTTATATTTAAGTTCCCCTTCCTTATCCTTACCCTTATCTCGATTTAGTCAATCTTGTCTTTGTGATGTAACAAAGACACGATTAACACGCCTCTGGGATTTCTTTAATTAATTTTATGGGAATCTCGTTTTTGCACTTTTGATTATTGCATTAAACAATTATTCGTTTGCATTTGGTTTTTTGGAAATCATCTTTTGCTCGCTCCGAAAACCTTGGGCCCAGCACCGGGTCGAGCAAGACGTCTTTTCCCCATCCATTTGCGACCTTGTTGATTTTATCTTCCACTGCTACTCTGACGCGCATTATTATTATTATTACAAGACCTTTATCGGCGCAATGGTAGCAGAGCGTGGTTGCGTGCGAAATCGTTCCCTCCTCTCCTCTCTCAAGTTATTAACCTTTTATTATTTTTATCTTCATTTACATTGTATAAAAATTTGTTTTTCTTTGAGTTTAAGGAATTCAGTGAATTGTTTTCCCCCACCCCTGAAGAAAGGGTGAAGTTACTTTCTGTGTGAACTACGGGCATCCAGGAAACCCATCTCCAAGGAAAGGTGGTTTTGTACATCAAGTAAACAAGACATCCAAAAGACCCAGCTTCGAGGTGAACAGTGGCAACATATCAGTGAGTACATCACATCGCTGGAACACGACACATCACGGTATTGTAACCTGCTTTTATATATTTGCTTCCTCTAGTAGACATTTGTTTAGTTAACGGTGATTTTAAGGCGACAGAAAATTTTGTTTACTTTCCCTTCCTTTTCATTTCGTCAGTGTTGTGGACGTTTTTATTTTACTTTCTGTGAAGTAGGAAATGCATTTCTCTCAAGGGTTTGAGTCCTTACCTTTGTTGTAAATAGTCGCTTAGTTAACTGTGATATTTCTCAGAACTCGCCTCACCCCTTCATACGTCTCAGTCTGGAACAGCTGCTGACAGGTTTCTTGTCATTACCGTGCAGCCTAAAACCCCCGCCCCTCTTTCTCCGAAGTTTTCCCCAATGAAGGTGGGCCCCACTTGTGGGAACCGACTCTTTAAATCCTACGGTCGCCCCGACCCACCTTGAGCCTCGCGTAATTATACTAACGTTTGGTGTTAGTAAAGTGTTTGTTGTTTCAGTTATGAATGAATGGTCTGTTGAGCTATTATGTGTGTTATGATTGGGAGTTAAGTTTGTTTCATAATTAGGGAGGGTGATTGTTTTATTTTTGTCAGGGGATTTCAATGTAGGTTTTCATTTAAAATTGTTTATATACGGTAAGCTTGATGTTACTATATGTTCAGTATGGCAGTGTGTATTTCGTTGGGAAACCTGCTAGGTGAGGTCTCCGTCTGGATTAGGGTTTGGGACCTGTCCCACGGCTTCGACGCCCACTTAGGGTGTACATAGATTCTACACGAGTCGTCAATCTTTAGTATGGGATGAAGTTTGTCACGATGACCTGTAGTCCATTGTTTGCGTTTCCATGGTGTTCCAACGACCCACATTCGCATTCTGGTGTAATGGGGAAATTTTGATTTGTTTATGGGATGGAGTATGTATGTAGTGTTGTTGTTGTTGGTTGTATTTTGAGATGAATGTGTGTGTCTATGAGTTTAATGAATTTTTATCAATAGGTATTTGTGGGTGGTTTCAAATTTAGTTCAATTTTGATTTTATACCCTATTCAATTTAAACTATATATATATTACGTACGAACTATTTATTCGTTTTTATTGGCAAACCAAATATACGATAAGTATTACTCAGAGATACCAACCATTTTAGGTCTACGGCTTCCGTGGTATGGGACATTGATGTTCGTGTGAACTACTCTGGCGTGCATTACCCAATTTTCTTATATTAGTATGGGATAGGCCATACCCTCTCTGTCTTTAATTTTTTTATGCGGTACCTCTGAGGTCTACGGCCCGTATATTGACGCAGTAACCATTTTATTTTTGTGGGTTGGTAATATTTATTATTGGGTTTCGAGTTTGATTGATTGTATGTCTGGTCTTGATTGGTTTTATGCGAGGTTCCAGTCTGTTCCTTTTATTTGGAAGGTATTTTGTAACGTAATTATTTGGATTTTCGTTCTCTGTCCGGAATGGTATTTTTTGTTTCGACAGCTACTTTGAGTTATTATTCCTTTTCATTTGTTAGTATCTAATGTCTTTTGATGAAGGTTATTAGTACATTTTCCCCTTTACTCCTACTATGTATCTAGTTAGGCAGGAGACACCCGTGGCCGCCTGAGTTACATGGAGGATTTCGAAAGATGTGTTGAACTATACTTCTGCCTAAGGCAATTTCCGGTACCTGCCTGCTTTTGTTGTAGGGAGCCGGCCCGGCCCATTGTCCGAGCTGCAGACACGACTTGCTATTGTTCGACAGCGCCTGAGATGGTCTGTTGACTTACATTCTTTTCTTGTAGTGACAGTGATTTGTTTATTGATATAGTTGTTTACTATTTATCGTAACTTCTGTTTTACGTTTTTGTGATATCATGTTTTTATAAATCATTTCAATCTAATGTTTTCTCTAAGATAATGTGTATTATTTTCCTGTATCTGTCATATATTTGGAGAGTGTTTCCGGTAGCGATAGCTAGTCTCCAAGTACCTGAGAAGTGGCCGGTGTATCCTTTAGACCCCGTTCACGGCTCGTTTTCTCTTCTTTCATTTGGTCTGACGACCCTGCCTATTCATACTTTTACTTTCCAGCTGGCAGAATGAATCCACTTTCCCTCTTACGCAGCTTATGTAAACCCAAATATTTCCCCGACGCAAGCCTTATTTTGTATACAGGGTGCTCCCCTTTATATTTTTTTGTGATCATGATTTAACCTTTTTCTTTCTTTTATTATTAGAAAATTGGCTGATTTCCAGAAGGTCGCCATTAAGAAGACTTCGCTTTCTCCACGTCATCTGGCAGAGTCTAGCTCAAGATTGACCTTTTATTATCATTATTTTCTTTTTGGTACATCCATTTTTAATATGTGTGACGTATTGACGTGCAGTAGAGGTAGGATCCGCCTTTATTTCACGCCTGTACTGATCCTTTATATAATTTGAATTTTTGTTGTTTTAATTTCATTTTAAAGTCTTTTTTTTTCTTTCGTACCAAAAAGGAATAATTTTCCTCATCAGTGAACATCTTCGTGAATACGTGTGTATGAAAATATATGTGTGTTTGAGAAAAGAGACTTGCGTTTCGTCAAGCCTTTTATGGAAGTTATGACGTTCAAAGAACTTTTAATTAAGCTGCGTCATATGAAAAAGAGAAATTTGAGAACATTTTAATTATGTCTATATTTTTCATGTCTGTATCGGGTGTACATGATGTAATCTTCTTTCCTTCACCCTGTTCAATATGTATCTAATCGAAGAATGTTATTTTATATAATTTTGTTATGAAAAGGAAAAATTCTTTTATGCCTTTGTTATGATTCCTTAAACTCAAAGAAAAAAAAAATCTTTTACATAACAAAGGCATAAAAGAATTTTTTTTGGAGAAAGCGGTGGACAAGCAAGGTTTAGTGACTTAATGCCTGCTACCAAATACGGTAGTAGGTAACCAGGATATAATATGTTATTGTTACACGTAACTTAGTGCAGTTATTCTGTATGTATATTTAACGTTGCCTCATGCTTGTGTAATACTTTCTAGGAATCAATTGATCAGTTCTCGTATAATACGCTGGAAGAGTTTGGTAAAATGTATGAAGATAAGAGCTGGGCAGTCAAATCAGAACATCAAAATCAGGTGATCATAAGTTTAAATTTCCTCTCTCATAAATATTTCTTATGTTAGCAGCGGGCAGCTGCTGATGTTATTGTGTTAATAACGCGGGTTCACTCTGCTGGCTCCCAGGGCCTTAATTTAAGTGATGTCTACACTACTTGCTGTGTTAGCATTTGGTCATTTATTGGTAATGCAGGTATACTCTGTGGTAGCCTACCGTACATTTGTCTGAGGATGGAATAATGCCTTAATGATAACCTTATACATGAAAACCGTACACTTCAAACCTCAAGCAGTTAAAAGGGATCTTTAACTGATTCACTTTAAGGTGTATTTTATAAAACCTAAACAAGAGAAATTCATAAGATTTCAGAATACCTTGTAAATTGTCCGACGAGTTTAAGACGAAACATACATTTCTGTACATTGAGGTAGAGGGTCCAGGAGATTCTTAGGTGAGAAAATAATACTCCCTCTGAAAACCTTGATTATACGCGAGACATATGTGTTCTAGGGCGCGTCGTATTTCAATTGTATATCTGCATTAAGAGATCAGAAGTGTCGGATCACTCACATAAGGCTTGGGGTGACCTGTGAATATGATGTTGGTCCTGCTTCCACCTTGATGCCTCCCTCTGCAGGTAGCCATGCCTGTCAAAATATTGATGATCCATCCTTGATGACTGCCTCCACTGAAAGCTATGACTGTCAGCATGGTATTATCTTTCCCTTAATCTTCACGATACCCTCCAATGTTGCTCACATATTTGATGGTGAGGGGTTCTTGGTTCTAGGGGCGTTGAATGAAGGTGAAAGAGAGGTGTGTGTTTATTTGGACTGTTACAAAGTCACCGTGGAGACCTCCCCAGAGATGATCTATGGCAGTGTTTCTCAGTATTTTATTAGACCAGGATTGACAATTTTGTCCAGATAGGCTCTTAAGGTGTTACCCATGAAAATATTCTTATTTCTATATTTATTAACACATTGCGTAATTATCTAGATAACGGCAATGCCTCATGTATTATTTATTATAAGTGAATATATATGAAAAGAGATGTCAAGTAGCTCAGCAGTGGCATAGCCAAGGGGGGGGGGTACTGTGGATTAGAACCCCCCCATTGTAAAATCGGCATGGTTGTGATGTGTGTTTGTTTCACCACGTGTACTTGGTGACGTACAGTTGTCACCTTTCGGCCTGGCTCCACACGTCTTCATGACAAAACGTATAACCACAGTTTATCTACATAGTTGCGAAGCTTGGCTCATATTTTTCTACCGCCGCGCGACAATAATGCTCTCACGCAGCCAGCAATCATTATTGTGCCGACTGCGCTGTGTTGGTGAAAGTTATTGTTGCTTGATTTACTGTATGTTAGCGTTATGTAACAGTTATTTCTTTAATCATGTGTTTTACAAGAGTCGATGTGCCGTGCAACAATCAGGTCGAATATTAAAAGCCATATTTCAGTGTTGTTAAGTAACCTATATGATCCCTTTTCAGTCGGTCAGCACGAGTGTGCGGTACCCAATTAGATAGGCCTGGAGTGGCAGTTTATCTCCTAGTGCCTGAAATAAAAATACATGAATTGTTTATACACTTAATGAAACACTTCTCACATAGAGGGGGAGGGGGTTGGAGTTTATATGAGAAGTGTTTTGTTAAGTGTATAAAACATTATTGTATTATGAATTACACAGCAGGGAAATTAATTGTTACTCCTCGCCCGATCGAATTGGGTGTATTCGTGTTGACCGACTGGGACGTTATTCTGTTACAGGCCTGACGGGATTTCTTGGTTACTGACCTTGGCAGGCCGCGCATGAGAACGAGTCTAGCCCTCGAATAACATCAGGGGAGGGTGGTGCGCCGCCCTGCCTCTCACTGCCAGATTGGCACGTTGGATGCAATGGTGAGGAGAACTGCGCTAAAATGCGAGCATGTTTTGCTGAATAAGCGGCTGTCGTAATTCTGTGCATTTAATACATATCACTCTCCTAATCAAACAACGCTGCGTTCCGCGGAAACGTCAAGAAAGCACAGTAAAATACCCACTTCTCCAAATATGAAATCCCAAATAATTAACTTAGACTATATCACTACTCCTACAGAATTGTACAGGTTATGAAACACCAGTTTAGGGAGGTGAAGCTTAGTGAATTAGTACAATCAATATGTTTTCTTTTTCTTCCAGAGACGATTTATTATAATTTTTCTTAAAATAGGCTATAAAACATTACAAGTTATTAAAACATGAAACTATGTAAAATACCGGTAATATTTAAATTTACGATATGTTGAGAATTATGCATCACATTACTTGCGCCCGCCTCGCTGCGTAGTAACTAGCATTCTTGGCGGTCACCGCGGAGGCCCGGGTTCGATTCCCGGCTCTGCCAAGAAATGTAATTCTAGTCTGAGGGCTGAAACGGGCTACACTCAGCCTCGTGAGGCAAAGGTGAGAAGAGGTGGGTTCGATTCCTACCTCAGCCTTCCTGGAAGTGGTTTTCTGTGGTTTTCCCACCTCTACTCCAGGCAAATGCAGGGATGGTACCTAACTTAAGGCCATGGCCGTCTCCTTCCCAATCCTCACCTCAATTCCAAATACACACGCCCAAGTACACGGGGCTGAATGACCACGTTGTCCAATCCTCTTCCGCTTCCAACCCAAATCCTACCTCGATTGTTAATACACATACTATTACAGACATCACAGTGACATAGGCTATCAGACAGCTTCTATACACACCCAAGTACACGGGGCTACATGACCACGATGTAGCGAAGTAATCAACAACATTACTGGCAAGCAATAAATTAAGGTAATGAACAGGATGCTTACCTCGTCAGACATTCGAATGAAATCACTCCACACTGAGTGTCAGCAGCTGCAAAGAGGTAGGCCGATAAGCGATAGCTCTTCTTGTGTAATCAAAATTGCTAATCAATTATAACCTACAACGTTTAACAAAAATAAAAATAAAATACACAAAAGCACACAGTCACTGTTCCATCTAGTCTACGTGTTATTCAGACAGCGGTTCGATTCCAGACAGATCACCTTCCGATTCGGCATCAGTATCACTTTCACTAGTGGCATCGTCACTATCTTCTGACACACGTATTATAAATTCATCCAGAGCATCTTCTATGATTCCCTCCTTTTGGAAGTATTCTCTTTCAATTTTTTCGGCGTGATCGCAAACTTTCTCCCATTCTTTAACACCAATCGCACTTACTCTCTCTTCTAACAATCGTTTAACGTCATCTAACTGAAATGTAGTATTGTTCCCAGCTACCCACTGTTTAATGTCTCCCCAGATAAGTTCTATTGGATTTAAATCAGGATGGTATGGAGGAAGGCGCAATACAGTATGACCGTGTGTTGCCATGATATTGTCAATTAAAAAATTCCTTCGGTGTGGTTTATTAATTTTAATTAAATTATAAAGTTGGATTTTGAGCATTTCATCGCGGAAGGGAATGTTATTTTGCACCAGCCACTCTTTCATCACAGTCTTGGTGCTGTTGCTGGTTGGCACTTTATTCAACTGCACATTGTGATATGAGGCATTGTCTATCACCAGGACTGAATTGGGAGGCAGGTTTGGAATGAGTCTGGTAGTTAGCCAGTTTTGGTAATTATTGGCGTTCATCTCTCCGTGGTAGTCTCCTGTTTTAAGTTGGGATTTGAACACTAGCAATGCTCCAGGAACAAAACCAATTCGACCTCCTGCATGAACTATAATTAGTCTCTGTCCCTTCGAAATCGGCGCTGTGTAACTTGATGGAGAATCATCAACCCAGTTCTTTGGTCTTGTATGAGTGCTGTGAATGTAAGTCTCATCTTCGTAAATTATAGGTCGTCCTTCCTCCCTGTATTTCTTAACTGCAAGCAAATACGCTACACGCTGTGATCTAATATTTCCCCTCTCTATTAAAGTGGCTCTGTTGTTTCGGGTTTTCTTCCATCTAAATCCCATATTCTTCAATATTAATTTAAGACTGGTGCTTCCCCCCTTGAAGTTAATACTTTCCCGAAGTTTCGGCAATAGTTTATGAATTGTAGGCACTGTCTTTTCCTTAATGTAAAAATCATACACAGTCCGCCGAATCACACACCTGTCAAAGTCATCTACGGCTGTCACTGTTTTAGGAACCTGGTGATGTTTACCAGGTGTACTAAAGGAGGTACCTTCCTCCACGCACCGAGAATCTTCTTTGATGATTCTCCTAACAGTCGTTTTGGATATTCCTGTCGCTTTTGCCACTCGTTCTTGTACCTTTTTTAAAGGTATGGACACAGTACCAGCCACTGCCTCACTTTTCATGAAAGTGTTAATGTTATACACCACTTCCCGCGTTTGGCTGTGCAGTGTTTTTGAAGAAAGCTTCGACAGAATAGGCGGCATTGCAGTTGCTCAATGTTTATACCGAGCTTTAGTCAATGCAATTAACTTTTAATTTGTAGCACTAGCGCTACGTAGCCTACTTTCATAAATTTCCCGGTAGAACAAGAACTACACGCAATAGAGTTTTCAGTTATCACACCGAGAACAGCGAAGCTCATAAGGCGACAGACACGTCTCTACTGGCTCTGGAACAGCTATGCGCGTGCGCTGCTTGCATAGGTTCTCGGAACAGCTATACTCTACCGCGCAGGTGACCGCCAGTGTCCAAAAACGAGCGTCCCAGCTGTAATGTATTTTGTTCAAATATCAAGACGTCACCCGAGTTTCCAAAGGTCCCTAGGTGGTAAGACTTGAGCTATGGATGTTAGGCTAGTATTATAAAGCTTTTCAAACAAACAACGGAACTAGTTCTTTAAGCTAACTGGTTATAAATCAATAATAATATCATTGGTTTATATCTCTTTTGAACTGCGGGTTTTAAAGACGCCGGGGTGCCAGAAGGGGATCTCTAACGTGCCGGTAAATCTACAGACACGGTTCCCATGCATTTACGCACCCTCAAGTGCCAACTGACTGCGCCAGGAGAAGATCCTGCAACCTTGGGAACAGCAGGCGAGAGCGTCACCGCTGAGGCACGCAGCCATTCGGTTATAAATCAGACGCATGTCTTGGTAGGATATCTATGCACGGCTTCCATGGCGGAGTCGGTAGCATGCTGAACTATTACGCCCATGATCGCTGGTTCAAACCTGGCCGAAGTCGTCGGATTTTTAAGAGTGTTAAAATCCTTCAGTATGCCTTCCTTTGGAGGAGAAGTTAAGTCGGCGGGCCCATGTCATAGATTTAAGGCATGTGAAAGAACCTACCACTACAATGGTAGTGTGTAGCCAAAATCTGTAGGCTATTTGGTTAGTGACGCTCTATCAAGTTCTAACGTTCGCCGCTGGGTGTCAGTGACAGTGGCGTCTGGTAGCCAAAGTTGGATCTACTTGAAATTGAAATTGGGGAGCCTACGGGTGTTAAGTTGAAATGCCCTGTTATGGTCAGTGGCTGCAATTCAAATATACAGTACATAATATCAATGCATCTCAAGCACGTGCCGATATTTTATTTTTCAGATGTAGAAAATGGGTTTCAAATAGTCAGGGAGCTCATTTAATAAATAAATATGTAACTATTTTGTACAATAATACAAACTTATTCTCGAATCATTTTGAAGTAAGCTAAATTTATGTCGTCAGGATAATGCTCACAAACCTATATGTGGTACACTGTTTTCAATTCTCTTATGACATACCTGGTCTCCCACATGACTGCTGTGAAGGTACTGTACACAATATTGTTATTGCTGAAATTATTTGTAAAATTGACATAGTATTATAGGCTATTGTCAAATTCAGGAATGAAAGGTTTCAGAATCACAGAAAAAATACGAAGTACTTACAATTGAGCCATTTAAGACCTTACGATCTTTTTATACTTTTCATTCACAAATCATACCGGTATATTTCGAATTAATTATAATGTTACTCAATTTTACGGAAGTACTAGCTTTTGATATGGTTAAGAATTTGATATACCATAGCTATTTACGATTATACCCATACTAGTAACCCACCCCGGCTTCGACCGGTATCTTTAACGGTTTACCCAGCGTAAGCTTGAAAGGCGTACGGATGCAATTCAGAAAATCGGAGGTGAACAGCGAACGTCCAAACACATATACTCTTCTCTGAAGTCTTAACTCGACACGACTTGAAAGTTGATGATGGCCGAAGCAGGGGCGATAGACTCGCTCGCTACCTCGTTAACTCCCTCCGAAGCTAGTATTTTATATTTCCACTGAATGGAGATTGTTGGAAGAAATGAAAACATAAAATCACTTATAGTGGGTTTGACGGGGAACACTTCACTGCACAGACTGCAAGTCAACTACGCTGCACCATAGTCCGTATACTGTAGTTGATTCCTCCGTGACCAATCACGTGGGGAGACCTGTAGCAACAATCCGATGGGTCTGAAACTTTGATCGTTTACATACCTACATGGCATCGCTCCATATCTTGAAAATCAACACAAACGACCAATGCCTTCATGGTGTTGCAATTTCAATTTTCTTTAGTGTATTTGTGGATTAAATAATACGCTGCTGCGTTCACCATTTGATAAAATCCTTTATTTTGTGTTTACTTTTTCTCGTAAGTTTTTAAGAAATCAAGACAATTGATACAAAGCTCCCGCTAGTGCAGGTCGCAAAAAAACCTAATCAATCGATACGTAATCGATTCTTTCATTCAATATCGAAGGGATGAATTCTACTCATTGACAACGGGTTGTCAGAATTCTACACACACCCAAGTACACGGGGCTTCATGACAACGATGTCGCAAAGCCCCTGAATGAATTAACAACAACAACAAGGCTATTCTGTGGCCTGTGGCAAACACAAAGTGTTGTCAGATTGTGAAATTATACATTACTCGGCCCAACTGAAGGTCACAACAAGTTTAATTTTCTTAATTTCTGGCATTCGTTCATTTTTCGCTTGCACCAGCAGGTTTTCATTACCTAGAGACTACATTCATGCGACCATTTCGTACCAATTGTCTATTTCTCGTCTTGGAAAGTCCCAAGTCACAAGACTTGTGAAAAGCTCGCGTCTTTTGGTCGTAGGCCCATTTCTTCGGGGTCTTTCTTAACATTAACGTACCATGGAATTGTTGGTTTTGGCTTTGGGTCAATTTTCAGCGCACTTAATGACAGTAATTACATCGAAAGAGTAGTTTCTCACTGTTCAATTATTGACGTAGTTCTATTCTTCTTCCTCACCAAAACAGCTGTATAACATGAATCAGAACTTAACGGCAGTAATTAGGCCTACATGGAAAAGAGTGGTATGCTACTGTTCATTATTATTATTATTATTATTATTATTATTATATTATAATATAATATTATTATATTATTGTAATCCAGTTTTATATAACGTCGTTGATGTGCAAAGTTGGCTATTTTTGCATTGACGTTGCGGGGAAAAGTACAAATCCAGAACATGAAAGGAACAGCTCACATATAACTCGCCACCGCGTATATCTCTCACCCTATTTTAAATTGCAAAAAAAATCCTCGCATATATCTCGCATTAATTTCTGACGCCATCATAAAGATGATCGCCGCTCACAGGACATCACATGTCTTGCCCGAGATGTTATTGTTCGTTTTGGCAGCAGTGCTTTCCTTGATATTTGTCCGTCTGTTACATTGTCGACAAGTGCCAGTATTCTGTCTCCATTGTTGTGATTGTTTTCTCGTGGAAGTCGATCTTTTAGTTATGTAAAAATGCAGAAGGTACACGGTACTCAAGTTGACAAAAATACGCAGACGATGATGGTGATAGGGTCAAGACTTCATTGCGAATGAATTTGATATTCCCTACTGGTGTCAACAGAAAGACGCGCTAGACACCACCAACGAAACACGTAAGGTGGTTTCAAATGTGGCGACACAGTAAAACAGCAATAAGGGGTGTTAGCGCTCCACACGCTAAATAAGTTATTGTTGGGTTAGATCACGTCGCGATCTGGCATTGTTAGTCACGATAAGCTAACAAAACAAAGAAGGCCGTCAGTTGAATTCTGCGTGATTGGGTTATAATAAACATTTATTGCAGCCAATGGCCATTTCTGAAGGGAGGGAGAGTAATAGGCACAGAACAGCTGTACATCACACCTACCCAGGAACAGATTAAAACGGCTAAGGAATCTAAATTACATTTTGTAAATATTTTCTATCTAAATTGCATTTTGTAAATATTGTCAATTCAAATTACAGTACAGTAAGTATGTAGTAAGTTTTAGTTGTAAGTATGTAGTAAGTTTGTTTATTAGCTATAGGTCATTGTTCTTTAGACTGTGGTGTGTGAGTGTGTCTGGTAGCAATTGCATTGTTTATTAGTTATAGTTCATTGTTTCAGTAGACTGTGATGTGTGAGGGTGCATGTTTGTGTGCCTGGTGACAGACTGTTTTAGTGGTAGTTTTTGTTGTTGGTGGAACTTAAGTATTTTTGCGTTAGTAGAATTTTGGTATTTAATTGTTAGTAGAAGGTTAGGTTTTTTTTTGTTAGTAGAATTGCTCTTTACTTATTCTGAAAGGGAGTAGCAGCCTTTCAGAATAAATCAATTCTTTACTAGTCTTATAGACGGTTAAGATATTGATAATATAATCCAAATAATGGCTACACTGAGTCCTGCTGCACGGCTGAAAGCAACGGGAAACTACAGCCGTATTCCTATTCCCGAGGATATGCACCTCTCTATGCATAATTACATGTGATGATGGCCTCCTCCCTTGTAAAATTTCAATCCGGAGGTAAACAAGTCCCCCGTTCGGATTTCCGGGTGGGGACTACTCGAGAGGGGGTTAACATCACAGAAGTGACAAAGAGGAAATCTGACATTCTACGGATCGGAGCGTGGAATGTTAGAAGTCTGCTAGGAAGTGGAAGGTTAGAAAACTTAGAAAGGGAAATGGTTAGGTTGAGGTTGGATTTGGTTGGGATTAGTGAAATGCGCTGGCAGGAAGAACAGGACTTTTGGTCAGGAGACTATAGGGTCATTAGCACTAAATCAAACAATGGCCAAGCAGGGGCTGGTCTCATATTGAGTAGGAAACTTGGACAGCAGGTGGAATATTATGAGGAATATAGTGAACGGATTATTGTAGCAAAAATCAATACTAAACCTACCTGCACCACAGTGGTACAAGTCTATATGCCTACCTGTCAAGCTGATGATGAGGATGTTGAAAAGGTCTACAAAGAAATAGACGAAATTCTGAGGTATATGAAGGGTGATGAAAATGTTATAGTAATGGGAGATTGGAATGCTGTGGTAGGAAAAGGGAGAGAAGGGAAGATAGTAGGAGATTTCGGATTAGGTGAAAGGAATGATCGAGGAAGCAGGCTGATGGAATTCTGCACCGAGCATGAGTTGGTCATAGCTAACACCTTATTCAATAACCCCAATAGAAGAATATACACATGGATGAGACCAGGAGATACAGGGCGTTACCAAATCGACTTCATTATGGTCAAGCAGAGGTTTCGAAACCAGATTTTGGATTGTAAAACATATCCTGTTGCTGACATAAACTCTGACCACAATCTGGTTGTAATGAAATGCAGATTAAAGTTGAAGAAACTGAAGAAAAGTCAAAAGTCAAAAAGGTGGGCAATAGACAGACTGAAAGTAAAGGATGTAAACGAAAGATTCAAGAAGAGTATAAAGGAAGGACTAATGAAAAACCCTAAACAAACATCAATTGCAGACGAATGGGCACTTTTGAAGAATGAAATAATAAAATCCGCAGAAGAAAACATTGGTAGGAAAGAAAGAATAGGTAAAAAACCGTGGATCACTCAGGATATATTAGAATTGATGGATGAAAGGCGGAAACACAAGAATGTAAGAGATTAAAAGGGGAAAGCAGAATACAGACGTCTGATAGAAAATTGTCTGAAATTAGGAAAAGTAGACACAGCTTATCGAAGGATTAAGAATACCTTTGGGGAAAAGAAGACTAAGTGCTGTAATATTAAGGACACAAATGGAAAGCCTCTAACAGATAGGGAAGAAAAGGTTGAGAGATGGAAAGCTTACATAGAGAGTTTGTATAAGGCAAAGGAGATTGAGAATCATGTAATGGAAAGGGAGGAGGAAATTGATGAGGATTCGAAAGGAGATTTAATATTGAGATCAGAATTTGATAGAGCTTTGAAGACTTAAACAGGAACAAAGCACCAGGCATAGATGATATACCGATTGAGTTGCTACGCTGCATAGGAGATGAAGGTCTGATCAGGTTATTTCACTTGGTGTGAGGGATTTATGAGACAGGTGAGGTACCCCCTGATTTCAAGAAGAATGTAATCATCCCTATACCAAAGAAAGTGGGAGCTGGCAGATGTGAAGATTACCGTACAATCAGCTTGATTACTCATGCTTCAAAGATCCTGTCTAGAATAATTTACAAGAGGATTGAAAGCCAGATAGAAAGGGAGTTGGGTGAAGACCAGTTTGGTTTCAGGAGAAATGTAGGAAAAAGGGAAGCGGTACTAAGTCTTAGGCTGATTTTGGAAGGTAGAATAAGGAAAGAAAAGAGAACGTTCATGGCATTTGTAGACTTAGAAAAGGCTTTTGAAAACGTTGATTGGACTAAATTGTTTGACATTTTGAAATCTATTGGAATAAAGTACAGGGATAGGAGGGTAATCTACAATCTATACAGAAACCAGACAGCAGTCATTCGAGCTGATGGACATGAGAGAGAAGCTGATATTCAGAAAGGTGTTAGGCAAGGCTGCAACTTATCACCCATACTTTTCAATCTTTACATTGAACAAGCAATGAAGGAAATTAGAAAAAATTTAAAGCGGGAGTGAAGATTCAAAGAGAAATAATTTCAACTCTGAGATTTGCTGATGACATCGTCATCTTGTCCGACAAGCCTGAGGATTTGAATGAGTTTTTGAATGGTATGGACTCCGTCTTACGGAAAGAATACATGATGAAAATTAATAATTGTAAAACAAAAATACTAGAATGCACCCGAAATAAATCAGAAACCTCTATGGACATCAAATTGGCAGGTGAAAAGCTGAAGGAAGTAGGTGACTTCTGTTACTTAGGAAGCATAATGACCAGTAATGGACGAAGCAAAGAGGATATAAAAAGTAGGTTGGCTCAGGCAAGGAAAGCATTTCTACAAAAAAGGAATCTGTTGACATCGAATATAGATTTAGGTATTAGGAAGTCATGTTTGAAAGCCTTTGTCTGGAGCGTGGCGCTCTATGGAAGTGAAACTTGGACTATTGGTGCAGCAGAAAAGAGGAGAATTGAAGAATTTGAAATGAGGTGTTACAGGAGAATGATGAAGATCAGATGGGTAGATAGGGTGACAAACGAAGAGGTATTAAGACGAGTGGGAGAGGAGAGATGTTTCTGGCGACTGCTAATGAAGAGAAGAGATAGGTTAGTAGGACACATACTAAGACACCCAGGAATAGCAAGCTTAGTTATATAAGGAACGGTCGAGGACAAGAACTGTAGGGGTAGACCATGGTTAGAATATATTAAACAGATTGCCTCGAATGTAGGGTGTGATAGCTATGTAGAGATGAAACGATTAGCTCAGGACAGGGGCATGGACAGCTGCATCAAACCAGTCAAAAGACTGAAGTCTCAAACAACAACATAGTGGTGACGTATTAAAGATAGAGATATGCTGTAGCGTACCTTTTTGTAGAACTTGTGCTGATCAATTCTTACACTCATAGTAGGCTTATATAGATATCTTTATCTGTTTATCTAGCGTAAGCTTAAATGGCGCATGGACGGCAGATTTTTCTTCGACTCGATTCTCTGAAATCGTTACTGCTCGGCATCCTGTGGTCACAAATGAATGTTTTTCTACAGAAACCTTCCCCGAGAAATCTTTTACAGAATGGTGAAAACCGAATCAAAATCCATCCAGCAGTTTCGAGATTACTTGTTACATGCAAGAATTGGGGACTCAGTTTTATACTACAGTATGTCGAGATGCCCGCGACTATCATTGAAACAAATAGGCCTACATGAATTTATAACTAGTGTTGGCTATTAATTCTACGTAAGACTCATTAAATACGTCATACAACTGTACCTAGTAGGGATACTTGTAGAGGACTCAACTAATAAAAACAGAGCATATTTTAATGCTCCTACGAGTTAAAAGTGTTCAGTATATCAACATTGTGATTTAACATGACTTATGTTTACAGTGGAAATAATCACTCATGTCAGTTAAATTTCTTAAAACCCCTACAAAAGTGAAATCATCAGTTCCGCGAATAACGCACTCTAGGCAGTTGCCACTTTGCTGACCACCGCGAGCACTAGTGTCGCTCCATCTACCAAGAGGATGCAAATTCGTAACGCAGCGAGCTTCGTGACTGTGTATTTTAGATTGTGGTAATACAACTCCGTCTTTCCAGGTTTGCCAATCTAACTTTTCCCCCGTGAAATATAGCTTATTTCTAAGTGACGCTAGCGCCAAATAACATTAACTCACACCTAGCGGGACAATATTAGCTTTCTTTCCTTTCCTTAGCGGGAGAGAAGTTATATGTAAATTAATCCAGTTTTAATTAAAAACAATGCGTTTTAATAAGGACTTAGAAGATTATATTGGTTCATTAACACTATTTGTGAGATTGTTATAAACTTCTTGAACACGAGATCGCCGTCAGCTGAGTTGCTTCATATAACGTTAATACAGTATACTGTATGTCCAACAATTCCCCGAATTACGGTTATCTCCCAGTTACGATTGTGTGAAATTTGTCGCATGTGTAGTGAAAGCAACTAAACCTTTTTCCGGCTGCATGTAGCATTTGTAAGGTTAGTAGGTGACAAAAATCTTCGAAAATGATACTTTAGGCGCTCAGGGCTAATTGCAATATAAAGCACAGGATCTTGTTAAAAAAAACTGGATAATCATAAAAATGAGTAGCCTAACTGTATAACTCTTAAATCAACTTTTCCACTTTTGCTGAGACTTCTGTAAATGTTTTCTCTTGTTGAGAGATACGCAGTCTTCCTGTTGCTAGCACAGATAGATTAGAGTTCATTTTGTTCCTGCCAGGGGAACAGAAATGTTCTACATTTACAATTTTAGTCAAAAATTAACTTCATTTTTTAAAGAACTGTCTTTTGTTGTTTTTTGTGCATATTGTATTACAGTACTCGAAAACTTCTGGACCAAATTACATGAACCTTTTCTCGTGTAATAATATCTAATTGAGAAATGGAAATACTTGTAGAGTTATTGTTAATAATTCTTTTGTGGGGCTTGAGACATCTTGGTCATCAGCCCCATATAGTTGGGTGTGTGTTGAAGTTGTCTGGCAACCTATATTTCTGCGATGACTGTAGTAATGAGTGTATCTGGGACAGGGATGGGGTAGACGCTCCGGGACTTGAAGTAAGGCACTATCCCGGCAATTTCCTGTAGGGAGTGTGGAAAAAACCGGGGGAAAACAACACTCAGGATAGCCGCTGTCAGCTCCGGGATTCGAACCTATTTGGCTTCGATTAACTAGAACCCCGCCACCCCCCACCCCCCATTATTCGATCCTGGCCACGCTACCGAGTAGCTGCCACAGATTTTACAAATAAACCCCTATGTGTTTATCGTTCCCGTTGAATTACTCCGTACGTTATGTACCCTTGAGTTAAAAATTGTTTTAAATTGTCATCGCTTGCTGCGAGATTTCTTAATACTAAATTTATCAATGTTGCTTGTCCTTATTAACGTTATATGGTAACTCTAATTAACTGCATCTACGTCTCAAAGTCGCAACCCACACACTCAATGCTGGTGACAATATGCTAGGCCCACGTTGTGCAAGTGTATACTAACTGAAATGGTTTTTGATATAAACTGCACAATAACTGTGAGGGTTTTTGTCATGTAGCCATGGACGATTCAAAACTTTGACTGCGAGGTTGAATTATCTCCAGTATGTTCGTATTATTCCTTGAATCCTTCAGTTAAAGTTTACAATCCTGATGTAACATATAATTCCTCCTACGGAAGGGAACATGTATGTGAAACAAGTTATTTCTTTGCAGGACGATTCAGACCATCACACGGATATAAAGATTGAGGAATCTTCTATTCCGGAGATCGTCCCATGCATCACCACAGCTGTATTATCTTCAGATCTGAAAGAGGTAAATAACTTCATGCCTATTTTCAAGACATCTGTTTATCACCACATAGCATTTAGGGATTAAGAGCTGTATTCTCACAATTATGTTGATGACAATTGAAAGCGTTTGGCTGTTAGTACCTGCTCTTATCTCCTTTGCAAGCAGTGTGTTCCCATACACTAGCAGACACATAATGCTTGTAGTTACTAGCATGCTCTGCAATAGACTCCCCATAGAGGCATTTTATTGACTCAATCTAACTTCTTTTTGAACATTAAAATGTTAAATTGTCGTGAATTGTGAGGAAATGCTGTGTTTAATATTCTGAAGGTTGATTGAATTATGCCTTCATTGTCGAAAGTTCTGCTTGTATGGGCAGTCTAGTAGCTTGTTACTCAATGATATGTGCACGTGATGGACCTTAGGACCTGTTGTGGTCTATTGTATTGTATTGTTATAGTTTCAAGGGGCGGAACAGCGGGGTTATCTACCCCCTTCTTATGATCTTATGGCTAAAAGAAACTAAAATGAATGTTCATTTGTCCTCAATCCTTAAAGCGATTACTTCCATTATGACACTGATCTTAGCATTTTCATTCGCTCTATGTTTAACTTGGTCTCTAAAAATGTATTATAAATTTCAGAACTGGGGATAATAACCACTCATCTGTATAATTTTTTTCTCTAGCACTATGATGTGATGGATAGTAGAAAGTCATTCAGCAAATACATCCTCACTTCGGCTGAGTAGTGCTGTATAATTACATCGGTTGTCATTTGTGTAAAAGTATTAGATGATAACACTGAAATAAATTATTCCTTCTTATCCCCAGGATATAAAGGAAGAAAATAGGAATGAAGAAGGTGATGGGAGAGGAATTCGAGTAAATGAGTAAGTGCTAAACATTGAAACCACATGTTCTATCTATTACCATATATTCATTCGCTTTGTAGGAATGTTTAGGCTTTTCCTTTCTTTAAAGCGGATGCTAAACTTTCAGCTTCAAAAAAGAATCTCACGAATTTCCACACTATTCATTAATTAAACG
This sequence comes from Meconema thalassinum, assembly GCA_946902985.2. Classification (NCBI taxonomy): domain Eukaryota; kingdom Metazoa; phylum Arthropoda; class Insecta; order Orthoptera; family Tettigoniidae; genus Meconema; species Meconema thalassinum. The sequence goes on from OX336397.1 coordinate 148,558,665, forward strand.
TTATTAATTTATTATTATTCAGGCCAAACTATAAAAATAATTAAACGGAAATATGATAATTAATTCGAACTTAACATTACCATAATGTATGTTGGTATTGAATTAAATCCTATTTCGCGAATCGTCTTGCCCTTTCTTATCGTAGGCATAGTTTAAACAATAATCAACCACCGTTTTAAAAAAATAACTTTACATAGTACAACATTATTTCACTTTACAAAATGACACTATATGACTTTCGCTCGCACGCAAATACTAGTAAAATGGCAACTGACTATTGGTATATTTTATAAAGGGGATGAGGGTGGAATGTGCCGTCTCACTGACTCTCCTCGTGGCTAACTGAACTGTTTACCATTTTGATCATTCAGTAAGTAGTTAGTTAAGGAAAATTACATTACCACCACGGGGGAGAAATTTCCGAACATAACCCTATAAATGAAAAATCACATCACTTTGAAACTTTGGGGTGTGAACAATACAACTTCAGTCGATCACGTCCCCACAAAACATGTATACCAGGTCAATCCATCAACCATTGGCATCCACTTAGAAACAAAGTCATTACAACTAAGCTATTAATTCATTCTATGGCACAAGGATAGAAAGCAAAACTGACAAAGTGAATTGTAGGAGTACGTCATTTCTTTAAGAAAATAATTAATGACGTATCGTGACGCCCATTTATCACGCAATTAAACACAACAATTGTCAATAGAGGCCCAGAAATTATTTTGGAAATAATGTGTACATAGTGAAATCTAATTGGATTGCAAATGCAGGTCGAGAATTTTTAAATATTACTTCGGTGATAAAAGTGAAAATTCGGAATAAATTGTGCCAGTTAAAATTTGAAACGCTAGAGGGGAGGCTTGCAGTGGTATGCCGAGAGTTGGATAAATGTGTGCTTTGTAGTGTGGTTCCTAAAGGGATACCACCTTCTGTATATTATAACAGACCACAATATATGTACTATGTGCCAGGTAAATCAATCATCTCTACATAATCGGAGTGGCCCTAAATAGTGCTCTCCATTCATCCGAAAGGTTTTCAATAGTGAAGTATGATAACACATACAGTATATATTCCGACTAGGCTATCGTATAGCGAATTAATTTGAGTCACATGAATGAACAAACACATCGCTAGTTACTTGGTGTCCAGTTGCCCGTGCTCGTAAGTAGAGAAGTCATGTCCCAGGGGGTTAACTGAATAGTCAACCCGCAATACATCCAAGAGCACGGCCGTGTGTACTCCTGGAGAAAGACGTGTGGGTGCTCTAACGAAAGGGCTCCATTGCCTCTATCTATAGGCTCCGTGCGTTAGAGGGAGAATTGCTCCGCCACGCTACGAGTGGCCGGAATTGTAAGCTGTTGCGGTTTACCGCGGACCGCAGAAATATCAGCTGTCATCACACAGCGTGTTGCCATGGCAGACTTGATAATAACTGTAGGATTTCAGAGTATTTTATCTGACAATAATCGGCCCATTTCTTCGAAGAAAGGCCGTCTACTTGCAGAAAGTGGGCATGTTTTAAATTTAGTAGAAAAGCAATTTGCAGGAAATACCAACAGTGTAATAACTGCTAATGTGATAAGAGAAACATCAGTTCGCCAGAAACCTTATCATGTCACGATAGAGGTAACGTATCTATTCATTTTATGCATTAGTTGGGGGTGACAGCAGGGGAAGATGACCACGTAGTTCCGCCCCTTAAAACATCAATAACTAACTAACTAACTGGGGTGACAGCGGCATTAATGTTCATGTACACGCAATTTCTAATACGATATAATTTTATCGTAGGTTAATGCTACTAGAGAGACGATTGCATGTTCCTGTGAATGCCCAGCTGGATCGTCAGAGAAGTGCAAGCATATTTCAGCAGTTATTCATGCAGTTAATTCAGAGCATGTAACTTCGCGAACCGATCAACCCTGTGAATGGTCTAGACCTCGAATCTCAAACGCGGGGAAAGAGAATTAATATAACAAGGGGAAGAGGTTAGAAGAACTTTTTCCCACAAAAAGGCAGAGGCTTGATGTAAAACCAGCTGAAATTCCCGATTTGAAAACCCCATGTATACTGTCCAAAATTTTAAATGAGGAGAAAAAGTCAGAATCAGTTAAAGTTGCCAATGAATTGCTAGGAAATTTAATAACAGATGTCACAGTTATGGTTCAGAATAATGCATGTAAAAATGTAATAACAACATTATTAATGAAACAGGTGACTACATCTGTAATAACGGTAATTGATGTGTGTAGTGTTAGCAATTCTGCACTAGCAAGTTATTTTTATAACACTCATGTTGTAATTAATAAGACTCAAGCAGCTGAAATTTGTGTAAAAACCTTACATCAATCGAAGTCTGACCTCTGGTTTTCAGAAAGGAAGAAAAGGATCTCTGCAAGTAAGGCACATTCAATTAAAACTAGGAGAAAAGATCATGAGAAGTTGGTAAATACACTCTTTAACCCTAAATGTCTTAATGGTAGGGGTCTTAGAAATGTCACATTTGGAAAAAAGTTAGAAAAAACTGCACTTGCCAAATACACAAATTTATGTGGTAAAACAGTTGTTGAGAGTGGTCTCATAATTCATCTCACCCATCCTTGGTTGTGTTCTAGTCCTGATGGTATAGTAATGGTGAATGGGAAGCCAGAAAGGGTACTGGAAATTAAGTGTCCTATTTCATGTAAAGACAAACCAATCATAGTTGAAAATGTTTAGATTAAAGTGCCCTATCTTATATGAAATTCAGAAGGAAATTTGGAACTGAAACCAAATCATGCATATTTCACTCAAAGCTAGCTATTGATGTACTGTTGTGGGCTTGATGCTTGTGACTTTTTCATTTATACAGACAACCATAGTTCCATTCTTTTAGAAATTCAAAGAAATGATATGTTCTTAAAGGTCTGTATTGAAAAGTTGCAACAGTTTTCTTCACAAACTATTTAAGGGAACTAACGTGCAGATTTAATAATGGGCTTCAGACATCAAAGGAGGTTATACATTTGTCATAACACAACACATATGCACAATGTCATCAACACTACATAATAGCTCACTTGGAATTTTTTGAAGTATGTGATATATTCTTTCACTCTTTGAATGCACCGTTCAACATGAATTCGCACACTGGCAATATTGTAAGTGTCATCAACTTCTTCAGGTGTCAAATTACCTTCATGCATGAAGGGTGGCATTACTAAAATTGCATTGCTGTCCTCCAATATAGTTTTTATACCAGGGAAACCTTTATCAGCCATTATTTGATCTCCTGATTCTATCAATTTCAAAATTCCACAGTCATTTGTGATAAAACTGTCACTAGCTCGACCACCATTACATTTGGAAACAAATGTCACCATACCACAAGGTGCAATTGCAATTATGACCTTAGCAGTATATGTAGACTTATAATTAGAGTACATATACACACGCTGGCTGATCTCAGGAGGCTGTTCTGTTTTAATTTCAGTGCAGTCTATAATAGCTCTACAATTTGGATAGTTATCTTTAAAAACAGAAGGCAATGTAGCATTAACAGTATCCTTGCTAGGCCAGAAAACCCACTTTTTTGTTGCTTGTGCCAGTACAGGTAAAACAGATTGAAATATCCTAGAAATATTACTACGGTGAATATTGAAAATAACAGCAAGGGCAGCAAATGGTAAGGCTAACTTCATTTTCATTAAGAATACAAAGAGTCTATTTTCTTTACTAATTTTGCGTGTATTAGTATCTGGCAGCAAGTTTAAAAATATATTAAAAATTTCTTTGTTGACACCAGCCAGAACATTTAATTGTGATTCATCAGAAACTGAACTATAACCAAAAAAATCCTCTTTCTTCATATGGGAAGTCAGGCCCAGACAATTTACTAACATGTCTAGGTTTAGCATGTAATGTGTGAAGGGATGATATATTTGCTTGTGTGCTGACACTGTTTCCATCCAAAACACAACTGAATTCAAAATTGCTTTCTACATCATAATGTTTGTTTGTCTGAGTTTGGGCATCAGCTTTCATGGACACTAGAGCAGGCTCACTAGTTTGCAGATCTGATATATCAGGTGTTGAAATGACTAGATTTCTATTTACACTTCTCTTCTTCAATCTCATAAATCTCCTGAGAGAGCCTGTTCCTGTTGACTTTCTTCTGTAACATTCAGGAAAGATACTTGGTACATATGCTGGACTAGCAGGATGTTGAGATTTACACCCTCCTATGAAATGTGTACTGCAGATTCTAGATGATTTTGAAGGTGTCCACAAAGTACCATCTGCCCTATAAAACAAATTGTGTAAATGTGGCAAATTTATGTAAACATACCTTTTAAAGTATGGGCAATCTGTAAATGCAAATATTATTTTGAACACATTTTGTAATATTTAACTTGGATCTGTATTAGGCCTATATTTATTTGAATTTCTATTGTAATGAGTTCAAATTATTTTGTGACTATCTGGTTTCATAATAATATGCTTGTAGGACTATTTAAAATACTGTAATGCTTTTCTATTTAATGTTTATGTATAATTACACACTTCTAATAGGCTATATTTCTGTAGGCTATTAATATTTTGTTCCTATTTTTTGTCATGTACCAGGGCCTATTTCTGTAAATATAATATTAATCCACTAGCCTTTCGAATCCACTTCGTGAGGTCGGGGAGGAAATCTAAAAACATTCACACATTGCTCGGTATTAAGGTATCTGTTATTTAATTATTTAGGCTATCATTAAGACTACTGTGTAATAGAATATCTCTATTATGATGTTTGTGCTTTAAAAATATGGCCTACTGGTGCAGACCTTACCTTGGAAGTATAGCATTACTGTAATTATTTTGGTTGCTACTGTTAACCTATTTGTAAAAGTCATGGTTAGTATAGGTTTTGTACTGTGTAATTTAGTATTAATTAAAATATTTAAATCCCCCATTACTTACTTCTTGCGATTTACTGCTAAAATCCACTGTCTTTTCAAATCCATTTCGTGAGCTCATGATGGAAAACTATAAAATTTCACACTTTGCTCTGTATTGCAGTATCTATTATTGCAGCCAACAACACAGCACATATCATTGCCAGAACGTTTTGACATTTTTTAAATAATAATCTGAAGACAATACTATAAAATATTGAATAAACACATGTAAAAATTCACTCGTATTGCAACGTCTTACGATCAGCTGTTGATAAACAAGACCGTGTGTAGTTCACGTAGTATCCACCCGCAGCAGCACCCTGCAGAACGCACGGTGCCTATAGGACAAGTCATTTACCCATAAGATAAAAACGTTATTTTACTGTGCGTGCGCACTTAAGGCTCATTTTAGTTGGCAGGTTTTTCAAACGTTATGGTAGATCCCCCATACCCACTTATTTTCCCCTACAACCCCACCGCCATAAATCCCCTAAATTCCAAACAGATTTCTCCTCATTTATTATTATTATTTCTTGATTAACTATTAATCGATTATTGGTCACCTACAAGTTTACCGACACGAGATTTCCGAGAATAGTGGATATCAGCTGAATGATAATCGGAGAAAGTCGTGTGAGGGCTCAAACGAAAGGTCTCCATCCTCTTTCCATAGGACACGTCATTTTCAAATTCAATATTTTATTAATGATGGGCGTTTGCAAGGCTAGGTGAGGGTCGGAGCGGTTTCCACAGAGTCATGTAACATGACACCTAGCTGCCCACGATAGGTTAGCCCAAGCGATTGATCCAACATGGCCGCCGATTGATTTATTTATTTATTTTATATTTCTTTATTTATTTATGTTCGACAATGTTGAAATGTAAATTATCATTATAATTTGATACAGCCACCTATGGACTACAAATACACAGGTTTCCTTCTTTACGGTGTTTCTTCCTTCTCATTTAGCTTTCAGCCTCTGGCTCCTTCTCAATCGTTCTTTGGAGGGATTCTTCACACCTGCAATTGTGGTTCTGGAAATGTAAATATTATATGTCAGAAAACAGTACTATAATGCAAGTCATTAAAATACTAGTTTTCATTATGATACATTTTCTCTCCACCAATCAGAGCTCAAGATTTTCATTATGAAATAGTTCTGTGACCTATTTGGTAAGATTCGCTTCGCACATGCACTGGAAATCCAACTTGTTGGACTTTAATTACATGATATGAATGTTGACAATGTAAAAGATATCCGAACCCAAAGGTTTTCATGCATTAACTCGGGAATATGGGAAAATAAATAACTCTGTACCTTAATATCCCGAACTCCAATTTCTACACAGGGCATTGCTTTCGTACGATTTTGGCGACAATTTATGTGAACGCTGGTGTTGATATAACCATGTCATAGACGCAGCAAACATGACATTAGAACCACGGAAATCACTAACCCAGCTTATTTCTTATGCGAATCTTTTCCGCCAGAAGTCATGACTGTCCAATGTGGGACTCCATTGATTTGCCTTCCGTTGACATTCTATACACATCGAATTTGACGAATAACTAGTTGATAATACAATGCATGTTAATTAGCACGCGTTTGTTTCAGCCTTTTGTGCGCCATTTGACCAAAATAACAATATGATCCACCATCTATTGGTATTAGTTCAGGAAAAACGATGCTTCAAAGCATTGTAATTTGTAATAGGGTAGAGAGCAAACACTGAGCTCACTCAGTTCCCAGCACATGCACTTACGTCAACTGACAGAATTTCTATGGATATTTATGAATATTTATATATGTTAGACCATATAATATAATTATAATTATCGACTAATAAAATCAGTCATGTGCAACTCGCCTATTCTGGTAATTAAGACACTCGAATCGAAATTATAAAACTCGCTTCGCTTGTATTATAAACATAGCCTGCTCGTGTCTTAATTATTGCCATTATAGGCTCGTTGCATAATGTTCTTTTTTAGTATTTAATATTTAATTTTTAGCCTATTTTCATTTTATGAAAAAATAGGCTTATGAGGTCACCTTTTGTCCGTGTGTCTGTGGGTGTGATTCGTGTGTATGTCCCTCCTAATAACTTCTAAACGGCTGTAGCGATTTCAATGAAACTCGGTAAGATCATAGAATCATTCTGGCCGTCCCCGACCGTGCCCTTTAAATTTTATTGTGACTCACTAATCCAACATGGCGGCTCTGCGAAATATTTCACCAGCAGTCTGTATCTCAGAAACTATTACAGGTATCACCCTGAAATTTTATACGGTGATAAAGGACACTATTAGAAGTTCACCTATGAGACTTTCAAGAACCTGGTAACTACAAAACCAACATGGCTGCTAAGCGAAGTTGAGACTTTTAAGTAGACTTTTCTCGCGATTTAACCATCCAAACGTAATGAAACTTGGTATAGCAAATGTTTATACACATTGTAATGCAGAGGGGTTTAATTTAGTTCAATTGTTTACATAACCTCAAAATAGAGGTTGTGCGAAATATTTCACTGGCATTCTATATCTCCGAAACTAATACAGAAATCACCGTGAAATTTTGTACGGTGATAAAGGGCACTGCTACAAGTTTATCTATGTAACTTTCAACACATGTAAAGTGCAAAACGAACATGGCGGCCAAGCGAAGTGGAAATATTTTAATAGACTTTTCTCGTGATTTAACCATCTGAGCGAAGTGAAATATGGTACAGTAAATGATTATACATATTGTAATGCACTGGCATCTAATTTAGTTCAATTGTTTACATAATCTCAAGATGGAGGCTGTGCTAAATTTTAAAATTAAGTTTTTATTTCTTGTGGCGTAATCATGCGATCGAAGTGAAAGTTTGAATGATGAAGGTACGCAATAATTTTCCCTTAATGGTACATAACTCTATGGCCTATACATATAACAATCCAAAATGGCGAGCATCCGAAATATTTTGACGGTTCTTAATATCTACGAATCTTTTACAGCAATCAAACTGATATTTTTTATGTTCATAGAGGCTATGAACATAAGTTCACCTATAGGACTTTCAGTAACCTGGTGAGCACAAATCCAACATGGCGGCGACGCGAATTACAAATATTTAAATGGACGTTTCTCGCGATGTAACCATCCGAGTGCAGTGAAACTTTGCAAGTTAAATGCTTATACAAATGTTATTTCACTGGCATCTAATTTATTTCAATTGTTTTATAACCACAAGATGGCAGCTGTGCGAAATTTTAAAATCTCGTTTTTACTTCTTGTGTCCTAATCATGCGATTGAAGTTTGAATACCACACGTATCCAATAATCTTCATGTAATAATACATACATAAAAATCCAACCTGGCGACCATCTGAAATATTTAGACGGTTATCAATATCTACGAATCAATCACAACAATCAAACTGAAATTTTGTATGTTGATACAGGCAATTAACATGAGTAGGATATATGAAAATAGGCTGTATATTTCTTCCCGGAACTACTTGTTATTTATTTAATACTTAATATTTTTGATTATCGATTTTTTAAATTTCGTTTGGGTCTTCTATGGACCACGTTATTTCAACTGCCTTCTCCCTCGTTCGTACACATTGGACCTGTTTTCACGCATTCTTCTTCAGTGAGCTTCTTTTCGTTCTTCCGTCGAATTCTTGCCGGTTTTCTATACGGGTTTTGGCTGAAAACTCTGTATTTTACCAGGTTTCTTCTTCAAAGAGTCACGTTCCAAGATGTCCTCATGTGATATCCCCAGTAGGTCTTTGTCCACCTCTGTAAACCAGATCTCATTGGTCTTCTTTCCCACAAAGTAAGCACAGATTCGATTGGACAATCTTTCGGAGCTCATTCGTGTTCGATTATTTTTTTATTTTTTTTTCTTATTTCATTATATTTATTATTTAATATTTATTAGGCTACCTATTATTTTATTTATTTATTTATTTATAATTATTATTTTCTATTTATTTCATATTTATTATGGATTATTATTATTAAACGCGCAGGTTCGCTTCATCACGACGGCTATGCGGGTAGCAGCAAGTGTGGTTTGCTCAAGGTCACGCCGTCGTTTCAAGAAGAATAGACCAGTCGAGTGTTAACATGCCGGACTGTTGCATGTGGCGGATTTCCCGTTACCTTTTCAAACGAGACCACACCTGTTGCGTTAGGTCACATGACTGTGGTCGTCCATGTAACGTGGACAAATGAAATATTTATTTATTATTATTATTGTGGTGTTTGAAGCCATATTTTCAGTGTTGCCTTAGTAAACAAGAGTTTAGTGCTTTTCAGTCGGTCAACACGAATGTACCCAAAATAGATGGGTTATGCCCTAATCCTGAAATAAATTACATGAGATTAATAAAACACTAGGATGACCAGTTTCGATCGTCAAGCGATCATCATCAGATCCATTACACTTAGGCTACAAAATCTATGTTTGCAATACTGCAACTAAATAATTGTACATATTGTAAATATTTTCACCTGTATTGCAAACATAGATTTTGTAGCCTAAGTGTAATGGATCTGATGATGATCGCTTGACGATCGAAACTGGTCATCGTAGTGTTTTATTAATCTCATGTAATTTATTTCAGGATTAGGGCATAACCCATCTATTTTGGGTACATTCGTGTTGACCGACTGAAAAGCACTAAACTCTTGTTATTATTATTATTATTATTTAATTTTTATTTATTTGTTAGTTATTTATTTATAAATATAGGGGCCGATGACCTCGTAGTTCCGCCTCTTCTAAGCCTCAATAACTAACTAACTAGGTATGTATTTAATATTATCTATTGACTATCGATTATTTATTTAATATTTTAAATTGATTATTATTTATTTCATATTTAATAGTTTTTGATTATTATTATTTTTATTCTAATACATCGAGTTGAGCCTCCATGGACTGCGTGATAACAACCAACTTCACTTTACTGTCTAGGTTTTGTTCTTGTACTGGCTTTGACTTCCTGCCAGTATATTCTGATCCCAGCGACAAGTGTCGGTTTATGTTCTTCGGACAAAGATCCTCTCCCTTCTCCGGAAGTTGATTCCATTTTAAAACCTTGGTAGTTGTTCACCAATCTACTAAATTTGTTCCTGTCAGGAATTTCTTGGTCTGGAATACCCATTTGCCTGAGATCTTTTTCGCATTCCTCGAACCATCTTGGCCTCGTTGCCTCAGACTTAATGAAACTCTATATTCTTTTCGTTAATCGATCATCAGTCATCCTCAAGAGGTGACAGTAAAATAGTAGCCGTCTCTTCTTAATTGATGCTGTGAAACGGTCTATTAGGTTGTACAAGTCCACATTGGCTCTCATTCGCCACTGTCCACTTTTTTTTATAATATCCTGCGCTCTCCTGTTTTCCAGTTGGTCAACTTGTCAGTGAGTATTCATGGTCAAAGTTTCGGACGCATATAATTCCTCAGGTTCTACAATTGTGGTATGGTGTCGGAATTTGGCCCCTATAGATATTCTTAGCCATTGGGTATGCCTGGTCTAACTTCCTTGTCCTGACATTAATTGCTTCCTCTTCAAATCCATTCTGCAGGCTGACATCACCGAGATATCTGAAATTTGTGACTCGACCGATTTTTCCAAGATTATTGATCATCCATTCAGGTCCATCGCAGATATTTGTCCTATATTTTGTCCTCTGAATAGAAATCTGGAATCCTACCTTTTCTGCAATTTCTGTCAGCCTATTGATCTGTTGACTGCTGAATGTATGTCGTTAGCAAAAATGGCCGGGTCAGACAGTCAACGTATACCTCTTTGTGCTTACGACCTAGGCTGAACCGATCTTCTTTTATTCCTTCTTGGTCTTACAACTTCCTCCATTCTCGAATGAATTTTTCCAAAATACAGTTGAAGAAGAGTGGGGTTAGTCCGTTGCCCTGTCTTACGCCTGTTCTGATTGTAAAAGGATCTGATTTCTCTCCCATGAATTTGACTTTCCACTCCAACCTCTTCCAAAATATTCATTAATGACTCCCGGTCGATTAAGTCATACGCTTTATGAAAGTCAACAAACATGATCACGTAATATGTTCTCCTGCCATCTTGTGCCTGATGATGTTCTTCAGGTTAATGATCTGTTCCAGGCACGAACGACCCTTTCTGAAGCCAGCCGGGTATTCCCCGATCTGTTGATCAAGATGCGCTTCTATTCTGTTCTGAACTGCTTTGGAGAAAATCTTATATGGAACCGATACTAATGAGATGCCCCTATAGTTGTTGACATTTTTTGGCCTATTTTCATTTTATGAAAAAATAGGCTTATGAGATCACCTTTTGTCCGTGTGTGTGTGTGTGCGTGTGTGTGTATGTGAGGTGTGTGTGTGTGTCCCCATAATAACATTAAAACGGCTGGTGCTATTACAATGAAACTCGGTAAGATCATAGCACTATTCTGTCCGACCCCGACCGTGCCCTTCAAATTTTATCTTGTCTCGCCAATCCAACATGGCGGCTGTGCGAAATATTTCACCAGCATTCATTATTTCCGAGACTATTACCGATATCGCCCTGAAATTGTGTACCGTGATAGAGGGCACTACTAGAAGTTCACCTACAAGACTTTCAAAATCCTGGTGACTACAAAACCAACTTGGCGGCCAAGTGAAGTTGAGACTTTTAAATAGACTTTTCTCGCGAGTTAACTATCCAAACGTAATGTAACTTGGTACAGCAAATGTTTATGCACATTGTAATGCACTGGAGTCTAATTTAGTTCAATTGTTTACATAACCTCAAAATGGCGGCTGTGCGAAATATTTCACTGACATTCTATATCTCCGAAACTGTTACAGATATCACCCTGAAATTTTTTGCGGTGATAAAGGGTACTGATACAAGTTTACCTATGTAACTTTCATAAAACTGTAACGTACAAAACGAACATGGCGTCCAAGCGACGTTGAAACATTTTAATAGACTTTTCTCGTGACTTAACTTTCTGAGCGCAGTGAAATGTGGTACAGTAAATGGTTTTACATATTGTAATGCACTGGCATCTAATTTAGTTCAATTGTTTACATAACCTCAAGATGGCGGCGGTGCGAAATTTTAAAATTAAATTGGTATTTTTTGTGTCGTAATCATGCGATCGAAGTGAAAGTTTGATTAATGAACCTAGGCAATAATTGTCCTTGAATGGTACATAACTCTATGGCCTATACATATAACAATCCAAAATGGCGAGCATCCGAAATATTTAGACGGTTCTCGATATCTATAAATCTTTTACAGCAATCAACCTGTTTTTTTTAATGTTCATAGAGGCTATGAACATATGTTCACCTATAGGACTTTCAGTAACCTGGTGAGCACAAATCCAACATGGCGGCGACGCGAAGTATATATATTTAAATGGACGTTTCTCTCGAATTAACTATCTGAGTGCAGTGAAACGTTGCACGTTTAATGCTTATACAAATGTTAATCCATTGGCATCTAATTTATTTCAATTGTTTGCATAATCACAAAATGGCAGCTGTGCGAAATTTTAAAATCTTCTTTTTACTTCTTGTGTTCTAATCATGTGATTGAAGTTTGAATACCACACGTACACAATAATCTTAATGTAATAGTAAAAAAATATAAATCCAACTTGGCGACCATCTGAAATATTTAGACTGTTCTCAATAACTACGAATCTATCACAACCTTCAAACTGAAATTTTGTATGTTGATAGAGGCAATTAACATGAGTAGGATATATGAAAATAGGCTGTATAGTTCTTCACGGAACTACTTGTTTATCACCCTTTTTCTGTAGTGGTTTGATTAGTACTGACAGCCATTCATTTGGTAAAATCTCAGGTCTCCATATCTCTTCAAAAACTTGACTAGTACCTCTAGGGTTTTATCATTCGCCAGCTTCAGTAGTTCCACCACTATTGAATCTTCACAAGCGATCTTATTGCTCTTTCAACTGTTGATAATATCTTTGATTTTCTCTTTCAAGGTGTGGATGAGTTGGGTAATTTATGGATCGGATCGCACACAGGGAATTGTTCTTGTGATTCATCACAATTAAGTCGTTTTCAAAGTAACGAGACATGATCATACAGTTTTCTATGTTGGTCAGGGCCAGCTTTCAATTTTCATCTCCAAAACAGAGACTGAGGGCTTGATACCCTCTTAAATGAGACTTGAACGTTTGATTGAAGTCTCAGGCATTGTTTTTCACGAAATCCTGATCGATCTCTTCTAACTGCCCGTCTCTCATATAGTCGCTTGGCCCTTCGGAAACTTCTGGCTTCTTCTTTTCAAGCTTCACGGAACACAGAAATCTTCAGGTGTTCAGGTCGAGTTCCACTTTTTCCAGGCATATGTACTTTGGGTCAGCACTTTATCACAAACCTCATTCCGCCATCTATGCTTTCTCTTCTTAGCTGTCAGTATTGTAGTATTAGCTGCTTGTTGGATCTTAGAGGCAATGTCCGCCCATTTATGAGATTCAAATGTCAGGTGCTGGTGGTATTGTTTTTATACATTTTGTTCGATTTTCAACTTTTTCAAGGTCATATTTTCGAATCCTATTGCCCGGTTTCTGGGTCTTATTGAGGGGAATGACATTTATTTTGAACTCAGAGAGGTAATGATCTGAATCAAACTGGGCACCTCTCTGCACGTTAACATTCATTACTTCCTTAATCGCTCTCCTACAGATTGCTATATGATTGATCTGTTTCTCTCCACACACATTCCCTGGTGAACGCCAAGTTGTTTGTTTGGTTTGTGTTTGTAGAACGTTGACTTTATCTGAAGATTGAAGATGCTACACAGATTGACAAGTCTTATATTATTTCTGTTATTCATCCTGTGAGCAGGATAGTTTCCAATTGTTGATCTGAATTGCGGTTTTATTCCCAGCTGAGCATTTTAGTCACCTAGTAAGATCTTGATGTTCTTTGTTGGTATTTTCTCCAACTGTTCTTCAAGGAGGTCCCAAAACTGTTCAACTATCTCGGGATTACGTCTGTTGTCCTCATTAATCAGAGCATGCGCATTGATCAGCGTGTATCCTCTGTTACCTCAGCAGACTTATATTGGATAGTCTCTCAGAAGGGCTAAATAATTCCACTATTGAACTGACAACCTTCTTACGAACACATCCCATGATGCTTGGTTGTTCAAACCATTGTGGGTCAGAAAGCTCCTTCTCAGTAATAGAACCGAGGTTGTAAGCCCCGGAGCTCAATAACAGTCCGCTCCTCGGCAGACAGACGCCTTTAGCAGCCGCTAACAAGAACAGACGGTGCTAAATAAAGACAGTTCCTCCGCTTTATCCTCCAATGAGACCCGAAGCCTTCTTCCGCTTACAAAACCGATGACAATCTTCACCGTAACACTGGTAAGGGGCACTTACGAGGTATTACTATCCAGGACAGCTGGAGCAAGGTTTTCTACAGAGATGTTACTCCTCTATCATTCACCACATTGTCCTGGCTTGTGACAGACATTGCCTGGTTTCCCATATGATGGACCCAGGTTGGCGGCTTTTATTATTGTGTATTTATTGTTTTTTTAATCTAGGGCAGTACAACAACAGACAGGATAACCGAGTGGTCGATCCCAACTTTTGCAACACCAGTCACGGTAGCAACGTGCACTCGCGACCCATCCAAGATGGCAGTCCCACCAACACCATACACCTGCCCCCTTCTCTCACGCCATATCCCCTTATCCCCACCACCACCACCTTCAAAATTCCCTCAAATTACGAACAGATTTTTCCAAACTTTACCAGATTTTCCACAAAGACCAGCATTGCTGATACTTACTTATGGCAGGCCCCTCTCTGTCGACCTCCCTTGCTCATCTCTTATTCTCTTCCAACCCAGTTGCCATTCGAGTGTCCTGTGATCTACTAAAATCATCAAATATTCACCAGATTACCTAAAATATCCAAAATACAATAAAATTTAATAAGAGTAATGAAATTAATCATATAGCCCCAAAATTCTTTCAATTATACCAAGATTCTCCGAAAATAATAAGAGTCCCCAAAATTCTCCAAATTTTATCAAAATGTTCTAAAGTACGTAGGAATTCCTGATAACACCCAAATTTCTACGATTTACTCCAAACTTCCGAACAAATATACCAAGATTCCCAAAAAACCTTCCCAATATACTAAGATTCCCCAGATTCATCAGATTACCCAAAATCAACCCAAAATTCCTCAAATCCTACAATTCCAAAGCACACCAGACATCCTCGTAAGAAACGGTTATACTTTATGTTCAAATACATAATTGCAACTACCTTCCAATGGGGGTAAGGAATGGATGGTTAGGGTACCCGCGCGAGCATCAGTTGACACAAGGACAAGGGCACAAAGAGCCCACTGATGAGCGTATTGGTGTTCCTAGGCGAAACCCCACACAAGTATTAATTCCTTGGCCATAAGAGGCAATATACAATCTTCTTGGGAGCCTTTATAAAGGGGGGGGGGGGGGGTGAAAGACTGATTGAGCATTAAGCTCTCGCAGTAAGGAGTTTGTGTACAGTTAGCTACTCCTGTGGGGGGTCAAAGCAAGGTCACCAAGTGCCCGCTGATGAGCCTATCTTGGTGTTCCTAGTCGGTACTCCACATAATACACGGCGTAAACCTAGAAGCATTTATGAATTTTATATTAAAGCAGTTTGAACATTTTGATAACATGGGCCCTGCATTCTCATATGGTGGTTGTGTTAGGGGATATAAAGAGTCGACGTATATAAAAGTCAACGCAATGAGTTCTCAGTTGGGATCAACAGTATCGTTCAAGAAATATGGTAGTGTAGCGACGAACTCTTTCTACGTCGGTTAGTTTTTGGAGCGCCCTTGCTGTATGGAAGTGAGTGATGGGCAGTTTAAGGATTACCGATACAAAAACTAGAGTTAACTGATGTGAAGGTAGCACTTATGATTGCTGGGACGATTAGGTGGTAACAATGGCAAGAGGTGTATGCATTCTCGTAATGTGTAGTTAAAGGCTTAGTTAGAAATGGACACGTTGGAAATAGCTTTCCGTGTGAGCCAAGTTAGATGGTGGGTTCCTCTGGTGAGAATGGAAGGAGGAGAGATTACCTAAGAGGTTAATGATTTCGGCTGTAGAGGGTAAGAGAAGGAGAGGTAGTCCTAGGAGGCGAAGGATGAAATCAGAGTTTAACGGTCTCAAAATGAGAGGTTTAGAAGCAGAGAAAGCCTCAGTACTAACTGTTAATAGGGGATCATGGATACAACTCTCTGTCGTTCTATGACGTCATCAATTGTCTCGCTTCCTGATCTCGATACACGCATCCACTTGTCGGTACATATCCATGGGCTTGTGAAACTCCGTGTGGGGTTCTTTACACTAGTATAGGGGAATTTGTGGGGATTTGGTTCATTCCGAGGTGATTTAGGTAATTCCTGTGGAAATTTTGGTATTTGAGTGAATTAAGGAACAATTTGGAGGGAAATCTGAGGTATTTAGGTGTCGTGTTAGATAATCTGTGTTGTTATCGTGTCTGTAGTAATGTGTGTATTTAACAATTAAGGATAGGGAAGGACGCAGTGATGGCCTTCAGTTAGGAACCATCCCAGCATTTGCCTGGTGTAGAAGTGGTGCACCTTTTCCAGGAAGGGTGAGGTCGGAATCGAACCCGCCTCTTCTGAGTTGTGCTTCACGAGGCTGAGTGGACCCTGTTCCAGCCTTGGCAGAGGAGGGAATCGAACCAGGGTATTCGCGATGAAAACTGTATCTATATTATTAACATTGAATGGAGATTGCTTGTTATCACAAGTATGTGATAGAAGCGGCATTTTATACCCGCTGACATGGCATCTGTCATGACCTGGGAGACTGTTTGACTAGTTCGCTCAAGAGTGGACTTGAAGCAACTCGATCGTTTAGCTCTGTGTACCTGAGTACGCGTAATTCATGTTGGGGGATTATTTCATCTCGGTCGTCAACCCCGTGTATTTGCGTGTGCGTAATTGATGTTGAGCGATTGCGACAACTTGGTCATCGATACCTTGTGGTTACATTTGAGAGGACTAGAGACATCATGGTTATTACGCACCGTCTGTTGGGTAATTTGAAAAATTTTAGTTAAATTCTGGGGGTAAATATGAAGGGATTGATGAACTTTTGTCAATTTGAATAATTATTGAAAAATCTGTGCATTTAGGGACTTTAAGAGACATTTATGTGAATTCTGGGGTAAATTTGGAGATTCTGTGTTTATTTAGGTAGGCATTGGTGAAGTTGTTTATGTTAGGAAAATTTTAGAGAATTCTTCTTGAAATTCAGAAACATGACTGGTGTGGAGTAACGGGTTACCGTCCGTTAACTAGCCTGCACCGATAACGAATCATCTGGCCGGGAACCCATGGGTGTGGTCACACACTGCTCTTAGAACACCTCCTGATGAATTTTATGAGTTCAGTCAGTTACTGTAACGGCAATTTTCATATCGATCGCAATACACCCTAGGCACGGGATAATTCCTTACTGTCATTGTCGGAAGAGAGAACAAGAGTTGAACAAAGAAGGTGGACGTGAAAAATGACAGCGAGGAGCCTAGCCCCAAGTAAGGGAAACCTATACCATACCCGGCTCGGGACACCTTGGTCGCTAACCGACATTCCACTCGTTGAAGACTCCATGCTCTGGGAATTTTAGAAACATTTAGGGGAACTCTTGTGTCAGAATTTAGATATTAACAGCACGGTTACGCCGTCGGGTCAGCCCGGTGTCTTAACATCATCCTTCTGCCCTTGGGGAAAAACATGATGTTACCAGCTTGTGTGGACAGATACCAACTCGCGTCTATGCCGACCGTCCGCTCCTTGGCCACATTGCAAGGTAGTTAAAAGTATGTGTTTAAACGTATAGCTTAACCCGTTTATTACAAGAACGTCTGGTGTGTGTGCTCTGGAATTGTAGGATTTGAGGATTCTTTTGTGAATTCTAGGTAATCTGATGAATTTGGGGAATCTTAGTATATTGGAGGGACTTTTGGGAATCTTGATATATTTGTAAGGAATTCTGGGGAACCTGCTGAATTAGAAATAACCCAATTCGGGGAAATTTGGGAGGATTTTTTAATGTATTTTACGAAATTTTGGGGAATCTTAGTTTATTTGGGGGATGTTTAGGAAATGTGGTCATTTTATGCGTTTTATAGAATTTTGTGGAATTTTGGTGATTTTAGGATATCTGGTGAATGGGGTAATCTTAGTATATTGGGAAGGATTTTGGGGATTCTTGATATATTTGTAAGGAATTCTGGGGAATCTGCTGAATTAGGAGTTGCCTAAGTCGGGGAAATTTGGGAGACTTGAGGCTTTTTAATGTCTTTTAGGAAATTTGGGTAATCTTAATATATTTGAGGGTTGTTTGGGAAGTATTGTCACTTTGATGCGTTTTATAGAATTTTGGGGAATTTTGGTGATAGAAAGAAAATCTGGTGAATATATGATGATTTTGGCAAGTTACATGACACTCGAATGGCATCTGGGTTAGAAGAGAATAAGAAATTAGCAGGGGAGTTCGGCAGGGAGGGGCCAGGCTAAAGTACTTGTAACCAATGTTCTCTGTGGAAAATCAGGTAAATTTTGGTAAAATCTGTTTGGTATTTTAGGGAATTCTGGAGGTGGTGGTGGTGAGGATTGGGGGATTGGGTGTGAGGGAAGGGGTCAGGGGTATGGTGTAGATGGGACCGTCATCTTGGATGGGTCAGGAGTGCATCGAGGGATCGGTTGTTCGGTCATCCTGTCTAGTGTTGTAATACCCATAAATAAATAAATGCCTAAATAATAACAATAATAATCAATCCATATTAATTATATAATTTCTGTATCGGAATGCTAGCAGCTCTGCCGATGTGTAGCAGGAATGTCTGCACCATTTTGCATTCAAGATGGCGTTCATCAGGGATCGGCTTTATCTCCACCTCTGTTCATCCTCTGTTTCGACACTAACAGCACAGAAGTGTTAACACTGCACTCATGGACTCTACCTTTTGATGATGTTATAGGCACCTGTGAATCGCGCGAAGATTTGCAACACCTAGTCCAAAGTTGGTAAGACTCCTTGTCCCCTATGAGTTCGTATACCATTCATCCGATTGCGATGAAACTAGGGTGAATTCTTGTGTGCACTACGGAGAAGCTGTCTAGCTTCAAAATATTTATGTAACAGGAAAGGATGAGGGACTTAACAGGAACCCTTACATCCCACAGTAACCCAATTGCACAATCAGTATACTTATCACACCGCAATGCCAGGTGTGAAAATAGCTTTCTGATTCATCGCGAGGTGACATTAGGAGACTGTCAGCAGCCCGCCGTGTTATTTGGCATCGTTGCCTATTCCAAACCAGTTCACGCCATGGTTTTGGCAAGGGATTCTTTAATAGTATCTTCCTTTCTGTCTTTGATTAGTATTGCAAGGCATGCCGGGTACAGCTAGTTGAAAAAAATATTAAATAAATAAAAATTAGTAATAGATAGTAAATTAAAAGATAATAATTAAGCCATATTAAATATTTATAAAATAGATAAATAAGTTGGAAGAGAAAAGAGATTGACCAAGGAAGGTCAACAAAGATTAGCCTAGCGCAAGTAGAACCAATGGTGGAATTTTATGGTAAATCTAATTAAATTTGGAAAAACCTGTTTAGAATTTTAAGGAATTCTAGGGTTGTGGGTGGTGGCGGATGGGGTAGTGGCTAGGGAAGGAGGGGTGAAGGCATCTACCATAACTTTTGAAAAGTCGTGATCTTGAAAGAGCCTCAAGTGCACTAAATTACATTATTTTCCCCGGGGATGTGGGGGATGGATCCCTCTCGTTTGAGCCCACACATGAATATCTCCGACTGCTCGTTTGATAGTTCGCATGGCTCTCCCACTGTATGTATTGCAGGTTGCCCGTTCAGCTGCCCTAAGATATCCACTTAATCGAGACGATAAAAGATCATTTTCACTGTTAAGAAGTATCAGCCGGAATTGATGGTTATTACCTCTTCTCCACGCACAAGCGGTTTTTTCTTGCTATAGAGAGATTAAAACGTTCATCCGGAAGAATTATAAATTCAAAATCTCCGACATACAGTATAAAACAGTATTTGTCTCTATAATATATATTGGCTGCACGAGTACCGCTTCATTGAAGAATAGAAACGTGCTCAGTTTCTAGAATGTAAGGAAAACATGCCTGGCAATGCAAGTGCTGAAAATGCATTAGGTAAATTTTGACTGGTTAGATCTCTCGACCACAAAGGTATTAGCACGTTTTGCTTGATCATCTAACATAGCCAAATAAACTTCTTTTCAGTTGGTCAACACGATTGTACATAAATTGTAATGTGTGTTATTCCCTGAAGCAAATTACATGAGGCTAAAGAATTCTCTTGAATGACTAGTTCCAATCATCATCAGGCGCATCACATTTTGGCTTTTAAATCTGTGTCTACGAATACAGAAGGCTATTGTATAATTATCTGAAATTGTGCTATGTGATTTTGATATTATAATGTTAGTGGCTATTTTACTTCGCAGAAACGACTACAATTCGGAGAACTCTTTAACAAGAGATGCAAACTCAGCCTCACTCAAACAAACTGGTACAAAAATAAGAATGTCCACGCATAGCGGTCATAAGGCATACGGATACGCATGCATAACTTGCAGAGCAAAATTTACTCAGAAAAGTTGTTTGGAGTGTCACATGGTGATCCATAGTGGTAATAGGCCTCATTCCTGCGGTACATGTGCAGCCACCTTTACTCTGAAAAGCACTTTGAATAAACACATGTTGACCCATAGTGATCTTAGGCCTCATTCCTGCGGTACATGTGGAGCCACCTTTAACCGGAAAGATTATCTGAAAACACACTTGTTAATCCATAGTGGTCTACGGACATATTCATGCAAAACATGCACAGCAAAATTTACTCATAAGAGCACTTTGAATAAACACATGTTCACCCATACTGGTCTTAGACCTTACTCCTGTGATACGTGTGGAGCAAATTTTAGTCAGAGAAGTACTTTGCAGACACACATGTTGATCCATAGTGGTATAAGGCCTCATTCCTGCAGTACATGTGGATTCACCTTTAAAATGAAAAGTCATTTGAAGAGACACATGTTGATTCATAGTGGTCTATAGCCTCATTCCTGCGGTATATGTGGAGCCAACTTTACTCAGAAAAGTCATTTAAAGAGACACATGTTGATCCATAGTGGTCTAGAGCTTCATTCCTGCGGTACATGTGAAGCCACCTTTACTCTGAAAGTACATTTGACACTCGCGGAGCAAAATTTAGTGATGAAAGGAATTTGAAAAAACTCTAAAGCCATATTCCTGTGGTACTTGAGGAGACAATTTTACTCTTAGAAGTCATAAGATGATACACAGGCTGATCCATAGTGGTCTTACGTCTTATTTCTCTGCTACATGCGACGCAAAATTTACTGAGAAAAATAGTTTGAAGGTACAAATGTTAATCCATCGTGGTCTAAAGACACATTCATGCAGTACTTCCAGAGCAATATTCATTGTTAAAAGCACTAAGAACAAACACGTGTTGATGCATAGTGGAATAAAGCCTCATTCCTGTGGTACATGTAAAGTGAACTTTGCTCTGAAAAGTAATTTGTGGTTTCCCATGTTGATCTATAGTGCTCTAAAGCCATATTCCTGTGGTACATGTGGAGCTCACTTTAAAAAAAAAAGGATCTTGAAGACTCACAATTTGTTCCATAGTGGTTCTAGGCCTCATTCCCGTGGTACATATTGTGTCAAATATTCTCATAAAGGTTATTTGACGAGTTACATGTTGATCCATAGTGCTCTAATGCCACATTCCTGTGCTACGTGCGATGCTCAGTTTACTGACGATGTTACATTCAAGAGGTATCTGACGATCCATAGTGGTCTATAGCCATAATTATGTATTTAATGCGGAGCAAACGTCACTTTGAAAATATATTTGAAGAGACTCACGCTTGCTTTCTTGTAGAGGAGAATTCACTAAATGTAGTTGCATATATATAAAAGGCTCATTCTTTAATACATTTTGGCTGGTACTTTATTTATGTAATATATTTGAGTCGGCATAGGAGTAAGTTTCGAGATTCATAATCAATTCTGGCAGTCAGTCATATTCATTTCAGGAGTAAGCAAATTTACTTTGTGTTTCAGTTGTGGAAATATTGTATATAAAGTAATTACTGTTATTTCTGCACAAAAAGGGAGACAATTCATGTATTTCTCCAATGTATATGTTTCTTCCTAGTGACCAGTTTTCGTTGCAAGAGAAGGTTTCAAAGACAACCTGAGCATCTTTAGTTTCTGGAAGGCAGTTTATATCATATTTTTAGCATGCTATTCTTTCAACGGTTTCAAGTGAAGAGACAGAGCGGAATTTGCACACACCTGAATTAAATATTCTGGGTACTTTACTGGGAGAGGGGAATTGTGTAATTCCATAGGTGAAATCCGTGCATGTTATAGTTAGAGGGTTAGGTACTGTACCCGTTCGTCCGAGGCATGCGATGACCCATCTGCTATTACATCGCATACCTGGCATCCCAGGACAGGTAGAGTTGAAGTAAACACTAAATAAAATAAGGAATGTGTCAGAAATTCAGTTGAAATATCACAAAAGCAGAGGGTAACACGACATAAAATATCTCCGGGTCTTTACGGGCTTTAAGTTAATTAGAATATCAAATAAAAAGGGCGCCATCTACTGAATACCTAGCAAGCACATCCTTCCTGGTTAAGCCTTAAGTATGACAAAGGAAAGGATTGGGAAAACACATCATCATGAAATCACAACCTAAAATAAAATAAAGTTTATTTAAACTTGAGTGGTCCGACAGAAACAAAATAAATTCCTGCCTAGGAGTATGGTAATGTATAACAGTTAGGATGTTAATGTTCTCTCAAATCATACCATCTCCGTACTGCTTCAAAAGAAAATATTCACGTGCAAAAAATAAAAATAGTTCTCTTGTGCTCTCAGGGTCACCGTAGCACTATGTCTTTACGTCACTGACATTTTGTAAGCCCTGAGACCTATCTTTGTTTCACATAACATCAGGTACGTGAATGTCAATTATATATTAAACTTTCTATCACACAACAAATTTTATACCAACACTAACATATATTCAATCATTCATAAATGGCTGGAATGTCACTGTTCCAAACGTCGTAATCCTAATAAGCACTCTTAAGATTAATAATAAATTTGTACACGTCATTTACACCACTTCTAACAACTACTAGGTTGTGAATCACAATTCTGTTCTAATTATCTGTCATCATGATCATCATCCATAGAAAAAATTATTAACTGGTCCTCAAATCGGCTATCGTTCAATTATCTGTTCTATTCAGATCAGAATCATTAATTTCCTTATCATCAGATCATTCAAACAATTATTATATTCATCATCTCATTAAATCATGTGCAAATCATCTCATTCAATTTGATTTAATTTCAACATCTAATTTAATTTAATTCAATCCATTCATTTAAATTATTTTATAGTCATCCGCTTATTTAAATTTACTATAATCATCGTATTTAAATTTTAATACAGTTCTCAGCTTATTTAAATTTATTTCAACTTATCAAATGTATTATAGTTATCGGCTTATTTAAATTTATTTTTATTTTGTTTTAATTATCAGCTCTTTTAATTAATTATCATTTTATTCATCTATTCATCAATTTATTTAACTAATTATTATTAATTTTTATTATCCGGTCAGATCACCAATATGTTTAAACTTCAGATAATAATTTCATAAATTATTATTATTATAATTATTATTATTATTATTATTATTATTAGAGAATCTTGGATTATAAAACTTCCAGAAAATATTTAAGATTGGTTACCGAACGTTGCCCAAAAAACCACCAGTTCCAGGCTATACCCTTAATACTCTCAATTGACATGCCAAAAATTCGTTGTCTTCACTAAATCACATTGGATCTTATCATCCAAAACTTCATCACTTAAATTCACTTCATCAAATCTCGCATGTGAACACCATTATTATTTCACATTATACCACAATTGTTCTGCACAGAGCATGAACTTCAAATATATACTAGACTGGGTTCGATGACCTCATATCTGCATCAATAACTCACATTGGCCATATTATAAACCTCTCTTTGGCATCTTCTCAAACTTGGCCGAAAATATACCTCAACTCATCATACAGAATGAATGATCCACAAATGAGCCACTGGTTTCAGACGGTTGACGAAAATCACCTACAAGAATTGTAGTCATTAATATCATGTCCAGACAACTTCTTAAACAATAAGAAAAATTACCAAAGTAATCGTAATACAATCCAAGATTTAATTTAATCCAGAGTATAAAATCTCTCTTTAGATCCTCAAAATTTACTTCAAAAAGAACACCAACGTGTTATATTAACTCATATTCATAATATCTGTTCATCATCTGCCTGTAATAAATTCGTAATAAGAAAGAACTCTTCTTAAAAGACTCAATTACTTAAAATCCTTTTCAAGGGTATAAACTCACTCACAAAATAGTATCAAATATGAAATAACTGTACTCTCAAAAGAGTAATGCAACAAACTATTGGATTGGAAATACAGGAATTACAAAGTGTAACCCTGCTGACATTTATTTCTAAATTATTTAACAAAGATCAAATAATATTTGACTGGTAAATTATTGTTTAATTCTCTTACTATCACAATTGCACTGGGATGATAATATGCTATTCCTAAGCGACGGGTAAGGCGTTCAACACCAGACAGCTACTGAAGTAACAGGCCCCACTAAGATGATAAATTCCTATTTTGACAGGTCAGGCGATCAATACCACACAGCTACTTAAAGTAACAGGCCCCGTCTTCGTAGACTAATGAGTGAGTGCACATGATTGGAATCAACAATATTCTACTTGTCACATGAAAGCGATACTGATTCGCTAGAGCGAATTAAATTCCACATCTCAAAAACAATCTAATAAAGAACAAGAAGTTCCGTGACGAACTAAAGAGCCTACTTTTCTTAAAATTTAAGATTCATGCCAATGATTAATCTTCATGGACCTATCTAGAATAATGACGAAATGAATTTGGTAATATCGAAATTTCTAATTATTTTGAAATATACCTGGCATGATGTAGCCTGATTGAGCACTACAGTTGGCAGCCCTGGTGACTGAATATATTCTTAGTTCTATCTCTTAAGGTACAGAATACAATATTTGGTTGAAGTCCAATGGATAGCATGGACGTTACATGCAGTTAGACATTGGACCTATCAGCGCATGTAAAATCATGTTGGCAACAATGTCGTGCATGTGTTGGTCAGAAATAATTTGACATATTATGATGTATTGTTGTGCCAATTATGGATGAAATCCATTTGTTTGTATAGAAGTTACTGGAATTTTAAAATTGGACCTATCACCAGGCTTAGAATCATGTTGGTAGCACTGACATACATAAGTGCTCCAAATTAATCTAGAATGTCAGGAACTATACGTGCGCAATGTTTAGAGCTGTTGGCTTGCATACTTTCTGATATATAGATGTTGGGGTAAAATATATAAACACCATTTATTAACAGTTGGTAGCCCTGATTGCTCTAAAGAATATGCACAATCATATCTGTTATGGTACACTTAGCACATACGAAATTTGGTTGAAATCCAATTGTTAGTATAGAAGACACATGTAATTAAAAATTGGTCGTTTCAGCAGGCTTAGAATCATGTTGGTAGCATTGACATACATTATTTGCTCCAAATTAATCTAGAATGTCGGGCACTATACGTGTGCAAAGTTTAAAGCTGTGGGATCGCATACTTTCTGATATATTGGTATTTGGATAAAAAATAGAGAGAGCATTTATTGACAGTTGGCAGTCCTGATGGCTCTTAAGAATACGCTCAGTCATATCTCTTTGTGTACACATAGCACATACGAAATTTGGTTAAAATCCAATTGATAGTGTAGGAGTTATATGCATTTAAAATTTGGACCTATCAGTAGGCTTAGAATCATTTTTGCAACACTGTCATGCATGGCCTCCTGAAAATTAAACTGAAGTATTATTATCTATATGTGTACCAATTTTGGAATAGTTCACATGTATACATTCCAAGATATCCGACATGGAGCTCAAATTCCAATTGCGATTTTTTAGCAGTTGGTAGCACTGACATCATTTTCAAGTATGACATTGAGATGTCCCGGTATAGGTCTTTACTCATACCAAATTTGGTTTCGATATCTGCAGCCGTTTAGGAGTTGATAGGGGGGGACAGACAGACAGGCATACATTTTCCCGGATCGATCTCATAAGTCTACTTTTCCCTCATTTTTGCAAAATGTGAAAAGTAGGCTAAAAATCCCTGCTGATAAATCTCACATACTCGCTAGTATGCAATAAGCTGACATAAATCTCAACTATCCGACTGCAGGTCTCGAGTTTCGAAATACTCGATAAAAATCACCATGGTCAAGAATATTATCACTTCAAGAAAAAATAAAGAACACAATTCTGCCTAATAAAATCAATAAATAGCGAAATAGTCGGATAAATGTGTCTGCCATCTCATATGTAACACCATATTTTAGCAAACTCCTCAAGATGGCGTAAGAAAATAATCAAGCCATGTCATAAAAAAAATTCCTAAAGATATACAAGTGTGCCCAGTTTCATGTTAGAAAATCATATCAGTAAAGTCATAGCTCTCACAATACCTTCATATTCCAGAAGTTTCATTGGATTTATTCCGAGACCGGCGATAATCCAATTGTACGCAACAGATTTCTCGAAAGATCGGCGAAATCGTCGTATTTGCCACTGGAAATGCATTTGGCCCCGTCCAAACGCACATCATGATGTAGTCACTCTTCTCGATAGTAATCGAATCCGTCACTATGCGCTGCCATAACGTCTCTTCATGCGCCTAGCCCCACATGGTAGAATGAAGGATATCCATCTCGAATATTGTCCAATAATCCCCACAAAGTTCAGTTCGAATGGGCACCCCATTCTATTCTCGGATGTGTTACGCCATTCGCTAACAATGTTCTTATCCACTGTGGCTGAATTGCATTAATGGAAAAAATATTTCAGAATGTAAACATGTTTTCTAGACACCCTGTATCTGTGTTCGACGTGGTAATTATTTCCGTAATTGTTCATGAACTAAAGTCATTTATTGAACACCTCACTACTGTATAATGTGCATGAAATCCATTGTCCCATTTTGCATAACGCAGCAATGTGTAAGCTGCCCCATGGTCGCTTAAAATATGCGATGCTGAAACACATCATTTTTGTACGCCGTAATATCGGTGAAATAACTTCAAAGTCCATTTGGTTATCAGTTGTGAGTGTATGAACTGTAAATGCAATAAGTATCTGGACTGCTGAAAGTCTAAGTCCAAATATCATGAACGTGAAAATGTCGACTGCAATGTTCCACAACGTGACCACAAACTGTCACAAAATGTCGCCCAATGCATGAAATTTCCTGCTTCACCATCTGTGTGTAACACGAAGTTAATCACTAGCCTCATTTTGCCCATGTTGTATGCGACTATTCGTTGTGAATACTGCTGCAATAATGTTCGTTATCCCAATGAAATGCTGCGTATTTCTGCTGTAGATTATGAGCTGGCAAATGCGTTGCTATTTGAAACACATGCTAACGCAACACCACTGTTCAAAACTATGCTGCTCCCTATCACCCTGCTCACAGCCATCGCGATACAATCTCCGGTCAGCATGCTCGACTCTGCCGTGCTCCCAAAGTTACACAATGCTAACTTTACGAAGTGAACCTGCCAGACAGGTGATAATTACTACACTGCACTGTATTGTATACTGTAATACTATCGACTTGCTGCTAGATCAGAATGTAATAGACTCTAGAGCAGAATGTAGTAGACTGATTCCTCGTTTCACTGTGCTGCGACAACTCTCCTCGCTAAACACGTGACTCGCCACCCCTCAGCAGGTGTGAGGGTAGCCCCTACTTTTGTTCTCTGACGTCAGATATTTAGCCTCGGCCCATATCTTCAGTTATGAAGCCATATTATTCAAATAAGGAGTTATCCACCTTTTCCAATGTTAATATCATTAATATTCAATATAATTTCTTTCTCTTCTGAGGTTAAATAATACGTCATTTCCAATTAATCTCCATAAATATCCAGTACTTCTCCCGTGATTCCGTGCGTTTGAGGGGTAGTGACTTCTTCTCTTATAGTCTTCTACGTCGTCTTCAATCATCGTCACTGGCTCGATCTCAGAGCATTCTT
Organism: Meconema thalassinum; assembly: GCA_946902985.2. Lineage (NCBI taxonomy): Eukaryota > Metazoa > Arthropoda > Insecta > Orthoptera > Tettigoniidae > Meconema > Meconema thalassinum. Next base: position 148,586,973 of record OX336397.1, read on the forward strand.
TTCTTCCAAGCAACAAAACTCAACTACAGCTGGCGTAGCCGATAGCCTCGATTAAATATCGGGTACGGTTCTATACCCGTTTCCCAGACTTCACGTCGCACAGTGGTCTTTTTAGGGTATCTGGCCACGCAAAATACCTTTGCATATAGAAATGGTCTATAAACCTTAAAATAACTGTCCAAAATTATGTAAAACAATTTTCTTATTCTCATTTATAAGAATTTAAGTTTGATTGTCGCCCCGGAGGTCCAGGTTCGATTCCCGGCTCTGCCAAGAAATTTTAATTCTGGTGTGAGGGCTGGTATGGGGTAAACTAAGCCTCCTGAGGCAAAACTGAGAAGAGGAGGGTTCGATTCCCACCTCAACCATCCTGGAAGTGGTCCCGGAGGTCCGGGTTCGATTCCCGGTTCTGCAAAAAAATTTAGTTCCGGTGTGATGGCTGGTGCGGGGTAAACTAAGCATCCTGAGGCAAAACTGGGAAGAGGAGGGTTGGATTCCCACCCCAACCATCCTGGAAGTGGATTTCCCCACTTCTACTCCAAGTGAATTCTGAGATGGTTCCTAACTTAGGGCCACGGCCGCCGTCTTCCCAATCCTATCTCAAATGAACAAATAGTAATACAGTCATCACAATAACACAGATTATCATAAAAATTACACAGACACACCCAAATGCTTGGGACTATACGACAACGATGTTGCAGCCCATAAAATAAGCAACAACAACAAGAATTGAGGTTAAACTTCTCTTATTAGCCTAAGAATAATAATAAAAATAATATTATTTTTCAACTGGATTAGGATTTTCCTCAACGCCGCTAAACTGGAAGAAAATTCTGCATTATTTTCAATAAGTTCAGTGGTGTCTCTCCCTCCTTCTAAGCGTATATTCACTTGACCGGCTAACGCTAGCTCCTCCCTGCTGAGTTTTTGTATTAAAGGTCGCAATTTCCTTCATTTCAAAAATTCACTATACTCCACGAATGATTGGGAAGGACGACCCACATTACCTGTATTCCCTCTCCATGTTCCCTTCCAGGCTATTCTTATTTCGTAACAAACTTTCTTAAGATCCTGCGATTGGCAACCCACGTTTTTCTTAACTGCGGGGAAAATGAATAATATTTTTTTCTAATATTATTTTAACAGACTGTCCAAGGGATTTGAGATCGCTGTTTTCTATTAGATAGGTTCAAATCCTTTTGCTTTTCCACCTGCATGGCACCAAGCGTCGGAAAGATCGTTCCGAGAAAATCCTCCCGACAACATTGAAAGGAGAGCAAAAGCCGAAGTTGCAAAAAGTTGCAAATAATTTTTACACAGAAAACTTAATAGGGTATAAGCTATAGGCTAAAGGAAAGAAATTCACCAATGGTTGACAATTGTGAATTTCCTGGTCTGAAAACCCATAAAAGAAGAATTATTTTATTACAAATATTCACTATTTTCAAACGTTTATCACATAAACACAGCGATTTATGTAAGATTTTGCAAATTTTATAAAGAAAGATCATATCATAGTCTGTCATATCCACTGGCAAACGATGAAGATAGCTGAACTAACAAGTATTTACAAGCACAAGATTCAAACACAAATAATCAGGCTTGCTTCCAGCTGTGGATGCGATAAGAAACGCCCTAATTCATCGGTCTTTCACATTCCAGGGGGGAAACAATTAAGATATATAAGTACAGTTCTGAGGTCCTTTGATGTTGCTGATTCTAAAATGTGATACAACGTGAAGAAACAAGACATTTATATTTTACATTTTGAGCGCCCAGATCGAGCAAAAGGACCACTGTGCGTCGGCCCGGAAATCAAACGTGATGTCCAAGAAATGGTACATGGCCGTTACAAAAAAAATATAGGAGTCCCTGAAATATATATATCCGGAAAAACTACCAAAAACAACTGAGAACACGGGCAGGTAAGAGATCTAATGTCTCGGGTCGTTTAACGGGATAGGTGAGAAAGGTTGCCTCAGATATATATATATATCAAATAAAATATGATAGCATCATTCAATTATGAAATGGAACAAGCTGCAGGAATAATTTCAGATAACTAAGATAAAATAGTCTCTCTTTATTTAAGAGCAGACGAACACAAATAAATATACCCTCCTTAAATCGAATTGGTTCAATCTTATGGTGGGATCATAGATCCAAGAGTCCTAAACTACCAATTTGACCTTCCTATTTAACTTGGGGTAATGTGATGTGAAATAAAGTTCCAGTGCTCGTCGGATTAGCTGAATTATCAATAAAATAAAATCGTTGCACTTCACTGTCACAGATTCAGCTTGGAATAAATAGAAATAAGATGTAAATTATATCTTCACATTCCCCTCGAAAATCTAACTTATCACACATTTAAACTAACACATTTAAGGAAAAAAGTTAAATTAATTACGAGAATGCTATCTAACAAGGGTAAATCGTGATTTAAATTTTAATAGCAATAAAAATAGAATTAATTAGCAAATACTATTAACATTGAGCATTCGACATTGGTGTGGAAAACTGTTCAAGTAATGTCCAATAACTTACATGTAGTAATTATTGTTCATTAATAATTATTCCTGTCTCCAATTATATTACATCAATCTGCTATTTGTTGTTAAATTCCACAATTCAGTTCCAATGAATTATAATCCATAAATTATTATAATATCTTCCATATATTATTATTATGTGGATGATGCATTGATTAATTACTATGGCATAATTCATTCATTAATTGCTTATAGATCACTTCACTTAATTGTTTTCCTTTCGAAGAGAAGATCGAATAAAGAAGATTCTTAGGTATCATTAATCTCTCTATAAGCTCTTATATCATTATCCATTATTTTATAGCCATTAATATATATTATTATTGCTACCACCTGCAAAGACAGAACACCGCCGCTTGGCCAGCAGCACGTCGGTAACTCGATAACCAACGCTTTGCTTCACCACTGCGACACTTGAAATGCGCGGGGCCCAACTTACCTTTGTTTGAGAGGTCCGGGTCACCTCCGCTGCAACATCACCTCCAGATGACGAGTCCCAACAGAAGAGCTCCAAAGGAGTGGAAGGAAGATGGAGAAGGGGACAACACACACAGGCTATCGTACAGACACCCCCCAAAAACCAACGGAACTGCCGTCGATGAAATAATGCCACCACAAAAGATTAAAAATTTATAAATAAAAGGTTTAATATTAAAATTTTAAGGAGCACCTTCACCAGAAACAGAACATGCTTGCCTGCAAACAAAGGACAAGAAAAGACTTAAATTAAAATTAAAATGTTAAACAGCCCAAAGGTTAAAATAAAAATTACATGCATAACACAATGAGAAAGGGCTTGATAATTTGCAAGAGAATGCAATAGCGATCCGGCATGCGTAGATCCATGTTAAAATATAAGGGAGCACCTTCACCAGAAACAGAAATAAAAGTTAAATTAACGAAATTAAATTGAATCAGAAAACAAATCATTAATATGCATGATGGAGATAAACACAGGAACAATTACGAAAAACACAATGTTAAACCGACAAGGTTAAATAAAAAAAACATCTTAAGTTAACACAACACGTTTGAGTTTCGCGGTGGACGCCAAGAGACTGACTTTGAGACCATAATGCATCTCTTCATAACATGGCCACAAAACACAAGGAAACCGCATGCCTGATCGAAATTACGGCAAACAATTAATAAAATAAATTTTAACATCAGCGTAAGGAAATGAACGGCGGAAAACAATTAAGTCTAAATACTATTACAATAGTGAAAGGCACGAATCATGAATACATTAATTTGAATACTATATCAATCATAAGATTGGCAAAAGAAAATAAATAATAATTTAAACGTAAAATAAACTAGAAATGTGTCTCCATAAGGTACGAAGAAAAGAGAACAAAAGTAAAATAAATCAGGAAACGTAATTAAAACAGCAATAAAATTAGGCCTATAAAACAAATGAGGAACAGAATTAAAATATTACTACAAGATGATATCGGAGCTACATAACAATAATATTTAAAAAAAATTAACTGATAACGTACCATATTTCCTTCTCAGTGGAGACACACTAATAATAAAATAATTAACACATAATTTTTAAATTCTGTATGGCACTACATGTGCATCAAAACTGGCTAACCCGGCACATGCGTCGTTTAGGTCACAATCACAGGTCTGTATCGACATGCGACCACATTTCACACGTCCACTTCACGGCGAAACGACGAAATTCACAGCCTGAAGAGAACAGGCAATTCCTTTTTCTCTTGAATACATATATTTCGTAGAGAATGGGGGCCAAAGCCCCCATTAGCGGAGACACCTTTCACGACCAGTCGGCTAGATGTGTTTACTTCACGATGGCTAATGGACTCCACCAAAATGGCGGAAAATTTTGGCGTCTCAAATGCAGAACTGCCTTCATGTAAAATTTATTGTCCAATCAGAGATTGACACATCAAACAACAATGTCATAAATAAGTACATAATTTGGCGGTATCAAGGATACACTGGCATTTGTTTCATGACGAAGAATGTAATTGTCTTTCAATTATGTCATGCGTATAAAGAGTTTTATAAGGCGCAGCACACACCATCTAGCGGAGCTGCAGGAACTACTTGAAGTCTTTCAAAAGTCTGACAGCAGCTACCATCTCGTGGTCACAGGCGGAACTGAGCGACGAAGCGGACATTTCAAAATGTCAAGAATTGCATCAGGGGAAATTACCAGTTTGAAACGTTGGGACGGGCACTTGCACGTAACAATTATTATTCATCGCAATCATTAAACATGCATATCGCAATTATAATCTCAGGATTGTGTTCACAGACACCTCCTAGAATTCTTCTAATCACAAAAATCAATTGTGAAATACATCTTTTCACAATCGACAAATATGAAGTATTTCTATCATAATTATTGAATGAGCCAACTGACTCGCATTCAAATGTTGCAACTATAGGACCACTTACGTAAGAATTGTTCACAACATAAATCATATTACATGCATTCATATATAAATAGGCTGCTGCGTAAAAATATCATAAGATAACTAGCTTGATATAACAAAAATCAATCGAATCAACAATTCAGAATCTTTCAATACTCAGATAATTAGTGGGAAATCAATAAATTATTATCTGCAATAATTCTTCAAATTGTTGACATAAATTGCCATACAAATGTGATTATTATCGTTGATAATCAACCATCAATTAATAAATATGAATGTCACCTTTACTTAAATAAATTAGATATTATTATAGTTCACCGAATTATTAACTTTATCAACCATCGCTGTCAAAGATCGGGAAATGTCGCTGACAATCGCATTCAGAAGATCGTGCGAAAATATTCTTAAATCGAAAGAATTGTTATTATAAAAAAAATACATTACATTAATTTAATTTATCAATGAATCAAATAATTATTAAGTTATTATCTCTATAAGGAAAATTTGTGAAATACTATTAGCAATGACTAACTCCTAAGGTAGCTTTTTATGTTTGAAAATCAGGAGAAAATATTACAGTCATCAGGAAATTATATCAATCATGTTTCATGGTGTTGATTGTCATGGTGTATTATGGATGTATGGTTTCACTGCCCTTGCAAATTGTGTGAAGACCACTGATGACTAAAGATGTCTTGAACTTGTCAGACCGCCATTTAATGAAATTGGAAAACCCCAATATCATCGTGCTGACTATAAGTTGGTGTGTCTGCTGATCTCGGTGTTCATCAAATCTTATAAGTTTCCCCACAAATTGTCTAAGCTGACATCATCTTGATTGTGTAAAAGATATCATAAGTTCCCACGATGAAAAGTTTATTGTGTATAAAGAGCATTCTGGATAATTCAGGTTCCCCAAATACAATTTGACTGTTCGCCACTGCTTTCCGAATGTCGCACATTTTAAGAGTCTTGAAATTCAGTTATATATTAATAGTGTTCTGCTCCTCAATGTTTATTTGAAGGATAATATTGTGAATATTGCAGTAATAACTTCTTAATGTGTCAAACCTAGGATTTCACCTAGTATGAGTGCGTTTGTATGTATTGGTTTGTTGTGTTCATTACAGTTTCATCACGAAGCTGTAATTGTTCCTCGTGTTGTGTTATAGTGTAAGGAATTGTTCTACTCACATACATCTCCGATTCACTCTCACGAATATCACTGAATTTATCGCTAGTTTCAAACACTAGAATAGGAACAATCGGTCCGCTGCATAGTACAGTTGACCAGCTATCCCCTCCTGTTATCATGTGGTGTAGTCAGGGGGTGAATAGGGCCTCCCTCTCCTCTGAAGTTTTACGACGTAACACAAATGGCAGTATAACACAGGAGATATTTAATTAATATTCGGCAATACGTTATAGTATTCATCCATTAGTTGATTGGTATCTTATATTATACATATTCGGCCAATGCATGAAGGTAAAGCTGAAATTAATGATGCGTTGAATAAAGAGTATATGTCATATGTTAGAAAAATCAGCATCTCCTTGCCGTGTCCAGCCCGGCTGTTGCTAGGTTATAAGACTCGTTCTCTAGTTGATAATGCACTTGTCCAGTCACGAGCCTATGATCGCGCTGTCTCTGACGTATAAATGAGCGTAACTCAATTGATACATTTTCTTTGAATTTTATTGCGTGGGATTTGGTACACATCCAAACGATATGTTGTGTGAATGTTTAAAGGAGTGGGGTTATTAAACAACAAACTGAAAATTCCGGAATTTTTAGAGAGCAGTTTTGTTCACATCCAATAGATATGTTCTGGCAATGTTAATTGTGGGACGGCTTTAGCGTTCATCCATATGATATGATTTGGAATGTTTTTGGGTTAAAGTCTTCACACATCCACTTACCAAGCTTTGTGTATGCCCATACGCATATTTCTTGTTCTTTGAAATAATTTAGTGCTTATGATAGCATATTCTGTGAAGAGTGTAGTGTTGATATTGACTGACTATGTCTTCATATAATAAGTCACATCTATCTAAGAAATTCATCCAGCATTAAGGATATGACTCATTCTGAAATTGAAGAGTAGCTAACTAACACATTACAGCACATTCAGCTTGTAATGCAAGCACATCAGTGAGCTGTTTTATGCAATTAGCTGCAATTGTAATACACTAGTGTCCAAAAGTTAAGCATAATATTATACAAGGCTATACCGCCTGATAGGAACGTTAGACAGATTGCTGAACAAACAGAAGCTGAATCACACACCATTAATGAAATACACCGTGTCCTAACAACCAGTGTCAGAAAGGTTCAGATAGCTAAGGTACATCTTTGACAACAACTAACAAAACAAGGGAATGTCTTACACAACAAAATATACTTTTAATAGGGTGTATGGTTACCCCTAAAGACCACACATGCTTCGCAACGACGTGGCATGCTGTCTACCAGATGGTCCAAGAGCTCATTTGGCAATCTATCCCATTCCTGTGAAAGGGCAATGCGAAGGTCTTGGAGAGTCCTTGGTGGAGGCTGACGGGATGCAATTCGCCTCCCCAAAGTTATGTTCTATAGGATTGAGATCATCAGACCTCGCTGGCCAGTCCATGCAATGAATGTCTTCCCCAGCCAGAAATTCATCTACCAGAGCAGTGCAGTACGGATGGTCGTTATTGTCCATTAAGGTTAAGTCTTAACCAACCCCAATCTCTGAAGAGTCGAACATGTATCTCCGACCGTTCACAGTGCTTTATGACCACCCATGATGATGATGATGTGCAGGTCTGAACGGCCATTCAACATGATGCCGCCCCACACCATGACACCACCACCAATATACTGGTTCCGTTTCACCATGTTCCTGTGGTTGTATCGGCAACGCGGTTCTCTCCAGATTAATGTGCGACAGTTGTCGTTCTGCAAACTGAAGCGGGATTCATCTGTGCCTCCAATCATTAATGGTCCTGTTTTGACGTTTACTGCTCCACAGTAAACGGGCCTGTCTCTGTGCTGCAGTGAGCGGGACACACACCGCTGGACGTCTGGCAAACAGCCCTGCTGTTCTGAGCATCCGGTGCACAGTTTGCCAGGAAACGGCAACCTTTGAGATCTTTGCAGGTGCACTCCGATTTCGTCGGACAGTTAAGGCCAGATGTCAGTCATGCTGTGGGGTGGTTACTCCTGGTCGACCTGGTAATGGCCTACGACTAACATCTCCTGTGTCTCTAAATCGTCTCCAAAGCCTGTAAATGACACTTTGTGGCATGTTCAAGGATACGGCGACTTTGGTCTGTGTCTGGATTGTTTCCATGTGGCCCAGTATTCTACCCAGCAAAACGGGGTCCAAATGGCGTCGTTGTGCCAGTATGTTGTCACGTTCACCATGAGGCTACACTCCGCACATTATAACAGGGCAAACACGACTGAGGGAATATGACGCACAGGCACTGGCTGTGTTTACCTTGCGTTTACGCCGCTAGTCAACGCAGAGAATTCTCCTTTCCTGTACGGAGCGAACACGTAGGGTTAGTAAGTGCATATTTCATGCAATTTGCGGTATATTTCCTGTTGCCCTGGTTATTCGTAACTTATGCTTTACTTTTGGGCACCGAGTGTACTAATAGACAGACTAAGACCTATTTTACTAAAAATATTGCTCTTAGTGGCAGTAATTAACGCTGGCATTAAGAAATCTTCAGGATTTTTTGGTATTGAGAAATGCGATTAAGGGAGAATTGGAGATAAAGGCTAAAGGTCCGGAGGGGACACGACAAATTAATTTCTTTACAACGAAAATTGAAGCCTTTTACCACCTGCATGACATGCAAGGTGAGAACATCTACCCAATTATGCCATTGCCCCGTCGGCCAATCACCGACTCTTTGGAAAATCCCAGGATAGGTGTGGCGGAGGGGCATAAATATGGCATGCGACTGCGTTTTTGGCGATGATCGAATGTCTACGGTAACACGTTCAACAAGAGTTAGACTCGATTATGTTCTAAGATAAAGGAATAACGGCATTTGTTTTCTTTACGACTGAAAAAGGAAATATTTACATTTGGTGGCAGAAAATATAACAATTTAATCATAGGATAAATGACAAAGAAGTGGATATGAAATGATAACGGATGAAATAAAAGAAGATACATATGAAAATTCAATAAACGGACATATCTTGATTGATTGCAAACATTGTGCAATTCAGTAGAGCAAAGCATTTTTGAAAATTAACTAATATGATTATTTCCTGGGAAACAAGTCTTTAAATCAGCACTCAAACGTAGTGTTTTAAACTCTGACCCTAATCATTATATGGCGAGGGTATCTGAAATACGAGAGAGCTACCAACTAAGGGATGATAGCCTAATAACAGTCCAGGAGTAACATCACTAAGGGGAGCCATCCCCTCACAGTCTGGTTGGGTACGTAGGAGCCCTAATCTGAATGATATTAGCTAAAGACACCCCAAAGTCAAATTTTCTAAGAGGAACCCACTGCTGTCTGCATGGGGATCTATTAGCTCTAGACTGGTATTGACTTAATGACGCTCCATGTGTGTCACTGCCTCTAAGAGGAACCATCTGTTCACAGTCTGGGTAGGTACCAAGTTTCTCTAGTCCCCCTGATATCATCTCAATAACAATCCAGTGTAAAAAAAAACTTCTAATAAGAACCATATTCTCACAATTTGGTAGGTACCTTGGAGCTCTAAACTGAAGGTTGTTAGCTTGAAGAGACCTCAGGTGTGTCAGTACTTCTACGAGGAACTATCCGACCTCAGTCTGGGTTGGTATCTAGGTGCTCTAAACTGAGAGATTTTAGCTTAGTGACACAGCCGGCGTGTCAACATCATTAGGATGAACAGCTACTGACTGTCTTGATGGGTAACAAGGAGCTATATTCTGAATTATATTAGCTTTAACACACTCCAGTGTGTCAATATCTCTATGATTAATCATCAATACCCTTAAAGAACCATCTTCTGTCAGTTCTAAAATGAATTATATGTGCTTAGTGACGCTCCGAATGTATCAGTACACCTAACGGGAAGTATCTGGTTACAGTCTGGGTGGTTTCCTAGGTGCTCTGAGTTTCTATTTCAACTGGTGGTTTACCCTAGGAAATCAAACCAATTAATTTTTGTATAAAGTATTGTGTATATTTTGTAGCCGATATGTTAAAACAACCAAATACACAATTCCCATCCGACAAAGTGGTTGATTATTTTTGATAAACAATATATCCAAGTTTCCGAGAAATTGCGAGTGTAGATCCTGTGTTACTCATGATGCTCAAGGGCAATGGGGGTCTCCGAGTCCATTAGTAGAAGTTCGTATTCTGACAAGTCTGTTCTTTATGTTATACGAATAGCTTAGCGTATGGAAAGAAAAGTGTAGGATCTTCAAGAGTTATCGTGGATCGCCACGCAGATGACGCTGGTAACGCCTGTACCTTAAGGTCGTGTCGCCGAGTCCCGCAATCAACCGAGGCATGAACTACTGGTTCTATCTACGTAAGAAACCGATGCATACAACTCACGTTGAAAGGTGATTTTTGCAACTGGACACTTTGCAGAAGCACTTTCTAGATGATTTTGCTGACTTGGACGTAGCCATATCTCTCCGATTCTCCTTTGTGCGGAAGTAAAATCGACACTTCAAGCAGGGGAATACAAGTTTAGGTAACATAACACATGATCTCACGAGTTCATTTTAATAGATTCTAAACTATCTAAATACTCCAAGAATACTTCCCCTCATAAACTACTGTATTATCACACGATAGTTTTTCCTGTACAATATTCTCCATTCAAAACAACACGTTCCTGATATATACTGCGCCCGATCACGCATTTTCGATACGTAAATCGTTGGCCCATTGGGATCGATTGTTGGTAAGCCACGTCGGAACAGCGCCGAGCTAATCTGGAAGTTATGTTGTTTCTTTGGAGTATTATGATTTGATTTGGCTGGCAATTTATGGATTTCTAATTTATGACATTAAAGAAGACATTTGGAATTATGTGGCATTATTATTATGCATTTTGTGGATTTTTATGTTCATAAACTTATATATAACCTCGCAGATAAGCGAACTGGATAATTAATTGCGCAGCTGACTTCAGTCGTGATGGCTTGAGATTCCGCCGTCTAGCCCGGCACATACTCATTTGTCAAGTCTCGTGGTGAAGAGACGTGTTTTTCATTGTGCTAAATTGAAAACGTGATTGAGAAGAAATACACCTCTATTTAAGCAGATGTTCATCGAATGTGTTTATTCCTGTCAACTGTACTACAGGGAACTGTGATATCTCGCTATTAAAGGAACTGTATTGCATTATTTGCAAGATTTATTGTATCACGCCTCGTGATAGAACTCAGGACGTTCTGCGACCACATGGCCACACGTGAATATTGGAAGGTGGTAAAGTGGAGAACCTGTATCCTGTAGAGGGCGCGTCCCCAGTTTTCGGATAGGGTGGCCCTATAGCACTAGTAGTGTTGGTTCAAATAACCTCCAGTAGAACCCGTGGACCAACAGATAGCCCAATTCTTGAGGGCTTCAAAATGCTGGGACATCTTCTCTCCAGGGGTTATAAATATGGAGGGCCCAGTTCGGGGTTATGAGTGAAGACCACAACGGTGCCTATAGTAGAGATGGAGTCCTTCGGTACAGTGTATTTGGCGGAAGTGGCAGCGCAGTGCTCGGGAGATTGAGTAAAGTATCGCTCTCACTTCAGCGACAGATACCAATCGTAGCGTCTGACCAGGAGCGTCTGTACCCCATGTGAGGGGCGGCTGATTTACTTCTACCTGGCCGTAGGTATAAAAGGCTCGGCGTCATCAAGGGCATGAGGCCGTAAAACTATGCCAAAACCAATATGACAGCGAATGCTAGAGCGTTTAGCTCAAAAATATGGTGAGTTACGAAGAATAGATTTACTGAATGCAAGAACGATGACTGGGGAAGGAAGGTCGTTAGCGGATCTTATGGAATGGAGAAAGTTGGAAATATTGTGTGTGCAGGAGACTAGATGGCAGGGAAATAGGATTAGAGAGTTGGGTAGTAGCTACACAGTAAGCTATATACAGTGGAGCGGACAAGGATGGAAGGAATGGAGTGGGAATAATACTCTCCCGAGACATAAAAGAGACCATAGTTCATGTTTAGAGTAGCAGTGACAGGATAAAGAGCATCAAACTGTTCCTTGATGGAGTAGGTAAACATTGTGTGGGTTTATGCTCTGCGTGTGGGTTGCGATGTTGAAGAAAAAGAATTATTCTGGGAAGATATGGACCGTGAGCTTGGAGATATAACAGCGAATGAAAGATTAATAGTGGGTGGTGACTTAAATGAACATGTCGGAAGGAGTCGAGATACAATCGAAGGAGTAGATGGAGGCTGGGGAGTAGGAGTGAGGAATGATGAAGGACATAGAATCGTGGATTGTGCGATGGCATATGATTTGGCGATTGTTAATAGTCTATTGTTCGAGAAAAACACAGTTCAATATATATGACGTACAAAAGTGGGGCCAGAGAAACCCTGATTGACTTGTGAGTAGATGAGAGGTAGGAATCCTAACGAGTGTCATGACCACCACGCGAGTCCAACCCGATATCCCGCGAACCAAAAATCGGATAAGGACAAGTGAGGTGTTTAATTTCTCGCGATCAAGTCCCCTTTTCTATGGACTACACGTAATATTTTTTAAATGTTTTTGAAAAAAAAAGCAATTAGGAAAGAAGGCTATACTTTCAAAACTATTCATCGCAGAACGTAGAGCAATGACTTAAACAAAAGGTCTCTATGCCCTTTATCGTTAGAAAAAATCATTAGATTTTTTAGATTTTTCCAAAAAATTTCGATTTGGAAAGTAGGCTATATTTTCAGAAATATGAATTTTAGAAAGTTGTATGTTTGACTTAAACGAAAGTTCTTTATCCTCTTCACCCCCTAAAACAAGTCCCATGTCCATAGCGCAAAAAAGGTAGTAGAGGAATGACAGGGGTTTAAAGTAGTTACACTAGGCGCTCGGCTACGCTGACCCCCTCACGTATGTAAGATTTCCGATATCTCGCGAACCAATCATCGGAGAGGGTCATTCGACGACTCGTTTGTATAGGCTTTTTTCTTATCTTTACCGTGAGCCACTATTTTGTGGTGTTTTTTTTTTTACCAAAGCAACATAACTTTTAAGTCATCGATGTTTTATTTCATATTTTGCGAACCAATTATCGTAGATGGGCATGAGGGGTATCATTTTGATTGGGCTGGACCCCATTTTCCATGGACTATTGATTTATCCAAATAACCCAAAACTACAAGGTCATTGACTTTTGTTTCCCCCGATGTCTCGCAAACCCAAAATCAGAGAAACCTATGTGACAGCTTGTTTTACTTGGAGCAAAGCCCCTTTTCCACGGACTATTGATTTATCCAAATAACCCAAAACTACAAGGTCATTGACTTTTGTTTCCCCCGATGTCTTGCAAACCCATAATCGGAGAGACCTATGTGACAGCTTGTTTTACTTGGAGCAAAGCACCTTTTCCATGGACTATTGATTTATCCAAATAACCCAAAACTACAAGGTCATTGACTTTTGTTTCCCCCGATGTCTCGCAAACCCATAATCAGAGAAACCTATGTGACAGATTGTTTTACTTGGAGCAAAGCCCCTTTTCCACGGACTATTGATTTATCCAAAAAAAAAAAAACTACAAGATCATTGACTTTTGTTTCCCCCGATGTTGCAAACCCATAATCGGAGAAACCTATGTGGCAGCTTGTTTTACTTGGAGCAAAGCCCCTATCCCATGGACTATTGATTTACCCAAATAACCCTTCACTACAAGGTCATCGTTTTTTGTTTCCCCTATATTTCGTGAACCCGTAATGTTAGAAAAACTATTTATTGCTCATTTTAACAGTGAATTGTTGTCTTTACCGCAAATGAATTATTTTTACAAATTTGTCGAAAGACATGATTATCGGATTATTAATGAGTAATGATTGGCTGATTGATTGACTGAATGATTGATTGATTGATTGATTGATTGGTTGCGATGCAGCAATAGTTTCCCTAGGCGGGACGAATGGCGAGAGGAATAGTTTTCATGGAACAGATTAAGAATAAAACACAACTTTCAATTGTGAAATGAATGTAAGATATTTATATATTTCGCTCGGTAGCCAGCGACAGACAAGCTCTGTGTATAGCATCATCTCAGACTAACCTTGCTGGCCATCCTCTGCATCACAAGGCGATAATTATAATCTAAGGAATTCGCTGAGGCTTGTGAGATCTGTCTGGTATGACGCATTATCACGCAAGCTAGCAAGTATAATCTTGTATTGTTTGTAGGTGAGAAAATGCAAGTTTATTTGAAACATGAGATGATGCAGGTGTTCGCATTGGACTTAAGACTTACACGTGCATGATAACAGACTTGCGAAGTGTGGGAAACGGTTGATAAGACATGTGACGTGACATATTAAGAGAGGTCCGAAACATTTCCTCTCTCACTTATGTAATTACTTGGCAAGACGCAACTGCTCTGTTTGAACACTTGTTCTTGTTTAACAGTTTTTTTACGTGTTGGCAGAAAACACTTGAAATAGTTGCGAGGTAAGAATTTATTAATGGTTTCATGACTGTTTTAACGCCTGTACCGCAAGGTCGTGTCGCCGAGTCCCGCAATCAACAGAGGCATGAACTACTGGTTCTATGGACGTAAGAAACCGAAGCATACAACTCACGTTGATAGATGATTTCAGCAACTGGACACTTTGGAGTATTTTCTAGATGATTTTGCTGACATGGACGTAGCCATCTTTCTCCGTATCTCCTTTGTGCGGAAGTAGAATCGACATTTTAAGCAGTGGAATACAAGTTTTAGTAACATAAACAACACATGATCTCACAAGTTCTGTGCAATATATCCTAAACTATCTAAACGTCCCAGAAATACATCCGCCCATAAACTATTACCACACGATTATTTTTTCCTGTCCAACATTTTCCTCTCGAAACAACACGTTTCTGTTATATACAGTACGTCAGATGTGTTGTTGATTCATGTAGGGGCTTTCAAACATCGTGGTCATGTAGCCTCGTAAACTTGGGTGTGTATGGAATGTGTCTGATAATCTGTGTTATTGTAACCGACAGCGGTAGCTACGTTCACTAAAACGCAGTGCTAGGCCATGCGGACAAGCTCTATGTGTACTCAATAGATGTGCGTTCGATCCCCACCGTCGGCCGTCCTTGAAATGGTTTTCCGTAGTTTCCCATTTTCAACTCCAGGCAAATGCTGGAACGGTATCTTCTGACAGGCCAATTTCTTGCCCAATTTAATTCTTCTTTATTAATTTCATCCCTCACACTTCTCATCCAGAGGTTGGCGTCAGGATGGGCATCGGGTCGTAAAAACCATCCACCACGTAAAATTTAATCGCATCTCTTCCCCGACCCTTTTGAAAATGGGAGTAATAAGGGGTAGGCATACATACAACCTGTGTCATTCTGATGCTGTATTAGTGTGTGTAGTCGTAATTCAGATGAGGATTAGGAACGAGGTGGTCGTGGCCTAATTTAAGAACCGTCTCGCTATTAACCTGGAGTAGAAGTGAAAAACCACGGACACCACTTCAAGGATGGCTGAGTTGGAAATCGAACCTGATTTTTCTTAGTTTTCCCTCACGAGTATGAGTTTACCCCGTTCCAGCCCTCAGATCAGAATTAGATTTCTTGTCAGAGCCGGCAATAGTACCCCGGCCTTCGCGGTTAGATAATATCCGCTTTGTGTACAACCGTAATCATTAGGAACTGTTAGCGAAGCAGCTACACTATGAGTTGCTATTCCGTGGAGGAAAGGCGGGCTTAATTAATTCTGCGTCACTTTTAAAATATTTCGCACGATATATCCAGCTAGATGATACACAAAACATTCTTTCTCTACCAAATCTACAGCCGAGTACAAAACACGTGTACATATTGCGCATGCTGAAACACGCTATGTCGAGGAACAATAGGTATGTAGCAATGTAGACGATAAGACATACACTACTCACTCATGAACCCTTCAATGTAAACTGCCGAACAGTGACAACAGCGACCAGAAAAATAAAATCGAATAACTTGACGCAAATGTAACGCACACTAGTAGTGGTTTCGTGAGGGTTCTTTACCCTCTACCTCCACACATCCACACAGGATGACGGCCATAGGGGATCGTTTTGCACACATAACTTAATTGTTTGGATGAATATTTATTGAAATTTGATATTGATATTACTCGAGGAGATTGAGTAGCAACTGATAACGAAGATTTAAATGAGAATTGTTATTTTTTATGGATGAAAGAGCATTGCCGAATGATTCTAAGGAAAGAGAGGTGTTGTAAATATTGTAGATAGACCTGATAGAAATATGAGAAAAGAAATATAACTGGATAGAAAATAGAAATGGGAATCAAGGAGTAAACATTGTATAGATTAAAATAAGTAATGTGATTTTAGGTGAAGGATAGTAATAATATTTTGAATTTGATGGATAGGAGAAATATTGTCGGAAATTTCGGTTTATTAATATTATTATGATTTTGAGAAGAGCATCCGTGGCTTAGGCGGTAGCACGCCGGCCTCTCACCGCTGGATCCGTGGTTAAAATCCCGGTCACTCCATGTGAGATATGTGCTGGACAAAACGGAGGCAGACAGGCTATTCTTCGAGTACTCCGGTTTTCCCTGTCACAAATTTCATTCCAGCAACACTCTCCACTGTCATTTCATTCCATCTGTCATTCATTTAATCATTGCCCCAGGGGTGTGCGACAGGCTTCGGCAGCCGACACAGATCATATCCTCGCCACTAGATGGGTGCTTCATTCATTCCATTCCCTGACCCGGTCGGTCGACTGGAAGCAGGCCGTGGAATTTCATTTTGATGATTTTGAGAAAGGGTACGGAGTAGTCTCGAGGGAGGAGTCTATATTTGAGAAAATTCCTTAAATACAAGGATGATTTAGGAAGGTCACTGATCGAAAGGTAATTTAGTTAATTCATTTTTAAAGTTAAGATATGTGTTTTATTTTATTATTATTATTATTATTATTATTATTATTATATAATTAGTTATTAAAGTTTATATTGGGAGATTTTTAATTATTAATTTTTAATATGATTATAGCAATAAATTTAGCAAGTACTTTAAGTTTGCCTTCCCATTTATAGAAATTTCCGACTTATTATTTCAATAATGTAGTTACGAGTGTACTATTGGAGTAGTTATAGGCGCCCAATCCCATTTTATCATACCCGTCACACCTCGAAATTTCAATAATCTCACTCTCCGAGATAGTTTGTTATGATTCCAAGTAGCTATCTCGTATACATTCGTTATTTTAATAATAATTGTTACGATGTCCAACCAGCCAGCGAGGATCTGTTGATTTTTTTCGCTGGGGATCAATGACCTCTGCGACCCTTGCCATCTGCCGATATTTGTTTGTATTCTGTATGTAAATTCGGGTACACTGCGACCCATGATGCTTTGTGTTTGTTGCTGATTAATAAGCATTTTCAATTGAGCGCTTGTGAGTTCAATGTGTGTATTGGTTATTTCGTTTGCTTTTATATATAAGATGAGTGTGTTAGATAACACCTTAGTGACTGTGGGTGCAGGGAACGATAGCTCGAGAAAGATAGGAGTTAATCCTAGAAAACAAGAAGAGAAAGCTGTTATCATTCGCTCAAGGGCTACAGCTCATTCATTCATTCAATCTCTGCCCACAAGGTTCAATAACGATTTAATGCAAATATTTCACATTCAATGGCCGTTTCTATGTAAGAAGACAATTAACATCTGTTCATAATTAAGAAGCCTGATAGCAGGCAACGACCAAACTCTTGGTCGCTTGAGTACACGTTGATTTAGGAAAACGGCAAAATCCTTAGGGTTTGCAAAAATATCCTTATAGGTGGCATGCTAGTAAAACCTACAAGATTTCGAAACATTGTTGTTCCTATCAGCAAAGGTGACTGTTTCACCGAAAAATGTGAAGGAGATCGAATGTTCTTGAATATGAACTAAGAAAGAAACAGCTTGTCAAGTTATTCATCGAGAATTCCCGGAGCAAGGATGCACATAATTCCAGGCAATAATCAAAGATTATTTACCTCAATTCTAATTTAAACAAAGCAAATGTGTGGAAAATGTACAAACATACTTGAGTAGAAATTGTCAACAAACTGTCCATGTCTCGAAAATATTTTCAATACTTCAATATTGGATTTAGCTCCCCATCTTAAGGTGTTTGTATTTACCACTGTAAAACGAAGACAACAACCGATGCATTAAAAAGACTAAATACATGGCCAGTAAACAACGACAGCTTTCTAGATTCAATGTTTTATAAAAATATTTAATGTTAACATAGGACATGAATCTGCAACAATGTGCTTCGATGTACAGCAAATTCAGCCCCTTCCAAAATACTACCCTGGCAAATGAGGTTGTATTGTTTAATAGGCATAATCTAACCTTTTGTATATGTACGAATGATCAAGCCGGAAATGGCTTAGTTGAAGTTTCGTCTGCTCTGTTACAGCATCTTGTAGGCCTGCAACTACATGAAAATATTGCAAGTATTAGACATTTTTTCATGGGTGTTGTTCGCTTTTGCGAATTATTTTGTAAGTTTTTGTTTCGCATTCGGTTTGAAACATTTGTTCATTTTATCTGCCCCATTATTCTACTTCGCCCGTAATTGCAGTGAGAACGCGGTCTTATATATTTATTTTCTTTATATACAACTTTTGTATCAGTTGTATTTATGTGTTCAATTACTCTTGTTGCAATTACTTACCTTTTTGGAAGTATGTTATAGTGCACGTCTCTCTCTCTCTCTCAATATCACGATTGTACTAAGCTGAGCTGTCACGTTACCCTGGCTTCGAGCACTGTGCTCTGCGCCGATTGGCTGCTGGCTTCTCCCTCCAGCTTTGGTATCGCCGCTTTCCTATGACGTCATACCAACCATAAAACAGCTGGTCTTTGGGCCTTCTGTGTCGACTCTTCTCCACTGGTTACCACCGCTCTCTAAGTAACTGCTGGGGTTATTGCCCTCTTGGGATACCTCTTGTGCCCGGAGGCTCTTCTCCGCCGTCAACATCTCTATTCTGGACCTGCCTGCCTGGACAGTCCAAACTCATCGGCCTTCACTTGGGCAAAATCTTCATCACGGATGTACTCTGCAAGTCTTGGTTATAAAGACATAACTTCATCAGCCGAGGGAGTTACTACCAAGAGACTCTTCTTTGCTGGTCTCTTTTTTATAAGGAGAATCTACCATCATCAACTCTGGTTCCGAACCCGGAACCCTGGAGTATGCCTGAATGGCCTCGCACAAGCCCCGTTCGGGCGAACTAAACTACCTCCAGCTACTGATGTCCTCAAGTAGCCGGCCTACCTTTGGAAGATGTTTAAAGGGAGTCGATACTTCCTGTATCACACATCAGAAAAAGTGGTAACCCTTCTAGGCCAAACACTCTACCCGGATTCTTTCCGTAATAAGAGTACTTAGCTTTAATTCTACTCTGTGATGGATTTAAATTATTATTGTAGGTTATTTTATTATGCTCTTTTTATTCAGTAATTTTGAATTTAATCCTTTACAGGGAGTTACAGCTTGCATGCAATTTACGTTTCCTAGAGAAACGAGTAATTTTCAATTGTTATTGTTTCTTATTGTCAATTTTAAGGCAATTTCTTTGAAAGTATTCCTTTCTTGCACCATATTTGCTTTCAGATAAATAAATATAAGTAAAAGCTAGGCTTTAACATTTTTGGTCTCTTCCCTCACTTTCCTTTGTTATTTACCCCTTGTGCCTGAAACCTCATTCTATCGAAATCCCCTGTGACGTACCACATCCCTTACGGTACACATTTCCAGGTGTGGCGCCCAGAACACATTTTGTTTTGCGTACGCTTATACATTTTTTTATAGAAAATAAATTCTAAAGTGAACACGATTCACATAAAGTTTGCCGTACGAGGCCAAAGTTTTTGACCAGCTGATCGGGTGTTTTTTTTTTCAGGTTGATTAGCTACTAAGGAAGCAACCAACTATTATTCATAAAGCTGATTACATTGATGTTCATAAATCAGTGGGAGTCGTTAAACTGATTGGGAAAGACTGAAAACTGCATTAAACCAAAGGTTTTTCTTCTAAAGAACAAGGCTGCTGCTGGCGTCTTGGTGGTAATTCAGATTGCCAAATAATTCTAATACGAAAGCTGTATATCATCCCAAAGGTTAAAAAATATTCGGATGAAAGCTAGCCTTGTTGAAATTTATCTATGAGTGTGAGACGGGACCAAAACGTTACCGACATCAATCTTAGTGACAATTTTGGACCGTATTTGTGGCCTTGTATGGCCAACACAAAACACAGACTTCTCATACATCCCAGATGGTAGATGCACAAACTATTTGAACATAAAAATCGACAACTCAGAATGAAATAAGCCAATTAAGACGAATCTTGTCAAGAAGTGAGTATTGTATAAGAGCTCATAATTGCGTTGATCAAGAGATTATCACATTGAACTTACCGTACAGCGGCTATTTTGAAATTTCAAAGGAATTAATAACATTCGATATCCTAGAGCTACAATAATGATTTATAGTACTGTAATAAAGTAGAAAATAAAATTTAACAAGATGTTCAGCAAAGAACATATAGCCTACCTTCTCCTAAATGCGTGGGTATAGTTATAACTCATAGTTCCTTTCAAGTATTATTGAATGTTGGTTGTAGTAGCTTGTTGAAATACAACTGCTATATTATACGTTGATTGAACGAATCCTCACCTGAACTATAAATACATACGCTAATACAGCCATCACAATAACACAGGTTATCAGACAAACTTCAACACTCACCCAAGAATATGGGGCTTAATGACCATGATGTTCAAGCCTCTCAAATGAAACAACAAAAACAACAACAGATTCCTTCCCAAATCCTTCCTGGTTTAAAAGTACATACACACTAGTACAGACATCACAAAGACATTTGTTATCAGAAAACTTCTAAGCACACCCAGGTAGACGGGGCTATGTGACCATGGTGCCACTAACTCCCTAAAGAATCAGCAACAACAGACTGAACCGCGGATCAAGGACGACGAATTTTAATCGCTGTAGTCGAGTGTTGAAATAACTTGTGTTATAAGTATGTATAATATTTTCGATTGCAAATACACACTATAGATTCTTAACGTTATAACTTGTAAGTAGTTATAAATCTTGTTCTTCTTTATTAGGAATATTCTACTATACAGTAGTTTTCCTTCAACCCAAAAATACTCTACTCCTCCACAAATTTTGGTCTTCGGCATCTTCCTCGGTTAAGCCTCTGGTAGCCATGCTTCTCTTTACACCATCCATTCATTGTTCTCTTAGTTTACCCCGTTTACGTTTGCCTTCAGCTTGCCAATGTAACATTAAATTTGGAATTCTACTATTCTGCACCCTTTTCACATGTCAAAACCATTGTAATCTTCTTTCTGTAACCACTTCTAGCACTTTTTTTACCGGCATAATTTCTCTGATTTTCGGTATTTCTAATTTTATCCAATCTTGAATTTCTTGCCGCCCTCCTCCAATAATTCATCTCTGGTACTAATAATGTGTTTGCTTGCTGTCTGTTTAACGTCCAATTTTCTGCTCCAAACAACAAAATATATATTTGGAGTATATTTCCCAACACCGTGAATCCTGAACTAGTGTGTGTATTCGTAATTGATGTAGGATTAGGGCAGGAAGCGGCTGTGGCCTTCAGTTGTGCACTACCCCGGTATTAGCATTGAGTAGGAGTGGGAAACCACGGATAGTGGAGTTCTGCCTCACGATCCCTCAGACCAGAATTTAATGTATTGTGGCTGGGCCGGGAATCGAGTCCTGGTCTTCGCGGTGACAGCCAAAAAACTAGCCACTGCGCTACGAGGTAGCCAGGTAACTTTCTAGTTTGATGATCAATTTACCGGTACCGTATCTATTTTTCCGGGTACCGGTATGGCTGGGCATCTTGTATATCCCACGATCCAAATCACTTGCCACTAAGAGGAAAATAAGGAAAAGGGCTAGGTTTTATGGAACTGAGGGTTTAAGAGGGAGTTTCCGGGAAAAGAGATGCCAGTTATGGGATGAAGTTAAAAACGGCGCTAAGGGGGAAGTAAGGTCAGTTAAAATCAGCAGTTCACGGCATATTGAGAATAAATGGCTCAAAACGCACTGAGTTGGTTTATCCAACTTAACTGTAGGATCACTTGCCACGTGGGATAAAAATACATGCGTCGATAGACGAGGTTGCTTCGCTATGAAATAACACTTTAAAAGGAATTAATTATTATACTGCTGTTTCGCCAAAATTAGATGAAAACTCTCTAATAAAGAGGGACAAGGTAAAACTGAGTGTAACAGCTAGTCAAAGACCATCCAAACTCCCTTTACGATACCAATATCGTCAGGCAATGGCAAGGGGGCAAGTGTGTATTGGATAGTTTTATGATTGTGATAAAAGGCTTACTTTAGGTTATTGATGTTATATGTATTTACTTGAAGAAGTCCTGTAAATAATTGTATATATAATTGTAAGATGTATTTATAATGTATCCTTTTTTTGCCATACGATATAAATATATAAGTAACTTGAATAAGTTTTGTAATATGTCACCAGGGCATACAAATATATTATTAATAATCTGATTTGTGTTTGAAATACATCCATATGTCAAACGTAATACAACTGTGAACATGGGTTCGTCCAGTTGCGCGCGTCCTGCTGTGAGCGGTTGCCGCATTGAGATAAGCGAGAGAAGACACGGCTCTCCGCTCGCAGTATACACAGGAACTGCCCCCTGAACACAAGGCGCTCCGAATCTAAATGCATGTACGAGATGGAGGGACTACTAATCCTACGGATATCCATGTTTACAACGAATTCCGCACATTCTTCCAATTGCGGTAGGAGTACATATAAGATGCCTAACAAAAGTTATTCGAGCACGTTTCGACCTCCCTGTGTTTTGTGTATAGCATTCATAGCTTGTCACCCCCGAGGTCCGGTTTCGATTCCCAACTCTTCCATGAAATTTTATTCTGGTCTGAGGGCTGGATGAGGGTTCACTCAACCTCGTGAGGCAAAATTGAGAAGAGGTGAGAGTTCGATTCTCACCTCAATCATCCTGGAAGTAGTTTCCTATTTCTACTCCAGGTAAATGTTGAGACGATTCTTAACTTAAGGCCACGGCCACCCCATCCCAATCCTCCCCTGAATTACAAATACACTCTTATACAGACATTACAATTACACATGTTGTCAGAGAAATTGGTGTTATCACGTAGTTCTGTATTCGAAAGTATCTTAAAAAGTCATCCTGACTGAATATTATATTTCTTGCCTGGATGTGTAAAACTGTTCGACGGCCACTCACCTTGCTAAGGGACATTGTTATGAGTTAATAACTTCAGCTCACAGCATTTCTTAAAGCTCCACTACTGAATTGATACTGCAATACTGTCTTTGTCAAACCTTAATGTTTCAACACCTAATCTTTCAGATTCTATATTATCCCTTCAGTTCAAGGGCAGATGTTATCTCCCGAACGGCTGGTCATGGCGTAACGGGGCTTAGACAGTCAGCTCTATAATTTTAAGCTCTGTTGCACAGGATCATCAAAATAATTGAATAATTAAATGATTTTCATGCGCGGAGAGAAAAAATCATACGGCACAGCGAACCGAGAGCATTTAGTTATCGAGGGAACGCCACGCTATTCTATTGGCTGGTGACAGTGGCGTAGTTGGGGGTTAGACCCTCCCATTGGAAAATCGGCAGGTTGTGATTTCCTGTGTCTGTTTCACCACTGCGCCGCTACTTGGTGATGTACTGTTGTCGCCATTCAGCCCGGGTCCCCATTGGAGGCTACACACGTCCTCATGACAAAGTATGACCGCAGTCTACCTACAGATCGCGAGGCTTGGCTCATATATTTCTATCGTGCGACAATAATGCTCTCACGCAGCCAGCAAACATGTTCCGACTGCGCTGTGATGGCGTATTATTATTATTATTATTATTATTATTATTATTATTATTATTATTATTATTATTGCCTTTATTGGTGGCACAGCTAGGGCTCTTGGCCCTCTCTTACACTCAACCACATTGATTCAATACAATAAACATATTACGGCGACAAAATTAAACAATAATAATTGATGGTATACTGTATTGGCTTTCACGGCCGGTGAATTAAAACTCAGCAATTCTTCTAGGTTTGTGCCGTGTCTTGTGTGAGGTTTCGCCTAGGACACCAAGCTGGCTCATCGGCGGGCTCTTGGTGTCCCCGCCCGGACCCCCCCCACGCTACCTCCCTTTATATAGAGTGCAGTGCTATGGCTATGGCCATCGCAGTTGCACTCTATATTTTAGTGTTGCTAAGTAACCTATATGATCGCTTTTCAGTCGGTCAACACGAGTGTACGGTACCCAATTATATTGGGAGGGGAGTAACAAGTTATCTCCTAGTGCCTAAAACAATAATACATGAATCGTTTATACACTTAATAGAACACTTATCACATAAAGGGGGTGGGGGGTTGTATCAGAAACGTTTTATTAAGTGTAAAAATAAATATTGTATTATGAATTACACAATTACTCAAGGAAGTTGCCCCTCGCCCAATCTAATTGTGTGTATTTGTGATGACCGACTGAGAAGTCATTCTATTAATGTAGACTGTTCAAATAACAAGAAGACACCCGGGCTTCCAAAGTACCCTAAAAGGTAAGATTTGAGCCATGGATTTTAGGCTAGTATTATAAAGATTTTCAAGGGGAGCGTGATGGCGCAGTGGCTTAGCTTTTTGTCAATCAGCCGAACGGCCGGAGTTCCAATCCCCGTGACAGCGGGGTGGAATTCTCACGGGAAAAATTACGGGGCGTCAGGAAGGGCTTCCCTGGCCGAAACCAAAATGAGCCTGGTTGGCTCCTGCGTACCCAATTAATTGGGATAAGCAGTAGAAAGTATTATAAAGCATTTCAATCAAACAACGGAACTACGTCAACTGGTTAAAAATCAATAGAACTAGTAATGTTATTGATTTAGGTCCATTTTAACTACTGTGGCTTTTAGATACGCCGGGAAGCCGGAATTTTGCCCCGAGGGGGATCTTTAACGTGCCAGTAACTCTACAGACATGGCTCCCTCACATTTACGCTCCCTTAAATGCCAGCTGACTGCGCCTGGATTAGATCCTGCTACTTAGGGCACAACAGGCGAGAAAGTTACCGCTGATCCACGCAAACAGTAGGTTATAAATCAGAAGCATGTCCCAGTAGGGTATCTATGCATGGCTTCGGTAGCGTAGGCTAGTCGGTAGCATACTGAAATGCTATGTTCAAGATCGCGGGTTAAAACCCAATCGAAGTCATCAGACCTATGTCGTAGATTTATGGCATGTCAAAGAACATACAACTACAATTGGTAGTGTAAAGCTAAAATGTGTAGGCCATTGTGTTAGAAACGCTCCATCAAGTTCAACGTTCGCCGCTGGGAATCAGTGACAGTGGCGTCTGGTAGCTAAAGTTGGAACTACTTGATATTTAAATTGGGTAACCCACGGGTGTTCATTTGAAATGCCCTGCTATGGCCATTGGCTGCAATTCAAATATAAATATCAATGCATTTTGAAAATTAAGACATAAGTAAACGTAAATGATATCATCTCAAACACGGGCGAATATTTTAGTTTTCAGATGTAGAAAATGGCTGTTTAATAGTCAGAGAGCTAATTTAATGAATAAAGATGTAGACTGTTTTGTACAATAATATAAACTTAATGTCGAAGCAAGCCAATTTATGTCGTCGGGATAATGCTCACAAACTTAGATGTAGTACTATGTTTGTTAATTTTCTTATGAAATACCTGGTCTGCCACATGACTGCTGTGAAGGTACGCTTATATATTGCCGAAATTATTTGTAAAATTGATATTGTATTGTTTTGTCAAATTCAGGAATGAAAGGTTTCAAACCCACAGAAAAAATACGAAGTACCTACAATTGAGCCTTTTGAGACATTAAGACCTTTTTATACTTTTCGTTTCACAAATTACACTGGTATTTTTACTAATTAACTGTAATGTTACTCAATTTCACGGAATAACTAGTTTTGATATGGTTAATAACTTGATATTTTAGCTTCGCCCGGTATCTTAAAGGGTTAACCCAGCGTTTGCTTAAAAGGCGCACGGATGGCAGGTCCCAGACGCTATTGAATAAGCCGAGGTGAACAGCGAAACTCCAAACACATATAGTCTACACTTCTCTAAATTCTTGACTCGTCACGACTCGACAGTTGATCCTGACCAACGCAGGGGTGATAGGCTCGCTCGCTCTTAAGCTAGTAATTAAAATTTCCACTGAATGGAGATTGTTGGAAGAAATGAAAACGGAAATTCACTTATAGTGGGCGACGTATTAAAGATAGATATATGCTGTCGCGGTCTTTTTTGTAGAACTTTTCATGCTGACCAATTGTTACACTCAAAGTATAAAGATATTTTAATGCTTTTCCCAGCGTAAGCTTAAAAGGCGCACGGACGCCAGGTTTTTTCGACTCGATTCACTGAAATCGTTATTGCTTTGCTTCCTTTGATCATAAATGAAGGTTTTCCTACAGAAATCTCCCTCGAGAAATCCTTTACTGAATGGTGAAAACCGTATCAAAATCAATTCAGTGGATTTCAGAATTACCCGTTACAACCAAGAATCGGGGACTTTATTTTATACTCTGTACGGATGCCCGCGACTATCATTGAAACAAATACAGGAATTTATAACTAGTAAGGGCTATTAATTCCACGTAAGGCTCATTAAATACGCCATACAAATGTACCGAGGGATACTTGTAGAGGACTGAACTAATAAATACAGAGCATTTTTAGCCTACTTTCGATTTTTGCAAAAAATGAAAGTAGACTTATGAGATCAACACAGGGCGAAAAAAAAGTGTGTCTGTGTGTGTGTGTGAGAGAGAGAGAGAGAGAGAGAGAGAGAGAGTCTGTGTGTGTGTGTGTGTGTGTGTGTGTGTTAGAGTGTACACTGAATGTCTGTCCCCCCTATCAATTCGAACACGGTGAAACCGAATTGAACGAAATTTAGTACAGATGTAGCACTAGCAAAGGACACCTCAGTGTCATGTTTTATATCGCCGCCATCTTGACGAAAACGTAATGGTGGCCACCCAAATATTCAAAGCTTAAATCACATTACGACTAACCTAATCATCCGATCTCTACCAAATTTTGCAACAACATACCAACATGTGGGGAGAATCCTTTGACCAAACTGCAAGGTCATCAGCGCAATAGTTTGCGGTTGACGGCGATGTTTGTGCGCAAATCGATTCCCCCTATTAATTCAAACACGGGGAAACCGAATGGAACGAAATTTGGTACAGAGGTAGCACTAGCAAAGGGCACCTCAGTCTCATGTTTTATATTGGCGCCATCTTGACGAAAACGTAATGGCGGCCACCCAATTGTGCAAAGCTTAAATCAAATTACGACCAACCTAATCATCTGATCTCTACCGATTTTTGCAACAATATACCTTTATGTATGTAGAATCGTTTGACCAAACTATAAGGTCATCAGCCCAAGAGTTTTCGGATGACGGCCATGTTTGTGTTTAATCGATTCCCCCTATTAATTCAAACACGGTGAAACCGAATGGAACGAAATTTGGTACAGAGGTAGCAATAGCAAAGGGCACCTCA
The DNA here is from genome assembly GCA_946902985.2 of Meconema thalassinum. Lineage (NCBI taxonomy): Eukaryota > Metazoa > Arthropoda > Insecta > Orthoptera > Tettigoniidae > Meconema > Meconema thalassinum. The sequence goes on from OX336397.1 coordinate 148,614,819, forward strand.
GTGTCATACATTTTATCGCCGCCATCTTTACGATAACTGAATGGCGGCCACTCAAACGTTCAAAACGTAAAATCAAATTACGGCTAAACTAATCATCCGATCTCTACCAAATTTCGTAACAACATACCTTTATATAGGACGCGTCTTTAAACCAAACTAGAATGTCATCAGCCGTGCCATTTCAGGATGGCGGCCGTGTGAATTATGCAACTATTATAATCAATAGCTTAAGACCTTCCAATTCCGATTATCGAGCCTAGGGTTGTTTAAGCTATCCTGAAGGTCGTGATCCATTATTTATTATAATTTAATATTATAATATTACACTGTATGAGTGGCTTAAAAGAGCTGAGCCGTCTCTGACACACGACAAGATGGCAGCTGTCCTCATGTGCCTGTCCCATATTTCAGTAGTTTTAGTATGTTGTATGCGATATACCCTACTGATACAAAAATATAAACTTTGTATGAAATGATTTATAATGAAGATGTACTGCAGTGAAGAAATCGTTTATTTCAAGACATTATTTGCTAACACGATGTATCTAATATCTCTGTTAAGAACACTCTCGTATAAAGGGCATGGTTAGCTCTGGGCTAGCGTGTTAGTCTCTCACGTGGTTGACTGGGGATCGAATACTACTGCAGTTAACTTTTTTTCTTGAATTCTTATACAAATGATGTACACGAGCTCTTGATACAGATACTGAATAAAATGCCATTTAGCTCGAAGGAGAGGCTAATGTATACTCTCGTTTGTTAATAAAATCACATCCCCAGCGTCGCACATAAACAGAAGACATTAGGAAAAGGAGAATAGAGGGACTAGATACACGTTGTCATCAACCATAGTCTTCTCAATGCCTCTGTACGGTGCTGTCCTCTTGTGGGTTACGTGGGTAATATCGTTCCAACATACCGCTGTGTATACCTGGCCTCCTGAAGTATGGCAATTTTGTAATAACGGTAGTTCAACTATTAGCCACGATCGCGCTCCGATTACCTTTAAACACTGCCAACTGGATGGCCTCCCTCCTGGCTACTTTATACTGCCTAATCATTGAACAATCAGAGGCGTAGAAGATAAATATTAATTCACTGTTAGGTCGCTGCCACAACCTACTGTGATCGGCGTGGATTTTTAAATGGAAGATACCCTAAACGAAGGATTCTTAAGTTTGGAGGCTTAATATCGAGATTAACGGACGTGAATGCATTACAATAAGTTAGTAGTTTTGTTATTCAATCATCATAAAGTATATAATATTGATTTTGACACTTACTGGCTAATTTTCAATATAAAAGAAAACAAACAATGCATGGTGGTAGAGGTGATTGTTTTAGGGACGAGGACAAAGAATTATAAATATACCCATACATTTAGGAGAATGTAGGCTATATGTTCTTTGCTGAACATCTTGTTTTATGTTCCTATGAATTAAAAGAGTACAGTATATCAACATTGTGACTTTTCTATTCTACTGTATAGTGGTTAGTGATTTAAAATGACTTACGTTTACAATGGAAATAATCACTCAGGTGAGGTAAAATTTATAAAACACCTGCAAAAGTAAAATCACCTTGCTGGCCGCCTCTTGCGCTAGTGTCGCTTCACCTACCAAGAGGATGCAATTTCGTAACGCAGCGGGCTTCGTGGCTCTGTATTTTAGTCTGTAGTAATACAACTCCGTCCTCCCAGGGTTGCCAATGTAGCTTTTCCCCCGCGAAATATAGCGTACTTTAAACTGAGGCTAGCGCAAAATAATTTTGAATCCCATATGGTGGGACATTACCAGCTTTTTTTCCTTTTCTTGGTGAAAGAGAAGTTACAGCCTATGTAGATTAATCCAGTTTTTATTCAAAATAACGTGTTTTAATAAGGACTTAGAAAATTCAATGGGTACATTGACACTAATTTTGGGATCGTTATTAACTCATTGATCATGAGATAGCCGTCAGCCGTGTTGCTTCATATTACGTAAATATGTCCAGCAATTCCCGGAATCTCCCAGTTACGAATGAGTGAAATTTGTCACATGAGTAGTGTAAGCAACTAAACCTTTTTCCGGCTGCATGTAGCATCTGTAAGGTAAGAAGGACCCTGGTAGATGACAAAAATCTTCGAAAATGATATTTTAAGCGTTCAGGGCTAATTGCAATAAAAACAGAATACACATAAAAATGAGTATTGAATAACTCATACACCAACATGATACATCGTGAGAGGACATGCCCACTTTTGCTGAGATCTCTGTAAATGTTTTGAGAGATACGCAGTCTTCATGTTGGTAGCACAGATAGATTTGCATGGACTTTCCTCCATGTAGATTTGAGTATACTTTGTTCCTGTCAGGGGAACTGGAATGTTCTAGATTTACCATTGAAGTGAGACACTTTAGTTAAAAATTAACTTAATGTTTTAAAGAACTGATTCGTTTTTTTTTCTTTTGTGTGTATCGTATTAGGCCTACTCGAAAACTTCAGGATCAAAATACATGAAACTTTTCTTGTGTAATAATATCTCATTGAGAAATGGAAATACTTCTAGAGATATTTTTAATTCATTTGAGGGGCTTGAGATATCCTGGTCATCAACCCCGTGCAGTTCGGAAAGTGTTGAAGCTCTCTGGCAACCTGCTTTGCTGTGATGATTGTAGTTGTGTGTGTAAATGTATCCGGGACAGGGATAGGGTAGACGCTTCAGGACTTGAAGTAAGGCACTATCCCGGCAATTTCCTGTAGGGATTGTGGCAAAACCCGGGGTAAAACCACACTCTGGATAACCGCTGTCAGCACCGGGATTCGAACCTACGATATCCGTACTTACCGCAACTGCCCTCGCGACCATGATGCTCGTTTGACGAGCGTGGCTACGCCGCGGGATGGAATGCTTGTAGAATTTTGCTTAAGTAACTATAACCACCACCCCCCCCCCCCCCCCATTGGTCGATCCTAGCTACGTAAACAGTAGCCTATTCGAATTCAAGGAGAAATCGCCGGACATGTAACATAACCTATAACTCTCACATTGTAGAGAATACTTTCATCAAATTATACAACATTCCCCAAAGCTAGGAGAACGCCTAACAATCATTGTCTATTCATATCACGATACGTACTTTACAGTTTATAACTAGTAGAAGTACCCGTTCTTCGAACGGTGTTCGGTGTTAACACCAGACATTATAATAATAACAATGTTATTGGTGTTACGTCCCATTTAAGTAATGTTGCTTTTAGAGACGCACCAGACATTATCAATTGAGCTACTGTTGCAATGGTTAGCGGCTTGTCATTCCTTCATAAGTTTATCAAAACGAAGTTAGATTTCTGGGAATATCACACACACTGTTAATTTAAGGGCCTTATATTGTGGTTTTCGGAGACCCTTTATTGACTCGCAAATTTTGTGTCTCACATTGAGAAGTGAAACATATGCTTTGGTCGTCCTTCTGGGATAATTTTTATATTTCGCCTATTTTAGCATGTATTTTGAGAAGTTTTTCCCTATATCCACCCTTCTACTGTATGAAATGTACGGTGAAGAGTTTTATAAATAATTGGTGTATTGACTCATGTTTACCATACCTAATTTTACGATGCACCAAGCATCCGAACATGAGTTATAGGCATACATAAGGATACACAGAAAGAAAGACAGACAGACAATACTATTGTCTACAACATATCACCCAGAAATCCAAATATGGGTATATCTACCACACAGTATCTAAGAAAATCATCCTTACGATGAACCCGTATGTCGACAAAAAAAAAAAGATTAGTTAAAATGTGCTCTCAAACTAAATTCACCTATCGTGTACTTCCTGACATGAAATAGAATTGAAAGCCTTGTAGATGAAACGCAATACACGTCACATAAGAACTGACCCTCTACGTTGTGTTGGGTCCCCATACACAAGAAGACCTCTATCATAAATTATAAAAGCTTGTGGTGCATGAAAATTCAGGTTCTTTAGTCTCAAATGGCCCAAATTCCTAAAAGCCGCAAAAAATGCTGATTCAATTCAGGAATTTTTAAAATAATGTTCTTGTTTGGAGATATAATAGACCTTCTGTAGACTACTATATGTCGCACGTGAAAATTACATGAAAAAATCCTAGGTTACCCCTTGACCCCCTTAATTGCATTGATGAACTATACAGTCCACGTTGGTTCCGTGATAACCTTATATTTGCAAACTTTCACAGAAATGTAATAAATGTAATAAATGTAATAGATTGCTTCTTAATGAAATAGATGGAAAGTTTGATGCCACCCCTTGAGATAATGTTCTCATGGTTACCGATTTGCATTCCTTCATTAGTTTGTTAAATTAAATTTCATTAGTTTTCTGGGAATGTTTCAGAAACTGTTGGTTTTTTGAGCCTTATAATGTAGTTTTCGAGGACCCTCGAGTTTTATTTCTGGCACCGGGGGGCTTTGTCTCGTCGTTGTTCGCCATAATATAATACTACTAATAATAATAATATAATATAGGGATAGGAATATAATAGACCTGCCATACCACACACGCAGATGTAAATCGCGTGAAAAAATTCTAGACTACCCCTTGACCCCCTTAAGCGCATTTTACGTATTGATGAAATTTACAGCTTAATTTGGTTCCATAATAACCATCTAACCTTTGCAAACTTTCACACTAATGTAATTAATGGAATTGTATTGCGTCTTACAGCAATAGATTGACCTCTGAGAATCTGTTGCCATGGTTATCGGCTTGCATTCGTTCACTAGTTTATTAAATTAAATTAGTTTTCTGGGAATATCTCAAAAACGGTTGGACGTAGGACCTTAAAATGTGCTTTTAGGGCCCCCGAGTTTTGTCTCTCACATTGAGGGGCTGAAAATGAGCTTTGTCTCGTCCTTCTACTCCTATTTCAGCATGTATTTTAAGGGGGTAGGCCCTCTTTTATGAGAGGTACGGAGAAGGGTTACATCAATGATTAGTGTCGTGCCTCTGATGGATATCTGTACCAAATTTTGCGTTGATACACCCAGACATTCTCGAGTTATAAGGGAACAAAGTTGTCCACAGACAATCAAACAAACAGACAGACAGACCAAAACATTATTTTCGCGCGCATCTATCATAAAACAGTCTGAAACGTGTAAATAACTCAAATTTCCGTAGAAATTCGGGAAAAAAACAGGCAAATTTTCTTTTTTATATATGTAGAGATACACTGCACCGCTCGGTTTTGACCGTGTTTTATTGCACAAATTTAGGTTTTACTCGCTAACCGTCGGAGACACAAGAAAAATGATAAGAACCTTTTGGATAGAAAATTAAATGCTGAAGCTCGTGTATACCATCAAAAGTTTGCTATTTCTCAGCGTTCTCTTTTTATTTGAAATGGAAATATGAAATTTTGAAACCAAAGGGTGTAGTGACGTCACAAAAGTAGGTTTTACTCGCTAACCGTTGGAGATACACGGAAAGTGATAAGGACCTTTCGGATAGGAAATTAAATTTCAAAGCTCGTAAATGCCATCAAAAGTTTGCTATTTCCTACCGTTCTCTTTTTATTTGATATGGAAATATGAAATTCTGAAACCAAAGGGTGTAGTGACGTCACTAAAATGGTCGCCATTTCTTAATAGTGCAAAATATCGAAATTAAAAGTATCCTATATATAAACCTGGTATTTCAGCTACATCCATGCAAAATTTCATTTTAATCGGACCAGTGGTTTTGCGTTATTAGGTAACAGACAGACAGACACACACCATCTCATTTTTATATATTAGTATGATGGTCAAATACGAGAAATGAGGGCCGGCGCGATATAAGCCTATACCAGTATAAGCATAACCTTATTACTCTATTTTTAGACTACTTTCGAATTTTGCAAAAAATTAAATTAGCCTACTTTCGATTTCTGCAAAAAATCAAAATAGACCTATGAGATCAACACAGGGCCAAAAATTGTGTGTCTGTCTGTGTGTGTGTGAGGGTGTGTGTGAGTGTGTGTGTGTGTACTCCGAATGTCTCTATCCCCCCCCCCCCCCTTATCAATTCGAACACGGTGAATCCGAATTGAACGAAATTTGGTAAAGAGGTAGCACTAGCAAAGGGCACCTCAGTGTCATGTTTTATATCGCCGCCATCTTGACGTAAACGCAATGGCGGCCACCCAAATGTTCAAAGCTTAAATCAAATTACGACCAACCTATTCATCTGATCTCTACCAAATTTTGTAACGTTATACCTTTGTGTATGTAGTATCTTTTGACCAAACTACGAGGTTATCTGCTCAATAATTTGCGAATGGCAGCCATGTTTGTGTGCAAATTATTCCCCCTATCTATTCAAACACGGTGAAACAGAATTGAACGAAATTTGGAACAGAGGTAGCACTAGAAAAGGGCACCTCAGTGTCATGTTTTATATCGCCGCCATCTTGACGTAAACGTTATGCCGGCCACCCAAATGGTCAAAGCTTAAATAAAATTACGACCAACCTATTCATCTGATCTCTAACAAATTTTGTAACATTATACCTTTATGTATGAAGAATCTTTTGACCAAACTACGAGGTCATCTGCCCAATAATTTGCGGATGGCGGCCATGTTTATGTGCAAATCGATTCCTCCTTTGTATTCAAACACGGTGAAACGGAATTGAACGAAAATTGGTGCAGAGGTAGCACTAGGAAAGGGCGCCTCAGTATAATGTTTTATATCGCCGCCATCTTGACGTAAACGTAATGGCGGCCACCCAAAAGTTCAAAGCTTAAATCAAATTACGACCAACCTATTAATCTGATCTCTACCAAATTTTGTAACTTTATACATTTGTGTATGAAGAACATTTTGACCAAACTACGAGGTCATCTGCCTAATAATTTGCGGATGGCGGCCATGTTTATGTGCAAATCGATTCCCCCTATCTGTTCAAACACGATGAAGCGGAATTGAACGAAATTTGGTACAGAGGTAGCACTAGTAAAGGGCACCTCAGTGTTATGTTTTATATCGCCGCCGTCTTGACGTAAACGTAATGGCGGCCACCCGAATGATAAAAGCATAAATCAAATTACGACCAACCTAATCACTTGATCTCTACTAAATTTTGCAACGTAATACCTTTATGTATGAAGAATCTTTTCACCAAGCTACGAGGTCATCTGCTCAATTATTTGCGAATGGTGGCCATGTATGTGTGCCAATAGATTCCCCCTATCTATTCAAACACGGTGAAAACGAATTGATCGAAATTTAATACAGAGGGAGCACTAGCAAAGGGCACCCCAGTGTAATGTTTTATATCGCCGCCATCTTGACAGAAACGGAATGGCGGCCACCCAAATGTTAAAAGCTTAAATCAAATTACGACCAACCTAATCATTTGATCACTACCAAATTTTGCAACAACATACCCATTTTGTGGGAAGCATCTTTTGACTGAACTACAGGGTCATCAGCCCAATAGTTTGCAGATAGCGGCCATGTATGAGTGCAAATCGATTAATCATATCAATTCAAACACCGTGAAACCGAATTGAATGAAATTTTGTACAGAGGTAGCACTAGAAAATGGCAGCTCATATTCATGTTTAATATCCGTTTAACACGTATTTCAACAAGCTACTAAAACCAACATTCAATTATATTCCTTGACAAGGACAAAGAGTTATAAAAATACCCATGCATTTAGGAGAAAGTAGGCTACATGTTCTTTACTTAACATCTCGTTCTTTAAAGAATCGATACAAACGATTGGAATATGCCTTTTATTAGAACAACCAAATGAAACTACGAAATAAATTCTCCCAAAACATCATTTTATTGGTGATAAACCGTGGATATTACACAGCAATTACAGTAGCCATTTTCAAATTGATTTTTATCGTAATCGATTGCTTTCACGACAATAATCGATGTTCGAACATATCGATTATTACTTGTAAATATCGATAATTTAGCCGAAATTTCCATTGCTAGGAACTCTCAAATTTCAAAGTTGCAGGGCGATAATGTAACAAAACATTATTTTTAATATTTTTCGGTAATTTGGGCACTTTTCGCATTTATCGCATTTATGGTAATAATTCGCAAGACCCCCTAGTTGTCGCACTTTGTCGCATATTCAGATTCGCAAATTCCGGGTATACATAGTCATAATAGTTACCAAATAGTTGAAAAACCGAGAAAATAGTAAATTTCTCATTTATCGCAATTGCAAGTTTCCCTTATCCCTAAGTATTGGTTATCGTGTTGGGATCTTGGATGGTCTTCGACATGCAGTTTCATTGGCGCCCGCAGCCCCCCCCCCGTCTGGAAACCTAAAAAGTTAAGCGATATGACAATCTGACTGAGAACAAACTCGTTTTGCAAAAGTGTTCATTCATTAATTTTGTGACATATAGCCTATAATAACTGTAGTAGCGACAGTAGTGGCTACGCTGGCTAAAGCGCAGTGTTAGGTCATGGGGCCAAGCTCTCTGGTGACTCGGTAGACGCATGGGTTCGAGCCCCACCATCGGCCGTCCTTAAAATGGTTTTCCGTGGTTTCCCCATTTTCAACACCAGACAAATGCTGGGACGGTACCTTCTGACAGGACACGGCCGCTTCCTTCCACATCCTTCTCCAATATCATTCACCTTAATCAATTCTATATCTCATCCCGACGCGCAGGTCACCCACGGGCGTCGAATAGAAAGACCTGCACTGGGTCTCTGAGGAGACCATACGACAAAAAAAAACTGTAGTTCAGATATGTAACGTTCAATCGGGCGCAATATTAAATATAGTGGCAGTGGGCGCAGTAAGCCTGTCTGGCACACGTCCGAAGTCAGAATTTAAAAAATATTACCACAATATTTGCCGTAGAACAGTTTTGAGTGATACATTCATTCAGTCTCTGCGTATTACGTAATGGTGCACGATCGGGCGCAATGTGCCTGGCAGATCACTTCTGCAACAACAGCAAATGTGTAGAAGGGTCATTGAACAAACTACCCTATATAGACTTGAATGTCATGCTGAAAGGTTCAAGTAGCTTCACCCCCGCGAAAGACGAATACGAGACAAGAATTAACTCGTGCGCCTGTCAAATCAGTTGCGCCCACCGGAAGGTTAAATATCATCCTACATTTTGTGCTCGTCAGACGAGAGTTTCTGGGAGCAGCCGGTCTTAAACAGCCCTTCCGAAACCCTCCCCTGGCCAACACACAGGACTCGGGGAAAAATGTATTCGTAGGTTGGCCTAAAACGTAAAACTCTGCTCGGGGGAGTCGGGAATATGAGATTTCTATTCTTACGACCAGCCCAGTGGAATACACCCATAGGAAACACACAAAACAACGACGAAATAATGAGGACAGGCTTATTGTTAAGATCACACTACATTTATTGGAAAAATCACAGATCCCTAGCCTACTTCTGAGAGGTGAGAATCGGATAGTCCGAATCTAAACTGCCATGAAAAGAAAGTCAAAAATAACTCCTATCTAAAGTCAATATTAAACCTCTCGAAGTCCTATTCACAAATCAGAGAATAATTCAATCACTAAGAGATAAATACGTAACGATTCCCAATGCAATTACATCGGAGATTTACTAATGATAATGACAGGCGTGAATCTACTAGCAAGAAAGATATTTACTTGTTTACAATTCAAAGTCAAATTTACGTTTATCAATAGCACAATAAGAATAGCTAAGCTACGATGCTATTCTCTCCAACATTTAGAATTACTTGAAATTTTGCTAACCCTATCTGACGTTCAGTAAAGAACATATAGCCTACTTTCTCCTAAACGTTTGAGTATAGTTATAACTCGTTGTTTTTATCAAAGAGTATAATAGAATCATTTCTTGGTGAAGACCTTAGAAACTATTTATCTCTGCCAAACACCACAGCCTCGAAATCAACTGCTACCATCATTGAAGAAAGAAAGAAAGAAAGAAAGAAAGAAAGAAAGAAAGAAAGAAAGAAAGAAAGAAAGATAAGAAGTATGTAAAGAATGTTATGGATCTGGAGACATAATCGACCGAACTGGCTGCGTGGCTCAGCGCTAACGTTCTCGCTTGCTGGGCCCTATGTTGCAGGTTCGTATCCTGGCGCAGTCAGCTGGCATTTGAGGGTGCACAAATGCGAGGGAGCCGTGTTAGTAGATTTACTGGCACGTTGAAGATCCCCTTCGGGGCAAAATTCTGGCACCCCGGCTTCTCTAAATGCAACAGTAGTTAAAAGGGACGTAAAACCAAAAACATTGTTATTATTATTATTATTGTTATTATTATTATTATTATTATTATTATTATATAATCGGCCTGACCTGGGCAACATCCAACTTTGAGTTGAGGCATGTCTTTACACGTCTGGCTGTGCATGGCTTTCACAACCCTAATTGAATTAACAAATCTTTCCATGATCATACAGAGACGTGTCTATACCAACTATGTGGATATTTTCGATTGCTAATTGGCTGCAATAAAATTATTAATGAATATCCTGAACTAGCACCAACGGCTAGAGTTCAGATACTATGTGACATCGTTTTGTTCTTTATCTCAATTAACATTTTCAAATAACGCACAATAGGCTGTTACAAACCCTTTAAAATAAAAAGTAAAAATGTATCGTAGTATCATCTTGTCATTCTTCAAATTCGATGCGCGTAGAATGCCGATGGTATACTAATAAATGGAGTCCCATGTACACCAGCCGTGACATCTAATGGAGAAGTATCGAACAAGATAATCCTGACAGGGGAGTGCATTCTAGCGGCCATAAACATAAACTTTTCAATAAAATCTGTAAGTTAATCTGTTGGCCGGCGTGCAGTTCGCCATGATAATTCACTTTTTTGTTCCTAGATGTCTCGTGCAAATCTGCTGGCGAATTTTGTTTAATTATATATTTTCCATCGTACTATGCACAATGTAACGATTAATTTTAAAACGTCTGAGTCATTACAAAACAATAAATATAAAGAAATTCAAGCAAAAAACCTAACTCTGATAGGGGTTGAACCATAGCCATAAGATTTATAGGCTAACGCTTTACCACGGAGCCAAACGTGCGAACAGACATTAAACGATATCAATGAGTTACATAGAACGTGTTAGCAATTAATGATTTACACTAAACGATTTCATCAGTGGAGTATATTATTTATATATAAAGCATTTCACACAAAGTTTATTTATTTTGTATCAGTACGCTATATTGCATGCAATACTCAAATTAGTGAAATATAAGTCAGGCACAAGATATCCGCTGCCATCTTGTCTTGTTACTGAGACGGCTCAGCTTTTAAAATCACTCCTGCACTATAGTATTACAAAATAAACTTTTAATTTCGAACGTGCCTCTTCCTATAGAAGAGTTAAAACGATTCTCGGCTCGATAATCGGAACGGGTGGGTCCCATGATATGGATTATAATGTTTGCATAATTCGCACGGCCGCCATCCTGAAATAGTACGGCGGATGACTTTGCAGTTTGGTCACAAGACGCGTCCTATATGAAGGTATGTTGTTACCAAATTTGGTAGAGAACGGATGAATTGGTTAGTCGTTATTTCATTTTACGTTTTGAACGTTTGAGTGGCCGCCATTCAGTTTTGGTAAAGATGGCGGCGATATAAAACATGACACTGAGGTGCCCTTTGCTAGTTCTACCTATGTACCAAATTTCGTTCAATTCGGTTTCACCGTGTTTGAATTGATAGGGGGGGACAGACATTCAGAGTAAGCACACTCACACACACACGGACTCACACACACACACACATACACACACACACACACAGGCAGACACACAATTTTTCGCCCTGTGTAGATCTCATAAGTCTACTTTCATTTTTTGCAAAAATCGAAAGTAGCGTAAAAATGACAAACGAGACGCGTTTATCCTAGGGAAGTTGAATAAAAGAACAAAGCAATGCACAATCTGTTCCTAATTGAATTAAGTCGAAGAAATATCATAGCTATTTACAACACAAATTTCACAGGCTCAGTACACTCCTACTGGTAATGCAATTGGCATTCCTACCTGCACAGTTTCCTGCGGTTTCCAGAGAAATAGTCGTAAGTGTAATGGGAAAACATACATTGGCGATTGCTGTGACAGGCCGCCACGTTTTATTTCACTTATCATCATAACGACCGGGTTTTCAATTTATCCCGTCATTATATGATCGTCGTCTCGAGATCGGGGATAATCAAAGTGTATTTACATAACGTTGAAACTCACAAACTCTAAGAAATGGTCAGAAAGAAATTTAAGATAAGCATTCTTTCGTTTAAACTAAATAATTATTAAGTTTTCAGTTTAGTTCAAAATTCTGTCTCTTGATTATTATTACCAATATTAATTCATTATTAATCCTCAAAGTGTCATTGTATACTTTTAGTGACCAATAAATGTGACTAGTGTAGCTCTAAATATGGGAGAAACATCAAAGAAACACTTCATATTATCACTGAATCACTGTTCACTTGATAAACACCATGTATTCGATATTAATAACACGGACTCGTCAGTCACAATCATCAGTCAACTTGCCAAAAGCGTACAGAGTTGATGGAAAAATACCACAATCATAAATTGGCTCCAAAACCTGCGCTCAAATACTCCCCTAAACATTCACTCCTCTAGACACGACAATAGCATGACCTTAATTTATACAAAGATGACCCATTCGTGTACTTGAGCTCACAATAACTGTTCGGTTTTGTTTTTTTGTTTTTATGGCAATGTCTACTTTCAATACAAAATATTTACCATGAAAAGTAGTCGGAATATAATCTTCAATAATTAGCCAGTGTTTAATACATTACAGAATGCTGTACTCAAAGAATCAGTTCTCAAGCATCTGATCTAGACCTTCCTCGAACTCGTGTTCTCTAGCTTACTAAGATACACATTTCATTCAGTCAGATTATTTCATCGATTGTCGAGAATAAAATAAATGAGCAAAGCCTCCTCTGCACGCTGGTTATGCGTCTAACAGGTTACCAGCTGTTGTGACAGCAACAAGCGGGTTCTCAGAATGCACTGCCTTGTAAATTCACATACAGATTACTGCTACAAAAGGCTTGCTTCTGAAGCGATCAATACCACGGCCTTCACACAGCCTTGAAAAATATTTGCTAACCTTCAACTGTTCGTTATTATAGAATAGTGTCCTGCATTCTTATACACGGCAATCTGCCGTAAAGCCACATACATTGTCAGATCGTACTAAATACAGTATAGCAGAACGTTATTTGCAAAGCAACCTTCCTTCAGGCGCTCTTTGAAACGATACGTATGACCAGATATAATTATCAACTAAACATAAAAAAATCCTACCTATCAGAATGTGAAGAAAAGTCGAAAGACCGTCTAAAACTATACCACTGTTAAAATATCTCACCCTGTTACATGATACATTGAAGCGTTGATCACTTACATGCTCATTAGAGTTTTCGCCCGGGTCATCACGGCGATTTCATGGCCTACCTCCATTGCCATGCTTATAACTCCAGCATTTCCTGACATCCGTCGCCCTCCCAGGTCATTTTTAACTACTCCATGATCACATCTTCCATAGCAAAAGGATAATTATACATTTGGGCGAGATTTCCATAACCATGTGCTCCCATGTTGAATAATGTGCGTTCCTGTAGCGTGATTTTTACAGCTTAAAAGAATACTTTCACTGTCTCTACAACTGTGCGGTATAAGCAAGAGTGCCATAACACCTGCCACCGTCGCGACGTTACAAATATCATTAATATGATATTTGGCAACACTGTAAACTGTTTTAGTTGCACTCACGTTCACACCACGTGGTCGTCGAACATCGCTTCAATTTCCTGTCATATGAAATAAATATTTACTGTTCGTTCGTTTTACCGATACGTTAGATAATTATTATTCCACTGTAATTTGCTGTGGAGATTTATTCTTATACACTTAGATAATAACATGTTTTCACGAATAGTTATACCACATGTCTACTAAATTAAATGTCCTCATGTGCGTTATATGAAACATATTATAACTCGGCAAATACACCACAATACTGCAGAGTACTGCTTTAAATAGTTAAACAGTCCAATGCTCTCACAATGATGATCAATTATACTCAACTCTTGCACGAATATAACGTGGATTATCAATTATACTTCACTTATGTAAAAAAAAAAAAAAAAACGTTCACCCACCATGGGAGTCTGTCAGATCGAGTGTATCACGCAAATTAATGCTGAAATATGTGTCTCACGAAGTCTCACTGCACTGTACACGCAGTGGAGTAATTATATTCAATTTTCACAATGATGTAACGTGGATTATCAATGGTAGAATTCACGTATGTATAAACACATTCACCCTCCATGGGATCTGAAAGATCGAGTGCATCACGTCGAAGAAGACCGGAGTAAACTGTAACAGCTGTAGTCAAGTGTTGATATCATTAATTCCGATCGCGTTTCTGCGATGTTATACCTTTATCAGTACCCAAAATAATTCCAAAAATTCCAAAATAAAGATGTTGGTGAGTTACAAACATTTCCAGGGCCTATAAATAATATAGGATACACAAAACAAGTTATCCAGACACCAAAGTCAATCAAAGAGTTCACATGCCATTCAGGTGCGTTCAGAGTAGTTCCAAAGTGAGTTCTTAGATACTGTCGTTACGCTGCCATCGATCTTCAGATTGAGAAGGAGCAATGGGGCTCAATATCTCACTTATGCTGGTGCGCATTCGCATGTTGATAAACACTTGAGTAATGTTACAAAGTCATATTGTAATTTATATGCGCATACTTTTCATTCGTGTGTATTGCGTTTACAATGAACGGCCACCTATACTGTGTCTTTGAGGATATAACGTTATTTATTTCGTGTGCATGGTCTAGGAATGGATATTTATTTCACTTAAAGGTATCAGTAAGTAATGTAATTCTTTCTTATTAATATATAATCCAAAAACGACATGGGCGCCAGCACGGTGGGAGAGCCGTCTCCCCTCCCCTGGATTTCCGAGCATGTTGATATTCGATTGTTCATTGTCACACGACTTTACTTCATATTTGGAAGTTACTGATATTAATCTGAAAACTTTACAACATAAAATTTCTTTAACGTTGCTGATGTAATATGTATTTACATTTAAAAAGATTGTTTTAATGCTGCCGTACAGTAGACCACCAATGAAAACATAGCTCCAATTTTCAATATGGTTTTGCTGAATGTTAAATACCGGTACCGTATGTTTCCCTAACACTATCACGAGTGGCGGCCACCACACTCCGGCAGTGGCGATATGAAAGCACGTTCTGGAAATAATTTTAGACGTTGCAACACCACTAGCAGATTTTAACCCCTTAAACATGGTTTCCTTTGCTGACTAATACAACACTGGTACCGCAAGGTCACCCTTAAAATATTGGATTATGTACTGTTTTCAGGTCCGAATTTATGGTGGGAATAATTGGACAACTGCCTGGGGCGGCGTATTTTAGGGATAGTCAAATTTCTGGAAAACTGGACAAAACCGCTTGGGCATTAAACGTCAAGTTATTAATGATTAAACCCCCCACAAGAGAATATACTTTGGCAATGTTAATTATTTACGGACATAAAATAAAGGATCGTGCTAGTCACCTTGGTGTTCTTGCTGTTGATCGGACTTGAATGTGAAATTGTGCAAATGAGGAAATCCTAAATTTGTTATTTAAATAGTTGGTGTTTTAGGCATTGGTTGTGTATGTCTGTTAAAATTTAATGTAAATTATTTCTATTAAGTTTATTTCTATTTGTTGTTGTTGTTGTTGTTGTTGTTAGAGTCTTCAGTCTTTTGGCTGGTTTGATGCAGCCCTCGATTCTTCCCTGTCCTGATCTAAGCGTTTCGTCTCTACATAGCTACCACACCCTACATCCGACGCAATCTGTTTAATATATTCTGACCTAGGTCTACCCCCTCAGTTCTTATCCTCGACCCTTCCTTCCATAATTAACTATGCTATCCCTGGGTGTCTTAGTATGTGTCCTACCAACCTCATCTTTTCTCTTTATTAGCAGTCGCCAGAAACATCTCTCCTGTCTCCCTCGTCTTAATACATTTTCCTTTGTAACCCAATCTGCCCATATGATCATCATTCTCCTGTAACACCACATTTCAAACTCGTCAATTATCATCTTTTCTGCTGCTCCAATAGTCCAAGTTTCACTTCCATAGAGTGCCACGCGTAGTTTAATACATGCACAGATGAAGGAACCTTTAATAAATCTACATTTTCCAAGTCGGGGATAGCAATTTTTTTCTTTTTTCTTTTTTCTTTTTTCCTTTTTTTGCCCAGAGGCGTCAGGAACTCTAATTATGGGACGGACTGTATTATACTATCCCCATTCTTTATGCCAGTTTGTCCCATGACCGTTATTCGTGCCGCGAAATTTTTGTTTTCAACAAGGTGTGCAATAGTACTGTGGCTCATTTCTTGAGAACAAAGCGATTATTGGCACGAATTAACAGCAATCTGCCATTGTTGTAGATTCTTAACCTGTAGTGTTATATAAATAAACAAGTAGTTCCGTGAAGAACTATACAGCCTATTTTCATATATCCCACTTATGTTAACTGCCTCAATCTCCATACAAAATTTCAGTTTGATTGCTGTAATAGATTCGTAGATATTATGAACCGACTAAATACTTCGGATGGTCGCCATGTTGGATTTTATATATGTTGGTCTTAGAGTTATGTACTGTTATATGAAGATTATTGTGTACGTGTAGCATTCAAACTTCAATCGCATGATTGGGACACAAGAAGTAAAAACGAGATTTTAAAATTACGCATAGCTGTCATCTTGTGGTTACGGAAAAAATTGAAATAAATTAGATGCCAGTGGATTAACAATCGTATAAGGATTTGCTCTACCAAGTTTCACTGCACTCGGATGGTTAAATTGCGTGAAACGTCCATGTGAATATTTATACTTCGTGTCGCCGCCATGTTGGATTTGTGATCACCAGGTTATTTAAAGTCCCATAGGTGAACTTAAGTTCATAATCCATATGAACATAAAAAATTCAGTTTGATTGCTATAATAGATTCGTAGATATTCAGAGCCGTCTAAATATTTCGGATGGTCGCCATGTTGGATTGTTATATGTATAGGCCATAAAGTCATGTACCATTAAAGGAAAATTATTGCGTAGGTTCATTATTCAAGCTTTCACATCGATCGTATGATTACGACACAATAAATAAAAACTTAAATTTAAAATTCGCAAACCGCCATCTTGAGGTTATGTAAACAATTGTACTAAATAAGATACCAGTGTATTACAATGTGTATAAACATTTCCTGTGCCAGATTTCATTGCGTTTGGAACATTAAATTGCGAGAAAGGTCTACTTAAAATTTCCAAATTCGCTTGGCCGCCATGTTCGTTTTGTAGTTAACCGGTTTTTGAAAGTCTTATAGATGAACTTCCAGTAGTGCCCTTTCTCTCCGTACAAAATTTCAGGGTGATACCGCAAATAGTTTCAGAGATATAGAATGCCGGTGAAATATTTCGCACATCCGCCATCTTGTGGTAATGTAAACAATTGAACCAAGTTAGATGTCGGTGCATTACAATGTGTATAAACATATACTGTACCGAGTTTTATTGCGTTTGGTTGGTTGAATCGAGAGAAACGTCTATTTAAAAGTCGAAAATTCGCGTGGCCGCCATGTTGGTTTTGTAGTTACCAATTTTTCAAAAGTCACAAAGGTAGTAGTTCCCTTTATCACCGTAAAAATCCAGGGTGATATCGGGAATAGTTTCGGAGATACTGAATGCTGGTGAAATATTTCGCACAGCCGCCATGTTGGATTGGTGAGACGTAAAAAAATTTGAAGGGCACGGTCGGGGTCGTCCAGAATAGTGCTATGAACTTCCCGAGTTTCATTGAAATCGCTCCAGCCGTTTAGAAGTTATTAGGGGGACACACACACACTCCTCACACACACACGCACACGGACAAAAGGCGATCTCATAAGCCTATCTTTTCAAAATTGAAAATAGGCTAAAAATAAAATAAAATAACCCCTGGCCATACAGCCCATGAAGGTCCTTGGCCTACCAAGCGACCGCTGCCCAGCCTTTTGGCCAACAGATATTAGGGCATGGTCAGCGTATCGGGTCCCCTCGGCCGTTAATCTTGGTCTTCGTGACCAGGGCACTGCCTCACTGTCAGACAGCTACTCAATCGTCCTCATGAGGCTGATTGCACCCCGTTCCAGCCCTCACGTCAGTTTCTAAAATCCCTGATGGGGCTAGGAATCGAACCCGGCGCCTCCAGGTGAGAGGCAGGCATGCTATCCCAACATCACGGGGCCGGCACCTGTAGTGTTTTATCTTCTACAATCTAAGCAATTTATAATAGTTAAATTGTCCTGCGACATTTGTGCCGTTATCAAAGCTACTAACTTTCGCACTATCAATCGAATGTAGACGGCAGGTCAGTCGAGACGAAATGGTGATACACGTCGTAATGTTATATATGATTCTAAAGGTAGCAAGGTAGGCAATTTTGGATACTCAACATTTAGGGTACTTATGAGTGGAGTAGCTTCACAGAATAAAGATTAAGCTCGACATAATGCTTAATCGTAATAACCATCAATTTGAAATGGGTATGGAACGTCAATAAATTCAAAATATATCCGATCATCAGTAATCATAACTTGCATATTTAGGCCTAGTCTGTGCCTTAGCCTGACAGTTCTGGGAAATAGTATTTTAAAAGAAGAAACTTATAAATTAAGGGTATAAAAGTACGTTTTATGATTACGGCTGCGTGAGTAGCGCCTTTCTTTTCCAGGCTCGTATGAACAATCTGGAAGACCTAAAGATCATAGATCTGCATTTTAGCCAAAATATCTCCAAAATGGACGTAAATCTATACGTGGCATGCATTGTAAAAAAGGACATAATGTATTATTTTGGCCTTAAGCCCATCTGTGTAGCTGAGTACCTCAATTTACGCTCTACGCTGAGGACTGTTTACTTGAATATTCGAAATTCGCTTGCCGACGCTGACAGCAGCCATTCTGTGTGTAATAATTTCAACACTACCTTCAGCAGTATGCCACGTTGGTACCATGTTTTATGTACGGGGTCACTCGTCTCAAAACTACTGTACTCTAAAAAAACATAGCTTATACACACTCGCCTACTGACACCACACAGGATATTGGATACATTTCACTCACAGTCAAGTACAATGGGGAAAGGTTAAAGCAGTTCAAAATAAAGCAACTACATTAACAATAATGCCAGTTACTGATTATAAGAAGGCTAATTTTCCCTCTTTAAGGGTACCGAGCCTTAACAAACATAGATTTAAAAATCTCATAAGTATTAGTTGGGCAGTGTATTATTTACGTCACAGGTACAAAAGAATACTCACTGGCCTGGAAAAAAGTATTCATCCTATGTAAAACGCCGATCTGCGTATTTCTTCGAAATCGGTCGAGTGACATTATGCACTCGACCTCATTCTTTTGTTATGTCTTACATTTGGGAAACAGTAAGGTGAAATATCACTTGATAATTTTAGAAAACTGGATGGAATTGTACAATATCTGTCTATGTTTGATATACTTTTCATAAACAGAGAAATGCTTGAGCATAACGCTCAATTACACAGAAAAAGGCAGTGATTGATTAAGTTCATATAACTATTCCTCTAGTTTCAGTCACGCGGCAGCACCGCCACTTAAGAATGCGAATACTGATAGCAAGAAGCACGTGATATAGTTTTTATCTATTTTACTTTGTGGAGAGTAATAATCAAGCGAAATATTTTTATTGCTAAAACAAAAAATGTTTAACAAAAACCATAGACTCACGCTACGAGTTTATCACTTAGTAGGTTACAAGTATTCAATGATTCTAATAACGGCAATGCGAAGTATTTATGATTGGTTGTGAAGAAGAGGAAAAACGTGATGATCTGCTGTAACGGCCAGTAAAAGGTAGATATTTGGAAACAGTGTTATTTGAATTATTGGGCAGATTCCGATGTAGGGATATTTCCACAGTTTAATTTATCTTAGTAATTTGGGATTTTCTGAAAACATGTCCAGTTATTTAGAAAGTTGGGGAACTGGATTAACAATACCATTTTAATGAACAACTTTATTTTTGTTAGTACCACTAGTTCTTACCTGTTCTTAAGAACTGAACATTACGACGATGAATCACGAAGAAAAGCGAACTTTTAAGGACAAAAACTAAAAAAACAACCTCCCATTCCTGCCATAAAATAGCCACCAGTTTTAGAGCAGTCAAATAATGAATTTCACGAAGCAAGTAAGAACTGTCACGTAGTGACAGGTAGGTAGTGAAACTAAAATTTGTACTTGCTCCCATCTGGAAAAATTCCTGCGGGCGCCCATGCCACGCCGGCTGCTTGGAGATATATTGTTGTCGCCTTTTGGTCCGGCTCTACTTTGAGGCTATAAACGTCTTCATAACAACGTATAACTCTGTCCTCTCAGGGTTGCCAATCTACATCCCCCCAGTATTTTTTTCTAACCGAGCCTAGTCCCAGACAAACTTAAATCCCGCCTAGCAGTGCAATAAGCTTTCCTTCTTTTCTTAGCGGGAGGAAAGTTGTAAATAATTTAATAAATTAATCTAGTTTTAATAAAAGTAAAAAATATTTAAAAGGGCCTACAAAAGGTGAGTATATTTACACTAATTTGGCCTGTGATTCCCCGACTTAAGTATTATAATCCCCTAGTTACCGTACTATAATCCCATGGATTGGCCGATCTTGGCTACGCTACTGAACCAAACACAGTGATCGTGACCATACAGTTAAAATGCATTTCATTCCCACCAAATTGCAACAATAAACCTAGGATTTTTGAATTCCTGCAAGACGGAACTCCTGGTACTGTACAGGACAAGGGTGAAATGAAGAATGGAATAAGGATTTCTGTACTGGTGGGGCATTATATTTTTCTTGCCTGTTTGTCCATTTTCACGCACAAGGCAGAACTGTAATGATAAAATTAGTGGCAAGAGGGTTACATTAATATTCCATTCTTCAAAACTTCCGATCTGGTCAGAATTTACTCGACTCCACTTGCAACTACATTGTGCGTCTATATAATGTATCATCCCTCTTTCAATATTACAGGAAATATTCTACAGGTCCTGCTCCGTTGCATATGTCTCCATGGTAAACTAAAGCTATAGTGTGTTATAACCCAAAATATAGGATTCGTTCTCTGATGCCAGTTTCATTAAATAAAATAGGTTATATACGGTACCGGTATATTACCACCGACCCTAGTGTAATACAGTACTACTTATCTCAAAGTTTCCAGTTAACATTTGGTCTCACTCCTACGTATATCTAGCATTTCAGTCATCTCTAACAATTATGGGCGGATGACCTACTTGTAACTTTCCATAGAAAACCAAACCTATCTCAATCATGTACGGTATCGCAGTTTGGAATGGCCGAAGATCACAAAACTATACCACTGAAAGTGTCATTGCCTATATATCGCCCATTAGCAGCAAATACTTTAAAATGAACTGTTTTACTAAAGCCGTATTTGGACATTACCATGACCTCCATGATCGAATTTCTTTATCAGATAAGTTAAATATCGCTACCGATTTATTAGATATATGGGCTACCTGAAAGTATAGTGCAATCGTAAAATGTCTGACCAAAATTGCATTTCCATGGAAATTATACCGGTAATTATTTTACCGTCAAATATCACAGGTAACATGACGCTTCCTCGCCACGATTTTATACACAGTAGCCTTCATTTATGCGGAAAACAATGAACCGTTTATTAATTTGTCACCAGGGCAAATGGATATACTGATTTGTGTTACAAATACATCCATAGTCTCACAGTTTTTCTTACTCCGTGCCTACGCTATTTTTCATCAGCGGGGCGAAGTTTGTGTTGTTGCTAGCAATATTTGTCGCCGAGTTAGTGTCTTCAATATACCGTACCTCGCGGCAAAATATTAAGATCTAAGAATTTTTGAGTTCCATGTAGGGATTCATCTCCCTTTCTACATAGCCTCCACACCCTGCATCCGAGGCAATCTGTTTTAACATATTCTAACCTTGGTCTACCCCTACAGTTCTTATTCTTCACCCTTCCTTCTATAACTAACTTTGCTATTCCTGTGTGTCTCATTAGGCTACGTGTCTTTCCAGCCTATCTTTTCTCGTCACTAGCTCTCGCCAGAATCATCTCTCCTCTGCCACTCGTCTTAATGCCTTTTCAAACGTAACCCTATCTACCCAACTGATCTCCATAATTCTCGTGTAACACCACATTTAAAACGCTTCAATTCTCCTCTTTTCTGCTGCTCCAACAGTCCAAGTTGTACTTCCCGACAAAAGCCTTCAAAAATGACTTCCTAACACCTAAAAATATGCATTCGATGTCAACAAATTCCATTTCTGTGGAAATGCTTCCTTCCAGTTCTAACCTACATTTTATAGCCTACCGTATCTTCTATCTTCTTTGCTTATTCCATCACTGCATATTTTGCTTCCTAAGTAAATAAAGTCACCTAGCCTACTTCCTTTAGCTTTTCACCTGCCAATTAGATATCGATAGGGGTTTCTGGTTAGTTTCGACTGAATTCCAATATTTATACTTTGCATTCATTAATTTTCATCATGAATTCTTTCCTCAAGATAGAGTCCATACCATTTAGAAACTCATTAAAATCCTCGGGTGTGTCGGATATGTTGACGATGACATCAGCAAATCTCAGAGTTGTAATTATTTCTTTTTCAATCTTGAATTTGTTTCCAATTTCCTTCATTGCTTGTTCAATGTGCAAATTGAAAAATAGCCTCTGGGTGATAATTTACAGCCTTGCCTTACCCCACCTTTCTGAATACCAGCTTCTCTCTCATGTCCTTCCGCTCGAATAACTGCTGTCTGTTTTTTCTATAGATTGTAGAGCACCCTCCTATCACTGTACTTTATTCCAATCATTTTCAAAATGTCATACATTTTACTCCAAACACTGTTATCAAAAGCCATGAACGTTCTCTTATCCATCCTTATTCTAGCTTCCGAAGTGAGCCTAAGAATTAGTACTGCTTCCCTTGTTCCTACGTTTCTCCTGAAGCCAAACTGGTCTTCACCAATCTCCTCCTACCTGTCTATCCATTCTCTTCCAAATTATTCTAGTCAGGATCTTTGAAGCATGAGTGATCGAGCTGATGGAACGGTAATCTTTACATCTTTCAGCTCCTGTTTTCATCGGTACGGTATAGGGATGATAACGTTCTTCTTGAAATCAAAGGGTACGATACCGTACTTCAGCTGTCTCATAAATCCTACACCCTAAGTTCAATAACCTGATGAAACGATTACGGTAGCTCAGGACAGGGAAGCATGGAAAACTGCATCAAACCAGTCGAAAGACTGAAGACTCATACAACAAACATGTAGGGATATTTGAAGTACCGCACTCTTTACAGACATGGCTTAATTTAGCAATAAAGATAATTCTAACAACCTGAGTCCTGTTTATACATGTTCGTGCCCTGTGCACATTAATTTACAATATTTGATTGCAGAGGATACACAGGTTTAAATGTGTACCTAGAAACTTCATTATGACGACAATTATACAAGTTACCCAGTGATACTATTTATAAGTCGGTAAGGACATCTTCGAGTCCCTTACGTTCATGTTGATTCTGAGGGAGATATGATGAGTTTGGTTTGAAGTGGGTTTCTTGTAACACGATGCGGAAGAATTGTCTTGTACTTTCTGCAACACATTATATCCTGTTACTGCCAATTTCTTGGTACTTGTGGAGTGACTTGAGTTTACTTTCACATTGATAGGTTTGTAGTGAAATTTAGCGGAATTCATACCGCCTGCCCCATCATATTGTGCTTAGATTTGTGTGAAACCAGGACGCTTCATTTCAGTGTTGTAAGAGTAATTCCACATTCTATGGCAATGATAGCCTACACATCCGTAGTTTACCGTAACTCATATCTTATAAAGTCGAGAGCCATTGTCGTATATGTTTAACCGTCAAACTCTTCCACTCACTGTGCATCACGTTAGCAGTAGCTTTATTTGAATTCTGAGTTCTGAAATCACCTCATGTGTTATATATGATAATTTGGCGTACCGTACTGGTATAAGTAGGCCTACGGCCTCTTATAATTCTTAAGCTCATTGTTTGTGTTCTAGTTTGCTGAACATCATGGATCAACAACTATTCATTAAGAGTGAACCAGATGAATTCCCTAATATTGTAAGTTGTATTTATTATGTATATCGTGTAACATGCCAATTATAGTTATGTGCATGACAAGCAAGGTATAGTGACTAAAGTTATACCTGCTACCAAATAGTAAATTAGGCTAACCAGGATATTTCATATTCTATTGTTACACGTAACTTACATTATGGTGTTTGAAGCCATTTTTCAGTGTTGCCTTAGTGTACCAAAGCTTTTCAGTCGGTCAACAAGATTGTACCCAAATGAGATGGGTTATTCCCTAATCGTGAAAAAAGTATAGGCCTACATGTGATTAATAAATACACTTGCAAGACCAGTTTCACTCGTCAAGCGATCATCATCAGATGCATTACACTTTGGCTATAAAATCCATGTCGGAAAATAAGGGTGAAAATATACCTAACAATATGTACACTTCTTTACTTTCAGTGTTAGTAAAGCAACTCGTCAGTATTTGTTAGTTGTAGTCTATGTGATGTTTTGTTGAGATACTGGAAGTGGTGATTGACCTCCGGAATTTGCCTGTATGGAGTGAATATGTGGTTGTTTAAATGGTCAATTCTGATTGTTCTGTATTATACAGGCTACTTATCTCGTTAGGGTCTTGCATGGTCCTGTTGAGATCAGTTAACTGGGACACTTATTGCACTGGACTGACTGGAATTTTCTGAGTGTGAGGGTCTGTTATCTCGCTGGGCTGTTCCCGCTCCCCGCATTCCTAATTCCTATGTGCTCCTGGTGCAAGTGTACAACTAACAAATACTGACGAATTGCATTACTAATACTGCAACTAAATAAGTGTACATATTCAAGGTAAGTGCACCAATGGTCGTCATGTTAAGACAGATTTAGTCAAGAAAATATATACACCTTACACATTTTGGTAAATTTAATCAACAAAAGCACTACCTAACCTCAAACGCTAGGAAAGTCTAAACATCGAAGATATTCGTTTTAGGAAAAATAACGTATTTTGTAAAAATAAAGTGTGTGTTTGCGCCAGTCTTCGGCACGATGTATTTGGATTTTTCCTATATTCGTGACTAGGTTGAACCAATTACCGTCACATTGTTAGTTTTCCTTGTCTGCTGTTTATAATGCATTTCTGTCAATTGTTGCGTAATACACCGATTTATCAACTTGGAGGCTAACATTTACGAATAAAACAGTACCAGTCATTATGTTTTTTAATAAAAAATGAAATTAAAACAAAAAGACGCCATCGGGAAGCGGGAATGATGGATAGAAGACATACGAGCATGAAAATATCGTAATTGTGCTCTAAACAAGTGAGACCACGGCATAACAGCCCGGAAAATGACCATTCGCCGAGGCCTAACACCAATTGTTGCCAAAAGTTTCGAAAATGCCTTCTTCTTCAGTGAAGTATCTTCGCTATTAGCTACCCTCTGAATTCGCCACTCATGTACATTTTCTTCCAGGCAGGCAGTCTTTAGTGGCTTAAAAACCCCTACATCCATGGGTTGAAGTACGTGTGTGGCATTAGGTAGTAAGCGACCAAAACAATTCCATGATCCTCACAAAATTTACTAGTATGAATGGTCAAGTGTGAGAAGTGCCCGTCTATGAATAGAATGCCAGGGAGAGGAATCTCTTTCTCAACCAACCCAGGATGAAATATGTTACTGAGAAATTCGTAAAACACTTCCCCCGTCATCCACCCATTTGTCGATTTGCCAATGCCCCAGTGTGCTGGCATTGCGGCGATTATGTCTTGCGGCAGACGTTCATACTTGAACACTACAAGGGAAGGAGAAATATCGCCGAGGGCATTTGCCTGTTACAAGTACCTTTAGGCGTTCTTTCTCATCCGAATTCACTTGCTGATATATTGTCTTGTAACCCCTGTTCGCCAGAACTTTGTTACCTTTCGGATGGAGAAAGAAAGCCGTCTCGTCAGCGTTGAACAGTCGCCGAGGGTCTGACAAAATAGACTGGAAGTCGTTTTCCACCAAATAGCTGCAGACTTCTCAAACCCAGGTTTTCATTTGATGTTCTGTAATTGCAGCACGGCTTACCGTCCAATTTTGAGGGGTTCGTAAAGATATACCTGGATTTCTTTTTAGGAAGGATTCACACCATTTCCTTCCTGGCCGCCATCTTTGAAAGGAAAGTCCCTCTTCAATTCTTGTTTGAGGCACTGGACGATATTTTGCAAATCGTATTTTGTTACCGGGACCCCGCTTTTTTTTAGTGAGATTACCCATTGAACTAGCATAGCCTCATCTTCCTTTGTTAAAAAGGAACTTAGCCTCAACTTCCTCTCTCTAGGAGATTTTCCTTTAATTTTGTCCGAGAGGGTGTTTCTCGGAACACCATTCCTCTCCGCGACCTTTTTAATACTCATGCCGTCCTCCACAACGGCCTTAATAGCAGCTTCCATTTGCTCAATATCATAATTCAGAACTGTGCGTTTCGACATATTGCCTGAAAGCAAAGATTTAGTCTTAGAATAATATAATTTTTTTCATCTCAATAAAAAGAATAAAAATAATCCTCTGTAGTACGCCTAGCCAAAAATCCCTAGGCCTTCTGTGGTGCGGCCATCAAGAAGAGAGACCTACGTAATAATAACAATACACTGTAGATGTTTATTGGTTGCGAAACGTTAATACAAACATTAACATTATCGTGCACTAGTGTTCGTCACGAATGCGCTTTAAAGTTCGTCAGCTATGACGACTACTGGACACGATGAGCAAATGATAATTTAATTAATACAGGGTGCTTTAGAGTTACATTATAAGTATATTGCCGCTGTTAGTTAGGTCATAAAAGGAGACATGACAATGTGCCAGTTTTCGTCACAGATGACGAGCATTGGTAAAGTGCGGTTTCTTAAATCCAGTTTTCGTCACCGGCATTTCTAACAAAACTAGGCACGTGAACATGAAATAACAAATCACATATGTTACAGAAACAATTACCAACTATATCACGCATTTGTAACATTTGAAAATTTCTGAAACATAACACACATGCACATAATTAACTCGCGTGTGTGCTTAGCACATGCTAGAAGCAAATGGCGCGTCAAGACAGCTCAGCTCACAGGAGATGTTTGACGCTGGGAATCGCCTATTACATCAGCTTGCCACGGTGGGTGAGTGGATAGCGTGTCGGTCTACTAACCCCAAGATTACAGGTTCGCTCCTGGCCGTGGTAAGTGTTTTTTGAAAGGCGGCAAAATACGACACGCATGTCATACGATATTGGCATGTCAAAGAACCCATTTGAATTCAGTAGGCCGTGTTCATAATGGCAAAATTAATCTCGGGAGTTTCCGCCAACACAAAGTTCCTCATTTCTCTACTAGAAAGCGCTATAGTGTTCAAGGAGCTTAGATATCTAACCTCCTTGACTTTCATAGTGATTCAAGGAACAACGAAATTCAACATGCTAGCTACCCTCTGGGTGTCAAATTACAAAGCTTGCACCCGGCACCGAGGCCATACGATATTATATTATTATTACCTATTACATCCCACGCATGATTTCGCAAAGTTGCTCCTTATCGGCAAGGAAGGTATTACGCATGTCGTACGACTTCGTGCGTTGAGAAAGACCCGTTGACATGCTTATTTTTTGTACTTATATACGAGAGTGATGACGACTGGATCAGTGACGAAAACCGATACAGTTACCTTATATATTTTCTCCCATATTTTCAGACATAGATTTTATAGCCTGATGGTAATAGATCTGATGATGATCGCTTGACGATCGAAACTGGTCATCCATGTGTATTTATTAGTCTCATGTAATTGTTTTCAGGGTTAGGGAATAATCAATCTCATTTGTTGACCGACTGAAACACACCAAACTGATGTACACTTAACTTAGTACAGTTATTCTGTCTGTATATTTTACATTGGCTCATACTTGTATAATACATTCCAGGAATCAATTGAACCGTTACCCTCTTATAATCTGCTGGATGAGTCTTCTGATATGTATGAAGATAAGAGCTGGAGGATCAAATCGGAACATCAACTAGAGGTGATCATAGGTTCTATTCTTTCTTTTAAATATTGCGTATTTTAGCAGCGAGTAGTTGCTGACGTTAGTGTATTCATAATGCGGTTTCACTGGACCCTATTGTAGTTGAAGTCTTCACCTGTGCAAACAGTAGGCAATTTAATGGCAATGCAGGTTCATTATACTGACATTCTGGGCCCTATTGTAGGTGAAGTTTTGATCTGTGCAAACAGTACAGATTCACTGTATTGGAATTTTTGGCCCTATTCTATGTGAAGTCTACACCATTTTTGACTCATAGTGTCACCCATTTTTCCGTATTGACTTACTATAATAATCAAACGATTTCCTAGTTCCGCCTAGTCAATACTTTATATTCAAAATCTTGTGCTGTAATCACATGTCACAATCTACATAGGTACATGTTTCGATGCCTATATGCATTGGCATCATCATCAGCCTTACAGTGTATTGGCAGCACTTAAAACACTTTGTAATTGCAGTAATAAAATGTTGACATAAAAACACACTCAAATCACTTATACACTGAAACACTTTAAAACACTTAATGTTTTTTGGGTTAATGCCGTGTGTATTTAGATTATAACCATACGTTTCGGAGAAACCTTGCCTCTTTTTCAATGGAAATCAAACAATGTGGCCAAAGAAAGTATATCAATGAGATTACAAAGAATGAGGATGTCCAAAAAAGAGGGGGGGGAGGGTTAAATGGATATAAGGAAACAAAAGGGAAGTGTATCTGAACGATACCTAACGTCATACAGGCAACGGAGAAAATCAGATGGAGACTCCTCCAGTGACGAACAAAGGAGAACAAATCCAGGCTCTGTATGGTCTTCCAAAAATCCATAAGCAAGACGTCCCTCTTCGACCAATTGTTAGCACAATAGGTTCTCCAACTTACGCTCTTGCGCAATATCTCAGCAAGTTGCTTCAGCCGCACTTGGGGCGCACACAGTCTTATATGAGGGATTCAACCCATTTCGTCGAAAAATTGTCAACCATCGCCGTTCAACCAAATGCTATTTTGGTGAGTTTTGATGTAGAGCCCTTGTTCACCAGAGTGCCGGTGGACTCGGTCATGTCCCTCATCAAGGATTTGTTTCCAGAGGACATTGCCCGATTATTCTACCACTGCTTGTGTTCCAGTTATTTCTTGTGGGGTGGTAAATTTTACGAGCAGACTGATGGTTTGGCCATGGGAAGTCCACTCTCGCCTGTCGTGGAAAATTTTTTCATGGAACATTTTGAGGGGGAGGCTATATCTTCGGCGTCTTTCAAACCGTTGATTTGGTGGAGGTATGTGGATGATACGTTCGTGGTGTGGGAGGAGGGTTCTGAGAAACTGAACCACTTTCTGAACCACCTAAATCAGCTGCATCCTTCAATCCACTTCACAATGGAGCTAGAGTCGGGTGGATGCTTACCTTTTTTGGATGTTCTTGTGAGGAGGAAGGCGGATGGCTCCATGGGGTACAGCGTCTACCGTAAGCCAACTCACACAAACCGTTATTTACATGCAGACTCCCACCACCACCCAGCACAAAAACAAGGAATTATAACAACTCTAGCCAAAAGAACGGAACGTATTTGTGAGGCATCAACTTTTCAGGAACCATGTTTAAGGGTAATGGCTATAATGAATCCACTATATATAGGTCGCTACATCCCAGAAGGAGGGGTAGACAACCTTCTCAGAGCTCCGACGTGAGGGGAACTGCTTACCTCCCTTATATTCACAACACCACTGACCGCGTTGCTAAGATTCTCCGCAAGCACAAGATAAAAACAGTTTTCGGCACTATGACGAAAATTGGTCAACGTTTAGCATTAAACAAAGATAAATTGTCCCCAATATTAAAACCTGGGGTGTATGAAGTCCCTTGTACTTGCGGAAAAGTCTACATTTGACAATCAAAACGGTCCATTGCAACTCGCATCAAAGAGCATCAAAGGAACATCCGTCTAAACCAACCTGACAAATCAGCTATAGCTGAATATGCCCTGTCTTCAGGGCACGATGTATGTTTCAAGGATGCTCATGCGCTTGCCCTTGTTAAGCACAACTGGTCTAGAATTATCAGGGAGGCAGTTGAAATTCGTAAAAATCCCAATAATTTTAACCGAGACACTGGATATCAGCTAAGTGACACTTGGCTACCAGTTATTAAGGATCTAGGAAGATAGTTCCTCTCAGTCTCTCTGTTCTACACCTATTTCAAATTGTACTTTTTTCCTCTATGGCTACAGAGCCTGGATTTGTTCTCCTTTGTTCGTCACTGGAGGAGTTTCCATCTGTTTTTTCTCCGTTGCCTGTATGACGTTAGGTATCGTTCAGATACACTTCCCTTTTGTTTATGTTTCCTTATATCCATCTAACCCTCCCAGCTCCCCCTCCCCCCTCTTCTTTTGGACATCCTCATTCTTCGGGGAGTCTCTATATGTTCACCCCGCCCCCTTTACCTTCTCCTTACTTACTACTCTGTCCGCCGTTCTACCATGGTCCATACAGTAATTACTGGCAGCTGCTCTCTGGTGACGAACCGAGGAATTTCTCTGTATTTTTTGTAATTTTTTGTTATCTCATTGATTTACATTCTTTGGCCACATTGTTTGATTTCAATTGAAAAAAGAGACAAGGTTTCTCCGAAACGTATGGTTTTAATCTAAATGCACATGGCATTAATCCAAAAAACATGAATTATTTATATAATCTGGGCCATGAATGCCTTAATATACACTTTAAAACACTTTAAATGTTTTCTGAAAAGTTTTTTTTTAAATTATGGTAGGTACACATTGCAAAACTCTTGATGGTTTAATTGTCTTTCTTGAGGTTTTCAGAGTTCGGTTCATAATGTTGTCTCTGAAATTGGTCAAAGGTTTCCATTTCCAACTGGAAATAAATAAGGCTAAGCATAAGAAAATACCTGTGCCAACAGTTGCTAATTTATTGATAATGCAGGTTCGCTTTGCTGGTACCCTGGGCCCTATTCTATGTGAAGTCTACACCTGTGCAAAGAGTAGCTAATGTATTCATAATGCAGGTTCAATCTTTTGGCTACCTGGGCCCTATTGTAGGTGAAGTCTACACCTGTACAAACAGTACCTGATGGTAATGCAGAATCAGTGTACTGGAACTCTCGGTCCTATTCTATTCTCTGTGCTCCCATGGCTTATGATCTCGCGATTAACGGTCACGTAAAACTACAATCTTCCTTATTCTATGTGTCAACAATAGCTAATTTATTGGTAATGCAGGTTCGCTGTGTTGGCACCCTGGGCTCTATTGGAAGTGAAGTCGACACCTGTGCAAAGAGTACCAAATGGTAATGCAGAAT
This sequence comes from Meconema thalassinum, assembly GCA_946902985.2. Lineage (NCBI taxonomy): Eukaryota > Metazoa > Arthropoda > Insecta > Orthoptera > Tettigoniidae > Meconema > Meconema thalassinum. The sequence continues at coordinate 148,646,476 of OX336397.1, forward strand.
TACTGTACTGGCATTCTGGGCCCTATTGTTGATGAAGTCTACACCACATGCTGTGCTAATAGTAGCTAATTTATTGGTAATGGAGGTTCACTCTGCTGGTATATTTGTCAGAGAATGAAACACTGCTTTAGTGATAACTTGTTACATAAAAAATCCAACATTTTTACCCTTACACAGTTAAAATGGATGTTTAACTGTTTCACATCTAAGGTTTAGGACGAAACAGACATTTCTGTACGTTGATGTAGATGGCCCAAGGGATCCTTTGATATGAAAATGATACGCCGTGTTGAAACCTAGACTAGTTCATGATACAAGTGTGTTCTTTAGCGCGTCGGATTTCAATTGAATATCTACATTAAAAGATTAGAAGTGTCCGAACCACCTCATGAGACTTTCACTGCTAGCCCTGTCTGTGAATATGTCGTTGATCCTCCTGCCACCTTACTGCCTCCCTCCGCAGGAAGCCATGGATGTCAATATATTGATGGTCCGCCCTTGAAGTCAGCCTCCACTGCTAGCCCTGTCTGTCAATATGAGATTGGTCCTCCTTCCAACTTAATGCTCCGCAGGTAGCCATGGCTGTCAATATATTGATGGTCCACCCTTGAAGACAGCATCCGCTGCTAGCTGTGACTGTCGGTTTGTATGTTGGTCCTCCTTCCACTTTGATGCCTCCCTCCGCAGGTAGCCATGGCTGTCAATATATTGATGGTCCACCCTTGAAGACAGCATCCACTGCTAGCCCTGTCTGTCAATATGATGTTGGTTCTCCTTCCACCTTGTTGCCTTCCTCCGCAGGTAGCCATACTTGTCAATTTATTGATGGTCCACCCTTGAAGACAGCCTCCACTGCAAGCTGTGTCTGTCAGTAAGGTGTTGATTTACCCTTCATCTTCATGATGCACATATATTTGAAGGTGTGGGGTTCTTGATTTTTCTAGGAACGTTGGTCGGAGAATGAGCGATATGTGTTTTGATTTGGACTGGCACGAAGTAACCGTGGAAAGCACTCTAGAGATGGTCTATAGCGGTGTGCCTCAGCCTTTTATTGGTCCCCGGTCGGCAATTTAGTTCAGAAGAGCTCTTTAGCTGTTGTCTATAAAAATATTATTAGTCAGTTCTCTATTTATTAACACATTGCGTACCGTAATCCTTTTGATAAAGATTATGGTTCATGTATTATGTATTAAAAGTGAATGTATATGTAACGAGAATTCTAGTAGCTTCCACTGTTTTTATAAATAATCCCCTACTTATTTATCGTTGCCGTTAAGTTACTCCCTACGTTAGGTATCCTTGAGATTAAATTTCTTTTAAATAGTGTATGGTTGGTGCGTGATTTCTAACACAAAATTTATCAACGTTGCTTGTTCTTTTTAAGGTTATATGACAACTCCATGTAACTGCAACTACGCCGGAAAGTCGCAACACACATACTAAATGCTAGTGCCAATATGATATGGCTAAGGTTTGCGAGCGTATACCTACTGAAATGTCTTTTGATATAAACAGCACAATAACTGTTAGATTTTTTGCCAATTAGCAATGGTCGAAATAAAACTATGAATGGGAGGCTGAATTTCCTTCAGCATGATATTTTATTCCTTGATTCGTTCAGTGCAGGATTACAAGTCATCTGTAAGATATAAGTCTACTTATGCAAAGGAACATATGTGAAACAAGTAATTTCTTTGCAGGACGATAGAGATCATCACACGAATATTAAAATTGAGGAATCGTCTTTTCCGGAGTTCGTACCAGTTATCAAAACAGATATATCATCTTCAGAACCGAAAGAGGTAAGTATCTTCAGGCCTCTCTTCATGACATCTCCTTATTTTCGGGATTAAGAGTCGTATACTCACAATTAGGAAGGGGTTTGTAAAATGTTTTGTGTGGAGTGTGGTGGCTTATGGTTTGGATACATGAACAGTCAGACAGAAAAAATAATATTGAGAAATTGTAGATATGTGGTTATGGAGGAGAATGGAGAAAGTGAAATGGGCCGATTGAATGACAAATGAGGAGGTGCTGAGAAGGGTAGGAGACGGGAGGAGTTTCATGAAGATGATACAGAAGAGGAAGAAATCTTGGATAAATCACATACTACGTAGGAATTGTCTACTACAAAGAATCATGAACGGAAAAGTAGAAGGAAAAAGACAGAGAGGAAGAAGATGGTTTGGAATGTTAACGGATGTAAAGAGGGGAAGAAGATACAAGCAAATGAAAGATGATGCTCAGGACAGAGATAAATGGAGGACGTCCAGTTGAAACCTGTCTGCGGACTGATTTACTAAAAGAAGAAGACTCGCAATTGTGATGATGACAAGCGGAAGCGTTTGGCTGTTAGGTTGTGTATTTTGTTGGAAGGATGGCGAAATAAATTATCTGTCCCGAACGATACTTCCACACGCAACCGCCGGCTTTGTGCGATGTTCTGATCACTGATCTACTGGGGGGATGCATCTTAATTCCAATTGGCAGAAGGTATATTATCTGAAGCTATCATACGCTTGGCATAATTATGTTGTATTAGTTGCCCACTGTGGACTTAAGTGTAGTAATTTGTATGCTACAGAGAGGTGGTCTGTGCTTTTTCACTCGAGCTTCAGGCTATGAGTGAGATGGTTCTAACTTATGACAGTGAGCCCCTCCTTCCCAATCGCGAGAATCGGTGGAACATGTACTTGGCCTTAAGCTTGAACATACGAGTAATACATACTTGAAGATAAGAGTTAAAATAAAAGAATGTTCTCGAACCTTACGAAGAAAGTAAATCCACTTACTTTACTTGTAAGTTCGTATTAATGAATCTTCCCTTCTTGCCATATTTCTTATAGTTTTACGTTGCATTCTTATCCCTTCAGTATTTCCATGTAAGAGGTGATAGGTGAAATCCGTGTGTATGTGCTTTTATAGCAGTATACCCTTTTGTCCAGCCCATAGAAGGTGCTAATGAGGATTATAATATTGTAAGGAGTTGGAAAACTCTGAACCTGGCCTCTTAGGAGGTACCATCGCAGCATTTACCTGCAGATGTAATTAGTGAACTATGACATTCAATAATAATAATAATGTTATTGGTTTTACGTCCCTTTTAACTACTGTGGCTTGAAATACCTTCAAGGATGGTGGTGATGAAACCCACTCATCTTCCGATCACATGACCGGGTGCATTTAGAAGTGTATTATAAGTTTCAGGACTGGGGATTATAACCACTTTTAAGTATCATTTTCCTCTCTAGTAGTAGGATGTGATGGACAATATGAATGTCATTCAGCAAATATATCTTCACATCAGATGAGTAATGCTGAACAATTACATGGTTTGTAATTTGTGTAAGAGTATAAGTTGATGACACAGAAATAATTTATTGCATCTTATCCCCAGGATATAAAAGAAGAAAATCAGAGTGAAGAAACAGATGAAAGTGGATATCACTTAAATGAGTAAGTGTTAAACATTCAAATAATATGTTCTCTCGCTTAACGTATGCAGAACTCTAAGTTTTGGATATGAATCAGTTTTGTTTTCAACTTCAGACATGTCCTTATTGTACTTGTTTCATCATTGAAGTAGGAATTTATATTAACTTTGTATTTAGCAGTCCACATTCAGGGTTTTCACTGTCAGGAACTATGTAAGAAACGTTCTTCAGCCTGTTGATGGGAGCTATTTCCGTCTTGTAAAATTATGCTTGGATGAAGTACACATGCCGCTGTGATAAGAATGTGAATGAGTTTTGTGATGAAGTTTTCAAACCTCCCCGCTGGGTGTCCTTAGCCCCATATGTTTCTTTTGAAACCCAAACTAAACGATTTAATAGCTTCCTCCTCGCCCACAGTTGCAGATAAAGGTCTACTAAAACTAATCATAAACACTGCCAGTATTTTAGTTATTTTTTGGGCATCAACATAATACCAAATAATAATGGTGTTTTCTGAGGTTAAATGTTCATACGTCTTGAACACATAAAATGTGACAGGGTTCAATACTGTATTCATCAGTCGATTTTGTAACTTGGATACCTTGTTCTTGTAGAGACGTACACATAGGGTAGACAGGTCGTGTTGAGAAGTAAAAGTTGGGTAGACAGAACTTGTAGACAATTACACATTGGGTAGACAGGTCTTGTGGAGAAGTATACATTGGGAAGAGAGGACTTGCAGAGAAGTGCACATTGGGGAGAGAGGACTGGACTTGTAGAGAAGTGCACATTAAACTAGGCAAAAACATTAAGCCTATTACAAAAGCGTTGATTCAACGTATTTACTTCGATAACTATTTAAATTTCCTGGAACGCCTGTTAATACTTAAATTGTTTTCTTCCCTACTGTTGAAACATGTTTTCGGCCCTCCAGTGTGGTCTTCGTCAGATTGGTTACTTAGTTTAACTATATATTAGATGTTTGATGAACAGAATTACATTATAACTTAATATAACTTTAACTCTGAAATTGACGTCCTTATAATTTTCAATTAGGAAATATTTAATAGTGTACGTTGTCTTGTGTAAATGTCATCCTAAAATTAATAGGTGTAGTAATTTGAATTCATCCATCAGCATCAGATATTCACATTGAGAACAAGCGACATGATCAATTCAATTTAACACGGGAAGACGAATTCAAATTCCTTCATCAATTGATTCAAATCCAGGGTTTCGTAGGGACACGTGACTACGCGCTCCTTATGAAAAATAAAATACGAAGCGAAACATTTTAGAGTTTGGCCTTTTCTGATTGATAAAGAGGACATTGTTGCTAGGGGCGTATGCCATTCATCCACATATTCATGAAAGAAATTGGTTTTACCTTGGAAAATGAACTTGTTTCACTGAAAAAAAAAATGTTTTTAGTGGTCTATGCCATAAACCTCTTAGTTTGCAATCGCACTGTTTCCCAAATTGCTATTTCATGGCAGCTTTGTAACTAAATACTCGGAATTATTTCCTTGGCTTTGTTTACAATATGAACACTCCAATTTTCTAAGTTGGTGTGTTTGCTGGAATATCCTCAGACATTTCAATATTTAACCAGATATCTACAGGGGGCTTATTTAATAGCTCACATGAAGTGCGTCCAGCCCAGAAGAATCACAGGTGCGTTAGTTTTAGTGTTCTCGCGCTAAAAACCGGACACAATACGAGAAATTGCATTTTATATACATATCGTACAGAGCTCCAAATTTGTTTTTATGTAACTTTTATCCAGGGTTTCTTAGGATAATGTGACTCCGTTCAGGTAAAGAGTCATGTTTTCTAGCTAAATGTGATCGAATTGCGAGGCGTCTTTGGCCTGCTGATACTTGTGATCGGTCTGAAAAGCGATAATAACGTAAAGCGGCCTTTGTGTTAATCGCGACAGCTCTACAGAACAGCTCTCTGGTTATCAGAGAGCGGCAAAACAGGGTATTCGTGAATATTCCATATTGTAATGTTAATGAGTCATGGCTTATCCTTCTCCACGGTCTTAAGCAAGCCGAATTTTTTCTGGTTGGAAAGGGTTTCATGGGACACATTATATAACATTTGGTGCAAATGAATCCCTAACGCTTATCGTATCAAATATAGCCGCTTGGGGACTTCAACGCTAACAAGAGCGATAAGTCAAGAACAATTATATCCAAATTATTCCTAACGCCTGCGCTCAAGGCTTCAATCTTTAACTTCATTTTTTAATCCGTTTAGACCATAAATGTCTCTTGTCAATATATTTTGCCGGATTAACCGCGAATAACTGATTAACGTCTGTAACAATTAAAATGTCCAAGAAAGCAGGCCATACAAGCCGTGGACGCTAGATTTCAGAAATCGACGTGGGGCTTCGCCTTGCCAGCATCATTGTCTAACCCCTCTTCGATCAAAATGAGTATTGCCAACGAACTGCACAGTAACTATATACGACGCAATATAATTTCGCGTGGAGTCTAGGATCGTTGGCAGGCTGATGACATTAAAATGATGCCCTATGCCAAAAGTATAAGAGGGGTCAAGTATATGCGCCGCTCTATTGACCAAGGCGTTCAAACGCATTATTCGGAGATTGAAATACACACCCCGGCTTCTGCAAATAAATCAGGGTGAAGAGTTTTCGGAAACGAGAATGGCTCTGTTTAACAATTGAGTTTCATATTTCTTAATAACGTTCTTATACTGGCATATTTGAAGAGTGTTCGAAAAAAAAATATTATCTTACCAAGCTCTTAACTTTTAACAACTCCTTTCTACGCCTGGGTCGCGGGACTGAGGATGAAGTGGCCAGATGAGGAGCAGGGATAATCTAACCCGTGCAGTGGAGCTGAATTTCCGTCCGAAACTATTGCTGCCTGTCAGCCCGAAGGCCTTAAGCGCTATATCTCTGAAGCGGTTTGGCCTGACAGCATTGAGTTTAGGGTTTTGGTTGATTATTTTGAATTGCATTGTTGGCTAGAATGTGGCCTGGTCCTCAAGACCCTGAAGAATAACAGAAGGTGAAATGTGAAACGTAAACTTCTTAAGAGAAGCGTGTTTGGAAAATTACAGAGGTATATTAAGTGAGCTTGTTTCTATAAGTATTCGGGGTCGTTTGCATGGTCACCTTGCGGCCCAACTTTTTAATGAAGGGGTTGGTGTTCATAGAACTTTTGCTATATAGGTTTCCAACCTGTTACTTGATTCCATATATAATAGTGCGGAACTGGTGATCAGTATATAGTTGAACGTTTTTTGCGCGCCATTGTGAGCCTGACATTGCGCGTAGCGCATAGTTCTCAACAACCTGCAATTTGTTCCCCACACAGGATAGGCATATTCCATGACAGGTCGCACAATGGTGCGGTATGCGAGGAGTTTGTTGAAGACATCGAGGTAGCTCCAAGTTGGGGCCAGAGCTTTGCGTGATACGCTTTCGCTTGTTTGGCGGGTTGGGTCACCTCTTTGGTAAAATCAACTCATGTATTAGCGTGGTTCCCAGGTACTTATTCGTTGACTGACATGTGATTACTGTACCGAGAATGGTGAGGTCCTCCACTCCCGTGAATTTAGTAAAAAAGAGTAGCTACGACATTTCTCGAAACAGGTTTTCGTTATTAAATGCGTCTTGTAGGTTTTCTTCAACTCTATACCCTCTTTATGATGTGGTGGAGATCTTGGTATCATCGTATATTGGCGGAGTCTCATGTCATCATTTTTTTTAGAAGTAGGTATTGAATGGTGAGGGGGAAGATAACACCGCCCTGTAGTACTCCGGCTTAAATCCTCCTTATAGAGGATTGGTCCTCAGCACCTTTTATACCTTCGAGTAGGGCCCCATTCCCAAATACTTTGCGCGCATTCTGGTGTGGTATAACTCGACGCCCGTTCCAAATGCTGAGATTCAATTCGCGACTTGAACTAGCATGTTTTCAATGGCGTTTGTGGCGTATCGCGGGTTTAACGCCAATCTGATCTCATCAAGTTCAGTTGTGACGGACCTTACCTCCCAGTAACATCGAATGGAACATTTGGTAAGTTCAATGGTTTTTTAACTTCGTATTTGCATGGATTGTCAGCAATTAGCCCTGTACTGAGAGAAACCTCCCCGAACTCGAGAACACGGGGGTAGAAACACGAGCGAAAATAGCGAGCGGGGCAAACTGAATGAGTAATTTCCGCAGTAGCTCCTGGCCTCAGAGTTTCCTAACCGCTCTACTTCCATCGCGCAGGAACTTTGAAGAGATTCGTGCCAATGCCACCGCCAGAATGAAGCAGTCGTGTGCTGTCCTTAGAAATGGAGTTCATTGCACAAGGTGTAGTGAAAAAGATGTCATAATATTAGAAAGGTGACGAGAGATTTGAATCTTGAGCTTAAAACACCCAAAATATATATTTCCGTTGTGAAGTTGATTTTTCAGTTCTTATCACACCTTTTTCAAATTAAATTAAATTAAATAGTCTGTTACTAGAAGAACAATTTAATCCAAACAGGTTTAGATAAAGTATTTTATCAAAAGGCATAGAGTAACTGACATTCATCATTAGGTAGGTTCTAACAATAGATACCTCCACTCCTCAGCACTGAAAACTATTCTAGTGTTTTGTTTTAAGAAAATGAGATCTACAGTAGTATAGCGGGACAGTTATGTTTCATTCTCGGAACATCCTAAATCAAATAACAATGTTATAGGTTTACGTCCCTTTTCACTACTCCAGTTTTTCACCCAAAAGGGTATCTTTAACATGCCCGTAAATCTGTGATTCGGCTGCCTCTCATTTATGCACCCTCAATTACCAACTGACTGAGCCAGGATTCGATCTTGCAACCTTGGCTACAGCAGGCAAAACTTGACCGCTGCGCCACACGCTTAAATCAGGCAGCTGCACTGGATTAATATCTTCCACATCCTGTTGTATAAAAGCGGGCAGCCCTATTATGCAAGATTGTGATGTACCACTTCTGTAAAGTCTATAATGTTGCAATTTGTACAGTTTATAAATACTTTCAGGAATAAAAGGTTGAAACACATTAAATTAATATAAACTGTACAGATATGATTTTGAAATTATATTTTATTTCTGTAACATACACCCTTTGACTCTTCATATTACACATTCTTGTTTTCTATTTGTTACTAATGCGGCAATTCGGAAAGGGAGATCTCCCATTTCTTCAGTCATGGTGTAGATCCTCTCATGGAGGCAGATGACGTCGTAAGTGTTTCTGGATGGAGGGCAGAGAACGTATGTTGTCAAGGAGTTTAGAATATAATGGGGCTTATTGTAAGCTTCCTTGACAAATTTCATATTGCCCTCCTCTCCTGCCTATGTAAAGACAGAGATTAGCCAAATTAGGTGATTAAAAGCAATTCAAAATTATGCAGTCATAACATAAGGAACATTTTAGGCAGTGGGTTAATCACTCGCTCCTCTTAAATAAACTGATTACTGAAACTGAAGCGAAATTACAAAACCGGACGGATAACCTGATGACGAATTTTGGCATGAAGAGAACTACGAAAATCGGTTTCTGGAATGTGAGGATCTTGATGGAGAAAACCAGACTGAAACAAGTGACACGGGAGATGAAGAACTATGGGCTGGATATCCTAGGATTGAGTGAGATGAGGTGCCCAGGATTTGGTGAAATTCAGCCAACAGATGGAATTACATTTCTCTATTCTGGGGGCGATGAGGAAGAACACAGGGATGGAGTGGGGTTGTTGCTCAACAGAAATGCAAAGAGAAGCCTTATGGAGTGGAAGCCGATTTCTAGTAGGCTCATGTTTGCTAGGTTCAAGACAAAGATCAGGAATGTGATCATCATCCAATGCTATGCGCCTACAGAACAATCGGAGCCAGAGAAGAAGGAAGAATTCTACCAAATGCTGCGAGATACCACAAGACAAACAAGTAAGAAGGACATTCTCATTGTTATGGGAGACTTCAACGCGAAGGTGGGATCAAACAATGAGGGGTTGGAGCAGATCATGGGTAAACATGGCCTTGGTGAGATGAATGACAATGGGGAGAAATTTACGGAATATTGCGCCAGTCAGGATTTGGTGATCGGTGGCACGATGTTTCCTCATAGGCGGTGCCACAAGATCACCTGGGTGTCTCCTGATCAAGTCACAGAAAATCAAATTGATCAAATTGCGGTGAGCAGGAGGTTCAGAAGAAGCTTGGAAGATGTTAGGAACAAGAGAGGAGCGGATGTTGGTAGTGACCATCATCTTGTGGTTGCCAACTTCCGCATGAAGATCGTGGCAGTCCGCCGAAAGTTTAACACTCGGCACAACAAGTTTGATGTGGGCAAGCTTAAGAACCAGCAGAGATTGGACCAATTTAAACTGGAGCTCAGAAATAAATTCCAGATGTTGGACTCCGAGATAGAGAAGGATGTGGAGACTGTGTGGAGCGAGGTAAAGAATATCTTCGTGGAAACCAGTGAGATGCAGCTCGTGTACAAGAACTACCTGCGGAAAGAATGGATATCCGATCAGACCTGGGACAAGATAAATTATAGGAAGGAGATTAAGGCCAAGCTCAACACCTCCAAGAATAGGCAGCTGAGGGCACTCACACAAGCAGAGTATTCAACAGCAAACAGGGAGGTAAAGAGGAGTGTGCGGAAGGATCATAGGAGGTGGATTGATGAGCAGGCAGAGAAAGCAGAAGAAGCGGCAAGAAGGGGGGACGTTAAGGAGCTCTATGGCATCACAAAGATGCTTTCGAAGAAAGGTTTTAATAAAACTAGGCCTGTGAAGAGCAAGACGGGCGAGATCCTCACGACGTGTGAACAGCAGCTGACTAGATGGAGAGAACACTTTGCGGAGGTTCTTATCAGAGATAGAGGGCCAGAAAGTATGCAGCGAGGAGAAGATGAAGAGGAAGCAGAAAGTGACCCAAGCATCAGCCTTGACTCCCCAACTCGGGGTGAAATACGGACAGCGTTGAAGCAGATGAAGTGCGGGAAGGCACCAGGCCTGGATAATATCTCAGCAGAAGTATTGAAAGCAGACCTGGATATTACGATCAGTCTGCTGCTGCCGCTGTTGGAGAAGATCTGGAAGGAGGAGAAAATACCAACCGACTGGAAGAAGGGGTTGATAGTCAAGTTACCGAAGAAAGGGGACACCACAAACTGTATCAACTGGAGGGGTATCACCTTGCTGTCCATTCCAAGCAAAGTGCTGGCCTGAGTCATCCTGAATCGTATAAAAGACTGCGTAGAAAAAAGGCTTCGGAAGGAACAGGCTCGATTTCGACAACATCGCAGCTGTGTGGATCTCATCAACACCCTCCGAAACATCCTGGAGCAGAGTGTGGAGAGGCGGAATACCCTTTACCTCACATTTGTTGACTTCGAGAAAGCTTTCGACTCCGTAAATCAAAGAATCATGTGGAAGACCCTCGAGGAATATAAAATTCCAACAAAGATCATCAGAATCATGGAAGAGATGTACGAAGGGTATGAGTGCCAGGTTCTTCACGAAGGCAAATTAACAGAAAAGATAAAGGTCAGTTCCGGAGTGAGACAGGGATGTGTCCTTTCCCCCACTCTGTTCCTGTTGGTCCTGGATAGTGTGATGAAGAAGGTAATGGGAGGACGGAAGAGGGGTATTCAATGGGGTATAAATGACAGGCTTGAAGATCTGGATTTCGCAGACGACATTTGTCTTATGGCACAACGGTACTGAGACATAGAAGATAAGCTGGGGAGGTTGCAGAGAGAAGCAGAACATGCAGGACTGATGATCAACACCAACAAGACCAAAGAGATGAGGATAAGTTCTGACGTCACGACTAGCTTGACAGTCAATGGAAAGACAATTGAGCGAGTTGAGTCCTTTCTCTACCTTGGGAGTATAGTCACAAATGATGGGGGAGCAGAGGAAGATGTTCGAAGCCGTATCAGGAAGGCAAATGGTGCCTTTGTCCAGCTCTGCCCCATCTGGAGAAATAGAAACATTTCCAGGAAGACCAAGCTCCGCCTTTTCAATAGCAACGTAAAATCGATTATTCTCTATGGCTGTGAAACATGAAAAGTCACAAAACCGATCAACAACCAGCTACAGGTGTTCATTAACAGATGTCTACGTCGCATCATGAATGTGAGGTGGCCGGACATAATCTCAAATGAAGATCTTTGGACCATCACCAATCAACAGCCGATTAGCATCCAGATCAAGGAGAGGAAAATGCGCTGGATTGGTCACACACTAAGGAAGCCGGACGGAGCTGTTGAGAGGGCGGCGCTAGGCTGGAATCATCAAGGTGCCAAAAAGCGAGGTCGACCTAAGAAGACCTGGAAGAGGACGATCGAAAATGAAATTGCAGAGGTAGACAAGAACTGGAATCAAGTGAAGAGATTGGCCAGGAACCGTACTGCGTGGATAAATTTTGCCAAGGCCAAATGCTCCGGAAGGAGCGGCAGGAATTAAGTAAGTAAGTAAGTAAGTATGTAAGTAAGTAACATACGGAACATTTGTTATATATGCTCCTCAACAAAAGTTTGGAACACTGGCATGGAGCATAGTCATACCATATTGTTGTTTCATTGGAGGAGCTTGGACATTGCGGTCATTTAGCCCTGTGTACTAATTCGTGTATATATATATAAAACGTCTGATGGCTGTATTAGTGTGTGCATGTGTAATTCAGGTGAGGATAGGGAAGGAGAAGGCTGAGGCCTCACGTTAGGAACCATCCCAGCATTTGCATGGAGTCAAATTTGGAAACCAAGAAAACCACTTTCAGAATGAATGCGGTGGGAATCGTACCCTCCTCTTCTAAGATTTTTCTCATGAGGCCGAGTGTACCCTGTTCCACTCTCAGACCAGAATTAAATTTCTTGGCAGAGCAGGGAATCGAATCCAGATTTTTGGGGCGACAGCCAAGAATGCTAGCCACTACACCGCGAGGTATACCATATTGTTGGAGCCTAGGGCAATAGGGAACCAGTACGGAATATCTCCAAACTACGCTTTATAACAGCACGTACATCAATAATTATTAGTAAAATCTATACAATTGAAAATGTTATTGCGGTGTGAAGTTGGATAACAAACAGTTACATACTCTAATGTAACCATTTAAATTATGCATCCACAAGGTAAAAAGCATGTGCAGATTCCAAATGATTATATGTGCTCCAGTATGGCAGTGGTTCTACTGAGTGCAGGATATAGGGGAGGATTTTTTTTTTTTATGTATCCCGTGGTCTCTCCGTTCTATAAACGAATACTGTATGCACCAAGATAAAGAGAATGGGGAACGCACAAGCCAAGCATAAAGCAGTTATACCACTTCTAATGACAACCATGGCATCTACGGATGTACCAGGCTTGAGATGAGACTAGTTATACCTAGATACAAGGCGATTCAATCGAGAATAAAATCAATAGTCAGAATTAATGTTCACCAAAGTATATTTTCCTAATATTGAATAACAGTCCTTCAGTGTTACATCCACTAGGCGACAGGGGGTGCATTGTGTCAGAAGTAAACCCACGATGCCGAAGTATATAATTCTCTGCAGTTTTCAGAGTATTAATTTTCTTTCAAATCTGATGCGCTCTCATCATTTTGTTGAACATGAGCGGGATGGATATAAGTTTCAATACTTCATTTAATTGGCAGTGTTAGTATTCACGATAAACATAATGGCCACAATGGGACAGCATGCACAATGTGTTGTATGTGTCGCAGGAGTTTGTATTTCCATAATTACAAGCTGGACTACTGAACATCCAACACACTGGGTTCTTATACGGTAGTGCGGAGTGTTTAGAAGATACATTCAACAATTGCTGGTGCAGCCGTGGTGGACCTATCGCTCGACTTGCGAATATCTTCGACTTAACATCTCTAGTTATTTGTTTAGGAATACAAGTCACTGGTGTACAGACATAGTTCACAGAATGAAACATGGCAACTCCCGAGTTGCCATGTGACACAATCTGTCCGCTTGGTATGACCTATGCCATGTCTGCAATGAATGTATTGAATTCTGATAGCCAGAAAGTAGAGAGTATCATGAGCAACAAATTGATTAAACGATGTTCTGTTAACAATTAACACGAATGGTAATCAATTGCCAATTAGGCCTACAACATTTTACCTCCAAGAATAAATGTATCTGGTAACGTTAATATGAACTGTCGCCAAATTATTTACTTAAAATAATCCGGCTCTCTAAGGATGATATACACCGGGTAGATTTAACGTCAAGGGAATGCTGTTCATAAACCGGACGAAGTGTCACGGTTGGGGGCTGTAGGCATCCCTGATATAGAGAAGCACCAATGTAAGCTAACGCTCAATTTCAAAACAGAAGCATTAATAGACTACATGTTGCATAAGCTACTTGGGGCAGTAAGAATATAAGTAGTAATATTAAGCTACTGAAATGATCTTACAGTAAGGAAAACAGATGGAAGTGACAAAGCGTTTCTCCGTCACAAGTAGAGTGTGGAGCTAGTTTGTAGAGATTCGGAATTCCTCATTCAACTAGGTATGAACACTTATAACAAAACTCATTCACTCGCAGGAGTAACCAACTGTTATTTTATGGGGAGGAGTATCGTAGTTACATGTGCAGGACTGGCAAGAATAATATACATACTGCGCGCACACTGATTACCACAAAATGTTGCATTCAATCGCCCAACGTTAAATGCAGCTAGCATAGATACAGTAATTCATTGGTCCTTGCTATACAAACCAACCTAATTACCTAACCAACTTTATTTTTAATTATTATTATAATTCAGAAATCAGATAGGCTATTCTAACCTATCTTAAAATTTTATTTGGGTGCTGACTGTTCAAATTTGTGGAATCACATCACACCTGTAAGAATCAAATTCCGTTTAGAAAAGAAGTATCAGTTTTTCTCTGCACGTAATACTCCGTCATCGACCCTAGAAAGTAAACAGGAAAACATTATGAGTAAATGTTTGAAAGGCCACGGAAAGTTTGGTCAACCTCGCAGGTTATGGAATACTACTAACAAACAAATAATTTTCTTTCAACATTGCAAGTATGTTAAAAAATATACCTCTATTTTTAAAGATAAATACTTACAATTAAACATAAGTATCCCTCCTTGTATCGTCTGAAATACACAATTGATCATGTCAAGTTAGAAAACCGAATTCCTGTTAAAATGGCGACATCACAGAACCGACACCGACTGAACGAACCGAGTATGCACCTTCAGAATGTAGCTATGTACTCTCGCACTCTGCTCGTACACTTGCACTCGATCGTATTTGGAACACCACTCGCTGACGTCACTTCCGAGTGAGAGTGAGCAAGAGTGTACACTTTGGCTATTTGGCAAACAGCTAGGTCACTGCCGCATTGAGAATTTTAACATGGATTAGATATGACTAAGACATTTTATTTGCGTAGTTCTTGAACACAAGTTGTCCCAACGTTCAAGGACCTAATTTCTTCTTGTCGGATGCAGGAGATAGTTTCCAATTCTTTGCAGCAAATATTCTACAGTAACTTGACTGATGCGGAATTTCTTCTTGAAAACGAAGTCAGTGAAAATCATTCCAATTACTTATCCGTCTATGAACCCTTGGTAACCTCATTTGCACTATGTCGTAAACCGTGGCTTAAAAATGGGGTGGGTTTCAGGTGTTACACTCCCTCCCCCCAGAGAGAGACATTTGTTTTCTTGAATCCTTATATTGTTCCATCTATGAATCACGTGTATCCCACAGGCTTGTATATATTTGAAATGTTATCACGTTCTTAACTTGGTAAATGCCCCAAACTTGACTCGCAGTGTGACGATTCCTGCATTGTAGCTGGCTATGAATCTATTGTTCTGCGAGAGTGTGCAATCGGTAATATTTTCACGTCACTTCGGGCTGCTTTAATTGTGGATATCTTTGTCACTCTGTGTCCATTTCGTAAAATATAATTCGATTCATGAGGAGTTTCTGCATTTAATTCCTATCAATGATGCACCAATAGCCTGATGGCAGTGACAACATGGAGATGTTTTTCTCACATCATACCATCGTTATAAGCGGTCGCGTATGGACATGATGATGTCACTGCATCATTTCAGATTTGACATTGTTAGTTTTTTTATATAAAAAAGGATTCTTTTCAATATCTTCATTGTGCTGTAAAATATAGTTAAAAGATTTTTCATGCAAAGAAAATCTTTATTGAATTATTCCTTTTTATGAATAATAATTGAAATATCATTTTGATAATGTACAGCTACCATACTGTATGAACGAAACCCCCCTGAAAGACATCCTGCGTACGTCACTGATATTTATCTCTCTCTACTACTGCCGCGTTTTGATCGCCCCGTTCCAACGATTCGCACAACACTGTCGGACATTAATGTAAAGGGAAACTTCCAAATGCGCCACAATACGAAACTATAGGTTATGGTAATAATGGTCATGTAACAAGGTGCCTGTCCAGTTTTTGATGACAATTTGACAATTGTACTACACCGACTGACGTATTCATTAGTTCATGAAGAAAACCTGGTGACATATGTGACATATTTGTCAGATTTCTACCTGTCGGCATTACAACTTTATGAAACAGATTTCTGATAATATGTCACTGCAATTTACAAAATTGTCGCGACATATTTGTCGAATTGTCATGCTTTGTGAAATGGAAACTTGTCGAACTATCGAATTGTCGGTAATTTTATGAGGGCTTGTCGACTTGTCGAGTATTATGACATAAGTCCCAGGTCCATCAATCAACCATTGGCATGCACTTAGACACAAAATCCCAACTAAGCAATCACTTCACTCAACGGCACAAGGTTAAAAATCAGAACTGACAAAGTATTAATGTAGATACTACGTAATTTCAAGAAAATGTTTAATGACGTATCGTGACGCAAGCAACGCGCATTCATACACAAAAATTGTCAATAGAGGCCCAAAATTGGTACTGTATTTGCGTTTTTTTGGCACCAGTAATTATTTTGGAAATACTGTGTACCGAGTGTCAACTGATTTAATTGTAGGTACAGGTCGTGCATTTTCAAATACTACTGCGGGTGAGGAGGAATAAGCCATTGTGGTGAGGAAAGTAAATGTTCAGAATAAATCGTGTCAGTTTTAATGTGAAATGCTAGACGGGAGGCAAGCAGTGGTATGCCGAGAGTTGGATAAGTGTGCGCTGTGTATTGTGACTTTTAAAGGGTTAGCAGCTTCTGTATATTATAACAGACCAGTCTTTATGTTCCATGTGATTCTTTCTAAAAAGTCCAGGTAAATCTCTACACAATCGGTGTAGCCTCAATTAATGCCATCCATTGATCCGTGTGGTTTTCAATAGTTAAGTACTGCTGCACGGCTGAAAGCAACGGGAAACTACAGCCGTAATGCTATTCCCGAGGATATGCACCTCTCTATGCATAATTATATGTGATGATGGCCTCCTCCCTGGTAAAATTTCAATCCGGAGGTAAACTAGTCCCCCGTTCGGATCTCCGGGTGGGGACTACTCGAGAGGGGGTTAACATCACAGAAGTGACAAAGAGGAAATCTAATATTCTACGGATCGGAGCGTGGAATGTTCGAAGTCTGCTAGGAAGTGGAAGGTTAGAAAACTTAGAAAGGGAAATGGATGGGTTGAGGTTGGATTTGGTTGGGATTAGTGAAATGCGCTGGCAGGAAGAACAGGACTTTTGGTCAGGTGACTATAGGGTCATTAGCACTAAATCAAACAATGGCCAAGCAGGGGTTGGCCTCATATTGAGTAGGAAACTTGGACAGCGGGTGGAATATTATGTGCAATATAGTGAACGGATTATTGAAACAAAAATCAATACTAAACCTACGTGCACCACAGTGGTACAAGTCTATATGCCTACCAGTCAAGATGATGATGAAGATGTTCAAAAGGTCTACGAAGAAATAGATGAAATTCTGAGGTATATCAAGGGTGATGAAAATGTTATAGTAATGGGAGATTGGAATGCTGTGGTAGGAAAAGGGAGAGAAGGGAAGATAGTAGGATATTTCGGATTAGGTGAAAAGAATGATCGAGGAAGTAGGCTGATGGAATTCTGCACCGAGCATGAATTGGTCATAGCTAACACCTTATTCAGTAATCACAATAGAAGAATATACACATGGATGAGACCAGGAGTCTGGCTGCGTGGCTCAGGGGTAACGTTCTCGCTTGCTGAGCTCAAGGTTGCAGGTTCGAAACCTGGCGCAGTCAGCTGGCATTTGAGGGTGCGCAAATGCGAGGGAGCCGTGTCAGTAGATTTACTGGCACGTTAAAGATCCCCTTCGGGGCAAAATTCCGGCACCCCGGCGTCTCTAAAAGCCAGTGTAGTTAAAAGGGACGTAAAACCAATAACATTATTATTATGAGACCAGGAGATAGAGGGCGTTACCAAATTGACTTCATTATGGTCAAGCAGAGGTTTCGAAACCAGATTTTGGATTGTAAAACATATCCTGGTGCTGACATAAACTCTGACCACAATCTGGTTGTGATGAAATGCAGATTAAAGTTGAAGAAACTGAAGAAAAGTCTAAAGCCAAAAAGGTGGGCGATAGACAGACTGAAAGTGAAGAATGTAAACGAAAGATTCAAGAAGAGTATAAAGGAAGGACTAATGAAAAACCCTAAACAATCTTCAATTGCTGACGAATGGGCACTTTTGAAAAAGGAAATAACAAAATCCGCAGAAGAAAATATTGGTAGGAAAGAAAAAATAGACAGAAAACCGTGGATCACTCAGGATATACTAGAAGTGATGGATGAAAGGCGGAAACACAAGAATGTAAGAGATGAAAAGCGAAAAGCAGAATACTGACATCTGAGAAATGAGGTAAACAAGAAGTGCAAGGAAGCGAAAGAAGAATGGTTGATGGAGAAATGTGCAGGTATAGAAAATTGTCTGAAATTAGGAAAAGTAGACACAGCTTATCGAAGGATTAAGGATACTTTTGGGGAAAAGAAGAGTAAATGCTGTAATATTAAGGACACAAATGGAAAGCCCCTAACAGATAGGGAAGAGAAGGTTGAGAGATGGAAAGCTTACATAGAGTGTTTGTATAAGGGAAAGGAGATTGAGAATCATGTAATGGAAAGGGAGGAGGAAATTGATGAGGATGCAAATGGAGATTTAATATTGAGAACAGAATTTGACAGAGCATTGGAGGACTTGAGCAGGAAAAAAAGCACCAGGCAGAGATGATATACCGATTGAGTTACTACGCTACATAGGAGATGAAGATCTGATCAGGTTATTTCACTTGGTGTGTAGGATTTATGACAGGTGAGGTACCCCCTGATTTCAAGAAGAATGTTATTATCCCTATACCAAAGAAAGTGGAAGCTGACAGATGTGAAGATTACCATACAATCAGCTTGATTACTCATGCTTCAAAGATCCTGTCTAGAATAATTTACAAGAGGATGGAAAGCCAGATAGAAACAGAGTTGGGTGAAGACCAGTTTGGTTTCAGAAGAAATGTAGGAACAAGGGATGCAGTACTAAGTCTTAAGCTGTTTTTGGAAGGTCGAATAAGGAAAGATAAGAGAACGTTCATGGCATTTGTAGACTTAGAAAAGGCTTTCGATAACGTTGATTGGACTAAATTGTTTGACATTTTGAAATCTATTGGAATAAAATACAGGGATAGGAGGGTGATATACAATCTATACAGAAACCAGACAGCAGTCATTCGAGCTGAAGGACATGAGAGAGAAGCTGGTATTCAGAAAGGTGTAAGGCAAGGCTGCAACTTATCACCCGTACTTTTCAATCTTTACATTGAACAAGCAATGAAGGAAATTGTAGAAAATTTTAAAGTTGGAGTGAAGGTTCAAGGAGAAATAATTTCAACTCTGAGATTTGCTGATGACATCGTCATCTTGGCCGACACGCCTGAGGATTTGAATGAGTTTTTGAATGGTATGGACTCCGTCTTACGGAAAGAATACATGATGAAAATTAATAAATGTAAAACAAAAATACTGGATTGCAGCCGAAATAAATCAGAAACCTCTATCGTCATCACATTGGCAGATGAAAAGCTGAAGGAAGTAGAGGACTTCTGTTACTTAGGAAGCAAAGTAACCAGTGATGGACGAAGCAAAGAGGATATAAAAAGTAGGTTGGCTCAGGCAAGAAAAGCATTTCTACAAAAAAGGAATCTGTTGACATCGAATATAGATTTAAGTATTAGGAAGTCATTTATGAAAGCCTTTGTCTGGAGCGTGGCCCTGTATGGAAGTGAAACTTGGACTATTGGTGCAGCAGAAAAGAGGAGAATTGAAGCATTTGAAATGTGGTGTTACAGGAGAATGATGAAGATCAGATGGGTAGATAGGGTTACAAACGAAGAGGTATTAAGACGAGTGGGAGAGGAGAGATGTTTCTGGCGACTGCTAATGAAGAGAAGAGATAGGTTCGTAGGGCACATCTTAAGACACCCAGGAATAACAAGCTTAGTAATGGAAGGAAGGGTTGAGGACAAGAACTATAGGGGTAGACCAAGGTTAGAATATGTTAAACAGATTGCCTCGGATGTAGGGTGAGGTAGCTATGTAGAGATGAAATGATTAGCACAGGACAGGGAGGCTTGGAGAGCTGCATCAAACCAGTCAAAAGACTGAAAAACAACAACAGTACGATAACCCGTATGTTCACTAAATTATGTAGGCTGTACATTGCAACTAGGCAATATGGCCGTTATTTAGCAAACGAAATACAAATTAAGTTGATGCACGTGAATGAACAAACCCATCGCTAGTTACTTGGCGGTAAGTGGCCCGTTTCAATTAATTAGTTTTGATGTGCACAAACAGTCCCTCCTTTTCAAACCTAATCCGTCATTGCAACTCGTTACAGTAAAAGCATGTGAATGACAACTCTCCATTACAATAAAGGAGGGAAATGAAAGTTGAATGCTCGTACATATGATATAAAGCTGGACTTATTTGCCTGTAGAATATTATATTGACTGTAAAAACACCACATCATTGAACAGTAGAAACGAGCTCAGTTCCTTTTATTTGAGAAAAACTTGTATAGTAATGCAAGTGCTAAATATCCACTAGATATCCTGAACGCAAAGGTATTATTTATTTTCTCTTGATAATCTCATATAGTGAAATTAAATGCTTTTCATTCGATCAAACGATTGTTCCGAAATTGAAATGATATTCCCTAAAACTGAAGCAAATTACTTGCGGTTAAATATCCTCATAGATAACTAGTTTGGATCATCATAAGATGCATTATATTTAGGCTTTCAAATGTATGTCTACGAATAAGTGTGTAATAAAATTATACATTTATAGAATACTTTAGATACAGAAGGTTATTCTAAAATCCAAAAATGATAGTGCTTTGTGATTTATGATATTATACTGATAGTGGTTATTTACCTACTAGTGGTAGCTTTAGAAGTCCACCACAGAATGAACCTATCTTCCACAGGTCGGCGAAAACACTCACAAGAGTTTCTGTCGGAGTTTCACTCAATGAAGATGGTATCGTCAAGATAGAAATACCATATATATGCAAAATATGTGGAGGTAACTTTAAACATGAAAGTATTTTGAAGGAACACATGTCGATCCATAGTGGTCTTATGCCCTATTCATGTAACATATGCGAAGCATACTTTGCACACAAAGTCTTTTTGAAAAAGCACATTGCGACCCATAGTGGTATTGAAGCTTATTGCTGTGATGCATGCGGAAGGAAATTCTCCTCTAAGCGGACTTTAAAATACCACATGTCGATCCATACTGGCCTAAAACCCTATTTATGTGCTTCATGCGGGGCCGAGTTTGCAACAAAAAGCAGATTGAAGGTGCACTCGTCGATCCACAGTGGACGAAGGCCACATTCATGTAATATATGTGGAGCTGACTTTGTCCATAAAGCACATTTGAAGACTCACATGATGATTCATAAAGGTCTAAAGCCCTATTCCTGTTGTACATGCGGAGCAAACTTCACTGAGAGAGGCAGTTTAAAGCTTCACATGTTGATCCATAGTGGTGTAAAGACCCATTTATGTAGTACATGCGGTGTCAACTTCACTCAGAAAGTTGATTTGAAAAGACACATGTTGATCCATAGTGGTCTGAAGCCACATTCATGTGATACATGCGGTGCCAAGTTTACTTTGGAACGTTATTTGAAGTCACACATGTCGATCCATAGTGGTCTAACACCACATTATTGTAATGTGTGTGGAGCAAACTTTGCTCATAAAGGTAGTTTGAAGCGTCACATGAAGATCCATAGTGGTCTTGGGGCGGTGCAACTTTCTCTGTGAATGTTTCTATGAAGAAACGCCTCGTAATTCTTAGTAGTCATAAGCCATGTACCCACATTCACACAGTACATACTGAGCCCAACTTATTACCCTAGTATTAGCACGGAGTGGCAACCCCGCGAGAATCCTAGCGCAAGGTACCGCATGTTAACGCTGTGTGCGAGACGGCAAGATTGAGTGACGTCACGCGTACCTGAATGTTAAAATGCTCATACATTTTCTGTGTTATTATGGATCTTTGAGGTGATTGAAAAGGTAGGAGGAGTATTATAAGTTTAATTGTAACCACATTTATTTGTGAGTTGATAAGACGTCACCATGTGGATTGATGATTTATGAAATGAGTAACTCTTATTGTTACTCCACGAGAGCGCGCTGCCGCCGACCACGTGTTCAGCCCAAGTTTTCGGCATCTTGTCACATCGAAGAGAGAGACACTTGCTTTTGAGTGCGCACATGTGAAAGTACTCCGTCGTGATGAACATGAGTGGCTTTACATCCGGTCGTGATTGCGAAGAACCGTCAATGTCCTAATATCGCCGTGTATCGGTAGTGAGTTGTGTAGGAGTCTATGGAAGACCCTATAATTACGTATCACCGAAGTTACCGTGCGTGATTGAGACATTAGACGACCGAGTTTGTTGCATGATTGTGAAAATGCTTTTGGCCTGAAATCGAAAGAACTAACTTTACATGCGGGCTACGTTACGACATCTTGTATGAACAGAACGTTCGAGAACAAGCGAACACTTGCCATCGTAGGAGGACTCGCTAATGCAATTTGTGATTTGAGGATGCAAATGAACTTCATGAACAGCTGTGGATGTTTTTAACTTACGGCCAATATAAAGCCAGTGAAGATTAGTTGATAGAAAGTGTCGTGTTCCAATATGAACTGTGCGTGGCGCAGAGACTTGTAATTTCCAGAATGGAATTAGGGCATTTTCCAACTTGTGCTATTGGAGTGTCCGTGAAAAATTTAGAGATGGAGATATTTACTGAAAATATGAAGCACTAAGCCGATGCATAGGGGAACGAGATGGAGTGATTTCCACGTCAGGGTTAAGCCATGAGACCACCATTATGACCACGTCGAGGGAGTTGAAGAAGACGGCCACCATAAGACGGGGAGGTCTCGGATTCGGTACCTGTAAGAAATTTGGAAGAAGACTGAAGAAGATGGATTCCTGCAGCTTTGGATTAGGGAGCAGATGGTACTGGAAGAAGATAGGGATTTCTTCATTGGATCCGGAGATTCTACACACCAGCAACATAGGCCTACTAAGATTGTACCATTCTTTCCTATATCATCAAGTTGGTGAGCCAGAATATTTCTTCATTTTCTAGTTGAGAGGTTTGACTACTCAGTATTACTCTATATCATGGAATTGAGCTTATGTCGAACTAAAGTTGAATTAGAAGTAGATTTGAATTTAGATATGATGGTGAAGGAATTGGATTAAGCAAATGACTGGAGAATTAATTGATTCATGATGATTATTATAATTAATAGCCAGATTCATTCTACGTCTACAAAGGAAATATGTGATGTAATATTTCCCATTGAAGGGCTATAGGATGTGGAAAGACATAACCCACATTGCCTTACTCTATGATCCAGTTAATATTTTGCGGGTGTTCTATAAATCCATCTCAACTTCTGATGATAGGATTTTGCTACTTTTGGACGTTGTAACTTAATAGGAGCATGCCTATATTTTTGGTCGAATACATGATAGTCTATTCGACGGAATTTACGATGGAATAGATGCCTGTACCTAATTTGATATTGAGAGCTATAGTGAAATTCAGGTTTAAATTCTTGGATCTTAACTTCATATATTGGCGGATATTATTATGATTTGCTCTGTTTGATTATCAGTTTAATACTTTCATATTTTCTTCCCCATACTCTTTGCTTTGGAAATTTGAATTATTTCAAGCACGTTATGCCATTTTGGCTTGAACGTTTATACATTTGACATTGCTACAAGTGAGGCCTACATTATATCATAATTTATACATTGCAATTGTGTGACCGAAGGGAAGTCATAATGATTATAGGGTAGTAATTATACCTTTTTCTGCACTAAAACGGTAAAGTTGGTGCAGTTGTTTAAAAACGAAAAGAGATTTTAAAAAATAAAAGAGAATATTTTAAGGTGATAATTCGCATATGCCGTGAACAATTCAAGGTAATGGTTTGAGGATTAATCATGGTGTTTAATTTAAAAAAGTAGAATAATGAAACACTTGGTGAATATAAAAAAGATATATAATTACTTATAATAATAATTATTGGTGTGAGGTCATTCATAACAGCATGACTACGTAAAGTATAGGCAAATGATTGTAAATAAAGCATTAATATTAGCAAATAAATGACAGTCTAATCACTTGGCATTCAGTCAAGTGGACTATATTTCAAACAAACCATCGAATGGGAAGAAATCGAATCACTTAAATGTCATATTATATTGAAACATAAAATTTCAATTTTGTACAAAAGGATAATGGGGGGTGCACAGTTGTTGCAACATTATGAGTAATAAGAGTAATGGGGCTCTGAAATAACTTGTAAAATAATTTGGAAATCATAATATTTGAGACACAGGCCTGAGATGAGTGTCTGATAGATTTGGAAATCATGGATATTCTACTAATGACATTTATTCTCCTATTTGGAGGAATGTAGTTAGCACTTTGTATAATAATTGTAGATAGTGAGTTTAATCTTGATTTAGTGGTCAAGCTAGACCAATATTGCTACGGCAATTATTGCTGTTAATAATTCGTGAATGGATCTTTTCCTCATTGGTTATACTAGTTAGAATGGAGATCTACTCTATTATTCCAGGGCAAGTTACATCTTTTCTATAGATTTTTCTTTCATTATAATCACAAGTGAGTGTGTTTTGTGATAGACTGAAAACACCACCTGACGGACATTCAGGGTGTTTAATGGATTATATAGTCAAATATGACCGAATCTAACCTGTTTTCATTTTATTTCATTTTCTTCGAGTATCTCCTAATTTTATTTATATCTAATGATAGGACCGAGGAGAATCTTTGACCATTTGAACCTTAAATTCTGTTTTTTTTATTTGGACCATAAATATTTTTCTTATATATCGATCCACATCAAGCATTAATTTAGACCGAATCTCCGAGGCAAGATAGGCTTTTGGGATTTCTATTTTTATGTGTTGGTCGATGAGTTGCCCAATAAATGGATACCTATTTTATCTTATTAAATGTGCTTGTCTTCTGTTTTCTGTTGTTCTATTGCTTTGATTTAGGTTTGGGGGAGGGTTGATTTAACCTGTTACACCTGTATTCTGTTAACCACCCCTGAGACTACTTGAGTTCTCGTATCCACCGGCATTTTTTTAAATATTCAATCCCAGACCTCAATCATCTTTGTTCTTTATGTGATATATGTCTTGTGTTATCTGCATTAATTGCGATGTTTTCGCCGGGTCATCCAATTCACTGCCGGTTAACGGGGACAATACGGAATCTACATACTGTACATGAATAAATGTTTCGCATATTGATGGTCAAGTGTCGTAGAGGTCTCAAACCACTTGTTCGTTCCTACGTGCGTGTATATCGGCTGTGAATACTCGCCTGTGTCAATGTGGATGGATCTGTGTGAATGTAGATACGACACGCTGAACGCATGCAAAACCGATACATTTGAGACCGATACCAACCGGGAGAATGTGGTGCAGTGTATGGTCGTTGAAACCCTCTTGGAGTACACCCATGGGCCTATGACAGGAATACTATCGTCGAATCTGTAGTGAAATGGTATGTTGAGATTTTCGGCCTAAAATTCTTTTTCGTGGACGATATCGCTCGGCTGCACAGAGTTGGCACTGTTAGTACCTTTCTTCAGGATAATGGTATCCACAGAATGGATTGGCCTGCCTATGGTCCTGATCTTAATTGTGTAGAGCAAGCGTGTACACTGTTTATAAATAAGTCCGTCCTCATATACTCCATGGCAGTATGCAAAACTTTTTTATATATATTTTTAAAAGGGAATTGTTTGATTGACACATGCGGGGAGAACTTCACTACGAAAGGAACACTAAAGACACACAGGATGGTCAATCGTGGCTAGAAGCCGCACACATGTTTTTCATGCGCAGTTAACTTTAAACATTTTCTATTTTATTTGTAAGCAACGCAGAATTAAGCTTTTACCACCTGCATGTGATGCAACGTGAGAACAACTACCCCCGTGTGCCACCAACCCGTCGTCCAATCACCGAAGGACATCAA
The DNA here is from genome assembly GCA_946902985.2 of Meconema thalassinum. Lineage (NCBI taxonomy): Eukaryota > Metazoa > Arthropoda > Insecta > Orthoptera > Tettigoniidae > Meconema > Meconema thalassinum. The sequence continues at coordinate 148,672,553 of OX336397.1, forward strand.
GACGGCATGCAACGGCGTTTTCTGCCATAGAAATCCCACCACTAGAGCTTTAGGTTAACGTCGAGAACTGTTGGAGTAGCACGATTAACAAGCGTTAGACTCGAAAATGTTCTATGATAAAAGAATAGTGGCATATGTTTTCCTTACGGGTGAAATATGAAAATAATTTCGTTTATTGACAGAGAAATTAACAATTGATTTTTCAAGATAAATGACAAACAGCGGAATTAAAAATGATAAGGGATGTAATAACAGAAGAGAGACTTGGAAATTCAATAAAGGGACGTGGCTTTATGAATTGCAAACAGTGTGCATTCAGTAGACCTAATCATCTTTGAAAATAATTTAATATGATTATTTCCTGAGAAACAAGTTCTTAAATCTACACTAATGCATTATACTAATTGTCCCAACCCGAATTACGGATGTCTACGTAATATCATTTTTGTATAACAACAGCAGGACGCATATTTGAAGTTTGAAGAGCACGCTGAGTAAGCTAGTTCTCTGTGGAGATAAGAGATCTCACTAGGGAAGGTACCCGTGGCGCCGACGGCAGACTCAATGAAACTTATGGATGGAAATATGAATTTTGAACAATTGAAGGTTGAAACTGATTAAGCATTACTGACTAACAATTTTTATTGTCGCCAAAAGACGTTTCAAGCAAATCGGACAAGAAGCACGGAAGATATGAGCATTTTTATAAAACCAAACTTAGTAAGGAGCCATTGAGGGGGTGAGCCTGACCAAAGGAAGAGTGAGGCAGGCATGCTTGATGGCAAAGACAAGTTACAGTTATACTGTCCGTCTCCGTCCAGTTACTCTGCCAGTCCAGTATGCTGTCAGTCTTTCTTCGATCTGCGTTAGAACTTAATCTGTGGAGACTATTTTGCACTTGACAACCATTCTACGAAATGCAGTGGACATGCACTTATGAAATTCACGGAATACCGGTCAGGATTTGTTTGAATAATTAGTCTACGAATCCTGAGGACATCTGTCTGGTACAGATTGAGTAGGACAATATCCTTTCCTAGTTGTAAGAGCATTGGAGGGGGCCTATCTGCTGATGTGGATACTGTTCAAGTATTCTTCATTACCCGAACACAGGCTAGACTACGAAACGAGACCAACATTGCAATGCGTGTTGCGTGGGAGCGTAACCCGTATTCGTAATAGGATTAATCTAGACCAGGCATCTACGAAAATTTCGACACTTCATGATTGTAAGTGTATGTCCGGTGAAAACAAGTTGCTATCGTTAAAACTGTCATAATTAGTTGAAGACGGGTATTTACAATTGAACTTTATTACGAACTTTAAAAAAGAGGAGAAGTCGTGAGAAACCACGGAAATGTTTTGTATAATAGGAGTTTTAATGCCAGACGTTCGTCAAAGTTGTCGAGAACTTCATACCTGCGTAATTCTGAACGCGAATATGTATCACTAAATCACGAGTGGATAGGACAATGGTGGATACCGAAGATGAAACAGAAGATGACGCAGACGACCGAGGTGAAGGTTGCCATGCCTATGGAATCTTGGGGAACCCATTGGACCATGACGTCAACCGAGAACACGCATCGCCATGAAACATCGGAGGAATATGTGAGCTGAACTCTGAACATGTTTTGTAGCTAGTTGTATGTAATTGAGTATTCTTCATTGCCCGAACACAGGCTAGACTACGAAACGAGACCAACATTGCAATGCGTGTTGCGTGGGAGCGTAACCCGTACTCGTAATATGGCACATTTCTGAAATGCACTATAAAGGGATAAGAAAGGAACAGAGGAACTGAAGATTATTGAATAACATAAATTCAACTATCGTATAAAATATCAACACCTTCTACGCTTTGAAGAGACGATTCATTCGTTCAATTTTGTTATGTTACGATAATCAACCGACTAGTGATTTCTAGTGCCATTTGGTTTTGATATGCTTCGATCAGCGACAGATTGTCTGAGTGACACGCTGACGTCATTTTCATTAGGATATGTTCTTTCAATATGATTGCTTTAGCAGTTCTGAAAGATCATGGAATTTTCAAGTAATTTAAATAATCCCATTGACATTTAAAATCTCGTTACGAGATAATAATAATAATCAATATTTGTTTACATATTATAAATAATTGTTTGAGTTGAGTGTTCAATTATTTCTAATTCTGTATTGCAACATTTAAATATTCTTCAGTAATGATAATAATAATAGACTATAATTATTGATTAAATTTTTTTTGTATTTGTTGTCAATATACAGTAATATAATGAGAGTAAAACATCGACGTATTCGAATATGGCACATTTTTGAAATGCACTATAAAGGGATAAGAAAGGAACAGAGGAATTGAAGATAACTGAATAACATAAATGTACAAACTAGGGTTGGATTATTGATAGACATAGGCATGGGCAGGATTTTGACCAGAAGTAAATCGAACAACTATTAGAAGAAATTTGTTCACACAAGAATTAAGTGGTGCTTGGATGACATATACAAGGCTATCTGTATGACGGAAATATTGCATTAATGTAAAAATATGTAAAAATAAGATATAATTGTTGGTTATAACGGTTGAATATTATGCAGCACGAGTGTTGGCATAAACTTATTGTTGCAAATTTGTGATTTGTGTGAAGACAAGGAGTGGTCCACTGGGAAATAGTGTCCCTATTATAATGTGGTTGAAAGATGAATATGTTGTTGAGCATCTGTTTGCTTATAGTGAAAAGATGAGTAGAGTCGTATTACCGCCCCATATTTTTGTCCCAACCAAGTGCTGTCAGTAGAATTCTGTTCATGGATACTAGTCTTTTATCCGATTTTCTAGTTTTACGCCTATGAAATGAAGTTTCTATTAGATTTGATCAAACCTTACAGGATCCATGGAAAAGAATTTATTTATTTATTTACTTGTGTCAGGAACAAAAATATTACAAAAGAAATCATGTACAAAATGGGCAACAAAAATGACAAAATTTGAACATTTAAAGCTCTAAATAATGCATGACCAATATTTTGCCATGTCACGTACATTTGGTGTAGCCTTCACCAGATCCTCCATGGTGCACAGCATAGGACACAGACTGCACGGAAGCAGATGACCCATAGTCTATTCTTCAGCGCATTCACAAAGGACCGAGTCGCAGCATGTTGGACTTGGATCTGCTAACCCCAGATCGCAATCTGTTGAGAGACTTCCAAGTTGTCCAAGCCTCTGTATGTCCTTCTGGGAGCCTTTCAGGTGGAGCCATCCACTGAGTAATGTGGAGGCTTCTGGTTAACCAAGATGTAATCCTCAGAACCTGAGGTTTGTCAGTTAGGCACTCAGTTGTGTGAAGGAAGCTTCTTTTGGACTTCAGTCGAGAGTGGGCTGGTTGAAGGTTATACAATGGATGTGCTTGAGACACATCATCCCTAGATCTCTCAAATTTAGCTGCAACTTCTCTTCTGATATCTGGGGGTGCAATGCCTGCTGAACAATACAGTATATCACATGGCGTGGGTCTCATGCAGCCAGTGATGAGTCTACACGTTTAATTTAATGCGGTATCAACCTGCTTGGTATGACATGACCTATACCACACAGGACATGCATATTCTGCTGCAGAGTAACAGAGTGCTAAAGCAGTGGTTCTTATTGTATGAGCTTGATCCCCCAACTGGTACCAGATAGTTTGCGAAAGAGGCAGTCTCTTGCGGATACCTTATTTTTGGTGTTTAGACAATGCCTTTCATACGTGAGCGCACAATCCAAAGTAATCCCTAAATATTTGGGATTCGCACAGTGGTCCAACAGCATGCCTTCCCACGTTACATGCAGTTTCCTCTTTACCTGTCTGTTGTTGAGATGGAAAGCGCAGACTTGTGGTTTCGAAGGGTTTGGTTTCAATAGGTTTCCTCTATAATAATCACTTAGTTCCTCTAGAGCTTCAGATAGACGTCTTTCCACAACTTCAAACTGATCCTCCTAGACTGTAATAGCACGATCATCCGCATAAATTAAGCTTTGAGTACCTACTGGTATTGGTTGGTCATTTGTATAAATGTTAAAGAGAGGGTTACAGCCCATGCAAAACATGCATGGTCACTATTCATAACGTTTACACAAGCATTCTTACGTTTGATCCATCCTGGCAAATCAATGTATGATGATGCTCGAAGGGGATTATATTTATTCATGTTGGTTTCTAGATAAAGTACTTCAACCAACGCCCAGCCTGACTCTCTTTCCTGGAACTCTTCACTCTTCACAATGATAGCACCTGAAATATTTTGGTATATATCACTAATATTAGTTGATTCGCTAACAATTACGTTTTTTGTATTAAAAGATTTGATATCTGTAATATCACCTTCACTCCCAGTTTTTACATAGAGTCCAAAAAGTTCAAAATTCATTTTAATTGTTTTATGCTCTAATAAAACATTTTCTACCAAGCCAAACACAGTAGGTTGAACTTTTTTTTAAAATGATTCAATACTTTGAGTTTTTTCTTTACTATAAAATCTATAACTAGCAATTCGACTTTTAAATGCACTACCAATTTGTTGAATATTTCCAGAATTTCTTTCATGGCAAGCGTTATTTTTATGTTGAATACTGCGTAAATGTCCATGAATGATTGAAGAAGGTACATCAATATTACATAAATCACAATGTGTTATCGAAGGTTCACCATTCTTCTTTCTTTTTGTTGCACAACTATTTTCACAATCTTGAGAACGTTTACGCTTTTGAGCATAACTTTCGTTTAAAGATTCCGTGCTAGTTGATGGTTTTACAGATTTCAATTCCTGTTGTTCTCCATGCACTTCAACCATGTGGGATTGATATCGCTTTACAGCAGAAAAACCAAGTTCGCAAACTGAACACGAAAATTGTGCTGAACTAACATGCATTAAATTTACATGACGTGCAAGATTATCTTGTCTGTTAAATGTGGTAGCACAATGACTGCACACAAACATTTTAATGTCATGTTTAGCATTTGCGTGTCGTTGAAGGTTGTCAGGTCTTGAGAACTGTTTCTTACAGTCACCACACTTAAACATGATGATCACTTTCGAAATTACCTATAAAAGAAAGAAATCATAAACGTTAATAAATGATAAATAAAATACAATATAAATAGTTTAATTATATTCCAGTCAATGGTTATAGCAGGGTATTTAAATCGATCATCTGTGAACTCCTAGCAAGTCTAACTTCATGTAGTTCTAACTGGGGGTTACTATATACCACTGTCACTGACACCTAGCGGTGAACATTGGAACTTGATAGAGTGGTAGAAACCAGCGGTCGCCAGTTAAGTGAGCTAGGTGTGACGTCATAGCCATTCTTAAAGAAAGTCTAAACTTGTAGAACATGTCACGTGATAGAAACCAGCAGCCACCAGTTAAGTGAGCTAAGTGTGACGTCATAGCCAGTCTTAAAACAAGTCTTAACTTGTAGAACATGTCACGTGATAGATACCAGCAGCCACCAGTTAAGTGAGCTAAGTGTGACGTCATAGCCAGTCTTAAAACAAGTCTAAACTTGTAGAACATGTCACGTGACAAGGTTAAGTTAGGTAAAGTTAGGTTATGTTAGGTGAACTGAGGTTAAGTCTTTAAATATTCCCTGTGTCACTGACACCTAGCAATGAACATTCAGACTTAATAGAGCGGTAATCAAAATCTAACCTACAAAATTAGCTTTACACACCATGGTAAAGTAGTTCCAAATTTTGACTGCCAAATATACCATTTTCACTGACATGTAGTGGCGAACATTGGAAAATATCACTCTAACTGTTTAAAAGTTATTAGATGGGCACTTACCTTTTTATAATTTATCAACTGCTGCCACTGAATGAACAGATTGTAGGAATCTGGTAACCTACAGGTACCCAATTAACTGTAAACAAATCAATCAATCAGTCAATAAATACATTCCAATCAATAACTTCAACATCAGTTAGTAATAAAAGTCTACAATCCATTAATAATAAGTACTTACCTTGCAAAATAATTTAATGATTTCCTACCAAAAAGGCTTTTTTACAACTCTTGAGCAGTAACAGAGCACTGTTCACTCAAAGCGAGCAATAAAGACTGACAGAAGGGAAAATGTATGACACCTCTCTTATATAAACTCTCATCACTCGTGTCAGCAGTTTTTTGCAGATCATTGCAATTCCTTTCCCAATACAGCTAAGAGTCTAAAGTACATTAGGAACACCTGTGTGGTATCCCATTACTGCTGACTTTGCATGATCATCACCCATTGTCTTGATCAACACCTGGGGGTTTCAAATTACTGCAGCGTCAGTCATAGCAACAGCGGAGTGCGCTCTCTGCCATGTCAGCAACATGACACCGGAAGGAACACCTGTGCAATATCCAATAACTGCTAACTTTGCTTGATCATCACCCATTGTCTTCATGAACACTTGCGGTTTCAAATTACTACAGCGTTAGTCATAGCAACAGATCTGCGCGCTCTCTGCCATGTCTGTAATATGACACAGGAAATAACAAGACGTCTTGCACGTACAATCTCCACAGTTTTAACATCTTAAGAACATGTATTATTCTCTTTCAACTACAAATGACTCGTTAGAACACATCCATCCACCAAGTTAGATCCCTTATATGTTCACATGTATTTCGTCACTTTCCTTTCATATCGTTATCACATTATAGTAGTGGGGGATTAGTGGACAACGTCAGTTCAACACACTGCTTTACACGCAAAATGTAGTTTGGCCCTTTGACATAATTTAAATAAATTCATGGGCTAGTCCGTAGGGACCGGTCCAAAGGGATCAGTCCAAAGGGACTCATCAACAAGGACTAATCCACAAGGACTCGTCCACAAGGACTCGTCCACAAGGACCTGTCAACAAGGACCCGTGGGTAGATTATTGGCTGAGGAATAACCCACCCACCAAGGGAAGATGATTAAGAAAAGGAAGTGGGTTTCGGACCGGAGAAAAAGGATAGAGAAATAGGATGTGAGTTCCACAAAAGTTATAAATTTAACCTTTAATGCACTTAGAGGCGGTTGCAACTGCAAATCCACTCTCTGATACCTAAAGTGGGTACGAGCTTGGTCGAAGCTGACGGGAACCGCAGCTAAGACTTGGGCGGTTTGCCTGAGAGAGGCTTTAGTGTATTTCCTCCCAAGCATGTATATGCCTACTATGGAGAAGGGTGATGGTCTGGCCAGACAAATAGTAGCAGAATTGTTCTGTATTAACGATGGCATAAACTTGGGAAGAGTCAGGGAAGACAGGCTCTTGCCTAACCGTTGTATTAGAAAAATGAGAAAGCGAAAAGAAACGCTTAATTTATTTAACAATTCAAAAGAAGTTGACAACTTTAACAAATATATTTTCAAATTGGTTAATAATTTTGGGTCACAGACCTCAGAAAACATTAAACGTTTGCTCCAGGCAATTAACAATTCATTAGGTTTCAAGCCCTATATATGTTCTAAAATCTTTATAAGATTTAACAAAGACAAATGAAGTAATCAAAGTTTGACCATTAAATAGAGTACAAGGAGTGTACTTTAAGATATTTCTGGGAGAATATTCTAGAGAGAGTGACAACTTCGAAAATAACAATGAGAAAAACATGAAGAATAAGATAGAAGTTCCTACAACTTCTTATATTTAAGCTGAATTACTTTATAACAATTATACAAATGAGAGCAGGTCACTTACGGTGAAACCTGAAGAAAAAGTCAAAAGGAAGGTTCTAGACTTCCTATGTTTAAGTAGGAATCACGAGCCAAATGGGGCAGTTTCCATTTCGTGAGACCTAGAAATAACTCACTCAAGAGTTGAAAGTATTGTTTTCCCTGATTATAGGGAAGAAACAATGTAAGCTTAAACCGTGTATAAAACACGTAGTTATACAGCAATTACTTAATGATAAACAAGCAAAATGGAAGGGCACTTCGTAGAGTGACACCTTATAGAAAAGTTGCAATTTTATTAATATGGTTTGTTAGTAGAAGGTTGAGGAAAGATCATTGGGATTTAGGATCAATGTTCATGGCCTTATTTAATGTAAACGGACGATCGTGACGCGGTAGAAAAGTGGGATAAGCACTAGTTATCTCTGTAGTCTTTTAAATAGATGTAAAGTTCACTATAGAGACACGAAAGTTTATGGGAAAGAAAGTTATTGCAATGATGAAAATAACTGGTTGCACTAGGTAGGCGAAAGTCTATTTCTTGAGAAGTTTGTGAATTACAATTAAATGCGCCAAGAACATCCAACGGTGGAAGAAAATTCGCTATTGAGCTTTAATTCAGAAGTGAGATTCTTCAATTTTAAAAAGTATTCTCACAAGTGAGTGAAAATTACATAACGGCAGGACTTGTAGATAAAGTACAGAATCTGGAAGGTTCCAGAACGATCTTAGTAGAAGAATGGGGCTAATGTTAATCCAGCGGAGGAACTAGCTTGGTGAATTATAGACAGCGGGTATTAGATAATATCCCACGTGGTGAGAAGATTTCTCATTTAGTTAGCTTAAGAAAAGCTACTTTCTATTAAGGTTGGCTTAGACAAACAAAAGCTCAACATGGCAAATCCCGCGAAGAATGATTTTTGCCCCAAATAAGTAATCTCACGCTGTCTATAAAATATCGTTAAAAACATGTAGAAGTTAAAACCATGAAGATGAGGTTAAAACTTGAAGCTGTACTTATCTTGGTTGCATGTTGATAGTGAAGTTCCTTTTGACGATATCTAATATGGCAACATGGCGTAGAAAGTAGAGTTTGCCTCTTGGTTAGAGGAGACTGGCTCGAGTTGAGCCTTAACTGACCGAGTCAACTGCCGATTTACAAGTGAGACCCACTCAGCAGAACGCGAAGGGACCAGAAAGGGAAAAGAGTGGGGGTAGGAGACAAAAGGAGAACATATAAGCATAGCCAACATTACAACAAAAAATTGATTCTCTTGCTGAGCTGGTCTTCAAAGAGTTGATAACAGGCGATACTAGCGCAGCATGGTGAGTGAAAAAGTAGACGAAGTTCTCTTGCTCAAGGAGAAAATAGCTGGCGATGGTAACAAGATCTGGTGGCCAGATGGATATGTAAGTCCTCTTGCACCAGGAAGAATTGAGGAGCCTCAGAGATTCGCTGCTAGATGACGCTAGGTGGGTCACAGAAGATATATATCTAGAACAGACTCATGAAGACATAAGAGATTTGCCCATCAAAGAGAAAATAGAAGATCACTGTTGGTGTTTGATAAGAAAGGAAGAAATGAACATGCAAAGAGCATTAAAAATTATATTCTCTCGTACCGTGTATTCCAAGAATACACCAACCCGTCCACAAGGACTCGTCCACAAGGACCTGTCAATAAGGACTCGTCAACAATGACCTGTCAACAAGGACTCGTCCACAGGGCCTCGTCAACAATGACCCACCAACAATGATCCGTCAACAATAACCCATCAACAGGGTTCCGACAGCAGGGGCTCGTCAACAATAACAGGGGCTCTCGCCTCAAGGCCTAACATGCCCCTCTTTGATTATTGGTTTGCAGAACAACGTTTAATTCCATATTGGCATTCAAACTCCCACATGTTGCACTTGTAAAGCGAGATTCTCTAAAAAATACAATTTCACCCCCTGGTAGGGGTAGGTTTTATTTTGGGGTGGAAATATGTTGTCCATAGGAAAGAGGGTATCAGTCCGAGTTCAATGACACCTCATTCGTCAAAATCCGACCGTGTGTTCGAGAGATATCGGGCCGCCACCATCTTATGAGGAGGGTGAGGAGGAGGAGGGTGCGGAACTCTCACAAACACACTACTCCTACTTGTACTCTAGGCGAATCCCGGGATGGTACTGTACCCGAAACCACTTACCAATACCTGGTGAAATCTCTCGATGGTCACTGGATCGTAAAACCTGAAAATGCCCGGCGAAAAACCCTCCCAGGTCCTACCACCAAGTAAAGAAGTGAATGGGGAACTAGTCATCCTAACAGGCTGTCTTAAGAATGACCATGGCTTCGACGGAGAAATGAATTTTAAAAAATAGCTCAAGGACACGAAAAACAACTCTAAAGAGAACCATCTCAAGGGTGGAATACCCTGAAAATTCCAAGCGATGGCCATCTTAAAACGACCTCCCATCTCTTCGTTAAAATATCACGCCATGATTTAAAATTGGGAAAACAAACTTTATTCCATAAAGGACAAGACAACAGAACAAGAAAGGAAATCAAACACCCTGTTGTCAAACGACCAAAGTCACAGTTACCAATACTGTGTCAAGAAAACCTAAAGAAATCCATGGTTGGATTATAATAATCACCCACCCGCTGGGGTGATCCTAGTCATTATAACTAGCATTATATTACAAGAATATTACGTGTCAATCTCACAATGATATTTAGTAGATTGAATAATAGACTGGACGATGAATAAAAATGAATTAGCATGAATAGATTATATGTGTATCGTCTTAAACGATTTTCTAATGCTGTAGCATTTATCAAAATTATATACAATGAATTTACAAGGATTTATACAGAAATGTGCCTTTGGACACTCAAATGTTTCAGTTTAACAGCTGATCTGGGTCATAGAATTCGCATCGTTACATATTATAGAAAGAAATACTCATTACACCGGGTTACATTTTACCAAGCGATTAAGTTAAGTAGAATATCAATGGTCCACGTTCATGTTTCATGTAGAAAGAAAAATTGTGTAAGATTGTAGAGGTTTTGATTATCAGCTATGGAAATGCCTTAAGTCACGCAAACAGATTATCCAAGCATTGCTCATGATTAGGTGAAGAAACGCATGTAGGCTCGATCTAGCAGATCAACAACACCAATGTCTCAAAGAGACATGAAAACACAAGAAAACGTCACCTAGGTTCATATAACACCAAGCGCTGGTGTTGGACTACTCGAAGTCAAAAACAGATTGCCACTCACTGGCTTAAATAGCTCTTATTGGCTCAATCCAAAACTGGCCTAATGCTTCAACAAGCATAAAATATCAAAAATACAGCATTATCCCGGATATGAATTCGAATCACAAAAATAAGGTTATAAGAACCCTTAAACACCATTAATAAATCGCATTACTATCACAAGACCTACAAAACATGCTTAAACCACACACTAACCTCAAGCACGTTGTTCAAAGTCATGAAACTAAAGCATTTCACTAGCAAAATTAAACTATCTTGCCTCCCAATAATGTATAACAAGTATACTGCTTGATTCTCTTGACTCAAAGTCAAGCTTCCCTGGAATAATGTAATCAAAATTCAGGATGGTGTTCTCATTTACACAAATGCACTAAATGCAATTATTTACGTTAGTCTTTATAGAAAATAAATGTCTCGGAATGACATCAAATGTTAAGTTACTCTCAAATTAATACCTAATAGAAGGTGAAACTGATCCTTCCCTAAATCAGGATAGCCTCTAACTTCGGTGGGCTTCGAAGTATCAGTGCATAAGACTTACACCATGAAAGCAATTTAACTTCACCGGTTAATCCAATGACAATCATTAAGTAAATCCACTAATAAATCTTCACGCACAAAAGCGAAAGGCTCTCTATGAAAATAATCCAAAAAGTGGATTAAAATTATAAAGGCATTTAACACCAAGAAAAGCTTTCCAAGATTCAAATCGCTGCGAGAAAACAGAGTTCCGAACTCATCAGTAGTACATGAAAATATGTACTGGCCACAAAGAAAATAGTGTTCCAAACACTATTAAACAAAACGCGATTAAAACTATACTTATACAAAAATCTGGAGTTCTTCTCCTTATCCTGCTTCATGGCAAATAAAAATACGCACTAATAAATAAAAGACATTACTGAATTTACGGATTAAATATCAAAACTATTAATACGCAAGGGATGAATTCATTAAGTGAATACAAAATCCCGGGAATGCAACAAATCAGTTTCGACAGAAACATCGAACCTAAACTCGTGCATGCCCATTTAGTCTACAATAGAAGAAAAAAGTATGACAATTGCAATTGCTAACAAATGCCCTCACTAAACTACGATAAAGAAGTTGCTGGTCCAGTAATTTTCGTTGCATCTTGTAGCGTCGTAAAAAGGATATAAGTATCTGATGAATCTCCACGTTATCATCAGATAATACATTCTTCTTCCTTGGAGCTGCGATTCGAACCCAGGTACGCGACGCACACGAACACTGGTCGGGTGGCCGTCCGTGCCCTCGCCGTCCGTGCCAGAAAAGTTATAATACGCCGGTGAAATTGTACTGTCCTGCATGTCCTAGCTTGCGAAAACATCAGCTAGCAACCACTGGAGTAATGAGAAAGTAGGCTCCTTTCCTAAAAGGAAAATGTAGTTTGTGGGTTGCAAGCATCTCACTTATGCATTCGACATGTAGCTACCCCATATCATTCAACCAGCCATTCTGGAAGTTATAACATGAACGTTAATCCTCCCCACCGAAATCGCAAATAACAATATGCCTTCTATTATCCGCATGATGCACTGCGTAACAAGTCTTGATGTCGGCATATACTGGCTTGTAAATGCACGTTGCTATAACATGCGAGAGAATCCACACAGGGTTTCGTAATGGCTGCCTTAACACAGACACCGCTGGACAGAGAAATAAATCAGTCCGCGCTCCGTTTAGAAACTAGTATTTCTTTCTCGAGACGACAATATGCATTAGAACTATACTGCAAGTGTCTCAATTCCATTATGATATGGTAGCTGCGGTAAATACTCACACACGGTACACGGCCGCTTGTCTAGACATAATACTTGTATCCGGAGACAACACACTTTGAAGAAAACGTTCGGCCTAGCCAAGTAGGAATGCTAGCCGCCTCAACACGAAGGAACTTCAACTCTCCTCGCACCTGCGAATAGCTCACCGGCTGAGTTACGTAACAGCACCCTTGAAAATTGGAAAACGAGTCAACCTCCCTCACTGGCTGCGACACGCCACGGGGAGCTACCCCCACTACTCCTCTCCTTCATAGATATATCGATATGTCAATATCTCGCTTGTGGCTTGATCATTACAGATGTTATTCCTGCGTTTCACTTGTTAGATTCTATTCCTCATATATAATAGCTTTCTGCTATGGTAATCTACTTTCTACAGTCTTTGAAAGGTCTTCAAGAACTCTGATTAGCTTCAAAACAGTAAAGATAATCCTCTAGCCTTGGTCGATATATGACATGACGTCACATATGGATTTATTGATCGGCCGGGCTATGGGTCAGTCCACTCGGAAATGCTCGTAACTCGCGATGTCTAACCGAATGATTCTTCTCATAATCTCTGCGCTGCAATGCATGGCTTGTTTCGCGATCTCAACTGCTTCCCGCCTCCTGACGTTTCTATTACAGTATCTGGACAAAACCTTATGAAAAAAACAGTACATTACCTAACTTATGGTAACGACTGCTTTCTACCCAAATCCTACCTTAATTACAGGCATTACAGTAACACAGGTTATCAGACAAATTCTACACACACCCAAGTACGCGGGGCTACATGACCAAGATATCGCAAAGACCCTAAAAGAATCAACAACAACAACAAAACTAATATGTTTTATTCCATTTTCACTGCGATTGGATTAGTAGACACAAACCAATGGGCATTGAATTTATATAATAACACGACTTCCATCTGGAATTTAGGAGAACTACACTAGGAACGAATATGCCTGAATGTTTCACTCATAATGTTGATCCATCATACCAAGTTCTGTGATCGGATCATCCTTGACGAGTTGGGGGCCTTTGTTTTTTGTTCTTTTGGGCAACTGATATGCACCCCAGCCATGTTTTGTGAAAAGAAAGCGCACATTTACAGTATATGCCTGTAGGTTTTGATAATAGAATAGATTGTCCATCCATCATTTCAACTATCCGATCATTCAGTGACGAATTACGTGAATTCATATCAATGACTGGTAAAGAAAACATGATATACAATTTACTACTATAGATTAAGAATATAGTAGTGGTGTACCATGTTTCTCAGAGATAGGATGATTGAGTCCTGATGAGGAATTGATGTGCGCGTCGTGTTCAATACATGAAATAAAAGATATGGGTCTATGTAACTGCAGGTTTAAACTACCGGTATTGTAGTGGTCCACTATACCATGGTTCAAACAGATAGGGCCATTCCTGCTGATGACATTGTCAACTTGTCGATACGCCAGAGGATTTGAATGAATTTTTGAATGGTATGGACTCCATCTTGAGGAACGAATTCATGATGAAAAGTAATAAATGCAAAACAAAAACAAGATGTTCAGTAAAGAACATATAGCCTACTTTCTCCTAAATGCATGGGTATTGTTATAACTCTTTGTCCTTTTCAAGGAGTATGATTGAATGTTGGTTGTAGTAGCTTGTTGAAATACAACGTGCTATAGGGATATTAAACATGAATATGAGGTGCCCTTTGCTAGTGCTACCTCTGTACCAAATTTCGTTCAATTCGGTTTCGCCGTGTTTGAATTGATAGGGGGAATCGATTTGCACACATACTTGGCCACCATCTGCAAACTATTGGGCTGATGTTCTTGCAGTTTGGTCAGAATATGTTTCCCACATAAAGATATGGTGTTGCAAAATTTGGTAGAGACTAGATTATTAGGTTGGTCGTAATTACATTTTAGCTTTTAACATTTGGGTGGCCGCGATTACGTTTCCGTCAAGATAGCGGTGATATAAAACATGACACTGAGGTGCCTCTTGCTAGTGCTACTTCTGTACCAAATTTCGTTCATTCGGTTCCACCGTGTTCGAATTAATAGGGGGAATCAATTTTGACATAAAGATGGCCGCCATCCGCAAACTATTAGGCTAATGACCTATTAGATTGGTCAAAGGATGCTCCTTCCATAAAGGTATGTTGTTGCAAAGTTTGGTAGAGATCGAATGGTTATGTTAGTCGTAATTTGATTTAAGCTTTAAACATTTGTGTGGCCGCTATTACGTTTCTGTCAATATGGCGGCGATATTAATCATGACACTGAGATGCCCTTTGCTAGTGCTATCTCTGTACCAAATTTCGTTCCATTCTGTTTCACCGTGTTTGAATTAATAGGGGGAATCGATTCTGACACAAAGATGGCCGCCATCCGCAAACTATTAGGCGTATGACCTATTAGATTGGTCAAAGGATGCTCCCTCCATAAAGGTATGTAGTTGCAAAATTTGGTTGAGATCGGATGATTAGGTTAATCGTAATTTGATTTAAGCTTTGAACATTCGTGTGGCCGCCATTACGTTTCAGTCAAGACGGCGGCGATATAAAACATGACACTGAGGTGCCCTTTGCTAGTGCTACCTCTGTACCAAATTTCGTTCCATTAGGTTCCTCCGTGTTCGAATTAATAGGGGGAATCAATTTTGACATAAAGATGGCCACCATCCGCAAACTATTAGGCTAATAACCTATTAGATTGGTCAAAGGATGCTCCCTCCAAAAAGGTATGTTGTTGCAAAGTTTGGTAGAGATCGGATGGTTATGTTAGTCGTAATTTAACTTAAGCTTTGAACATTTGTGTGGCCGCCATTACGTTTCTGTCAATATGGCGGCGATATAAAACATGACACTGAGGTGCCCTTTGCTAGTGCTACCTCTGTACCAAATTTCGTTCCATTCGGTTTCACCGTGTTTGAATTAATAGGGGGAATTGATTTTCACACAAAGATGGCCGCCATTCGCAAACTATTAGGCTAATGACCTATTCATTTGGTCAAAGGATGCTTCCTCTATAAGGGTATGTTGTTGCAAAATTTGGTAGAGATCGGATGATTAGGTTAATCGTAATTTGATTTAAGCTTTGAACATTTGTGTGGCCGCCATTACGTTTCCGTCAAGATGGCGGCGATATAAAACATGACACTGAGGTGCCTTTTGTTAGTACTACCTCTGTACCAAATTTCGTTCCATTCGGTTGCACCGTGTTCGAATTAATAGGGGGAATCGATTTTCACACAAAGATGGCCGCCATCCGCAAACTATTACTCTGATGACCTATTAGTTTGGTCAAAGGATGCTCCCCCCATAAAGGTATGTTGTTGCAAAATTTGGTAGAGATCGGATGATTAGGTTAGTCGTAATTTGATTTAAGCTTTGAACATTTGTGTGGCCGCCATTACGTTTCCGTCAAGATGGTGGCGATATAAAACATGACACTGAGGTGCCTTTCGTTAGTACTACTTCCGTACCAAATTTCGTTCCATTCGGTTGCACCGTGTTCGAATTAATAGGGGGAATCGATTTTCACTCAAAGATGGCCGCCATCCGTAAACTATTACGCTGATGACCTATTGATTTGGTCAAAGGATGCTCCCCCCATAAAGGTATGTTGTTGCAAAATTTGGTAGAGATCGGATGATTAGGTTAATCGTAATTTGATTTAAGCTTTGAACATTTGTGAGGCCGCCATTACGTTTCCGTCAAGATGGCGGCGATATAAAACATGACACTGAGGTGTCCTTTGCTAGTGCTACCTTTATACCAAATTTCGTTCAATTCGCATTCACCGTGTTCGAATTGATAGGGGGGGACAGACATTCAGAGTACACACACTCACACACACACACACACAGACACACACACACACACACAGACACACACACAGACTCACACACACACATACACACACACAGACAGACACACTTTTTTCGCCCTGTGTTGATCTCATAAGTCTACTTTCATTTTTTGCAAAAATCGAAAGTAGGCTAATATTGGAATGCAGCCGAAATAAATCAGAAACCTCTATCGTCATCACATTGGCAGATGAAAAACTACAGGAAGTAGGAGACTTCTGTTACTTAGGAAGCAAAATGGCCAGTGATGGACGAAGCAAAGAGGATATAAAATTAGTTTGGCTCAGGCAAGGAAAGCATTTCTACAGAAAAGGAATCTGTTCACATTCAATATAGATTAAGGAATTAGGAAGTCAGTACTGAAAGCCTTTGTCTGGAGCTTGGCACTCCATGGAACTGAAACTTGGACTATTGGTGTTGCAGAAAAGAGGAGAATAGGAGCATTTGAAATGTGGTGTAACAGGGGAAATGATGAAAATCAGATGGTTAGATAGAGTAACAAGTGAAGAGGTATTAATCAGAGTGGGAGAGGAGAGATGTTTCTGGCGACTGCTAATGAAGAGAAGAGATAGGTTGGTAGGACACATACTAAGACACCCAGGATTAGCAAGCTTAGTTATAAAATAAGGGGTTAAAGACAACAACTGTAGGGATAGACCAAGGTTAGAATATTTTAAACATATTGCCTTGAATGTACTGTAGGTTGTGGTAGCTATGTAGAAATGGAACGATTAGCTCAGGACAGCGATAGATAAACAATTGTTTCAAACCAGACAAAAAAAAGAAAAAAACTAAAAGCACAACCAAAAAAAGCAAAGTCAGTAATAAATACATTATTAGCTTACCTTTTATTATCTCCAACAGTCACTCACTGGTCAAACCGCTTGGGAATATCACTCTTTTACACACACAGTCCTTGTAACTTAGCCAAAATATAATTAATTTATAAAAATCCTCTTATGACGTATAAAATTTACAACTCACACACTCAAGCACACGGGGCTGATGACCGAAAATGATCTAAAAATACACACTGGTTAATAATATTGTAATGTTCGCTAACAACTACTGTACCTCCAGTGACCAGCCAGTCTGAGAGAGCTAACAGAGATTGCTGTGTCAGTTGAAATGTTATCCTGTATGATAACGCGAAGCACGTACACATCTGAAAGACTCTTTTTATAGAGATCTAGCTACAGAGTATGAATATTTAAATTACTTTAAATGTTGTAACTTATTAATTTTATTATCGTTTGATGTATTTTTGCAAAAGTGTGGGCTTGATACCCAACTATGAGGACTGAAACGCAGCACTGCTTAGAAATATAGAGCTTGATGGCGTAGTGGTTAAGCAGTTTTACTTTCATTGCGAAGACCAGGGTTCGATCCCCGACTCTGCTAAGAAATTTAATTCTGGCATGAGGACTGAAACAGGATACATTTAGTTTAAAGGCAAAACCGGGAAGATGTTTGATTTGATTCTTACCTCTACCATTTTAGAAGAGGTATTGTAAAATTTTCTACCTTTACGTCAAGACAATGCTGGGATGGTGTCTAAGTTAAGACAATGACTGTTTTCTTTTACATTTTTGCCTAGGCGTATTTATTATTTATCCATACATAGATAGCCCCCCCTCTCCCCACAGGCGTTGACAAGAAAGACCTGCACTCAGCCTCTTAGGAGGTTACATAACAAAAACTTTGTTTGTGTGTTTTTGGTGTATGGAAGAGCATCCGGTCATATTAACCATACAACATATTACATACTAGCAATCCGCCTCAGTGTTTGCCTGGGAACAATTATTTTAGTAAATGAATGGAGATTGTTGGAAGAAATGAAAATGTGAAAACACTTACAGTGGGTGAAGTATTAAAGATAGAGATATGCTCTAGCGAACTTTTTGTAGAACTTTTCATGCTGAACAATTCTTACACTCATAGTATATAGATATTTTTAACTGTTTGCCCAGCGTAAGCTTAAAAAGCGCACGGACGCCCGGCTTTTGGGACTTTTTTGACTGAAATTGTTACTGCTTGGCTTTTTTTGATGATGAATAAATAATTTTCTACAGAAACCTTGCTTGAGATATCATTTTCAGAATGGAGAAACCCGAATTAAAATCCATCCAGTGGTTCTCCAGATTACTTGTAACATTCAAGAATGGGGGGACTCTGTTTTATTCTAATTAGAGATTACCCCCCAAAACCCAGTTGACAACAGGAGTAACATTACAGTGGTGTACTAAACACGATGATGTAACACACATAAGTACATGAGGGTAATAGCTATGATATCTAAATATCATGACGGTTCTAACGACTTATTGCAAACCCTATAATACGAAGTACGTCCAGAAAGTAAGTTCCGTTCGATAATAACATTATATTGTGTAGAGATACAGAAACATCATTTATTGCACAAAATTCTACAACCCTTAGACTACTTTTCCACATAACTGCCGAAATGTTGCAGGCATTTGTCGTAGCGTGGCACGAGTTTTTGTATACCTTCTGAATAGACGTGTGCCGCCTGTGTATTCAACTAGTTGTACGTTCCGCTGCAGCGCAGTTCCGCATATGCGCGGTAGACGCTCTGTATCAAGGAGAAGAAACGTGCGCCATTTGGAGAGCGCTGTCAGCCACGTACGCGTTGTTGTGCATGTTTACTCGTACAATGTCGGTGTTGATTGAAAATCCCGCCGCTTGTGAAATCAGATCTGTGATTCGTTTTCTGAATGCTAGGAAAGTGAAATCAATTGAAATTTATCGGCAAATTTGCGAAGTGTATGGACGAAATGCGATGAGTGATTCAATGCTGAGAAGATGGGTCCGACAGTTCAATGAAGGACGTAGTGAAGTGCACGATGAAGAACGAAGTGGGCGTCCGTCTTTGGTTACAGAAGAACTGGTTCACGCGATTGATGACAAGATCCGGGAAAACCGCAGGTTTACAATTAGTGCTCTCGCTATGGAATTTCCCCAAACCTCACGATCACTAATTCATGAAATTGTTACCGAAAAACTGAACTTTCGTAAACATTGCCGGCGTTGGGTACCAAAGATTCTTACGGAGCAACACAAAACTAAACGGATGGGTAGTGCACTTCAGTTTTTGACCCGTTACAATGAAGGCGGTGATGAATTTCTGACACAGATAGTCACAGGAGATGGAACTTGGGTTTCTTACGACACCCCTGAAAGTAAGCGGCAATCAATGGAATGGAGGCACACTTCATCCCCAGCAAAGGTTAAGCCGAAACAAATCTTGGCACCTCGGAAAATGATGTGCACAGTGTTCTGGGACTGGAAAGGCATCTTACTCATTGATTTCTTACCGCGTGGTCAAGTAATCAACGCAGATGCTTATTGCGAGACAATAAGGAAATTGCGCCGCGCAATACAGAATAAGCGCCGAGGGTTGCTGTCAAAAGGTTTTGTTTTTCTTCACGACAACGCACGACCACACACTGCAAATGTGATGAAAAAACTCCTACAGGGATTTGGCTGGGACGTGTTTGACAACCCTCCGTACAGACCTGACCTCGCTCCTAGCGACTTTCATCTGTTCACACATCTCAAGTCTTTCCTTGGCGGTCAACACTTCAACAATGACGACGAGCTGAAAGAAGATGTTTCCAACTGGTTGAAGACACAGGCGGCAAACTTCTATGAAGAAGGTATCCAAAAACTTGTGCCACGCTATGACAAATACCTGCAAAAGTTCGGCAGTTATGTGGAAATGTGGTTTAAGAAGTGTAGAATGTTGTGCAATAAATAATTTTTCTGTATCTGTACACAATTTAATTTCATTACCAAACGGAACTTACTTTCTGGACGTGCTTCTTATGATTTGTGTACACTCAAATACACGGGAGCTATTAATTGAGATGTCTCTAAACCTTGACACAATAGTTTACCATGAAGCTATGGGGCCTCATGTTATACATTTATGACATGAAAAAGAACCTACCACTACAATTGGTGGTGTGAAACCATACTTGTCAGTTATATTTGATTGGTTACAAACACTTTTTGCCATGGAAACTTTCATATTAACTGTGTAGCATAAACTAATTTTTAGTAAAGTTCTCTGTTTTAACTGATAGAGCTGGGAAACGAATTAAGACCTCAAGTACAGCAGCCTATCAATGTTTGCAGCGTGGTGATGTAACTATAAATCTCTTGGACCAAGTATGCAAAGATCAATACATTTCTTATTACCATAGTGAACCTGAATTAAGCGTGTGGCTAATAATGAATTATTGCAAAAGCTAAACAACGTTTGACAACCTGTGATGCCTTGGTGGGGGAAGGTTAGCAGTCCTGATTGTGATTAGTGCTATAAAAGGAAAGTTAATGATGAATGGACATGGATATTTAATAAAACTATTTGAAAAACGTATTACCCGAGTACTATTTCACTTTTTTCACTATTAAAAAATGTAGACAGGCATTTCCCACATTGCATATTTAAAATTCCCATTTCCACTTTACATATTTAAATATATCATTTTAATTTTAAAAAATATTTTAATGCCAGTGCGTAACTATTTCAGTGGCGTGATCCTTTTTTGTTTCCTAACACGTAGTGGCACATGACACACACTACAGGTGAGACTGTCTTACAAATAGTGCCTATCTACGTACCACTACATGTCTACGACTTACATATAAAAACACATTTAGGAAAACTTACTTTTTACAATTTGCTATAAGCTTTAATTTATTTTCTCTACTGAGTTTGCTATGTCCAAACAACAAATGTTTCATACTCATGCGTTCTCTCGATCTCTCTTTTACACTTTCTTGGGAAACAAACACAACCATTATATTCATTGCCAAAGAGCATATATTTACATGCATGCAACCCCAAAGAAACATTTAGTTATACAGTACATTTACAAATGACTATTTTATGCACGGTGGAAAAGAATATATTCCATTGACCATTTTCAATTTCAGGCACGATGAAAATAAAGAATATATAAAGTTATACAGAGCTTTAAAAAGCAAAGGGCATAGTGCATTTCTCATAGTTTCCATTCTTGTTATTCAAAAACAAATTATCAAAATCCCATATTTACAAAATAACATTTTAAATTACCATCCACGTCATCGCAAAACAAAATCCCTTATTTAACAATTATCATTTACAAATTATCATTCGTGTCATCGCAAAAACAAAATATCAAAATCCTATAATTTCAAATTAGAATTTGCAAATTACATTTCACGTTGCCGCAAAAACAAATATCAAAATCCCATATTTATAAATCATCATTTGCAAATTACCATTCACGTCATTACAAAAACAAAATACCAAAATCTCATATTTACAAATAAGCATTTGCAAATTACCATTCACGTCATTCAGGAAAACAAAACCTCATATTTATAAATTATAATTTGCAATTACCATGTTCATCATCGGAAACACAAACAACAACAAAACATATTTACAATTCATGACAATTAAAACAAAATTATGGAAACTACTATTTACAGAAAGATATTTCTCTGAACATAGAAACAAAACATAATAACTCACTCGCCGCAATGGACAATAGACGAGAGTGGGCTGTTACCACAACAACGATTACATTTTTTGCTCTTTAAGTGGCGGTATAGTGGGAGCTAATATGGGACACAAATAGAAAGCAAAATTGGGAGAAAATATGAACAAAGTGGAAGCAAATATGAAAACAAAAGTGGGAGCAAAAGAGGGAGCAAATATGAACACAAAAGTGGGAGGAAATGTGGGAGCAAAAGTGGGGAGCTAAAAGTGGGAGCAAATAGGTGGAGGAAATATGGGAGCAAAAAGTGGGAACACCAAAGTGGGAGCAAAAAAGTGGGAGCAAAGAAAGTGGGAGCAGAAAGTGGGAGCAAAAAAGTGGGAGCAAAAAGTGGGAGCAAATGTGGGAGAAAAAAGGAGGGAGCTAATATGGAAGCATATATAGGAGCAAAAAGTGGGAGCAAATATGAGTGCAAAGTGGGGATCAAATATGTAAGCAAATGTGGGAAGCAAAAAGTGGGAGCAAATGTGGGAGCAAAAGGGGGGGGGGTGAGGCTAATATGGGAGCAAATATGGGAGCAAAAGTGTGTGCAAAAAGTGGGAGCAAAAAGAAAAGTGGGAGCATAACACATGACATGTTCTACAAGTTTAGACTTGCTTTGAGACTGGCTATGACGTCACAGATGAATGGCGGTGGGAGGCTGGACATAACTTTTTATTTAACAAAAACATTTCCTTTTTTCAACAGTCTTGCTCATATGTTGAATCTACTCGTGCGCTGCCTATTGCATAATGGATTTACTAAGCCAAAAAACTTCCCTGAAGTGTACACATCTCACCCAAGTTCCATAGCTATCGGCCGAATGGTATATGAATGTATACGGGACATTGTTGAAACACTTCGCGTGTCGTCGCTCATTTGTTGAATCCACTCGTGCGCTACCTATTGTAAAATGGATTTACTAAGCCAGAAACCTTTCCTGAAGTGCACCCAACATCTGACCCAAGTTTCATCGCTATCGGACGAATGGTATATGAACGCATATTGGACTTTGTTGAAACGTTTCGCACGGCGTCCCTCATTTGTTGAATCTACTTGTGCGCTGCCTATTGTAAAGTACATTTACTAAGGACGTACCTTCCCTGATGTGTTCGCAACATCTCACCCAAGTTTCAATGCTATCGTTCGAATGGTATATGAATGCATACGGGACTTTGTTGAAACGCTTCGCGTGTCGTCGCTCATTAGTTGAATCTACTCGTGCGCTACCTACTGTGAAATTTATTGTTACGTGTTGCCCCTAGTGGCAAGTTCGTTAACTGGATTACGGTGGGTAGAAGCACAACACAATTGTTCCTTTGGATAAATATTAGCTTTATTGCGGGTCAGAAATATACACCGTACAATAAGCCAATAGAAACAATTAGCTCTCTTACAGAAGCTACCTCCTTTATGGAGCCCGACTCACCCTTTCATTCGGTCTTTCAGTTAATCCTCTCGCTAATGAGGAGGTCCCGTACGCTGGCTGGAAATAACTGCACTCAGTCTATCCACTCACTGTTTCTGAATACCGTACTAGACACTGTTTCGCAATTCACCACAATGACCTCTGTCGCACTGGAAAACACACTCCCTGCAAATACACAGTCCATCCGTATGATTCACACTCCTTCGCTGTCAAGAGAATCAGCCTCACTTGGGTTTCGTAATTTCGCACGTCACGCCACCAACTACTGTCGCACTCGCTCAAGGACACTGTTTCTCCCTCGCTGGTGAGGCCGTTTTATATAGCGGGCTGGTGACTCAATGAATGCTTCTAGAACCGACCAGGATTCACAGCTTCTCGAGATTTCCTTCACTAGCTGGGTCACGAATATTCTGGTCCATGCCTTTTGTTATCGCAGCCCCGTTGCGTAAGGCGCAGGTAACACACAGAGGCAGGGCATAGCCCGGGGCGGCTGTGACCCACGCGCCGAGGCGACGAAACAACCTCGCAGTCGTAACACCACCCCCTTCCTAAAAGGCTGATCGTCCCGATCAATCACTGGTCCGTCTGTGTCCCTCCGTAAGCTGCCAGGCGATCTCGATGGACGATCTTCATCTTCGCCCTCGGGCTCCGCTGGATCCTGTAGACTACATCGTTGATCCGTTTCACGACTCGGTACGGGCCCTCCCAGGACTTCTGCAGTTTGGGTGACAGGCCTTTCTTCCGTAATGGGTTGAAGAGCCAGACCAGGAGGTCCTCGTGGAATCCGTCTGTTGGTCGTATCGGGTGTTCATTCGGTTGGTCTCGATCCGCAGTCTCCTCCTTGCGAACGCGTGCACGTCCTCCAGTCGGTCGACTAGTTCTTGACAATACTGGCTTACCCGGACCGGATCATTCCCAGGTCGGCCGAAGGCAATGTCGACAGATAGACGGAGTTCCCTCCCAAACATGGCCCGGGCTGGTGTGCACCTGTGGCTTCTTGCACGGCGGTTCAGTAGGCCAGGAGAAATAGTGGATGATGTTTGTCCCAATCCCTCTGGTGCTCGCTAACGACTATTCGGAGATGGTTCTCGATGGTGCGATTGAATCGCTCTACCATCCCGTCGGGCTGAAGTTGTAGCGGCGTCGTCCTTGTCTTCTGGATTCCCAGCAGCTGGCATAGGTTCTGGAACACCTGCGTCTCGAAGTTCCTCCCTTGGTCGGAGTGCAGCTCCAAGGGTACTCCGTATCGGATGACGAATTCCTTCACCAGGGTCTCTGCGATCGTCGCGGCTTCATGTTTAGGGAGTGCATATGCCTCTGGCCATTTGGTGAAGTAGTCGCTGACGACCAATATGTAATGGTTCCCTGCCTCGCTCAACGGGAATGGCCCAGCAACATCGATGGCCACTCTCTCCATGGGGCCGCCCACGTTGTAGGTCTTCAGTGGGCCCCGTCGTCTTCGTCCTGGGCCCTTGCTGGCTGCGCAATCGTGGCACCTCGCGCAGTGGTTCTCCACGTCTGCTCGGCATCCGATCCAGTAGAACCGCTCTCTCAGCTTCCCTGGGGTCTTCTTTATCCCTAGGTGTCCACCAGATGATCCTCCATGGATTTCCTTCAGGACTTCTTCCGTCATAGCCTTTGGAACGATGACTTGTTCCCGAGATGTCTTCCCGTCGGTGCTCTCCCAGGTACGCCAGATGAGGCCATCCCATACAATCAGCGAGTCCCACTGCGCCCAGTAGGACTTGAACTTTGGACTGCAGTCGCTCACAATGTTCCACCCGGGTCTGGGCACACAGGCCCTCTTCCATTCGGCTATCAGTCCCAGGTCATCATCTTCTGCTTGTGACCGCGTGAAAGATTCGCGACTCCAGCTCCATTGAAGTTCCACGGTAGTCCTTCGGCACTGTATCCCGTTGTTCTCCTCCCTTCCGGCACAGAAGGTGCAGTCTTCGGGGCACGGTCATCGTGACAGGGCGTCGGCGTTAGAATGCAGTTGGCCTTTCCTGTGCTGGATCTCAAAGTTGTACTGTTGAAGCCTCTCTAACCACCGCGCGAGTTAACCCTCAGGCTGCTTGAAGTTCAGGAGCCACCGCAGGGATGCATGGTCGGTGTTGATGAGAAATTCTTGCCCGTACAGGTACTTGTGGAAGTGTTCAATGGTCTTCACGATGGCGAGCAGTTCCTTCCTGGTGACGCAGTAGTTCCTCTCTGGCTTTGACAAGGCTTTGCTGAAGTAGGCCACTACTCTCTCCTCGCCGTCCACTACTTGCGACAGGACTCTCCCTATACCAAAGTCGCTGGCATCGGTATCGACGATGAACCTTGTTCCAGGTCTGGGGTAGGCCAGAATAGGTGCGGTGCACAGAGCCTGCTTGAGTTGTTCGAAGGCACTGTGGCATTCTGCTGTCCACGTGAAGAGTTGGTCCTTCTCAGTCAGTCGATGCAGTGGTTGGCGATGTCGGCGAATCCTCTCACGAAGCGACGGTAATATGTGCAGAGTCCCAGTAAGCTTCGTAGTTGGGACTTGTCCTTCGGAATTGACCACTCCCTCACAGCTGCGGTCTTTTCTGGGTCGGTGCGCACCCCATCATCGGAGACAATATGCCCAAGGTACTGGACCTGCTTCTGGAAGAGCTGACACTTCTTTGGGCTCAGCTTCAGCTGGGTGGCCCGTAGCTTCATCAAGATCTCCTTCAGGTTGCTGTAGTGCTCCTCGAAGCTTCTACCCAGAACGATGACGTCGTCTAGGTAGACCAGGCAGGTCTTCCAGTGTAATCCCCTCAGAATGGACTCCGTTAGCCTTTCGAAGGTCGCAGGGGCGTTGCACAGACCGAATGGCTTGACGGTGAACTGCCAGAGCCCGCTGCCCACAGAGAACGCCGTTTTCTCGAAGTCCTTAGGGTGGACCTCCACCTGTTAGTAGCCACTCTTCAAATCTAAGGTGGAGAACCATCTTGACCCTGATATGGTGTCCAGGGTGTCGTCGATCCGCAGTAAAGGGTATCTGTCCTTCTTCGTGACGTCATTCACCCGCCTGTAGTCCACGCAGAACCTGGTGGAGTCGTCCTTCTTCTTCACTAGCACGACCGGAGAACTCCAAGGGCTATGTGATGGCTCGATCACCCTCTGCTCCTTCATTTCTTCCACCATCCGGTTGACTTCAGCTTGCTTGGCGAACGGGACACGTTGGAACGGGGCCCTAATCGGTGCACTGTCCCCAACGTCGATTCTGTGCTGGACCAGGCTTGTCCTGCCGATGTCATTGCTCCTCACGGAGAAAATGTCCTGGAATTCTCGTAGCAGGTCCCGGATTTGGCGTGATTGCTCCTTGTCTAGATGGTCCTGGGATCCTTCGTACAGCTTCTGTAGTTCTTCTGGTAGGGCGCGTCTTCTTCGGTTGTCCATCTGCAGGCGTCCGTCCGTCGTGTCTGTGATGCGGGCAATCCAGGTAACAGGCTCGCAGACTCCTAGGGTGGTGTCTCGGTGAACCGTAATATCGTAGTTGTTCAGGTTGGACAGGCGGACGTACGGCCGAGACGTCGTGTTGATGTGGGTCTTGGCAATTAGCAATCCTTTTGTCTGCATGTCCTCATATTTTGGCTCGATGACAGCCGCCACTACCTCAGCAGTTCCGTCGACAATTACGGCAGCGCTGACCTCCGTCCTGGCGGGAACGATGACGTCCTCTCTCAGCCTTACTCGTCGTGCGGTGATGGCCACGTGTGCTGGTTGCAAAGCAAGTTCTTCACTTCCGTAAATGAGAGTGTTGGTACTCAGGTCCAAAATGATGTTGTTCTGGTCCAGGAAGTCCAGTCCGATGATCACTTCGTTTGCTACATCAGCCATGAGCACTGGATGCTTCACCGCCCGTCGACCAATGACGAAATCCAGTGATGCTTCGCCATGTACCGGTGTGGTCTCTCCAGTTGCGGTTATTAGCTGGAGGTTCCTTTGTGTGGGTTGCACTCTCCACTTCTGGATCATGGTGGGATTGACGATGGTCCTCGATGCTCCCATGTCGATCAGCATGGGCCAGCTCACTCCGTTGACGACTCCGTCGTCCATCAGGCTGCTATTGTCCCTCCGTAACTTCGCCAAACGGACTTGGACTGCCGTGGCTTGAGACTGTCACAAGCCAACCTTTGCCCTACCCCCGCCCCCAGGGCTGGCTAATACTCGTTTTACTGGGTCGCGCGGTTTTCAGGCGGCTGATTTCCCGACGGGTACCC
Source organism: Meconema thalassinum (assembly GCA_946902985.2). NCBI lineage: Eukaryota > Metazoa > Arthropoda > Insecta > Orthoptera > Tettigoniidae > Meconema > Meconema thalassinum. The sequence continues at coordinate 148,700,402 of OX336397.1, forward strand.
TTGGCGGCGGCGATCACTGCAGTCCTTGCTCAGGTGGTCTTTCTTACCGCAGGTCCAGCAGGACGGTAGTCCTCTTCCGGGCCGCCTCTCCGGGTGTCTTCCGGTTTCGTCGTTGTTGGTGGTGCCGCGACTATCGAAGAAACGGCCTAGCGCCTCCATCAATTCATCGGCTAGGGGTCTGGTCTCGTTGGTTTTGGCTGGTTCGTTGACGTCCACTTGACGCACCCAAGCGTGCATTCTCGATTCCTGCTTTGCCGTCTCGAACTCAAGTGCGTGGCTCAGCACATCTGCCAGGGTCTTATTGAGCGCGAGTCGCAGCGCCTGTTGAGTCCCTTAGCCCGTCGGTGAAGGACTGCGTCGCAATCTGTTCCAGAAAGTCGGCCGGCGCTGTTGGAAAGGCGAGGCTTACGAGGCGTGCGATGTCCATCTCGAACTCTTGCAGGGTTTCTGCGTTCTTTTGTTCCCGGGTCCGGAGCTGCATCTGGTAGGCCTGCTGAAGTTGGCTATCTCCATATCGGGACTCCATATGGGCGACTAGTGAAGCGTGGTCCTGAAATACAGTCGTGATGGCCTGAAGGACGTTAAGGGCGTCCCCTCTCAGCGCTACAATGAGAGCTGTAGCCTTTTACTTGCTGTTCCAGTTATTTATGGAACAGGCCGCCTCGAACTGACGTAAATAAGTACTCCACAAGACCTTTCCGTCGAAGGTTGGGCGCGTCACCCTGCTCTGTCCCGTCCCTGACGTTACCAGTGTAACTGGGGGCGGGCGTCGGCGCAGCTCGGCAACTTCCTCTTGTAGGGCTTTGAATCTCTCTTCCATCCCTGTCGGCGGGCGTCGGCGCATCTCAGCAAATTCCTTTTGTAGAGCTTTGAATCTCTCTTCCACCCCCGTCAGTGGGCGTCGGCGTAGCTCGGCAACTTCTGCTTGTAAGGCGTCGAACTTCTTTTCCACTGCCGTGACTTCCTCCCGCAGACCCTGTTCTAATTTCTTCAGGTCCTCTGCTAACTTAATCTGGCCGTCTTCCATCTTCTTATGGCCGTCCTCTATCTTCTTCAGGTCCTCCGCTTACTTATTCTGACCGTCTTCTAATTTGGAAGTTAGGTCCTTCTGGCTGTCTTCTATCTTTTTCTGGCCGTCTTCCATCTTCTTCAGGTCCTCCTCTAGCATATTTTGACCGTCTTCCATCTTCTTCTGGCCGTCCTCTAAATTCTTCTGGCCAGCCTCCATCTTGGTTTCCATGCCACTTAACTTTTCTAGTAGTGCTTGCAATTGCACTATCATTTTAGTTCATTGTCTTGTGAATGGCAAGCACTTACTGGAGAAATAGTGAACTGTTGTAAAATGACCGGCACGAGTTTTGAAACCAGGACCTTCAGATGTTGTGTTTGTGCTTGGGTTCGTAATGCGGCTTCTGACACCAGTTGTTACGTGTTGCCCCTAGTGGCAAGTTCGTTAACTGGATAACAGTGGATAGAAGCACAACACAATTGTTCCTTTAGAGAAATGTTAGCTTTATTGCGGGTCAGAAATATACACCGTACAATAAGCCAATGGACACAATTAGCTGTCTTACAGATGCTACCTCCTTTATGGAGCCCGACTCACCCTTTCATTCGGTCGTTCAGTTAATCCTCTCGCTAATGAGGAGGTCCCGTACGCTGGCTGGAAATAACTGCACTCAGTCTATCCACTCACTGTTTCTGAATACCGTACTACACACTGTTTCGGAATTCACCACAATGACCTCTGTCGCACTGGAAAACACACACTCTTCAAATACACAGTCCATCCGTATGATTCACACTCCATTGCTGTCAAAAGAATCAGCCTCACTTGGGTTTCGTAATTTCGCACGTCACGCCACCAACTACTGTCGCACTCGCTCAAGAACACTGTTCGTCCCTCGCTGGTGAGGCCGTTTTATATAGCGGGCTGGTGACTCAATGAATGCTTCTAGAACCGTCCAGGATTCACAGCTTCTCGAGATTTCCTTCACTAGCTGGGTCACGAATATTCTAGTCCATCCATTTTGTCCTCGCAGCCCCGTTGCGTAAGGCGCAGGTAACACACAGAGGCAGGGCATAGCCCGGGGCGGCTGTGACCCACGCGCCGAGGCGACGAAACAACCTCGCAGCCGTAAAAGTATCTTATAAGTTAGAAACCTCCACGTTAGTATCCACAACATCTCACCCTAGTTTCATTGCTATCGGACGAATGGTATATGACCTTATACGGGGCTTTGTTGAAACGCTTCGCGCGTCGTTGCTCATTTGTTGAATCTACTCGTGCGCTGCCTATTGTATAATGGATTTACTAAGCCAAAAAACTTCCCTGAAGTGTTCACAATATCTCACCCAAGTTCCATAGCTATCGGACGAATGGTATATGAATGCATACGGGACTTTGTGGAAACACTTCGCGTGTCGTCGCTCATTTGTTGAATCCACTCGTGCGCTACCTATTGTAATATGGATTTGCTAAGCCTGAAACCTTCCCTCGAGTGTACACAACATCTCACCCAAGTTACATCGCAATCGGATGAATGGTGAACGAACGAATATGGGACTTTGTCGAAATGCTTCGCGCGTCGTCGCTCATTTGTTTAATCTACTCATGCGCTACATATTGCAAAATAGATTTACTAACCCAGAAACCTACCTTGGAGTGTACTCAAAATCTCTTCCAAATTTCTTCGCAATTGGATGAATGGTATATGAACGCGTTGGAGACATACCCACAGACAGACAGACAAACTATCACGTAACATTGATTTTTAGCCTATTTTCATTTTATGAAAAAATAGGTTTATGAGATCACCTTTTGTCCGTGTGTGTGATGGTGTGTGTGTCCCCCCTAATAACTTCTAAATGGCTGGAGCGATTACAATGAAACTCGGTAAGATCATAGCACCATTCTGGCCGATCCCGATCGTGCCCTTCAAATTTTATTGTGTCTCACCAATCCAACATGGCAGCTGTGCGAAATATTTCACCAGCATTCAGTATCTCCGAAAATAATACCGATATCGCCCTGAACTTGTGTATGGTGATAATGGGCACTACTAAAAGTTTACCTACGAGACTTTCAAAAACCTGGTAACTACATAACCAACATGGCGGCCAAGCGTATTTGTGACTTTTAAATAGAATTTTTTCGCGATTTAACCATCCGAACGTAATGAAACTTGGTACAACAAATGTTTTTACCTCATTGTATTGCACTGGAGTCTAATTTAGTTCAATTTTTCACATAACCTCAAAATGGCGGCTGTGTGAAATATTTCACTGACATTCTATATCTCCGAAACTATTACAGATATCACCCTGACATTTTGTACGGCGATAAAGGGTATTGATGCAAAATTATCTATCTAACTTTCATAAACCTGTAAAGTACAAAACGAACATGGCGGCCAAGCGAAGTTGAAACATTTTAATAGACTTTTCTCGTGATTTAACTCTCTGAGCGCAGTGAAATGTGGTACAGTAAATGATTATACATATTGGAATGCACTGGCATCTAATTTAGTTCAATTGTTATATAACCTGAAGATGGCGGCTGTGCGAAATTTTAAAATTAATTTTTCATTTATTGCGTCGTAGTCATGCGATTGAAGTGAAAGTTTGAATAATGAACCTTGGCAATAATTTTCCTTGAATGGTACATAACTCTATGGCCTATACATATAACAATCCAAAATGGTGAGCATCAGAAATATTGAGACGGTACTCAATATCTACGAATCATTTACAGCAATCAAACTGATTTTTTTTATGTTGAGAGCCGCTATGAACATATGTTCACCTATAGGACTTTAAATAACCTGGTGATTACAAATCCAACATGGCGGCGACGCGAAGTATAAATATTCACATGGACGTTTCTCGCATTTTAACCATCCGAGTGCAGTGATACTTGGCACAGTAAATCCTTATACGAATGTTAATCCACTGGCATCTAATTTATTTCAATCGTTTCCATAACCACAAGATGGCAGCTGTGCGAAATTTTAAAATCTCCTTGTTACTTCTTGTGTACTAATCATGCGATTAAAGTTAGAATACTACACGTACACAATGATCTTCATGTAACAGTACATAACTCTTAATACCTACATAATGAAAAATGCAACATTTCGTCCATCCGCAATATTTAGTCGGTTCTCAATATCTACGAATGTATTACAGCCATCAAACTGAAATTTTGTTTGTTGATACTGGCAATTAACATAAGTAGGTTATATAAAAATAGGCTTTAGTTCTTCTCGGAACTACTTGTTTTGATTATGTTAACCTTAAAACATGACACATTCATGTAAGCTATCAACATAAAAAAGACATGAATCGAAGTCGATAAGCAAGGTGAGCAAGTGAATATATAATAATACTTTTATTGCAGCTAAACAGCTATTAAATACATTTAAATACATTATGATTGCGCACCTGCGCCTTGGGTAGCATAGTCTTTTATGGACTTTATTCTTTTGCTGCATTTTTTCAATATGGTAGCGTTCACATCTGTGTCCGCATAGTTGACATACACATGTGTCATCCGGATCATGGTATGCTTTGTTTGTACAAATCAAATGGTGAAAACCATGAACTGCCAGGCGGCAAGTGAATATATAAATCTGTGTTCATGATTTAAGTCTAATGGAGATATATTTATCAATATAGGCCTACAATACTCAAGTCAAGTAATGTAATCTTTAGGAGAAAGCATGCTGACTCCTATTCATTATTTGAATAATAAAGCGTGTTAGAATTTAGATTTTACCGCTGTAGCCTATTAATTCTTCCTTCCTCCCAGTAGTTTTAGCAGCTCTAGTCCGTAGCTCACTTTGCAGCTGTTTATCGCTTTAACGCTGAAAATCGTCCATAATAATGTATAATAGAGGATATACCTATAGAATTAATTAATATAGTCTTGTAGTAAAATTAGAGAAGATATAATTCCTTTAGCTTAGAAAACTCGGTCGCAATCAATACAATCCTCGTGGCTGACTGGGGGAAACATAGGACTATCGCCCTGCACTTACCCAGTACTACACGGGCGCTATCTGGCGCGAATTTTCTCCTGCTACATCCCTATTGACAGGCGACAGAGTGAAGGAGGGAGCTTCGTGCCTCAGATGCATGACATTGGCGAGACGTCGTCGGCACCGACCCCAGAGTTTGAAGAGACTGCTTTAGAAGAAATAAATGATAGTCCTTCAACCAGTACGAGGTCAGTCGCGAGGAAGGTTGGCGCTTCTCATATGGATGTGTGGAGGGTTTGGAAGGACCAGCAATTGTGCCCTTATCGCTATCAATCGGTGCAAGAACTAACACCTCTGGATCACCCACAACGCTTAAAACTTGCAAGGTGGGTCTTAAACAGCCATGGAAATACTCCACACTTCTTGTCATCGCTCCTTTTCACGGGTGAAGCTACATTTACAAGATAAGGCGTGGAAAACTCCAGATATCGGCATCTTTTGGCGGATGAAAACCCTCATGGGACAGTGATTCGCTCAGTCCAGAATAGGTTTAGTGTTAATATTTGGGCCGCATTGATGGTGACTATTTAATTTGGTCGTATGTCCTTCCCCTCGCCTGGATGGTTAGGAATACTACCGTTTCTTGGCAGAATCACTGTCAGATTTATTGCAAGATGTTTCCCTGGGTATTCGGCAGCGAATGTGACTGTGTCATGATGGTGCTCAACCGCATTTTACTCACCGTGTCACACGACACTTAAATGCTCATTATCCAGGGAAATGGGTAGGGCGTGGTGGACCAGTTAAATAGCGTCCGCGCTCGGCCGATTTAACTCCCATAGACGTTTCCTTGTGGGGTTACGTGAAGACTTTAGTGTATGTGAACCCCGTAGAAAGACAAGATGAACTTATAACAAGAATCCAGGCAGCTTTCCAGGTCATTTTTAACACACCACACATCCTGAACAAAGTCCAAATATTACTAAAACCCGTTGGGAACTGTGCATCGATGTTGGATGGGGGCATATTGAACATTTACTGTAATCAAACCATTGGGTGTATTGTTTCTTTCGTTCTGTATTTCATTCCATTTACAATGTTGTGAATAAATTAATGCACGATCCTACAACGGCATCTTTCTCAAATATTAAATAAAGTTATTGAGACGAACAGACGAGAAGAGAAACTATATGGTACATTTCATGACTGACAAGTGTCTTTATTAATGTGTGTCCTTGTACTGTGTGTGCGATTACGGCTGCTTAGTAAACAGATGATGATGATAATCTTTGTTTTATGAGGCCTAACATCGAAGTTATCGGCCCCTAATGGTCTGGGTGATAGCGAAAATGACAATGAACTGGAAACCATAACGGAAACCAAGGTAGACTGAAAACACGTACGAAATGTAACAGACTGAAAGTACTCGCAAAAGGCAAGGTAAAGGAAAAAGACTGACAAAGTGGAATTTGGATGGAAAAGACGTACACCATGGAGTTTAGTTTCAAAATACTTACAAAATGCAAATTAGATTCGAAATATCTACAAAATGCAATGCAGATACAAAGGACTTACAAAATACAATGTTGATTGACCATACTTACAAAATGCAATTGAACTTTAAAATAATCTTAAAATGCAATTTAGATTCAAAATGCCACTCAAGATTGAAAATACTTGTAAAATGCAATTGAAATTGGAAATAATTACAAAATACAATTACAATTCAAAACACTCACTAAATGTCGGTGCCCGCGAGGCAAAATACTTACAAATTGCAATGGAGATCGAAAATGCTTACAAAATGCAATTTAGATTGAAAATAGAGGTAAATTTGGATGATAAAAGACTTACAACATGGAATTTAGAGTAAAAATACGCAAAATATGGAATTTATATTCAAAATACTCACAAAATGCAATTTAGGGTCAAAGTACTTACAAAATGCAATTTAGGTTGAACATACTTACAAAATGCAATTGAAATTCAAAATACCCACGAAGTGCAATTTAGATTCAAAATACTAGCAAAAATGTAATTTAGATTGAAAATGCCGGTAGAATGTAATTGGGATTGAAAATACTTACAATATGCAATTGAAATTCAAAATACTCACAAAATGCAATTGAAAATCAAAATGCTTACAAAATGCAATTTAGATTGAAAATTAGTGCAAAATGCAATTTAGATTGAAAAAAGTCACAAAATGAAATTCAGATTGAAAAGACGTACAAAATGTAATTGTAAGTGAAAATACGTACAAAATGTAAAAGGAAAATATGGCGGAACTCTCGAAGCATGAGGGATCCGGGAAAGGGAGAGACTCCCTAGCCCTCGGATACCCTAATGCCGTAGGGTTCGGAAGAGAACAAGACTTGACCAAGGGAGGCTGAAGGAAATTATAACAGAGAATAGCCTGGCACAAGTAAGTGGAAGTAATGCCGGACTCAGCTGGTGTCCCGTGGTCGCTAACCCACGTCCCACTAGATGTGAGCCCCTGAGAGGCATAGGAAACAAAAGCGAATATTGCCTGAAAGGGACAAGGAGAATTCTGCGCGAGGCGAACGAGGAAACTTACGAATTCCCGCCAGCATATCTCTGTCTCCTTCTATCACACTTCCTTTCCTTGCCTGAAGCACAGCAGTGGCCAGCGGCTTGCCCTCTGGCTCAGCAAATACGACGAGTTCGTATTTGATTCGCGCGCCCGGAAGTAACAAAGTAACTTCATTTTCTCGAAGTGAAAACTTTTCTCCGCCAATTCGATTGCGACATCGACTTTTAGATAACACGCGAGTGTCTCTGGTTGTTTTTTCGGTGTAATTAAGATACACACAATACAGGCACGAATTGAATGGTCAACTAATATTTGTCTCGGCCATGCCATTTTATTTTTGAAGCAAATAATATACTATGAAGTTTCTACGGTCAAGAGAGCAATAAAATATTTGAAGTATGATATATACTAGAAATTCGCTCTCTCATTGTTTCGATTTTTTTTTACCCGTACGACTACAGCGCTTTGCCAAATGATGAACACTCTGCACTGGCACTCCACACTCTCATGTACACTTACACTTGATCACTCTACCCACACTCGGTCTCGTACACTCGCTGTTTTGGAACGTATCTGCACTCGCTCTCCCTGGGCGCGGCGCGCGAAGTATGATTAGTGGCGGTGCGAACAGCTGACCGTCTCATATTCGTTGCGATCTGATTATCGCCAGGAAGAAGGGGTGCATCGTGTATTTGGCTCTGGCAACTTAAGTATGGGAGAAAAGTGGGCTAATGAGTAGCCGTGGGATGCAAAGGCTTTCATGTCTGATGAAGGATAATATAATTTGTAGCATTTATACCCTGATACCTCCTATTGCAGTGTATTGTTTAAGAATAAATCCTACATTTTTTCTTTAGCATTTTACTGGCATTTAGTCCAATGAGATTGAGAGTGGCGTAAATTTTTATATTAGATTAATAAGACCGGTTTTTTCTGACTCGGAGAATGGTCCCCTTTGCACCTCCTGTGACTGCCCAACTAAAAATTCCGTATATTGTATTGGTGGGGGCTTTGCTAGATTGGTAGACATACGTGTGCTCTTCCGCTAGGCAGGCAGCATAATGGTTATTTAAAACTTGCCCACCAGTTCTACATAACCGATGCAAGATCATAGAAGATGATTTGCAAATGTCATCGCGGGACAATCTTTAAGTAATCTTTCAGCTGTGTTATATGCATTCAAAGCTGAAAATATTCCCAACATATGGCGTTAATTAAATTTGTTGATTATTTTCATTATCTAACAGCGCTGCAAGAGCATCCATTGTGTAATGCATTCGGTATATTAATGCACAGGACAAGGACATTCCAATTGACAACTACTACTGTATCAGCCTGCATTGTTTAGTGACCAATGGCCAGTTTCTACACACGTAAAGAGTTCATTATTTTCTAGACTTCCTAAACCAAAAACAGGGTATGCAAAGTAATACTGGGTTGTACTCCTGTAATTCAACAAATGATTTGCGCACAAAGTGTATGGAGCTCGTATTTCCCATGCGGCTTAATTCATTTAGCTCTCGCTGCTCAATAGCTTGTTAGTTGGAAACATACTTCCCGTTTGATGTAAGGCATCTTGCAATAGCTTACGCTTACACTGCAGATGGTCTAGTGTAACCTTCCCTGCATCTGGGTGTGATCAATAATATTTAAAATAACCCCCAAGAAATACTGTGACTTCTCATTAAGCTGCCAGTGTTTCACCGCAGTGCGCCGTTGGGCTTATCCATTGCTATGGCACACCTCACCACGACACTGACCTGTACATAAATAACTTAGTCATAGATAACCAGCTTGACTTTAATTTCAACATTCTGCAACATGACCTCCTTTGCTCTTTACGATAAAATGATGCACCTAAGCTTTCGAGAGAATTCCTGCTTTTACTTTTGAAAGTAAGGAAGGATACTGTTACAGAAATTTTTAATCTTCAGAAACGGCACAAATGCAACAGGTCATCAAAAGTACTAGAGGAATGAAATTACCTCTAGTTTTATAAAGCAAATCCCTTGAAGCGCTTTAATGCTCACTGAAAAATAGCTGTAATAAAATCTTTTAGCCACCTGCCTAGAATCTGTTACATACGGTATTTTATTATAATCGATAAGATGTCTAATTTTAGTGGGAGGAGAGCTGTATGATTGGCTAGTGTTCTAGATGCTTATTACTTCCCAAGACAAACCAGCTTTAATTCCTGATTAATGCATGGTCACATTATTTAAATGACTCATGGTAGTTCCGTATTGATATGCTATACTCGGGTGTACAATTTCTATTAGGAACTATTAATGCATGGTCGACTTTAAAAGGAGATCCTGTGGCTGAAAAATGTGAAATTTGATAGCATTGGCTTATCGTCTTCTATAACTGCAATGGTTTGAGATCCTAGGGTGCTAGAATTATCCCCTGGTGTGGTTCTGCAAAATGTCAGTAAATATACAGACACAGGCCTCCTGCATGGCTGGATCAAATTTCGCAACTTGCATGTATTAGACATGGGGCCCTATAGGCTGCTCTACATACCTGATCAATCACAACGTTTAAGGCCACGTTAAAACTACTTGCTTGAGAATTATTACTTACTGCCATATTCTGGTGCATCTTCCAAAACCAAGAGCATATCGAATGTGTTCCTCTTAGTTTAATAATCAATTTAAGAAGCCAGCGATAACAACTTGCGGGCAATTCCACACACTTCAGAGTTGTAAGATTCTGTGTCCTAGCTTGCGATAAAAATTGTTTCCCAGGTCATCGATACAAGGTAAATAGGACGTGTGATGTAACGCATGCATCTTGTTGACTGCGTGAATTGTGGCAGTCTACTACAGAATCTATGAATTCCGTTGTGCACACAAGTAATGGCAAAATATAAAAGGACCAGCTCGTCATAAATAACATAATACAATTAGTACTTTTATTGTATTTTTTGCCTTCTTTATGCTATTTTTCTAAGAGTTTCACTGAACCAGTGAACACAGTGCCATCGTTGAGCCTGCTTTATATAGAGAGTATATTCATATCTAGTAAATAACTTAATTATTAGTCATGAAAAACGTATACTCACAAAGGCAGCTAAGTCACAACTCTGGCGTGTTCTCTAAGTGCCAAGCTAGCTTTAAATTCACCCTAGAAAAAGAAAGGTTTGAGATCCAACTTCAAATCGATCGGCATGCATCCACTTCTAGCATATTTGCTTATTTTTCCTCAGTTCAGATTAACTGCATTTTGACTAGTTCTCAGCACCAAGGATGACAAGTCAGTGCATATGAAATACAGCACTTAGGATGAGAGATGCATTGATACACTGACTCGTATAGACACAGGAGTGCTTTTCTGTTATCACCGTTGCCCTAGAAAAACAATATAATCCAGGTTTAGAAAAAGTATTTTTTCAAAAGACATAGAGTAACTTACATCCATCATTAGGTAGCTTCTAACAATAGATACCTCCACTCTTCAGCACTGAAAACTATTCTAGTGTTTTGTTTAAGAAAGATGAGCTCTACTGTAGTATAAGCGGGACAGTTATGTTTCATTCTTGGAACATCCTTAATCAAATAATAATAATAATGTTATTGGTTTTACGTCCTTTTTAACTACTGCAGTTTCTAGAGACGCCAGGGTGCCAGAATTTCCACCCAAAAGGGTATCTTTAATGCCAGTAAATCTGTGATACGACTCCCTCTCATTTATGCGCCCTCAAATACCAACTGACTGAGCCAGGATTCGATCCTGCAACTTTGGCTACAGCAGGCAAAAACGTTACCGCTGCGCCACACGCTTAAATCAGGCAGCAGCACTGGAGCAATATCTTCCATATCCTGTTGTATAAAAACAGGCAGGCCTATTATGCAACATTGTGATGTACCACATGCAGTTAAGTCTATAATGTTGCAATCTGTACAGTTTATAAATACTTTCAGGAATAAAAGTTTGAAACACATTAGATTAATATAAACTGTACAGATATGATTTTGAAATTAAATTGTATTTCTCTTGACTTTTCATATTACACATTTTTATTTATATTTATGTATATTGAGTCAATTCTGAAAGGGAGATCTCTCATTTCTTCAGTCTTGGTGTAGATCCTGTCATGGAGGCAGATGACATCGGCAGGGTGACGGGATGGAGGGCAGAGAACGTATGTTGTCAAGGAGTTGAGAATATAATGGGGCTTATTATATGCTTCCTTGACAAATTCAATATTGCACTCCTCACCTGCCAATCTAAATACAGAGATTAGCCTAATTAGGTGATTAAAATCAATTCTAAATTACGGATAACAAACAGTTACACACTCTAATATAACAAGTTAAATTATGCATTCACAAGGTAAAAAGTGTTTGCGGATTCCTCATGATTGTATGTGGAACAGTATGGCAGTGGTTCTATTGAGTGCAGGATACAGGGGAAGTTTTTTCTTATGTATCCCCTGGTCTTTCCCTTCTATAAACTAATACTGTACGCACCAAGATGAAGAGAATAGGGAACGCACAAGCCAAGCATAAACAAGTTATACCGTAGTGCAAACACTTCTAATGACAACCATGTCATCTACGGATGTACCAGTCTTGAGATGAGACTAGTTATACCTAGATACAAGGCGATTCAATCGAGAATAAAATCAATAGTCGGAATAAATGTTCACAAAAGTATATTTCCCTAATATTGATAACAGTCACCTAATCTCTGTCCATTAGCGGCGCATCCACTAGGTGGCAGAGGGTGCATCATGTCAGAAGTAAACCCTCGATGCCAAAGTGTATAAATCTCTGCTGTTTTCAGAGTATTCATTTTCTTTCCAATTTGATGCGCTCTCAGCATCTTGTTGCAACTTGAGCGGGATGGATATAAGTTTCCATACTTCAAATTGGCAGTGTTAGCATTCACGATAAACATAATGGCCACAATGGGACGGTATGCACAATGTGTTGTATGTGTCGCAGGAGTTTGTACTTCCATAATTACTAGCTGGACTACTGAACATCCAGCACACTGGGCTCTTATACGGTAGTGGGGAGTGTTTAGAAGAGATATTCAACAATTGCTAGTGCAGCAGTAGTGGACCTATCGCACGACTGGCGAATATCTTCGACTTAACATCTCTACTTATTTGTTTAGGGATACAAGTCACTTGTGTACAGAAATAGATCACAGAATGAAACATGCCAACTCCCCAGTTGCCTGTGACACAATCTGTCCGCTTGGTATGATCCAAGCCATGTCCACAATGATTGTATTGAATTCTGGTAGCCAGAAAGTAGAGAGTATCATGATCAACAAGTTGATTACACGATATTCTGTTAACAATTAACACGAATAGTAATCGCTTGCCAATTAATCCTGCAACATTTTACCTCCAAGAATAATGGTGTCTGGTAACGTTAATATGAATTGCCACCAAATTGTTTACTTAAAATACTCCGGATTTCTAGGGATGATATACACTGGGTGGATTTGACTTCAAGGGTATGCTGTTCATAAATCGGATGAAATGTCACGGTCGGGAGCTTTATGCATCCCTGATTCAGAGAAACACCAATGTAAGCTAGCACTCCATTTCCAAACAGAAGCATTAATAGACTACATGTAGCATAAGCTACTTGGGGCAGTAAGAATATAAGTAGTAATATTAAGCTACTGAAATTATCTTACAGTAAGGAAAACAGATGGAGGTGACAAATGCGTTTTTCCATCACAAGTAGAATGTGGAGCTAGTTTGTAGAGATTCAGAATCCCTCATTCAACTAGACACGAACACTTATAACAAAACTCATTCACTCGCTGGTGTAACCAACTGTTTTATTATGGGAGGATTATCGAAGTTATCTGCAGGAGTGGCAAGAATAATATACATACTTTGCACTAACTCATGACCACAAAATATTGCATTCAATCGCTCGACGTTAAATGCAGCTACCATTGATACAGTAATTCATTGGTCCTTGCTATAAATGAACAAACACATCGCTAGTTACTTGGTGTTCAGCGGCCCATTTCAATTAATTAGTTGTGATGTTTTCAAACAGTCTTTTCTTTTCAAACGTAATCCGTCATTCAAACTCGTTACAGTAAAAGCATGTGAATGACAACTTTCCATTGCAATAAGTGAGAGAAATAAATCTTGAATGCTCGTACTTAGGATATAAAACAGGATTTATTTGTCTGTACAATATTATATTGACTGCACAAAAACCATATCATTAAAAGTAACAACGAGCTCGGTTCCTCTTATTTGAGAAAATCGTGTATAGTAATGCAGGTGCTAAGAATCCACTAGTTGACTTTTCACTAGATAGATATCCCGAACGCAAAGGTATTATTTATTTTCCCATGATCATCTCATATAGTGATTTTTTTCAGTCGGTCAACACTTTTGTTCCCAAATTGAGGTGATATTCCCTAAGACAGAAGCAAATTACATGCGGTTAAACATTCTCGTGGATAACTAGCTTTGATCATTATCCGATGCATTACATTTAGGCTTTTAAATCTATGTCTACGAATAAGTGTGTTATTAAAAGCAACACTAAAAAATGGCTTCAAACCCCACAATTAGTGTATTATAAAATTACACATTATATTTATAGAATAGGTTTTTCTCCGGGTACTCCGGTTTTTCCTGTCAACTTTCCATCCCAGCAACACTCAACACTATCATTTCATTTCATCTGTCATGCATTTAATCATTGCCCCAGAGGAGTGCTACAGGCTTCGGCAGCCGGCACAGTTCATATCTTTGCCTCTAGATGGGGGCTTCATTCATTCCATTCCTGACCTGGTTGGAGACTGGAAGCAGGCTGTGGATTTTCATTTTCATTTACAGAATATTTCAGATACGGAAGGTTAATCTATAATCCAATATTGATAGTGCTTTGTAATTTTTGATATTATACTGATAGTGGTTATTTACGTAGTGGTAGCATTAGAAATCCACCACAGAATCAACCTATCTTCCACAGATCGGAGAAAACACTCACAAGAGATTCAGTCGGAGGCTCACTCAATCAAGATTGTATCATGCCGATAGAAATACCATATATAAGCAAAACATGTGGAGGTAACTTTAAACAAGAAAGTATTTTGATGAAACACATGTCGATCCATAGTGGCTTAAAACCGTATTCATGTAGCGTATGTGGAGCAAATTATATCCAGAAAGGTAGTTTAAAAAGGCACACGTTAACCTATAGTGGTATTATGCCTTATTGCTGTCGTACATGCGGAAAGAAATTTACTAATATTAGTACGCTAAAGAAACACATGTCGATACATAGTGACATGAGACCGTATTCGTATGCATCATGCGGAGCAATGTTAACATGGAAAGGCAGTTTGAAAACGCATTTGTTGACTCATGGTGGTATAAAGTCTTATTGCTGTGGTACATGTGGAATGAAATTTACTCATAAGATCACATAAAAGAACCACATGTTGATCCATAGTGGCTTAAGGCCCTATTCCTGTACTTCATGCGGAAGAATGTTTACAAGAAAAGGCAGTTTGAAAACGCATATGCTGATCCATAGTGGTCTCAGGCCCCATTCCTGTGGTACATGCGGAGCGAACTTCATTACGAAAGGCGATTTGAATGCACACATCCGGATCCATAGCGGTCTTAAGCCACATTCATGTAATACATGCAGTGCCAAGTTCAATCGGAAAAGTGGATTGAAACGTCACATGCTAATCCATAGTGGTCTCAAGCCACATTCATGTGATACATAGCTCATAAAGGTGGTCTTGGGGTGGAGCAACTTTCTCTGTGAATGTTTCTTTTAAGAGAGACCTCGTAATTCATAGTAGTCAAAAGCCATCTATCCACATTCATATAGAACACGCGAAAAGAAAAGTTTCGCATATTGATGGTGAAGTGTCGTAGAGGTCTCTAACCAATTGTTCTTTCCTACGTGCGTGAATATCGGCTGTGACCCGGTGAACGTACTCAAAACCAATACATCTGAGACCGATATCAACCTGGAGGAGGAGGTGCAATGTATGGTCGCCGAACCCCTCATGTGTATAACCATAGGCGTATGACAGAAATACTATCCTCGAACCGGTAGTGAAAGGGTATGTGGAGATTTTCGGTCTAAAATTCATTTTCGTTGACGATATCGTTCGGCTGCACAGAATTGGCATTGTTAGTGCCTTTCTTCAGGAGAATGGTATCCACAGAATGGATTGGCCTTCCTATGCTCCCGATCTTAATTGTGTAGAGCAGGCGTGCACACTGCTTTATAAATAAGTACGTCCTCATTTTACTCCATGGCAATATGCAAAACTTTTTTGATATGTGTGTTTTAAAAAGGAATTGTGTTAAAAACACATGCGGGGAGAACTTTACTACGAAAGAAATATTAAAGTCACACAGAATGGTCCATCGTGCCTAGCAACCGCACACATGTTTTTCATGCGCAGTAAACTTAACTGAGGAATGATCTTCAAAAATATTTTATTTGTAAGTAACGAAGAATTAAGTTTTACCTCCTGCATGTCATGCAAAGTGAGAACAACTACCACCTGATGCCACCAACCCGTCGTCCAATCACCGGCTCTGCGTAACACTACAGGATAGGTGTGGCGGAAGGACATCAAGACGACATGCAACGGCGTTTTCTGCTTTAGAAATCCCACCACTTGAGCTTGAGGTTAACGTCGATCGAACGTTTAGAGTTGCACGAATAACAAGCGTTAGACTCAATAATGTTCTATGGTAAAGGAATAATGACATATATTTTCCCTACGACTGAAAATGAAAATAATTACGTTTATTGACAGAGAATTTAACAATTGATTTTTCATGTTCAATGACAAAGATCGGGATAAGAAATGATAAGGGATGTAATAACAGAAGAGACACTTGCGAATTCAGTAAAGGGACATGTCTTTATTTATTGTGAACAGTTTACATTCAGTAGACCAAAACATCTTTGAAAATAATTCAATATGATTATTTCCTGAGAAACAAGTCCTTAATTCTACACTAATGTATATTAATATCTCTCCATCTTAATGTTTTAATCTCTCCCGCTAATCAATAAATGGAGAGGATATCTGAAATGTGAAAGAGCTATAGACTGAGTGATGATAACTTGATGTCATTCCAATCCTCTTACAGTCTGTATGGGTACATAGGAGCTCCAAACTGAATAATATTAGCTAAAAGACACACTATTGTGTCAATACCTCTAAAAAGTACAATCTACTAACCACCTGGGTCTGTTGGAGCACTAACCTGAATGATATTAGATAAAGTGTGTCAAAACCTATCAGAAGAACCATCTGCTCACCGTCTGCCTGGGTATCTATGACCTCTTAACAGTCTCATATTAGATGGTATATTGGCTTTCACGGCCGGTGAATTAAAACTCAGCAATTCTTCTAGGTTTGTGCCGTGTCTTGTGTGGGGTTTCGCCTAGGACACCAACAAGAGCCCGCCGATGAGCCTAGCTTGGTGTCCTAGGCGAAACCCCACACAAGACACGGCACAAACCTAGAAGAATTGCTGAGTTTTAGTCTCATATTAGCTTACTTACGCGCTAAGAGGAACCATCTGCTCACAGTCTGGGTGGGGACTTAGGTGCTCTAAACTGACTGATATAAGCTTAACAGAATGTGGAATTACCTCTAAGAGGAACCATCTAATCACAGTTTGATTGGATGTCTAGGAGCTCTATACTGAAGGATGTTAGCCAGGTGTACCTCTAAGAAGAACGATCCGCTCACAGCGTGACTTGGTACCTAGGTGTTCTTCACTGCAAGATTTTAGCGTGATGACGCAGCAGGCGTGTCAACACCGTTAAGGTGAACAGATACTGACTGTCAGGATGGGTACCTAGGAACTTTATTCAGAATAATATTGGCTTAAAGATACTCCATGTGTTAATAACCTCTATGAGTAACCATCTTCTCACGGTCTAGGTGGGTACGTAGGACCCCGAAATGAATGATATTAGCTTAACGACACTCCATTGTGTCTGTATTCCTAAGAACCATATACTGTCAGTCTGGGTGGGTGCCTAGGATTTCTAAACTGAAGCTTTAAGATACTCAATTGTGCCAAATCCTCTACGAGTAATCATCTGCTCACTGTCTGGGTGGGTAAGTAGGAGCCCTAAACTGAATGATATTAGCTTAAGGACACTCCAGCTGTATCAGTATCCTAAAAAAAACATCTGCTCTCAGTCTGGGCGTAAACCTAGGAATTTCAAACTTAATTATATTTGCTTAGTGACGTTCTGAATGTCTCAGTGCCCTTTAGAGGAACAATCTGCATACAGTTTGTGAGGGTACCTAATAGTTCTGAATTTTTGTTACAACTAGTGGTTCTCCATCGGAAGGTATTGTGTATATTCTGTAGTTGAGGATATAATAAAACAAACAATTACACTAATCCCATCGGACAAAACTGTCTATATATTTTTTTGACAATACTAGAAGACCCGTGCTGCTCCGCAGCATTCATTGCAACAATCCTGCAGCACTTCTTTCCATATGACATTTGCTGTTCGCATGTCCTTATCTTTAACGGTTTACCCAGCGTAAGCTTAAAAGGCACACGGACGGCAGGTCACAGACACAATTCTGAAAAGACGAGGTGAACAGCGAAACTCCTAACACGTAGGCTATACTCTGAAGTATTAACTCGACACGACTCGACAGTTTAATGCGGGCCGAAGCTGGGGTGATAGGGTAGTTCGCAAGCTTGTTAACTCGCTCCGAGGCTAGTAATTCAAATTTCCACTGAATGAAGATTGCTGGAAGAAATGAAGACGTCAAACACTTATAGTGGGCGATATGGGAGCTGTCGAGGACAATTTTTGCAGAACTTTTCATGCTGATCAATTGTCAGAGTATATAGATATTTTATACGTTTTACCCAGCGTAAGCTTAAAAGACACGTGGACGGAAGGTTTTTCTTCCGACTCGATACACTGAAGTCGTTACTGCTCGGCTTCCTTTGGTCATAAATAAAAGTTTTCTTCCGAATCCTTCCTCGAGAATTCCTTTACAGAAAGGTGAAAACCGCATCAAAATCCATCATGTTGTTCTCGAGATTACCCGTAACATCTAAGAATCGCGGACTTCGTTTTATGCTAAGTATATAGAGATATCCACATAATTTAAGGCTACAGCGGTACAATTTGGTGTTCTGTCTACTTATGATACCAATGGTATAAATTTAAAGAAAAATATGGGTCTCTTTGGTTTGAATTTAGGGATTTAACTCTTGGGTAACATATAGAGGTGTTCAAATTAATAGAATAGACCCATGCTGAACAGACAGTTACGGTAGCGTTTCTTTTGAAAAAATGATGATGTTGACTTATGAGATCAAATGTCGATCATCCAACTGTATTTATTAATCTCATGAAATAATGTTTTTCAATTACAATTGGGTACAATCGTGTTGACTGACTGAAGAACATTACATTTCGATTAATAAGGCAACACCGAAAAATAACTTATTTACGAAGTAAACTGGGAGAGTCGTCCAGTATTTGTAATATCAGGATTTCAACGTATATTATTGTCGTATAACACGCAGTGGTACATTAGTTGAAGCTCATGAAACTACATTTTGGACATGCCTTGTATGTTTCATAAGCAACGAATGAATTGTGGAAAACAAAAGAGTGCAGTGGTGCATTTCGCGATTTCAAAGACATCCAGAAGGAAGTCACCTAGGCGGGTGTATTCACTGCATAATATTCATCGTAATGTGCTGGGATTCATACTACAGAAATTCCCGGCTCTACCTAGAAATTTAATTGAAAACTGGAACGTGGTACACTCAGCCTCGTAGGGCAAATGTGAAAAGGGCTGGGTTCGATTCCTGCCTCAGCTATCCTGGAGGTGGTTTTCCATGGTTTACCACTTCTACTCCAGTCAAATACCACGATGGTTCCTAACTGAAGGCCATATCTGCCACATTCCCAATCCTATCCCAAATTTACACATCTTAGTGCAGCAATCACAATAACACAGGTTATCACAGAAATTCTACAAACACACACATACCTATGTACACGGGGCAACATGACCACGATGTTCAAGCCCCACAAATGGAATAACAACTGTCTACTCATGAAAACTGCAAAACGGTGATAAGAGAATGTTGGAATATGTTCTCTGTCAGGGTAGCATTACATTACATTTCGCTAATATGCTGATTAACTGTGCATGCGATAGCATAGAGAATACTACAGTCCAATACAATCCTTGATTCACAATCGGCCAGTTTTCCCTTGTGCAGCAATATACCAAAACGTCTGTAGCAATAAGGGCAAATACGGAGGCTACACAATGAAACCAGCCATCTGAACAAAATACATTAATTATGAAAATGCATTCTCTTTACTTTGTTCTTTGTACTATAGGGGCCGATTTGACTTGATAAGTATTGTTATTGTTGTTGTTGTTGTTGTTGTTGTTGTTGTTGTTGTTGTTGTTGTTGTTGTTGTTGTTGTTGTTGTTGTTGTTGTTGTTGTTGTTTGAGTCTTCAGTCTTTTGACTGGTTTGATAGAATTACCCATGCCTCCCTGTCCTGAGCTAAACTTTTCATCTCTACATAGCTACCACACCCTACATCCGAGGCAATTGCTAATCTTTTCATCTCTACATAGCTACCACACCCTACATCCAAGGCAATCTGTTTAACATATTCTAACCTTGGTCTAGCCCTACAGTTCTTGTCCTCGACCCTTCCTTCCATAACTAAGCTTGCAATTCCTGGGTGTCGTACTAAGTGCCCTACTAACCTAAGTCTTCTCTTCATTACCAGTCACAAGAATCATCTCTTCTCCCCAACTCGGCTTAATACCTCTTCGTTTGTAACCTTCTCTACACATCTGATCTTCATCATATTTCAAACGCTTCAATTCTCATATTTTCTGTTGCTCCAATAGTCCAAATTTCGCATCCATAGAGTGCCACACTCTAAACAAAGGCTTTCAAAAATGACTACCTAATACCTAAATCTACAGTATATTCGATGTCAACAGATACCTTCTTTGTAGAAATGCTTTCCTTGCCTGAGCCAACCTACTTTTTATATCCTCTTTGCTTCGTCCGTCACTGGTTATTTTGCTTCCTAAGTAACAGAAGATTACTACTTCCTTTAGCCTTTCACCTGCCGATTTGATGACCATAGAGGTTCCTGATTTATTTCGGCTGCATTCCAATATTTTTGTTTTCTAATTATTAATTTTCATCATGAATTCTTTCCTCAAAACGGAGTCCATGCCATTCAAAAACTCATTCAAATCCTCAGGCGTGTCGGCCAAAATGACGAAGTCATCAGCCATTCTCAGAGTTGAAATTATTTCTGTTTGAATCTTCACGCCCACTTTAAATTTTTCTCCAATTTCCTTCATTGATTTTTCTATGTAAAGATTGAAAACTATAAGGGGATAAGGTGCAGCCTTGCCTTACACCTTTCTGAATACCAGCTTTTCTCTCATGTCCTTCAGCTCGAATGACTGCAGTGTGGTTTCTGTATAGGTTGTAGATCTCCCTCCTAACCCTGTACTTTATTCCAATCGTTTTCAAAATGCCGAACAATTTAGCCCAATCAACGTTATCAAAAGCCTTTTCTAAGTCTACAAATGCCATGAACGTTCTCATATCCTCCCTTATTCTACCTTCCTAAATCAGCCTAATACAGCTTCCCTTGTTCCTACATTTCTCCTGAAACCAAACGGGTCTTCACCCAACTCCGTTTCTATCTGGCTTTCCATTCTTTGAAGCATGAGTAATCAAGCTGATTGTACGGTAATATTCACATCTGTTCGCTTCTACTTTCTTCGAAATAGGGATGATAACGTTCTTCTTGAAATCAGAAGGTATCTCTCCTGTCTCATAAATCCTACACACCAAGTGAAATAACCTGATGAGACCATCATCACCTATGCAGCGTTGCAACTCAATCGGTATATCATCTATGGCTGGTGCTTTGTTCCTGCTTAAGTCTTCCAATGCTCTGTCAAATTCTGATCTCAATATTAAATCTCCTTTCGCATCCTCATAAATTTCCTCTTACCTTTCAATTGCATGAATCTGAATCTCCTTACTATTATAGAAACCCTCTAGGTATGCTTTCCATCTCTCAACGTTTTCTTCCCTATATGTTAGAGGCTTTCCATCTGTGTCCTTAGTATTACAGCCCTTAGTCTTCTTTCCCCATTAATTATATTATATCCTGGGTGATCCACGGTATTCTACCTATTCTTTCTTTCCCGCCAATATTTTCTTATGCGGATTTTGTTAAATCATTCTTCAAAAGTGCCCATTTGTCTGCAATTGAAGTTTGTGTACGGTTTTTCATTAGTCCTTCCTTTATACTTTTCTTGAATCTTTACTTTACGTCCTTCTCTTTGAGTCTGTCTATTGCCCATCTTTTTTAAGACTATCTTCATTTATGAAAAAAAAAGGTTTATGAAATCACGTTTTGTCCGTGTGTCTGTCTATGTGTGTGTGTGTAAGTGTGTGATTCGTGTGTGTGAGTCCCGCATAATAAAATCTAAACGGCTGGAGCGATTTCAATGAAACTCGGTAAGTTCATAGCACTATTCCGGACGACCCCGACCGTGCCTTTCAAATTTTGTTACATCTCACCAATCCAACATGGCGGCTGTGCGAAATATTTCACCTGCATTCAATATATCCGAAACTATTACCGATATCACTCTGGAATTTTGTACGGTGATAAAGGGAACTACTAGAAGTTAACCTATGTGACTTTTGAAAACCTGGTAACTACAAAACCTACATGGCAGCCAAGCGAATTTGCAACTTTTATATAGACGTTTTTCGCGATTTAACCAACCAAAAGCAATGAAACTTGGTACAGTATATTTGTATTGTAATGCACCGACATCTAACTTCGTTCAATTGTTTACATAATCTCACGAAGGTGGCTGTGCGAAATATTTCACCGGCATTCTATATCTCTGAAACTATTACCGGTATCACCCTGAAATTTTGTACGGAGATAAACTACTGGAAGTTCATCTATGAGACTTTCAAAAACCGGTTTACTACAAAACGATCATGGCGGCCAAGCGAAGTTGAAAGTTTTAAATAGATTTCTCTCGCGATTTAATGAACCTAACACAACGACACTTGGTACAGCAAATGTTTATACACATTGTAATGCACTGGTATCTAATTTAGTTCAATTGTTTACATAACCTCAAGATGGTGACTGTGCGAATTTTAAAATTAAGTTTTTATTTCTTGTAACGTAATCATGCGATCGAAGTGAAATTTTGAATAATGAACCTACGCAATAATTTTCCTTTAATGGTACATGACTCTATGGCCTATACATATAACAATCTAACATGGCGACTATCCGAAATATTTAGATGGTTCTCAATATCTACGAATCTATTACAGCAATCAAACTTATTTGTTATGTTCATAGGGGGATATGAACATAAGTTCATCTATAGTACTTTCAATAACCTGGTGCTCACAAATCCAACATGGCGGTGACGCGAAGTATACATATTCACATGGACGTTTCTTGCAATTTATCCATCCGAGTGCAATGTAACTTGGTACAGTAAATCCTTATACAAATGTTAATCCACTGGCATCTAATTTATTTCAATTGTTTCCATAACCACAAGATGGCAGCTGTGCCAAATTTTAAAATCTCGTTTTTACTTCTTGTGACCTAATCATGCGATTGAATACTACACGTACACAATAATCTTCATGTAACAGTACATAACTCTAAGAAAATAAGAAAACCTTAACGACTAATAAATATAGTTGAACATGTTTAGTAGGCCTACACGAATATTCTTGCAAAAATTAAGAAGATGTGTATTTTGAACCTGTGAAAATATTTTTTTTTATAAATTACAAATATAAATAAATACATAAGCAAACAATGATATTTTTGCTGTCTAATTTTTTGTGAACTGATATCGCAGTCAACTGAATAATTATAAAGATACAACCTTTATTTATTTACCTAGTTTACGCCCACATTGAACCACCTAATTCAAACCCAATACCGTACTTTCAAATCCTCTACGTACTGATGGGGATTCATTTTTAGTGTAAGCCTTGTATGTTTGTTTTTCAGAATCCTTCTTTCTTCTCTATTTTCGATTTGTTGTATTGTAATATTCAACTCATCTAAATCATTTTAAACTCCTTTGATCCAATTATCTTTTTTTTTCTTTTCCTAAAGTAGTTGAATAGTTCTTTTACTAGTCTATTGTCATGCAATCTCGAAAAATGTTTCCCATTGTGTCTTATTTAATCACTTTACTTAGTTATTGTTGTTTTGAGGGATGGACTACAAGGTCATCTACCCACCTAACTGAATCAATATCGCTATAGACAACTCCATTAAACAACAATCCCCATATTGCATCCGCCTGGTTGAGTTTTATATTAATGATTGTTCTGATAATTATTCTGTCAACCTTCTGCGTTGACGTTGATTTAGTGCTTTATTTAAATAGTGTTTCACAAGCGTAAAGTCGCTTCAGATTTAACGATGGAACAGTAATGGTGAATTTTATCATTTATCGAAGGAGATTTCGTCTTGTATGTCGGCCAAGTAATTTGTTGTGCTTTTTTAAATTTCAATGTTCTACATTCTATTGGCGGTTTTTCATTGGAGTTCCAAGTAAGAATATCACCAAGATATTTACATTTAATCACAATTTTAGTTTGTTATTGTTTAATAGCTGGTGCTGGAACTTTGAAGGTTGACATTATTTCTGTTATCGCATATGAAATTTGTAATCCAACTTCTTTGCTATGATTTCAAGTTGAAATTTAGCTTCTTTTATATCATTTGCAAGTAGTGCAAGATCATCTGCGAATGCTAAGCTATTTTGTTTCTTATCTTTTCCAACCATGACGTGTGGTTGACATATATAATCCATTGTCCCTCGATTTTTTCCAACACACAATAAAGCAATAGTGGTGAGTCCATCTCTTTGTCGAAGTCCAGTTTTAATTTCAAATGATTCAGAGAATCCATTTCTGAATCTAACTTGAGATTTAGCATTTTTAAGGGTGATTCCCAAAAGACTAAAAAGTTTATGATGTAAACCAAATTCCTTAAGGATATTCAATAATGACACGATGGATACTATCATAAGCGTTTTATAAATCAACAAAAGTGATGACTAAATGTTTTTTTCTAACTCTGTGATGTTTCATAATCCACTGTAAACTGGTAATTTGATCTGGACAACTTTTTCCTGGAGAAAATCCTCCTTGATATTGTGCAAGTTCGCAGTACGCCTATATAGAATCTTAGAGGAAATCTTGTAAGTGATATTCAGCAGAAAATATCCCCTGTTAATAATTGTTGGGCTATGACCTTATCACCTTTTAATGTAATGGGTGTATTATCGCCACGTTCCATTCTTCGGGCATTGTTTCAGTATTCCAAATGTCTATGAGTTATTTATGTCAATTCAAAATGGTTTGTTCATTTGCATTCTTCCATATTTCCGCAACTAGTTGATTCTCTCATGCTGCCTTGTAATTTTTAAGCGAATCAAATGTTGTTAGCACTTCATTGTACTGTAATTTGGTGGTATAACATTTTCTGAAGGTGTTTTGTTTTTATCATGAAAGTCATACTGTTGGTATTGTGTTGGTTCTTAACTATTGAGCTAATCTTTGAGGTAATTAGCTAAAATATCAGCCTTACCGGTATCTTGATAACTATAAGCCAGTTTCCCATTTGCATTTTTAAATTCGACCTTTATTATATTTCGGAAGCAATCTTCCTTTGTTAAGTTTTTCGTTGAGTTTATAATACATATTTAAACTATATTATCCTATAGTAGTAATATTCATAAGGATATCCGTATTCCTTAAATTTGTATGAATATTCAAAAAAGGTTGATTATAATTTATAAGTATGTTGGAGTTTCTTATTTCATATTTATATAGGTAGGATATCATGTAAGCTAATGATTAACAATTTCTAAGCATTTCTTCTTCTCCGGCTTGAAAGGGTCTCTTTTAGGACGACGTGGAACTTAATACAAAATTAAATGTTGTTCTTGGCTGTCACACCAGAGGCTCCAGGCTCTGCCAAAAAAATCAAATCTGGTAGGGGAAAAGGGGAGGGAGGCATGGGCGCCCATAGGATTGTTTCCAGGGGGGGGGGGGCAAGTAAATATTTTCGTTTCATTGCCCCCCCCCCCCCCAAACACACACAAAAAGAAGGTTTCATTTCTTACTTACCTCGTGAAATTCATTATGACTGCTCTGAAACCATTGGCTACTTTGTGGCAAGTATGGGAGGAATGTTAGTTTTTGTCCGTTAACGTTCGCTTTTCTTCGTGATTCAACGTCGTAATGTTCAGTTCTTAAAAACAGGAAAAAACTAGTGGTATCGACAAAAATAAAAATCAAGTACCGTAATTCATTAAAATGGTATCGTTAATCCAGTTCGCCAACTCTCTAAATAACTGGACATATTTTCACATGATCCCAAATCACTAAGTTAAACTGTGGAAATATCCCAACATCTGATTCAGCCCAATTATTTAAATAGCACTGTTTCCTATACGGTAGTCTACGGTATCTAGTTTGTACTGGCCATTACAGCAGATCTTCACGTCTTTCCTCTTCGAAACAACCAATCGGAAATACTTCGCATTGCTCTTATTAGAATCATGAAACACTTGTAGCCTACGAACTGATAAACTCGAGCCTATGGTTTTAGTAAAAATTAGTTTTGTCAATAAAAATATTTCGCCTGATTATTACTAACCAATAAGTAAAATGGGTAAAAACCACTATATCACGTACTCTTTACTACCATTATTCGCATTCTCGACTGAAACAAGAGGAATCGTGATATAGAAATGGTGATACGAACGTAAACAAACCACTTCTTTCAATGTGTAATTGAGCCTTATGCTCAAGCTTTTCTCTGTTTATGAAAATAATAGACGATACAATAAAACTGACAGATATTGTACAATTCCGTGGAGTTTTATAAAATTAACAAGTGATATATTTCGCAGTATTATTGTACCTATGACGTAAATAATATATTGTCTAACAAATCTAATACAAATACTTTTGGAGTTTTTAATATCTATGTGTGTTAAGGCTACCCTTAAAGAGGGGAAAATTAACCTTTTTGTATTCAATAAATGGCATTGTTGTAAATGTTGTTGCTTTATTTATAAACAGGTTTAAACCCCTCCCCTTGTACCTGACTCTGAGTGAAATTCCGGTTTATTTAATAACGTGTCATTAGGCGAGTGTGTATAAGTAATGTTATTTCAGAGTACCGATACCGTAGTTTTGAGATAAGTGCCCCGGAACATGAAACATGATACGTACGTGGTATTTCGCTGAAGGTAGTGTTGAAAATATCGTAGGCCTACTAGGGATGGCTGCTGTCAGCGTCGGCAATCAAATTTAGAATATTTAGGTAACCACTCGTCATCGTGGAGCTTAAATTGAGGTACTCAACTAAACAGATGGGCTTAAAGATCAAATTACTACATTCTGTCCTCTCTTACAATGCATGCCACGTATGGATTTACGTTGCTGCCCCCGACTTGGAATATGCAGATTTATTAAAGTTTCAACCTTCCCAGGTCACAACGGATCGAACCCTTACTTTCGGGACATACGATTTTCATAATCGGCCACATGTTTTTATTTGATGCCTTTTTATGTTTTATAATTATGTAATGAAGTGTATAATATCATGTGATTTATTTCCGATTAATTTGTTTAGGTTTTAAGGGATTGTAATTGGCAGGATCTGAGTCTAGTTATATGTGAATATTTTAACATTGGAATAATCTTCAGTCAGAGAGTCTGGAATTGTGTGCAAGAACCAGGAAGTAGGCTTGTTGTCGCCTGGGTTTTTCTGTCGCAAGCTCAAGTGCATGATGACTCATGCAGGTAGGAGGCTTGGCAACCCTGTGCTAGGGGTGTGTCTAGGGTATTTTGAAGACCAAGAAGGCACTCCTTATATGGTAATGTTTTGTTTTGATTGGCTGGACACGTCAGGGAAGCCAGGTAAGCGAGTGATTTGTGGAGGGGAGATGAATGTTATTAGGACTTGACGAAGCTGTGAGGGCGACTCATTCTTAGGACTCCGTGGGGAGTAGTAGTACTCATTCTTTGGAGCACGTGTAGAGTGGTGTACTCATCCTTTGGACTCCGTGTGGAGTGGTTCGTATTCTTGGTAAGACTCCGTGAGGGAGTGGAACTTGTATTTTGGACTTGTGTGTTTTTGGTGGAGAAGGAAGGTATTTCAGACGATCACAAGTTGGTGTTCGATGTGCAATTACTGAGTTGCTGGCTATAAATTCTCAAGGGAATTATGAGCCTAGTTTCAAACAGTCTAGATTCTTTGTCTCGAATCGCATGAAGTATTGTAAAGTAACGTCTGTATACCGAAATTCTGAGACCATAGCGGTAAATTGTTATACAACAAATACTAGTAAAATATGCTATGTATTAGTAAACTCAGGAGCGAACTACATGCGATTATCCAACACACGGATTTAAAGCATCTTTGTATAATCAGATCCACGAAACTAGATAAATCGTTGGATGCTGAACATCAAAGTAATAATGTACATAATGTTCATAGATGAGAGGCTTGCGTGTGAAATATATAGTAATTGTGCTGCGAGTAAGTAGGAGTGATTCTCTGGGAGCAACTAACCCCCGAATCAGTAAAGTTAAGTCGTCACAGCTGAAGTCAAAGCCTGTACGTACCAGTCACCATTATTTCCGAGGGTCATCAATATGTTATAAGTGTGCCTGTGTGAATATGGTAGTGAGTGTTAGATAGTCTGTACGACGAGGATCCTGCGAAGTGTATTTCATGTCTGGTATCAGAATATAGTGTACACTTTACCAGATCTATAGTGCTTTTATGTATGAGGTAACCAGTGTGGTTAAGAGTGAATGTTTATTGCTGTTGCTCATACCGTACAGGTGTTTAACCCTCACGCAATCCATGAAGCCGAGCAGTTACAAAGTTTCCATAACATATGAGGCTGTCTCTTCACCTGAATGTGTATTTAAACTATGAGTGGCATACACTATAAATATGCGTTTGCTAAAATTACAAATTAAAAAAATAATACAAAGAATGTACATTAAATTTTAACAGATATCAGACACAAGCAATGTGCAAAAACAATTATTTAAATACCGGTAACAAGTTCAGAATTTCCTCATTGGTACAATTTCACATTCAAGTCAGATCAACAGCAAGAACACCAAGGTGACTAAGACGATCCTTTTATTGTTGTTGTTTGAGTCTTCAGTCTTTTGACTGGTTTGATGCAGCTCTCCATGCCTCCCTGTCCTGAGCTAATCGTTTCATCTCTACATAGCTACCACACCCTACATCCGAGGCAATCTGTTTAACATATTCTAACCTTGGTCTACCCCTACAGTTCTTGTCCTCGACCCTTCCTTCCATAACTAAGCTTGCTATTCCTGGGTGTCTTAGTATGTGTCCTACCAACCTATCTCTTCTCTTCATTAGCAGTCGCCAGAAACATCTCTCCTCTCCCACTCGCCTTAATACCTCTTCGTTTGAAACCCTATCTATCCATCTGATCTTCATCATTCTCCTGTAACACCACATTTCAAATGCCTCAATTCTCCTCTTTTCTGCTGCACCAATAGTCCAAGTTGCACTTCCATAGAGCGCCACGCTCCAGACAAAGGCTTTCAAAAATGACTTCCTAATACCTAAATCTATATTCGATGTCAACAGATTCCTTTTTTGTAGAAAGGCTTTCCTTGCCTGAGCCAACCTACTTTTTATATCCTCTTTGCTTCGTCCATCACTGGTTATTCTGCTTCCTAAGTAACAGAAGTCTCCTACTTCCTTCAGCTTTTCACCTGCCAATTTGATCTCCATTGAGGTTTCTGATTTATTTCGGCTGCATTCCAGTATTTTTGTTTTACATTTATTAATTTTCATCATGAAGTCCTTCCGTAAGACGGAATCCATACCATTCAAAAACTCATTCAAATCCTCAGGCTTGTCGGCCAAGATGACGATGTCATCAGCAAATCTCAGAGTTGAAATTATTTCTCCTTGAATCTTCGCTCCCACTTTAAATTTTTCTCCGATTTCCTTCATTGCTTGTTCAATGTAAAGATTGAAAAGTATGGGTGATAAGTTGCAGCCTTGCCTTACACCTTTCATAATACCAGCTTCTCTCTCATATCCTTCAGCTCGAATGACTGCTGTCTGGTTTCTGTATAGATTGTATATCACCCTTCTATCCCTGTACTTTATTCCAATAGATTTCAAAATGTCAAACAATTTAGTCCAATCAACGTTATCAAAAGCCTTTTCTAAGTCTACAAATGCCATGAACGTTCTCTTATCTTTCCTTATTCTACCTTCCAAAATCAGCCTAAGACTTAGTACAGCTTCCCTTGTTCCTACATTTCTCCTGAAACCAAACTGGTCTTCACCCAACTCCGTTTCTATCTGGCTTTCAATCCTCTTGTAAATTATTCTAGACAGGATCTTTGAAGCATGAGTAATCAAGCTGATTGTACGGGAATCTTCACATCTGTCAGCTCCCACTTTCTTTGGTATAGGGATGATAACATTCTTCTTGAAATCAGGGGGTACATCACCTGTCTCATAAATCCTACACACCAAGTGAAATAACCTGATCAGACCTTCATCTCCTATGCAGCGTAGCAACTCAATTGGTATATCATCTATGCCTGGTGCTTTGTTCCTGCCTAATTCCTCTAATGCTCTGTCAAATTCTGATCTCAATATTAAATCTCCTTTTGCATCCTCATCAATTTCCTCCTCCCTTTCCATTACATGATTCTCAATCTCCTTTCCCTTATACAAGCACTCTATGTATGCTTTCCATCTCTCAACCTTTTCTTCCCTACCTGTTAGAGGCTTTCCATTTGTGTCCCTAATATTACAGCACTTAGTCTTCTTTTCCCCAAAAGTATTCTTAATCCTTCGATAAGCTGTGTCTACTTTTCCTAATTTCAGACACTTTTCTATACCTGTACATTTCTCTTTCAACCATTCTTCTTTCGCTTCCTTGCACTTCTTGTTAACCTCATTTCTCAGACGTCTGTATTCTGCTTTCCCCTCTTCATCTCTTAGATTCTTGTGTCTCCGCCTTTCATCCATCAATTCTAGTATATCCTGAGTGATCCACGGTTTTTTACCTCTTCTTTCTTTCCTACCAATGTTTTCTTCTGCGGATTTTGTTATTTCATTCTTCAAAAGTGCCCATTCGTCTGCAATTGAAGTTGGTTTAGGGTTTTTCATTAGTCCTTCCTTTATACTCTTCTTGAATCTTTCGTTTACATCCTTCA
The DNA here is from genome assembly GCA_946902985.2 of Meconema thalassinum. Lineage (NCBI taxonomy): Eukaryota > Metazoa > Arthropoda > Insecta > Orthoptera > Tettigoniidae > Meconema > Meconema thalassinum. The sequence continues at coordinate 148,731,296 of OX336397.1, forward strand.
CTTTCAGTCTGTATATTGCCCACCATTTTGGCTTTTGACTTTTCTTCAACTTTAATCTGCATTTCATAACAACCAGATTGTGGTCAGAGTTTATGTCAGCACCAGGATATGTTTTGCAATCCAAAATCTGGTTTCGAATCCTCTGCTTGACCATAATGAAGTCGATTTGGTAACGCCCTGTATCTCCTGGTCTCATCCATGTGTATATTCTTCTATTGTGGTTATTGAATAAGGTGTTAGCAATGACCAACTCATGCTCGGTGCAGAATTCTATCAGCCTGCTTCCTCGATCATTCCTTTCACCTAATCCGAAATCTCCTACTATCTTCCCTTCTCTGCCTTTTCCTACCACAGCATTCAACTCTCCGATTACTATAACATTTTCATCACCCTTGATATACCTCAGAATTTCATCTATTTCTTCGTAGACCTTTTCAACATCTTCATCATCAGCTTGACTGGTAGGCATATAGACTTGTACCACTGTGGTGCACGTAGGTTTAGTATTGATTTTTGCTACAATAATCCGTTCACTGTATTGCTCATAATATTCCACCCGCTGTCCAAGTTTCCTACTCAATATGAGACCAACCCCTGCTTGGCCATTGTTTCATTTAGTGCTAATGACCCAATAGTCACCTGACCAAAAGTCCTGTTCTTCCTGCCAGCGCATTTCACTAATCCCAACCAAATCCAACCTCAACCTATCCATTTCCCTTTCTAAGTTTTCTAACCTTCCATCTCCTAGCAGACTTCTAACATTCCACGCTCCGATCCGTAGAATGTCAGATTTCCTCTTTGTCACTTCTGTGATGTTAACCCCCTCTCGAGTAGTCCCCACCCGGATATCCGAACGCGGGACTAGTTTACCTCCGGATTGAAATTTTACAAGGGAGGAGACCATCGTCACATGTAATTATGCATAGAGAGGTGCATATCCTCGGGAATAGCATGACGGCTGTAGATTCCCGTTGCTTTCAGCCGTGCAGCAGGACGCAGTGTAGCCATTAGTTGGCTTATATTATCAATATCTTAACCGTCTATAAGACAAGTAAAGCTGATTTATTCGGAAAGGCTGCTACTCCCTTTCAGAATAAGTAAAGAGCAATTCTACTAACAAAAATACTAACCTTCTACTAACAATTAAATACCAAAATTCTACTAACGAAAAATTACTAAATTTCCACCAAACAACAAGTACTACCACTAAAACAGTCCATCACCAGGCACACTCACATGCACCTTCATACATCATAGTCTAATGAAACAATGAACTATATCTAATAAACATGCAACTGCCACCAGACACACTCAGACGCCACAGTCTAATAGATGATGATGATGATGATAATTGTTGTACAGAAGGGAAAACACATCCTGGCCTGGCGAAATGAACTGCGCATGCTCCGTTTTATTTGTGATCTCTTTCTCTCACAACTGTAGACTTCGCTAGTCATAGCCACCTTAAATATATTGTTAAATTCCAATGTGACCACCACATTTGGCGTGTCCAATTTACATCATTTAACTCCATAAAGTCATCAAACACATCCATGTAACTAGTACCCCAAAGGAGCCAAAATGGTTAAGACCTTCGTACTGTCCCCGATATCAGGATAGTAGGCTGTCAGATATCCGCCCCCTCAATCGGATTGCCAATAATCAAACGCACCGGCACAGCTACATCAATGAAAATGGCACTGACAGATACTATCGAGATTAGAGCACAATAGTTAACAAGAAATTATTGTGGAACACACCAAAATATACGGGGGTTCATACTTACCTTTTACTTACCTTTTAAATTTATCTCGGGGACTGGGTTGTCAACTGGATCACTTAAAGTATGCCCACACAATAACTTCCACCATGATATTTAAAATGAACCACAACGAAGACGAGAAACTTTAAACTGCACAATAATTTATTTCACATAAAGAATGAATTTAGCAAAATAAAACAACAAAATCCACGTGGCAATCAGAAGCCATTGTCCACATAACTATGTCCTCCTGTAGGACTTGTATACTCTACATACAATGTTTCAGCTTTCTCAAGCTCAAAGTAACTTAATTATAATAATGCACTTGGAATGGAAACGGGATTTGGGACGAGACATATATCAATTGTTTTGCGTGTTTATACACATCACATTTTATTTATAGCCACAAGGCTATTATGGAGACGTCCTTGGCCTCTATCATACAGTTGTCCGGGCCAGCTGCAATGCACCTGCATCGTCAAAGTGGACTCACCCGTCCGTTCAACCCCAGCATATGCGAGTTACATCAGAGCCTAGCTCTCCTTCAAAACACGTTAAATGTCCACTTTCTCAACTGAAATATTATCACGCAAATCTTTTAAATGCTCAATTCAAACACCAGTGGAATACTCCAACAATCCCAAATCATGTTTAATTGTTCAATCCACTTGTTTAATTAGCGTTGTTTAGAGTATAATAACAAAACTCTTAATGTTAATAACAAAAGTTCATTAATTATTTATAAGAATAATAAATTGTTCATAACAATGTCAAACGACAATTGAAAATTTTATACACGCCTCTATTAATCCCTTTCATTTCAAATTATTTAACAAAGATATTTACAAAATTATTTACAATATTATATTGTTTATATTATTTATACAAGAAATACATTAAACCACACGTTTATCCGGTTGATAATTACTTAAATCGTGTTGATATAATCGACCAATGAAGGTTAGTTATATTTAAATGTCAAATTCAGGTTTAATGAGGTTGAATAATTATTATTAATATCTGTGACGGTAACCTCCATTCAACATCTTCTTCTCAAATTATTTATCACTCTTGTTAACTTTAACAGTATCTTCACATGAATAACTTTCAAAGAACCAGGACAATACATTCAGCGGAAAAATACTTCGCTCAAAACGCACAAAATTGCACAAAAATAGGCCCAGAATTCATCATATATCTCAATATATATGGCATAAAAATCTTCCACACTACATACAAAAACCTCCACTTATAAATTCAACAACATCATTTATTACTGTGGGAACCTCCTTCATTATTCAAGGGCATTATTCATCAGCGACTTTTACACGTCCACTGAACTAACGATTATACATCCATTGTTCCTCTTTAAAAATTCTTATATTCATCAATTGTATTAATGACTGTTATTATTTAACCTTCGTGGGTTTCATTCATGAATCGATATGAAGTAAAAATTTGCCAATCACAAATAAATTTAATAGCAAATACGATTAGACACTCCTCCCTGGTCTATCAAAATTGAGATTAATATCTTCAAAGTAACGCAGTATAAAAATACTATTTTCAATCAAAGTTCATCTAAACTGCATGAATAGTTGAATAGAATACAATTAGATTGTGGAATGCAAACATTATTGTTCCAATCTAGAATTGAGAAAAATTCCTATCAAAAGTTCATTACTATAGTGTATTCAATAAATCGTAATCAAAGTTCATATTTCATAAAATTGTCTATAATGCAATGATAAATGTCTATGTTGCAATCATGTTCATAAGACGACTAGTATTTCAAAGATCGTCGATAACTTATTAGATTATAACGCTCTAAAATCATTTAATTATTCTTATTTCTTGCGGATGACAGAAAATTGGTCAAAGTAATTAACTGAATAGAATTACTTTAATAAAATGACACGCTGTCTGAATTCAAATCTGCCATAGCAAATCGTTAACTTTACAGTCAAATCGTGACTACAAAAATATGCAAATTACTGAAAGAATCTAAATTATCAGTCTCAACTGATCCAAAATTATTTAACTATGCCAATGACATAACAATGTCTCAACAAATCGTAGAAAAAAGGCATAAATCATCGAAGTGTACTGAGTACAGAAATATTAAGCAAGAAAATGGGGCAAAATATAGGACAGAAAATATGGGGAAAATGGTTGCTCAGATATCGCTACATGACTCAAATAATACAAGAAACGTTCACGACTACCTTATCTGTTGATTGAAGTTCTAGAGGAAAGTTTTCAAAGAAAACTGCTGTTGGTTCCAATTCACCAGCGTGAAGATGTGCTCCGTCCTCGAACCTGGAATCAGCGCCCTCGGAGAATCGAACTGGTTCCTCCTCCGGAAATTGCTCTGCTCCATGTATACGAAAGACATCCTTCTAGCAAAACTCTTCTTTGTGAGCCGGGTCCACCCTGGCCTCTTTTGAAAGTTCCCTGAAGTTCTGGTCGCAAATCGCCATGAAGTTTATTGCAGTTATTTCCGCGGAAATATTCATAATCGTGGAGTATGAAAATATTTCCACTGTCATTTGATATTATTCAGCGATTGATTCACGATGCATCAGTGTAGTTGGATGTTCACTACATGCTCGCTTTTGTAGAATGACGATTAACGAAGTTCCATGCTGTTATTTCACTCCATCGATATATGTCCCAATTGCATTAAAGCCTTAGCCTTCCATCTCAACTTCTGTTATAATCATTGAAAGCACTGCAAGATTATAATGTTCCATAGTAGAATGTATCGTTGTATTACCAAACGTATTCTCCAATACCACGGTTGCGATACACGTGTCAGCCGTAGTCTATAATGTAGTATTTTAAAAGTGCTTCTCAGGTGGCGAGAAATCACTTTTGTCTGCAGCCTTAAAATGTCAATATCTTTTAAAGTATAACTGTGAAATTGTTCAAATCTTCTACACACCTCAATGTTGTACTGCCCAATTGAATTATAATAAAGGCAGAAGTTAACTCTTGATATCTTATCTGGTAGAAACGTTAATGTGAGCGTTTCAACTTCACCTAGTTTCGAACAGCGTAAAATGGAACTGCTCTGTGTTCGTTCGATGCGCCGGGCTTTAACCACACGCTAAAGACAACTTGCTTCACTTATTCACTCGAAAATGACTATATGATATCTGAAATATATATGCGGTATCTGATATCAGATATGACGATATGAGAGATATGAGAGCTCCTCTATCCTGTGCACGACCTTTTATCAACTTCTTAAGGGGCGTATCCATCCCTTCCATAGCCTGTTGCTCCGTCATTGCTAGAAGTTTTAACTTTGGCTACACTTGACGGATTTTCAAATTTCGGAAACTCAAAATTAATTTCTTCAAATTTCCAAATCAATGCCATAACTGAAAATAGTTTTTCACAATTCTGCATGCCAAAAGTAATCAAATATCGTAGTTTCAGCAATCTCCGTCTTCCTTCCAAACTATCGTTCATTGGTTCGAGCCTTTCCTCCAATAGCGTAACTTCTTCCTTAGCACAATACCTTGTTTCCTGCGACTGCGTCGTAAATCTCAGATCTTTCTCGAACAAAATCATGACGTCACCAAGAATCTCAGCTCAACCAGCCTACTTGCATGAAGTCTACGTCATCCGTGCCTACGTCATGAATATACACGTCACAACTATGACATCCATAACTTTACTCACATATGCCAAGACAGCCATCGTGGTCTCAATATAATTCAATTTACGGGGGCATTCTCCCTTCACCACATTTTAAAAACAGTTGCAAATTGTTTTTAAACTCTGTGTTATAAATATCAGATTTCACTTGAACACGAAATTGAATTATTATTGGCTTACTCTTGGATAATATTTCTTCTTGGCCTGTTTGCCATCTCTTGATGAATACAGTACATTTGCATTTGTCAGTTGGCACAGGCTAGAGTAAAAGGTGGCTTTTCACCGATGTCTCAGTCTCACTCATGGCTGTGATTATATGGAAGCTACTGAGGTATGGGTGGTGCTTAGTAATGGCATTCGGGGCACAGTCTGTGCCTGTGAATGCTGTGAAAGGTTCTACTCATAGGGTTAGGACTACTGTTCTGACTCAGTGAGGAAAGCAATGGCAAACTACCTCACTCCTCTTCTTGCCTAGAACGCCTCAAAATAGCGCTGCCTTGGGTTTTTGTTGGTATCTACTCACATAACGTAACGGCGGTACTTTTTGAGGATCCAACCAGCCTTCGGGCTGACTACCTAACAGACAGACAGACGTATAGTTCATAACAGTTGTTTCCATAAGCATTCGTAATTCTGAACGGACCCATGAACACTATTCCAAACTTGGGATAGATTTTCTTACTCACATCAGCCTTGACAGGTCTGCGTAATAATACCAGATTTCCAATTTCTAAGGGAGCACCAAAACGTTTTCCAGCTACTCTTTTCAGTCGTTTTTGTGCTGCTTTCTGGAGTTGTTCCTTCGCTCTGTCTATTCTCTGCTGCCTTCCTAAGTCGGGATCTCTAGGAACGTGGTTAAAAAGATTGTCCCACGGCCTTTCTGGGTTTCTTCCTAGATGAAGTCTCATTGGCACCTCTCCTGTGCTCTCCTGCACTGTAGAATTTAAACATTCCTCAATAAGGGGTACAAATCTCACCCAACCAGAATGATCATTCGGACAGAAAATTCGACAGAATTTCGAAAATTCAGCCATATATCTTTCTGAAGAATTCGATTCCGGATATCGCACGCTTGAAAATATGTGCTTAATACCAAGCCTTTCCATATCTGCAGCAAATTCTAAGGATGTAAACTGAGCTCCATGATCCGAAAGTAGATATTCTGTTTTACCAGCTTTTGGAAATACAGCATGTTCCAGTCTGCTTACAACGTTCCTCGTGTTAGCTTTTTGCATGGGACTCATTGTAACAAATTTTGAGAAGACATCTACGGTAACCAACAGGTACTGATTACCCTGATATCCCTTCGGACAAGGACCAAATATGTCTGTCGCCATGAGTTCATTTGGTTTAGAGGGAATCATAGCCTTAGGTTTTCCTTTTAATAGAGCGGAAGCATACTTTGCTCTTTGACATTTATCACAGGAACGAATGACATTAGCAATGCTGGAACGCATGTTAGTCCAAATAAACCTCTCTTTAAGAGTATCAAGGGTTTTATCTAAACCCGCATGTCCAGTTGCGTGATGAGCTACCCACACTAAATTGACAACAAGTTTAGGTGGCACGACTATTCGAAGCTTTGTATGCGCAGAGTCAGCATACTTACATACAATGTCTCCACTCAAGACAAAGTGTCGTGAATCGCTCTGTGTAGCTGCATAGTCAACATCAGTATTGTCCATGTAACCCTTAAGGAACCTGTACATTTTCCTGATTGGAGCGTATCTCTTCTGTGACACACCGATTCGGGCTAACCTCCTAACGGTCTCTTGATCTTGCTGCTCCAATTGTACATGGTGTATCTGCACATTTTTGATAGGGTTACGTGATAAAGCATCAGCCAGTAAGTTATCTTTCCCAGGCTGATGGACGATAGTGGCGTTAAACTGTTGGGTGAACAAAGCCCAACGTGTCAATCTATCACTAGACATGTCAGTTTGCAGCATAAACTGAAGTGCTTTGTGATCTGTAATAATGATAACCTTGTGTCCCAGCAACATTTTTTTTTCAAGCTTGCAAAGCTGTTACAAAATCTAACGCTTCTAGTTCTGTCGTAAAGTAGTTTTCCTCGTGTTTCTTTAACTTCCGACTAGTGAACGCAATGTAGTGCTTGTTGCCTGCCTCGTCTTTTTGGTATAAGACTGCACTAATGCCTATTCTTGATGCATCAGGCTCTATATAGAACACCTTCTCAAAGTCTGGGTACTCCAGTTTGACGTTGTTTCTGAGCATCTCCTTCGCTTTCTCAAAAGCCTCGTCTGCTGCGGTACTCCATTTCCATCTATTATTTTTCTTGAGTAAATCATACAGAGGAGCCATAATTTCAGAGTATCTCGGACAGTGGCTGCTAATGAATTGGCATGCGCCTACAAATTCTCTGACTTGTTTCACCTTAGTTGGCTTTGGGAACCTAGTGATCGCATCTACTTTCTGCATGTTTGGATGATATCCATCCTTATCAATGGTATGCCCCAAGTAATTGAGCTCCTTCTTCAAGAATTGACATTTTCCAAAATTGACCTTAATATTGGCCTCCTTTAAATTTTCAAACAACTTTCTCAAGTGCACTAAATGTTCTGCGGCGTTGGGTGAAGATACAATTAAATCGTCAATGTAGCAGATTACATTTTCCTTTACCTCGTCAGTGAGCTTGCTATCAAGTGCTCGAATAAGTGCTGGTCCACTGTTGACCATTCCAAAAGGCATTCTCACAAAGACCCATGACGTCTGGTCAAATAAGAATCCAGTGTACTGCATACTTTCTTCCTCCAGTTGAACTTGGTAAAACGAAGATGTCAAGTCAAGAACACTGAAACATGCTCTCCCTTTGAACTTTCTAAGCAGATCTCTGATCTTAGGTGGTCGGTCATTTTCTGGAAGAATCTTCAAGTTGATGGTCCGAGCATCGAGACAAAGACGTATCTGACCATTACTTTTCTTGACTACAGTGATGGGGTTTATGTAAGACGACGCCTGTTTTTTAATAATCCCGTCTACCTCCATTTTTCTGATCAACCCTCGTACTTCTTGATAGTATTTCTCAGGTATGGGGTATATTCTCTTTTGGTAAGGGGTTTCATCGGTCAGCCTTATCTTATACTTATAGTCTTTAATCAATCCAGGCTTTTCATCAAAAATATCTTGGAATTCCTTTATCAAATCCTCAAATTCCCCCTGAATTTCTTCAAATCCTTCAGTTTTTCTACTGGGTATTTCTGTTAGATTCTCTACTTCATTAATAATGGTATTTTAAATTTCTTCCCTAAGGTCTATCTCCTGACTGTTTTTCACGTCCTGTTCTTCAATCTCTTCTGTGATCATGTACCCATCATTAAAGCTAATACTTCTATTCTTCATATCAATAATGGCTCCAACTTTCGATATAAAATCGATTCCTAGCACAATATCGAAATGGATCTTGTTCACCACAATAAAGATCTGTTCATAATTCCTTCCATTAATTTCAAAGTTCAACAGCACTTGGATCTTGCATTTCACTGCCTTGTCTTGGAAAATTCCTCTCACTTTGACGGTAGAAACTGGTAAAACTGTCATGTTTTCTCCTTTTAACAGACTTTGATAGCATTCATCAGAAATGATTGAAATAATTGCGCCGGTATCCATAAGAGCTTTATACTGTTGGCCATCTATCAGTACAGAAATAATAGGTAAGGCGCATGGTCTTTCCTCTTTGACGATTCCCCTCTCTTCTAATAAATCCTCATCAGTTACTTCGTAAATTTCATTAATGGTAATTAGGTGTGGTGTGGCAATGTATTCATAGTTTCTCACTGTCGTTGAGAAATCGGCGGGTTTTTTTTTTGTGTTACCAATCTCAAAGTTCCCCTGCTGACTTGTAGAAGGACCAGGATCGATCACTACATCCTGTCTTTTCTTTTGGTTTTCAGCTTCCTTCTCTCGTAATTCCTTCAGATACTGCTGACTTTCTTTCTCTCTTTCTTGATACTTGTCGGGTGTCATAACCTGACCTTGAGAATTCTGATTCTGGTTCTGGTACTGGTTATTTCTATTGTAGTTTCTATTATAACCATTGTTATAGTATCTACCTCTTCCGTTGTTATAATTCCCTCTATTATTACTCCAGCCTCGTCTTTGCTGATATGGACGGTAACCTTGGGATCTGTTGTTGCGGAAATAATTATTCCTGTGAGGACCTACATTTTCAGTTTTTTCTTCATCAGGCTTATCAGTTTGCTGCACTTGATCCATGTAGACTGTATTAACGTCTTTGAATTCGTGCCTCTGACCTTTTTGTACCAAATTTGGCATTGGACTCGTGTAGTCAAGCCTTCTCAACAGTTCGTCCATACTGGTCAAATCTCTGATATTTGACGATATGATCAGTCTTCTTACCTCCACAGGCAGCATACGTGAAATCGCATCTATCAACTGCTCTGTTGACAATGGGGGTTGCAAAAATCTCAAGCGTGATAACTGACTCGTGAAGAAATCAGCGTACCGTGTTGGAAGAATACCTGAATACTTCCTCGAGTATACCTCAGCTCTTAATGAATTTGGAGCTTCTATTGACCAGAATCGTTTTATCAGTGCCTCTGCAAATTCGTCAAAATTGCTGAAAGTGTACCGAAATGCTCTAAACCATTCGAGGGGTCCTCCAGCTAGAAATCTTTCTACGATTCTCATCTCTCTCTCTCTAGGAATGTGGGATTCAATGAAATAGTCTTTAAAATTCCTGATATATTCTATCGGTGTGAGACTATCAGTGTTGCTAAATGTTTGAGGTTTGTCTTCAAAGTTACGGATGACTGTCACATTTCTCGGATATGAATCCATATAATTTTTCCCACTATCACGATACTTCCATTCAGGTTCAATATTCCTATCTTCTTCTTCTTCCCTGAATCTGGATATACGTTCTTCAGGACTAATATCTCTCTCTTCTGTAGCGAGGTTACATCTTCTCACGTAATTTCTATCCTCTTCACCAGTCAATCCTTCAGTATCCTTGTCTGTGATTTCCGTGATGACTTTCCTAATCAACTCTTCCTTATAGGTTTCCATCATGCTAGCTTCTCCTAGTTTCAAATTCTTCAGTTTGCTCGTAGTTTCATTAACATAAGAGACAACCTTATGAATCTGTTCCTCTAACGCAGTTTTTAATGCTTGCACGTCCTGACCTATTTGAGTTCTATCCTCTACCTGCTTTTCGGATAGCGAATCCATCCTAACATTCAAGTCTTTCCTAATCTGAACTACTTCATTATTTATGTCTACTTGTGTACTGGCAAGTTTTCTTTCAATTCGTTCCTGACTCTGATCGACATGTTCCCCACTTGACCTGTTCCATTCATCTTTCCAAACCGTTACATTTGCAGTTAACATTTCCGCGATATCTACTTCAATGTCTTCCTTAAGTAAACGATTGTGATCTAATACTTGGGTTCTCATGACCTCTACATCGTATTTTAAACCAGCTAAAGAAGCTGTTGTCCTAACAGACTCGTCAACTAATCGAGTTGTTAATGCACTAATGTTACGAGTACAAAGGGTTTTTGAAGTTTCAATTTCCTCCTTAACTTTGTTAACATCAGTTTGAACTTTAGCAATGTCTACAAAAACAGTATTGACTTCTACTTGTATCTTATTGATATCGCTTTACATATCATTAACATCTGAATGAATATTGTTTATGTCTACTTGAACATTTGACACATCAGTTCGAGCATTTCTAACCTCTTTTTGAACTTCCTCTACTTTGTCTTGTACAGTAGCAACATCATTCCTAACAACAATTACTTCAGCTCTAGCACATGAAATATCACCCCGGACATTAGCAACATCAAGATTCAACATAGTAAGATCTTTCTGTACCTTAGAAACATCTATTTTAACATCAGACACATCTTTATGCACATTGGATAAATCTTTATGGACATTGGACACGTCTGTGCGCATGTCAGTTACAGCATTCTCGATTCCCTGGGTACTGATCTGTAAACGCGACACATTATTTTCTAGGTTTGCAGAACTAGTCTGAAGAACTTTCAAACTTTCATCCAGCCTAATAGACAAATTACTAGCATTCCTAGCTTTCATCTCCTCCATTCGACTAGTATTCCTAGCTTCCATCTCCTTTATATTGTTGGACATCTCCTCCAACATTTTCTTAATACTTTCATCTGCCATTTCAATAATATTTCAATAATAAACTGCTTTAGGGACATACATCAAACAGAGCAAAATAACAACATCTGAGCAACATTTTTCACCATACATAAATTTGAGCAATTTTCTGTCTTAAATCTAACCTTCGTAGACACTTCATGTTGAAATAAACTCAAGCACATGTTCAAGTTTCTTTGGTTCATTTTAAAATATCCTAACACAAATAATTTACATTTACAATCCAAATAATTTAACTTTATTTAACATGTCATAAGCCGGTCAAATAAAATAAGATTCCAGATCATAGGCGATTTTTCTAAGTTTCCAGCCTATTTAAGCTCTCTCAAGTTGTATAAGATCTGATCTTTTCTGAGTGTAATTTTCCTAATACAACACAACATTTAATCCCTATATAATCACACTCTCAAATTCTACAATTGGCCAAGACATCTAACAAAGAATCAACCTCTTTATTTGAGTCTTCACAATCCCTTTGACATCGATAACTTGGTAATCCAATGCTATTCGAACACTCCACAAAAATTGCGGTGCCAATTCTACTGCAATAACTTGGTAATCCAATGTTATTCAAGCACTCCGAACTTCGATTGTGCCAATTCTACTGGCGTTCAACCTGGTAATCCAGTTTTGTTGAACATGCCCCACGTTATAGGGTCGCCAATCCTACTGTCCCCGATATCAGGATAGTAGGCTGTCAGATATCCGCCCCCTCAATCGGATTGCCAATAATCAAACGCACCGGCACAGCTACATCAATGAAAATGGCACTGACAGATACTATCGAGATTAGAGCACAATAGTTAACAAGAAATTATTGTGGAACACACCAAAATATACGGGGGTTCATACTTACCTTTTACTTACCTTTTAAATTTATCTCGGGGACTGGGTTGTCAACTGGATCACTTAAAGTATGCCCACACAATAACCTCCACCATGATATTTAAAATGAACCACAACGAAGACGAGAAACTTTAAACTGCACAATAATTTATTTCACATAAAGAATGAATTTAGCAAAATAAAACAACAAAATCCACGTGGCAATCAGAAGCCATTGTCCACATAACTATGTCCTCCTGTAGGACTTGTATACTCTACATACAATGTTTCAGCTTTCTCAAGCTCAAAGTAACGTAATTATAATAATGCACTTGGAATGGAAACGGGATTTGGGACGAGACATATATCAATTGTTTTGCGTGTTTATACACATCACATTTTATTTATAGCCACAAGGCTATTATGGAGACGTCCTTGGCCTCTATCATACAGTTGTCCGGGCCAGCTGCAATGCACCTGCATCGTCAAAGTGGACTCACCCGTCCGTTCAACCCCAGCATATGCGAGTTACATCAGAGCCTAGCTCTCCTTCAAAACACGTTAAATGTCCACTTTCTCAACTGAAATATTATCACGCAAATCTTTTAAATGCTCAATTCAAACACCAGTGGAATACTCCAACAATCCCAAATCATGTTTAATTGTTCAATCCACTTGTTTAATTAGCGTTGTTTAGAGTATAATAACAAAACTCTTAATGTTAATAACAAAAGTTCATTAATTATTTATAAGAATAATAAATTGTTCATAACAATGTCAAACGACAATTGAAAATTTTATACACGCCTCTATTAATCCCTTTCATTTCAAATTATTTAACAAAGATATTTACAAAATTATTTACAATATTATATTGTTTATATTATTTATACAAGAAATACATTAAACCACACGTTTATCCGGTTGATAATTACTTAAATCGTGTTGATATAATCGACCAATGAAGGTTAGTTATATTTAAATGTCAAATTCAGGTTTAATAAGGTTGAATAATTATTATTAATATTTGTGACGGTAACCTCCATTCAACATCTTCTTCTCAAATTATTTAACACTCTTGTTAACTTTAACAGTATCTTCACATGAATAACTTTCAAAGAACCAGGACAATACATTCAGCGGAAAAATACTTCGCTCAAAACGCACAAAATTGCACAAAAATAGGCCCAGAATTCATCATATATCTCAATATATATGGCATAAAAATCTTCCACACTACATACAAAAACCTCCACTTATAAATTCAACAACATCATTTATTACTGTGGGAACCTCCTTCATTATTCAAGGGCATTATTCATCAGCGACTTTTACACGTCCACTGAACTAACGATTATACATCCATTGTTCCTCTTTAAAAATTCTTATATTCATCAATTGTATTAATGACTGTTATTATTTAACCTTCGTGGGTTTCATTCATGAATCGATATGAAGTAAAAATTTGCCAATCACAAATAAATTTAATAGCAAATACGATTAGACACTCCTCCCTGGTCTATCAAAATTGAGATTAATATCTTCAAAGTAACGCAGTATAAAAATACTATTTTCAATCAAAGTTCATCTAAACTGCATGAATAGTTGAATAGAATACAATTAGATTGTGGAATGCAAACATTATTGTTCCAATCTAGAATTGAGAAAAATTCCTATCAAAAGTTCATTACTATAGTGTATTCAATAAATCGTAATCAAAGTTCATATTTCATAAAATTGTCTATAATGCAATGATAAATGTCTATGTTGCAATCATGTTCATAAGACGACTAGTATTTCAAAGATCGTCGATAACGTATTAGATTTTAACGCTCTAAAATCATTTAATTATTCTTATTTCTTGCGGATGACAGAAAATTGGTCAAAGTAATTAACTGAATAGAATTACTTTAATAAAATGACACGCTGTCTGAATTCAAATCTGCCATAGCAAATCGTTAACTTTACAGTCAAATCGTGACTACAAAAATATGCAAATTACTGAAAGAATCTAAATTATCAGTCTCAACTGATCCAAAATTATTTAACTATGCCAATGACATAACAATGTCTCAACAAATCGTAGAAAAAAGGCATAAATCATCGAAGTGTACTGAGTACAGAAATATTAAGCAAGAAAATGGGGCAAAATATAGGACAGAAAATATGGGAAAAATGGTTGTTCAGATATCGCTACATGACTCAAATAATACAAGAAACGTTCACGACTACCTTATCTGTTGATTGAAGTTCTAGTGGAAAGTTTTCAAAGAAAACTGCTGTTGGTTCCAATTCACCAGCGTGAAGATGTGCTCCGTCCTCGAACCTGGAATCAGCGCCCACGGAGAATCGAACTGCTTCCTCCTCCGGAAATTGCACTGCTCCATGTATACGAAAGACATCCTTCTGGCAAAACTCTTCTTTGTGAGCCGGGTCCACCCTGGCCTCTTTTGAAAGTTCCCTGAAGTTCTGGTCGCAAATCGCCATGAAGTTTATTGCAGTTATTTCCGCAGAAATATTCATAATCGTGGAGTATGAAAATATTTCCACTGTCATTTGATATTATTCAGCGATGGATTCACGATGCATGAGTGTAGTTGGATGTTCACTACATGCTCGCTTTTGTAGAATGACGATTAACGAAGTTCCATGCTGTTATTTCACTCCATCGATATATGTCCCAATTGCATTAAAGCCTTAGCCTTCCATCTCAACTTCTGTTATAATCATTGAAAGCACTGCAAGATTATAATGTTCCATAGTAGAATGTATCGTTGTATTACCAAACATATTCTCCAATATCACGGTTGCGATACACGTGTCAGCCGTAGTGTATAATGTAGTATTTTAAAAGTGCTTCTCAGGTGGCGAGAAAATCACTTTTGTCTGCAGCCTCAAAATGTCAATATCTTTTAAAGTATAACTGTGAAATTGTTCAAATCTTCTACACACCTCAATGTTGTACTGCCCAATTGAATTATAATAAAGGCAGAAGTTAATTCTTGATATCTTATCTGGTAGAAACGTTAATGTGAGCGTTTCAACTTCACCTAGTTTCGAACAGCGTAAAATGAAACTGCTCTGTGTTCGTTCGATGCGCCGGGCTTTAACCACACGCTAAAGACAACTTGCTTCACTTATTCACTCGAAAATGACTATATGATATCTGAAATATATATGCGGTATCTGATATCAGATATGACGATATGAGAGATATGAGAGCTCCTCTATACTGTGCACGACCTTTTATCAACTTCTTAAGGGGCGTATCCATCCCTTCCATAGCCTGTTGCTCCGTCATTGCTAGAAGTTTTAACTTTGGCTATACTTGACGGATTTTCAAATTTCAAAAACTCAAAATTAATTTCTTCAAAATTCCAAATCAATGCCATAACTGAAAATAGTTTTTCACAATTCTGCATGCCAAAAGTAATCAAATATCGTAGTTTCAGCAATCTCCGTCTTCCTTCCAAACTATCGTTCATTGGTTCGAGCCTTTCCTCCAATAGCGTAACTTCTTCCTTAGCACAATACCTTGTTTCCTGCGACTGCGTCGTAAATCTCAGATCTTTCTCGAACAAAATCATGACGTCACCAAGAATCTCAGCTCAACCAGCCTACTTGCATGAAGTCTACGTCATCCGTGCCTACGTCATGAATATACACGTCACAACTATGACATCCATAACTTTACTCACATATGCCAATACAGCCATCGTGGTCTCAATATAATTCAATTTACGGGGGCAGTACCTACAAACATTTTATATAAAATCATTCGTCCATTCTTATTCATAACCAGGATGAAAGGTTTCAGAGAATCTTTTCAACCAGGGGGAAGGTAGTTCGTAGCCCTCCACAGATGCAACCTAGCTTTTACATCAGTGGTTCTATGTTCCTTCGATGTTCCAAGGAAACCTGTCCGGTGCGGTTCATGCCCATACAGAGGATGGGTTCTTTCCTGCTCCACTGTCTTTCATTCCTTGTTCGCAGCTATTCTCTTCAAACAGAAGGTGGTGCTATTCCTGCGAGGAGGTAAAGCCATTCAACTGGAGTGGATTTCACGGAACCTGTTACAATTCTTCAGGTGTCGTTGAGAGCTACATCCACCTGTTTGGCATGTGTTGAATTATATCAAACGGCACAGGCTTACTCTGTCGCAGAAAAGCATAGAGCCATTGCAGAACCTCAGAAATGACAGCCATGACTGCTTGTCACTGGGCCACGATCTGCCGAAAAATAAGTCTGGCAGTAAATCTTGACCACATTGTATTTGTGTGTGTTAATTTGTCTGATAGCCTGTATTTGTGTGGTGTCAGTAGTATTTTGCATGGCTCTAGTTATTGTGGTCCAGAAATGAGCGGATATACAGTATGTAACCATTCCGGCATTTGCCTACCAAACATCACAACGCGGATGGCCGCTGTCAATGCCAGAATTCGAAACTTGAATCTCTGGGATAGTATTCTAATCTAAGAAACGATAATAATAATAATCATCATTTGTGTGTCTACCTCTTATTATTCCCGTTTTAACGGGGTCGGAGACGGGTTTCAATAATTTTTTTCTTCCTGTGGAGGGTGATTTTACGGGCGGATGCCCATACTGACGCGTACCTCACGATTATGAGTTAATAAGAGATCAAATGAGATAAGTAGTATGAAAATAGGCGAGGCATTCAAAGGAAGTGGCCGTAACCTATTAACCCTCCGGCGGGCGCGCCTCATTGTGTTATGCTAGCGGGCGCGCGTTGCACTGAGTGCAACAGTTCGTTCTTTTAAATTTATGGTGCGCAAAATGAAAATGTAATTTTTATTTTATCTCAAATATACATTTAATATCTCACGATCAGTTTTACAGACAGTTAACGAATGTTACAATATATTTTGTATACTTTTTGTACGTGAAAAGCTCACGAGTACTGCATTTGATAGTTGTGATTGTATTACACACAGTTGACGCAACTTACAACACATTTAGAATGGTTTTTGCATGTGAAATGCCCACAATTATCGCACTTGAAGGTTGTGGTCGTATTCTTTGCTTGACCACATGGAACACACTTTCCTCTCTTCTTTCCCACTCCTCCCAATTGGTTGACTGGTTGTTCGCTGCTATACACATTCAGGAAGACAGATACGTCGGCTGGAAGGGACGGTCTGTTAGCTCGTACTCTCAGGTAATTCTGGAGCAGACTCATAGCTAACGTATGCAGAAATGTTCTCCTCCTTGTAGCTGTTTCTGGTTTATTGGCTAACAGCAACACTGGGCATTAATTCCTGCAATATCCAGAAATCGAAAAAACAAAGCAAGTGGCCAACGCTTAGTTACTCTTGCCACTGTATAGGAGCCGCACATTGCCCGCTCCACTTTTCGTGGCGTTGTAATCTAGTATTATGAAGGTTTATCGGTATCATTGTCAATATCAGGAGCATCATGCATTGTGGAAAGTAGAATGACTGCCTTGATCTTCTATGGCACAAAAGAAACTGGTGCCATATCTTTCTGAAATCCGAACACTGATGATCATTCTGGTCGTTTCATAGTAGGCAAGAATTCTTGTGGATTCTCTTTCTTATTTTTCCTTCGAGTTCCAATAGTAGTCAGCTTTTTCTGCAGCAAGTATTGTACTAGTGCAACACTGGTATAATAATTGTCAGTTGTGATATTCCTGTTCGTGTTCTCTACTGGAATGACTAAGTCTCTTCACAATTTCACTAGGGGTCTTGGATCTAATGTACTGTCCTCTTTGCTGACCGCAATATACCTCAAAATTGCAAGTGTAAAATGCTTTGGAACAACAAAGAGCATTCAGCTTCAGTCCGTACTTAGCGGGTTTGTTCGGCATGTACTGAACAAACCCACACCGGCCTCTAAATGACTGTAGCATCTCTTCTACGACGGCAAACTTACTAACGGTATAATTCTTTTTACAGTTTTCAATGAAGGCGTCCATTGTTTCACGAATAGCTGCTAGTTTATCCATTGGTTCTCTCTTATTTCTGGTGGCTCTGTCGTCAAATCTCAGTGAGCGTACAAGAACCTTTTGTAGCTAAATGCTGCGCGCAATAACTGAATTCCACTTCCATCTTGGGCCCACAACTCCAGAACATTTTTATGATGACCTTTCTTTGTTCCAATTTGGTAAAGTACACCAAATAAACCTAACACTTCAGCTGGTGTTGTATCCTGGCAGTCTCTTTAACTTGAGTATCCCACTTCCTATCTCATTGTATCGATGTATTTATGTGTACAAAGAACAATATTATCAATAATGTCGAAATCTATGAACTTCTGGAAAGCTAAGATTTCAGATATCGCTTCCTTTGCACATAATCTCGCACCTGGTAACTCTTTTATAATGTTCTTACTGCTGGTTTTCAGACTATTTGATATGGGCGTCTTTTTCACTTGCACTGGCCGTTATTGGCGACAAAATAATTATTCAAACTGACTGGGTCATCTGTTACTTCGCTATCACCAGCACTTGAAGACATACTGCTCAGATTCACTATTATGTTCAACTAACTCGATAATCTCATCTTCACACGAATCGTCGTCATCATCCTCTATACACTGGGCCAGTTGGTCATCTGTATCTGAATCTTCAAGAAGAAGTCACTCAATTCGACCCTGCGATATGCTACGTCTTGGAGCGGACCTGTTGGAAACAACGCATCTCTTGTAACTGCACGCAATAACAATGAGTCATCAATAAATAAGGACCACAACAATCACCTATAATAAACAAATGCACTAGATTGACAGTTAATGATAATAACTAGAGTTTCGAAAGGGTAAAATACATTAAAAGAGCATAAAACAGCAGAAAGAAAAACTTACATGAGCGGGCGCGCGTGAACAGAGTGCAACGGTAGAAGCACCTGTTCAGTAGACTGCTTTGCTGGCACTGATTGAAACAACAGAAGATGATGAAACTGTGGCCATATGGAGCGCAATCACATATTATGATGCGCGCGTCTTCCCGCTGAAAGTCAACAAAGGAACCACCAAACTAGTGTTGATGTTGCACTTTATTACAGCGCGCGCCTGCTGGAGGGTTAAAAAGTACCGTCCTGGCATTTGCTGGCGAAACCACGGTGAACCATTTCAAAGGCGGTGCGGATCGAGCCAACGTCTCTCAAAGTCCGAAAAAACTGGGCCCCAGCGATAATAATAGTAATAAGAATAATAATTGGGCCAACATTTATTTACTTATTTATTTATCGATTCCTTCCCTCCTTCCTGCCATCGTTTATTTATTCATTTTAAGAAGAATTTCCTTTTTAATGTGTAGTCAATTGGACTGTGGAGTTCCTTGGTTCCTGATTTCTTTCATCAGCACTGTAGGATCTCAGAAGGCAATCCTGAATGATATGGCTCACTTTTTGCTAATAAACGCTACACTCGCAGTAAGAAGTTTGTAGGGAAGATCTCACATGCACCCGATCCCTCTAGGTGGCCTTCCTTTGATGCTTGGCATTTCACAACACTCAGTTTCCATTCATCGGACTATGTTTCAGGAATGGACACCATTATAGGAGCAGCCCTAAATCAGCTAACAAAACCGCAGAGTTAACTCAGTTATATTTCGCTGATTAACCTATGTAACCAATTAATAAAGCTCACCAAGTAAAAGAAATTTGAAAAGTATCGGTTAATAAGAAAACAGTTGTAGAACGCAATCACTTCAGTAGCTCAGAACGACAGAGGTTGACGATTCAAAAAGGTTTGATACTTATAGAAGGGGACGTGGTGGTGCAGTGGTCAAGCTGCTTGCCTCCCACCAACGTAGGCTGGGTTCGATTCCCGGTCAATGCATGTGAAATATCACTTCCTGTAGTTCGAATTCCACAGAAAATAAGGTCCCATGGCTCCTGATGGCAAGCTTCCTTCCTTTTCTTACGCACTTACACACATAGAAAGTACTAACAATAGTCGCAGCGCTTTAGAAGTGCAGTAGATTAACGGAATAAAAAAGGATTGGTTAAATATCTGACTTCTTACCAAGTTTAATTAAAAACCCTCGTGGCTTAATAATTGTAAATACTGTGGAACATAAGTGTTATATAAATATCCACTGAGTGAGCAGCATATGATGAAGTTCGCTTGACGAAGGAAACTAGTCATCCAATTGAGCCCCCATTTTGTGTGAGAAGTGCTTTATCGAGAGTACAAATAATTCAAGTAATGTATTTCAGACGTGTCTTGAGCTTGGCAGCAGTCTTTCTTATTTGATACCGTTCTGTTAAGAGTTACACTCAGAGTAAACAGTACATATTGTGATAGCTCGGTGGTAGTTCGATTCCCAGTGGCTCTCGTAAAAGATCTCTCGTATCACACTTGAAGATTACAAGACAATATTGGTTAAATCTCAGCCACAGACTACACAACACAGTTCCGGTTTCGCTGCGTAGAAATTGGAGAGTAGATCGCCTAGCTCCAAAGATCTACACCAGGTAGCGTCGGCCATACGATGATAATAATAAGACATTCAGCCTATTTTGGGTATAATTATAACTCTTTGTCCTTATCGAGGAGTAGGCCTATAATATTTTTACATACATTGTACCCTGCCCATTCATTGGACGAATTCCTGTAGACCGACTAAAGAGTTACGACTGACAGGCAACGCTGAAAAAATGGCTTCAAAACTTTACAATCCGTATACTCGAAACGAAATCCCAGTACATTACTGTACATTATGTTCGGCCAATACTTTGATTTGCAAATCTCCTTAAGAGAATAATTATTTTTAATGACCTTCAATTTTACCATACTACAGCGACCTAGGCCTAGTTGACTTCTGCCATTTCACAGCAAAAACGAAAAAGTAACATATATCGCAAAAGAAATATCAGTTTGAAAGCAGAATGGATAAAAACGCCGTCATTTCATAAACGATAACTATCATGGAATAGTACCGTAGTCTACTTAACTGACAATTAGTTGAAGATGCACTGACATGAGCTGCTGTAGCCTACAATTTAAACAACATTTCATTTTTAATTCATGAGCAAACATGTATTATCATTGTTACATAAAACATCGTAATATTTTCCAAGAGTGGACCATTAGTGTCAATTAACAAGTGTTGGCAGCAATGGTATGATCAACTGCTGTCAAAACACAACCGTTGCCTAATTATAATAGACGCGTCTAGCGAGCGGAAAGTCTTGCTCCAGTGCGCATGCGTCAATGTTGAACAACCAAAGCTTTTTTCTCCGTGGCCAAAGTAACCGGAAACTGCTTTATCAAATCAAAAATGGCGCAGTAAATAATGTTTGGCGATATGAAGCAATAATAAAGCATTCGCAAATTTTTCCAGGATGGAAACTGTGATAGCGACTGGCATTTACAGCAATCCATAAACTGCATTAAATCTCGGAATAAAACTTCTTTAATGTGACGGTTCATTGTTTTCCACAATGATGAAGGCTACTGTGTACCGTAATGAAATTGTGGCGAGGAAGCCTTCTGTGATATTTTACTACCGTAAAATAATTATACTTACGATGGAAATGCAATTTTGGTCAGACAATTTATTATTAGACTGCACTTGTACATACTGTATCGAATGAATCGGTAGCGATATTTTTTCTGATAAACATATTCTATCATGGAGGTTATGTATGGTATTGTTTCAATAAGTTTCAATAAAACTGTCCACTTTAAAGTATTTGCTGCTATATATACTGTAGATATTATGTATGACACTTATTTAGTGGTTTAGTTTTGTAATCTTCGACACCACTGTTTAGAACCATTTTATACTCTGATACCATATCTGATAGAGAAGGTTGGGTTTTGTTGAAGATGTGGTTTTAAGGAACGTAACAAGTATCTGTCCTTAAATGTCGGAGATGACTGAAATGCTAGATACACGTGTAACCGGTACTTAAAACTTTTGATATAGGCCTACAAAATGGTTGGTGATTATTATATGACCTATCTTTCTTGATATTTTATTTGAATAAAATAATGTTATTGGTTTTACGTCCCTTTTAACTACCCTGGCTTTTAGAGACGCCGGGGTGCCGGAATTTTGCCCCGAAGGGGATCTTTAACGTGCCAGTAAATCTACTGACACGGCTCCCTCGCATTTGCGCACCCTCAAATGCCAGCTGACTGCGCCAGGTTTCGAACCTGCAACCTTGAGCTCAGCAAGCGAGGATATTTTATTTGAAGAAACTCACTGGCATCCGAGAGCAAATCCTAGATTTTGGGCTGGAGCAGGCCCAGTCGAGTACGGTAGTTCCTGTAATTTATAAGAAAGTTATGAAAAGAGTGATATGTTGTATAGGCCTACGATGTAGTTGCAAGTGGAGTCAAGTTGTAAATTCTGACCAGTTTTGCTCATGCATTGAAAGTATTAAAAAAAAGGTATCTCAAGGTTACTCTCGAGCCATTAATTTCATCAGTACAGTGTAGCGTTGTGTGTGGAAATTGACAAACATGCAAGAACGAATATAATGCCCCAATAAAGAAACCCTTATTCCCTTCTTCATTTCACACCATGTCCTCTACAGTACCGTTCCAATAGTTCTGTCTTGCAGAAAGTCACCAAATACCAGGTTTATTAAAAATTGCTGCATTTGTATACTTTGCAAAAGCTAAAATAGTAATTGTGTACACCATGACATTCTTTATCTGAAGAATTATGGTAATTAACATAGGCTTATCGGAATCAGTGAAGTACAGCTAAGTTATTTCATTTTGTTGAAGTGCAATCCACCTTGTTGCATAGTGACTAGAATTTTTGGCTGTCACCTTGAAGGTCTAGGTTTGATTCTTGGCTCTGGCAAGGAATTTAATTCTGCCTTGCATGGCAGAACTGAGCCAACACCACACGTACCACAGATTACCTACTGCCACGTACACAAGGTCACATGACCACAAAGTCAAAAACCTCTAAATGAATCAACAACACCAGGCTGAAGTACACAAAATGATGGTAGATAGCTCTCGAGATTGTGGTTAATGAATTTGATGCTTGGAAGTGTATGGAAGACTGCGATTATTACTTCATTGTGTAAACCTAACAGCTTTGATGTTAAAGGAGGAGAAAAAGGTACTGCTGTACTCCTGGAAGAGAGATTAACGTGGAGTACAGTTACAGTAGGGACTGGTGTGAACATTTCTGTAACAAGCAAAGTGAATGTTCCTCCACCTCACAATTGTGCTGCATCGTATGGACTCTCCTACATACGAAGCTCATTGTGTGCCAATGTGCCATCAAGTAATAATTGCAGGGTTCGTTCCTTCCCATATACCTCTATGTTGTCAAGTCGAAATAACTTACTCTTAAATTGTTGTAAAGTAAATGGTCATATGCTTGTCATGTTCAGTTACACTGTACGGATTCATCAGCAAGTAATTGAAGAGATGAAATCTACTTTAAATAATGTGTTTCAATTGGCCATGGTCTTTCCTTTATTGGCAATTACGACATAAAACTCGAGTGGCATGAACTACAATTTATGTTAACTGTAATTCAGGTAAGGACTGCAGACATTCAATTTTAAAGTAGTTCCTACTTTTGCTACCAAATGCTACTGTCAATGGCAACTAGTTGTGAACTTGGTTACTAGATGCCACTGCAGTTGGCTCCTGGTGACGAACGTTGGAACTTAAGAGCGTAAAACAAATCTAACCTATAATTTAGCTTCACACAAGTGTAATTAGTGGAAGGTTCCTTTACATGCCATAAATCTATGACATGGGACCGCCAGCTTTACTTCCCCTTCAAAGGAAGGCATACTGAGGGATTTTTAATGCTCTTAAAAAATCCGACGACTTCGGCTGGGTATGAACCCGCAACCTTGGGCATAGAAGCTCAGCATGCTACCAACTACGCCACCGAAGCCTCCAGCCACCATTCTCTGGGCCATCATTTCAGTTAGGGCTTTGATATTTCTCTGCTCAAGTTAGTCCCAATCCTCTTGAAATGTTGCCTGCAGATCACATAATGCCTCTGGAGCACATTTTGAACTCTGTTTCATATTCCCAAACTTATCCCAAAGATCCTCTACGAGGGTTTTAGTTGGAACTGTGAGCTGGCTATGCACTGTAATACATATTGTGCTGCAGTGGACAAGTATCGTCATGCATGGACATGATTCCATCTCCAAAAAATAGTGTTATCGATGAGAATCTCACTGAGCCTGCCACTTTCAATGAAAACCAGTCTATCCGAGCCTACATGGCAATGCCGCCCCACAAAATCATGGAGTCTTTATGGATACTGTGCACTCTGTATATCACTCTCCAAACTCTCTCCCTATCATCTGGAGATTTCAGGAAGAACCTGAGCTCTTCAAAAAACAGTACACGGTTCCATTGGGTGTGCTGACAAGCAAACTGAAGATGGGTGACTGTATTCTCCGTCAGAGCAGGTCCCATACCAGTTCACCTTGATCCAATACTTTGTTCTCTGAGGTGTTGTTGAACTGTCCTCTTATTTACATTTACATCCCAAACCTGCTGCATTCGACTCCAAGCCTCATCCGCGGTAGTAATGATCTCTGATGGCTCTGGCAATGCCTGCAGAGCTCGGAGGCATTGTTTCAACTGAACTTTACTACTGAAATGAAGGGTGTCGGCTATTCATTTCCAAAAGGTTGCTATTGTTCTCTTAACCCGGGAGAGGTCGCGTTGACTCGTCGGAAATGAGAGGTCGCGCTGAGTCATTTAGATCAGGCTGTTTCAAATGACACATTACTTTACTGTGATTATTATTTCCTAGTTTTGTATTTATTTTTTATGGTTTTTGTTTGTTAGATTCATTTTATTGTTTTAAATTTATTTTACAGGGAATCTTCTGGATTTTTGATAATTAAAAAACGCGTAACAAAATTTGCTGAAAATCATAATACAGTCATATTTATTAAAACTGTAAACTAAACAACTATTTCTAATAATAATGTAAAAGCAATATCTGCAATAACAATACAACAACAACAAAATTTGTAATAGGCTACAGTACACTTCAGTTCCTCATTCGTCGTCACCGCCTTCTGTTGTGCATGCGACACATGTTGAAACTGTGTGCTGCACTGGGTTTGCGCCAATCACAGTAGGCACAACGACCAGGTCCGGTTTCCCGCCTTGATACTGCAGACTGTTCACATTGCACTTCAGTTGGTTCACTAAGCTCTTTTAGAATGCTGCCTATTCTCATCTTCATCTCCCCGGATAGGCAATACATTGTTTCTCGATATTGTAAATATTCTAGACACAGTTCCCAGGAGAATTAAGGTTTACTGTGTATTTTCCCTTAGGACAATGAATGCGTTGCTCCCAGCAACATTCAATAACCCATAGAACACAGTGAGTGGCCATCGACAGCCAGCCCTTGAAACTGAATAGGTCCCTTTCAGTTCATCGACGGTATCCCGCCTCCCTTTGTCATGTTGTAGATGGTAGAACTCTCATCGATTGTGTCAGGATCATGGAAAGTGGAAATCAATAGGATGGCGTTATTTTTCCTGGAAGCATAAGAGAGCAGCCCTAAATCCAAAACTACTGCTGTTGACTGGCATTTTTGGTGCAATAATATTGGAGGAATCTCTTTCTTACTTTTCCGGAGTCTCCCTTTGTCATGTTGTAGATGGTAGAACTCTCATCGATTGTGTCAGGATCATGGAAAGTGGAAATCAATAGGATGGCGTTATTTTTCTTGGAAGCATAAGAGAGCAGCCCTAAATCCAAAACTACTGCTGTTGACTGGCATTTTTGGTGCAATAATATTGGAGGAATCTCTTTCTTACTTTTCCGGAGTGTTCCGACAATATTTTTAGATGGTGGTTTTCAAGAAGAGAGATGGCCAGGGGGAAGGACATATCAATTGTCACATTCCTCCCACTGCCTAACATTGGCTGTACTATTCTCTCAACAATGGCTCGTAATGAATTTTCACTTCTAAAGGGTCCTTCTGATTGTTGACCAGGATACATTTCCATATGAACTGTGTAATATGTTCTGGCACAAACTAAGGCAAAACTTGTTTATGCCATACTTGGACGTTTTTTGCTTGGTATAAAAAAAATCGAATTTCCCTTGAAACGACTCGACCATTTTGTCCACTGTGCAATATTCACCTGGTGAATATGCCTGCGAGCATCGATCATCAAAAGCCTGAAATATCTCACGGATTTTAGAAAGAGGATCTGATTGAGTTCTCGTATCTCTGTCATGAACGTTATCGAATATCATAGCTCTAGGCAAAAATTTGAAGTGACGCAGGTTAATTGTCGTTCCGGATATTTCTACACATGTCCCATCTGTTGAGGACATGTCTTCAAGATTTTGATGCAATGAACGAAACGCCAACAAGGTAAAGCAGCCCAAACACAGCTTTCAATTTTCGAACATCTGTAGAAAGAACATCACATTCTCATGTGAAGTTCGCTAGTCTTTGTTCAATCCACATATTTGTAAATCCCACAATCGTTTCGATTTCGGAGTCTGGAAAATAAATACTCCAAACTTCTATCGGAGAGCGAGTATTGCGAGCATCACCCTTGGGTCCAGGTAGGTGAGAAATTAGATTGTGTCTGCGTGTCCTTCCCCTTTGTTAAGAGGAATGTACTTGCTATGTTGTGACACCTTCATTAGCCATGTACGCTGGTCCAGCATTACTAGTACTTCTTCCGGTAGAGGCAAAAAATGGTGCGTTTTCTGTGTGTTGTATCGTATTTGAATTATGCGACAGGTTACCACAATATTGTTCATCCATAGATTCCTCTGAGTCAGTGTTGTGTTCACTACAAGCCAAGTTGTCCTCTGCACTTCCATCATCATCTTCTTCAAACTTCCCTGCTCTCTGTTGTTCTACGCCAAACAGTTCCCTTCGTACTCTGTCTTATTGCACTCTGAGTACTTTGTTTCTGTTCCGTTCTTCTTTCTCCACACTCTCTAAGAGCGTCCTAATTCCATCTTAATCTTCGGAGTCCATCATAAAATGCAAAACTCAACAGGTCGCGTGTGGTGGACAAGACCAGGTCTGGTATAATTGGTGAATAGTTCAACTTACCACGCAAAATTGGATTAGCGGACAGCAGGAAACTGTTGCTCTCCGTGACAATTACATGAAGTATCCTGGTAGGGGCGTGCAGCAAACAACAATGGTGACGTGAACAATACGAACCTGGTCTAAAAGACCGCAATGCAACCTCTTCCGGGTTAATGGAAAGGAGGCTATGTTTGTCGGGGTTGGCGAGTATGTAACCATCATTATATGCAGAAACGACGTAATTAACTAACTGTAAAACCACTGCTTTTAACAGTAATGCAAATGCTCTTTAGTTTTTCATGATGGAACAATTTGGGAATTATCCTAGATGCATGAAACAGGCATAGAGTGAACATATACTGTATTTCTTTTAGAACAGTAATGAGTAACCTTTAAACAAAGCCAGCCCAAGTGATTTTTCTTTGCTTCATTTAGAAACCCCTGGATTCTTGAATGTGTGTGTAATCTACCTGGTAACCTGGGTTATTGAACTGACGATACTAGAGCTCAGAAGAATGCTAGGCAGGGGAATGTAGCCAGCGATAACATTGTGATATGTCTTCCCAAAAACATTGTGCCATAACTTCCGAACAGTGTCCACTTGTCCTTCTGAGTGCACACCGGGCCAATATACATTCTGCTGAGAAGGAAGCAGGTCGCCATAGCAACGAATGATTGTAGGCTATGTAGGGAACGCCCCTCCCCTTTTCCTCCACCTCCTCCCACGCTCGCATTCTTCTGAGCTCCGTACAGTATTTGTAACTAAGAGCGAAGTTGGGAAGGAATCTGCTGCGATCTGAATTTACTTTGGGAATCAGCGGAAAACCACTTCTACAATGGCCGAGAGTAGGATATGAATCCACTACTCTCCTCTCAACTGTCCTCTGGGTGTTTGCAAACCTCATACTAGATTTAAAATTCATGACAGAGCTTGGAATTAAGCCTAGGCCACCATCGTAGAAATCTATTAGTCATTGCCAATTCATTCTGTTTTGCCAGATTACTGGAATTCACTATTCCATTCAAATCAAGCAAGCAATAGTCACAATCCCTAATTGATATTTTACATTATAGCCGATAGCTCCCCAGACCATAATGCCCAGAGTTGGTCCTGTGCCTCTCGACAATAATGTCTAAGCACTCCTCTCTTCGTATGTTGTTGCACACGATATGGCAATCAGTGCGAGAAAGACAGAGGAACAATTCATCACTAATGATGACACTATGCCTTTTGTCAACCCACACTGGTTTTCTCAACGGCACATGAGTCTTCCACGTTGATTTTGTGGAGTGAATGGAACACCTGCAGGAACACTGGCCTGTAAGCCAACAGCACGTAGACGATTCTCCACTGTTTGTTATGTAATGTAGGGTGCTATTATTCCTCAAATTTGCGCTGCTGTTCTACGGGAGTCGATCCGGACCATCCTAATGATGCACCGAACCTCCCCCACAGTTGTCTGTCAAGTTGAGTCTGTGCCAGGTCTATAAGTGTGTGTACCTTCACTTGTCTCCGGAAATTTTGAAATCGTCTTTTTGGGTCCGTTTTGACAAGTTACAAAATATGGCAAAGATTTTGAGTATCCGCCTATTCAATACCTTAGTATTCCAAGATCAATTATAATACATTTCGGTACATGTTTTGGGGGCTCAGCCATAGTGTTAAAATTGTTAGTACATTACATTAATAGAAACATTGATTAAAACAGTACAACACCACTAAAAAGGACATGCAATAACATAATAACAAACTTATAGATGTTTCTACAGTCTACTTCTAGCATCAAGATATTTTCAAATTTCCACAACGGTGAGGAAAAATGTGTCCAAAAGAATGAAGACTATGTTGAAAAATAAACAAAAGTTTATAGTTTGAAATGCTGTATTCAGTGTATCGCAATGTTAGTAAACATATTTCTCCAAAAAATGTTCATGACTTGCAGTATGCCCCTTGTATAATTTTAATCCAACCCTTGTGATGAGGATATGATGATGACCGTGTGACGGTCGAAAAATGTTATCATAAAATCCCCCTTTATCAGTGAATAATATTAAGGTACATGCAATATTTTTTTCAGATAGGAAGTATATTGATGCTTTTGAGCTCTGTTGGAGCTGTGTTGGAGAAGGATACTGCATATTCCTTGGACAGCCAAGAAGACAAATATATGGGTAATTATAAAAATCAAATCAGATCTGTCTCTTGAAGCTTGATAACAAGATTACAGCTGTCATATTTTGGACACATTATGAGACGTTCTGATTCGTTGGAAAAGACAATTATGCTTGGAAAGAAAGGATGAAAGTTTGTAGTTTTACGTGACCGTTAATCTCGCGATCATAAGCCACGGGACCTCCGTTTTACGTGGAATCCGAACCACAGGACATGGCATTTCACTTAGAAAATCTCACATGCATTGACCGGGAATCGAACCGGGTGAGAGGCATACAGCTTGACCGCTATGCTTGGAAAGGTGGAAGGGTCTTGGAGATGAGGGCGGCCAACATTGAAATGGATCGACTCCATCAAATCCAACATGAATATGTCAGTGAAGGATCTGAAGTATATGGCTGAAGACCCAATCATATGGAGACAGTCCATCTATGCAGTCGCGACTTGACGGCACCTGATCGTCATCTTTTTTTTTTTCAGAAAAGTGTGATATATTTAAATTTACCCCGCCTAATCTAATAGGGTGAAAGCATTTTGACTGACTGAAAAGTATTAATTGATTATACAGGCAACACTGAGAAATGGCTTCGAAACCTCACACAGTTTCCCCATTTTCGACTCCATGCAAAAGTTGCCTTCAAGTAGACAACTGCCTCTACCTTCCAACTCTTTGCCCAGTTTCATTTACTTCCTCTCTTGAGGTTGGTGTCGAGAAGGGGATCCCCCTTCACATTACATCTCCAACCCAGTTGATATGGGAATAATACTGGGTAAACATACACGAAGGAGTATTTTAATTAAAAAGTAGATACTGATTTATAAAAGATCATCACACAGTACAGAATTCAGTTGTTTCTGGAATAGACTAAATGAAATGATGAGTTAGTGTACCTTTTTTACTAGTAGAACTTTCGATTTCTTTTGCTCGCCCCCTTTTTATTATCTGTTGGAGACACGATTGCCAATAGTCAAGTTAGGAACCAAGCAAGTGCTGACCTAGTGTTGGCGCAGCAGTCTCCCCCTGTCCCCCCTAAGCTGTATCATAAATGTAATTGTCCACTTTTCAATACAATTTTCAGTTTGTCCCTATTGGTACATGTTTTGGCATATCTTCAATATTCAATATCTTAAATGGTTGACAAAGGAAGGATTTCTGGAATAAATTTTATTTCAAGCGACATTTTAAGAATTTTAAATCTATGTAGATGTCATATGAATCAAAATTAGCTTTTATTTTTATTTTATTGTTTTAAGGAATGTGTGATGAAAAATTGATGCTAATGCTGTAGTACTGTAGTTGTATGATAATATTGTAATAGGCTGAAGAAGGCACAGCACGTGTGCTGAAACATGTACCGATAGGGACAAACTGAAAATTGTATTGAAAAGTGGACAACTAAAAAATAATATTGATATCAATACGAAAAAACTGACACCCAAATGATGAATGTCAAGGACAAGCCCCCTAAACTGAACAAACCGTGCACAGCCTTGCACTGTGGCAATTCTATCTCCATGATGAGGGTTGTTGAGGCAGGACAGCAAGGTCATATGCCCCTCGTAACAGTTTTAAAATATAAATTTTGTTCAGTTAACATTTAGAGATGGATTCCTAAAAATAAAAACAGTCCATTATTAATAAAACAAACAAAAAAAATTATAATATCAAACAAAAATATAGTTTAACAAAAAGATAATAGGGCCTGAGAAACGAAACAATGGTACGTGCAGAAATGAGGATCTATATAGACAGGCAGAGAAGATCACGAACACCATGCGTAAGAGGAGACTGAAGTTTTATGGGCACCTCATGAGAATGGATGAGAATTGAATAACGAAAAGAATATTTAATTACATCAGCAAGCAAAAGGTGACTACAATGTGGGTAGAAGAAACGAGAAAAGACATGGAGTAAGTTGGCGTACATACTAAAGACAGTGGAATAGGGCTGTGTTTCGAGCAGAAATTGATAACTTCAAGGGGTTCAAGGAAAGACCCAGTAGAACAACCAAGAACACCTGGTCAGAGGAAAGGAGGAGGAACCACAGCGAAAGGATGAAGAAATTCTGGGTGAAGGAAAAGCACATCAATTGTTTCCCGTGACCCACAGTAGGCCAAATTCAAAGAAAGAAAGAAAGAAAGAAAGAAAGAAAGAAAGAAAGAAAGAAAGAAGAAGAAACAAAAATATAGGGAATACCAAACAGCAGTGTCAAGCTCATGGGTTCGTTGCACTAATGGGTGTTGTGAGAAACATGAAGCAATTGACTGCAACAAATTCAAAGAGTCGGTACACACAAGAAAGTGGAATCGTACATTCTGTAGGGCAAACTGCAGAGCTTCATAGATAGCAATGAGCTCCGCAGTAAAGGGGATATAAGTTTGTCCCAAAGAGATCTTCATATTTGCACCATCAATGATTTAAGCTCAACCCACTTTCTCGTCCACCTTCGAATGATCCGCAAAAACATCCAGAAATTGGTGAACTGTGCTGTTCACCTTAAGATCTCGATGTAGATCTAACCAAACTTCCGGACATACAATACCTCGTTAGGTGTCTGGATCATAAAGGGACCTGCAGCCACTCCTATTTCATTACACGAGCTATCAAGCCTAATACTCACCGCTTGGTTGGTGTACTTCTGGTGGGATCAGGTATTGAATAGAGATTGATAGCTAGGATAATGCATCATCTGATGCAGATTGGCAGCATATGATGAAAGCATATCTTGGAGTCTGACACAAAGAGGTGGAACACCTGATTTGGTGAGTAGGCTGGAAATCGGGCTGGTCCAGAAAGCATTGGCTGTCAGCCTAATTCTGCTATACTGTCCAGCATTTTCAAAGTTAATGACTTTGCTGAACTGTACGCTGCAAAATCATAATCTAGTCCTGACAGGCTGAGGGCTTGGTAAAACAGTAACAGGACCAAAGCTATCTCAAATTCAGTAATTTGCTGCCTTCGGTTGATTTCAGGGTCTTTTTTGTTGTTGTGTGGCCTCCTGAGAGGCAAAGTGCAGGTCTTTCTAGTCGACCCCTGTGGGCGACCTGCGCAACGGGATGAGAGATGGAATGATGAAGATAATGAAACTGGTCAAGGATGTGGAGGGAAGCAGCCGTGGTCTGTCAGAAGGTACCGTCCCAGCATTTGCCTGATATTGAAATTGGGAAACCACGGAAAACCATTTCAAGGACGGTCGACAGTGGGGCTCGAACCCACGCATCTACCGAGTCAGCAGAGAGCTTGGCCACATGGCCTAACGTTGCGCTTTAGCGAGCGTAGCCACTGCAGTCGGCATGTTTTAGGAGCTAGAATATTGTTATTGTGTACTTTTGTATGATACCAGAATAAAAACCAGAATTATTGTGATGTCTGTATTAAGGTAAGATTCAGATGAAATGAGAAAATTGTGATTGGGCTGAATGAAGAATTGCTGGGTGCATCGCAAGAAGCAAACAGTACAACCTTCTAAGAAAAGTGCGTAGAACAGTTCAAGTGGTCCAATGTGATCAATAAAGTTAAAAAAATAAAAGTACATACTATACATTAATTTTCATTTGAGACTGTTTTGTCCATCAGTATCCAGTCTAGTCTGCAAGCCTCTGTTTGCGAACAAGTTAGATCCATGATCCCGTATTAGCAGTCAGCACTGCGGCTTTCTCTTCTTCTACACCTCTCACTTTGAAATTGCCTCCTAGGTCTACCTGTGCTTCTCTTTCTCTCTACAGCTGAAATTATTAACTTCTTTGGTAATATCTCTTCCTGCATTCTTTTCACATGACCCCACCATCTGAGTTGGCTCATACAAACTGCTTCATCTAGCGTGCTAATTTTTAACGAAGCCTTTATCTCTTAATTATGAGTACCTTCCTGCCAATGCTCCAACCTGTTTGTCCCAACAATCATTCAAGCTACCCTCATGTCAGTTACCTCTAGCTTATGTAACAGATATCCTGAATATACTCAGCTCTCGCTTCCATACAGCAAGGTCGAACTAAATACTGAGTGATATAGGGAGCGTTTCATTGCTACACTAACTTCTTTCTTGCACAATACTGTAGCTCACAACTAAGTACTCACTGCATTGGCTTTTCTGCACCGTGACTCTATTTCCTTCCCCATATCCACCATCCTGAGAGAATACACAGACTAAGTACCGGCACTTAATATGTTCCACCTGCTCCAATTTAGTTCCTCCTATTTGACATGCTATTTTCTTGTGCTTCTTCCTTGCCGGCATAACCATCATTTTTGAAATGCTGATTTTCATACCTACTTTATTTCCTACATTTATGTTCAAGTTCTAACATTTTGACTTGTAAGCCTTTGACGGAGTCTGTCATCACAACCAAGTCATTGGCATAGGCCAGAATGCTGGTGTCCATCTAATTGAATCCCAACCAATCAGTTTATGCCCTTCAGCAAATAGTCCATGTAAAAATAATCAGTAGTAGTAGTAGTGGTGAGAGATTACAGCCTTGCCTCACTCCTGAAACAACCTTGAACCAAGAACTAATCCTACCATCAACTCTCACTGCAGCCTGATTATCAACATAAATTATGTTGATTGTCTGTAGCAGCCTTCCCTCGATACCATATTCCCTCTGGATGCTCAGCATCTTCACCCTGGGTACTCTATCATATGCCTTCTCTTACTAGATCTACAAATGTCTATTCATCTTGTAACATTCCTCTATAACTTGGTGCATACTAAATATTTGATCTTGACATCCTTGTTGCGATCTAAATAATAATAATTTTATTATTGCAGCCAACGGCCATGTATTTTTCTTTTCAGGACGGGTCAGGGAAGGGATTATGAAAGGAAATCGGCCGTGGACCTAGTGAAAGGAACCGTCCCGGCATTTGCCTGGTAGTGAAAATGGGAAACCACGAAAACCATTTTCAAGACGGCCGAGGTGGGATTCGAACCCATGCTCTCCCAATGCCAGCGAGACACGAGGTAGCGCTCTCGGCCACCGCGGCCGGTTGCGATCTAAAGCCACGCTGGTTTTCATCCATCTTACTCTCGGCCCTCCTTTCTACAATGCCCGGGACACTTATCAAAGAAATGCCACAATAATTATTGCAATCTTTTCTGTTACCTTGTTTATAAGTTGGGGCGATTACTGCTTTTGTCCAGTCAGGGGGCACATTTCCTAAAACCCATGCCAATTCGATTATCCAATGCAATCATTTCAGCCGTGCTTTCCTACTATACTTCACCGTTTCTGACCGAATTGCATCTACCCCTGCCGCTTTGTCACATTGTAGTTTATTTACCACCCTCTCTACTTCTCAATGGTAACTGTTATTATTTGGGTAACTGTCCGGGATTGTGAATATCTATACTAATATAATAAAGCTGACGAGTTTGTGCGTTTGTTTGTGTGTTTAAACGCGCTAATCTCTGGAACTACCAGTCGGATTCGAAAAATTCTTTTTTTATATGATAGCCAGATTCAAGAGGAATAGTTTAGGCTATGTTAAATTTCGGACAGATCACTCCATTCCCTGCATTTAGGCCCTTTGGCACAAATCTACACCGTTTCACCTATCTGAACCAAATTTCACATAGTTAGGCCTACACTTTGGAACCCGACGAGTAACACTGTCTGCTTGAAATTTCGGACACACCACTCCATTCCCTGCATTTAGGTCCATTGGCACAAATCTACACAGTTTCACCGATCAGAATCACATTTTGTACACGTACCCTTTGGAACCCTGCGGGTGACACTGTCCACTTTAAATTTCGGACAGACCACTCCATTTCCTGCATTTAGGCCCTTTATCACAAATCTACACCGTTCCTCCTAATTGCACCAAATTTTACATACACTTTGAAACCCTGCTGGTAACACTGTCCACTTGATATTTTGGACAACACTCCCCATATTTAGAATAACAAACAAACTGAACTTGAAAACCATGTATTAAGGCCCTAGAATCATTCATGTCCGTAGTAGTGTAACTGTAAGAGTATTTTAATAAGTCTATTGTTGACTGACAAATCGGGCTGTATCACGTCGCCCCTACCTGTGTTCTGGTGCAGAATGGCGAAAATAGTTAAATCTTGTGCTGCTTATAAATTGCAGTCACGGGGAGTAATTAGTGCAAAAAGATTTCTTTTGTCCCTTAAAACAGTTATCATCATGAAAGTATTATACCTTTGTGTAAGTGCAATGGTGTTGGTGCAATACATTGAGGTTATCAGCTGCAATAAGCGTTGGTGCTTTCAAATTTACCGTAATTTATTCCGAAACTTATCGTTGAGCGCTATGTGGCCATAAATGATACTATAACTACTATTGCTTCCAAAGTGTTCTGATTATTTTCCTATGGCGCTCTGCGTCAAAAGACGACACTATTGGTCTCTACATTTCTAACAGACAATGAGATATAGGCCCTAGGCAGTGACTTTTATTTCACTTACTCCTCTTTCTAATCATTTTTAGAAATTTGTTTGTAAATTACATGTGTCAGTGCTGTAGTTAGTAAATAGCCGTTTCCCTGTTCATTATTATCATTAGGGGAAAATGATCTAAATGTTACGTCCATTATACTCTACTGCATATTACCCTCACTACAACCACCACCACCACCACCACCACAAAAAGTTTAGTTTAACCTTCAATTAGTCGCGTGAAAAATATTACGTAATTAGTCGCGCACGGAAGAAACTCCCAGGTTTGAGAAATGGGTAGAAATTGTGTTTAAAACAATTTTTATTTGTACAACTGACTATTTTAAACATGTTAAAATTCTATAATTATTATTTGGAAGCAAAAAATGTTTTATTTGTTTTTGTTAAGTAATTTTTTTAATAACTAAGTCAAAAACAAACTATAAAATTTTTAAACTACAAAACTTTAAACATGAAAAATAAAGTATAATTCAACAATTATAAACCTACAGGTACTGGTGCTAATATTTACAAAAAAAAATAAACCATGAATTAAAAAGAGTGTTTTTAAAAAGTTTCTGCGGACAATATTTGCCTGCGTGTTGGCTAAATATATTATGTTAGCATTCACTGCACCAATGTTCATA
The DNA here is from genome assembly GCA_946902985.2 of Meconema thalassinum. Taxonomy (NCBI): domain Eukaryota; kingdom Metazoa; phylum Arthropoda; class Insecta; order Orthoptera; family Tettigoniidae; genus Meconema; species Meconema thalassinum. Next base: position 148,767,954 of record OX336397.1, read on the forward strand.
AGTGCGAAAAACAGAGCCAAGGGCCATCTGTTTGTTTTCCTTCCCTTCAACTTCTCCAGGGTGTCAACTCCCCCTTTTTTTTTTTTGTTATAATAAGTCAGCATTTCTGGCTTCAGTGCGTCACCACTTTCAACGTCAATGTCATCAGAATCATGCAATGATGAAAGCACCAAGGCAACATTATTTTTCTTTGCTTTGTATGAAAGTAGAGTTTTTTCATAACCGTAAAAAACAAACTACTGTTTACTGGTCGATTAGTATGCTCTTGTACTATTGGTGGCAATTCAACCTTATTTTTACGCAAGGTTCCAACAAGAGAGAGCTGATGGTCACTTGCCAATTCATCACAGAGCGGTATAGAGCAGAAGTAATTGTCTATGGTCACATTCCTACCTGACTGGTAAACAGGCCGTGTTAATCTAAGCACAACATCCTTTGCTCTATTGCTTACATTGAATGGTCCTTGTTGTTGCTTCCCACAGTAAACTTCCATTTTGCTGGCATAACATGTCTTAGAATCAGTCAGGGCGTATACTTTTATGCCATATTTAGCAGGTTTTGTTTTCATATACTGCCTAAACGGGCACCGGCCTCTAAAAGGTTCTAACATTTCGTCTATAGTGACGTTTTCTCCAAGGGTGTAGTTGTTGACGCAGTTTTCATTGAAGGCTTCAAATATTTCTCGCAGCGAAGCAAGTTTGTCAAGCTGTCGCCTTTCTTGTCTTGTAGTAGCATCGTCGAATCTACTCAATAGAAACCTCCATCTTTTCAAAGACAATATAGATCGGAAAAATTCTACTCCAGTAAAATCATTTGCATATAAGTCATCCAGATTTAGGTGTGACGATTTCAGGGTTCCCGCCATATACAGTAACCCTAACATAGCTTTCATTCCAATAATGTCTGTATCCTTTGCATCTCGATCTCTTCCGTACTGTTGTCGGTTTACTGTAATTCGGTCATTTGTGTAGCCGACAATTGTATCTATCATGAGGTCTGTAAAAAACAAACTCCAACAATCCAAGGCTGTACGAGCTTCTCGAGCATCTCTTCGTGGGCCAGGTAGATGTATTCACAGAATGTTGTGGGGTCTACGTCTAGCATTCCTAGAAATAGGTGGGCTACACGAATACCAGCGAGTTAGTTTGTCTTTACCCAAAATAAAGTTTGTGGTTCTATTCACATCAAAATAGGGATTGGCTGTAGAACTGGATGTACATCTGGTACTGGATCTGGCTGTTCTTAATCTTCAGATTGTTCTGTGCTCGTATTGTGGTCAGAAATTTCTAAATTGTCTTCAACCTCACTACCGTCAGAAAAGATGTCATCTTCGTCTCACATTGGCTCCAATAACAGAGCATTAATTCTGCTTTCTTCTCGAGGATCCATTATGAAGTAAAACACACCCAAAGTTACATATAACTAAACGATATTATCTAAAAAAGTATACACGCACTTAGTCGCACACGGGACTTTCTACCGTTCACTTTGGCAGCACAAATAGTCACGCACGGAAGATCAGACCAGGTCATTTAGCAAATCGTTGTTGACAAGCACGCCTCGTGCCGAACACTGACAACAATAGTAGTAAAATGTATGGAAGGGTTGGGGGGAGAGCTGTTGGGCCAGCCAACCCGCCACCACCTCAAATCGGTACAGTCTGCGCAAAACAAATAGCACCCGGGAGAAAATCCCGTGACGCGACTAATTGAAGGTTAAGTATCATGTGCCAGTTCTGTAGTAGTATTCATTGTCATCCATAAAGCAAATAAATCCTCCGGGTGAAGCCGGGCACTACTGCTAGTATTACATAATTATGTATATTGATACAATTTACAAAGAAACTATAATCCAAGTTTCTCAATCTATTTTACCAGTGTTTCACTCCAGTGCACCATTGGGTTTATTAGTTGGTACAGTACACTTCTTCTTCTTGTGCCATACCCTCATTGGATGTTAGTTATTGATGTTTTAAGGGGTGAAACTACGAGGTCATCTGCCAATCTCATTGGATGTTGGTTGTCATCAGGGCGATTTCTTTTACCAGCTTGGAATAGTGCAGGAGTGTTGATTCCATTCTTCAGCCAAAATATTCTCCTCCTTCCTCGACCTCTCCTACCTTCAATTATGATATGTAGGAGTTAATATTTATCATTGCAAATGATATGGTCAAAGTATTCAAGTTTTTTCTGTTTGGTGTTATGCAAATCCTTCTGTTCTTTATGCAGGCGTTCCAGTACTTCCATGTTACGTCTCTATCGATCCATGACATTCTGAATAGGCGCCACATCTCGAAGGCTTGAAGTTTTTTACTGGTGTTCTCCGTGGGGAGGGTCCAGGCTTCACTGCCATACAGCAGGATAGAGAAAATGTAACACCATAGTAAATGGAGACGAAGAGCAATTTTAATGTCTCTGTTGCACAGTAATTCTTTCATTTTCATGAATGCAGCTCTAGCCAATTCAATGCGGGATAGCACTATTCCAATAATGATCAAGTATGCATCCAAGGTATTTCACGTGTTGAGCTTGTTCCAGTGTTGTCCCAGCTACAGTAAGATTAATAGGTGGAATTACATGTTTCTTCAAAACCATTACCTTTGTCCTTTTTGTATTCAAATTTAGACCTGCTCTTGCACTGTGTTGTACTACAGAGTTTAGTAAGGTTTGTAGATCTTCAGCACTTGTTGCAAGCAGAGCTGTATCGTCTGCATACTGCAAATCATTTATGGTTCATCCATTAACAATACCTTCCTGTTTTCCTTCCAATGCTTCAGAAAATATTTCCTCAGAGTAGATATAGAAAAGATGTGGAGATCGAGCATAAGACTTGTCTCACTCCTTGTTTTACTGTATATTTTCTACACTACCGGTGTTGGTGCAAACTACTTTTACTGAAGCCGTCTGATTCCAGTACTTACTTAGACTTAGTTCCTCCAATACTAGATAGCATATCAGGCAACAAGTTTCCTCCAGCGAACTCTATCAGCTGCCAGGTTTTCAGCTTCCTCCCAGTTCATATCCATGCATTCTAGATCCTTTGCAAAAGTTTGTTTCCAGGTGTTACGAGGTCTTCCTCTACTTTGGTATCCTTCCGTTGGTTTCCACAACAGTGTTGATTTGGGTATCCTTCTATCATTCATACGTAGAACATATCCCGCGAACTTCAGTCTCCTTTGAGCATCGATTTTGTGCTAGCTGCGTAGACCACTTCTTCTCAGTACTTCATTATTTGTTATGTGGCCACAATAACTGATCTTCAAAATTCGCCTCAAGCATCGTTGGTGAAAAACGTTGAGCTTGTGTGCTGATTTTACTGATATTTTCCAGGTCTCACATGCATATATGGCGATCGGTAAGATGATAGAGGAATATAGCCAAATCTTTGTGGACATACTTATAGAGTCTAATTGCCATATAGACCGCATTCGTTGAAAGATTGCCGAAGCTTTCCCAATTCTGCTGATGTCTGCATCTACTACAGATAAGGCTGCCAAGATATGAAAATCGTTCAACATCTTGTCGAATCTTCTGTTGCACTATAATTTGTGTAGATACATTCCCATTTTTTATGCACATTATATTTGTCTTGTCACCATTTATCTATAGTCCAGCAGAACTGGCCATTCCATCCAGCTTGGTTGTCATTAATTGTAAACTTTGTGGTGTTTCTGCCAGAAGAACCATGTCATCAGCAAAATCCCGATCCGTTAGCCTAGATTGCTCATTCCAACGTATCCCCATATTGGGATTGTCCATAGCTTTTCTCATTACAAAATCTATGACCAATATGAATAGGAATAGTGACAAAATGCATCCTTGTCTGACGCCTGTGAGAATGCTAAAGAAAGGGGTGTTCCTATCTTCTGTTCTTATACAACAGCTCGAGTGTAGATAGATAAGATAAGCCTGTAGATCCCTGATGGGCAAGGGCCTCCTACCGGAGTGGTAGGGGGTGGATCATATAGTTTCCCAAGAGGAGCCAGTTCTTGAGAGATGTCTTTCCTAATACATATTGACACACATTAATAAAAAATAAATTAACACACACCCTTACTATGGTATTTACATTGTTACACTATTACACTGATCTGAATTTCCTTCCATAGCTTCCTATCCCTGGCATTTCTGGTCCACGTAACACCTGCCTCGAACCTAAATTCGTCCGACCATCTGAGACGGGGGCGTCCTCTGCTTCCCTTGCCAGCTCTTGGATCCCACATAGTCGTGGAGTAGGCTCATCTATCCTGGTTCATTCTGGATATGTGTCCACCCCAGCGCCATTTCAGTTGCCGAGCTCTTGTTGTTGTGTCCTCCAATCACTTCTTTTTCTCAGATCCGTGTTACTGATTCTGTCGCTTAGCTTAACGCCTAGGATTCTCCTTTCCATTTTCCGTTGACAGATTCCATATTGGCTCACAATATTCCATAATGATTCTCGGTGTAGACTGCGAGAAGAACAGGCTGGCTTTCGAACAAATATTTATTCTACAAAATGTAATAGAACAATGCATAGAATTTAACTGTCCGTTGCCCCTAAACTTCGTTGATTTAATATTGAGATCAGAGATTTGACAGAGCTTTGGAAGACTAAAGCAGGTACAAAGCACCGGGCATAGATGATACAATACCGATTGAGTTGCTACGCTTCATAAGTGATGATGGTCTGGTCAGGTTATTTCACTTGGTGTGTAGGATTTATGAGACAGGTGAGGTACCCTCTGATTTCAAGAAAAATGTTATCATCCCTAAACCGAAGAAATTAGGAGCTGACAGATGTGAAGATTACCGTACAATCTGCTTGATTACTCATGCTTCAAAGATCCTGTCTAGTATAATTTACAAGAGGATGGAAAGCCAGATAGAAATGGAGTTGGGTGAAGACCAGTTTGGTTTCAGGAGAAATGTAGGAACAAGGGAAGCTATACTGAGTTTTAGGCTGATTTTTGAAGATAGAATAAGGAAAGATAAGAGAACGTTCATGGCATTTGTAGACTTAGAAAAGGCTTTTGATAACGTTGATTGGTGTAAGTTGTTTGAAATAATGTACAGGGAAAGGAGGGTGCTCTACAATCTATACAGAAACCAGACAGCAGTCATTAGAGCTGAAGGACATGAGAGAGAAGCTGGTATTCAGAAAGATGTAAGGCAAGGCTGCAACTTATCACCCATACTTTTCAATCTATATATTGAACAAGCAATGAAGGAAATTGGAGAAAAATTTAAAGTGGGAGTGAAGATTCTAGGAGAAATATTTTCAACTCAGAGATTTGCTGATGATATCATTATTTTGGCCGACATGCCAGAGGATTCGAACGAATTTTTGAATGGTATGGAATCCGTCTTGAGGAAATAATTCATGATGAAAATCAATAAATGTAAAACAAAAATATTGGAATGCAGCCGAAATAAATCAGAAACCTCTATGTACATCAAATTGGCAGGTAAAACGCTAAAGGAAGTAGGAGACTTCTGTTACTTAGGAAGCAAAATAACCAGTCATGGGCGAAGCAAAGAGGATATAAAAAGTAGGTTGGCTCAGGCAAGGAATCTGTTGAAATCGAATATAGATTTAGGTATAAGGAAGTCATTTTTGAAAGCCTTTGTCTGGAGCGTGGCACTATATGGATGTGAAACTTGGACTATTGATGCAGCAAAGAAAAGGAGAATTGAAGCATTTGAAATGTGCTGTTACAGGAGAATGATGAAGATCAGATGGGTAGATAGGGAAAGAAATGAAGAGGTATTAAGACGAGTGGGGGAGGAGAGATGTTTCTGGCGACTGCTAATGAAGAGAAGGGATAGGTTGGTAGGACACACACTAAGACACCCAAGAATAGCAAGCTTAGTTATAAAAGGAAGGGTCGAGGACAAGAACTGTAGGGGTAGACCAAGGTTGGAATATGTTAAACAGATTGCTTCGGATGTAGGGTATGGTAGCTATGTAGAGCTGAAATGATTAGCTCAGGACAGGGAGCCATGGCGCGCTGCATCAAACCAGTCAAAAGAATGAAGACTCAAACAACATTAACTAGAAAAGCTATACTAAGTATGACAAAACATATTTCTAAATATTTGTATAGGCTAATCTTAAACTTCAACCCTAGGCTAGTGATCAGATGACCACGTGACGATCGAAACGGGTAATCATAAAATTACATTTTATCAGTGATTAATTTTAATACGGTATAAGTAACTTTTTCATGAAAGTGTGTTTTATATACCGTATGTAGTTACCCCGCCTAATCTAATTGGGCAAACCCATATTGGCCGACTGAAAAGCATAAATTGATAATGGGAGAGGGAGACTATGAAAGACCATTTCAAGGACGGTCAACAATGAACTTCAGGCTCGCTCATCTACTGAGTCTGGAGTTTGCCTTACACTGCATAGCTATTACATTTGGTAAACTACTCCTTTGTATAATATATAAATTCAAATAAAAATAAATTCATGGTTGATGAAACCTACACACGATTACAGGCCAGTGTTCCTGCAGGTGTTCCATTCACTCCACAAAATCGACGTGAAAGACTCGTGTGCCGTTGAGAAAACCAGTGTGGGTTGACAAAAGGCATAGTGTCATCATTAGTGATGAATTGTTCCTCTGTCTTTCTCGCACTGATTGCCATATCGTGTGCGACAACATACGAAGAGAGAAGTGCTTAGACATTATTGTCGAGAGGCACAGGACCAACTCTGGGCATTATGGTCTGGGGAGCTATCGGCTATAATGTAAAATATCAATTAGGGATTGTGACTATTGCTTGCTTGATTTGAATGGAATAGTGAATTCCAGTAATCTAGCTAAACAGAATGAATTGGCAATGACTAATAGATTTCTACGATGGTGGCCTAGGCTTAATTCCAAGCTCTGTCATGAATTTTAAATCTAGTATGAGGTTTGCAAACATCCAGAGGACAGTTGAGAGGAGAGTAGTGGATTCATATCCTACTCTCGGCCATTGTAGAAGTGGTTTTCCGCTGATTCCCAAAGTAAATTCAAATCCCAGCCGATTCCTTCCCAACTTAGCTCTTAGTTACAAGTACTGTACGGAGCTCAGAAGAATGCGAGCGTGGGGTGAGGTGGAGGAAAAGGGGAGGGGCATTCCCTACATAGCCTACAGTAATTCGTTGCTATTTTTTTTTCTTTTCGTGTAGCCTCCTCAGAGGTCGAGAGCAGGTCTTTCTATTCGACGCCCGTGGGCGACCTGCGCGTCGGGATGAGAGATGGAATGGATGAAGATGAATGAAACTGGGCAAGGATGTGGAAGGAAGCGGCCGTGGCCTGTCAGAAGGTACTGTCCCAGCATTTGCCTGGCGTTGAAAATGGGAAACTACGGAAAACCATTTCATGCACAGCCGACGGTGGGGCTCGAACCCACGCGTCTACCGAGTCAGCAGAGAGCTTGGCCCCATGACCTAACGCCGCGCTTTAGCCAGCGTAGCCACTACTGTCGGTATTTGTTGCTATGGCAACCTGCTTCCTTCTCAGCAGAATATACAGGGTCTTTATTTTTGCTTCGCAAGGCGACCTTCGCTGGCTGTTACAGGTTGGCGCGCGCGGTGCCCGGCCATATTCCCACGCTCTTGCTGCGGTATATGTGTGAACTCCAAGCTAATTGGGTGTTTTATAAAGCTACTGTGTACTGTATATCGCATTGTATAGTGTCTTATTGTGATTGTGTATAGTGCTGTAATGCCCTATGTGAAATATTCGTTACATGTATATCTGCACAATACGTACACAAAGTGCAGGAAATCGTGCACTAGAACAAGGCAAAAGTTTCGAGTGAAATTTCCAGGGAGACCCATTCCTATAAATCGGACAATAAAACAACTGGCTAAGAGATGCAAACGTACAGGTTCAGTAAACAATGAAAATAGACTTTGTTATTTCCTTACTGAAGCTACTGTAAATTAACCGGAGTAACCGGGACATGGGCGCCCGCAGGGAGGGGCAAGGTGGGGCTGTGGCCCCCCTCTGGAATTCCGAGAATGTTGATATTCGATTGGTCAATGTCACCAGTTATTTCATAAATTGAAGTTTCTGATAATCAACTGACAAATGTCACAATAGAAAACATCATTAATGTTGCTGACATATATGTATTTATATTCAAAAATATATGGTTCTAATGATGTCATGCACTAGACCACCAACGGAAACATAGCTCCATTTTTCAATATGGTTATGCCTAGTGTGAATACCTTATGTTTACCCAACACTAGGGCCAGATGGCCTCGTAGTTCCGCCCCTTAAAACAACAATAACAAACTAACCCAACACTATCAAACGTGGTTAGGCCGGCTACTACTTTCGCCACCTCACTTTGGCAGTGACGATATGAGAGCACGTTCTGGAGATATTTTTATACATTGCAACACCGATAGCAGATTTCAGCCCTTAAAGCGAGGTTTTCTTTGCTGACTAGTAAATTATTGGTCCCTTAAGGTCGCGCTTACAATATAGGGACATTTACTGTTTTGAGGCCCGTAATTACGGGGGAACTAACAGGGCAGCTGCCCAGGGCGGCAGGATTTAGGGGTGGAAGAAAATTTGGAAAACTGTCCAAAACCGCTTGGGCATTAAACGCCAAGTTTTTAATGTTTAATCCCCCTACACACACACACACACACACACAAGAGAATTATTCATTGTCACACATTTGCAATGTTCATTATTTAAGGACACACAAAACGGGATTGTGTTAGTCATCGTGGTGTTCTTGCTTTTGAATCGGACTTGAAAGTGAAATTGGACTAATGAAATCCTAATCTTGTTTGCAAATGACAAGGCAGGAAGGAATCCCCTTGTTATTTAAATAATTGGTGTTTTTCTTTTTACGTATGGCTTTTAGTGCTGAGAATGTCCGAGGACATGTTCGCCCGAGTTTGTAGCTGCTTGTATGCGGACCCCCTTGGGGTGAGCTACAAATACCGTCGCGTGTGGAATGTTGTCTGGGAAGGAAAGTGTGAATGTAAGGACGAGGAATTGGAAGGTAGTGGCTGTGGCCTATAGTTAGGGACCAACCACGGCATTTGTCTGGAAGGAAGATGGGAAACCACAGAAGACCATCTTAAAAGTCGTCGGCGGGGGGATTCGAACCTCCTCGCCTCCCGGATGTGAGCGAATGCCTGCAGCCACACAGTAACGACCACGGCTAACTCACCCGTTTTTGCCATTGGTTGTGTATATCTTTTGAAATTTAAATGTAAATTCTTTGTATTAAGTTCTTTTTTTTTTTTTCAATTTATAAGTTTAGTCAACACATAGTTAAATACACTCTCATTGAAGAAACAGCCCCATAGGTAAAGGACACTTTAATAAATCGACATATATTAAATCGGGGGTAGCAAAGATTTTTTATTTTTCCTCAGGGGCTTCAGGAGCCCTAAATGCGGGCCAGACTGTGTTGTACACTCGTCTAAATTTGCGTCGTTCTGCCTTACTGCGATCGTTATTCATGCTGCAAAATGCCATACCGGTAAATTTTTATTCAAGGTGTGCCATACTACAACTGTGGTCCATTTCTTGAGGACAGAGCAATTATTGCTTCAAATGAACAGCAATCTACCATTGTTGTAGATTCTTAGCCTGTAGTGTTAAATCTTCTACGATCGAAGCAATTTACATGCTAATAGTTAAATAGTTCTGCGGTGTTTTTGTGCCGTTATCAAAGCGAGATCAGTTGAGACAAAATGGTGAATTCAGTGATAGACTTCGTTATGTTGTAGTCTATATGATTCCAATGGAATCTACTTGCAAGGCAATTTCCGATGCGCCAAAATGTAGACTTATATGAGTGGAGAAGCTAATTTAATCCTAATTTAATTGGGCTCGTAGTCGTATTGACCGACTGAAAGTTACAATTCAATATAGATCAATAGGTGACAACGCCAAAGTTGAAGGGGGGATTGATAATGATGTGCTTCTGAAAGAAGAAAATTACAGAATAGACATTAGCAGGCGCTTAACTCAAGGAACATTCATGTGACATTCTTAAGTGCAAATGTATAATAGGCCTAGTTAAATGATCCTGCGATGTTTGTCGTTATCAAAGCGACTAAGAAGTACATGATTTAGTGAGTTTTATATATTTTACTTTACGGTCAGCCATAATCAAATGAAATATTTTCTTTCTAACAGGAAAATTTGCTAAAACCAAGGGCGTCACAAGTACGAGTAACGTACAATACGAATTTATCATTTCGTACTAAATTCATTATGTTAAGAAGAGCAATGCGAAGTATTCCCCGTAACTTGTTAAAAAGAGGAAAAACGTGATGGACCCGCTGCAACGGCCAGTACAAACTAGATATTTGGAAACTGTGCTATTTGAATTATTAGGCAGATTCATATGTAGAGATATCTCCACAGTTCAATTTAACTCAGTAATTTGAAAATATCTGAAAATATGTCCTCCAGTTACCATATTTAGAAAATAGGCGAACTGGATTTACATTAGCATTTTAATAAACTGCTTGATTTTTATATTATTGTCGATACATGGTGATACCACTAATTTTTACCTGTTTTTAAGAACTGTACATTATGACAATGAATGACAAAAGAAGAAACGCGAACTTCCATAGACAAAAACTGTGAACTTAAAACAAAACATTCCTCCCAATCTAGCCATAAAGCAGCCAACGGTTTCAGTCCCGTCAAATAATGATGATTATGATAATTCCTGTTTCAAGGGGCCTAACATCTAGGTTATCGGCCCCAGTCCAATAATGAATTTCACAAAGCAAGTATGAAATGAAACAAGAATAGCGGGGGGGGGGGCTGGTGGCAATGAAATGAAAATTATAACTTGGCCCCCCTCAGGAAAAAACCTGCGGGCGCCCATGAAACGGGAACTTCGTAAGGAGATGCCAATTGTTTGGCAGCGGGTGGGAAACATTTTCTGCGTCTACTGTAAACATGTGAGTAAAAATGCATGATACTGATTTTTAGCAACGTATTCTGCCGTACATATGCGCATGCGGTTGCTGGCAACTGAGCCGTCACTGGCGGAGCGAGAATGTCCTTGCCAAGCAAATATAAAGACCCTGTATATCTGTCCGTTGTGCACTCAGGACGAGTGGACACTGTTCAGAAATTATGGCACAATGTTTTTGAGAAGACATATCACAATGTTATCTCTGGCTACATTTCCCTGCCTAGCATTCTTCTGAGCTCTAGTATCGTCAGTACAATAACCCAGGTTATCAAATAGATTCCACACTTATTCAAGAATCCAGGGGTTTCTAAATGAAGCAAAAAAAAAAACACTTGGGCTAACTTTGCTTAAGGGTTACGCATTACATTTCTGTCAAGGAAATACAGTATATGTTCACTCTCTGCCTGTTTCATGCTTCTGGGATAATTCCCAAATTGTTCCATCATGAAGAATTAACAAGCATTTGCATTGCTGATAATAATAATAGCCTTTATTGCAGCCAGTTGGCCATTGCTGTTAAAAACAGTGGTTTTACAGTTAATTAATTAATGTTGATTCATTTACAGGTTTTTGACTTTGTGGTCATGTGTACGTGTGGTGTTGGCTCAGTTCTGCCGCACAAGGCAGAATTAAATTCCTTGTCAGAGCCAGGAATCAAACCTAGACCTTTAAGGTGACAGCCAAAAACTCTAGTTACTATGCCACAAGGTGGATTGCACCAACAAAATGAAATGGCTGTACATCAATCATTCCGATAAGCCAATGTTAATTACCATAATTCTTCAGATAAAGTAAGTCATGGTGTACACAATTACCATTTTAACTTTTGCAAAATATACAAATGCAGCATTTTTTTAATAAACCTGGTATTTGGTGACTTTCTGTAATATTGGAACGGTACAGTAGGGGACATGGTGTGAAATGAAGAAGGGAATAAGGGTTTCTTTATTGGGGCATTATATTCTTTCTTGCATGTTTGACAATTTCCACACACAATGCTGCACTGTACTGATGAAATTAATGGCTCGAGAGTAACCTTGAGATACCTTTTTTTAGTACTTTCAATGCACAAGCAAATCTGGTCAGAATTTACAACAGGATTCCACTTGCAACTACATTGTAGGCCTATACAACATATCACTCTTTTCATAACTTTCTTATTACAGGAACTACTGGCCCGGCTCCTTTGCAAATGCCGCCATAGCAAACCATTTTCCAGCCCAAAATCTAGGATTTGCTCTCTGATGCCAGTGAGTTTCTTCAAATAAAATATCAAGAAAGATAGGTCATATAATAATCACCGACCATTTTGTAGGCCTATCTCAAAAGTTTTAAGTACCGGTTACATGTGTATCTAGCATTTCAGTCATCTCCGACATTTAAGGACAGATGAGCTACTTGTTACGTTCCTTAAAACCACATCTTAAACAAAACCTAACGCATCTCAATCAGGTACGGTATCACAATATAAAATGGTTCTAAACAGTGGCATCGAAGCTTACTAAACTAAATCAAACACCACTAAAATAGTGTCATACATAATATCTATAGTATATATAGCAGCAAATACTTTAAAGTGATCAGTTTTATTGAAACCGTAACTGAACAATACCATACATAACCTCCATGATCGAATTTCTTTGTCAGAAAAAATATCGCTACTGATTCATTAGATACAGTATGCTCAAGTGCAGTCTAATCATAAATTGTCTGACCAAAATTGCATTTCCATCGAAAGTATAATTAATTTACACGGTAAAATATCACAGAAGGCTTCCTCGCCACATTCCACAGTAGCCTACATCATTGTGGAAAACAATGAACCGTCACAAGTTTAATTCCGTGACTTAATGCAGTTTATAGATTGCTATAAATGCCAGTCTCTATCACCGTTTCCATCCTGGAAAAATTTGCGAATGGTTTATTGCTTCCAGATTGCATCACATCGTCAAACATTATTTACCGCGCCATATTTGATTTTATAAAGCAGCTTCCGGTTACATTACTGACCACGGAGAAAAAAGCTTTGGTTGTTCACCACTGACGCATGCGCACTGGAGCAAGACCTTCCGCTCCCTAGACGCGTCTAATTATAATAGATATCGCCCTAGTCGAATACATGTGCTGCCGTCTGTAGAGGAACGCAAAAAGGTCGAAGCTTAACTTACTAGAGTTCTTGTTCCATGTCATCAACATTCACGTTCGCCAACTTGTTTATATTATCGACTAGCAGTAGTGCCCGGCTTCGCCCGGTGGATTTGTTTTATGGATGATAATGAATACTGCTACAGAACTGGCACATGATACTTAAACTAACACAAAAAAACCTTTTGAGGTGGTGCTGGTGCGTATGATAAGTAGTAGGCCTACAGTACCGTATAATGGACGTAACATCCAGGTCTTTTTCCCGTAATCATAATGATAATAATGAACAGGCTATTTACAACCTACAGAACTGACACATGTAATTTAAAAACTAATTCAAAATATGATTAGAAAGAGGAGTGTGTGAAATAAAAGACACTGCCTAGGGCCTATAACTAATTGGCTGTTAGAAAAGTAGAGACCAATAGTGTCGTCATTTGTCGCATAGCACCAAAGAAAAAGATCAGAGCTCATTAGAAAAGTTCGGCTGACCCGAGCTCCTGAGGTAGCAATAGTGTTATTTATCGCCACATAGCGCTCAAGGATGATCGGAATAAATAAAAGTAAATTTGAAAACACCAACGCTTATTGCATTTGATAACCTGAATGTACTGCAGCAACACCATCGCACTTATACAAAGGCATAATATTTTCATTATGATAACAGTTTTAAGGAGCCTAAGAAATCGTTTGCACTAATTTCTCCCCGTGACTGCAATTTATAAGCAGCGCAAAAAATAACTATTTTTGCAATTCTGCACCCGAACACGGGTAGGGGTGGCGTGAAGAAGCCCACATTGCCAGTCAACAATAGACTTATTAAAATATTCTTACAGTTACACTACTACGGACATGAATGGTTCTAGGGCCTTAAAACGTGGTTTTCAGGTTCCTCATGTCTATTATTCTAAATGTAGGGAACGGATAAGGTTCTCCAAAACATCAAGTGGGCAGTGTTACCAGCAGGGTTTCAAACGGTATGCCTAAGTATATAAAATGTGGTTCAGATCGGTGAAACGGTGTAGATTTGTCCCAAAGGGCCTAAATGCAGGGAATGGCGTGGTCTGTCCGAAATTTCAAGTAGACAGTGTTACTAGTAGAGCTCCAAAGTGTAAGTGCATAAAGTTTGGTTTAGATCTGTGAAACGATGCAGATTTGTGCCTAAGGGCCTAAATGAATGGAATGGAGTGGTCTGTCCGAAATATCATGTAAACAGTGTAATTCGTCGGGTTCCAAACGGTAAGTATGTAAAATTTTGTTCAGATCGGGGAAACGGTGTAGATTTGTGCCAAAGGGCCTAAATACAGGGAATGGTCTGTCTGAAAATTAAATTGGACAGTGTTACTCGTCGGGTTCCAAAGGGTAAGTATGTAAAATTTGGTTCAGATCGGTGAAACGATGTAGATTTGAGCCAAAGGGCCTAATTACGGGGAATGGAGTGGTCTGTCCGAAATTCCATGTAGACAGTGGTACTCGTCGGGTTTCAAATGGTAAGTAAGTAAAATTTGGTTCAGATCGGTGAAACGGTTTAGATTTGTGCCAAATGACATAAATGCAGGGAAATTTAAAGTGGACAGTGTTACCTGCAGTGTTCCAAAGTTGAAGTATGCAAATTTTGGTTCAGGTCGGTGAAACTATGTAGATTTGTGCCAAAGGGCCTAAATGCAGGGAATGGATTGGTCTGTCCGGAATTTCATGTAGACGGTAGTACTCGTCGGGTTCCAAAGGGTAAGTGTACATATTTTGGTTCAGATCGGTGAAACGGTGTAGTTTTGTGCCCAAGGGCCTAAAGACGGGGAATAGAGTGGTCTGACCGAAATTTAAAGAGGACAGTGTTAAACGCAGGGCTCCAAAAGGTCAGTATACACATTTTGGTTCAGATCATGAAACTGTGTAGATTTGTCCCAAAGGGAATGGAGTGGTCTGCCTGAAATTTAAAGTTGACAGTCTTACCCGCACGGTTCCAAAGGGGAACTACACGAATTTTGGTTCAGATCGGTTAGACAGTGTAGATTTGTGTCAAAGGACCTAAACACAGGGAATGGAGTGGTCTGTCCAAAATGTCAAGTGTACGCTTTTACCCGCAGGGTTCCAAAAGGTAAGTATACAAATTTTGTTTCAGATTGGTGAAACGGCATAGATTTGCGCCAAAGGGCCTAAGTGCAGGGAATGGAGTGGTCTGTCCGAAATTATAAGTGGACAGTGTTACTCGCAGGATTCCAAAGGGTAAGTATACAAATTCTGGTTCAGATCGGTGAAACGGTGTAGATTTGTGCCAAAGGGCCTAAATGCAGGGAAAGGAGTAGTCTGTCTGAAATTTTAATTGGACGCTGTTACCCGTAGGGTTCCAAAGGGTAACTATACACATTTTGGTTCAGTTCGGTGAAACGGTGTAGATTAGTGCTAAAGGGCCTAAATGCAGGGAATGGAGTGGTCTATAAGGGTAACTATAGGCTACACATTTTGGTTCAGTTCAGTGAAACGGTGTAGATTTTTGCCAAAGGGCCTAAATGCAGGGAATGGAGTGGTCTGTCTGAAATTTAATGTGCACAGTGTTACCCGCTGGGTTCCAAATGGTAACTATACAAATTTTGGTTCAGATCGGTGAAACGGTGTAGATTTGTGCCAAAGGGCCTAAATGCAAGGAATGGAGTGGTCTGTCCGAAATTTAAAGTGGAGAGGGTTACCCGCAGGGTTCCAAAGGGTAAGTATACAAATTTTAGTTCAGATCGGTGAAACGGTGTAGATTTGTATACATAACAGACAAACAGACAAACTTTGATCTTTATATATATAGATATGTAATACCGTACCGTTGATGTCATTTATGAGCTTCATTTAAATCTAAACCAACGTCGTGACCGGGCTAGTGTTCCATGGATTTCATTATAAGTTCTGCTCCGGGAGAGAATTCCATGATCCGGATGAAAACGGCATATGCGAACTATGTGAGTTTGTACTGCTGTTCTGACTCTGAGGAAAGCGATGACAAACTACCTCACTTCTCTTCTTGTCTTGGTATCTACCCACGTAACCTTACGGCGGTGCTTCTTGAGGATCCAACCAGCCTTCGGGGTGACTACCTAACAGACAGACAGACAGTGTGAAATGTATCACATGCCCAAGCGGAATCATGCCAATAGTGGCATATAGCAAGGATTGGTTGATTAGGGTTTCTGCTAAAATGCACACACATTCGATATGGCTACAGGCTGCAATAATGAGTATATATTAAATCTAAATCAGTGAATATCTATTTGAATTGCGTGTTGTTTTTTGCGTTGCCATTAATAATGCATTGAAAATATTGTGCGTCTATATCTGCCACCTAGTGGAGAATTTTTGTCTCAGCCTATTCGCGAAAATGTTTCCATAGAACAGGCAGTATAAGAGAATCGAGACGGCGGTGGTTGCACACGCAGTTGAGTTATTTAAATCTCTATGTCACCCCAACACAACATACTTTTAAAGATATTTCGTCTGGTTGCTGGTAGATATCTGTCGTGCAGATTCGGTGGCGAACGTTATTTTAAATAAATATTCCATTGAAAAATGCACAATTTAACGCTTTATTTTATAACGTCTGAGTAATTAAAAATCAATAGGGCCTAAACATTAAAAAAAATCAAGCAAAAAAAAACTCTGATAGGTTTTGAACCCCGACCAACCGGGTAAGAAAAGAACACTTTACCACACAGTCAAAAATGTACACTGATGGTTATAGTTATCATTCAACTTACATACAACGTTCTAGCATATAATGATTTGGACTAAACTATTTCTTCAGTGGATTATATTTTCATTTCAAACCATTTCATACAAAGATTATATTATTTCGATCAGTAGGCTATATTGCATGCAGAAAACTATTGAAATATAAGTCAGGCAAGAGAGATCAGCTGCCATCTTGTCTTGTTACCGACACGGCTCAACTCTTCCAAATCACTCACACAGTATAATATTATAATATAAAATTCTAATATTCAGCGGGTCACGTCATTTAGCATAGCTTAAACCACCCTTGGTTCTATAATCGGAATTGGTGGGTCCTAAGTTGTGGATTGTAATGATTGCATAATTTACTAGGCCGCCATCCTAAAATGGTATGTCTGATGACCTTGTAGTTTGAGGGTAAGGCGCACCCCCTATGAAGGTAGAGGTTTACCAAATTTGGTAGAGATCCGATGATTAATTTAGTCGTAATTTAATATTAAGTTTTGAACATTGGGGAGGCCACCATTAAATTTTCGTAAAGATCCCGGCGATATCGAACATGACACTGAGGTGTTCTTTGCTAGTGCTACCTTTGTACTAAATTTCGTTCAATTAGGTTTCGTTGTGTTTAAATTGATACTGGGGTGACAGATCAACAAACTCACACACTGACAGACTGACAACTATTGACCCGTGTTTATCCCATTTTTTGAGAATTCGAAAGTAGGCTAATACAAATAATCCCTACATATTATTTCCTATTTTACGGGATCGGAGACAAGGTGAGGAGAAACATTTCAAGGGAACTGACGGTGGGATTTTAACCATTGGCCTTGGACGTTAACGCACATAACCGTTCTGGTAATAATGACAGTAATATTTCAAATAGTAATATATTATTGCTATGTTGAACAGTCTGAATGTAAGAAAGCATTTCGTATTTTGAATTGTATTTTAAAATAGGCCTACTGTTTTGTTTTTTTCGGATATTTTAAAGTGTAGCCTACCGGTATTTTGTATCTAAAATACATATTGGTAGTATTTTTCCCAACATTGTGAAGTCTTAACTAGTGTGTGTATTTGTAATTGAGGTAGGATAAGGGCAGGAAGCGGCCGTGGCTTTCGGTTAGGTACTACCTCAGCATTGGTATTGATTAGGAGTGGGAAACCACTTCCAGGATGGCTAAGTTCATCCTCAATATCCCTCAGACCACGATGTAGCCTAATATCTTGTGGCTGAGCTGGGAATCGAACCCGGGCCTTCGCGTTGACAGTCAAAAAGCTAGCCACTACGCAACGAGGCGGCAGAATACTTTCTAGTTTGATGATGAATTTACGGGTAAAGTATCTAATCTTCCAGGTACCGGTATGACTGGGCATCTTATATTCTGGGCATCTTATATTCCATGTTCCAAATCGCTGACCTTGAGGGAAAGTAAAGAAAAGGGTTAGGTAATTGGGGCAGGCAGTTTCCGGGAAAGAAGATGCTAATTAAGGAATAAAGTTTTAATGTGGTATTTCGCTGGCACTAAGACGGCAGTAAGTTGCAATGAAAATCAAAAGTTAACGGCATTTCCATAGCTGTTCAGTGAGGATATATGCCTCAAAACGCACAGAGGGGTTTTATTCGACTTGGCTGCAGAATCACTTGCCACGTGGGATAAAATACATGCGATGGTGGACGAGGCGGCTTTTCTATGAAATGAAGGCAGTAATTATTATTCTGTCATTCACACAAATTAGATGAATACACAGTGGCGAAGCGAGACACGGCTAAACTGAGTGTAACAGCTTGTCCATGACCATCCAAACTTCCAACATGATAACCAACATCGTCAGACAGTGGCAAGGTGGGAGTGTGTGACGGAGAGTTGATAAATGTAGGCTTTCTTGAGGTTATTGATTGAATATGTATTTATTCCAATAAGTTTTGTAATTTGCAACCAGCGCATAAGAATATATAATAATTTGTGTTAGAAAAACGTGCGTAGTCTTGAAAGTTGCCTATTTATAAGCTAGCAATATCGTCACCGAGTTATTAGTGTCTTCCATGTAGGCTAACTCGCGGCAAGATATTAAGATCGGAGAATTTTGAGCTCAATGTAGGGATATGTAGTACGGTACGGTAATATTTAAAGATATAAATAAATTTAATGATAGAGATCATTCCTACAACCTGAGTTCAGCTTGGACATGGTCGTGCTCTGTGCAGATTATTTTAATATTGTTTCACTGTCGAGGATACACAGATTTAAATGTGTAATTAGAAACTTCTATATGACGGTAATTATACAAGTTACCCGTCGATAGTATTTATATGTTCCTAAGAATAAGTACATCTTCCAGTCTCTTCCGTTTACAGCTGGATCTATCAGGGAGATCTGTAGTGTTTGGTTTGAACTGGGTTTCTTGCAACACGAGGTGGAAGTATTGTCTTGCACTTTCTGGAACTCTTTTGTATCCAGTTACTGCCAATTTCTTAGTACGTGTGGAGTAACTTGAGTTTGTGAAGTATTTTAGCGTAATATATTCTACCCGCTCCATCATATTGTGCTCAGGTTTGTGCTATTACATAAAACAAAGTGACTGACTGACTGACTCATCATCGCCCAGGCAAAGCTATTAAAGTTAGAAACATGAAGTTTTGGGGATATATTCGTTGTAAGACAAAGACGCCCACTAAGGAAGGATTTTTGGGTATTCTGGTTCTAAAGGGGTGTTAAGGGGGTTACACCTGCATTTCATTGAATAACAATAAGTCCCGATTGGTTTTATTGGGGGATGTGATACTCGGCATATAAGCTCATCATTAAAATTAACAAGACATATGTCTGAGGGGTTTTCGATGTGGTGAATATTATGAGGCGAAAGGGGTGAAAAGTGGGGGGTTGAAGGGTTCCTAACGGAGCGTGTATCTCTTAAACGACATAGCCGAGGAGTTAGAAACTCGGGGGGAAAATCAGCTTGAAAAATAAGTAAATAGGTGTTCGACCGTTCCTTCATAAATCCAATTTAAGGGGCCCGTGGGGAGGGGTGAAATTCTGAGGGGGAAAACAGGAAAGAAAGTGTCCTAACTGATTGACTGACTCACTCACTTATCAAACTCAGGGGGAAAAAACAAACTTAAAAATAAATAAATAAATAGGTGTAGGTGTTTCACCGTTTTTTTTCCACAAATCCAATTTAAGGGGTTCATGGGTAGGGTAAAATTCTGAAATCTATTATATAAAACAAAGTGTTCCGACTGATTGATCATCGCCCGGCCAAAGCTATTAAAGTCAGAAACATGAAATTTTGGGGATATATTCTTTGTAAGTTAAAAACGCCCACGAAGGAAGGATTTTTGGATATTCAGGTTCTAAAGAGGTGTTAGGGGGTTAAACCTGCATTTCATTGAATAACAATATCTCCCAATTGGTTTCATTGGGGGATGTGATACTCGGCATATAAACTCATTTTTAAAAATAAGAAGACACATGTCTGAAGGTTTTTCAATGTGGTGTATATTATGGGGTGAAAAGTGGGGGTTGGAGGATTCCTAACGGAGCGTGTATCTCTTAAACGACATAGACGAGGAGTTTGAAACTCTCGGGGGTGGGGAATCAGCTTGAAAAATAAGTAAATAGGTGTTCGAGACCGTTTTTTCATAAATCCAATTTAAGGAGCCCATGGGGAGGGTGAAATTCTGGGGAGAAAACGTCCACTAAGGAAGGATTTTTGGATATTCACTCATCATCTCCTAGCCAAACCTATTTCAGTTAGAATCATGACATTTTGGGGGTATGTTCGTTGTATGTCGAAAACGAAGGATGGATTTTTGGATATTCATGCTCTAAAGGGGTGTTAAGGGGGTTAAACCTGCATTTCATTGAATAACAATATCTCAACGAGTTGTTTCATTTGGGGATGTGATACTCGGCATATAAACTAATCATTAAAAATAAGCAGACATGTGTCTAAGGGTTTTTCGATGTGGTGTATATATATTATGAGGTGAAAGGGGGAAAATGTGGGCGTAGTGGTTTTTTACTAGTGTAATTTTATGATGTGTACTTCTTTCATAGGATTTTAGGTACTGTAAATTGATTTTCTGTTTAGTCAGTGTGTTTAATATACTGTATCTCACTTTATTTCCTATTTACGTTTGAGGTCGGAAACCATGATGTGATTTTGAGTCGAATTTTATACATGGGATGCGACTTGACGTTGGGGAGATGTTAATATTTATGTGCCATTGTTGTGCTATATTATCTTTATTGTCTGATTGTTTACGGTCTTTACCAATTTATTACCATTATTATTCAAAATTATACTATAAATCAAACATAGCATTCATGATTGAGACGTTGCTAAGTGTACAGTACTCTTTACAACTACAGTTTTCGCGGGCGAAGCCGCGACGGGTTATGCTAGTATCTTATATAGTTAGCGCCATGGTCGAACAAGTTTTACCGTTAAACTCTTCTTCTCACTGTGCACCTTGGGAGTTATATGCTCATTACCAGAAGCCTTACTTGAAATCTGAGTTCTGAAATTACCTCATTTGATGTGTTGTATATGATAATGATTTGGCGTAATGGTATTAGTACGGCCTCTTATAATTCTGATGTGCACTTTGTGTGTTTTAGTTTGCTGAAAAATATGGAGCAACAACCACTCATTAAGAGTGAGCCAGAATGGCAGTCCGATACTGATGAATTCCCCAATACTGTAAGTTGTATTTTTAACGTATATCGTATAACAAGCAATCTTAGTGATGTGCTTGACAAGCAAGGTTTAGGGACTTAATACCTGCTACCAAATAGTAGGCTAACTAGGATGTTTAATATTTTATTGTTACGCGTACGTAACTTAGTACAGTTATTATGTCTGCAGGTTTAACGATGGCTTATACTTTATAATACATTCTTGGTATCAATCTGCTCTGGGCCTAATTGCAGGAGAAGTCTACACTACCGTACACGCTGTGCTAACAGTAGCTAATTTATTCGTAATGCCAGTGTCCTCTGTTGGCAGCCTGGGCTCTCTAGTAGGTGAAGTCTACATCATACGCTGTACTAACAGTAGCTAATTTATTGGCATTGCAAGTATATCTGTTGGCACCCTTGACCCTTTTGTATGTGAAGTCGATACTACACACTGTCCTAACAGTAGCTAATTTATTGGCAAAGCATATTCACTGTGTTGGCACCCTGGACCTTATTGTAGGAGAAGTATACATAACAGGCTGTGCTAACAGTAGCTAATTTATTGATAATGCAGGTTTACTCTGTTGGCACTCTGGACCCTATTGTAGGTCAATTATACACTACATGCTGTTTCAACAGTAGCTAATTTATTGATAATGCAGGTTTACTCTGTTGGCATCCTGGATCCTATTGTAGCTCAAGTCCACACTACATGTTGTGTTAACAGTAGCTTATTTGTTGGTAATGCAGGTTTACTCTGTTGGCATCCTGGTTCCTATTGTAGGTTAATTCCACACCACTCTGCATGTTTACACATATTTGTGAACTAACTCATATCTTTGCAGGACGATACAGACACAGATATTAAAATCGAGGAATCTTCTATTCTGGAGATTCTTCCATGCAAGAAATCAGAAACATCTTCTTCAGATCTGAGAGAGGTAAGTATCTTCATTTCACTTTACAAAACATCTCCTTAATAGCATTTTGGGATTAAGAGTTGTTTTTTTTTACAATTGTGTTGGTGACAAACCGAAGCGTTTGGCTGTTAGGTTGTGTTTTGTACAGCAAGCACATTCAATATTGGTGGAAGGATGGTGAAATAAATTGTCTGTTCCATGCAATACTTCCACCCACGACCGCCGGGTTTGTGCGATGTTGTTCTGATCACTGAGCTTCTGGGGATGCAGTATAATGCCATTGACAACAGGTATATTATGTGAAGCTAGCATATGTTTGGAACAGTCGCATTGTTTTAGTTGCCAACTGTGGACGTTAAGTCCAGGAGAATTAGGATATCTGTATTCTGGTCATATCCTACAGTTAGGAGCTGCATTTGACTGCCCTTATGACTGGTCTACTGTGCTTTTTGAACTCCAGGCAATTTTTGGGTTGTTTCTAACTTATGGCAGTGGAGCATTGCAAGAACCTGTAGTTGACCTTAGGCAAGAAGATAATTGAAGATATGAGTTAAATGTAAAATAATGTTCTAGAACCTTATGGAGAATGTCATTGCTAATACTTTTATTTGCAAGTACATACTGAAGAAACTTTTTGCAGCCGTATACCCTTTTGTCTGGCCCATAGGTGGTGTTAATGAGCCCTGAAATATAGTCAAGAGTTAGTAGTCAATTATTGCCTCTTGGGAGTAACCGTCTGAGAATTTTCCTTTGTTTGAAGTTACTGAATTGTAGATTATAACCATTAACTGTATATTGTTCCTCTCTGGAACTGGTATGGGATGGACAGTACAAACGTCATTCAGAAAATATTATCTTCACTTCAGCTGACCAGTGCTGTACAATTGCTTGGTTTGTTATTTGTGTAAAAGTATAAGCACAGAAATAAATTATTCCTTCTTTTCCCTAGGATGTGGAAAAGGATCTCCAAGAACGAGAAAGTGTTGGAAGTGAAAATCACTTAAATGAGTAAGTGTTCAACGTACAAAATACGTGATCTTTCGCTTGACGTGTGCATAGCTGTATGTTTTGGATTTGAATAAGATTGGTTTGCAAAGTAAGATATGTCTCTCATTGTTTTTGTCTTATCATTGAAGTGTTGTTGAGTCTTCAGTCTTTTGACTGGTTTGATGCAGCCGTCCGTGCCTCCCTGTCCTGTGCTAATCGTTCCATATTTACATAGCTACCACACCCTACAACCGAGGCAATCTGTTTAACATATTCTAACCTTGGTCTACCCCTACAGTTCTTGTCCTCAACCCTTCCTTCCTTAACTCAGCGTGTTATTCCTGGGTGTCTTAGTATGTGTCCTACTAACCTATCTCTTCTCTTCATTAACAGTCGCCAGAAACATCTCTCCTCTCCCACTCGTCTTAATACCTCTTCGTTTGTAACCCTATCTACCCATAAGATCTTCATCATTCTCCTGTAACACCACATTTCAAATGCTTCAATTCTTCTCTTTTCTGCTGCACCAATAGTCCAAGTTTCACTTCCATAGAGCGCCACGCTCCAGACAAAGGCTTTTAAAAATAACTCCCTAATACCTAAATCTATATTCGATGTCAACAGATTCCCTTTTATTTATTTATTTTTTATTTTATTTTTTTAGTAATGCTTTCCTTGCCTGAGCCAACCGACATTTTATATCCTTTTTGTTTCGTCCATCACTGGTTATTTTGCTTCCTAAGTAACAGAAGTCCCCTACTTCCTTCAGCTTTCCACCTGCCAATTTGATGTCCATAGAGGTTTCTGATTTATTTCGGCTGCATTCCAGTATTTTTGTTTTACATTTATTAATTTTCAAAAACTATAAACTGAACTAAACTGTAAATTAAACTATAAACTAAACTGAGCTATTAATCAAACTATGAACTAAACTATAAATTAAGCTATAAAATAAACTATAAACTGAACTAAGCTATAAAGTAAACAACAAACTAATCTATAAACTACAAACTGGACTATAAACTACAAACTAAACTACAAACTGAACTATATACTTAACTAAACAATAAACTAAACTATAAATTAAACTATAAACTAAAATTAATTCTTGAACGGGGTACAATAAGCCTCGTGAGGAAAAACATCTTGAACTAGTTTTCCGTTGTTTGCCGCACATCTACCCCAGGCAAATGCCGGGATGGTTCCTAACGTAAGGCCACGCCCGTCTCCTTCCCAAACCTCGTCTGAATTACAAATACACTAATACAATCATCACAATAATACAGGTTATCAGACAAATTCCATTCACACTCAAGTGCATTGGGTAGATGTCCACGATGCCATTAAGCTCTCAAATAAAAAGATCAACCGGAACTATTAGTTATGTTAATTTATGAGCTATTCCGTGACAACCACAAATCGCGATTTAAAAGTAAGCAATTATTTTCTGATATATTATTATTATTATTATTATGGGGAAGATGACCTCGTAGTTCCGTCATCTAACTTCGTTCAATTGTTTACATAACCTCAAGATGGCGGCTGTGCGAAATATTTCACCGGCATTCTCTATCTCTGAAACTATTACCGGTATCACCCTGAAATTTTGTGCGGAGATAAAGGGTACTGCTGGAAGTTCATCTATGAGACTTTCAAAAACCGGTTAACTACAAAACGAACATGACGGCCAAACCAAGTTGAAAGCTTTAGATAGACTTTTCTCGAGATGTAATAATCCAAACGCAAAGAAACTTGGTACAGCAAATGTTTATACGCATTGTAATGCACATTGAAGTAGATATTGATATTAACTTTCTTCTTAGCAGCTCACAAATTGTCCTTTCTCGTTCAGTGTTCTCACTGTCTCGAAATATTTAGGAAACCGCTGTCAGTCTGTTGATGGGAGCTATTTTTTGTCTTGTGGAAATATGCTTCGAAGAAATTCACATGTCGCAGAGATAAGAATGTGAATGTGTTTTGTAAGGAATATCCATTTTTTCATACTTTCCCACTGTGTCCTCAAACAATATATTTCCTCTGTAACCAAAATCGAAAAGCTTTCTCTTTAATCGAAATCACTCAATAACCAAGATCTAATACAACTAATCATAGGAGGATTTTGGATATTTGCAAGGTATAGACATAATACCGCAAAATAATGCCAGTTTTTTGTTTAGGTAGAGAAGGACATATTCGGTAGACATGTCTTGTATAGAGGTACACAAAGGTAGACAGGTCCTGTATAGCCCAATACCACCATCACTTGCTACATGTGCTTTAATTATAATTACGGTATTAAAGTATAGCCTAATTCATCTACTTGGGTACATATGATTTAATTACAATATCCCCCAGGCACTACAGCCCATGCCTACCAAGTGACCGCTTCCCAGCCAATTAGCCTGCAGATATTGGGGTGACGCGGGTTCAGCGCATCGGGTCCCCCCGGCCATTAATCTTGGCTTTTGTGACCGGTGCGCTGTCAGACAGCTACTCAATTGTCCTCACGAGGCTGAGTGCACCCCGTTCCAGTCCACACGTCAGGTTTTAAAATCAATGACAGAGCCGGGAATTGAACCCGGGACCTCTGGGTGAGAGGCAGGCGTGCTATCCCAATACAACGGGGCCGGCAATTACAGTAAAGCCTAAAGCAAACATCACTCATATTTGTGCTTTAAGTCGAGTATTATAGTATAGCCAAATCCAAAATCATGGTGAGAAGTTTTAAAGGAAATAAAAAAAATTATAAGACACAATATCAAATTTAAACACTGTGAAGACTTGTGTATATTCTAACTGGTATTGATATGTGTAACAATTGGGGCCTATGCTATTCTTGTTAATATATTGTTGTGTGGTGCAGTGAATTGTATATTATAGATAGGCCTAACATTAATGTTGACTTTTAGTAATGTACTGGCTTGTGTCAATGAACACAGAGAGACATGATCTAATAGTCTCATGCATCGGTGTTGTGGTTTTGGTTTGTCGCTCGCTAATAAGGTACGGCTCTTGAATTTTATCTGACAGAACATTTGAATTTATTACTTAAAATAAGTCCTAATTTACACAACTATACATTTGTACACCACAAAACATACATACGAAACTGAAATTCAAGATCGTTTTTTGAAGTGAAAATGCATTTGTCATCAAATGATCTCAGATAATGGAAGATCTTTTCTCGGTGATGCAACTGCGCTGAAGGCTTTTCACTCACTTCTGACAAAAGAATCCCCAAACATCATCCCTCTCTTGGGAGAAAAGCAAATTACATGTCAATTTATACCTCCTCGATCACCATCTTTTGGAGGATTATGAGAAGCGGCCGTTAAAATAGCAAGGAGACATTTATACTCATCATCTCAAGGAAGAGCACATACTCTGCTTTGTGATTTTGAGGCAGCCCTGAATTCGCGGCCACTTAGCGACTCACAAGAGACCCAAACGATCTGGTTATTCTCACTCCCGCTCATTTCCTTATTGGCGGCTAACTGGTCCAACCAATACTGTCCAATAATATTAAACAATCAGACAATTGACTGTCTCGTTGTCAACATTTGAAGAAACTTCCACAGTTGAGTTGGCAAAATGGCAACAAGAATATTTACAAGAATTGCAGAAAAATTAATAAAATAAATTAATGGTGTCCCTCTAATCAGAGCATCAAGTTGAACACGCTAGTTCTGCTCATTGAAGAAGGGATACCACCTATAAAGTGGTTACGAGGTCGAGTAATTCAAAGTTCATCCTGGAACATTTGGCGAGATTCCAATTGTCACAGTGAAAACAACGAGAGGGAACTTTGCGAGAAGTGTCAAGAGCTTGGCCCCCTTCCGAAAGAGAACTTCAAGGAATAATTCTCAACCTGATTAGAGTTTATATTAGGCTATTATGTTCTCATTAGTTGTAGGGTTTGAAAGTTGCGTTCAAATGTTATTGTTTGCGTACTTAACATACTTACTGTACATGGTTTTGATTTTGAAAGCGCATCTTTCAAGGACAGCCAGAAATGTTAAGGGAGTAGTGACGGCTGGCTATTTCCCTTAGTTTTTAAAAACTAATAATTTGAGCAAGATAACAATGGAGTTGCAGATGCATAAATGAAAATTATTAAAATGTTTAGAATAGGTTAACCGCATCGACGGTTACGAATTTTTGAAGTCTAGGTTTTTTAATTTATTTATTTATTAACTCCAGTAAGTTGTAAAAGTCAAGGTTACTAGCTACACAATGCGAGAAGCAGCATGATAGTGTGTTTCAGTTTGATAATATCGTTACGAATTTCAACTAGAAGTATTTTTTATTCGTCGATTTCGTTGATTTTCAAGAAGGTCATAATTTCATTATTATTTTATTGTATCGTCTTGAGCAATACATTTTGGACACGAGGGGTTCGTCTGTCCATTGATATAGAAAACAAGCAATAATAATTTTTAATAATTAGATTGAAACTGTACTATGGAAGTAACGATATGCGCCCAACACCTGTTTCCACCTTATACACTCCTAGAAGGGCATGTTTCTCTCTCTCCTTTAGTATTTAGTATCTTGACCCCGTAGTATAGTATCATAGTGCAGTTATAGACTTGATCCCTTTTGTCCTATTTGTCAGGCATTTCATTCAGTGGTTTGTCTAGCTGGGGACCATGAAGAAGCTGCGATCCACCCATCTGGATACTGGCGAATCTTATATATAACAATTAGTTCCGTGAAGAACTATACAGTCTATTTTCATATATCCTACTTATGTTAACTGCCTCTATCAACATACAAAATTGCAGTTTGAGTGCTGTAATAGATTCGTAGATATTGAGAACCGACTAAATATTTCGGATGGTCGCCATGTTGGATTGTATATATGTAGGTCCTAGAGTTATGTACTGTTACATGAAGATTATTGTGTACGTGTAGCATTCAAACTTCAATCGCATGATTAGGACACAAGAAGTAACAAGGAGATTTTAAAATTTCGCACAGCTGCCATCTTGTGGTTATGGAAAAAATTGAAATAAATTAGATGCCAGTGGATTAACATTCGTATAAGGATTTACTGCACCAAGTTTCTCTGCACTCGGAAGGTTAAATTGCGAGAAACGTCCATGTGAATATATACTGCATACTTCGCGTCGCCGCCATGTTGGATTTGTGATCACCAGGTTATTTAAAGTCCTATAGGTGAACTTAAGTTCATGGACCCTATGAACAACAAAAAATTCAGTTTGATTGCTATAATAGATTCGTAGATATTCAGAGCCGTCTAAATATTTCGGATGGTCGCCTTGTTGGATTGTTAAATGTAGAGGTCATAGAGTCATGTACCATTGAAGGAAAATTATTGCGTAGGTTCATTATTCAAACTTTCCCTTCGATCGCATGATTACGACACAAGAAATAAAAACTTAATTTAAAAATTCGCACAGCCGCCATATTGAGGTTATGTAAACAATTGAAATAAATTAGATACCAGTGCATTACAATGTGTATAAACATTTTCTGTACCAAGTTTCATTGCGTTTGGAACATTAAATCGCGAGAAAGGTCTATTTAAAATTTCATATTCGCTTGGCCGCCATGTTCGTTTTGTAGTTATCCGGTCTTGAAAGTCTTATAGACGAACTTCCAGTAGTGCCCTTTATCTCCGAACAAAATTTCAGGGTGATACCGCTAATAGTTTCAGAGATGTAGAATGCCAGTGAAATATCTTGCACGGCCGCCATCTTGTGGTTATTTAAACAATTGAGCGAAGTTTGATATCGGTGCATTACAATGTGTATAAACATATACTGTACCAAGTTTTATTGCGTTTGGTTGGTTAAATCGCGAGAAACGTCTATTTAAAAGTCGCAAATTTGCGTGGCTGCCATGTTGGTTTTGTAGTTACCAGTTTTTCAAAAGTCACATAGGTGAACTTCTAGTAGTTCCCGTTTATCACCGTAATAAATTCCAGGGTGATATCGGGAATAGTTTCGGAGATATTGAATTCTGGTGAAATATTTCGCACAGCCGCCATGTTGGATTGGTGAGACGTAACAAAATTTGAAGGGCACGGTCGAGGTCGCCCGGAATAGTGCTATGAACTTACCTAGTTTCATTGAAATCGCTCCTGCCGTTTAGAATTTATTAGGGACACACACACACACGCACACACACACACACACACACGGACAAAAGGTGATCTCATAAGCCTATTTTTTCAAAATTGAAAATAGGCTAAAAAATGGAAATGTATATCTGTCCGAGGTTAATGGACTCCGACACCGCTTAACCGATTGCATTGAAATTTTGTAGGGTTGTAGTGCACATCCCAAGGAAGGTTTATGGCAACAATAATTTTAGATAGCTCTTACCATTCCTTTCATTTAGGCCCTTTGGCTCAAATCTACACCGAAAAGTCACAAAAAATACTCAACTGGGACAAAATATCGAAGTTGTCGCATAAAAACCGGACATAGCTCATTATACGCCCCTCGATGCGAGAAACAATACTCGGTAGGTCCCTTCGGACACCGAAAACCACATTTTAAGGCCCTAAAACCAACAGTTTCAAAGATATTCCCAGAAAACTATCTTCGCTCTGATTGATGATGAACTAATCGCAAGTCCGTATCCATGGCTACAGTACGTTCTGATAAACTGATGAACGAAATGCAAGTCCGTATACATGGCAACAGTAGCGCAAGACATGGCATCCAATTTTGCATCTATCCCTGTAAGAGGCAATGCCAATCCATTTATTATCTAAAACACGATAGACTGGCTGCGTGGCTCAGCAGTTACGTCTCTCTTGCTGGGCCCATGGTTGCAGGTCCGTATCATGGCGTAGTCAGGTAGCATTGGAGGGTACGCAAATGCAAGGGAGCCGGGTCAGTAAATTTACTGGCACGTTAAGGATCCCCTTCGGGGCACAATTTTAGCTCCCGGCGTTTCTAAAAGCCAGAGTAATTAAAAGGAACGTAAATTCAATAACATATTTATTAAATCACGATAAGAACATTAGAAATCTAAACGGTCATCCCTTTCTCTAGATATATCTAAACACGACAAGAGCATTACAAATCTAAATGGTCATCCCTCTTTCAAGATACATCTATATCATAATTTAAAAATGTTATTTTCCTTGCTTCTATGCATACTTTATTTAATTTTTCTGTTTTGCCGACAACTAACATTCCTACAAATTACCTTGTGTAGAGCACTATCTTCAATAATTTATATGGGGACTCATGCCTCCTGATATAACATTCTTAGTTTCTATGGAGACTCGATCACTAACGCTCGAACATATTAAGTTAGAACTAATATTCCTACAAATTGCCACGTGTACAACACTAATAATACTAATAACTACTAATACTAATAACACTAATAACCCGAGGAGTAACACTGTCTGCTTGAAATTTCAAACAGCCCATTCTCTTCATTTAGGCCCTTTGGCACCTATCAACACCATTTCACCATTCTTCTTTCTTTATAGGGAGAATAAAATTTGTGTCACACACAACTTCCAACACCTCATCTTCCACCAGGAAATCATATCAAATGCCACCAAAAAAATCAAACATTGGAAGATCCACCAGAAAAGCACGACAATGGCCAGCCAGTAAAGCTGCTGAAACACCTGAAGAGCGAGAAGCATGTCAAGAGACTGACCGGAACAGAGCATCTACTTCAAGAGCTGCTGAAACATCCGAAGAGAGAGACGCACGCCGAGAAACTGACAGAATAAGAGCCACTACTTCAAGATTTGGTGAAACAACTGAAAAACGAGACGCGCGAGTTGAAAACTTGCGAATGAGAGCTTCTATTTCCAGAAATACACCCGAAGACAGAGAAACACAACGTGAAGCTGCAAGCACACAGCAGAGACAATCAATAACAAACTTCGATCTCCATAAAGCAGCGTTCAATTACAATACAGATTACGATTACAGAATGCATCACGATCCAATGACTACTTTGTGCTTTCATTGTCGCGCTTTAAAGTTTGAAAAGGAAACTCCTGGCATGTGTTGCTCCAATGGCAAAGTCAATTTGCCACCACTGCCAGAGCCACCAGAACCACTTTTATCTTATGTAACTGGAGCTACTCAAAAGTCGAAACACTTTCTACAACATATTCGAAAATACAACTCATGCTTTGCAATGACATCGTTTTTGAGCGACGAATATTGTGAGATATGGCAATCTCATGCACACATTCAAGTACAAGGACAAGTGTACCATCAGATTGGTTCACTTTTTCCAATATCAGAAGAAGACCCACAGTTTTTGCAAATTTATTTTTTGGACAATGTGGAGAAAGAGATTGATCGACGATGCGCATTTAGTGTAGTAACAGATCGGGAAATTATTGCTGAATTACAAGCATTATTCCACGAATACAACTGTTTGGTCAGCGATTTCAAATCCGCATTACAGAATATAAGGTAAGATGACCTGAAAATCATTATCAGGGCAGACAGAACGCCATGGAATGAGCATGAAAGACGATTCAATGCTCCAACGGCATCTGAAGTCGCAGCTGTAATTGTCGGCACAGAGATAACCCGGCGAGATATTGTTATCAAAAGACGGGATCAAACCAAGCAACGTGTTGCTGAAACACACCGATCGTACGATGCACTTCAATATCCAATACTGTTTCCATTAGGAGAAGACGGATATCATCTCGAATTGTATCAAACTAATCCCATCACAGGTGCTGCGACAACGAAAAGTGTCCGTTGTATGGATTTTTATGCATATCGTATCATGATTCGAGACCAACAATCTAACCACATTCTGAAGTGTCGTCAACTTTTCCAACAATTCATAGTTGATGTGTACGCTAAAGTCGAAAGCGAACGACTCAATTACGTTCGTTACAATCAATCAAAACTTCGAGTCGAAGAGTATATTAATTTGAGAGATGCAATTGCGAATAATGGAACAGTTGCAAATATTGGACAAACAGTTATACTTCCGGCTTCGTATACTGGAAGTCCAAGACACATGCAAGAATATGGTCAGGATGCTCTGACATATGTTCGCAAATACGGCGTCCAGAACTTTTCATCACTTTCACTTTATTATTATTATTATTATTATTTATTTACCATAAATCGTACACGAAGTATGGAAGGCCTAGTGAAAAAGAGCAAGCCCCACATACATATTTCATGCTTCACAGGCACAGCTTACATCTACATTTGTTTTAACAATATTTACAAGTTTTACAAAGATATTTGCAGTATTTACATATTTAGAATATTGACATAGTACATTTTCCTGTTCACTCACTCTCTCACGCACGCACTTTCATAACCTCAATCACTCGATACATTCATTCATTCATTCCATTCAGATACTCATTCATTCAGCGAGACAATCAATCACTCATACAGATTTACTTCTGCCTGGCCAGCAATCATCCCGTCGCCATGATCTCACAGCGAGAGTTTTCAAACAAAAATTGATACGTTTTATGGATCTCATCGCTAAGAGCCATATATACGGAGAAACTCGCTGCTGGATGTATTCCATTGAATGGCAGAAAAGAGGTCTTCCACATGCCCATATCTTAATTTGGTTGGTTGAGAAAATTGTTCCAATACAAATTGATGATATTATTACTGCTGAACTGCCAGATCAGAAAGAAGATCCAGAATTATTTACAATCGTCAAAAACCACATGATTCACGGACCATGAGGACTACACACCAATTACAATCGCCATGCATGAAAGACGGAAAATGCACCAAAAAGTATCCACGTGATATGCTCCGTGAAACACAAACTGGTGGCGATGGTTATCCACTGTACAGACGTCGAAAACCAGAAGATGAAGGACACATAACAACTATCAAAATCAATAACGTTGATTTTCAAATTGATAACCAGTGGATTGTGCCCTATTCTCCTATTCTTTCCAAATCTTTCAATGCGCATATCAATGTGGAGGCCTGCAATTCTGTTCAATCAATAAAATACATATGTGAATAAAGGCAGCGATATGGCCGTTTTTGGACTTGCAAATCCCAATGTGTCAGTCAATGAAGTAGAGCAATTTCAAATGGGACGTTATATTAGCAGTAATGAAGCTGTATGGTGAATTCTTGGTTTCGACATCCATGGACGGTTTCCTGCTGTCATGCATCTCAGTGTTCATTTAGAAAACGGCCAACGAGTTTACTTCACGCAGAGACTGCACCCCAGAGAGCTGAAAATCCACCAAACTCAACGTTGACAGCTTTTTTCCAATTGTGTGCAACTGACGAATTCGCAAAAACTTTGCTATATCACGAAGTCCCGCACTATTACACTTGGAATCAATCAATGAAGACATTTTGCAGAAGAAATCGAGGCGCCAGGCATTCTTCGATAGCTGGCATATTTTCTACTGACACATTGGGACGTGTATACACTGTTCATTCGAATAATGGTGAAAGCTACTATTTGCGAATGCTGCTTCACGTGGTCAAAGGACCAACATCATTTCAAGCAATCAAAACCATCGATGGTCAACTGTGTCAGACCTACAGAGAAGCATGTCTCAAACTTGGTTTGCTTGAAAATGATCTGCATTGGGACAACACATTGAAAGAAGCTTCTGAAACACGTCATGCTCATCAAATACGAACTCTGTTCGCTATAATTTTGCCAACCTGTGCGCCTTCCAATCTGAAAGAGCTATGGGGAAAGCACAAAGAGAATATGAGCGAAGACATACAGTACCTGGCCACATTAATATAATCACTTGAAGGTTTTGTAAATGTTGCTATTATTTATGCTATTTCTCAATGAAACCTGAAGAACATCGACCAAAGTATCTACATGCAGATAACCACATATATACTGTGAGTACTTTTAACAGTTTTAACAATCTTTTAGTTAGGAAAATAGCATACAATTCAGTTGTATGCTGCTTACTGTCATCTGCTAGTATTTTGTAAGTCCTCCTTTTGCTTTGATTACGGCCTCAATTCTCTGCGGCATACTTTCAATGCAGGACTGGACAACTTCGTGGATCCGGGGTGGTGATACCACACTTGGACAAGTTTCTCAATTAATCTGATTTTGGTTGTTATATGAGTTCTTTGGCAATCTCCCTTTTCACAAGTTCCCATGCATTCTCGCTGGGGTTTAAGCCAGGAGAGTTACCAGGCCATGGCAGAAGTTCGATGTTTTTCTGTAGTATGAAGGCTTTTACTACTTTTGCTGTGTGGCTAGGTGCCCCATCTTGCATAAATATGTAGTCTTCACCGTTTGGGAACCATCCTCTCAACTGAGGAATGAGCCTTTTCTCCAGCACACTGATATCACTGACCACACTATAATAGATGTCGGATGCTTTACAGTTCTAACAATGCATGAGGAGTCCAGTTTCTCGTCTGTCTTTCGTCGTATGAATTTTACATTGTCCATCAGACATTGGAAAGTTGATTCATCAGAAAATCACACCTGAGATAGAAAGTGTCTGATATTGTAAAGGCATGTATTTCAACAAGACGATATAAAACACACCATTTTGAACATTTTTGGATGTTAATGCGTAATACTTACTCTTTTTCAGTCTTTCACCGTGAATGATTTGTGCTGTCTTGCCCACAGGAGTCGCTTCACCGTCATGGCAGCAGTGAGTAAGGGCTTTTTAGATGGATGATGGCACTTTTAGTCCTGTTCATACAATTTTCTACGCACAGTTCTTTCATATACCATCACACCACTTGTATTGAGCTCACTAGTTACGTGACTAATAGACTTTTTCCGATTTTCCTTGCAGACCTTCACTATTTTCTTGTCTTCACGTTGTGATGTCTTCCTATGTGCACCGCAGTTTCCTAAACCTTTCCTACTTTCTAATTGTTCTTTACTAGACTCACAGACGCTTGAGATATACCCACTTTTCGCGACATTTCACGCTGTGAGCAATCACTATGCTCAAGTAACGCTGAAATGGCAGCCATTTTCCTGGGTGTAAGATCATTTATTTTCCCCACTACGGTTATAAAGTAATCAGTATAGTTCTATGTCAGAAATAACCGAGAAGGTATTGATTGAATGGTCTGCAACAATAAACAAACACTAATTCACTGTTCTCCAAAATATCACCCGTAGCAAGAATAGCCACAACAGTCACAGCCTAGTCGAAACTGCTACCCGCCTTTATTAACAATCACCACGAACAAATGAGTCACTACAAATGCATAACACTGTTGCCAACACACATAGAAGACAGTATATGAACTTCCCTCAAAAATATATTTGTGGCCAAAGCACCTACAACTTCATTATCTTACGAATAAAAGAAATCGAGGAGTGATTATAATAATGTGGCAAGGTACTGCACTTCTCCGAGCACGCAGAAACAATCCAGACATGGATATACAGTATTCTGGATACATTTTTAATGAGGCACTGATATCACTTGAGGATATGTGTGTGTCACAAAATCCTCCAACAGCTTGGGCTATTTTCTCCGGAACGTGACAGAAACAATGTTATCGATAGAGACGTACTGCGAGAAAAGCAATATGATGTCAATGCGCTGCAAGTTTATGTTGAGGCTCACAAAAGACTTTTAGCAAACGATCAACGACTCGCGTACGACACAGTTATGGAGCATGTACGAAGCGAAAATGGTGGACTAATTTTTCTTCATGCACCAGGAGGCACAGGAAAATCATTTGTACTCAATTTGATACTCCCCGAAATTCGAATGAAGATTGAGATTGCTCTGGCTGTGAGGGCGCACAGCGCATTCGGCTCTCAAACTGCCACTGAATTTAAATATCACTGCAGATCCAATTTGCAACATAAGAAAAACATCTGGAATGGCAACTGTATTGAAAACATGCCAAATAATTATTTGGGATGAATGTAGCATGGCCCATAAGGAAGGACTTGAAGCACTTGAACGTACTCTGCGAGATTTTCGAAGCAATCAACGTCCAATGGGCGGAGCTCTGTTATTACTCGCCGGTGATTTCCGTCAAATGTTGTCTGTCATCCCAAGATCAACACCTGCAGATGATCTAAACGCATGCCTGAAGAATTCAGCTCTCGGGAGACATGTAAAGAAAATTACACTGTTGACCAATATGCGTGTGCATTTACTTGGAGATGTTTCTGCACAAATATTTGCCAAACAACTTTTGGATATTGGTGACGGCAAACTTCCAGTTCTTCCTGAAACGCAGGAGATATCGCTCCCAATGAATTTCTGTCAAATTCAAGCATCAATTGCTGATCTGGAAAATAACGTTTTCCGAACATCGCTAACAACTTCAGGAATAACGATTGGCTATGGGAGCGAGCTTTCTTAGCTCCAAAGAATAATGACGTCAATAAAATCAATACTAAAATACAGTTGAAAATTCCTGGTGAGAATACAAAATACAAATCATTTGACACAGTTACAGAAGAGGATCAAGCTGTCAATTATCCAATGGAATTTCTCAATTCATTGGAACCTGCTGGAATGCCACCGCATATATTGACGTTGAAAGTTGGCTCACCAATACTGCTCCTTCGATATCTCATCACACCAAAGTTGTGTAACGGAAGGCTTTCCGTGAAAAAACTTATGCCGAATGTGATTGAAGCAACAATACTTAACGGCAAATGTAAAGGAGATGTGCTAATTCCGCGCATACCAATGATTCCCAGTGATTTGCCTGTCACATTCAAACGACTACAGTTTCCTGTGCGTCTTGCCTTCGCGAGGACAATCAACAAAGCTCAAGGGTAGTCACTGCGCGTCGCCGGATTAAATTTAGAAAATCCATGTTTTTCACATGGTCAACTATATGTTGCTTGCTCCAGAGTAGGAACTCCAAAAACTCTGTATATCTATACACCGAATCAGAAAACCAAAAATATTGTGTATCCATTAGCGTTACGCTAAATGTTACTATTAATATAAATATGTATAAATAAAACTATTACTATTATAGTAGTAGCACCCAGCTTTGCCCGGTGGATTTGTTCATTTATTTTATTAATGATAATTAATACTGCTACTATACAAACACAAATTAATAGAAAAATATTTTTTAAATAACAGCCGAGGAAGACTTCCTGTTGTGGTGATATGTAGTAGAATGGACGTTAGGTCCAGGTCATTTTCCCCCATAGCGAATGGAATAGTGAAAAATACGGTTCATTCACATGAATTAATTAATTAATAAAAATGTATACAGTTTATCATTAAGTTTTACCAATCATAATAATATTATAATATAATAATAACAATAATAATAATATTAGATCTAATAACGAAAAACAGATAACATACGTATAATAAAATCTAATATCTACAGGGGTAGAAATATACACAAGCAGCTGGGATTCTAGGAATTTATCTCCATTATCCTCTTGAAATGTTGCTGTTCGACAAAGCACGCAAGGCTATTACAATGAAGAAAAAGAAATTCATTGGCACTAAAAATGTAATGGTTAGGTTAATAATGCATACTAACATTAAAATAGGCTCCTTAAATATCCAGTTATATTAGCGAAATTACAGGATTAGTCTCCTACTTAACAATTTCAACACAATTTATGAGCAGAAAAGAACAGGCACAAGGACTTTGAGTGGCATTAATATTGCTCATTATAACAACCACCTTCCTCCGGGTTGCACACAATACGACACACCGATCGAAGGTACGATATCCTAATATCCAATTGTGAACCCGCGCAACGCCGGGCTTAGAGCTACTATTTTTATAAAAGGGTACAATACTATTACACATTTTAACCACCTAGTCAATACTATTACACATTTTAACCTCCCAGTCGATGCTATTACCAATTTAAACCTCCTAGTCAATACTATTACCAATTTAAACCTCCTAGTCAATACTATTACACATTTTAACCTCCCAGTCGATGCTATTACCAATTTAAACCTGCTAGTCAATACTATTACCAATTTAAACCACCTAGTCAATACTATTACACATTTTAACCTCCCAGTCGATGCTACTACCAATTTAAACCTCCTAGTCAATACTATTACACATTTTAACCACCTAGTCAATACTATTACACATTTTAACCTCCCAGTCGATGCTATTACCAATTTAAACCTCCTAGTCAATACTATTACACATTTATACCGCCTAGTCAATACTATTACACATTTATACCGCCTAGTCAATACTATTACACATTTAAACCACCTAGTCAATACTATTACCAATTTAAACCTCCTAGTCAATACTATTACACATTTATACCGCCTAGTCAATACTATTACCAATTTAAACCACCTAGTCAATACTATTACCAATTTAAACCTCCTAGTCAATACTATTACACATTTATACCGCCTAGTCAATACTATTACACATTTATACCGCCTAGTCAATACTATTACACATTTATACCGCCTAGTCAATACTATTACACATTTAAACCACCTAGTCAATACTATTACCAATTTAAACCTCCTAGTCAATACTATTACACATTTATACCGCCTAGTCAATACTATTACACATTTTAACCTCCCAGTCGATGCTATTACCAATTTAAACCTCCTAGTCAATACTATTACACATTTATACCGCCTAGTCAATACTATTACACATTTTAACCTCCCAGTCGATGCTATTACCAATTTAAACCTCCTAGTCAATACTATTACACATTTTAACCTCCCAGTCGATGCTATTACCAATTTAAACCTCCTAGTCAATACTATTACACATTTATACCGCCTAGTCAATACTATTACACATTTATACCGCCTAGTCAATACTATTACACATTTAAACCACCTAGTCAATACTATTACCAATTTAAACCTCCTAGTCAATACTATTACACATTTATACCGCCTAGTCAATACTATTACCAATTTAAACCACCTAGTCAATACTATTACCAATTTAAACCTCCTAGTCAATACTATTACACATTTATACCGCCTAGTCAATACTATTACACATTTATACCGTCTAGTCAATACTATTACACATTTATACCGCCTAGTCAATACTATTACACATTTAAACCACCTAGTCAATACTATTACCAATTTAAACCTCCTAGTCAATACTATTACACATTTATACCGCCTTGTCAATACTATTACACATTTTAACCTCCCAGTCGATACTATTACCAATTTAAACCTCCTAGTCAATACTATTACACATTTATACCGCCTAGTCAATACTATTACACATTTATACCGCCTAGTCAATACTATTACACATTTTAACCTCCCAGTCGATGCTATTACCAATTTAAACCTCCTAGTCAATACTATTACACATTTTAACCTCCCAGTCGATGCTATTACCAATTTAAACCTCCTAGTCAATACTATTACACATTTTAACCTCCCAGTCGATGCTATTGCCAATTTAAACCGCCTAGTCAATACTATTACACATTTATACCGCCTAGTCAATACTATTAGGGGCCGATGATCTAGATGTTAGGCCCCTTTATAACAACAGTTATCATCATCATCATCAATACTATTAAACATTCAAACCTCCTAGTCAATGCCACTAAACATTTGAACCTCCTGGTCAATACTACTACACCTTTCAATCACCTAGTCAATGATGTTACCTATTTAAACTTGAACTGTTTTGAATCCAGAGTTACTCACTTTTACCTCGGCTATTAAGAATGTTGTGAATTTCATTTAAGCTACTTTTTATTCACGTCTGAAGATATTTGCACCACTTTAATTCTACCCAATCTGTGACTAAAATCTATATTTTGCGCAAGTTGCTGTGATGCTGTTATCGTAGGATAATTATAGAAGGAACAATGCACAATCATCAGTCTGATAGTAACTATAATAGTACTCCTGTACACAAGAAGCTGCAGAACTTCTGAGTATGCCCGTTGGCGAAAATCATGCTCATGACAGTAACAGAGGAGATTTAATTTCCATGGGTTCAAGAATTTATTTCCCACCAGTAGTACCCGGCATGCGTATTTTACCTTCTCTTCAAATGTACTCATGGGCGGAACTAGGATTTGCTTCACACTGGAATCAAAATTACATTATGGGTGAGGATACGAGCACAATGAGTCATAACCAATAAATGCAATACTACGTTAACGAGAGTTAGTAACCTGGTATCTACTGTTTTCCTTGTTTGATTTTGATGGCATTTTATGCGTTGTAAGCTATTTGAGCATATCAATGTGTAGAACTCAAAAATGAGCAAATTTATTTAAGGAAAGAAATATTCCAATAGCCAGTATCTAGGAAACATGGGTTATACGTAGGCTTGGTTCATTGAATGTTAAATTGAATACACAATGTATTAACGATGTATTAACAATGTATAGTGACATTGTCGACATATCCTTCAGATCGAGAGTACCGATTGAGAGTCGAACGCAGGCGAGAAGACCGAGCGGAAACATATCGGTAAATTACGAATTGCGACGAAATGAGAAAAACATGGAATGGGCGTTTGTTATAACGCACTTTGATATCGAAAAATGACCTCAAATTACACTGAAGAAAATGGAAATTGCAACACCATGAAGGCATTGGTCGTTTGTGTTGATTTTCAAAATATGGAACGATGCCATGTAGGTACGTAAACGATCACAGTTTCAGACCCATTGAATTGTTGCTACAGGTCTCCCCACGTGATTGGTCGCGGATGAATCAACTCCAGTATACGGACTTGGGTGTAGCGTAGTTGACTTGCAGTCTGTGAAGGGAAGTGTTCCCCGTCAAACATGCCTTTACGACAGAGAAGAG
Source organism: Meconema thalassinum (assembly GCA_946902985.2). Lineage (NCBI taxonomy): Eukaryota > Metazoa > Arthropoda > Insecta > Orthoptera > Tettigoniidae > Meconema > Meconema thalassinum. The sequence goes on from OX336397.1 coordinate 148,809,088, forward strand.
CACGCTATAAACAACTGCCGCCGTTTGAGAGGGCTCGGATAATTGGGCTTTGTGAGGCTGGATTATCGCTAAGGACTGTCTCTGCACGTGTTGGCCGACAGGCATCGACGGTACAACGAGTATGGCAGCAGTGGTCAAATGAAAGTACCCACACTCGTAGACCTGGCACAGGCCCTGCGCGACAGACAACTGTGAGAGAGGATCACCGCTTCATTCGGATGGCCCGGATGGAACCCCATGCAACAGTAGCGCAAATTCGAGCAGCTGTGGCACCCCACGTTACACAACAAACAGTTGATAATCACCTGCGTGCAGCTGGCTTACGATCCCGTGTCCCTGCAGAAGGTGTTCCATTGACCCCACAACAGCGACGTGTAAGGCTGGCCTGGTGTCGAGAACGATCGACGTGGGTCGACGAATGACATATGGTCGTCTTTAGTGATGAATCGCGCTTCTGTCTTGCCCGCAGTGATCGCCGGAATCGTGTGCGCCGACGTACCTGGGAGAGGGGCCGCCCAGACCTTATTGTCGAGAGGCACACAGGGCCAACACCAAGCATTATGGTCTTGGGAGCTATTGACTTTAATGTGGAATCAGAGTTAGTGCTTGTTGAGGGCACTATGACTGCTCGACAGTACGTTGATAGGTTACTCAATCCAGTGGTTGTCCCTATGATGGCGAACATTGCTAATGGGATGTTTCAGCAGGACAATGTCCGGGTTCACACTGCACGCATCCCCAGAGAAGCTCTCCACGACATCACAACCTTAGAATGGCCCGCCAGATCCCCGGACCTCAGTCCTATTGAGCATGTGCGGGACATGACGGGTCGACAACTGGCCAACCGTCCTAAGCCACCCACAACTCTGGAACAACTGACCCGTGCAGTGCAACAAGCATGGGCCACAATTCCTCTGGAAGCGATCCAGGGCCTTATTGACTCCATGCCTCGCCGAATTCATCAATGTATTGCAGCTCGTGTTGGGCACATCCTGTATTGATTGTTGTCCAAACTTGCGGTCAGAGGGACTGAAATTGTAATCATCGAATCACAACCGAACACGCGTCCTGCATGATAATTAGAATAGAGAGTATATCAGCAGTGTATTGAATCATCGGAGGTGTATGCAACGCCGGATGTCAATAAAATAGCCTTGCATTTCTTGCAGTGTGAGTTTTTAAGGACCAATCCTTATTAGGACAAATTTTGGAATTTCCGTAAATGGTCACTTACCTGTGTAAGGTGGTTCGAACCATATAAATCTTTGTTTTAACTTGTGAGTAGTCATATCATTAGTTTTGGATTCATGTATGCATACTGAACTAACATTTCATTTACGTGTGTTTTTCAGTTGCGCACGGTCGCACGTCATTTTGCCACATTGCTAGATAGCAATTCTAGAAGCTGTGGACAGAGTGAATTATGGTCTCTTTTGTTTAAACTGCCACGATTTGAGACAATGAGCTCATTTCAACGTATCATTTTCATTTGAATGACTGATAATAATTTTGTCACATGTTTTTGGAATCACGGAGTGGCCGGTTATATGATCGTACATGATAGGAATATAATCAAGTAGAGGATCAATCGTGAGGAGCGATGACGAAGCGGAAGATTGAGATGGAATGCGAAATGGCGTGGACGACCACGAACTCCGGACTGACACAACAATGAATACATGAGTTACAACCACCAATGCATCTCCAGTAATATTTATTTATGTTCTCTTGGTCATGTTTGGAGTTAGCAGTAAGGAACCGTATTTTTTCGTGACAATTATAGGCAGGTAAGCAACCCCTAGCACTATACAGCCCATGACGGGCTAAGGCCGACCAAGCGACCGCTGCCCAGCCATTTGACCTGCAATTATTGGGGTGACGCGTGATCAGCGCGTTGGGTCCCCTCGGCCGTTAATCTTGGTATTCGTTATAGGCAGGTAGCTTTGATTTAGATTTTATATCAAACAGAAGGTTTTCTGGTTAATTTCATTCTAGTTGGCATAGCAACGAAGTGTGCAGTCTAAAATATAAGATTGAGCCGAGCTGGGCAGGGAGTTCGCATAATATGTTTGGTTAAAACAGGCGTGAATAAATGAATGTATAAGATAATCATTCAGCAGCAGAGAACCGGTTTGTTAGCCAAGTTCCAGCAACGATAAAAGTGTCAATGCTACTGTGATTTGGTGAATTCAAATCGAAGTTGAAACAGGCAAAGGGCTTGAACAGTAAGACAAACAACTTATTATTTTACGAGCGTAGCATTCGATTACTTCATAAAATCATAGAAAGGTTAATTATGTCTCTTTAGTAATTCTAAGAGTACACATGTAAACAGACAAGGTTATTAAAGTTTTTTTTTTTTTTTTTGTGAACAGGAATCTTAACCTGTATTATTCTCGATGACTTAAGAGAGGCATTAGTTTAAAAAACTTGTTGTGAAAGATGTTGTATAATAAAAACTACAAATATAATAGAATTTAAGCATGACAGAGGTCAGTGTGAAGTTGCTGTAGACAGTGGGCTTGTTAAGGTGATTGAAGACCAGGACCTCAATCGGCTCTTTTGGGTAGGCTCATGCTGGAGCTGATGAATGTGGTAATGGACACACTATTGGGGAAATGTGTGTATGACGGTGAGCCAAGGGCCACTGGTATGATTATGCTACGATGGTTATAGTAAGAATTTAATAATCCACAATTTATTTTTGATGAGGGAATAAACCTAGCTAAATAAATGCTATATTAATAATGAACATGCGAATTGTGTTGAATTTAAAGATAACATACAAATTTATCCTGAACCTTATTAAACAATCACTTAGCTTAACTGCTTGTTGATAATTTAATTTGATTTGAATATTTTTTATCGCGAGGTGCAAAACGCGGTATGTGAGACTTTAGACTTGAACTTTATTCCATTTTTGAGACAAATCCCATGTCGTGATACGAGGCAGTGGATCTCATGGACATGCCGGATTTCATAGCATGAGTCAGTATTAGTACCGCAGCTATCACTGCATTTCCCACCTACCTTAGATGACAAGGTACTACAAAGAGTAGAATATCCTGATTAGGTAGAGCTCTAACGCAGTTAAAATAGGAGAGCACATTTTATGTGGTAATTTTTGGGGATACTGTGTATTAGTGTATAATGGTGTGTTTGGTATTTTTTGAAATGTCACTGAATTTTAGCTTTCTTTTTCATTAATTGTTTTTCATTGAATTTTAATTGTAATTTACTATTTTAACGTCAATTTAGGATTAGTTATGAACCATAACATAACGTTGAATGTTGTGTGTGACACCAATATAATTTAGTTATTCATATTTCAGCTGATTGTTAAATGTAAAATTCAAGCATTGAAAGTGGTGATTTTCAATTGCCAATAGGATCAGGTGTGATTATTACTATTCTTAAAGGGAATTGTGTATGATTAGCGATTTATTTACGTGTCACGTACTAGTTTGTTGATTCTACTCTTGTAAGTAAGACTTCTACAGGCGATGTTTTAGATTAGTTTGGGGGCATATTTATTGTTAGATTAATTATTGGAATAGCCAGGGATCCTTGTAGAGTAGGCTAGGTATCTGAATTTATGAATAAATTAGAGAAAATATTTTGTATAAGCCTGGATTATATAGTAGTTTTGTGTTTTCGGCGTGGATGTGTAGTTTGGGCTAGGTTTCGTTTAGCGCCTTTAATAACACCCCGGAAACGGCCTGAGATGCAGTTTCTCGTGCTGGTCTAGTTTGAATGCACATCCGAACCTCGTACTGTTTGATTTTGTGTAGGAGAGTGTCTCACAGTGGTTGATAAGGTTCTCTGTTTCCTGGCTCTTCGGACCAATCGGGCTCAGTATCATAGATATATAAATCATGTTATACGTATATTGCTAACGTAGGAAGTTCTTTCGCTCTGTTATAAACCTTTGATTTAAAGGTGAACATACAGCTTAAGGAGTCAAAACTAAACGATTGTATTATTATAACTGTGCCTGTCATTGTTCGTACACAACAATTATATATGTCCATGAATCACATACATCTTTCTATTAGAAGCAATGTTTAAATCTTCAAAATTCAAGTGATGAAAAAATGTGTGTGTGTCTGTGTGTGTGTGTGTGTGAGTGTGTGTACTCTTAATGTCTGCCCCCCCCCCTCTCAATTCGAACACGATGAAACCGAATTGATCTAAATTTGGTAGAGAGGTAGCACTAGCAAAAGGCACCCCAGTTTCATGTTTTATATCACCGCCATCTTGACGGAAACGTAATGGCGGCCACCCAAATGTCCAAAGCTTAAATCAAATTACGACCAACCTAATCATCTGATCTCAACCAAATTATGCAACAACATACCTTTATGTGGGAAGCATAATTTGACCAAACTACAAGACCATCAGCCCAATAGCTTGCATATCGCGGCCATGTATGTGTGCAAATGGATTCCCCCTATCAATTCAAACACGGTGAAACCGAATTGAATGAAATTTTGTACAGAGGTAGCACTATCAAAGGGCACCTCATATTCATGTTTAATATCCGTATAGCACGTTGTATTTCAACAAGCTACTACAACCGACGTTCAATTATACTCCTTGGAAAGGTCAAAAAATTTTAACTATACCCATGCATTTAGCAGAAAGTAGGCTATATGTTCTTTACTGAACATCTTGTTCCCCATGTTTATAGTAATATTTAGGCTTTTGAGTGAGTTTCATTTTGTAGCCATAGGCAGATTCCTAAAAAAAGCACCTGGCATATAGTATTACAACCTTATTGCATTTAATAGAATGGCACTTAATTACTTTCACTCACACGCAAATAGTAGCAAAATAGTAACTGACTGGTGGTGTATTGGATGGAATGTGCCGCGGTTGTCTCACTGACTCTCCTGTAGCTAACGGAACTGTTTACCATATTGCTCATTCAGTAAGAGGTTAGTAAACGTAAAATACATTACCTCCATGGGGGTAAATTCCAAAACATCTTATATATAAAAGTGAAAGTCTGTATGTGGGTATGTGGGTGGGTGGATTTGTTCCGTATACAAATCTACACCGTTCCACCGATCACAACCAAATTTGCATACACATAGTTAGGACCCAGAATGAACGGCTGGCTACATGAATTTTCGATAGTCTTTATCATTCTTCTGATTTCGGCCCTTTTGCACTACAGCAAAGGCTAATAAAGTCATGAAATTAACTCATGAAGGAATGGCAAGGCAGATCGTTTCCATGGCAACATATCTCAAGTCGAGACATGGCCGACTGGATGCGAGTTGCGCTCTGTACTACCAGTATAGAAAATGAGGCTCTTTACATGAAACCCCGTTAGTTACTCAACTGCTCACACAGCACTGTCAACCCAATATAGCATAACACAGACTTGACACTATTTGTCAATATAATTTCCGCAATATCAAAATGCAAATTATATCACAAAATACAATAGTGTGATATTAAATGACAGAAACTGAACATACCTTCGCACCTTATTAGAATAGAATTCCATTAGGTTCACTCGATTTTTATAAAACTCGATTTGCAGTACACTGGTTTCACCACAAGCTATGCACCAACAAAAGATTTCATTGCCCAAATGAGGACTGTGTGTGTGAATTATGTCATAATCAATGTTCCCGATATCATGCGAATATATGCAACAACAAAAAAGACTAATATCACTAACGAAACTCTGCAGGGATTAGATATAGGCAAATCATATTATTTTCAGATGTAGGCCTATTTGCCTATGTAATTTCTCTGGCTATTTTGCTGCAATAAACATTTCATTCATTCATTGTCGGAAAAGATATTGCTGAAATTGTAATTTGATGATGATAGTTGATGTTAAAGTGCCTAACATGGAGGTTATAGGCCTCTAATTCTTTGGGGTGAAAATGATAAATGATGATAAAATGAACACTAGAACTAAAAATAACTACAACTTACAACCTAATTACGGATTAGGAGAAAAAAAGGACAAAAAGGAAGGAATAAGGGAAATAAAATGCAGGTAAAAGAAATGCTCTCAACCCTCAATAAATGAGAATTGACGGATTTGGAAAGGTGTGCCATGAAAGGGAAATAGGAGAGAGTCCGCCCCAGAATCCCTGGAAAAAGGGAAATAAACAGATCTAGTTCAGGTATCATCCCAAACTCAACAGCCGTGAGCCCTTGAGGGTGTATCACCTCCAGTGGTGGGGCTACACACATCCTGCCTTCTTTATGGCCCTATGCAGGAGGCAGGAAATATGACGAAAAGAAAAACAAGAGATCTGACCCTTTGAAGAATGATGGTATAAGGAAAGATGAATCAAGGTCCAATTAAGACGGGAATTTGACAGACTCCTTAGATCTCAGATATCCTAATACCGCCAGGGTTGGAAGAGAACAAGAGTTGATCAAGGGAGGCCAAAAGTGGCACAATTAAGTGGAAGCAATCGCCAACTCAGCTGCCCCCCCCCCCCCCCCCCGGATCGCTAACCAGCGTTCCACAAGTTGTTAGCCCCTGAAGGAGGGGGAGTGTCGTAATGTCGTATGTGAACGAGAGGTGACCAAGGGTGGTCGACAGGATGGATGACAGAAGGGAGCCCGGGACAAGTAACTGGAAGCAATACCGCACTCAGCTGGGGTCCCGTTGTCTGCTAATCCACATCCCATTAGTCGTGAGCCACTGGGGGATGTACTGAAGAATGATTCAACAGAATCGCAAGAAAACTTTATGATATCCATTTTTCAGAATATAACTTATGGGTATGCACTGGACGGTTGATTCCGTAGTTAATTGGATATCAGGGTAGGTCTCAAGAGACGAAGAAGTCCCTATCATGTGTGTCACTAGCAGTGGTCAAGTACTATCCCGGCATTTTGCCTGGACAGAGTGTAGAAAAACCACACTCAAGTTAGTTTATCGGTGCTGGGTTTCAAACCTACGATGTCTGGACTTGCTACAGCTGCCCTCGCAGTCGTGGTGCACGATTAAACGATCACAACTACGGCACGGGACTCTCAAAATGACGACTACACACAACATACGAAGGAGAGTTTGAGTCCGATACAAATTTATCGCGGGAAATCACGTTAAGGCAATCATCACACCTATCTCTGTCTCACGTAAACTCGGGAAAGGAAAGCACACCTCCTATGTTCTCCCTATTTAAAGTGCAAAATGAAAAACAACAGAATGACATACTGGATTTGAGCAGCGGCGTTCAAACCATTGTTTATAATTTACCCCAGCATTTTACAATTTCATCAGCAAACATTCCAAATAAGGTAGGAATTCAGTATATCAATACCGACTACTTACAATAATTGAAACTGAAACGAAACTTCGTGTAACTCAGACCTCCAAGGCGGAAGCCGAAAATGTTAGCCGCTAATACACGTGGTCGCTAAATTATTTTTGCATTTTATGTATAATTTTATTTAAACTTCAGTCTTTAGGTCACAGAAACCTATGTGACATTTTGGATCTAATCTTATACTCTAAAGCCGCTGCTGTTACGGGACATTTTGAATCTTTACCTTATGACGAAAAGTATAATGCGTAAAATATTGTATGTAATATCTACTAGAATCGAAGTTTTATACTCACCGTTAAGGTGTGTTTTACTACTGATATGTTAACGTTTATGTTTTATTAATCATAATGTCCTTATACTACATTCTTTTATTGTTGACAGTTTCTACGTCTACCAACTGTCTTTCGTATTACAAATCAGATATACAGTACTTTTGCGTGATAATGCAGATTGTTCTATGAATAATATTTCCTTCTGTTATTGTAATTGGTAATTATCCTGTTCTATGACTACCTCTCATAAAAGGAGGCCTACCCCCTTAAAATACATGCTGAAATAGGCGTAGAAGGACGAGACAAAGCTCATTTTCACCCCCTCAATGTGAGGGACAAAACTCGCCACATTTTAAGGGCCTAAAACCAACCTTTTTTTTTTTGAGATATTCCCAGAAAACTAATTTCATTTAATAAACTAATGAATGAATGCAATCCGGTAACCATGGCAACAGATTCTCAGAGGTCCATCTATTGCAATTTCATTAATTACATTAGTGTGCAAGTTTGCACACGGTTATAAGGCTATCACGTAACCAAATTAAGCCGTAAAATGCATCAATACGTATAATGCGCTTAAGGTGGTCAAGGGGTGCTCTGGATTTTTTTCACGCGATTTACACCTCCGTGTGAGGTACGGCAGGTCTATTATATTCCTATCCCTATATTATATTATTAGTAGTAGTATTATACTATGGCGTACAACGACGAGACAAAGCCCCTCGGTGCCAGAAACAAAACTCGGGGGCCCTAAAGGGTCCTCGAAAACTACATATTAAGGCTCTAAAACCAACAGTTTCTGAAATATTCCTAGAAAACTAATTTAATTTAACTTAACAAACTAATGAAGGAATGCAAATCGGTAACCATGACAACATTATATCAAGGGGTGGCATCCAACTTTCCATCTATTTCTGTAAGAAGCAATGTCACTCCATTTATTACATTTGTGTGACAGTTTGCAAATGGCTATAAGGTTATCACGGAACCAACGTAGTTGTATAATTCATCAATACAATTAAGGGGGTCAAGGGGTAACATAGAATTTTTCCATGCAATATTCACGTGCGACATATGGTACAGAAGGTCTATTATATCTCCAAACAGCAACATTATTTTCAAAAAGTCCTTAATTGAATCAGCATTTTTTCGGCTTTTAGGAATTTGGGCCATTTGAGGCTAAAGAACCTGAATTTTCATGCACCACGAGCCTTTATAATTTATGAAAGAGGTCTTCCTGTGTATGGGAACCTAACACAACTTACAGGGTCAGTTTTTATGTGACGTGTATTGCGTTTCGTCTACAAGGCTTTCAATTCTATTTCACGTCAAGAAGTACACGTTAGGTGAATTTAGTTCGAGAGCACATTTTAACTAATCTTTTTTTTTATCTTCTTTTTTTTTTTTTTTGTCGACATACGGGTTCATCGTAAGGATGATTTTGTTTGATACTGTGTGGTAGATATACCTATATTTGGATATCTGGGTGATATGTTGTAGACAATAGAATTGTCTTTCTGTGTATCTTCATGTACGCCTATAACTCGTGTTCGGATGCTCGGTGCATCGTAAAATTAGATATGGTAACCATGAGAGTCAATACACCAATCATTTATAAAACTCTTCACCGTAGTTTTCATACAGTAGAAGGGTGGATATAGGGAAAAACTTCTCCAAATTCCTGTTAAAATAGGCGATATATAAAAATTATCCTAGAAGGACGACCAAAGCATATGTTGCGCTTTTCAATGTGAGACACAAAATTCGGGAGTCTATGAAGGGTCTCCGAAAACCACATTTTAAGGCCCTTAAATTAACAGTTTGTGTGATATTCCCAGAAAACTAACTTCGTTCTGATAAACTTATGAAGGAATGACATACCGCTAACCATTGCAACAGTAGCTCAATTGATAATGTCTGGTGTTAATATCGAACACCGTTCGAAGGACGGGTACTTCTGCTAGTACCCTATAAATGAAAGATTTAGATGACGGTTAAACACAAGCATTGGGATATGAACAACTCCAGTCGATCACTTCCCCCACAAAACATGTATACCATGTCAAGTCATCAACCATTGGCATCCACTTAGAAACAAAATCACAACAACTAAGCTGCCACTTCATTCTATGGCACAAGGATAAAAAGCAAGACTATAGAGGCTACGTCCTTTCTTTGAGAAAATAAATAGTGAGGTATCGTGACGCACACTTTAACTCGCATTTATCCTCAGCAATTTTCAATATAGGCTCGAGAATGGTATATCCATATTTTCGGCACCAGCAATTATTTTGCAAATACTCTGTAAATGGTGTTATCTAATTGGATTGCAAGTACATGTCAAGAAGTTTTAAATACTACTTAGCGGGAGAAGGATTAAAGCATGTAGTGGTATGCTGAGAGGAGGATAAAAGTGCTCTGTGTTTTGTGATTCTTAAAAGGTTACCACCTCCTGTAAATTATAACACACCACACTATATGCACTATGTGCTTTAAAGTCCAGGTAAATCAAACATCTCTACACAATCGATGTTGTCACAAATAGTGCTCTCCATTTATCCGTAAGGTTTTCAACAGTGAAGTATGATAACCGATATGTTTACAAAATTCTGTTCTCTGTATAAACCAAATAGGAAATATGGCTATCGTATTGTGAAATAATGCGAATTAATTTGTGTCACTTAAGCGAAAAATCACATCGCTACTTGCTTGGTGTTTAGTTGCCCGTTTCAATGAATTAATTTTGATGTAAAAGTTTGACGCCATTTCTTGAATGTTGCCTACACAAACTGTCATTTGTAGCTCTACAGTCGGGGGGGGGGGGACTGTCAACCCTACAGAGTGCGTCCTCATATGGCTGTTAGGGGGCCTAGAGCAATGTGGGCTGGTGGAAATGCCTCGGAAATGAACCCATGGACCAACAGGCACCCTACTCTGAGGGCTTTATAATACTGGGGCACCCTCTCTCCAGCTCAGGGTTATGAGTGCAGTCCACAACGGTAGCTACAGTGGAGGAGCTGGAATTCGGAACATTGCAGCTGCTGGAAGCGACATCCTAGTACTCGGGATTATTAAGAGTAAAAGGTATTGTCTTCACTCCCAAGATGTGTATCAGTGTAGCGTCTGACCCAAAGCGGGCGGCTACGAATGGTGTCTGCTAGGGACGGTTGAAAAAATGGCGGAGGGCAGCAGCTTCGTTATTAGTGCACATCGGCGCCAGCCTAGGTTTTGGCTGATACGGCGATGTAGCGCACATTTGAGAGCGTAACCATCGTTGTGTAAGTAGTCTCGAAAGTGCGTGTGGAAGGCAACGGGAAACCACCTGATATTTAATCCCCAGGAAATGTTTTAGCATGACTGGAAAACCAAAAGCCAAGGTCCCCAATCTCCGGAAGCCCTTTGGTGGACAGAGGGTGCTAAGAATATCCGGGCCATTCATGAGAAGGGTAGCTGCTTGGTATATCCGTAGCTTGTTTCATGGTGGAAAGGCTCATAATGCTATCAGAGAGATGGAAAGACTCGGTATTGATGTGCTTGGAATCAGTGAAATGCTCTGGCCACTATCTGGAAAATGTGTAGTCAATGGTTATCAAGTGCACTATTCTGGTAATGATGATCCTCATCACTTTAATGGTGTTGGTTTCCTTATGCATCATGATATCAGTAAGTCTATAAAATCAGTTTTTCCCGTATTTTACAGAGTATGTTCACTACAACTTGATGCACGGCCAATTTCGGTGAATATCATCTAAGTATATGCTCCAACATGTGATTCGTCAGACATTGAAGTTGAAGATTTTTATACCAAAATAGAAACAGCCATGTTTTTCACTAAAAGATATGATATCAACATTGTAGTGGGTGATTTCAATCCTAAGGTGGGCCATGGTAGACGAGCTGATATTGTCGGTGATTTTCGCTTAGCTGCAAGCAATCATCGAGGTGATCGATTGGTTTAGTTTAGTCAGGAGTAAGATCTTACTATAGCAAACACACATTTTCAGCTGCCTCCATGTCATCTCTATACGTGGATCTCGAAAGTTGATAGCAGCATTAGGAACCAGATTGATAACATCACAATCATTAAACGCTTCAGAATCTCCATCCAATGTGTGAAAACCTATCTTGGAGCTGATATCACCTCAAATCATAGGCTCCTGTTTGTATTTATGAATATCAGACTTAAGAAATGCAATTAAAAGGGAAGAACTAATTGGATTTTGGTTCAGAAACTTCAAAACATTGATCTGAAGAACGAAGTGCAGACAGAACTGTGTGTAAAACGTATGGACATTCAGAGAAGTATGAATGTAAATCAAATCGAAGGGACTTGGAATCATATTAAGTCTACAATGAATGAAATAAGTCAAGCTAAATTAAAAGATGCCGGGAGAAAAAGGAACAAACCCTGGATGACAGATAAAATTCTGCAGCTGATGGATCAGCGAAGAGCACTTAAGAATCAAGATCCCACGAATTACAAAATTTTGCAGAAATTAATAGGGCAGAAAATAAGGTTTACAAAAGAAAAACAACTCTCTCAGGAATGTGTGGAAATACAATTTCTGAATTCAAAACATGACTCGTTTAGCATGTACAAGGAAGTGAGACAGGCAACAGATATATACAAAACTATGACATGTGGTGTCCTCTTAACAGAAATGGTGATATCTTACCTAGTACAGAAGATAAATTGAAGGAATGGAAGGAATTTATTCAGAATCTCTTCATGGACTGCAGAAATTCTGATTACGGTGCATGTGGATATCACACGTGCAGAAGTGGAATATGTCATTAGAACAACGAAGACTGAAAGGGCTCCAAGCCCCGATGATATTTACACTAAGCTACTGAAACTACGTGTGAAAGAAAAACCCTTTTATTATTGGTAGACTTGTTCATCAGTATCTGCCGGTGTGGTATCATTCCCACTGACTGGTTCAAATCAACTTTTTTAACTTTATCTAAGAAAGCTAATGCAAAATACTGCAATGAATATAGAACCATTAGTTTGATGAGTCATGTTCTGAAAGTCTTCTTTAAAGTATTGCATTCAATAATTTACCAAAAGTGTGAGGAAAATGTCGGAATCTCACAATTTGGCTTCAGAAAAGGCTTCGGTAACAGGGAGAAGTTATTTAGTCTGCAGGTGTTAATCCAAAGGTGTTGGGATGTCCATGTTGATGTTTTTGCCTGCTTTATTGACCATGAGAAAGCTTTCGATAATGTCCAGCATAACAGGCTCATAAACATACTTCAAGAATTAGAGCTCGACGGATGGGACATCCGTATTATTGGTAATCTCTAGTGTAACCAGAGTGCTAGTATAAGAGTACATGGTCAGGTCTCAGAAGAAGTGTCAATTATGCTTTTCAACCTCTATTCGGAAAGGATTTTTCGTGATGCTCTTTATGGAAAGACTCCAGGAGTGATAGTTAATGGAGTCACAAGAAATAATATCAGGTATGTACTGTCATACTTGCAATTAGTCTTAAACCGGCCGTGGTGGCCGAGAGCGCTAACGTGTTACCTCGTGCCTCGCTGGTATCGGGAGAGCGTGGGTTCGAATCCCACCTCGGCCGTTCTGAAAATGGTTTTCGTGGTTTCCCATTTTCACCACCAGGCAAATGCCGAGACGGTTCCTTTCAATAGGTCCACGGCCGATTTCCTTCCAATATCCCTTCCCTGACCCGTCCTGAAAAGAAAAGTACATGACCATTGGCTGCATTAATAAAATTATTAAAAAAGATGTACAAGAACTGCTCGATGCTGTATATGAGGCCAGTAACTCCATGGGCCTAAGGCTGAATGTGAAGAAGTCCAAGTGGATGGCTATACGTAGGAAAGAAGATGGTATTCATGACAGTCTCAAGGTTGGAAATGACTGGATTGACAAGGCGACATCATTTAAATACCTAGGATGCCACTATCATGTTAACCGGGACTTTGGTAGAGAGATCCGATGGAGAATTGAGCAAGCTAGAACTTCTTTTCAAAAAATCAGAAAAGTTTTAGTAAGCCGAGACCTGTCCATTGCACTACGAACACGACTCCTCAGATGTTAGGTCTTCAACATTCTACTCTACGGCGTCAACGTTTGGACATTAACTGAAACCATGTGCATAAGCTACAAGCTTTAGAAATATGGAGGTACCGAAGGATGCCTTCGACAGCCAATATAACCAAAGTAGAAATTTTTCAGCGTATGACCGAAAATCCTGAAATTCTCAATACCATCAAGAGAAGAATGCTAGAATTATTTGGCCTTATGATGGGAAACTGTAAATAAAAACTCTTTCAAATAATACTCCAAGGGAAAATTAATGGAGGATGTGATCTGGTGCGAAGAAAGATATCATGGCTTGACAACTTATGCCAGTGGTTTAGGGTGACAAGACTCGAACTGTTCATAAGATCTATGGACAGATCATGCTACTGATCGCCAACGTCCTTAGAGGTCACGGTACTTGAAGAAAAAAAAGAAGTCGCCAACATGAATTTTCACAAGTGAATAACTATATGAATACACTCCTGGAAAAATATACGTGTATTATTAATTAAATGATTATCCTAAATTGCCCTATTTAGTTGTGTTAATTAATTGGTACCTGTATCTTCTACAGGAATGTACTCACATTATTTTACAAATGACAGTTAATTGTGATGTCCTCGAAGAGCCCATTCATTTCAACGGTTAATCGTCAGTGCATGTTGTTTAAGGAAAAGCATATGAATGACAACATTCCATTGCAATATGTGAGAGAAATGAAATTTAAATGCTCGTACTTAGAAATATAAATCAGCACTCATTATTTACTTATTCTCTTAATCGGGACGATGAAGAACCATGTTGACTTTTAGAATGTAACAGCCGTAGGTGGATGTTATGACCTTTCCCAATGCACAATCGTTTTATCGTGCTGTAGAAGGATGAACACGTTCATCCGGAAGAACTATTAATCCCAAATCTCCGACACATAAAGGAGTATTGTCTCTAATTATTTTAGGTTAAAAATTTCTCTAGGATGACTTGTTTCGATCATCGTCCGATGCATATATATATATATATATATATTGACTGCACGAACACCACATCATTGAAGAGTTGATACGACCTCATTCCTCGTATTTAAGGAAAACTTACATAGTAATAAATGTGGTAAAATTGCGATAGTTAACATTTGACTAATTAGATATGGTTAGGTATTATTCGATTTCCCTTGAGTATCTACCATAGCGATATTAATTGCTTTTCAGTCGGTCAACACCATTGTACCAGAATTGTAAACATGAAGCTAATTATATTAGGTTAAAAATTTCTTTAGGATGACTTGTTTCGATCATCGTCCGATGCATTACTTTTAGGCATTTAAATCTACATCTACGAATAAATATGTTATAAAACTATATATTTGTAGAATGTTTTAGATACAGAAGATTATTGTATACTTTTCAAGAATTCTAAGTTCTATGTTGTTCTTGATATTTAAATTATAGTAGCTATTAACTGTCTATAACCTAGTACTAGCATTAGAAATTCTGCACAGAAACAAACTATCTTCCACAGATCGGAGAACACACAAAGAAGGAAGACATGTGGAGCCTCCCTCAGTCAGTATGGTAACATCAACTTACAATTGTCAACCCATAGTGGAAAAATGTTATATACATGCAATACTTGCGGAGCAACCATAAAACGGAAGGGTGATCTGAGGATTCACATGCTGACCCATAATGGCCAAAATCCACATTTATGTAGTACCTGCGGAGCAAGGTTTAGTATAAAAGGCAGCTTGAAGACACACATGTTGATTCATAGTGGTCTTAGGGTTCATTACTGCACAATTTGCGGGGGAAAATTTACCCTTAAAGGTAATTTGAAGCGACATATGTCGATCCACGGTCCTCAAAAGCAGTATTCTTGTGGAACATGCGGAAAATACTTTACACAAGAAGTTTATTTAAGGAAACACACGTTGAGTCATAGTAGTCAACAGCCACATACCTGTGATACATGTGGCACAAACTTTACGCGGAAGGATAGTATAAAGAACCATATGTTGACCCATAGTGGTCTGCAGCCTTATTCCTGTAATGTATGCGGAAGAAACTTTACTCAGACCGCTAATTTGCAGAAGCACATGTTGACCCATAGTGTGTTAAAGCCACATTCCTGTGATATATGCGGAGCGAAATTTGTCGATAGAGGTAATTTGAACCACCACGTGCTGTTACATAGTGGTGTACAGCCATATTCGTGTTTAATATGCAAAAGAAACTTTACTCAGAAAAAAAATTTGAAGACACACATGTTGACTCATAGCGGATTAAGGCCACATTCCTGTGTTACATGCGGTAAAAACTTTTCTCAAAAATCCAATTTAAATACACACATGATGATCCATAAAAGTCTAAAACCACACTTCTGTTTTACATGCGGAGCAAAATTTACTGAGAAGGGCAAGTTGGAGAAACATACGCGGATCCACAGTGGTCAATACCAACATTCCCATGGAAAAACAATTTGAAGACTCAAATAATGATCCATATTGGTCATTAACCACATTCATGTGGTACATGCAGAGCATCATTAACCGTCAAATGTAATTTGAAGAGACACATGGTGATCCTTAGTGTCTTAAATGCGGGGCATACTTTCCTATGAAAACCAGTTTAAATTAACAAATGTTCCTCGGTAGTGGCCTTGTCATTTGATACATACAGAGCTTTTTTTTGGATGGGGAGGGGTGGGGATTCTCTGAATGGACACCAAGACCTTACTCGCCTTGGACACAGAAACATTACATTCTTAGTAAAATTTAAGATGCACAGGATGATCCGTCATGGCTTATTGCCGCATGCATTTTCATCATTCGCAGTAAACTAAAGTAATGAATGATATTTACACACACACATGCTAATTCACATTGATCTAGCGCCTAACTCACGTGATACATGTGCAGCTACATATACACAAATATTATCTTTTGTGAGTCGCACGGTACAAAAAGTCGCCAGAAGGCATATTTAAGTAATACATGCGGAGCAGATTTCATGTCAAATTAGTTTTTGAAGTTACATTTAACTCAAACAGGTCAAACGCTATCAATATACAGTAAGTAAGGAGCAAAATGTGCAGAGTTTGGGGTTTGAATAATCACCTATTCGTTCATTATGGGAATATAAATATTTAAGAGGTACTTCCGGTCAAAAGAACGAAGAGAGATTTCGATTCACACATTTAAATAGATTGTGGCACGAAGTACTGTTAATGTACAACATTCCATGCAAGAAGTATACCATTGGGACACGTCAGATTTCATAGTGGCTAAAAACCATATCATCATTGTACATACGGAGAAAACATCACTTTAATGATATCTTTGATCACGCACTTTTACTTATTAGAACAGAACCATGTTAATGTAGTACATTTGAGCAAAGTTTATTGGAAAATTAATTTCTAATTTAAATAATTTGTTTTTGCGGACTCAAGCAAATTCCCCTAATATAAATCGAGAAAGGTTTGTTAGAACGCAGGATATTTATGAATCAGGTGTTAGTAGACTGAGGGTATGCTAAACTTACGCTCGAATTATGTATCATTATCGCTTTACAGTGGGCAGGAGATACCGTGAAAAGAGAATAGGTGATGTCTATGGTATCAGGCTAGAAAGGACAAGGCAGGAGAATGCCTCAAATTCTCCAATATTGTAGTGGTTAGAAGGTATAATCTTGAAGAAGAGATGTCGACAGGAATTAAGAAAGAGAGGAGATAATGCATGTTGTGGGCCCCTGTTTGCTCTCATCAAACTCATAACGTCTGGTTAATTTCATTCTAGTTGGCATAGCAAGAATGCGTCCAGTTGAAAATGTAAGATTGAGCTGAGCTGGGCATGGAGCTCGCGTATTATGTTTGGTTAATACAGGTGTGGATGAATTAATGAATAAGATAACGATAAGCATTCAGCAGCAGAGAACCGGTTTTTTAGCCGAGTTCCAGCAACGATAAAAGTGCCAATGCTACAGTGATTTGGTGAATTTAAATCGAATCCGTATTACAGCCTGAGAGTTGAAACATGCAAAGAGCTTGGACAGTAAGACAAACAACTTATTATTTTACGTGCGTAGCATTAGATTACTTCAGAAAATCATCGAAAGGTTAATTATGTCTCTTTAGTAATTCTAAGATTACGCATGTAAACAGATAAGGTTATTCAAGTTTATTTTGTGAACAGGAATCTTAATCTGTATTATTGTGGATGACTTAAGAGAGGCATGAGTTTGAAATGCTTATAGTGAAAGATGTTGTATAATAAAAACTACAAATATGTTCGAATTTAAGCCTGACAGATGTCAGTGCGAAGTTGCAGTAGCCACAGTGGGCTTGTTAAGGCGATTGAAGACCAGGATCTCAATCGGCACTTTTGGGTAGGCTCATGCTGGAGCTGATGAATGTGGTATTGGACACACTAATGGGGAAATGTGTGTATGACGGTGAGCCAAGTACCACTGGTATGATTATGCTACGATGGTTATAGTAAGAATTTAATAATCCACAATTTATTTTTGATGAAGGAATAAACCGAACTAAATAATTGCTATATTAATAATAATGAACATGTGATTTTTTTGAATTTCAAGGTAACATTAAAATTTATTCTGAACCTTACTAAATAATCACTAATCTTAACTGATTGTTGATATTTTAATTTGACTTTTTTTTATTTCCCGAGGTGTATTAAGTGGTATGTGAGACGTTAGACTTGAACCTTATTCCATTTTTGAGACAAATCCCATGTCGTGATACGAGGCAGTGGATCTCATGGACATGCCGGATTTTATAGCATGAGTCAGAATTAGTACCGCAGCTATCACTGCAAGTCCCACCTACCTTAGGTGACAAAGTACTGCAAAGAGTAGTTTATCCTGACTAGGTAGAGCTCTAACGCAGCTAAAATAGGAGTGCACATTTTCAGTGGTAATTTTTGGGGGATACTGTGTATGAGTGTATAACGGTCTGTTCGATATTTTTAGCCTATTTTCATTTTTGAAAAAAAAGGCCTATGAGATCACCTTTTGTCCGGATGTCTGTGTATGCGTATGCGTGTGTGTGTGTGTGAGGATTTTTGTGTGCCCCCCCCCCCCTAATAAAATGTAAACGGCTGGAGCGATTTCACTGAAACTCGGTAAGTACATAGTACTATTCCACGCGACCCCGACCGTGCCCTTCAAACTTTGTTACGTCTCACCAATACAACATGGCGGCTGTGCGAAATATGTAACCAGCATTCAATAACTACGAAACTATAACCGATATCACCCTGGATATCTGTACGGTGATAAAGGGAACTACTAGAAGTTCACCTATGTGACTTTTGAAAACCTGTTAGCTACAAAACCAACATGGCGGCCAAGCGAATTTGCGACTTTAAAATAGACGTTTCTCGCGATTCAACCAACCAAACGCAATAAAACTTGGTACAATATATGTTTGTTCACATTGTAATGCACCGACACCTAACTACGTTCGATTGTTTACATAACCTCAAGATGGCGGCTGCGCGAAATATTTCACCTGCATTCTATATCTCTTAAACTATTACCGGTATCACCATGAAATTTTGTACGAAGATAAAGGGTACTACTGGACGTTCATCTATGAGTCTTTCAAAACCCGGTTAATTACAAAACGAACATGGCGGCCAAGCGAAGTTGAAAGTTTTAAATAGACTTTTCTCAAGATTTCGTGATCCAAACGCAATGAAACTTCGTTCAGCAAATGTTTATACACATTGTAAAGCACTGGTATCTAATTTAGTTCAATTATTTTTATAACCTCAACATGGCGGCTGTGCGAATTTCGAAAATTAAGTTTTTATTTCTTGTGTTCTAATCATGTGATCGAAATCAACATTTGCATTATAAACGTACACAATAACCATCACCTAACAGTACATAATTCTATGGCCTACAGATATTAAAATCCAACATGGCGACCATCCGAAATATTTAGACGGTTCTCAATATATATTAATCTACTACAGCAATCAAACTGAAATTTTGTAAGTGTATAGATGCTATACGCATAAGTTCACCTATGGGACGTTCAATAAACTGGCGAGCACATCCAACATGGCGGCGACGCGAAATTTAAATATTCAAATGGACGTTTCTTGCGTTTTAGCCATCCGAGCGCAGTGAAACTTGATACGGTATATCCTTATACACATTTTAATCGACCGGAAACTAATTCATTAATCTGTTTTCATAACCACATGATGGCAGCTGAGCGAAATTTTAAAATCCCGCTTTTATTTCTTGTCTCCTAATCATGCGATTGAAGTTTCAATAAAACACCTACACAATAATCTTCATGTAATAGTACATGAATCTATGGCCTATAATATAAAAATCCAACATGGTGACTATCCAGAATATTTAGACGGTTCTCAATATCTAAGAATCTATTACAGCAATCAAACTTACAATTTGTATGTTGATAGAGGCAATTAATATTAGTAGGATATATGAAAATAGGCTATTTAGTTCTTCACAGAACTACTTGTTTTTAAATGTCTCAATTTTAGCTTTCTTTTTCCTTTTTTTTCCTTTATGGAATTGTAATTGTAATTTACTATTGTAACGTCAATTTAGGATTAGTTATGAACCCTAACGTAACGTTGAATGTTGTGTGTGACACCAATATAGTTTAGTTATTCATATTTCAGCTGATTGTTAAATGTAAAATTAAGCATTGAAAGTGGTGATTTTCAATTGCCAATAGGATCAGGTGTGATTATTACTATTCTTAAGGGGAATTTTATATGATAAGCGATTTATTTACGTGTCACGTATTAGTTTGATTGTTGATTTTTCTCTTGTAAGTAGGACTTCTACCGGCGATATTTTGAGATTAGTTTGGGGGCATATTTATTGTTAGATTAATTATTGGAATAGCCGGGGATCCCCGTAGAGTAGGCTAGGTATCTGAATTCACGAATAAATTAGAGAAAATATTTTATATAAGCCTGGATTATTTAGTAGTTTTGTGCTTTCCTCGTGGATGTGTAGTTTGGGCTAAGTTTCGATTAGCGCCTTTAATAACACCTCGGAAACGGTCTGATATGCAGTTTCTCGTTCAGGTCAAGTCTGAATCCAAATACGAACCTCTTACTGTGTGATTTTGTTTGGGAGAGAGTCCCACAGTGGTTGATACGGTTTTCTGTCACGTGGCTCTTCGGACCAATCGGGCTCAGTATCATAGAGATATAAATTATGTTATACGTATATTGCTTATGTAAGAAGTTTTTCGCTCCCTTCTAAACCTTTGATTAAAGGTTAACATACAGCTTAAGGAGGCAAAACAAGAATGATTTTACAATTATAACCGTGCCTGTCATAGTTCGTACACAACAATTATATATTTCCATGAATCGCATACATCTTTCTATTAGAAGCAATGTTTAATTCTTGAAATGTTTATCCTTTTTTCAAATTTTGTCTTTTGCTTTGTGCCGATCTTTACCGTTTACCTATTTTTTCCCATGTTTATAGTAATGTTTAGACCTTTGAGTGAGTTTCATTTTGTAGCCAAAGGCAGAATCATAAATAACACCTAGAACAGTATTTCAACCTTATTTCATTTATAGAATGGCAGAGCGATAGCTCTGAAACCAAATCAGATACGGGCAAAGCATGGGGTTGTTTCATTAATTCCATAGTGACGACGACTGAGTGTTTTTCATGTGTGTATAAGGTTTATATATAGGCAAGCGGTGAGTAGGTCAGGTTAGTTAACGTCTATCACCATGGACGTGTTTGGGCGAGCTCGTGTAACCATAGCCATGGCCGCCACTTTGTCAAAACAGTTTCGAGAGGTGGCTACAAAAAGCTATGTCGATCGCAAAGTGCAAAGTGTATCCTACATGGTCCCGAGACTAACCGCTGAAGGCTATTCAGCCAATCATCATCGTATTATTGATGTGCATGAGCCTCGAGACGAAGATGACGTCTGCACGAAACGTTATGTGACCTATCAAATGAAAAGGCTTTATAAATTTGTCCCATCGGTATTTTTAGTGTATCTGTCAAATCAAAAACTGGGCAATGACAGAAACCATTCCCCACGACCACCACCATTGCTGAATGATCGCCTTACCTATATGCTTGCTTCTGGTTTAAGACATTATCGATTGCACTATGATGATGCGATTCATATTAAATATGCGATGCCTCATGAGAAACATTTACAAATAGAAATAAACCGTGATAGGCTGTTGGTCCATAACCATCAAACGGAAAATGCTGGGGATAAATTATCCTTTCATCTCATGCTTACGTTTGAGGAAAAGGGAGCTGGGAAAACGGTGAATGATTATCCGCTTTATATAGAATTGGAATATACCGCTATGAAATAAGGCTCTCTACGTTAGTTGATATCGAATGTTTGTTGTGAAAGGTTCACCAAGTAGCACCATGGTGAAAAAACGATATGCCGTGAACATTTAAAAAAAGCCAGGTTCGAAACCGAGTCGGTCTGCCTCACACCCTATGTTAAAAATAAAATAAATAAATTTAAAAAAATACAAATAGAAAGGCTATCGAAAAAGCATTACAGGCAGTGCGATTGTTTACGAAGCCGAAATCCCTCTATAATGCAACGATAAAATAGAAAGAAAGAAAAAACGTGGGCGAGTCATTCCTGTTGCTAAGCGTGGTTTCTTGCCGGCTTTATTTGCGGAAATGCTACTCTGGGCTCGCTTTTGGCCGGTGCCAGTGCTGTGGCAAAAATTATTAAAGCCGTTGAGCAAGGCAAGCAACAACTAAAAGGAAGTGAGCGACACAATAAAACAATAGAAGCCATTGCTATGGTGGCTAAAAACGTCAATCCTTTAAAACCCGTCTTTTATCAACATGTCCATCTTTGATCTTATCTTTGGTAAGCACCTAAGGCAACTGCCTCGTCATGCCATGACCCATGAGTAAGTAAAAAGCTATGCCAAACGATTAAAGATTTCCCATTTCCGAGGTGTATTTATGCGATATGAATTACCGAAAGCCCCGTAGAAAGAAGAACGAGCCATAATCAATTTAGATGATGAAGAAGGCCCAGGAACCCATTTTGTAGCCTATGTGAAACGAGGTTCCACGGTATGGTACTTTGGCAGTTATGGAAATTTACCACCCCCGATCGACTTGCTGCGTTATTTGGGAAACTGGGTGACGATATTCTATAATGTGAATCGTCAACAAATCTTTGACAGTCAAGAGTGCGGACGTTTGTGTTTACTTTTTTATATAAGAGGTCGCGTTAAGCCAGCAGTTTCATCGTTATGAATGTCAACGCACAGCCACGGACCATAAAATGTCCCTGAATCTCTTTCCCCACATTGAATTGCATCCTGAACAATCCTATGTGCTGGGATTAATTTATTTGGAAAGTTACAACAGAATTTACAATCTACAAGTGGATATTAATGATAAGTTTTATTATGATGATTATATGTTGAGGCTAACCCCTGGAGGTTATACCATCAACCATGTGAACGAGGCCATTAGCGTGGCGATGATAAAACAATTTGGTGTCAAGTCATATGCGGATGGGACACACAATTTTATCTTACAGCCAATACGATTACTCATCGCTGTCGTATTTTCTCTACGTTTAACATCGACTTTGAAACACGAGTTCATTCTATTGGCCCTTTACTAGGATTTAAACCAAGTGTGTTGGCATCTCACCAACCCCATGATTCAGATTATCCAGTGAAATTCATCGAGGAGCATCCCATTTCTGTGACTTGTAATATTATTAGAGATGTATTTACGAATCAAGAACAAAGCCATTCACTGTATGATTTTATTGTCACCTCCCCTTGTGGCTATATTATTTGTGAACACCCTTCAGTGAATCTGTATCATCTTGTGTGTGTCAGCGATATTAGTAATATTACCTTATGGTTAGTGAATAGAAAGCAACAACTGATTGCTTTGGACATCAACACGCCTGTGACCTACATGTAGGTTTCAAAGACGCTATTAAATTTATCTATAAAGCAACAACACCGTCTACGAGGTCAGTTAGTTGCCCGCCGTGTATGAAAAGGTTGACACGAGTAAATCAACATCGCTTACAACGCGTTGGTTATACGTTACACCCCCATCATGAACAAGGAGCTGTTGCAAGTGTTAAATCCCATACAAGTGGAAGATGGCGTCGTGCGCATTGATATGCATTCCTATCAACTTCAACATCAGGACTAAATAACAATGGTGAGATTCAATTCATCATCAACAATCAAGATATGTTTACCCAACCTCATGAAAGTGTCCTTCAAATTGAGGATAAATTGATGAAAGCAGATGGCAGCACCCCCAAGACATCTACGTTGGCGAATCATGGTTTGGCTTTTCTGTTTTCTGAAGTGCGCTATGTGATTAATGATATTGTCATAGATATGAGTCGAAATGTGGGCATGACTAGTCTTATGGAATTATATCCTTCCTATAGCGAGGAAGAAGGTAAAACGCTCTCTATGATAGGATGGTGCCCCAACAGTAGCAATGAGTGGTTAGTTCATACTGATGGCACCTTTACAGGCCTCCTACCCTTAAAATTACTCCTTGGCTTTGCCGAAGATCACATGCGTATTTCTTTTAAATGCAAGACGAAGTTCGTATCTGGTGAGAAACCGCAGTGATTATAATGCACTAAAGGGAGCCTCTCACAAAGTGATTGACTCAAACATTCAACTGCTTCGATTACTATGGAAAGTGCCCCACGTGACGCTATCGAATCGTAAAAAACTAAGCATGTTAAATTTAGTGCAAAAAGACAAAGCCTTGCCTATAGCCTTTCGAAGTTGGAGTCTACATGAATATCCTTTGCTACCTACCACAGACACTCATAGTTGGAGTGTGAAATCTGCTCACTCTGCCGAGCGACCCCTGTATGTTATTATTGGTTTTCAAACCAATAGAAAATACCAATAAAGCAAAGATATCACCCTGTTTGATTACATTCACTTGAGAAATATACGACTATTTTTAAATAATGTTTGCTTCCCCTATGAGGGGTAGGAACTCATTTTTTCAAAAAATACGTTTGGCCCCCTTTATGACATGTTTGCTAAATTTCAATCGTCTTATTATGAAAAACAGGATTGCCCTATGTTTTCGCCACAAGGGTTTAAAGCAAAGGCACCACTGGTTGTTTTCGATTGTTCGTATTTAGAAGAATCTATGAAAATCACCACCATTGATTCAAGAGTAGATTTAGAAACACAAGAAAATGTACCAGACCATACAAGTGCCTACTGTTTGATTATTCATGCCAGAGAAGTAAAATATCATCCTTCGTCCAATTATGTCACCAGCATGTAATCCGCCTGTGGTGATGTTAATAAAATCATCATTCGTAGGATTGATAAGAAGCGCCTGCATGCACACTGTCTTTTGCACTCTGGCAGTGAGCACGCACATAGTCATAGCATTGACAAACGTCATGTGTCCCTCAATGATCAACAAGAACAACAAAAATGACGTGAGAGAAAAACAATGGAATTTAAAATGTGAATTTAATCGTCTGAAAACTTTTGAAACATGGACAGTTCGCTTTATGGATTATGGAGAATTGGCAGCGGCTGGCTTTTATTACTTAAACCGTCGAGATGTGGTCAAGTGTATTTTTTGCAACATTGAAATTGGAATCTGGGAGATGGGGGATTGACCATTTAGCGATCATCAGCGATGGAGTCCATCCTGTCCTTACATGAATAGCTATGATGTGGGCAATATTCTATGGAGTTTGAATTACCCTGACATTGTACCAAACCCTACAAAACAATGTGATACCCGTGGACCGTATATGCAAACCATTCATTTGAATGTTGTTCCAGATTTTAAAAAAACTTTGTAACAAAATTGTAAGTGTTATGAAAAAACCTATATACTGACGTAAACCTGTTGTTCAATTAATTTGATCCTTTTCTGATAGTCCTTGGCTTGCAACGTTAAACCATGATATGGGTTAGTTGTTGATTAGTCGTCAACGAGGTAACAAGTAAAAAAAAACAGAAAAAAACATCATGCGTACACTCATCTTGGGTTGTCAGGGCTTTAAATTTGCAGATAACAAATTTATATTTAAGGAAGTGGCTTTTATCGATTGTAGTACGTTTTGGGTGTCACACCCCATCCATTTGGTGTTTAAACCTCCCTATGCTTTCGAGTTGCTTAGTGAAAAATATAAAAAGCAGAGCCAATGGATTGAAAATCATTTGCAATTAGTATGGAAAGAGAATTATATTTCTTACAAGTATCTTGACATATTCATGAAAGCCTATTTGTCCTCTGCCAATGTCTTACTTGTTAAAGGAGCTGAAAAACGCCAATGGCTCGAACCATTTTTACCCTCTCACTGTCAATGTATTAATATTTTAGATTTGGGTTGCCCATCCCTGTAAAACGCTCATGGATACTTGTCCTTGCGACTTTATTGAGAATAAAGCCTTAGCGCATGCGTGGCAATTGTATCATTGGCTCACCACCAATGCATGTTACGAGTTGTTGAACAAAATTAAAACTGAAAGTTTATCGTCCAATTATAGCAGTGAGAGTTGTACACGTGAGGTGATAACATCAACGTTATAAATATGGACGCCACTAGAATCGACAAGGCTATTGGAAAGTTCTTTGTGGGCAAGAAAAAACTTATTTACTTTACACAACTTGAATTATTAGTACTACCTAAATCATTTCCTTTTTATGTTGCTGCCAACGCTATGAAAGAAATTTGGGAAAAGGCGCCTACCGAGTGGACTACTGACCCTGTATTGAGTGAACTACAACCATGAAACCATTTTTCCTATCACAAGCAATTAACCATGGCAAAAATACCCTCCATTCGACAGTGTGCCTCATGCCAATTGATGAAATTATATCATGGTCATAAAACTCACTGTAAAGACATTGTTTCATGGTTGTCATGCGGAAAACCACCACATACCATGCTCGTCAGAAGCCGCTGACAATCAACAACAAAAGTGTTTTTCACCGATTGAAACCTCCATGCCCGAAGGGTACTGGCCGTGGAATTATTGATAACATCATTAATTACTTACCACTCGAAGTTCACCTACCTGCTTACAGCTTTTGCGGCCCTGGTACTCGTCTTAAAGATCGTTTGAGGAGAGGGGATATGGGGATTAATGCATTGTATCATGCATGTCGTAATCATGATATAGCCTATCAAAACAGATATCCCACTCTAAGACGCATCGCCGACAAAGTCTTGTTAAGCATTGCCAAGCAACGATTAACAGCTCAGATGCCAGTCTATCAGAACGAATGGCAGCATTTATGGTCATTGGTGCTATGAAAAGCAAATTACTTTTAACTATATATGGACTTTAACATGATCAATTTATTTTAAAAAAATGTATAGTATCACTGTTATGATTTTCAAAAATATACAAAAAGACAAGAGACCCTGCGTGTTTGTTTCTTTCATTATTATTGACTAATAATTTGATTATGATCATTACAAATATTGTATAAATGGTATTTGTACTACAACTATTTTTTAAAATTATAAACAATAAAAAGGGACGACAGTGCGTCATTATTGACTAATAGTTAGATTATGATCATTATAAATATTGCTATAAATGGCATTTTTATTACAACTAATTTTTAAATTATAAACAATAAAAAAGGACGGCAGTGCATCATTATTGACTAATAGTTTGATTATGATCATTATAAATATTGTATAACTGGTATTTGTACTAAATAATAAAATAAATTAAAATGTCATGGGCTTAAGGGTCGCTTTATGATCAAACACCCCCTTATGCACTGCAACCACAAGATTGTTTTTTTTTTAAGCAGTGATACTAGCGTATGAAATCATAAGTCTAGGACTATGTTCTTGTAAAAGGCTTATTGAAAATCCACATCCTGTTTCCAGTCTCCGACCGGGTCAGGAATGGAATGTATGAAGCCCCCAACTAGCGGCGAGGATGTAAAAGGCTTATTATTATTATTATTATTATTATTATTATTAAGGCCTCCGTGGCTTAGGCGGCAGCACGCCGGCCTCTCACCGCTGGGTCCGTGGTTCAAATCCCGGTCACTCCATGTGAGATCTGTGCTGGACAAAACGGAGGCAGACAGGTTTTTCTCCGGGTACTCCGGTTTTCCCTGTCAAAATTTCATTCCAGCAACACTCTCCACTATCATTTCATTTCATCTGTCATTCATGTAATCATTGCCCCAGAGGAGTGCGTCAGGCCTCGGCAGCCGGCACAGTCCATATCCTCGCCGCTAGATGGGGGCTTCATTCATTCCATTCCTGACCCGGTCGGAGACTGGAAGCAGACTGTGGATTTTCATTTCTTTCATTATTATTATTATTATTATTATTATTATTATTTAATAAAAAAACATGTTATTATGATTTTTTGTACAAAACCATGTAACCATTTAAGGCAATGTAACGTTAACTTTAAATTATTTATTTAATTAGTAAATAGTGTAGATTTGTTTTCTTTTTTTTAAGTTCCTCTCTCTCTCTCTTTTTCTAGTTTTTTTTTTTTTTTTTTTTTTTTTTACTTTGTGCTGCATAAGTGGGTGTGCTAAATCAACAAGCCATCCTTAAGTGCATGACGTTTTAACTTATTTTAAGAACTATACATGTACATCAAAAGAAAGTAAAAAAAGGTAAAATAAACATGCATAATTGGCATGATTCTATTCACGTAGCCTAAGGCTAAAAAAAATATCTCATTAAAGAGAACTTACAAAACATTACCAATCACCTATAGCCATTATATGCATCATTGTATTGACTTAGCTTAAGGCTATAAACAAACATGAAAAGTTAAGAAAATTATTATTATTATTGTTATTATTATTATTTTCATCTACATGGACCGTCTTGCTATTATCAATCATGAGCAACAATTAATCGACGTCAAACTGTTGAGCACCAAAAAAATATTTTTGTTATAGTAAAACATCAATAAACAAAGTAACGACTATTGTACAATTATTATTATTGTTATTCGTTTTCTACTTTTACAAAACAAATGATGCAACGATTATTTTTTTACCCTCATAGATTAAATAGATAGGGTGAATACTTGAATTGACGTGATCCATAACATCATCAGGTAGATTATTAAAACGCGTAGGAAGAAATGATTCAAAGTCTTCGCAAATGCAAACAGCTCGTTCACCAAATTTAGTTTTTAATTTTTGTATTTTATGTACG
The DNA here is from genome assembly GCA_946902985.2 of Meconema thalassinum. Classification (NCBI taxonomy): domain Eukaryota; kingdom Metazoa; phylum Arthropoda; class Insecta; order Orthoptera; family Tettigoniidae; genus Meconema; species Meconema thalassinum. Next base: position 148,837,947 of record OX336397.1, read on the forward strand.
CGAAGGGGTGTTTGCGTTGGCAATTCACTCATTTTCTTGCGTACACGGCCACAGGCTTGACCAATTGCGTTCAAGGCGTCCATGCTTGGCTATAAGGAAAGAAAAGAGTGTTACTATTTTAACACTCTCATCCTTATATAACAACAACAATAACAATAACATTGTCAATACATTAAAGCGTGTTTTTTCTAAGCCTGAGCGTTTTTGCCTAAAGTTGTAGATAGTATTGGATAAATTGACAAAAATATAATAATGTTTATAGGAGGTATGCGATAACTGTTGAACCAACATCAACAGCCAATTGTTTGTGTTTCATGGTCCACATGACGTAAATAGGTATACTGTTGTAAGTGACAAACATCATCGATAAGAAAAAATTGTGTTTTAGTGCGTATGACGTCCATTAATAGTGCTTGATGAATTTCTTGCCACGGACCACGCCCGTGAAAAAAAGTAGCTTTTAACACTGGAAGAATCAACAACTCTTTTTTCTGAAATATAACTAGGCTGTCTGCGATATGATGATTCATATCATGATACATGCTCATGTTTTCTAAAAGAAAGAGAAAAATAAACCAAGCTAACATTTTAAACTACTTTTTTAAAGATATAAATAAACCAAGACCTTGTTTTATTTTTTTAAATTTTAAATTTAAAAAAAGAATATTTGATTCTTACCACAGGGTAGAGGGGGTTGTTGAATCACATCAGAAACGTGCTAGAGCATCATTAGACAAATAAATTAAAACGTATTTATAAGGATAGGGTTGAATCACTTGCCCATCTGCTAATGAAATAGTGCAAAACAGTAACCACTGCCACTGACGAAACGTATTTTCAAAATCTGGCAAATATCTAAATGGTATCAAATCACCATCATTTTAATTACAAATAGTGGGGCTCTCACATCTATAAAATCTAAAATATGACCTTGGTTTAAAGGTTGATTACCAGCTAAGCCTGTTTTTTGTATGGGTACATCTAACAGTTGTTTATGTTGTATCGTCAGTAACTGATCTTCAACTTCTGAGCAAATGGCTTCATACATTTATTTTTCTAAAATGATAAATAACAAATTGCAGAGTTATTTTTATTATTAACATGTTATGATTCATATTATTTGTTATATGGGGGGTTCAATAATTTGTGGCAACAGTTTCCATGACAGATTAACAAAAACGTAGGCCTCTGGACAATGTTCACATGACCACTGCATCACCTTTCGGTAAAACGTATGTAAAACAAACAAATGATTGTCCCACACTGTGTAGCCTACTTCATCTTTTTCAGCCAAAACATGAATTTGATAATTATTTAATAGGAAATGTTTTATGAAGATTAAGTGCGCGTCATTTTCAAGATCCCTTGGAGGTAAATGTATGCCTCTGTTGTTAATAGGTATTAGCATATAATCCCCTTGTTGAATGACTTGTATACGATTCCCCTGCTGACGTGCAAATTCACACTGCATACTGTTAAATAAATTTTAAAAAAGGTATCAACGGATACGATAAACAAACAGTTGAATGCTAATGGAAGCCTATAAAGGCAAAGTATAATACCATGCATTTATTAACCATATCTATATCCAAGAAACAAAAGAAAAAAACACAAATTTAAACCAGGGTGTGTGTGTTTCCATAAACATGACTAAACCATAAACTTAAAAAATAGCCAAATGTCTTTTCAATGTTACGTATGCTCCTAAAAGCCGAATCAAACAACAAAAAAAACATAAGAATCTCATGTTGTTGTTAGTTTCTAACAGACCTTATTCTATGTGGTGAATATTGATTCATAGGTAAAGTAAAATAAAGTTGATGGAATGCTTGTTGGTGATATGAAGTGGTTCGTTCCTCAGCAGGGAATTTATAGAAGTGAAAACAAACATATTTGAAGTTACTGGAAAATAAACATTAAATAGAGGCTTTATACATAACGTACACCAAAAGTCTGGAAAACAATTCTCTTCAGCTAATTTAACAATGATTTGTTTCATCGTTAAACCATACCATGATTTATGAAACACTTGCGTTGATACATTATTTTCAAAGCCAAAATTTAGCATGCGGGATTTGCAATAGTGATGGTCTGGATCATGAAACAAGTCATCATCTTCGTCATGATCAATGATGCTGTCATAAAAAAAGAGGTATCAATGCGTACTTTAATGTTTCTATATTCCCAATGATAGGCCACACGTTGCGGATTATAATTTACCACCGTTGCATATTCATTAAACGTAGTGTGTTTGGTCACAATAGCTCATCATTGAATCTGTAAAGTAGTAGTTAACGATTTACTAAGAAACTTAAAAGAAATACTATCAATATATACACTGTCTGTCCCCTAAGTAAATATCAAAAATAAAATAAAAAATAAGCAAAACACAAATAAATAACCATCTGTCTGATGGCATCTTTACCTGTAGGCCACAAGGATAACATGCATCAGGCTTAAAAAACAATTTCTCTTCAGATATTCGATTGGTGTTGTTTTTCAAATACACCACCACTCTCAACACTTGCCATAAATTGAGATTGTCCACAGTAAAAGCAGTAGATTATTTTTTGTTCTTGCATGAGGTCTATTAAGCCACAACCTAGTGAGGCCTATTAAGCCGCATGCCTAATGAGAGTGGGTGGTCACTTTGCTGAAACATGAGGCCTATTAAGCCACAACCTAGTGAGGCCTATTAAGCCGCATGCCTACCGAGGGTGGGTGGTTACTTTCCTGAAACATGAGGCCTATTATGCCACAACCTAGTGAGGCCTATTAACCCGCATGCCTATTGAGGGTGGATGGTCACTTTGCTGAAACATGAGATCTATTACGACGCCACCTAGTGAGGTGTATTAAGCCAACACCTAGTGAGGCTTATTAATCAACATGAATAGGCTCCTTGTTTGTTTTTTCCTAACCTAACCAAAAAAGCCAACATGTTTTAAATCTAGCCTGTGCACAGTGAGCCATGCAAACGTTGATCCATGGCTCTCTTTATGCGTTGACAGGCAAATAGCACAAGTCATACAATTTATATACAACTATTCACACACATTCGTATATCCTTGCTTACATCCATGTACACGGGTCAAAAAACAAAAATTATAAGATACATAGTCCGGTCTGGATACTCAAACCCGTGCAGTCTTGGGGGAGGACCTTTTTTATGATTGCAATTTATTCTTGACATCCTAAGGATGAAATTTAGGGAGGGAGTCATTTTTGTAATTTTGGCGTTTGGCCGCCATTTTGAAAAATGGCGATATTAGAAAATACAAAAATCTCCCAAACTACTCAGACAATTTTCATGTTTAGCCTTATAACTGGTATGTATTTCAGATGGTCAACCTCGATGAGTAGTGGATAGCATTCTTGGCTGTCAACGCAGAGAAGAAATTTAGCAGTTAGCGATGGAACAGCGTTAGCTATACCAACGCCTGAAGTCAAAAGAGCTCTATCCTATCCTGTAGTCCCCAAAACGCTTAGCCACAATGATGTACGCAATAATTCACAGCCAAAGAGTTTGGAATCCAGCGAAGAAGCACCTGTAGTGCATCGATTAATTGCTCACTCACTTGTGCGTTTGATTCAACTGGGAGAAAATGTACCGTCATATACTGGTTATCATTGTAACCTTTAAAGCCATATTGAAAAGTGGGAAACATATAATGTCAAATCTTACTCACAGCCACCAAGCAAAGAGGTTGTCAAAGATGTGTTGGATTGGTGTCAGAGAGTTGCGGAACACAAGAAAATGCCAGTAATTCAACTTGTTGGTGATCAAGCAGTTTATTAATATATTGAAGGATATCAGTGTGAGGAAGAGAATAGGTGGTCTCTCGTAAAGGGCGTATTAGGTGGATTTCACACAGAGATCTCATACCTTAATGCTCTAGGAAAAAGATTCGCAGGAAGTGGTATTGAGGAGCTAGCTGTTGCTACAGGTGTTGTTGCTGCAGACAGTGAAAAGCAAGCATTATCTGGAAAACACTTCAACATGGCAATGCGTCTGCACAAATTGATAGCAGAAGCTTTACTACGCATGCTGATTCAAAGATGTGTTGAGAATAACCCAGATCTACTTAACGGTTTTGAATATGTAGTGGACATCACAACAGAACAAGAAAGTAAAAACTTCGTTGCATCAGATTCATTTAACAAATTTCCGCATGGGACGTTTCGAGATATCTTCGAGTCCGACTCAGATATGGCAAAATTTTGGCTCTCTTACATCATCGAGGTGGAAGTCATGTTTCAGCATTACCATTGTCTGGGGAGTGGAGTATGTTTTGATGAATACTTAGATGGTTGTCGCAGAATGCTTCCCCTTCTAGCATCATATGGTGATAGGGTAATATAAATTATCTACGCTACCTCTCTCTCTACTACTGGCAAATGTCCACCTTGACAAAGGAAGAAAGGATACATATGTCCTCAATATACTCATTCTCGATGACAGGCAACAGTTTCAGCAAATAGTCTCCCGATCAGGTTATTGAAATGACCATGAACAAACAGTCGAAGAAACGAAGAAGTGGTGGCTGGGTTGAATTCTCCAAGAATCTTCCCATGATTGCTGTTAACATACTAAGCAGACCTGCTGTGTTGTACTTAAGGGAGCAATTACAACAAATCATAAATTTAAAGAATCCTCTCTACCGCCACCCAGAAGTGGGTCCATCAAGGATTAAGAAAGACTTGCAAGTAATTCATGAAGTAAAACTTGCCCTGGACTAGTGGGATACGGACCCATGGAACATAAGCCAACCAAATCTTTGCTCACTCTGCACTGGACAGCCAGCGACGGAGGAAGTAGTCATGAGCCTGCACACAGTAGCAATATTGGACAGACTTTCTTCTGGAACTAGATCTCTGCACGATTCTATCAGCAAAAGAAAAAGCAAAACATTTGCCACACAGACAGTGTGCATTTCAAGGAGCAATCAAGATGTAAGGATATTGGTAGACCACACTGCAACGAAGCAAGTTATCAATCTCTTAACGAGTGGAGAAACTCCTACCATGACTCTACTGGATATCATGCAATATAGAATAACAACAGTGAGCCTATCTCTTTTTACAGCTGACTGTTTGTTCCATAAACCAGTCAAGTCAAAATTCAGGACATTGTTGACTCTTCAACCTGTAATGCCGCCACCACATTACCATGCCATCATAGATGTTGGAATGGCATGGAACAAGATGCCAGCGTGCAAGACTTGGAATGATTATGCCTTCTACCTCTACAAATACATACTAAATCGCCATTCTCAAGCAGTAGCTTTTCACCTAATCAATGATATTTACAATGAAGAAACAATGATTGAAAGTACGAAATATGAGCAAAAACGTCGTATGCAGTCGTATGGGTTCGTCCCAAACGTTTACCCAGTTGCTGACCAGCAAATGCCTACAGGGAATGCCTGGTATTCATTTCTGTCGAAGCCTGGAAACAAACAGAGGCTGCAAAATTTCCTTCTGAATGTGTGGCAATCCTACGAGCATAATGCTGACTGGTATTATACCATGGATCTTTCCTGCTTTGATCTCACATCTGGCGAATGCGACCCTCGATTCAAAGCACCATGATCATCTGAAGCCGATACCAGGGCGTTTTTCCAAGCTGCACGGTTAGGCGGTTCTGATTCAATTGTTTTTGATTTCGAGGACACAGATGTATGGGTTATTGCTTCATACATCAGTCACCTAACTGAACAGGATATATAGATGTACAAGAAGAAATCCGGAAATGGTACAGAATTCTACAACTGTCACTCACTGTTCTCAGAACAAGACAAAGCCTGTGCTGCTCTTGGAGTCTACACATTCATCGGTTGTGACACAATAGAAGGTTTCTTCGGCTTGGAGAAGGTCAAAGCAATGAAGCGCATTCTTCAGCTAATTAATATGACACACCTACAGATAATACAGCAACTTTGAGTTAATGACGAACTATCCGATGAGCTGTTCCTTCAACTGCAGTTGTTCACAATTAGGATCATCTACAATGACCCAGTGAGCAAAAGATTGTGCAAAGCCCGAGCACGTAAATGGCGGCAGTTGCGATGTTACGATTCTGCCAGATAGCCTCCCGACGAAGACTCATTTAGACAACACTGTCTTCGAAGTCACTTGCAAGCTTATGAATATAAGAATGCAAGGCTTGCAAAATGGCTGCTCCCGACTAACTTTGGATGGGAACAGCTCCAAGATGGATTTCGACCCATCACGCACACAATACCCTCACTTTCAAGTGGAGTCCAATTTTCTCAAACCAAACAAACCTTTGCAGAGGAATTTGTCGAACAAATATGAGAAGATGTCAATTCACCTGTTCATGATTCATCCATAGAATACAGCGACACAGAGGAGGAGTTCAGTTATTGACATAAGGATATGTGTTGTGGCTTTCACACGTTCAACAGACATAAAATTAATGATGCACAAAAATTTCAAAACATTCCAATTGACACTACTACAGATACGTCTGTCCTTTGAAGGCAATATACTAATGACATTATCTGTATTTGATATTCAGTAATATTACACCAAAAGTATACATCCATAAAGAAAAACATAACAAAAATGCAAAATTGTTTCCTTTTCCCTTTCAGATTGGAACCAGTCACATTGTAAAATATATAGAACGACTAAATACCTATCGAGAGGTATCTTATCCATGAAAATTGTCCAAGTAGATTTTTCTATTTTCTTATTTCATGAAGACTGGTCGCCATTTTCCAATATGGCGGCCAAACGCCAAAATTACAGAAATGACTCCCAAGCTAAATTTCATCCTTAGCAAGTCAGAAATGAATTGCAATAATAAGGTTCCCCCAAAAATCACACGGGTTTGAGTATCCTGACCGGACTAACACTACAATTTTTTATTTTTATTTCAAGGCTCGAGATGGCATCACACACGTTATAGCAACCAAACACACGCCGTGTTGTACAACAACAATAGCAACAACCATTACTGGTTGTAACCAAATGGGACGCTTGTCATCATATCCTGACACCACTGTCTTTTGTCGTCCAACAAAGCAAGTGCTTGTTTTCGCTGTTTCATTAAAAATAAATTATGACCTTTTGAAAGAATCCTAAACTGACTATGTGTCATGGCTGTGTGGGTCATAAGGACATGTAAATAATCATCCCAGAGGCGTTTAACCACATGCTGGCTAATCCCTTTGGCTCGCGTGGATTCACATCGATCCCCCCTGCCGAAAACTATATATTTTCGGAGCAAGCCCAACAAACTCAGTCATCATGGGTCTGAACATTCATCTTTCTTTAAACCAATTTCTTTTTTGTTCAGACGGGGGATATCGAACACGTTCTTATCCCTAAACGATGACGTGTCAAACCATTTTGGATTTTGTTTGATTACGACGTACGGGTTACAGTCACGGATATGGTAAATGAAACTATCCGTGTAAGTATATAAAAAGGAAATGCTACCAAATCGCTGCATTGCAAAACCATAATGAAATTTATACATGTGCAATTTTGAAAAATATGAAATGACTTGCCCTAAGTAGATAGGTTTATTCATGACCACTTTAGTTTTGGCAAGTTCAATAGTCAGTAGATCATGATCAATAATGTTCAAAGATTTGAAATTTGGTTTTGCAATATATTTTTGAGCTCCCCATCCGCTATGCCATGTGTTGACCAATTTACTGTCCCGATACTACCGTACATTTTCCAAACTCTTGCCATAAATACAATTATTCATCAGTTTAAAAAAATATTTGAAATGGCTGAGTGGCACTTTGTCTATAACTGGTATTCAAATCCATGGACGGTTTCAACCACCGTTTCCGACAGAAAGAGATACCTCTATGGATTTTTTTGAGGGTTAAGCCCTGGGCTAAACATTCTACCAGCATGTCAATATGCAACACATAGTGATTTTTGTCATATAAGGTGCCCATCAATTTTTTATGATTGCCCTTACTATCGGGCGGCACCATTTTCTCTATGCAAAAGGGGAAATCACCATGTCTCTGTCTAAGATCGGGGGGATAAACTAAGTCGATTTCAAGGACATATCCTACGTCCTGTTTCTCGCTTGCGCTATGCACATTAAAATCTTTAATTTCGTCCTCAGACAGCCAGACAAAGTGTCGTGTATCGCGTATCGTGTGCCTATCTGGAGATTTCTGAATTAATCGAAGAGTACTTCGCATCACAGAGCACAATGAATGCATGTTGTTGTATAGAAAACATCACTTTGCATAACAAAGCACAATGAATGCATGATGGTATATAGAAAACATCACTTTAAGGCAATATATAAAATATAAAATTGCCCCGAGACTGCACTATATGTTAGTTCAATTGAACTAGCATTTCACAAACTTACGACACCGGTGATATTGACAGCTTATTCCAACATTCCCGACATCAGCGTTTTCATCAGGGAGACAAGGCTGTGCCTGCCGAAGTCACTTTTTTACTTACCTAGCGGCACGTACAGGGGGGATTTAAATTGATGACCCTGTACTATATAAAGCAGAATGTTTGTGAGTTTTTTCCTTACATAATTTTCAATACTTCCACCTACCTTTACCAGGTTTTTGAACTGTAATTCTTTAGGATATTGCGGACATAACTGACTCGTCACCATTGGGATACACCACCACCTTGGAACAGTAGTGCGGCTCGAGGGATGTAACAGTTGCACCCAGTATCAGGAGGAAGCGAGTATAATTTGACAATGCAAAACCACGGCAACAATATTGCCACATCACTTGTGTATTGTCACCAGTCAAGAGTCGCAATACAGTGAGTGTGCAGGTGTTTCTGTGTCAACAACTTTCACTCAGACTTCTTCCATCTTGAAAGATAATCATCAATAATAGGTCTATTGCACAGCAGATAAATTTGTATTATACTCTGATTTACAAAAGATGGTCGGTGAAAGCTGTCATCCGCTTGAACGGTGAGGTGAGGAGTGGAGATGAGAGGGGAAACGGTCTCTATAGCAACAGCCAGCAATGTTGCAATGCATGCCGACACAGCACTGAGCACATGGTTTGACTCAGTGTTCTACTGTGCCTTCACTTGTCACGGTCATTGGACCGCCAGGCAGGGGGGCTAACTTCCCCAGTATTTGTGTCTTCCTGCAAGCCTATTGGAATGTTATGAGTCATGATCTGCCTCAGTGGCAACGCAGCATTTCCCCACGTGCTAGCTTCGACAGCTGTCAGCGACCATTATTGGTAATTCAGGGTATAGCTGTAGAGTGTCTTCTCTCTGTGTTGTATACATCAAATGAAATAACGCTGACAAACATACACAGGTAGCATGGCTTCGGCGTGCAAGTTAATTTTTTATTTCACTATGTGAATGTACTCGGCATTGACTCAAGATCGATTTATAAAATACATTACGTGTAATTATGCCAATATTACGTCCGAAGTGTAGACCTGTGTATTCAAATCGGGTGATTTACAACAATACAATATACAGGGTAGAGTAAATAATAATTATTATTATTTAGCGTATGGCACATTAAAACATAAAATTATCACATACACGAAATTTGAAACAAATTCCAGCTATTAAAGTACAACTATCTACATAAATCTGTATACAAATATTCTATTTCATTTTGTAGTACTTGACATTTCGTTCTACTTATGCCTTCTGTGGTTCTTAGCTGGAAAACCCTGAGAAGGGCTATTTGTATTCACGTTTTGTGACATCAAGCAATATTTTGAGCCAGGAGATCACTGGGATTGTCTGGCTGCCAAAACTCCTTGGTGTCGATGTTTCCCACGGAGTGACCGATCTTTAGCACCACTCAGGGGGCACATGTAGCTTAAGGAATGCTATGGACGCGAACAGTCTTTGTCCCCCATAGTTAATAATACTAATTATTGAATTACAGCGCACAAATTGTTTATAATGTTGATTACAAAATTGAATTATCACACGTACTGTCACCTCTCACTTTCACAAAAGATCACAATGGATGATCCCAATTTTTTACATGTGATTATGTGGTACCGGCAGCATTGCACACCGCACCATTTACATACACAGGAGTCGTCTGGGTCATGGAAGTACTCGGTGTTACACAGTTTATGGTGGTACCCATGTACCGCAGGTCAAGTTAGTGTCTGTTCACGTCCTGTTCATCATGGCCTCCGTTGTGTAAAACTCGAGCCCGATTTCTTCCCTCTTCTCCACTCAGTCCTGCATTAGTTTTTTGAATGGTAACCCTCAATGAAGAAGGTCTCCTTGGCTAGTTCATACGCTAGTCTAGATTTTGCGTATTTCGATACTTCCATCGTAGCTTTCAGGAAGTGTGACTTGGCTGCTTCTAGTGTTCTCAGGTCTATCAGGGTCAGTTTCTCCCAGATGATTTCTAGTCTGTATGCGTATTATGTTATGCTAATTTAAATAATAAACTGGATGCATGGGACAAGCTGTGAAAGGAATGTGGGTTGAAAATAAGTCAAAGTATTTTATTTATTTATCTATTTATTTATCGTATGGCTTTTAGTGCCGGGAGTGTCTGATGACATGTTCGGCTCGCCAGAGGCTGTAGCTGCTTCAAGCGGACACCCCTAGGGTGAGCTACAAGTTCCGTTCAATTTCAAGTAGTTCCAACTTTCGCTACCAGATGTCAATGGTACCTAGTGGTGAACGTTGGAACTTTGATAGAGCGTTACAATAAAATCTAACCTAGAAATTTAGCTCCACACAAGTTTAGCCTGTGGAAGGATCGTTTACATGCCATAAATCTATGACATGGGACCGCTGGCCTTACTTCCCCTCCGAAGAAAGGAATACTGAAGGATTTTAATGCTCTTAAAAATCCGATGACTTCGGTCGGGTTTGAACCCGATAACTTGGGCACAGCAGTTCAGCATGCTACCGACTACGCCACTGAAGCCGCTAAGTCAAAGTAAGACAGTGGTGATGACAACAGGACTGTCTAATGCAACCATTTATTTGAATAATCAGCCTCTACAAATTGTTGAGCAATTTAAATACCTTGGTAGCACACTGAGTAGGGATAACAACAGCAACAGTGAACTAGTATTGCAGCCACCATCAATGCACAAGTTAGAACACTACTGTGGGATAATAAAGTTCCCAGGAAGTGTAAACATATACTGTTTAAGACACACTACACCCCAATTCCAACTTACGGAGTAGAAACATGCACCCTGTTGTAACGATTTTAAATGCCCCAAGTTCTGGTAGCGACAAATGTAATATTTTTTACTACTTGGGCGGACTATTCGCCAGAAAATCCTGCTGCTAAGTGTGATGTATGTTGGGCGCCAAGCTGGATACACTGTGTTCCAAGCTAAATTTATATATTTTATATCAACCCCTAGCGTGAGTAGAACATATGAGAAACTCTTAATAACCAGGCCGTGGGATGATTTAATCATCAACCGAGACAACATTTGAGTGTGGAGAAGGATGAGGTATTATAACTATTGCTACCTACTGAAATTAAAGAATCTACTTTGTAATACTTGAATTTAATACACTTAGAAAATATGACATCATCCTGAATAAAATTTACACAGTTAACGGAGCATACAACTTTAACCACTGCCACGAACAAAATGACTTAATACGCCGGACGGGAGAATAACATGAATTTAACTTATTTCCAAATTTATGCTTAATGACTTTATACAGGCCCTATCGAAATAAAACAGAGAGTGTGTGTCGGAGATCACTTATGCTTACCAACGGAAACATTGTCTCCACGTGGTTGGAGACTCGTAGCGTCTGGAGTTCAGCGTTGGTGTAGATGGTGTCCTCTTCTTCCTCGTACATAAAATGATAGTTACAACTCGTGGTGGAGTATACTCCATGAACCACGACACGCCGTCTGGCTAAACACTCCAAGACGCGTGGAATCCATGACCTGATATGGTCAGCGGAGTTGGCGTTAATAAATTGTCCCACTTGGGACTAACGAACAGAGTACGAGCTACTTGCTCCAAGCGTAATTTTTTAATGAATGTCTTCCTCCTCAGCGCGCACACAATATGCTTCAAGCTACTCCCTCCAGAGTCTAGCGGCTTCACATCGCGGCACCCTGCTTCGACCAATCCGCGTGCGTCACGTATATCGCCATGCTCCTCCCAAAATTGCTTCCTCTTGTTTGATTGGCTTGTCACCTTACTTGGCTCTACTCGGCAGACTACTTCCCCGTATTTATGTTTTCCGTTTTACCGGCCAAGACGAAAGTCTGACACGTTTTCTTGCTTTGAAGTGTTCCCTCTCGGATTTCGTAATTCCTTTGTACTTCAATCTAATCTTGTATTGAAATACCCCGTGAGTCACACACAACTCTCTTATCCCTAATGAATAAAATCCCGTCTTTACGTATGAAATGATTTGCCGTGCAATTTTATATATTGGAATCATCCAATATAGATACGGATTTCTACAAGTAGAAATCCTATCTGTACTCTTCCACATTTAAAAACTCCGAAAAATGACGTCGTAAATATTATTAATAATAATAATAATATGAAATTGAATAAACTGAAATAATATAACTTGGCCGAATTATTGCCGCGTTTAACAAATATGAAATAGTTCAACTAACTTGTGTTAGTGGCATAAAACCCCCTAGAAAAACATATTACACTGTCTAGAAGAGAAGAAAGTAGGATTCAGGCATCCGAAATGAAGTTTATACGAACAATGCTTCCAAGGACAAGGAGATAAAAAGTAAGAAATGAGATGAACAGGACAGAGGCTGGCATAGATATCAGTGCTAAGATGGTACTGTATGGGCATCTTCAAAGAATGGGAGACAAGAGGACACCAAAAGCTTACTTCAACAAGATTATCCCAGGAAAAAGACAAGTAGGCTAAGTTGGTAAGGTCATGTACAGCGGATGGAAGGAACAAGAATTGCTAAAAAGCGCACCGAAATGGTTGTGATTGGGAAAAGAACTGTTGGAAGACCAACGAGGAGATGGATCGATGTGGTTAAGAAGGACATCGCCGTAAGTGGTCTTAAGTGGGATAGAATCCAAGAGGAGAAGCTTTATAAGGAAGGTGGTAGAGGCTCGCCACCAGCACCTGGGAAACTGTATCTGTCTGCTTTATGATGATGAGGAAGACTAAAGAAGAAATGGATGGACCAAATCACGGATGATCTTGAAGACAAAGGACTAGACTGAAGAAGGACTCATGAAGACCAACTATTCATGGACAGAAAGAGATGGCGAGGACTCATTAACAGTGCATAATAATAATAATTATAAATAATAATATTGGTCTGGATATGTGTAACAGGCCTCACCACCTGGATGAATGCCACTGTAGGCTTGGTATTAGGATACATTAGGATAATAACAAGAAGTTCCGTGACGAACTAAAGAGCCTACTTTTCTTAAATTTAAGATTCATGCCAATGATTAATCTATATGGACCTAACTATAATAATGACGAAATTAAATTGGTAATATCGAAATTTCCAATTAGTTCGAAATATACCTGGCATAATGTAGCCTAATAGAGCATTGTAGCTGGCAGCCCTGCTGACAGAATATATTCTTAATTCCATCCCTTAAGGTACAGAATACAAAATTTGGTTGAAGTCCAATGGATAGCATAGACGTTACATGCAGTTAGACATTGGATCTATCAGCGCGCGTAAAATCATGTTGGCAGCAATGTCATGCATATGTTGGTCAGCAATAATCTGAAATATTATGATCCATTGTTGTGCCAATTTTGGATGAAATCCATTTGTTAGTATAAATTTACTGGTATTTTAAAATTGGACCTATCAGCAGGCTAGAATCATGATGGCAGCACTGACGTATATTAGTTACTCGAAATTAATCTAGAATGTCAGGTACTACACGTGCGCAAAGTTTAGAGCTGTTGGCTTGCATACTTTCTGATATATTGATATTAGGGTAAAAATATAATCGGCATTTCTTAACAGTTGGCAGCCCTGATTGCTCTTAAGAATACGCATAGTCATATCTGTTATGGTACACATAGCACATACGAAATTTGGTTGAAATCCAATTGATAGTATAGAAGTTACATGTATTTAAAAATTGGTCCTATCAGCAGGCTTAGAATCATGTTGGTAGCGCTGACATACATTAGTTGCTCCAAATTAATGTAGAATATCAGGCACTATACGTGTACAAGCTGTTGGCTCGCATAAATTCTGATATATTGGTATTTGGATAAAAAATAGAGAAAGCATTTATTGACAGTTGGCAGCCCTGGTGGCTCTTAATAATACGCTCAGTCATATCTGTTTATGTACACATAGTACAAACGAAATTTGGTTGAAATACAATTGATAGTGTAGAAGTTATATGAATTTAAAAATGGGACTTATCAGTAGGCATCATTTTGGCAACTCTGTTATGTATGGCCTCCTGAAAATTAAACTGAAGTATTATTATCTCTTTGTGTGCCAATTTTGGAATAGTCCCCATGTATACATTCCAAGATATCAAACATGGAGCTCAAATTTCAATTGCGATTTTTCAGCAGTTGGTACCACTGACATCATTTTCAAGTGTGACATTGAGATGTTCCGGTATAGATCTTTACTCATACCAAATTTGGTTTCGATTGCTGCAGCCGTTTAGGAATTGATAGTGGGGGACACACAGACAGACAGACAGACAGTAGGACAGACAGACAGACAGACATTTTTCCGGATCGATCTCATAAGTCTATTTTTTCCTCATTTTTGCAAAATGTGAAAAGTAGGTTAATAAAAATAATATCGTATGGCCTCGGTGCCGGGTGCAGGCTTTGTTATTTGACACCCAGAAGGCAGCTTGCATGTCGAATTTTGTTGTTCCATGAAGCACTATGGAAGTCATGGAGGTTAGATATATAAGCTCCTTGACACTATAGCGCTTTCTAGTAGAGAAATGACGAACTTCGTGTTGGCGAAAAATCCCGAGATTAATTTTGCCAATATGAACACGGCCTACTGAATTTAAATGGGTTCTTTAACATGCCAACATCGTATGACATGCATGTCGTAATTTTTGCCACCTTTCAAAAATCATTTACCACGGCCAGGAGCTTGGGGTTGATAATCAGTCACGATAACCAGTCACCCACCGTGGCAAGCTATATATTAGGACATGTTGCTTTAATGAATGTTAGGAACTCGAATGCTACTTGAAGTGGAGAATTTTCCACCGGACGGAGTAATCTTATCAAAACCATATTATTAAACAATAAAGCACACAACTCAGAAATAGAATCACAACCATAATACGTAGATGTTAGACGACACAAGAACTATTGAAGTCAATAAATACCTACCGTACGGTGCTGTATTAGAGCACAATCCTGTGAAGGGTGAACACAAACACACATAACTACGAGTAGGATAGCCAGTTTCCAGCCACATGTTTAAATGTAACCGGGGGTGTCTCCCGTATCAATTACAAGCCATAGCAGTCGAGTTGGACAAGTGTTCCATGATTTGGTGCAGCAAAGTAGTCAGTCGGCCGGAAGGTTTTGGAAGCAAAGGTCCTATAATAGTTTCATCCCCTGGATTCCTGATAAGGGCAAAACTACCAGGAAGTGCCTGAGAAATTTAAAGAAAAACTCTTGTATTCAACCTATATTGAAACTTATCTATATATTCGATAATATGCTAAGGTGTATGTTTCACAAAACTGAAGTTCCTAAACCAGAGGGAGTTAGAAGGTGTGGTTTGTACCAAAATCTTCCGAATCGTCTCAATAGTACAGGAAAAATCTTGCATTTCTTGAATACTCAACGGAAATATATTCATTTGTTTATAAAGTGCTTTTGAAAGCACTAGAGCCGGGCGGGTAGTCTGTACACATGGGGCACACACAACCCATTGTGCAACCGGCAGCAGTGAGGACT
Source organism: Meconema thalassinum (assembly GCA_946902985.2). NCBI lineage: Eukaryota > Metazoa > Arthropoda > Insecta > Orthoptera > Tettigoniidae > Meconema > Meconema thalassinum. The sequence goes on from OX336397.1 coordinate 148,853,841, forward strand.
TGCTCTCTGATTTCATAAATATTGACAATTTATTTAAAAAGTGCGTTTAAACAAATAAACGTATTTATAGAAGCCCGCATAACAGTAAAGCCAGGTGGGTGGTTCTCGCACGGGTCCGCTACTTTGTAAGAATTACTCTAAACTTGGGATATACATAAACAATTCAATAAGCATTAACATGACACGTTACATAACTTTTTACAAACTTTTGTAATTTAAATATTGTATATATATTTGTGCCTGCTCTTTAGAGTGCGTGCCACGCACTCGGAGGCCCTGGGTTCGATTCCCGGCTCCGTCAGGGATTTTAGAAACTGATGTGAGGGCTGGAACGTGGTGCACTCAGCCTTGTGAGAACAATTGATTAGTTGTCTGACAGTGCCCTGGTCACAGAGACCAAGATTAACGGCCGAGGAGCCGACACTCTGACCACGCGTCAGCCCATAATCTGCAGGCCGAATGGCTGGGTAGCGGTCGCTTGGTAGGCCTAGGCCCTTCCTGGGCCCTAGCGCCTTGGGGTTTGGTTTGGTTATATATATTTGTGCATAAGTGAAATACACAAATATCGCACATTAAATAAGCCTAAGTGAGCAGGATGTAATGATCGCCTGATGATTGAAACATGCCATCCGCCCGGTTTTTCATTGTACATAAAAGCTTGCTATTTTGTGATCAATATCTCATGTGATATATCTTTCAGGTTAGGATGTATAAATACTTGTTTTCCCCTCCTAATGTAACTGGGCACAATTTGTGTGGACCAACTGGAAAGCTTAATGCTAAGCGACTGCAGGGACTGATAAAGAGAATATTATTCCAAGCTCTCGAAACATGTTCCTATGATGTTTTAATGAGTCATAAATATTATGGAATTGACCAGACGGAAACTGTTTTTAGTTAAAACCCTCAGATATGTGTGAATTACATGCCAGTGCGACACGTGAGGCTCTTTCGTGACCTTGGGTGTAGCTTACGCTGCTGAGTTCTCGTGACGTTCTTCAAATTACATACAGTATAATCAATTCAATCCCGAGGTGAAAGTGATGTTCCCTGAACTGCGGTATCTGTTATGAATGGGCTTCACGAGTAATACTGTGCACGAGTATACTTTGTTGTCTGATATCAAGCAGTGTTTTGCCCCCCTCCCCCGTACTTTCTTTGTGAAAATAGCGCAACATCCAGAAGAATTATCTGCCAGCCGCTACTGAGTCAAGAGATGCAGCAGAATGACCAAAAAATATGACATGTTTAAAACTGGGATTTCTCGGGGCCCTGTAACCCATGTGTTCCAAAATCTAATAGTAGTTAGAATCTGCAAAATACAAATTGTTCCATTCTGCAAACATTTCCAGCCAAAATAACCCAAGGGAATCTCTTGCAACTAACATCTGTATTTTAAAACCGTCAAGATTTATTTACTCATGTCAGGAACAAAAATATTACATAAGAAATTATGTACAAAATGGGCAACAAAAATGACAAAACTTGAACATTTAAGGTTCTAAATAATGCATGACCATTATTTTGCCATGTCACGTCCATTTGGTGTAGCCTTCGCCAGATCCTCCATGGTGCACAGTATAGGACACAGACTGCACTGAAGCAGGTGACCCATAGTCTGTTCTTCACCGCATTCACAAAGGACCGAGTCGCAGCCAAAAAAAAATTTATGAATGCTGGACTTGGATCTGCCAATCCCAGATCGCAATCTGTTGAGAGACTTCCAAGTTGTCCAAGCCCCTGTATGTCCTGCTGGGAGCCTTTCAGATGGAGCCATCCTCTGAGTAATGTGGGGGCTTCTGGTCAACCAAGATGGAATCCTTAAAACCTGAGGTTTGTTAGTTAGGCACTCAGTTGTGTGAAGAAAGCTTCTTCTGGACTTAAGTCGAGAGTGGGCTGGTTGAGACACATCAACCCTAGATCTCTCACATTTAGCTGAAACTTCTCTTCTGATATCTGGGGGTACAATGCCTGCTAAACAATACAGTTTATCACATGGCGTGGGTCTCAGGCAGCCAGTGATGAGTCTACACGTTTCATTTAATGCAGTATCAACCTGCTTGGTATGACACGACCTATACCACACAGGACATGCATATTCTGCTGCAGAGTAACAGAATGCTAAAGCAGTGGTTCTTATTGTTTGAGCATGAGTCCCCCATCTGGTACCAGATAATATGCGAAGGAGGCAGTTTCTTGCGGTTACCTTATTTTTGGTGTGTAGACAATGTCATTCATACGTGAGTGCACGATCCAATGTAATCCCTAAATATTTGAGATTCACACAGTGGTCCAACAGCATGCCTTCCCACATTGCATGCAGTTTCCTTTTTGATTGCCCGTTCTTTAGATGGAAAGCGCAGACTTGTGTTATCAAAGGGTTTGGTTTCAATTGGTTTCCTCTATAATAATCACTTAGTTCCTCTAGAGCAGGGGTCTCCAAACTTTCCAGCCTTAGAGCCATACTGATTACTCCAGTAAGTTCCGAGGGCCAAAACCATATTATCATTGTTGCCGGTGGTAAAAAGTGAAATAGTCCACTGATGAAAAAAAAGTCCGAAAAAGTACGCAACGTTGAAAAAAGGCTGCAAATCGGACTAAAGTCCGCAAAACGGCAACACTGCATATTATTAATTTTCCTGTCATTATCTGTAATTTCTAGATTAGTCGTAGAGTACGAGCCATGAGGAGTAACGTGACACGACATCTGGTGGACACAAGCGGAAATAGGTAGTACCTTCTATCGCTAACAGATGGCGCTAATAGCACGTACAGAGTAATCTCGTTGGTTCGAGAGAGTTCTGGTGTCTTCCACTCACTTCTAGATGGCAGTAATTGGAATATATAAGAAGGCTAGCTGCGCAACCACAAATCAGTTCCTATGACACTGTTGTGAAATAAAATAGTGCGTACCTCCTTAAAACGTGTTTGTGCTTGTTTAAGTTTAAGACATCTTTGTAACAGTATTTTGATTTGAATTGTTGCTTTTGTGTGTGATTTAGTAGTATGGAAAAGAAGCGAAAAATTGATAGTGAATGCAGAAAATTCAAAGATGAGTGGAACATTCAGTATTTCGTAATTGAGTCCAGTAACAAGGCGCTATGTTTGATTTGCAATGAAAGCATAGCCGTTCTCAAGGAATATAACATTAAACGTCATTATGAAACAAAACATTTTCAAAATTACTCAAAATATACAGGAAGTTTGCGGACAGAAAAATTCGAAGCTATGAAGCGCGGATTGAAATCGCAGCAATCTTCATTTACAAAACTCAAAACCGAACAAGAGGCTGCAACTCGTGCCAGCTTTCGTGTGGCTCTTGAAATTGCAAAACGTGGAAAACCATTCACCGATGGAGAAATGATCAAAGAATGCATAATTGCAGCAGCCGAAGAAATGTGCCCTGAAAAGGTAAATTTATTAAAAACTGTCAGTATGTCAGCAAACACTGTGGCTCGAAGGGTAGAAAACATCGCTGAAAATATATCCTCTCAACTGTTCGAAAAAAATGGAGATGTTGAGTGGTTTTCTTTGGCCTTGGATGAGTGAACGGATGTGTCAGATACTGCTCAGGTGTTGATTTATATTCGAGGAGTAGATAAAAGCTATGAAGTGCATGAAGAACTTCTTGATATGTATAGTATTCATGGCACAACTACTGGTACAGATATTTTTAAAGGAGTTGAAATGGCCATTAATCAAAAGAACCTTCGATGGAAAAACTTGAAATGTATTAAAATTGATGGAGGCGAAAACATGAGTGGGAAAGATAAAGGAGTGGTCGCTCTTGTGTCAAAGGCTGTAGAATATGACGGTGGTTCAAAACCATTAGTCTTACATTGTATCATTCATCAACAGTCTTTGTGCGGAAAATGTTTGGATATGTCTGAAGTTCTGAAACCAGTCATATCAACTGTTAATTTTATGAGATCTTTTGGGCTGAATCACCGACAATTCCGACAATTTATTGAAGAGATTGGAGAAAATGACTTACCTTATCATACTGCCGTACGTTGGCTTAGTTGTGGGAAAGTCCTTCAGCGCTTTTTTGAACTTCGAGCAGTGATCGAAATTTTTTTGAATGGAAAGCATCGCCCTCTTACTGAATTACAAAACAACACATGGCTGTGGAAGTTAGCATTCTATGTTGATTTGACAAAACATGTGAACGAACTGAATTTGAGATTGCAAGGAGAAAACCAGCATCTTCCTGATTTATACACTAATATCAAATCATTGCGGAAGAAATTGATACTGTTTCAATCACAACTACGAAGTAAATGTTTTTCACATTTTAAAACATGTGAAATATTCAGCCACACCACTGAGACTGAGTTTCCTATCGATTTTGCAATCGAAACTTTGAGTGCTTTGAAAATAAATTTTGATACTCGTTTCTCGGACTTCGATGCCTTTGCGAATCAAACTAAGATTTTTCAGGATCCTTTTGATACTGACATTGAAACCCTAGCCCCGGAACTTCAAATGGAAATGATTGAACTACAGTGCAGTGATATAATTAAGAACAAATATCAAAACTCATCTTTGTTGGAATTTTATAAGAGTCTTCCACTGACACAATTTGATAATTTCCATAAATTTGCTCGTGAGCTGTTTTCTGTTTTTGGTACTACTTATTTGTGTGAGAAGACCTTCTCCAAAATGAAGTACACAAAAAATGTTTACAGATCTAAATTAACTGATGAGCATCTTAAATCTCTTTTAATAATTGGTACAAGTAAAATTAGTCCACAGCTACAAACTATTGTCAGTGGAAAATCTCAATTACATAAATCTCACTAGTATTTCATATGTCTGCATGTTATACATGTCTTTACTCATTACAATTCTATGTTTCTTTATCCAACTTATCACAAAAACAATAACAATAAGCCTACAACAATGTTATGAGTAGTTAGCCCATGACCATATCAATGTAGATGTCATATTAATAATTATTCAACATAAAATTAGAATACTTCAGTAAACTAAATTTAATTTGCTATAAAAAATATGTTCTCTAAAAGGAGTTTTCAAGTATGCTAGCTCTCCGCGGGCTGGATGTGGCCCCCGGGCCGTAGTTTGGAGACCCCTGCTCTAGAGCTTCAGATAGACGTATTTCCACAACCTCTAGATGATATCCTAAGATAAAGGATTTGGGGTCAGTTGTCCAGGACACATAGGATGATTCAACCTGGCATAGTGACTGTGACATAAGTAATGAGTGATCATCTTAATTCATGGAATGCTCGGGTAAATGATCTCCACAGCATTCAGAACTCTTCAGTTCACCGTTATAAGTCTTATGTTTCATTTAATCAACAAATTGTGAAAATATCTTATTCTACATAAATAATTCATGCTTTTGGGCTAATGCCGTGTGTATTTTTAATTTAAACCATACGTTTCGGAGAAACCTTGCCTCCTTTTTCAATGGAAATATTCTAATCATTTAGCCATGACTGTGTATTTGTTTATCATGGTTTATGGTGTAGTCACGTCCTAGTTCGTGAACCATGTGCAACGGCTGAGTGGCCTAGTAGGTGGTCCTGACAGTCGGGATAGCAGTTACTATGGAATAGGAGTGGGCATCTTAGCCATCCTTGTGTACAGGCGGTTAAGACTACCCAACTCACTTGTTTGTTCCCTGTGGTGAAGCTCATTGGACCCTGTGTGAGTAAGGCTAGCAACCTGCTTCACTTGTACTTTTTAAACCTGCTAGAAATGTCATGAGCAAGCCTCGGACCTACGGGAGCGATAGCGCCCCACTCCCAAATGATATTTGACAGATCAGGGACTCCTTGTGTTGAAATTTAATTAAGTTTACAACTGATTATAACCTCTACTGTAAATCTAAGTTGGCAACAATGTGATCAAAAATGTATTTTACTTTTATAAGTTGGCAATTGTTTTAAACCTGAAGAAGATGTACAGCTAATGGTGGAATGAATGTGTAAGATATTGTCTGTGAAATCTGAAGCCATCAGCCATCAAAATTGTATCTATATTGAATGTAGGGAAGTTTTTGATAACTCATAAATATGTGTTATGATGTAGAGTCATAAGGTATGATATTGTCGATTTATCTAATATGTATTTTTCAACTTGTATTTGAATGAGGTTATATGTTGTATGGAAGCACACCTTAAGTTTACAAAATGTTCATAATAATAGAAGAAGTTTGTAACTGAGAGTGTAAACCATTATTGTATTAATTCTTTGTTTGCCAGGCGCCTTTTGATGATACTTGCTGTTTAATTTTTGATAAATAAAAGGACGTCATACATATTGACAATGACTTGATCATTCATCCCTGCTCGGAGCATAAGAATTACAACAGGTTATCGGCCCAGATACCGCTCATACGTCAGACACGCCGAGCATTACGGGATACAATTTGGACGTCGAGAAAAAGTCAGCCGAGTCAGTCGTCGTCGTCCAAGTCAGAAGTCGTCAGGCCAGTCCAGTCAGCCGAGAAAGTCCACGTCAGTCATCGCAGACAAAGTCAGCCCCGTCGAAGAGAACGTCAACCACATCGTCAGCCCAAGAAACGTCAGCTAAGTCAAACTAACCTCAAAATGTCAGTCAAGTAACCTATATATGAGTCAGAGTAAATTGATAAAACTATTTGAAAATAGATTGTAAAATCTTGTGAAATCAAACGTTTGTAAATTTGTCATATTTTTGAAACATTATTTTGCTTTTTAAGTCAATTCATGGATACAGCAAAGGTTCATTTAGAAACTTTGACAGAAGATTTGCATGGAAATGTCAATTATGATTCTTGGCGTTTCAAAATTAATTTAGCTATGAGAAGGAAATAATGTTTTGATATTGCAACTGGTTTGACTGTCAAACCATCAGGTACAAACTCCGATCCTGTACGTAATTGGACAAAGAAAGATGTAGAAGCTCAAGCGCGTATAGGTTTAAATGTCAGTAGTAATATAGCGAAAAAGCTAGTCAAATTCCAAACTGCAAAACAAATGTTAGATAAGCTAGAAAAGGTTTATGGTAAAAAGTCTGATATTACTGTTGAGGGTTTGCAAAGGAAAATTTTTGGTTATGTTTTTGACAGCCAAAAATCAGCTGTTGAGAATTGCTTGGAGATTCAACAGATAGCCGAAGACCTGTCATCAGATGACGACAGGGTGAAAGACAGTTGGATCATGACACGAATGCTGAGTATGCTACCACCTAAGCTGCACCATTTCAGAACAGCCTGGGACAATGTGACAGGAGCCGACAAAACTATTGAAACACTCGTCGAAAGATTGAGGCTGGAAGAGGATCAACTCAATGAAGGTAAAAAGGAAAGTGGAGCAACTGCAGTCAACGCACTCATCGCAAAGGAGAAGAAAACTGGAAATCAGTCTACTCACAACAATAGCAACAGACAAGGTGGAAGCGCGCCATTCAGCTGCTTTAAGTGTGGACAGAAAGGACATGTGAAGAAACACTGCAGAAACAAACCCTGTGCCAAATATCTTCCTATTGTAAAGAAAACTACCCTTGCCATGTGTGTGGACTGAAAGGTCACTTCGCAAGAGACTGTACTAAGAAGGATGACAACAAAAATGGAAATGAAAGGTCGGACCGGAGTGAACAGAAGAGCACGAATCGCCCATACCGCGCACTAGCGTCAGTGGGACTGTCAACTGCAGAGCTGAACAGTCTAAATTCGAAATCTAACACACGAAATCACTGGTACCAGGACTGTGGAGCTACACAACATATGACATCACACAGGAACTGGTTCGTCAAATTGATTGAATTGGAAACTCCATCTCCTATTGTCATCGGAGATGCGACTGTACTAGAGGATGTTGGCATCGGCAACGTTCAACTTGAGGCATTCAACGGAACAGAATGGTACAAGGTCATCCTGGAGGATGTGCTTTATGTGCCTAAGCTCAACTACAATTTGATATCTGTCAGTCAGATACTCGACAGAGGTTATGTCCAAACTGCAAACAAAGATAAGTCAATATTTGAAACGTCTGATCATCGTGAAATTGTGGCCATGGCAGTCAGAGAAGGTGACCTGTACAGAATGATGCTACGCCAGGAGAAGTCGGAAGCCTGTATGGTAGCCACCTCGTTCGTAACCTGGCACGAGAGGCTCGCACACCAAAACCTGAAGTATGTGAAGGATGCTTTGGACAGGAATGGCATTCCATATGTTGATGATTGGAACGAGAGAGTCTGCGAAGGATGCACATACGGTAAACAACATCGGGTATCTCACCCACTGAACAAGAAGGTTGCTACCCAACCATTGGATCTGGTCCATGTAGATATTGGAGAGATGGCGACACCATCGCTAGGAGGGGCAAAATATTTCTTGCTTTTCAAGGATGATTTTTCACATTTCCGAACAGTATACTTCTTGAAAACGAAGGACGAAGCCGCAGCCAAACTGGATGTTTTCATGAAGCTGGTGGAAAACCAATTCGGAAGAAATGTGAAAATTCTAAGATCAGATAATGGAACCGAGATCAAGAATGCCAACACACGTAAGCTGCTGGAGGAGCTAGGTGTCTTTCACACTTCTTCAACAGCTTACACCCCAGAACAGAACGGAAGAGTGGAACGTGAAATGAGAACAATTGTAGAGTCAGCAAGGACAGCAATTCATGCACGAAACCTGAAGGACAATTTGTGGGCAGAAGCAGTGAACTATTCTGTGTTCACGATCAACCAGACTGGCACAAGTTCAGTGAAAGGAAAGAGTCCAGCCAACCTATGGTTTGGACGACAGGTCCACATGAACAAACTGAAAACCTTCGGATGCCACTGCTACGTTTTGACTCCCAACCACGAGAGAAGCAAGCTTGACAAGAAGTCTAGGAAAGGTATATTTGTTGGATATGACATTGACTCTCCATCCTACAGAGTCTATCTGCCTGAAGAACGTGATGTTGTAAGTTCAGACAACGTCGTGTTTAAGGAAGGAGAAAAAGATGAGCGAAACCTGACCGATGTTGAAATGGCCATGAACGAGAACGAGTTGATTGAAGAAGATGAGTATGAAGACAGCATAGACCTGAGACAAGACAGAAACGAAGAAAGAAATGAAGCCAGAGAAGAAGAAGAACAACCAAGAAGACCAGGACTACGCAATCGTCAATATATTCAGCTACCTGACAAACTATCAGACTATGTCATAGGCTACCTCCGGGGAGGAAAGCGTGCCAACTTAGCCATGATAGGAGAAATCCAGGATATCTCTATTTCCAAAGCGTTGAAAGATGCCAAGTGGCTGAAAGCCATGACAGAAGAATTTGAATCCTTACAGAAGATGGAAACTTGGAAATTAGTGAAATGTCCGGAAGCAGTTCGACCCCTGACCTGCCGCTGGGTGTTACGAGAGAAGCCTGATGGGAGAATGAGAGCACGACTGGTAGCACGCGGCTTTGAGCAGGAAGAAGGAGTTGACTATTCAGAAACATTTAGTCCAGTAGCAAACCATGCTTCAATTAGACGGATTCTCAGTCGTGCCGCTACTGAGAAGATGAAACTTGTTCCCTTTGATGTGAAGAGAGCCTTCTTGCACGGAGACTTGGAGGAGAACTTGTACATGTATCAACCTGAAGGATTTGAAGATGGTACTGGCAGAGTCTGCAAACTAATGAAAAGCATATATGGACTAAAGCAAGCACCAAGAAAGTGGAATGAGAAAATGTCAGATTTTATTGAGAAGAAACTTGGACTAGTGAACACCGACGATGACCCCTGCATTTACTATAACGAGAAGAGAACTTTGATGATGGCTCTTTTCGTCGACGACGGGCTCATCGCTGGATATAATGAAAAAGAAATCTTTGAAGTCTTGGATGTCATAAATCGGGAATTTGAAATCACTTACCAACGATCAGTTCAGAAGCAATTCACGTACCTAGGCATGGAAGTCAGAATAGAGAATGAAGGAATTTTTGTGAACCTGCCTGGATACACCAGAAAGATCATCAATCGTTTTGGGTTCGACACTTGCAACCCAAGTTGAACACCCATGGAGAAGGGAATGGTGGCAAACGAAGAAGATCGAATCAACGGCAGACCAGCGCCACCTACAACTCCATATCGAGAAGCAGTGGGAAGTCTACTCTACCTGGCTACAATATCCCGACCGGATATCTGCTACGCAGTGAACTACTTGAGCCGCTTCAACGGCAAAGCCATGCAGAGCAACTGGAAAATGGTGAAGAAGGTATTTCAGTATTTGAAGGGAACTCCAGACTATGGAATTTTCTTCAATGGAGACGACAAACTTGTGGCATATACAGATTCAGACTACGGTGGGGACACCGTAACAGGGCGCTCAACAAGTGGTGTTCTACTGTTGAAAGGAGGACCAATCATTTGGTACACACAGAAGCAGCGACTCGTTGCTACGTCAACAGCAGAAGCAGAATACCGAGCAGCTGTCTCATCGATAGATGACATCAGCTGGATCAAGAGGATTGGACTGGAACTCAAAATTTTGAAGTCAGACAAACCAGTCACGCTGTTTGTTGACAACCAGACAGCAATCCACATGCTGCACAATGGACACGAGGGGAAGACTACAAAAGGAAAGAAACATATAGAGATTCCACGCAAATTCATCCAGGAACACGTGGGCAAAACTGTTGCTCTCAAACATGTCGAGAGCTCCAAACAACTTGCTGATATCCTGACCAAACCCCTCAATAGAAAATTGTTTGAATCGCTTCGTTTAAAATAATTAAGGAGGTGTGTTGAAATTTAATTATGTTTACAACTGACTATAACCTCTACTGTAAATCTAAGTTGGCAACAATGTGATCAAAAATGTATTTTACTTTTATAAGTTGGCAATTGTTTTAAACCAGATGAAGATGTACAGCTAATGGCGGAATGTATGTGTAAGATATTGTCTGTGAAATCTGAAGCCATCAGCCATCAAAATTGTATCTATATTGAATGTAGGGAAGTTTTTGATAACTCATAAACATGTGTTATGCTGTAGAGTCAAAAGGTATGATATTGTCGACTTATCTAATATGTATTTTTCAACTTGTATTTGAATGAGGTTATATGTTGTATGGAAGCACACCTTAAGTTTACAAAATGTTCATAATAATAGAAGAATTTTGTAACTGAGAGTGTAAACCATTATTGTATTATTTCTTTGTTGGCCAGGCGCCTTTTGATGATACTTGCTGTTTAATTTTTGATAAATAAAAGGACGTCATACATATTGACAATGACTTGATCATTCATCCCTGCTCGGAGCATAAGAATTACAACACCTTGGAAATGAACAGGCAATCAAATGGTATTCTATGGGGTGAAATTAATATCGACGGTGTGGTTATGGAAGGAGAATAGTAGAGCTAGCTGAGTAGTCACCAAGGAGGATGGGATAGGATATTCTGGGGAATAGTGAAGTTCAGACAAAGGGAGATACAGAGGAGGAAGTAGCAGAATACAAGGTATACCTGTCAGGTGTATAACGAGACAGGGCAAAGTGGGGAGTAGGGTTGTATGTCAAGAGAACCTTAGAGCGTAACATAGTTTCTGTGAAGTATGTAAATGAACGATTAATGTGGATGGATTTGGAAATGTGAGGAAATAGGTTCAGGATTGTTTCAGTGTACGATCCATGTTAAGGGGCAGATCAGAACCAACTAGACACTGGGTGCCGTGGTAGTGCGAGTTAACATTGAGGTTAGTGTGGTACTGATGAGGGATTTCAATGCTATACTCTGAACGCTTGGAGAAAGGGATTGACATTTGGCCGGAAATTCCACTTCAGTCATCACCCCTCTACCTCTTGACCAATCCATGTTCGCATAGCTCATGTCATAATACTCTGCGTTGCAATATTACAGCCCCTGTGCTTCAGTGCCTGGTCAGCTGTATCTCTGGCTTGCACAGTTTGGCAACCTCATTCTCAGACCTCATGGCGGGACGAGAACTGTCAATCACAGTCTCCCAGCTTACAGAGTAGAGGATAGGAAATACGACTGAGGGGTGTGAGAAGGCAATGGGTAAGTGGGGTGAGGATAGGGAAGCGAACACCAATGGGAAATGTTTATTGGACTTCATTGCTAGCATGGGGTTATCTGTTGCGAACTCATTCTCCAAGCATAAGGAGATTCACAGATACACATGGGAGGGTAGAGGAACCAGGTCAATAACAGACCATATTATAACATTACTGACTTTGAATTTAGGGAATTGATCAGGAATTGCAGGGTTTTCAGAGGCTGAGAATTAAGCATAGTTGGACCTAAAGTGCATAAATTGAGGGCTGTTTGCAGATGGACTAGGGTTCAAAATCTCCAGGATAAGGAACTTGAGCAGAAGTACATGGAAATGATTGATGACAAATTTCAAAGTGTAGATGGTAAAGAATTGCTGACATTAACAAGGAACGGTCAGGATACAGGGGTGCAGGGTTGAAATGGTTGCATAGTATTATAATTGAATTGGCATGGGATTTACAAAAGGTACCGGTACCTTTGACTGAACAAAAGCAGAAATTGGACCAATAAATAAGCAAGCTAACAGGAAGGATGGCAACAATTATAAAGGCATTTACTTGATAAGTGTCCAGAGCAAGTGTACTCAGGCATTAAGAAGAGTTCGATCATTGACCGAGAGTAAGAGGGATGAAAACTAGTGTGGTTTCAGACCACAACGAGGATGTCATGATCAAATTTTTAGTATGCGCTAAGTTATTGAGAAATGCTATGAGATGAATAGAGAGTTGTGTTTTTGTTTTGCAGATCTAGAGAAGGCATACGATAGAGTATGGTACTGTCCCCGTATACCCGGATAGTAGGCTGTCAGATATCCGCCCCCTCAATCGGATTGCCAACAATCAATCGCACCAGCTCAGCTACATCAATGAAAATGGCACTGACAGATACTACCGAGGATTGAACACAGAAGTTACCAAGAAAAATTATTGTGGAACACACCAAAATAGACGGGGTTTCATACTTACTTTACTTACCTCTTATAAATATCTCGGGGATTGGGTTGACAACAGGATCCTTAAAGTATGCTCGCACAATAACCTTCACCATGACATTTAAAAATGAACCAGACCGAAGACGAGAACTTTGAACTGTACAAAAGCTTTATTTTCAAATAAAGAGTATGATTTTCACAACTCAACAAAATAAACGTGGCTATCAGTAGCCTATGTCAATCTGACTATGTCCTCCTAAAGGACTTGCAAATTATCAAACAGTATGTTAGCTCCCATGAGCTCAAGATAACGTAACATTTTATAACACATTTGGATTGGATGAGGAAGTCAGGGTACGACATATATAGAGCATTTGGTTTCCTTTTAATAAATAATGCACTTGTATAAATAGGCACAAGGCCGGAGTATCGACCTCGCCTGCTTGTAACCAGATGTCGAGCCAGCTGGTCTACTCCTCAACCTGGCGCATGCCCGTCAAATAGGGCTCCCTACTCACACCACACTGTGTAAGAATTCAGCTCCTTTTAAAGCTTTAAATGTCTACAAGACAACTCATACATATTGACGCAAATCTTTCAAATGCTTAATTTCCATCCCACTGGATTATTTTAATTATCCTTAAACTTGTTAAGTTATCATCCAAATGTTTAAAAAGCATAGTTTAGAGTATCAAACACACTCTTAAATGTTTATAACAAAATCACATAAATTATTTATAACAATTGGAAATTGTTTATAATATTGTCGAAAATAATTACAAAAATTTTATACACGCCTTTAACATTTCTTTCGTTCCACATTATTGTCAAAATATTTACATTTATTATTTACAATATCAACATTTAAATTATTTAAATTAATAATTCAAGAAATACATTGAACCACATGTTTTATCCGGTTGGTAAATTCAAAATCGTGTTTAATATAATCGACCAATGAAGGTTAGTTATACATGTAAATGTCACAATCTGGTTTAATAAAGGTTGTAATAATTTTAATTATTTGTGACGGTAATCTTCATTCAAAATCTTATCTCAAATTCTTTCAAACTCTTGTTAATTATAACAGTAAATTCACTTGATTAATTTTCAACGAACTATGACAATACATTCTAGCGGAAAATACTTCGCTTGCAAAATAATGCACAAACTGCATTCAAAATAGCCCAAAATTCATCATATATTAATCTATATGGCATTAAAACTTCCACCGAACTTACAAAACTTCCACAAATAATTCTTTATCATTATTAATTACAGTGGGAATCTCCTTTATTTATTTAAGGGCATTATACGTCAGCGACTTTCAACATGTCCGCTGCACTATCGATTATACATTCATAGTTCCACTTAAAAATTCATATATCAATAATTGTTTCAAAACTGTTGTCATTTAAACTTCGTGGATTTCATTCATGAATCGAAATGAAATAAAAATATGCCAATCACAAACAAATTTAATAGTGAATACGCTTATATACGCCTGTCTGGTCTATCAAAATTTAAGATTAACATCTTCAAAGAATTGTAGTATAAAAATACTATCATCAAAGTGCGACTAACTGCAAAATAGTCGAATAGAATCCAATTAGACTGGGGAATGCAAACATCATTATATAAATCTCTATATGAGAAAAAACCTAACACAAGTTTCACGAATTTAATGCATTCAATAATTCATAATTAATGTTCATCTTTCACAAAATTGCCTAAGATGCAATGGTCGTTCATAATCGACGATAAATGTCTGTGTTGTAATCAATTCAAATAACGACTAGTATTTCCAGGATCGTCGACAACGTACTGGATTTTAACGCTCTAAAATCAATTAAATGTTCTTCCTTCTTGATGATGACAGAAAATTGGTCAAAGTAATTAGACTGGGGTAGAATTACTTTAATAAAGTGACACGCTGTCTGAAAAAAATCATTAACTTACAGTCATGTCGTGACTACAAAAATAAGCAAATTACTGAAAAATCTAAATATCAGTCTCAACTGATCCAAAATCATTTAACTGTGCCCATGACATAACAATGTCTTAATAAAACGTCGAAAAAGGTATAACTCATCAAGGTGTACTGTGAATAGGAATCTCAAACAAGAATATTGGGCAAAAATACATGAGGACAAAAATATGGGAAAAATGGTTGCTCAAACATTGCTAAGAAACTCAAATACAATAAACGTTCACGACTACCTTATCTGCCGATTGACGTTCCAGAGGAAAATTCCCCAAAGAAGACTGTTGATGGATCCATTTCACCAAGATTAAAGCTGAGCTCCATCCTCGAAACCAGAAACAGCACCATCGGAGAATCGAACTGCTTCACGAAGACGAACGACATCCTTCCGGCAATAATCTTCTTTGTGAGTCGGGACAACCCTGACCTCTCTTGAAAAATCCCTGAAGTTCCAGTTGAAAATCGCCATGAAGTTTTTGTATAAATTTCCGAAGAAATATTCATATTCAGAAAGTATGAAATCATTTCTATTGCTGTTTGATAGTATTCAGCCTTTAATCACGAAACATGGGTGTAGATGGTTATTTACCACATGTTCGCTTGTATGGAATAGCAATTAGCGAAGTTCCATGTTGCTATTTTACTCCGTTGAAATATGTCCCAATTGCATTAAGTCCTTTAGCCTTCCATGTTCTCTTCGGTAATAGTATTAGAAGAACACACTGCCTTATTAAATTGCTCCATTATACTGCAGTGTTGTGTCACAAAAGCAATCTGAAGTCTCCCTATTTCACTAGCCCTGTCAGCCGTAGCGTTGAGTCTGGCTATACAAAGTGTTTCTTCTGTGGCGAGAAAATCACTTTTGTCAGTCGTCTAATTTTGTCAATAACTTCCAAAATACTTCTTCGAAATTGTTCAGCTTTTCTACAGTCCTTACTGTAGTAATGCACAAGAGAATTAGCTTATAGGCGACCGCTAACTGTTCACAGCTAATCTTGTAGAAGCGTTATAAGTGTCGTTTCAACTTCACCTAGATTTACTTCACAGTAAACCTGCACTGCTTGTATGTTCGACTAGTGGCTTCGCCACGCGTTACAAAGACGACCTTTTCACTATTGATTCACTCGACGTTTCACTGAAATGCTTATTTGAAATCTGACGATTGATTTATAATCTGAGAATGAGGAATGAGCGAATGAGCGAATGAGGCTCCTCTCTTCTGCGCAAGGCCTTTTATGAACTTCATGAGGGGCGTATCTATCCCTTCCATCGCGTGTTACTGCGTCATCGCTAGAAGTTCCAACTTCGTCAATACATGACGGATTTTCATAATTCAAAAACTGAAAATAAATTTCACCAAAATTCCAGATCAATGCCTCTACTGCAAATGGATTTCCACAATTCTGCATTCCAAAAAGTAATAAAAATACCATAGTTTCAGCAATCTCCGTCTTCCTTTAGACTATCGTTCATTGGTTTAAATCTCCCCTCCAATAGCATAATTTCTTCCTCAGCAGAATTCCACGTTTCCTGCGACTGCGTCGTAGATCTCGGATCCTTCTCGAATAAATGCTGACGTCACTGAGAATCTCAGCTCAAGTAGCCTGCTGGCATAACGTCTGCGTCATCCGTGCTTACGTCATGACTACCCACGTCATAACTATGACAGCCATAACTTTCGCTATAATTTCCAAAATAGCCACCGTGGTCTCTATATAATTCAATTACGGGGGCAGTACCCAGGGAGAAAATGCTTAGGATCCTAAAGTATTATGGTATTGAGGAAAGACTGCTACAGGCAATCAAAAGTATTTATGTGTGAGTTAATGGTAGGATGAGATGTTGGTTCAAGTTTGTTACAGGAGTGAGGGGAGGCCACTACTGTTTATTTTATATATGGACCACTTGTTGTTGGGCATAAACTGGCTGGGTGGGATTCAATTAGTTGGAAACCAGGTAAGCAGTCTGACTTATGCTGATTGCCTGGTTGTAAAGACAGACTCCATCGAAAGCTTACAAGCCAACATGTTTAAACTTGAAGAGAAATGTAGGGAGTATGGTATGAAGATCAGCATTTCAAAGAAGAAGGTTATGTCGGTAGGGAAGAAATGCAAGAAAACAGAAAGCCAGGTAGGAGGAACTAGATTGGAGCAGGTGGAACATTTAAAGTACTGGAGCTGTGTATTCCCTCAGGATGGTTTTGTGGGGAAGGAAATAGTGTCGAGGTGTAGAAAAGCAAATGCAGTGAGTTCTCAGTTGCGATCTGCAGTATTCTGCAAGAGAGAAGTTAGTGTAAAGACGGAACTCTCCCTACAGCGCTGTATACCTTGCTGTATGGAAGTGAGAACTGGACAGATTCAGGTTATGTGATACATAAGCTAGAGGTAACTGATATGATGCTGAGACTAATAGATGGGAGCGATGGCAGGAAGGTACTTGTAATGAAGAGATGAAGGCTAAGTTCGAAATGAACACGCCAGATGAAGCTGATCGTATGAGCCGACTCAGATGGTGGGGTCATGTGAGGAGAATGGGGGAGGAGAGATTACCTAAGAGGTTAATGAGTGCAGCTGTAGTGGGTAAGAGACGTAGAGGTAGACCTAGAAGGCTATGGTTAGTTTCAGTGTTTAATGATTTCGACGTGAGAGGTGTAGATGCAGAGGAGGCTACAGTTCTAACTGCAAATAGGGGACTATGGAGGCGACTTGTTCGCAAACAGAGGCTTGCAGACTAGACTGGACGCTGAAAGGCTAAAGGTCTAAAATGAGTGTGTATGTGTATTTGTCATCACTGCTGCTGTAAACATCTTGTTAAGGAAGAACATTTTTGATTGTTGGGTTGGTATTGATATCTCTGTATGTAAGTTGGAACATGTGTGTCTTTTGTTTTTTAATAACACATCCATTTCTCATTGTATTTTCAGGAGGTGATCTGGTAGTTATTCCAACTCTCTGGGAACTGTGAAAACAAGAGATATTCGTCATCCAAGTTCATTCTTCTTACAAGTTGTATATTTTAGTCAGAAATGGAAGAAAGTATTTCGAGTGACTCACCAAGAGAGTTAGCTTTTGTACCCAAGGATTGTCCAATGAAATATTTGTTCGAGACAGAAGTACAGAAAATCAAGGTTTTTATCTTTAGCAGTATTATACTTGGCTTTAGACCAGAATATCAACCCCGATTTGATGGTTCTTGGAGAAATAACTCAGGTGCCTTCTTACTGGATTGCCTCAATGAAGGTACCGAAACTTGGTTGAAGTTACTGATTGGAGAGAAGGAGCCATGGCCAGAAGCTGTTCTCAATTTCATTGATCCTAAGGACCTTAACACCTTTGTCAATATTAGTTTTAATCTGCCCAGCAGCCCGAGCATTGACATAAGTTCTCTGTTTAGATACTTGAGCGCCAAAATCCTGGTCTGAATACAATGTACTGGAGAAGCATATCTAGCGAAACTGTAGGAATGGACACTTGTTATAAACTGAAGGTTGACGAACCCTCGTGGAAGATCATAGAGGCATATAAAAATCGATTGTGTTATTTACTTTCACAAGTTGGCATTCTCCCTGTTAGAAGGTGAGACACACTGCAGAAGTTTTTAATGTACAGTTTCTCTGCTAGGGCTTGTAGCTAGAGGTATGACACTTCACTTTCTGGTTGGTTTCCGTTTTTTAAAGCTTGAGAATTATTAAATGTCACAATCGCCAAAGTGTCATGATTAGCCATTTGTCCAGGTATTGTCCATTAAGGTATACGGTAATTCCACCTATTAGGCCATGTGTTGTACAAAGAGTGGGAGACATCATGGTACAGTGGTCAAGCTGCTTGCCTCTCACTAAGTCAATTCCCGGTCCATGCATCTGAGATCTGCGGTTCGGACTCCTCGTATAAATGGCAGATTAACAGTTGATGTTCAGTTGGTCAACACAGATAATTCCAATTACTGGACTAGTGAAGAAGGAGAAAGCTAAGGGATGACATGTTTCACTTGTCGCGGGAGCATCATCAGGTCCAACACCAAAAGACAAGTAACACTACAAAACACTTGCGTTTTAAGTCTTGCAACATTGTAATAAATAACTTAATTGTCTTTTTGGGTGCTTTATGCCTTAATATTTATCAGCAATAATTACCATTAAAACTCAGCAATTCTTCTAGGTTTGTGCCGTGTCTTGTGTGGGGTTTCGCCTAGGACACCAAGCTAGGCTCATCGGCGGGCTCTTGGTGTCCCCGCCCGGACCCCCACAGGAGTGACGAACTGCGCGCCACCTCCCTTTATATAAGGTGCAACTGCACCACTTGACTACGAGAACTAAAAGCTCAAGCAGCCTTAACCTCCCTATGAAGGCTTCCAAAAAGATGGTATATTGGCTTTCACGGCCGGTGAATTAAAACTCAGCAATTCTTCTAGGTTTGTGCCGTGTCTTGTGTGGGGTTTCGCCTAGGACACCAAGCTAGGCTCATCGGCGGGCTCTTGGTGTCCCCGCCCGGACCCCCACAGGAGTGACGAACTGCGCGCCACCTCCCTTTATATAAGGTGCAACTGCACCACTTGACTACGAGAACTAAAAGCTCAAGCAGCCTTAACCTCCCTATGAAGGCTTCCAAAAAGATGGTATATTGGCTTTCACGGCCGGTGAATTAAAACTCAGCAATTCTTCTAGGTTTGTGCCGTGTCTTGTGTGGGGTTTCGCCTAGGACACCAAGCTAGGCTCATCGGCGGGCTCTTGGTGTCCCCGCCGGGACCCCCACAGGAGTGACGAACTGCGCGCCACCTCCCTTTATATAAGGTGCAACTGCACCACTTGACTACGAGAACTAAAAGCTCAAGCAGCCTTAACCTCCCTATGAAGGCTTCCAAAAAGATGGTATATTGGCTTTCACGGCCGGTGAATTAAAACTCAGCAATTCTTCTAGGTTTGTGCCGTGTCTTGTGTGGGGTTTCGCCTAGGACACCAAGCTAGGCTCATCGGCGGGCTCTTGGTGTCCCCGCCCGGACCCCCACAGGAGTGACGAACTGCGCGCCACCTCCCTTTATATAAGGTGCAACTGCACCACTTGACTACGAGAACTAAAAGCTCAAGCAGCCTTAACCTCCCTATGAAGGCTTCCAAAAAGATGGTATATTGGCTTTCACGGCCGGTGAATTAAAACTCAGCAATTCTTCTAGGTTTGTGCCGTGTCTTGTGTGGGGTTTCGCCTAGGACACCAAGCTAGGCTCATCGGCGGGCTCTTGGTGTCCCCGCCCGGACCCCCACAGGAGTGACGAACTGCGCGCCACCTCCCATTATATAAGGTGCAACTGCACCACTTGACTACGAGAACTAAAAGCTCAAGCAGCCTTAACCTCCCTATGAAGGCTTCCAAAAAGATGGTATATTGGCTTTCACGGCCGGTGAATTAAAACTCAGCAATTCTTCTAGGTTTGTGCCGTGTCTTGTGTGGGGTTTCGCCTAGGACACCAAGCTAGGCTCATCGGCGGGCTCTTGGTGTCCCCGCCCGGACCCCCACAGGAGTGACGAACTGCGCGCCACCTCCCTTTATATAAGGTGCAACTGCACCACCTGACTACGAGAACTAAAAGCTCAAGCAGCCTTAACCTCCCTATGAAGGCTTCCAAAAAGATGGTATATTGGCTTTCACGGCCGGTGAATTAAAACTCAGCAATTCTTCTAGGTTTGTGCCGTGTCTTGTGTGGGGTTTCGCCTAGGACACCAAGCTAGGCTCATCGGCGGGCTCTTGGTGTCCCCGCCCGGACCCCCACAGGAGTGACGAACTGCGCGCCACCTCCCTTTATATAAGGTGCAACTGCACCACTTGACTACGAGAACTAAAAGCTCAAGCAGCCTTAACCTCCCTATGAAGGCTTCCAAAAAGATGGTATATTGGCTTTCACGGCCGGTGAATTAAAACTCAGCAATTCTTCTAGGTTTGTGCCGTGTCTTGTGTGGGGTTTCGCCTAGGACACCAAGCTAGGCTCATCGGCGGGCTCTTGGTGTCCCCGCCCGGACCCCCACAGGAGTGACGAACTGCGCGCCACCTCCCTTTATATAAGGTGCAACTGCACCACTTGACTACGAGAACTAAAAGCTCAAGCAGCCTTAACCTCCCTATGAAGGCTTCCAAAAAGATGGTATATTGGCTTTCACGGCCGGTGAATTAAAACTCAGCAATTCTTCTAGGTTTGTGCCGTGTCTTGTGTGGGGTTTCGCCTAGGACACCAAGCTAGGCTCATCGGCGGGCTATTGGTGTCCCCGCCCGGACCCCCACAGGAGTGACGAACTGCGCGCCACCTCCCTTTATATAAGGTGCAACTGCACCACTTGACTACGAGAACTAAAAGCTCAAGCAGCCTTAACCTCCCTATGAAGGCTTCCAAAAAGATGGTATATTGGCTTTCACGGCCGGTGAATTAAAACTCAGCAATTCTTCTAGGTTTGAGCCGTGTCTTGTGTGGGGTTTCGCCTAGGACACCAAGCTAGGCTCATCGGCCGGCTCTTGGTGTCCCCGCCCGGACCCCCACAGGAGTGACGAACTGCGCGCCACCTCCCTTTATATAAGGTGCAACTGCACCACTTGACTACGAGAACTAAAAGCTCAAGCAGCCTTAACCTCCCTATGACGGCTTCCAAAAAGATGGTATATTGGCTTTCACGGCCGGTGAATTAAAACTCAGCAATTCTTCTAGGTTTGTGCCGTGTCTTGTGTGGGGTTTCGCCTAGGACACCAAGCTAGGCTCATCGGCGGGCTCTTGGTGTCCCCGCCCGGACCCCCACAGGAGTGACGAACTGCGCGCCACCTCCCTTTATATAAGGTGCAACTGCACCACTTGACTACGAGAACTAAAAGCTCAAGCAGCCTTAACCTCCCTATGAAGGCTTCCAAAAAGATGGTATATTGGCTTTCACGGCCGGTGAATTAAAACTCAGCAATTCTTCTAGGTTTGTGCCGTGTCTTGTGTGGGGTTTCGCCTAGGACACCAAGCTAGGCTCATCGGCGGGCTCTTGGTGTCCCCGCCCGGACCCCCACAGGAGTGACGAACTGCGCGCCACCTCCCTTTATATAAGGTGCAACTGCACCACTTGACTACGAGAACTAAAAGCTCAAGCAGCCTTAACCTCCCTATGAAGGCTTACAAAAAGATGGTATATTGGCTTTCACGGCCGGTGAATTAAAACTCAGCAATTCTTCTAGGTTTGTGCCGTGTCTTGTGTGGGGTTTCGCCTAGGACACCAAGCTAGGCTCATCGGCGGGCTCTTGGTGTCCCCGCCCGGACCCCCACAGGAGTGACGAACTGCGCGCCACCTCCCTTTATATAAGGTGCAACTGCACCACTTGACTACGAGAACTAAAAGCTCAAGCAGCCTTAACCTCCCTATGAAGGCTTCCAAAAAGATGGTATATTGGCTTTCACGGCCGGTGAATTAAAACTCAGCAATTCTTCTAGGTTTGTGCCGTGTCTTGTGTGGGGTTTCGCCTAGGACACCAAGCTAGGCTCATCGGCGGGCTCTTGGTGTCCCCGCCCGGACCCCCACACGAGTGACGAACTGCGCGCCACCTCCCTTTATATAAGGTGCAACTGCACCACTTGACTACGAGAACTAAAAGCTCAAGCAGCCTTAACCTCCCTATGAAGGCTTCCAAAAAGATGGTATATTGGCTTTCACGGCCGGTGAATTAAAACTCAGCAATTCTTCTAGGTTTGTGCCGTGTCTTGTGTGGGGTTTCGCCTAGGACACCAAGCTAGGCTCATCGGCGGGCTCTTGGTGTCCCCGCCCGGACCCCCACAGGAGTGACGAACTGCGCGCCACCTCCCTTTATATAAGGTGCAACTGCACCACTTGACTACGAGAACTAAAAGCTCAAGCAGCCTTAACCTCCCTATGAAGGCTTCCAAAAAGATGGTATATTGGCTTTCACGGCCGGTGAATTAAAACTCAGCAATTCTTCTAGGTTTGTGCCGTGTCTTGTGTGGGGTTTCGCCTAGGACACCAAGCTAGGCTCATCGGCGGGCTCTTGGTGTCCCCGCCCGGACCCCCACAGGAGTGACGAACTGCGCGCCACCTCCCTTTATATAAGGTGCAACTGCACCACTTGACTACGAGAACTAAAAGCTCAAGCAGCCTTAACCTCCCTATGAAGGCTTCCAAAAAGATGGTATATTGGCTTTCACGGCCGGTGAATTAAAACTCAGCAATTCTTCTAGGTTTGTGCCGTGTCTTGTGTGGGGTTTCGCCTAGGACACCAAGCTAGGCTCATCGGCGGGCTCTTGGTGTCCCCGCCCGGACCCCCACAGGAGTGACGAACTGCGCGCCACCTCCCTTTATATAAGGTGCAACTGCACCACTTGACTACGAGAACTAAAAGCTCAAGCAGCCTTAACCTCCCTATGAAGGCTTCCAAAAAGATGGTATATTGGCTTTCACGGCCGGTGAATTAAAACTCAGCAATTCTTCTAGGTTTGTGCCGTGTCTTGTGTGGGGTTTCGCCTAGGACACCAAGCTAGGCTCATCGGCGGGCTCTTGGTGTCCCCGCCCGGACCCCCACAGGAGTGACGAACTGCGCGCCACCTCCCTTTATATAAGGTGCAACTGCACCACTTGACTACGAGAACTAAAAGCTCAAGCAGCCTTAACCTCCCTATGAAGGCTTCCAAAAAGATGGTATATTGGCTTTCACGGCCGGTGAATTAAAACTCAGCAATTCTTCTAGGTTTGTGCCGTGTCTTGTGTGGGGTTTCGCCTAGGACACCAAGCTAGGCTCATCGGCGGGCTCTTGGTGTCCCCGCCCGGACCCCCACAGGAGTGACGAACTGCGCGCCACCTCCCTTTATATAAGGTGCAACTGCACCACTTGACTACGAGAACTAAAAGCTCAAGCAGCCTTAACCTCCCTATGAAGGCTTCCAAAAAGATGGTATATTGGCTTTCACGGCCGGTGAATTAAAACTCAGCAATTCTTCTAGGTTTGTGCCGTGTCTTGTGTGGGGTTTCGCCTAGGACACCAAGCTAGGCTCATCGGCGGGCTCTTGGTGTACCCGCCCGGACCCCCACAGGAGTGACGAACTGCGCGCCACCTCCCTTTATATAAGGTGCATCTCCACCACTTGACTACGAGAACTAAAAGCTCAAGCAGCCTTAACCTCCCTATGAAGGCTTCCAAAAAGATGGTATATTGGCTTTCACGGCCGGTGAATTAAAACTCAGCAATTCTTCTAGGTTTGTGCCGTGTCTTGTGTGGGGTTTCGCCTAGGACACCAAGCTAGGCTCATCGGCGGGCTCTTGGTGTCCCCGCCCGGACCCCCACAGGAGTGACGAACTGTGGGGGTCCGGGCGGGGACACCAAGAGCCCGCCGATGAGCCTAGCTTGGTGTCCTAGGCGAAACCCCACACAAGACACGGCACAAACCTAGAAGAATTGCTGAGTTTTAATTCACCGGCCGTGAAAGCCAATATACCATCTTTTTGGAAGCCTTCATAGGGAGGTTAAGGCTGCTTGAGTTTTAGTTCTCGTAGTCAAGTGGTGCAGTTGCACCTTATATAAAGGGAGGTGGCGCGCAGTTCGTCACTCCTGTGGGGGTCCGGGCGGGGACACCAAGAGCCCGCCGATGAGCCTAGCTTGGTGTCCTAGGCGAAACCCCACACAAGACACGGCACAAACCTAGAAGAATTGCTGAGTTTTAATTCACCGGCCGTGAAAGCCAATATACCATCTTTTTGGAAGCCTTCATAGGGAGGTTAAGGCTGCTTGAGCTTTTAGTTCTCGTAGTCAAGTGGTGCAGTTGCACCTTATATAAAGGGAGGTGGCGCGCAGTTCGTCACTCCTGCGGGGGTCCGGGCGGGGACACCAAGAGCCCGCCGATGAGCCTAGCTTGGTGTGCTAGGCGAAACCCCACACAAGACACGGCACAAACCTAGAAGAATTGCTGAGTTTTAATTCACCGGCCGTGAAATCCAATATACCATCTTTTTGGAAGCCTTCATAGGGAGGTTAAGGCTGCTTGAGCTTTTAGTTCTCGTAGTCAAGTGGTGCAGTTGCACCTTATATAAAGGGAGGTGGCGCGCAGTTCGTCACTCCTGTGGGGGTCCGGGCGGGGACACCAAGAGCCCGCCGATGAGCCTAGCTTGGTGTCCTAGGCGAAACCCCACACAAGACACGGCACAAACCTAGAAGAATTGCTGAGTTTTAATTCACCGGCCGTGAAAGCCAATATACCATCTTTTTGGAAGCCTTCATAGGGAGGTTAAGGCTGCTTGAGCTTTTAGTTCTCGTAGTCAAGTGGTGCAGTTGCACCTTATATAAAGGGAGGTGGCGCGCAGTTCGTCACTCCTGTGGGGGTCCGGGCGGGGACACCAAGAGCCCGCCGATGAGCCTAGCTTGGTGTCCTAGGCGAAACCCCACACAAGACACGGCACAAACCTAGAAGAATTGCTGAGTTTTAATTCACCGGCCGTGAAAGCCAATATACCATCTTTTTGGAAGCCTTCATAGGGAGGTTAAGGCTGCTTGAGCTTTTAGTTCTCGTAGTCAAGTGGTGCAGTTGCACCTTATATAAAGGGAGGTGGCGCGCAGTTCGTCACTCCTGTGGGGGTCCGGGCGGGGACACCAAGAGCCCGCCGATGAGCCTAGCTTGGTGTCCTAGGCGAAACCCCACACAAGACACGGCACAAACCTAGAAGAATTGCTGAGTTTTAATTCACCGGCCGTGAAAGCCAATATACCATCTTTTTGGAAGCCTTCATAGGGAGGTTAAGGCTGCTTGAGCTTTTAGTTCTCGTAGTCAAGTGGTGCAGTTGCACCTTATATAAAGGGAGGTGGCGCGCAGTTCGTCACTCCTGTGGGGGTCCGGGCGGGGACACCAAGAGCCCACCGATGAGCCTAGCTTGGTGTCCTAGGCGAAACCCCACACAAGACACGGCACAAACCTAGAAGAATTGCTGAGTTTTAATTCACCGGCCGTGAAAGCCAATATACCATCTTTTTGGAAGCCTTCATAGGGAGGTTAAGGCTGCTTGAGCTTTTAGTTCTCGTAGTCAAGTGGTGCAGTTGCACCTTATATAAAGGGAGGTGGCGCGCAGTTCGTCACTCCTGTGGGGGTCCGGGCGGGGACACCAAGAGCCCGCCGATGAGCCTAGCTTGGTGTCCTAGGCGAAACCCCACACAAGACACGGCACAAACCTAGAAGAATTGCTGAGTTTTAATTCACCGGCCGTGAAAGCCAATATACCATCTTTTTGGAAGCCTTCATAGGGAGGTTAAGGCTGCTTGAGCTTTTAGTTCTCGTAGTCAAGTGGTGCAGTTGCACCTTATATAAAGGGAGGTGGCGCGCAGTTCGTCACTCCTGTGGGGGTCCGGGCGGGGACACCAAGAGCCCGCCGATGAGCTTAGCTTGGTGTCCTAGGCGAAACCCCACACAAGACACGGCACAAACCTAGAAGAATTGCTGAGTTTTAATTCACCGGCCGTGAAAGCCAATATACCATCTTTTTGGAAGCCTTCATAGGGAGGTAAAGGCTGCTTGAGCTTTTAGTTCTCGTAGTCAAGTGGTGCAGTTGCACCTTATATAAAGGGAGGTGGCGCGCAGTTCGTCACTCCTGTGGGGGTCCGGGCGGGGACACCAAGAGCCCGCCGATGAGCCTAGCTTGGTGTCCTAGGCGAAACCCCACACAAGACACGGCACAAACCTAGAAGAATTGCTGAGTTTTAATTCACCGGCCGTGAAAGCCAATATACCATCTTTTTGGAAGCCTTCATAGGGAGGTTAAGGCTGCTTGAGCTTTTAGTTCTCGTAGTCAAGTGGTGCAGTTGCACCTTATATAAAGGGAGGTGGCGCGCAGTTCGTCACTCCTGTGGGGGTCCGGGCGGGGACACCAAGAGCCCGCCGATGAGCCTAGCTTGGTGTCCTAGGCGAAACCCCACACAAGACACGGCACAAACCTAGAAGAATTGCTGAGTTTTAAATCACCGGCCGTGAAAGCCAATATACCATCTTTTTGGAAGCCTTCATAGGGAGGTTAAGGCTGCTTGAGCTTTTAGTTCTCGTAGTCAAGTGGTGCAGTTGCACCTTATATAAAGGGAGGTGGCGCGCAGTTCGTCACTCCTGTGGGGGTCCGGGCGGGGACACCAAGAGCCCGCCGATGAGCCTAGCTTGGTGTCCTAGGCGAAACCCCACACAAGACACGGCACAAACCTAGAAGAATTGCTGAGTTTTAATTCACCGGCCGTGAAAGCCAATATACCATCTTTTTGGAAGCCTTCATAGGGAGGTTAAGGCTGCTTGAGCTTTTAGTTCTCGTAGTCAAGTGGTGCAGTTGCACCTTATATAAAGGGAGGTGGCGCGCAGTTCGTCACTCCTGTGGGGGTCCGGGCGGGGACACCAAGAGCCCGCCGATGAGCCTAGCTTGGTGTCCTAGGCGAAACCCCACACAAGACACGGCACAAACCTAGAAGAATTGCTGAGTTTTAATTCACCGGCCGTGAAAGCCAATATACCATCTTTTTGGAAGCCTTCATAGGGAGGTTAAGGCTGCTTGAGCTTTTAGTTCTCGTAGTCAAGTGGTGCAGTTGCACCTTATATAAAGGGAGGTGGCGCGCAGTTCGTCACTCGTGTGGGGGTCCGGGCGGGGACACCAAGAGCCCGCCGATGAGCCTAGCTTGGTGTCCTAGGCGAAACCCCACACAAGACACGGCACAAACCTAGAAGAATTGCTGAGTTTTAATTCACCGGCCGTGAAAGCCAATATACCATCTTTTTGGAAGCCTTCATAGGGAGGTTAAGGCTGCTTGATCTTTTAGTTCTCGTAGTCAAGTGGTGCAGTTGCACCTTATATAAAGGGAGGTGGCGCGCAGTTCGTCACTCCTGTGGGGGTCCGGGCGGGGACACCAAGAGCCCGCCGATGAGCCTAGCTTGGTGTCCTAGGCGAAACCCCACACAAGACACGGCACAAACCTAGAAGAATTGCTGAGTTTTAATTCACCGGCCGTGAAAGCCAATATACCATCTTTTTGGAAGCCTTCATAGGGAGGTTAAGGCTGCTTGAGCTTTTAGTTCTCGTAGTCAAGTGGTGCAGTTGCACCTTATATAAAGAGAGGTGGCGCGCAGTTCGTCACTCCTGTGGGGGTCCGGGCGGGGACACCAAGAGCCCGCCGATGAGCCTAGCTTGGTGTCCTAGGCGAAACCCCACACAAGACACGGCACAAACCTAGAAGAATTGCTGAGTTTTAATTCACCGGCCGTGAAAGCCAATATACCATCTTTTTGGAAGCCTTCATAGGGAGGTTAAGGCTGCTTGAGCTTTTAGTTCTCGTAGTCAAGTGGTGCAGTTGCACCTTATATAAAGGGAGGTGGCGCGCAGTTCGTCACTCCTGTGGGGGTCCGGGCGGGGACACCAAGAGCCCGCCGATGAGCCTAGCTTGGTGTCCTAGGCGAAACCCCACACAAGACACGGCACAAACCTAGAAGAATTGCTGAGTTTTAATTCACCGGCCGTGAAAGCCAATATACCATCTTTTTGGAAGCCTTCATAGGGAGGTTAAGGCTGCTTGAGCTTTTAGTTCTCGTAGTCAAGTGGTGCAGTTGCACCTTATATAAAGGGAGGTGGCGCGCAGTTCGTCACTCCTGTGGGGGTCCGGGCGGGGACACCAAGAGCCCGCCGATGAGCCTAGCTTGGTGTCCTAGGCGAAACCCCACACAAGACACGGCACAAACCTAGAAGAATTGCTGAGTTTTAATTCACCGGCCGTGAAAGCCAATATACCATCTTTTTGGAAGCCTTCATAGGGAGGTTAAGGCTGCTTGAGCTTTTAGTTCTCGTAGTCAAGTGGTGCAGTTGCACCTTATATAAAGGGAGGTGGCGCGCAGTTCGTCACTCCTGTGGGGGTCCGGGCGGGGACACCAAGAGCCCGCCGATGAGCCTAGCTTGGTGTCCTAGGCGAAACCCCACACAAGACACGGCACAAACCTAGAAGAATTGCTGAGTTTTAATTCACCGGCCGTGAAAGCCAATATACCATCTTTTTGGAAGCCTTCATAGGGAGGTTAAGGCTGCTTGAGCTTTTAGTTCTCGTAGTCAAGTGGTGCAGTTGCACCTTATATAAAGGGAGGTGGCGCGCAGTTCGTCACTCCTGTGGGGGTCCGGGCGGGGACACCAAGAGCCCGCCGATGAGCCTAGCTTGGTGTCCTAGGCGAAACCCCACACAAGACACGGCACAAACCTAGAAGAATTGCTGAGTTTTAATTCACCGGCCGTGAAAGCCAATATACCATCTTTTTGGAAGCCTTCATAGGGAGGTTAAGGCTGCTTGAGCTTTTAGTTCTCGTAGTCAAGTGGTGCAGTTGCACCTTATATAAAGGGAGGTGGCGCGCAGTTCGTCACTCCTGTGGGGGTCCGGGCGGGGACACCAAGAGCCCGCCGATGAGCCTAGCTTGGTGTCCTAGGCGAAACCCCACACAAGACACGGCACAAACCTAGAAGAATTGCTGAGTTTTAATTCACCGGCCGTGAAAGCCAATATACCAATAATTACCATACTTACCGTACAAAGTTTTCTGACAGTTTGTTTGTTTTTGGAGGACAGATACTGTTAGTGGGTGTCGCTGTAGGGTTGGTAGTGTTTAGTAGAGCTATTTGTCTTTTAGATTTGGATCTGATGATGCTCGCTTGACGAGTGAAATATGTCATCCCTTGGTTTTCCCCTTCTTCACTAGTCCATAACAACATACGTGTTAATCACATGTAATTTATTTCAGGTAATGTTTTTGCATATTCCGAATTATTTCGTGTTGACCGACTGAAAGCCACAATATTAATTGTTAATTTGGCAACACTGGAAAATGGTTTCAAAGCGATCTTTACTCAATTTAATATCGCAACACTGGAAAATGGTTTCAAAGCGATCTTTACTCAATTTAAGATTAACATTCACGTAAAATTACAAGCTTTCCTTGTGCAGAGATTAACAAGCCTTATATAGATAAGTGTGAACCACTGAGGAGGTGTTCATGGTCCTGGGTTTACTTGCAGGAGGGTGGCAACACAGCTCGTGATCCCTCAGAACCTCTCAGGTGTTGCAGCTCCCACTTGTGCGATGATTGAGGTGAAAATCAAACCCACTTCTTCACGTGGCTTAGTGTATCCTGTCCAACCCTCAGGGAGCCAAGGATTTAACCCCTTTGGGAGGGGAGATTCAATACGTATCCCGAGACCACAGAAGGTGGATTCTTGCTGAGTATGCCTCATTATAGTGCTCCTTTGGTGTTTAGGGTTGCTACCCCAATAACGCTTTGAGGATCCAATCAGCCTTCAGTGGGCTCTACTGACTTAGATAATCCAACAGACACATGGCAATGGTTGTCTGTGAAGCTAGCCTGTGCCAACACAATCATACAGTGACATTAGACTCTCTTAGACATATTAATTCTCTAACATGTACTCCTTGTACAATACATGACCTAATGGCTGAAATGCCTCCTCCATGTTTAATGACCTCTAGATGTGAATGTCGTATAATACCAATGAAATATTAAGTTATCCCAACTAGCATCTGTAAACAGGATAACAATTTGTGGGCTCGTGGAAATTCCTGATTCCAGAGATTGTTTCATTTACCATCAACATATTGCTGTCCTTCTATTTTAATGTGATTTGTGCAGATATGGTGCTTTGTTTTCTTAAGGATATAGTCTTATTGGATATTCCTCAGTTCAACTACAGATTAATTCATCATTTTGTCACCGGCTTGAGTGTTGTGCTTCCGATAGCAGGAATGTGTAATGTTAGCTGTGGAGTAACCTTGTGGAAAAGTCTGTTAAGTGTGTCATTTTTCAGCCTGTTTACATCACATTGGTCAAGATTTTATATTCACTATATAAAAATAAAAAAACTGTCATCCCATTTGTAATATACTGTAATCTAAAAATCGACCTTGATACCAAGATTGGGATTTTTTAAAGTGTTATGCATGCTATGTTGGCCAAGAAACTTGTGGCTATTATTGATGCTATGCCGGATGTTAGACGTGGCATGTACTGTGAGTTGTGAGTATTATAAGCAACTTCTTTCTAACATGAATTAATCTTTTCAAATGTTGTAGACAACTTCCAGTATGTAGGTAGTATTCTTTCCTGGGACAATACCATACATCAAGAGATTAACAACAGGCAGTGCGTCAGCTACTTTGGGACGAAACATATCCACAAGCTTCCAAGAATAGTTTGTTCAAGATATACTTAATACC
The DNA here is from genome assembly GCA_946902985.2 of Meconema thalassinum. NCBI lineage: Eukaryota > Metazoa > Arthropoda > Insecta > Orthoptera > Tettigoniidae > Meconema > Meconema thalassinum. Next base: position 148,885,002 of record OX336397.1, read on the forward strand.
TATACTAACATATGGACTGGAAGCAGCAACCCTTACTGGACCAACAAACAGTTGTCTCCAGGTAGTAGAAATGAAGTTCCTCCGTTCTTGCCTTCAAAAGACGAAAATAGACAAAATAAGGAATGAGGATATCCGACAACAACTGGGATTGGAAAGGAGCCTGCTGGAGACACTCGAACTCAAGAGATTGAGATGGTATGGTCATATGAAGAGGATGTCTCCCCACAGGATACCTCGAGTGTTCCCGGGAAGAGACCAAGAGGAAGACCTCGCGATGTGTGGGAGAAGCAAATTTATAAGGACCTTGAAGCTAGAGATAAGAACTGGCATCAAGTACAAGAATAACAGTTACGGATGGACAGGACAAATTGGAGACAGCTCATTTATTACCGCACCCGGCTTGCTGGAGTGAAGAAACGATGATGATGATGATGATAATGATGAAATGACCCTGTTTGATGGAGCACCAATCCGATGACTCTGCTCATATCCGCAACCAAACTGTTGTTTTTGTTATTCCTAGTGACGCCAGGGTGTTAATTATCTGTTAGTCTGTGTCATCTATAAACAAGTGGATCTCGGAAAGTAGGTACTGTAGATCTTATGTTTATTAGACACTGATTCGTAGTTCAATGCAATCTATCACCTAAAATATTGGATATCTCTTTTTACTTTTTTAAAAGGTACAACATTTTACTTGTTTTTCCTTTTTTACTTTGTATAGGCTCATATTAGTTGTTTGCATGATTTCTGTTTTAGCCTGTTAAGTCAGTTATTTCAATTCCATTTAATTTTGTCATAATAAAATCTCTACAGTAAAACCTGTAACTAGGATACCTGGTGTTTTATTTAATACAAAAGTAGGTACCGACTGAGGTATTACATGTTTGGCGAGTCTTTGCTGTTTTGAAGTGAGTGCGCTGTCTGAATTATACCTCTGTCTATTGGTGTGGGGCAGGAGGGAAGGAACATAGGTCTATACTCCGTTATTGATGCTAGGAGATAGCGTGCTGTTCTGCCCCTGGTACTTATATATCGATGATACTAACAACATTCATTCAACTGTTATAATACGCTATTCTTCCGATAAGTATATGATTATCACATTTTTGAAATGCCCAACTGACCAAACGCAAAGCTCGTGCCACAATAATTCATCGACATACATTCAGACTGTACCAATATCTCCAGGAAAACGTATTGTATCATACCGCTGATAACTTGAAATTCATACATCTTCCGCCGGCAAGGATTCGTCAAACGGGTAATTAGCCTACTATATGCTCTAAGCCACGCTGAGCAATCATGGATAATAGAGCTGGGGCCACTTTCACGGGCCATCCCCACTCCTGCTGTCCGCACGGCAGATATCCTCCTCGGCCCCTCAACACTACACTTTTCTGTGTTCCTCTTTCGGCCTACCAGCCACGTGTATCTTCCACTTTTGTTGTCCTGGTTTTTAACGCTGACAGTGCACGGGGATTAGGCCTTTTTATCAGTATCATGTCATTGATTAGCGTATTGACTGTGGAATCCCAGAGTCATAGGAACGTGAAGGAAGCATTATGGAAATAGAAATCAAAGAATTCACAGCGGAAACAAGCAATTTTTTTCTTTCTTTTTACTGATTCTAGTGAAGGTCCGGAGTGTTGGTTTTGCAATTATGTGGTGTCCATGTCGAAGTAGTATAATTAAGAATGGCATTTCGAAGACCAACAAGGAAACTCCATTGTTGACTTCAACGTCAAGCCTTGATGCAATATATAGCAACAGTATGTGTGCTGCCAACTCTTGGTAACACTACCCGCCTGAGGCTTCGAGCGGCTCGGCCATGGAACACAGCTCCCACAAGACCAATGATTATCACTTTCTAATTTCGATCCTCAGCTCTTATCCCTTACTGCATTCTGGTGAGTAGGGCGAGTCCCAAATTTCCAAAGCTTGAAGCGATCAATAAATTTTCCTCCACTACCAACCTGCACACTCGTTTTCTGGGACCACAGTATAGGTACTTAGGCAAGACAGGAAGAATGGATTTTAGAAAAACAATTTATAAGGCCCCGTCTCCAAACATCCAGTTGGCAGCACCACTTCACCTGTAAGCACCACTTATTATACTGTATATGAATTGCAGCCAATGGCCATTTTTGATTGAACGCCCGAGGCCTCCCAACATGTTTAATTCCAAGTAGTTCCAAGGTTGGCTGCCAGATGCTACTGTCACTTAACACCTAGCGGCAAACGTTGGAACTTGATAGAGCGTTTCTAACTAACCAAATATAACCTACAAAATTATGCTACACACTAAGAAATGCATTTTTTTTTCTTTTTACCAATTCTGGTGAAGGTCCGGAGTGTTGGTTTTGCAGTTATGTGTCGTCTGTGTCAAAGTAGTTTAATTAAGAATGACATTTCTAAGACTAAATTTTGAGGATAGACAGTAGGCAGTGGTAGGCTCTTTTACATACCATAAATCCATGACATGGGCTCGCCGGCTTTGCTTCCCCTCCGAAGGAAGGCATACTGAAGGATTTTAACACTCTCAAAAATCCAATGACTTCGACCAAGTTTAAACCCGTGATCTTCGGCTTAGCATTTCAGCATGCTACCAACTATGCCACTGAGCTGCACTTATGGGTGCACACATGATAAACAGCTGGGTGCTGAGTGTATATTTAATTTTATTTATTTAACTCGATTTCAACACACTAGCTCTCTTTGTAATCAGATACTTAAAGAAAATATATAACAAGAAATTCAAAAGTGTTAATATTACTGAGTTGTAATTTGAAGAAGTGTGTTTAACACCACATTCCTCCAGTTCTGTGGTGTCACATTGTGATTGCTCTGCAGCAAAGAAATGTTTTAAATGATTAAATTAACACACGGTGTATTGAAAAGTGTGTGGGGAATGTGGCTTTTGGTTCGTTAACTTTTGTGGTCAGAACTAGGGTTACCAGATGCCTTTTGCGGAATGTAGGGCATTTCAGGAAAAACACAAAATATAACGCCAAAAAAAATACATTAATAAATATTTAATGCATATTAAACTGGTTATTTATTTCTATTGTGAAACATCATTCATATTTCAAAGAGGAACTGATTTGTTCTGCGGGATAAACTAGACACTGAGCTTAGTTGCTAAAATGTCGTTAAATTTACACTTCCGCTTTGGCATTGTAAAAAGTCGTGTTTAGCCGAGGTTTAATTTAACATGTGATGAAAGAATGCAATCACAATCAACAATGCTCACTCGCCAGCATTCAAGCAGCAAAGAGAAACGCTCCAAAGAATATAAAAATGTAATATGAAACGCTCTCCCCACAGATGATGTAGAACACACAGATAGAGTATTTCCCCCGCAATCGCAAATCATTCTTCTTTTCTTCTCATTATGCGACTGGAAACTTTTTTTTGAAACAGCTGATGTGTTTAAATGTTAAGTTTCTAAAAATGGAGGAATTTATGGACTTAAAGAAATTCCTCCCGGACAAACGTTTCAATTGTGTCTAGTGAGAGCTAATGCCATTCAAGTCCTCTACTGAAACTGTAAATGAGTGATCATTTTTAATGTTCCCAACGTAAATACTCGGGCGATTCTTTAGTCAATAAAAAAGTAGTGTTGATGTGAGGGGACTGCCTTATGCAATGTTACTTTCACATTTCATGATAAAATGAACTTTCTACACCTCATTACTTAGCCTAATCATTCTTCTGTTCATGATCTTGTGTTCCAAGAAGGCTATAATATTCACATAGGAGACGTTCCGTAAGGGAAGGGCAAACCCCCCGTGAGTGTTCTTTATGCTCTATATTGCAAGGGTGCCCCATGCTGGCGAGCTCGCCCTTATTGTACAGAAAGTGAACATTATATTGTGGCCTCGCCATTATCGTATGGAAAGTGAACATTATATTGTGGCTTCGCCCTTATTGTATGGAAAGTGAACATTATATTGTGGCCTCACCCTTATTGTACGGAAAGTGAACATTATACTGTGGCCTCGCCCTTATCCTACGGAAAGTGAACATTATATTGTGGCCTCGCCCTTATTGTACAGAAAGTGAACATTATATTGTGGCCTCACCCTTATTGTACGTAAAATGAACATTATACTGTGGCCTCGCCCTTATCCTATGGAAAGTGAACATTATATTGTGGCTTCGCCCTTATCGTACAGAAAGTAAACATTATATTGTGGCCTCGCCCTTATCCTACGGAAAGTGAACATTATACTGTGGCCTCGTCCTTATCCTATGGAAAGTGAACATTATATTGTGGCCTTGCCCTTATTGGATGGAAAGTGAACATTATATTGTGGCCTTGCCCTTATCCTCTGAAAAGTGAACATTATATTGTGGCCTTGCCCTTATTGTATGGAAAGTGAACATTATATTGTGGCCTCGCCCTCATTGTACGGAAAGTGAACATTATATTGTGGCCTCGCCCTTATTCTACGGAAAGTGAACATTATATTGTGGCCTCGTTCTCATCCAATTTACGAGCACAAACCTTGCACACTGATTATCTCCAAATACACATGTGGCGGGCTCGCCCTTCTCTTACGGAACGCCTCATATGTGCTATTTCTTTCCTTTAGCTTCATTAGTTCCACATCTTTGTATGGCTATTATAGCAGCAACAAGTAGCCTACTTCATTTCATGTTAATAATTAATTAGTGCATCGCTCTTAATGAACCTTATTTGCCAAGTGCTACGAGCACAGAACAAAATCAGGACAACTTGATTTTTTTAAATACAGTAACGTTAAGAAAGAATTTATGGTATTAAGGAGGGCTGAAAAGGAGTGTATTATTGAGGGATTATAACTAAGATATCGCCACAACAAATTATATGTGGGTAAGTTCTTGGAGCCTATGATTCAACAAATACATTTACTGATAGATTGTTTTGTTTACAGCTAGCCTAAAAATAAATTAAGGAAAAGTAAAGCTGAAATACAAGCTCAGGGCTTAAGTACTCTTTAACTGGCCAACCACCCTTCCAGCAGAGTCCTGCTTCTTTTATCCTAGAAGCCAAGGCCACACCCAAATAATCTCCTACACTGCGGGAGTCTAAGGTCATTGGGTATCTTTGGACTGGGTTGGATTCTTGGTTAATGCATGTTAAAATTTCAGAGTCTCATCCGTTCCAAGTAAAAAAAGAAAAGAAAGGTTCTGTGGCTTATGGTCAAGAGAAACTACAAGTTTGCTTTGCTTTCAGTCTCTAGTGAATATGCTAATATAACTGGTGAATAGCACTATGTACAATGGCATCGCCAATCAATCAAGTAAAACGTCCACTAATAAACTCATTCTAACCGTTGCTTAACACCAATCAGATCTAACTTTAACCTTGTCACGGGCAATAAATTTCCTTTTAACCGCACTGCATCTTTTACTGGTCAGTGGCATGTGTACAGGATTGGGGATGAATTAAGATGAGTTTTCCTTGTGATGGATGGATTTTACATCTGGATGAGATAAGTATTAGTAATGGTGTGTGGCTTTTGGAGAGGCCTTGTGCAGGTCTTTCCAGTTGGCACCTGTGGGTGGCCTGCGCATCATAGTGGAAATAATACGGGTCATTAGTAGGTCTAATGAAATGAAATATAAGAATTTCCTGAATTTCCACCTAATCAACACTTTTTATTGTTATTTTAGTATCCTTGTGGGTACATGTTTCGGAATTCTCTTAATTCCTTCTTCAGCCCATCACAATATTAGGAAACATCTATAAAAGACAATGTTAACAAAACCCTTTCAAATATCAAAAAAACACATATTTATACAACAACGAAAGCACTTAAAAATTGTTAAACATTTTAAAATGACACATGCAATTTTTTTAAAATAAAAAACACTTCATGACTTCCTAGAAGCCTCCGTGGCTTAGGCGGCAGCACGCCGGCCTCTCACCTCTGGGTCCGTGGTTCAAATCCCGGTCACTCCATGTGAGATCTGTGCTGGACAAAGCGGAGGCAGACAGTTTTTTCTGCGGGTACTCCGGTTTTCCCTGTCAAAATTTCATTCCAGCAATACTCTCCACTATCATTTCATTTGTCATTCATTTAATCATTGCCCCAGAGGAGTGCGTCAGGCCTCGGCAGCCGGCACAGTTCATATCCTCGCCGCTAGATGGGGGCTTCATTCATTTCATTCCCTGACCCGGTCGGAGACTGGAAGCAGGCTGTGGATTTTCATTTTCACTGTTCGTGCACCCACGGTCTCCCCTGCCTGTCGTAAGAGGCGACTAAAAGGGAGCGACATTGGTTATCCTTTCAGGTTCCCGCAGTGGTTTTGAATCTAAATTACATTTTGTAAATACGGTATTTTCCATGTAAATTCCGTTTTGTATTTTCAATCTAAATAATTACATTTTGTACGTATTTTCAATCTAAATTAGATTTCGTAAGTGATTTCCATCTAAATTACATTTTGTGCATATTTTCAATCTAAATTAGATTTTGTGAGTGTTTTCTATCTACATTACATTTTGTGAGTATTTTCAATCTAAATTACATTTTTTGAGTCTTTTCAATCTAAATTATATTTATGTTCGACCCTCACTATTATGTGTCAGAAAACGGTGTCATAATGATGGTCATTATAACACTTATTTTCATTATGATACAGTTTCTCCAGCCAATCAGAGCTCGTTCATTGACCAATTAGGTAACGATACCTTCGTGCATGCGCTCAAAATCCAACATGTCGGACATAAACACAACATCGAACTATAATAAATTATCGGCATGGAATACGCACCGTCCATATGTTCGCGTAAATAAACTGGCGAATATGAAACAAGAAATAGCACTGTACCTTAAAATCACCAACGCTAATTTCTACGCGCATTCAAACGACTCCGGTGACAATATTACTGAGGGACGGCAGATGTAAACATATGGCTTGCATATGTCATTGCAAGGACACAGAGCGCATGCGTCAAAGATCTTGAAAGACAGAGAGATGTCTCGCGCTCGCTCTCCGATAACAAAATTCTTGTGGCTGACTCTCAACAGATATTTATGAATATTTATGTTAAAACATATAATAAAATTATAATTATCGTCGAACATAAACAGTCGTATGCAACTCGCCTATAATGGTAATTAAGACACTCGTATGGAAATTATAAAACTCGCATACGCTCGTTTTATAAAAAATACTCGTGTCTTAATTATAGCCATTATAGGCTCGTTGCATAATGTACTATTTGTGAGTATTTTCAATCTAAATTACATTTTGTGGGTATTTTCAATCTAAATTAGTTTTCGTTATAGTATTTATTTCACTTATCACCCGGACCATTAGGGGCCGATAACCCATATGTTAGGCACTTTAAAACAATAATTATCATCATCATTCACCGCCGGGGGGCTCTGAATACACATTGGGGTATCATACAGTCTGCGAGCCTCAAATCCTGGGGCATATTGATACGTAAATTGTCAGTTACTCAGAGAGGTTGACCGGGTCACAGTGGTGCGCTGTTGGCCATTAGCACCTCCAGTCGGCTGGTAAGTTACTAGACTACCAGACTAGCTTCAATACTCGAGCCCTCAAGGACACTGGCGGAAATCCATGGAGTAAACAGTGTCATTGTAGGATTTACCTAGAGTGGGAGGAATATTAGTAAAACTTGCAGCCTCCAGTGCTTTCATGCATTGTGAATTAACATGCTCAGCTTTGCTGCTAAGTAAAAAATTATATCATAATGAATGGGGAAGTGTGATCACTTGGCTAGTATTGCCTGTACTAATTTATTTTCAACCCTCAGCATTGCTCATTGAACCTTGACAGTGTGCCCTTGTCTCTCTGCATTGCTCATTGAACCTTGACAGTGTGCCCTTGTCTATCTGCATTGCTCATTGAACCTTGACAGTGTGCCCTTGTCTCTCTGCATTGCTCATTGAACCTTGACAGTGTGCCCTTGTCTCTCTGCAGGTATGATTTCGCCGCTTTCTACATTAGGCCTCATTTTCATGGGTGCACTTTTAATTTTGGCTTTTCTTTCTGTTTTCTCATTAAGTTCACGTTTCCTCCTCGCTTTGAGCCTTGGGTCTTCAACTATATTTGATTATATTTTATCTACATGCATACACATTGTGGGATTCAAGCTACGTCCATTTTGCTTCCGTTTGACTGAAAAATAATAACTTGATACATTAGCCTTCTTTCTACATCAAGAGGAAATTACTACGGTACATCTTTTCATGCACTACCTTACATCAAGCATGAACGGAAAGTGGCCAGCTGTAATCTTACTGTGTTATGAGTATTTCACTTGAACTCTGCAACTCAATCACCATGGACTCAGGGCCGGAGAGCCATTGAGTCTGCATAAACAAAAACTTGCATGCATTTTATTTAGTGTTTTAACCTGTTTTAACCACATTTTTATACTGTATATGCTTTTACATTTTCTAGATTTTATATTGTCTTTGATGTATGTAAGATTGTTCACCAATTTTGTCTATTGTGGCTGAGGAAGGGCTGGGCATGGCAGCCCGAAACATGTACCACTCGAAAGTAGTGTAATTAGCGATGTGGGCCGGGTAAATACCCAGTGGGAAGGTAAATATAAATTGGGTATTTACCCGGGTATATACCCAGTGGTCGTTTAAATACCCAAAACGAGGGTATTTTCAATTTTTTGAGCTTTGTACAACACTTTTTGATGTGTTGATGAAGTGTTGGACAAACAAGGACTGAAACACAGGTATTTGATGCCCTAATTTGAAATCAAGAACAATATTGATCCTTCAAAACAAAAAACAAAAAAAAGGAAAATGGACGTCCGGGTATTTTTGGGTATTTATACGTTTTGGCATTGTAACGTTGTCTTTAAGTGTTTCTTCCTTTAATTACAGTAAAATATTGGATAAAACCTTTTGGTTGTTTTGTGTTTGAAATTTTTATGACTATAATAAAATATTCAATTTGATTCGACCCAAGTTGTAGGCCTACTTGTACTAAATTGATATTTTTCATTGTAAATTGGAATATAGGCCTAAGCCTAGAGAGATTCATTATGTATGAATAGCCTAATACATTTGTTAAGCTTCATTAAACCTAAATAAAGTAAGGCCTCTATTTTTTTAGAACTCTTTTAGTGTAACTGTTAATTTTCTATTTACTAGTCTTTTTGGTTATTTATTTTATATGAATGATATTACAAATTGTTCTGAAAAACATATACAGTGTGTTGAAAACTGTATATTACACCTTTTGTAGAACTTGGCCAATGCTCTAAATAAATTTCCCCCAACTTCTATCACAATGATTGCAAAAAGGCCTAGTTCAATTCTAACCCTGAGTTTTTCAGGTTGTAACTATTGAATTTTATCTCCTGATCTAATTCCCAATTTTAATTCTGTTTTTAAGTCCCAATTTAAATTTAATTTAATTTTATTAACTATCTAATGTTGTTACATTTCTAAAAAGTTAATGTAGGATAGTTTGCAAACTGGTTCGGTAGGCTACCCTTTTTTTAAGGTTCAACATACCACGAGAGGATTTTTAATGAAAATCTAAAATACCCGGGTATTTACCCAAATTGGGTATTTACCCTAGTATATACCCCGGGTATTTACCCCGATATATAACTACCTGGGTATTTTACATCACTGACTGTAATATGTAATTTATAGTATTGATTGACAGGCAAATATATTTAAAATAACTGGCATTGCAGTTGCTTCCCAATTCACATTATTGTGGTTCTATGTGAAATGCATGGCATTAATCACAGACTATGGTACCTAATCTCATAATACAAACATATTTGGATGTGCATGTAGTTAAGAGTCTTGCAACTTATTCAGTAATTGTAGGTGAATGACCAGGTCTATCACAGAGAGACCACGATTGTAGAGCTAGGGACTTGGATCTTAAGATTTTCCTTTGGCAATGGTAGCAATTATCTACCATAAAACTATATTAAATATTTTTTACATGTCCTTTAAACTCAGAATTGCAATGTCTCTTGATAAATCAATGAGAACAACAATACTGTATTACTCAAGTTCTTTCAATACAGATTAAAACTACTTGAGATATATATTTTTATATTGTTGAAAAGAAGGGTGACAACTAACCAGGTTTTAGAAGAATATTTATAAGCGCTGGTAAGAAATTACATGAAAAGGACTTGTCTGCCCAAATCCTTATTGACAGAGTTTAATTGTAACAGGAAAAGATACCGTAAGTCAATAAAATCCAATACTTGGAAGCTACTCGAGCTTTTGAACCAACTCTTATCACTATAATGTATCATAACACCTTTTATTACCACGTAAGCATAACTTCACAATGAATCCCAACCTCTAAATTTCTCAATGAACAACATCAGTTCCACATCTTTGACTTCTCCACTACAGGCTGTCTTCTCTTTGAAGAATTTGTTCTTTCATTATTAACTCAAAGAAAGTTGTAACAACACATCTGGCTGCGTGGCTCAGGGGTAACGTTCTCGCTTGCTGAGCCCAAGGTTGCAGGTTCGAAACCTGGCGCAGTCAGCTGGCATTTGAGGGTGCGCAAATGCGAGGGAGCCGTGTCAGTAGATTTACTGGCACGTTAAAGATCCCCTTCGGGGCAAATTTCCGGCACCCCGGCGTCTCTAAAAGCCAGTGTAGTTAAAAGGGACGTAAAACCAATAACATTATTATTAAAGTTGTAACAGATCTGATTTTTAAGCTTTTAAATAGTTAAGGTATTTGGAAATATTTTTGAACTCTATACTTTTTATCAAATTATATGCATTCATATCCTATCTGCTGAGGAAGGGTATAATATAACAGTGTACCCAAATATTGCATTTTATTGACTTGAGGTAGCTTTTCCTATTACCATTAAACACTGGTTAGCATAATAGCAATAGTTCAACTTTCAATTATACTGCTATGTCATTGGTCATATATCTTCATGTTAATGAAAGATGCAAACTAGAAATTAATGATTTCCATCAATTTATGGCACTTACTGTAAATGCAATGGATGCACTGTAGTAAAAAAATGAATGGTAGATTTTTAATTATTATTAGTTAAGCTTATGGTAACGTACACAAAATATCATCATATATATTATTTCAGTTGTATAGATCCCTCCTCCGGCACTCACAAGGGACCGATCGTGACAAATGAGCATTCAAATGAGGGAGAATAGGCATTAACCGTGACGAATTGACATATAATTTCATAAATATCTATAATATCTTTAAAAAATTACTGTTAATAAAATGTTTGAAGTGTGCGATTTGTAGATACTGTTGCTGTAGGAAAATACGCTCCATATTGCTGTCCTCTTCACATTTTGGTCGCTGTGACACCTGTTTCATGTCATTTTAACATTCTGAGGTCTTTCCTTTATCATTTTGCATGGATTTCAGAAACAGTAAATCAAAGGAATGAGTACTCAAATCGTATAATTTCATAAATATCGAATAACCGGTGAGTGTTATCATGATCCGATTTTCAGTGATTGCTTTCTTAAGGTAGGGAACGTAGAACTTGGAATTCTAACTGAAATGTAAATAGTGTTCTATAATCATTTGGTTGAAATAAAAACATAACAACCTTTCTCCTTAAGTGTCTCATTATAAACCTATTGGGGAAAGTGTGGTTTATGAACATGCGAGATTTCTTGTACGGGTCCGCTAGTATAACATACAAACAATCAACTGGGCACCTGATAGATTTAAAGTTTAAATTCTAAGTTGTCCAGCCACTTGATAGCCTTTGTAGAGGCTTGCACAAAGTCTTCCAGTGGTCCCAAGTACACTGTAACAATATGGCGGATGGTCCGTCTCGGCGCACCACAATCACAGTTGGGTGATGTTTTCATGCCCCACTTATACAACAACGAGCCCATGGTTGGTTTGTGCCCTGTTAAGGGCAACCCACGCTTTACGTGGCAGATCAAAACCTGCTGGTGGATGTTGGGTACAAAGTAGTGACTGCCATTCCTTCGGAGTTGCGTTGTTCCACTCCTGTTGCCATTCTTCTGCAACGTAGAACCCTCTCCAAACCAACTCGTGGACTTTTAACACAGATGTTTAATAAGAATTGAGAAAGAGTTCTTTCATTTTTGCAGTGTGCTTTGAACAGGTAAGACCATCATAAAAGTGGTACAAGATTGACTTGCCAAGTTAAGACCACTGTAGAAACACACACAAAAAGTTACAAGATTCCAGAATTGTTGGTTCAGCCTTCATCATTGGAGGACAGTGTCTCATCATCAAAATCATAAACTACTTGCCATCTTCATCCAACCTCTTGCCTTGAGGTAGTCCAAGGTGGGCTATCAAATATCAAAAACCAAAAAACCAGGAGTCCTTTAACACTTTTTTAGCATCTACACTGTTCTTAACCTGGTAAGTCACTGCATTCCATTTGTTAAATCATACATTTCCATATTATAGTGCTCCTTGATAATTTTCCTATTTGACTATGAATCTACAGTGAGTTTATCTCATCTGTTGGCCGGCCGCCGCGCCCAGCTTATCTGCCTCCCATTGGCTCATCACTTCCCGCTGCACAGCTCGCACTTCACAGTTCTGGTCCGTGCTTAGAACGTGTGTTAGGTGTTGATCTGTCGCTCCAACAGTTCTCAAGTTGTGAAGTGTTACTTCGGGGTATAATTCTCATAATGCCTCCACATGTGTACACGGTAGGGGGGAAGGGTATCTATGTACGATAATTATGTGAAAACAGAGTCTTGCAGAGAAGTCGTGAGACGTTTCATTACACATCTTCCAGGTGTGCGCCCTCCACATAGAGAGACCCCGCGGAAACTCATGAACAAATTGAGGGGAACTGGTTCATTACTAGATAGGAAACGTAGTGTTCAAAAATGTGCTCCTAACGAGGAAAAAGTAAATGAAATCACAGAAAAATTAGAACATACGCTTACAAAATCCCTAGGACGACTTGGACAAGAAACCGGGCTTCGAAGTGCTCAGCATGGCGGGCTACGAAAATCTTGAAAATGAAACCATACAAGATTACTGTAGTACGCGAACTGCATCCACGTGATGAAGATGAGTGGGTACGTATTTGTAATTGAATGTTGCGAAACGTTCATGATGAAATAATTGATCCAAGCTTAATATTTTTCTCGGACGAAGCTTTTCATGGGTATGTTTGGACGCAGAAACTATGCTATGACATGCCGTGCGAAGAGTGATGATTCAACGGGAGGCAGATAAGCTGAGTGCGCCGGCCGGCCAACTGATGAGAGAAACTCGCTGGAGTTAAAGTATCTAATGTAATGAAAACACAGCATGTACTGATAATGCGGAGATTGATCCGTATGACTTAGAATTATACTGTGCATGTGTACAAAGTGGTTGTATCACTTGGTGACCCGTCCCTTAGCTGGACAAGATGCAGAAAGAAGAAGAGGGAGTGTTTGCAAGAGTCAAGTGTGCAAGTACATGCATTTATTATTGTATCTCCAGTACATATCTGTCTGATCCCCCTCGTGGTGTAGTGACTTGCTTTCTTCTCACAGCCGAGTACACAGGGCTGATGACCATGATGTCCAAGCCCCCATGAGGCAGTGACTGCAGCTTGCACCAATAGAGGAACAGTTTATGGCTAAATGCGCTGTTCAAACAGACCAAGAGGCACTAGGGAGCAATCTGGCCACCACGTCAGACAAGCTCTGTACATCGACTGAAATCTGATGGACATCATGGTCATATAGCCCCGTGTACTTGGGTGAGTGTGGAATGTGGACATTCCCGTTGCACTTCCACTTCGCAGTGGAATTTGCCTGGAGGAGAAGTGGGGAAACCACGGAAAACCACTTCCAAGATGGCCAAGGTGGGGATCAACCCACCTCACTAGGTTGAGTGTATCTCATTCCAGTCCTCAGGCCAGAATTAAATTTCTTGACAGAGCCCGGAATCGAACCAAGACCTTCGGGGTGACAGCCATTAACGCTAGTAGCTAAGCCACGAGCTGGTTCATAACTGCAAACTAGATCCTATGAAAATATTGCCCATTACCAACACAGACAGTATGGTTAGTTACTGTTTTAAGGGGTGGAACAGCGAGGTCATTCGTCCCTCTTAACAGATAGTATAATACCGTACACATTTAGTCAAGTTAAAATTTATAGGCGGAAGCCAATCATCTTTTTATTTACATTGTTTACGCCCACACTGGAGCACTTAAATCAAACCAAGCACATTTACGTCATCTACGGATTGACAGGGAATTTAGCTGTCATCTTCCTCCTCTCCCAAAGCCTCTTCATCCTGCCTGACCTTTCCTTGTCAGATATGACATATTCATGGTGGCCACTCAAATCGGTCAACAATTTTCCAGGAGTTTTCCAGGAATTATCCAGGAGTAATTCTCATTTTTCCAGACTTAAAAATTAGCGAGAGTCCCAGAGGGAGGGGCTTTATCAGTTCCCTACTTCAAGACCAAAGTAAAGCAGTTGTGTTTGGTCTACTTATACAGATGTTGACAAAAATTAGTGGTATTGGGTTCTTGATTCACAAGCCTACACACAAATGATTTAAGTGTCGTTTTAAAAAAAGCCTTTGTGACTCAAATATCCGCTTAAAAAAAAGAGAAAAGAATGCCGCCTGCAATTTTATTGCGGTCAAGTTGTTTATACTCAATATGTTTTCCAAAAATACTATCATGTGTTCTCCTACACAGAAACATATAGCTTGAGGAAATTTCTTTCGTTATTGATAGAGTGCTTGCCCAAAACCGCAGCGGGAATATGATTTAAGATAAAACACGGCGCGTAAATTTCTGGTTAAAAATAAACAGGGTTTGCTGAGCGACCGCTAGATGGCCCTTGCTACCCCATCCGCGATATCATGACGTCCGGGACTAAGAGCGGACTGGGAATTTTAGCATTAGCAGTGGATGGAAAGATTTTTATAATTAATTATCAATGGCTACTTTCCAGGAGTTTTCAAATTTACTTCATTTTCCAGGAGTTTTCCAGATCTATTAAAAATCCAGGAGTTTTCCAGAATTTCCAGGTTTTCCAGGAGTAGTGGCCACCATGCATATTGTTTTCGTTGATAAATAAGTCTTAGATGTTGGTTCTTCAGAATCCTTTTATCCTCTCTATTTTCAATTTGTTACAGTGTAATTGTTCAACTTACCTAAATCATTTTGAACTTCTTTGAACCCATTATTTTTTGTTTTATTTTTCCAAAAGTAGTTAAATAGCCTAATTGTTTTAATAGTCTATTGTATTCTTGATAAATGACAGAAAAATGCTATTCTCCTTTTACTCATCGTGTCCCTTATTGAATCACTTTCACGGTAGACAACTGCACTAACAACAATCTCCATTGTCCATCTTCCTGGTATATTTTTATTAACATTAATAAAAAAAACTAATAAATGTAACAATTAACAAAAGTTGTGGAATACAAAAATCTGAAACTTAAAAGAGGAACACGTTCTTTGAGTAAATACACATCTAGTAGGTCTATCTTTCTCACCAAAATACATTGAGTAGGGTCAGGATTATTATGCAAGATGTTTACATACCGGTAATAGTAATAATGTGTGTCCGCCTGAGACTCGTGCGGGTATCAACACATCGTGATGGGGATAGAATGAATGATTAAGACTTTTGAATTTGCAGTCCCTGAGCTAACATTACTCCATTTAACTGGGACTGTAGAATAATTTGGTGATGGAATGTTGGCTTTGCCTGATGTGGTTTCAAAAATTCTGGGAATCAGAAACCATAGAAAATCACTTCTATTATGACCAAGAGGTGGGTTAGGATCCATCCCTATTCTCAGATCACCTCGTGGTGTAGTGGCTAGCATGCTTAGTTGTTGCCGGGGTACACTCAGCCTCGTGAGGCAAAACTGAGAAGTGGTGAGATGATTGCAATCTCGATCACCTTGGAAGTGGTTTTCCATGGTTCCCCACTTCTTCAGCAAGCAAATGCCGGGATAGTAGCTAACTTAAGGCCACGGCCGCCTTCTTCCCAATCCTCGCCTAAAATTACAAATACACACACTAATACAGCCATCACAATAACACACACACCCAAGTACATGGGACTACATGACCACGATGTCGCAAAGCCCCTAAATAAATCAACCTCATGGTGCTGCTTGGCAGAATCAGGATCCAAACCTGGACCAACCAGTTAGGAAGCAACTACCTACTTCTAGACCATGGCAGTAGCTGTGGAAACAATGGGCTTATGTGTTTGGCTATTTTTATTTCTTAGATATTAATATTTCTTTTATCCCCTTACCTCACTACCCACCTCTTTTATCATCCTAATTTGCAGTGTCATGGAGCCTTGTGATTCTAAAGGAAAGGATCACCCAAGCAGCCTCCGAGTAGAAGAGGCTAAGGAAGTGACTGTGGTCTATGGGGAAACCACCATCTCAGCATTTTGAGAAGAGAAACAAGGAATATTAACTTGAAGGGACATGAACCCTTCTATTTCACAAACCAGGTTTTCAGTGTGGTGAGCTAACATGGTGATGTGTTTTCCAGTTAATTTTGTAGAACATCCGTAGGTATCGAACCCGAAATCTTCCATTTTCCAAAGTAATGGGACAACCCATGACCAAGGGATCATTGCATCTGTCTAAAACCGCGGAGGATTTTGTTTAAGTCCTTTGGCTATCCCTACAGTTTTAACTTATTTTGATTTAGAAGTTATGTGGTTACTTCCAAACCCACATAATGTTACTCCATTGTTGTAATGCAGTAAACAAATCCTTCTATCCTGAAATCATCATGGACCCAGATCACAGGCTTGATTTCCCGCTAGAGTCGGTTTTGGAAATACAGAAATAATCCACAGAACTTCAAGTTATACGAATGAGTTGCTTCAGACATCTCATATCACATTTGGCGACAGCAAGAAAAAAATTATAGTTCTGTCACAGGAACGGCAGGTTAACCGACACAAATTCAGTTTCTCTGCTAGAAGGTATGGAAAAACAAAATGTTGATTTTGGTGTACACATTTGCCTAGGTAGCTCCACACAAAAATGGCACACTACTTATCTTAGTAGGTAGCCGAATGCCTTGCAGTTATATTATTATTAAATGACTTTTGTGTTCAGACCAAATTAATGTTATTTAGGAAGTTGAATTTGCACCTCAGTGGCAATGTCTGTGCTTTAAAAATCACTGTTGAGAAAACCTCTTTACGATTAAACTCTCATTACCATATTTTATTTTATACATACCTCAAGATATACTGTAGTCACGAAACTGGAGGGTTTTACCTTGGATCTTTGAAGACAGGAAAAGGGGCCGATAACCTAGATGTTAGGCCCCTTAAAACAACAATTATCATCATCATCATCATGAAAACAGGAAAAATGTTTCTTTAAAAAGAACTTGTGTAACATGTCAATCTTATTTACAGATATTATTGCTCATTCGGTTTGAAGCCCTTCTCGCTCACTGCTCACCTCAGACTGGTTGCTGCGAGCTCCGTTAGCTTCCTAGTTACAAAGTACTGACGTTAGAAACTGAAGTGGTAAGTCCCCCAGAAAGAACATTTATTAATCTCTACAAGTCAAAGTGCACATAGCCACTCGTACGACGGTGATGGTTCAGTGTTCAACAATTTCAAAGTGAGATGTGTAGAAGCAGAGGAGGTCACAGTGCTAACTGCTAATATGGAATCATGAAGGAAAATCATTCGGAAACAAAGGTTTGCAGACTAGATCGGATGCTGAAAGACAAAACACTCTCATATCAATGATGTTTTTATACAACTTCAGGTGCTTGTAGGATAAGGAGCATAATGGTTGTGGAAAAAAAGAAAAATATTACCAGCAATAGAAAAATATATATATTATGGTAACAGCTCTGATGTTGGTAGTTACAACAACTACAATTGATTATTCTTATTATAAGATTATGTGTATCTCCTAAAATAATATAGTCCGCTATAATTTACAGGGAATGGTGAATCAAATTAGCAGAAGACTTGCTTTATGGTGAACCACCTTTCATCCTTAGTTTTTGGTCTTGAGACTCCACATACACATTTATACATCACTTTGATTTCCTCTGGTTTCTGACACATATCAAACTCAGTCATAGGCATTTCATGGCAGTCATAATTAATGTAAACCTTTCCTTGCCAACAGGAGGCAAGAAAGAAATAAGTAAGCTTCAGAACTGATGGAATTTACAGAATTTTATCCTGCGGTTTGTCCCAATTTACACAGAATTGCCCAAATAGTGTTTTCCATGAGTTCACCGACACTCTGAGCATATAAGAGATAGGTTACATTGAACAACTCGCAACGTGCATCACTCCACGAGTTCACTGAACCTCAGATATAGGATACATTGAGCAACTCGTGCCGTGCCTCACTCCATGAGTTCACTGAACCTCAGAGCATATGAGAGATGGGATACATTGAACAACTCGAACCATGCATTACTCCACGAGTTCACTGAACCTCAGATATAGGATACATTGAGCAACTCGTACCGTGCCTCACTCCACGAGTTCACTGAACCTTAGAGCATATGAGAGATGGGATACATTGAACAACTTGCACCGTGCATTACTCCACGAGTTCACTGAATATTTGAGCATATGAGAGATAGGATACATTGAACAACTCGTACCATGCCTCACACCATGAGTTCACTGAACCTCAGATATAGGATACAATGAACAACTCGTACCATGCCTCACTCCACGAGTTCACTGAACCTTAGAGCATATAAGAGATGGGATACATTGAACAACTCGCACCGTGCATTACTCCACGAGTTCACTGAATATTTGAGCATATGAGAGATAGGATACATTGAACAACTCGTACCATGCCTCACACCATGAGTTCACTGAACCTCAGATATAGGATACATTGAACAACTCGTACCGTGCCTCACCCCACGAGTTCACTGAACCTTAGAGCATATAAGAGATGGGATACATTGAACAACTCGCACCATGCATTACTCCACGAGTTCACTGAATATTTGAGCATATGAGAGATAGGATACATTGAACAACTCGTACCATGCCTCACACCATGAGTTCACTGAACCTCAGATATAGGATACATTGAACAACTCGTACCGTGCCTCACTCCACGAGTTCACTGAACCTCAGAGAATACAGAGATAGGATACATTGAACAACTCGCACCGTGCATTACTTGAGGTAACAATTAATATGTTTTGCATGCAAATATAATTACAGTATTCTTAAAGATCACGCTAAAGTAAATATCTCCTTGTGCCAGCCTCAACGTATTTCAAATTTATGTTATGGAGCACTTCACAGAATTTTGGGAAAACTCTGTACAATGACCAATCAGGTCCAGACCATGGTAAGATTTCTAAACTGAATAGTCAAAGCAAAGTAAGCTTGTAGTTTTACCCGACTCTTAATCTCGTAATCATGAGCTGTGGCAACCGGTGAAAATTTAACTGGTTAATAATAATATGTGTTTTGCATTTCATATAAAGTCTGTTTTACACTGCGTAGGCAGCCCGTTAAGGCCCATAGTGTCCAAGATGGCTGCTTCCCAGCTCCAAACCTACAGAGGAAGGGAGATCTTGTGGTCAGCACAACACTTCCCTCAGCCACATTTCTTTGTTTCCTGACCCGTACTGAAGCTCCCCAATTGTCATTGAGACGCTGAGACAATGCTGTTCCAGACCTCCTGGCCAGTACTGGGAGTATAACCCAGGCCATTTGGCTGAGGAACTAAAACACTGCTCGGAGACCAAGGCAGTGCTCACAAAGTCTTAATTATCGGCGATCGGCTGGTGGTTTCATGTCAACGACTTTACAATTTCATTAATTTTTTACTGTTAGATTTCTTTTAGAGGAAGAATGCACACACACCTGGTTCCGAACAGCGATATCTGCTATGACACGTTCTTATTAATAGTAAATTTAAATCAAAGCTTGAATGATATTTGACTTTTTCACCCATTTCACGGTAACCACGCTCAATGTTGCTTGACTGTGAGATACCATTTAATTGAATATTTTAGCAACAACATCGTAATTCAAGTGTAACATGAATCAGAGAGACCTCTAATGGGTTATTTGATAAGTAGCAATTGACATTATTGTGTTAGGAGAAAGATCTTGGTTTGGTGTTGGTTGGTATTTTTAATTGGAATATAAAAAGACCTCACACTAGTGTACAGTGTATTAAATTATTCGGGTCTTTTACTAACCGAGTGTGCTGTATTGGAGGACCAAAACTGCAGAGAATCGAGAGTTTAACTGTAACAATATTTGAATGATTGTCTTTTTGCCTGGCAATGCAGGCTGTATCATTCTGCACCTGTAAAGCAGCATTGGGTGACAAGCCTGGCCTATCACAGAATGCATGTGTTACTGCGTCCCCACTCCCATACACGCTTTATCCACAGTTCTGTGACTGTCACGCAAGAGCGAGGCGTTGTGTTTGAGAAGACTGTAAATGGAGTTTACTCCAATCTTTTATTTTTTTAAGCATTGTTATACACATTTAAAGAATAAATAACTATTCTCAGTTTATTTTCATGCCACTGGGGAGTGACATGTCACCGTGTCACTGCCCCCTCAAAGCCTCCATTTATCATGACCAACATCCTTTTCTATGTGTAATCCAAACCACTACATGATATTTTACTTGGAAAAACTCACATGCAATGAGCGGCAATAGAGCCCTGGTAGAGCAAGATAACGTTCTGATGGCACAACATTGAGTTTCGTATGCAGGAAGAGTCTAAGAGAGGGGAACAAAGTTCACTTGGTTAGTTCCTGCAGAAATGTTCACATCGGCTGTTAGAATGAGAAACCCACAGCAATAACTGCACAGAGGCAAGCACAGAAATAAGCTGTAGTCGCCAATTAGTAGTTTCTCTTACACGAGTGCAGTTCTTTCGTGTTGCCAAATGTCAGGAGAGAGCAGCTGAGGTATGAGGTGAAAGAATCAACAGATCAATTTTTGTTGACATTTTTAAAAACATCAGTTTTTCCTTTGTAATTGCCCAATCACATGTGCCTCTCTTCTCTAGTTGGATATGATACAAATGCCCACTAGAATTAACCAGCTAAGGAATGTTGACTTATGCCAATTTTCCCCGGCACTACAGAGTTAAGCTTGCACAAAAGATCCAAATACACCACTGTACATTGTGAAGTCTCGATTATCCTTATCAACACATTATCAAATATTTAGAAAAACTGATCCGGTTAGCTCAATTCAATATTGCCAGCCTTTCTACCCGGTGTACTATTGGGTTCGTCAGATGGTATGGTACACCTCTCCAAGATACTGGCTAGTACCGGTATATACTGGGAAGGCTCAGCAGTTGGTATGGTACACCTCACCAAGATGCTAGCTAGTACATACTGGGAAGGCTCATCAGGTTGTATGGTATACCTCACCAAGATGCTAGCTAGTACATACTGGGAAGGCTCATCAGTTGGTATGGTACACCTCACCAAGATGCTAGCTAGTACATACTGGGAAGGCTCATCAGTTGGTATGGTACACCTCACCAAGATGCTGGCTAGTACATACTGGGAAGGCTCATCAGTTGGTATGGTACACCTCACCAAGATGCTGGCTAGTACATACTGGGAAGGCTCATCAGTTGGTATGGTATGCCTCACCAAGATGCTGGCTAGTACATACTGGGAAGGCTCATCAGTTGGTATGGTACACCTCACCAAGATGCTAGCTAGTACATACTGGGAAGGCTCATCAGTTGGTATGGTATGCCTCACCAAGATGCTGGCTAGTACATACTGGGAAGGCTCATCAGTTGGTATGGTACACCTCACCAAGATGCTGGCTAGTACATACTGGGAAGGCTCATCAGTTGGTATGGTACACCTCACCAAGATACTGGCTAGTGCATACTGGGAAGGCTCATCAGTTGGTATGGTACACCTCACCAAGATGCTGGCTAGTACATACTGGGAAGGCTCATCAGTTGGTATGGTATACCTCACCAAGATGCTGGCTAGTACATACTGGGAAGGCTCATCAGATGTTATGGTATACCTCACCAAAACACTGGCTAGTACATTGTGGGAAGGCTCATCAGTTGGTATGGTACACCTCACCATGGTGCTGGCTAGTACATACTGGGAAGGCTTAGCTGTTGGTATCGAACACCTCACCATGACACTGGCTAGTGCATACTGGGAAGTCTCATCAGTTGGTATGGTACACCTCACCAAGGTGCTGGCTAGTACATACTGGGAAGGCTCATCAGCTGGTATGGTATACCTCGCCAAGACACTGGCTAGTACTGGTACATACTGGGAAGGCTCATCAGTTGGTATGGTATACCTCACCAAGATGCTAGCTAGTACATACTGGGCAAGACTCACCAGTTGGTATGGTACACCTCACCAAGATGCTGGCTAGTGCATACTGGGAAAGTTCATCAGTTGGTATGGTACACCTCACCATGATGCTAGCTAGTACATACTGGGAAGGCTCATCAGTTGGTATGGTACACCTCACCAAGATGCTAGCTAGTACATACTGGAGAAGGCTCATCAGTTGGTATGGTACACCTCACCAAGATGCTAGCTAGTACATAGCCTACTGGAGAAGGCTCATCAGTTGGTATGGAACACCTCACCAAGATGCTAGTTAGTACATACTGGGCAAGACTCACCAGTTGGTATGGTACACCTCACCAAGATGCTGGCTAGTGCACACTGGGAAAGCTCATCAGTTGGTATGGTATACCTCACCATGATGCTAGCTAGTACACAATGGGAAGGCTCATCAGTTGGTATGGTACACCTCACCAAGATGCTAGCTAGTACATATTGGAGAAGGCTCATCAGTTGGTATGGTACACCTCACCAAGATGCTAGCTAGTACATAGCCTACTGGAGAAGGCTCATCAGTTGGTATGGTACACCTCACCAAGATGCTAGCTAGTACACACTGGGAAGGCTACTGCAAGGCCACAAGCATTGCCAATGTTCTTTGAATATGATACAGAGTCCAGGCGTCACATACACAGAGCAGGGTGGAGATGGCAACTGAGCAACGTGGTGAATATTTCTCATCAGGAAGACCCGATGGGCATGTGTTCTGTTCTCAACGTCCTTCACCATGAGCAGCTTTTATATACAATACTTACAGTGATCTACTTGTTCCAGAGGCACACTGGGGATAGAAATATTGAAAGCTTGAAAGACATTTCCAAGTGTGACTATAGCACACTTTTGTGATTATTTGAACACAGTTGCAAACAATTTGGCCAAGTGTGTAGATTCCATGGATAGAAACCACAGAAACCAAGTGCGTGCTATAAAGAGGATACTAGGCAAGGTGAGCTAGTTCATTGCTTTCCTGACTGCAACAGTAACCCTGCGAGTAGCAGCTGTGCCATATATACCATTACTCAGCACCGCTCATACTGTCACAACCACATGGGGGAAAAGCTACATTTCCCTCTAACCTAAGCCAGTAACATCGCATTCAAGGGAAGTAAACAAGCTATTGGTGGACCAGCAGTGGAATGCCATTCTCTTATTCTTCAGACATCTCCCAAGTGCCCCAATGTTAAGCAACTTTGGGGATGGTCTGAACTTGGATGGATGACAGGTTCTGTGGGACCACTTGCCATAAAGGAGCACAAAGGAATTGGCCACCCTACTGTAAGTATACCCAGCTTAGAGAAAAGCCTCTTAGGTTATCAAAGCAGACGATAGATTCCAATGCATGATAGTCCAGTGGTCAAGCTACCTGCCTTGGTCCAGGTTTCGATTCCCGGTTAATGCACACGAGATTTTCCAAGTGAAATATCACATTCTATTGTTCGAATTCTCAAGTAATAATGGAGGTCCCGTAATAGAGGTTGCTAATTAACTGTCACGTAAAAGAACAAGCTTCCTTCTTTTTAAAATTCAATTCTTGAGTGTAGGATAAATTGACACTCACTGCTAATGCTAAATCCACCAACTCTATTGACACCCTTACCAACATTTCAGAATGTGTTTCTAACTTTGAAGTACAAAAGGAACTAAGGTGTCCCTAGCTACAAACCTGCATTACAGACATCCTGTACTAGGACCTCGCAGCATCTTGACATGATTTTGAAATTTAACTTTGGAAAGTGAATGGTACAAACTGTTGTTGTTTGCCTTCAACATCTCCATGGAGGCTTCGTCTATCATCAATGCATAATACATTTTGCTGTATCCTCTTGTAATAAATGGATCGGGCCTCTCTACAATTCTCCAGTACGCGGTGTTCACACCACGGTTTTGGCGCTCAAATAGCTTTAAATTCATGTCAGTTCCTACAGGGAGATACACATGGCACCTGGTGAAGTGGGGAATATCCTCTATATTAATGACCTTGAGGAAAGGACATTCGAGTGTCAGTTTCTCTCTAATAAGCAACGTTAACCACGTTTCAGTATGTTCGTCAGGATAAGCTACAGTAAGAGCTCCTTCTTTACTGAGCAAACAAGAATTGACTTGGGGATAATATTCTGGTTTAAAGCCATTGGCAATATTGCTAGCGATGAGTTTCTTGATTTCGTCTGCTTGATCTGGTGACAAGTAGTTCTTTGGAAAATCATCGGGTACAACAGCTAACTTTCTTGGTAAATCACCTGAAGAGATCTTCTGGTCGCTCATTTCTGACTAAAATATGAAACACCGTCGACTCTGACGATGATATCTTGCAATGTTGACAATTCTTCAGTACTTAGAAGTAACTACCTCCTGAAGACGAGCAGCTTGGGAATTCAGTCCTGAAAATAGAACATTGAGAAATGATTATTTTAATAATTGTTTTCTCCCGAAAGTAATCACTTATTATATACATTTACAGTAGATGGAAGGTTGGACTCGAATGGGACCGAACCCGCAGACTCTTACTTTGTATACCGTTGCTCTACCACTGAGCTGATGGGACAGACGTTTTACTTCTCATTTGACAACTCAAGGGAACATATGTGAGGCCAGCCAATACTTATGTGAGCGGGTTCTAATCCCGCATGTATCTGACATTCGAAATCTCCAACTTCTATCTTATAGTATGTAATTAATAGCCATTATTAGTGTTTAGATTTATTTATTTATCGTATGGCTTTTAGTGCCGGGAGTGTCCGAGGACATGTTCGGCTCGCCTGAGTCTGTAGCTGCTTCCAGCGGATACCCTAAAGGATGAGCTACAAGTTTCGTTCAA
Organism: Meconema thalassinum; assembly: GCA_946902985.2. Lineage (NCBI taxonomy): Eukaryota > Metazoa > Arthropoda > Insecta > Orthoptera > Tettigoniidae > Meconema > Meconema thalassinum. The sequence goes on from OX336397.1 coordinate 148,910,177, forward strand.
TTTCAAGTAGTTCCAACTTTCGCCACCAGATATCTATGATACCTAGTGGTGAGTGTTGGAACCTTGATAGAGCGTTCTGACGAAATCTAACCTAACAAATTTTGCTTTACACAAGTTTAGTCTGTGAAAGGAATTTTTACATGTCATAAATCTATGACATGGGACCGCCGGCTTTACTTCCCCTCCGAAGGAAGGCATACTGAAGGATTTTTTTAACGCTCTTAAAAAATCCGACGACTTCGGCCGGGTATGAACCCGCTACCTTGGGCACAGCAGTTCAGCATGCTACGACTACACCTCCGAAGCCGCTAGTGTTTAGAAAATAACATTTAATACCAAGTAAATTATTTGTAGGTTCTGTGACTTATTTGTTAAATTCATGTTGCGATTTATTAATCTTATCGGGAACGATTTATGTATTAGTCTCTTTGGGAATCACCAACTAATATTCACACGTATCAGGTGATGGTTGCTCTGCCCCAATCTCTGGCTATACGAGATTCGGAGCAGAGGGTATTCTATTCTAAACTTCAGCCGGGTTTGAACCCGCGATCTTAGACATAGAAGCTCAGCATGCAACCAACTACGCCACTGAAGCCGCAATCAGCAGATGAAAATCATTAAACATTCAATTATTTTGACGATCGTATGTTACCGAACTTAAAATTTTGAGACTGACTGTCCAAACCCTGTGATGCTACAACCAGCCATTTTGGAGATAGCATCTGCCCTAGAACTGAAGGGATAATGTAGAGTGAGAAAGATTAGGTGGAGTGACAGGGACAATGTACAGTAGTGAAGCTTTAAGAACTGCTGTGAGCTGAAGTTTTGAATTCATAACAATGTCTCTTGGCAAACCGAGTGGCAGCCAAACAATTTTACACACCAAAGCGAGATATATAACTTTCAGTGTGTTTGGCTTTCGACTATAGAAGGACGTGATTAAACAAATCTCTGTGTTATTGTGGTGTCTCAAATTTTGTGTGTATTTGTAATCAAGGTGAGGAAACCGACCTCTTCTCAGTTTAACCCCACGAGGCCTGAATGTACCCCATTCTAACCCTGAGACCAGAACTATATTTCTTGACTGAACGTTGAATTGCATCCAGATTGTATTGTGCAACGACAGTGCTTTTTACCATATGAACCCACTGGCATCATTAAACAAGTATAAACACAACTAAAGAAAGGGCTTCTCTATAGAACGGAACCTCGCCGGGGCCATATGGTGGGTGGATCGTGTTGAGTCACCTTAGTTGAGATAATATTATGACTTGTGTTGAAGTACTGTAGTCTGTCTTGTATCCTGTGAATATGGTGAGGTATAGTACCCCATATTGTAATAATATCTCATGTCTTTCAGGTTAGAGAAGGTAAATGCTTGTTCCCCGCGGAATATAATTGGGCACACTGTGTGTTGATCGACTGGAAAGCTTTCTTTAATGTGTGTTTGAGCTTCAGTCTTTTGAATGGTTTGATGCAGCTCTCCATTCCTCCCTGCCATGAGCTTATATAGCTACCAAACCTTACATCCGAGGCAGTTATTCTACCCTTGGTCTACCCCTACAGTTCTTGTCTTCGACCCTTCCTTCTATAACTAAACTTGCTATTCCTAGTGACTTAGTTTGTGTCCTATAACTAGAGCCCTGCGCGGATAAACCAAACGTTATCTGCATCCGCACGACTGTTATCCGCCCCGCATGACTGTTATCTGCCCCGCACGACTGTTATCCGTCCCGCATCCGCATGACTGTTATCCACCCCGCACGACTGTTATCCGTCCCGCATCCGCATGACTGTTATCCGCCCCGCATGACTTTTATCCAAATCCGCTGATATTTCAATATTATTTTTAATTTATTAGATAAAGCAAACTGTGTTAAACCAACACATTTAGACATTTGAGGAGAAAGTCGTTCTTGACAATTTGCTTCATTGCAAGGATGACACTTCTGGTTTCTTGACCTCCGCTTTAGACAAAAAACTGGCTATACTTTTTGGCTACTTTTGCACTTGTGCCTCAGTAAGTTTGATGTGCCTGATTTGTGTCCTAAGTATGAATACACTTTTTTACATGTAGAACACCCTACTATATTGTCTGCCATATCGTTGACTTGAGCTTTGTTACACGCACTATTGAATATTCACCTTGCTTTATTTTAATAGATAGTTTATCCATGTTGGTGAAATGATGTTCGTACTCCCGGTCGCAGTAACATTCACTAATCATAAGTGAACTTCTCTTATAAACCGCACTCGTTCCAGGTTCCGTATTGACCAACAATTTCTTAATAAGAACTACAAACTCAAGGCCGACTGATCTTTCGTCAACACCATGCATTTCTGTGAAAGAACCATAGACTTGAAATTAAACGAGAACAACACCATGCATTCGGTCGACATTAAAGACATGTATACAAACATCCCGGTCAAGAAAACGATCAAGATCATTCAGGATAGATTAATTAACAATAGCGATTTGTCTAAAGTGGAAATCGAGGAATTCATTTCAATTTTAACCTTTGTCACAGACTACAACATTTTTTTGTTCAACAAGAAAATGTTTAAACAATCTGAAGGCCTTGTAATGGGTTCTCTATTGTCAGGTGTTTTAGCCAACATTTACCTTGACCACATTGAACATGAGAAGATTATTAACCAAATTAATGGCATCATTTTCTGGGGAAGATATGCAGATGATATTTTCTTCATTACCAATGACCAAGTTCAAGCGATTGAACAAATATTAGATAATTTGAACAAAATAGACAGAAATATTACCAATGACCAAGTTCAAGCGATTGAACAAATATTAGATAATTTGAACAAAATAGACAGAAATATTAAATTCACTTTAGAATCAGAAGTAGACAACAAAATTAATTTCCTGGGTGTAACTGTGATTAGAAAAGACAATCGTATGCATTATAAAGTATACAGAAAACCAACGCAAACGAGTACAGTTATACGGCAGGATTCAAACCATCCAGGCGGCCAAAAGAATGCAACATTCATAAGCCTTATTAATAGAGCGTTACGTATCCCTTCTTCTGATCATGAACGGAAGCAAGAAATTGATATTATATATCAAATAGCTAAACTCAATGGTTATAACCACAACTATGTCAGCAGATTGATTTACAAGTTGAAAAATAGACCCTTAACTAAATTACTTAGAGAGGACACATCTAAGAAGATTTTTGCTACCTTCACCTACGTGGATCGAAGTGTGTACACAGTAACCAATATCCTCAAGAAACACAATATGAGCATCGCCTTTAAAACAAATAATTCAAACTTCAACAAATTTTTTAACACAAATAAAGTTAACGGTATTGATAAACATTTAAAATCGGGAATTTATGAGCTCAGATGTAATTTTTGCTAATCAAACTACGCGGGACAAACAGGTAGGAGCATACGCACTCGTTATGCTGAGCATGTTTCAGCCATAAAGCACAGGAAGTTCTCAGCCATGGCGGTACATATGGAAGAAACGGGACATAAGTTCACGGACATAAATAATGATGTCAAAATTTTGCATTACGCATCGAAAGGCAGCTATATGAATGTTTTGGAAAATATTCATATCAACACTTATCAGAGATCTAATGAATGCAATAATCTGAACGAGATTAACTTTGAGACTAACGTATTATTTGATACATTAGCAGATCATTTAAATAACAAAAAAAGAAAACTGCCTCCTCAACCCCCGCCGTAATAGATTAATTCCTACATATATCCTGACTTGATCAAAATTTCTTGACACCACACCCAATCATCCTTACAAGGAATAAATATTTAACGTTTCACGTATCTCATTCATCACTTCAAATAATAAGTGCTTATTCCATGGTTGACATTAATATGTCTAATGACACAGGCTCAACAAATGAAGAACAAGAGAAAAAGTACGAACTGTATTTTTATTTTTGGTTAGGATTTCGATGTCATGTGATGTTTCACACCAACATATGGGCTGAAGAAGGAAACATATCAAGTTTCCGAAACATGTACCTATAGTATTTTTTAGTAAAGTAAAGTATTGATTTGGCGAGTTAAATTGTGTTATACATCTTGTACTGTAGTCTGTCTCGTATCCCGTGAATATGGTGAGGTCTAGTACCCCATATTGTAATAATATCTCATGTCTTTCAGGTTAGAGAAGGTAAATACTTGTACTCCGCAGAATATAATTGGGCACACTGTGTGTTGATCGACTGGAAAGCTTTCTTTAATGTGTGTTTGAGCCTCAGTCTTTTGAATGGTTTGATGCAGCTCTCCATTTCTCCCTGTCCTGAGCTTATCGTTACATCTCTATATAGCTGCCACACCCTACATCCAAGACAATCTGTTTAACATATTCTAACCTTGGTCTACCCCTACAGTTCTTGTCTTCGACCCTTCCTTTCATAACTAAACTTGCTTTTCCTGAGTGACTTAGTTTGTGTCCTATAACTAGAGCCCTGAGTGGATAAACAAATCGTTATCCACATCCGTCCTGCATCCGCACGACTGTTATCCACCCCGCATGACTTTTATCCAAATCCGCTGATATTTCAATATTATTTTTAATTTATTAGATAAAGCAAACTGTGTTTAACCAACACATTTAGACATTTGAGGAGAAAGTCGTTCCTGACAATTTGCTTCATTGCAAAGATGACACTTCTGGTTCCTTGACCTCCGCTTTAGACAAAAAACTGGCTATACTTTTTGGCTACTTTTGCACTTGTGCCTCAGTAAGTTTGATGTGCCTGATTTGTGTCCTAAGTATGAATACACTTTTTTACATGTAGAACACCCTACTATATTGTCTGCCATATCGTTGACTTGAGCTTTGTTTCACGCACTATTGAATATTCACCTTGTTTTATTTTAATAGATAGTTTATCCATGTTGGTGAAATGATGTTCATACTCCCGGTCGCAGTAACATTCACTAATAATAAGTGAACTTCTCTTTACGCTTGGAGAAAGGGATTGGCATTTGGCCGGAAATTCCAAGTCAGTCATCATCCTTCTGCTTCTTGACCCATCCATGTTCGCATAGTTGATGTCATAACTCTCTCCGTTGCAATATCACAGTCAACGTGTTTTAGTGCCAGGTTGGAAATAAATCTACAGATACACATGGAACCAGATCTTCCAGGATATTCGCTAACTTGAGGAATGTTAATGTCACCACGATGAACTAACAAGCTTATTGACAGCATTAAATCTCGTACGTATAGTAATAATGGCAGTGAGAATTGATGAGATGTCAAGACAATTTACTACAAACATACGGTACTTAATAAAATGTAGTTGAAAGCATACGAGTAAAATTATCTCCTCGTGTATAATACGTGCCTGAATATTTCGTACGCAATAGGCTATAGGAGTATTCCTCTTTTAAGCATGAAGCTGTAGATTGGCTTATCAAATATTTAATATTATCTAAAGTTCCACATTGTACGGTATTCTAAAACCAATCCGCAAATTTACTCGGAACATTATCCGCAGCATATTCGATATCCGCACAGTCATGCAAACTATATCCGCATGGCGAAAAATTTTGCGGATATCCACGGATATCCACATCCGCGCAGGGCTTTATCTATAGCCTATCTCTTCTCTTTAGCAGTCGCCAGAAACATCTCTCCTCTCCCACTCATCTTAATACCTCTTCATTTGAAACCATATCTACTCATCTGATATTCATCATTCTCCTGTAACACCACATTTCAAGCGCTTCAATTCTCCATTATTCTGCTGCTCCAAGTTTCACTTCCATAGTTTCTTTAATACACTCCCCGGCAAAAAAAAAAACACAACAGTTGATTTTTTAACATGAAAACTTACATATTAGCTGCATACTGCCTCAATTATGTCACTTCATACTATTATCAGACCTTTCTCTGTTCTCTGTTCAGAGTGTTTGTTTACCACCCATTTCCCTTAAATTATCGACATAAAATTTGATTTATGACACCCCAGGCAGACGTTAGCCTACGTCTCCATTTCCATTAGTTCATTTCCTGCAATAAACTTAAAGTGCTTGAGTGATCAAGTCTCATCCCTACAAACCAAATTTGCTTTGTTTGATAAAATGTATTCTTCAAATGATTTCTCATCAGTTTTTAAGTTCATTTCGCAAAGAAAACATGGTTCTTACACGAGAAGAAGCTGCAAGAGCTGTAGCCTTGTTTGAAGATGGAAGAAGCATGCGATACGTTGCAAGACAGTCAAATGTCAATGTTTCGACCATCCAAACGACATACCAACGGTATAGGGAACTTGGAAAATACTCCAGGAGGCGTGGGTCAAGCTGAAGAAGGGCGACGTCAGACGGAGATGACCAGTATCCTCACTGATATTTCGTATCAGCACAGTTATTTCGTTCTCGAGAGCCTCCCGAGTACGCGGATTGTTTCTGTATACCTTTCGTTTGAGTTTCCCCCACAATTAAAAATCGCACGGTGCTGAAACTTGCGAACAAATTTACTGTAAACTTCTTCTTGAGAAGACAAGTTTCCACAAGGAAAATTCAATGTTTTGTTCTATGCCTAACCATGTTCACGTGACACGATACAGGCTACAGTACTTCACTGCGGGTCTTAATTATCACAACTAAGGTATCTTGCCAGCTGCGTATGTAATAAATGCTATGGCAGCATCCAGGGCTTCGCAGCCCACTGTTGTAATCAGCACATGCTATAATTGTGACGGTGAGTCATTGCGACCTATCCTCACTCTATATTTACAAAAGTACATGTTGGCTGAACTATTTTGATGTAACTGGTAAAATATTGAATGTTTTAATTACCGTATTGAGATACTCCCAATTCAATACCGTACCTTTGCTTTCTGACAAACAGTATAGGGTCCATGTAGGTTAGTTATAATTTTACCAAACCAAAATGATAAACATGCAGGCATTTTTGCCCTAACTAGCCATGTACCTAGTGTGCCAGTTATGGGGCTACACCACATTCCCAAAAACTAAGGAAATGATCCCTATGTAACATCCGTGAATAGAGAGATGTGGGGCGAAATGGCTATTGTTGAGAGGTGAATGTGGGAACATCAACTTTTTAACTTTGTAATTATAAACTGATTAAAAGATTAGTCGCTATGTTAAACGAGGATCGGATCAGGCATCACATTCCCCTAGTCATTTTCAGAAGGAAACCACATTTTACTATGGCCAGGGACAGGATAAAACCATTGGTCACCACTTGGTTAGACCACTGTGTGGACGAAAATTACTGTTTGTACTACAAACAAGAGGATTAGCCCTGTTTTCGTACCTTATAGACTGGCTAACATAAAATGCTATCTTCTTCTTCTTCTTTCTTCGGCTGTTCCCAATTTATTGGAAACACCACTGCTGTTCCTATTTTCACCATCTGTTTCCGCACTCACCTTGTAATATTTATTGGAATCCGGAACTTGTATTTGAGTGGCAACTCTGTGGAAGTTTCTATGATTGTTCATCTATGGCAGTAGCGTAGCGTCAGGGTAGACAAGGTAGACACTGTCTATCCAAATTTATGAAACAAATGACAGGTTATATTATTATTTTTTGTAATGTTGTTTTTCTTCCAAGTTCTTAAGCCTTAATAGTAATTTTCATGATTTAAAAGTTTCAACACTCGCATCCTGCGTACCAACAGCGAGGCAGATAGACACTTGGGAGGATGTCTTCCCTACCTTCGTAGTCAAGCGTGCAGGATCGTGCGCGCGCTGCCATCCCCTCCATGCCCCTCCAAGCTGCCTGCCGTGAACATAATAGACATGTCTTTTCTGTCGCGATGTGGTGAACGTTTCGTGATCCTGTACTTACTGTGCCTTTGTTTCTAGTTATATTAACCATGGGAAGTGATGAGCTATTGTTTGGCATGAACAGTGTAACCTTGATTCTGTAAGATTTCTGCATAGTAGTCTAATTCACTATCATCATAAACACTTGAACAAAAGTTGAAACTAAAAACTAAAATAAATGGCACTCAGTCGGATTTGTCCCAAAAAGATGGCAAAGTTAGCCTACAAGAAAATTTCAAAGTAGATGCCATTCGAAATATAGATGGTTATGTGGTTCTCAGCACACAAAGTACCGACAGCGGTGGCTACGCTCGCTAAAGCGCAGCGTTAGGTCATGAGGCCAAGCTCTCTGATGACTCGGGAGATGAGTGAGTTCGATCACCACCGTCGGCCGTCCTTGAAATGGTTTTCCGTGGTTTCCCCATTTTCCTTCTGACAGGCCACGGCTGCTTCCTTCCACATCCTTGCCCAGTTTCATCCATCTTCATCCATTCCATCTCTCATCCCGGCACGCAGGTCGCCCATGGGCGTCGACTAAAAAGACCTGCACTCAGTCTCTCAGGAGACCACACGACAAAAGAAAGCATAAAAAGTCACTTCATTGTTATTACTGTTTGATGTTTGGGGGCGAAGAACCCCGTACGGTATCACAACAATAAAAAATAAAAAAATTGAGGCAAAACTCTATAAAACATTCAGGGACCAAGAAACACATTAATAATGCAGAGATGTTTCACATGCTAGCAAGAAATAGATTAGAGCATTGTTTAGTGGAAACAACGCGATTAGCAGCTGTGAAACATAATGAAAATGTAACTCGAAATAGACGAATAGTGGGTCGCCTAATAGATGGTGTGCCATCTCGGGCGGCAAGAACTTGCCTTTAGAGGGCACAGAGAAGACCACAAATCTCTTAATAAGGGCAATTATTTAGAAACCCTTGATTTGCTGGCAATAGAAGAATCATTTATGAAACAAGGCAGCTCTGTTTTTGAAGGAATGTCTCGAGACATCCAAAATGATTCAATCCAATCTGTCACTAATGCAGTAAGGGAAAGGATTGCAGAAGAGCTTTCGTCATCTGAATTTGTGGCCAAACAGGCAGATGAGACAAATGACGTGTCCTTCAAAGCTCAATTAAGTTTAAGTGTAATTGTGCGATACGTCGGTAACTCGAGAGTTGGGGAAATATTTGTAGTTTCTTCGATGTATCATTAGATAAAAGTGCACAGGGTTCGGAAATACACACGTAATTTTCGATCTGGAAGATTATAAAATAGATAAGAAAATAGTCCGCCCCATAAAACCTCAATAACTAACTAACTGGACATATGCTGGAGCTACTGTCATGTCGGGTAGCAACAATGGTCTTCAAGCAATTATCAGACAGCATTGTCCCATGGAATTATTTGTACATTGTTACGCTCATCAATTAAACTTAGTTCTTTTACATGGGGCCAAGAGAATAGGTATTATGTAAGATTTAAGTTAAAACTGTATACATTTTCTTTAAAATGTGTTACTGCAGTTTTTCTTTTTATTTGCGTCTACCTAATTATTTTCCTCACGCTATGCTACTGATCTATAGATTGTTCAATGTTCTTTGACTATAGTATTAGGGCACTTGGGTGGTGGAATTTAGAACTTGATTTTGAGTGGCTACTCTGTGTATAGGTTATGAATATTCCCGAATGGGAATATGATGTTATTTCCTTTTGAGCAGATAAATTATCAATTAATATGATAAAATTGGTCCTGTCAACTCAAACGTTGGGCTCGTCAGTTGGTACAGACACACCTCACCAATACGCGTGGCTAGCACATACTGAGAAGGCCTTCGCAAGACACAAAATACAAGTAGTATTGATGTCACGAGCGATGCTGGTTTTTATTTCTTGTTTTTCTCTCCAGATTTGTTCATGAAGTTGACAGTAACAAATTCCCCATATTTTGATTCAACAATTCCTAAAACAAAAGTGTCAATAGTTGTAAACACGTATATCAGTAACGGAGTTGAGGGATTTGTGAAAAATGATGGACCACATGGCATCAATTGAGGTTAGTAACTTAAGTCTTAGCCCTGAATGTGCAGGTTCAATGTCTTATTCATGTAGACAAACAATACGCAATTAATATTTGTCACTTACCTCTCAAGCTAAGGGGCCGATAACCTAGATGTTAGGCCCCTTAAAACAACAATTATCATCATCATCATCTCAAGCTAAGTAACGGAGTTGAAAACTTGTAATGTCCAAGTGAAATTGAATCTTATTTCAACTAATCACTCAACTATACACTTCCCAAAAACACACAGCTTCTCTACTCAGTCACAAAATAGCTGCCTTCTTTATGTTTAGTGAAGAAAAGGGTCAGCTGTGAGTAATTCTTTGAACTATAATCAGTGGTAACGGAGTTGAGAACTGCCCTCAGGGACAAAACTAAAAAGAAAAAAGTTACTTAGTTTTATATTTTATTATTTTGAAAAATAACTTGTTAAATATTAAACTAATTTAGTATTAATTACTGAAAGTTCTGTGAAATTACAAATATGATTTATATTTATTTTTTCAAAAAAGATATTTGAAATCATGGGTGGGGGCAGTCACGGAGTTGAGGTTTACACCAAAAAAATAATTTAAAATGGTGTTAGATTTAAGTTTTTGTAAGAGGATATAAGGAAACCAGAGATAAGCAAAGCGAACTGATGTGAGTTTAATAATAATAACGAACTGATGTACATGGATGGCAATAGCGGAACCGCGCAAACTAAACATGTGCGAACATGGCGCGAGTTTTAGACCAACTGGAAGTATAAAGGGCAGGTGGCAGCACCTTACATAGCCTATATAGAACCGCATACTTGATAAATAAGGATAAAACTACCTAAGTTACAACACTTCCCCTCAAGTAGAGGTTCATACAATCTTTACACTCTCCAAACCAGCAAACTTCCAGCAACGTTCATGTTTCATTCGACTTAAACTCTTCGTGAGAAAGTCAGCAACTTGATCGTTCGTAGAGATATACTTCAAAACAAAAAAATTACACTCAAAGACTTCGCGAACAAAGTGATGTTTAATATCAATATGTTTGCTTCTACTGTGATACATCGCGTTCTTTGCCAAATTAATTGCACTTTGATTATCACAAAATATGAACATAGTGGCTAAGTCTTTGAAGCCTAACTCGAGCAGAAATCGACGTAAGTACACAGCTTCCTTGGCGCACTCTGACAATGCCATGTACTCGACCTCCGTGGTGCTAAGGGCCACGGTTCTTTGTTTTCTTGAGTCCCACGATATAGGGCATCCGCCGAGCAGGAACACGTACCCCGTGTAGGACCTCCTATCTTCTTGGCAGCTTCCCCAGTCGGCGTCGACGAATCCTTGGATCGGTTCGGTGTCTGCTTCGTAGATCAGCCCGATGTTCGAAGTGCCCTTCAAGTACAGCAGCACTCTCTGGGCAGCTTTCCAATGTTCGACTCCGAAGCAATTGTTGAACTGTCCAGGGTAGCTGACAGCGAACGAAATGTCCGGGCGTGTAGTTGTCGACAGATATGTAAGCACGACTCCCAATTCGCGGTAATGCAACTTCAACTCGTCAGTACTGGGATTCTCATTTTTGCTCAATTTCGTTCCAGGGTCGAGTGGTGTGACTACAGGGTTGCAGTCGGCCATCTCGTAGCGTTGGAGAAGCTCTTCAATGTAACCTTGCTGTGCTCGATTTTCGTGCGTCATCCTGTTCGATGATTTTGGTCCGAAGAGCCTCGGGAGTCGGTAGGTTGTCACGTGACTCTATTGCACACCGAAAGTTCTCGAACGGTGCCGGCAGACTGTATAAACAACAACAGTGAAACAGAAGGAGGCGGATCTGAGTTCCGGTGCTACGTGTGCAAAAAGCAAGGTCATCGAGCCAGCCAGTGCAGATTTAAACAAAGAGATCCATTGAGGAACAAAGGTAAAGACAGTTCTAATACTCAATCGGCAAATTACACTCGAGAACTATGCTTACAGGCGACGACAACTCAGAGCAGTGGCGTACGCAGAATATGGTGTCTCGACAGTGGTGCCACTTCACATATCTGTGGCGACCTAGCGATTTTTTCGAAGATCGATGAGTCACGAAGGGGTGTGGTGAAATTGGCTGATGATTCAACGGCAGAGATCGTGGGAAAAGGCAGTGTTCGCTTATCTACCCGCATTGCGAACGAAGAGATAGATGTCTCTCTCTCAGATGTTTCTCACGTTCCAGACCTCAGGACAAACTTGCTGTCTGTGGGAAAGATCACCGACCGCGGCCACGAGGTGACTTTTGACAAGGAAGGTGCAGTCGTCATGAACGAAAAAGGAGAAGTCTTGATGCGAGCTGAGAGGAAGAATAACCTATATTACGTCAGTGAGAGTGCCGCCGCGTTTGCATTTCCAGCCGCTGGTTCTGGTTTCGTAGAATTCCCGCCGACGAATTCCCACAAATCGCCCGTAATGAGGATAGCCTGCATCTGCACGGCCCACGTGTCGAAATTATCCTTACCGAGGGGTTCAATTCTCCCAATACTTCTGGCGTTCATTTTTGAGGTTAACTTCTGGCAGGTTTTTATGAATAATTACGATTTGTTATTTACGCACTTAGTCATGCGCATCTGGGTCCATAACCTGTAAGAGGATATAAGGAAACCAGTGATAAGCAAAGCGAACTGATGTGAGTTTAATAATAATAACGAACTGATGTGCATGGGTGGCAATAGCGGAACCGCGCAAACTAAACATGTGCGAACATGGCGCGAGTTTTAGAGAAACTGAAAGCATAAAGGGCAGGTGGCAGCACCTTACATATATAGAACCGCATACTTGATAAATAAGGATAAAACTACCCAAGTTACAACAGTTTTAAACCAAATTAAAAATATTTTAAGACACTATTAGAATTATAGTAAGCAATAAAAATAAAAATATTAAATAATATTTAAAACATATGTTTAAAATCCTACGAGGACTGAAATCTGCCCTTTTCTAGAGAATCACCCATTTGTTATTTTCAACACTCAAACACCCAATCTTTTGACACCATATTCATAAGGGTCACTGCTACATGTTGCTTGAGATTAGTGACCAATGTTGCGTACTTTTCTCCCCAAATATGCCTTCCTTCGGAGGGGAAGTAAAGCTGGCGGGCCCATGTCATAGATTTATGGCATGTAAAAGAACCTTCCACTAACTAAGTTACTATTGTGTGAAGATAAATTTGTAGGTTAGATTTGGTTAATGCTCTATTAGTTCCAACGTTCACCACCTGGTGCCGGTTGCAGTGGCATCTAATAGCCAAGTTTGCGGCTAGGTGTCGATGGTAGCATTGGAATAAAAGTGATAACTACTTGAAATTGATCGTCTGCAGTCCATACCTGAATTACAGATAATACACACTAATACAGCCATCACAATTAACACCGGTTATCAGACACATACTACACACACCCAAAGTACACGGGGCTACATGGCCACGTTGTCGCAGCCCCCAAACTGAGGAACCAACTACTTTTCTCCCCATCATATAAATACGACGCTAAGGTGTATGATATATTTAAACACAAATAGTGCTGAATGTTCCGGCATAACTCAACAAGATGACAGTGTTTCGCCCCGGTGTGCTATTGGGCTCTTCAGTTGGTTAAAGCACACCTCACCAAGACACTGTGTACTGCACACTGGGAAGGCCATTGCAAGACGTATTTGATACATGTGTATCCGCGTCACGAGCAAGCCAGTGCACTATGGGAGTCGAAACTCAATTCCAAAGCAATTATAACCTTACCTTGGCAATGAATATACAATTTTCATAAGAAAATATGCATTGTCCGTTGAGCCATAATATATTTAAACACAAATAGTGCTGAATGTTCCGGCATAACTCAACAAGATGACACTGTCATATTTTCTTATGAAAATTGTATATTCAATGCCAAGGTAAGGTTATAATTGCTTTGGAATTGAGTTTCGACTCCCATAGTGCACTGGCTTGCTCGTGACGCGGATACACATGTATCAAATACGTCTTGCAATGGCCTTCCCAGTGTGCACTACACAGTGTCTTGGTGAGGTGTGCTTTAACCAACTGAAGAGCCCAATAGCACACCGGGGCGAAACACTGTCATCTTGTTGAGTTATGCCGGAACATTCAGCACTATTTGTGTTTAAATATATTATGGCTCAACGGACAATACATATTTTCTTATGAAAATTGTATAAGGTGCATGATGTCACAAAACTCAAGGTCTTAAACCAGAGGGAGTTAGAAGGTACAGTTTCTACCAAAATCAGATAAACTTTCTCAGAATAGACGGAAGGACTTAGACTTTACCAAACGCAAAACAACTGTAAACATGAGCTCATCCAGTAGCGCGCGTCCTGCCGAGCGCTGTTGCCGTAATGAGACAAGCTGGAGAAGACACGGCTCTACGCTCGCAGTATACACACGACCTTCTCCTAGATACAAGGCGCTCCGAATCTAAATGCACGTGCGAGATGGAGGGCTTACTAATCCTACAAATATCCATGCTTACAACAAAGTCCGCCCGCACATTCTTCCAATTGCGGTTATCGTATGGATTTTAGAGCCGGGAGTGTCCGAGGACATGTTCGGCTCGGCAGAGACTGTAGCTGCTTCAAGTGGACACCCATAGGGTGAGCTACAAGTTCTGTTCAATTTAAAGTAGTCCCAACTTTCGCTACCAGATGTCACTGACATCTAGTGGAGAACTTTGGAACTTTGATAGAGAGTTCCAACGAAATCTAACCTCGAAATTCTGATTCACACAAGTTTAGTCTGTGGAAGGTTCTTTTACATGCTATAAATCCATGACATAGGACCGCCGGCTTTACTTCCCCTCCGAAGGAAGGCATACTGAAGGATTTTAACGCTCATAAAAAATCCAACGACTTCGGCTAGGTTTGAACCCACAATCTTGGGCACAGCAGTTCAGCATGCTACCAACTACGACACCGAAGCTGCTCCAATTGCGGTATGAGGCAGATATAATACGGTACATATAAGATGTCCATCTCCTTGTGTAGTGACAAGCATTCTTAGCTGTCGCCCCTGAGGTTCGGGTTCGGTTCCCAACTCTACCAAGAAATGTAATTCTTTTCTGAGGGCTGGATCGGGATACACTCAGCCTCGTGAGGCAAAACTGAGAGGAGGTGAGAGTTCGATTCCCACCTTGGCTATCCTGGAAGTAGTTTCCAATTTCTAATCTAGGCAAATGCCGGAATGCTTCTTAACTTAAGGCCACGGCCACCTCCTTCCCAATCCTACCCTGTATTGCAAGTACACTCACTCGATTACAGACACCACAGTAACACAGATTATCAGACCAGTTATTTATAGGCTATATTATATACTGTATATGCATACACACAAGTGATTCTAGGCCAATGCCATGTCCTGAGGTTAGAATTCCACGTAAAAAGGAGGTCCCGTACCTCATGATCGTATGATCAACGGTCACGTAAAACTACAAGCTTCCTTTACACACACAAGTACACGGGGCAAAATGACCAAGATGTTCCGCCCCCAAATGAAACAACAACGTTACCTTCCTTTACATGACCAAATCTACATCGCATGCCATTTTCAGTAATATTGCTTGTGTACTCAATATAAGAAAAAAAATTTCAGAAAACAATTCAATAAGATCAGTATTCGCTTATCGGGGACAACCTTGTGGTGTAGTGGCTAGCATACTTAGCTGTCACCCATAAAGTCCGGATTCGATTCACGACTTAGTCATGAAATTTAGTTCTGGTCTCAGGGTTAGGTTCAGTGTAGTTCTGTGTTTGGTATAAGTCCGTAGCTTTGACAATGGGCATGCGCTAGGAAGTTGCACTCTCTAGCAGGTGAGATGAGAAGTTACCAACACAAAACAATTTTCTGTGTAGAGCTGAGATATTTATGTTGCGAGAGCGGAACATACGAGAGCAAATATGGTGTCAGACACCATCAAATTCCGGAAAATGTTCTAATTAGATCATAGGATACAAGAGTTGAACATTTTATCTTAGAGGCGATTATTGCATTATTCTTTTATTTTATAATTCTTTTTTATTGAGGCTGGTTTGCCAAAGTTCGAAAGAGATGAGTGTGAAATACGGCTTTACATACAAATACAACCAGACCCCCTTTCTTGTAGGACAAGCAGTAATTTTCGTCCAGACAGTCATCTAACCTATTATCGGCCAATGGTTTCATCCAGACCGTCGTCCATTCAAGTAGCGACCAATGGCTTTGTCTCAAATTTAGCACATATTTCAGGTGCAGGGTAACTAATTTCAAGAAGTAATATCACCCAGAGGATGAAACAAGGTACCGGTATGTAAAAGCCACATTCATGTTTGATGCAAGTGTATTAAGCCCCGTTCTGGTCTCATTCAGAATCAAGGAACAGGCTGCGTTATTGTGACCAGTTATTGCGATACTCCTTACTTGTAGTGTGGTTGTGTTATCAAAGTAGGCCTAGATGTGACCATTCAGTATCATCACTGATTCCCTAATTGATGCATCCTCCCTCCCTTATATTTGAATAAAAGTACAGTTTGCAATTCAATGTACGTTTCCCCTTTGTCCTTTCGATTCAATTTCAATGAAATTGTTGCTTAGCCATGGGTACTGGTAGCACTGATCGTGGGGTTGGGAAGAGGCAAACGTAGTGCATGAGTGAGGTTAAGGATGTCTCATAATGAAAGCAGTGGCCATTTTGATACCGGTATCTTATAAACTTCGCAGCACCTGTACTGGTACGCAGGGATAAATCAATACCTAATTAATATACAGCAGCCTACTAGCTATACCCGCAGGCGTTGCAATGCCAATCTAAGACAGAAAGGAAGATAAGTTAATAGTAATGCTACGGTACCAGTTTATTTCTTTAACCCTTTAACATACCAGTAAATCTACCGACATGGGCCCCTCACATTTGCGCACACCCGTGCGCTGGCCGTGACAGGATTCGATCCTGCAATCCTGGACTTGAAACGATTCGCGTGCCATGACCGTATTCGAACCGGCAGCCAAGCGTGAGTTCAGTTTTAAGAACCCCCGATCAAAAACCGTGGTGTGAACTGTATTGGAATAGACAGCAATACCAGATAACACGGCGGGCTGCTGGCAGTCCCCTAACTTCACCTCGCGATGGATCAGCAAGCCATCTCACACCTGGCATTGCGGTATGATAAGAAGGAGCCGATCTAGGGGAGGGCGAGGAGAGCGACCTCCTAGGCCCCGTGGTCCGGGGGGCCCTGCACCATGGATTGTTTTAAATTTAATTGATTAATTAATTATACTTTTCAAACTAATTTATAATTCATATTCTTTTTTCAGTGCAGTGATGACTTCCCGTGGCCTTTTAGCAAGTGAAGATTTCAGTAAATTGATAGAAGACTTCAGCCAGGAAAAAAGTCGCAAAGTAATATTTTAATATTTTATAGTTAACATAATCTTCTTCAAGGGGACTTAAAGGTTTATTTCATATTATTAAATATATTATTGAACAAGCAATGAAGGAAATTAGAGAGAAATTTAAAGTGGGGGTCAAGATTCAAGGAGAAATAATTTCAACTCTGAGATTTGCTGATGACATCGTCATCTTGGCCGACACGCCTGAGGATTTGAATGAGTTTTTGAATGGTATGAACTCCCTCTTGAGGAAAGAATTCATGATGAAAATTAATAAATGTAAAACAAAAATATTGGAATGCAGTCGCAATAAATCAGAAACCTCTATGGACATCAAATTGGCAGGGGGAAAACTAAAGGAAGTAGGAGACTTCTCTTACTTAGGAAGCAAAATAACCAGTGATGGAAGAAGCAAAGAGGATATAAAAAGTAGGTTGGCTCAGGCAAGGAAAGCATTTCTACAGAAAAGGAGTCTGTTGACATCGAATATAGATTTAGGTATTAGGAAGACATTTTTGAAAACCTTTGTCTGGAGCGTGGCACTCTATGGAAGTGAAACGTGGACTATTGGTGCAGCAGAAAAGAGGAGAATTGAAGCGTTTGAAATGTGGTGTTACAGGAGAATGATGAAGATCAGATGGGTAGATAGGGTTACAAACGAAGAGGTATTAAGACGAGTGGGAGAGGAGAGATGTTTCTGGCGACTGCTAATGAAGAGAAGAGATAGGTTGGTAGGACACATACTAAGACACCCAGGAATAGCAAGCTTAGTTATGGAAGGAAGGGTCGAGGACAAGAACAGTAGGGGTAGACCAAGGTTAGAATATGTTAAACAGATTGCCTCGGATGTAGGGTGTGGTCGCTATGTAGAGATGAAACGATTGGCTCAGGACAGGGAGGCATGAAGAGCTGCATCAAACCAGTCAAAATACTGAAGACTCAAACACACATTAAATAAATGTACTTTAGTGTATTCAAAATATTGTAACTATTCTTTTTTTTAAATTGATATTACAGAACTATTTTACATTTGATTTGATATTTTTTTATTTCCTATTGTTATGGGCCCCACCTTTATATATCGCCCAGGGCCCCCGCAAGGCCTGGATCCGCCACTGGTGATAAGTATGCAGATTGTGCAATTGGGTTAGTGTGGGATTTAGGGGTTCCTTTTAAGTCCCTCGCCCTTTTGTCTTACATTAATAATTTGTAGCTAGAAACCTTCCCTGGAGTGCACACAACAACTCACCCAAGTTTCATCGCAATCGGATGAATGGTATATGAACGCATAGGGGGCAGACAGACTAACTATCACGTAACATTGATTGTTATATACGGGGGTGTTGGCGAATTGAGCCAGCTAAGCTTCTGAGTGGATCTTTCTTATCTTGTCATTCCACAGTCCTTTTTGGCCACTTGCCCCAGGCCAAGTTCTGGTTCTTCCGCTAAAATTATCCTCCCTACCGTCCCCCACCACTACCATTGTGAGAACCCAAAAGAAGACAACTTATTTGTTCTTGCAGAATTTCTGGAATTTCCTGTAAACACTCTGCATGCAGGGCTGTAAAATTGCACAATTCACTGAAACAAACATTATGCCTTAATTCTTTTAAAAGGCCACATCAGTTAAATGTTACCTTAAACCCGTTACATTATTATTATTATTACTATTTTAATTATTATTGTCCCCGTGGTGTATGGATAGCACACTTATCTCTTACCGAGGAGGCTCTGGATTAGATTCCAGTCATAAACTTAAGATCTATATGATGTTATTGGTTTTACGTCCCTTTAAACTACTGTGGCCGGGGTGCCGGAATTTTGTCCCGAAAATCTTTAATGTGCCAGTAAACCTACTGACACAGCGCTATCGCAATTACACACCCACAAATGCTAAGTGTCTGTGCCAGGATTCAATCCTGCAGCCTTGGGCACAGTGGGCAAGATCCTTACAACCGAGCAACGCAGCCAGTCATACTAAAGATCTGACTTGAGGGCTGAAAAGGGGTGTCTTTTGTCGTTTATTCATTTTGAAGGCTTTGTGATCATGTAGTGCAGTGTACTTTGGTGTGTGTGAAATCTGTCTGATAATCTGTGTTATTGTAACTGCTGTAGGGTACAATTGTGTACTTGTAATTTGGCTAGGGTATGGTTAGAAGGGCGCCATGGCTTTAATTTAGGTACAATCTAGGCATCTGCCTGGAGTACAAATGAGAAACCATGGAAAACCACTTCCAGCATGACTGTCGTAGGAATCAAACCCGCCTCTTCTCAATTCTGCATCAGGAGAAGTAAAGGTGTACACTCAGCCTCATGAGGACAAATAAGTACCTGCATGATATGAGAAGTAGTGCCCTATGACCTAAAATCGAGGTGATGTGGCTAAGGGTGTCGTCGCGCAGGTTATTCGTCCCCCACAATTTGTAGGCTATGAGCTGGGTTGCAGTCGGCTTGATGTTTGGGTCCTCCCAACCACGGGTTTGTTAGACCATTATTGTTGATTCATTGAGAGGCTTTGCGACATCGTCGTCATGTAACCCCGTGTACTTGGTTGTGTGTGTGTGGAATTTGTCTGATAACTTGTCTTATTGTGATGGCTGTATTATTGTGTGTAGTTGTAATTTAGATGAGGATTGGGAAGGAGGCAGACGTGGCCTCCAGTCGGGATACAATCTGGCATTTGCCTGGAGTAGAAGTGGGAATCCACGGAAAACTACTTCCAGGATGGGGAGGTGGGACGAACTCTTCTCCACTCAGTTTTAACTCACGAGGCTAAGTGTACCCCGTTCCAGCCCTCAAACCAGAATTACATTTCTTGGCAGAGCCGAGTATCGAACCCGGGTCTCCGCGGTGGTAGCCACTACGTAACGAGGCGGACATATAATGCTCAATGAAATGACATCTAACAAGTAGTTCCGTGAAGAACTATACAGCCTATTTTCATATATCCTGCTCATGTTAATTGTCTCTATCAACATACAAAATTTCAGTTTAATTGCTGTAACAGATTCGTAGATATTGAGAACCGTCTAAATATTTCATATGGTCGCCAGGATGGATTTTTATTTTTGTACTATTACATTAAGATTATTGTGTACGTGTGTTATTCAAACTTCAATCGCATGATTAGAACACAAGAAGTAAAAACGAGATTTAAAAAGTACCCACACCAGCCATCTTGTGATTATGCAAACAATTGAAATAAATTACATGCCAGTGGATCAACATTTGAATAAGCATTTAACGTGCAACGTATCACTGCACTCGGATAGTTAATTCGCGAGAAACGTCCATTTAAATATTTATACTTCGCGTCGCCGCCATGTTGGATTTGTGCTCACCAGGTTACTGAAAGTCCTATAGGTGAACATATGTTCATAGTCTCTATGAACATTTAAAAAAATCAGTTTGGTTGCTGTAAAAGATTCATAGATATTGAGAACCGTCTAAATATTTCGGAAGCTCGCCATTTAGGATTGTTATATGTATAGGCCATAGAGTTATGTACCATTCAAGGACAATTATTGCCGAGCTTCATTATTCAAACTTTCACTTCGATCGCATGATTACGACACAAGAATAAAAACTTAATTTTAAAATTTCGCACAGCCGCCATCTTGAGGTTATGTAAACAATTGAATTAAATTAGATGGCAGTGCATTACAATCTGCAAAATCATTTACTGTACTACATTTCACTGCGTTCAGAGAGTTAAATCACGAGAAAAGTCTATTAAAATATTTCAAATTCGCTTGGTCGCCATGTTCGTTTTGTACTTTACAGGTTTATGAAATATACATTGGTAAACTTGTATCAGTACCCTTTATCACCGTACAAAATTGCATGATGATATCTGTAATAGTATCGGAGATATAGAATGTCAGTGAAATATTTCGCACAGCCGCCATTTTGAGGTTATGTAAACAATTGAACTAAATTAGACTCCAGTGGAATACAATATGTATAAACATTTGCTGTACCAAGTTTCATTACGTTTGGATAGTTAAATCGCGAGAAATGTCTATTTAAAAGTCTCAAATTCGCTTGACCGCCATGTTGGTTTTGTAGTCACCAGGTTTTTGAAAGTCTCATAAGTGAACTTCCAGTAGTGCCCTTTATCACCGTACACAATTTCAGGGCGTTATCGGTAATAGTTTTGGAGATATTGAATGCTAGTGAAATATTTCGCACAGCCGCCGTGTTGGATTGGTGAGACGTAACAAAATTTGAAGGGCACGGTCGAGGTCGCCGGGAATAGTGCTATGAACTTACCGAGTTTCATTGAAATCGCTCCAGCCGTTTAGATTTTATTAGGGGGACACACACACACACACCTCACACACACACACACACACACACACGCACACACACACGGACAAAAGGTGATCTCATAAGCCTATTTTTTTTAAATTGAAAATAGGCTAGAAATACTACAAAAATGAATGAAAACGATTTAAAAAGAAACTATTCCATCAAACTGAAATATGGCGACAGTTTTACAGAGGATTCATAGAAGCAATCCTGTTTTATTAACTACTCAATTACCTACTCTCATTAAAATATACTTGAATTTCGAATACATTCGCCATTAAAATCCGTATTGATAGAAGTTAATCAACTATTCAAATAATACGCCAAATCAATACTCAATTTATATATAATTCTATATAAATAGGACATGTTTCGGCCTTCAATGAGGCCATCTTCAGCTAAACAAGAATCAATTAAGAATTAAGCTAAACTATTATTAAAGTACTTAAATCTAATAACAAAAGAAATATTAATGTTAAAATTGAATAAAATGAATCACTATTAAAGTGGATATCCTTACAAATCAAATTAAATAAAATGAAAATAAAATACTTGTCATTTTTCTTCAAAATGTAGTTAAAAACGAGAAAATATTATTGGCGAATGTAAACAAATATTAAACTATATAATAATTCTTATCAAAATAATACACTTAAAATAATTTAAAAATAAAGTTCTGTAACCAATAATTAATATAGAGCAGTGAAATGCACTGGGACCATGTCCCTCCCAAGTGCTCATGTACTAACGCACTTACCATGTCCCTCCCAAGTGCTCGTGTACTAATGCACTTACCATGTCCCTCCCAAGTGCTCGTGTACTGATTCACTGGGACCACGTCCCTCCCAAGTGCTCGTGTACTGATTCACTGGGACTATATCCCTCCCAAGTGCTCATGTACTTATTCACTGGGACCACGTCCCTCACAAGTGCTCGTGTACTGATTCACTTAAATGAATAAGTAAATCTTCTATCTTCAACATGAAGTTAACATTCTGAATAGGTGCCAAATACTAAGTGTGCCGACATGAACGTAGTTTAGAGCTTGAAATATTATGTAAATAGATCAGTGCTTGAGACGAATAAGGAGATCTTCACTCATGATGGAGTTAAAATTTTGAAAACGTGCCTATAAGTAATCGTGTTGACATAAAGTGGCCTGCTTGATGTAAGAGAACAAAGAATTGGTGCGACAATGTTAGATAAAAGCTTCTTGTGCGCAAATGTCTTCTATAGCTTTATCGTGGTATGTAAATAACATATGTAACCTATAATATGTTCCCCGTTTAGATCAATAGTTGATACTTGAATTTAACAAGGAAATGGAAGTTAAAATGCCATTCTTAATCTTAGTGTTTCTTTGAACCATATTAATTAAAATCTCTAAAACAAACTTCCCGGATAGACAAAAAGAAAAAACGATTAGCTGGAGTAATTTAATACAGCAATACTTTGGAATTAATTTAAATTATGTAGAACACTTCTCTCGTTTAACTTAAAACAACTCGTTTACTCGTGTCAGTCGTAGGATTCTTTTTTCCAATCATTTACAAAACTAACTACATTCCCCGAATAAGTCGCTTTAAACTTACTAGACTATGAAGAATATTTTAACATTTTTCATCGTATGAGAAAAAAATACGATGCATTAATATTATGTAAAAGAATATCATATTGGTAAATATTGTCGTAAAATTGTCTAAAATGCATACCATAACCAACTGAAGAGCCCATTGTTACACTGGGGCGAAACGCTGGCAACTGTTTTGAGCTAGCCGGACCATTATATCAAATTTCTTTGTGAATTTGTTAATGTACATAGCTCAATCGGACAATTTTACATCCTGTTTCCTTCGGGAACAGATATTTCCAATAAAATGCATGAATCATAAAATGGCAAAAATATAAAATTATGTTATTGTGCGTGTGATATTCCCCGTTGCTACTGCGTAGAAAGGATTTCTACGGCAATGGGCGTCGTATTACTGTAATTTGAAAAGGAAACATATGATATTTCAACAGCATCTGCCCTCTAGTCATCACTAAGAGGATTTATAAGTTAGAATTTACTTGGGATATCTACCCTTTTCTCAACGGGAATTAGGTCGGCCTTTCCTGAAGCCGACCTCACAACATGAGCTACTGAGAGAAGAAATTAATGAACCTAAGTAAGGAGTTGGAAGGAAGTAGCCGTGGCCTATTAAAAGGGACAATTTCTTGATTTGTATAGAGTTGAAAATAGGAAAGCACGGAAAACCATTGCAGTCTGGCTGCGTGGTCGAAATATAATTGCTAAATAATATTGCGACCCTTGATTAGTATATACATATAATTTACACCAATTAAAAATTCAGTACACGGGGCTGATTGCCAAGTTACCCCAGCCCTTAAAATGAATCTCCAACTATTAATTACGGTACTGGTATTAAGTATGTTTTAATTGCATCTAATAGGTTAGGCTATTCAATGAAAATTGTTCACTTGGTTTATTAAAAATTAATTTTGTTCATTCATTAGTTTATGCAATGAAGATCGGGTAAAATATTCGAGCTTGCACTTAGGTTATATTAACGCTGTCAGTTTATCGAACACAATCTCAGGGATGTCCACATTTGTGAAACTATTGAGGACATGTCGTATTCTTTGTATGAAGCTCCTCCACATACAATAGTTGTCACCATATCCTGAACGCTAGGTCATACATACAGTATGTTAATTTATAGTAATTGACACCCCTGGGAGCGTCAAACTGAGACTCATCTCCCCTCCAGCAGTTTAATGACGAAATGTTGGAACGTGTGTACAGGATGGTATGTGTTGGCTGCAGAGTGGGGGAGGAGAGGGGAGGTTGCTAATGAGCTATCACTGGCCAAATCGGACTATGGCTTATCAAAGGGGCAGATCATGGTGGCGAGAAAAGTCTGTCCTATTTTATCAGTGTAATTAACTGGCCCAATTTGACTGCGCCCATATACGGTATATAGGCCCTAGATTACTACATTAAGATGCTAGAGCCGTGAGAGAACTAATTTTAACAAATGTGTTATGGTGCAAACATTAAAGTAATTTATCGGAAAGCTTCTATTTAAACCACCACATAGCCCAGTCAATAATTGTTCGGAAGAGGTCGCCTTCTTTTCCCTTTACAACTTTTACAAGGCAGATTATTGGAAATGTATTAATTATGATTTACATACCTTTCTGGGTGTCATTAGCAGTTGATTTCAATTTGAATTGTCACTGCTGCACCGGAAGTATTTGTTTTATTACGTAAATAAATGTTTTTACTTCTTGCTCATTCGACGACGGCAGCCATTACACTTTGACGGCCTACGCTACGTCAGACCCATTGCCAACATGTCCGATACAAAATACACCACACGACACGTCTAGGCGAAAACCATTGGTCTGGATGAAAATATTGGTCTAGGCAAAACTATTGGCCTGAATAAATATGATTGATGCGTGACTACCCCCACTGTGCGTGACAAAAACCAGGGGTGTTTATATTATCCAAGTGCCACGCTACCTAACAATTATTGGTCTAGGCGAAAACCATTGGTCTGCTGGATGCGATATAGTACCGAATGTGTGGGGTTGGCAGTACGTTACATGATGCGAAGTGGCTGAAGCAGGTGGAATTTCACCTCTATCAATCGTGTTCATATTTGTGATGGCTGGGCGGGTCACAGACAGCGGAGGAGTAAACATCTATTACTACATCATCTCCAGATATTTCCCCGACTATTAATTCAGGTAATTTGGTTAATTTCAGTACTTTAAGAATTTTGTACCGAGAAGTACCAGTTCCGAATGTTTACTGCCTAGTCCATGTGCACAGCATTTCACTGGAGACGCATACAGTTTTATCAATTAATATGATAAAATTGGTCCGGTCTGATCAAACATAAAATGCCAGCGTTTCGCCCCAGTGTGCCGTTGGGCTCGTCAGTTGGTATAGCCCGACCCAGCGGTTTCTGCCGCGACATGACCGGACAGGCGTGGCTTCAGAACAGTGGGAGGCTGACGGCTCGCGTCACGCGTCACCGAAACGAAATATCACGCGCACCCAGGGGTCAAGTTTGACCGGATACGGTTTCTACATAAAAGTAGAATGAAAGGCAGCATTTTACTGATTATATAGAAACTTGAATCACACACAATTCTACGCCCAGTAGTTTACTTTTTATGTTATTTTAAAAATAAAGAGCACACTGCTTCGATACTAGCCACTGCTGATTTGGAGAGCCAATGTAATGTTGCCAAGTCGTTGCACAATGACGAGCGGGTGAGCGAAGCTCTCGTTTACATTGCGTAGCATTATGTTATCATGGCCAAGTCCGAGCACAGAATGAACGATGTTGCTACATCGGGACTCGGGGAGTCAGGAAGTGTCACGTGTGCCAGAGGAGGTGTGAACGAATTGAAGTGTGTAACTGCTTCGCGGCAGACATTCCTGGGTCGGGCTTTACCGACACACCTCACCAAGACGCATGGCTAGCACATATTGAGAAGGCCATCACAAGACAAAAAATACAACTAGTATTGACGTCACGAGTGATGCCAATGTGCTACGGAAGTCAAGCTCCCTTTCATACAAACAAAAACCTTACCTTGGCAATCCAAATACGTTATGATTATTCCCGATTGGGAATATGGTGTTATTTCCGTGTGATCAGATAAATCATCATTTAATATGATAAATTTGGTCCGGTCAGAACAAACATAAAATGCCAGCGTTTCGCCCCAGTGTGCCGTTGGGCACGTCAGTTGGTACCGACACACCTCACCAAGACGCATGGCTAGCACATACTGAGAAGGCCACCACAAGACACAAAATACAAGTAGTATTGACGTCACGAGTGATGCCAATGTGCTACGGAAGTCAAGCTCCCTTTCATACAAACAGAAACCTTACCTTGGCAATCCAAATAGGTTATGAATATTCCCGAATGGGAATCTGATGTTATTTCCGTTTGATCAGTATGTGCTAGCCATGCGTCTTGGTGAGGTGTGTCGGTACCAACTGACAAGCCCAACGGCTCACTGGGGCGAAACGCTGGCATTTTATGTTTGATCTGACCGGACCAATTGTATCATATTAATTGATAATTTATCTGATCAAACGGAAATAACATCATATTCCCATTCGGGAATAATCATAGCATACAGTTTTTACAATAATTTCCATTTTCGCAAGTAGACCTAATACGGTTGTTGGTTTAGCGTCCGATATACAGGGCTTTATTTAAATGTTGGGACAGGCACGCAGGGATTTTCCACTCGTATGTTAGGTGTGCATTGGCAGAGTTGGCAGAACGCAACATGATAACCTGTGGCGACCGTATCTCCATGCACGTTTATACAAGAGTGAACTATCTAATCGTTCCATGGTCCTTGTTCTACCATATGCATGGAAACAAGGCTCAACACAATTTGATGGTTGGTTGGTTCCTCAGTTTAGGGGCTGCGACAACACGGTCATGTAGCCCCGTGTACTTTGAGTGTGTTTAGATTCTGTCTGATAACCGGTGTTAATTGTGATGGCTGTGTTAGTTCCATAGTTCCTACTTTTACTACAAAATGCTACCGTCAACGACACCAAGCCGCAAACTTGACTACCAGATGCCACCTGGCGACGAACGTTGGAACTTATAGAGCGTTAATCAAATCTAACCTAGAGATTTAGCTTCACACAATTGTCGTTAATGGAAGGTTCTTTTTCATGCCATAAATTTATGACATAGGCTTTACTTCCCCTCTGAAGGAAGGCATACTGGGGGATTATTAGCGCTCTTAAAAAACGGCGATTTCGGCCGTGTTTGAACCCGCGATCTCCAATTTGAAAACGATTACCATAGGTTTGGCAATTTGGTAATATTGCGCAATATTGCATACCATATCGAAAAGTGACAGTCAGTCTGAAAGACTAGACTTTGTATCGTTTTAAATGCTACAAATGCAGAAAAATGCTAGAAAGGCTGGAGGCTTCTCGCTTCGCTCGAAGCCAAAGACTCTTGACATGTTAGAAAATTATCTGCATAATACTTGTCTTGCTTATCTTGTTTCAAATTACTCGCGAACGGCAAGTGCAAACCAACGGCAAAGCATGGTCAAGTGCGCGGGATGCCGTCAAGCTCACCAGAGCGCGCGGGGACGTGCCCCTTCCATCCAGTCTAAAAACACTTGTAGTGGGCGATGTATTGAAGATAGAGATATGCTCTCGCGGACTTTTTTTGTAGAACTTTGCATGCTGACCAATTCTTACGCTCATAGTATACGGTATTGATATTTTTAACGGTTTGCCCAGCGTAAGCTTAAGAAGCGCACGGACGCCAAGTTTGTTTTCGACTTTTTCACTGAAATCGTTACAGCTTGGCTTCCTTTGATCATACACAAATTATTTTCTACAGAATCTTTCCTCGAGATATCCTTTACAGAATGGTGAAAACCGCATCAAAATCCATCCATTGGTTCTCGAGATTACCGTGAAATCCAAGAATCGGGGATTTTTGTCTTATACATACGAAGTAGAGTTTGTCGGGGAACACATGCACCAAGCGGTACTATGACTTCACACACCTCAGTGCATCTGGGTACATTTCGTCCCGTCACCGTAACGTAACGCCAGACCCCAGCGTAACGACGAAGTCGACAAGATCATTTAAAATGATAAAACATGAATTAACCACACAATTGAAAATGTACATTCCACAAATTATCAATTCAATAATAGTAGGGGGGTGAGGCCGATTCTGCCCCCCCCCCCACCGATACTCCCAATGCGAGCCGATAACTCCCGAACCCGTGGTCGGAGATTCACGAATGAAGTGTCGTTGGACTCGGGATGACGGGGGCTTTGCTATGGACCACTCGTTATATTTTAGAAAAAAAAATTGAATTTTTTTGTTTTCGAAAATAGGCGATAGTTTGAAAACCAAACAGGATAGAACGTTGTGCCATAGCTCAAACGAATGGTCTTTATGACCTTTATTCTCTATAATAAATCATTTTTACTTTTTATGTTTTTTTGAAAACACTCGAATTTTGAAAATCCTATATTTTGGAAACTAGAAATTATACAAAAAAGTTTGTTTGACATAAATGAAAGGTCCCTATGCCCCCTACCTCCAAAATAAATTTCAAGTCTCTACAGGAAAAATTTGTGTTTTGTAAGTAGTGGGATGACACGGGAGCTACTACACCTAGGAAGTTGTGAGCCCCTGCGACCTTGGAATGGAAGGAGCCATGCTAGGAGGGCGCGCTTGGATTCGTTTTTTTCGTCTCGTTGCGCTCTTTACGGAAATGTAGGTGTCGAAAAGGTGAAAATCTGGAAACAGTTTTTTGGGGAGAAAAACGTAATTTTAAACCTTTTGCTATATCTCGCGAACGAATCATGCTAGAGGCGTGTACGACGGGTCCAAGGACTCGGGGTGACGTCCTCTTTGCTATGGACCACTCCTTGTAATTTAAAAAAATTTGGAAACTAGATTTTGGCGTAAACACGTGTTTTTTGTGATTTTTGCCGATATCTTACGAACCAATAACGCTAGAGACGTGTACGAGGTGTCCTAGCACTCAGGCTAACGCCCCCTTTCGAGTGTGGTAGATATTTTTTCCAAATAATAGTTCACAAAGGGCCTAACGCCATATATGTTGAAATAACGTTTTCTTTTTCTTTACCTATTTATAAAGTTTATGAAGCGTGGTGGTTGAGAGAGACGATACGGCTGGGTGTGTGTTTCAACGAACCTGTCGCTAACCATAAGGACCATGCTTAATAGAACAATCGCTATTTCGGCGGGTCGGTGTATGACAGAGCGAGCAGGCGTTTTTTTTGATATTTTACCTTGAACGTGTAAACGGTGATGAGAACTTGGTTCTATGTTGGTCGAAGCGAGTACAGAAAACAAACTTGCAGACGAGCAAGAGGTGAATGTCATTGGAGCTTATTGGAAGGCGTTGATCTGACTTGACAACAGGTGCAATGGAAAAAATGACCATGACGCTTGAAGGTGAAATAATCTGACCATCGTGGTGGCAGGGAAGAGCGAAAGGCATGTGAACACATGTGAAACCACATGAGGGCTAAACCAGTGACATCCTGTCTTGCTTCGTACGTGACAAAATGCAAGTTCATGTGAAATTTGATCTACCGCAGGTGTTCGCCTGGAACGTTAGCTGTCCACGTGCGCGATAACTGTTAACAAGTTACATCATGTT
The DNA here is from genome assembly GCA_946902985.2 of Meconema thalassinum. Lineage (NCBI taxonomy): Eukaryota > Metazoa > Arthropoda > Insecta > Orthoptera > Tettigoniidae > Meconema > Meconema thalassinum. The sequence goes on from OX336397.1 coordinate 148,939,963, forward strand.
TTGCCTCGTACTGCACCCGTTCGTCCTGGGGATGCGATGACCCATCTGCTATTACATCGCATTCCTGGAGTTCCAGGACAGAGCGGAGTTAAATGAACCTCTAGTCAAATAAGGAATGTGTCGGAAATTCAGTTGAGTTATCGAAAAAGCAGTGGGTAACACGAGACAAAGTATCTCTAGGGTCGTTACGGGCTTACGTTTAATAGAAAAATGCAAATGTAAATGGGCGCCATCAACTGAATTCCTAGCAAACCACTTCCTTTCCGGTTAAGCCTTACTCAAGACAAGGAAAGAGAAAGGAAAATCACATCATCATCAGATCACAACTAAGATAAAAACAAATTTATTTCACTTTGATAGTCAGACAGACATTTTAAATATACATCCTACCTGAGAGTATGGTCGAATGCCAACGTTAAATTGTCATTGTCCAAAAATCGAACCATCTCTTTTCTAATCAAAAATATTTCATCCACATACAACAGAAAAAATCTCTAAAGTTCTCTTGGGTTCTCAGGATCACTGTAGCACTATGTCCTCCGTCACTGACATTTGTGATACCTGAGACCTAATTTCTCTTTAATTTAACATCATGGATGTGGATTTGAAAAAATTATTAATCTGTCTAAACATACACATTATAATCACATATTTTAAACATCATGTAATTTTATGGCTTGCATGGCATAATTTAAATGTTGAACACGTTAGTAAAATGCTCCTAAACATCGAATAATTAATTTACACTATTTACATTGTCATTAATAATTGCTGGTTCGTGAATTATAGAAAATTCACTGCTCATTGGTCATACTTATCATCATCATCAAAGTTAAATATTTCTCACATTAATTCTCATCGCAAAATTCAACATATTCCTGTCAGAATCATTAACTCATCACCATTAAATCATTTAAATGAAAATTATTATCATTACTTCATTATGCTTTCTAATTATTCACACTCTCTTATCTTATTATCTCTTTCAGACTAAATCGTCTTAAATCATCAATACAAATTATTTAATTCCTCAACTCAAGTTGCAATTTCTTTAATTATATCTCAATTAAATTTATTTAATTCCATATAAATTCATTAATCATCAGCTTCTTTAATTAATTATCACCTTCTAATTCAGTTATTCATCATCTATCCAATCGTCTATTAATTTATTTAAATCAGTTTATTTATCCAATCTTTAATTCATCCATTTATTTAATTCATTGATTTATTCCAAAATTTAATTTATCAATTTATTTCAATTTTATTCTTCTGGTTATTTAGATTTTTATTATTTCATCTAGTCATTCTGATTTTTATTTCATTAGGTCAGATCATTAATATGCTTAATTTTCAGATTATTATTTCATTAATTATTATTATCAGAAAATCTTATATTATCAACTTTATTTATTTGTTTAATTTCCTAACAAATTGTTTAATATGGGTTATAGAACGTTGTCTTACAGTTTTATTACTTCCAAGTTATATCTCGTATTTAATTATCATGCCAAAAAATATTATTGCCTTCACGACATCACGTTGGATCTGACTATCCACAACTACATTATATATCCTCAATTCTTCAAATATCACATTTGAATACCACAATTATTCCACCAAACTCCATAAATATTCAGCACATACAGCATGAATCTCAACAATTACGCTAGACTGGGTTCGACAACCTCATGTCTGCCTCAAAATACATTAGCAACATTGCAACTATCACTTGGCAACTTCCACAAAATGCCTATCACAAACTTTACTTAACCACGTTGCATGATCTACAAAAAATATATAACTGGCTTCAAATTATCAACGCACACAATCTCCAATAACTGTAATTAATCTGATCACATCTAGACAACTTCTTAAACAATTGAAAAAAATATTACTTTAGTAATTCAAGATCTGCTTTCAAATAGCATAAATTCTCTTACAATTCTCATAATTCACATCACAGAAAAACACCAATGTGCTATAATCTCTCATATCAAAAATCTGCAATATTAATCTGCCTTAAAATAAATCTGACCATTAATGATTCATCTTACAAGATTCAATTACTTTAACTCCTTCTCAAAGATATCAAACAGAATTATAAAAATCATCAAAAGCATCAGCTGTACCAGCTGTTAAACTGAAAGTACTCTCAAAAGAGTATAGCAACAAAATATTGGATTGGCAAACAAGAATTACAAATGTAACCCTGCTGACATTTATCTTTACTTTATTTAACAAAATTTCGACTGATATGTGACTAGTAGTTCCTTGTTTGATTCTCTTACAGTCTCATGTACACTCGGATGATAAAAATGAGTCCCTCAATGGCAAGTAAGATGAGTAACCACCGTACAATCGTATAAATACGAAAGACCTCGCCCCGTCGACTAACATGATAGTGCCCTGAACGATGGGTAAGATGAGTAACCACCATACAATCGTATAAATACGAAAGACCCCATCTCGAAGACTAAAATGAGTGAATGTACCAGATAGGAATCAACAAGTCTCTAGTTGTCATATAAAAGCGATATTCATTCACTAAAGTGAATAACATCTTAATATCTCCAAACAATCCAATGGAAAAACTCCCTACTGATGAATAATACACACTCGCTAGTATGCAATGAACTGACGAAGTAATTTAGATAATCAATTGCAGATCACGAGTTCGAAATACTCGTTACACAAAAAAACTATTCATGAAAACTATCCTTACTGGAAAAATGTCTAAAAGACCAAACATCTGCTTAATAAAGCCAACCAATGGTGAAAATTTCGTATAATGATGCCTGCCATATCATATGATCACGCCATATTCTAGCAAAATTTCAAAGCATATAAAGTCAAAGCCATGTCTAAATAATCGTATCACTCCTATTAGAAAAATATACATGTGTGCCCAATATTCATGAAAATAATCGTATCAGGAAGTTATAACTCTTACAGTACCTTCTCATAATCAGCTGTTATTAAATTTCAAAGATCGTCGATTTTCCCTATGTAATGAATTTCTCGAAAGATCGGCGTGAATATCATTCCACCCATGCAATGACGATTGCCTTCAAATTCCCAAGTGAATCAGCTGGTAGACCTCCTCCTCGTCAGGAATCGAATCCATCGCTCCGTGGTGCCATCGCGTGTCTGTCTGCGTTTACTCCGACATGATAAACTTCTGGTTATCCATAGCGGATATTGTCCAAATCTTCACGAAAAAGTTCATAGAAACAGCAGACCCCCTTTTCCTCTTCTACGTTACGCCACTGTTCCATACAATGTTCGGTTTGAGTGTTGAAAGATTAACCTCCACAGCGGTTAAGTCTCACTTGTAGAAAATAAAATTGTTTATGAGAGTGTCTAAGTTTATGAAACACCCTGTATCTGTGTTCGTACTCGGTAATTCATAATACTTCATAAGAAAGAATCGCATTAATGCACGAGCTAATGTTCCTAAGTGCATTTGCTTAAAACATTTCATTTGCTTATAATCGTTAATGTTACTTGGAATGCGTTATGAAATGCATAGTCGTAATGTCATTAAGAAAAACTATGTTCATTTGAAGTTCACAGTTGCAGTATCCCGTAACTATTTGCCTTTATAATTCAAATGCTGGATAAACGTTCCAACTCAATGTTGTAATAAAGTTCAGCTTCTGTCATACTGCTTGCGTATAAAATGTGAAATAACCCGCTCGGTCATACTGCAATGCTATAATAATCTCCGCCTAAAGCTGGCCTCGCCATGTCGCTCTACTATGTTGTTCTGCTTTTCCAAAATGCAGCTTGGAATAAAGTTCTCCAACTCGTTTTACTGTACTGTTATAAACCCCGGCCTTCTCCTGCCTGCTAGGCCCGCACGTCTGGTTATGTAACCGGTCTTCACGCGGCCTCCTGCTTGTGTCCGCCCGGCTCACTGACCTACTTTTCGTTCGCTGCTGGGTGAAGCTGAAACTGTCGCTTTCACTTTCTGTGACAAAAGCTGTGCGCTGCGCGACCTCGGCATACGTCCTACTCGGCTCGCTATCTGAATTCGACTGCGTTGCTCGCTGTACTGGACTCTCTTGCTAACAGAACTTTACTGCTTGGCTCTCTGAGCTAGACTGACTTCCTCTGGACTGCAATGACCCTTACCTGCCTGGCGCAGTCATGTGACGTTCCCCCCACCTCTGTGGTCTTGCGTCACAAATACAATCTCGAACCCCGATCATCTCGGCTATTAAGTTATAAAATAACTTAAGGGTTATCTGACTTCCTTCAAATTATTACCACTTATAATGCATGTTATATCTCCTCTTCTGTGTGAAATGTGTAAAATGAAACATAAACCATCAACATCACGATTTCTTAAAATTAAAAATAACAAAACATTGTGCTCTGGTAAACCTTTGTTTTTATTTCATAGTCATAGTGAATTGACAAAAGAAAAATCGAATACAAACAAATCCCAATTCCTCACTCCTCAATGTTTATGTCCATGCATCATCAACTTTCCTTTCATAGCACTCATGACAATCAGGGCTGCCATCCTTTCACCCACTGAGGCATCACTGGATGTGAAACGTTGTTTAGCTTTCTTCAATAACAATTTATCTGCCACATGTATTAAACCAGGATGACTATGGCGATAGGAAAGGTCATGTTCTTTGCATGCTTGATCCAAAAGATTAATGGGTACATCACCACGTTGTAAACGTTTTTCGAGACGAGTTCCAGGGCCGCAAAAACGATAACCTGGAAGATGGATTTCGAAAGGTAAGTATTGAATCACTTTGTCAATGACGCCATTGCCAGTACAGGTCTGGCATATCCTTTTCCATCGATGGTAAAAAGGTTTGGTCTTCCTCCTTCTCTGTGGACGATGTTTGTGTTTGTTGTTGTTGTTGCTTTTTCTCGCCATGACACCCGTGGAATGATTCAACAAAGTCTTTACATGGACTTTTATGACCGTGATACAGTTTCACTAGCTGACAAGTCGCACACTGACGCATAGACGGTATTTTTGCCATGGCCACTTGCTTATGGTGATCGTAATCCGTACAGGGTTGCAATTCACTCAACACAGGGTCTTGAGTCCATGATTTTGGTACATGTTGCCAGATTTCTTTGACCGCGTTGGCGGCCACATAATAAATGAACGACTTGGGGAGCGCCAAGAGTTCCTCTTTGGTAAAACTGTCTAGTTTCTTTTTGCACACAAAGAACTTCCCGATGGGTTTGTCTGTAGCATTGCCTTTCTCCATGGTATCACGTGTTGTAGATGTTTACACGTCGCTTGTAAAAATCTAACTGGCGTCATTCACAGGTTATAATTATAATTTTGTTCAACAAATCCCAACAGGCATGGGTGGTTAACCAATGAAAGAGATGCCCCGCAAGCGCTAGGGCAGTATGGATAATGTTGCCACAGGAACAAGTATCCATCAGCGTTTGCAGGGAGGGGCAGCCCAGGTCCATGAGGTCGATACATTGACAGTAAGACTCCAAAAATGGTTGCAACCATTCACGTTTTTCATTATCTTTCACAAATACCACATTGGCCGAGGACAAGTGTACTTTCATGACCACGTCCAAATATTTAGAGGAAATGGTTCCTTGATTCCAGTCTAGTTGCTTATGATTTTCAATCCACTGGGATTGTTTGCGGTCTTTTTCACACAACAAATCTAAAGCATGGGGCGGTTTAAATAGCAAATGCGTAGCTTGCGATATCCAAAACGTGGTACAATCGATAATGGCCACTTGTTTAAATATAAATTTGTTGTCACCAATTGTAAACCCTTGGAAATCCACAATGAGTGTGCGCAACATGTTGCCGCTTGCCTGGACCAAGTTCAACTGACGACTGACTAACCATTGGCCACTAAGGTGTGGTCATGTCATGGACTTACCTGCCATGCTAGTTTGAAAAAAAATTGAGGTTAGGGTAGGACAGGCGGACATGAAAAAAATAAGAATTTAAGAATTACATAATTTTATTATCATAACACGTCTTACAGGCTTTTGTCATTTTGGGATAAGGACGATACCAACTGATACAACAATATAGTCTCTTGTATTTGTAACGTCCATAACACCGATGATGTCCCAATGTCTCTAAACTAGGCGTTTTTGATGGTGAGCTGCTCATCGAAGCACCATGGACACCCAATGGTCCACACGTATCGTAACTTGTTTTTTCATCACCCAGAGACACAAGTGAGGTATAGCTTGAATGACAGGGTATATTTCCCACTTCCATTCTACATAGGTAGGGGCAGGTGGGTGACCAGCGCTGATGTTCCTGCATGGGTTCATCGCCCTCCTGCCATTGGTCTATGATGATGGGACAAAAGGCACATTTCACTTCATCTCTTGTTTTTAAATAGTAGAATCCAGCGGCCGCCAAGGCTTGAGGGTTTATGAAAAGCACTGGCCATGTTGCAAACGTCTTGAAACGTTGTTCCTCAGAGTTTAAATTCATGGATGTAACGTCTCTTGAGGCTTTAAAGCAAGACATGACTGAGCGGCTTGACGTGGGATGACCTGTTATTTATACACTCGTCACTTGGTTGGACAGTGGATAATAGTTGACTTGTTTGTGATGAATAATCAAACAGTAGGCCGTGGTATTGGCTGGTACATTGTCATGCGTTTCAAAATCTAGTCGAATGTCGATATTGGATGGCTTGACAGACTCTTCCAGGTAAGAACAGTCAAAGACAATCAGTGGTGCTCTTGCCTTAAACGCTTGGGGTAGTAGCATGGGGCCGTTCTCTTTTTGATAATACGACCATCGAAATTTAGAAAACAAGTCGTACAGGGGACCAAACTTATTTTTTGAAAAATCCAAATCCAGTCCTTCATAGGGAAACACAGCTCCGTTGAGGAAAAGACGTGCATTTCTCACTTGCAGGTGATCAAATTGCGTGGCATGTTTGGTTTGTTGATACTTGCGATTCGTTTGAAAACCCACGATCAGGTAGAGAGTATAGCGAGCTGTTTTTACAGACCAACTGTGTGTGTTGGTGGTGGGCAATAGCGAATACTCATGGAGTGCCCAGCTTCTAAATTCCATTGGTAGAGGCATATCTCTCTTTACCATTTTGAGTTTGTCCAGTTTTTTGCTATCATCAAGGGTCACATGGGGCACTTTCCATAGCAAGCGTTGTAGTTGAATTTTTGAATCGATGGGGGCATTGTCGGCTCCCTTGAGTGCATTATTATCACTCCTGTCTCTCACTAGGTAAAGCACTTGCCTTGCGTTAACCACAATGCGTTGGTGATCTTCAGCAAAGCCTAAAATCAGTTTAAGAGGTAAATATCCAGTAAAGGTCCCATCGGTGTGTACCATCCAGTCATTGGTCGAGTCAGGACACCAACCTGCCATGCAAAGTGTTTTACCTTCTTCCTCACTATAAGAGGGGTATAGTTTCATGACACTGGAAATGCCCACATTTCGAGTGCTATCCACCACGATATCGTCAATGACATACCGCACTTCAGAAAACAGAAAGGCTAAACCATGGTTGGCCAACTTGGATGTGGTGGGTGTAGAGCCATCGGCTTTGGTGAGCCGACCTTCAATCTGAATGACACTTTCATGCGGTAGGGTGTAAATATCTTGGTTGTTGATAACAAATTGAATTTCATCATTGTTATTGAGACCAGGTGTTTGAGCTTGATAGGAATGGAGATCAATTCTTACCACTCCTGGTTGCTCCTCGATGCGGTTTGCTATCTCTAGGATAGAATTCATTATGAGGGTTGACGTGGTAACCCAAATGCTGTAAAATCTGCTTGTCTTGAGATGTTAACGTGTATTCACGTGTCAAACAACTAACACTATTCCTAGACGGTGTTGCTGCTTTATACACAAATTTCATAGTGGCTTTAGCACCAACTTGTAAGTCACTGGTGTGGTAGAATCTAGATCAATGAGTTGTTGCTCTCTATTGATCAGTCTTAATGTTATATTACTAATACTATCGACAGCCACAGAATGAAAAAGCACCACTGGAGGGTTTTCACGAATAATATACCCATTGGGCGATGTCACAATAAAGTCATAAAGCGAATGCGATGGTTCTTGATTGGTGTACACTTGGCTAATAATATTACACGTCACCGACACATGATGGTCCTCAATGAATTTCACTTCATGGTCCGAATCATGTTTTTTGTTGGGCTCCAACACACGTGGTTTAAATCCTAGTAATGGACCAATGGAATCGGGGTGTGTTTTAAAGTCAATGTTGAAGGGAGAGAAAAAACTGCAGCGATGAGTGTTGGTATTGCCTACATGTTCAAACTTGCGCGTTCCGTCGAGAAATGACTTTAAACCATACTGATTGATCAACACCACATAAATGTGTTCATAAATATCATCGATCGTGTATCCACCAGAGTTCAGGGTGAGCACAGAATCATCATAGTAAAACTTGTTGTTCACATTTTCACGTATGTTGTATATTCGATTGTACGTTTCAAGAGAAACAAGTCCATAGGGTTTTTCACTCAATTCGATAGGCGGGTAAAAGTCTAGGCTGACTTCAGGTCCACGTCCATGCAGTGTAAACGTTTTACTTTCTGCCGACATACTGGTGGCGTTTTTGCTTATGCTGCGTCTTATATAAAAAAATTAAACACAAGCGTCCACACTGTTGGCTGTTAAACGTTTGCTCTCGTTTCACATTATAATATATCTTGATCCTGTTTCCAAAATAGGTCACTAGTTCCATGGGCGGAGGCAAATTCCCAAAACTGTCAGACTACCATACCGTGGATCCCTCTTTGACATAAGCTACATAATGCGATCCTGGTCCTCGGTGATCATCCAAATTGACAACAGCACATTCCTGTTTCCAGGGTCGTGGGGGTAATTGGTTTCGCATAAACACACCTCGAAAATGAGAAAGCTTTAGTTGTTTAGCATAGCTTTCCACCTGTTGATGCGTCAGGGCATGTCTTGCTATGGCTGAGGTTAAAAAAAAAATTAATACTTCGAAATGGTGAAATCCCAAATCCTTGTTGATAAAAGGCTGGCTTTAAATTGGCATTTCTAGCCCCCATGGCAATCGCTTCCATTGTTTCATTGTGTCGCTGACTTTCTTTGAGTTGTTGCTTGCCCTGCTGCGCGGCTTTAATGGTTTTCGCCACTGCACTGGCACCGCCCAAAAGTGAACCCAGAGCAGCCAAACCGGCAAATAATGCAGGTAAAAATCCCGCTCGTTTGGGGACGGGAATCACTCGCCCTTGGTTTGAAACCTGTCGCCGACGTTTTGGAATAACATGTCTCTGTGCTGCTCGAAAGGCTTTCCTTATGGTCAATACATTATTTTTTCTTTTTTTCTTGTCCACGAATGTCTTAAGCCCAGGCTTTGCCAAGGACAAGGTGCTTTTTTTAGTCTTTCTCACTGCATACCTTTGTTTCACCATAATGATAATGACCAACAACCTTTCACAAGAAAGTTTAAATCACAACTAACGTCAGATGGTTATTTCATGGCTGTATATTCCAATTCCACATAAAGTGGGAAATCGTTTATGGTTTTTCCCGCTTGCTTTTCATCCCATGTCAACATGAGGTGAAAGGATAATTCGTCACCTGCATTGACCATTTCATGGTTATGGATCAACATCCTATGACCATTTATCTTTATTGGTAAATGGTTCTCATCAGGTATGGCATATTTAATGTGAATGGTTCCATCATAGTGTAATCGATAGTGGCTTAAACCCGAAGCAAGCACATAGGTCAAGTACTGATCATTGACTAGCGGTAAATGGTTTCTGTCATTCAAAGGTTTCTCATTTGTCAGATACACTAAAAATACAGATGGGATAAATTTATAAAGCCTTTTCATTTCATAGGTCACGTAACGCTTGGTGTAGACATCGTCTTCGTCTTGTGGGTCTTGCACGTGAATAATCCGATGGTGATTAGCGCTATAGCCATTCACTGTAAGCTGGGGCACTTTGTCATAAAACTCATACACTTTGTTATCCACATACTTTTTCGTAGTAACGTCTGTAGACACTTGAGGATGTTTTACATGGGTTAACCGCTTTCCCTTAAAGTCATAATCTCCCTGTTTTGTGCGTGGCACTACTGACCTATCCACATAGTGTTTATTAGCAGGATCTGTTTCCTGTTTAGGATCATGTATGAGGACAGGCCTAGCTTTGGCCATCAACGCACCTCCAAAGACATCCATCGTCAACCTGTAGTACCAGTCTACTGTTTCTATGACAAGGTTCGGTGTCCTGTATATAGACAGCCTGCTAGCCTGTCTAAGCCTTAGTTGAAATGAAGATTATTAAGCAGCAAGAGTTATTCCCCGTGGGGGACATGGTTTCCCACCTCTGTCCCACATCACGTGAACAACGCCATGGTTCACTGTTTCCATCTTCCATTCGCTGTATCATTGTGGGGCCTTCCGGCTGTGGAAAGACTAATCTTTTGCTAACGCTCATCACAGCGCCCAATGGTCTGCGTTTTCAAAATATTTATATTTTTGCAAAATCTCTCTACCAACACCTCTACGTGTTTCTGGATCAAGTCATGTCTGGATTACAAAAAGGGAATATGGGTTATTTTACATTTTCCATGCAAGAAAATGTGATTTCACCGGATGAAGTAAAGCCTGATTCACTCATGATTTTCGATGATGTATCCACTGAACGTCAAGGCATCATTCAAAGCTACAGTATTTCAGCAAGGGTCGACACAAACATATCGATTGCTTCTATCTCGGGCAAACGTATTCTAAAATGTCCAAACAGTTGATTCGTGACAATGCCAATGTCATTGTTTTATTTCGTCAGGACGAGAGGAACAGTCGTCACATTTATAATGAACATGTGAATCCGGATATGACCTTTCAAATGTTTACAGAATTGTGTGCCAAGTGCTGGAACACTCAACGTCATGCCTGTTTAGTGATTGACAAACAAAGTGAACTCAACCAAGGACGGTATCGCTTAGGGTTTGATCATTTTATTGCTATTTAAGGCCCTGTCTCATTCCCCGGCAAGTCATTTGTCAAGACACCATGGCGTTAGCAGAGAGTCAATTGAAAAAGCATATTATTAGAGCAAAAAATACTATTCGCCAAAAGTTTCGTCAATTGAAACAATCACGTGCAAATCATGCTTTGTTTATTCAGCAACATTTAGCACCTCCACTAAAGCCATGTTGAAACCCTCTTTCAAGCCATCTGAAACGCTACCCACCGTTTCACAAGCCACGCAGACGCTGCACGAGGACCCTGAGGAAGAGGAAGAGGAACAGGAAGATTTGACTAGTGTTAGTGAAGTTGAGGATGAGGAGGAACAAGTGTTTACGCCTCAAAAAAAAAAGGCCGCACCCCTTGCAGAGTTTTTGAGAAAAAGGAAATCCTTGGCCATGGTCGATACACCTTGCCCTTCCAGATCGTCTCCGTTTTCACAACTCTTGGCCACCCCTCAACATAAAGCTCAACTGAAAACCATTTTAATAAAATATTATGGATCAACATTGGAACCCTATTTCACCGATCTATTTATTGGAAACACAGATACCACGTATGGTGTTCGCTATGAGAATGATAGTTTTAAAATTGGCGATTCATCCATTAAATTTGCTCGTACTAAAGCTGTGATTAAAAACATCAACTATAAATTAACGCCAGAACTGTTAAAGCTGCTCTTTTCTCGGACCCCCTCTTCCCATTATTATACGTCAGAAGACCTTGACAAATATAAATCCATTTTATTGGATGCCCATGCTCACAAAAGACAGTATGATCCCTCGCAACAAGTGAATGCCAATATATCTCAAAAATATAAAACCACCATTGCAAAAATGTTTCCCACCAGTCAGAGTAGTCGTCCTAAAGCGTCCGCTTCGGGAGTGACATTTAAACCATTAAAACCCCTTGTGGATTTTACCTACTGGCACAATCCCAATAAGCTCGTCCAGCGGCTACAGTTGTTGCATGCCTCACGTCAAGCTGGCCACACCGGTCACGATTGGGAAATTCAAGAAATTGAACAAGAACTTCGAAATGCCAAAATTATTGTTTAAGCCCTCACCCATTAAAATGGGTATTGCTCACGAGTTGCATCGCCCAGCTGGGCGTCACTATCCGCGACTCAAGGTGATTTCACGAGGTGTGGATGAACTTTGGCAGGCTGACTTGGTTGAAATGATACCCTATGCTAGCGTTAACGACGGTGTACGCTATATGTTGACCGTCATTGATGTCTATTCCAAAATGGCCTTTGTTGAACCTGTGCGTCGCAAGTCTGGTTCACTAGTTACCAAGGCCTTTCAACATATTATTCAACACTCCAAACGTCAACCTCAGCTGCTACAAACTGACCAGGGGAAAGAATATTTCAACAAGGATTTCTCCAGTTTTCTCAAATCTAAGGATATTCACCATTACACCACGTACAGCAACCTCAAAGCCAGTGTGGTCGAGCGGTTCAACCGAACATTGAAAACCTATATGTGGAAAGCGTTTACCGCTCAGGGCACGTATCGCTGGTTGGACATGTTACCTGAGCTAGTGTCACGTTACAATGACACCAAACATAGAACGATCGGGACCAAGCCACGCCTCGTGACCAAAATTATTCAGCGATTGGATAAACTGTTTAACCCCATAAAAACATCCGATCCTAAACGTCACCGACTGAACATAGGGGATTTTGTTCGTGTGAGCAAATTTAAGTCTGCCTTCAGTGGGGGACTGAACTATTTCTAATTCGTCAAGTCAACTTGGACACTCCACTCACCTATTTACTCGAGGACCTCAACCACCAACCCATAAAAGGTAGATTTTATCTCCATGAACTTCAGAAAACAGCATTTCCTCAGCATTATCTTGTGGAAAAAGTGTTGAAACAAAAAGGAAATAAACTCTATGTCAAATGGTTAGGGTTTAACTCTACGTTTAATTCTTGGATCAATAAATTACATGTTGTGTGAACCTGTGCAATTTTTATTTATTCACACATGTTGTACACTACCTATAGCTCTATGTGTACAGTCCTCAGCTCCACATATTTCTTTTTCTTTCCACCTGTGTTCTCTCTTACATTACCCCTCCCCCTCTCCCTCCCTTCACCTCCCACCACTGCTGTTCGCAGCTCTTGCCTATCTATTGGTTGTGACATCATTCCGACAAGTTGCATCATACTTTTTACTGATTCTGCGATTCCCACGCTTTGAACATTCTGTTATCAGGCACGTGGACAGCTAGCGTCCCAGGCGAACACCTGTGGCAGATCAAATTTCACGTCAACTTGCATTTTGTCACGTACGAAGGAAAACAGAATGTAACTTGTTAACAGTTATCGCGCACGTGGACAGCTAACGTCCCAAGCGAACACCTGTGTGTGGCTGATCAAATTTCACATGAACTTGCATTTTGTCACGTACGAAGCAAGACAGGATGTCACTTGTTTAGCCTACATGTGGTTTCACATGTGTTCACATGCCTTTCGCACTCCCCTGCCACCACGATGGTCAGATTATTTCACCTTGAAGCGTCATTGTCATTTTTTCCATTGCACCTGCTGTCAAGTCAGATCAACGCCTTCCAATAATCTCCAATGACATTCACCTCTTGCTCGTCTGCAAGTTGGTTTTCTGTACTCGCTTCGACCAACATAGAACCAAGTTCTCATCACCGTTTACACGTTCAAGGTAAAATATAAAAAAAAAGGCATGCTCGCTCTGTCATACACCGACCCGCCGAAATAGCGATTGTTCTATTAAGCATGGTCCTTATGGTTAGCGACAGGTTCGTTGAAACACACACACCCAGCCGTATCGTCTCTCTCAACCACCACGCTTCATAAACTTTATAAACAGGTAAAGAAAAAGAAAACGTTATTTCAATATGTATGGCGTTAGGCCCTTTGTGAATTATTTCTTGGAAAACAATATCTACCACACTCGAAAGGGGGCGTTAGCCCGAGTGCTAGGACACCTCGTACACGTCTCTAGCGTTATTGGTTCGTGAGATATCGGCAAAAATCACAAAAAACACGTGTTTAATCGAGTTTCCAATTTTTTTTTAAATTACAAGGAGTGGTCCATAGCAGAGAGGACGTCACCCCGAGTCCTTGGACCCGTCTTACACGCCTCTAGCATGATTGGTTCGCGAGATATAGCAAAACGTTTAAAATTACGATTTTCCCCCAAAAAAACTGTTTCCAGATTTTCACATTTTCGACACCTACATTTCCGTAAAGAGCGCAACGAGACGAAAAAACGAGTCCAAGCACGCCCTCCTAGCATGGCTCCTTTCATTCCAATGTCGCAGGGGCTCACAACTTCCTAAGTGTAGTAGCTCCCGTGTCATCCCACTACTTACAAAACACAAATTTTTCCTGTAGAGACTTGAAATTTATTTTGGGGGTAGGGGGCATAGGGACCTTTCATTTATGTCAAACAAACTTTTTTGTATAATTTCTAGTTTCCAAAATATAGGATTTTCAAAATTCGAGAGTAGGAAATAAAGACCGGTTCTGGCACAGGGGCTAATGCGCAAGATGGCCGCCGCGCGCAATTACTCTATGTTATTCTTATGGAGGGGACAGTCAGAGCTGGGACAGGGGCTAATACGCAAGATGGCCGCCATGTCCTGTGACCGTGCATGACGTTACAGGGGGAGTTCGACCGTGTAGTCGCTAAATAGAATATTTTATTATTATTATTATTATTATTATTATTATTATTAATTTTATTAGGTAATTATTGATTGATAGCTTGCCACGGTGGGTGAATGGTTATTGTGTCGGACTACCAACCCCAAGCTTGCAGGTTCGCTCTTGGTCGTGGTAAGTGATTTTTGAAAGTTGGCAAAAATTAAGACACGCATGTCATACGATGTAGGCATGTAAATGAACCCAGGGAGAGATCGGCTATGTAGTTGCTAAATGGAATATTTATTATTATTATTATTATTATTATTATTATTAGGCAATTATTGATTGAGTATGTACAATCAAGACCAGCCTTATATTGCCCCACTTTATGGTGTAGTGGCTAGCATTTTTAGCTGTTACTGTGGAGGCTCGGGTTCGAGCCCTGGCTCTGTCAAGAAATTTAATTCTAGGCTGAGGGTTGGAATGGGGTACACTCAACCTTGTGAGGCAAAACTGACAGGAGCTGGCTTTTTGATTTATACCGCAGCCAATCTGCCTAACCCAACTTCACCTAACCTAACCTAACCTAACAAAATCCCGCCTTACCCAACCTAACCTAACCTAACTTCAAAGTCAGAATGTACAATACATTTATTGTTTTTATACCCTCATAAATTAGATATAGAGAATGTCCACCACGATTTAGATCCATCTATTACAGTTTAGCTATAAGTGACCAGAACCACTATAACATTTTATTCTAATAAGGAGATTTCCATAATGATAAGAAAAAAACTTACCATAATAATGGATTGTGTGTAAGTAAACGTCTTTCGCTGCATGATGCCACTACTAAACTGATAGTCATACAACAGACAAGTGAATTCATGTTCGCTGACGTAATCGTATGTTCCCACGCACTTCCTGTGTGTTGCACGCGCCGTAGTGGCTAAATTTGAAACTAGATGAGATGATTTGCTGATGTAATCGTATGTTCACCTGCACGCACACGCAGGCCCCTGTGGACGGGGTCCTTGTGGACGAGTCCCTGTGGACGGGTCATTGTTGACGGGTCCTTGTTGACGGGTCCTTGCGGACGAGCCCCTGTGGACGGGTCCTTTTTGACTAATCCCTTTAGACCGGTTCCTTTTGACTGGCTCATGACCCCTAACGCTATAATGAAATTAAACGTTGTTCCACATGATACGCAAGCAAAGAGCCGATCGCTACTATGAATTAACATTTATGTTTTTGTTTTGTTTTTACGCATGTGCACTTGGGGTTTTTGTAAGAGGGCGGGCTTTTTGAATACAGATTTATAAATGAGTTATTTATTTTTAAATTACCAAAAGATCCAAAACTAATAGGTAATTAGCTTTTTAACATTTCATGAACTAATAAGGCTATGGGACTTATATTAGAGGTCGTTGGACTTGAGGTGACATTTTGTTTTTGAATCTATTATTTTTTTTGTTAAAAGGGTCTAACTACACTTTTGTTAATATCTCGCTAACTAATAATCAGAGAGGGTCAAGTGAGGTGTCATGGGACTCAGGATGGTCAACCCTTTTCCATGACCAACGAATTTACCTAAAAGATTCAAAACAGCAAGGTCATTGACCTAAGATTTTATAAACTAATAATCAGAGAGGGTTAAGTGAGGTGTCATGGGACTCAGGATTGTTAACCCTTTTCCATGGCCAAGGAATTTACCCAAAATACCCAATACATTAAGGTCATTGACCTGAGATTTTATAAACTAATAATTGGATACGAACATGTGAGATGTTTACCATGTGTGATGAAACATAGCTAGGTAGAGAAAGAATTAGTGTAGGTGACTGACAAGTCTTTTACCATTGAAACTTGTTTTCAGATCAAACTGCTGTATAGAGAGAGTATAGGTTGCAGGTATGGGTTAATAAATGAGAAACGGTGTACGCAAACTCTGATTTATCAAGAAATAAGAGTAGACTATCTTTAATTGATTGGTTAAAGATAATAGCTAAAACACAAAAATGCTCAGTGGTTACCGAGACAAAATGGTTGCTACACACAACAAGCTTTAAATACTTGAGGCTAATAATCTATACACACACACACACACACTCGCTTGTTGTAAACTAAACTGTGTTGCTGTCAGTGCTCAGACAGTAGGCTGATGACAAAATGCATTGCTAACAGAAATATAATCATTTCCAGTTGTCTAATGTTACCAGCTGTGTTGCAGTGGTAAGCACTTTTAGCTCTTGTACTGGTGGTCTTAACTCGATTTCCAGGTCTGAGGCCTAGAACAAGTTGAACTTAGAAACAAGGGCATAGTGGTGCAGTGGTTAAGCTGTTAGCCTTTCACTAGGGGTTCGATTTCAGGTTAATATCCATGTCATAAACATATTAAACAAAACAAAACAGAGATAACGTTTAAAACTGATTACATTTGTGTCTTTTCAAATTATTACTTGGATTACAAATACAAAGGTGAACTGGGTTTGATATACAGTTAATGCTGTCGATCACACACTAGACTGTAAGAAAGCCAAAAGAGCAAAAGGCGTAGGTAGAGCAGTGGTAAAATTGATATATGTAGAGAACTACCTGACAAAGCTATATCGCATAAACAGTGCAGGATACAATCCAGTAATCAAATTTGTATCTTGTGGAACAGAGAAATGCACTTACGTGAGAAAATGTAAGTTCATGTGTAATATGACCTAACACACAAGTGTTCACCTGTGCACATGCATGATAAGAGCTAACAAGTCACATTCTGTTTAGTTCGTACGTAACGTTAGGTTAGGGCTAATGCACACACCCTAGTACACGAGGCACATGCCATTTGAGAGCAGGTCAAAGGATCTAACTTGGTGGATGGATGTGTTCTAACGAGTCATTTGTAGTTGAAAGAGAATAATACTTGTTCTTAAGATGTTAAAACTGAGGAAATGGATGTACAGTAAGACGTCTTGTTATTTCCTGTGTCATATTACAGACATGGCAGAGAGCACACGGTTCTGTTGCTATGACTACGCTGCAGTAATTTGAAACCCTACGTGTTCATTAAGACAATGAGTGATGATTATACAAAGTTAGCAGTCATTGGATATTACACAGGTGTTCCTTCCGGTGTCATGTTGCTGACATGGCAGGGAGCGCACAGTTCTATTGATACGACTAACGCTGCAGTAATTTGAAACCCCAAGGTGTTGATCAAGACAATGGGTGATGAATATGCAAAGTCAGCAGTAATTGGATACCACACATCAACATTGACTAAATCATAAACGTGTTGTCATAACCAGCAGAAACCTCATTTAAAGATTTTAGATTTTACATTTTAAATTTAAGTTTTTTTTTTTTTTTTTTGATCTTTAGATTTTACTTTTTTACATTTTCCTAAAAGAGTAAACAACAAGGTCACATACATAATCTCATTAAACCTAACTTTACCAAACCTAACTTAAGCTAATCCAAAGGCTAATGCACATACCCAAAGCATATAAGGTACATGCAATTATTCTTATGCTAGTCTTACAGGTTACTGTACAACATGATCACTACCCCACTGGATTTTTGTTAATTTTGTTGTTTACACATATGCCAATTTTCCAATTCCCCATTTTCAGTTTTTTTAATATTAGTTTTAAGTTTTTCAATTTCATAATATGGAAACATGGATTTTGCATTTTTGTTGTTTACACTTTTATCAATTTTACAATTTCCCCATTTACAGTTCTTAAAATGTCAGTTTAAAGTTTTTCAATTTCATGATATAGAAACATGGATTTTCCAATTTGTTGTTTTCACATTTATTAATTTACCAAATTCCCATTTACAGTTTTTAAAATTTTAGTTTAATGTTGTTTTTTTTTCTATTTGTCAATATGGAAATAAGGATTTTTTCCAATTTGTGTTTTACATGTTCATTTTGCATTAGGAGTGGAGAAAGGTGGGTAGTAATTAAAAATGTGCAAGCAGTGCCCATTGTTGACAGGTCATTGTTGACTAGTCCTTTTCATACAACAGACAAGTGAGTTCATGTTTAGCATGCATTACTAAAAATGTAATACCATGCAAGTGTTTAACATGTTTACAAATTAGCTTATGTATTAGTTTATGTGTGGGGTCTTAAGTTGAGCATTTTGTATTGACTTATTTGACAAGTTATTTTTGTCATTGCATTTAGTGGATTTTTCTCTTGGTCTTGGAAAGTATATCAGTCCATTTTATCACAACATAATGCTTACTGCCATGTTTGTAAGCAACAACAACACACTAAACTTTCAAAAAAAAACACTAAAGTACTCTAAGGTGCCTAAGATAACTAAAGTGCCTAGTCAAGAACATTATTATTTTTTTTTTGCAAAAAAAAAAGGTGAATGGGGAAAGTAGACTATATGTTTAAACTAAAAAAAAAATCATATAAAGTCATATGTTAGCTCTAACATCTACGTTTATTCCATTCTTAGTCGAAAAATATTATATTTTTTTAAATATTTCTAAAAAATATTTGGAAAGTAGGCTATATTTTGAAAACTACTCATTCTATAAAGTCATATATGCACTCAAACCAATGGGTTTTATATCCTTAATCGTTAGAACAAAATATGGAATTATTGACATTTTTTTCCAAAAATGATCATTTTGAAAAATGGGTATATATTGGAAACTAGGAATTTTACAAAAAAGTGTGTTTGACATAAATGACAGGTATTAACCACTTCTACCCACAAGCCAAGTCCCAGATCTCTGGGACAACATCCAAAAAATGTTTTTATTGTGAAAAAGGCGATATTTTCAAAACGTATCATTCTAAAAAGTCATATATAGACTCAAACAAATGTTCTTTAAGTTATTTAACGTTAAAACAAAACTTAACATTTCTTCATTTTTTTTCTAAAAAAGTCCAATTTTCATAATTGACTATGGTGGCTTATGGTGGCTTATGGTGGCGGCTTATGATGGTGGTTTATGGTGGCTTATGATGGTGGCTTATGGTGGTGGCTTATGGTGGCTTATAATGGTGGTTTATGGTGGTGGTTTCTGGTGGCTTATGGTGGCGGCTTATGATGGTGGCTCATGATGGTGGCTTATGGTGGTGGCTTATGGTGGCTTATGGTGGTGGTTTCTGGTGGCTTATGGTGGCTTATGGTGGTGGCTTATGATGGTGGCTTATGGTGGTGGTTTATGATGGTGGCTTATGGTGGTGGCTTATAGTGGTGGCATATGTTGGTGACTTATTTTTGATGGTTTACGTTAATACCTTATTTGTAATGGCTTATTTGACAAGTAATTTTTTGTCAACGTATTTAGAGGATTTTTCTCTTGGTCTTGGAAAGTATCTCAACCCTTTTTGTTATGGTAGCATAATGCTTACCGCCATGTTTGTAAGCAAAAACAATCACTAAAATTCCAAGAATCCAAAGTACTCTAAGGTTAATGATTGTCTCTCAACTCCTTTCAACGACTAGTCAAAAACATTATATATATTTTTAAAAATTTTCAAAAAAAAGGTAAATTGGGGAAGTAGGCTATATGTTTAAACTAAAAATCATATCAAATCATTTGCTAACTCTAACACCTACGTCTATCCAACTCTCATTCAAAAATATAATATTCTTCAAATTTTTTACAAAACAATATTTGGAAAGTAGGCCATATTTTGAAAACTAATCATCCTATAAAGTCATATATAGACTCAAACCAATGGCTTTTATATCTTTAATCGTAAGAACAAAATATGGAATTTTTGACATTTTTTTCAAAAATGTTCATTTTAAAACGGGGGTATATTTTAGAAACTAGGAATTTTACAAAAAAGTTTGTTTAACGTAAATGACAGGTATTTACCCCCCACTATCCACAAACCAAGTCTCAAGTCTCTGGGACAAAATCCAAAAAAGTTCAATTTGGAAAGTATGCGATATTTTGAAAACTAATCATCCTAAAAAGTCATATATAGGCTCAAACCAATGGCTTTTATGTCCTTAATTGGTAGAACAAAACTTGACATTTTTTCAGTTTTTCCAAAAAAGTCCAATTTTCAAAATTGTCTATATTTTGGGAACTAAGAATTTTACAAAAAAGTTTGTTTAACGTAAATGAAAGGTCTTTACCCCCTCTACCCCAAAAAATACATATCAGGTCCCTAGGACAAAAACTGTGCAGTAGTGTATTTGTAACAGTTCTGGCCCCTCCTCCTCCTCCCCTCCTCCAAGATGGCGGCCTTAGCTTAACTTAACCTAGCCTAACCTAACAAGATGGCGGCCGTAGCTTAACTTAACCTAGCCTAACCTAACAATATGGCGGCCGTAGCTTAACTTAACCTAGCCTAACCTAACCTAACCTACGAGGTGTGATCAAAAAGTTCCAAAAATTTGGCTGCAACTTAACCAAACCTAGCCTAACCTAACCTAACCTAACCTACAAAATGTGATCAAAAGTTCCAAAATGGAGGCCGTAGCTTCACTTAACCTAACCTAACTTAACCTAAACCTACGAGGTGTGATCAAAAATTTTTCAAAATAGTGGTCTTAGCTTAACTGAACCTTGCCTAACCTAAACCTACGAAGTGTGGTCATAAAGTTCCAAGATGGAGGTCGTAGCTTAACTCAACCTAACCTAACCCTACGAGGCGTGATCAAAAAGTTCCAAAAATGGCTGCCGTAGCTTAACTTAACCTTTGAGTCTTTTTTTTTAACGGGTCCCGGAGGACGGGTCCTTGTTGACGGGTCCCTGTGGGCGGGTCCCCTTTGACATAATTTGGATAAAATGCAAGGGCCAGTCCATAGGGATCAGTCCAAAGGACCCGCCCACAGGGACCCGTCAACAAGGACCCGTCCTCCGGGACCCGTTAAAAAAAATAACTCAAAGGTTAAGTTAAGCTACGGCAGCCATTTTTGGAACTTTTTGATCACGCCTCGTAGGGTTAGGTTAGGTTGAGTTAAGCTACGACCTCCATCTTGGAACTTTATGACCACACTTCGTAGGTTTAGGTTAGGCAAGGTTCAGTTAAGCTATGACCACTATTTTGAAAAATTTTTGATCACACCTCGTAGGTTTAGGTTAAGTTAGGTTAGGTTAAGTGAAGCTACGGCCTCCATTTTGGAACTTTTTGATCACATTTTGTAGGTTAGGTTAGGTTAGGTTAGGCTAGGTTTGGTTAAGTTGCAGCCAAATTTTTGGAACTTTTTGATCACACCTCGTAGGTTAGGTTAGGTTAGGCTAGGTTAAGTTAAGCTACGGCCGCCATATTGTTAGGTTAGGCTAGGTTAAGTTAAGCTACGGCCGCCATCTTGTTAGGTTAGGCTAGGTTAAGTTAAGCTAAGGCCGCCATCTTGGAGGAGGGGAGGAGGAGGAGGGGCCAGAACTGTTACAAATACACTACTGCACAGTTTTTGTCCTAGGGACCTGATATGTATTTTTTGGGGTAGAGGGGGTAAAGACCTTTCATTTACGTTAAACAAACTTTTTTGTAAAATTCTTAGTTCCCAAAATATAGACAATTTTGAAAATTGGACTTTTTTGGAAAAACTGAAAAAAATGTCAAGTTTTGTTCTACCAATTAAGGACATAAAATCCATTGGTTTGAGTCTATATATGACTTTTTAGGATGATTAGTTTTCAAAATATCGCATACTTTCCAAATTGAACTTTTTTGGATTTTGTCCCAGAGACTTGAGACTTGGTTTGTGGATAGTGGGGGTAAATACCTGTCATTTACGTTAAACAAACTTTTTTGTAAAATTCCTAGTTTCTAAAATATACCCCCGTTTTAAAATGAACATTTTTGAAAAAAATGTCAAAAATTCCATATTTTGTTCTTACGATTAAAGATATAAAAGCCATTGGTTTGAGTCTATATATGACTTTATAGGATGATTAGTTTTCAAAATATGGCCTACTTTCCAAATATTGTTTTGTAAAAAATTTGAAGAATATTATATTTTTGAATGAGAGTTGGATAGACGTAGGTGTTAGAGTTAGCATATGATTTGATATGATTTTTAGTTTAAACATATAGCCTACTTCCCCAATTTACCTTTTTTTTGAAAATTTTTAAAAATATATATAATGTTTTTGACTAGTCGTTGAAAGGAGTTGAGAGACAATCATTAACCTTAGAGTACTTTAGATTCTTGGAATTTTAGTGTGTTGTTTTTGCTTACAAACATGGCGGTAAGCATTATGCTACCATAACAAAAAGGGTTGAGATACTTTCCAAAACCAAGAGTAAAATCCTCTAAATACATTGACAAAAAAATAACTTGTCAAATAAGCCATTACAAATAAGGTATTAACGTAAACCATCAAAAATAAGTCACCAACATATGCCACCACTATAAGCCACCACCATAACCCACCATAGGCCACCACCATAAGCCACCATCATAAACCACCACCATAAGCCACCATCATAAGCCACCACCATAAGCCACCATAAGCCACCAGAAACCACCACCATAAGCCACCATAAGCCACCATAAGCCACCATAAGCCACCACCATAAGCCACCATCATAAGCCACCATCATAAGCCGCCACCATAAGCCACCAGAAACCACCACCATAAGCCACCATTATAAGCCACCATAAGCCACCACCATAAGCCACCATCATAAGCCATCATAAACCACCATCATAAGCCGCCACCATAAGCCACCATAAGCCACCATAGACAATTTTGAAAATTGGACTTTTTTAGAAAAAAAATGAAAAAATGTTAAGTTTTGTTTTAACGTTAAATAACTTAAAGAACATTTGTTTGAGTCTATATATGACTTTTTAGAATGATACGTTTTGAAAATATCGCCTTTTTCACAATAAAAACATTTTTTGGATGTTGTCCCAGAGATCTGGGACTTGGCTTGTGGGTAGAAGTGGTAAATACCTGTCATTTATGTCAAACACACTTTTTTTTAAAATTCCTAGTTTCCAATATATACCCCTTTTTCAAAATGATCATTTTTGGAAAAAAAATGTCAATAATTCCATATTTTGTTCTAACGATTAAGGATATAAAACCCATTGGTTTGAGTGTATATATGACTTTATAGAATGAGTAGTTTTCAAAATATAGCCTACTTTCCAAATATTTTTTAGAAATATTTAAAAAAATATAATATTTTTCGACTAAGAATGGAATAAACGTAGATGTTAGAGCTAACATATGACTTTATATGATTTTTTTTAGTTTAAACATATAGTCTACTTTCCCCATTCACCTTTTTTTTTTTTGCAAAAAAAAATAATAATGTTCTTGACTAGGCACTTTAGTTATCTTAGGCACCTTAGAGTACTTCAGTGGTTTTTTTTGAAAGTTTAGTGTGTTGTTGTTGCTTACAAACATGGCAGTAAGCATTATGTTGTGATAAAATGGACTGATATACTTTCCAAGACCAAGAGAAAAATCCACTAAATGCAATGACAAAAATAACTTGTCAAATAAGTCAATACAAAATGCTCAACTTAAGACCCCACACATAAACTAATACATAATCTAATTTGTAAACATGTTAAACACTTGCATGGTATTACATTTTTAGTAATGCATGCTAAACATGAACTCACTTGTCTGTTGTATGAAAAGGACTAGTCAACAATGACCTGTCAACAATGGGCACTGCTTGCACATTTTTAATTACTACCCACCTTTCTCCACTCCTAATGCAAAATGAACATGTAAAACACAAATTGGAAAAAAATCCTTATTTCCATATTGACAAATAGAAAAAAAACAACATTAAACTGAAATTTTAAAAACTGTAAATGGGAATTTGGTAAATTAATAAATGTGAAAACAACAAATTGGAAAATCCATGTTTCTATATCATGAAATTGAAAAACTTTAAACTGACATTTTAAGAACTGTAAATGGGGAAATTGTAAAATTGATAAAAGTGTAAACAACAAAAATGCAAAATCCATGTTTCCATATTATGAAATTGAAAAACTTAAAACTAATATTAAAAAACTGAAAATGGGGAATTGGAAAATTGGCATATGTGTAAACAACAAAATGAACAAAAATCCAGTGGGGTAGTGATCATGTTGTACAGTAACCTGTAAGACTAGCATAAGAAAAATTGCATGTACCTTATATGCTTTGGGTATGTGCATTAGCCTTTGGATTAGCTTAAGTTAGGTTTGGTAAAGTTAGGTTTAATGAGATTATGTATGTGACCTTGTTGTTTACTCTTTTAGGAAAATGTAAAAAAGTAAAATCTAAAGATCAAAAAAAAAAAACTTAAATTTAAAATGTAAAATCTTTAAATGAGGTTTCTGCTGGTTATGAAAACACGTTTATGATTTAGTCAATGTTGATGTGTGGTATCCAATTACTGCTGACTTTGCATATTCATCACCCATTGTCTTGATCAACACCTTGGGGTTTCAAATTACTGCAGCGTTAGTCGTATCAATAGAACTGTGCGCTCCCTGCCATGTCAGCAACATGACACCGGAAGGAACACCTGTGTAATATCCAATGACTGCTAACTTTGTATAATCATCACTCATTGTCTTAATGAACTCGTAGGGTTTCAAATTACTGCAGCGTAGTCATAGCAACAGAACCGTGTGCTCTCTGCCATGTCTGTAATATGACACAGGAAATAACAAGACGTCTTACTGTACATCCATTTCCTCAGTTTTAACATCTTAAGAACAAGTATTATTCTCTTTCAACTACAAATGACTCGTTAGAACACATCCATCCACCAAGTTAGATCCTTTGACCTGCTCTCAAATGGCGTGTGCCTCGTGTACTAGGGTGTGTGCATTAGCCCTAACCTAACGTTACGTACGAACTAAACAGAATGTGACTTGTTAGCTCTTATCATGCATGTGCACAGGTGAACACTTGTGTGTTAGGTCATATTACACATGAACTTACATTTTCTCACGTAAGTGCATTTCTCTGTTCCACAAGATACAAATTTGATTACTGGATTGTATCCTGCACTGTTTATGCGATATAGCTTTGTCAGGTAGTTCTCTACATGTATCAATTTTACCACTGCTCTACCTACGCCTTTTGCTCTTTTGGCTTTCTTACAGTCTAGTGTGTGATCGACAGCATTAACTGTATATCAAACCCAGTTCACCTTTGTATTTGTAATCCAAGTAATAATTTGAAAAGACACAAATGTAATCAGTTTTAAACGTTATCTCTGTTTTGTTTTGTTTAATATGTTTATGACATGCATATTAACCTGAAATCGAACCCCTAGTGAAAGGCTAACAGCTTAACCACTGCACCACTATGCCCTTGTTTCTAAGTTCAACTTGTTCTAGGCCTCAGACCTGGAAATCGAGTTAAGACCACCAGTACAAGAGCTAAAAGTGCTTACCACTGCAACACAGCTGGTAACATTAGACAACTGGAAATGATTATATTTCTGTTAGCAATGCATTTTGTCATCAGCCTACTGTCTGAGCACTGACAGCAACACAGTTTAGTTTACAACAAGCGAGTGTGTGTGTGTGTGTGTATAGATTATTAGCCTCAAGTATTTAAAGCTTGTTGTGTGTAGCAACCATTTTGTCTCGGTAACCACTGAGCATTTTTGTGTTTTAGCTATTATCTTTAACCAATCAATTAAAGATAGTCTACTCTTATTTCTTGATAAATCAGAGTTTGCGTACACCGTTTCTCATTTATTAACCCATACCTGCAACCTATACTCTCTCTATACAGCAGTTTGATCTGAAAACAAGTTTCAATGGTAAAAGACTTGTCAGTCACCTACACTAATTCTTTCTCTACCTAGCTATGTTTCATCACACATGGTAAACATCTCACATGTTCGTATCCAATTATTAGTTTATAAAATCTCAGGTCAATGACCTTAATGTATTGGGTATTTTGGGTAAATTCCTTGGCCATGGAAAAGGGTTAACCATCCTGAGTCCCATGACACCTCACTTAACCCTCTCTGATTATTAGTTTATAAAATCTTAGGTCAATGACCTTGCTGTTTTGAATCTTTTAGGTAAATTCGTTGGTCATGGAAAAGGGTTGACCATCCTGAGTCCCATGACACCTCACTTGACCCTCTCTGATTATTAGTTAGCGAGATATTAACAAAAGTGTAGTTAGACCCTTTTAACAAAAAAATAATAGATTCAAAAACAAAATGTCACCTCAAGTCCAACGACCTCTAATATAAGTCCCATAGCCTTATTAGTTCATGAAATGTTCAAAAGCTAATTACCTATTCGTTTTGGATCTTTTGGTAATTTAAAAATAAATAACTCATTTTTAAATCTGTATTCAAAAAGCCCGCCCTCTTACAAAAACCCCAAGTGCACATGCGTAAAAACAAAACAAAAACATAAATGTTAATTCATAGTAGCGATCGGCTCTTTGCTTGCGTATCATGTGGAACAACGTTTAATTTCATTATAGCATTAGGGGTCATGAGCCAGTCAAAAGGAACCGGTCTAAAGGGATTAGTCAAAAAGGACCCGTCCACAGGGGCTCGTCCGCAAGGACCCGTCAACAAGGACCCGTCAACAATGACCCGTCCACAGGGACTCGTCCACAAGGACCCCGTCCACAGGGGCCTGCGTGTGCGTGCAGGTGAACATACGATTACATCAGCAAATCATCTCATCTAGTTTCAAATTTAGCCACTACGGCGCGTGCAACACACAGGAAGTGCGTGGGAACATACGATTACGTCAGCGAACATGAATTCACTTGTCTGTTGTATGACTATCAGTTTAGTAGTGGCATCATGCAGCGAAAGACGTTTACTTACACACAATCCATTATTATGGTAAGTTTTTTTCTTATCATTATGGAAATCTCCTTATTAGAATAAAATGTTATAGTGGTTCTGGTCACTTATAGCTAAACTGTAATAGATATGATTTTTTTTGTTTCTTTATAGGCTACTACAATAAATATTCTCAATGCTAGGGGGGAGCAGAACTGCTGATTAGAGAGAAAAAAAAGCTCACTGAATTACCAATGCATACTCTTTTCCGTATCATTAACATTCAAAAAGTGGACACAATGTATAGTGAACGTGTACTACTGTATGTGTTAGTGAACATTTTCAGACATTCCTTTCTACACGTTTTAATGATAGGTCAGAAAGTGTGCTTGAGGATCTAAATCGTGGTGGACATTCTCTATATCTAATTTATGAGGGTATAAAAACAATAAATGTATTGTACATTCTGACTTTGAAGTTAGGTTAGGTTAGGTTGGGTAAGGCGGGATTTGGTTAGGTTAGGTTAGGTTAGGTGAAGTTGGGTTAGGCAGATTGGCTGCGGTATAAATCAAAAAGCCAGCTCCTGTCAGTTTTGCCTCACAAGGTTGAGTGTACCCCATTCCAACCCTCAGCCTAGAATTAAATTTCTTGACAGAGCCAGGGCTCGAACCCGAGCCTCCACAGTAACAGCTAAAAATGCTAGCCACTACACCATAAAGTGGGGCAATATAAGGCTGGTCTTGATTGTACATACTCAATCAATAATTGCCTAATAATAATAATAATAATAATAAATATTCCATTTAGCAACTACATAGCCGACCTCTCCCTGGGTTCATTTACATGCCTACATCGTATGACATGCGTGTCTTAATTTTTGCCAACTTTCAAAAATCACTTACCACGACCAAGAGCGAACCTGCAAGCTTGGGGTTGGTAGTCCGACACAATAACCATTCACCCACCGTGGCAAGCTATCAATCAATAATTACCTAATAAAATTAATAATAATAATAATAATAATAATAATAAATATTCTATTTAGCGACTACACGGTCGAACTCCCCCTGTAACGTCATGCACGGTCTCAGGACATGGGGGCCATCTTGCGTATTAGCCCCTGTCCCAGCTCTGACTGTCCCCTCCATAAGAATAACATAGAGTAATTGCGCGCGGCGGCCATCTTGCGCATTAGCCCCTGTGCCAGAACCGGTCTTTATTTCCTACTTTCGAGTGTTTTCAAAAAAACATAAAAAGTAAAAAAGTTTTATTATAGAAAATAAAGGTCATAAAGACCATTCGTTTGAGCCATGGCACAACGTTCTATCCTGTTTGTTTTTCAAACTATCGCCTATTTTCGAAAACAAAAAAAAACTTTTTTTTTTTTCTAAAATATAACGAGTGGTCCATAGCAAATCCCCCGTCATCCCGAGTCCAACGACACTTCATTCGTGAATCTCCGACCACGGGTTCGGGAGTTATCGGCTCGCATTGGGAGTAGTGGTGGGGGCAGGCAGAATCGGCCTCACCCCCCTACTAATAATACGCTACGGTACCTTCAATATTGTACGAATGCGGTGTTCCACTCGGACAGAGCGTTGAGCCAGTAGCAAAGAATATAGGGCCAGTAGTTTCCAGAACACCGAGCCAGCAGACCCTCAGTGATGAAGACGAGACGAGATGAAGAGAGAAGTTAGAAATAAATTTGGGAATGCCCGGCCCGGAAAAAGCTTCAGATATTTTATTTTGGTTATATCAATCAAATTGCTATATATTCTCCGTTTATACCGCAGACGCAAACACACTATCTCAAGTCGCAAACGACTCCATTCTTTCTACTCATGCAATGTTGCCAAACATGCGAAGTTTGATCCTTACGTTTGTATCACTGCTCGATACGAAACGAAGATCACATATTATAAATAAAAATGCGTTTTATAATTTTAGACATCTTCAATCTGTAATATTTTTTTGGTATTGAACAGGTTGATAGCAGTGATGCAAATGTAAATATATGAGACCCCATGTTTGGCAACGTTGCGCGAGTAGATAAAAAATTATAAAAATGACAAAAGGAAAATATCAGAAGCTTTCTCACTGGTACTGATCCTACTATTGAAATAAAAACCATGTATTTATAATTACCTTTTAACATTTTGCAGTCTCTTGTTCATAGTCGGGGAAGTACCTTACTCGTAATCGCGCCACAGTCCCCTTATATTCTTTGCCATTGATTAACGGTCACGTTAAACTACAAGCTTCCTTTTTATTCTTTGCCACAGTCCCAATGCGTCAGCACATTCCCTACTTCTTAGCACATCGCTGTCGTTCTGTCTGGTTCTGTCTCGTGATCGGCGCTGAGGGTATATTCTTTGCTGAGGGTCGGCTTGTTCTGTGCTCTGGAAACTACTGGCTCAACGCTTTGTGCAAGTGGAACACCGCATTCGTGCAATAATTGAAGGTACCGTATCGTATTATTGAATTGATAATTTGTGGATTTTACATTATCAGGTTGTGTGGTTAACTCATTGTATTTGTACAGGACGGTATGCATTATTGCGCAATATATTTCACATTACTAAATCTAATCGTTTTCAAATTGAAGATCGTGGGTTCAAACACGGCCGAAGTCGTCGTTTTTAAGAGCGTTAAAAATCCCTCAGTATGCCTTCCTTCAGAGGGGAAGTATAGTCGCCGGGCCTATGTCTTAGATTTATGGCATGAAAAAGAACCTTCCACTAACTACAATTGTATGAAGCTAAATTTCTAGGTTAGATTTGATTAACGCTCAAAAAGTTCCAACATTCGTCGCCAGCTGCTGGTTGTGGTGATATCTGGTAGTCAAGTTTGCAGATAGGTGTCGTTAACGATAGCATTTGGTAGCAAAGGTAGGAACTAATAGAAATTGATCGTCTGCAGTCCTTACCTTAATTTCAGATAACAAACACTAGTACAACCATTACAATTAACACTGGTGATCTGACCGATTCTACACACACCCAAAGTACACGGGGTACATGACCGCGTTGTCGCAGCCCCTAAATTGAGGAACTAACCAACCATGAAATTGTGTTAGTTTCTGCACTGGCTGATTTTCGTGAGTTGAGCCTCGTTTCCATGCATGGGGTAGAACAAGGACCATGGAACGATTAGATCGGTCACTCTTGTATATAACCGTGCATGGAGATACGGTTGCCACAAGATATGCCAATGCACACGTAACATCCGAGTGGAAAATCCCCACCTGCCTGTCCCAACATTTACATAAAGCCCTGTATATCGGACGCAAACCAAACGTATTAGGCCTAGTTGCAAAAATGGATATTATTGTAAACACTGTATGCTTATATTCGTATTTGTCATGGTCCCATATTGATTGAACAATTATGCACTAAAAGGGGGATAGGTTCCGCCTGATCAATACAACATAATTCACATTTAAAGGGTTGTATTAACACCCTTGTGGTACATGTTTCGGGTCCTTATTATGGCCCCTTCATCAGCCTCAAAACAAAAATAGATATCAGTATCATATGGGATTCAATAAAGGTAAAATCTAACATGAAATGTATGAACTACATGAATGAAAATGAAACATATTAAACAATTATGGGTGATGTGGAGAAACATATGAAAAAACATAATCATAGATGGGGACATAAAACTATTACGTACAAGACAAAGGTTAAAAGATTAAAAACACATTTAAAATAGAAAGTTGCAATTACAAGCACTTCTAGTGCATGTCGAATAAAGTCTTGCAAAGTTCGTATTGGAGTCCTATATTATAACACAGTGCTTGATCATATTCTGCTTCCGTGTCATAGAGTCCATTATTGTTAAATGGTTGAAACTTGTAGAGAAAGCCTTATGGTATTTGTAATCTCCTATTAGACTAGTAGTCAAATCATAATACATCACCATTGACGTTTAAAAAACAGGCCAAGCATAAGAGACAGTATCCTGATGGTAGAGGTAGTCCATTGGATACGAGATGTAGTAGACAGAACGGGCAAATCCCAAACAGAGAGAGGAGAGGGGGACTCCTTCGTCTATGTGAACCTAGGGTAAACAAAAAAATATTTGTGTGAAAGACATGTCGTCAAGAGGGAAATAAAGATTATATTTTGAAAATATTGAAAATATGCAATACGAGAGAAACAGCTATATTAAAATATGAAAAGAATAACGGTACAAAAATTAAGACACAACTTACGTTAGAGCAGAGGAAAAACACAAGAGACCTCCGATGCGGGTCTATGAATGTCCAATAGGTCAGATGGCGAGATGGAGAGTCCTGGGTATGAGAAGGCAGGCAAGTTGATGCGGGGAAGGAGGGGAGGTGGAGGGAAAAGGTATGACGTAGGAAAGGCGGAGAGGGAAAGACAAGGGGTAGAGCAGGAGGGGTAGAAGAGATGGTAAGGAGGAAGCTCAAGGCGGTTTATTATTGTCCTTGTTTGTTGTTGTTGTTTGAGTCTTCAGTCTTTTGACTGGTTTGATGCAGCTCTCCATGCCTCCCTGTCCTGAGCTAAACGTTGACACAATGAAATCAGTTAAGGTATCAAACAAAACATTGGAGTCAAAATATATCTCATTAAGGTTAGGGGGGTTGAAAATTCTCTGGGCGGTGTTAATCTCGATAGATTCTAAAACATTCATTAAAATCCCCTTATTATCATGGTGTAGAATTACAAGATCGTTGTCAATGCGAACTTTGCAAGACTTTATTCGACATGCACTAGAAGTGCTTGTAATTGCAACTTTCTATTTTTAATGTGTTTTTAATCTTTTAACCTTTGTCTTGTACGTAATAGTTTTATGTCCCCATCTATGATATGTTTTTTTCATATGTTTCCCCACATCACCCATAATTGTTTAATATGTTTCATTTTCATTCATGTAGTTCATACATTTCATGTTAGATTTTACCTTTATTGAATCCCATATGATACTTTTTTTTTTAGCGTATGGCTTTTAGTGCCAGGAGTGTCCGAGGACATGTTCGGCTCGCCAGTTTTTGTAGCTGCTTCGAGACGGACACCCAATGGGTGAGCTACAAGTACCGTTGGGGAGGGAAGGAGGGAAGTTGGAAGGTAAGGACGAGGAGTTGGAAGGTAGCGGCTGTGGCCTATAGTTAGGGACCAACCCCGGCATTTGCCTGGAAGGAAGATGGGAAACCACAGAAGACCATCTTCAAGGTTGCCGGCGGGGGGATTCGAACCTCCTCGCCTCCCGGATGTGAGCGACTGCCATCAGTCATGCCGTAACCACCACGGCTAACTCACCCGATCCCATATGATACTGATATCTATTTTTGTTTTGAGGCTGATGAAGGGGCCATAATAAGGACCCGAAACATGTACCACAAGGGTGTTAATACAACCCTTTAAATGTGAATTATGTTGTATTGATCAGGCGGAACCTATCCCCCTTTTAGTGCAAAAAACTGTATGCGTCTCCAATGAAATACTTTGCACATGGACCAGGCAGTAAACATTCGGAAGTGGAACTTTTCGGTACAAAATTCTTAAAAGTACTGAAATTAACCAAATTACCTGAATTAATAGTCGGGGAAATATCTGGAGATGATGTAGTAATAGATGTTTACTCCTCCGCTGTGTGTGACCCCCCAGCCTTCTCAAATATGAACACAACTTATATGGGTGAAATTCCATCTGAATCAGCCTTTTCGCACCATGTACCATATTGCCAACGCCACGCATTCGGTACTATATCACATCCAGCAGACCAATGGTTTTTGCCTAGACCAGTAATTGTTAGGTAGCACGGCACTTATATAATACAAACAACCCTGGGGGTAGTCACGCATTAATAATATTTATCCAGGCCAATGGTTTTGCCTAAACCAATATTTTGATCCAGACCAATGGTTTTCGCCTAGACGTGTCGTGTGGTGTATTTTTGTATCGGACATGTTGGCAACTAGTATGACGTAGTGTAGGCAGTCAATGTGTCATGGCCACCGTTGCCAAATGAGCAAGAAGTACAAACATATATTTACCTAATAAAACAAATACTTCCGGTGCAGGAGTGACAAATCAAATTGAAATCAACTTCTAATGACTCCCAGAAAAGTATGTAAATCATAATTAACCCATAAACGCCTAGCGTTACCATATGATAACGCAGTACCGGTCATTGCATTTATTGCTCTACAGGACCTTTGCCAGTTTAAGATATTCGAACTTCGCGCTTATATGATCAAGGAAGGTCTATTGATTCATTTCCCGTGCACTAGTCGCTAGGGAATGTTTTGGGTGATGTCCCAACAATTGGGTGCATTTCGTGGTTTGTTTCTCATGTCGTGATGGCATGCCGCAAAAGGTACGGCATGCTAAATTATTGTGTAAAATGGAGATAGTTTACTTTGTCTTCAGGATTATGGCA
Organism: Meconema thalassinum; assembly: GCA_946902985.2. NCBI lineage: Eukaryota > Metazoa > Arthropoda > Insecta > Orthoptera > Tettigoniidae > Meconema > Meconema thalassinum. The sequence continues at coordinate 148,973,714 of OX336397.1, forward strand.
GTAAAGATATATAGTTTATAATTCACTAACATATCTTACGTGTATCTTTATATCTGCTTATGCCCGGGACTAATTTTCCCAGCGTTACCATATGGTAACACTAGGCGGATACAGGGTCAGTGGTAAGGCAAGACATTTTCTGTAGCACATTCATATGAAATGAGTTCGAATACATTTCATGCATTTATACACAAAACGATTTTCCATATAGGCCTACGGCTCTTTTTAACAGTGCATGCCTTCATATAATGTTTTATGTCACCGTAGCATATTTTTTATTCCAGTACCATATTCAGGACCATACCTTTGCCGAGATATCTGGCTGCAGGCATTGTTTCAGAAAATACAATACGAGAATTATTTCGATATTTCAGAGGTCTAGACTGGCTGCGTGGCTCAGCAGCAACATTCTCGCTTGCTGTGTCCAATTTTGCAGGATCGAATCCTGGTGCAGTCAGCTGGCATTTGTGGGTTCGCAAATGCGAGGGAGTCGTGTCAGAACATTTACTAGCACGTTAAAGATCCCCTTCGGGTCAAAATTCCGGCAACCCAGCGTCTAAGGCCAGAGCAGTTAAAAGGGACGTACATCCTATAGCATAATTATTATTTAGAAGTCTGACCTTGGCAGAAATATTGGAAGAAGTGGAAAAGGAGTAATGACGACATGATTATAGCTCGCTGGCATGAAAACAGCACAGTAACTGTTGCCTCCGCGACTCTCCCTGTTTTTCCCCCCTCGACCAGGTCAGAAGGTTCTCTCAGGCTGAAAAGAAAAATAGTTACAATCCCTCATCCTCTCCAGAACGGCATCTATAACAAATTCATGGGAGGAACGAACCTTATGGATGAAAATGTGAACTGATATCATGTGTCAATAAGAAACAAAAAGTGGTGGTGGGCCATATTTTCTTGGCTTCTTAACGAGAGTCTCTAAAACGCATGGTACCTCATTACAATATCATGGTCATGGACAACTCAACTGGAGTTCAAGAGGGAAGTGATACAATTCTACGTAAAATCATACAGCAGAGAACCACGTGGAGCCAGGCGGCTGTCAACAGCACGTGTAGGATAGGGCCGCAACATTGAAGACTTGCTATTTGATGGATGCGAACATCTGGTCATCAACGTCCCAGGACATACGCGGAGGCGGTGTGCCGGTGAATTGTGTGCAAGCAGTGTCTGCACTGCATATTGTAAATGTGATGTGGGACTGTGCATATCATGCTTCTTGCCGTTCCACACCAAGTAACTAGTCACTTGACTATATGATCAAAGGTTCAAAGATGTCAAAATACTTGCTCAGTGCTTTTTAAAGTGTAATATTATCATCAAGATAAGTATTTAGCAACAAATATGAAATTGGTACATTATTGTATTTATAAATCACCATTCAGAAACTGCAGTAAGGCTTTTGACAACACAAGTGCCTAGCGTTACATATATGCAACGCCCTGTATTTCAGGAACTTAAGATGCCACCTTCGTAAAATAAGGTTTGAACAGCTTAATAACTCCCCATGGAATGACTTCTTAATAAAAAAGCAGAATTTTCAAAAAGTATTAATTCGGGCGTTCATGGGTTAACACATTTCCAATAATCTGCCTTGTAAAAGTTGAGGAAAGAGAAAAGTAGGCGACCTCTTCCGAACAATTAATGGCAAGGCTACGTGGTGGTTTAAAAAGAAGCTTTCCGATAAATTACTTTAATGTTTGCACTGTAACAGATTTGCAAAAATTAGTTCTCTCACAGCTCTACCATCTTAATTTAGTAATCTATATACTGGTATATAAAAATCAATGTTACGTGATAGTTTGTCTGTCTGTCCCCTATGCGTTCATATACCATTCATCCGAGTGTGATGAAACTTGGAAGGTTTCTAATAGCTACAAATGATTTATGTAACACAAGAGGGTTAGGGACTTAACAGGAACCCTTAAATCCCACAGTAACCCAATTGCACAATCTGTATACTTATCACACCGCAATGCCAGGTGTGAGATGGCTTGCTGATCCATCGCGAGGTGAAATGAGGGTACTGCCAGCAGCCCGCCGTGTTATCTGGTATTGCTGTCTATTCCAATACAGTTCACGCCACGGTTTATGATCGGGGGTTCTTAAAACTGAAGTCACGCTTCGCAGTCGGTTCGAATACGGTCATGGCACGCGAATCATTTCAAGTCCAAGGTATCAGGATCGAATCCTGGCGCTGCCAGTTGGCATTTGAGGGTACGCAAATGCAAGGGGGCCGTTGTCAGTAGATTTACTGGCATGTTAAAGATCCCCTTCAGATAAAAAATTCCATCACCCCAGCGTCTAAAAGCCGCAGTTGTTAAAAGGGACGTAATACCAATAGCATTATTATTATCTCCCTTTCTGTCTTAGATTGGCCTTGCAACACAGGCCAGGTATAGCTAGCACTGTATATTAATTAGGTATTGATTTATCCCTGCGTACCGGTATAGATGCTGCGAAGTTCATAAGATTCCAAAATGCCCACTGCTTCCATTATGAGACTTCCATAACCTCACTCATGCATCATGTTTGCCTCTCCCCCACCTTACGATGAGTGTTATCAGTACCCATGGCTAAGTTACAATTTCATTAAAATTTAATCAAAAGGACAAAGGGGAAACATACATAGAATTGCACACCTTACTATTATTCAAATATAAGAGGGGGAAGGAGGAGGATGCATCAATTAGGGAATCAGTTATGATGCTGAATTGTCACATCTTGGCCTACTTTGTTAACACATCAGAGCACGTATTACCCACACTACAAGTAAGGAATATAGCAATAACTGGTCACAATAACGTAGACAGTTCATTAATTCTGAATGAGACCAGAACTGGGCTTAATACACTTGCATCAGACATGAATGTGACTTTTACATACCTTGTTTCATCTTCTAGGTGATATTACTTTTTGAAACACAGTGGATTAAACATTTTCAGGCAGTGTGACAAACCTATGATTTTGTTCCACAAAACCTTAACATTTCTTTCCCCAAACCTTGATTAGATAAATGGCAACATAATCAGATTTAAATTTACAAAATAGTGCATCACCTTTAATAGAACAATTACTTTTTAAATAAATACACTCTTTGATATTTATGAGAAGGGCAAACAATTGAAGTAACTTTAACAATTTTACCAATTTTAAACTCATCAATCTTTTTTAAAATTAAATTCACGTTAGTGTTGGTTTCTGCACTCGTTTCAATTCAGTGGGTACAGTGACTACAGAGCTTGTAGTTTAAATATTTACAAATCCAAAATTTCGCTTTCAGAATTCCGAATCAAGAATTTTGTATCTGTGATTTTTAGATTTAGTTTTTTAATTTGCCCTACAGAATTTCATAGAAGCAAAAAATACCAAATTGCACCATCATTTAGTAAAAAATTTGACATTCTGATCAATGGGCACCCGCAGGATTAAACAATTTAACTGCCCTACTGTATTATAAATTGCTTAGATTGAAGAAAATGTAACATTAACTTACAGGGTAAGAAAACTACAACAATGGTGGATTGCTGTTAATTTGTAGCAATAATCGCTTTGTTGTCAAAAATGAGCCTCCGCACTATTTCACACCTTAAAAATAAAAATGTTGAGGGTAATAACTTGACGTATTGCTATTTTTGTACGTGTTTGCTGTTTTTGTTTTGTTTATAATTGTAAATTTTATTGTTAATTATTATATTGTCACTAGTGGAGTCTATCTGTCTGACAATAAAGAATACATACATACATACATACATACGTTTAATGACCAAGCGGATTTGGACAGTTTTCCAGAAATTTTGCCGAACCTGAAACATGCCGCCTGGGCAGTTGCCCAGTTTATCCCCCCGTAAATATTGGCCTGAATACAGTAAATGATCCAATATTGTAAGCATGACCAGTGTTTTACTAGTCGGCAAGGAAACCCGTATTTTAATAATAATAATGATGATAATTGTTGTTTTAAGGGGCCTAACATCGAGGAAACCGTATTTTAGGGGTTATGATCAGTTAGCGGTGTTGCAATATCTAAAAGTATCTCCAGAATGTGCATTCATATCGCCACTGCCGAAGTAGGATGGCAAAAGTAGTAGGCACTCGTGTTACTGATCGGGAAGGATACGGTATTTAACACTAAGCATAACCATATGGAAAATTGGAACTATGTTTCCATTGGTGGTCTAAGTGTATGACATCATTAGAACCATTTTTTTTACATGTAAATACGGTGCATATTATGTCAGCTATTTCTTTAATATTTTAAAGAATTTTCTGTTAAAACAGGTGTCACTGGTGTGAATATGAACAATCAAATATCAACATTCTCGGAAATCCAGGTGGGGCCGCAGTACCACCTTGCCCAGCTTCTGTTGATTAAAATTTCTGAACACCTTCTACCCTAAAGAATGATAATTTTCGCTAACTAATAAATATGGTAGCCTATTTCTATGATGGTCACTGTTCTTCCGAAGGTATTTAGCAACATTTTATTTAAAATATGTTTATTTAGTAGAGAATTGAAAATATCGCTTAGTATATTTCCCAGAAACGGATAGTTATTTCTCATTCTATCGCTATTTAAATATGGTATAATGCATCCGTAGGGTCCATGTGACGTAACAAGTTTGGCATGGCGCACTAAATGTTGCGACATTGTTGCGAACCCTGTCATTCAAGAAATGGATGTGGATATACAAATTAGAACAAAGTATGTGGGCCCTCTTTTGTTGTTTGGCAAGATATGACATCAAATTGAATATTGAATCGATATTTTAGGTTGCTGAAGGTTTGGGTGAATTATATCTGCATGACACGGCCAAAAGTGAAGATATTCTTCTGTTGATTACGTTGAAATTGATTGCTCAAACGCCTCTGTACAAGGAATAAAAGGTAGAACGCTTACTCTGACTTTAAATTTAATTCCGATTACAACCATCACGATTACATCATCCACCAGCCTGGCCATACAGCGTATGGCACTAAATCTTAAGCCCTGGCGATTTGAACTGTATGTAACCGCCCCTGACCCTGTACCACTGCCTTTGCAGCTACATGTAGTAATATTTTTTATCTCTGTGTAGTTTATATCTTTCCGTCGTAGCACTGTAGGAACGTAGAACACGCGATAACATTCTCTATAATACATGAATTAGCCAAAATACCTTATGAAACGATGAGAAATAAATCAGGGAACGATGTTTTAATAGATGTTTCCTCCAACGCCATCTCTTTTCCACCCTGCCATCCCAAAACGGATCACGACTTATGTAGCAAATATTTCAGCTGTGGGCGCCATTGTCCAAATGAATCATCATCGGTTGCGTTTGTGAGTATTCCGGTCGCTTTGTTAACCCTGCTGGTCTGTCACAAAGTGCTAGATCATCATCAAAACAGTACTGATAACCTCGCCCTTACGGTACTATATAAAACAAAGAAGTTCCCAGTTCATTCTGTAGTGTGCATCATACGTGTGCAGCACTCAGTTCATTTGATAGTGCGCCGAATTGAATCATTTATTCACTATGGATCGTCGAAGTTGCCTGATAACAACCAGTAACTTCAATCAGCGGTTCTATGATCAACCTAAGACGTTGCTGAAGCTATTGTAACAACACACTTTAGTACCAAAAACACTACCGTGCGCGAAATTCCATCGGAAGTGGAAGTTAGGTGGATATAACATAACCTATCTGTAACTTGTAACAAGAGGATACCTGGACTTCAAGGCTGCACCCACACCCGACCATTCTAACCTTCGTTTTGTCCAATCCAATGATTTTTGTCAATGGATACAGCCTAACGCTCCCAGATCAGTTGTTTTGTGTCAACCGTGCCACGCTGGCTGTGCGCGGCCAAGGCTGCACCTATACACGACCATTCTAACCTTCATTTTGCCCAATCCAATGGTTTTTGACAATGGTTACAGCCTAACGCACCAAAGGTTTTGTGCCAACCATGCCCCGCTAGCTGCGCGCGGCCAGAGCTGCACCCACACACGACCATTCTAACCTTCGTTTTGTCCAATCCAATGGTTTTTGACAATGTTTACAGCCTAATGTGCCCAGATCAATGGTTTTGTGTCGACCATGCCTCACTAGCTGCGCATGGCCTAGACCGCACCTACACTGGACCAAACTAACCTTCCTTTTGTCCAATCCAATGGTTTTTGACAATGGTTACAGCCTACCGTGCCCAGATCAATGGTTTTTGACAATGGTTACAGCCTAACATGACCCGATGATTTTTTTTTATCAACAGTTATTTCGTATCCCACTTCTATTTATCAACAGTGATTTCGTATCCCAGTTATTTTTATCAACAATGATTTTGTATTTTACATGTTGGCAACAATGTGTGCACCTCGGTGCATGCCGCTAGAGTGCACCTTATTGACAGTTGAACGAGATGCAAGCACTGTCAGAACATAGGGCCGTTTTTAAAAGAGCAGTAAATAAAAGCACATATTTATGTATTTTAGCAAATATATGAGGTTCAGTAGTGACCAGGGTTCCTAATTTCAATACCTAATATTGTCCAGAAGATGAAACAAGATCACAAGGTATGTAAGAGTCACATTCATGTCTGCGGCAAGTGTATAAACTGCGTTCCACTCTCATTCAGAATTCTGTTTTATTGAGCAGATATCAAACCAAAGGCTCATATAAGGCATCCTACGTTTAGAATGAAGCATTGGTCTTAGGGCGCGTTATGACAGTGTTGCCACTCTATGAGAGCAGGCAGTACAGAGTGCTTCGCGTACACTTTCCGCACATTCAGCGATTGTGCAGTGTATAACTTATGCTGAATGCAACATAAAGGAAACAATCAAAATTAAATAAATAAAGTACAAGCACAGGGAAATGTGTGACGTTTCGACTGCAGTTAAAGTTGAAGTACGTTATTTAAAAAAATACTCCTCATTGGCTTACCTTTCTTGATGACAGCCGACAGGCATCCCGTTCGATATCACAGTCAGTTGATTCAGTATCTGATGAGCTGTCACCCAGAATTATGAGTAGAGGTTCAATGTCATCCTGAATTTCATCGGCTTTCCACATGTCAGACTCGATTGTTTTTACATGCTCGACACAGTCTTTCCATTTTTCGGTTGTCACATTATTAAATCCTTCCAGTATCAACTGCTCCATATTTTTTACTTTGAAGTTCAAATTGTTCATTTTAACATGAGGTTTGACCTGACTCCATGCTAATTCAATTGGATTTATTTCGCAATGATAAGGTGGAAGGCGTAGAACTAAATGACCCCATTTCCTTAGCCATTTCATCAATTTTGTATGTATCGTATTTATATTTCACACGTTTAATAATATCCATTAAATGTTTCTTCAACATATGATCTTCATACGGCTCCCCATGAGACGAAAGCCATTCCTGCATTTTTCCTTTTTTCCATGCCGAAGTCGGAATAGCCTCAACATTACGACTGTGACATGACGCATTGTCAATAACAATCACAGATTTAGTAGACTCAGTCATGGTTCTGTATTGATTGACAATCAAGTATAATATAATTTGGGAGAACCGCCTGATCAATACACAATTACATATATAGGGCTATATTAATCCCATATGGTACATGTTTCGGGGCCTATTAAGATGGCCCCTTCATCAGCCAAAAATACAAATCATCAGTAAAATCATAGGATATATCATAAAATGTAGATTAACATGAAAAAGAATGGATAAAAATGAAACATACTAAAAGTGAAAGATGAAGTGGTGAATAAAACACTCAAATGTAACAAAAATAGAAGACACTTAAAAATGTTACAGGCGACAGATGAAAAAACACATTAAAATGACATATTAAAAGGGCACTTTAAGTGCTTGTCAAGTCTTTTGTGAGTCCTTATAATAATACCATCAGGGTATCGTGTCTAAATATTCCATATTAAAATGCTGAAAATATTGTTAAAAACTTCAGTCAATTGGACCTGGCTGTTTGCTACTCCTGTTTAAAGGAGAAAGTTGGTGTTGAAAGACCAATACTTCGCCTATGACGAGGATCGACCAAGCCAAGTTAGGACAGAGCCTCTTGAGGATGGAATCAAGGAGAAATCCTTAAACACCTGTTGACATATTGACTAGTCCAAAAATGTTCCTTCTTCTAAGCGGCAAATGGGCCTTCGATAGGTCCCTTTTGTGTGTCCCTGCTCATTCTTGGGGTAATATTCATTGACGATTGAACCAAACTTGGAGAAGATTTTGTTGATCACCGAAGACAGCTTCTCAAGACGCTCCAGGCCCACTTGTGGAACTCCATCGACCACCACCACAGACTCAACTCCATCTGTCTCCCGAGGCTTCTGCTTCAGACTTGCTAGTTTCTCACTTCTACTTCAGGCAAATGCAGGAATGGTACCTAAATTAAGGGCATGGCCGCTTACTTAAACGATCCTTTTCTCAATTACAAGTACACACACTAATACGGCCATCACAATAACACAAGCCATCAGACAAATTCCACACACGTCCTAGTACACGGGGATACATGAACACGATGTCGCAAAGCCCCTAAATGAATAGTTGACAACAATCTCTTTATTCAAACTAGGGCACAGTATTCAGTGACAGATTAGACGAAGTCAACAGCTGAACAGCAGAGAGTATTGGTGTTGCATCCTAAGTGGAACCACAAAGTTTCCACAAAATGATGTTCTACGTTTTGCGGTTGTCAGTAATATTGTTAGATAATCTTTGAAAGATATCGTTCTCTCAAGAGTTACAGCCAGTGTAAACAGTACATAAAAAGAAATTTACAAATGTATACTAAATATTATTGTCTCACTCTGGTGAATTAGTGGTAGTTTGATTCACGACCAATGAAGTCGGATTTTGAAGGGTGGCAAACCCCCTTGGCACTCCTAGTAGATTACCTTAAGGATCCACCAGGTGGCTTATGTCATACGATGATATCCATAATAACAATAATATTAATAATAATTTCTACATTCCCCATTTAATGGGTTCGGGGACGAGGTGAGGTAAGTTTGTATGTGGTAATGGTTTTCACGGCTGGATGACATTCCTGATGCCATCCCCACCGCAGGGCTTGATGGCAAACGAAATGAAATAAGGCAAGGGGTTGGAAGAAAGCGGCCATGGCCTATCAGGAAGTACCGTCCTGGAAAACCATTTCATAGAGGCTGACTGTGGGATTTGAACCCTCTGGCCTTGCACGTTAATGCGCGCACCCATCCAGGTTACGATAACAATAACATATAAGTTACAGTATACAATAATAATAATAATGCTATTTTGAAAGGTTTGAATGGAAGATAAGCAATTTTTTTAAAACTATTTTGTATTCTGAAATGTATTTTAAAATACTATTTTGTATTTTGTATTTTGTATTTTCAGAAATTTTATAAGTGTATCTAAAATACTTTTGAGTGAGTATTTTGTATTTAGTATCAAAAATACATTTTGAGAGTATTTTGCCCAACTCTGGTTGTACCGAGTGATGAAGACGGCATGGAAGGAGAGGGAGACCCCAGAAGACTGGAAAAAGGGAATAATTGTCCCACTCTTCAAGAGAGGTACTAGAATAGAATGCAGAAACTATCGGGGAATAACACTGATGAGTCATTGTGCAAAGATGTTTGAGAAAGTTTCGGAAAGGAGAATTAAGACAAGGATAGAAGGAGGGATGAGGGAAGAACAACATGGCTTCAGAGCAGGAAGGTCCACAGTGAATTTGATTTTTGCTGTAAGGAAGTTACAAGAACAGCACTATGAGTATGGAACAGATCTACTGATGGCCTTCCTGGACAGTGAGAAAGCATATGACAGTGTATGCAGAAACAAAGTATGGAAGTCCCAGGAGGATTGAGGAGTAGAAAAATGGACTATAAGGAGGATAAAGGAGATGTACAAGGGAAGCGTGAGCTGTGTGAAAGTGGGAGGAGAGAGATCGTACTGGTTGGAACAGAGAAACGGCCTGAAACAAGGAAGTGCACTGTCACCGTTACTTTTCATTGTGGTGTTGTTGTTTGAGTCTTCAGTCTTTTGACTGGTTTGATGCAGCTCTCCATGCCTCCCTGTCCTGAGCTAATCGTTTCATATCTACATAGCTACCACACCCTACATCCGAGGCAATCTGTTTAACATATTCTAACCTTGGTCTACCCCTACAGTTCTTGTCCTCGACCCTTCCTTCCATAACTAAGCTTGCTATTCCTGGGTGTCTTAGTATGTGTCCTACCAACCTATCTCTTCTCTTCATTAGCAGTCGCCAGAAACATCTCTCCTCTCCCACTCGTCTTAATACCTCTTTGTTTGTAACCCTATCTACCCATCTGATCTTCATCATTCTCCTGTAACACCACATTTCAAATGCTTCAATTCTCCTCTTTTCTGCTGCACCAATAGTCCAAGTTTCACTTCCATAGAGCGCCACGCTCCAGACAAAGGCTTTCAAAAATGACTTCCTAATACCTAAGTCTATATTCGATGTCAGCAGATTCCTTTTTTGTAGAAATGCTTTTCTTGCCTGAGCCAACCTACTTTTTATATCCTCTTTGCTCGTCCATCACTGGTTATTCTGCTTCCTAAGTAACAGAAATCTCCTACTTCCTTCAGCTTTTCACCTGCCAATTTGATCTCCATAGAGGTTTCTGATTTATTTCGGCTGCATTCCAGTATTTTTGTTTTACATTTATTAATTTTCATCATGAATTCTTTCCGTAAGACGGAGTCCATACCATTCAAAAACTCATTCAAATCCTCAGGCTTGTTGGCCAAGATGACGATGTCATCAGCAAATCTCAGAGTTGAAATTATTTCTCCTTGAATCTTCACTCCCACTTTAAATTTTTCTCTAATTTCCTTCATTGCTTGTTCAATGTAAAGATTGAAAAGTATGGGTGATAAGTTGCAGCCTTGCCTTACACCTTTCTGAATACCAGCTTCTCTCTCATGTCCTTCAACTCGAATGACTGCTGTCTGGTTTCTGTATAGATTGTATATCACCCTCCTATCCCTGTACTTTATTCCAATCGATTTCAAAATGTCAAACAATTTAGTCCAATCAACGTTATCAAAAGCCTTTTCTAAGTCTACAAAAGCCATGAACGTTCTCTTATCTTTCCTTATTCTACCTTCCAAAATCAGCCTAAGACTTAGTACAGCTTCCCTTGTTCCTACATTTCTCCTGAAACCAAACTGGTCTTCACCCAACTCCGTTTCTATCTGGCTCTCAATCCTCTTGTAAATTATTCTAGACAGGATCTTTGAAGCATGAGTAATTAAGCTGATTGTACGGTAATCTTCACATCTGTCAGCTCCCACTTTCTTTGGTATAGGGATGATTACATTCTTCTTGAAATCAGGGGGTACCTCACCTGTCTCATAAATCCTACACACCAAGTGAAATAACCTGATCAGACCTTCCTCTCCTATGCAGCGTAGCAACTCAATCGGTATATCATCTATGCCTGGTGCTTTGTTCCTGCTTAAGTCTTCCAAAGCTCTATCAAATTCTGATCTCAATATTAAATCTCCTTTCGCATCCTCATCAATTTCCTCCTCCCTTTCCATTACATGATTCTCAATCTCCTTTCCCTTATACAAACTCTCTATGTAAGCTTTCCATCTCTCAACCTTTTCTTCCCTATCTGTTAGAGGCTTTCCATTTGTGTCCTTAATATTACAGCACTTAGTCTTCTTTTCCGCAAAAGTATTCTTAATCCTTCGATAAGCTGTGTCTACTTTTCCTAATTTCAGACAATTTTCTATACCAGCACATTTCTCTTTCAACCATTCTTCTTTCGCTTCCTTGCACTTCTTGTTAACCTCATTTCTCAGACGTCTGTATTCTGCTTTCCCCTTTTCATCTCTTAAATTCTTGTGCTTCCGCCTTTCATCCATCAATTCGAGTACATCCTGAGAGATCCACGGTTTTCTACCTATTCTCTCTTTCCTACCAATGTTTTCTTCTGCGGATTTTGTTATTTCATTCCTCAAAAGTGCCCATTCGTCTGCAATTGAAGTTTGTTTAGGGTTTTTCATTAGTCCTTCCTTTATACTCTTCTTGAATCTTTCGTTTACATCCTTCTCTTTCAGTCTGTCTATTGCCCATCTTTTTGGCTTTTGACTTTTCTTCAGTTTCTTCAACTTTAATCTGCATTTCATTACAACCAGATTGTGGTCAGAGTTTATGTCAGCACCAGGATATGTTTTACAATCCAAAATCTGGTTTCGAAACCTCTGCTTGACCATAATGAAGTCGATTTGGTAACGCCCTGTATCTCCTGGTCTCATCCATGTGTATATTCTTCTATTGTGGTTATTGAATAAGGTGTTAGCTATGACCAACTTATGCTCAGTGCAGAATTCTACCAGCCTGCTTCCTCGATCATTCCTTTCACCTAATCCGAAATCTCCTACTATCTTCCCTTCTCTCCCTTTTCCTACCACAGCATTCCAATCTCCCATTACTATAACATTTTCATCACCCTTGATATACCTCAGAATTTCGTCTATTTCTTCGTAGACCTTTTCAACATCCTCATCATCAGCTTGACTGGTAGGCATATAGACTTGTACCACTGTGGTGCAGGTAGGTTTAGTATTTATTTTTGCTACAATAATCCGTTCACTATATTGCTCATAATATTCCACCCGCTGTCCAAGTTTCCTACTCAATATGAGGCCAACCCCTGCTTGGCCATTGTTTGATTTAGTGCTAATGACCCTATAGTCTCCTGACCAAAAGTCCTGTTCTTCCTGCCAGCGCATTTCACTAATTCCAACCAAATCCAACCTCAACCTATCCATTTCCCTTTCTAAGTTTTCTAACCTTCCATTTCCTAGCAGACTTCTAACATTCCACGCTCCGATCCGTAGAATGTCAGAGTTCCTCTTTGTCACTTCTGTGATGTTAACCCCCTCTCGAGTAGTCCCCACCCGGAGATCCGAACGGGGGACTAGTTTACCTCCGGATTGAAATTTTACAAGGGAGGAGGCCATCATCACATGTATTTATGCATAGAGAGGTGCATATCCTCGGGAATAGCAAACGGCTGTAGTTTCCCCTTGCTTTCAGCCGTGCAGCAGGACGCAGTGTAGCCATTATTTGGCTTATATTATCAATATCTTAACCGTCTATAAGACTAGTAAAGAATTGATTTATTCTGAAAGGCTGCTACTCCCTTTCAGAATAAGTAAAGAGCAATTCTACTAACAAAAATACTAACCTTCTACTGTACTAACAATTAAATACCAAAATTCTACTAACGAAAAAATACTAAAGCTCCACCAACAACAAATACTACCACTAAAACAGTCTGTCACCAGACCCTCACATGCAATCACACATCACAGTCTACTGAAACAATGAACTATAACTAATAAACAATGCAACTGTTACCAGACACACTCACACACCACAGTCTAATAGAACAATGACATATATCTAATAGACAAACTAACTACCTACTTACAACTAACTACATACTTACTGTACTGTTATTTGAATTGACAATATTTACAAAATGCAATTTAGATAGAAAATACTTACAGGAAGAGAGCAAAGATAATGCCAATGGTTATAATAATAATAATATTGAGGAATGGGAAATTAAAATCAGTGTAGACAAAAGTAAGACAATGGTAATGACAAGAGGAAAGAAAGAAGGAAAAGGGATCTGGAAGTAGCAGAGCACTTCAAATATTGAATTGATGGAAAATGCAAGATTGGATATGGAGATCAACAAGAGTGGGAGTGTTTTCTATCATCAGGTTCCGAGTTTGGTTGATCCCCAGTTTAGGGGCTGCGACAATGCGGCCATGTAGCCTCGTGTACTTTGCGTGTGTGTAGAATCTGTCTGATAACCGGTGGTAATTGTGATGGCTGCATTAGTGTGTGTTATCTGTGACTACAATTTTTTGCCACTGACTGTCAACAAACTGTCACCTTGAAGCTTTACATTTGACTGCCATGTGCCATCAAACGTTGCCAGCCACCACATTTTTTTAAATTGTTCATTATAGTTCATCAAATCAATACAAGATTCACTATATAATGCAGCTTTAATGTTTTTAAAAGACATCGAACAGTATTTCAATAATATGTTTCTATCATAAGCAACAAGTTTTAGGAGTGTCTAATGACAAGCTAAAATACAGGATAAAATAAGTGACACAAGCTGCTTGGAACATTGCATGTTATTTTTATTGATTTTTATTGATGTTAATTAGTGTTTTTAATGTGTTTTTTGTCATCAACATGAATTTCGATATTGTATGCATGATGTATACTAATAATTGTGGGCTGAGGAAGAAACCACAGTAGGTTTCGCAACATGTACCCCCAAAATAATCTTTTGAAAGTAAAGTATTTATTAGGCGGAAAATTGAAAAAGTAGTACTTCTTTCATATATTTGCTGTTCTATTCAGGACGATCACGCCAAGTGCAGAACAACAAGCTTATTTGGTAAGCTGTTCATTTTTGGATGTTGCTAACGGGACAACATGCAGCCGAGCCATCATTGATGCATTGTGGTGATGGATGACATAATGACCCGAGTGGCACAAGTAATTGGGGAAGGAAAGATGAAAGCAATGGTGTTTGCAGATGATTTGATGATTTGGAGAAACAGGGAGGAGGAGGCACAGGAACAGTTGGGCGTGTGGGAAGGAATAATACAAGGATATGGGATGAAATTTAGCATAAATAAGAATGAGATGGTGATCACAACAAGGAAGAAGGAAAGAACCACAACGGTAATAACAATTGGTGGGGAACAGCTGAAGAAAGTGGAGAGTTTCAAAGTATCTGGGAAGCCTGATACAAGATAATGGAAGAAACGATAGAGAAATAAATGAGCGGGGGAGACAGGCAGAAGCATTCCGGAGGAGTGTGAGAAGCATTTTATGGAGCAAGGATGTCCCTCAGAACAGCAAAAACATCATATATCGGACTTACTATGTCCCTATTCTGATGTATGCCTTGGAGACCTGGGTTATGAAAGGAAGGGAGAAGAGCAAAATACAGGCCAGTGAGATGAGGTTCTTGAGAAGCAGTATTGGAGGTACAAAGATGGACAGAATAAGGAATGAGAGGACCAGAGAATTAATGAAGGAGGAACCATTACAGGATGGTATAGAGAAATCTAGACTTAGATGGTATGGACATGTAAAAAGAATGGAGGAGAAGAGGATACCCAGGAGGATACACGAGACAAAGTGAGAAGGAAAGAGACCGAGAGGAAGACCGAGAGACAGGTGGCTGAAGGGGGTGGAAGAAAGTGTGAAGAAGACAGGAGAAGACTGGACAAAGGTGGAGGCTGAGAGGTGGTGGGAAGACAGAAGACGTTGGAGAGGCTTGTGTTCCAAAATGACCTGGCCAGTGGCTGGAAACTGTGCAAGATGATGATGATGATGATGATGAGAGAATTGTAGTCACACGGTAGAGCCACGCATATTTCTAACCTGTAAGAGAAAAATGCTCTTAAAATCCTAATAATGTTGTATGGGATTTTTGCAACATCATGATCACGTAGCTATGTCTGGGGATATGTCTGATTATCCGTGTCATTGTGATGGCGTTGTATTTGTTATGGAGGCAGCTGAGACCGTAATTTAGGAAATATCCTGAGATTTGCCTGGGGTAGAAGTGGGAAAACCATAGAGAACCATTTCTAGGATGGCTGAGATGAGACTCAAACCCATCTTCTCTCAGCTCTGCCTCACGAGGCTGAGTGTATCCAGTTTCAACCCTCAGTCCAATATTAAACGTATTGGCAGAGCCGGGACCTCTGGATATGGAGTATCATTATGTAACCCGGACCACAGAAGGTGAAGTCCTTTCAACAAATGGCATGGTGTATAGCCCGACCCAACAGTGTCTGCCGCGGCATGACCGGAGAGGCGTGGCCACTGAACAGTGGGAGGAGGGGGACTGTTCTAGCTCGACTCATTGCTCGCGTCACTTTTAAACGCAAAACGAAATATCACGCGCACTGCTGGGTACAGTTTGGCAGGATACGGTTTCTACATGTGAATAGGATGAAAAGCAGCATATTCCTGAATATATAGATTCATGAATCACAATTCTACGCCCAGTAGTTTACTTTTTATGTTATTTTAAAATTGGCTGCATGGCTCAGCGGCAATGTTCTCGCTTGCTCTGCCCAAGGTTGGAGGATCGAATCCTGGCGCTGTCAACTGGCATTTGAGGGTGCGCAAATGCGAGGGAGCCATGTCTGTAGAATTACTGGCTCGTTAGAGATCCCCTTCGGAGCAAAATTCCTGCTCCCTGGCGTCTAAAAGCCACAGTAGTTAAAAGGGATGTAAAACAAGTAACAATAATTTTTTAAATTTATTTGAAAGAGGACACTACTCATCGATCATTAATCACTCGCTCACCAATTAGTACCCGTAAAACCTTCTGCAATGTAAGCGTGGTTTTGTACAAATATTGTTGTTGCATAGCACATTCAGTGTGCATGTTTCTTTTAACATGTCTTGTCATAATAGGACAAAGCCTTAAAGAAAACTAATCAGTTAGCATATCACACGAAATAAAATAAAGTAGTAAAGAAAAATGTACATGAAAATAGACAAACCCAAAGAATAGGAAACCTGGAATTTATTTATTTTGTGCTCTATAATACATGTTTTGCGTTAAGTATTTCGTTCTTTGCAGACGAATGTCCTGCCTCTCCGTCAAAACTGTTTTGTTATTCAGTGTCTTCCTCCTCTTGAATCCCATTTTACATAAAAGACGTTGTAAACTCTCTTTACTGCCTAAAAAATTAATGTCCTGTTGCAACTTAGAAAGTAACAGTCAAAGCGTGGGAATTTTCATTTCGTGCAAAGGAAAGTCACATCGTCGTATTACTTCTTGATTAAAATTATCCGCTGATAGTTTCGGTGGCTGCTCATGGTCTTGCTTTACCAGGTGTGAATAAAGATGTAGAGAGGCCTTCCATCGACTCAAAAACCTTTCTTTCACTTACTATCGCCCTAATTGTACGCTCCTGAACTCCAGCAGCCCCCTCTTCCCGTCTCACGAATTTATTTATAGGTATGTCAACGCCCCTTCCAGCTTCTTGTTTCATGAAATTGGGCACATTGGATATTATTTCTCTCGCCTGACTGTGTACATTTTTTTTGTTTTAAACTTAGACAGCACCGGAGGCATTGGGACCGTTGATCGTCAGTGTCATTCAAATCCGTGGCCTACGATAAGAACACAAGAAGTAGTTTACTGGTATATCAATATTACGCACGTATTCAGTCGAGAGCAGAGGATTTAAACACACACAACATCTGTGATTTCAACTAGGCTAGGAAGAGCTTCCGAGTAAACTAAGGTAAGTAGAGCAAACTGCTTCGTTACTAGCTGCTGCAGCATTCGGGAGCCAATGTAATGTTGACAAGTCTTTGCACAACGACAAGGTGAGTGAGCAAAACTCTCATCTACATTGCGTAGCATTATGTTATCACGGCCAAGTCCAAGCAGAGAATGAACAATGTTGCTACATCGCGACTCGGGGAGTCAGGACGTGTCACATGTGTCAGAGAAGGTGTGAAGGAATGAAAGTGTGTTTGCGGCAGACACTTTTGGGTCGTGCTTTACCTAAATAGTCGTCACACATAACTGTACACTGTACCATTATATTAAAGATGTTGGAGCGACAACTTGCGACAAGAACAGTAAACAGCTACTCTGTGGGTAGAAATGTTAAGCGTGCACATACAGAACTTTTGCTGCTCGTGGTGACAAGTGCAGTGTGGATAAACTAAGTTTACGCTATCAGTTTCATTGCACTGCGAGGGCCCTCCCTATAGAACGGGGCTTTGCAATCACCGCGTGACGGGCGGGCCGCTGTGTGTAGCAGCGTAACCAGCAAGGCACTGCCGCTAGCAGCAACATAGTGCCCAACTAGTTTAACACATTTACATGACTTAACGTATTCAATAATCATATTTACTTCCATGAATTTCACAGTAGTTGCTGGAAATGCTGTCCTTCATGTACTAAACACACATTGCACCAACGTAGGAAGTTTTGGTACAGTCGCTGTAATTCATCCTCACAGTTCTCGAGAGCCTCCAGAGTATGCGGATTGTTTCTGTATACCTTTTGTTTGAGGTCCCCCCCCACAAGTAATCACACGGCGACTTCTTCTTGAGAAGATTAGTTTTCACTACGAAAATTAGAGGTTTTGTTCAACACCCAACAATGTTTATGGGATACGAGACAGGCTACAGTATTTCACCACAAGACTTTACCCTCTCAACTATCAGGAAGGCTCTCGCTATATTATTAATAATAATAATAATACTTCCTAATTGGCCTGGATGTGGCCACCTGGTTGAATGCCACTGTAGCTTTGATATTTGGATAATGCTGCTTTAACCCTACGCGGGCAGATGTATTTTATGACTGTACGTAGACCGAAAATACGGCAAATTAAAACTCCTTCAGAATTATCGAACACTAGCTATAAACATGCATATGTATGTAATATTAAAGGCTTACCTTGATTATTGGATGTACTCCGTCTCAGAAATGCGTAGGATATTTTTGAAATATTTTAGTGTATAAATGGCATAAGAGACAATACTTGAATATCCATCTTGGACTCTTCAAATGAAAAATCACTTTCATCTAGATCCGTGGAGTCCAAAGTTGAAGCAATTGTTTGCTCACCGACCCTCTTTTGACTGCACATGTCGCAAAATAACTATTTAAATCAAAAGAAGCCGTTCTTAGAACTCGCAACGCACTCTCGACTGAACACGATAATCACCCACTGCTTGTGAGAAGCTAGCAAGGAGAATGCTACTTGAAGTGAAGAATTCGCCACCGGTCGAAGTAATCTTATCAAATCCATATTATTAAACAATAAAGCACACAACTCATCAACAGAATCACAACCATAATATGTAGATGCTACACGACACAAGGACTATTGAAGTAAGTAAATACCTACCGTACGGTACTGTCTTCCTATTCTTCTTCCTTAGTGTTTGTCCCGCCTAGCTGCAGGGTCCGCTATATGGATGCGTTGTCGCCATTTGTTTCTGTCTCGGGCCATGTAAGGATGAAGGTGTTGGTTCTTCAGATCTCCATGTAGAGTATCATCCCACCGTAGCTTCGGTCTCCCCTTAGGTCTCTTGCCAACGACTTGTATATTGTAGCCAGTCTTTGCAATTGTGTCTGCTTCTGCTCGTAGAACATGCCCAAACCAACGCAGACGGCACTCCCACATCTAGACACTGATAGGTGCAACCCCAAACCGTTTCCTGATGTTGTCAATGGAAACATGATCCAATTTGGTGACACCCGCTGTCTGTCGCAACATCTTTGTCTCCATAACGCCCAAGTGACGTTCTGTCACTGTTGTTGTCGGCCAACACTCGCATCCGTACATTGCGACAGGACGGATGACATTACGATAGATCTTTGGCTTTAGGTTGTCCTTCATCCTTCGATCACAGTTGTCGTTCGCCACTTCATCCAAGCTGCGCTGATTCTCGTATTGACCTCTTCTACAAGACTTCCGTCATTAGTGATCATAGAGCCTAGATATTTAAATTTTGTTACACGTTGCAAATCTTCCCCATCTACTTGGATAGTATCTATATCTTGCATATTTGTCGTCATATATTCCACCTTTCTTTTGTTTAGGCGCAGGCCATAATGTGCAAGTCGATCGCTCCAGGCTTGGGTCTGAAGCTGCAGGTCTTCTTTGCTTGTGGAGGCTAACAAGACATCATCAGCGTAGAGGAGTGTCCACGGTATTGGCTTTTGTAGGTCAGATGTTACAGTGTCACAGGACTCTTTCAACAGACTCCATTACCCATTAACTTAGGCTTTACGCGCGGGGAATGGAGAGCGGGAGGTACAGCCTGCTGCATGACGTCACGCACTCGCCGTCTCCGTATTGCATAACGCCAGACCCCAGGAGTAAACTCAGACTCTGTTCATATGCACTGAACAACATAACGGTAGACCAAAGCATAACGATGAAGTCGACAAGATCATTTGAAATGATTAACAATGGACACAGAACCGAACTAAGAACAAAATATTTCAACAATTTTTAGTTCCATCCAATAAGGGGTTAAAGGTTTAAATCTGACATCTTGCCCACCTCTTTAAAGGTCACCCATATTTTAATCTGATATCTTGCAAACCTAAGGGTCAGCCATATTTTAATCTGACATCTTGCCCACCTCTTTAAGGGTCATCCATATTTTAATCTGATATCTTGCAAACATCTTTAAGGGTCACCCTGTATTTGAATTGAATCTAACATACTGTACTCCTCGTTAAGTGTCGCCCTACATTTTGCTCTGACATCCTGCACACCTCTTTAGGAGGCATCCTGTATTCTTATCTGGCATCTTGTATATCTCTTTAGAAGCCACCCTGTATTCTTGTCTGACATCTTGTGCACCTCTTTAGGAGCCACCGTGTATTCTTGTCTGACATCTGTGCACCCCTTTAGGAGTCACCCTGTATTCTTGTCTGACATCTGTGCACCTCTTTAGGAGTCACCCTGTATTCTTCTCTGCCATCTTGTACACCTTTTTAAGATTCACCTTGTATTCTTGTCTGGCATCGTGTGCACCTCTTTAGGAGTCACCCTGTATTCTTGTCTGACATCTGTGCACCTCTTTAGGAGTCACCCTGTATTCTTCTCTGCCATCTTGTACACCTATTTAAGAGTCACCTTGTATTCTTATCTGGCATCTTGTATATCTCTTTAGGAGTCACCCTGTATTCTTATCTGGCATCTTGTACACCTCTTTAGAGTCACCCTGTATTCTTATCTGACGTCTTGTATATCTCTTTAGGAGTCACCCTGTATTCTTGTGTGACATCTTGTATACCTCTTTAGGAGTCATCCTGTATTCCTGTCTGATGTCCCGTACACCTCTTTAGGAGTACCCTGTATTCTTATCTGACGTCTTGTATATCTCTTGGGAGTCACCCTGTATTCTTGTGTGACATCGTGTACATCTCTTTAGGAGTCACCCTGTATTCCTGTCTGACATCTTGCACACTTCTTTAGGAGTCACCCTGTATTTCTGTCTGGCGTCACGTACTCGCCATCTCCGTATCGCATAACGCCAGACCCCATGGGTAAACTCAGTCTCGGTACATATGCACTGAACAACATGATGACGTCATACACGCCGTAACCGTAACGCATAACGGTAGACCTAAGCATAACGATGAAGTCGACAAGATCATTTGAAATGATAAAGTCATTTGATGCTCCTGCGGCAGCTCAGACGTAGCTTCTTGGTTCTCTGTAAAGGAGCTGCACCCAGTTTACGTGGTATTCAGGCACACCGTGCTTTCGAAGCGCAAGCCAGAGGAGGTTGTGAGGCCTTCTCGAGGTCCAAGAATGCGAGATGAAGTTGCTGGTTCTTATCACAGTGTTTCTCTAAAAGCAGATGTGCAGCATGAATTGCATCAGTTGTAGCACAATTCTTTACAAATCCAGCATGGTTTCTTGTAAGCTCGATGATCTCACGGATTCTCCTGTCCAGAACACGCTCAAAGATCTTCATGGTGTGACACAGAAGCCGGATTGGACGATAATTACCGCATTCAGCAGCGTTTCCTTTGTGTTTGAATATGGGAACAGTTGCCAATCAGTTGGTGTTCGTCCCTCTTTGATAATCTGATTGAAGAGTTGTGTTAACCATTCAGTTGCATTCCAACGTTTCGAGTACCACAACTCTGCTGGAAGATCATCAGGACCAGTGGCTTTCCCTTGCTTCATTTGTTTCTAAGCAGCACGGACCTCAACAACTTCTATATCTCTGGTGGGCCCTTCAACAACGGTGGAGGACAGTATTGGTGGGTGGGGGAATTCTTCATTTGAGAGCATGCTAACATAGCTTCGCCAACGTTCTCTTGATTTGTTCCAGTAGGTCAGCTGGTTACCATTTTCGTCATTCACACCATAAAAGCGATGGACATCAATAGATTTGTGATGTCTGGATTTGGCGAGGCAATTGATGTCTCTTTCCCCTCCACGTGTGTCAAGTTTTGTGTACAACTCGTCAAAACGTGCAGATTTAGTAGCTGCTGCAGGCTGTTCTGAAGGCATTTCAACGGGTTGGTGCTTTGACATCAAGTATCATTAGGGTATTAGAGCAAAACCCTGCGATGGATGATCTTGCTGGCAGTATCAACAGCTGATGATGAACACAAACACACATAACTATGAGTAGGAGAGCCAATTTCCAGCCACATGTTGAAATGTAACTAGGGGTATCTTTCGTATCAATTTCAGGCCATAGCAGTCAAGTTGGACAAGTGTTCCATGATTTGGTACAGCAAAGTAGTCAGTCGGCCGGAAGGCTTGGGAAGCAAAAGACCTATAATAGTTTCATCCTCTGGATTATTACCTGATAAGGGCAAAACTGCCAGTAAGTGCCCGAGAAATTTTTAAAAAAGTCTTGGATTCAACCTATTGCACACCTATATTGAAACCAATTTGTAAGAATTACTCTAAACTTGGGATATGTATGAATAATTCAATAAGTATTAACATGATCAAATGTTCTCGAAATGAATATTGTCCGTTGAGCCATTATAATTAACACATAAAGTTATAAAAATGTCCTGCATAACTCAACAAATTGCTAGCGTTTCGCCCCAGTGTGCCAATTGGCTCTTCAGTAGATAAAGGCACACCTACCAAGACGTGTAGCACGCACACACTGAGATGGCCATGCAATACGCTTTGCTACATATGCAGCCACGTCACGAGCCTGCCAGTGTACCACGGGGGTCAAAAACTCCACTCCAAAACAATAAACCTTGCTTTGGCATTGGCTATAATCAAATGTTCTCGAAAGAGAATCAAAATGAATATTGTCCGTTGAGCCATTATAATTAACACCTAAAGTGATAAAAATGTCCTTCATAACTCAACAAATTACTAGCGTTTCGCCCCAGTGTAGAGGGTAAGAGAAGCAGAGGTAGACCTAGAAGGCGATGGTTAGATTCAGTGTTGAACGATTTTAATGTGAGAGGTGTAGATGCAGAGGAGGCTGCAGTGCTAACTGCTAATAGGGGATCATGGAGGCGACTTGTTCGCAAACAGAGGCTTGCAGACTAGACTGGCAGACTGCGGAAGGGCAAAAAGGTCTAAATGAATATGTATGTGTAATCTATTTGCCATCACTGCTGTTGTATACATCTTGTTAAGGAAGAACATTTTTAGCCTACTTTTCACATTTTGAAAAAATGAGGAAAAAGTAGACTTATGAGATGGGGGCAAATGTGTGTCTGTCTGTCCTTCTGTCTGTCTGTGTGTGTGTCCTCCCCTATCAACTCCTAAACGGCTGCAGCAATCGAAACAAAATTTGGTAGGAGTAAAGATCTATCCCTGAATATCTCACGTCCATATTTGAAAATTGTGTCAGTGCTACCAACTGCTGAAAAATCGTAATTGAAATTTGAGCTCCATGATGGATATCTTGGAAGCTATGAATGGGAGCTATTTCAAAATTGGCACACGTATAGATAATGATATTGCAGTTTAATTTCCAGGAGGACATACATGGCAGTGTTGCCAAAATGATTATAAGCCTGCTGATAGGTCCAATTTTTAAATGCATATAACTTCTACACTATCAATTGGATTTCAACCAAATTTCGTATGTGCTATGTGTACATAAACAGATATGACAGAGCACATTCTTAAAAGCCACCAGGGCTGCCAACTGTTAATAAATGCTCTCATTTTTTTAAAATCCGAATACCCATATATCAGAAAGTGTGCAAGCCGTCAGCTTTAAACTATGCACACGTATAGTACCTGACATTCTATATTAATTTGGAGTAACTTATATACCTCAGTGCTACCAACATGATTCTAAGCCTGCTGATAGGTCCAATTTTAAAATGCATGTAACTTCTATACTAACTAATGGATTTCATTCAAAATTGACACAGCAATAGATCATATTATTTCAGATTATTTCTGACCAATACATGCATGACATTGTTGCCAACACGATTTTACGCGCGCTGTTAGATCCAATGTTTAACTGCATGTAACGTCCATGCTATTCATTGGACTTCAACCAAATTTTGTATTCTGTACCTTAAGAGATGGAACTAAGAATATATTCAGTCACCAGGGCTGCCAACTGTAGTTCACTATTAGGCTACATTATGCCAGGTATACAGTATTTCGAAGTAATTAGAAAGTTCGGTATTACCAACTTCATTTAGTCATTATTCTAGATAGATCCATATAGATTAATCATTCGCATGAATCTTAAATTTTAAGAAAAGTAGGCTGTTTAGTTCGTCACGGAACTTCTTGTTGATTGCTGGGTTGGTAATGATATCTCTGTATGAAAGTTGGAAAGTGTATGTCTTTTTTATTTTTATTTTTATTAAAAGATGATGTCGTTAACCCATCCATTTCTTGGAATAACCATTTCTCATTGTATTTTCAGGAGGTGATCTGGTAGTTATTCCAACCTTCTGGGAACTGTGAAAACAAGAGATATTCATCATCCTAGTTCATTCTTCTTACAAGTTGTATATTTTGGTCGGAAATGGGTGAAAAGATTTCAAGTGATTCACCAAGACTGTTAGCTCTTGTACCCAAGGATTATCCAAATAAATATTTATCCCAGTCAGAAGTACAGAAAATCAAGGTTTTTATCTTTAGCAATATTAGAGATTGCTTTAGACCAGAATATTATCCCCGATTTGATGGTTGTTGGACATACAGTTCAGGTGCCTTCTCACTGCAATGCCTCGATGAAGGTACCGAAACTTGGGTGAAGTTACTGATTGGAGAGAAAGAGCCATGGCCAGGTGCTGTTCTCAAAATCATTGATCCTAAGGACCTTATCACCTTTTTCTTGGTTAGTTTTACTCTGCCCAGCAGCCCGAGCATTGACATAAGTTCTCTGTTCAAGATACTTGAGCGCCAAAATCCTGGTCTGAATACAATGTACTGGAGAAGCATTTCTAGCGAAACTGTAGGAGTGGACACTTGTTATAAACTGAAGGTTGACGAACCCTCGTGGAAGGTCATAGAGGCTCATAAAAAACGTTTGTGTTATTTACTTTCACAAGTTGACATTTCTTTCCTTGGTTATTAAAAGGTGAGACACACTGCAGAAGTTCTTAATGTACAGCTTTTCAGGCAGGGGCTTGAAGCTAGAGGTACGGCACTTCACTTTCTGGTTGGGTATCGTTTTTAAAACTTCAGAATTATAAATTTGACACAATGGCAAAAGTAGCCATTTGTCCAGGTTTTGCGCATTAATGTATAATTCCACCTATTAGGCCATGTGTTGTACAAGGGGTGGGGGACCTCATGGTACTGTGGTCAAGCTGCTTGCCTCTCACCAAGGCAATTCCCGGTCAATGCATGTGAGATTTCCGAAGCGAAACATCACGTCCTGTGGTTCGGACTCCTCGTATAAATGGCAAGATTGACAATTGATATTCAGTTGGTCAACAAAAGATCATTCCAATTACTGGAATATGTGAAAAAATATAACCTGAAATGAATTCCATGTGATTAGATATATATGTTGTTATGGACTATTGAAGAAGGGGAAAACTAAGGGATGACATCTTTCACTCGTCAAGCGAGCATCATCAGATCCAAATACAAAAGACAAATTGCTCTACTAAACACTTCCGGTATCTGGAATTGTAGAATGTCAACAGGCTGCTAGACAACGACTTTTTGATGTTAACTATTACTCGGAATTGTTTGAATTTGAGTAGCTCTCATAAAAGCAGTGGTCTATTGATAATTAAATAATTTAAGTATCCACAAAAGATGTTCCAACAAATTAACAGTTAACGAACACTATATCGTGTGTTGTAGTTATAGCTTTTCTCCATCATCACAGCAGAGTACTTGTTGGTATTAGTTCACAATTCTACTGTAGTTATAGCTTTTCTCCATCATCATAGCAGAGTACGGTACTTCAAAATCAAATCAAAATCACTTTATTTGCAATGAGGTGTCAACCTCGGTGGCAAATGAGGTACATAATTTACAAACACTACACAATATTAAAAGAATACAGTAACTTAATGTACAAACACTACACAATATTAAAAGAATACAGTAACTTAATGTACTATTCACACATTGATTGAACTCCCCTCTCACAACTGCTGTAGGAATTACATAGCACGTATAATGTTTCTAGGAATACAGCACTAAGTTATACCACTTCTTTCTTTTCCATGGTTTTGTCTATTCTGCTCTTGAATAACTGGACTGATTTTGGAAAGGGATCAAACACCGCCCTTGGTAAACTGTTCCATTCCTTCACACCTTTCCCAATGAATGAAAATTTACCCCAATCGCTTCTGCTAAAGTGCCGTCCAATTTTGAATTTGTGGTCTGCCCTGCCAATATAATTACTTTCCAATTGGAGCCTCTCACGGATTTCCCCCCATGCTTCCTCTCCTGTATATGCTCTATATAACCCTACAAGTCTGTTTTTCTCCCTTCTCTTACTTAATGTTTCCCACCCAAGCTTCTCTAACATATCTGATACACTGCTTCTTCTCCTAAAATCCCCTATCACAAATCTTGCTGCTTTCCTTTGAACACTCTCAATTTCTTTTATTAGGTATTCCTGGTGCGGATCCCATACACTGCTTGCATATTCCAATATTGGACGAACCAAACTTAGGTAACTTTTCTCTCTTATTTCTTTGTTGCATCCTCTAAGTAGTCGCATAATGACATGCAACGATCTGTATGCTTTCCCAACAATGTCTCCAACATGACCCTTCCAGTGCAATATACTATCAAATCTCACACCTAAGTATTTGCACTTGTCATCTTTTGGTACGATTACCCCATCCAATGTATATTGAAATTCAGTTTTTAATCTCTTGTTTGTGAATATTGTGACAGTTGATTTACCTCCGTTAACCTTCATGTGGTTCTCTTCAACCCAGTGGCGGATCCAGAGGTTCACCTCGGAGGGGGCACTCTAGGATTTCAGAGTAGCAACAGAAAATATGTAATAAAATTACTAAATTTTTATTTAATCTACACACTCTACACATAACATCCAACCACCAGATTTTATAATTCTACAAGAAATTCATTATATTAAAATGGTTTATTGGTTTCAGTTTCAAGTCATTGTCATTATGTAAAAAAAAAACTTTTAATTCTACAGAATATGTACATTTCCACATTGTAATGCACATTACACAGTCTAATATGTATTAAAAATATTTGCAATCACAGTGACTATATGAAGAAAATACACAAGTCTACTACACAAATCTTACAAGATATGTACTGTATATAGTACCAACATTGTCAGTCACTGAGTCACTTCTTCTTCTTCTTTTGAGACCACAAAGGATCACTTTACCCAACCATTAGTTCGTCGACTTGTAGGAACTGTACGAGCCTTGCGGTCCTCCCAGTACTTCTTCATGCGTATTGATCGTCTTGCCCGTTCTTCGGCGGAAAATATTCTTGTAGGAATTTTCTTCTTTGTGAGTGGAAAATGAAACGTCATATTTTTAAGTGCTGTAGTTAAACTTTTCTTATTTGCAGCATCTTCTGTTGTTAGGCCAATTTCTTTTAAGTCCACTCTGATTTCTTTTAACCATCGGCATCCAGTTGTTGTGTTTTTTGAAGCAAGATTGTACTGCACTAGTTGTTTTAGAAGACGTGAATCAGGCATTCTCATGATGTGCCCAAAGAATCCTAGTCTTTTCTTTCGCATGGTATCAGTAATGGGTTCTAGGTTGTTATAGACCATATTGTTAGGTATTATTCGCCATTGCCCATCTTTTTTATATCCTTTATTGATACATGTTCTTCCAATTCGCCTTTTGATCTTCTGTAATCTGTCGGTTTTAGAATGTTCATTTAGATGGAATAATGTTTCTGCTGCATATGTGGCTTCCGGTTTTATGACTGTATTGTAATGTTTAATTTTTGCATTAATTGATAAGCATTTCTTTTTGTAAGTTTCCCATGTTAATTTTTGTGCCCTAGATAACTTTTTGGTTCTTATTTGAATTGACGCTTTCTCATTTAAATTGTTTTTGTTATTAGCTCTCCTAGATATTTGAATCGTGTTACAATTTTAATTTTTGTATCATTAATTTGTATTTCCTTTAATGGTGTTGGTTTTTGTGGCATGATTTCTGTTTTTTCGAATGATATCTTAAGGCCAATTTTATTTGCAATTGTCTGAAGCTCTGATATCTGTGTTTTGGCTTCCTCTAAATCTTTCGCCAATAATGCCATGTCGTCTGCAAAACCAAGACAGTTTGTTTGAATTTTTCTCCCTATTTTTATATTTGGAGGGCATTTCTTAGACCATTCTCGCATTACCATTTCCAATGCACAATTAAATAGTAATGGTGATAAGCCATCACCCTGTCGTAAACCGGTTGTGACCTCAAATGGGTCAGATAATTCACCTCTGAATTTAACTTTTGATTTGGTGCCTGTAAGAGTTAGTTTTATGAGATTTGTCAATTTGGGGTGTAATCCCATGTGTCTTAGAATTTTTAATAAAGATTCTCTATGAATACAATCATATGCTTTTTTAAAGTCGATAAATGTTATCACCATATCTCTATTCCTTTTTCTATTATAATCCATTATCAATTTTAGGCTCATAATTTGATCTGGGCAACTTCTCCAGGGCCTGAAACCTCCTTGATATTCTCCTAATTCATTTTCAAGTTGCACTTTAATTCTATTGAGAAGAATTCAAGAAAATTTTTTATAGGTAACATCCAGGAGTGAAATCCCTCGGTAATTGTTAGAGTCTGTCTTATCCCCTTTTTTACGTAGCGGATGGATGATAGCTGATCTCCAATGTTCAGGGAATTTTCCTGTAATCCAGATGTTGACTAGTTGTTGGTGAAGAGCGATTTTTGCCGAATTTCCAGCATACTTCCAAATCTCTGCAAAAGTCTGGTCTTCTCCAGGGGCTTTGAAATTCTTCATCTCATTCAGTGCTATGTAAACGTCTTCTAATGTGGGTGGGTTAATGTTCTCCAGTGGTGTTGTTATTGGAGTGTCAACATCCAAATGGAGAAATTCTATGGGTTCTTCACAGTTTAGGAGTGTCTTAAAATATTTAGCCATATTTTGTGCATTATCCTGGTTGTTGTGGGCCAATTTACCATTTTCATCTTTTAACAATAAGGTAGGTGCTTCATATTTTTTCAGATGTTGTTTAAAGATTTTGTAATAATTCCGCGATTGTGAAATTTTGAATTCCTCTTCAATTGTTTGTAGGGTGTCAGTATGATATTGCCGTTTTATTCTTCTTAAAGTTTTAGTTGTTTCTTTTCGTTGTGTAACTAAATTTTGAAAAGATGTTTCAGATTTTTGGGATTGGTGTAATAACCACGCTCGGTGTCGTTTTTCAATCATCTCATCACATTCATTATTCCACCATTGATGTTTTTTCCGCGGTTTAATTGGAGCCAGGTCTTCTGCTATTCGTTGTAGGTTGTGAACCAAGTTTTCGAGTTTATCAGTTATTTTAATGTTTCCAGTTGCTTTTTGGTACTGTTCACTGTTGATTAACTGGATAGGATCTATTGTTCGTTTAGTTTTGGGGGTTTTCCTTTGTTGTCTCTTCTGGGGCGTGAGTTTAATTTTAATTTTGACTACGTAGTGATCAGAACCTGTGTCAATTCCGCGGAGGACTTTGACGTTATAGATCTCTTTATGGTGGTGTTTATCCATGCACACGTGGTCCAGTTGCCATTCTCCCTTAGTGTAATCAGGGTGTTTCCATGTTTAAGTTTTTGAGGTTTTCGTTTAAAACATGTAGATTTTGATATTAAGTTATGGTTTCGACACAGGTCAACTAGTCGTTCTCCATTTTTATTTGTTCTATTGTGTGCTGGCCATTTTCCGATGATGTCACGGTATTTTCTTTCTCTACCTAGCTGAGCGTTAAAGTCGCCAATTAATAATTTAACATGGTGTTTGGGGATGTTATCTATGGTTTGATCCAGTAGGTCCCAAAATTCTTCTGTTTCTTCACGGTCTTTGGGGGAAGTGTTTTTATCATTAGTGGGAGCATGGGCATTTGTGATAGTATAAATCTTATTAGATGTGTTAAAGGTGAGTGTTGAGATACGAGGAGATGGTGAGCGGAATTCTTGAACTGAATTTATAATTTTAAGGTTGATCAGAAATCCTGTTCCAAATTGTGGAACATTCTTCATGACTCTCTTCCCCGGTATACCCTTATATAGTCGATACCCTTGAGATTCCAAAGCATCCTGGTCAGTGTTCCTCAATTCCTGTAATCCCATGATAAGAATTTTGTGCTGATCCATTATGTCAGTGATCACCTTTTGCTTACCAGTTTGCATGAGGGAGTTCACATTAGTCACTACTAGTCACATAAATATAAATACAAAAAACAATTGTATTGAATACTGATTGGGATTCTATTTGGTGACTATCCCAGGCAAAATACATGCCTATTACAAAATAAAATCCAGGCGATCATTCGTTCACCCCTTTAGAGAAACGTTCTACAACGTTTTCAACGTCAACAGTTATATCACGGTGAACAAATAACAGACACAAGCCATTCAACCTTTCCTCTGTCATTTGCGTTCGTAGCCATGATTTAACAAGTTGCAGGCTGCAAAAAGATCTCTCTGCACTTGCAACACTGTCAATGTAGCGATTATATTAACAGTGTTGCCATTACATACTATATGATAACAAACATTGACCACATTCATGAATGCAGGCAATAGAGCAAAGATTTTACTTGCAGTGCAGTTTGGAGAAACAATCATTTTTATCGGCAATATCAATGTAGCAGACAACTGGTTTTTCGGAGGGGGCACTTGCCCCTGGTGCCCCCCTCTGGATCCGCCACTGCTTCAACCCAATGTTGGATACTGTCGAGGTCCCTTTGTAATATTTTACAATCCTCTATATTTTTTATTTCCCTATAGACGATAATGTCATCTGCATACAATCTTATTTTTGATGCTATATTGTTCCCTAAATCATTTGCATATATTAGGAAAAGCAATGGACCAATTTTACTACCCTGTGGAATTCCCTTCTTAACTTTCTCTTCCTGTGATACGTAATTCCCTACTCTGACTCTCTGAACCCTTGAATTTAGAAATGTTCCTATCCAACGTACAACCCTCGAGTCCAATCCCATTCTCTCCACTTTCTTTAATAATACTCCATGTTCCACTCTGTCAAAAGCTTTGGAAAGGTCTATAGCTATGCAGTCCAACTGTCCCCCTAGATCCAACCGATCTGATATGTCCTGCTGAAATCCCACCAGTTGTGCCTCACAAGAAAATTTCTTTCTAAATCCATACTGGCTCCTCAGGAACCAATTTTTATCTTCACATACCCCTCTAATATATTTTACTATTAAACTCTCCAAGATTTTACAAACTACACTGGTCAGACTTACTGGTCTGTAGTTCTCAGGTTTACTTCTATCTCCCTTTCCTTTATAAATTGGTATTATTATAGATTCCTTCCATTCCTTTGGTATTCTACTATTGTTCATGACATAGTCGAAAAGAAACTTTAAATAAGGCACTATGTACCACGCCATTGCCTTTATTAATTCCCCAGTAATTTGATCACACCCTGCTGCTTTTCCTTGCTGAAGCAGTTTGATTTCTCTAAAAATATCCTCATTTGTAAAGGTGAAGCTTCTTGTGTCCTTATGTGTTTCACCCTCTCCAGTCTCATTTACGGTTTCCAACTCCTGACAATCTTCCACTGAATCTATGAATTCCCTACTAAATAGGTTTGCTTTCTCATTATCTGCAAATAAATGCTCACCCTCTTCTCCCTCCATTGTGGGAATGTGGATTCCGTTTCCCTTTTGGTTTTTAATATATGAATACAGCTTTTTCCATTTCCCTATGTGGTCTTTACCTTCATGAAGTATGCCATTCATGTAATTTTCCTTTGCTTCCTTTTTCAACCTATTGAGCTCCTTTATTAGCTGCTTTCTGGTTTCTCTGTTTCCCCTGCCCTCTTTGATTTGACTGTTTACCATTCTACATTTCCTTTTTAATTTTCGTATGTCCTTTGTATAGTAAACAGGGTCTGAGGTTGTTTTTCCCTTCTTCATCATCATCTTGCACAGTTTCCAGCCACTGGCCGGGTCTGTTTGGAACACAAGCCTCTCCAACGTCTTCTGTCTTCCCACCATCTCTCAGCCTCCACCCTTGTCCAGTCTTCTCCTCTCTTCTTCACGCTTTCTTCCACCCCCTTCAGCCACCTGTCTCTCGGTCTTCCCCTCGGTCTCTTTCCTTCCCACTTCGTCTCATGTACTCTCCTGGGTATCCTCTTCTCCTCCATTCGTTTTACATGTCCATACCATCTAAGTCTAGATTTCTCTATACCATCCTGTAATGGTTCCTCCTTCATTAATTCTCTGGTCCTCTCATTTCTTATTCTGTCCATCTTTGTAGCTCCAATACTGCTTCTCAAGAACCTCTTCTTAATAGGTACAAATATCTTCTCACCCTCCCAAATGATTTCCTTAAAATTTGCCCAGAGTGTATCCACATTACTCCCTTCACTTATCCAAGAATTAAATTTTGATTTCAGGTAAGCTCCAAATTCATCGAATTTAGTTTTTCTGTATAATTTCTTGTCCTGTATGACCCTCCTATTAAGCCTTTTTGGTACCAGACCAACGTCCATTATTGCAGCCTTATGGTCACCTATTCCTTCAATTACGTGGGTTTTATCAACAAGTTCCCCTGGTTTTATCAGGAATACATCCAGCAAATTGCTGAGTCTAGTAGGTGCTTGCACTACCTGTGTAAATCCTCCCTCCCAAACTAATTTATTTGCAAGTTTCTGTTCATGGGCTTCTGTTGCAGCTCCATTCCAATCAACTTCTGGCAAGTTTAAATCCCCCCCAATTATTATCATGTCATTATTGTTTTTATGAGTGTAATCTGTTAGTTTCTCAAATATTTCCATGTCTCTTTTCTCTCTCCCAGGCCTATATATTCCTATAATTCCCACCTCCTTCATATTGTCACAAACTAATTTTATCCCTAATATTTCATCCTTTTCGTCGGTAAACCATTCATGTGAGCAGTAAGTTTCCTTCACCAGTATAAACACCCCCCTCCCTTCTTATTTCCTCGGTCTCTACGATAGACTACATACCCTTCTGGGAATACTTCTCTATTTCCTACCCCTTCTCTCAGGCATGATTCCACTCCTATCGCCACATCAATTTCATATGCTTCCATTGCTGTACTGAGTTTTATTTGCTTGTTTACTACACTTTGACAGTTTACCAAGAGCAATCTTAGACCCCCTTCCCCTTCAAATTTTGATGTTGTGGGTGTGCAATTAGTAATCCCTTGCTCCCCTGACTCGAGTCCTGTTTTTCGTGGTACTGATTTACTGTATCTTTTCCAGTGGACTCATTTACGTCCCCCATTTTCTGAATTAGTTTGTTGGTATTAGTTCACAATTCTACCGTAGTTATAGCTTTTCTCCATCATCACAGCAGAGTACTTGTTGGTATTAGTTCACAATTGTACTGTAGTTATAGCTTTTCTCCATCATCACAGCAGAGTACTTGTTGGTATTAGTTCACAATTCTACTGTAGTTATAGCTTTTCTCCATCATCACAGCAGAGTACTTGTTGATATTAGATCATAATTCTACTGTAGTTATAGCTCTTCTCCATCATCACAGCAAAGTACTTGTTGGTATTAGTTCACAATTCTACTGTAGTTATAGCTTTTCCCCATCATCACAGCAGAGTACTTGTTGGTATTAGTTCACAATTCTACTGTAGTTATAGCTTTTCTCCATCATCACAGCAGAGTGCTTGTTGGTATTAGTTCACAATTCTACTGTAGTTATAGCTTTTCTCCATCATCACAGCAGAGTGCTTGTTGGTATTAGTTCACAATTCTACTGTAGTTATAGCTTTTGTCCATCATCACAGCAGAGTACTTGTTGGTATTAGTTCACAATTCTACTGTAGTTATAGCTTTTCTCCATCATCACAGCAGAGTGCTTGTTGGTATTAGTTCACAATTCTACTGTAGTTATAGCTTTTGTCCATCATCACAGCAGAGTACTTGTTGGTATTAGTTCACAATTCTACTGTAGTTACAGCTTTTCTCCATCATCACAGCAGAGTACCTGTTGGTATTAGTTCACAATTCTACTGTAGTAATAGCTTTTGTCCATCATCACAGCAGAGTACTTGTTGGTATTAGTTCACAATTCTACTGTAGTTATAGCTTTTGTCCATCATCACAGCAGAGTACTTGTCGGTATTAGTTCACAATTCTACTGTAGTTATAGCTTTTGTCCATCATCACAGCAGAGTACTTGTTGGTATTAGTTCACAATTCTACTGTAGTTATAGCTTTTGTCCATCATCACAGCAGAGTACTTGTTGGTATTAGTTCACAATTCTACTGTAGTTATAGCTTTTCTCCATCATCACAGCAGAGTGCTTGTTGGTATTAGTTCACAATTCTACTGTAGTTATAGCTTTTGTCCATCATCACAGCAGAGTACTTGTTGGTATTAGTTCACAATTCTACTGTAGTTATAGCTTTTCTCCATCATCACAGCAGAGTGCTTGTTGGTATTAGTTCACAATTCTACTGTAGTTATAGCTTTTGTCCATCATCACAGCAGAGTGCTTGTTGGTATTAGTTCACAATTCTACTGTAGTTATAGCTTTTGTCCATCATCACAGCAGAGTACTTGTTGGTATTAGTTCACAATTCTACTGTAGTTACAGCTTTTCTCCATCATCACAGCAGAGTACCTGTTGGTATTAGTTCACAATTCTACTGTAGTAATAGCTTTTGTCCATCATCACAGCAGAGTACTTGTTGGTATTAGTTCACAATTCTACTGTAGTTATAGCTTTTGTCCATCATCACAGCAGAGTACTTGTCGGTATTAGTTCAGAATTCTACTGTAGTTTAGGGTCACTGCTCAGCGACAGTAGCTACACCTTCATAGATTAGTTTGGGGGAGGAAAACTGTTTTGTCATTTATAAGTTAGGCAACATTAAACTAAATAGTTCTCTTTTCAGGTGCTTTAGGCCTTAATATTTATCAGTAATCATTACCACATTTACTAGCTTCGGTGGCGTAGTTGTTGGCATGCAGTGCCCAAGATCCTCGGATTTTTAAGAGCGTTAAATTCCTTCAGTATGCCTTCCTTCGGAGGGGAAGTAAAGCCAGTTGTCCCTTGTCATAGATTTGTGGCATGTAAACGATCCTTCCACTAACTAAATTCATATGAAGCTAAATTTCAAAGTTAGATTTCATTGTAATGCTTTATCAAAGTTCCAATGTTCACCACTAGGTGTCAGTGACATCTGGTAGCGAAAGTTGGAACAACTTCAAATTGAACGGAAATTGTAGCTCACCCCATGGGTGTCCGCTTGAAGCAGCTACAGCCTCTGACAATCAGAACTTGTCCTCTGACACTCCCGGCACTAAAAGCCATATGATAAATAAATAAATAATCACACACTAAGTTTTCTGACAGTTTTTGTATTGATTTGGAGGACAGAGACTGCCTGTGAGTGTCACTGTAGGGTTGGTAGTGCTTAGTAGAACTATTTGTCTTTTAGATTTGAACCTGATGATGCTTGCTTGACGAGCGAAACATATCATCCATTAGTTTGTCCCCTTCATCAATAGTCCATAACAATACACATATTAATCACATGTAATTTATTTCAGGTTATTTTTTCGCATATTCCGAATTATTTTGTGTTGACCAACTTAAAGCTACAATATTAATAGGGAAATTGGCAACACTGGAAAATGGTTTCAAAGCGACCTTTACTCATTTTAAGATGGCAACACTGGAAAATGGTTTCAAAGCGATCTATACTCAATTTAAGATGGCATCACTGGAAAATAGTTTCAAAGCAACCTTTACTCAATTTAAGATGGCAACACTGGAAAATGGTTTCAAAGCAGTCTTTACTCAATTTAAGATGGCAACACTGGAAAATGGTTTCAAAGCAACCTTTACTCAATTTAAGATGGCAACACTGGAAAATGGTTTCAAAGCAACCTTTACTCAATTTAAGATGGCAACACAGGAAAATAGTTTCTAAGGGATCTTTACTCAATTTAAGATGGCAACACTGGAAAATTGTTTCAAAGCCATCTTTACTCAATTTAAGATTAACATTCACATAACATTACAAGCTTTTCTTGTGCAGAGAGTAACAAGCCTTATATAGATAACTGTGAACCACTGAGGAGGTGTTCTTGGTCCTGGGTTTACTTGCAGGAAGGTGGCAACACAGCACATGATCCCTCAGAACCTCTCAGGTGTTAAAGCTCCCACTTGTACAATGGCTGAGCTGAAAACCAAACCCACTTCTTCACGAGGCTTAGTGTATCCTGTTCCAACCTTCAGACAAGAATTCAATTTCTTGGCTGAGCCAGGGATGTAACCCAGGACCTTTGGGAGGGGAGATTCAATACGTACCCCGATACCACAGAAGGTGGCATCTTGCTGAGTATGCCTCATTATAGTGCTCCTTCGGTTTTGCTACCCCAATAACGTTTTGAGGATCCAATCAACCTTCTGTGGGCTCTACTGACTGAGATAATCTGACAGACACATGACAATGGTTGTCTGTGAAGCTAGCATGTGCCAACACAATCATACTGTGATATTAGACTCTCTTAGGCATATTAATTCTCTAACATGTACTCCTTGTACAATACATGACCTAATGGCTGAAATGCCTCCTCCAGGTTTAATGACCTCTAGATGTGAATGTCGTATAATACCAATGAAATATTAAATTATTCCAACTGGCATCTGTAAACAGTATAACAATTTGTGGGCTCCTGGAAATTCATGATTACAGTGATTGTTCCATTTACCATCAACATATTGTTGTCTTATTTTAACGTGATTTGTCCAGATATGATGTTTCGTATTCTTAAGAATGAAGTCTTATTGGATATTCCTCAGTTCAACTACACATTAATTCAGCATTTTGTCACCGGCTTGAATGTTGTGCTTCCCATAGCAGGAAAGAACTGTCCAAATGTAATGTTAGCTGTGGGGTAACCTTGTGGAAACATTTGTTATGGATGTTTTTCAGCCTGTTTACATCTCATTTGTCAAGATTTTGTATTCACTATATATATTTAAAAAAAAGAAAAAAGAACTGTCATCCCATTTGTAATATACTGTAATTACTGATACCAAGATTTTTTTTAAAGTGATACACATGCTATATTGGCCTAGAATCTACTGGTAATTATTGAGACTGGTGGCTATTATTGATGCTATGCAGGTTGTTAGACGTGGCATGTACTGTGAGTTATGAGTATTATACGCAACTTCTTTCTAACATGAATTAATCTTTTCAACTGACCCTGTTTGATGGAGCGCCAATCCAACGACTCTGCTCATATCTGCATCCAAACTGTTGTTTTTGTTATTCCTAGTGACGCCAGGGTGTAAATTATGATTATTCTGGTAGTCTGTGCCATCTATAAACAAGTGTTCAGATTCAGAAAGTAGGCACAGTAGGTCTTGTGTTTATTAGACACTTGTTCATAGTTTAAACCAATCCATCACCTAAAATATTGGATACCCTTTTTTTTTTACTTTTTAAAAAGGCACAAAATGTTACTTGTTTTTTCCTTTTTTACTTTGTGCATGATTCCTGTTGTAGACTGGATCAGTTATTACAATTCCATTTGATTTTTTCATAATAAAATCTCTACAATAAAACTTGTAACTAGGATACTTTGTGTTTTATTTAATACAAACGTAGGTACCGACTGAGCTATTACACGTTTGGCGAGCCTTTGCTGTTTTGAAGCGAATGCGCAGTCTGATAGTTAAATGAGTATATCGGTGCTTCAATGCTTGTGCGCGGCAGGAGGGAAGGAATGTATAGTCTGTTATCGATGCTAAGAGATTACGTGTTGTTCTGCTCCTGGTACTTATACAGGGTCTTTCATATAAAGTAAGAACGGCGAGCGGCGGTTTTGTCATTCGCTGCTGAAGCCGGCTTGGCCGAGCTTGTGACGCACCACGGCCCCCTGCTGTAGTATTGAAAGCGCGCGCATAGTACAAACTTGACCTTGCAATAAGCGTGCAGGTGTTGCCAGTCACCAGTCTGAACCACAGCTGCTAACATGTTGAGACAGTTAACATTGCAACATCGTATTTTTTGTATGTAAAATGTATTTTAATTACGATTCGGCTCGGCGGGTACGTGATGCATTTGTTCAGCAATTTCCTGATGAAGTGCCACCTTCACTAGCACAGATTCACGTAATTGTAAATAACTTTGACACTACTGGCTCAGTGCTCAATAAAAAATACAAAATAAAAAATCAGAAAAAATACAGTGGCATGACTCACTCGCGTCAGCCAAAATGTGGTTACCAGATACAATGCCTGTATAACCCAGGAAGGACGACACTTCCAGCAACTTTTATAAGGTAATATTTCATAGAGGATTGTACACACGCTTAGAGCAGGGGGCCACGGCTTGCTACAAGCTCGGTCAAGGCCACCACACTAGCGAATAACAAACCCGCCGCTTGGCGTTCTTACTTTATATGAAAGACCCTGTATATTGATTATACTAATAACATTCATTCAATTGTGTTAATACACTATTCTTCCGTTAAGTATATGATTATCACATTTTTGAAATGCCCAACTTACCAAAAGCAAAGCTCGTGCCACAATGATTCATCGACATACATTCAGACTGCACCAATATCTCCAGGAAAACGGACTGCATTATACCGCTGGTAATTTGAAATTCATACATCTTCGGCTGGCAAGGTTTCGTCAAACGGGTAATTACTATATGCTCTAAGCGACGCTGAGCAATCACGGAAAATAGAGCTGGGGCCACTTTCACGGGCCATCCCCACTCCTGCTGTCCGCACGGCAGATATCCTCCTCGGCCCCTCAACACTACACTTTTCTGTGTTCCTCTTTCGGCCTACCAGCCACGTGTATCTTCCACTTTTGATGTCCTCGTTTTTAACGCTGACAGTGCACGGGGGTTAGGCCTTTTTATCAGTATCATGTCATTGATTAGCGTATTGACTGTGGAATCCCAGAGTCATAGGAACGTGATGCATTATGGGAATAGAAATCAAAGAATTCACAGCGGAAACAAGCAATTCTTTTCTTTCTTATTACTGATTCTAGTGAAGGTCCAGAGTGTTTGCTTAGCAATTATGTGGTGTGCGTATCGAAGTAGTATAATTAAGAATGGCATTTCGAAGACCAACGAGGAAACTCGATTGTTGTCTTCAACATCAAGCCTTGATGCAATATATAGCAACAGTGTGTGTGCTGCCAACTCTTGGTAACACTACCCGAATGAGGCTTCGAGCGGCTCGGTCATGGAACACAGCTCACACAAGACCAATGATTATCACTTTCTAATTTCGATCCTCAGCTGTTTTCCCTTACTGTATTCTGGTGAGTAGGGCGAGTCCCAAATTTCCAAAGGTTGAAGCGATCAACAAATTTACCTCCACTACCAAACAGCACACTCGTTATCTGGGACCACAGTATGGGTACAGGTACTTAGGCAAAACAGGAAGAACGGATTTTAGAAAAACAATTGATAGGGCCCCGTCTCCAAACTTCCAGTTGGCAGCACTGAAAGACACTTGGAAGCACCACTTATTATACTGTACGGTATATGAATTGCAGCCTATGGCCATTCTTGATTGAACGCCCGAGGCCTCCCAACAAGTTCAATTCCAAGTAGTTCCACCTTTGGCTACAAGATGCTACTGTCACTTAACACCTAGCGGCGAACATTGGAACTTGATAGAGCATTTCTAACTACCCAAATATAACCTACAAATTTTTGCTACACACTACCAATTGCGATTTTTTTTTCTTTTTAGCAATTCTAGTGAAGGTCCGGAGTGTTGGTTTTGCAATTATGTGTCGTCTGTGTCAAAGTAGTATAATTAAGAACAGACGCGGCTCATGGTGTTGGAGCTGGGGAAGGCTCATACGTAGTGCCAAATGCTGGTATAACGCATTATGCGACACCCACATACACGGCTGCAGGATTTTTAATTTCACGGTGAAAGGTGGGGGAGGTCGAAACAGAACTCTTGTTGTCAAACAGATTGGCACCATTATGTTATTTTATGAAGCATTTTTTTCCCCTAATTAAAATGAATTTACTTACCTAGTTTCGAAATTCAGGAAGAGGCAATGCATTCCTTTTCTAATTTAACCTACTCCCCATTCTAATCAGTCCCGATCAGAGGAGTCTGTTTCACGGTTGTACACTACCAAACAATCGCAGAACGGCGGCAGATTTTAAACAGAATACTTCTCTTAAGACTCAGTAGTTGGTTCTGCTACCCATTGCCACCTCATGGTGCTATCTGGTGGAAATATTTTAGTTAATATACTTTAAGGGATACCATTTGAGTTCTCAATAATGAATATCACTTATTAGTCATCTAACTGTTTTTGGTAACTTGTCAATTAATAATCCTTAGGAGAGTGAAAGAGGGAAAGCATAAAATTTTATGAGAGTGGTTTGTGTCTCCATGAACAACTTTAAATGCATTCCACAGAATAAGAACATCCTGTCATCGTTGGCAAGCCTGCCTTAGGCTGTAGTCGGCTGAGCCTTCAGCGATACAATGGAAACGAATGGAGCTTTCATAACCACGCCCCCCATCCCTGTTACATAGGAAGTAATAGGACATTTAAAGCGCAGCCAAACGACGCTACTACCCATTTGAAAAACATTCTTTATCAACAGTTCCAAATATATTGACTCATGACTGAATGGACTGAGTGAAATTTATAAATGTTTCCAATCAATATAAATTATAAATTCCTCAATTAAATATGTATATTTATAGAATCTTTCAAGAGAGGCTCCGCCTAAGAGCCTTTAATCACCAGCCGCGCCTGATTAAGAATGACATTTCTAAGACTAAATTTTGAGGGTAGACAGTAGGCAGTGGTAGGCTCTTGTACATGCCATAAATCTATGACATGGGCTCGCCGGCTTTGCTTCCCCTTCGAAGGAAGGCATACAGAAGGATTTTAACACTCTTAAAAATCCAATGACTTCGACCAAGATTAAACCCGCGATCTTCGGCATAGCATTTCAGCATGCTAGCAACTACGCCACTGAAGCTGCACTCATGATAAACAGCTGGGTGCTGAGTATATATTTAATTTTATTTATTTAACTAGATTTCAACACACTAGCTCTCTTTGTAATCAGATACTTGAAGAAAATAAATAACAAGAAATTCAAAATTGTTAATTTTACTGAGTTGTAATTTGAAGAAGTGTGTTTATCACCACATTCCTCCAGTTCTGTGGTGTCACATTGTGATTGCATCTCAACGATGAAAGGTTTTAAGTGATTAAATTAACACACGGTGTATTGAAAAGTGTGTGGGAAATGTGGCTTTTGTTTTGTTATCTTTTGCGGTCAGAACTAGGGTTACCAGATGCTTTTTGCGGAATGTAGGGCATTTCAGGAAAATCACAAAATATAACACTAAAAAACAAAAATACATTAATAAATATTTAATGCATATTATTCTGGTTATTGATTTCTATTGTGAAACATCCTTTCATATTTCAAAGAGGAACTGATATGTTCTGCGGGATAAATTTGACACTGAGCTTAGTTGCTAAAATGTCGTTAAATATACACTTCTGCTTTGGCATTGTAAAAAGTCGTGTTTAGCCGAGGTTTAATTTAACATGTGTTGAAAGAATGCAATCACAATCAACAATGCTCACTCGCCAGCATTCAAGCAGCAAAGAGAAACGCTCTCCCCACAGATGATGTAGTACACATAGAAACAGCATTTCCCCCGCAATCGCAACTCATTCTTCTTTTCTTCTCATTATGCGACTGGAAACTTTTTTTTTAAACCGCTGATGTGTTTAAATGTTAAATGGAGGAATTTATGGACTTAAAGAAATTCCTCCCGGACAAACGTTTGAATTGTGTCTAGTGAGAGCTAATGCCATTCAAGTCCTCTACTGCAACTGTAAATAAGTGATCATTTTTAATGTTCCCAACATAAATACCCGGGCAATTCTTTAGTCAATAAAAAAGTAGTGTTGATGTGAGGGGACTGCCTTATGCAATGTTATTTTCACATTTCATGATAAAATGAACTTTCTACTCCTCATTACTTAGCCTAATCATTCTTCTGTTCATGATCTTGTGTTCCAAGAAGGCTTTAATATTCACATAGGAGACGTTCCGTAAGAGAAGGGCAAACCCCCCGTTAGTGTTCTTTATGGTCTATAATGCACGGGTGCCCCATGCTGGCGAGCTTGCCCTTATCGTACAGAAAGTGAACAATATATTGTGGCCTCGCCCTTATTGTACGTTAAGTGAATATTATACTATGGCCTCGCCCTTATCCAATGGAAAGTGAACATTATATTGTGGCCTCGCCCTTATCCTATGGAATGTGAACATTATATTGTGGCCTTGCCCTTATCGTACGGAACGTGAACATTATATTGTGGCCTCGCCCTTATTGTATGGAAAGTGAACATTATATTGTGGCCTCGCCCTTATCATACGGAAAGTGAACATTATATTGTGGCCTCGCCCTTATTGTACAGAAAGTGAACATTATATTGTGGCCTTGCCCTTATCGTACGGAAAGTGAACATTATATTGTTGGCTCGCCCTTATTGTACGGAAAGTGAACAAGATAATGTGGTCTCGCCCTTATCGTACGGAAAGTGAACATTATATTGTGGCCTTGCCCTTATCGTATGGAAAGTGAACATTATATTGTGGCATTGCCCTTATCGTACGGAAAGTAAA
Source organism: Meconema thalassinum (assembly GCA_946902985.2). Lineage (NCBI taxonomy): Eukaryota > Metazoa > Arthropoda > Insecta > Orthoptera > Tettigoniidae > Meconema > Meconema thalassinum. The sequence goes on from OX336397.1 coordinate 149,016,608, forward strand.
CATTATATTGTGGCCTTGCCCTTATTGTACGGAAAGTCAATATTATATTGTGGCCTTGCCCTTATTGTACTGAAAGTGAATATTATATTGTGGCCTCGCCCTTATTGTATGTTAAGTGAACATTATACTGTGGCCTCGCCCTTATCCTATGGAAAGTGAACATTATATTGTGGCCTCGCCCTTATTCTATGTAATGTGAACATTATATTGTGGCCTCGCCCTTATCGTACAGAAAGTGAACATTATATTGTGGCCTCACTCTCATCCAATTCACGAGCACAAACCTTGCACACTGATTATCGCCAAATGCACATGTGGCGGGATTCGACCCTCTCTAATGGAACGCCTCCTAAGTGCTATATCTTTCCTTTAGCTTCATTAGTTCCACATCATTGTATGGCTTTTATAGCAGCAACAAGTAGCCTACTTCATTTCATGTTAATAATTAATTAGTGCATCTCTCTTAATGAACCTCATTTGCCAAGTACAAGCACAGAACAAAATAAGGACAACTTGATTTTTTTTATTACAGTAATGTTAAGAAAGAATTTGTGGTATTAAGGAGGGCTGAAAAGGAGTGTATGATTGAGGAATTTTAACTAAGATATCGCCACAACGAATTATATGTGGGTAAGTTCTTGGAGCCTATGATTCAACAAATACATTTACTGATAGATTGTTTTGTTTACAGCTAGCCTAAAAATAAATTAAGGAAAAGTAAAGCTGAAATACAAGCTCAGGGCTTAAGTACTCTTTAACTGGCCAACCACCCTTCCTACAGAGACCTGCTCCTTTTATCCTAGAAGCCAAGGCTACACCCAAATAATCTCCTACACTGCGGGAGCCTCAGGTCATTGGGTATCATTGTACTGGGTTGGATTCTTGGTTAATGCATGTTAAAATTTCAGAGTCACATCCATTCCAAGTAAACAAAGAAAAGAAAGGTTCTGTGGCTTATGGTCACGAGAAACTACAAGTTTGCTTTGCTTTCAGTCTCTAGTGAATGTGCAAATAGAACTGGTGAATAACACTATGTGCAATGGCATCGCCAATCAAGTAAAACATCCACTAATAAACTCACTCTAACAGTTGCTTAACACCAATCAGATCTAACTTATTTATTTATTTACTTATTTATTTACATAGGTCCCAATGAGCCTGAGCTCGTGTTAGGGACAATCAAGTAACATAGTTACAGCATGGCATATATATAATTTTTGTAACATTATTGTTTAATTTAATAGTAACTTATATTATATTGCTAGTGACTAATTTTACAGAGATAATTCGGTATGATACATTGCATTGCTTAAGGCTATTGTACATGGGCTATTCATTCCTTAATAGGAAGTCTTTTGTTTTCCTCTTAAATGTTTTTATAGAGAAACTTTCCCTTATGCCTAATGGTAGCGAGTTGTATTCTTTTATTATAGAGGACATAATTCCTTTAGTTCCAAATTTAATGGATTGGGAATGGCTGGTGAATATTTGATTTACTCCTCTTGTTGCATAATGATGAATGTCATTTGCATGGGTAAAATGGATGTGTGTGTGTATCAATTTGTTTTCTAATTTGTATACAAATACTGTTGCTGACATAGCTATTTGTTTTTGCAGTGGCATAATTTTAGTTCTTGAGTATAATTCATTTGAGGGTGTGAGCCAAGGAAGTCCAAAGAAAGATTTTATAGCACGTTTCTGGAGTATCTCAAGTTCTTTTATCAGCTCCTTCTTACAATATCCCCATATGAAATTCATGTACATTAGATGTGAATGTATCAGAGCAAAGTATATATTTTTCAATTGTTGGCTAGTAAGACAGCTATATCTTAATCTGAAAATAATACCAATTAAAGGGCTGATTTTATGTTTTACATTTTCTACATGATTTTCCCAGGTTAGTGTACTATCTAGTGTGATACCTAAGTATGTTGCCGATTTAACCCTTTCTATTTCTTTGTTGGCTATGTTGACTATGTTTGTGGTCTCAATCTTGTATGATGGTTTATGGAAGAATAAATATTTTGTTTTAGTGATATTGATAACCATTTTGTGTGCTCTCAACCAATCCACCAGCTTATTGAGATCATAATTAATATTTAGCATAATTTCCTGTTCAGATGTTCCCAGATAGAGTATAAAAATATCATCTGCAAATAGTTTAAGCTTGCCTTTCAATTCTAATAATACTATATCATTAATATAGGCCAAGAAAAGAATTGGTCCTAAGACAGAACCTTGAGGTACTCCTGTGTCAATTCTCATTTGAGACCCTTTTACATTATCGATTGCAACATATTGTTTTCTGTTAGTGAGGTAGTTCTTGAACCAATCATGTGCCACTCCTCTGATGCCTGCAAATTCTAGTTTACTAAGGAGAATCTTATGGTTAACCAGATCGAATGCTTTTTGAAGGTCAATTAGTACACCAGCAGCTAGTTTGTTTTCATCTAATGCCTTTTCTACATCAGTTACTACTTCAAATATAGCACTATCAGCTCCTCTATTTGGAATAAACCCATATTGGCAGTTTGCAAAGTAATCATTTTTCATGAAGAAATTCATAAGTCTTCGTTTAACAACGCTTTCTAGAACCTTGCTGATGGCAGATATAATATTAATGGGTCTGTAATTTGATGGGTGGGTTTTGTCTCCTTTTTTGTAGATCGGGACCACCCTAGAGACTTTACAGGCATCGGGGAATATACCAGTCATCAGTGAAAGATTTATTATTTTGACAAGATATGGTGTAAGGCCCTCAAGACACAATTGTAGCATGACATTAGTAGTGTTGTCCTCACTTATATTGTTTTTGTGTTTTAGGGAGTTTATAATTGATTGTATTTCATTAGCATCAGTAGGTAACATAAAGATTGTCTTAGTGCTAGTAGTATTTTTATAGCTTGCAATGTCCGAGGTAGGACCGTTTCCTTGATTTTCCCATATACTGTTAGCAATATTGACATAATATTTATTAATTTCATCACATATATTTTCCTTTTTTTCGACATTTGTGCCATCGACTATAAGTTTGACAATTTCATTTTTCCCCTTCTTTGGCCTATTTAACATCTCATTAACAACACTCCACACTTCCCTCTGATTATTTGCATTTTGAATTTTTTGGTCAAAGTAGTTTCTTTGTAGGTTTCTCTTAAGTTTTGTAACTTGGTTGCTAATAATTTTATATTCTTCTAAAATTTCTGCAGATGGATTTTTAACTTTGGTTTTTGTATATATCTTATCTTTCCCTTGTATTAGTGCTAAAAGATCTTGTGTGATCCAGGGTTTTATTGGGGGGGCACTTGGCTCCTTATTTGTATATTTCATAGTACAGGCTTCTATTCCTTTATTAATAAAATCACAGAATTTATTGTAGTAGTCATTGATGTTAGTTTCATTGCATACAAATTCTTGAGTTATTAAATATTTATTAAGTTTTTTGTAGTTTATTTTATCCTTTTCTATTGGCCTATCATCACATATTGAGTTCCTGTTTATCTTTTTGTTTCTCATTTCACAGATTAGTAAATGGTGATCACTCAAATCATTATCAATATTATAGACATTACATATTTTGTCACAGTCGTTCACCAATACATGATCAATTAGAGTAGAGCTAGTTTGTGTTACACGAGTTGGATATTTTGTATTACATAAGACTAGACCGTATGATTTGACTAGGTTAATATAACTACTAGTATATCTGTCCCCAAATAATAGATCGATATTCATATCACCTAGTATTATAACAGGATTCGTTGAGTAAGAACTAATAATTACTTCGAGATCAGTTAGAAAGTGTGGAATGTTGCTTTTATGAGGGTTATAAGCAGTGATTATATTGTATTCTTGATGGCCTTTTCTCACAGTAATGTGCAGTATGCTGTGGGTGGAATTTATTTCCTTTACAAGGGTACTGCTACATTTGTTTGAAATATACAAAGATACTCCCCCTCCAGCTTGTTTTCTAACTATGTGATATGCAACATATTTCTTAATATTGAAAAACATTTTTGTTTGTTCTGTTAACCAATTTTCTGAGATTGCTAGGACATCTACACCTTTGATTCTGTCTAACATTATTTGGATATCATCGAACTTGTTTTTTATGCTATGTGCATTTATGTGTACGCATTTTAGTGTACTGGTATCGGTTATTATGTGTTTACTGTCCTTAATTTTATAATAATCGCTAAGTGTATTACAGTTACACTCGGTTAATTCTAGTGTATTATTATTTGCATTACCTAAAAAATTTAATTTCTGTGATTCTAGTTCCATATGGGATAATACTTAGTAGATATCTTACTATTCCATAGATTTTAGTTTGAGAGGGCGAGTGAATCCAGTATTTCAGCACTTGATATAAGCTTTGAGGGTCCATTTTGATTTTTCCGAATGTATATTTTGCAGTCTCTGACCCAAGTTGCAAAGATTTTTCCCTGTTGTCTCAATTCACGGCACTTTTTGGCGATGGTTTCATTTCTTGGGGTCAGGTGTTCATTGATATATATATTACCACCATCACTGTAACCAATTTCACTTGTCTTCAGGGTCTTCTTTTGTCTTCTGCTACTGAGAATCTCTTCCTTCTTCCACCTATTATTTAATTTCACAATTATCGGTTGAGGCCCAGGCTTTGTTGACGGGAGGCGGTGAGCTGCGTCTATGTTTGCCCTGGTGATTTCAACTCCTAACGTCTTGCCAATGTCCGAGATTTTGTGAAATACATCCTCCTCTCTTTCAGTGGGTATTCCATACACTATCAAGTTGTTCTTGCGCTGGTACTGTTTTAGTTCCTCCAATTCATTGATAGCTCTAGATGCTGCCATTTCTGCGTCCTTGACGGTTTTTCTCTCTTTCTTCAGAGTTTCAATTTCCCGGTGGAGTTCATCATACTTTTCTGATAAGAAAGTTGCTAGTTTTCTTACCTCGTGGTTTTCTTCTCTCATCGCCGAAAGGGATTCCTCAAGTTTCTGGGAGAAAGATGCCATAACCTCTTTGAGGTTAGGTTGCGGGAGGCAGTCTTCACGATTGCATGACCATTTAAAAGTATCATCTTTCCGGAATTGTTGGTAAGTGTCTTTACTCATTTTCATGCATGTTACATGAAACCAGCGTCCACACTCACCATCACATCCTACAGCCTGCTGATTATTCTTGATCTTTTTGCCACATGGAGCACAGTTGACCGTCATGATATTAAATGTTATATGTCTTCTCTTTTAACAAGTTATGTATTGTATTTCTCCTACGTATTTTATCTACACTGTTCACACAATATTTAACACTTTAGTCACTCGCGTAATCCTCGGTAAACCTGCGAAATTTCTTAATTTTGCTTACGTTTAGAATATAAACCTTTTACATATCCGCCATTTTGTAATCCTTGTCACAGCCAAAAAGTTTCCTTTAAACCACACTGCATCTTTTACAGGTCAGTGGCATGTGTACAGGATTGGGGATGAAGTAAGATGAGTTTTCCATGTGATGGATGGGTTTTACATCTGGATGAGAGAAGTATTAGTAATGATGTGTGGCTTTTGGAGAGGCCTGGTGCAGGTCTTTCCAGTTGGCACCTGTAGGCGGCCTGCACTTTATAGTGGAATTAATACGGGTCATTAGTAGACCTAATGATATTCCATAGCTTCAGTTACGAGGCCTACATCAAGAGTTAACAAGGGCTATCGTGGTGTAATCAGTTCACACACTGCCCAGAGAGCTGGGATTCAGTTTCAAGTCACAACAGTAGTCTTATTTTCAACACTTAGGTATCAAAGTATGTATTCCTCATGGAAATCTATAATCTGGAGTCATTTCTATGACCATATTTTTTGACATACTGTATAGATTATTATTGTAGTTTCAATTAGGGGCTTAGGATCTCTTTGGTCACCGGCCCGTGTACTTGTGTGTGCATGGCATTTGATAATGTGTTATTGTGATGACTATCAGTGTTTGTATTAGGGGTGAAGGATTTGGGGCAGCTGCCTTGGGACTTGAAATAATATGCAATTCACTAACTTATAACTTACCGCCGTTTCCCCCTGTGAGTGGGAGCTTTAGAATGCACCCACGGTCTCCCCTGCCTGACGTAAGAGGCGACATTGGCTATCCTTTCAGGTTCCCGCAGTGGTTTTGAATCTAAATTACATTTTGTAAGTATTTTCCATGTAAATTCCGTTTTGTGAGTATTTTCAATCTAAATTACATTGTGTGCATATTTTCAATCTAAATGAGATTTTGTAAGTGATTTCCATCTAAATTACAGGAACACCGAAGAAGTGCAAAAACAACTAGATGCACTGAACGAAAATATTCAGAAGTACGGCCTGAAAATCAGTATAGAGAAAAGCAAGACCATGGTGATGACAAGAGGGGAAAGACAAGGAAAGGGCACTGTGAAAATTGGACACGTTCAAATACCTAGGAAGTGAATTTATGCAAACTGGTAGGTTGGACATGGAGATTGGCAGGAGGGTACAGCAGAGCAATGCATTCTATCAAAGTGTAAGAAAACTTGTTTGGGATAAGGAAGTACCATGGAAAAGCAAGGAGGTAATATATAAAGTGTACTATGTTCCCATATTAACTTATGCAGCTGAGACTTGGACCCTGACAAGCAGGCAAGAGCGTTAGAATCCAAGCCAGTTAAATGAAATTCCTAAGAAGTATGATAGGAAAGACAAGGAAAGACAGAGTGAGGAATGAAGATGTTAGGAAGGAAGTTGGGATGGAAAAACTAAATGAGAGAATTGAGAAGAATAAACTAAGGTGGTTTGGACATGTAAAGAGGATGGAGGTAAATAGAATACCAAGACAGGTGCTGGAGGCGAAGTGCAAGGGTAAGAGAGCAAGAGGAAGACCTAGAGCAAGGTGGATTGATTCAGTGAAGAACAGCGTAAGAAAAAGAAATCTGGACTGGGACAAGATCGTGGAAGAAGAATGGTGGAAGGAAAGAGGAAAGTGGAGAAGTGCCATAAATACCCCGACCCGGCAGAAGCTGGATAAGGGGAAATGATGATGATGATGATTAGATTTGATTTTGTAAATGCTTTCTATCTACATTACATTTTGTGAGTATTTTCAATCTAAATTATATTTTGTAAGTATTTTTAATCTAAATTACATTGTGTGTGTATTTTCAATCTAAATTAGATTTTGTAAGTGTTTTCCATCTACATTACATTTCGTGAGCATTTTCAATCTAAATTACATTTTGTAAGTACGGTATTTTCAATCTCAATTACATTTTTTGAGTCTTTTCCATCTAAATTATATTTTGTGAGTATTTTCAATCTAAATTGCATTTTGTGAGTCTTTTCAATCTAAATTACATTTTCTGGGTGTTTTCAATCTAAATTAGTTTTCGTTATAGTATTTATTTCATTATCACTCGGACCATTAGGGGACAATAACCTAGATGTTAGGCCCCTTTAAAACAACAATTATCATCATCATACACCGCCGGTGGACTCTGGATACACATTCGGGTATCACAGTCTGCGAGCCTGAAATTCTGGGGCATATTGATACGTAAATTGTCAGTTGCCCAGAGAAGTTGACCGGTTAACAATCGTGGACTGTTGACAGGTAGCACCTCCAGTCGGCTGTTACTAGACTACCAGACTTGCTTCAATACTCGAGCCCTCATGAACACTGGCGGAAATCCTTCGAGTAAACAGTGCCATTGTAGGATTTACCTGGAGTGGGAAAAATATGAGTAAAATTGCAGCCAGTGTGGCCACTTTCAAATTTCCCAACTTGCAGCCGTCCTGTGCTTTCATGGAGTGTGATTTAACATGCTCGGCTTTGCTGCTAAGTTAAAAATTATATCATAATGAATGGATGGGGAAGTGTGATCACTTGGCTATTATTGCCTGATTCAAGGTACACTTCACATTCCTTTCTTATTATACACATTTTGAGCTGATATATTTGAACAGATTCCACATGTTCAAGTACAGAAGATAAGCACTATTCACGTGGAGCGTGTAAAACTCATCCGACCCGTCATAACTGGTATTCTGGGGTTTACTTCGTCCATTTTTGGTCCATATTAACTATACTAATTTATTTTCAACTCTCAGCATTGCTCATTGAACCTTGACAGTGTTCCCTCGTCTCTCTGCATTGCTCATTGAACCTTGACAGTGTGCCCTCGTCTCTCAGCATTGCTCATTGAACCTTGACAGTGTGCCCTCGTCTCTCTGCATTGCTCATTGAACCTTGACAGTGTGCCCTCGTCTCTCTGCATTGCTCATTGAACCTTGACAGTGAGCCCTCGTCTCTCTGCAGGTATGATTTCGCCGCTTTCTACATTAGGCCTCATTGAACCTTGACTGTGTGTCCTCGTCTCTCTGCAGGTATGATTTCGCCGCTTTCTACATTAGGCCTCATTTTCTTGGGTTCACTTTTAATTTTGGCTTTTCTTTCTGTTTTCTCATTAAGTTCATGTTTCCTCTGCGGTTTGAGCCTTGGGTCTTCAACTATATTTAATTGAATTTTATCTACATGCCTACACATTAAGGGATTCAACCTACGTCCATTTTGCTTCCGTTTGACTGAAAAATAATAACTTGATACATTAGCCTCCTTTCTACATCAAGAGGAAATTACTACATCTTTTCATGCACTACCTTACATCAAGCATAAACGGAAAGTGGCCAGCTGTAATCTTATTGTGTAATGAGTATTTCACTTGAACTCCGAAACTCAATCTCCATGGACTCAGGGCCGGAGAGCCTTTGGCTCTGCATAAACAAAAACTTGCATGCATTTTATTTAGTGCTTTATCCTGTTTTTTAACCAGAATTTTTATATATGTTTTTATATTTTCTAGATTTTATACTGTGTTTGATGTATGTAAGATTGTTCACCAAGTTTGTCTGTTGTGGCTGAGGAAGGGCTGAGCATGGCAGCCCGAAACATGTACCCCTGCAATATATAATTTATAGTTTTGATTGACAGGCAAATCTACTTTAAATAACTGGCATTGCAGTTGCTTCCCAATTCACATTATTGTGGTTCTATGTGAAAACCACGGTATTAATCACAGACTACCTAATCTCATAATACAAACATATTTGGATGTGCATGTAGTTAAGAGTCTTGCAACTTATTCAGTAATTGTAGGTGAAGGACCAGGTCTATCACAGAGAGACCACGATTGTAGAGCTAGGGACTTGGATCTTAAGATTTTTCTTTGGCAATGGTAGCAATTATCTACCATATAACTATTTTTTTACGTGTCCTTTTAACTCAGAATTGCAATGTCTTGAATAAATCAATGAGATCAACAATACTACTCAAGTAGTGGAGTGATGGTGCTTCCAAATAGTGTCATGGCCGCCGCGTGAGTCCAAGCCAATATTTCGCGAACCCATGGTCGGATGTTGACAAATGAGGTGTCGTTGGACTCGAGCTGACGTCCTCTTTCCTATGGACCATGTATTGTATTAAAAAAAATTGTTTTAGAATGTAGGCGATAGTTTGAAAACCAAACATGATAGAACATTATGCCATGGCTCAAACGGATGGTCTTTATGACCTTTATTTTCTATAATAAAACTTTTTTATTTTTTATGTTTTTTTGAAAACACTCGAATTTTGAAAAGCCTATATTTTGGAAACTAGGAAGTTTACAAAAAAGTTTATTGGGCGTAAATCAATTGCCCATACGCCCTCTACCTCTAAAATAAATCTCAAGTCTCTAGAGTAAACATTTGTAGTAGTGGGATGACGAGAGAGCTGCCCCACTTCTTTTTGAAACCTCCTCGTATTTGCCCCGAACCTGATATCTCGCTAACCAATCATGGTATTTGAACATACAGGGTGTCCTAGCACTCGTAGTGATGCCCCCTACTTTCCTAAAGGCTCTTTATTCAATTAAAAGACCAAAACTAAAAGGTCATCCGCTTTTAATATCTCGCGAACCAATCATGATAAAGGCGTGTACGACGGGTCCAAGGACTCGGGCTGACGTCCTCTTTGCTATGGACCACTCGTTATATTTTTTAAAAAATTGGAAACTCGATTTTGGGGTAAACACGTGTTTTTTGTGATTTTTGCCGTTATCTCACGAACCAATAACGCTAGAGACGTGTACGAGGTGTCCTAGGACTCGGGCTAACGCCCCCTTTCAAATGTGATAGATATTTTTTCCAAAAAAATTCACAAAGGGCCTAACGCCATACATGTTGAAAAAAAACTGTTTTTTTCTTTACCTGTTTATAATGTCCATGAAGCGTGGTGGTTGAGAGAGAAGATACTGCTGGGTGTGTGTGTGTGTTTCAACGAACCTGTCGCTGACCATGGTGGCTGTTTTCAATAGATCAATCGATATTTCGACGGGTCGGTGTATGACAGAGTGAGGGTGCGTTTTTTCACACATTTTACCTTTGACGTGTAAACGGTGATGAGAACTTGGTTCTATGTTGGTCGAAGCGAGTACAGAAAACAAACTTGCAGTCGAGCAGGAGGTGAATGTCAATTGAGCTTATTGGAAGGCGTTGATCTGACTTGACAACAGGTGGCGCTTGAAGGTGAAATAATCTGACCATCGTGGTGGCAGGGAAGAGCGAAATGCATGTGAACACATGTGAAACCACATGTACGCTAAACAAGTTACATCCTGTTTGCTTCGTACGTGACAAAATGCAAGTTGATGTGAAATTTGATCTGCCACAGGTGTTCACCTTGGACGTTAGCTGTCCACGTGCCTGATAACAGAATCTTCAAAGCGTGGGAAAAAAAAGATTATACATGCAACGTAACATATATAAAGACATGTCGTTATCATTTCCACTCTCACTTAGGTGACTACCTTTGAACACACTGCGTTGCATGAAACCCCTGGTCTTGTTTAACAGTTTTGGTGTTGGTGGAAAATACTTAACCTTGTTGTGGGGTAGGTATATATTTATTCATTTATATATTTATTGATTTTTATTTAAATACATGCAATTATTTATTGATTAGGTAATTAATTATTTTATTTATTTATTTATTTGTTTGCAGATAACGTGTATAGCCTACCTGTCGTGTGTCTGTGGGAAATATATTAAAGAAAGAGAAAGACAAACAGCTAGAAAAGGAAACCATTTCCACACTAGCCCACGAGACGGGAATATAGCAAAGCATTACACGTCAAGGTGAGATTTGTTTTTTTTATATATAACCTGTTTGATTTTGCTTTGTTTATGAAATGCATAAACTATATGGAATGGATATACTTATGGTGGTTTATTTTATTTCTTTCTAGAGTGTTGGAAAACGCTTGACGTCTGTTGATAACCAGGAACGTGTGTGTTTGGGGCCATTTTCAAGCAGTCTACAGCTGAAAAACTCAGGTGAGAGTGTTCTTTCAAAATAATGTATTTTGCCACTGCTACCGATAGCCTAACTTGGGAACCCCTAAACAGTTGTTTCAAATCGCGTGTGTGCTCTGGTCGTGTGGTCAATGTTAGAAAAAGTTTGATTCCCAAAGAATTTTTAGAATCTTGCTTTGAAATTTTTAAAATTGAAATTTGTACAGCACAAAGGTTGCATACGGCTTTAAAGGTGAATACAGAACTGGTGTGCGATTTCATATATATAAAAAAGGACGTGGAGCATAAAGAGACATTTTATATTTGCAGTAAAATGCAAGAGCTATTCATAGCCCATAATTTGTAACAGTGGTATGAAACCCACGTGGTGAATGCCTTGCTATCAAAATTTGATAAACTGCAACAAGGACCGAGTGGTCTAGCCTTAGACAAAATTCATCATTTACAAATCAACATTTGTCAATTCAACCCGTTGAATGCTGGGTCTAGCTATATTAAAACACCACCAACAATAGCTTCGAAAAATGCTGTGGTCAGTATAAAGAATCGTGACAATGATTGCTTTCTGTGGTCTGTGGCTGCGTATTTGCAGCCGGTACAACAAAATGGTTGTTGGCCGGGAAAGTGCAAGGCCAAGTTTGAAGAATTGAAACAAACTTTAAATTTAACTCGAGTATCGTTCCCTATGGACTTAACCGAGATCCATAGGTTTGAACAAGATAACCAGGACTTTTCGTTCATGGTGTATGGCCTTGATGGTGATGAGATTGTGGGTCCTCTTTATGCTACAAAAGAACCGAAACGACACCACATTCATCTTTTATATCTATCTGAGAGAGAGGTGAATCACTATTGCCTCATTAAAAGCTTGAGTAGATTGCTAAGCAGACAAGTGTCTAAGCACGCTGGTGTAAAACATATTTGTGATCGATGCTTGCAATATTTTACAACCCCTACGCTTTTGGAACGTCATAGGGTAGATTGTGTTTCTCAGGAAGCAGTGAAACTGATATTGCCACAAGGGGACAAGGCTGTGTTAAAGTTTAAGGACATTCATAAGCGTGACACTGTCCCCTATGTGGTATATGCAGATTTCGAAGCTCTCACCACACCCATGGCGGGATGTGAACCAGATCCCACCATCAGCTCAACCACACCCATTCAAAAACATGAACCCTTTGCCATAGGATTTAATGTGGTGTGTGCCTATGACCCCACACAATCCGTGTACAAATACCGTGAGGGGCCAGATTGTGCCAGATGGTTCTTGGATGAACTTGTCATGTTGGCTGACCATGTACAGGAATTACTGGACCACCCAGTACCCATGAGCCTATCTCAAGAACAGCAGCAGTGGTATGAGCATGCCACGACATGCCATATTTGCGAAAAGCCTATTTTAAGTGGAGAGGAAAAAGTCAGAGACCACTCGCACTTTACAGGGGAGTTTCGTGGAGCTGCGCACAGCAAATGCAACTTGAACTTTCCAGCTCCTCGTTTCATTAGTGTCTTTTTCCACAATCTGGCGAATTATGACACTCAGTTTTTGATTCGTGAATTGGGCCATGTCAACAAGGGCTCGTTTACCATTATTCCCCAAAACCATGAGCGTTTTACAGCCCTGACATGGAGGTTGAGCGACTTTAGCATTCGATTTTTGGATTCCTTTAAGTTTATGGCATCCTCACTAGACAGCCTTGTGAATGGCTTGAATGAGGAGGAATTAAAAAATACTAGAATGCATTTTAATGATCCTGAGCAATTTCAATTGTGCATTCGGAAAGGTATATTCCCGTATGATTTCTGCAACAGCTGGGACGTGTTAAAGCAAAGAAAACTCCCACCACAAGAGAAATTTTACTCGAAACTAACACGCAGTACCGTTTCCGATGAAGACTATGCACATGCATGTCAAGTTTGGCGAGTGTTTGGCATTAAGACGCTAAGTGAATATGCTTTGCATTACCTAAAACTGGATGTATTGCTGCTCACTGATGTGTTTCAAAAATTCCGTAACTTGTGTCAACACATTTATGGTCTTGACCCGGCTCACTATTATACGAGTCCTGGGCTCTCGTTTGATGCCGCTTTAAAATACACTCAAGTGGAATTGGATTTACTCACTGACGTAGACATGGTTCTATTTTTTGAAAAGGGCATTCGTGGCGGCTTTGTGTCACTTAACCAGCGCCATGCCGAAGCGAACAATGTCTACATGCCTGATTATTCACCAGACAAACCAGAATCGTACTTAATGTACTATGACGTGAATAATTTGTACGGTTACGCCATGAGTCAGCCTTTGCCCTATGGGAAGTTTGCTTGGCTGACAGAGAAACAAGTGTCAGAATTTGATGTGATCAAGGCTAGCCAAGAAACAGGCCGTGGATATGTGCTAGAAGTGGATATTGAATATCCCTCATCCTTGTATGATGAACATGCTGATTTCCCATTCTGCCTTGAGCAAATGGTTCCCCCTGACAGTAAAGTGAAAATTGAAAAACTCATGGCCACACTTTACAACAAAAATCGGTATGTGTTACATATCCAAATGTTGGTGCAATGCCTCGCCCAAGGCTTGGTGTTGAAGAAAATCCACAGGGGTATTTCTTTTGCTCAAAAAGCATGGCTCAAGCCATACATGCAACTCAACACAGAGCACCGACAAATGGCAACACAGCAGTTTGAATTTTTTTTTTAAATTAATGAACAACTGCATTTATGGCAAGTCCATGTAAAATTTCCGCAAATACCGTGACATTAAATTGGTGAATGTCTGGGAGGGGCAGTGGGGTGCCCGGCGGTACATTGCCAAGCCAAATTTCAAATCGATCAAAATTATCGATGAGGATTTGGCTACTGTTGAAATGAGTAAGACCAGCGTGACCATGGATAAACCCATTTACTTGGGTCAAGTCATTTTAGACTTTTCTAAATCGGTCATGTATCGATTTCACTATGAGTTTGCCAAACGCCATTTTGAGGACGTTTCTCTTTTGCATATGGACACGGACTCATTCATTTACCACATTCGCCACTGCAACCCCTATGACGTCATGAGGCAACATAGTGACTGGTTCGACACCTCTTGCTATAGCGTTGACAACGTGTTTCAGCTGCCCATAAAAAACAAGAAGGAAATAGGTGTTTTAAAAGATGAATGCGGTGATTCCATTATGATGGAATTCGTAGGTTTGGCTTCGAAAATGTATGCTTACCGCACACTCGACTGTAAGGAAGCCAAAAGAGCAAAAGGTGTAGGTAGGGCAGTGGTAAAATCGCTACGTGTTGATGACTATCTAGCGGTTTTACGCACGGGCAAAGCTATGTCTCATACACAGTGCAGGATACAATCCAGCAACCATCATTTGTATCTTGTGGAACAGAGAAAACGCACCCTCGCCTCCATGGATAACAAACGTGTGTGGGCTGATGACCTGCTCACCAGCCTGCCCTGGGGTTATGATCGCAAGGAGGAGGAGGAGGAGGTGTGATTTCACTGTTTAATCGTTTATGGGACATAGCTTTATGTAACTTGTAGATTTAGTATTTTGTAAATATTGGCTTTATGTCATTGTAAATATAGATTTTGTAAATAGTGGCAACCCACTTGGACCTTTTGCTCTTTAAAAAAGTTCTATGCAACCTTTTTTTTAAAATTGACTGGTAAATAGTTTGATTCTTTTAAAGCTGTACAAAGTTGTAGTTTTTTTGTGTGTAAATATTTAATGAGTAATAGTATTTTTTAGTAACTTTATATTTTTTTTGTAATGTAAATGATAAACTAAAAAGTTCTTTTGGGATGAGTGTGCATGTCGAGAATGTGCTTTTGGGAATAAATAAAGTGGTTGTGTTTGTCCCCAAACACATGTGTGAATGTATGAGTAGAGAGAGAAAGCTGGTGTGTATGTATGACCAGAGCAAACACGGTGAGGTAGGGTGGGGAGGGGGTAAATGGTCACTTATATACTCATTTTGTTTTCAATGGTTTAGTTTTCTTTGAAATGGGGCAGACAATAGACATTATTTTTGTAAAAACAGTCTTATCTGCAGTAGTCGTAGACCTCGACGTTTCTCCAAACACCCATAAACACATTGCAGCATCGCCATGGTCAAGCACTTGCATCAACATCATTGTCAAATCTCAACTTTCGACATACACCAAATGGAAAAATGTGAAAACAGCAAAATGGAAATTCCATGTTTCCATATCACCAAAAAAAAACGCAAAACTTAAAACAGACATTTTAAAAACTGGAAATGGCCATATATAAAATTTGAAAATTCAAAAAACTTCAAACGGACATTGTTTAAAAAGTGTCATCAGCAAAATGGAAAAATCCATACCATCAAAAACGCAAAACTTAAAACGAACGTTTTCAAAAACTGTAAATTGCAAATTGGCAAAATGGCAATGTGTGAAATGTGAAAATGAGAAATCAGCCATCAACATCATGATTTTTTAAAATAATAAAAACACAAAGCAGTGTGCTCTGGCAAACCTTTGTTTTTATTTCATAACCATAAGGGAATTGACAAATGAAAAATAGAATACAAACTCATCCCAATTCCTCACTCCTCAATGTTTATGTCCATGCATCATCAACTTTCCTTTCATAGCACACATGAGTAGTAGGGAACTTTAGACTTTGAATATTGCGTAATCGCGATGACGCCATAGCCCTTTGGGCCCTTAGAGCGAGCACGTGGTCCAGGTGGGATCAGGTGATTGGCTAATGGCTAGGATGACCACCACGCCTTGTGTTCGCATGGAGAGGACAGCAGAGGTTAGTTGTGTATCTTGGTTATTAATTATTGATTGATTATTGAATTATATTTAGGTAATTGTTTCAAGGGAGTGGAGAGAGTCTTTGGTGTCATAACGTTTGAATGAGAGTGTACGGTGAGGCGGTCGACTTTGCTGGCTCGCTACCAGACATGTGGCATGCATCTGTTCAGTTTTTTTTGCTCGCGCTGTGTGGGCGAGCCGTGAGACCAGCCCGCTCTCTCTGCACATGTGACGCATGGTAGTTAAAGTTTTTTGCTCGCGCTCGCTAAATAAGTCAAGTGGTGTTCTAAAGCTGCACTCTGTTTAAGTAGAGCATGTATTACCAGAGCGTGGGAGTGAACATGTGTTACTCGTTATCGCTATGTTATGTCTGTTTAATTTAAATGATGTTAACATTTCTTGTGTTCTGGCTTGCTTCATGATCTCAATCTGGTAACAGTGTTTTATATGGCATGTATATCTTCGAGTGTGTGAAATGAATTTTGATCTGTTTGTTTTTAGATTCCTAGACGTCATTATTCAAGTGTGTAATTTTTAATGCGAGAACGAGATTGGATGTCGGTTCCCAGAGCTTCATGTGAAATGTTTTAAAGAGCTTTTTTGACGCTCTAACTTCTTAATATATATATAAGAGGAGATTGCTAGGGAGCAGTAGTTAGATATCACAATCAACATGAGTCTCTGTGAAAGCCTAGTACAAAAGTTGAGGAAACTGCAAGGAATCAAGTCATTGGCAAATAGCGCCAGAATGCAAGGATTGAATTTCGTTGTCAGTGCCACGAAAGTGGTGGAGGTAGCGTGGTATGATACGCTGTCAGCAACTGAAAAAGAGATTTTTAGTTGCGAGATTTTAGAGTTGGTGAGAGACCCGTGCCACGTTGAAGAGATTACTTTTAACGGGGTGACAGAACATAATTTAAATATAATAATTGAAAAACTCAGAGCGATTGGGTTAAGGTCGCTCAACCTGCATGATCTTCCTCCCAACTCGTTCGATCCATCATTAGCGGAGGAGGTTATGGCAGTGTTTGATCGCTCATTAGAGGAAGTAGAACATCGAGTGGAAGAAGAACATCGAGCGGAAGAAGAAGAAGAAGAAGATGATGATGTTCAAATTTTAAATTAAATGGACGGTGGACAGTGGTTTGCTTTTTTTTTTAATTTGTGCAGTGTAATTTTTTTTTAAAATATATTTATTTGATCATTTGTGGTTTACATTAATTATATAATATGAATTAGTGAAAAATGATATGATCTTCGTTCTTAAAGTGGTAAGTACTTCTTTTTCCAACAAGCTGCGGAGAATTGAAGATGCTGTGTTGTTTGCAGAGTTGAAATATGCTGGTCTTGTGCACGGGTAAGTACAATCATTCTTTTCTTTCTTGCGTGCGTTGGTTTTAGTGAGCTGAAAAATATATAGAGACACATTAATAATAATAATAATATTTTTGCGATGAATTTAAAAAAACTTACACTGTTGTAATTAGAAGATATTTTTGTTGGGGATCCATGAGTTGTGAGTTGAATCGAATCCAAGCCAAGGTACGAAGGCTCGGGTTCCTTTTCTACGTAGTACTTTGTCAACTAAGTAAATATTAGGATGTTTTGTTCGCTGTAACTCTGCTTCATAAAACGCTCCAATTATGTGCAAATTTTTATTATCTTTTAAAAGATTTGTTCGTGGATTAGTATTTTGAACTTTATAAATTGTAAATAATTCCGTTGTCCAATTAGCTTCGTAGCCCTTAGTGAAGTGTTTCTTGATTTTTGATATTCTTACAATGTCACCGATTTTATATTTTGGTTTTCTTAAAGTTTCATTATATTGTGTTGGCAAGCTGGGTGGATTGTTTCTTTTTACATCAATAGGTTTCATGTCGATGCTGCGATGTATTTTGTGATTATACTTTACTAATAACTCGGGCAAAATATGTACCCATCGGTATGAACCTCGTGTTGTGAATTCTTTCCACATCGATTCCTTAAGAGTTCGATTAAATCTTTCTACCACACTCGCTTTAATGGAGCTGCCAGTGGAATAATGCTTTAGATTTTGTTTCTGAGACCATGTTTTGAATTCACTGTTATAAAATTCCGTTCCTCGTTCGGTGTGAAAATAATTGGGCAATCTTTTACTTTGAGAATAAACAAATTTTAAGCTTTTTACAATCTCACTTCCTTTTTTGGTTTTAAGAGGAATTGCCCATGCATATTTCGAGTAAACGTCAATAATGGTTAATAAATATTTAAATCCATTATTCCATTTTGCAAGTTTGGACATGTCCACAAGGTCAGCTTCATGGAGGTCATCGATTCCTTTGCTAATAACACGTCGTCTTTTAAACTTTTTTCTAAGCGGTGCGTGAAGTTCTTTTGCAATTTCTCGTCTGATTTCGTTCATAGTTATTTTCCAAACAATGTTTTATAACATACTGTGCATTGTTTTACAAACGTTTGAATTTTTATTCAATATATCCAGCATTTCTTAGTTCTTCTTCAATTGCAAAGATTTCGCTGTCGAGTCCTGTGTGACCTGCAGCTTTCGATGCAATTAATTTTTTAAGTCTTGATACCAATTTGTTTGGTTCATTCCAGTGAACGAATTCAATATTGTTTCCGCCTTCAAATTTCCAAATGGCTTGTGGCGCGATGTGTGTTTTTTTTACCATATCCAGTATGCATCGTAGTATTTGCTTCTTCTTCATTTTCATCTGCTGTTTTTATAATTCTATCTATGTCTTCAGTGAGAAGGGGTTCAATTATATGTCTATACTTATAAGATTGCGTTCCTCTTGGAGCTGCATTGCTTGTATAATTTCTTTTGTGCACGTTTGAAACATTTAATAATTTCAAATATGAACTTAAATCACTCCTATCTATTAGAGTGGGGTCTGGTACTTTCCTTTGAATCAATTCAAGTAGACCTTCTGTTATAGGAAATTTTTCACCACCACCTTTTATCCACTTTTTATCAAAGAAAACTCGTTCGCGTCCCAAGTATTGTTTATCATTTCTTATCGTTATACCATATGTTCTATCCACGTTTTGTTTAATGAACGGATCAAAGTAGCGGTTAAGTAGTGAAATTATTTTGATGCTATCTCCATCTTCTTCGTCTGAAGTAGCAGTGGATTCAGAATCGTCATATTTTCCTTTTCTTTTTCGATTTTCTTTATTTTGAGTTGACGTATTAGCAATAGCTACAAGTTGATTTAATGAAGTTGTTACGGGTTTAAAGTTAGTCTCTATATCTAATTCTTTACGTCTAACATCATTTTGAAGTGAAAGATACTTGTCTTTAACATCTTTTTTTAAGCGAGAAAGTTTATCCTTTACTCGACTTTCAGCTTTAATCTTCGAGCTCTTCTCCATGACTAAACGGAAATTGTGGTTGTTTTACTTATTTATAGTATATTCAAAATCGATTTGAAGAGGAAGATCATCAGTTTTATGTTTTTTAGGGTCTCTAAGTCGAAACTGAATTTCATCTTGCTCTTCAACAACAATATCACTGCCATCCAGTTCAATCTCTTGACGTATATTTAAAATTGCATACACAATTGGAGATCTTGGTGAAACAAAAATTGGTTTTAATACGCCTTTGTAGGGAAGTTGGTACTGTATGTTATGATTATGAAGCGTGTATACTGGTGAATGGATTGATGGTGTGTTGGAGAATTTCAGAATAAATTTTGATAAGTTCTTTTTCTTTACTTCATCTTTTAATATACCATATTCTTCTTTGGATGCAGTAAAACTTTCGAGTGGTTCTTTGTTAACCAATTGCTCAATTTTTTCCAGTTCAGTTTTTAACTTGTTATATTCTTCTTTGGATTCAGCAGCATAACTTTCAAGATCTTCTTTTTTAACAATATTGAGATTGTTAGCAACACCCTCAATACGAGTTTGTAAATTGCTTAAAATTTCTTTTAGTTGATTAACTTCAGTTCGTGAAGCAGCATAGTGTTCTACAAACCGTTTATTTGTCACATCTTGGTCGTTAACAGGAAACTCAACATTTGTTTGTTTTTGATGTTGTAGATTGTTTACAGTTTGTTTCAATTGATCAAATTCACGTTGGGAAGCGGCATATTGTTCAACAAACGTCTTATTTGCAACATCGTTATCGTATATGGGATTGTTTACGTGAGTAATTCGTTTACTCATCATATTTAAAGTTCCACCATCGTCTACGTTTAAAAAGTTTTGTTTATTAAATTTAGTGATTAAGTCTTCTAGATCTTTTCGAGAGGCAGCAAATTTTTCTAAGTAATATTTGTTTATTGCATCTAACGAATCGATTGGTTGAGATATGTTTGTTATTCTTCTATTTAACATATCTACAGTTTCATCATCTCTGTTTATATTCAAAAGAGATTTTTTAATTTCATCGAGTTCATTTGTTACATGAGTTTTAAGAAAAGAATACGTTACCGCATCTTGATTTTGAATTGGATCTTTAACATTTCTTATTCTTTTGTTACCCAAGTCGAGAGTATCTTGATCATACGGAAAGTGATCTTCTGAAAATTCTCGCACTAAACCATGAATGAATTCTACTCGTTGTAACACTTCGGTTATTCGGGTCTCAAGATATTTTTTTATATTCGATGTATGTTGCTGCATTGCAATAAGGTTTACTGCATCATTTGCAGATGATGGTAAAGCTAAGCCCGCGAGACGTTTGTTTTGAAAGTCAAGTTCTTTTTTCTCTATTTTACAAATTGAAAAAATTAAACCTTTAAGCTCGTTAAAGTTTCATTGTATGTCTTCTTTAGACTCGATTTTATTTAGCTCATTTAATAACTTCACTACATAACCTTTGTTGCATGCATCTTCAACATGTATTGGCGTTCCAACATTTTTTAACCGTTTGCCGTTAATACTTAGATGTCCGTCGCTTGTTGTTGTTGTTAGTTGATTTCCATATTGCAGTAGCTTATCATCAACATATGATTTAGTTGCAATATCATGTCGTGAAGTCGGTCGTCCGATAGACACATTATTGGTTTTGTTAAACGATGTCATAGTTAAGTTGTTAACCACGCAAAAGCTATAACACGAATGGGCATTTAGCTCTTTTTGAAGTCATATTTATAACTGAAAATAAACATCAAATCCATTGCGATATCGACCATTTTGTAAATCGCTATCTTTATCGATAACCAAAAAGCCAAACTTGGAGTTTTGCCAACAATACGAACAAATATCAAAGAACTGATCATAGCTCATATCTGTATTTACATGATCGTTATATACGTGACGCAAGTTTGTTCCGTCTTGTTTAAAAAGAATTAAAAAATTAGCGTTATCTCTAATTAGATGTTTAGGTATACAAGAATATGTTTGACAAAGATAAAATACGTCAACGTCGTGATGACGACCTCTACTGAAATAATCTTTCATGTGTTGTATTTTATTGCTGGCTACATCATCAAAAACAAATATAGAGTTTTTTCTAGCCATTTCTGGAGGCATTACTTCATCATTATCGGAAAAAAATCACTTTTTATTTCTTTTATGGAGTCCAAAAACTTTTTTAATTCAACATATTTACTTTGAGCAAGTGATTTAGAATAAATATAAACGTTTTCAAAACGAACTCCATTTTTATGACACAATAAATTTAGCATTACGTTTGTTTTGCCACAGTTCGATGGACCACAAATGATACATCGAATTGTGTTCGGTAGTAAAACACCATGCTTTCTTTTTTCACTTTTACTCTGGTTTTCAGCATTAGTAAATGAAATTACTGGTAGAGTGTTTGACTGCTTAACAAACTTCAGCATGTCTACGTTTACGTCTGAGAATGCACACTGCACAAAAAATCACATCACATCAACATATATTGCTTCCACACGTATCATAACTTGTATTATATGGAATAATAGTAGGATTTTCAGGATTTAAATCAACGTTGCCGACGTAAAACCCTCTTAAATATGGACAATATGGCGCCCATTTTTCATGATCATTTAAAGGATTATCGTTTTCCCTCCAATTTTCAATTTCAATCTTACAGAATATACATTTCACCTTATCACCATGACCAGTATAATAAAATCCTGCTGATGCTAAACAAAATTCGTTTGGACAGGAAAGAGGCCAATTTTGAAAAGTTTTAAGTCTTTCATATTCAGATTTCAATTCTATGCTAGGAGAAATATTGTTTACGTAGGGGCAAGAAAAAGCCCATTTCTTATGCTCTTCAAACGGATCATCATCTTCTTCCCAATAACTAAGTTGCAGATTACAGAAAGCACACCTAACCATATCCTTATATCCATAATAGTAAAATCCTGCAGCTGCTAACCATGCAGTGTTCGTAAAACTGTCTGAAGACCAGGTCTTAAATGTTTTTAGCCGATCTCTTTCAGATTTTAAATTCATTTCTTTTTGACTCAATATCATTTGCATTAACTGTTTTTTGGAATACTTTACACAATTAAAATACTTCATGATGTTGGTTTACTTCACAAAGAAAAAAGATGTTCGCCACACAAAGCTAAATGCGAACTGAGATGAATCAACAAAACACGTTGGCTAATATGCATGTGTTGGGTTGGCCGAGCGGTCTAAGGCGTTAGACTTAAGATCTAATTTTCAGAAATTGAAAGCGAGGGTTCGAATCCCTCACCTGACAATATTATTATATAATTTACATGTAGAGTGAGGAGGTAATTGATCATTAATAAGAACTTTATTATGAAATGATACAAAAGACCTTTTCTTCTTCTTTATTCATTTAGAATTACAATTAATACAATTTTATTTCTCTTGAAGTAATCTCATTCTTTTTTTAGTTGTCCAGATGTGTGTGGGTGTGTTGCGATGATCTTCTTCTTTTTAGTTGTCCAGATGATTATTTTTTCTGTAGACAAAAAAATATACACTGTGTTAAAAAGCAAACTAAAACAAAATATGTATAGCGGTCAACGACACTAGTAGATTTAATTAATCACCTTTTATAGATAGCGATTACAGTTATCACATTTGCAGCGAAGATGAAACAGTTGAAATTTCCTCTTTAGATGATCTGGTAGATGTTCCCACTCTAGACGAATTCGTTGTGGTTCATATATAGTCAGTACGTTTATAGGAAAGTAGTTCCAATCAAACTTATTAAAACCTCGAAGTCCACTGTTTCGAAACTTGTTTATTATCGAACACACGATTTTCATGATGCCATCAGAAGAATTTAACCAATGTTGAACAGCATTGACATTGAATTTAGCACAACTATTGCTTCCCATTGCTAGAGATGGTAAATGTTTTGGACAATCTGTAGGTAAACGATGGCTATGCCTCAACATTAGGTCTGACATTCCATCAATCGTATTAAGATCGAATAATGAGTCTGGGGAAAGTGCTTTTAGTGCAAACAAAGAAAATTCCTGTGGCAAATTATATACAACTAAATATTCATATTTATTCTTAATAGACTCAAAAAAAGAAGAAAGAGTTTTTTCACAATATGCTGCAACCCATGTGATCACGGGGCTGAATGAAGGTATATTGCCGTTATTTAACATACAGTAAGCAAGTTCCAAACTGCCGTTTGGTAGCTTGCGAATGTCTGCAACTATTGGTTGCTTCTTATTCCACGTGCCAGCATCAGTAGAAGGAGAGTTTGTTGTTGTCAATTCCATGATTGCAACTAAAGTGAGAATACTTGTTTACTTGCTTGCTTATAACTTAGCAAATATTGGTTTAGATAATTACTTCATTCGTTAATGGTCTGTAAGATATTTGACGATCATGAATAAGAACACAATAAAGAGTCGTATCTTCAGGTATATTCTCACTTGTCTCGATTTCAATTCGCACATCGACTGAAGATGTCTTCACTGCTTCCACTTGTTCGAGACAATTAATTACAATAATCGGACAATGAGACTTAAATTCATCTCGTGAAACCAGAGTCTCTGAACGAACATCATCGATCTGATAATATATATTACGAAATTTAACAAACATGTCATATAACTCGCTGTATTCATTTATGGCAATTTCAGAAGTTGGCATTTCATAGGGATAAAAAATTGAATTTAAAAAAACTCTTATAGATTTAATGTTACAATGGTCAAAATAGGAAGAGCATGTGTTTAGTAAATTTCTTCTAGTTTGAAAACCTAATAAAAATTGACGTGGTTTTTGAGTTTCAGAAGTTGTCATTACAGTCCAACTATATTTAGTTGTTCTAGGAAGAGAAGGCAAGACATGAACATCCCATGATCGAAAACCAACCTGAATGGGAGTATTTTTCTGCATTAGTTTTAATCTTTTAATTTGTTCTTCGACCGATAATAATAAAACGGGAATTTTTAGATAAACTTTAAATAACTTGACCTTAGAAAGATCGTTTTCGGTTGTCGATTGCAACGCACGTGCGTCACTTGACGATCGGAGAAGTATTACCTCATGCTTGCAGTTTAAAATCGGCTTTCTGTAATCCTCTGCTAATCCTAACAGGTTGCTTAAAGGAAGTATTATATGAAAACGTTTTGTGTTACTATCAACAATATTTGCTTCACTTGCTGGTGTTGTTAAAGAGGGAAAATAACCAGCATTTTGTAAAGCTGTATATTCGTTTTTTGAATATGATGCAAAGGTTTTTAAAGAACTTGTTATACCTAGATGGCGTGTACGATCAATTTCTTTACCATTTAACGTGATGCGAATTTCGCTAAAAAGATTAGCCCCAAAATTTTGGTCAGGATGTGCTGTAGTAGAAGCAGCCGGATTTATGTTAGAAGTAATAATTTGACCTTCTAAGTGAAGAACACCTTCTGATAATAAAACTATGTTTTCTTCATTTTGAATCGGTATTCGAATTTCATCATTATTTTCGAATTTATTAGCTGAATAAGGTTGATAAACTCTTTCTTCTCGTCGCACAACTCTGTTGTCAACCTCTCTTTTATCTGTTATGTTAAACATGCTAAACATGTTAACAGCTTCAACTATAGATAGAAACTAAATAAGATTAACAATTGCATATATATTTATATTGAAATTAAAGTACGCGATAGCCTAAAGACTGTAAGAAATGTTTGTTGTTACTCGATAACTGTTTCTTAGATTTCAAGGTGCGATGTCGTTGTTTTTTTTACAAATTTTAGCTGATTGATTTATATTATTTTTTCGAATCAGAGTCGACTTCTTTTTTTTCAAACTTTGAGTATTATATAGTATAACCATATTTGTGATTGTTTTCTAGTAAGCTTACTCAAGTAGAATGAAAACATAACAGTATTTCATTACTTTATATAGCAAGATATCGTGCTGGACGAATAATTAATTCTACAGTTAAATCTTCATCTTGCAAATCAATGAGCTGTTGAAGATGATCTTCAAGTTGCACAGATACATGTTGAATAACCTTGGTGTTCATAGGCAAAAAATTAATTGTTGTTGGTTGTACAACAATCGGGTAACCAGCAGGAACATGAGCTTTAAAATTATATAAAGAGTGTGTTGGTTTATGATTCAAATAAGAACTCGTACCAAGCACAAGGTTGCAACATACTCGAATACTATTAACAGTGTTAATTTTAATCATATATTCAGAATGATGAGTTGTGTTTGCCTTGAACTTTCTATGAGAAAATCCCAACAAATCTGCAATAGAATCTGCAACACCATAATCTATAGCAAACACTTTCGAATGTAGTTTACAATGATAAAAGACTTTATCATAATTAATATAAAATGATGGGAATTTGTCTTTGTCACCTAATAAATGTTCAACTAATAATTCATTAATCTTTTCACTTAATTGTTTTAACGTATAGCTAGCATTGGGTATTATTAAATTCGCTCTATCCGCTTCGTTCAACTTTATAGCCAAAACGTTATTATTCTCGCTAATTGTTACTTCATTATCGATTCTATTTCGATCAATTTCAATTTCTCTTTTATTCTCTTTAGGGTAAACTTTCTTTTCAATACCTAAAGGCCCTGCTACACTGTTGGCTACAGTGAAATCAATATTAAACGGAGAAGACAAAACGAGACGGTTGCCTCTTTTTCCATCTATATCCTCTTCCACATACATTTTTGTTTTTTCTAAATGTTTTGGTATAAGTTTCGACAATGAGTGATAACTAAGTAAATCATCAAAAGTTGAGGCTAGATCTTCAAATTCATAAATACCCGGTGGTACCACTAAATCAATTGATAAAAAATTAGTAAAATGAATGCGAAATTTATTATTTCTGTTGGTAACATTTCGAATAGAATTAGATGTATACAATCCTGCAAGTCCTATTTCAAAAAACTCTGCTCCTACAAGATGAATCGGGTTCTCCAATGTAACATCAATCTTCGAGCCTTTACCTTCAAGAGTTATCTGTCTTTCGAAAGCCATCTTTGAAATGTTTAAAGACGGTCTGTGTTTCCCTTATTTATACAATACAAGAAGACTAAACATAAATTGATGTGCGTATTTAGCTAAATCGAAATTACTTAATGCTTTATTTGGTATTTGGTTAATTATCTTTTGTATGCAGGAGGATTTAAATAAATGCCTTGACCTCCTTTTCCTTGCATTGCTTCTATCATTCGATTGTGTCTTTTCATTTCTTTTAGTTCTTCTTGAGCAGCTTTCGCCTTGTTTATAGCAGACGCCACCCCTGCTGCTCCGCCTGCTAGACCCCCCAAGCCCGACAAGGCTGCAAATATCGGAAGTAGGGGTAAAATACCACCTTGCTTTTTTTTTTAATCTTTTCTTGTTTTTTTTTATTATTTAAGTTTCGCTTACCTCCTCCAATCTTAGACTTAGCTTTCATGATGCCACCCACTGTTAGTGCAGCCGCTCTCTCTCCAAATGATGCGTCACGGGATTTTACACGAGACCAAGCTTTTGAAGCTAAAATTTCATCAGCCTCTCTTCTTTTGTTTTAATCTTTATGCTTTGCGTAAGCAATGTCGTGCTCTTTGCACGCTTTATCTAATATATTTATTCCTGGATCACCACGGCTCAATCGCTTTTCTAATTTTGTTCCTGGTCCACAATATTCATATCCCGGGATGTGTAATTCCACGGGTAAATTATCAATAGTTTTAGTAAGTACACGACTGATTAATGATCCACTTCCTGTTCGTTTATATTGAGTGGTAGAGTTGCTCCTCTTACAACGCACCATTACTAAATGATATGTAATATAAAGTAATTATACATATATATTTTTCTGGAAAATGGGAATGGTGGGGGGAGGTTTTTTTTTTAAATAATACACACAAAATTTGGGTTATTATTTATTCTTTTTTCATAAGCAAAGGAACACACACAAAATTAGTATTATTAACAGCATAAAAGTGTGTGTGTGTGTGAAAGAAATAAAGTAAGTGAGATGAACTGCTTTAATCTCAATTTGTTTCTAATCATTTTTTCAGAGAAAAATGACCAAACGGTAAAGTATCAATTCCGTTTTCAGTTATGTGTCTTTTATCTTCGTTTGATGAAATTGCCAACTTATTTTGCCTAACAGTAAATACAGTTTGAGATTTTGAAATTATACAAACTTGAACTTTGTTGACTTTATCTCTGTTATAAAGACACTTTCGATACTCATCAATATTCATACTTTTACTCACACTCTTCTTAATGCCTTTAGCCTTACACAAGCTATTCATTTCATCACACAATTTTATTGCATACATTTTGGGTCGTAACCCCACAAATTCTTCAACAATCCTTCCAGCATTTTCATCTTTCATTAAACCAATTTCACCTTTATTTTGTCTCACAATGCCAAAAGGATTGTTTGTTTCATAGTTTCCAGTATCAAACAAATTTGAATGCTGTTTCATGAACTCATAAATATCATAATAGAATATATACATAAAACTGTCGGTGTCTGTGTATAACAACCTCACATTTGATTCAGGATTTGCTAAAATAACATTGTAATGAAAGTCATTCATTTTACATTTAGACAAATCTAATATAGATGCACCAACATATACTGGTTGATTGTGAAAAATCTTTAGTCTACTCATCTCGATGACCATACATTGTTCATCGAATATAATTCTATGTTTAAAATTAGCCTTAGCTATTAAAGACCTAGCACCACGAGCTCCATGCCATTTGGTGACCCATTTGATGTCCCTTAACTTCCTCACATTCATCAGTGAACGACCAAAAATTGCATTATTCATCAATTTATAAAAATTCTTTTCAAAATCATTTTTGGCATGTTTTCGTTTCTCTGTGTTCACATCAATATATGGTTTTAGCCATTGGCTCTGATTGAATTCAATTATTCTGTGAATACGATCTAATTTCATTCCTAGTTGAATACATTGCTTTAACAATCTATAATGCAAAACATAACGTTCTTTATTATCTAAGGTAGCCATTAGCTTTGTCAACTTTTCGGGACATAGAGGGTAATCTGAATGTTTGTCATGTAACTCTTGAGGATAAGTCAAATCTACTTCCAAAATATATCCAATTTCTGAAGTATTATCAATAGTTAAAACATCAAAGCCTTCAACATTTGCAACCCATTTAAAGCCACCCGTTGGAAGATATTCCATCATCGCATATCCATATAAATTATTAACGTCAAAGTACATTATGTAGGACTCTTGCTTTTTCTCATCATAAGTTTTCATATACTTATTATTAGCAATCGCATGTCGTGTTATACACTGAACATTTCCTCCTCGAATAGATCGTTCAAAAAAGTGTAACATATCAATATCTTGAAGCAATTCAAGTTGAACGTTGGTTATCTTTTTCATAGCACACCAAGACATAGATGGAGCAGTGTAAAAATGAGCTGCATCAATGCCATAAGTTTCCATGCCATTCGATCTAAAATTTTCAAAGACATCCGCCAAAAGAAGTGTGTCAACTTTTAAATACAAATCGGCGTATTCTCCTAATGTTTGACAGGAAAACGTTTCCCACACCGATTGAGCAAACTCATACTCTTCATTCGATATTGTTTGATCATTAAGGCTGCTATAAAACTTGGATATTTCAGGTAATTTAGTTTCGTTAAGTACATCCATACTCGTGACGTATTCATAGGGAAACACGCCTTTTCTCGCAGTAAGTCGAAACTGTGCATCATCATTAAAATAACGTCGTGTTATTTGCTTTGAATCTTCGCTTAACGAAGATGAACATTGATCTAGTGAACAGGACAAGAAATTATATGTATCGAAAAATCTTAACTGACCATTAGCCCGTACATACTTTGTAAACCCTTTATAACGTTCCATATTCACCGCTAACAAACTTATATGACCAGGATTATGTAACACCTCTCCATCTTGTTTCTCACAAATTTCTTTAATTATAAAATGTCCATCATAGGCTGTTAGATTATGAAATGCTATAGGCAAAACCTTTGTTACTTTGTAATTTAAATTACAACTATTGTGTGCGCTTCCTCTATATTTTCCAGTTAAGTGACAATGATCGCGTACTTTGAGTTCATTAACTGCAATCGGTTTCTCGCAAATGTGACACATTTTACTTGACAAAAATAATCTTTCTTCATTTTCGGTCATCTTTAACATTGGCTTAACCGAAAAGTAATATGTTTGAAGTATATCCACAATACTATAAAGTTCCTTTACAAACAATTCAATGCAATTATTTCCCCTAAAGAGTTTGAAACTGCACAATTCACTATCAAAATTACAATGAAGGTATAAAGAAATGCTGTAAGGAATATGTTCATGTGTTAAAGTAGAGTTATGAATGTCACTATTTGGAAAACAGGAGGAAATTGGAGACAAGATGCATTCAGTGTCTGCATATATTATAAATGGAACTGTATCTTTAACTCGGAATTCTGTAAAATGAACAAATCTTTGTTCATCAGTCGGCATTATGCTTTTTGCAACAGGAAACTGTTTACAGTCTGCAAAGTGAACATTTAACTCATCCTCAAGAAAATAATATGACAAACAACGTCTACATATATAAATCCTTCTCTGAGTGCTAGTGACGCTTGAACGCACAAGGCGAGCAAGATTTCTAATTAAACAAAAGTGATAACTTTCACTGTTTCCAATCTGCAACATCAATAAGTCTACACTCCTTTCATATACTTTATCTGATACATACAAAGGTACAATAGTAAAAGTTTTTTTCCTTTTACTTCGTTTGTTCCCATACATACCCAATTGTTTTCATCGTCATATTGTGCTCCATACACATTTACAGAAATATTGTTTTGGTTTTCAAACTTGTTTAAATATTTCATTTCCATCGGAATTGGAATACCATCTAAATTTAAAACATCTCTGTAATTAGGATAGGAAGAAAGATGATTCACGTTTCGAGTTTTTGGATACAAACCAGCAACCACACTCCACGCAAAACAAGCTTCCTTTGTATCATACAAATTTAGCACTGCATGTTTATTGACTATTACGTCAGGCAATCGACTAGTATTGGACATTCCTACTTGAAATCCAACATATTTATATTAATTCTCAAACTATGAATTTTTTCTAAAGCCCACCCGGAACCATTTGCTTCAAATTCGCTCATTTTTGTCAATGTACCTTCAATGATATTCTTATGATAAAATTCATTTAAATCAGTATACTCGAAAACTACCTCATTTTTTATAGCAAAATATTTTGTTTCTGATATGTCGCGAAGCACATATTGTGCACACAAAACTGAATTCACCTTTAAAGCTTGTACAGTTAACGCTTTCTTAACATACTTTGTAAACCAAATATTAGCATTCGCTAAAAATTCGCGAGGATCCAAAAACTCATACTTAACATTTGATACTGCAAGTGTGTACACTCTAGAATTGAATGCTGTTTCAATTAACTCACAGCTCAAGAAAGATTCATCCTTTATTTGAATTGTAATTTCTTCGAAATTCACAGCTTGTTGCAATATGTGCTCACTAATAA
Source organism: Meconema thalassinum (assembly GCA_946902985.2). Classification (NCBI taxonomy): domain Eukaryota; kingdom Metazoa; phylum Arthropoda; class Insecta; order Orthoptera; family Tettigoniidae; genus Meconema; species Meconema thalassinum. The sequence goes on from OX336397.1 coordinate 149,047,634, forward strand.
CTCTCCAACATTCAATCAACTCATCACTGTTCTCAATCAACTCGGTTTGAGTGTTTTCCCTGATTTGGTATGATACTGAAATAGCACCGTTTAGTTCACTTCGAAAATTAGAAACACTTTCAAATGCATCGTCCAATTGGTTTCTTATATTTTCACTGTTATTATGTATTACAATATCAACCTTTCTACGTTTGCTAGGAGGCGAGGTCATTGTTGGTGTTGTCTAAGCAATTGTCCAATTTGCACTAAAGTTAATACACCACCAACAGTTGGTGTACCATCGCTGATGTCTAAGCATACGTCCAATTTGCACTATTGTTAATACACCACCAGCAGTTGCTGTAACATCGGTTTACCATAAACCTATAATCTTTTAAAGTATATTCAAGCCATTGTGATAAATTACTGCCTGTAATCTCCAATGAACAATGAACAGCCTCAAAAGGAAATTCATCCTGAAGTTCATTATGCTGGTTGTTTTATTAGTTTTTTAGATAATCTGAAAAATTAAACAAATTAAGAAATAATTAGCAACTAAATATATATATCGTTATATCAATCAATACATAAAATATATATAATCCAATACTCACCAAAACATGTTGATGTGAGCGGTTCTTCAACCCAAAATACACCGTCATCAGTTTGCCTTCGAGTACTGTTTCAAAATGACTTGATACAGCATCAGTGTGCCTCCCATTGAGTTTAGTTCATCGATCTCTGATGCGCTTAATTTTGAAAATACTGCTGGTAGAAATACACTTGTTACTTCATCTTCAATGTTAATATCCACCACTATTTTTCTTCCAAACCTCGTCTGTACGGGGCGAATAATTTGGACCACATATGGTAAATCAATGACTAGTTCTGCTAGTTTCTTATTAGAATACTCAGTACAAGATGATAAGTTATTGAACTTCGTTAGAGCTTCCATCACACAATTTGTTCCTCGTCGTTGACTTTCTTTATTTCTTTCACACACACACTCTCTTCGCGCAAAAGTAAAAGTTAAACTCTTCCATGCACTCGTCCATTTATATAATCTTCACCCCCACCCACACTCCAGAAACCATATGCTGCAAACTAGCTTCTAACGCAAACATTTCTTTTTTTCCACTATTGCTTAAAGAAGTCAAAGATTACATTCTTAGCCAATGACGTTAAAGGTCAACTCTGTCTCACGCGAACACAGCAGACGAGATCAATCACACTGCTGCACATGGTCAAACTTGCACGGGTGTCAAATGTCGGTTAGCATCCTAAGCAAAAAACAATAACAGCTGCACACCACATGTGTGGATGGGAACCGCCTCTCCGCTCAGCCCACCCGACGCGGACAAAAAAAACATAACAGCTGCACACCACATGTGTGGATTGCTGATAGTGGCACACATGCTCACACTCGCATGAGTGTCAGATGACGGTTAACATCCTAATAAACAACCCCCATGACGTCAACACCCATTAACTTTTTATCATCATCGCACAAACAAGCCAAAAGGTCAACCCCTTCCCACGCTAACACGTGCAGTGCACATGTTCGCTCCCGGACCACGTGCTCGCTCTAAGGGCCCATGACGTCACCCAAAGGGCTATGACGTCATCGCGATTACGCAATATTCAAAGTCTAAAGTTCCCTACTACTCACATGACAATCAGGGCTGCCATCCTTTCACCCACTGAGGCATCACAGGATGTGAAACGTTGTTTAGCTTTCTTCAATAACAATTTATCTGCCACATGTCTTAAACCAGGATGACTATGGCGATAAGAAAGGTCATGTTCCTTGCATGCTTGATCCAAAAGATTAATGGGTACATCACCACCTTGTAAACGTTTTTCGAGACGAGTTCCAGGGCCGCAAAAACGATAACCTGGAAGATGGATTTCGAAAGGTAGGTATTGAATCACTTTGTCAATGACGCCATTGCCAGTACAGATCTGGCATATCCTTTTCCATCGATGGTAAAAAGGTTTGGTCTTCCTCCTCCTCTGTGGACGATGTTTATGTTTGTTGTTGTTGTTGTTGCTTTTTCCCGCCATGACACCCGTGGAATGATTCAACAAAGTCTTTACATGGACTTTTATGACCGTGATACAGTTTCACTAGCTGGCAAGTCGCACACTGACGCATAGACGGTATTTTTGCCATGGCCACTTGCTTATGGTGATCGTAATCCGTACAGGGTTGCAATTCACTCAACACAGGGTCTTGAGTCCATGATTTTGGTACATGTTGCCAGATTTCTTTCACTGCGTTGGCGGCCACATAATAAATGAACGACTTGGGGAGCGCCAAGAGTTCCTCTTTGGTAAAACTGTCTAGTTTCTTTTAGCACACAAAGAACTTGCCGATGGCTTTGTCCGTAGCATTGACTTTCTCCATGGTATGCTGTAGATGTTTAAACGTCGCTTGTAGAAATCTCACTGGCATCATTCACAGGTAAATCTTGAGATATCATTTTGTTCAACAACTCCCAGCAGGCATGGGTGGTTAACCAATGAAAGAGATGCCACGTATGCGATAGGGCTGTATGGGTAATGTTGCCACAGGAACAAGTATCCATGAGCGTTTGCAGGGAGGGGCAGCCCAACTCCATGAGGTCGATACATTGGCAGTAAGACGCCAAAAATGGTTGCAACCATTGACGTTTTTCATAACCTTTCACAAATACCACATTGGCCGAGGACAAGTGTGCTTTCATGACCACGTCCAAATATTTATAGGAAATGGTTCCCTGATTCCAGTCTAGTTGCCTATGATTTTCAATCCACTGGGTTTGTTTACGGTCTTTTTCACACAACAAATCAAAAGCATGGGGTGGTTTAAATAGCAAATGCGTAGCTTGCGATATCCAAAACGTGGTACAATCGATAATGGCCACTTGTTTAAATATAAATTTTTTGTCACCAATTTTAAACCCTTGGTAATCCACAATGAGTGTACGCAACATGTTGACGCTTGCCTGGACCAAGTTCAACTGACGACTGACTGACGATCGACCACTAAAGTGTGATCATGGCATGGGCTTACCTGCCATGCTAGTTTCAAATTGAGGTTAGGGTAGGACAGGGGGACATGCAAAAATAAGAATTTAAGAATTACATCATTTTATTATCATAACACGTCTTACAGGCTTTTGTCATTTTGGGATAAGGACGATACCAACTGATACAACAATATAGTCTCTTGTGTTTGTAACGTCCATAACACCGATGATGTCCCAATGTCTCTAAACTAGGCGTTTTTGATGGTGAGCTGCTCACCGAAGCACCATGGATACCATACGGTCCACACGTATCGTAACTTGTTTCTTCATCACTCAGAGACACAAGTGAGGGATAGCTTGAATGACAGGGTATATTTCCCACTTCCATTCTGCACAGGTAGGGGCAGGCGGGTGACCAGCGCTGATGTTCCTTCATGGGTTCATCGCCCTCCTGCCATTGGTCTATGATGATGGGACAAAAGGCACATTTCACTTCATCTCTTGTTTTTAAATAGTAGAATCCAGCGGCCGCCAAGGCTTGAGGGTTTATGAAGGGCACTGGCCTTGTGGCAAAAGTCTTGAAACGTTGTTCCTCAGAGTTTAAATTCATGGATGTGACGTCTCTTGAGTCTTTAAAGCAAGACATGACTGAGCGGCTTGACGTGGGTTGACCTGTTATTTATACACTCGTCACTTGGTTGGACAGTGGATAATAGTTGACTTGTTTGTGATGAATAATCAAACAGTAGGCCGTGGTATTGGCTGGTACATAGTCATGCGTTTCAAAATCTAGTCGAATGTCGATATTGGATGGCTTGACAGACTCTTCCAGGTAAGAACAGTCAAAGACAATCAGTGGCGCTCTTGCCTTAAACGCTTGGGGTAGTAGCATGGGGCTGTTCTCTTTTTGATAATACGACCATCGAAATTTAGAAAACAAGTCGTACAGGGGGCCAAACTTATTTTTTGAAAAATCCAAATCCAGTCCTTCATAGGGAAACACGGCTCCGTTGAGGAAAAGACGTGCATTTCTCAATTGCAGGTGATCAAATTGCGTGGCATCTTTGGTTTGTTGATACTTGCGATTCGTTTGAAAACCCACGATCAGGTAGAGAGTATAGCGAGCTGTTTTTACAGACCAACTGTGTGTGTTGGTGGTGGGCAATAGCGGATACTCATGGAGTGCCCAGCTTCTAAATTCCATGGGTAGAGGCATATCTCTCTTTACCATTTTGAGTTTGTCCGGTTTTTTGCTATCATCAAGGGTCACATGGGGCACTTTCCATAGCAAGCGTTGTAGTTGAATTTTTGAATCGATGGGGGCATTGTCGGCTCCCTTGAGTGCATTATTATCACTCCTCTCTCTCACTAGGTAAAGCACTTGCCTTGCGTTAACCACAATGCGTTGGTGATCTTCAGCAAAGCCTAAAATCAGTTTAAGAGGTAAATATCCAGTAAAGGTCCCATCGGTGTGTACCATCCAGTCATTGGTCAAGTCAGGACACCAACCTGCCATGCAAAGTGTTTTACCTTCTTCCTCACTATAAGAGGGGTATAGTTTCATGACACTGGAAATGCTCACATTTCGAGTGCTATCCACCACGATATCGTTAATGACATACCGCACTTCAGAAAACAGAAAGGCCAAACCATGGTTGGCCAACTTGGATGTGGTGGGTGTAGAGCCATCGGCTTTGGTGAGCCGACCTTCAATCTGAATGACACTTTCATGCGGTAAGGTGTAAATATCTTGGTTGTTGATAACAAATTGAATTTCATCATTGTTATTGAGTCCAGGTGTTTGAGCTTGATAAGAATGGAGATCAATTCTTACCACTCCTGGTTGCTCCTCGATGCGGTTCGCTATCTCTAGGATAGAATTCATTATGAGGGTTGACGTGGTAACCCAAATGCTGTAAAATCTGCTTGTCAGAATCTACTTGAGATGTTAACGTGTATTCACGTGGCAAACAACTAACACCATTCCTAGACGGTGTTGTTGCTTTATACATAAACTTCATTGTGGCTTTAGCACCAGCTTGTAAGTCACTGGTGTGGCAGAATCTAGATCAATGAGATGTTGATCTCTATTGATCAGTCTTAATGTTATATTACTAATACTATCGACAGCCACAGAATGAAAAAGCACCACTGGAGGGTTTTCACGAATAATATACCCATTGGGCGATGTCACAATAAAGTCATAAAGCGAATGCGATGGTTCTTGATTGGTGTACACTTGGCTAATAATATTACACGTCACCGACACATGATGGTCCTCAATGAATTTCACTTCATAGTCCGAATCATGTTTTTTGTTGGGCTCCAACACACGTGGTTTAAATCCTAGTAATGGGCCAATGGAATCGGGACGGGTTTTAAAGTCAATGTTGAATGTGGAGAAAATACTGCAGCGATGAGTGTTGGTATTGCCTACAAGTTCAAACTTGTGCGTTCCATCGAGAAATTACTTTAAACAATATTGATTGATCAACACCACATAAATGTGTTCATAAATATCATCGATCGTGTATCCACCAGAGTTCAGGGTGAGCACAGAATCATCATACTAAAACTTGTTGTTCACATTTCCACGTATGTTGTATATTCGATTGTACGTTTCAAGAGAAACAAGTCCTAAACCATAGGGTTTTTCACTCAATTCGATAGGCGGGTAAAAGTCTAGGCTGACTTCAGGTCCACGTCCATGCAGTGTAAACGTTTTACTTTCTGCCGACATACTGGTGGCGTTTTAGCTTATGCTGCGTCTTATATAAAAAAATTAAACACAAACGTCCACACTGTTGGCTGTTAAACGTTTGCTCTCGTTTCACATTATAATATATCTTGATCCTGTTTCCAAAATAGGTCACTAGTTCCATGGGCGGGGGCAAATTCCCAAAACTGTCAAAGTACCATACAATGGATCCCTCTTTGACATAAGCTACATAATGTGTTCCTGGTCCTCGGTGATCATCCAAATTGACAACAGCACATTCCTGTTTCCAGGGTCGTGGGGGTAATTGGTTTCGCATAAACACACCTCGAAAATGAGAAAGCTTTAGTTGTTTAGCATAGCTTTCCACTTGTTGATGCGTCGGGGCATGTCTTGCTATGGCTGAGGTTAATTTTTTTTGTTATACTTCGAAATGGTGAAATCCCAAATCCTTGTTGATAAAAGGCTGGCTTTAAATTGGCATTTCTAGCCCCCATGGCAATCGCTTCCATCGTTTCATTGTGTCGCTGACTTTCTTTGAGTTGTTGCTTGCCCTGCTGCGCGGCTTTAATGGGTTTCGCCACTGCACTGGCACCGCCCTAAAGTGAACCCAGAGCAGCCAGACCGGCAAATAATGCAGGTAAAAATCCGGCTCGATCGGGGACGGGAATCACTCGCCCTTGGTTTGAAACCTGTCGCCGACGTTTTGGAATAACATGTCTCTGTGCTGCTCGAAAGGCTTTCCTTATGGTCAATACATTATTTTATCTTTTTTTCTTTCGCAAGGGCTTGTCCACGAATGTTGTAAGCCCAGGCTTTGCCAAGGACAAAGTCCTTTTTTTTAGTCTTTCTCACAACATACCTTTGTTTCACCATGATGATGACCAACAACCTTTCACAAGAAAGTTTAAATCACAACTAACGTTAGATGGTTATTTCATGGCTGTATATTCCAATTCCACATAAAGTGGGAAATCGTTTATGGTTTTTCCCGCTTGCTTTTCATCCCATGTCAACATGGGATGAAGGGATAATTCGTCACCTGCATTGACCATTTCATGGTTATGGACCAACATCCTATGACCATTTATCTTTATTTGTAAATGCTTCTCATCAGGTATGGCATATTTGATGTGAATGGTTCCATCATAGTGTAATCGATAGTGGCTTAAACCCGAAGCAAGCACATAGATCAAGTGCTGATCATGAACTAGCGGTAATGGTTTCTCTCATTTAAAGGTTTTTCATTTGTCAGATACACTAAAAATACAGATGGGATAAATTTATAAAGCCTTTTCATTTCATAGGTCATGTAACGCTTGGTACAGACATCGTCTTCGTCTTGCGGGTCTTCCACGTGAATAATCCGATGGTGATTAGCGCTATAGCCATTCACCGTAAGCTGGGGCACTTTGTCATAAAACTCATACACTTTGTTATCCACATACTTTTTCGTAGTAACGTCTGTAGACACTTGAGGATGTTTTACATGGGTTAACCGCTTTCCCTTAAAGTCATAATCTCCCTGTTTTGTGCGTGGCACTACTGACCTATCCACATAGTGTTTATTAGCAGGATCTGTTTCTTGTTTAGGATCATGTATGGGAACAGGCCTAGCTTTGGCCATCAACGCACGTCCAAAGACATCCATCGTCAACCTGTAGTACCAGTCTACTGTTTCTATGACAAGGTTCGGTGTCCTGTATATAGACAGCCTGCTAGCCTGTCTAAGCCTTAGTAGAAATAAAGATTATTAAGCAGCAAGAGTCATTCCCCGTGGGGGACATTGTTTCCCATCTCTGTCCCATATCACGTGAACAACGCCATGGTTCACTGTTTCCATCTTCCATTCGCTGCATCATTGTGGGGCCTTCCGGCTGTGGAAAGACTAAACTTTTGCTAACGCTCATTACGGCACCCAATGGTCTGCGTTTTCAAAATATTTATATTTTTGCAAAATCTCTCTACCAACCCCTCTACGTGTTTCTGGATCAAGTCATGTCTGGATTACAAAAAGAGAATATGGGTTATTTTCCATTTTCCATGCAAGAAAATGTGATTTCACCGGATGAGGTAAAGCCTGAATCACTCATGATTTTCGATGATGTATCCACTGATCGTCAAGGTATCATTCAAAGCTATTTCAGCATGGGTCGACACAAACATATCGATTGCTTCTATCTTGGACAAACGTATTCTAAAATGTCCAAACAGTTGATTCGTGACAATGCCAATGTCATTGTTTTATTTCGTCAGGACGAGAGGAACAGTCGTCACATATATAATGAACATGTGAATCCGGATATGACCTTTCAAATGTTTACAGAATTGTGTGCCAAGTGCTGGAACACTCAACGCCATGCCTGTTTAGTGATTGACAAACAAAGTGAACTCAACCTAGGACGGTATCGCTTAGGTTTTTTATCATTTTATTGCTATTTAAGGCCCTGTCTCTTTCCCCGCCAAGTCATTTGTCAAGACACCATGGCGTTAGCAGAGAGTCAATTGAAAAAGCATATTATTAGAGCAAAAAATACTATTCGCCAAAAGTTTCGTCAATTGAAACAATCACGTGCAAATCATGCTTTGTTTATTCAACAACATTTAGCACCTCCACTAAAAGCCATGTTGAAACCCTCGTTCAAGCCATCTGAAACGCTACACACCGTTTCACAAGCCACGCAGACGCTGCACGAGGACCCTGAGGAAGAGGAACAGGAAGATTTGACTAGTGTTAGTGAAGTTGAGGATGACGAGGAACATGTGTTTACGCCTCAAAAAAAAAGGCCGCACCCCTTGCAGAGTTTTTGAGAAAAAAGAAATCCTTAGCCATGGTCGATACACCTTGCCCTTCCAGAGCGTCTCCGTTTTCACAACTCTTGGCCACCCCTCAACATAAGATCAACTGAAAACCATTTAAATAAAATATTATGGATCAACATTGGAACCCTATTTCACCGAACTATTTATTGGAAACACAGATACCACGTATGGTGTTCGCTATGAGGATGATAGTTTTAAAATTGGCGATTCATCCATTAAATTTGCTCGTACTAAAGCTGTCATTAAAAACATCAACTATAAATTAACCCCAGGAATGTTAAAGCTGCTCTTTTCTCGGACCCCCTCTTCCCATGATTATACACCAGAGGATCTTAACAAATATAAATCAATTTTATTGGATACCCATGCTCACAAAAGACAGTATGATCCCACGCAACAAGTGAATGCCAATATATCTCAAAAATATAAAACCATCATTGCAAAAATGTTCCCCACTAGTCGAAGTACTCGTCGTAAAGCATCCGCTTCGGGAGTGGCATTTAAACCATTAAAACCCCTTGTGAATGTTACCTACTGGCACAATCCCAATAAGCTCGTCCAGCGGCTACAGTTGTTGCATGCCTCACGTCAAGCTGGCCATACCGGTCACGATTGGGAAATTCAAGAAATTGAACAAGAACTTCGAAATGCCTAAATTATTGTTTAAGCGCTCACCCATTAAAATGGGTATTGCTCACGAGTTGCATCGCCCAGCTAGGCGTCACTATCCACGACTCAAGGTGATTTCACGAGGTGTGGATGAACTTTGGCAGGCTGACTTATTTGAAATGATACCCTATGCTGGCGTTAACGACAGTGTACGCTATATGTTGACCGTCATTGATGTCTATTCCAAAATGGCCTTTGTTGAACCTGTTCGTCGCAAGTCTGGTCCACTGGTTACCAAGGCCTTTCAACATATTATTCAACACTCCAAACGTCAACCTCAGCTGCTACAAACTGACCAGGGGAAATAATTTTTCAACAAGGATTTCTCCAGTTTTCTCAAATCTATGGATTTTCACCATTACACCACGTACAGCAATCTCAAAGCCAGTGTGGTCGAGCGGTTCAACCGAACATTGAAAACCCATATGTGGAAAGCGTTTACCGCTCAGGGCAGTTATCGCTGGTTGGACATGTTACCTGAGTTAGTGTCACGTTCAATGACACCAAACATAGAACGATTGGGACCAAGCCACGCCTCGTGACCAAAAATATTCAGCGATTGGATAAACTGTTTAACCCCATAAAAACAGCCGATCCTAAACGTCATCGACTGAAAATTGGGGATTTTGTTCGTGCGAGCAAATTTAAGTCTGCCTTCAATAAGGGCTACACGCCTCAGTGGGGGACTGAACTATTTCGAATTCGTCAAGTCAACTTGGACACTCCAGTCACCTATTTACTCGAGGACCTCAACCATCAACCCATAAAAGGTAGATTTTATCTCCATGAACTTCAGAAAACAGCATTTCCTCATCATTATCTTGTGGAAAAAGTGTTGAAACAAAAAGGAAATAAACTCTATGTCAAATGGTTAGGGTTTAACTCTACTTTTAATTCTTGGATCAATAAATTACATGTTGTGTGAACCTGTGTACTTTTTTTTCTTCACACATGTTGTACACCTCCTATAGCTCTGTGTGTACAGCGCTTCGCGCTTCATACATGTTTGTCTTTCCCTTTCCACCTGTGTTCTCTCTTACATTACCCCTTCCCCTCTCCCCCCCTCCACCTCCCACCACTGCTGTTCGCAGCTCTTGCCTATCTATTGGTTGTGACATCATTCCCACAAGTTGCATCATACTTTTTATTGATTCAGCGATTCCCACGCTTTGAACATTCTGTTATCAGGCACGTGGACAGCTAACGTCCAATGTGAACACCTGTGGCAGATCAAATTTCACGTCAACTTGCATTTTGTCACGTACGAAGCAAAACAGGATGTAACTTGCTAACAGTTATCGTCCACGTGGACAGCTAACGTCCCAGGCAAACACCTGTGCCAGATCAAATTTCACCTGAACTTGCATTTTGTCACGTACGAAGCAAACAGGATGTAACTTGATTAGCGTACATGTCATCTCACACGTGTGTGCATGCATTTCACACTCCTCTGCCACCACGATGGTCAGATTATTTCACCTTCAAGCGTCATTGTCACTCTTCCATTGCACCTGTTGTCAAGTCAGATCAACGCCTTCCAATAAGCTCAAATGACATTCACCTCCTGCACGTCTGCAAGTTTGTTTTCTGTACTCACTTCGACCAACATAGAACCAAGTTCTCATCACCGTTTACACGTTAAAGGTAAAATATCAGAAAACGAACCCTCGCTCTGACCCGCCGAAATAGCGATTGTTCTATTAAGCATGGTCCTTGTAGTTAGCGACAGGTTCGTTGAAACACACACACACACCCAGCAGTATCGTCTCTCTCAACCACCACGCTTCATGAACATTATAAACAAGTAAAGAAAAAGAAAAAGTTTTTTCAACATGTATGGCGTTAGGCCCTTTGTGAATTACTTTTTGGAAACAAATATGTGCCACATTTGTAAGGGGGCGTTAGCCCGAGTCCTAGGACACCTCGTACACGTCTCTAGCGTTATTGGTTCGTGAGATATCGGCAAAAATCACAAAAAACACGTGTTTACCCCAAAATCGAGTTTCCAATATTTTTTAAAAATTATAACGAGTGGTCCATAGCAAAGAGAATGTCACCCCGAGTCCTTGGACCCGTCGTACACGCCTCTAGCATGATTGGTTCGCGAGATATAGCAAAATGTTTAAAATCACAGTTTTACTCCCCAAAAAAAAAACATGTTTCCAAATTTTCACCCTTTCGACACCTACATTCCCGTAAAGAGCGCAACGAGACGAAAAAACTGAATCCAAGCACGCCCTCCTAGCAAGACTCCTTCCATTCCAAGGTCGCAGGGGCTCGCAACTTCCTAAGTGTCGCAGCTCTGTCAAACCCCACTACTACAGGTTTTCATCCTAGAGACTTGAAATTTATTTTGGGGGTAGGGGGCATAGGGACCTTTCATTTATTTCAAATAAACGTTTTTGTAAACTTCCTAGTTTCCAAAATATAGGATTTTCAAAATTCGAATGTTTTCAAAAAAACATAAAAAGTAAAAAAGTTTTATTATAGAAAATAAAGGTTATAAAGACCATTTGTTTGAGCCATGGCACAACGTTCTATCATGTTTGGTTTTCAAACTATCGCCTATTTTCGAAAACAAAAATCTTCAAATTTTTTCTCTAAAATATAACGAGTTGTCCATAGCAAAGCCCCCGTCATCCCGAGTCCAACGACACTTCATTCGTGAATCTCCGACAACGGGTTCGGGAGTTATCGGCTCGCATTGGGAGTAGTGGTGGGGGTGAAGCAGAACTCCTATTACCCCCCTACTTACTCAATTTCTTTAATTACAGATTAAAACTACTTGAGATATTTTTTTCTTTTGTTGAAAAGGACCTTGTCTGCCCAAATCCTTATTGACAGAGTTTAAACTTTAATTGTAACAGGAAAAGATACTTCAAGTCAATAAAATCCAATATTTGGAAGCTACTCGAGCTTTTGAACTAACTCTTATCCCTATATATAATGTAGGCCTATCATAAAAGCTTTTAATACCATGTAAGCATAACTTCACAATGAATCCCAACCTCTAAATTTCTCAATGAACAACATCAGTTCCATATTTTTGAGTCCACTACAGGCTGTCTTTTTTTGAAGAATTTGTTCTTTCATTATCTACTTAATGAAAGTTGTAACAGATCTGATTTTTAAGCTTTTAAATAGTTCTGGTTTTTGGAAATATTTTTGAACTCTATACTTTTTATCAAATTAAATGCATTCATATCCTATCTGCTGAGGAAAAATGAAAATCCACAGCCTGCTTCCAGTCTCCGACCGGGTTAGGAATGGAATGAATGAAGCCCCGATCTAGCGGCGAGGATATGAACTGTGCCGGCTGCCGAGGCCTGACGCACTCCTCTGGGGCAATGATTAAATGAATGACAGATGAAATGAAATGATAGTGGAGAGTGTTGCTGGAATGAAATTTTGACAGGGAAAACCGGAGTACCCGGAGAAAAACCTGTCTGCCTCCGTTTTGTCCAGCACAGATCTCACATGGAGTGACCGGGATTTGAACCACGGACCCAGCGGTGAGAGGCCGGCGTGCTGCCGCCTAAGCAACGGAGGCTTGCTTATCTGCTGAGGAAGGGTTTAATATAACAGTGTACCCAAATATTGGATTTTATTGACTTAAGGTAGCTTTTCCTATTACAATTAAACACTGGTTAGCATATTAGCAATAGTTCAACTTTCAATTATACTGCTACATCATTGGTCATATATCTTCATGTTAATGAAAGATGCAAACTAGAAATTAATGATTTCCATCAATATACAATGGGTGCACTGTAATAAAAAAAATGAATGTTAGATTTTTAATTATTATTAGTTAAGCTTATGGTAATGTTCACAAAATATCATCATATATATTATTTCAGTACGGTAGTATAGATCCCTCCTGCGGCGCTCACAAGTGACAGATCGTGACAAATGAGCATTCAAATGAGAGAGAATAGGCATTAGCCGTGACGAATTGACCTATAATTTCATAAATATCTATAATATCTTTAAAAAAATACTGTTAATAAAATGTTTGAAGTGTGCGATTTGCAGATACTGTTCTTCTTCTTCAAGTGCCTCGTCCTCCAAGAACATTGGCGATCAGTAGCATGATGTGCTGCTTGTCCATAGCTGTTCTAAACAGTGTCACTGTATTAAGTCCGAACCACTGGCTTAAGTTCTTTAGCCAGGATATTCGTCTGCGTCCTGGACCCCTAATGCCATCAATCTTCCCTTGGATAATTAATTGAAAGAGGTGGTATTTGTTGTTGCCCATGAAATGACCAAAGTATTCTAATTTTCTCCTTTTGATGATACTGAGAATTTCCAAGTCTTTGTTCATACGCCACAGTACTTCTACATTTGCGACTTTAGCTGTCCATGATATCCTTAAAATCCTGGGATACGTCTACATTTCAAATGCTATAAGTTTCTTTCTTACTGTTGCTGTAGGAAAATACGCTCCATAATTGCTGTACACTTCACATTTTGGTCGCTGTGACACCTGTTTCATGTCATTTTAACATTCTGAGGTCTTTCCTTTATTATTTTGCATGGATTTCAGAAACAGTAAATCTAAGGAATGAGTACTCAAATCATATAATTTCATAAATATCGAATAACCGGTGAGTGTTATCATGATCCAATTTACAGTGATTGCCTTCTTATGTTAGGGAACGTAGATCTTGGAATTCTAACTGAAATGTAAATAGTGTTCTTTAATCATTTGGTTGAAATAAAAACATAACAACCTTTCTCCTTAAGTGTCTCATTATAAACCTATTGGGGAAAGTGAAGTTTATGAACATGCGAGATTTCTCGTAATGGTCCGCTAGTATAACATACAAACCATCAACTGGGCACCTGATAGATTTAAAGTTTAAATTCTAAGTTGTCCAGCCACTTGATAGCCTTTGTAGAGGCTTGCACAAAGTCTTCCAGTGGTACCAAGTACTCTGTAACAATATGGCGGAAGGTCTGTCTCGGCGCACCACACTCACAGTTGGGTGATGTTTTCATGCCCCACTTATACAACAACGAGCCATGGTTGGTTTGTACCCTGTTAAGGGCAACCCACGCTTTACGTGGTATTTCAAGACCTGCTGGTGGATGTTGGGTTCAAAGTAGTGACTGCCATTCCTTCGGAGCTGCGTTGTTCCACTCCTTTTGCCATTCTTCTGCAACGTGGACTTTTAACACAGATGTTTAATAAGAACTCGAAAAAGAGTTCCTTCATATTTGCAGTGTTCTTTATTGTATACACTACTTGTATCTAAATAAATACAGTGACTTAACAGTTAAGACCACCATAAAAGCGGTACAAGGTTGACTTGCCAAGTTAAGACCACTGTACAAACACACAAAAGAAGTTGGAAGTTTCCAGAATTGTTGGTTCAGCCTTCATCATTGGAGGAGAGTGTCTCATCATCAAAATCATAAACTACTTGTCACCTTCATCCACCCTCATGCCCAGAGGGAGTCCAAATATCAAAATCCAAAAACCTGGAGCCTTTTAACACTTTTTTAGCATCTACACTGGTCTTAACCTGGTAAGTCACTTCATTCCATTTGTTGAATCATACATTTGCTTTCCTATTTGACTATGAATCTACAGTGAGTTTTTCTCATCTATTGGCCGGCCAACACGCCCAGCTTATCTGCCTCTCGTTGGCTCATCACTTCCCGTTGCACAGCTCGCACTTCGCAGTTGTGGTCCTTGGTTAGAACGTGTGTTAGGTGTTGATCAGTCGCTCCAACAGTTCTCAAGTTGTGAAGTGTTACTTCGGCGTATAATTCTCAAAATGCCTCCACATGTGTAGAAGGTAGGGGAAAAGGGTATTTATGTATGATAATTATGTGAAAACAGAGTCTTGCCGAGAAGTCGTGAGACATTTCATTACACTTCTTACAGGTGTGCGCCCTCCACATAGAGACCGCACGGAAACTCATGAACAAATTGAGGGGAACTGGTTCGTTACTCGATAAGAAACGTAGTGTTCATAGAAAAATTAGAACATACACTTACAAATTCCCTAGGACGACTTGGACAAGAAGCCGGGCTTTGAGGAGCTCAGCATGGCGGGCTACTAAAATCTTGAAAATGAAACCATACAAGATTACTGTAGTACGCGAACTCCATCCACGTGATGAAGATAAGCGGGTATCTATTTGTAATTGAATGTTGCAAAACGTTCATGATGAAATAATTGATCCACGCTTAATATTTTTCTCGGACGCAGAAACTATGCTATTCCATGCCGTGCGAGGAGTGATGATTCAACGGGAGGCAGATAAGCTGAGTGCGCCGGCTGGCCAACTGATGAGAGAAACTCACTGTAGTTCAAGTATCTAATGTAATGTAATGAAAACACTGATAATGCAGAGATTGAACTGTACCGTATGACTTAGAATTATACGGTGCATGTGTACAAAGTGGTTGTATCACTTGGTGACTCGTCCCTTAGCAGGACAAGATGCAGAAAGAAGAAGAGGGAGTATTTGCAAGAGTCAAGTGTGCAAGTACATGCATTTATTATTGTGTCTCCAGTACATATTCGTCTGATCCCCTCGTGGTATAGTGACTTGCTTTCTTCTCACAGCCGAGTATACAGAGTTGATGACCATGATGTCCAACCCCCTCATGGCTTCATGAGGCAGTGACTGCACCTCCAATAGAGGAACAGTTTATGGCTAAATGCGCTGTTCAAACAGACGAAGAGGCACTAGGGAGCAATCTGGCCACCACGTCAGACAAGCTCTGTACATCGACTGCAATCTGTTGGACATCATGGTCATATAGCCCCGTGTACTTGGGTGAGTGTGGAATGTTGTCCGATAACCTGTATTAGTGTGAGGATTGGGAAGGAGGCGGCCGTGGGCTTAAGTTGGGAACCACCCCAGCATTTGCCTGGAGAAATGGGGAAACCACGGAAAACTACTTCCAAGATGGCCGAGGTGGGGATTAACCTACCTCACTAGGTTGAGTGTACCCCGTTCCAGTCCTCAGGCTAGAATTAAATTTCTTGACAGAGCTGGGAATCGAACCAAGACCTCTGGGATGACTGCTATTAACGCTAGTAGCTAAGCCACGAGGTGGTTCATAACTGCAGTCTGGATCCTATGAAAATATTGCCCATTACCAACACACACCGTATGGTTAGTTTCTGCTTTAAGGGGCGGAACAGCGAGGTTATTCGTCCCTCTTAACAGGTAGTATAATACAAATTTAGTCAAGTTAAAATTTACTAGATGAAACCCGTCAAAACATGACGGACAATGGAAAACAAAATTACATAAGTTACATTCTTTGTACGATTACTTTTTAGCACTATTGCAACTTTAAGGGCGTCAAAAGATAGCACTCTCTGCATTGCAATATATTGCTGGTCATGACTGAAAACGTGATTAGGTGATCATCATCTTGCACAGTTTCCAGCCACTGGCCGAGTCTGTTTGGAACACAAGTCTCTCCAACGTCTTCTGTCTTCCCAACATCTCTCAGCCTCCACCCTTGTCCAGTCTTCTCCTCTCTTCTTCACGATTTCTTCCTCCCCCTTCAGCCACCTGTCTCTCGGTCTCCCTCTTGGTCTCTTTCCTTCCCACTTCGTCTCGTGTATCCTGCTGGGTATCCTCTTCTCCTCCATTCGTTTTACATGTCTATACCATCTAAGTCTAGATTTCTCTATACCAGTCTGTAATGGTTCATCCTTCATTAATTCTCCGGTCCTCTCATTTCTTATTCTGTCCATCTTTGTAGCTCCAATACTGCTTCTCAAGAACCTCATCTCACTGGCCTGTATTTTGCTCTTCTCCCTTCCTTGCATAACCCAGGTCTCCGAGGCATACGTCAGGATAGGGACATTGTACGTCCGATATATGATCTTTTTGCTGTTCTGAGGGACATTCTTGCTCCATAACATGCTTCTCACACTACTCCGGAATGCTTCTGCCTGTCTCCCCCGCTCATTTATTTCTCTATCGTTTCTTCCATTCTCTTGTATCAGGCTTGCCAGATACTTGAAACTCTCCAATTCCTTCGGCTGTTCCCCACCAATTGTTATTCCCGTTGTGGTTCTTTCCTTCTTCCTTGTTGTGATCACCATCTCACTCTTATTTATGCTAAATTTCATCCCATAACCTTGTATTATTCCTTCCCGCACGTCCAACTGTTCCTGTACCTGCTCCTCCTTGTTTCCCCAAATCATCAAATCATCTGCAAGCACCATTGCTTTCATCTTTCCTTCCCCAATTACTTGTGCCACTCGGGTCATTATGTCATCCATCACCACAATGAAAAGTAACGGTGACAGTGCACTTCCTTGTTTCAGGCCGTTTCTCTGTTCCAACCAGTCCGATCTCTCTCCTCCCACTTTCACACAGCTCACGCTTCCCTTGTACATCTCCTTAATCTTCCTTATAGTCCACTTTTATATTCCTCTATCCTCCAGGGACTACCATACTTTGTTTCTGCATACACTGTCATATGCTTTCTCAATGTCCAGGAAGGCCATCAGTAGATCTGTTCCATACTCATAGTGCTGTTCTTGTAACTGCCTTACAGCAAAAATCAAATCCACTGTGGACCTTCCTGATCTGAAGCCATGTTGTTCTTCCCTCATCCCTCCTTCTATCCTTGTCCTAATTCTCCTTTCCAAAACTTTCTCAAACAACTTTGCACAATGACTCATCAGTGTTATTCCCCGTTAGTTTCTGCATTCTGTTCTACTACCTTTCTTGAAGATCGAGACAATTATTCCCTTTTTCCAGTCCTCTGGGGTCTTCCTTTCCTTCCATGCTGTCTTCATCACTCGGTACAACCATTGTATCCCCACCTCTCCTGCTGCTCTCACCATCTCCACACTCAACTCATCCACACCCGGTGCCTTCCCTCCTTTCATCTTCCTCACTGCATCTTCCACTTCTTTCCATGTTAAGTCCTTTTTTGTTTGCAGTTCATCTACTGTACCTCTTCCCCGATTTCTTCCTCCTCGCCGTGGTTTCCATTTGGATTCAGGAGTTCTTCAAAATATTCTTTCCACATTTTCTTCAGTTCTTCCCTATTTTCTATCTCTTGTCCCCTTTTGTTCACCATTCTAACATAATCCGTAGGATCCTTCCGCCTCTTATTCTTTACCATCCCAAACAGGATCTTTTTTGCACCTTCACTATCCTGCTGGTCATGACTGAAAACGTGATGAGGTAAATAGCCCAATACGTTCAAGAGTTTCTCCTTGAGCTTGATTGATTTTGATAAAGTAGGCCGAGCGTATAGGACATTGTTGCCTATTAAAAAAAAGGAATTTTCCTGTAAGTGTTTTATCGGAAGGTGTTAAATCAAGTCGTAGGATTTGAGCTCTCTGCCTAATATTACTGCACCTATTATATCCGAATCCAAGCGATTTCTTACAATTAATATATTACCATATATGAGTCCTTGGGAAACGTTCAGATTTCTAAGAAGCATATCTACGGCTTAAACGTTCGAAGTATGTGGAGGCGAATCTCTTAATTCCAAGGAATTGAAAAATTCAATAATAGGGAAATGAAGTAGCTGGCTTTCATCTTCAGTATCCATGTTAACGCTGATGTATGTGTTTGAACTACTGGATATAAGTTCAATGACTTTTAAATTAATATCATTACATTGTTGCAGCTTGGCAAATATTTTATATTCCAGCAGATCAATTTTACCCTCACAACAGTAAAGACCAAAGTAACCACGCATAGATTTTACGCAAGAGAAATACAATGTAGAACAATGTTTACATTTGATCGTCAAGGACCTTACAGTACACTGTATTGCATAATATCTGGAATTGTTTCTGAAATGGCCTATTTATATTGGATTTTAAATGTGGCATCGTATTATTCGATAACACTATAGTGTCCTGTAATAACGGAGCCGCTAAATATTAAATGGCAAATAATACCTCCATTGCCGAAATCGACTACGTAGTTAGACTCAGTACTCTAAACAAATAATCATTAAACAATTGTCTTATACAATGAAGTTCAACATGACCGTCCAGAGACTTTCATATTCAAGTTGGCTGGTGAGGAGAATGCGATGAGACTGATCCCTTAAAATAAATTCCTTATAATTGTTCCTGCCAGCGATTTTTTTTTGCAATAGCTTGAAAACGCAGCTCAGAATGACATTCTTCATTTTGTTATAAACAGTACGAAACTGCTCTAAATAAGCAATTTCCATCACCTGTTATAGGTTATGGCAGTACATTTTGCAGGGGAACATAGAATCACTTCACCAACTACTGGAATGACCATAGGCCTATACTCAATACTCACTTCGATAGTCACCCTAATGGAGGCAGTTTTTGAATTCTATGTCCCGTGCATGTCAAAAATCGTATTAACACATGGAGGCCCACCTATTCTTGTCTATCGCCCCGGAGACCCGGGTTACATTTCCTGCTCTGCCAAGAAATGTAATTCTGGTCTCAGGGCAAAATCGGGGTACATTCAGTCTCTTGAGGTATAACTAAGAAGAGGAAGGTTTAATTCCCACCTCGACAATCTTGGATGTGGTTTTCCGTGGGTTCCCACGGCAAATACCGGGATGGTTCCTAACTTAAGGCCTTGGCCGTCTCCTTGGCATTTACCACCTTAATTACAAATACACACAGTAATACAGCCATCACAATAACACAGGTTATCAGAGAAAATTTCACACATACACACCCAAGTACACGGGGCTGAGTGACCAAGATGTCGGAGTCCTTCAAACGAATTATATTTGCCAAGTGTCTCTCATGGCGAAAGCAATTGTGGAGACGCGCGAGTGCCTGGAAAACTACTTTTTTCTTTAATAATTTAAGAGTATATCGACGATGCATAATTATAACTTTTAGTCTAGGACGCTAATAACTTGACCACCGAAGCATTGGGAAGAAATTGCAATATTAAGGTACATAAACAACCTAGCCTACACATTCAACTGTCGGTTAATGTTCCTCAACATTTCCCTTCTTAAATATTCCCCTCCTTTATAATTTTCCATCACGTGAAAACATGCCATGTCTTGTGTTTTAAATATATCGATGCAATGGTGTTGCCATCTGCTGTCAGTTAATGGAACTATGTGGGCGAATTACTGCCACCTGTTGTCAGTTATAGGAACTCATTGCAGATATTTAAACGGCGTACTGCGGACAACAGTTTGCTCTTTTGATTACATGCTGCAATGCAATGGTAAAACGAAAATAAAACGTATTTAGAGGGAATGTAGAAATAAGTATCTTTAACAGACATAAATCCTTACTATTACTCCTTGATTAAACAATATTTCAGTGGTAAAAAAAAAAAAAAATACTGGCGAGGGTTGGGATCGAACCAGCGCTTCTTGGAACCACAGTCAGTCGCCTTAACCACATGGCTACTCTCGCACTCATGTTTAGCAGCAGACGCAGCCTTTCATTATATTCAAAAGCCGCTGTTTGAAGGAAATAATCAATTTCATTATCCAAATAAATCAATGTTGCACATTCGTATACGTTCATACTGTTATTATATTTTATTGTCAGAACTTGGTTAATGTATGTTTTCAATTACATGGAAGCTTATTAAATAACTTACATTTTAATGGACTTCTCACCGCCATTTTGTCATGACCCCAGGCGGATTGTGCGCATGCGTGAGGGCCTAGAATTCTGCTATTTTCTATATTAATTTAAAAATATACCGTAATATATTTGTTTATTTTAGAGACACTCTGCAAATCTGCATGCCAAGAGCTTTCGTTAGAATGTCTTGCGAAGCCAATCGGTTAAGTCGTTTTCACAATCTCGTGTGTACAAAAAACAGCTTAGTGTTTTAAATATATAGATAGGGGGAAGCCGAACAATTTTTTATTTACATAGTTTACGCCCACATTGGAACACTTAAATCAAACCAAATACAATGAAGTCGTCTACAGAATGAGAGGGAATTTAGCTGTCATCTTCCTCCTCATTCTAGCTGCCCTTTCCACGTCAAATATGACATATTGTTATCGTTGATTAATAAGTCCTAGATGTTGGTTCTTCAGAATTCTTTTATCCTCTCCATTTTCAATTTGTTACATTGTAATATTCAACTCATCTAAATCATTTTTAACTTCTTTGAACCCATCATTTTTTGTTTTATTTTTCCAAAAGTAGTTAAATAGCCTAGTTGTTTTAATAGTCTATTGTCATATAATCTTGATAATTGACAGAAAAATGCTCTTCTCCTTTTACTCATCGTGAATCACTTTCCCAGTAGACAACTGCATTACGCAACCATCTCCATTGTCCATCTACCTGGTATTTTTTTACTAACATTAATAAATTTAAAAAAAACTCATAAATGTAACAATCAACAAAAGTTATGGAATACAAAAATCTGAAACTTAAAGTAAATACACATCTAGTAGGTCTATCTTTCTCACCAAGATACGTTGAGTAGGGTCTGGATTATTATGCAAGATGTTTACATACCGGTAATAGTAATAATGTGTGTCCGCCTGAGACTCGTGCGGGTATCGACACTTCGTGATGAGGATAGAATGAATGACTAAGACTTTTGAATTTGTAGTCCCCGAGCTACCATTACTCCATTTAACTGGGCCTGTAAAATAATTTGGTGGTGCAATGTTCAGTGCATGGAGTATAAAGCTGGCTTTGCCTGGTGTGGTTTCAAGAATTCTGGGAATCAGAAACCATAGAAAATCACTTCTATTATGACCAAGAGGTGGGTTAGGAACCATCCCTATTCTCAAAACACCTCATGGTGTAGTGGCTAGCATGCTCAGTTGTTGCCGGGCTACACTCAGCCTCGTGAGGCAAAACTGAGAAGAGGTGGGACGAATCCAATCTCGATCATATTGGAAGTGGTTTTCCATGGTTTCCCCACTTCTACTACAAGCAAATGCCGGGATAGTAGCTAACTTAAGGCCACGGCCGCCTCCTTCCCAATCCTTGCCTAAAATTACAAATACACACACTAATACAGCCATCACAATAACACACCCAAGTACATGGGACTACATCACCACGATGTCACAAAGCCCCTAAATAAATCAACGTCATGGTGCTGCTTGGCAGAGTCAGGATTCAAACCTGGACCAACCAGTCAGGAAGCAACTATGCTACTTCTAGACCATGGCAGTAGCTGTGGAAACAATGGGCCTATGTGCTTGGCTATTTTTATTTCTTAGATATTAATATTTCTTTTAACCCCTTACCTCACTACCCAACTCTTTTATCATCCTAATTAGCAGTGTCATGGAGCCTTGTGATTCTAAAGAAGGGGATCACCCAAGCAACCTCCGAGTAAAGGACCGTGATTTCCCACAGAGTCAGATTTGGAAATACAGAAATAATCCACAGAACTTCAAGTGATACGAATGGGTTGCTTCAGAGATCTCACATCACATTTGGCGACAGAAAGACAAAATTATAGTTCTGTCACAGGAATGGCAGGTTAACCGACACAAATTCAGTTTCTCTGCTAGAAGGTATCGGAAAACAAAATGTTGATTTTGGTGTACACATTTGCCTAGGTAGCTCCACTCAAAAATGGCACGTACTTTTCATAGTAGGTAGCCGAATGTCTTGCAGTTATATTATAATTAAATCGCTTTTGTGTTCAGACCAAATTAAAGTTATTTAGGAAGTCGAATTTGCATCTCAGTGGCAAATATCAGGGCTTTAAAAATCACTGTTGAGAAAACCTCTTTACGATTAAACTCTCATTACCATATTTTATAAAGGCTACTGGCTCTATACATACCAAACCACCTCAGAATATACTGTAGTCACAAAACTGGAGGGTTTTACCTCGGATCTTTGAAGACAGGGAAAAATGTTTCATTAAAAATAACGTGTGTAACATGTCTATCTTATTTACAGATTTTATTGCTCATTCGGTATGAAGCACTTCTCGCTCACTGCTCACCTCAGACTGGTTGCTGCGAGCTCCGTTAGCTTGCTAGTTACTAAGTACTGACGTTAGAAACTGATGTGGTAGGTCCCCCAGAAAGAACATTTATTAATCTCTACAAGTCAAAGTGCACATAGCCACTCGTACGACGTTGATGGTTAGATTCAGTGTTCAACAATTTCAAAGTGAGATGTGTAGAAGCAGAGGAGGCCACAGTGCTAACTGCTAATAGGGAATCATGGAGGAAAATCATTCGGAAACAAAGATTTGCAGACTAGATCGGATGCTGAAAGACAAAACACTCTCATATGAATGATGTCCTTATACATCAGGTGCTTGTAGGATAAGGAGCATAATGGTTGTGGAAAAAAAGGAAAATATTCATTACCAGCAATAGAAAAATATATATTTGATGGTAACAGCTCTGATGTTAGTAGTTATGACAAGTACAATTGAATATGTTTATTAATTAAATATATCTCCAAAAAGAATATAGTCCGCTATAATTTGCAGGAAATGGTGAATCTAATTGGCAGAAGACTTGCTTTATGGCGAACCACCTTTCTTCCTTTGTTTTTGATCTGGAGACTCCACATACACATTTATACATCGCTTTGATTTCTTCTGGTTTCTGACACATATCAAACTCAGTCATATGCATTCCATGGCAGTCATAATTAATGTAAACCTTTCCTTTCCAACAGGAGGCAAGAAAGAAATACGTAAGCTTCAGAACTGATGGAATTTACAGAATTTTATCCCTAATAGTGTTTACCATGAGTTCACCGAACCTCTGAGCATATAAGAGATAGGTTACATTGAACAACTCGCACTGTGCATTTCTCCACGAGTTCACTGAACCTCAGATAATACAGAGATAGGATACATTGAACAACTCGCACTGTGCATTACTTGAGGTAACAATTAATATGTTTTGCATGCAAATATAATTACAGTATTCTTAAAGATCACGCTACAGTAAATATCTCCTTGTGCCAGCCTCAATGTATTTCCAATTTATGTTATGGAGCACTTCACAGAATTTTGGGAAAACTCTGTACAATGACCAATCAGGTCCAGACCATGGTAAGATTTCTAAACTGAATACAGTCAAAGCAAAGTAAGCTTGTTGTTTTACCAGACTGTTAATCTCACAATCATGAGCAGTGGCAACGGGTGAAAATTTAACTGGTTAATTTATTTATTTATCGTATGGCTTTTAGCGCCGGGAGTGTCCAAGGACATGTTCGGCTCGCCTGAGTCTCTAGCTGCTTCCAGTGGACACCCTAAAGGGTGAGCTACAAGTTCCGTTCAATTTCAAGTAGTTCCAACTTTCGCCACCAGATATCAATGATACCTAGTGGCAAACGTTGGAACTTTGATAGAGCGTTCTGAAGAAATCTAACCTAACAAATTTTGCTTTACACAAGTTTAGTCTGTGAAAGGATCTTTTACATGCCATAAATCCATGACATGGGACCGACGGCTTTACTTCCCCTCCGAAGGAAGGCATACTAAAGGATTTTTAACGCTCTTAAAAAATCCAACGACTTCGGCCGGGTTTGAACCCGCTATCTTGGGCACAGCAGTTCAGCATGCTACCGACTACGCCACCGAAGCTGGTTAATAATAATATGTGTTTCGTATTTCCTATAATGTCTCCTTTACACTGCGTAGGCAGCCCGTTATGGTCCATAGTATCCAAGATGCCTGCTTCCCAGCTCCAAGCCTACAGAGGAAGGGAGATTTTGTGGTCAGCACAACACTTCCCTCAGCCACATTTCTTTGTTTCCTGACCCGTACTGAAGCTCCCCAATTGTCATTACGACGCTGGGACAATGCTGTTCCAGACCTCCTGGCCAGTACTGGGAGTATAACCCAGGCCATTTGGCTGAGGAACTAAAACACTGCTCGGAGACCAAGGCAGTGCTCACAAAGTCTTACTTATCGGCGATCGGCTGGTGGTTTCATGTCAACGACTTTATAATTTCTTTAATTTATTACTGTTAGATTTCTTTTAGAGGAAGAATGCACACACACCTGGTTCCAAACAGCGATATCTGCTATGACACGTTCTTATTAATAGTGA
Organism: Meconema thalassinum; assembly: GCA_946902985.2. Taxonomy (NCBI): domain Eukaryota; kingdom Metazoa; phylum Arthropoda; class Insecta; order Orthoptera; family Tettigoniidae; genus Meconema; species Meconema thalassinum. The sequence continues at coordinate 149,072,820 of OX336397.1, forward strand.
ATTTATATCAAAGCTTGAATGAGATTTGACTTTTTCACCCATTTCACGGTAACCACGCCCAATGTTGCTTGACTGTGAGATACCATTTAATTGAATATTTTAGCAACACCATCGTAATTCAAGTGTAACATGAAACAGAGAGACCTCTAATGGGTTATTGTGATAAGTAGGAGTTGACATTATTGTGATAGGAGAAAGATCTAGGCCTAGGTTTGGTGTTGGTTGGTATTTTAAATTGGAATATAAAAAGACCTCACACTAGTGTACAGTGTATTAAATTATTCGGGTCTTTTACTAACCGAGTGTGATGTAGTGCAGGTCCAAAACTGCCGAGAATCGAGAGTGTGAATGTAATAATATTTGAATGAGTGTGTTTTTGGCTGGAAATGCAGGCTGTATCATTCTGCACCTGTAAAGCAGCACTGGGTGACAAGCCTGGCCTATCACAGAATCCATGTGTCATTACGTCCCCACTCCCATACAAGCTTTATCCACAGTTCTGTGACTGTCACGCGAGAGCGAGGCATTGTGTTTGAGAGACAGTAAATGGGGTTTACTCCAATCTTTTATTTTTTAAACATTGTTTTACACATTTAAAGAATAAATAACTATTCTCAGTTTATTTTCATGCCACTGGGGAGTGACATCTCACAGTGTCACTGCCCCCTCAAAGCCTCCACTTATCATGACCAACATCCTTTTCTATGTGTAATCCAAACCACAAAGTGATAATTTACTTAGAAAAACTCGAATGCACTGACCGGGAATCGAAACCCGGTAGAGCAAGATTACGTTCTGTTTGCACAACAATGTGTTTCATACGCAGGAAGAGTCTAAGAGAGGGGAACAAAGTTCACTTGGTTAGTTCCTAAGGAAATGTTCACATCGGTGCTAGAATGAGGAACCCACAGCAATAATTGCCCAGAGGCAAACACAGAAATATCCTGCGGTCGTCAATTAATAGTTTCGCTCAGAAGAGTGCAGTTCGTTCGCGTTGCCAAATGTCAGGAGAGAGCAGCTGAGATATGTTAGGGATCAACAGATCATAGCACTAGACTTAATTATTATTTCTGTAGTGCCGGGGAAATGTGGCACAAGTCGAAACATTAAATATGACATGAGAGTGAAAAATCTGTTCTAACGAATAAATTATTCACATTTTTAAGAACTTCAGTTTCTCCTTTGTAATTGCCCTATTACTTGCGCCTCTCTTCTCTAGTTGGATATGATACAAATGCCCACCAGAATTAACTAACTAAGGAATACTGACTTATGCCACTTTTCCCCGGCACTACAGAGTTAAGCTTGCAGGAAAGATACAAATACAACACAGTACCGGTACATTGTTAAGTTTTGATTATCCACATCAACACATTATCAAATATCTAGAAAAATTGATCCGGTTCGCACAATTCAGTATTGCCAGCATTTCGACCCAGTGTATTTATTTATTTATTTATTTATTTATTTATGCTGGTTTACAACAGGGTCGTTAACCCCAATAACAGTAAACCTACAAAATTTTAACAGTAATTCTAATTTTTTTCATAACTTAAATCTAATCTAAATCTAATATTAGCATCTAAATTAATTACATAATAATATTATTTATAGCTTAACCTTAATGCTGTTACATATTCTACCTTTTTGTTAATTAATTACACTCATGGCAGTGTGGTCATAAATAACTTTACAAATTTTTGGAGACTAAGATCGAAGTCTAGACTTTTATTACACACTACAGCTTTATTGTAATTACTGCAGAGTCTATAAAGCGGTGAATGTTTGTGTGACGTGGTGCATGTTTTCTTATTCCTAAAAGTTGTCCACGTTCTTGAAGATAGACGTGGAACATTGAAATTCAGCAACGATAAAAAATAAGAGTTATCTACCGCAGAATTTACAATCTTGTGTAAGATCTTGGAATCATTTATTTTCCTACGATCTTCCAAAGCAATAATTTTTAGATTATTCGATAAAATTTTATATGGGACCATATATGGGTAATTTCCGCTCATTTTATAATGTATAAATCTGGCGAATCGCTTCTGTACTCCTTCTAGTAATCTTATGTATTTTTTACGCCACGGATTCCACACTACGCTTGCATATTCTAATTTCGCCCTTACGTAAGCATTAAAGAGTGTAATGGCCGTTTTCACCTGCCGAAAAGGTCTTACATTTCTAATGACGAAGCCTAGTGCTCGGTACGCCTCACTTGTTACCTTGTTGATGTGAGAAGCGAAAGTCAAACCTTTATCCAGTTCCACACCAAGGTCACTTACACCATTAACCTCCCGCAGCGTATTCAACCCCAGCTTATACTGGAAACTAACTTTATTCTTCCTTCGGGTAAATGACATTGTGACACATTTCGTTAGATTAAAATTAAGTTTATTTTTCCTACTCCATTCAAAGATGTTGTCCAAGTCATTTTGTAGAAGATAGCAGTCATGAGCAGAGGATACAGGACGGAATATCTTAAAATCATCAGCGTATAGAAGACATTTAGAGTGCTTAATACATTCAGAAATGTCATTGATTGCTATCAGAAACATAATTGGTCCAAGGTTCGATCCCTGGGGAATTCCGGAATTTACGGTATATTCCATTGATGAATTTCCGAGAAAGTATACATATTGCTGTCTACCAGACAGATACGAGCTAAAAAATCGTAAATTTGCTTGTGAAAAACCGAAATTGTTTAATTTTGTCAAAAGAATATCATGATCTATACTATCGAATGCCTTTTCAAAATCCGTGAAAATAGCATCCATCTGTCCTCCGATATCCAACTCAGATGAAACATCGTGGGAGAAATTCATCAGATTTGTGACTGTGGATCTCCGTTGCATGAATCCATGTTGTTGTTCTGATATGGCTGGCGCTACATGAGTAAAAATTCTGTCATGTAAGATAAATTCAAATATCTTTGCAACAGCTGATACTATACTCACGGGTCGATAGTTCTTTATTAATGTTTGGTTACCTGATTTTAAAATAGGACAGACGCGAGTTTTTTTCCAAATATCTGGGAATGTATTTGTACTGATTGCTAGGTTATAAAGGAAATGAAGGGGATCTTTTAAAATCTGTGAGCAACCCTTAATTACGTAAGGGGGTATTTGGTCCGGGCCCGCTGATGTTTTTGGTCTCAGTTTTTTAACGCTCTATCAATTTCCGCCATTGTAACTTCGCTTATGTGCAGGGTTACTGGCGTATTTGCCTCATCTTGCGATATTCTGTAGGAAGAAGGGTGTTGTGAGTACACCGACTGGAAGTATTTTGCAAAACCCTGAACAACCGCTTCCCCGCTTTTTAGCTCTTCCTCGTTGTATTGCATTCTTTATTAATTGGGTTCGTCAGTTGGTATGGTACACCTCACCAAGATGCTGGCTAGTACACACTGGGAAGGTTCATCAGTTGTTATGGTACACCTCACCAAGATGCTGGCTAGTACATACTGGGATGGCTCACCAATTGGTATAGTGCACCTCACCAAGATGCTGGTTAGTACATACAGGGAAGGCTCATCAGTTGGTATGGTACACCTCACCAAGACACTGGCTAGTACACACTGGGAAGGCTCATCAGTTGGTATGGTACACCTCACCAAGATACTGGCTAGTACATACTGTGAAGGCTCATCAGTTGGTATGGTACACCTCACCAAGACACTGGCTACTACATACTGAGAAGGCTCATCAGTTGGTATGGTATACCTCACCAAGATGCTGGCTAGTACACACTGGGAAGGCTCATCAGTTGGTATGGTATACCTCACCAAGATGCTGGCTAGTATATACTGCGAAGGCTCATCAGTTGGTATGGCATACCTCACCAAGACACAGGCTAGTACATACTGCGAAGGCTCATCAGTTGGTATGGTACACCTCACCAAGACGCTGGCTAGTACATACTGGGAAGGCTCATCAGTGGGTATGGTATACCTCACCAAGACACAGGCTAGTTCATACTGCGAAGGTTCATCAGTTGGTATGGTACACCTCACCAAGACGCTGGCAAGTACATACTGGGAAGGCTCATCAGTTGGTATGGTACACCTCACCAAGACGCTGGCTAGTACATACTGGGAAGGCTCATCAGTTGGTATGGTACACCTCACCAAGACACAGGCTAGTACATACTGCGAAGGCTCATCAGTTGGTATGGTACACCTCACCAAGACGCTGGCTAGTACATATTGGGAAGGCTCATCAGTTGGTATGGTACACCTCACCAAGATGCTAGCTAGTACATACTGGGAAGGCTCATTAGTTGGTATGGTACACCTCACCAAGACACTGGCTAGTACATACTGGGAAGGCTCATCAGTTGGTATGGTACACCTCACCAAGACATAGGCTAATACATACTGGGAAGGCTCATCAGTTGGTGTGGTACACCTCACCAAGACACTGGCTAGTACATACTGGGAAGGCTCATCAGTTGGTATGGTACACCTCACCAAGACACTGACTAGTACACACTGCGAAGGCTCATCAGTTGGTATGGTACACCTCACCAAGACACTGGCTAGTACATACTGGGAAGGCTCATCAGTTGGTATGGTACACCTCACCAAGACACTGGCTAGTACATACTGGGAAGGCTCATCAGTTGGTATGGTACACCTTACCAAGACACTGGCTAGTACATACTGGGAAGGCTCACCAGTTGGTATGGTACACCTCACCAAGACGCTGGCTAGTACACACTGGGAAGGCTCACCAGTTGGTATGGTACACCTCACCAAGACACTGGCTAGTATATACTGGGAAGGCTCACCAATTGGTATGGTACACCTCACCAAGATGCTGGCTAGTACATACTGGGAAGGCTCACCAGTTGGTATGGTACACCTCACCAAGACACTGGCTAGTACCTACTGCAAGGCTATTATGATGCCACAAGCAGTGCCAATGTACTATGAATATGATACAGTGTCCAGGTGTCACATCCACAGAGCAGGGTGGAGATGACAACTGAGCAACGTGCAGAATATTTCTCATCAGGAAGAACCGATGTGCATGTGTTCTGTTCTCAACGTCTTTCTCCGATGAGCAGTGTCTAGCGAGAATGCTTGCAAGTGATCTACTTGTTCCAGAGGCACACTGGAGATAGAAATATTAAAATCCGGAAAGGCAGTTCCAACTGTGACTATCGTCCAAAGAACTTAAAACACACTGTGGTTACTTGAACAGAGTTGCAAATAATTTGGCTAAGTTTGTAGTTTCCATGGATAGAAACCACAAAAAACAAGGGACTTCTAAAATGAGGCATACTTCGTAAGATGAGGTAGTTTCTCATTGCTTTCCTCACTGAGTCGGTACAGCAGTACCAACCCTGCGAGTAGCAGCTGTGACCTATATAGCATGACTCAGCACCACTCATACTGCCACAACCACACTGGGGAAAAGCTACATTTCCCTCTAACCAATGCCAATAACATCACATTCAAGGCAAGAAAACAAGCCATTGGTGGACCAGAGGTAGTCAAAGCCATTCCCTCATTCTTCAGACATCTTCCATGTGCCCTAAGGCTTGGCCAAGTTGAAAATTCTAATCCCGTGAAATCTCCCAACATTGGGGATGATAGGAATGTTACGTTGTGGGGGACCACTTGCCATGGAGGAGCGCAAAAGAATTGGCCACCCTACCGCAAGTATACCCGGCTCTAGAACACCACCTTAGAGAAAAGCCTCTTAGGTCATCAAAGCAGACGTAGAATCCAACGCAGTGGTCAAGTGACCTGCCTCTCATCAAGTAGGACTGGGTCGATTCCTGATCAATGCATGCAAATTCTTCCAAGTAAAATATCACGCCTCATGGTTCGGATTTACAAGTAAAAATGGTGGTCTCATGGCTTGAGTTTGCTAACTAACTGACACGTAAAACTACATTCATCTCTTTAAAATTCAATTCTTGGAACAAGTGTAGGCTACATAAATTGACACATCACAAACTCTATTGACACCTTTACCAACATTTTAGAATGTGTTACCAACTTTCAAGTACAAAAGGAACTAAGGTGTTCCTAGCTATGAGCTCTGCCCCTGATAAATACTGTGCATTACAGACATCCTGTAGCAGGATCTCGCACCATTTTGACAAAATTGTCAAATATAACTTTGGAAAGTAAATAGTACAAACTGTTGTTATTTGCCCTCAACATCAACATGGAGGGATCGTCAATCATTAATTCATTATAAGTGCCTTTTGATGCAGGATAGGCCTCTATAATTCTCCAGTACCTGGTGTCCACACCACGGTTTTGGCGGGCTACTACCCTTAAATCCAGGCAAGGGTCATTGCCAGGCAGGAGCACACGACACTTGGTGAACTGGGGTACGTCCTCCATATTAATGACCTTGAGTCCACTACAATGACATAGGCCTACCTGCTTCTCTCTCATAAGCAACGTTAACCAAGTTTCAGTATGCTCGTCAAGACAAGCTACAATTAAAGCTCCTTCTTTACTGAACAAACAATAATCGATTCGGGGATAATATTCTGCCTTAAAGCCATTGGAAATATTTTTAGAGATGTGAAACTTGATTAGGATTCCACGAAATACATCCAAGTAACACTCTGGAAAATCCTTGGGTACAACAGCTAACTTTCTTGGTTTATTCTGGTCGCCCATTTCTGACTAAACACCGTCGACTCGGATAATGTCTTGCTATGTTGACAATTCTTCAGTACTTAGAAGTAACTACCATATATCAATCTCCTGAAGACGAGCAGCTTGGGAATTCAGTCCTGAAAATAGAACAATGAGAAATTATAATTCCCTTATTGTTTTCTCCCAACAGTGATCACGTATTGTGCACATTTACAGTAGATGGAAGGCAGAAAGAAGCTTGGACTCGTATGGGACCGAACCCGCAGACTCTGGCTATGCAACCCGTTGCTTCACTACTAAGCTGATGGGACAGACATTTTACTTGTCATTTGGCAAGGGAACATATGTGAGGCCAGCCAATAAGTAGCGCGGCGTTGCCTAGATAACTGAACACTCTCGGCTCGTTGTGCCGTACGAACTCTTACTTTCTCTCAGTGGACAAAAATCATTAACTATCAATTATTTCAATTATTTTGATGAACATTGATCGTAAGTTACAGAACTTAAAATTTTGAAGCTGACTGCCCAAACCCTGTGACGCTACAACCAGCCATTTGCCCTTGAACTGAAGGGATAATGTAGAGTGAGAAAGATTAGGTGGAGTGACAGTGACAACGTACAGTAGTGAAGCTTTAAGAACTGCTGTGAGCTAAAGTTTTGAATTCATAACAATGTCTCTCAGCAAATCGAGTGGCAGCCAAACAATTTTACACACCAAGGCGAGATATATAACTTTCAGTGTGTATGGCTTTCGAATACAGAAGTACGTGATTAAGCAAATCTCTGTGTTATTGTGGTGTCTCAAATTTTGTGTGTATTTGTAATCAAGGCAAGGAAACCCACCTCTTCTCAGTTTAACCCCATGAGGCCTGAATGTACCCCATTCTAACCCTGAGACCAGAACTAAATGTCTTGACCGAGCCGTGAATCGAATCCAGACCTTCTTGTGCAATGAGTGTTTCTTACCATTAAAACCCACTGCCAACATTAAACAAGTATAAACACAACTACAGGGAGGGCCTTCTCTATGGACTGGAACCTCACCGGGTGTGTGTGGTGGGTGGATTGAGTTGAGTCAGCTCCAGTTGACTAGCATTTGCCGATTACACAAGAGCGGGATGGGAGGCCCTGGATAGTTCCATAGAATTCATTACATGTGCAGCTGGCAAGATACCTTAGTTGAGATAATATTATGAGTTGTGTTGAAGTACTGTAGTCTGTCTCGTAACCCGTGAATATGGTGAGGTATAGTACCCCATATTGTAATAATATCTCATGTCTTTCAGGTTAGAGAAGGTAAATGCTTGTTCCCCGCTGAATATAATTGGGCACACTGTGTGTTGATTGACTGGAAAGCTTTCCTTAATGTGTGTTTGAGTCTTCAGTCTTTTGACTGGTTTGATGCAGCACTCCATGCCTCCCTGTCCTGAGCTAATCGTTTCATCTCTATATAGCTACCACACCGTACATCCGAGGCATTCTGTTAAACATATTCTAACCTTGGTCTACCCCTACAGTTCTTGTCCTCGACCCTTCCTTCCATTACTACGCTTGCTATTCCTCTCCCACTCGTCTAAATACCTCTTCATTTGAAACCCTATCTACGCATCTGATCCTCATCATTCTCCAGTAACACCACATTTCAAACGCTTCAATTCTCCTTTATTCTGCAGCTCCAACTCTCCAAGTTTCACTTCCATAGTTTCTTGAATAGAACTAGGTAACTCTATCCCTTCAATTTAGGTATGGAACAAAACATTGAATTTTCCTGGTGGAAACTTATCTTCTAAAGATGAAGTCTTCCAGTGAATATGTTTGTAAGTTTCAGTGCCGTGCGGTTTTCACTTGTGGGGGAACCTCAAACAAAAGGTGTACAGAAACAATCCGCGTACTCTGGAGGCTCACGAGAACTAAATAACTGCACCGATACAAAATATCAGTGAGGATGAATTCCAGCAAATGTCTGAAAACGTCCTACATTGTTGCAACGTGTGCCTAGAAAATGAAGGACAGATTTTCCGACAACTACTGTGAAATTCATGGAAGTAATGATGATTCATAAATAGGTTAAAAAGTGTAAATGTTAATCATCTATAGCTGTATAGCTGTAAGTTTTGGCTTGAATAAGATTTGTTTAAAATGCGATGACATTCGCCATTAAAATCCGTATTGATAGAAGTTAATCAACTATTCAAATAATACGCCAAATCAATACTCAATTTATATATAATTCTATATAAATAGGACATGTTTCGGTCTTCATTGAGGCCATCTTCAGCTAAACAAGAAATCAATTAAGAATTAAGTTAAACTACATAAAAGTACTTAAATCTAATAACAAAAGAAATATTAATGTTAAAATTGAATAAAATGAATCACTATTAAAATGGATATCCTTAAAAATCAAATTAAATAAAATGAAAATACTTGTCATTTTTCTTCAAAATGTAGTTAAAAACGAAAAAATATTATAGTCGAATGTAAACAAATATTAAACTATATAATAATTCTTATCAAAATAATACAACCACAACTCCAGCAGCTACCTGAAATAGAACACGCCCAGGAAGGAGCAGTTTTGCAGGTGTTAACGGATTGGACCAGTATTAAGGATACTATATGCGAAGAGAACCAATAACGACATTCATTTCGTTGTGATATGGCGCATTACTGATTGACAGATGTCGAGAGCACAACCCTTCCTTCCTTCTCGGATGTATGCAGACGATGTTAACAATTTTTATGTCAGCAATACTGTTGATCATCACCTCTTTAGTTATTAGTTAGGCTGTAATTTAGTTTCTTTCAATTTTATTCTTGTTGTTTTGTTTCGATAATATTTGTAATATTGTAGTGAGTAGGCCGTGCGGTTAGGGGCGCGCAGCTGTGAGCTTGCATTCGGAAGATAGTGGGCTCGATCCCAACTGTCGGCAGCCATGATTCGATCGAGCAGAAAATAAAACAGACACACAAGAGTAACACCAATGACAGATAGTGCTTCAGAACTTATGTTGTCGGAGGAACTGAGCAGGTGCTCCACTCCGGGCGAGCAAGCAGCACAGGACAAGGCTCTTTTTTCCAGCGTGCTAACCTCGAATATTTTTAAATTACTATGAAGTAATATAAGCGATACTTGTCCGCAATAACAAAGGTAATCAGTTGGCAGATAATTGTAGGAAGAGTTCCTTCATGATAAAAGGTGAGGCAACAAAACCAGTGTAGGGGGGATTTCCATTAAAAGTAATAGCCCATAAGACCCACAGTCTTTTCTAAAAGCTGGATGCTCTATAGATACAAGGCGCTTCGAATCTAAATGCACGGGGGCTTACTAATTCTACGAATACCCAGGCTTACAACGAAGTCTGCCCGCAATTTCTTCCAATTGCGGTATTATTTATTTATCGTATGGCTTTTAGTGCCGGGAGTGTTGAGGACATGTTCAGCTCGCCAGAGGCTGTTGCTGCTTCTAGCAGATACCCATAGGGTGAGCTACAAGTTCCGTTCAATTTCAAGTAGTTCCAACTTTCGCTACCAGATGTCACTGATACCTACGGGTAAACTTTGATAGAGCGTTCCAACGAAATCTAACCTAGAAATGTATCTTCACACAAGTTTAGTCTGTGGAAGGATCTTATGAAATGAAAATCCACAGCCTGCTTCCAGTCTCCGACCGGGTCAGGAATGGAATGAATGAAGCCCCCATCTAGCGGCGAGGATATTCACTGTGCCGGCTGCCGAGGCCTGACGCACTCCTCTGGGGCAATGATTAAATGAATGACAGATGAAATGAAATGATAGTGGAGAGTGTTGCTGGAATGAAATTTTGACAGGGAAAACCGGAGTACCCGGAGAGAAACCTGTCTGCCTCCGTTTTGTCCAGCACAGATCTCACATGGAGTGACCGGGATTTGAACCACGGACCCAGCGGTGAGAGGCCGGCGTGCTGCCGCCTAAGCCACGGAGGCTTGGAAGGATCTTATACATGCCATAAATCTATGACATGGGACCGCTGGCTTTACTTTCCCTCCGAAGGAAGACATACTGAAGGATTTTAACGCTCTTAAGAAATCCGACAAATTCGGTGGGTTTGGACCCGCTATCTTGGGCACAGCAGTTCAGCATGCTACCAACTATGCCACCGAAGCCGCTCCAATTGCGTTATGAGGCAGATATAGTACATATAAGATATCACGTGCTCGTGTCCCTCTCTTTGTGTAGTGACTAGCATTCTTAGCTGTCGCCCTTGAGGTCCTTGTTCGGTTCCCAACTCTACCAAGAAATGTAACTCTGATCTGAGGGCTGAATCGGGGTACACTCAGCCTCGTGAGGCAAAAATGAGTGGAGGTGACAGTTCTATTTCCACCTCAGCTAACCTGGAAGTAGTTTCAAATTTCTACTCTCGGCAAATGATTCTTAGCTGCCACGGCCAGCTCCTTCCCAATCCTCGCCTGTATTACAAGTACACTTACTCGAATACAGACACCACAGTAACACAGATTATCAGACCAATTATATATAGGCTATATTATAGATATACATACACACTAGTGATTCCAGGTCAATGCCAATGTCCTGTGGTTCGAATTCCACATAAAAAGAGGTCGCCTAGCTCATGATCGCATGATCAACGGTCACGTAAAACTACGAGCTTCCTTTTTTTCCTTTACACACACAAGTACACGGGGCTAAATGACCAAGATGTCCCGCCCCCCAATTGAAACAACAACGTTACCTTCTTGTACATGACCAAATCTACACCGCATGCCAGTTTGAGTAATAGGCTATTGCTTGTGGACTCAATATAAGCCAACGAATTACAGAAAACAATTCAATAGGATCAGTGTTTGCTTATCGGGGACAACCTTGTGGTGTAGTGGCTAGCATACTTAGCTGTCACCCATAAGGTCCGAATTCGATTCACGACTTAGTCAAGAAATTTAGTTCTGGTCTCAGGGTTAGAACTGAGAAGAGGAGGGTTTCCTCGCCTCAAATACAAACACGCACACAGTTGCAAACACAACAATAACACAGGTTGTCAGATAAATTTGTGTTATCACTTACTTCTGTATTCGAAAGCTTCTTTAAAATGCCATACAGACTGGAAATTATATTTCTTGCCTGGCTGTGTAAAACTGTTATGTTATGAATATTCCCGAATGGGAATATGATGTTATTTCCAGTTGAACAGATACATTATCAATTAATATGATAAAATTGCAGTGGCCTTCTCAGTATGTGCTAGCCACGCGTATTGGTGAGGTGTGTCTGTACCAACTGACGAGCCCAACGGCACACTGGGGCGAAACGCTGGCACTTTATGTTTGAGTTGACCGGACCAATTTTATCATATTAATTGATAATTTATCTGCTCAAACGGAAATAACATCATATTCCCATTCAGGAATATTCATAACCTATTGGGATTGCCAAGTAAGGTTTTTGTTTTATGAAAGGGAGCTTGACTTCCTTAGCACATTGGCATCGCTCGTGACGTCAGTACTACTTGTGTTTTGTGTCTTGCGAAGGCCTTCTCAGTATGTGCTAGCCACGCCTATTGGTGAGGAGTGTCTGCACCAACTGACGAGCCCAACGGCACACTGGGGCAAAACGTTGGCATTTTATGTGTGAGTTGACCGGACCAATTTTATAATATTAATTGTGTAAAACTGTTCGACTGACACTCGGCTTGCTAAGGGACATTGTTATGAGTTCAAAACTTCAGCTCACAGCACTTGTTAAAATTCTACTACTGAATTGATACAGCAATACTGTCACTCTTTGTTACCTTCCCCAACGAACCTAAATATTTCAACACCTACATTCTCTCTAATTATCCTTTCAATATAAGGGCAGATGTTATGTCCCGAACGGGTGCTCGTAGCGTCACAGATTTGGGCTGTCAACTTCAAACTTTTAAGCTCTGTTGCATAGAATCATCAAATTAATTGAATATTTAATTATTTTTGTGCGTGGAGAGAAAGAAAATTTTTGTACGTCACAGCGAGCCGAGAGCTTACAGTTAGAGCAGACGCAAGAAAAGTTTGCCAAAACTCAACGATGCGCAGAGACCAATATCAATCGGCGTATTTTAATGCTCATTACGGGGCTCCAGTGTGTCCCCCGAATGCTGATTACCGGGCTCACTGCTCACTCCATTCTTCAACAACGCGGCTCGCTCTGAGACGCGGTCTACAGCTGTAAACCAAGCATAAACCCAGTCACAGTTCAGCCTGCCAAGCCTGGGCAGACCCAAGAGATGAACATTTTATAACTAGAGCCTGTTATTGCATTATTTTATTATTTTTATTCTTTTTTTATTGATGCTGGTTTTGCCACAGTTCGAAATAGGTGAAGGGGAAATGCGGCTTTACATACATACACAACCAGACCCCCTTGCTTGTTGAACAAGCAGTAATTTTGTCCATCCTAGTACCAGCCAATGGTTTCATCCAGACCGTTGTCTATTCAAGTAGCGACCAATGGCTTTCTGTCAAATTTAGCACATATTTCAGATGCAGTAGTGACCAGGGTAACTAATTTTTAAAAGTAATATCACCCAGAAGATGAAACAAGAAAACAAGGTATGTAAAAACCACATTCATGTCTGATGCAAGTGTATTAAGCCCCGTTCTGGTCTCATTCAGAATTAATGAACTATGTTATTGTGACCAGTTATTGCTATATTCCTTACGGTGGCGCCTGCAAGTAGTAGATCCTTTCTATAAAAATTTGTAAGTACTGAAATTACCTGAATTAATAGTCGGGAGAGTATCTGAAGAAGATTTAGTATTAGATGTTCACTCCTCCGCTGTCATACACACGCCGACCCACCCAAAATAAGAGCACGACTTATATAGTTGAAATTGAAGCTCAGACAGCCATCTTTGTGAAGGAGTCAATAATGCCCACCCCACGCATTTGGTACTGTCCCCGTTTACCCGGATAGTAGGCTGTCAGATATCCGCCCCGTCAATCGGATTGCCAACAATCAATCGCACCAGCTCAGCTACATCAATGAAAATGGCACTGACAGATACTACCGAGGTTTGAACACAGAAGTTACCAAGAAAAATTATTGTGGAACACACCAAAATAGACGGGGTTTCATACTTACTCTTACTTATCTCTTATAAATATCTCGGGGATTGGGTTGACAACAGGATCCTTAAAGTATGCTCTCACAATAACCTTCACCAAGACATTTAAAAATGAACCAGACCGAAGACGAGAACTTTGAACTGTACAAAAGCTTTATTTTCAAATAAAGAGTATGATTTTCACAACTCAACAAAATAAACGTGGCTATCAGTAGCCTATGTCAATCTGACTATGTCCTCCTAAAGGACTTGCAAATTATCAAACAGTATGTTAGCTCCCATGAGCTCAAGATAACGTAACATTTTATAACACATTTGGATTGGATGAGGAAGTCAGGGTACGACATATATAGAGCATTTGGTTTCCTTTTAATAAATAATGCACTTGTATAAATAGGCACAAGGCCGGAGTATCGACCTCACCCGCTTGTAACCAGATGTCGAGCCAGCTGGTCTACTCCTCAACCTGACGCATGCCCGTCAAATGGGGCGCACTCCTCACACCACACTTGCGTAAGAATTCAGCTCCTTTTAAAGCTTTAAATGTCTACAAGACAACTCATACATGTTGACGCAAATCTTTCAAATGTTTAACTTACATCCCACTGGATTATTTTAACTATCCTTAAACTTGTTAAGTTATCATCCAAATGTTTAAAAGGCATAGTTTAGAGTGTAAAACACACTCTTAAATGTTTATAACAAAATCACATAAATTATTTATAACAATTAGAAATTGTTTATAATATTATCGAAAATAATTACAAAAATGTTATACACGCCTTTAACATTTCTTTCGATCCACATTATTGTCAAAGATATTTACATTTATTATTTACAATATCAACATTTAAATTATTTAAATTAATAATTTAAGAAATACATTGAACCACATGTTTTATCCGGTTGGTAAATTCAAAATCGTGTTTAATATAATCGACCAATGAAGGTTAGTTATACATGTAAATGTCACAATCTGGTTTAATAAAGGTTGTAATAATTTTAATTATTTGTGACTGTAATCTTCATTCAAAATCTTATCTCAAATTCTTTCAAACTCTTGTTAATTGTAACAGTAAATTCACTTGATTAATTTTCAACGAACTATGACCATACACTCTAGCGGAAAATACTTCGCTTACAAAATAATGCACAAACTGCACTCAAAATAGCCCAAAATTCATCATATATTAATCTATATGGCATTAAAATCATCCACAGCATTTACAAAAAACTCCCCTAATACAATCTTTATCATCATTAATTACTGTGGGAATCTCCTTCATTTATTTAAGGGCATTATACAACAGCGACTTTCAACATGTCCGCTGCACTATCGATTATACATTCATAGTTCCACTTAAAATTTTTTATATCAATTATTGTTTCAAAACTGTTGTCATTTAAACTTCGTGGATTTCATTCTTGAATCGAAATGAAATAAAAATTTGCCAATCACAAACAAATTTAATAGTGAATACGCTTATATACGCCTGTCTGGTCTATCAAAATTTAAGATTAACATCTTCAAAGGATTGTATTATAAAAATACTATCATCAAACAAAGTGCGACTAACTGCATAATAGTCGAATAGAATCCAATTAGACTGGGGAATGCAAACATCATTATATAAATCTCTATATAAGAAAAAACCTAACACAAGTTTCACGAATTTAATGCATTCAATAATTCATAATTAATGTTCATCTTTCACAAAATTGCCTGTGATGCAATGGTCGTTCATGACTGACGATAAATGTCTGTGTTGCAATCAATTCAAATAACGACTAGTATTTCCAAGATCGTCGACAACGTACTGGATTTTAACGCTCTAAAATCATTTAAATGTTCTTCCTTCTTGATGATGACAGAAAATTGGTCAAAGTAATTAAACTGGGGTATAATTACTTTAATAAAGTGACACGCTGTCTGAATTTAAATCTGCCATAAAAATCATTAACTTACAGTCAAATCGAGACTACAAAAATAAGCAAATTACTGAAAAATCTAAATATCAGTCTCAACTGATTCAAAATCATTTAACTATGCCCATGACATAACAATGTCTTAATAAAACGTCGAAAAAGGCATAACTCATCAAGGTGTACTGAGAATAGGAATCTCAAACAAGAATATCGGGCAAAAATACATGAGGACAAAAATATGGGAAAAATAGTTGCTCAAATATTGCTAAGAAACTCAAATACAATAAACGTTCACGACTACCTTATCTGCCGATTGACGTTCCAGAGGAAAATTCCCCAAAGAAGACTGTTGATGGATCCATTTCACCAAGTTAAAGCTGAGCTCCATCCTCGAAACCAGAAACAGCACCATCGGAGAATCGAACTGCTTCACGAAGACGAACGACATCCTTCCGGCAATAATCTTCTTTGTGAGTCGGGACAACCCTGACCTCTCTTGAAAAATCCCTGAAGTTCCAGTTGAAAATCGCCATGAAGTTTTTGTATAAATTTCCGAAGAAATATTCATATTCAGAAAGTATGAAATCATTTCTATTGCTGTTTGATAGTATTCAGCCTTTACTCACGAAACATGGGTGTAGATGGTTATTTACCACATGTTCGCTTGTATGGAATAGCAATTAGCGAAGTTCCATGTTGCTATTTTACTCCGTTGAAATATGTCCCAATTGCATTAAGTCCTTTAGCCTTCCATATGCTCTTCGGTTGTAGTATTAGAAGAACAAACTGCCTTATTAAATTGCTCCATTATATTGTAGTGTTGTGTCACAAAAGCAATCTGAAGTCTCCCTATTTCACTAGCCCTGTCAGCCGTAGCGTTGAGTCTGGCTATACAAAGTGTTTCTCCTGTGGCGAGAAAATCACTTTTGTCAGTCGTCTAATATTGTCAATAACTTCCAAAATACTTCCTCGAAATTGTTCAGCTTTTCTACAGTCCTTACTGTAGCAATGCACAAGAGAATTAGCTTATAAGCGACCGCTAACTGTTCACAGCTAATCTTGTAGAAGCGTTATAAGTGTCGTTTCAACTTCACCTAGATTTACTTCACAGTAAACCTGCACTGCTTGTAAGTTCGACTAGTGGCTTCGCCACGCGTTACAAAGACGACTTTTTCACTACTGAATTCACTCGACGTTTCACTGAAATGACTATTTGAGATCTGACGATTGATTTATAATCTGAGAATGAGCGAATGAGCGAATGAGGCTCCTCTCTTCTGCGCAAGGCCTTTTATGAACTTCATGAGGGGCGTATCTATCCCTTCCATCGCGTGTTACTGCGTCATCGCTAGAAGTTCCAACTTCGTCAATACATGACGGATTTTCATAATTCAAAAACTGAAAATAAATTTCACCAAAATTCCAGATCAATGCCTCTACTGCAAATGGATTTCCACAATTCTGCATTCCAAAAAGTAACAAAAATACCATAGTTTCAGCAATCTCCGTCTTCCTTTAGACTATCGTTCATTGGTTTAAGTCTCCCCTCCAATAGCATAATTTCTTCCTCAGCAGAATTCCACGTTTCTCGCGACTGCGTCGTACATCTCGGATCCTTCTCGAATAAATTGCTGACGTCACTGAGAATCTCAGCTCAAGTAGCCTGCTGGCATATCGTCTGCGTCATCCGTGCTTACGTCATGACTACCCACGTCATAACTATGACAGCCATAACTTTCGCTATAATTTCCAAAATAGCCACCGTGGTCTCTATATAATTCAATTACGGGGGCATTCTCCTCTTACCACGTTTTAAAAACAGTTGCAAATTGTTTTTAAACTCAGTGTTACAAGTACCTCAACTCTCTTGAACACGAAATTGAATTATTACTGGCTTACTCTAGTATAGTATCTTTTTAAATTTCCAGCATTGAACTTGCCGTAAATGACGTTATTCTCATCATCGTAGAGTTCATAGCAGTTGTTTCCATAGGCGTTCGTAATCCTAAACGGCCCCATGAATACATTTCCAAATTTGGGGTATATTTTCTTGCTCATATCAGCCTTGACAGGTCTGCGTAATAATACAAGATTTCCAACTTGTAAGGGTGCACCAAAGCGTTTTCCAGCTACTCTTTTCAATCGTTTCTCTGCTGCTTTCTGGAGTTGTTCCTTCGCCTTGTCAATCCTCTGCTGCCTTCCTAGGTCGGGATCTCTAGGAATGTGGTTGAAAAGATTATCCCACGGCCTTTCTGGGTTTCTTCCAAGATGAAGTCGCATTGGCACTCCTCCTGTGCTCTCCTGCACTGTAGAGTTCAGACATTCCTCTATAAGGGGTACAAATCTCACCCAACCAGAATGATCATTTGGACAGAAAATTCGACAGAATTTCGAAAATTCAGCCATATATCTTTCTGAGGAATTCGATTCTGGGTAACGCACGCTTGAAAATAAGTGCTTAATGCCAAGCCTTTCCATATCCGCTGCAAATTCCACGGACGTAAACTGCGTTCCATGATCTGACAGTAGATATTCTGGTATACCAGCTTTAGGAAATACAGCATTTTCCAGTCTGCTTACTACGTTCCTTGTGTTAGCTTTCTGCATGGGACTCATTGTAACAAATTTTGAGAAAACATCTACGGTAACCAACAGGTACTGGTTACCCTGATATCCCTTCGGACAGGGGCCAAATATGTCCGTCGCCATAAGTTCGTTTGGCTTAGAAGGAATCATAGCCTTCGGTTTTCCTTTTAATAAAGCAGAAGCATACTTTGCTCCTTGACATTTGTCACATGATCTAATGACCTTGGCAATGCTGGAACGCATGTTAGTCCAGATAAATCTCTCTTTAAGAGTATTAAGAGTCTTATCTAAACCGGCATGTCCAGTTGCGTGATGAGCTACCCACACTAAATTGACAACAAGTTTAGGTGGCACGACTATTCGGAGTTTTGTATGCGCAGAGTCAGCATACTTGCATACGATGTCTCCACTCAAGACAAAGTGTCGTGAATTTCTCCGTGTAACTGCATAGTCAACATCAGTATTGTCCATGTAACCCTTGAGGAACCTGTACATTTTCCTTATTGGAGCGTGTCTCTTCTGTTACACACCGATTCGGGCCAACCTCCTAACGGTTTCTTGATCTTCTTGCTCCAATTGTACATGGTGTATCTGCACATTTTTAATAGGGTTACGTGATAGAGCATCAGCCAGTAAGTTATCTTTCCCAGGCTGATGGACGATAGTGGCGTTAAACTGTTGGGTGAACAAAGCCCAACGTGTCAATCTATCACTCGACATGTCAGTTTGCAGCATAAACTGTAGTGCTTTATGGTCAGTAATAATGATGACCTTATGTCCCAGCAGTATTTTCTTCCAGGCTTGCAATGCTGTTACAAAAGCTAACGCTTCAAGCTCCGTCGTGAAGTAATTTTCCTCGTGTTTCTTCAACTTCCGACTAGTGAACGCAATGTAGTGCTTGTTGCCTGCCTCGTCTTTCTGGTATAAGACTGCACTAATGCCTACTCTTGATGCATCAGACTCAATATAGAACACCTTCTCAAAGTCTGGGTACTCCAGTTTCACATTATTTCTGAGCATCTCTTTTGCTTTCTCAAAAGCCTCGTCTGCAGCGGTACTCCATTTCCATCTGTTATTCTTCTTGAGTAAGTCATACAGAGGAGCCATAATTTCCGAGTATCTTGGACAGTGGCTGCTAATAAATTGGCATGCTCCTACAAATTCTCTGACTTGTTTCACCTTAGTTGGCTTTGGAAATCTCGTGATCGCATCTACTTTTTTCATGTTCGGATGATATCCATCTTTATCAATAGTATGCCCCAAGTAATTTATTTCCTGCTTCAAGAATTGACATTTTCCAAAATTCACCTTGATATTGGCCTCCCGTAAATTCTCGAACAACTTTCTCAAGTGCACTAAATGTTCTGCGGCGCTGGGTGAAGATACGATTAAATCGTCGATGTAGCAGATTACATTTTCTTTCACTTCGTCAGTGAGCTTACTATCAAGTGCTCGAATAAGTGCTGGTCCACTGTTAACCATACCAAAAGGCATTCGGACAAAGACCCATGACGTCTGGTCAAATAGGAATCCAGTGTACTGCATACTATCTTCTTCTAGCTGAACTTGATAAAATGAAGACGTCAAGTCAAGAACGCTGAAACATGCTCTCCCTTTGAATTTTCGAAGCAGATCTCTAATCTTGGGTGGTCGGTCATTTTCTGGAAGAATCTTCAAGTTAATGGTTCTGGCATCGAGACAAAGACGTATCTGACCATTACTTTTCTTCACTACTGTGATGGGGTTTATATAAGACGACGCCTGTTTTTTAATAATTCCGTCTACCTCCATTTTTCTGATTAACCCTCGTACTTCTTGATAGTATTTCTCAGGAATGGGGTATATTCTCTTCTGGTAAGGGGTTTCATCTGTCAGCCTTATCTTGTATTTATAATCCTTAATCAATCCTGGCTTTTCATCGAAAATATCTTGGAATTCCTTTATCAGATCCTCAAATTCCCCCTGAATTTCTTCAAATCCTTCAGTTTTTCTACTGGGTATTTCTGCTAAATTTTCCACTTCATTAATTATAGTATTCAAAATTTCTTCCCTAAGGTCTATTTCCAGACTGTTTTTCACGTCCTGTTCTTCTATCTCTTCTGTGATTATGTACCCATCATTAAAGCTAATACTTCTGTTCTTCATGTCAATAATAGCTCCGACCTTCGATATAAAATCGATTCCAAGCACCATATCAAAGTTGATCTTGCTCACTACAATGAAGATCTGTTCATAATTCCTTCCATTGATCTCAAAGTTCAATAACACTTGAATCTTGCACTTCACTGCCTTATCTTGGAATATCCCTCTCACTTTGACGGTAGAAACAGGTAGAACTGTCATGTTCTCTCCTCTTAGCAGACTTTGATAACAATCCTCTGAAATGATGGAGATAATTGCACCAGTATCCATCAGGGCTTTATACTGTTGTCCATCTATCCGTACAGAAATAATAGGTAAGGCACATGGTCTTTCCTCTTTAACTATACCCCTCTCTTCTAGCAAATCTTCATCAGTCACTTCATATATCTCATTAATCGTAATCAGGTGTGGTGTGGCAATGTATTTACAGGTTCTCACTGACGTTGAGAAATCGGCGTTTTTTTTTTGTGTTACCGACCTCAAAATTCTGTTGGCTCGTAGAAGGCCCAGGATCGATTACAACATCCTGCCTTTTCTTTTGGTTGTCTGCTTCTTTTTCCCGTAATTCTTTTAGGTATTGCTGGCTTTCCTTCTCTCTTTCCTGATACTGATCGGGTGTCATAACCTGACCTTGAGGATTCTGATTTCTGTTTTGGCTCTGGTTATTCCTGTTATAATTTCGGTTATAACCATTATTGTTATAATATCTGCCTCTTCCATTATAATTTCCTCGGTTATAGTTCCAGCCTCTTCTCTGTTGATACGGTCGGTAACCTTGCGATCTGTTATTTCGAAACTGATTATTCCTGTGAGGACCTACATTGTCAGTTTTCTCCTCATCTGGCTTGTCAGTTTGTTGGACTTGGTCCATATATACAGTATTTATTTCTCTAACCTCCTGCCTTTGACCTTTCTGCACCACGTTAGGCATTGGACTTGTGTAGTCTAACCTCCTCAGTAATTCATCCATGCTGGTTAAATCCCTGATGTTGGACGAAATTATTAGTCTTCTCACCTCAACTGGCAGCATACGAGAAATCGTATCAATAAGTTGCTCCGTGGACAATGGGGGTTGTAAAAATCTCAAGCGGGATAATTGACTCGTAAAGAAATCAGCGTACCGCGTTGGAAGAGTACCGGAGTATTTTCTTGAATACACCTCCGCTCTTAACGAATTCTGCGCTTCTATGGACCAAAATCGTTTGATTAATGCCTCTGCAAACTCGTCAAAGTTACTGAATGTGTATCTAAATGCGCAAACCATTCGAGGGGTCCTCCAATCAAATATCTCTCCACTATCTTCATCTCTCTCTCTCTGGGAATGTGAGCTTCGATGAAATAATCTTTGAGGTTCCTTACATATTCGATAGGTGTCAAACTATCCGTGTTACTGAATTTTTGCGGTTTATCTTCAAAATTCCTGATGACCGTTACGTTCCTCGGATATGAATCCGGGTAGTTTTTCCCACTATCTCTATAGTTCCACTCAGGTTCCATATTCCTCTCGTCATCTTCCTCCCTGAATCTGGATATACGTTCTTCAGGAGTCACGTCTCTCTCTTCTGGATCTAGGTTATATCTTCTGGCATAATTCCTACTAGTTTCGCAAGCCAAGCCTACTGTATCCTTGTCAGTGATTTCCGTTAATACTTTCTTGATTAACTCTTCTTTGTAGGTCTCCATTAAATTAGCCTCTCCTAACTTCAAATTCTGTAGTTTACTCGTCGTTTCATTCACGTCAGAGACAACTTTATGAATCTGTTCCTCTAATGCAGATTTTAATGTTTGCACATCCTGATCTAATTTTGTCCTATCTTCAACTTGTCTTTCGGATAGCGAATCCATCCTGACGCTTAAATCTTTCCTAATCTGTACTACTTCATTGTTAATATCAATTTGAGTACTGGCAAGTTTCCTTTCAATACGATCCTGAATTTGGGTTACATGTTCCCCACTTGACCTAATCCACTCTTCTTTCCATATTGCTACATTTTCTGTTAACATTTCTGCTATGTCTAATTCAATATCCTCTTTCAATACTTTATTATGGTCTAATACTTGGGTTCTCATGACCTCTACATCAAACTTTAAACCTTCTAAAGACGCTGTCGTTCTAACTGACTCATCAACTAGCCTAGTCGTTAATGCACTTATATTACGTGTACAAAGAGTTTTCGAATTTTCTATCTCTTCCCTGACTTTATTTACATCAGTTTGGACTTTAGCAACGTCTACGAAAACTGTGTTGACCTCTACTTGAATTTTATTTATGTCACTCTGCATCTCGTTTACATCCGAATGAATGTTATTAATATCAACCTGAACATTGGACACATCAGTTCTAACATTTTGGATTCCTCTTTGGACTTCCTCAACCTTGTCTTGGACAGTCGCAACATCATTTTTGACAACAACTACCTCAGCCCTAGCACAAGAAATATCACTACGGACATTAGCAACATCTAAATTCAACATTGTAAGATCTTTATGCACATTAGCAACATCTATTTTAACATCAGCAACATTTTTATGCATATTAGACACATCTATTTTAACATTGGACATGTCGGAGCGCATGTCAGTTACAGTATTCTCAATTCCTTGGGTATTAATCTGTAAACGCGACATATTATCCTCTAAGTTAGCAGAACTGGTCTTGAGACCCTTCAAACTTTCATCCATCATCTGCTTCATACTCTTTTCTAAGTTAGCAGACATCTCCGCTAACATCATCTTCAAACTTTCATCTGCCATTACAATATTATTCAAAAATTAGACTGCTGTAGGGACATACATCAAAAGAGCAAAATAACAACATTTGAGCAACACTTTTCACCATATATAAATTTGATCAATTTTCTGTCTTAAATCTAACTTATAACTACCTTATAATTAACTTTCGAAGACACTTCATGTTGAAACAAACTCAAGCACATGTTCAAATTTCCCTGGCTCATTTTAAAATATCCTAACACAAATAATTTTACATTTACAATCCAAATAATTTAATTTTATCTTTAATATGACTAAAATGTCATAAGCCGGTCAAATAAAATAAGATTCCAGATCATAGGCGATTTTTCTAAGTTTCCAGCCTATTTAACCTTTCTCAAGTTGTATAAGATCTGCTCTTTTCTGAGTGTAATTTTCCTAATACAATGCAACATTTAATTCCTATATAATCACACTCTTAAATTCTACTATTGGCCTAGACATCTAACAAAGAATCAACCTCTTTATTTGAGTCTAATCGAACCCACACGTTTTAGGTTTGCCAATCCTACTGGCGTTCAACCTGGTGATCCAGTTATGTTGAATCGAGCCCCAACGTTTTAGGTGCGCCAATCCTTCTGTCCCCGTTTACCCGGATAGTAGGCTGTCAGATATCCGCCCCCTCAATCGGATTGCCAACAATCAATCGCACCAGCTCAGCTACATCAATGAAAATGGCACTGACAGATACTACCGAGGTTTGAACACAGAAGTTACCAAGAAATATTATTGTAGAACACACCAAAATAGACGGGGTTTCATACTTACTCTTACTTACCTCTTATAAATATCTCGGGGATTGGGTTGACAACAGGATCCTTAAAGTATGCTCTCACAATAACCTTCACCAAGACATTTAAAAATGAACCAGACCGAAGACGAGAACTTTGAACTGTACAAAAGCTTTATTTTCAAATAAAGAGTATGATTTTCACAACTCAACAAAATAAACGTGGCTATCAGTAGCCTATGTCAATCTGACTATGTCCTCCTAAAGGACTTGCAAATTATCAAACAGTATGTTAGCTCCCATGAGCTCAAGATAACGTAACATTTTATAACACATTTGGATTGGATGAGGAAGTCAGGGTACGACATATATAGAGCATTTGGTTTCCTTTTAATAAACATTGCACTTGTATAAATAGGCACAAGGCCGGAGTATCGACCTCACCCGCTTGTAACCAGATGTCGAGCCAGCTGGTCTACTCCTCAACCTGACGCATGCCCGTCAAATGGGGCGCACTCCTCACACCACACTTGCGTAAGAATTCAGCTCCTTTTAAAGCTTTAAATGTCTACAAGACAACTCATACATGTTGACGCAAATCTTTCAAATGTTTAACTTACATCCCACTGGATTATTTTAACTATCCTTAAACTTGTTAAGTTATCATCCAAATGTTTAAAAGGCATAGTTTAGAGTGTAAAACACACTCTTAAATGTTTATAACAAAATCACATAAATTATTTATAACAATTAGAAATTGTTTATAATATTATCGAAAATAATTACAAAAATGTTATACACGCCTTTAACATTTCTTTCGTTCCACATTATTGTCAAAGATATTTACATTTATTATTTACAAAATCAACATTTAAATTATTTAAATTAATAATTTAAGAAATACATTGAACCACATGTTTTATCCGGTTGGTAAATTCAAAATCGTGTTTAATATAATCGACCAATGAAGGTTAGTTATACATGTAAATGTCACAATCTGGTTTAATAAAGGTTGTAATAATTTTAATTATTTGTGACTGTAATCTTCATTCAAAATCTTATCTCAAATTCTTTCAAACTCTTGTTAATTGTAACAGTAAATTCACTTGATTAATTTTCAACGAACTATGACCATACACTCTAGCGGAAAATACTTCGCTTACAAAATAATGCACAAACTGCACTCAAAATAGCCCAAAATTCATCATATATTAATCTATATGGCATTAAAATCATCCACAGCATATACAAAAAACTCCCCTAATACAATCTTTATCATCATTAATTACTGTGGGAATCTCCTTCATTTATTTAAGGGCATTATACAACAGCGACTTTCAACATGTCCGCTGCACTATCGATTATACATTCATAGTTCCACTTAAAATTTTTTATATCAATTATTGTTTCAAAACTGTTGTCATTTAAACTTCGTGGATTTCATTCTTGAATCGAAATGAAATAAAAATTTGCCAATCACAAACAAATTTAATAGTGAATACGCTTATATACGCCTGTCTGGTCTATCAAAATTTAAGATTAACATCTTCAAAGAATTGTAGTATAAAAATACTATCATCAAACAAAGTGCGACTAACTGCATAATAGTCGAATAGAATCCAATTAGACTGGGGAATGCAAACATCATTATATAAATCTCTATATAAGAAAAAACCTAACACAAGTTTCACGAATTTAATGCATTCAATAATTCATAATTAATGTTCATCTTTCACAAAATTGCCTGTGATGCAATGGTCGTTCATGACTGACGATAAATGTCTGTGTTGCAATCAATTCAAATAACGACTAGTATTTCCAAGATCGTCGACAACGTACTGGATTTTAACGCTCTAAAATCATTTAAATGTTCTTCCTTCTTGATGATGACAGAAAATTGGTCAAAGTAATTAAACTGGGGTATAATTACTTTAATAAAGTGACACGCTGTCTGAATTTAAATCTGCCATAAAAATCATTAACTTACAGTCAAATCGAGACTACAAAAATAAGCAAATTACTGAAAAATCTAAATATCAGTCTCAACTGATTCAAAATCATTTAACTATGCCCATGACATAACAATGTCTTAATAAAACGTCGAAAAAGGCATAACTCATCAAGGTGTACTGAGAATAGGAATCTCAAACAAGAATATCGGGCAAAAATACATGAGGACAAAAATATGGGAAAAATAGTTGCTCAAATATTGCTAAGAAACTCAAATACAATAAACGTTCACGACTACCTTATCTGCCGATTGACGTTCCAGAGGAAAATTCCCCAAAGAAGACTGTTGATGGATCCATTTCACCAAGTTAAAGCTGAGCTCCATCCTCGAAACCAGAAACAGCACCATCGGAGAATCGAACTGCTTCACGAAGACGAACGACATCCTTCCGGCAATAATCTTCTTTGTGAGTCGGGACAACCCTGACCTCTCTTGAAAAATCCCTGAAGTTCCAGTTGAAAATCGCCATGAAGTTTTTGTATAAATTTCCGAAGAAATATTCATATTCAGAAAGTATGAAATCATTTCTATTGCTGTTTGATAGTATTCAGCCTTTACTCACGAAACATGGGTGTAGATGGTTATTTACCACATGTTCGCTTGTATGGAATAGCAATTAGCGAAGTTCCATGTTGCTATTTTACTCCGTTGAAATATGTCCCAATTGCATTAAGTCCTTTAGCCTTTCATATGCTCTTCGGTTGTAGTATTAGAAGAACAAACTGCCTTATTAAATTGCTCCATTATATTGTAGTGTTGTGTCACAAAAGCAATCTGAAGTCTCCCTATTTCACTAGCCCTGTCAGCCGTAGCGTTGAGTCTGGCTATACAAAGTGTTTCTCCTGTGGCGAGAAAATCACTTTTGTCAGTCGTCTAATATTGTCAATAACTTCCAAAATACTTCCTCGAAATTGTTCAGCTTTTCTACAGTCCTTACTGTAGCAATGCACAAGAGAATTAGCTTATAAGCGACCGCTAACTGTTCACAGCTAATCTTGTAGAAGCGTTATAAGTGTCGTTTCAACTTCACCTAGATTTACTTCACAGTAAACCTGCACTGCTTGTAAGTTCGACTAGTGGCTTCGCCACGCGTTACAAAGACGACTTTTTCACTACTGAATTCACTCGACGTTTCACTGAAATGACTATTTGAGATCTGACGATTGATTTATAATCTGAGAATGAGCGAATGAGCGAATGAGGCTCCTCTCTTCTGCGCAAGGCCTTTTATGAACTTCATGAGGGGCGTATCTATCCCTTCCATCGCGTGTTACTGCGTCATCGCTAGAAGTTCCAACTTCGTCAATACATGACGGATTTTCATAATTCAAAAACTGAAAATAAATTTCACCAAAATTCCAGATCAATGCCTCTACTGCAAATGGATTTCCACAATTCTGCATTCCAAAAAGTAACAAAAATACCATAGTTTCAGCAATCTCCGTCTTCCTTTAGACTATCGTTCATTGGTTTAAGTCTCCCCTCCAATAGCATAATTTCTTCCTCAGCAGAATTCCACGTTTCTCGCGACTGCGTCGTACATCTCGGATCCTTCTCGAATAAATTGCTGACGTCACTGAGAATCTCAGCTCAAGTAGCCTGCTGGCATATCGTCTGCGTCATCCGTGCTTACGTCATGACTACCCACGTCATAACTATGACAGCCATAACTTTCGCTATAATTTCCAAAATAGCCACCGTGGTCTCTATATAATTCAATTACGGGGGCATTCTCCTCTTACCACGTTTTAAAAACAGTTGCAAATTGTTTTTAAACTCAGTGTTACAAGTACCTCAACTCTCTTGAACACGAAATTGAATTATTACTGGCTTACTCTAGTATAGTATCTTTTTAAATTTCCAGCATTGAACTTGCCGTAAATGACGTTATTCTCATCATCGTAGAGTTCATAGCAGTTGTTTCCATAGGCGTTCGTAATCCTAAACGGCCCCATGAATACATTTCCAAATTTGGGGTATATTTTCTTGCTCATATCAGCCTTGACAGGTCTGCGTAATAATACAAGATTTCCAACTTGTAAGGGTGCACCAAAGCGTTTTCCAGCTACTCTTTTCAATCGTTTCTCTGCTGCTTTCTGGAGTTGTTCCTTCGCCTTGTCAATCCTCTGCTGCCTTCCTAGGTCGGGATCTCTAGGAATGTGGTTGAAAAGAT
This sequence comes from Meconema thalassinum, assembly GCA_946902985.2. Classification (NCBI taxonomy): domain Eukaryota; kingdom Metazoa; phylum Arthropoda; class Insecta; order Orthoptera; family Tettigoniidae; genus Meconema; species Meconema thalassinum. The sequence continues at coordinate 149,100,882 of OX336397.1, forward strand.
TATCCCACGGCCTTTCTGGGTTTCTTCCAAGATGAAGTCGCATTGGCACTTCTCCTGTGCTCTCCTGCACTGTAGAGTTCAGACATTCCTCTATAAGGGGTACAAATCTCACCCAACCAGAATGATCATTTGGACAGAAAATTCGACAGAATTTCGAAAATTCAGCCATATATCTTTCTGAGGAATTTGATTCTGGGTAACGCACGCTTGAAAATAAGTGCTTAATGCCAAGCCTTTCCATATCCGCTGCAAATTCCACGGACGTAAACTGCGTTCCATGATCTGACAGTAGATATTCTGGTATACCAGCTTTAGGAAATACAGCATTTTCCAGTCTGCTTACTACGTTCCTTGTGTTAGCTTTCTGCATGGGACTCATTGTAACAAATTTTGAGAAAACATCTACGGTAACCAACAGGTACTGGTTACCCTGATATCCCTTCGGACAGGGGCCAAATATGTCCGTCGCCATAAGTTCGTTTGGCTTAGAAGGAATCATAGCCTTCGGTTTTCCTTTTAATAAAGCAGAAGCATACTTTGCTCCTTGACATTTGTCACATGATCTAATGACCTTGGCAATGCTGGAACGCATGTTAGTCCAGATAAATCTCTCTTTAAGAGTATTAAGAGTCTTATCTAAACCGGCATGTCCAGTTGCGTGATGAGCTACCCACACTAAATTGACAACAAGTTTAGGTGGCACGACTATTCGGAGTTTTGTATGCGCAGAGTCAGCATACTTGCATACGATGTCTCCACTCAAGACAAAGTGTCGTGAATTTCTCCGTGTAACTGCATAGTCAACATCAGTATTGTCCATGTAACCCTTGAGGAACCTGTACATTTTCCTTATTGGAGCGTGTCTCTTCTGTGACACACCGATTCGGGCCAACCTCCTAACGGTTTCTTGATCTTCTTGCTCCAATTGTACATGGTGTATCTGCACATTTTTAATAGGGTTACGTGATAGAGCATCAGCCAGTAAGTTATCTTTCCCAGGCTGGTGGACGATAGTGGCGTTAAACTGTTGGGTGAACAAAGCCCAACGTGTCAATCTATCACTCGACATGTCAGTTTGCAGCATAAACTGTAGTGCTTTATGGTCAGTAATAATGATGACCTTATGTCCCAGCAGTATTTTCTTCCAGGCTTGCAATGCTGTTACAAAAGCTAACGCTTCAAGCTCCGTCGTGAAGTAATTTTCCTCGTGTTTCTTCAACTTCCGACTAGTGAACGCAATGTAGTGCTTGTTGCCTGCCTCGTCTTTCTGGTATAAGACTGCACTAATGCCTACTCTTGATGCATCAGACTCAATATAGAACACCTTCTCAAAGTCTGGGTACTCCAGTTTCACATTATTTCTGAGCATCTCTTTTGCTTTCTCAAAAGCCTCGTCTGCAGCGGTACTCCATTTCCATCTGTTATTCTTCTTGAGTAAGTCATACAGAGGAGCCATAATTTCCGAGTATCTTGGACAGTGGCTGCTAATAAATTGGCATGCTCCTACAAATTCTCTGACTTGTTTCACCTTAGTTGGCTTTGGAAATCTCGTGATCGCATCTACTTTTTTCATGTTCGGATGATATCCATCTTTATCAATAGTATGCCCCAAGTAATTTATTTCCTGCTTCAAGAATTGACATTTTCCAAAATTCACCTTGATATTGGCCTCCCGTAAATTCTCGAACAACTTTCTCAAGTGCACTAAATGTTCTGCGGCGCTGGGTGAAGATACGATTAAATCGTCGATGTAGCAGATTACATTTTCTTTCACTTCGTCAGTGAGCTTACTATCAAGTGCTCGAATAAGTGCTGGTCCACTGTTAACCATACCAAAAGGCATTCGGACAAAGACCCATGACGTCTGGTCAAATAGGAATCCAGTGTACTGCATACTATCTTCTTCTAGCTGAACTTGATAAAATGAAGACGTCAAGTCAAGAACGCTGAAACATGCTCTCCCTTTGAATTTTCGAAGCAGATCTCTAATCTTGGGTGGTCGGTCATTTTCTGGAAGAATCTTCAAGTTAATGGTTCTGGCATCGAGACAAAGACGTATCTGACCATTACTTTTCTTCACTACTGTGATGGGGTTTATATAAGACGACGCCTGGTTTTTAATAATTCCGTCTACCTCCATTTTTCTGATTAACCCTCGTACTTCTTGATAGTATTTCTCAGGAATGGGGTATATTCTCTTCTGGTAAGGGGTTTCATCTGTCAGCCTTATCTTGTATTTATAATCCTTAATCAATCCTGGCTTTTCATCGAAAATATCTTGGAATTCCTTTATCAGATCCTCAAATTCCCCCTGAATTTCTTCAAATCCTTCAGTTTTTCTACTGGGTATTTCTGCTAAATTTTCCACTTCATTAATTATAGTATTCAAAATTTCTTCCCTAAGGTCTATTTCCAGACTGTTTTTCACGTCCTGTTCTTCTATCTCTTCTGTGATTATGTACCCATCATTAAAGCTAATACTTCTGTTCTTCATGTCAATAATAGCTCCGACCTTCGATATAAAATCGATTCCAAGCACCATATCAAAGTTGATCTTGCTCACTACAATGAAGATCTGTTCATAATTCCTTCCATTGATCTCAAAGTTCAATAACACTTGAATCTTGCACTTCACTGCCTTATCTTGGAATATCCCTCTCACTTTGACGGTAGAAACAGGTAGAACTGTCATGTTCTCTCCTCTTAGCAGACTTTGATAACAATCCTCTGAAATGATGGAGATAATTGCACCAGTATCCATCAGGGCTTTATACTGTTGTCCATCTATCCGTACAGAAATAATAGGTAAGGCACATGGTCTTTCCTCTTTAACTATACCCCTCTCTTCTAGCAAATCTTCATCAGTCACTTCATATATCTCATTAATCGTAATCAGGTGTGGTGTGGCAATGTATTTACAGGTTCTCACTGACGTTGAGAAATCGGCGTTTTTTTTTTGTGTTACCGACCTCGAAATTCTGTTGGCTCGTAGAAGGCCCAGGATCGATTACAACATCCTGCCTTTTCTTTTGGTTGTCTGCTTCTTTTTCCCGTAATTCTTTTAGGTATTGCTGGCTTTCCTTCTCTCTTTCCTGATACTGATCGGGTGTCATAACCTGACCTTGAGGATTCTGATTTCTGTTTTGGCTCTGGTTATTCCTGTTATAATTTCGGTTATAACCATTATTGTTATAATATCTGCCTCTTCCATTATAATTTCCTCGGTTATAGTTCCAGCCTCTTCTCTGTTGATACGGTCGGTAACCTTGCGATCTGTTATTTCAAAACTGATTATTCCTGTGAGGACCTACATTGTCAGTTTTCTCCTCATCTGGCTTGTCAGTTTGTTGGACTTGGTCCATATATACAGTATTTATTTCTCTAACCTCCTGCCTTTGACCTTTCTGCACCACGTTAGGCATTGGACTTGTGTAGTCTAACCTCCTCAGTAATTCATCCATGCTGGTTAAATCCCTGATGTTGGACGAAATTATTAGTCTTCTCACCTCAACTGGCAGGTTACGAGAAATCGCATCAATAAGTTGCTCCGTGGACAATGGGGGTTGTAAAAATCTCAAGCGGGATAATTGACTCGTAAAGAAATCAGCGTACCGCGTTGGAAGAGTACCGGAGTATTTTCTTGAATACACCTCCGCTCTTAACGAATTCTGCGCTTCTATGGACCAAAATCGTTTGATTAATGCCTCTGCAAACTCGTCAAAGTTACTGAATGTGTATCTAAATGCGCGAAACCATTCGAGGGGTCCTCCAATCAAATATCTCTCCACTATCTTCATCTCTCTCTCTCTGGGAATGTGAGCTTCGATGAAATAATCTTTGAGGTTCCTTACATATTCGATAGGTGTCAAACTATCCGTGTTACTGAATTTTTGCGGTTTATCTTCAAAATTCCTGATGACCGTTACGTTCCTCGGATATGAATCCGGGTAGTTTTTCCCACTATCTCTATAGTTCCACTCAGGTTCCATATTCCTCTCGTCATCTTCCTCCCTGAATCTGGATATACGTTCTTCAGGAGTCACGTCTCTCTCTTCTGGATCTAGGTTATATCTTCTGGCATAATTCCTACTAGTTTCGCAAGCCAAGCCTACTGTATCCTTGTCAGTGATTTCCGTTAATACTTTCTTGATTAACTCTTCTTTGTAGGTCTCCATTAAATTAGCCTCTCCTAACTTCAAATTCTGTAGTTTACTCGTCGTTTCATTCACGTCAGAGACAACTTTATGAATCTGTTCCTCTAATGCAGATTTTAATGTTTGCACATCCTGATCTAATTTTGTCCTATCTTCAACTTGTCTTTCGGATAGCGAATCCATCCTGACGCTTAAATCTTTCCTAATCTGTACTACTTCATTGTTAATATCAATTTGAGTACTGGCAAGTTTCCTTTCAATACGATCCTGAATTTGGGTTACATGTTCCCCACTTGACCTAATCCACTCTTCTTTCCATATTGCTACATTTTCTGTTAACATTTCTGCTATGTCTAATTCAATATCCTCTTTCAATACTTTATTATGGTCTAATACTTGGGTTCTCATGACCTCTACATCAAACTTTAAACCTTCTAAAGACGCTGTCGTTCTAACTGACTCATCAACTAGCCTAGTCGTTAATGCACTTATATTACGTGTACAAAGAGTTTTCGAATTTTCTATCTCTTCCCTGACTTTATTTACATCAGTTTGGACTTTAGCAACGTCTACGAAAACTGTGTTGACCTCTACTTGAATTTTATTTATGTCACTCTGCATCTCGTTTACATCCGAATGAATGTTATTAATATCAACCTGAACATTGGACACATCAGTTCTAACATTTTGGATTCCTCTTTGGACTTCCTCAACCTTGTCTTGGACAGTCGCAACATCATTTTTGACAACAACTACCTCAGCCCTAGCACAAGAAATATCACTACGGACATTAGCAACATCTAAATTCAACATTGTAAGATCTTTATGCACATTAGCAACATCTATTTTAACATCAGCAACATTTTTATGCATATTAGACACATCTATTTTAACATTGGACATGTCGGAGCGCATGTCAGTTACAGTATTCTCAATTCCTTGGGTATTAATCTGTAAACGCGACATATTATCCTCTAAGTTAGCAGAACTGGTCTGGAGACCCTTCAAACTTTCATCCATCATCTGCTTCATACTCTTTTCTATGTTAGCAGACATCTCCGCTAACATCATCTTCAAACTTTCATCTGCCATTACAATATTATTCAAAAATTAGACTGCTGTAGGGACATACATCAAAAGAGCAAAATAACAACATTTGAGCAACACTTTTCACCATATATAAATTTGATCAATTTTCTGTCTTAAATCTAACTTATAACTACCTTATAATTAACTTTCGAAGACACTTCATGTTGAAACAAACTCAAGCACATGTTCAAATTTCCCTGGCTCATTTTAAAATATCCTAACACAAATAATTTTACATTTACAATCCAAATAATTTAATTTTATCTTTAATATGACTAAAATGTCATAAGCCGGTCAAATAAAATAAGATTCCAGATCATAGGCGATTTTTCTAAGTTTCCAGCCTATTTAACCTTTCTCAAGTTGTATAAGATCTGCTCTTTTCTGAGTGTAATTTTCCTAATACAATGCAACATTTAATTCCTATATAATCACACTCTTAAATTCTACAATTGGCCTAGACATCTAACAAAGAATCAACCTCTTTATTTGAGTCTAATCGAACCCACACGTTTTAGGTTTGCCAATCCTACTGGCGTTCAACCTGGTGATCCAGTTATGTTGAATCGAGCCCCAACGTTTTAGGTGCGCCAATCCTTCTGTCCCCGTTTACCCGGATAGTAGACTGTCAGATATCCGCCCCCTCAATCGGATTGCCAACAATCAATCGCACCAGCTCAGCTACATCAATGAAAATGGCACTGACAGATACTACCGAGGTTTGAACACAGAAGTTACCAAGAAAAATTATTGTGGAACACACCAAAATAGACGAGGTTTCATACTTACTCTTACTTACCTCTTATAAATATCTCGGGGATTGGGTTGACAACAGGATCCTTAAAGTATGCTCTCACAATAACCTTCACCAAGACATTTAAAAATGAACCAGACCGAAGACGAGAACTTTGAACTGTACAAAAGCTTTATTTTCAAATAAAGAGTATGATTTTCACAACTCAACAAAATAAACGTGGCTATCAGTAGCCTATGTCAATCTGACTATGTCCTCCTAAAGGACTTGCAAATTATCAAACAGTATGTTAGCTCCCATGAGCTCAAGATAACGTAACATTTTATAACACATTTGGATTGGATGAGGAAGTCAGGGTACGACATATATAGAGCATTTGGTTTCCTTTTAATAAACATTGCACTTGTATAAATAGGCACAAGGCCGGAGTATCGACCTCACCCGCTTGTAACCAGATGTCGAGCCAGCTGGTCTACTCCTCAACCTGACGCATGCCCGTCAAATGGGGCGCACTCCTCACACCACACTTGCGTAAGAATTCAGCACCTTTTAAAGCTTTAAATGTCTACAAGACAACTCATACATGTTGACGCAAATCTTTCAAATGTTTAACTTACATCCCACTGGATTATTTTAACTATCCTTAAACTTGTTAAGTTATCATCCAAATGTTTAAAAGGCATAGTTTAGAGTGTAAAACACACTCTTAAATGTTTATAACAAAATCACATAAATTATTTATAACAATTAGAAATTGTTTATAATATTATCGAAAATAATTACAAAAATGCTATACACGCCTTTAACATTTCTTTCGATCCACATTATTGTCAAAGATATTTACATTTATTATTTACAATATCAACATTTAAATTATTTAAATTAATAATTTAAGAAATACATTGAACCACATGTTTTATCCGGTTGGTAAATTCAAAATCGTGTTTAATATAATCGACCAATGAAGGTTAGTTATACATGTAAATGTCACAATCTGGTTTAATAAAGGTTGTAATAATTTTAATTATTTGTGACTGTAATCTTCATTCAAAATCTTATCTCAAATTCTTTCAAACTCTTGTTAATTGTAACAGTAAATTCACTTGATTAATTTTCAACGAACTATGACCATACACTCTAGCGGAAAATACTTCGCTTACAAAATAATGCACAAACTGCACTCAAAATAGCCCAAAATTCATCATATATTAATCTATATGGCATTAAAATCATCCACAGCATTTACAAAAAACTCCCCTAATACAATCTTTATCATCATTAATTACTGTGGGAATCTCCTTCATTTATTTAAGGGCATTATACAACAGCGACTTTCAACATGTCCGCTGCACTATCGATTATACATTCATAGTTCCACTTAAATTTTTTTATATCAATTATTGTTTCAAAACTGTTGTCATTTAAACTTCGTGGATTTCATTCTTGAATCGAAATGAAATAAAAATTTGCCAATCACAAACAAATTTAATAGTGAATACGCTTATATACGCCTGTCTGGTCTATCAAAATTTAAGATTAACATCTTCAAAGAATTGTAGTATAAAAATACTATCATCAAACAAAGTGCGACTAACTGCATAATAGTCGAATAGAATCCAATTAGACTGGGGAATGCAAACATCATTATATAAATCTCTATATAAGAAAAAACCTAACACAAGTTTCACGAATTTAATGCATTCAATAATTCATAATTAATGTTCATCTTTCACAAAATTGCCTGTGATGCAATGGTCGTTCATGACTGACGATAAATGTCTGTGTTGCAATCAATTCAAATAACGACTAGTATTTCCAAGATCGTCGACAACGTACTGGATTTTAACGCTCTAAAATCATTTAAATGTTCTTCCTTCTTGATGATGACAGAAAATTGGTCAAAGTAATTAAACTGGGGTATAATTACTTTAATAAAGTGACACGCTGTCTGAATTTAAATCTGCCATAAAAATCATTAACTTACAGTCAAATCGAGACTACAAAAATAAGCAAATTACTGAAAAATCTAAATATCAGTCTCAACTGATTCAAAATCATTTAACTATGCCCATGACATAACAATGTCTTAATAAAACGTCGAAAAAGGCATAACTCATCAAGGTGTACTGAGAATAGGAATCTCAAACAAGAATATCGGGCAAAAATACATGAGGACAAAAATATGGGAAAAATAGTTGCTCAAATATTGCTAAGAAACTCAAATACAATAAACGTTCACGACTACCTTATCTGCCGATTGACGTTCCAGAGGAAAATTCCCCAAAGAAGACTGTTGATGGATCCATTTCACCAAGTTAAAGCTGAGCTCCATCCTCGAAACCAGAAACAGCACCATCGGAGAATCGAACTGCTTCACGAAGACGAACGGCATCCTTCCGGCAATAATCTTCTTTGTGAGTCGGGACAACCCTGACCTCTCTTGAAAAATCCCTGAAGTTCCAGTTGAAAATCGCCATGAAGTTTTTGTATAAATTTCCGAAGAAATATTCATATTCAGAAAGTATGAAATCATTTCTATTGCTGTTTGATAGTATTCAGCCTTTACTCACGAAACATGGGTGTAGATGGTTATTTACCACATGTTCGCTTGTATGGAATAGCAATTAGCGAAGTTCCATGTTGCTATTTTACTCCGTTGAAATATGTCCCAATTGCATTAAGTCCTTTAGCCTTCCATATGCTCTTCGGTTGTAGTATTAGAAGAACAAACTGCCTTATTAAATTGCTCCATTATATTGTAGTGTTGTGTCACAAAAGCAATCTGAAGTCTCCCTATTTCACTAGCCCTGTCAGCCGTAGCGTTGAGTCTGGCTATACAAAGTGTTTCTCCTGTGGCGAGAAAATCACTTTTGTCAGTCGTCTAATATTGTCAATAACTTCCAAAATACTTCCTCGAAATTGTTCAGCTTTTCTACAGTCCTTACTGTAGCAATGCACAAGAGAATTAGCTTATAAGCGACCGCTAACTGTTCACAGCTAATCTTGTAGAAGCGTTATAAGTGTCGTTTCAACTTCACCTAGATTTACTTCACAGTAAACCTGCACTGCTTGTAAGTTCGACTAGTGGCTTCGCCACGCGTTACAAAGACGACTTTTTCACTACTGAATTCACTCGACGTTTCACTGAAATGACTATTTGAGATCTGACGATTGATTTATAATCTGAGAATGAGCGAATGAGCGAATGAGGCTCCTCTCTTCTGCGCAAGGCCTTTTATGAACTTCATGAGGGGCGTATCTATCCCTTCCATCGCGTGTTACTGCGTCATCGCTAGAAGTTCCAACTTCGTCAATACATGACGGATTTTCATAATTCAAAAACTGAAAATAAATTTCACCAAAATTCCAGATCAATGCCTCTACTGCAAATGGATTTCCACAATTCTGCATTCCAAAAAGTAACAAAAATACCATAGTTTCAGCAATCTCCGTCTTCCTTTAGACTATCGTTCATTGGTTTAAGTCTCCCCTCCAATAGCATAATTTCTTCCTCAGCAGAATTCCACGTTTCTCGCGACTGCGTCGTACATCTCGGATCCTTCTCGAATAAATTGCTGACGTCACTGAGAATCTCAGCTCAAGTAGCCTGCTGGCATATCGTCTGCGTCATCCGTGCTTACGTCATGACTACCCACGTCATAACTATGACAGCCATAACTTTCGCTATAATTTCCAAAATAGCCACCGTGGTCTCTATATAATTCAATTACGGGGGCAGTACTATATCGCATCCGGCACGCCAATGGTGGCAATGTAGCGCGGCCCGAAAGCTCATAGATAACGCTCCTGGTTTTCGTCATGCACAGTGTGGGTAGTCACACATCAATAATCTTAATCCAGGCCAATGGTTTTGCCTTCTATTTCTATATTCACGTGTCATGTGCTGAATTTTGTATCGGACATGTTGGTAACATGTCACATGCGGTATGACGTACTGTCCGACGTCAATGTAACATGGCGAATGAACACTATCAAAAATGCTTTATTTACGTAAAAAACAATTATTTCCAGTGCAGGCAGTGGAATTGAAATTGAAATGAACTCTTAAGGACTCCCAGAAAGGTATGTAAAACATAAATGATATATTTTCAATAATCTACCTCGTGAAAAGTTACGGAAAGGGAGGATCCACTTCTTGCAAGTTTTAATTTCCTTCCTTGTAGTGTGGATAATACGTGCTCTGATGTGTTTACAAAGTAGGCCTGGATGTGACAATTCAGCATCATGGATTCCCTAATTGATGCATCCTCCCTCCCTTATCAATACTAATATAATAAAGCTGAAGAGTTTGTAGGTTTATGTGTTTAAACGCGCTAATCTCTGGAACTACCAGTCGGATTCGAAAAATTCTTTTTGTATATGATAGCCTGATTCAAGAGGAATAGTTTAGACTATGTAGCATTAGGCTACACCTCTCAGGTAACCTTAAAGATTGATTTTTGTTCAGTAAGTCGGAAGAACAAGCGCTCCAGAACGGCTTCAATATACCGAAGTCTATTGTTGCCATGTAATGCCGCCGCATCACGTTGCCCCTACCAATGTTCTGGTGCAGAATTGCGATCTGCTTGTAAATAGCAGTCACAGTGCAAAAAGATTTCTTTGGCCCCTTAAAACAGTGACAATAGTATGCCTCTGTATAAGGGCGATGGTGTTGGTGCAGTATACTGAGGTTATCAGCAGCAATAAGCGTTGGTACTTTCAAATTTACTTTCACTTATTCCGATCCTTATCCTTGAGCGCTCCAGTTCTGTAAAACAAATAAATCTACCGGGCGAAGCCGGGCACAACAGCTAATATTTGAATAAATGTAAAGTTTGCAATTCAATGTATATTTCCCCTTTGTCCTTTTAATTCAATTTCAATGAAATTGTTGCTTAGCCATGGGTACTGGTAGCACTGATCGTGGGGTGGGGGAGACGGAAACGTGGTGCATGAGTGAGGTTATGGAAGTCTCATAATGAAAGCAGTGGGCATTTTGGCTTCTTATGGGATAAGTAAATACCTAATTAGCATACTGTACTAGCTATACCCGGCAAATCAAAGACAGAAAGGAAGATAATTATAATGTTATTGGTTTTACGTCCCTTTTAACAACTGCGGCTTTTAGACGCTGGGGTGACGGAATTTTGACCCGAAGGGGATCTATAACGTGCCGGTAAATCTACTGACACGGCACCCTCACATTTGCGCACCCTCAAATGCCAACTGGCGGTGCCAGGATTCGATCCTGCAACCTTGGATTTGGAGCGATTCGCGTGCCATGACCGTATTCGAACCGGCTGCCAAACGTGAGTTCACTTTTAAGAACCCCCGATCAAAAACCGTGGCGTGAACTGTATTGGAATAGACAGCAATACCAGATAACGCGGCGGGCTGCTGGCAGTCCCCTCATTTCACCTCGCGATGGATCAGCAACCCATCTCACACCTGGCATTGCGGTGTGATAAGTATACAGATTGTGCAATTGGGTTACTGTGAGATTTAAGGGTTCCTAAGTCCCTCGCCCTCTTGTGTTACATAAATAATTTGTAGCTAGAAACCTTCCCTGGAGTGCACACAACTCACCCCAAGTTTCATCTCAATCAGATGAATGGTATATGAACGCATAGAGGACAGACTGACAAACTACCATGCAACATTGATTCTTATATATATAGATTACTATATTAAGATGCTAGAGCCATGAGAGAACTAATTTTCACAAATTAATTATGGTGCAAACATTAAAATAATTTATCGGAAAGCTTCTTTTTAAACCACCACGTAGCCTAGTCATTAATTGTTCGGAAGAGGTCACCTACTTTTACCTTTTCACAACTTTTACAAGGCAGATTATTGGAAATGTATTAATTATGATTTACATTCCTTTCTGGGAGTCATTACAAGTTGATTTCAATTTGAATTGTCGCTGCTGCACCGGAAGTATTTGTTTTATTACGTAAATAAATGTTTTTAATTCTTGCTCATTCGACGACGGCAGCCATGCCACATTGACGGCTTACACTACGTCATACTCGTTGCCAACATGTCCGATGCAAAATACACCACACGACACGTCCAGGCGAAAACCATTGGTCTGGCTGTAAACATTGGTCTAGGCAAAACCATTGGCCTGGATCAAGATTATTGTTGCATGACTACCCCCACTGTGCGTGACAAAATCCAGTGGTGTTTGTATTATCTAAGTGCCGCGCTACCTATAAATTATTGGTCTAGGCAAAAACCATTCGTCTGCCGGATGCGCTATAGTACCGAATGTGCGGGGTTGGCAATATGGTACATGATGCGAAATGGCTGAGTCAGCTGGAATTTCACCTATATAAGTCATGTTCATATTTGTGATGGCTGGGCGGGTCACAGACAGCGGAGAAGTAATCATCTATTACTAGTCTACATCATCTCCAGATATTTTCCAGACTATTAATTCAGGTACAAGCCGGGCAGTAGTTTTAGAAGATTGCCCTTGACCTTGAAGCTTGCCTTTGAGCCTGTACACAGTCACTCTCTTGCCCTCTCTCTTCTCATTTGTCGCCACCGGTCTGATATAATGGTATTCCAGACTTGAGCATGTGACGGCACCAGTACAGTCCACGTGGAAGTATTGTGTGACGCAGAAGTACACGTTACATAGTTACGAACAGAACGCCATTATATTTGCCGATGACTGTACTTCAGCAGTAGTGTCTGTTAGTTTTGTCCATCATCTGACCGCATGGGGCAACTGACAACTACACAGGTACCAAAGTAACTCGCCCCCAGGCTTCCATTAGGATTTTTCACTCGTCTAAAACAAACGTCCGGCCTGTAATTTGGTTAATTTCAGTACTTAAAGAATTTGGACCGAAAAGTACCACTACCGAATTTTTACTGCCTAGTCCATGTGCAAAGTATTTCATTAGAGACGCATACAGTTTTTACAATTTCCCATTTTGCAAGTAGGTCTAATATGGTTGGTTTGCGTCCGATATATCCTACAGGGCTCTATTTAAACGTTGGGACAGGCACGCGGGGATTTTCCCCTCGGATGATACGTGTGCATTGGCAGAATTGTCAGAACGCAACATGATAGCCTGTGGCGACCATATCTCCATTCACGTTTATATACAACAGTGACGAATCTAATCGTTCCATGGTCCTTGTTCTACCCCATACTTGGAAACTAGGCTCAACTCACGAAAATCAGCCAGTTGATGGTTGATTGGTTCCTCAGTTTAGGGGTTGCGACAACGGGGTCATGTACCCCGTGTACTTTGGATGTGTGTAGAATCTGTCTGATCACCAGTGTTAATTGCGATGGTTGTGTTAGTGTTTGTTATCTGAAATTAAGGTAAGGACTGCAGATGATCAATTTGAAGTAGTTCCTAACTTTGCTACCAAATGCTACCATCAACGACTCCTAGCTGCAAACTTGACTACCAGATGCCACCACAACCAGCCCCTTGTTGACGAATGTTGGAACTTATAGAGTGTTAATCAAATCTAACCTAGAAATTTAGTTCCACACAATTGTAGTTAGTGGAAGGTTCTTTTTCATGCCATAAATCTGTGACATAGGCCCGGCGACTTTACTTCTCCTCCGAAGGAAGGCATATTGAAGGATTTTTAACGCTCTTAAAAAACCGACGCCTTCGGCCGTGTTTGAACCCACGATCTTCAATTTGAAAACGATTAGATTTATTCATGTGAAATATATTGCGCAATAATGCATAGCTACCGTACTGTACAAAAACCATGAGTTTACCACACAACCTGATAATGTACAATCCACAAATTATCAATTCCATAATACGATACGGTACCTTCAATATTGTACGAATGCGGAGTTCCACTCGCACAGAGCGTTGAGACCCCATACATCCTCCTTGGTTGAGACAGTAGTTTCCAGAACACAGAGCCAGCCGACCCTCAGCGCCGAACACGAGACAGAACGACAGCGATGTGCTAAGAAGTAGGGAATGTGCTGACGCATTGGAACTGTGGCGCGATTACGAGCAAGGTACTTCCCCGACTATGAACACGAGACAGCAAAATGTTAAAAGGTAATTATAAATTCATGGTTTTTACGTCAATATTAGGATCAGTACCAGAGAAAAGGTCATGATATTTTTTTAAATCATTTTTATCATTTTTATCATTTTTCATCTACTCGCGCAATGTTGCCAAACAAGAGTTGTCCGATATTTACATTTGCATCACTATTGTCAACCTGTTCAATGCCAAAAAATATTACAAATTGAAGATGCTCCTTTATTTATAATATTTGTTCTTCGTTTCGTATCGAACAGTGATACAAACGTAAGGATCAAACTTCGCATGTTTGGCAACATTGCATGAGTAGAAAGAATGGAGTCGTTTGCTACTTGAGATAGCCCATGTGTGTGTGAGCGTCTGCGGTATAAACGGAGATTATGCAACAATTTCATTGATAAAACAAAAAGAAAATATCAGAAGCTTGTTCCGGGCCGGGCATTCCCAAATATACCGTATTGCTCACTTCTCTCTTCATCACTGAGGGTCGGCTGGCTCTGTGTTCTGGAAACTATTGGCTCAACGCTCTGTCCGAGTGGAACTCCGCATTCGTACAATATTGAAGGTACCATATTGTATTATTGAACTGATAATTTATGGATTGTACATTTTCAGGTTGTGTGGTTAATTCATGTTTTTGGTATGGAGCCAAGAGAGTGCGTAGATTGTGTTGCTATTGAGTGTAATTCCTTTACTTCCGGTACTTCATTTGTTCGCAGGCGCGAGCCCACCGGGCGCATTTGACTGTTCTACGGACTTGTAAAATATTGGTTCCAGCCATCGGCAGTGCGAACCAATATCCTGGTATTCAATATTGCGCAATATTACCGAATTACCAAACCTAATCGTTTTCAAATTGGAGATCGCGGGTTCAAACACGGCCGAAGTCGTCGGATTTTTAAGAGCGTTAAAAATCCCCCAGTATGCCTTCCTTCGGAGGGGAAGTAAAGCCTATGTCATAGTTTTATGGCATGAAAAGAACCTTCCACTAACTACAATTGTGTGAAGCTAAATTTCTAGGTTAGATTTGATTAACGCTCTATAAGTTCCAACGTTCGTCGCCAGGTGCTGGTTGTGGTGGCATCTGGTAGTCAAGTTTGCACATAGGTGTCATTGACGGTAGCAAAAGTAGGAACTATGGTACTTGAGATTGATCGTCTGAAGTCCTTACCTGAATTACGGATAACTCGCACTAATACAGCATTCTAGTAAGGACTTTATACATTCGACTTTCAAGTAGTTCCCACTTTTGATACCAAACGCCACCGTTAACGACCAACTAGTTCTGAACTTTGTCACTACATGCCACCGCAGTCGGCTCCTGGCAATGAAAGTTGGGCTCTCGTGTAGTATACGTTGCCCGTTTCGAAAGTGCATTATTTTACTTAGTAGCGCTCTGAAAATGGTTTGTATTTACTCTGCCACGTTATTTAAGCCATTTGCCATTAACAAACACCATGTAAACACTTCCAAAATAAGGAAATTGTCAAGTAATAAACTTATCAAACAGCACGTCGCCATGTTTGATTATGTAATGCTGCCAAGTTACTGATTGTACTACTAGGCAAAACCATTGGCCTGGATAAAGGTTATTGATGTGTGACTATCTCCACTGTGCGTGACAAAAACCAGGGGTGTTTATATTAGCCTAACGCGCTACCTAACCTTTATTGGCCTGGATGAAAATATTGGTCTGGAAACAATAATGTTGGCACTCTGAAAAAATAGAGTAACACTCTCTAGCGATAAAATATTCAACTCCTGTATATTAGTAACATTGGCCATTTCTATAGAAAATTTTTTGGATTTTAATGTCCCGGGCAACGTATACTACACGAGTTCCGAAAGTTGTAACCTAAGAGCGTTAGTCAAATATAACCTATAATTTAGCTTCACACAAGTGTAATTAGTGGAAGGTTCTTTATCATGCCATCAATCTATGACATGGGACTGCCGGCTTTACTTCCCCACCGAAGGAAGGCATACAAAGGGATTTTTAACACTCTTAAAAATTCTGATGACTTCGGCCGGGTTTGAACCCACGCCCTTGGGCATAGAAACTCGGCATGCTACCAACTATGCCACCAAAGCCGCTTCAGACAGATTCTACACACACCCAAAGTACACGGGGCTACATGACTGCCTTGTCGCAGCCCCTAAACTGATGAACCAACCATCAACTGGCTGATATTCATGAGTTGAGCCTCGTTTCCAAGCTTGGGGTAGAACAAGGACCATGGAACGATTAGATCGGTCACGCTTGTATATAAACGTGCATGGAGATACGGTCGCCACAAGCTAACAAGTTGCGTTCTGACAATTCTGTCAATGCACACCTAACATCCGAGTGGAAAATCTCCACGTGCCTGTCCCAACATTTAAATAAAGCTCTGCATATCGGACGCAAACCAACAGTATTAGGCCTACTTGCAAAAATGGTAATTATTGTAAAAACTGTATGCGTCTCCAATGAAATACTTTGCACATGGACTAGACGGTAAAAATTCGGAAGTGTTACTTTTCTGTACAAAATGCTTCTTTGGCATTATTATTACCATGTTAGGAACGGCCTAACTATCACCTGGCAGTAGGTATAAAATGCACCCAATGTCAGGCTGGGGCGACAGGCCGGTTGGTTCATTCTTTGTTGCAACCTCATCTGTATCTGTCTGTCCCCTATGCGTTCATATACCATTCATCCGATTGCGATGAAACTTGGGTGAGTTGTTGTGTGCACTCCAGGGAAGGTTTCTAGCTACAAATTATTTATGTAACACAAAAGGGCGAAGGACTAAACAGGAACCCTTAAATCCCACAGTAACCCAATTGCGCTATCTGTATACTTATCACACCGCAATGCCAGGTGTGAGATGGATTGCTGATTCATCACGAGGTGAAATGTGGGGACTGCCAGCAGCCCGCCGTGTTATCTGGTATTGCTGTCTATTCCAATACAGTTCACGCCACGGTTTTTGATCGGGGGTTCTTAAAACTGGACTCACGCTTCGCTGCCGGCACGCGAATCGTTTCAAGTCCAAGGCATCAGGATCGAATCCTGGCACCGCCAGTTGGCATTTGAGGATGCACTAATGTGAGGGGGCCGTGTCAGTAGATTTACTGGCACGTAAAAGATCCCCTACGGATCAAAATTCCGACACCCCAGCATTTCTAAAAGCCGCAGTTGTTAAAAGGGACGTAAAACCAATAACATTATTATTATCTTCCTTTCCGTCTTTGACTGGCCTTGCAACGCAGGCCTGGTATAGCTAGTACTGTGTGTTAATTAGGTATTGATTTATCCCTGCGTGCCGGTACAGATGCTGCGAAGTTCAGAAGATACCAAAATGCCCACTGCTTCCATTAAGAGACTTCCATAACCTCACTCATGCATCACGTTTCCCTCTCCCCCACCCCACGATCATTGCTACCAGTGAATCGAAAGGATAAAGGGGAACCATACATTGAATTGTAAACTGTACTTTTATTTAAATTTAAGGGAGGAAAGATGCATCAATTAGGAAATCAGTGATGATGCTGAATTGTCACATCTAGGCCTAGTTTAACACATCAGAGCAGGTATTGTCCACACTACAAGTATGGGATATAGCAATAACTGGTCACAATAACGCAGACAGTTCATTAATTCCTAATGAGACCAAGACGGGGCTTAATACACTTGTATCTGACATGAATGTGGCTTTTACATACCTTGTTTCATCTTCCGGATGATATTACTTTTTGAAACTAGTTACCCTCCACCTGAAATATGTGCTAAATTTGACACAAAGCCATAGGTCGCTACTTGAATGGACGACGGTCTGGACAAAACCACTGGCCGGTAATAGGTTAGACAACTGCCTGGTCGAAAATTACTGCTTGTCCAACAAGCGAGGGGGTCTGGTTCTGTTATATGTAAAGCCGTATTTCGCATTCATCTCTTTCGAACTTTGGCAAAACCAGCCTCCATAAAAATAAAAAAAAAATAAAAAAAAATTATAAAATAAAAGAATGATGCAATAACAGACTCTAAAATAAAATGTTCAACTCTTGTATCCTATGATCTAATTTGAATATTTTCCGGAATTTGATGGTGGCTGACACCATATTTCCTCTCATACGTTCCGCTCTTGCAACATAAATATCTCAGCTCTCCACAGAAAATTGATTTGTGTTGGTAACTTCTCATCTCACCTGCTAAAGCGTGCAACTTCCTAGCGCATGCCCATTGTCAAAGCTACGGACTTATACCAAACACAGAACTACTCTGAACATAACCCTGAGACCAGAACTAAATTTCATGACTAAGTCGTGAATCTAATCCGGACTTTATGGGTGACAGCTAAGTATGCTAGCCACTACACCACAAGGTTGAACCCGATAAGCGAACACTGATCATATTGAATTGTGTTCTGTAATTCTTTTTCTTATATTGTGTCCACAAGCAATAGCCTATTATTCAAAATGACATGCGATGTAGATTTGGTCCTGTAAAGGAAGGTAACATTGTCGTTTCATTTGAGGGGCAGGACATCTTGGTCATTTAGCCCCGTGTACTTGTGTGTGTAAAGGAAGCTTGTAGTTTTACGTGAACGTTGATCATGAGCTACGGGACCTCCTTTTTACATGGAATTCGAACCACAGGACATGGCATTGACCTGGAATCACTTGTGTGTATGAGTATATATATATATATATATATATATATATATATATATATATATATATATATAGCCTATATATAACTGCTCTGATAATTTGTGTTACTGTGGTGTCTATATTCGAGTGAGTTTACTTGTAATACAGGGGAGGATTGGGAAGGAGGTGGCCGTGGCCTTAAGATAAGAATCATCCCGGCATTTGCCAAGAGTAGAAATTGGAAACTAGGCCTACTTCCAGGATAGCTACGGTGGGAATCGAAGTCTCACCTCCTCTCAGTTTTGCCTCACGAGGCTGAGTGTACCCCGATTCAGCCCTCAGATCAGAGTTACATTTCTTGGTAGAGTTGGGAACCGAACAAGGACCTCAGGGGCGACAGCTAAAATGCTAGTCACTACACAAAGAGAGGGACACGTGCACGTGATATCTGCTTCATACCACAATTGGAGCAGCTTCGGTGGCGTGGATGGTAGAATGCTGAACTACTGTGCCCAAGATAGCGGGTTCAAACCCAGCCGAAGTCTTTGGATTTTATCATTTTAAATGATCTAGTCGACTTCATCGTTACGTTACGGCAACGTCACGAAATGTACCGAGAATGCACTGAGGTGTGTGACGTCATAGTACCGCTTGGTGCATGTGTACTGAGTTCACTGGTGAGCTCTGGCGTTACGAGACGGCAACGGCACGGCGAGCGTGACGTCATCCAGCCAGCTCCCTCCTTTCACCACGCGCTCGCTCGAAGCCTTCAGCCTTTCTAGCATTTTTCACCATTTGTAGCATTTAAAGTCCTGTCTTTCAGACTGACTGTCTCTTTTTCAAGAGCGTTAAAATCCTTCAGAATGCCTTCCTTCGGAGGGGAAGTAAAGCCGGCGGTCTCATGTCATGGATTCATGGCATGTAAAAGATCCTTCCACAGACTAAACTTGTGTGAATCTGAATTTCGAGGTTAGATGTCATTGGAACGCTCTATCAAAGTTCCGTAGTTCAGCACTAGCTATCAGTGACACCTGGTAGCGTTAGTTGGAACTACTTAAA
Source organism: Meconema thalassinum (assembly GCA_946902985.2). NCBI lineage: Eukaryota > Metazoa > Arthropoda > Insecta > Orthoptera > Tettigoniidae > Meconema > Meconema thalassinum. Next base: position 149,120,622 of record OX336397.1, read on the forward strand.
ATTGAACGGAACTTGTAGCTCACCCTATGGGTGTCCACTTGAAGCAGCTACAGTCTCTGCCGAGCCGAACATGTCCTCGGACACTCCTGGCACTAAAAGCCATACGATAACCGCAATTGGAAGAATGTGCGGGCGGACTTTGTTGTAAGCATGGCTATTCGTAGGATTAGTAAGCCCTCCATCTCGCACGTGCATTTAGATTCGGAACGCCTTGTGTTCAGGGGGAGGTCGTGTGTATACTCTACTGGATGAGCTCATGTTTACAATTGTTTTGCGTCTGGTATGGTCTAAATCCTGCCGTCTATTCTGAGAAAGTTTATCTGACCGCACCTTCTAACTGCCTCTGGTTTAAGACCTTGAGTTTTGTGACATCATACACTTTAGCGTCATATATATATGATGGGGAGAAAAGTAGTTGGTTCCTCAGTTTAGGGGCTGCGACAACGTGGCCATGTAGCCCCGTGTACTTTGGGTGTATGTAGTTTCTGTCTGATAACCGGTGTAAAATGTGATGGCCGTATTAGTGTGTATTATCTCTAATTCAGGTATGGACTGCAGACGATCATTTTCAAGTAGTTATCACTTTTATTCCAATGCTACTATCGACACCTAGCTGCAAACTTCGCTATTAGATGCCACTGAAACTGGCACCTGGTGGTGAACATTGGAACTAGTAGAGCATTAATCAAATCTAACCTACTAATTTATCTTCACACAATAGTTGTTTGTGGAAGGTTCTTTTACATGCCATAAATCTATGACATGGGCCCGCCAGCTTGACTTCCCCTCCGAAGGAAGGCATACTGTGAGGAGAAAAGTGCTTAACATTGGTCACTAATCTCAAGCAACATGTAGCAGTGACCCTTATGAATATCGTGTCAAAAGATTGGGTGTTTGAGCGTTGAAAATAACAAATGGGTGATTCTCCAGAAAAGGGCAGATTTCAGTCCTCGTAGGATTTTAAACATATTTTTTAAATATTATTAATATTTTTATTTTTATTGCTTACTATAATACTAATAGTGTCTTAAAATATTTTTAATTTGGTTTGAAACTTAAATCTAACACCATTTTAAATTATATTTTTGGTGTAAACCTCAACTCCGTGACTGTCCCCTCCCATGATTTCAAATGTCTTTTTCGAAAAAATAAATATAAATCATATTTGTACTTTCACAGAACTTTCAGTAATTAATACTTAATTAGTTTAATATTTAAAAAGTTATTTTTCAAAATAATAAAATATAAAAACAAAGTAACTTTTTTCTTTTTTAGTTTTGTCCCTGAGGGCAGTTCTCAACTCCGTTACCACTGATTATAGTTCAAAGAATTACTCACAGCTGACCCTTTTCTTCACTAAATATAAAGGAGGCAGCTATTTTGTGACTGAGGAGAGAAGCTGTGTGTTTTTGGGAAGTGTATAGTTGAGTGATTAGTTGAAATAAGATTCAAGTTCACATGGACATTACAAGTTTTCAACTCCGTTACTTAGCTTGAGAGGTAAGTGTCAAATATTAATTGCGTATTGTTTGTCTACATGAATAAGACATTGAACCAGCATATTAGTTACTAACCTCAATTGATGCCATGTGGTCCATCATTTTTCACAAATCCCTCAACTCCCTTACTGATATACGTGTTCGCAACTATTGACACTTTTGTTTTTAGGAACTGTTGAATCAAAAGATGGGGAATTTGTTACTGTCAACTTCATGAACAAATCTGGAGAGAAAAACAAGAAATAAAAACCAGCATCGTTCGTGACGTCAATACTACTTGTATTTTGTGTCTTGCGATGGCCTTCTCAGTATGTGCTAGCCACGCATATTGGTGAGGTGTGTCTGTACCAACTGACGAGCCCAACGGCACACTGGGGCGAAACGCTGGCATTTTATGTTTGAGTTGACCGGACCAATTTTATCATATTAATTGATAATTTATCTGCTCAAAAGGAAATAACATCATATTCCCATTCGGGAATATTCATAACCTATACACAGAGTAGCCACTCAAAAACAAGTTCTAAATTCCACCACCCAAGCGCCCTAATACTATAGTCAAAGAACATTGAACAATCTATAGATCAGTAGCGTAGCGTGAGGAAAATAATTGGGTAGACACAAATAAAAAGAAAAACTGCAGTAACTTAACTTAAATCTTACATACTACATATTCTCTTGGCCCCATGTAATAGAACTAAGTTTAATTGATGAGCGTAACAATGTACAAATAATGCCACGGGACAATGCTGTCTGATAATTGTTGCTACCCGACATGACAGTAGCTCCAGCATATGTCCAGTTAGTTAGTTAATGAGGTTTTAAGTGGAGGACTATTTTCTTATCTATTTTATATTCTTCCAGATCGAAAATTACGCGTGTATTTACGAACCCTGTGCACTTTATTTAATGATACATCGAAGAAACTACAAATATTTCCTCAACTCTCGAGTTACAGACATATCGCACAATTACACTTACTTGAGCTTTGAAGGACACGTCATTAGTCTCATCTGCCTGTTTGGCCACAAATTCAGATGACGAAAGGTCTTCTGTAATCCTTTCCCTTACTGCATTACTGACAGATTGGATTAAATCATTTGGGATGTCTCGAGACGTTCCTTCAAAAACAGAGCTGCCTTCTTTCATAAATGATTCTTCTATTGCCAGCAAATCGAGGGTTTCTAAATAATTGCCCTTATTAAGAGATTTGTGGTCTTCTTTGTGCCCTCTAAAGGCTAGTTCTTGTCGCCCGAGATGGCACACCTTCTATTAGGCGACCCACTAATCGTCTATTTCGGGTTACATTTTCATTATGTTTCACAGCTGCTAATCGCGCTGTTTCCACTAAACAATGCTCAATTCTATTTCTTGCTAGCATGTGAAACATCTCTGCATTATTAATGTGTTTCTTGGTCCCTGAATGTTTTATAGAGTTTTGCCTCAATTTTTATTTTTTTATTGTTGTGATACCGTACGGGTCCATGGTTCTTCACCCCCAAACATCAAACAGTAATAACAATGAAGTGACTTTTTGTGCTTTCTTTTGTCGTGTGGCCTCCTGAGAGAGCTAGTGCAGGTCTTTCTAGTCGACGCCCATGGGTGACCTGCGTGCCGGGATGAGGAATGGAATGGATGAAGATGGATGAAACAAGGATGTGGAAGGAAGCGGCCTTGGCCTGTCAGAAGGAAAATGGGGAAACCACGGAAAACCATTTCAAGGACGGCCGACGGTGGTGTTCGAAACCATTCATCTACGGAGTCATCAGAGAGCTTGGCCTCATGACCTAACGCTGCGCTTTAGCGAGCGTAGCCACCGCTGTCGGTACTTTGTGTGCTGAGAACCACATAACCATCTATATTTCGAATGGCATCTACTTTGAAATTTTCTTGTAGGCTAACTTTGCTATCTTTTTGGGACAAATCCAACTGAGTGCCATTTATTTTAGATTTTAAATTCAACTTTTGTTCAAGTGTTTATGATGATAGTGAATTAGACTGAAGAAATCTTACAGAATCAAGGTTATACTGTTCATATCAAATAATAGCTCATCACTTCCCATGGTTAATATAACTAGAAACAAAGGCACAGTAAGTACAGGATCACGAAACGTTCACCACATCGCGACAGATAAGACATGTCTATTATGTTCACGGCAGGCAGCGTGGAGGGGATGGCAGTGCGCGCACGATCCTGCACGCTTGAATATGAAGGCAGGGAAGACATCCTCCCAAGAGTCTATCTGCCTCGCTGTTGGTACGCAGGATGCAAGTGTTGAAACTTTTAAATCATGAAAATTACTATTAAGGCTTAAGAACTTGGAAGAAAAACAACATTACAATAAATAATAATTTAACCTGTCATTTGTTTCGTAAATTTGGATAGACATAGTCTACCTTGTCTACCCTGACGCTACGCTACTGCCATAGATGAACAATCATAGAAACTTCCTCAGAGTTGCCACTCAAATACAAGTTCCGGATTCCTATAAATATTACAAGGTGAGTGCGGAAACAGATGGTGAAAATAGGAACAGCAGTGGTGTGTCTGTGTTCTTTTTTGTTGAGTTATAGCGTTTTATGTTAGCCAGTCTATAAGGCACGAAAACAGGGCTAACCCTCTTGTTTGTAGTACAAACAGTAATTTTCGTCCACACAGTGGTCTAACCAAGTGGTGACCAATGGCTTTATCCTGTCCCTGGCCATAGTAAAATGTGGTTTCCTTCTGAAAATGACTAGGGGAATGTGATGCCTGATCCGATCCTCGTTTAACATAGCGACTAATCTTTTAATCAGTTTATAATTACAAAGTTAAAAAGTTGATGTTCCCACATTCACCTCTCAAAAATAGCCATTTCGCCCCACATCTCTCTATTCACGGATGTTACATAGGGATCATTTCCTTAGTTTTTGTGAATGTGGTGTAGCCTCATAACTGGCACACTAGGTACATGGCTAGTTAGGGCAAAAATGGCGGTATGATTATAATTTTGGTTTGGTAAAATTAAAACCAACTTACATGGACCCTATACAGTTTGTCAAAAAGCAAAGGTACGGTATTGAATTGGGAGTATCTCAATATGGTAATTAAAACATTCAATATTTTACCAGTTACATCAAAATAGTTCAGCCAACATGTACTTTTGTAAATATAGAGTGAGGACAGGTCGCAATGACTCACCGTCACAATTATAGCATGTGCTGATTACAACAGTGGGCTGCGAAGCCCTGGATGCTGCTATAGCATTTATTACATACGCAGCTGGCAAGATACCTTAGTTGTGATAATTAAGACCTGCAGTGGAGTACTGTAGCCTGTATCGTATCCCGTGAACATGGTTAGGCATAGAACAAAACATTGAATTTTCCTTGTGGAAACTTCGTCTTCTCAAGAAGAAATTTACAGTAAATTTGTTCGCAAGTTTCAGCACCGTGCGATTCTTAATTGTGGGGGAAACTCAAACAAAAGGTATACAGAAACAATCTACGTACTCGGGAGGCTCTCGAGAACGAAATAACTGTGCTGATACGAAATATCAGTGAGGATACGGGTCATCTCCGTCTGACGTCGCCCTTCTTCAGCTTGACCCACGCCTCCTGGAGTATTTTCCAAGTTCCCTATACCGTTGGTATGTCTATTGGATGGTCGAAACATTGACATTTGACTGTCTTGCAACGTATCGCATGCTTCTTCCATCTTCAATCAAGGCTACAGCTCTTGCAGCTTCTTCTCGTGTAAGAACCATGTTTTCTTTGCGAAATGAACTTAAAAACTGATGAGAAATCTTTTGAAGAATACATTTTATCAAACAAAGCAAATTTGGTTTGTAGGGATGAGACTTGATCACTCAAGCACTTTAAGTTTATTGCAGGAAATGAACTAATGGAAATGGAGACGTAGGCTTCCGTCTGCCTGGGGTGTCATAAATCAAACTTTATATCGATAATTTAAGGGAAATGGGTGGTAAACAAACACTCTGAACAGAGAACAGAGAAAGGTCTGATAATAGTATAAAGTGACATAATTGAGGCAGTATGCAGCTAATACGTAAGTTTTAATGTTAAAAAATCAACTGTTGTGTTTTTTTTTTTGCCGGGGAGTTTATTAAAGAAACTATGGAAGTGAAACTTGGACTGTTGGAGCAGCAGAATAATGTCGAATTGAAGCGTTTGAAATGTGGTGTTACAGGAGAATGATGAAGATCAGATGGGTAGATATGGTTTCAAATGAAGAGGTATTAAGATGAGTGGGAGAGGAGAGATGTTTCTGGCGACTGCTAAAGAGAAGAGATAGGCTATAGATAAAGCCCTGCAAGGATGTGGATATCTGCGGATATCCGCAAAATTTTTCGCCATGCGGATATAATTTGCATGACTGTGCGGATATCGGATATGCTGCGGATAATGTTCCGAGTAAATTTGCGGATAGTTTTTAGAATACAATGTGGAACTTACGATAATATTAAATATTTGATAAGCCAATCTACAGCGTCATGCTTAAAAGAGGAATACTCCTATAGCCTATTGCGTACGAAATATTCAGGCACGTATTGCACTTATACACGAGGAGATAATTTTACTCATATGCTTTCAACTACATTTTATTAAGTACCGTATGTTTGTAGTAAATGGTCTTGACATCTCATCAATTCTCACTGCCATTATTACTATACGTATGAGATATAATGCTGTCAATAAGCTTGTTAGTTCATCGTGGTGACATTTAAACATTCCTCAAGTCAGCGAATATCCTGGAAGATCTGGTTCCATGTGTATCTGTAGATTTATTTCCAACTTGGCACTAAAACATGTTGACTGTGATATTGCAACAGAGAGAGTTATGACATCAACTATGCGAACATGGATGGGTCAAGAAGCAGAAGGATGATGACTGACTTGGAATTTCCGTCCAAATGCCAATCCCTTTCTCCAAGCGTAAAGAGAAGTTCACTTATTATTAGTGAATGTTACTGCGACCGGGAGTATGAACATCATTTCACCAACATGGATAAACTATCTATTAAAATAAAACAAGGTGAATATTAAATAGTGCGTGAAACAAAGCTCAAGTCAACGATATGGCAGACAATATAGTAGGGTGTTCTACATATAAAAAAGTGTATTCATACTTAGGACACAAATCAGGCACATCAAACTTACTGAGGCACAAGTGCAAAAGTAGCCAAAAAAGTATAGCCAGTTTTTTGTCTAAAGCGGACGTCAAGAAACCAGAAGTGTCATCCTTGCAATAAAGCAAATTGTCAGGAACGACTTTCTCCTCAAATGTCTAAATGTGTTGGTTTAACACAGTTTGCTTTATCTAATAAATTAAAAATAATATTGAAATATCAGCGGATTTGGATAAAAGTCATGCGGGGCGGATAACAGTGATGCGGGGCGGATAACAGTGATGCGGGGCGGATAACAGTGATGCGGGGCGGATAACAGTCATGCGGGGCGGATAACAGTGATGCGGGGCGGATAACAGTGATGCGGATGCAGGACGGACGCGGATAACAGTCGTGCGGATGCGGATAATATTTTGTTTATCCGCGCAGGGCTCTAGTTGTAGGACACAAACTAAGTCACTCAGGAATAGCAAGTTTAGTTATAGAAGGAAGGGTCGAAGACAAGAACTGTAGGGGTAGACCAAGGTTAGAACAACTGCCTCGGATGTAAGGTTTGGTAGCTATATAGATATGAAATGATAAGCTCAGGGCAGGGAGGAATGGAAAGCTGCATCAAACCATTCAAAAGACTGAAGCTCAAACACACATTAAAGAAAGCTTTCCAGTCGATCAACACAGAGTGTGCCCAATTATATTCGGCGGGGAACAAGTATTTACCTGCTCTAACCTGAAAGACATGAGATATCATTACAATATGGGGTACTAGACCTCACCATATTCACGGGATACGAGACAGGCTACAGTACTTCAACACAAGTCATAATATTATCTCAACTAAGGTGACTCAACACGATCCACCCACCATATGGCCCCGGCGAGGTTCCGTTCTATAGAGAAGCCCTTTCTTTAGTTGTGTTTATACTTGTTTAATGATGCCAGTGGGTTCATATGGTAAGAAACACTCGTTGCACTATAAGGTCTGGATGCAATTCGACATTCAGTCAAGAAATATAGTTCTGGTCTCAGGGTTAGAATGGGGTACATTCAGGCCTCGTGGGGTTACACTGAGAAGAGATCGGTTTCCTCGCTTTGATTACAAATACACACAAAATTTGAGACACCACAATAACACAGAGATTTGTTTAATCACGTCCTTCTGTATTCGAAAGCCATACACACTGAAAGTTATATATCTAGCCTTGGTGGGTAAATTGTTTGGCTGCCACTCGGTTTGCTAAGGAACATTGTTATGAATTCAAAACCTCAGCTCACAGCAGTTCTTTAAGCTTCTCTACTGTACGTTGTCCCTGTCACTCCACCTAATCTTTCTCACTCTACATTATCCCTTCAGTTCAAGGGCAGATGTTATCTCCAAAATGGCTGGTTGTAGCATCACAGGGTTTGGAAGTCAGTTTCAAAATTTTAAGTTCGGTAACTTACGATCGTCAAAATAATTGAATGTTTAATGATTTTCATCCGCTGATTGCGGCTTCAGTGGCGTAGTTGGTTGCATGCTGAGCTTCTATGCCTAAGATCGCGGGTTCAAACCCGGCTGAAGTTTAGAATAGAATACCCTCTGCTCCGAATCTCGTATAGCCAGAGATTGGGGCAGAGCAACCATCATCTGATACGTGTGAATATTAGTTAGTGATTCCCAAAGAGACTAATACATAAATCGTTCTCGATAAGATTAATAAATCGCAACATGAATTTAACAAATAAGTCACAGAACCTACAAATAATTTACTAGGTATTAAATGTTATTGTCTAAACACTAGCGGCTTCGGTGGCGTAGTCGGTAGCATGCTGAACTGCTGTTCCCAAGATATCGGGTTCAAACCCGGCCGAAGTCGTCGGATTTTCTAAGAGCGTTAAGAATCCTTCAGTATGCCTTCCTTCGGAGGGGAAGTAAAGCCAGCAGTCCCATGTCATAGATTTATGGCATGTAAAAGATCCTTTCACAGACTAAACTTGTGTAAAGCAAAATTTGTTAGGTTAGATTTCGTCAGAACGCTCTATCAAGGTTCCAACGTTCACCACTAGGTATCATAGATATCTGGTGGCGAAAGTTGGAACTACTTGAAATTGAACGGAACTTGTAGCTCACCCTTTAGGGTATCCGCTGGAAGCAGCTACAGACTCAGGCGAGCCGAACATGTTCTCGGACACTCCCGGCACTAAAAGCCATACGATAAATAAATAAATAAATCTAAACACTAATAATTACATACTATAAGATAGAAGTTGGAGATTTAGAATGTCAGATACATGCGGGATTAGAACCCGCTCACATAAGTATTGGCTGGCCTCACATATGTTCCCTTGAGTTGTCAAATGAGAAGTAAAACGTCTGTCCCATCAGCTCAGTGGTAGAGCAACGGTATACAAAGTCAGAGTCTGCGGGTTTGGTCCCATTCGAGTCCAACCTTCCATCTACTGTAAATGTATATAATAAGTGATTACTTTTGGGAGAAAACAATTATTAAAATAATCATTTCTCAATGTTCTATTTTCAGGACTGAATTCCCAAGCTGCTCGTCTTCAGGAGGTAGTTACTTCTAAGTACTGAAGAATTGTCAACATTGCAAGATATCATCGTCAGAGTCGACGGTGTTTCATATTTTAGTCAGAAATGAGCGACCAGAAGATCTCTTCAGGTGATTTACCAAGAAAGTTAGCTGTTGTACCCGATGATTTTCCAAAGAACTACTTGTCACCAGATCAAGCAGACGAAATCAAGAAACTCATCGCTAGCAATATTGCCAATGGCTTCAAATCAGAATATTATCCCCAAGTCGATTCTTGTTTGCTCAGTAAAGAAGGAGCTTTTATTGCAGCTTATCCGGACGAACATACTGAAACGTGGTTAACATTGCTTATTAGAGAGAAACTGACGCTCGTATGTCCTTGCCTCAAGGTCATTAATATAGAGGATATTCCCCAGTTCACCAGGTGTAATGTGTATCTCCCTGTAGGAACTGACATGGATTTAAAGCTATTTGAGCGCCAAAACCGTGGTGTGAACACCGCGTACTGGAGAATTGTAGAGAGGCCCGATCCATTTATTACAAGTGGATACAGCAGAATGTATTATGCATTGATGATAGACGAACCCTCCATGGAGATGTTGAAGGCAAACAACAACAGTTTGTACCATTCACTTTCCAAAGTTAAATTTCAAAATCATGTCAAGATGCTGCGAGGTCCTACTACAGGATGTCTGTAATGCACAATATTTATCAGGGGCAGGGTTTGTAGCTAGGGACACCTTAGTTCCTTTTGTACTTCAAAGTCAGAAACACATTCTGAAATGTTGGTAAGGGTGTCAATAGAGTTGGTGGATTTTACGTGACGGCTAATTAGCAACCTCTATTACGGGACCTCCATTATTACTTGAGAATTCGAACCCTAGAATGTGATATTTCACTTGGAAAATCTCGTGTGCATTAACCGGGAATCGAAATCTGGCCCAAGGCAGGTTGCTTGACCACTGGACTATCTTGCATTGGATTCTATCGTCTGCTTTGATAACCTAAGAGGCTTTTCTCTAAGCTGGGTATACTTACAGTAGGGTGGCGAATTCCTTTGTGCTCCTTTATGGCAAGTGGTCCCACAGAACCTGTCATCCATCCAAGTTCAGACCATCCCCAAAGTCGCTTAACATTGGGGCACCTGGGAGATGTCTGAAGAATAAGAGAATGGCATTCCACTGCTGGTCCACCATAAGGTTGTTTACTTCCCTTGAATGCGATGTTACTGGCATAGGTTAGAGGGAAATGTAGTTTTTCCCCCGTGTGGTTCTGACAGTATGAGCGGTGCTGAGAATGGTATACATGGCACAGCTGCTACTCGCAGGGTTACTGAAGCAGTCAGGAAAGCAATGAACTACCTCACCTTGCCTAGTATGCCTCATCATAGCACTCCCTTGGTTTCTGGGGTTTCTATCCATGGAATCTACACACTTGGCCAAATTGTCTGCAACTGTGTTTAAATAATCACAAAAGTGTATTATAGTCACACTTGGAAATGTCTTTCAAGCTTTCAATATTTCTATCCCCAGTAAGTATTGTATTTAAAAGCTGCTCATGGTGAAGGATGTTGAGAACAGAACACCTCCACATCGGGTCTTTCTGATGAGAAATATTCACCACGTTGCTCAGTTGTCATCTCCACCCTGCTCTGTGGATGTGACGCCTGGACTCTGTATCATATTCAAAGATGGTGGCATCATAGTAGCCTTCCCAGTGTGCACTAGCCAGTATCTTGGAGTGGTGTACCATACCAACTGATGAGCCTTCCCAGTGTGTACTAGCTAGCATCTTGGTGAGGTGTACCATACCAACTGATGAGCCTTCCCAGTGTGCACTAGCCAGCATCTTGGTGAGGTGTATCATACCAACTGATGAGCCTTCCCAGTGTGTACTAGCTAGCATCTTGGTGAGGTGTACCATACCAACTGATGAGCCTTCCCAGTGTGCACTAGCCAGCATCATGGAGTGGTGTACCATACCAACTGCTAAGCCTTCCCAGTATGTACTAGCCAGTGTCTTGGTGAGGTATACCATACCAGCTGATGAGACTTCCCAGTATGCACTAGCCAGTGTCATGGTGAGGTGTTCGATACCAACTGCTAAGCCTTCCCAGTATGTACTAGCCAGTGTCTTGGTGAGGTATACCATACCAACTGATGAGCCTTCCCAGTTTGTACTAGCCTGTGTCTTGGTGAGGTGTACCATACCAACTGATGATCCTTCCCAGTATGTACTAGCCAGCATCTTGGTGAGGTGTATCATACCAACTGATGAGCCTTCCCAGTTTGTACTAGCCAGCATCTTGGTGAGGTGTATCATACCAACTGATATGCCTTCTCAGTAAGTACTAGCCAATGTCTTGGTGAGGTGTATCATACCATCTGATGAGCCTTCCCAGTTTGTACTAGCCAGCATCTTGGTGACATGTACCATACCAACTGATGATCCTTCCCAGTTTGTACTAGCCAGCATCTTGGTGACGTGTACCATACCAACTGATGATCCTTCCCAGTTTGTACTAGCCAGCATCTTGGTGAGGTGTATCATACCAACTGATATGCCTTCTCAGTAAGTACTAGCCAATGTCTTGGTGAGGTGTATCATACCATCTGATGAGCCTTCACAGTATGTATTAGACAACATCTTGGTGAGGTGTACCATACCAACTGCTGAGCCTTCCCAGTATGTACTAGCTAGCATCATGGTGAGGTGTACCATACCAACTGCTGAGCCTTCCCAGTATGTATTAGCCAGCATCTTGGTGAGGTGTATCATACCAACTAATGAGCCTTCCCAGTATGTACTAGCTAGCATCATGGTGAGGTATACCATACCAAGTGATGAGCCTTCCCAGTATGCACTGGCCAGCATCTTGGTGAGGTGTACCATACCAGCTGATAAGCCTTCCCAGTATGTATTAGCCAGCATCTTGGTGTGGTATACCATACCAACTGATGAGCCATCCCAGTATGTACTAGCTAGCATCTTGGTGAGGTGTACCATACCAACTGATCAGCCTTCCCAGTATGTACTAGCTAGCATCTTGGTGAGGTGTACCATACCAGCTGATGAGCCTTCCCAGTATGTACCGGTACTAGCCAGTATCTTGGTGAGGTGTACCATACCAAATGACGAACCCAATAGTACACCGGGTAGAAATGCTGGCAATATTGAATTAAGCTAACCGGATCAGTTTTTCTAAATATTTGATAATGTGTTGATATGGATAATCGAGACTTCACAATGTACAGTGGTGTATTCGGATCTTTTGTGCAAACTTAACTCTGTAGTGCCGGGGAAAATTGGCATAAGTCAACATTCCTTAGTTGGTTAATTCTAGTGGGCATTTGTATCATATCCAACTAGAGAAGAGAGGCACATATGATGGGGCAATTACAAAGGAGAAACTGATGTTTTTAAAAATGTCAACAAAAATTGATCTGTTGATTCTTTCACCACATACCTCAGCTGCTCTCTCCTGACATTTGGCAACACGAACGAACTGCACTCGTGTAAGAGAAACTACTAATTGGCGACTACAGCTTATTTCTGTGCTTGCCTCTGTGCAGTTATTGTTGTGGGTTCCTCATTCTAACAGCCGATGTGAACATTTCTGCAGGAACTAACCAAGTGAACTTTGTTCCCCTCTCTTAGACTCTTCCTGCCTACGAAACTCAATGTTGCGCCATCAGAACGTTATCTTGCTCTACCAGGGTTCTATTGCTGCTCAGTGCATGTGAGTTTTTCTAAGTAAAATATCACATAGTGGTTTGGATTACACATAGAAAAGGATGTTGGTCATGATAAGTGGAGGCTTTGAGGGGGCAGTGACACGGTGAGATGTCACTCCCCTGTGGCATGAAAATAAACTGAGAATAATTATTTATTCTTTAAATGTGTATAACAATGCTTAAAAAATAAAAAATTGGAGTAAACTCCATTTACAATCTCTCAAACACAACCCCTCGCTCTCGCGTGACAGTCACAGAACTGTGGATAAAGCTTGAATGGGAGTGGGGACGCAATGACACGTGGATTCAGTGTGATAGGCCAGGCTTGTCAACCAATGCTGCTTTACAGGTGCAGAATGATACAGCCTGCATTGCCAGGCAAAAAGACAATCATTGAAATATTGTTACAGTTAAACTCTCGATTCCCAGCAGTTTTGGTCCTCCACTACAGCACACTCGGTTAGTAAAAGACCCGAATAATTTAATACACTGTACACTAGTGTGAGGTCTTTTTATATTCCAACTAAAAATACCAACCAACACCAAACCTAGATCTTTCTCCTAACTCAATAATGTCAATTGCTACTTTTCAAATAACCCATTAGAGGTCTCTCTGATTCATGTTACACTTGAATTACGATGTTGTTGCTAAAATATTCAATTAAATGGTATCTCACAGTCAAGCAACATTGAGCGTGGTTACCGTGAAATGGTTGAAAAAGTCAAATATCATTCAAGCTTTGATTTAAATTCACTATTAATAAGAACGTGTCATAGCAGATATCGCTGTTCGGAACCAGGTGTGTGTGCATTCTTCCTCTAAAAGAAATCTGACAGTAAAAAATTAATGAAATTGTAAAGTCGTTGACATGAAACCACCAGCCGATCGCCGATAAGTAAGACTTTGTGAGCACTGCCTTGGTCTCCGAGCAGTGTTTTAGTTCCTCAGCCAAATGGCCTGGGTTATACTCCCAGTACTGGCCAGGAGGTCTGGAACAGCATTGTCTCAGCGTCGTAATGACAATTGGGGAGCTTCGGTGCGGGTCAGGAAACAAAGAAATGTGGCTGAAGGAAGTGTTGTGCTGACCACAAGATCTCCCTTCCTCTGTAGGCTTGGAGCTGGGAAGCAGCCATCTTGGACACTATGGGCCTAAACGGGCTGCCTACGCAGTGTAAAACAGACTTTATATGAAATGCAGAACACATATTATTATTAACCAGTTAAAATTTCACCGGTTGCCACAGCTCATGATTACGAGATTAACAGTCGGGTAAAACTACAGGCTTAATTTGCTTTGACTATTCAGTTTAGAAATCTTACCATGGTCTGGACCTGATTGGTCATTGTACAGAGTTTTCCCAAAATTCTGTGAAGTGCTCCATAACATCAATTGGAAATACATTGAGGCAGGCACAAGGAGATATTTACTTGAGCGTGATCTTTAAGAATACTGTAATTATATTTGCATGCAAAACATATTAATTGTTACCTCGAGTAATGCACGGTGCGAGTTGTTCAATGTATCCTATCTCTGTATTCTCTGAGGTTCAGTGAACTCGTGGAGTGAGGCACGTTACGAGTTGTTCAATGTATCCTATCTCTCATATGCTCTGAGGTTCAGTGAACTCATGGAGTAAGGCACGGTACAAGTTGCTCAATGTATCCTATATCTGAGGTTCAGTGAACTCGTGGAGTAATGCACTGTGCGAGTTGTTCAATGTATCCTATCTCTCATATGCTCTAATATTCAGTGAACTCCTGGAGTAATGCACGGTGCGAGTTGTTCAATGTATCCTATCTCTGTTGTTGTTTGAGTCTTCAGTCTTTTGACTGGTTTGATGCAGCCCTCCATGCCTCCCTGTCCTGAGCTAATCGTTTCATCTCTACATAGCTACCACACCCTACATCCGAGGCAATCTGTTTAACATATTCTAACCTTGGTCTACCCCTACAGTTCTTGTCCTCGACCCTTCCTTCCATAACTAAGCTTGCTATTCCTGGGTGTCTTAGTATGTGTCCTACCAACCTATCTCTTCTCTTCATTAGCAGTCGCCAGAAACATCTCTCCTCTCCCACTCGTCTTAATACCTCTGTGTTTGTAACGCTATCTACCCATCTGATCTTCATCATTCTCCTGTAACACCTCATTTCAAATGCTTCAATTCTCCTCTTTTCTGCTGCACCAATAGTCCAAGTTTCACTTCCATAGAGCGCCACGCTCCAGACAAAGGCTTTCAAAAATGACTTCCTAATACCTAAATCTATATTCGATATCAGCAGATTCCTTTTTTGTAGAAATGCTTTTCTTGCCTGAGCCAACCTACTTTTTATATCCTCTTTGCTTCGTCCATCACTGGTTATTCTGCTTCCTAAGTAACAGAAATCTCCTACTTCCTTCAGCTTTTCACCTGCCAATTTGATCTCCATAGAGGTTTCTGATTTATTTCGGCTGCATTCCAGTATTTTTGTTTTACATTTATTAATTTTCATCATGAATTCTTTCCGTAAGACGGAGTCCATACCATTCAAAAACTCATTCAAATCCTCAGGCTTGTTGGCCAAGATGACGATGTCATCAGCAAATCTCAGAGTTGAAATTATTTCTCCTTGAATCTTCACTCCCACTTAAAATTTTTCTCTAATTTCCTTCATTGCTTGTTCAATGTAAAGATTGAAAAGTATGGGTGATAAGTTGCAGCCTTGCCTTACACCTTTCTGAATACCAGCTTCTCTCTCATGTCCTTCAACTCGAATGACTGCTGTCTGGTTTCTGTATAGATTGTATATCACCCTCCTATCCCTGTTCATTATTCCAATCGATTTCAAAATGTCAAACAATTTAGTCCAATCAACGTTATCAAAAGCCTTTTCTAAGTCTACAAAAGCCATGAACGTTCTCTTATCTTCCTTATTCTACCTTCCAAAATCAGCCTAAGACTTAGTACAGCTTCCCTTGTTCCTACATTTCTCCTGAAACCAAACTGGTCTTCACCCAACTCCGTTTCTATCTGGCTCTCAATCCTATTGTAAATTATTCTAGACAGGATCTTTGAAGCATGAGTAATCAAGCTGATTGTACGGTAATCTTCACATCTGTCAGCTCCCACTTTCTTTGGTATAGGGATGATTACATTCTTCTTGAAATCAGGGGGTACCTCACCTGTCTCATAAATCCTACACACCAAGTGAAATAACCTGATCAGACCTTCCTCTCCTATGCAGCGTAGCAACTCAATCGGTATATCATCTATGCCTGGTGCTTTGTTCCTGCTTAAGTCTTCCAAAGCTCTATCAAATTCTGATCTCAATATTAAATCTCCTTTCGCATCCTCCTCAATTTCCTCCTCCCTTTCCATTACATGATTCTCAATCTCCTTTCCCTTATACAAACTCTCTATGTAAGCTTTCCATCTCTCAACCTTTTCTTCCCTATCTGTTAGAGGCTTTCCATTTGTGTCCTTAATATTACAGCACTTAGTCTTCTTTTCCCCAAAAGTATTCTTAATCCTTCGATAAGCTGTGTCTACTTTTCCTAATTACAGACAATTTTCTATACCAGCACATTTCTCTTTCAACCATTCTTCTTTCGCTTCCTTGCACTTCTTGTTAACCTCATTTCTCAGACGTCTGTATTCTGCTTTCCCCTTTTCATCTCTTACATTCTTGTGCTTCCGCCTTTCATCCATCAATTCGAGTATATCCTGAGAGATCCACGGTTTTCTACCTATTCTCTCTTTCCTACCAATGTTTTCTTCTGCGGATTTTGTTATTTCATTCCTCAAAAGTGCCCATTCGTCTGCAATTCAAGTTTGTTTAGGGTTTTTCATTAGTCCTTCCTTTATACTCTTCTTGAATCTTTCGTTTACATCCTTCTCTTTCAGTCTGTCTATTGCCCACCTTTTTGGCTTTTGACTTTTCTTCAGTTTCTTCAACTTTAATCTGCATTTCATTACAACCAGATTGTGGTCAGAGTTTATGTCAGCACCAGGATATGTTTTACAATCCAAAATCTGGTTTCGAAACCTCTGCTTGACCATAATGAAGTCGATTTGGTAACGCCCTGTATCTCCTGGTCTCTTCCATGTGTATATTCTTCTATTGTGGTTATTGAATAAGGTGTTAGCTATGACAAACTCATGCTCAGTGCAGAATTCTACCAGCCTGCTTCCTCGATCATTCCTTTCACCTAATCCGAAATATCCTACTATCTTCCCTTCTCTCCCTTTTCCTACCACAGCATTCCAATCTCCCATTACTATAACATTTTCATCACCCTTGATATACCTCAGAATTTCGTCTATTTCTTCGTAGACCTTTTCAACATCCTCATCATCAGCTTGACTGGTAGGCATATAGACTTGTACCACTGTGGTGCAGGTAGGTTTAGTATTTATTTTTGCTACAATAATCCGTTCACTATATTGCTCATAATATTCCACCCGCTGTCCAAGTTTCCTACTCAATATGAGGCCAACCCCTGCTTGGCCATTGTTTGATTTAGTGCTAATGACCCTATAGTCTCCTGACCAAAAGTCCTGTTCTTCCTGCCAGCGCATTTCACTAATCCCAACCAAATCCAACCTCAACCTATCCATTTCCCTTTCTAAGTTTTCTAACCTTCCATTTCCTAGCAGACTTCTAACATTCCACGCTCCGATCCGTAGAATGTCAGAGTTCCTCTTTGTCACTTCTGTGATGTTAACCCCCTCTCGAGTAGTCCCCACCCGGAGATCCGAACGGGGGACTAGTTTACCTCCGGATTGAAATTTTACAAGGGAGGAGGCCATCATCACATGTATTTATGCATAGAGAGGTGCATATCCTCGGGAATAGCAAACGGCTGTAGTTTTCCCTTGCTTTCAGCCGTGCAGCAGGACGCAGTGTAGCCATTATTTGGCTTATATTATCAATATCTTAACCGTCTATAAGACTAGTAAAGAATTGATTTATTCTGAAAGGCTGCTACTCCCTTTCAGAATAAGTAAAGAGCAATTCTACTAACAAAAACACTAACCTTCTACTGTACTAACAATTAAATACCAAAATTCTACTAACGAAAAAATACTAAAGTTCCACCAACAACAAATACTACCACTAAAACAGTCTGTCACCAGACACACTCACATGCAATCACACATCACAGTCTACTGAAACAATGAACTATAACTAATAAACAATGCAACTGTTACCAGACACACTCACACACCACAGTCTAATAGACATATATCTAATAGACAAACTAACTACCTACTTACAACTAACTACATACTTACTGTACTGTTATTTGAATTGACAATATTTACAAAATGCAATTTAGATAGAAAATACTTACAGGAAGAGAGCAAAGATAATGCTAATGGTTATGCTTCGTATAGGAGAAGAAATAAAGGACGGATTATTATAAAAACAATTCGAGGCATTGACATTGAAATCGATAGTCGATTCATTGCTCCCTACAATCCAAGAATAATAAACTCGAACCTTTGCTGTCTTATTTCACAAGAACTGACCAGTAGATCCTGCCAGCAGGAATTCTGAGAAAAGGTGGCGAGAAACATTTCCAACACAGCTCCCTTTCACTCGCCACCCGCAGTGACATCTACTTACCAAACACTTAATGACAATAAGCCGCTTGAAACCCCATACAAGACACGGCACAAACCTAGAAGAATTGCTGAGTTTTACAAAATTTATCAAAATATACACAAAATAGTTTAGAAAATCAATAAAATGATTCAGTTCGGTGCTCGAGTTAAATAAGTTGAATCCTCTTCAATACGGAGTTTATTAACAATTTCGAATAGGTGCCAACCAGTATTACGATGACATGAATTAGCCTCACTGTATGGGATGGAGAAATTCGGAAATTCGTACAAGAATTTGAGTTGAAATGCCCAATATGGATATGTGGATTTTTGAAATGGAATTACGGTATCAGATGTTCCTCTTTAAATTTGCCAGTGTTAGGTCATGTATTTTCCGCTGTAAAAATACATTAATATTTTATAATGCTATTTCCTATGCATTAATTTACTCTTTTTCGTACTACTTTTTGGGCATTTAATAGAACAATATAGTTTGTTGAGAAGACACATATGAAGAGTAGGAAGAAGACTGCGATAACTGTATTCTCTGAGATTCAGTGAACTCGTGGAGTAATGCACGGTGCGAGTTGTTCAATGAATCCCATCTCTCATATGCTCTGCGGCTCAGTGAACTCATGGAGTGAGGCACGGTACGAGTTGTTCAATGTATCCTATATCTGAGTTTCAGTGAACTCGTGGAGTGAGGCACGGTACAAGTTGCTCAATGTATCCTATATCTGAGGTTCAGTGAACTCGTGGAGTAATGCACGGTGCGAGTTGTTCAATGTATCCCATCTCTCATATGCTCTGAGGTTCAGTGAACTCATGGAGTGAGGCACGGTACGAGTTGTTCAATGTATCCTATATCTGAGGTTCAGTGAACTCGTGGAGTGAGGCACGGTACAAGTTGCTCAATGTATCCTATATCTGAGGTTCAGTGAACTCGTGGAGTGATGCACGTTGCGAGTTGTTCAATGTAACCTATCTCTTATATGCTCAGAGTGTCGGTGAACTCATGGAAAACACTATTTGGGCAATTCTGTGTAAATTAGGACAAACCTCAGGATAAAATTCTGTAAATTCCATCAGTTCTGAAGCTTACTTCTTTCTTTCTTGCCTCCTGTTGGCAAGGAAAGGTTTACATTAATTATGACTGCCATGAAATGCCTATGACTGAGTGTGATATGTGTCAGAAACCAGAAGAAATCAAAGTGATGTATAAATGTGTATGTGGAGTCTCAAGACCAAAAACAAAGGATGAAAGTTGGTTCACCATAAAGCAAGTCTTCTGCCAATTTGATTCACCATTCCCTGTAAATTATAGCGGACTATATTCTTTTAGGAGATACATATAATCTTATAATAAGAATAATCAATTGTACCTGTCGTAACTACTAACATCAAAGCTGTTACCATCAAATATATATTTTTCTATTGCTGGTAATATTTTTCTTTTTTTCCACAACCATTATTAGCCCAGGCATTATAGGCAAAAAACACGGCCAACCTAAAAAAAATAATGTAAAGCTGAAATTTGGCATAGATGTTCCCTAGTACCCTAGAAACAAATCCTGAAAAGTCCCCATCTCTGCGGTGTCCGCGTCATAGTATTTGGAGGGTTCAAAAGGTCTTAAATGGGGCCTAAGCGCAAAAAACAGCATTTTTGCTTCCTGTGTTCAAAGTATTGATCCAAATTTAGTTCTCGCGAGCTTTAGCAATTAATAAAAATGAACCAGTAGTATAACGAGCTTATCAGGCATAATTATTGCTAATGATGAAGGAAAAAAAAACGACTAATTTAACATTTTAAACACAATTTTGACACGAAAATTTGGTTAATTTGTCATTAGCAGGTCATTATTTTTAAACAACTGCTTATATTGACTAAAGACTCAGAATGAAAGTTATAAATCATACTTTTAGCTTTACATTGGTACATTACCCATGTCTATGCGAGAAACGGTCACCGAGTTACGGTCCCAAAGCATAATCGCTGTTGATAAGGCACCCGATCGCGTTTCTAGGTGACAGAGCTCGGCCTGTCGGAGCAGGCCAACAATACTCGAAACAATTAATTCAGCTTCTAAACAGTATTGGATTTTCAGTAAATGTGGCGGAAGTCTACAGGTACGAAGTTTCAGCGCTTCGTGAAGAACGTCCCATCCCAAATGCTGGAGCGTTCACGCAGTTTTGCTTTGACAACGCTGACTATAACATAAGGATATTGGACGGGCGAAACACATTTCACTGCATGGGAGGCATCAAGTGCACAGGTCCAGTGCCTGACAGTGAAATATCTCCACTCCCACGTACACGAGAAGTTCCTAATGCTGGTGTGATTGCGGCGATGGGAAAGTTCAAAATTTCGTGGTATCGGAAACCCTCTTCTCGTGGTTCAAAGGACGTCAAGATTAAGGAGTTAACTGTGGAAGCCCCAAACTCTGTGGCTCTTGCGTCGATGATGGACTCCTTGTGGTTATCTGGACGGTGGTCAGGTATTAATTTACCCGCTTCGTGGAACGGCTTTATGAAGACGTCACTGTCTGCTCATGCTCCCAGACAACGTCAGTTAATGCCTTGCCGTTCATTAACTTGGAACCGAGCTATCCATCAACTATATATTCCGCGTTGAAGTTTGCCGCAAGAGAGTGCGCGGAACTGAAAGAAAGCACTTGTTTCTTAACCTTTGACCAGCCCCTATACGCGAAAGTTGCAGAGATAGTCGCATCGGACACTTCAGAGGAACTCAAAAACGTTGTTCGTCTAGGCGGATTTCACATTCTGATGTCGTTTCTTGGGGCAATCGGCTACGTGATGAATGGATGCAGTTTGGAGGAGCTCTGGGCGGAAATATACGTTAAATCGTCAGTGACTCACATGATGTCTGGACACGCATATTCTAGGTAGGCTTGCAATTAGCTCGCTGTTAGTGATTACGTTATGCCTTCAATTTCAAATGTATCAATAACGCGAAACTGTGCATGTTCTTGGGCCCACAGAGCGCATTTTCTGACAAAACAGGCTGTCGGGACAATGTTACTCAACATGAACGACGGGCAGAAGGATGACAAGGACGAAATAGAGGCGCTTTTTACTGCATTCCAAACCGGGTGAGTTAGCCGTGGTCGTTACGGCATGACTGCTGGCAGTCGCTCACATCCGGGAGGCGAGGAGGTTCGAATCCCCCCGCCGCCTACCTTGAAGATGGTCTTCTGTGGTTTCCCATCTTCCTTCCAGGCAAATGCCGGGGTTGGTCCCTAACTATAGGCCACAGCCGCTACCTTCCAACTCCTCGACCTTCCATTCCCACTTTCCTTCCCAACGGTACTTGTAGCTCACCCATTGGTTGTCCGTCTCGAAGCAGCTACAAAAACTGGCGTGCCGAACATGTCCTCGGACATTCCCGGCACTAAAAGCCATACGCTAAAAAAAAGAACAAAAAAAAACTGCATTCCAAGAAGGGACCGACTTGCTATCATATCCTTGCCTTCAACGTCTCAAAGAGTCGCTTCATGACACATTTTCTTCAATGAGCCAGAAATCTCCCACAGGATATCTGTGGGTAGAGTACATCAAACGGCAAGCCTGGAAAATATTGATGGATTCCGCATCTTTACGCGAGGAAATGAAGATATTCGTCTCTACGGCTCCAGATGAAAAGGCCATAATATCAGCTGGAGAGAAGTTCGCCATTTGTCTCTACGATAGTGCCAAATTGGAGTGCAAAAGCCTCGACGAACTTCGGGTAGTGAAATACAGCCTCAAAATTGCCAAACAACCGGTCGCAGCATCATTTCAGCTGGCTTCACTTCTGCCGACTTCGGCGGCATGCAAACAACATTCACTGCGGGTATATTTGCAAGTACAGGAATGGTTAGGATTTTCTTTGGGCCCGACCCAATGGGAATGGAAAATCCAACACTCATCTTTAGTACCAGTGACAACTCATCTTCCAGCTGCTCCAGGACACATTTGGTGTCCTGCAACTGCAAGATCTCTTGTGGCAGCCGGTGCGAGTGTGTACGTTCCGGTCAGGGGGTGTCAACCAGATAGGGATCATTTGGCACCATCGGTGTAGTAGCACGTGCCAGTCGTATGGAGCGCTGTATATCGTGTATATCGTGTTGCCAACATATGCATGATACAACGTTGTAATTAAATTGCAAACATATCACTATATTTAGTCAATAAATATACACATAATTCCTAATTGACATTTCCTTGCAATTATCTTGCTCACAGACGATAATTACGGCACTTATCATTAATTAAACATTATTTTTGTCGGTTGGCGGCATTGCCTTCCAGCACACTACTTCTGTTCTGTTCAAACATGGCGGTGTATTTACATTTCCTGTACATTACAGCAATATTTCTTCCCCAGAGTTTTCGATTGATTTCGCCTTAAATAGGGGCCGATAACGTAGATGTTAGGCCCCTTACAGCAACAATTATCAATATCAATCACCTTAAATACATGTGTTTCTTGATGTTCTGTGAAAAAGAAGTGCCGTAATCTTGGCGTTTTCAATTGGATGTAACCTGTAAACCAGTACCGGTATTTCCATTTCTGTTGTAAGTACCGATAATGCATTATGTATTATTAAATTGATTTCTTAAGAGAGTGCTGATATTATCGATAGGATTCTTATGAGAGCCATGCATTATTATTTGTGGACTTCCGTAGTCGTAGAAAGCTAGATTTAATGACTTTAGCCTAATTTAATTATTTTTTTGTTAGATTTTGTATTTCATGTTTTCTGTACCTCATTCTGTATATTTTGTATGTAGGTTATGGGATAACATCACTCAGAATCTTGTGTTCTTGGCTGCAAAAGTAGAGGTTGGAGATACGCTCCTTTCATTGCTTCTCAGTCGATGACTCAAGGTATGTATCAATAATTAGGCTATTCTGTAATTATTTAGTCAGATTCCTTTGATGGCACTTTTTAAATTAAATTTAAAGTGATGATCCTCACATCCTACATGGAGTAATCGCCACTGGGAGGGAGTATGGAACAACAACGCTCAGGACAGCTTCTGTCAGTGCGGGGAATCAAATCTTCAACCTCCAGTGTTGCTGCAGCCCCCCATTGGGGGCGCTATGCTCCCAGTTTATATCTTGGTTTAGAGTTCCCACATTTCTATACTCACGGCAGTGTCCACATGAAAACTCCACAAACAATACGATCTTGAAAGGAAGCGTGCTAAAGCTTGAAAATGTGACGCATCTTGTTCTGCCCCTCGCTCTGAGCACTATACCGCTGTTGTGTGTTCAGAAACAGTCAGCAATGCTGTGATCATCCTACAGTCAGCTCTCAGCTGTAACTGTTTAAAAAGAAAATTAATTGTTTTGTAAAATAGTCTTTGGGACTACCTTGCCCGCCCTCTCGATAACCTCTGTCTCGCTGTCACTGGCAGTACTTGTAACTACTGTAGTTCTACATCTCAGCCCTAGATGGGTGAAGTGTGACCTTCACCACCCGGAGTAGAATGCACTGTTTTATTAATTCATTCATTAATTTTGTACACTTGAATTAATCGTACAGCATGTGGGCTGTAACATGTAGGCCTACAATGACTACGATGCGACTAACATAACCTAATCAATTTGTAAGCGACTTGAAGTGTTCGAAACTTGTAATTACTGTCTAATTAGGTCTACTCACTCGGCCAATCTGAAAACTGCCATGTTTTAAATATATATATTTTTTAGTAAGTTCTCTTGATCCAAAACCTGACTTAATGAAGCTAGTTATTTTTATAATAATAAATTTATTAAAGCACAAAATATGCAGTATGAAATTACAACTAGTTTGAACAGAACTGAGACAGAGATAACCTCCTCTGCCCACTCCACATCACGTGGTATCGATCACATCTTCTACCACTTAGGGCACATACACAATTTAAGTCTGGCTGATGAAATCTTCTGTTACGGTATTGCACACTTTGAAGTGGAAACCATGTACCGAGAATCTCGTTACCAGGTGCCTCAGCTCGTAGGAGCTCTCTGTCCAGTCCCGAGATGTCATCGCATCAGTCGCGTAAAATTCTTGTCAGATGCTATCTTTCTTAGACTTCATTTCCTGAACTAGTGTCTCAAAACCATGTGTTGTTGGCAAAAGCATCTGCAGTCTCAGTTCTTCAACAAAGGGAAGCTCACTTGAGAGTTCATAAACCAAACGAGAAAGAGTAAATCGGAAGAGGCATAAGACATGTGGTTCAATTTTGTTTTTTGTGTGGGGTGAGGTATACCTCCCACCTACACCCACTCCCCAAATATCAAGCTGGAGGAATTTTTTGGTATTAGTGACCCATGTGGACTCACATGTGGATTAGTTACATTAATCATAGGCTTAAAATTTTAGTTATTTATTGAAAGGTGAGGGTGGCAGTCCTATGGGTTGGATCAATCATAGATGTCCATTACATTAATAAATAGCTTCTGTGTTTTACTAAAATAAAGGTAGCGCTAAATGAACATAGAACGAGCGATAACATTCTCTATAATAGATGAATTAGCCAAAATACCTTATGAAACGATGAGAAATAAATCAAGGAGCGATGTTTTAATAGATGTTTCCTCCTCTGCCGTCAGTGACCCACCCTGCCATCCCAAATAGGATCACAGCATATAGGCTATAGGCTAGCGAAAATTACAGCTGTGGGTGCCATTGTTCAAATCAATCATCTTCAAAACAGTACCATAACAGTACTGCCAAACAAAGAAGCGCCCAGTTTAGTCTTTAGTGCGCAGCACTCGGTTCACTGCTTTTAATTAGGCTAGTGTGTGCAATATTTTCACTTCTCAGTAATGATTTTTTTCCCCCCATGGCTGAAATGAGTTATTTTTGTTATATGCTCTGTAATTATTATGCAGTATATCGCTCCGCTGTAATAAATATGTATTAATTTTTTCGTACAACATTGGTTTTGATAATGGTTACAGCCTAACGCATCCCGATGAACTTCTTTTTTTGATCAACAGTGATTTTGTATCCCAGTTCTTTTTATCAACAGTGATTTGGTATCTCGCATGTTGGCAGCAATGTGTGCGCCTTGGTGCGTGCTGCTAGAGTGAGCGATGATGACAGTTGAACGAGATGCAAGCTCTGTCGAAACATGGCAGCCGTTTTTAAAATATCAATAAATAGAAAAACATATTTACGTACTTTAGCACATCATGAGGTTTGGTAGTGATCAGGGTTCCTAATTTTAATATGTAATATCGCCCAGAAGATGAAACAAGGACACAAGGTATGTAAAAGTTACATTCATGTCTGCTGCAAGTATAATCCGCATTCCACTTACATTCAGAATTAAGGCAGCACTGAATGAAAGTAGAACGAGCGATAACATTCTCTATAAGGGGCCGATTATATTCTTGGTAATTAGTGTCGATGATTTTCTGTAACAGCGAGATGGATACAAGACAAATATAATTGGTTTATTGTATGCCAAAGTATTGGTTGATATAGGCTAGCTAGTATATTTATTCCCACATGTTACTTTACCTAGGTATTAATTCTGAATGAAAGTAGAACGCAGCTTATACACTTGCATCAGACATGAATGTGACTTTTACATACCTTGTCTCCTTGTTTCATCTTCTGGGCGATATTACGTAGGCCTATTGAAATTAAGAACCCTGGTCACTACTGCACATCATATATGTGCTAAAGTACGGGGCGCCAGGAAATGTTCTCTGCAGATGCGAGAGGTTGCGTCATCAGTTTAGTTCGCAGCACGGTGTCCCTGATAGGGCGAAGGCCACGTGTGTGGGCTGTGAGCTGTCGAAATCGTCAGTGCGTATAGTTAGATTATTGGAAGAGTGCAACAGTATGTTATGAATGGCTGGGTGAGTATAAAGTTTACTGTTTGTTATGATACAAGCGACAGCCGTGCTACCAATCTCTCGCAGCAGCTTGTAGGCACTGCGGACAACATTCCCTGGCGCCCAGTATGTAAATATGTGTTTCTATATTTTGCTCTTTTAAAAACGGCTGCCATGTTCCGACAGCACTTGCATCTCATTTAACTGTCAACAAAGTCCACTCTAGCGGCACACACTGAGGCGCACAAATTGTTGCCAACATGTGGGATACAAAATCACTGTTGATAATAAAAAGTGGCATACAAAATCACTGTTGATAAAATAATCATTGATCTGGACGCGTTAGGCTGTAACCATTCTCAAAAACCATTGGAATGGACGAAACGAAGGTTAGAATGGTCAGGTGTTGGCGAGGTTGGTAGTACTGTTTTGATGATAGTTGATGTGAACAATGGCAGCCACAGCTGTAATTTTGCCTATATAAGTCGTGATTCTTTTTGGGATGGTTGGGTGGGTCACAGAGAGCGGAGGAGGAAACATCTATTTAAACTTCATTCCCTGATTTATTTCTCGTCGTTTCATAAGGTATTTTGGCTAATTTATGTACTATAGAGAATGTTATAGGTGTATTATCCAGAGTTGGGATCTGACAGTTCGGCGGAGAACTGTTGAACTAAAGGCAGCGGTGCCACGAATGCTGCTGTCCACCACGCGCATACTTCCATCCTCCCGCTCTTTTCCTCATGCTCATAATATCATTAGCACCGTTATTACATTTATTACTTTTTTATTCAGATGGTTTTCAAAATCTTAAACAAACCAATGCTTAAATCTGTTCGGTGCAAACTGTAAAACAAAATATTAGCCCGTCAAATTGAGGAGAGACCTAAATTATTGTAATGAATAGCAATAACAATATTACGAATACTATCATAAAGCAAAAATGATCAAAGCGAAACGACAACACGTGATTGTTTCCGTGATTTTTAGTTATTTATATTTCCTGTAGAATAAGTTTCAAGTCACAAGTAACACACAATTGTATTACAAAATATAGGCTCATTGTGTAGACTATTAAGTCACCCTTTAGAAGACAGAAGCTAATCACAGTAGTCTTACTAATTACAAGAGCAGAGGCGGTAGCCTACGTTCCTGCGCGCGACTGAATGGAATTAATGGTTCGCCTGATGCTCAGAACTGACACTAACACTGCTACATACATAAATAACGGTCTCTAATGAATCATAAGTATAAATATAAGTATAAAGTATAAATAAGTATAAATCAAACAATTATAACTCATTAAAACAACAGATTATGAAACGCAGCAAGGTGAGTGTGCACTGGAGGCAACCAAACAAGCGACTGATCGGCGACAAGCAAGTGGTGAAATAGCATCATTCAAATTGGCAGCGCTGTATAGTTTCCATGGCAACAAGCCATGCGGGCGATCTAGTCGTCAGCTGTTTTTGCCCAGTGGTGCTGAATTGTCAGATTCCAACTCTGGAAAATACACCTATAGGTAGTGAGTTATTGTTATTTCAAGTGGCGGAACTACGAGGTCATCTGCCCCTTATGGAGAATGTTATCACTCGTGCTACTTTCATTCAGTGCTACCATAATACCACCTTGTGGTGTGGTAGCTGCCACTCCCAAGGTCCTGGGCTAGTTTCCAAGTAATTTAATTCTGGTCTGAGGGTTGGAACGACTCACAATCAGCTTCGTGAGCCAGAACTGAGAAGAGGTAGGTTCGATTCTCACCTCGGCCATCCAAGAAGTGGTTTTCCGTGGTTTCCCCACTTCCACTCCAGGCTAACGCTGGGATTGATCCTAACTTAAGGCAATGGCTGCCTCCTTTCCACTCGTCACCTGAATTACAAAAAGTAGGCTATACTGCTCGGGTTCATTTTCCATGTTCTGTGAACTTGCGGGGTGAGGAGAAAGAACAGGGGAGGGTCAGGCGAGAAGAGAAGGGCCTGTCAACTGCCCGCCGTGATATCTGGTATTCCTTTCTATTCCAATAATGCTAACTTAGGGCTGTTGCTCAAAACACTGTGGTGTTACGAATGAGTGAGTGAGCCACCGACCAATGTATTTGGTTCTGTACTATGCACGGACCAAGGAACCTCATCACTCGTCAACACCACTGCGATGCACATTTCTCTCAGGTTCACGCAGCTTAGACCCGAGCAGTACACACTACTACAGGTACTACAATAACACAGATTATCATACAAATCCTACATACTTCCAAATACATGGGGCTAAATGAATTAATATCAACAACACAATGATTCTACAATAAGTGATTCTTTTAAAATGTAGTTATAGTAGGTGCAACTATACACATATCAGCAAATTCAAGTTCTCCATTTGAAGCATTACATATTTTATTAAGTTGACTGCTTCAACATACAAACTTGCATGTGTTGTAGGAATTTTCTGTTCATCAGTGTTAGCCATGGCATAAAGGAGGGAAGAGGTTCATTATCCTGTGCTATACATATACATACATACATGGTTTATTTGCAAATGTGGACACTGTCCATGGTGGCAAATTACAATAAATACACAAAACAATTCACAACCACAAAAAATTTAGAAAATTAGGACTAATTAGAAAATAAGTAATAGTTGCTAAGAGAGAAAACCGGTAATCGTAAAAATAATCATTCTAATAACAGAAATAAACATAAAATACTAAACATTTACACTTTCTTTCATTGCTTCAACTTATGCACCGTTCATCACTGCCTCTTAATCTGGTGCTTTTTCACCAACTCCTTAAATTTACAAACATCAGAAGGCAAAGGGCTGAAAATGCCCCCTGGCAAACTGTTCCATTCTATTTCCCCCCTCCCAATGAACGAATATTTGCCCCAGTTACTTTTCCACTGACTTAATTTCAATTTACAACAATGACTGTATCTGCCCATATATGAACTTTCCTTTCCCAATCTCTCATGAATATCTTCCCATGCAATTTCCCCCTTATAAGCTAAGAAAATACCCCCTAGTCTTGCTCTTGAACGTCTATCAGCCAGACTTTCCCATCCCAAATCCTGTATCATCCTACTCACACTACTCGTCGATCTGTGGTCCTCCATTACATACCTGGCGGCCTTCCTTTGCACTCCTTCCAATTCCTTTATTAAATACATTTGGTATGGATCCCACACTCCCCCAGCATATTCCAGCAGAGGACGGACTAGGGACATGTATGCCCTTTCCCTAATCTCTCTGCCAGCGCCTTTAAAGACTCGCATAACCATATGTAGTGACTTGTATGCTTTCTTTACTATTTCCCTTATGTGCTTACCCCAGTGAAAATTCCCACCCCCCACAGTTACACCTAAATACCTACATTCGTCCCCAAATACAACTTTATTTTCCCCCACTGAATATTCAAAAACAATATGATTCCTTTTGTTAACAAATCTCACTGCCTGACATTTCTTTGAATTTATCATCATATCACTTTTATCCGCCCAGCTTTGTATGTCCGTCAAGTCCCTCTGCAATATGCCGCAGTCATCCGGGTGATCTATCCTCCTGTATACTACTATATCATCAGCAAATAATCTTATCTGGGATGATATTTTAACTCCTATGTCGTTTATGTAAATGAGAAATAGTAAAGGACCCAATTTACTCCCCTGAGGTACCCCCCTCCCCACCCTAGACTGTTCTGACACTGAACCACCAACCCTTACCCTCTGACTTCTCCCCTCCAAAAATGATCTCACCCATTGAACTACTCTCCTGTCCAATCCTATAGCCTCCATTTTCCTTAACAGAATACCATGATTGACCCTATCAAAAGCCTTTGATAGGTCAACTGCAATGCAGTCAACTTGACCTCTGTTATCCAAGGCCTCACTGATATCCTGCTGAAAGCCTGCTAGCTGCGATTCACACGAAAATCCCTTTCTGAAACCATGCTGTTTATTTCCCAACCACCTACTACTCCCTAAGCATTCCCTTATGTATTCATTCATAATTCCCTCAAAAATTTTGCATATAATACATGTTAGACTGACAGGTCTGTAGCTATCACTATCCCCCCTTCCCCCTCTCCCTTTATATACCGGAACTACCAGAGCCTGTTTCCAGTCCTCAGGCACTACCCCATTATTTAGACAAAAGTCAAACAGAAATCTTAAATAAGGCACAATGTTCCATCCCATAACCTTTAACAATTCCCCATTTATCCCATCTACCCCGGCTGATTTTCTTGACCCTAATCCCCGTATTGCATTATAGATATCCTTATTTACATAGCTTAATTTCTTACCCTCCTCAATACCCTGCTCTCCTCCCTGATCCACATTTCCCTCCCCTGTAATTCCTACCACCTTACCATATACCTTATTAAATGCCTCAGCCTTCTGCCCATCTTCCACCAGCAGCGTTCCATCTTCTCCCTCGATATCAGGTATGCGGCCTTGAACCCCTCTTACTCTCCTGAAATAGACATACATATTCCTCCACCGTTCCTTGAAAGTCTCACTGTCAGACAGCTACTCAATTGTCCTCACGAGGCTGAGTGCACCCCGTTCCAACCCTCACGTCAGTTTTAAAATCCCTGACGGAGCCGGGGATCGAACCCGGGGCCTCCGGGTGAGAGGCAGGCGCGCTACCCCAACACCACGGGGCCGGCAGGTTTGGCACTAAGTGCACTAACAATTTTAGTGTGATCTGGTTACACCACCTGTTTACTTAGCATTCTCTCTTAACATTTTACTGTTATTGTTAACAGCATCAAGCATTTTAAGATATGAATATTCTCCCTTCCCAGTACTTTTCCTTTGCAGTTTATTCTAATAACTGATTGGTTATAGGCCTAATTAGGCCTAATGTGGTTAATTGGAAGGGACCCTATTTTTAAGCTGAGTAGTAATATGCTGCAGGCCTTTTAGTAGCCTAATTCTTGTCACCAATGCAATATGCTCCAATTGCAACTGAAAGAAATGTAAACATGTAAATTATTGATGAGGTCATGTCCTAAAATAGGGGCAGATGACGTCGTAGTTCCGCCCCTTAAACAACAATAACTAACTAACATGTCCTAAATGCTGTGATTGTTCATTTCAGAGTTCAGGAATTCACAATTTCCCACTTAGGTATTATTTAAAAAAATGTTATTGGTATTTTGATTGTGATTTATTTCTTGTTGATCATATGATTATCTCCTCACTTAAAAACGTGCTATAAGTATTGGGAAGATTGTGATTTTCGGAACATTGAAGTGGATAGAGAATTTAGGACGAGAATATTTAGTGGAACGAGGGGAAGGGGTGGGGTAGGCTACCCGCACGGCCGTGCTACACGTCAACTAGTACCACGGCCAAACACCAGACAGCGCTGAAGTCTTAGGAGCCAAGAATTAGCATGGCTGTCGGCTATCTGTAGTAGTAGGTAATCTGTGGTTCCGGTTTAGAATGCTCCTTAATGCGTGGACACCGCAGTGGAAAAGCGTGTGGCAACGTCACATTTGATGGCTCAGACGATTGAGTCCGATGTAAGCTTTGTTTTGCAAGTGTTCTTTGTCTTAAGAAAGCTTTTTAAGCTTTGTTTTGTTATTATTTGCATTATGCATATTATGAATGTACGTTTAACTGCTAACTGCATTAAACTCGTTTTGTTCTATGCAAACTGTTTCTGCTAGTTAACCTGGATTCAAAGGAATACCATCCTAAAAGCTCTTGTTCAAAGATACAAAATGGTGTCAGCAAAGGTGAATAGATGGAGCACACCAGCGTAAATGCGCGTTCGTTCGGAAAGCGACTGCCACACTTGCACTTTTATATTTGTAACTGTATCTCTGCTGCTGTTTGTCGGATAAACATGGGCAATGTATCGTTTTTAAGCTACAAGTGTGCTTTACAACTTTTACTTGGGGTCTTTAGTCGCTATCAGCAGCTGTTTACACGATAAGTCCCGGCTAATGACAAATTAGTTAAATTTTCGTGAGAAAAGTTGAGCTAGAAATGTTTGATTACTCATCTGTTTAAATATATGACAATAATTACGACCAATAAGAGCATTATATTTAACGCAATCCTTCTCTTATTACTATCAAAGCTCATTAGAACTGATTTTGGATCAATATTTTGAACGCAGGAAGCAAAAATGCTGTTTTTGGCACTTAGGCCCCATTTAAGCCCTTTTGAACTTTCCAAAAACTATGACGCGGACAACGCAGAGATGGGGACTTTTCAGGATTTGCTACTAGGGTACTAGGGAACATCTACGCCAAATTTCAGCTTTACATTATTTTTTTTTAGGTTGAAACTTAATATCCCTGGGCTATATGCTCCTTATCCTACAAGCACCTGAAGTTGTATAAAAATATCATTCATATGAGAGTGTTTTGTCTTCCAGCATCCGATCTAGTCTGCAAACCTTTGTTTCCGAATGACTTTCCTCCATGATTCCCTATTAACACTTAGCACTGTGGTCTCCTCTGCTTCTACACATCTCACTTTGAAATTGTTGAACACTGAATCTAACCATCACCGTCGTACGAGTGGCTATGTGCGCTTTGACTTGTAGAGATTAATAAATGTTCTTTCTGGGGGACTTACCACTTCAGTTTCTAACGTCAGTACTTTGTAACTAGGAAGCTAACGGAGCTCGCAGCAACCAGTCTGAGGTGAACAGTGAGCGAGAAGTGCTTCAAACCGAATGAGCAATAATATCTGTAAATAAGATTGACATGTTACACACGTTATTTTTTATGAAACATTTTTCCCTGTCTTCAAAGATCCGAGGTAAAACCCTCCAGTTTTGTGACTACAGTAAATCCTGAGGTGGAAAGGTATGTATAGAGCCAGTAGCCTTTATAAAATATGGTAATGCGAGTTTAATCGTAAAGAGGTTTTCTCAACAGTGATTTTTAAAGCCCTGATATTTGCCACTGAGATGCAAATTCAACTTCCTAAATTAACTTTAATTTGGTCTGAACACAAAAGCGATTTAATTATAATATAACTGCAAGACATTCGGCTACCTACTATGAAAAGTACGTGCCATTTTTGAGTTGAGCTACCTAGGCAAATGTGTACACCAAAATCAACATTTTGTTTTCCGATACCTTCTAGCAGAGAAACAGAATTTGTGTCGGTTAACCTGCCATTCCTGTGACAGAACTATAACTTTGTCTTGCTGTCGCCAAATGTGATGTGAGATGTCTGAATCAACTCATTCGTACCACTTGAAGTTCTGTGGATTATTTCTGTATTTCCAAAACTGACTCTGCGGGAAATAATAACGGCCGTGATCTGGGTCCATGACGCTTTCAGGATAGAAGGATTTGTTTACTGCATTACAACAATGGAGTAACATTATGTGGGTTTGGAAGTAACCACATAACTTCTAAATCAAAATAAGTTAAAACTGTTGGGCTAGCCAAAGGACTTAAACAAAATCCTCCTTGGTTTTAGACAGATGCAAAGATCCATTCGTCATGAGTTGTCCCATTCCTTTAGAAAACGGAAGGATTAGGGTTCGAGACCTAAGGATGTTCTACAAAATTAACTAGAAAACACATCGCCAGGTTAGCTCACCACACTGAAAACCTGGTTTGGGAAATAAAGGGGTGTATGTCCCTTCAAGTTAATTTTCCTTGTTTCTCTTCTCAAAATGCTGAGATGGTGGTTTCCCCATAGACCACAGTCACTTCCTTAGCCTCCTCTACTCGGAGGCTGCTTGGGTGATCCCTTTCTTTAGAATCACAAGGCCCCATGACACTGCTAATTAGGATGATACAAGAGTTGGGTAGTGAGGTAAGGGGTTAAAAGAAATATTAATATCTAAGGAATAAAAATAGCCAAGCACATAGGCCCATTGTTTCCACAGCTACTGCCATGGTCTAGAAGTAGCATAGTTGCTTCCTGACTGGTTGGTCCAGGGTTGAATCCTGACTCTGCCAAGCAGCACCATGACGTTGATTTATTTAGGGGCTTTGCGACATCGTGGAGATGTAGTCCCATGTACTTGGGTGTGTTGTTGTGATGGCTGTATTAGTGTGTGTATTTGTAATTTTAGGCAAGGATTGGGAAGGAGGCGGCCGTGGCCTTAAGTTAGCTACTATCCCGGCATTTGCTTGCAGTAGAAGTGGGGAAACCATGGAAAACCACTTCCAAGATGATCGAGATTGGATTCGTCCCACCTCTTCTCAGCTTTGCCTCACGAGGCTGAGTGTAGCCCGGCAACAACTGAGCATGCTAGCCACTACACCATGAGGTGTTCTGAGAATAGGGATGGTTCCTAACCCACCTCTTGGTCATAATAGAAGTGATTTTCTATGGTTTCTGATTCCCAGAATTCTTGAAACCACACCAGGCAAAGCCAGCTTTATACTCCATGCACTGAACATTCCACCACCAAATTATTTTACAGGCCCAGTTAAATGGAGTAATGGTAGCTCGGGGACTACAAATTCAAAAGTCTTAGTCATTCATTCTATCCTCATCACGAAGTGTCGATACCCGCACGAGTCTCAGGCGGACACACATTATTACTATTACCGGTATGTAAACATCTTGCATAATAATCCTGACCCTACTCAACGTATCTTGGTGAGAAAGATAGACCTACTAGATGTGTATTTACTCAAAGAACGTGTTCCTTTTTTAAGTTTCAGATTTTTGTATTCCATAACTTTTGTTAATTGTTATGTTGATGAGATTTTTTTAAAATTTATTAATGTTATTAAAAAATACCAGGTAGATGGACAATGGAGATTGTTGCGTAATGCAGTTGTCTACCGGGAAAGTGATTCAATAAAAGACACGATGAGTAAAAGGTGAAGAGCATTTTTCTGTCATTTATCAAGATTATATGACAATAGACTATTAAAACAACTAGGCTATTTAACTACTTTTGGAAAAATAAAACAAAAAATGATGGGTTCAAAGAAGTTCAAAATGATTTAGATGAGTTGAATATTACAATGTAACAAATTGAAAATGGAGAGGATAAAAGAATTCTGAAGAACCAACATCTAGGGCTTATTAATCAACGATAACAATATGTCATATTTGACGTGGAAAGGGCAGCTAGAATGAGGAGGAAGATGACAGCTAAATTCCCTGTCATTCTGTAGACGACTTCAATGTATTTGGTTTGATTTAAGTGTTCCAATGTGGGCGTAAACTATGTAAATAAAAAATTGTTTGGCTTCCCCCTATAAATGTTAACCTGACTAAATTTGTATTATACTACCTGTTAAGAGGGACGAATAACCTCGCTGTTCCGCCCCTTAAAACAAAAACTAACCATACGGTGTGTGTTGGTAATGGGCAATATTTTCATAGGATCCAGACTGCAGTTATGAACCACCTCGTGGCTTAGCTACTAGCGTTAATGGCTGTCATCCCGGAGGTCTTGGTTCGATTCCCTGCTCTGTCAAGAAATTTAATTCTAGCCTGAGGACTGGAACGGGGTACACTCAACCTAGTGAGGCAGGTTAATCCCCACCTCGGCCATCTTGGAAGTAGTTTTCCGTGGTTTCCCCATTTCTCCAGGCAAATGCTGGGGGTGGTTCCCAACTTAATCCCACGGCCGCCTCCTTCCCAATCCTCACACTAATACAGGTTATCAGACAACATTCCACACTCACCCAAGTACACGGGGCTATATGACCATGATGTCCAACAGATTGCAGTCGATGTACAGAGCTTGTCTGACGTGGTGGCCAGATTGCACCCCAGTGCCTCTTGGTCTGTTTGAACAGTGCATTTAGCCATAAACTGTTACTCTACTGGTGCAAGCTGCAGTCACTGCCTCATGACGTCATGGGGGGTTGGACACCATGGTCATCAACTCTGTATACTCGGCTGTGAGAAGAAAGCAAGTCACTATACCACGAGGGGGATCAGACGGATATGTACTGGAGACACAATAATCAATGCACGTACTTGCACACTTGACTCTTGCAAATACTCCCTCTTCTTCTTTCTGCATCTTGTCCTGCTAAGGGACGAGTCACCAAGTGATACAACCACTTTGTACACATGCACCGTATAATTCTAAGTCATACGGTACAGTTCAATCTCTGCATTATCAGTACATGCTGTGTTTTCATTACATTAGATACTTTAA
Source organism: Meconema thalassinum (assembly GCA_946902985.2). Lineage (NCBI taxonomy): Eukaryota > Metazoa > Arthropoda > Insecta > Orthoptera > Tettigoniidae > Meconema > Meconema thalassinum. The sequence continues at coordinate 149,157,042 of OX336397.1, forward strand.
CTCCAGCGAGTTTCTCTCATCAGTTGGCCGGCCGGCGCACTTAGCTTATCTGCCTCCCGTTGAATCATCACTCCTCGCACGGCATGGCATAGCATAGTTTCTGCGTCCGAGAAAAATATTAAGCGTGGATCAATTATTTCATCATGAACGTTTTGCAACATTCAATTACAAATAGATACCCGCTTATCTTCATCACGTGGATGCAGTTCGCGTACTACAGTAATCATGTATGGTTTCATTTTCAAGATTTTAGTAGCCCGCCATGCTGAGCTCTTCAAAGCCCGGTTTCGTGTCCAAGTCGTCCTAGGGATTTTGTAAGCGTATGTTCTAATTTTTCTATGAACACTACGTTTCTTATCGAGTAACGAACCAGTTCCCCTCAACTTGTTCATGAGTTTCCGTGCGGTCTCTCTATGTGGAGGGCTCACACCTGTAAGATGTGTAATGAAAAGTCTCACGACTTCTCTGCAAGACTCTGTTTTCACATAATTATCATACATAAATACCCTTTTCCCCTACCGTCTACACATGTGGAGGCATTTTGAGAATTATATGCCGAAGTAACACTTCACAACTTGAGAACTGTTGGAGCGACTGATCAACACCTAACACACGTTCTAACCAAGGACCACAACTGCGAAGTGCGAGCTGTGCAACAGGAAGTGATGAGCCAACGAGAGGCAGATAAGCTGGGCGTGTTGGCCGGCCAATAGATGAGAGAAACTCACTGTAGATTCATAGTCAAATAGGAAAGCAAATGTATGATTCAACAAATGGAATGCAGTGACTTACCAGGTTAAGACCAGTGTAGATGCTAAAAAAGTGTTAAAAGGCTCCAGGTTTTTGGTTTTTGATATATGGACTCCCTCTGGGCATGAGGGTGGATGAAGGTGACAAGTAGTTTGTGATTTTGATGATGAGACACTCTCCTCCAAAGGGGCAGATGACCTCGTAGTTCCACCCCTTAAAACAACAATAACTAACTAACTCTCCTCCAATGATGAAGGCTGAACCAACAATTCTCGAATCTTAAAACTTTTTTTGTGTGTGTATTTCTACAGTGGTTTTAACTTGGCAAGTCAATCTTGTACCACTTTTATGGTGGTCTTAACTGTTAAGTCACTGTATTTATTTAGATACAAGTAGTGTATACAATAAAGAACACTGCAAATATGAAGGAACTCTTTTTCGAGTTCTTATTAAACATCTGTGTTAAAAGTCCACGTTGCAGAAGAATGGCAAAAGGAGTTGAACAACGCAGCTCCGAAGGAATGGCAGTCACTACTTTGAACCCAACATCCACCAGCAGGTCTGGAAATACCACGTAAAGCGTGGGTTGCCCTTAACAGGGTACAAACCAACCATGGCTCGTTGTTGTATAAGTGGGGCATGAAAACATCACCCAACTGTGAGTGTGGTGCGTCGAGACAGACCTTCCGCCATATTGTTACAGAGTACTTGGTACCACTGGAAGACTTTGTGCAAGCCTCTACAAAGGCTATCAAGTGGCTGGACAACTCAGAATTTAAACTTTAAATCTATCAGGTGCCCAGTTGATGGTTTGTATGTTATACTAGTGGACCCGTGCGAGAAATCTCGCATGTTCATAAACCACACTTTCCCCAATAGGTTTATAATGAGACACTTAAGGAGAAAGGTGTTATGTTTTTATTTCTCGCATGTTCATAAACCACACTTTCTCCAATAGGTTTATAATGGGAGACTTAAGGAGAAAGGTTGTTATGTTTTTATTTCAACCAAATGATTATAGAACACTATTTACATTTCAGTTAGAATTCCAAGTTCTACATTCCCTACCTTAAGAAGGCAATCACTGAAAATCGGATCATGATAACACTCACCAGTTATTCGATATTTATGAAATTATATGATTTGAGTACTCATTCCTTAGATTTACTGTTTCTGAAATCCATGCAAAATAATAAAGGAAAGACCTAAGAATGTTAAAATGACATGAAACAGGTGTCACAGAGACCAAAATGTGAAGTGTACAGCAATTATGGAGCATATTTTCCTACAGCAACAGTAAGAAAGAAACTGATAGCATTTGAAATGTGGGCGTATCGCAGGATTTTAAGGATATCATGGACAGCTAAAGTCGCAAATGTAGAAGTACTGTGGCGTATGAACAAAGACTTGGAAATTCTCAGTATCATCAAAAGGAGAAAATTAGAATACTTTGGTCATTTCATGGGCAACAACAAATACCACCTCTTTCAATTAATTATCCAAGGGAAGATTGATGGCATTAGGGGTCCAGGACGCAGACGAATATCCTGGCTAAAGAACTTAAGCCAGTGGTTCGGACTTAATACAGTGACACTGTTTATAACAGCTATGGACAAGCAGCACATCATGCTACTGATCGCCAATGTTCTTGGAGGACGAGGCACTTGAAGAAGAAGAACAGTATCTGCAAATCGCACACTTCAAACATTTTATTAACAGTATTTTTTTAAAGATATTATAGATATTTATGAAATTATAGGTCAATTCGTCACGGCTAATGCCTATTCTCTCTCATTTGAGTGCTCATTTGTCATGATCGGTCCCTTGTGACCGCCGCAGGAGGGATCTATATACCGTACTGAAATAATATATATGATGATATTTTGTGAACATTACCATAAGCTTAACTAATAATAATTAAAAATCTACCATTTTTTTATTACAGTGCACCCATTGTATATTGATGGAAATCATTAATTTCTAGTTTGCATCTTTCATTAACATGAAGATATATGACCAATGACGTAGCAGTATGATTGAAAGTTGAACTATTGCTATTATGCTAACCAGTGTTTAATTGTAATAGGAAAAGCTACCTCAAGTCAATAAAATCCAATATTTGGGTACACTGTTATATTAAACCCTTCCTCAGCAGATAGGATATGAATGCATTTAATTTGATAAAAAGTATAGAGTTCAAAAATATTTCCAAAAACCAGAACTATTTAAAAGCTTAAAAATCAGATCTGTTACTACTTTCATTAAGTTGATAATGAAAGAACAAATTCTTCAAAAAAAAGACAGCCTGTAGTGGAGAAGTCAAAGATATGGAACTGATGTTGTTCATTGAGAAATTTAGAGGTTGGGATTCATTGTGAAGTTATGCTTACATGGTATTAAAAGCTTTTATGATAGGCCTACATTATATATAGTGATAAGAGTTAGTTCAAAAGCTTGAGTAGCTTCCAAATATTGGATTTTATTGACTTGAAGTATCTTTTCCTGTTACAATTAAAGTTTAAACTCTGTCAATAAGGATTTGGGCAGACAAGGTCCTTTTCAACAAAAGAAAAAAATATCTCAAGTAGTTTTAATCTGTAATTAAAGAAATTGAGTAAGTAGGGGGGTAATAGGAGTTCTGCTTCCCCCCACCACTACTCCCAATGCGAGCCGATAACTCCCGAACCCGTTGTCGGAGATTCACGAATGAAGTATCGTTGGACTCGGGATGACGGGGGCTTTGCTATGGACCACTCATTATAATTTAGAAAAAAATTTGAAGATTTTTGTTTTCGAAAATAGGCGATAGTTTGAAAACCAAACACAATAGAACGTTGTGCCATGGCTCAAACGAATGGTCTTTATGACTTTTATTTTCTATAATGAAACGTTTTTACTTTTTATGTTTTTTTGAAAACATTCGAATTTTGAAAATCCTATATTTTGGAAACTAGGAAGTTTACAAAAACGTTTATTTGACATAAATGAAAGGTCCCTATGCCCCCTACCCCCAAAATAAATTTCAAGTCTCTAGGATGAAAACCTGTAGTAGTGGGGTTGTGACAGAGCTGCGACACTTAGGAAGTTGTGAGCCCCTGCGACCTTGGAATGGAAGGAGTCTTGCTAGGAGGGCGTGCTTGGATTCGTTTTTTTTCGTCTCGTTGCGCTCTTTACGGGAATGTAGGTGTCGAAAGTGTGAAAGTTTGGAAACATGATTTTTTGGGGGTAAAACCGTGATTTTAAACTTTTTGCTATATCTCGCGAACCAATCATGCTAGAGGCGTGTACGACGGGTCCAAGGACTCGGGGTGACATTCTATTTGCTATGGACCACTCGTTATAATTTTAAAAAAATATTGGGAACTCGATTTTGGGGTAAAGACGTGTTTTTTGTGATTTTTGCGCCGATATCTCACGAACCAATAACGCTAGAGACGTGTACGAGGTGTCCTAGGACTCGGGCTAACGCCCCCTTACAAATGTGGCAGATATTTTTTTCCAAAAAATAATTCACAAAGGGCCTAACGCCATACATGTTGGAAAAACTTTTTCTTTTTCTCTACTTGTTTATAATGTTCATGAAGCGTGGTGGTTGAGAGAGACGATACTGGTGTGTGTGTGTTTCAACGAACCTGTCGCTAACCACAAGGACCATGCTTAATAGAACAATCGCTATTTCGGCGGGTCGGTGTATGACAGAGCGAGGGTTCGTTTTCTGATATTTTACCTTTATCGTGTAAACGGTGATGAGAACTTGGTTCTATGTTGGTCGAAGCGAGTACAGAAAACAAACTTGCAGACGTGCAGGAGGTGTATGTCATTTGAGCTTATTGGAAGGCGTTGATCTGACTTGACAACAGGTGCAATGGAAAAGTGACAATGACGCTTGAAGGTGAAATAATCTGACCATCGTGGTGGCAGGGGAGTGTGAAATGCATGCACACACGTGTGAGATGACATGTACGCTAAACAAGTTACATCCTGTTTGCTTCGTACGTGACAAAATGCAAGTTCAGGTGAAATTTGATCTGGCACAGGTGTTTGCCTGGGACGTAAGCTGTCCACGTGCACGATAACTGTTAACAAGTTACATCTTGTTTTGCTTCGTACTTGACAAAATGCAAGTTGAAGTGAAATTTGATCTGCCACAGGTGTTCACCTTGGACGTTAGCTGTCCACGTGCCTGATAACAGAATGTTCAAAGCGTGGGAATCGCTGAATCAATAAAAAGTATGATGCAACTTGTGGGAATGATGTCACAACCAATAGATAGGCAAGAGTTGCGAACTGCAGTGGTGGGAGGTGGAGGGGGGGGGAGAGGGGAAGGGGTAATGTAAGAGAAAACACGGGTGGAAAGGGAAAGACAAACATGTATGAACATGCATGAAGCGCGGAGCGCTGTACACACAGAGCTATAGGAGGTGTACAACATGTGTGAATAAAAAAAAGTACACAGGTTCACACAACATGTAATTTATTGATCCAAGAATTAAACGTAGAGTTAAACCCTAACCATTTGACATAGAGTTTATTTTCTTTTTGTTTCAACACTTTTTCCACAAGATAATGCTGTTTTCTGAAGTTCATGGAGATAAAATCTACCTTTTATGGGTTGATGGTTGAGGTCCTCGAGTAAATAGGTGACTGGAGTGTCCAAGTTGACTTGACGAATTCGAAATAGTTCAGTCCCCCACTGAGGCGTGTAGCCCTTATTGAAGGCAGACTTAAATTTGCTCACACGAACAAAATCCCCAATTTTCAGTCGATGACGTTTAGGATCGGCTGTTTTTATGGGGTTAAACAGTTTATCCAATCGCTGAATATTTTTGGTCACGAGGCGTGGCTTGGTCCCAATCGTTCTATGTTTGGTGTCATTGTAACGTGACACTAACTCAGGTAACATGTCCAACCAGCGATAACTGCCCTGAGCGGTAAACGCTTTCCACATATGGGTTTTCAATGTTCGGTTGAACCGCTCGACCACACTGGCTTTGAGATTGCTGTACGTGGTGTAATGGTGAATATCCTTAGATTTGAGAAAACTGGAGAAATCCTTGTTGAAAAATTCTTTCCCCTGGTCAGTTTGTAGCAGCTGAGGTTGACGTTTGGAGTGTTGAATAATATGTTGAAAGGCCTTGGTAACTAGTGGACCAGACTTGCGACGAACAGGTTCAACAAAGGCCATTTTGGAATAGACATCAATGACTGTCAACATATAGCGTACACCTTCGTTAACGCCAGCATAGGGTATCATTTCAACCAAGTCAGCCTGCCAAAGTTCATCCACACCTCGTGAAATCACCTTGAGTCGTGGATAGTGACGCCTAGCTGGGCGATGCAACTCGTGAGCAATACCCATTTTAATGGGTGAGGGCTTAAACAATAATTTTGGCTTTTCGAAGTTCTTGTTCAATTTCTTGAATTTCCCAATCGTGACCGGTATGGCCAGCTTGACGTGAGGCATGCAACAACTGTAGCCGCTGGACGAGCTTATTGGGATTGTGCCAGTAGGTAACATTCACAAGGGGTTTTAATGGTTTAAATGTCACTCCCGAAGCGGATGCTTTACGACGAGTACTTTGACTAGTGGGAAACATTTTTGCAATGATGGTTTTATATTTTTGAGATATATTGGCATTCACTTGTTGCGTGGGATTATACTGTCTTTTGTGAGCATGGGTATCCAATAAAATGGATTTATATTTGTCAAGAACCTCTGGTGTATAATCATGGGAAGAGGGAGTCCGAGAAAAGAGCAGCTTTAACAGTCCTGGGGTTAATTTATAGTTGATGTTTTTAATGACAGCTTTAGTACGAGCAAATTTAATGGATGAATCGCCAATTTTAAAACTATCATCCTCATAGCGAACACCATACGTGGTATCTGTGTTTCCAATAAATAGATCGGTGAAATAGGGTTCCAATGTTGATCCATAATATTTTATTAAAATGGTTTTCAGTTGAGCTTTATGTTGAGGGGTGGCCAAGAGTTGTGAAATCGGAGACGCTCTGGAAGGGCAAGGTGTTTCGGCCAAGGATTTCTTTTTTCTCAAAAACTCTGCAAGGGGTGCGGCCTTTTTTGAGGCGTAAACACATGTTCCTCGTCATCCTCAACTTCACTAACACTAGTCAAATCTTCCTGTTCCCCTTCTTCTTCCTCAGGGTCCTCGTGCAGCGTCTGCGTGGCTTGTGAAACGGTGTGTAGCGTTTCAGATGGCTTGAAAGAGGGTTTCAACATGGCTTTTAGTGGAGGTGCTAAATGTTGTTGAATAAACAAAGCATGATTTGCACGTGATTGTTTCAATTGACGAAACTTTTGGCGAATAGTATTTTTGCTCTAATAATATGCTTTTTCAATTGACTCTCTGCTAACGCCATGGTGTCTTGACAAATGACTTGACAGGGAATGAGTCAGTGCCTTAAATATCAATAAAATGATCAAACCCTAAGCGATACCGTCCTTGGTTGAGTTCACTTTGTTTGTCAATCACTAAACAGGCATGGCGTTGAGTGTTCCAGCACTTGGCTCACAATTCTGTAAATATTTGAAAGGTCATATCCGGATTCACATGTTCATTATAAATGTGACGACTGTTCCTCTCGTCCTGGCGAAATAAAACAATGACATTGGCATTGTCACGAATCAACTGTTTGGACATTTTAGAATACGTTTGTCCAAGATAGAAGCAATCGATATGTTTGTGTCGACCCATGCTGAAATAGCTTTGAATGATACCTTGACGATCAGTGGATACATCATCGAAAATCATGAGTGAATCAGGCTTTACCTCATCCGGTGAAATCACATTTTCTTGCATGGAAAATGTAAAATAACCCATATTCTCTTTTTGTAATCCAGACATGACTTGATCCAGAAACACGTAGAGGTGTTGGTAGAGAGATTTTGCAAAAATATAAATATTTTGAAAACGCAGACCATTGGGTGCCGTATTGAGCGTTAGCAAAAGATTAGTCTTTCCACAGCCGGAAGGCCCCACAATGATGCAGCGAATGGAAGATGGAAACAGTGAACCATGGCGTTGTTCACGTGATGTGGGCCAGAGATGGGAAACAATGTCCCCTACGGGGAATGACTCTTGCTGCTTAATAATCTTTATTTCAACTAAGGCTTAGACAGGCTAGCAGGCTGTCTATATACACGACACCGAACCTTGTCATAGAAACAGTAGACTGGTACTACAGGTTGACGATGGATGTCTTTGGACGTGCGTTGATGGCCAAAGCTAGGCCTGTTCCCATACATGATCCTAAACAAGAAACAGATCCTGCTAATAAACACTATGTGGATAGGTCAGTAGTGCCACGCACAAAACAGGGAGATTATGACTTTAAGGGAAAGCGGTTAACCCATGTAAAACATCCTCAAGTGTCTACAGACGTTACTACGAAAAAGTATGTGGATAACAAAGTGTATGAGTTTTATGACAAAGTGCTCCAGCTTACGGTGAATGGCTATAGCGCTAATCACCATCGGATTATTCACGTGGAAGACCCGCAAGACGAAGACGATGTCTGTACCAAGCGTTACATGACCTATGAAATGAAAAGGCTTTATAAATTTATCACATCTGTATTTTTAGTGTATCTGACAAATGAAAAACCTTTAAATGAGAGAAACCATATACCGCTAGTTCATGATCAGCACTTGACCTATGTGCTTGCTTCGGGTTTAAGCCACTATCGATTACACTATGATGGAACCATTCACATCAAATATGCCATACCTGATGAGAAGCATTTACAAATAAAGATAAATGGTCATAGGATGTTGGTCCATAACCATGAAATGGTCAATGCAGGTGACGAATTATCCCTTCATCTCATGTTGACATGGGATGAAAAGCAAGCGGGAAAAACCATAAACGATTTCCCACTTTATGTGGAATTGGAATATACAGCCATGAAATAACCATCTAACGTTAGTTGTGATTTAAACTTTCTTGTGAAAGGTTGTTGGTCATCATCATGGTGAAACAAAGGTATGTTGTGAGAAAGACTAAAAAAAGGACTTTGTCCTTGGCAAAGCCTGGGCTTACAACATTCGTGGACAAGCCCTTGCGAAAGAAAAAAAGAAAAAATAATGTATTGACCATAAGGAAAGCCTTTCGAGCAGCACAGAGACATGTTATTCCAAAACGTCGGCGACAGGTTTCAAACCAAGGGCGAGTGATTCCCGTCCCCAAACGAGCCGGATTTTTACCTGCATTATTTGCCGGTCTGGCTGCTCTGGATTCACTTTAGGGCGGTGCCAGTGCAGTGGCGAAACCCATTAAAGCCGCGCAGCAGGGCAAGCAACAACTCAAAGAAAGTCAGCGACACAATGAAACGATGGAAGCGATTGCCATGGGGGCTAGAAATGCCAATTTAAAGCCAGCCTTTTATCAACAAGGATTGGGGATTTCACCATTTCGAAGTATTAAAAAAAAAATAACCTCAGCCATAGCAAGACATGCCCTGACGCATCAACAAGTGGAAAGCTATGCTAAACAACCAAAGCTTTCTCATTTTCGAGGTGTGTTTATGCGAAACCAATTACCCCCACGACCCTGGAAACAGGAATGTGCTGTTGTCAATTTGGATGATCACCGAGGACCAGGAACACATTATGTAGCTTATGTCAAAGAGGGATCCATTGTATGGTACTTTGACAGTTTCGGGAATTTGCCCCCGCCCATGGAACTAGTGACCTATTTTGGAAACAGGATCAAGATATATTATAATGTGAAACGAGAGCAAACGTTTAACAGCCAACAGTGTGGACGTTTGTGTTTATTTTTTTTATATAAGACGCAGCATAAGCTAAAACGCCACCAGTATGTCGGCAGAAAGTAAAACGTTTACACTGCATGGACGTGGACCTGAAGTCAGCCTAGACTTTTACCCGCCTATCGAATTGAGTGAAAAACCCTATGGTTTAGGACTTGTTTCTCTTGAAACGTACAATCGAATATACAACATACGTGAAAATGTGAACAACAAGTTTTACTATGATGATTCTGTGCTCACCCTGAACTCTGGTGGATACACGATCGATGATATTTATGAACACATTTATGTGGTGTTGATCAATCAATATGGTTTAAAGTCATTTCTCGACGGAACGCACAAGTTTTAACTTGTAGGCAATACCAACACTCATCACTGCAGTATTTTCTCCACATTCAAGATTGACTTTAAAACCCGTCCCGATTCCATTGGCCCATTACTAGGATTTAAACCACGTGTGTTGGAGCCCAACAAAAAAACATGATTCGGACCATGAAGTGAAATTCATTGAGGACCATTGTGTCGGTGACGTGTAATATTATTAGCCAAGTGTACACCAATCAAGAACCATCGCATTCGCTTTATGACTTTATTGTGACATCGCCCAATGGGTATATTATTCGTGAAAACCCTCCAGTGGTGCTTTTTCATTCTGTGGCTGTCGATAGTATTAGTAATATAACATTAAGACTGATCAATAGAGAGCAACAACTCATTGATCTAGATTCTACCACACCAGTGACTTACAAGTTGGTGCTAAAGCCACTATGAAGTTTGTCTATAAAGCAACAACACCGGTTAGGAATGGTGTTAGTTGTTTGCCACGTGGATACACGTTAACATCTCAAGACAAGCAGATTTTACAGCATTTGGGTTACCACGTCAACCCTCATAATGAATTCTATCCTAGAGATAGCGAACCGCATCGAGGAGCAACCAGGAGTGGTAAGAATTGATCTCCATTCCTATCAAGCTCAAACACCTGGACTCAATAACAATGATGAAATTCAATTTGTTATCAACAACCAAGATATTTACACCCTACCGCATGAAAGTGTCATTCAGATTGAAGGTCGGCTCACCAAAGCCGATGGCTCTACACCCACCACATCCAAGCGGCCAACCATGGTTTGGCCTTTCTGTTTTCTGAAGTGCGGTATGTCATTAACGATATCGTGGTGGAGAGCACGCGAAATGTGAGCATTTCCAGTGTCATGAAACTATACCCCTCTTATAGTGAGGAAGAAGGTAAAACACTTTGCATGGCAGGTTATTGTCCTGACTCGACCAATGACTGGATGGTACACACCGATGGGACCTTTACTGGATATTTACCACTTAAACTGATTTTAGGCTTTGCCGAAGATCACCAACGCATTGTGGTCAACGCAAGGCAAGTGCTTTACCTAGTGAGAGACAGGAGTGATAATAATGCACTCAAGGGAGCCGACAATGCCCCTAATCGAATCAAAAATTCATCTACAACGCTTGCTATGGAAAGTGCCTCATGTGGCCCTTGAAGATAGCAAAAAACTGGACATACTCAAAATGGTAAAGAGAGATATGCCTCTATCCATGGAATTTAGAAGCTGGGCACTCCATGAGTATCCGCTATTGCCCACCATCAACACACACAGTTGGTCTGTAAAAGCAGCTCGCTATACAGAGAGACCTCTCTACCTGATCGCGGGTTTTCAAACGAATCGCAAGTATCAACAAACCAAAGATGCCACGCAATTTGATCACCTGCAATTGAGAAATGCACGTCTTTTCCTCAACGGAGCCGTGTTTCCCTATGAAGGAGTGGATTTGGATTTTTCAAAAAATAAGTTTGGCCCCCTGTACGACTTGTTTTCTTAATTTCGATGGTCGTATTATCAAAAAGAGAACGGCCCCATGCTACTACCGCAAGCGTTTAAGGCAAGAGCGCCACTGATTGTCTTTGACTGTTCTTACCTGGAAGAGTCTGTCAAGCCATCCAATATCGACATTCGACTAGATTTTGAAACGCATGACAATGTACCAGCCAATACCACGGCCTACTGTTTGATTATTCATCACAAACAAGTCAACTATTATCCACTGTCCAACCAAGTGACGAGTGTATAAATAACAGGTCAACCCGCTCAGTTATGTCCTGCTTTAAAGCCTCAAGAGACGTCACATCCATGAATTTAAACTCTGAGGAACAACGTTTCAAGACTTTTGCCACATGGCCAGTGCCCTTCATAAACCCTCAAGCCTTGGCGGCCGCTGGATTCTACTATTTAAAAACAAGAGATGAAGTGAAATGTGCCTTTTGTCCCATCATCATAGACCAATGGCAGGAGGGCGATGAACCCATGCAGGAACATCAGCGCTGGTCACCCGCCTGCCCCTACCTGTGCAGAATGGAAGTGGGAAATATACCCTGTCATTCAAGCTATCCCTCACTTGTGTCTCTGAGTGATGAAGAAACAAGTTACGATACGTGTGGACCGTATGGTATCCATGGTGCTTCGGTGAGCAGCTCACCATCAAAAACGCCTAGTTTAGAGACATTGGGACATCATCGGTGTTATGGACGTTACAAACACAAGAGACTATATTGTTGTATCAGTTGGTATCGTCCTTATCCCAAAATGACAATAGCCTGTAAGACGTGTTATGATAATAAAATGATGTAATTCTTAAATTCTTATTTTTGCATGTCCCCCTGTCCTACCCTAACCTCAATTTGAAACTAGCATGGCAGGTAAGCCCATGCCATGATCACACTTTGGTGGTCGATCGTCAGTCAGTCGTCAGTTGAACTTGGTCCAGGCAAGCGTCAACATGTTGCGCACACTCATTGTGGATTGCCAAGGGTTTAAAATTGGTGACAACAAATTTATATTTAAACAAGTGGCCATTATCGATTGTACCACGTTTTGGATATCGCAAGCTACGCATTTGCTATTTAAACCACCCCATGCGTTTGATTTGTTGTGTGAAAAGGACCGTAAACAAACCCAGTGGATTGAAAATCATGGGCAACTAGACTGGAATCAGGGAACCATTTCCTATAAATATTTGGACGTGGTCATGAAAGCACACTTGTCCTCGGCCAATGTGGTATTTGTGAAAGGTTATGAAAAACGTCAATGGTTGCAACCATTTTTGGCGTCTTACTGCCAATGTATCGACCTCATGGAGTTGGGCTGCCCCTCCCTGCAAACGCTCATGGATACTTGTTCCTGTGGCAACATTACCCATACAGCCCTATCGCATACGTGGCATCTCTTTCATTGGTTAACCACCCATGCCTGCTGGGAGTTGTTGAACAAAATTATAACTCAAGATTTACCTGTGAATGATGCCAGTGAGATTTCTACAAGCGACGTGTAAACATCTACAGCATACCATGGAGAAAGGCAATGCTACGGACAAAGCCATCGGCAAGTTCTTTGTGTGCAAAAATAAACTAGACAGTTTTACCAAAGACGAACTCTTGGCGCTCCCCAAGTCGTTCATTTATTATGTGGCCGCCAACGCAGTGAAAGAAATCTGGCAACATGTACCAAAATCATGGACTCAAGACCCTGTGTTGAGTGAATTGCAACCCTGTACGGATTACGATCACCATAAGCAAGTGGCCATGGCAAAAATACCGTCTATGCGTCAGTGTGCGACTTGCCAGCTAGTGAAACTGTATCACAGTCATAAAAGTCCATGTAAAGACTTTGTTGAATCATTCCACGGGTGTCATGGCGAGAAAAAGCAACAACAACAACAACAAACATAAACATCATCCACAGAGGAGGAGGAAGACCAAACCTTTTTACCATCGATGGAAAAGGATATGCCAGACCTGTACTGGCAATGGCGTCATTGACAAAGTGATTCAATACCTACCTTTCGAAATCCATCCTTCAGGTTATCGTTTTTGCGGCCCAGGAACTCGTCTCGAAAAACGTTTACAACGTGGTGATGTACCAATTAATCTTTTGGATCAAGCATGCAAGGAACATGACCTTTCTTATCGCCATAGTCATCCTGGTTTAAGACATGTGGCAGATAAATTGTTATTGAAGAAAGCTAAACAACGTTTCACATCCTGTGATGCCTCAGTGGGTGAAAGGATGGCAGCCCTGATTGTCATGTGTGCTATGAAAGGAAAGTTGATGATGCATGGACATAAACATTGAGGAGTGAAGATTTGGGATGAGTTTGTATTCTATTTTTCATTTGTCAATTCCTTTATGGTTATGAAATAAAAACAAAGGTTTGCCAGAGCACAATGTTTTGTGTTTTTATTATTTTTAAAAATCATGATGTTGATGGCTGATTTCTCATTTTCACATTTCACACATTGCCATTTTGCCAATTTGCAATTTACAGTTTTTGAAAACGTTCGTTTTAAGTTTTGCGTTTTTGATGATATGGATTTTTCCATTTTGCTGATGACACTTTTTAAACAATGTCCGTTTGAAGTTTTTTGAATTTTCAAATTTTACATATGGCCATTTCCAGTTTTTAAAAATGTCCGTTTTAAGTTTTGCGTTTTTTTGGTGATATGGAAACATGGAATTTCCATTTTGCTGTTTTCACATTTTTCCATTTGGTGTATGTCGAAAGTTGAGATTTGACAATGATGTTGATGCAAGTGCTTGACCATGGCGATGCTGCAATGTGTTTATGGGTGTTTGGAGAAACGTCGAGGTCTACAACTACTGCAGGTAAGACTGTTTTTACAAAAATAATGTCTATTGTCTGCCCCATTTCAAAGAAAACTAAACCATTGAAAACAAAATGAGTATATAAGTGACTATTTACCCCCTCTCCACCCTACCTCACCGTGTTTGCTCTGGTCATACATACACACCAGCTTTCTCTCTCTACTCATACATTCACACATGTGTTTGGGGACAAACACAACCACTTTATTTATTCCCAAAAGCACATTCTCGACATGCACACTCATCCCAAAAGAACTTTTTAGTTTATCATTTACATTACAAAAAAATAATATAAAGTTACTAAAAATACTATTACTCATTAAATATTTACAAAAAACTACAACTTTGTACAGCTTTAAAAGAATCAAACTATTTACCAGTCAATTTAAAAAAAAGGTTGCATAGAACTTTTTTAAAGAGCAAAAGGTCCAAGTGGGTTGCCACTATTTACAAAATCTATATTTACAATGGCAAAAAGCCAATATTTACAAAATACTAAATATACAAGTTACATAAAGCTATGTCCCATAAACGATGAAACAGTGAAATCACACCTCCTCCTCCTTGCGATCGTAACCCCAGGGCAGGCTGGTGAGCAGGTCATCAGCCCACACACGTTTGTTATCCATGGAGGCGAGGGTGCGTTTTCTCTGTTCCTCAAGATACAAATGATGGTTGCTGGATTGTATCCTGCACTGTGTATGAGACATAGCTTTGCCCGTGCGTAAAACCGCTAGATAGTCATCAACACGTAGCGATTTTACCACTGCCCTACCTACACCTTTTGCTCTTTTGGCTTCCTTACAGTCGAGTGTGCGGTAAGCATACATTTTCGAAGCCAAACCTACGAATTCCATCATAATGGAATCACCGCATTCATCTTTTAAAACGCCCATTTCCTTCTTGTTTTTTATGGGCATCTGAAACACGTTGTCAACTCTATAGCAAGAGGTGTCGAACCAGTCACTATGTTGCCTCATGACGTCATAGGGGTTGCAGTGGCGAATGTGGTAAATGATTGAGTCCGTGTCCATATGCAAAAGAGAGACGTCCTCAAAATGGCGTTTGGCAAACTCATAGTGAAATCGATACATGACCGATTTAGAAAAGTCTAAAATGACTTGACCCAAGTAAATGGGTTTATCCATGGTCACGCTGGTCTTACTCATTTCAATAGTAGCCAAATCCTCATCGATAATTTTGATCGATTTGAAATTTGGCTTGGCAATGTACCGCCGGGCACCCCACTGACCCTTCCAGACATTCACCAATTTAATGTCACGGTATTTGCGGAAATATTTCATGGACTTGCCATAAATGCAGTTGTTCATTAATTTAAAAAAAATAATTTCAAACTGCTGTGTTGCTATTTGTCGGTGCTCTGTGTTGAGTTGCATGTATGGCTTGAGCCATGCTTTTTGAGCAAAAGAAATACCCCTGAGGATTTTCTTCAACACCAAGCCTCGGGCGAGGCATTGCACCAACATTTGGATATGTAACACATACCGATTTTTGTTGTAAAGTGTGCCAATGAGTTCTTCAATTTTCACTTTACTGTCAGGGGGAACCATTTGCTCAAGGCAGAATGGGAAATCAGCATGTTCGTCATACAAGGATGAGGGATATTCAATATCCACTTCAAGCACATATCCACGGCCTGTTTCTTGGCTAGCCTTGATCACATCAAATTCTGACACTTGTTTCTCTGTCAGCCAAGCAAACTTCCCATAGGGCAAAGGCTGACTCATGGCGTACCCGTACAAATTATTCACGTCATAGTACATTAAGTACGATTCTGGTTTGTCTGGTGAATAATCAGGCATGTAGACGTTGTTCGCTTCGGCATGGCGCTGGTTAAGTGACACAAAGCCGCCACGAATGCCCTTTTCAAAAAATAGAACCATGTCTACGTCAGTGAGTAAATCCAATTCCACTTGAGTGTATTTTAAAGCGGCATCAAACGAGAGCCCAGGACTCGTATAATAGTGAGCCGGGTCAAGACCATAAATGTGTTGACACAAGTTACGGAATTTTTGAAACACATCAGTGAGCAGCAATACATCCAGTTTTAGGTAATGCAAAGCATATTCACTTAGCGTCTTAATGCCAAACACTCACCAAACTTGACATGCATGTGCATAGTCTTCATCGGAAATGGTACTGCGTGTTTGTTTCGAGTAAAATTTCTCTTGTGGTGGGAGTTTTCTTTGCTTTAACACGTCCCAGCTGTTGCAGAAATCATACGGGAATATACCTTTCCGAATGCACAATTGAAATTGCTCAGGATCATTAAAATGCATTCTAGTATTTTTTAATTCCTCCTCATTCAAGCCATTCACAAGGCTGTCTAGCGAGGATGCCATAAACTTAAAGGAATGCAAAAATCGAATGCTAAAGTCGCTCAACCTCCATGTCAGGGCTGTAAAACGCTCATGGTTTTGGGGAATAATGGTAAACGAGCCCTTGTTGACATGGCCCAATTCACGAATCAAAAACTGAATGTCATAATTCGCCAGATTGTGGAAAAAGACACTAATGAAACGAGGAGCTGAAAAGTTCAAGTTGCATTTGCTGTGCGCAGCTCCACGAAACTCCCCTGTAAAGTGCGAGTGGTCTCTGACTTTTTCCTCTCCACTTAAAATAGGCTTTTCGCAAATATGGCATGTCGTGGCTTGCTCATACCACTGCTGCTGTTCTTGAGATAGGCTCATGGGTACTGGGTGGTCCAGTAATTCCTGTACATGGTCAGCCAACTTGACAAGTTCATCCAAGAACCATCTGGCACAATCTGGCCCCTCACGGTATTTGTACACGGATTGTGTGGGGTCATAGGCACACACCACATTAAATCCTATGGCAAAGGGTTCATGGTTTTGAATGGGTGTGGTTGAGCTGATGGTGGGATCTGGTTCACATCCCGCCACGGGTGTGGTGAGAGCTTCGAAATCTGCATATACCACATAGGGGACAGTGTCACGCCTATGAATGTCCTTAAACTTTAACACAGCCTTGTCCCCTTGTGGCAATATAAGTTTCACTGCTTCCTGAGAAACACAATCTACCCTATGACGTTCCAAAAGCGTAGGGGTCGTAAAATATTGCAAGCATCGATCACAAATATGATTTACACCAGCGTGCTTAGACACTTGTCTGCTTAGCAATCTACTCAAGCTTTTAATGAGGCAATAGTGATTCACCTCTCTCTCAGATAGATATAAAAGATGAATGTGGTGTCGTTTCGGATTCTTTTGTAGCATAAAGAGGACCCACAATCTCATCACCATCAAGGCCATACACCATGAACGAAAAGTCCTGGTTATCTTGTTGAAACCTATGGATCTCGGTTAAGTCCATAGGGAACGATACTCGAGTTAAATTTAAAGTTTGTTTTAATTCTTCAAACTTGGCCTTGTACTTTCCCGGCCAACAACCATTTTGTTGTACCGGCTGCAAATACGCAGCCACAGACCACAGAAAGCAATCATTGTCACGATTCTTTATATTGACCACAGCATTTTTCGAAGCTATTGTTGGTGGTGTTTTAATATAGCTAGATCCAGCATTCAACGGGTTGAATTGACAAATGTCGATTTGTAAATGATGAATTTTGTCTAAGGCTAGACCACTCGGTCCTTGTTGCAGTTTATCAAATTTTGATAGCAAGGCATTCACCACGTGGGTTTCATACCACTGTTACAAATTATGGGCTATGAATAGCTCTTGCATTTTACTGCAAATATAAAATGTCTCTTTATGCTCCACGTCCTTCTTTTTATATATGAAATCGCACACCAGTTCTGTATTCACCTTTAAAGCCGTATGCAACCTTTGTGCTGTACAAATTTCAATTTTAAAAATTTCAAAACAAGATTCTAAAAAATCTTTGGGAATCAAACTTTTTCTAACATTGACCACACGACCAGAGCACACACGCGATTTGAAACAACTGTTTAGGGGTTCCCAAGTTAGGCTATCGGTAACAGTGGCAAAATACATTATTTTGAAAGAACACTCTCACCTGAGTTTTTCAGCTGTAGACTGCTTGACAATGGCCCCAAACACACACGTTCCTGGTTATCAACAGACGTCAAGCGTTTTCCAACACTCTAGAAAGAAATAAAATAAACCCCCATAAGTATATCCATTCCATATAGTTTATGCATTTCATAAACAAAACAAAATCAAACAGGTTATATATAAAAAAACAAATCTCACCTTGACGTGTAATGCTTTGCTATATTCCCGTCTCGTGGGCTAGTGTGGAAATGGTTTCCTTTTCTAGCTGTCTGTCTTTCTCTTTCTTTAATATATTTCCCACAGACACACGACAGGTAGGCTATACACGTTATCTGCAAACAAATAAATAAATAAATAAATAAAATAATTAATTACCTAATCAATAAATAATTGCATGTATTTATATAAAAATCAATAAATATATAAATGAATAAATATATACCTACCCCACAACAAGGTTAAGTATTTTCCACCAACACCAAAACTGTTAAACAAGACCAGGGGTTTCATGCAACGCAGTGTGTTCAAAGGTAGTCACCTAAGTGAGAGTGGAAATGATAACGACATGTCTTTATATATGTTACGTTGCATGTATAATCTTTTTTTTCCCCACGCTTTGAAGATTCTGTTATCAGGCACGTGGACAGCTAACGTCCAAGGTGAACACCTGTGGCAGATCAAATTTCACATCAACTTGCATTTTGTCACGTACGAAGCAAACAGGATGTAACTTGTTTAGCGTACATGTGGTTTCACATGTGTTCACATGCATTTCGCCCTTCCCTGCCACCACGATGGTCAGATTATTTCACCTTCAAGCGTCACCTGTTGTCAAGTCAGATCAACGCCTTCCAATAAGCTCAATAGACATTCACCTCCTGCTCGACTGCAAGTTTGTTTTCTGTACTCGCTTCGACCAACATACTGTAGAGCCAAGTTCACATCACCGTTTACACGTCAAAGGTAAAATGTGTGAAAAAACGCACCCTCGCTCTGTCATACACCGACCCGTCGAAATATCGATTGATCTATTGAACACAGCCACCATGGTCAGCGACAGGTTCGTTGAAACACACACACACACACACACACACCCAGCAGTATCGTCTCTCTCAACCACCACGCTTCATGGACATTATAAACAGGTAAAAAAACAGGTTTTTTCAACATGTATGGCATTAGGCCCTTTGTGAATTATTTTTTGGAAAAAATATCTACCACATTTGAAAGGGGGCGTTAGCCCGAGTCCTAGGACACCTCGTACACGTCTCTAGCGTTATTGGTTCGTGAGATAACGGCAAAATCACAAAAAACACGTGTTTACCCCAAAATCGAGTTTCCAATTTTTTAAAAAATATAACGAGTGGTCCATAGCAAAGAGGACGTCAGCCCGAGTCCTTGGACCCGTCGTACACGCCTTTATCATGATTGGTTCGCGAGATATTAAAAGCAGATGACCTTTTAAGTTTGGTCTTTTAATTAAATAAAGAGCCTATAGGAAAGTAGGGGGCATCACTACGAGTGCTAGGACACCCTGTATGTTCAAATACCATGATTTGTTAGCGAGATATCAGGTTCGGGGCAAATACGAGGAGGGTTCAAAAAGAAGTGGGCAGCTCTCTCGTCATCCCACTACTACAAATGTTTGCTCTAGAGACTTGAGATTTAATTTAGAGGTAGAGGGCGTATGGGCCATTGATTTACGTCAAATAAACTTTTTTGTAAACTTCCTAGTTTCCAAAATATAGGCTTATCAAAATTCGAGTGTTTTCAAAAAACATAAAAAATAAAAAAGTTTTATTATAGAAAATAAAGGTCATAAAGACCATCCGTTTGAGCCATGGCATAATGTTCTGTCATGTTTGGTTTTCAAACTATCGCCTACTTTCTAAAACAAAAATGTTTTTTTGTTGAAAAATACAATACATGGTCCATAGGATAGAGGACGTCAGCTCGAGTCCAACGACACCTCATTTGTCAACATCCAACCATGGGTTCGCGAAATATTGGCTTGGACTCACGCGGCGGCCATGACACTATTTGGAAGCACCATCACTCCACTACTTGAGTAGTATTTTTGATCTCATAGATTTATTCAAGATATTGCAATTCTGAGTTAAAAGGACACGTAAAAAAATAGTTATATGGTAGATAATTGCTACCATTGCCAAAGAAAAATCTTAAGATCCAAGTCCCTAGCTCTACAATCGTGGTCTCTCTGTGATTGACCTGGTCCTTCACCTACAATTACTGAATAAGTTGCAAGACTCTTAACTACATGCACATCCAAATATGTTTGTATTATGAGATTAGGTAGTCTGTGATTAATGCCGTGCTTTTCACATAGAACCACAATAATGTGAATTGGGAAGCAACTGCAATGCCAGTTATTTTAAGTAGATTTGCCCGTCAATCAAAACTATAAATTATATATTACAGGGGTACATGTTTCGGGCTGCCATGCTCAGCCCAACCTCAGCCACAATAGACAAACTTGGTGAACAATCTTACATACATCAAAGACAGTATAAAATCTAGAAAATATAAAAACATATATAAAAATGTGGTTAAAAACAGGATAAAGCACTAAATAAAATGCATGCAAATTTTTGTTTATGCAGAGTCAGAGGCTCTCCGGCCCTGAGCCCATGGAGATTGAGTTTCAGAGTTCAAGTGAAATACTCATAACACAGTAAAATTACAGCTGGCCACTTTCCATTTATGCTTGATGTAATGTCATGAATGAAAAGATGTAGTAATTTCCCCTTGATGTAGAAAGAAGGCTAATGTATCAAGTTATTATTTTTCAGTCAAACGGAAGCAAAATGGACATAGGTTGAATTCCAAAATGTGTAGACATGTAGATAAAATTCAATCAAATATAGTTAAAGAACCAAGGCTCAAAGCGCGGAGGAAATGTGAACTTAATGAGAAAACAGAAAGAAAAGCCAAAATTAAAAGTGAACCCAAGGAAATGAGGCCTAATGTAGAAAGCGGCGAAATCATACCTGGAGAGAGATGAGGGCACACTGTCAAGGTACAATGAGCAATGCAGAGAGACGACGGCACACTGTCAAGGTTCAATGAGCAATGCAGAGAGACGAGGGTACACTGTCAAGGTTCAATGAGCAATGCAGAGAGACGAGGGCACACTTTCAAGGTTCAATGAGCAATGCAGAGAGACGAGGGCACACTGTCAAGGTTCAATGAGCAATGCAGAGAGACAAGGGCACACTGTCAAAGTTCAATGAGCAATGCAGAGAGACAAGGGCACACTGTCAAGGTTCAATGAGCAATGCAGAGAGACGAGGGCACAATGTCAAGGTTCAATGAGCAATGCAGAGAGACGAGGGCACACTGTCAAGGATCAATGAGCAATGCAGAGAGACAAGGGCACACTGTGAAGGTTCAAAGAACAATGCAGAGAGACGAGGGCACACTGTCAAGGTTCAATGAACAATGCAGAGAGACGAGGGCACACTGTCAAGGTTCAATGAGCAATGCAGAGAGACGAGGGCACACTGTCAAGGTTCAATGAGCAATGCTGATAGACGAGGGCACACTGTCAAGGTTCAATGAGCAATGCAGAGAGACGAGGGCACACTGTCAAGGTTCAATGAGCAATGCAGAGAGACGAGGGCACACTCTCAATGTTCAATGAGCAATGCAGAGAGACAAGGGCACACTGTCAAGGTTCAATGAACAATGCAGAGAGACGAGGGCACACTGTCAAGGTTCAATGAGCAATGCAGAGAGACGAGGGCACACTGTCAAGGTTCAATGAACAATGCAGAGAGACGAGGGCACACTGTCAAGGTTCAATGAGCAATGCAGAGAGACCAGGGCACACTGTCAAGGTTCAATGAGCAATGCAGAGAGACGAGGGCACACTGTCAAGGTTCAATGAGCAATGCAGAGAGACGAGGGCGCACTGTCAAGGTTCAATGAGCAATGCAGAGAGACGAGGGCACACTGTCAAGGTTCAATGAGCAATGCAGAGAGACAAGGGCACACTGAAAAGGTTCAATGAGCAATGCAGAGAGACGAGGGCACACTGTCAAGGTTCAATGAGCAATGCAGAGAGACGAGGGCACACTGTCAAGGTTCAATGAGCAATGCAGAGAGACGAGGGCGCACTGTCAAGGTTCAATGAGCAATGCAGAGAGACGACGGCACACTGTCAAGGTTCAATGAGCAATGCAGAGAGACAAGGGCACACTGTCAAGGTTCAATGAGCAATGCTGAGAGACGAGGGCACACTGTCAAGGTTCAATGAGCAATGCAGAGAGACAAGGGCACACTGTCAAGGTTCAATGAGCAATGCAGAGAGACGAGGTCGCACTGTCAAGGTTCAATGAGCAATGCAGAGAGACAAGGGCACACTGTAAAGGTTCAATGAGCAATGCAGAGAGACAAGGGCACACTGTCAAGGTTCAATGAGCAATGCAGAGAGACGAGGGCACACTGTCAAGGTTCAATGAGCAATGCAGAGAGACAAGGGAACACTGTCAAGGTTCAATGAGCAATGCAGAGAGACAAGGGCACACTGTCAAGGTTCAATGAGCAATGCAGAGAGACAAGGGCACACTGTCAAGGTTCAATGAGCAATGCTGAGAGACAAGGGCACACTGTCAAGGTTCAATGAGCAATGCAGAGAGACAAGGGCACACTGTCAAGGTTCAATGAGCAATGCAGAGAGATGAGGGCACACTGTCAAGGTTCAATGAGCAATGCAGAGAGACGAGGGCGCACTGTCAAGGTTCAATGAG
The DNA here is from genome assembly GCA_946902985.2 of Meconema thalassinum. Lineage (NCBI taxonomy): Eukaryota > Metazoa > Arthropoda > Insecta > Orthoptera > Tettigoniidae > Meconema > Meconema thalassinum. Next base: position 149,180,062 of record OX336397.1, read on the forward strand.
CAATGCAAAGAGACGAGGGCACACTGTCAAGGTTCAGTGAGCAATGCAGAGAGACGAGGGCGCACTGTCAAGGTTCAATGAGCAATGCAGAGAGACGAGGGCGCACTGTCAAGGTTCAATGAGCAATGCAGAGAGACGACGGCACACTGTCAAGGTTCAATGAGCAATGCAGAGAGACAAGGGCACACTGTCAAGGTTCAATGAGCAATGCTGAGAGACGAGGGCACACTGTCAAGGTTCAATGAGCAATGCAGAGAGACAAGGGCACACTGCCAAGGTTCAATGAGCAATGCAGAGAGACGAGGGCGCACTGTCAAGGTTCAATGAGCAATGCAGAGAGACAAGGGCACACTGTCAAGGTTCAATAAGCAATGCAGAGAGACAAGGGCACACTGTCAAGGTTCAATGAGCAATGCAGAGAGACGAGGGCACACTGTCAAGGTTCAATGAGCAATGCAGAGAGACAAGGGAACACTGTCAAGGTTCAATGAGCAATGCAGAGAGACAAGGGCACACTGTCAAGGTTCAATGAGCAATGCAGAGAGACAAGGGCACACTGTCAAGGTTCAATGAGCAATGCAGAGAGACGAGGGCACACTGTCAAGGTTCAATGAGCAATGCAGAGAGACGAGGGCGCACTGTCAAGGTTCAATGAGCAATGCAGAGAGACGAGGGCGCACTGTCAAGGTTCAATGAGCAATGCAGAGAGACGACGGCACACTGTCAAGGTTCAATGAGCAATGCAGAGAGACAAGGGCACACTGTCAAGGTTCAATGAGCAATGCTGAGAGACGAGGGCACACTGTCAAGGTTCAATGAGCAATGCAGAGAGACAAGGGCACACTGTCAAGGTTCAATGAGCAATGCAGAGAGACGAGGTCGCACTGTCAAGGTTCAATGAGCAATGCAGAGAGACAAGGGCACACTGTCAAGGTTCAATGAGCAATGCAGAGAGACAAGGGCACACTGTCAAGGTTCAATGAGCAATGCAGAGAGACGAGGGCACACTGTCAAGGTTCAATGAGCAATGCAGAGAGACAAGGGAACACTGTCAAGGTTCAATGAGCAATGCAGAGAGACAAGGGCACACTGTCAAGGTTCAATGAGCAATGCAGAGAGACAAGGGCACACTGTCAAGGTTCAATGAGCAATGCTGAGAGACAAGGGCACACTGTCAAGGTTCAATGAGCAATGCAGAGAGACAAGGGCACACTGTCAAGGTTCAATGAGCAATGCTGAGAGACGAGGGCACACTGTCAAGGTTCAATGAGCAATGCAGAGAGACGAGGGCGCACTGTCAAGGTTCAATGAGCAATGCAAAGAGACGAGGGCACACTGTCAAGGTTCAATGAGCAATGCAGAGAGACGAGGGCGCACTGTCAAGGTTCAATGAGCAATGCAGAGAGACGAGGGCGCACTGTCAAGGTTCAATGAGCAATGCAGAGAGACGACGGCACACTGTCAAGGTTCAATGAGCAATGCAGAGAGACAAGGGCACACTGTCAAGGTTCAATGAGCAATGCTGAGAGACGAGGGCACACTGTCAAGGTTCAATGAGCAATGCAGAGAGACAAGGGCACACTGCCAAGGTTCAATGAGCAATGCAGAGAGACGAGGGCGCACTGTCAAGGTTCAATGAGCAATGCAGAGAGACAAGGGCACACTGTCAAGGTTCAATAAGCAATGCAGAGAGACAAGGGCACACTGTCAAGGTTCAATGAGCAATGCAGAGAGACGAGGGCACACTGTCAAGGTTCAATGAGCAATGCAGAGAGACAAGGGAACACTGTCAAGGTTCAATGAGCAATGCAGAGAGACAAGGGCACACTGTCAAGGTTCAATGAGCAATGCAGAGAGACAAGGGCACACTGTCAAGGTTCAATGAGCAATGCTGAGAGACAAGGGCACACTGTCAAGGTTCAATGAGCAATGCAGAGAGACAAGGGCACACTGTCAAGGTTCAATGAGCAATGCAGAGAGACGAGGGCACACTGTCAAGGTTCAATGAGCAATGCAGAGAGACGAGGGCGCACTGTCAAGGTTCAATGAGCAATGCAAAGAGACGAGGGCACACTGTCAAGGTTCAATGAGCAATGCAGAGAGACGAGGGCACACTGTCAAGGTTCAATGAGCAATGCAGAGAGACAAGGGCACACTGTCAAGGTTCAATGAGCAATGCAGAGAGACGAGGGCACACTGTCAAGGTTCAATGAGCAATGCAGAGAGACGAGGGCGCACTGTCAAGGTTCAATGAGCAATGCAGAGAGACGAGGGCACACTGTCAAGGTTCAATGAGCAATGCAGAGAGACGAGGGCACACTGTCAAGGTTCAATGAGCAATGCAGAGAGACGAGGGCACACTGTCAAGGTTCAACGAGCAATGCAGAGAGACGAGGGCACACTGTCAAGGTTCAGTGAGCAATGCTGAGAGACGAGGGCACACTGTCAAGGTTCAATGAGCAATGCAGAGAGACGAGGGCGCACTGTCAAGGTTCAATGAGCCATGCAGAGAGACGAGGGCACACTGTCAAGGTTCAATGAGCAATGCAGACAGTTTGAAATAAATTAGTATAGTTAATATGGACCAAAAATGGACGAAGTAAACCCCAGAATACCAGTTATGACGGGTTGGATGCGTTTTCCACGCTCCACGTGAATAGTGTTTATCTTCTGTACTTGAACATGTGGAATGTGTTCAAATATATCAGCTGGAAATGTATATAATAAGAAAGGAATGTGAAGTGTACCTGGAAACAGGCAATACTAGCCAAGTGATCACTGGTGTATTCTTGGAATACACGGTACGAGAGACATAAAACTTTTAATGCTCTTTGCATGTTCATTCCTTCCTCTTTGTCAAACACCAACAGTGATCTTCTATTTTTTCTTAGGTGTTCAGGTCGCTTATATCTTTTATGAGTCTGTTCTAGATATATATCTTCCATGACCCACCTAGCGTCATCTAGCAGCGAATCTCTGAAGCTCTTCAATTCTTCCTGGTGCAAGAGGACTTCTTTCTCCATCTGGCCACCAGATTTTGCTGCCATCGCCAGCTATTATCTCCTTGATCAAGTGACTCTGTCTACTTTTTCACTCACCATGCTGCGCTAGTATCGCCTGTTATCAACTCTTTGAAGACCAGCTCATCAAGAGAAAATCATTTTTTGTTATAAAGTTGGCAATGTTTATATGTTCTCCTTTTGTCTCCTACCCCCCACTCTTTTCTCCTCCCTTGGACCCTCCGTGCTCCGTTGAGCAGGTCTCACTTCTCAGTCGGCAGTTGACTCGGTCAGTTAAGGCTCCACTAGAGCCAGTCTCCTCAAACCAAGAGGCAAACTCTCTTCTACGCCATGTTGGCAAAGTAGTTATCGTCAAAAGGAACTTCACCTTCAACACGAAATCAAGATAAATACCATCTTAAAGTTTTAACCTCATCTTCATGGTTTTAACTTTCACGTGCTTTTAACGATACTTTTATAGACAGTGTGAGATTATTTATTTTGGGGCAAAAATCATTCTTCGTGGGATTTGCCATGTTGAGCTTTTGTTCGTACAAGCCAACCTTACTAAAAAGAGCTTTTCTTAAGCTATTCAAATGAGAAATCCTCTCACTACGTGGGATATTATCTAATACCCGCTGTCTATAATTCACCAAGCTAGTTCCTCCGTTGGATTTTCTTGACCCCATTTTTCTATAAAGATCGTTCTGGAACCTTCCAGATTCTGTACTTGATCTACAAGTCCTGTCGTCATGTATTTTTTCTCACTCGTGAGAATACTATTTTAAAATTGAAGAATCTCATTTCTGAATTAAAAGCTTAATAGCTAACTTTCTTCCACCGCTGGAACCGCTGGAATGTTCTATGGTACATTTAATTGTAACTCCCAACTTTCTCAAGAAATAGACTCTCGCCTATCTAGTGCAATCGGTTATTTTCCTCATTGCAATAACTTTCTTTCTCGTAAACTTTCGTGTTTCTACAGTGAACTTTGCATCCATCTTTACAGACTATAGTGATAACCAGTGCTTGCTCCACTTTTCCACCGCGTCACGATCGTCCGTTTATATTAAATATGGCCATGAACATTGATCCTATATCCCAATGATCTTTCCTCAACCTTCTACTAACAACCCATATTAATAAAATTGTAACTTTTCTATAAGGTGTCACTCTCGAAGTGCCCTTCCATTTTTTCTTGTTTAACATTAATTAATTACTGTATAACTACGTGTTTTAAACACGATTTAAACTTACATTGTTTCTTCCCTATAATCAGGGAAAACAATTCTTTCAACTCTTGCGTGAGTTATTTCTAGGTTTCACGAAATGGAAACTGTCCCATTTGTCTAGTGATTCCTACTCAAACTTGGGAAGTCTAGAACCTTCCTTTTGACTTTCTTCAGGTTTCACAGTAAGTGACCTGCCCTCTTGTGTATAATGGTCATAAAAGTAATGCAGCTTAAATATAAGAAGTTGTAGGAACTTCTATCTTATCTTCATGTTTTTCTTATTGTTATTTTTGAAGTTGTCACTTTTTCTCGAATATTCTCTCAGAAATTTCTTAAAGTACACTCCTTGTACTCAATCTAATGTCTAAACTTTATAATTATTTCATTTGTCTTTTTTTTAATCTCACAAAGATTTTAGAACATATATGAGGTTTGAAACCTCATAAATTGTCAATTGCCTGGAGCAATTTCTAAATGTTAGGAGGTCTGCGACCCCATTTGTTAAACAATTTAAATGATATATATTTGCCAAAAAGATATTAATTATTTGTTAAATTCGTTACACTCCATTGCCTTGTTAAATAAATTAAATATTTGTTTTTGGATTTATCATTTCGCTAGTACAACGATTAGGTAGGATCCTGTCTTCCTTGGCTCTCCCTACTAAATGCCAATAAATCCATTAATAGGGCTTTCACCACTCGTTGCATTTGAGCAAGAACTCTTAGTAGTAACCTCACTAAAGATTCTTTTAGCTTTAATAGCTAATTCTAATTGGCCAGTAAGGCAAGTAAAGCTCGCTACGCCAGCTACCTGCTTGTGGAGATCCTCTCCGAAAACTTATGGTCAGTTTTCCAAAAGATAAGTGTTTCTTTTTGTCTAAACTTTTAGTCGGCTACTGGCTGGTTAAAAGCTTGGCCATTTCCAAATGCAACTATTGGTTCACTTACCAAATTTATTTTCAAAGGCATAATTCCTCTATCACCATCCTTTTTGGAAGCACTTGGTCACTGTTCAGGAAGCTTATAACTTCGAAAACTGGAAATACCAAACTTGATTCAAATTATTGTCATTCTTCGAATTACTTTGCAAAAACGAATTTCTTTGAAAAGACATACAATAAGTCTGTCACTTTCAGTCGTGCCAGACCAACACCCTTCCCCATAGTAGTTTTATACTTGCTTGAGAGGGAATATACTAAGGCCACTCTCCAGCAAACCGCCCAAGTTCTAGCTGTGTTTCCCGTCAGCTTAGACCAAGTCCTTACTCATTTTAGGTATAAAAGAACGAATTTTCAGTGGCAACCGCCTATAAGTGTATTGAAAGTTAAATTTATAACTTTTGTGGGACTCTCCTCCTATTTTTCTATCCTTTTTCTCCAATCCAAAATCTACTTCCTTTTCTTAATCATCTTCCCTTGGTGGGTGGGTTATTCCTTAGCCAATAATCTACCCAATCACACTTCCCCATACATTCATTATGATATAATTTTTAACTTAGCAGCAAAGCCGAGCATGTTAAGTCACACTCCATGAAAGCACAGGAGGGCTGCAAGTTGAGAAATTTGAAAGTGGCCATACTGGCTGCAGTTTTACTCATATTTTTCCCACTCCAGGTGAATCCTACAATGGCACTGTTTACTCGAGGGATTTCCGCCAGTGTTCGTGAGAGCTCGAGTATTGAAACAAGTCTGGTAGTCTAGTAACAGACGACTGGAGGTGCTATTGGCCAACAGTTCACGATTGTTACCCGGTTAACTTCTCTGGGTAACTGACAATTTACGTATCAATATGCCCCAGAATTTGAGGCTCGCAGACTGTGATACCCGAATGTGTATCCAGAGTCCACCGGCGGTGTATGATGATGATAATTGTTGTTTTAAGGGGTCTAACATCTAGGTTATCGTCCCCTAAAGGTTCGGGTTATAATGAGATAAATACTATAACGAAAACTAATTTAGATTGAAATCACCCACAAAATGCAATTTAGATTGAAAATACTCACAAAATATAATTTAGATTGAAAAGACGCAAAAAATGTAATTGAGATTGAAAGTACCGTACTTACAAAATGTAATTTAGATTGAAAATACTCACATAATGTAATGTAGATGGAAAACACTTACAAAATCTAATTTAGATTGAAAATACACACACAATGTAATTTAGATTAAAAATACTTACAAAATATAATTTAGATTGAAAATACTCACAAAATGTATGTAGATAGAAAACATTTACAAAATCTAATTTAGATTGAAAATATGCACAAAATGTAATTTAGATTGAAAATACTCACAAAACGGAATTTACATGGAAAATACTTACAAAATGTAATTTAGATTCAAAACCACTGCGGGAACCTGTAAGGATAGCCAATGTCGCCTCTTACGACAGGCAGGGGAGACTGTGGCTGCATTCTAAACCCCCCACCCACAGGGGGAAACGGCGGTAAGTTATAAGTTAGTGAATTGCATATTATTTCAAGTCCCAGGGCAGAGCCCCAAATCTTTCACCCCTAATACAAACACTGATAGTCACCACAATAACACATTATCAAATGCCATGCAAACACAAGTACACGGGCCGGTGACCAAAGAGATCCTAAGCCCCTAATTGAAACTACAATAATAATCTATACAGTATGTCAAAAAATATGGTCATAGATTATAGATTTCCGTGAGGAATACATACTTTGATACCTAAGTGTTGAAAATAAGACTGCTGTTGTGACTTGAAACAGAATCCCAGCCCTCTGGGCAGTGTGTGAACTGATTACACCACGATAGCCCTTGTTAACTCTTGATGTAGGCCTCGTAACTGATCCTATGGAATATCATTAGGTCTACTAATGACCCGTATTAATTCCACTATAAAGTGCAGGCCGCCTACAGGTGCCAACTGGAAAGACCTGCACCAGGCCTCTCCAAAAGCCACACATCATTACTAATACTTCTCTCATCCAGATGTAAAACCCATCCATCACATGGAAAACTCATCTTTCTTCATCCCCAATCCTGTACACATGCCACTGACCTGTAAAAGATGCAGTGCGGTTTAAAGGAAACTTTTTGGCCGTGACAAGGTTAAAGTTAGATCTGATTGGTGTTAAGCAACGGTTAGAGTGAGTTTATTAGTGGATGTTTTACTTGATTGGCGATGCCATTGCACATAGTGTTATTCACCAGTTCTATTTGCACATTCACTAGAGACTGAAAGCAAAGCAAACTTGTAGTTTCTCGTGACCATAAGCCACAGAACCTTTCTTTTCTTTGTTTACTTGGAATGGATGAAACTCTGAAATTTTAACATGCATTAACCAAGAATCCAACCCAGTCCAAAGATACCCAATGACCTTAGGCTCCCGCAGTGTAGGAGATTATTTGGGTGTGGCCTTGGCTTCTAGGATACAAGAAGCAGGACTCTGCAGGAAGGGTGGTTGGCCAGTTAAATAGTACTTAAGCCCTGAGCTTGTATTTCAGCTTTACTTTTCCTTAATTTATTTTTAGGCTACCTCTAAACAAAACAATCTATCAGTAAATGTATTTGTTGAATCATAGGCTCCAAGAACTTTCCCACACATAATTCGTTGTGGCGATATCTTAGTTATAATTCCTCAATCATACACTTCTTTTCAGCCCTCCTTAATACCATAAATTCATTCTTAACATTACTGTATTAAAAAATCAAGTTGTCATTTTGTTCTGTTCTTGTAGCACTTGGCAAATGAGGTTCATTAAGAGAGATGCACTAATTAATTATTAACATGAAATGAAGTAGGCTACTTGTTGCTGCTATAAAAGCCATTAATGATGTGGACAGGCCCGTGCTGGACCCCTTCTTAGGGCGGTGGACAGCCATGGCCAGAGGGCGCCAGCACTATGCAGGGAGAGGACTACCGGGGGGTCTGGGGGGTATGAAATATAATAACTAAAGCGTTAATCGCACATGACGCTCGGTCCAATATGCTTTCTGGCAGCTGGTCACGGTACGAACGGACCATCACACTTACACATATCGTACCGGTATTTGTCAAACAAAGTGACCATGTATTTTTTGTTAAATTCTAATGTTCATTTGATCTATTTCAAATATTTGCAATGTCTTAGGGCAAAATAAAAGACAAAGTTGAAACATAATTAGTGTAATTTTGGTAAACTAACACACATAGAAAATATAGACGAGACAATTTTACATTACATACATTTCAAAATAAGGTACCAGCATTTACTACTTAATTTCTTAAGGAAAGTAACAAAAAGAAATATGTTCACAAATGTAATGTTCTTTGGGTGACTTTGCAAACTACACCTGAAGAAGTCTTTTTAATTCGGAGCTGGAGTGGCAAAGATAATTAATAACGGTGTCTGGATCTATGGAGTTCAAAATATCAGCTTCTGAGTGCATTAACAGTAAAGATTCTAAATTTTCGTTTTTTCAAAGACGATCTCAATCTGGTTTTGATAAGTTTCAATTTAGAAAATGCTCGTTCGCAAGAGACTTGAGTCAGTGGGATGGTTGAAAGAAATGTATACACTTTTGAAAGTTTTGGGTATTGTAAACAGTACATGTTATATTCTAATATCATTTTGTATGCACACTTAATAAACTGTTGCATGATGCCGACACTTTGCACTGGATCTCGTGGACTTCATCATCGTCTTCTTCTTGATCATCGTCATCATCACTGTGGCCATCGATTTTCTCGTCTGAGACATCTTCATACTCATAGTCAGCGTTCATACTTGCATTTGAAATCTGGGGCCATACATTCATGAACGAGATAAGTTCTTCTTTCAGTTTTTCTTAATCAACCTTCAAAAGTAATTATATTTTCTTCAATGCATTAGGAGGAAGAGATTCTTGGGATTTGATTCTCATTGGGTCGAAACAGGCCAGATCCATATAGAGCGATTTGTGCTGCACAAAACGGCTTTCCATAGTTTGGACAGCTGTATCCACATTTACGAAGAAGATCTTTATTTTGAATTCTTCTTCGGGAGAAGTTCCAGCACTATCGTCTTCAGCAAGTTCTCCTGCCAATTTCTTTACTTTCTTTTCTCATTTATTGCTTTGCTAATAACGATGTCATTAAGAGTTTCATCGGTATATGCTCTTTCTTCAAGTTTCTGCGTCATTTTCATAACAAAGCGTTGTGCTGATTTCAAAGTTTCAGAAAACTTGTTTCGTAGGCGTTTTAGTCTACTAAGACAAGACTCAATATTCCTCCACGCTTGGGGCGTAGTTTAGATTCTTTGTTTGGAGATAATCCGATAGTGGCGTAGTGATTTTGAACACTTGCAAGAATACCATGCCAACAACTATTATTTCGAAATCCAGATACTTGTTAAGTAAAGCAGTTGCCTCATGTCTCACTTTTGCGTTGAAATCAGTTGAATGTGAAATTTTGAACAGAGCCAATACCAACTCCAGATAAATGTGTTTAGGTTTAGCTGTGTTTGAAGACTGGTCTTCAGAAGAGGTCCACTCATCTATTCTGTCGAATATTTTCTTTGCTGCGTTGCTGCGCCTTCGCCATCTAGTAGCCCCAGTGGCTTCCAACTTGTACTCAGGAATTTGCTCCCTGAACTTGTCCAGTCTTTTAATTGAATCCTGGGGCCGAAAACCTAGACGTTAGGCCCCTTAAAACAACAATTATCATCATCTTCATCATAATTGAATCCTATAAAAAAAACTGGGTCTCTTGCATTATGCTGAAAAATGAGATTGATGCAGTGAGGCACTGAGCTGTATCAGATATTACAAGATTTAAGACGTGCGCGTAGCACTACGTGTGAATGTGATTTGGGATTATGCTGGCCATGTGTGCAGTCAAACCATTATACTGGCCGCTCATGTTAGACGCGCCATCAAACACATTTGCAACGCAATCACTCAAAGGTATTTCAAGGTCTGTCAATGCTCCAGAGAGACTGTCAAATAATGCCTCTCCTGTAATAGAAACCACACTTTTTAATGCTAGTAGTCTCTCGCACACTTCATGTCCTTTAACATATATGTCTACTATTGCACTTTGATGGTTGCTACATATGTCTATTGTCGTGTCCATCAAAACTGAGTATTTGCCGGCTGATTTTATTTCATTTGCCACGACAGATTTTATTTGTTTTGTCATGCAGGTCATTATTTGGGCTACTGTATTGTTACTTAAAAATGTCACGGTACTTCCTCTGCCCACCTTTTTGTTTTTGCTTTTTCCTTCATGTTCCACGTCAGTTTTTTTCCTGACCTTTTAGACAAGCACATATTACTTTCTTCGATAGCCTTTTTCAAGTGTTTCTCTAATCGTGGATCATACTTAGACATTAATAGAATAATTTCTAAGAAGTTGCCATGGTTGATTGTATCATCTTTAAGAGAGTAGGCACGATGCACGAAAAGCCAATCCTAGCTTTCCTATACGTTTCAAGACATCTATTACAATTGTCACCACATGTCTTCTTTCTAACGTTTTGTTTCCTCTTCTCTAGTTGATGACTAAAAATGTCACGAGTACTTTTCTCAAGTTTGGCTAACATAAAAGCCTCGACAGATTTAAAATTAGCTTTGGACATTTCTTGTTCATTAACTCTTTGGTGGACATGCTTCCAGTCTTCAAACCCTGCACGAAAGGCTGAATTGGAGTTGCTGCTGTAAACGATACAAATAAAACAGAACATTTTCTTTGAATTTTCTTCATATGAAATCCAATGTCTCTGAAGGTTTTCTCCATCGTTTTGTTTTACAATGTATAAAGGTAATTTTTGTCTTTGAAAGGCAACTCACTTTCATCAGGTTGGATTTGATGACAATCAAAATATGGCGATAAATCTATTTCGCTTGGTTTTTTGAAGTAATTCATTGTAGTTTCTTGAGATTCTTCTACTGAAGGATTACATCCTCGAGCAGAATTTCCTGTGTCGAATGAAGGTTCGTCTAGTTTACGAGGGCTGGTTAATCGGTTCTTCCTCTTGAAATTGTGAATTTTTCATTACTGTGAATCCTTGAAATTTATCAGAACTGGAATCGGAAAACTGATTCATCGTCGACGACGCCGTCTGTTGATTCTCTATCGTTTTGGAACAATCAAGATTTGATGAGTTAGATAGTGAAGACAAGCTAACAAATTCTGCTTCCTCAAACGTCTTGTTTTGTGTATGTGATTCAAGATTTTCATCTTCGGATGGGCCATCAGGTTTTTAAAGGAAGTTGTTAATTTTGAACATGATTTTGCAGACTCGAGTAGCAGATTTATTTTATTTTCTTGGCGAAATTCATGTCTACTTTTATTTCTTTTATTTTTCTTGTCCATTATTTGTAGCCCGCTAAAACAAATATGACTAATTAATTTATGTACTTGCAAAAACAATTTATAAATTTATTTAAATCATCAATCCACTTATTTAGGTAAATAACACAATTAATTAAATTAATAAAAGTAAATTTCCCCAATGATTTTGAACGTTTATGATTTATCCGATTCATTATATTTTTTTGAATCGAATTTACGCTAAATAAAATTATTTCAGTAGTATTATTTACAATAGACGTGAAATTTCAATAGAAATAATGAATGTTTGAATGAAAAATTAAACGTGACAATAATTCAGTCGAAACGAAGAGGCGTAAAATACGTAGCACCGGAGATAAGTTGAGGTTGTTAGAGACCAGTACAGAGGGCACAGTCAGTCCCTCACTACGTAGCAGTGAAAAGGTTAAGTAATTCAACAACGACAACAAAATTAAAACTAAATGTGCGTATGTTTATTTAATGGAATGCAAGATAAAATTGGAGCGATGTAAATTAAAATATCCAGAAAAAGCCTACTCGGCCTAAAATATTTAGTTTTCTCAAAAACCTTTTTCAGGAATAATCGATTTTATGTTTGATATTTTTTTATTAATACAGGAAACAACGATTTTCACTGTCATTTTTGTCATGTTCGTAGAATGTTTAGACTGCATGATAGGTGATAAGGCTTGCTAAAAAAATATTATGGGTAATTACGCGATGTGTACAATTCTCGGAACGGGTAGAAATTAGGTGCCATGTGGAATAAACGTGCACTTACATTATTATGTTTTCAATGATCAATATGAACAATAACGACACTTACCTTTATCATGAAGGATTTGAAAGTTCCATGAGAAGAACAGTAACAGTACAGCATAACTTAAAATAAAATACTACACAAGTCACAAACAGGCCGACTGCGTGAGTTTACTGACTAGTGAGTGACAGACAAGTATCAGCAGGCAGACGAAATTGAGTCGGCCTTGGCAGACGTCTCGTTCCTCCCTTCCAACCCCTCTCCACGGATTTGCCGAGGGCACGCCGCATGGGTACTGGAAGAATAATAGTACATTCAGTACTAGCCTACAGTCACAACCCTCAACCCGGTCACTCAGCAATATCGACGATAAGCCTCGTCGAAAAACTTGTCAGTTTCGGGACAGGAGGGCGCTAAAATTTCCAGGCTGGAGGGCGCACCGGGATACGTCCCGGTGTCCCGGCGGCCCAGTACGGGCCTGGATGTGGAACTAATGAAGCTAAAGGAAAGAAATAGCACTTAGGAGGCGTTCCATTAGAGAGGGGCGAATCCCGCCACATGTGCATTTGGCGATAATCAGTGTGCAAGGTTTGTGCTCGTGAATTGGATGAGAGCGAGGCCACAATATAATGTTCACTTTCCGCACGATAAGGACGAGGCCACAATATAATGTTCACTTTCCGTACGATAAGGGCGAGGCCACAATATAATGTTCACATTCCATAGGATAAGGGCGAGGCCAGAATATAATGTTCACATTCCATAGGATAAGGGCGAGGCCACAGTATAATGTTCACTTAACGTACAATAAGGGCGAGGCCACAATATAATGTTCACTTTCCGTACAATAAGAGTGGGGCCACAATATAATGTTCACTTTCCGTACGATAAGGGCGAGGCCACAATATAATGTTCACTTTCCGCACGATAAGGGCAAGGCCACAATATAATGTTCACTTTCCGTACGATAAGGGTGAGGCCACAATATAATGTTCACTTTCTGTACGATAAGTGTGAGGCCACAATATCTTGTTCACTTTCCGTACAATAAGGGCGAGGCCACAATATAATGTTCACTTAACGTACAATAAGGGCGAGGCCACAATATAATGTTCACTTTCCGTACGATAGGGCAAGACCACAATATAATGTTCACTTAACGTACAATAAGGGCGAGGCCACAATATAATGTTCACTTTCCGTACGATAAGGGCGAGGCCACAATATCTTGTTCACTTTCCGTACAATAAGGGCGAGGCCACAATATAATGTTCACTTTCCATACGATAAGGGCAAGGCCACAATATAATGTTCACATTCCATAGGATAAGGGCGAGGCCACAATATAATGTTCACTATTCGTACGATAAGGGCGAGGTCACAATATAATGTTCACTTTCCATAGGATAAGGGTGAGGCCACAGTATAATGTTCACTTTTCATAGGATAAGGGTGAGGCCACAGTATAATGTTCACTTTCCGTACGATAAGGGTGAGCTCGCCAGCATGGGGCACCCTTGCATTATAGAGCATAAAGAACACTCACGGCGGGTTTGCCCTTCTCTTACGGAACGTCTCCTATGTGAATATTAAAGCCTTCTTGGAACACAAGATCATGAACAGAAGTATGATTAGGCTGAGTAATGAGGAGTAGAAAGTTCATTTTATCATGAAATGTGAAAATAACTTTGCATAAGGCAGTCCCCTCACATCAACACTACTTTTTTATTGACTAAAGAATTGCCCGTGTATTTATGTTGGGAACATTAAAAATGATCACTTATTTACAGTTGCAGTAGAGGACTTGAATGGCATTAGCTCTCAATAGACACAATTCAAACATTTGTCCGGAGTCCGGGAGGAATTTCTTTAAGTCTGTAAATTCCTCCATTTTTAGAAACTAACATATAAACACATCAGCGGTTTCAAAAAAAAAGTTTCCAGTCGCAAAATGAGAAGAAAAGAAGAATGAGTTGCGATTGCGAGGGAATTGCTGTTTCTGTGTGTACTACATCATCTGTGGGGAGAGCGTTTCATATTACATTTTTATATTCTTTGGAGCATTTCTCTTTGCTGCTTGAATGCTGGCGAGTGAGCATTGTTGATTGTGATTGCATTGTTTCAACACATGTTAAATTAAACCTCGGCTAAACACGACTTTTTACAATGCCAAAGCGGAAGTGTAAATTTAACGACATTTTAGCATCTGAGCTCAGTGTCCAATTTATCCCGCAGAACAAATCAGTTCCTTTTTGAAATATGAATGATGTTTCATAATAGAAATAAATAACCAGAATAATATGCATTAAATATTTATTAATGTATTTTTGTTTTTTTAGTGTTATATTTTGTGATTTACCTGAAATGCCGTATATTCCACAAAAGGCATCTGGTAACCCTAGTTCTGACCACAAAAGTTAACGAAACAAAAGCCACATTTCCCCCACACTTTTCAATACACCGTGTGTTAATTTAATCATTTAAAACCTTTCATCGTTGAGATGCAATCACAAATGTGACACAACAGAACTGGAGGAATGTGGTGTTAAACACACTTCTTCAAATTACAACTCAGTAATATTAACACTTTTGAATTTCTTGTTATTTATTTTCTTAAAGTATCTGATTACAAAGAGAGCTAGTGTGTTGAAATCGAGTTAAATAAATTAAATTAAATATATACTCAGCACCCAGCTGTTTATCATGAGTGCATCCATAAGTGCAGCTTCAGTGGCGTAGTTGATAGCATGCTGAAATGCTAAGCCAAAGATTGCGGGTTTAAACTTGGTCGAAGTCATTGCATTTTTGAGAGTGTTAAAATCCTTCAGTATGCCTTCCTTCGGAGGGGAAGCAAAGCCGGCGAGCCTTTGTCATGGATTTATGGTATGTAAAAGAGCCTACCACTGCCTACTGTCTATCCTCAAAATTTAGTCTTAGAAATGTCATTCTTAATTATACTACTTTGACACAGACGACACATAACTGCAAAACCAATACTCCGGACCTTCACCAGAATTAGTAAAAAGAAAAAAAATGCATTTCTTAGTGTGTAGCATAATTTTGTAGGTTATATTTGGCTAGTTAGAAACGCTCTATCAAGTTCCAACGTTCGCCTCTAGGTGTTAGTGGCAGTAGCATCTGGTAGTCAAAGTTGGAACTACTTGGAATTGAACTTGTTGGGAGGCCTCGGGCGTTCAATCAAGAATGGCCATTGGCTGTAATTCATATACAGTATAATAAGTGGTGCTTACAGGTGAAGTGGTGCTGCCAACTGGAAGTTTGAAGACGGGGCCTTAACAATTGTTTTTCTAAAATCCATTCTCTTGCCTAAGTACCTATACTGTGGTCCCAGATAACGAGTGTGCTGGTTGGTAGTGGAGGAAAATTTATTGATCGCTTCAAGCTTTGGAAATTTCGGACTCGCCCTACTCGCCAGAATGCAGTAAGGGATAAGAGCTGAGGATCGAAATTAGAAAGTGATAATCATTGGTCTTGTGGGAGCTGTGTTCCATGACCGAGCCGCTCGAAGCCTCAGGCGGGTAGTGTTACCAAGAGTTGGCAGCACACACACTGTTGCTATATATTGCATCAAGGCTTGACGTTGAAGTCAACAATGGAGTTTCCTTGTTGGTCTTCGAAGTGAAAATGAAAATCCACAGCCTGCTTCCATTCTCCGACCGGGTCAGGAATGGAATGAATGAAGCCCCCATCTAGCGGCGAGGATATGAACTGCGCCGGCTGCCGAGGCCTGATGCACCCCTCAGGGGCAATGATTAAATGAATGACAGATGAAATGAAATGATAGTGGAGAGTGTTGCCGGAATGAAATGTTGACAGGAAAAACCGGAGTACCCGGAGAAAAACCTGTCTGCCTCCGCTTTGTCCAGTACAGATCTCACATGGAGTGACCGGGATTTGAACCACAGACCCAGCGGTGAGAGGCCGGCGTGCTGCCGCCTAAGCCACGGAGGCTTGTTGGTCTTCGAAATGCCATTCTTAATTATACTACTTCGACATGGACACCATATAATTGCAAAACCAACACTTCAACTGTTATAATACGCTATTCTTCCGTTAAGTGTATGATTATTGTTAGTATAATCAATATATAAGTACCAGGAGCAGAACAGCACGCAATCTCCTAGCATCAATAACGGAGTATAGACCTTCACTAGAATCAGTAAAAAGAAAGAAAAAAATTGCTTGTTTGCGCTGTGAATTCTTTGATTTCCATTTCCATAATGCATCACGTTCCTGTGACTCTGGGATTCCACAGTCAATACGCTAATCAATGACATGATACTGATAAAAAGGCCTAACCCCCGTGCACTGTCAGCGTTAAAAACCAGGACAGCAAAAGTGGAAGATAGACGTGGCTGGTAGGCCGAAAGAGGAACACAGAAAGGTGTAGTGTTGAGGGGCCGAGGAGGATATCTGCTGTGCGGACAGCAGGAGTGGAGATGGCCCGTGGAAGTGGCCCCAGCTCTATTTTCCGTGATTGCTCAGCGTGGCTTAGAGCATATACTGTAGTAGGCTAATTACCCGTTTGGCGAATCCTTGCCGGCGGAAGATGTATGAATTTCAAGTTATCAGCGGTATGATACAATCCGTTTTCCTGGAGATATTGGTACAGTCTGAATGTATGTCGATGAATTATTGTGGCACGAGCTTTGCGTTTGGTCAGTTGGGCATTTCAAAAATGTGATAATCATATACTTATCGGAAGAATAGCGTATTATAACAGTTGAATGAATGTTGTTAATATAATCAATATATAAGTGCCAGGAGCAGAACAGCACGTAATCTCCTAGCATCAATAACGGAGTATAGACCTATGTTCCTTCCCTCCTGCCCCACACCAATAGACAGAGGTATAATTCAGACAGCGCACTCACTTCAAAACAGCAAAGACTCGCCAAACATGTAATACCTCAGTCGGTACCTACTTTTGTATTAAATAAAACACCAGATATCTTAGTTACAGGTTTTACTGTAGAGATTTTATTATGACAAAATTAAATGGAATTGAAATAACTGACTTAACAGGCTAAAACAGAAATCATGCAAACAACTAATATAAGCCTATACAAAGTAAAAAAAAAGTTCTCTCGGCACGCCAGAAGGCGGAGGTAGATTTCACCGGACAAACTTGGGGATAGGCGAAAATGGGCAGAATATGCAGGTTTCCGTAGAAGGATCAGACCTCATTTATTGCGAGAAGGTATTTTATAAATGGAGCTTAATTAACATTGTTTTTTGTCATTTTATGCTTATTTTAAACATTTTATTGTCTTATGGGAACGGTAACCTTCTTGTCATTTGGGGTCCATTTTTATACTTGTGGTCACACTGTCCTTATGCAAGGTTTCGACACTGATGTGTAACTATGTAACGGTCTGTTACTTCTTCACGCAAAATTATATCTCCCGCAGAGATTTTGGTTGGTTCCTCAGTTTAGGGGCTGCGACAACGCGGTCATGTAACCCCGTGTACTTAGGGATGGCTGTATTATTCTGTAATTCAGGTAAGGACTGCAGACGGTCAATTTCAAGCAGTAGTTCCTAATGTTGCCAGCAGGTTCTACCGTCAACGACACCTACCTGTGAACTTGGCTACTAGATGCCACCGCAACCAGCAACTCGCAACGAACGTTGGAACTTCCCCTCCAAAGGAAAGCATACTGATGGATTTTTAGCGCTCTTAGAAAATCCGACGACTTCGGCCGTCTTTGAACTCGCGACCTTGGGCATAGACATTCAGCATGCTTGCTACCAGTTACGTCACCGAAGCCGCTTCACACTTAGTCAGATGGAATTCTGAATATGATCTCGTGCAAGTGCGTTATCTTGGCAACGTCTGATGGCTCATCCCTCATCAATTTAGTAGTGTTGCCATGGCAACCACTGATAGCTCTTGGCATTTTCTTATAATTCCGAAATCATTTTTCTCATCCCTTGGCCTAATGGTGGGTCATATCAAAAATTCTTTCAGACAAAATTTTAGGTAATTATTAGGGGAATATTGTCCATTTTGTACGGTTTTGATATTGTGCCTATTAAGAGAGATATGATTAATGTTTCCCGAAAAACCCACTTTTTCCCACCCCTTTGGTCAATGGTTGGTGCTATAAAAAATCTCTTCAAACATAAATTTTTGGGCTTTATCCGACCCATAGTATGAACGTTGAACGGATTCGATATTTCACATATTAAGAGAGTTATAGCAATATTTCACTTTTTCGAATAAAGCCCCCCATTTTCACCCCCCTTCTACCGATTTAGCCCAGTAACGAACTCGACCGAGATTTTATAGGTATACATATTCGGTAAAAAGTGATTGGTGCAAAATTACGGCAGTTATCGTGTCCACAAGAAACTGATATATATATATACTGTATATACATACATAAATTATATATAAACTTTTGAACTCACGGTGGTTTTGGGGTCTGGGGGATGTGAAACGCGAAGATATGTCGAAATTTTCCGGAAGTCGAAACATGGTACCCATTGCAATAGTTAGCTTTCTAATGAAATCTACCTCTGGTTGGTTCCTCAGTTTAGGGGTTGCGACAACGCGGTCATCTAACCCCGTGTACTTTGGGTGAGTCTAGAATCTGTCTGGTAAACGGTGTGAATTGTAATGGCTGTATTAGTCTGTAATTCAGGTAAGAACTGCAGACGGTCAATTTCAAGCAGTAGTTCCTAATGTTGCTACCAGGTACTACCGTCAATGACACCTAGCTGTGAACATGGCTTCTAGATGCCACCCCAACCAGCAACTCGTAACGAACGTTGGAACTTCCCCTCCAAAGGAAAGCATACTGAGGGATTTTAGCGCTCTTAGAAAATCCGACGACTTCGGCCGGCTTTGAAACCGCGACCTTGGGCATAGACATTCTGCATGCTACCAGTTACGTCACCGAAGCCGCTTCCCACTTAGTCAGATGTCAAAGTCAACCCCTGGCACCATCCAGCCCATGACGGGCTAAGGCCGACCAAGCGACCGCTGCCCAGCCATTTGGCCTGCAGATATTGGGGTGACGCGTGATCAGCGCGTCGGGTCCCCTCGGCCGTTAATCTTGGTATTCGTGATCGGGGTGCTGTCTCACTGTCAGACAGCTACTCAATTGTCCTCACGAGGCTGAGTGCACCCCGTTCCAACCCTCACGTCAGTTTTAAAATCCCTGACGGGGCCGGGGATCGAACCCGGGGCCTCCGGGTGAGAGGCAGGCGCGCTACCCCAACACCACGGGGCCGGCTTAGTCAGATGGAAATACTGAATCTGATCTCGTGCATGTGCGTTGTCATGGCAACGTCTGATGGCTCATCCCTCATCCATTTAGTAGTGTTGCCATGGCAACCTCTGATAGCTCTTGGCATTTTCTTATAATTCCGAAATTATTTTTCTCATCCCTTGGCGTAATGGTGGGTCATATCAAAAATTCTTTCAGACAAAAGTTTTAGGTAATTATTAGGTAAATATTGTCCATTTTGTACGGTTTTGATATTGTGCCTATTAAGAGAGATATGATTAATGTTTCCCGAAAAACCCACTTTTTCCCACCTCTTTGGTCAATGGTTGGTGCTATAAAAAAACTCTTCAAACATAAATTTTTGGGCTTTATCCGACACATAGTATGAAAGTTGAACGGATTCGATATTTCACATATTAAGAGAGTTATAGCAATATTTCACTTTTTCGAAAAAAAGCCCCCATTTTCACCCCCTTCGACCGATTTAGCCCAGTAAAGAACTCGACCGAGATTTTATAGGTATACATATTCGGTAAAAAATTCAAAGTGATTGGTGCAAAATTACGGCAGTTATCGTGTCCACAAGAAACTGATATACATATATATACATTTATATATATATATATATAGGCCTATACATACATAAATTATATATAAACTTTTGAACTGACGGTGGTTTTGGGGTCTGGGGGATGTGAAAAGCGAAGATATGTCAAAATTTTCCGGAAGTCGAAACATGGGACCCATTGCAATAGTTAGCTTTCTAATGAAATCTACCTAAAAGGAAAAACAAGTAAAATGTTGTACCTTTTTAAAAAGTAAAAAGAGATATCCAATATTTTAGGTGATAGATTGCATTGAACTACAAATCAGTGTCTAATAAACATAAGATCTACAGTACCTACTTTCCGAGTTCATAACACTTGTTTATAGATGGCACAGACTACCAGATAATTAACACCCTGGCGTCACTAGGAATAACAAAATCAACAGTTTGGATGCGGATATGAGCAGAGTCATCGGATTGGTGCTCCATCAAACAGGGTCATTTCATATCATCATCATCGTTTCTTCACTCCAACAAGCCGGGTGCGGTAATAAATGAGCTGTCTCCAATTTGTCCTGTCCATCCGTAACTGTTAGTCTTGTACTTGATGCCAGTTCTTATCTCTAGCTTCAAGGTCCTTATAAATTTGCTTCTCCCACACATCGCGAGGTCTTCCTCTTGGTCTCTTCCCGGGGACACTCTGGCCATACCATCCCAACCTCTTGAGTACGAGTGTCTCCAGCAGGCTCCTTTCCAATCCCAGTTGTTGTCGGATATCCTCATTCCTTATTTTGTCCATTTTCGTCTTTTCAAAGCAAGAACGGAGGAACTTCATTTCTACTACCTGAAGACAACTGTTTGTTGGTCCAGTAAGGTTTGCTGCTTCCAGTCCATATGTTAGTATAGGTATTAAGTATATCTTGAACCAACTAATCATGGAAGCTTTTGGATATGTTTCGTCCCAAAGTAGCTGACTCACTGCCTGTTGTTAATCTCTTGATGTATGGTATTGTCCCAGGAAAGAATACTACCTACATACTGGAATTTGTCTACAACATTTGAAAAGATTAATTCATGTTAGAAAGAAGTTGCGTATAATACTCACAACTCACAGTACATGCTACGTCTAACATCCTGCATAGCATCAATAATAGCCACCAGTTTCTTGGCCAACATAGCATGCATAACACTTTAAAAAAATCCCAATCTTGGTATCAAGGTCGATTTTTAGATTACAGTATATTACAAATGGGATGACAGTTTTTTTTAATTTTTATATAGTGAATACAAAATCTTGACCAATGTGATGTAAACAGGCTGAAAAATGACACACTTAACAAACTTTTCCACAAGGTTACCCCACAGCTAACATTACATTTGGACAGTTCTTTCCTGCTATCGGAAGCACAACACTCAAGCCGGTGACAGAATTGTCGCACCTCACCTCTTCCCAACCTTGATATGATCAAAATTAGCATAATTAAAAGAAGTAATTAATTCGGTGACACTAAGGCAACCGGGAGGGAGCCCCACACGCCCAGTGGCATTCGCCACGAAGGAGGAATGGGGGGGGGGAGCGTTCTTATTTTCGTAGTCTTAGAAACGCCTCAATAATTTAGATCAAGGCAGGAAATAGGCGATGCCAGGACAAGCCTGTTAATTGGAAGGGCTGGACTTACCCTGAGACCGAATGCGAACATTTCCCATCCAAAATGCCGAGGAAGGAACAAGGTAACCATTTCCGCTGAGCTTCATGCACAAATAATAATCATAATCTCAAGATGACTGCTCATTGTATTAACATAAGTATTACAAACAACTAAACTAGGTAACACCTTAAATATAAATAAAATGCCACACAATAAACATATTGTTTTAGATCCCTTATTGGGGGGTAGTTGGATCTAAAACGGAAGAGTTATTGTGCTAATTTATAAGGAAGTGCCTAAAAGGGGGTAGCTTCCCGTAGTCGGGTAAGCTGACCAGTGTAGAGTGTTGTTTAGCGTTAGGATACTAGGGGGTGCTCCTATAAAAGACGTAGGCGTATTTTAGGGGATGGAACTTAGTGTCCAGGTCAACGTGCTGGTCGTCCAGCTGGCTGGCTGATTATATAACCGATGTACACGCGTCAGCTTTATGGCACGCGCCGCTCCTAGCAGTCGGGCCTGTACGGGAATACGATGATACTTGCGCTAGCAAGTGTCTGGCTACTGTACGTCACGTCTAATCGTGACGGAGGATTCAGGATGGACTTTAGGACGTAAAGAGGCGTGTAAAACAGTAATACAAGTGTAGTGTACTGACCAAGTATTTATTGGTCAGTAATATGGAATTATGAGTCCCTTTTAGGGGATGTAGTAAATGTCACAATGTTAGAGTACAAGAATGTGGAGTGGGTCACAAAATATAGGATTCTGAACACTGCTGACTCACCTGCTGATAACAGCGATAGCCTCCGGCCGACGCACTGTAAGACTGGTAATTGAGAGAGCTTGTCCTCTTTAAGGCTCCCTCTTATAGTCTCCGGCGTTGTGCTGTCAGCATTCCGCTGCATAGATGCCCCAGTTAATTATGTGTAGCTGTTTGTGGTAGTGATGCAAGTATTGGGTAAGCTTTCCAGACTGGTTAGCTGCCCTTGCGGTGTTAATAGATGTTGTTCTGGGCTTACAAGATTTGCCAGTTAGGGGTGGTTTAAATAGATGATGGGGGGATGGCCTCCAGGGGGTGCAGACCCCTGGGGGACTGTACAAGCCTCTTCCCCTATTTAGTTCGCGTCCCCGCGAACGGGAACGGAACTTGAGGTTGGGATGTTGATGTAGTGGATATAGTTGATGTAGTTGTTCTTGAAGCCCCCTCGTATCTTCTGTTGGTGTCTTCCTCGGCGTCGTATGATGTGGTGATGTCGTGTTGATGTGTAGGTGTGAGATCAGCTCGTGTTCAGAGGGGTGGGTTATGGGATAGACATATATATATAACATTGACACTGGCATAGACATTGCATGAAAAAAATCGATATTGACATATTGAAAGTTTGAAGAAAAAAAACATGGTGCTGATAGTTATTCGGTACATTGTTGTGCAGGGAGGAAAAAAACCCAGGGCTGGACGGAAGATTGTGCCGTCCTCCCTATCTTAGGGAAAAAGTGCTCCATGCAATGAGAAAGAGAGAAGAAATAGACAAAAATGGGTGTTCCAGGGTATAATTTAAGGGAAATATTCAAAATGCATTTATTGATTTGGGATAAAACGGAACACCCTGACAAATGGGGAAGTTAGAAGAAAGAAAAATGAAAGAAAACAAATCATAGACATTGTGTACATGTGATTTTAACAAACAAACAAAAAAGTATGCCGTTTAATGTGCTATGTTGCGATGTTCATATGTTAACATTTAGGAATATTATTGATCACTTCCGCAGTCAATGTGAGGGTGCGAAGTATTATATATATATTGATTTCTAGTGGAATAATTGCCCGTGGGCGCATGAATTTGTATTAAGTTACCCTTTAAAATTATCAATTACAATGATCTTATATCTAACTTAAGCGCGCTAATCTCTTATGATTCTAGTTTTTGGTACCTCGCGTGCACGCTACCCCTTTGTACGTATGCTTGCCGTCTCACGGCTAATCCTGTACGGCCACTTCCTGTTATGGTTTAGTGGTCGTACCGCTTGAAATGTATCCTTAATCCTTAATCTGTGAAGCATTCCCTGTGGGTGAATGCTTTCACACTTGACAATGAGAGTCGCCGCCACAGTCGGTTGCGCCCTCATTGCCGTAATTTGCGCCGCATTTTTGACGCCTTATGTATTTTCTTGTTTATGTTGATCTGCCAGCGAGCCTGATACCCCACAGGTATCAGCCGTGCTGTGCAGATTTTTAGAGTGTAGCTGTAAAAATGTGGTGAGCCTGTAAGTGAAGATGAATATTAAATATAAATTAGTGCGCACAGGTGTAATACAATAATAAGACGGCATTAATAGCATGCTGCTGCTATATGGCAGCAAAATCATAGTCACCAGTGCCATATTCCTGGTGACGATGCCTGAAAACAAATGGAGAGGTTAATAAAACATTTAAATATTGCCTATTTTCTATGCCGCTCCCTGTGGCAGTGTGTCCACAGTCTGAAGCTCTTTTTACCTGTGAAAAAAAAAATGGCATGGTTAGTGTTAATCGATGTATGGCCAGGCTTACCCTATACGGTGCCGTAATGTCGTTTCTTAATGTGTTGTCGGTCTTACCCTGATGACGGATTTGTCGGCCATCAGGTGTCGAGCGGCGTTACTTAACACTATCTATCTTAATTATGATTTAAAAAAATGGCTACTATTACTAAGCCGAATGGGTGGCCTTACTCTATTGCCGAAATGTGCTGTGCCATTACTCGGCAACAGCGGTTAATGAATTTGCTTAATCCTAAGTTGCGTACCAAAGTGCAACTGTCTTATTTGCTAAATTTGGACCAGAGCGATCGCCTGAGGCAATTTACTTCCTCAGGGCACCACCCGTACGAATCCTAGAAACACCGGTTGTCTCTAGAATCGCCGGATTCCGCTCCCTTAATTCTAGTTGTCGACGTCTATTCTAGGTCTTACTGACTAGTACTAATCTAGTCACGGGCGGCTTACGGTGCCACAAAGCAAACCGTCTCGCCCGCTGTATCATCCAGCTCATTGCCGTTGTTTTTCATACGTTGTCGTAGTTGGGTTGCCCACTTTAACCCCTATGAGTTGCTCGCTATGCCCCTCATTTAATGCCCTAGGCTGCCCGCTGCGTCGCCATTTATGTGGGCATTGGACATCGTCCAATGGCATAATATCATCCGGGAATTGAGCGTCCGGTTCCTCTTCGCCAATGTCGGCCGCAATAATAATTATCCGGGATTTGAGCGTCCGGTTCCTCTTCGCCAATGTTGGCCGCAATAATACTTATCCGGGAATTGAGCGTCCGGTTCCTCTTCGCCAATGTTGGCCGCAATAATACTTATCCGGGAATTGAGCGTCCGGTTCCTCTTCGCCAATGTTGGCCGCAATAATACTTCACTCCCGCTCGTGGGAGTCTTGCTTCCCGCTGTAGAAGCCGTACTTACTTACATTTACCTAAGAGTCTAGTCCTAGTTTGGTCGTCCCTAGGGTCAACTCCTGGGTCCGGCGTGGAGCGAGCTATTTCTCCCACCATCCTCAGAAAGTCTTCCCTGCAGGTCTTGGCTTCGATGACCGTGGCACATAGTGGGTGTAGCATCCCTTCTTCCTAGGGGCAGTTTAGGCGCACCTAGGATTCCAGAGCTTGCCCGGCCAGGCCGCGAGTGCCTCGACCTTACGTGGTTCGTCTGTTTGGTCTAGTCGTCAAGTTACTAGGGTAAGGCTCATCATCGCCTTTTCTTCTCTCAAAGTGCGGTGCCTTTGGCCTTTTGCTCGTGCCGCTATCACCAATCAGAGTGTTTCAGATTCCTTTTCATGTATAAAAAAAATATGGGCGTAACCTGTGTAAATAATTTATTTTGTGTAAAATGTAAAATATTTCAAGTGTTGTGGGGTTGTAGAGCTTCTAAGTGCATAGACTACTTCAGGTCTACTATTGCTACGTCGGCTGTCCAGCGATAATGCTCTGTTAACCTTCATGGAGGTGTTAGTAGGGTCTATGGCGTCAGGTACCCTGTTATTAGAATCTGGGGGTAGTTATTCGTAGAGTAGGTTGAAAGCATGGTAGGAAGAGGTTGCGCATCTTTGGGCTCAAATAAATGGTGGCCTTGAGCCGGTAATGCTGCTAGGATTGCTCTTACAATGAGTGGACTGGGGCGGGTGATTCCCGGGATTGCAAAAATATGAAAATTCCATGCAGGTTTGATAGTAATACCGTTGGTAAGTGGATGGGATACTCATGCATGTGTCTGGATATGAGGCATCCGCACTCATGTAAGGATAGGTGTAGGGTGAGGCGTAATAATAATATATCCCTGTCATGCGGGAGTATTTAATTTAAAAAATGGTTAATATGTGATTGTGGCCTCATCTCTCATTTGGAGATGGGCATTATGCTTATTTGTTGTTTGCCGAGCCACCCCTAATACTCAGGTGGTAGCATCGAGATCCAAGGCGTAGTAAGCCCTCTTTTTAAACGCATGAAGTCTATCAACCCCTATGTATACTTTGTAATGTAGTGTAGCTGTTTTCATCGCGTTCATGTGTCTGCGTTGGTCATGTTGGACGTGGGAAGGTTATTGGAGGGGAGTAAGGTATTCAAAATGGTAGCCTTTGGGTGGTATGTCGGTAATCCCGCTGGGATTATCCACCTATGCTTCAGTCATTCTCCCTTTGTCCATGTCTGCTCGCTATCCGCTTCTTGGGATAGTAAAGCGTCGTGACGCTGTGGCGTCACGGCCTACTTTGGTCTCCCCTTTTGTAGTGTGAATGTGGCCAGTGGTCGTAGTGCGACTGGCCATGTCCTAATCACCTGTAATGATTTTTGAAAACTGAAATCGAGAAAGGAAGTTATTAGGGGGGGGGGTCTTGTTTCCTCAGAGCCCCTGTCTGTGTTCGCTCCTGATTAGTGAGCGCGTGTGTGTGTGCCTATGTTCCGCTACCCCATGCGGACGGTTGGTCTGTTATAGGCTAAGTCCTAATGTGTATCGCGTGTATGGGCAGGAGGTGCCCGTGGCCTGTCAACGTCTTTGAGAACGTGCTCCTATGGGCCCCAGATAAGTTCCGGTCTGTCACGTGTGTCCATTGCTAAATGTCACAATTGTTTTTGCAGTGTTAAAAAAAATGTGTGGCATTATGATTGCTTTGCGTTTGTAATTTCATGGTCAATGCCGATATAACAATAGTGCCTGTTGGCAGCAGTGTTGCGATATGGTGGCCTCTGCAAGTCAGCGGTTTGTATGTGTAATGGCAGGCTCGGACGTTATGTATGTCAGCTGCCGGCACGTGCTTTCTTGCACGTATGCGAGTGTTGTCACTGTTCTAGATTCCGGGCGGACCAATGTAGCAATTCGTCCTATTTAGCTAGTACTGTTGTGTGGCCACTATTCCATAAGACCTTTGTCTTACGAAATTTCTATACCTGTGTCTGGGAAATATATTTTCCATGTCAGGTGTAATTGCAATTTTATGCCTGGCCTTTGGCCGAAGGAAATGTGGTATTATCTGGTTCTGTAGTTGTATGGGCCAATTTCGGTGTGATTGGAAGCCTGGATAGTTGCTTTCCATGGTGTCCGATTTTCGCTGGGATTTGGACCCGTGATCTCATGTCATTCTCTGTGATCTATGTCTGCGTTGTGTTTCTGGGATTTAGGTGTCCTCAGTGTGGTTTTTTGCTTGTGTCTCTCGTACCAAAAATACCGTTGGTTAGTTAGTTTTTGGTACGAGTGTGGTGTGTGGTTATGAGTTCGGACCCGGGATGCTGTAAAGACTTGGTATGACGCTATCTGTGCCATATATATTATGGCACATGTACCGTGTATTTGCAATGCGCAAATGAAAGTACGCCTTGCTGTGAAGAGTTTGTGTATTTTTGAGTTCTCCCCGTAGTGTAATTTGGGGAGTTGAGTGGTTCTGAACTCGGCGTAAATGAACGTGTATTCCCCCGGTTCGTCTGTAGCGCTCCCAGTCTGTCTGTGCCAGCAAAGGTCGCCCACGGTGAGTGCGTTATCGCTGACGCGATAGTCTCTAGTTTCACTCACGTGTGCGTTATCTTGTTAGTTGCTTGACAATGCTCCGTGTCTGTATGTTTGTGCCTCTTCGCCTGAGTGCTAACTCTGTAATTGCGAGTGGGGCTTTCCGCCATACGAAAGAACCTCTCACTAACTACATTCGTGGCCCCAAGTTTTGTGTTAACTGTAGCGTGGGTCGAATATGTCCCTATCCATTGTATAAAATGTCGTTATACACGAGTGTCTCCGGGCCACTAGTCGCGTGTTTGGTGACTAGGTGCCGGAGGCGATTTTGTTGTTTTTCATTTATGAACATCTGTTAGTGGAACTGTCCCAATCTGTTTTAGCTTCCTACTTTTCTATCCTGCAGCTGGATAGCTACCCGACCTGAAATTCCTGGTATTCAGAAGGTTGCGGGTTTTGAGACCGTCTTTACCAAGAGTAATTGTTTCTGGTGCCATTCTAGGCTGTGTCTCCGGGACAGTTCTGTCGAGTGTTAGGATCGTATCCCGGTGCGGTCAGTGAGGTCCGAAGGCTATTTCTTGGCCTTCTTTCCACGTCTGCCAGTGGGATCATTTCCTTTTCTTTTGGTAGTGTTCCCGCCTGTACGTGTAGGTGTGGGAGCTTTGCGTGTATGATATGCCTTCATACGGCGGGCGTGAATAGTGTCTTTAATGATTTTTCTCCCATGGCGCACGCTGACTATGTAATTTAGGTCAGATACCTTCCTGCAGACTTTGAAGGGACCTGACCAGCGTGGCAGGAGGAACTCGGACACGTTTTTCTTACGGGCAGAATTGGAAACCATAACCAATTGCCCGGGTGTGTATTCCACGGTCTTCCTCTGCCGATCGTACCGCTCTTTCTGTTTCTTCTGCGCCGCGGCTATGTTCTTCCAAGCGTTCATTCGAGCTACCTGTAAGTGCTCTAGCCGTGCAGCATTGTCCGTGTGAGTGTCCTGTGGGATACATATATTATCTATGGGACTTCTGGGCGTGTACCCGTGCAGCAGGAAGTGTGGAGAGTATTTCGTAGCCGTGGATATAGAGGTATTATAACTAAAAGTTATAGGCTGCAGGTAATCATCCCAGTCCGTTCCTGCGTCCCCTGTAAATTTAGCCAGCGCTATTCCGAGTATTTTGTTCATACTCTCCGTGAGTCCGTTGGTTTGCGGGGAAAAACTCGTGGTAGTGTATGCCTTAATCCTGAGTATCTCCAAAAACTGTTGGAGCACACTCGAGGTGAAAATGGTACCTCTGTCGGATAATAAGGTTTGGAATAGGCCGTATCGTGTAACTATATCAAATAGGAATTCGGCTATGCTGTTCGTGTCTGCTTTGGGAACAGCCTTTGTAATCATGTATCGTGTGAGATACTCGGTGGCCACCAGGATATATTTATTGCCTTTCTGAGATGTCGTAATGGGGCCTTTCACATCCATCCCGACTCTGTGAAATAACTCTCCCACGGGAATTGGGTTGAGTAGTCCATGAGGCTTGCCAGGTCTTGTTTTGAATCGCTGGCAAGTGTGACATGTCTTTACAAAGGTATCTATGTCGGCCTTCATGTTTACCCAATAGTACTTGTCACGGATTCTAAGGTATGTTTTATGCGTGCCTAAATGTGCCCCTGCCAGTGGGCTATTGTGGTGTCCGATCATGATATTTTCTCTCAATGATTCCGGAACCGCTATAGGTGCGTTATCATGCATGGCTGTGGGCTTAAATTTCAGTACCCCGTCTTTGTCTAGGAAAAATCGCCTAGACAGCCGTGCTGTCTTGGAGTCCACTTTATCCAAGTTTTCTAGTGCCAATAGAATCTGTTTCAAGTACGGATCACTTTCTTGCTCCTGTTTGATGTTAATCACCGTCAGGGCAAATGTGGGCATGTCGTCCCAGTCGTGGTCCTTACTGTCATCCGGGGGATCGGCTACTGGCAGCCTAGACAACCCATCTGCGTCTAGGTGTGTAGCGCCTTTCTTGTGTTTGACCACGAAGTCATATTCATACAGGCGGAATATAAACCTGTTGAGCCGCGAATTTGGGTTTTTAAATTTGTCCCAAAAAAGCAAGCTCGCGTGGTCAGTCACTACCGTGAACTTGTTACCATAGAGGTATACCCTGAAATAGTTCACTCCCCACGAAAATGCCAGCATTTCCCGCTCTGTGGCAGAGTATCTAGTCTCAACGGCCGTTAGCTTCCTGCTAGCGAAAGCGACGGGCCGTATGCGCCCTTCTGCGTCTTCCTGCAATAGGGCCGCCCCCAGCCCATACAGGCTGGCATCCACGTGTAAAAATGTGGGCCTATCACTGTGGAAGTGTTGCAGTAATGGTGGTGAGGTCAATAGTTGCTTCAGTGTGTTGAAGGCATCTATGTGTTCCTGCTTGATGCTGAAGGGCGTTTTTTCCCGTGTGAGCTCGGTTAGGGGATGGGCGATGTGCGCAAACCTGTAGATATATTTTCTATAATACGATGCCAGGCCGATAAAACTGCGCAATTGTTTCAAATTTGTGGGCATTGGGATGCCCGTTATTGCGTCAGTTTTTGCTGGGTCAGGAATAATGCCCTCTCTGTTTACAATGTGGCCCAATATGTTAATCTGCTGTCTGGCAAATTGACATTTCGCAGGTTTAAGCCTTAACTTGGCCTCTCTGATCCTTGCGAAGGCCTCCTCCAAATGTACGATATGTTCCTCGAAGGTATTGGAGAAAACTGTTATGTCGTCCACGTACACTAATACGGAACGCCACTTAAGCCCTGAAAATGTCTTATCCACCAGCTTTTGGAAGGTTTGGCTGGCGTTACGGAGGCCCATGGGTAACCTTGTGTAGGTATATAGCCCGTTCTCTGTAACGAACGCCAGCTTGTGCCTATCTGGTTCATAGACGGGGATTGAATAGAATCCACTATAGCAATCCATCGAACTGAACCAGCTAGCTCCGCCAAGGGCGTCCAAATAGGTGTCTGCCCTTGGTAGTGGATAACTATCATTTTCGACTAACTTATTGAGCCTCCTGTAGTCAGTACAAAATCTGTGCGATCCGTCCCTTTTTTGGTCAGCAGAACCGGCGAGCTGTAGTTTGAAATAACGGGAACAATGACCCCTGCCTCGAGCATCTCTGAGATCTGAGCGTCGATGGCGTGTCTCTCCTTCTGGCTCACTCTGAAGGGAGGCTGGTGTACTGGCCGGTCGCTAGTGAGTGTGACATGGTGTTCAATGAGGTCTGTCACAGCGAGGTCCTTCATTGAATGGGCAAAAATATCCCTGTTGGTCTCCATGAGCTCCGTGAGCCTTTTATTTTGCTCCGGAGTCAGGTCCTGTCTGTGGTTCTTGTTGGCCGCCTTATCTGTGTTTGTGTCTGTGTGCTGGCTGACAGTATGCAGTGCAGAGGCCTGGTGCTCGTGATTTTCTCGCTCCGCTCGAATCCCATCTGTGTTCCTGGTGTATATCATGGGATGTGTGGTGAGCCTCTGGTCGTGCTTTAAAAGCATCTGACCGCTAGTGAAATTTATGCTAGCCTCATATCTAGCGAGAAAATCCATGCCAATTATGGCTGACGCAGAAAGATGTTCTATAACGAACATAGGGTGTGTTGTTGCAAAATGGCCTAGCCTAAGATGTACGTCTGCCACCCCCGCGTTTTCTAGCGTCTGAGCATTGGCCGCTACCAGCCGGATGTCACCCGTGACATCGTGTATTTGGGCTTCGGTAACGTGTCTCCTATTAACACAATTTACGGCTGCCCCGGTGTCAATTAGGGCCTGCACTCTGTGGCCATTTATGGTGGCGTGTATCGTGAGGGCCGATACCTGAAATCCACTGCCCTGCACCGATGTGTTATGTAGGATGTATGTAGTTGTTGTTGTTGTTGTTACCGGAGTGACATGTGTACTGGGAAGGCATGGAGCGGGCCGCTTATCGTATCGGGCACGCTTAGCCTCTAAGCCTGCTTCCTGTCCCGAGTGCTTTGCCTCCGTCAGCAAAATGCGCTCACCCAGTACGTTGCCAGCTCTCTTAATCGGCCTCGCTGTTAGAATAGAAGTCTGCTGGCGAACGTTTAATGTATTAATCGTTCCCAGCCTTTGTGTAGTTGTGTTGTTGTTGTTTCCTTCCTCTCGGGAAGGTGTGTCTGCGAACGTGACCCTGAGCTTGCCCTTGTTACCCCGTTTTTTGTTCCAGGCGGTCGCGAGTTCGACTCCTGTTGCTGGCTTCCCAGTGCCGAGCGAGCTCGCGTCCTGCGCCTGTGTGTGGTCATTTCCTACCCTGCGTTGTGATGTAGGGGGTATGGTCTTTTGTTTGGGGGGTGTGGGTGTGTTCGTACTCCTCAGGGTAGTACTCCTGTGTGTTCGGGGATGGTGATCGCCGTGAGGGGTGTGTCGGCTCTGTGTCCGTGTACAATACCGGTGAATACCGAGGAGGGTAGTGTACAATACCCAAGGGGTATGCACCCCTTAGAGATCATCCCCCCCATCATCTGTCTAAATCTCATAAAAGGCAACCCTTTAAAAGCCTACCCAATATCCATCAATACTATAAGGGCAGCTGGCTACTCCATAAAGCAGCTCAACCCTTGCGTAATTATGACACACAGCGACATACTACAAACTGGTTCAACTATGCCACAACGCGCTGACAGAACAGAGGCTAAAGGTATAAAAGGTGCCTTAAGTGGGTCACGAGAATCTCTCCATCACCAGTGCTTCGACGAGACAGCCGGAGGCTAACGACAGTGTCAACCGAGGTGAGTCAGTCAGTCAGTGTTCAGAATCCTACTTTTGTAACCTAACACCCACAGTTTGTACTCACATTATAACATCACAAGATCCCTTAAAAGGGACTAACAGTTACTCATTGCTGACCAATAAACACTTGGTCAGTCTCTTACACTTGCATTACTGATCTACACTCTTCTTCACGTCCCCACGTCCTTCCTTACTCCCGTCACAGTCGGACGTGACACACCGTAGTAATAACGCCAACTCAGACGTCCTTGTATTCCTCACAGCGGCTAGCGTGCTCAATTGAAGCGCGTGCCGAACCGCTGACACTAGCAAGGTGATTATATAATAAGTAGCCGGCTGGGCGACTAGTACACCGACCCGCGTGCTAAGGCTACATCCCTTAAACCACATTTACAGTCTTTATAGGAACGCCCCCTAGTTCCTAGCACACCACAACACACTACACTGGTCAGCTTGCCCTGTCAAGGGGAGCTACCCTTATTTAGGCACAAACTCATAAATTAGTACAGCAACTCTCCCTTTTAGATCCACCCCCAAATAAGGGATCTAAAACACTGGTGGAGGCGGGGTCCTACGCATAGAGAAAAGGGACTCAACCAACGAGCCCTCGTAGGTAAAACGACCCCTTCCGTACCGCAAAAAGCCAAGCAAATTAGTGAGAAAATTTTTTCCCCCAAATAAAAAGCACCATTTTTTTTTTGAGTGCTCCAAACTAGCTACACAGGGGAAATTCTTAACAAACCAACCCCCCAGCCCCATACAGAATCAGAGAAATATAAGAATACACTGTCAAAACACGCACAGATTTTTTTTTTATTATTTTTTCACATACACTCCATTCAACATGGCCCCCCTATACCGCCTAGCTGTGCTAAGGAGCATTGGGGAGTACCAGGAATTAATTGCCTGGCATAGAGTTTTTGAAACTAGGCAGGACTACCTCAGAAGGTTTCAGCAGCTCCTGCACGCCCAGTACATGCGGATCATAAGAGCCCTTGTCCGGCCACTCCGCAGTGCTAAGAATCGCAAGATTCGAGCGAAAATCCCCACCCTCCGCACACAAATCATAAAAGCACACTGGCAACTACACTGTCGACACGAGTTTATGTTCCAACAATGGGAAACACTCATCACGGAACACAGACGGATAGGGACTCAGGACACCAAAGTCGCTGAACTGGCCATATGCCTCAATAGGCAGTACACCCAAATTTGGGACGAATACCGTGAACTCCAAACCAACAAGGCCATTTTTGAGTTCATGGTAGGGCCACCAGCCCAGCCGAGAGAGGACATAAGCGTAGATACGCTAACTCGACAATTTGCGAGGATGTCCCTCTCGCCACGTACTGCCACAGAATGGAAGGAGTTCGCCGTGGCCACAGTCCGGGAGACGGCCAGGTTAGGCTCCAACATACTAAAGAATACATCCTACACAGACACACGTCCTTCAGCTCCGGATCGGAAGGCAATTTTGCCAAGCCGAGGGGAAGAGCCTAGAACAATCCCCTCGGACCGGATGAACGAGAGGGAGTTGAAGCCAGGACCTTCAATCACACATAATACGACAGAGG
Organism: Meconema thalassinum; assembly: GCA_946902985.2. Classification (NCBI taxonomy): domain Eukaryota; kingdom Metazoa; phylum Arthropoda; class Insecta; order Orthoptera; family Tettigoniidae; genus Meconema; species Meconema thalassinum. The sequence continues at coordinate 149,214,119 of OX336397.1, forward strand.
GACAACAGGAGGTAACCTCGTCATGGGCTGACGACGTAGAGCCTGACCTACCACATATAAAGCCTACATACACTCACACAGATAGGCTAACACAGTGGCAGGAGTCTGCCGTGGCCACGGGCCAGAAAGCGGACAGGCTACACGACACCACATTGGCAGGACAAAAACAGGCACTTAAGCGGCCTTCACCGCCAGTTCAAAGGGCAAATTTGCCAGAACGGAGGCGAACACCGGCATTAGTCCCTCAGGATGCACGGTACACGCACATACAGATTAAACAGGCATTACCATACAATACACGGGGATTAGGAAAGGTATTATTACCCACCCCACAAAACCTCGCAGTCAAACATACATACACTCCCGTAAAATCTGCTAAGATAGCGCCAAGCGCAATAACGCCCTTAAATACAGGTACACTTAGACCTAGAAACACGCGCTACGGTGGAAGTAGGGCAAGGCTTACTTTGCTAGAAATTCCGCCGGAAAACAGCAAAGAAACACCTCAATGGATTTCAGAGGCCTATAATATCGTAACAGGGCAAAACCCTTCACCTTTCTGAGCACTGAAGCTCGAAAGACGATAACGACTTCCACCAAGGCCAAAGAAATAAAATAACATCACTTCCCCCATCATAAATGGCCACACAAGTTCTTTCACGCGGGAGATATCAGAAAATAGACCGACAATTACATAGTAAACATAAACTGCGCATTTTTTTTCTTTCTCGTATTTTATGTATATACAGGGCAACATGGCCAAATTAGAAGTGAGTAATTTTAAATCCTTCTGTGTTTTTTTTTGGGAACCATGGCATCTTTCTATCAGGCCATCACTAAGCCAAGTGAAAGCCCATCAGGCTTAAGGCCGGAAAGAGATATTTTGAACACAACTTAGGCATAAAATCACAGCATAGAGCTTAAGGGAGTCTTTCTAAGTAGAAATGACTAGACGTTCTACATTATGGTTCCACAGTTTGACAGATTCTCTTGTTGCGGGCAAAAAAAAAAAAAAAAAAAAACGTAAGCATGGCAAGAATTAAGAATCTCAAACTAGTTTCAAAAAAAAAAAAATTTTGGGAGGTGTGCTTTAACCAACTAAAAAGCCCAATTGCACACCGGGATGAGACACTGTCATTTTGGTGAGTTACAATTACTTTGATAGGCAGGTTTGACTCCCACAGTGCACTGGCTTTGCTCGGGACGTGGATACAAGGGTATCAGTTACGTCTGGCAATGGCCTTCCTAAGGTGTACTAGACAGTGTCGGTAGATTCCCCTGAGACGTAACCAGATTACGGTAGTACTCACGTTACCAAAATGGTAAATACTACACTCAGGTCCCAATCACCATTTTTTTTCAAAAACATAGTGCTCACGACATAATTTTTAGAGACTAACGCCACCTACTATTATTTTCTTTCAATGTGCTCTCTTAATGCAGAGCGGGGCATAAATAATTTTTTTTTGTTTCACACAGTTAGCCCAAGAAAGAAAAATGGCCAAATAAACTATATATATATTTTATACATAGGTATACATAACACAACACTCGGGGACACAAGTGTAGTCAATGGAAGGTTCTTTTGCAGACGGCCAATGCATATGAGATTTCCGAAGTGAAATGCCATGGCCTGTGGTTTGGATTCCAAGTAAAACGGAAATCCCGTGGCACATGATCTCTAGAAATGGTCACGTTAAACCACAAAATTCCCCTCTTGCCTTTTTATAATGCGAAGAGCACTAACAGAAAAGCAGGCTGATTAAGAACACATGTTCGGATACACAGCGTTATCGAAACAAGTAAACAAGCGACCGCGCAAGACATTGCAACCCGACACCCTCATACTCAGCATTAAAGCAGACGTCAGTGATAAACTGCGAGCCTTACAGACGACAGTTCCCAAAGCACACTGCACGGAATCATTCATAGCCAACCTAAGAACCCTATATCTTCAAAATTTACACTACGAGGAGAGGGCAAAAATAAGCAAACTCCTCGCAGGAAGGTATACTAGGGGTTGCGCATAGAAAAACACACAGCCCATTTGCCATAGTGTAGGCGGCACAGAAATGGCCACCAAATCTTTACAGACAACCGGCTTCGAACCCATGTCCACACACAAAAACCTCGTACCGAAAACTAACTAAACAACGGTATTTTCGGTACGAGAAACACAAACAAAATACAGGCAGAATGCCCGCAGAACATGAACAACGCAGACATATAACACAGAGAATTACATAGAACACGGGTTCGAACCCCAGAGAAAATTGCACGCCAGGGAAAAACAAGCAGACGGCCTTCCAATCACACCAAAATTGGCCCATATAACGGCTTAGACAGATAATACTACATTCCTGCGGCCAAATGACAGGCATAAAATTCCAGAAATACACTTGACAGGGAAAATGGACTTTCCAGACAGAGACATATAAATTTCGTAAGACAACGGTCTTACGGAATAATGGCCACACAACGGCAATAGTAGCAGGGCGGATTACCACATCGGGCCGCCAGGAATTTAACACAATGACCACACTGGCATACGTGCAGAAAAACACGCAACAGTGGTTAACCTACATAAAATCCCGGCCTGAAGTTACACACACAAACTGATGACTTGCAGACTTAGCCACTTTGCAACACTGTCGATGACAAAACGCGATTGTGTAGTGGCAGTGACCATGAATAAACAAATGCAGAACAATCATAACACTATACATTTTTCAACACTGCGAAAGCATTTATCAACAAGCAGACGTCACAGACCAAAACTTGTCGCAGGCCCAGAGTAGCACGTTCGTAAAGACGTTGGCAGGCCACGGGCGCTTCCTACCCATACACAATATACACAGTAGGACTTAGCCCTACAGCAGACCAGGCGTCCGCGTGGTGTAGCGGAGCGTAGTCACACACACACACACAAACGCGCTCACCAATCAGGGGCGAACATAGGGACTTTGAGGAAACGGGACCTCCCCTTAACAACTTCTTTTTGCGACCCTAGTCCCGAAACAAATCATTCCAGGCGACTAGGACTTAGCCCTATAACGGACCAGAGTAGGTCGTGAAGCTTCGCTATCCCAAAGCGCGGATAGAAAACCAACATGGACCAAGGGAGGATGACAAGAGAACATGCTAACAGCGTCCCACTCTACTCCCTTCCCATAACCTTCTCAAGCCTGACATAAACAACGCAAACACATCTACACGACCATAAACAGCTACACTACACTACAAAGTATACATAAGGGTTGGTAAACTTCATGTGTTTACAGAAAGGGCATGCTACGCCCTGAGCCCCACCGCTATCACCTGAATGAGAGGGGTGCATCGGCCAACACCAACTAAGCGTAATGCACATCTCCATATGAGAGATGAGGCCATAAGTAATAAATACTAACCATTTTTTTTTTAAATTTAAATCATCCCGCATGAGAGGGAAATATATTAGTATTATGCCTCAACCTACACCTATCCATACATGAGTGCAAACGCCTCATATCCAGACGCATGCATGTATATCCCATCCATTCACCAGGGGATATTGATATCAGACCGGCATGGATTTTTATTTTATTTTTTGCAACCCCGGGAATTACCTGCCCCGTTCCACTCACTGTAGGAGCATCCTAGCACAAAAACCGGTTCCAGGCCGCCACTAACGCGGAATTCGGAAGTGCGCAACCTCCTCCTACCCTGCTTTAACCCACTCTACAGATAACTACCCCCAGATCACAATAACAGGGTACCTGACGCCACAGACCCTACTAACACCTCCATCAAGGTTAAAAAAGAGCATTATCGCTGGAGAAGCTGATATAGCACAGGTAGCCTAAAGTAGTCTACGTATGTAGAGGTTTTACCAGCCCACCACACTGGAAGTATTTTACATTTGACACTTTTTACACAGGTTACACCTATATTTAAAAAAAAAAGGGAATCTGAAACACCCTGGCTGATGATACCGGCGTTAGCCAAAGGTCAAAAGCACAACACTAGGGGCAGAACTGGGGTAGGTAATGACAACCCTTACCCCAGTTGGCTCGACAAATCACCTAACTTGACGACTAGACCAAACAGACGAACCACGTGAGGTCAAAGCATTCGCGGCCTGGTCGGGCAAGCTCTGGAATCCTAGGTGCGCATAAACCGCCCCTGGGAGGAAGGGATGCTAAACCCACTTTGTGCCACGGTCGTCGAAGACAAGACCTGCAGGGAGACTTTCTGAGAATGGCGGGAGAAATAGCTCACTCCGCGTCGGCCTCGGGAGCTATCCCTAGAGACGACCCCATTATGACTAGACTGCTAGCTAAGTTTAAATTTAAGTAGGCAAGACTTCCATGGCGGGAAGCAAAACTCCTGTGCGTTGGAGCATACTACGGCGGCCCATAGAGGCAAATTTATATATCAATGCGAAAATGCATACTACGGCGGCCCATAGAGGCAACTTTATATATCAATGCGAAAATGCATACTACGGCGGCCCATAGAGGCAAATATCACTGCGAAAGCAGGTTGCGACGGCCGATTAAGGCGGAGAGGATATTATGCCATTGGACCACACTGTCCAATGCCCACATAAATGACGACGCATCGGGCAGTCAGAGTGCATTAAGAGATGGGGCATTGCGCGCCCCTCACAGGAGCCAAGTGGGCGGCTCACCTACGACTAATCGGAACGGCAAAACGAGCACGACAAGGAAGTTACAGCGGGCGGAACGGTTAGCTTAGTGGCACCGTAAGCCGCCCGCGGATAGATTAATCCTAGTAATAGACGTCGACACTAGACTTAAGGGGACGGAATCTAGCGACCCTAGAGACAACCGGTGTTTCTGGGGCTCGTGCGGGTGGTGATCTGGGGATTTAATTGCCCCAGGCGATCGTCCTAGGCCAAATTTAGTTATAGACGGTTGCATTTGACACGCAACCTAGGATTAAGCAAATTTAATGAACACTGTTGCAATTCAGCACAGCATCTTTCGGCCATAGATTAAGGCAACCCTCTCGGCTTAGATGTAGTTTTTTTTTATATATATACCATAAGTAGAATAAGTGGTATAAGAGAACGCCGTTCGGCGCCTGATGACCCACAAATCCGTCATCAGGGTAAGTCCGATAATTCATGATAAGTTATTATAATGTAGCATAGTCTTACATTTAAGACAATTTTTTTTAATACATATATTGAGGTAAAATTTCGGCGCCTGGCGGCCCAAATTCGTTGCCAGGGTAAGCCCAATACTACAACACATTAGGAAATGACGTCACGGCACCATATAGGGTAAGCCCGGCCATATATCGAGTAATAATAACCATGCCATTCTTTTCACAGGTAAAAAGGGGCTTCAGACTGTGGCAACGCTGCCACAGGAAGCGGCATATGGAATAGGGAATTTCAATGTTTTGTTAACCTCTCCATTTTTTTTTGCAGGCATTGTCACCTAGAATATGACACGTGTAATTATGATTTTGCTGCCAGATAGCAGCAACATGCTATTTAATGCCCCCTTATTGTAGTATTATACCTGTGCATACTAACCTCCATTTAACATTCATTCTCACTTACACACTCACTACATTTTTTTTTACAGCTACACGTCAATAATCTGCACAGCGGGAATGATGCCTGTGGGGCATCAAGCTTGCTGGCAGATCTACATAAAACAAAAACACTTGAAGCGTCAAAATGCGACGCAGCTTACGGCGATGAGGGCGCAACCGGCATGTGGCGGCGACCCTCATGGCCAAGTGTGCAAGCATTCACCCACAGAGGATGCTTCACAGACTAGGTATTAAGAATACACTGCAAGCGGTACGACCACTCAACCGTGCCAAGAGGTGGCCGTATAGGATCAGCCGTGATACGGCAAGCGTACGTACAAACAGGTAGCGTGCACGCGAGGATCCAAATAAAAACTAGAATTATAAGGGTTTAGCGCGCTTAAGTAGACATAAGGTCATTGTAGTTCATAATTTTAAAGAGTAAACTACATACATATTCATGCGCCCACGGGCAATTATTCCAATGGAAATTCCTAAATGTCAGCATCGCAACATAATATTTTTGTCTGTTTATCAAGTTCACGTGTACACGATGTCTATATTTTTGTTTTGTTTTGTTTCGTTTGCTAAGGTAACACGTAACCAATGTCTGTGAATTGTTTTCTTTCATTTTTCTCTCTTCTAACTTCCCCATTTGTCAGGGTGTTCCGTTTTATCCCACACCAATAAATACATTTTAAATATTTCCTTTAAATTATACCCTGGAACACCCATTTTTTTCTATTCTCTCCTATCTTCTTTATTGCGGGGAGCACTTTTTCCCCAAGATAGGGCGGACGACGCAATCATCCGTTCGGCCCTGGGTTTTTCCTCCCTGCACAACTATGTAACCATGTATAACCATGTTTTTTTTTCTTTTTTATGCCGACAACGGCAATGGCGATTGTGCCTCAATAGCAATTATTTTCTTTATTCAACAATGTTAATGCACATTTCACCATGCAATGTAAAATTTATATACATATATATCTATGTACACCCCATAACCCTCCCCTCTGAACACGGGCTGACCGCACACCTACACTTCTGCACGACGACACCCGTTCCATACGACGACGCTTACGACGCCACCACCAGAAGAGACGAGGGGGATTCAAAAACTACTACGACAACATCCCAACCCCAAGTGCCCTTCCCGGTCGCGAGGACGCGACCAAATGGAGGAAGAGGCTTGTACAATACCCAAGGGGTATGCACCCCTTAGAGATCATCCCCCCCATCATCTGTCTAAATCTCATAAAAGGCAACCCTTTAAAAGCCTACCCAATATCCATCAATACTATAAGGGCAGCTGGCTACTCCATAAAGCAGCTCAACCCTTGCGTAATTATGACACACAGCGACATACTACAAACTGGTTCAACTATGCCACAACGCGCTGACAGAACAGAGGCTAAAGGTATAAAAGGTGCCTTAAGTGGGTCACGAGAATCTCTCCATCACCAGTGCTTCGACGAGACAGCCGGAGGCTAACGACAGTGTCAACCGAGGTGAGTCAGTCAGTCAGTGTTCAGAATCCTACTTTTGTAACCTAACACCCACAGTTTGTACTCACATTATAACATCACAAGATCCCTTAAAAGGGACTAACAGTTACTCATTGCTGACCAATAAACACTTGGTCAGTCTCTTACACTTGCATTACTGATCTACACTCTTCTTCACGTCCCCACGTCCTTCCTTACTCCCGTCACAGTCGGACGTGACACACCGTAGTAATAACGCCAACTCAGACGTCCTTGTATTCCTCACAGCGGCTAGCGTGCTCAATTGAAGCGCGTGCCGAACCGCTGACACTAGCAAGGTGATTATATAATAAGTAGCCGGCTGGGCGACTAGTACACCGACCCGCGTGCTAAGGCTACATCCCTTAAACCACATTTACAGTCTTTATAGGAACGCCCCCTAGTTCCTAGCACACCACAACACACTACACTGGTCAGCTTGCCCTGTCAAGGGGAGCTACCCTTATTTAGGCACAAACTCATAAATTAGTACAGCAACTCTCCCTTTTAGATCCACCCCCAAATAAGGGATCTAAAACAGTAGTGTGGCCTATCCTGTGGGGGAGGTGTTGTTGGCCGCTGTGGAGGGTAGTAATTTTCCTCCCTCCCGTAGCGTCTCCTCTCTGTGTACCCCCTGTCCCTCTCAGGATAATAGCGTTCTTGTGTGTCTGCGTGCTCATCCCTTAGCGGTCTCCCGCCTGCTTGGATGGCAGCTATGGTCAGTTTCTCCATTCTGTCCACTAATTCGTCCATTTTACTGTTAGTGTCGTCTTTTTGTGTCTGAAAGTGCAGATCCACGGCTTTTTCTGTAGCTTTTTCCGTGATCTTTCTCCCCTCCTCTATGGTCTTTATGTTGTTCAACATATGTTGGACCGTGGGGTTGTTCATTATACACAGCTTTTCCACTATGGCTGGTCTGAGGCCCTGCATTAACAGCTTGACTTTCTGTTTGTTTGTCATGGCTGCATTGTACTTGTCGCACATTATCAACTTTACATTGATGTATGCCTGGGCGCTCTCTTAAGGTCCCTGTGACCTCTGTCTAATTTGGTCGTAGAGATCGTCATCGTCTGGTATGAGCTGGAATTCGCTCTTCAACATTAAAGCGGTTTCCTCCCATGTGGCAGCTTCTAGTGTGTCCTCATGGAGCTCATACCATGTCATGGCCGCCTTTGTGAGGTATGCAGGAAGGAGCCGTTTCCTAACTTCCTCGCTCCAACCATTGATCCGGGCCGTTCTATTGAAGGCCTTGAGGTATTCCTCGGGATCCTGGCCTTCCCCCGCGAACTTTGTGGGGTGGATCATGGGGTACTCCGTGTGTCTGTTCATTTCGTGTTCGGTTATTTCTTGTTGGCTGTTTAGTGATTGCGATCTGTCTATGTTGTTCACACCGCTAACGTGTGCCGAGGTGTTTGAGTTATTTAGAGAGGAATTAGTCTCGCTTCCCGTGTATGACACCTGTGTTATGTTACCAGGTGGCTCGTCACCTGATATGTCTGTGCTGATGGATGGTGTGTTGTCGTACTGTGTGGATTTGACTATGTGTACGGTCCTGTCTAAATCCTGTTTCACTGTTTCTAGGATAGTGTGGATGTCAAGAACTGCTTCTGTCGTATGATTATTTGACTTGATAGTGTCTGTCTCTAGTAGCTCTGTAATGCGCTCGAGCAGATTATTGGTTTTCTGCTCTGTGATTTGCAGTTGCTGCAACAATAGGGGATGGAGTGTTGGCAGGCAATCTACTTCACTAGCGCTGGATACTGGTGACTCTTGTCTGTTTTCACTGGCCTGAGATCGTGTAAAATGTATAACTTGTGCTGCGGCGGTAGGGTGTTGAGCACGAATCTGTGATGTTTTGAATTCAAGGTCCCTGAGAAGTTGTACTGCGGTCTGGTCAGTTATCAAGTCACCGTTCTTAATTTTTAGTTTCGGCAGGAGTGGAGTCGTACTAGCCGACAAATGGTGCGCAAAGTCTCTTAGTGTAGTTCTAAATGTGGACATTTAATTTCCACCGACTTTGCACAATGGGGCGGATGGGGGTTGGTGTAATAATACAAACTCCTAGAGAAGAAAGAAAAAAAATGTGTGACGTAATATGAGGTCAAAAAATTTTTTTTCAGTCTCGCTTGGCTATATGTGGTACGGGCCGTTTTGTCCACGAGAACTCGTTGTATGAGTCCTATTTTACTGTGCGTGGTACCCCGCCTCCACCATCTGTTTTAGATCCCTTATTGGGGGGTAGTTGGATCTAAAACGGAAGAGTTATTGTGTTTATTTATAAGGAAGTGCCTAAAAGGGGGTAGCTTCCCGTAGTCGGGTAAGCTGACCAGTGTAGAGTGTTGTTTAGCGTTAGGATACTAGGGGGTGCTCCTATAAAAGACGTAGGTGTATTTTAGGGGATGGAACTTAGTGTCCAGGTCAACGTGCTGGTCGTCCAGCTGGCTGGCTGATTATATAACCGATGTACACGCGTCAGCTTTATGGCGCGCGCCGCTCCTAGCAGTCGGGCCTGTACGGGAATACGATGATACTTGCGCTAGCAAGTGTCTGGCTACTGTACGTCACGTCTAATCGTGACGGAGGATCCCGGATGGACTTTAGGACGTAAAGAGGCGTGTAAAACAGTAATACAAGTGTAGTGTACTGACCAAGTATTTATTGGTCAGTAATATGGAATTATGAGTCCCTTTTAGGGGATGTAGTAAATGTCACAATGTTAGAGTACAAGAATGTGGAGTGGGTCACAAAATATAGGATTCTGAACACTGCTGACTCACCTGCTGATAACAGCGATAGCCTCCGGCCGACGCACTGTAAGACTGGTAATTGAGAGAGCATGTCCTCTTTAAGGCTCCCTCTTATAGTCTCCGGCGTTGTGCTGTCAGCATTCCGCTGCATAGATGCCCCAGTTAATTATGTGTCGCTGTTTGTGGTAGTGATGCAAGTACTGGGTAAGCTTTCCAGACTGGTTAGCTGCCCTTGCGGTGTTAATAGATGTTGTTCTGGGCTTACAAGATTTGCCAGTTAGGGATGGTTTAAATAGATGATGGGGGGATGGCCTCCAGGGGGTGCAGACCCCTGGGGGACTGTACAATATGATCCCAGTAGGTTATGATTAGGGCGACGCGAAATTAAAACCCCGTGAATTTAAAACGCGTTTCAACCAACACATCCCTCGTCCAAGAGACGATTTGTATTCCCGCATTATAATTCACAACTAAAAATACTAAAGTAATTCCCCAAAATAGTATGAAAGGAAATAACGACATGAAGTAAGGCAAAAGCTACTCCAGAAAACAAAGTTGTTTGACACAACCAAACAAGTCGCTTATTACGACCAGACCGTCTGAAGGACACCTGTCAACTGAGTTGGCGAGGAGCCGTTCTGACAAAGTTAAAGCCAACACCCACCCTTAAGAGCAAAACTGAAAACTAAATAATGAAGAAATCCCCACCCTGAAATAATGCAACGCAAAATGAGGAGGACCACATCCCCTTCCAAAATGCCTGAACCTAAAACATGTCTTAAATTTATATCTGAATTGCCACACGACACGTGGCTAGAAAATGCACTACAAGAGTCAAATTGACAGTTTTTAGAATTAACAGTCTTAGCAAATTCAAAGTTTTGTCATATCCCTGTTAGATAAGGTTTGAGCAATACTATACTGTTTTATGCCTCTCCCCAGAGGAAATGAAAATTTCCTCCGGGAAGGGGTCTTCGACACTCCAAGTTCTGCGTGTGAGATTCAAGAAGGCTGGATACTGACTGCTTATTGTTCGCTGAGGGCTTGCTTTCCAGGGAGAACGTGACCACCCCCTCTCCACTGCACAGTTTGGTCGTGCCAACCAAACTTGGGGGCGCAGACCACCATAACAACGACATAGTCCAAGAGAAATGTTGGTACCACAAGTGGTGCCATGACCCAAATCTTTAAGAGTTTACTCAGAAGTGCTACGACGAAATGTTCCCAGGGTAGAAACTCAACCCACTAATGGGGCTTAAAGGGGTCTCTAGGAACCTGTGCGCAGCAGTTCACTTCACAACAGCAGTGTAGAAATGTCAATCTTCCAGGGTTTTAACGTCAGCTCTTTCTCAGGCAACAAATGTAGGTTCAAGAGTTTTGGAAACCAATTAGCTGGTAGCAGGAGTGCTTGTGAAATACACCAGCACCAGACTGTTGTGAAATAATCGCAGTTGCGTAAGCCAATCTTGGACGTTTCATTTTCTTCATGTAACGACGTTAAAAGTCGTTACATCCTCGCCCTCCCAAAGAAGACGATGGGGTGAGAACAGCAGGAATGGTGGTGAGTCGCTGGGCATCTGGCAGATGAAAGGTTAGCTCCGAACTCCGCCAGCAGATCTCGAAGTACAACCCCTCAGGAAGGAGGATGCCATCGAACTTGGTATGGTACTGTCAACCTGGGCCCAGGTTGAGAGTACACGTCCCACATGAAATTTCCCAACTGAAACACACCATTACTACAGCAGAATAAATTCAATTTAGGTTCCCTTAGTTGGAACGGGTGGCTCCAGACTAGCATGCTAGCCTTAAGCAAGGTTATGTCATCTGAGGACAGATGAGGAAAGTCACACCACATTTGTACGTCACTGAAACTCAGTAAGCAGTTGTTTAAGTTGTATCCGGGGTGCTTGAGGCCTTAATCAAAAGTTCCTCACAAGTGAGTGGGTCTTCAGGGCATCACTAAAATGTTCACTGAAAAGGGTGGGAGTATCACACGATAGGGCATCTGACCACACGAGAAGACTGATTTTGAGTTAAGAAAATTTTAAAAAAATAACCACCATTACCAAATAGTATAAGTAAACTAAAATTATGAATACTCATAGAGGTTACCAGGAATACACAAGCAAAATTTTACTGAATTCTCAAAAATATGCTACCAAACCCCTTAAAATGAAAGAGAAAACCCCTCCTTGAGACGGGAAATCAAGGGGACCCCCACTGGTACCCTGCCAAAACAGCGAAACAATATAAAAAGGAAATTACATTTAGTCGGATGGGCTAACGCAGCACCGCAAGAATACAGAACATTTTGAGTACAGAGAAAACATTTAAATATACACAACATACCAAAATCAAAACCAAGGATCGTCATAGGTTTGTGATACATAAAAGACATGATTAAATTTAAAGTCTCTGCCTCATTTCACCAGTCACTGCCCCTAACCATCCACGGTGGCCATCCGACAAACGGCAGAAAACAGCAACTACTTTCCACGAGACTAGAAACTAATGGGGACCACGTTAAACAGCCTGACACACACATGGTCAACCGATTTGCATACCATCATTTAACCGAATCTCACAAAATGACCTCATCGCAACTTGCCAACGCACCCTACCAGTCCACAGTTCTTAATGAACTTCTGGAGGATGACCCGTCGAACTCAGAACACCAAGGTGATCACACCCATGTTGAGAACGACCTCACATAACGTGACGCATGGATAACTCCATATTAAACCAACAACACTACCAGCCCTGCACACAGGCAACACTCCAATTCTACTCCCAAAGCACATAGCTCAGCAGAACCAGACACAAATATAAGTTGGTACCAACCAATTTTCAAAACACACCAAAATGAACGTGGCCCACCATTAAAAGAAAAAATTACCAATAATTTCACGCCCTACACAACTCACGGACACCAAACGACTACCACAGTCCGATACAGGGTTTCGCATAATTACTACAAACACCGACAGGTGTCATCTGACACATTTAAATAAGCACGAGGCAATTAATATCCTCAAAATTACAATTGCTTCGACCTTACGGTCCCTAACATGCCACAGCATTTCCAAAATACAGAACTACATGGTCACAGATGCGACAAGATGACAATTTCTCAAAAGCACGGGGCGATTACTGCCCCCAAAGGAAAGTGCACCTTACACAGAACAAGAACGAGTTCGCCAAATGATAATTAGCTCAAAATTTCTCCAAAATAGGGACGACGATTTCAAGGTGACACAAATTCAAAGCAGAGAACAACTGACTGACGTCTCAGCTTGGCCATCAGCTCGAAACTGACGTTCCACAATTTTAAAATATTCACACCCGAGTACACGGGGAGGGCAAGAATTACATTTCCGAACTACAATCAGGTGCAAGTTGTAACAATATTAGTAAGTCAGCAGTCTAACAGATCAAGCTGCAGATTACGAATAACCCACTGACCAACCTGAACTAGATACATTTTCAACCGACAAGAGTTGGTAGCCCGAAGGTTTCCCAGATCACAAATACAATTTCTATAGCCCTCACGTCAGCAACTGAACAACACACCGAAATGAGCATCACTCTGAAGCATCACACCTTATTTTCACATAAAATCAAAATTTCACTACCAACCTAACAAAATTATCACTAAATCATAAAAAAAAAAACTCAAAATATTAACCACGAATACGATGAACAAAACTCAGCTAACAGAAGCAGATCACAGCCTTTCTTGAGGATTACAAAAGATGACATAAGAGATTTGACTTCAGCGGAACAACTAGACCATCTCCCATCGCCCTGAACTTCATACCATCGCACTCACAGGAAATAGAACATCATAATTTCACCTTTTACACACCTCGAGTTTCCCGTTCACTAGCAGGTTTACAATTCGATATATGAGTCCTAAAAACACGTTTCCTAGACAGATCCTCTAATAACACGGTTACTTCAGAAGGAAAGGACAGAATCTCATAGGGGCCCTCATATTTTGGCTGCAGTTTACCTGATACCTGACGACCTGGGGCCTTAGCCCAGAAGTTCTTTGCATACACAAAATCTCCGATAGAATATCCACCCTGTTTTCGGCCCAAATTATATCTCTTAGCCAGCTTGTCATGCGAGATCTTTATAGCAGCTTTGGCCTCCTTCCAGATTTCTCTGACACGATCAGGAGAGGGTTGGTCAGGAAGCAGATCATGAAGTGACCACAGATTCGTTAGAGGGGAATTTGGGACGAACGCATACATAAGTGAGAATGGCGTTTTCCCATGGGATTCATGCTCAGCAGTATTGAAGGCATAGGGTAACCAATGTAATGACGAATCCCACTTGGCATGATTATCACGATGATATGCGATAAGCGCAGCTCTCAAATTTCGGTTAACTCTCTCTGCCAAACTAGGGTTGGGGTAATAAGGTGTCGTGGTGACATGGGAAATAGCATAATCAAAACAAAATTTTCTGAACTGATGAGAAACAAAAGCCTTGGCATTATCTGACACCAGGTATTGACTAGGACCGAAAGAAGAGAAAACAGACTTTAAAGATCTTATGACAGTAGCAGAGTCACAATTTCTAGTGGGAAAAATCCACGAAAAGCGAGAGAAACCATCAACACAAACAAAAGCAAAACGATTACCTAGTTTAGACCTCGGCAGGGGCCCAACGAAATCCACATACAAGCGTTCCATGGGCCTGGACGCAGATTCGGAAGCTAAATTACCAACCTTACCACTGACGGTAGGCTTACTCACCTTACAGTCATGACACCCCAGCACGAACTTTCTCACATCCTTATCGAGACCCTTCCAAACAAAAGACTGCCTTATTTTCTGTCGAGTTTTGAATATTCCTAGGTGGCCTCCAGCGGGTGACTCGTGAAAATACATTAGCATGCCATTTATCAGCTGAGTAGGCAAAACAACTTTAGGCTTTCTATCACGCCTAGTTACACAACACAGTACACCAGACTTTAAAATATAAGGTTTTATCTCTTCTCCAGAAACTAATCGAGCAATTAAGTCACACAAGACGGGATCTTCCTTCTGATGGTCAGCAATGTCTCCAAACAATAACGGTGAATTTACTAACATGTGTTGAGCTGAATTAGCCCCAACAACAATAGGTTCCTCTAAAGAGGGAGTTTCGCACCTGTCAGGATTTTCTCCATAGAGACGCTTAAGTGACACAGCACAAATATTTTCATGATTTTCCTCGGGAACGAGATTCTTACATTTATTAGGAACTTCTTCGTACATGCGGCTAAGGGAGTCGGCTATGACATTTTCACAACCCTTTATATGACGAACGGTGAACTGAAATGATGAAATGCGGGTTGCCCACCGGCGATTCGCCCAGTGGTTCGAGGTCTAGCCAGGACCCAGCTCAGGGCCTGGTTATCGGTTTCAAGTTCGAAAGGAACATGTTCGACATACATTCGGAATTTCTCCAGCCCAAACATCACTGCGAGCCCTTCAAGCTCGTATACGGAATAATTTGCTTCAGCAGGGGACAGAGTTCGAGAAGCAAAACCAATAGGTCGTCTACCTAACTCACTTTCTTGTAACAACACAGCAGCTACAGCACCGAGCGATGCATCCGTCTGGATTATAAACTTCTTACTGAAATCAGGGACAGCGAGGACAGGAGCCCTACAGAGTGCCTCCTTCAAATCATCAAAAGCTGCTTGCTGCGACGGACCCCATTCAAATTTCACATCAGACCTTCACAGATGATTAAGTGGCAACGCGCGTTGCGCAAAATTGGGTATAAATTTGCGCAAAAAGCCAACCATTCCCACAAATCGGGCTACTCCTTTCACATTTTTAGGGGGTGAAAAATCTCTAATTCCTTGGGTTCGGGAGTCATCGACCGAAACACCTTCAGCAGAAACAACATGTCCAAGAAAGGCAATTTTAGATTTAGCAAGGGACACTTTAGACAACTTTACGGTTAGACCAGCAGCTTTTAACCTCTCAAATACTTCACGAAGATGGCGCACGTGATCTTCGAACGTCTCGCTATAAACAACAACATCGTCCAGGTAATGATACAAGTAATCAAATTTGATGCCAGAAAACACGTGATCAAGAAGCCTACTAAGCACAGCGCCCCCTGTAGAGAGACCAAAAGGCAAACGACAATACTCAAAGAGATTCCAATCGGTGGCGAATGCAGTCAGATGCTTAGATTCTTCAGCTAACGGAATTTAGGAAATATGCCTGGGTCAGGTCAATGAGGCTATAATAGGAGGCGTTTTTGAACCAGGAAAAACAGCTATGTAAATCAGGAAGAGGGATGGATTCTAAAACAATCTTTTTGTTTAACCTGCGATAATCTACGACTGGCCAAAAACCACCATTAGGCTTATGTACTAAGAACACAGGTGAGGAATATGCTGATGTGGAGGGTCGAATCACTCCATCTAGTAACATCTGATCGATTAATTTCTTTAATTCCAACATTTTGGGTGGACTCAAACGGTAGGGAGGATGTCTGACGGGTATAGTATCCGTCACTTGAATTTTATACTCCAGGATCTTAGTCATTCCTAATTCGTCAGTGAACACCTCGGGAAAATACCCACACAAATCTCGAATCTCTTTAGCTTGAGCGTCAGATAAATTACTTAAATCCAAGGATTCAACCCCGGTGGACAAGACGGGTTCAGCATCACGGTTGACAACATGAGCACTCGCGCTAGGGACAGCAGTAGCAAGAAATTTAAATTTTACCTCAGAACAAAACCTGAACCAGAATGATTCGTGTTGCATATCTAGCAGTAAGCCAGTATAAGCAAAAAAATTAGCGCCCAGAATAATAGGACATGACAAATTCTTAATGACCCAAAAGGAAAATTTCCAACAAAATTTATGAATCCGAACTTTAAACTTCACAGAACCAAGAACGTCCAATTGAGCACCGTTGGCAGAAACCAACTTAACATCTACATTTGACAGGTTACTGAATTTACAAATGAGTTTCATAGACAAATACCAATTCTCGCTAACCAATGAAGCAGCACTTCCTGAGTCTAACAAGGCAATAATACATGCATCATTTATCGAAACTTCAACCCTAGGAGAGGGCAAGACCCCATCAGAAACCTTCGAACACACGCCACTTGCTCCGATAACTTTGGCGCGGTCCTTCGTTAATTCATTGCCTAAGGCACACAACTGATTTTGGGCGGAACGAATACCTTGAGGCCTGCCCCTGGATTGTCAATCCCTTTTTACTGGACAATTCCGATGCATATGACCGGTTTCCTTGCACTTATAACACGTCACAGGACGGTTATTAAAATTTTGGGGAGAACGACCCTACCCAGGCGGGGTTCGAACCAAGGGAGGTCGAATGAAAGGAACAGAATTTCCTCGGTGAAAAGGCTGGCTATTAGCATACCTGGCAATGTCAACTGAACGTACTGACTCGGCTTGAATACCGTCTTCACAGAGACCCTTAATAGTAGTAGCGGTGGTTCCGATACACAAACAATTTCTGAATTCCGGAGTTTCTCCAGCCAAAATGAGTTTTACCACTTCAGTTTCGGGCATGATTACCCCGAACACCTTCACAAACTTGGAAATATCAACTATATAAGAATTTATTGGCTCGTTCATACCTTGAGCACGATACAAATACCGACCCTTCATAGTGTCCAAGGATCTGATTGGTACAAAAATTCTTAACACCTCGGTCATAAAATATTGAACGCTCCACCCCTCGCTCATCGCACTAGTCACATACGTTCTCAATGTGTCTGACATATGAGGAGATATCAGCTGGAATACTACTTGGTCACTCACATTAAACTGTTCTGCACACTCGTGAATATCGACCAAAATCCTTAAGAAAATCACAATTTCTTCCGCCGTGTCCATTCTTCGCCCAGACAGCCTAGACACAAAACTCACAATAGGGTGGTTCACCGTACCAAAACTGGCCTTAGAAAATATAGAGTAATTAGAATCACCCTCGCTTGAAGCACCACGGCCGGACATCTCTACACACAAATCCTCTTGAACAGAACTACGATTTCTGGGACTAACAGTAGGAATGGTGTTACGCCCCGAGCTTGAATTACCTCTTAAACACCCCTGAGACTCGGCAATAAAATTTCCGGCACCTTCGAAGAAGGAATTTGGTTTCACTGTAGGTGGCTGATGACCTGCATTACCCATAGCATTAACTGACCGAAAGGACCCAATACCTTTAGAAATTATTTCACTAGTGATTGTCCTATTAGAATTATGGTTAGGCAAGGGAACATTCCCGACAGATCGGGGTTCAAGCATTGACCCTGCCACACGAGATGAGACTGCGGTACCAAACACAGAATTGCACGTTACGCAGTTGCAAGTAGAATTTTCCCCCCCGGAACGCCCTGAGACCAAGCCACCAGAATTGCTTCTGCTTAGATATGAACTCGGCTCTCCAGCGGCCAATGCCACTCCAGTACTCACTGAGGAAAAAGTAGGAAAATCAAAGGATACATGGTTATTATTTGGTGCAGAAACCATTACAGCATTCGGAATATTTGATCCTGGGTGCGAGGTACCAGTTTCTAATGCAACGACATTGGACCCGGAGTTACTTGTTATTATCTCAGAACTAACGGCATTGTGTTCGCGAGACGGAAATAGACCCGACCCTTCGCGGCAAGGGGGTGGGTGGCCTAGCTCGTTCACAGCTGGCTCGACTGGGTTACCAACCTTGCGACACAAACTTTCAGACACACAGGCAGAACTATTTACAGGACTGCGATTGCTAATTTGGGTAGTTTTAAGCAAATCACCATCTTTATCACAGGAATTGACACTATCCAAACACTGTGCGCACTCAACTAACTTGATCTCAGCATCTAATAAACCCTTCAATTCGGACATAGGTCGTGTTTCATCGGATTCCATTAGATCAACGCAGAGCAGGTAAAGATATTCAATTCGAGCTCGTAACTTAGTAAAATTGGCAGGACCGCATTCAACCTCTGAGAAACAAAATCTTACAACATTTGATATTTCTTGAACAAGACAACAAATCTTTGACTCACCCAGTTTGAATTCTGCCAATGACATTTTAGGTGGCGTTGCTGGAAATTTCACAGCATACTCCAAACTCGTCCTCGCCAGTTCTGTTTCGGCAGGTACTTGGAGATTACGTATTAGCAGTTCATATGTAATCTCCTCCTCAGTGAGATATTTCACCTTCAAGTTGCGTCTAGCCATCTCACAGATGTTTCATGTAACAGAATCAGAATCAAGCATTACACAGAATACAATTAATATCCTAGCTGTGTGGAGAGAAAAAAAATAATAGGGGATGGAACAGTTACTTTCTAAATTTTCATGTTGGATTAATAAATTGCAATTAGTCAGCGGAAAAAATGGTTATCACCGGCACTGGAGAGAGAATCAACCATGCTCGGGATGCTACCACTGTCGCACCTCACCTCTTCCCAACCTTGATATGATCAAAATTAGCATAATTAAAAGAAGTAATTAATTCGGTGACACTAAGGCAACCGGGAGGGAGCCCCACACGCTCAGTGGCATTCGCCACGAAGGAGGAATGGGGGGGGGGGGGGGGGGGGGAGCGTTCTTATTTTCGTAGTCTTAGAAACGCCCTCAATAATTTAGATCAAGGCAGGAAATAGGCGATGCCAGGACAAGCCTGTTAATTGGAAGGGCTGGACTTACCCTGAGACCGAATGCGAACATTTCCCATCCAAAATGCCGAGGAAGGTACAAGGTAACCATTTCCGCTGAGCTTCATGCACAAATAATAATCATAATCTCAAGATGACTGCTCATTGTATTAACATAAGTATTACAAACAACTAAACTAGGTAACACCTTAAATATAAATAAAATGCCACACAATCAACATATGATCCCAGTAGGTTATGATTAGGGCGACGCGAAATTAAAACCCCGTGAATTTAAAACGCGTTTCAACCAACACATCCCTCGTCCAAGTGACGATTTGTATTCCCGCATTATAATTCACAACTAAAAATACTAAAGTAATTCCCCAAAATAGTATGAAAGGAAATAACGACATGAAGTAAGGCAAAAGCTACTCCAGAAAACAAAGTTGTTTGACACAACCAAACAAGTCGCTTATTACGACCAGACCGTCTGAAGGACACCTGTCAACTGAGTTGGCGAGGAGCCGTTCTGACAAAGTTAAAGCCAACACCCACCCTTAAGAGCAAAACGGAAAACTAAATAATGAAGAAATCCCCACCCTGAAATAATGCAACGCAAAATGAGGAGGACCACATCCCCTTCCAAAATGCCTTAACCTAAAACATGTCTTAAATTTATATCTGAATTGCCACACGACACGTGCCTAGGAAATACACTACGAGAGTCAAATTGAAAGTTTTTAGAATTAACAGTCTTAGCAAATTCAAAGTTTCGTCAGATCCCTGTTAGATAAGGTTTGAGCAATACTATACTGTTTTATGCCTCTCCCCAGAGGAAATGAAAATTTCCTCCGGGAAGGGGTCTTCGACACTCCAAGTTCTGCGTGTGAGATTCAAGAAGGCTGGATACTGACTGTTTATTGTTCGCTGAGGGCTTGCTTTCCAGGGAGAACGTGACCATCCCCTCTCCACTGCACAGTTTGGTCGTGCCAACCAAACTTGGGGGCGCAGACCACCATAACAACGACATAGTCCAAGAGAAATGTTGGTACCACAAGTGGTGCTATGACCCAAATCTTTAAGAGTTTACTCAGAAGTGCTACGACGAAATGTTCCCAGGGTAGAAACTCAACCCACTAATGGGGCTTAAAGGGGTTTCTAGGAACCTGTGCGCAGCAGTTCACTTCACAACAGCAGCGTAGAAATGTCAATCTTCCAGGGTATTAACGTCAGCTCTTTCTCAGGCAACAAATGTAGGTTCAAGAGTTTTGGAAACCAATTAGCTGGTAGCAGGAGTGCTTGCGAAATACACCAGCTCCAGACTGTTGTGAAATAATCGCAGTTGCGTAAGCCAATCTTGGACGTTTCATTTTCTTCATGTAACGACGTTAAAAGTCGTTACAAGAATGCTGAATTAATCTGTAGTTGAACTGAGGAATATCCAATAAGACTATATCCTTAAAAAAACAAAGCACCATATCTGCACAAATCACATTAAAATAGAAGGACAGCAATATGTTGATGGTAAATGAAACAATCTCTGGAATCAGGAATTTCCACGAACCCACAAATTGTTATCCTGTTTACAGATGCTAGTCGGAATAATGTAATATTTCATTGGTATTAGACGACATTCACATCTAGAGGTCATTAAACATGGAGGAGGCATTTCAGCCATTAGGTCATGTATTGTACAAGGAGTACATGTTAGAGAATTACTATGTCTAAGAGAGTCTAATGTCACAGTATGATTGTGTTGGCACAGGCTAGCTTCACAGACAACCATTGCCATGTGTCTGTTGGATTATCTAAGTCAGTAGAGCCCACTGAAGGCTGATTTGATCCTCAAAGCATTATTGGGGTAACAACCCTAAACACTATAATGAGGCATACTCAGCAAGATGCCACCTTATGTGGTCTCGGGGTATGTATTGAATCTCCCCTCACAAAGGTCCTGGGTTAAATCCCTGGTTCAGCCAAGAAATTGAATTCTTTGCTGAGGGTTGGAACAGGATAAGCCTCGTGAAGAAGTGGGTTTGATTTTCACCTCAGTCATCGTACAAGTGGGAGCTGGAATACCTGAGAGGTTCTTAGAGATCACGAGCTGTGTTGCCACCCTCCTGCAAGTAAACCGAGGACCGAGAACACCTCCTCAGTGGTTCACACGTATATTGTGGCTTTCAATTGGTCAACACGAAATAATTCGGAATATGCAAAAACATTACCTGAAATAAATTCCATGTGATTAATATGTATTTTTTTATGGACTAGTGAAGAAGGGGAAAACCAAGGGATGACATATTTCACTCGTCAAGCGAGCATCATCAGATCCAAATCTGAAAGACAAATAGCTCTACTAAACACTACCAACCCTACAGTGACACCCACAAACAGTCTCTGTCCTCCAAAAACAAACGAACAGTCAGAAAACTTAGTACGGTAAGTATGGTAATTATTACTGATAAATATTAAGGTATAAGGCACCCGAAAAGAGAACCAACTTATTTATTACAATGTTGCAAGACTTAAAACGCAAGTGTTTTATAGTGTTACTTGTCTTTTGGATTTGGACCTGATGATGCTCCCGCGACGAGTGAAACATGTCATCCCTTAGCTTTCTCCTTCTTCACTAGTCCAGTAATTGGAATTATCTGTGTTGATCAACTGAATATCAACTGTTAATCTGCCATTTATACGAGGAGTCCGAACCGCCGATCTCACATGCATGGAGCGGGAATTGACTTGGTGAGAGGCAAGCAGCTTGACCACTGTACCATGATGTCTCCCACTCTTTGTACAACACATGGCCTAAAAGGTGGAATTATACATTAATGGACAAGACCTGGACAAATGGCTAATCATGACACTTTGGCGATTGTGACATTTAATAATACTCAAGCTGTAAAAAACTGAAACCAACCAGAAAGTGAAGTGTCATACCTCCAGCTACAAGACCCTGTCTGAAAAACTGTACATTGAAAACTTCTGCAGAGTGTCTCACCTTCTAACAGGGAGAATGCCAACTTGTGAAAGTAAATAACACAATCGATTTTTATATTCCTCTATGACCTTCCACGAGGGTTCGTCAACCTTCAGTTTATAACAAGTGTCCACTCCTACAGTTTCGCTAGATATGCTTCTCCAGTACATTGTATTCAGACCAGGATTTTGGCGCTCAAGTATCTTGAACAGAGAACTTATGTCAATGCTCGGGCTGCTGGGCAGATTAAAACTAATATTGACAAAGGTGATAAGGTCCTTAGGATCAATGAAATTGAGAACAGCATCTGGCCATGGCTCTTTCTCTCCAATCAGTAACTTCAACCAAGTTTCGGTACCTTCATTGAGGCAATCCAGTAAGAAGGCACCTGAGTTATTTCTCCAAGAACCATCAAATCGGGGATGATATTCTGGTCTAAAGCCAAGTATAATATTGCTAAAGATAAAAACCTTGATTTTCTGTACTTCTGACTCGGACAAATATTTCTTTGGATAATCCTTGGGTACAAGAGCTAACTGTCTTGGCGAATCACTCGAAATCTTTTCTTCCATTACTGACTAAAATATACAACTTGTAAGAAGAATGAACTAGGATGACGAATATCTCTTGTTTTCACAGTTCCCAAATAGTTGGAATAACTTCCAGATCACCTCCTGAAAATACAATGAGAAATGATTATTCCAAGAAATGGATGTGTTATTAAAAACAAAAGACATACACGTTCCAACTTACAAACAGATATATCAATACCAACCCAACAATCAAAAATGTTCTTCCTTAACAAGATGTTTACAACAGCAGTGATGACAAATCCACATACATATTCATTTTAGACCTTTTTGCCCTTTCGTAGACTGCAAGCCTCTGTTTGCGAACAGGTCGCCTCCATAGTCCCCTATAAGCAGTTAGAACTGCAGCCTCCTCTGCATCTACACCTCTCACATTGAAATCGTTAAACACTGAAGCTAACCATCGCCTTCTATGTCTACCTCTGCTTCTCTTACCCTCTACAGCTGAACTCATTACCCTCTTAGGTAATCTCTCCTACCCCATTCTCATCACATGACCCCACCATCTGAGCCCGGTCATACGAACAACTTCATCTGGCGTGTTCATTTCTAACTTGGGCTTCATCTCTTCAATACAAGTACCCTCCTGCCATTGCTCCCATCTATTTGTCTCAGCATCATATCAGTTATCTCTAGCTTATGTATCACATAACCAGAATCTACCAAGCTCTCACTTCCATACAGCAAGGTATACAGCACTTTAGGGAGAGTTTCGTCGCTACATTAACTTCTCTCTTGCAGAATACTGCAGATCGCAACTGAGAACTCAATGCATTGGCTTTTCCACACCTCGACTCTATTTCCTTCCCCACACAACCATCCTGAGAGAATACACAGCTCCACCTGCTCCAATCTAGTTCCTCCTACCTGGCTTTCTGTTTTCTTGCATTTTCTCCCCACCGACATAACCTTCTTTGAAATGCTGACCTTCATACCATATTCCCTACATTTCTCTTCAATTTAAACATGTTGGCTTGTAAGCTTTCGATGGAGTCCGTCTTTACAACCAGGCCATCAGCATAAGCCAGACTGCTTACCTGGTTTCCACCTAATTGAATCCCACCCAGCCAGTTTATGCCCATCAGCAAATGGTCTATGTAGCCTCCCCTCACTCCTGTAACAAACTTGAACCAACAACTCATCCTACCATTAACTCTCACATAAATACTTTTGATTGCCTGTAGCAGTCTTTCCTCGATACCATAATTCATTAGGATGCTAAGCATTTTCTCCCTGGATACCATACTCTATCGTATGCCTTCTCTAGATCTGCAGAACAAAAACACAACTGTCCATTCATCTCATAGAATTTCTCAATAACTAAGCGCATACTAAAAATTTGATCATGACATCCTCGTTGTGGTCTGAAGCCACACTGGTTTTCATCCATCTTACTCTCGGTCGATGATCGAACTCTCCCTAATGCCTGAGTACACTTGGTCTGGACACTTATCAAATAAATGCCTGTATAATTCTTGCCATCCTTCCTGTTAGCTTGCTTATTTATTGGCCCAATGTCTGCTTTTGTTTAGTCAGAACGTACCGGTACGTTTCGTAAATCCCATGCCAATTCAATTATAATACTATGCAACCATTTCAACCCTGCACCCCTGTATCCTGACCGTTCCTTGTTAATGTCAGCAATTATTTACCATCTACACTTTGAAATTTCTCATCAATCATTTCCATGTACTTCTGCTCAAGTTCCTTATCCTGGAGATTTTGAACCCTTGTCCATCTGCAAATAGCCCTCAATTTCTGCATTTTAGGTCCAACTATGCTTAATTCTCAGCCTCTGAAAACCCCGCAATTCCTGATCAATTCCCTAAATTCAAAATCAGTAATGTTATAATATGGTTTGTTATTGACCTGGTTCCTCTACCCTCCCATGTGTATCTGTGAATCTCCTTATGCTTCGAGAATGAGTACGCAACAGATAACCTCATGCTAGCACAGAAGTCCAATAAACATTTCCCATTGGTGTTGGCTTCCCTATCCTCACCCCACTTACCCATTGCCTTCTCACACCCCTCAGTCCTATTTCCTATCCTATACTCTGTACGCTGGGAGAATGTGATTGACAGTTCCCGTCCCGCCACGTGGTCTGAGAACGAGGCTGCCCAACTGTGCAAGCCAGAGATACAGCTGACCAGGCACTGAAGCACGGGGGCTGTAATAGGCTATTGCAACGCAGAGTATTAGGACATCAACTATACAAACATGGATTGGTCAAGAGGTAGAGAGGTGATGACTGACGTGGAATTTCCGGCCAAATGTCAATCCCTTTCTCCAAGCATACAGAGTATAGCATTGAAATACCCCATCAGTACCACACTAACCTTATTGTTAACTCGCACTACCACATCACCCAGTGTCTACTTCGTCCTGATCCGCCCCTTCACATGGAGCGTACACTGAAACAATCCTGAACCTATTTCCATCCACATTAATCGTACATTTACATACCTCACAGAAGCTATGTTACGCTCTAAGGTTCTCTTGACATACAGCCCTACTCCCCACTTTGCCCTGTATCGTTTTACACCTGACAGGTATACCTTGTATTCTCCTACTTCCTCCTCTGTATCTCCCTTTATCTGAACTTCACTATTCCCCAGAATATCCTATCCCATCCTACTTGGTGACTCAGCTAGCCCTACTTTTCTCCTTCCTTAACCACCGTCCATATTAATTTCACCTCATCGAATACCATTCGATTGCCTGTTCATTTCCAAGGAGTCCCTGATCTGTCAAATATCAGTTGGGAGTGGGACTCCATCACTCCCATAGGTCCGAGGCTTGCTCATGACATTTCTTGCAGGTTTAAGAAGTACAAGTGAAGCAGGTTGCTAGCCTTACTTACACAGGGCCCCATGAGCTTCCCCTCAGGGAACAAACAAGTGAGTTGGTTAGTCTTAACCGCCTGAGCACAAGGAGGGCTAAGATGCCCACTCCTATTCCATAGTAACTGGTACCCCAACTGTCAGGACCACTGACTAGGCCACTCAGCCATTGCACATGGTTCACGAACTAGGACGTGACTACACCATAAACCATGATAAACAAATACACAGTCATGGCTAAATGATTAGAATAAGATATTTTCACAATTTGTTGATTAAATGAAACATAAGACTTATAACGGTGAACTGAAGAGTTCTGAATGCTGTGGAGATCATTTACCCGAGCATTCCATGAATTAAGATGATCACTCATTACTTATGTCATAGTCACAATGCCAGGTTGAAGCATCCTATTTGTCCCGGACAACTGACCCCAAATCCTTTATCTTAGGGTATCATCTTGGTGGTTTTAAAATACAGATGTTAGTTGCAAGGGATTCCTGAGGGTTATTTTGGCAGGAAATATTTGCAAAATGGAACTATTTGTATTTTGCAGATTCTAACTACTGTTAGATTTTTGAACACATGGGTTACAGGGTCCCGAGAAATCTCATTTTTAAACACGTCATATTTTTTGGTTATTCTGCAGCTTCTCTTGACCCAGTAGCGGCTGGCATATAATTCTTCTGGATGTTGCGCTATTTTCACAAAGAAAGTAGGGAGAGGGGGGGGGGGGGGGGTGCAAACACTGCTTGATATCAGAGAACAAAGTATACTCGTGCACGGTAAAACTCATGAAGCACATTCATAACAGATACCGCAGTTCAGAGAACATCACATTCACCTTGGGATTGAATTGATTATAAGTAATTTGAAGAACGACACGAGAACACAACAGCGTAAGCCATACTCAAGGTCAAGAAAGAGCTTCAAGTGTCGCACTCGCATGCAAGTTACACATATCTGAGGTTATATAACTAAAGAAAGTTTCCGTCTAGTCAATTCCATTACATTTATGACTCCTTAAAACATCACAGGAACATGTTTCGAGAGCTTGGAATGATATTCTCTTTATCAGCCTCTGCAGTCTCTTAGCATTAAGTTTTCCAGTTGGTCAACACGAATTGTGCCCAGTTACTTTAGGAGGGGAAAACAAGTATATATACATTCTAACCTGAAAGATATATCACATGAGATATTGATCACAAAATAACACGCTATTATGTACAAAGAATAAGAGGGCGGATGGCATGTTTCAAACATCAGGCGATCATTACATCCTGCTCACTTAGGCTTAATTAATGTACGATGTTTATGTATTACACTTATGCTCAAATATATATAACCAAACCAAACCCCACGGCGCTACAGCACATGAAGGGCCTAGGCCTACCAAGCGACCGCTACCCAACCATTTGGCCTGCAGATTATGGGGTGACGCGTGGTTAGAGCGTCGGACCCCCTCAGCCGTTAACCTTGGTCGCCGTGGCCGGGACATTGTCAGCAAACTAATCAATTGTTCTCACGAGGCTGAGTGCACCCCATTCCAGCCCTCACATCAGTTACTAAAATCCGTGACGGAGCCTGGATTCGAACCCAGGGCCTCCAAGTGCGAGGCAAGCACAAATATATATACAATATTTAAATTACAAATGTTTGTAAAAATTGCTGTAATGTGTCATGTTAATACTTATTGAATTGTTTATACATATCCCAAGTTTAGAGTAATTCTTTCAAATAATTTACAATATAGGTGTGCAATAAGTTGAATACAAGAATTTTTAAAATTTCTCGGGCACTTCCTGGTAGTTTTGCCCTTATCAGGTAATAATCCAGGGGATGATACTATCATAAGACCTTTGCTTCCAAAGTCTTCCGGGCGACTGACTACTTTGCTGCGCCAAATCACGGAACACTTGTCCAACTCGACTGCTATGGCTTGAAATTGATACGAAAGATACCCCTAGTTACATTTAAATATGTGGCTGGAAACTGGCTATACTACTCGTAGTTATGTGTGTTTGTGTTCATCATCAGCTTTTGATACCGCCAACAAGATCATCCTTCGCAGGATTTTGCTCTAATACAGTACCGTACGGTATTTATTTACTTCAATAATTCTTGTGTTGTGTAGCATCTACGTATTACGGTTGTTGTTTAATAATTTGGTTTTGATAAGATTACTTCATTCGGTGGAGAATTATCCACTTCAAGTAGCATTCTCCTTGCTAGCTTTTCACAAGCAGTGAGAGATTATCGTGTTCTGTCGAATTGCGTCGAGAGTTCTAAGAACGGCTTTTTTAAAATTTATATAGTTATTTTGCGACATGTGCAGTCAAAAGAGGGTCGGTGAGCAAACAATTGCTTCAACTTTGGACTCCACGGATCTAGATGAAAGTGATTTTTCATTGGAAGTGTCCAAGATGGATATTCAAGTAGTGTCTATGCACTAAAATATTTTGATAATATCCTGCGCACTTCTGAAACGGAGTACATCCAATAACCAAGGTAAGCCATTAATATTAAGCACATATGCATGTTTATAGCCAGGGGCAGCCGCTCCTTATGTGCTGAAGTGCTGCAGCACATTGCTTTATTTGAAAATAAATTATTTTAATAGTAGGCCTATTATCTACAAACACAACCCTTTAAAAAAAGACGGCAAACAAAGAATAGGAAATATTTCTTCTCCCCTCACTACGAGGCACAGAACATGTACGGTTCGAGGTATCTAGGCGTGCGCTCCACTCCGTGCATGGCGTTAGCTGTGCAGATCACAGCCCAGCGCGAATTTCCAAGTTTATTGGCAGGAAGCGTGAATGTTGTCTTCTGCGCATGCGCGCCCAACTTTTCCCTTGTGTTCTGGATGTGCTGTTGGGACAACAGCTAAGACCAGTCATCAGCGATTCTTTATTCGACCACAGAGAGGCAGCACTGATCACACATAATGTGAACGTGGCCAGTGGCACTATCTGGACTCAGCAATATGATTTAAGAGGGAATCGCTCAAATAAAATGGGGTGAAAAAAAGCAGAGGAAGCCATCAGCTGTTCCCGCCAGCAGGTCATTTTCAATACTCCCAACCTACTTATTCTATAGCCACATTTTGTAAATCGATGTACTATAAAAATTATAATGTTTATGTCGTCAAAATAAGGACATGGTTATTGTGATGCCTAGTTCATAAATTTCACTATAGCAAAATAACATGTGATTTTGCATTACGGCGTTGCTGGTTTCATTTTAATGCTTTTGGTAATACTGAGTAGTACTGTTTTTGCGCGGTCAGACTAAGTGTTTTCGAGTTCGTGAATATTTTGTAATTGGAGGTGTTATTGTGTGCAGTACTTAATTTTGTATGAGGAATGAGTACGTATATGTGTTGAGTTTGTTTGCGTGTTTGTGCAATATGGAAAACTCAGTGGAGAGCCTCTTGAAAACCCCATTTTCAACCAGAACTCTTGAAGAAAAAACTAAGGTAAATAAGTTAGGTAGACCTACCCCGGACTTAGATATTGCTCAGAAAGCCACTTCTAACAAATCTGCATACACTAGAAAATTTAATAGAAAAGTGTATGAAAACGATTGGGTGTGCGGGTGTGAGATTAGAAATGCCCTTTTCTGTTTTCCTTGTTTGTGTTTTGGCAATAGTGATTCTTGGGGAACAGTGGGTGTTAGAGATCTTGGGCATCTAAACGCTTGAGGAAGCATAATGACAGCGAGAAACACATCAATAATTCTTTAAATATAAGTGCTTTAGGAACAGTTAATATTGCAACACTATTAAGCCGTGCTTATCACGAAGAAAAAGGAAAGCACAATCAACAAGTGGAGAAGAACATGTATGTGCTATCCAGAAATATAGACTGCATTAAGTTTTGTGGTGCGTTTGAATTAGCCTTAAGAGGGCACGGCGAAAGTGATAATTCAGACAATCCTGGCGTTTTCTTGGGCCTAGTAGATTTAATTTCCAGTATAGACAGTGCAGTAATGGAGCACATTGAATCTAATAGAGTTTCCAAAGGGACCTCAAAAACCATCCAGAACGAGCTGTTGGACTGCATGATAGAAACCTGCAGAGAAGTGATAGCAGAGGAAATGCAGCAAGCATATTTTGTTAGTGTGATGGCCGATGAAACTACCGATGTTTCAGAGCAGACACAGTTAGTGTTGGTATTTCGGTATGAGAAAGATGGTATTCCATACGAGCGATTTTCGGGCTTCTTTAAACCGGAAGGTCATAATGCGGATTCCCTTGCATCATATATTTTAAGTGTAATGGACAACATGTTTAACGCTACACCACACAACGTTATTGCGCAGACCTACGACGGGGCATCAGTAATGAGTGGTGGTAAAGGTGGAGTGCAAGCAAAGATAAAAGCCTGCTATCCCAACGCGCATTACATCCACTGCTATGCACACCAACTGAATTTAACAATGGAACATGCAGCTTCGCAGAATCAGTCGGCTAGGATGTTCTTCGCTCACCTGTCAGCGTTCCCTGCTTTCTTCTCAAGGTCGCCGCAACGGAAGTCTGCTTTAGTAGCAGTGGCAGCTCGAAGAATTCCAACTGGACCAGCGACTAGATGGAATTTCATGTCGCGCACCGTAAATGTGGTGTACGAGCAAAGGGTATCCGTAAGGGAGTGTTTATTAATCCTGGAGAAAACCCCATCCTATAAAACTTGCCTTCAGGCAAACGGGCTTCGTCGCAGCTTAGAAGACGAGGAATTCATATTTTGGCTACATTTCTTTCATAAATTGATGCCACATGTGGACATTATGTACAATCAGTTGCAGTCAAGAACAGCTGATGCCGTGAAGATAAAATCCGCTGTGTCACACTTGATTCAAGTGATCAACATCAGGGAATCGGTGGAAAACATTGCTAGTACCGGTACTTCTGAAGAAACGTGTGCTTCAGAAAACAAGCGCAGAAAGTTATCATGTCGGCGCACTGATGCCAAGGAAGTATGTGATAGAATAACACGAGAAGCCCGCGATCGCTTCCAACCTTGGATCACCTGGAAGCAGCAAAACTGTTAGATTCCACCAACTTTGAACTATTTTCCAAAACTTTTCCAGATAAAGAACTAGGTGTAACTGTTCGGGCCTATAGCATGCTGGAAAAGAAAAGGCTCAGAACAGAACTGTCGGTTCTGTACTGTAGGCCAGATTTTAGGAATATTGGTGGGGCAGTCCCTCTTCTGCATTTCATAATATCCAGTAATCTGCAAGGTACGTTCTGCCAAACAAGCAAGCTTCTGAGAATATTAGTAACAAAACCCATGACTACTTCAGAGCCTGAGAGGTGTTTCTCATCGCTGAAGAGGATCAACACCTTTCTGCGGAACACCATGGCACAAGAAAGACTAAGTGCCCTCGCTATGCTCTCCATTGAGAAGAAGATGGTCTCCAGTATGGAGGGGTTCAATGCCAGGGTGATTGACAAGTTCTGCAGCAAGGAGGAGCGACGTATGGACTTCATTTTTCGTCACTGAGTGAGTGTTTCTATATGTTTATGTATATATATATATACCGGTATCTATTTTTTTTGGAGGGAGGGTTAGGCCTACAGCACACAACTAATTGTCTACACCAGCCACCACTGTTTATAGCTGGTGTTCGATAATTCTGGACGAGTTTTAATTTGCCGTATTTTCGGTCTGCGTACAGACATAAAACGCATCTGCCTGCGTAGTGTTAAAGCAGCATTATCCTAATATCAAAGCTGCAGTGGCATTCAACCAGGTGGCGACATCCAGGCAAATTAGGGAAGTAATACTGTATTATTGTTTTATTATTATTAATATAGTGAGAGCCTTCCCTATAGCACTGAGCATTCTTGGGCCGGGTGATGCGCGGAGAGCGTTCGGTCAGCACCACTTGACTAGCATCTACCGTTACACAACAGCGGGATGGGAATCACCACATGTGGTCATAGCATTGATTACATTCCCAGCTGGCAAGATACCTTAGTTCAGAGAGTTAAGACTTGTGGTGAAGTACTGTAGCCTCTCTCGTATCTCATGAACATGGTTAGGTGTTGAACAAAACATCGAATTTTCCTACTGAAAACTTATCTTCTCAAGAAGAAGGCGCCGTTGTGGAGGGGTTGGGGGGGGGGGGGAACCTCAAACAAAAGGTATACAGAAACAATTCACATACTCTGGAGGCTCTCGAGAACCGTGAGGATGAATTACAGCGAGTGTAGCAAAACTTCCTACGCTGGTGCAATGTGTGTTTAGAAAATGAAGGACAGCATTTCCAGCAACTACTGTGAAATTCATGTAAGTAAATATGATTATTGAATACATTGAATAATGTGAATGTGTTAAACTAGTTGGGCGCTATGCTGCTGCTAGCAGCAGTGCCATGCTGGACACGCTGCTGCACTCAGTGGCCCTTCCGTCACGTGGCGACTGCAAAGCCCCGTTCTATAGGGAGGGCCCTCGCAATAGAATGAAACTGGTAGCGTAAACTTAGTTTATCCACACTGCACTTGTCGCCACCTTCCATGAGCAGCAAAAGTTCTGTATGTGCACGCTTAACATTTCTACCCACAGAGTAGCTGTTTACTGTCCTTGTCACAAGTTGTCGCTCCAACATCTTTATTATAATGGTTCAGTTATGTGTGACGACTATTTAGGTGCACAATGTCATTTGTTGAAAAGACTTCACCTTCTGTGGTCCAGGGTGCATATTGATACTCCACTTCCAGAGGTCCTGGCTCTGACAAGACTTTTAATTTTGGTCCAAGGGTTGAAACAGGATACACTCAGTCTCTTGCGTGTTTGAGTCTCATCTCAGCCTCCTAGAAATTGTTTTCTATGGTTTCCCACTTCCACCCCAGGCAAATGCATGGATATTTCCTAAATTAAGGTCACAGCAAATATAACGACATCACAATGACACGGATAATCCGACATATCCCAGTACCAGGGAGCCACGTGATCACGATGTCGCAAAATTCCCATACAACATTATCAGGATTTTATGAGCATTTTTCTCTTACAAGTTTGCAATATGCATGGCTCTACCGTGTGATGACAATTCTCTACTGAAATTATTTATTGCTCTTTTTATGAAAATTTTATGTGGATTTTCTGTAAAAACTAAGAAAGAAGAATATATTTACATACATATATACTTATGTTTGTCTTCATTTCTTCCTTCAGAATTCTGCTTCTTTTCAGTATCATATTTCATTCAACAGAGGTTAATAATTTTATACGTTATTGGGTATGCGTGATTTTTTATTGCTTTATTACATTCTTGCTGTGCTCCCACAACTGCTAACACTGGTGGCAACCCAACCACTCTTCTGCCTGTCTGATATTACTTATAAGACTGTGCAGAAGATGATTGACTTTCTCGTGTTACAAGGCCATGGGTTCGAAGCTCGTCCTCAGTCGAGACTTGTGAAAGGAAATCCCGAAGAAACCAGTTCATTTTGCAAGACATCCTCTGCAAAAGTTACCTTTAAGTATTGGCCAAATCCAACTTCCATAAAAAAGATTATAAATTATAAAATTATAACATTTAACGTTAATGATAAAATAAAAACTATCAAGAATAAAACATATAATATAAGAAAAATCAAGGGAGGGGATTAGGGGAGGAGAAAGGGGTGTTACAACGGGGCTGCCGCGGAACAGGTTTCAAATAATGATAAAATTTAAAATGGATTTTCTGCTTCTGACCCTGTATCTCTCTCTTTGTAGCTACAGCAAGGCCCTTCCCTATCGAATGGAGAGTTGCGGTGGCTGAGTGTCCAGCAAGGTACTGGTGCTAGTAGGAGCGTAGCGCCCAACTACAGTCCAGCCCCTGAATGTCCGGCTCTGACATTTGGTGATGGTGGGTGAAGCAGGGAAAAGAGAACAATATAGCCAACTTACAACAGTGAGAAGCTGTCAATAGGAAACTTGCCATCATTGTAATTCTTCTCTAGCATCTTCACTATGTAACGTGGAAGTCCCACACGCCATTTGCAATTTTATGCATAATTCTGTTATTCCGACATTTTGCGGTACAAAACCTACATTCTTCAATTGCAGTGGAATTCCACCTAAGTTGGTGATGTCTCTTACTACTATAAACAATGTTGTCACCTGTACCAATCAGCGGTTATCCCGGTAAGTGGGCCTTTAAATATAGCTCGATGTTGCCAAGGCTCTCTTCTGTAGTCCAGTTGCTCTGTGTGTTAGTGCAGGTTTGTTGCTTTATTGTCTTGTGTGTGCACAACTACCGGTTAACGGTGTGTGAGTATATTACTTTAGTAATATGGACAGCGGTTCATCAGAATTCATTTTAAAACATGTGATATATTTTATGTAATCCACGTGGTTTTATATTTCGTAGTATAGAACCGGCAACGCTGTCTCCTTCCCCCATGAGAAATGTCAGAGCCGGACTGTAGTTTTGACACACTTACATTTTTTAACTTAATAATCATATGGGATAAGGGACAGGCTACAGTACGTCACAAGTCTTAACTCTCTGAACTAAGGTATCATGCCAGCTGGGAATGTAATCATTGCCGTGACCACATGCGGTGATTCCTGTCCCGCTGTTGTGTAACGGTAGATGCTAGTCAAGTGGTGCTGACTCAACGCTCTCAGCACGTCACGCAGCCCAACAATGGCTCGGTGCTCAAGGGAAGGGCCGCTCTGTACCTGTAGAAATATGATTCATGTCGAAACATATATATTTCCTGGTCCTTTTGTTCTGATTTACGCAAGAGCTGATATCAAGAGGTTTCAGGCTGGTATTTTCATTCGATAATAATAATCCATTACTATGAGCCTTTGGTTTGATATCTGCTCAATAAAACAGAACAAAAGGAACAGGAAGATTAATTCTGAATGAGAGTGGAACGCAGTTTATACATTCGCAGCAAATATGAATGTGACTTTTACAAACCTTGTGTCCTTGTTCTATCTTCTGGGCGATATTACGCATTGAAATTAGGAACCCTGGTCACTACTGAACCTCATGTATGTGCTAAAATACGTAAATATGGGTGTTTATTTACTGCTCTTTTAAAAACGGCTGCCATGTTCTGACAGCACTTGCATCTCGTGCAACTGTCAACAAGGCGCACTCTAGCGGCACTCACCAAGGCGCACACATTGTTGCCAACATATGAGTTATAAAATCACTGTTGATTACGAAATCACTGTTGATAAATAAGCATTCATCGGGATGTTAGCCTGTAACCATTGTAAAAATCATTGATCTGGGCGCGTTAGGCTGTAACCAATGAGATCACTACAGGGCCAAAGAATGTGTGTCTGTCTGTGTGTGCGTGTGTATGTGTGTGTGTGTGAGTCTGTGTGTGTGTTAGTGTGTGTACTCTGAATGTCTGTCCCCCCCCCTATCAATTCGAGCACGGTGAAACCGAATTGAACGCAATTCGGTACAGAGGTAGAACAAGCAAAGGGCACCTCAGTGTCATGTTTTATATCGCCGCCATCTTTACCAAAACTGAATGGCGGCCACTCAAACGGTCAAAACGTAAAATCAAATAACGACTAAACAAATCATCCGATATCTACCAAATTTGGTAACAACATACCTTCGTATAGGACGCGTCTTCTGACCAAACTACAAGGTCATCCGCCATACCATTTCAGGATGGCGGCCGTGCGAATTATGCAAACTTTATAATCCATATCATGGGACCCACCAGTTCCGATTATCGAGCCGAGAATCGCTTTAACTGTTCTAAAGGAAGAGGCACGTTCGAAATTAAAAGTTTATTTTGTAGTACTATAGTGCAGACGTGATTTTAAAAAGCTGAGTCATCTCGGTTATTTGACAAGATGGCAGCGGATATCTTGTGCCTGACTTATATTTCACTAATTTGAGTATTGCATGCAATATAGCGTACTGATACAAATTAAATAATTTTTGTATGAAATTCTTTATATATAAATAATATACTCCACTGATGAAATCGTTTAGTATAAATCACTATTTGCTAACAAGTTCTATGTAAGTCATTTTATATAGAACGATGTTCGTTGGCACAATTGGCTCAGTGGTAAAGCGTTGGCCTATCGCTCATATGCCTATGGTTCAAACCCCATCAGAGTTAGTTTTTTTTCTTGAAATTTTATATATTTATTGTTTTGTAATGACTCAGACGTTTTAAAATTAAGCGTTATATTGTGCATATTATGGTGGAAAATATATATTTAATTAAAACATAATTCGCCAGCAGATTTGCTCGAGACATCTAGCAGCCAAAGAGGTAACTGCACGCCGACCAGATTTTATTGAAAAGTTTCTTCTTATGGCCGCTAGAATGCTCTAGCCCAGTTAGGATTATATTGTTCGATACTTCTCCACTAGATGTCACGACTGGTTTACGTTGGACTCCATTGATTACTATACCATTGGCATTCTATGCGCATCGAATTTGAAGAATGACAAGATGATACTACGATACATTTTTACTTTTTATTTTAAAGGGTTTGTAACAGCCTATTGTGCGTTATTTGAAAATGTTATTTGGAGTAAAGAACAAAACGATTTCATATAGTAACTGAATTCTAGCCGTTGGTGCTAGTTCAGGTTACTAATTGGATACCTATCAGTAGAAAGGTGCTAAGTGCCATTTTTATGAACATTGAGTATTATGGTAAAAAGTGTTTATTCAGTTTATTTGTGAGTATTTATTCTTCTAATTTGAATAACATACAGATATAGTATTCCTTGCTTTACAGTGGCAGATATAGGTTCATAATATGAAAATTGTGGAATTCTGTTTGAGTGAAATGTTAGAAGTTGTGAAAGGTGCAAAGTCCACTAGTCTTTATGAATGTGCTACGTGCTAATTAAACAAAGATGACGGCTTTCCGACACGCACACACGTAACATACGGTTGTCCATACACGAAACACTGAAAATCCAAGTTAATTCCACAAACTTCCAACGACTCACCTTGTGATTTGTTGATGGTCATTGCGAAGGCCAGAAGCATGGGAAATTGCAACCGTTTAAAATCGAATAGCACGTTCGGAGGAATCATTGGGATGCGCGGAATCAAAACAACTTCTCCATCGATGACGTTTTCATTTGCTTTTCCACAGCCAGTCGAGTTCCATTGCATAGTCGAAGTTGATTGATGTTACGCAACATGATGATGACTTAGCCTACTTTCAATTGCAACTTGTGAGGTGTTAATGCAGGCAATTCCAGCGAATTCAAAAATTCTGTGAGATGGCTGACTACCTCATCTTGGTTGATAACTGTGTCAACCGATTTGAAGGAAAACAACTGTCCCGGAATGAAATTTTGAATGGACTCGGGATCTTTATTTTTCGCTGCCAATATGGCTCGTTCGCTCAGCCAATTATGGTTTTTGAAGTTCTGCGCTACGTTCGGAAAAACAAGCCGAATGAGCTCCTCCTTTGATTCGGTCAACTGATGTTCCAGGTTCATAGGAGCAGCGCGTTGGCGCAATCAGTCATGTCCATTGTGTCTTGCCCGCTGGCGTTGTGTTTGATATTCACGAACTCATTGCATTCTGAATCTATTCGCTGTTCGTTCATTTTCAGTCGCTCTCAAACGTAAGTCAGACATGCCCATACGACTATTTTCATTATCCGTCGCTCTTTGGTCATCATTGCGGTTTGCACGTGAAGTAGCTCGCCGCACATTTAACTGGCTTCGACGACCTCTGTCAGCTCTTCCTCTCCATGGCATTGTAATGGACACTAAAACGACACGGAATTTTAGTAATGTAATGTACACTGTAAAACGACACGGAATTGTTTTCATAGTAACTCAAATCTATCGAACCTACCTTGAGAACTTGACAATATTGACATCCTTTCCGTTAGTAGTACATTCTCACATTAGATATGTTGGTCGAAACACATTAACGTGAAATGTAATATTATTATAACATACTTTAATATGCTGTAATTGGATTATACAGTAAGATTCTGTTACGTTAAATATTATTTTATTGCACGTATTGATCCAAGGGTATGGTACGGGATGTTATCTTTGCTCATAGAAGATTTTGAAGTGGATGCACTGTGTCACCATCTGTCAGTCAAGTTATTAGATTCAATATTGGCATGGCTTTTTAATGTAAATTAATTTAAAAATACTGCCAATTCAATTTTGCTCAAACCACCTTCTAAACACTGTCTACCATAATGAGAACAAATTGTAAATTTTCATGAAATCGGAGCAGTAGTTTTCGAGATTTTGCCAGACTAATGCACGGCAAAGTCACGTTTCCAACAGGAAACAAACTGTGCTATCCGAACACAGGTACCCACCAGTACGAACTGCTAATAATTGAGTATTCTAAGTTCCTTGAACAATTCTGTCAACGATGCACATATTGGAGGGAAATGAGAACAATGATTGGCACATTGCACCTTTCTTCTGAAAGAGCTGCAGGACTTACCACTAGTGCCATCTTGTGATGCTCTTGGAAGGTCCTTCGGAACCACTGAGGAGTTAGCCCTTTTGATATGTAATGTTACATCGCACATAACACCATTCTAGCAAAAAAAACGGCCTTTTGAATAAAATGGCACTTAGCACCTTTCTACTGATAAGTATCCAATTATTACTTTTAGTTCAGGCAAATAGCAATCGAAAATATCCACATAGTTTGTATACACTTGTCTCTGTAGGATCATGGAAAAATTTGTTAATTCAATTAGGTTTGTGAAAGCCATGCACAACCAGACGTGTTAAGACATGCCTCAACTCAAAGTTGGATGTTGCCCACGGCAGGTCGATTATGTAATAATAATAATAAT
The DNA here is from genome assembly GCA_946902985.2 of Meconema thalassinum. Classification (NCBI taxonomy): domain Eukaryota; kingdom Metazoa; phylum Arthropoda; class Insecta; order Orthoptera; family Tettigoniidae; genus Meconema; species Meconema thalassinum. The sequence goes on from OX336397.1 coordinate 149,252,804, forward strand.
AATAATAATAATAATAATAATAATAATAATAATGTTATTGGTTTTACGTCCCTTCCGTAGAGTAGCGGTCAGCATGGTTAGCTGCCGCCCCGGAGGTCCTGGGTTCGATTCCCGGTTCTGCCACAAAATTTGAAAAGTGGTACGAGGACTGGAACGGGGTCTACTCAGCCTCGGGTGTTCCAAATGAGTAGAGGGGGTTCGATTCCCACCTCAGCCATCCTCGAAGTGGTTTTCCGTGGTTTCCCACTTCGTCTTCGGGCAAATGCCGGAATGGTAGCTTCTTCAAGGCCACGGCCGCCTCCTTCCCTCTTCCTTGCCTATCCATCCTGACCTTCCATTCCCTTCCCTCATGAGGCCCCTGTTCGCTTTGCAGGTGAGGCCGCCTGGGTGAGGTGCCAATCACACCTCACCAGTTGTATCCCCTCCGATTAGATGTTCCCAGCTCTAGGACACTGCCCGTAGAGGCGGTAGTGGTGAGATCTCTCGCTGAGTCCGTGGGTTCCACCAACCTGGAGGGTAAACGACTAAGAAAGAAGAAAAGAGAACGTCCCTTTTAACTACTGCTGCTTTTAGAGACGCCGGGATGCCGAATTTTGGCCCGAAGGGTTTCTTTAACGTGCCAGTAAATGTACTGACACGGCTCACTCGCATTTGTGCACCCTCAAATGCCAGCTGACTGCGCCAGGATACGAACCTGCAACCTAGGGCCCAGCAAGCGAGAACGTTACCGCTGAGCCACGCAGCCAGTCCGGTCGATTATGTCTCCAGATCCATAACATTCTTGAGATATTTCTTATCTTTCTTTCTTCAATGATGGTAGCAGTTTTTATCTAGGTTGTGGCGTTTCGTAGAGGTAAATAGTTTCTAAGGTCTTCAACCAAGAAATGATTCTATTATACTCTTTGATAATAACAACGAGTTATAACTATACTCATACATTTAGGAGAAAGTAGGCTATATGTTCTTTACTGAACATCTCGTTTTAAAAAGTTATTAATGTGTTTAATATTACGCAACAATGTAAAATTGGTAAAATTGTTCAAATTACTTCAATTGTTTGCCCTTCTAATAAATATCAATGACTGAATTTATTTAAAAAATAATTGTTCCATTAAAGGTGACGCATTATTTACCGGTAAATCTGATCATGTTGCAATTTTTCTAATAAAAGTTTTGGGGGAAAATGTTAAGTTTTTGTAGAACAATATCATAGGTTAGTCACACCGCCTGAAAATGAACAATGCACTGTAGTTTCAATAATACCTTCAATATTGTAGGAATGCGGTGTTCCACTCGAACAGAGCGTTGAGCCAGTACGGTAGTTTCCAGAACACGAGACAGGACAACAGCGATGAGCTTAGAAGTAGGGAATGTGCTGACACTCAAGCTGACGCATTGGGACAAACCAAAGAAGATAGGGACTGTGAACTGTGGACCCTGTAGCGCGATTACGAGCAGGGTAGCCTACTTCTCCGACTATGAACACGAGACGCCAAAATGTTAATAGCCTAGGTAATTATAAATACATGGTTTTTATTCCAATAGTAGTCTAGGATCAGTACCAGAGATAAAGCTTCTGATATTTTCTTTTCATCATTTTTATCATTTTTTATCTACTCGCGCAATGTTGCCAAACATGGGGTGCCCGATATTTACATTTGTATCACTGTTGTCAACCTGTTCAATACCAAAAATATATTACAGATTGAAGATGTTTTAATAATAAAACATCTCTATTTATAATATTTGTTCTTCGCTTCGTATCGAACAGTGATACAAACGTAAGGATCAAACGTCGCATGTTTGGCAAAATTGCATGAGTAGAAAGGAAGGAGTCGTTTGCTATTTAAGATTGCACATGTGTGTGTTTGTGTCTGCGGGATGAACGGAGATTATATAGCAATTTGATTGATATAATAAAAAGAAAATATCTGAAGCTTTTTCAATGGTACGATCCTTGTGTTGAGAAATATTCCATGCATTTTTATGAACATTTTTACGTCTGGTGTTGCTAATCGGGGAAGTACCTTTCTCGTAATCTCAATTCCGGGCCGGGCTTGAATCAGGGTGAGTTTTCCCAAATTTATTGCGCACTTCTCCTCTCCTCATCTTGTCTCGTCTTCATCACTGAGGGTCGGCTGGCCGTGTGTTCTGGAAACTACTGGCTCAACGATCTGTCTGAGTGGAACACCGCATTCCTACAATATTTAAGATACCGTATCGTATAATACGATTCGTATTATTGTTTTGATAATTTGTGGATTGTACATTTTTAGGTTGTGTGGTTAATTCATGTTTATGGTACCGGTATGCAATATTGCCCAATATTACCACTTTACCAAACTTAATCGTTTTCATATTAAAGATCGCGGGTTCAAACACGACCGAAGGCATCGGATTTTAAGAGAGTTAAAAATCTCTCAGTATGCCGTCATTTGGATGGGAAGTAAAGCCGGCGGGCTTACGTCATAGATTTATGGCATGAAAAAGAACCTTCCAAGAACTACAATTGTGTGAAGTTAAATTTCTAGGTTAGAATTGTTTAACGCTCTATAAGTTCCAAACCTCGTCGCCAGGTGCTGGTTGTGGTGATATCTGGTAGTCAGGTTTGCAGCTAGGTGTCGTTGACGGTAGCATTTGGTAGCAAAAAGTAGCAACTACTTGAGATTGATCGTTTGCAGTTCTTACCTGAATTACAGATAGCACACAATTAACACTGGTTATCAGACGGATTCTACACACACCCAAAGTACACGGGCTACATGACTGCGCTGTCACAGACCCTAAGCTGAGGAACCAACCATCAAATTGAGTTGGGTCTCGTTTCCAAGCATGGGGTAGAACAAGGACCATGGAACGATTAGATCGGTCACTCTTGTATATAACCGTGCATGGAGATCCGGTCACCACAAGCTATCATGTTACGTTCTGGCAACTCTGCCAATACACACGTAACATCCGAGTGGTAATTCCCCGCGTGCCTGTCTTTAAACGCAAACCAACTGTATTAGGCCTGCTAGAGAAAATGGAAATTATTGTAAAAAACTGTATGCGTCTCCAATGAAATACTTTGTGCATGGACCAGGCAGTAAACATTCGGAAGTGGAACTTTTCGGAACAACATTCTTAAAGTTCTGAAATTAACCAAATTACCTGAATTAATAGTCAGGGAAATATCTGGAGATGATGTAGTAATAGATGTTTACTCCTCCGCTGTCTGTGACCCGCCCAGCCCTCACAAATATGAACACGACTAATATAGGTGAAATTCCAGCTGACTCAGCCATTTCGCATCATGTACCGTATTGCCAACCCCACGCACTCGGTACTATATCGCATCCGGCAGACCAATGGTTTTTGCCTAGACCAATAATTGTTAGGTAGCGCGGCCCTTAAATAATATAAACACCCCTGTTGTTTGTCACGCACAGCGGGGGGTCAATAATCTGTATCCAGGCCAATGGTTTTGCCTAGACCAATATTTTCATCCAGACCAATGGTTTTCGCCTAAACGTGTCGTATGGTGTATTTTGCATCGGACATTTTGACAACGGGTATGACGTAGTGTAGGCCGTCAATGTGTCATGGCCACCTTCGTCGAATGAGCAAGAAGTAAAAACATTTATCTACGTAATAAAACAAATACTTCCGGTGCAGCAGTGCCAATTCAAATTGAAATCAACTTCTAATGACTCCCAGAAAGGTATGTAAATCATAATTAATACATTGCCAATAATCTGCCTTGTAAAAGTTGTGAAAAGGGAAAAGTAGGCGACCTCTTCCGAACAATTAATGACTGGGCTACGTGGTGGTTTAAAAAGAAGCTTTCCGATAAATTACTTTAATGTTTGCACCGTAACAGATTTGTTAAAATTAGTTCTCTCACGGCTCTAGCATCTTAATATAGTAATCTATATATAAATCAATGTTGCGTGGTAGTTTGTCTGTCTGTCCCCTATGCGTTCATATAGTGATCTGATTGCAATGAAACTTGGGTGAGTTGTGTGCACTCCAGGGAAGGTGTCTAGCTATAAATGATTTATGTAACACAACAGCGTGAGGCACTTAGCAGGAACCCTTATATCACACAGTAACCCAATTGCACAATCTGTACACGTATCACACCACAATGCCCGGTGTGAGATGGCTTGCTTATTTGAGGGTGCGCAAATGTGAGGGGGCCGTGTCTGTAGATTTACTGGCACGTTATAGATCCCCTTCGGGTCAAAATTCCGTCACCCCAGCGTCTAAAAGCCGCAGTTGTTAAAAGGGACGTAAAACCAATAACATTATTATCATCTTTTCTGCCTTTGATTGGTATTGCAACGCAGGCCGGGTATAGCTAGCACTGTTTATGGGTATTTATTTATCCCTGCGTAACGGTACAGATGCTGCGAAGTTCATAAGATACCAAAATGCCCACTGCTTTCATTATGAGACTTCCATAATCTCACTCGTGCACCACGTTTGCCTCTCCACCACCCCACGATCAGTGCTACCAGTACCCATGGCTAAGCAACATTTTCATTGAAATTGAATCGAAAGGACAAAGGTGAAACGTACATTGAATTGCAAACTGCACTTTTATTCAAAAGGAGGGAGGATGCATCAATTAGGGAATTGGTGATGATGCTGTATTGTCACATTTAGGCCTACGTTGTTAACACATCAGAGCACGTATTATCAACACTACAAGTAAGGAATATAGCAATAACTGATCACAATAACGTAGACAGTTTATTAATTCTGAATGAGACCAGAACGGGGCTTAATACACTTGCATCAGACATGAATGTGGCTTGTACATACCTTGTTTCCTTGTTACATCTTCTGGGTAATATTACTTTTTGAAATTAGTTACCCTGCACCTGAAATATGTGCTAAATTTGAGACAAGGCCATTGGTCGCTCCTTGAATCTACGATGGTCTGGACGAAACCATTGGTCGGTAATAGGTTAGACGACTGTTTGGAAGAAAATTACTGCTTGTCTGGTTGTGTTAGTATGTAAAGCCGTATTTCGCATTCACCTCTATCAAACTATGGCAAAACAAGCGTCAATAAAAATAAAAATAAAAAAATAATGCAATAACAGCCTCTAAGATAAAATGTTCAACTCTTGTGTCCTATGATCTATTTAGAAAATTTTCCGGATTTTGATGGTGGCTGACACCACATTTCCTCTTGTATGTTCCGCTCTCGCAACATAAATATCTCAGTTCTCCACAGAAACTTGTTTAGTATTGGTAACTTCTCATCTCACCTGCTAGAGAGTGCAACTTCCTAGCGCATGCCCATTGGCAAAGCTACGGACTTATACCAAGCACAGAGCAACTCTGAAAATGAGGGAGGAGCAAGATTTGCTCACCCGTGTCAGCCAATAGGATAGCGTGGCGTTGCCTAGGTAACTGTAAGTTCTCGGCTCGCTGTGCCGTACGAAATCTTTCTTTCTCTCCGCACACAAAAATAATTAAATATTCAATTATTTTAATGATCCTATACAACAGACCTTAAAATTTTGGAGCTGACTGTCCAAATCTGTGATGCAACAACCAACCTTTTGGGAGATAACATCTGCCCTTGAACTGAAGGGATAATTAGAGAGAGAATGGTTTAGATGTTGAAATATTCACGTTTGTTGGGGAAGGAAACGAAGAGTGACAGTATTGCTGTATCAATTCAGTAGTGGAGCCTTAACATTTGCTGTGAGCTGAAGTTTTGAACTCATAACAATGTCCCTTAGCGAGCCGAGTGGCAGTCGAACAGTTTTACACAGCCAGGCAGAATATAATTTCCAGTCTGTACGGCTTTTTAAAGAAGCTTTCGAATACAGAAGTACGTGATAACACAAATTTCTCTCACAACCTATGTTATTGTCGTGTCTGCAATTGTGTGCGTATTTGTATTTGAGGAGAGGAAACCCTCCCCTTCTCAGTTTTACCACACGAGGCATAGTATACCCCGTTCTTACCCTGAGAACAGAACTAAATAGGGATGTATGGAACTAGCACGGATAGAGCGCACTGCTGTTGTACTGGGTAAGCGCAAGGCGCTCTACATTTGTCTCCTGTGTTCTCATGCCGCTAATATGTACGAATTTAAGTTGTTTAAATGGTTATTTTCGTGACTATGCCGAGCTATTGCAGTGGTCCTCTTCGCAAAAAAAATCAGGGAAGCCCGTTTTCGTTTCACCAATTTCCACAAAATAAAGAAATGAGGAAGAAATTGTTACATGCTATTAGAAGGAAAAATTTCGGTGAGAAAAATCTGACCGAATATATTAGTGTGTTTCCATCACTTACAGCCCGATGACTTCACGAAAACTGTGTTGGATAAGTGTGACTTACAAAGGGAAATAATTCCTATTTTGTACCTATAAACTGATTAGACATTTCGGTAACAACCACTGAATTTATGCGTTTGTATTTGAAGGTGAGAGAGCAAGTTTAAAACCGGGCGCTGTTCCATCGCTTTCTCCGTGGACCACGAACACAACAAAAATAATTATTTAGGAAGAGGCCATACACAAGAAAATTGCCGGATTATCACGATAAGCCTACAATATCGGAATCTGCAGAAATCATCTCCATTGAAGTACGGGAAGAAATCGTCAATATAGGTACCGGTACACGAAGAAATGAAAGTATCATTTCTGACTCTCATTTTCAAAGACATCAATACTCGGTCAAATACTTCAAGAATAAATGTCGCAACATTAACAGTCACAAACGTATTATGGTTGGTTTCTTGAAATCAGAATTAATCGTCAACTTCCATCTGCCCGACGGAGAATGTGGTAGCGACTGACTTCTACATTCTTGAGACATAGTCAGATGAATGGAAACACTTCGTGGCCCTAAAGCAGGGATTGTCAAACTTTTAAAAAATTGTACCCCCAAGTCCTTTCCCAGGGGAAAGGGAACGATTCTTATTGAGAAATTGACAAAATTACATAAGAACCAAACGTTGCGATGCATTTTCGAGGTACACAATACCGGTATCAACTTTCTTTGATTATGATTACCTTAAAACGTGATAGTTTCATGTAAGCTATCAACCTAAAAAAAAAAATACATGAATCGAAGTCTGTAAGCAGGGGAAGCAAGTGAATATTTAAATCTCTATTTATGATTTAAGTCTTATGGAGATATATTTATCAATATAGGCCTACAATACTTTAGTAATTGTAATCTTTAGGAGAGAAAGCATGCTGACTCATATTCATTATTTGAATAATAAAGCGTGTTAGAATTTTGTTATTACCACTGTAGGCTATTAATTCTTCCTTCCTCCCGCTAGTTTTAGTGCCTCTAGTCCGTAGCTCATTTTGCAGCTGGTTAACGCCTTAAACGCTGAAAATCGTCCATAATATATATGAAGATATACCTATAGAATTAATTAATATAGTCTTGGAGTAAAATTAGAGATGATCCAATTTACTTTAGCTTAGAAAACTCGCTCACAATTTATACATTCCTCGCAGCTGACTGGGAGAAACATAAGACGATCGTCTTGCGCTTACCCAGTACTACACGAGCGCTATCTGGCGCGAACTTTCTCCCGCTACATCCCTATTCCTTGACTAACAAGTAAGTCATGAATCAAATCCGGACCTTATGGGTGACAGCTAAGTATGCTAGCCAATACACCACAAGGTTGTCCCCGATAAGCGAACACTGATCCTATTGAATTGTTTCCTGTATTTTTTTTTCTTATATTGAATCCACAAGCAATATTAGTCAAAATGACATGCGGTGTAGATTTGGTCATGTAAAAGAAGGTAACGTTGTTGTTTCATTTGGGGGGGGGGGGGACATCTTGGTCATTTAGCCCCGTGTATAGTCTGGGACAGCTTAAATGAGTTACTAGATCAAGACAGGGTAGGCAACATTAACAGCCGTCCCCTATGCCTACGTAAATGTTGGTTTATGGTTGCATTTCTTGAAGGTAAGTTGTTTTCAGGTGCGAGCACATTGTTGCCAACCCTGCTTAAAATCCCGCCATCTCCAAAGACCATAATACCAGTCAAATTCCGTACCACACAGTTGCCGACATGTTTCTGGCAATAACTCCCAGAATGCATTTTTCACAATGTCAGCCAACATTATAATTACGACTGTAACTAATGACTTATTATTTAAATAATTTCACAGTTTTCTTTGGAAATTCAAGTCTAATGAAGTTGTAACAAGTTGTACAAGGTAAGTACTAGTAATATACATCGATTAAAACAGTTCATACAGTTATTATAGGCTCTTGATATGTGTGTGTCAAATCCACTTGTCTGAGATGTTTCGAAGCTTTTATTTAATTAATTTTTGGATAAATTCTTATTTAGATTTCATCATGACGCCTAAAAAATACGAGAACAGGATTGGAGATGGATTGGAGTAACTCTACAAAGATCACTACAATTTAAGTAAGTAGGCCTAGCCTAGACCTACACAATTTAAAGTACAGAGTTATTTAATCGTTGTTTTATTTATTTATTTTTATATTCAGTCAGAGCACAAATAACGTAATAAAAAACTTAAATGGTCTTTGGACATTTTGAAATAGTCTTCCGACTGCATTTTCCGTATTGGCTTAATTCAAACATAACCTGAAATGTAGCCTATGTAAGTTCTCTCTCGGGAATGTATTCATAGGTTCAATTCGCCTTCTAATATAGTAATGTATATTATTCTCGACTTCCAAATGCCGTCAGCCATAATATTATAATACATTGCACATGTAACTCTTTAAGCTTGGAAGTAGGCCTAGTCTATGATTCGCACTCGGTTGGTGGTAGTGTATGTATTGGTGATTATTTATGAAGCTTATAACTTATGCACTTGGCTATTGACCTATAGCCTACTTGGTAGTAGCCAGATAAAATATTTATATTAGGCCTATTTTAATTTGTTTCAGTCATGGTTGCGACAGAGTAGTGTGATGCCCTTCAACGAACTTCAAGGGTTGTGCAACATGAATCAATCATCATTCTGAAGAGCCATATACTCACATGTGCATGGTATATGTACTGCGCTAGAGTCACATATGCAAAATTTCAGAGACTACCAACAATATCTCATAGCTCTCTTTTAGTTCTCGACATAAGTTACTGCGCCACTCTGGGTGAAAATTACTGATGTACTAATGTTGGGTGAGACAAAGTCATTGTTCGCTACTTGGTTAGATGACACGGTTTGGGCGAAGCCACTGGTTGCAATAAGTTATAAATATTGGTCGCAGCTATAGCCTACTTGTATTATTAATTCTGAATGAAGTAGAAAGTGGCTTATACACCTGCATCGGACATGATTGTGACTGTATGCTGTGATGGCTGCTAGAATTAGTAGCACACAGGTAACGATATTTGTAGGCTATACATTATACGGTAATAGAAAACTAAAAATTTCATAGATTTCGTAGGCCTATACGACACAGCTTGGACATTGGACGTGAATAATGAAATAAAAGGCAAAACAATTGGTCTGGATAAAGATTATTGATGCTTGACTACCCCCACTGTGCATGACAAAAATCGGGGGTGTTATATATTAGCGGCCCGCGTTACCTCAATTTTTCATATTATGTGAGTTTGCATTCACAAATTCTCATAGTGTGTTTCTTTTGTTTTTGTATTTCTCATAGTGTTCTTCTTTTGTTTTTGTATACCAGTACAAGTCAAATGTACTTTTTTGAATATAACTGTCTGTTTCCGGTTGTGACCAATGGATGTCGGTGTTTGTTTCTTCTCCCATTAATTTGGAGTTTAGAACTGTATTTAGTAAACCCTTTTTACTAATTATTTTATGACAGGTTATGAGCCCAGTTAAACGCTTATTGCTGTTAATGTGTGGACTTTGTGATGGGAGAATGTCGGTTGTTAAAAGGTGTTGATATGTGCGGCGCACATGTGGACGGCAGTTAAGTGTGCATTCAAGATAGTTTTTGGTGAATTTTGTGGACGATTTTTCTATTGTGAGGACTATTTGTACGTTTTATTTTAAGTATACATACTAACATGGATGCAGCTACGGGAAGCAGCGAGCGAGTAGTTGCAATAGTGAGGTTACAGGACGACAATTGGGAAGCGTGGAGCACCCGAACAAAGGCATTGCTTCAAACAAGGCGTCTGTGGGACGCGGTTCAAGGTTTCCCACGAAAGACCGATACAGGAGAGATAGAAGATACACCAGTTGAAGAGTACTCCGAGGCCCAACTGGGCAAAGATCAAGACGCGAAAATCTTGCTCATAGGTTTGGTCACCGACCCTTTCCTAGGTGATATCAAAGAAGCGGAGACAGCTAAGGAAGCATGGCAGAATCTTCTGACTTCATGTTGCGATACCGGAGTCCTTCAAATTGTGACGAGGTTAGAAGAATTGTGTCTTTTTAAGAAAACTAGTGACATTAGAATGCGTACATTTGTTGATAAAGTGCTTACTTGGTGTGCACGGTTGGACGATGCAGGTATAAAATTTACGGATAAGGCCAAAGCTGCTTTTATTCTCAGAGGACTGGAAAAGCGGGAGTACGAAAATTTGATACGTTCATTGGAAAGCAATGAAGAAAACTTAAGTGTAAAGGTAGTGCGAGCCAAACTATTGTTGGAGGAGAGAAAGAACAAGTTGGACAAACTAAAGATGGAGCGAGAACAGGAGACTTATGCGAGGCTGAAGAAGGACGAATCAGAGGGTGAAAGCGTGAAGGCAATGGTGGCAGCCATGCGCTTAAATTCCAAGGAGGTCGTCAACAGCAGCAAAAGTGTCAACAAGCCAACAGGTAGTGGTGGATTCATGTGCTACAAGTGCCAAGAACAGGGGCATATTGCGAAGTTCTGTTATTTAGTTCATGAAGCAAGAAAGAAAGGTTCAGTTTTGTGTTTTAATTGTGCCAAGATAGGTCATACTTCCCGGAATTGTAGTAATGGACGCAAGGAAAATGTTAAGGTTAAGAATTGTGAGGTTATTGCCACGGTAAAGAACGATGAGGCGGCAAACGAATGTGTTCAGGTTAATGCTAGTAGTGTTAAGGTAAAGGCTTATGTGGCAACTGAAAGCAAGGATGATGCATCTGATTGTGTACACAGGTGGTATGTAGATTCAGGAGCCACTGAGCACCTGACACTTTATAAGGATATTCTGTATGATTACACCCCAAAGGTTTCTGGCAGTGTAGACACAGCTGATGGATCCGTAGTTAGTGTATGTGGTATGGGAAGTGTGCTTATGAAGCTATCTGACAAGTGTGGAGGTTCTTTTCTGAAACTGAAAAGAGTGTTGTATGTCCCAGGTCTTCAAGACAATTTAATATCTGTAGGTCAATTTGACAGGAAAGGTGCAGTCGTAACCATTAAAGATAGCAAAGTTGTATTGTCAGATCATGAGGGTATATTCCTTACGGGTGAGGCTGTTGGAAATATGTATGAGGTAAATTGTGATTATTTTATGGTAGAACAAGGGAAAGAATTTGCTTGTAATGACGAGGTGGAGGTTGTGTATGCTAAGAGCAACAAAGCTGTAACCAGCGGAATATGGCATCAGCGTTTTGGCCATGCTCTGAACATTCCAGATCGTGATTTTATACCCAAAGAAAAGAATCTTGATTGTGATACTTGTAAACAAGGTAAAATGAAAAGACTTTAATTTAATGAAAGAGATCATGTATCTCAGAAGCCATTAGATGTTGTGTTCTCTGATGTATGCCAGCTAGAGCACCCATCGATTGGAGGTAGCAAATATTTTATTACATTTACTGATGATTGTACCAGATTCTCATATGTAAGGTTTCTTAAGCATAAGAGTGATGCATTTAATGAGTTTCTCAAGGTTAAATCCCTAATGAAGACAGCACAAGGGACCAAGTTGAAATCTTTCCATTCAGACAACGGTGGAGAGTATTTAAGTACAGAGTTTTGTAACTATCTTGAAAAGGAAGGTATTGTTCGTAGGTTAACAATGGCTTACTCTCCCCAACAGAATGGCGTTGCTGAACGCCTCAACCAGCAACTTTTCACCACTAGTAGGTGCATGCTCATTCAGTCAGGCATGCCAGTTCAATTTTGGGGGGAAGCCATCAACACAGCCTGCTATATAAAGAATAGGTGTGTGTCATCAACTGTAAAGAACATCCCATTTGAACTGTGGATGAGTAGAAAGTTGTCAGACCAGGAATTGCTTATGTTAAAATCATTTGGTTGTAAAGTTTGGATCCATAAACGTAATGTGGAAAAGTTAGTGCCAAGGGCAAATGTTGGTGCAATGCTAGGGTACCCCGATGACTCGAGGGGCTACCGTGTATGGAACATCGAAAAGAAATGTGTCATTAAATCCAGGAATGTAGAATTTGTTGAAGATGTATTTCCGTTTTCTGTAAAAGCCCAGGAAAAACCTGAAACTCAGATAGATTGTGAACCTAGAACAGTTGGAGAAGTGTTTGTCGAGCAGAAAGAATGTGGAGGTGACGTGTTGAATACGAAGTAGCCGAATCAGGAAATGAAAATTCTGTAACAAGTGATAGTGATGCCTCTTTGTCAGATTCTGATGTCGTAATAGACGCTCCATTACAGCCTGAACACACAGTATTACGCAGGTCGAGTAGAGAGAGAAAACGTCCCAGTAAGTGTGTGTGTTGTAATGAAGTCAAGGTCAAATGTCGCATTGTCATGTTGAGGTCAGAATATAACGATCCGGTGTCTTTTCAAGAAGCCACCTCACGAGATGACAAAGATAAATGGTTTGAGGCAATGAACCAAGAGATTGCCCTCTTGGAAAAACATAATTTGTGGACACTTGCAGAAGATTCAGGTGGCAAGACTGTCATAGGCACCAAATGGGTGTATAAACTAAACGAAACCAAGAAGGTGAAGTACTTAGATATAGAGCACGTTTAGTAGCTCAAGGTTTCAGTCAGATAAAGGGTACAGATTTCCTTGAATCCTACAGTCCTGTGGTAAAAAGGAAAACTATTAGGACCCTTATAGCCATAGGAGTAGAGCGTGAATGGGATAATTGTCACTTGGACATTGTATCGGCATACCTTAATAGCAAAATTAAGGAAACTGTATTTATAACTCAACCAGAAGGTTTTCGCAGTGTAGAATACCCAGAATATGTGCTAAAACTCAACAAGAGTATTTACGGTTTGTGTCAAGATGGTAAAGATTGGCACAATTGTATCACTGCACAACTTGTCAAGCTTGGCTTAAATCAAAGCAAATGTGATCCATGTCTGTATTTTAGTCTGTATGTCGCCCTTTGCTACCATACAAGGAATGATGTACATATGTTTGTTGTTAGTGTAAGGCTAGTTATGTATTTTTTTGTTGTTGTTTTTGTTTTAAGTTTTTTTTGCAATTTGTGAATGGGGGAAAGTGTGAGATTGCATTCACAAATTCTCATAGTGTGTTTCTTTTGTTTTTGTATTTCTCATAGTGTTCTTCTTTTGTTTGTGTATACCAGTACAAGTCAAATGTACATTTTTGAATATAACTGTCTGTTTCCGGTTGTGACCAATGGATGTCGGTGTTTGTTTCTTCTCCCATTAATTTGGAGTTTAGAACTGTATTTAGTAAACCCTTTTTACTAATTATTTTATGACATATTAAAGTATTGTTGTTGTTTCTTATGGCTAGCCCAGATTCCAATCCATCAGCTTTCTTGCATTCCAATAGAGTTGTGAGAGGTTTCCTGAAGTTCTAGCAGTCACATCAAGTTTGTTGCAATGTGGCAGGTGCCCCTTATCCATTTTACTTCCAGGTTCGTGACAAAGTGTGCATTTTTCAAATCTCAGGATGTCCCAAATAGGATCACGACTTATATAGATGGAATTCCAGCTGAGTCTGCCATTTTCGCTGTTAATTATGCACAAGTACAGTATTGCCAATCCCACACTTACGGGACTACTTTGTATAAGCGCGGTACCATGAAACAAAATAGCGCCAAGTTTGAACCAGTTCACAATGGATTGTGCAAGCTGTTTTTGTCTAAACCAATAATTGTTAATTCATTAGGCCATACAAACACCCCTGGATTCTGTCACGCACAGTGGGGGTAGACACGCATCAATAATTTTCATCCAAACCCATGGTTTGTGCCTAGACCAATAACTTTTAGGCAGTGAGGCGCTGTTTTTTTTTTTCCGATTAGTTCGAAACATGAAATTCTTGCGATCAGCATTCATTACAGTGGTAAATACTGTTCTACATACAATACAAACTTAACCTGGGGCTTATGCCCAGACCTCCTTGCTTGTAGTGCAATCGGTAATTTTCGTCCAGACAGTTGTCTAAACAAGTAGCGACCAATGGTTTCATCCAGTCAGTCGTCTAACCAAGAAGAGCTCGTTTATTTCTTTTTCTCACATAATTACAACATTACATGTGTCGTCTAATTTAGGCCTATTTAGTATCGGATATGTTGGTAACTAATGACGTCAATGTGATCGCTCACTGCGGCAGTTTCACATACCAAATATGCTGTCGAACATGGCTGCGGTTGTTAAATATACAATAAATAAAAACACATGTTTAAGTGATTTAGCACATATATCCGGTGCAGAAGTGATCAAGGTTAGTAGTTACAAATGATAATGTCCCCCCCTCCCGCCAGAAGATGAAATAAGGTATGAAAATGATATATTATCAAAGTGAAAGCAAAAAGAACAAGTAGTTCCGAGAAGAACTATACAGCCTATTTTCATATATCCTACTTATGTTAATTGCCACTATCAACATACACAATTTCAGTTTGATTGCTGTAATAGATTCGTAGATATTGAGAACCGACTAAATATTTCGGATGGTCGCCATGTTGGATTTTATATATGTAGGTCCTAGAGTTGTGTACTGTTACATGCAGATTATTGTGTACGTGTAGTATTCAAACTTCAATCGCATAATTAGGACACAAGAAATAACAAGGAGATTTTAAAATTTTTCACAGCTGCCATCTTGAGGTTATGGAAATAGTTGAAATAAATTAGATTCCAGTGGATTAACATTCGTATAAGGATTTACTGTAACAAGTTTCACTGCACGCGGATGGTTAAATTGCGAGAAACGTCCATGTGAATATTTATAATTCGCGTCACCGCCATGTTGGATTTGTGATCACCAGGTTATTTAAAGTCCTATAGGTGAACTTAAGTTCATAGCCCCTATGAACATTAAAAAATGCAGTTTGATTGCTAAAATAGATTCGTAGATATTCAGTATCGTCTAAATATTTCGGATGGTCGCCATGTTGGATTGTTAAATGTATAGGCCATAGAGTCATGTACCATTAAAGTAAAATTATTGCGTAGGTTCATTATTCGAACTTTCACTTCGATCGCATGACTACATCACAAGAAATAAAAACTTAATTTTAAAATTCGCACTGCCGCCATCTTTAGGTTATGTAAACAATTGAACTAAATTAGATACCAGTGGATTACAATGTGTATAAATATTTCCTGTACCAGGTTTCAGTGCGCTTAGAAAATTAAATCGCGAGAAAGGTCTATTTAAAATGTTCAAATTCGCTTGGCCGCCATGCTCGTTTTGTAGTTAACCGGTATTTGAATGTCTTATAGATGGACTTCCAGTAGTGCCCTATATCTCCGTACAAAATTTTAGGGAGATACCGCTAATAGTTTCAGAGATATAGAATGCCGGTGAAATATTTTGCACATCCGCCATCTTGTGATTATGTAAAAAATTGAACAAAGTTAGATGTCGGTGCATTACAATGTATATAAACATATACTGTACCAAGTTTCATTGCGTTTGGTTGGTCAAATCGCGAGAAACGTCTATTTAAAAGTCGCATATTCGCTTGGCCGCCATGTTGGTTTTGTAGTAACCAGGTTTTCAAAAGCCACATAAGTGAACTTATAGTAGTTCCGTCTATCACCATAGAAAATGTCAGGGTAATATCGGTAATAGTTTCGGAGATATTGAATGCTGGTGAAATATTTCGCACAGCCGCCATGTTGGATTGGTGAGACGTAACAAAATTTGAAGGGCACGGTCGAGGTCACCGGGAATAGTGCTATGAACTTTCCGAGTTTCATTGAAATCGCTCCTGCCGTTTAGATTTTATTAGGGGGGGACACACACACGAATCACACACACACACACACACACACACGCACACACACACGGACAAAAGGTGATCTCATAAGCCTATTTTTTTCAAAATTGAAAATAGGCTAAAAAGGAGTGATACATGGTACAGAATTAATCTGAAATTTCACTACAATATATGTCGTTTTATAAAAGGGCATAGCGGGTGGGTTACAGACAGCTAAGGAGAAAGCATCTATTAGGACATCACTTCCATAATTATTATTCATCATTACACAAGGTATTTAGGCTAAGTTAAATTCTACTTGGTTCATCACTCCTGAAGTGTTACCTCTATTACGTATGTCGTTTTGCCTTGAACATTTTTGGTTGAAGGCAGGCTATTATTTTATTTTAGAATATGCACTGAAAATTTGATGTAATCAGCGTAACCGCAGCCTTCGTAAAGAGGTTTACGCAGGCCAGCGCGTATCCCATTTTTGAACAGCTGACTGCGGTTGACTGTAGCGTTGGGGATCTGCACCACTAGCGCTGGCCAACAGCGGGGCGCACTTGAACTCGGTCAGTGATAACACTATGTAGCCTATTGTATTCGTCATGATAATGCTATTATTATGATCATGTAGAAATGAGTGGAAGTGTAGAGGACGTACCCATTCGCGACAACGCTGCCTCAGTTCAATTCCCTCTCATATATTCCGCTCTCGCAATTTAAATAACTCAGCTTTCCACAGAAAATTGTTTTGTGTTGGTATCTTATAATTATAATTTTCAAGATATTACTCCGTCGATAAAGCTTGCCTTTCAACGCCTGTACTTAACTCGTCTATTTCTCAGTGAATTCATTGAATTTTCTACAAGTGGCTTTTAATGTGCCGGTTGATGAGAGGTCAGGAGACTATTCTACCAACCATCTCGCGTTGTGCGGCTAGCATTTTTTGGCAGTTGGTCCAGGTTCAATTTCCAGCTCTGCCAAGAAATTTTAATTTTGGTCTGAGGGATGGAACAAGGCACACTCAGCCTCATGAGGCAAAACTGAGAAAAGGAGGGTTCGATTCCTATCTTAGCCATCTTGGAAGTGGTTTCCACGCTTCTACTCCTGGAAAATGCCGGGATGGTTCCTAAATTAAGGCCATGGCCACCTCGTTCCCAATCCTCATCTGAATAATAAATGCACACACTAATCCAGCCATCACAATAACACAGGTTATCAGACAAATTCCACATGCCCAAGTACACAGATCTACATGACCATGATGTCACAAAGCCCCAAAATCAACCAACTGCTGCTTTCTACCATTCCAAGACGAAATCTTCGAGTTGCCATTAGTCTAATGCCCCTAAAATCCACGACTAGTTCGAATGGTTTTAGGCCTAAGCATTGGATCAACCATCTTCTTGCATCTCAATAGGGATTTGCCAACAGGCTTTCAACAGCTTGTCTCAATTCTGCCCTCATATATGTATGCCTATTGGCAACTCCAGCTATCTGATATAACATCTAGCGGTAAAAATTAGAAACTTACCAAGTAGGGTACATTTGTCACGAGGTGCCTGTTTGTATATGGTTTCTTGTATTCGTAAGCAGATCGAGGTAATTTCTTCGTGTCTTTATACATAAGTAATAAGTTTTACTCGTTGATGGAGTGTAAAATGAGTAAAAGCAACGTATATTGCTCAGTTTACGGCTGTAAGTCGATGCATAAAAGAGGGCTGCGGATATAAGTTTTCATCACGTTCCAAAAGATGTAAATAGCAATAGCCAAAAGGTGACGATACCAAATAAATACGGGCAACAGGAGCGGGTTGGACCACTCACCACTACACTCACTGACGACAGGACGGGTTGTTCACTGTTTACGCCGAGCCAAGCCGTACCAAGACAGCTAGGCCTACACCAGCCGACTACAGCCAAGCTTCATCAGTCAGGTATCCTTCCCCCTCCCTAGTTCATTTCCAATTACCCTACCAATCGCCATCACCACGCTCTGCGATATCCGAGCCATTCCACTACAAGTCATATAGGCCTAATTTGACTTCGCAGGGTAAATATCTACTCTGCGAGAACCTGCTACCAGTCCGATATTCTACACCAAACCCACCAGCTAACCATCTAAATCAAGCAATTCCTGTGTCCCCCGAGCTTTAATACAAGTTAAACTCATCCCTTCGCCCTACCAAGCAGCAAATAATTTCTACAGTCTATGGTACAGTGAGCAAACTCAAATATAGCTTTTAAAGTAACAGCGCCATGACTCGAACTGCTCAAAAATAGATACCAGCAGACAACCGATGCTTGATAATATGCAATTGACACATAAAATCCAGTCTTCTTTATTCGTGTCAGAAGTATCGACTTTACACATAGATATTTTAAAATACACGATATATACATTGCTACTATACAAATATACAGATATACACTTATTATTATTATTATTATTATTATTATTGCCTTTATTGGTGGCGCAGTTAGGGCTCTTGGCCCTCTCTTACACTTAACCACATTAATACAATACAATAAACATATTATGGCGACAAAATTAAACTATAGTAATTGACATTGATCATGACTTGCACACTCTCATTCACTCATCCAGTCACACTTGATGTCAGTCAGCAATGTTCAGCAGGCTGCCCCAGCAGGTGGTCTTGAATTTAGATAGTGAGGTGGTACCCCTGACACTGGCTGGAAGGGTATTCCACAGCCTAGACCCCACCACATGAAAAGAGTTATTGTATATAGAGGAGCGATGAATAGGAATGGAGAGGGAAGAACCAGAGCGTGTATTATTACCATGGAAAGAAGACAAGTACTTGAATTTATTTGATAAGTATAGTGGTCTATCGTCAGACAATAATCGGAAAATCTGGACAAGAATGTGATATGATCGACGTAGTTCAGGTTTCAGCCAGGAAAGAGCGCAATAATAGGGAGTAATATGTTTATCATAGCTCAGATCGTAGATAAATCGTATGCAAGAGTTCAGAGCTCGTTGAAGTTTCAAAGTTAATGTTTTGGTTGCGTCTACAAGAATAACGTCACAGTAGTCAAGAATAGGAAGTATTAGTGTCTGTATGAGTAGGATTCTTACTTTGAATGGTAAAATATCTTTTTTTCTTTTGAGGGAGTGGAGTGTTGCGAAAATCTTCTTGCATACATTCTGTACATGTTCAGACCAGTTAAGAGTCTGATTTATTATCACACCTAGATTTTTCACTGTAGGACAGTATGGAATTTCATTGTTGTTCAGTACAATTGGGGGAATAATTTGATCTCGGAGTGACGTCAATAGTTTTTGAGAGCCAATTATGATAACTTGTGTTTTGGATGGATTCAGAAGAAGGGAATTTTCCTGAGAATATTTTTCAAGTCGTTGAAGGTCAGCGTTGATAGTTTCAATTGTCAATGGAATGTCATTTGTCTTGCAGTGGGAGTATATTTGCAAATCATCTGCATATAGGTGATATTTGCAATTTTTCAAATTAGATGAGATGTCATTGATATATAGTACAAAAAGCAAGGGCCCTAATACACTACCCTGTGGGGCGCCTGACTTTCTGCTTAGCCACTGAGAAGTTTTATCCTGGGTTACAACACGTTGCTGGCGATTATTCAGGTATGATGCGAAAAAGTTAATTGTCTGCTGGTCGAAGTAATAAAATTCCATCTTTTTCAATAGTGTCTGAGTATTTATGGTGTCAAAAGCACTGCTGAAGTCGAGAAGGGTGAGGATTGTCACCAGTTTTTGGTCCATTGCGTGTCTAATGTCGTCAGTCACTTTGAGTAATGCTGTTGCGGTGCTATGTCCCTTCTTGAAACCTGATTGCAGAGGGTCTAAAAGAGAACGGCTATTCAAATATTCAAGTACTTGCTCATGAACCAGACGCTCGAGGGCTTTTGAAAGTGCAGGTAGAATGGATATTGGCCGATAGTCAGATGGAGATAAAGGTTCGGTTTTCTTAGGAATAGGGATGACATTGGCTTGTTTCCATAGGGAGGGAAAGGTGTTAGTTGTAAGACTATGGTTGAATATGTGAGTAATAATTGGTAGAACGGCACCGATGATATTATGTATGAAGGATATGGGAATATCATCAACTCCTCTCGCTTTTGATTTTATGGAATATAGTACCTTTTTTACTTTGTCTGCCGTAACCGGATGGAAAGTAAAGAGCGGGTGGTCAGGTAGTGGGTGAAAAGAATCATGGGGTGTTGAATTAGTTGGTACTCTCTCTTCAGTGAAATATTCATTTAACTCATCAAGCGGTATGTCTGGTACATGTGTCTGTTGCTGCTGTTTGCCTATACCTAGAGAACGCATATTATTCCAGGCATTCCTTGTATTCATCTTCTTTGTCACGTTTTGTATGTAGGAGAATTTGGCGTTTCTTACGAGCTGCTTAATACGATTTCTGAGTACACGATAATTTTCAAAATCAGTTTCGTCACGGGTACGTTTAAAACGCCGGAATAGTGCATCACGCTGTGCCATCATACTTTTAATGTTATCATTTAACCATGGGCATGCTGGGCGAGTAACTTTGATCGAATGTTTAGGGGCATGTTTGTCATACAGACTAATAATAAGAGAATTTAACTTGTTTACTTTTGCGTCAATGTTATCTAAGAGTAATATGTCATTCCAGGGAAGGTTGTATGCGTCATGTTTTAAGTCATCCATATTAATATTTTTCATGTTTCTAGTGATAATATATTTAGGTGTGTACTTAGGCACACGTAGGGAGTACGATAGGTAAATTAGGTCATGGGTGGAGATAGATGGTACGGGTATTTGCCCGAAAGTTTCAACTCTGTCGAGATTGCTTGTCACAAGATGGTCAATCAATGTATGTGATTCGTATTTATCAGAGTAAATGTGGTTTGTAGGTTCTAGGGGAAGAATAGTCATGTCGCAGGAAGCGAACAGGTTTTTTAATTGTTTGGTCTCATACGTCTGTGTCAGTAAATTGGTATTGTAGTCACCCACGGCTATTACGTGTTCGTAGCTTCGTAGCTGAGCAACAAAATCGGAAGCTAGATAATTCTTGCCCAGTATTGGCCGACGTCAATAGCATTAGAGGAAGCTGCAACCAAGTCTATCATAGTGCACTTTGAGGGACATAAGACACACTGACATAAATGTTGGATCGTTTGCTGCTTTCCACAATCACAGAGTGATGAGTCGCTTGAGAAACCCCACTTCCGAAGATTTACTTTTGTTCTGCCGACTTCTGTACGGAGTCTGTTAAGGGATTTCCAGGTTGTCCACTTCTCCTGGTGTCCACATGGAAGACTTTCCTTCGGCTCCATCCAGTTGGAGAGATGGCTGGTTCTTTCTTTCCACATCTTGATCCTAGCATTCTCCGCTTTCCCCTCAAGGTTAACTGATGTGCGGAGAAAACTTTTTCTGGATTTCAGCCTCCGGGTGGCTGGGTGGTATCCATAGAGGGGATGTGCTTCTGAAGTAGATGATTGGAGCCTTTCTTTGTTAGCTGCTACCTCCCTACGAATCTCACCAGGAGCAATACCAGCTAGAAGTTGGATCTTCTCAATGGGTGTAGGTTTCAGGCATCCAGTAATGATCCTGCAACTTTCGTTGAGAGCGATGTCGACTTGCTTCGCATGGGCTGACCTGTACCAAACCGGGGAGGCATATTCACCTGCAGAGTAGCATAAAGCTAGGGCTGATGTTCTGATTGTTTGTGGTTGTGTTCCCCAACTGGTTCCTGACAATTTGCGTAGAATGTTGTTTCTAGCAGCTATCTTTTGAAGTAACCAGAAGTATCTACCAGTCATGATAAAATCCAGGGGAACACACAAATTAGATCACGTGTATCACACAGTTATACATATATACAATCAAAAATAACTCTGTCATTATTTTAGGGACAACATTTACTGATTATAACCGAAAAATAAAAAGTGTTCCATATCAAACGCGTGTTATTGAGTATTTTACCCTACTTATCCAGACAGACCGCAGCGTCCCAAGTGTTAGTTTGAGTTGCCAATACATGCAAGAAATGAGTACGGTACTTATCAAAAATAAAGAAATAATAAGCTAATATGTACCCTACTATTATATTTCTCTCCTACTCCTAAATCCTTCTCTGAACACTCATCTTAAAACAGAATGGTCTGCATTCTTGGACTAATTATAAAAATATAGCCTATAAGAAGAAATGAACATGCTCATCTTTAGCTCCCTGGCGAAAATAATTGAGTAAGTATTAATGTTTCTGTTCTTATGCATTTTATATGATGCTTTAAAAATCAATCTAGAAGAGATAATTTAAGTTAACTTCACTACCATAAAACTGCTTAAGAGTTACTGTCGAGGACTGATGACCAAGATGTCCCTAACTTGAGCAAGGACTGCTTCACAACTTCATGTAAAACGTATTTCCGTAAAAGAGCCTTTACTTAGTTTGGATCATTTGCGATACGTGTTACATGGATGTGTGTGCTGACTTTTTGGTGTTAAATTATGTAAGTTGGCAACACCAAATGTGGCGGCCATGTTGGTTTTCTAGTAACTTATTTAAGGTGTCCTGGACTATATTTGTGGAAGCTTGTAGTTTTACGTGACCGTTAATCTTGCGATCATGCGCTACGGGACCTCCTTTTTACGTGGAATTCGAACCACAGGACATAGCATTGACCTGGAATCACTTGTGTGTATGTATATACTGTATATAATATAGCCTATATATAATCGATCTGATAATATGTGTTACTGTGGTGTCTGTATTCGAGTGAGTGTACTTGTAATACAGGCGAGGATTGGGAAGGAGGTGGCCGTGGCCTTAAGTTAAGAATCATCCCGGCATTTGCCTAGAGTAGAAATTGGACACTACTTCCAGGACAGCTAAGGTGGGAATCGAACTCCCACCTCGTCTCAGTTTTGTCTTACGAGGCTGAGTGTACCCCGATCCAGCCCTCAGACCAGACCTCAGTGGCGATGGCTAAGAATGCTAGTCACTACACTAGGAGATGGACACATGCATGGATAACTCTTGTGTGATATCTTATATGAACTATATCTGCCTCATACCGCAATTGGAGCAGCTTCGTTGGCGTAGCTGGTAGCATGCTGAACTGCTGTGACCAAGATAGCGGGTTCAAACCCTGCCGAAGTCGTCGGATTTTTTAAGAGCATTAGAATCCTTCAGTATGCATTCCTTCGGAGAGGAAGTAAAGCCGGCGGTCCCATGTCATAGTTTTATGGCATGTAAAAGATCCTTCCACAGACTAAACTTGTGTGAAACTGAATTTTTAGGTTAGATTTCGTTGGAACGCTCTATCAAAGTTCCAAAGTTCTCCACTAGATGTCAGTGACATCTGGTAGCGAAAGTTGGGACTACTTTAAATTGAACAGAACTTGTAGCTCACCCTATGGGTGTCCACTTGAAGCAGCTACAGTCTCTGCCGAGCCGAACATGTCCTCGGACACTCCCGGCTCTAAAAGCCATACGATAACCGCAATTGGAAGAATGTGCGGGCGGACTTTGTTGTAAGCATGGATATTCGTAGGATTAATAAGCCCTCCATCTCGCACGTGCATTTAGATTCGGAGCGCCTTGTATCTAGGAGAAGGTCGTGTGTATACTGCGAGCGTAGAGCCGTGTCTTCTCCAGCTTGTCTCATTACGGCAACAGCGCTCGGCAGGACGCGCTCTACTGGATGAGCTCATGTTTACAGTTGTTTTGCGTTTGGTATACCGGTAGTCTAAATCCTGCCGTCTCTTCTGAGAAAGTTTATCTGATTTTGGTAGAAACTGTACCTTCTAACTCCCTCTGGTTTAAGACCTTGAGATTTGTGACATCATACACCTTAGCGTGTTATATATATGATGGGGAGAAAAGTAGTTGGTTCCTCAGTTTAGGGGCTGTGACAACGCGGCCGTGTAGCCTCATGTACTTTGGGTGTGTGTAGAATCTGTTTGATAACCGGTGTTAATTGTGATGTCTGTATTAGTGTGTGTTATCTGTAATTCAGGTATGGACTGCAGACGACGAATTTCAAGTAGTTCCCACTTTTATTCCAAATGCTACCATCAACGATACCTAGCTACAAAATTGGCTATTAGATGCCACTGCAACCGGCACCTTGTGGTGAACGTTGGAACTAATAGAACGTTAAGCATATCTAACCTACAAATTTATCTTCACACAATTGTAGTTAGTGGAAGGTTCATTTACGTGCCATAAATCTATGCCATGGGTCCGCCAGCTTTACCTACCCTCCGAAGGAAGGCATACTGTGGGGAGACAAGTGCGTAACAGTGGTCACTAATCTCAAGTAACATGTAGCAGTGATCCTTATGAATATCCTGTCAAAAGATTTGAAAGCTTACTTTGAAGAAAGAGCTCTAACACCAGACCGCAAAGCCATTAAAACTGGCCGGAGACGATTAACAAATATGATTGTTTATGTCCCTCTTTTCATTATTGGATGTTTGAGTGTTGAAAAGAACAAATACTGCTAAAAATGCCTTATAAAAATAGGGTAGGCTGTAACATCAGGTCGTTCAGAATCTGTTATTTTTGAAGTGATATTTGCCCATCAGTGTAGATGGCATGAATTTGCACACAATAATTACAATACAGTCATAAAACCGGAAGCCACATACGCAGCAGAAACATTATTCCATCTACATAAAGATTATAAAACCGATTGGAAGAACTTGTATCAATAAAGGATATAAAAAAGATGGGCAATGGCGAATAATACCTAACAATATGGTCTATAACAACCTAGAACCCATTACTGATACCATGCGAAAGAAAAGACTAGGATTCTTTGGGCACATCATGACAATACCAGATTAACGTCTTCTAAAACAACTAATACAGTACAATCTTGCGTAAAACAAGTAGTTCCGTGAAGAACTATACAGCCTATTTTCATATATCCTACTTATTTTAATTGCCACTGTCAACATACAACATTTCAGTTTGATTGCTGTAATAGATTCGTAGATATTGAGAACCGACTAAATATTTCGGATAGTCGCCATGTTGGACTTTATATAATTATGAAGGTCCTAGTGTTATGTACTATTACATGAAGATTATTGTGTACGTGTAGCATTCAAACTTCAATCGCATGATTAGGACACAAGAAGTAACATCGAGATTTTAAAATTTTGCACAGCTGCCATCTTGTGGTTATGGAAATAGTTGAAATAAATTAGATTCCAGTGGATTAACATTCGTATAAGGATTTACTGTAACAAGTTTCACTGCACTCGGATGGTTAAATTGCGAGAAACGTCCATGTGAATATTTATACTTCGCGTCGCCGCCATGTTGGATTTGTGATCACCAGGTTATTGAATGTCCGGTTGGTGAACTTATGTTCATAGCCCCTATGAACATAAAAATATTCAGTTTGATTGCTATAATAGATTCGTAGATATTCAGAGCCGTCTAAATATTTCGGATGATCGCCATGTTGGATTGTTATATGTATAGGCCATAGAGTCATGTACCATTAAAGGAAAATTATTGCGTAGGTTCATTATTCAAACTTTCACTTCGATCGCATGATTACGACACAAGAAATAAAAACTTAATTTAAAAATTCGCACAGCCGCCATATTGAGATTATGTAAACAATTGAAATAAATTAGATACCAGTGCATTACAATGTGTATAAACATTTCCTGTACCATGTTTCATTGCGTTTGGAACATTAAATCACGAGAAAGGTCTGTTTAAATTTTCAAATTCGCTTGGCCGCCATGTTCGTTTTGTAGTTAACCGGTTTTTGAAAATCTTATAGATGAACTTCCAGTAGTGCCCTTTATCTCCGTAAAAAATTTCAGGGTGATACCGCTAATAGTTTCAGAGATATAGAATGCCGGTAAAATATTTCGCACAGCCGCCATCTTGTGGTTATGTAAACAATTGAACAAAGTTAGATGTCGGTGCATTACAATGTGTTTAAACATATACTGTGCCTAGTTTTATTACGTTTGGTTGGTTAAATCGCGAGAAACGTCTATTCAAACGTCGCAACTTCGCTTGGCCTCCATGTTGGTTTTGTAGTTACCAGTATTTCAAGAGTCACATAGGTTAACTTCTAGCAGTCCCCTTTATCACCGTAAAAAAATCCAGGGTGATATCGGTAATAGTTTCGGAGATATTGAATGTTGGAGTAATATTTCGCACAGCCGCCATGTTGGATTGGTGAGACGTAACAACATTTGAAGGGCACGGTCGGGGTCGCCCGGAATAGTGCTATGAACTTACCGAGTTTCATTGAAATCGCTCCAGCCGTTTAGAATTTATTAGGGACACACACACACACACACACACACACACACACACACACACACACACACGGACAAAAGGTGATCTCATAAACCTATTTTTTCAAAATTGAAAATAGGCTAAAAGCACAACAACTGGATGCCGATGGTGGGTAGATTATTAGCTTGGGAATAACCTAACCCCCAAGGGAAGATGATGAATAAAAAGAAGTGGGATTCGGACTGGAGAAAAAGGATGGAGAAATAGGACGAGAGTCCAAAATAAGTTATAATTTTAACTTTAAGTATACTCAAAGGCAGCTGCCACTGCATATCCGCTCTCCGATACCTAAAGTGGGTAGGGACCTGGGCAAAGCTAACGGGAAACGCAGCTAGAACTTGGGTTGTTTGCAAGGAAGTTACTTTAGCGTATTCCCTCTCAAGCATACATATACCTACTATGGAGCAGGGTGGTGGTCTGGCAAGACAGAGAGTAACGGATTTATTGTGTATCTGTTCAAAGGAGTTTGTTTCTAAACAGGTAATTTGAAGAATGCCAATAATTTGAATCAGCTTTGATATTTTAGTTTTTGAAATTATTGAATTTCTAAAGAGCGACCAAATGCTTCCAAGAAGGGTAGGGATAAAGCAATTATACCTTAGGGAATAATTTTGGCCAGTGCACCAATAGTTGCATTTAGAAATGGCTAAGCTTTTACCCAGCAAGGCGCCGACTAAAAGTTTAGACAATGAGAAACACTTATATTTTGAAAAACCAACCATAAGTATTAGGGAGGATCTCCACAAGCAGGAAGCTGGCGTAGCGAGCTATGCTTGCCTTACTGGCCAGTTAGAATTAGCTATAAAAGCTAAGAGAGACTTTACTAAGTTAATAACTAAGAGTTCTTGCTCAAATGCAACAAGTGGTGAAAACCCTATCAATATATTTATTTTTATTAAATAGCAAGAGTCAAGGAAGACAGGATCTTGCCTAGCCGTTATGTTAGAGAAATGATAAAGCAAAGAACAAATCTTTAATTTATTTAACAATGTAAAAGGAAGTAGTTTATGTAACAAATATATAATTTTGATTTTTACAAACAATTGGCCGAAAACATCTAAAGCTTGCGCCAGGCAATTGATAATTCTTTTGGTTTTAAACCTTTTATATGCTATAAAATCTTCGTAAGATTTTGAAATGGCTAAGATGAATAAATGAAAAATTTAAAGATAATTGACGTAATTAAAGTTAAACAATAAATCAAGTACGAGGTGTGTACTTTAAGGATTTCTAGATAAGTATCTTAGAAATAATAACAACTTCGAAAGTAACAACAACAAAAACAGGAAGAAATGAAATAGAGGTTTCTATAACTGCTTGTATTAATACAGAAATACGTGGGTGGATTATACATAGGAGATTATACAAATAGGGCAGGTCACTTATTGTGAAACCTGAAGAGAACAATTGAGAGGAAGTTTCTAGAACTCCTATGATTAAGTAGGGATCACGAGAAAAATGGGGCAAGTTTCCCTTTCGTGAAACCTAGAGATAACTCACTTTTGAGCTGAAAGAATTGTATTCCCTCATTAGAAGGGAGAAACAATATAATTTAAGGCGTGTACTAGACACGAAGTTTTACAGACATTAATTAATTATACGTGGAGCAAATAAAGGAGGGCACTTATGTAGAGTGACACCTCATTGAAAAAAGACCTAAAGTAACAATTTTATTATTTTAGTTTGTTAGGAAAGGGTTTGGGAAACATCAAATGGGTTTGTGGAAAAGTGTTCATGGCCATATTTATTGTACTCGGACGAGCGCGACGCGGATGAAAAGTTGAACAGGCACTGTTATCACTATAGTCTGTTGATATAGTTGAAAAGTTCACTGTAGTAGCACAAAAGTTGATGGCAAAGAAAGTTATTGCAATGGTGGAAAATAACTAGTTACGCTAGATTTGCGAGAGTCTATTGCTTGAAAAACTTGTAGGTATAGTTGAATGCAGCAGAAAAATCCCAACGGAGGAAGAAAAATTAGATATTAATTAGCAGTTCATAAGGAAGATTCCTTAGGTCGAAAAAGTATTCCCATATGTGAGTGGAAAGTACATGACAGTATAACTGGTAGATAGAGTGTAGGTTATGGAAGGTTCCAGAGCAATGATGAGTTGTTTAAATTGGGTAGAGAATCCCTCGGCGGAAAACTAGATTATATAGACTGTGGGATTTCGGAAATATCCCTCGATGTGAGATAGCATCTCAAAAAATCTTTCATTTTGAAAGTTAGACTTGATAGTTTGAGTTTGATCAAGAAGATCTCTTGAAAGCAGTTATTATCACATAGCAACTTTCACTGTCTATAAAATCCAAATAAAAGCATTGAACCTTTTAAAAGCGATGAGAATGTGGTTAAAACATGAAGTCGGTACTTATCTTTGCTTCATGAAGAAGACGATGTTGCTGTTGACGGTTGGTTCTAAAATTTGAACATAGCGTCAAGTTTAAAAGTTTGCCTCTAGAGTTGAGGAGGCGAGCTTTAGTTAAGCACTAACTGACTGGTTTGACTTCCGACGTACAAGTGAAGGCTGCTAGACGCAGAGAAAGTACACTGGCCTAGACGGCATGTCCAACAAGAAGTTGAGTGCACTGGGAGGGTGAGCGGTTGCTCACGACACGGAGACAAGTCGAGAAGAAGTGTAGAAGTGAAGTGACCGGGCGAGTGGAGGAGGCAAGAAGAGGGGGAAGCGGGCGAGTAAGGGGAGGAAACAAAGAGGTTATACATAAACATGAAAAAACTTTACAAAAACAAAATTCTTCTTGGAGCGGTGTCTTCACGGAGTAGTTTGTTGGTGAAGAACACGACGCCCTGCGGATTAATGTAGAAGTCTTCATGGCTTGAAGCAATGGAAGTACGGAAGGCAGCGATGGGACGCTGTCAAGCTGGTTCGACGGAATATGCGTTTCTGTAAAAAACTGACAGAAAAAATGAACAAATGCACGGGGCAAACAGAAGGTAACAGTTCGATATTGGTGTGTGCGGGAAAGAAATGTAAATAAATGGACTGATATAAAGTAATGAAGAACAGCAAAAACTAATTCTTTCTTTCCGTGTATTTCCGAAAATACACCAGATGGTTAAAAGAAATCAGAGAGGACTTAAAACAAATTGGCCCAACAACAGAAGATGTGCAAATAAGAAAAGTTTAACTACAGCTCTCAAAAATATGACTTTTCATTTTCCTCCCACAAAAAAGAAAATTCCAATAAGATATTTTCTGCCCAAAAAAGGGCAAGACGATCAATACAAATGAAGAAGTAGTGGGCCCGTAGGCCTACAGTTCCTACAAGTCGACGAAATAATGGTTGGTTAAAGTGATCCTGTATGGTCTCAAAAGGCGAAGAGAAGAGAATGACCTGATTTTTGTTAGATATGCATCCATAATCTCACATTGTTCTTACACCGTGCCTACAGTATTTAGCCTATAGGCCTAGTCGGTGGGTCGTGGTTTGTGTTGTTTAACGGGTGCATTGGTACCAATATCGTCACCGAGTTCATGACTTAGTTGTAGGCTACCTCCAGCGATATACGCTATGAAAATCTGAGAATTTTGAGTTCATTGAAGGGATATTTGTAATCCTTTCTAGAGACTTGGCTAAATTTAGTAATGAAGCTGAGTCTTAAGTTCTGCTTGGACATGTTCGTGCCCTGTGTAGATTAATTTAATTTGATTCAAGTGTCGAGGTTACACAGGTTTAAATGTGTAACTAGGAACTTCCATATATTAGCCTACCCTTTCACGAATTGATTGCCGGCGGTCGGTATTTACGGTACGATAGGGGGAAGGTGTTGTACCTTGGGCCAAATTTTAATATTTATTTTCTACAGCTTAATTATTTCAATGTTTCGACCTGCTCAAAATCAGAGATTGGCATATGCCTCTTTCTGCAGAAGAAGCTGTTTTAAAAACTGGTTTATGATACGTTTAAAATTTAATACATCCCTTCAAACAGAGGTTGCAATGTGGCCCGAGGTACAACTAGGGGTTGTACCTTGGGCCATTAAAGTTTATTTTGAAATAAAACTAAAATATGCCATAGTTTGTCAAATAAACACTGTAGGTAGGCCTAACATTTTATTAGTATTTAGTTCAATACATTATGCATAGACCTACTTTACAGCATACATGGTAGTGAAAACGACAGGAAAATACAGCCATGAACTTTGCCTCTGGGATGTTCCAATAGTGCACGGTTTAGGGAGCTTCAACACATCTGCCATAGAGTGAAGGTTTCTGGTCCTGGCAAAGTGAATTTATTGGTTTTCCCAATTCTCTTTAGGTAGGCCTACTGAACTTCATACTCATCACCATAAACTTTTGAGATTTTTGAGACATAGTATGAAATGTTCTTCTTTCCAGCAAAGCAGGTCATAGGATAATCACCTTCTTTCAATTCTGTTCCTTCTTCAAAATTATCATCGTCTGGCCAATGTAGTTCTTGAAATCCCATACCTCTT
Source organism: Meconema thalassinum (assembly GCA_946902985.2). Taxonomy (NCBI): domain Eukaryota; kingdom Metazoa; phylum Arthropoda; class Insecta; order Orthoptera; family Tettigoniidae; genus Meconema; species Meconema thalassinum. The sequence goes on from OX336397.1 coordinate 149,283,634, forward strand.
GGTCGCAGATCTCACCTTAGTTTTATTGGATAAAACTTCCTTCACAGCTTTAGAAAAGTGCATCACTGTTCACTTTCTCTCTGGTTTTTCCTGTTTTGCTTCTTGGCATTTTCCTAGAAATAATACAATAATTCAGTAGGCCTATGATTCTTAAATACGGTACCGTAAAATATAAATTCAAACATCAAACCAAAAATATTAAAAACATTATGTTGTACCTTGGGCCGTGGACCAAGGTACAACAGGAGATGTGGCCCAAGGTACAACAACCAGTAGTACATTACGAAATTAATCCCCAAAATTTGAGGTTATAATTTGGAGGAACGTCACACAGTTCATTAAAATTATGAGAAATATCCAACTTACCTTGATAACAGTCTTCTGAACACGTCTTGTTTTGTACTCTCAGTAGAATAAATAAGAGGCACCAGAAAAAATACTTTCACACGATGGAATTTTACTTCTCAGATTAACATGTGTACTTTGCTTTTCAAAGATCTTCAATGATATGGTGGTCTAGGAGTAGGCTATACATAATAGTTTACTCCATGACGGTAATTCATTTATATCCCACCATATGGCGGAATTACGCTAAATCAACTGAAGTAGAGCTGGCCCAAGGTACAACACCTTCCCCCTTGTGTCACACGTCAGCCTGCTTCGTTGACAGGTACAGTTGCGCGAGTGGGATATGACTCAGATCCAGTACTCTGGTCATCGATTAACAACTGTTCGTGGTGGCATGAGCTCCTGTGACGCTTATCTGACGCAATGCTGCTTGACTTATGTGCGGACCTCATTCTGTCATCACTGTGTCCTCCGCTGTACCTCGCGGGGCTCCTGCTACAATAATTACACTAATAAACACTGGCGCAGTCATGCTCAGCGGCAATCAAATGTTAAATGGGTAATAACGACGATTATACAAGTTACAAAATGATGATTTTTATAAGTTTGTAAAAATAAATTCATCATTCAATCCCTTTCGTTCAATGATGGTCAGTGAGGGCGATTTCTTGTGTTTGGTTTGAAGTGGGTTTCTAGTAACTCGATGTATTTTCTTGTGTTCACTGAAACTCACTGTATCCTGTTAATTGCCAAGTAGTTAGTAGGGTACCGTGCGCCCACTCTGCAGTAATTTGAGTTTACTTTCACGTTGTTAGGTTTGTAATAATTATAATTTGGCCTCAAACAATCCCGCCTGCCCCATCATATTGTGCTCCGGTTTGTGTATAGCCTTGGTAGGAATAGAGAAACCAATTATAGGATGCTTCATTTCATTCCTCTACATGCTGGCACCAATATAACTATATCATATAAAGTCGAGTGCCGCGCTTGGGTTAGCTTTATCGTTAACATCTTCTCACTGTGTACATGGATTACCAGTAGCCTAACTTGAATTCAGAGTTGTGTAATTACCTCATTTGGCGTATTGGTATAAGTACGAACTCTTAAGCGCACTTTGTGTGTTCTATAGGTAGTTTGCGGAACATTATGGAGCAGCAACAACAACCATCCATTAAGGGGGAGCCAGATGAGATTGTAAGTATTATGGTGTTTGAATCCATTTTTCAGAGGTGTCTTAGTAATCGAAATTTGATGTTTCTCAGTCGGTCAACAAGATAGTAACCCAATAGTGATGGGTTGTTCTCTAATCCTGAGAAAAATTGCACGAGATTAATAAATACTGTGCACTTGGATATCCATGTATTTATTAATGGAGTACAATCGTGATGACCGACTGAAATACATCAACATTCGAATATGGTGAGTTGTATTTATTATGTAGGCTATATCGTGTGACATAGCAATCTTAGTGATGTGCAAGACAAGCATGGTTTAGGGACTTAATACCAGCTACCAAATAGTAGGCTATATCGTGTGACATAGCAATCTTAGTGATGTGCATGGTTTAGGGACTTGATACCTGCTACCAAATAGTAGGATAACCAGGATGTTTATATTTTATTGCTACACGTAACATGGTACAGATTGTCTGTATGTCTTATAATCTGCTGAATGAGTAGTGATACGCATGGGTGCCTGCAGTGGAGGGCAGAGGTGGGGCACGCCCCCCCCCCCCCCCCTGGAAACTGAAAAAGTATAGTGATGTGCAAATCAAAGTGAGGACAAACATTGCTAAAAAAAAGTTTGGTGCGAAACATAAGTTAAATACTTAACTTTCTGTCGGGCGCAATATTAACTATAGTGCAGAAGAACAGTTTTGCTGCAATAGTGAATACACTCATACATTCTCTGCATATTATGTAATGGTGCACGATCAGGCGCAATGAGCCTGGCAGTTCACTTTTGCAACAAGAGCAGACTTGACAAACTGGCCCATATGGACTTGAATGTGGATAAAGGTAGCCTACGGTAAGTACTGAAAAGTGGAAGTAGCTCTGCCTCCCGCGAATGACGAAAATGAGATATGAATTTACTCGTGTGCCTGTCAGATTAGTTGCGCCCACTGGAAGGTTACAAATCATCCTAATCTCAGTTATGCTGGTGCGCTTTCGCTTTTTGATAAACACTTGAGTAATGTTACGAAGAAATATTGTAATGTATATGGGCATACATTTCATTCGTATGTACTATGTATTGTGTTTACTATGAATGGCCTCCTAGACTGTGTCTGTGTTATTTATTATTTATTGGCTGTCATGGTGGGTGAGTGGTTATCGTGACGGACTACCAACCCCAAGCTTGCAGGTTCGCTCCTGGCCATGGTAAGTGATTTTTGAAAGGCGGCAAAAATTACGACACCATGTCATACGATGGTGTCATTTCAAAGAACCCATTTGAATTCAGTAGGCCGTGGTCATAATGGAAAAATTAATTTCGGGAGTTTCCGCTATCACAAAGTTCCTCATTTCTCTACAAGAAAGTTCTAGTGTTCAAGGAGCTTAGATATCTAACCTCCTTGACTTTCATAGTGCTTCAAGGAACAACGAAATTCGACGTGCAAGGTACCCTTTGGGTGTCAAATAACAAATCTTGCACCCGGCACCCGAGGCCATACGATATTATTATTATTTTTTTAAATTTCGTGTGCATCGTCTACAAATGGAATTACATTTAATTAAAGGTAAGTAATGTAACTTGATCTTTTTAACAGATAATCCAAAAATGACATGGGCGCCCGCACGAGGTCGAAGGGAGGGAGGGGGTGGGGGGAGGGTGGCCGTGCAACCACCCCTCCAACTGGATTTCCGAGAATGTTGATATTCGATTGTTCATGTCACACGAGTTTATTTCATAAATGGAAGTTACTGATATCAAATGGCAACTGTTACAACAGAACATTTCTTTAATGTTGCTGACGTAATAACTTCTCTGTATGGTATTTCAGGGTGTCTACCGGTAACGAAAGTAAAGAAAAAGTAACGAATTTTACAAATGGGTAACGAAAAAGTAACGAATTTTGAATACGGGTAACGAAAATTGTGTGAAGGCGGATTGAATCATTAAAACTCGCGCCTCTGGGCTCAGAGATTGCGATGGAGTTTCACGCAAGCGGCGTCGATTGCATAAGCTATATTTCCCCGTGCCCGACCTCGAGGAAATGCATACTGAAGATACCCTGAGTGGTATACATTGTTCAAGGTATATTTTCGGCATCAAGAAGACTTTTTAGTTTTGTGTGAAATATTTTTCTGTGTTATTAGGAAACCCGACTTTTCGCGAGACGTTTATTCGCGAAAACTTCTGAAACTAATCAGAAACCTCGCATTTCTGTTATTGACCTTTAAATTCGGAGACTATATCAAATTGAAGTCCAGAAATAACGCGAAATAATTTTATGTCGCAATCTTGCGAAATGTTACCGTTTCGAAAAAGAATTATGATAAAGCTTCGAAATACGAAGGCTATAACTTATTTTAAATATCTGCCTCGTAAATTTGCGACATCCAGTATGGTTAATTCGAAATTCCGTTATATGTCGATTTTTCCTTCGAACTTTGGTTCCATCGGATACTGGTATATTATAATCTAACCGGTTATTTCGAAAACTTGTATAATTCGTGATTCGCATTCGAAAGAAAACGTGTCCTCTTGTCGTATTATTCATGCAATCCTCTCAGAATAATTCTTAATAGTTGATACCCACTTCGAACATTAATCCTCAAGACTTGCCTGCGGGAATCTCGTAAAATGGACCGAGATCGACGTCAGTTGCGTAAAATTATAAAACTCGTCCCCTATCGTGAACTTGTGACCACGAGGACTGCGGGAATCCCGCCAAAGGTGATTAGGCACAGATCACGAAACATTCCGAAACCTACTCGCTACTTTTCCCATGACCGTACTACAAACACGGTGAAACCGAATTGAACGAAATTTTGTACAGAGGTAGCACTAGCAAACACGGGGAGCGTACGGGGAGCGAGAAGTGCATCAACCCACTTAGAAATGACAGCCTACGTAGCATCGCGATACTAATTTCTCCTCGTGATCCACCCTGAACTGGTGAACTCCCAACCACAGCATAGGGACAGCGGGAATCACGGCGCCGGCCATACAACATGTCCATAACTACTCGTGAATTTCAACCATGCCCAACCTTGAGCTCGCCTCCACCATTCTGTCAGGACAAATAGACAATCGTTCAACGGCCAGGTGGGGCGCGGATAGCATAATATCGCGAGGAAAACGTGAATCTCGTAAAACGGCCGAGAGCGGCAGCGATTGCGATACATCGCGATACATTGCGATATTTCTCCGCATTCCATGACGAGGACAACTGGATTCTTCTCAAACGGACAGCAAGTGGCGCCGATTGCGTAATAATGCTATATTTTCTCGTGCCCGACCTCGAGTACAATGGACATCTTGTCGAACGAGTAAAAGTGACACCGATTATCTAAATCGCGATATTTATCCGAGTTCTATCGTGAAATCTACGGGAATATCAACAAACGGGTGAGACCAGTGCCGATCGTGTAACATCTCGATATTTCTCCGTACTTGACTGCGAAAACAGAATTCGGTTACAATCACGTAACGTAGCATAAATTTCTTTGTGATCTACCGTGGGGACAAAGGAAATCTCGCCAAACGGCCAAGAGCTGAGCAACCTCTTGGCAATTATAAAAACGCCTTATGCACAAGACGAATTATTAGCTGAAACAACTTATTTGATAATCAATATTTAGTATTTAAATATTTATTTTTTATTTTGTATAACACCCTAAGTGAATTTTATTTACCGCTTTTAACACAGTTCATTGTTTTTCTTCACCGCGTTATGAACCCCTTCGCTTGCAGACCGCATACGTATCTTGAATTCAAAGGGAACTAAAATTAACTAAAAGGTACCTAAAATTAACTAATTTTTACTTCATCCTTACAGAAGGTACCCTGTATTTACATTAAACAAGATGTTCAGTAAAGAACATATAGCCTACTTTCTCCTAAATGCATGGGTATTGTTATAACTCTTTGTCCTTTTCAAGGAGTATGATTGAATGTTGGTTGTAGTAGCTTGTTGAAATACAACGTGCTATAGTGATATTAAACATGAATATGAGGTGCCCTTTGCTAGTGCTACCTCTGTACAAAATTTCGTTCAATTCGGTTTCACCGTGTTTGAATTGATAGGGGGAATCGATTTGCACACATACTTGGAAACCATCTGCAAACTATTGGGCTGATGTTCTTGCAGTTTGGTCAGAATATGTTTCCCACATAAAGATATGGTGTTGCAAAATTTGGTAGAGACTAGATTATTAGGTTGGTCGTAATTACATTTTAGCATTTAACATTTGGGTGGCCGCGATTACGTTTCCGTCAAGATAGCGGTGATATAAAACATGACACTGAGGTGCCCTTTGCTAGAGCTACCTCTGTACCAAATTTCGTTCATTCGGTTCCACCGTGTTCGAATTAATAGGGCGAATCAATTTTGACATAAAGATGGGCGCCATCCGCAAACTATTAGGCTAATGACCTATTTGATTGGTCAAAGGATGCTCCCTCCATAAAAGTATGTTGTTGCAAAGTTTGGTAGAGATCGGATGGTAATGTTAGTCGTAATTTGATTTAAGCTTTAAACATTTGTGTGGCCGCCATTACGTTTCTGTCAATATGGCGGCGATATTAATCATGACACTGAGATGCCCTTTGCTAGTGCTATCTCTGTACCAAATTTCGTTCCGTTCGGTTTCACCGTGTTTGAATTAATAGGGGGAATCGATTCTGACACAAAGATGGCCGCCATCCGCAAACTATTAGGCGAATGACCTATTAGATTGGTCAAAGGATGCTCCCTCCATAAATGTATGTAGTTGCAAAATTTGGTAGAGATCGGATGATTAGGTTAATCGTAATTTGATTTAAGCTTTGAACATTCGTGTGGCCGCCATTACGTTTCAGTCAAGATGGCGGCGATATAAAACATGACACTGAGGTGCCCTTTGCTAGTGCTACCTCTGTACCAAATTTCGATCCATTCGGTTCCACCGTGTTCGAATTAATAGGGGGAATCAATTTTGACATAAAGATGGCCGCCATCCGCAAACTATTAGGCGAATGACCTATTAGATTGGTCAAATGATGCTCCCTCCATAAAGGTATGTAGTTGCAAAATTTGGTAGAGATCGGATGATTTGGCTAATCGTAATTTGATTTAAGCTTTGAACATTCGTGTGGCCGCCATTACCTTTCAGTCAAGATGGCGGCGATATAAAACATGACACTGAGGTGCCCTTCGCTAGTGCTACCTCTGTACCAAATTTCGTTCCATTCGGTTCCACCGTGTTCGAATTAATAGGGGAATCAATTTTGACATAAAGATGGCCGCCATCCGCAAACTATTAGGCTAATAACCTATTAGATTGGTCAAATGATGCTCCCTCCATAAAGGTATGTTGTTGCAAAGTTTGGTAGAGATCGGATGGTTATGTTAGTCGTAATTTAACTTAAGCTTTGAACATTTGTGTGGCCGCCATTACGTTTCAGTCAAGATGGCGGCGATATAAAACATGACACTGAGATGCCCTTTGCTAGTACTACCTCTGTACCAAATTTCGTTCCATTCGGTTTCACCGTGTTTGAATTAATAGGGGGAATTGATTTTCACACAAAGATGGCCGCCATCCGCAAACTATTAGGCTAATGACCTAATTATTTGTTCAAAGGATGCTTCCTCTATAAGGGTATGTTGTTGCAAAATTTGGTAGAGATCGGATGATTAGGTTAATCGTAATTTGATTTAAGCTTTGAACATTTGTGTGGCCGCCATTACGTTTCCGTCAAGATGGCGGCGATATAAAACATGACACTGAGGTGCTTTTTGTTAGTACTACCTCTGTAGCAAATTTCGTTCCATTCGGTTGCACCGTGTTCGAATTAATAGGGGGAATCGATTTTCACACAAAGATGGCCGCCATCCGCAAACTATTCCGCTGATGACCTATTAGTTTGGTCAAAGGATGCTCCTCCCCATAAAGGTATGTTGTTGCAAAATTTGGTAGAGATCGGAAGATTAGGTTAGTCGTAATTTGATTTAAGCTTTGAACATTTGTGTGGCCGCCATTACGTTTCCGTCAAGATGGCGGCGATATAAAACCTGACACTGAGGTGCCTTTTGTTAGTACTACCTCTGTACCAAATTTCTTTCCATTCGGTTGCACCGTGTTCGAATTAATAGGGGGAATCGATTTTCACACAAAGATGGCCGCCATCCGCAAACTATTACGCTGATGACCTATTGGTTTGGTCAAAGGATGCTTCCCCCATAAAGGTATGTTGTTGCAAAATTTGGTAGAGATCGGATGATTAGGTTAGTCGTAATTTGATTTAAGCTTTGAACATTTGTGTGGCCGCCATTACGTTTCCGTCAAGATGGCGGCAATATAAAATATGACACTGAGGTGTCCTTTGCTAGTGCTACCTTTGTACCTAATTTCGTTCAATTCGCATTCACCGTGTTCGAATTGATAGGGGGGGGGGCAGACATTCAGAGTACACACACTCACACACACACAGACACACACACAGACACTCACACTCACACACACACCCACACACAGACTCACACACACACATATACACACACAGACAGACACACACATACACACACACACACATACACACACACTCACACACACACACATACACACACAGACAGACACACACACACTCACACACACACAGACACACACACTCACACACACACACATACACCCACACCCACACACAGACTCACACACACACATACACACACACAGACAGACACACTTTTTTCGCCCTGTGTTGATCTCATAAGTCTACTTTCATTTTTTGCAAAAATCGAAAGTAGGCTAAAAATGGTTCTAATGCTGTCATACAGCAGACCACCAATGAAAACATAGCTCCAATTTTCAATATGGCTTTTGTGTACGTCTACCGCTTATTATTCCCGTTTCCAACGAGGTCGGGGATGAGATGCGATGAAATCCTATGTGGCGGATGGTTTGATGGCCGGATGCCCTTCCTGGCACCAACCTCATGCGAGGAGTTAATGAGAGATGAAATGAATGAAGATGAATGGAGCTGGCAAGGATGTGGGAGGAAGCAGTCTGTCAGAAGTTACCGTCCCAGCATTTGCCTTGAGTTGAAAATAGGTAACCACGGAAGAATATTTCTAGGGTGGCCGACGGTGGTGCTCGAACCCACGTCCACCGAGTCCGCAGAGAGCTTGGTCCCATGGTCTAGTGCTGCACTTTAGCTAGCGTAGCTACCGCTGTCGGTAATTTTCAATATGGTTATGGCGAGTGTTAAATACCGTATGTTTCCCCAACACTGCCACTACTTTTGCCACCTCACTTCGGCAGTGACGATATGAAAGCACGTTTTGGAGATATTTCTAGACATTGCAACACCGCTAGTGGACCTCAACCTCTAAAACAAGGTTTTCTTTACTGACAGTAGTCCGTCAAGGTCACGCTTACAATATTGGATCATTTACTGTATTCAGGTCCATCATTACGGCGGGACAAACTGGGCAGATTTTAGGGACGGAAATATTTTTTGGAAAACTGTACAAAACCGCTTGGGCATTAAGCGTCAAGAGAATATTCACTGTCGCATATTTGCAGTGTTGATTATTTAAGGACATATAAAAAGGATCGTATTAGTCATCTTAGTGTTCTTGCTGTTGAATCCGACTTGAAAGTGAAATAGTACTAATGTCGAAATCCTAAACTTGTTTGCTAATAACAGGCAAGAAGGAAGCCCCTTGTTACTTAAATATTTGGTGTTTTAGCCCTTGGTTGTGTGTGATATGTGTTAAGGTTTCATGTAAATTCTTATTAAGAATTTTTTCTATTTGCTATTTTATTAAACGGATATTTATAGTGTTTGCCACTCATAGTTAAATACACACAGAGAAGAAGAAATAGTCCCATATGTTAAGAAAACTTTAATAATAGTCGGGCGTAGTAGATTTTTTATTTTTATATTTTGCCCAGATGCGTCAGGAGCCCTAAATACGGGCCCTACTCTTTTATACTCTCGTCTAGTTTTGCGCCGTTTTGCCATACCGTGATCGTTATTCGTGCTGCGAAATACTGCACTTTTTTAAGGTGTGCAATAGTACGGTGGCTCATTTCGTGAGAACAAGGAAATTATTGCTACGAATGAACAGCTATATACCATTGTTTTTGTAGATTCTAAACCAGTAGTGTAACATCTTCTACAATGGAAGCAATTTATCTGTCCTGCGATGTTTGTGCTGATATCGAAGCGACTGAGATTCGCATTCTCAATCAAATGTAGACGGCAGGTCAGTCAAGACAAAATGGTGAACTCAATAGTGATAGACTTCGTAATGTTGTATATGATTCCAATGGAACCCTCTTACAAGGCAGGCAACATGTACTTATAAGAGCGGAGTAGCTAATTCAATCCTAATTTAAGTGGGCTTATACTCGTGTTGACCGACTAAAAGTTACAATTCAGTATACAGTAGATCAATGAGGTGATAAAGCCAAAGTTCAGGGAAGTATTGATAAAGATGTGCTTCTGGAAGACGATAATTACAGAACCGACATTGGCAGCTTCTTAACTCATGAAAATATATGTGACATTCTTAAGTACCACAAATTCATAATAGTTAAATGATCCAGCGATATATATATATATATTGAACCCATGTGCCATAGGGTCCAAGGAGGTCGAATCCATGTATTTGGGGAAGAAATGAAAGAAACGTACAGTTTCTAATGTAACATAGAGAAAGATCAAGCCAGGATGCTAGCCTAACATTGTGCAAGCAGCGCGAGCCAGTTGTTCCAGAGATGAGATCACCCCTCTTGACATTCAGAAGGAGCTGGTCATGAGTATTAATAACCGAGTGGAAAATTCCGACTGTTAGACAAGGAAGCCTGACTCGGAAATCGAGCTGAGCTTGCTTAAAAACGACAACACCGCTTATGCGCCAGAAGAGGAATAATTAAATTTAACCCGTTTACGAGTATAAAAATAAGTAAACAATTACAGTACGGTGAATCATTTCGAATTAGAGATTTTTTGTGTAAAGAAAACCCCTTTAATAATTGCACAGGAGAAAACTGCAAACGCAAGTAGACGTCATAGGGGATTTACCAAGGCCTGTGGAGAGGGGAGAATGCAAATGAACAGCAACACCCACACAGTTGAGGACGAGAAATTAATTAATATCTCCGAATTGCACGATCGATTCTTATGCGCAATGAGATTATTTAACATTGAGAAGACGAGCTTTTTGAAGGTATAATTTTTATAATGGTGCAACCATTATTTTAAAAGTTGGGCACGGAAAGGGCTAGAGTCTTATTTTTTTGTAGCGAAAGAGTATAAAAGCTCCTGGCATCACCAAGCCAAACATGCATTTATTCTGACAACCCGTGAGGGGGTGTTACTACGCATCAGTACATGCAGTTTCAAACAGTCCAGGGGACGTGACGCTGGAGCATCAGTACAAATAGCCCGAGGGGGGCGTTGCTACGCATCTGTATTCAGACAGCCGTGTGGGGTGTTACTCTGCTTCACACCGAAGACAGTTTACTAGTACTCCTTGAGGGGAGAAACGCTGTATTACACCGCAGAATTAATATCTGATAGCCACAGGCGTCGCAGTATTAACAACTTGCGTGCCTCCATAAGGAGTTGTAAAGAAGAAATATTAAAGTATCGCCGTGTTGAAAAATTAGGAAAATCCTAGTTACAGGATTTAGGTCCGACAGTACACAAGTTTACAGTGAAAAGTTCGTAAAATATAGTCAGAGCAGGCTGCGAACGTTGGACTTAAGGCGATAGGTCTTTAAATAAACGACCGAAAATATCATAACGTACGGAAGTACCGTAATAGAAAGATAAACAGTTATCTAATTTAAAGAACCCAAATAGGGAAAAACAGAGTAAGGTTCGCAACGTATTTCAGAAAAGTAGGAGTGCGAGAACCGAATAAACAAAGAAGAACGGAGACTATAGACATTATCTCCAGAAAGTAGACGAACTATTCTAAAGCACTAGACTCGAGAAGTACTAGCTGCTATAAAATAAATCCATCGATCATCGATAGGTTACCGAGGGGACCTCGATCCGAACAGACTTTCACTAGGATCGATAAACTAGATCTAAAAAAGAAGCCGTTCAAGCTAGAGAAATAGCCGGTCATCCAGAATAGGATTCGAAGAATTAGGATTCCAGGGAAAAGTAGATGTTTCGAGACTTTCGTATTCTGCAGGATAGGAAGCCGACATTGAATAAATTTCACCCTTGGAAACGGGAGATTAAGAGGTCACGTGTGATAGGCTAGGAAAGTACGGCCTAGTGATCAAATGTTGTGAAGTGTAAATCTATCAAGATTGTGTGTTAAAGTAATATTTTTTAGTGTTTATTGTGTGTTCTAAAGGGATACACCAGTGTATTAAAAATGTTGTCAATGTTAAGTGTATTGAATATGTGTCAAGAAGTGTTTGTACATAAGATGAATTTCTACAATATGGAGTAAGTTTCAAAGTGGGCCAAAATGAAACACCGCACAAGGATAAAGGTCATGAGACGACCTTAAAAACATGTGAGTAATGAATTTCATTATATTTTGGTGTCAGGAAATGATTGGGTATAAATCCACCGGAGTTTTTGAGTAAAAGGGATGTGTTTAAATAAATAAATACTGAATAAACAAAGACGCGGTCTGAACAATAATAGAAATTTGAGAAACTATAAATAATTATGTAAAAGAATAAATCCAGTAGAGGAAATATATGAATAAAATGTCAGTGTATTTGACGAATGTCATAAGAGCAAGCGAAATATTAATAATTATCATGAAAGATATTTAAATAAAAGTAAATTTGAGTTATATGAAAGAAATAGCTTTTGAGCTTTTGTAAAGAATGAAGATATGAAATAATAATAATAATAACCAAGTAAGGAAATATTAAATAAAGATCAAATTAATTGATGTGAACATAAGAGCGTTAGAGCCTTAATAAAAGGTATAGACATGATGTTCAAATGCATGTTCTTAAAAAGAGAGAAAGTTATTGTCAAAGGAAAAGAATAATATAAAAATTGAGATGTGTATCATTTGTTAATATGATATTATCAGTTCTTTGGATGACGCTAGGCTTAAAAATAAAGTATAGCGCAAAGGAGCGCAATGAAAGTAAAATGTCACGCTAGGAACGCGTAAAAGTTAATGTACTTGGTAAATTACTTATGAGAGGTAGTTGATTGTAGCGAATTGAGAATTGGTGTAAGTCCTCTATTTGTGACGTAGTATCACGAGGCCATTGTGTATGTTGTATTGAAAGGGAGCAAATGTATGTTATTGAGCGTAGGTCTTATAGCTATAGGCTGACCCTAAATCGCATTTTGTAGAGTCCTCTATATGGGAATGGTTCCCGAGGCATGTGAAGAGATTCGAACTCAGAATCCTCTTGTTGTGAAAGCCCCTTTATTATTCGTCGGTAGAATGTGTAATTACTCTTCCCCAATCAATGAGGACCTTTCATAATTAATAAATGCCAAGATTACGAATGTGGTTTATGAGCCCAATAATATTGTTGAATTTAAACGAGGAATAGAATGCCAGGTCTCCCCAAAGAACTGAGAATGAACGAAAAGCTGTTTGTAAAAGCATTAAAGAGAGCTCAAGCTTAGGCTAGACGGGAGGGTTCCCGCATAGTCATAAATAACGCTCGAGTAGCATGGTCAGACCCTCGGAGCAGGAGGGGTGTCTGAAGGCCGTCTTGTAAAGAGTAATGAATACACCAGGAGTGTTTAAAGTTGTTAACGACCCGGGCGTTGAACCGAGGTCCTTGTAGATTGATATTTCCGCTTGCCTGTTCAGATCGTAGTTTTTTTTATATGATACTGGTCTTATAAGACATATGAGATGAATAACAATCCCTATTGTAATGTTGTATGGAAGTAGGATGCCATGAGTAAATTGAAGGCAACTAGGTTCCGGGAGTGACCATAGTTTTTTGACTGTGTCAAGTATCTTCGTACTCTGGAGTACACAAGTAATTTCCTGATTACCTTAATGTATTTATAAAACTAGAGAGAGATGATAAAAGCTGAACAGAGGTGAAATGCCCAAATATTGAGTTAGATAATTAACATGTGATTTTAAATGTAATTATACATTTGTTTTGATGATTAAGAGAAAATATAAAAAGTAGTATTTGAGGTGTACAAAGAATGACACCATTATTAGAGAAAGCATTGAGCCAAAAGAGCTCGGAGTTATATGAAACTTACAGTTGATGCTTTATGGAAGTAAAACTAATTAGGAATTGTTGGTTTATATGGAAACCATATGTTTTAATACAATATTTGTTTTATTCTTATGTTATTCCTTGTTCATTTGGAACAAGTAGATGATTATGGGTCAGTAATTTAATTGTTTAACCGTTTTCCAACGTGGGGCCTGTATGATTTTATCATACATCTAAACATCTCATTTGGCGCCCAGTACGCAGGGATGAGTTTTCCTAGGGAAAAACCCGAGTTTTCTCGAAAAATCAAAATTTTCATTTTTTGAAAAAAAAAATGGTTTTTCGAAATTTTGAATTTTAAATACTTCCATAAAGGTTTATGAAAGTGAATAAAAGTATCAAAAGGGTACGTTGTAGTAAAAACCCGTACCAAAGTAAATTTTTAAAGAAATTGGGACACAATGGTTCAGAGTATCATCTCTTAAGCATGTACTAGTGTGGTGGCATGAGTGGCCCAATGTATTCTAATAAGATGTTGACCATAAGGGATTTTAAGGAATGCCTAGGGGAGCATTTCAATAAAGAGATGGAGGAAACGGCAAAGATGTTGTTAAGTGAAGAGAGGCGGAGGCTCTCAGAGAATGTAAGGGCCGAGAGCCCAGATAAAGGTAAAATTACAGGTGATAAAGAGTACCCAAATAATGAAAATATAAATGTTTCTGTAGAAAGCATGCGTGCACCTGGAGACATAGTTACACGAAGAGAAGGTGACATGTCTGCAGAAAACAGGGTAACAAGTGAGCCTTTAGAGCTCCAAAAGGAAAAAGAAAATTGTAAACCGATTCCAAGGGAGAATGTAATTAATACAGATAATGATAATGATGAAGGTAATTCAAAGTCTCACGTAGTAATGCAGGTTCAAGTAGACTTGGAAAGTACAGGGGAAAAGAACGATAGTCCTTGCGCTCAGGATAAGGAGAAAGTAGAAATGGCGACTTGGGATGAAATAAAGAAATTCTTGAATATAATTCGGGAAACGGATAATAAGTATCAAAAGATGAGAACTGAACTTTGGGGATTAAAAGTTCGCGAATTAAGAATAAAAGAAGGAATTGAGGAACAAAGAGATAGGATCTCTGAAGAAATGGGGAAGATAGACAAACTCTATAAGAGGGCAAGTAAAAATTGGTATAAAATATCCAAACAGGAATTGGAAGACTTGTACAAAGAAATCCCTAATGTGAAGGAGGCATTAAGGGAAACGAAGAAGGAATTTGCAGAACGTATGGTGAAAGAAGGAAAGATGGAATTAGTTTCGTGGGAACAGATAAAAAGTTTCAGGGATGAAATTATGGAAATAAGGAGACAATGGTCGGAGATACATGATAAATGGAATCATATTTGGTGGAATACCTTTTATCCAAAGCCAAATGAAGGTAATTATGTGCAAGAACAGAAAGATTGGATAGCAAAGGAGAAGAGTAAGATGCATCAGTTTATAATGAGCATATATGAAGACCAGGATATAATAAGTATTCAGGAGTTCGCCGAGGTAAGAGAGGTCAAGATTCAGGAATACAAAGAAATATTAGAGACCGTCCAAAAGAAATATGATGAATACATATTAGCAGAGGACCTCAAAGCAAAAGAAATGGCTATCCCGGTCATAAATGAAATAGTTGCCCAAGAGGAAAAACAAGCTAAAATTAAAGAAGAAAAAGAAGTCACGATGCCAGAGGAGCCCAAAATTGATATTAAAGAAGAAAAACAAGAAGTAGAAATTATAATGACTCCAGTGGAAACTGAAGAAAACTTTAGAGATCCTTCCTGAAGAACAAATGGAAATTCAAGAGGAAATAGTAAGTCCAGACCAGGACAACAGCCAAGATGAAAACGAGCTGCGAAGTGAAGATACTCATTTTGACGAAAAGGTTGAGCTGGAAGATCAAGATATAATCTCGGAACAGGAGATAACAAAAGAATTGATAGTTGAAGAAACGGAAATAATAATTCCTGAAGAAACAGAGAAATTAGATGAAACAATAATAGAAAATATCAACGAAGCACCGATGGAAACAGAGGTTCAAGATTTCACAGAAAGTGAAAAAGAAAACCCAAAAGAAATGCAGGACAAGGAAAATAAAAGGGCATTAAAAGAAGAAGAGGAAAAACTGAAGGCACAGATCCTTGAATTAATGATAAAATGTCAAGATTGCCAAAGAAAGACGAGAGAAATGGAGAAAGATGCCAACAAGAGCCAAGAAAACCTAAAAGAAAAAGAGGAGATGGCTGGAGATAGTGAAAAGAAGGAAGGAGATGCCTTTGAAGAAAATCAGGAAAGAGGAAAACCGCAATTGGTAGTCGGTTTACAGGAAAACAGATACCCCATGGAAACAATGAAAGGAGGAGAGACAATGTACAATGCCTTGGAGGAAGAGGATGCCCAGGCATATTTCAGCTGGAAGCTCCGTAAAAAGAAAAGGAATGAAAGAAAGGAAAAATGGAAGAAGGGAGATAGAAGAAGAGCACGTTTATGGACAAGGATGAAAGGAAGACGGAGATGGTTCATAAAGCAAAAGAGATACAGAGTGTGGAAAAGAAGGAATAAAACTTATATAGAAATAAGAAAACGAGAGAATATGGAATGTAAGGAGAGAAGAGAAGAGGGAGAAAGAGTAAGGGATGAAGAGAGTCAGAAAGATGCTGAGATCATAAAGAAAATAGAGCATTATATTAGAGCAATAGAAAGATGTGAAGGAAATGAAGAAAGAACGATGCATTGTTTAAAACAATTGTATAACTTACCGATAAATGTTCAGCATCTGGAGAAAACTGGAATTGGCAAGGTTGTAAATGGTATGAGAAAAAGAAACGGTTTGGTAGGAGATGTATCCCGAGCCTTGATAAAACTTAGGAAGGAAATGGTAATGGAAGACCAAAGTGATGAAGAAGAATGCGAAAGTGAAGAAACGGAAAGAGATACTATGGAAATAGAAGAGAATGAAAGTGACGAAGAATTCGAAGGCGAAGAGAAAGAAGTGATGAAATAGAAATAGATGATAATGAGAGTGAAGAAGAAGAAGAAGAAGAAGAAGAACAAGAGATGGTGGGATATGAAAGTATGGAATTGACAAACTCCATCATTTATTATCAGAAAGCCATTGAAAGGTGTATGGGGAATGAAAATGTTTTGTTATATTGCCTAAGCATGTTAAAACATTTACCCATAACTGTTCGACAGTTAATAGAAACAAATGTGGTAGAGACGGTTGAAAGTATTCACGAACAAGGAGGGGATGTGAATATACGAGCTCAAGAATTGCTTATAAAATGGGAAAATGAAATGATAGAAGATTTAAGAGCAGGAGGAGAAGAAGTTATGGAAATGGGAGATATGCTCGAGGAAGATAATGAGGAAGACTCTGAAGAAGAAGAAGAGAATGAGGAAGAAGAACAAGGAGGAGTAATAACAGTTGGAGACGTAAGGTGGAGGCATAAAGGATAAGAAAAGAATTATTCCATGGGAATCAACGGGTAAAGCCCTATGCAACCATTAAATAATAAGAGGAATAAAATTAATTTTGTTTGAAATACTATCTCAAAGAGAGATGAGGAAGGGGGAAGAAAACCGAAAAGAGTCAGGTGAGGTTAGACCGAGCTTTTAAGAATTAAATGAAATTTTACAGACTTGAGGAGTCTGACAATAATAATGATGATGTTACGGGTAAAGCCAGTTGTACCCGCAAGGTAATTAAAAGAAGGTCATTAAGTTGACAATACATAATGAATAGAGAACAGACCGACAAGAAGTCCGTCTTATGAAAAGAAGAAAAGAAACCAACTGCTTGACTCAAGTTTGGAGAGAGCTCGCCAGACGAGGGTAGAAGTTGTAAACACCCGAACGTGACAAGAAATTTATGACCCTGAAGTGTAGTCGACCACTAGGGGAATGAATGAATGAATGGGGCCTTTAAGAAAGACCCATACAAATATAAACCAGAGAGGAAGGGAACTTTAAAGAAATAATTGATTTTGTTGAAGAAGAAAATTTCAATTTAAGAAAGGAGAGTGGAAAAAGAAAGAAAGGGTAGGGACAGAGCATACCCGACCTACACAATTACCGGATACGACTTTAAAGAAATAAAAAGAGACGGAAGGTACGGACAACGTTATGATGGCTTCGACGAATAAAGAAAGATAAGATTAATTGAAATAAATTTCCTCAAAATTCTTCGAAAATTTATTTAACCTAAGGAAGGGTGAGATGAACCCATGTGCCATAGGGTCCAAGGAGGTCGAATCCATGTATTTGGGGAAGAAATGAAAGAAACGTACAGTTTCTAATGTAACATAGAGAAAGATCAAGCCAGGATGCTAGCCTAACATTGTGCAAGCAGCGCGAGCCAGGTGTTCGAGAGATGAGATCACCCCTCTTGACATTCAGAAGGAGCTGGTCATGAGTATTAATAACCGAGTGGAAAATTCCGACTGTTAGACAAGGAAGCCTGACTCGGAAATCGAGCTGAGCTTGCTTAAAAACGACAACACCGCTTATGCGCCAGAAGAGGAATAATTAAATTTAACCCGTTTACGAGTATAAAAATAAGTAAACAATTACAGTACGGTGAATCATTTCGAATTAGAGATTTTTTGTGTAAAGAATACCCCTTTAATAATTGCACAGGAGAAAACTGCAAACGCAAGTCGACGTCATAGGGGATTTACCAAGGCCTGTGGATAGGGGAGAATGCAAATGAACAGCAACACCCACACAGTTGAGGACGAGAAATTAATTAATATCTCCGAATTGCACGATCGATTCTTATGCGCAATGAGATTATTTAACATTGAGAAGACGAGCTTTTTGAAGGTATAATTTTTATAATGGTGCAACCATTATTTTAAAAGTTGGGCACGGAAAGGGCTAGAGTCTTATTTTTTTGTAGCGAAAGAGTATAAAAGCTCCTGGCATCACCAAGCCAAACATGCAGTTATTCTGACAACCCGTGAGGGGGTGTTACTACGCATCAGTACATGCAGTTTCAAACAGTCCAGGGGACGTGACGCTGGAGCATCAGTACAAATAGCCCGAGGGGGGCGTTGCTACGCATCTGTATTCAGACAGCCGTGTGGGGTGTTACTCTGCTTCACACCGAAGACAGTTTACTAGTACTCCTTGAGGGGAGAAACGCTGTATTACACCGCAGAATTAATATCTGATAGCCACAGGCGTCGCAGTATTAACAACTTGCGTGCCTCCATAAGGAGTTGTAAAGAAGAAATATTAAAGTATCGCCGTGTTGAAAAATTAGGAAAATCCTAGTTACAGGATTTAGGTCCGACAATACACAAGTTTACAGTGAAAAGTTCGTAAAATATAGTCAGAGCAGGCTGCGAACGTTGGACTTAAGGCGATAGGTCTTTAAATAAACGACCGAAAATATCATAACGTACGGAAGTACCGTAATAGAAAGATAAACAGTTATCTAATTTAAAGAACCCAAATAGGGAAAAACAGAGTAAGGTTCGCAACGTATTTCAGAAAAGTAGGAGTGCGAGAACCGAATAAACAAAGAAGAACGGAGACTATAGACATTATCTCCAGAAAGTAGACGAACTATTCTAAAGCACTAGACTCGAGAAGTACTAGCTGCTATAAAATAAATCCATCGATCATCGATAGGTTACCGAGGGGACCTCGATCCGAACAGACTTTCACTAGGATCGATAAACTAGATCTAAAAAAGAAGCCGTTCAAGCTAGAGAAATAGCCGGTCATCCAGAATAGGATTCGAAGAATTAGGATTCCAGGGAAAAGTAGATGTTTCGAGACTTTCGTATTCTGCAGGATAGGAAGCCGACATTGAATAAATTTCACCCTTGGAAACGGGAGATTAAGAGGTCACGTGTGATAGGCTAGGAAAATACGGCCTAGTGATCAAATGTTGTGAAGTGTAAATCTATCAAGATTGTGTGTTAAAGTAATATTTTTTAGTGTTTATTGTGTGTTCTAAAGGGATACACCAGTGTATTAAAAATGTTGTCAATGTTAAGTGTATTGAATATGTGTCAAGAAGTGTTTGTACATGAGATGAATTTCTACAATATGGAGTAAGTTTCAAAGTGGGCCAAAATGAAACACCGCACAAGGATAAAGGTCATGAGACGACCTTAAAAACATGTGAGTAATGAATTTCATTATATTTTGGTGTCAGGAAATGATTGGGTATAAATCCACCGGAGTTTTTGAGTAAAAGGGATGTGTTTAAATAAATAAATACTGAATAAACAAAGACGCGGTCTGAACAATAATAGAAATTTGAGAAACTATAAATAATTATGTAAAAGAATAAATCCAGTAGAGGAAATATATGAATAAAATGTCAGTGTATTTGACGAATGTCATAAGAGCAAGCGAAATATTAATAATTATCATGAAAGATATTTAAATAAAAGTAAATTTGAGTTATATGAAAGAAATAGCTTTTGAGCTTTTGTAAAGAATGAAGATATGAAATAATAATAATAATAACCAAGTAAGGAAATATTAAATAAAGATCAAATTAATTGATGTGAACATAAGAGCGTTAGAGCCTTAATAAAAGGTATAGACATGATGTTCAAATGCATGTTCTTAAAAAGAGAGAAAGTTATTGTCAAAGGAAAAGAATAATATAAAAATTGAGATGTGTATCATTTGTTAATATGATATTATCAGTTCTTTGGATGACGCTAGGCTTAAAAATAAAGTATAGCGCAAAGGAGCGCAATGAAAGTAAAATGTCACGCTAGGAACGCGTAAAAGTTAATGTACTTGGTAAATTACTTATGAGAGGTAGTTGATTGTAGCGAATTGAGAATTGGTGTAAGTCCTCTATTTGTGACGTAGTATCACGAGGCCATTGTGTATGTTGTATTGAAAGGGAGCAAATGTATGGTATTGAGCGTAGGTCTTATAGCTATAGGCTGACCCTAAATCGCATTTTGTAGAGTCCTCTATATGGGAATGGTTCCCGAGGCATGTGAAGAGATTCGAACTCAGAATCCTCTTATTGTGAAAGCCCCTTTATTATTCGTCGTAGAATGTGTAATTACTCTTCCCCAATCAATGAGGACCTTTCATAATTAATAAATGCCAAGATTACGAATGTGGTTTATGAGCCCAATAATATTGTTGAATTTAAACGAGGAATAGAATGCCAGGTCTCCCCAAAGAACTGAGAATGAACGAAAAGCTGTTTGTAAAAGCATTAAAGAGAGCTCAAGCTTAGGCTAGACGGGAGGGTTCCCGCATAGTCATAAATAACGCTCGAGTAGCACGGTCAGACCCTCGGAGCAGGAGGGGTGTCTGAAGGCCGTCTTGTAAAGAGTAATGAATACACTAGGAGTGTTTAAAGTTGTTAACGACCCGGGCGTTGAACCGAGGTCCTTGTAGATTGATATTTCCGCTTGCCTGTTCAGATCGTAGTTTTTTTTATATGATACTGGTCTTATAAGACATATGAGATGAATAACAATCCCTATTGTAATGTTGTATGGAAGTAGGATGCCATGAGTAAATTGAAGGCAACTAGGTTCCGGGAGTGACCATAGTTTTTTGACTGTGTCAAGTATCTTCATACTCTGGAGTACACAAGTAATTTCCTGATTACCTTAATGTATTTGTAAAACTAGAGAGAGATGATAAAAGCTGAACAGAGGTGAAATGCCCAAATATTGAGTTAGATAATTAACATGTGATTTTAAATGTAATTATACATTTGTTTTGATGATTAAAAGAAAATATAAAAAGTAGTATTTGAGGTGTACAAAGAATGACACCATTATTAGAGAAAGCATTGAGCCAAAAGAGCTCGGAGTTATATGAAACTTACATTTGATGCTTTATGGAAGTAAAACTAATTAGGAATTGTTGGTTTATATGGAAACCATATGTTTTAATACAATATTTGTTTTATTCTTATGTTATTCCTTGTTCATTTGGAACAAGTAGATGATTATGGGTCAGTAATTTAATTGTTTAATTGTTTGTAGCGCCATAATTTTTATTAATTAAATGTATTAAAATAGGAGTTGATTTTGTTGTTATTTTTGCAAGTGTATCCTCTAATTAATCCAAAATATGTGAGTCACAGAGTGGGTGAACTTACCGCTACCCCGAAAATCCCGAATTGAGCTACGCTGGTATACTGTGATCTGCATATTTCTTGCTAAAAGGGCACAATATATCGTTATCAATGTGACTACGTAAGATGTACGCGATTTTGTGAGTTTTATATATTTTACTCAACATTCATCAATAATCAAACGAAATATTTTCTTTCTTAAACGAAAATTTGTTAAAACCATGGGTGACATACAGTAATTATGCGTGACCTACAATTCGAATATGTCACTTCGTACAAGTTTCATTATGTTAAGAAGAGAAAAGCGAAGTATTCACGATAGGTTATGGAGACGACGCAAATCATGATGAATCTGCCGTAACGGCCAGTACCAACTAGATATTTGGAAACAGTGCTATTTGAATTATTGGGCAGATTCATATGGAGGGATATTTTCACAGTGATTCAAATATACGGTATAGGTATCTGAAAATATCTCCAGTTATTCAGAAATCAGACGAACTGGATTTACAATACCATTTTAATGAACTGCTTGATTTTTTATTTTTTCCGATTTTTTATTTTTTTATTTCGAGTCATAAGCATTGCAAAAAGAAACATAGGAAACATACCAATGGTTGATAAAATATAATACAATGTAACACAAATCTTACATGACAAACTAAACAATATCAACCCAAAATTGTGCAACAGTAACAGCGTTGTCTGAAGCATCAACAAGCTCTAGTGTGGAACATGATGTAGGACAACTAGGACAGTTAATTAAGTGTTTAGTTGTCTGTTCCTCCCCGCAGTCACACAAGGTGGAAGATTCCTTCAAAAAGCCCCATTTGAACAGGTTGTCCTTAGTTCGTCCGACGCCACTCCTGAGCCGATTTAAGGACTTCCTCACTCTCCAGACTTGATTTCCACCAGGAGGAAGGTTCTCAGAAGGAGCCATCCAATCATTACACTCAGATCTTGCTGTCCACTGAGATAATCTGGCTGCTCCAGGCCGACCGGTGAGGGGAGTAGTAGTTCTCATGAAGCTCTTACTAGATTTGAGCCTACTAAGTGGTGGCTGGTAACCATGTAACAGATGATCAGTGTTATGTTCTGATTTATGTCTCTCAAGTTTGGCTGCAACTTCACGCCTTACATCTGGAGGAGCAATCCCCGCTTGCTTGTGGAGTTTATCAATATAGGTGTAGCTTTGAGACATCCCGTTACTACCCTGCTGGTTTCATTTAGAGCCACATCAACTTGCTTTGCATGAGATGATTTCCGCCATACAGGGCATGCATATTCAGCTGCAGAATAACACAAAGCCAAGGCTGAAGCTGAAGCACGTGGTGCCCCTGCATAGGTGCTTGGTCTATTCTCCAGTACTGAACTGAACGTCAGCACTCCAAAAGCATTGCATTTTTACCGATTATTACCTGTTTTTACCTGGTTTTGACAATGAATCACAAAATAAGAAATCGAACTTTAAAGGACAAAAGCACTGAACTAAAACAAAATATTTCTCCCATTCTTCCCATAATGCTTCCAATAGTTTCCGAGCAGCCAAATAATGAATTTCACGAAGCAAGTAAGAAATGAGAAAAGAAACGAAAGTGAGGGTTAATGAAGCGAAAATTTTAACTTGCCCCCCTCCCACACCCCCCCCTCTGAAAACATCCAGAGGGTGCCAATGGTGATATGTACGAAGATAAATGCTCGGCAGTCAAATCGGCACATCAAATGCAGGTGATCATAGGTTCTATATTTCCTATGTTATACATGTTTCTTATTTTAACAATTGCTATTATAGGTGAAGTCAACACCACATGCTGTGCTAACAGTAGCTAATTTATTCGTAATGTGTGTTCACTCTGCTGGCACCCTGTGCCCTTTTGTACGAGGAGTCTACATCACATGCTGTGCTAACAGTAACTGATATATAGGTAATACAGGTTCAGTTTACTGGCACTCCGGGTTCCATAGTAAGTGAAGTCGACAACCCATGCTGTGCTAACAGTAGCTAATTTATTGGTAATGCAGGTTCACTCTGCTGGCAAAATTGTCGAAGGTTGAAACACAGCTTTAATGATAACATTTTAGAGCAAAAATCCAACACTCAACCTCAATCAGTTAAATAGACTTTAAACTTCATTGTTTCAAAATGTATAATGCATTTCCATGGAACCTAAACCAGGGAAAGTTAGTTGATTCGTTTTTGGAGTATTACTTGTAAATTGTCCGAACAGTTTTCGACAATAAATGCATTTCTGAATTTGGCGGTAGGGAGTCGAGGAGATCCATTGGTATGAAAAAGATAGCCCCTTGCTAAGCATTGGCTAGCCCGTGAGACGTGTGTGTTCTGGAGCGCGTCAAGCTTCAATTGAATATCTATATTATGAGATCTGAAGTATACGAACACTCACATGAGGCTTGTGGTGACCTTAACTGCTACATATGGCCGAGAATATGGTATTGATGTTACCCTTTGCCTTGATGAAATCCTTCGCCGCTAGCCGTCACTGTCAATGCGATGTAGGTCCTAGCTTCTCCTTGACGACTGTTTCTACTGCCAGCGGTGACTGTCAATATATTGTTTGTCCACCCTTCATGAGAGCCTCCAATAGTACACACGTATTGTTCATTTGATCTTGAGGGTTTCTCAGTTTTTCTCGGATCGTTGAATGGAGGAAGAGGAATGTGGGTCATTTTGGAATGGCACGAAGTCACCGTGCGAAAACACGTTCAAGATGGTCTATGGCGGTGCGCCTCAGCCATTATTACACCGGGATAGGCAATTTCATTCAGAAAAGCTCTTAAGCTGTTGCCTACCTAATATTCATATTCAGTTCTATATATTTATCACATTGCGCAATGCTGACAACGTCAATTATGTATTACAAGTGAAGTGGTACGAAATGAAATTTCAAGTAGCTGCCCCTGTACTGTGGAATGTATCTATCGTTCCCGTTATATTCCTCCGTGCCTTAGGTATGCTTGAGATTAATATTGCTTTAATCTGGTCTCAAGAGGGTAAATCAAACACTGCTCGCTACGAGATTTCTGAACACATTTTATCATCGTTGCTTTTGTTTACAAGCAAACACAGTTATATGAAGTAATTACACATCCCGCATTTTCGTCAAGAGGATGTAAGATATGTTATAGAAGATTCATATGTAACCTAACATTATTTACTGCATTCCGAGGAATTGATATTGAAATTGTATTACACGTGACACATATGCATCATACTGAACACTTCTTGGTTAAAATCCGAATTGCCACGGATATATACAACACGGCTGACGATAACCACAGGTTTCATAGAGAAACATTCAAAAGGCGCACAAAATCGATGGCACCTGGATGCAAAATTTACACACCATATGTCGAAAGAAGATTTCATTTTTGTCATTTTCAGGCAACTCAGTTAACGTATTTATTGATATTCTGCACTTGTTATTTCTATATTTATTATTTATACGAATTTTTGGAATATTTAATGTAAAGTTCAATATTTTATTTACGTTCATTTAATTGCACTTGTTATTACAATATTACTTGTTTTCTATCTGTATTTTTTGAAAATATTTAGTGTGAAGCCCAATATTATATTTTATTTTCATTTAATTACATCTTGGTGATATCCATTTTAATATTTCTTTTTATTCTTTTAGTTACAAGTTGTCATATAAATTCTTTATATTCAATATTCAACATTAGACTTAAGTACATCATTAGTATTTTCATTCTTAATTGTGCTGAGGTAGAGCTCAATGTCCGGTCGAAACATGTACTCTTCTTATAACATATATATATTTTAGTTCAAGTATTGATTGGTTTATATTATACACTTTAGAATTCATCTATCAATACGGATTTCAACAAACATTTTGCGACCAAGTACAATAATAAATAATCAATGCCAAATGTATTTGCATTCTACTTACTGAAATGCTTTCAGATATAAACTGTACACAAAATGGCAGTTTTTTGCCATGTTATTGTTGACGTAAGAAAACTATGAATGGGAGGTTGAATTACCTTCAGTGTTTTATTTTATTCCTTGAATCTTTCTGTGCAAATTTACAAGTCTTCTGAAATATATAATTCCACCTACACAAAGGAACATATTTGTGAACCAAGTCATTTCTTTGCAGGACGATACAGACCGTCACACGGACATTAAAATTGAGGAATCTTCTATTCCGGAGATCGTTCCATGCAAGAAAACAGAAACATTATCTTCCGAACTGAGAGAGGTAAGTATGTTCATTCCTCTTTATAAGACATCTCCTTAATAGCATTTCGGGATTAAGAGTTGTTTTTTCACAATTGTGTTGATGGCAAACTGAAGCGTTTGGCTGTTAGGTTGTGTTTTGTACAGCAAGCATCCATTTTGATGGAAGGATGGTGAATTAAAGTATCTCTCCCATACGATACTTCCACCCGGATTGCTGGTTTTGTGCGATATTGTTCTGATCACTGATCTATTGGGAGATGCATTATGATGACAATATCAGAAGGTATATTACTTGAAGCTAGCTTATGTTTAGCATTATCACGTTGTATTAGTTGCCCTCTGTGGACTTGAAGTCTAGGTATGAAAATTTATTTGGGATATTTATACTCTGTTCCGAGATCATCCCATGAATGCTATAGAGAGGAGGCGGGTAGACCAATCTCAAGAATGGTCTTCTGTACTTTTTCTCAGGCAATTGCTGGGATGATTCTAACTTATGACAGTATTAGATATTGTAGGCAGCATGACATATCTAGGAATAATTTTAGACAGCAAACTGTTATTTAGATCGCACTTTCAACATTTGGGGCGTGGTGGCTCAACGGTCTAGCTGTATGCCTCTCACCAAGGCGGTCCGGGTTCGATTCCCGGTCAATGCATGTGAGATTTTCGATGTGAAATGCCATGTCCTGTGGTTCGGATTCCACGTAAAAAGGAGGTCCCGTGGCTCTAATCACAAGATTCACGGTACCGAAAAAAGATACAATCTTCGTTTTTTTCCTTTCAACATTTGGAAACCAAAGCATCTATATTGTATAGGAGCCTGATAATGGCAGTACGACCCACCTAGTACTAAACTCAGAAATTTTGAAGATTATATATCGTGGAGCTGGTGTATTCTTTGAATACACGGTATGATAGAGTATAATTTTAATACTCTTTGCTTGTTCATTTCATCCTTTTTCTCAAACACCAACAGTGATCTCCTAGTTTCTCTTTGGTGGTCATGTCTCTTATGTCATTGTGAGTCTGTTCTAGATATATATCTTCCATGACTCACCTAGCGTCATCTAGCAGCGAATCTGTGAAGTTCCTCAATTCTTCCCTGTACAAGAGGACTTCCTTTTCCATCTCGCCACCAGATCTCGTCATCATCGCCAGCTATCATCTCTGTGATTAAGAGAACTTCGTCTACCTTTTCACCCACCATGCTGTCCTAGTATCGCCTGCTATCAACTCTTTGAAGACCATTCATCAAGAAGAACTTTTAGTTTTATAAAGTTGGCTATTCTGTTATCTTCTCCTTTTGTCTCCTACCCCCACTTTTTTCCTTCCTTGGTCCCTCCGCACTTCGCTGAGCATGTCTCACTTGTACGTCGACCGTCGACTCAGTCAAGGCTCAACTAGAGCTAGCCTCCTCAAACCAAGAGGCACTCTCTGCATTCCACGCCATGTTGGAACTTTAAGCTTATCCATCAAAGGGAACTTCACCTCCGCCATGCAGCAAAGATAACTACAGACTTCAGGTTTTAACCTCATCTTCATCGGTTTTACTTCTACATGCTCTTAACTATCATTTTATAGGCAGTGTGAGATTACTTTATTTGGGGAAATATCCTCCTTCGCGGGATTTATCATGTTGGGCTTTTGGCTGTCTAAGCAAACCTTAATAGAAAGTAGCTTTTCTTAAGCTAATTAAATGAGAAATCTTCTCACAACGTGGGATATTATCGAATACCCGCTGTCTATAAAATATTACTTTGGCCCCATTCTTTAGTAAGATTGCTCTGGAACCTTCCAGAATCTACCAGTCACGACGTCATGTATTTTCCACTCATATGTGTGAATATTTTCTTAAAACTAAGGAATCTACCTTATAAATGAATGCTCAATAGCTAAACTTTTCTTCTTCCGTTTGGATTTTCTCTGGTGAACTTAATTGTAATCCACAACTTTCTCAAGTAATAGACTTTCGCCTATCTAGTGCAACCAGTCATTTTTCACAATTGCAATAACTTTCTTTGCCACAAACTGTTGTGTTACTACAGTGAATTTTTCATCCATCCAACAAACTATAGTGAAAACTAGTGCTTGTTCAACATTTCTACCGCGTCGCGATCGTCCGATTACCATAAATAAGGCCATGAACATTTATCCTCAATCCCAATTGATCTTTCCTAAACCCTTGACTAACAAACCATAATAATAAATTTATTACTTTAAGTCTTTTTTTCTATGAGGTGTCACTCTATAGAAGTGCCCTCCCCTTTTTCTGATATAACATTAATTAACTTCTGCATAATTACGTGTCTAGCACACGTTTTAAACTTACATTGTTTCTCCCTTCTAATTAGAGAATACAATTCTTTCAACTCATTAGTGAGTTATTTCTAGGTCTCACGAAAGGGAAACTTGCCCTATTTGTCTCGTTAAATCAAACACTACTGGTTACCCAACTAGGTCTAGTGAACGTCGTGTGGCTAGCTCTATTGTTTTAAACACTCAAAGCGAACCCCGCAAGAGTTTAAACGAACCTTTAAAGTGCATACCTTGTAAAGATCCCCATGCCCTATACCTCTGTAAATCCTTTAAAGAAATGTCAGTCGACGACAGAAGAAAATTAGTTTCCCAGAACAAACATTGCTTCAATTGCTTGGCGCCTACTCATTCTGCTTCAAATTCCAAGTCCACAAGTCTTTGTTTCCATTGTGAAAAGGCTCATCACCTTTGCTACATCGTCATGATCAGGCAAGGTCATCGACAGCATCTACTTCTCAAAAAAGTGATAATGCTAACAGTTCTAATGCTTCATCGTATATTCAAAATGCCAAGTCCATTCGCAGTGCTCAAGTATTGTTGTCTACTGTCCAAATCGAAGTTCAGGATAACTTTGGCAACTGGGTCCGTGCACGCGGTCTTCTTGATTCAGCGGCAACTCATGATTTTGTGTCTAATTCTTTGATTAGAAAACTAGACCTACCTGTAAACCCCACTTCTATTAACGTATCAGGCATTAACAGCTCAAAATCACAAGTTTTACAATTCTCAAAGTTAACCATAAGAGACATTTTTCACAGAAACAACCTTCTTAAACTGAATTGTCTAATTATCAATAGCATTGGAGAAGACACTCCAAGTCACTCTGTGGATATTTCAGGGTTAAACATTCCCTCGCATTTAAGGCTAGCCGATCCTTTGTTCAACATGCAAAATCCTATTGACATACTCTTTAGTGCCAATGTTTTCTGGAATTGCCTTCGTAAACAGGTTCGCAAGTTATCCTCAAACGTGGTCGCCAGAGACACTAATTTTGGATGGATCGTCACAGGTCAACTTCCCCATTATTCTCCCCAACCTGCATCGCAATGCTACTTTACCAATACTGACCTGGAACAGTTCTGGAGGCTTGAAAGCGTTGATCCTCCTAACGTAACCTCTTCAGAAAATGAATTCTGTGAGCAACTTTTTCTGAACACCACCACTCGTTCTTCTGATGGCCGGTTCATTGTTCAAATGCCAAGATTACATAATCCTCCTAAACTTATTAACTCTCAACCCAAAGATCGAAAGGCTCTCTTTGCTATCGAGAGCAAATTCAAGAAAGAACCTCTTGTTAAACAGCAGTACACTGATTTCATGGATGAGTATGAAAGCTTAGATCATATGGAAGTTGTTAACAAATCTGATGATGAATCCCACCCCCCAATTGAAACTGTTTATTTAAATCATCATCCCGTATGGAAAAACCCTCTTGTAAAATATAAAATCCGAGTTGTTTTCAATGGTTCATCACCCGACGTTAATGGCAACAGCCTTAACGACACCCTTTACTCTGGTCCTGCTATTCAGTCAGATCTATCTGCTATACTTTTAAACTTTCGATTATTTCCCATAGCTGTCATAGCTGATATAAAACAGATGTACCGCCAAGTTTTAATTCAACCGGAACAACGAGATCTCCAAAGAATTTTGTGGCGTGATGAAATCAGTAAGCCTATTAATGTATTTCGTTTAAACACAGTTACTTATGGCTTAAAACCCTCAGCTTTCCTTGCTATCCGATCCCTACACTTGCTAGCCTCCCAAGATGGTCATTTATTTGATTCTTAAACTTCTGAAGCATTAACTACGTCCTTCTATGTTGACGATTGTTTGCAGTCCTTTCCCACTCTGGAGGAAGCTTCTTTCGTGTCCTTAGAACTTCAAGCATTGCTAAGGAATGGAGGTTTCCCACTTCATAAGTGGAATTCCAACTCCCCTGAGTTTCTCGCCCAGTTTCCTATTGAAGACGTTGATCCCTCCTCTGTCGAAATTTGTAGAAACTCCGAATCCATAAAAACTCTAGGAGTTCATTGGTGCACTAGCACTGACACTCTCGTCTATAAAGTTTCGCTCGCCGAAAAGCTCCCTAACACTAAAAGACAAATTCTCTCTGAAATTGCAAAAATTTTTGATCCGCTTCAATTCCTTGCCCCAGTTATCGTTATAGCTAAACTCTTCATGCAAGAGCTGTGGTCGCTCAAATGTGAATGGGATGACACTGTTCCCCTTTCTTTTCTTAATCGTTGGCTCTCGTTTCGCAGCAATTTGCTGGATCTTTCCCTTATTGAAATTCCTAGGAATTTAATTAGCTCTCATTCTAATGCATCTTTTTTCCTTCATGTGTTTGCGGACAGTTCCGAAAATGCCTACGGTTGCTGCGCATATTTAGTTTATCGCGGTCCATTAAATGGATCTTTAGTCTCTAACCTTGTTTGGAGCGATTCCATGATCACCCTTTCTTGGATCGCCAAGAACCCCTCTCACTGGCAAACTTTTGTTGCAAACAGGGTTTTCAAAATTCAAACCCTTTCTTTGGGATGTCAATGGAGGCATGTGCCCAGTGCTGATAACCCAGCCGATATTATCTCTCGTGGTTGTTTACCCTCGCAATTGGCAGCTTCCCAGTTGTACTGGCATGGGCCCTCGTGGTTAATCGAAGACTCTTCTTCTTGGCCTTCTAAACCTCCAGCTACAAACTCCAACTTGCCTGACGCTAAAGTACCTCTATCTATTGGTTCGTGTCTTGTTTCCAACGCTTCTCATCCCTTGCTGTCCCGCTATTCTTCCTTTCATAAATTACTTCGAATTGTCGCCTATCTTCTTAGATGGAAATATCTTGTGGTTGACCAACCTCTTCTCCCCAAACCACACCTTACCAATCATGAATTGAATCTCGCTACCATTAAGGTTTTACAACTGACACAGCAAGAAGCCTTTTCTTCTGAATTGTCTTTGCTTTCTTCTAAAAGGGATCTTCCCAAATCCAGTCGTCTTCGTTCTTTAGCCCCGTTCCTTGATGACCATGGGTTACTTAGGGTAGGTGGTAGGCTCTCGCAATCTTTGCTCTCTGAGGACAAAAAGCATCCCGTTATTTTGCCTTCTAAACATCACGTAACTTCTTTAATTATACGTGACTTTCATTATCGTAATCTGCATGTTGGCACACGCACTCTGCTTTGCATCTTAAGGGAAAAGTACTGGATTATAAAAGGTATTCATGAAGTTTCTTCTGTAATTCACAAGTGCATTCCTTGCTTCAAAGCGAAACCTAAAATCAATACTCAATTAATGAGCGATCTGCCCTCCTTTCGCTCCTCTCCTATACGCCCATTTGCTCTAACTGGTGTGGACTATTTGGGTCCGTTCCAATACCAACGAAATTCCCCTGAAGCTAAACGCAAATTGTTTGGTAAGCTTTATGTTTCTCTCTTTGTTTGCATGGTTACTGGCGCAATCCATTTGGAACTAGTAACGAATGCCTCTACTTCTTACTTTTTATCAGCTGTCTTTCGCTTCACTGCTAGGCGTGGTGTTCCTTCAGAGATGTTCTCTGATAACGCTTCCACTTTTCAGGGCGCAGCTTCCCTGTGGAAGAAAGCTCTCACTTCTTCTCCTGCCATGGAACAAATTTCTAATTTTTCCTACTCAAAGGGTTTCAAATGGCGCTTTATATCTACCTACGCTCCTCATCACGGTGGTAGGTGGGAATACTGCGTAAAACTCACTAAACGTCATTTAAGAAAGGTCTTAGGCAATCGCATTTTGACATGAAGAATTCAATTCACTGTCCGTTCTGATTGAAGGTGTTGTTAAAGCTCGCCCTTTAACTCCTCTTTCCAATGACCCTGATGACCTGCTTCCTCTTACACCTGGTCACTTCCTTATCGGCACATCTCTCTCTGCCCCTCCTCCTCTTCCCAATTCTTACAGGGATTCTAATTTACCTATCGTTTGGCGTAAATTTGAAGCCCTTCGCAATTCTTTTTGGAAGAGGTGGACCTTGGAATATTTAACTTCCTTGCAACGGAGACAGAAGTGGTTTCTTTCCAGTCCCGACATTAAAGTGGGGGACTTGGTCTTGGTTAGGGATGTCTCTCCCCCCCCCTGGTCTGGATTTCTGGTAGAGTGACCGAGTGTTATCCTGGAAGGGATGGGAGAGTCAGGGTGGCCAAAATCTTGACCACTAATGGTCATATCACAAGACCACTGTCTTCAATTGCTTCATTACCGTTAAATGTTTAATTGTTTTTCCTGCTCTCTGTTGGTGTTTGACCCTCCCAGTATGGTGTATGATAAAGTATAATTTTAATACTCTTTGCTTGTTCATTTCATCCTTTTTCTCAAACACCAACAGTGATCTCCTAGTTTCTCTTTGGTGGTCATGTCTCTTATGTCATTGTGAGTCTGTTCTAGATATATATCTTCCATGACTCACCTAGCGTCATCTAGCAGCGAATCTGTGAAGTTCCTCAATTCTTCCCTGTACAAGAGGACTTCCTTTTCCATCTCGCCACCAGATCTCGTCATCATCGCCAGCTATCATCTCTGTGATTAAGGGAACTTCGTCTACCTTTTCACCCACCATGCTGTGCTAGTATCGCCTGCTATCAACTCCTTGAAGACCATTCATCAAGAAGAACTTTTAGTTTTATAAAGTTGGCTATTCTGTTATGTTTTCCTTTTGTCTCCTACCCCCACTTTTTTCCTTCCTTGGTCCCTCCGCGCTTCGATGAGCATGTCTCACTTGTACGTCGACCGTCGACTCAGTCAAGGCTCAACTAGAGCTAGCCTCCTCAAACCAAGAGGCACTCTCTGCATTCCACGCCATGTTGGAACTTTAAGTTTATCCATCAAAGGGAACTTCACCTCCGCCATGCAGCTAAGATAAGTACAGACTGCAGGTTTTAACCTCATCTTCATCGGTTTTACTTCTACATGCTTTTAACTATCATTTTATAGGCAGTGTGAGATTACTATATTTGGGGAAATATCCTCCTTCGCGGGATTTATCATGTTGGGCTTTTGGCTGTCTAAACCAACCTTAATAGAAAGTAGCTTTTCTTAAGCTAATTAAATGAGAAATCTTCTCACAACGTGGGATATTATCGAATACCCGCTGTCTATAAAATATTTTGCTCGTTCCGCCGCTGGAATAACTTTGGCCCCATTCTTTAGTCAAGATTGCTCTGGAACCTTCCAGAATCTACCAGTCACGACGTCATGTATTTTCCACTCATATGTGTGAATATTTTCTCAAACTAAGGAATCTACCTTATAAATTAATGCTCAATAGCTAAACTTTTCTTCCTCCGTTTGGATTTTCTCTGGTGAACTTAATTGTAATCCACAACTTTCTCAAGTAATAGACTTTCGCCTATCTAGTGCAACCAGTCATATTTCACAATTGCAATAACTTTCTTTTCCACAAACTTTTGTGTTACTACAGTGAATTTTTCATCCATCCAACAGACTATAGTGAAAACTAGTGCTTGTTCAACATTTCTACCGCGTCGCGATCGTCCGATTACCATAAATAAGGCCATGAACATTTTTCTTCAATCCCAATTGATCTTTCCTAAACCCTTTACTAACAAACCATAATAATAAATTTATTACTTTAATTTTTTTTTCAATGAGGTGTCACTCTATAGAAGTGCCCTCCCCTTTTTCTTATATAACATTAATTAACTTCTGCATAATTACGTGTCTAGCACACGTTTTAAACTTACATTGTTTCTCCCTTCTAATTAGAGAATACAATTCTTTCAACTCATTAGTGAGTTATTTCTAGGTCTCACGAAAGGGAAACTTGCCCTATTTGTCTCGTGATTCCTATTTAACCATAGGAAGTCTAGAACCTTCCTTTTGACTTTCTCTTCAGGTTTCACAGTAAGTGACCTGTCCTATCTTATATATAAAAGTGAAAGTATGTATGTATGTATGTATGTGGGTGGGTGGGTTGGTTCCGTATACAAATCTACACCGTTCCACCAATCTCAACCAAATTTTGCATACACATAGTTTAGGAGCCAGAAGGAACCGCTGGCTACATGAATTTTCGATAGTCTTTTTCATTCTTCTGATTTCGGCCTTTTTGCACTCAAGCACAGGCTAATCAAATCATAAAATATACTCATGAAGGAATGGCAATGTAGATAGTTTCCATGGCAACATAGCTCAAGTCAAGACACGGCCGTCTGGATGCCAGTTGCGCTCTGCACTACCGGTATAGAAAATGAGCATCTTTACTTGAAATCCCGTTAGTTACTCACCTACTCACACAGCACTGTCAACTGAGTTTAGCATAACAAAGACTTGACACTATCTTCTACTATATATTTGTCAAATACCACTCACTCACTCACTCATTCATTCATCACGAAACCTCAGAAACCACCGAACGGATTGGAATGAAATTTGGTATGCTGCTTCTACAAGGGCCACAAATGCCCACTAAGAGAGGATTTTTGTATATTCAGGTTCTAAAGGGGTGTTAAGGGGGTAGACCTGCATTTCATTGAATAGCAATGTCTCCCGATTGGTTTCATTGGGGGATGTGATACTCGGCACATAAACTCATCATAAGAAGACTCGAGTCTGAGGGTTTTTCGATGTGGTGTATATTATGAGGTGAAAGGGGGTGAAAAGTGGGGATTGAAAGATTCCTAACGGAGCGTGTATCTCTTAAACGACATAGGCGAGGAGTTTGAAACTCAGCGGAAAAAATCAGCAAGAAAGTAAGTAAATATGTGTTTGACCGTTTTTTTATAAATCCAATTTAAGGGGCCCATGGGGAGGGGTGAAATTCTGGGGGGGGGGGGGGGCAGGAAAGAAAGTGTCCTAACTGATTGACTGACTGATTCACTCATCAAACTCAGGGGGAAAAAACTGCTTTAAGGTAAGTAAATAGCTGTTCGACATTTTTTTTTTCATAAATCAAATTTAAGGGGTTCATGGGGAGGGGCGAAATTCTGAAAAAAGAAAATTGTAAGAAAATGTCCTGATTAACTCACTCACTCACTCACTCATCATCGCCCAGCCAAAAGTATTGAAGTTAGAAACATGACAGTTTGGGGATATGTTCATTGTATGTCAAAACCGTCTACTAAGGGAGGATTTTCGGATATTCTGGTTCTAAAGGGGTCTTAAGGGGGTTAAACCTGCATTTCATTGAATAACAATATCTCCCGATTGGTTTCATTGGCGGATGTAATACACGGCATATAAACTCATCATTAAAAAGTAAGAAGACACGTTTCTGAGGGTTTTTCGATGTGGTGTATATTATGAGGTGAAAGGGGTGAAATGTAGGGATTGAAAGATTCCTAATGGAGCGTGTATCTCTTAAACAACATAGGCGAGGAATTTGAAACTCAGCGGAAAAAAATCAGCATAGAAAATAAGTAAATATATGTTTGACCGTTTTTTCATAAATCCAATTTAAGGGGCCCATGGGGAGGGGTGAAATTCTGGGGGGGGGGGGGGGGTGAGAACAGGAAAGAAAGTGTCCTAACTGATTGACTGACTGACTCACTCATCAAACTCAGGGGGGAAAACTGCTTTAAAGTAAGTAAATAGCTATTCGACAGTTTTTTTTGATCAATCAAATTGAAGGGGTTGATCGGGAGGGGTGAAATTCTGAAGAAAAACAATGGAAGAAAATGTCCCGACTCATTCACTCACTCATCATCGCCCAGCCAAAAATATTGAAGTTGGAAACATGGCATTTTGGGGATATGTTCGTTGTATGTCAAAACCGTGCACTTAGGGAGGATTTTTGGATATTCAGGCTCTAAAGGGGTCTTAAGGGGGTTAAACCTGCATTTCATTGAATAATAATATCTCACGAGTGGTTTTATTTGTGGATGTGATACTCGGCATATAAACTAATCATTAAAAATAAGCAGACATGTGTCTAAGTGTTTTTCGATGTGGTGTATTATTATGAGGTGAAAGGGGTGAATAGTGGGGGTTGAAGGATTCCTAACGGAGCGTGTAGGCCTACCTCTTAAACGACATAGGCGAGAAATTTGAAACTCAGCGAAAAATATCAGCTAAATAAATAAGTAAATCGGTCTCGACGTTTTTTTTTTCATAAATTAATTTATGGGGCCAATGGTGTGGGGTGAAATTCTGGGGGAAAAAAGGAGAGAAAGTGTCCTAACTGACTGACCAACTCACTCATCAAACTCGGAGGAAAAAGGCAGCTTAAAAATAAGTTAATAGGTGTTCAAGAGTTTTTTCATCAATCCAATTTAAGGGGCCCTTGGGGAGGGGTGAAATTCTGGTAAAAATAATTGAAAGAAAATGTCCTGTCTGACTCACTCACTCATCACGCCCAGCGAAAACTATTAAAGTAGGAAAAATGAAATTTTGGGAATATGTTCTCTGTATGTCGATGACGTCAACTAAGGAATGATTTTTGTTTATTCGGGTTTTAAAGAGATGTTAAGGGGGGTAAACGTGCATTTCATTGAATAACGATATCTCATGAGTTGTTTCCTCGGGGATGTGATATTCGGTATATAAACTAATCATTAAAAATAATCAGACATATATCTAAGGGTTTATCGATGTGGTGTATATTATGAGGTGAAATGGGT
The DNA here is from genome assembly GCA_946902985.2 of Meconema thalassinum. NCBI lineage: Eukaryota > Metazoa > Arthropoda > Insecta > Orthoptera > Tettigoniidae > Meconema > Meconema thalassinum. The sequence goes on from OX336397.1 coordinate 149,320,604, forward strand.
GAAAATTGGAGGTTGAGGGATTCTTAACGGAGCGTGTATCTCTTAAACGACATAGGCGAGAAGTTTGAAATTCGGCGAAAAAAAAACAGCTTAAAATACAAGTAAATAGGTGTTCGACCGTTTTTTTTTCATAGATCCAATTCAAGGGGCCCTTAGAGAGGGGTGAAATTGTGGCGAAAAAAAAACAGGAAAGGAAGTGTCCTAACTGACTCACTTACTCACTCATCAAACTCGGGGCGAAAATAGCTTTAAATAAGTAAATAGGTGTTCGACCGTTTGTTTCATAAATCCAATTTAAGGGGTTCATGGGGAGGGGTGAAATTATCAAAAATAAATGAAAGGAAATGTCCTGTCTCACTCACTCACTCATCATTGCCGAGCCAAAGTTATTGAAGTTAGAAACATGAAATTTTGGGGATATGTTCGTTGTATGTCGAAAACGTCCACTAAGGAAAGAGTTTTGAATATTCAGGCTCTAAATAGGTGTTAAGGGGGGGGGGGGGGGTAAACGTGCATTTCATTGAATAACAATATCTCACGAGTGGTTACTTTTGGGGATGTGATACTTGGCATATATACTAATCATTAAAAATAAGCTGACATATGTCTAATGGTTTTTCGATGTAGTGTATATTATGAGGTGAAAGGGATGAAAAGTGGGGATTGAAAGATTCTTAACGGAGCGTGTATCTCTTAAACGACATAGGCGAGGAGTTTGAAACTCGGAGGAAATCAGTCAGCTTAAAAATAAATAAATAAATAAAATAAATAGGTGTTCGACCGTTTTTCCGTAAATCCAATTCAAGGGGCCTATGGGGAGGGGTGAAATTCTGGAAGAAAACGTCCACTAAGGAAGGATTTTTGGATGTTCACTCTCATCGACCAACCCAAACTATTACATGTTAGCAGAATGATATTTTGGGGATATGTTTGTTGTGTGTCGAAAACGTCTACTAAGGAGTGATTTTTGGATATTCAGGTTCTAAAGGGGTGTTAACGGGGTTAAACCTGCATTTCATTGAATACTAATATGACAGGACTATGACGCGAGCGAAGAGAGGCTAAAAATGAGATGGTGTGTGCCTGTGTATTACTCAATCACGCAAGTACCACTGGTCCGATTTACATGAATTTTACATGGAAGTAGCTGATTTACCTGGTTAACATATTGGTTACTTTTGATTTCAATACTTTGCATTATTTAAAGATGGCGACCATTTTAGTGACGTCACTACACCCTTTGGTTTAAAACTTTCATATTTCCATTTCAAATAAAAAGAGAACGCTAAGAAATAGCAAACTTTTGATGGCATATACGAGGTTTAAAATTACATTTTCTATCCGAAAGGTATCTCCAACCGTTAGCGAGTAAAACCTAAATTTGTGCTATTAACACGGTCAACGCCGAGCGGTGTAGTTGGACAAAATGTTCCGTCCTTAATCTCCCTCTGCGCAGCACCTCGCCTATCCCCTGTTTTAACTGTCACCTTCACATTTTAATTTATTTATGACGCGTGGCGAAGCACGGGTACTTCAGCTAGTCTATTATAAAAGTAATTCAGCGTAAATATAAGAAGTTATAGGAACTTCTCTTCCATTCTACCTGTTTTCTTTATTTGTTATTTTCGAAATTGTAACTTTTTCTAAGATAGGTACTTGGGAATTTCTGAAAGTACACACCTTGTACTCTAGTTGTTGTTAAACTTTAATCACTTTAATTGTTTTTAAAATTTTGATTTTTTTATCTTCGCTATTTTAAATCCTTGCGAGGATTTTATAAAGGTTTGAAACATAAAGAATTGTTAATTGCCTGGAGCAAACTTTAAATGTTAGGAGGTCTGCGACCCCAAATTGTTACCAAGAATTGAAACTATATACTTGTCAAATTTATTAGACTTTTTTGCATTGTTAAATAAATTCAAACTTTCCTTTTCGACTCATCATTTCTCTAATACAACGGTTAGGCAAGATCCTGTCTTCCTTGGCTCTTCCTACTCAATGCCATTAAATCTATTGATAGGGCTTTCACCACTCGTTGCATTTGAGCAAGAACTCTTAGTGGTAATCTCGTTAAAGTTTCTCTTAGCTTTTATAGCTAATTCTAACTGGCCAGTAAGGCAAGTACAGCTCGCTACGCCAGCTACCTGCTTGTGGAGATCCTCTCCGAAAACTTATGGTTGGTTTTCCAAAAGATAAGTGTTTCTCTTTGCCTAAACCTTTAGTCGGCTCCTTGCTGAGTAAAAGCTTAGCCATTTCCAAATGCAACTATTGGTTCACTTACCAAAATTACTCCCCAAGGTATATATATTTTTTTATCACTATCCTTCTTGGAAGCACTTGGTCGCTTTTTCAGGAACTCTATAACTTCCAAAACTGGAAATACTAAACCTGATTCAAATTATTGGCATTCTTCGAATTAGTTTGCAAAAACGAATTTCTTTGAACAGACATACAATAAATCTGTTCCTCTCTGTCTTGCCAGACCATCACCCTTCCACATAGTAGGCATATGCATGCTTGAGAGGGAATACACTAAAGCCACTCTCTTGCAAACCGCCCAAGTCCTAGCTGCTCTTCCCGTCAGCTTCGACCAGGTCCTTACCCACTTTAGGTATCAGAGAGCGGATTTGCGGTGGCAACTGCCTCTGAGTGCATTTAAAGTTAAATTTACAACTTTTGTGGGACCCTCCTCCTATTTCTCCATCCTTTTTCTCCAGTCCGAAACCCACCTCCTTTTCTTGATCATCTTCCCTTGGTGGTTAGGTTATTCCTCAGCAAATAATCTACCCAGGAGCTGTTGAACCAATGGTGCGTTATTGTGTCACTGCTTTTGAACATATTCTGCATAAAAAATGGGCCCAAAAGGAATTGTCTCAAATTCAAAGAGGCTTTGTATTACGCATCACGCGCTTACCGTACAATATTAACCGATGCTGCCCTTATTATTTCTGAATTAGAAACTTGTATGCTCAATCAAACCGAAGATCGAGTCGAAGTAGGAAACCAATATTACGAAGGCATAGGTTCTGCTTTCAAAATAATACGCCAACTCGAAGAGGAGCAGAAAAAGGACGCTTCTGTTCTTGGTTCCCTTCACGAACCACAAACTTCTTTCCGTGATGGTACTTACAAGCCCAAACCAATTTTACCTAAATTTGATTTACCCCATTTCTCTGGAGATGAATCTACTTGGGATTCTTTCTATGAATTATTTTGCTCTCTTGTTCATGACAATGAAGAAATTCAAGTCATATACAAGTTTCATTACTTGAGATCTATCCTCCGAGGTCAAGCTTTGCAGTTAGTTGAAGCACTTCCTCTAAGTGCCGAAAATTACCCCATTGCCTTTAACTTATTAAAAGAAAGATATGGAAATTTACGGTTACGTATTCAACGCCATATGAAGGCTCTATTCAACCTACCTGTGTCACAGCACAATGACGTCACTAGTTTGCGTACTCTCATTGATACTACACAGCTTCATGTTAAAGCTTTATCCCAACTAGATCAACCCACTGAACACTGGGACACTTTCCTAATACATTTAGTGGTTTCTAAAGTTGATACTGCTACCCTCAAAGCTTGGGAAATCGAACTTTCTAGAGAAGACGATTACTCTTACGAGCATTTAGTCACTTTCATAAACGCTAGATGCCAACTCTTAACCGCTCTAGCTAATCAAAGTGAACCCTCTTCCCCGAGTTCCAAATTTGAATTAATGTCTATCAAACCTAAAAGCGAACTCTTAGCGTCTAATACCCAAAAACCCGGGTCCAGCTCATCCAAATTTAAATCAAACACTACTGGTTACCCAACTAGGTCTAGTGAAAGTCGTGTGGCTAGCTCTATTGTTTTAAACACTCAAAGCGAACCCCGCAAGAGTTTAAATGAACCTTTAAAGTGCATACTTTGTAAAGATCCCCATGCCCTATACCTCTGTAAATCCTTTAAAGAAATGTCAGTCGACGACAGAAGAAAATTAGTTTCCCAGAACAAACATTGCTTCAATTGCTTGGCGCCTACTCATTCTGCTTCAAATTCCAAGTCCACAAGTCTTTGTTTCCATTGTGAAAAGGCTCATCACCTTTGCTACATCGTCATGATCAGGCAAGGTCATCGACATCGTCTACTTCTCAAAAAAGTGATAATGCTAACAGTTCTAATGCTTCATCGTATATTCAAAATGCCAAGTCCATTCGCAGTGCTCAAGTATTGTTGTCTACTGTCCAAATCGAAGTTCAGGATAACTTTGGCAACTGGGTCCGTGCACGCGGTCTTCTTGATTCAGCGGCAACTCATGATTTTGTGTCTAATTCTTTGATTAGAAAACTAGGCCTACCTGTAAACCCCACTTCTATTAACGTATCAGGCATTAACAGCTCAAAATCACAAGCTTTACAATTCTCAAAGTTAACCATAAGAGACATTTGTCACAGAAACAACCTTCTTAAACTGAATTGTCTAATTCTCAATAGCAGTGGAGAAGACACTCCAAGTCACTCTGTGGATATTTCAGGGTTAAACATTCCCTCGCATTTAAGGCTAGCCGATCCTTTGTTCAACATGCAAAATCCTATTGACATACTCTTTAGTGCCAATGTTTTCTGGAATTGCCTTCGTAAACAGGTTCGCAAGTTATCCTCAAACGTGGTCGCCAGAGACACTAATTTTGGATGGATCGTCACAGGTCAACTTCCCCATTATTCTCCCCAACCTGCATCGCAATGCTACTTTGCCAATACTGACCTGGAACAGTTCTGGAGGCTTGAAAGCGTTGATCCTCCTAACGTAACCTCTTCAGAAAATGAATTCTGTGAGCAACTTTTTTTGAACACCACCACTCGTTCTTCTGATGGCCGGTTCATTGTTCAAATGCCAAGATTACATAATCCTCCTAAACTTATTAACTCTCAACCCAAAGCTCGAAAGGCTCTCTTTGCTATCGAGAGCAAATTCAAGAAAGAACCTCTTGTTAAACAGCAGTACACTGATTTCATGGATGAGTATGAAAGCTTAGATCATATGGAAGTTGTTAACAAATCTGATGATGAATCCCACCCCCCAATTGAAACTGTTTATTTAAATCATCATCCCGTATGGAAAAACCCCCTTGTAAAAGATAAAATCCGAGTTGTTTTCAATGGTTCATCACCCGACGTTAATGGCAACAGCCTTAACGACACCCTTTACTCTGGTCCTGCTATTCAGTCAGATCTATCTGCTATACTTTTAAACTTTCGATTATTTCCCATAGCTGTCATAGCTGATATAAAACAGATGTACCGCCAAGTTTTAATTCAACCGGAACAACGAGATCTCCAAAGAATTTTGTGGCGTGATGAAATCAGTAAGCCTATTAAGGTATTTCGTTTAAACACAGTTACTTATGGCTTAAAACCCTCAGCTTTCCTTGCTATCCGATCCCTACACTTGCTAGCCTCTCAAGATGGTCATTTATTTGATTCTAAAGCTTCTGAAGCATTAACTGCGTCCTTCTATGTTGACGATTGTTTGCAGTCCTTTCGCACTCTGGAGGAAGCTTCTTTCGTGTCCTTAGAACTTCAAGCATTGCTAAGGAATGGAGGTTTCCCACTTCATAAGTGGAATTCCAACTCCCCTGAGTTTCTCGCCCAGTTTCCTATTGAAGACGTTGATCCCTCCTCTGTCGAAATTTGTGGAAATTCCGAATCCATAAAAACTCTAGGAGTTCATTGGTGCACTAGCACTGACACTCTCGTCTATACAGTTTCGCTCGCCGAAAAGCTCCATAACTCTAAAAGTCAAATTCTCTCTGAAATTGCAAAAATGTTTGATCCGCTTCAATTCCTTGCCCCAGTTATCGTAATAGCCAAACTCTTCATGCAAGAGCTGTGGTCGCTCAAATGTGAATGGGATGACACTGTTCCCCTTTCTTTTCTTAATCGTTGGCTCTCGTTTCGCAGCAATTTGCTGGATCTTTCCCTTATTGAAATTCCTAGGAATTTAATTAGCTCTCATTCTAATGCATCTTTTTTCCTTCATGTGTTCGCGGACAGTTCCGAAAAAGCTTACGGTTGCTGCGCATATTTAGTTTATCGCGGTCCATTAAATGGATCTTCAGTCTCCAACCTTGTTTGTGCCAAATCGAAGGTAGCTCCTCTTAAAACTATCACTTTGCCTAGGCTTGAATTGTGTGCTGCACTCATGGCCGCAGAACTTGTCAAAAAATTACGGGAAGTGTTAAAAGTCGAATTCTCGCAAATCTTTCTCGGGAGCGATTCCATGATCACCCTTTCTTGGATCGCCAAGAACCCCTCTCACTGGCAAACTTTTGTTGCAAACAGGGTTTTCAAAATTCAAACCCTTTCTTTGGGATGTCAATGGAGGCATGTGCCCAGTGCTGATAACCCAGCCGATATTATCTCTCGTGGTTGTTTACCCTCTCAATTGGCAGCTTCCCAGTTGTACTGGCATGGGCCCTCGTGGTTAATCGAAGACTCTTCTTCTTGGCCTTCTAAACCTCCAGCTACAAACTCCAACTTGCCTGACGCTAAAGTACCTCTATCTATTGCTTCGTGTCTTGTTTCCAACGCTTCTCATCCCTTGCTGTCTCGCTATTCTTCCTTTCATAAATTACTTCGAATTGTCGCCTATCTTCTTAGATGGAAATATCTTGTGGTTGACCAAACCCTTCTCCCCATACCACACCTTACCAATCATGAATTGAATCTCGCTACCATTAAGGTTTTACAACTGACACAGCAAGAAGCCTTTTCTTCTGAATTGTCTTTGCTTTCTTCTAAAAGGGATCTTCCCAAATCCAGTCGTCTTCGTGCTTTATCCCCGTTCCTTGATGACCATGGGTTACTTAGGGTAGGTGGTAGGCTCTCACAATCTTTGCTCTCTGAGGACAAAAAGCATCCCGTTATTTTGCCTTCTAAACATCACGTAACTTCTTTAATTATACGTGACTTTCATTATCGTAATCTGCATGTTGGCACACGCACTCTGCTTTGCCTCTTAAGGGAAAAGTACTGGATTATAAATGGTATTCATGAAGTTTCTTCTGTAATTCACAAGTGCATTCCTTGCTTCAAAGCGAAACCTAAAATCAATACTCAATTAATGAGTGATCTGCCCTCCTTTCGCTCCTCTCCTATACGCCCATTTGCTCTAACTGGTGTGGACTATATGGGTCCGTTCCAATATCAACGAAATTCCCCTGAAGCTAAACGCAAATTGTTTGGTAAGCTTTATGTTTCTCTCTTTGTTTGCATGGTTACTGGCGCAATCCATTTGGAACTAGTAACGAATGCCTCTACTTCTTACTTTTTATCAGCTGTCTCTCGCTTCACTGCTAGGCGTGGTGTTTCTTCAGAGATGTTCTCTGATAACGCTTCCACTTTTCAGGGCGCAGCTTCCCTGTGGAAGAAAGCTCTCACTTCTTCTCCTGCCATGGAACAAATTTCTAATTTTTCCTAGTCAAAGGGTTTCAAATGGCGCTTTATACCTCCCTACGCTCCTCATCACGGTGGTAGGTGGGAATCCTGCGTAAAACTCACTAAACGTCATTTAAGAAAGGTCTTAGGCAATCGCATTTTGACATGAAGAATTCAATTCACTGTCCGTTGTGATTGAAGGTGTTGTTAAATCTCGCCCTTTAACTCCTCTTTCCAATGACCCTGATGACCTGCTTCCTCTTACACCTGGTCACTTCCTTATCGGCACATCTCTCTCTGCCCCTCCTTCTCTTCCCAATTCTTACAGGGATTCTAATTTACCTATCGTTTGGCGTAAACTTGAAGCCCTTCGCAATTCTTTTTGGAAGAGGTGGACCTTGGAATATTTAACTTCCTTGCAACGGAGACAGAAGTGGTTTCTTTCCAGTCCCGACATTAAAGTGGGGGACTTGGCCTTGGTTAGGGATGTCTCTCCCCCCCTGGTCTGGATTTCTGGTAGAGTGACCGAGTGTTATCCTGGAAGGGATGGGAGAGTCAGGGTGGCCAAAATCTTGACCACTAATGGTCATATCACAAGACCACTGTCTTCAATTGCTTCATTACCGTTAAATGTTTAATTGTTTTTCCTGCTCTCTGTTGGTGTTTGACCTCCCAGTATGGTGTATTCTTTGAATACACGGTATGATAGAGTATAATTTTAATACTCTTTGCTTGTTCATTTCATCCTTTTTCTCAAACACCAACAGTGATCTCCTAATTTCTCTTTGGTGGTCATGTCTCTTAGGTCATTGTGAGTCTGTTCTAGATATATATCTTCCATGACTCACCTAGCGTCATCTAGCAGCGAATTTGTGAAGTTCCTCAATTCTTCCCTGTGCAAGAGGACTTCCTTTTCCATCTCGCCACCAGATCTCGTCATCATCGCCAGCTATCATCTCTGTGATTAAATTGTCAATCTGTACAAGCCTCCGTGTGTGAATTGGGCTCCTACAGTACTGCCAGCTTTTGACCACCCTTGTATATACACTGGAGACTTCAACAGCCATCACACAAACTGGCGGTATGACACCGTGGATGTGAATGGGGAGAAACTAGTTCAGTGGGCAGAAACTACAAATATGCACCTGGTCTTTGATGTAAAAGACAAGGGAACCTTCCACTCTGCACGCTGGGATAAGGATTACAACCCAGACTTGACATTCGTGTCTAAAGATCAGTTAGACCAACCACTCAACACCACTCGTACTGTTCTGTCCAACTTCCCAAACAGTCAACATCGACCTGTTATGGTGGAAATTGGTTTGAAAATTCCCCTTGTAAACTCAATGCCCTTACCCAGATGGAACTTTCGACGAGCTAATTGGGATGGATTCTCAAAAGACCTTGACTCCAGCTTAGTTGCGGAGAATCTACAGCCGACAGCAAACAACTACGATGAATTTGTGAAACTAGTTATCAAAGCTGCTAAGTCAAACATTCCTAGGGGTTACAGAAAGCAATATGTGCCTGGCTGGAATGAAGAAAGTGAGGCTTTATACCAAGAATACCAAAGTTCTGGAAATCAAACAGTGGGTTCACAGCTACTCCACTCTTTAAACAAGAATAGACGAGAGAAATGGGAAGCAACACTCGAAGAAATGAACTTCGCAAAGTCAAGTAGGAAAGCCTGGCTAGTCTTGAATGGGCTAACTGGCAAGCAACACCCCAAAAAGCCGCATACTAAACTGAGTCCTGACATTATTGCCAACAGGATCGTAGACCTCTCAAGGGCAAAGAGAGACAAGAATCATACCAGAGTGGTAAAATGTAACCTCTCTAACCTCAAGCACAGTGCCCCAAGAAACGAACCGCTTTCCAATCCCTTCTCCACAGCGGAAGTAGAAAGTGCAATCAAACAACTGAAAATCGGCAAGGCTGCTGGTCCCGACAACATCTATAATGAGTTCATTAAGAACATGGGTCCGTATTGTATATGCTGGCTCACTTCTCTCTTCACTTACATTCTCAAAGAGAACAGACTGCCCAGACAATTCAAACTGTCAAATGTTATAGCCATTCTCAAACCTGGCAAACCTGAAGACAGCCCCGAAAGCTATCGTCCAATAGCACTGCTCAGTTGCATATTAAAACTTTTTGAACGAATCCTTCTAACCAGAATAGCACCGCTCATTGAGGCTGTTATCCCTCCTGAACAAGCTGGCTTCAGACACGGACGCAGCTGCACTGATCAAGTTCTTGCCCTAACTACACACATTGCAGCAGGTTTTCAAGGTAAACGGAAATCAACAGCTGTTTTCATCGACTTGACAGCTGCGTATGATACTGTTTGGCGACAAGGACTGATCTACAAACTATTGCAAGTTGTACCAAGCCGAGAAATTGTGGATCTAATATCTAGCATGCTTAGTGAAAGGCAATTTGAAGTGTTCCTAGGAAACACTAAAAGCCGCAAACGAAAACTAAATAACGGCCTACCACAGGGATCTGTTTTAGCCCCACTGCTATTCAATTTGTACATCCATGATTTACCAACTACAACATCAAGTAAGTTCATCTATGCTGATGATATCGCGCTGGTAGCTCAGAGCAATAACTTTGAAGATGGCGAACAAATCATTACGGAGGACCTGGAGAAGATGTCAACTTTCTTTAAAACCTGGAGATTGATCCCAAGCACAACAAAAACTGAAGTCTCTTGTTTCCATCTAGCGAATCGTGTCGCAAACTACAAACCTAGAGTCCTGTTCAATGGACAAGAGCTGAGGTACAATCCTTTCCCAAAATATCTCGGAGTCACTTTAGATAGAACCCTGAGCTACAAAGAGCACATCACCAAGCTCTCTCACAAAGTCGCCGCAAGAAACAACATACTGCATAAGCTCAGTGGTACCTCCTGGGGAGCCCCTGCTGACTGTCTACGTTTAACTGGCATCAGTCTTGTTTACTCAGCTGCTGAGTACTGTGCGCCTGTCTGGTTGGAAAGCGTACATGTGAAGAAGATAGACACGAAACTGAACGATACAATGCGTTGCATTACTGGTACCATCAAATCAACTCCATGTCACTGGTTACCCGTGCTGAGCCACATCCCTCCACCTCACTTAAGGCGGAAGCAAGCTCTACTGAGGGAGGCTAAGAAAATCTTTGCATCACCCTCTTTGCCGCTGCATCAGGAATTCTGCCATCCGTCACAACAACGATTGCAATCCAGAAGACCGGCAAGTGTCACTGCAAGGCAACTCATCGCGGATGGATTTGACATAAAGGAAAGCTGGAAGCATGAGTGGTCAACAAAAACATTGGGAACAAGTGTCCACCATCTTGATCCCACAAAGAAGCCAAATGGTTTTGACCTACCTAGGAACCTCTGGTGCCGTATCAACAGGTTGAGGACTGGACATGGGTGTTGTAATTATTTCAGGTACAAGTGGGGCTGGATCAGTTCACCAATGTGTGAATGTAACTTAGAAGAACAGACGATTGAACACCTGGTCCTACGCTGTCCTCTTCATTCATACCCTGGAATTCCTGACGACTTGTTTGATCTCACACCTAGTCTAACCGAATGGTTGAAAAGGAAGGACTTTAAAGTTTAATTTTGTCTTATTTGTATTCTGTATTGTATCACCATACGATTAAATAAATAAATAAATCTCTGTGATTAAGGGAACTTCATCTACCTTTTCACCCACCATGCTGTGCTAGTATCGCCTGCTATCAACTCTTTGAAGACCATTCATCAAGAAGAACTTTTAGTTTTATCAAGTTGGCTATTCTGTTATGTTCTCCTTTTGTCTCCTATCCCCACTTTTTTCCTTCCTTGGTCCCTCCGCACTTCGCTGAGCATGTCTCACTTGTACGTCGACCGTCGACTCAGTCAAGGCTCAACTAGAGCTAGCCTCCTCAAACCAAGAGGCACTCTCTGCATTCCACGCCATGTTGGAACTTTAAGTTTAACCATCAAAGGGAACTTCACCTCCGCCATGCAGCAAAGATAAGTACAGACTGCAGGTTTTAACCTCATCTTCATCGGTTTTACTTCTACATGCTTTTAACTATCATTTTATAGGCAGTGTGAGATTACTATATTTGGGGAAATATCCTCCTTCGCGGGATTTATCATGTTGGGCTTTTGGCTGTCTAAGCCAACCTTAATAGAAAGTAGCTTTTCTTAAGCTAATTAAATGAGAAATCTTCTCTCATCGTGGGATATTATCGAATACCCGCTGTCTATAAAATATTTTGCTCGTTCCACCGCTGGAATAAGTTTGGCCCCATTCTTTAGTCAAGATTCCTCTGGAACCTTCCAGAATCTACCAGTCACGACGTCATGTATTTTCCACTCATATGTGTGAATATTTTCTCAAACTAAGGAATCTACCTTATAAATTAATGCTCAATAGCTAAACTTTTCTTCCTCCGTTTGGATTTTCTCTGGTGAACTTAATTGTAATCCACAACTTTCTCAAGTAATAGACTTTCGCCTATCTAGTGCAACCAGTCATTTTTCACAATTGCAATAACTTTCTTTGCCACAAACTTTTGTGTTACTACAGTGAATTTTTCATCCATCCAACAGACTATAGTGAAAACTAGTGCTTGTTCAACATTTCTACCGCGTCGCGATCGTCCGATTACCGTAAATAAGGCCATGAACATTTATCCTCAAACCCAATTGATCTTTCCTAAACCCTTTACTAACAAACCATAATAATAAATTTATTACTTTAAGTCTTTTTTCAATGAGGTGTCACTCTATAGAAGTGCCCTCCCCTTTTTCTTACATAACATTAATTAACTTCTGCATAATTACGTCTCTAGCACACGTTTTAAACTTACATTGTTTCTCCCTTCTAATTAGAGAATACAATTCTTTCAACTCATTAGAGAGTTATTTCTAGGTCTCACGAAAGGGAAACTTGCCCTATTTGTCTCGTGATTCCTATTTAACCATAGGAAGTCTAGAACCTTCCTTTTGACTTTCTCTTCAGGTTTCACAGTAAGTGACCTGCCCTATCTATTATAAAAGTAATTCAGCGTAAATATAAGAAGTTATAGGAACTTCTCTTCCATTCTACCTGTTTTCTTTTTTTGTTATTTTCGAAATTGTAACTTTTTCTAAGATAGGTACTTGGGAATTTCTGAAAGTACACACCTTGTACTCTAGTTGTTGTTAAACTTTAATCACTTTAATTGTCTTTAAAATTTTGAATTTTTTATCTTCGCTATTTTAAATCCTTGCGAGGATTTTATAAAGGGTTGAAACCTAAAGAATTGTTAATTGCCTGGAGCAAACTTTAAATGTTAGGAGGTCTGCGACCCCAAATTGTTACCAAGAATTGAAACTATATACTTGTCAAATTTATTAGACTTTTTTGCATTGTTAAATAAATTCAAACTTTCCTTTTCGACTCATCATTTCTCTAATACAACGGTTAGGCAAGATCCTGTCTTCCTTGGCTCTTCCTACTCAATGCCATTAAATCTATTGATAGGGCATTCACCACTCGTTGCATTTGAGCAAGAAATCTTAGTGGTAATCGCGTTAAAGTTTCTCTTAGCTTTTATAGCTAATTCTAACTGGCCAGTAAGGCAAGTACAGCTCGCTACGCCAGCTACCTGCTTGTGGAGATCCTCTCCGAAAACTTATGGTTGGTTTTCCAAAAGATAAGTGTTTCTCTTTGCCTAAACTTTTAGTCGGCTCCTTGCTGAGTAAAAGCTTAGCCATTTCCAAATGCAACTATTGGTTCACTTACCAAAATTACTCCCCAAGGTATAATTTTTTTATCACTATCCTTCTTGGAAGCACTTGGACGCTTTTTCAGGAACTCTATAACTTCGAAAACTGGAAATACTAAACCTGATTCAAATTATTGGCATTCTTCGAATTACTTTGCAAAAACGAATTTCTTTGAACAGACATACAATAAATCTGTTCCTCTCCCTCTTGACAGACCATCACCCTTCCACATAGTAGGCATATGCATGCTTGAGAGGGAATACACTAAAGCCACTCTCTTGCAAACCGCCCAAGTCCTAGCTGCGTTTCCCGTCAGCTTCGACCAGGTCCTTACCCACTTTAGGTATCAGAGAGCGGATTTGTGGTGGCAACCGCCTCTGAGTGCACTTAAAGTTAAATTTACAACTTTTGTGGGACTCTCCTCCTATTTCTCCATCCTTTTTCTCCAGTCTGAAACCCACCTCCTTTTCTTTATCATCTTCCCTTTGTGGTTAGGTTATTCCTCAGCAAATAAACTACCCAGGAGCTGTTGAACCAATGGTGCGTTATTGTGTCACGGCTTTTGAACATATTCTGCATAAAAAATGGGCCCAAAAGGAATTGTCTCAAATTCAAAGAGGCTTTGTATTACGCATCACGCGCTTACCGTACAATATTAACCGATGCTGCCCTTATTATTTCTGGTGTAGAACCTTTGCATCTCACAGGACTCAGCATGTCAACTTCTGTCAACTCCAAGAAGAGTAGAATACATCCGTGGGGTTTGGAAGGAGTGGAACTTGAACTTCCTGTACGTCATACTGCCGCCGGACATCTAGCAGATTATATGAGCTCTGAATTTTACCACCCATGCCATTCAATATACACAGATGGTTCTCGCATTTCCAGCAGCGAAACACTTCATTCTGAGAAAATAAAACTAATGGGATACTGTTCTGAGTTTCAAGCCGAGCTGCTTGCAATATTGAACGCAGTCGAGTTGTGCACAAACAAAAATACGTGTGCGATTATACTCAGTGACTCACAAGCGGCGCTGAACTCCATAAAAAGTAAATATAATTTACACAATTTGGCAATACATGTGAGAGAGAATATATCAAAGTAGAATAACCATATATGTTTCGGTTGGGTGCGAGGTCATTCCGCAATAAAAGGGAACGAAAGCGCTGACCAATTGGTGAAAGAAACTTGTAATTCTTATTTGTTAGAGAGTTATACTAAATGCCCTATTTCTTTTCTCAAATGAACCATGAAGGATGTAATGCTCTCTCGTTGGAATGAATCGTGGTTAGCAAGCAAAAATGGCTTAGTAACCAAAGACTTGTTTTTTTTTCTTCAAATGTATATAGTAGGCTGGGATGTAAATATATAGTGTGGAACTTTCATTTAACTCAAGTGCTATCAGGACATGGTAAATTCAATGCTTACTTCGAGCGTTTCAAAATTCCAACTCAAAATGGCTCACTGTGCTTCGGCAAACTATAGAACACATTCTCTTCGACTGTCCTGCTTTTGGGAGAGCACGTTTTGAACTTAAGATGCATTTGTTAACTTGCAGCTGCTATTTCGAGAAAACACTAAATTTCATATTTTATAAAAAATGCTGCTCTTTTCTATTTTCAGAATTTATTGATTATGTATTTAAACACATATAACTTGATATTGTCTGTTTATCAGCTGTAGATATTATGATCTGGTATTTTAAATTTTAGTACTCTAGTATACAGATTTAGGTATTAGGAAGTCATTTATGAAGGCCTTTATCTGGAGCGTGTCACTCTATGGAAGTGAAACTTGGACTATTGGTGCAGAAGAAAAGAGGAGAATTGAAGCATTTGGAATATGGTGTTACAGGAGAATGATAAAGATCACATGGGTAGAGAGGGTTACAAACGAAGAGGTGTTAAGACTAGTGGGAGAGGAAAGATGTTTCTGGTGACTGCTAATGAAGAGAAGAGATAGGTTGGTAGGACACATACTAAAACACCCAGGAATAGCAAGCTTAGTTATGGAAGGAATGGTCGAGGACAAGAACTGTAGGGGTTGACCAAGATTAGAATATGTTAAAAAGATTGCCTCAGATGTAGCGTGTGGTAGCTATGTAGAGATGAAACGATTAGCTCAGGACAGGGAGTCATGGAGCGCTGCATCAAACCAGTCAAAAGACTGAAGACTCAAACAACAACAGTATTAAGGATTGTACATATAATACTTTTATATTTTCATTTCTGTTCATGTCTATTTTGTTTTTATGTATTGGATTTTATCAGAGAAATTGTAAATTTTGTATAAACTACAACTCTAACATACCTTATGGTAAAATAGTGTTCACTGCACTTAGGAGACTAAATAATAATAATAATAACCTCCTTCCCAATCTGGAGCATTGGAAGAACATGTAGTTGACCTACATGAAGATGATACTAATACCTAATTGAATATGTGAGTTAAAAGTATAGGAATGTTCTAGAACCTTACGGAGAAAGTGATTGCTAAATACTGTTATTTGTAAGTACATACTGAAAGAAGACTTGTTCTTAGAAGGAGATAGTGCATTATAAGTCTCAGAATTGAGGGTCATAACCACTTACTCTATCTATTTCACTGTGGAGGCCCGGGTTCGATTCCCGGCTCGGCCAAGAAATTTAATTCTGGTCTGAGGGCGGGCTAGAATGGGGTATACTCAGCCTTGTGAGGCAAAACTGAGAAGAGGTGGGTTCGATTCCTACCTCCGCCAAACATGAAGTTGGTTTCCGTGGTTTTCCACTTCTACTCAAGGCAGATGCTGGGATGGTTCCTAACTGAAGGCCATGGCCGCCTCCTTCCCAATCATCTGAATTACAACTGTGCACACTAATACAGTCATCACAACAATATATATTTTCAGACAAGTTCTACACTCACCCAAGAACACGGGGCTACATAACCACGATGCCGTAAAGCCCCTAAATCAATCAACAACAACAACTTTATGTATCTGTACAATGCTTATCTCTAGCAGCAGGATGTGATGGATAGCACGAAAGTCGTTAGAGAATATATCTTCACTTTAGCTGACCAGTGCTGTACATTTACATGGTTTTTTATTTGTGTAAAAGTATCAGCACATAAATAATTATTCCATCTTATCCCTAGGATGAGCAAGAAGATCTCCAGGAACGAGAAAGTGGTGGAAGTGGAAGTCACTTAAATGAGTAAGTGTTCAACATACAAAGTACGCGATCTTTCGCTTTACTTGTGCATGGCTGTATTGAATAAGATTTGTTTGCAACGTGAGACATTTCTCTCATTGTATGTGTCTCATCATTAAAGTAGATATTGATATTAAGGGGGCGTTAACTACCACTACGCATGTAAGATAAAAATTTGGATATCTCTGGAACCATGCACTTGATGTTCTAGAAACTTCAACTGCTTATAGCATATGGGTGCAGTAATAGGTAAATGAATTCACAGAGTCCTGGGTTCATAAATTCTTATCTGAATATTATTGTTGAGAATTAAAAAATTATGTATCGGTGCATTATATCTAAAACCATTCATGCTATTAAGCCAAACATTCAGTTTCCAACTTCCGTAGGGTCTGTATTGTAATTCTTACCTACAAACTGATAACATTTTCGGTATATGCAATTTTAGGAAAGGAATCAATAAAAAAAATTAATAATGCCTATTTATTTTTATTTTTTTCCAATGTTTAGACCTTATTCTATATTTTTAAAGGTTTTAATCATTGTACGTACATAGTAAAACTCAAGTTGTAAATTTCTTGGCAATGGTGCTGTTACTTTCAGAGATAATGCACCTTTTGTACAAAAAAAGAACATCATTAGTGGGAAAATGAGTTCAAATTAAAGTGTTTACCTGCATGACTTGCATTATTCTAAAACATCCCAGACCTGTAGTCTCCTGCTCCTGTCTCTTTCTCCTTGTGTTGGTGTGCCATCTTCCTTGTTCTTTTCTTTATTCCTAGACCATTTTAATGTTTGTCTACCTCTCTTCCTAATTAGTGCACTTCCACTGCCAATACCAATACCAATAAGATTATACAGCAACAGCGATCACATGAAAATCTCATGTCATATGAGCACTTATAAACAAATATTCAATATCAAAGAACATAAAGCCTCATCTCCAAGAGTATACTGGTACTATCTACTGACCAAAATACCAACTACTGCCAAGCATAGAGAAGCTGGTCAGTTTGAATCCAGATAATTATTTCAAAATTCCGAGAAAGCTGAGAGAACTGGAACTTTTAAACGCCACGCGTACCTTACAGCATGATGTAAGAGCCATAACAATTAAAGTAATTGAGATATCATCATGTATTAAGTTGATTTTGATAAAAAAAATTAGAAGCTCTACACATAGCTCTCATGGATCCGTCAGTACATATCCTGCATGTTTATCGGCTCAAGCAGAAGAAGTACAAGGACATACTGCAAACGGCCAAAGAATCCTACCACCAGGAAGAAGAAAGGAAACTAATCGAAGAATCAGAAGATAGCCCTTATAAGGCGCTGAACCCTAGGCAACCAAAATATCCTAGGAACATTCCACTAGAGACGTGGAAAGACCATCTGACCGTCATTTTATAAGGCAGGGATACTCTCCTTATTATCCAATCACCTCCCATCCCTATTTTACTCGAGAAATCAGAGCTGCTCACAGACATGGAGGTCATGATGGCTAGACGAGAATCAAAGAATAACAAGGCGTGTGGGCCTGACCTCATATACAACGATCACCTAAAGCTTGCATCAATAGAACTGAGTGGATGCTTAGTCGCTCTTTTTAATGCATGTTTAAAGTATGGTACAATTCCTCACAGTTGGAGAAAATCGACAGTAAAGATGCTGTATAAAGAAAAGGGATATTATGGAGACCCGAACTCGCACTGGAGAATTGCCCTGGAATCGACACTCTTGAAACTCCTCAGCAATATAGTTTATACTCGTTTGACAAAGGCAATAGAATCTCAGTTACAGGACGAGCAATTTGGTTTTAGGAAGAGATGAACTGGACTTCAGGTTATACAATGTCTCCAGGTTGACATAGAAGATGAGCCGAAACCTCCCGGGGAAAACTACATGTGGTATTCTTGGACTATGCAAAGGCCTTTGATACCATCAATAGACAAATGCTAGTAAGGACATTAGACAACATGATTGGTGAAGGCAACTACTTGGCGAGATTTGCCAGGACCCTTTTAAGCGAAAATTACATCGTTATTTCGGACAACAATACAACTCCAAGGAAATACAGCAGACAATTGGTGTACTGCAGAGGGATCCCTTAAGCTTCATCCCTTTCGTCTTGCTACGGTAGATGTGGTGAAAATATTACCCCTAAACGTAAGAATATAAATTTACACAGACGATATGGCTCTAATTTCAGTCAGTGAAAAGGATTTACAGCAGGCGTTTAACAGAGTTGCGGAGTGGGCGGAAGGGAATGAACTCTAACTGAATGAAAGGAAAACAGTTGCAATGACTTTCAGGAAGGGGGAGAGAGGAGCGACAATTCTCTACAAAAATAGACCGCTGGAATATGATACGCACTTCAAGTATCTGTGGATGACGTTCCAGACTCACGGAAACATCTTCACAATTCACATTAAGGACAGAACAAACGCGGCTATAAAGGCCCTCATGGTCATTACAGACAGCGATGACACTTTTCTCGTTGAAAATCAATCCTGTACTAGCATGTGGTTTGGAAAATATTTGGCATCACCTTATGTATAAGCACCTCGTAGAGTTGGAGAAGGTGAAACCTACCTACCCGAAAAGGTTACTGTGTCAGTCGAAATTCAATCTTTCTCGGTTGGTGTATGAACTCGTGAAAGAGCCTCCTTTTGTTGAAGACCTCAGATTGCAGCTGCTCCTGCCATCTAGATCGCGTTATGAGAGACTAATGCATGAAATGAAGTTAAAGAGAGGAATTTTATGCCATGGATGTGATGACATCGCGGGATCGGACGAGGGGTTTCTATGAGATGAGACACTTGTTAACCAGATTCTTGGTGCATGGATTTCACTTCAAGGTGTGTGCAAACAAAATTTACATCAACCAGATTGCAGGCATGTGTGCCCTCTGCGGTAAAGCTTGTGACAGATATCATGTAATGCGGTGTGATCAAAGGAAGTTATCTCTGTCACAGTTTTGTACTAGTGATAATTAATGAATTAATTAATTAATTAATTAATTTAAAACGCACAATGCGCAAGACTATTTCACAGTAATTCTGTGCAGAACCTAGTTAAAGGAATTGTCCTTCCTGCGCAACTCAGTGCGTGGTGACGGTCACATTGCATCCCGCATAGAGCGCACACGCATTCCTCGTTCGGCGAGTGGTGCGTCTTCGTGGAGCACAGCTTGGGGTGTAATCCGTGCACAGCTAGTCTGGTCGTCCTGTGTCTTAATTCGTATTTGGCTCTTTCCACTTGTCGTTGGTCATCGCGTCTGTGCTGTAAAAGTCCGGCCAAATTTCAGTTTTCTTTCTAAGATGTTCGAGAAAAAGATAAGCAATGGTTAATTCAATTGCATATTTTGCGCTATAATAACTTTATTATAATGCAATATAGTAGGCAATAAATGAGCCATTAACAAGAAAATGGATATTTTTTTGGTTAACGCCCAACTCCCTATTTAGCAGCATACAAGTTATCCAGTCTCGTTCAGTGTTTTCACTGTCTAGAAGTATTTACGAAACGTCTGTTGATGGAAATATGCCTGGAAGAAATATCCATGATGCAGAGATAAGAATATTAATGTATCTTGAAAGGAACATCCATTATTTCACACCTCCCCACTGTGTTCTCAGCCCATATATTTCTTCTGTAACCAAAAACAAGAAGCGTAAACGGCTTTCTCTGTGCTCGAAATCACTCCGAGGAAATTCCAATTAAAGATATAATGCCACTTATCATAATCAATAGGAGGGTTTGGATATTGGTTAGGTATCAGCATATTACCACATGATGATGTTGGTTTTTTGTAGGTTAACAGTTAACATATAGCTTGTTTCAGTAAGAACTTTTAATTTTTCCTGTTGAGGTCATTGTGTACCTTTTTCACGTAGGGTAGCACATATTGCAGAGAGAGGGACCGTGTAGTTAAGTACACCTTGTGTCGGGAGGTCTTGTATAGATGTAGAAAGTTTGGTCGACAGGTCTTGTAGAGAAGTACATATTGGGGAGACAGGACATGTTGAGAAGTACTCATAGGGTAGACAGGACTTGTAGAGAAGTACACATTGGGTAGACAGGACTTGTAGGGAAGTACTCATTGGGTAGACAGGACTTGTAGAGAAGTACAAATTGGGCACTCAGGTCTTGTAGAGAAGTACACATTGGGTACTCATGGCTTGTCGAGAAGTACATATTGGGTACTCATGGCTTGTAGAGAAGTACATATTGGGTAGACAGGACTTCTAGAAAAGTACACATTGGGTAGACAGGTTTTGTAGAGAAGAATCTCCTAAACAACAATATATCTAAATTTTTACAAATTCTCAAAAATTAGCTATATTTATCCAATTCTCTCAAATTACCCCAAAATTGTTCCAAACATATATAAGATCCCACAAATCAACCCGAATCTAGCAAATCTTTACAAATGTATGCAGATTCCATAATATGGCTCTTATTTGAAGACTATCTTAGATGCTTTTTGCGGTTTACCACACTCTCCATAGTCAAATACCAGATCATCTATATATTTAAAACACTAAGCTGTTTTTTGTACACACGAGATTGTGAAA
This sequence comes from Meconema thalassinum, assembly GCA_946902985.2. Lineage (NCBI taxonomy): Eukaryota > Metazoa > Arthropoda > Insecta > Orthoptera > Tettigoniidae > Meconema > Meconema thalassinum. The sequence continues at coordinate 149,341,551 of OX336397.1, forward strand.
ACGACTTAACCGATTGGCTTCGTAAGACATTCTAACGAAAGCTCTTGGCATGCAGATTTGCAGAGTTTCTTTAAAAGGAAAATATATGTTACGGTATATTTTTAAATGATTAAAGAAATATGTAATATTTGTCACTCCCGCGCATGCGCACAATGGCCTTTCTCAAGAAGGAAAATGGCGATTCCGGTCGCGTTTAACTGAGATCTTTGTTCATGAGAATTAAAAAGGATCTCCAATAATGTTAGTTATGTTTTTACAATGTGCATTGAAATAGAATTATATTAAATAAACCACGAATTGAAAGACATAAACTGCAGGTTGAGTGTGTATACTGGTTAGATAGCTTAATACTGCAGTGTCACATAGTTGTCCGGTTGGCCAAGGGGATAAGGTTACTGGCCTGAAATTTGTATTATGCATGATCGAGAGGGTTCGATTCCCACCTCGGATATGTTTTTTTATTTTCATTTTCTTCCTTCCTACGATTGGTATTGCATTGTAGAAAGCTCTTGGCATGCAGATTTGCAGAGTTTCTTTAAAAGGAAAATATATGTTACGGTATATTTTTAAATGATTAAAGAAATATGTAATATTTGACACTCCCGAGCATGCGCACAATGGCCTTTCTCAACAAGGAAAATGGCGATTCCGGTCGCGTCTAACTGAGATCTTTGTTTATGAGAATTAAAAAGGGTCTCCAATAATGTTAGTTATGTTTTTACAATATGCATTGAAATAGAATTATATTAAATAAACCACGAATTGAAGGACATAAAGTGCAGGTTGAGTGTGTATACTGGTTAGATAGCTTAATACTGCAGTGTCACGTAGTTGTCTGGTTGGCCAAGGGGATAAGGTTACTGGCCAGAAATTTGTATTATGCATGATCGAGAGGGTTCGATCCCGCTTCGGATATGTTTTTTTTATTTTCGTTTTCTTCCTTCCTACGATTGGTATTGCATTGTAGAAACATATTTCACTTTTATCATTCCCGTCAAGTAACGAATTCTCTGTTCCCATCGAGAGGGTTCGATTCCCACCTCGGCTATGTTTTTTTATTTTCGTTTTCTTCCTTCCTACGATTGGTATTACATTGTAGAAACATATTTCACTTTTATCATTCCCGTAAAGTAACGAATTCTCTGTTGCCATCCTTTGCATGGTCGAGAGGGTTCGATTCCCACCTCGGATACGTTTTTTTAATTTTCATTTTCTTCCTTCCTACGATTGGTATTACATTGTAGAGATATATTTCACTTTTTCATTCCCGTAAAGTAACGAATTCTCTGTTGCCATCCTTTGCATGGTCGAGAGGGTTCGATTCCCACCTCGGATATGTTTTTTCTTTGTTTTCTTCCTTCCTACGATTGGTATTACAGTGTAGAAACATATTTCACTTTTATCATTCCTGTAAAGTAACGAATTCCCTGTTGCCATATATATTTAAAACACTAAGGTATTTTTTGTACACATGAGATTTTGAAAACGACTTAACCGATTGGCTTCGTATGGCATTCTAACGAAAGCTCTTGGCATGCAGATTTGCAGTGTGTCTTTAAAAGGAAAATATATGTTACGGTATATTTTTATATGTTTAAAGAAAAAGGTAATATATGTGGCAATTGCGCGTTGCGACAATTGCGTTTCTTCATGAGAGAAATGGCGGATAAAAGATCCACCGTATCGTAGTGTGATCTTTGTTTATGAGAATTGAAAAGGGAAATATCGCTTATGTTGTATCCCGATATATACTGGAATAGAATCATGAAATAAGGGAAATATTGATGAACTGTAACTGGCAGTTGAGTGCGTTTGTTGTTTACGTCACTTAATATTGCACTCTAATTTCGTTGTCTGGGTGGCTCAGCGGCTAACATTGTGGACAACGAAATTGATTATGCATCGTCGGAGGAGTTTGATTCCCACCTAAGACATGTAATTTTATTTCCCAATTATTCTATCTTGCAATTGGTATTACATTGTCTAAACATATGTTACGTTTATTATTCCCGTAAGGTAAGAAATTCTCCATGATTTACGTTGCCAGATACTTTTAAATTGAAAATGAAAATCGGCACAATCGCTTCGCCTTGAGAGAAAATTGTCGAACATAATTCATTTGATGGACTCAGACATCGTGGTCACTCAGCCCTGTCTACTTTGGTGTGTGAGTGTAAACCTTTCTCTGATAACCTGTGTTAATGTGATGGCTGTATTGATGTGTGCATTTGTAATTAGTATGGGGAATAGGGAGTTGAGAATCATGAAATAAGGGAAATATTGATTAACTGTAACTGGCAGTTAAGTGCGTTTGTTGTTTACGTCTCTTAATATTGCACTCTAATTTCGTTGTCTGGGTGGCTCAGCGGCTAACATTGTGGACAACGAAATTGATTATGCATCGTCGGAGGAGTTTGATTCCCACCTAAGACATGTAATTTTATTTCCCAATTATTCTATCTTGCAATTGGTATTACATTGTCTAAACATATGTTACGTTTATTATTTCCGTAAGGTAAGGAATTCTCCATGATTTACGTTGCCAGATACTTTTAAATTATTAAATAAAAATCGGCACAATCGCTTCGCCTTGAGAGAAAATTGTCGAACATAATTCATTTGATGGACTCAGACATCGTGGTCACTCAGCGCCATCTACTTTGGTGTGTGAGTGTAAACCTTTCTCTGATAACCAGTGTTAATGTGATGGCTGTATTGATGTGTGCATTTGTAATTAGTATGGGGAATGGAGAGTTGACGACTGAGGCTTTAAGTTAGGAACTATCCCGGTATTTGCCTGGAGTGGAAGTGGGAAACCACGGAAAACCACATCCAAGATTGTTGAGATGGGAATCAAATTTTGCTCTTCTTAGGTTTGCCTCAAGAGTGCGCCCCGTTCCAGCCCTCAGACCAGAATTAAATTTCTTGGCAGAGCAGGGATCGAACCTGGAATCTGGGGCGATAGCTCAGAATGTAGCCTTAAGACTGGGCTTCCCTGTGTTAATACGATCTTTGAATACACTGAACATATAATTCTAAAACTCCCTCCATTACGGTGGCTGGCGAAGTGAGTCCATGCTCATTCCAGTAGTGGCGAAGTGATTCTATGCTCCCTTGCAAAATTTACTGTCATGGAAATGCAAAGTATTGTACCTTCAACAGGTGATGGAAATTGATTATTTAGAGCAGTTTCATTCTGTTTATTTCAAAATGAAGTTCGTCATCCTGAGTTGCGTTTGCAAGCAAATTGGAAAAAATTGCAAGGATTTTATTATTGGCGATCAGTCTCATCGCATTCTCATAAGCAACCAACTTGAGAATGGAAGTCTCTGAACTTAGTTGTATATGTGAATATTATTGTTTATTGATTATTTTTTTAGAGTACATAACAATGAGTCTAACCACGCAGTTGATTTTGGCAATGGAAGTAAGTTACTATTTGCTATTTAATATTTGGCTGCTGCGTTGATGCAGGCCACTATAGTATTATTTAATATGACGTTAATTTGGGGAGAAATGCTGCTATAAATAAACCCATTTTACGAAATAGAACATTAGCCGCAAACAAGTGGGAAATCGGAGAAAAATACGAAGCCACTTTTAAACTCCAATATGAATACGGCATTTCAGATACAATTCCAGATACTATACCTTTACAGTGTAGGGTCCTTGACGAACAAATGTAAACATTGTTCTGCACTGTATTTCTCTTGAGAGAAATCTACACTTGGTTACTTTGACCTTTGCTGTTGTAATGGTAAAATTAATCTGACTAAATATAAAATATTTGACATGCTGCAACAATTATTTTTCACTGGAGATGATATCTCAAGGAATTTCAGAGAGACTAATCGGCAGTACAATGCTATGTCCTTCGTTTCATTTGGTGCCAATGTTACTGTGCCACACCCATACGGTCCACATTGTTTTAAGATGTATGGAGGTGCACACCATCGCATTTCTTCGTTATATTCCAAAATTATATGTGACGGTTTGCGGCCAGTTTTATTAGACTCCTCAGAGTTCGTGAATTCCTTGGAACTAAATGACTTGCCTCCACATATTCCAAACGCTTGAACCGTAATGCTGCTTAGAAATCTGAACGTTTCCCAAGGGCTCCTAAATGCAACTATATTGCTTGGATTTGGAAATAATAAGTGCAGTTAAAATTAGGCAGAGAGGTCTAATCCTTCTACTTGATTTAACAGCATCCGATAAAACACTATCATTTTGTTTTAAGAGGCAATATTTTCCAATTTATTTGACATACTCTGTCACAATCAATGAAGCTCAAGGGAAAACTCTGGAACGTATAGGTCTCAATTTGCCTCATCAATTTTTCAGTCATGGCCAGCAGTATTTTGAAATGTTGAGAGTGCAATCTTTTGACGCCCTTATAGTTTCAATAGAGCCAAAAAATAATCGTACAAAGAATATACAGTAGGCCTACATAAGAAAATTCTTCAGTAAATATTTTTCTATTGACCGTCATTTTTGACGGGTTTCAACTAGTAACATTTTAATAGACCAGGACTTACACCTTAGAACTCTCAGTTGAGTTTTATTTTCCATTATTTTCTTAGATGAGGTTGCTTATAAGCAGGATGTTCAACCGTAAAAAACACTCTCCACATAACCCTTAATTGCATTAGACCCACGACCCGTTGCTTTAAGGTCTATAACTCTAATTATTTACATAACCTCTTAGACTTCTTCTATGATTTTAACCTGTACAACTAACTTTTACACATATCAAGATTTTTTTACTGACATTGGCATTGATGTATAAAGCCACAGGGGTTTTAAACTATCTTACTCTAGACCAAATGATTAAACTCGATCCATTATACAATACCTGAGTAAACATTACCCGGAACGCTTATTAAAGAAATGTTTCTAAAATTATTGTATTATTTCCTATCGCCACTTTTGGTTAACTCTTGTTCTCCTTTAACACCAACGGTTTTAGGGTATACATGTTCTAGGGTGTCGTTTATTTTTTCATGCTTACTTACCCACTACCTACATACAACGATACGGTAGACTTACTGATCGTATTAGCATTTTTACACTTAGAAACTTTCTCTTTCCCCATACTACCATACAGAGGGGAAATTCATTAATCTAATATTTTACTTGCTCTAAGACAGGGCTATGCTTGTCTCTATAATGCTAGTTTTAGCCTATTTTCATTTATGAAAAAATAGGCTTATGAGATCACCTTTTGTCCGTGTGTACTGTATGTATGTGTGTCTCCCTTAATAACTTCTAAACGGCTCGAAATATTTCAATGAAACTTGGTATGGTCATAGCACCATTTCGGCCGATCCCGATCGTCCGCCTCAAGTTTTATTACGTCTCATTAATCCAACATGGCGGCTGTGTGAATTATTTCACCGCGATTCTATCTCCGAAACTACTACAGATATCATCCTGAAATTTTGTATGGTGATAACTTCTAGAAGTTCACCAATGAGACTTTCGAAAACCAACTAAAATCGAACATGGCGGCCATGCGAAGTTGAAACCTATAAATAGACTTTTCACGCGATGTAACCATCCGAACGCAATGCAACTTGGCACAGCAAATGTTTATACATATTGTAATGCATAGACATCTGATTTAGTTCAGTTGTTTACATAACCCCAAGATGGTGGCTGTGTGAATTATTTTACCGGCATTCCACATCTCCGAAACTATTACTGTTATCAACCTGAAATTTTGTACGGTGATAGAGGCACTACCACAAGTTAATCTGTGTAACCTTCAAGAACCTGTAAATACGAAACGAACGTTGCGGCCTAGCGAAGTTGAAACAGTTGAATATAATTTTCTCGCGATTCAACCATTTGAGCGCAGTGAAATATGGTCCAGTAAATGTTCATAGACATTGTAATTGACTGGCATCTAAGTAAGTTCAATTGTTTACATAACCTCAAGATGGTGTCTGTGTGAAATTTTAAAATTATGTTTTTATTTCTTGTGTCGTAATCATGCGAACGAAGTGAAAATTTGAATAATGAAGTGCAGTGAAACTTGGTACGGTAAATGCTTATATAAATTATAATCCACTGCCATCTAATTTATTTCAATTGTTTGATTGCTTTTCGATGTGGATGGTCGCTTTTAGCTGCTTTCTGATTTGGATGGTAGCTTTTGATCGCTTTTCGATTTGGATGGACGCTTTTCGATCCGGATGGTCACTTTTGGTCGCTTTCGTTGTGAATGATCGCGTTTGGTCGCTTTATGATCTGGATGATCGCTTTTCTTCTGGATGGTTGCTTTTGGTCTCTTTGTGATCTGTATGGTCGCTTTTTTTCTCTTTTATTCTGGATGGTTGCTTATGGTCGCATTTGTACCGTAGGGTCGCCTTTGGTCGATTTTGTTATGGATGGTTGCTATTGGTCGCTTTATGATCCGGGTGGTCGCTTTTGTTCTGGATTGTCGCTTATTTTGTATCTTATTCTTAATGGCTTGATTGGGCGCTTTTTTTTAGAAGCTCCATATACCTCGCATGTTTTAGAGGAGTCTAGCAGCTCTCTTGACAACATTACTAGCCTTACTGTTAATTCAATAAGTAAGCAACAACAACACTAAGATTTAAAAAAAATATTACAATACTTTTGCCTAACCAAATCTAAGCGGAAGAAACAATCTGAAAATAACATAGATTACCACAAACGGTCCGTAACTTAAGGCCATAATCTTCCAATCTTATTCTCGTTAAATACGAATGTTACTACACCCCTCGAAATAGTAATCTCATATTGCTAAAACATTAGTTTGCTTTCCACAATGATTGCATTATATACATGTTTTCCAAAAACACATCTCTAAGAATGAGAACTTAATCTAGACCTGACTATGATCGATACTTTTATATCAGCCACACGGTATTTTTTGTTTCTAGTAAAGTTACCTTAAGACTGGGTACATGGGGATTTATTGTTACCGAATTCATAATGAAAGGTAGGAAATACTTTGAGGTGAATCCCAACAACACTGGCTACCACAAACGGTCCCTAACTTATGATCACCATAGCCTCATTTACAATCCTCATCTCGATTACAAACACATTACACAACATCATAAAACAGCTCTGTTTTTTCTTCTTTAACGATACATGACTACTCCGCTTATAGTAGACACATATCCTACTAAGACTGGTCGCGGAGACTTAGATATCACCGGATGCACACACACCGAACTCTAGTAAATTTATCTCAGTAATGAGAATGATAGAAAGAAATCAGGAGTGGGTTGGTATTTTCAAGAGACGAATTTCAAAAGCTCTGTAGTGGTCGGTAGTTACAAGGAAAATTTCTAGACAGGGCATGATTTACACACATTGCTCAGTGGGTACTATTTTCCATGGGCGATTTTGTACTGGGAGCGATTTACAGATGACCTGTTGGATCCTCTAGAGTAAAATGGTTTAAACCCCTGTGACCTTAGACATCAATGGCAATGTCAAGTAACGAAAATCTTGCTAAGTGTAAAATTTAGATGTAGTGTTTAAACACATAGAAAAGGTCTATGAGGTTATGTAAAGAATCAGAGTTATTGATCTTAAAGCAACAGGTTATGGGTCTAATGCAATTATAGTTTATGTTAGAGAATGTTTTTTACGGTTGAACATCCTATTTGTAAGCAAGCTCATCTAAGAAAATAATGGAAAATAAAACTCAACTGAGAGTTGTAAGGTGTACGTCCTGGTCTATTAAAATATTATGTTCCGGTATTTGACTCTAGACCGTGTGGTAAACCGCAAAACGCATCTCGTAATATAGAGTTGAGGCCCAACCTTTAACCAGGGCTTCATACTACGAAAACTTTGGCCCGTAAGTGATACAGGAACTGCACAACGCTATGGTTACACGCGTGATGCAATCATCATAACACACGATGTGGGCCGGCATAATACAGGTAGATCAACACCACCGCTGACTCGCCGGCATAACATCAATAAACGAATAAATAGTGGAGAGAACGGAACATCATGGTCAGTTGATTGTTGTCTCGCTATCTCTCGTCACCTGCATCACGAATCCAAGATTCTACACGACATCCACACCAGACTTGGGTATGTGCGCACTAGTTGCTCCCTCTTTCCTACCCTCGACACACTCCAGCTAATCTGTTGCTCACCATTTATAACTTATTATTCACGTGCTGGAATAAACCTCCATTGTCCCTTGCTCCATTGTTTACTTACAGTCAGCTACTTACTTCCCTTACGCAGCAGTCTTCTTACTCCCTGTCACGACCGCATCGTGCCGAGCTACACCCACGGGCAGGGACGATGCTCGCCGCCCGCAAGCTCACTAACTGCTTCCCCGAACACCTTCTCACACCCCGTTTCGCATCCATCGGTCTCTCAAGAGCAAACCCTTACACACCAAGTGAATAATCCACCAAAGGAACCCCGATGGTGTTGAACAATAGTCTACGAGTAAGGACACATTATGGAATCTGCATAAATTTGTAATGAATTGCTGGATTTGGGTTGATTTGTGGGATATTATATATGTTTAGAACAATTTTGGGGCCATTTGAGAGAATTAGATATAGCTAATTTTTGAGAATTTGTAAAAATTTGGAAGTTCTGTAGTTTGGAGATTCTTGGTTCAATTAATGGTATTTAAGTAAGTCCAGAGAAAATCTTTTAAAGAATGTTTGTAATTAATAAAATGAAAAAAAAAAAGGAAGGAAGCTTGTAGTTTAACGTGACCGTTAATCTCGCGCTCATAAGCCACGGGACCTCCGTTTTACGTGGAATCCGAACCACAGGACATGGCATTTCACATCGAAAATCTCACATGCAGCCACATAAAATGAAGGGATCCTTTACATCATCTGAGTGGTCTAGCGGAAAACACTAGCAAATATACTGCCAAGTATTTTAAACATTTTATGTAAGTCTAGTTGAACTATGGATTCTCTCATTTTAAATCTACGGCATTCTGCAAGAAATGAAACAGATTATGTGGTCACAAGACTTTCCCTACATCCCTTAGTATTGAAACTGCCTTGCTGTATGGTAGTTAGAGGTGGATAGATTTAGGATGTCACATACTATAAGTTAACGCAAGAGAGTGTTACAAATAATTGTTGTGACAAATAAATGGGAACAATGACAAGAGGGCATACATAAAAAGAAAGTTAAGACTAAGTTGGAAATAAACACACTAAGTGTGGGCCGAGTTTGATAATGGAGGTACTGTGCTGCAAATGAAATGGGGTATTATCTAAGAGGTTAAGGAGTTCAATTATCAAGGGTAAGAACATCGAGGTAGACCAAAAATGGGAAATGTTGGATTCAGTGTTCAGCGTTATCAAAATGAAAGGTTTAACATCCGGGAAAGCCTCAATGCTCTCCGTTAATAGGGATCGTAGAGGTGACTTGTTCGGAAACAAAGTTATACAGACTAAACTGGACCCAATCTTTAGAGATTTGTGTAAATATGGATAATTTTAGAGAATTTTGTCTGATAACCGGTGTTATTAAGTGGCTGTAATAATATGAAATGAAAGTTGATGGGATAGAGAGGAATGTCGCATAACTTGGTAATTGGCTAGTGGGTAGATAGATATAAGAATTAGAAGGACCCTCAGGGCACTCGGTATTTTAATGCCGTCGGGGTCGGGAGAAAGCAAGTGTTGACACAGTGAGGTCAACGGTAAATAATACAGTAGAAGAGCCCGGTACAAGTGTGTGGGATTAATTCTGTTAATTCGGGTTTGTTTATGCTAACCTGTGTAATTGTGCGGTCTTGAATAGCGGGCAAATTTAACAACTAAGGCTAGAGTAAAGAGAATAAGTGGCCGTGGTCTTAGGATTAAAACTATCTGAGCGTTCATGTTAAGTAAAAGTATAAAACTATTAAAAAAACATGCCCAATTGAGCAAATAAATTTAGAAAGAGACAGCAATTAAACTGTGCCTCTACAGTGGCCGTCATCTGACATGTTATTGCGAGCATGTCACAGCAAGCAAGGACTGGATTTAAGCTGATGCTGCTGTCTCGCTCCATACCGCTGGCTGTGAGAGTGTTCAGTCTAGTTTTGTTCGTTGCAGGCTTGGCTAAGAGACATTACAATTATTTAAGAGAATATAATTAAATGTGTAAAGAAAACTGTGGACACCTTGTTTCTTAGCTCCGTGCACTTTTGTGTGTTGTGAGATCAAAATATATCGGTAACCATTGCTTAGTTCCATTTGGTAATGGACTTGGTTATCGTAGTAGTCAATTCCGTACATTTGCGAGTGCGTAATTCATATTTTGGGTTTAGATAATTTGGTCAAGAGTCCTGTGTGGTTAAAACAGGGATGTATTGTGCCCAACTCTAGGAATGGGTATTCCAAGGTTCAGACACCTAGATATCAAGGGAAAGGCTACAGCCGCTTTTGAAAGTTGAGATATTTGAATATCGCGCTCCATTACTTCTAGAAGGGAATGGAAATTTTATGCAGCCAAGAGCATGTCAAGTGACGTAGCGAGTAGTAGCAGAGGTCGAGACTATTTGTTGATTAAATAGTTAGCAATGGAGTAGAGACTTGAGACTTGGATCAGATTACTGGCACGGCCAAATGAAAGAGAATGCACTTAGTCTCAAGTGAATCGGACCAGGGATACCAGAGATATGAGGATTTCCAGATTTCAGCGTGATTCAGCGTGGACCTGACCGTTTTGAATAAAAGCCGGTCGGCCCAAGCAACATCAGCTCACTTCGAAACAAGCTCTTGCATGGCAAGGTGCTGCTGCCACGCTGAGACAAGGCACATGGTTGCCGGATCTACGCAGAACATATCTTTAAATTGTGAAAGTTACAAAAGTACTGCGATACATGTGGAACATAGTAAGTTTCCGGCAGAGAGAATCACTAAGGTGATTGTTATTTTTATACGGTCACTGGTGAAATACTTTATTTCTATATGGACATATGCTAGACTTTGTCTAGAAAGTACTTTGTCACAGTCCAGTAATAATAATTTAATACTTGGATATTTTAGTCCAATCAGTCAGTTTCATAATTTGTAACTTGATAACCACTCCGATCTTTCAGTATATTGAAGGCCAGTCTATCACGGTGTTGTTCATTAGCCGACGAAGGGAAACTATAAGTTGCTTCGCGCATGATAGATGGTGATAAGCCATGCCCAGGGAACGATCTTCAGAACAGCCGTTGATTGATTTAGACTGTCAGTGTTTTCTTGTACTGAAAAGATTACCGTGAGTTATGTTACAACAGACATATTTGAGAATTGATCACTTAGATCTGACCCCATTTAAGCAAACTGTTATGGATTTAACAGAAGTAAATATTAAAATGGATCAGCAGTTACTTCAAACTTCAAGAGATATTACCACTATGTCTTGTTAGACAGATTGTGGGTATATAATGGCGGCCGATACAAGGATTAGACGTGCGTGTCCGATAGGGCATGTATCTGGATAAATCTGGTACAGACCAGGTTCACTACGCTTCAAGACCAACGAGAAATGTAAGCCACATTTTGACTTTATATTATGCCTAGCTAATTGGAACAAATTCATTTTCTGCAGATGACCAACACATTTATTTTTTCTTCGTATTTAAATCTTGCAATGATTTACGCAAGACATATTAGAGTTATTATGAGTATTTTCAGCACTCAGAACAGTTTAGGATCGATGACCGAGCATAAAGAGCATTTATTTGAATGTTTCATATTTTTGAATAATCACGGTAATCAGCCGATGTAACTGTAAAAGTTAATAATTATTTTTGTTGAGGAATGGATATTTTATCCATATTCGAAGAATCGAACATGTGGATTCTCACATAATGAAATAATAATTAAATATATTTAAAATAATATAACTAATAATAATAATAATAATAATCCACTAATAATAATAATAATGATTTTCATAACTTTTCTAAATAATTCTTGGATCTTATATTTTCTAATAATCACGTTTATTGAGAGAGAGCTTATGAAGTAGTTTAATCATTTCTAGTTTGGAACAGGTGATTTTCCGAAGGAGAGTGGTTAGCGCAAGCCCGCATTCAACCAACATTACAGTTCTGGTTGAACAGTTAATATTTGCAATGAGCAAAGTATATTTTTCAGATAACACGGAGAGGCATGAAACGGGAAGCAAATGATATTTGTATCAATTAGGATATTTTTGTATTTATATAAAATCATGACGTAGATACACATTCGAAAGTGAAATAAAGATTATCATAAGTATGGTAACTTCACGGGTTGAACTGAATGGTAAAATAAAATAAACTTGTAAGTTTATAAATCTTCCAGTGTTGATAACAAGCAGAGGCTTGATTTATTGTATAAATTTTGGGAAGAAAATTTATGTGTGTGGAGTAGTTGAAATGCCATTCCCAGGTGCGCATGTTTAAGTCGCAGGAATGAGGAGGTTTTTATTTGAGCATCAATCAAATAGCAGGTTCGATGACTCAGTGTTATAGAAGGAGTATTGGAACTACACATTGCGTCGTATGAATGACCCAGAGGTTATTTCTTAAAAACCATCAGTTCTTATTCCAACCTTGTTTACGGATTCCATTAAGACTTTGATTTTGCTAGAACCCGGATTTGTCATGATAATATTTTATTCTTCTTCTTCTTCTTCTTTTGCCGCTGTTGTTGGAATATTATGTTCTTATAAAAATAATAGAATGGGCCACTGCCTATTAAAAATAATTCTATAACCACGAATAATTTGAAGGATGTTTTCAATCCTAGTGCCATGAACTAAATGAATTTATTATGAAGCTACAATTCTTATTTCCGCATTCTGTCGAAGAATTGCAAGTTGTGAAAGTTACTAAAATGGCCATAAATATATATATTTTTTCTTAATAATGATTCCAAGTGGAAAACTGAATAGTTGAATGGTCCAACAATTTATTGATCAAGTTGATGATTCAGAAATCATATATTTTGTTAGGAACTTGAAGTTCATAATCGAGTCACTTCTCGAAACGTTTAATGTCAGAAGACCAATTAATTTTGTTGTTCTTCGCACAGTTCTTCGATGCTATGCTCAAAGGTCAGATACTTTTCAGATGTTGTTATTAATATGTGTACATAATTTGTGTTGATTCAGAGATAATAATATTTTTTGACAATATTTTTTGAAACTGGAAAAATAAGTGAAAGTTAAAAAATCTATGAACAATTATTCTACGAGTGTTAATATTATGCAAAAATTCAACCAGTGAACTACAGTATTTCCAGTAAAGACAATTAAATTTGAACTGGATTTAATCATAAATAATCGATATAATTTTGGAACACGGTCTACAGTACTAATAATCAGACTTGTGTTTCCAAAGATAATTGTCCAATGTGTTGGGAAAATTTCTGTAAATTGTGTAAATAGGAGTGTGGGTCGCCACACATGAATGATGCTGCTTTGAGCATTTTTTTGCAGTCAATTTTAAATTCAAAATAAAATGAGATAATTTTACATGATGTGTTATGCCCAGTTGAATCTCCTTTTATCCTTATTGTTGCATTGAGCCAAAAATCAGTAAAGCATTTTTTTCATTTGATGTCGTTTTTGCGATTAGCTTTAACCCATCTGGCGCCCCGGGATATTTTGACTCTCGTGCTGACTGATTATTGATAAAATGCATATGTGGTCGTGCGGACTCCGGTCTAAACGGGCACAGTATAGCTCATTAGTCCTGTGTAGTTAACACATAGTGTTATATAGCTTATTAGCCCCGTGTGTTTGAGTGTTGGATATTGTCTCAATCGGCCTCGTGTAGTTGACTCCATAACATTTGTAAGCATCTTAGAGCATTTTAGAAAATTTAAATGATTGTATGAACCCTGCAAACGCCAAAGCATTGTCCCAATCGTATGAATAGTATATGTCCGCATATGTTGAAACGATCAGGCGCCGTCACTCATTTGTTGAATCTACTCATGCACTACTTATTGCAAAATGGATGTACTAAGTATGACATTTTCGCAGGAGTTTACAAAACAACTCGCCGAAGTTTCATCGCTACCGGATGAATGGTATATGAACGCATACGGGAATTTTTCGAAACGATTTGCGCGCTGTCACTCATTTGTTGAATCTACTCGTGTGCTACCTATTGTAAAATTGTTTTACTAAGTTAGAAACCTACGCGGGAGAGGGAACAACAATTCACCGAAACTTTATCGCAATGGGATAAATGGTATATGAACACATGTGGGACTTAAGTTGAATCGAATCGCACGCCAACACTATATTGTTGAAACTACTCGCGCGCCGTCTATTGCAATTTTGATCTACTATACCTATACTCATCCAGTGAGTATATGAACGCATAGAAGACGAACAAACAAATAAACTTTCATTTTTATTTATATAATAGATTTTAAGATACAGAAGATTATTATATAGTTATTTGGAATTGACAGTGCTTTGTGATATTCGATATTATAAAGATAGTGGCTATTTACCTACTGCAAGCATTGTAATTTTCTCACAAATGTAACATATCTTCCACAGATCGAAGACCACACTAACAAGAGAAACATTTGGAGCCTCACTCAATCAATACGTTAACATGAAGATACAAAAAAAGTATACTCAAAGCACTATGATGTCTTACGTATGCGATACTTGCGGAGCTAACATTAAACGAAAAAGTGATTTGTTGCAACACATGAGTATCCATAGTGGTATAAGGCCACATTCATGTAGTACATGCGGAGCAAAATTCAGAACCAGGGGCAATTTGAACATGCACATATTAATCCATAAAGGTGTCAAACCACATTCATGTAGCAAATGCGGAGCTACCTTCAGAACCAGGGGCAATTTGAAGGAACACATGCTAACGCATAGCGGTTTAAAGCCTTACTCATGCAGTACATGCAGTGCGACCTTCACGACAAAAGGAAGTTTGAAGAATCACAATTTGCTCCACAGTGGTGAAAGACCATATTTATGTAGTATATGCGGAATGAACTTCAATGTAAAATACACTTTAGAGTTACACATGTTGATCCATGTCGGTCTTAAGCCACTTTCATGTAGTTTATGTGGAGTGAACTTCACATTAAAATGCAGTTTAAGGAGACACATGTCGACCCATAGTGGTCAAAAGCCATATTCGTGTAGTCTGTGCGGAGGAAATTTTACTGATAAGAGTTATTTGAAGACACACATGTTGATCCATAGCGGTTTAAAACCACATCCATGTAGTATATGCGGAGCAAAATTCATTACGAGAGGTAATTTGAAAAGACACATATTGATCCATAATGGTCATAAGCCCAGGCCCTATTCCTGTGGTTCATGTGAAGCAGAATTTACATGGAAAAATCATTTGAAGAGACACATATTAATCCATAGTGGTCATAAACCACATTCATGTAGTTTATGTGGAGCAAAGTTCTCATATAAAGAAGTTTTGAAGACACACATGTTGATCCATACTGGTCTAAAACCGTATTCACGTAGTATATGTGGAGCAAACTTTACCAACAAAAGTAGTTTGACGAAACACATAGTGATCCATAGAGGTTTACAGCCCTGAACCCAGATCCATGTGGTACATGAATTATTTTTTTAAATATATATTTCAATGATCAATAATGGTGAGATTTTTACAACGAAAGAAAAATTTATGAGACGAAAGCCTGTTCTTCATGCGCAGTAAACTTTACTGAGAAATAATCTTTACTCGCATTCTAATTTATTTGTAAACAACAAGCACGATTAACAAGAGTTAGACTCGTTAAAGTTTAAGATTAAGGAATAACGACATTTCTCTTCTTTACGGCTTAAAGAGAAAATTATGACATATATTGGCAGGAAAAATAACAATTAATTTTGCGAGATAAATAACAAAAAAGGGGTTAAAAATTATAACGGGTGAAATAAAAGAAGGGACTTTTCTATTAAGGGACATGCCTCATTTGTCAGAATTATTGTACGGTCAGCATGTTTGACAGTTAATTAATATGATTATTTCCGAAAAACAAATATTTAATTCTGCACTAATGTACAGTATATTAATATATCTCTAACTGACTGATATTACCTTCATTACGTACCAGAAGGAACCATCTGCTCATAGACTTAGGTGCTCTAAACTGACTGATAGAAGCTTAATGACGCTCTATGAGTGTCAAATCCTCTAAGCGGAACAATCTGCTCACAGTCTGGGTGGCTATCTAGGTGCCCTAGACTTAATAATATTAGCTTAACAACAATCCAGTGTGCCAATACCTCTATCAGTAACCATTTGCTCACAGTTGGGTGGGTACGTAGAAGCCCTAAGCTGGATGTTATTAGCTTAACGACACTCCAGGTTCGTCAATATCCTGTACAACTACGAGTATCTGCTCTCAGTCTGGTTGAGTACTGTGCCCGAATTCCGCATAGCTATATCCGCTGAGATCGAAAGGATTGCAAGGACGTCGATACCCAGCCAGATAAACCAAAATTTCCTTACTAGGTGAATAACTAGGAAATCCTCGGCGCATGCCGGCTAGGCAATAGTGCTACTAACTAGTTGCACATTTACTAGCAATCCAACAAATAAGACAAAAGGGAAAGAACGAGAATCTCAGATCTCGAGCATGAATGGTGAAGTTGAGACTAAGTGAGTTCTAGTATCCAAACAATAGTACTACCGCATGTCGATTGCAAAATGAAAAGATGACCAGATTCTATAAAAAGGACAAGCAAACTAAAAAGTGCTTGTAAGTTTATTTAAAAAAATACATACTATAAAAATGTCCCTAACCCAAATATTAAAATTTTAAAATTAATAATAAAATATTTGAATATAAAATGTAGATAGTTTTCTATCCATATTTACTTTCCATGCGAAAGCATAAACAACATTGTTCGCATAAAAATAATATTGAAAGTCTTTTCATAGGTCACTATGTGACTTGGTCTCAACAACAGCCTGAAATGATCTGCTGTTATTAATAGATTGATAAAATTGTAGTTAAATAACACAAAAGACCCTAAATTATACATTTATCATTCCTAAAACACATTAACATTATATTAATAAAAATTATTAAAGTATTTTCACGAATGTAATTATCATGACCCGCACGATATTCTATTAAAATATTTATAAGTTCCCACGTGATTTACTTTTCTCCATATATTTCCTTTCACTAACACATTTCCTCCAATACAATTCACAAACAAACATTTCACCTGTATCTAATGTTTTTGTCACAATCAATAGAACCTTCGTAACAAACAATAAGGCTAATTACGGCTCTGTAATGTCATTATCAAGAATACTATTTCGATATACTGGAAGTACGATGCGGGACTAATCTATTACTCTATACACTTCGTGGAATTGTGGAATTACTCTTCACTGACATGTACAACACAAATGAACGCTTAAATGTCGGTTAACTTCTCGACATACTGTACTGAACGATTGCTCTCACTAGCAATATACTTAAAAACTTTCATAACTGGTGAACAACTTCTTAATAGTGCGTCAGCTTTACGCATACAATTCTCAACACACTCCTTTCCTTCCGACGAAAATAATGCACGGTATTTTTCCAATAAAAATCCGTCTTGATACATTTCCAAACATGTATATGCATCAGTGACCATACTAGGTAATCACTAACCTGTGAAATATCTTTCATGATGCACTCTAACAACTCTCTTCCACAAACTATTACCTTCGTGCTCGATATACTTCAATAATATTTCTGTTCACATAATTACATTGTTGTACGATTTTCCACATTGCTTCTACTGACAAAACTCCGTTAATTAGCTTCTCATTATATTATGCACGTTACAATAAAATATCAATATTATAGGACTTTAGTCCGCTCGTCTTCGCATTTAATAAAAATAAAACATTCCCTCCCTATCTGGTATTTCTTTATGAATTAATTATTCATGTACATATGTGTTTCATTTTAAAATAGACCACAGGTTGATCTACAAATCCCCTGGTCTATATTTTCGTAACAACCAATTACATCGATAAAATTGTTTATATCATTAGGCATCATCTTGACTTTGTTTGTCAATGATATGATCCTATTTTCATTCATTTCTCTACAATGTTAATAACAAATGTCTATAGCAATGTCATGTTTCATAAAACATTCCGTTATGGAATTATTATACTTCAAAAGTAATTTATAATTATTACACTTGTTCTGTTACATATTAAAAAGGTTTATAATAAATGCCTCAGCTTATTTCATTTATGCTTTCTTTATTAATCTATGTGATCTAGCAACATTGACGCATACTATAGATAATTACGCATTGTATCGAAGCATTCTATTTGTATAAAGCAGCTCCGTTAAAAATGAGTTTAATTAAAAACCTATCAGCAAACTTCAAATATAAAATGATAAAATCCAAATAATCGTTAAAATACCTCAAAAACGACACACGCTGCCGTAGAATAAAATTTACAATGAAATTTATAAAACTGACAACATAATGACATGAGTTATGAATAAGGAAAATCTACATATAAGTTGGTCACGTCTAAAATACCCCCAAAATACAACAAACTTCTAAGATATTAGGACAATCTTTCGTCTTCCTTCATGATGATCGGCTCTCGTGATACCTGGCTGGACGACTAAGGTGTTTCTGCCATTGCTTCGCCACGTGCTTGAAACGTTGGGTAACGGGTTCCCCTTGGTCTGCAAGTAATCAGCTGGTCGGCACGCTCCTCCCTGCCTGTAGCTGGCTGCTTGGACTCCACTCGCATCGAAAGGTCTTCTTGCTTCGCGATTAGCCATCTGGACTCCCGTAACCTGGTTGAACGAATTCTTCGATCGGCTGGTCTCTCGTCGCAATGCCTCATGATAGTAGATTGGATGTCTCGTTGTAGAATTTCCCTAGTTGGAAATGGAAATTCTTGTAGTTTCATATGTAATTCAGACCTCTGCTGTTGGTATTGCAGTTGTAGAATGATGAACTCATTGTTGTCTGGTTCACTCTGAATTCCACTTCGTAAATGTAGACTAACTTCCCTTCATGATTTATTACTGCATGTCTATCTTCAGAATATTTTCACAGTGGGAACTTCCCCCTGACCTGCATTTTGTATCATATGAATAAATGATAAATATACTCTTGTGGTGTCTTCTCTATGACAGTCGATGTATTATGTACTAATCTTAATGCTGTGGTAGAATCTTCCTTTCAGTGATATAGACTGCTTATTGTGAACGTCGAATTGTAACGTTTCGTTTCCAGTTTCAAAGTTTCAAACTACTACTACTACTACTACTATTTCTTCACCGACCTCTCCTACTGTTCCTCGGGGAGTGCTGTGTCTCCTCCGGTCAAGTATTTAGCTCCTTGCCGTACATCGTATATGCATATTAGCTTCTCTCGGACGATCAGTGACACAGGTCTGCACTGTACCTGTTGCAATTAAGGAATGAATCTCCGCGCTCTCCAATGCCGTGCTCCTTACTGTCAGAAATGGCGGACTTGCCTCAAACACAGTCCTAATTTCTGTAGTTTGCTCATATCTTCTCTTCTATTCAATAATATTTAATTCTGTTTCGATGAGAAAATATCATTTTGTCTTCGCTAACTATAGGAGTGCCTATATCGTTTTATCCTTCAGAATTAAATATAATAACAATTCTCTCTATATTTATGTAGTTCTTTCTGATTGGCTCTTGAGTTATCAAGCAAAACCACATTGTTCTAGCCTCTTATGAAAGTGTCGTGTGCAAGATTTTGTTATTGTCGAACCGACGAACAAAAACCGGTCCTTGACTTGCTAACATGAAACTTTGGTCATATTCCAGTGTCTAGAGATTGGACTCTCCCCTGGTTAAAATCACATTCACTGAAATATTTCCAATATTTAATTTTCTTTAAATGCTGCAAATTTTTCCAAAAACTCATCAATATGATCCATTCACATCATAAAATAGTTATGTGAATGAAATATTGTTCCTTTCTTAATGTTTATTTCTTGCTTAAATTTAGTGCGCAAGTCGGTTCGATCCTCGCCTCATACAATCCCTTGAGTCAAACCGAATTCGAGTTCAGTACCTAGGTGTTCTAAACTGAATGCTAATTGCTTACCGACAAGACTGTGTCAGTACCACTAAGAAAAATCATCTGCTTACTGTCTCGATGGGTACCCAGGAGCTCTCTTTTTTGTAACATTAGATGGTTGACCTTCAGAAAGAAACACTATTTTTTTAAAAAATAATTATTGTGTACATTGAGGATATAATAAGACTGCCATTTACACCAATCCCGTTAAATAAAACTGTCTATTATTTTTGCTTAACAATTATTCCAAATGTCCGAGATATTGTAAGTGTTGATTCATCGTTACACAGGGCGTAACTTGGGGCGCTCAAGCGCAATGTGGCTCTCCGAGTCCATTAGGAGAAGTTCGCATTCCGAGAAGAAACATTTTTCGTCAACTTATGTCGCAATCAACTGAATAATTTTAAGAAAACAACCTTTATTATATTTTGGAAGCAATTTTCTTCTGAAAAGTTTTTCATGGAATTCTTAGTACGTGTGTCTGCAATGTCATCCTATAATTTATTAGGAAATACGATTACCTATAATTTGTAAGAATATTCAAATTGAATACAATTGTCTGAAAGGAATTCTTATTTCATATTTATAGGATATCATGTAAAGTAATGAACAACAATTTCCTAGCATTCCTTCTTCTGCATCGTGAATGGGTCTCTTAGGACCATGCGGAATCAACTTTGGTTGACCTCTCTTTTAGCCCAGCGTTTCTTATGAATTTCGTTGCTTGGACCATATATAGGGATTAGACGTTATCTCATCTTCCTCGAAACCCCATGTGAGTGCATGTTTCTTGTTTTTAGTTCGGTCTAGTAAACTTGGTGATCCTAATTCTTTCCGTTATTTTTCTGTTTGTACCAATTGTTCCTCAGGTACGTGTGAATTTTATAAGTTAGTCTAAATGACCCATGTATGGGATTCTTTGCAAAGATATTGTGTATGTGAGTTTTGAGATACTTTTATATATTCCTCTATTTGGTTTTGGAAAATGAACTCAATCTTTAGTTGTCGATCGTAATGTTTCTCCCATTATTTTACGTTCTTTCATGTCCAAGTGTTTGTTAAATGTTTTGTGTTGAAGAGTGAGAATTTCGGAAGTATAGAGAGCTTTGGGTCTTATTACTCTTGTATAGTGTCGGATTTTGCATTTCCAGAAAAGACTATTTTATTGTTAGTGTTGTTAGATAAGTGAAATTCAGTTTTCATGTAATTCTTGTTCTAGGCATTTTATTTATAAGCTTTACACTATAAGGAACTTAATTTGACCCCCATGAAGAGTCGAAACATCTTAAAACACACTGCATGTTAGAGTACTAAGAGGCGTCTTACTTCAAGTTTAAACACAACAGAAGGTAATACGTATAACCAGCTCCCCAGTGTGGTGGAACCTGAACTACGGTACTGTCTTACGTACAGGAAGAATGAGAGAAATATAGAACAGCGAAATTAAACATAGGCTACGGTGGTCAAATTAAGCAAATTAAGAGTTCCAGGGCTGTCAAAGTAGAGAATTTCAGAAGTATAGAAAAATATCAATATTTAATCGAGTGTGCACACGTTTTTGGCAATATAATTACGAAATATATTATAATTATAACATCATGCAATAAACCCTGTCATTTGTTTCACGCAACTTAATAGAAAATGATATATTGTTCTTGGCTGTCACCACAGAAGTCCAGATTCAATTCCCGGCTCTGCCGTGAAATTTTTAATCTGGTAGAGAAATAAAAGAGAGAGGCGAGAGTCCGCCCTTATGTGACATGGAAGAGGAGGGGTGGGGGGACCAATATGTAAACCTGGGAATCGTGTCCTTCTGATTTGCTAGCCGTAAGGATATAGATTTATCCAGAACGCTTTACAGTAGGCAGGAGTTAACGCGAATAGAGAATAGAGGAAGTCTAGGGTATCAGGCTAGAAAAGACATGAAAAATCAAATCCTTGGATACCCCAAAACTGCCAGGGTCGGAGGGAACAAGTCTTGATCAAGGGACGTCGACAGGAAATATGAAAGGGAGGAGACAAGGCACGTTGCTCTCGTCAACCAGATAACGTCACTGGTAACAAACCGTCGGTCTCGCTTTTCACGCTTTTCATCAAGAATTTTCATGCGAAGAAAGCACATTATTCAAGAAAAGATTAATGCTTATTTACCTCTATGCCATTTTAAGCAATGTACAATGATGCTCGAGTTGGAATTGTCAAGTATCTATGTTTCGAAATTTGTTTCAATACTTCAATATTGGATTTTACTTCCCATCATTGGAGGTTAATATTTACTTCTGTAAAATTAAGCATTTTGTGAAGACAACAACTGATCCTGATACGCGACCAGTAAACGACTGCACAGCCTTCGTGCAACAAGGTTAGGCTATATAATTTAATGAAAACAGAGGATATGAGAGAGAAAATCTGAACTAGAAGAAATTAGTAAGAGTTTGCAAAACCTAACTCAAGGAGAAGAATGTGCTTCGATGTACAGCAAATTTACCCTCTCCCAAAATCTTCCATAAAAGAGGCATACGATTCCTGGCAAGTGAGGTTGTATTGTTTATGTATTGTTGTACAGTATATGGGAATAATCCAAGCTTTTATTTATGGACAGAAACTCAAGCCAGAAATGGCTTCATCTAAGTTTAGTATGCTCAGTTACAGCATCCTGTAGGCCTTCAACTAACTGAAAATGTTGCAAGTATTTGACTTTTCTTTGATGGGTGTAGCGCTCAAAACAAATTTTGTATTTTGCGTTCGCTTATGCATAAAAAAAGAACAAGTAAACATGATTCACATTAAGTTCCCCGTACGAGGCCACAGCTTTTAACCAGATAATTGAGTGTTTGTTCAGTTTGATAGACCACTAAAATAATTCAACCATTATTCATAAAGCCGATTACATTGATGTTTAGTCAGCGGGAGTCATTAAACTGATTGGGGAAGGTTGGAAACTACATGACAGCAAAGGTCTCTCTTCGAAAGAACAAGGCGGCTTCTGGCCTCCAGGTAGAGTTTCAGATTGCAGAATATTTCTAATAAAAATAGAAGTTATCATGAAAAAGGAAAAATGCGGGTGAAATACTTGCTGAAATTAATATATGAGTCTGAGACGGAAGCATGGTAAAATCTCCGGAACTATGGTGTGTCTGCAGATAGATAATCTGCCTCAGTTGAACAAGAACAGTTACCTATCGTTCACAACCTATATCCGGCAAAGAAGAAAGATATACGCTGCCGAAGTGACGTGCCTAGCAACCGAATGGCGCTGCGCAGTGTCTTGAATTTTGTGGATAAAAAGGTGTAATACGCGTGAAATAAGGCAAACGCCTTCCGTGTAGATCATCTACAGTGTAGGAGCTAAAAAATAGAAGATAAATTATAAGGATATCTTACGAGAATTTTGCGAGATAGTATGAATAAACCTGACCTCACTCTTGAGGCAAGAATTGCATGGTGGTCACTTTCGTGACAGTTCACGCTTCTCGTGTATGTTTTGCTTCCATATGCGACAGCCCTCTCTGACTGTCCGTTTAATTTTGTTCTCCCGAACACTTCGAAACAAGCGATAATTATCGTATTATTAATTGTAATGAATTGTAATTAATCAATTTGTCTAAGCTTAGTTGCTCAGTTTTTCTAAGTTCTCACCTTGTGTGTTTCAGCGCTCCTTCATCTCCAAACACATTGCCAGTACTGATACGTTCAGTGGCCTTCTCCCTGCCCGTCGCTAGTGTCGTCACCATTGATCTTCATCGGACCAATTGGAAGACTTTGTTTGGTCAGGCGGTCTTATGTTCTGGAGCCTTCTATGGTCACCTATTTAAGAAGCCGCCCGCAGCTACTCTACACATTGATCATTCAGCATTTTGGCAGTCATCATTCTGCACGCCGCATTCAGTACGCGGCCTACGCCGCTGCACCGCAATCAGAGCCTGCGCCTTAATCAACACGCTGCTATATGGAAGTGCTGCATTCACAAGTCACTGCAAAACCTGGCAGTTACGTGACGAGGTCTTCGCTAAGACATGTCGCCTCAGAACAACGGGCCACCTCGTAAATGGTGTGTTTCTCTTCATTATTTAAAACATCAGCTATAGTACGGGTTGCTAACCTTCGCCGGAGAAGAAGAAAGGTGGAACTTTATCTACGGCATGTACATCTTGAGGCCATGTACGCCTTCTTCCGCAGAAACTACAAGGAACTTCTCAAATCAATGCTATACTAGTCAAAACTTTTAAGAATTAAGAAGATAAGTTCACTTTTATGAAACATTTTAATTTTACTTGCATCATTCATTTTTATCATTGTTTTAAAATGTATTCTTTATTTAGGGCTTAACTTCTTCTCATGGGTTATGTTACCAGACCTTTACTGTTTAAAACAATTTAAAACTAGTAATTTTTGTGCAATCTCCCTAGGAGCATTTCTTGTGCATTTTATGTCATATTTAAAAACTTTAATAAATCTTGTTAACATCTTGTTATATAATTTTTTGTTTATCTGGTGTTGCACCTTCATGCCCACGACACCGCACCGCATCAGTCTATCTCTCTTTAACAGCTATTTTGGACAGGCTCATGCCTGATGCGTTCTCCCTTTTTATGGGAAGATTTAGGGTATACCTTTCTCCACATGGCGGATACTACAAATTATAAATATTTATTTATAACATCATTTAGTGGATACAGTATATCTATTGTAGAGAGATATTTAGGACATATCATCATCATCATCATTTATTGTAACAACAGGCCATTAAGACCCAGGGCTGACAATAAGAGCATGAAACAAAAATATATAAAATAACACAGGCATTACAACAGGAGGGACTGAGACTTTTCACAAGTATCGGTCGCAGATGATCTTCCACGTTTCTCTGTCCCTTGCATCCTCCACAGTTGCTGTTGATGCCACCTTTAACAGTGACATTATCGCTCGATCCTTCCATTTTGTTCTAGGGTGGCCTCTCGGGCGTCTGCCAGTTGGTGTCGAGCTGAAAACACGTTTGGATACGGGATCCTCAGTTCGAATGACATATCCCAACCATTGCAACCTCCTCCTCTCCAGAATCCGATTGATGATCGTCTTCCCAAAGCGTTGATAAAGGTCTTGGTGAGAACTTCTTTCCCACATTTCAGTTTCTACATTATATAGTGGACCATATATTTTGCGCAAGACCTTCCTTTCAAAAACGCAGAGACGTTCCTCAAGTGTTTGAGGCGTGGCCCAGGTCTCGCAGCCATATAGGACCAGAGGTATCACCAATGTCATGTAGATATGTACCTTATTTTCCTGTGAGATTTTATTTATTTCGAGTCATAAGCACAGCAAATAGAAACATAGGAAACAAAACCAAAGGTTGATAGAATATTATACAATGTAACTCAAATCTTAGATGACAAACTAAACAATATCAGCCCAAAATTGAGCAACAGTAACAGCGTTGTCTGAAGCATCAACAAGCTCTTGTGTGGAACATGATGTAGGACAACTAGGACAGTTAATTAAGTGTTTAGTTGTCTGTTCCTCCCCGCAGTCACACAAGGTGGAAGATTCCTTCAAAAAGCCCCATTTGAACAGGTTGTCCTTAGTTCGTCCGACGCCACTCCTGAGCCGATTTAAGGACTTCCACACGCTCCAGACTTGATTTCCACCAGGAGGAAGGTTCTCGTAAGGAGCTATCCAATCATTACACTCAGATCTTGCTGTCCACTGAGATAATCTGGCTGCTCCAGGCTGACCGGTGAGGGGAGTAGTAGTTCTCATGGAGCTCTTACTAGATTTGAGCCTACTAAGTGGTGGCTGGTAACCATGTAACAGATGATCAGTGTTATGTTCTGATTTATGTCTCTCAAGTTTGGCTGCAACTTCACGCCTTACATCTGGCGGAGCAATTCCCGCTAGCTTGTGGAGTTTATCAATAGGTGTAGCTTTAAGACATCCCGTTACAATCCTGCAGGTTTCATTTAGAGCCACATCAACTTGCTTTGCATGAGATGATTTGTGCCATACAGGGCATGCATATTCAGCTGCAGAATAACACAAAGCCAAGGCTGATGTTCTTAGTAAATTGGGAACTGCACCCCAAATACTGCCAGTAAGCTTCCGCAAGATGTTGTTACGAGCAGCAACTTTCTGCTTGGTGTTAGTGCAGTGTTTACTGTAGGTCAACGTTCGATATAAGGTAACACCCAGATATTTGGGGTTGAAACAATGTTCAAGCTCTTTATCTTCCCATAACACCGTAAGCTTTCTATAGGCTTCTCGATTGCGCAGGTGGAAAGCACAAATTTGATTTTTATCAGGGTTCGGTCTCAAATTATTGACTCTATAGTAATCAGAAAGGTCCTTCAGAGCAACAGTCAACTGGTTTTCTACTGCCTCAAAATCTCTCGCCTGTGTGACTAAAGCAAGATCATCTGCATAGATGAAGCTCTTTGTAAGAGAAGGTTGAGGCTGATCATTTGTAAATATGTTGAATAATATGGGGGAAAGGACACTACCCTGAGGCAAGCCATTCCTTTGACTTCTCCATCTACTCTTTCTACCTTGGAACTCCATATAGAATCGCCGATTTTCTAAAAGCGTCTGCAAAGTTCTGGTGAAATTAATGTCTCTGGTGATGTAGTAGACTTTGTGCAGTAGTTGTTCATGCTGAATTGTATCATATGCTGCTGTAAGATCCACGAAGACAGCCCCAGAAATGTATCCTTTTTCATATCCCTCTTCAATATGTTTTGTCAAATTAAGAACTTGTGCTGTACAATTCTTTCCAGGTCGGAAACCGACTTGTTGAGGTACGAGATGAAGTTCAACAATGGGAGTAAGTCTATTTAGCAACATCCTTTCATAGATTTTATAAAAATGGCAAAGAAGCGAAATGGGTCGATAGTTCTTCGGATCAGCTGCGTCCTTTCCAGGCTTGAGTAAGGCAATAACTTTGGTTTTCCTCCAGATGGCAGGGATCTGTTTCTGCTTCAGGCAATAATTATAGAATTGCAGAAGCCATCTCTCCGTGATGGAACCAAAATGTTTAATTTGCTCAATCATTAGGTCATCTAGACCAGGCACTTTACCATTTTTGCAATTCTTAATTGCTGTTCTAAGTTCATGCAGGCTGAAGTCATTTGATAGGTGGTTGCTTTCACAGTCAGGATCTCTTTTGAGTTTTGTTCTATCTTTAGAAAAATTGGCCCTTCCATTCTGAACAAGCTGAAGAGCAATTTGATCTGGTGTAATATTTGCATGACCATGATTGTGGGTGGGGTCGTTGTTCAAGCGTCGCAGCAACTGCCATGCTTTCTGACTGCTTTTAGACATATCAAGGTTCTCAAGTAACTCTATCCATCGTTCTTTTTTTGGATTTGGCTATGGCTGTGGACAAATTTTGGCCAGCGGTTATGGTTTCCATGCTGTAAGGATTATCGTTGAAGAGCCGGATATAGTTATGTAGATGCTTCCGGGATTCTTCGGTCAAGCCAGGTATATAGCTTACTCGACAACCTCTGGGAGTAGAGAGTCTTGAAGATGTTTTCACGGCTTCCACAAACTCGTCATAGTTGGAGACTGAGGGTGTTATGCGTAAAATTTCTGAATCAAGAAGATCAGCAAACTTTTGCCAATCTGCTTTCTTGAAATTATATCTCCTTCGGAATGGCGTGAATCTAGGACTAATGGCTGCAAACACTTGGCAGCCTATGGGGCAGTGTTGAGTATTTAGTATCGGACTTAAAACAGTTTTCTGCATTGGTGAGCTATGTTCACGCTTACAAAAATTAAGTCGGGATTGTACCCACGTTTCCAACGCCCACTGTTGAAAGATGGTGGAAGTTTATTATTGTGGACAAGATTAAGTTGGTTGCTATCAGCCCAAGTCAAAACTGCTTCACCATTACTGTCGTCCTCAACATAACCCCAAACGTTACTGTGGCTATTGAAATCTCCAACAATAAAGTGAACTTGTTGATTGTTGTAGTTGTCTGGAGGTGAAAAATGGAAGTCTGCTCCTGGAGGTTTGTAGAATGACGATACAATACATCCATTCAGTTCTACAGACAGTAATTCAATATCGTTGACTTCTGTATGTGAGGTAGAGAGGACAGCTATGTCATTCCGAACAAAGATAGCACTACCATACTGTCTATGGGGTCGCTCAACTGCCAGTTTCATCCCAAGAATTTTTGGTCTTCTCAAGGTGTCATCTCGATGAGTTTCTTGCATACATAAAACATCACACTTAGGTTCATTGACAATATGTTGTAGGAGTTCTTCTTTGGCAACAGACAAGCCTTCTACGTTGACCGATACGATCATAAGATGTGAGATCAAACGTGATTTGAAAAGATTGTTCAAGATATAGAAAACACGATTCTCTGTAGTTATCCTTTGCTGTACTTCCATTGATATCTCATTCCTGTTCGAAAAGACCGATCCTAAATATTTGAAATCCTCTTCCATCTCAAAATTGTGCCCATCAATATTGATGCTATTAAGATTGTTCGGCCGACGAGACACCCTCCGATTTTTTTTTGAGTCGTTGACTACCAGACCCACCTTCCCTGCTTCTGTGAGAAATCTAGTTGTGTCCTCTCTGATCCAGGGTTTCTCCGATAATCACGTTATCATCCGCAAATGCAAGAATCCTGCCAAAGCCAATCAACTCAATTCCCCTGCGACATCCGAATGCACGCCTCACACTCTCCAGGGCGATGTTGAGGAGAACTGGTGCCAGGGGGTCACCTTTTCGTAGTCCATTCCGTATATTGAAGGGTGCTGATAACTGATTGGCAAATCGAACTTGACAGCTAGAGTCCGTATAACAGGCCTGTATTAACCTGATATACTTCTGTGGAATGGATATCTCTTGTGTCACATAAAGGATTATTTTTTTGGTTCATGTGTGGAGTGTAGTTTATATTTACATATGGTTCGTACTGTATGTATTCTAATGTCAACCTACATAACCTTACAGCTGATTCACTAACAGCAATTTTCTCCTACATCTTTTCTGAGTGGTGATTTTTCTCTTAATTTATTTAAGCAGTGAATTGTGTTTCCAAATAACAATTAGGCCTATCCCAAGCTGAAAATGTATGCCTAATATTTTATTTTTTTCACTATCAGAAAATAATTATCATGTACCAGTAGCCTAGACCGACGCCCTGCAACGAAGATACAGTATGTACGGTACCGTACAGTGACATTATTCAATCCAATGAAAACTGCTTATTCCTGAAGTGATGGAGTTGCAAGTCTTGTTGTTATTGTCAGGGAAGTTTCGGTGAAAAAGTCAGTGGTGGCAAGAAATGAGGTGATAAGGTTAGTGGCGACCCAGGCTGTTAGATTGTCAGAAAATATTTTAATCGTTTCAGCATGAAGTACTAGTGAAATAGTCAGTGGTGCTATAGCCTAACGTTATCAACAAAAGAGGAAATATAATAACCTATGTGTGTACTTAGTCAGTTTCTTGTGCAGTACTTATCGGGACAATTTTCCAAACATTGGACAGTAAAATTAGGCTAGTTCAATGAAGTTATGGTAGGCTACAGTATTGTACATGTATTATGAGTTATAATAGAACTATGTTGATATTTCGAGGCGTAACACTTTACAGCAAAGTTTATACCAAACATATTTAATGGGTATCAGGAAGTAATGCTATATTATTAGGAAGTAGGCTACTCCCCCGCGATTCAACTTAAAAGCTCCTGCAGAAATGTGGATGTGTTTTTCGCCCCTCACAGTAGGCCTTTTTGTTATTGAGCGACTGAGTTTAATTGGAGTTTTAACAGGTCACTTTATCGCAGGTTATGGTGAATTACGTAATACGGTACCAAAATGCTAGTGGTTATTGAGGCCATTAGCCCCAAACAGGAATGTAGGCTGATTTTATTGAGTTCTGTTGGTCAAGTAATGAATTTTAATCATGAAGGGGTGAGTAGCATAAATATTTTCTAGATAATGTTCTTGTTGGTATAGGCCTACATCATTAAATTCATTGCTTAACTCAAAACTAAGGTATAATCTGGCTACCTCTGCATTAGTAAGACTGGAGGGAGATCATCCCAATCATACTGTACAGGTACCTTTACAGTGAGTTAGCTAACTAGTTAAATCGGAGGCTTGTGGTAAGGAATTCATATTTTACACTAAGAAGGGTGTAAATTTCTGTCATTGGCCAATATTTTTATTTCCTTACTCCGTGGGCTAATAACCTAACCATAAGAACCATCACCCTCATTCCCATTGTTTGGATTGGAACATAGTTATGCAGACCATTTTCCAGCCTTGGAGATTATTCTTTGTGGAATAGTGGAATAATATTACCCCTCCTCCCCTTCAAATGGCCAATCACTGATCAAACTGTACTAATTTGAGTGTACAATCACATTATGGGATGCATGTTTAGCCTATTTTCATTTATGAAAAAATTAGGCTTACGAGATCACCTTTTGTCCGTGTGTCTGTCTGTGTGCGCGTGTGTGTGTGCGTCTCCCGCCGCCCCCCCCCCTAATAAATCTAAACGGCTGGAGCGATTTCAATGAAACTCCGTAAGTTTCTAGCACTGTTCTGGACGACCCCGACCGTACCCTTCAAACTTTGTTACGTCTCACCAATCCAACATGGCGGCTGTGCGAAATATTTCACCAGCATTCAATAACACCGAAACTATTACCAACATCGCCCTGGAATTTTGTGCGGAGATAAAAGGAACTACTAGAAGTTCACCTATGTGACCTTCGAAAACCTGGTAACAACAAATTCAACATGGCGACCAAGCGAATTTGCGACTTATAAATAGACGTTTCTCGCGATTTAACCAACCAAACGCAATGAAACTTGGTACACTATATGTTTATACATACTGTAATGCACTTACATCTACTTCGTTCCATTGTTTACATAACCTCCAGATGGCGGCTGTGCGAAATATTTCACCGCCATTCTATATCTCTGAAACTATTACCGGTATCTCCCTGCAATTTTGTACGAAGATAAAGAGCACTACTGGAAGTTCATCTATCAGACTTTCAAACACCAGTTAACTACAAAACGAACACGGCAGCCAAGCGAAGTTGAGAGTTTTAAATAGACTTTTCTCACGATTTAATTATCCAAACGCAATGAAACTTGGTACAGCAAATGTATATACACATTGTAATGCACTGGTATCTAATTTAGTTCAATTGTTTTCATAATCTCAAGATGGCGGCTGTGCGAGTTTTAAAATTAAGTTTTTATTTTTTTGTGTCGTAATCATGCGATCGAAGTTAAAGTTCGAATCTATTACAGCAATTAAACTGAATTTTTAATGATCATAGGGGCTATTAACATAAGTTCACCTATAGGACTTTCAATAACCAGGTGATCACAAATCCAACATGGCGGCGACGCGAAGTATAAATATTCACATGGACGTTTCTCGCAATTTAACCATCCGAGTGCAGTGATTTTGGTACAGCAAATCCTTTTACAAATGTTAATCCAATGGCATCTAATTTATTTCAATTGTTTCCATAACCACAAGATGGCAGCTGTGTGAAACTTTTAAGATCTCGTTTTTACTTCTTGTGTCCTAATCATGCGATTGAAGATTGAATACTACACGTACACAATAATCTACATGTAACAGTACATAACTCTAAGACCTACATATATAAAAATCCAACATAGCAACCATCCGAAATATTAGTCGGTTCTCAATATCAACGAATCTGTTACAGCAGTCAAACTGAAATTTTGTATGTTAATAGTGGCGATTAACATAAGTAGGATATATGAAAATAGGCTTTAGTTCTTAACGGAACTACTTGTTCTAATGTATAATAAGGTGTTGGAGAGGGTAAAATCTAATGCCAGAATACAGCCGATCACTGTTGAAAGAGACAGTTTTATGTTGCAAACTGAGCGTAATATGTGGTTTGTGGAAAGAATTGGAGTTGCTGGTAGAAAGTCCTATTTAATTTGGTAACTGCAAACTGTGTGATTCATCAAGTACCGTATCACGTGGATGATCGTTATGGTACTGGGACTATCAGCATTTACCTACATCATCTCTTTGGCCCACTTCATACCAAGTAGACTACTTGTACCACATTGACTGTCCAGCACACATATTGTGTTAATGTTTGCCAGGATTGCTCATGAAGATGCAGGGTGGCTATTTTCTTTTTCTCTAAATCTCTGCAATCTCATATTTGAATGCTGTTGTCTATACCCTCATTCTGGGTGCAAACATTTTATATTTTCAGGAGGGGAACAGGATGTAGAGGGTTGACTGTTCCAAAATCCCAATTTGTACCATGCCCTAATTCAATGGTAATGATGGGCATTTTCAATATTATTTTCTCACTTTAATGGTTCTATAGAAAAATAAATAAATTAATAGTACAAAAAATGTTTCTGCTCTATTATGTAACTCAAACCTGAAGCTAGTGACTAGGATATTTATTAAATTTTCCACACTGTCTAACATTTGCTGCATAACAAAGGCTCCAAATTTGTGGTAGCAGCTTTGATCCCATGAAGCTTTTTCAAAGTACCTTGCAGAAAATGCGAGACTATCTTACAATTTTGTACTTGCAGATTTTATGCGATGAAGTTTTAACATGTATTGTGAGACATTGATGTAACTTACAATGACGTACATGAAGGCTGTAATTAATTGCAAACTGGTATTGGACCTTCCTACTTTGGATGGTCTCATCTTCTTCTCCAATTTTAGACCAAATGAGTCCTATGCTCAATGTATTAAGAAATTGGTACTGAACCCATAATTTAAAGGACCTAGGAGAAGGTATGGGTCGGGAGTCGAACCGACAGCTCTAGAGATCAAAAGCGCCAATGCTACATGTCTGGTAAGGAAACCGGTAGTATGGGAATGTGTATCAGGACTGTAACTATTGCCAGAGTGAATTTGAAAAATTTCCGTATACTTTTAGCACGGAAATAAGCAGAAATATAAAACGCTATTTTATTAATATGGAGAAGAATGAGATTTTATAGACACTGGAAACTGGCAAAATTGACGAGTTCAGTGGAGGTGGCACTTGGGAAATTCCGAATTTAGTCAGGCACGTGTCAAGGTGACATTGAAGCGTGGCAGGAGGGAGATTCAACCAAGTAAATGAAGGAGTTTCATCTCGTGACCTCACATTAACCAATAGCAAAAATATATATTGGCGGTTCTTAATATTTTATATATTATTCAAAAGAACTTTCAGAAAAAATATTTGGCAGAAATGGAGAGAAGACGAAAAATGAAAACCAATGGTGT
The DNA here is from genome assembly GCA_946902985.2 of Meconema thalassinum. NCBI lineage: Eukaryota > Metazoa > Arthropoda > Insecta > Orthoptera > Tettigoniidae > Meconema > Meconema thalassinum. Next base: position 149,374,885 of record OX336397.1, read on the forward strand.
AAATTATATATTAAGATTTAATAAGATGAGACCGATATTTATGGATATAGAAATTTACAAGGTCGAATGCCAGAAACGTCAATTTTAGTTGCTATCAGAGAGGGGACGTGGCTTGGAGAAGTCATCCTCTACTTGTCTTCAAAATTGTATATACGCATATTTTGAGAGTGGAAAAAGTTGACCGAGTTGACGGGAGGGACAGCATTGCCACCCAGTATAGATGGAGACGAGCATCGATGAAAGTCAATTCAATAAAAGATAAAGTAATATTTCTACAAAAAGCAAACGATAATATGGACAGAGTTATGAAGAAAAGTCTGTGAATTAGTAGAGAGAAAATCAATCTACAGTGTGGAGAGATTATTGCCGAGCAGAAGCAACGTTTATTGGAACGATAAGAGTTGTTCGAAAACGAAGGAAAATTAATAAAACCTTACTCAACGAATTAGTACAAACTGCGATTGAAATTAAGAAGATGTTATTTGAACTGGGGTCGACGATGATATTTGATATGAAGCAATACTCGATCGTCATGGAAAGTCACTAAATCATGAAGGGGAACTAACTATTTGCAATATGAGGATTCCGGCAGTGACTTAGCCCGCATATCAAGGCCTTGTCAAGGAGGGAAGAAGATTACCATCATGTTTCTTCAAATGAACACTATTACATCTACAATTGCGATGTATTACCATAGCATCGGAATAAATACCTATGAACTACCACAACAACAAACATTCGACAGAGAACTTCAAGAATGCTATTCGCTAGAAGAAATCGCAAAAGACGCCCAAATACAGAAGAACGCAGCGAGATTCCAGCCCCAATACAGAGAGAGGGGACAGGAAGGCAGGCAGTCCCGACTGGTGGATGAAGGAGTGAGGGAGCGCGCAGGTGGGAGACCAGCCGGCCAGCACGCAACCACGACCGATCCGTTAAGTCAGCTGTGTGGCTTGCTTCAGTAGGAGGAGACTGCTGCGTGGGAGTTTCAAGTCCAATTTGGACTCTGAAAAAATATTCTGGCTGAAGGTAAAAGAGACCCGACGAATATTACTGTAGTTAGAATGCAGTAACGTAGATATCCTTGACCTGTCCTAATTTTTGTGTGGCAAATTTGATAGACTTAGGTGAACAATTTTAATTGTCTTAATTGAGTGTAGAGGATCGTTATATACGTTACATATTTTTAGTAATTGTTTTGAGAACGTCGTCATTAGGATTTTGACGTATTAAAGATTTGTAGTCGTAATTGTTAGTCATTGAGAGTTTAATTTGATTTTATTAGTATTTGCTAGATAAATTGGACTATCTTTAAAATTGCGTTAGTTCTGACATCTAACTAAGCAGAATGTCATTGTCGACATATTTCTGAGAGGGATTTTTCGTGGAAGAGATTTGTTTGAAATCTGATTTGGATAAACAAGTTATTTTTGTGTTCTGTTGAGAACAACAATGGACTTGTATTCTTAATCCAGACTTTTAGTGAAGGGAGCATTTTATTGAACAATCTGATGTTTTAACACAGATGAAAAACGCAATATTACGGTACGGAAAATTACGAAATGTATAATGTAATACATATGTAAAGGAATTGTAAAATATGAAAGAAACATACAAGATAAAATGTATCAAGACAGGAATACTAGAATGGAGTTGAAATGTAACGTATTTTTATTAGATAAAGACAAGAATATACAGACCGTTCTCTAATCATAGAAAGTTCTATGAACTTTGGTTCCATAAAATAAAAGAAGGATATTGAAGTCGCATATTAAAAGGTTTTTAAATTGATGTTATAACAGAATTTGCATAAGAAAGGAACAGGATTGGAAATACAAGAGGTATTTAATTAAAAGTGAAAGGATTGGAATGTATAAGCGTTAGAAGACTTGTAATTTGAACTCTATAAGTAAAATTACTGAATTTCGTGGATACCTAGAGTATACACAGAAATGGGATTAGTTATTATTATTGCGTGTACAAGATATGTATACGAAAGCGTAGGTATTGACGCTACCTTGTATTTTGTGGTAAAATATTATGATGTTCCTAAAGAAGTATAAAGTATAATGCGAATGTATAATGTAGTTCCGACTAAGTTGTCGAGGTGTAATGTATGGAATGATGCGACCAAGATAATGTATAACTATTAGAGAAACGTGTTGTATTACGTAGATGTTGGGAACCGTAGAGGCGTCTGTTATATGTCCGTCTTATTTTATTAAACTTATTTAATGGATTTGTCTATTATCGAGCAGTTTTTAGCTTTATTGTTTGAAACAATACGTTCACTAGAAACGAAAGTTAACCCATGAAATGACAGAGGAGTAGAAATTTTACTATCACAAATGACAGGAACATACTGTAATGAGAAGGATCAATGGGATCGAACTATTATCGAGTAGCTAACGATAATGATGTAAATATTGTACACATTAATAATAGATTTGTTTTAAGGGTTATTTAATAGATGTGAAGTATACGTTTATTATCGTATCAGTATGTTATGTATCATATAGGGGATGAATGTTAGACGTGTGCGATAGAAAGAATTTACGAGTATAACAAATACAGTATGAGCCACTAGTGTGACTACATTTTTAAAATATTAAATGTGTTATTTTAAACGTTAGAGGAATATTTTTCTCGGTAATACAGTCATGAGGACTGGGAAATAGTGACAAGAAGCTTACTACGTTTTTAATTATGATTTAAATATACTAAATACTTTTATTCTGAAAGTAAGATCTTTGTAACGAATGTATGTAGGTGTGTGAGGACTGGGAGTGTCCAATTTTTATTTGAATAAATTGGCAGGGACTGGTTAGTTTGCCTGTCCGATTGTTTTATAGAACATCTCGACTTTCTGTCTTTAATAATCGGAAACGATAGTGCTGCTAGTTAGGTACTGGCGCTCATTGCAAATTTTAGTAACCGTTCACCCTCGAGATTCGAAGAATATCGTCCTACCATATTTTGATTGTAGGATGTTTTAAATTTGTAGCTAAGTAGAAGTACTATCGTATTTTGATAAATATACCTGTATTCAGAGGTTACTAGCTATCCACCTAGAAAGGATACGTTGATCTTTCTAGCTGGGTATCAACGCCCTTTGCGATCCCTTCCATCCCTTAGGTTAATAGGTGGGGGCTACGTCAACTTCGGGTGCAGTACTAACAAGCATTTTCATGGAAGTTTTATCCCTAACATTACAGAATTATTGATTTAGGCCTAACCTGTCATTGAAGAAAATTTTTCTCTCGTCAACAGCCTTTATTCATTGTAAAGAATAGCTTCTGGCAACACCAAGCATTTCAAGGCACATGAAAATTAAACGTGGTCTTAGGGTTGGAATTAATTAGTTGATTGATGCTTAAGATTAAGGTAAGGTATCTTACTTCCTATAAATTTAAGGATATACTTCCTATTGAAGCAGTAAATAGAGCTTAATGCCTCAAAATGAGGATGTCGGGAAGAAAAAGTATAAAAGATCACCAGAAATTAATGGCACTGTGAGACTTGAAACCTGCAGCAAAACTGTTGTATTGGGTTTAAAATAATCATATATCATCCTCGTCATATGTTATCAATGTGGTTCCTGCATCAGGCTATATCATTGTTAAAGACCACCAAACATTTAATTCATTAATATTCAGTGCATTTGCATTTTCCCATGGTAGCTTGGAATTTATTTACATTATATAACTTTAGTTATACTCAAGTTGATCTTTCTTGATTTAGAAACCCCTGGCACTACAGCCCATGAAGAGCCTAGGCCTACCAAGCGACCGCTACCACAATTTGACCTGCAGATATTGGGGTGATGCGTAATCAGCGCATCGGGTCCCCTCGGCCGTTAATCTTGGTTTTTGTGATTGGGGCGCTACCTCACAGTCAGACAGCTACTCAATTGTCCTCACGAGGCTGAGTGCACCCCGTTCCAGCCCTCACGTCAGTTTCTAAAACCCTGACGGAGCCAGGAATCGAATCCGGGGCCTCCGGGTGAGCGGCAGCCGCGCTACCCCAACACCACGGGGCCGGCCCCTTTCTTGATTTAGTTCACAATAGTATTTCACAAATAACTGCTACACACCCTTTTCGACTGCATATTGATATCCTAGCTTTAGAATATTTCTGCGAAGACCAAATAGTACAAATTAATGCACGCATCATTTGGAAAATTTATGTTTTAATTATTTCATACAGTTTCCCTCTTATTCAGGAACGTGTGAGAATACATCTCTCATGGTGGCACTCGGGTTGCACAGTTTATATGTAGGGAAAAACGTACTGGCTAGGGTCAATATCGTTCTTCTTTTACAGTGGTTTTTCCTTTGTATTCTGCCTCTGTAAGGCGATGATTATGTTTTTAACTTGACTAACCTGTTGGCTCTGTTGTATCCATTGTCTTACCACCACCTTCAGAAAATAACCGTTATAGTTTGCAGCACCTATTATTTGTGTACGAAATAGTCGTTTAAAGATTTTCCCTATCTTTTGTGCGACTTTTATTAGAATATTGTACTACTTTTGAATCAGAAAGATGTAATCTGTGATAGAAGAAATTCCATATATTCAAGTTGCGAGTTAGGGTACAGAAGAGAACAAAACCTTTAGGTGTCCAATTATTGAAGTTTCTTAGGAAGTGTCGAGTGTTAATGTCTTAGAACTGAGCAGAAAGAATATTGACTGGGCAACATTATAAAAGTAGACGTAGGCTAATCACCATGTCAGTCTGATCAAAGGAAACCCAAATTGAATGGTATTCAGCAGTCTCATTATTCAGGTACCGTATAAAAATAGCAAGGATCCAGTAAAGGCACCTGAACTGATGGAAACAAAACAAGATTTTATTCGGGGTCTTCTGTACACCACCCATCTTGGTAGTTCAAGTGGATGGACTGATTGCCAAAGCATAACATGTGAATTTTATTTACCTCTTTTGTGGCACACCAGCTAATGTGTAAGAATAATCAGTGTGATAATCTGCTTGATTCGTTGGAGCAAGCAACAAAGTGGTCATCAGCTTGGTGTACTTATTGGTTGGGAGCCTCGTATGTTTTCATGTCAGTTTTAGTGGCTGAATATATATTCAGTCGTTTAGGCCACATATGGACTTGACGGTGCTTGTGCTTTAGCTGATGTCTGCCACTTCTGGTGTTGTTGGTGGATTGTTTGCTGGCTGTATTTTTGCTGGAATCTTGAGCCTTTCTATTGGACCAGTAATTTTTCATTTTCTTGCTGAACTCTGTCTTGCGGTCCTCGGATCATTTCCTGGACGCGTTGTGGTGAACCTCTGTAATGGATGTGAGGAAGTTTTGGTTTCAACTGTCAGACGGTAGCGACTCCTGTCATTTATTGTGTTCAGCAAGATCCTTCTCAACTTGTTTGATCTACGAGGACCCAGTGCCTTCACCCTTCTTGGCTACCTTGAAGATCTTATAAGACAGTCTGTGGTGGTCCATTCTGTACAGGTGGCTGCAGAAAGCCAGGCGTCTCCTTCTGATGGCATCGGTGAGGTTTTCCTGGTGTTTGTAGAGTTCGCAATTTGGTTTGTACCATTGTCTTCCATCTGGCAAGCTCCTTGGTCCCACTATTTTCCGCAAGAATGTCCTTTCCTGTACCTCGAGGGCCCTTAGGGGGGTCTTCTTAGTTAGAAACAGGCACTCAGCTGCGTAGAGGATTGTTGGTCTGACTACTGCATACTAGTATCTTAGTTTGACATTCTTCGACAGATGTCTCGAGGCGCACAGTTTCCTGCAATCGTAGTATGCCCTGTCTAGTTTGATTCTCCTTTGTTCAAGAGCCATTATTTCACTGAGATCTCCTGAGATCCATTCTACAAGGTATTTTACTGCATTCATTCTCTTGACATGGTTAGTATCACTGACTCTCATGGTTTTAGGGGCTTCTTGAATATTGGTAATGAACTCTGTATTTCCGATGTTGATCAACAGACCTGTTTTCGCCGCTATTGAGTACAGTGTTTGGAGTTGTGTGGTGGCCTCATGCATGTCGTTTGCCAGCAAGGTCAGGTCGTCAGCGAAGGCTAGGCAAGGGTTCCTTAGGTTATCTGCTTATGGTACCCATCCTAAATCCGGTGTCGTCTGGTAGGTTTCTGGTCCATTCCCTGACAATTTGAAAGATATACCATCTGCTTGCCTCACCCCTGTTTTGATTGGGAAACTCTCCGAGAGCTGCCCTCGAAACTTTACACTGGAAGTAGTATTGCAAAGGGTTGCTTGTACTGTACCAACCTAATGATTTTGTCTTTAAGTCCCAATTCTCCTAGGATTCTGAAGAGAATCGTTCTATCCACAGAGTCGTATGCCTTCTGGAAGTCAACGAAGGCGACTACCCACTTTCTGCATGAATATTTAGAGCTAGGATAGGAAAAGTGCCCCATTATTTAGAATGAGGTAGGACGATAGGCCTTAATTGTAGACTTGTCTAACTTATTAGTGAGCACACAGGTTAGGCTTTGTTACTTTGATTCGTTTTCAAACACACGTGGCGTTGTGGTAAACACACAAATTGTATGCAATGCAGGCTGTGTTTCTTCTAAAGACGTTGATGAGATTTGGTATAAACTCTCTTGCAAACTATTTTAATTTGTTCGCTCATGCATTGATAGGACTTATTTTAAAGTTCATCGGTATTCGCCATTTACTGGTAGGGCCTACGCAGCCCTGCTAAGGAAATAGGCAGTAACTACATGAACTTGAAAACCGAGGAAATTGAGTTCAAAGTTTAATCAATATCTCTTTACTTTCTACTCTGTGGATCATGTTGTAATTAACACATTAACTAAAACACAAGGAGGAATTTCATTTTCAGGCATCACAAATAATATGTTTCAACAAATTATTGAATTAAGGCAGATACTGCCTTTTTACATAGTTCATGTGGGTTTCCGCTTTGATTGAAAAAGCAGTAACTGGAAGTTACTGCCGTTCATCGTTGTATGCTGTAGATGTTGCTTTTTTCTCCATTGAACTATAATTAAAAACGCAATAAATTTAAAATCAGATGATTTGAGTTTGAATTTTATTACTTGGATTGCAACTATTACAGAAGGAAGCGCAATCCAGTGTATGTAAAGTGAATTATATAACAATCCATGCACTGTAAATACTGTTTAGTCAACAACAAACAACAAAACAACATACAGCCCCTAGCACTACAGCCCATGAAGGACTGAGGCTGACTAAGCGACCGCTGCCCAGCCATTTGGCCTGCAGATATTGGGGTGACGCGTGATCAGCGCATCGGGTCCCCTTGGCCTTTAATCTTGGTTTTCGTGATCGGGGCGCTGCCTTACTGTCAGACGTCTACTCAATGGTCCTCACGAGGCTGAGTGCACCCCGTTCCATCCTTCACGTCAGTTTTAAAATTCCCTGACGGAGCCGGGAATTGAACCCGGGGCCTCCGGGTGAGAGGCAGTCGCGCTACCCCAACACCACAGGGCCGGCAAATACTGTTTAGTGCCGTTGTTTAGCACAGTGTTCATTAAAAGTTATGTTTAGCCAAACAGTTAATTCCTATTAACATTCAGAACAATCTTTCGTTCTCAGGCCTTAGCGGAGCGAGGTTTCTGATAATGTCTTCCTTCTTTTCCTTGAAAATTCCGCATGGTTGTGTGCTGAACTGTTTCAGGGAGGAGGTTATTCTTTACAACAGCAGATTTCAAAAAATTGAGTTCAAGATACTTATTTACTTCATAGTTTGTTCTATAACGAAGGTTATGATCACCTCTTCTTGCACAAATACGGACAATTTTGGATTGAATAATTTTCTCAGGATTGCAACACTTGGAATTACGCTTAGAAACTGAAGACAAATCTTGAAAATTATAGAAGTCAGAAATATTCATAACTTTTGTAATAAGTTTGCCATTATTAGCAGACTGCACAGCAGTATCAAAATCGTTGAGGTCGTAGGTCTTTCCTTGACGTTTCAATGATAATTCAACTTGGTGGTGAAAAACTGTCACAAGCCATGAATGTATGTCCAGGTTCGAAATAGTTCACTTCGACTGATTTCAAATTGACTCTCAAACAATTTACTATGTAAACTAGGAAAGAAAGAAAGGCCCAGTTTTTATTTTGGGCAGCACAATATTATCTAACCAAAATATGAACTGCTCTGAATCCCTGTGAAACAAAATGAACTGAATGAAAGTACTTATTAAATCCTCTTCCCCTCCCTCTGATCCCTTCATACCACAGGGCAGCAAGTGGAAATTGTTTGGTCTGATTTGATCCCACCGGTGTGAAAGTTTCATTACAGGCAATAACTCTACTAGTGAAGATGGCTTTTTAAAAGTGTCAATACGAGGTAACATTGAATCTGAAACAGTATGTGTTTCTGCTGGCTTGGAAAAGGTTACAAAGCTCCTATTTGCATGGCTCCTGTAAAGTGAACGAGCACTGGAAGCTCGTAGAATGTGTTGATCCCAATGTTACAGGTTTCATATTCTGGATCCAGATTGTCTTGATTGTGACCAGCATTGTGTAAATTGAATGTCTCACATATTTCGCACTGTTCATGTCCCAAATTTGTAAAATATATGTAGCAACAAGATGTTCAGTAAAGAACATATAGCCTACTTTCTCCTAAATGCATGGGTATTGTTATAACTCTTTGTCCTTTTCAAGGAGTATGATTGAATGTTGGTTGTAGTAGCTTGTTGAAATACAACGTGCTATAGGGATATTAAACATGAATATGAGGTGTCCTTTGCTAGTGCTACCTCTGTACCAAATTTCGTTCAATTCGGTTTCACCGTGTTTGAATTGATAGGAGGAATCGATTTGCACACATACTTGGCCACCATCTGCAAACTATTGGGCTGATGTTCTTGCAGTTTGGTCAGAATATGTTTCCCACATAAAGATATGGTGTTGCAAAATTTGGTAGAGACTAGATTATTAGGTTGGTCGTAATTACATTTTAGCTTTTAACATTTGGGTGGCCGCGATTACGTTTCCGTCAAGATAGCGGTGATATAAAACATGACACTGAGGTGCCCTTTGCTAGTGCTATCTCTGTACCAAATTTCGTTCATTCGGTTCCACCGTGTTCGAATTAATAGGGGGAATCAATTTTGACATAATGATGGCCGCCATCCGCAAACTATTAGGCTAATGACCTATTAGATTGGTTGCTGCAAAGTTTGGTAGAGATCGGATGGTTATGTTAGTCGTAATTTGATTTAAGCTTTAAACATTTGTGTGGCCGCCATTACGTTTCTGTCAATAAGGCGGCGATATTAATCATGACACTGAGATGCCCTTTGCTAGTGCAATCTCTGTACCAAATTTCGTTCCATTCGGTTTCACCGTGTTTGAATTAATAGGGGGAATCGATTCTGACTTAAAGATGGCCGCCATCCACAAACTATTAGGCGAATGACCTATTAGATTGGTCAAAGGATGCTCCCTGCATAAAGGTATGTATTTGCAAAATTTGGTAGAGATCGGATGATTAGGTTAATCGTAATTTGATTTAAGCTTTGAACTTTCGTGTGGCCGCCATTACGTTTCTGTCAAGATGGCGGCGATATAAAACAAGACACTGAGGTGCCCTTTGCTGGTGCTACCTCTGTACCAAATTTCGTTCCATTCGGTTCCACCGTGTTCGAATTAATAGGGGGAATCTATTTTGACATAAAGATGGCCGCCATCCGCAAACTATTAGGCTAATAACCTATTAGATTGGTCAAAGGATGCTCCCTCCATAAAGGTATTTTGTTGCAAAGTTTGGTAGAGATCGGATGGTTATGTTAGTCATAATTTAACTTAAGCTTTGATCATTTGTGTGGCCGCCTTTACGTTTCTGTCACTATGGCGGCGATATAAAACATGACACTGAGATGCCCTTTCCTAGTGCTACCTCTGTACCAAATTTCGTTCCATTCGGTTTCACCGTGTTTGAATTATTAGGGGGAATTGATATTCACACAAAGATGGCCGCCATCCGCAAACTATTAGGCTAATGACCTATTCATTTCGTCAAAGGATGCTTCCTCTATAAGGGTATGTTGTTGCAAAATTTGGTAGAGATCGGATGATTAGGTTAATCGTAATTTGATTTAAGCTTTGAACATTTGTGTGGCCGCCATTACGTTTCCGTCAAGATGGCGGCGATATAAAACATGACACTGAGGTGCCTTTTGTTTGTACTACCTCTGTACCAAATTTCGTTCCATTCGGTTGCACCGTGTTCGAATTAATAAGGGGAATCGATTTTCACACAAAGATGGCCGCCATCCACAAACTATTACGCTGATGACCTATTAGTTTGGTCAAAGGATGCTCCCCCATAAAGGTATGTTGTTGCAAAATTTTTTAGAGATCGGATGATTAGGTTAGTCGTAATTTGATTTAAGCTTTGAACATTTGTGTGGCCGCCATTACGTTTCCGTCAAGATGGCGGCGATATAAAACATGACACTGAGGTGCCTTTTGTTAGTACTATCTCTGTACCAAATTTCGCTCCATTCGGTTCCACCGTGTTCGAATTAATAGGGGGAATCAATTTTGACATAAAGATGGCCGCCATCCGCAAACTATTAGGCTAATAACCTATTAGATTGGTCAAAGGATGCTCCCTCCATAAAGGTATGTTGTTGCAAAGTTTGGTAGAGATCGGATGGTTATGTTAGACATAATTTAATTTAAGCTTTGAACATTTGTGTGGCCGCCATTACGTTTCCGTCAAGATGGTGGCGATATAAAACATGACACTGAGGTGCCTTTTGTTAGTACTACCTCTGTACCAAATTTCGTTCCATTCGGTTGCACCGTGTTCGAATTAATAGTGGGAATCGATTTTCACACAAAGATGGCCGCCATCCGCAAACTATTACGCTGATGTCCTATTAGTTTGGTCAAAGGATGCTCCCCCCATAAAGGTATGTTGTTGCAAAATTTGGTAGAGATCGGATGATTAGGTTAGTCGTAATGTGATTTAAGCTTTGAACATTTGTGTGGCCGCCATTACGTTTCCGTCAAGATGGCGGCGATATAAAACATGACACTGAGGTGCCTTTTGTTAGTACTACCTCTGTACCAAATTTCGTTCCATTCGGTTTCACCGTGTTCGAATTAATAGGGGGAATAGATTTTCACACAAAGATGGCCGCCATCCGCAAACTATTACACTGATGACCTATCTGTTTGGTCAAAGGATGCTCCCCCCATAAAGGTACGTTGTTACAAAATTTGGTAGAGATCGAATGATTAGGTTAGTCGTAATTTGATTTAAGCTTTGAACATTTGTGTGGCCGCCATTACGTTTCCGTCAAGATGGCGGCGATATAAAACATGACACTGAGGTGTCCTTTGCTAGTGCTACCTTTGTACCAAATTTCGTTCAATTCGCATTCACCGTGTTCGAATTGATAGGGGGGGACAGACATTCAAAGTACACACACTCACACACACACAGACACACACACACACACACACACAGACTCACACACACACATACACACACACACACACAGACTCACACACACACATACACACACACAGACAGACACACTTTTTTCGCCCTGTGTTGATCTCATAAGTCTACTTTCATTTTTTGCAAAAATCGAAAGTAGGCTAAAAATGAACAGACACTGCGTTCTTACATTGTGGCCAGTATATACTGCATTTGTCATTGTTGAGTATAGTAGCGCGGGAAGAACCTTAACAACCTAAAAGAGCAGTATCTTTGCAGATACTGATTTTCTTACAGTGCAGGTTCTACTTACTGCTCTCTGTCAGTGTAGATGTTCAAAAAATTGCAAAGTCATTAACTGAATTTTCCTTATATTTTGAACAAAATATCATATTACTGCTTTTTAAGGTTGTATGATGATGCAGTCAATCGGGACGATTCAACGATACAAATACTCCATTATTTTGTATTTCCGCAGTTACTGCCTCTTTCCTTAGCACGGCAGTAGGCTAACGGTAACTTCATTTTCCATAGTATTGATCATTCATACGGGACGTGATTCATAATATACAGGGAAATGTTATATTTTCATATTTTCACTTTATTTAAGTAAAATATCGTAGGCCACATCTCTAGGACATGCTCTAAGACGTAATGTGCTTCTCGTACGCAATATTTTACAATTTTATTGGACAACTATGTTAAATTACTGTGGAAAATACACTTTTCTATGCTTTTTTGCCTCTGGACATCCATGCATGTACAGTTTTATATGATAGAAATAGAAAATATTGACGGCGCAAAGACGAAACAAGCTACAAGGGCGCCATTTTGTATTGTTCCAGTTGCTTAGAAACGGAGTGCCAGTGACGTTGACTACGGCAGCGTATTGACAAGCTTCTGCAACATGTTTACAAAAACGAATGGAAGAACGACGACACCCTCAATTGGTACCTAGACATCGTCACAAACCATGCCAATGAAGATGAAGAAACAAACAATGCAGAGGAGGAACACAGCTGCTTGGAGGATGATACAGGACTCCATGTTCAAGACAAGTGGCAAGATAAACTTATCCTAAAACAGCCTACTTTCAATTTTTGTAAACAATGGAAATAAAGTTATGAGATCTACACGGGCAAAAATGTCAGTGTGTCTGTTTGTGTGTGCTTATCATTTAAACACGAACAGTTCGAATTAAACCAAATTTGCTTCAGCTGTAGCACTAGCTAATTAACCTCAGTGTAATGTTATACATAACAGCCAACCGAAGCGAAACAAAATTGCAGCCACCCAAATGTTCAAAACTAAAATAAAATTACGACTAAATTAGTTTACAGATCATTACCAAAGGTTAGAAAAGCATACCTTCTCAATCGCAAACTACAAGTTCAACAACACAATAATTTCAAGATGACAGACATGATTTTCATGCAAGCATCATAATCCATAACCTATGATCCAATGAAGCACTGTTCACAGTATATGCAATCAGATAATTTCATTTTAAGACTTCCGGTTACGAAAATGACGTGTATATAAGAGAGCATATTGCGCGCTGCCACCATTGTATCACTAAAATATATAAGTAAATAAATCTCAACATTTAACAGTTACCATGACAAATATTAGGGAGAAGTCAGGACCGTATATGTGGCTTTTTATTGCCAGCACAAAACACTCTCTTCATTCATCCAAGAAGGCGGATGCACAAACTATTAGAAAATTAAAATCGACAGCTGAGAAAGAAATTGGCTAATTAAGACGAATCTTGCCAAGAGGTGAGCACCATATAAGGGCTCATAATTAGTTTGATCAAGAGATTATCACATTGAATATAGCGCACAGTGGCCATCTTGAAATTTCATAGAAATTTATAACCTTCGGTATCCTAAAGCTATAATAAAGAAATTTAATAGTAATATAGAACAAAAAATTATATATGGCAGCCGGATGTTATATTTGAATGTATTTGTGAATAAGTGAATACATTTAAAAGAAACTCAGTAAGCCAGAAGTACCATAGAGGGCATAACTGAATTAAGCCACAACACACTGAATACAACGTACGTTGGCCTCCTTTAAAATATTGTGATAATGAATAAGGCCATGTATTTTAAGATGCAACAACGACTTTAAGCAGTAACAGTAATCTAGAAACTTATAAGTAGCTTCCTCGACCGAGTCATTAGAACGACTCCACACGTTCACGATGGCAGCTGAGCGTATTTGTATGACTTGAATTTAATTTACTGACAATAAAAAGCACAATTTATGCGGAATTTGGTGAGGAGAAGTAGTGAGACTGTAAGGAGTCAAACCCACAACTTTCTGAACATCCCTCATATCTGTGTTTCAAAGTACTTTCTTAATCATAATATGATATTTTTTTTATCCCCCAGGCGGTTGTGCGCAACCATTATCATGGATGTTGCGAGTAGTGAGATAAGGGGGATTCTAGTCCACTAACCTGTGTTGTTATAGTGTCTGTAGAGAGCGCTTAGCGATATTACTTAAACGAATAATCAGAGAAATTTGTACGATGGCTTAAACGAAAGGACTTTATATTCTCTAACCCAAGGGCAGGTTATTTATACTCTTAAGGTAAGAACACCCCCTTGAATGAAAAATTTTTTTTTTATACCACCCTGACTCCTTAGAGATACCGATAATGGTGGCTCTGCTCCCTAAAGCGCTGCGTTAGATCATGGACAGAAATTGCTTTATCGAAGTTTCTTATGTTCTGTTAGAGCACCTTGTAGGCCTGCAACTAACTGAATATGTAGAAGTATTAGACTGTTCTTTAGAACAAATGTTTTGCATGCGCTTAATGCATTTTTTTTTAAATTCTAAGTGTAGACGATTTGTATTAAGTTCCCCGTACGAGGCCACAGCTTTAGCCAGCTGATCGAGTGTTTGGTCAGGTTGATAAGTTACTAAGGAAACAACCAAACTTTATTCATATGCCAATCAATTACATTGATGTTATAAATTGGTGGGAATCATAAAACTACTTGGGAAAGATTTGATACTGCTTGACACCAAAGGCATTTCTTTGAAAGAGCCGGCTGGTTCTGGCGTCTAGGTGGTATTTCAGATAGAAAAATAATTGTAATAAAAATAGAAATTGTCAATCATAAGAAACAAGTAGTTCCGTGAGGATCTATAGAGCCTATTTTAATGTATCATACTTATGTTAATTGCCACTATCAACATACAGATTATCCGTCTGATTGCTGTAACATATTCGTAGATAATTAGAGCCGTCCAGATATTTTGGATGGTCACCATGTTGGATTTTAATATATAAGCCTTAGAGTTATGTACTCTTGCATGAGGATTATTGTTTAGGTTTATTGTTTATTGAAAAATGTCAGGGTGGTATGAGTAATAGTTTCGGAGATATAGAATGCCGGTGAAATATTTCGCACAGCCGCCATGTTGGAATTGGTGAGACGTAATAAAATTTAAAAGGCACGGTCGGGGTTGGCCAAAATAGTACTATGACCATACCGAGTTTCATTAAAATCGCTCCAGACGTTTAGAAGTAATTAGGGGGGCACACACACGGACGCATACACACACACATACACGGACAAAAGGTGATCTCAGAAGCCTATTTTTTCGTAAATGAAATTAGGCTAAAAGTGCGGATGAAGTCTTGCTGAAATGTATCTTTGAGTCTGAGACGGAACCATGGTAAAACTTTCAGAACTAATGTTGGTATTCAGACAGAAAATCTGCCTGAGTTGAACAAGAACAGTTACCTATTGTTCACAACTAATATCCGGCAAACAAGAAAGATATTTACAAGCTTCTGCTGCAAGTCTACGGAAAGGATTGGAAGATCGACGACTCCCATAAATGGTATCTAGACATCTTCACAAAGCATGTCAGCTGCTTGGAGGACGATAAAGGACTCAATTTTCATGACAAGTGGTAGTCTACTTTCATTTATTTTAAGCAATGGAAATACACTTTTGAGATCTCAACGGGCCAAAATGTATATGTGGCTGTGTGTGTGCATGTATGTGTGTATCGTTTAAACATGAGGGGAGTGAAAGACACCAAATTTTGGCCGACCCCGAACGTGCCCTTCAAATTTTATTACGTCTTACCAATTCCAACATGGTGGCTGTGTGAAATATTTCACCGACATTCTATATCTCCAAAACTATTATTCATATCACCCTGAAACATTGCACGGTGATAATGGGCACTAGTAGAAATTGACCTTTGTGACTTTGAAAAACCTGTTAACTACAAAACGAACATGGATGAAAGGACACCTCATGCCATGTTTTATATCGCCGCCAACACAAACAAAAGAGAATTGCAGCCACCCTAATATTCAAAGCTAAAATAAAATTACGACTTAACTTCGCCACAGATCTCTACCAAATTTTAGGAGAACATAGCTTTGTGCACGAGGCGTATTATGCGCCAACTACTAGTTCATCCACAAAATACACTGCCTGACAATTGCTAAGGAAAAGGAGACTATTACCCAGGAAGGACGGACAAACGCGAAAAAACAACCGTCCAATGAGAGTAAAAGGCACTGGAGAGGGCGTGACGTGTTATGTGCAGCGAAAAGGAACAGACATCTCACTTCTCGCCCGATAGCTGCAGACCTTGCAACCTTTACAGGTACACCTCTATCTTCCAGAACCATTTCGCGGCGATTACATCAGGCGGGTTTGTATGCTCGGAAGCCTGTTAAATGCCTCCCACTTCAACCATCGTCGAGCAAGTGTTAGTTTGTGTAAGGAACATGTTGGTTGGAATCAGCAACAGTGGTTGAGAGTGATGTTCTCTGTCAAATCCCGCTTCACGGTGAGAAGTGATTCTGGCCACCAGTTAGTGTGGAGAGAGAGGGAACACGTTACGCACCGCAGAATGTTCATGACGTCATCAGTATGGACTCGGCGTTATGGTGTGGGCAGGCATTATGCACAATGGCATATCTTCGAACGAGGTACCGTTACAGCACAGCAGTATTGCAGTGAGTTAGTCTGGACCACGCTCGTTAGGGGTGCGGTAGGTCCCGACTTTCTATTTACGGATGACAATGCCCGCCCACACAGGACCACTGCAGTAGCGGACACACTGGGAAGTGAAAATATTGAATGTATGGAATTGTCTACGTAATCCTCGGTCTTGAACCCTGTCGGGCATGCCTGGGATGCTCTTGGAAGACTTGTTTCTCAACGAACACCCCCTCTCCGAACAGTGCATGACCTTAATATCGTCTTGAGACAGGAGTGGGAAAATATATCCTAAGGACTCCTCAACAGTTTAGTAAACAGAATGAATAACAGGGGCACTATATGCATTCGTATCTGAGAAGGGCATATTCCTTACTGAGAGATTGCTATTGACCTTTATTTTATTAGTCTGAACGTTTCCAAAGAGAACGTCATTGATTTCTTTATATCTGTTTTTTTCTGCTTTCCCATGATGTGAAATATTTACTCATTTTCGTTATAAATGTCTTCCATGTCTTCCATCCTTGCCTGTGGATATTTCTTTCTACCAATGTCTCTGATCCTCAGCAATTGTTACGTAGTATATTTTCAAGATGGCAGACATGCCAATCATGGAGGCATCATAATCCATACTTAAGGTCCAAATCAATGATCAC
Source organism: Meconema thalassinum (assembly GCA_946902985.2). Taxonomy (NCBI): domain Eukaryota; kingdom Metazoa; phylum Arthropoda; class Insecta; order Orthoptera; family Tettigoniidae; genus Meconema; species Meconema thalassinum. Next base: position 149,391,977 of record OX336397.1, read on the forward strand.
ATTACTAGGCAATCAGTTTTACATGTACATTTTCTGTTACAAACATGACGAATATAATAGAGAGCATATTACGAACAGACACCACCTTCAAACTATAAAGTATATAAATAGCGATGTATGACCAAGACAGAACTACACACTATCCATACATCCAGATGTTGGCTGCACAAATTATCAGAACAATTAAATCGACAAAATAGAATTAAATTGACTAGTTTAGACGAATCTGGCCATTAGTATCTTATAAGAGCTCATAATTGCGTTGATAAAGAGATTATCACAGTGAATATAAAGCACAGCGACCATCTTAATATTTTAAGGAAATGTATATACAGTACTTCGGTCTCCTAGAATTAAGTAATATATTATTCTCAGTTCACAATGAAAGTGCCAGGAGCAGGTTCCATACTCTCAATAATGACCTACCTCAGAGTTCTTTTTGATCTCCTATGCTATTTAACTTATACATTCATGATCTGCCAGAAACGTTATCCCGTAAATTCATTTCTGTGGACGATATAAATCGTACACTCCAGTGTGTCACTTTTGATGTAGCAGAGGATTTGCTGAGTGAAGACCTTAAGTAGATGAATGCGTATTTCAGAATGTGGCGTCTTCAACCAATTCCTTCTAAATCTGAGGTAACCACATTTCACCTCAACAACCTACGGCCAAACTACCAACCTAGATTGAAGTTCGGGAACCAATATCTGAAGTAAAACAGCCCCCCTTTGTATTTCGGAGTGATGTTGGACAGGGCATTAACTGTCAGACAGCATATTGCAAAACCGGCAGCAAAATTAAAAAGTCGTGATAACCTACTAGGTAGGTTAGCTGGAACATAATGGGGTGCTGATGTCAACACTCTCAGGACTACTGCTTTGGCTGTCGTATACTCTCCCGCTGAATACTGAGCAGGCGTATGGTTGAACAGCTCCCATTGCCAAGTGGTCGATATTCAACTCCGTTAGACAATGCGGATTATCTCTGGCACTCTACATTGCACTCCCTCACAGCGGCTACCTGTACCGTGTAATATTGTTCCTCCTCACATCAGGAGACGGCAAGCTCTTTCCCGCCTGTGGCACAGAATTATGGATAGTGAAGTTCTCCCAATCCATCAAGACGTCAATCAACCTTCTACATCCAGATTGAAATCATGGAAACCAGCCTACAAGACGGCTATGGAACCTACTTCAGCTCCGTTTGACCCCCGAAATACATGGAAAGTTGAATGGTCTACCTTTCCACCTCGAGGCCTCATTGAGGTACCTGTTCCTATACTCTGTGAGCTGCCAGAATAGGATTGACAGTTCTCGCCTCGCCATGTGGTCAGGGAACATGGTTAGCAAACAGTTAAAATAACAAGCGATTACACTGTATAAGCTAGAGATACAGCTGCCAGGCACTGACGCACGTGGGCAGTGATATTGCAACGCAGAGTATTATGACATCAACTATGCGAACATAGATTGGTGAAGAGGCAGAGGGGTGATGACTGATGAGGAACTTCCGGCCAAATGTCAATCCTATTCAGACAGCTCACAGAGTATACCATCAAACTACCTGGATTCCATCTCCCTCGAGCAGCCTGGTCCCGTCTCAACAGAATTCAATGTTGCACTGCTCTAACTGTAGCAGCCTTACATCAGTGGGGTTGGATGGACTCACCTCGTTGTGAATGTGGATACGAAGTGCAAACCATCAAGCACATCGTGCAGGAATGCCCTCTATGTACTCTGGAACCTTAGAAGAACTCCTTGCAGCCACTCTACAAGCACTTGAATGGGTTAAAGACCTGGCAACCCATATGTGAAAATTGTAATTTTGTAAATTTATATAGGTATTTGAAGAGATTAGATTTTTATTACATTCATTTGATCAATTACATGTATACAATACATTTTTGATATAAGACACGTCAGAAATTACATCTATCAAATAAAAGAACTAATAGGTATATACAGTAATACTAATACTATAACTATTTATAACTTATTATAATAACAGATCTTAAGAGATACAATCTTATTGGACAACTATTTACACCTTACTCTATTGTCATTATATGAAAACATAATTCTATAAAGACAACAAGTAGTTTCGTGAAGAACTACACAGCCTATTTTCATATATCCCACTTATGTTAATTGCCTCTATCAACATACAAAAATTCAGTTTGATTGCTCTAATAGATTCGTAGATATTGAGAACCGACTAAATATTGCGGATGGTCGCCATGTTGGATTTTTATGTATGTTGTTGTTGTTGTTTGAGTCTTGAGCCTTTTGACTGGTTTGATGCTGCTCTCCATACCTCCCTGTCCTGAGCTAATCGTTTCATCTCTGCATAGCTACCACACCCTACATCCGAGGCAATCTGTTTAACATATTCTAACCTTGGTCTACCCCTACATTTCTTGTCCTCGACCCTTCCTTCCATAACTAAGCTTGCTATTCCTGGGTGTCTTAGTATGTGTCCTACCAACCTATCTCTTCTCTTCATTAGCAGTCGCCAGAAACATCTATCCTCTCCCACTCGTCTTAATACCTCTTTGTTTGTAACCCTATCTACCCATCTGATCTTCATCATTCTCCTGTAACACCACATTTCAAATGCTTCAAATCTCCTCTTTTCTGCTGCACCAATAGTCCAAGTTTCACTTCCATAGAGCGCCACGCTCCAGAAAAAGGCTTTCAAAAACGACTTCCTAATACCTAAATCTATATTCGATGTCAGCAGATTACTTTTTTGTAGAAATACTTTTCTTGCCTGAGCCAACCTACTTTTTATATCCTCTTTGCTTCGTCCATCACTGGTTATTCTGCTTCCTAAGTAACAGAAATCTCCAACTTCCTTCAGCTTTTCACCTGCCAATTTGATCTCCATAGAGGTTTCTGATTTCCTTCGGCTGTATTCCAGTATTTTTGTTTTACATTTATTAATTTTCATCATGAATTCTTTCCGTAAGACGGAGTCCATACCATTCAAAAACTCATTCAAATCCTCAGGCTTGTTGGCCAAGATGACGATGTCATCAGCAAATCTCAGAGTTGAAATTATTTCTCCTTGAATCTTCACTCCCACTTTAAATTTTTCTCTAATTTCCTTCATTGCTTGTTCAATGTAAATATTGAAAAGTATGGGTGATAAGTTGCAGCCTTGCCTTACACCTTTCTGAATACCAGCTTCTCTCTCATGTCCTTCAACTCGAATGACTGCTGTCTGGTTTCTGTATAGATTGTATATCACCCTCCTATCCCTGTACTTTATTCCAATCGATTTCATAATGTCAAACAATTTAGTCCAATCAACGTTATCAAAAGCCTTTTCTAAGTCTACAAAAGCCATGAACGTTCTCTTATCTTTCCTTATTCTACCTTCCAAAATCAGCCTAAGACTTAGTACAGCTTCCCTTGTTCCTACATTTCTCCTGAAACCAAACTGGTCTTCACCCAACTCCGTTTCTATCTGGCTCTCAATCCTCTTGTAAATTATTCTAGACAGGATCTTTGAAGCATGAGTAATCAAGCTGATTGTTCGGTAATCTTCACATCTGTCAGCTCCCACTTTCTTTGGTATAGGGATGATTACATTCTTCTTGAAATCAGGGGGTACCTCACCTGTCTCATAAATCGTACACACCAAGTGAAATAACCTGATCAAACCTTCCTCTCCTATGCAGCGTAGCAACTCAATCGGTATATCATCTATGCCTGGTGCTTTGTTCCTGCTTAAGTCTTCCAAAGCTCTATCAAATTCTGATCTCAATATTAAATCTCCTTTCGCATCCTCATCAATTTCCTCCTCCCTTTCCATTACATGATTCTCAATCTCCTTTCCCTTATACAAACTCTCTTTGTAAGCTTTCCATCTCTCAACCTTTTCTTCCCTATCTGTTAGAGGCTTTCCATTTGTGTCCTTAATATTACAGCACTTAGTCTTCTTTTCCCCAAAAGTATTCTTAATCCTTCGATAAGCTGTGTCTACTTTTCCTAATTTCAGACAATTTTCTATACCAGCACATTTCTCTTTCAACTTCCTTGCACTTCTTGTTAACCTCATTTCTCAGACGTCTGTATTCTGCTTTCCGCTTTTCATCTCTTACATTCTTGTGCTTCCGCCTTTCATCCATCAATTCTAGTATATCCTGAGTGATCCACGGTTTTCTACCTATTCTCTCTTTCCTACCAATGTTTTCTTCTGCGGATTTTGTTATTTCATTCCTCAAAAGTGCCCATTCGTCTGCAATTGAAGTTTGTTTAGGGTTTTTCATTAGTCCTTTCTTTATACTCTTCTTGAATCTTTCGTTTACATCCTTCTCTTTCAGTCTGTCTATTGCCCACCTTTTTGGCTTTTGAATTTTCTTCAGTTTCTTCAACTTTAATCTGCATTTCATTACAACCAGATTGTGGTCAGAGTTTATGTCAGCACCAGGGTATGTTTTACAATCCAAAATCTGGTTACGAAACCTCTGCTTGACCATAATGAAGTCGATTTGGTAACGCCCTGTATCTCCTGGTCTCATCCATGTGTATATTCTTCTATTGTGGTTATTGAATAAGGTGTTAGCTATGACCAACTCATGCTCAGTGCAGAATTCTACCAGCCTGCTTCCTCGATCATTCCTTTCACCTAATCCGAAATCTCCTACTATCTTCCCTTCTCTCCCTTTTCCTACCACAGTATTCCAATCTCCCATTACTATAACATTTTCATCACCCTTGATATACCTCAGAATTTCGTCTATTTCTTCGTAGACCTTTTCAACATCCTCATCATCAGCTTGACTGGTAGGCATATAGACTTGTACCACTGTGGTGCAGGTAGGTTTAGTATTTATTTTTGCTACAATAATCCGTTCACTATATTGCTCATAATATTCCACCCGCTGTCCAAGTTTCCTACTCAATATGAGGCCAACCCCTGCTTGGCCATTGATTGATTTAGTGCTAATGACCCTATAGTCTCCTGACCAAAAGTCCTGTTCTTCCTGCCAGCGCATTTCACTAATCCCAACCAAATCCAACCTCAACCTATCCAGTTCCCTTTCTAAGTTTTCTAACCTTCCATTTCCTAGCAGACTTCTAACATTCCACGCTCCGATCCGTAGAATGTCAGAGTTCCTCTTTGTCACTTCTGTGATGTATGTAGGTCTTAGAGTTATGTACTGTTACATGAAGATTATTGAGTACGTGAAGTATTCAAACTTCAATCGCATGATTAGGACACAAGAAGTAAAAACTAGATTGTAAAATTTCGCACAGCTGCCGTCTTGTGGTTATGGAAACAATTGAAAAAATTAGATGCCAGTGGATTAACATTTGTATAAGGATTTACACCAAGTGTCACAGCATTCGGATGGTTAAATTGCGAGAAACGACCATGTGAATAATTATATTTCGCGTCGCCGCCATGTTGGATTTGTGATCACCAGGTTATTGAAAGTCATATAAGTGAACTTATGTCCATAGCCCCTACATAGCGTATAGAAGAGAAAGTGACGCGACTTGTGGAGTTTGTATGGTCCAGCCGCTAGGCATCTCTAGCGTCGGCTAGCGCTGAGTGGGGACGGTATCAATAGAAGCAGTTGAATGTTATTTTTCAGCAACTGAATGTTATCAGCTTACACTACGTTGTATTAGACAAGATGATCCAAATATAAAATTCTCCGCACTGAGTATATAAAAGGCTGACGTCCGTTGTCTTAATTATGAAACATCAGATTACGTCATAGGTTCATATAATAAGGAAATAAAACATTCGCACGGGGGTCAAAATGTAACTGAATGTGTAAAAATCGTAAAGCTACAGACCATTCACTACTGCACAAATACAGTAAATATAATGCAATACAGTATAATATAATACAAACTCACCCATGCAAATTATAGCTGTCAATTGTCCGAAACTTTGGACAGCTTACGCGACGATTTTCCTGACTTAGAAGATGATTGCTCTTTCCTAATTTCTTTCGTACGAAAGAAAAAGCGGCACTTTATGAAATGAAAAACGAGTTTTCCAATAAGGTCCAGTTTATGTTCCATACAACATCCTAAATCACACGGCCCTAAAACAATCTCATCAATGCTGTCCAAACACTCATAAAATATATCACCCCACAAATTTGAAAGGGAAGCTACTTTCTTTTCAACGACTACTTCGACCTGTAAACGAATGTTGAAGACACTGTCGGACGGGTGAGTTAGGTATGTAAGGGCATTTATTGTGCCAAAGTCCTTTATGCTGGTGAAAGTTGCAGCTGTTGTGTCCGACGGTCTTTCACTTTGAAGGGTTGTTGCACACTTCACACAGCTGATTCCTTTCCTTAGTTGCTTGACAATGTACCCTGCTAGATAGTAAACCAAGCATTGTTTCGGAATGTTGTCTTCATAAGGAAGGGGAGGATCATTCTCCCAGTCCGTTATCACCACTTTGTCTCTAATTTTGTCCTCCACACACAACTTAACAGATTTGTTTTGTTCCTCGGTTTGCTTCGCATATAATCGCAATTGATTAACAAATGAAGTGAGAGGTGGTTCTAACTTAGGTTCACAGTTCCCGGACGCTGATATAGCCATCTTAATTGGAACATACACGCACTGTAACATATGCAAATGCAGAAAATCTACAGTTGATGGGTGATCGTCACAACTCATTGATCTTAAAAGTCCGAAATGACGTTCTAAGGGGCCTTGATTGAATTTCCCTGTCAACACGTACTTGAAGCCTTTGGACCATAAATAATGAGCGACTTCTTAGGTACTCCTTAGCGTGACTCTCAGAGATTCCATTGTCCTATTTGAGGCAAATGTGTTATTTTCTGAGCTAATGGTTTCATAAAAGTCCATTAATGTCTTGTGCGAAGGAGAATCTTTGTACAGTGCGTTTGTTGGTATTCTGGAGTTAAGCGCATCTGATAGATTGTTCATGTCTCTCGTGAATAATTCTGTATTCTCACTGACGCTAAAAATGTCGGGGTTAGTTTGCCGGAAGAACTTAATGGCATTCGCGGTCGCACTGCTGAATAATTGGAAAGCGAGTCTCGCGTTCACACTTTGGAAAGACGTAGGGTTTATGTGTGCAGAAGTCAATTTTGGACAAGCTTTAAGACATGCAAACTCGGGGGAAGTGTCCATGGCATAAACCTGTCCGTAGGAATTAAAATCTATTACTTGATTTTTGTACAGCAACTTACTTTTATCGTGGAGGTAGTTCCTTACACATTTTAAGATATGTACAAAATCTCAAAAGGCCCACAGTTTTCTCTCTTGATTAACTGGATTTCGGATACTGCATTTCACATTTCCTGGTTTTCCGGTTATTCCAAATTTATCCAAGCCTTCTTATTCGACTGACTTCCATCACTTGTGAAACCTATCTTTCTCGCTCCAGCTTGTTCCAGCTGTATAATAATTTGGATTAGTATTTTTGCCAAAATATCACCAGGTGTTGAATTTTTGCTGGCATAAACAGCTACCGGCTGGATCCAATTATGGAGGAGGGGAACAAACATGAATACCATAGCATGGTTGGCTAAGGTATTCCTTTTATCCTCTGGAGTTAAATCACCTAAGTCCACAAAACCATCCAATTTAAGCGAGGAAGAATTAAATCGAATTACCTCCCTCAACTTAACTTCATCGAATATCACTACCCCTAAACGTTGATTTTCGTCTTGTTCATTTTTAAATGCTTCTGCAATTGCATTTATAGCATTCGTGTTTGCGCCATACGAGCACTTAAATCCCTTGCAGAGGGTTCTTAAATGACTTTCAGAAGGGAGAGGTAGTAAGCCGTGCCTTCGGCAATGCCTGTAATCCTTGGGAGATTTAATTTTGAGAAGCAAACTCTCCAGAATAAATTCATCACTGTATCGCATGCCCTTTGGGCTTGTTTGGCACTTCTTAAACATAGTGTCTATAACTAACTTTTGCTTCTTACTCAAGAAATTCGGCTTACATGTACAACGAGATTGGCATGGAATAACAGTCGCAACTTTCTTTTCCAACAATGTTACCTTTTCCCTCTCTTTCAGTAGCTTATTCTGTGTTCTCACTAAATTTCTATTAAGATTTTTTACTTTGCGTTTGAGACTGGCAATAACTTTGCTGGCATCGACCTCACTATCTACACCATAAGAAGCACCAGGAACTACCATTGGAGAACCAACTGCCAAAATTTGGTACAAGATTTCGATATGTCAGTCTTTTTCATAGTCCTCTTCAGAGGAGATTTGCGTGCTTTCTGTTGCGTAGTGAAATATTTCGGCAAGTTTGGAAAAATGTGTGAGACTGCACCAGGCTTCAAACTCCATCTCATTCTTGCCATTTTGACTGTCTTTCCATCTATTGTGAAAGTGTCCTTTTTAATAAGGAAATTATCGGAGAAATTTTTGTCACATACATATGACCTATTTGACAATTTAATGTCTTTCCTCGGAATGGCCTTTGCCCATTTAAATAAATCATCTTCGCCTTTTGGAGGTCTAAAAAGTACCTACCTGTTGCAGATGACTTGTCGTATCCAGATTGGCACCCGGGAACAAAACAACACGGCATATTTACTTACACAGTTTTGTAGGACGAAAAATGTATAGGTTTACAAATACTAAACACACCAGTGTCATAACGTATGTATTATTTCACTATCGCTTCTTGATCCCTTACACTTTCAACACCAAGAAATAAGGACTAAACACGGCAGTATATCTGTGTTTTGAAACTCGCGAGCGCTTAGAAAGTGACTCCAGCCAGCAATAAGCAACCGCTGCGCCGTCTCTCGGCGGGGGCCGCAACTACCCATACTAAAGATACGGCAAATCCGGGAGTCGCCACACTTTCTCTTCTATACGCTATGGCCCCTATGAAAATAAAAATTTCAGTTTGATTTCTGTAATAGATCCGTAGATATTGAGATCCATCTAGATATTTCGGATCGTCGCACTGTTGGATTGTTATATGTATAAGCCATAGAGTCATTTACCATTAAAGGAAAATTATTGCGTAGGTTCATCATTCAAACTTTCACTTCGATCGCATGATTACGACACAAGAAATAATAACTTAATTTTAAAATTTGCACTGCCGCCATATTGAGGTTATGTAAACAATTGAACTAAATTAGATACCAATGCATTACAATGTGTATAAACTTTTCCTGTACCAAGTTTCATTGCGTTTGGATCATTAAATCGCGAGAAAGGTCTATTAAAAATTTCAACTTCGCTCCGCCGCCATATTTGTTTTGTAGTTAACCGGTTTTGTAAGTCTTATAGCCCCAATGAAAATAAAAATTTCAGTTTGATTTCTGTAATAGATTCGTAGATATTGAGATCCATCTAGATATTTCGGATCGTCGCGCCTTTATCTCCGTGAAAAATTTCAGGGTGATACCGGTAATAGTTTCAGAGATATAGAATGCTGGTGAAATATTTCGCACAGCCGCCATCTTGAGGTTATGTAAACAATTGAACGAAGTAGATGTAAGCGCATTACAGTATGTATAAACATATACTGTACCAAGTTCTATTCTGTTTGGTTGGTTAAATCTCGAGGAAGGCCTATTTAAAAGTCGCAACTTCGCTTGGCCGCCTTGTTGGTTTTGTAGTTACCAGGTTTTCAAAAGTCACATAGGTGAACTTCTAGTAGTTCCCTTTATCATCGTAAAATATTCCAGGGTGATATCGGTAATCGATTCGGAGGTGTTGAATGCTGGTGAAATATTTCGCACAGCCGCCATGTTGGATTGGTGAGACGTAAAAAATTGAAGGCCACGGTCGGGGTCATCCGGAATAGCGATATGAACTTACCGAGTTTCATTGGAATCGCTCCAGCCGTTTACAAGTTATTACGTGGGGACACACACCAACACACACGCACACACAGACAGACACACGGGCAAAAGGTGATCTCATAAACCTTTTTTTTTTCATAAATGAAAATTGGCTAAAATATGTTACCGTATATCTTTAAATTGTTGTCGTTTGAGTCCTCAGTCTTTTGACTGGTTTGATGCAGCACTCCATGCCTCCCTGTTCTGAGACAATAGTTTCATCTCTACATAGCTATCACACACTACATCCGAGGCAATCTGTTTAACATATTCTAACCTTCGTCAGCCCCTACAGTTCTTGTCCTTGACCCTTCCTTCCATATATGAGATTGCTATTCCTGGGAGTCTTAGTAAGTGTCCTACCAAATTATCTCTTCTCTTCATTAGCAGTCGCCAGAAACATCTCTCCTCTTCCACTTATCTTAATACCTCTTCGTTTGTAACCCTATCTACCCATCTGATCTTCATCATTCTCCTGTAACACCACATTTCAAATGCTTCAATTCTCCTCTTTTCTGCTGCACCGACAGTCCAAATTTCACTTCCATTGAGTGCCACGCTCCAGACAAAGGCTTTCAAAATGACTTCTTAATACCTAAACCTATATTCGATGCCAAAAGATTCCTTTTTTTAGAAATGCTTTCCTTGCCTGAGCCAACCTACTTTTTATATCCTTTTTGCTTCGTCCATGACTGGCTATTTTGCTTCCTAAGTAACAGAAGTCTCCTACTTCCTTTAGCTTTTCACCTGCTAATTTGATGTCCATAGGAGTTTCGGATTTATTTTGGCTGCATTCCAATATCTTTGTTTTACATTTATTAATTTTCATCATGAATTCTTTCCTCAAGACGGAGTCCATACCATTCGAAAACTCTTAACTGTCACCAATAATACATATCTTTATGTGACATAGTTCCATTCTATGTTTCTTAAAACATTATTCTGGTATTGGAATATTTGTAAAAATTATCCTAATTATTCAAAATATTTTCCATCGTGAAAACAGTAATAATAATGTTTATTTTCATCAATAACCTTTCTACAATTTGAACATTTTTACGAGAAATGTTCTTCATCTGACTTGTTATGTTGAGAAAATATACGTCCTACCATTGATCAGTGGTGTATTCTTTGGAATACTTGGTAAGATAGAGTAAGCTTTTGCTTCTCTTTACTTTTGTTCATCCCGTCCTTTTTCTCAAACACCAACAGTGATCTCCTGATTTCTCTTTGTTGGTATATGTCTCACATATTACCTGTAAGTCTGTTCTAGATATATATCTTCCATGACCCACCTAGCGTCATCTAGCAGCGAATCTCTGAAGTTCCTCAATACTTCCCTGTACAAGAGGACTTCCTTATCAATCTAGCCACCAGATCTCGTCGCCATCGCCAGCTATCATCTCCATGATCAAGAGAACTTCGACTACTTTTTCACCCTCCAGGCTGCGCTAGTGACTCCGACTATCAACTCTTTGAAGACCATTTCATCAAAAATATTTTTATAACTGTTAAGTTGGCTATTCTTATATGTATTGCTTTTGTCTCCTACCCCCACTCTTTTCCCCTTCCCTGGTCCCTCCGCGCTCCGTTGAGCGGATCTCACTTGTACGTCGGAAGTCAATCCAGTCAGTTAGAGCTTAACTAAAGCTCGCTTCCTCAACTCAAGAGGCAAACTTTAAATTCGACGCAATGTTCGAATTTTAGTATCAACCGTCAACAGCAACATCGCCTTCTTCATGAAGCAAAGATAAGTACCGACTTCATGTTTTAACCTCATTCTCATCGCTTTTAAAAGCCTCATTGCTTTTATTTGGATTTTATAGACAGTAAAAGTTGCCATGTGATAATAACTGCTTTCTAGAGATCTTCTTGATCAAACTTAAACTATCAAGTCTAACTTTCAATATGAAAGATTTTCTGAGATGCTATCTCACATCGAGGGATATTTCCAAAAATGCCAACTGTCTATATAATCTAGTTTTCCGCCGAGGGATTCTCTACCCAATTTAAGCAAGTCATCATTGCTCTGGAACTTTCCAGAACCTGCACTCTATCTACCAGTTATACTGTCATGTACTTTCCACTCATATATGGGAATATTTTTTCAAACTAAGGAATCTTCCTTATGAACTGCTAATCAATATCTAATTTTTCTTCCTCCGTTGGGATTTTTCTGATGCATTCAACTATAACCTACAAGTTTCTCAAGCAATAGACTCTCGCTAATCTAGTGTAACTCGTTATTTTCCACCATTGCAATAACTTTCTTTGCCATCAACATTTTGTGCTACTACAGTGAACTTTTCAACTATATCAACTGACTATAGTGAAAACAGTGCCTGTTCAACTTTTCATCCGCGTTGCGCTCGTCCAAGTACAATGAATACGGCCATGAACACTTTTCCACAATCCTATTTGAACTTTCCCAAACCCTTTACTAACAAACCAAAATAATAAAATTGTTACTTTAGGTCTTTTTTCAATGAGGTGTCACTCTCAATAAGTGCCCCCCCTTACTTGTTCCACGTACAACGAATTAATGTCTGTAAAACTTCGTGTCTAGTACACGCCTTAAATTATAATGTTTCTCCCTTTTTATGGGGGAATCCAATTCTTTCAACTCAAAAGTGAGTTATCTCTAGGTTTCACGAAAGGGAAACTTGCCCCATTTTTCTCGTGATCCCTACTGAAACATAGGAGTTCTAGAAATTTCCTTTCGATTGTTCTCTTCAGGTTTCACAATAAGTGACCTGCCCTATTTGTATAATCTCCTATTTGTAATCATTAAGTGTATTTCTGTATCAATATAAGAAGTTATAGAAACTTCTATTTCATTTCTTCCTGTTTTTGTTGTTGTTGCTTTCGAAGTTGTTATTATTTCTAAGATACTTATCTAGAAATCCTTAAAGTACACACCTTGTACTTGATTTATTGTTTAACTTTAATTACGTCAGTTATCTTTAAATTTTCAATTTATTTATCTTAGCCATTTCAAAATCTAACGAAGATTTTAAAGCATATAAAAGGTTTAAAACCAAAAGAGTTATCAATTGCCTGGCGCAAGCTTTAGATGTTCTCGGAGGTCTGCGACCCCAATTGTTTACAAAAAATCAAAATTATATATTTGTTACAAAAACTACTTCCTTTTACATTGTTAAATAAATTAAAGATTTGTTTTTCGTTTTATCATTTCTCTAACATAACGGTTAGGCAAGATCCTGTCTTCCTTGATTCTTCCTATTTAATAAAAATAAATCTATTGATAGGGTTTTCACCACTTGTTGCATTTGAGCAAGAACTCTTAGTTGGTAACTTAGTAAAGTCTTTCTTAGCTTTAATAGCTAATTCTAACTGGCCAGTAAGGCAAGCATAGCTCGCTACGCCAGCTTCCTGCTTGTGGAGATTCTCTCTAACACTTATGGTTGGTTTTTCAAAATATAAGTGTTTCTCATTGTCTAAACTTTTAGTCGGCGCCTTGCTGGGTAAAAGCTTAGCCATTTTTAAATGCAACTATTTGTACACTTACCAAAATTATTCTCAAAGGTATAATTGCTTTATCCCTATCCTTCTTGGAAGCATTTGGTCGCTCTTTAGAAATTCTACAATTTCAAAAACTAAAATATCAAAGCTGATTCAAATTATTTGCACTCTTCAAATTACCTGTTTAGAAACAAACTCCTTTGAACAGATACACAATAAATCCGTTACTCTTTGTCTTGCAAAACCACCACCCTTCCCCATAGTAGGCATATGTATGCTTGAGAGAGAATACGCTAAAGTAACTTTCTTGCAAACAACCAACTGCAAGTTCCAGCTGCGTTTCCCGTTAGCTTTGCCCAGGTCCCTACCCACTTTAGGTATCGGAAAGCGGATTTGCAGAGGCAGCTGCCTTTGAGTATACTTAAAGTTAAAATTATAACTTCTGTTGGACTCTCGTCCTATTTCTCCATCCTTTTTCTCCAGTCCGAAACCCACTTTTTTTTCTTTATCATCTTCCCTTGGGGGTTAGGTTATTCCCAAGCTAATAATCTACCCAATCAGTACATGATCGTCGTCCTAACTTCATTTAATTTAAATATAAATGAAAGAATCGAATCAACCAATACAAATGACAACAAACGAAAATCTCCATCGCATCAATCTCTAATCCAAACTCAGAATATCAAAATTCCAAAAAATGTCAAAACTCGGACTAAAATCTACCATCATAAAATATCTCGACGCACAACTAATGAACTATCTACCAATCCTGGCTTATTAAAATGAAGATAGCGGAGAGCGACTATGAAAACTCCAACAATACTAATAAAACATTAAATAGAAATCAACGTCGAAAATGGTCACACAGGTTTTATCATAGATCTTTATCTACAAAAATGGGCCACTGAAGAGAATTCCTTTCTCACTTTATGTCGCGTATGGATGTCTAGTAGAAGAGCATGAACTGGTTTCCATAACCCACTTTGTCCGCCTCGTACTTTCCTGGATTTTAGTTCTATCCTAGCATTCGCCTTACAGCTCCAAGTTGTTACGCCTTACAGCTCCAAGATGTTTCACCTGACTGGGCCAAGATGTTACACCAATCCGAACTGCATCTCCCCGCCTTCGATCTTCCTCCTCGTTCGATTCCAGGTTCAGGCCCTCCACTCTTGTTCTTCTTCTCGTTCCAACCTCTTCTGCGCTTCTGTTCTTCATGTTTTCTGCATAGAAATCTTTCAATCTCTTCTAAGCCTTGTCCATTTTATTTTCATAGATTAATGTTTATTGAAATATAGGGAAAATATCGTCACCGATATCCTAAGTGACTCCTGATATTCTCGTCCTCATCTTGTAGGTTACGTTGCCCGCTGCATATTTAGCACTGCATCATAACATCTTTCATAATGCTAGACAATGTCCCTCTCAATCTCGATTTTAGCAACATTTTCATATTCAAATCGAAGAAATGTTAATCGTAGAAATAATATCTGTTAACTTGTTCACGCTTCTAATGCTGCTCGCAACATATGCTCAATAACTGCACTCTGCGGCGTAGTGACGATTATTTTATTTAAACATCGAATACTTTTCTTCTCCTGGCGGAAATGTAACTAGTCTGTTCGTTTCTGTAATTTCACTCTACGAAATGTTCATATCACTTCTTCTGAACTGTTCCTTCACAAAGTCTTGACTACTTTTCGTTGCATTCGCTCCTCGAATAAAATTGTTTAATTCATATATTTTCCTTCTCAGTACGTTTAATAATATTTTCACTACATCTCGACACTTACACTTGTGTAAAACTGTACTCACACGTTTTCATTCATGCAAATACATTTCGCGATGAGTCGCTACACTTTTTTACCTATCACTGTAATGTATCACACAAAGCGTGCACTCGGAGACCGAGGTTCGATACGTCCGTTCTCTTACACATCTCCCGAACAAGCAGCCGCGATTCCCTCGCTCGTTTCCCCTTCTTTACTCAAATTGGACGTCATCAAGAAAATCCACGCGTGTCTTAGGCGGGATTCTTTCCAATTCTCTTTCTGCCTTATTGAAACATATTTCTCCAAAATGGTCTGTGATGAATCTTCATTTATTAAACTGTAAATTCTCAAGTATTAGAAGTATTAGAAGTATTGGTAATTAATTCCATCGAATATTCCTATTGGCTTCTGGGCTGTCACGTGATATTCTCAGCGCACCACTGGATACCCGGCGCGTGTCTTCCACACCTTTTCTTGCTCTGTGAATTGCCTACTCGCCCTTTTCTGTCGTCGATACACCTTTTCTTGCTCTGCGAATTGTCTGTCTTGACCAAGATCAAACAAAAACGGTTTTCTGTCGCCATTTATATTATTTTCCTCTAGTAATTTTCTGATTGGTTCGGCGTTTTACACAGACAACGTCCCCTCACGACTTCGCGCTAGCCAGAGTTCGGCTACCAAATCCAGCTACTATAAATTTACAAAACGTATGCTTTCTTCATGGAGATAATACTATTGCTCAAACCACAAATTCGAGTACAGTACCTAGGAGCTCTAAACTGAGCGATATTGGCTTAGAGACACTCCAGTGTAACAACACCCCTAAGAAGAAGAATCTCCTAACAGCCTGGGTCTGTAAGAGCACTAACCTGAATGATATTAGCCTAAAGACACTCCAATGTGTAAAAACCTCCAAGAGGAACCATCTGCTCACAGTTTCATTGGATGCCTAGAAGCTCTATACTAATGGATGTTAGCTTAAGGACAGTCCAGGTGTGTCAAATCCTCCAAAAGGAACCATCTGCTTACAGTTTGATTAGATACCTAGAAGCTCTATTCTAATGGATGATAGCTTAAAGACACTCCAGGTGTGTCAATACCTCTAAGAGAAACCATCCGCTCGCAGTCTGGGTTGGTAACTGAAAGATATTAGCTTAATGACGCAGCAGGCGTGTCAACACCGTTTAAGTCTCACTGTCTGGATGGGCTCCAAAGTGTTATATTGAATTTTATCTCAAGGACATTCGAGTGTGTCAATGCTTCTATGAGTAACCATCTGCTTTGAATCTGGATGGGAACCTAGGAGTTCTGACCTTAATGATATTTGCTTAGTGACGCTCCGAATGTGTCAGTACCCGAAAGAGGAACCACCTTCTTACAGCCTGCGTTGGTACCTAGGAGCTCTGAGATTTCATTACAACTGGTGATTGACCTTAGGGAAAAGACTATTATTTTAGGAATGAAGTATTGTGTATATTCTGTAGAGGATATAATAAAACAGACACTTACACTAATCCCATCAGAAAATTGTCTATTATATTTGCTAAACAATATATTCAAGTTTCCGAGATATTGTAAGAATTGATGCTGTGTAACGAAGCCTGTTATTACTTAAACATTTAATGTATTGAAATGAGTTTTCGATCCATCATTGGGATCATCGTCAGCTCAAACGCGAGGAAATGCACTATTATTACAATGCTTGTAAATAAATGCTTAGAAATTGTTTATCGTGAGTTTATAAAATATTTATTGAAATGTGAATAAGAACGCTTTGCCAACTAATACATTAGACTGAGTGATTCAATATTCAAGAAAATTTGTGGTAAACGGATATCTTTGCCAAAATTAATACGGTAATGTAGTTAAGACTTGTATTTTGAACTTATGAGAAGAAATTTATTTCTGAATTACAAATCAATAAATATATAAGCAAACACGGATATTTTTGCTATCTACAAGAATCAGTGTTCGTCAACTGATATCGCAGTCCACAGAATAATTTCAAACATGCATCCCTTATTAAATTTTTTGAAGCAATTTTCTTCTGAGACTTTTTCATAGAGTTCCAACATGTTCCAAGTATATTATTCTAAAATAATCTTTATAAGGATATCCGTTTATTAGCCTACTTTTCACATTTTGCAAAAATGAGGAAAAAGTAGTCTTATGAGATCGATTCGGGAAAATGTGTGTCTGTCTGTCTGTCCTTCTGTCTGTCTGTCTGGCTGTGTGTGTGTCCCCCCTATCAACTCCTAAACGGCTGCAGCAATCAAAACCAAATTTAGTATGAGTAAAGATGTGCACCGGAATATCTCACGTCCATATTTGAAAATGATGTCAGTGCTACCAACTGCTGAAAAAACGCACTAGAAATTTGAGCTCCATGTTGGATATCATGCAAGGTATGCATGGGAGCTATTTCAAAATTGGCACACATGTAGATAGTAATATTTCAGTTTAATTTCCAGGAGGCCAACCATGACAGTGTTGCCAAAATAATTTTAAGCCTTCTGATAGGTCTAATGTTTAAATGCATATAACTTCTACACTATCAACTGGATTTCAACCAAATTTTGTATGTAATATCTGTACATAAACAGATATGAGTGAGCGTATTCTTAAGAGCCACCAGGGCTGCCAACTGTTAATAATTGCTCTCTCTCTTTTTTTAAATCCAAATACCAATATATCAGAAAGTATGCAAGCCAACAGCTTTAAACTATGCACACGTATATTCTGACATTTTAGATTAATTTGGAGTAACTTATATACGTCAGTTCTACCAACATGATTATAAGCCTGCTGATAGTACCAATTTTAAATACATGTAACTTCTATACTATCAGTTGGATTTCAACCAAAATTCGTATGTGCAATGTGTACCATAACAGATATGACTATAAGTATTGTTAAGAGCAATCAGGGCTGCCAACTGGTAATAAATGCTGTCTATATTCTTTTTACCCTAATATCAATATATCAGAAAGTATGCAAGCCAACAGCTCTATACTTTGCACACGTATAGCACCTGACATTCTAGATTAATTTGGAGTAATTAATACAAGGCGGTGCTGCCAACATGATTCTATGCCTGCTGATATGTCCAATTTTAAAATACATGTAACTTCTATACTAACAAATGGATTTCATCCAAAATTGGCACAACAAGATATCATAATAATTCAGATTATTTCTGACCAGCACACGCATGGTATTGTTGGCAAGATGCCTTTACGCGTGCTGATAGATCCAGTGTCTAACTGCATGTTACGTCAATTGGACTTCAACCAAATTTTGTATTCTGTACCTTAAGAGGTGGAACTAAGAATATATTCAGTCACCAGGGCTGCCAACTGTAGTGCTCTATTAGGCTACATTATACCAAGTATATTTTGAACTAATTAGATAGTTCGATACTACCAACTTAATTTCGTCATTATTCAAGATAGGTTCATATACTGTAGAATAATCATTGGCATGAAAAGTAGGCTGTATGGTTCTTCACGGAACTTCTTGTTTTTATTTGTATTAACCCTAGCAATACCACGCTATTTTTCAAACCACGGGGGGAGTGTTTGTGACCACCATAACAAATTCCTTTTGTGTGATTTCCATTATCCGTTAGTCAACATATCTTGTATTTTGAACCTTAATTGGCAAAAAATATAACTTATTTAACAACAGTTGCAAAAATTAAACCATAATGAAAAAGGAATACCATGAATGAGCCGTAACAAATGGAACTGGGCTAGGGTTAATATTCAAAAATTGTTGAATATAATTTATTACTCTGATGGAGTTACTTGTTGCTTTTTATAGGATATCATGTAAACTAATGATAAAAAATTTCTAAGCATTTCTGCGTATGCATCGTGAAAGGGTCTATAAGGACCACGCGGAATCAACATTCATTGTGCTATTTTAAAGCCCATTATTCCTGCATACTTAACGAATGTGTTTGTTTTCGTTGCATGTACCGTACTTGGTGGTTAAATCTTACCTCTTTATCCTCGAAACTCCGAGTGAGTGCAAGTTTCTTGCTTTTAGTTTGGTCTTGTAAAGTTGACGATCCTAATTCGTACAGGGTTTCTTCAGTCAGTTTTTACCAATTTGATATAGTTGTTTTGTTCTTCAGGTGTGTGTGAATTTTATAAGTTAGTCTGAGTGCCCAATGAATTGGATACTTTGAAGACATATTGCGTCTGTTAGTTTGGGGATACCGTTATATATTTGTCCATTTGGTTTTGAAAAATGAATTCATTTTTGGTTCTCGGTCGTAATGTCTTTCTCATTATTTTACGTTCGTTCACTTCCAATTCTCCGTTAACGGTATTGCGTAGAAGCTTCTGCCACGTGGCAATTAGTTTTTCCTGATTAATTTCAGGGAAATAATGGTATAAAATGAAGTCTTCGATACTGGACGTTTTTTTCTATGTTTAAGTTTAGACTGAGGTCTTTTAAGTTCAGATTGTATATTGATAATTTCGTTTTATGCAATTTAACATGAGTGAGTTAGATGGCACTCTAGTGACTGTGGGTACAGGGAACGATGGCTCGAGAAAAAGGACAGTTAATCCCAGAAAACAAGAACAGAAAGCGGTTATCATTAGCCCGATGGCTACGACTCATTCAATCCCTGCTCACATGGCTCAAGAAGGATTTGTTGCATGTATTTCACACCGAACTACTGTTTCTATGTAGGAAAACAATATATGTTCCTAAGAATGAGGCATAAGGCTTGTTTCTTAAAAGACTGTCAAGAAGAGGTCCATGCCTTCAGTTGACAAGCAACGGTCATAATGTTGCTCCTTAGATTACACGTTTATTATTACAAAAGCGACAAAATCTTTTGGGTTTGCAAAAAATCATTGTAGGGGACAAGCTCGTAGAACCTACAAGATTGCCTAACATTGTTGCTCATGTCAGCAAAGGTGACTGTATCACCGACAAATGGGGAGGAGATTGAAAAATGTAGAATTTCAGCTAATAAAAACCGCTTGTCAGGATATTCATCAAGAACATCTCCCGGGGCAAGAAAGCACATTATTAAAAACTAAAAACCAAAGTTTTTTACTTCGCTGCTACCGGCAAATTAAACAACACAAAGGTGTGGAAAATGTACAATGATACTTCGGTTCAAGTCGTCAACAAAGCGTCTATGTCTCGAAATTTTTGTCAATACTTGATTTCACATTCCGTCTTTAGATGCTTGTAGTTACCGCTGTAAAATGAAACATTTTATAAGACAACAACTCATCCAGTAAAAAGACAGAATACATGGCCAAGTGCAAACTAACTAACCGTAAACCTAGCCGAAAAGTACTCTGGAGTACAATGACGTAGCAGTGAATGCAACAATAGTAAAAAGGGATGTATAAGCAAAATTCCTCGAGGACCTTGTGTCACAAAGGGGCAGATGACCTCGTAGTTCCGCCCCTTAAAACAACAATAACTAACTAACTAGTCTCACAATTACTTTGTTAGCCGTAAGGATGTCGATTCATCCAGAACGCTTTACGAGAGTTCCCGCGAATAGAGTGTAGGGGAGGTCTAGTGTATCAGACTAGAAATAACAAGGAAAATGAAAGCCTTGAATCCCCCAATACCGTCGGTTTCGGAAGGGAACAAGTCTTGACCAAGGGAGGTATGAAGAAGGAGAGGAGTTAATGCTTGTTGTGAGCTCCTGGTCTCGTCAACCCCACAACGTGACTGGTTCAGTAACTATCCGTCTGCCACGTGACAATCAGTTTTTCCTAATTAATTTTAGCCAATTAATGGAATAAAATGAAGTCTTCGATACTGGACGCTTTTGTTGAGGTTTAAGTTTAGACTTAGTCCTTTCAAGTTCAAAGTGTGCATTGGTAATTTCGTTTGCTTCATTTTAACATGAGTGAGTTAGATGACACTTGAGTGACTGTGGAAGCAGGGAACGATGGCTCTAGAAAAAGGACAGTTAATCCCAGGAAATAAGAACAGAAAGCGGCTATCATTAGCCCAATGGCTACAACACATTCAATCCCTGCTCATACGGCTCAAGGAGGA
Organism: Meconema thalassinum; assembly: GCA_946902985.2. Taxonomy (NCBI): domain Eukaryota; kingdom Metazoa; phylum Arthropoda; class Insecta; order Orthoptera; family Tettigoniidae; genus Meconema; species Meconema thalassinum. The sequence continues at coordinate 149,413,108 of OX336397.1, forward strand.
TTTGTTGCAAGTATTTAACATTGAACAACTGTTTGTATTGTGCCCTTTTACAACGGAATGGAGGGCGTGATTTGAAATAAGCGCGCTGTGACGTCATCAAGGCTGTGGCAAGCTGCTGACTCGCTATGGTTTGAAAGAGGCGCGTGTCCTGAGCACAGCCAGGAAATGTTGGAACTCAATATGCTTGGTTGCATTTGGGCAAAGAAGAGGAAGGCACCAGCACTTCAGAATTATATTTGGAATAATTCTTCCGTTTATTCATGATGTTTCCATTTGATATTAATAACCTTCCAGAGTATTCTACAGTGCGGACCAATAGAAGAGGAGATATCGCATTACGTAATGCAACTACAGCCATCGATATGTGACCTTTTGGCTGTATATAAACCGACTCTTTGGAGGTCAGGTTACATGTCTGCTTTCATCTGTTTGTGCGGAGAAGCTGGTCGATTGTGTTCACTCGTCACTGCGCTGTTATACTGCGCAACTACTCCGCGAGGCTAGGCATTCTCAATAACGTTTCCATGTCACTCTGACATAATGTCCATGGACATGGTCTTATCTTCGCACCAGTGGGTGAAAAGTCAAGTGTCATCGTGTTCTACGAAACTTATTATTATTATCAAGGTGATTGTTATAATTCATCGTTTTGAGAATACTTCAGAAATTACAGGTATGTGAATGTGAATTTGTTTTACGCAAGTGACTGACAATTTTACTGTGTGTAAATTTCTACCAATTTATGAACTGGAATTGTGTCCAAACTAGCCTCATAACTGAATTCAGAGTGATAGGGAGCTACCCTGATAGCATATGTTATATCTTGGGAATTTTGTGCCAGAATTAGACCAGGCTTAGTGGAGACATTCTCGCCAGAAGTTATTATTATCATCCTGCCCTGTAAAATCAACCCGAACGTATTAGTGACAGTCAGGATAAGTGGATATTCTAAAAACTGTGGGCTACATTATCAGAATGCCGTGTGTGCATTTGTGGAATAGTTTAAAACGACCCCATAAGATGGTGACGTCACTGCCCCACTGATCGAACATGACTAGCGGCTAGAGTGGCGCTTTATGAGGGGAACAATACCAGGATTGCCGGATGGGGAACCAGAGCAATGCCGTTAGGGGCATATTTCTGTGGACGAGGACGAAGATTGAGGCGAATGCTGGGATATGTCCATTTCCTAGCGTGCCGTCTTCACAGGTCCGTGGTGCCAGGGTTCGATCCGCACCGAGAGATGTCCAACCGCCACAGAACATCTGAGGTAGAAGCCTTCCGACTAATGTAGACATTTTTCTTGAGCCATGAATTTCCATAATTTCCGCTAAACCGATTCACTTTCCTAATAGTTAATAATCTTCGTTATAATTATAGTTGGTTGCATAATCCTAGGCGCATATTTCATTTAGTCGCTCTGACTTGTAAATGAGCTGGATCTTCAATATTTGTCACTCTTAATTATAATAAATAATATGGGATGTCCTACCCCATTTATATAAATGCAGCAGAATTATGACACGTTAGATGCATTTGCATTATTTTTCTGAATACCAGAAAATAATTTCTAAAGATTATAATAATAATAAAAATCTCTATAAATTCATAGTAGGAGAACACTGAATTGTGATAAACAACAATTAAAGTAATATTTCTTGAGGATCATAAATATAAATGATTATGATAAATATGTTGAATTATGGTTATAAACAATTGGTGATTGTGTAAAATCTGGGACCTTACGATCTTCAATATTATTGGATATTTAGAAATGAAGTTTAATGATGTTAATTGTGTGTCAATGCACTTTTATAAAGTTAGTTCAGATTGAGGTGTTGATCCTCGAATGAGTGGATGTCTGCGGGAGTTATATCCTGGTCCACATAATACTGCTTGATTTGACAATAAAATGGGAGCATGCGGGAGTAATATCCTGTCCCATAGTAATGACAGTGCTTCAAATGTTAGTCCAATTCCTAAGAATTCCCATGAAATATTCTAATATTAGATCACTGATTTTTTATAAATGTAATGACGTCACATCTAACCTCTTGCCGATTTTTATGACGGCTTGTGTTAAATTCATGTTCAATGCTGTATACCCTCTCATTAAATAATATAATCTTGAAAATTATAAGGAGATATCCGAGGCTACCTTTGATGAAGCCGACAATTATTGTAGCTATTTTTGCCTTGAGATTAATAACTGCTGTGATCAGGTTAATTGTCAATATAATGCAAGTTGACAAGCCACGCTAAAGAGTGTCATTTTGAATTGTGTGTTTTCGTCATAATAGTGAAACGCGAATGTGAAACAACCTCAAGATGTTGTATATAATCAATGTAAATATGTGAAATAATATAGGACTATAATATAAACTGAAACCAAATAGGGTAAATTTGAATATTTCTTTTCGTGTCGTGAGTAATTATGCTATCTCGCATGTATAGATTAAAAGAACAATATGTGGTTTTTCAAACATAGTCAAACCTACGGACTTTCAAGAAGAGACTATGTTTTATTTTCAGAGATGCATATTCGAAATAGGAAGTGATTATTATTATTATTGCTCTTGCCAGCAGGCAATATTTGGTGAATAAATAGTTGGTGAATTGGTTTTATCTTAACATGTGTTTTCACTTTCTGTTATGTGTTGTGAAATCTTTCCTTATCCTTTACGAAGAGCATGGGTGCAGTGTGCAGTAATATATAGCCCAGCCCAGGACGCACTGAGATAGATCTCGTGCTGACACTGTGCTCATGCGGCCTCGCATGTGGTCACCTATCCATCCCAGGTGGACAGAGGGGCACAGTATGTAGGGAAACAATGTTTATATTATAGCTCAAGCTTTAGCTGCATATTAAAGACCAGTATTGCTGTAAAATAATTTACATGCAAATTATCTCATTATATTTAAGACCGCTCAGTACTATTCAGCAAAGCGTATGACTGATCATGCACTCCAAATATATCACACGTGAATATCGTGGTTTATTAATTGGTGTACTCCTCTGTACAAAAATTAAATAGTTCTCACGTAAATTAGTACACAAGCAGGCAATACGAATTTCTTAAAGTTAGTACTCGCGCTTTCACAACACAATGAGGGTAAACGTTTTACATAAAGTCGCTTTGAATATCACGAAAATTCAATATTTCGCGCACTACGCGTTACAATATTCACTGCAGTATTAGCAATACATTCGCACCCGATGAGTGATCTTATTTATCTCAAGCGTTGATAGATTCGACCTCGAGATTTTCACATCAAACACGAGTACACGTTGTACCCTCCAATTATATGCTAAGTATTTGTCATATCCTAAGATGGGCTGGATCGCAGAAGATTCACGGTCCCCAGCTAGAGAATACCGCTGAAAATTGCTGACAAATAAACATAAGGTACAAGAACTACTATTGTACTATGGGACTATACTACTTGGATTGGAGTACTAACTACTTTGGAGGGAGAGAAGCTAGCACTTCTTGGGAGTAATGGGTAGAAATAAAGGTGTTGGACAACTATAATTGCCTCCATAATTCAACATCTCACTAACTAATGTAAATCACAACTAAAATTCCTATAAAACATAACGGACAGTCGTAACTACGTATTGGCTAATTTATTCATAAAAACAGTTTTTCATTAAATAAAAAATGGCAACCTCAATATTTAAATGAAAATAAAACAAAATCATCAAACTTCAAAATAAAATCTCTTCATCCTCTATTAAATAAATACTCAATCTATATAATGCCTCTCGCATTTCTACTTGAAGTCTCCTCGACTTTATCGGAGTCTTACAAAATCAAATCCCTACATTCTTAAAATACTCAAACCACTTAAATGTCGGTCTATCAACTTCATTAAAGTTCCTCATCCAATATATTTGTAAATTTTTAGCCTACTTTTCACATTTTGCAAAAATGAGGAAAAAGTAGTCTTATGGGATCGGGCAAATGTGTGTCTGTCTGTCTGTCTGTCTGTCTGTCTGTCCTTCTGTCTGTCTGTCCTTCTGTCTGTCTATCTGGCTGTGTGTGTCCCCCCCCCCCTATCAACTCCTAAACGGCTGCAGGAATCGAAACGAAATTTGGTAGGAGTAAAGATCTATACCTGAATATCTCACGGCCATATTTGAAAATGATGTCAGTGCTACCAACTGCTGAAAATTCGCAATTGAAATTTGAGCTCCATGTTGGATATCTTGGAAGGTATGAATGGGAGCTATTTCAAAATTGGCACACGTATAGATAATAAAATTTCAGTTAAATTTCCAGGAGGCCATGCATGGCAGTGTTGCCAAAATGATTCTAAGCCTGCTGATAGGTCTAATTTTAAATGCATATAACTTCTATACTATCAATTGGATTTCAACCAAATTTTGTATGTAATATGTGTTCATAAACAGATATGACTGGGCGTATTCGTACGATCCACCAGGGCTGCCAACTGACAATAAATGTGATCTCTGTTCTTTTATCCAAATACCAATATATCAGAAAGTATGCAAGCCGACAGCTTTAAACTATGCACACGTATAGTACCTGACATTCTAAATTAATTTGGAGCAACTTATGTACATCAGTGTTACCAACATGATTCTAAGACTGCTGATAAGACCAATTTTTAAATACATGTAACTTCTATAATATCAATTGGATTTCAACCAAATTTCCTATGTGCTATGTGTACCATAACAGATATGACTATGCTTATTCTTAAGAGCAACCAGGGCTGCCAACTGTTAATAAATGCTGTCTCTATTTTTTACCCAAATATTAATATATCAGAAAGTATGTAAGCCAACAGCTTTAAACTTTGCACAATTATAGTACCTAACATTCTAGATTAATTATGAGAAACTAATATACGTCAGTGCTGCCAACATGACTCTAAGCCTGTTGATAGGTCCAATTTTCAAATTCATGTAACTTCTATACTAACGAATGGATTTCATCCAAAATTGGCACAGCAAGATATCATAATATTTCAGATTATTTCTGACCAACGCATGCGTGACATTGTTGCCAGCATGATTTTACGCGCGCTGATAGATCCAATGTCTAACTGCATGTAACGTCCATGCTATCCATTGGACTTCAACCAAATATTGTATTCTGTATCTTAAGAGATGGAACTAAGAATATATTCAGTCACCAGGGCTGCCAACTGTAGTGTTCTATTAGGCTACAGGTATATTTCGAACTAATTAGAAATTTCGATATTACCAACTTAATTTCGCTATTTTTCTTGATAGGTCTATATAGATTGGCATGAATCTTAAATTTTTTTAAAAAGTAGGCTCTTTAGTTCGTCACGGAACTTCTTGTTACTCTATGCATTTGAAAACTCCTCTTGTCTTTACATGCCTATCGAGCATTCAAATCATTATTTAAAAAATAGTGAAATATCACTGGCATCCACCTCATATATATATTTACACTTGTGGACTTGTATACATATCTATGACTTTCGATTAAGTCAAATAAGTTCATTTCTCGGTTCTATTTTTTTTTTCTAAATTCCACCACTAGTTTACGGATACATTACTAACTTTGTCATTATATTAGGTTTATACATGGCACAATAACGATCACCATGGCCGTACATCCAAGTCAATCTCATGCTTTTATGTCACAATTAGTGTAACCATACTAATATATAAAAATGAGATGGATTGTGCCTGTCTTTCTGTCTGTCTGTCGGTTACTCAATCACGCAAGAGCCACTGGTCCGATATTAATGAAATTTTGCATGGATGTAGCTGATTTACCAGGTTTTTTATAGGCTACTCTTGATTTCGATATTTTGCACTCTTTAAAAATGGCGACCATTTTTGTGACGTCACTACAACCTTTGGTTTCAAAATTCCATATTTCTATTTCAAATTCGAAAAATATCGCTAAGAAATAGCAAACTTTTGATGGCATACACGAGCTTTAAATTTTAATTTTGTATCACTTTTCGTGTATCTCCAACGGTGAGCGAGCAAACCCTAAATTTGTGCTATAAAACACGGTCAACGCCGAGCGGTGCAGTATATATAAAAATGAAAGTTTGTCTGTTTTCCGGAATTTCTACGGAAATTTGAGTTATTTACGCGTTTCACACTGATTTATGATGGATGCGCGCGAAAATAATTTTCTTGCCTGTCTGTACATGGTTGTCTGTGGACAACTTTGTTCCCTTATAACTCGAGAACGGCTGGGTGTATCAACGTAAAATTTGGTACATATATCCATCAGAGGCACGACACTAATCATTGTTGTAACTCTTGTCCGTACCTCTCATAAAAGGGACCTTCCCCCTTAAAATAAATTCTGAAATAGGCGTAGATGGACCAGACAAAGCTCATTTTCAGCCCCTCATTTTGAGAGACAAAACTCGGGGGCCCCACATGGTCCCGGAAAACCACATTTAAACGCCCTAAAACCAACCTTTTTTTAGATATTCCCAGAAAACTAATTTCATTCAATAAACTAATGAACTAATGCAAGCCGGTAACCATGGCAACAGAATCTCGGAGGTCTCTATTGCTGTAAGATGCAATGCAATTCCATTAATTACATTAGTGTGAATGTTTGCAAACGGATAGAAAGTTATCACGGAACCAAATTAAGCTGTAAAATTCATCAATACGTATAATGAGCATAACGGGGTTAAGGGATACTCGGGAATTTCTTCACGCGATTTACACCCGTGGGTGTGGTACGGCAGGTCTATTATATTCCTATCCCTATATTATATAATTATTAGTATTATATTATGGCGTACAACGACGAGACAAAGAACTTCGGTGCCAGAAACAAAACTTGGGGGCCCTAAAGGGTCCTCGAAAACTACGTTATAAGACTCTAAAACCAACAGTTTCTGAGACATTCCCAGGAAACTATTTTAATTTAATTTAACAAACTAATGAAGGAATGCAAGTCGGTAACCATGACAACAGTATCTCAAGGGGTGACATCCAACTTTCCATCTATATCTGTGAGAAGCAATGTCACTCCATTTATTACATTTCAGTGAAAGTTTGCAAATGGCTATAAATATATATCCAGAATAATGACAAAAGTCATAGATATTAATAATGGCTATAAAGTTATCATGGAAAACTTAGATTGTATAATTCATCAATGCAATTAAGGGGGTCAAGGGGTAACCTAGAATTTTGTTCACACAATTTCCATGAGTGACATATAGTACATAAGGTCTATTATATCTCCAAACAGCAAAATTATTTTCAAAAATTCCTGAATTGAATCAGCATTTATTGCGGCTTTTACGAATTTGGGCAATTTGAGGCTAAATAAACTGAATTTTAATGCACCACAAGCCTTTATAACTTACTAGCAGGTACCCGCGGCTTCGCCCGCGATGAAGTCAATGGGGACGATGCATTATTGCTGATAATTGGTCTATTCTATTACAGCAATCGCGGCTATAGGTGTGTCCATTCCAATTCTGAATATTCTGATACATACAGTATATTGATATGGTCAGCAAAGTGGGAATTTTATAGAGTTGTGAACGTCTGCAGGGTTCGATGTTACATTATGTTAACACATTTTAAAATTACGTTTATGGTTTTGCCATCTTCTGCTGAGACATAACGATTTTGTTGTCCGGATGCTCGCGAGCACGCCACATACAGTTGGCCATGGGAAAAAATTGTTTTGTCTAAATGTACACGTGCTACTCTTAAGTGTGTGTCATTGCGCTTTGTTAAAGAAATTGCGAATATTCTTTGAAGAGGGAACTGCACTCTTGCACAATGGAATGGCAAATCTATCGGAATATGGGGGAATTAAAAGTATTCTTACTTAAGCTATTCTGGATGTAATTTGGCCATACTAATTGATGATTTGAACGTAAACATAACCCTATTAATAGACCTATAGTTAAATATCTCTCACCTTGGCCGCTGATGTACATTATGCAGTCTCTTCCAGCGTTACATCCCAGGGATTGAAATTCTCCAACGAACCTTTTGCCCCACATGCCTCTCTAAGTAATTAAAATTCCTGTTTGTTGTGGTTTGAGTCTTCAGTTTTTTAACTGGTTTGATGCAGCCCTCCATGTCTCCCTCTCCTGAGCTAATCGTTTCACTTCTACATAGCTACCACACCCTACATCCGAGGCTATCTGTTTAACCCTGGTTTACCCCTACAGTTCTAGTCCGCGACCCTCCCATCCATAACTACTGTCGACCAAACTATTATGTGTACTCGAGTTTGAAGTTTGCTTGTGAAGTAACCGATAGACCTTTATAAAATCCAACAACATCATCATTTTCGTCGTTCTATTTTACGTTAGATCATGTAGGTTTGGAATTTTAATTTATATTTTAATATTTTTTATCACAGTTGGAACACAAGAAGTGCCCGTTTTTAAGCTTTTTTCAACAATGCGTCACATTTATGATTTATTATCTCAAAAACCAGTCATCAGATCGAATCCAAATTTTAACACAATATACATTGGAATGTTGTATAACAGGTTTATTAATTTTAAAATTTTGTGTGTCCAAGAAACAAAGTTGTTATCATTTTTGTAAGGTAACTTTTCCTCGGCTCGGGATGGTTTGAAAATTTAGTTCTTGGTCGCGTTGTAATCCTTATACATTAAAACGGTATGCTGTATGATTGTGAAATACATAAATTAATTCACTTATTTTATATCGGTTTGTATTTGTACGGAGAATTAAGACATGGTTCACCAGTTAGCCGCTCCGGTGAAAGCAGTACATCATTGCCAAGATGGGCTACATCACGCGTCATGGCGCGTCTCGCTCGGAAGTGATGGGCTCCATATTAGCAACGCTGTACAGCATTTCCCGGAGCGGCTAGCTGGTGAACCATGTCTTAATGCTCTGTACAAATACAAACCGATATAAAATAAGTGAATTAATTTACCTATTTCACAGTCATACAGCATAACGTTTTGATGTATAAGGATTAGAACGCAACCAAGAACTACATTTTCCAACGACGCCGAGCCGAGAAAGAGTTACCTTACAAAAATGATAAATACATTCGTTCTTGAACACACAAAAATTTGAAATTAATAAACCAGTTATACAACATTCCAATGTATATTGTGTTAAAATTTGGATTCGATCTGATAACCGATTTGTGAGATAATAATTCTTAAATGTGACGCATGGTTGTAACACACTTAAAAAAGGGCACTTTTTGTGTTTCAACTGCGATAAAAATATTAAAATATAAATTAAAAATTCCAAACGTACATGAACTAACGTAGAATCGAACGACGAAAATGATGATCTCATTGGATTTTATGAAGGTCTATTGGTTACTTCACAAACAACCTTCAAACTCGAGTGCACATAATATTTTGGTCGACAGTAAGCTTGCTATTCCTGGGTGTCATAATATGTGTCCTACCCTCCTATCTCTTCTCTTCATTAGCAGTCGCCAGAAACATCTATCCTCTCCCACTCGTCTTAATACCTCTTCATTTGTTACCCTATCTACCCATCTGATCATCATTCTCCTGTATCACCACATTTCAAAAGCTTCAATTATCCTCTTTTCCGCTGCACCATTAGTCCATTAGTACAACTCAGCAACTTTTCTAGGTATAAGCCGTGCCTTGTGCGGGGATTCAATGGCCGTGAAAGACAAAATACCAACTTTATTGAAATAAGTTTGCCCAATTCCTCAGTAAGATAATTTAAGAAACAATAATAATTAGCGTGACAGCCGGTAGAATACGACACATTCGACTGTGAACATACGTTGCAGATCACGGTTAAAAACGAAAAAGAGCAGATCAAAATTGGCAAACAAAAATATTCAGTTAACAAAAAACAATTTTATAAAGAAAATGAAAGCATAACGTGCAAAATAGAAAGTATCTTAACATTGTAAATTCGAGTAAACATCTGAAAGCTCGCTTACAACAACCAGCCGTAAAAGTATAAAATTAGACTCCAAATCACGATCGTATCCGAGCCCCAAAAGCAACCTCTATAAATAAAATATATCTCATTTTACGCGTATCAATGCGAGGACAACGTGCGTGGTTAAAAGTAGGAACCGAACCCAGCGTTTTAAGGCCCTAAAACGAACGGTTTTCGAGATATTGCCAGAAAACTATCCCCGGTCTGCGAAATTTCAGCGATTGCCATAGTAACGTTGATCTGTTTCTCAGAGGGAACACAGTTATTTGGGAATATCTCCGAAACCGTTCATTTTAGGAACTTAAAAAGTGTGTTTCGGGGTCCCTACAGGACCTCCGAGTATTGTTTCTCGTATCTGGTGGCTTAAAATGAGCTAAATCCGAACTTTGTACCGACTGTCCTTGCTCAGTGCCAAAGGGCCGAAAAAAGTCACTTAAAAATTGAATTTTCAAAAACCGTTTCTTAGTGGGCCTCTACATTTCGGATCAACCAACATGCAAAATTTCAGCTTTCTAGGTCTAGTGGTTTGAGCCCTGCGTCGATGACGATATTTTGGATTGTCAATGCCAAACGGCCGAAAAAAGTCACTTACAAATTGAAACTTCAAAAACCGTTTCTTAGTGAGCCTTTACATACTCGGATCAACCAACATGCAAAATTTCAGCTTTCTAGGGCTAGTGGTTTGAGCCCTGCGGTGATGAGTCAGTTTTGGATTATATGTAAGAGATGAGACTTTCCAAGTCGATTTGCTCGTAGAAATATGGATTATAGCTCTTTTTGCGCGAATCAATGTGATGAGCAATGTTCGTGGTTTCCACTTCGATGAAGTGGGAGCCGAACCCAGCGTTTTAAGGCCCTAAAACGAACGGTTTTCGAGATATTGCCAGAAAGCTATCCCCGGTCTGCGATATTTCAGCGGTTGCCATAGTAACGTTGATCTGTTTCTCAGAGGGAACACAGTTATTTGGGAATATCTCCAAAACCGTTCATTTTAGGAACTTAAAAAGTGTGTTTCGGGGTCCCTACAGGACCTCCGAGTATTGTTTCTCGAATCTGGTGGCTTAAATGAGCTAAATCCGAACTTTGTACCGACTGTCCTTGCTCAGTGCCAAAGGGCCAAAAAAAAGTCACATACAAATTGAATTTTCAAAAACCGTTTCTTAGTGGGCCTCTACATACTCGGATCAACCAACATGCGAAATTTCAGCTTTCTAGGTCTAGTGGTTTGAGCCCTGCGTCGATGACTAAATTTTGGATTGTCAATGCCAAAGGGCCGAAAAAAGTCACTTACAAATTGAATTCTCAAAAACCGTTTCTTAGTGAGCCTTTACATACTCGGATCAACCAACATGCAAAATTTCAGCTTTCTAGGTCTAGTGGTTTGAGCCCTGCGGTGATGAGTCAGTTTTGGATTATATATAAGAGATGAAAGGGGTCTTCCTGTGTATGGGGACCTAACACAACGTAGAGGGTCAGTTTCTATGTGACGTGTATTGCGTTTCGTCTACAAGGCTTTCAATTTTATTTCACGTCAGGAAGTACACATTTTAACTAACATATTTTTTGGTCGACATACGGGTTCATCGTAAGGATGTTTGTTTTTGTTACTGTGTGGTAGATATACCCATATTTGGATATCTGGGTGATATGTTGTAGACAATAGAATTGTCTGTCTGTCTTTCTGTGTATCTTTATGTACGCCTATAACTCGTGTTCGGATGCTTGGTGCATCGTAAAAATAGGTATGGTATCCATGAGAGCTAATACACCAATAATTTATAAAACTCTTCACCGTACTTTTCATACAGTAGAAGGGTGAATATAGGGAAAAACTTTTCAAAATACATGCTAAAATAGGCGAAATATAAAAATTATCCTAGAAGGACGACCAATTTCGAGATACACAATTGGTGAGTCTAGAAAGGGTCTCCGAAAACCACATTTTAAGGCCCTTAAATTAACAGTGTGTGTGATATTCCCAGAAAACTAACTTCGTTCTGATAAACTTATGAAGGAATGACAAACCGCTAACCATTGCAACAGTAGCTCAATTGATACCGTCTGGTGTTAACACCGAAGACCGTTCGAAGAACGGGTGCTTCTGCTTGTAAATTCATAAAGTTAATAAATCGATACAGCTTCCATATTTCTATTATTTCCGGCGATTACTTGTATCCAGTTCATCTTTTCAGGGGGAACGCGGGTGTACGAGTACCCCTTAAACATTTGAAAACTGTTTAAGGAACAATATTGGTACATTTGTATCTAGTTTGGCGAATATAACTTCCGACTTGGAAGTTCAGCGATCAGCTGGCGTCAACGCGCTGTTCATAACAGCTGGAGGAGATTTTAGAGTAATCCTCGATTTAAATCGATCTATCGAATCAGTTTCTTTCGGTCGGCAACTCGGCACTCCATTCTTATCAGCACGTAGGTATTGTTTGGAGGCGCGGTAGGTTGTTATTTTGTGCTTGTGGCTAGTTTTGAAGGATGACCTGATCCACCCAGGCATCGAAAGAGCTGAAAGTTAATTATTTGAACACAAACAGTGACCGGACTTTGCAAATATTACCGGAAATTGCGAGATCGCGATGTTTTGTCGACTACAACTGAGAGTACCCCTTAAATTTGTTTTAGAAAGAAGCACTGCAGTTACTTAATACTATAATTCAGCTGGAGCAGTAACAAAAGGTATGTTCAGGCGAGTTGCTACTGTGCAGTGCAAAACGTGATAAAATGTAGTTTAGTGTGGCTAATTTACAGGGTCCTTGTACACCATGAGCGTTAAATGTTTTGTTAATAAGCATTTTGTCTAATGTGCTAGTGTGCAAGGTCCGGGGTTCTGTTAGCGTGAGGGTTGGAAAAGTGGTGTCTTGTACTTTCTGGTGGCAAGCTAGCTGTTTATATTGCAGTTTGCAACTAAATCGCTTGGCTGAGAGGTCCCAGGTTCGATTCCTGGCTCAGTGAGTGATTTTAGCGTGAGGGCCAGAACGTTGAACTTTTATTATTTAACAGATTGCACAGTTGTTTAAGATTCTTTTCCTCAGGATTAGGTCTCCTTCAGTTGCATTTTAGAAGTTGCGATTCACAGTAGGTAGGTGCCGCAACTGCAGTGGCACTCAATGTGTCTAACCAACCTATCTCTTCTCTTCATTAGCAGTCACCAGAAACATCTCTCCTCTCCCACTCGTCTTAATGCCTCTTCATTCGTAACCCTATCTACCCAACTAATTTTCATCATTCCCCAGTAACACCACATTTCAAACGCTTCAATTCTCCTCTTTTCTGCTGCTCCAACAGTCCAAGTTTCACTTCCATAGAGCGCCACGCTCCATACAAGGGCCTTAAGAATGACTTCCTAATACCGATACTTAAATCTGTATTCTATGTCAACAAATTCCTTTTGTGTGGAAATGATTTCCTTGTCTGTGCTAACCTACATTTTACTGTAAATCTTCTATGCTTTGTCCATCACTGCATATTTAGCTTCCTACGTAGCCTAAATGAAGTCACCTACTTCCTTTAGCTTTTCACCTGCCAATTTGACATCGATGGGGGTTTCTGGTTTGTTTCGACTGCATTCCAATGTTTCTGTTTTACATTTATTAACTTTCATCATGGATTCTTTCCTCAAGACAGAGTCCATATTATTTAGAAACTCTTAAAAATCCTCTGGTGTGTCGGCTATGATGACTGTTGTGTTGGCAGCAAGCACAAGAGTGTAGTGCAGTATCTTTGACATAGTCTTTGATATCAGTGAAGTTCAGTGTCAAATCAATATGGTGTGTATCGTGTGAATTGTGAACCTTTCCACAACAAATAATAAAAATATGCATTCTAGAGGAGTCTATGTGATTTATTGAGAAGTGAACCTAACATTTTACGGCGACCGTGACAGGACTCATTCATAGTAAAAGGCTCCCGTGAAGAAAGAAGATGGAAAGACTCGCTAAAGAAAGAACCGTAAAGCGGCGGTTATTTACGCGCTCACACAATCAACTAATGGCGTTGTTAGAAGATGATCAAACTGAAACGGAAAAAGTGCAAGTGCAACTTGAAATCCTTCAAGAAAAGTATGATGATATCTCTAATTTAGATGGATTAATATTTCAACAGATGATAGACGACGAGTGTGAGGATGACGAAATAGAAACGGAATGTGAATCAGCTGATGATTACAAACACAAATACCTTAGCTGTAGAACAAAATCAACACGTTTTATGAATCCCGTTGTTTCCATTACCCCTCCACAAAGAGTATTGAATGACAATGTTTGTGATAAAAAGAAATCTAGACTTCCAAGAATAGAATTTAAGAAATTTTCTGGTGAAATAATTGATTGGTTATATTTTTGGAGCCAGTTCCGTAAAATTCACGAGGATGAGGACATTGGGAAGGAAGATAAATTCCAATATTTAATTCAGGCTATGACAGAAGGTTCCAGAGCATATGAATTAGTTACTAGTTTTCCACCCACTGCCGAGAATTATGACAAAGCTATAGAGAGTCTTCAAGCTCGATTTGGTAGAGAGGACTTGCAGGTGGAAGTTTATGTTCGTGAATTTCTCAAACTAGTATTGACGAATGCAGTCAATTCCAAAGAAAGGCCAACACTGAGTAGCTTGTATGATAAATATGAGTCACATCTTAGATCGCTGGAAAGTTTAGGCGTTACTACAGAAAAATTTACTGCAATGCTGTATCCCCTAATTGAATCATCTTTGCCAGAAGACCTATTAAGAGCATGGCAGAGGAATACTTCCTTCAGGTGTGATTCCATATCCAAAGATCGTTTGCAGCAGCTCATGGCTTTTCTTCAAAATGAAGTAGTAAGTGAAGAAATAATTTCATTGGCTATGAAAGGGTTTAGTATTAGCACATCCCAAGGATCTAAGATTAAGGGAAAGAAACCAAGGGATGTCATTGAACCAAATATACCTACTGCTTCTGCTTTGTTTGCTGATGTTTCTAAGAGACAAGAGTGTGTTTTTTGTCTTAAACCTCATTCGAGCCCAGAGTGCATTAAAGCTCAAAAAATGACTGTAGGGGAGAAAAGGAAAGTCTTAAGTGATAAACACTGTTGCTTCAATTGTTTAAAGAAGGGCCATGCAAGTAGAGCTTGTAAATCGATTGTCAGGTGCAATGTTTGTGGTGGTAAACATGTGGTATTAATGTGTTATAAGCTCCGTGACAAAGAAAATGAAAGTGTGTCCAAACAGAATTACGAGGGAGACAGGAATTTGGTTCTCCAGGATGCCAATAATGTGGATAAGGCTTTAGCTAATGTGTCTTGTTCTCCTGAGGTGTACTTGCAAACCCTGGCAGTTGTCGTTAAAGGAAAGGGTAAACAAAAAAACTGTACGAGCTGTCATTGATACTGGGTCTACTAAATCCTACATTGCACGTGACCTAGCCGAAGAAATGGGGTATCAGTCAATCAGGAAGGAAACGTTAATACATTCCTTGTTTGGTGGAGTACGTTCTCGAGAAGCAAAACACGACTGTTACAGAATAAGTTTAAAGCGATTGGAGGGAAACTATTCCAAGGAGCTGGAAGTTTTAAGCCAAGATATTATTTGTGAAGATGTCCCATATATTAAGAATGGTTCTTGGAGTGAGGAGATAAGGGATCTGAAAATATGTTTAACTGATGTACGAGAGCGAGGGCCTGTGCAGATTCTGATTGGGGCCGATAAGGCGGGTGAACTGCTCACTGGGAGGAAACATCAACTAAAATGTGGCCTAGTTTTGGTGGAGACTTCCCTAGGGTGGACACTAATGGGAAAAGTCATAGGTAACAAGGCCCAAAGGGATTCGGCATCATTATTAGTGTCATCATTGTTTTCCCAACATACAAGAATTTCTGATCTCTGGGACTTAGAAATTCTTGGAATTACTGACCCTGTTGTGAAAGAATCTATCGTCGAGAGGAATGAGCGTGTTAGAAATAACTTCCTTGAGACTGCACAACTGAATGAAGATAACAGATATGAAGTGTGTCTGCCTTGGAGTGAACAATATCCACCTCTCCCTGACAACAAAGAAATTGCTCAGCACAGATTAGAAATCACTACAAAGAAACTACAAGCTGAACAACATTATCAGGAGTACGATAATGTCTTACGAAGTTGGTTGGAGCAAGGAATCATCGAGAGGGTACCTGAAGAAGAACTGAAGAATAGTGGACACTATCTACCTCACCGACCTGTCTTCAAAGAAAACAGCACCACCAAGATCAGGCCTGTTTTTGATGCCTCGGCGAAGCAGAGAAACGCTCCATCTCTGAACGAATGTATTGAAAAAGGGCCTAACTTCATAGAGTTGATCCCTAGTTCGCTACTGAAGTTCAGAGAAAATGAGATCGGTGTGACGGCTGATGTAGAAAAAGCATTTCTTCAAATAAGTGGCAATCCTAGAGACCGTGATTTTCTGAGATTCCTTTGGTGGGGGGAGGAGAAATGTACAGGGAAGGTAGAAGTGTTCCGTCACAATAGAGTTGTCTTTGGACTTGCATGTTCTCAGTTCCTATTGTCGGCAACCATCAAACTCCACTTGAACGAGTTGAAGAGACAAACAGTCGATAATAGTTACTACTCAACTTCAACAATAGAAAGATTGGAAGAATGTTTTTATGTGGATATCTGTGCTATTAGTGTTAACAACAGAAATGACCTTCATTCATTCATGCGAGAGGCAAGCATAATAATGGATAAGGCATCTTTCAATCTCCGAGGGTGGGAGTATTCTCAGGATGGTACAGCTGAAAATCTTACTCATGTGCTAGGGCTCATTTGGAATAAAGGAGAAGATACCATTGAACTGAATCTAACTCATGTTAACGATTTCAAATATGATGTAATCACTAAAAGAGCTATACTAGGAGCTGCACATAAGGTGTTTGACCCTATTGGCTTCGCATGTCCGGTATTTCTCTGTCCAAAATTAATCTTGCAAGAACTATGGGCCACTGACTTGGGTTGGGACACCAGAGTAGACGAAACAACAAAGAGAAGATTCATGAAGTGGTTGGCAGAACTACCTCAGCTGTCTGAGATAAAGATTCCTAGATGTTTGATCGGTAGTGTCCAGTCGGTTGAAGATATATCTCCACGTGTTCTGCGACGCCAGTCAAACTGCGTATGCTGCAGTTATATTCTTGCGAATACAGAGGGTTGACAATATAGAGCTACGATTTGTACAAACCAAGACAAGAGTGGCACCCAAGAAGAGTATCACCATACCACGCCTGGAATTATTAGCAGCTACAATAGGGGTTCGACTAGTGACGTCAGTACTGCCAACATTAACTGCAAAAGAAATCGTTACTTATTATTGGAGTGACTCGTCGACTGTGTTGTCCTGGATCAAGTTAGACGAACCTTGGGGGACCTTCGTGTGGAACAGAGTGCAAAAAATTCGAAGACTGTCCAGAATAGAACAGTGGCGGCATGTTCCAGGAACAATGAATCCGGCTGACCTGGCATCAAGGGAATGTAGCACAAAACAGTTACTTCAACAGAGATGGTGGGAAGGGCCAAAATGGCTAAAACAATCCACTACACAATGGCCTAGCCCCGAAATTTCAACAAACGATGATGAATTCTTCCAAGAAAGAAAAAAGAAAGTCAACACTATGACGGTGTTAGAAGACAAGTCCAATACCCAAGAATGGCACCTTGACTATTTCTCAAGTTTCCGTAGAACAGTTCGTATGATAGGATGGATCTTGAGGTTTCTGTATAATTGTCGACAGAAAAATAATAGAAGAACTACCGAACTATCCATTGAAGAAACCACAGAAGCAGAAAAAGTCGTGATGAAGTTCATACAAAAGGAGTGTTTTGTTGGTGAAAAGGATGAAAGATTCAACTCACTATGTGTTTTCATGGATGATGAGGGAGTGATGAGACTGAAAACAAAAATTATATCGCGCAAAGATGATTATGCTTTCCGTTGTCCTGCTATCCTTCCTGCGAAGCATACAGCAGTTCACGCTCTCATTAGGGAGAAGCACAAAGACTTATGTCATGCTGGAACCCAGATTCTGCTCAGTGGGCTCAGACAGAAATATTGGATCCTTGGAGGAAGGAGAACGGTGAAGGGTGCAATTAAAACATGTGTTGTCTGCAGGAGGTACCATGGAAAACATCTTGAAGCAGAACAAACTCATCTCCCCAGAGACAGAGTAAGAGAAGCCTCAATTTTTGAAATAACAGGGGTCGACTTTGCCGGGCCTCTGATTTTGAAAGGTGGAGAGAAAGCCTGGGTCTGTCTGTTCATGTGTGCGGATTTTCGTGCAGTACACCTGGAGCTAGTAACATCTTTGGCTACTGCAACATTCCTCGAAGCTTTTCGGCGCTTCGTGTCCAGACGTGGAAGGCCAATGATTGTCTATAGTGACAATGGGACAAACTTTCAAGGCACCTGCAATATGTTGGAGACAATTCAGTGGGATAAAATTGCTGAATATAGTTCTGTACACCAAATAAAATGGAAATTCAATCCTCCCACTGCAGCATGGTGGGGAGGATGGTGGGAGAGGCTGATTGGTGTCCTCAAGCAAATGCTCAGGAAAGTTCTGGGAAAGTCATGTCTGTCGTACCAAGAAATGATGACTGTTCTGTGTGACATTGAAGCTGTCATGAATTCACGACCACTTACTTACCTGTCCAATGATGGAGAAGACTTGATGGCTATCACCCCTGCAATGTTCCTACAGGAAGTCAAGGAGATTGGAATGCCCGATATCGACATGATAGAGGACATAAAACTTGACAGAAGATTCAGGTACAGACAGAAAGTAAAGGAAAAATTAAGGGTAAGATTCAGGAATGAATATCTTGGACAGCTAATACAGAAGAACCACATTAGGAAAAGTCATCACAAACCCTGTGTAGGTGAAGTAGTACTGGTAGCCAGTGACAACACGAAGAGACTAGGCTGGCCGCTGGCAAGAGTGACGGAGGTCATCCCTGGCAAAGGTGGTGTCGTGAGAGTTGTTCGCTTGGCGACTACAAAAGGAGAGCTACTGAGGCCAGTACAGAGGGTGTATCCACTTGAAGTGACATCTGGAGAAGATCATGCTTTAAGACTGCAAATTGAGCGGAATGAAAATGAGAAGAAGGAGAAAAATCCAAAGACGGTTAAACCATCTACTAATACTTCTGATCTCATCAAAACCAGTAGTGGGAGAGTGGTGGTTAAACCAAAGAGATATTTTGAGTGACTTATTTATTTCTGTGTTCATTTATTTTGTGAAAATATATGTGTTATGTTATTTTATTGTTTTGTTGAGTTGTTTCCACAACTCAAGGTGGGAGAATGTTGTGTTGGCAGCAAGCACAAGAGTGTAGTGCAGTATCTTTGACATAGTCTTTGATATCAGTGAAGTTCAGTGCCAAATCAATATGGTGTGTATCGTGTGAATTGTGAACCTTTCCACAACAAATAATAAAAATATGCATTCTAGAGGAGTCTATGTGATTTATTGAGAAGTGAACCTAACAATGACGATTTTATCAGCAAATCTCTGAGTTGTAATATTTGTCCTTCAATCTTTACTCCTAGTTAGAATTTGTCTCCAATTTCCTTCATTGATTGTTCAATGTGTACGGTACATAGAAAAGTATCCTATGGGTGCTAATTTGCAGCCTTGCTTTACACTTTTCTGAAAACCAGCTTCTCTGTCATATCCTTCCACTCGAATAACTGCTGTCTGGTTTCTGTAGCCTAAAGTCTACATTGTAGAGCACCTTCCTATAACTGTAGCCCACATTATTTCAATCGTTTTCAAAATGCCATACGGTAGGTACAACTTATTCCAAGCACTGTTATCAAAACCCATGAATGTTCTTTTATCCTTCCCTTATTCTAGCTTCCAAAGTGAGCCTAAGAATTGGTACTGCTTCCCTTGTTCCTACGTTTCTCCTGAAGCCAAACTGGCCTTCACCAATCTATTTCAATAAGTCCTTCCATCCTCTTCTAAATTATTCTATTCAGGATCTTTGAAGCATGAGTGATCAAGCTGATTCTACGATACCGGCAATCTTCAAATCTTTCAGCTCCTGTTTTCTTCGGTACGCTAGGGACGATAAAGTTATTCTTGAAGTCAAAGGGTAGGCTACGGTACCTCACCTGTCTCATTAATCCTACAACCGGGTGAGTTAGCCGTGGTGGTTACGGCATGACTGATGGCAGTCGCTCACATCCGGGAGGCGAGGAGGTTCGAATCCCCCCGCCGGCAACCTTGAAGATGGTCTTCTGTGGTTTCCCATCTTCCTTCCAGGCAAATGCCGGGGTTGGTCCCTAACTATAGGCCACAGCCGCTACCTTCCAACTCCTCGTCCTTACAATCCAACTTCCCTCCTTCCCTCCCCAACGGTACGGTACTTGTAGCTCACCCATTGGGTGTCCGTCTCGAAGCAGCTACAAAACTGGCGAGCCGATCATGTCCTCGGACACTCCCGGCACTAAAAGCCATCCGCTAAAAAAAAAAAAAAAAAAATAATAATAATAATCCTACAAACTGAGTTCAATAAGCCGATGAAACGATTAGCTCAAGACAGTGAAGCTTGGAAAGCTGCATCAAACCAGTCGAAAGACTGAAGACACAAACAACTAACACGTAGAGATATTTTAAGTACTGTAGTCTTAACAGACGTGACTTAATTTAACAATGAAGGTGATTCTTACAGCCTGAGTCCTGTTTGGACATGTTCGTGTCCTGTGCACGTTAATCTAAAATATTTGATTGCAGAGGATACACAGGTTTAAAAGTGTAACTATACACTTCTTTATGACGACAATTATGAAAGTTACCCTGTGATACTATTTATAAGTCGGTAAAGACATCTTCGAGTCCCTTCCATTCAATTTGGTTCCGAGGGATTTATGTTGAGTTGGGTTTGAAGTGGGTTTCTTGTAACACGAAGAGGAAGTATTGTCCTGTATTTTCTGAAACTCACTGTATCCTGTTACTGCTAATTTCTTGGTACTCGTGGTGTGACTTGAGTTTACTTTCTCGTTGATAGGTTTGTAGTGAAATTTAGCGGAATACATTCCGCCTGCCCCGTCATATTGTGCTTAGATTTGTGTGAAACCAATTGTAGGACAATTTATTCGGTGTTGCACGAGTAATTCCACATTCTATCACGATGATAGACAACTGTAGTTTACCCTAACGTATATCTTATAAAGTCGAGCGCCATGGTCATATACGTTTTAACGTCAACCTCTTCCACTCACTGTGCATCTCGTTACCAGTAGCCTTATTTGAATTCCGAGTGCTGAAATCACCCCATGTGTTATAAATGTCAATAATTTGGTGTACTGTTATAAGTACGGCCTCCTATAATTCTTAAGCTCATTGCTTGTCTTCTAGTTTGCTGAACATTATGGATCAACAACTATTCATTAACCCGGCAGTGGTATCGTGGGGTGTGACGTACCCAGGTGGTAATAGTTCTGTTTATTTCTAACAGAGGGTGTGATCTACTTGGTTCATGACTTGTGTAGCTGCAGGTAGAGACCTTGGGAAGGTATTAATCACATTCTGAACAGTTAGTTTCAAGTCAGATCTCTTGGTGACTAGTCTGAAAGTGCGCTGGGCATCTCACACCCCACGATACCACTCGCGTTTGGAAAACAGGTCAATGCAGGGTAAGGTTTTACGGAACTACGAGGTCATCTGCTCCTAAGGTTTTACTGAATTGTACATGATTGTTTAAGGGGTGGGGGGAGGGGGGGGAAGAAAAATGGGAATTTTATCATTAAAGCGCATATTTGGATATGGAATTTGGTAATTACAGCCACTTATCGCTTCAATAATTTCAAACAGTTATTTCCTTTTTTTCCAAACTGTAGATGGATCTCCATGCTGAACATACAAACCAAATCGCGAAGTGGCTGGAGGAAGAAGAGGAAGCTATTGATTCGAATTCAGATTCAGAAGAGGATTTTGTATATACAAGCGATCATAATAGTGACTCAGAATTAGAAGCTGTAGTCGGAAATTGAATCGGAAAATCATTCTACAAACTATTTTCAAGGGAGAGATGGTGTGACTAAGTGGAAAAAAGTGTGTCCTCTGCCCAATGTTCGAACGCGTAGGCACAATATTATAACTCACTTACCAGGCGTTGTAGGAGGCGCCAAAAATGCAAAAACTCCATTGGAGTGTTTTTCCCTTTTTATTTCACCGGATATAGTAGGACGAATTGTTACCTGCACTAATAGAAGAATAATCAAAATAAGGGAGAGTTATGGGGCTAGTCAGTCAGTGGCACGAGATACAGATGAATGTGAAATAATGGCAGTGTTTGGTATTCTTTATCTAGCTGGTACGAAGAGGGCCAATCATGTAAATTTGGAAGAATTGTGGACAACTGACGGAACTGGCGTAGAAATCTTCAGGAGCGTCATGTCTCTAAACCGTTTTCGATTTTTGCTACGCCACCTCAGATTCGATGACCCCGAAACAAGGGATGCCCGGAAAGAAATTGATAAAATGACCCATATTCGGGATGTTTTTGAAATATTTGTTGGTAACTGTGCAAAGCATTACTCTGTGGGGGAGTATGTGACACTAGATGAAAAATTGGAGGCTTTCAGAGGACGGTGCTCGTTTCGAGTTTATATGCCCAATAAACCCGCTAAATATGGCATCAAGATATTTGCTTTAGTAGATGCAAGAATGTTTTACACTGCAAAGCTTGAAATTTATGTAGGCCAGCAACCAGAAGGGCCATTCCAGCAAAGCAACAAAGTTAGCTACCTGGTAGAGCGTATGATTGCCCCCATAGCAAACTCAGGGAGGAATCTCACGTGTGACAACTGGTTTACCAGCTGCACCTTAGCTCAGACATTGGTAGATGAGTACAGGATAACTGTGGTAGGAACTTTACAGAGGAATAAGAAATAAATCCCTCCTGAATTTCTTAACACAAGAAACAGAGGTGAATATTCAAGTGTGTTCGGGTTCTCTGGTAACACAACGCTGGTGTCCTATGTACCTAAGAAGGGTAAAGTTGTTCTTTTGTTATCCACAATGCATCACGATGCCAGTATTGATGCATCAACAGGAGATAAGGCCAAACCGGAAATGAATACTTTCTACAACCTAACTAAATGTGGTGTAGACGTTGTTGATGAGCTATCAGCAACCTATAACGTTGCCAGGAACAGTAGAAGATGGCCTCTGACAGTATTTTTCTCAGTACTGAATGTCGCAGGAATCAATGAAAAAATTATATTTGAGGCTAATTGTAAGCAAGAGATTGTGAGGAGGAAATTTTTAAAAAATCTTTCCCTGCAGCTTGTTGAAGGCCAGATCCATAAAAGACAACATTTGACAAACCTTCCTCGGGAATTGACCAGTAAAGTGAAGAGAAGTAGCTCCAAGACACCCAGCGCTGGAGAGCCAGCCACGAAAAAGACAACAACAATGCGGTGCTGTCACTACTGCCCCCGAGGCAAGGACCGAAAATCTCGTTATAGGTGTGCGACGTGTGATGTATACTTATGTATGGAACACATAAACCCCATCTGTGCACAATGCATTCCGGTCGTGGGAATTGAAGAAGGATGATCCGTTTCTTTTCTTGAGTGAATTGTGTTATTGTATATAAGACATTGTTGGTCTGTGACAATGAGTTTGTATTCTTCTGTTCATTATTGGGGCCGTTCATAAAGCTCCAAGTGACAATGTGTACCACTAATAATATTCATGTTGTTCATTAAATGTTACATACAGAGCATTGTTTTATTGGGTACCTCATACCCCACGATACCACTGGCGTAACTTTTCTTAGCGATACCACTGTCGGGTTAAGAGTGAACCGGGTGAATTGCCTAATATTGTAAGTTTTATTTATTATGTATATCGTGTAACATAGCAATCATAGTGATGTGCATGACAAGCAAGGTATAGTGACTTAAGTTAATACGTGCTACCAAATAGAAGGCTAACCAGGATATTTAATATTCTATTGTTACATGAAACATACATTATGGGATTTGAAGCCATTTTTCAGTCTTGGCTAAGTAAACAAGAGTTTGGTGTTTTTCAGACGGCCAGCACGATTCTACCCAAATGAGCTGGGTTAATCCCTAATCCTGTAAAAATATTACATGAGATTAATAATAATACACTTGGAAGCCCAGTTTCGATCGTCAAGTGAATATGGGTGAAAATATACCTAACAATATGTACACTTATTCAGTTGCAGTACGCAACTCGTCAGTATTTGTTTGTTGTAGTCTATATGATGTTTTGTTGAGATACTGGATGTGGTGTTTGACCTCCGGAATTTGCCTGTATGGAGTGAATATGTGGTTGTTTAAATGGTCAATTCTGATTGTACTGTATTGTACACGCTACTTATCTGGTTGGCGTCTTGTGCTGTCCTGTTGAGAGCAATTCACTGGGCCACTTATTGCACTCGTCTGACTGGAAGTTCCTGTGTGTGAGGGTCTGTTATCTCGCTGGACTGTTCCCCCTCCCCGCATTCCTAAATGCTATGTGCTCCTGGTGCAAGTGTACAACCAACAAATACTGATGAGTTGCTTTACTAATACTGCAACTGTATAAGTGTAGATAAGTGTATATTTTTTCACCCGTATTTTCAGACATAGATTTTATAGCTGAAGTGTAATGGATCTGATGATGATCGCTTGACGATCGAAACTGATCATTCAAGAGTATTTATTAATCTTATGTATTTTTTTTTTCAGGATGAGGAAATAACCCATTCGATTTGGGTACAATCGTGTTGCCCGAAGGAAAAACACCAAACATTTCTACATGTAACTTAGTACAGTTGTTCTGTCTTTATGTTTTACGTGTGCTCATACTTGTATAATATTTTCTAGGAATCAATTGAACAGTTACCCTCTTATAATCTGCTGGACGAGTCTTCTGATATGTATGAAGATAAGAGCTGGAGGGTCAAATTGGAACATCAACTACAGGTGATCATAGGTTCTATATATCCTCTTTTATAAATATTTCGCATTTTAGCAGCAAGTGTTTGCTGACGTTATTATATGCATAATGCGGTTTCACTGGGGCGTATTGTAGGTGAAATCTCCGCCACATGCTGTGCGAAGAGAAGCCAATTTATTGGTGATGCAGGTTCATTGTACTGACACTCTGGGCCCTATTGTAGGTGAAATCTACTCCACACCCTGTGCAAACAGTACCTAATGGTAATGCAGATTCACTGTATTCGAATTCTTGGCCCTATTCGACGTATAGTCTACATCTGTGCCAACCGTTGCTAATTTATTGGTAATGCAGGGTCACGTTGTTGGCAACCTGGGCCGTATTCTATGTGAAGTCTACACCTGTGCAAACAGAACCTAATGATAATGCAGAGTCACTGTACTGGAATTGTTGGTCTTATTCTATGTGAAGTCTACACCCATGCCAACAGTAGCTAATTTATTGATAATGCAGGTTCGCTCTGTTGGCACCCTGGGCTCTATTGTAGGTCAAGTCTACACCTGTGCAAACAATATCTAATGGTAAAGCAGATTCGCTCTGTTGGCACCTTGGGCCCTATTGTAGGTAAAGTCTACACCTGTGCAAACAATAGCTAATTGAAATGCAGATTCACTGTACTGGAACTCTTGGCCCTATTCTATGTGAAGTCTACACCACATGCTGTGCTAACAGTAGCTAATTTATAAGTAATGCAGGTTCACTGTGCTGACACGCTGGGTTATATTGTAGGTGAAGTCTACACCACGTGCTCTGCTAACAGTAGCTCTTTTATCTGTAATAGAGGTTCAGTGTACTGATCCTCTGGGCCCCATTGTTGGTGAAGTCAATATCACGTGCTGTGCTAACAGTAGCTCTTTTATTTGTAATGCAAGTTCATTGTACTGACATTCTGTGCTCTATTGTAGATGAATTCTACACCATATGCTGTGCTAACAGTATCTAATTTATTGGTAATGCAAGTTCACTGTATTGGCACCCTGGGCCCTATTGTAGGTGAAGTCTACTCCTGTGCAAACAGTAGCTAATGGTAATGCAGAGTCACTGTACTGGCATTCTGGGCCCTAATGTAGATGAAGTCTACACCACATGCTGTGTTAACAGTTGCTAATTTATTGGTAATGGAGAGTAGGATAAATAAGGTGGTTCTGGCGCAGGGGCTAATGGGCAAGATGGCCGCCGCGTGCAACCAGCCCTATGTTATTCTTATGGAGGGGTCAGTCAGAGCTGGCGCAGTGGCTAATGGGCAAAATGGCCGCCGCGCCATGAGACCGTGAATGACGTCACAGAGAGAGGTCGGCCGTGTAGTTGCTAATTGGAATATTTATTATTATTATTATTTATATTATTAGGTAATTATTGATTGATCATGTGCAATCCAGACCAGCTTTATATCGTCAACCACTTGGGTGTAGTGGCTAGTAATCTTGAATGTCACCGCGGAGGCCCAAATTCGATTCCTGGCTCGGCCAAGTAATTTAATTTCTGGTCTCACGAGTGGAACGGGGTACACTCAGTCTTGTAAGGCAAAAGTAAGAAAAGGCGGGTTTTAATTCATACCTCTGCCATTCAGCCTAACCCAACTTTGTTTAATCTCACCTAACCTAACCTAACTTCAAAGTGAGAGCAAAAAGTGGGGAGCAAAAAAGTGAGAGCAAATATATAAGCGTAAAGTGGGAGCAAATGTGACAGCACAAATAATAAACTTAGTTATAACCTAACCTAACCTACCCTAACCTAACCTAACTTTACCTAACCTAACTTTACCTAACCTAACCCAACCTAACCTAACCTAACTTCAAAGTAAGAGGAAATATCAGAGCAAAAAGTGATAGCAAAAAAGTGAGAGCAAGAAAAAGTGAGAGTAAAAAGTAAGAACAAAAAGTCCTCTCGGCACGCCGGAAGGTGGAGGTAGATTTCATCGGGCAAACTTGGGGATAGGCGAAAATAGGCAGAATATGCACGTTTTCATAGAAGGATCAGACCTCAATTATTGCGAGAAAGTATTTTATAATTGGAGCTTAATTAACTTTGGTTTTCGTCATTTTATGCAAATTTTAAACATTTTATTGTCTAATGTATGGGGACGGTAACCTTCCTGTAACGGTCTGTTACTTCTTCACGCAAAATTATATCTCCCGCAGAGATTTTGGTTGGTTCCTCAGTTTAGGGACTGCGACAACGCGGTCATGTAACCCCGTGTACTTTGGGTGAGTGTAGAATCTCTCTGATAAACAGTGTGAATTGTAATGGCTGCATTAGTCTGTAATTCAGGCGAGGACTGCAGACGGTCAATTTCAAGCAGTAGTTCCTAATGTTGGTACCAGATACCTAGCTCTGAACTTGGCTACGAGATGCCACCGCAACCAGCAACTCGCAACGAACGTTGGATCTTCCCCTCCAAAGGAAAGAATACTGAGGGATTTTTAGCGCTCTTAGAAAATCCGACGACTTCGGCCGGCTTTGAACCCGCAAACTTGGTCATAGAAGTTCAGCATACTACCAGTTACGTCACCGAGGCCGCTTCTCACTTAGATGGAAAACTGAATGTGATCGCGTGCGAGTGCGTTGTCATGGCTACGTCTGATGGCTCATTCCTCATCAATTTAGTAGTGTTGTCATGGCAACCTCTGATAGCTCTTGGCATTTTCCTATAATTCCGAAATCATTTTTCACATCCCTTGGCGTAATGGTGGGTCATATCAAAAATTCTTTCAGACAAAAGTTTTAGGTAATTATTAGGGGAATATTGTCCATTTTGTACGGTTTTGATATTGTGCCTATTAAGAGAGATATGATTAATGTTTCCCGAAAAACCCACTTTTTCCCACCCCTTTGGTCAATGGTTGGTGCTATCGAAAAACTCTTCAAACATAAATTTTTGGGACTTATTCGACACATAGTATGATGAACTTTGAATGGATTCGATATTTCAAATATTAAGAGAGTTATAGCGATATTTCACTTTTTCGAAAAATGCCCCCCCCCCATTTTCACCCCCGTCGACCGATTGTGCCCATTAACGAACTCGAACGAGATTTTATAGCGATACATTTATGTAAAAAATTCAAATTGTTTGGTGCAAAATTGCGGTAGTTATCGTGTCCACAAGAAAGTGATATATGTATATATATATATATATATATATACATAAATTATATATAAACTTTTTAACTGACGGTGGTTTTGGGGTCTAGGGGATGTGAAACGTGAAGATATGTCGACATTTTCCGGAAGTCAAAACATGGTACCCATTGCAATAGTTAGCTTTCTAATGAAATCTACCTAAAAGTGGCAGCAAAAAGGTAAGAGCAAATGTGAGACCACAAATAATAAACTTAGTTATAGCCT
This sequence comes from Meconema thalassinum, assembly GCA_946902985.2. Taxonomy (NCBI): domain Eukaryota; kingdom Metazoa; phylum Arthropoda; class Insecta; order Orthoptera; family Tettigoniidae; genus Meconema; species Meconema thalassinum. Next base: position 149,441,386 of record OX336397.1, read on the forward strand.
AACCTAACTTTACCTAACCTAACCTAACATACCCCCACCCCCCCAAAAACCTCATTTTAAGATTTAAATTAATACCTGTAAGATTTTCTATTTTTTACATTTTTGATTTTCCATTTTTGATTTTTTCATTTTAGTTTTTAGATTTTTAGATTTTGATTTTACAGTTTTGTCATTTTATATTGTATATTTTAGATTTTAGTGTTTTGATTGTACATTTTTTGATTTTAGATTTTACATTTTAGATTTTCCGAAAAGAGTAAACTACAAGGTCACATACCTAACCTAACCTCAGTTTACCTAACCAAACATATCCTCACCTAACTCTACCTAACCTAACTTTACCTAACCTAACCTTTAAAGCTAGGCCAAAGGCTAATCAACACACCCAAAGTATATAAGGGCACACACAACTATCTTTATGCTAGTATTATAGAGAGTAAGGTAAAGCTAACACTTGCACTGTGACTACTGTGCAAGATGTTTGCTACGCACAACGTGATTAGGATTACAAAGTGCACCGCTTTGTGCTTTTACGTTAAACAAAATAGCAGAGGTATGAGGAATACAGTGGAAGCAAAAACAACAAAAACTAAACAGGATCACGTAGGGAACGAGGAAGGAATACTTTTTTCGATGCGTGCTGGGCCCAAGATTCCGAATCGAAAGAAAGATGACTTCCACAGAAAGTAAGCCAGAACAAATGTTTAAGATAAAATCAAAAGGAAAAAATAAACTTAAGTAATAGAGCAATGGTCCCAGAGACCGTGTTAGTCGTAACTTCGCTACAGTGCGAAGCCAAGACTAAGTCGAATCGAAAGACAAACGAGGAACTCAAATACGAGAAATCATGAGACAGAAGCAAATATTGTACTTACTGAATAAAAATATATTAATAATAAATAAACACATGTGTACTGATTACAAATTAGAAATGAAAATAAAACACGAGCAACTTATATGTAAAATAAAAGGAATCTAGAAATAAATTCAAATCATAATAGCAACTAATTGGAAACGCAATTCAATAATAAAACTTAAAAAAAGATGAAGCAAAATTAAAGAAATTAAAGAAATTCGTGGGATAGATTACAAGAACGACTACTTACAGAGATGACATGATCTGGACTACAATGTCCAGCGCCAAAAACAGAACTCAGACGCTCATGATGTTGTGAAATCATGGGGTAGGGGGTGAAAGGTTGGGGAGTGGAGGAATGCGTATGTAGGGAAACAGGGGGTGGGGGATGACACTGAGTTACGTAATATAACGAAGTCAGAGGAAGTAACACAAAATTAACACATAAAAATAAACGAAATGAAAATTACATTAAATTACTTGACATTACCGGGACATGAAATAAAAGAAAAAAATCAATCAGCTAAGAAATATGCTTCGTAGGAAGATGTAGGCTTACGCTGAGGTAGAAAAGCCGAATCACAACGACATACGATGAAACAAAGAAAGTAATGTGGCGCATGGACAGTGATTAGCACGATGACCATCGCTCACATACATTTCAATAAAACAGAGGGAGGATCTGGCTGAAGACGTGAGACTCAGCTCTGTAACTTTGCCGATTCCATCCACAAAAAACAAGGCTCTGATGCGACTATTCAACGGAGGTCGTCTCAAAAGAACGTCGAACCAGCTGATGACGCAATACAGAGCATAATTAAGCCTCGTTGAAAAATAGCAGATATTTCAGACCTGAGAGATTTACGTAAAAATGAAACCGATTACATGAAAGGGAGGGATGACAAATAAACACAGAGACTTCGCTAAACTAACGTAAACAAAGACGAAGGGATTTGGGTTCATGGATCGAATTCACATCATCATAAGAAAGGAAAATTATAAGTGAATCAAAGGAGACACAAAATGAAAAAATATGGAGAAACAGAAATTTAAAATGACCTCAAGTTAGATAAATTCAATGACTGAATCGTACTTACATTTAGTTGCATTCTGGGTGCGGGCGAAAGCCCGACACGTGCTCACTCGTCCGTCTCACATGACGGCCCCTATTGGAAGGGAGAAACCTTCTCTTAAAGAACGCAGTAACGCGCCCGAGAAAAATAAGTCGTAGATACGACAAACATCCCCTCTCCGAATACATGGGTGGAGGGGGTCCAATGGCGAAGGCAAAGCCTGGCAACAAGTAGTGCTTCAACCAATGGTAAAATTGTACATAAAGTGAGTTAGCAGAAGGGTGAAATATTTCACCATATTGCGAGGTATTACAGGTAGTATGAAGTTTAGGCGCAGTACGAAAGACAGAGAAACTTATGTCACAATAATGCAACATGAAGGAAGATAATAATAATAATAATAACAATAATAATATGACAAAAAATAATGAACCTGATAAAAACGGTTCAAAATTCCCCTGCTCTCCAAAAAAAAAAAATGTTCCTGGCCGTGGAAAATTTCTTTTTTCGTACAAATAGAGAGGCAAAAAAATCGAAAGGGAAAAAAATTGAATAAAAGAATAAAACTGGGTACAGAAGGACCTCCAAAAAAATATCAAAAATTGAACAGTGGACTAATTTTGTCGCGAAGCGAAAGTAGTACTCCTTTCACCCCGCGCTAATACTAGTCACTAAAGTCAATAGTACTGCGTCAAAAGAAATACAGTGAGTTTATATAGTAATAGTAATTGTTGTTCTTGCTAGTTCATGACCATGCGGATGTCAAAATCTTCAAGGTGGACGTTACCCCAAGACTGCCAATCTCTCCAGTCTCTGATGAGAAAAGACAAAGTTAAATCGTGATCACATTAAAAAAAATTACAAATGGAACACCCTGTAATTAGGACCGCTCGTTGAGTCAACGAGGAATATGCAATAGTGTCATAATGTCTTCGAAAGGGAAAGTACTCCCCTTTTCAGCAGCTGAAAATAAAGCCATGTATAGATCCAGTGGGGGTGACTGGTCCATTAACGAGTTCCGAGAAGACCCCAGCCATGTTAGCCCAGGTACACAAGGACTGTTTGTTGTTACTCGCTGCCCGTCTGGATGGTTGCTAGACAAAACACGTCATTCTAAGAACACTTGACAATTTAAAACAAAACAAAATACATGACCTCACAGTAAACATCAAAACCAAGATGACACAAAAGTACATGATATCTCAAAACCATGACACAAAAAATCAATTACATCAATAAATTTAAAATAAATCCAAAGTTCCTACAAGGTAAAGCAGGAAGTGTTGAAGGGTCGTTGACTGTCGCCGAACAATAGGAGTTAAGCCGAGGAGCAGTACAAAAGAGGAGTAGGTGTGCTGTTTACAAATAGTGACCGACGAGGTATATGCTGATGGCCTCAGGCAAAGGTATAGCTCGACAGAGATGTCAAGTATTCACGACACATTCGCGTACGAGAAAGAGGCCACGGGTGTCTCCTGTCTTGTCACAGGAATAAATGAAAAGGAAGCACACGAATTAAAATCTGAATAGGCTCACATGCTAGGTTGGCTATTAAGGAGCTCGGGCTTCCAATTAGAATAAAAGGAAAACAAAAAAAACCATTATAGCGAGGTGAAATTCACAAGATCATTTGACAAATTTTTTCAACTTCGTGACGTGGGCTGAAGTCACTGAATTATCGTGATCGTCCACCAACTCAACTGAGACAGGATTTAAAAAACGTGCAATAGTCTTGGGAGTTGACCAACGTAAGCACAGCTTCCTGGAAATTTGTTTGGTAGCGTCACTCAAAGGATGTAAACGACACAAAACTTTGTCCCCAATTTGGAATTTAACATCATGACGGTCTAAGTTGTAACGCTTCGCCACTCTGGCGTTTGCTTTCTTGAGGTGACCGGTAGCGATGGCCCATTTTTGAGCAACAGAGGTAGTGCGAGAAGGTTCAGAAAGATATTCAATATTTCATTTGAGTAGCAAGGGGTCGACAAGCGTTCGGCCTAGGAATAATTCAGCTGGAGTAGTTTGAACGGACGAATGGAAAGAGGTATTGAACCCGAGACTGAAATACTGTATGTTCATATCCCAGGAGGTTTGATCGGCATTGTGAAAGCGGACATACAAGCCTTCAAGTTTTTGAGAAAACGCTCTACGTGATTTCCCTGCGGTCGATACGGTGACAAGAAAATATGTTGGATGCCCCAGTTAAATACCATAGTTTCAAAAGCTTTGGAACGGAACACAGAGGCGTTATCTGACACAAGGTACTTGGGAGGACCAAAAACTTCAAATATATATCTAGACAAGAAATGGATAGTAGTCTGAGAAGTGATATTCTTTACTGGAAATAACCAAACAACCTTCGAAAAACCATCAATGACAGTTAAAATGGCTTGATTGCCAGATTTTGATCTCACGACCGGACCAAAGTAATCAATGAAAAGGCGTTCGCCGGGACGAGTGACAATACCAGCTTGGTGGAAGCCTACACGTGTGTTCTGGGCAGGTTTAGAACGCTGGCAGGTTAAACATCTTCTGACATGAGCAAAAGCATCTACCTTAATTGAGGGCCAATAAAATTCACCGGATATCTTACGGAAAGTGCGCTGCATCCCTGCATGAGTTCCCAGTGCAGAATCATGATAATATGTCAAAAGCATATCACGTACTGCTAATGGAGCAAAAATTCTAAATTTAGAAGAGTTAGGAAGAACATAGCCTATAACATCATTTCGAACACAAAAGTTGCTTACTGCCGGATCTTTGTTTGCAATTTTTGCACGGAGGTCAGTGCAAAATGGATCCTCAGACTGGAATTTCCGGATTTCCACAAAAGACCAAGGACAATGTTGCAATAGGAAAATATTATCTTGAAGTGGTGTACTGATAGAAACGCTCTCGATTGGAGTCCTAGGGGTCTCTTCAAACATGCGTGATAGGCAGTCAGCTACCGGGTTCTCGCTCCTTTTTACGTGGATGATATCAAACTTAAAAGATTACAACCTTAAAATCCACCTGTAGATGCGTCCAAGCTTATTTACGTGAGAAAGACTCCATTTCAAAGCCTCATTGTCGGTAAAAACAGTAAAATGACGGTGTTCTAAGAAAGTCTTGAACTTTCCGCATCCAAAAACCACAGCAAGACTTTCCTTCTCGAAAATTGAGTAACGTCGTTCATGTTGATTTAACATATGACTCGCGAAGGCCACTGGTGCACATTTTCCATCCACACGCTGGCTCAAAACACTAGAAATGGCCAAATCACTGGCGTCACAATGTAAAAAGAAAGCTGATTCGAAATCAGGCGTGTGCAGTACTGGTGCTGACATAAGGGCTTCTTTCAAAACATTGAAAGCTTTGTCCTGTTCTGGCCCCCACACAAATTTCACATTCTTCTTTTTGAGAGCATTTAGAGGTGTCGAAATGTCAGAGAAGTTTTTGATAAAACGAGAATAGAACGTGAACATACCCATTACTCTTCTCAAGACCCAAACTGTGGTGGGCACAGGTAACTGCTGAATGCAATCTGCGCGCTCGGGTATGACATGGATACCATCGGCTGACAGAATGTGGCCCAGAAATTTAATTTGAGTGCAGCCCAAGGAGGTCTTTTTTGGATTGATAGTGAGACCGGCCTTCCTGAGGCGGGATAAAACTTCCCTAAGATGAACGACATGTTCCTCAAAATATCTGCTGTATACGACTTAATCGTCAAGATAATTAAATACAAAATTGAACTTCAGGTCTCCCAAGATGTCGTCTAGCACGCGACTGAGGACTTGCGCACCAACAGCTATACCCATCGGGAGACGCGTGAAATTATATAATCCGAAAGGGGTATTAAAAGCAGTGAAGTCGCGACTCTCAGCATCCAAAGGAATTTGATAATATGCACTATTTGGATCAATTATCGAATACACATTGGCCCCGTGGAAATGCTGAAAAGCACTCTGAATAGTAGGCAGTGGGAAATTATCAAAGACTACCTACTTGTTCAATTTTCGGTAGTCTACGACTAGCCGGTACTCGCCCTCTTCTTTGTTGGGAATTAAGAAAGCAGGAGACCCATAAGCTGATTTGGAAGGAACCCTACTCCCCGATCTTGCAAATCAATGATATACTTTTTCATGGCCAGGAGCTTGGGCGGATTACAAGGAAATGGAGGACTTCGAACAGGCACATTGTCGCTCAAGTCAATGTGGCATTCGTGGTTTACAGCAGAACCTAAATCTTCTGTGAGGACATCAGAAAATTCCTCAACTAAATCAGAGTATCACGTTGCTCGGACATCAAAGTTAATGGAAGATGTACGGAAAATACAGGAGACACATCAACGGAGTAAGAAGTACATTCTTCAAAGGGGAACATTTTATCTGAGCGAAATTTGAAATAAAATGAATCGTTAATAAAATCCAACTGCATACTAGTTTTATGCTTAAAGTCAATTCCTAGAATACATTGAGTGGAGACATTGTTGACCACATGAAAAACATGTTTCCAAGAAAACCCGTGAATTTTAATGCGACATAGAATAGCTTCGGCAACGTCGATAACTGACGATCCCGCTGACAGGAACTGACATTTATTCTGTATTGGGTGTTTTGCGAAGATCGAATGCTATCTGCCACTGAACGGTGGATGAAACTTCTGGTGGCGCCTGTATCCAAAATAGCAGGTGCCGAGACATTATCGAAATTTACTGAGACTCCTGGTTGTGACACAACATTAAAATTAGATGCATTGTCAAGTTTGGATGGAGGACTGCTCCGGGAGTCAAACTCAGAACACCTCCCTATGAGTTTTCCTGGTTGGAATTACAATTCGGACTGGAACGAGTCGTGACCTCATTCATCCCACAGCCAAAACAGAATTTTTGACGTTTTAAAGAACACATTTTAAAATGATGTCCAAGTTCATTACAGTTCCAACAAATTATGCGACCAGAAGAAACGTTGCGTGTGATTGCTGTTGGCTTGTTCGTAGTCCCTTCACGGGATACAGCAGATGAATTACGAGCCACAGAAGGGTTTGGATTAGAATTCCTAGAAAGGGGCTCAGCACGGCGAGCGGGTGGCTTAAACCGTAAGGTGTTGTCTTTTGTTCGGTCGACAGCTGGGCTAGACAGTGTTGTCTGGGGGGAGTAGGCTAACTCGGGGAAAATCGTATTATCGGCTCTTGGAGGTGGAGTATAGTTCGAACAGGCTCGCGCATTTGATTCATACTCACGGCCTTGCAATATGATGTCCTCGATGGAAAAAACGGATGTACGCCGAATGATGTATTTGTACGTGGGATTTAAATTCCTGTATACAATTTCCAACAGATCCCTGGGATGAAAGGGTTGAGGGAGGTTTGCTGCTAACAGACGGACTGCGGTTACATAATCGTCGATCATCTCTCCAGGAGCCTGAGTACGGGAGTATATTTCTTGTTTGAGAGCGAAATTGAAATCTTGTGGCGTGAAACGGTCCTTAATGCACCCAACAAATTCGTCCCATGACTTATAAAAATTTGGAGAAGTGCGATGCCACATCAGCGCTTTTCCAGACAAAAGAATAGGTAAGCAACGTACATTACTGTCGGGATGAATATCGTGACAATAACACAATTCCTCCACACGTTGGATAAAACAAAAAACTGATGAGGTATTGTTTTCTCCGGAAAACGTCAAACCCCACCTACTCACTACTGATGCAACATTTTCGTTGTGGCGAGCACTATTAACAGTACCAACAGGGGCGATGGAGCAATCTAAAAGGGGAGGGTCTATCATTAGCAGGTCCTGTGTCGTATCTTGCAATAGTGGCGTGGTCATTGTTAAGGATTCAAGGCCCATAAAATTTAACTCCTTTTTGACGGGTGGGAATTCTGACTTAGACATGACAATAGACAAGGAGAAAAGTAAAACACTTTAACTTAGTAAAATAAAGGTCACAATACCGTAATGTGTCCTATTCCAGCGTTGCGAAGTACTCACTAACTTGTTGCACTCTTCACCTCGGAACTAGAATCTTTGGATGTCTTGTTCACTCGAGAAATGCTTTCACACTCCACACTTTCTCGGGGATGGGGGAACAATTCAGTACAGGTATCTTAAACTCAGAAAGACAACATTGTAGTAATTGCAAAAATAAAATAAGTTTGGTAACCCAAAGGGGACGATTTCGCGCGTAACCTTAGCTCTACTACCATTTGCACCGCTTTGTGCTTTTACGTTAAACAAAATAGCAGGGGTATGAGGAACACAATGGAAACAAAAACAACAAAAACTAAACAGCATCACGTAGGGAACGAGGAAGGAATACTTCTTTCGATGCGTGCTGGGCCCAAGATTCCGAATCGAAAGAAAGATGACTTCCACAGAAAGTAAGCCAGAACAAATGTTTTAAGATAAAATAAAAAGGAAAAATTAAACTTAAGTAATAGAGCAAGGGTCCCAGAGACCGTGTTAGTCGTAACTTCGCTACAGTGCGAAGCCAAGACTAAGTCGAATCGAAAGACAAACGAGGAACTCAAATACGAGAAATCATAAGACAGAAGCAAATATTGTACTTACTGAATAAAAATATATTAATAATAAAATAAACACATGTGTACTGATTACAAATTAGAAATGAAAATAAAACACGAGCAACTTAAATGTAAAATAAAAGGAATCTAGAAATAAATTCAAATCATATTAGCAACTAATTGGAAACGCGATTCAATAATAAAACTTAAAAAAAGATGAAGCAAAATTAAAGAAATTAAAGAAATTCGTGGGATAGATTACATGAACGACTACTTACAGAGATGACATGATATGAACTACATTGACCAGCGCCAAAAATAGAACTCAGACGCTCATGATGTTGTGAAATCATGGGGTAGGGGGTGAAAGGTTGGGGAGTGAAGGAGTGCGTATGTAGGGAAACGGGGGGTGGGGGATGACACTGAGTTACGTAATATAACGAAGTCAGAGGAAGTAACACAAAATTAACACATAAAAATAAACGAAATGAAAATTACATTAAATTACTTGACATTACCGGGACAGGAAATAAAAGAAAAAAATCAATCAGCTAAGAAATATGCTTCGTAGGAAGATGTAGGCTTACGCTGAGGTAGAAAAGCCGAATCACAACGACATACGATGAAACAAAGAAAGTAATGTGGCGCATGGACAGTGATTAGCACGATGACCATCGCTCACATACATTTCAATAAAACAGAGGGAGGATCTGGCTGAAGACGTGAGACTCAGCACCGTAACTTCGCCGATTCCATCCACAAAAAACAAGGCTCTGATGAGACTATCCAACGGAGGTCGTCTCAAAAGATCGTCGAACCAGCTGGTGACGCAATACAGAGCATAATTAAGCCTCGTTGAAAAATAGGAGATATTTCAGACCTGAGAGATTTACGTAAAAATGAAACCGATTACATGAAAGGGAGGGATGACAAATAAACACAGAAACTTCGCTAAACTAACGTAAACAAAGACGAAGGGACTTGGGTTCATGGATCGAATTCACATCATCATAAGAAAAGAAAATTATAAGTGAATCAAAGGAGACACAAAATGAAAAAATATGGAGAAACAGAAATTTAAAATGACCTCAAGTTCGATAAATTCAATGACTGAATCGTACTTACATTTAGTTGCTTTCTGGGTGCGGGCAAAAGCCCGACACGTGCACACACGTCCGTCCCACATGACGGCCCCTATTGGAAGGGAGATACCTTCTCTTAAAGAACGCAGTAACGCGCCCGAGAAAAATAAGTCGTAGATACGACAAACATCCGGTCTCCGAATACATGGGTGGAGGGGGTCCAATGGCGAAGGCAAAGCCTGGCAACAAGTAGTGCTTCAACCAATGGTAAAATTGTACATAAATTGAGTTAGCAGAAGGGTGAAATATTTCACCATATTGCGAGGTATTACAGGTACGTATGAAGTTTAGGCGCTGTACGAAAGACAGAGAAACTTATGTCACAATAATGCGACATGAAGGAAGATAATAATAATAATAATAACAAAAATAATATGACAAATAATAATGAACCTGATAAAAACGGTTCAAAAGTCAGTTAAGTTTTAAAAAGTAAACGCTTTTATTCATTTAATTTTATTTTCATTTTTTTGTTTGCACATTTGTCAATTTCCCATTTCCCGTTTTAAAAAATGTTAGTTTTAAGTTTTCGAATTTCATGATATTGAGACATGGATTTTCAATTTTGTCAATATGGATTTTCCAATTTTGTTGTTTACATGTTTTTGATTTAGTCCATGTACAAAGTTCATTTTGCATTAGGAGTGAAAAGAAGTGGGTAGTAATTAAAAATGTCCAAGCAGTGTTCATACAATATTTTTATTCATTTTAAATATATTTAAACTATTTACTCATTGTCTTTTTTGTCATAAATTGTAGAGTTGGTTTTACTTTTTTATTTTTAATTGTTAAATATGAATACCATTTTCTTTCTTTTCTTTGCTTTTTTAAAATTTTTGTAGTGCTATTGTTTTAAATTGTTTGTTTCATGTATTTGCTATATACAGATAGAGGATTTTGATATTCAAAACTTAACTCTTTAAGCATAGTCAATGATTGAGTAATGACCATAGGCATGTGTACCTATACCATTCGAATCAATTACTCTTTTATCATCACCAGGACACAAAGCAATTTTGTTTAATCATATAGATGATATGTCATGTTGTTTAGAAGCGATAATGTTCATTTGTATTCTTTTTACATTGTTTTTTTTATGACACAATCCTTATAATCTTGAAAGCTTATACAATTTTTGTCAACATCTTTGCTAATACCTTTAATCTTTTTGATTTCTTTACCATTTATGTCTAAAGCATACATTTTAGCTCTAAGTCCAACAAATGCTTTTATAATTTGTCCTCAAGCCTCGTCTTTAAATTTCCCCAACGTTTTCTTGTTTGATGTAGAGTAACATATGTGATTAGTAGGATAATCAGATGAGTCCAGGTGTTCTAGGAAATCCAACTTGTCTTGATATATATCTTGGGTGTTAACCAAATAAATGAACGAGTCGGTATCCATATACATAAGTGTAAGATTGTCCATGCCGTAATAGGGTAGCAGGACATCATAGTGGTGGGAATACATGAGAATTTTTGAAATATCCATTATACACATTCTGATATATATAGGCTTATTGAATACAATGTTTCGTTTAGCCATGTGGAAAGCAGCTAGGTTAGGACCATGAATTGTTCTGTCGATAAATGTAGGCTTTCCTATTAGCTTTTCTGCTTTTTTGCTGTCAGTCACAAGACGTGTGTCTATTCTTTTACGAATATTTTCCATTGTTTTTCAAAAAATGGCAGTATTAAATAATTTGTACAGATTTTTCTCAAGTACGTTTTTGGCTTGTTTTCGAAGGTTGTTATTAAAATCAACGTATGCCTTTAGCCGAGGTCTTTGTTTAAACTTTAACACACGATGAATTTTTATCAATTTTATTCCTTGATCTAAAGCCTGTTTTAATGCCATGTAGTGAACAACGTACCGCCTTCGATTTCCAAGATGAGGAATTAGTTTTTTCAGAGACGAATCCTTAGGTTTTGTACACTCTGGTAGGAAAGGTAAATCGTTGTGTAGATCATGAAGGTCACATGGGTAATCAACATCAACGTCTAGAATGTATCCCACAGGATCGTCTGTCTTTCGTTTTTCTAGATCAACAGTATCTGGAGAAACTTACTGAAATCCACCATAAGGAAGAGAGTGACACATAGCCCACCCGTATTGGTTGTCGGCATCATCATAGGTAATAAACTGCGATGGTTTCTCAGAATCATAGGTTTCCATGTATTTATTGTTAGCTTCAGCATACCGATGAGACACTTGGCATATGCCTCCACGTATTCCAGACTCGATTAAATGAATCTGATCGTTGTCCTGTAGCAATTCCAGTTCAATGCCAGTGTAAAGGAGCATTGCCTCGAAACTTAAACCAGGTGAAGTAAAGAAGTGTGCAGCATCCACTCGTGTTTCTAGTGTTTTGTTTCGAAACGTTTCAAAGCTGTCTGCAAGAAGGAGTACATCTGAAGTTAGGTAGAGGTCACTATATTCCCCTATAGTTTTAATGTTGAACTGATTTCACGCATTTTTGGCATGCTCATAGTCTTCTTGACTTAATTTGTTAAAGAATGCCTCTTTTGGAGGTACACACGATTCACTAACTTTTCCCATGAATCAATGTAATCATAACAAAATACCCCTTTACGAGTCATGAGCGTTGCATTTTCTTTCCCAAAGTACTCATATTATGTAGAAACACAGGACAGGGGTTACGTGTTTTACACCTCAAATTACAGTTATTGTGAGCACTTCCTCGGTATTCTCCTGTAATATGGCAGTGGTCTCGTACTTTCCAGTGCTCTTTGGTAAATGTTTTATGACACGAATAACAGGTTTCCGAACATAGGAACTCTGCTTCTTGATCCTGAGTTAAGGCCTGTGGAACATTTAAGCTGTAAAGACGATCGATTTCATTAGCTATTGAGATCAAAGAGTCCATAAACTTTTCTGCCGCGTCAGGTCCACGATAAATAAGAGGTTGGCTTGGAAGGTTTGTCTTTATGTGTTCCACAGCAGGTGAGGGTTTAACATATATACCAAAGCTCATAGGAACATGGCGCTGGTATGGCACTGTATAACTTGCCTCAGGATTGGGTAGACATGTTTGAGATAGTAACAGTATCTGCATAGATAACGTAAGGTATTCTAAGCATTTTTTCCACATTTAAGAATTTCACAATTGAGTTTTTAATAGGCATTTCATCCCTAGCATTGTCATGCTGGGCACACAAAGCTCTATGTTCTTTCAAGTTTTCCATTCCTTGCTGCCCATATTGATTATCAAAGTGCGTAAAACATCGTTTACACGTATATATCTTATGTTCATGGTGGGTAATCTGATGTCTTACTAGTTTATCAAAATCTTTGATAAAGACGTAGTGAACTTAGCAGAAGGAGGTCGCGATGGTCTTGCAGCTCTTGATCCACAACCTTTAGAGGGAACAATTTGTTGTCTTGTTCCAATCCAAATACATTAATGGAAATATCGTTGGCTTTTTCAAATTTGGGAATGTCAGCTAGCGATGTAGGAAATGATATTACAGAAAAATCATACTTGTTGTCCAGGGCCTTGTATTTACTAAAACGTTGAGCATCCTTTTTAACCAGTTTTGCTTAAATGGCATACATAAAACACTTTTCATCCTTCAAGTTTTCAGGATTAATGCAGGCTTTTCTTGCTTTTATAGCTTCTGGTAATGGAATATATGTGCTATCACGCAAGGGATTGTACTTATTTATTTTCAATCGTACTCCTTCCACTGCTAACAAAGCCCAATTACTGCCTTTTAGCTCAGATTCTTCCATTTCTGTATTTAACTTTGTAAATTGTGTTTCCAAGAAACTACTTACGTCCGTTTCCAAAAATAGGGCCTGATTTCGTGTTTTGAAAGCACGATCTGTAATTTCGTTAGTGGACGTATGAATGAATTAACATTCAGCCACAAGATTAACTTTTATCGACTTGTGCATTGCTAGTTCTTTCTGCATAGCTTGTATTATTTGCTGTTTGGACTCTTTAAGGTATGAATTTAAATCCTTACACGAATCACACCGTATGGAATAGGATTTAAGTCGACCTTCAAAAGATGTCTCATATTCAATAAGTCCATTTTTGTCTGGGACGAATGAAAGTAGGTAATGTTTTGTAGGCTCCGCTTTTTGTCTTTTAGCTGCCGACACAACATTACAACATTCTTCATGCCGACGTCCGTTGTATACATTGTTGAATGTAGACTGTATGGCAAGGCTGTAGACTGGAGAGTGAGACGGTCTTTCACGATGTAAACACTGTAACAAGTAGTGGTAAACTGATTGTATTCTTGCTAAGGGTTCTCTAATATACTGTACCATAGTCAAGACCAACAGCTACGTAACGTGTAGTACAAGGCTGTACAATGGTTGTTTTGACAGTCTTTTACGATGTGAACACCGTGAGAGGTTATAGTCAACTGTGATATTCTTGCTAAAGGTCCTCTAATATACCCCCAGTTAAGGGTAACAGCTGCTTACTGCTTATGACAAGGCTGTACACTTGTCGGTGAGACGGTCTTTCACAATGTGAACACTGTAAAAGGTCGTAGTCAACTGAAAATATTCTTACACCCTATTCAAGGTTATCAGGTACTTACTGCATATCAAAAGGCTGTACACTCGTGGTTAGACTCTCTTTCTTGATAAGGACCCCTATATTCCCTACACAAGGCTGTACATGTTAGTTCTAAACACTTAGTAATTAATTGTATATTCAATTTATATACGAAGCTTATACAAGCACGTTTTTCACGCGGTAAAACTTTGTTAAATAGCCACATGAGACACGCAAAGTATGTTGCCGCTATCAAGTGGTGACTATGAGAACTACCTGAGCGACCAGCTTGCTGCCTAGCGCTCAATATAAAAATTAACTAAACGACCAGCATCCAACCTATCGGTGGACATGAGCACTAACTGAACTACCAGCATGCTACCTAGCGGCCGAAATCAACACTCACTGAACTACAGGCATACTTTCCAATAATGAACATATTTGTTCATACCACTAACAATACACACAGTGGGGGGTTTGCTTTATCGTTTAATACAAATATATCTTTGTATAAATAATGTATCAAAAAAGTTAAATGACGCAATTGTATGGCTCTTGTTGGCTTTTTAATGGCTATTTTTATTGGCGTTGTCGGCTTTTTGCTGGCTGTTGTTGGCTTTTGTCGGCTTTTGTTGGCTTTTGTTTACTTTTTTATTAGCTCTCATATTTGCTCTTGCTTGTTTGTTTATTTGGTCTTGGAAAGTATTTCAGCCCTTTTTATGGCAGAAAATGCTTACAGCCATGTTTGTAAGCAACAACAACAACACATTAAAATTCCAAAAATCCAAAGTACTCTAAGGTTTATGATTGACTCTCAACTCTTACTCTTAGCTCTATCCCAACGCCTAGTCAGAAACATTATGTTTTAAAATTTTTTCAAAAAGTTGAATTGGAAAAGTAGGCTATATGTTTAAACTAAAAATCCTAAAATGTCATATCTTAACTCATACACCTACCTCTATACCACTCTCAGTCCAAAAACAGTGTATTTTTCAAATTTTTCCTAAAAATATTGGGAAAGTAGGCTATATGTTTAAACTAAAGATCCTAAAAAAGTTATATCTTAACTCATACACTTACCTCTATACCACTCTCAGTTCAAAAATAATGATTTTTCAATTTTTCCAAAATACTATTGGGAAAGTAGGCTATATGTTTGAACAAAAATCCTAAAAACGTCATATGTTAACTCATACCCCTACCTCTATACCACTTTCAATCCAAAACCTGTGTATGTTTCAAATTTTTCCAATAAATATTGGGAGAGTGGGGCTATATGTATAAACTAAAAATCCTAAAAAAGCCATATGTTAACTCCATATGTTTCGCGAAACCATGGCATGCGACATATCGTTGAACTCGGGCTGATGTGCTCTTACCTATGGACCACTCGTTATATTTTACAAAAAAAATTGTTTTTGTTTTGTTTTTGAATGTAGGCGATAGTTTTAAAACCAAACATGGTAGAACGTTGTGCAATAGTTCAAACGAAAGGTCTCTATGTCCTTTATTTTTATGATAAAACTTTTTAATTTTTTATGTTTTTTTTTGAAAACAGTTCTATTTTGAAATTCCTATATTTTGGAAACTAGGAATTTTACTAAAACGTTTGTCTGACGTAAATCAATGGGCTTCGGTGGCGTAGTCGGTAGCATGCTGAACTGCTATGCCCAAGATAGCGGGTTCAAACCCGGCCGAAGTCGTTGGATTTTTAAGAGCGTTAAAAATCCTTCAGTATGCCTTCCTTCGGAGGGGAAGTAAAGCCGGTGGTCCCATTTCATAGATTTATGGCATGTAAAAGATCCTTTCACAGACTAAACTTGCGTAAAGCAAAATTTGTTATGTTAGATTTCGTCAGAACGCTCTATCAAAGTTCCAACGTTCACCACTAGGTATCATTGATATCTGGTGGCGAATGTTGGAACTACTTGAAATTGAACGGAACGTGTAGCTCACCCTCTAGGGTGTCCGCTGGAAGCAGCTACAGACTCAGACGAGCCGAACATGTCCTCGGACACTCCCGGCACTAAGAGCCATACGATAGATATAGATAGATAGATAGGTCTTTACCTCCTCTACCCGCACACTATGTTTCAGGTCTCTAGGACAGACAAAACAAAATTAATTTTGAAATTAGGCTATATTTCCATAATTAGGAATTCTAATAAAACGTTTGACATAAATCATTGGTCTTTACCCCCTCTACCTGTAAACCAAGGCTTAGGTCTCTAGGACAACAACAATAAAATTTTGAAAAAAAGGGGTATATTTCCAAAAATTAGGAATTCTACAAAAGAGTTTGTTTAACAAAAATGAAAGGTCTCTATTTCCTCTACCTGTAAACCAAGTCCCAGGTCTGTAGGACAAAAATGAAAAAAGTTCAATTGGGAAAGTAGGTTATAGTTTTAGAATCAAATATTCTAATAAGTGTTCTATGGGCTTAAAAGAATGGTCTCTATGTCCTTTATTTTTATAATAAAACTTTTTATTTTTTTGAAGAAAAGTTCAATTTTGAAATTTTTATATTTTGGAAACTGAAGAGTTTACAAAAATTTTGTTAACCATAAATGAATGGCCATGACCTCCTCTACCCCCAAAATAAATTTCAAGTCGCTAGGACAAAAAATAAAAGTAGTGGGATGACCTTTTAGTTTTGGTCTTTTAATTAAATAAAGAGCCTATAGGAAAGTAGGGGGCATCCGTACGAGTGCTAGGACACCCTGTATGTTCAAATCCCATGATTGGTTAGTGAGATATCAGGTTCGGGGCAAATACGAGGAGGGTTCAATAACTTAGTAAGCATAACCCCTGTTATCCCACTACTGTAATCTTTTTGCCTAGCGACTTGAAATTCATTTTGGGGGTAGAGGAGGTCATGGCCATTCATTTATGTTTAACAAAATTTTTGTAAACTCTTCTGTTTCCAAAATATAAAAATTTCAAAATTGAACTTTTTTCAAAAAAATATAACAAATAAAAACGTTTTATTGTAAAAATAAAGGACATAGAGACCATTCTTTTAAGCCCATAGAATACTTTTTGGAATATTTGATTCTAAAACTATAGCCTACTTTCCCAATTGATTTTTTTCATTTTTGTCCTACAGACCTGGGACTTGGTTTACAGGTAGAGGGAATAGAGACCTTTCATTTTTGTTAAACAAACTTCTTTGTAGAATTCCTAATTTTTGGAAATATAGCCCATTTTTCAAAATTTTATTGTTTTTGTCCTAGAGACCTGAGACTTGGTTTACAGGTAGAGGGGGTAAAGACCAATGATTTATGTCAAACAAATGTTTTAGTAGAATTCCTAATTTGGAAATATAGCCTATTTTCAAAATTAATTTTGTTTTGTCCTAGAAACCTGAACCTTATTGTGGCGGTGGAGGGGGTAAAGACCCTTGATTTACTTCAGACAAACGTTTTTGTAAAATTCCTAGTTTCCAAAATATAGGAATTTCAAAATAGGACTGTTTTCAAAAAACATAAAATATTAAAAAGTTTTATTATAAAAATAAAGGACATAGAGGCCTTTCGTTTGAACTATTGCACAACGTTCTACAATGTTTGGTTTTAAAACCATCGTCTACTTTCAATAACAAAAACATTCAAATTTTTTTAGAAAAATATAACGAGTGGTCCATAGGAAAGAGCACGTCAGCCCGAGTTCAACGATATGTCGCATGCCATGGTTTCGCGAAATATACATAAAAGGTCAGCGTAGCCGAGCAGTTTGAGTAACTGGTTTAGGTTGCCACCACTCCCCACTGCACAGTTTTGGTCTTAGAGACTTGAAATTTATTTTTGGACTAGAGGGGATCTAGGTCATTGATTTACGTCCAACAAACTTTTTTGTAAACACTTTAGTTTCCAAAATATAAAAATTTCAAAAATAAATTTTTTCTTCAAAAAGACTTAAAATGAAAAGTTTTTTTTATAAAAAATAAAGGACAGAGAGAGCATTATTTTAAGCACATAGAACAATTATTAGAATGTTTTTTTTTTTAAATCGCCTACTTTACCAATTGAGCTTTGGTTGGAATTTGTTCTAGGAACTTGGAACTTGGTTTGTGGGTAGAGGGCGAAAGGACCAACAATTAATGTCAAATAAGCGTATTTGTATTGCTAATTTTGGAAATATAGCCTACTTTCCAAATATTTTTGGAAAAAATTTGTAAAATGCACAATTTTTGGATTGAGAGTGGGGGTAAAAGAGGGTGTAGGAGTTAACATATGGCTTTTTTTACGATTTTTAGTTTAAACATATAGCCTACTCTCCTAATAGTTTTTGGAAAAATTTGAAACATACACTGTTTTTGGACTGAAAGTGATATAGAGGTAGGTGTATGAGTTAACATATGACGTTTTTAGGATATTTAGCCTATTTTCAATTTTGAAAAAATAGGCTTATGAGATCACCTTTTTTCCGTGTGTGTGTGCGTGTGTGTGTGTGTGTGTGTGTGTGTGCGTGTGTGTGTGATTCGTGTGTGTGTCCCCCCCTAATAAAATCGAAACGGCTGGAGCGATTTCAATGAAACTCGGGAAGTTCATAGCACTATTCCCGGCGACCTCGACCGTGCCCTTCAAATTTTGTTACGTCTCTCCAATCCAACATGGCGGCTGTGCGAAATATTTCCCTAGCATTCAATATCTCCGAAACTATTACCGATATCGCCCTGAAATTGTGTACGGTGATAAAGGGCACTACTAGACGTTCACCTATGAGACTTTCAAAAACCTGGTGACTACAAAACCAACATGGCGGCCAAGCGAATTTGAGATATTTAAATAGACTTTTCTCGCGATTTAACTATCTAAATGTAATGAAACTTGGTACAGCAAATGTTTATACCCATTGTAATGTACTGGAGTCTAATTTAGTTCAATTGTTTACATAACCTCAAAATGGCGGCTGTGCGAAATATTTCACTGACATTCTATATCTCCGAAACTATTACAGATATCACCCTGCAATTTTGTACGATGATAAAGGGTACTGATACAGGTATACCTATGTATATTTCATAAACCTGTAAAGTACGAAACGAACATGGCGACCAAGCGAATTTAAAATATTTTAATAGACTTTTCTCGTGATTTAACTCTCTGAGCGCAGTGAAATGTGGTACAGTAATTGATTTTGCAGATTGTAATGCACTGCCATCTAATTTAATTCAATTGCTTACATAACCTCAAGATGGCGGCTGTGCGAAATTTTAAAATTAAGTTTTAATTTCTTGTGTCGTAATCATGCGATCGAAGTGAAAGTTTGAATAATGAACCTAGGCAATAATTGTCCTTGAATGGTACATAACTCTATGGCCTATACACATAACACTCCTAAATGAAGAGCTCCCGAAATATTTAGACGGTTCTCAATATCTATGAATCTTTTACAGCAACCAAACTGAATTTTTTAATGTTCATAGAGACTATGAACATATGTTCACCTATAGGACTTTCAGGAACCTGGTGAGCACAAATCCAACATGGCGGCGACGCGAAGTATAAATATTTAAATGGACGTTTCTCGCGAATTAACTATCCGAGTGCCGTGAAACGTTGCACGTTAAATGCTTATACAAATGTTGATCCACTGGCATCTAATTTATTTCAATGGTTTGCATTATCACAAGATGGCTGCTGTGCGTAATTTTAAAATCTCGTTTTTACTTCTTGTTGTCTAATCATGCGTTTGAAGTTTGAATACCACACGTACACAATAATCTTAATGTAATAGTACAAAAATAAAAATCCAACCTGGCGACCATCTGAAATATTTAGACGGTTCTCAATATCTACGAATCTGTTACAGCAATTGAACTGAAATTTTGTATGTTGATTGTGGCAGTTAACATAAGTAGGATATATGAAAATAGGCTGTATAGTTCTTCACGGAACTACTTGTTGTTCAAACATATAGCCCACTTTCCCAATAGTTTTATGGAAAAATTGAAAAATACTATATATTTGAACTGAGAGTTGTATAGAGGTAAGTTTATGAGTTAAGATATGACTTTTTTAGGATTTTAAGTTTAAACATATAGCCTACTTTCCCAATATCTTTAGGAAATATTTGAAAAATACACTGTTTTTAGACTGAGAGTGGTATAGAGGTAGGTGTATGAGTTAAGATATGAATTTTTAGGATTTTTTGTTCAAATATTTAGCCTACTTTCACAAATTTTTTTGGTTAAAATTGAAAAATACACCATTTTTGACTGAGAGTGGTATTGAGGTAGGTGTATGAGTTAAGATATGACATTTTAGGATTTTTAGTTTGAACATATAGCCTACTATTCCAATTCCAATTTTTGAAAAAAATTAAAAATATAATGTTTCTGACTAGGCGTTGGGATAGAGGTAAGAGTAAGAGTTGAGAGTCAATCATAAACCTTAGAGTATTTTGGATTTTTGGAATTTTAACATGTTGTAGTTGTTGCTTACAAACATGGCTGTAAGCATTATGCTGCCATAAAAAGGACTGAAATACTTTCCAAGACCAAATAAACAAACAAGCAAGAGCAAATATGAGAGAGCTAATAAAAAAGTCAACAAAAGCCAACAAAAGCTGACAAAAGCCAACAAAAGCCAGCAAAAAGCCGACAAAGCAAACAAAAAAAAAGCCATTATAAAGCCAACAAGAGCCAATACAATTGCATCATTTATCTTTTTGATACATTATTTAAACAAAGATATATTTGTATTAAACGATAAAGCAAACCCTCCACTGTGTGTATTGTTAGTGGTATGAACAAATATGTTCATTATTGGAAAGTATGCCGGTAGTTCAGTGAGTGTTGATTTCGGCCGCTAGGTAGCATGCTGGTAGTTCAGTTAGTGCTCATGTCCACCGCTAGGTTGAATGCTGGTCGTTTAGTTAGTTTTTATATGGAGCGCTAGGCAGCAAGCTGTTCGTTCAGGTAGTTCTTATAGTCACCGCTAGATAGCGGCAACATACTTTGCGTGTCGCATGTGGCTATTTAACAAAGTTTTACCGCGTGAAAAACGTGCTTGTATAAGCTTTGTATATAAATTGAATATACAATTAATTACTAAGTGTTTAGAACTAACATGTATAGCCTTGTGTAGGGAATATAGGGGTCCTTAGCAAGAAAGAGAGTCTAACCACGAGTGTACAGCCTTTTGATATGCAGTAAGTACCTGATAACCTTGAATAGGGTGTATGAATATTTATAGTTGACTACGACCTTTTACAGTGTTCACATTGTGAAAGACCGTCTCACCGACAAGTGTACAGCCTTGTCATAAGCAGTAAGCAGCTGTTACCCTTAACTAGGGGTATATTAGAAGTCCCTTAGCAAGAATATCACAGTTGACTATTACCTCTCACGATGTTCACATCGTAAAAGACTGTCAAATCAACCATTGTACAGCCTTGTACTACACGGTAAGTAGCTGTTGGTCTTGACTATGGTACAGTATATTAGAGAACCCTTAGCAAGAATACAATCAGTTTACCACTACTTGTTGCAGTGTTTACATCGTGAAAGACCGTCTCACTCTCCAGTCTACAGCCTTGCCATACGCTGTAAAAAGCTTTTGGTCTAGACCAGGGTATATTAGGGGACCCTTAACAAGAATATCACCAGTTGACTACTACCTCTCACGGTGTTCACATCGTGAAAGACCGTCTCACCGACCAACCTCTAGCCCTGTGATACGCAGTAAGCAGCTGTTTGCAGAAATCAACATTCATGATGGAAGAACCCATTCCTAGCTAAATGTGCAAAGAGTGTGGAAATACTTTCCTTCGAGACTATCATAGGAAGCGACATGAAGTATCGTGTGGTGAATTCCATGAGTGCACGACCTGTGGTAGTACATTCAACAATGTATACAACGGACGTCGGCATGAAGAATGTTGTAATGTTGTGTCGGCAGCTAAAAGACAAAAAGCGGAGCCTACAAAACATTACCTACTGTCATTGGTCCTAGACAAAAATGGACTTATTGAATATGAGACATCTTTTGAAGGTCGATTTAAATCCTATTTCATACGGTGTGATTCGTGTAAGGATTTAAATGCATACCTTAAATAGTCCAAACAGCAAATAATACAAGCTATGCAGAAAGAACTAGCAATGCACAAGTCGATAAAAGTTAATCTTGTGGCTGAATGTAGATTCATTCATACGTCCACTAACGAAATTTCAGATCGTGCTTTTAAAACACGAAATCAGGCCCTATTTTTTGGAAACGGACGTAAGTAGTTACTTGGAAACACAATTTACAAAGTTAACTAGAGAAATGGAAGAATCTGAGCTAAAAGGCAGTAATAGGGCTTTGTTAGCCGTTGAAGGAGTACGATTGAAAATAAATAAGTACAATCCCCTGCGTGGTAGCACATGTATTCCATTACCAGCAGATATAAAAGCAAGAAAAGCCTGCATTAATCCTGAAAACTTGAAAGATGAAAAGTGTTTTATGTATGCCATTTTAGCAAAACTGGTTAAAAAGGATGCTCAACGCATTAGTAAATACAAGGCCCTGGACAACAAGTATGATTTTTCTGCAATATAATTTCCTACATCGCTAGCTGACATTCCCAAATTTGTAAAAGCCAACGATATATCCATTAATGTATTTGGATTGGAACAAGACAACGAATTGTTCCCTCTAAAGGTTGTGGATCAAGAGCTGCAAGACCATCGCGACCTCCTTCTGCTAAGTTCATCATCCGGACAGAACCACTACGTCTTTATCAAAGATTTTGATTAACTAGTAAGACATCAGATTACCCACCATGAACATAAGATATATACGTGTAAACGGTGTTTTACGCGCTTTGATAATCAATACGGGCAGCAAGGAATGGTAAACTTGAAAGAACATAGAGCTTTGTGTGTCCAACATGACATTGCTAGGGTTGAAATGCCTATTAAAAACTCAATTGTGAAATTCTTATATGTGGAAAAAAATGCTTAGAATACCTTACGCTTTCTATGCAGATTTTGAAAGTATACTGTTACTATATCAAACATGTCTACCGAATCCTGAGGCAAGTTATACAGTGCCATACCAGAGTCATGTTCCTATGAGCTTTAGTATGTATGTTAAACCCTCACCTGCTGTGGAACACATAAAGACAAACCTTCCAAGCCAACCTCTTATTTATCGTGGACCTGACGCGGCAGAAAAGTTTATGGACTCTTTGATCTCAATAGCTAATGAAATCGATCGCCTTTACAGCTTAAATGTTCCAAAGGCCTTAACTCAGGATCAAGAAACAGAGTTCCTATGTTCTGAAACCTGTTATTTGTGTCATAAAACATTTACCAAAGAGGACTGGAAAGTACGAGGCCACTGCCATATTACAGGGGAATACCGAGGAAGTGCTCACAATAACTGTAATTTGAGGTGTAAAACACGTAACCCCTGTCCTGTGTTTCTACATAATATGAGTGGCTACGACGCAAATTTCATTGTAAAGCAATTGGGATGTACTATTAAGAGAGTGGATGTTATCGCTAACTCCAAAGAAAATTACACTTCCTTCACCAAATATGTAGGAAATGTTAAGCTTCGATTTGTGGACACGTTTCGGTTAATGCCAAGTAGTTTGGAAAACTTAGTTTCCAACTTAACATCATACCCTGAAACAGACAAGTACTTTGGGAAAGAAAATGCAACGCTCATGGCTCGTAAAGGGGTATTTTGTTATGATTACATTGATACATGGGAAAAGTTAAGTGAACCGTGTTTACCTCCAAAAGAGGCATTCTTTATCAAATTAAGTCAAGAAGATATTAGTCAAGAAGACCATGAACATGCCAAAAATGTGTGAAATCAGTTCAATATTAAAACTCTAGGGGAATATAGTGACTTCTACCTAACTTCAGATGTACTCCTTCTTGCAGACAGCTTTGAAACGTTTCGAAACAAAACACTAGAAACACATAGAGTGGATGCTGCACACTTCTTTACTTCACCAGGTTTATGTTTCGAGGCAATGCTCCTTTACACTGGCATTGAACTGGAATTGCTACAGGATTACGATCAGATTCTTTTAATCGAGTCTGGAATACGTGGAGGCATATGCCAAGTGTCTCATCGGTATGCTGAAGCTAACAATAAATACATGGAAACCTATGATTCTGAGAAACCATCGCAGTTTATTACCTATGATGAAGCTAACAACCAATATGGGTGGGCTAAGTGTCACTCTCTTCCTTATGGTGGATTTCAATGGGTTTCTCCAGATACTGTTGATCTAGAAAAACTAAAGAAAGGCGATCCTGTGGGATACGTTCTAGACGTTGATGTTGATTACCCATGTGACCTTCATGATCTACACAACGATTTACCTTTCCCACCAGAGTGTACACAACCTAAGGATTCGTCTCTGAAAAAACTATTTCCTCATCTTGGAAATCGAAGGCGGTACGTTGTTCACTACATGGCATTAAAACAGGCTTTAGATCATGGACGAAAATAGATAAAAATTCATCGTGTGTTAAAGTTTAAACAAAGACCTTGGCTAAAGGCATACGTTGATTTTAATAACAACCTTCGAAAACAAGCCAAAAATGATTTTGAGAAAAATCTGTACAAATTATTTAACAATGCCTTTTTTGAAAAAAAAAATGGAAAATATTCGTAAAAGAATAGACATACGTCTTGTGACTGACAGCAAAAAAGCAGAAAAGCTAACAGCAAAGCCTACATTTATCGACAGAACAATTTATGGTCCTATCCTAGCTGCTTTCCACATGGCTAAACGAAACATTGCATTCAAGAAGCCTGTATATATTGGAATGTGTATACTGGACATTTCAAAAACTCTCATGTATTCCCACCACTATGATTTCCTGCTACCCTATTATGGCATGGACAATCTTAAACTTATGTATATGGATACCGACTCTTTCATTTATTTGGTTAACACCCGAGATGTATATCAAGACAGGTTGGATTTCCTAGAACACCTGGACACATCTGATTATCCTACTAATTACATATGTTACTCTACATCAAACAAGAAAACGTTGGGGGAAATTTACAGACGAGGCTTGTGGACAAATTATAAAAGCATTTGTTGGACTTAGAGCTAAAATGTATGCTTTAGACATAAATGGTAACGAAATCAAAAAGATTAAAGGTATTAGCAAAGGTGTTGTCAAAAATTGTATAGGCTTTCAAGATTATAAGGATTGTGTCATGAAAAACAATGTAAAAATAATACCAATGAACATTATCGCTTCTAAATAACATGACATATCATCTATAAGACTAAACAAAATTGCTTTGTGTTCTGGTGATGATAAAATAGTAATTGATTCGAATGGTATAGGTACACATGCCTATGGTCAATACTCAATCATTGACCATGCTTAAAGGGTTAAGTTTTGAATATCAAAATCCTCTATCTGAATGTAGCAAATACATGAAACAAACAATTTAAAAACAATAGCACTACACAAATTTAAAAAAAAGCAAAGAAAAGAAAGAAAATGGTATTTATATTTAACAATTAAAAATAAAAAAATAAAACCAACTCTACAATTTATGACAAAAAAGACAAGGTATTATGTGTAAATAGTGTAAATATATTTAAAATGAATAAAAATATTGTATGAACACTGCTTGGACATTTTTAATTACTACCCACTTCTTTTCACTCCTAATGCAAAATGATCTTTGTACATGGACTAAATCAGAAACATGTAGACAACAAAATTGGAAAATCCATGTTTCCATATTGACAAAATTGAAAATGCATGTCTCAATATCATGAAATTCGAAAACTTAAAACTAACATTTTTTGAAACGGGAAATGGGAAATTGGGAAATTGACAAATGTGTAAACAACAAAATAGAAATAAAATAAAATGAATAAAAGCGTTTACTTTTTAAAACTAAACTGACTTTGTAATCGTAAGCTGGATGTGCGTAACGAACATCTTGCACAGTAGTCACAGTGCAAGTTTGAGCTTTACCTTACTCTCTATATGACTAGCATAAAGATAGGTGTGTGTGCCCTTATATACTTTGGGTGTGTTGATTAGCCTTTGGCCTAGCTTTAAAGGTTAGGTTAGGTAAAGTTAGGTTAGGTAGAGTTAGGTGAGGACATGTTTGGTTAGGTAAACTGAGGTTAGGTTAGGTATGTGACCTTGTAGTTTACTCTTTTCGGAAAATCTAAAATCTAAAATAAAAAAATGTACAATCAAAACACTAAAATCTACAATATAAAATGTAAAATGTCCAAAATGTAAAATCAAAATCTAAACATCTAAAATCTAAAATGAAAAAATCAAAAATGTAAAATCAAAAATGTAAAAAATAGAAAATCTTACAGGTATTAATTTAAATCTTAAAATGAGGTTTTTGGGGGGTGGGGTTAGGTTAGGTTAGGTTAGGTAAAGTTAGGTTAGGCTGTAATTAAGTTTATTATTTGTGGTCTCACATTTGCTCTTACTTTTATGCTGACACTTTTTGTTCTTACTTTTTACTCTCACTTTTTGCTCTGATATTTCCCCTTACTTTGAAGTTAGGTTAGGTTAGGTTGGGTTAGGTTAGGTAAAGTTAGGTTAGGGTAGGTTAGGTTAGGTTATAACTAAGTTTATTATTTGTGCTGTCACATTTGCTCCCTCTTTACGCTTATATATTTGCTCTCACTTTTTTGCTCCCACTTCTTTCTCCCTACTTTTTGCTCTCACTTTGAAGTTAGGTTAGGTTAGGATAGGTGAGGTTAAATAAAGTTGGGTTAGGCTGAATGGCAGAGGTATGAATTAAAACCCGCCTTTTCTTACTTTTGCCTTACAAGACTGAGTGTACCCCGTTTCACCCGTGAGACCAGAAATTAAATTTCTTGGCAGGGCCAGGAATCGAAGCCGGGCCCCCGCAGTGACATTCAAGATTACTAGCCACTACACCCAAGTGGTTGACAACAAAAAGCTGGTCTGGATTGCACATGATCAATCAATAATTACCTAATAATAATAATAATAATAATAATAATAATAATAATAATAATAATAATAATAAATATTCCATTTAGCAACTACACGGCCGACCTCTCTCTGAGACGTCATTTACGGTCTCATTGCGTGGCGTCTATCTTGTCCATTAGCCCCTGCGCCAGAACCACCTTATTTATTCTACTATGGAGGTTGAATCTGCTGGCATATTTGTCGGAGAATGAAACACTGCTTTAGTGATAAATTTTTACATCAAAACTCCAACATTTTTTACTTCAAGCAGTTGAAATGAATGTTTAACTGTTTCACATCTAAGGTGTATTTTTTTATAAAACCCAAATGAGCAAAAGCTAGAAGATTTTATTTTCAGAATACCTCGTAAAATGTCTGAAGAGTTTAGGACGAAACAGACATTTCTGTACGTTGCGGTAGAGAGTCGAGGAGATCCTTTGGTATGAACATGATACGCCGTGCTGAAACCTAGACTAGCTCCTGAGACATGTGTGTTCTATAGTGTGTCGGATTTCAATTGTAAATCCACATTATACGATCACAAGTGTCCGAACCATCCCTTGAGGCTTGGGGCGACCTGCATTGCTATCCCAGTCTGTGAATATGATGTTGGTCCTCCTTCCTCCTTGTTACCTACCTCCGCAGGTAGTCATGGCTGTCAATATATTGATACTCCCTTGACGACAGCATTCACTGCTAGCTGTGACGGTCAATATGATGTTGGTCCTCCTTCCACCTTGATGCCTCCCTCCGCAGGTAGCCATGCCTGTCAATATATTGATGGTCCACCCTTGAAGGCAGACTCCACTTCTGGCTGTGACTGTCAGTATGGTGTTGATTTACCCTTCATCTTCATGATAGCCTCCAATGTTGTGCATATATTTGAAGGTGTGGGGTTCTTGTTTTTTCTAGGAACGTTGAACGGAGAAAGAGCGATGTGTATTGTTTTTTGACTGGCATGAAATAACCATAGAAAACACTCCAGAGATGGTCTATAGCGGTTTGACTCACCCTTTTAATGGACCGCAGTTTCGTTCATACGAGCTCTTGAGCTGTTGTCTACAAAAATATTATTAATCAGTTCTCTATTTATTAACACATTGCGTACCGTAATCCATTTGATAATGATAATGGCTCATGTATTATGTATTACAAGTGAATGTAAACGAAACGAGAATTCTAGTAGCTCCACTTTTTTTTTTACAAATAATCCCCTACTTGTTTATCGTTGCCGTTAAGTTACCCCCTACTATATGTATCCTTGAGATTAAAAATTGTTTTAAATAGTCAATGGTTGGTACGTGATTCCTAACACAAAATTTATCAACGTTGCTTGCTGTTTTTGTGGTTATATGTTCACTCCAGATAACTGCATCTAAGCTGGAAAGTCGCAACACACATACTCAATGCTAGTGACAATATGCTAGGCCTATGCTTTGCGAGTGTATACTAACTAAACCGCTTTTTGATATTAACAGCACAATAACTGCTAGATGTTTTGGCAATTAGCTATGGATGAAAGAAAACTATGAACGGGAGGCTGAATTCCCTTTAGTATGATATTTTATTCCTTGATTCCTTCAGTGCAGGTTTACAAGTCATCTTTAAGATATAAGTCTACTATGCAAAGGAACATATATGTGGAACAAGTAATTTCTTTTCAGGATGACAGAGATCATCACAGGAATATTAAAATTGAGGAATCTTCCTTTCCGGAGATCGTTCCAGTTATCAAAACAGATATATCATCTTCAGAACCGAAAGAGGTAAGTATCTTCATGCCTCTTTTAATGACATCTCGTTATTTTTGGGATTAAGAGTTGTACCTAGTATACTCGCAATTAATAAGAGGTTTGCCAAATGTTTCGTGTGGAGTGTGGTGTCTTAAGGTTCGGAAACATGAACAGTCAGACAGAAAGAACAAGAATATTTAGAAGTTTTAGAAATGTGGTTATGGAGAAGAATGGAGGAAGTGAAATGGGCCGATTGAATGAGAAATGGGCAGGTGCTAAGAAGGGTAGGAGACGAGAGGAGTTTAATGAGGATGATACAGAAGAGGAAAAAATCTTGAATGGGTCACATACTACGTAGGAATTGTCTACTACAAAGAATCGTGGAAGGAAAAGTAGAAGGTAAAAAAGAGAGAGGAAGAAGAAGGTTTGAAATGTTAACGGATGTAAAGAGGGGAAGAAGTTATTAGCAAATGAAAGAAGATGCTCTGGACAGAGAGGAATGGTGGACGTCCAGTTGAAACCTGTCTGCAGACAGATTTATTGAAAGAAGACGACTCACAATGGTGTTGATGACAAGCGGAAGCGTTTTGCTTTTAGGTTGCGTTTTGTACAGCGAGCACAATCCATTTTGTTGGAAGGATGGTGAATTGAATTATCTGTCCCATACGATACTTACACCCCCAACCGCCGGTTTTGTGTGATGTTGTTCTGAACACTGATCTACTGGGGGTGGATTGGGTTGTGTGGAGTTGCACCCCAATAGGGAATTAGCAGTGAATCAGGTTTCAGGCTCATAGCGGAATGTAATTAGGACGATATGGGAGAGACCAAATGTTAATGACTAGCGTTAATACATTTATTTGATTATTTAGCTAAATAGCAACAAATATTTCCATTAAAATTATAATTTAAAGGAGGCAGATCAAAATGCCTGTTTCACCAAGAAACTCAAAATCAACTTGCAAGTAACATTGACTAGGAAAAAATGAATTGCTAAAGTTGATTGCCTAAAGGAAGCCTGTTGTTGTTGTTTGAGTCTTCAGTCTTTTGACTGGTATGATGCAGCTCTCTATGCCTCCCTGTCCTGAGCTAATCGTCTCATCTCTACATAGCTACCACACCCTACATCCGAAGCAATCTGTTTAACATATTCTAACCTTGGTCTACCCCTACAGTTCTTGTCCTCGACCCTTCCTTCCATAACTAAGCTTGCTATTCCTGGGTGTCTTAGTATGTGTCCTATTAACCTATCTCTTCTCTTCATTAGCACTCGCCAGAAACATCTCTCCTCTCCCACTCGTCTTAATACCTCTTTGTTTGTAACCCTATCTACCCATCTGATCTTCATCATTCTCCTGTAACACCACATTTCAAATGCTTCAATTCTCCTCTTTTCTGCTGCACCAATAGTCCAAGTTTCACTTCCATAGAGCGCCACGCTCCAGACAAAGGCTTTCAAAAATGACTTCCTAACACCTACATCTATATTTGATGTCAACAGGTTCCTTTTCTGTAGAAATGCTTTCCTTGCCTGTGCCAACCTACTTTTAATATCCTCTTTGCTTCGTCCATCACTGGTTATTCTGCTTCCTAAGTAACAGAAGTCTCCTACTTGCTTCAGCTTTTCATCTGCCAATTTGATCTCCATAGAGTTTTCTGATTTATTTCGGCTGCATTCCAGTATTTTTGTTTTACATTTATTAATTTTCATCATGAATTCTTTCCGTAAGACGGAGTCCATACCATTCAAAAACTCATTCAAATCCTCAGGCTTGTCGGCCAAGATGACGATGTCATCAGCAAATCTCAGAGTTGAAATTATTTCTCCTTGAATCTTCACTCCCACTTTAAATTTTTCTCTAATTTCCTTCGTTGCTTGTTCAATGTAAAGATTGAAAAGTATGGGTGATAAGTTGCAGCCTTGCCTAACACCTTTCTGAATATCAGCTTCTCTCTCATGTCCTTCAGCTCGAATGACTGCTGTCTGGTTTCTGTATAAATTGTAGATTACCCTTCTATCCCTGTACTTTATTCCAATGGATTTCAAAATGTCAAACAATTTAGTCCAATCAACGTTATCAAAAGCCATTTCTAAGTCTACAAATGCCATGAACGATCTCTTATCTTTCCTTATTCTACCTTCCAAAATCAGCCTAAGACTTAGTACAGCTTCCCTTGTTCCTACATTTCTCCTGAAACCAAACTGGTCTTCACTTAACTCCGTTTCTATCTGGCTTTCAATCCTCTTGTAAATTATTCTAGACAGGATCTTTGAAGCATGAGTAATCAAGCTGATTGTACGGTAATCTTCACATCTGTCAGCTCCCACTTTCTTTGGTATAGGGATGATTACATTCTTCTTGAAATCAGGGGGTATCTCACCTGTCTCATAAATCCTACATACCATGTGAAATAACCTGATCAGACCTTCATCTCCTATGCAGCGTAGCAACTCAATCGGCATATCATCTATGCCCGGTGCTTTGTTCCTGCTTAAGTCTTCCAAAGCTCTATCAAATTCTGATCTCAATATTAAATTTCCTTTCGCATCCTCAGGAAGCCTAATAGCAGGCAACTCCATAAATAATTTCATAGAAAAAAGATCCATGACGAAAAAGTTAGAAATTTTAAAGCCTTGGCCTTGTATTATGGTAAATAAGTTTGTAACCAATGGTTGGATACTTGGCACAGACTATCTTCAATAAAATAATCCTGCGGAAACCCGCTGACAATAGTAGGAAGCGATGTTGGTTGCCCGGGCAGGGCAAGTTAGTGCAGCGTGATTCCAAGGTCCAAGTGAAAGCCATGAATTGGCCAGCCCGCGTGGTGCGGGTCGTGAAGTCCAGAAACGTTATTCTCCAAGAAGCCATGATGTGGCTTCCTAAAGAGATGGATAGTAATTCCTCCGGCGAAATGTAACCAGCAGTGCCAGGTCTCTTGGTAATAACCTGGTTAGCAGGTTACGAACAGTTACGATTTCATCGTGCAGGGTTGTAGAGAGCTTGAGTGTCGAAGCTGTCGCCTAGATGAAGGTTGTTGACTCCGGACTGCCCAGCCCGGCAGAGTCCTAACAGGGAGGCATGCCACATAGATAGCCTCAGGCCAAACAGTGTTGGTAAACAGTGTGCTGACCTAGGCGCAGCAGTGAAGTGGTCAGACAGACGTGGACAGGCGTAGACAGACACAGTAGAGCGGAGATGAGGGCAATATATAGTTGAAATGACGTCATAGTGAGCCGAACATTCCAGATGGCAGGGAGAATGTCAACGCCAATCAGCGCATAGTTCCAGACACAATGCGAGGGTTACCGCTGAGGCTAGCACAGTACTTGCGAGAAAGTGTGACAGGGCAGTGTGTCTAGATAAACACGCTTCAGAAAAGGTGAGCAAAGACAAGAATAATAAAGAACATCAATTCAATTGAAACATAAGTTAACTAAGCAATAAATAAACAGATAACCGCGTTCATACTGCCATTACAGCGAAGTAGAATACTGGGGCAGAAGGATTGAACAAATATTTCAAACCGAACGGGAAACAAAACTTACAAAACTACTCGCAAAAGTGAACAGGGGGGATTATCTTAATTCTCATTGGCAGAAGATATATTATGTGAAGCTAGCATACGATTAGCATAATTATGTTGTGTTATATGCCCACTGTGGTCTTGAAGTGTAGGTATAAAAATTGATTTGTAAGCTACAGAGGGGTGGTGGTCTGTGCTTTTTCACTCAGACTTCAGGCAATGACTGAGATGATTCTAACTTATGACAGTGAGCACATCCTTCCCAATCCTAAACATCGCTAGAACATGTACTTGGCCTTAAGCTTGAACGTACAAGTAATAAATACTTGAAGATAAGAGTTAAAATAAAATAATGTTCTCGAACCTCACAAAGAAAGTAAGTCCACTTAATTTACTTGTAAGCTCGTATTAAAGAAACTTTCCTTCCTACCATATTTCTTATGTCTTATATTTTTAAGTTGCATTCTTTTCCCCTCAGTATTATCAATTTAGACCCCATACCTGTTGGTAGAAGGCACTCTTGAGTTGTATTCTTGTGCTAATTTCGAAATCTAGTCTTCCATCTTCAGTCAGTTCCCTTCCCAATTATTTGAAGTGTTTCACAACTTCCAATTCCTTATCTCCTACTCGGATTGCTCCTTTACCTTCTTTCTTAACTCTACTCACCACCACTCTTTTACTCTTCTCCACATTTATCTTCAATCCCCATTGCTCAATCTTTTCATTTATTATGTTTTAACTGTTCTTGTACCTCCATCTCATACTCGAAGGCTAAAAAAGTTATGCACAAAACATATTATGTTCCTATAATGACATATGCAGCAGAAGATCGGACAATGACTAAGAGGGATGAGAGCAGATTACAGACAGCTGAGATGAGATTCCTGATAAGTATGGTCCAGAAAACGAGGAGAGACAGAGTGAGAAATGAAGATATACGGAAAGAACTGGGAGTACAGAAAGTAAATTACAAACTGGAGCAAAATAGATTGAGATGGTTTGGACATGTCAAACGGATGAATGAAGTAAGGCTACTAAGACGAGCACTGGAACGACTGATGACGGGGAAGAGAGGTCGAGGAAGACCAAGAATGCGTTGGATGGACTCGGTGAAGAATAGCATTAATAAACGGAACCTGGATTGGAACACCGTGTTGGAAGAGGAATGGTGGAACGACAGAACAAAGTGAAGAGGAACCATATTTGTCCCCACCCAGTGTCAGCTGGAAAAGGGGAAATGAAGATGATGATGATGATGATTACCATTTTAGAGGTGAGATGTCAAATGCGTGTGTATGTGGTTTTTACAGCCGTATACCCTTTTCCCAACGGCCTAGCCGTGTTGAAACACCGGATCCCATGAGAACTCCACAGTAAAGCAGCATTGGGCGCAGTCAGAACTTGGATGGTATGCCTGTTCTAGGTACTGTTCGCTGTTGGCCAAGATAAGGAGGAGCGTAAAGGCCCTGGCCACCCTACCGCACTTAAACTCCGGCTGGGGTAGCCTCTTCGGAGGCTCTGACCTGCCTTCGGGAAGAATACCTATTAATTAATTAATACCCTTTTGTCCAGCCCATAGGAGGTGCTAATGAGGAGTTGGAAAACTGTGACCCTGGCCTCTTAGGAGGTACAATTCTAGTATTTACCTGGAGATGTAAAGAGTGAAAGATGAGAAAACCTTCAAGGATGGTGGGGATGAAACCCACTCATCTTCCGATCAAATGAGCGGGTGCATTTAAAAGTGTACTATAAGTTTCAGGACTGGGGATTATAATCTCTTATCTCTATCATTTTCCTCTCTAGCACTAGGATGTCATGGACAATATGAAAGTCATTCAGCAAATTTATCTTCACAACAGATGAGCAGTTTTGAACAATTACATGGTATGTCATTTGTGTAAGAGTTTAAGGTGATGGCACAGAAATCATGTATTCCATCTTATCGCCAGGATATCAAGGAAGAAAATCAGAATGAAGAAACAGATGAAAGTGGAAATCATCTAAATGAGTAAGTGTTGAACATACAAATTACATATTCTCTCGCTTAACGTGTGCATAACTCTAAGTTTTGGATATGAATCAGTTTTGTTTACAACTTCAGACGTGTCCTTATTGCACTTGTCTCAAGAATGATGTAGGAATTGATACTAACTTCGTATTTAGAAGCCCACATTCAGGGTTCTCACTGTCAGGAACTACTTAAGAAACGTTCCTCAGTCTGTTGATGGGAGCTATTTCCGTCTTGTGAAATTATGGTTTGGGGAAGTACATATGACGCAGTGATAAGAATGTGAATTTTGTAATGGAGTTTTCAAACCTCCCCGCTGTATCCTTAGCCTCATATGTTTCTTCTGTAACGCAAACTAAACGAGTTAATAGCTTCCTCCTCACTCACAGTTGCAGATAAAGGTCTACTACAACTAATCATAAACACTGGCAGGAATTTAGTTATTTTTTGGGTATCAACATAATACCACATAATGAGCCCGTCATAGGAGCTGTCAGGGTTGCCAACAACCGAAGTGACTTCCCAGACTCCTCGCCTGCCGAACACATGTGCCGAGAGGATCGGATGCACTCGTTATAGGCCAGAGCAACACGAGGAACTTGATCCAGGGGATCAGGGTCATACATGGTGGCAATAGTCATAGACGGCCCAAGAAGTACATCCCAAAACAACGAAACCAATAAATGAGAACATCCAGTCTTAAGTAAAACTCGTGAACACTTTTATTTAAAATTGTCAAACCCCTATCCTACTTCGGAGGGTTTGTATCTGCTAATCCGCAAGCTAAAAATAAATAAATAAATAAAAGATCCGGGCCCTAACTGTAATTTAAGTTAAACCCTCTCGAAAGATCTAAAGACAATGGTTAAGCAACAACAACAAAGCTAGGTAAATGGCACGAAAAGAAACCCTACTCAAATTACAAACAGATCGAGTGAATAACAGAATTTACATTTAACAGAGCAGCAAAGCAAAACTAGGTTATGATCGTACCATTTCCTTATTTACATTTAACGTTAAACAGTTAGCTTAGTCCTAACAATGAATACAAAATCTACGGAGTTGATGTCCGTAAGCGAAAACATTATAATTAAATCCACATGACAGCCAAGAAAAAAATAACACTCTTATAACTATGTGTTCATCAACACAGAGAAAGGTACATGAGGGATTACACACATGATAAATAAATTAAGCACTAGATAACAGTTCCATATTATTAAACCCTGCCTACACGCGTTGGAATACTGTTTGTACCCAAAGTCATCTACGTGAATGTTTGTTAGGTTGGTAATAGCGCAGTTACAACTACGACTTACATTACTTGAGTGTCGTGATCCACCGAGTACGAACTATTGGTTAAGCGCACTCCGTCGTCTCAAGATTGTGTGTTCTGTCCTATGTCATTCCCGCCAGGAAATTATTCACATCAAAAGGCGTCGGTCAGCAAGCTCAAAATGTAGATTCCAAGATTATAGCAAAATGATTAATTAATTAATTATCAGATTCATTTAGAATAATTACTCTTGAGATTATTAAGACGTAGGTTTAAGCTTTATTGTAGGTTTATGACGATAGTGCTGACGATCCTAGACACCTGGACTAAACAGTAACGTCCCCTGCGAGATTATTCACTTGCAATAACATCTACATAAAAGTCGGAATACCTTCCATGAGCTTATAACGCTCGGGCAATACAATAACACACGTTACTAGTGGCGCTCGGCACATCTAAACAACCTTCGGGTAGGCCTGGAAAACACGACAGTTACCCCCGTCAACAACAAGGTCTCAGAAATAACTCTGGACATCAGTGGTCTACTGGCACGTAATACCATAAATATAGCCTCCAAACAGGGTGTCGTACACTAGTCAATAACAGAAAATAAACCTGATATAAATTTACAACTCTTTCAAAACAATGTTAAACATCGTCGCTATGCAGAGCGATCGAAACATATGACTCTGGTAGTCAACCATTACAAGAGCATATACATCTGATCTCACAAAATGGCTTCCAAACTTACCCAAATAATGAAAACAAATCATTGCAGTTACACGATGCTCAAGCATCAGTCGAAGGGTCTACATTAGTCTGTCTCAAATCCATGCGCTGGTGGATTGTGGGTAAAGCTTACACCTGATCTGTAACTCAGTTCGCTACACGCAAACTACACTCATTGCGTCTGGTAATTTATAACAAACATTTCATTCTAGGCTGCAGTTCTCTCAAATGAAAGTCCTTATATGAACTGGCGTATGCTTTGTCCCAATATAACATTTAATAACATCACAGTTACTACGTAGAGATACGCAGTACGATAAGACCTCATGTCTTCAATGCCAAACAGTAGTAAAAGCTAGAAATGTCACTCGCTTGGAGTGCTTTGCATAGACCGATATGTCACTTCAAGTAATATTTACATTTTCTCACATAACTAAAATTCCTGTGTCTAATCTCACTGGACACAAATTATACAATAAACTGGCAAAATCTCACATCTGCTGGGTTTGCTAATGATACGTTGTCACTCCAGGGTTCGATGCTCTAGTAGCATACTAGATAATCCCTGACTTCGTTCTTCACCAAGAACATAAGTGGCGTCATGGCTCATTATAATGAAAATTACAATACAACTACATAACTGATGGCTTCTGCCGGCCATCAACCGATACGACCTGTCCAAGCAAGTCAGTGGCGTGACGTGGAAGTTACCAAAAATGAGGCTTCACACAAAAAGAAAAAATATAAAATCCCATACCAGGGTTGATTAAAGGCTCAACAGCTACAGTCACGTTTAGGTGGCAATAGACCTGACGTCTCACGACGTTCAAAAGAATGCACCGATTGAACCATGTCCAATCAAAAGGTGACAACTATCATTGAAATTAATTACAAAGCATGAGTGCAAAACTACATAATCTCTACCTATATGGCTGTGAAGATGAGTTTGGTTGATTTAACTAACTACTCTACCACTATAAGGCCCATACATGAGAGAAGGATCAGACTCTCAGACTATGACATCTTCATCTCATTCGCTCTGGAATTGAGGGGTAAAATATCCTCTGGGTTTAAGATATGGGTTTTCCAAGCTAGCCTTCCATTCCAAGCCTCATCCATCACCAGGTATATGATGCGTCCTCGTCGTCGGCTTAAAGATGTCTTCTTCTCCATAGTAGCGGCTCGTATACAAGCTCGAACACGTTCATCATATCCTCGTGGCCGGCTGGTTCATCCATCACGTTGAAAACTCTTCCCTCAGAACGGGTCCTTCACATTATGGGGTTTATTCCATAACACGCATGGTGAATAAGTATTGAACAATTGCACTCACGTGGTCGGTTGAAAAATACATGTTTGAAGATTTACACACGTGGCAGTTCACAGCCTCTAGTTTCACACAAAATGTAGATATTTAATAACTCACTGATGTTACCCAGTGGCGCAGACTTTATAACAAATTGGTCATTCACTGTCTGCTTGTCACAGATTCTAATTCGCCCACATGGCGTAGTCTCACTGAATTTAATACTTTGCCAATCACCAATAATCTTGTCGATCCGTTATCGGAGAATGCTTTCGCTGCTGGCGATAATATTTTCTGCAATGGTGGCGTTGAAATCAACCACATTAAATCGCCCCATTTCACAAATGTTGAATACTTTCACGTCCCCTATGGACGTATATAGAATATGTCGGCCTCGTGGTGTTCCACGACGTCGAAAAATATGGTGAAATAACAATTCAAATTCACAATTTTCACACAAAATGTTCACCAAGCTATCACTGGCGTGTATTATACGATGATTGCACACAACAGGGTGCTTTAATTAATTATGATGAACACCGATACTATATTTTTTCACCTTGTCTTTAAGACGGACTATCAAAACACGTCGAGTGCGGACGGATCCAAACTCGGGTACGTGTGACTTGCTCTTGCCTGCTGGGTTCCAGTGCATACTTGAGTCGTTGAGCAATATCCGCGACGTTAAATACCATTACCTAAAGGCAAAGTACATTCACCAGATTATTTAAAATATGCGGAAATACATGGTGATGAGATCTGAGCCTTGTGAAGTGTAGAAACATATTAATAAGTACTCAGATAAATAATTCGGAGATTTCTTCGAAGTCAAGATCACTTCCTTTATCATATCGATTCACGTGCTGGTCTCCGGGTGCGTTCTATGATAATGCTTGATATGTACAAATGTGCTCCAAAGAAAATATCACTGAGCATGAGCTCAGCGGGCTCAATAATAATAGTGTTTTCTGAGGTTTAATATTTATACCTCTTGAACACGTAAAATGTGGCAGGGTTCAATACTATATTCACCATTGGATTTCGTAACTTGGGTACCTTGTTCTTGTAGAGACGTATACATAGGGTAGAGAGAAGTACTCATAGGGTAGACAGATCTTGTTGAGAAGTAAAAATTGGGAGGACAGGTCGTGTTGAGAAGTACATTTTTGGTAGACAGAACTTGGGTAGACAGCTCTTGTGGAGAAGTATACATTGGGTAGATAGAACTTGTAGACAATTACATATTGACTAGACAGGTTCTTGGAGAAGTATACATTGGGTAGACAGGACTTATAGAGTAGTACACATTGTGTAGGTGGGTCTTGTAGAGCGGCCCCCGTAATATTCCCTGTTTATGATATATATTTTGGGGAAAATACGGAGATAGATGCAGGAATCACACCTTCAATGTGCGTGGAATGCTGTTTGGTGCTAGGGGTACTATCTATCGTGAAGTTTTGGAACTATTCCAGATGCTTGGCACAGAAAGGAATAACCTGATCACTCTTGCTGAGGGTATCATTGCTGACTCTGTGGCCATATTGCAGCACCATATTTACAAGATTGCCAACACCTGACATTCTGATCAGAAAATACCACTGGATTTTAAATTGTAAACAAAAGAATATTTATTAATGAATTGTGTTAACAAGGATTGAGGGGTGTGCTGGGCCTTAAGGCATCTTGGGGAAATCCAAGCAGCTATATTGTAAATAAATATATTCTTCCTTTTTTCAAATTGCCCGCCTGTTCACACGATACTATGGTAGGTTGGTTTCTCAGTTTTGGGGCTGCGACAACGTGGTCATGCAGCCCCGTGTACTTTTGGTATGTGTAGAATCTGTCTGCGTTAATTGTGAAGGCTGTATTAGTGTGTGTTATCTCTAATTCAGGCGAGGTAAGGACTACAGACGATCAATTTCAAGTATAGTTCCTACTTTTGCTACCAAATGCTACCGTCAACGATACCTTGCTGCCCAATACTATTCTTCCATACTAACAGCTAACATTATATTGAAATAGTTCCACGTTCTTCCGGTAAGTAGGTACATGGCTAATAGTTCCATTTTCTTCCATTGGGTATCAAGTTGGGTTAAAGTTTGGGGAGGAACCCAAGCAAAAACATAGAAAATTGGAC
This sequence comes from Meconema thalassinum, assembly GCA_946902985.2. Taxonomy (NCBI): domain Eukaryota; kingdom Metazoa; phylum Arthropoda; class Insecta; order Orthoptera; family Tettigoniidae; genus Meconema; species Meconema thalassinum. The sequence continues at coordinate 149,481,164 of OX336397.1, forward strand.
CCTGAAAACCGTACGTTCAAACCAGAATGGGAGTTGAATTATCTCTTTACACTTTCAAAAGACAACAAATCCCAATGTTTGGAGTGTATACAAGTGATAGAGGTGTTAAAAGAACATACCCTCAACAGACATTATATGACAAATCACCGGGATAAATATGAAAAGCTCTTCCGTGAATCTCGTAAAATAGTGGTTGAGCAGCTGAGAAAGAAGCTAACTCAACAAAAGGAAGTTATTTGGTGATGCAACTAAAATAGAGGAAACGGTTGATTTAGCTTCCCATATGGTCAGTTATGAGCTCGCCAAAGCTAAGAAGCCATTCACGGATGGCGAGATCTTTAAACAATGTTCTGTAAGAAAGGCTGAGGCCTTTAAGGAAGATGGAACTTTAAAATAATTCCAGTCTCTACCACTTTCGAAGCAAACTGTGACAAGAAGAATAGAAGACATCAGTACTCATTTTTCTGCCAATATGGAATCAATTAATGAGAACTGTCCGTATTTTTCACTAGATTTAGATGAGTGTGGAGACATAACAGACACAAATCAGCTCCTGGTTTTTATAAAGTTAATTCAGAATGACTTTGCTGAAAGTGTGCTCTTTGCATGGGACAAGTAAAGGACACGACAAATTTTCCGTAGTGCAGTCAGCTGTAGAAGGGTATGGCAGATTTAATAAGATGACTGCTGTAGTTACAGATGGTGCTAAGGCAGTGGTTGGATCTAATACCTGGTTTTATCAGTCTTTTAAAACAAAAACAAGGTTATGTGCCAGATCTCCATTGCTTTGTTCATAAAGAGGCCTTGTGTGGTTAATCTGTTAAATTATGTGACACTATGCCAACTTTGACAAAAATCACAAACATAATAAGAGGGGGAAACAGGTCTTGAACTCATAGGAAATTAATTTCTTTCTTAAAAGAACACGACAGTGCTTATGGGGACTTGCTGCTTCATTCTGACATAAGGTGGCTTATTGCGGGCAAATGTTTAGAAAGATTTTTGGAACTGAGGCATGAAATACTTGCCTTCCTACAACAGCATGTTCCTAACTCAGCTGATCTCCGACATAAACTCAGAGACATTGACTTGATACAAAACTTAGCATTCCTAACAGACATCACCCAACATTTGAACGTTTGGAACTCGTAGCTTCAAGGTAAAAAGCAGACTATTTTTGAAATGATGGGATATGTTGATGGTATTAAGAGGAAGTGACAACTCTTTAAATCTGCATTAACTAAGAATTAGCTGTTCCATTTTCCATGTTGTGAAAAACTATCCAGAAAAAAGGAAGTTGTGTTGATAAGTAGCCTACATTGAACATATTGCTATCTGAATTTAACCGCCCATTTCAAGATTTGGAGAAGCTGCGCAAGAAATAGAACTCTTCAATAGTGGGTTACAGTGTGACCCATCTCTCAACAACACTGCAACAACTGGGGTTGAGTTCTGGAAATCACTGTCTCCAGAACGTTACTGACTCTTAAGGATCTGCGGCCTGAAGCAGTGCTCAATATTTGGGAGTACATACATATGTAAGGTTACCGTACATTTTGAGCTATGAAACATATTAAGTCCAAGATGAGAAGCCGTATGACTGACTCAGTATTGTGCCATGCACTAAGATTGCTACATCACACAAGGAAGTAGACTTCAAATCTGTGTTACAAAATTTAAAAGAAACACAATGTTTGCATTAAAATAAAGTGTTTTTTGTTTTTGTTCAATTAATATTGCCTGCAAGCTTTCAACATAAGTAAATCATATATTTTTTATTCCTACTTCTAAAATCATCACGTCAGATTTGAATAAATTGGGAGTTTTGTCCCGCCGACATGTTTCCTTCTGTAATGTCGCCCTCAGTCCATACAAAGTTGTCCACCACTGGTCTATGCCATAAACACCTTAGTTTGCAATCGCACTGTTTCCCAATTCGCTATTTCATGGCAGTTTTGTAACTAAAAACTCGGGATTTTTTCCGAGGCTTTGTTTAAAATATTGGAGATTAGGCGATTAAACACTCCAATTTTGTAAGTTGGTGTGTTTGCTGAAATATTCCCAGTCGTTTCAAACTCTAACCAGATATCTACAGGTGGCTTATTTCATAGATCACATGAGGTGCGAACAGCCCAGTACAGACACAGGCGCGTTAATTTTAGAGTTCCCGCGCTAGAAACTGGACACAATACGAGAAATTGGATTCACATACATATCGTACAGAGCTCCAAATTTGATTTGATCTAAATTATATCCAGCGTTTCGTAGGATGACGTGACTCCGTTCTGGTCAAGACGCATGTTTCCTAGCTAAATGCGGTCGAATGGGGGGTATCTTTGGCCTGCTGATACTTGCGATCGGCCTGAATACCAATAATAACGTAAAGCGACCGTTGTGTTAATCGCGACAGCCTTACAGAACAGCTCTGGTTATCAGAGAGCTCCGAAACAAGTTATTCGTGAATATCCCATATTGTCAAATTCATGAGTAATGGCGTATCCTTCTCCACGATCTAAATCAAGCCGAGCTTTTCCTGGTTGGAAAGGGCTTCATGGGTCACTTTACATAAAATTTGGTGCAACTGAATCCCTAACGCTTATCGTATAATTCATAGCCGCTTGGGGACATCAACGCAAACAAGAGCGATAAGTCTAGAACAAATATATCCAAATTATTTCCAAGGCCTGTGCTCAAGGCTTCAGCCTTTGAAGTAAATTTTAAGCCGTTTAAATCATGAATGTCTCTTGTCGATATGTTTTTCTTCAATAACCCCAAATAACTGATTAATGTCTGTAACATTTAAAATGTCCCAGAAAGCAGCCCATACAGGCCATGGACGCTAGATTTCAGAAATAGACGCGGAGCATAGCTTTGCCGGCATCATTATCTAAGCCCTCTCGATCAAAATGAGTATTGCCATCGAACTGCACCGTCATACACGGCGTAACTCTAAGCGACGCAATGTCATTTCGCGTGGAGTCTAGGATCGTTGGCAGGCTGATCTCGTAACATGATGCCCTAAGCCAAGAGTAAAATAGGGGTCAAGTATGTGCGCCGCTCTATTGACCAAGCTGTTCAAACGCATTATTCAGAGATTGAAATACCAACCCAGACTTCTGCAAACAAATCAGGGCAAAGAGTTTTTGGAAAAGAGAATGGCTCTGTATAACAACTGAGATTCATATTTCTTAATAACGTTCTCATACTGGCATATTTAAAGAGTGTTCGAAGAAAAATATTATCATAGCAAGCTCTTAACTTTTAATAACTCCTTACTGCGTCTGAGTCGCGAGACTGAGGTGGTAGTGGCCATATGGGGAGCAGTAATACTCTACCCCGTGCAGTGAGCTGAATTTGCGTGCGAAACTATTACAGTCTGTCAGCCTGAAGAAATTAAGTACTATATCTCTGAAGCAGTTTGGTCCTGACAGCAATGAGTTTAGGGTTTTGGGCGATTATCTTGAATTACATAGTTGGCTAGAATGTTGACTGGTCCTCAAGTCCCTGAAGAATAACAGAAGGTGAAAAGTGAAACGTAAACCTGTTAAGAGAAGCGTGTTTGGAAAAGTAGAGAGGACTATTAAGTGAAAGAGCGTGGTTCTATAAGTATTCGGGGTCGATTGCATGGACACCCTGTGGCACTATAATCACCCAACCCTTTAATTATAGATAGATAGATAGATAGATAGATAGATAGATAGATAGATAGATAGATTTATTTACCATCAACAGGATAGGCACCCAATTACAGATGATATAATAAAACATAATAAACATTAAATTTACTTAAAAGCAACTATTTAACTAACCTAGAAACAAACATTGATTCAAGCTTATAAACTAAGTTCTCTATACACTTAAATTAAAATAACAATTATTACACACTATATATACAACAAACACCTACGATCTTGAGTTCAACAATGATCTACGAATTTCCGTAGGCTTCAAGTAAAATATATCTATAGCGCTATCAAGATGGTTTAGAGAGCGCAACGCCATCAATAACCAGGAATTGGCATGGGCTACAGTTCAACACTTCTGGATCCGGAAAGTGAGTCTTTGCCTTGTATTGCGGCCTGCAACATGAAGCGGAATCAAACACAAAAGGGGTGCACAGTCGATTCTATTGGTCAGACACTTATATAGAAACATGGCGTTGGCACACATGCGGCGAGACCTCAATGACCGCATACCCATGGTTCCACAGAAGGTCTCATAATCCAATGTAGAGAGTCGAATGCCCATATACCTACAGCTGATCCACTTCATGAATCTCACCTGCACTCTCTCTAACCGCTGAATAGCATATTGCTGAGAAGGCAGCCATACCTCACAACAGTATTCAACAGTCGACCTTACATATGCTAAAAATAAAATTTTGAGAGAACCTATATTGGCGAATTCACTACAATTTCTCTTCAGAAAACCTAGTAATCTGAACCCCTTACTTGTCACCTTATCTACATGTTTTGGAAATGACAGCCCGTCATCGTTGGTAATTGTTATACCTAGGTCGTTTACTTCATTCACACGCACTAATACAGAGTTACTTATACTATAATTCCTCATGACAGGCGCCAACTTCCTAGAAAATGTTATCACATTGCATTTTGATATATTAAGGTCAAGTAACCACTTAGTACACCAATCTGTTAGTAGATGTAGGTCTAATTGAAGCAAGTCACAGTCTGAATCGTGGTCTATTACTCGAAACAGTTTCAAATCATCAGCGTATAGAAGGCAGTTACTATTCTTGAAGACCCCAGTTAAATCATTAATAAGGATTACAAATAAAAGTGGCCCCAAGATGGAACCCTGAGGAACACCAGAAGTTGGAAAGTATGGATTTGAAGTTTGACCATCGGATTTAACAAAGCAAATTCTTTCAGTGAGATAGCTTCTAATCCACTCTAAAACGCTGCCGCCTATTCCATACGCCGACAATTTGATTAATAATGCCTCATGTTGTACGGAATCAAAGGCTTTGGAAAAATCTGTGTATATGGCATCTACTTGTTGACTCCTGTCCAAGGCATTTGATATGAAGTTGACGTACACTGCCAGGTTCGAAACAGTCGAGCGCTTCTGCACGAATCCATACTGAGCAACATTAATGTACTGGCCGACTGACCTGTATATTCTATTGTACACAATCTTCTCCGCCACCTTTGATAGGAGGGATAGCAGGACGACTGGCCTATAGTTGTCAAATACCCTTTTGTCACCCTTTTTGAATACTGGAATTACGTATCCCTTCTTCCACTCACACGGAAAGCATCCAGATTTAAAAGATATATTTAAAATTGCACTGAGAGGTATCACCAACTGAGGAGCACATTCTCTAAGTACAAGACCTGGTATCTCATCAGCCCCAAACGATTTTGCAGTATCCAATGATGACAGAATCTCTCACACTTCAAAGGGCGTAGTCCGAATCGACATCAATCCCTGATCACACACGATTGGGACAGACGAGTGACACGGCCTCGCAGGAGAGTGATACTTCTTGAAGCCCTCTGCAAATTTATTAAGAATAGTTTTCTTGTCCTGGATTTCGATTCCCTTCTGAAACATAGTGGATGGTAAACGTGAAGATTTTCTTTTATTGTTTACAAAATTCCAAAAATGCTTTGGATTGGTGGTTAATTTTGATTCAACTGAGATCACATAGGCTTTGTATTTTCTGTTCTGGAGTCTCTTATATTCCCCCCGTATCACCGAAAATTGAACATAGTCACACCAAAAGCCCGATTTCTTGAACCTTTTTCTGACTCTCTCTTTTTCTTTCAACTTGTTGATTACCTCTGTATCGTACCAAACTGGATACTTCCGAGTATTGATTGTGCGAGTGGGCACTGAATCCTTGATAACTGCTTTGAGGAGGTCGTAAAACAGACTTAAAGCCTCATCAACAGAGGGAGAATTATCCATCAAATACCATGGACACATCGATAGAAGGTCTCTCATGAGGGGAAAATCAGCTTTAGTCCAAGTATATATTACCCTTCTTAGTGATTGTGGACGGATAATTCGCGGCAAGGATAGTGAGAATTCCACAGCATCGTGGGCTGACTTAACTACCTTCTCAGCCTGAATACATTGCGTATGTGCGGAGAGTTGTTCAGAGACTAGCACCAAATCCAGGAAATTGTTATTGCGTGTAGGGAAATGACACATTTGCTGTAGATTAAACTCACTGATAATCTCTAGAAACGATAGGACTTCCTCACATCTTTGCTTTATAAAAGGTTCAAGGGTCCAGGCTAATTCACTGATGTTAAAGTCCCCACACACTACGACTATGTCTTGGGGGTTTAAAACAGCTGTGTCATTGCCCAGCGTCTGACGCAAATCACTCAGCCTAACCTTCACCTCATCCGGTGGTAGATAGCAGCACACGATGAATACCGCCCGTCCAGGTTTAGGCCTGACCTTGACCACAAGGCACTCCCAACACCCTGCCAACTCCGGCCTTGATACCGGTTCCAGGATGTTTTTCACGGCCACAAGTACGCCTCCACCCTTAGTTTTGGTGTCATGAACGAGTTGTCTGTCTTGTCGAAATATACTGTAATCACTGGACAGTATCTCGTTCTCGTCCACTGCATCATTCAACCATGATTCTACGATACAAATACAATCAATTTCAGCATCACTAAAAGCTAGGTTGAATTCCGATAATGAAGTACACATACTCGCTACATTTTGATAGAAGAAAGTCATATCATTACACTGACCAGGTCCCGGGTTCAATTGCACATCGCCTGACAGTGCCAATAGGAGCATGGCTATCACATTGCCGGACATTTTCAAATACGTGGACCTTTGACAACCACTTGGTTGCTTCAACGCCAGGTACTGTGTTCCATTCAAGCAAAGCACATGGCATGATATTTTAAGTTCCTTGTTCTCAAGGAAGTCTTCCCAGCATTCCACGAACTCGAAATGGTAGCCACGGTAGCCACGAACACAAACGTTAACCGATATTAAGCAGCATTTAAAAGCCACGAATACGCAAAAGAGACGGAGCGCAGCCGACACCATCCTGTTCGCTGGGTAAAAAACAGTGGGTGAAGTTGTGAAGGGGTTGGTGTTTATAGAGCTTTTGGTATATAGGTTTCCAACCTGTTACTTGATTCCATATATAATAGTGAAGAGCTGATGATCAGTATATAATTGAACGTTTGTTTTGCGCACCATTGTGAGCCTACAATTGCGCGTAGCGCATGGGTCTCAACAACCTGCAATTTGTTCCCCACACAAGGCAGGCATATTCCATGACAGGTCGCACAATGTTGCGGTATGCGAGCAGTTTGGTGAAGAACTCGTGGAAGCTCCGAGTCCTCAGTAGAGGCCAGAGCTTTGCGAGGTACGCTTTCGCTAGTTTGGCGCGTCAGGTCACTTCTCTGGTAAAATCAATTCCCGTATTAGCATGGTTCCTAGGTACTTATTCGCTGACTGCCATCTTATTACTGTACCGAGAATAGTGAGGTTCTCCACTCTCGTGAATTTACGTTCCCTAGTAATAAGAGTAGCTACGACATTCTTCGAAACAGGGTTCGACGTTATTGAATGCGTCTTGTAGGTTTTCTCCAACCCTATGCCTTCTTCAGGAAGTGGTGGAGATCTTGGTATCATCATATATTGGTGGAGTTTCATGTTATCATTTTTTTAGAACGTCCGAGAAGTAGGAATTGAATGGCGAGGGGAATATAACACCGCCCTGTAGTACTTCGGCTTAAATCCTCCTTATAGAGGTTTGGTCCTCAGCTCCTTTTATACCTTCGAGTAGAGCCCCATTCCCAAATACTTTGCGCACATTCTGGTGTGGTATAACTCGATGCTCGTTCCAAATGCTGAGATTCAATTCGCGACTTGAACTAGCGTGTTTTTAACGGAGTTTGTGGCGTATCGCGTGTTTAAAGTCAGTCTGAACTCATCAATTCAGTCGCGACGGACCTTAACTCCCAGTAACATCGAATGGAACATCTGATAAGCTCTATTTTTTTAACTTCGTATTTGCATGGATTGTCTGCAATTAGCCCTGTGCTGAGAGAAACCTCCCCGAACTCGAGAACACAGGGGTAGAAACCCGAGCGAAAATAGCGGGTAGGGCAAACTGAATGAGTAATATTCGCAGTAGCTCCTGGCCTCAGAGTTCTCTAACCGCTCTACTTCCGTCACTCAGGAACATTGAAAAGATTTGTGCCAATGCCACCGTCAGAATGAAGAAGTCGTGTGCTGTCCTTAGAAATGGAATTCATTGCACAAGGTGCAGTGAAAAAGATGTCATGATATTAGAAAGGTGTCGAGAGATTTTAATCTTGAGCTGAAAACACCCAAAATATATACTTCCGTTGTGCAGTTCATTTTTTAGTTCGCATCACACCTTTCTCAAATTAAATTGAAGTCTGTTACTAGAAGAACAATGTAATCCAAACAGGTTTAGAAAAAGTATTTTATCAAATGGCATAGAGTAACAACTTACATTCATCATTTGGTAGGTTCTAACAATAGATACCTCCACTCCTCAGCACTGAAAACGATTCTAGTGTTTTGTAGAAAATGAGCTCTACAGTAGTATAGCGGGACAGTTATGTTTCATTCTTGGAACACCCTAAATCAAATAACAATGTTATTGGTTTACGTCCCTTTTTACTACTCCAGTTTTCCACCCAAAAGGGTATCTTTAACATGCCAGTAAATCTGTGATACGACTCTCTCTCATTAATGCACCCTTAAATACCAACTGACTGAGCCATGATTCGATCTTGCAACCTTGGGTGCAGCAGGCAAAACTTTACCGCTGCGCCACACGCTTAAATCAGGCAGCAGCACTGGATTAATATCTTCCACATCCTGTGTATAAAAGCGGGCAGCCCTATTGTGCAAGATTGTGATGTACCACATGCAGTTTAGTCTATAATGTTAAAATCTGTACAGTTTATAAATACTTTCAGGAATAAAAGGTTGAAACACATTAAATTAATATAAACTATACAGATATGATTTTGAAATTATATTTTATTTCTGTAACGTACACCCTTTGACCCTTCATATTACACATTTTTGTTTTCTTTTTGTTAATATTGCGGCAGTTCTGAAAGGGAGATCTCCCATTTCTTCATTATTGGTGTAGATCCTGTCATGGAGGCAGATGATATCGTCAGGGTTGCTGGATGGAGGACAGAGAACGTCTGTTGTCAAGAAGTTGAGAATATAATGGGGCTTATTTTAAGCTTCCTTGACAAATTTCATATTGCACTCCTCACCTGCCAATATAAAGACAGAGATTAGCCAAATTAGGTGATTAAAAGCAATTCAAAATTATGCAGTCATAACATAAGGAAGAATTGTTATATATGTTCCTCAACAAAGGTTTGGAACACTGGCATCGAGCATAGTCATTGGAGGAGCTTGGACATTGTGGTCATTTAGCCCTGTGTACTATTTTGTGTAGATATAAAAAACGTCTGATGGCTGTATTAGTGTGTGTATTTGTAATTCAGGTAAAGATTGGGAAGGAGGTGACTTTGACCTCACGTTAGGAACATTCCAGAATTTGCATGGAGTCGAATTGGGAAACAAAGAAAACCACTTCCAGGATGTATCAGGTGGGAATCAAACCCTCCTCTTCTCAGATTTGGCTCATTAGGCCGAGTGTACCTGTTCCACTCCCAGACCAGAATTAAATTTCTTGGTAGAGCAGGGAATCGAATCCAGATTCTGGGGCTACAGCCTAGAATGCTAGCCACTACACCATGAGGTTTACTATATTGTTGGAGCCTAGGACAATAGGGAATCAGTACGGAATATCTCCAAACTACGCTTTATAACAGCACGTACATCACTGGGTTGTTATATGCAGTCAATATAGTCAAATCTATACAATTGAACATTTTATTGTGATGTGTAGTTGGATAACAAACAGTTACATACTCTAATGTAAGAAGTTAAATTATGCATCCACAAGGTAAAAAGCCTATGCAGATTCCAAATGATTATATCTGCTCCAGTATGGCAGTGGTTCTACTGAGTGCAGAATACAGGGGAAGATTTTTCTTATGTATCCCCTGGTCTCTCCCTTCTATAAACTAATACTGTATGCACCAAGATGAAGAGAATGGGGAACACACGAGCCAAGCATAAAGCAGTTACACCATAGTGCAAGCACTTCTAATAATAACCATGGCATCTACGGTTGTACCAGGTTTAAGATGAGACTAGTTATACCTAGGTACAAGGCGATTCAATCGAGAATAAAATCAATAGTTAGAATAAATGTTCACAGAAGTATATTTCCCTAATATTGAATAACAGACACCTAATCTCTGTCCATTAGCGGCGCATCCACTAGGTGGCAGGGGGTGCATCCTGTCAGAAGTAAACCATTAGGCCCACGATGCCAAGGTATATAATTCTCTGCAGATTTCAGAGTATGAATTTTATTTCAAATTTGATGTGCTCTCAGCATTTTGTTGCAACATGAGCGGGATGGATATAAGTTTCCATACTTCAGCAAATTGGCAGTGTTAGCATTCACAATAAACATAATGGCCACAATGGGACAGCATGCACAATGTGTTGTATGTGTCGCAGGAGTTTGCACTTCCATAATTACAATCTGGACTACTGAACATCCAACACACTGGGCTTTTATCGGATAGTGCGGAATGTTTAGAAGAAACATTAAACAATTGCTAGTGCAGCCGTGGTGGACCTAACGGACGACTTGCGAATATCTTCGACTTAACATCTCTGGTTATTTGTTTAGGGATACAAGTCACTGGTGTAAGACATAGATCACAGAGTGACACATTGCCATGTCCGCAATGAATGTATTGAATTCTTGTAGGCAGAAAGTAGAGAGTATCTTGAGCAAAAAATTGATTAAACGATGGTCTGTTAACAATTAACACGAATGGTAAACTTTTGCCAGTTAGGCCTACAACCTTTTACCTCCTTTAATAATGGTGTCTGGTAACGATAATATGAATATTGTCACCCAACTTTTAACTTAAAATACTCCGGCTTTCTAGGGAAGACATACACTGGGTGGATTTAACTTCAAGGGTATGCGGTTCATAAACCGTATGAAGTGCCACGGTTGGCGGCTGTATGCATCCCTGAATTAGAGAAACACCAATGTAAGCTAACACTCAATTTCGATACCGAAGCATTAATAGACCACATGTTGCATAAGCTATTTGGGGCAGTAAGAATATAAGTAGTAATATTAAGCTACTGAAATGATCTTACAGCAAGGAAAACAGATGGAGGTGACAAATGCGTTTCTCCATCACAAGTAGAATGTGGAACTAGTTTGTAGAGATTCGAAATTCCTCATTCAACTAGATACGAACTCTTTTAACAAAACTCATTCTCTCGCAGGAGTAACCAACTGTTATTTTATGGGGAGGAATATCGAAGTTATTTGGAGGAGTGGCATCAATGATATACATACTTCGCACACTGATGACGACAAAATGTTGCATCCAATCGCCCGACTTTAAATGCAGCTAGCATAGACACAGTAATTAATTGGTCCTTGCTATAAAACCACCCTAATTGCCTAACCCAGTTTATTTATTATGATTATTCAGAAATCAAATAGGCTATTCTTACCTATATTGCAATTTCATTTGGGGGCTGACTGTTCAAATTTGCGAAATCACATCACATCCATGAGAATCAGAATCCTTTTAGAAAAGAAGATTAAGTTTTTATTTTCACGTCACATTCCGTCATCGATCCTAGAAAGTAAAAGGGAAAACATTATGAGTAAATGTTTGAAAGGCCACGGATATTTTGGTTAACCTCGCACGTTATGGAACACTACTAACAAACAAATTTAATTCAACATTGCAAGTATGTTAAAAAACAATCACCGCTATTGTTAAAGGTAAATACTAACAATTTAATATAAGTATTCCGCCATGTATCGTCTGAAATACACAATTGATCATGTCAAGTTAGAAAACCAAATTCCTGTTAAAATGGCGACATCACAGAGCCTACACTGAGTGAACGTACCGAGTATGCACCTTGAAAAATGTCGCTATGTACTCTCGCACTCTGCTCGAACACTTGCACCCGATCATATTTGGAACTCCACTCGCTGACGTCACCTCCGAGTGAGAGTGTGCAAGAGTGTACCTTTTGGCTATTTGGCAAACAGCTAGGTCACTACCGCATTGAGAACTTTAACATGGATTAGAGAGGACTAAGACATTTTATTTGCGTAGTTTTCGAACACAAGTTGCTCCAAAGGTTCAAGCGCCTAATTTCTTCTTGTCGGATGCAGGAGATAGTTTCCAATTCTTTGCGGCAAATATTGTAAAGTAACTGTACTAATGCGGAATCATTGGCTTGCCAATGGAGTGGTTTGATTGCTTGAATCCGTATATTATCCCATCTATCAATCACCTGTATCACACAGGCATGTATATATTTCAAATGTGAGCACGTTCTTAATTGGTAAATGCCCAAAACTTGACTCGCAGCGAGACGACTCCAGCATTGTAGCTGGCTATGGATCACTGTTCCTGGATGAGTGTGCAATCAGTAAGTTTTTCACGTCACTTCGGGCTGCTTTAAATGTGGATATCTGTGTCACTGTGTGTCCGTTTCGTTAAATATATTTCGGTACATGAGGAGTTTCTGTATTTTCTTCCTATCAATGTTGCAGATAAAGCCATGAAAATAAGCATATTTCGATAGTCAACAGTAGCCTGACGGCAGTGACAACAAGGAGAATGGAACATTGTTTTTCTGACATAATACCATTGCTATAAGCGGTCGCGTATGGATATGATGACAACTCTGCATCATATCAGTTTTAACATTGTTAGGATTTTATTAAAAAAAACGATTCATTTCAATATCTTGATTGTGCTGGAAAATATAATTAAAAGAGTTTGCATACAAAGAAAGTCTTTATTCGAAATATAATTATGATAATGTACAACTACCTTACTGTCAATGATCTGTATCACTCTCTACTACTGCCGCGTTTTGATCGCCCCGTTTCGATTCTAACAACACTGTAGGCTATTAAAGTAACAGTAAACTTCCAAATGCGCCGGTAATACGAAACTATAGGTTATGGTAATAATGGACATGTAACAAGGCGCCTGTCGAGTTTTCGATGGCAACTTGACAATTGTACAACACCGACTGACTTATTCATATGTTCATGAAGAAAAACTGGTGACATATGTGAGATTTCTACCTGTTGGCCTTACAATTTTATGAAACAAATTTCTGATAATATGTCACGAGAATTTACAAAATTGTCGCAACATATATGTCGAATTGTCATGCTTTGAGAAATGGAAACTTGTCGAACTATCGACTTGTCGGTCATTTTATGAGGGCTGACATATGTAGACTTGTCGAGTATTATGAAATATGGCCCAGGTCAATCATTCAACCATTATCATCCACTTAGACACAAAATCACAACTAAGCAAACACTTCACTCCACGGCACAAGGTTAAAAACTGGAACTGACAAAGTATTAATGTAGATACTACGTAATTTCAAGAAAATAATTAATGACGTATCGTGACGCACACAACGCGCATTCATACACAAAAATTGTCAATAGAGGCCCGAAATTGGTATTTGCGTTTCCTTGGCACCTGAAATTATTTTGGAAATTCGGTGTACATAGTGTAAACTGATTTAATTGTAAATACATGTCGTGAATTTTTAAATACAACGTCGGGGGAGGAAGAGTAAACCTTTGTAGTGAGGAAGGTGTAAGTTCAGAATAAATCGTGCCAGTTGATATGTGTAACGCTAGAGGAGAGGCATGCAGTGGTATGCCGAGAGTTGGATAAATGTGCGCTGTGTAGTGTGCTTCTTAAATGGTTTGCTGCTTCTGTATATTATAACATACCACTCTCTGTGTACCATGTTATTCTTTCTATAAAGTCCAGATAATTGCATCATCTCTACACAATCGGTGTAGCACCAAATAATGCTATCCATTGATCCGTGTGGTTTTCAAAAGTACATTACGATAACCCGTATGTTTACAAAATTATATTGGGCGTATATGGCAACAAGGCAATTTGGCTGTTCTATAGCAAACGAAATAAGAATTAAGTTGTGGCACGTGAATTAGCAAACCCGTCGCTAGTAAGTTGCCCATTTCAATTATTTAGTTGTGATGTGCTGAAACAGTCCTTTCTTTTCAAACGTAATCCGTCATTGCAACTCGTTACAGTAAAAGCATGTGGATGACAACTTTCCTCTGCAATAAGTGAGAGAAATAAAAGTTGAATGCTCGTACTTAAGATATAAAGCAGCACATGTCCATACAATATTCTGTTGACTGCACAAACACCACATCAATGAACGGTAAAAACGAGGTCAGTTCCTCTTATTTGAGAAAAACGTGTATAGTAATGCAAGTGCTAAACGTCCACTAGATAACTTTTCATTAGTTTGATATCTTGAACGCAATGGTATTATTTCTTTTGTCTTAATCATCTCACATATTGAAATTGAATGCTTTTCAGTCGGTCAACATGATTTTTCCGAAATTGAATTGATATTTCCTATGCCTGAAGCGAATTACATGGGGATAAAACTTGTCGTGGATATCTAGTTTTGATCACCATAAGATGCATTACATTTAGGCTTTTAAATCTATGTCTACGAATAATTGTGTAATAAAATTATACACAAGGTAATAATCCAAAAATGATAGTGCTTTGTGATTTTTTATGTTATAATGGTAGGGGTTATTTACCTAGTGGTAGCATTAGATATACACCACAGAATCAACCTATCTTCCACAGATCGGAGAAAACACTCATAAGAGATTCAGTCGGAGCCTCACCCGATCAAGATTGTATCGTGAAGATAGAAAAACCATATATATACAAAACATGGAAGATTGAGAAACCATTTATATGCAAAACATGCGGAGGTAATTTTAAACAAAAAAGCAATTTGAAAAAACACATGTCGATCCATAGTAGTCTATCGTCGTATCCATGTAGCGTATGTGGAGCAAACTTTACTCAGAAAGGTAGTTTGAAAAGGCACATGATGACCCATAGAGGTATAAAGCCTAATTCCTGTGATGCATGCGGAAAGAAATTTGCTAACAAGAGGAATTTAAAGAACCACATGTCGATTCATAGTGGTCTAAAACCATATTCATGTGCATCATGCGCAGCAAAGTTTCTACCTAAAGGCAGTTTGATCTTGCACATGACGATCCATACTGGACGAAAGCCACATTTATGTAATAAATGCGGTGCTGACTTTGCTTCGAATGCACATTTGAAGAGGCACATGATGATCCATAGCGGTCTCAAGCCCTATTCCTGTGGTACATGCCGAGCAAGCTTTACCGAGAAAGGCAGTTTGAAGCTACACGCCTTGATCCATAGTGGTGTAAGGGCACATTTATGTAGTACGTGTGGTGTCAACTTCACTCGGAAAGGTGATTTGAAAAGACACATGTTGATCCATAGTGGTCTCCAGCTACATTCATGTGATACATGTGGTGCAAAGTTTACTTTGGAACGTTATTTGAAGAGACACATGTCGATCCATAATGGTCTAAAACCAAAACCATATAAATGCAATGTGTGTGGAGCAAACTATGCTCATAAAGATAGTTTGAAGCGTCACTTGTTGATCCATTGTGGTATAGGGGTGGAGCAACATTCTCTGTGAATGTTCCCTTGAAGAGATATCTCGTAGTTCATAGTAGTTAAAAGCCATGTACCCACATTCATATAGTGCATGCGGAATCTACATACATGAAGAAATGTTTCGCATATTGCTTGTCAAGTGTCGTGGAGGTTTCAAACCAATTGTTCGTTCCTGCGCGCGTATATATAGGCTGTAAATAATCGCCTGTGTCTATGTGAATAGATCTGTGTGAATGTGGATACCACCCGGTGAACGTATTCAAAACCAATACATCTGAGACCAACCGGGAGGAGGTGGTGCAATGTATGATCGTCGAACCCCTCTTGTATGGGCGTATGCCAGGAATACTATCCTCGAACCTGTAGTGAAAAGTTATGTTGAGATTTTTTGCCTAAAATTATTTTTCGTGGGCGATATTTCTTGGCTGCACAGAGTTGGCATTTTTAGTGCATTTCTTCATCTGAATGATATCCACAGAATGGATTGGCTTACCTATGCTCCCGATCTTAATTTTGTAGAGCAGGCGTGCACACTGCTTTATAAATAAGTCCGGTTTTTTTATTTGTGTATTTTTAAAAGGAATTGTTAACACATGCGGGCAGAACTTTACTAATAAAGAAAAATAGACACACAATATGATCCATCCTGGCACGTGTTTTTCATGCGCAGAAAACTTTAAGTATACTCTTTTTTTATTTGTAAGCAACGTAGAATTACGGTTTTACCACCTGCATGTGATGCAAACTGAGTACATCTATCACCTTATGCCACCAAACCGTCGTCCAATCACCAACTCTGCCTAACACTACAGGATAGGTGTGACAGGAGGTCATCAAGACGGCATGCAACGGCGTTGTCTGTTATAGAAATCCCACCACTAGAGCTTGAGGTTAACGTCAATCGACTGTTTAGAGTAGCACGATTAACGAGTGTTAGACTCTATAATGTTCTATGATGAAGGAATTATGACATATGTTTTTCTTGCGGCTGCAAAAGAAAATAATTACGTTTATTGACACTGAAATTAACAATTGACTTTTCAAGATAAATGACAAGGAGCGGGATAAAAAATGATGCGGGATGTAATAACAGAAGAGAGACTTGGAATTCAATAAAGGGACAAGGCTTTATTTATTGCAAACAGTGTACATTCAGTAGACCAAAGCATCTTTGAAAATAATTTAATATGATAATTTCCTGGGAAACAAGTTCTTAAATCTACACTAATTTATATAAATATCTCTTCATTTTAATGTTTTAATCTCTCCCGCTAATCAATAAATGGAGAGAATAATCTGAAATGTGAAAGAGCTATAGACTGAGTGATGAGAGCCTGATGTCTTTCCAAGATGGGGGGGGGGGGGGCATCCTACTTCAGTCTGGATGGGTACATAAGGAGCTCTAAAGTGAATGATATTAGCTTGAAGACACTCTATTGTGTCAGTAGCTCTATGAAGAACAATCTAACCACCTGGGTCTGTAAGAGCACTAACCTGAATGATACTAGATTAAAGTGTGTCATAACTTCAAAGGGGAACCATATGCTCACCATCTGTCTGGTTATCTTTGACCTCTTACAGACTCATATTGACTTAATTACGTTCCAAGAGGAGCTATCTGCTCATAGTCTGGGTGGGGACTTAGGTGCTCTAAACTGACTGATATTAGCTTAACACAGTGTGGGATTACCTCCAAGAGGAACCATCAGCTCACAGTTTGATTGGATGTCTAGGAGCTCTATACTGAAGGATTTTAGTCAGGTGTACCTCTAAGAAGAACGATCTGCTCTCAGCCTGGCTTGGTACCTAGGTGTTCTTCACTGAAAGGATTTTACCGTAATGACGCAGCAGGCGTATCAACACCGTTAAGGTGAACAGATACTGACTGTCAGGATGGGTACCTATTAATTGTATTCATAAGAATATTGGCTTAAATACACTCCAGTGTGTTAATAACCTCTATGAGTAACCATCTTCTCGCAGACTAAGTGGGTACGTAGGACCCCGAAACGGAATAATATTTGGTTAACGACACTCAGTAGTAGGGGGGTGATGAGAGTTCTAACGCACTTCAGAACATACATGTCGTTACTACTAAGCCTCAGCCATGTTAAATATCTCTCGAACCCATGGTCGGATGTTGACATATGAGGTGTCGTTGAACTCGAGCTGACGTCCTCTTTCCTATTGACCATGTATTATATTTTTCAAAAATTCTTTGAATTTTTCGTTTTCGAAAATAGGTAATAGTTTGAAAACCAAAAATGATAGAACGTTGTGCCATGGCTCAAACGAATGGTCTTTATGACCTTTATTTTTAGTTTATAATGACTTTTTTTTTACTTTTTATGTTTTTTTGAAAACACTCGAATTTTGAAAATCCTATATTTTGGAAACTAGGAAGTTTACAAAAAAGTTTGTTTCATGTAAATCAATGATCCCCACCCCCTCTACCCCCCAAATAAATGTCAAGTCTCTAGGATGAAAACCTGTAGTAGTGGGGTAAGGACAGAGCTACTACACTTCTTTTTGAACCCTCCTCGTATTTGCCCCGAACCTGATATCTCGCTAACCAATGGTCGGATTTGAACATACAGGGTGTCCTAGCACTCGTAGTGATGCCCCCTACTTTCCTATAGGCTCTTAATTTAATGAAAAGACCAAAACTAAAAGGTCATGTGCTTTTAATATCTCGCGAACCAATCATGCTAGAGGCATGTTCGACAGGTCCAAGGACTCGGGGTGACGTCCTCTCTGCTATGGACCACTCGTTATAATTTTTAATAAAATTGGAAACTCGATTTTGGGGTAAACACGTGTTTTTGTGATTTTGGCGATATCTCGCGAAGCAATAACGCTAGAGGCATGTACGATGGGTCCAAGGATTCGGGAAGACATCCTCTTTGCTATAGACCACTCGTTGTAATATTTTAAAATTTTGGAAACGCGATTTTGGGGTAAACACGTGTTTTTTGTGATTTTTGCCGATATTTCACGAACCAATAACGCTAGAGACATGTACGAGGTGTCCTAGGACTCGGGGTAACGCCCCCTTTCAAATGTGGTAGATATTTTTTTTCCCACAAAATAATTCACAATGGGCCTAACGCCATACATGTTGAAAAAACGTTTTCTTTTTCTTTACCTGTTTATAATGTCCATGAAGCGTGGTGGTTGAGAGAGACAATACGGCTGGGTGTGTGTGTGTTTCAACGAACCTGTCGCTGACCAAGGTGGCTGTGTTCAATAGATCAATCGATATTTCGACGGGTTGGTGTATGACAGAGCGAGTGTACGTTTTTTCACACTTTTTACCTTTAACGTGTAAACGGTGATGAGAACTTGGTTCTATGTTGGTCGAAGCGAGTACAGAAAACAAACTTGCCGAGGAGCAGGAGGTGAATGTCATTTGAGCTTATTGGATGGCGTTGATCTGACTTGACAACAGGTGACGCTTGAAGGTGAAATAATCTGACCATCGTAGTGGCAGGGGAGTGTGAAATGCATGCACACACATGTGTGAAACCACATGTACGCTAAACCAGTGACATCCTGTCTTGCTTCGTACGTGACAAAATGCAAGTCCATGTGAAATTTGATCTTCCACAGGTGTTCGCTTGGGACGTTAGCTGTCCACGTGCGCGATAACTGTTAACAAGTTACATCCTGTTTTGCTTCGTACGTGACAAAATGCAAGTTCATGTGAAATTTGATTCGCCGCAGGTGTTCACTTTAGGCGTTTGCTGTCCACGTGACCGATAACAAAATGTTCAAAGCGTGGGAAAAAATGATTATACATGCAACGTAGCATATATAAAGACATGTCGTTATCATTTCCACTCTCACTTGGGTGGACTACCTTTGAACACACTGCGTTGCATGAAACCCCTGGTCTTGTTTAACAGTTTTGGTGTTGGTGGAAAATACTTAACCTTGTTGTGGGGTAGGTATTTATTTATATATTTATTAATTTATACATATATTGATTAATATATATATTTACAAGCATTTATTTATTGATTAGGTAATTAATGATTTTATTTATTTGTTTGCAGATAACCGGCATACCTTACATGTCTGAGGGAGAAGAAACCATTGCACTTTTGAGCCCACTAGAAGGGAAGAGCAACAAGTCACTGCAAGTAAAGGTGAGAAGATTTTTTTTAAACTAACTTGTTTCATTTTTTTGTTTTATGTTTTATTTTATGAAATGTATGTATTAACCTGAATTTAGGTATTTATAGCGGTTTATTTTATTTATTTTTTAGAAACTTGGAAAGAATAGCCTTACCGCCGTAGCAGTCGCTGAAAAAAAACAGAAACGCACTAAAGCGAAACCACTGCCAAAGAGTGAACTGTTTAAAACTCAGGTAAGTCCAACTTAAAAATGCTATTCCATTTTACCACTACTGAAAACTCGTAGACAAAAAAAATTCATTACCTGTACATGACTGGGACAATGATTGCTTTCTTGATTAATGGCTATGTTGTTGTTGTTGACTGGGAAAAGTACAAGGCCATGTTGGATTTTCTAAAAATAAAAATAATAAATTTAATTTATGGGTGGTTCCCTATGGACTCAACGAATATCCACAGGTTTGAACATGATAATGTGAACAAAAATGACATGACATTCATTTTTGTTTATATATTGGTTAAAGGGAGGGTGGGGGAATGTAAATGACTGTAGCTTTATAAAAAAGAAAATAAGTACATGGGTTACTGTTAGTGCCAACATACAGTTTATTTTTAATGGTGTTTTGATATATTAATGTCAATTAACGTTAACGTTTTATTTACAAGTATTGATTGATTGATTGATTGAGTGATGGGTTATTTTGTTTGCTTTTAGGTGTCGTCATGTGCCATTAACGTATTGAACAAACAGTGAACAAGCATGCATTTTGCTTTAATGTACTCTGTGCTCTTGTGCAATATTAATAACTTACAATAAGAAAAAGTTTTATTATAACACATGGCGTTAGTACCAAATACAACAAGTGAGCAAGTTGGTTTACCACGTGGGTTAAATTTAAAATCAGAACATGATCGATGGTTAACATTTGAATCCTGGCCTGTAGGCTTTTTGTCGACGCAAGAAATTGCAAAAGCCGTTTTTTTTACTTGAACCGAGAAGATGTGGTGCGCTGTGTGTTTTGTCGTATTGAACTTTCGCCACTGGGAAGAAGGGGATGATCCCTTTAGAGACCATTTGCGATGGTCTCCTCACTGTCCTTACATGCTTGGAAATCAAGTGGGTAACCTACCCGTACATTCATTTTACCGAACCACAAGGCCTTTGGCCGCTACTTACGTTGCTGAATCACAAATAAATAATAATAATGATGTATTACTAGCCAACGGTAGTGTCGATATATGTGGTCCATATGTCATAGGCAGTGTCGAATTGGCGTGTGCTTTTGAAAAATTGGGAGTTTTCAAGACTAAAGCACTAGCACACCCAGAGTACAGCTCTGTTGAAAAACGTTTCGAATCTTATAAAAATGTTTGGCCATTAATATTAAAACACCTTACCAAACAGCTAAGTGAAGCTGGATTTTTTTATACTGGTGAAGGGGATAAAACAATATGTTTTTATTGTGGATTTGCTTTAAAGGATTGGCAAATGACTGATGACCCTTTTGTGCAACACGCTCGTTGGTTACCAAACTGTAAATACATGGTGTTGCTTAAAGGTCAGGAATTTGTGAACACTATTCGTAAAGAAAAAGTGATTGCAGCACAAGACATAAAAGTGCCTTTAGAGTTAGAGCACGCGGAGCAAATACATAAGGCTGAAAGAAAAGACTTGTGTTACGAACAGATACAAAAGTGTGACCAACAATTATGTAAAATTTGTTATCATGATGAACTAGGTGTTGTATTTTTACCCTGTGGACACATGATAGCCTGTGTCAAGTGTGCATTAGAACTTAACACTTGTGCTATATGCAGAAAAGTAGTATCCGCTACAGTTAGGGCATTTCTTGCATAACTAGTATAATTTATTCGCCATGCATAGTGCAAAATCCCTAATTGCACAATATTATTAAAGCTGTTTTCGAGTGTAATAGATATGCTTTTGTTTTGTTTATAGACTACTACAATGAATGTTTTGAATGCTGTGGGACAATCATGTGGCTTAGAGACAAAGAAGCTCTGCGAATTGCCAACGCATATTCCATTCCGCATTATCAAGATTCGGAAATTGAAAACAGCTTATGGTGATCGTGTACTTTGTGTATGTGAAAACTTTGAGACATTTCTGCCTATACGGTTTAATGATATGTCGGAGAGTGTTTTTGATGAAGACAATAATGCTGTGCAACCTGTACACTTAATTTATGAAGGTTTTAAAAACAATAGGTGCATGGTTCGTTTTAATTAAATAAATTTAAAAAAATGTGAAATAATAATGGAAAATATAAGTAATGACAATATACTGAAAAAGAAAGAAAATATGTGTATAGAATAGTAATATTTTAGTGTTTAGTGTTGTCTTTAAAAATATTATGATGAAACAAAAAAAAAGACAAGAAATGTATATAAAGTTTGTAAATAAATGCAAAATCATGTTACAATGTTGTTTTATTTTATACAAAGTTAGTATATTTAACATTGCAGAGTATACATGATTATGACAATAAATGCACACTGAATACAAGCCTTTCTCACTTTACAATAGTCTGTTATAGTTTTAAACACAAGGCTTGTTGTAGATTATTTTATAGCAATGTCCATTCAACGTTGTTTTCGAAAAGTGGGAAGCCGCAATGGTTGTATAGGCATAAAAACCTTATTGTTATTACTATTTAGTCACTTTGATCCCCTTGCATATCAAGAGCACATGACCTAGTTGTTCCACTCTTTAAAACGACAACAACAACACTACCTCTTGCATAGTTTGTGATGTTGATGGCTCTTGCGACGTGGAAGATGGATTAAAAATAACTTTTAGAACTGGGGTTAAACGTTGCTCATTAAACAATGCACTATTTTGAGTAGCAATATGGTTTTCTTGATTTTTTGTCGACGGCAACTGTGTTTCATGCAGCACACTACATTGATGATCACCGACACTTAAAACCTCACTATTTTTACTTTTTAGGTCACCACGACAATGTTTGGAACGTTGCTTTGAACAACGCCAAATAACAGTTCCATTTTTATTGGTTCGTTTCACAATATATGAATATCCTTTATAGTATGCGTAAGGCTTACCATACCTAGTCACTGATACTTCCATATCAACTGTCAAGCATAGACAAAGCTCTAGTAAAGTCAACTTGGTAATAAGAATACTAGTTTAGTGTGAGAGCAAATATGGATCCAAAGAGTTCAGGTAAAAGTGAAAGCAAATAAGCAAATATAAGAAACAAGAGTGGGGGGTAAAAGTGGTCGCAAAGTGGCAGACTCATTACACAATAATTTCAGCACGACGAAGCTCTTGTTCAATTTCTTTGATTTCCCAATCGTGACCGATATGCCCAGCTTGTCGTAAAGCATGCAATTGTCGAAGCCGTTGAATTAGCTTACTGGGTTTGTTCCAGTATACAAATTTAACAAATGATTTTTTAGGTGTAAACAAAGCATTACCATTATCATGATCATTATCATCATCATCATTATCATCATCATGATCACCATTATCATCATGACCATCATCACTGTTACTATATAGTCCTTTTTGATCCTCTTGCAATACCACTTTATTTATAGTCTGAGTTGATTTTGATAGTGTTGAAGGTTTCTTGGACGTTGACAACTGTCCTAACATGACGTTTTGAGGACATGATAAGTCCTTTTGAACAAACACTGCACTATCTTTAGCCGCAATATCGTTTTCTTGAACTTGCTTTTTAGCATTTTGATAATTGTTTGTAAACAGTAAGCGTGGTTCGTTTCGAGCACTACATTGATGAACACTCACACTTAAAACCTTTCCATTTTTACTTTTCAGATTGCCTCGACATTTTGTTGACCTCTCTTTTGAGCATCGCCAGAATATTATTCCATTCACATTCTGGCGATTATAGTTATAGGAGTAGCCTTGATAGAGTGCACGTAGCCTACCTTTGTTGGTTGTAATAAGTTCCATAGTAGTAACTGACCTGTCAGTACGATGTTCACACTACAAAGGTTACAACTGTTTTGCTGATGGAGTGACCTACCATTAGCTTATATATTGGCTTATGTGTTGGCTTTTTGTGTTGGCTTTTCGTGTTGGCTTATGTGTTGGCTTTTTGTGTTGGCTTTTTGTGTTGGCTTTTCGTGTTGGCTTTTCGTGTTGGCTTTTTGTGTTGGCTTTTTGTGTTGGCTTTTCGTGTTGGCTTTTGTGTTGGCTTTTGTGTTGGCTTATGTGTTGGCTTTTTGTGTTGGCTTTTCGTGTTGGCTTTTCGTGTTGGCTTTTTGTGTTGGCTTTTCGTGTTGGCATTTCGTGTTGGCTTTTCGTGTTGGCTTTTTGTGTTGGCTTTTCGTGTTGGCATTTCGTGTTGGCTTTTCGTGTTGGCTTTTTTTGTATTGGCCTTTCGGGTTGGCTTTTTGTATTGGCTTTTCGTGTTGGCTTTTTGTGTTGGCTTTAGTATTGGCTTTTGTATTGGCTTATTTGACAAGTTATTTGTGTCAATGTATTTAGTGGATTTTTTCTTGGTGTTGGAAAGTAGTTGAAAGAGAGGGAATATTTAAAGACTTAACCTCAGCTCACTAACCTAACCTAACCTAACCTAACCTAACTTTGCCTAACCTAACCTAACTTTTCAACTCTCAGATGTTAATTAAATTCTGTGCATAGTCGAGTTGGAACCCAAGACCTCAGGGGTAAAAAAAACAATTATTTTTGACGACTTATTTTGGTAACTTATTTTAATGGCTAACCTAACTTTACCTAACCTAACCTAACCTCAGCTCACTTTGGATATTACTAGTAAGTGTTCATATCCTCTGCTAGGTAGCATGCTAGTAGTACAGGTAGTGCTCATATTTACCGCTAGGTAGCCGAAACATACTTTGCACGTTGCATGTGACACTTGTGAAGTTTAACCACATGCAAGACGTGCTTGTATGAGTTCTCTATTTAAACTCAATATACAATTAACCACTAAATGTTCAGAACTAACATGTACAGCCATGTTTAGGGTATATAGGAGACCCTTAGCAAGAAAGGCTGTCTAACCCACGAGTGTACAGCCTTGTCATACGCAGTAAGCACCTGTTGGCAGAAAACAACAACAACAATTTGAGAAAGCACACAAAAAACTGTTTCCTTTAAATACATTAATGGATATGTTGTTGGCTTTCTCAAATTGTTGTTGTTGTTGTTTTCTGCCAACAGGTGCTTACTGCGTATGACAAGGCTGTACACTCGTGGGTTAGACAGCCTTTCCTGCTAAGGGTCTCCTATATACCCTAAACATGGCTGTACATGTTAGTTCTGAACATTTAGTGGTTAATTGTATATTGAGTTTAAATAGAGAACTTATACAAGCACGTCTTGCATGTGGTTAAACTTCACAAGTGTCACATGCAACATGCAAAGTATGTTTCCGCTACCTAGCGGTAAATATGAGCACTACCTGTTCTACTAGCATGCTACCTAGCAGAGGATATGAACACTTACTAGTAATATCCAAAGTGAGCTGAGGTTAGGTTAGGTTAGGTAAAGTTAGGTAAGCCATTAAAATAAGTTACCAAAATAAGTCGTCAAAAGAATTGTTTTTTTTACCCCTGAGGTCTTGGGTTCCAACTCGACTATGCGCAGAATTTAATTAACATCTGAGAGTTGAAAGGTTAGGTTAGGTTAGGCAAAGTTAGGTTAGATTAGGTTAGTGAGCTGAGGTTAAGTCTTTAAATATTCCCTCTCTTTCAACTACTTTCCAACACCAAGAAAAAAATCCACTCAATACATTGACACAAATAACTTGTCAAATAAGCCAATACAAAAGCCAATACTAAAGCCAACACAAAAAGCCAACATAAAAAGCCAATACAAAAAGCCAACACGAAAGGCCAATACAAAAAAAGCCAACACGAAAAGCCAACACGAAATGCCAACACGAAAAGCCAACACAAAAAGCCAACACGAAAAGCCAACACGAAATGCCAACACGAAAAGCCAACACAAAAAGCCAACACGAAAAGCCAACACGAAAAGCCAACACAAAAAGCCAACACATAAGCCAACACAAAAGCCAACACAAAAGCCAACACGAAAAGCCAACACAAAAAGCCAACACCAAAAGCCAACACGAAAAGCCAACACAAAAAGCCAACACAAAAGCCAACACGAAAAGCCAACACAAAAAGCCAACACAAAAAGCCAACACATAAGCCAATATATAAGCTTATGGTAGGTCACTCCATCAGCAAAACAGTTGTAACCTTTGTAGTGTGAACATCGTACTGACAGGTCAGTTACTACTATGGAACTTATTACAACCAACAAAGGTAGGCTACGTGCACTCTATCAAGGCTACTCCTATAACTATAATCGCCAGAATGTGAATGGAATAATATTCTGGCGATGCTCAAAAGAGAGGTCAACAAAATGTCGAGGCAATCTGAAAAGTAAAAAAGGAAAGGTTTTAAGTGTGAGTGTTCATCAATGTAGTGCTCGAAAGGAACCACGCTTACTGTTTACAAACAATTATCAAAATGCTAAAAAGCAAGTTCAAGAAAACGATATTGCGGCTAAAGATAGTGCAGTGTTTGTTCAATAGGACTTATCATGTCCTCAAAACGTCCTGTTAGGACAGTTGTCAACGTCCAAGAAACCTTCAACACTATCAAAATCAACTCAGACTATAAATAAAGTGGTATTGCAAGAGGATCAAAAAGGACTATATAGTAACAGTGATGATGGTCATGATGATAATGATAATGATGATGATGATAATGATCATGATAATGGTAATGCTTTGTTTACACCTAAAAAATCATTTGTTAAATTTGTATACTGGAACAAACCCAGTAAGCTAATTCAACGGCTTCGACAATTGCATGCTTTACGACAAGCTGGGCATATCGGTCACGATTGGGAAATCAAAGAAATTGAACAAGAGCTTCGTCGTGCTGAAATTATTGTGTAATGAGTCTGCCACTTTGCGACCACTTTTACCCCCCACTCTTGTTTCTTATATTTGCTTATTTGCTTTCACTTTTACCTGAACTCTTTGGATCCATATTTGCTCTCACTCTAAACTAGTATTCTTATTACCAAGTTGACTTTACTAGAGCTTTGTCTATGCTTGACAGTTGATATGGAAGTATCAGTGACTAGGTATGGTAAGCCTTACGCATACTATAAAGGATATTCATATATTGTGAAACGAACCAATAAAAATGGAACTGTTATTTGGCGTTGTTCAAAGCAACGTTCCAAACATTGTCGTGGTGACCTAAAAAGTAAAAATAGTGAGGTTTTAAGTGTCGGTGATCATCAATGTAGTGTGCTGCATGAAACACAGTTGCCGTCGACAAAAAATCAAGAAAACCATATTGCTACTCAAAATAGTGCATTGTTTAATGAGCAACGTTTAACCCCAGTTCTAAAAGTTATTTTTAATCCATCTTCCACGTCGCAAGAGCCATCAACATCACAAACTATGCAAGAGGTAGTGTTGTTGTTGTCGTTTTAAAGAGTGGAACAACTAGGTCATGTGCTTTTGATATGCAAGGGGATCAAAGTGACTAAATAGTAATAACAATAAGGTTTTTATGCCTATACAACCATTGCGGCTTCCCACTTTTCGAAAACAACGTTGAATGGACATTGCTATAAAATAATCTACAACAAGCCTTGTGTTTAAAACTATAACAGACTATTGTAAAGTGAGAAAGGCTTGTATTCAGTGTGCATTTATTGTCATAATCATGTATACTCTGCAATGTTAAATATACTAACTTTGTATAAAATAAAACAACATTGTAACATGATTTTGCATTTATTTACAAACTTTATATACATTTCTTGTCTTTTTTTTGTTTCATCATAATATTTTTAAAGACAACACTAAACACTAAAACATTACTATTCTATACACATATTTTCTTTCTTTTTCAGTATATTGTCATTACTTATATTTTCCATTATTATTTCACATTTTTTTAAATTTATTTAATTAAAACGAACCATGCACCTATTGTTTTTAAAACCTTCATAAATTAAGTGTACAGGTTGCACAGCATTATTGACTTCATCAAAAACACTCTCCGACATATCATTAAACCGTTTAGGCAGAAATGTCTCAAAGTTTTCACATACACAAAGTACACGATCACCATATGCTGTTTTCAATTTCCGAATCTTGATAATGCGGAATGGAATATGCGTTGGCAATTCGCTGAGCTTCTTTGTCTCTAAGCCACATGATTGTCCCACAGCATTCAAAACATTCATTGTAGTAGTCTATAAACAAAACAAAAGCATATCTATTACACTCGAAAACAGCTTTAATAATATTGTGCAATTAGGGATTTTGCACTATGCATGGCGAATAAATTATACTAGTTATGCAAGAAATGCCCTAACTGTAGCGGATACTACTTTTCTGCATATAGCACAAGTGTTAAGTTCTAATGCACACTTGACACAGGCTATCATGTGTCCACAGGGTAAAAATACAACACCTAGTTCATCTTGATAACAAATTTTACATAATTGTTGGTCACACTTTTGTATCTGTTCGTAACACAAGTCTTTTCTTTCAGCCTTATGTATTTGCTCCGCGTGCTCTAACTCTAAAGGCACTTTTATGTCTTGTGCTGCAATCACTTTTTCTTTACGAATAGTGTTCACAAATTCCTGACCTTTAAGCAACACCATGTATTTACAGTTTGGTAACCAACGAGCGTGTTGCACAAAAGGGTCATCAGTCATTTGCCAATCCTTTAAAGCAAATCCACAATAAAAACATATTGTTTTATCCCCTTCACCAGTATAAAAAAATCCAGCTTCACTTAGCTGTTTGGTAAGGTGTTTTAATATTAATGGCCAAACATTTTTATAAGATTCGAAACGTTTTTCAACAGACCTGTACTCTGGGTGTGCTAGTGCTTTAGTCTTGCAAACTCCCAATTTTTCAAAAGCACACGCCAATTCGACACTGTCTATGACATATGGACCACATATATCGACACTACCGTTGGCTAGTAATACATCATTATTATTATTTATTTGTGATTCAGCAACGTAAGTAGCGGCCAAAGGCCTTGTGGTTCGGTAAAATGAATGTACGGGTAGGTTACCCACTTGATTTCCAAGCATGTAAGGACAGTGAGGAGACCATCGCAAATGGTCTCTAAAGGGATCATCCCCTTCTTCCCAGTGGTGAAAGTTCAATACGACCAAACACACAGCGCACCACATCTTCTCGGTTCAAGTAAAAAAAAACGGCTTTTGCAATTTCTTGCGTCGACAAAAAGCCTACAGGCCAGGATTCAAATGTTAACCATCGATCATGTTCTGATTTTAAATTTAACCCACGTGGTAAACCAACTTGCTCACTTGTTGTATTTGGTACTAACGCCATGTGTTATAATAAAACTTTTTCTTATTGTAAGTTATTAATATTGCACAAGAGCACAGAGTACTTTAAAGCATAATGCATGCTTGTTCACTGTTTGTTCAATACGTTAATGGCACATGACGACACCTAAAAGCAAACAAAATAACCCATCACTCAATCAATCAATCAATCAATACTTGTAAATAAAACGTTAACGTTAATTGACATTAATATATCAAAACACCATTAAAAATAAACTGTATGTTGGCACTAACAGTAACCCATGTACTTATTTTCTTTTTTATAAAGCTACAGTCATTTACATTCCCCCACCCTCCCTTTAACCAATATATAAACAAAAATGAATGTCATGTCATTTTTGTTCACATTATCATGTTCAAACCTGTGGATATTCGTTGAGTCCATAGGGAACCACCCATAAATTAAATTTATTATTTTTATTTTTAGAAAATCCAACATGGCCTTGTACTTTTCCCAGTCAACAACAACAACATAGCCATTAATCAAGAAAGCAATCATTGTCCCAGTCATGTACAGGTAATGATTTTTTTTTGTCTACGAGTTTTCAGTAGTGGTAAAATGGAATAGCATTTTTAAGTTGGACTTACCTGAGTTTTAAACAGTTCACTCTTTGGCAGTGGTTTCGCTTTAGTGCGTTTCTGGTTTTTTTCAGCGACTGCTACGGCGGTAAGGCTATTCTTTCCAAGTTTCTAAAAAATAAATAAAATAAACCGCTATAAATACCTAAATTCAGGTTAATACATACATTTCATAAAATAAAACATAAAACAAAAAAATGAAACAAGTTAGTTT
The DNA here is from genome assembly GCA_946902985.2 of Meconema thalassinum. NCBI lineage: Eukaryota > Metazoa > Arthropoda > Insecta > Orthoptera > Tettigoniidae > Meconema > Meconema thalassinum. The sequence goes on from OX336397.1 coordinate 149,511,180, forward strand.
AAAAAAAATCTTCTCACCTTTACTTGCAGTGACTTGTTGCTCTTCCCTTCTAGTGGGCTCAAAAGTGCAATGGTTTCTTCTCCCTCAGACATGTAAGGTATGCCGGTTATCTGCAAACAAATAAATAAAATCATTAATTACCTAATCAATAAATAATTGCTTGTAAATATATATATATTAATCAATATATGTATAAATGAATAAATATATAAATAAATACCTACCCCACAACAAGGTTAAGTATTTTCCACCAACACCAAAACTGTTAAACAAGACCAGGGGTTTCATGCAACGCAGTGTGTTCAAAGGTAGTCCACCCAAGTGAGAGTGGAAATGATAACGACATGTCTTTATATATGCTACGTTGCATGTATAATCATTTTTTCCCACGCTTTGAACATTTTGTTATCGGTCACGTGGACAGCAAACGCCTAAAGTGAACACCTGCGGCGAATCAAATTTCACATGAACTTGCATTTTGTCACGTACGAAGCAAAACAGGATGTAACTTGTTAACAGTTATCGCGCACGTGGACAGCTAACGTCCCAAGCGAACACCTGTGGAAGATCAAATTTCACATGGACTTGCATTTTGTCACGTACGAAGCAAGACAGGATGTCACTGGTTTAGCGTACATGTGGTTTCACACATGTGTGTGCATGCATTTCACACTCCCCTGCCACTACGATGGTCAGATTATTTCACCTTCAAGCGTCACCTGTTGTCAAGTCAGATCAACGCCATCCAATAAGCTCAAATGACATTCACCTCCTGCTCCTCGGCAAGTTTGTTTTCTGTACTCGCTTCGACCAACATAGAACCAAGTTCTCATCACCGTTTACACGTTAAAGGTAAAAAGTGTGAAAAAACGTACACTCGCTCTGTCATACACCAACCCGTCGAAATATCGATTGATCTATTGAACACAGCCACCTTGGTCAGCGACAGGTTCTTTGAAACACACACACACCCAGCCGTATTGTCTCTCTCAACCACCACGCTTCATGGACATTATAAACAGGTAAAGAAAAAGAAAACGTTTTTTCAACATGTATGGCGTTAGGCCCATTGTGAATTATTTTGTGGAAAAAAAATATCTACCACATTTGAAAGGGGGCGTTACCCCGAGTCCTAGGACACCTCGTACATGTCTCTAGCGTTATTGGTTCGTGAAATATCGGCAAAAATCACAAAAAACACGTGTTTACCCCAAAATCGCGTTTCCAAAATTTTAAAAAATTACAACGAGTGGTCTATAGCAAAGAGGACGTCTTCCCGAATCCTTGGACCCATCGTACATGCCTCTAGCGTTATTGCTTCGTGAGATATCGCCAAAATCACAAAAACACGTGTTTACCCCAAAATCGAGTTTCCAATTTTATTAAAAATTATAACGAGTGGTCCATAGCAGAGAGGACGTCACCCCGAGTCCTTGGACCTGTCGAACATGCCTCTAGCATGATTGGTTCGCGAGATATTAAAAGCACATGACCTTTTAGTTTTGGTCTTTTCATTAAATTAAGAGCCTATAGGAAAGTAGGGGGCATCACTACGAGTGCTAGGACACCCTGTATGTTCAAATCCGACCATTGGTTAGCGAGATATCAGTTTCGAGGCAAATACGAGGAGGGTTCAAAAAGAAGTGTAGTAGCTCTGTCCTTACCCCACTACTACAGGTTTCCATCCTAGAGACTTGACATTTATTTTGGGGGTAGAGGGGGTGGGGATCATTGATTTACATGAAACAAACTTTTTTGTAAACTTCCTAGTTTCCAAAATATAGGATTTTCAAAATTCGAGTGTTTTCAAAAAAACATAAAAAGTAAAAAAAAGTCATTATAAACTAAAAATAAAGGTTATAAAGACCATTCGTTTGAGCCATGGCACAACGTTCTATCATTTTTGGTTTTCAAACTATTACCTATTTTCGAAAACGAAAAATTCAAAGAATTTTTGAAAAATATAATACATGGTCAATAGGAAAGAGGACGTCAGCTCGAGTTCAACGACACCTCATATGTCAACATCCGACCATGGGTTCGAGAGATATTTAACATGGCTGAGGCTTAGTAGTAACGACATGTATGTTCTGAAGTGCGTTGGAACTCTCATCGTCCCCCCTACTCTCAGTGTGTCAGTATTCTTCAGAACCATATACTCTCAGTCTGGGTGGGTACCAAGGATTTCTAAACTGAAGCTTTAAGACACCCAGTTGTGCCAAAACCTCTATAAGTAACGATCTGCTCACTGTCTGGGTGGGTAAGTAGGAGCCCTAAACTGAATGATATTTGCTTAAGAACACTCCAGCTGTATCAGTATCCTTAAGAACCATCTACTCTCAGTCTGGGCGGGTAGCTAGGAGTTTTAAACTGAATGATATTTGCTTAGTGACGTTCTGAATGTCTCAGTGTCCTTAAGAGGATCAATCTGCTTCCATTTTGGCTTGGTACCTAAGAGTTATGAGTTTTTGTTACAACTAGTGGATCTCCATTGGAAAGTATTGTGTATATTCTGTAATTGAGGATATAATAAATCAACCAATTATACTAATCCCATCAGACATAACTGTCTATACAGTTTTTTATGCAATATATCCTAGATTCCAAGATATAATAGGAATTGATGCTGTGTTACAGAGGACGCTCAAGCGCGATGGGGCTCTCCCAGTCCATTAGGGGAAGTTCGTATTCCGAAGAGCTAGTTCCTCATGTTGAACTTGTAGTAAGATGCCTGTTAATTTATAACAATTAATGCATTGTAATGAGTTTTTGGTCCATCATTGGGGTCATCGTCACCTCAAATGTCAATAAATGCACTATAATTACAAATCTTATAAATACATGCTTAGTAATTGTTTACCATGAGTTTACAAAATATCCATTGCATCGAAAATAAGAAAACCTTAACGACTAATAAATATAGTTAAATATTTAAGAATATGTATAGTAGTCCTACAGGAATATCCTTGCAAAAATTACTACGATGATGTAGTTGAGACGTGTATTTTGAACAAGTGAAAATAAATTTATTTATAAATTACAAATATAAATAAATTCTTAAGCACACACAGATAATTTTGCTGTCTAATTTTTCGTAAACTGATATCGCAGTCAACTGGATAGTTATAAAGATACAACCTTTATTTATTTACATAGTTTATGCCATCATTGACGCACTTAAATCAAACCAAATACCATACTTTGAAATCCTCTACGATTTGAGCGGGAATTTAGCTATCATCTTCCTCCTCTCCCAAAACTTGGCCGCCCTTTCCTCATCAGTTAAGACATTGCTTTCGATGATTAATTTTTAGTGTAAGCCTTATATGCTTGTTTTTCAGAATCCTTCTCTTTCCCTATTTTCGATTTGTTGCATTGTAATATTCAACTCATCTAAATCCTCTTTGAACTTCTTTTAAACGATTTTTTTTTATTTTTTTTCAACAGTAAGTAGTGGTTTTAGTAGTCTGTTGTCATCCAATCTCGCTAAATGACAGAAAAAGGCAATGCTCCGTTTTCCTATTGTGTCTACTATTGAATCACATTGCTTAGTTTGTTGTTGTTGTTGTTTTTTAAGGGTAGGAAAATTACGAGGGCCTCCGCTCACACCCCGTAATTGAACCAATATCCCAATAGTCAACTACATTAGGGAACAATCTCCATTATCATCCACCTAGTGTATTTTTATTATTGATTTTCTGATGATCCTTCCGTTAACCTTCTGCTTTGTCGTTGATTATGTATTTAATTAGATAGTGTTACACAAGCGTAAAGTCGCTTCAGGTTTAACGACGGAACAGTAATGTTGAAATTTAGCATTTACCGAAAGAGATTTCTTCTTAGATGTTGGCCAAGTATTTTGTTGTGCTTTTTGTAATTTTAATGTTCTATTTTCTATTGGCGAATTCTCATTGGAAATCCAAGTGAGAATTTCACCAGTATATTTAAATTGAATTACAATTGTAGGTTGTTATTGTGTAATAGCTGGGGCTGGAGCCTTGATGGTTGACATTATTTCCGTTCTCTCATTTGAAATTTGTATTCCAACTTGTTTTTCTATGCTTTCAAGTTCTTCTAGTTGAAATGTAGCTTCTTCTATATCATTTGCGAGTAGTGCATGATCATCTGCGAGTACAAAGTAATTTAGTTTTATATCTTTGCCAATCGTGATATGTGGTTGACATATCTTAGTCCATTCTCCCACAATTCTTTCCAACACACAATAAAACAATACTGGTGAGAGTCCTTCTCCCTGTCGAAGTTCAGTTTTAATTTCAAATGATTAAGAGAACTCATTTTGGAATCTATCTTAAAATTTAGTTTTCTGAAGGTTGATTCGAATAGGGCTAATAATTTAATGATGTAAACCAAATTCCTAAAATATATTTAATAATGAATCACAATGGGAACTATCCTACGCCTTTTTTAAAATCAACAAAGGCGATGATTTAATTGTGGTTTGGAACTCTATGACGTTTCATAATCCACTTTAAAATGATAATTTGTTTTAGACAACTTCTTCCTGGATGAAATCCTCCTTGATATTCTCCAAGTTCGCAGTCGATCTGTTCCTAATTCTTGTATATACAATCTTAGAGAAAATCTCGTAAGTGATATCTAGCAGATATATCCCCCGATAGTTGTTTTTATCTGATCTTATCACCTTTTTTATGTAATGGGTGTATTATCGCCATGTTCCATTCTTTGTGCATTTTTTCAGTATTCCAAATGCCTCTGAGGTGTTAAGGTAAATTACAAATAATTTGTTCATTTGCATGCTTCCATATTTCCTCAACTAGTTGATTCTCTCCTGCTGACTTGTAATTATTAAGCGAATCAATTGTTGTTAGCACTTCATTGCAATTTGGTGGTATAACATTTTCAAGAGGTGTATTTTATATTCTGTGTGTTATTTAGGTTTAATAAATTAGTGTTTATTAAAGTCAGTGTTGTTCTTCAATGTATAATTTAAATATTTTGAGCTACCAGAGAGGTGTTGTACCACCAGCAACAACAAAATTATTTGCGGTATTCAGCTAAAATCTCAATATTACCGGTATCATGATTATTATGGGCCAGTTTTCCATCTGCATTTGAAAATACGACTTTTATCATATTTTGGAAGCAGTCTTCTTTTGGTAATATTTACATATATAATACATGTTTAAACTATATTATCCTAAAGCAGTGTTTATAAGGATATCCATTTACCTTTAATTTGTATCAATATTCAAAAAAATGTTGACTATAATATTAGAAGTCGGATAGAGTTTCTTATTTCATATTTATAGGATATCATGTAAGCTAATGATTAGAAATGTCTAAGCATTTATCCATCTGCGTCGGGAAACGGTCTCTTAGGACAACGCGGAATCCAGATTAGTTGGCATTTCTTTTGGCCCTTTATACTCAACAGATGAATTTGTTTTCGTTTAATATACCATATATGGTGGTTAGAAATTACCTCATTATCCTCGTAACTCCTTTTGAGTACAATATTATTCTTATTGGTTCGATCAAGTACATTTCACGATCCTAATTATTTCAATATTGTTTTCAGTCTGTTTGTACCAATTTGATCTAGTTGTTTTGTTCTTCAGGTATGTGTGAATTTTATAAGTTAGTTTGAGTGCCCAATGAATTTGATTCTTTGCAGACATATTGCGTATGTGAGTTTGGACATACTTTTATAAATTTTTCCATTTTGTTTTGGAAGATGAACTCAATCTTTGATTCTCGATCGTAATGTTTTTCTCATTATTTTATGCTCTTTCGGTTCCAATTTTCCGTTAACTGAAACGGAGAGAGCTACGGGTCTAATTAGTTTTGTATTGTGTTGGATTTTGCATTTCAATGAAAGATTCTATTGTGAATAATGTTAGTCCAGAGAAATTCAGTTTTTATTTTATGAATTCTTGTTCTAAGCATTTAATCCGGTAGAGAGAAAAGTAAGAGGAGAGATTCCAGCCCAAAGTGACTAGGAAGAGGAGAAGGAGGAAACGACCCCATAATCCACGTATTCCTCAAGTTCCCATCTTGCTAGCCGTTAGGATGAAGCTTTATCCAGGACGCTTTGCAATAGGCAGTAGATACCTCACGTCCATAGGTTTCACCTGAAGGAACCCCACACGTGACCCCTGGGTGATGCTAAGCGAGCAACAGCAAACAGGCGACCGGACATATCTCTCTCCCGGTCAAGATACAATAATGAACATGGAATATAACCAAAGAACCGCCAATAACAACACTGTCAAAACTTAATCAATTGAAATAGCTTCTTCTGTTTGGCTTTTCAAAGCAGCAAGAAGCAAAAACTTCAAGTTGGAGATTATACTTCTTGGAGTGCCTTGTGTGAATTAATGATCTTTAAATATAAATCTACGCAATACTCGTTTTGTTGCTTTAAAATGAGGAAAACCAAATAAATAGCATAACATGGAATACTATGGCAGTTGTAGAAAAGGGGGAAATTCAAAATAGATGTTTCCAAGGATATGCTAATGTGTGTACTATTTATTCTGTAGAAAATTACATATTGTATCTGTAAAGCCATATGCTAAATAAATAATAAAATGGAGGAAAGAGAATAGGGGACATCTGAGGGTATCAGGATAAAAACGACAAGGAAAGTGAAAGTTAAGAATCCCCGAATACCGTCGGAACGGAAAAAGGCTTGACGAAGAGAGGTCGACAGGACACATCAAAGAGAGGAAAATTGAATCAATATCACAAATATTAACATCACAAAGAAAGAAATACACACAAATATGAAAGCACAATCCACGCAGAGCTGCCTGACCTACCGGATTAAATCAATATCACACAGATTACCATCCCAAACCAAAATACACATAAAAAGTAGATTCCATCTACCGTAGGTGGTGTTTGCTGAACTACCATAAATGAATGAATATCAAAAAATACATACAAACAGTGAGCACCCTCTAGGAGGAGCTGGCTGAACTACCATAAATGAATGAATTCAAAATATTCCTCCCCTCTCCCCCCACCCCCACAAAAAATACACAAAATGGTGGGAACCATGTAGGAAGTGCTGGATTAATGAAATTAATGAATAGTATAAAGATCATACAGTACGCACATAAACGTAAGCACTCACTAGGTGGACAACCAGAATTCAATTAATAGCTCATCAGTGCCATAGCTCCAGTGATCTCTGTGTGCCTCCAGGACAATGTCCACTGCCAGACAATTAATCTGGGTATTCGCCCTAGGCCATTTCACAACCATTCCTACAGTAAAAACGTTTAAATTTTATTACTAAAAATACTAAAAATAAAACATTATCTCATGATATAATAGGACGTCCACAAATGTACTTTACACCTCATTTTCACATTAAATACACCGTGTTTGTTGCGCCTCGCTACGTGTGTTGGCTTGGGAACTGTCCAGAGATCAATGTTCGCCAGTTGCAACTTAGTAGCCAGAGTTTAGACTACACGTCATTTACCCGAATTCACGTAACTGCCAACCATTATCTGAAAGATGTACAGGCTCGCGAAAGACGCTCATCCTCAGCTAGTAAAACCAACTGTTTGCAGTTGGCCGGCAAGTTGGGATCTCGTCACACACACATGTTTATTAAAATATACGAATGTAGGCCTACTATATTCTAGCTACAATGGTTTACATCTCTCTAAACAAGGAGAGTGAGATTCTAGAAACCTCGGGGTGTGATGGGTGTGAAAAAATGAAGAATCGTGGATTTCTATGGAATGGAACAGCCAATCTAACTAGTACGTGTTTAAGTTTATTCACTAAGGACAATAAAATAAAATTAAACTTCCTCAAATCGTAATAAAATAACTGAATAAATGAAATCATAATAATAATTTCTGAATGAAATAAATTATCGTAACGTGAATTCGGTCGATAAATATTCTAACCATTTCTTATTAAGGAGTTTAAGTAAAAAACGAGATGTTCAGTAAAGAACATATAGCCTACTTTCTCCTACACGTATTGTACCCTTGAGAACAATAAATATTCAAATCATAGTCCGCTAGCTCACTCGGACATTCGAGGCATGGTATATTCTCCCACTAGTATGATTCACACATTCAGGATCAAGCATAGGATAGACACTTAAAATGAACATCAAATTCAAAATCTAAATTTATTTAATGAATATCAAAAATTAGGCGCTACAACAATTAAATTGACAATGCAATGTTCACACTTGTCAGAACCTAGACAAGGAATCAATAAAACAAAACCACAAAATCAATAATAGAGGTACCAAACGAACCTGACAAAAATCAACAAACTTTTCACTTCCATAAAGCAAGTTATTTGAACTTCAAATATGAGCATCTCATGGCTCTAAGATTACTTTTACATAGTTATTCATTTAAAATAAAGCACGTTTTAACCCCCATGTGGAGTTTTTACTCGAGTTGTTCTAAATTGTTTATAACAAATACATTTCTTAAGGTTCACGTGAGTTTCAAAATTTCACCCCTCTCCAAACAATTCTACAAATCAGTGTTGTTGGGGAAAGAATTCATGCATTTCCTGAGTACTGAAAATTACTGAATGATGTAGTTAAAAGAGACTCCCCAGACTCCTTTAATACTTTCATTCTTACTCTGGAACAACATTTATATGGTTATTAACAATAAGGGTATTTACACTAGTCTTTGACTATTTATTTAAGCTTATACGGTTCTATGAACGATTCCTGGCAAGAAATAATAACACTAGATCTCGGTACTGATGACGACATGTCCCGAGACAATTAACTTCTACTGCATAAGGCGTGTTGTCATGGACCTACCACAACCAATTAGTGGCCTCCTTCAATGTTGTCAAAGTGCTTCGCATTGATTTACGATAGCGAGGGTCGCTCCGCTCCCTGCTCAACATACAGTAGACTGAATGTCTTTTCTCTGGTCGGCAGGCTACTACAAGAATCGTTTCTTTACTCGAAAGCACACACATTAGATCCATTCATAATTAATATTTACGCGGCCATAGTTATCCGCTTGTAAAGACACAGGTGAACTTAATAATTGTTAGGTATTATCATTGGTGGGTCTCGCATTCATATCACAATAATGACGGGGCTCTCAACGTAGATGAACCTTAGTTCATAATAATAATAAGTATGCCCCCTAGGTATAATTCCATATTGGGTGGTCTTACCAACTTTGACACATGAGGGGGGCCATTTAACATCAAAACCTCCTTAAATTAGCGTCTTTTTGAGCGACTACCAGCACTGTCCTCATGTGCTTACAAAATATATAGCACCCGTATTCGAATTTGCCTCACTGCAAACACATTCAACTCCATAGAACCTCGCACAACTCCACCTAACAATCAATTTAAAACCTGGCACGAAATCACAGCAATAATTAGCGTGAAAAGTCAAATAAGCTATCCTAGCTTTGTTACAACAATATTTGTGTGATATTTCGAGTAAGGCATTTACTGTTTCTACTTCAATTGAGCGCTGTCTCTTACATTATTAGCACTTTCCAAATTTATTTGGCATAAATATTAATTCACTTTGACATCACCTTCATTAGAACATATTGTTCAACGATAATTATTTATTATTATAATTCACAGAACCTTAACGGTTTCCAACATCATTACATTGATTGTCATAATTCAACAATTATTATTATATTTATTTCTTGCTTTTAAAACGTATGTTACTTCACATTATATCACTTTAAGACGTGATTTCCAAGAATACACTCCATTGAGTATTTATATTGAACATTATTTCAATAGTTAATTCATGAATAATTTATCGTTCAGAAAGACCGTACGCTTCATTTTCTTGACATTTCATTTCATTATCCCTGTTTTACGAGAACATCTTCTCAGATATTAGTATGCACCAATCCTTCCCTTCCAAAAGCAACACATAATTAAATGGCTGTACTTACATGATTATCCCCGAGCTGCTAGCTCCAGGTTCCCAATAAATCCGCCTCATAACCCACATCTTTGGGTTTTAAGCCTCCATAATACACTTCACTAAGCTCACGGTTTACAATAATTCTTCTTTAACATTTAACATTTCTAAGACACTAATATCCTCTCTTAGAGGTTTAAAAATCATATTTCTCTTTACACTTTATAGCACTAAACAAACACTGAAAAATTATAATTAACACTTGATAAAATAATATATACAAATTACACTTTATAACACTGCGTTTACACTTATCTCTTTACGTTTGTGACACTTTCCTTTCTCCCGAATCCGAGAATTGCAGATACTAACGGTGTTTCCCTAGTTCTGGCTCCTAACTGGATCGATTGGAAGTCTCTCTCTCGGCATTCGCTGGACTGGTATGGATACTCCTATCCTACTCCGGTTTTCCTATAAGAATCGGCACTTATCAGTTTAATAATCATGATAATAATGTTATTGGTTTTACGTCCCTTTTAACTACCCTGGCTTTTAGAGACGCCGGGGTGCCGGAATTTTGCCCCGAAGGGGATCTTTAACGTGCCAGTAAATGTACTGACACGGCTCCCTCGCATTTGCGCAACCTCAAATGCCAGCTGACTGCGCCAGACTTATCAGTTTATAGCACGATTCTATCTCGTTCAGATTTGCAAGTTCAGATCTTGCATAAAGTCTTTACTGGTACAGTCCTAGAGTCGCTATTACAATAGTTACAATGCGCCCTATCAATGTTTCTCTCTCGTCCACGTTTGGACCTGATTTTATGAATACTACTGTATTCTGTTCGTCGCACGATTTGTGAAGTTTTTCACACCTTTTCCCCTGCAGTAACTGTCCTGCTGATAATATCTTTAACCTGACGTCACCTCAGCGCTAAAACCCTTAAGCACAAGTAGATTTAGGCTATTATCCTACGTTAGACCCTACTACGGTTCTTTAACGCACTGGAGTAGGGGAGCAATAGGAGTTCTAACCCCCCACCACTACTCCCAATGCGAGCCGATAACTCCCGAACCCATGGTCGGAGATTTACGAATGAGGTGTCGTTGGACTCGAGCTGACGGGGGCTTTGCTATGGACCACTCGTTATATTTTTTTGAAAATTTTTGTTTTTGAAAATAGACGATAGTTAAAAGTCAAACATGATAGAACGTTGTGCCAAGGTTCAAACGAAAGGTCTCTATTTCCTTTATTTTCTGTAAAAACATTTTTTTATTTTTGATGTTTTTTTTTGAAAAAGTGTAATTTTGAAATTCCTATATTTTGGAAATTGGGCAGTTTACAAAAAAGTTTGACATAAATGAAAGGTCTCTATCCCCTCTACCTGTAAACCAAGTCCCAGGTCTGTAGACAAAAATGAAAAGAGTTCAATTGGTAAAGTAGGCTTTTTTATAAAATCAAACATTCTAAAAAGTGTTATATGGGCCTTAAAGAATGGTCTCTATGTCCTTTATTTTCTGCAATAAAACTTTTTTTATTTTTGATGTTTTTTTAGTGTAATTTTGAAATTCCTATATTTTCGAAACTGGGAAGTTTACAAAAAGTCTGTTTGACATAAATGAAACGTCCCTACGCCCTCTAATCCCAAAATAAATTTCAAGTCTCTTGGATAAAAACTTGACAGTAGGGGGGGGGGGGGTGAGGCGGGTTCTACCTATAATCGCGCGTGTGCTTGAATACGTATGGCTATGTTGGATTAATTTGGTGGTGGGGGAGGATTAGGGTCGAGTGAGGTGTCGTTTGGATGGGGTTTCCCGCTCTATTTGATGGTGAGGTTATTTTTTAAAATAGGTGAAATTTGGAAACGCAATTTGAGGTAAACGAGCGTTTTTAACATTTTGGTGATATTTAATGAGCTTGTAAGTCTAGAACGATGTGTTGTTTAGGAACGGGGTGACGTTCTCTTGGTTATGAATGTGTGTTGGTATTTTTAAAAAAATTTTGAAAATTTTTGTTTTTTGGATTGGCGCTATTTCGGAAACGGTGAATTTTGGAAAATCGTTTGTTTGATGTTAATGGAAGGTGGGTATGCCCTCTAGGTGGGAAGCAAGTTTCAAGGGTGTAGGAGGAAAAAAATGATGGCCTACTGAACCCGATGGGGTTATGCTGACTGGAATCGAACATGGTTCTCAGAGACTGTGATCTCAGTAAAAAAGGTTCCGCCAGGAAGCGAATCAGAGATCTATACAGGGAGTTTCTTGGTAAAAACCCCTCGAAAGAGATGTATATTTAATCACTGGTGTGATTTTTGATGAAATGGCATTATTTATTAAAATAATGTAGGAAATAATGAGCGGATTATATCATTATAAGACGATTTGGTGTAAGCTATTGGAGGTTTGAAGCACAGGGGAGGGCAGAGCTGACATTTACTAATTGGCCCAGAATTGTGGGTTGGTCTCAGTGGAGCCACGTCCATCTCTGTCACCCTATTATGTCGTCTGGAGCAGGGGAGAGGCCTGAAAAATGACACAGTTATTCCCCGACGGAGAATAGATGTAGAGGAGGGGCGGTGAAATGCCCAGAAAAATCATTGATTACTCGTGATTGGAGTAACGAATCGAGATGAGAGTTGCACACAGGTGAATATCTTGGCAAGAAGATAATTTTAGAATCTTTTACCTGCGAAATTGGTGCATATTTAGTGACGTGCGTAAGGACTGTGAAGCGACCATTGTTCGCGGAGGGATGTGAAGATGTTGACGGGGAGTTCCCGACTAGGTAGCGTCCCACGCCATGGAGAAAGGAATTAATATAAATTAATTGAACGAGCGATTCCTTTGCACACATATAGTTTTGGGACCTGTGAAGAGAGAGGAACACAATGATCATGGTTTGAAGACCGGAATCATGCTGTGAGAGGAGCGAAGATTACGCGGGAAGATGTTGCTCTACTTTCTGTGGAAATCCGATATAAGGGAGTAGACCCCAGGAGGAGCTCAGTTGAAGCTCTGTTACTCAGTTGAACCTCTGTTCTCACTTGAACCTCAGTCCTACTCTGTTCTCAGTTACTCAGTTGTTGAATCTCAGTTGAAACTCACTTGTAGCTCAGTCTACATGCCGCCAAGCGCAGTTACAGCCAGTTACAGTTTTACTCAATTGTCAATTGTAGCACAATGGAAATAAGTTGCAATCAGTATGCAGCAAGTATGCAGCAAATATGCAGCAGTACGAGACAGCGTGTAAGCCGCAGACAGAAGTCTTCAAATAAGTTACGTGCAGTCTTCGAGTGAAACTTCAGTCAGCTACAGCCAGGGTGAAGCAAGTTCGTCAAGGCATAACGCATGACGGATCTATTCATCGAGACGCCGAACAAAGACTGGTATGTGTAAAAGAAACAGTAAATATGTTTGTATGAATAATAGTCGTGATACAGGCATAATCAGCCGCACGAACTATGACGTGTTCAGTTATGAAGCACCGTATAGACTAACGGTAGCATTATTGTATATAATTATTTGTGAAAGTGTTGAACTTTATTAAGCGCAGTGTGTATTGTATTAACTAATCGTATGTGTGTAACAACGATAGAATGCGCTAAAGAAACTTTACTAAGTGTTTGGTATTGCCATGAGAGTACCAGATGGTAACGCTTACTGTAGGAGTAATGATCGTCACAAAAACTGTTGGAGAGTTCCGAGAGCAGATAACCAGACTTTCAATCAGGAGTTGGTAACGTAAAATGCCGTCGACACCTGCAATTTCGATCTCTGCTAGGGAATTTCAGCATTGAAGTGTGTATAAGTGACGAGTGTTCAGTGTAATGTATGTGTAAAAATATCATTTAAAGTAGTGTTTGATGAAGTGTTTCACATGTTTGGGGAGTGATAACTTCCTAAAAGGTATGCAACGTGTCGTGTTGGTGATAGAAATTATGTATAATCAAATGTGTGTAAACAAGAGAAATATGTCGCGTTAAACCCATTATGGCGGGCGACATGGAAGAATATGATTGGTCGGAGCCACCTTAGATGCCTATAGAGATGTAAGTACCCCACAAATTATGGTTATAATTATGTAGAAGTATGGACCGATGCATGTCTGTGATTCCGTAAAGGTATTGTGAATTCCTTATAGATGCCAGTAAAAGTCAGTTAGGAGGCTGATCCTCCATGCTTAATCAGTATTGAGTTGATTTTGATAGAGTTGAAATGGTGATTTGCATCATTAAGTGGAGTAATTATTCCCACTATGAATTAAGAATGGCAATCAGTTATGTAAATGTAACGAACGCGATTGTTCGAGTTTAACACGTCTAGCTATGTCGGAAAATTTGGTAATTTATGTGAGAATAATAATAAATAATGATTTGGTCATTTATGTCAATGAGATTTTCAATAATAATAATAAAGGATGATTTTGGTCATTTATGTCAGTGAGAAATGATGATAATAATAATAATGGTCATTAAGAGTATGAATGAACACATCAGGAAACAAATAAATGTTGTAAGCGAGAATTATCAACGCTAAGTGCAAGACTTATCAATCTAAGCAGGAGGATGTTACAATGAGATTACATTTCAGTAATTATGGAAAGAAGTTTTATATTAGAATATTGCATATATTCGGTAATGATACCAGTAATGAAAGAGCTTTTAGTGGATTGAATTTGCAGCTTAATTGAGAAGCTTATAGAGTAAATGTTAGATTTCTCTTAATATTATAGGTCGGTGTGTCGTAGCATGGAGCATTAGGGGCCAGATAGTCTATTCTACGTATGAATTCTCCTATGTCGTGGACATTGTTGGAGACATTATTTGCCAGAGTTTTAGTGAATTGACCCTAGCTCTGAAGAAAGGATTGAAATGTGTTCCGGGTTGGAATCCTATGATAGAGTCGAGGATAACAAGGACACCTCGCAGCTCTATGATTTCCCGAGAACTTATGATGAGTTATTTACGCTCGTGGGCAGCGAAAACTCATGGCGACAGTGGTTTTGTGCGCCTATATTATACTTGAGACATCGGTCACCGCCAGGCTCATGCATTACGAACCCCGAACCTTCATGTTGAATGGACCCATGTGAGGCCATTAATTAATCATTATCCTCTACGTAGGAATAATTACAAAAGCTCATTCAATACCTGTTGGCATAATAGTCAATTAAGATCCTTTGGGAACCTGTGTGTCGGTTAGGACACAGTATTTGTCTTGTAAATCTCCACTGCTTAGAGAGGGAAGCTTTCAAACTTTTAGAAAGGTCGAGATAATTGGTGGAACGACCCATCCCACTTTCTATTGTGTAGCGATTTCCTTAGCCGAGGGTCGGTGCCAACCACTCGAACCGCTCAGGCAAGTTATAAAGGGAAGAGATTCTAGACCTTGTTAAAATGACATATAATGCGAGATTGTTATGTTGAGTATTATAGCCATGTGGTTTGTGAACACATGGATAATTATAGTTCATCCTGATGGTTCATTAATTTAGCTATCTGACGAATAGTTACATGATATATTTGTACTGTCACTGGAACCAAGTCATGTAGTTGGTTACTAGATGCCAATCGCCATGAGCGCGAGGCAGTCTATCGTACAATCCGACATAAGCTATAACGTAACGTTTTATCTAGGAATCACAGACAGCATGCGGTGAAACCATATAATTGAAGGATATGTAGGGGGTAGCTTACATAATTATGGAGTTGCACGTTGATTTTTGGTGCAACGTCCAAATAGGTAAATGCATGCAAAGCATTTCATTGGTGAGAAGAAAAATATTAAAACACGCACGGCACACATAATTGTTTAACATAAAGAGGTTTAAGGAATAATCCTTGTTGTAATCTTAAAGAAGTCACATTGTATGACTGTTATGTTAATGTAAAGTTGTTTTGAAGTCGTAGGTGCATCAGCGCACTAGTATATCCTTGTGAAGTTCACAGAAGGGTAAAGCATTATGGCTAGGTATGACTTTGTTGTGATTTCATATTTGTTTATTTGTGGATTGTGGAAGTAAAAATTTTGTTTGTTTTATTTTATGCTTTTTGGGTATTGTTTTGTGTTTGAAGCCATGATTTATTTACTGGATTAAAGTGTTAGAATAGAGTGGTGCCTTATCATTGTAGAGTTGATACCTTTTAGCCTCAAATCCAAAATATGCACTGCAAAATTGGGGTTACCGTACACGCCTGAGAGCTGATGCTAGTTGGAGGCGGATGCATATTATCCACCGAGATTACTCACATGGGTACATGGGATTTGATGTCCTATACGGTGATTTGAGCTAAAGGTACGACTAAAGTCGGTCAGATTTAATGCACACAACTCTATTAAAGTAAGAATTAACGAAGTAGGGTGTGACCGCTCCTAATCCATAGCTAAGTTCCGATACGTATATATAAATTTTGATAGATTGTGCTTATCACTACTCATTTATCATGGCCCAAGCAGCGTGGGACGGTATTAACTCTTTATGGAACCGCCTGCGTCAGTGCAATATGAGCGATGTTGGCATTGCACGAACCGGGCAACGATAGATAGATATTAATTTATCATGACGCCCATCTGTGGAGTCTATGGTAGTAAAAGCTCTATTAATTTATCATGGCGTGGCCCAAGTGGGGCTTTCGGCAGTAAAAACCACTCCCTGAACAGTTTTTATAGTAAATTAGAATATGGCCGATGTCCTACTAATACCACGACGACACGTATTAATTTATCATGGCGCCCAGAATACGTGGAACTTATGGGATTTAGGGAAAACCCATAGATTTTTTATGGTATTTCATGGGGAAAACCATAGTAATTGTTTTGCCTCAAACTGTGTTTGAGTGATTTTTGAATTCAGTAGGCTTTTTGAGGTAACGCAGAATCTCTCTATTGAGAAGAGAATGGCCTAAGGGTACGAGCGTTACATACCCAATCCACAATCTACCATAATATTATCAGGTTTTGTACGACTTCACAATATGTGTGCAGTGTTTGATGTTTCTCTTCGAAACGTATCCACATATTTTTCCAGGAAGCCTGCCTGCATATTTAAGTGTGTTATTGTAAAATGCCAAGTACGGAGGAGATCTTGCAAGTTATTGCAGGACTGAAACAACATTTTGATGCTGCTCATGAGCAGAGTAAACTGGAAACCAAGGCGTTCCAGGATAGCATAAACACTCGGTTAGATGAGAACCAGAGAGAGTTAAATAACAGGTTAGATGCCAATCAGGAGGCAATTAATGCAAATCAGGTTGCAACGAACAATAACCAGATTGAATTAAACAACCGTTTAGAGGCAAATAAAGTTGAATATAAAGCTGAATTGAGTAATCGGTTAGATGCAAATCAGGTTGCACTAGATAATAAGTTAGGTCAAATGCAAGAAGTCATTAAGACCGAAGTAACAGATACTGTTGTAAGCATTGTATCGGAAATGCAGGTAAAAACTGACAAACGTTTCGAGGCCATAGAAGCCAAACTTGAGGGTAATTTGCAAGCGTGTAGGCATGCTCAGGAGCAAACCAACAGTAAATTAGAGGCGTTGTCTAACGATATTAAGGATATTCAGATCCAAAACGAGGCGAATCTCGAACGCCAAGCGAAACAGTTCGCAGAGTTTACGAAAACAGTAGACCAGAGATTAGAGGAGAACGACTCCAAATGGGATCAGAAATTGAAAAGCTACGCTAGAGCAATTAACGGTGACCTCAAGAAACAGGACCAGAATATATTAGGTCAATGCCAGGAAATAGGCGAAATTAAGGCTATCGCTCAGGAAAATAAGGAGCTGGTAGGCAACGTAAAAGGTCAGATGGGTAAAGTTCATAAAGAACTGGACCAAGTGCAAAGTGATATTGTCATAGTCAATAAAAGACAAGAGGAAAACAGAGGCGAGATCACCAAGGTCCGGAATGAATTGTCTAAAGTCAATGGACACATTCAAGATGAAATTAAAGGTCTGAGAGAAGAACTCGAAATAAGAGAAGGCCAGAAAACAGAGGCAAGCGACAAGACCCTTGCTCAAATTAAAGAGGACGTAGAGGATGAAATATCCCATATCAAACAAAGTCTGAAAGAAGACAAGGTGAAAATTTTTCAAGTAGCCGAGGAAAACCGAGATAGGCTTACGAGAATAGAAAAAGAAGTCATTACTCGCCTAGAAAGAGCAGAAATGCGCCATAACCAAATGGAGACTAGGATAATAGCACAGGAGGAGACACTTCTGAAATATCCTAAGTCAAGTGAAGGCAGCATAGAGGATATAAGAAAAACAAGGTGGGCAGACCTAGAAACCCAACCTATAAGCAGGAACGCTGCAGGCGCAGGAGAAAGTCCTTACATGACGCCAGGTGTACCAATTGCGGCATCGACGCCAGATGAAAATGCGATGCACACCCAGGTGATAAACGTCATTAGGGCAAGCGAGGAAAAACCTAGGAAGTTTTCAGGTAGTCACTGTAGTATGACACCAAAATATTGGTTAAAGGAAGTGACCGAATATCGCAATGATGCACGAATACCGCAGGAGCGTAGGCTACGTGCTATAGAGAAGTTAACAGAGGGGGAGTGCGCATTATGGTTTCGCAGCTTCCGTTACACTTTTGATACTGTTGAGGAATTCCGCGAGGCATTCTTGAAGAGGTATTGGGACGCCGCGACTCAGCAGAATTTACGGCTGGATTTGTATGCCAAAAAGTACAGCACGAACAACCCGACGAAGTACGCAGAATTCTTCATATCGCAGATGTGTCGTTTTAAAGAGCTGGATCAAAAACCTAGTGAACTGGAGCTATGCATTGCTATCGCCAAACAGCTTCCATACGAGATCCAAAGGCTACTAATCTCGGCTAATGCGAAAACTGCTATGGAAATGGAGACAGTTCTAAGGCAACTGGACCTCACCACAGCAAATACTATGCGTCAGAGTCGAACCGTGGAACAAGTCCACGTGACCAACACACAGACTGACCAACAGCAAGCTCCAAGGAACAACAAGGCCACGAGCACAGAAACTTTAGATTCCTATGGACGGCAATGGGAACAGGAACCCAGAAAATGGCAGTCAAGGTACAAAGGAAATGCTAATAAAGCAGGAAGAGGTCGAAGTTCGTGGAATAAACACGATAACAGGGGCAAACCGTACCATAACAATGGAGGTAATAATGGCCAGGAAGGCAATAATAGAAATTGGAGACCCCAAGAGAGAAGAAATAACTTCGATGACGAGGCAGAAGAGCGTTATCATGCTTCTTTGCGATACCTCGAAGAAAGGGGAGATGAGCCCCAGAAATCACAAGTCCGCTGGCAAGAAGTCATGCAGAACAGGACATCGCCAGACAGATATGGAGATGGAGCTAAGAGTTTGGAACTACAGCGCAGCGAACAGGAGAGAAGGAACTCCAAAGGGGCGGGCGCTGAAGAAAAAAAAAACGCCAAAATTAGAAGAGCTCGAGACTGATGGATGGAAGTCTATTAACATCATCAATTGGATAGCCAAACCAGAAGAATTGATTGAGGATACAGGAGGACCACAGGTCATGGTCAAGAGAGAATTGCCTATTATAATTGTGAGAGTGGCAGGATTAAAAGTCAGAAGTCTGCTAGACACAGGATCAACAGTGAGCCTGATGACACAAGCTCTATATAATGAAATAGCCCGGAGAGAGAACATTTTGAAGATACCGATCTCCAGTGTCAAAATTAAAGGGGTAATTCCAGACAGAACAATGATATGTAAATACCAGGTATTCCTAGATTTACAGATAGGAGGCTCTATTTTCTCACAGAGTTTTCTGTTAGTAAACAAACTACCTTATAACCTACTTATTGGGGCAGAGTTTATAAGGGAATACAGAGTGATAATTGACCTAGCACAGGACAGGGTTATGTTCCATGTGAATGAAGAAGCTGAGGGCTTAGAGGTCGCACTCAATGAAATTGAACCAGGATCCAGTGAACAAGTATGGCATACATACAGAGATGTGGCTGATGAAGAAGTGTTAGCTATGGAGCAGTTAGAAGCGGAGCTCAAAACACTAGCCACAGACTTGGAAAAAGATCTGGAACCCAAATTGGAAGACTACATTTCGGAGAAGCTAGAAGAAGCGAAAATTGGGCTAAAAGAGAAGGAAAATTTAAAGCAGTTATTGCTGGAACAGAAGGAAGTCTTTGATTCGAGACCTGGTCGGATAAAGAACTTCACTTATGCTTTTCAAGTCAGTGATTGGACACCATTTAGGCAGAAACCCTACCCTATAGCTGAAAAGCATTATGCTAAAGTGAAAGAGGCAATTCAGGAGATGTTGGAGGCCGGTGTTATTGAGAAAACACCTACGCCTTATGTAAGTCCATTGGTAATTGTACCAAAGACAGACGGATCTGTCAGAGTCTGCTTGGACCTGAGACGCTTAAATTTGAGAGTTATTCCGGAATTTGACCAAGTGCCACCTATTAAAGAGATCCTCAGGAAGTTTAAAGGGAAAACTATATTCTCAAACTTGGATATCACATCCAGTTTCCACCATCTTGAGTTAGAGAAGAAAACTAGTCTGTTGACAGGATTCATGTTTGATCAACATACATTCACATTTTTAAGGCTACCTTTTGGGTTGAAAACAGCTGGTTCAGCCCTGATAAGAGCGTTAGATCGCAATCTATCAGATGAGGTTAAAGAGAGTACCATCAGATATGTAGACGACATTCTACTCACATCAGAATCTCTGGAGGAGCACATGAGAGACTTGAAGAAGTTGCTAGATGACCTTCGAGAAGCGAACTTTAAGGTCAATATCAAGAAATCGCACTTCTGTCAGAGGGAAGTTAAATTCCTAGGGCATGTTATTGATGCAAATGGAGTGAAGCCCAATCCAGATAAATTGGAGATAATTCGGAATTTCCCTCGACCCACGAAAGTTAAGCACGTCCGACAGTATTTGGGAGTAATTGGATTCTTTTCAAACCACTGCCCAAACTATACTGCGACAGTAGCACCACTGCAGGACCTATTGAAGAAAGGCGGCAGATGGAATTGGACGGAGCAATGTCAGGAAGCATTCGTGAGGTCAAAACAAATGCTTTTGGAATATGTGAAACTGGGATACCCAGATTATACCCAGAAGTTTATCATACAGACGGATGCATCACTTATTGGGATTGGAGCGATGCTATTCCAGGAAAATGTTGACCAGCCTGAGAAGAAAGTTTTTATCGCCTTTATCAGCAGAAGACTGAGAGCCCATGAGAAAAATTACACGATCACAGAGATAGAATTGCTCGCAATTTTGTACGCGTTGCAATCGTGGCACAAACTCGTGTACGGCTTCCGAATAGTCCTGAGAACAGACCATAAAGCTTTAACATTTTTGTTAAAGACAGATTTGTCTAGTCAGAGATTGACAAGATGGTCCCTGTATATCCAGCAATTTAATGTGGAAATAGAATATTGTCCAGGGAAAGAGAATGTAATACCGGACATATTAAGTCGTTACCCTAGAGAAGAAGAAGTGCTAGCGGTCCAGATTGAGAATCGAGATCAGAAGACGTTGGATGACTTAAGGAACATTACCAACCTACAACGCGAAGACCCATGGTTGAAGATGATAATCGATTACTTTGAGGGGCGCTTAGCAAGGGGAACTGCGATATACAGAGAGGCGGAGGCATTGGCAACAGAATATGTATGGTATAATCAGATATTACACAAGTGGGACGATGTGGATCACACACGTCAAAGGATTGTAATTCCTGCATCTTTGCAGAGGAGATTAGTATGGCTAGCCCACAGAGCATTTGGTCATCCGGGGATAGATAAAATCTGTGCTCTGTTGAAGGAAGCATTTACTTGGCCAAAATTGAGAGAAACGGTGAGAAATGCTATTAGAACATGTGATCTTTGCCAAAGGGTAAAGCCGAATCCCTTTTTAATGAGGCAACGACCTATCCCGTTATTACCAGAGAAGCCAAGGCAGCTATTGAGTATCGATAACTTTGGACCATTGCCTAGAGCACGTAGAGGCAATAGACACATTTTTGTAGCCATGGATGTATTTTCGAAAATGGTGGTGTTGTGCCCCATTCAAAAGACAAGTTCAAAACAGGTCTTGAAGCGCCTGAAAGAGAGAGTTATTCCGATTCTTGGGAAGCCGGATAACATTCTCTCGGACCACGGAAGTTGCTTTACTAGTGCAGAATTTCGCCGAGAACTGGAAACTCTAGGAATTAGGCAGATTTTATCTACCATTCGCCATCCTGAGGCAAGTCCCGTTGAAAGAGTAATGAGAGAGATCCAGAAATACATGAAGATCTACTGTTCTGAAGCGAATTGGCGTTGGATTGAATTTCTAGAAGTCATTGAATACTGTATAAATAATACTGTACATGAGGCGACAGGTCAGGTTCCCGTTACTCTACATCTGGATCAGAGACCAGAGAGACCGTGGAATGGTGTTATTCCATTACCTGTAGACGCACAGCTCGGTAGAGAATTGAGGATCCAACGAACCTTTGAATATCTAAAAGCACAGGCGGAGAGACGTCAGAGAAGGAATCGTGCGAAGAGGTATCATAAACCGCTTCTCGTGGGACAGAAAGTTTTAATTAAGAAACCCGCCAGTTCAGATCCAGAGGCACGGAAGTATAAGAAGTTTAATTTTTCTTACCACGGCCCGTTCGAGGTGATAAGAGACCTCCAGAACAATGCATACAGGTTAAGGCATTTAGAGAATGGAAACGAGGTCGTTATGAACATAGCCAACTTGAAAATTTATTACTCGCCAGAAGAATTCGATGAACCAGAAGAAGAATTAGTAACGCACACCCAACTCAACGTGGAGAGCGGAGGCAGCCAAGCAGGCAGACCTGAATGTTGGAACGGCGAGACGGGACGAGAAGCAGACAGTTTACCCAGTGTAAGCGGAGAGCAGAAAGAATGCCAGTGTTTGCAAGAATTCTATGAAGAAATGGTCAGAATGGCTAGAGAGGTTGAGGCTGTAAACGCGACCCTTCGCAGGGAGAATAGACAGCTCAGAAACAAGGCCGAGTGTGGAAGGGGGAACATTACTAACCCACTCGCAGCCAGACAAGGTGAAGGACCCCAGACGTAAACACAGACGGTGGTCGACAGTCAGCTGGTTACTTATATAAGCCACTTGCATTGGACTTTTATAAGTTTTGCAAGGGGAACATGAACCCGATGGGGTTATGCTGACTGGAATCGAACATGGTTCTCAGAGACTGTGATCTCAGTAAAAAAGGTTCCGCCAGGAAGCGAATCAGAGATCTATACAGGGAGTTTCTTGGTAAAAACCCCTCGAAAGAGATGTATATTTAATCACTGGTGTGATTTTTGATGAAATGGCATTATTTATTAAAATAATGTAGGAAATAATGAGCGGATTATATCATTATAAGACGATTTGGTGTAAGCTATTGGAGGTTTGAAGCACAGAGGAGGGCAGAGCTGACATTTACTAATTGGCCCAGAATTGTGGGTTGGTCTCAGTGGAGCCACGTCCATCTCTGTCACCCTATTATGTCGTCTGGAGCAGGGGAGAGGCCTGAAAAATGACACAGTTATTCCCCGACGGAGAATAGATGTAGAGGAGGGGCGGTGAAATGCCCAGAAAAATCATTGATTACTCGTGATTGGAGTTACGAATCGAGATGAGAGTTGCACACAGGTGAATATCTTGGCAAGAAGATAATTTTAGAATCTTTTACCTGCGAAATTGGTGCATATTTAGTGACGTGCGTAAGGACTGTGAAGCGACCATTGTTCGCGGAGGGATGTGAAGATGTTGACGGGGAGTTCCCGACTAGGTAGCGTCCCACGCCATGGAGAAAGGAATTAATATAAATTAATTGAACGAGCGATTCCTTTGCACACATATAGTTTTGGGACCTGTGAAGAGAGAGGAACACAATGATCATGGTTTGAAGACCGGAATCATGCTGTGAGAGGAGCGAAGATTACGCGGGAAGATGTTGCTCTACTTTCTGTGGAAATCCGATATAAGGGAGTAGACCCCAGGAGGAGCTCAGTTGAAGCTCTGTTACTCAGTTGAACCTCTGTTCTCACTTGAACCTCAGTCCTACTCTGTTCTCAGTTACTCAGTTGTTGAATCTCAGTTGAAACTCACTTGTAGCTCAGTCTACATGCCGCCAAGCGCAGTTACAGCCAGTTACAGTTTTACTCAATTGTCAATTGTAGCACAATGGAAATAAGTTGCAATCAGTATGCAGCAAGTATGCAGCAAATATGCAGCAGTACGAGACAGCGTGTAAGCCGCAGACAGAAGTCTTCAAATAAGTTACGTGCAGTCTTCGAGTGAAACTTCAGTCAGCTACAGCCAGGGTGAAGCAAGTTCGTCAAGGCATAACGCATGACGGATCTATTCATCGAGACGCCGAACAAAGACTGGTATGTGTAAAAGAAACAGTAAATATGTTTGTATGAATAATAGTCGTGATACAGGCATAATCAGCCGCACGAACTATGACGTGTTCAGTTATGAAGCACCGTATAGACTAACGGTAGCATTATTGTATATATAATTATTTGTGAAAGTGTTGAACTTTATTAAGCGCAGTGTGTATTGTATTAACTAATCGTATGTGTGTAACAACGATAGAATGCGCTAAAGAAACTTTACTAAGTGTTTGGTATTGCCATGAGAGTACCAGATGGTAACGCTTACTGTAGGAGTAATGATCGTCACAAAAACTGTTGGAGAGTTCCGAGAGCAGATAACCAGACTTTCAATCAGGAGTTGGTAACGTAAAATGCCGTCGACACCTGCAATTTCGATCTCTGCTAGGGAATTTCAGCATTGAAGTGTGTATAAGTGACGAGTGTTCAGTGTAATGTATGTGTAAAAATATCATTTAAAGTAGTGTTTGATGAAGTGTTTCACATGTTTGGGGAGTGATAACTTCCTAAAAGGTATGCAACGTGTCGTGTTGGTGATAGAAATTATGTATAATCAAATGTGTGTAAACAAGAGAAATATGTCGCGTTAAACCCATTATGGCGGGCGACATGGAAGAATATGATTGGTCGGAGCCACCTTAGATGCCTATAGAGATGTAAGTACCCCACAAATTATGGTTATAATTATGTAGAAGTATGGACCGATGCATGTCTGTGATTCCGTAAAGGTATTGTGAATTCCTTATAGATGCCAGTAAAAGTCAGTTAGGAGGCTGATCCTCCATGCTTAATCAGTATTGAGTTGATTTTGATAGAGTTGAAATGGTGATTTGCATCATTAAGTGGAGTAATTATTCCCACTATGAATTAAGAATGGCAATCAGTTATGTAAATGTAACGAACGCGATTGTTCGAGTTTAACACGTCTAGCTATGTCGGAAAATTTGGTAATTTATGTGAGAATAATAATAAATAATGATTTGGTCATTTATGTCAATGAGATTTTCAATAATAATAATAAAGGATGATTTTGGTCATTTATGTCAGTGAGAAATGATGATAATAATAATAATGGTCATTAAGAGTATGAATGAACACATCAGGAAACAAATAAATGTTGTAAGCGAGAATTATCAACGCTAAGTGCAAGACTTATCAATCTAAGCAGGAGGATGTTACAATGAGATTACATTTCAGTAATTATGGAAAGAAGTTTTATATTAGAATATTGCATATATTCGGTAATGATACCAGTAATGAAAGAGCTTTTAGTGGATTGAATTTGCAGCTTAATTGAGAAGCTTATAGAGTAAATGTTAGATTTCTCTTAATATTATAGGTCGGTGTGTCGTAGCATGGAGCATTAGGGGCCAGATAGTCTATTCTACGTATGAATTCTCCTATGTCGTGGACATTGTTGGAGACATTATTTGCCAGAGTTTTAGTGAATTGACCCTAGCTCTGAAGAAAGGATTGAAATGTGTTCCGGGTTGGAATCCTATGATAGAGTCGAGGATAACAAGGACACCTCGCAGCTCTATGATTTCCCGAGAACTTATGATGAGTTATTTACGCTCGTGGGCAGCGAAAACTCATGGCGACAGTGGTTTTGTGCGCCTATATTATACTTGAGACATCGGTCACCGCCAGGCTCATGCATTACGAACCCCGAACCTTCATGTTGAATGGACCCATGTGAGGCCATTAATTAATCATTATCCTCTACGTAGGAATAATTACAAAAGCTCATTCAATACCTGTTGGCATAATAGTCAATTAAGATCCTTTGGGAACCTGTGTGTCGGTTAGGACACAGTATTTGTCTTGTAAATCTCCACTGCTTAGAGAGGGAAGCTTTCAAACTTTTAGAAAGGTCGAGATAATTGGTGGAACGACCCATCCCACTTTCTATTGTGTAGCGATTTCCTTAGCCGAGGGTCGGTGCCAACCACTCGAACCGCTCAGGCAAGTTATAAAGGGAAGAGATTCTAGACCTTGTTAAAATGACATATAATGCGAGATTGTTATGTTGAGTATTATAGCCATGTGGTTTGTGAACACATGGATAATTATAGTTCATCCTGATGGTTCATTAATTTAGCTATCTGACGAATAGTTACATGATATATTTGTACTGTCACTGGAACCAAGTCATGTAGTTGGTTACTAGATGCCAATCGCCATGAGCGCGAGGCAGTCTATCGTACAATCCGACATAAGCTATAACGTAACGTTTTATCTAGGAATCACAGACAGCATGCGGTGAAACCATATAATTGAAGGATATGTAGGGGGTAGCTTACATAATTATGGAGTTGCACGTTGATTTTTGGTGCAACGTCCAAATAGGTAAATGCATGCAAAGCATTTCATTGGTGAGAAGAAAAATATTAAAACACGCACGGCACACATAATTGTTTAACATAAAGAGGTTTAAGGAATAATCCTTGTTGTAATCTTAAAGAAGTCACATTGTATGACTGTTATGTTAATGTAAAGTTGTTTTGAAGTCGTAGGTGCATCAGCGCACTAGTATATCCTTGTGAAGTTCACAGAAGGGTAAAGCATTATGGCTAGGTATGACTTTGTTGTGATTTCATATTTGTTTATTTGTGGATTGTGGAAGTAAAAATTTTGTTTGTTTTATTTTATGCTTTTTGGGTATTGTTTTGTGTTTGAAGCCATGATTTATTTACTGGATTAAAGTGTTAGAATAGAGTGGTGCCTTATCATTGTAGAGTTGATACCTTTTAGCCTCAAATCCAAAATATGCACTGCAAAATTGGGGTTACCGTACACGCCTGAGAGCTGATGCTAGTTGGAGGCGGATGCATATTATCCACCGAGATTACTCACATGGGTACACTACTTACTCGCGAACATTGGGGATAATTGGCGAATGGATGGTCGGATTTTAACGAACGAGGTATTGTTTGCGTTGGAATGACATGCATTTGGCTAAGAATGTGTGTTGGTACTTTAAAACAAATTTTGAAAAAATTTGTTTTTGAAAGTAGGCAATTGTTTGAAAACCAAACATGATAGAACGTTGTGCCATAGTTGAAACGAATGGTCTCTATGACCTTTATTTTTATAATAAAAATATTATTTTTTGAGATTTTTTGAACAGACTTAAATTTTTTTAATTTTATTTTGGAAACTAATACGTTTACAATAAAGTTTGTTTGACATAAATGAAAGGTCTCTACCCCCTCTACCACGAAAATAAATGTCAAGTCTCTAGGACAAGAACTATTGCATTTTAAAATTATTTTTATATGTAAAAGAGTGTTTGTAGACAGAGAGCCGGTAGCGCTTGACACATGTTACAACGAGGCTATGACTGACCATGGTGAATACAGGAAATAGCTATTTCGACGGGACGATGAATGGCAAAACGAGGGGTCGCTTTTCGATAAAAAAAATCCTATGACAGATGAATGAAGGCGAATATTTTGAAAATCCCCTATAGCGATCTCGGTGACCGTGCCCGAAAGAATTGAATTGCTATTTTGGTGGGATGGCGGGGCAGTTTATGACGGTTGGTTTTGTGATATTTCCTATGACAGATAGAGGCGAATATTTGAAAATGTGTTACGTGTGCTAGGATTCTTTACCCTGAAGGAGATCTTTAACATGCTAGTAAACGGTAATATGCGAGACTGCTGTCTGGCACAGTAAATAGTTTTAGCATATGGAAACCTATAACATTTGCTCGACCAAGTCATGTGCATGTACGCAAAGAGCCAAAACGGTAAGGTCATTGGCCTGAAATGTTATATACTAAATATTGAACTGGGTAAAGTCATGTGTTTTAGGGTGAAAGTATGTGGTTAACATGATCATGTATTGAGGATGGCCGCTTGGTAGTAATTATTATTATTACAGTAAAATGTTTAATAATAATAGTAATAATAATAATAATAATAATAATAATAATAATAAGACACACATGTTTTCAATGCTAACACACACACAGTCCTGCTCACTGGAGACTGAATATTGTACCTAGCCAGAGGACTTGTGAGAGAGTCTGCTGATACGACAAAAATGTGTACGTCAGCAGGAAGTGTGATATCAGCTTACTTGCCTCGTGGTGGCTAGCAGGTGTGCTGTTTAAGCAGCCGCCTTGTTGGTTCTGAGACAATAGGACTACCAATGTATAAGAGGCAGCCATTTTGGTTCCTTATTAAAAACATGAAACTAGTATAAGGTACACGAATCTTATTCAGATTGAGGAATGTGAAGAGGCGTGGGAACACGTGTGAGGGAGACAACATTTCAAGGTCAAAACGCTGAGAAAATGCAACTCTCTCTGTTGCTAGGCTAACTGATAACGATTGCGTTAGTGATGCACTTGCCATTTTAGCAAACGGACGTATACAGTAGAGCACTGACTGAACATTCGAAGAAAAAATCCTGTTATTTTTTGGCAAGTACCTATGAATGATTATTTTAATAATGAAATGCTAATGAACCTTAAACTTGTAGTTATTGATCAGGTAATTAATAATTTTTATTTATTTATTTGTTTGCAGATAACCGGTATACCTTACTTGTCTGAGATACAAGAAACCATTGCGCTTTTGGGCCCACTAGAAGGAAACAGTAA
This sequence comes from Meconema thalassinum, assembly GCA_946902985.2. Taxonomy (NCBI): domain Eukaryota; kingdom Metazoa; phylum Arthropoda; class Insecta; order Orthoptera; family Tettigoniidae; genus Meconema; species Meconema thalassinum. The sequence goes on from OX336397.1 coordinate 149,540,105, forward strand.
CAAGCCAGTGCAAGTGAAGGTGAGATTATGTTTTTAAACTAACTTGTTTCATTTTTTGTTTGATATTGTTATATTTTATTTTATGAAATGCATGTATTAACCTGAATTTAGGTAATTATATCGCTTTATTTTATTTATTTTTAGAAACTTGGAAAGAAAAGCCTTTCCGCCGTAGCAGTTGCTGAAAACCCAAGACGCAGTAGAGTGCAAGCATTGTTTCCAGGCAGTGAACTATTGAAAACTCAGGTAAGTCTAACTTAAAAATGCTATTCCATTTTACCATTACTGAAAACTCGTAGACAAAAAAATTCATTACCTGTACATGACTAGGACGATGATTGCTTTCTTGAATAATGGCCATGTATTGACAAACGGTACAAGACTATGTTGGTTGTTGACTGGGAAAAGTACAAGGCTGTGTTGGATTTTCTAAAAACAAAAAAGTTTAATTGAATTTTGGGTGGTTCCCTATGGACACAATAAGTATCCACAGGTTAGAACAAGATAATCTGAACAAAATGATATGATATTTATTTTTGTTTATATATTGGTTAAAGGGAAATGTAAATACTTAAAGCTTTATAAAAAGAAAAAAGTGCATGGGTTACTGTTAGTGCAGACATACAGTTTATTTTTTAAATATATTTATGGTGTTTTTATTTAATGCCAATTAACGTTAAAGTTTAATTACAAGTATTGATTGATTGATTGATTGATTGAGTGATGAGTTATTTTGTTTGTTTTTTACGTGTGGTCATACGCCATTAACAGAGTGAACAAACAGTGAAAAAAAGCATACATTGTGGTTTAAAGTACTGTGTGCAACGTTAATAACTTAAAATAAGAAAAGTTTTATTTTAACACATGGCGTTAGTACCAAATACAACAAGTGAACAAGTTGGTATACCACGTGGGTTAAATTTAAAATCAGAACATGATCGTTGGTTAACATTTGACTCCTGGCCTGTAGGCTTTTTGTCAACACCCAAACTTGCAAAGGCCGTTTTTTTTACTTGAACCGAGAAGATGTGGTTCGCTGTGTGTTTTGTCGTATTGAACTTTCACACTGGGAAGAAGGAGATGATCCCTTTAGAGACCATTTGCGATGGTCTCCTTGTCCTTACATGCTTGGAAAACAAGTGGGTAACATACCCGTGTATCAATTTTACCGAACCACAAGGCCATTGGCCGCTACTTACGTTGCTGAATCACATGTTAATAATAATAATAATAATAATAATGTATTACCAACCAACAACGGTAGTGTCGATATATGTGGTCCATATGCCATAGACAGTGTTGAATTGGCATGTGCTTTTGAAAAATTGGGAGTTTGCAAGACTAAAGCACTAGCACACCCAGAGTACAGCTCTGTTGAAAAACGTTTAGAATCTAATAAAAATGTTTGGCCATTAATATTAAAACACCTTACCAAACAGCCAAGTGAAGCTGGATTTTTTTTATCCTGGTGAAGGGGATAACACATTATGTTTTATTGTGGATTTGCTTTAAAGGATTGGCAAATGACTGATGACCCTTTTGTGCAACACGCTCGTTGGTTACCTAACTGCAAATACATAGTGTTGCTTAAAGGTCAGGAATTTCTGAACACTATTCGTAAAGAAAACGTGATTGCAGCACAAGACATAAAAGTGCCTTTAGAGTTAGAACACGCGGAGCAAATACATGAGGCTGAAAAAAAGACTTGTCTCACGAACAGATACAAAAGTGTGACCTACAATTATGTAATCTTTGTTATAAAAAATGAACTAGGTGTTGTATTTTTGCCTTGTGGACACATGATAGCTTGTGTCAAGTGTGCATTAGAACTTAACACTTGTGCTATATGCAGAAAAGTAGTATCTGCTACAGTTAAGGCATTTCTTGCATAACTAGTATAATTTATTAGCCATGCATAGTGCAAAATCCCTAATGCCCAATATTATTAAAGCTGTTTTAGAGTGTAATAGATATGCTTTTCTTTTGTTTATAGACCACTATAATGAATGTTTTGAATACTGTGGGTCAAGCATGTGGCTTAGGGACAAAGACGCTAAGCGAATTGCCAACGCATATTCCATTCCGCATTATCAAGATTCGGAAATTGAAAACAGCAAATGGTGATCGTGTACTTTGTGTATGTGAAAACTTTGAGACATTTCTGCCTAAACGGTTTAATGATATGTCGGAGAGTGTTTTTGATGAAGTCAATAATGCTGTACAACCTGTACACTTAATTTATGAAGGTTTTAAAAGCAATAGGTGCATGGTTCGTTTTAATTAAATAAAAAAACAAATGTCAAATAATAATGGAAGATGTAAGTCATGACAATGGACTGAAAGAATAATATGTGTATAGAATAATAATGTTTTAGTGTTTAATATTGTCTTAAAAATATTATCATGAAACCAAAAAAAATGTATATAAAGTGTGAAAATAAATGAAAATAATGTTACAATGTTGTTTTATTTTCTACAGAAGTCAGAATATTTAACATTGCAGAGTATACATGATTATGACAATAAAAAGCACACTTAATACAAGTCTTTGCCTTTACGATAGTGTGTTATAGTTTTAAAAACAAAGCTTGTTGTATATCTTTTTTCTTCCACGGTGAACAATAGGCATGAAAACGTTATTGTCTTGTTTCGGATCATTATCACTATCATAATCATAAGCAGCATGATCTATATCACTATTATTATAATCACCATAATTATCCTCAAAATTATCCTCAAAATCACTAAAACCAGTTAAATATTCCTGTTCCTCTTCCTGTTCCTCTTCCTGTTCCTCTTCCTCTTCCTCTACAGTGTCCTCATGTAGAGTCTGCGTGGCTTTTGATAATGTTAAGGTTTTTTTGAACATTGAATTATTTTCAATAGTAGTATTGTTTTGTAGCACTTGCTTTTTAGCATTTTTATGATTTTCTGTTGACAGCAACAATGTTTCATGTTGTACACTACATTGATGATCACTGACACTTAAATCTTCACTATTTTTACCTTTTAGCTCACTGCGACATTGTTTGGAACGTTGTTTAGAACAACGCCAAATAACGGTTCCATTTTTATTGGTTCGTTTCACAATATATGAATATCCTCTATAGAATGCATGAGGCTTACCATACCTAGACACTGATACTTCCATATCAACTGTCAAGCATAGACTAAGCTCTAGTAAAGACAACTTGGTAATAAGAAAAATAGTTTAATGTGCGAGCATATATGGATGCAAATTTGGGAGCAAAAAAAAAGTTGGGAGCAAAAAGTGGCACAAAAAGTGTAAGCAAAAGTGGGAGTAAATATGAGAGCAAAAAAAGTAGGAGTAAGTATGGGAGCAAAAAGTGGGAGCAAATGTGAAAGCAGAAGTGGGAGCAAATATGAAAGCAAAAAAGTAGGATCAAGTGTGGGAGCAAAAAAGTGGGAGCAAATGTGCAAGCAAAAGTGGGAGCAAAAAGGGAGAGAAAAAGAAGTGGGAGAAAAAAGTGTAAGCAAAAGTGGGAGAACATATAAGAGCAAAAAAAAGTGGGAGCAAATATGGGAGCAAAAAGTGGGAGCAAAAGTGGGAGCAAAAGTGTGGGAGAAAAAAAGTGTAAACAAAAGTGGGACCAAACAGGTGTGAGCAAATATGAGAGCAGAAAGTGGGAGCAAATGTGAAAGCAAAAGTGGGAGCAAAAACTGAGAGCAAAAAGAGCGAGCAAAAGAGGCTGCACAAAGTGGGAACAAAATGTGTGAGTAGAAAGTGGGGGCAAATGTGGTGTTTTACTAAAACAATCTCACCTAACCTAACCTAACCTAACTTTTCCTAACCTAACTTTATCCAACCTAACCTAACCTAACTTCACTTAACCTAACCTAACCCAACTTCACCTAACCTAACTCGACCTAACTTCACCTAACCTAACTTGACATAACTTCACCTAACCTAACTTCTCCTAACCTAACCTTCCAACTCTCAGATCAAGAATTAAATTCTGGGCATAGTCGAGTTGGAACCCAAAATCTCTGGGATATCCTCCAAGTATACTAGCCACTACACCGCGAGATGGGCAAATTATCATGCAACACAACATGAAAATAAAAGTTTTCTGTAGTGTAACTCCTTGGCTGACAACCATAGTTGAGAATTCAAACCCAAGAAAATCGAAAAAGTCCCCATTCTACTTTTCTGCATATAGCACGAGTGTTAAGTTCTAATGCACACTTGACACATGCTATCATGTGTCCACAAGGCAAAAATTCCACACCTAGTTCATCCTGATAACAAATTTTACATAATTGTTGGTCACACTTTTGTATCTGTTCGTGAGACAAGTCTTTTTTTTTTCAGTCTCATGTATTTGCTCCGAATGTTCTAACTCTAAAGGCACTTTTATGTCTTGTGCTGCAATCACGTTTTCTTTACGAATAGTGTTCACAAATTCCTGACCTTTAAGCAACACCATGTATGTACAGTTAGGTAACCAACGAGCGTGTTGCACAAAAGGGTCATCAGTCATTTGCCAATCCTTTAAAGCAAATCCACAATAAAAACATATTGTTTTATCCCCTTCACCAGTATAAAAAACCAGCTTCACTTGGCTGTTTGGTAAGGTGTTTTAATATAAATGGCCAAACATTTTTATTATATTCTAAACGTTTTTCAACAGAGCTGTACTCTGGGTGTGCTAGTGCTTTAGTCTTGCAAACTCCCAATTTTTCAAAATCACATGCCAATTCAACACTGTCTATGGCATATGGACCACATATATCGACACTACCGTTGTTGGCTGGTAATACGTGATTATTATTATTATTATTTACTTGTGATTCAGCAACGTAAGTAGCGGTCAATGGCCTTGTGGTTCGGTAAAATGGGTACACGGGAATGTTACCCACTTGTTTTCCAAGCATGTAAGGACAACAAGGAGACCATCGCAAATGGTCTCTAAAGGGGGATCATCCCCTTCTTCCCAGTGTGAAAGTTCAATACGACAAGACACACAGCGCCCCACATCTTCTCGGTTCAAGTAAAAAAAACGGCTTTTGCAAGTTTGTGTGTTGACAAAAAGCCTACAGGCCAGGGTTCAAATGTTAACCAACGATCGTGTTCTGATTTTAAATTCAACCCACGTGGTAAACCAACTTGTTCTCTTGTTGTATTTGGTACTAACGCCATGTGTTATAATAAAACTTTTTCTTATTGTAAGTTATTAACGTTGCACAAGAGCAGAGAGTACTTTAAAGCATAATGTATGCTGGCTCAATGTCTGTTCACTACGTTAATGGCGCATGACCACACCTAAAATCAAACAAAATAACCCATCACTCAATCAATCAATCAATCAATCAATACTTGTAATTAAACTTTAACGTTGATTGACATTAAAATATCAAAACACCATTAAAAATAAACTGTATGCAGGCACTAACAGTAACCCATGCACTTATTTTCTCTTTATAAAGCTTTAAGTCATTTACATTCCCCTTTAACCAATATACAAACAAAAATGAATGTCATGTCAGTTTGTTCACATTATCATGTTCAAACCTGTGGATATTTAATGAGTCCATAGGGAACCACCCATAAATTAAATTTAATTTTTTTGTTTTAAAAAAATCCAATATGGCCTTGTACTTTTCCCAGTCAACAACCAATATAGTCTTGTACCGTTTGTCAATACATGGTCATTATTCAAGAAAGCAATCATTGTACCAGTCATGTACAGGTAATGAATATTTTTTTGTCTATGGATTTTCATTAGTGGTAAAATGGAATAGCATTTTTAAGTTAGACATACCTGAGTTTTCAATAGTTCACTGCCTGTAAACAATGGTTGCACTCTACTGCGTCTTGGGTTTTCAGCAACTGCTACGGCGGTAAGGCTTTTCTTTCCAAGTTTCTAAAAATAAATAAAATAAAGCGCTATAAATACCTAAATTCAGGTTAATACATGCATTTCATAAAATAAAATATAACAATATCAAACAAAAATGAAACAAGTTAGTTTAAAAAAATAATCTCACCTTCACTTGCACTGGCTTGTTACTGTTTCCTTCTAGTGGGCCCAAAAGCGCAATGGTTTCTTGTATCTCAGACATGTAAGGTATACCGGTTATCTGCAAATAAATAAATAAATAAAATCATTAATTACCTTATCAATAACTACAAATTTAAGGTTCATTAGCAATTCTTTATTAAAATAATCATTCATAGGTACTTGCCAAAAAATAAAAGGATTTTTTCTTCCAAAGTTCAGTTCAGAGCTCTACTCTTCACGTCCGTTTGCTAAAATGGCAAGTGCATCACTAACGCAATCGTTAGCCTAGCAACAGAGAGAGTTGCATTTTCTCAGCGTTTTGACCTTGAAATGTTGTCTCCCTCACACGTGTTCCCACGCCTCTTCACATTCCTCAATCTGAATAAGATTCGTGTACCTTATACTAGTTCCATGTTTTTAATAAGGAACCAAAATGACTGCCTCTTATACATTGTTAGTCCTACTGTCTCAGAACCAACAAGGCGGCTGCTTAAACAGCACACCTGCTAGCCATCACGAGGCAAGTAAGCTGATATCACACTTCCTGCTGACGTACACATTTTTGTCGTATCAGCAGTCTCTCTCACAAGTCCTCTGGCTAGGTACAATATTCAGTCTCCAGTGAGCAGGACTGTGTGTGTGTTAGCATTGAAAACATGTGTGTCTTATTATTATTATTATTATTATTATTACTATTATTATTAAACATTTCACTGTAATAATAATAATTACTACCAAGCGGCCATCCTCAATACATGATCATGTTAACCACATACTTTCACCCTAAAACACATGACTTTACCCAATTCAATATTTAGTTTATAACATTTCAGGCCAATGACCTTACCGTTTTGGCTCTTTGCTTACATGCACATGACTTGGTCGAGCAAATGTTATCGGTTTCCATATTCTAAAACCATTTGCGGTGCCAGACAGCAGTCTCGCTTATTACCGTTTACTAGCATGTTAAAAAATCCTAGCACACGTAACACATTTTCAAATATTCGCCTCTATCCGTCGTAGGAAATATCACAAAACCAACCGTCATAAACTGCCCCGCCATTCCACCAAAATAGCAATTCATTTCTTCCGTGCACGGTCACCGAGATCGCTGTAAGGGATTTCCAAATATTTGCCTTCATTCATTCGTCATAGGAAGAAATATCGAAAAGCGACCCCTCGTTTTGCCATACATCGCCCCGTCTAAATTGCCATTTCCTGTATCCACCATGGTCAGTCATAGCCTCGTTGTAACATGTGTCAAGCGCTACTGGCTATCTGTCTACAAACACTCTTTTATAAAAAAAAAAAGCCTAGTTCTTGTCCTAGAGACTTGACATTTATTTTCGTGGTAGAGAGGGTAGAGACCTTTCATTTATGTCAAACAAACTTATTTGTAAACTTGTTAGTTTCCAAAATAGTAAATATTCAAAATTTAAGTGTTTTCAAAACATCTCAAAAAATTAAAAAAAACAAAGGTCATTGAGACTATTTGTTTCAACTATGGCACAACGTTCTATCATGTTTTGTTTTCAAACTATCGCCTACATTTAAAAACAAAAATTTTCATTTTTTTTAAATATAACGAGTGGAAAGAGGACGTCAGCTCGAGTCCAACGACACCTCATTTGTTAAAATCCGTTCATCCGTTCGCCAATTATCGCCAATGTTCGCGAGAATGTAGGCTATCTTTTTTTTCCTCCTATACCCTTAAAACTTGCTACCCACCTAGAGGGCATACCCACCTTTCATTAACGTCTAACAAACGTTTTTCCAAAATTCACCGTTTCTAAAATAGCACCAGTCCAAAAAACAAAAATTTTCATTTTTTTTTTAAATACTGGCACACATTTTCAGCTAAGAGGACGTCATCCCAACGCCTCATTCGTTAAAATCTGACCATGCGTTCGGGAGATATCGGCAAAGTTTATATGAAAGTAGGGGGAGGAGTAGACCCCCCGCACCACACTACTGCACAGTTTTTTTTATCCTAGAGACTTGAAATTTATTTTGGGTGTAGAGGGCGTAGGGACCTTTCATTTATGTCAAACAAAGTTTTTTGTAAACTTCCCAGTTTCCAAAATATAGTAATTTCAAAATTATACTTTTTCAAAAAAACACCAAAAATAAAAAAGTTTTATTGCAGAAAATAAAGGACACAGAGACCATTCTTTTAAGCCCATAGAACACATATTAGAATGTTTGGGTTTATAAGAAAAATCTCCTACATTCCCGATTGAACCTTTTTTACATTTTTGTCTACAGACCTGGGACTTGGTTTGCAGGTAGAGGGGACAGAGATCTTTCATTTATGTTAAACAAACTTTTTTGTAAGCTTCCCAGTTTCCAAAATATAGGAATTTTAAAATTAAACTTTTTTCAAAAAACATCAAAAATAAGAAAAGTTTTATTAAAGAAAATAAAGGACATAGCGACCATTCTTTTAAGCCCATTGAACACTTTTTAGAATGTTTGATTTTATAAAAAATCGCCTACTTTCCCAATTGAGCCTTTTCATTTTTGTCTACAGACCTGGAACTTGGTTTACAGGAAGAGGGGATAGAGGCCTTTCATTTATGTCAAACAAACTTTTTTGTAAACTTCCCAGTTTCCAAAATATAGGAATTGCAAATTACACTTTTTTCAAAAAACATCAAAAATCAAAAGTTTTATTACAGAAAATAAAGGACATAGAGACCTTTCGTTTGAACCTTGGCACAACGTTCTATCATGTTTGATTTTTTAACTATCGTCTATTTTCAAAAAACATTTTTTTTAAATTTAACGAGTGGTCCATAGCAAAGCCCCCGTCAGCTCGAGTCCAACGACACCTCATTCATAACCATGGGTTCGGGAGTTATCGGCGCGCATTGGGAGTAGTGGGGGAGGGGGGGGGGGGTTAGAACTCCTATTGCTCCCCTACTCACTGGATAAAGTTCGATTTTCATTACTTTAAAAAGTTCTCGTTCACTGTCGAGATAATTAGATGTTTCTTCGATACTGATATAGTACCTGCGGCCTTGCACGCCTCTGTCGGCTGAAGTTATTTTCTTGGCCTATAATATTATACTTTGCCAAAGTTCAATTTTGATTCTGTCGATTCGCAGCACGACGATAATTTCTTTTAACAAAACTATGAAGATTCGTTGTACGATGATACTGTATGACCAAACTTGGTCTAGCGTAGACTGTATGATTACAACTTTGTGAAGCAGCGCTTCCCGCTTACTGATAACTGACGCAGTACCTCCGCTCAAGGAGTACTCGTAGATTGTACGTGAAATAGCACTACGTCCCTTAGGACTCTGAAGACTGCAAGATTTCCTTTGCGCTCAGTGGGTTTATATTTGATCTGGCTACAAATAAACTAGTTTCGCCCCAGCAAAAATTTATTTTCCAATGTAAGCTTCGCACGTTCTTAAAAAAAAATTACCTCCTTGGAGCTAATGACCTGAACGTCTCAACGATACTAAAGATTTCGACAATCGATCGTGGCAAGTTCGATTAAAAAATTAAAATAGCTCCTGAATGAGGTGGGCGTACGATTTATTGTTTCCCCTTCTCCTAGCTGCAGGTTAGGTGAATACCCAATGACGTAGCGCTGACCTATGCACTTCTAAACTGTTCATTAATTATAAACTTCTATTACTCTACAATTCCTAATTTCCAGGATAAGTAACATTGCCGGTGAAATCTTGTGATATTAATGCATACTTTTTGCTAATTTCAATAATTCGCCGCTGCTTCTAGTCCCGCCTACCAAACAGTATTGGCATTTTCTCGCTGAGTAAGGACTTTCTTAGATGATCTTCCCTCTCTGTCTTCTGAATGGAAAATTTTCTCGGCGATTACAATCTTTGATGCAAGCATTTTTCGACCGAGCGGCCGATGATCCCATTAGGCAGCTGCGTGCTCTGGCTCAACTATTGCGCCATCCTCATGCGTCACGCAGGGGTGATCTCACCTCGCCTTCTATTTATGTTTCAACTGAACTGTAGTCTTCTAAAGTTTTCCAACTCTCCAAACTAAAAGATCATGAATTCGAATCTTGTGCACTCCACAAGGGCACAGTATAGTTATAAACTCTTTGTCTTTACCAAGGAGTATACGGTAAAATAATCATTTCTTGGTTGAAGACTTTAGAAACTATTTACTTCTACCAAACACCAGAGCCTCGGAAAAACTACTACCGTCATTGGAGAAAAAGTAAGAAGACATATCTCAATACTTTTATGAACTGGAGACATGATCGATCGGACGTGGGCAACATCTAACTTTGAGTTCATACATATGTTTACACGTCTGGATGTCCATGGTTTTCACCACCTTAATTGTATTAACAAATCTTTCCATGACCCTACTGTGCCGTGTGTATACCAACTATATGGAGAAGCATGTGAATGCTACCACTTAGAGATCTGTAGTAAAAGAAAACAATCAAAGACTTTGCAATTCAAATCACCAGAGCGCAATTTTAGTGTACATGCTAATTTTTTATTTTCGATTGCTAGTTGGCTGCAATAAATGTATTAATTAATATCCTGAACCAGCACCAACAGATAGAGTACAGGTACTATGTGGGATTGTTTTCTTCTTCATTTCAAATAACATTTTCAAATATCAAAAATAGGCGGTTACAAACTCTTTAAAATAAAAAATATCGTATTACCAACTTGTCATTATTCAAATTTGATGCGTATTGAATGCAAACGGTAAGCAAACCAATGGAATCCCACATAGCCCAGAAATGACATCTGGCAGAAAAGTTTCCCATATGATAACCCTAATAGGGCGAGTGAACTCTAGGAACCATAACAGGAAACTTTTCAATTAAATCTGTTCCAACGTGCAGGCCGGTGTGCAGCTCACAACCAGTTGGCCATTATTGTCACACTCATAGTTAATCGGTTTGTTGCTAGATGTCTCTCAGATCCGGTGGCGAAAATTTTAATTAAATAATATAATTTCCGTTGTAATATGCATCATATAAGGCATAATTTTATAACGTCTGGGTAATTACAAAACAATAAATATTAAAAAATTCAAGCAAAATACCCAAATTCTCATAGGTTTTGAATCCCAGTCCAACTGGTAAAAGACTAAAGCTTTACCACACAGCCAAACATGTCCACCGAAACTCGTCGGTATCAATTGATTTACATAAAAAGTCTTTGCAAATAATGATTTGGCCTAAACGATTTCATTAGTGGAATATATTTTTACATATAAAGCATTTCATACAAAATTTATATTATTTCTATCAATATGCTAAATTGCATACAATATTGAAACTAGTGAAATATAAGTCAGACACAAGATATCAGCTGCCATCTTGTCTTGTAATCGAGACAGCTCGGCTTTTTAAAGCCATTGCTACCATATAATATTATAATATGAACTTAATATATCGAACGGGTCACTTCCTTTAGACAGTTTAAACCATTGTCAGTTCGATAGTCGGAACCAATGGGTTCTAAGTTATTAATTATAATGCTTCCATAATTCACACGGCCGCCATCCTGAAATGGTAGCTTGTAGTTTGGGCGCAAGACGTGTCCCATTTGAAGGTATGTTGTTACCAAATTTGGTAGAGATCTGATGATCAGTTTAGTCGTTATTTGATTTAACGTTATGAACGTTTAAGTGGCCGCCATTCAGTTTTGGTAAACATGGCGGCGATATGAAACATGACATCGACGTGCCCGTTGCTAGTGCTACCTCTGTACCAAATTTCGTTCAATTTGGTGTTTGAATTGATTAGGGGGGGGGGGCGAGGGGGATAGACATACTGAGTACACACACTCTCTCTCTCTCACACACACACATACACACATAGACAGACACACAACTTTTGGCACTGTGTAGGTCTCATAAGTCTACTATTATTGTTTGCAAAAATCGAAAGTAGGCTAGTAATGTCTTCCTGAGACTTTTTCGATTTTCCTTATATCTTTAAATATAAACATTCTATCAACAGCTGACTTCTGCATGATGTGAATACTATTTACAATCACAACTTGAAATCTATACAGTCTTTATTCCTTAATTCTATCTACTGTTTCATTACTGATTGAATCTGAATATATCCTAAATAACTATCAATTTATATACAATATTAACACTTGTCGGACCTAGGAAACACTCGTCAATGCCCTAATCGCCTCCCTTCTCCTTATCTTTACAATCTTACATCGTTGCATTGCATTACTCAGATCTTTCTGTAGTGTTTCTCTCTTATCATAACCAAGTAAATTTAGAACGAACAATAAAGCAAATTCAAGTTAATACTCTGTTAACCCTTTATAGGTCCTTGGGATACTCTCTTCCCACCATGTATTTATAGAACGGTGTTAGGGAGAGAATCTTCCCACCCCTTTCATTTCAAGCAGTTCCACATGCATCCGCAAGCTAGTTGCACGGAAACATTGAAAACCCATTAATTCGATGTATACCGTCATCAGAAACCAAAGGTGGGATGCATATATCCCAGTGCTCTTCACAGTGCACGTGCTCGCCAGATCGGTTGTGTTAAGTGAATTTAATGCATTGTTTTAGAGAAGAAGGTGTTTTTTATTGAAGATAAGAGATTTGTAAACGTTAGTATATAACTGAAATACAATATTAATAATGGTTTTGGTCACTCCAGTAAATATATTTCAGCTAGAATGGAAATAATTATCCAGCTCAGGGTGTTTGCGATAGAATAGAAGATTTTTAAAATTAATTTTCTGTGTTTTAGTAAATACTATTTTGAAATTATTGAATTATATTCGAATGTACTAACTTTTAACATTCCAAAATCACTTTTATATTTTTTTGTACAGTTTTCGGCAAAGATGATATAGGTCACTGACCTTGCGTTGCGTAGGAGTTACGTTTTTTTTTTAAATTTAAACATTATAGAGCGTGATGGGTGTTTTCATATATTATATACTGTTAATTAAACCTCATTATTGAGTGATAAACACAGTATCATCATAATTTGGAGGAGGGAGATTATTACCCCATTGGTCATTTAAGAAAACATACTGTCGGGTATGGGCAGTGGGATAATAATTTCCCACCCAATATTTCATAAAATAGAATCCTCACCCATAAAATTGTTGCATATTCCTACTCATCAATCACCCCCAATTACAAATGTGCAAAAAAGACCAAATATTTTATACCCCCAGTCTTTTGCCCTATAAAGCGTTAACTCCTTGATATAATGAAAATAAAAATTACTTTCCATAGAATATCCTTTCTTAATCCTCATTTGCTATCGATCATAAGTGGTATTACAATAGATCTTAAATTCTCATCTGCTGTTTCTTCCATAAAGCATCATAATGATATTAAAATACCTGATAACCTCGTACAAATTATATAAATTAACTTCATACATTCTTCCTCAAATTATATAATAATCGCTCATACTTTCTCTGATAAATAATATCCTCGTCGAACCAAATCTTTCAATATAACAGCACAGAACTCATTAAATGTTCCTTCTTATTTTTGCCATAATCAATAAAAATATTATAACATACATTATCTTTCATAATAGTAGACTAAACCTCCAATACTATTCACTTGATCATCGTGCTCTTATTAATACTGTACGACTTCTACTATCAGCTGTTCTCTACAATCAGCTGTTTCTACTTTCACGATGCTATGCTTCGCTTTCTTTAAAGTACCGCACATTTTGATGTCAACTATACAATTTCTGATCTAAAAGATCAGAATAATAATATATTGCTTGTCACTCCTCCCTGGTCATTCATAAATAAGATGTACACTCACATCTTGTGTTACAATAAACGAATTACAATACAATCGTTGTTAGGTTTAGCCTCCCTTTAGAGTTGTCAATACCTCTTAATTTCACGACATAATTCTCTAGAAATTCATAATGCTTCGTCAAAATCGTGATGAAAAGTCCCTTCTTGACTGTTGAAATAACTCCAATTCACATTTGTTGTATCGAAAACAACTCCACAAATCCTACATCAAATCTAATAAAATCGTCGCTAAATAATTCCTAATAAATCGGATAACATACAACTCGAATCTAATTATATCTCAACCGAGTCTATAAACTTTCCCATTCATCGACTAAAATAGAAATCTAATCCAAACTTAAAAATAACGTCGCTGTAAATCCTAAAATACTAAAATTCCGAAAACATCAAAATTCCTACAATAAAAATCCAAATTAATAATATAAAATGGGGAGTCGAAAATACGCAGATCCCTCCTAGAAGATAGTCAATATCAAAATTGTCCACAAATATTATCAAAATGCCAATATAATATAAGTCATTCTTCTATCTTCTGCCATGTTGATACTCTGCATTTCCGAACCTGGTGGAATTTGCTCTGCTCGAACCAGCATCTCCTTCCAGCTAAGGATGAGTGCACCCTCACCTTCCTGGGTTTGTTGTTAGTCTTTGTTTCTGCATTCTCTCAACATTCTATTATTTAAACTAGTTTCCATGATGGTTCCGTATTGACGTACTAAATAGTTTTATCAACAAATTGTATATCCGCCTTAGTCAATACATAAACGAAAATAAATTATAATTACACTTGCTCCTGGTACATGTTTCGGGGATTAATTGCTTTTATCCCCTTCATCAGCCAAGACAAATATTCGAAGAATATATGGTGCACCATATAAGTAGGTCACAGGAAAATGTTGAGCAAAACTATAAATGTGTTTTGATGGCTGAATATCTTCACTGTCACATATATGTTTATAGTTTTGCTCAACATTTTCCTGTGACCTACTTATATGGTGCACCATATTAAGTTAAATAGCCATTAATTTTTTGAGTGCTACGCTATCTTATATCTTTCTTCGAATATTTGTCTTGGCTGATGAAGGGGATAAAAGCAATTAATCCCCGAAACATGTACCAGGAGCAAGTGTAATTATAATTTATTTTCGTTTATGTATTGACTAAGGCGGATATACAATTTGTTGTTAAAACTATTCTCTCAACATTGAAATACTCGTCTCGCTTCGGTTCTAGATAGAACTGTCGATATCATTCTTCGAACGGGTGCTTTCTTGAAGATCTTGTAGATGGAGCTCATCATATTCACATTGCGTGATAACTGATAATTAAATTTCCAAGTTGGTGTAGGTAATTAATTATTTTAACTTTGAGATTCCATTTATGTGGTCCATGGTGTAGTTGTAGATCCACATATGGCCTTCTAAGTTTAAGTTTAGGTTTATGCCACTACGAGAATCCCTTCCATGACTTAAGTAGCTCATTCCCTTCGTTTTCGTGATATCCATATTTAGCTTTCTCGTTGACTCGATCTTACAATTCATACTGGATATATTGTAGTAATGATGGTAGATAATGTTCCTATGTTCTGAACCCTTATTAATCTGCGATAAATAAGTATTCATGATTTATTATTATTATTACTGCGGCCCAGGCAGTACTTATGGAAGTTGACAAAGAGGAAGACAAGTTAGCGTGTTGCAATGATTGCCACAGAAACAGAGCTTGGTAGCTATTCTTGAAAACGGCCGGGTAAGCTGAGTTCAAGGCCAAATTGTGTAACAACATGCACCAGAATTGGAGTCATGAGAGGAGGGTCACGAGTTACTTGCAACCGACCTACGATTGAATCACCCAATCAGGTGAGACCAAGCCAAAACCACGCGATGGGTGGCGTCACTGGTAAAAAAAGCGCGCGGAATTGATTATCTAAAGAACTGCCGATCCGAATTATCTCCGCAGGAGTGCGCAGAGACGTTTGAATTAAATGATGAAGATTGACACTAGTCCCATGTGTGTGAGATGAAAACTCTAGAAAATTTTTCTTAATTCACCCCACTCCTCCTCACTCTGTCAGTTTCCAATAAATTGATCGACGAGACGCTGTTTCGATGACATTCGTTTTGAGCTCTGGTGAGCTAACTTCACGCCAGTTTGCGTAGTGATTTTTAAAGCTCTAATATCATTTGAAGACAACTGTTTTGAGCTCTGGTGAGCTAACTTCACGCCAGTTTGCGTGGTGATTTTAAGTACTTAAATATTATTTTGAAGACAAGTATTTTCAGCTCTTAGGGGCAAGACTTGAGTAACATTCCAATTAGCGCTCAACTCGAGCGAAGGTTCACAAGAGCAGTAGAGATTACCGAGCGAGATAACTACTGCGTGACAGGCAGATTTAAAACTTGTATTGTCAAGCCAGTGACGATGGGTTTGAAGTGTATAGTTCATGTAAATTTTTATTGTATTTTTTTCAAGTGTTGTATTGTGCGTGTGTAAGCGAGAGCTAGGGAAAGTCTTCGTTGATAAATCGCATAGGACAATCGTGGGCGAAATTAGTAACTCACAAGCGATTATAGCCAGGTCAATTTATAATAACATTGAAATTTTCTCCCAAAGAGACTACACCAAGATGTCCGACGTGTGGTCAGGAGCCGGAGTGATGTCCAACGCTTCTACGAAGACAACGATGGAGGGCTAATTTTCCCGTAGGGAAATGAGCCGAGATGGAAGTTATATGTTCTACAAGCTGATACGGTGATGTACAAAAATTGATCATTCAATATGTAGTTAGATTGGCGGGGGAACTTTGTAAATAGTTCATTTTCTTCTTTTTCTTGTTTTAGATTGTTTTTCTTGTACCGACACTAAATGTTTTAAATGTACGTTGGCGCGTGGCCAAAGTTGTTTGTTGTGTAGTATTTTTCATTGGAGTCATATTTAATGTACACGGCACGTGTACGTGATTTTTATCCATGCGAATGCGAAACCCGTTACATTCGATAAGTGGTGCTTTATTAAAGTTCATATTTTGGATAGGAAAGGGAGGTAATTACTGTAAGATGTTTGCTGAACAGGTTACTATTCATATTAGGGTTGCCGAGCGCAACAAATTAAGATGTAATTGTAGAACACCTTAGTTCTAATTTTTTTAGATTTTTTTTGAATCCTTTTCAGGTTTATTAGTCACTGGCATAGAACGGAGGCGCCAGCAGGTGGAAAATATTTATGTCATTTTATTTCAGGGTCTGTCAAACCCATACGTGTGATCCTGTGTGTGTTATTGTGTCAGGTGTGTGTTTTGATTCTACGTGGAGAGGGGTAGAGGTCCTACCGCCCTCATATTTTGTTGTTGTTGTATTTTGATGGAAAGGAAGGGTGCTCCGAGGAGACCGCTGTTCCTTGTCCATATGCTGATTCTTGGATTTCCTAGGGGAAATGCTGAGATATATTTTGTTCTGACACACACACACGTATTTTTGTGCTTTGGGGCACGCTTCTTCGAGACTCGATCCCGTGCCTTGGGAGGTCGAGGTTATTTTGACACGTGGGTTGACAGATATGCAGATTTCCACGAATCGCCCGTCTAGCCTGGTGACTTATTTTGTTAGGCAGTCCTATTTTCCGACTGGCCCCTTTAAGCTTTCATTTAGCAAACCTGTTCTTTGTGATGGTTATTTTGAACCATAATTAATTGGGGAGTTCGCCATGTTTGTGACGGATTATTGCATGTCGTATGGATGGAATGTTGTGTTAATGACGTAAATGTTGGCTTTGAGCCTAGTGATTTGTTCTATGACTCAGTTCATGTAATTTAGTGTGTGACACCCGTGTGGTGTTGTGGTAGTATACTTGTAAAAATGACGGCGGTCATATGTGTATTTTCTTTGTTGGTCACGTGTTAACTTACTTGTGTTGATTTGTGAGAAGTCCTAATTTTTTAGGCAGTATTGTTTTGCTACGGCAGTTTGAATCCAATTTCATGCGGAAATTATTGTGTTGTTTATTTTAAGTATAGGAAGTGCTTGCCACGGTGGGTGAGTGGTTATAGTGTCGGACTACCAACCCCAAGATTGCAGGTTCGCCCCTGGTCGTGGTAAGTGATTTTTGAAGGCGACAAAAATCACGACACTCATGTCATACGTTGTTGGCATGTTAAAGAACCCATTTGAATCCAGTAGGCCGTGTTCAATGGCAAAATTAATCTCGGGATATTCCGCCAATACAAAGTTCCTCCATTCTCTACTTGAAAGCGCTGTAGTGTCAAGGAGTTTAGATATCTAACCTCCTTGACTTTCATAGCGTTCAAAGGAACGACGAAATTCGACATGCAAGCTACCCTCTGGGTGTCAATTAACAAAGCTTGCACCAGGCACCCGAGGCCATACGATATTATATATTAAATTAGTATAGGAAGTGTCGGTTTTGTTTTAAGTGTTGCATAGTTGTTCCCCGCGTCTGTCTAGCTCTAAGTAATGCGGATTCGTCTTCTGAAAGTTTATTCCGGATGATGACGAATCATGCATTCAATTGTACTCATCGTGAAGCATGTAGAATGGCACTCGCGCATACATTGTCATTATTGTTGATTTCTTTGGGGCACTTGGTCCGAATAAAAATCTCTCCCGAGATTTGGCCTAGTTTTGGAAAATTTAATTTATTCAGTGGGAGTCATTATGGGAGTTTGTTTGTTAATTATTTTTGTATATAGATGATCTGTCATTAAATTCATTTGTTATAACCCTGGCTTCACTTTTTCCTGCATGTTATTTTGTTATATGTTACCCTGCATGTTAATGAAGCGCTTTAACAACAACTTACGATATGGACTGTTACACCCCCCGAACCTGAGTCTCATAAGCTTCTTTGCAAGGGTTCAGTTCGTAGTTATTTCCGCTAAGTATTTGCTGCCCACCGTTTTTGAATAACTTTCGTAGATTTGTTGTAGTCTCTGGTTTTCAATTACGTGGCTATAATGTGCTTCACGCAGTTGAATAGTAATATTCAGATGAGTAGCAGTTATTACTGCGTCGATCAACTTTTAATAACCATGTTCCATTGTAGTAATGTCTCTTGAATAGTTTGCTGAAATATTCTAAGTTCCGAATTTATTCTATGGAACTTTCACCGTCTATGAAGTCGTACTTGTCTGCCGAATGCCCTGCCCTTGCTGTCAAATGTTCTTGGTATCGACGTACTAATTACTGCTCAGGACCAACACGTCTATTCGATACAATGTTTTACAACAAAAGGCCTCGAAGGTAGGACTCCAATACCCCTCCATCCTGTTCTAATATCGTCTTTTCGGACAATTTACGCGGTCAAACTCTTGGTGTGATTCAAAGTAAATTTTAAATCCCATTTATTAATATATTTATTTATTTACATATTTTACGCCCACATTGGAGCACTTAAATCAATACATTTGAGTAAATTTCTTCTTTTTCTCCTCCCAGAACGTTCTCATCCTCTCCGGCCAGGAAGCCCTTTGTGTGTCCGATATAGTATATTGTTTCCGTTCAACTGTTATTAGTTTGAGACTTATGCTTTTGTTCTTCAAAATTCTCTTCTCTGTCTTGGATTTGTTGCCGAGTTAAACCCAATTCTTCTAAACCATCCTGAACTTCTTTGAACCAATTATTATTGATTTTATTTTTCAAAAAGTAATCAAATAGTTGTTTCAATATCCTGGCAGTCTTGATATGTGACAGAAAAAGGAAATTCTTCTTTTACGCATTGTAGTTATTATTGATTCACATTCACGACAGACGATGTTAGGCAACAATCTCCACTGTCCATCAACTTGGAGGTTTTTTTTTTTGTTAATAGTTGTTCTAATAATTATTTTGTCAATTTTCTGTTATTTGCCTCTTGTAGATTTTACATTCAGTTTGAATAATGTTTCACTAGCATAAGTTGCATCTGGTTCAACTATGGAATTATAGTGTTCCAGCTTAGCATTTATCGAAGATTTCTTTTTATAGGTTGGCCAGGTAAGTCTTTGTGCTTGTTTAAATTTAGTTGTTCTGTATTCTATTACTTCTTTTTCTTTTGTGTTCCATGTTATTATTTCCCCAAGATATTTGAATTTCTGAACAATTTTAATCTCTTTATTATTGTTCAGTTGAACGACTGGTAGATCAACTTTAAAAGTTGGCATCATTTCTGTTTTTTCAAGTGAAATTTGTAATTCCATATTTTTTTATAATTTCTAGTTGTTCAATTTGAAATTTAGCCTCTTCTATTGTATTTGCTATTTGTCCGCAATAGCAAGACAGTTGAGTTTAATATTTCTACCGATCTTGATAGTTGGTTGACATTTCTGGTTCCATTCACGCATAACCTTCTCCAATGCACAATTAAACAACAATGTTGAAAGTCCGTCTCCTTGTCGGAGTCCAGTTCTTATAGTGAATGATTCTGATAATTCATTTTATCCCTTTTAATTTAATACCTTTATATCGTTTTCAAATAGTTCAGAGTAATAACTCTGATCTAATGACTTTTCATGAATTCCAATTATTGGATTGGCTGTGGTAGTCATGTGACTTATTTCTGACACGTTTCGTGCACTTACGCCAAAGTGTGTCGCAAGCTTGGCGTGTACCTTCCATACTCGTTCAATTATATATATATCGGCGGGGTTTTCTTTGCCGAGCAGAACCAGTTTGTCAACCAGTATTATGTGACTCTGCTGGCTTACCACTTTGCCGTGCTCTTTTGAGTTAGCAGTTTTTATTAAGTGCATTATAACCCGATAACATTTATCATTCATCTCACTTGAAAATATCTGTTTCTCTGTCTTGCTTGTGAAGCGGTTTGTCTAAATATGTACATATGGTAGCCTATATTTCCCTTTAAATTGAAACATATAATTATGAACACGCAACTCGCAGTTCGTTCCTCGCCTCGTGACATACATTCAGTCTATAGCGGGAAAATGGGAACGTATATTAACTATAACAGAAACGGAACCACATCATTGTCTGGCGGAAAGAACTGCGCATGCTCCATTTTATTTCTCATCTCTTTCTCTCACAACTGATGAGTAGGTTTAGTCATAGCCACCTTAAATATATAATTACAATCCAAAATGGCCGCCACATTTGGTGTTGCCAATTTATATCATTTAACTCCAAAATGTCACCAAACACATCCGTGTTACATGTAGCCCAAAGGAACCCAAATAATTACGGCTTCCCTACCTACAAACATTTTACATCAAGTTGTGAGGCAAAACTTGCTCATGTTAGGGACCCTTTGGTCATCATTCCTCAGTGGTCCGACTCAAAACAGTATTGTGGTAGGGAACAAACATTGGGTTTCTCGAATTCCTTTTCAACCACCATAAGCTGCAAACAGCTTACCTGCCAACTCTGCCGATTTAGGCGGGAGACTCCCGATTTTACACCATTTCACCCGCCCTCCCGCTGAACATATTAAATCTCCCGATTTTTTCAAATCACGTGCGTTATTTCGAACTGAAAGTGCGTGAAGACAAACTCCAGTCATCCATCGAACAGATCGATTTTACGAGAAGTGTGTTTCGATACCGCAGTTTCGCTTTGTATCAATATAATTTATAGATAATTCTCCATAAATACGCGTCCCGCTTAGTTGTATTTTAATATGTCGTTGTTTGAAATAGTCGATGGTTAATTCAGCACGTGTTCCTAGAAGTTTTCATAATAGCCTGTGGGTGAGAGGTAGTTGTAGGCTGCGAAATATTGTAGACTATCTGTGTAACACGTGACATTATCTGTGTAGCCTCTAACTTGGATGTTGTCGGCACAATATGATGGTAGGCTATTGTGATGTTTCAATCTGAGTGATTTTGTCGGTTCCTCGGTAATAAGGCGAAGAAATATGATTAGGTTCTAAATTTCCCAATATTTCAGTTTGAGAGGTTGGCAGGTATAAAAGAGGTATATTCATACTTACTCAATGTTATTTCCAGTTTAGCTGAGGTGCTATTGATGGACATGAGCGTTTGTGTTATTCTTCACGTAATTTAGTCTAACTAAAATTTAATTGCAGTCACTCAGTACATGTAACAGGAGAAACAGAAAGTAAGATCTTACTGTGACAAGTACACGATATACATATTGTAGTGCAGCATATAAAATCGTTACGGTCCATCCCTGTTGTTGTTGTTTCATTTGAGGGGCAGGGATATCACGGTCACTTAGCCCATTGTACTTGGGTATGTGTATGTGATTTTGTCTGGTAACCTGTGGTAGTGTGATGACTGTATTAATGAATGCTATTATTAGGAGGGAGGCTGCCGTGGTCTAAACTTTCCCAGTATTTTCCTGGAGTAGAAGTGGGAAACCACGGAAAACCAGTTCCAAAATGGCTGAGGCTCAGACTTGCCTCACGAGGCTGAGTGGAACCCGCTCCAGCCCTCAGGCCAGAAATTAATTTCTTGGCAGAGCTGGTAATCGAACACCGACCTCAGGGATTATTATTATTCTCTTATCAGAAATATACATATCATACACAGTTATATTATATTGTAGTTGCGTAAAACTTGGCCACTTGCAGTGATTTCTCTGTTGCTTGATGACGATCGTCTTCTGTACAGGAGGCTGGACATAGTCGACATTGTAACATATAATGAACAGTCTGGTCTTCTCGACAGTCACATTGAATATTATACTGTATTTATCTGTGTAGCCCCATCTTGCCAAATTAGCCTTTGATCCGCCAACTCCAGATCTCAGTCTGTTAATTCCTCGTCATAGCCAGGAGATAAGGTTTCAGGGACACTTTTCCAACCAGGGGGAAGGTGGATCGTAGCCCTCCACAGTTGCAACCTAGCATTTATAAAAGTGGTTCTAAGTTCCTTCGATGTTCCAAGGAAACTCGCCCTTCACTTCAGTCGTTGCCGGTGCGGTGCGGTTCATGCCCGTACAGAGGATGGGTTCTTTCCAGCTCCACTGTATTTCATTCCTTGACCGCAGCTATTTATCTTCGAACAGGAAGTGGTGCTATTCTTGTGAGGTGGTAAAGCCATTCAACAGCAGTGGATTTCAAGCATTCTGTTATAATTCTGCAGGTGTTGTTGAATGCTACATCCACCTGTTTGGCATGTGTTGAATTATCCAAATAGGACAGGCATACCTTGCAACAGAATAGCATAGAGCCATTGCAAAACCTCAGAATTGACAGCCATGATTGCTAGCCACTGCACCATGAGCCATCGAGTAATGTGTATGGCAGTTGTTATTGGTAAATTTTGCTAATGCATTTGGATGTCTTAATTTGTGTGATAACCAGTGTTTGTGTAGTGTCTGTAGTAGCTTGCATGGCTGTATTTATTGTGGTCCAGAAATGAGCAGATGTCCCGGGACTTGAAGTACAGTATGTTACCCTTCCGGCATTTGACTAGCAAACATCACACCGAGGATGGCCGCTGTCAGTGCCAGAATTCGAAACTTGAACCTCTTAAATTGCCTGGGATTGTTGTCTACGTTATGAAACGATAAAAAAAATACGAGCCTTACAGTAGTCGCATATGATGTGTAACATCTGATATAGAAGAAACCTCACGTGAAATTGTTGATACACCGGTATTTTATACTATAATTGACACAAATATTAAACTATTGTAAAAGGGAGTGTTTTACAGATATTGTAGTTTATAATACGGAACTCATTTTATTAGATGATTTGTAGCTTCCACCAGCACCAGCCTAAATAAAGAATACGATATGGATCAACTAGATTAATAGACGCGACACCGCTCACAACCTTAAATTCCTTTAAAACAGGTCCTCTTCATTCACAGACCAACACGTAATTTCATATGGATTCTGTTAAAATGAGTCATATTGATATGATAAATATCGTTTAAAAATAATCTGGTAGCAAAAATATCTACCCCGTCCAGGATTCGAACCGAAGATCTCTAGAATCACAGTCATCAGCACTAATCCCACGGCTATTTCGACTACACAAATTTTGTGCACAAGATGGTGACTTATCTCCACGTTCCAATAATACTGCATTACGGAATGAAGTTTCATTTATATTTTGCTTGTTTCGATAATGTTCCTGCGTGAAATTGAGTTCAAAATGCCTTATGAATAGGCCCTCTTGTGAGTAAAGAGAATGTATTCAGTAATAGTTCATGAAGGCTTGCTCAATTCTCGTATAACCACAACGATTATATTTCATTGATGACTGCATTACCGTTCGTTATGTGGGTTAATATTTGAATAGCCATTGTGCAGAAACATAATACCGGCAATGCCGACTACTTACAATGTTTGATATTAAGGCATTTTACCATTTAAATACTGATACGAAGACTTCGAACATGTACCATGTCATTTGTTTCAAGCACTTGACACCAGAGTTCGCATGCGCGTTTTCCGTTCAGTATGTCATATACATTCCATGGCCGAGAGTACGTAAACTGGTATCAATTTCCGACACCGAGAGCTCATTGTTTATAGTACCACTGCCAGCTTGGCCTTACCACTGCCCGCTGGATCGATCGAGCGATCAGTGCATACTTCCGTTTTCCACCACTGCCAGCTAGTACACTTCCGTTCGATCGATCGAGCGGGCAGTGCATACTTCCGTTTTACCACCACTGCTAGCTAGTACACTTCCGTTCGATTGATCGAGCGGGCAATGCATACTTCCATTTTCCACCACTGCCAGCTAGTACACTTCCGTTCGATCGATCGAGCAGGCAGTGCATACTTCCGTTCGATCCACCACTGCCAGCTCGTTCGTTCCGATCCACTTCCGTCCCCAATTTTCAAAATCACTCCCACAAAACTATCCAGCAACTGAGCTGAAAGATGTTACACATAATAATAATAATAATAATAATAATAATAATAATAATAATAATAATAATAATAATATGTATGTCTACCTCTTATTATTTCCGTTTCAACGGGGTCGGGGATGTGCTTCAGTAATGTTCATTTTCCCTGTAAAGGGTGATTTTACGGCCGGATGCCCGAACTGACGCCTACCTCATGATAGGAGTTAATAGGAGATCAAATGAGTGAAGAATGAAAACAGACAAGGCATTGGAAGGAAGCGGCCTAGACCTATTAAAAAGTACCGCCCTGGTATTTGCTTGGACATGAAAATGGGAAACCACGGATAAGCATTTCAAGGACGGTGTGGATCGAGCCCTCGTCTCTGAGCGATAATAATTGTAATAATAATATCTCAGCCACCGACTACCCAATAATATCCCGGTTTCGCTGCATCGAAATTGGGGAGTATATCGTCCAGCTCAAAAGATTTCCACCAGGCAACGTCGGCCATACGATAATAATATTATTATTAAGAACACATCACTACTGGGACAGAGGAGTTTTGACAGATGTTGCAGTCAGTAACAACTGGCCAGATTTTCAACAATAAAAACACAAAGAGTTATTACTGATAGTTATCGCTTCTCCCATCACACAAAACATCCAAACAACAGCTACTACTAAAATATCTAAGTACACAAAGCTGGCAATTGAGATAGAGCAGCTGTGGAAACTTGAGTCGGTGGTTACAATCCCAATAATTGTATCGTGTACTGGTGTTATACCCAAAACTTTCCTCAGTAGTCTATCAATATTGAATATGCATCCTCAGATATACATTGAACCACAGAAGGCAGTTCTATTTAACACCTGCCATATTGTCAGGAAGTTCCTTGGTGAAAATACTCTGGTCGAACACTCAGCAAGGCTTGATGATTTAGATTGAAATTTAGCTCATCCTATAGACTCGTGAAGAGTGCGTGCACGAAATGGATGTTCAGTTATGTGAAGTCTCTGAACAGTGTAATCTACAAACATACCTCAGTACAGATGGTTCCTGGCTAAGGGTGAACGAGGCTGTAACATAAAATGTATCCGGTATTTGCCGTGATAATGATGTCAAACTATAACTAATAATAATAAATTGCAGACTATTCGAAAAAGGAGGATACACTTTTAAGGTCACCTTAACAAAACAAATCTTTGATTTCTTCCCTAACCGCAAAACAAATCCCACATGTTTTAATGAAACTGAAAATGATCCAGTTGATTAAAAATTGCAGAAAATGCACTGCTCAATCGGAAAGCTAAAATAAATACTAAATACGAAAATATAAGGTTCCAAGACAAATCTACACTAAAATCCAAACCCATCAACTCGGAAGAAGAGAGGAAAACAAGATCAGAAAGAATGAAGAGATACAGGGCAAAAAGGAAAGATCAACACAGAGAGAAATGCTTGATTCAACGAACCCCAAAGAGGATGACACGAAATAATAATAATAATCTCTACATACTATTCCCCATTTTGCGGGATTGGAGACAAGGTGTGGAGAAACATTTCATGGGAGCTGATGGTGACGGTGGGATTTGAACGAGTGACCTTGCACGTTAACCCGCATATCCGATCAGGTCAACAATGACGGTAATATTACCGGTACTAATTCATTCATATCGTATAGGCCATCTATGAACCACGTCATTCCAACTGTCTCCTACAGGCTTTGATGTTTGCCCAGTACGCCCGCATTCGTTCTCGGCGGACTTCCCTCCGTTCCTGGGTCCAAATCTTTCCCGTTTGCAGTTTCGTTTTTTTTTTTTTTCGTGGAAACCTTGAAGTTTCCTTTTGAGTGGGGCGCGCTCCTGAAAGTCTGTTGGTGTAATCCCCACTTCTTTCAGATCTTGATCCAGTTCAATGAACCTGGCCGGTACTAATAGATATATGTTATTGCTATTTTGAACAGTCTGAATCAGGGGCGGTTCTAGGCGCAGTGCTACCGTGCCATGGCACTGCCCTCTAAGAGAGAATAAATTAGTCATACAAGAATAATTTCGAACACCTACGTCTAATACCGGTATCTAATTAGTTTCAAATTACTTACTAGTTTAAATATTCTATCCGTAGAAATTGATCATTGATTCCATCTTCGCCCCAGTGATATCTTAAGCCGCGGTCTATGCGGCACGGTTGACGCATGAGCAGTCTAATTTGCGATCTGTTTCGTAGCCTCTCTCGTCACTCGCTATGAGGAAATAAGCTGGGCTCTGTGCCGGATACAGTTTGGCTCAAGATAGTACAGAAACTGAAGTGCAATGCAATCTATCGGTCATTATGAGGTACTGCGCCAGCGCTATTCCTGTCTGTCACACGCTGTCACAAAGGTAGGAAGAGAAGGGGGTGCGAACAATGGCGTGATTGACTGGAAGTAATTTGACACTCATTGGTTATTGGTGGGGGTGGGGAGTCCATTGACACAAACTGACAACCTATCGCTCTCACACAAATAATATTAATTCTAGATTTCTCTACGTCCAACATTGAAATCTAAACTTGCCCTAATAAATAGTGAAAATAATATGTATTAATTCCTTATCTGGTAAAGTGAATAACCAAGCGAATAAATAAAAAAGAAAAAAGTATGATCATGTCTACCGGTACCGTACATGTCAAGGCTTCACGGATTAATCTCGGAGCTAAAAATGTATGGCTGATAAACCATTTGCATCTGTCAAGCCTGGATGAAATCGCGCGAATTTCTGTAGGCTATGTAGACTATCTTCAGTTCTTGTTAGCGGTTCGCGTTATTTTTAGTGAGTCACAAGGAGTTAGAGAGTCAGACATTGAGTTTGTGTTGTAGGCTATTCGTGAGTGAATGGTTGAGTGCTGAAAAAGTTTCTTTTACCGGTTTATATTTTCTTGACGTACGGTAGGCCTATATATTTTCGAAGGCCCGATGTGGAATGTTGACTATCAAGATATGTGTAGGCCCTACCGTATATATACAACGAAAATAGAACCCTTGGTGAGAAATGAGCAAGTAGACTGCTCTGCTATCATGTTATGTAAATACCGTACCAATATTTTCATACACTGAAGAAAATGGAAAATTGCAACTCTCAGAAGGAGTGGCGCTACATTGCTGCAGTTGAACATGCAGGACGAGTGTTCGGTTGTGATTCGATGATTACACTTTCAGGTCCCTCTGACCGCAAGTTTGGACAACAATCAATACAGGATATGCCCACCACGGGCTGCAATACATTGATGAATTCGGCGAGGCCCTGGATCGCTTAATGAGGAATTGTGGCCCATGCTTGCTGCACAGCATGGGTCAGTTGTTACAGAGTTGTGGGTGGCTGAGGACGGTTGGCCAGTTGTCGACCCATCATGCCCCACACATGCTCAATAGGACTGAGGTCCGGGGATCTGGCGGGCCATTCTAAGGTTTTGATGTCGTGGAGAGCTTCTCTGGAGATGCGTGCAGTGTGAACCCGGGCATTGTCCTGCTGAAACATCCCATTAGCAATGTTCGCAATGTTACCACTGGATTGAGTACCCTATCAACGTACTGTCGAGCAGTCATAGTGCCCTCAACAAGCACTAATTGTGATTTCACATTAAAGCCAATAGCTCCCCAGACCATAATGCTTGGTGTTAGCCCTGTGTGCCTCTCGACAATAAGGTCTGTTCGACCCCTCTCTCCGGTACGTCGGCGCACACGATTCCGGCGATCACTGCGGGCTAGACAGAAGCGCGATTCATCACTAAAGACGACCCTATGCCATTCGTCGACCCACATCGTTCGTTCTCGACACCAGGCCAGCCTTACACGTCGCTGTTGTGGGGTCAATGGAACACCTTGTGCTGGGACACGGGATCGTAAGCCAGCTTCACGCAGGCGATTAGCAACTGTTTGTTGTGTAACGTGGGGTGCCACAGCTGCTCGAATTTGCGCTGCTGTTGCATGGGGTTCCATCCGGGCCATCCGAATGATGCGGTGATCCTCTCTCACAGTTATCTGTCGCGCTGGGCCTGTGCCTGGTCTACGAGTGTGGGTACCTTCATTTGACCACTGCTGCCATACACGTTGTACCGTAGATGCCTGTCAGCCAACACGTGCAGCGACAGTCCTTAGTGATAATCCAGCCTCACACAGCCCAATTATCCGAGCCCTCTCAAACGGCGACAGTTGTCGATAGCGTGCTCTTCTCTGTCGTCGAGGCATGTTTGACGGGGAACACTTCACTGCACAGTCTGCAAGTCCACTACGCTACAACAGAGTCCGTATACTGGAGTTGATTCCTCCGCGACCAATCACGTGGGGAGACCTGTAGCAACAATCCAATGGGTTTGAAACTCTGATCGTTTACATACCTACATAGCATCGTTCCATATCTTGAAAATCATCAGAAACGACCAATGCCTTCATGGTGTTGCAATTTCCATTTTCTTCAGTGTATTTTTTCACTACCCCTTGGGTGGGACTGGAGCCGCCCCTGGTCTGAATAGAAGAAAGTATTTTGTATTTTGAATTGTATTTTAAATTACTATTTTGTATTCTCCGGACATTTATAAGAGTACGGTACTGGAATTTTGTATCTAACATATTTTTTTGTGAGTATTGTTTATTTTGTATGTAATATACATTTTGGTGGTACTTTTCCCAACTCTGTGAAACCTGAACTAGTGTGTGTATTTGTAATTGAGGTAGGATTAGGGCAGGAAGCGGCCGTGGCTCTCGGTTAGGTACTACCCCAGCATTCGAATTGAGAATTAGTGGAAACCCCGCATGGCTGAGTTCTGCCTTACGATCCCTCAGAGCAGAATTTTATGTCTTGTGGCAGAGTCAGGAATTGAACTCGGGCCTACGCGGTGACAGCCAAAATCTAGCCACTAAGCAACAAGGCGGCCAGGTAACTTTCTAGTTTGATTATCAGTTTACCGGTACGGTATCTATTTTTCTGGGTACGGTACCATTGTGGCTGGACATCTTATATTCATTGATCCAAATCGCTGTTCCCTCAGGGGAAATAATGTTTAATTGGGGCATAGACTAAGGGTTTAAATGACAATTTCCGGAAAAAGACATGCCAATCAAGGGATAAAGTTTACATGTGGTACGGTATTTAAGCGGCATTAAGGGAAATAAGTTGCAATAAGAATCGACAGTTCACCGCATATTCATAGCTGTTCAGTGAAAATAAATGGCTCAAAACGCACTGAGTGGCTTTATCCGACTTGGCTTCCGAATCACTTGACCGTCGGGATAAAATACATGCGATGGTAGACGAGGCGGCTTCTCTATGAAAATGAAACTGTATAAGGAAGGAATTATAATTCTCTCCTTTCACCGAAATTAGATGAAAACACATTGGCGTGGAGGGGCCAGGTTAAACTGTGTGAAACAGCTTGTCAAAGACCATCCAAGCTCCCGACACGATTATCAATATCGTCAGACAGCGGCAAGGAATGAGTGTGTGACGGGTAGTTTTAAGATTGGTTGGTTCTTAAATTTAGGAGCTGTGACAACGCGGTCATGTAGCCCCGTGTACTTTGGGTGTGTAAGTTTTAAGATTGTGATAAAAGTAGGCTTATTCATGGAATATGTATTCATTCCATTGAGTTTTATAATTTGTCACCACAGCATAAGAATACCATTATATTAATCTGATTTGTGCTAGAAATACATCCCGAGTCGTACAGTTTTTTATTTGACGTGCATATGCTATATTTATCATCATCGGGTCTTGTTTGCTAGTAATATCTTCACTGAGTTAGTGTCTTCCATGAATCTCGCGACTAAATATTAACATCTGAGAATTTTGAGTTCCATGTAGGAATATAAGAAGTACGTACACTTTACAGATGTGACTAAATTTATTAATGGAGATTATTCTTACAACCTAGTACTGCTTGGACATGTCCGTGCCCTGTTTAGATTAATTTGCAATATTTAATTGTTGAGGTTACACCGGTTTAATGTGTTACTAGAACTTCTTTATGACGAGAATTATAGGCTACAAGTTACCCAGTGGTAGTACTTACACGTTGATAGGTTTGTAAAGTAATTTAGCGGAATTTATTCCGCCTGCCCCATCATATTATGCTCAGGTTTGTGTGAAACCAATTATAGGACGCTTCATATAAGTGACTAGCACCGGTAATTCCTCATACTTCATATTGCAATGATATACATATTTTACTCGGTATTACCTACCCTAACTAATATCTTATAACGTCGAGAGTCACGGTCAAATAAGTTTTACCCTTAACTTCCTTCTTTCACTGTGCACCTGGTAGGTTATATTCGGATTGCTTGTTGTCTAACTTGAATTCTGAAATTACCTTATTTTATGTGTTATATATTATAATGATTTGGCGAACTGGTATATGCGACCTCTTCTTAAACGTACCCTGTGTGTTCTAGTTTACTGAACATTATGGAGCAAAAACCATTCATCAAGAGTGAGCAAGAAAGGTCGTCTGAAAGTGATGAATTCCCTAATATTGTAAGTTGTATTTATTATGTATATCGTGTAACATAGCAATGTTAGTGATGTGCATGACAAGCAGTGTTTAGTGACTTAATACCTGCTACCAAATAGTAGGCTAACCAGCATGTTTAATATTTTATTGTTACATGTAACATACTACGTTTATTCTGTCTGTATGTTTTACGTTGGGTCATACTTGAATAATATTTTCTAGGAATCAATTGACCTGTTACCCTCTTATAATCTGCTGTATAAGTCTGGTGATATGTACGAAGATAAGAGCTTGGCAGTCAAATCGGAAAATTAAAATACAGGTGATCTTAGATTCTATATTTCCTCTTATATAAATATTTCTTATTTTATCAGTGAGCAATTGCCCATGTTATTGTGTCCATAATATAGGTTCACTGTGTTGGCACCCTGAGTCCTATTGTGGGTGAACTCTTCACCACATGCTGTGCTAACATTAGCTAAGCTATTGGTAATGAAGGTTGACTCTGCTGGCCCTATTGTCGGGCCTTAATGATTACATCCTAGATCAGAATTCCAACACTCTAATCCTTAAGCAGTTAGAGAGTCGTTAATCTTAAGGGTTTCAAAATCTAAGGTTTATTTTCATAGGATCTAAACCAGAGAAAGTTAGAAGATTCGTTTTTTGAGAATACCTTGTTACACATTTCTGAACACTTTGCGACGAAACATACTGGTGAAATAGCAACTTAATATAAATAACAACGATCGATGTACTGCAACACTTGAGTGCTTTTATTTGAAATTGAACAGCCTACATTATAACAATATTACATTTGCTCTAAGCCTAGCAAAATCATTGGAGATGGTAGAGTTTGTTTCCACAGAGTGTACACACAAGACTAGACACTGCCTTGCAATCCATGGTGATCAGGCTATGCCAGCGCTCTCGGTAACCAGCTTGGAGTATCCGAACCTTGGCAGTCTTTGGATCCAAAATCCGATAGCCTTTGGTATTTCCATCATAGCCAATCAGAACGCCCTCTATTGCTTTGTTGTCCCATTTCTTTCGCTTTTGTTTGGGTACAAGCGAATAGACCTCAGATCCAAACACACGTAAATGACCCAGATCTGGCTTCACTCCTGTAAACAATTCAACTGGAGTTTTGTTGATACTCCGGCTCGATCGATTCTGCAAATAAGCTCCGGTCAAAACTGCTTCTCCCCAGAAGCGGTTGTTCAGATCAGCATCCAACAACATGCACTTTGCAGATTCTGTCAATGACTGATTCTTCCTCTCTGCTACGCCGTTTTGTTGTGGAGTGTAGGGGACTGTGAGCTGATGTTGGATCCCCTCCTTCCGCAGAAAGTTCTCCAGTTTTTGTGAAACGTATTACTTGCCATTGTCTGTACGAATGGCAATCGGCTTCCTTCCAAATCGATTATGCATTGCAGCAATGCGGTCTTCTACGACGCCTGCCACCTCATCTTTGGATTATACCAGCCTCACCACATAAAACGGAAGTAATCATCAATGAGTGATAGAAAATACATATTTCCACTTGGCGTTGCAGTCTGCTTGGGCCCACAAAGATCAGAATGAATGAGTCGCATGGGCTCCTTCTCTCTGGATGTACTCTCAGAAAATTTTGCTTCGGTTAGTTTTCCCTTGATGCAGTCTTCGCATACTACCTTCTCCGAACATTTCGACACTTGGATTCCTGTAGCCAATTCCTCATTGATCAGACGCTGCATTGCAACCGGATCCCGATGTCTCAATCGATGATGCCACTGGTGTAGGCATACAGCTTCTCTCGCCACATGAACTGACGAACTTGGTACCACAGTCTGAAGTCTGAATAAATTCCCATCGTTCCTTGCTTTTGCGATGACCTGAAGTTCTTTGTAGATGCTGCACGTGTCATTCTCGAACGTCACTCGGTGGCCTTGCTCTGTTAAGCGCCTCACCGAAAGTAGACTATCATCCAATTGTGGAATAAACAGCACATTTTTCAATAGCACTTCTTGGAGGTGCCCGCCTGGTACCCCACAGTAAAATTGTCCATCTCCGATTCCAGCAGCTACCACGGATGAACCATCATCAAGAAAGACTGTAGCACTTGTGTCACGAATAGACATGAAAAATTGCCTATCATTCGTCATATGACTGGTTGCCCCTGAATCTATGGACCATCCTCCAGTAGGCCTATTTGCATCATGTTGTTGATCTAGCGCCTTAAATGTAGCATAATTCTGTGTGTTGCTTACCTTAACCTCAATCGATGATTTTGCCGATTCTGAATCTGCTGACCTCTGCTGTTGACTTTTCTTGAATCGATAGCAATCTGCTTTTAAATGGCCAAGTTTGTTACAGAAGTAACATGACCATGTCTCTTTGCCACCCTTATTTGGTTTCCCGCTTGAATTTTTAGTTGTTACCTTTTGATGAGCACGACTAACCTTACTTGAGCCTGCGACCGCCGACTGTAGTGCAACCTCGGAATCACAATTTCCAGGCACACCATCTTCGGCACGCCTTTGGTATTCGTCAAGCATTTTCCCAGTTACATATTCCACTGTTAGATCTGTCTCGTCATGGCCCTCGAACGCTGTGACAAGCCCTGAATAAGCTTCTGGAAGACTCACCAGCAAAACCGCAACAATCTCGTCGTTTTCAAGTGGCCTACCAGATCCACGCAGCAAACCCACTACTTCCATAATTGCGTCGATGTGACTGCTCATTGGTCCACCACGATCATGTATTCCGTACAGTTTACGTCGTAAATATAACCTGCTTCCGAACGTGGATCTCTCGTGCTTTCTCGACAGAGCCTGCCATGTATCACACGCATCGTTCAAATGTGCAAAATGAATGAGTTGACTGTCCTCAACACTCAATGTAATGTACGCTAAGGCTTTGTTATTTTTTCTGCCACACCGCGTTAATTACTTCAGGCATTGGTTCACTGACAACTTCCAACAAATCATCACGCACTAATATGGCTCGCAACTTTGTTTTCCAAAATATATAATTTCCACCATTTAACATTGGATTATTCAACTTGACACTTTCTTGCGCCATCTTGTAACCGCACACACTCAAAGCACACGATCGTTAAACAGACTTTTAATCCACTTACGCGCAGTTTGCCGTAGACTGGGCCTCATAACCTGATGAAATAGCAGCTTATTATAAATAACAACGATCGATGTACTGCAACACTTGAGTGCTTTTATTTGAAATTGAATAGCCTACTTTATAACAATATTACATGTGCTCTAAGCCCAACACAAGCATGGGAGATGGTCGAGTTTGTTTCCACAGAGTGTACACACAAGAATAGACACTGCCTTGCAATCCATGGTGATCAGGCTATGCCAGCGCTCTCGGCAACCTGCTTGGAGTATCCGAACCTTGTGGCAAGCGTTCTCCAACACATACATTTCTGAATGATGTTGCTATGAAAGTGATTGCCCATTCCCAAACCTAGGCTAGCCCACTAGGCACATGTTCTGGAGCGCTTCGAGGTACAGTTAGAAATCCACGGGTACATTAAGATATCAGAAGTACGGTATCCAATCACTCACATGGGGCTTGTGGCGACACATGGCCGACAATATGGTAGTGATACTACCCTTCGCCTTGATGTAATTCTATGCTGCTAGCCGTCACTGTCAATGGGATGTAGGTCCGCCCTTTACCTTGATGATAGTTTCTGCTGCTAACTCTGAATGTCAATATGTCTCTGATCGACCCCACTCCGCTCTTAGCTGTGACTGTCAATATATTCTTGGTCCACCCTTCATGACAGTCTCCAATGCTACACACATATTGTTAATTTGATGGAGTGCCTTCGTCGGTTCTTGTCGGAGCGTTGAACGGAGGAGGAAAAGGAATGTGGATCGTTTTGGACTGTCAAGAAGTCACCGTGCGAAGACACCCTAGAGATGGTATATGGCGGTGTGCCTCAGTTATTATTAGACTGCGGTAGGCAATTTCGTTCAGAAAAGCTCTCAAGCTGTTGACTATACAAATATTAATATTCAGTTCTATATTTGTTACCACAATGCCAATGGGTCATGAATTATGTATTGCAAGTGAATTGGTATGAGATGACATTTCAAGTAGCTGCCACTGTACTAGGAATTTATTTATCGCTCCCGTCAAATTCCTCCTTAACATACGTATCCTTGAGATGAATATTACTTTAATTTGGTCTGAAGAGGGTAAAACAAACAATGCTCGGTACGAGATTTCTTATCACATAAATTATCAACGATGCTTGGCCTCATTAACATTATATATTAACTCTAAGTAAGTGGCTCTACGACGCAATGTCGCAACACACACTCAATTCTAGTGACAATATGCTAGCTTCTCTTTCTTGCTTTCCAATATAAACTTCATAAAGCTGTTGAATGGGATGTTGAATTACGCTGAGTGTGTTTTTATATTCCTTGAACCTTTCAATGCAAGTTTACAAGTCATCTAGAAGATATAATTCCATCTACGCAAAGGAACATATTTGTGAACCAAGTCATTTCTTTGCAGAAGATACAGACCTTCCCACGGATATTAAAATTGAGGAATCTTCTATTCCGGAGATCGATCCATGTACCAAAACAGAAGCACCATCTACAGATCTGCAAGGGGTAAGTATCTTCATGTCTATTTAAGGGACAACTCTTTATCAACTAATAGCATTTCGGGATGAAGAGTTGTGTTTTGACAATTGTGTAGTTGATGAACGGAAGCGCTTGGCTGTTAGGTTGCGTTTTGTTCCGCAAGCACAATCCATATTGAGAGAATGATGGCGAATTAAATATTATCTGTCCCATACGATACTTTCACTTGCGACCGCTGGCTTTGTGCGATGATGTTGTGATCACTAAGCTACTAGGAGATGCATTATAATGACATTGGCAAATGCTGTATTGCATGAAGCTAGCATATGTTTGGCATTATCACGTTGTATTAGTTGCCAACTGTGGACTTGAAGTCTTGGTATGAAAATTGTTTAAGGATACCTTTTTTCTGGCCAGAGATCCTCCCATAAATGCTACAGAGAATAGGTGGGTTGACTACCCTCACGAGTGGTCTGGTGTGCGTTTTCACTTGAACTCCCCCTTATGAGAGTGGAGCATTGCAAGAATATGTAGTTGACCTTAAGCATGAAGATAATAAATAATTGAAGATGTAAAGGAATGTTCTAGAACCTTACAGAGAAAGTAATTGTTAA
This sequence comes from Meconema thalassinum, assembly GCA_946902985.2. Lineage (NCBI taxonomy): Eukaryota > Metazoa > Arthropoda > Insecta > Orthoptera > Tettigoniidae > Meconema > Meconema thalassinum. The sequence goes on from OX336397.1 coordinate 149,576,398, forward strand.
TGCTTTTGTTTGTAAGTACATATTGAAAAACTTTCTTTCTTTTTTCTTGTCATATTTCTTACAGTATTTCTTACTTGATAAAGATTTTTTAGTTTTCTTTTTTACCCCTTAGTATACTCATTTCTGAGGTGGCAGGGAGTAAGTGAAATGTGTGTGTATGGAGCAGTGGGATTTGCAGCCGTACCGGTACAACCATTTCTCCGACCCATAGGAGGTGTTAATGAGCTTTAAACATAGGAAAGGGTTAGTAGATGATGATTATAGCCTCTTAGGAGGTACCTTCCAAGCATTCGCCTGGATATAAAAATGGTGAACCATGAAAAACCATTTCACGGACGGTGGGGATCATTACCACATGTCTTCGAAGATAGATCACAAGACCTGGCGCATTTAAATTGTGTATTCTGTTGTATGGTGGAACTATAAAGGTTGGATTCAGTCCCGGCATACAGCAAAGAATCAACTTTTCAATTACTACTACTCCATTTGCCTGTATCTCTATTACAATCGGTGGGTTCCCTTACTGTTGAAGATACATAATTATTGATGTTACAAGCAGCAGTATTGATGTTACATACGCTACAGTATACCTTCCTTTGGAGGGGAAGTAACGCCGGTGTGCCCATGTCATAGATTTATGGCAATTAAAAAACCTTCCACTAACTACAATTGTGTGAAGCTAAATTTGTAGGTTAGATTTTATTAACGCTCTATTAACTTCAAACATTCACCGCAAGGTGCTGGTGGTGGTGGCACCTAGTAGCCAAGTTCGCAGCTAGGGGTCATAGAGAGTAGCATTTGGTAGCAGAATTAGGAACTACTTGACGTTGATCGTCTGCTGTCCTTACCTGTATTACAGATAACTCTCACTAATACTGCCTTCACAATTAACACCGGTTATCAGACAGATTGTGCACTCACCCAAAGTACACGGAGTCACATGACACGTTGTCGCAGATGACCAGACCTTACTGAACATTTATCAAATCATAATGGACATATGGGCAACAAAGTCCCTACCCGAAGGTTGGACGTCCGCTGAGGTTTATCTCCTCCACAAGACGGGAGGTAAGACAGACGTCAACAATTACAAATTACCTACAAGTTCCTCTCTGTAGCCATGCTCAATAGAGTCACTGCACAGCTAGACTCATAATTAGGTGAATACCAGGCTGGTTTCCGTATGACTAGATCTTGCCCAGAACAGATACACAATCTTAAGGTAGTTCTCACCTACACGAACCGAGGTGGGAATCCCTGGGTGGTGGTCCTAATAGATTTTCAGAAAGCTTATGACTCTGTGGACAGAGCTACCCTTTTCTCCATACTACGGGAATTTGGTGTGGATGGGAAGACCCTACGATTAGTCCAAGCCACTCTCAGAAACACGACGTCCAAAGTCAGGTTCAGAGTTGAATTATCCGAAAGCTTTCCAATTATAAGAGGAGTTAGACAGGGTGACGTCTCTCTTGTATTCTCTTCAACTGTGTACTGGAAAAGATCATTAGGGAATGGAGAACGATGCTACCACCGGGAGCTGGACTGAAGCTTGGTTACAAGAGAGACAACCTCTTCGTCCCTTGCTTAGCCTTTGCTGATGACCTCATTCTACAGGCAAATAATATAGAGGAGGCTACTTACAACTTACAGAGTCTTTATAGTGTAGCGGTTAGGACTGGTTTGAAGATCAACATCCAGAAGACAAAATTTATGACCAATATCAAAGAGACCCCTTCTAATATTCCTCTCAGAGACACTACCATACGAAACGTACCTGCAGTTAAGTACTTGGGAGAATGGATTTATGCGAATCAGAGCGAGGACCTAGCCATAGATGCAAGATATACCAAGTTTGAAAGGGCTTATCATTCCTGTCGTTGTATCTATTTGTCTAAGTGCCTCTCCAAGAACCTCAAACTCAGACACTATAAATCTGTTGTCAAGTCATCTGTTCTGTATGCTTCAGAGTGCCTTGTAATGAACAGAAAGGGTCTACTCAGAAAACTGGAGTTAAAAGAGGGGAAGATCCTGAGGAGGATATTAGGTCCAATTAGAGAGGAAGGAGGAATTTACAGAATCCGTCATATTGATGAATTGTCATCATCACGTCTGTAAGGAAAAGATGCCTGACCTTTTATGGACACTTGGCACGTCTGTATTCTAAAAGACTCACCAACAAGATATTCACAGTAACAGGAAGAGGCGAGGCTTCTACGAACAAATGGATTGCGGCAGTTAAGTTAGATATGGAACATCTAGATATCCCACTGGAACAAACTCGTGACCGTTTGGTGTTCCGTCAGACCATCCGACAGGACGTTTTCCCAATGTCCCTTACTAGTAAGAAGACTGCAGGAGCTAAGTGGATTATTTACGGAAAGGAGGAAATGAGGTTTACGGAATGAGGTTTTTAAAATTACATTATTTTTTTAAAGGTTTCTTAAAAAAAATTATAACTTTATTCTTAGGTAACCTACTGAAATATCCCTTCCTACTACCATTCGCAGAGGACTTATTCAACCACAGAAAAAGTCGCAATGGCCTAGCATAAGAACTTTTCACATAAATGGTACCTAAGTACAAGAAAATATACAACTGAGAAAATACAAGCTAAAATACTTCAGTATAATTTCTTGCCTGTGAAGGTTCTCAGAAGTTTCTGCCGCATAATCTGGATTATTTGCATCCTCCTTAGTCCTTTTAAAATTCCTATTTATATTACATACCTTTAGTCATGTCTTCAGCCACTTATTCTAGAGCCAGTTCTCCACAAATCCAACATGGCGGTGACGCCAAATTTTAATATTAATATTATATATTTAAATGGACGTTTCTCGCAAATTAACCATCCGAGTACAAGTGTGCTAGTTTCTTCGATGAACTTTATTACATCAAAGTCTACTGATCATGGTTATGAAGTCAATATCAGGCTTATGCCATGAGATGAATAGGGAAGAGGAAAGCTGCTGGGACAAGTGTTGAAAATTGAGCCGGAATACAACATGGTGAATATTTTTAAAATGCTGTTTCACGGCTACCAAATTGAAAATTGTTCTTTACCAAGCGGAATGGTAGTACATTCAAAAATTTACCTCCGGTAGTTCAGAAATTATCCGCAAAAGAATGAGCCGAGATAAAAGTGGCCGTGTCTTTTCAAAGAGTAACATGATTACAAAAAGTGTCATAACATGCACAATTTTAAGACTTTTTTTTCAATTTTTCAACGTATTTGTGTTATCAACAATGTAATTATTCAAAAACAATTAAAAACTAAATTTCAGTTATTTTCGCCCCAAGCCAGGTGCTTCTCACCTTAAGCCATTGAAGTGCGAAACGTTAACGTGCAGATAAATTGTGCCAGTATAAATGTGGGTCGCTACAGGTGGGGCATGCAGTGGTATACCAAGAGTTGGATAAGTGTGCGCTGTGTAGTGTGATTAGGGGCCGATAACCTCGATGTTAGGCCCCTTAAAACAACAATTATCATCACCATCATCATCATGTAGTGTGATTCTTAAAAAGTTATAATTTTAACAGACCACATTTGTATGTACTATGTGATTTTCCCTTTAAGATCCAGAGGTAAATCAATCATCTCCACTCATTCGGTGTAGCCCTACATAATGCTCGCCATTCATCGGTGAGGTATTCAATAAACTAGTATGATAACCCGTATGTTTACAAAATTAGGTATGCTGTATGTTCCAAATAGGCAATATGGCTATTATATAGCGAAATAAATGTGAATTAATTTGTGTCACATGAGCGCAGAAACAGCCTTATACATCAATAAGTGAGAGACAGTTGAATGCTCGTACATGAGATATTAGGCTGCACCCAGGTTATTTATTCCCTTAATCGAAAACGATGACAGACCATGTTGACTGTAATGAACTAACAGCCGATGGTTGCTGGACTGGGATTATCACGTTCATCCCGAAGAATCCTTAGTCCAAAATCCTGGACATTTAGAACAGTTTTGTCTGTATAATATATTATTCTAAAATATTTATTCACTGCATGAAGAGTAGTAACGAGCTCAGTTCCTCGTATTTGAGGAAAACTTACATAGTAATGCACGTACTAAAATGGCACTAGTAAACTTTTCACTATATGGATCTCTTGTTCACAAAGATATTGTTCCGTTTCAATTTATCACCTAATATAGCGACATTTAATGCTTTTTAGTCGGTCGGCACGATTGTACCTAAATTGGAATGGATGTTATTCCCTTAATCTGAAGCAAATTACTAAAGGTTAAAATATTATCTTGATTACTAGTTTCAATCATCGTCAGATGCATTATATTTAGGCTCTTAAATCAATGTCTACGGGTGTGTGTTAAATGAAAATATATTTTAGAATATTTTAGATACGGAAGATTATTGTATACTTATCCAGAATTGTCAACACAATGTGATTTTTGAAATTATAATGTTAGTGGCTATTTACCTATTACTAGCATTCGATATTCTACATAGAAACAATCTATCACCCCCCAGATCGTAGAACACACTAAGAAGAGATTCATTCGGAGCCTCACTCAATCAATATGGTATCATGAAGAAACATTCCTATGCTGCATGTGGAGTTAAATTTTCTGGCGAAGGCTCCTTAAAACTCACTTGTTGATCCATGGTGTTCTGAAGCCACATTCCTGTAGTACTTGTGGAGTAAACTTTACTAGAAAAGGTAACTTAAATGCACACCTGATGATCCATAGTGACCTAAAACCATATTCTTGTCATACATGTGGAGGAACCTGTTCTAGGAAAGGTAATCTGAAGAATCACATGATGATAGATAGTGGTCTAAAGGAAATTTCATGCACTATATGCGGAGCAAACTTTACTCTCCAAAGTAAGTTGACGAAGCACAAGTTGGTTCATAGTGGTACTAAGCCTTATTCTCGAGGTACATGTGGAGCAAATTTTCTTTTAAAGGGAATTTGAACGCGCACATGGCGATCCCTAGTGATATCAAGCCACATATCTGTGATAAATGTGTAGCAAACTTTACTCGGAAAGATTACCTGAAGAAACACATGATGGGACATAATGGTCATAGGCCATATTCATGTGCTATATGCAGTGCAAACTTTTCTCTGCAAAGTAATTTGACGAGACACATGTTGGTCCATAGTGGTAAAAAGCCGCATTTCTGTGGTACATGCGGAGCAAGTTTTTCTCAGAAAGTCAATTTGAAGAAGCACATGAGCATCCTTAATGGTCCAGCGCCACATTCATAAAATACATGCGGGTCATTTTTACTAGAAATGGAAATTCAGAGGAATACGTTGTAATCTATAGTGGTCTATAGGCGAATTCATGTTTCGTGTGCAAAGCCAACTATACTCTGAAAAGTAACATGGAGAAACTCGTCTTTGTCTGAAGCCTCATTCCTGTGATACATGCCTGGCTAAAGGTATTCTGAAAGGCAATTTCTAGGCAATCTCGCAGAAACACTATTATCCCCAGTGGTCTTAGGCCAAGGATAGTAGAGAACAGGTTGCCTCGTTCTCATAAGGTCTGTGGTAACAGCGCTCCCCTGCTGCGTGACGTCATCAGCCGACCAGCGCTGAGCGGATGGGACTACTGTTACGGCTAGACTTGCTCTATTGCAGCAGGTAACCACGGGGTTGATGTTGAACATAAGAACTCGTGATACTTGTAGCTATAAATGCAGTTTTATATTATAGAGCTTTAAATAATCAGGGCGTGTTAATACTCTTTTTGTTTCCCATTTCCTCTTCTAGTTTGTAAGAGAGTAGTTAGGTTTCATTTGATCATCTTACATTTTCACTATCACCCAAACCATTAGGGGCCGATAACCTAGATGTTAGGCCCCTTAAAACAACAATTATCATCTTCATCATGAATAATTGAATATAAAAGTTACTCGAATCGACACAGAACGAGAATTCTGAAGCTACAAAATTGAGTCATAATTGATAAGGTTCAACATAATGTACATTTCAAAGCGCCGTTTTAATTCTATTAAAATTCATGCTCAATTAAACTGTTGAGATTAAGCAGGGAAAACTATTACATTTGCTCACTGTTCACGAAATCAATCGAGCGTTCAAGCCTGGTGTATTTTTTCATCTTCTCGGATATTTTGTCATGAGAGACTGAACATTAATTACTCCTCTTGTAGCTCCCCTGTGTTGTCTTCAGTGCATTCATGAACTTCATTCGTATGAAGGTCCTCTGTCGAATGAATGTCTCTACCACTACACGATTTATTTCAGGATATTTCTTGTAAAGAGATTCAACCAAATTGGTAATGCACAATTTACCCCCTTTTCATTTTCTAGCAATTTTGCCTCTTTTTCCCAGCTTTCAGAAGGCTCTATGAGTCCACCGAACGACAAACTTTAGGTCCATGCTTTTTGTGGATTCAGAGTCTGCGATTCAGAGCTAGTAAATGTATAGCTACCAAGGTTTGGACATGTCGATCTAAGTTTTTTTGCTACCCACTCAGAAAGGTTAAACAATGCATTGGCTTCCATTTCAGTTAGGGGGGTGCTCAATTCGTTTTCAGAAATCGAAAAGGCGATAATTGCTTTGGTGAAATCTACTTCGCTATCTTTCTCCGAATGATACTCTTCCTTCTTGCATAATACACCAGATATTCGAAGCACTTTGGCTGGAATATATTCGGAATCATCTTCGGTTCCTGTATTAGAATTATTTTGAAGGAGTCCTTGATTTCGCCCTAAATAATCATTCTTAAACGATATAATATGTCTAAAGGAGAAGGATGAACATTCAGACCACCTTTCGTCCTAATCTGAGAAAACAGATTTTCTAAAGCGTCCTGGATGAGACGATGGGTGAGTATGTACTCAACATCTTCAAATCTAATATAAGATACTTCAAAGATTTAATGGATGTGATGATTCTTCTCTGAAAAGCTGTATATTTTTCTTGCCACAGCATCTCATTGTTTTAATTAATTCATGCATGTCGTTGAAAATTGCATCTTGAGATTCCAGATCTTTTCCATATGGGTTCTTGGAAGGTCTACCTGAAGGTTTGGGACTGTATGTATTCATCACATCGTACCACCTATCAATTAATTCAATACATTTTCCAGTTTCTTCAGCCAGCTCAAGATCAGCTCCCGGTTTCATAAATTGCAGAGCAGTAGCTGTCTTGTGCGACAATAACTGACACGCTTTCCTCACATTTTGCTCTGAGTCTTTTCCACGGTGATGTGACTTTCGTTCAGATTATGCAACATATTGGGATCACTTTTCTTCTGATCATTTAATAATGCTACGATAGGATTTCTATTTACAATCTGCCCGCTCTTTAGCTGGAACCCAGTGTCTAAAAACCAGTTCCGTACTAGTTTCAGAAGATGTGACGCGTCAGCAAACATGTACATTTTTCTTCTGTAGAGGGATGAGTGAACCAGACTTTTTCAGTACTAATTTCTAGTTCCTTCCAAAGTCCAACATTTCCACCCCCCATGTCGCTAACACATGCTTTTACAATGTACCCTATATCGGCAAGTTTTAAAATAATAGAGTTTAAAATCTCGCGGGTTACTTTCACGTCAAAATCAACAAAGAGAGGCACCTTCCATTGAGCAAAAAGTCCCCGAGCCATTATTATTTGCACATTGGAGTGTGGCCCGAAAACTTCATCTCCTTTCCTGTCATATTCCATGACGCTTTTAACTTTCATTTCATCAAAAAGAAGAACCGTATTTTTTTCTTTCTTGCTTAGAGATGAACCAGCAACGTCCAGAAAGCGGAAAACATCTTGGAGAACACCATTGCTCATATCGACTGTTGATGCCCATTTTTCCAGTGTAGACAGTCCAGGCAAAGGAATGTTCATTTTCTTCTTCAGAAAAAGATATGAACGCTTACTAATATATCTCAGGGAAAATGCAAGAGCTATTTCATCGTCTGTACATTTAACTTTCTTCTTCTTACTTGAAAGGATGTCTATTTGATTTTCGGTAAAAACTGAACCGAGTATTTCCCGGGTCTTTTTACGCACTCTGGTTTCATCAATCCTTTTTCTCTTCATTTTACAAAGTTCTCTTTTAAGCCTGCCAATTTCTTGGCCTTTCAGTACGATTCTCTTCTCCAGCTCTGCGTTCTTTTGTCGCAACTTTTCATTTTCCATCTTCAAAACATCTATTTGATTTTCCTCCGTTGTAGTTTGGACGTCATCACAAACTTCTTGAACAGAGTACGAGCTTTCTAAAGTTTGATTCACAGTTCTTTTAATTTCTCTCTTCTCACTACGTATTTCACGTTCACGTATCTGCAGCTGGATTTCTTCGGGTATATCAGTTCCTAATTTAAGTGAAGGCACAGCAGTCTGATTTAGTTTTCTCTTAGGAATTAAATTCAATAATTCTGCTTTCAGGTCCATCTCATAGTCATCCTCCGTAAAATGTTCAGAGCATGTTTGTGAAGTATTCGGATTCCACTTCCCGTCTCTTCTAGTACACAGCACTCATTTTTGCCTAATGAAATTGTCTTTAGGGAATGAATGATACTTTATATGCGCACTCCCGGGATCCCGCTTCGTTTTAATAAGACTGTTTGTACACAAAGCCACCGAGAATCTTATTCCAGGTATCGTAGAAAACTGAAAGACATAAAAAAACATCAAAACTATAAAGTCGTACCACGAAGCTAATGATACACAAATGGCTCTTTCATTTAACGAGCACTTACCTATTACTTGGTTAAACGTGTAGAGCAGTGCTTAATGAAGCACTATCAAACACCACTATAATAATGACACGTAACGAGAATAGATAAACACATCAAGACAACACCATAAAGAATAGCTGAAGCTGCCAGCTTACTGGAGACTGTGGTGTTAGCTGTTGCCGGGTCTGAGCAATACGTCATCAGCCGGGGGAGTAGAGCGCATGCGCGCGGAACGAGGCAACCTCTTATATACGAACCGTGGTCTTAGGCCATGTTTCTGCAGAACAAGTGCAGCAAACTTTACTCGGAAAAATACCCTGCCACAGATGATGATCCAGTGTAGTCTTATGCTACATTTCTGTGGTACATTTGGTGCAAACTTTACTGAGAAAGGAATATTACTAAGATAGATATTGATCCCTAGTTGTTTAAAGGTACAATCATGAAGTACGTGTGTAGTAAACATTTCCAGAAAGGGTAATTTGAATGCACACATGTTATTCCATTGTGTTCTAATGCCATATTTCTGCAGTACATGTCGAGCAAGCTTTACTCGGAAAAGTACCCCAAGGAGATAAATGTTGATCCATAGTAGTCTAAAGCCACATTCCTGTGGAACATGCATAGTATTTTTTTTATATTAGCAAGTTGAAGACACACTTGATAAATCATATTGGTCTAATGCTACAATCGTGAGATAAGTGCGGAGTAAACTTTTCTAGGAAAGTTAATTTGAGGACAAACTTGTTGTTCCATAGTGGCCGAGTGCCTCATGCCTGAAGTACTTGCGAAGCAAAGTTTTTGAGAAAGGCATTTTGAAGATACACGATCTATAGTAGCCTAATGCAGTAATCACGTTGTTCGTGCGGAGCAAAATTTATTCAGGAAAGTAATTGGAAAACACAAATTATGATCCATATTGATCTCAAGCCATTATCCTGTGGTTCAAGTGGAGGAACCTTTACTCAGAAAGGTCAACCGTAGAAAAACATTTTTATCCATAGTGGTCTAATGTCTAATTCATGTAGTATATAAAGATAATTTTTCACTGGGAATGATTCTTTGAAGAATTGTGCATGTGGGTTCTATTTTGGAAAACAATATTTTGATAAACACATTCCGGAAAATATGTCTACTAAAGATAGATTAAAGTCACACACGACGATTCATATTGGCTAATAACAGTGATCATCTCCCGTGCGTGCACACACATCAAAGTAAGTTCTGCATATTGTTGGTTATGAGTCATAGTGGTCTGAAACCCATTAGTCGTTCTCACATGACAGGCACACGTGACAGGGATATTATCCGGGCACCTGTAGTGGTAGTGTATGCTTACAATTTCGGCCAAAATTTCACTTTCATTGAAGATAACGCTCGCCCGCAAAGAGCTGGCATTGTCAATGCGTTTCTTCAGGGGACTGGTATTCACAGAATGGAATGGCCTGCCCATGCTCCCGATTTCAACTGTATAGTGCAGGGGTAAACACTGTTTAAGTCCTTCACTGTGCTCCATGGCAATATGCAAACCTTATCTTGATGTTTGGAATCCTTATTGGTCTAATGCCAATCTCATGTGGTATATGCGCAGCTACATTTTCACAAGAAGTATATTTTGAGTGTCGCATGTGACTTAGTCGCCAGAAGTAATACATGCGGAGCAGTTATCACTTAAGAAGGGTGTTTGAAGACTCAGGTAGTTCATACTGGTCAAAAAGCTATATTCATATAGTAAGTAGCAAAATTAACTGAGTAAGGAGCTTTGAAATATCACCTGTTAATTCATATTTGTTTATGAGGTACTTCCAGTCATGAGTAGGAATGGAGATTCCAAGTCACACATTTTAATTCATAGGTATCGGAAGTCCAATTTATGTGCTGTTGAGCATGCGATCAAAGACTTTTACCCAGGAGACGCGTTTGTTCATGGTGTGTTGAAACAATATTTCTGTTGTACAATACTAGACACACAAACAATGAGCTGTAACATTTAAAAAATCGTAACTTACGAACTAAAATAACCAGACGTTTGTTTTTTTGGACGAAGCTGCAAATTCACATTTGCAATTGCATATAAATTTTCAGATTACACCCAGGAATCATGCGGTCACTTCGCTAGTGAGTGACAGAGTAACGAATTTTTTTTTTTTTTTGAAGTCCAAAACATAATTATAAAATTCATAACATATTAACGCTACGCAGGAAATTGCTGGATTTTGCGGACGAAGCTGCAGATTCACATTTGCAATTGCATATAAAGTTTCAGATTTCTCCCAGGCACCATACGGTCACTATGCAGGTGAGTGAGAGAGCAGCGTTTTTTAAAGGGATCCGGGACGTTAAGATCTATAGAAAAAATTAATCTTCCGATGTTGAGTTACATATCTCAGAAACTACATTCGATATTTCCTTGAATTTTCTTTTGGTGTATTCAGAATACATTTATCATTATTTGGAAGCTTCTGTATTAAATATCTTGTTTCCGCGAGAGCATTACAAAAACAAACTTAAAGAAATAAATTGTTAAAAATATTCTTAACTCATGTCCCCTTTCTCTTAGCAAATACTCAAACCAGGCCCAGCAAACTATTTTTGAGCTGCTGAAGTGAATGTATTGTCCTATTGTTTACAGGAGTTGAGATTTTTTACATCCTAGTTGAAAACTAAAATTTTATGTAAAATTGTCAGTGCTATTCAAGAAGGGCTGTATGAACTAATCAAGATACCTGAGTAAATTTACATCCACTAGTACATCTATATAGTGTCATAGAGACTACCAAGTTTCAAATACATTCATTGGATAGTTTCTGAGAAAATGCTACATTAAGTTTAAAAAATATGACTTACAAAAAGCACAAAAAGAATAATTGACTAGTAGCTACAGTATAGCCTTAAAACATTATGTTTAATCCCAATTGTATTGCATAAAATATCACTTCAGCTCAATAATTGGTACACCCAATTCTTCAGGATGTATGGGAGATTTCTTAAGCTAAAATGTTGACAATTAGGAGCCTACCACACGTCCCAGTTCCCGTAAGACCAAAACGGGTGTATTAAATTAATAACATATTAACAACACGCGGGAAATTGCTGCTTTCTGCGGAAGAAGCAGAAAATTCACAATTGCAATCATCTAATATATAAAAATGAGATTGTGTGTGTCTGTTAGTCAATCACGCAATAACCACTGGTCCGATTTAAATGAAATTTTGCATTGATGTAGCTGATTTACCAGGTTAACATATAGTCTACTCTTGATTTCGATATTTTGCACTATTCGGCGACCATTTTAGTTACGTCACTACACCCTTTGGTTTCAAAATTTCATATTTCCATTTCAAATAAAAAGAGAACGCTAAGAAATAGCAAACCTTTGACGGCATATACGAGCTTTAAAATTTATTTTTTTATCCGAAAGGTCCTTATCACTTTTCGTGTATCTCTAACGGTTAGCGAGTAAAACCTAGATATGTGCTATAAAACACGGTCAATGCCGACCGGTGCAGTATCTCTCTCCATATGTATAAATGAAAGTTGGTCTGTTTTTTCTGAATTTCTAAGGAAATTTGCGTTATTTACGCGTTTCAGACTGTTTTATAACGGATGCGCGCGAAAATAATTTGTTGTCGTTCGGTCGGTTTGTATTTTGTTTGTCTGTGGACAACATTGTTCACTTATAACTCGAGAATGGCTGGGTATATCAATGTAAAATTTGGTACCGATATCCATCAGTGGCTCGACATTAATCATTGATGTAACTCTTCTCCGTACCCCTCATAAAAGGGGGCCTACCCCTAAAATACATACTGAAATAGGCATAGAAGGTCGAGACAAAGCTCATTTTCCGCCCCTCAATGTGAGAGACAAAACTCGTGGGCCCTAAAGGGTCCCCGAAAACAACATTTTAAGGCCCAAAAAAACCAACCGCTTTTGAGATATTCCCAGAAAATTAATTTCATTTAGTAAACTAATGAGCCAATGCAAGCCGGTATCCATGGCAACAGAATTTCAGAGGTCCTTCTATTGCTGTAAGACGCAATGCAATTCCATTAATTACATTAGTGTGAAAGTTTGCAAATGGCTTGAAGGTTATCACGGAAACAAATTAAACTGTAAAATTCATCAATACGTATAATGTGCTTAAGGGGGTCAAGGGGTACTCGAGAATCTTTTCACGCGATTTACACCTGCGGGTGTGGTCCGGCAGGTCTATTATATTTCCATCCCTATATTATATTATTATTATTATTATTATTAATATTATTAGTATTATATTATGGCGTACAACGACGAGACAAAGCCCGTCGGTGCCAGAAACAAAACTCGGGGGCCCTAAAGGATCCTCGAAAACTACATTATAAAGCTCTAAAACCAACAGTTTCCGAGATATTCCAAGAAAACTAAATTAATTTATTTTAACAAACTAATGAAGGAATGCAAGTCGGTAACCATGACAACATTATCTCAAGGGTTGATATCCAACTTTCGTTCTATTTCTGTAAGAAGCAATGTCACTTCATTAATTACATTTCTGTGAAAGTTTGCAAATGGCTATATGGTCATAATGGAACCAACTTAGACTGTATAATTCATCAATGCAATTAAGTGGGTCAAGGGCTAACCTAGAATTTTTCACGCAATTTTCACGTGCGACATATAGTACAGAAGGTCTATTATATCTCTAAACAGCAACATTATTTTCAAAAATTCCTGAATTGAATGAGCATTTCTTGCGGCTTTTAGGAGTTTGGGTCATTTGAGGCTAAAGAACCTGAATTGTCATGCACCACAAGCCTTTATAATTAATGAAAGGGGTCTTCCTGTGTATGGGGACCTAACGCAACGTAGAGGGTCAGTTTTTATGTGACGTGTGTTGCGTTTCGTCTACAAGGCTTTCAATTTTATTTCACGTCAGGACGTACACGTTAGGTGAATTTTGTTTGAGAGCACATTTTAACTAATCATTTTTTTTTCTCGACATACGGGTTCATCGTAAGGATGATTTTTTTTATACTGAGTGGTAGATATACCCATATAATATACAATATTATTGTCTGTCTGTCTTTCTGGGTATCTTTATGTACGCCTATAACTCGTATTCCGGTGCTTGGTGCAACGTAAAATTAGGTATGGTATCCATGAGAGTCAATACACCAATCATTTATAATACTCTTCACGGTACTTTTCATACAGTAGAAGGGTGGATATAGAGAAAAACTTCTTAAAATACATGCTACAATAGGCGAAATATAAAAGTTATCCTAGAAGGACGACCGAAGCATATGTTGCGCTTCTCAATGTGAGACACAAAATTCGGGAGTCTATAAAGAGTCTCCGAAATCCATATTTTAAGGCCCTTAAATTAACAGTGTGTGTGATATTCCCAGAAAACTAACTTCGTTCTGATAAACTTATGAAGGAATGACAAACCGCTAACCATTGCAAATGTTGCTCAATTGATAATGTCTGGTGTTAACACCGAAGACCGTTCGAAGAACGGGTACTTCTGCTAGTTGCATATAAATTTTCAGATTTCCCGTATGAACCATACGGTCACGTCAGGTTAGTGACTTTGAACACACGAATGCCGGCTTTCCCTGCAGACTTGCAGTGACACGTTCTTGTGAACTGAATTCACCACCGCCTAGCTGGCTGGCTATTCGATTTCAAAAATGCGTCTTAATTTGTTATTTTCATCTATTATTAAATTATAAAAGACAAAAAAGAATCATAACATTCATGACAAATTGATTACTCCGGTTCTCGTTCGATCACCGCAGTTAAGCAACATGGGCGTGGGCAGTATTGGATGGGAGACCACCTGGGAACACCACGTGCTGTTGGCGGCTGTCCGTTGTAATATATTATCATTATCACCAAATGCATCAAGAACATTATCTTGAAACAATGCTGCCTTCAATTTATTTTCACTATCATCTGTTTAGTAGTCTGTGTTTAATATATCGACATATGGCCATCGGCCGCCAGAATCCCAGACCCCAGGCACGATGACGACCACGTCGACGATCTGGCTGGGCGCACTCTAGTCGAGAGAGGCTCAGCAGAAATTGCCGCAACCCCCGAGAACTCGGAAGCGGAAAGACAGTCGTTTGGGACTGTTCCCCCGCGGTCCCTCCAGACCTCCCCTGGTGTGCCGAGGCCCGTGGCCTACAACACCAGTCCGCTCATTCTGTTTCTCACGTTCTCACACTCAATCGTGCTCGTCAGTGCGCATAGGACTCAGACGGAAGTAGTTGACAGGACAAACATCCATATGAGGTTTCAGAAACCCCGCGACCTTTTGTGGTCGTCCCTGAGAGTGCGACGTCAGTCTAACTACAGTCGCGAGCTCCCCTGTGCGAGTGCTGGGTAAACCCGTGCACTCAGAAACAAGTGTCCCCCGAAGGCACTGGCCAGGCCAGCTCATGCGTTGGGGATTTCCCGGTTCTCCCATTTATTCCTCACCGAGGTGGTGAAGGTTAGGAAGGCGTTAGAGGTCCCACTCGTGGACATAAAGTCCTCCTTTTCGTAGTCGAGGCCACTTTAGTGCATGAAGCGCCGCAGTGTCAAACGATCTACTTCGACTCTAGGCCACAATCATTGAATGACGTGGTCAGCCGTTTCTGGCTGTTGATAATAGTCACATTGCTCAGTTTCCGCGAGACCAAATCCTTGCAGCTTGGCACGGAAGTTGCCATGCACACTCACAAGCTGAGTAGTGTTGTGGTTAACACTAGCCCAGTGTATCTTCATGCGCTGCCTGACATTTGGCCAGTACACCCAGGTCACTCTACCTTTGGTAGAGGATGTCCATCTCTCTTGCCATATCTCAAGAGTCTGTGGCAAGCACATTCCTCCCTTCCAGCCTGTCCTGGAAGAGTGTTACCTTCTCCAGGACCAACAGGTCTATTGGGATGACCCCAGCTATAACAGGCAGAGCATCGTTCGAGACAGTTCGGTAAGCACGTGTTATTGCTAACAGCGCAAACCTCTGGGCTGATACAAGTTTTTCTTGGATGCCTTTGTAACAAACCGCTCCGTAACGAGGATGCATTTGGTTCTCCCATATTTCACATCCATAGGTAAGTATAGGAACTACAATATCCATATAGATGTCGCGAGCCGACTGGAAGTTGTAAGTCCCGATACTCCTAGCGTGCGCTGCAAGTTTTACCGCCAGGAGCCTCATATGGTTACAAACCTGCACCACGTACTTTAGGAAGCGGACTCCTTCTTCCACAATCACTCCTAGGTACTTGTGGGACCGCACTGGTCGAACCAGTGCGCCCCCCCATCCTCAGCTTTGGATAGTGGCGGTTATACATTTTAAGGTTAAGTCTACGTCCTCTCATATATATCCTCGGTTTGGACTTCGAGAGCACGCAGACAGTCTTCTCCGGGGATAATGAGAGCTTTGTACTAAGTCCCCATTCATGCACTCGTTGCAATATCAGGTTGTCCTTCCTCTCGAGCTCCCGGGTGCTGTTCCCGTGGATTAGTACCAGACCATCATCTGCATAGGCAGATATTGTGCAGTCGTCAACTCCCTCACACAGGGAGAGGAAGTCTTTGAACAGCACTTTCCATAAGATGGGCCCCAGGACGGATCCTTGTGGGCAACCCTTAGTGAGGGTCTTGGTCTTCTCAAAAGTGTTGAGATGGGGCCAGTTGTGCGACCTCTTAGGTAACAGCGAACAGGTTAGCCAGGCACCCAACACTCCGAAGAGTCTCTAAGATTTTTGACCACCAGGCATTGTCGAATGCTCCGGCAATATCGAGGAAAATTCCTAGCACATATTCTATCTCCGTGTTCCGCACTGCCCCAGCAAGAAAATTTAGGGCATCCACAGTACCTACTCCTTTCCGAAAACCAAACTGCAATGGATGGAAGAAGTCAATTGAATTGAGGAACCCCAGCAGTCGGCCCGCTATGAGTTTCTCCGCCATCTTTCCAAGGATAGCCAACAGTGTCAGTGGTCGCTATGACTTGACTTGAGTGGGGTCTTTTCCCAATGCCATAAGGAGAACGCAAAGTTTCCCTTGCTGCCAGCAAGAAAGAAAACGTCCCGCACGCAGCCTCCGGTGACGATCAGGAGCATGACCCCACGGATAATACCCCAGCCACGCTTGATCGTCTCATATTTAATGCCATCCAGAGCTGGGGCTTTGTTGTTACTCAGCCCATGTGCCACGAGATCTTGTTCATCTGCTTCAAAGTTCTCCACAGGGGGCCCTCACTAGGCAGATGAGATCTAGGGCGTACGGCAGCCTTCTCCAGATAGTCATCAAGCAGATCGTCCGGCACTAGCTGCTCGAGAATGACATCAGCCGTTTCCTTGAGGTCAATAGAGGTCGAATCATTGACTCTGAGGCAACAGAGAATTTGCTCTGTCTTTTTCCGGCCGAGCAAAATATTGCTGGCCTTGCCCCAAGGTTCGTCTGCTGGGCTAGCCAGGAATTGTCTTTTTACCACTACGGATGTTACTTATGTAGTTGTTTCTTGCCCTTCGATAGGCCTGTCTAGTTTCCTCCGTTGGACGTCGTTGAGATTGCCTAAGCGCTCTCACCGCAGCTTGCCTTAATTTGAGTAGTTCTGCATTCCACCAGGGATCCTTCTTCTCTTTGCCAGTGGTCAGAGGGATTGCTGCGTTACAGGCTGTAGTGATAGACTCACCCAGTTCCCGTGCCAGTCTATCTATGCCCCATGTATCTCCTCGGATATTATTGACCTGCTGTCTTAGAGTCTAATCGAAAACTGGCCAGTTGGCCTTCTTAATGTCGTACCTGCCGGGGCGACGAGATTATCAGCATCATCCCTCCCATCCTGCAGATGGCTTATTAGGAGGTTATGATCGCTGATGGGTGTATACAGAACGTCCCAGTACCTAACTTTCGGCAGCAGGTCGTATGTGACTAGCGTCACATCCTCATTGGAGTGGTGGCCAATCGGGCTGACGTAAGTGAAGACGTCCCTGGGTTCATTTAAGGACATGCCGCTGATGGGCAACCATGAATAGTTCCAGGGCCTCCCCCTTGGGGTCGGTCTCTGGGCAGTTCCATAAAACAGAGTGTGCGTTACTGTCCATTCCTATGAGCACCTTGCGGTGTCGAAGAGACCGAAGTTCTTCTCCGAAGGGCTCGAGATATGGCTCTATAGGGTCTCGGAACTGGCAATATACACTTACTAGGTAGATGCTATCGCCGTCCAATGGAATCTGAGCTACGGCGCTGTGCCTCGTACTTTGATGATCCAAGTAAAGAGTGTCACGTCGCCGACTTCGGTCGATATAGATGCCAGCTCAGGCACCTTCCCCTTTGCAGAGTACAGTGCCTGTACCCCCTGTCGGTATGGAACCGTGAGCCTCATAGGGCTCTTGTAGCAGCAGGACATCAAGTCAGTCGCGACATGACAGAGGGTATACATCGGACGTGGCAGCATAGACACTCTGTAGGTTGAGTTGGCCTATTCTAATCGCCATAATCAGTGCGACGGATTGACTCCACAAGGGAGGCCTTGTAGCTTGGGCAGTTCTTAGAAGTGACCTTGTGACCACTTTCCAGTCCCCGCCGCTTGCAGTTGACACAGACCACCGGGCTGGCTCCATTGTTACATTAAGCCTTTTTGAGCCCGGACTTTCCACACTGCTCACATAGAGCAGGGAGTGTACAGTGCCTAGCGATATGTCCAAAACGCTGGCTATGATAGCACCTTGCGACTACAGCGAAGTCTTTGGTACGACAACACTCCCATTCTACGTAGAGCCTTTTCTTGGTGGTGAGCAGTTTCCATACATGGGGACAGCACACCACTATATGGTGCCATGCTCCCTTTCTGGATCTTGAAGTCAGCTTCCTTTCATGCCGACATTCTTGGCCAAATTGGTCCCGGCTGATGTCCGAATCCTGGAAGTTCTGGTCGTACAGACAATCCAGGAACGCCTTTGGGTCTAGGCACTTCGGTACGTCGTACACTATGGCCCTTGGCTTTCTCTTTCGGGGTAACTCTATGTTCAGGTTGCACTTCCGCTGCTTCTCACTCTCTAGAAGCTTCCGTGCGTGCTGCTCAGAGGCTGTGTCGATGACCAACCCATTATTGCTAATGGGTCGGACACCACACATCTTAACTCCCAATTCCCGAGAGCCATCCAGGCCCTTCTCCGAGGAGAACAAGGCTACCGCGCACGCAGGAGGGCGAGCCGCGAGCACCCCATTTTGACGGATATGCGCTGGAGGGGGCTGCATCGAGGTCGTTTGTCCAGAGGAAGCTTGACACACGATGTGTGCCGCAGTTTGGGTGGCCGTCCTCAACGATGGCCCTGGGGGCTGCCGTCTGATGGATTACAAGCTCTGCATATGAGTCAGACTTGGAGGGAGTATTGGGGGTTGGAACTGATGAGGTCACGAATGACCTCCAGGCCTCATCTTTTCCCTTATCTGCTGCCCTGAGTGTAACAAGTTCAGACTCCATGCAGGTGAACCCGACCTATATTTGGGCTTGTAGACGCTCCAGCCGATCCGACGCATTCACGTCGGCTTCAGCGCACGCTTTATGGGTGGCAATCCACTGGATGAAATTGGCCATAAGTTCCTTGAGCCCCAGGGGGTTCATGGTTCCCTTCTTGCGTTGTTGAACTGGTGGTCGGAGGAACCTATTGCTAGGTGTTTTCCCCGTGCCCTTACCAGGACCCTCCGCACTTACAAGTGTTACGTGGTCGCTGCGCTTTAAGTACCGTTAGGCACAGCTATGGTTGAGGTGCTCGGCTTGCGCTTCAAACTTCTTTGACAGTCGGGTCCCGCCTCCTCCTCACTACTGGCACAGCCAGAGGATCGGGAGTTGAGAGCCTTGTTTCTTTGTCTACGTTGGCAATCCGACGTTGCGGTAGCATAGCCCCCATTGTCGGTCTCCGATTCGGATCTAGCATCAGAATGCTTGACTGCCGTCTTGGTGGCCTCCGAGGGTGCGTCCGCCTGGCCGGTAGAGACTCGCGCGGTTTAGGAAGATATCTTTTTCTTAGTTTTTGCCTTTTTCTTCCGCACAGTTGTTGCAGACTTACCTCCGCTACCTGCCTCTAGGTCCTGGGGACCCCTTTCCTGCTCCTTTTCCTGGACCGGGGCCAGTCGCTTAACAAGCACCTTCGGATACATAGAATCCTTCAGGTGTGTCTTCAGCTGTCGGTTTGGAACACTTGATTGGGGCTATGCCCCCGCGCTCTCTCCTGTACCTCCCCTGGTGTGCCGAGACCGTGGCCTATAACACCAGACCGCTCAGTCTTTTCGCGCATTGGGACACTTGATTGGGGCTATGCCCCGCGGTCCCTCCTGTACTCCCCCTGGTGTGCCGAGGCCCGAGGCCTATAACACCAGTCCGCTCAAGTCTTTTCGCGCATTTCTCTACACTCAATCGTGCCTGTTCGTGTTGGACTCAGCGGGGCAGTGGGTTGAGACCTGCGCCCGCTTCGGAGATTCTTGCCCAGAGGTGAACCTACTGGCTTCTCCCAATCCCATTACGGGACTGTCCTAGTTTGAGTGGCAATTGTAGCCAGTCCTTGCAAGCTCTTATGTGATCTCTAGGGTGATTAATTCCTCATTTTAAACAGGGTATTGCTACCCGTTTGTATATCCCTTGCCACGTGTTGTGGTCTTGGTTCGGATAACTCGTTCCTGGTGCCTGTTGGCTATGGGTTCTGGTCACATGGACCCTTGTTAGAGTTGCAATTGTGGCCAGTCCTTGCCACTCCCACGAAGGTGCTGGGTATTGCTACCCGCACCTGCGCCCCAAGTGTCCCCCAAGGGTCTTTAACTCGGTAAGGAGCGTTCGCCCGCCCCATACGCCGGTCAGTCTCCTGAGTCGCTCCACAAGTGGAGAACCATCCCCTTGTGTCTCCCCACAAGGCTCAGGATTTGCTGCGAGAGTAGTGGGAGGTGCTAGTAAAGAGGAATGTAACATCGATCATGGGTGAGGGGGCACCAATCCCTAGGCCATAGAGTATTACACTCTCTGTATCCATCCCCGGCTGGGCGTTGTGATGGGGGAGTTCATAGGAACTAGTCGGGTTAACGGGCACTCGAACCCTAGCCAACCTCTCCCAATTTCTCTATCCTAAATGTACGCCCGGAGCCCCCTCCCGTCATGTGGACATTCTGCTTTTTATTAGTAGAATCTACGGATAGTATGGATCGAAGGGTCCCAACCCTACCCAACTTGTCCCAGTGCCTTCTGTCCAAAGGTGCGCAAAGCCCCCACATGTTCCAATTCCCCGGCGACTACGGGGATCAACGCGTCAGCATGTTGGGCACACAGCTGCGCGGCGCCTCACTCCCGCCGTTTTCCCGCGGTATGAATTATTGAGCGACGCCCGCTGGGACCCGAAGAGCTCGGCTAAAATCCCAGCAGCTCCTGTGAACTCCGACGCATATGGGCAGTGTGGATCTTAGTAATCACCTGGATGGCGATGCCAACAAACCGCGCACTTGCCAATCGGGCGAACGGCGTTTTGCATTCCAGCAGCTACCACCATGGCATGAATATTATGAATTGTTTAAATGTTTTTCATAATTTAGTAAAAATTAAAACAATAAAACGTATTTTCGAAATCGAATATCTAGCCAGCTAGGCTGTGGTTAATTCAGATCACAGGAACGTGAGTGTAACTGCATGTCTGAAGGGAATGCCGGCTTTCGTGTGTTCAAAGTCGCTCACCTGGGAAAAAGCCGGAAAATGGACTTTAAAAAATTCGCTGCTCTGTCGCTCACTTGCGAAGTAACCGTATGGTTCATGTCAGAAATATGAAAATTTATGTGCATTTGCAAATTTGAATTTTCAGCTTCATCCGCAATAACCAGCCATTTCCCGCGTTGCGTTAATATGTTATGAATATTATAAATCCGTTTTGGACTTGAAAGAAATTCTCTCCTCTGTCGCTCACTTGCGAAGCGACCGTTTGGTTCTTGGGATAAATCTGAAAATGTATATGCAATTACAAATGTGAATTTTCAACTTTTTCCGCAAAAACCGGCAATTTCCCGCGTGGCGTTAATATGTTATGATTTTTATAATTCCGTTTTGGGCTTTACAAATATTCGCTGCTCAGTCGCACACTTGCGAAATGACCGTATGTTTCAAGGGAGAAATCTGATAATTTATATGCAATTGCAAATGTGAATTTACAGCTTCATCCGCATAAACCAGCAATTTCCCGCGTGTCGTTAATATATCATGAAATTTAGAAATCCGTTTTGGACATTAAAAACATTCGCTGCTCTGTCACTCACTTGCGCAGTGACCGGATGGCTCATTGGTGAAATCTGAAAATGTATCTGCAATTGCAAATGTGAATTTGCAACTTCGTCCTCAATAACCAGCAATTTCCCGCATGGCGTTAATATGTGATGAATTTTATTATTCCTCTTGGACTTAAATAAGATTCGCTGCACTGTCGCTTACTAGAGAAGTGATGGTACGATTCATGGGAGAAATCTGCAAATGTATATGAGTAGGGGAACTAGACGGGTTCGAACTCAAATACCGTTATTTATGCAAATGAGGGGGGGGGGAAGATGACCTAGAGGTCATTCACCCCAAGGTCGACCACCGCCCTCAATGTCATCAGGACCCGGAAGGTAAACAAACCTGGAAGGACAAGGAACTGGTTTAGGAGCGTGGGTGGAGGTGAGGAGGAGGTTGGTAGGTAGGGATGTAGGAGTAAGGGGGGGGGGGGGGTTCAATGAACGGGAAGGTAAACAAAGGGGTGAGGGAGGGGGAGGGATTGAAGAGGTTTTGATCGAGAGAGACCCTCATCGGTCCAGCCTGTTTTATAGACTGAACGAGTGTTCTGGCGGTTACTTGTCCTATATAGCCTTGCTTTGTACCCGATTGGTTCCGAGTGCAGGCGGAGGATTTCAATTTGGGCTGACCCGGGAGATTTGAATGGCTTACATTTATATGTTATGGTGCTCAGGTTGTGGAGAGGAAAGCGTGGTGGATGACCAAAGTGCTTGGGTGGGTGTCTGAATGAATAATCAGAATTGAACGGTCAACTGGTGTGTGACGTCACAGGGGGATTGACCAAACACCTGGCATGTTGTGTTGGTCAGCTCGACATGAAATAAAAGTGGAAGTGATGGTCAAATAAATCAATTAATGAAGGATCAAACAAATGAAATTTATTTAATTATAAGTTTATGGTTGCATCACTCTTATTTTTCTTCTTCCCTATTTACGTCATCTTCTTGTCCTTCTTCTTCTCCTTTATTATATTCTTCCTTTCTCTCTATTGCTGTCATCACGGCAACAAAAAATTGTCATCGCATTGTACTCCTCTCTCTACTGCTGCCATAATGGCAGCAAAAATATTGATAAGTGTTGGATCGTTTCCAAATCTAAAAAAAAAATATGTTTATTTATGACATTGCAACAAATCTTGAGGGCGAACTGAGAATAGACAGATTTGATTCCCACCTCAGCCACCCTAGAAGTGTTTTACTGTTGTCTACCAGAACTGAGAATATACAGATTTGATTCCCACCTCAGCCATCCTAGAAGTGTTTTACTGTTGTCTACCAGAACTGAGAATAGACAGATTTGATACCCACCTCAGCCATCCTAGAAGTGTTTTACTGTTGTCTACCAGAACTGAGAATAGACAGATTTGATTCCCACCTCAGCCATCCTAGAAGCGTTTTACTGTTGTCTACCAGAACTGAGAATAAACAGATTTGATTCCCACCTCAGCCATCCTAGAAGTGTTTTACTCTTGTCTACCAGAACTGAGAATAGACAGATTTGATTCCCACCTCAGCCATCCTAGAAGTGTTTAACTGTTGTCTACCAGAACTGAGAATAGACAGATTTGATTCCCACCTCAGCCATCCTAGAAGTGTTTTACTGTTGTCTACCAGAACTGAGAATAGACAGATTTGATTCCCACCTCAGCCATCCTAGAAGTGTTTTACTGTTGTCTACCAGAACTGAGAATGGACAGATTTGATTCCCACCTCAGCCATCCTAGAAGTGTTTTACTGTTGTTTACTATTTCTATTCCTGGGTGTCTTAGTATGTATCCTACCAACCTATCTCTTAACTTCATAAGCAGTCGCCAGAAACATGTTTTTCTCTTGTCTAAGTATTTTTTTTTGTCTTTAACTCTATCTACCCATCTGAGGCCACTGCAACCCGCACATGGCGGCGAACCTTGGAACGTAAAGAATGATAATCAAGCTTTTGATCTCCACCTGGTTTGACCATTGTTCCTGTGGCAGTCTTGTGGTTTTGATGGTTGATAAAAGACGGCCATTTAACTTCTGGTGCTTTCTGACACTTGATGCTAACTCCAAGATTGAAGAGCTCAGCGGACCCTACAGGGTATTATTGAATTTTGCTGCTGATGATGATGGCGTTGTTTGAGTCTACATTCTTTTCAATGATTTGATGCAGCGCTCCATGTTTTCCTGTCCTGAGCTAATTGTTTCATCTCTACATAGCTACCACACCCTACATCCAAGTCAATCTGTTTACACATTCTAACCTTGGTCTACCCCTACAGTTCTTGCTCTCGACTCTTCCTTCCATAACTAAGCTTGTTCTTCCTGGGTGTCTTAGTATATATTCTACCAACCTATCTCTTAACTTCATTAGCAGTCGCCAGAAACATCTTTTTTCTCTTGTCTTAATACTTCTTTATCTGTAACTCTATCTACCCATCTGATCCTCATCATTCTCCTGTAACATCACATTTCAAATGCTTTAATTCTTCTCATTTCTACTACACCAATAGTCCAAGTTTCACATCCAGAAAATGCCACGCTCCAGACAAAGGCTTTTAAAAATGACTTCCTAATACCTAAATCTATATTTGATGTTTGATGTCAACATATTGTGTTTTTTTTTGTAAAACAGCTTTCCTGGTCTGAGCCAACCTACTTTTTAAATCCTCTTCGCTTTGTCCATCAATGGTTAATTCGCTTCCTAAGTAACAGAAGTCTCCTACTTCCTTCAGCTTTTTTTACCTGCCAAGTTGATGATGATGATGATGATAATTATTAAAACTGTGATTGGTGAGGGGTTTCGCCTCGGACACCAAGCTGGCTCATCAGCGAGCTCTTTTGCGGATTTTGGAGTCCAGGCGATGTGAAACGTGAAGATAAGTCAAATATTTTTGTAAGTCAAAACATGATTCCCATTGCAATAGTTAGTTTTCTAACAAAATCTACCTAAAAAGGAATAATACAACAAAGCGTTGAATGACGCGCCTACTTCTTCATCTTCTTGATGTTGATGACCATCTGAATTATTTGATGTCATGGTTGCGAATGATGATTTTTCAAAGACAGCAAGATCTTATATACCCCAACGCAAAAGTTTGTGGAGGTCAGACATAGATTCTATACATGTAACACACGTCCCTTGTCATCACGTTTCCTGCCAAATGTAGTTTGTGGAGGTCAACTACTATATGTTATACACATATAACACGCGTTCCTTGTCATCGCGTTTACTACCAAATTTAGTTTGAGGAAGGACAACTACCATATGTTACACACACGTAACACACGTCCCTTGTCATCACGTTTACTGCCAAATGTAAATTGTGGAGGACAACTACCATATGTTATACACACATTACACCCGTCCCTTGTCATCACGTTTACTGCCAAATGTTTGCAAACATGGTGTTGTCCTTCTTGCAAATTTTATATAAACCCATACAGTATTGGCAGATATCAGGTCAGTCCACGATCCCGTAGACTTCACATTGTGTCGCTCCTGAAGCTTCTCAAACAGGTGAGTAATATTCAACACAATTTTTAAGTATCCAACTGTTGGTTCTACAACCAACTTTAAAGATTATTCAAGTGGATATATATTTGACTATTTGCAACTAGTTGCCATTATTTGGATTGATGTTACACAATAGAAGGGGTCACACTTCGCTAAATCCGTGTAGCCTACAAGGACTTAGCGCAACTAGAAGGCTTATTGCCTAGCAAATATGTCTTGTATAAACACTTGATGTTTTAGTCCAGAGACTTGGGTTTGAGATATTGATTTGTCCTCGGCACGCTAATAAATAATGGTGGTGGGGTTACCTTAACAATTCTGAAATTTTTAATAGTTTACCTATACACATAATATTAACTTTCAGAGCCAATATGACATCAATAAAAATCGCCAATTCCATAGGGAGAGATGCTGGACCAGAGACAAAACGTCTACAGGACTTGGTGGTTAATGAGTCCTACTTGGTGACAGCTGTTTTCAGTGTCAAACTAAATTCGGCGAACAAATTGTCAGTGAATTGGAAGATGTTGCTGTTTTTTTACCTGCTGGATTCAAGGAACTCAGCGAGGAAGCTGTAAATGACCTCAACAAAGGAACCATCTACTTAAAATATTTAGGACTTGAAAATAAAAGTTGTCTTGTTGAGTTTATAGAAGAAAAAATACAATTTAAAATTTGTTGTTAAAACAGAATTTGCAAGGAAAATAAACCCTGTCTCACTCTCTGCAAAACTGTTCAGTTTTTGTTGTTGTTGTAAATGTAAGTACTAAGTGAAATCATGTCAGCACCAGAACCGATTTGGCAAGATGTGGACAGTTGCTTTCATAACAAGCTATGTAGCACTCAATTCAATAATGACACTAAAATTGTACATCCAAATGAATATTTAAACACTGGCTACACCATTTTTCAAAGTAAAATACAAGACTGTTTAAGGCAACACGTGGCGATGAAAGTGAACGCTGAATCATCATGTGAATTTGTTATCTTAAAACAAGGTGTGGAAACCAAACATCAAATCTATTTGCATTCCAAAATGACGGAAATATACCGCACTGTTAATATACACAGTTGGTATAATAAAACAATGTTGATAAATTAATGACACACTTTGCCGAGTTTCATGAATTAGAAAGCGGCAAATCGCTGGAGGCTATCAATCACCTTTAAATTAACATATGCACATTCGATCCAATGAACAGTGGTTCACGTCATGTTAATTTACCCGAGCGGTTGAAACACGTCAAGGAGTTATTAACGTGGACAATAATGATGCGTATTGTTTTGTTTGGGCACTTGCTGCGGGGCTAAGTCCTGCAAATAATAATGTTCACAGAATGGGTAAATATCACAAGAAATTTATGGAATTAATGATCAGTCTAAATTTAACAGACATAGAATTTCCAATGGACCTCATCACCATCTCTTGTTTTGAATCTAAAAATCTACTTTACTCCATTAATATATACGGAGTTGAAAGTCATAAAGTTGTAGGTCCACTTTATGTGACAAAGGCAAAAAAAAAGAGAGACATTTAATTTACTGCACATTGAAGGTTAATCGTGTAATCATTATTGTTTCATCAAAGATCTTTCCAGATTAGTTAGTTCGCAACTTGCAAAGAGAAAAAAGAGGTTACATATATGTGATCGCTGTCTGCATTAGTTCACCAACAGTCAAAAGTTGATAGCACATACTATTGATTGCGCCACACAACCAGCTGTAAAAATTACGTTTCCAGAAAAGGATAAAGCCCGTATGAAATTTCAAAATGTGTGTCATCAAGATCCGCTTCCATTTACAGTATATGCAGATTTTGAATGTCTAACCACACCCATTGACACGTGTAACCCAGACCCGTCACAACCGTACACTCAACAAGTACAGCAACACATGCCATTTAGTTGTGTCCCAAACGTGATTTGTTCATACGACTCTTTGCTTTCATATTTTAAATTGTATCAAAACGCAGATGCTGCTCCTTGGCTTTTAAACGAATTGGATGCCTTGGCAGATCGGGTGTACAATATCCTGGAAAATCCAATTCCGCTTCAAATGTAGGATGCAGACGAGGTGGCCTTTTCAACGGCAACCACTTTTCACATTTGTCAAAAGCCAATATTACCTTGTGACACACCTGTAAGAGACCATAATCGGTACACTGGAAAATTTAGAGGAACGGCTCATAGTGCATGTAATTTGGCCTATAAAAGAGCAAGCTATATTTCTTGTTCCCTACACAATATGTCTCGATATTATGTGCATCTAATTATTAAGTAATTTGCCAACATTGAAAACCAAAAGTTTAGTTTAAATCCACAAAATCATGAACATTTCATTTCGTTTTCAAAATGGCGGAATGGAATCAGTATACGATTTTTAGATTCATATAGATTCATCGCATCGTCATTGGATGCGCTTGTTCAAGGGCTTCACCCGAACAATTTGCATTCTGTACGTCAACACTTTACCGATGACAAACAATTTCAATTATGCATTCGAAAAGGGGTGTTTCCATATAATTATGTAAACAATTGGGCATGTTTACAGGAATATGCACTCCCTTCAAAAGATAAATTCTACAACGATTTAACAAAGAGTTATATTTCTGAAGAAGACTATTTACACGCCCAAAAAGTATGGGATGTGTTCTAGGTATCAACTTTGGGGGAGTATGCAGATTTATACCTCAAAATTGATACACTACTTTTGACAGACACGTTTGTCTTGAAATCCAGCCCATTACTACACCCTTTCCGGATATATTTGGGACTGTATGTTGAAGGTAACTGGAATAGAACTGGAAATAATAACATATGTCGACATGCTGCTCTTTTTTGAACGTGGGATACGTGGCGGGCTTGTATCGCTTGTGCCAAAACATTCCAATGCAAATAATCCATATCTGGATACATACAAATTAAAACAGCCTACAACATACATCATCTACCTGGATTGTAACAATTTATATGGATATGCTATGGAAAAACCACTTCCGTATCAAAATTTTCGATGGCTGACTTCAGATGAAGTTTCAAATTTTAATTTACTAGACGGGTTGAGCAATGACAAACGTGGCCATGTGCTAGAAGTCAACTTATTATACCCTCGTGAGATACACAATGATCATTCTGATCTGCCATTTTGTGTTGAAAAACCTGCAACCTCCCAGTTCACGTTCAAACAATAAAAAGTTGCTGGCAACATTAAATTCGAAACTTCGGTACGTCATACACATTGAAAATTTAATGCAATGTTCGAAACATGTTTGGAAACTACAATCCATTCATCGCATTATTTGTTTTGACCTAAAACCATGGTTACAACCATCATTGGCTATCACTCGCGAACGAGTATAAAATTGTCTTCCAAAACATTCACTGGTGGGTTCTCAGGTGACTGTAGAGACCAATCATTGAGCCACAAACTCTTCCACACTGGTGGCAAGTTTCATCATCCCTAAGATGCTGAGGGTTGTATCTTCTCATAGACTCCCGTTCTTTACGAGCGATTCGTTTCAGAGCCTCAGAACTCCGGCGGTCCTGCTCGAAACATAGAGGACCATTGTGAACGAGTCGACGCCATGCCAGACGGTCAGCTGCTGTAGTCTCCCAATTTGGGATGTCAATCGAGCATTTCTTCATGTTTGACTTTAAAGCATCCTTGAATCTCTTCCTCTGTCCTCCCTGATGTCACTTTCCACTTGTTAGTTGAGCATACATAATTGGTTTAGGAAGGCGAGTATCTGGCATGCGAAGGACATGACCAGTCCACCTCAGTTGACGTTTCAAGATCATAGCCTCCACGCTGGTAGTGCTAGCGTTTTCCAGGGCACTGATGTTTGTTCGTCGATCTTGCCAGCTGATTTTATGGATCCTCCTCAGACAACGTTGTTGGTACTTCTCTAAGCATTTTATGTGCCTTTTGTAGGGAGTCAAGCATTCACATCCATAAAGAAGTGTTGGTATTACAATAGCTTGATATACAAGGAGCTTTATGCGAGTGTTGACATCCGCATTATCGATGACCCTCTTTCGCAATCGACCGAAAGCTGCACTAGCGCAATTTAAGCGGTGTTGGATTTCAGCATCGATATTGGCATAAGCTGAGAGATGACTACCAAGGTATGGAAAGTGCTCAACATTCAATAATACCTCGCCCTTGGCAGTAATGACAGGGGCAGTAGCATGTGAATTAGGCGCAGGCTGATGTAGAATCTGAGTCTTTTTGGAATTGAGGTCTAGACCAATGCTGTTATATGCAGCAGTGAATGCATTTATCATTATCTGAATATCTTGTACCGAGCTAGCGAGAATAGCATTATCATCTGCATACTGGTGTTCCATTACACATGTTGAGAAGACCTTGGTCGTTGCTTGCAGTCGGCTGAGATTGAAAAATCCTCCTTCAGTTCTGAATTCAATTGCAATGCTTTGTGGGACTTCGTCTCTAATAAGGTGAATTATGGTTCCAACGAAAATTGTGAAGAGCGTAGGGGCAATAACAGACCCCCTGTTTAACCCCAGTTGTTATTTCAAATCGTTCACCTGTGATAACAGTACCATACATGTTATCGTGCAGAAGGTGCAAGAGTTTAATAAATTTTGGTGGGCAGCCGATGAGGGCCAAGATTTAAGAGAGAGCCTCTCTGTTAACTGAATCGAAGGCCTTAACAACGTCAATGAATGCCACGTACAGAGGGCGATTTTGTTCTCTCATGCATTTGTCTGTCACAGAAAATCATGTCGGTAGTTCCACGATTGGGTGTGAAACCACATTGTGATTCGGGTAAACACTTTTCAGCAAGTGGCATTAGAGGTGTGGCTAGAATTCTAGCTAGAATTTTTCCAGCGACCGAAAGTAGGGATATTCCGCGATAGTTACCACAATGAGTTTAGTCCCTTTTTTTAAATATGGTTACCAACAAAGCATCTTTGAGTTCAGCAGGAATGGTTTCAGAGGTCCATATTTTGACAAAGAATTGATGAAGATACTCAGTGAGGATTTGTCCACCTTCCTTGAAGAATTCCGCCGGTATACCATCTGATCCAGCGGCTTTGTTATTCCTCAGTTGACCCTATCAACTTCTTGCAGTGAAAGTTCATTATCAAGGTGATGCTGCAACGACTTTTGAGGAATCTTAATAAATATTTCCTCGTCAACATGTGTATCCCTGTTTAGTAGTTCATGGAAGTGTTCCAACGGTTGCTGATAGATTGGGTATCTTTGAGAAGTGTGGAGACATCTTTGGATCGTAATGGATGTACACCTCTTGTGGACGGTCCATAAATAGCCTTAATGGCAGTGAAGAAAGCATGCTGATTACTTTTTCTGCAAGTTGCTGAATTTCCTGGGTTTTTAAGGTCCACCATTGATTTTTGAGGGCACGTGCTTTTCTTTGAACTGCAGCTTTAGCTTCTTGATACTTCTAGCAGAAGAGTTGTAGTTGTTTTGCCATTCAGTGTAAGCTTTTCTCTTAATGTCAATGAGACTCTGGATTTCAGTGTCGTTTTCATCAAATCAATCCTGATGTTTGCGTGTGGTGTAGCCTACAGATTCTATGCAAGATGTCAGCACAGCATCCTTGAATCTTGGCCAGTGCTCTTCAATGTCATCAGGATAAAAACTGGGAAGATTTTTACCCTGAAGCTGTCGAAAATAAAGTTTTGCATCATCATCCTTAAGACGATCAGTGTCCAGTTTACGTCTGATGCGTTGCCTCTGGTTACGTCTTTGTGAACACGTAGAGTCATCACAGATCGTATCAGTCGATGACCGGTCCAGTAGGCATCTGCATTTGTCAGAGCCCTTGTGAGTAAAACATCACGCTGGTCACGGGCACGTACAATTATATAGTCAATAAGGTGCCAATATTTGGATCTCGGTTGTTGCGAAGATGTCTTAAACTTGTCTCTCTGCCGGAATAACGTATTGGTGATGACCAGATTGTGTTCCGAAAACTTGGTGAGAAGAAGAGTTCCATTGGCATTGCATTTTCCCACACCATCCTTGCCAATCACGCCAGACCATAGTACATAGTCCGTAACAACTCTGGCATTAAAATCACCCAGAAGAATAATTGTATCAGCTGTTGGAATGTCTGAGAGGAATGTGTCAAGTTGGGAGTAGAAGGCTTTTTTCTGTTCTTCCTCAGACTGGAGAGTTGGACCGTAAGCGCTGATTATGGTAGCACGCTGGTTATTTGAAGCTTAATGCGTAGGGTCATAAGTCTTTCATTTATGCCACAAGATAATTCGTAAAGGAGATGGACAAGTTGATTTTTAACAGCAAAGCCAACACCATGAATACGGGGCTCATTCACATCCTTACCTCGCCAAAAGAAAGTGTAACCACCGCCATGCTCTCTGATTTGTCCTTCTCCAGCACGTCTGGTTTCACTGAGTGCTACAATATCTATATTAAATCGTCTTAACTCGCGAGAAATAATTGCAGTTCGTCTTTCCGGGCGTTGATCGGAATCATCCATTAGGGTACGGATGTCCCATGGTCCAAAGTTCATCTTCAATTGTTTCGACCGCATATGGTGTACCCTCTGGGTGTGGTTGCCCATTCAGATTATGTAATGGCTGACTATGTTTAGGGCACCTTTTCTAGCCCCCTCCCCCTGTGGGGTGAGCAGAGTGGGTCCTGAATAGGCCTGCTCAGTCACAAATGCAGCACACGAGTTGCTCAGCAGCCATAATCCTCAAGCAAGACGGCGATCACACATTTGTCGCCTACGTGCCAGTTTGTCACTAGGAGCTCCCAGATTACACTATCCTGTTCCCGTCATAACTCCCCGATCGCCGCAGGACTTGATATGATTAACGTTACAGTTATTTGGAAGACGCCTGTGCGGGGTATCTTTTAACGTGGGAATATTTTTGCACTTCAACAATCACATTTTCTTGACAGACTTGAAACAGATATCCAGTGGCATAGAGAACTACGACGACTGGAAGATTCAGGTCCGCTGCAACCTTCTTCCGCCTTCCCGGCCATTGAAGCTGTATATGATTGCTCTACGCCCGGTCCGCCGTTGAAGACTTTCTATGCCGTTGACCACAAGTGGTTCATCCGCCTTTAGGGGAGGTTTCCCACCCCAAGGGCAAGAGAGTGTCCCATCCTCCATTAGTTCATCCGCCTCCCTAGAGAGCCGTTGACTTTATGGAGGTGGACTCCTTATCCCGGGAGCCACTCGGTCGTCAGAGCCTCGTCAGTCTAGAGCAGGGTGCACCATGAGCAGGTGAGGTTGACATTTGGATAAAAGTTCACCCCTTACAACCATATATGCAATTGAATACTCATTATCGCTAGCACGCCAAAACTATATTCCACATTTTTTTATAAATTAATGAACAATGCATGCTATGGTAAATCCATGGAGAATATTAGGAAACATAGACCTATCCATTTGGTGAACCACTGGGACGGTCGATATGGTGCACGAAAATATATTGCAATGCCCAATTTCCATTCTGTACGAGTCATTGAAACTGATTTAGTAACCATTGAATTGACAAAGATCGAAATCATGTATAACAAACCAATTTACTTGGGAATGGTAATACTTGACTTTTCTAAATTTATAATGTATCAATTTCATTATGAGTTTGCCAAACAAAAGTTTGGTGATGTAAAATTACTGTATATGTATACAGTCAGTCTTATTTATCAAACCAATTAGACAGATGTTTACTCTGTGATGAGACAACATCCAAGCTATTTTGATACCTCAAACTATCATTCTAACAATATGTTTGGCATAATACCCATGAATAAAAAGCACATTGGTCTATTTAAAGTTGAATGTGCTGGCGATGTAATGACCGAATTTGTAGGTTTGGCGCCAAAAATTTACGCATTTTCAACACAAAAGAATAAAGGTCAATGCAAAGCGGAGGGTGTTCTTTGTAGCGTCACGCAATTCCTCAATGTTGAGGAATATCGATGTGTACTCTACGCAAACACTTCTCGCTTGTGCCAGCAAACACGCATCCTTTCAAAGAACCATAATGTCTTTAGAGTGAATCAAAATAAAACATCGCTTTCAACATATGACAATAAACGTATGTGGGATGGTCTAAATAGCTTGCCTTTTGGACATTTCCACACCAAGTAAATAAGAAACACTTTCATTTTTTTCAAACCTTTTTTTTACAATTAAAATTGTATGTTTTTTACAAGAAGAAAACTGTGAACACTTTTGTGAATTCTATGGTCTGGTGGACTGACCTCAATAATAAATAATTAACAATATTTGATTCATGTTTATTTCTTTGTCCCTTTCCTCAGTAATCCACCACCACCTATCATTAGCTTCGACTTAATAGCTCCTGCCACGATCAAGGCTGCAATCTTCTCACCAAAAGAAGCAGTAGATGACGTTACACGCTCCATGGCCTTTCTTAGAAGAATGTTGTCTGCAACTCGACGTACTTCACCATTTTTGTCACTGTAAGCAATGTCATGATCCCTACACGCAGCATCCAATGCGTTGATTCCAGAATCCCCTCGTGCTAGAGACTGGTCTAGTTTAGTTCTAGGTCCACAAAATTGATAGCCAGGAATATGCAGTTCAATGGGAATTGCATCAATAGTCTTGTTAACTAGACCATGACCAGCAAAGGTCTGATATATCTTTTTCGAGCGTTGTCTTACATTCTGGTGCTGGTGATACTGCTGCCGCTGCCTCTTCTTCATCGCAACCATGAAATGATGAAACAAAGTCTTTACATGATTTTATATTTGCATGTCCGTGGTACAATTTGATGAGCTGACTTGTTCCACACTGTCTAATTGACGGCATTTTAGTAATAGACACTTGCTGGTGATGACTAAAGTCAGTGCATGGTTGTAGTTCGCGCAGACCAGGGTCACTGGCCCATTCACTAGGTACATTGGGCCAAATATTTTTCACCGCGTTTGAAGCAACATAAAAGAGGAACGCCTTGGGCAAAGCATTCAATTCCTCGTCACTGAAACTATCAAGCTTCTTTTTGCTGGCGAAAAACATGACAATAGCTCGCTCCGTGGGGTTGGCGTCCAAGCCTTCAATTGCAGCCATAATACTACACGTCCACACTGATCACTGGTATGTCTCACACTGTGGCCGACATTACAGCGCTTTACACTCAACATGCAAGTTTTGACAAGCTTTGCGAGCTAGCCAATCAAAAAGCTCCCAAACGTTTTGAAGCGCTTTATTTTGTAGAGGTTCATCAGGTCCGCACAAGTTGTACAGTGCAGGACATTCCAGTTCATGAAGGTCAACCAGTTGACATGTTGAATTAACATACTGACGCAACCATTCCCTTTTTTCGCTTCCCTTTACAAAGACAAGGTCAGTACCACACAAGTGAGCTTTCAGTACAAGTGTTAGATGATGGTAAGGAATGTCACCTTCTTTCCAGACCAGTCCCAAATTGCGTTGCAACCACTCTGTTTGCCTTCTGTCCTCGTCCGACTGCAAATGCATGGACACGGTGGTTCAAATACAAAACTGGTTACTCTTGGTGCCCACATGGTTGTGCAGTCAATCATTCCAACTTCTTTAAATACAAACTTATTTTCGTTCGCCTTGAAACCCTGCACATCAACAATCAATGTTCTCGGCATGGCGACAGATATCACACACCTTCCACTACCACTGCTTCGTAACAACTAACCGATTGACTAGTTGCAGGAAAATAAAATACTCAAAGAATCAATTACACACAATTTTTATTCATTAAGTTATCAGTACATCGTTTACAATCTTTTATCATAGGATTTGGTCCATCCCAATCGGTGCGAGATTCTCCTCGATGCATGAAATGTCTACGACAGGTGTGGCAGGCTGCAACATCCCCTGACATACGGAGATGTAATGGTAGCTTATCCCAGTTGAGATCAATGTCATGTGCACCGTATGTGGATAGAAATCCAGCTGGTAAATATGGCATCAGATGCTGCGGCATTTCACGAAGAAATTCTGCTTGATGGTAGGCTTGAATAGCCACACTTACCATGGTGCGATAAATCTCAAATACCACATCGGCGTCTCGACTTATTGAGCAACGATCACATTTACAGTTTAGGGGATCTGCCCCCTCTCCAACATGACGACATGAGGCTTTAGTGACATCATCCTAGTTTTTCTTTTGATTGCAACAGTGTTTGTATGCCCTGTCATAGTAGCCAAACGTAGGTATGAATTCATCTGGTAGATAGGAAACCAGATGCGGTGATATTCCTTGTACAGCGTGAGCCTTGGAATAGGCGGTAATAGCTTCACTCACCAGGGAGCGATATATGATAAGCCTCGAATCCTCATCTGTACTGTGGGACCGATGTACACATTTAAGGTCTGTTGCCCCCCTTGGAGAGGGGGGGGGGTGACTTCATCGTAGCTTTCCATGACTGTGAAGGGCAATGCAGGAAGACGTGCTATTTATACTCTGGTCACCATGTTGGACAGCGGTTGATAAAACACATGTGCCTCGTGGAAAATAAGACAATAGGCTGTGTTTTTTTCTGTAATAACTGCAGATGTATCAAATTCTAGTCGGATATCAATAGTTGTCTCCTTCATCGACTCCTCCAAATATGAGCAGTCCATCACAACCAGAGGTGCCTTGGACTTGCGGTGATAATAGTGGACATGCTTCTTTCTGATAATAGGATGACTGAAAGTTTACAAACATGTCATAGAGCTTACCATATTTGTTCTTGGTATAGTTTAAATCCATTCCCTCGTAGGAAAAGGTAACACCGTTCAAAAAGAGTCGTATATTTCGTAACTGTATGTGATCAAATTTGGAAGCATCTTTATTCTGTTGAAATTTGCGATCTGTTTGAAATCCAACAATGACGTAGAGAGGCTGCTCCGTGTACCGCGAGGTTTTTATAGACCAAGTATGTGTATCAGAAAGTGGTAACACCGGGTAGTCATGCAGCTCCCAGCTTCTAAATTGAATGGGTAAAGCTGTATCCTTCTCCACAATCTTGAGCAGACTCAATTTTTTCTGATCCGATAGAGTGGCGTGCGGTATTTTCCATAGAATTCGTTGCAGTAGAATATTTGAATCTATTGGCGCTGCATCAGCACCCTTTAGCGCATTATAATCGCTCCTATCTCGTACAGGAATCAGATCCTGTCTTGTGTTCACAACAATGCGCTTATGATCCTCTGCAAAGCCTAGTATTAATTTTAGAGGTAAATGACCAGTAAATGTACCATCAGTGTTAATCATCCAGTCGTTGGTCGAGTAGGGACACCAACCGGCCATACAAAAAGCTTTAGTTTCTTCACTTCCGTACGAGGGGTAAAGTTTCATGACGCTTGTTATGCCAACATTTCGAGTAGTATCCACTTAAATACCGTTGATCACATAGCGAACCTCAAAAAACAGAAAGGCCAAAGCATTGTTGGCCAACTTTGACGATGTTGGGATGGTGCCATCCAATTTAGTGAGTTGGCCTTCAATCTGGATGTAACTTTCATGTGGTAGCGTGTAGATATCTTGTTGATTAATATTAATGTGAATCTCATTGTTATTTAGTCCCTGAGTATACGGTTGGTAGGAATGGTGTTCAATTCTTACAATACCCTCCTGTACTTCGACCGGGTTTGTCACGTCGAGAATCGAATTCATGGCGTAAGGTGTAACCAAGTTGTTGTAGGATCTGCTTGTTGACACGTGTTAACCTGTACACGTGTTGAGCACAACTAACACCTCCTCTCGACAACGTTGCCGCTATATACACTTGTTTCATGCTGGCTTCAGATCCAGTTTGTAGGTCCCAGGTGTATGGCGGTCTAACTGGATGAGACGTTGGTTTCTATTCACCAGTCGTAATGTAATAATCCTGATGTAGGTCACACTGACAGGATGATAGAGCACCACCTATGGGTTTACGCGGATGATGTAGCCACCAGGTGAAGTGATAATAAAATCGTAGAGCGAATGTGATGGATCTTGATTGGTGTAGACGTCTGTGATAATATTACACGTGACAGATACGTGATGATCTTTAATGATTTTCACCGCTTGGTCAGACTTGTGGAGCACGTTTGGTACTAACACTTGTGGCGAATAGCCTAACAATGGACCAATCGAATCTGGTTGGGATTTAAAATCAATCTTAAAAGAAGAAAGAATACTGCAGCGATGAGTCACGTCGTTGGCTATGTGTTCAAACTTGCGTGTCCCGTCAAGAAATGCTTTTAGACTAAATTCCTTGATGAGAGTTGTGTAGATGTGATCATGAATATCATCTACGGTGTAGCTGCCAGACGGTAGAGATAACTCATAGTCATCGTAGTAGAACTTACTGTTGACGTCTTCAATTATGTTGTAGATTCTATTGTAGCCTTCAAACGAAACAAGTCCCAGCACATAAGGTCGTCTCCCCAATTCAATAGGAGGATAAAAGTCGACGGTTACTTCCGCACCATGTCCATGCTCTGTAAACGTTCTACTTTCTGTTGTCATAATGACCACGTCACCCACCGTGCTGCGACTAATATAGAAAGGTCAAGCATAGACGACCACACTGTTGTGTGTTAAAATTTTGCACTCGTTTCACATTATAGTGTTTTGTTGCACTGCTTCCAAAATAGCGAACAAGCTCTGCCGGAGGAGGAAGGTTTCCAAAACTGTCTAAGTACCACACGGTGCGCCCATGCCTTACGTAGGCCACATAATGCGTCCCCGGTCCATGACTGTCATCCAAATTGACAACTGCACTTTCATGGCTCTGTGCTTGAGGCGGTAGTTGTTTGCGCATAAACACGCCACGAAAGTGCGAAATCTTCAGCCGTTTTGCATATCTTATTACTTCCTCGTGCGTCATGGCTTGTCGTGGCAGTGCATCTATTAATCGTTTTTTGGCGACATGTACAGTAAATGCCAAGTCCTTTCTTGTAGGGTGCTAGCTTCATGTTCACGCCTTTACCGCGCAGTGCTATGGCTTCCATTGTTTTATTATGCCTTTCACTTTCCTTCAACTGTTGCTTCGCCTCCTCAAGAGCTTTCACTGTTCGTGCTACCGCACTTGCTCCTCCAAGAAGTGAACCCAGGGCTGCTAGTCCAGCAAACAGCGCAAGTAAAAATCCACCACGTTTCGGTTCAGGAATCACTCGGGCACGTTTTCTAAAACGTTTACTTTTGGGATTTGCATGTAATCGTGCTGCTCGGAGTGCTTTCTTAATGACCAACTCACTATTTGTTTCTCCACGCGAAGCTTGACGTGCCGCATTAAGAATAGCCTTAAAGCCTCCCTTTCGTGACGACTTCTTCCTCTTCTTCACCACATATCTCTGTTTCACCATCGCGACCAAGGAACAAGACAACCTCACACCGCAAAGTATAGAACACAACTAACGTTCCTCAGGAAGAGAGCATGCAATTATTTATTCAATGGTGGCGATATATTCAAGCTCTATATACAGAGGAAATCATTTATGGTTTTCCCCGCCTCTCTTTCTTCAGACGAGAGTTTCAATTGAAACGATAATTTTTCCTCGGCTTTCACCGCCAGATCAATGAGTGATGTTTTAACACTACCGTTTAATAGTACCTCTAAATGTTTAAAATCTGGCGTATACTTAATAACACGAATTGCACCATCTTACGGTAAACGGTAATTGCTATGCCCCGAACGTAGAATGTAGGTCAGGTTATCGAGGTCTTTTACTGGTTGTTGGTTTACAATGTGAAGCAAAAATATAGAGGGAATTGTTTTGATAAAAAGCGATACCCGTTGATCCAAAAATCGTTTTGTTGTCACGTCGTGAGATTGCACAGGATCAGCAACATCAGCTATTCCCCTTCGCTTCATCTGTAAAGCGTTCTCCCTAATTTCCCACACCTTTTCCATTTCAGAGGTTAAAAATGTTTTGTACAAACATCTTGATCATCCTCGGGATCGGCCACGTGTACAAGGCGTGTATTATTTGCTGTATAACTATTTACAGTTAGGGTTGGCGCAATACTGTGTAGCTCTCTCACCTTGTTATCTACATAGTCCTTTCTAGCAGCGTCCGTCTCGATTGTTGGAAGAGCCAGCTGAGTTATTCGACGTTGGTGCACATCATAGTCTTTTCCTTCTGTTAACACCACAGCAGTAGTGGTTTTGTGAGAGTTCTGGCCCCACCACCACCGCTCCACCGCTGGAATACTAAAATGGCAATATCTCGCGAACCAATCAGGCTAGAGACTTGTACGAGGTGTCATTGAACTCGGGCTGATACCCCCTTTCCTATGGACAACATATTTCAACCCCAAAAATAAAACCTACCCCTACTAGGGGGTAAAATTGTATTTTTTTTAGAGAATCTCTCTTTCCAATTGCAACATGTGACAGTTTGAATTCTAATATGGAATGAAAAGTTGTTCTACACAAGAGACATGTGTGCGGTGGAAAGCCACTATGAATTAGCATGCCCACTCATGGCTTTTGTAAGAGGGCGGGCTTTTTAAAAGATGGCGGCTGTAGTGTAACCTAACCTAACCCAACCCACGAGTGGTGATCAAAAAGTATTTTAAGTGACGCTTGTCGATTGGCAAACCAATAATCAATGAGGGATATGTCAGGCCTTGAGGTGATAGCCCCTTTTGATTGATCCCTGTTGATTGATCTTTGTTGATTTGTCCCTTTGGACTGGTCTCTGTTGACTAGCCCCTTTTGGACGGGCCCTTTTTGACAGGGGGTCATTTTTGATGGATCCTTTCTGACAGGTCCTTTTTGACGGGTCCCTGTTGACGAGTCATTGCTGACGGGTCCTTGTTGATGAGTCCCTGTGGACGGGTCATTGTTGACGGGTCCCTATTGACAGGTCATTGTTGACTGGACATTGATGACAGGTCAATGTTGACGGGTCATTGTTGATGGGTCCTTGTTGACAAGTCCCTGTTGATGGGTCCCTGTGGAAGGGTCCCTTTAGACCGGCCCCTTTGGACTGGTCCCTACGGACCGGCCCATGAAATTTATCCAAATTATATCAAAGGGCCTAACTACATTTGTGCGTAAAGCAGTGTGTTGAACTGACGTTGTTCACCAGTCCTTACTACTACAATTGGATAACAATATGAAAGGAATTGATTAACCAGACATGAGTTAACTACCAACGAAACACTTTG
The DNA here is from genome assembly GCA_946902985.2 of Meconema thalassinum. Lineage (NCBI taxonomy): Eukaryota > Metazoa > Arthropoda > Insecta > Orthoptera > Tettigoniidae > Meconema > Meconema thalassinum. Next base: position 149,616,986 of record OX336397.1, read on the forward strand.
GCGACTCTGCTTGTTATTGACCAATGAGTAGGGTTTTAGAAAAACTGTTTGCTATTTTGGGTTATATACAAAAAATGCTTAGACCTTTTGAGTGACTACGTTTGCTAAACAAGACATTATACCAGACACGAATAGGATTCTTATGTAGCTCAGACAAGGAAAGCATTTCTACAGAATCTGTTGACATTGAATATAGATTTAGGTATTAGGAAGTCATTTTGAAGGCCTTTGTCTGGAGCGTGGCACTCTATGAAAGTATAACTTAGACAATTGGTGTAGCAGAAAAGTGGAGAATTGAAGTGTTTGAAATGTGGTGTTACAGGAGAATGATGAAGATTAGATGGGTAAATAGGGTTACTAACAAAGAGGTATTAAGACGAGTGGGGGAGAAGAGATGCATCTGGCGAGTGTTAATGAAGTAAAGAGATAGGTTGGTAGGACACGTACTAAGACACCCAAGAATAGCAAACGTAGTTATGGAAGAAAGGTTCGAGGACGAGAACTGTAGGGGTAGACCAAGTTTAGAATATGTTAAACAGATAGCCTTGAATGTAGGGTGTGGTAGCTATATAGAGATGAAACGATTAGCTCGGGACAGATAGGCGCTGAGATCTGCATCAAACCAGTCAAAGGACTAAAGACTCAAACAAAAACATGTAAGTTCACTGAAATAATGTTGTGTAACGGTAAATGTTAGTCAACGAACAGTAATGCATTACTAAAACCCATGACACGATACCTAAGAGCTTTTCTAAAATGATTTTAAAATGCCTTTAACCCTATATTGAACACCCAGTTCACAAGACTCATAACTGCAATGTTATGGTAAAACAAAACAAAATCTATATTTCAAAACAAGCAAGTGGTTTAGTCAATGTATACTGGAAAAAGTTTTGTAAACACTGAAGTCCTCAAGACTAATTAAATTAGTAACTGTCAGGTTGACCGAGTGGTTAAGGTGTTTGACTAAGATAAAATTTTCTGTATATGGAAGCAAGGGTTCGTATCCCTTACCTGACATAACTATTGCCTTAACATGGCTTGGCCACACTGCATTATTATGATACTCGGTACACAAACCATAGATATAGTGTATTGTTTAAGGCCACTCTCTTTCTGAACATAGTCAGACACTGTTGATGGTTAACAATTGTATTAATAGTGGGACATGGGGATAGTAATTAAGAAAAACAGACAATACCCATACAATATTTTTATTAAATTCATTTATAATAGTTACACACACTGAATTCAACTCTATCTCTTTACCATTGTTCGATATAGATTTTTAAACACAACGCTTGTTGTAGATCCTTTTACAACTTTCTCCAGGTACTCTTGCTCTTAAAAACTGGGGAAGCCGCAATGGTTTTATAAACATAAAACCTTCATCCTCTTCTTTTTCATAATTATCATCATCATCATTATGAATATTATCATCAAAATTATTATAGTCATTGTCACCATCATTATCATCATCATCATCATCATTCTCAACATCACTAGAACTATCCAATTCCTCTTGTTTGTTTTCCACAGGGACCTCTTGTAGAGTCTGCGTTGCTTTTGATAGTGTTAAGGGTATTTTGAACGATGGTATTTGTCCTAACATGTCTTTTTGAGGTGATGATGAATGCTTTTTAACAAACAATGCACTATCTTGAGCAGCAATATATATTTCTTGGACTTGCTTTTTTACCTGAGTTAGAGTATTTTGCGTATTTAAATGTGTATTAATTTGAGATTCACAATGATGTTCTTTTGAAGTAAGTACGTTGGAGTCTTTTGTTTTAATCATTCCTCGACACTTTTTGGATCGTTGTTTTGAACATCGCCAAATAACAGTTCCATCTTTATTGGTTATTTTTACAATATATGTATATCCTTTATAGAAGACACATGGCTTGCCATGACTGGTTGTTGAGACATCCATATCAACTAATACATATGAATTAAATTTTAGTAAAGACACATGAACAATCTTTAGATTACAAGTGATTTACACACACACACACTTTCCTAAATGTCAAGATTTATGGATGTAGTTTTCCGCCAACAGCTGCTTACTGCGTATGACAAGGCTGGAGACTGGTAGGTGAGACGGTCTTTCACGATGTGAACACTGTAACAGGCAGTAGTCAACTGACAATATTCGTATACCCGAGTCAAGGTTAACAGGTACTTACTGCGTATGACAAGACCATACACTCATAAGTTAGACCGTATTTTTTTTGTTTGTTGCTAAGGGTCCAATATATACCCTAGACATGTTAGTTCTGAACACTTAGTGGTTAATTGTATATATTGAATTCAAATACACAGCTTATACAAGCACGTTTTGCAGATGGGAGGAGTGAGAGGCTGGCAAAAAAGGAGATGTTTTAGTTTAATGAAACGTCATGTCCTTGTAGGCGTGATTTATAGTAGACGCAATTGATGGTAGACGTAATTGATAGTAGGTGTAATCGATACTAGACGTGATTAATAGAAGACGCAATTGATACTAGGCGTGATTGATAGTAGGCGTGATTTGTAGTAAGCGCTATTCATAGTAGGCTCAATTGATAGTAGCTGCAATTGATAGTAGGCGTGATTGATAGTAGGCGCGATTGATAGTAGACGTAATTTGACATGGGCGCAACTTAGATCATTTTTGATATCATAAAGTTACAGTGTCAATGTTTATACAAAGTACAAGGTAGAGAGGGGTTATTTTAAGACTTTACCTCAGCTCACTTAACACAACCAAACTTTACCTAACCTAACTTTGTCACGTGACATGTTCTACAAGTTTAGACTTGCCTTAAGACTGATTATGTCGTCATAGATTGATGGGAGCGGTGAGAGGCTGGCCAAAAAGGTAATGTATTAGTTTAATGAAACGTCATGTCCTAGTAGGCGTGATTTATAGTAGACGCAATTGATAGTAGACGTGATTGATAGTAGGTGTATTTGATACTAGACGTGATTAATAGTAGACGCAATTGATACTTGGCGTGATTGATAGTAGGCGTGATTTGTAGTAAGCGCAATTCATAGTAGGCTCAATTGATGGTAGATGCAATTGATAGTAGGCGTGATTGATAGTAGGCGCGATTGATAGTAGACGTAATTTGACATGGGCGCGACTTAGATCATTTTTGATATTATAAAGTTACAATGTCAATGTTTATACAAAGTACAAGGTAGAGAGGGGGTATTTTAAGACTTAACCTCAGCTCACTTAACATAACCAAACTTTACCTAACCTAACTTTATCACGTGACATGTTCTACAAGTTTAGACTTGCTTTAAGACTGATTATGTCGTCATAGATTGATGGGAGGGGTGAGAGGCTGGCAAAAAGGAAATGTTTTAGTTTAATGAAACGTCATGTTCTAGTAGGCGTGATTTATAGTAGACGCAATTGATAGTAGGCGCGATTAATAGTAGACGCAATTGATAGTAGGCGTGATTGATAGTAGGCGTGATTTGACATGAGCGCAATTTATAGTAGACGCAAATGGTAGTAGGCGCGATTGATAGTAGGCGTGATTGATAGTAGACGCGATTGATAGTAGGCGCAATTTGACATGGGCGCGACTCAGATCATTTTTGATATTATAAAGTTACAGTGTCAATGTTTATACAAAGTACAAGGTAGAGAGGGGGTATTTTAAGACATAATCTCAGCTCACTTAACATAACCTAACTTTACCTAACCTAACTTTGTCACGTGACACGTTCTACAAGTTTAGACTTGCTTTAAGACTGATTATGACGTCATAGATCGATGGGAGGGGTGAGAGGCTGACAAAAAAGGAAATGTTTTAGTTTAATGAAACGCCATGTCCTAGTAGGCGCGATTGATAGTAGACTCAATTGATAGTAGGTGCGATTAATAGTGGACGCAATTGATAGTAGGCGTCATTGATAGTAGGCGTGATTTGACATGAGCGCGATTTATAGTAGACGCGAAAGATAGTAGGCGCGATTGATAGTAGGCGTAATTAGACTTGGGCGCGATTTATAGTAGACGCAATTGATAGTAGGCGCGATTGATAGTAGGTGTAATTGATAGTAGGCGCGATTTGACATGAGCGCGATTTATAGTAGACGCAAATGATAGTAGGCGCTATTGATAGTAGACGCAATTGATACTAGGCGTGATTGATAGTAGGCGTGATTTGTAGTAAGCGCATTTCATAGTAGGCTCAATTGATAGTAGTTGCAATTGACAGTAGACGTGATTGATAGTAGGCGCGATTGATAGTAGACGTGATTGATATGGGCGCGACTTAGATCATTTTTGATATTACAAAGTTACAGTGTCAATGTTTATACAAAGTACAAGGCAGAGAGAGGGTATTTTAAGACTTAACCTCAGCTCACCTAACATAACCTAACTTTACCTAACCTAACGTTGTCACGTGACATGTTCTACAAGTTTAGACTTGCTGTAAGGCTGACTATGACTATGACGTCATAGATTGATAAGAGGGGTGGGAGGCTGACAAAAAAGGAAATGTTTTGGTTTAATGAAAAGTCATGTCCTAGTGGGCGTGATTGGTAGTTGACGCAATTGATAGTAGACGCGATTAATGGTAGGTGCAATTGATAGTAGGTGTGATCAGGTACTTACTGCATATCAAAAGGCTGTACACTCGTGTGTTAGACACTCTATCTTGTTAAGGACCCCTATATTCCCTATACTAGGCTATACATGTTAGTTCTAAACACTTAGTGGTTATTTGTATATTAAATTTATATACACAGGTTATACAAGCACGTTTTTTCACACAGTAAAACTTTGTCAAATAGCCACATGCGACACGCAAAGTATGTTTCCGCTATCTAGCGGTGACTATGGAAACTACCTGAACATATCCTAATCTAATCCTAGCTAACCTCACCTGCCGTGACCATACCGGTTTGTAAGCAACAACAACAACAACAACACACTAAGATTCCATGAATTCCAGAGTACTTTTAGATTAATTATCGACTCTCAACTCTTATAACTATGTCTATCCCACTCTGTCAAAAACACGATATATTTTTTTAAAATTTTTGCTTGATGTCAATACTAAAGTGATAATGGGTTTTCCGATCCTATCACTATAAATTCATGACCCCCCACTCTTATCTCGGTCTCGACAACAACCATGCCTATTTTTATTATGTCAGATGATGTAATGTTCGAGTGCAAAGTGGGTGTAAAAGTGAGTGCAAAGTGAGTGCAAAAGTGAGTGCAAAGTAAGTGTAAAAGTAGTTGTAAAAGTGAGTGCAAAAGTGAGTGCAAAACTCGGGTGTAAAAGTGGTACCCTATTTGTAATGGCTTATTTGACAAGTTTTTTTGTGGTACCCTATTCGTAATGGCTTATTTCACAAGTTGTTTTTGTCAATGTATTTAGAGGATATTTCTCTTGTTCATGGAAAGTATCTCAGCCCTTTTTATGATAGCATAATGCTTACCGTCATGTTTGTAAGCAAAATCAACACACTAAAATTCCAAGAATCCAAACGACTCTAAGGTTAATGATGGTCTCTCAACTCCATTCCACGACTAGTCAAAAACATTATACATTTCAATTTTTTCAAAAAAGGTAAATTGAGAAAGTAGGCTATATATTTCAACTAAAAATCATGCTAACTCCATCCCCTACGTCTATCCCATTCTCAGTCAAAAAAAATATATATATTCTTTACATTTTTCCAAAAAATATTTGGAAAGTAGGCTATAATTTGAAAACTAATCATCCTAAAAAGTCATATGTAGACTCAATCCAATGGCTTTTATGTCCTTAATCGTTAGAACAAAACATGGAATTTGACCTTTTTCCAAATATTGATCATTTTTAAAAAATGGGCTATATTTTGTAAACTAAAAATTACACAAAAAATGTGTTTGACATAAATGACAGGTATTTACCCATTCTACGCACAAACCATGTCCAGGTCTCTGGGACAAAATCCAAAAAGGTTCAATTTTGAAAGTAGACGATATTTTTAAAACTAATCATTCTAAAAAGTCATATATAGACTCAAACAAATGTCCTTTAAGTCCTTTAACGTTAGAACAAAACTTAACATTTTTTCATTTTTTTTTTCAAAAAAAAGTCCAATTTTCAAAATTGTCTATATTTTGGAAACTACGAATTAGTTCCAAAATGGCGGTCGTAGCTTAACTCAACCTAACCTAACCCTACGAGGTGTGATCAAAAATTTCCAAAATGGCTGCCGTAGCATAACTGATCGATCCCTGTTGATTGACCCCTTTTGATTGATCTCTGTTGATGTATCCCTTTGGACTGGTCCTTGTTGACCAGCCCCTTTGGACGGGTCCTTTTTTGCATTTTTTTACGGGTCCCGGAGGACGGGTCCTTGTTGACGGGTCCCTGTGGGCGGGTCCTTTGGACTGATCCCTATGGACTGGCCCATGCATTTTATCCAAATTATGTCAAAGGGACCCACCCACAGGGACCCGTCAACAAGGACCCGTCCTCCGGGACCCGTAAAAAATGCAAAAAAGGACCCGTCCAAAGGGGCTGGTCAACAGGGACCAGTCCAAAGGGATACATCAACAGAGATCAATCAAAAGGGGTCAATCAACAGGGATCAATCAGTTATGCTACGGCAGCCATTTTGGAACTTTTTGATCACACCTCGTAGGGTTAGGTTAGGTTGAGTTAAGCTACGACCGCCATTTTGGAACTAATTCGTAGTTTCCAAAATATAGACAATTTTGAAAATTGGACTTTTTTTTTGAAAAAATGAAAAAATGTTAGGTTTTGTTCTAACGTTAAAGGACTTAAAGGACATTTGTTTGAGTCTATATATGACTTTTTAGAATGATTAGTTTTCAAAATATCGTCTACTTTCAAAATTGAACCTTTTTGGATTTTGTCCCAGAGACCTGGGACTTGGTTTGTGCGTAGATTGGGTAAATACCTGTCATTTATGTCAAATACATTTTTTGTGTAATTTATAGTTTACAAAATATAGCCCATTTTTTAAAAATGATCAATATTTGGAAAAAGGTCAAATTCCATGTTTTGTTCTAACGATTAAGGACATAAAAGCCATTGGTTTGAGTCTACATATGACTTTTTAGGATGATTAGTTTTCAAATTATAGCCTACTTTCCAAACATTTTTTGGAAAAATTTAAAGAATATATATATATATATATATTTTGACTGAGAATGGGATAGACGTAGGAGATGGAGTTAGCATATGATTTTTAGTTTAAATATATAGCCTACTTTCTCAATTTACCTTTTTTGAAAAATTTGAAATGTATAATGTTTTTGACTAGGCGAGGAATGGAGTTGAGAGACCATCATTAACCTTAGAGTAGTTTGGATTCTTGGAATTTTAGTGTGTTGTTGTTGCTTACAAACATGACGGTAAGCATTATGCTATCATAAAAAGGGCTGAGATACTTTCCATGAACAAGAGAAATATCCTCTAAATACATTGACAAAAACAACTTGTGAAATAAGCCATTACGAATAGGGTATCACAAAATAACTTGTCAAATAAGCCATTACAAATAGGGTACCACTTTTACACCCCACTTTTGCACTCACTTTGCACTCACTTTTACAACTACTTTTACACTTACTTTGCACTCACTTTTACACCCACTTTGCACTCGAACATTACATCATCTGACATAATAAAAATAGGCATGGTTGTTGTCGAGACCGAGATAAGAGTGGGGGGTCATGAATTTATAGTGATAGGATCGGAAAACCCATTATCACTTTAGTATTGACATCAAGCAAAAATTTTAAAAAAATATATCGTGTTTTTGACAGAGTGGGATAGACATAGTTATAAGAGTTGAGAGTCGATAATTAATCTAAAAGAACTCTGGAATTCATGGAATCTTAGTGTGTTGTTGTTGTTGTTGTTGCTTACAAACCGGTATGGTCACGGCAGGTGAGGTTAGCTAGGATTAGATTAGGATATGTTCAGGTAGTTTCCATAGTCACCGCTAGATAGCGGAAACATACTTTGCGTGTCGCATGTGGCTATTTGACAAAGTTTTACTGTGTGAAAAAACGTGCTTGTATAACCTGTGTATATAAATTTAATATACAAATAACCACTAAGTGTTAAGAACTAACATGTATAGCCTAGTATAGGGAATATAGGGGTCCTTAACAAGATAGAGTGTCCAACACACGAGTGTACAGCCTTTTGATATGCAGTAAGTACCTGATCACACCTACTATCAATTGCACCTACCTTTAATCGCGTCTACTATCAATTGCGTCTACTACCAATCACGCCTACTAGGACATGACTTTTCATTAAACCAAAACATTTCCTTTTTTGTCAGCCCTACCCCTCTCATCAACCTATGACGTCATAGTCATAGTCAGCCTTACAGCAAGTCTAAACTTGTAGAACATGTCACGTGACAAAGTTAGGTTAGGTAAAGTTAGGTTATGTTAGGTGAGCTGAGGTTAAGTCTTAAAATAACCCCTCTCTGCCTTGTACTTTGTATAAACATTGACACTGTAAATTTGTAATATCAAAAATGATCTAAGTCGCGCCCATATCAATCACGTCTACTATCAATCGCGCCTACTAAGATCACGTCTACTCTCAATTGCAACTACTATCAATTGAGCCTACTATGAAATGCGCTTACTACAAATCACGCCTACTATCAATCACGCCTAGTATCAATTGCGTCTACTATCAATCAAGCCTACTATCATTTGCGTCTACTATAAATCGCGCTCATGTCAAATCGCGCCTACTATGAATTACACCTACTATCAATCGCGCCTACTATCAATTGCGTCTACTATAAATCGCGCCCATGTCTAATTACGCCTACTATCAATCGCGCCTACTATCTTTCGCGTCTACTATAAATCGCGCTCATGTCAAATCACGCCTACTATCAATCACGCCTACTATCAATTGCGTCTACTATTAATCGCACCTACTATCAATTGTGTCTACTATAAATCGCGCCTACTAGGACATGGCGTTTCATTAAACTAAAACATTTCCTTTTTTGTCAGCCTCTCACCCCTCCCATCAATCTATGACGTCATAATCAGTCTTAAAGCAAGTCTAAACTTGTAGAACGTGTCACGTGACAAAGTTAGGTTAGGTAAAGTTAGGTTATGTTAAGTGAGCTGAGATTATGTCTTAAAATACCCCCTCTCTACCTTGTACTTTGTATAAACATTGACACTGTAACTTTATGATATCAAAAATGATCTGAGTCGCGCCCATGTCAAATTGCGCCTACTATCAAACGCGTCTACTATCAATCACGCCTACTATCAATCGCGCCTACTATCATTTGCGTCTACTATAAATCGCGCTCATGTCAAATCACGCCCTCTATCTATCACGCCTACTATCAATTGCGTCTACTATTAATCGCGCCTACTATCAATTGCGTCTACTATAAATCACGCCTACTAGGACATGACGTTTCATTAAACTAAAACATTTCCTTTTTTGCCAGCCTCTCACCCCTCCCATCAATCTATGACGACATAATCAGTCTTAAAGCAAGTCTAAACTTGTAGAACATGTCACGTGATAAAGTTAGGTTAGGTAAAGTTTGGTTATGTTAAATGAGCTGAGGTTAAGTCTTAAAATACCCCCTCTCTACCTTGTACTTTGTATAAACATTTACATTGTAACTTTATAATATCAAAAATGATCTAAGTCGCGCCCATGTCAAATTACGTCTACTATCAATCGCGCCTACTATCAATCACGCCTACTATCAATTGCAACTACCATCAATTGAGCCTACTATGAATTGCGCTTACTACAAATCACGCCTACTATCAATCACACCTAGTATCAATTGCGTCTACTATTAATCACGTCTAGTATCAAATACACCTACTATCCACGTCTACTATCAATTGCGTCTACTATAAATCACGCCTACTAGGACATGACGTTTCATTAAACTAAAACATTACCTTTTTGGCCAGCCTCTCACCCCTCCCATCAATCTATGACGACATAATCAGTCTTAAGGCAAGTCTAAACTTGTAGAACATGTCACGTGACAAAGTTAGGTTAGGTAAAGTTTGGTTATGTTAAGTGAGCTGAGGTAAAGTCTTAAAATACCCCCTCTCTACCTTGTACTTTGTATAAACATTGACACTGTAACTTTATGATATCTAAAATGATCTAAGTTGCGCCCATGTCAAATTACGTCTACTATCAATCGCGCCTACTATCAATCACACCTACTATCAATTGCATCTACTATCAATTGAGCCACTATGAATTGCGCTTACTACAAATCACGCCTACTATCAATCACGCCTAGTATCAATTGCGTCTTCTCTTAATCACGTCTAGTATCGATTACACCTACTATCAATTACGTCTACTATCAATTGCGTCTACTATAAATCAGGCCTACTAGGACATGACGTTTCATTAAACTAAAACATTTCCTTTTTTGCCAGCCTCTCACCCCTCCCATCTGCAAAACGTTCTTGTATAAGCTGTGTATTTAAATTCAATATATACAATTAACCACTAAGTGTTCAGAACAACATGTCTAGGGTATATATGGGATCCTTAGCAACAAAGAAAAAAATACGGTCTAACCTACGAGTGTACGGTCTTGTCATACGCAGTAAGTACCTGTTAACCTTGACTAGGGTATAAGAATATTGTCAGTTGACTACTGCCTGTTACAGTGTTCACATCGTGAAAGACCGTCTCTCCTACCAGTCTCCAGCCTTGTGATACGCAGTAAGCAGCTGTTGGCGGAAAACAACATCCATAAATCTTGACATTTAGGAAAGTGTGTGTGTAAATCACTTGTAATCTAAAGATTGTTCATGTGTCTTTACTAAAATTTAATTCATATGTATTAGTTGATATGGAAGTCTCAACAACCAGTCATGGCTTGCCATGTGTCTTCTATAAAGGATATACATATATTGTAAAAACAACCAATAAAGATGGAACTGTTATTTGGCGATGTTCAAAACAACGATCCAAAAAGTGTCGAGGAATGATTTAAACAAAAGACTCCAACGTACTTACTTCAAAGAAACATCATTGTGAATCTCAAATTAATACACATTTAAATACGCAAAATACTCTAACCGAGGTAAAAAAAAAGCAAGTCCAAGAAAAATATATTGCTGCTCAAGATAGTGCATTGTTTGTTAAAAAGCATTCATCATCACCTCAAAAAGACATGTTAGGACAAATACCATCGTTCAAAATACCCTTAACACTATCAAACGCAACGCAGACTCTACAAGAGGTCCCTGTGGAAAACAAACAAGAGGAATTGGATAGTTCTAGTGATGTTGAGAAAGATGATGATGATGATGATAATGATGGTGACAATGACTATAATAATTTTGATGATAATATTCATAATGATGATGATGATGATAATTATGAAAAAGAAGAGGATGAGGGTTTTATGTTTATAAAACCATTGCGGCTTCCCCAGTTTTTAAGAGCAAGAGTACCTGGAGAAAGTTGTAAAAGAATCTACAACAAGCGTTGTGTTTAAAAATCTATATCGAACAATGGTAAAGAGATAGAGTTGAATTCAGTGTGTGTAACTATTATAAAATGAATTTAATAAAAATATTGTATGGGTATTGTCTGTTTTTCTTAATTACTATCCCCATGTCCCACTATTAATACAATTGTTAACCATCAACAGTCTCTGACTATGTTCAGAAAGAGAGTGGCCTTAAACAATACACTATATCTATGGTTTGTGTACCGAGTATCATAATAATGCAGTGTGGCCAAGCCATGTTAAGGCAATAGTTATGTCAGGTAAGGGATACGAACCCTTGCTTCCATATACAGAAAATTTGATCTTAGTCAAACACCTTAACCACTCGGTCAACCTGACAGTTACTAATTTAATTAGTCTTGAGGACTTCAGTGTTTACAAAACTTTTTCCAGTATACATTGACTAAACCACTTGCTTGTTTTGAAATATAGATTTTGTTTTGTTTTACCATAACATTGCAGTTATGAGTCTTGTGAACTGGGTGTTCAATATAGGGTTAAAGGCATTTTAAAATCATTTTAGAAAAGCTCTTAGGTATCGTGTCATGGGTTTTAGTAATGCATTACTGTTCGTTGACTAACATTTACCGTTACACAACATTATTTCAGTGACCTTACATGTTTTTGTTTGAGTCTTTAGTCCTTTGACTGGTTTGATGCAGATCTCAGCGCCTATCTGTCCCGAGCTAATCGTTTCATCTCTATATAGCTACCACACCCTACATTCAAGGCTATCTGTTTAACATATTCTAAACTTGGTCTACCCCTACAGTTCTCGTCCTCGAACCTTTCTTCCATAACTACGTTTGCTATTCTTGGGTGTCTTAGTACGTGTCCTACCAACCTATCTCTTTACTTCATTAACACTCGCCAGATGCATCTCTTCTCCCCCACTCGTCTTAATACCTCTTTGTTAGTAACCCTATTTACCCATCTAATCTTCATCATTCTCCTGTAACACCACATTTCAAACACTTCAATTCTCCACTTTTCTGCTACACCCAATTGTCTATGTTATACTTTCATAGAGTGCCACACTCCAGACAAAGGCCTTCAAAATGACTTCCTAATACCTAAATCTATATTCAATGTCAACAGATTCTGTAGAAATGCTTTCCTTGTCTGTGCTACATAAGAATCCTATTCGTGTCTGGTATAATGTCTTGCTTAGCAAACATAGTCACTCAAGAGGTCTAAGCATTTTTTGTATATAACCCAAAATAGCAAACAGTTTTTCTAAAACCCTACTCATTGGTCAATAACAAGCAGAGTCGCCAAAGTGTTTCGTTGGTAGTTAACTCATGTCTGGTTAATCAATTCCTTTCATATTGTTATCCAATTGTAGTAGTAAGGACTGGTGAACAACGTCAGTTCAACACACTGCTTTACACACAAATGTAGTTAGGCCCTTTGACATAATTTGGATAAATTTCATGGGCCGGTCCATAGGGACCAGTCCAAAGGGGCCGGTCTAAAGGGACCCTTCCACAGGGACCCATCAACAGGGACTTGTCAACAAGGACCCATCAACAATGGCCCGTCAACAATGACCAGTCATCAATGACCAGTCTACAATGACCTGTCAATAGGGACCCGTCAACAATGACCCGTCCACAGGGACTCATCAACAAGGACCCGTCAGCAATGACTCGTCAACAGGGACCCGTCAAAAAGGACCTGTCAAAAAGGATCCATCAAAAATGACCCCCTGTCAAAAAGGGCCCGTCCAAAAGGGGCTAGTCAACAGAGACCAGTCCAAAGGGACAAATCAACAGAGATCAATCAACATGGATCAATCAAAAGGGGCTATCACCTCAAGGCCTGACATATCCCTCTTTGATTATTGGTTTGCCAATCGACAAGCGTCACTTAAAATAATTTTTGATCAGCACTCGTGGGTTGGGTTAGGTTAGGTTACACTACAGCCGCCATCTTTTAAAAAGCCCGCCCTCTTACAAAAGCCATGAGTGGGCATGCTAATTCATAGTGGCTTTCCACCGCACACATGTCTCTTGTGTAGAACAACTTTTCATTCCATATTAGCATTCAAACTCTCACATGTTGCAATTGGAAAGAGAGATTCTCTAAAAAAATAAAATTTCACCCCCTAGTAGGGGTAGGTTTTATTTTTGGGGTTGAAATATGTTGTCCATAGGAAAGGGGGTATCAGCCCGAGTTCAATGACACCTCGTACAAGTCTCTAGTCTGATTAGTTAGCGAGATATTGCCGTTTTAGTATTCCAGCGGTGGAGCGGTGGTGGTGGGGCCAGAACTCTCACAAAACCACTACTCACAGCATTTGTTAACATATAGGATTTGGTGCACACATCTTGATCGTTCACAGGGTCTGCAACATTTGTGATACGTTTATTCTGAACCTCATATTCTCCCTTGATACGCCGTAAGCGATAATAATCTACATACTTTTTTGAACATGCGTCCGAGTTTAATTGAGGTTCTTTTATATTGGTTAATCGCTTTCCATTTAAGGCGTAATTGCCATCCGTTGTGCGTGGCAATACATTTGCATCAACATATCGTTTAGTAGCCGGATCTGTATCCTGTTTCGGATCGTTTGTCAAAACAAATTGTTTATTTGTTTTCTTTGTTTTAAGTGTTCTTCCAAAGACATCCATGGTTACACTGGAACTGAAACATCCACTTGCTTCACATATATAGAGACCGCCTCTTCCCCTTTCACGTTTAGTTGATATGCAGATTATTAAGCAACAACATTCACTTCCGTAGGGAGACTTGGTTTCACACCTCTTCTCGACATCGTCTGAAGAACGTCAAGGATCACTCTTCCCATCTTCCATTCGCTGTCTCATCGCCGGACCATCAGGATGTGGAAAGACCAATCTTCTGCTTACCCTCATCACCTCCTTAAACGGAGTGCGCTTTCAAAATATCTATATCTTCGCCAAATCGCTGTATCAAACGTATACGTGTTCTTGGAACAGGTCATGTCAGGTCTGCGCAACATGGGCTACTTTACATTCGCAGCGCACGAAGACGTCATTTCTCCAGACAATGTTCGCCCCCATTCGCTCATGATTTTTGACGATGTGGCCACAGAACAACAGGCCATCATTCAGGCTTACTTTAGCACGGGGCGTCATAAATATCTCGTCTGTTTTTATATCGCTCAAACCTATTCGCGCATACCAAAACAGTTAATTCGTGACAATGCCAACGTGATTGTTTTCTTCCAACAGGATGAGGGCAACATGCGTCACATCTACGATGATCACGTGAACCCAGACATGACCTTTCATGCCTTTACACAGTTGTGCGCCACGTGTTGGAACGCTCATCACCACAGATGTCTTTTTATCGATAAGCAAAGCAACATCAACAATGGACGCTACCGCATGGGGTTTGAACATTTCATTTGTATTTAAGTAGCTGCATTGCTTTTCTGAACGTCATTTGTTCAGATATCATGGCAACAACAGGGAGTCAATTAAAAAAGCATATTATCCGTGCGCGAAATAGCATTCGTCAAAAGTTTCGGTATCTAAAACGTGCACATGCCGATAGTGAACTGTTTGTCGAAAAACATTTGAAGTCACCTCTGGAAGCTGTGTTGAAAGGAACATCAAAGCCCAGTACACACTCAAAAGAAACACAAGCAATTGAAGAGGAAGAGGAGGAAGAAGATTATGAAGAACCTGAGGATGTTTTTTCTCCATTGCTTCCATCTTCTAGCTCCAAAGAATCACTGCTGCCCCAGGTTTTGAAAACATCAATAATTCCTGAAACACCCCCTAGACACAAAGAAAAGCAGCCTGCTCTTAAGGACATATTGAATACACCCGAACAATATGTGCGGTTAAAATCCATTTTACTGCAAAATTATGGTGCGTTGGTTACGCCCTTCCTTGAAGATCTTTTTACTAAGAAAACTGATACTACCTATGGCGTTCGCTATGAAAACAATAGATTTCGAATTGGCGATTCACCAATCAAGATAAGTGACAAGGTTTTGATTGTCAAAACAGTTCGTTACAAATTGACACCTGGTCTTCTAGAACTTTTATTTTCACGTACACCTTCTAAGGAGGACTATGATAAAAATTATCTTGAAAAGTATAAAAACATCTTGATGGCTACAAATGGTTTTAGACGCAATTATAAACGTTCTGAAGCAATAAATGCTAATAGGGGTTTCAAATATACGACCATCATATCGAAATTGTTTCTCACCTATGCAAGTGTTCACCGTGCAAATTTAGCGTCCGGTATCACATATAATACTTTGAAACCATTCATCGATTTCGCCTATTGGAACAATTCCAATAAGTTAGTTAAACGTCCGCAACTGCTACGTGCATCGGAACAGGCCGGTCATACCGGACACGAGGCAGAAGTTTTAGAAATAGAGGAGGAGCTTCGTCATGCTGGCATTATTGTCTAATGAGTCAACGTGATCATACACCCTCGCCTGTCAAGGCAGGCATTGCTCACGAGTTGCATAGACCGGCTCGTCGTCTCTACCATCGTCGTCATGTCATCACTCGTGGTGTTGACGATCTTTGGCAAGCTGATTTGGTTGAAATGATTCCCTATGCAAAAGCTAACAACGGGGTCAACTATCTGCTCACCATCATCGATGTTTATTCCAAAATGGCCTTTGTTGAACCTGTGCGGAATAAATCTGCAAGTCAGCGCTCAAAACGACAACTTCGTTTGCTTCAAACAGGCAAATAATTTTTCAACAAGAATTTTTTCCCTTATCTCAAATCACTTGACATCCATCACTATTCCACATACAACAATCTAAAAGCAAGTGTTGTAGAAAGTTTCAACCGCACACTCAAGACACACATGTGGGAAAAATTTACAGCAAGAGGATCCAATCGCTGACTTGAACTTGTAAGCGACCTAGTGACACGTTACAACAACACCCAACATAGAACCATCAGAATGAAACCATGCCTTGTAACCAAGAACATTACGCAATTGGATCCCATTCATCACAAAATCAAAACAGTAGATCCGCGTCGCCATCGATTACATATTGGTAATTATGTGCGCATCAGTAAACATAAGACAATCTTTGCCAAAGCATACACACCAAACTGGAGCACAGAGATATTTCGCATTCACAAGGTGAAACTTACTAATCCAGTTGTCTATTTACTTGATCACCTCAGCAAGCAGCCAATCAAAGGTGGATGCTACATTGAGGAACTGCAAAAGATACAATATCCCAAGCATTATCTTGTTGAAAAAATTGTACAAAAACGTGGCGATAAACTTCTTGTTAAGTGGCTAGGTTTTAATGCCACTTATAATTCATGGATTAATAAATTAGATCTGGTGTACACCATCTTGTTTTATTTCACCCGTTTAGAGGAAATACAACTCCAGATTCATTCTTGCTTGTTTACCATTGAGTACATTCAACAACCAGTTCATTCGCCTCACAATCCCATTCTCACCTAGCTCATCAATCAAACCACACCCAGGGTAAACCTAAAAATGTTTAATGACAGAGTTCTACAGTTCCACCTTCATTCATGTTTGTTTACATTCCCCACCAACCTAGCATGCCAGGTTTAAACAACCACCATCCATCTCCTTTCACCTCATCGCCCCGTCCTCTCAATCCCATTAAGCTCATTCCAGTCCATGACCAACACGTTAACAACTCCTCCTGTGACGTCACACACCGGTTGACCAATCAAATCTGTCCACAGTCTCAAATTCGTAACACGTGAATGTAAGCCATTCAAATCTCCCGGGTCGGCACAAATGAACATTCGGAATCCTTCGACTGCACTGGGAACCAATCGGCTACAAAGGAAGGCTATATAGGACAAGTCACCGCCAGATCAATCGTTCATTCCACAAAAGAGACTGGACCGCGGAGGCTCGCACAGCCTCTTCAATCCCTCCCCCTCCCTCACCCCTTTGTTTACCTTCCCGTTCATTAAACACCCACCCGCACCCCTTACTCCTACATCCCTACCAACCTCCTCCTCACCTCCATCCACGCTCCTAAACCGGTTCCTTGTCCTTCCAGGTTTGTTTACCTTTCGGGTCCTGATGACCTTGAGGGTGGTGGTCGACCTTGGGGTAAATGACCTCAAGGTCATCGGCCAGCCCCCCATCCCCCTCATTTGCTTCAATAACGGTATTTGAGTTCGAACCGGTCTAGCTCCCCTACTTGTATGCAATTGAAAATGTGAATTTGCAGCTTCGTCCACTAAAACCAGCTATTTCCCAAGTGTTGTTAATATGTTCTGAATTTTATAAATCCGTTTTGGACTTTTAAAAAATTCGCTGCTCTGTCGCTCATTTGCGAAGTGCCCGTATGTTTTATGGGAGAAATCTGAATATTTATATGCTATTGTAAATGTGAATTTGCAGCTTCGTCCACAAAAACTAGCAATTTCCGGCGAGGCGTTAATATGTTATGAATTTTATAAGTCCAATTTGCTTAAGTTCAGTGCCAACATGTGAATTATTAGCAGAGACACACGTAATTAATCCATGAATTATCTGAAAGTGAACACTAATAAAATAATATTACACCGCAAGGGACTGGTAAAACAGACTGCACGCCGCAGTTAAAAGGAACACTTTCTTGGTGGTAGCAGCATTCAAGGCCAATTGCCTAGCGCATAGACTCATGGACAGACAGGCATATCGTGCACAGCTGTGATCCACTTCAAACATGACATTCTCACAACTTTATTAAAGATTCTATAGCATCACAACACTTACTTGGCTACTGTATTTATAGTACGCTACAGCTTAACATATTTCTGAGCAGAGTACAATTCTATGAACACTACAGTGAATATAAGGCAAGTCACGAACACTTGGAATATGTGGAATACTTTTCCAGCACTCTAATGATATCTAATGATTATTCGGGGGCCAAGATTTTTCAACATACCACTCTCACATAATCTGAACATGATGGGAACGTATACAACAGGATGACTGCTTACATTAATCAAGAGAAAACTTATTAGTGAAGATGCAAACCAGGATTCAGGAACAATTACACTATAAGGAAGAACAGCATGTAGATGATGGTGATACAGGGGTTAAAATGACATCGATTATTCAAGATGAAGCACATCCCTTAACACCGGGGGATCATATGGAGGTCATACTTCATTACAACATCTACGAGGGCAGTGAGCCCATATGGCACCAACTGAACATAATGACAGCCATTACCATGAATTATTGCATTGATTCCTATTTCAGGTGACTCATATAAATATTCCTGATTTTCAAACTAATAGAGTAAACTAGAAATAAGACATTGCTATAATTATACACATTTTTCACTATACATTTGATAACTTGGACGGTTGATGGATTGAATTATTTTAATTAAACAAAATTAATTCTACTTTTGCAATATGTTTCTTCTGTATTGTGAAATTTGAAGCACAGTTAATTAATTGATGCGATTGCCAATGGATGATCGAATATTTCACACTGCTAGTTAACGACTTTGACTAATTGAGTCAAGTGGAACATATTTAAACCTACGATGAATTATTATGGAATAATTAATTTGTTATAATTGCAGATAATATGACAATTTATTGCTAAATTTTGATTGCCAAGATTATTCGGTAAACCTACAGTGATTTTCAAATTATTATGAATCTTGAATGGATCAGTTTAGATGGGTTCAGATGATTGAAGTTGATAGAATATTGAGAATTGTATGATAGTATTCAAAACTTCTTGGAACAGCACAATGAAGTATAGCACAGGTAGTAATAATGTTGTAGACACTTTATTTAAGGTGGTCTTAGAGTACCAACAGTAGGATGTGAGTCAGGTGACCAATCCAATTTATAACAATGATTAAATGAATTATTAAGGGACTTCACTACTAATGATGGTTATTATGAATATTTGAGGATGTGTGCGTGTTAACACAATCCTATTATGGTCAATAATAATATGCGTGCTACTGATACTTATAATTGTTTATGGTTAAATGGATGTGCTGATGTACGAATGCAGGTTACATAATCTTATAGAAATATTGAAACTAATGTCAGAATTCAGATGAGTTTGATTATTTTAATCTGAATAATTAACGGAAATCACAGGTGATCTGATATTAATTAATCAATGAATTTAACATTGCAATATTAATTATATACTTTTCTGATGATGATAATTATTCATTGAATAAACAATAATAGGAAGTTAATGGAATGTATTTCTCAGATAGACGATTATGAATAAAACCCTGCTGCAATTAAGGAAGTCAAATTAATTAGAACATCATTGATATCTGGTACATTGATTTATCTCAGAACAGTATTACAAAGGAGATGAACTTAAGGTAGTCTTCCAACACGAATAAGTAAAACATTTGTACATAGTTTCTTTTCATTGCATCATTCTTCGAATTTATTAAGGTGATTTATCATTGATTACCAGTCTACGTATTCTAATATTTGAATAATATGTGTGTGTGAAATGAATACTCTCGTCAGTTAGATTAGTAACTGGGGAGGAAAATGTATAGTTTAAACATTAAAGTTTTTATTCGAAGCTCAATAGTGAAAGTGAAGTGATTCTTTTTTACTGTGCAAGTTTAATTCCGCTATTCATCGAATTATTGAGCTTTACTTTCAATATTTATGAATAACCCCGGGCATAAATATAGGACGATCCCAACCTATTATTAAACCATGAAATCGTAGCAGTGATTTTAGCTATTTGTGTTCGTCTGCTCTTAAAATAGAAGACGATATTTATTTTAGGAATTTTTAAATTATTCCTGTAGGTCTGAGCTTCTCCCTGAATGAGTAATACGATCCTATTTTATTTTGGAAATATATGTCCGAGTTAACCTTTCTCACCTATTCCGTTAAACGACCCCGAGATATTAGATCTTTTGCCAGCCCGATAATTTTGATTCTAGCTAGCTTTTTCTCTACACATGTTTCTTTTATATCGAGCTGTATCGTTTCTTTGACATCACGATGTGATTGCTGGGCCAACGTGACATCTGGGAAACGCGAAAAAACATTTTTAAGTCATAACTGCATAGCAAGAAGTGTCAATTCATTAAAGAAACTAAATGTCTATGTGCATAAATCACAAATAAAAACAGCTTGCTCACATACTGAGCAATCCACATGAGCCTATCAGCTACAAACAGTGCATCTAATCCACGTTTCTCCCGCTTTCAAGTCTTTAAACGTCTCCCTACAGAGATGCATTCTGCCTTATCCTCCGCTGGTGATGAGAATTGAGGAGGCAGAGATAATTCTGATTCTCCGGATAATATGGACACGTCAGTGTCTTACGAATCAGAAGATTCATCTCTAAATGGAAGTCGTCTTTCTGCACACAGATATTGTTGTTGAAGCTTAGGTCAACATTATGTCTTGCTCTTCAATGTAACCAAGTTTCCATTTGAGTTGATTTTTGCCTGTTTGAAGCACTAGAGGAGTTGTACGAAATTATCTGGTTTCCTGATGTGTTAGGTCTTGCATTTTGATCGGCATCTTTGGGATTCTTTTTTTCTCGAGAATTTTTAAGTACAGTCTTGTAAGGTGAATCTGTGATCACTATAGCTACTGAAGCTTGTCGTCCCTTTTCTTCAGAATGCGAACAGGTGCAATATCCTCAGGACTAACATAATTGCTATGTCCACTGTGATCAATTCTTGTTTGAACAGATGTTTGATGGTGATTATGATTAAGATCACCATCTGATTGAGTCACTGCTACTTCCTCCTCTTCCTTGCCCTTGCAATCAATGAAATACGATTCTGTGAAAACACTTCTGTCCAGAGGATAAAGCCCTGTAACTTTGAATCCGTTGACAGCAATGTCACCGGTTTGAGTTTTCAGGTACGCTTTGCCAAACAATTCAGCAATGTCATATGGTGTCAATGGACGCTGAATTTCACGCAGTTTAATTCGGACAAATTCACTTTAATAACTCTTCAGGGGACCCATAAATGTTCCGTCCAGATGTTGCAACTTGTGACTTGAATGAGGTGGCCAACTCGTAATTGACACATGATCATCTCTCGCCCTTGTTATGACCTCTAGGTTACGTGTATGGGAGAAACACCCATCAAGAATTTAATGTACAGGTAATTCTGCGGAAGGTTGGGTTTTTTCAAAAGTGATGAAACCACTGAGTGAAGAGTTCAGTTTGCTCCCAACCAGAAGGGTGACAAGCCAATTGCTACAGGTGGAGCACCTCTCTTTAGCCGATCGCTCCAAATCACACGTGGGAATATTTGCACAGGTGGAATGAAAGTGCCACCAGCGCTCATTGAAGCTATTGGCACATGGGCACCTTTCTCCGCGTTTCCCCTTTAGGACTGTAATTTTAGGTATTTTGCTCTGAACAACACTTGGTCCTGTCTCATCCACATTAAGAATTCTATCAGCCAGATAACCAAACATATCATATAGCATTTCAAGAATGTCATAGAACAGTCAACTATCTCTCTTATGAAGCCAACAACTCGAGTAAAGGTGGTACCGGTAGGGTTCCTTATGGAGATCACCTCTTTGTAGCGGTTCACGAAGTGGTCGAACCATGCATGGCCAGCCATTCTCTTTGAAAATGCTTGATTGATTCTCTTGTTTACGGATAATTGGAAAGCTATTCTTCTTACATCATCAGGGGCTGATGACCTCATAGCGCTGCCCCTTGAAACCACAATAACTAACTTCCTACATCATTTCTTGTCAAGCCGTAAAATGTTTTCTCCATCGGCAATAAATATTGCACCAGGTCATTGTCTTACTCAGGAGACAAAATAGACTTTCGTCCTAGTTTACTAGAAGTTACAATTTCTGTTAGAGATTCAGTCTTTAATGTCAAACGATGCAATGTAGATCTTGGAAGATTGTAAAGAATAGCAGCTTGTCGTACTCCGAAATATCTTCTTCTCACGACTGTAACTGCAGCTTTCATGTCCTTCTCATTCCACGTTTTACGGATTCCTTTCGGTGAAGACCCGAACATTGTCCTTGCCATCTCAAGCTAGCGAGCGGTCGAGACTTGCACACATAACCATTGTGGTTTTAATATGGGACTTGTCTGTCCCATATTGCCACCAATAGCCTAGGAGTACTTAACCTTGAAATATTCCAATGAACATTTATTCCCCGGGCGAAACAAATAACTATAAAGTTCCTACTATCCACTGTACAATAGCAGAAATGGAATAACTGTGCCTTACCTAACCACTGAAAAATACAAGCTGTAATATCCGTCTGAAAATACTTTTAACCTATTTGAAAATATAAACCCTCCTCTCAAAACAACAGCTCTCAAGCGACTGGTGCGCTATAATCTCTGACGAGGCTGCCTAACATTAAAAACAAAATGGCGCCACTGGAATATATTCGCGCTAATAGAATAGCTGTAACTGGCGTGTCCCATTTTACAACTCCGTCCTGTATTACCACTTTCCCCAGTGGAAGTAGGAGACTTTTGCTACTCAGGAAGCAAAATAAGCAGTGATGGACGAAGCAAAGTGGATCACTATTATAGATATTACTTTCATGATTGACCTTAACGGATACCCGCGTTAAAATGAATGGCCATAGGTTCAAATCCCACCATCAGCCCCCTTGAAATGGTTCTTCTAACCTAGTCTCAGATCCCGTAAAATGGGGAATAATATCTAAAAATTAATTAATTCATTTCGAATCAGCCTTCTATGGACCATGACATTCTAACTGTCTCACTCCTCGCGCCCATTTGGTTTTCCACCCCTGAATGTAAGTACTGATGTGGTCTTGCTGAGCTCATTGGCTTCACATGTCCATAACATTTAATCCCTCTTTTCCGAAAGGTATCTATTATCTTTTCCACGCGAGTATACAGCTCATAGTTATGCCGACTTCTATATTATTATCTTTGATCGGACCCAAGATCAACCTCAAAATTATTATCCTTTCTTTGTCATCCAGTTTTTCCACCAAGCCTCTTTTGTTCATCGTGAGGCATTCAAAAGCGGTCAAGACCTCCGGACGGATGACAGTGCAGTAGACCCTAATGACTTAGCTTTGCGTTGAAGGATATTGACCGCTGGTTGAATAGTAAGCCGTTTCAACTTTTCTCATGCGTGATCCAAAGGCTCCTTTATCTGATACATTGGGTGTTATAATTTCTCCCAAGATTTTAAACTTTGCCACTCGCTTTAGGTTTCCTTGTTCCCCTACAAGTTGTTTGGGTGCCGGTCAAATATTGGTTATGAACTTCATCTTCTCATAGGAGATCTGGAGTCCTGCTTTCGCTGCTTGGGCACTAAGCCGATATACCCGTGCCGAGAAAATATCTTGACATTGTTACCATTTTTAATCTATTTTCATTTAAGAAAAAAAATAGGTTTATGAGATCACCTTTTGTCCGTGAGTGTGTTCCCATAATAACTTCTAAACGGTTGGAGTGATTTCAATGAAATTCAGTAAGGTCATAGCACCATTTTGGCCGACCCCAAACCGTGCACTTTTATGAGACTCTTGAAAACCTGTGAACTACAAGACGAACATGGTGTCCAAGCGAATTTGAAACTTTCATATAGTTTTTTCTCACGATTTAACCATTTAAACGCAGTGTAACTAGGTACAGAAAATGAAAAAAAAAAAACACTGTAATGCACTAGCATCTCATTTAGTTCAATTGTTTACATAACCTCAATATGGCGACTGTGCGAAATATTTCACCGACAATCAATATATCTGAAAATATTAAAGATATCACCCTGAAATTTTGTACGGTGGTAAAGGATAATACTGCAAGTTCATCTATGTAACTTTCAAAAGTCTGTTAAGTACAAAACTAACATGGCGGCCAAGAAAATTTTAAACATTTTAATAGACATTTCACGCGATTTAACTATCTAAGCGCAATGAAATATGGTACATTAAATATTTATACACATTGTAATGCCCTAGTATCTAATGAAGTTCAATTGTTTACATAACCTCATGATGACGGATGTGCGAAATTTTAATATTAAGTTTTTATTTTTTGCGTATTAATCATGTGATCGATGTGAACGTTTGAATAATGAACCTACGCAATAATAATCATCTAATAGTACATTACTCTATGACCTACTTCTATAAAAATCCAACATGGTGACCATCCCAAATATGTATACGGTTCTCAATATCTTAATCTATGACAGCAATCAAACTAAATTATTTTATGTTGATAGTGGCCATGCAGGTAAGTTCGCCTATGGGACTTTCAATAACCTGGTGAGCACACATACAACATGGCGGCGTTGCGAAATATAAATATCTGAATGGACGTTTCTCGCGATTTAATCAACCGAGCGCAGTGAAACGTGGTAACGGTAAATGCTTATGCACTTTTTAATCCACTGGCATCTACATTACTTCAACTGTTATCATAACCAAAAGATTGCAGCTGTGCGCCGTTTTAAAAACTGGTTTTTATTTCTTGTATCCTAATCATGCGATTGAAGTTTTAATACTACACCTACACAATAATCTTTTAAGCTATACATACATACATATTAAAATCCAACATGGCGACCATCCGAAATCTTAAGACGGTTCTCAATATCTACGAATCAATCACAGCAATCAAACTTAAATTTTGAATGTTGATAGAGGCAAATATCTTAAATAGTATATACGAATATAGGCTGTATAGTTCTTCACAGAACTACTTGTTACTGTTATTATTTCCGTATGGCCTACCATTCCTTGTGACACGACACTAGATGGGATGGAGTTGTCAGCGTCATGTCCGGCCGTCTTTGCTCCCAGGAATTACTCGGTACTCATTTCTGGTGTAGGCTGAGTGAACCCCAGTGCTATATTGCGCCCGTTGACGCATGTTTGCTCAGACAACAGAGACTAAAACTTATGCTGAAATGTAACTGAACATACCCTGCGAGCGGCGGGAAGAAGCTGAAGCAATATCGCTTATGACTATATTTTTACTTATTTTTCACATTCCAAAAATCTACTATAATTATAACTAAGTAATTCTGCATATTTGTAGTACAGCATACTTCGTAAATCGAAGAAACTATCAATTTACGCGGCCAGCTCATGTACTGAGAGCACGCCATATTTGGTAATACCAGTTCCTATTCGTCTGTGGAAGAGACAACATGTGCATGATGGAGCACAAGTGAAAGGAAACCATGTGGCAGGAAAAATCTACGAATAACTTTCTTATGGATAGCCATCATGGCATTGTGTAATAATTGAAAGTTTGAAGACATTCACCACTACGAGAACTGTGAGATATTTTATTATTATCCGAGGTGAAATGAAGGACTTGTGCGAAGAAATCTTTGCGACCACATGGTCTCATTCTCACGCACACACACGTTTCAGTGTTCTATAAACTGTGGATTTAATTAACTGTGTAACTGCACAATATCAACAAGTACAACTTTTATATGCCGGATGGGCAGTGATTTTGATTTATTTTTTGTAAAAATTTTCTTGTGAAAATATCAGTGCAAGTCACGAATGAGTGTCGCACAAGCGACAGAGGCTAGGGCCAGTGGCGGAGTGAAAATGGGCATTTTTTTACAGCATATTAGCTGCAGTGCACGACAGTTTTATTTAATTATATGCTACATTTTTACCAACGCTAACATCGCAATAATGATAAACCAGCAGATCTTCAGATACAACTCCAACCGCGCGATGGCATGTGATTGCTAAATCATGCGTGGGAAATTGGCGACGGAGGATGTCCAAACACAATGAAATGGTAACCTAAAGCCATACACGAGACCGCATACAACATCTCATGGCGGGACTCGAACCAAGTGACGCTGAATCTGTAAGTCAGATCAAACATTTATAGCGTATTGTAAGAGTGGAAAACAGTAGACTAGTTTATTTTGGTTTCATTTATTTAGTGCACAATGCAGGTAGCTAATTATAAGACGCGTGTGGAAATTAATAGTTTATTAAACATTTATAGAAGCCAGGAAGGCTGGATTTTCAATGCTCATTCGTATCATTTAAAACAAGTATTATCAACTTTTATTTTGTCAGGCTGATGACAAATAAACTAGTTTGACAATGTTAAATCAAGGCCAAGGTTACGAGCCAAGTTCACTACACAGCACACTCGATTCTAGGCAGTGGATTAATATTTTGTTTTAGAAGGCTGTGAGATTCTTGACATTATTACAAGTGGAATGCAGAGTTCCGTTACTCACATTTATTGGCCAGATCAATACTTGAAAACAGGTTTATTACTTTAAGAGAAGCCACACAGGCAATGAATGAAATTGTCTTTTGTAACCAAATGAACGCAGGTTCGATTTTATTCAGGGAAGAGGCAATTTTATAAATGCTCACACACAGCTTATATCAGGAACATATATGTTTATTTAAAGCGTTGTCAGGATGTGTTTTTGTACACATGAATTTTATTACCAGAAATTCAAACGTGTATCAATTAGGATTCCACACTTTGTAAATTAAGAATATTATATGAGTCGTGACGGTGGATGAATACCTCCGACATTGTTATTGTGATTATATCGGTGGTAATGAACTAATTAAAGTCGTACCAAAAACCGAAGGCGCCTGGATCAATGGATCCGAAATAAGAGTAAAATAATTGGTGAAGACATAGTATGTCTAATAAGTGCGATGAAATATTGGTGAAGACACAGGGTGTCTCGTAAACTATAGAACTATTGTGTTATTTGCTTAAGTTGGATACAAACGTTACCTGAATACACTGAACGCTTTTAAAGGTCCATAAACTGAACAACAATACTGGCAGGAATAAATAATTGTGTGAAACTCTAATAATAATCAAAAATAGGGTTCTGAAAACTAACAAATCTTATAAATTCCCCCTGAACCTAAATAAAATTCATAAACATTAAAAATAAACTATTTTTCTGGACCAAATGTTAACACTTAGATACTGTTAAGCTATTGTAGATACATTTTGATACATTTTCACATGATTAGCAATATGAGGCGATGTAATTGCTTAATTAATATCGCATTTGCAGGCTTTCCTATATTTTCTATTTTCTTAACACTTTGACACTATGACCGTTTGTTACAAACAGTAACAAATCGAGTACGTAGGTAGTGCCAATTGCACAACCATAGGAGTGCTGAATTATTGTATGCATTTGTGTTGTATTAGCATATTTTTTTTATTCAGCAACATTGTGCACATAGCTTGATTTTCTTAGTAATAAACGCATCTCGTTCATTAATTAATGATATTTAGGACTAGCTAAAACTTAACTCTAAAGATAAATGTTAGAGATGGCACCATCATTGCATAGGACAAATTTTCCCCTTGCTACTAAATGTAAATGTTCTAGCATTTGTAAACAAGTAAATGTCTTGCTTTGCTGTAAATTCTTTTGATGTTTGATCCACCCGTAAGTTATTTCGATGTAATTGCTTAGGGCCGATCTTACGTGCCATTCTCTTAGCTTGTTCACTTTGTCGAATTTTGTATTAGGACCATGAGAGCAATTAAGATCTTGTTTAGGACTTTTTTTATATTTCTTTCAGGGCAGAATAGTATCGGACTAGCCGTTTGTAACTCTCATGTTAGGCTAGGGATCTATTCTGAATAAAATTTATTTGTGATTTTAACCTAAGACTGACCTCTCTTTCTTGTTTAGTTTCGTTATCGATGCATTCCTCTGAGCTGGTTAAAGATCGAACCTCACTAATTCCCGACACCCCCGAGTGCAGACTTTTGTGCTACAACAGCCTATGAATGTATCGTCCCCCATACTTGTGTGTTAACTGGAAGAGGGTCTCGGAAGAGTCATTTGAAACCGGTGCCTCCTCGAAACCTTCGGCCAGCGGGCACAATATGCATGTCCGAAAGTGGTTGTTTTTGTTTTAAAATTCACTACCCGGGTGGGAAATGAAACGTAAAGCAACAAACATGCTTACAATTGCATTAAATACAGAAAATAGGATGTCGCAATATATTATTAATAATATTTTAAAAGAACGGCTCAGCCGTGACAGCAATCTAAAGCCCTCGATCCAAGTACTCCAAGACCACTGCGGTGTGCTCAGAATGCGAAACATTAGTGTAAACACCATAGCTTGGTGTTTTATTCGTGAATGTGACAAGTGGAAATGGTTGAGTATTATTATGATGACCAATGAATGAATGGCTACAAAAACATTGAAATGAGTCTAATATTTTGTTTTCTTCTTCTTGGTTCGTTGAGGCCCCTTGGACCACGTGGTTCCTAACTCTGGTAATCTTTCTTCTTAGCCCAGTTTTCCTTCACCCTTCCATTATGGGTTGCTTTCCTTTCCTGAATCCACTTCACTCCCACTGCATGACCTAATGTTTTAGCTGTCAATGACTGGAGAGTGTCGGATGCTCTGATCATCATTCACAATTTGTCCCTGTTGAATATATACTTGAGGTCTGTTTGCCATCTCTTGATTAATGCAGTACACTTGCATTTGTCTGTTGGCACAGGCTAGAGTAAAAAGTGGCTTTTCACCGATGTCTCAGTCTCAGTCATGGCTGTGAATATATGGAAGCTACTGAGGTATGGGTGGAGCTTAGTAATGACATTCGGGGCACAGTCAGTGCCTGTGATTGCTGTGAAAGGTTCTACTCATAGGGTTAGTACTACCGTTCTGACTCAGTGAGGAAAGCAATGGCAAACTACCTCACTCCTCTTCTTGCCTAGTACGCCTCAATATAGCGCTGCCTTGGGTTTTTGTGGGTATCTACTCACATAACCTAACGGCGGTACTTTTTGAGGATCCAACCAGCCGTCGGGCTGACTACCTAACAGAGAGGAATATATCCTTAGGATCAATTTCTACAAAATCGAGGTAATTTCGAACAAGTTTCATCCATTTGGTATTTGTCCCTTTCCCATTAGAAATGATGTTCAACAAGATTCTCGAGGTCAGTCTCATGTTGTCAATTCTGACTATGTGACCGTAGAAAATAAGTCTCCTTTTTGCATGGCTGATGTTATGCTCTATAAATAATCGTTAAGAGCGATTATTTGCCTGATAATGTATTCACCTCACTCTATAATGGGATCCATGATCTTTCTCAAGATCTTTCGTTCTTTCAATTCCAAATTCCTGAGTTGTCCCTATTTGACCACGAACATGCATTCTGAGGCATACAGTACTGAAGTGCGTCAACGGTTATGTAGTGTCTAAATTTAAGGTGAAGGAAAGGGATTAGGACTCGTAAATATTCTTATAGAGATGATAAGCTCTCTCCAGTATGGTACACCTAGCTTTCATGGCTGGATCCCACTTACATTCGGGGGATATACAATCTCCGGGGTATTTGTAGGAGTTATGGTTCTTTATTATTGTAATCCCGTGTGGAATTAAGTAGGGTTCGTCTCTGATGTTGGTGATGAACTCCGTTTGTTAATGGCAATTCTCAACCCTAAATTAGCTGCTATTTGACTAAGGGAGGCGAGTTGGTGCGTAGCTTCCTCCATACTGGATGATAGGAATGTGAGATATCTGCAAAGGCCAGGCAATTCATATTTAGTTTCTCCTTCTTGAAACCAATTCTCAGCCCCGAAATGTCTGGTTGAGCTTTCGTCCATTCGCGAATGACTATCTCAATAATGCAGTTTAAGAGAATAGGGGACAAACCATCTCCTTGCCTAACACATGTTCTGATATCAAAGCTTCTTGATAGTTCCTCTCTGGATTTTACCTTTCACTTTGTATTTGTCAAGGTAGCCTTCACAAGATTCAGCGTCCTATTATCTAGTCCCAATTCAGCAGGATTCTGAAAGTGAGATTGTCTATGGATTTATAAGCCTTCTGGATGTGAACGAAAATTGACACAAAGGATGAAGAGCTCATATTCTTGTAAGAATAGTTTTGAAGTTCAGGATCTGTTCTGTTTTTTATTGTTTCAACACAGTATAGTTGGAGTATCCTGTGCTACAGGGTTTATTTTACTTATTTGAACTTGCAGTTATTGGTAATACATAATTTAATATATCAGAATTGTGTTTCGGTCCAGGGATACTCAGCGCCCCAAGATTCCTTCACTGTTTCTGGAGAATAAGGGTTCTGTTCCAGGAATAAATATTTCATTTGGCGAATAAGAAACCTGCGACATTCAAATTATACTTTTTGTGTATTTACCACACGAGTTTGGCGCTAGACTAATATGGATTAGCATATATGGACAGATCATTTCTCAGAAGAGTTAAAAGCGCATGAAGAAATTGTGTGTAACTATTAGCCACGATGGACCAACCTGTGTCTTAAGGTTTCCTTTCGTAGCAAAGTTTTCCCCGCATGTTGTTTATTCAAAAAATATAATTTAATTTATGTAGATCTCACATGTACTACATGAATGGGGCTTCAGGGCTTTAGAACTCTATTTAGGAGGTGTCTCTTCAAGCTACCCTATCACAAGAAGTTGTTCCGCATGTACTAGATTAGGCCTAATGCCACTATGGCTGATCGTGTATTTATTTCACTTTGCCTTACAGAGTAAATTTTTCTCCGCACTTTTTAAAAGAATTTGGCTGTTGACTCTCATGGGTCAATAGCAGTGCTTCTGAAGCACTTTAATTTCAAATTCGCTTTGCACATACTACATGAGTGTAGGTTTAGATGAATGGGTCAAGATGTGTCTCTTTAAACTATCTTTGTGACCAAATTTTCTTTTGCATGTAGCACAGGAATATGGCTTAAGACCACTATGGATGGACATGTGTTTATTCAAATTACTTTTCAGAGCAAAGGTTGCTCCACATGTGCCACATAAGTGTGGTTTTTCACCACTATGGATGAACATGTGTTTTCTAACGTCATCTTTGCGAATAAAGTTTGCTCCACAAATACTACATAAATAAGGCTTGAGACCAGTATGTATCTGCATATGTTTTTTCAAGTCGTCCTTCCGTGTAAAGTTTACTGCGCACAAACTACATGAATGTGGCTTTTGACCACTGTGGATTAATTTATGTTTATTCAAGTTGCCTCTCTCAGAAAACTTTGCTCCACATGTATCACAGGCATGTGGCTTTGGACCACTATGATTTACCATGTGGGTTTTTAAGTAGTCTTCCCGAATGAAATTCACTCCACATATCCTACATGAATGTGGCTTAAGGCCAGTATGGATCACCATGTGTTTCGTCAAGTCCTCTTTCTGTTTAAAATTCTCTGCGCATACTTCACATGAATGTGTTCTTCGAGCATTATGAAGTAACGTATGTGTTTTCAAATCATATTCCTGGGAAAATGTTGCTCCGCATGTTTTGCGTATGTATGGCACCATACTGCTATGAGTTGAGAGTTGGGGCTTCGAGTTACCGCAATAATTGGGTGAGGTTCCGAATGTACCCCTTGTTTGAGTGTTCCCCGATCTGTGGAAGAAAGGCTGCTTCAGAGGAGAATTTCTATATCTAGTACTAGGTAAATAGCCACTATCATTGCAATATCAAAAATTACATAGCGTTAACAATTCCGGATAAATGTACGATTACTCTCTGTATTTTACACACTTATTTGTACACATAGGTTTAAAAGCCTGAAGGAAAAACATCTGATAATCGAAATAAGTGATCCAAGAAAATTGTTTAACCTCATGTATTTTGCTTCAGGTTTGGAGAATATCATCCAATACAATATTGAACAATCTTGTTGACCGACCGAAAAGCACTTAATTTCGCTATATTAGATTAAGGAAAACTGACTAATGCCTTTGCATTTAGGAGATTCAACTATTCAAAAGTTACTAGTGCAATTTCAGCGATTTCCTTACTATGCAAGTTTTTCTCAAATACGAGGAACTCAGCTCGATTCTACTCTTCAGTGATGTGGTGATCGTGCAGTCAAAACATATTACACAAAAATACTGTTTTATATGACGTTGATTTCTAATTAACAGTTTTTCTCGATGAACGTGTTAATCGATCTACAGCACGAAGAAAGAAATTGGGCATGGAGAAAGGTTTAAATCATCCACCTACGGGTGTTACTTCCTAAGAATCAACAGGGTTTTTCACCGTCTCGATTAAGAGGATACGTAAAAAGTGGGTGTTGATTTATATCTAAAGTACGAGCATTCAACTTTCATTTATGTCACATTGCAGTGGAATATTGTGATGCACATGCTTTCTTGTACGGAGATGCACTGACTGATTACATTTGAAAAAGAAAGGGTGGTTCGACGACATCACAATTAATTCATTGAAATGGGCAACTAAGCACCAAGTAAGTAGCGATGTGTTTGTTCGTTCATGGGACACTAATTAATTTGCATTTAATGTGCTATACAATAGCCATAATGCCTATGTGGAATATACAGCCCACATATACATATCGTTAGTCGAAAAGTGGTATCTCATAAGTTAAAACAAAAAAGGTTTCAGGAAAGTAAAGAAACTTTCTTAACTTAAAAGTACTTACCTTAAGTATAAGATTGTAAAATAGGCTAATATCAACAAAAATGTGGTCATGGTCAAACTTATCTGCCATTGAAACTGCAAGACATACGAGGGAACTATACAAAATATCGGTGCTACCAAACTACCAGACTTACAAGTTTCCTCTTCAACAATAAATTTCGCACAGATATTTATTTTCGTGACTTAGGAGGTTATTCCAGTAATGTACAGCTATTTTGACACAAATTATAATAAACAATTCTCAATTTGGCCAAAACTTGACCTACGAGGTACCACGATTGGACTAACGATATATCATACTTCACTATTGAATGCCTCACAGAAGAATTAACAGCACTATTTAGGGCCATACCGATTGGGTGGAGATGATTGATTTAACTGTACATAAAAGAGAAAAGAATATAGTACATATAGTGTGGTCTGTTATAATGTACAGAACGTGGTAACCCTTTAAGAACCACACAACAGAGCGCACACGTATCGAACCCATGGCCTAACAGTTAATACCTCCACTCTAGCGTCCCACATTTTAACTGGCACAATTTATTCTTAAAGTTCACATTACTCACCACAACGGCTCAACCTTCCTCCTCCGAAGTAGTATTCAAATATTCCCAACCAGTACTTGCACTTCAATTAGTTCACACAATGTGCACAGTGGGCTATTTCTAAAATAATTTCTGCTGCCGAAAATATGGAAATACCAGTTTCTGGCGTCCATTGACAATTGTTGTGTATAAATGCGAGTTAACTGTGCGTCACGACACGTTATTAATTAGTTTCTTAAATAAATGGCGTATTTTCTACAATTACACTTTGCAGTCTTCCTTTTTCCCTGTGCCATGGAGTCAAGCGATAGCTCAGATGCTGTGATTTTGTTTCTAGGTGGATGCCAATGGTTGATGGCTTAACCTGGTATGCATGATTTGAGGGAACGTGATCGACTGGAGTTGTCTACATGCCGATGCTTGAGTGCTTTCATTTATAGGGTAATGTTTTGAAATTTTTTCCCCGTGGTGTTAAAGTAATTTTACGTTAACAAATCTTTTACTGAATGAGCAAAATTGTAAACAGTTCAATAAGCCACAGGAGAGTCAGTGAGTCCTCATCTCCTAAATACACCGCTAGTCAGTTGCCATTGTGCTAGTAGCCTATTTGCAAGTGAGTGATAGTAATAAAGTGTGATTTTGCAAAGTGAAAATAAGTTTTACTACCCTGCTAAGTTATTATTTGCAATCCTTGGTTGATTTATGTTTATGCTATGCCGACGATAAGAAAGGGCAAGTCATACGTGAAATTGGACTTAATATCTTAATACCAACAAGAATTAAGGCATGTTAAGTTTGGGTTTAAACATATTATTCAAAATTGGTGTTTTACCTTTAGCTAATAAAACTATCATTATTCTCCGTGTTTTCAATACAATATTAATAGTCTATTTATATTGTATTGAAAAGACGGAGAACACTGATAGTTTTATTAGTAAACATATTCAATACGGACCTGAAATGGATTATATTATTCTTACCTTTAGCTACGAAATTAATCTCACTGAGAAAATTGTGGCATTAAGAAGTCCTTCCATACAAATATTTTTTTAGTTTGCCCTGAATAGTTATGAATTTATAACGCTTAATTATATAATTAATAGTGTGGAAATGCGAGAGATTCATTTTGAAGCTAAAAATTAGCTCCCACATTAAAAATGACAAGCCTAATTATTCCTATAAAGATGGTAAATATAAGGAAAACGGTGATGATCATCACAAAGCAAGAACCACAACTTGAAGAAAGGACAAAAATAATAACGACATGAATTTTGATAAATAGCATATTTGCTTCTAATAGAAAGATGTGTGTGTCTCTTGGAAATATATATAATTGTTGTACACGATCTATGATAGGACCGGTTATAATTATAAAATCGTTATTGTTTAGGGACATTAAGCTTAACCTTAAATTCACTCTTAAATCAAAAGTTTACAAGACAGGGAAAAGAACTTCGAACGTTAGCACTATACTGTACGTATGACATAATTTATATCTCTATGATACGCCAGCTCGTGGTGTTGGGGTTGTACGCCTGCCTCGCACCCGCAGGCCCCGGGTTCAATTCCCGGCAACGTGAGTGATTTTACAAACTGACGTGAGTGCTGGAACGGGGTGCACTCAGCCTCTTGGGGACAATTTAGCAGCTGTCTGATTGGGAGGCTGCACGCCCCGGTCATGGAGACCAAGTTCAACGGTCGAAAGGACCTGACGCGCTGACCACGCGTGTCTCCATAACCTGCAGACCAAATGGCTCGGCAGTGATCACTTGGTAGGCCTAGGCTCTTCATGAGCTGTAGAGCCACAGGGATTGGTCCGGAGTTTAATGATACATAGTTAATATATTATTATATATTCAATGTAACAACATCCAATAAACCAAGTCTTCGTATAATCCCACATAATGGCCATTGAAATGTTCCTTTGCTCAAACAAATTATCCCATTTTCGAGCTTTACACATTGATATTTTACCCGATACTCCGACATGAGATTCGCTTATCACAGCAATCCTCAGCAAAAACTCGGTAAAACAGGACACAAAATCCGCAAAACGGTTCAAATAAGTTCGTTGTCGAAGATAAGAAATAAACCGAGATCCTGATAATCCCAATGGTTAAACGCCTGGAAGTTATTTCGATAATCCTTTAAAGGTGAAAAGAAATTGCAAAAATATATAGAGAACTGCGGAAGATAAAATATCCACCAGTTTATTGCGGTTGCACTAATGCATTCAATAACAGGAAGTTCCGTGACGAACTAAAGAGCCTACTTTTCTTAAAATTTAAAACTCATGCCAATGTTTAATCTATATGGACCTATCTAGAATAATGACGAAATTAAGTTGGTAATATCGACATTTATAATTAATTCGAAATATACCTGCCATAATGTAGCCTATTAGAGCACTACAGTTGGCAGCTCTGGTGACTGCATATATATTCTTAGTTCCATCTCTTAAGGTACAGAATACACAATTTCGTCGATGTCCAATGGATATCATGGACGTTACATGCAGTGAGACATTGGATTTATGAGCGCGCGTAAAATCATGTTGGCAACAATGTCGTACATGTGTTAGTCAGAAATAATCTGAAATATTATGATCTATTGTTGTGCCAAGTTTGGATGATATACATTTGTTAGTATATAAGTTACATGTATTTTAAAATTGGACCTATCAGCAGGCTAAGAATCATGTTGGCAGCACTGACGTATATATGTTATTCCAAATTAATCTAGAATGTCAGGTACTATATGTATGCAAAGTTTAGAGCTGTTGGCTTGCATACTTTCTGATATTTTGATATTACGAAAAAAAATAGAGACATCATTTATTAACAGTTGGCAGCCCTGGTGGCTCTTAAGAATATGCATAGTCATATCTGTTATGGTATACATTATACTTACGAAATTTGGTTGAAATAAAACTGATGGTATGGAAGTTACATGTATTTAAAAGTCGGTCCTATCAGCAGGCCTAGAATCATGTTGATAGCACTGACGTATATTAGTTATACCAAATTAATCCAGAATGTCAGGTACTATACGTGTGCATAGTTTAAAGCTTTCGCCTTGCATACTTTCTTATATATTGCTATTGGGATGAAAACATATAGAGAGCATTTATTTACAGTTGGCAGCCCTGGTGGCTCTTAAGAATACGCTCAGTCATATCTGTTTATGTATAAATAGTACAAACGAAATTTGGTTGAAATCCAATTGATAGTGTAGAAGTTATACGCATTTGAAAATTGGACCTATCATCAGGCTTAGAATCATTTTGGCAACACTGTCATAGATGGCCTCCTGGAAATTAAACTGAAATATCATTATCTATATGTGTACCAATTTTATAGCTCCGATGCATACCTTCCAAGATATCCAACATGGAGCTCAAATTTCAATTGCGGATTTTCAGCAGTTGGTAGCACTGACATCATTATCAAATATGGCGTTGAGATATTCAGGTAGACATGCATTTTCCCGGATCGATCTCATAAGTCTACTTTTTCCTCATTTTTGCAAAATGTGAAAAGTAGGCTAATAAGCCTAGCCCTGCACCCAGATATTGCTAATTTAATACTTGAAGTACAAAATTGAAAAAATAATCAAACGTTTGAATTGTTAAATGTGGACAAAACCTCCTCGTGTCCTATCTTTGATATAATTAAGCTAACGGATATCCTTTCTATCATTTAATTTTTTACTTGAATAACGTTCACTTTCATCCAATCAGCTCTCTTATTATAGAGTACATGGTTGAGATTGTAAAAAGAAAAAAATATCAGAAGAAAATCACACTACCACTCAATCTCTTTCTAGATAAGTTTACATTTTAAATTATGGATGTCCCTATTCTATTAATTTATATATAAGAAGATTTTGTACGCTCTCATTCACTTCAAATGCAGTTTCATGAATTCCAATATTTTATTTTTATTTTCTCAAGTCACAAATCCTACTCAATTTGATTTCTCATATTCAGTTAATTCCATGCTAATTCAAACAATTTTTTTCCATACATTTCAATATTGGTAACTTCTACTAGCGTGATGCTTTAATTTCTTATAATTCTCTCTACTTGGTTTTATGCAAAAAATCATAAGGCTCCATTACATAAATTCACTAAATTATCATTCAAACTGAAATGCTTATAGATAGCTATCCTTAGACCTTTCTTATTTAATTAGAAGTAATTAATTTCATTTAATGACTGTAGCACAGCATATTCCCTTTAAATCTTAATTTGTGGATCTTATCACAATATAGTTCTGCCTCAATTCAATTCAATAGTTGGTCATATGTCTTTTTGACATTCCTTACTACTTGCCTCCATCAACAAAATTATTATAGCGAACAATCGCAGCGGTTGAACCTCAATTTATATATTTTTCATCACTCAATAATTAATTCCACATTACATCCTCATGATCACGATTTGTTACTTCACATAAATGCATTAAATCCACGAATCATTAAATTCAATGTGCTTCCTAATTCTTACATCAATCGAATATCTATTGGAAACATCAGCATAATGTGTTCATCTATCGAATATCACGTACATGTCTTTCCTGGTTGAAAATTCATAAATCAAGCATTCCTATCCGTGAAGTTAAATCCTATCTTAACGCCCACATATGCGTGAACCCCGAAATTGGTTGAGCATGAGACTCGAAATACTCTCAGGGGAAACTGGGTATGAAAATGGTGCTAAACCGAATTCAAGTTCCACGTTTGAATATAGGAAAGGACTAAAAAAAAAAAAAATTAAAAACACTCCACTTCATTTAGTAAAAAATATAATAAAATGAATATAAACCACTCCTGCCTTTAGGTCAGGGTTCTAAAAATAGAGTCCATAACCCTTAGATTCCTAACTAAGAAACAAAATAGTGAACCATCCCTCAAAAACATTTCTTATTGACTAAATAAGTGTACCATCATGTTCACACACTCCAGTAATTCACGGCCATAATAATCACTCGGGTCATTTTGTCACACGCACTTGTTCCAAAAATATTTTCAAATATTTTTACAAGTTGCATATAAATTTATCAGAAAACCCTGCTTAAAATTTTAATTTTGAAGTAAGTTGACATTTGACTACATGATATCTAGGATATTTGGCTGCTAGATCTCTCAACCTCACATCACACACTCATTATGACATGACTGTACTGTGAAATAATTATTTCGAAATACTCATTCTTAATATTGTAAAAATCACCTTCGGAAGAGCTAGGTTCCATTGTCGTGACATAATTCCTCTATATGGGCTATAACTCTTCTACTAATGTATGTCTACCACTTATTATTCCCGTTTTCCAACGGGGTCGGGGATGAGATGCGATGGAAGTCTTTGTGGCGATGGTTTTTACGGCCGGATGCCCTTCCTGACGCCAACCTCATGAGAGGAGTTAATGAGAGATGAAATGAATGATGGTGAATGAAACTGGGCAAGGATGTGGAAGGAAGCGGCCGTGCCTGTCAGAAGGTGCCGTCCCAGCATTTGCCTGGTGTTGAAAATGGGAAACCACGGAAAACCATTTCAAGGACGGCCGACGGTGGGGCTCGAACACACGCGTCTACCGAGTCAGCAGAGAGCTTGGCCCCATGACCTAATGCTGCGCTTTAGCCAGCGTAGCCACTACTGTCGGTATAACTCTTCTACTAATAATCACTCATATCCATTACCCTGCATAACTTATTCAACATTGCTCCATCTAAACAAAACAAAACACGTTGATTTTCATAAATATCACTTCTCAAGCCTCTATGTTTGAGCCCAATCATAACGGTGCCATTTCCTCGACATGCCCATTTAACTAAAGCATTAACCACCTATACATAATACAACATTACAACCTCAAAACAACTCATTCTCCCATAAATATCAAAAGCTACTCAAACTCAGCATATTAATTACTTGGTTCATCACAAAATGAAAATTCTAACATTCTAGCATATGAGACGAATCTTTAGTGGGTCAACAATTATTTATAACTCTCACCACTGTTTTAGAATGAACCATTTCAAGCAAAAAATATTATTATTATTATCACTTCAAATTTCTGATTTCAGAACAATTCTATAATTATTGGCTATGTGCAATGGGATATCATACACATTATTATTATTATTATTATTACAGCTTGATCCCATTCGAAAATCATTCGAATCAACAGCATCAATCTCACACGAGAAAATGGCACGCAAAGTCAAATATGAGTTCAAATACTCAAAGACTGATTCAGGAATAGATCCAAAAAATATTATTTACACAAACTATAGGGTGTAGAGAAAAATAACATGTGCGATAATCGTCGCAAAGCCTCACTAAACATGAATGCCTGACACTTGAGCTACGCTGGGATTAATAACTGATTAAATATCAAATTAGCTCAGCTAACATAACGAAAACTAGGCTTGGATCAATAGAACGAAAATTGGGTTAATACCTAGAATAGACTAATCTAAAATAAATGGAACTAAGCTTCGATACGCATGACTACGCCAGACATAACTACTAATGCATGGGCTGGTATTACTTTAGATATTCAGGATGTTACAGTATGTTGACCTCCAGCACGTAGATGGTTGTCGTAGTGCGGTTCCTCCATTTTGTGCCCCACTGCACACCTGGCTGCATCAAATCCGGTGTAAGTCTGCAACAGCTTTGGGCAGCTCCCATAATCTGGCCCATTCTGGATGTTTCTGGTCTCCTTAAAATGCTGGAAAGGACTTCATGTTCTTTCTTCTCTCTTCATTTCTTCCCTTACCCATCTTCAGTGCTAAATGCATGTTAATCTTACTAGCCACAGCGTAGACAATTCCAGAAGATTTATAGTTCAGATAACCATGATGTTCCGCACAATTGTTGGAAAATGTCATTATTAGCAATAGGCGTGCTGGAATTATGAATGGTAGACCTTATATGCTTAATTTCGACCGTGTTTCAATCACTTTGAGTATTTTGCCACATTTCACTAAATTGATGGCCTTAAGCACGCACTAACATAAAAGTTCTCACACCTTCCGTGCCTAAGAACTTCACACCGGTATTCCTGCGCGCAATCACTCTGGTATTATCACTTCTATTTGTCACTCTCAAAGCTCTTTTGCACCAAAATATGTTTTCACACTCAATAATCAGTTCGAAATAGTTAGCGCACTTCAGCGAAACAATATTAAGTTCAAACACTTACGTGAAATACTTCGAGTTTTCGTCTGCAGTAATTATTGATCGTAAGGTCAGGCGGACATAAGCGTGAGGCCTAACTTCCAAGGTGCTTATAACCCGTCGATGCGAACTTGGCACTTCTCAATAACGTAGATATTCAACGGCGATAACACGCGCACAGAGATAGCTCCGGCAAGATAGCTATCCGTGGAAGACATGTATGCGATCTTTATACTGCTAGGAGGCGTGGCTTACGGTCTCAATGACGTAATGCAAGATCGCTTCTTTTCATAATATCTCTTGAATGCTCAAAGATAGCAATTTAATTCTTTCTGGAATATCACCATAAAATTAAGGCCTAATTTGCGAAGTAGTTATCTCCCCTGTTCGATAGTGGAATAGACTATATCAAGATATTCTGGTAAGTTCAGTGTCTTGTGACTTGCTACTCGCTCAAGCTTAGCTACGGACTGGCTCTATCCTCTCACGGCACTCATTCGAAAATGCAGCGTGGCGCCTTATTTAAACAGTCCAACCGACATGACCGCTGCCAGTTCCGGGCGCAGTACCCACTAAAAAGCCCACTGCAAAGCTCTTGAGAATCACGAGCAGTAACAATATACTAAGGTACACCTCCTAAAGACACTGGCTAGCACATATTGAAAAGCATACTCTAAGGTTCTTTTGATTCATGAGCAGTGACAATGTACTATGGTACACCTCACCAAGACACTGACTAGCACATACAGCGAAGTTCCCTACAAGATTCTTATGAATCACGGCCAGTGACAATGTACTATGGCACACCTCACCAAGACACTGGCTAGAACACATTGAGAAGCATACACTAAGGTTCTTATGAATCATGAGCAGTAACAATATACTAAGCTACACCTCCTCAAGACACTGGCTAGCACATATCGAGAAACTAACTTAAAAGTTCATATGATTCACGAGCAGTGACAATGTACTATGGGACATCTCACCAAGTCACTGGCTAGCACATATTGAGAAGTTCCGTACAAGGTTTTTATGAATCACGAGTAGTGACAATGTACTATGGTACACCTCACGAAGACGCTGACTAACATATGGAGAGAAGTTCCCTACAAGGTTCTTATGAATCACGAGCAGTGACAATGTATTATGGTTCACCTCACCAAGACATTGGCTAGCACATAAAAAGAAGTTCCCTACAAGGTTCTTATGAATCACGAGCAGTGACAACGTACAATGGTTCACCTCACCAAGATACTGGCTAGCACATAACGAGAGTTCACGGTAATATATTGAGCCCGAGAGCTCATTTGTAGATGGAAGGATCTAGAATAATTGGAGATCGATTGCGTCGATTGAGACTAGAAACCAACCGGGTTGAATTTTACGAGCCGGAAGATGTAGTGTAAATTTTTTGTGCAGTGCACTTGACAACTTTGATTGATAAGAAGTGTGTTTTGATATTTTCAATTTCTTTTGAACCGTTGATATGAATTTGGAGATATGAACGCATGAGTTTCGAAGAATTTGGAAATTTTAGTGGCATAGAAAAACATTGAGTAACAGTTGCACATATTCGATGAATATGTTAGGAGGAAAAATGATTCGAGTCAACACGAGTCGCGAGGCGGCCATTGTACGTACTACTTATTCTTCTGACTTCACCATGTCAGTAAGGCGAGTGTCCGAATGATTGAAAACGACTGGAATATTACAAAGTCAAATGTGAGTGTTGTAGTCGCAAGTGCGCGCTACCAACGTGAAACGAAGGTTGTATGACAATTTGCCACTATTTTGGAGATAAGTTGCATGGTACACATTTGTGCTGTATAATGGACATCCATAAGGTGGAGTGGACAATATTGATCCTGTGGTTAGCATAACAAAACTGTGAGAAACTTGAAAACGTTGAGATATTAATCACAGTGATCATACATGATTTTCTAAAACGCATGGTCGTATTGAAATAATGCCAAACAACAGACATCTTATAAGCAGTGAGATATTTCATTTCATCCACGTAACTATAAATTCAGTGATTTAAAAAAATCAATATGACAGACCTCAGTTACCACACCGACTACATGGCCATTTTCACCTGAATTTATGAGAATGTGAGATGGATTAAATCGTTATCTAAGATGGGAGAGCATACGATGGGAACCTAGTACAAAGTCGCATTGGAAAACTATGGTATGAGTCCAAGACCATAAGCCGATCCTAAAAACCATGAGCATGACTGCATTCATACCGCAGGCTAGAGAAATATAAGTTGAGAAAACCTATTGCTTCTTAGAATTCTGTAATAGTTGGAATACTAGATCAGTTTAGAAAGGTCATACTCGCACAATCCAATAGGTTGGAATTTTTGGTTTAATACAGCAATTACGTATCATTTTTTCCATTGCCGGGAGTCGAGCAATGTTTGGGGCTGAATAGCTTTAGCTCTTTGAAATGTCTTTTCAGGTAATTTGGGGCAGCCTGTGTAGGCTAATGTATAATATTGAAGCAGGAAGGCAGAATATTATTTTGTTTAATATGTGCCGGGCGCACGATTAAGAATGCAGTTTGGTTCGTTCAATTTCTTTTAAATTTATTTCATGCAGTGGACCACTGTAAGTCGCTGTTTATTGAAATCTAGAAGGCTATGGATTGGCAAACTTGTATCATAAGAAAGGAACCTGTCTAACGTGTATGATAGCCATAGCAGTGTGGAGGAATGTTTTGTTTCGAAGATTGACTTGTAGACTAGCTCATGATATTTGTATTGTATGCAGAAGGCCGCGTGTTCGTTGAAACACTAGTAATGTTCTTAAACCTTTTAAAAACAGATTTTGAGGAATGCACATTTATGAGCAGATTATGATTGGAAGTTCTGTGTGAGAACTTAATTTGTATGGTCAAATGAGATGAGCAGATACCTCATTCCTCTGATAGGGTGGACCGTTAGTAGTTCTGTCAACTGTGTCATTGTTCTGTTTGGCGGATTCGGTGGCGTAGTTGGTAGCATGCTGAGTTTCTATGCCCAAGATCGCGGGTTCAAACCCGGCCGAAGTCGTCGAATTTTTTAAGAGCGTTAAAATCCCTCAGTATGGCTTCCTTCGGAGGGAAGTAAAGCCGGCGGTCCCATGTCATAGATTTATGGCATGTTAAAGAACCTTCCACTAATTACACCTGTGTGAAGCTAAATTAGGTTAGGTTAAACATTTGACAAACGCTCTTAGGCTCCGACGTTCGTCGCCAGGAGCCGACTCCAGTGGCGTCTGGTAACCAGGTTCTGTACTAGTAGTCGCTGGCGGTGGCGTTTGGCGGCAAAAGTATGAACTACTTGAAAAGAAATTCAATGTCTGCAGTCCTTACTTGAATTGAAAACAGTTACACACACTAATACAGTCATCACAATTAAAACCGATTATCAGACAGATTCTACACACACCCAAAGTACACGGGGTTACATGACCGCGTTGTCGCAGCACCTAAACTGTGGAACCAACCAACCAACCATTGTTCTGTCTGTTAGAGACATGGAAGACGAGGTGAGATGGATCACTCGTGTTATTAAGAGTTATAATGGAGGCAGGGATGAGGATTTATGCCACGTTAGCCATTCGACCGATGAGCACCAGTTTTACTTGATGTCACGAATTAAGGGTGCAGTATTGAAGATGAAATATGCCTACGTGAAATAGAGTTTCACTG
This sequence comes from Meconema thalassinum, assembly GCA_946902985.2. Taxonomy (NCBI): domain Eukaryota; kingdom Metazoa; phylum Arthropoda; class Insecta; order Orthoptera; family Tettigoniidae; genus Meconema; species Meconema thalassinum. Next base: position 149,661,369 of record OX336397.1, read on the forward strand.
ATTGTCGAGTACATTTAAGAGGACACTATGAGTCACTACGACACTATTACGAGCGTACATGGTCACTAATATTATATCCAACTCTTCGAGAAATAAAATTATACTTAAATAATGAATAATAATCACATATTAGGATTTTCAAAATAAATCAATGATTTCATAAACCTGTAATTAAAATAAACTTTGAACTTCTTCTTGACCAATTCAACTAGTACATGTATTCTTCGTTCGTTTTTTTTAATACATTCTCGAGTAATTGCCCATTTGTAGGACGACGGTTTTTACCGGGGTGATAATTTGAATCCACCGTCGATAACAACAATGTGGCGTAAGACATGGTGTTCCACCAAGCAGTCACCGACAAAATTCTTCCTCCGTTTTCCATACGATGACCACCTCTGACGAACTGCGAGTGATGTGTGCTGGCAGGGGCCATTTAGCGCACTCATAGCAGGGTGCTATATTTTATTATTCATTTGTGTTGTTATTAGATAGGACCCGATTGTGCTTAGTTTTGCTGTTTCATTGCATAGACGCTTATCGTCTGTTTCATTTAACGTAAGTTAGGCCAAGCTAGATAATTAACGTAAAAATAAATGTTGTAGATGACACCATCTTAGTATAGACATGATGAATAGAAATAAACAGTGTCATCACTCCGCGCTCTTAGCTTTGTCGTTCATGGCCCTGCCACTGTGTGTCGTGGAAGTCGCTCCGCACCTTAACACGTGCGAAACCCACGAAGTTAATACTATAATAGCCTGCACGCGAGAAATCATATATGCGAGGAAATCTGTTTCTTTGTAATATTTTTCGAATGTCTGTGTTAGGGGCTGTGCAGTGTCTTGTGTGTGCGAAGAACTACATTTTCTACTGCTTCTAGAAAATGTCGTACTGTTTCGTTCCTGGATGTAGGCTAAATCGGGTTACGAAAGGAAAGCTGATGGTAGACCTGCTTTCACATCACCAAAAGAAACAAATCTATTTGCGAAATGAGCGAGAGGTATTCCGTGGAAAGATAAGTGATTGCCGAACAAAAGTAGAATCTGTGACGTGCATTATTCGGAAGATTTAATTATAAAGGCGGACTGTTTCTTAGTGAACTGTGAGAATGTGTAACTACCTCGGGTGAAGTGAAAATTAAAACCAGGATCGCATTTTTTCAAATTGACCGAAATATCATATAAGCCGATTTAGCCTACATCCAGGAACGAAACAGTACAACATTTTCTAGAAGCAGTAGAAAATGTAGTACTTCACACACACACAAGGCACTGCACAGCCTCTAACACAGACATTCGTAAAATATTACAAAGAAACAGATTCCCTCGCATATATGACTGATCATGAAAGGCACCTAGCAGGAAACAATTCAGCTAAGGATTGGGAAGGAATCGGCCGTGGCATTAAGTTACGAATTGTCCCAGCATTTGCCTGGAGTAGAAATGGGAAACCACAAGGAAAACCACTTTCAGAATGGCTGAGGTGGGTATCGAACCCTCCTCTTCGCAGTTTTGCCTCACGAGGCTCAGTGTACTCCATTCCAGCCTCCGCACCAGAGTCAAAATTTCTTGGAAGAGCCTGGGCCTACGGGGCGACAGTCAAGAACGAGGCACCGGTACTTCATTTGAGAAAAGTGTCAGTGTTATTTGCAATCTGATGTCTGTTTTATGTGCTTAAAAGTGACAAGCTGTGCTTAAAAATATTCTTTTATAGCCTAGTTGTTGCTTATTTTAGGAGCTGTGTCATTGTGGTCATATAACTCCGTGTATTTGGCTGTGTGTGGAATTTGTGTGATAACCTGTGATATTATTTGGCTGTTTTAGTGTATGTATTTGTAAATTGGGATTAGGATTGGGAAGGAGGTGGCCATGGCCATAAGTTAGGAACCAACCCAGCATTTACTTGGAGTCGAAGTAGAGTAACCACGGAAAACCACTTCCAGGTTTGCAGAGGGGGGAATCGAACATCCTCTTCTCAGTGTTGCCTCACGAAGCTGAGTGTAGCCTACTCCGTTCTAGCCCTCACACCAGAATTAAAGTTTCTTGCCAGAGTCAAGAATGAGACGGGCATATAATAATAATTATTATTGCCTTTATTGGTGGCGCAGTTAGGGCTCTTGGCCCTCTCTTACTCTAAAACACATTAATACAATAAACATATGACATTTATATAGCTGACAAAATTAAACAATAATAATTAACATAGACTATTCACACTAAGCCACTAAGCCAACGTAACAAACCAAATAACCGCTATAACAACACACCTGAAACTCACTGACAGAATGTTATATCATTGGGCGCGCTTGAGCTATCAATCCCATATGACACAGCAGCTGACACGTGTGGAGTTTCTTTAGGCTCGTCATTTCACAACTCCAGGAAAATGCTTACCAAGGTATAGTGTAAGATATCCGAGACGATAAAATCACAACCTGAACTGTTGGCTTCATATTAAAGCTAAAACGAACCATGGAGCTGTCAGACCCATGCACAACGGAGGGTTTTAAAAGATATTTCTACTTAGGGACTGAGAATATTAATAATAACTTTTTGATAGTATTTTTCATAAGTCTAAACAAACAATTTGTTGTAATCAGCGTAACAGCGGCCTTCGTAAATAGGGTTACGAAGATCGCGGCGCATTTAATTTTTGAACAGCTGACTATGTAGCGTTGGTGGTCTGCGCCGCTAGCGCTGGCCAAGAGCCGGGCACGGATGAACCCGGTCAGTGATAACACTATGTATTCTATTCGTTATGGTATAGATATACTTATCGTTGCTTGTAAATGTAAATTACAAATTTGAGATTGTCAACAATTTAAATAACTTGCTTTGCCGTAGATTCACCTAGTTATTATTATTATTTTTCATCGACATTGAAATGCGTAGGGATTTATTTATGTGTCTCGCTCTTAGTCAGTTTGCTGTTAATTCTTCTGTAATTAGGACTTCGAGAGGTATAACTTAGATGTCATATAGGACCATTGAAATTCTTCTTTTGGGGCAGTTTAGTACGGATTAGCCGTTTTAACCTCCAAAGTAGGCTAGAAATCTGTTTGACTTTTTGAATAAATTTAGTGCATCTTTTTCATAGGTCTTGCCTATATTTTTTTGATTTGCTTTTGTTTTATGGTGTGTTCTTTGGGCTGGTTCCATAGTGCGTCTCTCCTTATTTCCAATCGCCCTGGATTAATTACCTCGTGCATGGCCTGGTCTAAGGACAGACCTTATCCTCTCAGCATGTGTGTTGGTTGGAGAGGGATATTGAGAGGGCTGTTTATGACAGACGATCCCTCGAAATTCTGGTCTAACGGGCACAATATCCATTCCATTCTTAATTTCTGACCCAGTTAGTTTTTCTTCCATAACTTATCGATATTATGACATCCGTACCGAATACTAGTATGTTTCCAAGGTGTCTATACATATTTATATATAAAATTCTTCTGTACGTGTGTATGCCACTAAACTCTTTCTAAACGGCTGGATCGATTTTGATGAAATGTATTTTGTGTATTAGAGTGGGTGCCTATATGATTTAGATTCACAATTGGACCCAGTAGGAGGCGTAGCGATCAAAATGAAGGATGAGAACACTTTTAGAAACATAAGATACAAAACGAAAACTGTCGATATAGAAACCGCTAGCCCTAGTGAAAACTAAAGTCTCAGCTGAACAGGGTCTTCTTTCCCCACTAATTCCCCCTAGCCCGCTTCGTTGGCAGTGGTTTCTTCAGAAAAGTCATGAATACTTTGATTTCTGAGAATAACTCAGTTATGTTTTTGTACCATAGGTGCCGGTGATTTCCATGAAAATGATTTGAGATTTTAGCCTACTTTTCACACAGTAGACTTATGAGATCTCTGTCTGTGCGTCTATCTCCCCGTCTCTCTGTCTGTCTTTCTGTCTGTCTGCCTCCCCCACCTATCAACTCCGAAACGGCTGCAGCTATCGAAACCAAATTAGGTACGAGTTAAGATATATACCTGAGTATCTCACGGCCATATTTGACATTTATGTCACTGCTATCAACTGCTGAAAAATCGCAAATAAAATTTGAGCTGTATGTTAGATATCTCGGAAGGTATACATGGGAACTCTTCCAAAATTGCCACACATATAGATAATAACATCCCAGAATAATTTTCAGGAGTCCATACATGACAGTATTGCCAATATAATTCTAAACCTGCTGATAGGTCCAATTTTTAAATGCACGTAACTTATATACTATGGACTGGGTTGGTGCACAACTGGGATTAGTGTACGTAGATGCTGACTGCTAGATTGGTGGACGTGACTTCGCCCGGGACGGGCTGCATTTAAATGGACGGGGCGCTTTCAACCTAGGGAGCCTACATGACAGGGTCATCGGTTCGTGCCGGCCATTGTGAGGAGGAGTAGGTCCAGAGGTTGCCAGCCGACGGGAACAGAAGGAGCTACTTCGGGATATTTGCTGCGGAGGTAAGACTCTAAGATTACTGCAGGTTAATTGTCAGAATTTAGGAAATAAATTAATTGAATTTTGGAATCTTGTAGAGACGTATTCTCCGGACATTGTCATTGCTACTGAATCTTGGTTATATTAGGATATAAATAGTAATGAAATCATTCAAGGGACCTATGAAATGTACAGAAAGGATCGGGGGAAGCGAGGTGGTGGGCTATTTATTTGTGTGCGCAAAAATATAGCTAGTTTCTTAAAGTGGGCTGATACGGATCATGAAATGTTATGTGTACAAATTTCGGATAAAGGGAATAAATTCCCTCTTCAGGTGATAGGGGCGTATAGAGCACCGAAAGATAACTTTTCGCTTCTCGACACACAGTATGATAAAACTTGAACGGGTAATGCTATGAAAAAGAGCATAATAATTGCCGGAGATTTAAACTTCCCCAAAGTAGACTGGTCTGGTGAGTCAACTAGCTGTGGTCAAGCTCAGAGCGCTGCAAACAAATTCTTAAGGGAGGGGGGATTTTCCCAAGAAGTTCACTTCCCAACTAGAGGTAATAATACCTTAGATGTTTATCTCGTAAGGCCTATAGAGCTGTATATTAACTGTCTGAAAGTACCAGGAATTATTAGTGACCATTCTGGGGTTGAATTAAATATTAGATACGGTGACATTACAAAATTAGACTATGATGTAGCAGGGCGGATCAGGGTAAATTTCAGGCGTATTTGAATGAGCTATTTGTAGGATGGGCATCGGAAGGAAATCACATTAATATCCTGTGGACTAACTTTTTGAAAATTTTAAATAGCGCTATTGATAAATTTGTTCCATTTAAATTACTGAAACAAAACCCAGATCTTGAGTATTACACACGGGAAATCAGGAGTCTTAAACGGAAAATTAGGAAATTATACAATAAAAGACATGATAGTGACAAGTATATGTTGAAATTTAAGTCCTTATCAAGAGAGCTCGTTTTAATAAAGAGGGCTGCTCATGACAATTATATGCAAGGTTTACTTGGTTCGGGAGGCGATGGGTGGAAAAAAATGTACAGTTATGTTAGGAGAAGAAAGGGAAATTCAAATAATTTGTCAATGATAATGTCCGGTGACGGTAAATGAATTACTGAGAAACAGGCCATTGCTAATGAATTAAATGTCTTTTACGGTAGTGTGTTCAATAAATCCAATAGCTGTGGGTTGGACCTTAGCGGTGTATCAGGGGCTCCACTTCTCCAAAGAAACCAGTCAGCAATTGTAAAAATTACGTTAGAATATATCGAAGGGTCCTGATAATATTGTTAGTGAAGTACTTAAACTAGGAGGTAGTGCCGTGGCACGATACTTAGAGGTGATGTTTAATGTGTCCATAAACAATGCGCAAATCCCGGATGACTGGAAAAGAGCTACGGTAGTCCCAATATTTAAGGGAGGGAGCAGACTTGAATTGGGCAACTACAGGCCAATTAGTCCTACGTCCATAATTTGTAATCAGATGGAGAATCTCATTTGCGACTACTTGAGGGAACAGTGGGAAACATTATCATGGTTTAATGATAGGCAACATGGATTTCGGAAAGGTTACTCATGCGAGAGTCAGATGCTATCACTTTTTCAAGATATTAGCAAATCGTTAGACGATGGAGTTTCAGTCGACGCCGTAGTTATACATTTTGAGAAAGCATTTGATGTCGTGCCGCAAGACCTGCTACTCCATAAATTAGCTTCGACGAAGATTGATAGAAGAGTAATTTTATGGATCCAAGAATTTTTGACGGGTCATTCCCAGAAAGTGGAAGTTGAAGGTCGATTCTCGGATGAAATTACCGTAACGTCGGGTATCCCTCAGGGTAGCGTAAACGGAACTTTTGTTATTTTTGGCGTTTATAAATGACTTACCAAATGGGATTCGCAGTGACTGTCGATTGTTTGCGGATGATTGTGTAATATATCGAATGATACATGACTCACAAGACAATGCAGTACTTCAAGATGACCTGAACCTGGTCTATAAGTGGGCGATTGAAAATAAAATGAAAATAAACACAAGAAAATGTAGTCAAATAAAATAGGGAAAGTGCGAAGGCAAGATTTTCAATATAACATTGGCTTGGAAATACTTGTAGAAGAAGATTCTTGCAAATATTTGGGCGTTCACGTAAGAAATTATATGAAATGGAGTTGTCATATAGGATGTGTAGTTTCTAAAGCTTACAAATCCTTGCACTTTGTAATGAGGGTATTAAAGGGAAGTAGTACCTCTGCTAAAGAATTAGGATATTTGTCACTTGTAAGACCTATTCTGGAATACGCCTCGGCGGTTTGGGATCCCTATCAAGTAGAGCTCATAAATGAGTTGGAAATGGTACAAAGACAGGCCGCTAGATTTGTGCTCAGTGACTTTAATCCCAGGAGCAGTGTGAGCCGTATGTTAAAGAAACTTGGGTGGGAATCACTTGAGGCTAGGAGGATGAAATCTAGACACTGCGCTATGTACAACACGTATACAAATCAACCAGCATGGGGTGAGCTTAGCAAACGTATGGAAAAGCCTACATACATGGGTAGGAGCGATCATCCTTTCAAAGTTAAGGGCCGACCACAGCGAACAAATTATGGTAAATATTCTTTCATAAACCGTGCCATTGATAATTGGAACTCTCTACCTACCGCAGTCTTAGAGCCTTTACCCAAACATATAGGTGTGTTTAAGAAAAGACTGACTATTTGTGTAAATACTCCACTTTAATTGTTAGTGAATTGTTATGTACAATTATTTATTTGTTATGTATATCTAATTTGCCACCGGGGGACACACCCCCAATCGCAAATAAACGAATGAATGAATGAATGAATAAAATAACAAGTAGGTCCGTGAAGAACTATACAGCCTGTTTTCATATATCCTACTCATGTTAATTGCCACTATCAAAATACAAAATTTCAGTTTAATTGCTATAACAGATTCGCAGATCTTGAGAACCGTCTAAATATTTCAGATTGTCGCCAGGTTGGATTTTTATTTTTGTACTATTACATTAATATTATTGTGTACGTGTGGTATTCAAACTTCAATCGCATGATTAGAACACAAGAAGTAAAAACGAGATTTTAAAATTACGCACAGCAGCCATCTTGTGATTATGCAAACAATTGAAATAAATTAGATGCCAGTGGATCAACATTTGTATAAGCATTTAACGTGCAACGTTTCACGACACTCGGATAGTTAATTCGCGAGAAACGTCCATTTAAATATTTATACTTCGCGTCGCCGCCATGTTGGATTTGGGCTCATGTTCATAGTCTCTATGAACATTAAAAAAATCAGTTTGGTTGCTGTAAAAGATTCATAGATATTGAGAACCGTCTAAATATTTCGGAAGCTCGCCATTTAGGATCTTTATATGTATAGGCCAAAGAGTTATGTACCATTCAAGGACAATTATTGCCTAGGTTCATCGTTCAAACTTTCACTTCGATCGCATGATTACGACACAAGAATAAAAACTTAATATTAAAATTTCGCACAGCCGCCATCTTGAGGTTATGTAAACAATTGAATTAAATTAGATGGCAGTGCATTACAATCTGCAAAATCATTTACTGTACCACATTTCACTGCGCTCAGAGAGTTAAATCACGAGAAAAGTCTATTAAAATATTTCAAATTCGCTTGGTCGCCATGTTCGTTTTGTACTCTACAGGTTTATGAAATATACATAGGTAAACTTGTATCAGTACCCTTTATCACCGTACAAAATTCCAGGGTGATATCGGTAATAGTTTCGGTGATATAGAATGTCAGTGAAATATTTCGCACAGCCGCCATTTCTAGGTTATGTAAACAATTGAACTAACTTAGATTCCAGTGCATTACAATGTGTATAAACATTTGCTGTACCAAGTTTCATTACGTTTGGATGGTTAAATCGCGAGAAAAGTCTATTTAAAAGTCTCAACTTCGCTTGACCGCCAAGTTGGTTTTGTAGTCACCAGGTTTTCGAAAGTCTCATAGGTGAACTTCTAATAGTGCCCTTTATCACCGTACACAATTTCAGGGCGATATCGGTAATAGTTTCGGAAATATTGAATGCTAGTGAAATAATTCGCACAGCCGCCATGTTGGATTGGTGAGACGTAACAAAATTTGAAGGGCACGGTCGAGGTCGCCGGAAATAGTGCTATGAACTTACCGAGTTTCATTGAAATCGCTCCAGCCGTTTAGATTTTATTGGGGGGTACACACACACAAACCTCACACACACACGCACACACACACACGGACAAAAGGTGATCTCATAAGCCTATTTTTTCAAAATTGAAAATAGGCTAAAAATAAAAAGAATGAATGATTGGATTTTAACCAAATTTTGTATGATCTATGTTTACCATATCAGATATGACTATGGGTATTCTAAAGAGCCACAAGGGCGGCCAACAGTTAATAAATGCTCTCTCTGATTTATTTATCCTAATATCAATATATCAGAAGAGCCCTGAACAATGCACAGGTACAGATTAATTTGAGCAACCGATGTACGTCATGCTACTAACCGATGGACCGCTAAATGTTCCGATTTTAAATACATGTTACTTCTATTCTAACAATTGGATTTCATCGAAAATTGACCTTAAAATAGGTCATAATATTTCAGATTAATTCTAAGCAACACAAGCCAACATGATATTACGCTGATTGATCCAATGTCTATCTGCATGTAACGTCCATATTATACATTGGAATTCAGCAAAATTTTGTGTGAGCATTTTGTACCTTCAGAGATTGGGAACTAAGATTATATTCTTAGTTACCAGGGTTGCCAACTGTAGCGCTCTATTAGGCTACACTATTCCAGGTATATTTCAAGCTAATTAGAAATGTAAGTATTACCAATTTAATTTCGTCATTATGTTTGACGAAATCATTGGAATGAATCTTATTTTTTTAAGTAGGCTCTTTAGTTCGTCACGGAACTACTGTTTAACAAGAATGTCCGTGACGAACTAAAGAGCCTACTTTTCATGCCAATGATTATTCTACAGTATATGAACCTATCTAGATTAATGACGAAATTTAGTTGGTAATATCGAAATGTCTAATTAGTTCAAAATATTTCTGGTATAATGTAGCCTATTAGAGCCCTACAGTTGGCAACCCTGGTGACTGCATATATTCTTAGTTCCATCTCTTTAGGTACAGAATACAAAATTTGGTTGAAGTCCAATGGACGTTACATGGATCTATCAGCACGCGTAAAAGCATGTTGGCAACAATGTCATGCGTGTGCTGGTTAGAAATAATCTGAAATATTATAATATCTTGTTGTCCCAATTTTGGATGAAGTCCATTTGTTAGCATAGAAGTTACATGTATTTTAAAATTGGATCTATCAGCAAGCATAGAATCATGTTGGCACCACTGACTTATATTAATTACTCCTAATTAATCTAGAGTGTCAGATGCTACACGTGTGCAAAGTATAGAGCTGTTGGTTTGCATACTTTCTGATATATTGATATTAGGGTCAACAAATATAGACAGCATTTATTAACAGTTGGCAGCCCTGATTGCTCTTAAGAATACTTATAGTCATATCGGTTATGTTACACATAGCACATACGAAATTTGGTTGAAATACAACTGATAGTATAGAAGTTACATGTATCTAAAAATGACCCTATCAGCATGCATAGAATCATGTTGGCAGAACTGAAGTATATGAATTACTTCAAATTAATCTAAAATGTCAGGTACTATACGTGTGCATAGTTTAAAGCTGTCGGCTTGCATACTTTCAGATATATTGGTATTTGGATGAAGAAAACAGATAGAGCAATTATTAACAGTTGGCAGCCCTGGTGGCTCTTAAGAATACACTCAGTCATATCTGTTTATGTACACATATTACATACAAAATTTGGTTGAAATCCAATTAATAGTGTAGAAGTTATATGCATTTAAAAATTAGACTTATCAGAAGGCTTAAAATTATTTTGGCAACACTGACATGTATGGCCTCCTAGAAATTAAACTGAAATAGTATTATCTACATGTGTGCCAATTCTGGAATAGCTTCCATGATATCAAACATGGAGCTCAAATTTCTATTGCTTTTTTCAGCAGTTGGTAGCACTAACATAATTTTCAAATATGGACTTGAGATATTACGGTATACATCTTTACTCATACTAAATTTGGTTTCGATTGCTGCAGCCGTTTAAGAGTTGATAGGGGGACACACACACACAGCCAGACAGGGAGAAGGACAGACAGACAGGACAGACAGACAGACACACATTTTCCCGGATCGATCTCATAAGTCTACTTTTTCCTCATTCTTGCAAAATGTGAAAAGTAGGCTAAAAATCGATGTCACATGTCACTTAGTACATAGTTCATCACAAATTCAAATATGTTTGCAAAACCACTCTATATATTCGGACAGGACAACGTCTGCCCGGTCCACTAGTATATATATTGTACCCGTGGTCCAGAGACGTCATGTCGTCATCCTATTTTGAAAGGAGCGCCGAGCGGAGTTTTGAACTAACGCTCATGGGCTCCGAGTTCAATCGGAGGAACGCGCGCGCCAGCGTGGCGAATGAGGATACGCCGAATGTGCTGGAACTTATTTAGCGACCTATTTCTTTATGCTTGAAAAAAGAATGTTATGACACGATGTAGCCCCTGAATTTTCACTGATTATATTGAAGGAATCAAGAAAAAAAAAAGCATTACGCATTCCCGAGATATGAATGAAGGAAGGTTGGAGCATGACATCACTGCAGACTCACGTGACGCACCTGAGCGGTATATATGATACGAGGAGCAGACAGCGTGTATACAGTACGCAGTATCGAAGCTTAGCTTGTCTCTCTGATCCAGTCTGTGTTAGTGCGGTCTAAAATGTGAGTGAGAGTAAACGTCATCGCTGTGAATGTTACGAGCTGCCGAGATCCGCGGATCGGAATATTCTGGAAGGCCTGGAAATTTTCAATGTGTAAGCTACGACTGTATTGCTTGTGGAATGGTGGACTTAGAATTCCTCAAACAGAAGTGAGTTAAACAAAACTTTATTAATATTGTGAACTGTTATGTTAGAAGTGCTAGTCGATAGATATGGGCCAGTAACTTTGTTTTTGGACAGTGCATTACATTTGTGTGTGGAGACAGTGAGTGGAACATGCGGGCAGCTTTTAAGTGAAGCTAAATATTGATGTGTAACATCTTTACACTCGGTTGCTGGATATTTGTGGGAGTGATTTTGAAAAATGAGACGGAAGTGGATCGTACGATCCAGCTGGCAGTGGTGGATCGAACGGAAGTGTAACACGCACTGCCAGCTGGATCGCATTGCTGAACACTACATTTTGACGGTAAACGCTCATGCGATCTCTGGTGTCAACTGATTGAACACAAAGCACATGGCACATAGTCGAAGTCTTCGTATAAGTAACTAAATTATTATATGCTTTCATATGACACATTGTAAGTAGTCGGCAATTCCGGTATTATGTTTCCGCACAATGGCTATTGAAATATTAATCCACATAACAATAATGCAGTCATCAATATAATAAATATCATCGTGTTTATACGGGACCTAGGCAAGCCTTCATGAACTAATGCTGAAAACAGTTTCTTTACTCACAAGAGGGCCTATTCATAAGGCATTTTAAACTGAATTTCACGCAGGGACATTATCGAAACAAGCAAAATATAAATGAAACTTAATTCGGTGAAGCAGTATTATTGGTACGTGAATATAAATCACCATCTTGTGCCTAATATTCGTGTGGTCGAAATAGCGTTGGGTTAACGTCATTGACTAGAGATCTCGGGTTCGAATCCCGGACGGTTAGATATTTTTGCTACCAGATTATCGTTTTAAACGATATTTATCATATCAATATGACTAATTTTAACAGATTCTTTATGCAATTACGTGTTGGTCTGTGAATCAAGAGGTCCAGGAACTGGGCAAGCCTTCCATGATCTACTGCTTTGCACATTGCATTTACTCGCAAGTTGGCCTATTTATAGGGAATTTAAGGTTATGAGAGGTGCCGCGTCTATTAACCTAGTTGATCCAAATAGTATTCCTTATTTAGGCTAGTACTGGTGGAAGGTACGAAACCTCTAATAAAATGAGTTCCGTGTTATAAACTACAATATCTGTAAACCACTCCCTTTTACAATAGATTAATATTTGTGCCAAAAATATTATAATATACCGGTGTATCATCAATTTTCCGTCCTTGAAATGGTTTTCCGTGGTTTCCTATTTTAAACTCGTGGGAAATGCTGGGACAGTACCTTCTGACAGGCCACGGCCGTTTCCTTCCACATCCTTACCCAGTTTCAATCACCATCATTCATTTCATTTCTCATTAACTCCTCTCGTAAGGTTGGCGTCAGGAAGGGCATCCGGCCGTAAAATCCATCCGCCACAAATACTTCCATCGCATCTCATCCCCGACCCCGTAGGAAAACGGGAATAATAAGGGGTAGATATACCATACCGGTGTATCAACAATTTCATGTGAAGTTTTATCTATGGCAGATGTTACACATCATATGCGACTACTGTAAGGCTCGTATCTTTTTTTTTCAAGTATTGCCGTATAATAGATTATGAACTGTGAGGTTGAGGATATCAGGCGTCAACACTTTAAGTTTGACCACCTGTTAATCGAGTGTATGAGAGTCGTAATGCCTATTAATCAATTTTGGTCATGTGCAAGAGGACTTTAGATAGGCATTACCAGTTGACGCAACCATTAGCCGTGCGTGCTCAGGACTTTGAAATTCTTTGTGCAACTCTAAGCCGAGCGTGCTTAGCGCAGTGTGAGATACCAGTATCCAATCGAACGAATAACTATATGGTTGAAGGTCAGTGAAGGACACACTAAAATCATTTGTGCGGAACAACGTGAACATCTTACGAGTTTTATATTGGGACATTTTGATGCAATGACCATGCACTAAAAACCGAGGATGGGTTAGATACAAGGAAATGTAGAAAGGACATCGCCGATACCAGCCCATGTGAGAAGCCGGAGAAAGGACATAGCCGATACCAGCCCGTGAGGGAAGGTTCCAGAACATCGTGATGGGGCAGGCAGATGGAGCGATATCCGAGGTCACTGGAAGTGCAGACCAGGGCGTGGCATGGATTGTGAGGACACATGCGTGCGCCACATGGAGGAATTATTTGCTGCAATTTTCACCACCTGGCAGACGGTAGAAATCTACATCATGGATGATTTGCAAGTTAGATCTCTACATGTTATTGTAGTCATGCTGTAGTCAAGTAATGTTGTATTTTCCCAAACTTATAGGTCAGCGTATTCTAGAATTTATTTTTCTATTTCTGAACAAGTCGCACAAGTTCAGATAAGCAGTGATTGTCAGGAAACAGTTTCTTTCATAGTTCAATTTAGTAAAATTGTGCGGATATTATCGCATTATTTTGCGCTTCCTGATTCGTAACAGTGATAGGAGCAATTTTGGTGATTCATGAGTAGATATTTTGAATGAGGAATTTTTGTGTGAATAAATATTAGGCCGTTGATAATAATAATAATAATAATAATAATAATAATAATGAAAATGAAAATCCACAGCCTGCTTCCAGTCTCCGACCGGGTCAGGAATGGAATGAATGAAACCCCCAACTAGCGGCGAGGATATGAACTGTGCCGGCTGCCGAGGCCTGACGCACTCCTCTGGGGCAATGATTAAATGAATGACAGATGAAATGAAATGATAGTGGAGAGTGTTGCTGGGATGAAATTTTGACAGGGAAAACCGGAGTACCCGGAGAAAAACCTGTCTGCCTCCGTTTTGTCCAGCACAGATCTCACATGGAGTGACCGAGATTTGAACCACGGAACCAGCGGTGAGAGGTCGGCGTGCTGCCGCCTAAGCCACGGAGGCTTCAATAATAATAATAATAATAATAATTGAGGACATGAATTTTTGAGTATAGGGATAGTTGGAAGTTGAATTAATACTACAAATGGAATTAATAATAATAATAATAATAATAATAAAATGGGGAAAAATCATAATAATGATCATGATAATTGAATATGTTCAGATGTGGAGTTCGAAACATGAATTAGTTGTCAATTAAATTAGTTGTAAAATTTATTTTTTATAAATAGCTCATACCAGATGATCAATAACAATTCCAAGTTGAATAGGGGATAATATTACAAGTAACAGCTAACAGTAGTTGAGGACTGAGTTAACTAAAGATGTTTCTTCGAGTATAATTTATGAAAGTTAATATCCCTATTGTTGTCGGAATGTAATGACAAATCAGGTCGTGACAAATGTGTAATATTGGAGTTTGGCTTTCAGTTTTCTAAATGAGCATGTCGAGGACATTGCACCGATAGGTAATGTGATATTTGGACATCAAGCAGTGGAGCTTGAATGCGCCATGAATTTTGGAGTAATGGTTGTTGTTGATAATGAATATGTGGGACACACAGTGAAGATACATTTTTCTGAATGCATAAGTATGTGGTTTAAGGAGGTCACAATAGATCTGAAATACAAAGGGAATCATTTCTTTCACGTATAATCAAATTGCATCTGATGCACTTAAGGTCAGAATAATACGTCTTGCTACTGATCTGAAAATTACGAGGGAGGATTATTTCATTGGAATAAGATCGAATCATTAATTTATGACATGCTGATAATTATGTATAAATAATTTTTGCAACAGTTCTTGATATTGCTAGCAAATTAACGAGTGGATAAATTATGATATTGTGCTGGATAATGAAGCCTATATTCAAGTATTTTCTGAATAATGTAAAATTGAAGTGAAATAGATGTCCAACAGTGCCTCGTGTAAAAAATAGTGATTAACGTAAATTTATAAATAAATGTGGGCATGAAGGACATTCTTAAATATTAAGACATTTACCCAGTAGGAAGTGCATTTAGGTTATTTTTCTTTCTTTCATATCAGGAATCTCAGTGTGAGAGACTGATATTAATACACACTGCAGATTTAGGTAGAAGAGTGTTTTCTACTTGTGACCTACATTTTCTGCTTTTATTTAAAAAAAGTGGTGAGTGTTTTTAGGAAATTTTGTGTGTTTTTCGTCTTTACCATATTCAGGCGTGAGTTCAGCACCACCTACCCCTTACCGGTTAACCCCTGAGATTTTCTGAGTCTTGTGTTCAACTGTCTTCGAGGCTTTCGCATATGTGGGCGTTTGTCTTCAGATAAATGGGCACTTAGAATATAGACAGGTAGTAGGCTTAACCATACGTGGGGCTCGATTGGTGAGCATTTATGTGTGGCAATCGTGTTCAAACATTTTTCTGTAGGGCACTTGACGTTTTTGAACTCGCATTTTGGATTAGCGACCAACGTTCAAGCAGGTTAGGTTTGAGGTTTGACCATCTGTCACTCCTACTTTTCTTTTCTTGTTGATGTTTTGGATTAATTGTAGATTTTCGAAATTTTGATAGGAACACACAAAATGTATAGATAGATTTTCCTTTGTCTAGTGTCAGTTTAGTTAGGTATACCCACTTTTATTCGTTTGTGAATACACATGACTACTACATAGTGTTTAAGTTAGTTATAAGTCTTACTTCGATATTCTTGGTCTAACCTATCATATTTCTCAAAATGGAAGATTTACGTTTATTGCCACAGAGTGTGTCTGCTCAAATGCTGGAGCAAAATCGACCTTTAGAGTCTAAATTACAGTAAAAATGTCTGAGATATCAGAACAAAATAAATCATAGGAATCTAAAATGTCAGATCAAAATAAATCTTTAGAATCTAAAATGTCAGATCAAAATAAATCATTAGAATGTAAAATATCAGATCAAAGTGAATCATTGGAATCTAAAATGTTGGGACAAAATAGGTCATTGAAGGAAAATTTGAAATTTCGCTTCTTGAATGAACTAAAAGCAAATATAGAGAATTTAGAAGAAACATTATCAGAATCATTAGAAACGAAAATAGGGGACAAGGTTGTTGCTTTAGAAAAGAAGTTAAATGATCAGACTTACAGGGCACATGAAAATTTATTGAGCGTAGAAGGCCGTTTAATTGAAGGTGCTAAGCAGGCTCGAGAACTCACTAAAAGGAATCATGAAGCGATTAAGGAGGATTTGCTCACGTTAGAGGGTAGGATAGAGAAACACATGACTACAGTACAGGAAAACATGGTGGCAATGGAAATCCGGGTAATGAAAGATTCGAACGACATGTTTAGGAAAGTCACCGAGAACATCACCAGGGATTTTCAAGAAATAGTCTCCAAAGAACTTAAGAATAGCATAGTCATGGAATTAAGAAGGGAGGTAAAGGAAAAGGTCTCAGAGGAAGTCCGGAAGGAGGTTAGTTCTGACATTAACGAGGAAGAACTCACGGAGATCAAAGACTTGCGTAGTTCAGTTAAAACCATCATAAAAGTTATTAGTAAAGATGTGGAAGTATTACAATTGGACGTGCGGAAGTTAAATGAGCAATTAGCAGATAATATGACGAAACAAGGAGGAATATATGAATCACTCAATGAAGAGATTAGAAACGACACTGAAGAACTCAAGTCAGGATTGAAACAAACACAGGAAAGTGCGATAGGATTTCACTGACACCGATATCGAGTCAGGAATTGAGGGCGAACATTGCTGAGGAAACCTCATCTTTCACTCCCGAGAAGCTTGAGCAGATGATCGAAACAGTACGACAAATTGAGGGGAAATTAGCTGAGATAAAATCTAAGTGGACAGAGCCAGTAACGCCACGGAACACGAGTACAGGGTTCGGTGCCTCACCATTAGCAGATTCTACCCATGTAACAATTGTATAACCTTCTGAAGACAAGCCCAACAAATTGAATGGGGTTGGCACTGTCACACCAGTCGAGTTTCTCAGAGATGTTAAAGACTACCTGAGGGATACAAAAGAAACCCGGGAGAGAGATATCAGGGTTATAGGAAAGCTTTTGGAAGAAACAGCTCTCGTTTGGTTCTGTGCTTTCAAATCCAATATGTCCAATTACGACGAGTTTGCGCAGGCGTTGATGAGACGATTCTGGTCACCGGAAATCCAACAAAACGTCAGATACGAATTATACGCGAAACTGTACGCAACATCTCAGCCTACGAAGTAGGCGAATTATTTCACAAATCAGCTCGCCAGACTGAAATGCCTAGAACCTCCAATGCCGGAGCATGAACTGATTGAAGCCTTGACGCGACAATTCCAAGCTGACGAACAGCGCACTTTGATTGCTGCAGGTATCACTTCTTAGGGAGAGTTTGACGAGATTCTGCAATAACTAGACTATTCCAATGTGCAACATTTTGAACGGAATGTAAAGTCAGACGCACATTCTGTCAACGTCATCATGGCCGATCGTCAGGTGCAGACGACAGGGGAAGATAGGAATCAGAGGCAAATCGAGGAGAGTATTTACCCGAAAAGAATTTTCCCCAAACTATGGACGTAATTCACCTTATGATAGACGGGGAGACCAGAATTATCGAAATTATAGGAATAGAAATAATTGGAATCAAAACCAGGGCAGAGGAAGATATGATAACTCACGCCAACAACGAACGAATAATAGAACTCAAATGTCACGCAAAGAGCTAGAGCAACGCCATCAAGCAAGCCAAAAATTCTTGGGTGAATAGAGGTTTAAAATTATGACATTGCTCAACCAGGACAATCAGGGTTACAGCAAGATAATAATGAAAGAAAAACGCAAGGTTCGAATCGACCCACCCAGGCAAATCAACAATAATTCTATTTTATCATACGATTCACTGGAAAGCATAAGGATGATTCAGAGTAAAATAACGGCATGAAGAGGAAAGGAAAAATAAAACCTTGTAATCAAATTTTTATTATTATTATTATTAGGGGGTGTATGTACCCGTGGTCTAGGGACGCCATGTCGTCATCCTATTTTGAAAGGAGCGCCGAGCGGAGTTTTGAACTAGCGCTCATGGGCGGAGATCCAATCGAAGGAACGCGCGCGCCAGCGTGGCGAATGAGGAAACGCCGAATGAGCTGGATCTTATTTAGTTACCTATTTCTTTATGCTGGAAAAAATAATGTTATGACACGATATAGCCCCTGAATTTGCACTGATTATATTGAAGGAATCAAGAAAAAAGCATTACGCACTCCCGAGATATGAAAGAAGGAAGGTTGGAGCATGACATCACTGTAGACTCACGTGACGCACCTGAGCGGTATATATGATGCGAGGAGCAGACAGCGTGTATACAGTATACAGTATGCAGTACCGAAGCTTAGCTTGTCTCTCTGATCTAGTCTGTGTTAGTGCGGTCTAAAAGGTGAGTGAGAGTAAACGTCATCGCCGTGAATGTTACGAGTTGCCGAGATGCGCGGACCGGAATATTCTGGAAGGCCTGCAAATTGTCTAAGTGTAAGCTACGATCGTATTGCTTGTGGAATGGTGGACTTAAGAATTCCTCAAACAGAAGTGAGTTAAACAAAACTTTATTAATATTGTGAACTGTTATGTTAGAAGTGCTAGTCGTTAGATATGGGCCAGTAACTTTGTTTTTGGACAGTGCATTACTTTTGTGTGTGGAAACAGTGAATGGAACATGCGGGCAGCTTTTAAGTTGAGCAAAATATTTCAAAGTATTCCCGCATAGTAGATTATGAACTGTGAGGTTGAGGATATCACGCGTCAACACTTTAAATTTGACCACCTGTTAATCGAGTGTATGAGAGTCGTAATGCCTATTAATCAATTTTGGCCATGTGCAAGAGGACTTTAGATAGGCATTACCAGTTTACGCAACCATTAGCCGTGCGTGCTCAGGACTTTGAAATTCTTTGTGCAACTCTAAGCCGAGCGTGCTTAGCGCAGTGTGAGATACCAGTATCCAATGGAACGAATAACTATATGGTTTAAGGTCAGTGAAGGACACACTAAAATCATTTGTGTGGAACAACGTGAACATCTTACGAGTTTTATATTGGGACATTTTGATGCAATGACCATGCACTAAAAACGGAGGATGGGTTAGATACAAGGAAATGTAGAAAGGACATCGCCGATACCAGCCCATGTGAGAAGCCGGAGAAAGGACATCGCCGATACCAGCCCGTGAGGGAAGGTTCCAGAACATCGTGATGGGGCAGGTAGATGGAGCGATATCCGAGGTCACTGGAAGTGCAGACCAGGGCGTGGCATTGATTGTGAGGACACATGCGTGCGCCACATGGAGGAATTATTTGCTGCAATTTTCACCACCTGGCAGACGGTACAAATCTACAACATGGATGATTTGGAAGTAAGATCTCTACATGTTATTGTAGTCATGCTGTAGTCTAGTAATGTTGTATTTTCCCAAACTTACAGGTCAGCGTATTCTAGAATTTATTTTTCTATTTCTGAACAAGTCGCACAAGTTCAGATAAGCAGTGATTGTCAGGAAACAGTTTCTTTCATAGTTCAATTTAGTAAAATTGTGCGGATATTATCGCATTATTTTGCGCTTCCTGATTCGTAACAGTGATAGGAGCAATTTTGTTGATTCATGAGTAGATATTTTGAATGAGGAATTTTTTTGTGAATAAATATTACGCAATTGATAGAAATAATAATAATAATAATAATAATAATAATTGAGGACATGAATTATTGAGTATAGGGATAGTTGGAAGCAAATAATAATAGTAATAATAAAACAATGGTAAATTAATATCAGTAATGAATTATTACTACAAATGGAA
Source organism: Meconema thalassinum (assembly GCA_946902985.2). Lineage (NCBI taxonomy): Eukaryota > Metazoa > Arthropoda > Insecta > Orthoptera > Tettigoniidae > Meconema > Meconema thalassinum. The sequence continues at coordinate 149,681,610 of OX336397.1, forward strand.
TTAATAATAATAATAAAATGAAGAAAAATCATAAGAATGATCATGATAATTGAATATGTTCAGATGTGGAGTTCGAAACATGAAATAGTTGTCAATTAAATTAGTTGTAATTTTTTCTTTTTATAATAGCTCAGACCAGATGATCAATAATAATTCCAAGTTGAATGGGGGATAATATTACAAATAACAGCTAAGAGAAGTTGAGGACTGAGTTAACTAAAGATGGTTTTTCGAGTATAATTTATGAAGGTTAATATCCCTATTGTTTTCAAAAAGTGGTGTGTGTTTTTCGTCCTTACTATATTCAGGCGGGAGTCTTGGACAGAGTTCAGCACCCTTACCAGTTAACCCCTGATATTTTCTGAGTCTTGTGTTCAACTGTCTTCGAGGCTCCCGCATATGTGGGCGTTTGTCTTCGGATAAGCGAGCACAATATATATATATACTGCTCAATAAATTAGAGGGACAGGAATTTGATCACGTGTACCATGTCCGTAGTACGTGATTACGATATATACTGTTGCTCGTATTATTTCGACATGTTCTAAGAATGCGAAGACACCTCTACATGTCTTTGGAAAGCTATGGATTAGTGGCAGTAGACACATGTATGCCGCAAAGTGAAATGGACGAGCAATGTCGCAGTCAGTCCTCGAGTGCGTGTGAGTGAAGAGTTCGTTACTATCCGCTTGGTGTACGTTGGATTAGTCGAAATGAAGCCTCTGAATGAGACAGAACGTGTTCGGGCAGTGACATTACTGCACTAAGTTTGGACTCTTCGTGCAGTGTCTACAGAGCTTAATGTGGCTTCATCTGTTGTTGGGAGGGTTTGGAAACGATTTTGTGAAACTGCTTCATACACACGAAAGCCAGGGCAAGCGAGAAATCGAAAATCATCGGCCAGAGACGACCAATATGAGGTGAATTGTTCTCTCCACCGGCGTTCGGCGACCGCCGCGGACCTACAAAATGATCTAAGAGCAGCAACTGGTAGCAGTGTCGGTGACCAAATAATACGCAACAGACTCTGAAAGGCATGTTTAAGACCAAGACGTCCTCATCAGGTCCCACGATTAACTGCTTGGCTCAAGAGAGAGCGACTTCGATTTGCTGAGGACTATAGGAACTGGCAGCTGCGTCATTGGCGCAATGTGTTGTTTACGGACGAGTCCCGCATTGGTCGAACACGGTACGAGGGGCGTATACGTGTCTATCGTCGTCGTGGTGAATGTTATTATGAAGCAGCAGTCCAGGAAAGGGACAGCTTTGGCCGCAGCTCAGTCATGGTCTGGGGTGGCATAACATTTTGATGGTCGATCGGACCTTCAGGTAATCTGAGACCGACTTAATGCTCAGAGGTACATCAACGAGGTTGTACTAGGTCTTGTTATGCCCATTACAGTTGTAGTGGGTCCCCAGTCAATCCTGAAACTCAACAATGCGAGAGCTAATTCAGTAGCAGCCACCATGGAAACTCGACAGGACCTCGCGATTCAAACATTAGACTGGCCTGCGTTGAGTCCTGACCTCAATCCCATTGAGCATTTATGGCATATGCTGGACAGACAACTTCAGGCCCGTCCTGTAGCACCTCAGACTCTCGAACAACTTGCAGAGGCCCTTATGGTGGAGAGGGACAAAATTCGACAAGAAACTGTTCGCAGACTTGTCAGGAGTATGCCACGAAGATGTGAGGCAGTTATGCGGGCAAATGAAGAGCCTGGCAGGTATTGAAATGTTTCTTTTTGTGCTGTCTGTGCATTCATGGACTTCCCACTTCCCACGTACCACTTTAGTCGACGACATTGTGTTGCATTTCTGGTCAGAACACGTGCTACGACGAGCACGGGATAAGTACATTTCCGTTAAATAAAGGTCTCATTTCCCAGATAGCATGGTTGTTTCACTCCACACATTCCGGACAATAATGCAGGTTGTGTCTCTAATTTTTTTTGATCAGTATTTATATGTATATATATTTCTTCTTTGATAACCTCATAGGAATACTTTTTGTCAATTCATCATTGAGTCAGCTTCTTCGAAGGAACAGTTCGAGCCTTGCGTTCCTCCCGCTACTGATCTTCGTGCACTTCCTTATGATGGAAATATTGGCATTGTGAGTTTGTTGCTTGTGAGTGAAGGGGATTCTGATATTCTTCGTATATTGTTTAATCCTGCCGTGGATTGTAGGCAAGTTTGTGCACCGGTTGTTTAAGACATCTCAATCGTGCATTCTAATTTGCTGTTCAAAGTATTCCACGAAGACTCTATACATATTACGTGTTAAGAGATCGTAAATTTTCTCGCTTTGTTGTATTGTAAGGAAGCACGGGGTACGGCGTTTTCTTAATGAGCCACAAAGACCCAGTTATCTTTGAAAACGTGCTGATAAAACCTATTGAATTACATAATTTAGTTCAGGAGATAACGGACCACAGCGCTGCAGCGAGTGCTAAGCCGCTACTGGCGTGGAATTATTAGGTGTAGCAGTACAGCTGGTCATTCTGTCTACTTACTTACTGTCTTTTCAAGGAAGGAATCTGAAGCATTTGGCAGGAATGAAATACGAGGCCGCCATCGCTCTCCTATGGGCTGGAGATTGACAGCTAGTACAATACGTTGCCATGTGTGTTTATTCATTCAGATGACAATGACTACAATGAAGAATAAAATGATGATTACTGTTACGTGCAAAAGGCCGTCCCAACGTTCTTAAAATGCATCTCCCCTATATATATGAATCCCGACCTTTAAAGCGCCCGCCTGATGGCTTGGTTGGGCTTATGAACTCGAGGTGGCAGCATCTATCGACTCCTCTTGCCGGAGTGTAGCCTCTAGCCGAGTTGTATCTTCGACCGATAGAGTGTGTTTGTGGTGTCTTCTGATCTCATCCTAATCGAAACATATTTGAAGGATATTGTATTCTACGTCATTTAAACAAAAGACTATATATGCATCATGCCGCCAAAACATGTTAATGGTGTCATGTGAATATTATTTGGTTTTCACATTGTCGTAGTGTGTGTGGCTAATTTGGATTGGTCCAATTTTAAAAAACCTGTTGCATGCTGGGTGGCCTTCTTCGCTTTTGTCATCCATCTTGTGAATAATGAGTTGTGACTGATTGCTGGGAGAGGAACTACCCATATTGAGAATCTCGCCAAGGGGCGAGGGCTTTGCTCTCGTCCCCGCTAACTTGGGAATATATCCCAGTATTTGATGATACATGAAGAATTATCTGTGCAACTATCATCTGTGATAATCGTGAAAATGTTTTCTTGGGCCTTAATATGGAAAGGCGATGTTTGGTGTGCATCTCTTCGACAGCGACTGGTAGCCATCTGCTATTTTATTTTATTTTTGGTGATATAAATCCTTTAAGGATATCTAAGTAGTGTTGTAAAAATTAGGTATGTTTTGGCATTTTATTTATTTTAAATTATTGGAGCTCCATATTTTGCATTGTGTACTGAAAGTTTTTTTTGTTCTGAAGGTTGACTTTGGCCTAGATATGTCACCTTTAAATATGTAAAATTTTGTTAAACTATATAAGTCCGGGGAACACTTCTGTTTTTCTTCTTATTTTATTAATTGGCGTCTGGCTAAAGCATTTTTCTTTTTATTACATTCTAACACTGACCAGACTAATATATGGAAAAGTAGGCCTAATTTGATCATTAGTCGATCGGTTTTTATTTTTGATCCGTTGCCTTTTAAAAATTATTTTACCTCGTAATGTCTAGAGTTTGTTTATATCTTACTGTTTTCTCACTGGAGAAGTTTTTTTAAATGTAAAATTAGGCGTTTCACATAAATAATTACTGATATGCCTTCAACTGTTCTTGGTCGCCATGGTAACTTGTTGACAGAAGTGCATTATGGGTTTTGTTTTTCTGGCGTGTTTTTGAAGTGCACGTTCATGGGTCATGGTGGTGTTGGTTAACTTATTTTGTTTTTAAATTTTCCTTTGGTTTTCCTTTCTTGGAGTTTTCTTTTGTACTCCTATGTTATTCTTTCGGTACCTTGTTTATGGTAAAATTTTGCACTATTTACTTTTTTTATATTCTCCAAGGCCCTCATGGTTCAGTTGGGAGTATGTCAGGTGCTTATTAAGTGTTTATTTGGTTTGTAGCTTTTCTTTCTCTTACCTCAGGTAACTGTTAATTGTTATCGACCTTTAATTTTTTTTATTCTACAGTGAGAATTCTAGCTGAGGTTTTATTTTATTTTTTGTAATTTAATGCTGGCTGATGCATGTTCTGTTTTCTGGTGGAGGTGTTCCTTTAAATTTTAACATTAAATTTTCTTTTAAGGCAAGATACTGTTGTTGCATCATTTCGTCGGTGTCAGTTCTGTTAGTTATCGGGGGTTTTTCTGCAGACGAACCTGTGGGTCTTCTCCTTCTTCTCCACCTTCTTCCACCTGTAGGTGTTCTCCTGTTGGGACATGTCATCTGGCGGTGATTTTGCAGAAAGCGACGCGGACCTCTCAAACAGGTAAGTTGGCCCAACCCAAACCACCCCAGGGCGTAGCAGTGGTAGCAGACCGAGCTCGTGTAGCGCTTCTGCAGCCATTCCCTCCTCCATACCCGCAGGCTCGTTTTATGGACCCTTCTGATGCTGATTGAGCGGTTGCTGATGGGATGTGTCATTTCAGTGCACTTAATGTTATTTAATGCTTATCCTTCTCATTTGTTCGGTTTCATGTTTGCCTCTGAATATCCGTGTGGCGATATGTAAGTGACCTGTTCCAAGCAAGGTTTGTGTGCTGAATTTTATCCTGTTTGTGGTGCAAAATTCCCGGTGAAAAAAGAAGCTTGGTAAATGACTGGCATGTGTTCTTGGCATGGGAAATGTGGGTTTCTTGATTTTCTGATAGCCTACATGCTACTGGTGAAGGCATCGAGGAGCCCTGTCTGAAGCTGTTCGCCATGTGGTTTGTGGCAATTTTTGTAATTTAGCTTCCTGTTCTCGAGCCAAGCAAGCGATGACGTCTGCAGTTCTGGGCAGCATTGTGCATGATTTTGTATAGTATTGTGGCTGTGTTCGAGTGTCAACCTAATCTATGGTGTTGGTAATTGGTAGTTATGGTATTGTTGTGAAATTGTAAACTGTCCTCGTAATTCCTATAATTTGTTTCTTTCTGTATTGTCTGCCTGCATTCTGTGTTTTTCAAAATGGCCGACAATAATAGTGCTTTTGATTTAATTGACATAAGAGATAACCTTGTGAATTTGGAGAGTTCTTCTGGGGTTGAAAGTGAATCACCTCTGTTTATTAGGTCTGAGGTTTTGGGATCGATTACTAGTAGTTGTTTGCCTGCCCCTCTATTGCCTGGTTCTGGCTCGTCCAGACCACTTAACCCTGGATACGGTCATTCTTCTCATGTTAGGTCACCTAATGATTTCCTGGGTCCGGCCGACCCATTGCATCCCAGTTTTTTCTCTGGCAATGTAAATGTTTTGTCTCCTGTAGAGGGTGTGCGAGCGAGCTGCCCTGGTAATAATGTCTCTTTTCCAAATGCTACGTACTCGCCTACCGTTAAGTATGGGTCGATTCCTCACCCTATTTCTAGTTTATTAACTAAGTAGAAGCATTTCAACCTAGATGACGTTACTCGGGTGGTCCTATTTTTAAAGCAAGTGGTCGAATTGGGTAACCATGCCTCGATTATTGGACTGTCGGAAAATCAGGTTTTCCAACTGTTGTATCCTGTTGCATCCGGTATGCTGCGCGAAAAGCTGATTGAAGCTATCCACCTCCGCATGTCCTTAGCCATGTTCATTAGGGAAGTGTTGTGGTTTTTTGTCCCTGCGAGTGCCCTTAGTACTCTCGTACAAAAGTTCTTATATCGTGTCCAAAGGTTGGACGAGTCACTTAGCGACTATGTCAGTGACATTAAGGTATATGACCAGGTATTTGCGTCCCCTTTAACTGAACGACAGTTGGTGTCATCTATTGTAAATGGGTTTTCGCCTCAATATAGGTCATACATGACTATGTGTACCAGGCCTTCGTCATTTGTCGAGCTAAAACAGGTCGTTATAGAGGCTACGGCTGTGAAACATGCAGATTCCCTTCGTGTAGCTAATGTTCCTCCTCCTTCCTTGATGTCTCGTCCCCCTCCTAAGGTTATGTTTCATCCTAGACCCAATGTTAAGTGCCACACGTGCAGTGGCGTGGGGAATGTTAAGAAGGTGTGTCCGAATAACCAGGTTGTGTATCGCCAATGACGGGATATTTTGGAGACCAATTCGGATATTACTTCTAAGGATATTTCTGTGCATGAGAATTTGGGAAAACCGTGTGAAGTTGCTGGTCGCCCTACTAATGAAAATCTTGATAACTCTTTGAAAACTAATACATCACGTGCTAATTCTGTTTATGTCGCTGACCTACCTAACCTGTCGGTGAGCAATGTAGTGGCAAGTCAGCCTAATTCTAAACATAATGTGAGACCTGTGGTGCGGGTGTCCTCGTCATCTAATTGTAATCGTTTTAGAGTGAGTAATGATTTTGGAATTTCTCCTGTGGCTAAAGGAATATCCCCGTTTATTGAAATGTGTGTTAATGACGAGCCCGTTTCTGCATTGCTTGATTCTGGTAGTGTCACATCCTTTATAAGCGAGGTCTGGTTTTTATCTATGAAGAGTGTTTGCAATCTACCTGAGTTAGAGACTAACAATGAATCTTTTATTTCGGCAAATTGTTCAAACTTAAATATTTTGGGTAGTATGACAGTCAAAATCTATATTCTAAATTTTTCTTGGAAGTTTAAATTTTTTGTTGCCAGGAATCTTTCTTTTTCTGTGGTCATTGGAGCTAATTTCATGTCCCACGTTGGTATGCTTATTGATTTTGGTGCTCGCAACTTATGGTTTAAGTTTAATCCGCAAATTAAATTATCGTTTAACCCGGTTTTATCTTCTCCTGCTGTCAATTCAGTTAGTGAACCTGTGACTATTGAGGATCTCGATCTGGAAAATTTAACGAGTCCTCAAAAGGATGCCATTAAGAGGTTATGTCAGGAGTATAGTGATGTATTCACTGACAAGTTGGGTGTAACCCATTTGATGGAATACATGATTGTGCTAACCGATTCTGTGCCGGTGCGTTCCAGCCCGTAACGCCTTGCCCCACCCAAGATGGCTGAACTTCGGAAGATTATCGACAAGATGTTGGAAGAAGGTGTAATCCAACCTTCTATCTCTGCCTACTCATCCCCTGTATTCCTTGTGCCAAAACCTAACGGTGGTTTTCGGCCGGTGGTCGACTATAGGGCTCTTAATCAAAAAGTTGTTTTACAATCCATCCCTTTGCCGGACCTTCATACATGCTTTAGTTGGTTTCGCAACGCGAAGGTGTTCACGATCCTCGATTTAAATTCTTCTTACTTCCAAATTCCCCTCTCTCCGGAATCCAGGCATGTTACTGCTTTTCCACTGACTGGAACCTGTTTGAGTATGCCCGTGTCCCGTTTGGCCTATCCACCAGAGCCGCTGTGTTGAGCAGACTTCTGGACAAGGTGTTGTCAGAAATTAAATTCAAATTTGTGTACCACCATCTTGATGATGTGGTGATCTATTCTGAGTCCTTCGAGGAACACGTTGATCATCTGAAAGTTGTACTTGATTGGTTGCGTGACCCTGGCCTTACCGTCAAATTGTCCAAGGTTTCCTTTGCCAAGCCCAAAATTTCCTTCTTGGGTCATATTGTTTCCGAATCTGGTATCTCCGTGGACCAGTCTCGTACTCAGGCCATCAGAGATTTTAAACCGCCCAAGTACGCCAAGGGTGTTGCTCGTTATATTGGTATGGTGAACTTCTTTCGTAAGTTCATCAGTAACTTTGCCGACCGTGCTGCTCCTCTAAATCAATTACGCAAAAAGGCTGTGAAGTTTGAGTGGGGTCCCTCTCAGCAGGCAGCCTTCGAAGATCTTAAGCTTGCACTCACTAACGCCCCTGTGTTAGCCATTCCGGATTTTGGGAAGCAGTTCATTGTGCAGACTGATGCGTCTGGTCGTGGTGTTGGTTGTGTCCTACTGCAAGAGTCTGATCTGGGTATGCAACCCATTGCATACGCTTCTCGTACCTTAACGGACGCAGAGAGGAAGTATTACATATACGAACTTGAGGGTTTAGCTGTGTTGTTCGCCCTGGAAAAATTCCGTATGTATCTTGAGCACACTAAGTTTTTCCTCGAGACCGATAACCAGGCCTTGAGCTGGGTGTTAGGGAAACCCCGTAAAACTGGTAGGATTGCCAGATGGGCAACTAGGATTCTGTCATTCCAGTTCACGGTCCACCATATTCGTGGGTCCGAAAATGCGGTAGCTGATTCATTAAGCCGCATGTATGAGGAAACAGCCGAAGAGAATATTCAAGGATGTGAACCCGTAAACCTTGTATCACCTGTAAATTATGTCAATGTCGTTCTCAGCAATTCCCCTGTGCTTTTTGAAGATGTGAGGAGGTTCCAGAAAGAAGATCCCTCCTTATCTTGCCTAATTGACCGAATCAATTCTGGGGAAGTGATCAAGCCCTACTCTCTAAAAGATGGTGTATTGTGCTGTTCGTCTCGTCATGACCGTCTACCTACAATTGTGCTACCGTCGGTCCTCATTCCGGAAATCTTTCGTTACTATCACGAATCTCCTATTGGTGGCCACCTAGGAGTTTTCAAGACCCGAGCTAAGATCAGACAGTTCTTCATTTGGCAAAGTATGGATGGCGACATCAGGAGGCTCATTAGAAATTGTGCTTCATGTAGTATTAGCAAACCTCCGGTTTCTACTAAGGTTGGCCTGTTGTCATCTGAACCGGAATCTAGGCCCATGGAGAGGCTTTTTATCGACCATGTTGGCCCGTTCCCTCGTTCTGGTCGGGGAAACCAATTTGCGCTTGTTCGCACTGACGGTTTCACCCGGTTTAGTTGGATATTCCCCACCAGACAGGCTACGACCAGTTCCGTCATAAAGTGTCTTAATTCCATCTTTTCATCTTTTGGGCCATGTCAGTTCCTGGTGTCAGATAATGCCAAGTGCTTTGTATCTCATCAGTTCCGTCAATTCTTATTTGATTATGCTATTTCGCATGTAACCACCACTCCCTATTGTCCTAACCCGTCTCTCGCTGAGCGAGTCAATTGTTATCTCCGTTCTGCTCAGATTGCTTTCCACCACGACGACCATTCCAAGTGGGATTCTAATTTGCATTGGCTCAATTTTGCTTTCAACACCGCCGTGCATGAGAGCACGAAAGCCACCCCGTTTTCGTTAATGTTTTCGTTTATGGCTAATTCTCCGTTGTCTAATCTGTGGAACCTGCACGATCTCCTTCATGACAGTTTCACGCCCGAGGATAAGAGGGCGAAATTCGACAAGGCTAGAGAGAGTATTAAGGTATCACATGACCAACATGCCAAGCGACACAATGCCTGTCGCAAGCCAACTGATTTGGAAATTGGGGATGTTGTGTACGTCCGCAATTTCGAGCCCAAGGGCGTCAGTAATCTTGTTTCTAGCAAGTTGACCCCTCGTTTCAAAGGCCCCTGTTATGTAGAGGCATTCTTGACTCCCGTTACGCATCTTATTCGAAACCCTAAGGCCAACAAAATATCCAGAGTGCATCTGTCGCACATAAAACGTGGAGAGAATTGTAATGAGGAAATGCTACCATAAATTTTGTAAACTGATTTTCGTATAATGTAGAGTATCCCTAACCTTCATTGAAGCCTTCAGGCATCTGTTCCTTCTGGAATTTTGAATTGGATATGCAAACTCTACTGGGATACACCTTGTAACTGTTGGGTAAGTCCCATTTAATGGTAAAATGTTATCATCATGTAATTGCCTACCTTTGTAAAATTGTAACTAATTTTGATGTTCTCATAGAAGATGCTAGCATGTAAGTTGGACTCGGTGGGAGACCTAACTCATGGGGATCTTGTATACCTATTTCCTTGGGAATTTGAGTGGTCATTCCTCTACCGTTGTTCCTTCTGAATGTATAGTCGATCAACTCCTGTACTGTAAAAAGGTAACCTTGTTAATGAACTATTGTAAGCACGGATCTAGGGCATGGTCAGGATTTTCTTTTTTCATATAAATTCAACCTTGTTTCTCATTTATAAAATGTATTAAGAATTAGTAATTTCTGTAAACTTTTATCTTTGAAATAAGATTAACTTCTGTTTTGTAAATGGCTGCCTCTCGTCGCATGATATCTGGCACATTGCATCCATCTACTTCGTCTAAAGCTAACTACATTGGACCTTTTGAAAATGTACCTAACGTGTCTCGGACTCTGAAAGCACTGCAGGTGCTGGTGTTCTGCGTTTCTGAGGACTTATGGACACAGTGAAGCTGTTAACTAAGTGGTTTGCGAGGTGATCAATTATCCCTTCACTGATAATCTGACCCTGCACTCTTCCTAAACAAAACGATGCGGTTTTTATCCATCAATTGGAGTTAACTGGTGAAAATTATCTTCTGGATGCATGCTTGGTGAATCGACTAGTTATGGAGTACTGCCTATGCCTAGGCATATTCGTGAACGGTGTTCACGCTTAAGGGAGGGAGACTGTTACGTGCAAAAGCCCGTCCCAACGTTCTTAAAATGCATCTCCCCTATATATATGTATCCCGACCTTTAAAGCGCCCGCCTGATGGCTTGGTTGGGCTTATGAACTCGAGGTGGCAGCATCTATCGACTCCTCTTGCCGGAGTGTAGCCTCTAGCCGAGTTGTATCTTCGACCGATAGAGTGTGTTTGTGGTGTCTTCTGATCTCATCCTAATCGAAACATATTTGAAGGATATTGTATTCTACGTCATTTAAACAAAAGACTATATATGCATCATGCCGCCAAAACATTTTAATGGTGTCGTGTGAATATTATTTGGTTTTCACATTGTCGTAGTGTGTGTGGCGAATTTGGATTGGTCCAATTTTAAAAAAACCTGGTGCATGCTGGGTGGCCTTCTTCGCTTTTGTCATCCATCTTGTGAATAATGAGTTGTGACTGATTGCTGGGAGAGGAACTACACATATTGTGAATCTCGCCAAGGGGCGAGGGCTTTGCCCTCGTCCCCGCTAACTTGGGAATATATCCCAGTATTTGATGATACATGAAGAATTATCTGTGCAACTATCATCTGTGATAATCGTGAAAATGATTTTTCTTGGGCCTTAATATGGAAAGGCGATGTTTGGTGTGCATCTCTTCGACAGCGACTGGTAGCCATCTGCTATTTAATTTAATTTTTGGTGATATAAATCCTTTAAGGATATCTAAGTAGTGTTGTAAAAATTAGGTATGTTTTGGCATTTTATTTATTTTAAATTATTGGAGCTCCATATTTTGCATTGTGTACTGAAAGTTTTTTTTGTTCTGAAGGTTGACTTTGGCCTAGATATGTCACCTTTAAATATGTAAAATTTTGTTAAACTATATAAGTCCGGGGAACACTTCTGTTTTTCTTCCTATTTTATTATTTGGCGTCTGGCTAAAGCATTTTTCTTTTTATTACATTCTAACACTGACCAGACTAATCTATGGAAAAGTAGGCCTAATTTGATCATTAGTCGATCGGTTTTTATTTTTGATCCGTTGCCTTTTAAAAACTATTTTACCTCGTAATGTCTAGAGTTTGTTTATATCTTACTGTTTTCTCACTGGAGAAGTTTTTTTAATGTAAAATTAGGCGTTTCACATAAATACGTACTGATATGCCTTCAACAATTCTTGGTCGCCATGGTAACTTGTTGACAGAAGTGCATTATGGGTTTTGTTTTTCTGGCGTGTTTTTGAAGTGCACGTTCATGGGTCATGGTGGTGTTGGTTAACTTATTTTGTTTTTAAATTTTCCTTTGGGTTTCCTTTTTTGGAGTTTTCTTTTGTACTCCTACGTTATTCTTTCGGTACCTTGTTTATGGTAAAATTTTGCACTATTTACTTTTTTTTTTGATTCTCCAAGGCCCTCATGGTTCAGTTGGGAGTATGTCAGGTGCTTATTAAGTGTTTATTTGGTTTGTAGCTTTTCTTTTTCTTACCTCAGGTAACTGTTAATTGTTATCGACCTTTAATTTTTTTTAAATTCTACAGTGAGAATTCTAGCTGAGGTTTTATTTTATTTTTTGTAATTTAATGCTGGCTGATGCATGTTCTGTTTTCTGGTGGAGGTGTTCTTTTAAATTTAAACATTAAATTTTCTTTTAAGGCAAGATACTGTTGTTGCATCATTTCGTCGGTGGCAGTTGTTAGTTATCGGGGTTTTTTCTGTAGACGAACCTGTGGGTCTTCTCCTTCTTCTCCACCTTCTTCCACCTGTAGGTGTTCTTCTGTTGGGACATGTCATCTGGCGGTGATTTTGCAGAAAGTGACGCGGACCTCTCAAACAGGTAAGTTGGCCCAACCCAAACCACCCCAGGGCGTAGCAATTATGATGGGGACAGTGAAGGCATAGAAGGTGTCGAACTCTTGCCAAGTGACTGAGGATTGTTTATTTATTTGTGTCAGTTCGCTTGCGGCAATCAATAGTCGAAGACAAGTAGTTTGAATTCTATTGTGTCCCTTCATAGTATTCGAACAATACCACCTGTCATCCAATACAACTCGACAATATACAAACACGGCTATAATAGCGCCAGATAGTGGCTGGTTTGAGTGTTCTCTATTTGAATGTACACGGCGTTCTCCCAAGATTGACTTTTAAATACGTTACGTATAATATTATCGAAATGGTGTGCAGTCCAGTGTATTTACAACAACAGTACAAGCTCCAGCTATAACCTTCACGTTATAGCAACTGCAAACGATATCTACTTGCAATAAAGGTTTACTGTGTTGTGTATGGTTCCAACCACTAAAACAATTTGAAAGCATCGAGGGAAGAAGGTGTAGGTTTTCACAGGTTACCAACCGAGAGAAATCGCCAGGGAGACTCGTTTCATCACATATGAAATGTATTCCATAAAATTAATAATAATCGAAGTATTCAGGTTTTTCCCTTTTAGCAGCCTGGAATTCCACTCCATTCCTAGGAGCGGCTATGTACAGAGGTGATCCACTGTTTGATTGGCTGTATGCTGCTGATTTCTTATTGATTGTCGGTGGAATAAACCTGTATTCTTAGGATTTTAAACTGCTTGCTTTGAGTTCTTCAAATGTTCAACGCGTATTAGTTGGAACAATGAAGCAGAAACGAAACAGTATGTTTTAATTTAATCTTTCTCCTCATTTGAAACATGGCTTTGGGGCCGTATTTTCTCTCTGTATAATCAAAGGCCCAATGGAAATGCACTTTCACGTCGAAAACAAGTAGTTCCGTGAAGAACTATACAGCCTATTTTCATATATCCTACTCATGCTAATTGCCTCTATCAACATACAAAATTTCAGTTTGATTGTTGAGATAGATTCGAAGATATTGAGAACCGTCTAAATATTTCAGATGGTCAGCAGGTTGAATTATTTATGTACTATTACATGAAGATTATTGTGTACGTGTGGTATTACGACTTCAATCGCATGATTAGGACACAAGAAGTAAAAACGAGATTTTAACATTTCGCGCAGCTGCCATCTTGTGGTTATGGAAACAATTGAAATGATGGAGAAGCCAGTGGATTAACATCTCTATAAGCATTTAACGTGCACAGTTTCACTGCACTCGGATGGTTAAATCGCGAGAAACGTCCATTTAAATATTTAAACTTCGCGTTGCCGCCATGTTGGATTTGTGCTCACCAGGTTACTGAAGGTCATATAGGTGAACTTATGTTCATAGCTTCTATGAACATAAAAATGTTCAGTTTGATTGCTGTAAAAGATTCGTAGATATTGAGAACCGTCAAAATATTTCGGATGCTCGTCATTTTGGATTTTTATATGTATAGGCCATAGAGTTATGTATCAATAAAGGAAAATTATTGCGTAGTTTCATTATTCAAACTTTCACTTCGATCGCATGATTACGATACAAGAAATAGAAAAAAAAATTAAAATTTCGCCATCTTGAGGTTATGTAAACAATTGAACTAAATTAGATGCCAGTGCATTACAATATGTATAATAATTTACTGTACCACATTTCTCTGCGCTCAGATGGTTAAATCACGAGAAAAGTCTATTAAAATGTTTCCACTTCGCTTGGCCGCCATATTCGTTTTGTACTTGACAGGTTTTCGAAAGTTACAGATATAAACTTGTAGGAGTGCTCTTTATCACCGTACAAAATTTCAGGGTGATATCATAAATAGTTTCGGAGATATTGAATGCCAGTGAAATGTTTCGCACAGCCGCCATTTTGAGGTTATTTAAACAATTGAACTAAATTAGACGCCATTGTATTGCAATGTGTATAAACATTTGCTGTACCATGTTTCATTACGTTAAAACGCGAGAAACGTCTATTTAAAAGTCTCAACATCACTTGGCCGCCTTCTTGGTTTTGTAAGTTTTCGAAAGTCTCATAGGTGAACTTCTAGTAGTTTGCTTTATCACCGTAGAATATTTCAGGGTGATATCGGTTATAGTTTCAGAGATACTGAATGCTGGTGAAATATTTCGCACAGCCGCCATGTTGGATTGGTGAGACACAATAAAATTTGAAGGGCACGATCGGGGTCGGCCAGATTGGTGTTATGATCTTACCGGGTTTGATTGAAATCGCTCCAGCCGTTTAGAATTTATTAGGACACACACACACACACACACACGCACACACAGACAGACACACGGACAAAAGGTGATCTCGTGAGCCTATTTTTTTTTCCATAAAATGAAAATAGGCAAAAAATCTTGAATCTCAGTTTTGTGTGCATGTTGTGCGGTGTATAAATGCATAGTTGTGTAAATTAGGATTTGTTTTATGTAAACATTTCAAATGTGCTGTCAGATAAAATTCGAGAGCGTACCTCATCAGCGAGCGACAAACCAAAAACAGAAAACGGTGCATAAGACACTATTAGATTAGTCTCTCTGTAGGCCTATACACTGACACAAGATAGTACATAGATAGAAGCAAACATCAATGTTACCTTTATATATATAATTCTTCGACACGTGTGTATGTGATTGAACTCCTCCTAAATGGCTGGACAGAATTTGATGAGTTTTTTTTAATGTATATTAGAGTGGGTCTCTGTATGTTTTAGATTCACAATGTGACCCGGTAGGTGGAACGAACACTATTTTAGAACCTCAATTTACACACAATTTTAGAACCACAAAAGGCAGTCATAAACAGTCGTCATCGAAACCGCTACCTTTATTGGAAGCCGAAGTCATTGGACTATTTGTTTCTGCACGCTAGAGCCACCTGGATACAACCTGTCCAACTACCGCCATACCTTATACTTCGCCCGTGGCGGAAAGTTATGTTTTGTACCATAGGTGGCGGTGATGTCGAATTCTTCTGTTTGTCTCTGCACGTTAGAGCGTTTCAACAAAGTCCCGTATGCGTTCATATACCATTCATCCGATTACGATGAAACTTGGGGTGAGATGTTGAGTGCACTCCAGGAAAGGTTTCTGCCTTAGTAAGTCCATTTTAGAATAGGTAGCGCACGAGTAGTTTCAAGAAATGAGCGACGACGCGGGAAGCGTTTCAAAAAAGTCCCGCATGTGTTCAAATACCATTCGCCCGATAGCGATGACACTTGGTTGAGATGTCGTGTACACTCCAGGGAAGGCCTCTGGATTAGTAAATCCACTTTACAATAGGTAGCGCACGAGTAGATTCAACAAATGAGCGACGACGCTCGAAGTTTTAAACAAAGTTCCGTATGCGTGCATATACCATTCATCCAATTGCAATGAAATTTGGGTGAGATGTTGGGTACACTCCAAGGAAGGTTTCTGGCTCAGTAAATCATTTTACAGTAGGTAGCGCACGAATAGATTCAACAAATGAGCAACGTCGTGCGAAAGGTTTCAACAAAGTCCCGAATGCGTTAATATACCATTCGTCCGATAGAGATGAAACTTGGGTGAGATGTTGTGTACACTCCAGGGAAGGCTTTTGGCTTAGTAAATCCATTTTAGAATAGGTAGCGCACGAATAGATTCAACAAATGAGCGACAACGCGAGAAGCGTTTCCACAAAGTCCCGTATACGTTCATATACCATTCGTCGATTGCGGTGAAACTTGGGTGATATGTTGTATACATTCCAGGGAAGGCTTCTGACTTAGTAAATCCATTTTACAGTAGGTAGCGCGCGAGTAGATTCATCAAATGAGCGATGGCGCGCGAATCGTTTCAAAAAAGTCCCGTATGCATTCATATACCATTAATCCGATTGCGATGAAACTTTGGTGAGTTGTTGTGTACACTTATGTGAAGATTTCTAACTTAGTACATCCATTTCACAGTTAGTAGTGCACGAGTAGATTCAACACGTGAGTGACAGTGCACGAAACATTTAAACAGAATCCCGTATGCGTCATATGCCATTCATCCGATTGCGATGAAACTTTGGTGAGTTGTTGTGCACGCTCCCACGAATGTTTCTAGTTTAGTAAATCCATTTCACGATAGTTTAGAGGCAGTTAACGGAAATTGAAAAAAATGTGTATTCAAAAGCACCTCAAGAAACGAAATTACGACGCCAACATATTCTTTGATTGGCATTGCAACGCATGTCGGGTACAGCTTGTATCTTTATATACATAATTCTTCGACAAGTGTGTATGTGACTTAACTCCTCCTAAATGGCTGGACCGATTTTGATGAATTGTTTTTATTTGTATTAGAGTGTTTCAGAATTTGACCCGGTAAGTGGAATGAATACAATTTTAGCACCACAATTTACACAAAATTTTAGAACAACAACATACAGTCACAAAAACAGTCGTCATGGAAACCGCTAGCCTTAGTGAAATCTGAAGTCTTTGGACTGTTTGTCTCTGCACGTTAGAGCCACCTGTTTGCAATCTGTTCAAATACCGCCATACCTTACACTCCGCCCATGGCGGAAAGTTATTTTTTGTACCATAGGTGGCGGTGATGTCGAATTCTTCAGTTTGTCTCTGTACGTTAAAGCGTTTCAACAAGGTACCGTATGTGTTCATATACCATTAATCCGATTGCGATGGAACTTGGATGAGATGTTGTGTACACTCCAGGGAAGGCTTTTGTCTTAGTAAATCTATTTTACAATAGGTAGTGCACGAGTATATTCAACAAATGAGCGACGACGCACGAAGCGTTTCAACAAAATCCCGTATAAGTTTATATACCATTCATCGATTGCGATGAAACTTTGATGAGTTGTGTACACTTACGTGAAGGTTTCTAACATAGTAAGTTCATTTCACAGGAGGTAGAGCACGAGTAGATTCAACAAATGAGTGACAGCGAACGAATCGTTTAAAAAATCCTGTATGCGTTCATATACCATTCGTCCGATTACGATGAAACTTGGATGAGATGTTGCGTACACCCTAAGGAAGGTTTCTGGCTTAATAAATCAATTTTACAATAGGTAACGCACGAGTAGATTCAACAAATGAGCGACGGCACGTGAATCGTTTCAAAAAAGTACCGTATGCGTTCATATACCATTCATCCGATTGCGATGAAACTTTGGTGAATTGTTGTATACACTCCAGGAAAGGTTTCTGGCTTAGTAAATCCATTTTACAATAGGTAGCGCACGAGTAGATTCAATAAATGAGCGATGACACGCGAATCGTTTCAACAAAGTCCCGTATGCGTTCATATGCCATTCATCCGATTGCGATGGAAATTTGATGAATCGTTGAGTACACTCCAGAGAAGGTTTCAGACATGGAAAATCTATTTTACAATACGTAGCGCATGTGTAGATTCAACAAATGTGTGACGGAACGTGAATCGTTTAAAAAAATTCCGTATGCGTTCATATGCCTGTCATCCGATTGCGATGAAACTTTGATGAGTTGTTGTGTACACGCCAGGGAAGGTCTTCAACTTCGTAATTCCATTTGA
The DNA here is from genome assembly GCA_946902985.2 of Meconema thalassinum. Classification (NCBI taxonomy): domain Eukaryota; kingdom Metazoa; phylum Arthropoda; class Insecta; order Orthoptera; family Tettigoniidae; genus Meconema; species Meconema thalassinum. Next base: position 149,699,580 of record OX336397.1, read on the forward strand.
CAATATTGGTAGCGCACGAGTAGATGCAACAAATGAGTGACGACGTGCGAAGTGTTTCAACAAAATCCCGTATGCGTTCATATACTATTCATTGATTGCGATGAAACTTGGACGAGTTGTTGTGCACGCTCCCACGAATGTTTGTAGATTAGTAAGTCCATTTCACGATAGTTTAGCGGCAGTCAACGGAAATGGAAACAAATATTGTTTATCCAAAAGCACTTCAAGAAACAAAATTACAACGCCAACACTTTATTTGATTGGTATTGCAACGCATGCCGGGTACAGCTTGTATATTATAGAATTCACCGCACCACATAACAATATATCAACATAGGCCCCACGTTTAACAGAAAAATCATATCAATACCCATTAAAATATATATTATTCTTAACTTTGTTCAAACATAATATTGAGTTTCATATATATATATATATATATATATTTCCTTAAATTTCCTGCTGTACCGTTATATCTCATTTAAACCACATATATGAGAGATAGTTAAGCCTCCGTGGCTTAGGCGGCAGCACGCCGGCCTCTCACCGCTGGGTCCGTGGTTCAAATCCCTGTCACTCCATGTGAGATCTGTGCTGGACAAAACGGAGGCACACAGGTTTTTCTCCGGGTACTCCGGTTTTCCCTGTCAAAATTTCATTCCAGCAACACTCTCCACTATCATTTCATTTCATCTGTCATTCATTTAATCATTGCCCCAGAGGAGTGCGTCAGGCCTCGGCAGCCGGCACAGTTCATATTCTCGCCGCTAGATGGGGGCTTCATTCATTCCATTCCTGACCCGGTCGGAGACTGGAAGCAGGCTGTGGATTTTCATATGAGTGATAGTTGCTTTATGCTATACAATAAATGAATCACATGAACCCAAGTAGAGGTTTTAGGCTACACTGAAATACTGTATTTAGAGCATGTGCATTAGGTGTAGCTGTAGTAGGCTATATTATAATCCAGTATTGAAACCACATGTATCAAGTTATGGTGGTAATATTCTATGTTGTAATGTTGAAATCCTATACAGAACCTATGTGTACCTTTCTAGAAGACATTTCTCCCCAATATGTACTGTACTTCTCTAGAAAGCATGGCTATCCAAAGGTCCTTCTCCAAAAGGCCTCTCTACCCGAGGCGTTCTTCTCTACAAATCCTGCCTACCTAATGAGTGCGTCTTAAGACCTGTCCACCCAATGTGTACTTCTTTGAAAGTCCTGGCTAACCACTACACGATCTCACTCTCCAATATGTACGTCTTAACCTGAACCCAAAACTCCCTCCTTGAAAAATTCAACGTGCTTACTGTACCCGATACCTATTTTAGGCTATCGGCTACGCCAGCTGACATTAAGCTGTAGTTGAGGTTTTGGAAAGCAAGCAGACAAGATAGCGCATCGATCGCGTCAAGAAGAAAGCCAAGATGACGTAGGAGGTCAAGAATCAAGGAGGCATTGAAATCTGTGAGAAGATAGAATTATTAATAAAGATGTGAAGCTTTATTGAAATATATATGGGATTATAATAAGTTAAAACAACTTAGAAGAGTATATATGACATACATTATATGTGGAAATAATTTTATGGAAATAAGTTATTGTATAACAGAACAGCCGAGAGGAGTCGGGTTCGAGACTATCTTCGTGACGTAGGAGCACTGTAGTGGGGAGAATTAGCCACGTGCCGCACGGAGCTCATAAGCTGGAACACAGCGCTAGGCAATTCAGTTGGGCTCTATGAGAAGAGCAGTACAGAGCAGCTCCATAGCACAGCGAGACGGGCATTGAAGGTCACGCAACACACGTAAACCGTCACGGCAAGTGTAGGCGACATTTCTCGCATCACCGAGCAACAGAGGCCGCGCGGGTCGTTGATACAGGCGACCTAGCCGAGAAGACAATTATAGATAGCCGGGGTATTTCAAAACCACACTGATCGCATATGAAGACTTTATTTCAAGCTTCATTTCGACGTTGTTCGAACACAGGCTTTCACATACAACCTTATAACCATGCTGTTATATAATACATTCAAACGACTTTTTACTATTTCAAGTAAACTGAATGTTTAGCATAGGCTCTGATGAACATTACAGCGTGCATATATAAGATTTTTATCTTATACAATTTTCATGGATTACATATTACAGACAGATACAGGGTGTATCGTAATCATGAACACTATCTAGTAAAAATTTTATTTTACTCAAGTAGAACTTTGCAGTAAGTTGAGAGAGGACTTACAATTCTCAAACTGAACATTTATCGGAACAGTGGCGTATATTAGAAGAAGAGTAGGGGGTCCGCTGTTACCATGAACCTTTCGAGAAGGAGTTGGACGATATCCGCTATGGGTAATTCGAGGTTCAACATGATCGAGTAAACGTGAATAGAGACAAGATGGCACCACAGAGCGATGGATTCGGTTCCTGACGAGAGGAGTCCAACAGCTGATTCGCTTGGGATTTCGAAGGAAATCGTCATTTCATGGATGAAATGATATTCACGCCGATCTTACGAGAAATCTTTAGGTAGGGAAAAACGACGATCTTGGAAATTATATTACAACTGATAATGAAAGGTATTGTAAGAGTTCTATCTACCTGATTCGATTATTTTCATGAATACTGGGCACACATGTATATTTTTCTAATAGGAGTGATTTGATTATTAAGACATGGTTTGAATTTATATACTTCGAATTTGCTAGAATATGGAGTGACCATATGATATGGCAGGCATCATTATTCGATATTCTCACCGTTGTTTGACTTTATTAAGAAGATGTTTGGTCTTATAGACATTTTTCCAGCTAGGATATTTCTCATGGATAGTTTTTTTTGTGTAACGAGTATTTCGAACTCGTGATCTGCAGTTGATTATCAGAAACTACTTCGTCAGTTCATTGCATACTAGCGAGTGTGTATTATTCATCAGTAGGGATTTTTTTTCCATTGGATTGTTTGGAGATATTAAGAAGTTATTCACTTTAGTGAATGAACGTCGCTTTTATATGACAACTAGAAACTTGTTGATTCCTTTCTAGTACATTCACTCATATAGCCTACGAGGTGGGGTCCTTCGTATTTATACGATTGTATGGTGGCTACTCACCTTACCCACCGTTTAGGGAACTATCATCCAAGTCGACGGGGCGAGGTCCTTCGTATTTATACGATTGCACGGTGGTTACACATCTTACTCGCCATTGAGGAACTCATTTTATCATCCGAATGTACACGAGATGTAAGTGAATTAAACAAGGAACTACTAGTCACATATCAGTCGAGATTTTGTTAAATAAAGTAACGATAAATGTCAACAGGATTGCATTTAGTAATTCTTGTTTGCCAATCCAATATTTTGTTGCTATACTCTTTTGAGAGTAATTTCAGTTTAACAGCTATTACAGCTGATGCTTTGATGATTTTTTATAATTGTGTTTGATACCTTTGAGAAGGATTTAAAGTAATTTAATCTTGTAAGATTAATCATTAATGGTCATAATTATTTTAAGGCAGATCAGTATTGCAGATTTTGATGTGAGAGATTATAGCACATTGGTGTTTTTCTACGATGTGAATTATGAAACTTGTGAAAGAGAATTTATGTTATTTGAAAGCAAATATTAAATTACTGAAGTAATGTTTTTCCAATTGTTTAAGAAGTTGTCTAGATATGATCAGAGTAATTACAGTCATTGGAGATTATGTGCGTTAATAATTTGAAGCCATTTATATATTTTGTAGATCATGCAACGTGGTTAAATGAAGTTTGTGATAGGCATTTTGTGGAATTTGCCATTTGATAGTTGCAACGTTGATAATGTATTTTGAAGCGGACATGAGGTCGTCGTACCCAGTCTAGCGTATTTGTTGAGATTCATGCTGTATGTGCTGAATATTTATGGAGTTTTGTAGCAATTCTTATATTCAAATGTGATATTTGGAATATTGAAGAAATATAATGTCGTTGTGGATAGTTAGATCCAACGTGATGTCGTGGAGACAATAATATTTTTGGCATGATAATTAAATACGAGATATAACTTGGAAGTAATAAAACTGTAAGGCAACGTTCTATAAACCATATTAAACAATTAGTTAGGAAATTAAACAAATAAATAAAGTTGATAATACAAGATTTTCTGAAAATAATAATTAATGAAATAATAATCTGAGATTTAAGCATATTAACGATCTGACCTAATGAAATAAAAATCAGAATGACTAGATGAAATAATAATAAGTTAAATAACCAGATGATTGAAATTTAAATAAGTTGATAAATTAAATTTTGAAATAAATCGATGAATTAAATAAGTGGATGAATTAAAGATTGAATTAATTAAACTGATTGAAATGAATTATTAGACGATTGTAATGATGATGAATAACTGAATTAGAAGGTGATGATTAATTAAAGAAGCTGATGATTAATGAATGTTTATGGAATTAAATAAATTTAATTGAGAGATGATTCGAAGGAATTGCAACTTAAAATGTGAATTTAAATGATGTAATGGTGATAAATTAACGATTCTGACAGGAATATTTGGAATTTTGAAGTGAGAATTAATGTAAGAAATATTTAATTTGATAATAATGATGAGGATGACCAATGAGAATTTGAATTTTCTGTAATTCACAGATAAGAGATTAATGACGATGTAAATAATGTAAATTAATTAGTAAATGTTTGGGAACATTTGATTAACATGTTCTACGTTCAAATTATACCATGCAAACCATAATTTATGTGATATTTAACATGAGTGATTATTATATGTGTATGTTTAGGCAGATTAGTAACTAAATTAAATCCACATTGATGTTAAATTAAAGAGAATTAGGTCTCAGGTTTCACAAATGTCAGTGACGAAAGACATAGTGCGACAGTGATCCTGAGAACCCAAGAGAACTTTATACATTTTTCTTGTTATGTGGATAAAATTAATTTTGCATTAGAAAGGAGATGGTTCGATTTTTGGACAATTTAACTTTGCATTCGACCATACTCTTAGGTAGGAATTATATTTAAAATGTCTGTCTGACTATCAAAGTAAAATAAATTTGTTTTTATCTTAGTTGTGATCTGATGATGGTGTGATGTTCCTTTTTCTTTCCTTGTCTTGAGTAAGGCTTATCCGGAAAGGAAGTGGTTTTGCTAGGAATTCAGTTGATGGCGCCCATTTATATTTGAATTATTTTTATTAACTTAAGCCCGTAACGACCCTAGAGATACTTTGTCTCGTGAAACCCACTGCTTTTTCAAGAACTCAGCTGAATTTCCGACACATTCCTTATTTGACTAGAGGTTCATTTAACTCCGCTCTGTCCTGGAACTCCAGGGATGTGATGTTATAGCAGATGGGTCATCGCATCCCCAGGACGAACGGGTACAGAGAGAGAGGGAGAATTGGCTTTATCCAACTAGTGGGGCTTTTCGATTTTGTTAATTCGATGGAATCACATCAGATTTAGATTACTGAGAGATTGATCTCAAGTTCATTTAAGTGTGTTACAAAATTTATTATACTTAGTCAGACAATGTACTTGTGTGCCCAATCCAGTGTTCATGTTAATCGTATTAGTAATATCATGTTAGTTATAAGATATTTTTCCCTATACCCAAGTGAATGCAGGAATTGAGACATTGTGATGTGTTGTTGTCTAACGTCTCTATATAATTCTATATTGAAATATAATTATGTTGCCAGAGGATTTAGCGAAGGTGTTAGGAGAGTTACAGACGGGTATGTCTGGAATTGCAGAAACCATTTCTAAGATGGAAACTGAAGTTAAAGAACAAATTAATAATTCAGAAGCTAGATTAGAAGCTAAATGTAAAGAGAATGTACAAGCATTGCAAACTAGTAGTGAAGAAAATTTGAAATTATTGCAGTCAACTAGTGAAGATAATTTAAAATCGTTAGAGACTAGGCTACAATCTAGTACTGAAGAAAACTTAAAATTATTGCAGTCAAATAGCAAAGATGAGTTGATGTTGTTAGAAACAAGGTTACAGTCAAATAGTGAAGCTAACTTGAAAGATAACTTTAAATCGTTGGAAGAGAAATTACAGTCTCGTAGTGAAGAAACTAATACTGAATTAGAAAATAAGTTAACCAGATTAGAGAATAGTTTAACTTTAAAGAATAATGAGATGTTGAAAACTTTACAATTAGACATAATTGCAGTAAACATGAAAGGAGAGGAAAATGTTCAGATATTAAGGAAAAATATTATCGAGTTGGAAAATAGAGGGGAAGAAAATATTTTTACTTTAAGAACAGACGTTATGACCATACAGAAAGACATTAAGTCAGATGTATCGAAGTTGAGATTCGACATCGATGGTTTAGTGGCAGATGTAGGAAAAATTCAAGATTGGTCTACCGAAGTATCTTTCGAGACTAAGATTAAGAGTCTAGAAACGAATCTAGGTAACGAAATAAAAGATTTGAAGACAGTAATTGGGACCATTAAAGATGAAGTCTTGGGAGAGGTCAATTCTAATATAAAGTCGTTAGAAAATCAATTGCAGAAGGATATTAGAAAGATAGACGACGATATAGAGCAAAAGGTTAACGAAAACTTAACTTTATTTAAAAATAGAGTCGGAGCAATTGTTGAAGAACGATATAATGAGGTCGATGCCGAAGCAAAAGAGAAACGTGACGGGTTAGATGAAAAATTAATCGCAGGTATGGCAAACTTAGAAGTTAGGTTTACGGAAAGCAAGGAAGCGATGAAATTAGATTCAACACTATTTAGAACAGATGTTGATCTGTTGAAAGAACAAGTCGCGTTAGTGAAGAACACGTGCGAAGGAAAGATTGACAAGTTGAGGAACGATCTAGACGAAAGTAACAGGACGCAGGATGTTACATCGTTAGATGAGTTGAAGACTCAGGTCAAGAGATTAGCAGAAGACAGGGTGACTAAACTAGAAACCATAGTTAACAGTTTTACCAGTCATAATGTAACATCAGGGGAAACATTGATGAATCAGACAGCGATAGACCGCAGTATGACAAATCAAGACACGAGCATGGTAGAAGACCGTCAAATGCAACCGAATGTGACATTCGAAAGGGTCAGTTCAACCCCTCAGGAGAATCCAAGTTCGAGTAGGAGTACGTTAGGTCCAAGTGAACGATACTCAGGTCCAGTCACAATTATAAGGAACCTAGATGACAAACCGAGAAAGTTTTCGGGAAATACAGGAGTTACACCAGTAGAATTTCTGCGAGATATTCGAGACTACATGGCGGAACACAGGGTAGCCAAAGAAAGAGAGCTAAGGATAGTAGAACGCGCCTTAGATGGATCTGCACTTACGTGGTTTAGAGCGTTCAGAAGCAACTTTGCGAACATGGAGCAATTTGCCATGGCTTTCTTGAGGAGATTCTGGAGTGCCGAGGATCAACTCAACGTAAGAGCGGAGATGTACTCTAAACGCTATTCTACGTCACATCCGACGCATTACGCCAACTACTTCACGTCACAACTGGCTAAATTACAGTTCCTTATTCCTCCATTGCCAGAAGAAGAGCTTTTGCAAGCTATAGCGCGACAGTTACCGATAGAGGTACAGCGATCTCTGATAGCATCGGGAGCCAATACGCTGGAACATTATGATGACATATTGAGGCGATTGGATTATACGAGCGCACAGGTTACACCTAGAAGTAATAGGAACGACAACAGAAACACGCAAGAAGTAAATGCGGTAGTCGTGGACAATGCAGCTCAAACGGACAGAAGGGATTACTGGGAAAACCGACGGAACGATGGGAATCGAGGAAACATCCGTAACGCAAGAGGAAATGATCGATATAGAGGACCATATGAAAGGCCATACGATCAAGAAGCGAGAGATAACCGGTATAGGAATTATAACCAAAATTCCAGGTATCAGGACAGGAATCGGTATAATAACAGATATCGGGGAAGGAATAACTGGAACCAAGGTCAACAGTTTAATAGAAACGACCGACAGGAAGGCCGAAGAAACGATCCTAACGACAGAAGGGAAAATCGTGGACATGAAAGTTCAAGACAAGAGGATAGACAGCCTAGTGCACCACTCGAAGAGACAGTGAGAGATGTCAATCGAGCCAGCACGAGTGAAGACAGAAGGAATAAACGTCAGAATAACACAGAATCAAGGTGTTAATCATTGGAAGTCATCATTATAGAGAGTCAGAAAGTACCATCATGCTGAGTAAAGGAAATTGTAGAGCTATCGTGTACATGTATAATATATTGAATGCCTGAGAGTGTATTTTTTTTTCTCAATCCTGATAAAAAAAATAGGAGATGTACGGGAGAGATGTACCCGATACCTATTTTAGGCTATCGGCTACGCCAGCTGACATTAAGCTGTAGTTGAGGTTTTGGAAAGCAAGCAGACAAGATAGCGCATCGATCGCGTCAAGAAGAAAGCCAAGATGACGTAGGAGGTCAAGAATCAAGGAGGCATTGAAATCTGTGAGAAGATAGAATTATTAATAAAGATGTGAAGCTTTATTGAAATATATATGGGATTATAATAAGTTAAAACAACTTAGAAGAGTATATATGACATACATTATATGTGGAAATAATTTTATGGAAATAAGTTATTGTATAACAGAACAGCCGAGAGGAGTCGGGTTCGAGACTATCTTCGTGACGTAGGAGCACTGTAGTGGGGAGAATTAGCCACGTGCCGCACGGAGCTCATAAGCTGGAACACAGCGCTAGGCAATTCAGTTGGGCTCTATGAGAAGAGCAGTACAGAGCAGCTCCATAGCACAGCGAGACGGGCATTGAAGGTCACGCAACACACGTAAACCGTCACGGCAAGTGTAGGCGACATTTCTCGCATCACCGAGCAACAGAGGCCGCGCGGGTCGTTGATACAGGCGACCTAGCCGAGAAGACAATTATAGATAGCCGGGGTATTTCAAAACCACACTGATCGCATATGAAGACTTTATTTCAAGCTTCATTTCGACGTTGTTCGAACACAGGCTTTCACATACAACCTTATAACCATGCTGTTATATAATACATTCAAACGACTTTTTACTATTTCAAGTAAACTGAATGTTTAGCATAGGCTCTGATGAACATTACAGCGTGCATATATAAGATTTTTATCTTATACAATTTTCATGGATTACATATTACAGACAGATACAGGGTGTATCGTAATCATGAACACTATCTAGTAAAAATTTTATTTTACTCAAGTAGAACTTTGCAGTAAGTTGAGAGAGGACTTACAATTCTCAAACTGAACATTTATCGGAACAGTGGCGTATATTAGAAGAAGAGTAGGGGGTCCGCTGTTACCATGAACTTTTCGAGAAGGAGTTGGACGATATCCGCTATGGGTAATTCGAGGTTCAACATGATCGAGTAAACGTGAATAGAGACAAGATGGCACCACAGAGCGATGGATTCGGTTCCTGACGAGAGGAGTCCAACAGCTGATTCGCTTGGGATTTCGAAGGAAATCGTCATTTCATGGATGAAATGATATTCACGCCGATCTTACGAGAAATCTTTAGGTAGGGAAAAACGACGATCTTGGAAATTATATTACAACTGATAATGAAAGGTATTGTAAGAGTTCTATCTACCTGATTCGATTATTTTCATGAATACTGGGCACACATGTATATTTTTCTAATAGGAGTGATTTGATTATTAAGACATGGTTTGAATTTATATACTTCGAATTTGCTAGAATATGGAGTGACCATATGATATGGCAGGCATCATTATTCGATATTCTCACCGTTGTTTGACTTTATTAAGAAGATGTTTGGTCTTATAGACATTTTTCCAGCTAGGATATTTCTCATGGATAGTTTTTTTTGTGTAACGAGTATTTCGAACTCGTGATCTGCAGTTGATTATCAGAAACTACTTCGTCAGTTCATTGCATACTAGCGAGTGTGTATTATTCATCAGTAGGGATTTTTTTTCCATTGGATTGTTTGGAGATATTAAGAAGTTATTCACTTTAGTGAATGAACGTCGCTTTTATATGACAACTAGAAACTTGTTGATTCCTTTCTAGTACATTCACTCATATAGCCTACGAGGTGGGGTCCTTCGTATTTATACGATTGTATGGTGGCTACTCACCTTACCCACCGTTTAGGGAACTATCATCCAAGTCGACGGGGCGAGGTCCTTCGTATTTATACGATTGCACGGTGGTTACACATCTTACTCGCCATTGAGGAACTCATTTTATCATCCGAATGTACACGAGATGTAAGTGAATTAAACAAGGAACTACTAGTCACATATCAGTCGAGATTTTGTTAAATAAAGTAACGATAAATGTCAACAGGATTGCATTTAGTAATTCTTGTTTGCCAATCCAATATTTTGTTGCTATACTCTTTTGAGAGTAATTTCAGTTTAACAGCTATTACAGCTGATGCTTTGATGATTTTTTATAATTGTGTTTGATACCTTTGAGAAGGATTTAAAGTAATTTAATCTTGTAAGATTAATCATTAATGGTCATAATTATTTTAAGGCAGATCAGTATTGCAGATTTTGATGTGAGAGATTATAGCACATTGGTGTTTTTCTACGATGTGAATTATGAAACTTGTGAAAGAGAATTTATGTTATTTGAAAGCAAATATTAAATTACTGAAGTAATGTTTTTCCAATTGTTTAAGAAGTTGTCTAGATATGATCAGAGTAATTACAGTCATTGGAGATTATGTGCGTTAATAATTTGAAGCCATTTATATATTTTGTAGATCATGCAACGTGGTTAAATGAAGTTTGTGATAGGCATTTTGTGGAATTTGCCATTTGATAGTTGCAACGTTGATAATGTATTTTGAAGCGGACATGAGGTCGTCGTACCCAGTCTAGCGTATTTGTTGAGATTCATGCTGTATGTGCTGAATATTTATGGAGTTTTGTAGCAATTCTTATATTCAAATGTGATATTTGGAATATTGAAGAAATATAATGTCGTTGTGGATAGTTAGATCCAACGTGATGTCGTGGAGACAATAATATTTTTGGCATGATAATTAAATACGAGATATAACTTGGAAGTAATAAAACTGTAAGGCAACGTTCTATAAACCATATTAAACAATTAGTTAGGAAATTAAACAAATAAATAAAGTTGATAATACAAGATTTTCTGAAAATAATAATTAATGAAATAATAATCTGAGATTTAAGCATATTAACGATCTGACCTAATGAAATAAAAATCAGAATGACTAGATGAAATAATAATAAGTTAAATAACCAGATGATTGAAATTTAAATAAGTTGATAAATTAAATTTTGAAATAAATCGATGAATTAAATAAGTGGATGAATTAAAGATTGAATTAATTAAACTGATTGAAATGAATTATTAGACGATTGTAATGATGATGAATAACTGAATTAGAAGGTGATGATTAATTAAAGAAGCTGATGATTAATGAATGTTTATGGAATTAAATAAATTTAATTGAGAGATGATTCGAAGGAATTGCAACTTAAAATGTGAATTTAAATGATGTAATGGTGATAAATTAACGATTCTGACAGGAATATTTGGAATTTTGAAGTGAGAATTAATGTAAGAAATATTTAATTTGATAATAATGATGAGGATGACCAATGAGAATTTGAATTTTCTGTAATTCACAGATAAGAGATTAATGACGATGTAAATAATGTAAATTAATTAGTAAATGTTTGGGAACATTTGATTAACATGTTCTACGTTCAAATTATACCATGCAAACCATAATTTATGTGATATTTAACATGAGTGATTATTATATGTGTATGTTTAGGCAGATTAGTAACTAAATTAAATCCACATTGATGTTAAATTAAAGAGAATTAGGTCTCAGGTTTCACAAATGTCAGTGACGAAAGACATAGTGCGACAGTGATCCTGAGAACCCAAGAGAACTTTATACATTTTTCTTGTTATGTGGATAAAATTAATTTTGCATTAGAAAGGAGATGGTTCGATTTTTGGACAATTTAACTTTGCATTCGACCATACTCTTAGGTAGGAATTATATTTAAAATGTCTGTCTGACTATCAAAGTAAAATAAATTTGTTTTTATCTTAGTTGTGATCTGATGATGGTGTGATGTTCCTTTTTCTTTCCTTGTCTTGAGTAAGGCTTATCCGGAAAGGAAGTGGTTTTGCTAGGAATTCAGTTGATGGCGCCCATTTATATTTGAATTATTTTTATTAACTTAAGCCCGTAACGACCCTAGAGATACTTTGTCTCGTGAAACCCACTGCTTTTTCAAGAACTCAGCTGAATTTCCGATACATTCCTTATTTGACTAGAGGTTCATTTAACTCCGCTCTGTCCTGGAACTCCAGGGATGTGATGTTATAGCAGATGGGTCATCGCATCCCCAGGACGAACGGGTAAATCATGAAGTGTTAACCTACAAAAACGTAGCATCACTATGTGGTATTTTGTTGATACCTCGCAAATATCCAAAATCCTCCTGCGGTTTATGATTAGTTCTATTATGTTTTAATTGGAATTTCCTTGAAGTATTTTCGTGTAAAGAGATACCTGTTTACGATTTTCGTTTTGGCTTCAGAAGAAATATATGGTCTGAGGACACAGTGGGGAAGTGTGAAGTAATGTATGTTCCATTCAAAACTCATTCACATTCTTATCTCTGCGTCATGAGTATTTCTTCCAGACATTTTCCACAAGACAATAACAGCTCCCATCAACAGACTGACAGACGTTTCTGAAATATTTCCAGACAGTGAGAACACTGACCGAGATTGGATAAATTGTATGCTGCTAAATAGAAAGTAAATACCAATGTCTACTTCAATGATGAGACACAATGAGAGACATATCTGACGTTGCAAACAAATCTTATTCAATACAGCTATGCACACGTAAAGCGAGAGATTGAACACTTACTCATTTAAGTGATTTCCACTTCCAACACTATCTCGTTCCTTGATTTCTTCTTTCACAGCCTAGGGACAAGACGGAATGATTTATTTCTGCACTTATACATTTACACAAATAACAAACCATGTAATTGTTCAGCACTGGTCAGCTGAATTGAAGAAATATTCTCAAACGACTATTCTACTGTCCATCACATCCTACTGCTAGAGATGAACATTATACAGATTACCGTAGTGGTGATAGCCTCAAATTCTATAACTTATAATAAACTACCTCCTTTTAAGTGAATCATCAACTGAAGGAAAATGCTGAAGTGAGAGCTCTAAGGATTGAGGACAAGTGCACATTTATTTATATTTTTGAATTTTTAGCCATAAGATCCTAGGATCTAGCATGTGCACGCATCATTGAGTAACAAGCAACTAGGCTGACAATATTTGCACGAGCATAACTCTTGAGAATCCAGGCATAAATAAATCTGCATTCAGAATAAAAAACAAGTCTATCTTTAAAAAATCACTGCAATTTATTACATAAATGTTTAAAAAGATGTTAGGGTAAGTTGACGAAATCTCTCTAGATAGAGTCTATTGTAGAGTAACAACAACAATCGTATGTCTCACAGTCTGTAATAGAGATACAGGCCAATGAAGTGACTAGAGAAGGTACTAATTCAAAAGTCGATTATTTGCTGCATACCGGGGCTGAGTCAACCCTTTACTTAGGTAGTTCTAGCATAGAACAGAATAAGAACTGAGCTCACTACACAGCTTAAATGCGCCAGGTCTTGTGATCTGTTATGGAAGACGAGTGGTAATGATCGACACCATTCTTGAAATGGTTCACCATCTTTATATCCAGGAAAATGCTAAGATGGCAATAATCGTCATCTACTACCTCTTACTTCAGGGATCATTGACACCTGGGCTGGACAATGCAGTATACGGCTACAAACACCACTGCTACATACACATTTCACCTAATCCCGGACACCTTTGAAATGGAACACTTAAGAATAAGAAACGCAACATAAGAACTTTACGAAGTAAGAAATAAGGTAAGAGAGAAAGATTCTTTCAGTATGTGCTTAGAGACAAGAGCATTAGCAATTACTTTCTCTGTATGGTTCTAGAACATTCCTTTACTTTAAACTCACTCTGCAATTATTTATTATCTTCATGCTTAAGATCAAATCCATGTTCTTGCAATGCTCCACTGTCATAACTTACAAACATCCCAGCAATTGCGGGGGAGCTCAAGTGGAAAAGCACAGAAGACTACTTCTGAGGGTGATCAAACCCACCTCCACTCTGTAGCAGTCATGGGAAGATATCTGGCCAGAATACACACATCCTAATTCAATGTTAATAACTAGACTTCAAATCCACTGTAGGCAACTAATAAAACGTGATAGTGCCGAACATACACTAGCTTCACATAATATATCTTTTGCCAATGACATAATGATGCATCCCCCAGTTGCTCAGTGAGAAAAAAACAACACCGCACAAAGCCGGCGGTCCGAAGGAGAGGTATCGAATCGTATGGGAGAGATATTATTTAATTCGCCATCCTTCCATCAATATGGATTGTGCTTGCTGTACAAACCACAACCTAACAGCCAAACGCTCCCATTTGACATCAAAACAAAACTCTTAATCCCGAAATGCTATTAATTGATAAGGAAATGTCTTAGAAAGAGTCATAAAAACTTACCTCTTGCGGATCTGAAGATGGTGTTTCTGTTTTGCAGCATGAAACGAACTCCGGAATAGAAGATTCCTGAATTTTAATATCCATGTGATGGTCTGTATCGTCCTGCAATGAAATGACTTGGATTAAAAATGTATTCTTTTGCGTAGGTGGAATTATATCATTCAGATGACTTGCCAACTTGCACTGAAAGATTCAAGGAATAAAATAACACAATGATGGTAATTCAACCTGCCATTCATAGTTTTCTTATGTCAAAAATCACAAAAAACTAACAGTTTTTGTGCAGTTTATATCTCAAAGCATTTCAGTTAGTATACACTCGCAAAACGTGGGTGTAGCATATTGTCACTAACACTGAGTGTGTGTGTTGCGGCGTAGATGCAGTTACCTCGAGTTACCATATAACATTACTACGGACTATCAACGTTGATAAATTATGTGTTCAGAAATCTCGTACCTATCGATGTTTGTTTTACCCTCCTGAAACCAGATTATGCAATATTCATCTCAAGGATACTTAAGGCACGGAGAAATTTAACGAAAACGATAAATAAATTCCGAAGTATAGTGTACTTGGAATTTCTTTTTCATACCCATTCACTAGTAATACATAATTCATGACCCATTGACGTTGTCAAGACTATGCAATGCGGGGTAACAAATATAGAACTGAACATGGATATATCTATAGGCAAGAGCTAACGAGCTTTTCTGAACGAAATTGCTGACCGCAGTCTAATAATGCCTGAGGCACACCAAAATGTACATCTCTAGGGTGTTTTCCCACGGTGGCTTCGTGCCAGTCCAAAATAACCTAAATTCCTTTTCCTCCTGAATTTAGCGCACAGTCACCGTCAAATTAACCGTACATGTGCACCATAGGAGGCTCTCATGAAGGGTGAACAACAATATATTGACAGTCGAAGGTACCAGTACAAACCTTTATTGTACAAAGAATGATGTGTAACTTGCAGTGATTGTAACTTGATTTGTAACACACAAGGCCGATTCAATGTTCTTTTTAATGTAGGCTAGTGCAATTACATTGGCTGAAGAAGGCTGGGTCGAAACGTGTCCCAATATGTTATATAAATTAAAATATTTATTTGACATACATTTGTGTAATAACATATTTTACATGTGAAACAAGCTTAGCCAATGAAGGACAACTGAAAGAACAAGGAGGTGGCTACACTTTCTTCTGGAAAGGGAAAGGCACTCAATATCAACGTATTAATGGAGTTGGCTATTTAAGACTTCATGGCAGCATCTGGCATCGCATTGACAGTGACAGCTAGCAGCGTAGAATTCCATCAAGGCAAAGGGTAGTGTCAATACCATATTGTCGGCGATGTGTAGCAGTGAAGTTCATCCCAAGCCTCATGTGAGTGTTGGCTTATTTCTGATCGTTTAATGTAGATATCCAATTAAGGCGCTCGAGATCACACACGTCTCACGGGCTAGCCAAAGTTTAGAAAGGGGCTACCGTTTTTATACTGCGCCCTTTTAAAAACCACCTGCCAGTATCCTGATGGACGGATCACAGCTTCTTCGTGGCCCCAGCTAGATAAACCACTGAGAGAAATGCCTGACACATGGGATAAATCGGGATACATAGATTCCTTTCCTTCAATGACATTATACTATGGATAAAGACTAAATTAAACAATGGTAGAATGAGAAACTTGTGCTTCTCGGGGCAAAGGGGGGAAAAAATGGGCACCTATCTTTAATTCCATAGCATAACCTCACCTTAATTATTATCAATCAATAACGCTTGGTTTCTATAGAAACGGTGGACAAACGAAAATCCTCGTGTCCCACATTTATTAAATAAAACAATACAAAGAAAAACCTTCCTAAAACAGAACTCAAAAATTTAAATAAAAATAAATTAATACTCCCCCATAAAATTATAATGATGTTATCTGTCAAGAAGACTTCTAAATGCTGCTCCTTGCATTCCGTAAACAGTCACCTAGGCTTTCATTTTTCACCGGAGTTTGTTAGCAAAAATAAAGCATATATTATCTAAATCCTGAAAACCGACGATGTAGATAAGCTATTCTAAACACATCATTTATTTTACTCTATACACTTAAACTCCATTCCATTTTATATAAATTATTTACACATAAACGCAATGGGATATAGCTGAACGTCACTATTCCCTTAAATCCTTCATTATCTGTATATCTATCTACAACAAAATGGTTACTTGAAGCCATTCCAATTCTACAGAAATGTTACTGCTTTCACTTCCATAACTCGCACCAAATGTTAATGCTTATAAAACTGCTGACTTCTGTCGCTCTCGCTCTCTCTCTCTCTCTCTTTTCATTTCAATCTTAAATAAGTTCTCTGAGACCGTACAATGAAGAATAGTTAAGGCAGATTGTCTAAATGAAAATGAAAATCCACAGCCTGCTTCCAGTCTCCGACCAGGTCAGGAATGGAATGAATAAAGCCCCCATCTAGCGGCGAGGATATGGATTGTGCCGGCTGCCGAGGCCTGACGCACTCCTCTGGGGCAATGATTAAATGAATGACAGATGAAATGAAATGATAGTGGAGAGGGGTGCTGGAATGAAATGTTGACAGGGAAAACCGGAGTACCCGGAGAAAAACCTGTCTGCCTCCGTTGTGTCCAGCACAGATCTCACATGGAGTGACCGGGATTTGAACCACGGACCCAGCGGTGAGAGGCCAGCGTGCTGCCGCCTAAGCCACAGAGGCTTAGACTGTCTAAATCAACAATAAAATAATTAGCCAAAGGCGATTAATGTTGTTACAGGACAATCTCCTCATTCATGCATCTACTCTATAGTTGCCATAACTGCCAAAATACGCTTAACTTGCTTAATTAATACATATTTCCTTCCAAACAGTGTGGCATAAATCTTCACATATTCATATAGCCTTCTTTCAGAACTGAACCACCTTCCGTTTAAAAACAATATAACCAGTGTTCTGTGTAGCACGTATCCTCCTTTAAATCACAACCTTTAAAATTACTTTTATATATTTCACAGCGTCATTAGCTTGCCACGGTGGGTGAGTGGATAGCGTGTCGGTCTACTAACCCCAAGATTGCAGGTTCGCCCCTGACCGTGGTAAGTGATTTTTGAAAGGCGGCAAAAATACGATACGCATGTCATACGATGTTGGCATGTCAAAGAACCCATTTGAATTCAGTAAGCCGAGTTCATAATGGCAAAATTAATCTCGGGAGTTTCCGCCATCACAAAGTTCCTCATTTCTCTACTAGAAAGCGCTATTGTGTTCAAGGAGATTAGATATCTAACATCTAACCTCCTTGACTTTCATAGTCAAGGAACTACGAAATTCGACACGCAAGCTACCCTCTGGGTGTCAAATAGCAAAGCTTGCACCAGGCACCCGAGGCCATACGATATTATTATTACAGCGTCATTCCAAACGTCATCATGCCCGTGTGGAATTTACCCTATTCTCCTTCCAAATCTTGCAAAACACAACGTGCTTAACAATGCGCTTCAAAAGAAACTTAACGACACAGCTCTTCTAGACATGCTTAAAGTATCTGCAGTACGTCAAAGATTTTTACCTTTACATCAAAATCACCAGAAGTGTATGATAATAATCTTGTACACCTATACAATCAGTCTTAATTATTTCTGTTAATTATCAGAAATTCGTTCCTTTTATAATGTTAACCTTCATAAACTTTATCTTCCAAATAAGTACTTGTTTTAAGTGGTTTCACAACTAGTAAATATTTTACATTGTCTTTTACAATAACAAAACATTTGCGTAAAATCTGTCACTAAATCGTGTAAGAGTCTGTTCCAACTGACAAACAATCGTTTGTCCTCTATAAATTCCAATGTCTATTGTACGTTACAATCTCACATTCATATAAGAACAAACAGAAAATCTATATCTCGCACCGTCTCTCAAAATCTAAGGCTCTATTTCCCATAATCCTACAAAAATTCGGTCGAGTTACGCATATCTCCAATTCAAAAAATTATTCTCGGCACGCCGGAAGTAGGAGGTAGATTTCACCGGGCGAAAATAGGCAGAATATGCAGGATCAGACCTCATTTATTGCGAGAAAGTATTTTACAATTGGAGCTTAATTAGCGTTGTTTTTCGTCTTTTCATGCATATTTTTAACATATTATTGTCTTATGGGGACGGTAACCTTCTCGTTATTTGGGGACCATTTTTATACTTGTGGTCACATTGGTTATGCAAGGTTTCGACACTGACGTGTAACTATCTAACGGTCTGTTACTTCTTCACGCAAAATTTTATCTCCCGCAGAGATGTTGGTTGGTTTCTCAGTTTCGGGGCTGCGACAACACGGTCATGTAGCCCCGTATACTTTGGGAGTGTGTAGAATCTGTCTGATAAACGGTGTTAATTGTGAAGGCAATATTAGTCTGTAATTCAGGTAGGACAGCAGATGGTCAATTTCAAGTAGTAGTTCCTAATTTTGCTACCAAATACTACCGTCAACGACACCTAGCTGTGAACTTGGCTAATAGATGCCATCACAACCAGCAACTCGGAACGAGCGTTGGAACTTCCCCGCCGAGGGAAAGCATACTGAGCAATTTTAGCGCTCTTAGAAAATGCGACGACTTCAGCTGGCTTTGAACCCAAGACCTTGGATATAGAAGTTCAGCATGCTACCAGTTACGTCACCGAAGCCGCTTCCCACAGAGTCAGATGGAAAAATTAATGTGATCACGTGCAATGGCGTTGTCATGGCAACCTCTGATGGCTCATCCCTCATCAATTTAGTAAAGTTGTCATGGGAACCTCTGACGACCTTAGCATTTTCTTCTAATTCCGAAATCATTTTGCTCATCCTTTGGCGTCATGGTGGGTCATATGAAAAATTCCTTCAAACAAAAGTTTTAGGTAATTATTATTAGTGGAATATTGTCCATTTTGTACGGTTTTGACATTGTGTCTATTAAGAGAGGTATGATTAATGTTTCCCGAAAAACCCACTTTTCCCACCCTTTTGGTCAATGGTTGGTGCTTTCAAAATTTGTGGGCCTTGTCCGACACATAGTATGAACTTTTAATAGATTAGATATTTCACATATTAAGGGAGTTAGAGCAATATTTCATTTTTTTTTTAGAAAAAAAAACATTTCCAACCCCTTCGACCGATTGTGCCCATTAACAAACTCGACCAAGATTTTAAAGGGATACATATATGTAATGAATTCAAAGTGATTGGTGAAAAATTGCGGTAGTTATCGTGGCCACAAGAAAGTGATATATATATATATATATAACTTTTGAACTGACGGTGGTATTGGGGTCTAGGGGATGTGAAACGCGAAGATATGTCGAAATTTTTCGGAAGTCGAAACATTGCAATAGTTAGCTTTCTAATGAAATCTATTGAAATCTACCTAATATTAACGAAGAAATCCTGAATTTACAATAAAATCTACTACTTAAAAATATCAAACGTCGAAAAATACAATGCAAAACTAAATTCAAAATTTACGAAGTCAAATATCCAAAATCGAAGAAGTAAAAAAATAATTGGAAAAAGTTTCTCGTGGAAATTCTAAACACTCTACAACAAAACTGCGTAAACGATGTTCTTCTACCTTTAGATGTCTTCAACAGCAGATGAATATCTCGGATGATATACCGGTTCACGTTCAGATGTCTTGTCAGGGTTTTACCTCGTTCCCGCCAGCCATTTGAACTGCGTCTCCGCTGGCTCTTTCTGGACTCGAACTCACCTCGCCCTCGCGTTGCCCTAGTTCTGGAAACGAACTGGGATCTCCCTTGATCAAACCATCTTCTTTGCTCTTCATACTGCTATCAGATGTTCTTCAAGCCATCGGTATTCATAATTTCTTCGTGAGAGTAGTTATAACAATTTTCTTTGTTGCGTTGGTGAATTTTGAGTATTTAAAGTTACTCCAGAGGTTTCCATGTTTGTAGTTGATGTTATCTGGTTAATTTCGATCTTTCCATATTCTTATCGTAGCGTTCCCTTCTGCATATTTACTCGGACATCTACACTGCCATAATACTATCAGATGTCGTTCCTCTCAATGTGGGATGAAATTCATCTCCAATGGAATTTCAAAAATGTTGGTTGAATTTCCCCTAGAAGTCTCCGTTGAGATGTTTCTGATGCTTCGCAACTGCATTGCAAAAAAGTATGCAAGGTCGACGAAACGATTCTAGTTCATAAATAATTGAACTCTCGCTGCTGGAATATTTGTATTTCGTAATATTTCGTAAATGTCTGTTCGGAACACTTCCAAATTTAATATCGAATATGATTGAGTATAAACTCAATTATCAAAGTTCAACAATATCACGCACACTAGATCAAATTCACGCGAGTGAAAAATGTTGAAGTCCATCACCGAACTACTTGTCAACTATCTAAAGAGTTAAAATTTCACAAGTCCGCACTGTGCTACTTTTTGTAGTCCACCTTTCAATAGTAGCCTGATCGTCGATGCCTCTGCATTCGCCATCAAATCTATTTCCTCAGGACCGTGCCTGGCCTCCAACTCGACAGTACATCTTTACTCGACAAGTTCAGAATAAACTGTCTCGCTCCAAATGGCGCGTTTCCCCTCCAAAGGATTTTTGGTACTAAAGCTTCGTGAAAATTACGATATCATTCGTAATACTTCCCTAATTTAAATTCCAAACATATGGCAATTATCGTCTTAAATTTTCCTCTATTCTAAGTGTAATAAAATTTCTTCTGGTACTTCTATAACAATTAAATTACTTTATTGTAATTACTACCTTCGTTTGGCTTCGGTACGCTTTAATATTAGATTCGGGTCATGTGATATCATGGGCGGTATTTTTGCCTCGTGGCGGGTCACACTTCTGTTTTGTTTTCTTGTATTCGCGGGTGTCACTTTTAATTTTATTTTAATTTAATTATCGACCAGAGTCGGCCCCTCCTCCCTAGTCTAAACATGTTTGTCTAGTATTTCCGCTGCCCGGGAGTCACCTGACAACTCTTTCTTTGAAGCATTGTGCAACTTCCAGTATCAATAAATACATCTCATATATAAAATGCATAGACATGAAATATGTTTATCATATTTACACAAAGGAAATTCTGGATCAATACCAAAGGATCTCCTGGACCCCCACTTCAGCATTTAGAAATGTATGTTTGGTCGTAAACTGTTCAGACAATTTACAAGTTACTCGCAAAAAACAAATCTTCTAACTTTCACTGGTTGAGGTTCCATTGGAATACACCTTCAATTTCGAAACAATTAAGTTTAAAGTCTCTTTAAATGCTTGAAGTTTAAAGAGTTAGATTTTAGCTCTAAAAGGTTATCACTAAGGCTGTGTTTCAACCTCCAACAATTTTGCTAGCTCAGTGAACCTGCATTACCAATAAATTTGTTACTGTTAGCACAGCATGTGGTGTGGTCATCACCTAAAATAAAGCCCAGGATGTCAGAAAAGTGAACCTGCATTAAAAATAAATTGGCTCCCGTTAGCACAGCATTTGCTGTGGACTTAACATAAAATAAAGCCCAGGATGCCAGCAGAGTGAAACTGCATCAACAATATGATAGCTACTATTAGCACAGCACGTGGTGTAGACTTCTCCAATAATGCGGCCGAGAGTGTACCTGCATTACCAATGACCTCGAAGTTCCGCACCTGAAAGCCTCAATAACTGCTGCTGTGGTCATCACCTAAAATAAAGCTCTGGATGCCAGCAGAGTGAACATGCATCACCAATACGTTAGCTACTATTAGCACAGCTTGTGGTGTAGACTTCTCCAATAATGCGGTCGAGAGTGTACCTGCATTACCAATGACCTCGAAGTTCCGCACCTTAAAGCCTCAATAACTAACTTACTAACTAACTACTGTTTGCACAGCATGTGGTACAGACTTCCCCTACAATGGGCCTGGAGTGCCAGTACCACCTAACTTACCAATGAATTAGCTAATGTTGACACAGCATTAGCTGTGGTCATCACCTAAAATAAACCTCAGGATGGCAGCAGAGTGAAACTGCATCACCATTATCCCAGCTTCTGTTAGCACAGCCTGTGGTGTAGACTTCACTTAGACCTACAATAGAACCCAGGGTGCCAGCGCAGTGAACATGCATTAACATACCAATGGGCTATGCTAGCTACTGTTCACACGTGTAGACTTCTGTGAAAATTTAAGTTCTTTAATCATTATTTGCTGGTGAATTTACTATTAATTTATGTACTCTGTTACCGTTTCTACCTCCACGCAATCGGCCTCGCTCCAGCAAAAAAATCACCTAGGGTAGAAAGCACTTTACAAGTAAGTAGGATAGGAGCTATCATAGAACATACAGACAGAATAATTGTACTATGTTACGTGTAACAAAAATATATAAACCAATCTGGTTGCCTACTATTTGGTCTCTTGTTTGTCATGAACATCACTAAGATTGCTATGTTACACGATATACATAATAAATAGGCCTACTACTAACAATAATCGAAATATGATTTTTCAGACGGTCAACACGATTGTTCCTAATTTATAAATAAATGGATATCGAAGTGTACAGTACCTTTTCTGTGTTAAGAAACAACCCATCAATATTGGGTACAATCGTGTCGACCGACTGAAAAAACATCAAATTTCGTTTCCTGTGGCAACACTGCATGATGGCTTCAAACACCCTAAAACTTACAATTTCATCTGGCTCACTCTTAATGAGTGGTTGTTGTTGTTGTTGCTCCATAATGTTCAGCAAACTAGAACAGACAAAGTAAGCTTAAGAGATCGCCAAATCATCATAATATATATAACACATCGAATGAGAACTCGGATTTCATGTTAGGTTACTGGTAACCCATGTGCACAATGAAAAGATGTTAACGGTAAAACATATTCGACCATGGCGCTCGAGTTTATATGATAACAGTTATGGTAAATATCGAGTAAAGTATTAATCTAGGATGATGAATTACTGGCGCCAGCTCGTGGAGCAGTGAAATGAAGCATCCTACAATTGGTTTCTCTATTCCTACCAAGGCTATACACAAACCTGAGCACAATATGTTGGGGCAAGCGGGATTGTCAGACGCTAAACTATATTACAAACCTATCAACGTGGAAGTAAACTCAAGTTACTGCAGATGCCCCTTAAAACAACAATAACTAAGTTACTGCACGAGTACCAAGAAATATTCAGTTTCAGTCAACCCATGACAATACTTCGTGTTTCAAGAAACCCACTTCAAACCAAACACCGCTCATTGAACCAACATTGAACGGAAGGGACTGGACACTGGAGACGTATTTATCCTCACAAACTTATTAACACTATCAGATGGTAGCCTGTATAATTGCCGTCAGAAATAAGTTCCTAGTTGCACATTTATACCTGTGTATCCTTGACAAGTAAATAGTGTATATTAATCTACAAATAGCACGATAATGTCCGAGCAGAACTCGCGTCGCATGATCATCTTCATTATTGAATTTAGTCACGTCGATAGATTGTATTACAAATATCCCAACATGGAAATCAAAATTTTCAGATTTTAATACATCGTCGCAGGTACGGTACATCAAAAACACGAACTCTGTGGCGATATTACTAGCAATGCAAGCACACGTTTATCAATACAAACCACGATTCACCGATGACAAATAGCCACAATTGTGAGATTAGGCTATGGATGCATATCTAACAGAAAAGAGGCCAATCATGTTATAATTGTCATTAGTTAATTTTATATTCTTATGTCCTTGTGACAATAAAACTTACTGAAATAAACACCTATTCCATCAATACCCCAAAGTGAGCGTACCTATCACTATCATAAATTATCCAACACACACTTCCGTCCTTGCCAGTGTATGACGAAATGTGTTCAACTTTCGTATATATAGCCTACTGGAAAGTCTCTGACAAGCTGTTGCACTCAGATTAACTGTGTCCCTCCTCGCCAGTGAGTTTTCGTATAATAAAGGTGAAATGGCAGAATAATAATTCCTTAATTTACTTAAACCGTTCCATTTCATAGAGAAGCCGCTTCGTCTATCACCGCCTGGTTTTCATCCCGCTCGGCAAGTAATTCTGGAACCAAGTGGGATAAAACTACTCAGACTAAGCGCGTTCCAAGCCACTGTTGATTTTTATTGCAACATACAACTTCCTTAGTGCCACTTAAGGTGTGTTTCTATCTACCAAAATTTTAAAAATGGCCCCCCTTGGCGTTAATGAACAGCTGATTCGTAACCTCATGTGAATACTCGAGTGAAAATGGGACGCGATGTATCATCCGCTGATAACCACTGCCTTGTTTGAGAGGAGGATGATCTTGCTAGCAATTTAATTTATGTAGAAATCTATACTAGGTGATGACAGTATGAAGTGCAATTCATTTATTGAAGCGGAATTGTATGTGCGTTTATATTTAAATTGTACGTGACACTGTTCATCAAAACTATGTGAAAATAAAAAGTACAAATCAACACTCTTGCTATCAACTGAAAGTTTCTACTACTTTGGATGCAAATCAAAAGGCTGTCGTTTCCACTACTTAGCCTATTTTCATTTATGAAAAAGAAAAAGGCTTATGAGATCACCTTTTGTCCGTGTGTCTGTCTATGTGTGCGTGTGAGGGTGTGTGTACCCCACTAATAACTTTTCAACAGCTGGAGCGATTTCAATGAAAATCGGTACGTTCATAGCTCTATTCCGGACGACCCCGACCGTGCCCTTCAAATTTTGTTAAATCTCACCAATCCAACATGGCGGCTGTGCGATATATTTCACCAGCATTCAATATCTCCGAAACTATTACCCATATCACCCTGGAATATTTTACGGTGATAGGAGGAACTACTAGAAGTAAACCTATGTGACTTTTGAAAACCTGGTAACTACAAAACCAACATGGCGACCAAGCGAATTTGCGATTTTAAAATAGACGTTCCTCGCGATTTAACCAACAGTATATGTTTATACACATTGCAATGCACCGACATCTAACTGGGTTCAATTGTTTACATAACCTCAAGATGGTGGCTGTGCGAAATATTTCACTGGCATTCTATACCTCCGAAACTACTAGCGGTATCACCATGAAATTTTGTACGGAGATAAAGGGCTCTACTGGAAGTTCATCTACAAGACTTAAAAAAACAGGTTAGCTACAAAACGAATATGGCGGCCAAGCGAAGTTGAAAATTTTAAATAGAGCTTCCTCGCGATTTAATGATCCAAACGCAATGAAACTTGGTACAGCAAATGTTTATACACATTGTAATGCACTGGTATCTAATTTAGTTCAATTGTTCAATTTTAAAATTAATTTTTTATTTCATGTGTCGTAACCATGCGATCGAAGTGAAAGTTTGAATAATAAACCTACACAATAATTTTCCTTTAATGGTACAGAACTCTATGGCCTATACATATAACAATCCAAAATGGCGATCATCCGAAATAATTTGACGGTTCTCAATATCTACGAATCTTTTACAGCAATTAAATTGAATTTTTTATGATTATAGAGGCTATGAACATAAGTTCACCTATAGGACTTTCAGTAACCAGGTGAGCACAAGTCCAACATGGCGGCGACGCGAAGTATAAATATTCACATGGTCGTTTCTCGCAATTTAACCATCCGAGTGCAGTGACACTTGGTACAGTAAATCCTTATACGAATGTTAATCCACTGGCATCTAATTTATTTCAATTATTTCCATAACCACAAATGGCAGCTGTACGAAATTTAAAATCTCGTTTTTACTTCTTGTGTCCTAATCATGCGATTGAAGTTTGAATGCTACACGTACACAATAATTTTCATGTAACAGTACATAACCCTATGACCTACCTATATAAAATCCAACATGGCGACCATCCGCAATATTTAGTCGATTCTCAATATCTACGAATCTATTACAGCAATCGAATTGAAATTTTGTATGTTGATAGAGGCAAGCAATTGACATAAGAAGGATATATGAAAATAGGCTGTAAAGTTCTTCACGGAACTACTCGTTTTACTTATCAGATCGAAATACATTCAGTACAATGACCTTTTGTGCACTATAAAACTACATTATTGACGTTTGCGTATTGATGTTGCTGTCTGAATATACAGTATTTTCAATTTCTTGACATGTAATTTGTAGGTTAGGCTTAAGTCATATCATTTAAGTGACCGGTTGTAATGTCAAGTCCTTATTACTTTACTTATGTATATATATTACGGTTCAACTAATGAAGTATGGAACCTACATATATTTCCTAGATTAATCGAGTATTGAGTCCAAAAAACGGTCTGTTGTCGCAAAATGATACCAAGCAGTAGTGGACTTATATGGTTCGTTGCTGCTCTTTTCTTTAATATTGATATGTATAAGGTGCGTTTAAAAAGTAACGAGGCGGAGGAATAATTGCTGAAACCAGTACCTGTATGTTAGAGAAGTATTGGCCCTGGCTGTTGAGGCACTTTTCCCTATGTGACACGAGGCGTTGAATGGCTGTCTCAGAAAATTCCCTGGGCTGCGATGTTTACCAGTTCCGCACGTACAGATGGACTTCGGCGTCCGAGGTGAATCGTTGGCCCCGCAGAGCCCTTTTCAGGAGACCAAACATGGCGTAATCACAGGGAGAGAGGTCTGGACTGTATAGAGGGTAGCCGAGAACCACCCATTTGAATTTCTGCAGGAGTGCCGCGACTGTGTTGACCGAATGAGGTCGTGCATTGTCGTGGACCAGAATGACCCCACGGGTGAGATTGCCTGGTCGTTTTGTTTTGATCCCTTGGCGAAGGGTTGTCAAGGTTTGCGAGTAACGCGTGGCATTCACTGTTGTCCCGTGCGGCATGAAGTGTATCAGAAGGGGGCCATCTTGGTCAAAGAAGAACGTCAGCATTACACTTCCTGCAGTCGTGGGATGGCCTTGCCTTTTTTGGGTGGTGGTGACCCTGGATGCTTCCACTGGAGTCTTTGTCATTTGGATTCTGGTTCGAAGTGATGACACCATGACCCATCTCCAGCCACCACTCGTGCCAGGAACCCATTACCTTCCCTGGCATAGCGCTGCAGATGACCAAGACAGTGGGCCATTCGACATGCTTCCTGGTTTGGTTGAAGACTGTGGGGCACCCATTGGGCACACACTTTGCGCAAGTGCAGTCGTTCCTTCATGGTGGTGTGCACACTTCCGACGCTCTATCCGACCACGGCGGCAATGGCGTTCACTGTCACTCGGCGGTCCTGGGTAATGAGTGCATCAAGCAGCTGGACTTTGTCATCGGTAATGCAGGGGGTGCCCCAGACCGGGCATCATCGGCTAACGACACCCGTCCTTCCATGAAGCGCTTGTGCCATGTCGTGATCCTTGCAAGGGACATGCAGTGTTCGCCGTACACTTGTGACATTCGGCGATGAATGTCAGTTTCCCCTACTCCATCCGCTGTCAGAAACCGAACAACACCTCTTTGCTCTTCGTTTGACGCCTCAATGTCATTGTTTTCAATGTGACTGGCAGCGTTGGACGATTCATGCATGCTGCTGCTCGCGTTGTATCGTTACGTAACGTGCACGCGTGCCCTCTAGCGACGGGCTGTGACCTTTCACGCTCTGGTCGGAACCACACCTCGTTACACACGCCACGATTAGTCGATGTCGTCACCAGTTTGCGCATTCCAGCCTC
Source organism: Meconema thalassinum (assembly GCA_946902985.2). Lineage (NCBI taxonomy): Eukaryota > Metazoa > Arthropoda > Insecta > Orthoptera > Tettigoniidae > Meconema > Meconema thalassinum. The sequence goes on from OX336397.1 coordinate 149,727,941, forward strand.
CGGCTCGTTCCTTTTTGAACGCACCTTATAATTCCTCTGACCAGTAACTTCTTGGATATGCTTGAGATAGAGTATAATAATAATAATGTTATTGGTTTTACGTCCCTTTTAACTACACTGGCTTTTAGAGACGCCGGGGTGCCGGAATTTTGCCCCGAAGGGGATCTTTAACGTGCCAGTAAATCTACGGACACGGCTCCCTCGCATTTGCGCACCCTCAAATGCCAGCTGACTGCGCCAGGATACGAACCTGCAACCTTGGGCCCAGCAAGCGAGAACGTTACCCCTGAGCCACGCAGCCAGCCAAGAGATAGAGTATAGATAGCCTACTATGTTTATAGTAATATAGTACCTTATTTACCTGCAGACTGAGTTTTTTTTTTTTACATTCCCAGGTGCATAGCCCAAGACCTACTGCAGGCTATGTCGATCCGATATGTATTATAGTACTCATGTCAAAGGTCGTACTAAAGTCTAACTATTGAGACTTGATTTGCATCCAAGAGACTTTCAGCTGACTGACAACGCTTCTTCACCTTGAGCGAGACTTCGCATTTTCATTTTTTCCCCATACAACTTGACTTGATACCAACCACTTAAATCACAGTGTTTCAAGATTTTGCTGTCATTAAACATCAACAACAAGTCATTTTACCCAGTGGTGGACTGTGTTGGAGTCTACAGAAAATAAAGTCAAAGTTGAGAAATAAAAGTTCTTCTTAGGTTTCCATTACACAGTTGCATTTTATCCTGCCATATCTCCACTCAATATACCAATCCTACCAATGTTTCCTAATTGAATCTCCGAAGCAGTGTAGGTTCTTGAATGAATACTTATTTTATGTTGTTTTCTGAGCGGCCCAATAAATGAATACTTGTTTCTTGTTAATTGTTATTTTCTTCTGATTTTGTTGTTCTATGGTATTGATTTCGATCTGTTGCGCCCTCTATCCCTTTACCACCCCTGAGACCACTTGAGATCTCGTACCCTCCGGCATATTTTTCTTTGATATTAACCCTGATCTCAATCTTTATTTTTTATGTATTGTGTTATCGGCGTGAATTGCGATGTTTTCGCCGGGCCGTCCAATTCACTGCTGGTTAACGGGGACTAGATACGCATATAATTGTTTTGCCTCGAGTAAATAAGTGCGTATGATAGCATGTTTTGTGAAGAGTACAGTATATATATTGACTGACTGTACCTTCATATTGTACCCATATTGTATATGGAGAACATGTGTTCGCATCCCGTCAACTCACGGTGTTTCGGGGTATGTGGCGTTCCCCCACTGTACGAACACATATTCAGTATTTGATGTCTACCAGGAGACTACTCTACAGGAAAATCAAACATATTCCTAAAGTACTGAATTTAATTTTAAATCATGGCAAAACAACAAAACACAACACAATTACATTTACATTACCCAACATGCAAATCAAAATTTGGAGCACACATATGATAGTTCTAAACAAAGGTCACAAATCCTAACATGAATCATCTGTGCTCCGCAGCTTGGATCAGAAAATGATCTCATCAGGCATTCTGCAACACTCTCTCTTTGCTTGTGAGTCCTTGAGTCTGTGTTGGTGTCTCAATACACCCAAATCTATACTTCACTAACTAAAATTCCACTCAATAATGCACTCATGACATTGACGAAATGTTCATTGTTCGTTGCACACTGCTTATACATCATAGCAATCAATAACAAGAAGTTCCGTGAAGAACTATACAGCCTACTTTTCATGCCAATGATTATTCTACAGAATATGAACCTATCTAGAATAATGACGAAATTAAGTTGCTAATATCGAAATTTCCAATTAGTTCGAAATACTGCATACCTGGCATAATGTATCCTAATAGAGCACTACAGTTGGCAGCCCTGATGACTGAATATATTCTTAGTTCCGTCTCTTACGGTACTAAATACAAAATTTGGTTGAAGTCCACTGGATAGCATGGACGTTACATGCAGTTAAACATTGGATCTAACAGCGCGCGTAAAATCATGTTGGCAACAATGTCATGCATGTATTGGTCAGAAATAATCTGAAATAATATGATCTATTGTTGTGCCAATTTTGAATGAAATCCATTAGTTAGTATAGAAGTTACATGCATTTTAAAATTGGACCTATCAGCAGGCTTAGAATCATGTTGGCAGCACTGACGTATATTAGTTACTCCAAATTCGTCTAGAATGCCAGGTACTATACGTGTGCAAAGTTTAGAGCTATTGGCTTGCATACTTTCTGATATATTGATATTAGGGTAACAAAAGTAGGGACAGCACATATTAACAATTGGCAGCCCTGGTTGCTCCTTACAATACGCATAGTCATATCTGTTATGGTACACATAGCACATACGAAATTTGGTTGAAATCCAAATGATAGTATTGAAGTTACATGTATTTAAAGTTGGACCTGTTAGCAGGCTTAGAATCATGTTGGTAGCACTGACGTATATAAGTTACTCCAAATTAATATAGAATGTCAGGTACTATACGTGTGCATAGTTTAAAGCTGTCGGCTTGCATACTTTCTGATATATTGGTATTTGGATAAAATAAATTAGGAGCATTTATTAACAGTTGGCAGCCCTGGTAGGTCTTAACAATACGCTCAGTCATATCTGGTTATGTACACATACAACATACGAAATTTGGTTGAATTCCACTTGATAGTGTAGAAGTTATATACATTTAAAATTGGACCTATCAGGAGGCTTATAATCATTTTGGCAACACTGCCATGTTTGGCCTCCTGGAAATTAAACTGAAATATTATTATCTGTACGTGTGCCAATTTTGAAATAGCTCCCATTCATACTTTCCAAGATATCCAACATGGAGCTCAAATTTCTAGTGCGTTTTTTCAGCAGTTGGCAGCACTGACATCATTTTCAAATATGGACGTGAGATATTCCGGTGCACATCTTTACTCATACTAAATTTGGTTTTGATTGCTGCAGCCGTTTAGGAGTTGATAGGGGGGGACACACACACAGCCAGACGGACGGACGGACGGACGGACGGACGGACGGACGGACGGACAGACAGACAGACAGACAGACAGACAGACAGACAGACAGACAGACAGACAGAAATAGCTCCCATTCATACTTTCCAAGATATCCAACATGGAGCTCAAATTTCTAGTGCGTTTTTTCAGCAGTTGGTAGCACTGACATCATTTTCAAATATGGACGTGAGATATTCCGGTGCACATCTTTACTCATACTAAATTTGGTTTTGATTGCTGCAGCCGTTTAGGAGTTGATAGGGGGGGACACACACACAGCCAGACAGACAGACATACATACATTTGCCCGATCTCATAAGACTACTTTTTCCTCATTTTTGCAAAATGTGAAAAGTAGGCTAAAAATCAAATTAAAGTAAAACACTACATAAGCATAGACACTTATAGCACTTACTATCATTAATTATAATTGTACTTGAATCAAGCTTACTCTCCGTGTGCTTACGGTACATTTATCTTTACGTTAAGATCCAACAATGCATTCAACCTTACGTTTTGTTACTTCTTCATTACGATTGGTTTCTTGTGAACAATCATCCTCCTTTTCCGCTCCAAAAGCGGATAATAGTACTTTCTCCCCACTCCAAAACAATGTTGATTAGTATTAGCATCCACCATATGACCTAATGTTGGTCGTTAGCAAGTCATATTTATTGTTAACATTGTGTCATTCTGTATTTCGGGCTACCCGGTCGCATAAATTAACATATAACTGGGGTTTCATTCCTCAAAGTGTGTCAGCAGAGTTTAGCGAAGTTGTGATGTTATGAAACACTAACTTGGCTAAATCATGTGTGATTTCTACGATTCAAAGAAGTATTCATATCCTCTACATGCCTACAATTGATTTATGCAACAAAAACAATCAATTTCTTAATATATCAGAATACCAGTTTATACATTGCAATTGCCCAGTACCGTCATTTCAAGGGTCGGTAGCTGCTAAGCCCGCCCGTCGTGTGAACAAAGGTTTGGCTTGCCCCGCCTCGAAAGAAGATGGCTGCCTGGGTCGGTCCTTAACTCCCAGCCCTTCTCTCTCTCTCTTCCAGCTGTGGTACACTTTTCTCACTCATACAATATAAACAAAGCCTTAACTGTTATACAAATACTCTCACTTTCACGGAGAAGGTGTATGATCTGTGCAAACATTATGATCGGAATCTCTAAACATTTACATCCTATTCTTAGTGTATGTTACTTGGCTCAATAAGGCTCTCAAAAGTATTCATAGCAAAGGAATGCATTTCTTGTTACTACATCGTCTTGGGGATCGCATATGGCTCTAATTGCGTGCGAGAGTGGTGTCCCTGTTTTCCACCTCCACGATAACGAAGAACTGGTTAGGACATCCCTAGATCCCTCCATAAATGATGGTGTCGCACCTCCACGGGTGGATCAATCCATACTGTAACTGATTTAAGGTGACAATGTTAATCCTTAATCGCTAAAATGACTTTGGCTTGGCAGTACAGATACCTACACCTGTCTCCAACCGCTGTCAACAATATACCTGTACGCTCTACGGCTGTACATAATTGCCTTCGAAGAAATGGCTCATATCGTCCTGGCGTGTGTGTTACAGAAGGTTCCTTGCATTTATTTAAGTAAAGTCCTTGCTTCTACATTACATGGCTCGCTCCTAGCGGCTCAACAATTAAATCTGTTAGAAAATTCGGATCATATGACACTTCCGTTACCTTCCGTCTTTGGCTTGTTCGCGACTTTATATCGTCTCTCATCATACTGGCATTAATTACTGGCATTAATTACTGGCTTTAATTACTTGCATTTCTTACTTGCATTTTCTTACAACGCTTATTGCGTGACTTATAACAATTATTACATTGAAACATGTATAAAAACACAAATATAATTCACACTTTTACTTATATTTTACCTTACAAATTTTTCCCGGAAATGACACAATTTAACATTTCATGGCATAAGCATGTCGAACATTCGTGCATCTTTCGACTTTGACTTGTTTAATACGTTATTTATTAACGTTATTATTTAATTGAACATTATCTTACGCATATCCTGTCGTAAGAAAATCATTCTTAAGTTGCAAACTAATTACTTCAAATATGAGGAATGCAAAGACATATAAATCTTTACTTCAAGTTCCCTATGGTACTTTTCTAAAATAACATGGACATATGGTGAGCTATACCGTCAAATTATAACAATGAAAGGTACATTCATCTTTCTCGTGGCGGTCTCACCCAGTAATACAGCATTATGCCCACCATGTTGCATTTAACAAAGCTCCATGGTGATCACAATAAATACTTCTTGTGGCTTGAATACACTTGATTCTATTTTGATTTCACACATTTTAAATATAACGCTTTTACACATTTTTACAACACTTTGCACACTTTATATTCAAAACACGTGAACACATTAATTAATATACACTGGCTTTATACACTTGTGCCTCCCTGGGCTTCGAATATGCACGATTTCAGAGTTGCAGGCATCGCGTTTCCCTGACGTATCCTGATTTCCAGTGACAGTCTTTAATCTGAGCGTACATCTCCTGTCTCACTCCTCTTCTATCGGCTCCCAGTAGTTATCCTACTTCAATTAAGAGTGTATCCCTGTTGAGTATAATAGTTCTCTTCCTCCAGATTATCTAGCGTTACTATCTTGCGTCTGTTAATTTGGATAATAATCACAATGCCTGTGATATTGTCCTCCATCCCATGACCTATCGTGTACTTCATATACGGTACTTTCACGATAATATCTAGATCATTACTTCGTTGCTTGGATAAGTTCATTGTCTATCACGAGACTTCGTAACTTTCCTATTTGATTTACACGTTACACATGTGCAAATGAACTGTTTAATAAACATGCGCGTCACTATTGTGCGGCTTTAAATTGACATAAGCTTTACTTAGCTTCACTTTGTCTTCCATTGTCTTTAGCATTACTTGATTTTATAAGACCTGCGTGCTTAGTGGCGCGACTTTCACTGTCGGAGAGTGGCATCCTCCCCGCGTAACGTCCTGTATAGGACTGACGCTTCTCAGCTTCCCTGCTTTTTTAAAGGATTTGGGCAAAAACATTGATCTCTTGCTCGGCAAGAGCTGCTTTTTCTTCCCATTTGCACTTACCGGCCTGGTAATGCATGTTTCTGGATCATCTTTTCATGGAGGTTCCGAATCTGGCTCCGTGCAAGCAATCCGCTCGTCCAATTAATCACAATTAATTGGTTTCTCTGGTAGCGTCCCCACGCTTGGTTCCGGGGCTTCTCCGTTCCACTTCCGCTAATGGCTTTTCAACCACTTTGACTGTCTTCATCCAACATCTTTGCTTTCCAGACTTCAATTGACATGACTGATGTCTCCACAATTATCTCCTTGAGATTTCATGCACACGAGTGTTACTCTCATGTCTCTGCATTGCATGGTTTCTGAGTAATCAATTAATTTATCTCGAATTCCTTCCCTTTCCACAGTTTCCTCTTTGTTAGCCGGTGGTTTCTCGACTTCTTTCTGGAGCTCCCCATCCCACAGGATGCTTGAAAATAGTACGCGGTGATTGAGTTGGCGTCAGTCTGGACCACCCTCAAGTTCGACCTCATATGCCAACTGTCAAACTGCCTCCAGTTCTTGCTTCTTGGCTAAGATTCTGTATGTTAGACCACTAACGATACAATCTTTCTGCATAAAATTGCTTATAATTCCTTGGAGGAATATGGAATTGAGCTGTGATTACCTCAGTAATAATTATTTACATATGTCTCGGGTTCCTCATGGTTATTCCCCCTCAGAGACCTCGGGTTCGGTCCTCAGTAAAATCATGAGCATGATTTCTCCTTCTCAGAGTACCAGGTTCAATGCCAGTCAGCATCCATACCCTCGGGTACAATATACAATAAGTCACATCTATCTTAGAAATTTTTCCAACATGAAGGATATGGCTTATTCTAAAATTGATGACGTAGGGCTAAGATTTTTATGACCTAAAAATCACCGAAATATGCACAGAAAGAAAATTCTTATAACCTAAAATTTACCAAAATATGCTCAATATCATTTAAAATATGACCTAATAGTATTATATTAGAAATGAAATTTCAGTTGTAAAATCAATTCATAAGTGGGTTTATGACAACGAACCATTTATGTATTAATAAAATGCACAAGAGAAGTTAAACTATGTAATTTGATATTGTAGTGAGCTTATTTTATTAAAATTGTATCTTCTAGTTTATGATCCCTGAGTTGCAATTTAATATACAATAAATACCTTATTCAAATTTTCAAATAAAAAAGATTTCCTATTATGAGCCAACAAAGCCTTGTATTTGGAAAACTTATTTCTACTTCAGCTGACACAAGAGGAGCATATTTGAAATGGACAATATCATTTGGATCTAATTCTAAATGATTGAGAGAAAACTTTTCACCCAACAAAGTCATTGAAATGGAACACAATGTGTGATACCCTTTGTTGTTTCCTAACACCTTTTACATTTTCTTTGATACTTCTTGCCCTCTTTGCCACAAACAATACTAAATTTATTCACAAGTCGTTTTCACTAGTTCTATCTGCTTCACTAGTGGCATTTACGATTGCTCCAAAGCAGTTATGGTAGCAGGATGAAAGTTGACCTGAAATGTCAGAATTATACATTAATTCCTGGGCTAGTCCAATTGAAGTGACTTCACTGCCATCAAATGAATCAATGATACTTTTCACAATGTTGAAGTTCTGGCAGTAATAGTTGCAGGCTTCTATCCAGGATCCCCATCTTGTCAAAATGGGAGAAGGCGGTAAGGGAATGTCTGGAGCTACCAACTTAAATGATGCAACACGTGAAGGAGCTTTAAAGAAGACCTTCTTGGCACACCCAATCAATTTATCAACCTCACTGAATTGACTACGAATCTCTTCTGCAACTCTGTGTAAGGCGTGAGCTAAACAAGTCACATGCACCGTTTTACTCTATAATGCGTTTAGTGATTTGGTAGCTTTCACCATCCGTTTCAGAATCCGTTACGAAGAGCAGTACATTGTCATGCTGAACGCCTTCGGTCCTTGCCATTCATAGATCTGTCAAACAGTTTACTAATGGTAGAAAAATTGACATTTTCTACATGTTCATAGTTAATTAGAAACGTTTCACCTGGACTATCTTCTTCCATAGTCCCTACAATGACATTCGCAATATAGCTTCCCATAGAGTCTGTGGATTCATCAATATACCCTTACTTTCTTATTTGTAACCCGTTGTCTGATTCCCTGCATAGTTTCTCGTAGCTTCGGCTGATGTACGGTACTCATTTCTTAAAGTAGAAGGATCGGGGAGGGATTTGCCGGTGTATTTTTCTATAAATTCACGAAATGTTGGATGATTCAGCTTATTTAAGGGAATGTGGGCAAAACGAAAGGCTGTGCAAATTTCTTCACAGAATGGTGAATAAGATTGGCGAGACTCTCCTAGGAGCATTTGCTGTAGTGTCTTTCCATTTTCGATTCGTTTTACTCCATGTTTGGGTTTTTCTATTGTCACATGCTGCTGAACGTGAAATGATTTCTCCGCAGTTACTCTTACATCACTCATTTTACAATTGAGTATTTTACCATCACACGAGAACACTTTCTCAGCATATTGAGACACGAACTGTTGTACTTTTACTCGAATACTTTGCTTCACTTTAGGCATTTTTTCTGAACCAAACTACACAGAGCACACACTTCCGACTTTAACAAGATTCAATAACCTCTGAGACACAGGTCAGGCTTAAGTAGCTACCCGCTCACTGTTGCGTAAGGGTAAAGTCCATATTTTGAATTCCACAGAAATAGGGGAGGAAGGTAAGGGTAAAGTCCATATTGTGAATTCCACAGAAATAGGGGAGGAAGGTAGGTTCTTACTATTTGCCAGGAAACAAAATGCGATGTGTAATTCTGAGAAATAAAACAACTCAATTGAACACAGAAGAAAGAAACAGAATGACAAAGGACCTTTACTACCTAAAAGAGTGAAAATATGACTAATATGACCGTTTAATATCTAAAATATGCTCTATTACGTAGAAATGACCATTTATGCATAAATATGACCTAACAAAGTAGTATGATTCGATTACGTTTTTCATAACAAGAATTTATATATATATATTTAAGGAACATATCAGTCTTACCAAAAATATAATTATACTGTGTCATGAAAATCCTAGCCCTATAATGATGAGTAACTATCGCCTAATTACAGTACAATTTACTTGTTTAAAAACACATCAGTGAGCAGTGTTATGCAATTTGCTGCAATTACAATACTCTTAGACAGACTGAGACCTATTTTTATTACAAATATTGGTCTTGTAGGCAGTAATTCGCGCTGACTTTATAAATTCTTGAGGATTTTTGATTTATTAAATGTTATTCAGGGTGGATAAGAAATGAAAGCTAAAGTTCCGGAGGGGTCAAGACAAATTCCTTTGTAAACAACGAAGAATTACGGTTTTACCACCTGCATATCATGCAGAAGGAGATGAAGTACCACTTATGCCACAAACCCGTCGGCCAATCACCGACTCTTCCTTTTTAGGTTTTCGTAACCCATGGGGTGTACTTTACATTGTATATAAATTTCATCTTGATAGGTGTGGCAGAGGGACATCAAGACGGCATGCAACGGCGTTTTCGGCGATATAAATACCACCGTTAGAGCCTGAGCCTGAGGTTAAAGCTAATGCCACTCATGCAATGTCATCAGGCTATCATCACTCAGTCTATAACCCTCTCACATTTCAGATATCTTCTCCATTAAATAATTAAGGCCAGAGTTAAAACATTAAGTTGGACAGATATTAATATACATTAGTGCTGATTTATAGATTTGTTTTTCAGTAAATAACCATATTAATTTAATTCCAAAGATGCTTTGTTCTACTGAAGTGTACAATGTTTGCAATGAATGAAGCCATGTCATTTTATTGTATTTTCATATGTCTCTTCTTTAATTTCATCCGTTATCATTTTGTATCTGCCACTTTGTCATTTGTCATTTATTTTGTAAATTCAATGGTTAATTTTTCTACCAATTAAGCTAATTATTTTCTTTTTTAGTCGTTAAGAAGAGAAATGTCGTTATTCCTCCATCATATTCATAGAACTTAAAAGAGTCTAACTCTTGTTTATCGAGCTATCCTAAACATTTGATCAACGCTAAGGGGGATGTAATGAACTTTCATGCCAAATCCAATTTTTTCCTTTTTTAGGTTATCGTAACCTATGGGGTGTACTTTACATTGTATATAAATTTCATCTTGATAGGAACCCTGTATGTGGATTAAATAAGACATAAATATTTAACTCTGTGCCTGCTGCTACTCCCGTTTTTCTGACGTATTCGTGCATAAAATGTAGCAGAGTGTAAATAATGCATCTTTCTTTCGATGTCTACGGTTGTCATCTATCAACTGTGTTCCTGCTATGTCAGTAATCCATCTACAAGCCAAAGGGGAACCATTCTCTTACGCTCTGAGTGGGTACATTGGAGCCCTAAACTAAATGATATTAGCGTAAAGACACTCTAGTGTGTGAATACATCTAAGAAGGACAATCTCCTAAACGTCTGGGTCGGTAGGAGTACTAACCTCAGCGATGTTAGCGTTAAGACAATCCAGTGTGTCAAAATGTTTAAGAGGAACCATCTGCTCAACGTCTGCGTGGGTACCTATGAGCTCATAACTGACAGATGTTAGCTTAATGACGCTCAAGGATGCACCATATGCTCAAAGTTTGGGTGGATAACTAGGAGTTCTAGGCTGACCAATAGTAGCTTGATGATGCTCCAATTGAGTCAATACCTCTAAGAGGAATCGTCTTCTCTTAGTCTGGGTGGGTACCTAGGTGCTCTAGACTGACTGATATAATTTATCAACCCTGCAGTGTGAAAATGAACCATCTGCTTACAGTTTGTTTGGATTCCTAGGAGCTCTAAACTGAAGGATGTTAGCTTAAAACACTCCAGGTGTGCCATTACCTCTAAACAATTAGAGGCACCATCCGCTCACAGCCTTGGTTGGTAGCTACGTTCACAATGAGAGATATTAACTACATTATATGACGCAGAAGGCGTGTCAACACCGATAAGGTGAACAGCTACTGACCGTCTGGATGGGTACGTAGGAGCTATATTCAGAGTTATGTTAGCTTAAAGACACTCCCGTGTGACAGTTAGTTCTGGTTGTTTTAAGGGGCCGAACTACGAGGTCATCTGCCACTTCCACTGTGTTAATACCTCTATGAGTAACCATCTGCCCACAGTCTGGATGGGTAAGTAGGGGCCTTAACTGAATGATATTAGCTTAACGACACTGCAGGTGTTTCAGTATCCTTAAGAACCATCTACTCTCAGTCTGGGTGAGTACCTAGTAGGTCTAAACTGAATGATATTTGCTTAGTGAGGCTCTGAATGTGTCAGTGCATCTAAGAGGAACCATCTGCTTACAGTTTGTATGGGAACCTAAGAGCACTGTGGTTTTGTTCACTAGAACGCGGCGTAAAACAAATATCCAACCGAATGAGGTTAGGTGACCTCCCAAACTAATACAGAAATTCGAATAGTAGAATCAGAGGTGGATGAATCCTTTAATGGAATATCATATTAACGCTCCCTTCCGAACAAAGGGGTGACATCGCCAAACGAGGGTAAAATAATGGCAACACGAAATTGAACCAAAAACCAAGAAGCGGAATATCACTAAGTCTGAAACATAACCCCACAATGATACAAAATAATTAAATGAACAACTAAAGAAACAACCAGTAGGCCTAAGCATTGAACCGGACGAATTACAAATTGCGTCTTAATACGACTGAGCCCAAGTACTGACTGATTACTCCGGGGCAGGACGCCCCCGCGAGGCAATAACCCCCACTCCAATTACTTTCGTGTAAGAACCATTTGAAATTTTGTGAGAGGAGAACCCGAACATGAAACAATAATAAAACATAAATAAACATAACTTAACACAACTAAGGTGACTCCCGCGGCCGCGCACGTGATACCTTCTTAAGTGTATACACAAGGGCGCCATGTTGTCATAAAACAAAAGACACTCGGTCCATAGACAAATGAGTTACCACAAACGAAAGAATAACGCAAAGCAAATCGAACTAGGCCAAACTGCCCTCAAAATTACACTACATTAAAAACAGTCAAGCTGTCCGGATTAAACACGAATAAAAGCCAAAAATGCTTCCCTAATCCACACAAAATGCCTTGGAAAACACAAATCTTATAAGACTGGTCCTCCTGACAATTACACGAATAAATTCGACATCGGACCTGCGCAAAGCGGCAGGACCGTACACTTGCGTGATTGCACACGCCACGAAACATGCACCAAGCTGAAATAGAAGCCCTTCTACGCCAGAAAAATATCACGCACGCAGCCAAGAGATGTATATCCAAAACAACCCCCCCCCCCCCCCCGCCAAAAAATCTAAATTTTACTTTTCAATAGTTCTCCTTATCGCACACGGTTATTTCAAACATTTGTAGGTTGGTTTGTAACTGGCCGGGTGGAACGGTTGACATCTTCGCACCCGGCCACCGACGCACTTGTTACACACGTCTGCAAGCCTGGTAGTCGGTATTCAGAATGCGAAGCGTCACACAACAAGACATCATGCCTTTCACCTACACTGGAAATATGCTCCAGGCTCGCCACACGAAACACAGCTGTAGATCTTAAATTTGCGTGTCCTTTTCGTCACTCTTCTTGCTGGTGTATTCCTTGGAATACACGGTAAGACAGAGTAAGCTTTTGCTGCTCTTTGCCTTATTTCATTACTTCCTTTTACGCAAACACCAACAGTGATCTCCTGGTTTTTCTTTGTTTATGCACTTTGCTTATATTACCAGTGAGTCTGTTCTAGATATATATCATCCATGACCCACCTAACGTCATCTAGCAGCGAATCTCTGAAGTTCCTCAATTTTTTCATGTACAAGAGGACTTCCATACCAATCTGGCCACCAGATCTCGTGCCTATCAGCAGCTATCATCTCTGTGATCAAGAGGATTTCGTCTATTACCCCATCCACCAGGCTTCGCTAGTGACGCCTGCTATCAGCTCTTTGAAGACCATTTCATCAAGATACTTAATTTTTGTAAAGTTTTTCATTCTTATGTATATTCGATTGTCTCCTACCACCACTCTTTTTCCTTCCCTGGTCTCTCCGCGCTTCGTTGAGCTGGCCTCACTTGTGCTTCAGTCGTCAAGACTTCCAGTCGGAGCTTACCTAGAGCTCGTCTCCTCTCCTCGAGAGACAAACTTTTAAATAGGACGCCATGTCCGGATCTTAACTAACGGTCACCAAGAGAATCGCCGTTCATCAGAAATGAGCTAAGTACTACTTCAACGTTCTTCAACTCATTTTAATTGCTGTTAAATAGCTACATGTTTTATAACCATCATTTTACAGACAGTGTGAAATTGCGAAATGTGGGCCAATAACCATCTTCGCGGGATTTTCGATGTTGGGCTTTGTCTATCTAAGCTAATCTTAAAATGAAGCATCATTTCTTATGCATATTAACTGAGATATTTTCTCACAACGTGGGACATCGTTAAATTACCCACTCTATGTAGAAAACTTAGCTCGTTCCACCGCTGGACTTTTTTTTTGCCCAATTCAACAGTTATGATTATTCTGGAATTTTCCATGCCAAACTATTCATCCACAAGCTCAACCTTCTAGTATTTTCCACTCACATATGGAAATACATTTTCTAACCAAGGAATTTTCTTTATGAACAGTTAATCCACACCTAATTTATCTTCCTTCGTGGGAATTCGTCCACTGCATTCAACTATAACCTACAAAAATTTCAACGCAATAGACCGTCTCAATCCAAAATGCAACTAGTTATTTTACACCACCGAAATAACTTTCCTTTCTATATACTTTCTGTGCTACAATAGTGAACTTTTCAACCACGTCAATAGACTATAGTGAAACAGTGCTCGTTCAACTTCTCATCCGCGTCGCGCTCGTCCGAAATAAATAAATAAGGCCAAGAACTTTCTCCACAAAGTTCCTATTTCCTATTCCTCACCACTCTTTACTAACACATTAGGTTAATCTTTAAATTTATGTATTTTTCAATGAGGCCTCGCCAAACCATAGGCGCCCCCCCCGAATTTTCTCCATTTATAACTTATTCACTCTGTTCAAATATTAGCAGTTAGAAACTGCATATTAATCTATGTTGTTTTCTTACTAGTGCAAGAATTGTTTATATTCTAAATACTTAACTTTTCATTAATCTAGTTGATCCAGGTTTCACGAAAGGGTAACTTGCCCCATTTTTCTTCGTGATCCTGTTTAAACATAGAAGTTCTAGAAACTTCTTCTTAATTTTTCTCTTCAGGTTTCACAATAAGTGACCTGCCCTATTTGTATAAATTATACTAGCAATTTCTGCGTCAATATAAGAAGTTATAGAAACTTTTACTTAATTTCTCTCTGTTTTATATTTGTTCATAGTTTTAAGATTCCCACACGGAAATTCTTAAAGCACTCACATTGTATCTCACTAATTCTGCAAACCTAGAATTACTTTATAATTGTTGTTACAACATTTAAAACTGTCTAAGTTAAGCACAACTTTTAAAATCTTATTCAGATTTTTAGTGCTTACCACAAATCTTAAACTTGTACCCAATTTAACTTCGTTTATTAATTATAAACATGTTATCGTTAGGTTTCAGATTTTCACATGTTGTAAACTTTTATAAATCGCAATCGTGATCTAAATGTTGTTAATTCTTCAAAGTTTAATTCATTGTTAATAAATCTTTATTAGTTTTTCGTTATTCTTTTCCCTAGATTCACGACTAGGTAGGACCCTGTCTTCCCTAACTCTTCCTATAGGCTTACATTTAAAAAACTCACATATCAAATTAATAACGGTTCCACTATTTGTTGCATTTGATGATGATGATGATGATAATTGTTGTTTTAAGGGGCCTTCATCTAGGTTATCGGCCCAGTGTTGCATTTGAGCAAGAACTCTTAGTCACTATCTTATTAAAGCCTCTCTTAGCTTTCATAGCTAATTCTAACTGGCCAGTAAGGCAGGTATAGCTCGCTCTGCCAGCTTCCTGCTTGTTGAGTTTTTCTCTACAACTTATGGTTAGTTTTTCAAATTTAAGTTTTTCTCATTATCTAAACTTTAAGTTGGCGCATGCTGGGTAAAAGCTTAGCCATTCTTAAATGCAACTATTGGTGCTCTTACCAAAATTATTTCCAAGGGTATAATTGCCTCATTGCTACTCTTC
The DNA here is from genome assembly GCA_946902985.2 of Meconema thalassinum. Lineage (NCBI taxonomy): Eukaryota > Metazoa > Arthropoda > Insecta > Orthoptera > Tettigoniidae > Meconema > Meconema thalassinum. The sequence goes on from OX336397.1 coordinate 149,743,316, forward strand.
CTGGAGACATTCGGTCGCTCCTTAGAAATTCTACAATTTCAAAAACTAAAACATCACTGCTAATTCAAATTATTTGCATTCTTCAAAATATTTGTTTAAAAACAAACTCTTTTGAAAGGATACATAGTAAATTCATCATTTCTTTCTTTGCCAGTCCACCACCCTTCCACATACTAGTCAAATCTTGGCTTGGAAGGGAAGGTACTATTCAAGCTCGCCGGCAAATTGCCCAAGCTCCAGCCGCATTTCCCGTTAGTTACGGCCAGGTCCATACCTACTTTAGGTGTTTCACGAGCTTTGCGGTTTTACTCGTCTCTTGAACATTGTCTTTTATGGTGTTGAACTCTCGTCCTATTATCCACACTTGTTCCTTAGTCCGAAACCCACTTCCTTTTACTTCTCTCTTCATCTTCCTTTGTGGGTAAGGTTAATTCTTAGCAAAAACATACCCAAACTTTGGTCTCAGAAACCCGGGAGAGTCCATTTGTCAATATTTTGCAAATTATTAATATTTACTTTGAATTTTTCAGCTATAACTTCGCAGTGCAAAGCTGGTGAGGTGGAAAGGGGTTGCTTCTGTCTCCTTTGGTGCATTTCTCCCTTTCAACTTGTTTGCTGCTGCCAGTCTGACAGCTTTTCCAAGGTTCCTCAGTTTCGTAAGTTATACTTCAACTTACCTATTTCACCATGCCTTCCACAGACAAAGATAAGGATGGTAAGGATGAAAAACTTACTTCCAAACGAGCGTCTTATAAAGGGCAAATTACCAGATTTAGAAAATACATCAAGGAACTAGATCCTTCAGAAGCTCAATTAGATTTGTTAAAACATCGCGTAAAAGATTATGAACGTTCTTATGAGAATTATTGCAACATTCAAACTGAAATTGAAACATGCATTCTCAATCAAACCGATGATCGAGTAGAAGTAGAAAACCAATACTACGAAGGCATAGGCTCTGCCTTTAAAATAATACGCCAACTCGAAGAAGAACAGAAAAAGGACGGTTCTGTTCCGGGTTACCTACACGAACAACAAACCTCTTCTCGTGAAGGCACTCACAAGCCCAAACCAAATTCTACCTATGATTAATTCACCCCACTTCTCTGGAGACGAAACTACTTGGGATTCTTTCTATGAAATATTTTGCTCTCTTGTTCATGACAATGAAGACATTCAAGTCATTTACAAATTTCAATATTTGCGATCTATTCTCCGCGGTGAAGCCCTACAGTTAGTTGAGGCGCCCCCATTAAGTGCTGAAAACTACCCCATTGCCTTTAACCTGTTGAAAGAAAGATACGGTAATTTACGGCTACGTATCCAACGCCACATGAAGACTCTATTCAATTTGCCTGCGTCACAACACAATGACGTCACTAGTCTGCGTACCCTCATTGATACAACACAACTTCACGTTAAAGCTCTATCCCAATTAGATCAACTCACTGAACACTGGGACACTTTCCTAATTCATTTAGTTGTTTCTAAAGTCGATGTTGCTACCCTCAAGGCTTGGGAAATGGAACTTTCCAAAGACGACGATTACTCGTACGTGCATTTAGTTACTTTCATAAATGCTAGATGCCAGCTCTTAACTACTTAAGCTAACCAAAGTGAACCCTCATCTCCGAGTTCTAAATTTGAATCATTGTCCCTCAAATCTAAAACCGAACACGTAGCGTCTAGTACCCAAAAACCTGGGTCCAGCTCGTCTAAACTCTAGTCAAACGCCACTGGTTATCCAACTAGGTCTAGTGAACGCCGTATTGCTAGTTCTCATGCTTTAAACACTCAGAGCGAACCCCGTAAAAGTTTAAATGAACCATTAAAGTGCATACTTTGCAAAGATTTCCACGCTTTATATCTATGCAAATCTTTTAAAGAACTGTCAGTCGACGACAGAAGAAAATTATTTTCCCTGAATAAACATTGCTTTAACTGCCTATCACCCAAGCATTCCGCTTCTAATTGCAAGTCTTCAAGACTTTGGTTGGTTGGTTGGTTCCTTAGTTTAGGGGCTGCGACAACGCGGTCATGTAGCCCCGTGTACTTTGGGTGTGTGTAGAATCTGTCTGATAACAGGTGTTAATTGTGATGACTGTATTAGTGTGTGTATCTGTTTTTTAATTCAAGTAGAGACTGCAACTTTGAATTTTCAAATAGTTCCTACTTTTGCCGCCAAACGCCACCGTCAACGACTACTAGGCCTAGTTCAGAACTAGCTACTAGACGCCACCGCAGTCGGCTCTTGGCAACGAACGTAGCAACCTAAGAGCGTTGTTTACATTCTTAACCTATCCAATTTAGTTTCACACAGGTGTAATTAGTGGAAAGATCTTTAACATGCCATAAATCTATGACATGGGACCGCCGGCTTTACTTCCCCTCCGAAGGAAGGCATACTGAGGGATTTTTAACGCTCTTAAAACTTCAAGACTTTGTTACCACTGTCAAAAATCGCACCACACTTTACTGCATCGTCATGATCAATTGAGGTCATCAGCAGCATCTACTTCTCAGAAGAATGATAATACTGGCACTCCTAATGCTTCATCTTTCATTCAGAACGCTAAATCCTTGCGCAGTGCTCAAGTACTATTGTCCACTGTCCAAATAGAAGTCCAGGACAAAATCGGCAACTGGGTCAGTGCACGCGGTCTTCTTGATTCAGCGGCAACTCATGATTTTGTGTCCCTGAATGCCTCTCACCAAGGCGGTCCGGGTTCGATTCCCGGTCAGTGCATGTGAGATTTTCGAAGTGAAATGCCATGTCCTGTGGTTCGGATTCCACGTAAAAAGGAGGTCCCGTGGCTCATAATCACAACATTCACGGTCACGTAAAACTACAATCTTCCTTCCTTTGATCTTGTGTCCAATTCTTTGATTAGAAAATTAGGCCTACCTGTAAACCCTACTTCTATCAATGTATCAGGCCTTAATAGCTTAAAGTCTCAAGCTTTACAGTTTTCAAAGCTAACCATAAGAGACACCTGTCACAGAAATAACTTTCTCAAACTGAATTGTCTCATTCTCAACAGCATAGGAGAAGACACTCCAAGTCACTCTGTTGATATTTCAGGTTTAAATATTCCCCCGCATTTAAGGTTAGCCGATCCTCTGTTCAATGTACAAGGCCCCATTGACATACTCTTTAGTGCCAATGTTTTCTGGAATTGCCTTCGTAAACAGGTTGGTAAGTTATCTTCAAGCGTGGTTGCCAGAGACACTAATTTTGGATGGATCGTTACTGGTCAACTTCCTCATTATTCTCCCCAATCCGTGTCTCAATGTTATTTTGCTAATACTGATTTGGAACAGTTCTGGAGACTGGAAAGCGTTGATTCTCCTAACGTAACCTCTTCAGAAAACGAATTCTGTGAGCAACTTTTCCTGAACACTACCACTCGTTCTCCTGAAGGCCGGTTCATTGTTCAGATGCCAAGATTACTTAATCCTCCTAAACTTATTAATTCTCAACCTAAAGCTCAAAAAGCTCTCTTTGCTATCGAGAGCAAATTCAAGAAAGAACCTCTCGTTAAACAACAGTACACTGATTTCATGGATGAGTATGAAAGCTTAGATCATATGGAAGTTGTCAGCAAATCTGATGACGAATTGCACCCCCCAAGTGAAACAGTTTTCTTAAATCATCATCCCGTGTGGAAAAACCCTCTTGTAAAGGACAAAATCCGAGTCGCTTTCAATGGTTCTTCACCTGACGTTAATGGCAACACTCTTAACGATACTCTTTACTCTGGTCCCGCTATTCAGTCAGATTTATCTGCTATACTCTTAAATTTTCGATTATTTCCCATAGCTGTTATAGCGGACATCAAACAGATGTACCGTCAGGTTTTAATTCAGCCTAAACGACACGATCTCCAAGGAATTTTGTGGCGCGATGAAATCAGCAAGCCCATTAAAATATTTCGCTTAAAGACTGTCACTTGTGGCTTAAAACCTTCCGCTTTCCTTGCTATCCGATCCCTACATCTGTTAGCCTCTCAAGATGGTCATGTATTTGATTCTAAAGCTTCTGAAGCCCTAACTACATTTTTTATGTAGATGATTATCTCCAGTCCTTCCCGACCCTTGAGGAAGCCTCTTTCGTGTCACTAGAACTTCAGGCATTGTTAAAGAATGGAGGATTCCCAGTTCATAAGTGGAATTCCAACTCCCATGAGTTTCTTGCCCAGTTTCCGTCAAAATTTGCGGAGATTCTGAATCCATAAAAACTCTTGGAGTTCACTGGTGCACTCGCACTGATACTCTCATCTACAAAGTCTCGCTTTCCGAAGAGCTCCCCAACACGAAAAGACAAATTCTCCCTGAAATTGCAAAAATTTTTGATCCGCTTCAATTCCTTGCTCCAGTTATTGTTATAGCCAAGCTTTTCATGCAAGAGCTATGGTCGCTCAAATGTGAATGGGACGAAACTGTTCCCCTTTCTTTTCTTAATAGATGGTTCTCTTTTCGTAGCAGTTTACTTGACTTTTCTCTTATTGAAATTCCAAGAAATTTAATTAATGCTCCTGCTAACACATCTTTTTTTCTTCATGTGTTCGCCGACAGTTCAGAAAAAGCTTACAGTTGTTGTGCATATTTGGTTTAACGCAATTCATTAAATGAATCTTCATTTTCAAACCTTGTTTGCTCTAAGTCTAAAGTTGCTCCTCTTAAATCTATTAGTTTGCCTAGACTTGAATTGTGAGCTGCACTCATGGCCGGAGAACTTGCCAAAAAATTGCACAAAGTCTTGAAGTTCGAATTTACGCAAACCTATTTGTGGAGCGATTCCATGATTACTCTTTCTTGGATCGCGAAAAACCCCACCCACTGGCAAACCTTTGTTGCTAACAGAGTTTCTAGAATTCAAACCCTTTCCTCTGGATGTCAATGGAGGCATGTGCCCAGTGCTGATAACCCCGCTGACATAATTTCTCGTGGATGTTTACCTTCTCAATTATTAGCATCTCAGTTGTACTGGCATGGGCTCTCGTGGTTAATCGAAGACTCTTCTTGTTGGCATTCTAAACCTCCAGTTACAAACTCCAACTTGCCTGACGCTAAAGTATCTAAATATACTGCTTCGTGTCTTGTTTCCAACGTTTCGCATCCCTTGTTGTCCCGCTATTCTTCCTTTCACAAATTAATTCGAATTTTTGCCTATCTTCTCAGATGGAAATATCTTGTGGTTGACCAACCTCTTCTCCCTAAACCACACCTGACCAATCATGAATTGAATTTCGCTACCATTAAGGTTTTGAAACTTACACAGAAAGAAGCATTTTCTTCTGAATTGTCTTTGCTTTCTGCTAAAAAGGATCTTCCAAAATCCAGTCTTCTTCGTGCCTTAGCCCCGTTCCTTGATGACAATGGGTTACTCAGTGTAGGTGGTAGGCTCTCGCAATCTTTGCTTTCTGAGGACAAAAAGCATCCCGTTATTTTGCCTTCCAAACATCACGTAACTTATTTAATTATACGTGACTTTCAGTATCGTAACCTGCACGTTGGTACACGCACTCTGCTTTTCTTCTTAAGGGAAAGGTATTGGATTGTAAATGGAGTTCATGAAGTTTCCTCTGTAATTCACAAATGCATTCCTTGCTTCAAAGCGAAACCTAAAGTCAATACTCAATTAATGAGCGATCTGCCCTCTTTCCGCTCTTCTCCTATACGTCCTTTTGCTTTAACTGGTGTGGACTACATGGGTCCGTTCCAATACCAATGCAATTACCCTGAAGCAAAACGCAAATTGTTTGGTAAGCTCTATGTTTCTCTCTTTGTTTGCATGGTTACTGGCGCGATCGATTTGGAACTAGTAACGAATGCCTCCACTCATTACTTTCTGTCAGCCGTCTCTCGCTTCGCTGCTACGCGTGGCGTTCCCTCTGAAATGTTCTCCGATAACGCCTCCACTTTTCAAGGCGCAGCTTCCTTGTGGAAGAAAGCTCTTACATCTTCTCCTGCCATGGAACAGATTTCAAATTTTTCCTACTCAAATGGTTTCAAATGGCGGTAGTAGTGGTTTTGTGGGGGTTCCACAGCCACCTCCACCTCCCCACCTCACAAGATGGCGGCAACCCGATAACTCCCGAACCCGTGGTCGGATTTTGACGAATGAGGTGTCATTGAACTCGGGCTGACACCCCCTTTCCAATGGACAACATATTTCCACCCCCAAAAATAAAACCTACCCTACTAAGGGGTGAAATTGAATTTTTTAGAGAATCTCTCTTTCCAATTGCAACATGTGAGAGTTTGAATGCTAATATGGAATGAAACGTTGTTCTACATAAAGTGCATGTGTTCGGTGGAAAGCCACTATGAATTAACATGCTAGTTTTTTTGTTTTTACACATGTCCACTCATAGGTTTGGTAAGAGGGCGGGCTTTTTAAAAGATGGTGGCTGTAGTGTAACCTAACCTAACCCAACCTAACGGGTCCTTGTTGACAGGTCCTTGTGGACGAGTCCTTGTGGACAGGTCCCTGTTGACAGATCTCTGTGAACGGGTCATTTTTGACGAGTCATTGTTGACGGGTCCTTGTTGACGAGTCCCTGTGGACGGGTCATTGTTGACGAGTCCTTGTGGGCAGGTCCTTGTGGACGAGTCCTTGTCCCTTTGGACTGATCCCTTTGGCCTGGTTCCTACGGACTAGCCCATGAATTTATTTAAATTATGTCAAAGGGCCTAACTACATTTGTGTGTGTGTTGAATTGACGTTGTTCACCACTACTATAATGGGATAACGATATGAAAGGAAAGTAGCGAAATACATGTGAACACGTGTGAGATGACCTTATTACCGTCCTCCTTGTGAAACAAGTCACATCCTGTTTTGCTTCATACGTGAGAAAATGCAAGTTCATGTGTAATATGATCTAACACACAGGTGTTCACCTGTATACGTGCACGATAAGAGCTAACAAGTCACAACCTGTTTTGACAGTGGTGAGAGGTGAAGGGGGGAGAGTTAGTGTAAGAGAGAACACAGGTGAAGAGAGAAAGAAATATGTATTTGCTCATAATACATGTATAGCTGAGGACTGTACATAGGACTGTAGGTTAAGTACAACATGAGTAAATAAATAAATACAAGACACATAGGTTCACACAACATGTAATTTATTAATCCAAGAATTAAAGGCTGAGCTAAATCCCAACCATTTTACATATAGTTTATTTCCTTTTTGTTTCAACACTTTTTCCACAAGGTAATGTTTAGGAAACGCTGTCTTTTGAAGTTCTTGAAGATAAAACCTGCCTTGTATGGGTTGATGGTTGAGGTCCTCGAGTAAATAGGTGACTGGACTGTTCAGGTTGACTTGACGAATTCGAAATAGTTCTGTCCCCCAATTTGATGTGTAGCCCTTGTCGAAGACGGACTTGAATTTGCTCACACGAACATGGTCCCCAATGTTAAGGCGATGACGTTTAGGGTCTGCTGTTTTTATGGGGTTAAACAGTTTATCCAGTTGTGGAATATTTTTAGTTACAAGTCGTGGCTTGGTCCCAATGGTTCTGTGTTTGGTGTCGTTGTAACGTGACACTAACTCAGGTAATAAGTCCAACCAGCGATAAGTGCCCTGAGCGGTAAACGCTTTCCACATATGGGTTTTCAATGTTCGGTTGAACCGCTCGACCACGCTGGCTTTGAGATTGCTGTACGTGGTGTAATGGTGAATATCCTTAGATTTGAGAAAACTGGAGAATTCCTTGTTGAAAAATTCCTTTCCCTGGTCGGTTTGTAGCAGCTGAGGTTGACGTTTAGATTGTTGAATAATATGTTGAAAGGCTTTGGTGACTAGTGGACTAGACTTGCGACGCACAGGTTCAACAAACGCCATTTTGGAATAAACATCAATGACCGTCAACATATAGCGTACACCATCGTTAACGTTAGCATAGGGAATCATTTCAACCAAGTCTGCTTGCCAAAGTTCATCCACACCCTGTGAAATCACCTTGAGTCGCTGATAGTGACGTCTAGCTGTACGATGCAACTCGTGAGCAATACCCATTTTAATGGGTGAGGGCTTAAACAATAATTTTGGCATTTCGAAGTTCTTCCTCAATTTCCTGAATTTCCCAATCGTGACCAGTATGGCCGGCTTGACGTGAAGCATGCAACAGCTGTAGTCGCTGGACGAGTTTATTTGGATTGTGCCAGTAGGTAACATCCACAAGGGGTTTTAATGGTTTAAATGTCACCCCTGAAGCGGACACTTTACGACGACCACTTTGACTAGTGGGGAACATTTTTGCAATGATGGTTTTATATTTTTGGGATATATTAGCATTCACTTGTTGAGTGGGATCATACTGTCTTTTGTGAGCATGGGTATCCAATAAAATGGATTTATATTTACTAAGGTCCTCTGACGTATAACCTTGAGATGAGGGAGTCCTAGAGAATAGTAACTTTAACAGTCCTGGTGTTAATTTATAGTTGATCTTTTTAATGACAGCTTTAGTACGACTAAATTTAATCGATGAATCACCAATTTTAAAACTATCATTCTCATAGCGAACGCCATATGTGGTATCTGTGTTTCCAACAAATAGATTGGTGAAATAGGGTTCCAGTGTTGATCCATAATATTTTATTAAAATGTTTTTCAGTTGAGCTTTATGTTGAGGAGTGGCCAAGAGTTGTGAAAATGGAGACGATCTGGAAGGGCATGGGGTTTCGACCATGGCCAAGGATTTCCTTTTTCTTAAAAACTCTGCAAGGGGTGATGCCTTTTTTTGAGGCGTAAACACTTGTTCCTCATTATCCTCAACTTCGCTAACACTAGTTAAATCTTCCTGTTCCTCTTCATCTTCCTCTTTCTCTTCCTCAGAGTCCTCGTGGTGCGTCTGACTGGCTTGTGAAACGGTAGGTAGCGTTTCAAATGGCTTGATAGAGGGTTTCAACATAGCTTTTAGCGGAGGTGCTAAATGTTGTTGAATAAACAAAGCATGATCCGCACGCGATCGTTTCAATTGACGAAACTTTTGGCGAATAGTATTTTTTGCTCTAATAATATGCTTTTTCAATTGACTCTCTGCTAACGCCATGATGTCGCGACAAATGACTTGAGAGGGAATGATACAGTGCCTTAAATAGCAATAAAATGATCAAACCCTAAGCGATACCGCCCTTGGTTGAGTTCACTTTGTTTGTCAATCACTAAACAGGCATGACGTTGTGTGTACCAGCACTTGCTACACAATTCTGTAAACATTTGAAAGGTCATATCCAGATTCACATGTTCATTATAAATGTAACGACTGTTCCTCTCGTCCTGGCGAAATAAAACAATGACATTGGCATTGTCACGAATCAACTGTTTGGACATTTTAGAATACGTTTGTCCAAGATAGAAGCAATCGATATGTTTGTGTCGACCCATGCTGAAATAGCTTTGAAAGATACCTTGTCGTTCAGTGGATACATCATCGAAAATCATGAGTGAATCAGGCTTTACCTCATCCGGTGAAATAACATTTTCATGCGTGGAAAATGTAAAATACCCCATATTCTCATTTTTTATCCAGACATAACTCCGCTTTCCAATGACCCTGATGACCTGCTTCCACTCACACCTGGTCACTTCCTTATAGGCACTTCTCTTTCTGTCCCTCCTCCTCTTCCCAAATCTTACAAAGATTCTAATTTTCCTATTGTTTGGCGTAAACTTGAAGCCCTCCGTAATTCTTTCTGGAAGAGGTGGAATTTGGAATACTTAACTTCCTTGCAACGGAGACAGAAGTGGTTTCTTTCTAATCCCGACATCAAAGTGGGTGACCTTGTCCTGGTTAGAGATGCTTCTCCTCCCTTGGTCTGGATCTCCGGTAGAGTGGCCGAGTGTTACCCGGGAAGGGATGGGAGAGTTAGAGTAGCCAAGATCTTGACCACTAATGGGCATATTACAAGACCACTGTCTTTAATTGCCCCCTTACCTTTAAATTTGTAACATTGTTTTCCTGTTCTCTGTTGGTGTTTACCCCTCCCAGCTTGGAGTATTCCTTGGAATACACGGTAAGACAGAGTAAGCTTTTGCTGCTCTTTGCCTTATTTTATTACTTCCATTTACGCAAACACCAACAGTGATCTCCTGGTTTTTCTTTGTTTATGCAGTTTGCTTTTATTACCTGTGAGTCTGTTCTAGATATATATCTTCCATGACCCACCTAACGTCATCTATAGAGCGTCCAGGGTTAAGAAAATACTACAGGTCTTATGGGCTAGCCGCACTCCGCATTTGCCATACCTCCTCGCACATCGCCGCCCGGACACTCGTTGTGAAGTACAGTTACGACATAAAATTATACTTCGCCTAGTGCAGCTGTTTTAGTGACTGAAATAAGTTAGATAATAATACTACTTCTACTGCTACTACTACTACTATTAATAATAATAATAATAATAATCAAATATGATCAACTCGTAGTGTAGCGGCTATCATTCTTGGCTGCCACTCCGGAGGTCCGAGTTCGATTCCCAACTCAGCCAAGAACTGTAATTATAGTCAAAGCCCTGCGCGGACGCGTATATCCGCATCTGTTCTTGCCATGCGGATATAGTTAGCGTGGCTGTGCGGAGAGCGGATAAGCTGCGGATAATGTTTGGAGAAAATTTGCGCATAGTTTTTAAACTACAATCCGAATTTATTTAATATCATTATTAAGATCCGGATGTTTATGACATACCGGTATCATATATTGGCGTTATGTTTTTCTCATGACAAATGTAAAATGATGATTTAAGCTAAGCACATTCAAATTATGTCATTAAGCAGAATTACCACTCCGAACAGGAAAGACTTGCAATTCCGGCTGTGTAACATTGATTGTAAACATAGCACATGATATACATAGCCTAAGGGAACGACGTTTCCTCACATGTCTCAATATGTTGCTTTAGTAATTTATGCTTTATCTAATTGAAAATATTAATGTAATGCCAGTAGGTTCGGATAACAAACATGGGGATGGGGAAAGAGTCATGCGGATGCGGGGCAGATGCGGATAACAACTGTGCGGATGCGGGGCGGATGCAGATAACAACTGTGTGGATGCGGGGCGGATGCAGATAACAACTGTGCGGATGCGGGGCGGATGCGGGGCGGATGCGGATAACAATTGTGTGGATGCGGGGTGGATGCGGATAACGTTTTGTTTATCCGCGTAGAGCTCTGGAACGGAGTACACAGACTCGTGAGGCGGGCATTTCAGCCATCCTGGAAGTGGTTTCCCCACTTCTACTCCAGGCGAATGCCGGGATGGTTCCGAACTGAAGGCCATAGACCCCCCCCCATTCCCAGTACTCATCTGAATTACAAATACACACCACTACATACACCACAGTAACATAGGTTATCATGCAAATTGAACACCTGGTTTAATCAGCCCCTCGAATGAGACAACAAATAATACAAGAGCAAATTATCACATATGTGTCCAGAACACGAAGTGAATCCCCAGCTTGCATCGCATTGTTCCTTATCAGCAGGGGTCACAGCGCTGAGGTAATTACTTTCCGGAGACATTTCACAACGAAGACGGCTATAACACAAAAGTACCGTTAACAGATTGATGCGTGAGTGACAGCAGGACCTGCTCTCACCAGGTGGCTATAAATATCGTACCTCCAGTAATGTTAATTTACTCATAAATGATGACAGATGCGAAATTTTGATCGCAACAGTCAATAGATATTCTTTCTGCCCAACGTAACTTAAATAAGAACGAAAAGAAAGTCGAAAGTCCTATTTGCAAGAGAAGCACATTACCGACAAATACGAGTATAAATTAAATGCATTTTGAAAGTAATTTTAAAATAAATTATCTACTTACATTATCAGAGGTGCCATGTTCATCTATTCCATTTCAACACTGCTTGAAGAATCTTCATCTGAAGAGTCACCGAGACGGACGATGATTGGTTCGATGTCATCTTGAATTTCATCAGCCTTCCACATATCGCCTTCAATTTTCTTTACATGGTTTACGTAGTTCCTCCAGTTATCAGGTGTAACACAAGCTAAACCTTCCTGAATTAACTTTTTCATTTCTTTCACTTTGAAGTCCGTATTGTGTAAGCTCACGTGATGTTTTGCCTGGGCCCATATGAGTTCAATGGGGTTTAATTCGCAGTGGTAGGGGGGCAGTCGAAGTACCGTGTGTCCTCTTTCTAACGCAATTTCGTCTATCTTGTACTTATCGTATTTGCCCTTTTCCAAAGCAATAATGTCCATTAAATCTTTCTTCAACATGTGATCTTCGTACTGAATATGATGCTCCGTCATCCATCCTTGCATATCGCATTTCTTCCAGCCTTTTGTCGGTATTGGCTCCTTCTTCCTGTTGTGGTAAGAAGCATTATCAATAACAATTACGGAATTGGGAGGCAAATTTGTAAGAAGCTTTTCTGAAAAGTATGTTTCATAACACACCCCGTCCATTTCATCATGCGCATCGGCAGTATTTTTCTTACACAAAAAAACATATTCAGCGTTAGGCACGAACCCATTTTCGTTACCTGCGTGAAAAATAGCAAATCGTGGCCCACGAGCGCTAGGGGTTTTCAATCCGATCGATAACCCTGCAAGAAAAGCTTGCCTTGGTGTGGTAACCGTTTTGTCTTTCCACTCTTTAGCCACGGTTATTCCAGTGTTAGTCCAACTTTCGTCTGTATAAACTATGTTCCGACCTTCTCTATACCTTTTAATCGTACTAGATACTTATGACGCCAAGACACGATATCATCCCTTTCTATTAACATTGCCCTATTTCCCCTTCTTTCATAAGTAAAGTTCATTTCCCTGAGAACAACATGCAACGTAGATTTCTTAAAGTCGGGCAGTTCTGGGTTAGTGTTGATAGAAGTCAGGACTGTCTTCAGAGTTGGGGGTTGATTTCTAAAATAGAATTCATGAATAATCCTCCGGATTCCACTTCTGACAAAATCATCATATTTAATGAGCCTAGAGTTACTGCGAATTAACTTTTTCCTTTCCCGTTTCTTGCAGGAACTCTGAAGTGGCCCTGCACTGGCTTCCTTCCTTATTTTGAAGACGGAAGACCTTGAAATTCCTAAAGACTTAGCGGTTTCGTCCACTAACCAGCTAACACTCTGTCCTGGATGTTCCGTTTTCAAGTATGAAAATACATAAGTACCATCTGTCGTTCCTTTCTCCTGAGAATTTCCCCACTTCTCCTTTTCACATGTTCAGCCATAACTACAGTTATCACTCGCTACTTTAAAGTATGATATGTGAAAACGAAACAGACAAAAACAAACAATGTAACTATACACACAACGAAAAGTAAAATGTACACTATGAAGCACAATACAAGGTATTTATAACACTATGCACTCTCCAAAGCACTTGCACCTGAAAAATAATAATTTTCACGTTCATTTATGCCCACTGCTGTACGCTCACTCGTTTCTCCTCTCTGAGTACTGGCGCGAACTGACATTCCCGCTCGGCTGTTCCCTTAAATAAGCCCACTATGATAAACTGAAATATATCAAAATGAGTTTACGTCTTCTTCAGTGTCGTAATGCACAAACAATACATGTTTCATAAGGAGACGAACGCATTTTCATAGGACTTCATTATAATACAAACTTACAGTTTGGAGCAATAGGGGTGAAACCAACAGAAATAAAAGCCCATAAGGCCTGTAGATTTTTCTTAACCCTGGACGCTCTATAGGGACTGATACGACAAATCACTACCAGTGACAGAGGCACGACAAGAAGAAATATCCAACAATACATATCGAAGAGAGACATTTATACTTAAAACAGCTACAAAGTGACACGAAAGGCTGAAGCCTTGAGTGCAGACCTTGGAAATAATTTGGATATAATGGTTCTAGACATAACGCTCTTGTTTGCGTTGATGTCCTTGGGCAGCTATAATTTGTATTATAAGCGTTGAGAGTTCTGTTGCACAAAATATTATGTTAAGTTCCTCAAGAAACCCTTTCCGACCATGAAAATCTCGGCTTGCATAAGACCGTGGAGAAGGATAAGCCATTAACAATGTATTTGACAATATAAGAGCTTCACGAATACCCTGTTTTGCCAATGTGTACTTCTCGACAAGTTCTTTCTACTCACTGTGCAATTCTATACAAGTCTTGCTTACCGAATGTGTACACCACTACTCAATCTCTCTCTCCAATATGTAGTTCTCTACCATATGTATCTCTCTACCCGAACAAGGTACTCAATAACCACCACTTGGAAAATCGAACGTGCTTACGAAACCCTAAGAAAACATTACAAGTTCTCAACGGCTATGAAATGTGAACCTACAAAAAACAATTGTCATTATGTGGTATAATGATGATACCACGTCAATGTCCAAAATCCTCCTATGGTTTATGATTAGTTGTATTAGATCTTTAATTGGATTTTCCTTTGATTAATTTCTAGTAAAGAGAAACCTGTTGACGCTTTTTGTTTTTGGTTAGAGAAGAAATATATGGTCTGAGGACACAATGGGGGAAGTGTGAAGTAATGGATGTTCCTTAAAAAACACATTCAGATTCTTATCTCTGCGTCATGTGTGTATCTTCCAGGCAAGTTTCCATCAACAGACTGACAGAGTTTTCTTAAATATATCCAGACAGTGAGAATACTGAACGAGTGAATAATTTGTGTGATGGTAAATTCAAAGTTAATACCAATATCTACTTCAATGACGAGGCACAATAAGAGACATATCTGACGTTGCAAACAAATCTTACTCAAATCCGAAACTTAAAGCTATGCACACGTAAAGCGAAAGATTACGTTATTTTGTATGATGGATACTTACTCATTTAAGTGACTTCTAGTTCCACCACTATCTCGTTCCTGGATTTCTTCTTCCTCATCCTAGGGTTAAGATGGAGTAATTTATTCCAGTGATTATACCTTTACAAATACAGTATAACAAACCATTTAATGGTACAGCACTGGTCAGCTAAAGTGAATATACATTACTGAACGACTTTCGTACTGTCCATCACATCCTACTGCTAGAAATGAACATTATACATATAAGTGGTTATAACCTCCAATTCTGAAACTGCTTCCTTTAGAGACCAAGTAACTCTTGACGATAAAGAAAATGCTGAGATCAATGCCTTTATACAGTGAGATTCTTTTGCTGGAAAGGACCGGCGGCCAGCTACCGGGCGCGCGCGCCTTCCGCCATCCAACCGAGCTCGGTCCGCGGGGTTGCGCGAGTCGGAGGAGAGCTAACCAGGGTCATTAAAGTCCATTAAGTCACTAAACTTTCATCAACGAGGGTGTGTAGTATCAGCGCACAGATAAGAAGGTAGCATAAACTACAGCTGCAAGATTTAATTAAGGAAGCACGGCTGATCTTTTATTTCTTGGGAATCAGAATGACCTCACGTCACCAGATGAAGGTTAGAACTTATCATTTCACAGAAGATACTAAAAATGTTCTACTTCAGCTGACAGACACCGTTACATGATGTCGCAACTCCTGCAACCCCCCTGCGTGTTTACTGTAATCAATCGAAACACGGACCTAAGCCCATTTGCTGTTCAATTGTGAGTTAATTTAACATTCCAAGTGTACAGATCAATTACCCGTACTCTAGTGGAGCTGGAGAACAATATACGGCAGCAGATATCCCTCACAACTGAAGGGAATTACAACGTGTAAACGCTAATTTATTTACACGGTACAACGCCTGTCTGTCAGTTTAATGAGAACATTTTCAGCATCTTCTGTGAACAGGTAGGTTCTTAAGTCATGATTTTCTGGTGAATTTACCGTTAAGTAATTTACTTTGTTAAGGTTTTCACTTGCGCACAATCCGTGGTGCGAGATCGGTTGGCTGGTGGAAGGCGCGCGCACCCGGCAGTCGGTTGCCCGTCCCGCTCCAGCAAAAGAATCACCCTGTATAAGTAATAGCATTAAGGATTGAGGAGAAATGAACATTGCTTTAAAAACGTGGTATATTGGCTTTCACGGCCAGTGAATTAAAAATTAGCAAACTTTTTCTATGTTTATGCCTTGTCTTGTGTGGGGTTTCATGTAGGAACACATCAGCGGGCTCTTGGTGTCCATATCTCTTTGGAAGCCTCCATAGGGAGGTAAAGGCTGATTGAGATTTTATCTCTCGCAGTAAAGAGGCGCAGGTGCGCTTCATTAAAAGGGAGGTACTGTACCCGATAATCCGGATAGGATCCTGTTGGAATATCCATTGCCCCAGCTGGATTGCCTATTTCTAACAGCACCGGCAAATTACTACATTAGAAATCGCTTCCAACATGGCCTTTAGGGATTTACATACAGCAGTTACAAGAATATTGTGGATCAACAACCAACTACACGGGGCACTTTCCTTTACTTACCTCCTCGGGGACTGGGAATTCAGCTTCGCCTACAATACATCCACAATACTCTTCTCCTTATTTTTAAAATGAATCACACTCCAACAACAACGGATAACAAACTGAATAAAATTTATTAACAATGGTTTAAACTAATCCTAGTATAAACAAAATATCAACAAACTAATTTAACAATAGAAATTAAAATAAAAACACGCAATCATTCACACTTCCTTTCAACTCTACATCTTACTACAATGCTGTGTATAAAAATTATGAGCATAAAATCTTGGCTTGTTTTAGGCCTACACTGCGTAAAAATAAAACCGTTTAATGAAGGCTCTTACATTCGTGGCATTCCAAACACATGATTTTATTCACAAGCTTGCGTTTGTAGAACGCACGTGCGCTGGACTTGTTTCATCAATGAAACCTCAGCACCCCGCTGCACTCGGAATTGGTTTACAATTTATATACAAGGCGGTGAGTGTCCACCTGCTTATATTATGTCACACCATTCTCCAACTCTAACGGTGAATCTTTCTAGCCAGCCCAAATTGAGACTGCTTGTGTGTGCGTTTATAATAACAGGTAAAATTAACATTTAGATCTTACAAAAGTTCACATAACTACACTGTTTCTTAAACAATCATCCTGAAAATGTTTATACACTCTTTCATTCGCACCCCGCAATTGTTCATGACCAATTCGGTTCCACATTTACTCTTAACAGTGAACAATTATTCATACCAAAAACATCCGCTTCTAAAACACACGCTATTTCAAAACAATTGATTAATAAATCCTACTAAATTATTTAACTAATTAAATCATTTTCAAAAAATATTTACATGTAATAGGTTCATAATAATATCCATTATTTAGTGCTGCTAACACGTTACTTTCGAGATTCTGGCTTCTCGGTTACAATACAATTCTCAACTAATTATATACACTGGTTTTTCACATAACCATTCTCTAACGTTCCGTAGTTTTGATATACTGCTTACACATCGCCTTATATAGGTTTCATTACAATGTCGGTATAATACAGTCGACTAATTAGAGTTAACTGTACGTAATTACATAACTTCGAGTTTAATAAAATTTAATAATTGTATTATAGACATGAGAGGACAATCTTTCTCAAGTTGTATTTCCGCTAAAACCCTCCTGTTAACACAGATAAATCATTACTTCACAAGAACTGGACTAATTGTATACAACGGCTCTTCATGATCCATGCCTTCTTATCAGAGAACAACAATACTTTGACTTCCTTTAAAATGCGGAACTTCCATCGCACGAGCATTCATCATAGCTCTACAAATCCTCATATAACAGTATATATTGCATAAACAATTATCATCCACTATGTTAAACAATAACCAAAAAGGATTAATTGTTAATAACATATCTTCTGTAGGCACTTCTCTAAAATAATGGCATGACCCTCAGTATCATTCCACATGACTACTGGACTACAATTATACATGCTTAAGTTCTTCAAACGAAACTTCCAATTGTAATGAACGATATTAGACAGTCGTGATTAACCTCCTAAAGTTTACTCCACAACAAGATAATTAACTCTTAACTCGTCTGTCGCAAATGCATGTAATAAAAATACTACTCCTGTCTCACCTCACTTGTCAAGCTTTAAATTGTTTATCGTTGTAATATCAGGTCGACAAAATGACGTGATGTTACACAAATAGAATAAAATAACACACATGTTATTTATAGTGTCAAATAGAATTCAATCTTGACCGGGATAAACTAGCTTTGAACTCCTAGCCAAAGATTTGAATAATCTTCTGTCAAAAGGTATTTCCTCTAACATATTAGATGATCAAAGCTCTTAGCTTTACAAATAATAAAAAGGTTTGTCAATGTCGAAATGTTTTTCCACTCGACGCAAAGAATGTTTATAGGGATTAAGACTTCGGTCTTATCAAACGACTAGTATTTCTTAGATCCTCGATAGTTTATGTACAATAATGATATAACAATATCATCCGATGTTTCTTCTTTTCTTGAAGTTATATGTCGTTACATTAAAGTGCTCAAATTAAATTTAATAAGAATTTAATTTGAAGCTATGACACAATGTCAGAATACATGGTTTAAATGAAATTATTAAAATTCGAGAGTCGAAACGACTAGTCTCCTATGAGGCAATATGATTCCTCAAACAAAATTTTAATGTCAGTTCCACAACTGATCCGTAGAATAAAATTGAAAAATAGATGAAAGGCAATCATCTCCTAAATAATCTTGAAGCATAAAAACTTAATACACATCTGAAGTGTAAAATACATGAAAACAGTGGAATACATGAAATGTGAAAATATAGAAATATGGAGATATGGAAATATGAAAATATGGAGTAAGATCGTTGGCTCTGGATGTCACTAATCAAGCTCTATACTACAAATGAGATACACTGCTACCTTATTTGGACGAAAACTTGAAGATCTATGTAAGTATTCCCACAATACTTTAGATGTTTCCTCAGTACAAGACACTGAGATGGATCTGCATTCGAACCTCGGATCTGCGACCTCAGAGATAGGAAACGTCCCTCTCTGGAATTCACCAACATTCGCCTGGGCTCGAACGACATCCTTCTGGCAAATTCTTCTGTGTTGCTGTGCTAACCCCTAGCATCTTGACAAATCTCTTCTGTAGAGTCTTCATTCTCCGTCGTAAATATGTATCAGCCTCATGAAATATTTCCATTGCTAATTGATGTTACATTAGTGTTCGTAGACTGACGAAAATGTACAAGATGGACCGTACACTACGTCTGTATTCAAGAATACGTTGTCTAACGAAGCTCCATCGTTGTATCTCAACTCCTGTTATCGAATATGTCTCTGGCGCATGACTATTTAGTTCATCATATCAACAATGTTAATTATGTTGAAGAATAATAATAGTCATTCTGTTAATGTTTATGTGTTGCGCCAATATTAAAAGTTCTCCGCTACTGTTCACTTGAACTGCGTTCGCCAACTTCACGTTGCAATTTAAAATGATATTCAGCTTTATTTCCAACACATTTGAAAATCTATCTTAACAGGCTTATATTGTCGAAACGGTAAGTTTTAAAACGTTTGACTTTTCGCAGAATATAGTATGCGACCTGTTCTTTATATATATTCGCTTATTTATATTCAGATCTCAATTATAAAAGAGATATAATCAATTCAATGTTCTTCACAACTTCACTGAAAATGGAAGTGCGGTGATCTCCTACGTTCCACCTAGCTATCATCGCGTCTCCACAAGGCTACAGTCGTCGCTCTCGGACAAAGCCTTGGGATCTCCGTTAACCCAGTAAAAACACTTCCTCACTCTTCAAAGACTGCTGGAATAAGAACCTCGATCCTTGGATCTCCCTCTCCAAGTCGAAATTTTTGGCGGCCATATCAATCTCCCACCATAATTTTAGCGCGTAGATTACTAATGCTTATTACAGCGTAGATTAACCGATCTGCGGTTTTTAAAGTATCAGACATAATTTCTCTTAATATTCTCTTCATTACCAAATGAAAAATCTTCTTCTAAGGGCCTAAATGCATAATTTCATCATATTATGTAATTGAAGTTGATCCCGTCTTCAATAAGACCTCTTCTCATTGTCTCTGGGCTGGTATCCAATAGCATAATTTATAACAATATTTATAATATTAATTTCCAAACTCGCTGTTGCTATGCCAATTATAGCCTTCTAGAAGCGTCCATTGTGCAATATATCACGTGATCGGGCTCTCCCACAGCCTCAAGCTTGAAACACTACCCTCCTGTGTCACACTCCCAGAAATTATATTTGCTGGTTAAATTTTATCATGGGGACGGAAAATACTCTCATTTTGTCCCAAAATAATTCAATTTCCGGGGGCAGAACCGTGCAGTTCGCTACTTCTGTGAGGGTGCGGGCACGGCTACCAAGAGCTCGCTGATGAGCCAGCTTGGTGTTCCTAGGTGAAACCTCACACAAGGAATGGCATATAACTAGAAAAATTGCTTTTGATTTATTTTAAACTCTTTAGCCATACGACATTAAGAATTCCAAGGATACAACATGTGCTTGTTAGGTAATTAAGTAACAAGCAACTAGACTGCTAATATTTGCTTGAGCAAAATTTTTGAGAATCCAAGCATAAATCAATCTACATTTATAATATCGTACAAGACTTTCTTTGACAAATCACTGCAATTTGTTGTACAAATGTTTAACAAGAAGTTAGGGTAAGTCGATTACATTTCTCTAGGCTGAAACTTTTGTAGAATACCGTATGTTTGTTATTTGCTGGTTCCTTAGTTTAGGGGCTGCGACAACGTGCCATGTGACTCCGTGTACTTTGGGTGTGTGAACAATCTGTCTGATAACCGCTGTTAATTGTGATGGCAGTATTAGTGTGTGTTATCTGTAATAAAGGTAAGGACAGCAGACGATCAACGTCAAGTAGTTCCTAATTCTGCTACCAAATGCTACCTTCCACGACACCATGCCGTGAACTTGGCTACTAGATGCCACCACAACCAGCACCTTGCGGTGAATGTTTGAAGTTAATAGAGCGTTAATCAAATCTAACCTACAAATTTGTTTCACACTATTGTAGTTAGTGGAAGGTCTTTTGCATGCCATAAATCTATGACATGGACCCACCGGCGTTACTTCCTCTCCGAAGGAAGGTATACTGTAGAGTAGTCTATGTAATATCAATACTGATACTTGTAACAACAATAATTATGAATCTGCTACAGTAAGGGAACCCACCGTTTGTAATAGAGATACAGTCCAATGGAGTAGTAGTAATTGAAAAGTCAATTCTTTGCTGCATACCGGGACTGAATCCAACCTTAATAGTTCCAACATACAACAGAATAAACAATTTAAATGCGCCAGGACTTGTGATCTATCTTCGGAGACATGTGGTAATGATCCCCACCGTCCGTGAAATGGTTTTTCATGGTTCACCATTTTTATATGCAGTAGAATGCCTCCCAAGAGGCCATAATCATCATCTAGAAACCCTTTACTATGTTTTAAAGCTCATTAACAACTCCTATGGGTTGGAGAAATGGTTGTACCGGCACGGCTGCAAATCCCACAGCTCCATACACACACATTTCACCTACTCCCTGCCACTCAGAAATAAGAATACTAAGGGGTAAAAAAGAAAACTTAAAAACTTTATCAAGTAAGAAATACTGTAAGAAGTATGGTAAGAAGAAAGAAAGTTTTTCAATATGTACTTACAAACAAAAGCATTAGCAATCACTATCTTGTATGGTTCTAGAACATTCCTTTACATCTTCAGTTATTTATTATCTTCATACTTCAGGTCAACTACATGTTCTTGCAATGCTCCACTGTCATAAGTTACAACATCCCAGCAATTTCCGTGAGTTCAAGTGAAAACGCACAGCAGACCACTCGTGAGGGTAGTCAACCCACCTATTCTCTGTAGCATTCATGGGAGGATCTCTGGCCAGAATATATGAGGTGCGTTCAAAAAGTAACGAGCCGGAGGCTGGAATGCGTAAACCGGTGACGACATCGGCTAATCGTGGCGTGTGTAAAAAGGTGTGGTTCCGACCAGAGCGTGGAAGGTCACAGCCCGTCGCTAGAGGGCACGCGTGCACGTCACGTGACGATACAAAGCGAGCAGCAGCATGCATCAATCGTCCAACGCTGCCAGTCTCATTGCAAACAGTGACATGGGGGCGTCAAACGAAGAGCAAAGAGGGGTTGTTCAGTTTCTGACAACGGAAGGAGTAGGGGGAACGGACATTCATCGCCGAATGCCACAAGTGTACGGCGAACACTACATGTCCCATGCAAGGG
This sequence comes from Meconema thalassinum, assembly GCA_946902985.2. Lineage (NCBI taxonomy): Eukaryota > Metazoa > Arthropoda > Insecta > Orthoptera > Tettigoniidae > Meconema > Meconema thalassinum. Next base: position 149,765,539 of record OX336397.1, read on the forward strand.
TCAAGGCGTGGCACAAGCGCTTCAGGGAAGGACGGGTGTCGTTAGCCGTTGATGCCCGGTCTGGGGCACCACCCTGCATTACCGATGACAACGTCCAGCTGGTTGAGGAACTCATTACCCAAGACCGCCGAGTGACAGTGAACGCCATAGCCGCCATGGTCGGATTGAGCGTCGGAAATGTGCACACCATCATGAAGAAACTACTGCACTTGCGCAAAGTGTGTTCCCAATGGGTGCCCCACAGTCTTCAACCACACCAGGAAGCATGTCGAATTGCCCACTGTCTTGGTCATCTGCAGCGCTATACGAGGGAAGGGAATGGGTTCCTGGCACGAGTGGTGGCTGGAAATGAGTCATGGTTTCAGAATCTTAACGACAAAGCCTCCAGTGGAAGCATCCAGGCTCAACACCACCCTAAAAAGGCAAGGCCATCCACACGAGTGCAGGAAAGGTAATGCTGACGTTCTTCTTTGACCAAGATGGCCCCCTTCTGATACACTTCATGTCGCACGGGACAACAATCAATGCCCAGCGTTACTCGCAAACCTTGACCCTTCGCCAAGCGATAAAATCAAAACGACCAGGCACTCTAACCCGTGGGGTCATTCTGCTCCACGATAATGCACGACCCCATACGGCCAACACAGTCGCGGCACTCCGGCAGACATTCAAATGGGAGGTTCTCGGCCATCCTCCATACAGTCCAGACCTCTCTCCCTGTGATTACGCCATGTTTGGTCCTCTGAAAAGGGGTCTGCGGGGCCAAAGATTCACCTCGGACGTCAACGTCCAGCTTTAAGTGCGGAACTTGTTCACATAGCAGCCCAGGGAATTTTATGAGACAGCCATTCACCGACTCATGTCACAGTGGGACAAGTGCCTCAACAGCCAGGGCCAATACTTCTAACATACAGGTACTGGTTTCTGTAATTATGCCTCCGGCTCGTTACTTTTTGAACGCACCTTATAGATATCCTAAAACAATGTTCATACCTAGACTTCAAGTTCACAGTGGGCAAGAAATACATCGTGATAATGCCAAACATATGCTAGCTTCATGCAATACAGCTCTTGCCAATGGCATTATCATGCATCTCCAAGTAGCTCAGTGATCACAACTCATCGCACAAAGTCGGCGGTCGCAATTGGAAGTATCGTATGGAGCAGATAATATCTAATTCGCCATCCTTCTCTCAATTTGGATTGTGCTTGCTGTACAAAACGCAACCTAACAGCCAAACGCTTCCGTTCGTTATCAACACAATTGTCGAAACACAACTCTTCATCCCGAAATGCTATTCGTGAATAAGGAGATGTCCCTTAAAGAGACATGAAGACACTTACCTCTTGCAGATCTGTAGATGGTGCTTCTGTTTTGGTACATGGATCGATCTCCGGAATAGAAGATTCCTCAATTTTAATATCCGTGTGAAGGTCTGTATCATTCTGCAAAGAAATGACTTGGTTCACAAATATGTTCCTTTGCGTAGATGGAATTATATCTACCAGATGACATGTTAACTTGCACTGAAAGGTTCAAGGAATAAAATAACACACTCAGCGAAATTCAACATCCCATTTAACAGTTTTTGTGAAGTTTATAACGAAAAGCAAAAAAGCCGACCTAGCATATTGTCACTAGAATTGAGTGTGTGTTGCGACATTGAGTCGTAGAGCCACTTACTTAGAGTTAATATATAATGTTAATGAGGCCAAGCATCATTGAAAATTTATGTTTTCAGAAATCTCGTACCGAGCATTGTTTGTTTTACCCTCTTCAGACCAAATTAAAGTAATATTCATCTCAATGTTAATTATGTTAAGGAGGAATTTGACGGGAGCGATAAATAAATTCCTAGTACAGTGGCAGCTACTTGAAATGTCATCTCATACCAATTCACTTGCAATACATAATTCATGACCCATTGGCGTTGTCACGATTATGCATTGTGGTAACAAATATAGGACTGAATATTAATATTTGTATAGGCAACAGCTTGAGAGCTTTTTTGAACGAAATTGCCTACCGCAGTCTAATAATAACTGAGGCACACCGCCATATACCATCTCTAGGGTGTTTTCGCACGTTGACTTCTTGACAGTCCAAGCCGATCCACATTCCTTTTCCTCCTCCGTTCAACGCTCCGACAAGAACCGAGGAAGGCACCCCATCAAATTAACAATATGTGTGTAGCATTGGAGACTGTCATGAAGGGTGGACCAAGAATATAATGACAGTCACAGATAACAGCGGAGGGTCGTTCAAAGACATTCACAGTTAGCAGCAGAAACTATCAAGGTAAAGGGCGGACCTACATCTCATTGACAGTGACGGCTAGCAGCGTAGAATTTCATCAAGGCGAAGGGTAGTATCAATACCATATTGTCGGCCATGTGTCGCCACAAGCCTCATGACAGTGTTTGGATACCGTACTTCAGATCTCTTAATGTACCCGTGAATTTCCAACTGTACCTCGAAGCGCTCCAGAACATGTGCCAGCGGGCTAGCCTAGATTTTGGAAGGGACAATCATTTTCATAGCAACATCATTCAGAAATGTATGTTTCGTTGCAGTGTGTTCGGAAATGTGTAGCAAGGTATTCTCAAAAAACGAATCTTCTAACTTTCTCTGGTTTAGATCCTATGAAAATAAACCTTAGATTTTGAAACCCTTAAGGTGAACGACTCTTTAACTGCTTAAGGATTTGAGTGTTGGAGTTTTGATCTAGGATGTAGGCTAGGCCTAATCATTAAGGCTGTGTTTCAATCCCCGACAAAAGACCAGCAGAGTCAACCTTCATTACCAATAATTTAGCTACCGGTGCTGTTAGCACAGCATGTGGTGAAGACTTCACCTACAATAGGACCCACGGTGTCAAAACAGTGAACCCACATTATGAACACAATAACATCGGCAATTGCTCACTGCTAAAATAAGAAATATTTATATAAGAGGAAATATAGAATCTATGATCACCTGTATTTGATTTTCCGATTTGACTGCCCAGCTCTTATCTTCGTGCATATCACCAGATTCATCCAGAAGATTATAAGAGGGTAACAGGTCAATTGATTCCTGGAAATATTATACAAGTTTGAGCCAACGTAAAACATACAGACAGAATAAATGTAGTATGTTACATGTAACAATTAAATAATGAAAATCGTGGTTAACCTACTATTTGGTAGCAGGTATTAAGTCACTAAACACTGCTTGTCATGCACATCACTAACATTGCTATGTTACACGATATACATAATAAATGCAACTTACAATATTAGGGAATTCATCACTTTCAGACGGCCTTTCAGGCTCACTCTTAATGAATGGCTTTTGCTCCATAATGTTCAGTAAACTAGAACACACAAAGTAGGCTACGTTTAAGAAGAGGTCGTGCATATACCAGTTCGCCAAATCATTATAATATATAACACATAAAATGAGGTAATTTCAGAATTCAAGTTAGACTACAAGTAGCCTAATCCTAATATAACCCACCAGGTGCACAGCGAAAGAAGGAGGTTAAGGTTAAAGCTTATTTGACCGTGACGCTCCGTTTTATAAGATATGAGTTAGGGTATAATATCGAGTATAATATGTCTATCATTGCAATATAAATTATGAGGAATTACCGGTGCCAGCCAATGATATGAAGCGTCCTATAATTGGTTTCGCACAAACCTCAGCATAATATGATGGGACAGGCGGAATACATTCCGCTAAATTACATTGCAAACCTATCAACGTGAAGGTAAACTCAAGCTGCACCACAAAATAGCCTGCTAAGAAACTGGATACAATGAGTTTCAGAAAATACAAAACAATAATCCCGCCTCGAGTTACAAGAGGCCTACTTCAAAACCAAACTCAACATATATACCGCTTGCCCCAACATTGAATGGGATGTATTTATGTCTGACACCTTATAAGTACTGCCACTGGGTAACTGAGGAAGAAGTTTCTAGTAACACATTAAACCTGTGTATCCTCGACAATTTAATATTGTAAATTAATCGAAACAGGGCACGAACATGTCCAAGCAGACCCGGGTTGTAAGAATCATCTCCATTAATACATTTAGTCACATCAGTAAAGAGTACTTCAATTATACCTACATGGAACTAAAAATTCTCAGATCTTAATATTTAGCCGCGAGGTTCTTGGAAGACACTAACTCAGTGAAGATATTGCTAGCAACCAGAGGCGTATATTGCGGGTGTTCAAGGTGTCCACTGGACACCCTACAAATTTGTTTTTGTCTTTTTTTTTCACTCTCCCTCATTAGAAGTTAACTGTATAATTGATTCAAGAATATATTTAATTTATTACCATTTAAATCTCAAATGCCTCCTGGCTGGATGAGTACATAATCGCCAGAATGATGAGGAAGCTAGTCAATTGGCTGCTACGGCCATCTGCTCGGCCTGTGTTCTGCATGGCTTTGGTGGGCTCAAGAAGTGATAAGGATAAGCGCTATAGCATACGGAGAGTTGAAGCACTGACCACGCCCCCATACTTGCCCGGCCTTTACATTACGAAGGCAGTGATTGAGCCTACGACCGTAAACTTATTTATTAGTGCGATTTAAGTATGATTACCAGTAAAAGATTCGTGTGCAGGTATAGTACGAAGTAGTAAGGTAGGCCTATATGACCATGGAAATCAAGGAATATTTGTTGATCTTTGCTGGCTAGCGTGAAGTGTACGGCAGTCAATAGGCAAATAATCGAGATACCAGTAGGCCTGCCATTATATTCACGAATATGTGTTAAATAAATTAAATACATTTAAAATATTAAGGCATGCGAACTAATTGGGTGGTGGCGTTATTGTTTTTATTGCACGATGTTTTAAAAAAAATAGGCCGGTTCATTTCCGGTAACAAAATAAACAAGGTCTAGGCTGAGGTTTGAGATTAACACGCTAAAATTTGCAAATAATGGCATATCAATTTTCTAACACCCACGCGCTTATACATCTAGAGCTCAAGCCACGTTAAAAATAGTTTGGGGTAGGCTAATTAGATTACAGTAATACCGTTAATTAATTGACAAGCAGAAACTATTTCCAGTAAGAAACGAAGAACAATATCCGTAATTAATTCCTAGCAATCAAAATACTTATATTTCTGGACACATATGCCAATATTTGAACATTTAACGAATGATACTAGAACTTTTCCGTAAGGTGGCTACTCCAAGGATTAAAACTTAACTCAATAAATGGCAAATAAAGTGCATTTACTTGTGAAATGACATTACTTTGGCAGGTGGGAGTTCTGTTTGTGCAAACATATGCCCCACACGTCGACATTTCGTCCCACACGCGAAATATCGCCACTTTTAAGGACTTACGTCACACCATTACATGCTTTTCTTATGGGACTACCGCAATGTTTTGAGCATATGTGAAGGAGTAACTTCTGGCTTTACTTCCTTGCCGTTAGGGCCTCTCCTTATTACTCCTTGGGTGGGCTGTGCTGTTCCTTCCTCCGGACATCTTAGCTCCCAAACACCGCTGTTCTTGCCTGCGCGCGCAACTGGTGGGGAGAGGGGAACTCAAGCTTCACAAGCGGCCAGGTCGTGCGGCAAGCCATCAGCTCAGCTCTTGCTCATATAAGATAAGTACGGTGCTGTGTTTAGGTTTGATTGGAGTTTTAAGTTGTGTTTCAGTGCAAGACAGGCCTAGTGTGGATCTTCCGTGTTGACACCAGTGCTTGGAAATGTATACTGTTGTAGAACTCTTGCAAAAACCATTTTCTCTTCGTACATTAGAAGATAAATTAGATATTGTGAGTAAGGGTAGGCCTAACCCGCCACTTCCGAATTTAGTGCAACAATATAAAACAACAAGTGAACAATACATTAGACATTTCTCTATTTCACAGTATGAAAATGTTGACTGGTTAGCGGGTTGAAAAAACTTCTAACAGATTATTTTGTTGGCCATGCTTATTGTTTTCTAGCAAAAATGATGTTTGGAGTAAGCATGGGTTTGCTGACTTAAATCACTTGTCTAGTGCACAACAGAAACATTCAAAATCTCAAACCCATGTCCAATGTTTTCTGAAATCAAGACTTTTCGGCAGACAGCGAATTGATACTTTACTTGATGATCAGCGTAGAATTGATACCAGTAAACATAACGAAGAGGTAAAGAAAAATAGAGCCATATTAATTCGAATTATTGATGCTATTTGCCTCCTAGCTAACCAGGGGGACATGACGAATCAGATGGATCTTTCAACAAAGGCAAATTTTTTAGAATTTTTGAATCTTTTAAAAAAATATTGTACAGGCCCGGGGGGCTGTACCCCCTGAAAGCCATCCCCCATCTTTTACTAAAACCACCCCAACTGGCAACATCATAAGACCAGAACATTATCTTTACTCAGCAAGAGGCGGCCACCCAGCTTGGGAGGTCAGCCAACTACTTGCGACACATACATAAACATCTACACAACAACTAACTGGGGCAGCTACGTCGACGGAATGCTGACCACGCAGCGCCGAGAACTATAAGAATGGAGTCCTTTTTGGAGCCATTATCTGTCATACAGTGTGCGTCGCCAGCGGCCCTAGCCAACGACTGTTCCAGCTGCATCATCAGGTGAGACTCAGCAAAGTGCTCAGAATCCTTTACTTTGTAAACACCCACTCATAATCTTGTACACTCTACTTGTATAATTGCCTACATTCCCCCAAGAGGGACTTACAAATTCACACTCACTGACCAATAAACACATGGTCAGTAAATTACACTTGTATTGATAATTACACTCCTCTTTACATCCCCATACCCTTCCTGACTCTCGTCACGATTGACCGTGACCAGCCAGTAATTGCTTGGTCAGACTCCATTGTGCTTCCCGCACGCGACTCGACTACATAACGTCGAGCCGCTGACGTAAGGAGGCCTATTGTATTACCCATCCCGTCCAGCTGGCAGGCAGGTATAGTAGCCTGCATTTAGAGGTCCATCCCCTAATCAACACTTGCATCTTTGCAGGAACACCCCCTAGCGTTTAAACACTAAACAACACACTACACTGGTAAGCTTTCACAGCTACGGGAAGCTACTCTCTCCTAGGAACTACCTTCCAAATTATCACAGTGACACAAGTGTTTTATCCCAAACCAACCCCCAACTAAGGGATCTAAAACATATTGGTGGAGGCGCTGCTACCACGCACAATAAGGGTAGGACTCATACAACGAGCCCTCGTGGTAGAAACGGCCCGTACCGCACACAGCCAAGCGAAAACGTTGATTTTTTTAACAAAAGGCATTATTTCTCCTTCACCCTAGCTACACAAGGGATTTTTTTTTCAAACCAACCCCCCACCCCCTGGAAAGAATCAGAGATATAATACATTGCCAAGCACACACAGTTTTTTTTAAATATATACATACACTTGATTCAGCATGGCCCCTCTATACCGCCTTGCTGTGCTGAGGAGCATTGGGGAGTACCAGGAGTTAATTGCCTGGCACAAGGTCTTTGAGGCAAGACAGGACTACCTCACAAGGTTTCAACAGCTTCTGCACGCCCAGTATATGCGAATTATAAGGGCACTTGTCCGGCCACTCCGCAGCGCTAAGAATCGCAAGATTCGAGCGAAAATTCCCACCCTCCGTACACATATCATTAAGGCACACTGGCAACTACACTGCCGGCACGAATTCATGTTCCAGCAATGGGAAACAATCATCAGGGAACACCAACGGATAGGGACTAATGGCACCAAAGTTGCCGAACAGGCCATTTGCCTCAATAGGCAGTACGCCCAAATTTGGGATGACTACCGCGAGCTCCAGGCTAACAAGGCCATTTTTGAATTCATGGCAGGGCCACAAGCCCAGCCTAGAGAGGACATAAGCGTAGATACGCTAACGCAGCAATTTGCGAGGATGTCCCTCTCAGACACTTACAAAACACAGGGGAAGGAGTTCACCGTTCACTCTCGGGCACACATAATAACACAGGGAGAAAACGGGAGGTAAATATGTCACGGGCTGAGGACGTAGAGCCCGCCCCTCAGCACATTAAGCCCACACAAGCCTACACACACAGGCAAACACAAGGGCAGGAGTCTACCGTGGCCATAGGCCAGAAATCGGTTAGACTACACTCCAATACATCGCCAGGGCAATCACAGGCAATTACACGGCCTTTACCGCTAGTTCAAAGGGCAAGTTTGCCAGAATGGAAGCGGGCACCAGCATGTGTACCCCAGGTGCAAATGCATAAGAGGGTGTTGCCTTCAGCCCATCAGGGTGCAAAACGCACGCCTGTGAACACTGTCCAGGCACAAACACACAGTACACGGGGTATAAGAAAGGTCTTATTACCTACCCCACGAGGCCGGGCAGTCAGGAATACACACACCCCTATAAACACTGCTAGGGTAGCGCGGAGCGCAATCAGCCCCTCAGACACAAGCACACTCAGACCAATATCCAGGCAATACGGTGAAAGTAGACCCAGACTTACTTTGCTACAAACTCCTCCAGAAAATAGTAAAGAAGCACCTCAATGGGTTTCAGGGGCCTACGCCTTAGTGACAGGGCGAAAGTATTCACCTTCCCGAGCAAGGACGCTCGGACGTGGATAACAACTTTCACCAGGAGTATAACATACACTAATATCACTTACATCACAAACATACACACAAGTAGGTTCTTTACATGAAGGAAACACTACAATTGACACACAAAGGGCAGGTTCCACCCCTGTAAACGGCAGACACGCAGATACTCATGGACAAAACTGCACATTTTTCATGTATATACAGTGGAACATGGCTAAGTCAAAATTGTATAATTCAAAATTTTTCCTAGTTTTTTCTTGGCTCCAGCAATTTTTAGGCCATCAATGGTTTATAATCGGGGTTAATTCAGGATATATTTTGGACAATTCAAAGTTTTTAATGTGCAAAGCCAAGCGGAAGCCAATCAGTTGGACCACGCGGCTCAGGGCCGGAAAGAACTGTTCCAAATACAGCCTAAGCAACAAACCACAGCATAGAGCTTAGGCGGGTCTTTCTAAGTAGAGATGACTAAGTTGTTCTATGTTCCGTTCCTACAATTTGCTAGAATCACTTGTGATGGCTGAGAGCCTTAATCATAAGAAACAGTCAAGAATCTCAAACTATTTTTGAAACATAGTAGATTTCTCCGTGACATAACTAGATTACTGCCTTACTAACGACGTCAAATAGGTGAATAGTACACTCAGGTTTCAACTTTCATTTGAAACTTTTGAAATTAGTTACGGTACAATCTTTATAAAGTACCACCGTTTGTTAATTTGCTTTAGTCAACACAAATCACTATGTAGACGTGATACAATATATTCTCTCTACTCTTTCTTCCTTAAATCGAATTTTGGATAACTCAATTTTTCTTTTTTACTAATCCCGTGAAGTGCGAATTATCCAAGTTGAACTGTATATATTTGATCCATAGGTATACGTTATATATTACACTGCCTATAGCATGAATTTTTCTCGTCCCCCATAACAGCGCGCAAACTAAACATAAACACCATAGGGTGAAAATCCCAGACTTTGGGAAAGCCCACATATTTCTGGAAGGTACACAGTAAGCTCAAATTGCCACAAAACAGTCAATACACTTGGCAAAACTGTCCCGGAGACACAGGCCTAAAAGGCACCAGGAATAATTACCCTGGACAAAGACGGTCTTGGACCCGCGACCTTCTGAATACCAGGAATGCAAGGTCGGGTAACTATCCAGTTGAAGGATAGGGCAATAAGGGGCAGTCACACTGACAGACATTCATATGCACAAAATAATAAAATCACCTCCGACACCTAGTCACCAAACACGCAACTAGCGGCCCGGTGACACACATACATAACGACATCTAGTTACCACTAACAAGAATATATTCCCACCACGCATACAACAACACAAAATTTGGGGGACACAATATATATAAATAACGGAAGGTTCTTTTCCATGACGGAAAGCCATGCTCACAATAAGAGAGCGAGCAACCAAGCTCACACACACGTGCTGGACATATGCACATCGCCAGACAAGTAACAGGTAATGCACACGTCAATGAAATTAGACACTATCGCAGTCAGCGATAACACACTCGTGACTAGGCGACCTCCACTAGCTACGGACAACCTAAGAGTATTTCAGTCCTGGCTGGAACACACACAGTCATTCAAGCCAGTTTTAAAACCCGATAACTCCCAAAATTAGAGTACGAGGGTCGTCGCAATTGGCACAACACATTCACGCTAAAGCATATTCTCATATTCGTGTCTCAAACACACGATACGCGCGCCATGGTACATACAGTACAAAAAATTGTAACACCGGGACCTTAGACCAAGGCGGGTGCGAGCTCACGATAACACGATGCAGTCGTGCCAAAAACAAGCTACCCAATGGTATTTTTGGCGCGAAAACACAATCAGGGGCCACACTAGGGACGCTCAAAACCCAACAGACAACGCAGACATGAAACACGGAGTATTACACGGGATCCCGGGTCCGAATACCCAATAATGGCGGACACCGTGGAAAACAATAAATGTCGACCAACGAAAGATCACTTACATACAAAACACGTTTTTTTTATCATGACAGGTCATAAAACTCAGCCAGCACGACTAGACACCGAATAGACCCTTTACAGGGGATAATTCACTCCCACTCAGACGGAAATAGGGCCGTACACAAGTACATAAGCGGTTGAGCCACACGATTTTAATGACAGGGAGGTTCTTTACCATACATACAGGAGCATAGATTCGTTCCAAGGTACTCTCTACAACAGCATACCCAAGGCATTAGCGACCCCGGGACTACCAATAGGGGCCGTACCGAAAGCGCTAGACTTCCACGGAGACCACAAGATACTTTTCTTTGAACCATAGCGCCCAACACCTAGATACGGGGGACGCAACTCCCACAGACACAGAACAGGTAACACCACATTTTTATGGCCTGAAATCATGCCAAAAATTTCGATTACCCCGAATATAGGAAATAGACTTCCTAAACACAAGTTATAAAAATTACACAAGGCAAAGGTCTTGCGGAATAAATGTCTACACAACATCGGTAAGCAAAAACGGGACATATTAGCACACTGGCCCTCCCAGAATGCACAACAATGTCAACACACGAACATTGGCAAAGGTCACGTTCCGGCAGCCGCCATACGTAACATCAGAGACTTCACGTATACAAGAACATGAAAACAAAAACACAACAACACATTGAGTTGCGGACTCGGCGCATTTCAACATTGTTGCCGGTAGACATTCCTAAAGCACCCAGACGTGCCGGTGACACGCCAACATGATGACACTGGCATAAACCATCAACAGTAACAACATACAGACACACGGATATTGACACAGGATTTCGCGTTATTACGATAGGCTTGGCACTTAGTAATGCACAGATACCGTAGGCCATATTAACATAAGGAACACAAGAGCATGTTTACTAGGGCGATAACAAGTTACACGCACCGCCTGACAATTAGCATCACGACACACGATAAGACGTATCCGATAACGGCACGCGCGCCAGCGCGCTGCAGCGGAACGCAACCACAGTCACGCAAGCCTCAGTAACCACAGCCACGGGCACCTCCTGCCCACACGCGACCACTAATCAGGGGCGAATACAGACAGATTCCCTGAAGGAACAACCCCCCCCCCAATAACTACTTATCTCCTTGTTTTTTTTCTCTTTTCTTTAATCTTAAAAAAACATCATAGGCGATCGGGACATGACCAGTTACACTCACGATCACTTGCTACCTTAACATTATGAATGAGAGACCAGATTAGGCCATGACGTCACAGCGTCACCGCACTTAACCATCCCAAGGAGCGGATAGAAAGCAGATAGTGACCAAGTGAGGATGACAGGAGCAGAGATGGATAGTGCCAGCAGGATGGCCAAGACACCACCTACGGGTTACCATTATACCACCCTTTTCCTTCCATAACCTTGTCACTCACAACACTATCCAACACAAACACATAAACACATAAAAACAGCTAAACTACATGCCAAAATATACATCGGGGTTGATAGACTTCATGCGTCTAAAGAGAGGGTCCACTACGCCCTGGTTCTCAATGCTTACACCCGAGTATTAGGGGTGAGTCGGAAAACGACATTAAGCGTAATGCACACCTCTAAGCAAGAGATGAGGCCAATTTCATAATAACAACTCTTTTTTTTACTAAATAATCCCGCATGCAAGGGACATAGAATTATCATACCTCAGCCCACACCTATCCACAAATGAGAGCGGATACGCCTCATATCCAGCCACATGCATGGAATATCCTACCCACACACCAGGGTTATTATTATTATTATTACACCTGCATGGAATTTTTAAATTTTTGCAAACCCGGGAAATACCTACACCGTCCACTCACTGTAAAAACATCCTAGCAGCATCACCGGCTCCCGGCCACCATTAACATGGAGCCCAACGATGCACAACCCTCTCCTACCACGCTTTAAGCCCATCCAGCAGATAACGCCCCCGGATCCTAATAACAAGGGACCCAACGCCATAGAGACCTACTAACGCCTCCAAGAAAATTACCAAGGCATTACCGCTGGAAGTCCGACGTGGCGACAGAAGGCCTAAAGTAGTCCATGCATTTCGAAGATTCTACAACCCCAGAACACTTAAAAATTTACATAATCACACAGTAAATTATTTACATAGCACACTCATTTTTTTAATACAAAAGGAATCTAATGTCACGCTGAATGGCGATGACAGCGTAAACAGAAGGGCAGAGGTGCCACACAGGAACAGAGCTGGGGAAGGCGATGATGAGCCCTGCCCCAGTTAACTCAATGACCCAGACTAAATAACAGACGGAATTACGTAAGGTCGAAGCGCCGATGACCTAGCACGGGCAAACTTCGGAATCCTGGGAGTACCTAGCCTGTCCCCGGGACAAAGAAACGTTACACCCACTATGTGCTACGGGCATCGAAGCCAGACCTGCAGGGGAGACTTTCTACGGCTGGTGGGAGAATTAGCCAGCTCCACACCGGACTCAGGAGATGACCCTAGGGACGACCAAATTAGGACTAGACTCCTAGTTTAGTATGTAAGTAAGTAGAGCTTCTATGGAGGGGAGTTAGTCTTCTACGCGCAGAAGTGAAGAAGGATCTCAGGATTCAGCGGGATCAATCCTAGATCCGACAAGTCCTTGCCCCGCGTGACGAGGTGAAGACAACCAAACAAATGAATAATGAACAAACAATTAATGAATAATATATATGGAATGAATGCGATCATTCGACGCCGTGCCCACATAAATGGCTGACAGCGAGTCACCAGAGCTTAAATGGTAACGCAGCGAGCGGCCAGAGATATTAAATAGGCATGCAGCGGGCTGCCAAGAGGGGTTCGCGTGGGCAGACCCAGCAATGGAGAATAATGCCAATATAGGCGAAGAGGATTCCCGGACGCTTATATTCCCGGATGTTATTATTAATGCCAATATAGGCGAAGAGGATTCCCGGACGCTAAAATTCCCGGACGACATTATTCTATCGGACGATTTTTCCCGAACCATGTCCCATGCTCACATAAATGGCTGACAGCGAATCACCAGAGCTTAAATGGTAACGCAGCGAGCGGCCAGAGATATTAAATGAGGAACGCAGCGAGCTCTCACAAGGGTTACAGTGGGCAAACCCAGCAATGATGAATACATCAATAAATGACACAGGATGGCCTGGCGAAGCGTTTGCTCTCCAGCAGCGCAGGCGCCCGGGACTTTATTAATTACTAGTTACTAATCACTAATATAAATGTCGACAACTAGTATTAAGGGAGCGGAATCCGGTGGTTTTAGAGACAACCGGTGTCTCTAGAATACACGCGGGTGGTTATCTGAGGAAGTAAATTGCCTCAGGCGATCGCTCCGGTCAAAATTCTAGCATGTAAGACAGTTGCATTTGGAACGCAACTTAGAATTAAGCAAATTTAAAAAGTGCTGTTGTAAAACAACTGCTACAGCACATTTCGGCAGTAGATTAAGGTAAAACCATTTGGATTGTAATTACAAAATATCTTAATTATCATAAATTAGGCTAAGCACCTTAAGATTAAGGTAAAACATTTCGGCGCCTGGCGACTAAACACCATTGCCAGGGTAAGCCCGAGAATACATTAAGATAAGTAAGAGTAAGATAACAATACATTAAGATAAGTAAGATTAAGATAACAATACATTAAGATAAGTAAGATTAAGATAACAATGAACTGAATATATGTAACCATAATATTAAAATGTATTTCAGGCAAACCTGGAGGCGCCATCATACATATGTCTCCACCGCAAAAGAGGAATTAACAATGATTTTTTTTACAGATAACAAGGAGAATGAACATGTCTATTGTAAATATATTTCCAACACCACATTACACTTCCTATTTCTGAAACACCAACACACTAATCTTCGTTTTTCAGTCACACCTCTAAAGGTGATGACGCCAGCAGGCAATGGCAATCAGCAGCCGTGAGATGCTGAGGGCTGTTGACCTGAGTACACACCGCTCAAATATAGAGCAATATGCGATGATCAGAGACGGCACGGCCTTTGTAAGTGCCGTACCTCATCATCAAGATGGAACTCCTACTCACGGCAGGAAAACCATTCAAGCACACAACAGGTGGAAAGTGGACTAGCAGCGTGACCACTAAACCGCACCGGAAAACGGCCCGATAGTACATGGCCATGAGAGGGCACATGAGTGCAGAGAGTACCGTGCACGCAAGGGTAGTAAATACGGCCATCTAATAGTAAGATAATTAAGTTAGACTGTAGTGAGTAGAGTACATAAAAAGTGATGTAGATAAGAGGCACCTCACACGAAAATTGGGAAACCGTACTGGCCCACCGATCAACGCCGACAGGCAACATTACACTAAGGATGTCCAAATTATTAATACCATTACACACATGTTATCCAAACTATTTATAATTACTTATATTTTAATACAAGGTCACCAGTATACCAAGGTTGTCACACATTGTAAACATATGTATTTTTTTATTTATTTCACACTGACTTTCCTTTCCATTCTTTTAACTTACATTTTGTAAAAATGTCTTACTTCACCCTCACATAATAAAAACATGTTATATAAACCAACTAATTACACCTTAAGACATTTGTTTTTCTTTCCCTCCACTCTATCTCTATATTTTAACATGTTACATTGTACACCTCACACGAGGGCACTTTTTCATCCGCTGCAGCTACATCGAAAGGGCATGCCTAGCCCTAACGATGTTTTTTCCCCTCGTTGTGCACTTACGCAATCATTATTACGATTATTCTTTCATGTTACATTGTTATATCTGAACCATGTTACATTTAGTACCTACTCTTACAACCATGTATCTAAAATAATGGTGATACTTTATGATTTTAATATGTTTTAAAAATTCACGCTTTAAGATTCAAGAATTATGTTTGCTATTGCTATTTACACATGTACGAAACTAAAATATGTTCCACACCCAAAACCTACCCTTCTGAGCACAAGCTGGACTCACATCACCACGACACCGACACACCTACACCAACACTGAAGAAAAGAAGAAGAGGTACAACAAGAAATCAAAAGCGACCCATCACATCGACACCCCCACTCTACGTCCCGTTCCCGTTCGCGGCGACGCGAACTAATCGAAGAGGAGGACTTGTACAGGCCCGGGGGGCTGTACCCCCTGAAAGCCACCCCCCATCTTTTACTAAAACCACCCCAACTGGCAACATCATAAGACCAGAACATAATCTCTACACAGCAAGAGGCGGCCACCCAGCTTGGGAGGTTAGCCAACTACTTGCGACACATACATAAACATCTACACAACAACTAACTGGGGCAGCTACGTCGACGGAATGTTGACCACGCCGCGCCGAGAACTATAAGAATGGAGTCCTTTTTGGAGCCATTATCTGTCATACAGTGTGCGTCGCCAGCGGCCCTAGCCAACGACTGTTCCAGCTGCATCATCAGGTGAGACTCAGCAAAGTGCTCAGAATCCTTTACTTTGTAAACACCCACTCATAATCTTGTACACTCTACTAGTATAATTGCCTACATTCCCCAAGAGGGACTTACAAATTCACACTCACTGACCAATAAACACATGGTCAGTAAATTACACTTGTATTGATAATTACACTCCTCTTTACATCCCCATACCCTTCCTGATTCTCGTCACGATTGACCGTGACCATAGTAGCCAGTAATTGCTTGGTCAGACTCCATTGTGCTTCCCGCACGCGACTTGACTACATAACGTCGAGCCGCTGACGTAAGCACGCCTATTGTATTACCCATCCCGTCCAGCAGACAGGCCGGTATAGTAGCCTGCATTTAGAGGTCCATCCCCTAATCAACACTTGCATCTTTGCAGGAACACCCCCTAGCGTTTAAACACTAAACAACACACTACACTGGTAAGCTCTCCCAGCTACGGGAAGCTACTCTCTCCTAGGAACTACCTTCCAAATTATCACAGTGACACAAGTGTTTTATCCCAAACCACCCCGCAAATAAGGGATCTAAAACAATATGATTCACTTTGAGAAAGTCATCTAAATTCTTCCACAGTATTTCGAGGAACTTCTCCCGCGATTCAAAATGATATCATAAGAGCTATTTCTGACGTAGTAAAAGAAGAAATAAAAAATGAAATTAACTCCGTTTCATTTGTAGCTATAATGCTGGATGAAACGTCAGTTATTGAGAATAAATCTCAACTTTCTACAGTTCTCCGCTATGTAAAGGGCAGCACTGTCTATGAAAGATTCTTGGGCTTCGTAGATGTTAGTGCTGATAGAACAGCAAATGGTTTATTTGCTCATGTGGAACAAGTAGTAAGTTAATTTAGAATTTCCATTAAACTAGTGGGTCAGACGTACGATGGGGCTTCTGTAATGAGCGGCCATGTGAATGTCTTACAATCTAAAGTCTTATCGGCCTATCCAAACGCAATATTCACCCACTGTTATGCCCTTGTTCTAAATCTTGTTCTCCAGCAGAGTGTATCGGTGATTAAAGAATGCAGAATATTTTTCCAAACATTGACTGAACTCTCTGCTTTCTTTTCTAAATCATCCAAAATGACCCATGCGTTGCAAGAATTTGTGCAAAAGAAACTACCCAAAGTAGCACCAACCAGGTGGAATTTTATATCACAACTTTGCCACATTGCAAAAGAATACAGATCCGAACTTTGTGAGTTCTTCGAAAATATCATAGAACATTCTGGTGACTGGGATAGTGAGACAGTCAGAAAATCACGAGTTTTTTTTGCTTTTCTTCAAGATGTTGAAACTATATTTCTATTGGAAGTATTTTCTATGTTGCTTGCTTACACAGACATATTGTACAACCTTCTACAAACAAAGGATTTCGATATTCTTTACTGTAGCAAGAAGGTAAATGACATCAAAGATCAACTTCAGTATGATAGAGAACATTCTTATTCATTAGTTTGGAACAATGCAATTTCAAAGAAGGATGAACAGACTCAGATCAAACCAAAGCGGCACTGTCTAGATAACAATGAACAAGAACATCGTTATCGCCGCCTATACGTGGAAATTGTCGAATGTTCAATTCATCAGATTGAATGTAGGTTCTCTCAACTTCAGAAATTGGAATATTTTCATTTGCTACATCACCATAAGTATATTGAATATAAGAATAGATTTCCCGAATCACTGCTACAAAAACTTTTGGCTCAATATGGAAATTTATTTGACCGCATTGGATTGAAGAATGAATTAAGTGTTCTCTACACATCAGCTGAATTTCATGGGAAAGTTGTTCACGAACTTGTTCGTTTTATGCATGAAAATGAAAATGAAGTTTATAAACTTGCTAAATTAATATTGACAATTCCTTTTACTACAAGCTCTGTGGAACGTTCGTTTTCTGCATTAAGAAGAATCAAGACTTATCTACGAAGTACTCAAACACAAGAAAGACTGAGTAACTTAAGTTTGTTATCAATCGAAAAGGAGTTACCGGTAGTACAAAAAATGAAGGACAAAGACTCATTTTATAATGCTGTGATTGAGAAGTTCTCTTCTCAAGAACGAAGAATACAGTTGATGTTTAAATGAAAGAGGTGGGCCTACGTGGTTTTAATTACTAAATTTATGAAATATAACCTATATGTCACTTGTAAGAGTTCTGTGAGGCCATAGATCAACTGTATATATGTTTTAACAGCACAGCCATACTTTTGGTCCAGCATACGCCACTGCTAGCAACCTTGTCCCGATGACGATAAATATAGCCTATGCACGTTGAATGGAAATCATAATAAATACAACTTTTCTAGCACGAATCAGATTATTATATTGGTATTATTATGCTCTGGTGACAAATTATAAAACTTCCTGTCATGAATACATATTCCATCAATACAGGGGCGTATATAAGGAGCCCCCCCCCCCCGAAATTTTTGTCACATATATTATTTGTTTATGAATTAAAACATTAAAACCAATGCAATCATGTACAGCACTATTGTTACTAAGTGACGTACGGCAAGGCGAAGTTAGAGCGAGGGTGACAATCAGTTTGCTCTGATCTTGTGTGTAACAAAAAGCGTGTGACAAAAGTGTTTTCCCTAACTGTTTTACCCTTATCAAACTTTTGGCAAATTTGCCTCTCTGAAGCTACTAGTACTGCCGAACGGAGTTTAAGTTGGTTGAAAACATACTTCTACTTGTGAAAACAGACTCAACGGTCTAGTATTGTCATATATTCACAGAGACATACATCTCACTGACGATGAAGTTATGAACCGATTTGGCAATGCTTCAAGAAACCTTGACTTTATATTATAGTGTGAGTTGTAGCCTAACTCAAAACAGTAACATTAATTCTTTCCATATAAACACTATCAAGTGAGCAAGATGATTGTATTAATAAAATGTATCATAAAATGGGCTTAGTTGTGTTTGATATTAACCAAACATAAAACATCACAACAAATTGGTTGTAAAAGTGATGCCAGATAGCCCTAAAACTATCATTTTGCACCAAATTATACAAAAATTTCCCGGGTAGAACCCCGGACTCCCTATTCTTTGGGGCCTATACCATCAGCGAAGGATTTAAAGGGGGAGGTGGAGGGGGCGACCGACCGCCCCCAACCCCCCGCCCCCCCCCCCCCCCCAGGAAAAATTTTACTTATATCTTTGAATGTTATTTACACATTTTTTGGTTATTTGTATTAAAAGCCTAGAAACAATACATGCAATTTATTAGATATTCACTAAACATGGACTCGAAGCTCTTGAACTATTAATATTCATAGACCTTTAAAATTGTAACTACCTTTTAGGATGACATGTAGATCCATTTGCATATTAATTTACGTTTATGCTCTTGAAGAACATCTAAGAACGGCTGGTCCAAGAAGCCTCTTTACCAGCAAAACCATTCAAAATTCTCTCATATAAAGCTGTGGTGAGGAGATATAGAAGACTACAGTGACTCGTGTAAACAAAGCTGAGAAATTCAGCTGTATGTTTGATGAAACAGTGGATGTGTCCCATATTTCTCAAATGTCACTTAATCTGAGATACGTTTGGAATGAAGCAGGCAACGTCAAGATTTTGTGGGATTTCTCGACATTATAAAAGCTGTTTTGGACCTTGAAAGAGATTCATCAGGCTCAGAGATAGATGATGGGAATTATGAAAACCATTCGAGGAATGAAACTGAACCGACGGTGGCAGGTTTGATACTCGGCGAGGTAGTGATTAGAAAGTTAAGGGCTCATGGTTTGAACCTTAATAAGTGTGTTGGCATAGGAACCGATGGAGTTTCCGTGAATATTTCAGAAACCTTGAAGCAGTACAAGAGATTCAGAAAGTTGATGTTAATGCAGTAAGATGTCCTTGCTACAACCACCAACTAAACTCGGCTATATCCAAAACAACGAAAGTCCTGTCTGTAAGAAATACATTCGGTATTTTGACAGAAATTATATCATTCTTTAATGCTTCTTCAAAACGAAAATAATATGGTTCTGAAAAATATTCTTCATGGCCAACTGACTGACCTTAGTGAGGCACGATGGGTGGAACGGCACGACGCTATTTTGAAATTGTCAGCCAACATTGAAAAAGTCAGTGCTGCACTCGAAATTGTCTCCAGTTGGTCAGACGTTGAAGGGGATGCGTCATCACCTAAGGCACAATGTTTGTTGTCCAGCATAACCGATGAGGTACTTATTGTATCTTTGTGCTGTCTTAACGAAGTTCTAGCAATAACTCATTACTTGAGCGTACTTTTTCAAACTGAAAACCTAGATGTCAAGTCAGCATCTGATGCAGTATTCAGCGTGATATCCATCTTTGCCAGAAAAGGAATAATATAGAAGATGGCTTCAGCAGCGAGTATGAAAAGTGTAATATAATTGCAACTGTGTTGGCTGTAGGGACAAGGCTTCCGATAATCGCAGACAAAGAAACAAACACAATGCACCATTCACTACTACTGAAGAATATTTTAGGAGGAATATTTATATCCCCTTGCTGGACTGGATGATCAACAATCTAAAGACAAGATTTTCTGATGAATGAACATCTACAAGTTAAATATGTTTCTACCTCAAATTGCTGTTAAAACTGTATAACTAATCTTGATACTCCAGACCAAAATGAAGTCATGAAGACGGTGACTGAGATATATGCCACTTTGTTTCAAATATAAGAGTAAGTGTTGTATAATAATAATAACCCCTGACACTACAGCCCATGAAGGGCCTAGGCCTACTAAGCGCCTGCTGCCCAGCCATTTGGCCTGCAGATATTGGGGTGTCATGTGGTCAGCTCATCGGGTCCCCTTGACCGTTAATCTTGGTTTTCGTGACCGGGGCGCTGCCTCAAGGTTAGACAGCTACTCAATTGTCTTCACGAGGTTGAGTGCATCTCGTTCCAGCCCTCACGTCAGTTTCTAAAATCCCTGACTGAGCCGGGAATCGAACCCGGGTCTCCGTGTACGAGGCAGGCACGAACACAACGGGGCTGGCTAATGAGTGAATACGAAACTAAAAGCTGAATATCTCCATTGGTCAACAAAATGGAATATGGAAATGGACAATGGGGGCATCATCCCATCAACTGTATCTAGTGCGTTCGAGACTTGCCACCCAGTTTTATTTCCATTGGTGAAGACGATGCTCAAAGTAATACTGGCATATCCTGTAAGCATCGCATGTGCCGAATGGTCATTTTCGACTCTCCGTCTCCTGAAAACATACTTGAGATCGTTGTTTACAGAAACCAGACTCAACAGACTGGCTCTAATATTCATCCATAGAGACATTCCTATTGATCACAATAAAATCCTTGATAGGTTTGGACAAGGGAGGAAAAAAGAAGCCACAAGCTTATTGTAAGATGAACTTCAATAAGTGAGCAGTCTGTATTTATGCCAAATATTAATATAATGCTTTTGATTAAATGATGTATGTCAAGAAAATTTGTGTTTTTGTTGTTGTAAATCCTCAGATTTCAAAACATCAAAGCTATCAACTTTTGAATAATTTGATTCATCTTGCTGTTACATATACAAACATATAGACTGGAAGCAGTAACCCTTACTGGACCAACAAACAGTCGTGTCCAAGCAGTAGAAATGAAGTACCTCCGTTCTTGCCTTCAAAAGAAGAAAATGGACAAGGAATGAGGATATCCGACAACAACTGGGATTGGAAAAGAGCCTGGTGGAGACACTCGAACTCAAGAGATTGAGATGGTATGGTCACATGAAGAGGATGGCTCCGCACAGGATACCTCGAGTGTACTTTGGCCAGAGTGTCCCCGGGAAGAGACCAAGAGGAAGACCTCGCGATGTGTGGGAGAAGCAAATTTATAAGGACCTTGAAGCTAGAGATAAGAACTGGCATCAAATACAAGAATAACAGTTATGGATGGACAGGACAAATTGGAGACGGCTCATTTATAACCGCACCCGGCTTTCTGGAGCGAAGAAACGATGATGATGATGATGATCTTGTTGTTATACATTAAAACATACTTAAGCTCCTGAGGAAAACATTAGCCTCACACAATTTCTTGCTCACTTAAATACTGTATAATACCAAAATATAAAGGTTACAATAGCCGAATATTGCGAACGTTGTGTTTGAAAGAATACTACAAATTTTATAACCTCTCTAAAAAATAGTTCTAAACCATTCGTATTAGAGCTATTGCAGTAAATAGTAGGACTTTCAAAACTGAGATAATTTAGAATACAATAAATATTTCACTTAAAATGGCTAACATCACGCAAATATTTCCAAATTCACAAAACAGTTTCATAAAATTTTTGATTGTTCCTTCATTTTAAATTGTTAACATTTATTTTTACCCAAATATTTCACAAAAAGAATCACTAATTTGGGCCTAAATTTTGCAAAATATTCTGGGGGAGTTTCCTCGCACCACCTATTGGCTTGGGGTTATTCGAGACCTCCGGTGTGTCCGCCCACCCATAATCTTGCCTAAAATCCGCCACTGTATACCATGTACCCTAACCCCCAGTCCCCTCTTGAGATTAAGTTCTATACACGCCCCTGCATCAATAAGCCTACATTTATCACAATCTTAAAACTATCCGTCACACACTCCCTCCTTGCCGCTGTCTACCGATGTTGGTTATCGTGTTGGAAGTTAGGATGGTCTTTGACAAGCTGTTTCACACAGTTTAACCTGGTCCCTTCTCGCCAATGTGTCTCCATCTAATTTCGGTGAAATGAGAGAATTATAATTCCTTCCTTATACTGTTTCATTTCATAGAGAAGCCGCCTCGTCTACCATCGCATGTATTTTATCCCGAGGGACAAAAGATTCTGAAGCCAAGTCGGATAAAGCCACTCGTGCGTTTTGAGCCATATATTTTCACTAAACAGCGATGCATATGCGGTGAAATGGTGATTTTTATTGCTACTTACTTGCCCCTTAATGCCGCTTTAATGCCATATTTCAACTTTATCCCTTAATTGGCAACCCCTTTACCGGAAACTGTCACTTAAACCCCTGGGCTATGCCCCAATTAGGTACCTGTATGTCCTCTGAGGGAACAGCGATTTGGAACAATGAATACAGAGTGCTAGCCATATCGGTACCGTACCCAGATACCGTACCGGTAAATTGATCATCAAACTAGAATGTTAACTGGCTGCCTCGTTGCTCAGTGGCTAGCTTTTGGCTGTCACTGCGTAGGCCCGAGTTCTATTCCCGGTTCTGCCACAATACATTAAATTCCGGTCTGAGCGATCGTGAGGCACAACTCCGCCATGCGTGGTTTCCCACTTCTTTTCAATGCCAATGCTGGGGTAGTACCTAACATGGGGCCACGGCCGCTTCCTGCCATAATCCTACCTCAATTACAAATAGGCAACACACACTAGTTCACGCTTCACAGAGTTGAGAAAAATACTCCCAAAATGTATGTTTATACAAAATAAACAATGCTCACAAGTATTTCAGATACAAAATATCGGTATACTTATAAATGTCTGGAATATACAAAATAGTAGGTCGACCGGTTTTTAAAAATACTATTCAAAATACAAAATAGTTTCTTCCTTTCAGACTATTCAATATAACAATAAAATATTACTGTCATTATTGACCTGAGCGGATACGCGCGTTAACGTGCAAGGCCTGAGGTTCAAATCCCAACGTCAGCCCCCTTGGAATGTTTCTCCTCACCTTGTCTCCAAACCCGTAAAGTGGGGAAATAATATGTAGAGATTATCGTTATTACTCTTTCGAGTCACCCTCTTTAGTGTACGTTGAATCAATCATTTCTCTGTGTCTTGTTCTTTCCTATGTGTCTAGTGTCTCTCCATTCTTTCTAATCTTATGTTCCTCTCTTCTTCCGAGTTGATGGGTTTGGATTTTAGTGTAGATTTGTATTGGAATCTTATATTTTCGTCTTTAATAATTATATTATTTTTCCAATTGAGCAGTGAATTTTCTGTAACTTTTAATTCTACTGGGTCTTTTTCAGGTTCTTTAAACCATGTGGGTTTTGGTTAGCGGTTACGGACGAAATCAAAGATTTGTTTTGTTAATTTATTACAGTTCATTCTCCGAAGGTGAGCGTAAAAATCAATCCTCCTTATTCGCATAGTATCTGCGAGTTATTATTATTAGTTATTGTTTGACATCATTATCACGGCAAATACCGGATACATTTTATGTTACAGCCTCGTTCGGCCTTAGCCAGGAACCATCTGTACTGAGGTATGTTTGTAGGTTACAATGTTCAGAGACTTCACATAACTGAACATCCATTTCGTGCACGCACTCTTCACGAGTCTATAGGATGAGCTAAATTTCCATCTGAATCATCGAGCCTTGCTGAGTGTTCGACCATATTATTTTCACCAAGGAACTTCCTGACAATATGGCAGGTGTTTAACAGAACTGCCTTCTGTAGTTCAATGTATATCTGCGGATGCATATTCAATATTGATAGATTACTGTTGAGAGTTTTGGTTATAACACCAGTACACGGTACAATTATTGGGATTGTAGCCACCGACTCATGTTTCCACATCTGCCTTATCTCAATTGCCATCTCTATGTACTTAGTTATTTTAGTAGCAGCTGTTGTTTGGATGTTTTGTGTGATGGAAAATGCGATATCTATCAGTTATGCCTCTCTGTGTTTCTTATTCATGACAATGATATCTGGCCGGGTGTTACTGAACTGCAACGTCTGTCACAACTCCTCTGTCCCAGTAGAGCTTGTGTTCTTAATATTAATATCGTATGGCCAATGTTACCTGATGGAAATATTTTGAGCTATCTACCCTCCAATTTCGATGCCGCGAAACCGGGATTTTATTGGGTAATCGGTGGCTGTGACATTATTACTCTTATTATCGCTCAGAGACGTGGGCTCAATCCGCACCGCCCTTGAAATGGTCCTCCGTGGTTTCCCATTTCCAAGTCCAATCAAATGCCGGGACGGTACTTTTTTATAGGTCAAGGCCGCTTCCTTCCAATGCCTTGCCTATTTTCACTCTTCACTCATTTGATCTCTTATTAACTCCTATCATGGGGTAGGCGTCAGTTCGGGCATCCGGCCGTAAAATCACCCTTTACAGGGAAGAGAAAATCACTGAAACACATCCCCGACCCCGTTGAAACGGGAATAAGAAGAGGTAGACATACATATGATTATTATCATTATTATTATTATCATCATTTCATAACGTAGACAACTATCCGAGGCAATTTAAGAGATTCAAGTTTCGAATTCTGGCCCTGACAGCGGCCATCCTCGGTGTGATGTTTGGTAGGAAAAATGCCGGAATGGTAACATACTGTACTTCAAGTCCCGAGACATCTGCTCATTTCCGGACCACAATAAATACAGCCATGCTAACTACTACAGACACTACACAAACACAGGTTATCACACACAAATACATGATCAAGATTTACCAATAACAACTGACATACTGTAATTATTACTCGGCGGCTCGTGGCGCAGTGGCTAGAAATTATGGCTGCAATCTGAGGTTCTGCAATGGCTCTATGCTTTTCTGCGGCAGAGTATGCCTGTTCTATTTGGATAATTCAACACATGCCAAAAGGTGCATGTAGCTCTCAACGACACCTGCGGAATTATAACAGGTTGCTTGAAAGCCACTCCAGTTGAATGGCCTTACCACCTCCTGTTTGAAGAGAAATAGCTGCGAACAAGGAATGAAAGACAGTGGAGCAGGAAAGAACCCATCCTCTGTGTGGGCATGAACCGCACCGGCAACGACTGAAGTCATGGACGAGTTTCCGTAGAACATCGAAGGAACTTCGAACCACTGATGTAAAAGCTAGGTTGCAACTGTGGAGGGCTACGATCTGCCTTACCCCTGGTTGGAAAAGGGTCTCTGAATCCTTATCTCCTAGCTATGACGAGGAATGAATAGACTGAGATCTGGAGTTGGCAGATCAAAGGCTAACTTGGCAAGACTTGTCAACACTGATCAAGATATATTCAATGTGAATGTGGAGAAAACCAGACTGTTCATTATATGTTTCAATGTCCACTGTGTTCAGCCTCCTGTATGGAAGACGATCTTCATCAAGCAACAGAAGAATCACTGGAAGTGGCCAAGTTTTGCGCGACTATAATATAACTGTGTATAATATGTATATTTCTGATACAAGAATAATAATAATAATCCCTGAGGTCAGAGTTCGATTACCAGCTCTGCCTGAGGGCAGGAGCGGGGTCCACTCAGCCTCGTGAGGCAAGTCTGAGCCTCGGCCATTCTGGAAGTGGTTTTCCGTGGTTTCCCACTTCGACTTCAGGAGAATGCCGGAAAGCTTCCTAACTTTAGACCACGGCCGCCTCCCTCCTAATCCTCACCATAATAACATTCATTAAAACAGCCATCACACTACCACAGGTTATCAGACAAAATAACACACACATACCCAAGTACACGGGGATAAATGAACGCGATGTCCACTCCCCTCAAATGAAACAACAAGGAAGTAACGTAATGATTGGAAATACGGAAAATTCAGTAACGTTTAATACAGGGGATGATAACCTCACTGTTCCGCCCTTTAAAACAACAATCATTCAAGCTGCTACAGCCAACATTCTCATTGATAAGGACAAGAGTTATGGTGTTTGAAGCCACTTCCAGTGTTGCCTTAGTCATCACGATGATTTAATTGTGTTGACAGACTGAATAGCATCAAACATTCGAAGGACAAGAGTAATAATTATACCTATCCGTTTAGGAGAAAGTGGCTGTTTATATGCCTG
The DNA here is from genome assembly GCA_946902985.2 of Meconema thalassinum. Taxonomy (NCBI): domain Eukaryota; kingdom Metazoa; phylum Arthropoda; class Insecta; order Orthoptera; family Tettigoniidae; genus Meconema; species Meconema thalassinum. The sequence goes on from OX336397.1 coordinate 149,792,433, forward strand.
GTGGTGAAAATGGGACACCAATAAAACAATTTACAGGACGGCCAAGGTGGGATTCATACCCACATTCTCCAGCAAGGCACGAGATAGCGCGTTAGCTCTCGGTCACCGTGGTCGAGTTACTTTTCCTATTCAGTATAGAAGCCATCTCCGTGTTATATTTTCCAGTGTTGCCAAGTTAAAGTCTTTGAGGTGGTTACTTACCTGTTGCCCAAAGGCTGTCTTGTCTTCTTCCTCTGTATCCTGGGGGATGATTTAATCAACTGGGCACTTCCCAAGTCAAAATACGTAGCGAGGCGCAACAAGCGCGGTAAATTTAATTTGAAAATTAGGTGTACAGGAAATCTTAGGACGTCTCATTATACCATAAGATCGTGTTTTATTTTAAGTATACCTCAAATTAAAAGTTAAACGTATATATTGACGGAATGGTTGTGCAATGGCCTAGGGCGAATACCCAGATTAATTGTTTGGCAGTGGACATTGTTCTGGTGACACATAGAGGTCACTGGAGCTATGGCACTGAAGAGCTATTAATTGAAGACTGGTTGTCCTCCTAGTTAGTGTTTACGTTTTGTGTGTATTTTATAATATTTGCACTATTCATTAATTTCAGATAGTTCATCCAGCAATGCCTACATGGTGCCTACTTTTTTGCGTGTAATTTTTTGAGGGGTGAGGAATATTTTGATATTCATTTACGGTAGTTCAGCCAGCACCTTCTAGATGGTGCTCACTTGTTTGCATGTATTTTGGGGGGGAATCTTTTTGATATTCATTCATTTATTGTAGTTCACCAGAGGGTGCATTTTATGTATATTTTGATTTGTGGTGGTAATCTTTGTGATATTTATTCAATTCTTCTCTCTTTGATGTTTCCTGTCAACCTCTCTTGGTCAAGACTTTTTCCCTTACGACCCCATCGGTATAGGGGGATTAGTAACTTTCACGTTCCTTGTCCTTTCTATTCTGATACCCTCAGATGTACCTATTATCTCTTCACAGTATCTCGTACCGACTGTAAAGCGTTCTGGATAATGCTACACCATAACGGCTAGCAAGATGAGAAGTTGAGGAATCCGTGGATTATGGGATCGTTTCCTTCTCCTCCTTTTCAATGTCACTATAGGGCGGAATCTCTCCTCTCACTTTTTTCTCCACCGGAATAAATGCTTAGAACAAGAATTCTTAAAACAAAAACTTAATATCACTTGACTAAAATTACTTACAATATAAAGAGTATTTCCAGGAAATGCAAAAACCAACACTATACAAAAGTAATATTAGACACGAAGCTCTCTACGCTTCAGTTAACGGAAAATTGGAACTGAAAGAACATAAAATAATGAGAAAAACATTACGATCAAAAATCATAGATCGAGTTCATCTTCCAAAACAAAAAGGAAAAATATATAAAAGTAAGTGCAAACTCACATACGCAATTTGTCTGCACAGAATCAAATTCATTGGGCACTCAGACTAACTTATAAAATTCACACATACCTGAAGAACAAAATAACTAGATCAAATTGGTACAAACAGACAGAAAAACTTTGAAATAATTAGGATCGCGAAATGTACTTGATCGAACCAATAAGAAGAATATTGTACTAAAAAGGAGTTACGAGGATAATGAGGTAATGTCTATCCACCATATATGGTATATTCAACTAAAACAAATTCATTCGTTGAGTATAAAGGAATAAGCCTACTGGGCAAAAGAAATGCCAACTAATGTGGAATCCGCGTTGTCCTAAGAGATCCTTTCCTTATTGGAATCAACCTTAACCCGGCACCAGGCGCGTGGTTACTAGGGTCAGAAGTGGGCGCGTGGTGAGGTTTCTCTCACCAACGTGATAAGTGAAGAAAGTCCTCTTATTAAATCAGTTTACGATTTAATTGGTGAATTTTATTGTTACTTTACAATATTTTAGTTATATACACAGGGTATTTTACCGTGTCTATTTACATGATTACAGAACAGGCAAAAATAATTAAGTATTATTCAATATTTAATCATGTGGAAAAGCCGCAACATCACAATTGACAAAAAACAAATAAGCAAAATGGTAAACTGTTGTTCATTGAAACTGAGCAAAATCTAATAGGAATGTTCTATTTATCACTCACTGTCTTCACGTTGTTCACGCCCTCGGCACCTAAAACAGAGAACTGCTGGCGCGTGTTCCTTGCACACTGGTACAAGACAGTCTGCATAACATGTTTTGGTGTAACGATTTTTAGCCTATTTTCAATTTTGAAAAAATAGGCTTATGACATCACCTTTTGTCCGTCCGTGTGTGTGTGCGCGTGTGTGTGTGTGCGTGTGTGTGAGAGAGAGAGGTGTGTGTGTCCCCCCTATTAAAATCTAAACGGCTGGAGCGATTTCAATGAAACTCGGTAAGTTCATAGCACTATTCCCGGCGACCTCGACCGTGCCCTTCAAATTTTGTTACGTCTCACCAATCCAACATGGCGGCTGTGCGAAATATTTCACTAGCATTCAATATCTCCGAAACTATTACCGATATCGCCCTGAAATTGTGTACGGTGATAAAGGGCACTACTAGAAGTTCACCTATGAGACTTTCAAAAACCTGGTGACTACAAAACCAACATGGCGGTCAAGCAAAATTGAGACTTTTAAATATACATTTCTCGCGATTTAACTATCCAAACGTAATTAAACTTGGTACAGCAAATGTTTGTACACATTGTAATGCACTGAAGTCTAATTTAGTTCAATTGTTTACATAACCTCAAAATGGTGGCTGTGCGAAATATTTCACTGACGTTCTATATCTCCGAAACTATTACAGATATCATCATGCAATTTTGTACGGTGATAAAGGGTACTGATAGAAGTTTACCTATGTATATTTCGGAAACCTGTAGAGTACAAAACGAACATGGCGACCAAGCGAATTTGAAATATTTTAATAGACTTTTCTCGTGATTTAACTCTCTGAGCGCTGTAAAATGTGGTACAGTAAATGATTTTGCAGATTGTAATGCACTGCCATCTAATTTAATTCAATTGTTTACATAACCTCAAGATGGCGGCTGTGCGAAATTTTAATATTAAGTTTTTATTCTTGTGTCGTAATCATGCGATCGAAGTGAAAGTTTGAATAATGAAGCTAGGCAATAATTGTCCTTGAATGGTACATAACTCTATGGCCTATACATATAACAATCCTAAATAGCGAGCCTCCGAAATATTTAGACGGTTCTCAATATCTATGAATCTTTTACAGCAACCAAACTGAATTTTTTTATGTTCATAGAGACTATGAATATATGTTACCTATAGGACTTTCAGTAACCTGGTGAGCACAAATCCAACATGGCGGCGACGCGAAGTATAAATATTTAAATGGACGTTTCTCGTGAATTAACTATCCGAGTGCCGTGAAACGTTGCACGTTAAATGCTTATACAAATGTTGATCCACTGGCATGTAATTTATTTCAATTGTTTGCATAATCACAAGATGGCTGGTGTGCGTACTTTTAAAATCTCGTTTTTACTTCTTGTGTTCTAATCATGCGATTGAAGTTTGAATACCACACGTACACAATAATCTTAATGTAATAGTACAGAAATAAAAATCCATCCTGTCGACCATATGAAATATTTAGATGGTTCTCAATATCTACGAATCTGTTACAGCAATTAAACTGAAATTTTGCATGTTGATAGAGACAATTAACATGAGCAAGATATATGAAAATAGGCTGTATAGTTCTTCACGGAACTACTTGTTCTTCCTGGGACAGAAGCTGCATGTATTCCTATCACCATCCCCTTGAGGTACTTCGGATGACACAGGCACTACAGAGTTACCCACGATCCTCCTTAACTGTGATCGCTAAGGTGTAGGCAAGCATCCTACTGTTGCTCTCCTAAAGAGATGAGGCTTGCAAAGTTCCTCAGCTAACATCTGATGGAGTATTCTTGCACAGACATTTTCACAGTTAAATCTACATATGATGTAGCTGTTTAGAGCACCAATATCAAGGAGTGTGTAGAAATTTCGTAATGGCCACCGGTTGGAATTCCTGGTAACCGTGTAGAGACTCTTCAACCCATCCACGCAGTCCATGCCTCCCTTCGTCATATTATAAAATGTAATGGTCACGGGTTTAGTCTGCTAGTGTGTTGTTTCATCAATGCATTCTCCTTCATACATTGTGGAAGGTAACAATATTTTTTCTGTGTGACACATGTGAACAAAGCAAATGTCTCTTCCATGAGCAAACATTCTTGAAATTGGTGGTCTTCCCTTTGTAGGTCCTACTTACGAACTCAACAGGAATCTGTGGTTTGTTACTCCTTAGAGTTCCAACCAGTGTTAATCCGTGATTGTTTAGAAGATCCAGCGCTAGAGGAACTAGGTGAAGAAAGTGTCTGTTGTCACATTCCTGCCAGATCTAGTAATGGGCTCAATGAGACGTTTCACAACTGCATGCACACTGTTGTCCTGGACGTAGGGTCCTTGTGGCTATTGTCTCCCCGGATAAATCTCCATTTTTACAGTGTAGTAGACATGCGAATATATGTTGATGCCGTACTTAGCCGGCTTATTTGGTATATAACATCGAATAGAACATCTTCCCCTGAAAGATCCCAGCATTTCATCATCAGTTACATATTCATGAGGTGTACAGTAGGCCATACATTTCACAACAAATTCTTCAAATAATGTCCGTATTGGAGCTAAATTGTCAAGTTATTTTCTGTGCTATCTGGTGTTGGTGTCATCAAAACGCAAAGCGCGTAGAAGCATGCAATAGCGTTTCTGAGACATGACCAAACGAAACAATGCTGGATCGGATCCATCATTGGCCCATATGTCTTCTACATTCAAACGAGAACTTTTCATAACAACCGGCAAATATAGCAAACCTAATAGGGTTAACATTTCTTCAAAATCAGTATCACGAGCATCTCTTTCACGTGATTCCCATACGTATTTTTGATAATTTCAGATTCATATAATGTACAATTTCTTTTATAGTGTGTTCAGGGAAACATAAATGCCATGCTTCCATTGCTGAACTTAAATGTTGTGCTTGTCCTCTGACACCTGGTAGATGTCTAACGAAATTCCTATAACTAGTTTTATGTGTCTGTATTGTACATACCACGTGGCAACACCATCTTTCCCTCTGTATATGAGTCTATTTCCTACAAAATGGTCAGAACTTGGAACATCAGGGTCTCTTTCTAATCCTAAAACCTAACTTTCGCTACTTTGTTCAATTCGTTCAACATTATCTATTTCATTATCACTGTCAATGTCCATCAAATCAGCAGAATCTTCACCCGCTTCTTTCCTCATGTTCACCTGCTTTTCATCCATCCATTGTAACACTTTCCGTGCAGTCCCGTCACTCTCAGTTCAAAATACAGGGTGATTCAAAAAGAATACCACAACTTTAGGAATTTAAAACTCTGCAACGAAAAAAGGCAGGGCTAAGCACTATCTGTCGGCGAATTAAGGGAGCTATAAATTTCATTTAGTTGTACATTTGTTCGCTTGAGGCGCTGTTGACTAGGCGTCAGCGTCAGTTGATGCTAAGATGGCGACCACTCAACAGAAAGCTTTTTGTGTTATTGAGTACGGCAGAAGTGAATCGACGACAGTTGTTCAGCGTGCATTTCGAACGAAGTATGGTGTTCAACCTCCTGATAGGTGGTGTATTAAACGTTGGTATAAACAGTTTACAGAGAATGGGTGTTTGTGCAAAGGGAAAAGTTCTGGACGGCCGAGAACGAGTGATGAAAATGTGGCACGCATCCAGCAAGCATTTGTTCGCAGCCCAGGAAAATCGACTCGCAGAGCTAGCAGAGAGCTGCAAATTCCTCAATCAACTGTATGGAGAGTCCTATGAAAAAGGTTAGTTATGAAACCTTATCGTCTGAAATTGGTTCAAGCACTGTCTGCAGCTGATAAGATTAAAAGAATCGATTTCTGTGATTTTATCCTTGCTCAAATGGAAACAGATGAATCTTTCGTTTCAAAGATTGTGTTTAGTGATGAAGCAACTTTCCACACTAACGGGAAAGTCAACCGTCACAATGTCTATATATGGGGCACTGAGAATCCGCGGGAAACAATTCAGCATGAACGTGACTCGCCTAAGGTGAACGTTTTCTGTGCCATTTCAGCCAATAAAGTTTTTGGTCCCTTTTTCTTCGAAGGTGCTACTGTAACTGGACTACAGTATCTGGAGATGTTAGAGAATTGGCTGTTCCCTCAGCTCGAAAAAGACGCACAACAATTCATATTTCAGCAGGATGGAGCGCCACCACATTGGCACTTATCTGTCCGTAACTACCTGAACGTCAACTACCCGAGGCGATGGATCGGCCGCCAGGCAGCCCGTGACAGAGCACTTCATCGCTGACCTCCGAGAAGCCCTGATCTTACCCCGTGCGATTTTTTTCTTATGGGGGTATGTTAAGGATATGGTGTTTCGACCACCTCTCCCAGCCACCATTGATGATTTGAAACAAGAAATAGCAGCAGCTATCCAAACTGTTACGCCTGATATGCTACAGAGAGTGTGGAACGAGTTGGAGTATCGGGTTGATATTGCTCGAGTGTCTGAAGGGGGCCATATTGAACATCTCTGAACTTGTTTTTGAGTAAAAAAAAACCTTTTTAAATACTCTTTGTAATGATGTATAACAGAAGGTTATATTATGTTTCTTTCATTAAATACACATTTTTGAAGTTATGGTATTCTTTTTGAATGACCCTGTACTTACATACAGTCAATAAATTTTTAGTATTCAACAATGCCAGAAATAGGAACGTAACAGGGCGCAAGGTGAGGGAAGATTTCACTGAAATGCAAGGCTTACAAGAATGCACTGCAAAGCTAAAAAGGATCCCTTATCAACAGGCAGTAGTTAAAAATGACGCGAAAATTAGTGAAGTTGGAATACCTTGAATATTTGACACGAGCGCATAACCATTGTGCGATATGACATGATAAAAGCAATGAGTGAGGGATTACCCGGTGCCGGGTTAAGAACACTAAATTTTAGGATAGATTCCTAAATGAATTCTCTGAATCATTTGAAATTAAAACTGAACTTCGACAGGGAGATGGACTCTCACCATTATTGTTTTATTGTGTGTTGGAAAGAATCATGGCAGAATGGACTAAGATATGCCAACCACATCTGAAGATTGGCAATGATATAAAACTTAATTCCTTAGTACTCGCAGATGATCTTGCACTACTTGCAAATGATATAGAAGAAGCTAAATTTCAACTAGAAGAACTTTAAAGCATTATAAAACAAGTTGGGTTACACATTTCATATGAGAAAACGGAAATAATGTCAACCTTCAAGGCTCCAGCCCCAGCTATTAAACAATAACAAACTACAATTGTAATTCAATTTGAAAGTCTTGGTGAAATTCACTTGGATAAACAAAGAAAATTCGCCAATAGAAAGTAGAACATTTACATTACAAAATGCACAACGAAGTACTTGGCGAACATACAATATGAAATCTCCTTCGGTAAATGCTAAATTTCAACAATACTGTTCCGTCGTTAAACCTGAAGCGACTTTACGCTTGTGAAACACAATCTAAATAAAACACCAAATCAACGACAACAGCAGAAGCTTAACGGAAGGATAATCAGAACAATCATTAATAAATAAAAAAACACTAGGTGGATGACAATGGAGATTGTAGTTCCGCCCCTTTAAATAACAATCACTAACTATGTAATGTGATTCATTAATAGACACAATGACAAAATGGACCATTGCCTTTTTCTGTCATTTAGCGAGATTGGATGACAAAAGACTACTAAAACAACCTTTTATTTACTGTTGGAAAAATAAAACCAAAAAATGTCGGTTCAAACAAGTTCAAAATTATTTAGATGAGTTGAATATTACATTGCAACAAATCAAAAATAGAGAAAAAAGAAGGATACTGAAAAACAAACATATAAGGCTTACACTTATAATGAATCAACGAAAGCAATATGTCAAAACGGATGAGGGAAGGGTGGCCAGGTATTGGGAGAGGAGGAGGATTACAGCTGAATTCTCCGTCAATACGTAGAGGATTTGAATATACGGTATTTGGTTTGATTTAAGTGCTCCAATGTGGGCGTGAACTATGTAAATAAATATAGGTTGTATCTTTATTATTATTCAGTTGACTGCGATATCAGTTGGCGAAAAATTAGACAGAAAAAATATCCGTGTTTGGTTATGTATTTATTTGTATTTGTAATTTATCAATAAATTTATTTTCACAAGTTCAAAATACACGTCTTAACTACATCATCGTAGTAATTTTTGCAAGGATATTCGTATAGGCCAACCATACATGTTCTTGAATATTCAACTATATTTATTAGTCGTAAGGTTTTCTTATGTTCGATGCAATGGATATTATGATAAGCAATTACTAAGCATTCCTTTATAAGATTTGTAATTATACGGCATTTATTGACATTTGAGCTGACGATGACCCCCATGATGGGTCGAAAACACATTACAATACATTAATAATTGTTAAAAATTAACAGGCACCTTACTATAAGTTTAACATGAGGAACTAACTCGTCGGAATACGAACTTCTCCTAATGGACTCGGAGAGCCGCGACGCGCTTGAGCATTCTCTGTAACAAAGCATCAATACATAATATATCTTGGAATCTAGGATATATTGTTTTAAAAAAACTATAGACAGTTTTGTCTGATGGGAACAGTGTAATTGGTTGTTTTATTATATCCTCTACTACAGAATATACACAATACTTTCCGATGGAGAACCACTATTTGTTACAAAAACTCAGAACTCTTAGGTACCCACCCAAGCTGTAAGCAGATTGCTCCTCTTAAGGGCACTGACACATTCAGAACGTCAATAAGCAAATAACATCATTCAGTTTAAAACTCCTAGGTACCCGCCCAGACTGAGGGTAGATGGGTCTTAAGGATAATGATACAGCTGGAGTGTTCATAAGCTAATATCATTCAGTTTACGACTCCTACTTACCCACCTAGACTGTGAGAAGATGGTTACACACTGGAGTGTCTTTAAGCCAATACTATTCTGAATACAGTTCCTAGGTACTCATTCTGACAGCCAGTATCTGTTCACCTGACACGCCTGCTGCGTCATTACGGTTAAATCTTTCAGTTAAGAACACCTAGGTACCAACCCAGACTGTGAGCGGATCGTTCTTCATAGAGGTGCGCCTGGTTAACATCCTTCAGTTTAGAGCTCCTAGACATATAATCAGACTGTGAGCAGTGGTTCCGCTTGTGTTAAGCTAATATCAGTCACTATAGAGCACCTAAGTCCCCACCCAGACTGTGAGCAAGTGGTTTCTCTTGGAGCGTAATTAAGCTTATGTGTCTGTTTTGTGTTAAGAGGTCATAACCACCCAGACTGTGAGCATATGGTGTCTCTTGGAGCGTAATTAAGCTTATATGAGTCTGTTAAGCGGTCATAGATACCCAAGCAGACGGTGAACAGATGGTTCGTCTTAGAGGTTTTGACATACTTTAATCCAATATCATTTCGGTTAGTGCTCCTACAGACCCAGGTTGTTAGTAGATTGCTCATCTTAGAGGTATTCACACAATAGTGTGTCTTTAACCTAATATAATTTCGTTTGGTGATCCTATGTACCCATCCAGACTGTAAGAGGATGGCCCCCCCTCTTGGAATGACATAAGGCTATATCACTGTCTATAGCTTTCATATTTCATATATCCTATCCATTTATTGATTAGCGTGAGATTAAAATATTAAGATGGAGATATATTAATATACGTTAGTGTAGATTTAGGGATTTGCTTCTCAGGAAATAATCATATGAATTTATTTTCAGATATGCTTTGGTCTACTAAATGTACACTGTTTGCAATGAATAAATCCATGTCCCTTTATTGGATTTCCAAGTGTCTCTTCTGTTATTACTTCCCTTATCATTTCTTGTCCCGCACTTTGTCATTTATCTTGAAAAGAAATATTGTTAATTTCTCTGTCAATAAACGTAATTATTTTATATTTTAGCCGTAAGGAAAACATATGTCATTATTCCTTTATCATAGAACATTATCGAGTCTAAAGCGTGTTAATCGTGCTACTCTAAACTTTCGATCGACGATAAACTCAGGCTCTAGTGCCGTAGAGTAAAATGAGGAAGGACTGATTTATAAAGCAGTGTGCACGCCTGCTCTACATAATTAAGATCCATTATCCTGAAGAAAGGCACTACCAATGCCAAGTATGTGCAGCCGAGCGATATCGTCCACGAAAAAAAATTAGGCCGAAAATCTCAGCATACCCTTTCACTACAGGTGCGAGGATGGTATTCCTGTCATACGCCCATTGGTGTACAGAAGAGAGGTTCAACGACCATACATTGCACCTCCTCCTCCTGCCGGTTGGTATCGGTCTCAGATGTATTGGTTTTGCATATGTTCACCGGGTCATATCCACATTCACAGAGATCTATCCACATTGACACAGGGGAGTATTCACAGCCGATTATCACGCACGCAGGAACGAACAATATTGGTTTGAGACCTCTACGAGACTTGACCAACATTAGGCGAAACTTTTCTTGATGTATTTAGATTCCGCATGTACTACATGAGCGTGGGTGGCTTTTGACTACTATGAATTACGAAGTTTCTCTTCAAAGAAACATTCCAGAGAAAGTTGCTCCGCCCCAAGACCACTGTGAATCAACATGTGCTTCTTTAAGTTGCTCTTATCATTAAATTTCCTTCCACATGTACCTCAGGAATGAGGCTTTATACCACAGTGCGTCAGGATGTGAGTATTCAAATAAGGTTAGTAAGGTTACATGAATATGGCATTAGACCACTGTGGACCAACATCAGTTACCTGAAATTACTTTTATAAGTAAACTTTGCACAGCAAGTATCACATAAATGTGGCTTTAGATGATTATGGATCATCATGTATTTTCCTATTGCCTTTTCTAGTGAATTTGACACCGCATGTACTACATAAATGTGTTCTTACACCATTATGGATCAACGTGTGTAGCTTCAAACCGATTTTCTCAGTAAAGGTTGCTCCTCATGTATCACAGGAAGAGGGCTCCAGATCAGTATGGATCGACATGTGTCTTTTCAAGTTTCCTTTCTGAATAAAGTCAGCCCCGCATATATTACATGTATGTGGCTTTCGTCCACTATGGATACACATGTGTAGGTCCAAACTACTTTTGCGTTTAAACATTGCTGAGCATGAAGCACAGGAATAAGGTCTATTACCACAATGGATCGACATGTGCTTCTTTAAGTTGCTCTTATCATTAAATTTCCTTCCGCATGTACCACAGGAATGAGGCTTTACACCACTGTGTGTGAACATGTGAGTATTCAACTGAGATTTCTGAATAAAGTTTGCTCCGCATGTACCACACAAATAGGGCTTCAATGCACTATGGATCATCATGTGTGTCTGCAAATTGGCATTCTGAATAAAGTCAGCACCGCATATATTACATGTATGTGGCCTTTGTCCACTGTGGATGAACATGTGGATGTCGAAACTACTTTTTGAATTAAACATTTTTCCACATGAAGAACAGGAATAAGGTCTAATACCACTATGGATCGACATGTGCTTCTTTAAGTTGCTCTTATCACTAAATTTTCTTCCGCATGTACCACAGGAATGAGGCTTTATACCACTGTGCGTCAACATGTGAGTATTCAAATGAGGTTTCTGAGTAAAGTTTGCTCCGCAGAAGCTACATGAATACGGCTTCACACCACTATGGATCGCCATGTGTCTCTTCAAGTTGCTCTTATCCTTAAATTTCTTTCCGCATGTACCACAAGATTGAGGCTTTGTACTGATATGGGTCAACATGTGGCTTTTCAAACTACCTTCCTGAGTAAAGTTTGCTCCGCATAAGCTATATAAAAAAGGCCCAAGACCACGATGGATCGACATGTGTCTCTTCAAATCACATTCTCGTTTAAAGTTACCTCCGCATGTTTTGCATGTATATGGTATTTCTATCTTCGTGATACCATCTTCATTGCGTGAGGCTCCGACTGAATCTCCTGTGAGTGTTTTCTCCGACCTGTGGAAGATAGATTGATTCGGTGGTGGATTTCTAATGCTACCACTTCGTAAATAACCACTATAAGTATAATAGCATTAATCACAAAGAATAACCTTCTGTATTTAAAATATTCTATAAATGTACCAACTACACACTTATTCGTAAGCATAGATTTAAAAGCCTATATGTAATGCATTTTATAATGATCAAAAGGTGTTATCCACGATAATTTTTAACCGCTTCAGTCTTAGGGAATAGCACTTCAATTTCGGAACAATGGTGTTGACCGACTGAAAAGCATTTAATTTCACTATATGAGATGATCAAGAGAAATAATACCTTTGCGTTCAGGATATCGAACTAGTGAAAAGTTAACTAGTGGATTTTTAGCACTTGCATTACTATACATGTTTTTCTCAAATAGAGGAACTGGGCTCGTTCCTATTGTTCAATGATGTGGTGTTTGTGCAGTCAGTATGATATTGCAGAGACAAATACGTCCTGCGTTATATCTGAAGTACGAGCATTCAACTTTTATTTCTCTCACTTATTGCAATGGAAAGTAGTCTTTCACATGCTTTTACTGTAACGAGTTGGAATGACGGATTACTTTTGAAAAGGAAGGACTGCATGTGCACATAACAACTAATTAATTGAAATGGGCCACTGAACACCAAGTAACTAGCGATGGGTGTGTTCATTCACGTGCAACAACTTAATTCGTATTTCGTTTGCTATATAACAGCCATATTGCCTAGTTGCAATATACAGCCCATATAATTTTGTAAACATACGGGTTATCGTACTTAACTATTGAAAACCACACTGATCACTGGATAGCATTAATTGGGGCTATACCGATTATGTAGAGATAATGCATTTACCTGGACTTGATACAAAGAACGGCATGGTACATAAAGAGTGGTCTGTTATACAGAAGCTGCTAACCCTTTAAGAACCACACTATACAGCGCACACTTATCCAAGTCTCGGCATACCACTGCATGCCTCCCCTCTAGAATTTCACATTTCAACTGGCACGATTTATTCTGAACTTTCACTTTTCTCACCACGATGGCTTATTCCTTCTCCCCCGAAGTAGTATTTAAAAATTCACGACCTGTACTTACGATTAAATCAGTTGAGAAAATGTATACAGTATTTCCAAAATAATTTCTGGTGCCAAGAAAACGCAAATACCAATTTTGGGCCTCTATTGACAATGATTGTGTAAGAATGCGCGTTGTGTGCGTCACGATACGTCATTAATTATTTTCTTGAAATGACGTAGTATATACATTAATACTTGGTCAGTTCAGCTTTTTAACCTTGTGCCGTGGAGTGAAGTGATGACTTAGTTGTGATTTTGTGTCGAAGTGGATGACAATGGTTGATTGATGGACCTGGTTCTATTTCATAATACTCGATAAGTCAACATATGTCAGCCCTCATACAATGACCGTGAATTCGGTAGTTCGACAAGTTTCCGTTTCTCAAAGCATGGCAATTCAACAAATATGTCACGATAATTTTGTAAATTGTCGTGACATACTGTCATAAAGCTGTTTCATAAAGTTGTAATGCCGACAGGTAGAAATCTAACTAGTTTGTCAATATGTCACCAGTCTTTCTTCATGAACTAATACATATGTCAGCTGGTGTTGTACAATTGTCAAGGTGTCGTCGAAAACTCGACAGGCGCCTTGTTACATGTCCATTATTACCATAACTTATATTTTGTTATTGTGGCGCATTTGAAAGTTTCCCGTTACATTAATAGCCTAGAGTGTTGTTAAAATCGTTGGAACGGGGCGATCGAAACGCGCAGTAGCAGAGAGTAATAAAGATCAGTGGCGTACGTAGGATGCCTTTCTGGGGGTTTAATCCTTACAGTAAGGTAGTTGTACATTATCAAAATGATATTTCGATTATTATTCATAAAAAGGAATAATTCAATAAAGATTTTCTTTGCATGAAAACTCTTTTAATTATACTTTCTAGCACAATGAAGATATTGAAAAGAATTCCTTTTAATATAAAAAGCTAACAATGATAAAACTGAAATGAAGCAGAGGTATCTTCATGTCCAGACGCGACCGCTCATAACAATGGTATTATGTGAGAAAAACAATGTTTTGCTCTCCATGTTGTCACTGCCATGAGGCTACTGTTGACTGTCAAAATATGCTTATTTTGATGGCATTATCTGCATCATAGATAGGAATAAAATGCAGAAACCCCGCATGTACCGAATTATATTTAACGAAACGGACACACATTGACACAGATATCCACATTTAAAGCAGCCCGTAGTGATGTGAAAAATTAGCGACTGCACACTTGCAAGAAACAATGATCCATAGCTACCTACAATGCTGGCATCGTCGCACTACGCATCAAGTTTGGGGCATTTACCACGTGAAGAACATGATCACATTTCAAATACAGTATATACATGCCTATGTGATACAGGTAATGGAGAGATGGGACAATAGAAGGATTCAAGCAAACAAATATCTCTGTCACGGGGGGGGGGTGTTATAAAACCAAAAACCCAGACCGTTGGTAAGCTACTGTTTACGATATAGTGCAAATGAGGTTATCAAGGTTTTTTAGAGGTATAAGTAATCTGACTGAATTTTACTGACTTTACTGACTTCGATTTCCACATCAGTCAAGTTACTGCAGAATATTTGCTGCAATGAATTGGAAACTATCTCCTGTATCCAACAAGAAGAAAATAGGCCACTGAACCTTTCGAGCAACTTGTGTTCGAAAACGACGCAAATAAAAAGTCTTAGTCCTCTCTAATCCGTGTTAAAATTCTCAATGCGGTAGTGACCTAGCTGTTAGCCAAATAGCCAAAGTGTACACTCTGGCACACTCTCACTCGGAAGTGACGTCAGCGAGTGGTGTTCCAAATATGATCGGATGCAAGTGTACGAGCAGAGTGCGAGAGTACATAGCGACATTTTCCAAGGTGCATACTTGGTTCGTTCAGTCGGTGTAGGCTCTGTGATGTCGCCATTTTAACAGGAATTTGGTTTTCTCACTTCACATGATCAATTGTGTATTTCAGACGATACAAGGAGGGATACTTATGTTTAATTGTAAGTATTTATCTTTAACAATAGCGGTGATTGTCTTTTAACATACTTGCAATGTTGAATGACATTTGTTTGTTATCAGTGTTCCATTACATGCGAGGTTAACCACACTTTCCGTGGCCTTTCAAACATTTACTAATAATGTTTTCCTGTTTATTTTCAAGTGTCAATGAAGGAGTGTTACGTGAAAGGAAAAACTGAAACTTCTTTTTTAAACGAATTTTGTTTCTCACGGGTGTGACGTGATTTCGCAAGTATGAAAGGTCAGCGCCCATATAAATTTGCAAAATAGGTATGAATAGCCTATCGTATTTCTGAATAATTATAATAATAAATAAACTGGGTTAGGCAATTAGGTTGGTTTCTATAGCAAGGACCAATTAATTACTGTATCTATGCTAGCTGCATTTAACGTCGGGCGATTGGATGCAACATTTTGTGGTCATCTGTGTGCGAAGTATGTATATCATTCTTGCCACTCCTGCAGATAACTTCAATATTCCTTGCCATAAAATAACAGTTGGTTACTCCAGCGAGTGAATGAGTTTTGTTGTAAGTTGTATCTAGTTGAATGAGGAATTCTGAATCTCTACAAACTAGCTTCACATTCTACTTGTGATGGAGAAATGCATTTGTCACCTCCATCTGATTTCCTTACTGTAAGATCATCAGTAGCTTAATATTACTACTTATATTCTTACTGCCCCAAGTAGCTTATGTAACATGAAGTCTATTAATGCTTCAGTTTTGAAATTGAGTGTTAGCTTACATTGGTGTTTCCCTAAATCAGGGATGCCTACAGCCCCAACCATCACACTTCATCCGGTTTATGAACAGCATACCCTTAAAGTTAAATCCACCCAGTGTATATCATCCGAAGAAAGTTGGAGTATTTTTAGTTCAAAAATTGGTGACAGTTCATATTAGCGTTCCCAGACACCATTGTTCTTGGAGGTAAAAAGTTGTAGGCCTAATTGGCAAGCGTTTATCATTCGTGTTAATTGTTAACAGAACATCGTTTAATCAATTTGTTGCTCATGATACTCTCTACTTTTTGGCTACTAGAATTCAATACATTCATTGTGGACATGGCATTGATCATACCAAGCGGACAGATTGTGTCACATGGAATCCCAGGAGATGCCAAGTTTCATTCTGTGATCTATCTCTGTACACCAATGACTTGTATCCCTAAAATAAGTAGAGATTTTAAGTCGAAGATAATCGCAAGTCGTGCAATATGTCCACCAACATATGTTCAAAATCATATCTGTACAGTTTACGTTAATTTATTTTTTTTCAACCTTTTATTCCTGAAAGTATTTATAAACTGTACAGATTGCAACATTATAGACGTAACGGCATGTGGTGTTTTTACACAACAGGATGGGGAAGATAATGTTCCAGTGCTGCTGCCAAATTTAAGCGTATGGCGCAGCGGTAACGTTTTTGCCTGCTTCGGCCAAGTTTGCAGCATCGAATCCTGGCTCAGTCAGTTGGTGTTTGAGGGTGCATAAATGAGAGGGAGTCATATCACAGATTCACTGGCATGTAAAATATATCCTGGCGCCTCTAGAAACTGTAGTAGTTAAATGGGACGTAAAACCAAAAACATTATTATTGGCATATTGGCTTTCACGGCCGGTGAATTAAAACTCACCTATTCTTCTAGGTTTGTGCCGTGTGTTGAAAGGGGTTTCGCCTAGGGCACCAAGCTGGCTCAACGGCGGGCTCATGGTGTCCCCGGCCGGACCACCATAGGAGTAACGAACTCTGCGCTACCTCCCTTTATATAGAGTGCAACTGCACTACTATACTGCGAGAACTAAAAGCTCAAGCAGCCTTAACCTCCCTATGAAGGCTTCCAAAAAGATGGTATATTGGCTTTCACGGCCGGTGAGGTAATACTCAGCAATTCTTCTAGGTTTGCGACGTGTCTTGGGTGGGGTTTCACCTAGTACACCAAGCTGGCTCATCGGCGGGCTCTTGATGTCCCCGGCCGGACCCCCAAAGGAGTAACGAACTGTGCGCTACCTCCCTTTATATAGAGTGAAACGGCACTATTTTACTGCGAGAACTAAAAGCTCAAGCAGCCTTAACCTCCCTATAAAAGCTCCCCAAAAGATGGTATATTGGCTTTCACGGCCGGTGAGTTAAAACTAAGCGATTCTCTAGGTTTGTGCCGAATCTTGTGTGGGGTTTCGCCTACGAAACCAAGCTGGCTCTTCGGCGGGCTGAGTTTTAATTCACCGGCAGCGAAAGCCAATATACAATATTTTGGAAGCCTTCATAGGGAGGTTAAGGCTGCTTGAGCTTTAAGTTCTCGCAGTAAAGTAGTGCAGTTGCACTCTAAATAAAGGGAGGTAGCGCGCAGTTCGTTACTCGTGTGGGGGTCCGGGTGGGAACACCAAGAGCCCGCCGACGAGCTAGCTTGGTGTCCTAGGCAAAACCCCTCACAAGACTCCCCACAAACCTAGAAGAATTGCTGAGTTTTAGTTCACCGGCCGTTAAAGCCAATATACCATATTTTGTGAAGCCTTCATACGGAGGTTAAAGCTGCTTGAGCTTTTAGTTTTCGCAGTAAAGTAGTGCAGTTCCACTCTATGTAAAGGGAGGTAGCGCGCAGATCATATCTCCCGAGACGGTCCGGGCGGGGACAACAAGGGCCCGCCGATGAGCCACTTGGTGTACTAGGCGAAACCCCACACAAGGCACGGCACAACCTAGAAGAATTGGTGAGTTTAAATTCACCGACCGTGAAAGCCAATATACCACCTTTTGGGAAGCCTTCATAGGGAGGTTATAGCTGCTTGTGCTTTTTGTTCTCGCAGTCAAGTGGTGCAGTTGCACCTAATATAAAGGGAGGTGGCGCGCAGTTCGTCACTCCTGTGGGGGTCCGGGCGGGGACACCAAGAGCCCGCCGATGAGCCAGCTTGGTGTCCTAGGCGAAACCCCACACAAGACACGGCACAAACCTAGAAGAATTGCTGAGTTTTAATTCACCGGCCGTGAAAGCCAATATACCATCTTTTTGGAAGCCTTCATAGGGAGGTTAAGGTTGTTTGGGCTTTTAGTTCTCGCAGTCAAGTGGTGCAGTTGCACCTTATATAAAGGGAGGTGGCGCACAGTTCGTCACTCCTGTGGGGGTCCGGGCGGGGACACCAAGAGCCCGCCGATGAGCCAGCTTGGTGTCCTAGGCGAAACCCCACACAAGACACGGCACAAACCTAGAAGAATTGCTGAGTTTTAATTCACCGGCCGTGGAAGCTAGTATACCATTTTTTTGGAAGCCTTCATAGGGAGGTTAAGGCTGCTTGAGCTTTTAGTTCTCGCAGTCAAGTGGTGCAGTTGCACCTAATATAAATGGAGGTGGCGCGCAGTTCGTCACTCCTGTGGGGGTCCGGGTGGGGACATCAAGAGCCTGCCGATGAGCCAGCTTGGTGTCCTAGACGAAACCCCACACTAGACACGTCACAAACCTAAAAGAATTGCTTAGTTTTAATTCACTGGACGTGAAAGCCATTATACCATATTTTTGGAAGCCTTCATAGGGAGGTTAAGGCTGCTTGAGCTTTTAGTTCTCGCAGTCAAGTGGTGCAGTTGAACCTAATATAAAGGGAGAGAGCACGCAATTCGTCACTCCTGTGGGGGTCCAGGCGGGGACACCAAGAGCCCGCCGATGAGCCAGCATGGTGTCCTAGGCAAAACCCTACACAAGACACGGCACAAACCTAGAAGATTTGCTGAGTTTTCATTCGCCAGCCGTGAAAGCCAATGTACCATCTTTTTGGAAGCCAACATAGGGAGGTTAAGGCTGCTTGAGCTTTTAGTTCTCGCAGTCAAGTGGTGCAGTTGCACCTAATATAAAGGAGATGGCGCGCAGTTCTTCACTCCTGTGGGGGTCCGGGCGGGGACACCAAGAGCCCGCCGATGAGCCATCTTGGTGTCCTAGGCGAAACCCCACACAAGACACCCCACAAACCTAGAAGAATTGCTGAGTTTTAATTCACCGGCCGTGAAAACCAATATACCATCTTTTTGGAAGCCTTCATAGGGAGGTTAAGGCTGCTTGAGCTTTTAGTTCTCGCAGTCAAGTGGTGCAGTTGCACCTAATATAAAGGGAGGTGGCGCACAGTCCGTCACTCCTGTGGGGGTCCGGGCGGAGACACCAAGAGCCCGCCGATGAGCCAGCTTGGTGTCCTAGGCGAAACCCTATACAAGACACGGCACACACCTAGAAGAATTGCTGAGTTTTAATTCACCGGCCGTGAAAGCCAATATACCATCTTTTTGGAAGCCTTCATAGGGAGGTTAAGGCTGCTTGAGCTTTTAGTTCTCGCAGTCAAGTGGTGCAGTTGCACCTAATATAAAGGAGATGGCGCGCAGTTCTTCACTCCTGTGGGGGTCCGGGCGGGGACACCAAGAGCCCGCCGATGAGCCTGCTTGGTGTCCTAGGCGAAACCCCACACAAGACACGGCACAAACTTAGAAGAATTGCTGAGTTTTACTTCTTGTGTTCTAATCATGGGATCGAAATCAACATTAGCATAATGAACGTACACAATAATTATCATCTAAATAGTACATAACTCTATGTTCTACGTATATTAAAATCCAACATGGTGACCATCCGAAATATTTAGACTGTTCTCAATATCAATTAATCTACTACAGCAATCAAACTGAAATTCTGTAAGTGTATAGAGGCTATAAGCATAAGTTCACCTATGGGACGTTCAATAACCTGGCGACCACAAAACCAACATGGTGGCTACGCGAAATTTAAATATTCAAATGGACCTATCTTGCGTTTTAAACGCCCGAGCGTAGTGAAACTTGATACGGTATATGCTTACACAAATTATAATCGACTGGCATCTAATTCATTTAAATTTATTTCATAACCACAAGATGGCGGCTGAGCGAAATTTTAAGATCACGCTTTTATTTCTTGTGTCGTATTCATGCGATTGAAGTATGAATAAAACACCTACACAATAATCTTCATGTAATAGTACTTAAATCTAAGGCCTATAATATAAAATCCAGCATGGTGACCATCCAAAATATTACGAATCTATTACAGCATTCAAACTGACAATTTGTATGTTCATAGGGGTAATTAATATTTGTAGGATATATGAAAATAGGCTATTTAGTTCTTCGCGGAACTACTTGTTAGGTAGATTTCATTAGAAAGCTAGCTATTGCAATGGGTACCATGTTTCGACTTCAGGAAAATTTCGACATATCTTCGCGTTTCACATCCCTCAGACCCCAAAACCACCGTCAGTTCAAAAGTTTATATATAAAATATGTATATATGTATCTATCTATCTATATATATATTCATTCATTCAATTTCGCTAATCGGCCAACTAGGG
Organism: Meconema thalassinum; assembly: GCA_946902985.2. NCBI lineage: Eukaryota > Metazoa > Arthropoda > Insecta > Orthoptera > Tettigoniidae > Meconema > Meconema thalassinum. Next base: position 149,813,032 of record OX336397.1, read on the forward strand.
ACCACGATAAGCCTCATTTTACATTCTGGCATTTGCTCATTTTTTGCTTGATCCACATTGCCTTCATGAGCTCACTGTGTTTAGCACGACGTTCCTCTGTCCATTTCGCACCAGTTGTCCGTTTTTCGTCCCGGAAAGTCCCAAACGTCTTGATGGCTGCTCTATAAAGATTTCGGTCTTGTGCATCTTCTGCTCGTATCCCCATTTCTTTCAGATCTTTCTGGACGTTAACATACCATGGCATTGTCGTTTTTGGTTTTGAGTCGAATATACTGAAGTTACGTTTCGTCCATCGGGAATCGATCATCCGTCGCATATGACCGTAGAAGCAAACTCTGCGTTTTCGCATTGTGTCTGTGATCTTCTCTATCCTCGAGTAAATTTCTTGCCTGGATTTTCTGATGTAGATGCCATTTTTGTAGTCTGGGCCAAGTATGATGTGTAGGATCTTTCTTTCTTTTCTCTCTAACTTCGCGAGCAAACATTTCTCGGATAGGATAAGGCATTCAGATGCATATAGCGGTACTGGTTTGATGACAGTGTTGTAGTGACGAATATTTGTGTTCATAGAAAAGCACTTTTTGTTATATATGTTGCGGGTGGTTTGAAAAGCGACTTCCAGTTTCTTGATTCTTGCTTCTATGGCTTCCTTGTCAAGGCCATTTTGCTGGATCCATTCCCCAAGATATTTAAATTTATTAACACGGTTTATCGTTCCATATTTGGTGTATAGTTGTGCTGTATCATCCTTGATGTTCGACATTACTTCTGTCTTTTGAAAGGAAATTTGTAATCCTGTTTGTTCTGCTACTTCCTTCAATATATTGACCTGTTCTGTTGCACTTTCGAAATCTTCTGTCATCAGGGCTATATCATCAGCGAATGCTAAGCAATCTATTTCCACTCCGTTTTTCTTCGTCCCGATCCTTAAAGGTTTGTAAAGGCCTCCTTCTTTTAACTTCTGTCGCCAATTCTGTATTACCTTTTCAAGCACGCAGTTGAACAACAGAGGTGACAGGCTATCTCCCTGTCGAACACCTGTCTTGATTTCAAAGGGTTCAGAGATACATCCTTGGAATTTGACTTTCGATGTGGTATTAATTAGGGTTGCCCTTATTATCGCCAGCAGTTTCATATCGACTCCCATTTCTGCAAGTATGTTAATCAACACATCACGGTCGATGCAGTCGTACGCTTTCTTAAAGTCTACAAATGTCGATACATACGTTCGACCTCTCAACAAATAGTACCTAATTATGGTTTTTAGGTTAAAGATTTGTTCTGCAGTCGATCGGCCTTTCCTAAAACCCCCTTGGTATTCTCCGAGTTTGTGTTCAACTTGCTGTTCCAGTCTTTCAAGGATGGAAAGTGACAGGATCTTGTAAGCTACTGACAGAAGAGAAATACCACGGTAGTTGTTCACATCTCTTATATTTCCTTTCTTGTGTAAAGGATGGATCAAAGCTATCTTCCAGTCCTCTGGGAGTTGTTCTGTCTCCCATATATCTACAATGGTTTGGTGTAGGATGTCAATTGCTTCTTCTGGGGCATGTTTCCACAGTTCTGCAATCATGGAGTCTTCACCAGGAGCCTTGTTATTTCTCAACATCTTTATGTGGCGTTTGATTTCATCGCGATTTGGTGGAGAAGATGGCAAATTGTGGTTCATTTGTTTGTTTGTTCTGATGGGGTTGGATGGCTTTTCACAATTTAGGAGGTCGTTAAAATACCTGGCTAAAATTTCGCAGTTTTCCTCGTTGGATGTTGCTAGAGTTCCATCTTTTCTTAGAAAACAAAGGGAAGGTGCCTAGTATCCTTGTATCTTCTTTTTAAAATCCCTGTAGTATTCACGGGTCTCATTTCTGTGAAAGTTTTGTTCAATTTTGTCCATTTGTTCTTTTTCATACTTGCGTTTCTCGCTGCGTACTATTTTTGCTGTTTGTGCTCGTTGGTCTCTATAGATGTTCCAATCTTCTTCCTCTTTGGTGGTGTAGTACTTTTTCCAAGCATTTAGACGATCCTTTAAGGTCTTCTCGCAGTTATTGTTCCACCATGTGTGTTTCTTCCTCTTCTTGGTTTCTGCTACTTCTTTTGCTGCGTTTATCATCTGCTTTCTCGTGCTGTTGAAGTCTTTTTCCACTGGTTGGGCAAGTTCTTTGAATTCATTCTCCCTATCTCTGAGCATGTTTGTGTCGAAGCGGATTATGGTAGGTTTGTTTTTCTTTTTGTTTAGTGGAATGGGCCGGAACTTGATTACCGATACATAGTGATCTGAGTCTATGTTCATTCCCTTTTTTTTACGGTAACGTTCATGATTTCCGGACTAGATCTTCGAGATATCGCAACATGGTCTATTGGAACTCTCCTAATGTTTTGTTCGGGAATCTCCATGTAGTCTGTTTTCTAGGTAGGTGACGATAGTGTGTTGACATCATCTGGAGGTTATGGTTATTACATAGTTCAATGAGGCGTTCTCCATTCTTGTTAGTTCTATTGTGTGCTGGATAGAGCCCCACGACATTCCTGTATTTCAGTTCACGTCCTACCTGTGCGTTGAAATCACCCATTAGGATCTTGACGTGGTGTTTCGGGATTTTTGCCAATCTAGCATCCAAGAGGTTCCAAAATCTATCAGTGTCTTCCAACTCTTTTTTGTTTTGTTCATTAGTTGGAGCATGTACATTGACTAGCGTGGATGTTTTGTTTGCACTGCGCAGAGATAGAAGGCATAACCTATCGTTAACAGCTTCAAAATTCGAGACTGACCTAAGGATTCTGGTGTTGACAGCAAAGGCTGTACCGAAGATAGGGGTGTTCTTCATTATCCTCTTACGGGATTTGCTCTTGAAGAACCGATACCCATCAGACTCAAACGTATCTTGGTCAGTGAAGCGAGTTTCTTGCAAGGCCATTATTGCGATTTTGTTTTCGTGAAGGGCAAGGTTCAGCTGTTTCATCTTACCAGTTTGTATGAGAGAGTTGATGTTGAACGTTGCCAAAAAACTCTTAGATTTGGGTTTCAGCTTTCGTGACTGTTCAGGATTTCCAAGACGCTCCGACTCGTCTTTAGCATGACGTTGCATCCCCCCAGAGTCCGAATGGGATGCATGCGTCGCTCGTGGGCGACGGTGGATTTCTTCGAAAAGTTGCCACCTGGGGTATTAATCTCCTGTATTTGTTTTACCATCATGCTTAAGAAGCTTTAGTTTAGCTTGGAGCAAATTGCTCATAATGAATGCAACCAAGGTTGTTAGCCTTGGAGGGCCTCAAGATGTTATCCGGCGGTGGGCAGGCATTTCCTCCTAACCCGAATAGTTATGGTTTTCCCGGCAATACTCGGGTGGCTGATTGCAGTGGTTTCCCACTGGCGGTGGGGTCGCCACATCCCTACGCCTCTCTATATATATATATCAGTTTTTTGTGGACACGATAACTGCCGTAATTTTGCACCAATCACTTTGAATTTTTTACATAATATGTATCCCTATAAAATCTCGGTCGAGTTCGTTAATGGGCAAAATCGCTCGAAGGGGGTGAAAATGGGGGGCTTTTTTCGAAAATGTGAAATTTCGCTATAACTATCTTAATACGTGAAATATCGAATCCATTCAAAGTTCATAATATGTGTCGGATAAGTGCCAAAAATTTATGTCAAATAAGTTTTTTGATAGCACCAACCATTGACCAAAGGGGTGGAAAAAAGTGGGTTTTTCGGGAAACATTAATCATATCTCTCTTAATAGGCACAATATCAAAACCGTACACAATGGAAAATATTCCCCTAATAATTACCTAAAACTTTTGTCTGAAAGAATTTTTGATATGACCCACCATTACGCCAATGGATGAGAAAAATGATTTCGGAATTTTAAAAAATGCCAAGTGCCATCAGAGGTTACCATAACAACGCTTTTAAATTGATAAGGGATGATCTATCAGAGGTTGCCAAGGCAACGCCATTGACGAGATCACATTCATTTTTAGCCTACTTTTCACACTTTTCAAAAATGAGGAAAAAGTAGACATAAGATATATCCGGGAAAATGTGTCTGTCCTTCTGTCTGTCTGGCTGTGTGTGTGTGTGTGTGTGTGTGTGTCCCCCCCCCCTATCAACTCCTAAACGGCTGCAGCAATCGAAACCAAATTTAGTCTGAGTAAAGATGTATACCGGAATATCTCAGGCCCATATTTGAAAAAGATGCCAGTGCTACCAACTGCTAAAAAAAACGCACTAGAAATTTGAGCTCCATGTTGGATATCTTGGAAGGTATACATGGTAGCTATTCTAAAATTGGCACACATGTAGATAATACTATTTCAGTTTAATTTCCAGGTGGCCATACATGACAGCGTTGCCAAAATAATTTTAAGCCTTCTGATAAGTCCAATTTTTAAATGCATATAACTTCTCCACTATCAATTGGATTTCAACCAAATTTTGTATGTAATATGTGTACATAAACATATATGACTGAGTGTATTCTTAAGAGCCACCAGGGCTGCCAACTGTTAATAATTGCTCTCTATTTTGTATCCAAATATATCAGAAAGTATGCAAGCCGACAGCTTTAAACTATGCACATGTAAATTACCCGACATTTTACATTAATTTGGAGTAACTTATATACGTCAGTTCTACCAACATGATTCTAAGCCTGCTGATAGGACCAATTTTTAAATGCATGTAAGTTCTATACCAACAAATGGATTTCATCCAAAATTGGCACAAAAATATATAATATTTCAGATTATTTCTGACCAGCACTCGCATGACATTGCTGCCAACATGCTTTTACGTGTACTAATAGATCCTATGTCTAAATCCATGTAACGTCCTTTGGACTTCAACCACATTTTGTATTCTGTACCTTAGGAGATGGAAGTAAGAATATATTCAGTCACCAGAGCTGCCAACTATATTGCTCTATTAGGCTACATTATGCCTAGTATACCTTATTTTGAACTAATTAAGACATTTCGATATTACCCACTTAATTTCGTCATTATTCTAGATAGATTCATATACTGTAGATTAATCTATGTCATGAATCTTAATTTTAAGAAAAGTAGGCTGTTTAGTTCGTCACGGAACTTCTTGTTCCATCTGACTATGAGGGAAGCGGCTAACTGGTAGCATGCTGAACTTCTATGCCCAAGGTGCTGGTTCAAAGCCGGACAAAGTCGCCGGATTTTCAAAGAGCGCTAAAAATCCGTCAGCATGCTTTCCTTCGGAGGGGAAGTTACAACGTTCGTTGCAAGTTGCTGGTTGCGGTGGCATCTAGCAGCCAAGTTCACAGCTATGTGTCGTTGACGTTAGTATTTGGTACAAAATTAGGTACTACTACTTAAAATTGACCGTCTGCAGACCTTACCTGAATTACAGACTAATACAGTCATCACAAATAACACCGTTTATCAGACAGATTCTACACTCATCCAATGTACACGGGGTTACATGACCACCTTGTCGCAGACCCTAAACTGAGGAACCAACCAACATCTCTGCGGGAGATAAAATTTTGCGTGAAGAAGTAACAGACTGTTAGATAGTTACACATTAGTTCCAAATCTTGTATAAGGACAGTGTGATCACAAGTATAAAAATTAACCCCAAATGACAAGAAGGTTACCATCCCCATAAGACAGTAAAATGTTAAAAGTATGCATAGAAAGACGAAAAAATGTTAACTAACCTCCAATTGTAAAATACTTTCTCGCAATAAATGAGGTCTGATCCTCTTACGAAAACCTGCATATTTTGCCTATTAAAGCCTATCCCCTAGTTTGTCCGGTGAAATCTACCTCCGCCTTCCGGCGTGCCGAGAGGAATTTTTATATATAAGAAGAGGATAGGGATTGATGAACGATACCATGGCAACACCATATCTCGAGGTCCAATTCCACTTGCATTCTGTCTCAGTAAGAAATAATATTTGCATGAAGGAATAACAGACTGTTAAATAGATAGACGTCAGTGTCGCGAACTTCCGTACGAACAGTGTCACCACCTGTATAAAAAAGACCCTAAAAGATGGTTTGCATTCATTCGGAAAAACTGAAAAAATCAAATAAAGTATATATAGAAGCAAGGAAATTAAAATTCTCTGTGCTCATACTGTAACATAACGAATCCTCGCCAAAGCTGTAAGTATCCATCTGCGTGAGGACGAACTTAAATATGATTATAAAGCTTGTGGGGTATGTAAATTCAGTATTTGTGTCAAAGGGCATAATTGAAGGGAATGGAGGGGGCAGTCCAAATTTTCAAGTAGATAGTGTTACTGGTCTTGTTCCAAATGGTAAGTATGTAAAATTCAGTTCAGCTCGGTGAAACGGTGCAGTTTTGAGCCCAGTAAAACGGTGTAGATTTGTGCCAAAGGGCCTTAATTAAAGGAATGGAGAGGGCTATCTAAAATTATTGTTGCCAAAAACCTTCCTTGGGGTGTGCACTACAACCCTACAGAATTTCAATGCAATCGGTTAAACAGTGTCGGAGTCCATTGGCTTCGGACAGATATACCGTTCCATTTTAGGTAGATTTCAGTAGAAAGCTAACTATTGCGATGGGTACCATGTTTCGACTTCCGGAAAAGTGTCGACATATCTTCGCGTTTCACATCCCCCAGCCCCCAAAACCACTGTCAGTTCAAAGGTTTATATATAATTTATGTGTGTGTATATCAGTTTCTTGTGGACACGATAACTGCCGTAATTTTGGACCAATCTCTTTGAATTTTTTTACCGAATATGTATACCTATAAAATCTCGGTCGAGTTCGTTACTGGGCTAAATCGGTCGAAGGGGGTGAAAATGGGGGGGCTTTTTTCGAGAAAGTGATATATTGCTATAACTCTCTTAATATGTGAAATATCGAATCCGTTCAAAGTTCATACTATGTGTAGGATAAAGCCCAAAAATTTATGTTCGAAGAGTTTTTTATAGCACCAACCATTGACCAATGGGGTGGGAAAAAGTGGGGTTTTCGGGAAACATTAATCATATCTCTCTTAATAGGCACAAAATCAAAACTGTACAAAATGGACAATATTGCCCTAGTAATTACCTAAAACTTTTGTCTGAAAGAATTTTTGATATGACCCACCATTACGCCAAGGGATGAGAACAATGATTTCGGAATTATAAGAAAATGCCAAGAGCTATCAGAGGTTGGCATGGCAACACTACTAAATTGATGAGGGATGAGCCATCAGACGTTGCCATGACAACGCACTTGCACGAGATCAGATTCAGATTTCCATCTGACTAAGTGTGAAGCGTCTTCGGTGACGTAACTGGTAGTATGCTGAACTTCTATGCCCAAGGTCGCGGGTTCAAAGCCGGCCGAAGTCGTTGGATTTTCTAAGAGCGCTAAAAATCCCTCAGTATGCTTTCCTTTGAAAGGGAAGTTTCAAAGTTCGTAGCGAGTTGCTGGTTGTGGTGGCATCTAGTAGCCAAGTTCACAGCTAGGTGTCGTTGACGGTAGTATTTTGTAGCAACATTAGGAACTACTGCTTGAAATTGACCGTCTGCAGTCCTTACCTGAATTACAGATTAATACATCCATCACAATTCACACCGTTTTTCAGACAGATTCTACACTCACCCAAAGTACACGGGGTTACATGACCGCGTTGTCGCAGCCCCTAAACTGAGGAACCAACCAAAATCTGCGCGGGAGATAAAATTTTGCGTGAAGACGTAACAGACCATTAGATAGTTACACATCAGTGTCGAAACCTTGCATAAGGACAGTGTGACCACAAGTATAACAAGTAGTTCCGTGAAGAACTATACAGCCTATTTTCATATATCCTACTTATGTTAATTGCCACTATCAACTTACAAAATTTCAGTTTGATTGCTGTAATAGATTCGTAGGTATTGAGAACCGACTAAATATTTCGGATGGTGCCATGTTGGATTTTATATATGTAGGTCCTAGAGTTATGTACTGTTACATGAAGATTATTGTGTACGTGTAGCATTCAAACTTCAATCGCATGATTAGGACACAAGAAGTAACAAGGAGATATTAAAATTTCGCTCAGCTGCCATCTGGTGGTTATGGAAACAATTGAAATAAATTAGATGCCAGTGGATTACAATTCGTATAAGGATTTACTGTACAAGTTTCACTGCACTCGGATGGTTAAATTGCGAGAAACGTCCATGTGAATAATTATACTTCGCGTCGCCGCCATGTTGGATTTGTGATCACCAGGTTATTTAAAGTCCTATAGGTGAACTAAAGTTCATAGCCCCTATGAACAGAAAAAAATCAGTTTGATTGCTATAATAGATTCGTAGATATTCTGAGCCGTCTAAATATTTCGGATGGTCGCCATTTTGGATTGTTAAATGTATAGGCCACAGAGTCATGTACCATTAAAGGAAAATTTTTGCTTAGGTTCATTATTCAAACTTTCACTTCGATCGCATGACTACGACACAAGAATAAAAACTTAATTTTAAAATTCGCACAGCCGCCATCTTGAGGTTATGTAAACAATTTAATTAAATTATATGCCAGTGCATTACAAAGTGTATAAACATTTCCTGTACCAGATCTCATTGCGTTTGGAACATTAAATCGCAAGAAAGTTTTATTTAAAATTTTCAAATTCGCTTGGCCGCCATGTTTGTTTTGTAGTTAACCGGTTTTTGAAAGTCTTATAAATTAACTTCCAGTAGTGCCGTTTATCTCCGTACAAAATTTCAGGGTGATACCACTAATAGTTTCAGAGATATAGAATGCCGGTGGAATATATTGTGTAAACAATTGAACGAAGTTAGATGTCGGTGCATTACAATGTTTATAAACATATACTGTACCACGTTTTATTGTGTTTGGTTGGTTATATCGCGAGAAACGTATATTTAAAAGTCGCAAATTCGCGAGGCTGCCATGTTGGTTTCGTAGTTACCAGTTTTTCGAAAGTCACATAGGTGAACTTCTAGTAGTTCCCTTTATTACCGTAAAAAATCCAGGGTGATATCGGGAATAGTTTCGGAGATATTGAATGCTGGTGAAATATTTCGCACAGCCGCCATGTTGGATTGGTGAGTCGTAACAAAATTTCAAAGACACGGTCGGGGTCGTCCGGAATAGTGCTATGAACTTACCGAGTTTCATTGAAATCGCTCCAGCCGTTTAGAAGTTATTAGGGGGACACACACACACACACACCTCTCACACACACACACACACACGCGCACGCACACGCGCGCGCACACACACACGGACAAAAGGTGATCTCAGAAGCCTTTTTTTTTTTTTTTTCAAAATAGAAAATAGGCTAAAAATGGACCCCAAATGACAAGAAGGTTACCGTCCCCTTAAGACAATAAAATGTTTAAAATATGCACAACATGACGAAAAACAAAGTTAATTAAGCTCCAATTATAAAAAACTTTCTCGCAATCAACGAGGTCTGATCCTTTTACGGAAATCTGCATATTCTGCCTATTTTCGCTTATCCCCAAGTTTGCCCGGTGAAATATACCTCCGCCTTCCGGCGTGCCGAGAGGACTTTTTTATATGTAAGAAGAGGATAGGGATTGATGAACGATACCATGGCAACACCATATCTCGAGAAATAATATTTTCATGAAGGATGTTTGATGTTAAGTAGATAGACGTCAGAGTTGCGAACTTCCGTACGAACAGTATCACCACTTGTATAAAAAAGAACCTAAATGATGGTTTGCATTCTTTCGGAGAAACAGAAAAAATCAAATAAAGTATACATAGAAGCAAGGAAATTAACATTTTCTCCGCTCATACTGGAACATAACGAATCCTCGCCAATGCTGTAAGTCTCCATCCTCGTGACGACGCCCTTAAATAAAATTATAAAGCTTGTGGGGTATGGAAATTCGGTATTTGTGCCAAAGGGCCTAAATTAAGGGAATGCAGTGGGCTGTCCCAATTTTCAAGTAGATAGTGTTACTGGTCTTGTTCCAAATTGTAAGTATGTAAAATTCAGTTCAGCTCGGTGAAACGGTGAAGATTTGAGCCCAGTAAAACGGTGTAGATTTGCGCCAAAGGGCCTAAATGAAAGGAATGGAGAGAGCAAAAACCTTCCTTGGGGTGTGCACTACAACCCTACAAAATTTCAATGCAATCGGTTAAACGTTGTCGGAGTCCATTGGCTTCGGACAGATATACAGTTCCATTTTTAGCCTATTTTCAATTTTGAAAAAAAAAAAAATAGGCTTATGAGATCACCTTTTGTCCGTGTGTGTGTGCGTGTGTGTGTGATTCGTGTGTGTGTCCCTCCCTAATAAAATCTAAACGGCTGGAGCGATTTCAATGAAACTCGGAAAGTTCATAGCACTATTCCCGGCGACCTCGACCGTGCCCTTCAAATTTTGTTACGACTCACCAATCCAACATGGCGGCTGTGCGAAATATTTCACCAGCATTCAATATCTCCGAAACTATTACCGATATCAGCCTGGATTTTTTTACGGTAATAAAGCGAACTACTAGAAGTTAACCTATGTGACTATTGAAAAACTGGTAACTACAAAACCAACATGGCGGCCAAGCGAAGTTGCGATGTTTAAATAGACGTTTCTAGCGATTTAACCAACCAAACGCAATAAAACTTGGTACAGTATATGTTTATATATATATTGTAATGCACCGACATCTAACTTCGTTCAATTGCTTACATAACCACAAGATGGCGGCTGTGCAAAATATTTCATCGGCATTCTATATCTCTGAATTTGTTAGCGGTATCACCCTGAAATTTTGTACGGAGATAAAGGGCACTACTGGAAGTTCATCTATAAGATTTTCAAAAACCGGTTAACTACAAAACGAACATGGCGGCCAAGCGAATTTGAAAATTTAAATAGACCTTTCTCGCGATTTAATGTTCCAAACGCAATGAAACTTGGTACAGGAAATGTTTATACACATTGTAATCCACTGGTATCTAATTTATTTCAATTGTTTGCATAACCTCAAGATGGCGGCTGTGCAAATTTTAAAATTAAGTTTTTATTTCTTGTGTCGTAATCATGCGATCAAAGTGAAAGTTTGAATAATGATCCTACGCAATAATTTTCCTTGAATGGTACATGACTCTATGGCCTATACATTTAACAATCCAACATGGCGACCATCCGAAATATTTAGACGACTCTGAATATCTTCGAATCTATTATAGCAAGCAAACTGAATATTTTTATGTTCATAGGGGCTATGAACATAAGTTCACCTATAGGACTTTCAATTACCTTGTGATCACAAATCCAACATGGCGGCAACGCGAGTTATAAATATTCACATGGACGTTTCTCGCAATTTAACCATCCGAGTGCAGTGAAACTTGGTACAGTAAATCCCTATACGAATGTTAATCCACTGGCATCTAATTTTTTTCAATTGTTTCCATAACCAAAAGATGGCAGTTGTGCGAAATGTTAAAATCTCGTTGTTACTTCTTGTGTCCTAATCATGCGATTGAAGTTGGAATGCTACACGTACACAATAATCTTCATGTAACAGTACATAACTCTAGGACCTACATATATAAAATCCAACATGGCCACCATCCGAAATATTTAGTCGGTTCTCAATATCTACGAATCTATTACAGCAATCAAACTGAAATTTTGTATGTTGATAGTGGCAATTAACATAAGTAGGATATATGAAAATAGGCTGTATAGTTCTTCACGGAACTAGTTGTTATATGTAAGAAGAGGATAGGGATTGATGAACGATACCATGGCAACACCATATCTCGAGGTCCAATTCCGCTTGCATTCTGTCTCTGTAAGAAATAATATTTGCATGAAGGAATAACAGACTGTTAAGTAGATAGACGTCAGTGTCGCGAACTTCCGTACGAACAGTGTCACAACCTGTATAAAAAAAGACCCTTAAAGATGGTTTGCAATCTTTCGGAAAGAGAGAAAAAATCAAATAAAGTATACATAGAAGCAAGGAAATTAACATTTTCTGCACTCATACTGTAAAATAACGAATCCTCGCCAATGCTGTAAGTCTCCATCCTCGTGACGACGCCCTTAAAATTATAAAGCTTGTGGGGTATGGAAATTCAGTATTTGTGCCAAAGGGCCTAAATGAAGGGAATGGAGGGGGCTGTCCGAATTTTCAAGTAGATAGTGTTACTGGTCTTGTGCCAAATGGTTAGTGTGTAAAATTCAGTTCAGCTCGGTGAAACGGTGAAGATTTTAGCCCAGTAAAACGGTGTGGATTTGCGCCAAAGGGCCAAAATGAAAGGAATGGAGAGGGCACAAACCTTCCTTGGGTTGTGCACTACAGATATACATTTCCATTTATATATATATAAGATTTATGACGAGCTGGTCCTTTTATTTCTTGCCTTTACTTGTAAGCACAACGGAATTCGTGAATTATGTAGTATACTACCATACTTCTCGCAGTCAATAATGCAGGCGTTATACCACACGTCCTATTTACCTTGTTTCGACGAGCTGGGGAACAATTTTTATCGCTGGTAAGGATACAGACTCTAACAACTATGAAGTGTGTGGAATTGTCCGCAAGTTGTTATCGGAAGTTTCTTAAATTGATTATTAAACTAAGAGGAACACATACGATATGCTCTTGGTTTTGGAAGCTGAACCAGAAACGGGGTTAAGTAATAATTCTTAAGCTAGTAGTTTTAACGTGGCCTTAATGCAAGTTGCTCGATTGGATACTGGCATGCAGGAGGCCTGTGTCTGTATATTTACTGACATTTTGCAGAACCCCATCAGGGGATAATTCTGGCACCCTGAGATCTCAAACCGTTGTAATTATGGAAGACGTTAAACCAATGCTATCAAATTTCACATTTGTCAGCCACAGGATCTCCTTATGTCGACCATGCATTAATCAGGAATTGTACCTGGTTTGCCTTGGAGAGTAACAAGCAGCTAGAACACTAAGCAATCATACAGCTCCCCTCCTACTAAAATTAGACATCTTATTGATTATAATAAATTATGGAACAGTTTCTAGGCAGGTGGCTAAAATATTTTATGACAGCAATTTTTCATTGAGCATTAAAACGCTTCAAGGGATTTGCTTTTAAAAACCAGAGGTAATTTCATTACTCTAGTACCTTTTTATGAACTGTCGTCTTTGGTGTCGTTTCTTCAGATTAAAAATTTCTCTAACAGTATCCTGCCTTACTTTCAAAAGTAAGAGCAGGAATTCTTTCGAAAACTTAGGTGCATCATTATATTGCAAAGAGCAAAGGAGGTCGGGTTGCAGAATGTTGATATTAAAGTCAAGGTTATCTATGACTAGTTATTTATGTACTAGTCAGTGTCGTTCTGAGGTGTGCCAATAGCAATTGATAAGCCCGATGGGACACAACGGTGAAACACTGGCAGCTTAATGAGAAGTCACAGTATTTCTTGGGGGTTATTGATGTGTAACATCTTTCCGCTCGGTTGCTGGATAGTTTTGTGGGAGTGATTTTGAAAATTGGGGACGGAAGTGGATCGGAACGATCGAGCTGGCAATGGTGGATCGAACGGAAGTATGCACTGCCCGCTCGATCGATCGAACGGAAGTGTACTAGCTGGCAGTGGTGGAAAACGGAAGTACGCACTGCCCTCTCGATCGATCGATCCAGCGAGCAGTGGTAAGACCCAACTGGCAGTGGTACGAGAAACAATGAGCACGCGGTGTCAGAAATTGATACCATGACGTACTCTCGGCCATGTGGAATGTATATGACATACTGAACGGAAAACGCTCATGCGAACTCTGGTGTCAAGTGATTGAAGCAAATGACAAGGTACATGTTCGAAGTCTTCGTATCAGTATTTAAATGGTAAAATGCCTTAATATCAAACATTTTAAGTAGTCGGCATTGCCGGTATTATGTTTCTGTACAATGGCTATTCAAATATTAACCCACATAACGGTAATGCATTCATCAATATAATATAATCGTTGTGGTTATACGAGAATTGAGCAAGCCTTCATGAACTATTACTGAATACATTCTCGTTACTCACAAGATGGCCTATTCATAAGGCATTTTAAACTCAATTTCACGCAGGAACATTATCGAAACAAGCAAAATATAAATGAAACTTAATTCCGTAATGCAGTATTATTGGAACGTGGAAATAAGTCACCATCTCGTGCACAAAATTTGCGTAGTCGAAATAGCCGTGGGGTTAGTGCTTATGACTGTGAATCTAGAGATCCTGGGTTCGAATCCCGGACGGGGTAGATATCTTTCCTATCAGATTATCATTTTAAACGATATTTATCATATCAATATGACTCATTTTAACAGTATCCATATGAAATTACGTGTTGGTCTGTGAATGAAGAGGACCTGTTTATAAGGAATCTAAGGTTATGAGCGGTGTCGCGTCTATAAATCTAGTTGATACATATCGTATTCTTTATTTATGCTAGTGCTGGTGGAAGCTACAAATCATCTAATAAAATGAGTTCCGTATTATAAACTACAATATCTGTAAAACACTCCCTTTTACAATAGATTAATATTTGTGCCAATAATAGTATAAAATACCGGTGTATCAACAATTTCACGTGAGGTTTCTTCTATGTCAGATGTTACACATCATATGCGACTACTGTAATGCTCGTATTTAAAAAAAATATATATAGATCACACCCAGTTCCAGGGAAGGTTACACTAGAGTTTTTGTTGCATAGGCGTAAGCTATTGCAAGATACCGTACATCCAACAGGAAGTATGTTTCCAACTAACAAGCTATTGAGCAGCGAGAGCTAAAAATTTAAGATGCATGGAAAATACGAGCTCCATACATTTTGGGCGCAAATCCTTCGTTGAATTACAGGAATATACCCCAGTATTACTTTGTATACCCTATTTTTGGTTTAGGAAGTCTAGGTGATAGTGAAGTCTCTAAGTGTGTGGAAACTGGCCATTGGTAACTGAACAATGCAAGCTGATACAGTAGCAGCTGTCAATTGCAATGTCATTGTCCTGGGCATTAATATATCGAATGCATTACACAATCGGATGCTCTTACAGCATTGTTAGATAATGAACAAATTCACAAAACTTTAAATAACAGCAAATATTGTGAATATTTTCAGCTTTGAATGTATATAAAACAGCAGAAAGATTAAACGAAGCTTGGCCCGTGATAACATTCGCAAATCATCTTCTATGATCTTGGATTGGTTATGTAGAACTGTTGGTTAAGTTTTAAATAACCATTATGCTGCCTGCATAGTGGAGGAACACACATCTGTCTACCAATCTAGCAATGCCCCCACCAATTGAATGTAAGGAATTTTTAGGTGGGCAGTCACAGGAATTGCAAAGGAGACCATTCCCCGAGACAGAAAAAATAAAACGGTCTTAATCTATTATATAATTTTGATTGAGTACTATCTCATTGGACTAAATGGGAGTAAAAATCTAAATAAATAAATGCAGGATTTATTCTTAAACAATACACTGGAGTAGCAGGTATCACGGTAGAAATGGTACAAATTATATTATCCTTCATCAGACATTGAAGCCTTTATATCCCACGGCTACTCATTAGCTTACTTTCCTCCCATACTTAAGTTGCCAGAGCCAAATACACGATGTAGCCCTTCTTAATGGCCATAATCAGATCGCAACTAATGTAAACATGAGATGGTCAGCTGTTCGCGCCGCCAATAATCATACTTAGCGCGCCGCGCCCAGGGGGAGCGAGTGCAGATACGTTCCAAAACAGCGAGTGTACGAGACCGAGTGTGGGTAGAGAGATCAAGTTTAAGTGTACATGAGAGTGTGGAGTGCCAGTGCAGAGTGTTCATCATATGGCAAACAGCCCTAGTCGTGCGGGGGGAAAATCGAAACAGGTAGGCTACTCTTAATGAGAGAGCAATACTTTAAATATTGTATTGCTCTTTTGACCGCAGAAACTTCATAGTATATTATTCATTACAAAAAAAATGCCGTGGCCGAGACAAATATTTGTTGAGCATTCAATTCGTGCCTGTATACAGGGTATAATTACCAGGCAAAATCCAATATTACCGGGGAAAAAATCAGGGAAGCTCTGCGATTTATGTAAAACACAATGCCGCAATCAGATTTCTGGAGAACATGTTTTCCTTCGAGAAAATGAGGTTAGTTTGTTACTTCCGGTCACATGATTCAAAAACGAACTCGTCGTATTTGCTGAGCCAAAGCGCAAGCCGCTGGCCACTGCTGTGCTTCAGGCAAGGAAAGGGAGTGTGATAGAAGGAGACAGAGATATACTGGCAGGAATGCGTAAGTTTCCTCGTTCGCCTCACGCAGGAATCTCCTTGTCCCTTTGAGGCAACATCCAAATTTGTTTACTAAGCCCCCTCCCCCTCCAGGGTCTCACATCTAGTGGGACGTGGGTTGGTGACCACGAGACCCCAGCTGAGTCCGGCATTACCTCCATTTACTTGTGCCGGGCTCCTCTCTATTACCTTTCCTGTCGGCAATCCTTAGTCAACTCTTGTTCTCTTCCGACCCCGACGGTATTAGTCTCTTCCTTTCCCGCCTCAATTGGCCCTTCTCTCATCTTTCCAGATCCCTCATTCTTCGAGGGTTCCACCTTCTTTTTCTTTTACATTTTGAACGTCTTTTCACTACCAATTACATTCTTTAGGCCTACGTCTTTTCAATTTAAATTCCATTTTGGGAGTTTTTTCAATCGAAATTGCATTTTGCTCGTACTTGCAATCTAAATTGCATTTTGCACGTACTTGCAATCTAAATTGCATTTTGTAAGTATTTTCAACCCCAGTTGCATTTTGCCGGCATTTTCAATCTAAATTGCATTTTGCAAGTATGTTGAATCTTAATTGCATTTCGAGAGTATTTTGAATGTCAATTGCATTTTCTAAGTATTTTCAACCTAAATTGCATTTTGTAAGTGTTTTGGATCTAAATTTCATTTTGTGAGTATTCTGAATCTAAAGTGCCTTTTTGTGAGTATTTTGAATCTTAATTCCATTTATTGCGTATTTTCCCTCAAAATTCCATTTTGTAGGTCTTTTTCCATCTAAATTTACCTATTGTGAGTATTTTAAATATAAATTGCATTTTGTAGGCATTTTCGATCTCACTTGCATTTTGTAAGTATTTTCAATCTACATTGCATTTTGTAAGTATTTTTTCTTTCGGGCGCCGACATTTTGTGAGTGGTTTGAATTGCAATTGCATTTTGTAAGTATTTTCAACTCAATCGCTTTTTGAAAGTATTTTCAATGTAGGGTGGCATTTTGAATCTAAATTGAATTGTGTGAGTATTTTGAATTTCAATTGCATTTTGTAAGTATTTTCAACCTCAATTGCATTGTGTAAGTATGGTCAATGTTCATTGCATTTTGTAAGTCTTTTGAATCTACACTACATTTTGTTGGTATTTGGAATCTAATTTATATTTTGTAAGTATTTTGAATCAAAACTTCATTTTGTGCGTGTTTTCCGTCTAAATTCCACTTTGTCAGTCTATTTCCTTTAACTTGCGTTACCTTTTGTGAGTGCTTTCAGACTAAGTTACATTTCGTACGTGTTTTCAGTCTACCTTGGTTTTCGTTATGGTTTCCATGTCATTACCATTTTCGCTATCACCCAGACCAGGGGTCTCCAAACTACGGCCCGAGGGCCACATCCGGCCCGCGGACAGATTTTGTCCGGCCCGCGGAGAGCTAGCATACTTGAAAACTCCTTTTAGAGAACATATTTTTTTATAGCAAATTAAATTTAGTTTACTGAAGTATTCTAATTTTATGTTGAATAATTATTAATATGACATCTACATTGATATGGTCATGGGCTAACTACTCATAACATTGTTGTAGGCTTATTGTTATTGTTTTTGTGATAAGTTGGATAAAGAAACACAGAATTGTAATGAGTAAAGACATGTATAACATGCAGACATATGAAATACTAATGAGATTTATGTAATTGAGATTTTCCTCTGACAATAGTTTGTAGTTGTGGACTAATTTTACTTGTACCAATTATTAAAAGAGATTTAAGATGCTCATCAGTTAATTTAGATCTGTAAACATTTTTTGTGTACTTCATTTTGGAGAAGGTCTTCTCACACAAATAAGTAGTACCAAAAACAGAAAACAGCTCACGAGCAAATTTATGCAAATTATCAAATTGTGTCAGTGGAAGACTCTTATAAAATTCCAGCAAAGATGAGTTTTGATATTTGTTCTTAATTATAACATTGCACTGTAGTTCAATCATTTCCATTTGAAGTTCCGGGGCTAGGGTTTCAATGTCAGTATCAAAAGGATCCTGAAAAATCTTAATTTGATTCGCAAAGGCATCGAAGTCCGAGAAACGAGTATCAAAATTTATTTTCAAAGCACTCAAAGTTTCGATTGCAATATCGATAGGAAACTCAGTCTCAGTGGTGTGGCTGAATATTTCACATGTTTTAAAATGTGAAAAACATTTACTTCGTAGTTGTGATTGAAACAGTATCAATTTCTTCCCGAATGATTTGATATTAGTGTATAAATCAGGAAGATGCTGGTTTTCTCCTTGCAATCTCAAATTCAGTTCGTTCACATGTTTTGTCAAATCAACATAGAATGCTAACTTCCACAGCCATGCGTTGTTTTGTAATTCAGTAAGAGGGCGATGCTTTTCATTAAAAAAAAATTCGATCACTGCTCGAAGTTCAAAAAAGCACTGAAGGACTTTCCCACAACTAAGCCAACGTACGGCAGTATGATAAGGTAAGTCATTTTCTCCAATCTCTTCAATAAATTGTCGGAATTGTCGGTGATTCAGCCCAAAAGATCTCATAAAATTAACAGTTGATATGACTGGTTTCAGAACTTTAGACATATCCAAACATTTTCCGCACAAAGACTGTTGATGAATGATACAATGTAAGACTAATGGTTTTGAACCACCGTCATTTTCTACAGCCTTTGACACAAGAGCGACCACTCCTTTATCTTTCCCACTCATGTTTTTGCCTCCATCAGTTGTAATACATTTCAAGTTTTTCCATCGAAGGTTCTTTTGATTAATGGCCATTTCAACTCCTTTAAAAATATCTGTACCAGTAGTTGTGCCATGAATACTATACATATCAAGAAGTTCTTCATGCACTTCATAGCTTTTATCTACTCCTCGAATATAAATCAACACCTGAGCATTATCTGACACATCCGTTGACTCATCCAAGGCCAAAGAAAACCACTCAACATCTCCATTTTTGTCGAACAGTTGAGAGGATATATTTTCAGCGATGTTTTCTACCCTTCGAGCCACAGTGTTAGCTGACATACTGACAGTTTTTAATAAATTTACCTTTTCAGGGCACATTTCTTCGGCTGCTGCAATTATGCATTCTTTGATCATTTCTCCATCGGTGAATGGTTTTCCACGTTTTGCAATTTCAAGAGCCACACGAAAGCTGGCATGAGTTGCAGCCTCTTGTTCGGTTTTGAGTTTTGTAAATGAAGATTGCTGCGATTTCAATCCGCGCTTCATAGCTACGAATTTTTCTGTCCGCAAACTTCCTGTATATTTTGAGTAATTTTGAAAATGTTTTGTTTCATAATGACGTTTAATGTTATATTCCTTGAGAACGGCTATGCTTTCATTGCAAATCAAACATAGCGCCTTGTTACTGGACTCAATTACGAAGTACTGAATGTTCCACTCATCTTTGAATTTTCTGCATACACCATCAATTTTTCGCTTCTTTTCCATACTACTAAATCACACACAAAAGCAACAATTCAAATCAAAATACTGTTACAAAGATGTCTTAAACTTAAACACGCACAAACACGTTTTAAGGAGGTACGCACTATTTTATTTCACAACAGTGTCATAGGAACTGACTTGTGTTTGCGCAACTAGCCTTCTTATATATTCCAATTACTGCCATCTAGAAGTGAGTGGAAGACACCAGAACTCTCTCGAACCAACGAGATTACTCTGTACGTGCTATTACCGCCATCTGTTAGCGATAGAAGGTACTACCTATTTCCGCTTGTATCCACCAGATGTCGTGTCACGTTACTCCTCATGGCTCGTACTCTACGACTAATCTAGAAATTACAGATAATGACAGGAAAATTAATAATATGCAGTGTTGCCGTTTTGCGGACTTTAGTCCGATTTGCAGCCTTTTTTCAACGTTGCGTACTTTTTCGGACTTTTTTTTCCATCAGTGGACTATTTCACTTTTTACCACCGGCAACAATGATAATATGGTTTTGGCCCTCGGAACTTACTGGAGTAATCAGTATGGCCCTAAGGCTGGAAAGTTTGGAGACCCCTGACCCAGACCATTAGGGGCCATAACTTCGATGTTAGGCCTCTTAAAACGACAATCATCATCATCAACATCTGCTTACTAAGCAGTCGTAATATCACACACAGTAATAAAGACACACTTGTCAGTCATAAAATGTACCCGTCTATTCTCGTCTGTTCGTCTCAATAACTGTCATTATTATTTGACAAAGATGCCGTCGTAGGATTTTGCATTCATTTCCTCAAAACATTGTAAAGGGAATGAAATACTGAACGAAAGAAACAATACACCCAATGGTTTGATTACAGTTAATGTTCAATATGCCCCCATCCAACTTCGATGCACAGTTCGCAGCGGTGTATTAGTGATATTTGGACTCCGTTCAGGATGTATGGTGTGTTACGAATGACCTGGAGAGCTGTCTGGATTCTTGTTAGAAGTTCATCTTGTCTTTCTACGGGGTTCACATACACTAATGTCTTCACGTAACCCCAAAAGAAAAAAGTTCATGGGAGTTAAATCGGCCAAGCACGGAGGCCATATAACTGGTCCACTACGGCCTACCCATCTTCTTGAATAATGAGCAATTAAGTGCCGTATGACACGGCGAGTAAACTGCGGTGGAGCACCATCATGACACAGCCACATTCACTGCTGAATGCCCAGGGGAACATCTTCCAATAAATCAGGCAGTGATTCAGCCAAGAAACAGTAGTATTCCTCTCCATTCAATTAAATAGTCACTAACAATGCCGGCCCAAATATAACACTAAACCTATGCTGGAATAAGCGAACCACTGTCCTATGAGGGTTTTCATCCGCCCAAAAATGACGATTTCTGGAGTTTGCCACGCCTTCTGCCGTAAATGAAGTTTCATCCGTGAAAAGGAGCGATGACGAGAAGTGTGGAATATAGCCATGGCTGTTTAAGACCCACCTTGCAAATGTTAGGCGTTGTTGGTCATCCAAAGGTGTAAGTTCTTGCACCGATTGATAGCGATAAGGGTAAAATTGCTGGTCCTTCCAAACCCTCCACACTGTCATATGAAAAGCGCCATCATTCCTCGTGACATAGATCGTATTTGTTGAAGGATTATCATTTATTTCTTCTAATGCAGCCTCATCAAACTCTGGGGTCCGTACCGACGACGTCTTGCCAGCGTGGTGCATCTGAAGAACGAAGCTCCCTCCTTCACGCAGTCGCCTGTCAATTCACACGAAGGTTGGATAATGAGGTTGGCGCCAATTGGGGTGCCGGACGTTACAAATCCGTGTGGCATCTCTCCCGTTGTCATTTGCTGCTTCATAAGCTAGGTGCATATCACCCATTTCTTCGTTAGTGTACCGAAACGGAGCCATTTTCACCAATTTATGCCGCAAAGGTAGCAGCCAATGTCTGTAGAACAAACTGTACAGTGCCCATTGGGGCCAAGTAGCGAGTGCGTCTGTCGTGACTGTGAACCTCCATGATTCAGAACCCAGGACTGCGGTTCGAAGGAACATTATACATAAGGGCAATAGAGTTATTATTATTATTACTAAGTTGGATGTGAGCTTTCGTAAGCCAGAAATGTATTTCTCAGGGAAATAAGACTGCTGGAGCCAGGATGTGTACCGAGGTCTGTAAATATTGATGGTACAAAAGTACGTTTGGTCGAGCACTTTGTATTGTAGAGAGAGTGATTCATAGTCACAAGCCAGGCCAGAAATTGAACCCTAAATGTCACGTAGACAAGAGTACGGACAGTCGCCGCTAGCTTAGGGAGCAGCACTTGCTAGGCACTGGGAGTAGAATGGACCATAGGTCTCAGTGGAAGGGGGAGATGGACTCTCGGTCATCTCCAGTTGAATATAATGGTATCCAAAATGGCGAGCGACAGAGTAGCAGAGTAGTTGTCACAGAGTGATTGCAGAGTTGTTACAGAGTAGTGGAGCGGCAGAGTAACAGTAGTTCTCACGCCTCAGTTCTTGCCAGAGTAACGTCGTAACGCGCGCGAGCAGAATTCAGCCTCGCGGAGACATGCTAGATGTCAAGTATCAGTAAGACTTAGTAGCGCTATTACAGACCTGCGTGCACTTCCAGCAGTAACTTCACATAATTTGTATATAGTGTATATATACTTCGACTGCCAAGGGCTTAATAAATCGGCAGTAGTCCAAGGGAATATCATCTTTTATTCCGGTAGTTCCGGGACTAGTTTACTAAACCTCAAGTTCCCTTATCTAGTATACCGCTCGGCTAGAAGGGAAAATCGTCGGAGGAGCTGTCAACCTGCCAGAACGTCTCACAGGCCAGGTAGGTCAAGACACGTCTGACCGTGACCACCCCTCGGTGGTCACGGACAGTCGCACCATCATATCTCTGTCTCATCCCTTCCCTTGCCTTAGTACAGTTGTGGCCAGAAGCTTGCACTCTGACTCAGCAAATACGGTGAGCTTGTCAATTTGAATCACTCGCACAGAAGTAACAAATTGACCTCATTTTCTCGAAGGGAATAATTTTCTCAGCCAATCCGATTGCGGCATCGTCTTTTACATAACACGCAGAGCGTCCCTGATTTTTTGTCGGAATAATTAAGATACACCCTCTATATTCGCGATTGTCAGTAAGATAAATGGTTGACCTGTAATGTAATATTGGAAGCTGTAATGATAGTCACATTTATCCAGTCAAATATGTAAATGTGTAGTAGTTTTGCATATTTTGTGAGCGTTTCTTCACATAAATGAATGTTTTAATAAATAGTAAATCCTTTATTATGATTATCTCGCATTGAACAATTCATGTGAATCGATAGTTGTAGTACATTATCGATTTGCGGAACTATTGAAGTGTACATAAACGAGACACGTGGATTTGACAAATTGTCAGGGTTAAGAAAAGGGGTGTTAGCCGTAAATTTTACAATATTTCTCCTATCACAAACTGGCATATTGTCAGATAGAGTGTCGCAACATGTTGACAATATTATGTCAAATTGTCACAATTATCGGACCTGTCGAGATTGATGAAATAGAGCCCTGTTATACATGTATTGTGTGGACGTGATCGAATGCAGTTCTTCACATCGCGATGCTTGGGTTTTAACACAATCTAATCTTCCATTCATAGGGTTATGTTTTGAAATTAATTCGCGCGATGGTGATGGCATTGTCCGTTAACTAACCACTTACTGAATTAGCAAACTGGAAAACAGTTTAGTTAGCCACAGCAGAGTCAACGACACGGCCGCGGCATTTTCCACTCTCATCTCCTTTATAAAATACACCGCTAGTCATTTGCCAATTAGCTAGTATTTACGTGCGAGTGAAACTAATATAGTGTCATATTGTAAAGTGCAATTAAGTAGTGAATCTGAGTAAATGTATTTTAGGAAACTTCTTCTTCTCTCCAGCATGATTAATCCCACTTATATGGGGTCGCTGATGCGGATATTCCTCCTCCACGTTGTTCTATCCCGGACCATTTCCTCCACAAGCCCCCGCAGTTTCATGCTTTCTTGAATGCTGTCCATCCATCGCCTTTTTGGTCGTCCTCGACTCCATTTTCCTGGTGGAAGCATTTCCATCATCCTATTACCCACATAATCTTGATCTCTTCTCTTAACATGGCCATACCATCTGAAGCCAGCTTCTCTGACTTTCTCAGAAACTTGCACCACGCTAAGACGTCTCCTAATCACTTCATTTCTCACTTTGTCCAACCTTGTATGTACACTT
Source organism: Meconema thalassinum (assembly GCA_946902985.2). Classification (NCBI taxonomy): domain Eukaryota; kingdom Metazoa; phylum Arthropoda; class Insecta; order Orthoptera; family Tettigoniidae; genus Meconema; species Meconema thalassinum. The sequence continues at coordinate 149,837,035 of OX336397.1, forward strand.
GCCCATCTCAGCATACGCATTTCTGACACGTCCAGTTTTTTTGCCCATCTCCTTGTTATCTGCCAGGTTTCTGCCCCGTATATCATTGCTGGTCTCACCACGGCCTTGTGTACCTTCCCTTTTAATTTTTCTGGTACCTTCTTGTCGCACAGTACACTTCATGTTTTCCTCCAGTTGAACCATCCCGACCGTATCCTGCTCTTTATATCCTCCTCCAGTCCACCATCTTGTTGGATAACTGCACCAAGATACCTGAACGAACTTGCTGTTGGTATCTCTACACCAGTCAATTTTAAACCTGTTTCAGCACCCCCCCAGGATACTGTAGTTGATTAATGTCTAAACGATGCCAACGAAAGGAAAAGGACAAGTCGATTCGCGAAACTGGACTTAACTTTATAATGCCAACATGTACTACGGCACGTTAAGTTTGGTTTAAATGTTCTTATTTTAAAAAGAGTGTTTTGCATTTAGCTACAAAATGAAACTCACTCATAACTTTGTGGCATTAATAGGTCTCCCTATACAAATATATTTTTGAGTTTTCCCTGAATAATAATGTCTTAACAACGCTTAACTGATGAATAGTGTGGAAATGGGTAAGGTTCATTTTGAAGCTAATGTTTAGCACCCGCATTAAAAACAGGAAACCCCTAAACATTCCTTTAGACATTTCAACAGTTTCCTTATCGACGTTCAAATCAACATAAAATACCGAAGAGTTTTTATTCATTTATTTCCACCTAACGTCAATAAAAAGAATTTAATAACATTAATTATTTAGACAAGTTTCGGCCAAATTATGGCCTCCTCAGTAATGTTTTTTTTGAAAGAAAAGAGAACAAATATAATTGCGGTCAATGCCATTGTTATACAGGGTGATTTATTCCACCGTATTCAAACTCTAGGGTTTGATCGAGGAGAGGATACAGAACAGAAAATGTCTAATGAACCTTCGTCCGGAAATGCATGGTTTGTTTGTTAGCTACCATATATTCGATCATCCATTGTTACAGAGACGGTGGCCTAATACGCACTGTACCATACAGCCACACTTACAGTATGTGTTGAAATTGGTATCCATGTGCCCAGCCGGATGCGTGTACGCACCGTAGCATGTACTTTCTCACACGTTTACATCTGCCAGGCTGCAACCGAACAATGTCAAAGGCAACATGAATACGCTGCTCCAGTGTTCCCACATCTGGAATGGGCTCAGTATACACGATACGTTTGAGATGTCATCGTAACCAGAAATCGCACGGGTTGAGATCTGGTGAACAAGCAGGCCATGCAACTGAACCTCCTCGTCCAATCCATCGACAATGGAAGACAAGATTGAGATGCGTCCGGACGTTAACGGAGAAGTGGACTGGACCACCATGATGAAGCAGCCATATAACCCTGTGAATCATCAATGGTACAACTTCCAGCAAGGGAGTCAATGCCACCCGATAGAAACGCCGATAATTGCAGCCTGTTACGCGACGTGGGGGGAAGACCGGTCCCAAAACACGGTCGTCAATTACCCAGGCCCACATGTTCCGACTGAACCGCTGCTGATGATACGCTGGCACCAATCCATTGGGATACTACATACAATCCCAATCCGATTTCCAATTGAGTTTGTCCACTGGACAGTCTTAATCGACCCCAAGGATAATTCTACCATAAGCTTGTATAACATCAATTGGTCGTTGAATATAGTCTATTATATATATTGCATCAGTCTATGATAAACACAGATAAATACCCCTATTATGGTTCGCACCACTAGTTGTTCTTCTTCGCTCATAAGTATGTCGAAAGATGATAACTTCGTTTTAATTAGTCATGTAGGTCCCACAGACTTCTTTTTTTCGTCTGTGCATGGATGTTGCAGAAGCCTTTCACTTCAAACCTTGAATCCTCAGTGACGAATGTCTCTGTTAGAATGCAACCGTCGCAATCGCTGAAAATGTCTCTCGAGAGGCCACACATGACCCCCTTAGTGCTTCCACGTTCCAGTTCAGGATTTTTACTCTACTTTACATTCTTAAATATCTTCCTGTGTTACTCCACAAAGATCGTCCATTCTTCATTAGGTTTTATGGCGTTCTCTTCTTCTCAGATCTCAGCCAATATGTTATCTGCATCTTACTCTGTTTCGAGAGTAGGTGTCGCCTGTTCGCTAATCCTCGTATTATTACTTTGCACTTCTTGATACATGCCCTGTCGGTCTCGGCGCCCTCTCCCTGGACTCTAGTTTCGGCTACATCCCACTTAGTGGAGCGATACGTCCTGTTTGGTGTATAGGTGTTCGTGACTGCTGTTGGTCTCATTCCCTGAGTTCTTCTCCGCAGTGTTGCGACTTACGTTTGGTATGGCAATGTCTTGTATTCAATTGCTTTCGCGGTTTAACGCTTCTTCATACTTTATCCATGGCCTCTGACCTACTGATGGTTGTTGCGCTGCGCATTCTATTTCTTTATTTTATAATCATTTCAGCGGTCTTTAAAAAAAATTCCCTCGTTAAAATCATCTCTCGTTGACAATATTTATGATCCACTCCTCCTATCCATTGTCAGTGCCTAGTTTAGGACCAATATATGGCATCTGGTCCACTAGATGTCAGCATTCTCTGACTGTAACTTGCTACAGTATGTTAAGGTTCAACAGAAGACAACTTGTCTTCATTCCCTTCTGGGTCAGTAGTCAGCATTTTCTGACAGTCACTTGCTACAGTATGGTAAGGGTCAACAGAAGACAACTTGTCTATATTCTCTTCTGGTCCACAAGATGTCCGCATTCTCTGGTTTCTGCAGCCTCTTTTCTCCACAGGTTCAAGATCATTGTTCCCCTCCACTCCTATCCCGGTGATGGGATTTTCTTGATTGCCATTTCGTTTGCACTTCCATACGTGTGCCGTTCTCCCTTGTGTTTCTCTCTGACAGTTGTAGTTATGGATCTACCCGTTTGTATTGTTGTATGTCTTGTCGACATTCTGCGTTGTATCTATTTTGGTCGTCATATTTCGAACTAATCTTTGATTAACTATCTGTTCTATTTGTACCCTTAATTTTTTTTAATGAAAAGTCCATTAAATGTTGCATTTTCGCAATGTCGCCTCTTTAAATAGTTTTGTAAATGGTATTTTGTGTTGCGTATGCAACGTCAACTACATTGAGTCAGTTGGCTTTTGCACCAGAGTCATTTGACCACCAGATGTAGGTGGCTGTTGACTGCCGCCAACCAACTATGAAGTTCCTGCTGTCACTAGTATGTTCCTGCGTGGATTTGACAGATGGCCTCGCTTGTCCCGTAGCAGAGCTGTCTTCCCCTTGCATGTCCCCTGTTTGGTTTTCCCTAGCTTCGTTTTGATGACTTACAGTTTTAGTACGCTTATCGTAGAATACGGTTTTCCTGTCTACAAAACAGCTTCTGATAATACTTACAGCATGCTGGATGTCGTCTTTAATCTCCTTCTTGAGATAACCTCCTACGTCAGCGATAAACTCTTCACTTTTCAGAGCACAATCGAGTCACACATTGATCTCCTCCACCATCTTGTCTCATTATAACATAATTTATATCTCTATGATACATAATTAATATATTCAATTTAACAACAAGTCTTTGTATAACCCATGTTTCCTAGATAATGAACATTGATATGTTCCTGTGCTTAAAAAAATTTGCCCATTTCCGAGCTTTACACATTGATATGCTCATATAGCCCACAACGCATAAAATGCTATCGAAATGAAACAAGACAAAAAACATTAGACACCGGCTTTCCAAGTTTCATTAAAGTAGTTTTGCTCGAGTCTTCCCCCCGTTGTAGTTTTGATTGCGGTGAGAAGCAGATCTTAGTTACGCCACTGAGTACATTCGAAGACAAGGTTAAATACTCGTAGTGCCGATATTACTTTACAGAACTTGTATTATCACATTACTAAAGAATGTAATTATCAAAAAAGTACAACAAGCAGTTCCAACTCTGCCACCATGGGATTCAAAAATTGCATTATCTCTATTCTACATTAATTGACATCACATTACCTGACGTCGTTACTTAAGAACAATTATTGATTTACTGCATAATTAAATGTTGTGGGGTTTCAAGCCATTTTTCAGTGTTGCCTTAGTAAACAAAAGTTTGGTGCTCTCCAGTCGGTCAACACGAATGTACCCAAAAGAGCTGGGTTATGCCCTAATCCTGAAAAAAATTACATGAGATTAAAAATTAATAATAATGTACAACCTTAGGTTTGGGTGTCCAAAACGTGCGGTAAAACTCAATCCGAAACATTTCATGTTGAATAATACTAGTTCCAGCTTGCTCTTCCTTTGTCTGTGCAATTTATCCAAAGAAATGTGCAGGTTTTGTTAGTAATGGGACCGCCGCTCCGGTCCTGGAATCCGCCGATCACCACTGCCGTATGCACTATGTAATATTATGTTATTTGAAATGCAGACAAATGTCCATAGCGAGGTATATAATTATTGAACGCCCGTAGGCTCGCCATCAAGTTCAATATGAAGTAGTTCCAATATTAGACATCAGAGATGCGACTGTCACTGATACCTAACGACGATCGTTGGAACTTGATAGAGCGTTTCTAACGAAGTAACCTACAAATTTTGCTACAAATTACCAATTGCCGAGGTAGGAGCCCGTATTTATGTAACGTTTTATTTATAATTGTATGGTTTGGTGAGCATAATCCGTTTACTTCAAGTGAAGACAGATTATAGTTGTTTAGTTTAGACACGTTGTTTCTCTTTGGGTTCTTATTAATTTGAAACTTGATTTGGTCAGTTTTGTTCAAATGTTGCTCGCTTACCATTAATGTAAATTCCCAACAATAACTTTTTAATTTGCTTTTCCTTAAGAAAAAACTAGTTTGTTTCTCATCATCACCATTTACAGATTTTGAACTTTTATATATAAATATGAATGATTCCAGATAGATTTGTCTCGTCTACGTTCAGCCGATTATGATGAATATGTTGTGAGTTGTTGTGCACACTCACGCGATAATTTCTGAGTTATTAAATCCATTTTACAGTAGGTGGCACACGGGTGGTATAAACAATTAGGTGATGGGGCTTGAATCATTTCAAGATAAATCCGTATGCGTTCATTCCATTGCGATGAAACTTTGGTGAATTTAACACACTCGTGCGAAGGTTTCTGAATTAGTAAATCCTTTTTACAACAGGTTCCGCGTGACTCGTTTCAACAAATGTAGCCAGCTTACGCACCGAAAAAATTTCTGATTGCTTTATGTACGCATCAGACGGAAAATCATTGTGTAACTATTTGCACTTACAGAGACAAAATTACGACACAAAATAATCTATCTCTTTGATAGGCATCGCAACGCACGGAAAACAAATCTCTTCTGTATATCTCATGAGACCGATTACCTGAAACGATCGTTCTAGAACGTTCCATAGCTTCTTGTGAGCAGGACAGATTTTATGGTTTCCATCAGACTGCTGATTGTGCAATAATAATAAGTTTATGGAACACAATGTGTACATATGTTAATACAATGGTAATCGTCAGTTACGATCGTCAAAGAGTGAGTCCTTGACTGGCAAGTGAGTATGTGATATTGTCCACAAAACTGCCCACAGAGAATGCAAGTACATAATTCCGACGCCAGATGGTGTCCTCATTGCCCACAAATCTTGTGATGGAATCCATGTGCCGCTGCTCTCGTGTATACATGTCGTAACTCAAAGATGGCTTCTTCCATTCTCCTGTGTTCATTGCAGGACTCAGAAAGTAATTCACGTCTATGTTAGCTGCTTTTTCTTCCCTGACTCTGATATGTTCTTCAAAAGCCGGTGTGACTTGAAGGCAATGGCTCTGACTTATATCTTTCACAATGAAGTCTGCGTCCGCCAGTTAATATATAATCCTCGATCTGGTTGATTTGGGTACTTGGAGGGCTCTCTTGAGGAAGAATACTTTTACTGCCTCTAGTCCCCTCAAATTCGCAGCTGTTAGGTACACCCATACTTTGCTGATCGCATAGCACGCAATTGAAGCTATTTTGATGCGGAACAGTCGTAGTGCTGTGCCTAAAGAGAGTGTCTGGAGTTGCTTTAATAACTTTCTTACGATACAGCATCACGGCACCTTACACTGATACCAACGTGAAATAAAGATCTCTGTCTTAGGTTGGGAACAATAACCCTACGTAAAGATAGGTACATAATCATATCAGGTAGTGTCCATATTGATCATGAAATTAAAGATAATACCAAATTGTATTAAATTTTACCACCTTGATCAATAATTATGATAAATATGAAATTAATTAAATAATTAGTACTGGTTTCGACCACATTGTGGCCTTTTTCAGCTTTCTGTAGATCTTAACACATAAACCCATGTAATACAGTTTGATCGAAATGTTCTAGAACATATTGGAAATAAGGAGTAATATTGTCAAATTAAAAAAATAGGCTAAGCTTGACCATAAAATTCTGTTGTCATAAATAATTTACTAACACTATTTATGATGTTACAATAACCTAGGTAAAAGTCTCATCAAATAAAATCTATAAAATCAGATCAGTTACAAATAGTGAAGTGAATTTCAACTTTGTACTAATAATTATAATCTTATTGGAAATTACACAAAAGGAATGTTTCGATGAGTAAATTTAGAATATGTTAAAGTAATGTAGGTATAGGTAATTGGCAGTATGGAGATCGTTAGGAAATAATCGAATATATATACAGAAATGCCTTGAATGCGTAACGATTCCTCGAGATGAATGAAAGTATGTTTAGATGAACATTCTGGCTGTAGGTTGACAGGTAAGTATGTCTTCATCAAGACATGAGGTAAAAAGCATGTTCTCCTACGTAATGTAATCTCCCGTTGACTTAATATCTTGAATTAAATAGGCTGTTGTGCTTGTCGAATAAATCAAGATTCGTTTTAGAAAGAGAGAAAATGAAAACTAAATTCCATCATTGTCGATTAACAAGGAGACAGAAATGAAAAGATGTAAGCAAATTGTAACTTACATCAGACGAGCGGTAAATGTTTCTTGAGATGTTCCTAAAAATGTCTTTTCTTGTGAAATGGTATGGCTATAACCTATAATGTACCAACTGTGGAGGCTTTGTACTAAGATTATATACATTGGATGGTATCACCTGTTATGTTTGTTCTTCGATCGAAAAATATGTATTATAAATATGTACTGAAATTAAGATATAATAGAGAATTTACATTGGATATTAATAAAGATTTCTTGGTTCAAAGAATATTTGTTGCTATGATACAGTGAGTGAAGCCAGGATCCATATACATCTAATTGATTCTAGGAGGCCAAGTAATAACGTGTATTCTTCTCCATCTCTCCTGGTCAACGGACAAGCATGCTGCATTAAAAAGTAACCGCCAAGTAACATCCTCGGCAATATTGGACCATCGAGTGGGCACTCGACCACGGCCTCTCTTTTCAGGGATATTTTCAAGGATAATCAGTTTTCCTGAACTTTCCTTCCCACGACGCACTACGTGTCCAAAGAATCTGGTAATTCTTTGTTTGCATACGGATGATAACATACATCTCAAATAGAGCTCTTAATAATAATAAACTCTTTGGTGCAAAATGACATTTAAGGTATGTGCAACATCCTTCGCCAGCAACACATTTCAAAAGAATCATCCTTTTACGGTCGAGTACCTTTGAGTGTTCATGTCTCAGTTCCATACAGAAATACTAAACTGGGTACTAGCTAGCCATAACGGGATAAAGCGCTCTTTCCATAAATGGGACAATATATTGTCATTATATTCTTGGTCATGGCAGTTCTCTTTATAAATCCGGTAGCACAGCTGATTGAAACATAAATAACTGAACCAAGGAGCAGTATTTCTGAAACAACAAGAATATCTTGAAGGGATTTCGTTTGGTTCATTTCCCAGCCCTATCAATGTCAATTATGACCTTATTGATATTAATCTGCGGACCCATAGCTGAATTCACGATTTTTACACGAGTAAGGATATCGTCATGCCCATCTCATTAATAGCTATGAGTGCAGAAATCAGCTGCATAACGAAGGTAGGATATTTTATTACCTCCAACAGGAAAACCATCATCCCATCCGTCTCTTATGATAGATATTAAAGAGCACCAGAGACAGTATACAACTTCGACGGACATCTTTCTGATCTCAAGATCTTCAGACACTTTACAATTTATTCTAACTATTGTCACAAAGAATTCGTATAAGCAAAACCACATGTGCAGAAATTCCCATTTCCAACAGTACTTTCTTCATCTTCTCGTATTGAACACTGACAAAGGCATTGCTATAATGTAGAAAGCAGATAATGACAGGAAGCTGAAATTCTCTGCTTTCTTCAATCAGCTGACGGATGTTTATCTGCTCCAAGTTACCTATACCTCGGACTAATGTAGGTTATCCATGGGGATCAGAAATGCAAGGATAGCTCGGAGAATCTGTTTCTATAAGTACAGCATGTTCTTACTTGCATGTGAAATGAGCGCCTCGGTACTGTTTTATCACACTACAGTACATTGTGGAGCCCAAAGGAACTAACAATCATACAGTCCAACTAAATGGCCATAGTGCAGTTCTCCAGATTTTGTTGCCTGTCTGTTTCAGATGCTCGGCTGTAATGCCATCTGGTGCTCGTACCCTATGGTCTATGCAACCATAACGATGTAATTGGCCTTTCCGTACCTAGAGGTAGAATGTTTAGTTCCATTTCAAATTCATGCCGCAGGAATGCCCTTGCATGTAGTGTTTCATCTTCGTAGAGATCTTTACAGTTTTCTTTTTATGTATTTAATACATTGGTGAAGTCGTGAATTCTACCATCATCAGCATCTTCATTTGTCCATGCTCTGGGTTTAAATTTGTTTGCTAACAATCTTACTTTGTGGTAAAGATCACGCGTTTCATTGAAATGGCTCTGAGCGTCGATTACTGCATAAATATCAGTTTAGTAATTATGTTTATGATGATGATGATAATTGTTGTTTTAAGGGACCTAACATCTAGGTTATCGGCCCCTAATGGTCTGGGTGATAGCAAAAAACACAATGAGATGGAAACCAGAACGAAAATTAAGTGAGACGAAAAATACTTACAAAAAGGAACTCAGATTGAAACTACTCACAAAATGGAGAGCGGTAATACTTACAAAAGAGAATTTAGAACGAAAATACTCACAAAAGGAATTGATTGAAAAATACGCACAGAATGAAGGTTAGGTTCAAAATACGTACAAAATGCAATTGATATTCAAAATACTTACAAAATTCAAATGAGATTGAAAATACGTACAAAATGCAATTGAGGTTCTAAATACTTAAAAAATGCATTTGAAAGTGAAAATACACAATGCATTCAGATTGGAAAACGCCCATTTCAGATCCAATATACTCACAAAGTGCAATTGAAATTCAAAATACTTACAAAATGCAATTAAAATTGAAAATGCTTACAAAATGTTCGGTAGATTCAAACTACTCATTTGGATGGACAATACTTACAAAATGCAATATAGATTGAAAATACTTAAAAATGTAATTTAGATTCAAAATACCCACAAAATGCAATTAAGAATCAAAATACTTGCAAAATGCCCACCATCCAAATGCAATTTAGATTGAAAATATTTGCAAAAAGTGGTTTACGTTGAAAATACTTACAAAATGCAATTGAAATTCAAAATACTCACAAAAGTCCCATCCCCTATATTGAAAGACTTACTAAAAAGCAATTTAGGTTGTCAATCCTTACAAAATGCAATTCAGGTTGAAATCACTAGCAAAATGCAATTTAGATCGAAAAGTCTCACAAAATGCAACGTAGATTGAAAATACCTACAAAATGTTGTGTAAATGCAAAAAAATCACTAAAGGGAATTTAGATACACGGGGATCCAATTAACAAAAACAGTGCGAGAATCTTCAAGAGAAAAGGAAATATAATGCAAAGAAAACAAGAGGTCTGACCCCTCGAAGAAGGAGGGATCAAGAAAGATGAGACAAGGGCCAATAATGGCGGGAAAGTGAAAGACTCCCTAGGCCTCAGATACCCTAATACCGACGGGGTCGGAAAACAACACGAGTTGACCAAGGAAGGTCGACAGGAAAGAAGACGGAGAGGAACCCGGCACAAGTAAGTGGAAGCAATGCTGGACTCAGCTGGGTCCCGTGGTCGCCAACCCACGTCCCACGAGATGTGAGCCCCTGGGGGGGGGGGGGGGGCGGGTTAGTTATGTTTATCTCGACAGCAATTCTGCAGAATTTCACGACAGATCCCCCAATCTGTATCCACTGTTTTATTGGCTGCCATGGGTGAACACTGATCCAGGATATATGACGAATCAATTCTGTGGAGGAAAAGTTATTCTCGATTGCTGTTATATTGTTCTTGACTGCTTCATACGAGAACTCTACATTAGTAGGAAGATCTTTCCTACAACACATACTTTAAATCCTTTCTTGTGGTGGGGAATCACTACGTCTTCGAAATTGCAATCTCTAGATCACCGATGATGCAAGTTTAATTTTCAAGAATTTAAGTAACCAAATTAAAATAATTTGCAAGAACATGGATAAATATTTGACGATAGTGACTTACACGTATTCTATAATCAGTATTCCGACAAATATTTGATCACAATACATGAATGCGAGTTCAGCGCGCAACAGTTAGCAATTCAGAAAGACTTAAAATATACCAAGAAATATCGAAAAGTAAGAGACTTTAATTCAATTTGTAAAAGGTGTGATACGAACTGAAAAATGAACTGCACAACGGAAGTATATATTTTTGGTGTTTTCAGCTCAAGATTTAAATTTCTCGACACCCTTCTAATATTATGACATCATTTTCACTACACCTTGATCAACGAACTCCATTTTAAGAACAGCACACGAATAATGAGAATTCTTCATTCTGACGGTGGCATTGGCCACCCATGAATCTTTTCAATGTTCCAGAGCGACGTGAGTAGAGCGGTTATGGAACACAGAGGCCAGGAGCTACTGCGGAAATTACTCATTCAGTTTACCCCGTTCGCTATTTTCGCTCCAGTTTCTACCCTGTGTTCTCGAGTTTGGGGAGGTTTCTCTTTGTAAAGGGCTAATTGGCCGGCCGCGTTGTGTTAGGGTAGCGCGTCTGCCTCTCAAACGGAGGCCCCAGGTTCAAATCCCGGCTCCGTCAGGGATTTTGAAACTGACGTGAGGGTTGGAACGGGGTGCACTCAGCCTTGTGAGGACAATTGAGTAGCTGTCTGACAGTGAGGCAGCGCCTCGATCACAAAAACCAAGATTAACGGCCGAGGGGACCCGATGCGCTGATCACGCGTCACCCCAATATCTGCAGGCCAAATGGATGGACAGCGGTCGCTTGGTCGGCCTAGGCCCTTCATGGACTGTATAGTGCCAGGGGTTGACTTCTTTGACAGGGCTAATTACTGACAATCCAGATATTCCATTCGATGTTACTGGGAGGTAAGGTCCGTACGACTGAAATTGATGAATTCAGACTGGCTTTAAACCCGCGATACACCGTAAACTCCGTTAAAAACACGCTAGTTCAAGTCGCGAATTGATTCTCAGCATTTGGAACGAGCATCGAGTTATAGCACACCAGAATGAGGGCACAGTATTTGGGAATGGGGCGATATGCGATGATACCACGATCTCCACCGCTTTCTAAAGAGGGTAGAGTGTTGAAGAACACCTACAAGACGCATTTAATAACGTCGAACCCTTTTTCGAGAAATGTCGTAGCCCCGATGTTTACTAGGAAACAAATATTCACGGGAGTGGAGGGCATCACCATTCCCGGTACAGTAATCAGATGGCAGTCAGCGAATAAGTACCTGTGAACCAAGCTAATACAGGAGATGGTTTTACCAAAGAAATGCCCCAACGCGCCAATGAAGCGAAAACCTATCTCGCAAAGTTCTGGCCTCTACTGAGGACTCGGAGCTACCCCGACGTCTTCAACAAGCTCCTCGCATACAGCACCATTGTGCGACCTGTCATGGAATATGCCAGCCCTGTGCGGGGGAACAAATTTCAGGCTGTTGAGAACCATACGCAACGCACAATGTCAGGCTCACAGTGGTGCTTAAGAAACGTTCAGCTATATACTGATCATCAGCTCCGCACTATTATAAATGGAAACCTATATATCAAAAGTTTTATGAACACCAACCCCTTCATTAAAGAGTTGGGTGATTATAGAACCGCAGAATGTCCATGCAAACGACCCCGAATACTTATAGAACCACGCTCTTTCACTTAATATACCTCTCTACTTTTCCTAACACGCTTCTCTTAAGAAGTTTACGTTTCATTTTTCACCTTCTGTTATTCTTCAAGACCTTGAGGACCAGGCCACATTCTAGCCAACTATATAATTCAAGATAATCACCCAAAAACCTAAACTCAATGCTGTCAGGTCCAAACCGCTTCAGAGATACAGCGCTTAAGGCCTTCGGGCTGACAGGCTGTAATAGTTTCGCACGGAAATTTAGCTCCACTGCACGGGTTAGATTATTCCTGCTCCCCATCTGGCCACTTCCTCCTCAGTCTCGCGACCCAGATGTAGTAAGAGTTGTTAAAAGTTAAGAGCTTGCTAAGATAATATTTTTCAAGGCACACTCTTCAAATATGCCAGTATGAGAAGGTGATTAAGAAATATGAATCTCAATTGTTATACAGAGCCATTCTCGTTTCAAACAAGAAATTCCGTGACGAACTAAAGAGCCTACTTTTCTTAAAATTTAAGATTCATGTCAATGATTAATCTATATGGATCTAAGTTATCTAGAATAATGACGAAATTAAGTGGTAATATCGACATTTCTAATTAATTCGAAATATACCTGCCATAATGTAGCCTAATAGAGCACTACAGTTGGCAGCCCTGATGACTGCATATATATTCTTAGTTCCATCTCTTAAGGTACAGAATACAAAATTTTGTAGAAGTCCAATGGTGATTATGGACGTTACATGCAGTGAGACATTGGAACTATGAGCGCGCGTAAAATCATGTTGGCATGTGTTGGTCAGAAATAACCTGTAATAACATGATCTATTGTTGTGCCAAGTTTGGATGAAATCCATTTGATAGTATGGAAGTTACATGAATTTTAAAATTGGACTTATCAGCAGGCTTAGAATCAAGTTGGCAGCACTGACGTATATAAGTTACTCCAAATTAATCTAGAATGTCAGGTACTAAACGTGTGCACAGTTTAGAGCTGTTGGCTTGCATACTTTCTGATATACTGATATTACGAAAAACAAATAAGGGGCAGCATTTATTAACAGTTGGTAGCCCTGGTTGCTCTTAAGAATACGCATAGTCATATAGGTTATGGTACACATTGTACATACGAAATTTGGTTGAAATCAAATTGATAGTATGAAAGTTGCATGTATTTAAAAGTTGGTCCTATCAACATGAATAGAGTCATGCTGGTAGCACTGACGTATGTTAGTTACACCAAATTAATCTAGAATGTCAGGTACAACACCAGTGCATAGTTTAAAGCTTTCGCCTTGCATACTTTCTTAAATATTGCTATTGGGATGAAACAATAGAGAGTGCATTTATTAACAGTTGACAGCCCTGCTAGCTCTTACGAATATGCTCAGTCATATCTATTTATGTACACGTATTACATATGTAATTTGGCTGAAATCCAGTTGATAGTGTAGAAGTTATATGCATTTGAAAATTGGACCTATCATCAGGCTTAGAATTATTTTGGCTACGCTGTCATGTATGGCCACCTGGAAATTAAACTGAAATATTATTAGTTATATGTGTGCAAATTTTGGAATAGCTCCCATGCCTACCTTCTAAGATATCCAACATGGAGCTCAAATTTTGGTTTTTCCGCAGCTGGTAGCACTGCCATCATTATCAAATATATAGATCTTACTCATAACAAATTTGGTTTCGATTGTTGCAGCCGTTTAGGAGTTGTAAGGGGGGGGGGGGGACACACAGCCAGACAGACAGAAGGACAGACAGACATTGGCCCGGATCGATCTCATAAGTCTACTTTTTCCTCATTTTAGCAAAATGTGGAAAGTAGGCTAAAAACTCTTTACCCTGATTTGATTGCAGAAGCCTGGGTTGCTATTTCAATCCCTGAATAATGCGTTCGAACGGAATGGTCAATAGAGCGTCGCATATACTTGACCCCTCTTTTACTTTTGGCATAGGGCATCATTTTGATGAGTTCAGCCTGCCAACGATCATCGACTCCATGCGAAATGACCTTGCGTCACTTAAAGTTACACCGTGTATGACTGTGTAGTTTGTGGGTAATATCCATTTTGATCGAAGAGGGCTTAGACAATGATGCCGGCAAAGCGATGCCCCACGTCTATTTCTGAAATCTAGCATCCATGGCCCGTATGGACTGCTTTCTGAGACATTTTAAATGTCACAGACGTTAATCAGTTATTTGGGGTTATTGAAGCAAAACATATCGACAAGAGATATTTATGCCTTAAACGGCTTAAAAATGACTTCAAAGGCTCAAGCCTTGAGCGCAGGCCTCAGGAATAATTGGGATATCATTGTTCTAGACTCATCAGTCTTGTTTGCGTTGATGTTCCCAAGCGCCTATAAATTATACGATAAGCGTTAGGGATTCAGTTGCACCAAATATTATGTAAAGTGTCCCATGAAACCCTTTCCAGCCGGGAAAAACTGAGCTTCCACAAGACCGTGGAGAAGGATACGCCATTACCCATGAATTTGTCAATATGGGATCTTCATCCTCTCTGATAACCAGAGTTGTTCTGTAAAGCTGTCACGATTAACACAAAGGCCGCTTTACGTTATCGGTATTCAGGCCGATCGTAAGTATCAGCAGACCAAAGATGCCTCCCATTCGATCACATTTAGCTAGAAAACATGCGTCTTTACCTGAATTGAGTCACGTTATCCTACGAAACCCTGGATATAATTTAGGTAAAAACAAATTTAGAGCCCTGTACGATATGTATGTGAAATTCAATTTCTCTAACGCGCCTGCGACTATGCTGAGCTGTTCGCACCTCTTGTGATCTATGAAATAAGCCCCCTGTAGATATCTGCTTAAAGTTTGAAACGACTAAGAATATTCCAGCAGACACACACAACATACAAAATATGAGTGTTCTATCGCCCATTCTCCAATATTATAAACAAAGCTTAGGAAAAAATCTCCGGATTTTAACTATAAAACTGCCATGAAATAGGGAGTTGGGAAACAGTGCGATTGCAAACTAAGGGGTTTATGGCATAGACCACTAGAAACATGAATTTTATCACTGAAACCAGTACAATCTCCAAGGAAAAAAACAATTTTTTTTCATGAATATGGAGTGAATGATATACGCTTGTTCATCAATCAGACAAGTTCGAATTCTAAAATGTTTGGCATCGTATTTTTTCATTTTATTTTTCATAAGGAGCGTGTAGTCGCATTTCCCTAGGAAACACTGGATTTGTAACAATTGAATTCGTCTTTCAGTGTTAAATTGAATTGATCATGTCGCTTGTTCTCAATGTGAATACCTGATGTTGAAAGTTGAATTCAAATTACTACACCAATTAATATTGCGATGACATTTACACAAGACAACCTATACTATTAAATATTTTCTAATTGAAAATTATAAGGACGTCAATTTCAGAGTTAAAGGTATATTAAATTATAATATAATTCTGTTCATCAAACACCCAATGTAGAGCTGGAGGGCCGAAAACATGTTTCAACAGTAGAGAAGAAAACAATTTAAGTATTAACAGGTGTACCAGGAAATTTAATTAGTTATCGATGTTAATACGTAGAATCAACGCTTTTGTAACAGAGTTAATGTTTTTGCCTCGTAAAATGTGCACTTCTCTACAAGTCCAGTCTACCCAATGTGTACTTCTCTACAAGTTATGTCTACCAAATGTGTTTTTCTCTACAAGACCTTTCTACCCAATGCGTACTTTTCTACAAGTCCTGCCTACCCAATGTGTACTTATCTATAAGACCTGTCTACACAATGTGTACTTCTCAACAAGTTCTGTCTACCCAATGTATACTTCTCTATAGGACCTTTCTGGCCAATGTGTACTTCTCTACAAGTCCTGTCTATCCAATGTGTACTTCTCTACAAGAACAAGGTGCCCAAGTTACGGAATCTAACAGAGGATACAGTACTAAACCCTGTCACATTTTACGTGTTCAAGAGGTATGAACATTTAACCTCAGAAAACACTATTATTATGTGGTATTATGTTGATACCCAAAAAATAACTAACATCCTGCCAGTGTTTATGATTAGTTGTAACAGACCTTTATCTGCAACTGTGGGTGTGGAAGAATCTATTAACTCGTTTAGTTTGGGTTTCAAAAGAAACATATGGGGCTAAGGACACAGCGGGGAGGTCTGAAACTTCATTACAAAACTCATTCACATTCTTAACACTGCGGCATATGTACTCCCTGCAAGCATACTTCTACAAGACGGAAATAGCTCCCATTACAGACTGACGAAAGTTTCTTAAATAGTTCCTGACAGTGAGAACCCTGAATGTGGGCTACTAAATATAAAGTTAGTATCAATTCCTACTTCAATCATGAGACACGTCTGAAGTTGCAAACAAAACTGAATCATATCCACAACTTAGAGTTATGCGAGAGAACATGTGATTGTATGTTTAACACTTACTCATTCAAGTGATTACCACTTTCATCCGTTTCTTCATTTTGATTTTCTTCTTTTATATCCTGGGGATAAGATGGAATAAATTATTTCTGTGTCATCACCTTATACTCTTACACAAATGACAAACCAGCACTGCTCATCTGAAGATATATTAGCTGAATGGCTTTCATACTGTCCATCACATCCTAGTGCTAGAAAGGAAAATGATGCAGGTAAGTGGTTATAATCCCCAGTCCTGAAACTTATAATACACTTCTAAATGGACCCGGTCATGTGATCTGTATCGGAAGACGAGTGGGTTTCGTCCCCACCATCCCTGAAGGATTCTCATACTTCACTCTTTACACCTCTTGGTAAATGCTGGGATTGTACCTCCTAAGAGGCCAGGGGCACAGTCTTCCAACTCCTTACAATATTATAATCCTCATTAGCACCTCCTATGGGCTGGACAAAAGGGTATACGGCTGTACAAACCACATACACACGCATTTCACCTCTCACCTCTAAATGGGAATACTGATGGGAAAAGAATGCAACTTAAAAATATAAGAAATATGGTAAGAAGGAAAGTTTCTTTAATACGAACTTACAAGTAAAATAAGTGGAATTCGGAATGGCTAAGTAAGCACGACATCACCCTGAAGTAACGCGAGAGCGGTTCCGGGGTGATGAACGCATCGTGGGAAAAGGGATGTGGTTTTTAGTGGGTAGGAATCCCAAACTACTGTGGATTGCGGACCCTTCACATGTGTCTTTTAAAGATTTTCCACAGTTCCTCGTAAAAAAAAAAAGTCTAATGTGTCTCCTGGGATATGGATATTCCAACAAATAAGGGTTCACAAAGTTGTGAAGATTCTCTTGTTTTCGTATTCATCCTCACTGAGAGAAATGTAGGATGTCCAGTTGAACCTGTCTGCGGACATATTTACTGAAGTCCTGAGCATCTTCTTTCACTTTCTGGTAACTTCTTCCACTCTTTACTACCCGTTAACATTCCAAACCTTCTTCTTCCTCTAACTCTCATTACTTCTACTTTTCCTTCCATGATTCTTTGCAGTAGAAAATTCCTACGTAGTATGTGACTAGTGATGTGGGCCAGGCAAATGCCCGGTAGGCAGGACATCTATAAATGGACATTTGCCCAGGCATTTGCCCAAAGCAGTTTTAAGCGCCCAAAATCTGGGCATTTAAGAAAACTACTTCTTTTTACTTTTTACTACTTGTGATTGTTACTAGAGCATCTAAAACATAATAAAAACCATTAATCAAAGGTACATTTCATGGATAAACTAGTAATGCCTGAATATTGCTAATAATAATTTAATTATCCTGTGTCAATGTTGTCAATAACATCTAAATGGGAATTATGAATATCTGGCTTGAATAAAATATTGTATTACTGAGTTAGGCCTGCAGGCCTACTGATTTATATTTAGGAAAATAAGGTAGGAGTTTGATTATGGTGTGAATAGTGGCTTTGGGAGGAAGGTGAATGGGCTACCATTGTGCTATGATCTTGGAGTGGGGGTAGGGTGGTTGTGACCTTGAGATTGGCGAGGCAGCCCAGCCCAGTTAGTTGAGAAGTAGAGCTGTCTGTTGAGTGGTTGAGTCTGAGATAACCTCACTTCTTTTTTAGGCTATTTACATTTTTAAGTGTTCGATTAAATCATTACTAAATGCTTAGGAAAAAAGGACCTATTTGGAACTTTTTTAATTTGAAAGGGAAAGGAGAATCTTGTAAATATTGTAATAGGGACCATTAACAGTCACATTGTAACAAAATGGAAAAGCACATAAAGAAGTGTTTTAAGTGCCCTCAGGATCTAAAAAAAAAAGTGCTTCAGTTAGGTACAGTTACAGTGGTTGAAAAATCTTTTCGAAAGAAAACCCCCTTATGAACCTTTACTAATTGAAGTGGATGATTTCAACAACAAATCTGCAGTACCAAGCACAAGCTCAGCATCAGAACCAAAATCAAGTTCTTTCAGTGAATTCCTACAACTTCTGCAGCCTATTTTGGCCTCAACTCCTGTTTTTATCAATAAATATATAGAATACATATATGTAGATACATCTATGGCTGAAACAATATTTATATAAGCGTAGCATTATGAATATGTTTTTAAAAGAGGTAAATGCCCAAAATGATAGGGCATTTATGGGTTTTGGGCATTTGCCCGAGCATTTATCCTGGACATTTGCCCCGACTTATAAATGCCTAGACATTTTACAACACTATATGTGATCCATCCAAGATTCTTCCCTCTTCTGTATCATTCTCATGAAACTCCTCTTCTCTCCTACTCTTCTCGGCATCTCCTCATTTGTCATTCCATCGGTCCATTTTACTTTCTCTATTCTTCTCTATAACCACATTTCTAAAATTTCTAAATATTTTTGTTCTTTCTGTCCGACTGTTCATGTTTCCGAACCATAAGCCATCACACTCAACACAAAACATTTGACAAACCTCTTCTTAATTGTGAGTATACAACTCTTAACCCCAAAAATAAGGAGATGTCATGAAAAGAGGCATGACGATACTTTCCTCTTTCGGTTCTGAAGATGATATATATGTTTTGATAACTGGAACGATCTCCGGAAAAGAAGATTCCTCCATTTTAATTTTCGTGTGATGATCTCTATCATCCTGCAAAGAAATTACTTGTTTCACATCTATGTTCCTTTGCATTTATAGATGACTTGTAAACCTACACTGAAGTAACCAAGGAATAAAATATCATACTAAAGGGAACTGAGCCTCCGGTTCATAGTTATTTTAGTCCATGGCTAATTGCCAAAACATCTAGCAGTTATTGTGCTGTTAATATAAAAAGCATTTCAGTTAGTATACACCCGAAACACATAGGCCTAGCATATTGTCACTAGCATTGAGCATGTGTGTTGCGACTTTCCAGCGTAGATGCAGTTACCTGGAGTTATCATACAACCTTAAAAAGAACAAGCAACGTTGATAAATTTTGTGTTAGAAATCACGTACATACCATTAATTAAAGTATTGATTCAGGCGGTAATATACACCTTTTTTTATTAACCTGTTAATGAAACTGGCTGGGTGGGATTCAATTAAGTGGGAACCAGGTAAGCAGTATGGCCTATGCTGATGATCTGGTTGTAATAGCAGACTCCGCGGATAACTTGCAAGCCAAGATGTTAGAACTTCAACAGAAATGTGGGGAGTATGGTTTGAAGATCGTCATATTCACAGACAGGCCTAGCAGTCCAGGTCGCCCCAAGCCTCATGAGATGGGTCGGACACTCGTGATCTTATAATGTGCATTCACAATTGAAATCCGACACGCTATAGAATACACATGTCTCAAGAGCTAGTCTAGGTTTCAACATGGCCTATCATTTTTATACCAAAGGATCTCCTGGACTCTCTACCTCAACGTACAGAAAAGTCTGTTTCGTCCTAGACTCTTCGGACAATTTGCAAGGTATTGTAAAAAAAAGGCAATCTTCTAACTTTCTCTCATTTGAATATTATAAAAATACACCTTAGATGTGAAACAGTTAAACATCCATTTCAACTGCTTAAGGTTAAAAATGTTGGAGTTTTTATGTAAAACGTTATCACTCAAGCAGTGTTCCATCGTCTGACAAATATGCCAGCAGAGTGAACCTCCATTACCAATAAATTAGCTACTGTTAGCACAGCATGTGGTGAAGACTTCATCAACAATTGAGCCCAGAATGCCAGTACAGTATTTCCGCATTACCATTAGGTACTGTTTGCACAGGTGTAGACTTCACCTACATTAGGGCCCAGGCCAACAGAGCGAACCTGCATTACCAATAAATTAGCTATTGTTGGCACAGGTGTACACTTCGCATAGAATAGGACGAAAAGTTCCAGTACAGTGATCCTGTATTACCATTAGGTACTGTTTGCACAGGTGTAGACTTCACTGACAATAGGGCCCAGGTAGCCAACAGAGTAAACCTGCATTACGAATAAATTAGCTACAATTTGCCCAGGTGTAGACTTCACATAGAATAGGGCCAAGAATTCCAAAACAGTGAATCTGCATTACCAATAACTTAGGTACTGTTTGCACACGTGTAGGCTAGACGTCACCTACAATAGGACCCCGAGTGCCAGAACAGTGAACCTGCATTACCAATAAATTAGCTACTTTTCCCACGGGTGAAGACTTCACCTACAATAGGGCCCAGACAAACCGCATTATGAATACAATAACGTCAGCAACTAATCGCTGCTAAAATACGAAATACTTATAGGAGAGGAAAAATAGGACCTATGATTACCTGTAGTGGATGTTCCGATTTGACCCTCCAGCTCTTATCTTCATACATATCAGAAGACTCATCCAGCAGATTATAAGAGGGCAACAGTTCAATTGATTCCTAGAAAGTATCATACATGTATGAGCCAACGTAAAACATACAGACAGAACAACTGTACTAAGTTACGTGTAGAAATGTTTGGTGTTTTTCAGTCGGTCAACACGATTGTACCCAAATGAGATGGGTTATTCCCTAAAACTAAAAAAAAACATGTGATTAATAAATACACTTGTATGACTAGTTTCGATCGTCAAGTGATCATCATCAGATCCATTACACTTAGGCTATAAAATCTGTGCCTGAAAATATGGGGGATAATATTTGTACAATACTTACACTTATTTAGTTGGAGTATTAGTAACGCAACTTGTCAGTATTTGTTAGTTGCACACTTGCACCAGGAGCACACAGCACTTAGGAATGCGGAGAGGGGGAGCAGCCATCACACACAGGGACTTTCAGTCAGTCACTCCAGTGCAATAAGCAGACAAGTGAACTGCTCTCAACAGGACCGCACAAGACCCTAACCCCATAAGTAGCCTTTACAATGCAGTACAATCAGAATTGCCAATTTACGACAACCACATATTCACTCTAAACAGGCAAATTCCGAAGGTCAAACACCACTTCCAGTATCTCAACAAAACATCACATAGACTACAACAAACAAATACTGACGAGTTGTATTACTAACACTGCAACTAAATAAATGTACATATTGTATATATTTTCATCCATAGATTTTATAGCCTTAGTGTAATGTATCTGATGATGATCGCTTGACGATCGAAACTGGTCATCCAAGTGTATTTATTAATATCATGGTTCTTTTTTTCAGCATTAGGAATAACCCATCTCATTGGGTACAATCGTGTTGACAAAGAAAAAACCAAACTTTTGTTTACTAAGGCAACACTGAAAAATGGTTTCAAACACCATAATGTAAGTTACGTGTAACAATGGAATATTAAATATCCTGGTTAGCCTACTATTTGGTAGCAGGTATTAACTTTAGTCACTATACCTTGCTTGTCATGCACATCACTATGATTGCTATGTCACACGATATACATAATAAATACAACTTACAATATTAGGCAATTCATCTGGTTCACACTTAATGAATACCGGTAGTTGTTGATCCATAATGTTCAGCAAACTAGAACACAAACAATGAGCTTAGGAATTATAAGAGGCCGTACTTATATCCAAATTATTATCACATATAACACATGAGTCGATTTCAGAACTCAGAATTAAAATAAACCTACTGGTAACGAGATGCACAGTGAGTGGAAAAGGTTGACGGTGAAACTTGACAAGATATACGTTAGGGTAAACTACGGATTTCTAAGCTATCATTGCAATAGAATGTGGAATTACTCGTGCAACACTGAAATGAAGCGTCCTGTAATTGGTTTCACACAAATCTAATCACAATATGATGGGGCAGGCGGAATGTATTCCGCTAAATTTTACTACAAACCTATCAACGTGAAAGTATACTCAGGTCACACGGCTAGTACTAAAAAATTGGCAGTATACAATGAGTTGCAGAAAATACAAGACAATACTTCCGCGTGGTGTTACAAGAAACCCACTTCAAACCAAACTCTACATATCTCCCTCAGAACCAAAATTGAACGGAAGGGACTCGAAGATGTCCTTCCCCAAGGCTTATAAACTACAGAGGTTGCCTCAATTTTCACTCACCAATCAGCGCTCACAAGGCGGATGACGTCACAAGATACCAAACGCGCCATGTGGGGAACGTAACGAAACTGTCAACATCGGCTGTTGAGTACGCAAAGAACAGTTTATTCTCATGAAATTATTGGTAAATGGGTGATAAAATAACTGAATGTAGCTTACTTACATTTTTTGTTGTGATCTTCTTGCATTTCCTGGAAATTCGCCTAGACTCGGTAGCAGTATCGTGGGTGTTAGTGACTTCCAATAACCAGTTCTTATGCAAGATAGAATTGGAATGTTTCATTCTGATGAAGAAAATTGTTATCACAGCTGCCTCAACCCCACCAGACGGTACGTCAGGAACTTCTCTCTACACAAAATCTTTCGTTCTTCTTAGAACGTTCTTGCCTCGTTGAAATCCGTATTTTACGTGAAATGTGACGAATTTTGCTGGAATGTGCCGGAACTGGTTTAGCCAAGTTTATGAGGGATCGATCATACCACCGTATGACAAGTGTTTAATCCAGGTTGGTAATGCATAATCGTGTTGAGTTTGCATTCCATAGGTTAAGTTCCCAAGTTGTGGAAATTTATCTTGGAACTTGTGGGCTACATAACCTGCAACATAAGCCTTGCCATCTTGCTCACTTTGTTCCATGATATTGACAATGAAGGACTCTGGTTGCACATTGCTCCCTAAGGTTCGTTCTGGAAGCACATTACTTGACTCAGACACTATGCCAGCTTTGTTTAGTGCTTTAGCAACTGCATATTCATCTGAATCTGGATCAGCAGCGTTTGTTTGCTTTTGAACAACTTCTGGATTTTTTCCTAAAATAATCATCCTCAGTCTGTAAATGCAGTTAAGGGAAGAAGGATGATCGTGTAAGCCACCACGGGTTCGCAATTGTGAAAAGAGGTTTTCCAGTACATCTTGATTTAGCCTATGTGTGAGAATGTACTTTGTATTATGCCGACGGGCCATATCTTGGTACAGAAGTCGAAGGGATTTTATTGAAATGATGACTGCTTTCTGGAATATTTGCAAAGAATTTTTACCAATGCAAAGAGAATTACTCATGAAATTTTCCATCTAGTCCAAAAACAATATACCATGTATGGGCGTATATAAGGGGGAGGGGGCTGAGGGCGCTCCAGATCCCCCCCCCGAAGAAAGCCAACTTGGGTACAACATACAATGTATTTCACAGTAGTCTACTTTTAAGAAATAATTATCAATTTGTAAAAGAAATGAGTGTTTACGTTTCTGCTTTATAAATTGACAAGTAGCCCATTTAGATATTTTCCATTCATACTCCATAGGCTATAATAGAAAATTCATTAAGTGCTCACAATTTTCCACGATATTCAGCCCCCTCCCTCGAAAAAAATTGTATATACGCCCCTGATAACATGTACGATATATGACAAAAATATTAACAGCTTTAAAATCATCCTAGCAGGTCATCGAAACTTAAAGAGTAGGCCAGCTGGGCTCACTTACCATTTGGTTTTAGATTCCTTGGGAATCTTAGCTTTATATTAAGCAATTCGGCCCTGTAGTCTAATTCGAAGTCTTCACTCTTAAAGTGGAGGGAACATATCCTACTTGTTTGAGGGTTGCAATGATATTTTCGCTTACATGCAGCAATCCACTGATTGCGAATGCATGCGTCTTTAGGCATCGTGAAAAACGACAACTTTATAATAACTGTGACAAACTGCCACAGCATATCTTTGACCTGGCATGATTATAAACAAAAGGGCTTAAAACACGTGTTTAAACCACTGCAATCCATACAATATAATGTGTGGGAAAGCTGACTTTCCTTGCATATCTCGCGCCTCGCGCGCTACGAGGAAACGTGTGACGTCACGTCCTTTCCCTTCCCTCCGCGATCCCCTCGCCAAAGAGCTCCATATTGAGGCAACCTCTGTAGTTTTCTAGCCTTGGTCCTTCCCCACTTACGAATAGCATCACGGGTTAACTTTTATAATTGTCGTCATAAAGAAGTTGATGGTTACACATTTAAACCTGTGTATCCTCAGCAATCAAATATTGTAACTTTATGTGCACAGGGCACGAACATGTCCAAACAGGACTCAGGTTGTGAGAATCACCTTCATTGTTAAACTATGTCACGTCTGTAAAGAGTACGGTACTTCAAATTTCCCTACATGTTTGTTGTTTCAGTCTTTCGACTGGTTTGATGCAGATTTCCATGCTTCCCTGTTTTGAGCAAATCGTTTCATCAGGTTATTTCACTTGGTGTGTAGGATTTATGAGACAGGTGAGGGTAACCTTTGATTTCAAGAAGAACGTTATCCTATACCGTCCCGAAGAGAACACGAGCTGAAAGATGTGAAGACTACCGTACCGTACAATCAGCTTGATCACTCATGCTTCAGAGAAAGACAGATAGAAAGAGATTGGTGAACACCAGTTTGGCTTCAGGAGAAACGTAGGAACAGGGAAGTCTTATGCCCGTTGCTCACGGTAAAATTTTCCTTCAAATTTATTGTACAATAATTTAATTTTATAAAATTTATGTTGCTCACGGTCAAATTCAAGTTTTATAAAACCTTTGATAAAACGTTTCATAAAATAGGATATGTTCTATTCCGTAAAATTAATTTTACGAAACGAACCAATCAGGGAAGCTGACATGAAGATGATGCTGGCGCCACGTGGTGAGAAGATTGTGAAGCTCGCTTGTAAACAAACTCTTCGAAAATAAAACATGGAGGACGGTTGTCGTTTGGGGGGTAAAATTTACAGTCGATTCGCATTATTAACGCAAAGCGGTCATGAAACTTGCTTTAAGTACATTTGAAAATATGCGTGGTACTGAATGAATTAATTCCAATCAATATTTAAGATATAATTGTAATAATTGGATATTTAACCATACGCGCTGATAAGAAGTGCAACAAATTGCTATATCGTCAGTTGGAAAAGTGTCCTAGTGGTATCGCGCTCGCTTGCTGATCAGAAGATCCCGGGTTCAAGGCTATCCAGGGGCGGAGATTTTTACTTCCTTTTAATTATTTTATAATTTCCTCCTTACGTCGTACAGCAATATTGCAACTTTGTTTTGTGTTTTCTCCCATTTAAAATTTTTATTTTCCCTAAATACTGTAACCATGGACGGATACCATTCGTGATAACTATTAGAATTTAAATAGTTAAATATTTATCCCAGAATAATAATAATATGACACGTTCTGTATTTCCTGGATATAGCAAGCGCTTATCACACAGACGCCGTTTAAAGAAAATATAGTTTAATTCTGATGTATTTATTCGTAGGCCTACCCACATAACAAATCTACTTGTTTATGTTGCCCCTAGGATATCTACCTGAACGAGAAAAGCAATCCGATTGGTTGTTGTACTCAAACTTCCATGAAAACTGCCAGGAAAAATGGCACCTGTTCAATTTCGTGAGTTGTATGGAAGCTATTATGGAAGGCAGAACCTAGCATGGAAGGTACATATCACACGGTGCTAGACGCGTCTATACCAGCGTGTACACCAGTACTGGTAGAAGCTTTCATACTAACTAGTGTCGTGTGATACGGGCTCCCAAGCTGTTAGTGTTTTACTGGACGAGTACCAGAAATATCAGTGTTTGTATGAGGTTAAAACGCCCATACACCACAATAGAAATGCTAGAAGGGAGACAGAAATCTCAATCGTCAAATATATTTCACAAATTCGACCGAACACAAGCCAGGCTGATGTGACTTGCAGTCTCATTTCAGGAGAAATGCCTTGCCTCATGTTAAGTGTCCTCTCGAATAATTTTGGGACCAACGAGATCTAGGAGTTTTTTAAAACTGCTTTCCTCCATTCTTAGAAAATTCCTATATGAATTCTGATTTCTAACCTCAACTCATTTTCGACCAAGGAGAGTATTCCTCTTCTCTTCTCTTCTCCATTCCCGAGTCCAGGACTTCCTAGCATTTCTTTTCTTCCTTTTTACCACTGCACGACATCTAATTGTAGCTAAAGCAGCAATTTTTGCTTTGATTTTTTGGAGCCATACTCTCAAACCAATGTGTGTTGAACAGCTGATTCTTGGTTCAGAAGTTTATCGGTAGATGGCGATCCTGATATATCCACGGATTTTATAAAATAATTTTACCGTGAACAACACAGCTTGCTTTCGTCAAATTTTTATAAAATTAGTTGTAAAATAAATTTTAAGAAACATTTTACCGTGAGCAACGGGCATTTAGGCTGATTTTGGAAACTAGAATAAGGAAGGATAAGAGAACGTTCATCTTCATGGCATTTGTATACTTAGAAACGGCTTTTATGACGTTCATTGGAGTACCGGTAAGTTTTTTGACATTTTGAAAACGATTGGAAAATAGTACAGGGATAGGAGGGAGGGTGCTCCACAAACTATACTGTACAGAAACCGGACAGCAGTTATTCGAGCGGAAGGACATGAGAGAGAAGCTCGTATTCAGAAAGGTGTAGGGCAAGGCTGCAAATTATCACCCATGGGCTACTTATCAATCTACACATTGAACAAGCAATGACGGAAATTGGAGACAAATCCAAACTAGGAGAAAAGATTGAAAGAGAACTAATTACAACTCTGAGATTTGCTGATGACATAAGGTTTACCGTACCAGATTTCAAGAATGGAAAAACGGAACACACATCCCAAAACATTTATTTTTTTATCAATGTGTTTTTGTTTCGTGTAGCCTCCAGAGAGGCCGAGTGCAGGTCTTTCAAGTCGACGCCCGTGGGCGACCTACGCGTCAGAATGAGAGATAGAATGGATGAAGATGAATGAAATTGGGCAAGGATGTGGAAGGAAGCGGCCGTGGCCTGTCAGAAGGTACCGTCCCAGCATTTGC
Source organism: Meconema thalassinum (assembly GCA_946902985.2). Classification (NCBI taxonomy): domain Eukaryota; kingdom Metazoa; phylum Arthropoda; class Insecta; order Orthoptera; family Tettigoniidae; genus Meconema; species Meconema thalassinum. The sequence continues at coordinate 149,864,680 of OX336397.1, forward strand.
CTGGTGTTGAAAATGGGGAAACCACGGAAAACCATTTCAAGGACAGCCGACGGTGGGGCTCGAACCCACGCGTCTACCGAGTCAGCCGAGAGCTTGGCCCCAAGACCTGATGCTGCGCTTTAGCCAGCATAGCCACTACTGTCGGTAGGTGGTAATACGTAATACACATGTGTATAAAATCAACATTACTGTTACATAATCACACACACAAAATTAAAACTAGGTATTGCTGATATATCCTATAGGCCTCTAACACCAGCAACATAAAAATAATTATTATTTGAACGACCCTTTGCAAGAATGTTTAGCCTATTATCATTTTATTAAAATAAACAAGAAGTTCCGTGAAGAACTATACAGCCTACTTTTCATGCCAATGATTATTCTAGAGTATATGAACCTATCTAGAATAATGACGAAATTAAGTTGGTAATATCGAAATATCTAATTAGTTCAAAATATACCTGGCATAATGTAGCCTAATAGAGCACTACAGTTGGCAGCCCTGGTGACTGAATATATTCTTATTTCCATCTCTTAAGGTACAGAATACAAAATTTGGTTGAAGTCCAATGGACGTTACATGCAGTTAGACACTGGATCTATCAGCACGCGTGAAAGCATGTTGGCAACAACACCATGCGTGTGCTGGTCAGAAATAATCTGAAATATTATGATATCTTGTTGTGCCAATTTTGGATGATCTCCATTTGTTAGTATAGAAGTTACATGTATTTTAAAATTAGACCTATCAGCAGGCATAGAATCATGTTGGCAGCACTGACTTATATTAATTACTCCAAATTAATCTAGAAAGTCAGGTGCTATACGTGTGCAAAGTATAGAGCTGTTGGCTTGCATACTTTCTGATATATTTATATTACGAAAAACAAATAAGGGGCAGCATTTATTAACAGTTGGCAGCCCTGATTGCTCTTAACAATACTTATAGTCATATCTGTTATGTTACACATAGGACATACGAAATTTGGTAAAATCAAACTGATAGTATAGAAGTTACATGTATATAAAAATTGGTACTATCAGCAGGCTTATAATCATATTGGTAGAACTGATATACATATGTTACTCCAAATTAAACTAAAATGTCAGAATATACGTGTGCATAGTTTAAAGCTGTCGGCTTGCATACTTTCTGATATATTGGTATAGAGAGAGCAATTATTAACAGTTGGCAGCCCTGGTGGCTCTTAAAAATACGATGAGTCATATCTGTCTATGTACGCATTTTACACTCAAAATTCGGTTGAAATCCAATTGATAGTGTAGAAGTTATATGCATTTAAACATTGGACTTATCAGAAGGCTTAAAATTATTTTGGCAACACTGTCATGTATGGCCTCCGGGGAATTAAACTGAAATAGTATTATCTACATGTGTGCCAATCTTGGAATAGCTCCCATGCATACCTTGCAAGATATCCAACATGGAGCTCAAATTTCTAGTGCTTTTTTTCAGCAGTTGGTAGCACTGACATCATTTTCAAATATGGACGTGAGATATTTCAGTGCACGTCTTTACTCAGACTAAATTTGGTTTTGATTGCTGCAGCCGTTTAGGAGTTGATAGGGGGACACACACACAGCCAGACAGACAGAAGGACAGACACAAATTTTCCCGGATCGATCTCATAAGTCTACTTTTTCCTCATTTTCGCAAAATGCGAAAAGTAGGCTAAAAATAGGCTTATGAGATCGCTTTTCGTCCGTGTGTCTATATGTGCGTGTGCGTGTGTGTGTCCTAATAACTTCTAATCGGCTGGAGTGATTTCAATGAAACTGGGTAAGATCCTAGCACCTTTTTAATCGACCCCGACCGTGCCCTTCAAATTGTGTCTCACCAATCTAACACGGTGGCTCTGCGAAATATTTCACCAACATTCAGTATCTCCGAAACTATTACCGATATCACCCTGAAATTCTTTCCGGTGATATAGGACACTACTACAAGTTCACCTATGAGACCTCTAAAAACCTGAAAACTGCAAAATCAACATGGCGGCCAAGCGAATTTGAGACTTTTAAATAAACGTTTCTCGCGATTAACCATCCGAACGTAAAGAAACATGGTACAGCAAGTGATTATATAGAATGTAATGCACTGGCGTCTAATTTAGTACAATTGTTTACATAACCTCAAAATGGTGGCTGTGCGGATTATTTCACTGGCATTCTATATTTCCGAAACTAGTAGCCTACAGATATCACCCTGAAATTTTGTACGGTTATAATGGGCACTGCTACAAGTTATTCTAGGTAACTTTCAAAAACCTGTAAAGTACAAAACGAGCATGGCGGCCAAGTGAAGTTGAAACATTTTAATAGACTTTTCTCGTAATTTAACCATTTGAGCACAGTGAAATGTGGTACAGTAAATGATTATACATATTGTAATGCACTGGCATCTATTTTACTTCAATTGTTTACATAACCTCAAGATGGCGGCTGTGCAAAATTGTAAAATTAAGTTTTAATTTCTTGTCTCGTAATCATGCGACCGAAGTGAAAGTTTGAATAATGAAGCTAAGCAATAATTTTCTTTTAACGGTATATAACTCTATGGCCTATACATATAACAGTCCAAATTGGCGAACATCCGAAATATTTTGACGGTTCTCAATATCTACGAATCTTTTACAGCAATCTAACTGAATTTTTTAATGTTCATAGAGGCTATGAACATAAGTTCACCTATCGGACTTTCAGTAACCTGGTGATCACAAATCTAACATGGTGGCGACGCGAATTATAAATATTTGATTGGACGTTTCTCGCGATTTAAGCATCCGAGTGCAGTGAAACTTTGCACGATTTTGCTTTTACAATTGTCAATCCACTGGCATCAAAATTTATTTCAATTGTTTTCATAACCACAAGATGGCAGCAGTGCGAAATTTTTAAATCTCGTTTTTACTTCTGTCTCCTAATCAGCGATTGAAGTTTGAATACCATACGTACACAATAATATTCATGTAATCTTATATCTTTCTTATATCATCTTATATTTATCTATATACAAGCTGACCCGGCAGACGTTGTCCTGCCATTCAAAGAATGTGTTGTAACTTTTTTTCTTGAAGAGCTTTTGGATACACAATATTTTTTTCAATTTCTGTTAACTGCCTCTAAACTATCGTGAATTGAATTAACTAATTTAGAAACATTCGTAGGAGCGTGCACAACAACTCTCCAATGTTTTATCGCAAACGGATAAATGGCATTTAACGCATACGGGATTCGGTTTAAAAGATTCGGCGCTGTCACTCATTTGTTGAATCTACTCGAGCTCTACCAACTGTGAAATGGATTTACTAAGTTAGAAATCTTCACGTAAGTGTACACAACAACTCATTAAAGTTTCATCGCAATCGATGAATAGTATTTGAACGCATACAGGATTTTGTTGGAACGCTTCGCGCGTCGTCACTCATTTGTTACATCTACTCGTGCGCTACCAATATTGCAAAATGGATTTACCAAGTTGAGCACCTTCCCTGGCGTGTACACAACAACTCATCAAAGTTTCATCGGAATCGGATGAATGACATATGAACGCATAAGTGATTTTCTTTAAACGATTCGCGTGCCGTCACTCATTTGTTGAATCTACTCATGCGCTACCTATTGTAAAATAGATTTACTAAGCCCGAAACCTTCTCTGGCGTGTACTCAATGATTCACCAAGGTTTGATCGCAATCGGATGAATGATATATGACCGCATACGGGACATTGTGGAAACGATTCGCGCGCCGTCGCCCATTTGTTGAATCTACTCGTGCTCTACTGATTAAAAACTGGATTGACTACGACAGAAATATTTCCTGGACTGTACACAACAATTCACCAAAGTTTCATCGCAATCGGATAAATGGTATATGGACGCATACATTACTTTGTTGAAATGATTCGCGTGCCGTCACACATTTGTTGAATCTACTCGTGCGCTACCTATTGTAAAATGGATTTATTAAGCCAGAAACATTCCGTAGGGTGTACACAACATCTCACCCAAATTTCATCGTAATCAGACGAATGGTATTTGAACTCATACGGGACCTTATTGAAACGCTTCGCGCGTCGTCGCTCATTTGTTGAATCTACTCTTGCGAAACCTCCTGTGAAATGGATTTACTAAGTTAGAAACCCTCACGTAAGTGTACACAACATCTCACCCATGTTTCATTGCAATCGGATGAAGGGTATCTGAACGCATACGGGACTTTGATGAAAAGTTCGAGCGTCGTTGCTCATTTGTTGAATCTACTCGTGAGCTACCTATTGTAAAATGGATTTACTAAGTTAGAAACCCTCACGTAAGTGTACACAACATCTCACCCAAATTTCATCGCTATCGGACGAATGGTATTTGAACGCATACGGGACTTTTTTGAAACGCTTCGCACGTCGCCGCTCATTTGTTGAATCTACTCGTGAGCAACCTCCTGTGAAATGGATTACTAAGTTAGAAGCCTTCACTTAAGTGTACACAACAACTCATCAAAGTTTCATCTTAATCTATGAATGGAATATAAACTTATACGGGATTTTGTTGAAACGCTTCGCGCGTCGTCACTCATTTGTTGAATCTAGTCGTGCGCTACCTAATGTGAAATTGATTTACTAAGCCAGAAGCCTTCCCTGGAGTGTACACAACATCTCACCCAAGTTTCATCGTTATCGGACGAATGGTATTTGAACGCATACGGGACCTTTTTGAAACGCTTCGCGCGTCGTCGCTCATTTGTTGAATCTATTCGTGCGCTATCTATTGTAAAATGGATTTACTAAGCCAAACACCTTCCCTGGAGCTCACTCAACACATCACCCAAGTTTCATGGCAATCGGATGAACAGTATATGAATGCATAAGGGACTTTGAAACGCTCTAACGTGCAGAGTCAAACAGTAGAATTCGACATCACTGCCATCTTTGGTGTAAAACACAACTTTTCGCCACAGGCGGAGTGTAGGTATGTAATGGCGGTAGTTGCACAGGCTGCGACCAGGTGGCTCTAACGTGCAGAGACAAACCGTCCAAAGACATCAGCTTTCACGAAGGCCAAGGCTAGTGGTTTCAATGACGACTGTTTTTGACTGTATATTGTGGTTCTAAAATTGTGAGTAAATTGTGGTTCTAAAATTGTGTTCATTCCACCTACAGGGTCAGATTGTGAATCTAAACCATACATGGACCCACCCTAATATACTGTACATACCAAATTCCATCAAAATCGGTTCAGTCGTTTAGGAGGAGTTCAGTCACATACACACGTGTCGAAGAATTATACATATAAAGATATAAATCAATGTTACGTGATAGTTTGTCTGTCTGTGGGTATGTCTTCTATGCGTTCATATACCATTCGTCCGATTGCGATGAAACTTGGGTGAGATGTTGAGTCCACTCCAAGGAAGGTTTCTGACTAAGTAAATCCATTTTACAATGGGTAGCGCACGCGTAGATTCAGCAAATGAGCGACGATGCCCGAAGCATTTCAACAAAGTCCCGTATGTGTTCATATACCATTCGTCCGATAGCGATGACACTTTGGTGAGATGTTGTGTACACTTACGTGAAGGTTTCAAAATTAGTGAATACATTTCACAGTCGATAGCGCACGAGTAGATTCAACAAATGACCGACGACAAGCAAAGCGTTTCAACAAAGTCCCGTATGCATTCATATACCATTCGTCCGATAGCTATGAAACTTGAGTAAAATGTTGTGTACACTGCAGGGAAATTTTCTGGCTTAGTACATCCACTTTACAATAGGCAGCGCACGAGTAGATTCAACAAATGAGCTACGACGCGCGAAGCATTTCAACAAAGTCACGTTTGCGTTCATATACCATTCGTCCGATAGCGATGAAACTAGGCTGAGATTTTGTATGCACTCCAGGGAAGGTTTCTATCTTAGTAAATCCCTTTAAAAATAGGTAGACCACGAGTAGAATCAACAAATGAGCGACGACGCGCGAAGCGTTTCAACAAAGTCCCATATAATTTCATATACCATTCATCCGATAGCGATGAAACTTGGGTGAGATGTTGTGTACACTCCAGGGAAGGTTTCTGGCTTAGTACATACATTTTACAATAGGTAGCGCACCAGTAGATTCAACAAATGAGAGATGACATGCGAAGCGTTTCAACAAAGTCCCGTATAAAGTCATATACCATTCGTCTGATAGTGATAAATGTTTGGTGAATTGTTGTGTACACTCCAGGAAAGGTTTCTGGCTAAGTAAATCCATTTTACAATACGAAGCGCACGTTTATATTCAACAAATGAGTGACTACGCGCGAAGCGTTTCGACAACGTCCCGTATACGTTCACATACCATTCATCCGATTGCGATGAAACTTGGGTGAGATGTTGTGTACACTCCAGGGAAGGTTTATGGCTGAGTACATCCATATTACAATATGTAGCGCAAGAGTAGAATCAACAAATGAGCGACGACACGCGAAGCGTTTCAACCAAGTCCCGTATGCATTCATGTACCATTCGTCCGTAGCTATGAAACTAGGGTGAGATGTTGTGTACACGCCATGGAAAATTTCTGGCTTAGTAAATCCACTATACAATATGCAGCGGACAAGGTGATTCAACAAATGAGGGACGACACGCGAAGCGTTTCAAAAAAGTCATGTACCATTCTGCCGTTAGCGGTGAAACTTGGGTGAAATATGGTGAACACTCCAAGGAAGGTTTCTGGCTTAGTAAATACATTTCACAGTAGGTAGCACACGAGTAGATTCGACAAATGAACGACGACACGCGGAGCGTTTCAATACAGTCCCCTATGTCTTCATATCCCATTAGTCCGATAGCGATGAAACTTGGATGAGATGTTGTGGACACTTACGTGACGGTTTCTAACTTAGTAAATACATTTTACAGAAGGTAGCGCACGAGTAGATTCAACAAATGGGTGACGGAGCGCGAATCGTTTAAACAAAATCAGGTATGCGTTCATATACTATTCATCCGATTGCGATGAAACATTGATCAGTTATTGTGTACCCGCCAGGGAAGGGGACTTAGTAAATCCATTTCACAATAAGTAGCACAAGAGTAGATGCAACAAATGGGTGACGACGCGCGAAGCGTTTCAACAAAATCCCCTATTGCGTTCATATAACATTCTTCGATTGCGATGAAACCTTGTTGAGTTATTGTGTACACGCCAGGGAAGGGCTTCGACTTAGTAATACATTTCTCAATAGGTAGCGCACGAGTAGATTCAACAAATGAGTGACAGCGCACGAATCGTTTAAACAAAACCCCGTATACGTGCATATACCATTCATCCGACTGCGATGAATCATTGATGAGTTATTGTGTACACGCCAGGGAAGGGTTTCGACTTAGTAAATCCATTTCACAATAGGTAGCGCACGAGTATATGCAACAAATGGGTGACGACGCGCGAAGCGTTTTAACAAAATCCCCTATGCGTTCAAATAACCTTCTTCGATTGTGATGAATCCTTGATGAGTTATTGTGTACAAGCCAGGGTAGGGTTTCGACTTAGTAAATCCATTTTTCAATAGGTAGCGTACGAGTAGATTCAACAAATGAGTGACAGCGCACGAATCGTTCAAACAAAATCCCGTATACGTTCATATGCCATTCATCCGATTGCGATTAAACTTTTGAAAGTTGTTGTGCACGCTCCCACGAATGGTTCTAAGTTAGAAAATCCATTTTACGATAGCTTAGAGGCAGTTAACGGAAATTGAAAAACATATTGTGTATCCAAAAGCACTTCAAGAAACAGAATTTCAACGCCAACACTTTCTTTGATTGGCATTGCAACGCATGCCGGGTACAGCTTGTATATATATAAAAAAGGATGTTCGTCTGTTCGTCTTTTATGCGTTCATAAACCATTCATCCGATTGCGATCAAATTTTGGTGAATTGTTGTGAACACTTCCGGGATGGTTATAGGCATAGTTAATCTAATTTACAATAGATAGCGCGCGAGTAGATTAAACAAATGAGTGTTGGCTATGCGTTCATATACAATTCATCCGATTGCGATCAAATTTTGGTGAGTTATTGTGCACTCTTCCGGGAAAGTTATAGGCATTGTAAATCAAATTTAAAATAGATGGCGCGCGAGTAGCTTCTACAAAATGGTGTGCGATTCGTTTCAACAAAGACCACATGCGTTCATATACCATTCATTCCATTGCGATTGAACTTGGGCAAGACCTTGTGTACACTCCAGGGAAGGTTTCTGGCTTTGTAAATCCATTTTAAAATAGGTAGCGCACGACTAGATCAACAAATGAGTGACGACGCGTGAAGCGTTTCAACGAAGTCCCGTATGCGTTCATATACCATTCGTCCGATAGCGAAGAAACTTGGGTGAGATGTTGTGTATACTTCAGGGAAGGTTTCTGGCTTAGATCATCCACTTTTCATTTGGTAGCGCACGAGTAGATTAAACAAATGAGCTACAACGGCAAAGCGTTTCGACAAAGTCCCATATGCGTTCATATACCATTCGTGCGAAAGCAATGAAACTTTGGTGAGTTTTTGTGTACACTCCAGGGAAGGTGTCTGGCTTAGTACATGCATTTCACGACACGATAGGTATCGCAGGAGTAGATTCAGGAAATGAGCGACGGCACGCAAATCGTTTCAAAATAGGCTAATCCCATATGCGTTCATATACCATTCATCCGATTGGGATGAGACTTTGGTGAATCGTTGAGTACACTCCCGGAAAAGTTTCAGGCTTAGTAAATCTATTTTACAATAGGTAGCATACGAGTAGATTCAACAAATGAGTGACGGTACGCGTATCGTTTAAACAAAATCCCGTATGCGTTTTATGCCATTCATCTGATTGCGATGAAACTTTGATGAGTTGTTGTGTACACGCCTGGGAAGGATTTCGACTTAGTAAATCAATTTTACAATAGGTAATGTACGAGTAAATGCAGCAAATGAGTGAAGGCTTCTAACTTAGTAAATCCATTTCACAGTAGGTAGCGCAAGAGCAAATTTTAAAATTGCGCACGAATCGTTTCAACAAAATTCCGAATGCGTTCATATCCTATTCATCCGATTGCGATGAAACTTTGGTAAATTTTTGTGCACGCTCCCACGAATGTTTCTAAATTAGTTAATCCATTTTACGGTCGTTTCAAGGCAGTTAACGGAAATTGAAAAAAGATTGTATCAAAAAGCACTTCAAGAAACAAAATTACAACGCCAACACTTTCTTTGATTGGCATTGCAATGCATGCCGGGTACAGCTAGTCTATATATATAAAAATCAATGTTACGTGATAGTGTGTCTGTCTGTGGGTCTGTGGGTATGTCTCCTATGCGTTCATATACCATTCGTCCGATTGCGATGAAACTTGGGTGAGATGTTGAGTACACTCCAAGGAAGGTTTTTGACTTAGTAAATCTATTTTACAATAGGTAGAGCACGCGTAGATTCAACAAATGAGCGACGACGCGCGAAGTATTTCAACAAAGTCACGTTTGCGTTCATATACCATTCGTCCGATAGCGATGAAACTAGGCTGAGATTTTGTATGCACTCCAGGGAAGGTTTCTAGCTTAGTAAATCCCTTTAAAAATAGGTAGAGCACGAGTAGAATCAACAAATGAGCGACGACGCGCGAAGCGTTTCAACAAAGTCCCATATAATTTCATATACCATTCATCCGATAGCGACGAAACTTGGGTGGGATGTTGTGTACACTCCAGGGAAGGTTTATGGCTGAGTACATACATATTACAATATGTAGCGCAAGAGAAGAATCAACAAATGGGCGACGACACGCGAAGCGTTTCAAGCAAGTCCCGAATGCATTCATGTACCATTCGTCCGTAGCTATGAAACTTGGGTGAGATGTTGTGTACACATCATGGAAAATTTCTGGCTTAGTAAATCCACTATACAATATGCAGCGCACAAGGTGATTCAACAAATGAGGGACGACGCGCGAAGCGTTTCAAAAAAGTCATATACCATTCTGCCGTTAGCGGTGAAACTTGGGTGAAATATGGTGGACACTCCAAGGAAGATTTCTGGCTTAGTAAATACATTTCACAGTAGGTAGCACTCGAGTAGATTCGACAAATGAACGACGACACGCGGAGCGTTTCAATACAGTCCCCTATGTCTTCATATCCCATTAGTCCGATAGCGATGAAACTTGGGTGAGATGTTGTGGACACTTACGTGACGGTTTCTAACTTAGTAAATACATTTTACAGTAGGTAGTGCACGAGTAGATTCAACAAATGAGTGACGGAGCGCGAATCGTTTAAACAAAATCAGGTATGCGTTCATATACTATTCATCCGATTGCGATGAAACATTGATCAGTTATTGTGTACCCGCCAGGGAAGGGGACTTAGTAAATCAATTTCACAATAAGTAGCGCAAAAGTAGATGCAACAAATGGGTGACGACGCGCGAAGCGTTTCAACAAAATCCCCTATTGCGTTCATATAACATTCTTCGATTGCGATGAAACCTTGATGAGTTATTGTGTACACGCCAGGGAAGGGCTTCGACTTAGTAATACATTTCTCAATAGGTAGCGCACGAGTAGATTCAACAAATGAGTGACAGCGCACGAATCGTTTAAACAAAACCCCGTATACGTGCATATACCATTCATCCGATTGCGATGAATCATTGATGAGTTATTGTGTACACGCCAGGGAAGGGTTTCGACTTAGTAAATCCATTTCACAATAGGTAGCGCACGAGTATATGCATCAAATGGGTGACGACGCGCGAAGCGTTTTAACAAATTCCCATATGCGTTCAAATAACCTTCTTCGATTGTGATGAAACCTTGATGAGTTATTGTGTACACGCCAGGGTAGGGTTTCGACTTAGTAAATCCATTTCTCAATAGGTAGCGTACGAGTAGATTCAACAAATGAGTGACAGCGCACGAATCGTTCAAAAAAATCCCGTATATGTTCATATGCCATTCATCCGATTGTGATGAAACTTTTGAAAGTTGTTGTGCACGTTACCACGAATGGTTCTAAATTTGAAAATCCATTTTACGATAGCTCAGAGGCAGTTAACGGAAATTGAAAAACATGTTGTGTATCCAAAGCACTTCAAGAAACAGAATTTCAACGCCAACACTTTCTTTGATTGGCATTGCAACGCATGCCAGGTACAGCTTGTATTTTTATAAAAAAAAAAAAGGATGTTCGATTGTTCGTCTTTTATGCGTTCATAAACCATTCATCCAATTGCGATAAAATTTTGATGAGTTGCTGTGCACACTTCCGAAATCATTATAGGCATGGTTAATCCAATTTACAATAGACAGTCCGCGAGTAGTTAAAACAAATGCGTGTTGGCGATGCGTTCATATACAATTCATCCGATTGCGATCAAATTATGGTGAGTTGTTGTGCACAGTCCCGGGAAGGTTATAGGCGTAGTAAATCCAATTTACAATAGATGGCGAGCGAGTAGCTTCAACAAAATGGCGTGCGTTTGTTTCAAGACAGTCCCACTTACGTTCATATACCATTCATCCCACTACGATGAAATTTGAGTGAGATGTTCTGTACACTTCAGGTAAGGTTTCTGGCCTTGTAAATCCACTTAACAATAGGGAGCGCACGAGTAGATTCAACAAATGAGCGACGACGGGCAAAGCGTTTCAACAAAGTCCTGTATGCGTTCACATACCACTCGTCCGATAGCGATGGAACTTGGGTGAGAGGTTGTGTACACTACAGGCAAGGATTCTGGCTTAGAAATTCCATGTTATATTAGGTAATGCACGAGTAGATTTGACAAATGATTGACGACGCGCGAAGCGTTTCAACAAAGTCCCGTATGCGTTCATATACTGTTCGTCTGATTGCGATGAAACTTGGGTGAGAATTTGTGTACACTTAGGGAAGGGTTTTGGTTTAGTAAATCTACTTTACAATAGGTATCGCACAAGTAGATGAACAAATGAGCGACAACGCGCGAAGTGTTTCAACAAAGTCCCGTATGCGTTCATATACCATTCATCTAATAGCGACTAAACTTGGGTGAGTTGTTGTGTACACTCCATGGAAGGTTTCAGGCTTAGTAAATCCATTTTATAATAGGTAGCGCACGAGTAGATTCAACAAATGAGGGAAGACGCTCTAAGCGTTTCAACAAAATCCCGTATGCGTTCATATGCCATTCATCCGATTGCGATGAAACTTTGATGAGTTGTTGTGTACACGCCAGGGAAGGTTTTCGACTTAGTAAATCCATTTTACAATAGGTAGCGTACGAGTATATTCAACAAATGGGTGATGGCGCTCGATTCGTTTCATTTCATTGCGATGAAACTTTGGTGAGATGTTGAGCACGCTCCCATGAGTTTTTTTGAGATAGTAAATCAATTTTACAATAGTTTAGAGGTGGTTAACGGAAAAAGAAAAAACATATTGGGATTCCAAAAGCACTTCAACAAAGTTACAACGGCAATCCTTTCTTTGATTGACATTGCAACGCATGCCGGGTACAGCTAGTAGTACATAAATAAAAGTCCAACATGAAATATTTAGACGGTTCTCAATATCTACGAATCTATCACAACAATCAAACTGAAATTTTGTATGTTGATAGAAGCAATTAACATGAGTAGGATATATGAAAATAGGCTGTATAGTTCTTCACGGAACTGCTTGTTGTTTTTGTTTTTGTCTTCTGATAAAATTTACTGCAATTTTCGTCATAATTGAAATATCTCAACAATTCTAGTTTTATGAAGCTAATCTAGCTTCTGTTTCTATCATCTCTACATTTGATATTCATGTCAGAAAAAAACTCTCCGTTAAATCAGTGGAGGGAAAAATGCTGAGCATGAGCTTCACTAGGATTAAGATATTCCTTAATGTTGTTGTCCCTAATAAATCTATAACATGTACCCATCTATCTGACACAGACATAGAAATCATTTTCTCTTTCAAACTTGCACCTGTACACTACCACTCAGTAAAGTGAAGCAACGTGGCCGGCGTGCCCGCGCCGATGATACTTGAAGTCACTAATAACAATCGCCAATCACGTCAAGCATGGATTGCGCAAGCGGGACATTTGTAAATTGGGGCGAAACTGAATATATTAACCAAAAAACTGTATATTAGGCGTCCCTTTAAAGATGAAAACGGTACGGGGAACAAAACAAGAAAAAAACGGAAATGTTCCGGGTAAAAACGGAACGTCTGGTTACCCTAGATGACATCGTCATCATTGCTGACACACCAGAGGATATTAATGGGTTTCTAAATGGTATGGACTCTGTATTGATGAAAATTATTAAATATAAAAATAGATTTTTGGAATGCCGTCGAAACAAACCAGAAACCCCTGTCGATGCCGAATTGTCAGGTGAAAAGATAAAGGAAGTAGGTGACTTAATTTACTTAGGAAGCAAAACATGCAGTGCTGGACCAAACAAAGAGGATAACATTGATAATATTTAATGCAGTATTGTAATATTGTATAACTCTGCGGAGTATAATGTTCATTTCTGCCTGCCTTATAATAATTTGAATTCATTGCAACAATTGCTCGTAATAATTACGTAGTTTAATATTTAATCTTTATCTCAATATTCATTTGTTCAATTCACTCCTATAAATGTTCACTTGAAGAATGTCTATCATTTCAAAATATTCCAAGTTCCCTTCCCAATTTTACATAATGTTATCAAGTCCTCATATCACATGAGTACGGTCTTGAGCATGCTCTTCACCCAGATTATCACTTCGTTTCCCGATAATCGAAATGCTTTGCGTCCGCACTTCCCTGGACCATCGCGTAACACGTGTGAAATGATTCCTAATTAGCAATGAACAGCTTCACAATGTATATAAATTAATTTTATTAATTGGCTGTCGTCACCCACGTGACCTGGGTGGGGCGCGACTTCCCTCACCTCACTTCTGTACACGATTCATGTCCTGCGGGTTTGTGTAGTTGCCCCTAACATAAGCTTGCCGATACACGCGACTGTCTGTGACTGGCTCGGCCTTTCCTCCAAACACGTTTCTGCCAGTACGCCTAGACATTCTAGTATCGAATTTTGTGATTGGTTCGGCTTTTTCTTTGCGAGTTAACTGACCTGTTCTCCCCAGCGAACCTGTTTCTAGACACCAAATTTAACACAAAGTAGGCTTCATTCCCTGCACTGTCTCAAATGCAATTCTTAACAATAAAATTTGACTACAGTGCTTAAGACATGTATATGAACTCCCGAAAAAAATTATTTCTTAATTACAAATATATTTACATGTCGGAATGGCATCAGGAAACAGAGGATATATATGCACATTGAAAACAAAAGAAGACAGGACTCTGCATTTATAATTGAGGAATATTGTTTGATTCGTTTTTCGGTCAAGAAACAGTATATTGTGTCCTAACATTGTTATCAAATTATTCATTTTATTTTTTATCATGGCCTTTTATCTACATAAATTCCACATATATCTTGTGCCCGTCTGTCCACCTGGGATGGACAGGCGACAACATGCGATGCAACATGAGAACAGTGAGAGCACGAGGTCAGGTCTCAGGGCGTCCTGGGTTATGCGGGCTAAAATTTACAACACTCTGTCCCCATGTTCCATGTAAAGGATTTTGGAAAGATGCAGTTGACAATAAAGAACACAAAGCGAAAAACACAAATTAAAAGGAAAATTATTTCACACTTAACTTAGAAACAAGTATGAAAAAAGTAGTCGAATATCACACGCACTTCCTGCAAAGTAACCTATCTTGCGAACAGCAAAGCATAATATCTAAAAGAATGAGCAGTGCATCTCAAAACAAAGGAAAGCAAGGTCGTAAAACTTGTTGAGAGCCTTTGTTCACTTTGACTATGGTGGGATAAATTCAATTGAGAATTCTACCCTTTAAAAACATCGATGCACTGTCATCTATATCAAGAAAAATGATTAATTATTGAAATTAAATTTCCCGTATTTCTTTGGCCTTTCATAGATTATTTACATTAATTATATATTCGGATTATGTTTCACACACTTATCATCCTCGGGAAGATTATTTACAAATCACGTTGAGGTTCAATTCAAATTTGATCAATTAAAAAAATATCTTGAATAGATTTTTCATAATTCACAATTTGGGCAAGGCTTTCTGAATGGAACGTATTATTATACACCATAGTATAATATTCTGACACGTAGAAAACTATTTCGCTAGAAGAGTTACAAAATATTATTTAATTATTATAAACAATTTAATTATCACTTGAAAATTTTTATACTGGATTTATCAATTACTCAACACTTTGGGCTTAATTAATTCATAACACACTGAATTTGATTAAGTCATTCCATGAACTGTTTATACCATTAAATGTGACGTAATATTACCATATCTGAAATCAATCTTTCGTAATGTTAGGGGCCGACAACCTAGATGCTAGGCCCCTTCAAACAACAATTATCATCATCATGTTTCATAATGACAAATATTACTTGACGTGGAAGACTATTAGTTGGAATGGACCTAAATCTTACTCATCTGAAGCTTTATTTTTCAGCATAGCTACAACGGCTACCTGTCCAATATATAAGTGGGTTCACCACTAAACCACCTGCGCCCACTCTCAGGAATCACTCATATTATAAACGATAGCATTAACACAAAATCCCTATATCCATCATTTATATTGTAATTTCAATTAGAATAATCAGCTTCACGTCCACTAATAGCTTGAAGATTGCCTCTCTCACTCCCAAATAAATTAGTTATAAAAATATCATCAACATTATTACTCAACAAGTTCAGAGTTGTCATTCTCTTTTTAAATACGTTTCAGTGTTTTCAAATTCATAATAATTATTATTATTATCATCTAGATAAAATTAATTTAATTTTTCAGTGTTATTACAGTGTTTGCTCCAGAGTGTCAGTTAATCCTGCTGCCTCGGAAAAAATACGGTAATGCTTCCCATATGATTAAATCGATATGTGACGAAGTATAAGAGATGTTAGCATTACCTCACCTTCCAGTTCAAACGTAAAATTCAAGCATAGTCGATGACTATAACTCAAAGTATTGCTCGATGTGCGAGATGATAGAAAAGAAAATCATGGCCTTAATTTCAAACTACAAAATAAATTACTTTATAAAGCTGGCAGGTCGTCTTGCGGTCCATCATGTATAAAGTGTCCTGGCACCACGAATCCTCTGGAAACTCCGTCCTTCGGAAAGTCCTGTGCAAGCATAAGCTGACGCTGGATCCACAGGCATTGCAGTGTGCCGGGAATGGTGTCGCTCCCATTCTTCCATTAAGGTCAAGCCTCTAGCATCTCATCATCTTACAGTTGTTTCTTTGTAGAGGCAACTCTGGAAGAAGTATGGCTGCAAATCTATATATTTCTTACAGTTGGTCATCGACATTATGTTCCGTTTCACTGGTCCCATGATTGTCCAATTGTATTATGTTTTCATGGCAATGAATGGTGTTGCAGGTGAACGATTGACTTTAAATTTGATTTCTAGGTCCACTGTAGCAAGTGTTTATGTTACGATCGTGATCGTTAGGTTCACAGGTATTTGTTTTAAGTTTGAAACGTTGTATTTGATCAGAAACAATACGCCTGATTGCTTTCAAGTCCCAATATATCAAGTCAAGTACTGACCTCTTCTTTAAATCCACAATAATTATAGTCAGAATGAAATATCCTTGATATTACGTGCAATATCCACATTTTCAGAATTTGTCCGCTTATTTGTGAAGCGTAGTCTCACAATTGGTTACTAGCGCCACAAATATAGTCTTCTGCATTCACAGAGAAATAACAAAGTTAATGTTAACGAACATCGCGACACTATCACAGTTCCAAAACATCGCGGCACATTTGAGCATAATAACGTGGTGTATAGCCAACTGTCGCGTATCCCCACCATTACGAGCCTCACTGGGGTACTATTCATCTGTCTAGTCTGCCCTGGGCTTCAGTTTATATAGTCGCAGAATGTCAATAGTCGATATTACGTAATGGCATTAAGTAATGTTATTTTGGAAAGTGGCCTGAAGATGTAGACCTGTTCACTATCCAATAAACATCTGTACTTTTTGTCGTATTTTTCAGATATTGTATTTATAACGTGCGCATATCAGCATTAGTTCAGGACCACGCTCTGTTTAAATTCTACTTGGCAAGCAGTGTGTCGCTGTCTGCTCGCTTCCGCGCGCCGTGTTCAAACATCGACTCGCGCCAGCCATAGTGCCAAGTCTCATCAGGGCACAATATATATAAGCAAGGGGGAAACTGACCCATACACTTCTTTGGACGTATGTGTACCTGTAACTTGCGTGCGCGCATGTGACTGCACTTGGCGTTCGTCTTTTGGCGATATCTCACCTACGAATGATCGGATTTTGATGTGTGTGGTGTCAAATGGCTTGTTTTGAAGCCCTCTTTGCACGAATGAGTGGTTTGTGTCTTTTAACATTTTTTCAAAAAGTTGAATTTTGAAAATAGTAATTATTGAAAAAACTGTGAATCGTAGAAAGCCCTGTGTAGACTTAAACAAAAGCTTGACATTTGTTCTTTTGAGAGGAGCAGAGATGTGGCTAAAATTTTATTCATAGGGCCTAACTACATGAGGGTTCAATTTTATTTATCCATGAGTTAACTTGAGGTTGCGACATGTGACTATGGGTAAGACGTTGGCGGGCTTTTTAAGCTAATGACTGGTTAAGGGATGACTGTGATGAACGTGTGGGAGGGCTAGTTGTGAGCGCCTGGCTGTGAACTCATGGTGGGGGATTTGTGATGTATGAGGTATGAAATTACATGACATGATGCGCCTTTTTTTAATTTATTAATTATTTAAAAAATGCCAATGACACATTTTGAAAGAAAATAATAATACTTTTTTCACTCTTTTTTTATATTTTATTTAATAGTTAATGAATGATTGATATAGGCTAATGTTTTATTAACCATGTATTTTTTTAATTTTGAAAAAGGGCCTAACAACACTTTTGTTTTTAGTTTCTAAACCCATGATGGGATTTTGACCGATGAGAGTTCTTTTTAAAATGTATTTAAATATTATTTAAGAGTGGTAGTAGTAGAGAGAGAGAGAAAGAGAGACGATACCGGTGGTGTGTAGGTGTTTAAACAACAAGCATGTGGCTGGCCACGGTGGCCATGCTTGCAAATGCATTAATCAATATTTCACGGACCATACATCGCAGAGGCTTATGCGATGGTTTGTGAAAACACGATTGTGAGGATAGCCGCCGAGCCACAGGACGTGGCATTGACAGGGTATGGATGGGAAATTGGAAACGTGGAACATTGACATTAATAGTTGGAACATGAGGATAACAAGTAAGAAAAAGAAAAGAAAATAGAGTGTGCCCATACACATTTTTTTATTTATTTATGTAATTAAAGTACTTTTTACAATCGTTACATACATACAACTTTTTTCTTTACCCTAGGCTGTTATAGTTCTAGTTTTTTTAACCCATGGCTTGCTGTAAATAAGTTTTCCACGAGGAGTATGGACTAATGTTGTTAAAAACTGGGGAAGCAACAATGGTTTTATAGGTTTAAAAACTTGATCTTCTTCTTTTACATCATCATAGTCATCATTATCATCATGATCATCATTATTATAACTATAATCACTATGACTATGTAGTCCTTTTTGATCTTTTTTCATGGACACCTCTTGTAGAGTTTGCGTGGCTTTTGATAGTTTTGTTTGCTTTACAGATAGCTTGGAAAAGGGTTTAAACATAACTTTTTGAGGAGATGGTAAATGTTTTTAACAAACAAGTTACTATGTTGAGTAACACATGTTTAGCCTACTTTTCACATTTTGCAAAAATGAGGAAAAAGTAGTCTTATGAGATCGGGCAAATGTGTGTCTGTCTGTCTGTCTGGCTGTGTGTGTGTCCCCCCTCCCCTATCAACTCCTAAACGCCTGGAGCAATCGAAACAAAATTTGGTAGGAGTAAAGATATATACCCTAATATCTCACAACCATATTTGAAAATGATGTCAGTGCTACCAACTGCTAAAAAATCGCAATTGAAATTTGAGCTCCATGTTGGATATCTTGGAAGGTATGAATGGGAGCTATTTCAAAATTGGCACACGTATGGATAATAATATTGCAGTTTAATTTCCAGGAGGCCATACATGGCAGTGTTGCCAGAATGATTATAAGCCTGCTGATAGGTCCAATTTTAAATGCATATAACTTCTACACTATCAATTGGAATTCAACCAAATTTCGTATGTTGTATGTGTACATAACCAGATATGACTGAGCGTATTCTTAAGACCCACCAGGGCTGCCAACTGTTAATAAATGCTCCTAATTTATTTTATCCAAATACCAATATATCAGAAAGTATGCAAGCCGACAGCTTTAAACTATGCACACGTATAGTACCTGACATTCTATATTAATTTGGAGTTACTTATATACGTCAGTGCTACCAACATGATTCTAAGCCTGCTGAGAGGTCCAAATTTAAATACATGTAACTTCTATACCATCATTTGGATTTCAACCAAATTTCGTGTGTGCTATGTGTAACATAACAGATATGACTATGCCGATTCTGAAGAGTAACCAGGGCCGCCAACTCTTAATAAATACTGTCTCTATTTTTGTTACCCTAATATCAATATATCAGAAAGTATGCAAGCCATTAGCTCTGAACATTGCACACGTATAGTACCTGGCATTCTAGATGAATTTGGAGTAACTAATATACGTCAGTGCTGCCAATATGATTCTAAGCCTGCTGATAGGTCCAATTTTAAAATGCATGTAACTTCTATACTAACTAATGGATTTCATTCAAAATTGGAACAACAATAGATCAGATTATTTCAGATTATTTCTGACCAATAAATGCATGACATTGTTGCCAACATGATTTTACGCGCGCTGTTAGATCCAATGTTTAACTGCATGTAACGTCCATGCAATTCATTGGACTTCAACCAAATTTTGTATTCTGTACCTTAAGAGATGGAACTAAGAATATATTCAGTCATCAGGGCTGCCAACTGTAGTGCTCTATTAGGCTACATTATGCCAGGTATACAGCATTTCGAACTAATTAGAAATTTCGATATTATCAACTTAATTTCGTCATTATTCTAGATATACTGTAGAATAATCATTGGCATGAAAAGTAGGCTCTTTAGTTCGTCACGGAACTTCTTGTTTTTGTTGGGATTGCTTTTTTTTGTCCTTTTGATAATGTTTTGTTAACACCATCTGTGTTTCATTTGGTATACCATATTGATGATTACCCACACTTAAGACCTCACCATGTTTACTTTTTAGATGACCTGGACATTTTGTTTTCCTTTGTTTTGAGCACTGTGAAATATGATGCTATTCACATTTTCTCGCTTATAGTTATAAGAGTAGCCATGATACAGGGCACGTGGTTTACCTTTAATTCCGTAGTAGCATCTGACTTGTATATTTGATCCGCCTACTACAAAGGTTAGAAAACTTTTGGTGAAAGAATGTTATTGTTTTGACGTTTTATGTAGGATTATGTTGGTGGCTTATGTTGGTAGCTTATGTTTGTGGCATATATTGGTGGTTTATTTTTGGTGGTTTATGTTAATACCATATTTTAATGGCTTTTTAGAGGCTTATGTTAATGTCTTATGTTGGTGACTAACGGGGGACGTTCATGAAAAACACACACTATTTTAAAGATGTACCAAACCCACAATTTTGAAGATATGAAAATAAAATTTTGTACCATGCTTTATATTAAGTTCGTGAATATACTGTGGTGAAGTTCCTAGGTTATAATTTCAACATTTACTTTTTTGTAGGAGAATCCAAAGTTATATTTCCAAAAAATCATAAATGATCCTTTTCTCAGAAACTATTCAACAGATTTCTACAAAACTTTCTGTATTTAATCTCTTTGCATATAGTAAGCTTCTCTCATGAAATATTTTGGCTATATTTAATATGAGAATTTTAATAATTTTTAAATATAATTCTGTACGTATAATATAAAATCCACCCAAAATTCCAAGCACTAGGTCCCATATCTCAGCTTATACACATAATTTTGAAATGTTCTCATGAGAAAACATTTATTATGTTTCTAGAAATGCAAACACAAAATTTCATAATCCTAGCTTTTTTAAATCCTGAGGAAAAGGTACTTAAACATTGAAATATATGATTTTCAGGAAGTGCAATTTAAAATTCAACATAATGTTTTTTCTTCTGTTACCTCTTTAAAAGGCTCCATAACTGTACTCAGGGTCCTCTTTCGCTATAAGGCTTCTCTTTTGGCTTCTTGTTTCTGTCTCATTTCCTTAAACAGGTATTCAACTGACTTTTCAGCCGCAGAGAGGCGCTGTATATCTATTTTTCTCAAGATGTCATGAGTAAAACCTCCTATCTCGAAGCTCATTTCATCCTCCCTACATTACCATCATTGAATACAATGACTGCATCATAAGTAGCAATTCTGACAACTGTAGCAGAAGAAAATGTGGTTTTAGGGCATCGTTTCCATATGAGTGAATTTAGAGACTCATTTGAATTCTGGGTTTTGCCATGAACACACTTTTTGAGAAGGTCAGGATCAGTCAGAAACCTGTAAGTTGACAACATCCGGGATACAATTTGGAAGCCTCTCCTTGTGAAAGTAAGGGATGGTATCCCTATGAGCCTGTAGATATTTACACCAGCTAATGTGACACAGATGGTGAATGGGATGTTTATCTGTTGACACCATGTGGAAATATGTAGCACATACCGCGCTTTTCATTTCACTTACACTGGATAGGTTCTGTCTGATGGTCTTGACATAATGCACTTGAAGAGTGCATCTTCTAGCATTCAGCAGCTTCTGCAAACGCTGCATATCCATTTTTCTGTGCACTCTACATGGCCGTGGCATTATTGAATTATGAACAAAAGAAATATTTTCGTAAATCGCCGTCAGCAGCACAAGGCAAAACAAGAATGGTTTCTTTATAGGCTAAACCAAGAAGCAGATTGATTGTTATGGTTTCTAAGATACGGCATAGGGTCGCAGGTGATCTGTAAAGACCATAAAGTATGTATCACGGCCTCCTAGATGTATCCCGCGCAATTTTGCTTGAATGTAATCCACGGAATCGTTGTTGACCGTGCTAGTATCTAAGAGTTACTTCAAATCGAGGGAGTGACAGGAAGGTCGCGCTACACATTTAATTTTTTTTCAGGCACTTCGGATGCGATTTTATTACTGAAACTTTGGGAATTTACTGTCAATGAATTCTATTAATAAATAATAAATAACTTGAAAATTGACATTTTCAGTCCATTTCATGAACATCCCCCCTTGACAGTTTTTGTTATTAATGTATTTGATTTACTGAGAACCATAGTAAGAATTTATACTCTGGACCTTAGAACCACGGGTTCAACATTATTAGAATATTATTTTGTTTTACATGGTGCTGCTTATAATTATAAGAATAACCATGATAAAGTGGCCATGGTTTACCTTTATTGGTCATAGTATATGTAGAAAAAAATCAAGTGCCTAAGGCAGAGGTTCCCAAACTTTTTAACCCACGGCTCCCTTTTAGTACAAACATGGCTTGGTGGCACACCTAGTATAATTTACCCATTTTGCATTTCATTACATTTTAAATTTCTCTTTTGAATAGTTAATTGTTAATATATTTTTACATAAAATTGTAAATAAAATTGTTACTATTTTTATAACAAAACACAATTCAGGATTTTAAACATTTCTTACAGATTGGTCAGTTGCTGACAAAGTTTACCAGGTTTACCTTGTTCTTACAGAGGTCAAGAAATAACATTTAACATACAAGAGTTGTAATAATACATGATTTATTGCAAAAAATCAACTTGAAACAAACATTAGAAAAACACAACTCTAAAAAACACAAACTAAAAAATTCAAAAACATAAATGAACATAAATTAAGTGCCAACTTGAAAAAAATTATACATAAATTAACGAAGTCCATAATTTTCAATGGGAGAGATGCGCTTGATTGTCTTTTATAAGTTCATTGTACCTGGGAGTAAATTTTGATAGAGCAAACCGAATTTCATTTTCAATTTTAAGCTTTGTTCTATACTTGGATTTCATCACTGCAACAGCCAAAAAAACACACTCGCAAAGGTAAGAACTGGCAAACGGAATAACAGTACGCAAAGCCTTCTTGCTCAATACTGGAAATTCGTTTTCAATACCACTCCAAAACTCAAACAGGAATTGGGACTGAAATTGTGATTTCAATAACAAGTCCGTTGAAATGTCAATCAGCTGTTCTGCTTCTTCATTACTGAAGTGTTGAGGTACAGTATTTCAGTTTGAAAAGGGTCGTTTAGGCTACCCACTGCTGCGCTTTGATTTCATCTTTTGGCAGGTAGTCTTCAAAATAACTCTGTAATTGAGACAAGTGCTGAGTCAACATTTTTTTCATTTCTCCTTTCAGAGTAAAATCGTTTTCTTGTAGAAACTGGTTCAAAGTTGAAAACTTCGAACTATCTCCGTTC
This sequence comes from Meconema thalassinum, assembly GCA_946902985.2. NCBI lineage: Eukaryota > Metazoa > Arthropoda > Insecta > Orthoptera > Tettigoniidae > Meconema > Meconema thalassinum. The sequence continues at coordinate 149,888,291 of OX336397.1, forward strand.
CTCAAACTTTTTTCCCAAAGCATACGTTTCTTCTTGAATGCTTCAACTTTACTAGTCATTTGAAAAATATCTGTATTGTTCCCCTGCAAAGACTTGTTAAGAATGTTCAAACGTTCAAAAATGTCTGTCAGGAACGCCAGTTTAAGGAGAAAACTTTCATCAATAAAAATATCAGCAAGAACATTATATTCTTCACTCAGAAACATGTGGATTTCTTGTCTCAGTTCAAACACTCTTAGCAGAGAATTGCCCAGAGATAGCCATCGCGCACTGCTATAGTACAAAAGCGAGGAATGTTGAGCGCCTGTGTCATCACATAGTTTAGAAAAAAAACAGGGCCTTCATTGGTCTTGTTTTGATTAAGTTTATTACTTGTATCACGGTTTTTAAAGCTGCACTTAACTCTGAACTGAACTTTTCTGCTGCCAGTGCTTCTCGGTGTATAATACAGTGTGTCCAAACCGCATTTGGGGCTTTTGCTCGATAACGAGATTGCAGTCCCTTGTAGTGGCCTGACATTGAACGGCCTCCATCAGTACACACCCCAACACAGTTTTCCCAGTTAATATCATTCTCTGCCATAAAACCGTCAACAATATCAAACAATTCTTTACCAGAGGTGCCTCCTTCAATTTCTTTACAAAGCAACAAGTCTTCTATCAACTGTTTTTCATTCACATACCTAACGTAGCAAATTAAATGAGCGTCCTTGTGACTGTCAGTAGCCTCATCTAATTGAATTCCGAACTCTTTACCTCTCAAACTATTTATAAGTTGGTTGCTAATATCCTCAGATATGTCATCAATCCTCCTGCTTATTGTATTGTTTGACAGTGGAATTTTAAGAAGCTGTTTCCCTGCTTCCTCACCGATCATTTTCTTAGCCATGTCAACAGCAGCAGGTAATATCAGCTCTTCCACAATTGTGTGAGGTTTTTTGCATTTTACAATGCAATATGCCACTTTGCATGAAGCTAAAAGAGCATCGCTGTTGGCTTTGGAATGTTTAGAAAAAGAAGCCTTTTGTTTTACTGCATCAGTTTGCTTTCTATGAAAAAACTCTCTTGGTTTCCCAGCCATGTTTGGGTGGACAGTTTCTAAATGTCGTTTTAGTTTGCTAGGCAGCATAGATTCAACTGATAAAACCTTCATGCAAACAACACATTGTGGGCGCTCTCCATTATTAATTTCAATACAAGAAAAACAAAAATCTAAATACTTATCGTCATATTTTCTGTATTTTGGTTTACGGCTTCCCTCAGCTGCCTCAGCAGTATCGGCATCGCTCTTCGCAGAAGTTGATGCGAACGCACTACTTTGCTTACTTCCTTCTTCAGTTTTATTTGACGATAAGAATCTTTTCATTTTAACGAAAAATTTAATAACTAACAATTGAAAAAACAGAACAAAACAACAGCTTCACTACTTTGATTAATTACTTCACTTGTGCGTGACGCGCAGAACACCTGAACACTGCCAATAACAACTGACAACTGAAAACAAAACAATAGCAGAAACTGGAACGCAAGCAGTGGACTGTCTGCCGAGGACGTACGACGATTTCCGAAAATACACGAAGGTAGTTCCGTTGCCTAACAACGAGTTCCAAGAATAGAATGACGTGCTGGCCGGGATTGCAGGCTGCGCTGAATGCAGAGTAGAGTGCTAGACTAGATAAAGTACACGGACGCGTACACATAGAGGCCGCCGGGCAACGTTCACGGCGCTTTCCCCAAACGCAAAAGCTTACAACGACAAAAACGTTCCGATAAAACTTTGCGTAAGTTTTTTAGTAGGCCATTTTGGTAGACAACGGCGGCGCACCTGGCACTAGCTCGTGGCGCACCGGGGTGCCGCGGCGCACATTTTGGGAACCGCCGGCCTAAGGTGTACCAGCTGTGGAATTATTCATAAAGTCATTGAATATCAACCCTTCAAAATACACCTACCTGGATACTCCTTTTGTGGTCCCAGCACTCGGCTTGATCATTGTTTGGGACGTGGGAGACACATGCATGCGGGAAATGATAATATAGCGTATTATAACAATGATGCATCATTAAGACGTGTTGTTAATAATGTGTTGTTAAACATTGCTAAGCAACCATTAACCGCTTTTAATGCTACTGTATTAGAAAGATTGGTAGCATTAATAGTTATTGGTGGAATGAATGGTAAATGACTTTTATATACGTATAAACTTTAGGATTAATAAAACAATCAAAATGTATACCATCACTGTTATGATTTCAAAAAATAGGAAACAAGCGTGTATGTTGTTCTTTGTTTTATTATGAATAGCATAATAATAATTATTATTATTAATTTAACATTTGTATAATAGTATTATCAATATAATATTATAATTAGTATCAACATATATAGAGAGAGACAGACAGTGAGAATAATTATTATTTTAAACATGAACCTAGGTTGATAACTTTTGTTTAAATTGAATGACACAATGATTTTTTCTTGCTAGTTTATACCTAAAAATAATGGTACATCCTCTCATCCAAGACAGTCACAAGTTTTAAAAAACCATAAATTTTAAAGTAGGTGATACTTATACAGTCGTAAGGAAAATTATTGCGTAGCTTCATTATTCAAACTTTCACTTCGATTGCATGATTAAGATACATGATATAAAAAATTAATTTAAAAATTTCGCACAGCCGCCATCTTGAGGTTATATAAACAACTGAACAAAATTAGATGCCAGTGCATTACAATATGTATAATCATTTACTGTACCACATTTCAGTGCGCTCAGATGATTAAATCACGAGAAACGTCTATTAAAAGGTTTCAACTTCGCTTTGCCGCCATGTTCGTTTTGTACTTCACAGGTTCTTGAAAACTACATAGATATACGGTACTTGCAACAGTTCCGTTTATCACCGGACAAAATTTTGGTGTGGTATCTGTAATAGTTTCGGAGATATAAAATGCCAGTGAAATATTTCCCACAGCCGCCATTTTGAGGTTATGTAAACAATTGAACTAAATTACACGCCAGTGCATTACAATGTGTTAAACATTTGCTGTACCAAGTTTCATTACGTTTGGTTGTCTAAATCGCGAGAAAAGTCTATTTAAAAGTCTCAAATTCGCTTGGCCGACATGTTAGCTTTGTAGTTATCAGGTTTTTGAAAGTCTCATAGGTGAACTTGTAGTAGTGGCCTCTATCACCGTACAAAATTTCAGGGTGATATCGGTAATAGTTTCAGAGATACTGAATGCTGGTGAAATAATTCGCACAGCCGCCATGTTGGATTGGTGAGGCACAATAAAATTTGAAGGGCACGGTCGGGGTCGTCCGCAATGGTGCTATGATCTTACCGAGTTTCATTGACATCGCTCCAGGAGTTTAGAAGTTATTAGGTGGGGACACACGCACACACACAAGGACAAAAGTGATCTCATAAGCCTATTTATTCATAAAATTAAAATAGGCTAATAACAAGTAGCTCCGTGAAGAACTATACAGCCTATTTTCATATATCGTACTCATGTTAATTGCCTGTATCAACATACAAATTTCAGTTTGATTGTTGTGATATATTCATAGATATTGAAAACCGTCTAAATATTGCAGATGGTCGCCAGGTTGGATTTTAATTAAATACTATCCAATGAAGATTATTGTGTACGTGTGGTATTCAAACTTCAATCGCATGATTAGGACACAAGATATGAAAACGAGATTTTAAAATTTCACACAGCTGCCATCTTGTGGTTATGAAAACAATTGAATTAAAGTAGATGCCAGTGGATTTAAATTTGTATAAGCATTTAACGTGCAAAGTTTCACTGCACTCGGATGGTTATATCGCGAGCAACGTCCATTGAAAAATTTTTACTTCGCGTCGCCGCCATGTTGGATTTGTGCTTACCAGGTTACTCAAAGTCCAATAGGTGAACTTGTGTTCATAGCCTCTATGTACGTTAAAAAATTCAGTTCGATTGGGTAAAAAATCGTAGATATTGAGAACCGTCAAATGTACGTATTTCGGATGCTTGCCATTTTGGATTGTTATGTGTATAGGTCATAGGGTTATGTACCATTAAAGGAAAATTAATGCGTAGCTTCATTATTCAAACTTTCACTTTTATTTTGGTGGAAGTGATCAGGCAACTGCCACACACCTGAGTAATACGGACGGTTATAGCGACTGGGAGTCATTGCGGAAAAAGCCTAAAGTCACACCAGCGATCGGCAGACCATATCAAGTATTTCGCCAAATGGACGGGCCTTAGCGCAAGTATTAGAAAACACTACACCATAAATCAGGCGCATGCTCATATGATCAACGCTGAAAACAAACACTGGAATGATGTACTCACAAGAATCATCGCAGCAGTACAATACTTGGCTGAGACAAATTCTGCCTTTCAAGGGAGTTCGTGCCAACTGTTCGAGAGAGAAAATAGGAATTTTCTAAAGTTGATGGAAATGCTCGCTATTTTTGACGGGCCGATGAAGTAAAATCTTCGGCGGGTGCGTGATGACGAAACCCACGTGCATTATCTCGGTCCCAAAATACAAAACGATATAATTTCGATGTTAGGTAAGTTAAAGTTAAACTAAATTTAAACGTTAGGTTAGTTCCTTAAATGGAATTAGCGAAAAAATATTTTTTTCTTTTTTTCCTTTTCTTAAGGCGCTGCTAAGAAGGGAAAACTACTGAATGCTGTTCGTGTCACCAAATATTACGCGGTTATCCTAGACTGTACGCCCGATGTGAGCCACAAGGAGCAAATGACGTTGTTGATATGATGGCAGAAACTCCAAGGATCGTCGAATGGTTCATCGAGTTTTTGGAGGTACACGACACTACGGGAAAGGGGTTAGCTGAGATTTTAGAGGGAGTATTGGAGGATAATGATCTTGATATCATGGACTGTAGGGGACAAGGGTATGACAACGGTGCTAATATGAAGGCCAAGTATAAGGGAGTGCAGACGCGAGTAAAAAATATTAATAAACCAGCAATGTTCATGGCATGTGTTGCACATAAACTTAACTTACTTTTGGGTGACATGGTTAAATGCAACAAGGACGCTATGAAATCTTTGGGTAATGTTCAGCGTCTGTACACTTTGTCTGTAGCTTCCACGGAAAGGTGGGACATTTTGTGCGAACTCTGTCCTGGCCTCCTCACACTAAAATATTTATCTAGCACGAGATGGGAATGTAGAATTGATAGTGTCAAGCCCATCAGGTACCAGTTAGGCAAAGTAAACGAAGCTCTAGAAAAAGTGGCAGAAACTACCAAATATCCTGTTACCCGGTCAGAGGCCCAATCTTTGTTGCTTCATACAAGTTCGTATGAATTTGTTTTAAGCCTCGTTATCTAGTACGATATTTTATTTTCTGTGAACTCAACAAGTAAAACTCTCCAATCTGAGAAGACTTCGTTAGATACGGCTTTAACCGAACTTCAGGGCCTAAAGTCATTTTTTCAAAATTATCGTGACACTGGCTTTGTAGATGTGTGAACTGCGTAGAAAATAGATTTAACGATTTTTTTTTTTTCATGAATACTTTGGATTTCTTTTCGATCCTTCCAAGCTTTCCAATTTGGGGGAAAAGCAATTGAAAGACCATGTCAAACACTCCGTAATTTTCTAAACGACGGGGAGCTTGAAGATTTGGATGCAGAAGATCTTTTTTCTGGAGCTTTAGGTACGCTGTTCCGTCATCTGTAAAAAGTGCTTTAGGTGCATTACAGTACTTACCCCGATAAAGAGTCCTATCCTAATTTATCGACGGTCTATCGAATTATGCTTACAATTCCTATGACGTTTGAGTCGGGGGAAAGAAGTTTTTCCATTTCGATACTAATCAAAAACTATTTGCGATCAACGATTGCGCATGAGCGTCTGAACTGTTTGGCTACTCTATCAATCGAATGTAAGACGGCCAAAAAATTAGAAATGAACGATTTAATCAGCACTCTTGCCATAGCAAAGGCATGCAAAGCGCCTTTTACATAAATAAAGAGCTCTAAATTCTGAACAAAAAATAGAAATTATTTTTATTTTTGAAAAAAAAAACTGTTTTGTAAACCATGTTATTTCTCGAACAAAGGGGTCGTTCAGCTCATAGTTATCGGTGAAAGTGGACTTGCAGCACTTTTAGTAGTTTAGTTTATGAAAAACTGTATAGCCATAGAAATGTTGAAATATGTATACGTGATTGCGTATTATTATTAATTATGTGCTTTAGGGTAAGAAAGTACATCAAGCACATGCTTCGTTTTCCATAATATGTTATTTAAGCCAAAAAAATCCCCGGTGTTAGCTCATTATATTACGTTTCCATTGATATTGCTTGTTGCTTTTATATTATCACGTGCATCCTGTATCCAATTTTATGCTTACCCTATTTGTTGAGGTTTGTTTAGAAACTAGAAATGTAATAAAATGAGCTTTAACTAGCCTAAGATTGTAATTTCTTTTAGAACATCACTCTCCGTACAACACAGCCACTTACAGTCTAAAATTTGCATTTACTACCCCCCCCCCCCCCCCCTCTCACCGCGAATTCATGCCTACTAGGCCCCGCGCACATTCTCGCGCCAATCCCCGCGCACCCTCGCGACGGCCCTGAGTGGCGGATCCGGAGGGGGGCACCAGGGGCAAGTGCCCTCCCCGAAAAACCAGTTGTTTGCTACATTGATATTGCCGATAAAAATGATTGTTTCTCCAAACTGCACTGCAAGTAAAATCTTTGCTCTATTGCCTGCATTCATGTAGCCTATGTGGTCAATGTTCGTTATCATACAGTATGTAATGGCAACACTGTTAATATAATCGCTACATCGACAGTGTTGCAAGTGCAGAGAGATCTTTTAGCAACCTGCAACTTATCAAATCATGGCTACGAACGCGAATGACAGAGGAAAGGTTGAATGGCTTGTCTGTTATTTGTTCACCGTGATATAAATGTTGACGTTGAAAAGGTTCTAGAACGTTACTCTAAAGGGGGTAAACGAATGATCGCCCTGGATTTTATTTTGTAATAGGCATGTATTTTGCTTAGGATAGTCATCGAATAGAATCCCAATCAGTATTCAATACAATTGTTTTTTTAAATTTATATGTATGTGACTAGTAGTGACTCAGTGACTGACAATGTTGGTACTATGTACATATTTTGTAACATTTGTGTAGTAGACTTGTAGGCCTATATTGTCTTCAGATAGTCACTATGATTGCAAATGTTTTTAATACATATTGGACTGTATAATGTGCATTAACTTACAATGTGGAAATGTAGGCTACATATTTTGAACAATTAAAAGCTTTTTACATAGTGACAATGACTTGAAATTGAAACCAATAAACTATTTTAATATAATGAATTTCTTGTAGAATTATAAAATATGGTGGTTGGATGTAGTGTAGTGTGGGTAGATTAATACAAATTTAGTCATGTTATTACATATTTTCTGTAGCTACTCTGAAATCCCTAGAGTGCTCCCTCCGAGGTGAACCTCTGGATCGCCACTGCGCCCTTCTCAAGCAGATATATGCAATTAAACAGGTAAGGGAAAAAATATAATGCATTGTGTCAAAATAACCAAAATATGCATTAATATGCCAAAAGTTGATTTTGCATGAACTTCCGGGCCTTAATTATGACATTTGATTTATATATTTAAATTCTTAATGTAAAATTACATAATATTGTGTGTTCTTATATAACATATTTGATCAAAATGACATTTTTTTAAACATTATTTCACTTTACGGTAGCCTATTTAATATTAGGCTACCGTAGGTCTACTTAGGCCAATTCTGTCTCTTACTGTATATGAAAGTTTTTTGCCGCATGAGAAATATACGGTAATTCGAAATAGTCAGTATGACAATGGTTGTTCACCTATGATGCGGACGCAGCCTTTTAGGGGGAAATAAAAAAAGGGCTAGGTTGGTAATTAGGGCGTACCGGTACGGGTTTACAGTGGCAGTTTTAGGAAAAGAACATGCTTATTAAGGGATTAAGTTTTCAAGTGGTATTTAAGCGGCATTAAGGGGGGAGAAAGTTGCAAAATAATCAATAGGTCACACCATATGCATACCGGTACCTGTTTAGTGAGCATTAAATGGCTCAAACGCACTTAGCCTATCCGACATGGCTGCAGAATCACCTGAAGGGTGAGGTTGCTAGCTATCCAATATCGTCACCGAGTTAGTTAGTACCTTCCACGTACCTCGCGGCAAAAGGGAATTTTGAACCCCATGTATGGATAATATGTGAAGTACTATTTACAGACGTGAGTAAATTCCATAATGAAGATGATTCTTACATCCAGAGTTCAACTTGGACATGTTCGTGCAGATTAATTTACAATATTTGACTGCCGAGGATAGACAGATTTAAATGTGCAACTAGAAACGTTATTACGACGATAATTATACAAGTAACCCGGTGATAGTAATATAAGTTGGTAAGGATAAATACATCTTTCAGTCCCTTCCGTTCAATGTTGGTTCTATGAGGGAGATATGCTGTGTTTGGTTTCAAGTGGGTTTCTTGTAACACGAGGTGTAAGTATTGTCTTGTACAGTATTTTCTGAAACTCATTGTATCCAGTTACTGCCAATTTCTTAGTAGGGCCTACTCATAGTTTGACTTGAGTTTACTTTCGAGTTTATTGGCAACTCCAGCTATCTGATATGACATCTAGCGGTAAAAATGAGAAACTTACCAAGTAGGGTACATTTGTCACGTGGTGACTGTTTGTATATGGTTTCTTGTATTGGTAAACAGATCGTGGCAAATTGTTCGTGTCTTTATACATAAGTAATAAGTTTTACTCGTTGATAGAGTGAAAAATGAGTAAAAGCAAAGTGCATTGCTCAGTTTACGGCTGTAAGTCGATGTATAAGAGAGCTGCGGATATACGTTTTCATCACTTTCCAAAAGATGCAAATAGCAATAGCCGAAATGTGATGATACCTAATAATACCTAATAATAATACCTTTCCACCCCGGGAAGGATCTAACACTTGTCGAGGTAGACAGACAGAAGACCTGCGACGTAAAGCCAGCGAAGGTTATTCAGTTTAAAAACAGCTGTTACGGTGGGCGCGCTGGTAAGATTGAAGTTACTTGAATAATTAATTAAACAATTAATTATTGGCTGCTTGGTAGGGAGAAGGGATGAGTTTAACTTGTATTAAAACTCGGGGGGCGACAGGAATTGCTTGATTTGGATGGTTAAAAGGTGGGTTTGGTGTTGAATATTTGAATGGTAGCGGAATCACTCATTCTACGGTGCCCACGGGGAGGCAAATTAGGCCTATATGACTCGTAGTGGAATAGCTCGAATATCGAAGAACTTAGCGATTACGAGGTGTAGGCTTGGCGGAAAGGCTGGCGGATCATCAGTTTGACATCAATTCACGATATAAGTCGGAGCTTGGAACAGTGGCGTCTGGTTTGCGTGGATGCCAGTCTCGGAATGATAAAAGTAGCACAGCTTCGGTGTGTTATTTATTTGTTTATGTAGGCTACCGTATTTCTCTATTTGAATGTCCTCGGCGTTGACTCAGGATCGACATTTACATTATATTGCGCATAATAGTACCGAAATAATGTCCGAAGTGTAGCCCTGTGTAAATTTGAATCAGCTGATCTACATCAACCATAAAAACTGATGCTTGATAATATGAAAATTACACCAAAAAATCCGGTGGAACACACAAATTAGATCACGTGTATCGCACAGTTATACATATATACAATTAAAAATAACACTGGCATTACTTTAGAGACCACATTTACTGATTATAACCGAAAAATAAAAATTGTTCCATATCAAACGCGTGTTATTGAGTATTTTAAACCCTACTTATCCAGACCAACCGCAGCGCCCCAAGTGTTAGTTTGAGTTGCCAATTGGTTTGTAATGGACGCCTGCCCCATCATAAAACCCATAAAGGACACTCCATTTCAGTGGCTGGCACCAGTAATTATTCATCATTCTATTGCAATTATGGACGTTAATATTTTACTCGGCATTATACCCTAACTATTATCTTATGAAGTCGAGCGCCATGGTCGAATAGGTTTTACCGCTAACCTCTTCTTCTCACAGTGCACTGGGAGGGCTGTGTTATCATTACCAGTAGCCTTACTTGAATCCCCTCATGTGTTATATATCATAATGATTTGGCGTACTGGTATAAGTACGGCCTCTTATAATCCTTGGGCGCACTTTGTGTGTTCTAGATTGCTGAACATTATGGAGCAAAAACCATTCATTAAGACTGAGCCAGAATTGCTGTCTGAAACTGATGAATTCCCTAATAATGTAAGTTGTATTTATTATGAATATCGTGTTACACAGCTACCAAACAGAAGGCTAACCAAGATGTTTAATATTTTATTTTTTACGTACCTTAGTACAGTTATTCTGTCAGTATGTTTTATGATGGCTCATACTTGTATAATCATTTCTAGGAATCAATTGACCCTCTACCCACTTATAATCTGCTGATTAACTCTAGTGATATATATGAATATGTTCACTGTGCTGGTACCCTGGGCCCAATTGTAGATGAAATCTATACCACTTTTTTGTGCTAACAGTAGTACAATTCTTGGTAATGCAAGTTTAATTCACTGACACCCTGGACACCCTGGACCCTATTGTACATTATGTCCACACCACATGTGCTAACAGTAGCTAATTTATTCGTGATGCAGGTTCACTTTGCTGGCACCCTGGGCCATTTTGTATTTGAAGTCCACACCACATGCAGTGGTAACAGTAGCTAATTTATTCGTGATGCAGGTTCACTCTGCTGGGACCCTGGGCCATATTGTATTTGAAGTCCACACCACATGCTGTGCAAACAGTAGCTAATTTATTGGCAATGCAGGTGTCTCCTGGTACCCTGGGCCCTATTGTAGGTGAAGTCCACACCACATGTAGTGGTAACAGTAGCTAATTTATTGGTAATGCAAGTTTACCCTGCTTGCACCCTGGGCCCTATTGCATTTGAAGTCCACACCACATGCTGTGCAAACAGTAGCTAATTTATTGGCAATGCAGGTTTGTTCCGCTGGCACCCTGGGCACTATTGTAGGTGAAGTCCACACCACATGTTATGCTAACAGTAGCTAATTTATTGGCAATGCAGGTTTGTTCCACTGGCATCCTGGGCCCTATTTTAGGTGAAGTCCACACCACATGTTGTGCAAACAAGAGCTAATTTATTGGTAATGCAGGTGTCTCCTGGTACCCTGGGCCCTATTGTACGTGAATTCCACACACATGTTGTGCTAACTTTAGCTAATTTATTGGTAACTAGCAGAAGTACCCGTTCTTCGAACGGTGTTCGGTGTTAATACCAGACATCATCAATTGAGCTACTGTTCCAATGGTTAGCGGTTTGTCATTCCTTCATAAGTTTACGAGAACGAAGTTAGTTTTCTGGGAATATCACACACACTGTTAATTTAAGGGCCTTAAAATGTGGTTTTCGGAGGCCCTTTATAGACTCCCGAATTTTGTGTCTGACATTGAGAAGCGCAACATATGCTATGGTCGTCCTTCTAGGATAATTTTTATATTTCGCCTATTTTAGCATGTATTTTGAGAAGTTTTTTCCTATATCCACCTTTCTACTGTATGAAAAGTACAGTGAAAATTATATAAATGATTGGTGTATTGACTCTCATGGATACCATACCTAATTTTACGATGCACCAAGCATCCAAACCGAGTTATACGCGTACATAAAGATACACAGAAAGACAGACAATTCTATTGTCTACAACATATCACCCAGATATCCAAATATGGACATATCTACCACACAGTATCAAACAAAATCATCCTTACGATGAACCCGTATGTCAAAAAAAAAAATGAAAGATTACCGGTAGTTAAAATGTGCTCTCAAACTAAATTCAACTAACGTGTACTTCCTGACGTGAAATAATATTGAAAGCCTTGTAGACGAAACGCGATGCACGTCACATAAAAACTGACCCTCTACGTTGTGTTAGGTCCCCATACACAGGAAGTCCCCTTTCATAAATTATAAAGGCTTGTGGTGCATGAAAATTCAGGTTCTTTAGCCTCAAATGACCCAAATTCCTAAAAGCTTCAAAAAATGATGATTCAATTCAGGAATTTTTGAAAATAATGTTGCTGTTAGGAGATATAATAGACCTGTACTACATGTCGCACGTGAAAATTGCGTGAAAAAATTCTATGTTACACTTTGACCCACTTAATTGCATTGATAAATTATAGAGTCTAATTTGGTTCCGTGATAAGTAGGGGGATGGTAGGGGTTCTAAGCCACTCGGCGTTGCTCGAGCGGCGTTCATATTAAATAATTAATTTCTGGCCAACCCATGGTCGGATTTTAACAAATGAGGTGTCGTTCGACTCTAGCTGACGTCCTCTTTGTTATGGACCCTGTATGATATTTTTTGAAAATTTTTGTTTTTGAAAGGAGGTGATAGTTTGAAAACCAAACATGATAGAATGTTGTGCAATAGCTTAAACGAACGGTCTCTATGTTCTTTATTTTTTATAATAAAACTTTTTTATTTTTTATGTTTTTTGAAAAAAGTGTAATTTTGAAATTCCTATATTTTGGAAGCTAAAGAGTTTACAAAAACATTTGTTTGACATAAATGAATGGCCCTGACCCCCTCTACCCGCAAAATAAATTTCAAGCCTCTAGGACTAAAACTGTGCAGTAGTGCTAGAATGGGGGTTCTATCCATTATCGCGTGTGTGCATGAATACTTATGGCTATGTTGGAAAAAGGTTAGGTGGTGGGGAGGACTAGGGTTAAGTGAGGGGTCGTTTAGATGGTATTTTTCCACTCTATTTGATGGTGAGATTAATTTTTAAAATGAGTGAAATTTGGAAACGCAATTTGAGGTAAACGTGCGTTTTTGACATTTTGGTGATATTTAATGTGCTTGTAAAGCTAGAACGATGTGTTGATTAGGAACGGGGTGACGTCCTCTTTGCTAAGAATGTGTGTTTTTATTTTTTATTTTTAAAATTCTTGTTTTTTGGATTGGCGCTATTTTGGAAACGGTGAATGTTGGAAAAAAGTTTGTTTGACGTTAATGAAAGGTGGGTATGCCCTCTAGGTGGACAGCAAGTTCCAAGGGTGTAGGAGGAAAAAAAATGATAGCCTACTTTCTCGCGAACATTGGTGATCATTGGCGAACGGATGGTTGGATTTTAACAAATGAGGTGTCGTTGGACTCGAGCTGACGTCCTCTTTACTATAGACCACTCGTTATATTTCTGAAAAATTATTTGAAATATTTTGTTTTTAAAAGTAAGTGATAGTTTGAAAACCAAACATGATAGAATGTTGTGCCATAGTTCAAACCAATGGTCTCTATGACCTTTATTTTTTATAATAAAACTTTTTTATATTTTGAGATTTTTTGAAAACCCTTAAATTTTGAATATTTACTATTTTGGAAACTAACACGTTGACAAAAAATTTTGTTTAACATAAATGAAAGATCCCTATCCCCTCTACCATGAAAATAAATGCCAAGTCTCTAGGACAAAAAACTATGCATTTTTTTAAAATAAAATCGTGTTTGTAGACAGAGAGCCGGTAGCGCTTGACGTATGTTACAACGGGGCTATGACTGAGCATGGTGAATACTGGAAATGGCTATTTCGACGGGGGCGATGTATGGCAAAACGAGGGGTTGCTTTCCGATATTTCTTCCTATGACGAATGAATGAAGGCGAATATTTTGAAATGTGACAAGCATGCTAAGATTTTTTTACCCATGAAGGGGATCTTTAACGTTTTAGTTACGGTGATGAGCGAGATCGCTCTCTGACACATCAGACGTTTGTAGGATATGACCAAGCGATTCTTAGACATTGGCGATCTCGGTGACCGTACCCGGAAGAAATGAATTGCTATTTTGGTGGGATGGTGGGGGCAGCTTATGACGGTTGGTTTTGTGACATTTCCTATGACGGATAGAGGCGAATATTTGAAAATGTGTTAAGTGTGCTAGGATTTTTTTTACCCCTGAAGGGGATCTTTAACATGCTAGTAAACGGTGATAAGCGAGACTGCTGTCTGGCACAGTAAATGGTTTTAGAATATGGAAACCTATAACATTTGCTCGACCAAGTCATGTGCATGTACGCAAAGAGCCAAAACGGTAAGGTCATTGGCCTGAAATGTTATAAACTAAATATTGAACTGGGTAAAGTCATGTGTTTTAGGATGAAAGTATGTGGTTAACATGATCATGTATTGAGGATGGCCGCTTGCTAGTAATTATTATTACAGTAAATTGTTTAATAATAATAATAATAATAAAAAGACACACACATGTTTTGAATGCTAACACGAACACAGTCCAGCTCACTGGTAACTGAATATTGTACCTAGCCAGAGGACTCGTGAGAGCTGTTGCTGGTGCAGACGAGGCAGGAATTTCTACGTTAGCAGGAAGTGTGATATCAGCTTACTTGCCTCGTGGTGGCTAGCAGGTGTGCTGTTTAAGCAGAGACCGCCATTTTGGTTCTGAGACAGTAGGACTACCGATGTATAAGAGGTAGCCATTTTGGTTCTTTATTATTAAAAACATGAAACTAGTATAAGGTACACGAATCTTATTCAGATTGAGGAATGTGAAGAGGCGTGCTTGTCACATTTCAAAATATTCGCCTTCATTCATTCGTCATAGGAAAGAATATCGAAAAGCAACCCCTCGTTTTGCCATACATCGCCCCCGTCGAATTAGCCATTTCCAGTGTTCACCATGCTCAGTCATAGCCTCGTTGTAACATACGTCAAGCGCTACCGGCTCTCTGTCTACAAACACGCTTTTTTTTTTAAATGCATAGTTTTTTTTGTCCTAGAGACTTGACATTTATTTTCGTGGTAGAGGGGATAGGGATCTTTCATTTATGTCAAACAAAATTTTCTGTCAACGTGTTAGTTTCCAAAATAGTAAAAATAAGGGTTTTCAACAAATCTCAAAATATAAAAAAGTTTTATTATAAAAAATTAAGGCCCCCTTTTATCAGAGTACGGAGAAGAGTTACATCAATATCTAGTGTCGTGCACATGATGGATATGTGTATAAATTTTACGTTGATACACCCAGCCGTTCTCGAGTTATAAGGGAACAAAGTTGCCCACAAACAAAGAAATTCACAGATGGACAAAAAAAAAATATTTTCGCGCGCATCCATCATAAAACAGTCTGAAACGCGTAAATAACTCAAATTTCCGTAGAAATTCAGAAGAAACAGGCGAACTTTCATTTTTATATAGAGAGAGATGTATACTGCACCGCTCGGCGTTGACCGAGTTTTATAGATTTTACTCGCTAACCGTTGGAGATACACGAAAAGTGATAAGGACCTATCGGATAGAAAATTAAATTTTAAAGTTCGTATGTGCCATCAAAAGTTTGCTGTTGCTTAGCGTTCTCTTTTTATATGAAATGGAAATATGAAATTTTGAACCAAAGTGTGTAGTGACGTCACTAAAATGGTCGCCATTTTTAAATAGTGCAAAATATCGAAATCAAAAGTAGCCTATTAGTAAACGTGGTAAATCAGCTACATCCGTGCAAAATTTCATATCAATCCGACCAGTGGTTCTTGCGTGATTGAGTAACAGACAGGGTGACAGACAGACACACTCCATCTCATTTGTATATATTAGTATGATGAATTTTGACTCCACTGGCACCCTGGGGTCTATTGGAAGGTGAAGTCCGCACCACATGTTGTTCTAACAGTACGGTACCTAATTTATTGGTAATGCAGGTCATTGTTCTGGCACCCTTGACTCTATTTTAGGTGAAGTCCACACCATATGATGTGCCGGCAGCAGTTAATTTATTGCTGGCCAAATTGTCGGAGGTTGAAACACGGCTTTATTTTACAGCTAAAACCCAACACTCTAATTGTCAAGCAATTAAAGAGACACTAATCTTAATTATTTTCAAATCTAAGTTGTATTTTCATAGGATCTAAAGCAGAGAAAGTTGGAAGATTCGATTTTTGAGAGTACCTTGAATTATTGTCCGAAGATTTTACGTTGAGACGTACATTTCTGAATGTTGTGTTAGGGTGTCCAGGAGTTCCTTTGGTAGGAAAATGATAGACCCTTTCAAAAGCTATGCTAGCCCGCTAGTCACATGTGTACTGGACAACGTCGAGTTTCAATTGGAAATCTATATTATGAGATCAGAAATATCCGAACACTTACATGAAGCTTGGGGCGACGTCCACTGCTGCACATGGCCGGCAATATGGTACTGACACTACCCTTTGCCTTAATTATTATTAATCCTATGGTATGGTACACACATTATATTACATCGTAATGAAATATTGAAAAAACAACAACAACTAGATGGTCTCCTAATTTAACATGTAACTTCGAAATTGAGTCCACTGATGCAGGAGTCACTGAGGTAGAATTCAGTTTGTTACCGCTATAGGCTCTCATTAGACAGTCCTGAATGATGTGCTTCACCGTTTGTCTATCGGCTCCACAGTCACACTTTCGAGAGGGTAAATTACTCTTCCACATGAACATAGAGTCAACACAAACACCAGAATTGTTCCTGACCCGGTTTTTATTTTGACCATGTCCGACAAGGAAGATCAAAGCCGTGTACTTTAGATGTGACAGATGGCATGTCTTGGCACTCCTGTGGAGCAAAAATCTTCCAATCATGAGACCACTGCTGGACTATGTGAAAGTTCTCATTGGTATGTCTCGTAGCTTCTTCACAGGGGGCTGCCTTGAGCGAATTCTGGGTAGACATGCAGCAAGTTTATCAGCATTTATTGGGAGATCCTGATGTTGAAGTATCACGTGGTAAGCTTTGACCAGGATATTACACCTTCGGAGATGGGATGGAGGAATGTTGCTCATAACAGGAAGCCATTGAATTGAGCCTTCATGATATGCTAGCCGTCACTGTCAATGCGATGTACGTCCTCCCTTCACCTTGATCTGCTGTTAGCTGAGACTGTATATACATTGTTGGTCCACCCTTCATGACAGCCTTCAATGGTACACACATATTGTTAATTTGATGGTGAGTGTTTCTCGGACCTTCTTGGAGCGTTGACCGGAGGAGGAAAAAGGAATGTGGATCGGACTGGCATGAATTCACCATGCGAAAACCACCTAGAGGTGGTCATTATCAGACGGCGGTCGGCAATTTCGCTCAGAAAGCTCTCTAGATGTTGTTTATAAAAATATTAATTTTCAGTTCTATATTTTTTAACGCATTGCGTAATCTTGACAAGGTCTATGGGTCATGAATTATGTATTACAAGTGAATTGGTATGAAATGAAATTCCAGGTAGCTGTGCCATTGTACTTAGAAATTCTTCTATCGTTCCTGTTAAATTCCTTCTCAATTTAAGAATCCCTGAGATCAGTATTACTTTAATCTGGTCTCAAGAGGGCAAAACAAACAAGGCTCGGTACGAGATTTCTGAACGCATAATTAATCACTATTGCTTGTCTTTATTATCATTATAAAATGGTAAATCTAATAACTGCATCTACGACGGAAAGTCGCAACACACACACTCAATGCTAGTGACAATATGCTAGGCATACGTTTTGCGAGTGTATACTAACTGAAATGCCTTCAGTTATAAACTGCACATAAACTGTACGTTTTTTTTGCCATGTCACCGCTGACGTAAGAAAACTGTGCATGGGTGGTTGAATTACCTTCAGTGTTTCTTTTTTATTCTTTGAATCTTTCAGTGCAAGTTTACAAGTCATTTGTAAGACATAACTCCACCTACACAAAGTTAAATTTTTTAGAACCAAGTCATTTCTTTGCAGCACGATACAAACCATCACACGGATATCAAAATTGAGGAATCTTTTATTCAGGAGATCGTCCCATGCAAAAGAATAGAAACATCATCTTCTGATCTGAAAGCGGTAAGTATCTTCATTTCTCTTCACATCTCCTTAATAGCATTTCGGGATTAAGAGTTGTGTTTTCACAATTGTTTTGATGACAAACCGAAGCGTTTGGCTGTTAGGTTTAGTTTTATACAGCAAGCACAATCCATATTCATGGAAGGATGACGAAATAAATTATCTGTCCCAATTGAAACTTCCGCCCGGTATTGCCGTCTTTGTGCGATAATCTGAGCACTGAGTTCCTGAGGATGCAGTATAATGCCATTGGTAAAAGGTGTATTATGTGAAACTAACAAATGATTGGCACAAAATATTCATTCCAACGAGCATTTCATTCTATTCCGAAACTGTTAAGTTCTAATATTCCGACGTGAATAAAATAAATCCATAGAATTTCATGATATGTAAATATAAAGCGAAATTTAATCCATAGAATTACGGTTTATGCACCGCGGAATGGCATTCTCCATGAAGAGTTTGTCTTATTCAATCCAATGAATGATAATGATCGTATGGATTCGTGAGAAGTCGAGTGCAGGTCTTTCTAGTTGACGCCCGTGGGCCATCTGCGCACCGTAATACGGATGAAGTGATGATGAAGACGTCACATGCACCCATTCCCCGAGCCATGGGAATTAACCCCAGGTGAATAAAATCCTTGGTGGCTCGGCCGGGAATTGATCCCGAGACACGTTGGGTGAAAGCCTACTGTGGACTTAAAGTCTAGGTATTCAAATTGAATTAGGATATCTGTATTCTGGTCAGAGATCCCCCAATGACTGCTACAGACAGGAGCTGGATTTGACTACCCTCAAGAGTGTTCTTCTGTGCTTTTTCACTTGATGTTTCTAACTTATGACAGTGGAGCATTGCAAGAACATGTAGTTGACCTTAAGCATGAAGATAATTGAAAATGTAAGTTAAAAGTAAAAGAATGTTCTAGAACCTTACTGAGAAAGTAAATTGCTCTTACTTTTAATTATAAGTACATACCGTTATGAAGAAATTTATTGCAGCCGTATACCCTTTTGTCCACTACATAGGAGGTGTTAATTAGCCCTTAAATATAGTAAAGAGTTAGTAGACAATTATTGCTTCTTGGGAGGCACCGTCTTAGCATTTACCAGCTTGAAGATTCACTTAAAAGGAGATAGTTCATTATAAGTTTAAGAATTGTAGATTATACTCACTTATCTGTGTAATGCCCACTGGGATGGGATGGACACTACGAATGTCATTCAGCGAATATCTGTTCACTCACCTGACCAGTTCAGTACCATTACAGTTTTTTTATTTGTGTAAAAGTATAAGCACAGAAATAAATTATTCCATCTTATCCCCAGGATGTGGAAGAAAAGATCCAGGAACGAGAAAGTGTTGAAAGTGGAAGTTACTTAAATGGGTAAGTGTTACACATACGAAAAACCTGATCTTTTGCTTGACGTGTGCATAGCTGTAAGTTTTGGCTTGAAAAAGATTTGTTTAAAATGCGAAGACATTCGCCATTAAAATCCGTATTGATAGAAGTTAATCAACTATTCAAATAATACGCCAAATCAATACTCAATTTATATATAATTCTATATAAATTGGACATGTTTCGGCCATCAATGAGGCCATCATCAGCTAAACAAGAATCAATAAAGAATTAAGGTAAACTATTATAAAAGGACTTAAATCTAATAAGAAAAGAAATATTAAACTAATGTTAAAATTAAATAAAATGAATCACTATTAAAATGGGAATCCTCACAAATCAAATTAAATAAAATGGAAATAAAATACTTGTCATTTTTCTTCGGTTACCTATGGCGTGCTAAGTATCAAACATTAAATCTCGCTGACTTTTATTTGATTTTCACAGAGACGATAATAATGACATACTTAGCTTCATTGATCAAAACGGGGAACATATTATAGGTTACATATGTTATTTACATACCACGATAAAGCTGTAGAAGATAAGAATACATAATAATATATAAATGCAGTAAACATTTCTTCCATCATCTAAACATGTGCTTCATATTACCCACTATTACTTCACAGACATTTGCACACAAGAAGCTTTTATCTAACATTGTCGCACCAATTTTTTCGTTCTCTTACATCAAGGTATGTTACAATTTAGTATAATGTAGATCTTTACCACAATCATATATCTATTAATTTATTATTTTAATTACATAAAATTTTTCTCTGACATATTTATTTTCTTAGCAGGATACTTTATGTCAACACGATTACTTATTGGCACGTATTTAAAATTTTAACTCCATCTTGAGCGAAGATCTCCTTATTCGTCTCAAGCACTGACCCATTTACCTAATTCAAGCTCTAAACTACGTTCATGTCGGCACACTTAGTATTTGGCACCTATTCAGAATTTTAACTTCATGTTGAAGATAGAAGATTTACTTATTCATTTAAGCATTTATCTATGTGCTTATTCAATTTCACTGCTCTATATTAATTATTGGTTACAGAACTTTATTTTTAAATTAGTGTATTATTTTGATAAGAATTATTATATAGTTTAATATTTGTTTACATTCGCCAATAGTGTTATCTCGTTTTTAACTACATTTTGAAGGAAAATGATAAGTATTATATTTTCATTTAATTTAATTTGATTTGTAAGGATATCCACTTTAATAGTGATTCATTTTATTCAATTTTAACATTAGTATAATATTTCTTTTCTTATTAGCTTTAAGTACTTTTATAATAGTTTAGCTTAATTCTTAATTGATTCTTGTTTAGCTGAAGATGGCCCCATTGAAGGCCGAAACATGTCCTATTTATATAGAATTATATATAAATTGAGTATTGATTTGGCGTATTATTTGATTAGTTGATTAAGATTTGTTTGCAAAGTGTGATATGTCTCTCATTGTTTGTGTCTCATCCTTGAATTAGATATTGATATTAACTTTCTTCTAGTAGCACACACATTATCCATCTTGTTGAGTGTTCTCACTGTCTGGAAATATTTAAGAAACCTCTATCAGTCTGTTGATGGGAGCAATTTTTTGTCTTGTGGAAATATGCCTGGAAGAAATCCTCATGATGCAGAGATAAGAATGTGAATGATTTTTGTAAGGAACATCCATTTATTCACATTTCCCCACTCTGTCCTCAAACCAAGAATTACTTCTGTAACCAAAAACAAAAGCGTAAACAGCTCTCCCGTAACTCGAAACTATTCAAGAAATATCCAATAAAAGATCTAATACATAAAATCATAATTCATAGGAGGATTTTAGATATTTGCGAGTTATAGACCTAAAACCACATAATGATGCTAGGTTTTTGTTCAGGAAGAGAATGACATATTGAGCAGACAAGTCTTGTAGAGAAGTACACATTGGGTAGACAGGACTTGTATAGAAGTACAAATTAAGTAGACAGGTAAATAGGTATTGTGGGAGGCTCTATCCGCCTCCCATGAACGTAAAAATTCAACTTGATATCTCGTGTCACAACTCATCCAAAAGAGAAGTTATCAAAATAAACTTGAAATCTGGATTTTTGAGTTTTGCTTTACACAGTGTAAAGCAAAACTTTCCTCGGAAAGTTGCTATCCCTGCTTGTAAATCAATTACTATTCCATGCTCTGTTAAAAATTCCGCACCTAGAATCATGTCGAACTTAATATCTTTAAGTACTATGAAGACGTGTTCAAAATTTCTGTTGGCTATAGTGATGTTAATCAATGCTTGTAATTTGCAGTTAATAGAACGGTTAGGAATCACTCCTCTAACCTTCATTCCGGATGTGGGTAATATAGTAATGCCTTCTGTCAACCTGATATTCTCAAAACACGCCTCCGATATGATACTGACCATGGCTCCTGTATCCAGCAATGTCTTAAATTTCCGTCCTCCAACATGTACATCAATCATTGGTAGTTCAGTTCTCTCTCTCCTAATGGGATTCTCTTCGTCGTAAATGAGGTCTTCATCTACAATTCTATGTACTGCGATGATCTCGATGATAGGTTTGGAATTACTGGAATCTACTGTGACTGGTGATTTGTATTTGACTTTTTTTTTTGCTTGCGAGCCACTTGTACTAGGCCCTGGGTCTACGTTCCCTTGCCCTTGCTGCTGCTGAGTTGCTTCTCTCATCTGCTGCAAGTATGCTTGACTTTCTGCATGTCTCTCTTCCAAATTCACGCGATTGTCCCGAGGTTCATCTCTGTTCCACTGCCTATTATAGGTTTGAAATCTACCTCTTCCTTGCTGCCAAGAGTTTCTTCCCTTTATATCCCTGGGTCTGTAGGTTTGTGAATTGAGTTGCTGCTGTTGGTTCGCATAGTATGGCCTTCCACCTTGGTTCCATCTCCTATCTCGTTGATTATATCCACGATTCTCATAACGTCCTCTCCAATCTCCTGTATCCTGGAATGTTCTTCTTTGTGGTGGTTCAGTCTGTATTTTCCGGTCTGTCACGACTAGATTCACCTCTTGGTGCTCTGATCTAGTGTTTCTTGCGTGCATTAAAGAACTGGTGTGATCTAATTTCCTCAGAATTTCGTCACATGTCTTCAAACTATTCGCCCCAGATGCTATAAGCGTTCTCTGAACTTCTACCGGAAATTGCCTCCTTATCGCTTGAATCATCTCCTCTTCGGGTAATGGAGGTTCTAAATATTGTAACCTGGCTAACTGCGTTGTAAAATACCCCGCATACTGCGTCGGGTTAGATGTGGAATATTTCCTGGAGTAAAGTTCTGATCGTATGCTAAGTTGGTCTTCCGAACTCCAAAAACGCCTAAGGAATGCCTTAGCAAACTCCTCGTAATTCGCAAAGGTGCATCTAAAAGCTCTAAACCAGGTCAGCGCTTGATTCTCTAACGATCTTTCAATAACCCTTATCTCGCGTTCACTTGGGATCCGATTTTCATCCAGATAATCCCTGAGGTCTCGTAGGAACTCGATTGGGGTGATAACTCCCACACCACTAAACTTTTTCGGTTTTTCCTCATGAGTTCTAATGATAGTTACAGGACTAGCCCCAGTAAATCCTCTAGGTGTCGAATCCATTTCTCCCCATCGTTTCTCCTGGCTCATCTCTGGTGAGTTAATTTCCATCGTTTGAACCGGACTATTCATCTGTAAGAAGTTCTTCATACGCGTGATGCGGTCTAGGTGACTACCCTCCAGTATCTTTATGTTATCATTGACTGACGAAATCGCCCCATCTATTTCCGCTTTGACTTGTGTGATATTAGTATTGATTGCGTCCAATTTGTTTTCTATCTTACCTGCTTCCTCATCCATGCGTTTTCGATTTGCATCCACGTCTTGCGGTAATGTGCCAACATTTTCCTCCATCTTCTGGATTTTCGTCTCTACTTTTCCTACTTGTTCCGTCAATTCCTTTCGAATGCCGACAGTAGTTTCATTAAACTCTTTCCTTACTTCCACTATCTCATGTTGGTATTCCCCTTTAAGCTTGTCTACATGAGCGGTTATATCAGATCCCAATCCTTTAATGTTTTCATCTAGCCGTTTTTCTAGGGTCCTGACGTGTGTATTCAATGCTTCCATGTCTTTCTCTACACCTTTCTGAATTTTCTGTATGCCCTCTATCAAATTGTCCTGCATAGTGGCCTTCAATGCATCAAGTTTTGCGTCCATGCTGCTATCAGTTTCCTTTTGACTGTTGGTTATACGCTCTCCTAACTTGATTATATCTGCCTGTGTTTTTAACGCCTGATTAGCTGCCTCATTTCGGTTTTGATTAAATTTTTGTCTACCCTCTAACTCCATTTGACCTTGCTTAAAGTCGCCTCTTAAATCATCCTGACCCTTCTTTAAATCAGTTTTCAAATCAGCTAACAGCTGCCTCAACTCTTCCATATTAGACATGTCAATTAGTACAATAAGACAATACAACATAAGGGAACCATCAAGAGTGACCACACCAAGATTGTACCATACTTTCTACTACTACACCATGGAATTGAACTAATATCAACGAGTTGCATAAATGGATCCTTATCCAATTCTACGCAATTGGATCACTAAACGCAGAACGAATGAAGATCAAAAACACCAATCCAAAGGAAAAAGAACTTCCGATACTGTTGCCTATGTCATGGAAACTAGGAAACAATCTCATTACCAAAGGTAATTAGACCTTCCCAAGAGAAAAAATCATTAGCCTCCCATTCAAGTACCTCAAATGTGGTAATCCAATTTACTTGAGCCACTCAAATGCAAGTGCCAACGACACAACAACCCACACTGGCTGTCAAATTACATTAAAACATCTAATTGCTACACCATCGTGTGTACGATTTCTCAATTCGAGGCCCCACGTTGGGCGCCATTTTATATGTCCCCGTTAACCGGCATCGAATTGGATGACCCGGCGAAAACATCGCAATTCATGCCGATAACACAAGACATATATCAGATAAAGAACAAAAGAAAATGATTAAGGTCTGGGTTCGAATATCAAAAAAAAATGCGCCGGTGGGTACGAGAACTCAAGTAGCCTCAGGGGTGGTTAACAGGATGTAGGTGTAACAGGTTAAATCAACCCACCCCCAAACCTAAATCAAAGCAATAGCACAACAGAAGTCAGAAGATAAGCACAATTAAAAAGATAAAAAATAGGCATCCATTTATTGGCAACTTATTGACCAATACAAAGATAGGAAACCCCCAAAAAGCCTATCTTGCCTCGGAGATTCGATCTAAATGAAGGCTTGATGTGGACCGAAGAAAAGGAAAAAAATATTTAGAGTCCAAATAAACATAATTAAATTTTAAAGGGTCAACGAATCCCCTTGGTCCTATCCTTAAGACACAAATAAAATTAGGAGATATTCGAAGAAAATTAAATAAAATATAAAAAAGTAGATTCAGTCACATTTGACTATCAACATCCACTAATCACACTAAATGTCCATCAGGTATTGTCCTAGATTAGTAATATTGTCACTCACTTGAGTTTATAATGAAGGTTAAATAAATAGCTGGCCAAAAAAAAAAATAGTATTGATCTCCGTTCTAACTAATAATTAATTAATTATTAATTAAAAATAATTGCTGCAACAGTATAGGTCCTACTTGACCACTCAATTAAAGTTGCAATCAGGATTTATATTTATCGTACAACGTTATTTCAGAGTCTAATTACTCAAAATATTTCAGGCAAACATGCACCCATTATCCTACATTTATGCAAAATTCAAAGTCATGGCTGATCATTATATCACAACTAAAACTTCCCATCTTTCCCAATTCGATGGTATGCTTGCGATGTATTTCACTCCATCAATTACATAGTGATTAGATTATCGCCTGCCTACTCCTGTGAATACTTAATTCACCACCATAAGACTGCATTTTTGGGTAGTCATGCTTATTTAGAAAGATATTACACTACTAATTGTTATTACATTATTATTTTTTTATTCACAAGGGGATTCTTCATGATTAATTCTCAGAAAATTTGCCATAAGACGTTCACAGAATATGTGAACTATCATCCTAAATTTATTTTATTACATTCCATTCAAATCTCCATTCTCTTTTTTTTATAAACAACTACACCAATCAATCTTTTTTTTGTGGATAAACTCATTATCTTTTAATAATCATGACCTTTCATTTCATCACATGACTAGTGTGCATAAATTATCTAATGCAGGCATGACCTGTAGCAATGTCAAATGGGTAGGTGTCGAAGCATAATGACGAGCATGATTTTAATAATTAAATTCTCTATATCAATGAATGAGGACGAAGAAAAAATGGGAATATAAAAAGTTATAATCCTTCAGAGTTCACATAATTAGATTCACCAAGCGCTGAAGTCCAAATCGAAAGAAAAGAAAAATTCAAAACATGAACTCCACCCTAGCTCTCGACAGCTAGTCTACCACCTTCATTTATTCCATCATGGATTCAGTTCAGTATCCGCGTCGTATTTCCAACCTTATCATCGTAGAAAAAATAATCTTATCATTCAAAGTAGTGACGGATTTACAAAAATTCCCATAAGAAAATATTAACTGGATCTTGGTGCCAAGCATGGTGGATAGTTCCTTGCCACGTGTGACAACCCTACAATGAGAATCACTTCCTCCTATAATTACTTAATAGACGAAGGAGAAAAAAAAATGTGGCCATTAATAATAATAATAATAATAAAATGATTGATCAACAAATAAATAATAATTAGTTCAACTCCATGGCATCTAGTACTACTGAGTAGTACAATCGACTCACAACTACAAATTGAAGTAATGTTTTAGCTCACCAACTGGCCGAAATAAGAAAATATGGTACAAGCCTAGCATGCTCATGGGATGCAGAACCTCTGGAACCAATCTTCATTCAGGACCATCTCCTTCCCATTCCAGAACCGGCAGGATTGCATCTTCCACCATCTTCTTCCTCGCCTCCTCCAGGGATCGAAACCGAGACCTTCACATTTCATGGTGGCTGCGTCCTCCAAATCCCACGGTGTGGTTACGTCATGGCAACATCATGGCCTCATCTTGATGTAAATGTCACTCCATCCAGTCCCCTCACGTATAAGCTTAGTGGCCCATATTTTCACTGACTAGTTTCATTTCAAAATTCTTCATTGACGCTTCAACAGCACAGGTTATAAAATGTCCTCGTTCCATTCTGGAAATTATGAGTTCCTGCGCCTCGAACAATGTAGACAAATCTTTCTCTCGGCAAATTGCCACCGGCTTTACGTAAACAGTAATTCAATAGCATTCACAGCTGTTCAGTTGCATATACAAGTACTCCATCGATGATAAGAGCCTCGTCTATTCTCGAATGTTCACTGCACAAACTATTCCGTATTGTAACTCACGTCCAAAGCTAGTCGCAAAGGGCTAGTTCTCTCGTTATCAAGCCAAGCATGGGCCTACACGACCGGGGTTATACACTCTGGACTCGGCCGTCTGATATAGCAATCGCGCCTGGCATAATAGCGGTGTTTCGTAATTATATTGTCTCTCAGGACTCCGATAAAAATCACACCCGATATACAGCGACACTCAGACCTGTGGTGGCATAGCACACACGGCCCTCCGCGATCAAAATCGAATGTAACAGATAACTCTTGCCGCACAACGAAGTACTGTCCAGTCTGCGCTCAAAACGCATCTGTGTGCGCCTCTCACTGTCACCAGCTGCCGGAACACCAGAGCTGAGCACGTGGTGCAAGACAGCGTGCTCTGCCGGAGATAGTAGACAGCTGTGCGTGACGTCAGACGCGTGACGTCACTCGACCTAGTGGTCGAGTCTGCGAAGATAAAATGTGGAGTTTTGAGCCGAGATTTACGCAGGGTTGCCAATCTGTGCAAAAACTGGAGTACTATGTTGGGCACAACAGAATGAAAATTTAACTATTCCCGAATATGTAGGATCTTCCTTCGGTCAGCTTATTAGTCACAAATTTCAGGAATGATTTTCGTTAATGATTGAATTTCAAGGTATGATTATTATTATATCTCATATTTTATAACAATTTGCTGTAGGCCATGAGAATTGACAAACATTATTACCACTTTTTCACTTAACCCTGTTCGAAAATATTCTGATGTAGATGCATCGATTGAAAACAAGAAATAACATCAATGCTGCTGTTCGAATTCTACTACTCAAATATATATCAGGAATAGATCCTCTTAAAAATATACTGACACGAAATTATATTGAATCTCGAGGCGTGTTTGAATGCAAAATAAAGCATGCAATTTTTGTCGCAAAGACCTCACTAAAATAAATAAGACTAGGAATATCTGAATAATATTTGATGCTTTGACTAGGCTTGAGTAAATACTTGAAAAATACTTGGAATAAGCTCATCTAAAAAAATAGAACTAAACTTGGGTACGCATGACTACGCTAGACAAACTTATTTTATATTCTGGAAAACGTAATTCACGCCTTCAGCTCGGCTACGGTTGGTGTAGTCCGGTTTCTTCGTTTGTTGGTTCATGCACCCCATAGCACGTATGACTGCTTCAATCCCCGGCTGGAATCGGCAACGGGCTCGGACAGCTCCCCATTAGATCGCCCCATCATGGATGCCTGGAAAGGACATCTCCATCTTTTTTCTGTCTTCATTCTCGCCTAACCCATTTCCGGTATTTAGTGTAGATTCATGTTTATTTCAGCTTTCACGGAAATACAAAAAAATCTAGCGTAGCTAAACTTCGGAGAGTCGCAATATTCCGCACACATGTTGGAATTGCCACTGTACTAGCATTTTCGAATGTTCTGGTGTCCCAATGTCCACCATTTCACTCGCTTGGCTGACTGTTATAAAAGTGGCACGACGCATAAGCTGCAATTTCAACTGTGACTTCGTCATTTAGAATATATTGTTGTTCACTGCCTGATTCGTTTCCTGCACTGTTAAGTTAACCCTTTTTGGCCGAAATTATTTTCTTCCTCGGTTTTCTTTGAAATTCACCTAAATCATTTCCAGTCCATAGTAGAGCATGAATACATAAAACTAAGTGTGTACTTTTCACGGTATCGTCAGGAGGTGGCGTGTTTATATGATCACGCTAGGCGGATTTAGTCTGTAGAACATGTCATTAATATTTGTAGATCTTTCTTATTGGTACTTATAAATTATGAAGAAAATACATTAAAATAAACGAAATATACATTAACAATACTAATTACTCAACATAACCAAAGCACTAAGAAACGCAATAATAGTTACAGTACGTACGTGATCTTATTTTGTGAGGTTTGTGAGGCATTCACAACGAATAATACGACCGGGAGGTACCTGCAAAATAGTAATATAAATAAACAAGACCCGTATTCAATGTCAGGGGTATATTCTATTACATGCCAAGACACTGGTTGTCAATCTAATTACATTGGACAGAGCGGAAGACGAGTAGATACACGTTATAGTGAACATAGGAATGCGATAAGATACGGAACACATTCAGCCGTATGCGAACATATGTGTGACACGGGGCACAGCTTTACTAAAATCGAGACTGACCTAAAAATAATTCATCACGAATTGAAAGACATAAAGGAAGCAATCGAGATTCACCTAGCCAAACAAAACAATCCCAACAATCTAAACGAACACACATTTATGGAGAGTTTACCCGTTTTCGCTCTACTAAAAACACACCCTGTCGAAAAAAAGACACAACTTAGCGATACAGCCAAGCTAGACAAAAAAAAGGGGGGAAAATAGCGGTGGTTATAGGTAAATGTTATTTGGATCCGGGTACTATGTACTTTCATCTGCAATTAACCTAGGCCGATATGCGTGGCAGTATTAAAGGTGCCGGGACGTCTTCAATAGACCGTGTACCGCTTAGTTTAAATGGCTTTTTTAGTCCACGCGTGGCGATGATAGTTCCATGGTCTTTAATAGTTGCAGACTCCTGTATTCAATAGCATACATTCTTATCTAGATTTGGCAACGTCACACAAATAAACAAGGCACTGACCTCAGAAAGAACATAGCAACTAAAGGGGGAGAAAAAGGAAAAAACCAGTTCCGCCCAGTTAACACCCGGGGTAGTCGACCATAACTGGTGCCTGAGGAAACACGCAACTGCTTCAAGTTCCAGTTAAGGAGACAACCCGATAAGTATAAGCCTACATTATTGCAGTATAACCATAGTTGATCTTGTATTACCATATAATCACCCCTAACAGACAAATTCCGGATTTTATCACTATTTTAGAAGTTCACCTAATATTAGATATACCACATTTAGCATACACCGACTGTTGCATTACCAACACTGCAACTAAATAGTTGTACATATCTAATATATAAAAGTGAAAGTCTGTATGTATGTATGTATGTATGTATGTATGTATGTATGTATATGGGTTGGTTCCGTATACAAATCTACACCTTTCCACCAATCTCAACCATATTTTGCATACACATAGTTTAGGACCCAGAAGGAACCGCTGGCTACATGAATTTTCTATAGTCTTTCTCAGTCTTCTGATTTCGGCCGTTTGCACTCAAGCACAGTCTAATCAAATCATAAAATATACTCATGAAGGAATGGCAAGGCAGATAGTTTCCATGGCAACATAGCTCAAGTCGAGACACGGCCGACTAGATGCCAATTGCGCTCTGCACTACCGGTATAGAAAATGAGGATCTTTACTTGAAATCCTGTTAGTTACTCAAGTGCTCACACAGCACTGTCAACCGAGTTTAGCATAACAAAGACTTGACACTATCTTCTTTCTACTATATATTTGTCAAATACCACTCACTCACTCACTCACTCATTTATTCATCACGAAATCTCAGAAACCACCGAACGGATTGGAATGAAATCTGGTATGCCGCTTCCTCAAGGACCGCAAATGCCCACTAAGAGAGGATTTTTGGATATTGAGGTTCTAAAGGGGTGTTAAGGGGGTAGACCTGCATTTCATTGAATAGCAATATCTCCCGATTGGTTTCATTGGAGGATGTGATACTCGGCATATAAACTCATCATTAAAAATAAGAAGACACGTGTCTGAGGGTTTTTCGATGTCGTGTATATTATGAGGTGAAAGGGGTGAAAAATGGGGATTGAAAGATTCCTAACGGAGCGTGTATCTCTTAAACGACATAGGCGAGGAGTTTGAAACTCAGCGAAAAAAAATCAACATAAAAAAGAAGTAAATATGTGTTGACCGTTTTTTCGTAAATCCAATTTAAGGGGCCCATGGGGAGAAATGAAATTCGGGGGGGGGGGGACAGGAAAGAAAGTGTCCTAACTGATTGACTGACTCACTCACTCATCAAATTCAGGGGGAAAACTGCTTTAAAGTAAGTAAATAGCTGTTCGACAGTTTTTTTTTTCATAAATCAAATTTAAGGGGTTTATGGAGAGGGGTGAAATTCTGAAAAAAGAAAATTGAAAGAAAATGTCCTGACTCACTCACTCATCATCGCCCAGCCAAAATTATTGAAGTTAGAAACATGACAGTTTGGGGATATGTTCATTGTATGTCAAAACCTTCTACTAAGGGAGGATTTTCGGATATTCAGGTTCTAAAGGGGTCTTAAGGGGGTTAAACCTGCATTTCATTGAATAACAATATCTCCCGATTGGTTTCATTGGGGGATGTGATACACAGCATATAAACTCATCATTAAAAAGTAACAAGACACGTGTCTGAGGGTCTTTCGATGTGTTTATGATGTGAAAGGGGGGGAAAGTGGGGATTGAAAGATATGTATCTCTTAAACGACATAGGCAAGGAGTTTGAAACTCAGCGAAAAAAAATCAGCATAAAAAATAAGTAAATATGTGTTTGACCGTTTTTTCATAAATCCAATTTAAGGGGCCCATGGGGAGGGGTGAAATTCTGGGGGGGGGGGGGAACAGGAAAGAAAGTGTCCTAACTGATTGACTGACTGACTTACTCATCAAACTCAGGGGGAAAAAACTGCTTTAAAGTAAGTAAATAGCTTTTCGACAGTTTTTTTTTTCAATCAAATTGAAGGGGTTCATCGGGGGGGGGGGGTGAAATTCTGATGAAAAAAATTGAAAGAAAATGTCCTGACTCATTCACTCACTCATCATCGCCCAGCCAAAAATATTGAAGTTGGAAACATGACATTTCGGGGATATGTTCGTTGTATGTCAAAACCGTACACTAAGGGAGATTTTTGGATATTCAGGTTCTAAAGGGATCTTAAGGGGGTTAAACCTGCATTTCATTGAATAACAATATCTCACAAGTGGATTCATTTGTGGATGTGATACTTGGCATATAAACCAATCATTAAAAATAAGCAGACATGTGTCTAAGGGTTTTTCGATGTGGTGTATTATTATGAGGTGAAAGGGGTGAAAAGTGGGGGTTGAAGGATTCCTAACGGAGCGTGTATGCCTATATCTTAATCGACATAGGCGAGAAATTTGAAACTCAGCGAAAAAAAATCAGCTTAAAAAGTAAGTAAATCGGTATTCGACTGTTTTTTTTTCATAAATTGGGGAAATAAGGAGAGAACGTGTCCTAACTGACTGACTAACTCACTCACTCATCAAACTCAGGGGAAAAACAGCTTTAAATAAGTAAATAGGTGTTTGACCGTTTGTTTCATAAATCCAATTTAAGGGGTTCATGGGGAGGGGTGAAATTATCAGAAATAAATGAAAGAAAATGTCCTGACTGATTCACTCACTCATCATCGCCCAGCCAAAATTATTGAAGTTAGAAAC
This sequence comes from Meconema thalassinum, assembly GCA_946902985.2. Classification (NCBI taxonomy): domain Eukaryota; kingdom Metazoa; phylum Arthropoda; class Insecta; order Orthoptera; family Tettigoniidae; genus Meconema; species Meconema thalassinum. The sequence continues at coordinate 149,920,467 of OX336397.1, forward strand.
ATGAAATTTTGGGGATATATTCGTTGTATGTCGAAAACGTCCACTAAGGTTCTAAAGAGGTGTTAAGGGGGTAAACGTGCATTTCATTGAATAACAATATCTCACGAGTGGTTTCATTTGGGGATGTGATACTTGGCACATATACTAATCATTAAAAATAAGCTGACACATGTCTAATAGTTTTTCGATGTAGTGTATATTATGAGGTGAAAGGGATGAAAAGTGGGGGTTGAAAGATTCCTAACGGAGCGTGTTTCTCTTAAACGACATAGGCGAGGAGTTTGAAACTCGGAGGAAATCAATCAGCTTAAAAATAAATATTAAAATAAATAGGTGTTCGACCGTTTTTTCATAAATTCAATTTAAGGGGCCTATGGGGAGGGGTGAAATTCTGGAAGAAAAACGTCCACTAAGGATGGATTTTTGGATGTGCACTCTCATCGACCAACCAAAACTATTCAAGTTAGAAGAATGATATTTTGGGGATATGTTTGTTGTGTGTCGAAAACGTCTACTAAGGAGGGATTTTTGGGTATTCAGGTTCTAAAGGGGTGTTAACGGGGTTAAACATGCATTTCATTGAATAACAATATGACACGACTATGATGCGAGCGAAGCGAGGCTAAAAATGAGATGTTGTGTGTCTGTGTATTACTCAATCACACAAGTACCACTGGTCCGATTTACATGAATTTTACATGGAAGTAGCTGATTTTCCTGGTTAACATGTAGGTTACTTTTGATTTCAATACTTTGCACTATTTAAAGATGGCGACCATTTTAGTGACGTCACTACACCCTTTGGTTTCAAACTTTCATATTTCCATTTCAAATAAAAAGAGAACGCTAAGAAATAGCAAACTTTTGATGGCATATACGAGGTTTAAAATTACATTTTCTATCCGAAAGGTATCTCCAACGGTTAGCGAGTAAAACCTAAATTTGTGCTATAAAACACGGTCAACGCCGAGCGGTGTAGTTGGACAAACTGTTCCATCCTTAATCTTCCTCTGCGCAGCACCTCGCCTATCCCCTGTTTTAACTGTCACCTTCACATTTTAATTTATTTATGACGCGTAGCGAAGCACGGGTACTTCAGCTAGTTGTATATATTTTTCACCTGTAGTCTCAAACATAGATGTTATAGCCTAAGTGTAATGGATCTGATGATGATTGCTTGACGATCGAAACTCGTCGTCCTAGTGTATTTATTAATCTTATGTAATTTATTTCAGGATTAGGGCTTAACCCAGCTCTATTTGGGTACATTCGTGTTGACCGACTGAAAAGCACCAAACTTTTGTTTCGTGATCTTATTCACAGATGTCCAAGTATTCAAAAACAGCGTTGTCTATACTGTGCACGCTAGACAAGGATGCCGGAAGACCGCTTGTCCGCAACGGTCCTTTGACCCCCCCCCCCCCCGCCATCGAACTCACAATCTTAAAAGGATCAGATGCGCATTCTCAGATCAGCCCGCACGGGACTAGTTACTTCGGGGTCGATCAGTGTTTGTGAGATGTGGAAATGTTATGAACTGACCCAAGAAAGCACATCAAAAACAACGAAGCTAAGAAAAGAGAAGTCCAGTCTTAAGTTACCTTCTTTATTTATTCAAAAATAGCACCCTAACCTACTTTTGAGGGTAAGAATCGGATAAGCCTCTAAGCTACATACATGATGAGTTGCCCCTAAAATGACGTTAGGTTACCCTCTTATGAAGTCCTACTTTAAAAAAAATGAAATCAAGCTAATATGCTGATATGTAATGTCAGCCCTAAGCAATTACAATGAAACATTAATTGAAGGAAAATAATGGGTATTAAACTAAGGTATGATGGTATTATCCCTGACATTTAACGTTGCGGTTATATTCTAATTTAATCCTATTTGAAAGTTAATCATATACGTGACGCGCCTATCCAAAGAAAATGTCAAAGCTACCACACAATTGGTTCACTAACCAACAAAAATAATTACATCACTGACAAACGGAAACACATGTCAATAAACAACAAACACAAGATAGAATACACTCCTATGTTTATGCGCACTCTCATTCTCCCTACCCAAATCGTCGACTGTTTGTAAACGACTGCCATCTGAGTGCATGTCGTTAGGTTGGCAACAGCGTAGTTACAATTACGTCTGACGTTACTTTTGCAAAATCTAGGCTTCCATGGCTTCGCCTGGAAGTTGCATTCGAAGTACAAAAATGTGTCAGCTTTCCCTAATTGTATTTGTAGAAGCTTCACCTCACAGGTGAAAAGTCGAAAATCGCATCATGGCAGATCTAGAAAAATCGTGAAAGTAAATTTAAAAAAAAAACCACATTATTTAATTATATGTTTATTCCAAAATTTTACACGTTCATTATTATTATTATTATTATTATTATTATTATTATTATTTTGTTTACTTGCATTATTTTGCCCTTAAAGTGTATTTATGAATGTCATCAGACACGAATATAAAAGATCAGACCTATAATTAAAACTACATCGAGAATCATCTGTCATCTCGATTCAAAATATTCTCATAATTCACCATTTGAGTATCACCAATCACGTTCCATACATGTCAGTCACCACTGAGCACGTGTTTATCAATACTAACATGCGCGTTCCCCTAGCACACACCTCAAACAATGGTCAACAGTGGAATAAAATATCATCTGTCACCTTAAATAACCTTACATTGAGCGATATGCATCTTCTTCTATATAGAACAAATACCATCTAGTTACAATTTATCACGTAGCCCTGGTATGTACAATACAAATTTAATGGCTTCCCCAAAACAGCTGGTTGGAGCTCTCAAGTAATGGCTTAGATTGTGTAACTTACAAGTAACATTTCATTCTTTCAATTTTATTTAACAATGTGGGAATATAAGTTTATTAAGAAATACTGCTATGCAGCGTCACGCTAAATGTATCATTGTGTTTGCGTGTAACATCCTACATCCTGTGTGTAATTTCAACTGATGTGCAACCGCTTGCTATGCTAACTGTGTGCTGAATAATGCTTCCAAGGTCGGGCTAGTTCTGCCTGCAGCCTGCCTGATTCCTCTCTTCACTGTCAAGAGAACAGCGGAGCTCTGACGCTCTCGTCACGTGCTTAACTTATAATTTCCAGTTCATGCTCAGATGTACATTTTATAATGAAGCCACACTGACTTTTTGAAGGAAATGTTTATCCGTTCCAAGTAACTTAAAAGGCAGATATATCACTCGCCTACTGCGACTCGAAAGAAAATGTTTAAACTATACGTAGGAGGTCTCATAAATGTTCAAAAATAAATGTAATATTGTCGTTCCATTGTGTCCATTGCCTGTCATGCTTTACCCAAAGCCATCGTGTCTGAAGATGACACACTTTGTCTAATTCAGATATTTAACGTAACGTTTGCGGCGTTTTCATTCTCTGCATCGTACTCCCAATGCTGGCTTACAGAGTAATATTTGTAAGTTGCCGTGAGAAAGTAGACCGTCTGAAAATAAAGATTATTCACATAACTAACTACAAAATTTGCATGTTCTCAATTGTGTGAATAAGTGCGGTCAATGTAGCATACTAGTTTTTCCACCAACAATTCTACCGTACAATAAATGGATTATTTTAACTCACTCGTTCCATGGTTGGTTGTTATAATATGGATGGTTTTATTTTGGTTTGAACCCATTCCTTGATTCGCTAACCGTTGTAACCATCGCTTCCTTTTCCTCTTCATGGTAATTTGGCATCAGCTTTGCCCATGAAAATGGTTTTACTCCTCCATTCCTACTGCCATAAGAATAATGGTAGTCTGCATGGGGTCATAATTTCCCATGATAGTAGTTAGTAGCCTGAATCACTGAGTTTAGATTTATGACAGTCGTAAAACATGTACTGATTGTACACGGTGCGAATGAAATCAAGATTGCCCTTTTTATCTCCGCCACTGGCGTTAATGACACTTCTGCATCATATCTCACAGAATTTACTACTTTCACACTTCACAAATTGTAGATTTGATAATCGCATTTTACACGCTTATTATACACAGTTCGACTGGTCGTAAATAGATGTTTAAATCACTTTGAATATGCTGGAAAGTTTAGTTATCGGCTCCAGTTCCGGAGTACCACGTGCAAATTTTTCCAGTTCTGTAAATTACGCACACGTCATGTTTAAACAGGAAATATTATCCCAAATGCCATTTACCTATCCACGTTCACTTGAACTATTCACCAATTTCACTTTCGGGCTTACGATTCCCCCGATACTTATGAGATTTCCGATCTACACATCCTCACACTGTTCATTATTTTAACCGAGCTCGCGACATTCGTCACATAACACATGACAAGATACTGTGTCCACTAATGGCAACCACCTCTTTCCTCGAGTCGGTCGCGCACTACGTGATTCATTTCGTAACTGTGTAAATTCCATGTTCATAATCCCGTATATAATTTACATAATCATCTTGCTCAAAAATAATGAAAAATTCATGAAAGTGTCCTTGTTGTCTTGAATGTTTGAACATTTCTGTGGGCAATAATATCATCATAAGTAAATATTCTAAATCAGCTTGCGACTTCCTCTGGTAAGTCAGAGTGTGAATATAGGTGTTTTGATTGGAGTTCCTTGGTTCCTCATGCGATTGGGTTTCTCTGGGATTTCTTCTTTGTGACTAATTATTAATGAGCCGAAAAGGGTCATGGGGACATGAGCCTTTCGGTCTCAATACAGTATGGAATGGGACAAAACATGAAACGCTAAGACCAACATTGCATTTTATGCACTCGGTGCGAACAGTGCTGTCGTCGGTTGCAGGGTGCTACTAGGTGACCGAACCCGTCAGGGCGTATATCGTCACTAACACTGCTCTGCTGGATGCTATATCTTGAGGTGATAGGGTGGCTTCTTCCAACTGGCGCTCTTTTAAATTTCTGGTGTCGAAATTTTAGATGAGTCAAATCACATCCAGACCTCTTTAGAAAGAACCATGAATTTTGAATGGAAACGTCCAGGAGCCATGTGATAAGTGACCACCACCATTTCTTTCCACGTATACCTACTCTGTAGTATGACACATTCTGGTCCATCCTGTCTGTTCCACCCATTCCATCATTGTAACCTCCGAAACGCAGCAGGTATTTTCCTTTTCTCTGCCTGGGAGAATCGTGCCACCATTGAAACGGGTTTAACGCCATGACACGTAGATGCTATGGTAACCACCGAGTTATCAACCCAACGAATAATATTTATACCGTTCGAGTTCTTTGCCATGACGTATGTGCCACGAACCTGTTTCTTCATTTCATTAGAAGGCTTCATCGGACAGTCTTTAGGAATTCAATTCTCGCGAATTGTCCCTGTGGCTCCATATCTGCGAAGGTTTAGATGACCCAATAATGCCATTCCGGCAAAAAGATTATCGAAATATGATCGAAAAGGCAAGTGTGTCATAGCAACAGGCAACTGGTCGAGCATCAGTACCACTGGAGCAACACACTTCCCAAATTTGTTGCTCATACTTCGTATTACCATGGGGATTCTTTCCTTGGTAAATATGAAAATGTATGAGATAGCCTGACGGAGTGCTCAAACACCAGAATTTATAGCCAAAGTGGATGAGTATTCATCGGATGTATTGCTTGCAGCAGTGCCTACTGTAATATTCAACCATGCATTCATCAAAATCTAGATTTTCTTCAGGCCTGAAATGCGCAAGTGTAACGATAAGTCCGACGACGAAACTCGTGCCATGCAAGTGAACACCGGCTCTCAACCGGTGCTTCGTCAGGTACATCGCTGTTCACTAATCTGAATTATAAGTCAATTAAGTAGCCGGCGAAACACTAAAACCAAGAGCCGCATTTCACCTGTTTCCACGACCAAATAATCGTGGAAAGTAAGGATTTCTCAGAGCTGAGACAGCTGTCACTTGTAATTTACATGCAGGGAGATGGGGAGGATGGTGATTATTGTTCAGGCAATAACATGCAATAGACCGCTTTCCTTAAACAGGGCTGCCTATTATTTCCAAGGAGTAATTAGGAGAGGCCTAACGGCCAGGAAGTAAAGCCACAAGACATATGCTCATCATATGCTCAAAACATTGTGTTAGGCTCATAAGAATAGCAAGGGATGGCGTGACATACGTTCTAAAAAGTGGTCATATTTCGCGTGTGGGTCGAAATGTCGACGTGTGAGGCATATAATTGTGCAAGCAGAACTCCCACCTGCCAAAGTAATGTCATTTCACAAGCAAATGCACTTTATTTGCCATTATTGTGTTAAGTTTTCATCCTTAGAGTAGCCACGTTACGGTACTGTTCTAGTAACATTCGTTAAATGTTCAAATAGTGACATATGTGTCCACCAATATAAGTATTTCGATTGCTAGGAATTAATTACGGATAGTTTCCTTCATTTCTTACTGGAAATAGTTTCTGCTTGTCAATTTATTAATGAACGGTACGGTATTACTGTAAACTAATTACCCCAATCTATTTTTAACGTGACTTGAGCTCTAGATTTATTGCTCGTGTGTGTTAGAGGATTGATGTGCATATTTTAGCGTGATAATGTCAAACCTCAGCCTAGACGTTGTGTATTTTGTTACCGGAACTGTACTGGCCTATTTGTTAAAAACATCGTGCAATAAAAACAATATAATACATTCATTTCCCAAGTGCTCTACTATATTTTTGATCGGTGTATCGTTTTAGTTTATGTTGTAAAATTAAACGTTTTACGGCAGTTTACATTATTTTCGAGTGCGACGAAAATTATTGTGACTGCCGCACACTTCACGCTAGCCAGCGAAGATCAACAAATATTCCTTGATTTCCATCGTTATATACCTTACAACTTCGTACTCTACCTGCACACGAATCTTTTACTGGTAATTATACTTAAATCCCACTAATAAATAAGTCTACGTTACCGTAGGCTCCGCAGAGCTGGAGCCGGACTAGTATCGGGGCGTGATCAGTGCTTCAACTCTCCGCATGCTATAGCGCTGACAGGGTGTCTCCTTATCACTCCTTGATTTTTTCACTCTGACTATTACTGTACATAAAAGTAGCGTGGATGCTACATATTCTAAAACTATACTGGTTAGTGCATTAATAATATATTTTGCAATAAATGTGGAAAAATTAGACTTATGAGATCGATCCGGGAAAATGTGTGTTGTCTGTCTGTCCGTCTGTCTGTCAGTCTGTGTGTCCCCTCTATCAACTCCTAAACGGCTGCAGCAATCGAATCCAAATTTGCTATGAGTGAACGTCTATACCTGAATATCTTAAGGCCACATTTTAAAATGATATCTGTACTACCAACTGCTGAAAAATCGCTATGGAATTTGAGCTCCATGTCGGATATCATAGAAGGTATGCATGGGAGCTATTCCAAAATTGGCACACATATAGATAATAATATTTCAGTTTAATTTTCAGGAAGCCATACATGGCAGTGTTGCCAAAATGATTCTACGCCTGCTGATGGGTCCAATTTTTAAATGCATACAACTTCTAAACTATCAATTGGATTTCAACCAAATTTCGTATGTACTATATGTTCATAAACAGATATGAACGAGCGTATTCTTAAGAGCCACCAGGGCTGCCAACTGTTAATAAATACTATCTCTCTTTTTTAAATCCAAATACCAATATATCAGAAAGTATGAAAGCTCACAGCTTTTAACTATGCACACGTATAGTACTTGACATTCTAGATTAATTTGGAGTAACTAATTTACGTCAGTGCTACCAACATGATTCTAAGCCTTCTGATAGGACCAATTTTAAAATACATGTAACTTCTATACTATCAACTGGATTTCAACCAAATTTCGTATGTGCTATGTGTACTTAAACATATATGACTATGCGTATTTTAAGAGCAATCAGGGCTGCCAACTGTTAATAAATGCTGTCTCGATTTTATTACCCCAATATCGATATATATCAGAAAGTATGAAAGCCACTAGCTCTAAACTATGCACAGATTAATTTGGAGTAGCTAATATACGTCAGTGCTGCCAACGTGATTCTAAGCCTGCTGATAGTTCCAAATAAAAAATACATGTAACTTCCATACTAAAAACTGGATTTAATCCAAAATTGGCACAACCATAGATCATAATATTTCAGATTATATCTGACCAACACATGCATGACATTGTTGCCAACAAGATTTTACGCGCTCTGATAGATCCAATGTCTAACTGCATGTAACATCCATGCTATCCATTGGACTTCAACCAAATTTTGTATTCTGTACCTCAAGAGATGGAACTAAGAATATATTCAGTCTCCAGAGCTGCCAACTGTACTGCTCTATTAGGCTACATTATACCTAGTATATTTCGAACTAATTAGACATTTCAATATTACCAACTTAATTTCGTCATTATTCTAGGTAGGTTCGTATAGATTAATCATTGGCATGGATATTAAATTTTAAGAAAAGTAGGCTCTTTAGTTCGTCACCGAACTTCTTGTTTATAATTGTAATTATTTGTTAGAATGCTCTTTTGTCAGCAATCTTAGCAGTTAGGCCTAAATGTTCCGGTTGAACCATTAATGGGTGTTATGTAAGCTTCTTACGTGAAACTGCTAAGTTGAGCAACGCACTGCGTTGGTCCTGTTTACCAAAAGCCGAAGACGACACCAGTCCTCCTTCGGAGATGGACCGTCACACACGGGGGCCGGGTAGATGTTCACAGTAAGTAAAACATACCATGATAAGCCTAATACATGCCATTATAACACATTACTTGCATCCCCACCACTTCAAGTTCTCCGCAATGGTCATAATAATCTCCCGTTTCGATTGGTTAGAACTGCAATTACAGTACTCGAAAGGGGGGGGGGGGGGGGTTCGCTGAGTCTGCAAGACCCGCGTGTACCAAATATACCTACGTTCGCAGATTGATACGTTACTAGAATAATATAAATTAATGTGGCAATATCGAGGACTTAAGTGTTGGCATGCCAAGATTAGTTACATGATACAACTAATTACATTTGCAAGCTGACGGCGTGAAGTAAAATATCTAATGAGAGCATTAAACTAATGTGCTCCCTGCTACATGGGCCGTCCTTCGCTTGCAGTAATTTGAAAATGGTACGAAAAGAAAACTCTCAACCAGGCTAGCTAAGCAAGCCTCCTTCAATAGGGGGACAGAAAGAAGGAAAAAATGATCCCTTGCTCGGTTTGGAACATAGTTTCAAACCCAGGAATTCCCACTTATAGCACGACGCACGCATCCGATGTGTCACAATACCCGTTACTTTTCAAAAGTGTGCCAACATTTTTAATTTGTTAAAAGTTCCATGTAGTACTCTGCAAGGTCTGTATTATAGCGAGGTAACAATTTCATTGAGAACGGTGCAGCCCCACACATGCTGGTGCTCAGTACCTATCATCCGGCCGAACCAATCGGCTTGAGGTGTACTGTAGTTTGCAGTCGAATTATCGCCATGCCAGGGACTACGACCTCATAATCAATTCGCACATTCTCTCAGGCTCTTCCTCGTCTAATTAAGAGACTCTTCAGCAAAGCGCTTAAACACAGAAGAAAACATCTACTTATTTCTATCCTTGTAGGGGTTCGTTCTGCAGAGTGCGAACATTGCAGACGGAGATGCTCAAATACCTACTGCGTCTCTTTAAATATTGTGCCCGTGAGAGGAGCTGTCAGGGTTGCCAACAACCGAAATGACTTCCCAGACACCTCACCTGCCGGACCCATGTGCTGAGAGGATCAGTTGCATTTCTTATAGGCCAGAGCAGCACGAGAAACTATGATCCAAGGAATCTGGTGTAACATGGTGGCTAACGTCGTAGACGGCCTATGAAAATACACCTTAAATAACTAGACTGAGAAAGGAAACATCCAGACTTAAGTAAAACTTGTGAACACATTTATTTTAAAATTTGCAAGCACCTATCCTAGTTCGGAGGGTTTATATCGGCTAATCCGCAAACTAATAAACAAAGAAAAATAAAGAACAGGGCCCTACTTGTAAACTAAGGTAAACCCTCGCGAAAGATCTAATTACAAAGATAAACAACAACAGCAACGCAAGGAAAATGGTACGAAAAGAAACCCTAATTCAAATTACAAGGTTCAAGTTATTAACAGAATCAACATATAACAGGGTAGCAAAAGCAAATCTAAGTTACGATGATACCATTTCCTTATTTACATTTAACGTTAATCAATTTAGTTAAGTCCTGACAATTAATACAAAATTTACGGCGATTACGTCCGTAAAGCTAAAACAAATACATCAAAAGCTACATGACAAGCAATAAAAAATGTTAAATACCCTTTTATAATCTATGTGTTCATCGACACAAATAAGGTAAACATTGGGATTTACACACATTGTAGTAATAAATAAAACACAAGACAAAATTCATATTATAGTCCTGCCTGCACGTTGGAATACTCTTTGTATCCAATGTCATGTAAGTGAGTGTTATTTAGGTTGGCAATGGCGTAGTTATAACTACGACTTATATCACATGAGTGTCGTGCTCCACCTGCAACAAACTAACGGTTAAGCAACACTCCGTCGATTCAAAATAGTGTCATCTGTCCTAAGATATTTCCGCCAGGAAATGTATAACATCAACAAGGTGTCGGTCAGCAGGTCCAAAATGCATGTATCTCAAGTTTAACAGAAATAAGTAAATAGTTAACAGCTTGTTTAGAGTAATTATGCGCTTGATTATTATTTTCGTAGGTTTAAATTCATCGTCGGTTTATGGCGATAGTGCTGACGATCCTAGACACCTGGGATCAGCAGTAGCGTCTCGTGCGAGATCAATTATCTGCTGTCACATCGACATAAAAGTCGGAAATACCTTCATCGAGCTCCCATCACTCGCGCAAACAGAACACAAGTTATCAGTGGCGCTCGGCTCATCTGATTAACCTCGGGCAGGCCTGGGAAACACTTCAGTCACCTTCCGTAAACAACAGGTACACAGAACAAAGTCTGGACATACGTGCATTAACAGCTCTAAATACATGAATAGGCTCTAACAAGGGTGTCTAACACTAGCCTCACAATAAAGAATTAACCTTGACAAAATAGAAATGTACACTCTTAAATAGTGTCAAAATGTAGTTGCTGCACTAGCAATCAAGCGTGTGGCGTTTGCCAATCATTCATCATAAGATCAAATATCTGATTAACACTAAATGGCCGCTTAGACCTTGACCCATATAAATGAAATACCAAAACTAACAGAAAGGAATGCTGTGAGCATCCGTCTAGGGTCTGAATAAGTCTGTCTCACGTCTGAGTGTGCTCGGTGTATGCTGGGAAATATCTACACCTGTTCATGACAATGAGCTTTGGCTCGTAACCTGCGTCACATGGGACGGCTATAACAACACACTAGATTCAACTGTAAGCAGCAGCTCTCTTCAAAGAAAGTCCTATGAGAAACTGGCCTTGTAATTCATCCCAGTATAACATTTTAATCACATAACTGTACTACGTAAAAGCACGTCTTAAAAATATACACTATAAGACGTGGCATGTCTTTTCAAACAAAGAATAGTAAATGGTAGTAATGTTACTCGATCTGAATGTCTTTGACATTGAGAGATATGTCACTTCAGGAATGTTTATCATATCATAACCAACATAAACCTGTGTCTGATCACGTGACACAAATAAATACAGAAAAATACGCAAATTCTCACGTCTGCTGAGTTTGCTAATGATACGTTGAGTACATGGTTCGATGCTCTACTGAATACAAGGTAATTTCCTGACTATGTTCTTCACTAAGAACTAAATGGCATCAAGGCTCATCAAAATGAAAGATTATAGCATAGTTACATAACCGAAGGTTTCAGTCGACCATCTACTAATACGGTCTAATCTAAAGAGATCAGTGGCGTGACATAATATCAAGAAAATGGGTGTCACGGAAAATAACACTGACAATGACGGCCAAGCGTCATGCCAAAGAAAAATACACAAAATCCCCCATATCAGGGTTAAACAAGTTCAAAGACTACAGTCACGTTTAGTTAGCGAAGAGACTTGACATCTCTCGACGTCCAATAGAATGCACCTGATTGAACCAAGTTCAATCACAAGGGTGTCTGACAATCACTGTAAGTGAAAGACAAAAATGAGTACTAAAATACTAAATCCTCCCTAATGGCTGTCACGATAAGTTCGGTTGGTTTTACTAATCAACTCTACCACAAAAAGAATCGTACAAAGAGAAGGAACAGACTCACTGAATTAAGGCATCTTCACCTCGTTCCTTCCAACGAACTGAGGGGTAAAATTATCCTCTGGTTTCCGGACAAGGGTTGTCCTAACTAGGCCTCCATCATAGGCCTTATCCATGACCAGCGTCTTGATGCGTCCTCGTCGTTTACGTAATTGATACACGCCCTCCAGAAGAAAAGACGGTAACTAAATTGGAAGGACTGACCCATAAATAACACCCCCAGAGGATACTACCATTGGGACTAATTTAGAGCCTAAAGCATAGAATGGAAAACACAGTATACCTTTTCATGACAACATCTATTAAAACATTCACGTACATTTTATAACATAAATATAAAATACCAAACATGCATATAAATAATATAAAAGGTGTAGTTTTCACAAGGTACAGTCACTTACTTTCAAATGTGTAGCTTCAATCATATGACTTTTAGGAATGGATGTCAGTCTCATTACAATACGGTATTCAGTCAAATATGTAGTCCATAACCTTATTATCTGTTACATTCTTCATAGAAGCTACCAACTTCAAGATACGTAGACTAAGCCAGCTCCTTAACTTGCAGAACAGTCGATCTGGTCCGTAGATTCAATTATTATATCAAATATTCTTCCACGATGTCATTTAATATCCCACTAATGTCGGATAATGTCGTATTAGACAAAGAATTCACCATTTCCAGAACATATGGTTCCAAATCGGAATTCACTTCTCGACCAGCATAAAAATCAACGTTCTTCCCATCATGGCTACCGTGATCTTCTTCTTCCCTGACCCTAAATGAGTTGCCAACATCACATGAGAAATCATGGGCTGGACACAGAAAATAACCTAACAGATTCCAAGACAACACATGTACCGAAATAAAGATGACTTACACATTACCTTTCTCTTAGAACCGGATCGATACTTACAAGTACCTCAGTTGCAAAATATGATGCTTGACCAACATAAAACGATGGCCTTTCGAAGATTCCATAAACTGGCATTAGCCAATAAATAATTAATATTATTAAGTAGGAACTTCAAATCAGCCCGCCCAATAAATCTCCGATCACTAGTCATCCCTCAGTTGGTACACACGATGACAAGATAAAACTACTTTGTCTTTCACAATAGAAATATTAAAATGCAAACTATTCCACGGTGCCTAAATATTAGTAGGCCATAATTCTTCAAGTTTAGAGTAATGAGTAACCACCAATTAGCCAAAGTCTGTTGGTTTATGATCTCGACGATTAGCTGCTACATTTTGCGTCTCTCTTGTCCGCGTGAAAATCTAACACTCCCTTTTTACATCGATAATAATCAACGTTGTTCTACTGTGTCTTTTACAATTACCGCAGTCAAGGTTAACTAGCTACAAATGTCAGACCAAAAAGCAACAAGTTCGCAAGTCTTCGCCAGAGAGAGCAGATATCGGCGACCAAACGGAGAATCCAGTCGCTCCAGACCTCCAGCGTCTCAGTTAGGAACTAACATGCAACTACTATCAAGCCAGAAGTTCTTTTCAGTAGACATAATCACAAGCGTACTTACTGATGAGGCCGATAGAAACGCGTCCGACTCCCCCCCACCGTGAAACTTGGCGGTGGTTAAGAACCAAGCCAACGTAAAGCTGTAAATCCTGAAAGTACATGGCTAGCATCTAGATCTCGAAGATAGGAATTCTTTTTTTTATCATATAACATGCAGAAATTCCAGGTGAAAATTTACATCTTCGTAGCCAAGTCCATTCTAAATCCACACCAAATACATTTTCAGATAGCTAGGTCAATAAGATGTAGTAACGGAGACTTCCCAATATACCATACTTGCAAATATACAAACATGCATCTTACATGGGAATAGACTTTCAGATAATATGCACAATCAGTTTACAATAGCGAAATACAGTCATGGCTTATTCTCAAGACCAGTACAAAACCGTTTTCCAGTTTCTTGATGTAGGTTTCCGTAATCCGGGCCCTTGGACACTTCCACTTCTAATAATAATCTTCAATGCAGACAAGTCCAGAATGCGTAACTGCGAACACAATTGTACTAGGCCAGAAACACGTAATGGAATAACTTACAATTAAAGATTAAACATTCTATTATAACAATATGTGACAGCAGTAATCATAATATTTAAGTAACATAAGGCAAGCAGGATCAAAACACCGAACCAAAACCAGCAAAAATCTACACCTTTTTACAATGCAAGTTTTAATAGACATAGTCAGTTGTGAAATAACATTAAAACATGAAGTTCATAACAATTAATGGAAATAAAACGAGTATTTATCAACAAAATCATTAAAATTGGTGAACCAATATCCACCCAAAATGAAAAGAGTTATTTAAGCCAAAGGAAAAAAACCTAAAATGAATGTTAGCTAAAATCTCATGTCATCCATCCACGCATATCCCTTTTAACAAATTTACCAACAGAAAAACAAGACTCGAACACCCAAGAAAGCAATGAAAATTTCCAAAGAACAAGAAATCACCCAAGAAAACTAAATAAAGAGAAAACAGCTGACCACACGTACATCCCAGAACAAGAAATGCACAAAAATAACAATTATTCACCAACGCATATACAGAAAGTTCACACCCAAAGAATACCTTAAGTTACCACCCATTGAAATCCGCAAATATTCCAGAATATAAATTAGCAGCCCTTAAAACGTCTTTTATACAAACACAATTACATTAATAAATACCCTTCTTATGCAGACTCAGACCAAACAGAAACAATAAAAACGAGACAATGCACGTATTTCATGAGATATATATGAGTCCTTGTATATATAAAACACTTACCATACATAAATTCAACATATCCCTTCATTGACTTACCTTGCAAGTATTTTATTTCTCGGCCCTACCAGCCAATAAGATTGAACCCCTTCAATCGACTGTAGACTCTTCAGAGAATTTTTTATAAATACCTACCTTAATTAAAGTTACATTCTTTCATCTTACCCGAATCTTACCAAATATTTCTCATAAAATCATTTAGTAGACCTCACCTTAAAGACACCTCAACGAATACTAATTTATATACTCGTATCTTAAGTGAAACATGAATTTTAATCCCCTTAAAATAAAACAAAAAATCCCTTAACTTTATGCATGCCAAACAGAAAAAATTTACCCACCCATAAAATACAAAAAGAAACATGCAGTACATACAGACAGGGGAAGGAATATTTGTGTACGCTTGTTACCGGCACATTCAATTTAGAAAATTGTACACTCAGCAACAATAAGTACATACAATGCATACATACACTCAAAACATGCATACAAGGGGAGGGAAATATTGTGTATTCTTATCACTGGAACATACAATTTAGAAAATTGTACACCACCAACATAAATACATACAATAAAAACATACATACAGGGGGAGGATCATGCATACAGAGGGAGGAAAAATAACGTATTCTTGTTCCAGAAACATACAATTTAGAAAAGTACAAACTTGCCCAATACAGTGCCTTAATTCAAATTAGCATCACACCAGCGCCTAATGTGATTATAAGAACCACATAAGTCACATCTCTTACCTCCGAAAGAACTCCCCTGCCTTGGTCCACTAGTGACAATCCCCTGAAAAGAATTACCGCTTCTAACTACAGGTACGACATCTCGACACTCATTACTCTGAAAGCAATAATTATTATGTCTGCCATCTCCTCTCATATCTCCAGGACGACCAGCACTCGAACCCTGAAACGCTGGAGTAGAAATATTTGGAGCCAAGAACCCATGACCAAAAGGGCATACCATAGGAAAATTCCCAATGCGCGTGGAGTCAGCTCTATCTGAACTTTTCTGCCATAAGAATTAAATCAAAAAATTCCCTATACGATCTAGGAAGTGCATTACTACCCTCAAAAACACGAGAACAGTTATTCACCTTTAAACTGGGACCAGAGAAAGTCTGTGGCATTACTTTAAGGTTATTAAATAAGGATGCACTTGTTTGTACTGACTTAGAACTATTGGATACATCTGAAGTGAGGTTATCTTCCTTATTAGGAGTGCTTACATAACGAACAGGAGTAACGAATCTGGAACAATTATTATTATTATTTACATTGTCAGAAATAGATCTATCACCGCATGACATACGAGAAGGTAACAGGAAATTCGTCTCATTTTCTTTCACAACAGTCGAAACATTGCTTTTCTCCACATTATTGACAGTCTGTTCAGCATTTAACAACAAATGAGATGCAGAATTTCTAACAGAATTAGCATCCAAACTGGCTTAACGCCAATCGTTATTTGTAGAACTGACACTATTCGATAACACGACAGAATCACACTTATCAGCACTATTATTTCGAGACAACGCACGATCATACAATCCTGACAACTTAGTACGCAAGATAGACAATTCTTTAGAAAATAAATCACCTTCATTAGACCATACGTTTATAAGATCAGACTACCTCAATAGCCAATGTAAAGCCCGATGCTTTACCCTATTAATTTGGGACATCGATGGTTCAATTTCCCTTTCCAACACAGTAGTATCGTCAAACAAGCTATGAACATATGGTATGACACAAGACTTACCCACTTTCCAATGTCCATGTTTAATATACGGGACAGAAATATTACCATGCTTTAACTCTCTTAGTAAATTCAGATCCAATTCATACTGGCCTCGAGGAATGCCACCTCGAATTAGGACTTCATATCCTATCTCATCACGTTTCAAATAGTAATAATTAGGCAGAACTCGTCTTTCCATTTTGGGCCATAATACGGTACATGAAACACAAGAATACCATATCAATTACATTTACCAAAATAATAACATTCAATAATTACGGTTGCCACTAGTGTACTCCCCTCCAAACCTAGGCCCTAAATCAGCTCCAAAATAAGGAAGAGAAAGACCTAACCACGCTACTGCTCGGACACTTGTCACACGCCCTCCAAAAGAATAGACGGTAACTAAATTGGAAGGAATGACCCATAAATATAACCCCCAGAGGATACTACCATTGGGATTAATTTAGAGCCTAAAGCCTAGAAAGGAAAACACAGTATACCTTTTCATGACAACATCTATTAAAACATTCACGTACATTTTATAACATAATTATAAAATACCAAACATGCATATAAATAATATAAAAGGTGTAGTTTTCACAAGGTGCAGTCCCTTACTTTCAAATGTGTAGCTTCAATCATATGACCTTTAGGAAAGAATGTCAGTCTCATTACAATACGGTATTCCGTCAAATATGTAGTCCATGAACTTATTATCTGTTACTTGCTGGGTAGGTTATTAGCCAAGGAATAACCCTCCCTAAGGGAAGATGATGAAAAAAAAGGAAAGGGAAGAAATGGGTTTCGTAATGGAGAAAAAGTATGGATTGATAGGACGAGAGTCCAATATAATCATAAACTTACACTAAAATAAACATTTAATCACCATTTTCACTGCGCAAGCCTGCAGGATACCTAAAGTGGGTATGGACTTGGACACAGCTAACGGGAAATGCGGCTGGAGCTCGGGCTATTTGTAAGCAAGCGGCGTTCGTGCTTTTCCTTCCCAGCCTAAAATCGGATAATATGGGGAAGGGTGGTAGTCTGGCAAGACAAAGAATGACAGATTTACTGTATATCCTTTCAAAGGAGTTAAGTTTGAACGAATGTCTTGAAAGGCGCAAATAATTAGAATTTGCCGTGATGATTTTAGTTTTTGAAACTGTAGGATTTCCCGAGAATGGCCGAGTATTCCCAGAAAGGGTAACGATGAAGCAGTTATGTTTTGGGGATAATTTTGTTGTTTTCTTGGCAAATTTAGGTATGAAAACAATAGTTACATTTAAGAATAGCTAAGCTTTTACCCAGCAAAGTGCCGACTAAAAGTTTAGACCGGAAGAAAAACTTAAATTTTGAAATTGAACCACAAGTTTTATAGAAAATCTCAAGAAGCAGGAAGCTTGCGGAGCTAGCTTTACTTGCCTTACTGGCTCATTAGAATTAGCTCTAGCAGCTAAAAGATGCTTTGAAAAAGATGATACTAGAAGTTTTCGTTCAAATGCAACAAGAAGCAAAACTTTGCATAGTTGGGTAGTGGATTTTATTAAAGAGGGCATAAACCGATGGGAAGAGTCAGGGAAAATAGGGTCCTGCCTAATCGTTATTCTAAGACAAGAACGAAAAAATATAATCTGATTTATTTAACAATGCGTGGAGTTATAATTGGTTTTCACAAATATTAAAAAAAAGTATAAGGTCTCAGACCTATAGAATGGTCAAGTTTGCACTTAGCAATTAACAATATTAAGGTTTAAAACCTCTTTTAAGCACTAAAATCTACATAAGATTTTTAAAAGTTGTGCTTAAGATTGAAAAATTCAAAATTTTACAATAATAATAAAGCAATTAAGGCATCAACCATAAATAAGGTATAACGTGGGCACTTTAAGAATTCCTATGTGGAAATCTTAACAGGATGAATCGACAATAAATTTGAAATTATAACAAGAAAAGAGAAAATTAAAAAGAAGTTTCTATAACTTCTTATATTTCCACAGTAATTACTGCCATGCTAAATTCAAATTGTAAAGGTCACTATTTGTGAAACCTGAATAAAAAAGTTAGAAAACTCACTTGTGAGTAGAAATAATTGAATTCGCTAGTTAGAAGGGAAAACTAATATAGTTTGAGACGTGTGTGAGACACGAATTATACAGAATTAAGTTATGGAAAACGTGACAATAAAGGGAGGGCACTTGCTATGAAGTGACACCTCATTGAACAAGACCTAATTTATAAATTTAACCTAATTTGTTAGTAAAGGTGTTTGGGAAGGAGAAAAATGGGAACTTTAGGAGAAAGTCCTCGGCCGTAATTTATTGCTCTCACAAACGCGACGCGGCTGGTGGTCTAACGGACACTGTTTTCACTATAGTCTATTGTTGTATTTGAAAAGTTCACTATTGCAGCACAAAATGTTCACAAGGAGAAAAGTTATTGCAATTATGTAAATCACTGATTGAATTTTAGCTTGAGAGAGTTTATTTCGTTAGAAATCCATAGGTCGCAGTTGAATGCAGCGGAAAATTCCCACGAAGGAAGACAAATTATGTTGATTAGAGGTTTATGCAACATACATTTCTCAGTGAGGAAAGTGTGTTCCCATATTTGATGAAATGCTAGGTTATTTTACTTGTAGAAAGATAGTTCGATGTCGAAAGTTATGGAGTTATGATAGCAGTTGAATTGGGCAACAGGTCCCGCGGAGAAAAAGCTAAGTTTTATAGACGGTATTTCGTTTAATATGTATCCCGCGGTGTGAGAACTCATTCTCAGTTAATTTGTGCAAGAAGCACAAAATTTTTAAATGGAAAGTCAGCTTAGATAGTTAGAGCATGACTAGAAAAATCCCTCGAAGGTAGTTATTGCGTTACTTTTAGGAATTTCAAACTGTCTATAAAACAAGAATTAAAATGCGTTTAGCTTCTTTAAAACCAATTAAAATGCGGAGAAAACCATTAGAGTTTGGTACTTAGCTTATTCTTTGTAGAGTAGATGATCCATGGCGACCGTTAGCTTAAATCCACCACATGGCGTAGATATTTAAAAAATGTCTCGAGTAGACAGGAGACAAGCCTGATGTAGGCTCCAACTGTAAATGATGACGACTGACACAGAAATGAGAATGAGAGCAGTTGCTCACGCACGGCAACAAGAAGTCGAGTGGACGAGCGAAGTGACGCGCCGATGGAGGAGAGCAACAACGCACACGTCTGAGGTAGGCGGGCGAGGAGAAGGGGAAGCGAGCGGGTAAGGGGAGGAAACAGCAGAGTTTACACAAACATAGCAAACATTCTAAAGGCAAAATTATTCTTGGAGCGGTGTCTTCACGTAGTTGTTGGTTGGAGAAGAACACGACGCCTGGCGGATTGATGACGAAGTCTTCATGACTTGAGGCGATTGAGGTTTAGAGGGCAGCTGCAAGACGCTGCCAAGCTGGTTCCGAAGAATATGCGCTTCTGTAACTGACTTACACCGCAAATGAACAAATATACGGGGCAAATAGGATGTAATAGTTCGATGTTGATGTTTGCGGAAAGGAAATCTAAATATATGAAATAATGTGAAATAATAAAGAGCAGCCAAAGTAAACTCTGCCTTACCGTGTATTGCGAGATATACACCACTTGCTTCATAGTAGCTAGCAACCTCAAGATACGTAGACTAAGCCAGCTCCTTAACATGCAGAACAGTCGATCAGGTCCGTAGATTCAATTATTATATCAAATATTCTTCCACGATATCATTTAATATCCCACTAATGTCGGATAATGTCGTATTAGACAAAGAATTCACCATTTCCAGAACATTTGGTTTCAAATCAGAATTCACTTCTCGACCAGCATAAAAATCAACTTTCTTCCCATCATGGCTACCGTGATCTTCTTCTCTTTACACAACAGCTGACTGTTGGAGACCAAGCAACAACAACAAAATTCAATTTCGATGACAAGTGCCTAGCGCGCCTAGCAATTGACTACTTCACATTACTTTACTTATGCAATATTGCAGACAATGCCGGTATACTACTAGTGAAAGGGATAAAAGGAAGTTACAAATAAAACAAGTTTAAAAACCCTGTTCACTGAACCAAAATGAGTTGCCAACATCACATGAGAAATCATGGGCTGGGCACAGAATATAACCTAACAGATTCCAAGACAACATATGTACCAAAATAAAGATGGCTTACATTTTTACCTTTCTCTTAGAACCGGATCGATACTTACAAGTACCTCAGTTGCAAAATATAAGGCATGACCAACATAAAACGATGGCCTTTCGAAGATTCCATAAACTGGCATTAGCCAATAAATAATTAATATTATTAAGTAGGAACTTCAAAACAGCACAATTCAGTTCAAATCAGCCAGCAACATAAATCTCCGATCACTAGTCATCCCTCAGTTGGTACACACGATGACAAGATAAAACTGCTTTGTCTTTCACAATAGAAATATTAAAATGCAAACTATTCCACGGTGTCTAAACATTAGTAGGCCATAATTCTTCAAGTTTAGAGTAATGAGTAACCATCAATTAGCCAGGGGCTATTGGTTTATGATCTCGACGATTAGCTGCTACATTTTGCGTCTCTCTTGTCCTCCTGAAAATCTAACACTCCCTTTTTACATCGATAATAATCAACGTTGTTCTACTGTGTCTTTTGCAATTACCGCAGTCAAGATAACTAGCAACAAATGTCAGACCAAAAAGCAACAAGTTCGCAAGTCTTCGCCAGAGAGAGCAGATATCGGCGACCAAACAGAGAATCCAGTCGCTCCTGACCTCTAGCGTCTCAGTTAGGAACTAACATGCAGGTACTATCAAGCCAGAAGTTCTTTTCACTAGACATAATCACAAGCGTACTTACTGATGAGGCCGATAGAAACGCGTCCGACTCCCCCCCACCGTGAAACTTGGCGGTGGTTAAGAACCAAGCCAACGTAAAGCTGTAAATCCTGAAAGTACATGGCTAGCATCTAGATCTCGAAGATAGGATTTTTTTTTAAATCATATAACATGCTGAAATTCAAGGTGGAAATTTACATATCTTCGTAGCCAAGTCCATTCTAAATCCACACCAAATACATTTTCAGTTAGCTAGGTCAATAAGATGTAGTAACGGAGACTTTCCAATATACCATACATGCATCTTACATGGGAATAGACTTTCTGATAATATGCTCAATCAGTTTACAATAGCGAAATACAGTCATGGCATCTTCTCAAGACCAGTACAAAGCCGTTTTCCAGTTTCTTGATGTAGGTTTCCGTAATCCGGGCCCTTGGACACTTCCACTTCTAATAATAATCTTCAATGTAGACAAGTCCAGAATGCATAACTGCGAACACTATTGTACTAGGCCAGAAACACGTAATGGAATAACTTACAATTAAAGATTAAACATTCTAAATTAACAATTTGTGACAGCAATAATCATAATATTTAAATAAAATAAGGCAAGCAGGATAAAAACACCGAACCAAGACCAGCAAAAATCTACATCTTTTTACAGTGCTAGTTTTAATAGACATAGACACTAGGGAATTAACATTAAAACATGAAGTTCATAAAAATTAATGGAAATAACACAAGTATTTATCAACAAAATCATTAAAATTGGTGAACCCATATCCACCCAAAATGAAAAGAGTTCTTTAAGCCAAAGAAAAAAAAACTAAAATGAAAGTTAGCTATCCCATGTAACAAATTTACCAATAGAAAAACAAGACTCGAACACCCAAGAAAGCAAAGAAAATTCCCAAAGAACATGGAATCACCCAAGAAAAGTAAATAAAGAGAAAACAGCTGACCACACGTACATCCCAGAACAAGAAATACACAAAAATAACAATTATTCACCAACGCATATACAGAAAGATCACAACCAAAGAATACCTTAAGTTACCACCCATTGAAATCCGCAAATATTCCAGAATATAAATTAGTATCCCTTAAAACGTCTTTTATACAAACACAATTACATTAATAAATACCTTTTTTATGCATACTCAGACCAAACAGAAACAATAAAAACGAGACAATGCACGTATTTTATGAGATCTATATGAGTCCTTACATATATAAAACACTTACCATACATAAATTCAACATATCCCTTCATCGACTTACCTTGCAAGTATTTTATTTCTCGGGCCTACCAGCCAATAAGATTGAATTCCTTCAATCGACTGTAGACTCTTCGGAGAAATTTTAATAAATGCCTACCTTAATTAAAGTTACATTCTTTCATCTTACCCGAATCTTACCAAATAATTCCCATAAAATCATTTAGTAGACCTCACCTTAAAGACACCTCAACGAATACTAATTTATATACTCGTATCTTAAGTGAAACATGAATTTGAATCCCCTTAAAATAAAACAAAAAATCCCTTAACTTTATGCATGCCAAACAGAAAAAATTTACCCACCCATAAAATACAAAAAGAAACATGCAGTACATACAGACAGGGGAAGGAATATTTGTGTACGCTTGTTACCGGCACATTCAATTTAGAAAATTGTACACTCAGCAACAATAAGTACATACAATACATACATACACTCAAAACATGCATACAAGGGGAGGGAAATATTGTGTATTCTTATCACTGGAACATACAATTTAGAAAATTGTACACCACCAACATAAATACATACAATAAAAACATACATACAGGGGGAGGATCATGCATACAGAGGGAGGAAAAATTACGTATTCTTGTTCCAGAAACATACAATTTAGAAAAGGACAAACTTGCCCAATACAGTGCCTTAATTCAAATTAGCATCACACCAGCGCCTAATGTGATTATAAGAACCACATAAGTCACATCTCTTACCTCCGAAAGAACTCCCCTGCCTTGGTCCACTAGTGACAATCCCCTGAAAAGAATTACCGCTTCTAACTACAGGTACGACATCTCGACACACATTACTCTGAAAACAATAATTATTATGTCTGCCATCTCCTCTCATATCTCCAGGACGACCAGCACTCGAACCCTGAAACGCTGGAGTAGAAACATTTGGAGCCAAGAACCCATGACCAAAAGGGCATACCATAGGAAAATTCCCAATGCGCGTGGAGTCAGCTCTTCTGAACATTTCTGCCATAAGAATTAAATCAAAAATATCCCTATACGATCTAGGAAGTGCATTACTACCCTCAAACACACGAGAACAATTCACCTTTAAACTGGGGTCAGAGAAAGTCTGTGGCATTACTTTAAGGTTATTAAATAAGGATGCACTTGTTTGTACTGACTTAGAACTATTGGGTACATCAGAAGTGAGGTTATCTTCCTTATTAGGAGTGCTTACATAACGAACAGGAGTAACGAATCTGGAACAATTATTATTATTATTTAGATTGTCAGAAATAGATCTATCACCGCATGACATACGAGAAGGTAACAGGAAATTCGTCTCATTTTCTTTCACAACAGTCGAAACATTGCTTTTCTCCACATTATTGACAGTCTGTTCAGCATTTAACAACAAATGAGATGCAGAATTTCTAACAGAATTAGCATCCAAACTGTCTTAACGCCAATCGTTATTTGTAGAACTGACACTATTCGATAACACGACAGAATCACACTTATCAGCACTATTATTTCGAGACAACGCACGATCATACAATCCTGACAACTTAGTACGCAAGATAGACAATTAATTCTTTAGAAAATAAATCACCTTCATTAGACCATACGTTTATAAGATCGGACTACCTCAATAGCCAATGTAAAGCCCGATGCTTTACCCTATTAATTTGGGACATCGATGGTTCACTTTCCGTTTCCAACACAGTCATATCATCAAACAAGCTCTGAACTGATGGTATGACACAAGACACCCTCTTTCCAATGTCCATGTTTAATATCCGGGACAGAAATATTACCATGCTTTAACTCTCTTAGTAAATTCAGATCCAATTCATACTGGGCACGAGGAATGCCACCTCGAATTAGTACTTCATATCCTATCTCACCACATTTCAAATAGTAATAATTAGACAGATCTCGTCTTTCCATTTTGGGCCATAATACGATACATGAAACACAAGAATACAATATTAATTACATTCACCAAAATAATAACATTCAATAATTACGGTTGCCACTAGTGTACTCCCCTCCAAACCTAGGTCCTAAATCAGCTCCAAAATAAGCAAGAGAAGGACCTAACCCCGCAACTGCGCGGACACTTGTCACACGCCCTCCAAATGAATAGACGGTAACTAAATTGGAAGGACTGACCCATAAATAAAAACCCCAGAGGATACTACCATTGGGACTAATTTAGAGCCTAAAGCATAGAATGGAAAACACAGTATACCTTTTCATGACAACATCTATTAAAACATTCACGTACATTTTATAACATAAATATAAAATACCAAACATGCATATAAATAATATAAAAGGTGTAGTTTTCACAAGGTACAGTCACTTACTTTCAAATGTGTAGCTTCAAGCATATGACCTTTAGGAAAGGATTTCAGTCTCATTACAATACGGTATTCCGTCAAATATGTAGTCCATAACCTTATTATCTGTTACTTTCTTCATAGTAGCTACCAACTTCAAGATACGTAGACTAAGCCAGCTCCTTAGCATGCAGAACAGTCGATCTGGTCCGTAGATTCAATTATTATATCAAATATTCTTCCACGATGTCATTTAATATCCCACTTATGTCGGATAATGTCGTATTAGACAAAGAATTCACCGTTTCCAGAACATTTTGTTTCAAATCAGAATTCACTTCTCGACCAGCATAAAAATCAACTTTCTTCCCATCATGGCTACCGTGATCTTCTTCTCTTTACACAACAGCTGACTGTTGGAGACCAAGCAACAACAACAAAATTCCATTTCGATGACAAGTGCCTAGCGCGCCTAGCAATTGACTACTTCACATTACTTTACTTATGTAATATTGCAGACAATGCCGGTATACTACTAGTGAAAGGGATAAAAGGAAGTTACAAATAAAACAAGTTAAAAAACCCTGTTCACTGAACCTAAATGAGTTGCCAACATCACATGAGAAATCATGGGCTTGGCACAGAAAATAACCTAACAGATTCCAAGACAACATATGTACCAAAATAAAGATGGCTTACACATTACCTTTCTCTTAGAACCGGATCGATACTTACAAGTACCTCAGTTGCAAAATATAAGGCATGACCAACATAAAACGATGGCCTTTCGAAGATTCCATAAACTTGCATTAGCCAATAAATAATTAGTATTATTAAGTAGGAATTTCAAAACAGCACAATTCACTTCAAATCAGCCCGCCACATAAATCTCCGATCTCTAGTCGTCCCTCAGTTGGTACACACGATGACAAGAAAAAACTGCTTTGCCTTTCACAATAGAAATATTAAAATGCAAGCTATTCCACGGTGTCTAAACATTAGTAGGCCATAATTCTTCAAGTTTAGAGTAATGAGTAACCACCAATTAGCCAAAGGCTATTGGTTTATGATCTCGACGATTAGCTGCTACATTTTACGACTCTCTTGTCCTCGTGAAAATCTAACACTCCATTTTTACATCGATAATAATCAACGTTGTTCTACTGTGTCTTTTACAATTACCGCAGTAAAGGTTAACTAGCTACAAATGTCAGACCAAAAAGCAACAAGTTTGCAAGTCTTCACCAGAGAGAGCGGATATCGGCGACCAAACGGGGAATCCAGTCGCTCCTGACCTCTAGCGTCTCAGTTAGGAACTAACATGCAAGCAAGCCAGAAGTTCTCTTCACTAGACATAATCACAAGCGTACTTTCTGATGAGGCCGATAGAACCGCGTCAGTAATGATGTCTGCTTCTCTCCCACTGTGGTAGTGGTCATTCTTCTTGTTCCGGCACTTTCATCTCCTTCGCATGCGGTAACCCTAGATCTTCCGTCATATAGTAGTTCCTCAGTACGGCTCCTTTACATCATGGGGGCCCTTATCTCATCATCCCCATCGAAAATAAGTAGTTAATCACTCTGTACATGTGGTCGTTAGAATTATGCATTGTAGATGATTATTTTCACTTGAAAATATGCAATTGTGACACTGCTTTCACTGAAGCTAATATTTTTGATAAGAATAAATTCACAGATTCTACACAGCGCAGATGTTATCAAAAATGCCCATGCACTATCTGCTTTTCACTTCACATATTTTACTATCACTGAATCTCGTGGCTTCTACGTAATCCACGGTTGAAATTGCTCGCATTAGCGGCTGTAATGATTTTCACTATTTGTGACGTTCAAACAAAACACTTGAACGATTATTTGTTCACAGATTCTAATATATTTCGTGTCCCTCGTGGACATAGTATTTCATAGAGCACGTGGTTAAAATATGGTGTTCCACGGCGTAAGGATTTTCACTGTTTTTCACAAATTCACTGATATTATCGTTTAACCACATACAGGCTTTAAATTCCACTCGATTGCACACTAATAAATTCATAAAGACACAACGATGAGCGTTGATTATATTCTTCGCCTACTGGTGGACTGTTTCCTCGTCTTAGCAAGATGGACTATACAACACGTCCTATATGGACGGTAAACCATACTCGAGTGCAAGGTGTGGCGTTCGCCGTTGCTGGATCTAGTGAATACTTGAGTCATTCAGCGACTAATTCCTTCCGGTTCGCGTGTCTGCAAAGATAATACCTTAGCGTAAAATAAAAACACATTCACCTGAATGTTTAAAATATGCAGAATTACGAAATGAGATGATCTGAGCCTTGTAGAAAGTTGAGACATGTTAATAAGGACTCAGATAAAAATAAAGTAGATTTCTTCAAAGTCAAAAGTGCAGCCATAATCATCTCCAGGCATGTCCGCGGCATGGCTTGTCTTCGGATGCGTTCAAGGATGATGCATCCCATTAACAAAATACGTTGCAATGAAAAATATCACTGAGCATGAGCTCAGCGGGCTCATCATCAAGAACCCTAAGTAGTTTTAGCATAAACTGATACGCAGAATATAAAGATTTCGTCTCAATTTACTTAGGAGGAAAATTTTGATAACATTTAAAAGAACTAACTATATTTAAAAGGAATAGAATATTATTATAACGAGAGGATCTCATACGACTTTTGAGTTAAATATCTGAATTTCTATATAGCAATGCTTACAATTGAACCCATAGTTCGTTTAGACTTCACTGCTTTACGCATTATAAGACTTAGTTGCATATTAAATTTGCCATCAGATTTTGGTTAACATGTGTCCTCCAATGGGACATATTTTTACAGGATTACAATATCTGTCACATATAAAATTATAGAATGTAATTGTATGTGTTCTTTCTATTAGTGTCTTTTCATTTTGTGAGCTTACAACTAAACACATATATCACTCGCATTAAATGAATTGTTGCATCTCTCTTGTTGTCCGACAAGTCGCGGTGCATAACTGGACCTCTCTCAATCATCTTCTTCTTGACTGAACATGGGTCTTCTATTCAGCAATATGGCTGTTGATTTCTTCATCTATCTCTGTAAGCGTGACTCGACCTCACCTTGTTCTCGTCCTGTATCAACATAAAAAAATACATTATAAGCACTAGCAGTATCAAGAAAGATGGGAGAGTTTCCAAGAATACATGAATCTAGGGTCTTTCTATATGCAAAAATGACAGCAACAAAAATGTTTTTCTATTTACTTAAGAATGCAATAATTTACACTGTCAAGGGATACATTTCTATCCAGTGAATCTAGTACATATTATTTTCATTTATCTATTTTCAAGGGATTTCCTCACGGGATAAATGTTAATGAGTTTATGAACATGACAAGGGGCTTATTCGTACTATATCTATAGTTAGTTATTGTACAGTTTTGAAATTTAAAACATTGCCTTACAGTAATAGGTTTCCTTTATGTTACCCGTTCTCTTCGTTATCGAAGTTGTGGCTCTCCTTTTCGTACTGGGGGTTGGTATTGATGAATTGATGACCTCGATGTACTACCAATCACACATTGGTGGTTAACTGAATAAGGGTGACGAATGTCTTCTTCACACGTTCAAGAAGTAAGCGGTTCACTCATGGGTTTTGCTTCCCGAGATGGGTCGCTTTCCAATTTTACTATACAAGGTATGACAACAGAAGTCAACCTACGCGTTATCTCAGTCGAACTTCGTCCTTTAAGATATACTTCGCGAAGGGCTACATCAATGACAGTATATCAGTTGCTAAGCATATCAACGGCTATAACCGCTAGGTAACCTGCCGGGAAGTCGACTACTAAAAATGTTGCCATTAAGACGCTAAATTTTGGACCTAAGTCCAGTAATACGCGTTGTTCGCCGTACACTTCTAGTAATGCTTCTGAAATTCCTTTGATTTTTAAGCTATTCTTTAATATAGGCATTTTGGAATCTCCTCTCTGTAATAATGAAACCTGTTCTCCAGTGCAAATAACAATAGTTCCTGTCACATCTTCTATAGTTCCAAAGCACACCAATTCATTCGCATACTCATCTATTTTACTGTTATCAATTTGGGACCCAACCGTTACGACTGGGTTTGCGCTGTTATCGCATTCCGTGTCAGTTTAATTTCTTCGCGATTTACCTGCGAGGTTATTGAACCACGGTCTTCATCGAGACCTCTTGACCATTTGGGTAATTCTGAGTACGTGTCTCTACATTGTTAGGGTTTCTGTTTCTACATTCATGACTCGTATGACCCTTCTTATGACAAGAAAAACATTCAACATCTCTCGTGAAATGTTGCTGGTTCGCATCCTGTGCCGAGCAGGTTCCTTAGGCATGCAATGTCGTGCGATATGACCATGTTTACCACATCGTGAGCGATCTTCATTGGTAACCAACACTCTGTGTTCATTTTTAGGAGGTACAGGGGTCGAACCTAGGTGTCGTGTGCGAGAAAGGGCAATTAAGACTGCGTCGCTCAGACATGTGGGAGGGGGTAAATGAAGAAGCGTGTAGAATCCTACCTGACCGGCAGTTCTTTAAGATATGCTGTCAGCACTTGAGAATCTACTAATTCAGCTGCTCGGGGCGAATCATAATTCATGCCAGATAATACCCTGGTCTATTGCCGGAAGTCGTTCTGAGTAATCTTGTATAGGTTCTTCTGCCTTCTGCTTTGCGCTGGTTAACTTTTCAAAGTAAGATCTGGTATATGTTCCCTTTGTAAATCTCTCATGCAATTTTTTGTGAAATTCTTGATAAGAATTAAATACTACGTGCTTAAGGGACACTTTTACGTATGTGAGGGCCGAACCTGCGAGTTTTTGCTTAGCGAGACAAATTTTGTCGTGATCACGCCAACCATTCAAATCTCCTACCTCCTGTATGGCGTCTAGTAAGTCTGTTACTCGGCTCTGACGTAAGCTAGGATCAAATACGGGGATCGTTCCTGTTCATTTTGGACGATCTGAAGGTAATTCTACGGGGATCGTGTCATTAAATTCGGATCTACTTTCGTTATTAACATTAACACGGTCCATCAACATGTCAATAGCTTCCTGTAAGGTGACTTCCTGTCCATCTATGCTTACGTTGGTAGCCATGGTACAATTAAATCAATTTAAATTAAATTAAATCAAGCAAAATCAAATCAAATGAAATATATTAAATCAAATCAATCACTCAAACGAATGTTTACAATGAACCTATACAATCCTAACACACGACGTAATTGGACACTGAACACATTTCCTACGATATCATCTATTAAATTAACACGATTGTAGACACCGTTATTTGCAAAAAACGGAGACAAGTCTTGGACATTACATGCAAGAAAACGTATCAAAATGAATGTTAGACAGTACTAAACAGATATATTAGTACGCCATTAGGCTATGTTACGTTTTTTAAAAATATCTATAAAATCACAAGACAACAACAATGACTGCTCTGAGACTCTCTGAGATGTGGGTAAGGGGATGACTGAAGCGATAAAATCAACTTACAAGTATCCCACCCATCGCTGCCACCAATCTGTAACGATAAGGCGGACGAGGCTTTATGCCATGCAAGTGAACGCCGGCTCTCAACCGTGTCTGGCCAGGTACGTAGCTGGTTACTACACATGAATTATAAGTCAATTGAGTACCCGGCGAAACACTAAAACCAAGAGGCGAATTTCACCTGTTTCCACGACCAGATATTGTGAAAAATAAGGATCTCCCAGAGCTGAGACAGTCGTTACTTGTAATTTATATTCAGGGAGATGGGGTGGATGGTGATTATTGTTCAGGGCCTTATATTATTCCACTCAAGGCAAATGGGGTTAGAATTAAGATATGCGTGGAAGCTAAATATCCACTTTCTTATCTAAAACTACACTGGTTAGAACATCAATATATTTTTGTTAATAAGCGTTATAATAAGCCAGAGTGGTCTTTATCAGCAATCCTAGCAGTGATGCCTAATCGTTCTGGTTAAACGATTAGTGGGTGTTACGTAAGCTTCTTACCATAAACTTTTAAGTTGAGCAACGCATGAGCGTTGGTCCTGATACCAGCCTTTCATCGGTGATGGACCGTCACAGGCCTCCCGGTTAGATGTTCACAGTAAAACAGGCCATGAGCGGTCCAATACATTCCATTATAACACATTACTTGCATCCCCACCACTTCAAGTTTTCTCCACTGGTCATAATAATCTCCCGTTTCGATTGGTTAAAATTGCAATTACAGTACTCGAAAACGGGGGGGGGGGGCGTGTCGCTGCGTCTGCGAGACTCGCGTGTACCAGATATACCTTCGTACGCATATTGATACGTAACGAAGTTCATAAGAACTATTGTGGTAATACAGAGGGCTTAAGGGTTGACACGCTAAGATTTAGTTACACGATACAACTAATTAGATTTGGAAGCTGACTGTGTGAAATAAAATATCTAATGGCAGTATCAAAACTAATGTGCTTCCTGTAAGGCGAGCTGTGAAGGAGCCCTGTTTCGCTTGCAGTAAATTGATACTGTAAGGAAACTCTCTTACCAGGCTTAGCCACATGCTTGTAATGAAACAGGGTTTCAAACCCAGGAATTCCACTTATAATATGGCGATGGCGCACGCATCCACTGTGTCACATAAGCACAATCGCTTCTTTCGTGCTGTAAAAGGATTAACACTTTCATCCGGAAAATCTGTTAATCCAATATCTCCAACATTAAAAACAGAATTGTCTGTATAATATATGTTCACTGCGTGAACACCACATCATTGAAGAGTAGAAGCGAGCTCAGTTCCTCTTATATGAGGAAAATTGCATAGAAATGAAAGTGCTGAAAGTCCTCAAGTTAATTTTTGACTAGTTAGATCTCGTGATCGCAAATGTATTAATCCGTTTCTCTTGTCATCTAACAAAGCGAAATTAAATGCTTTTCAGTTGGTGAACACGAATGTTTGCATATTGTATATTCCCAAAGCCTAAAATAAATTACATGAGGTTAAAATAATCTCGTGGATAACTAGTTTCGATCATCATAAGATGCATTTCATTTATACCTTTAAATCTACGTCTACGATAATGTGTGTAATGAAATTGTATCTTTACAGAATGTTTTAGTTGCATACGATTAATGTGTACTTGTCCTGAATTGTTAGAGCTATGAGACTTGATATTATAATGATAGTGGCTATTAACCGACAGACAGTAGTTCGAGCATTACGAACTCTACCCAGGAACATTCTATCTTCCACAGATCGGTGAACACACTAACAAGAGATACATTCGGAGCGTCACTCAATCGATATGGCAACATGAAGATAGAAAAGTCAACTCATCGCGGAAAGATACCATAGATATGCCACACTTGCGGAGCAGACTTTAATGGGAAAGTTAATTTCGATAAACACATGTTTATTCATAGTGGTCTTAAGCCATATTCCTGTGGTATGTGTGGAGCTACGTTCACCCGAATCGGCCATTTGAATAGACACGTGACTATCCATAGTATTATAAAGCCTCATTCATGTACTATATGCCGGTCAAACTTTAATCGCAAATGTGAATTGAAAATACACATGATGTTGCATAGTGGTTTAAGACCACATTCATGTAACACTTGCGGAGCAAACTTTGCACGGAAAAATAATTTGCTGGAACACATGGTGATCCATGGTGGTATAAAGCCACATTCCTGTGGCACATGCGGAGCAAGATTTTTTACGAAAAGCAATTTGAATCAACACCTATTAATACATAGTGATCTGAAACCATATTCCTGTGATACCTGTGGACGAAGATTTGCTGAAAAAAGCACATTGAAGAAACACCTGGTTATGCATAGTGGTGTAAAACCACTTTCCTGTGATACTTGCGGACGAAAATTTGCTCTGAAGAGCAGTTTAAAAAGACACATGGTAATTCATAGTGGTATACTGAAATTATAGTGTTGTCCAATTGTTTTTATTCAAACCACCATCGATACGGGTAAGTATAAGTGTCGGTATGAAATATTATATAATATTAGAGTTATTTGGCCATATATGAGTAAATCTACGACAATTGTTCAGTAGGAAACGATATTTGAAGAATGATTCCTTAGAGGTCACAGACTCAGATCACTTTTAAACCTCTGTTCACCTCGGAGCTTAATAAGAACGTAACAAGGGGGGGGGGGATATAGTACGCGATGCCGATCTCAGTATCGACGAGAATATAACATCTGCGCAGTATATACATGTGACATTTATTATAATAAAGTATAAAATATGGATGATGGCATAGAATGTGAGAAATGCAACAAATAGCAGTATCAAGAGTGCTTGCTAACATTGCTATGCTATGAAGTTTAAGCCCAATCTAATGAAAGGAAAAATAGAGATAGATGCAAACATTGAAGAACTAGGACAATAAATGAATTCGGTTGTTGACCTTATCAACGAATCCACACCACGATTATTACAATAGAGGATTGAGAATGAGTATGAGTACAGATAGGCAAACAGTTTAAAACAAGTTGCAGCACCGCGTCAAGGGACGATCATATCTGGTACCTCTAATGACAAATCCCAATCCTACAATGTAGAATCCCCATCTCTTAATAAGGAAATCCAAGAGATGTCAATGGAGAGTAGCTACAAAGGGAAGATGGATTATCTAGATGAGGATGAACCAAACAACACACCATGGAGGACGCCCTGCGGGTTCCTAGATCCACAGTGGTTATTGGGACAAAAGAAGATAGTGAACAACAGGCGGGAGATAAAACAGCATGGCCTTATTTGGGGAAATTAGGAAAGAATGCAACACAAAAAATGTGATAAATTATGTACGCGAAAACGGAGTAAATGTGACGATCTCAACAGCAAAGGGTTTCAAGGTGGGAATGTCCTTTCAATATCTCGAAATGACAGAAACCCCAAGTAGTGTATTTGTCAGAATATTTCGTTTTCGTCGAGGATACGTCCCAAGAAAACAGTAGCAGGATCACTGCAATAAAAATATCAGATTACTACCACTGTAGGAACAAAAAATGCCGTACCCTACTTCGATCAGAGAAGATTGGATAAAACTGACGTCTTCATAGTGATAGAAACATTTCTACGCAGACCTCTCGATATTCTAGGCTTTTACGGAATCCACTCTAATGCAAACCTACAAAAGGAAAATTAGAAGGGGGAGTCCTTTGCTTCTTCAGAGATACACTTGGGAAAATAAAGGAGTTCTTCAAAGAAGAAAATATGGTAATCGCAAAAACCTTAGAATTAATATTAATATGTCTATAGATACAACCACTGCCTCAACAGAGGATATTATAGAAAAACATTCAACAGCCTTCCAATATTTTTCAGATAAAGAATATGTCATTATCGCAGGTGACGTTAATTGCACAATAGATTAACCAAATCGCCAATCAGAAGTAGTGATACAAACCCTGGCAGATGATGGATTTAAACTAGCATCTAAATGAGAAGCTTAGATATATTTTGCTTACAATGGCGCTTGCAAGATCGACTTAATTTTCTTCAAGGCATGAAGCATTGCTAAAAAAAACAAGTAGTTCCGTGAAGAACTATACAGCCTATTTTCATATATCCTACTCATGTTAATCGCCACTATCAACATACAAAATTTCAGTTTGATTGCTGCAATAGATTCGTAGATATTGAGAACCGACTAAATATTTCGGATGGTCGCCATGTTGGACTTTATATATGTAGGTCCTAGAGTTATGTACTGTTACATGAAGATTATTGTGTACGTGTAGTATTCAAACTTCAATCGCATGATTAGGACACAAGAAGTAAAAACAAGATTTTAAAATTCTGCACAGCTGCCATCTTGTGGTTATGGAAACAATTGAAATAAATTAGATACCAGTGGATTAACATTCGTATAAGGATTTACTGTACCAAGTTTCACTGCTCACGGATGGTTCAATTGCGAGAAACGTTCATGTGAATATTTATACTTCGCGTCGCCGCCATGTTGGATTTGTGATCACCAGGTTCTTGAACGTCCCATAGGTGAACATATGTTCATAGCCCCTATGAACAAAAAAATATTCAGTTTGATTGCGATAATAGATTCGTAGATATTCAGAGCCGTCTAAATATTTCGGATGGTCGCCATGTTGGATTGTTAAATGTATACGCCATAGAGTCATGTACCATTAAAGGAAAATTATTGCGTAGGTTCATTATTCAAACTTTCACTTCGATCGCATGATTAGGACACAAGAATTAAAAATTTAATTTTAAAATTCGCACAGCCGCCATCTTGAGCTTATGTAAAAAATTGAAATAAATTAGATACCAATTTATTACAATGTGTATAAACATTTCCTATACCAGATATCATTGCGTTTGGAACATTAAAACGCAAGAAAGGTCTATTTAAATTTTCAAATTCGCTTGGCCGCCATGTTCGTTTTGTAGTTAACCGGTTTTTGAGAATCTTAGAGATGAACTTTCAGTAGTGCCCTTCATCTCCGTACAAAATTTCAGGGTGATATCGCTAATAGTTTCAGAGATGTAGAATGCCGGTGAAATATTTCGCACAGCCGCCATCTTGTGGTTATGTAAACAATTGAACGAGATTAGATGTCGGTGCATTACCGTGTGTATAAGCATATACTGTACCCAGTTTTATAGCGTTTAGTTGGTTAAATCGCGAGAAACGTCTATTTAAACGTCGCAACTTCGCTTGGCCGCCATGTTGGTTTTGTAGTTACCAGATTTTCAAGAGTCACATAGGTGAACTTCTAGTAGTTTTCTTTATCACCGTAAAAAATTCCCGGGTGATATCGGCAATAGTTTCGGAGATATTGAATGCTGGTGTAATATTTCGCACTGCTGCCATATTGGGTTGGTGAGACCTAACAAAATTTGAAGGGCACGGTCGGGGTCACCCTGGGTAGTGCTATGAACTTACCGAGTTTCATTGAAATCGCTCCAGCCGTTTAGAATTTATTAGGGGGGGGGGGGTCCCACACACACCTCTCTCTCTCACACACACATACACACACACACACACACACGGACAAAAGGTGATCTCATATGCCTATTTTTTCAAAATTGAAAATAGGCTAAAAAAAATACTAGAGACACTGTGGAACCCCAATGAAGCACCTATAAATAACACCTTCCCACGAGCACTTATATTGAACTAAACAGACCCCACACAGCAGCGAGACTTATTGAAAGAAGCAGAATATCGAGAAAAATGGATGTAGAAATAGTTAATGGGGCAGAAGAGATCCTTGAAGCGAAGAATATGATAGATGAAGGTTTCATAAATGAAGCGAATCATAAATTTACTTCAACAAGCCGCCCTTCCAGTCAAAAACGAAGAGCCCTAAAATGGTTCGACAGAGAATGTTAGAACGTTAAAATCCCTCAGTATGCCTTCCTTCGTAGAGGACGGAAAGCCGGTGGGAATGTTAAACACTTATGGCATGTAAAAGAGCCTTCCACTAACTACAATTGTGTGAAGCTAAACTTTG
Source organism: Meconema thalassinum (assembly GCA_946902985.2). Taxonomy (NCBI): domain Eukaryota; kingdom Metazoa; phylum Arthropoda; class Insecta; order Orthoptera; family Tettigoniidae; genus Meconema; species Meconema thalassinum. Next base: position 149,957,270 of record OX336397.1, read on the forward strand.
TAGGTTAGATTTGATATACGCTCTTGACGTTCCAACGTTCATAGCCTGGTGCTGATTGCGGTCACATCTAGTAGCAAAGTTCGCAGCTAGGTGTCGTTGATTGTAGTATTTGGTAGCAAAAGTAGAACCTAGTTAAAATTGATCGTCTGCAGTCCTTACCTGAATTACAGATAACACACACTAATACAGCCATCACAATTAACACTGGTAATCTGACAGATTCTACACACACCCAAAGTACATGGGGCTACATTACCGTGTTGTCGCAGCCCCTAGACTGAAGAACCAACCAATCAGAAAATGTTACTTGACGAGAATGGAAACGCTTATAGCTTTATTCAATGCGAGGAAAAAATGAGACACAATGGGTCTTACAAATCTACACGCAGATTACAAACAGATGCTGAAATTCAAAATAGGTGCTGGGGCAGCCTGCTGAACACTGCTGACCGACAACAAGTGTGACTGGATGAGTGAATCAGAGTGTGAAAGTCATTATCAATGTTAATTATTATTGATTAATTTTGTCGCCATAATATGTTTATTGTATTGCATTAATGTGGTTAAGTGTAAGAGAGGGCCAAGAGCCCTAACTGCGCCACCAATAAAGGCAATTATAATAATAATAATATCGAGCTTGAGGCATGAAAATTATCAGAGAAAGCAGAAGTTTAACCCTTCAAAGCGCTAAAGGAATATACAAAACCAAAGGCAACGGAGATTCCCATACAAAAGTGGGAGGAAACCTTCACAATGATAGTAAATAATACGCCTTCAATACTTTCACAACAAGCACAAGAGGATCAATATCAACATTGAAAATAACACACGAGAAGGTAGGCGCCACAATAAGAAAAAAAAGAATAAAATAGCTTCCGGGTCCGATCAGATATACATCGAACACATGAAAACATCATCACAAATACTCCTCCCACTGTGGACGGACATATTCAACATATGCCTATTGACGGGATCCATGCCCGATAGTTGGAGGACATCTCGAATAAAAATGATATTCAAAGGGAAAGGAAGCACGAATGATCCAAACGGATATAGAGGAGTGGCTAAAATTTTCATGAAAATCCTGACAGAAATACTTGTCAATTTGGATTTCGCAATGCGAAATGCACAATTCACGCAGTGAAATATCTTCTTGACGTTAGGCACACAATAACGAAACCCAAGGAAAAGCACTACACAATCTTCGCAGATTACACTTAAGCATTTCATAAAATAAGGAGAGACCTACTGATAACAAAAATTAAGGAAATGATCGGTGACATGCATAATTATAGAAAAACATACTACTCTATAATTTCATAGGAATTCACTACGGAGTCACACTGTCAAAATGTTTGAAGCAGACAAATGGCGTGTTGCAGGGTGATCCAATAAGCCCACTGCTACTTTAACGTAGCCACAGCGGATATAACGCAGATCATCAAGGATGCAACGGAAACCTCGCTTCTTATGTACGCAGACAACATGATCCTGGAATCAAATGACAAGGTGCAACTCCAGAAAACCCTGGATGATCTACAAGGATGGGTGGTTAAGAATGAATTGAATATAAATATGGAAAGAACAGTCCAAATGACATTTAGAAAAGGGAGAAAACCACAATGAAGGACACGTTATCATTGAGAGGAGAGCAGCTGATAATTGTAAACAAATTCAAATACCTCGGAGTAACACTTCAGATCTCAGGAACCTCGTTTAGCAATCACGTCTATGAGAGAACCACTGCAGCTGTCAAAGCATATACAATGTAAATAATTTATTCCAACTATCGTTAAGCACAGAAATTATGTTTCTTAACGTCAATATTACTGATTGCAACTAATAGAATCAACATTATTTGGAAAGAACTGACTCTCACCGACCTTGAAAGGATTCAGAAAGTAAATCAAGATTCCCGAAACATGTCCTATGAGTGGGCAAAACAGCGCCTTCAAGACTGGTTTATGAATTTGCCAGGGAATCATTCCACATCGAAGATCTCGGAATAAAATGATATTTCCACATACCGGACCATACGTTGAACTTATAAAGAAAAGAACCTCGATGATTAGTCAAGAAAACTAAGTAGCTATAAATTAATGATAATCATTTTCAGCATAGTGGCCATCAGTAACGATCAATTTCGGAGTAAGCAAATTGAGTTGTTAAAAAATGTAAATAAATGTATTTGCTGATGTTTCGATGGCAATGAAGAGACACAATATTCATGTATTGTTCTAAAATAAATGTTTCCTCATAGTGCTATGCTTTCGTTGAAAGACAACCTGAACATCCTTAGTCGCCGGAAGGCATTTGCACATCATAATTTGACCATGCTATTCGCTGAACTGTTTCTAGTGAAGAGACATGGAGAGGATTTTACACACACTTGAATGAACGTACGTTATATTCCGTGAAAGTTATCATTAGAGGGGTAGGTACATCAATCAATATATGTTCTGTGCACGTCCAAATTATACGTTCTGGGAATTTAATTTGTATACGATTGTTGTGCACCTACATATGATATTGTGCCCAAATCCAGTTGCCTAGATTGAAGGGTACAAGGCCAAATCCAGTTGCCTAGATTGAAGAGTACAAGCCGTGAGCCTAGATTTGGGGGAACAGGCCACGATGATAAGTCCAGAAGGGGATGTTTGAATAGTGCGCGCCGAACCTTCTTAGAAGCTTCTCGAAGGTTTTGCAGCCAAGAAGTGGGTAAGTGACGTAGGACGAGAGCATCATAGTCGAGGCTATATGTCACTAAATATTCTCCGATGAGATGGAAACATGAAACCTATATTCGATTACTGGCATGGGCAAGGGAAGAAGAATGAGCTTTGTTTCAAAGAAATTGATCGAGCGGAAGCCGAGTTATGAGCTGTTTTAGTTTCAGCATTTTCTCCGCATTGACCTCGAACCGGCCAGCCGAGGAGTATATAAGGCGTGTCTCCCAGGCACATGTATGTTCACTTCGTCATCAGCACTCTGTTACCTTGGACGTGTTACTCTACGTAAGCGCTCTAGCCGCTTAACTCTCGACAATCTACGAACATCGTTACTATCACCAAGCACATGGTTGCTTTAATCTTCGAATTACAGCACAAGCTGTGGACTTTGAAATTTTCTACAGTACATGGTTACTGAAAGTGTTAAACATTTCAAGTGAGTTTCGAACTTTTCTACGTTATCTCCGAGGTGATATAAGTCTGTGGCACTTGGTAATTTCTTACCGCTACAACTTGGACATATGATAGACATTGTCTATATTTCTTTCTACAGTCCACAATCACTTATAGCTGGATTATTTATATCCAACAGTCTAGGGACAAGTTTTAGTCTTGTTCGTTGGACCAGCCAAGATAAGTCAGTAATCTTAATACCATTCTTGCATATTACAATTCAAAAGCCGATAATGGGAATACAGGTTTGCCTTGTGTGACCTGAAGAGTGAGAAGCTCTGCCCAACCAACTCGACAGAATTCGTAATTGTGCTTAATAAGATTGTGAGCGTACTAGAATACTGATTATATCACAGTTGGGTCATGGTAATTATTTTCAACATAGCACGTTTAGATCAGACCGCTGTCAACTTCACTTCAGCTTTTGAAGCTGCCAACATTTTTTTGCAAGATATTATGAACGCCACCATGTCTGTGTAGGCAGCTTGTGGGTACAAAATGGAAGCCGATACGAGATAATAAGTACGCGTCCTAATGAGACAGACAACAGGAAGACTGAATAATCTGGTTCAGTCCAGACTTCTAACATCAAGACCTACAAGAATGTAAGCTGTTTACATTATTTCTATGCGTAGTTAGTTGGATTTTCTCATATTTTCTACAGTCTTGCCAACACATATTTTTTCTCTAGTCATCGATATGTTTATTTGCTGTTGCAAATATTTTTCTTTCGAAATTTGAGCTTGGATCTGAGTCGTTTTTACTCAGACTTCAATGATTCGAGATTTATGGACGAGCAGAATAATAATAATAATAAAATTGTGATTTAATAATTATTATTTTTCATTTTTCTGAAATAATAATAATAAACATTGGTAATTTCTAATAATCATTTTCTGGTTGTATGATTAATGCAGTTGACATTTGAAGTCATATTCTAAATCGGGTATTTGTTAATTCCGAAGGTTAGTGATTAACGCATGCCCACATATAAATAACAGATTAATTCAGTGAAATTATTTCACGTTTGCATTACATATTAAAGCTTTGAGAAGACACGGAAAGAAGTGAAACGGGAAGCTAAGCATGTATAAAGCAGGGTTTTTGCTAGAGTTTATATAAAATAAAATCATTATGCCATTCTGAGTGCGCAATCTAAGTCGCAGGAATGAGGTTGTTGTAAAATGGAGCACCAATTATATTGTAGGTTGGGTGTCTTTGATGTAGTAAAGGAGTCGTTTTATCCACACTTTCGTCGCAATATAACCACAGGTTATTTTGTTGAACCATCATTATTAATTTACAGTTGATCCACATGTTTAAAAAATATTTCTAGTAATTGCTTACCCGAAAATTTGTTATTGTTCTACTAGTTCCTTTCATTCAGGAAAACTTTATCGTTGTCTAAATGCTGATTATAATTCTGTGATTTTTATCACGTGTGAATCGTATGGGCCGATGCTGTTATTGGAAATTGTTACTTATTAAAAACCACTATAAGCTGAAAGGATTTTCAGATCCTATAAAAATAAACACACATTTTTGCAAATAAGTTGACATTTTGTACAAAATTATTCTTTGATAATAATAATAAATTGTTTCATTATAAAATATTCTGAATGCTATTTCAAATTTCCTAATTAATATTTTCAAGGGATAATTAATTGATTTATTGATTGAATCCATGTGGAATGGAATTTATATTTTTTATAATTATATTTTTCATTGAGTCAAATTTTTGAACAGACTTTGGATTGAGATCTGTGATTCAATAGATATTTTCTGTTCTTCGAATCTAAAAATGCTCAAAGTCCAAGTAAATTATATTGTATTCTATTTATTATGATCAACTTTGTATTTAAACCAACCCTGCTTCCTAAAAGTGTTAGTGAAAAAAATGCTACGATATTTTTGAGAAAAGAACAGTGAAAAGTGATAAATTTTTCAACAAGTGATAATTTTTCTTATTGATCTTCAACGTGTGAATGCTAAATGATTTAGGGATCAGTATAGACGATTGACTTTGCGCTGATAAAACCCTACCCCTGTATATAATTATGTTGAACGAAGTCAACAGGACTGATATTTTGACCTCTCGTCTCAACTATTTTAGTGTTCATGTGTTGGCGACATTGTATTTTGTGTATATAAACTATGCTTCTCCAGTTATCTTTTATGCCATTTTGGGCATATTTTTCCTGTCATTTTAAAATTTTTAAATAAAATGAGATAATTTTATGGTATGCAAACCCGTTTCATAAATCTCCTTCTATCCTTATTGTTGCATCGAGCCGAAAATCAGTTAACCCATCTGGCGCCCCGGGATATTTTGATTCTCGTGCTGACTGATTTTTTGGTGAAATGCATATGTGGTCGTCCGGATTTCGGTCTAAACGGGCACAATATGATTTGGGAATGTTTGAGTTCCCTGAAATAGTTGAGTGCTTATGATAGCATGTATTGTGAAGAGTACAGTGTTGATATTGACTGGGTTATCTTAGAACTTGAAAGGTTCATTCTGGCTCCGTTCTGATAAACTAATTAGTAAAAACAGGTTAATGGTTCCGCCTGATCAATACATTTATTAATTATGATCATTGCGTGGTGATTGGTCATTAGTGGGACATGTTTAATAAGTTTGGTGATTAATCGTTGGTAAAATAAGACGGATTAGAGGCCAATCTCTGCCATTGCAAGTGTTGAAGTTATGCACTTCATAAACTTTATATTTGGCAAGATATAATTTCAGTGCAGTGACTTCATTGGTTTTATTATCTTTATATTGCTGGTGAAGTATTGAGGAATTAAGTGTTCCTACTGCTGATTCCAACATGTTTGCATGGTGTTCTGAACTGTTGCAGTCGTACCGAACCGGTACCGTACATTTGTTTTTTCAATAACATCTAAAGACCACCGCGAGGCGTCTATTGAAAGTGTTTATAGGCCTAGTTCATAAGACTTTTGACATAACTCATATTAAGCGTAAAATGTTTCAATCTCTCTTTATGGCGCACAATACAAGATTCGATTTTAAGGGAATTTTTAAGTGCTACGCAAAAAATAATCTTGTATCGTTCTCTGTCATATCGGCTGATTAGGGGGCCAAAACTATTAATAAGGCCTCGAAACATGTCCCATTAATGACCACACAGTGATCATAATTAATAAAAGTATTGATCAGGCGGAACCTTCAACCTGTTTTTACTAATGGATTTATCTTCATATAATAAGTCACATCTATCTCAGGAATGTGTCCAGCATCAAGGATATGACATGCTGGAATTGGTCAGTAGCTAACTACCGTATCACAGTACATTGAACTTGTAAGGAAAGAACATCAGTGAGGTGTGTTATGCAATTAACTTCAATTACAACACTTAGAGACAGACTGACGCCTTTTTTTACCAGAAATATTGCTCTTGGTGGCAGTAATTCGCGCTGGCTGTATAACATCTTGATAGTTTTTGATGTTGAGGAATGTGATTCAGGGAGAAACAGAGATGAATGCTGAAGGTCTGGAGGGGACACGACATTTTAATTTGTAAACAACAAAGAATGACAAGATTTTTACATCTGTATATCAAACAAATTGAGAACAACTACCAGCTTATGCCATCAACCCACCGACTCTGTGGAAATAACAGGATAGGTGTGGCGGAGGCACATCAAGACGGCAAGCAACTGCGTTTTCTGCGATAGAAATCCCACCGTTTGTGACTGAGGTTAATGTAGATCGAATGTTTAGGGTAAAACCTTAATTGTTAACAAGAGTTAGACTCGATAAAGTTTTAAGGTAATGGAATAACGACATTTGTATTCTTTTACGGCTGAAACAGAAAATAATTGCATTTATTGACATAAAAATCAACAATTGAATTTACAAGATGAATGGAAAAGAGGGAGATAGAAAATAATAACTGATGAAATAAAAGAAGAGACATATGGAAATTCAATAATGGGACGTTGCTTCATTCATTTCAAACATTGTACAATTTAGTACACCATAGCATCTATGTAAACAAATTAATATATTTATTTCCTGAGAAACAAATCTTTAAATCAGCACTAATGTGTACTAATATCTCTCTAACTTAATGTTTTAATCTCCAGCCCCAATCATGGAGAGGATATCTGAAATGTGAGAGAGATAGATAGCCTAATGGCATACAAGGACTGCCATTACCTAGGGGAGCCATCCTCTTACAGTCTGGATGGGTACATAGGAGTTCTAACATGAATGGAATTAGTTTAAAGACACTTCAGTGTGTCAAAACATCTAAGAAGAACCATCTGCTCACAGTCTGGGTAGGAACCTAGGTGCCCTAGGCTGACTGATATTAGCAGTGTGAAAATACCTCTAAGAGGCACCATCTGTTCACAGTTTGTTTGGATAACTAGGAGCTCTAAACTGAAGGATGGTAGCTTAAAGACACTCCAGGTATAGCAATACCAATAAGAGGAACCATACGATCACAGTCTGGGTTGGTACTTCTCTAAACTAAGAAACATTAGCTTAATGACGCTTCGGGCGTGTCAAGACCGTTAAGGTGAACAGCTACTGACTCTCTGGATGGAAACCTGGGAGCACTATTCTGCATTATATTAGCCCCAAGACACTTCAGTATGTCAATACCTCTATGGGTAACTATCAGCTAACAGTGAGGCTGAGTACAATGGGGCCCTGAACAGAAAATTACGGTATTAGCTCCAGGACTGAGTTTTTAGGCAATAACTGTTTTGTTTTGTTTTTCCTATATATATATATATATATATCTAATGGACCCCTGCGAATCACTTCAGTAAAACAATTTTCATGCATCGCCATTCTTAAAGGCTCAGCTACATTTTTTAATCTCCTCTGCGTAAGATTTTGAACGCCCCCTTCATGCTCTCTCAGTGATTGTACTTCTATATATCCATTATTTTGTGGATTTCTTCGATTTGTTTTGAAGCCATTGTCAACATCTCTGTGGGTACTGATTTGAGCTGCTATCTAGTGTCTAATATTACAACTACATATGCCTAACCAATATAAACACTAAAATCTAATATAAAATTTTTACGGATTGATTTCTTTGAAAGTATATTTTGCCATATAACTTCGTACATTTATATTGTCCTATACATTGTCTTTTATTATATAATTAACTTAACTTTCCTTACAGTTACATATCACCAATTGAACAGGTAGTAACTTCCCGTGTTTATGTTTAAATTTCGTTGTTTACTTCTGTGCATGTGGCTTGCAATTTGTGATTATATTGGATGTAGTAAGTTCACGTTGGCGTGTTTCGAAAGGAAGATGTAACAAGAGAAAAAGGAAAACTTCAGCAGCAATATAAGCTCGTAAAAAGAAGCAAGAAGCTAATATGAATGAGGCAGCTTCTATGCCTATTTTCTTACTGGTGCCTACAGGAGAGGTTAGTGTTTTACTGTACAAAGTAATTCCCTACAAACTGTAAATAGTAATGCTTGTTCAAACCCCACTAATACCGAGTTTGTAAATCAATATAAATCAGGAGATGTTAGTAATTCTGACAAGACTCGGTCTGAATTAAAACTGTCCTCTTATGCATCAGTGTCATTGGCTGCATCAGATGAAAGTTATTTATTACTGCACAGTAGCACATTTCCTGATTTATAAAAAAAATGAAATGTCCTCACTGTAGCCAAGCTTCCCTACATGGGGAGATAAATGAGCAGCATGGATTTGGTAATAAACTACATGTAGTATGCAAATCATGTGGGCACTGTGCAGGCCAGGCATACACAAGTCCTCGGGTAAAAGTAAATGAGGGCATAACAGAAAGAGCTCCATTTGAAGTAAATAGAAAGGGTACCGAAGCTTTCTTAAATATTGGACTTGGTCACAGGTACATGCAAACATTTTGTATGGCTATGAAAATGCACTGCATGGATTCCAAGACCTTTACCAGTCACATGCACAACTTAGCAACAGAAGTTCATTGTCTCAAGGGGAAAATGTTGAGTAAGAGTCGAACTGTAGTTCGTAAAGCACATGAATGTGTTAACCCATCCCTCATAAAGGCCACTGTTATTGATATCGCTGTTACAAGAGTTTAGTGCTTTTCAGTCGGTCAAGACGAATGTACCCAATAGAGATCCTGAAATAAATTACATGAGATTAATAAAACACTAGGATGACCACTTTCGATCGTCAAGCGATCATCATCAGATCCATTACACTTAGGCTATAAAATCTATGTTTGAACTACAGGTGAAAATATTTACAATATGTACAATTATTTAGTGGCAGTATTGGTACTGCAACTGTCAGTGTATGCTAAATGCAGTATATATGATGTTAGGTGAAATGCTAAATGGTGATAACTATCCGGAGTTTGTACTTTGGAGAGATTATATGGTTGTAAAAATCAACTATGGTTAAACTATAAAATTATAGGCTAACTACTTATCTGATTGTCTTCCTTACTACAGCTACTCGCAGTTTTCGTGCTCAATGTAACTCACGGTGCGGTTGACTGCGGTGGTTATCTTAACGACTGGTTTTTCCATGCCCCCTCCCCCTGCCCATACGTGCTGTGCGGAGTCATAGCGATGTGTTTATGTGAGGTGTTGCCAACCTAGATAAGATGTATGTTATTGAATGAGGTGGGTCTACAACTATTAAAGACCGTGGATTAGCCCTCGCCACGCGTGGACCATAAGCCATTCGAACTAAGCGTTGACGGTCTTATGAGGACGTCCCGGCACCTTTAATACTGCCGCGAATATGGGCCTTGGTTTATTGCAGAAGAAAAGTACATCGTACACCTGATCCAGATAACATTTACCTATTTAAAAAAAACCTAATTCCCCCCCCCCCCCCCTTTTATCTAGCTTGGCTGTGTCGCTAAATTGTGTCTTGTTTCCGACAGGGTGTGTTTTTTAGTAGCGTGAAGAGGGGTGAGCTCTCCATGAACGTGTGTTCATTTAGATTGTTGGGATTGTTTCGCTTGGCTAGGTGTATCTCGATTGCTTCCTTTATGTCAAGAGCTCTGCCTTTCGATTCGTGATGGATTATTTTAAGGTCCGACTCTATGGTGGTAAAGCTGTGCCCCGCGTCACACATATGTTCGCACATGGCTGAATGTGTTCCGTATCTTATCGCATTCCTATGTTCATTATAACGTGTGTCTACTCGTCTTCCACTCTGCCCGATATAATTAGCTTGACAACCGGTATCTTGGCACGTTATAGAATATACCCCTGACCTTGAATACGGGTCACGTTTATTTTGATTACTATTTAGGAGGTGCCTAGCGGTTGTGTTTTTCGTTGTGAAAGCTATCTTTATGCCTTGCTTTTTGAATAGGTTAGTGATTTTATATGTATTCGCATTCACATAGTTGAAACGCGCAAATTTTTTCTCATTGCTGTCCGGTTTGGGAATCGTTTTATCTTTATTTTTATGTTTGGCTATACGTTGGTTTATTTTGCTTGGCGGGAAGTTGTTTTCATTTGCTATTTGCTTAATAGTTCTTATTTTCTTATTATAGTTGCCTTCTGACATGGGCATGTTTAAAGCCCTGTGCACCATTGAATTGAAACCCGCTAGTTTGTGCGTACTGGGCTGATTAGACTGATTGTCGATTGCATGCGAGGTTTGTGTTGCTTTCCGGAATATGGAATATGAAAGGTCGTTGTCTTTACGTTCATTAGTTATATCGAGATAATTTATTTTTCGGTCTATTTCGGATTCCTTAGTGACTTTGATAGAGTGGTGTAGGCTATTCATGGATTGGAGAATTGCTTCTTCGCTTGTTAGTTCAGTATCGTAGATGCAAATTACATCATCTACATATCTTTTCCATATTACTATTCCCTTTGTCTTTTCTAAGAACGCATTTTCTTGTGCATTGATGAAGATGTCAGCGATTAACCCACTTAGTGGCGATCCATCGCTAGGCCTTCTCTCTGTGTGTACATTTTATTGTCGAATTGAAACACGTTTTGGGTGAGAACGACCCTCAGTAATCTCACAATCTCTCCAGTTTCTTTTACCGAATTGTTGGATTTTAAGTTGTTTTCGATAGTGTTGATTGCTTCAATAATCGGGATATTGGTGTACATGTTAGTTACATCTAAGGATACTAGCCTGAAGCTAGGTTTCATTTGTAGGGTGTTCAATGCTGTTACTAGTTCTGTTGTGTTCTTTACAGAGTTGTTTTTGTCGTTGGAAAGACGGCATTTTAAGATTTTTAGTAACTCTTTGCTGATTTTGTAATTAGGGGCATTCCTACAATTGACTATTGGTCTCATTGGGCATTCCTTTTTGTGTATTTTTGGTTGTCCCCTCAATGACGGTATTTTCGGGTTCATGTTTATTAGTTTTGATTTTTCGGCTTTGGTCAGTATGTATTCTGTTTCTTTTAGCGCACTTTTTATTTGTTTTTGGAATTTGTTGGTGGGGTCTTTTGTTAATTCCTTGATTTCGTTGTTGTTTAGGAATTCGACTGTTTTTTCAATGTATTTTGTTTTGTTCAGAATTACTGTAGTGTTTCCCTTATCTGCTTTTGTGATGATTAAGTCATGTTCTTTTATTTTTTGTTTCAATGACTTTATTTCTTTGAGTTGTTTGTTGTTTTGAATGTTATTGCTATCGCCCTCTCGTTTGAGGATTTTTTTGGCTTCGTTGGTGGCGAGATTTTTGGTTAATTCCCTGTCTTCTGCTGGGAGCTTGTGACTGGCTATCTCAATATCTGTGATTAACTGTTTTATATTGTGGTTCGTGTGTGCGTCTATGCAGTTGTATTTCAAACCTTTGTCTAACATATTCATTTCACCTTGAGAAAAGGTTGCGTTCGTTCTGTTGTTTACTCTGCTGTGGAAATTGAATTCATTGTTATTCGTGTGTTGTTCATTAGATTGATTGTTCTGTGTTTCTCCTAGTTTTCTTGATTTATTTTCTAGCGTTTCATGCTTCCTCGTTGCTCTGATTTTGATGGTGTCATGAAGGTGCTCGGTGAAGCTGTCCCATTGGGCTGCGTGCCAGAAATTACTTAGTTGCAATTGAATGTCGTATAATTGTTGGTTAATTTTTTGCTTTCTTATGTATGCAAATCTTAATTCGCTGTTAGTTATGATGGAACGTGGCACCACAGAGGTCATAAATCATTGAATGGGATTGGCTTAGTTGTAGATATTTTGACAGGGCTCGTTATTGATTATGAAATCTTGTCAAAATTGTGCCACTATTGTGCCGTACTTGGCAATGAACTAGGTACTTATACACCAGAATACGCGGTATTGGCTGAACATCATAAAAGAAGTGGGGAATGCTGTAAAATTATGATGGGTCTTCAGGGGCAATGAAGCACAAGCTGATGATATAATGGGGAAAAGATCAGTTGAGAAGTGTGCAATGCGATACACAACTGTACTTTCTGATGGAATGCAAAGACTTACCAGCATCTGAATGGAATTGCAGTGTATGGCGAAGGAATCAAAATAATAAAAGAGGAGTGTATCAACCATGTCGCTAAACGAATGACTACTGGGCTTCTGAATTTGAAAAGGGATACCAAGGACGCAAATTTGGGAGGTCATGGCCGAGGAACTTTGAAAATGGACACTATAAAGAAGTTGTCCAGTTATTATAGACAGTCCTTTCAGAAACATATGCCTGATGTTCAAGCAATGAAGACTGCCATTTATGCCTGAATGTATCATTACAGACCCAAAGATCTGAAACAACAACGTCAGAAATGCCCCAAAGAAACTGACTCGTGGTGTTTCTATAATAGAAGCACTGCTCGGTGTGAGACACCGGAAAGCCACACTAAGATGTCAGTGCAATCTTCAGAAAAAAAATGGTCTGTCGCATTGCCCCTGTGTGTCAGAGACTGGCCAGCAATGAGCTTTTAGCCAGATGTGGCAGGGGAGGAGCACATAATTCAAATGAGTGTGTTCACTCTGTTATTTGGAAGAAATGTCAGAAATAAATTTTCATATCGAAGAAGCGACTGGACATGGGGACATACACTGGTGTTTCTGAGTTCAATATGGGCTGCTCTGCGATATAGGAACTGAAATGTGAAGTAAAAATGAAGAACATTCAATGGTTGCCTCAAAAATAAGTGATTGTTGTGATCAAATGAGAATTTATGAAAGCAAGAGCAGCTCAATGCATGTGAAGAAGACACGACAGGGTCTGTCTGCAGTTGAAGAAAACACAACAGGAAGCCGCCAAGAAGAAGATGGAAGGCAAATCATATGAATATGGTGTATTTTGATCCATTAGGTGAGTCAAACTGGTTAATATAGCATGCGATTTTATGAAAATTCTTTTATCTCCAAACAACATTTTTAACAAACAAAAGTTTGGTGCTTTTCAGTCGGTCAACACGAATGTACCCAAATGAGTTGGGTTATACCCTAATCCTGAAACAAATTAGCCTACATTAGTTTAATAAATACACTAGGATGACCAGTTTCGATCGTCAAGCGATCATCATCAGATCCATTAAACTAAGGCTATAAAATCTATGTCTGAAAATGCGGGTGAAAATATTTACAATATGCACACTTATTTAGTTGCAGTATTGGTAATGCAACTCGATGGTATTTGTTAGTTGCAATCTATATGATGTTTTGGTGTGATGATAGAAGTGGTGATATAACTCCGGAATTTGTCTGTTAGGACTGACTGTGTGGTTGTTGGGAATGCTCATTTATGATTGTACTGTATTGTACAGGCTACTTATGTGGTTAGGGGTCTTGTGCAGTCCAGCAGCAAGCAGTTCACTTGGACACTGGTAACACGCGACTGACTGGTAAGCTATCTTGCTGGGCTGCTTTCCTCTCCCCTCACCCCGCATTCCTAAGTGCTGTGTGTACCAAGTGCAGGTGTACCTGTAGTGGGTTGGCAAGCCTAGACATGATGGTGCATGTTATTGTACTCAGGATGTACATCCTGAATGCGGGACGGGGGAGGGGGGAAGCAGCCCAGCAAAATAGCATACCAGTCAGTCTCGTGTTACCAGTATTCAAGTGAACTGCTCTCTGCTGGACTGCACAAGACCCCAAACCAGATAAGTAGCATGTACAATACAGTACAATCAGAATTGACCATTCACAATAACCACATAGTCACTCAAAACAGACAAATTCCGGAGTTCTAGCATCACACCAAAACATCTTATAGATTACAAGTAACAAATATGGACGAGTCGCATTACCAATACCGCAACTAAATAAGTGTACTAATTGTAAATATTTTCACTTGTATTATCAGGCGTAGATTTTATAGCCTAAGGGTAATGGATCTGATGATGATCGCTTGACGATCGAAACTGGTCATCCTAGTGTATTTATTAATCTAATCTAATTTGTTTCAGGATTAGGGTATAACCCAACTCATTTGCGTACATTCGTGTTGACCGACTGAAAAGCACCAAACTCTTATTTACTAAGGCAACACTGAAAAATGGCTTCAAACTCCACAATGTTCACGGCTAGTCAGGTAAATCGTGAAGCTAAGAGATTCAAATCACTCAGGCCTAAACTCATGAACTTAGACAAATCAATTTGGTTCAACAAAAATTATATAGAACTGAATCTCACCCCTAAATACATACCAATTATAACCGTACCAAAAACACCAGCGTCGATCATTTCAACTGAACAAGCCAAAGCGCTTTGGATAAAAAACGAATTAAGATTCGCATACACAAGAAAGCAGCCAACAATTATACGACATTCAATTGCAACTAAGTAATTTCCGGCATGCATCCCAATGGAACAGCTTCACCGAGCACTTACTTTACACTGTCAAAATAAGAGCAACGAGGGAGCACGAATCACTAGAAATTAAACTAGGAAAACTAGGAGAAGCACAGAACAATCAACCCAATGAACAACACACGAATAACAATGAATTCGATTTCCACAGCAGAGTAAACAACAGAACGAACGTAACTTTTTCTCAAGAAATGAGTATGTTAGACAAAGGATTGAAATACAGCTGCACAGATGCACACACGAACCACAATATAAAACAGTTAATCACAGATCGTGAGATAGCCAGTCACAAGCTTCCAGCAGAAGATAGGGAATTAACCAAAATACTTGCCACCAAAGAAGCAAAAAATCCTCAAACGAGAGGGCGAAAGCAACAACACACAAGGCAACAAGCAACTTAAAGGAATTAAGTCATTGAAACAAAGAAAAAAAAGAACTTTTTATAGTCGTGACGAAAGCAGATAAGGGGAACTCCACAGTAATTCTGAACAAAACAGAATACATCGATAAAACAGTCAAATTCAAGGAAATAGGAAAAGACGCCACCATTAAATTCCAAAAACAAATAAAGAGTGCGTTAAAAGAAACAGAATACATATTGACCAAAGCCGAAAAAACAAAATTAATAAACATTGAGGGGACTACCTAAAATACACAAAAAGGAGCGCCCAATGAGTATAATAGTCAACTGTAGAAATGCGCAAAATTACTAAATCAGCAAAGAGTTACTAAAAATCTTAAAACCCCGTCTTTCCAATGACAAAAAACAATTCTGTAAAGAGCACAACGGAATTGGTGACTGCATTGAACATGCTACAAATGAAACCTAGCTTGCGGCTAGTACCCTTCGATATAACTAACATGTACACCAATATTCCAATTAATAAAGCAATCAACACTATCGAAAACAATTTAAAATCCAACAATTCGGAAAAAGAAACTGAAGTGGTTGTGAGATTACTGAGCGTCGTACTCAGCCAAAACGTGCTTCAATTCGACAAAACAATGTGCAGCGATGGGGTCACCACTAAGCGGGCTAATCGCCGACATCTTCATTAATGCACTGAAAAATGCGTTCTTTGAAAATACCTCAACTAAGGGAATTGTAATGTGGAAATGATACGAGGATGATGTCATTTCCATCCACGACACTGAATTAACAAGCAAAGAAACAATTCTCCAAACATTAATGGCTTACAATACTCAATCAAATTCACTATGGAATATGAAACCGATCAAAAAACAAGTAGTTCTGTGAAGAACTATACAGCCTATTGTCGTATATACTACTCATGTTAATTGCCTCTATCAACATACAAAATTTCAGTTTGATTGTTGTGATTGATTCGTATATATTGAGAACCGTCTAAATATTTCAGATGGTCACCAGGTTGGATATTTATTTATGTACTATTACATGAAGATTATTGTGTACGTGTGGTATTCGAAATTCAATCGCATGATAGGACACAAGAAGTAAAAACGAGATTTTAAAATTTCGCACAGCTGCCATCTTGTGGTTAAGAAATCAATAGAAATAAATTAGATGCCAGTGGATTAACATTTGTATATGCATTTAACGTACAAAGTTTCACGAGAAACGTCCATTTATATATTGATACTTCGCGTCGCCTCCATGTTAGATTTATGCTCACCAGGTTACTGAAAGTTTAATTGCTGTAAAAGATTCGTAGATATTGAGAACCGTCAATATATTTCGGATGCTCACCATTTTGGATTGTTATATGTATAGGCCATAGAGTTATATACCATTAAAGGAAAATCATTGCGTAGTTTCATTATTCAAAGTTTCACTTCGATCGCATGATTACGACACAAGATATAAAAGCTTAATTTTAAAATTTCGCGCAGCCGCCATCTTGAAGTCATGTAAACAATTGAACTAACTTAGATGCCAGTGCATTACAATAGGTATAATCATTTACTGTACCACAATTTACTGCGCTCAGATGGTTAAATCACAAGAAATGTCTATTAAAATGTTTCAACTTCGCTTGGCCGCCATGTTCGTCTTGTACTTTACAGATTTTTGAATGTTACACAGATAAACTTGTAGCAGTGCCCTTTACTACCGTACAAAATTTCAGTGTGATATCTGTAATAGTTTCGAAGATATAGAATGCCAGTGAAATATTTCGCACAGCCGCCATTTTGAGGTTATGTAAACAATTGAACTAAATTAGACGCCAGTGCATTACAATGTGTATAAAGACTTGCTGTACCAAATTCATTACGGTTGGATGGTTAAATCGTGAGGAAAGTCTATTTAAAAGTCTCAACTTCGCTTGGCCGCCATGTTGGTTTTGTATTTACCAAGTTTTTGAACGTCTCATAGGTAAACTTCTAGTAGTGCCCTTTATCACCGCACAAAATTTCAGGGTGATATCTGTAATGGTTTCGGATACACTGAATGCTCGTGAAATATTTCGCACAGCCGCGATATTGGATTGGTGCAACAGAATAAAATTTAAAGGGCACGGTTGCGTTCGGCTGGAATGGCGCTATGATCTTACCGAGGTTCATTGAAATCGCTCCAGCCGTTTAGAAGTTATTAGGGACACACACACACAAATCACACACACGCGCACACACAGACAGACACACGGACAAAAGGTGATATCATACGCCTATTTGTTTTTCATAAGATGAAAATAGGCTAATAAGTTATCTCGACATAACCATCGAACGTAAAGACAATGAGCTTTCATATTCCATATTCCGAAAAGCCACACAAACATCGCATGCAATCCACAATCAGTCCCGCATAAATTAGCGGGGTTCAATTCAATGGTGCACAGGGCTTTAAACATTCCCATGTCATAAGACAATTATAATAAGCAAATAAGAATATTCAAGCAAATAGCAAAGGAAAGCAATTTCCTGCCCAGCAAAATAGGTCAAATTGTAGCCAGACATAAAAATAAAGATAAAACGATTCCAAAGCCGGACAATAATGAGAAAAAATTCGCGCATTTCAATTATGTGAATGCGAACACATATAAAATCACTATTCTGTTCAAAAACAAGGCACAAAAATAGCATTCACAACGAATAACACAACCGGTAAGCATCTGCGAAATTGTAATCTAAATAAACAAGACCCGCATTCAATTTCAGGGGTATATTCTATTACGTGCCAAGACACAGGTTGTCAAGGTAATTACATCGGGAAGAGCAGAAGAGGAGTGGATACACGTTTCCATGAACATAGAAATGCGATAAAATACGAGACACACTCAGCCGTATGCGAACACATGTGCGACGCGGGACACAGTTCACTAACATTTACACCGACTTAAAAGTAATTCATCACGAACCGAGAGGCAGAGCTCTTGACATAAAGGAAGCAATCGAGATACACCGAGCCAAAAGAAACAACCCCAATAATTTAAATTAACACACTTTCCTGAAGACAGAAACAATTCTGTAAAGAGCACAACGGAATTAGTAACTGCAATGAACATGATAAAAATGAAACCTAACTTGCGGCTAGTATTCTTCGATATAACTAACATGTACACCAATATTCCAATTAATAAAGCAATCAACACTATCGAAAACAATTTAAAATCCAACAATTAGGCAAAAGAAACTGAAGAGGATATGAGAATACTGGGCGTCGTACTCAGCCCAAACGTGCTTCAATTTGACAATAAAATGTACACACGAACAGAGGGCCTGGCGATGGGGTCACCACTAAATGGGCTAATCGCCGACATCTTCATTAATGCACTGAAAAATGCGTTTAGTACACACCCCTCTTCACTCTATTAAAAAACACACCCTGTCGGAAACAAGACACAACATAACGATACAGCCATGCTGGATCAAAAAGGCGGAAATTAGGGGGATTTTAGTAGGAAAATGTTATTTGGATGAGAATGTATGATGTACCTTTTCTTCAATAAACCTAGGCCGGTATTCACGGCAGTATTAAAGGTGTCGGGACATTCTCAGAGACCGGAAGCGCGTATATGGCTACTAGTTTATGCGTGGCGAGAATTGATTCCTCGGTCTTTTATAGTTGAAGACCGTCCTGAATACAATAACATATACCATCATGTATAAACTTGCCAACCCACTACAAGTACACCTGCACTTGGTACATACAGCACGTAGAAATGCGGGCTGAGGGAAGGGGGAAGCAGCCCAGCGAGATAGCATACCAGTCAGTCGCGTGATACCAGTGTCCAAGTGAACTGATCGCTGCTGGAATGCACAAGACCACTAACCAGATAAGTAGCCTGTACAATACAGTACAATCAGAATTGACCATTCACAACAACCACATAGTCAGTCAAAACAGACAAATTCCGGAGTTCTATCATCACTTCTAGGATCTCACCAAAACATCGTATAACAAATACCGACGAGTTGCATTACCAATACTGCAGCTACATAATTGTACATATTGTAAATATTTTCACCCGTATTTTCAGACAGATTTTATAGCCTAAGTGTAATGGATCTATAACGATCGCTTGACGATCGAAACTTGTCATCCTAGTGTATTCACTAATCTCATGTATTTTTTCAGGATTAGGGTATAACCTAACTCATTTGGGTACATTCGTATTGATCGACTGAAAAGCACCTAACTTTTGTTTACTAAGGCAACACTGAAAAATGGCTTCAAACCCCATAACGACATTTTTAGGGAATGAAATTGCTCCATGTTCATGAGATATTCACCAATTTTACTCAAAATATCACTGGATATTCAGAAATACATGTGTTGTAAAATTACATTGCTATATCTCCAGTCACTTTGTAAATTACAGACCAAAAAAACTATGGAAAAATTGAACCGTTTTTCTTTTCCACCTGTAGTCTTCCTTTTTTTTTCTCTTTTCTTCGGCGTGTCAACTATCGGAATTGTTCTATTTTCTTCTTGGTTATTACTGGCCGGAATAGCCGAGCAGATCAGTGGACATTTCTATAATTGCTGATCAAGGTTCGTTATAGTGATTTCTTGCTATGCCGAATCGTGATTAGTGACACCTCTTACATTTTTATCTTCTTTTTCGTCACCTGTGACAACCCCTTGTTACTCTCTAGGCAGTCTTCTGTTTTTTTGCTGTCCTGGTAGGACCTTTTTGTTTATGCACCCGCTCTCATTTTCAAGATGCCTTTCTTTTCTATCCGTTTTTCCCGTTCGTTTTTTATAAAGGTGCGCGTAGAGGTGCGAATCTAGTTCATTTAATGTAATTCCGTGATGCCGGATTAATGCTGATACCATCAAGGTAGGTTACGTATTTTTGTCTTTGCTCATTGTATGGAATACTAGGGCGTTTCGCCTATTCTAGTATGTCCATGGAGTATCTGTTTCGTTCCCGTTATTCTTTGTCCCCATTTCGTCGTATCTTTTTGTGTAGGTATTTGGTCTGGTTTACTGAGTAACGTGTGTTCAACAATAAGACCTATGCCATATCTCTTATCTTTTTGTTTGCCTCTTATCTTAGGATTGCGTTTTCATATGCAAGTCCATAAGTTTGGCTTAATCCCTTTCTGAAACAACTTATTTTGATGGGTATCTTTTATTTTGTGTTGCAATACCTTTCTCGTAATTATTTTTAATATCGGTTACTTGCCCCTTTTTGTGTTTATTCTTTTACGTCATATCTACGCGCGCTTTTATTAATACTCCGTCCTCCTCGCTCTCCCTCATCTCCTTCAGGGCTATTTGAGCTACCGTTCGCTCCTTTGACGGCAGACTCACTTTCCCTGACTCTTTGTCTAGCCCTTTAATCTTTATTTTTCACAATGTAATTTTACTCTTTACGAGTATAGTTTCCCAGATGTGTCCCCCCTCCCCCCTTATCGTTTCTCCCCATCGATCTTGACATTTACGTTTCGGTCCTTTCGACCGTTATTTTACCTAGTATCACATGTTTGTCGTCCACTTAACCTCATTCATAGCATGTAATGCTTCCTCGTCATTCCTTGAATTTATCTCTTTGGTCAATACATTACCTCTTCTTTGCCTATGTGTTGAGTATGTGTACCTTATTTAGTCTTTAGGCTAAGCTAAGCTAGGCCCATAATGTATAGCGCATTCGAATAGAACTTGCATTCACATGGCAGTGAATGTACGTTCAATCCATCGCCTCTTGTACCTTCATAACC
Source organism: Meconema thalassinum (assembly GCA_946902985.2). Taxonomy (NCBI): domain Eukaryota; kingdom Metazoa; phylum Arthropoda; class Insecta; order Orthoptera; family Tettigoniidae; genus Meconema; species Meconema thalassinum. Next base: position 149,978,362 of record OX336397.1, read on the forward strand.
TTAGTCCGGTTTAATGGGCCCAGCGCCAGGCTAATCGGTACACACTTCCACTGCGAACTGCATCTTGCGAAAGGCCAGACGGCACAAATGGTAGGTAGAGCTTGGTCGCTATTCGAATGTATCGCTCTACATGTAACTACACCTAGTTACATTCCCCAAAATGACATAAGAGGACCGCTTAGCCCACAAATACGTCCAACTGTATGTGTAAGTTGGTAATATGGTACTTATCGTTTGTTTTTTGTTTTTCATGTGTCGAGACCAAAAGATGGCTGGAGTTGGTTGTGAATAAAAGAAAAACAAACTGTTGTGGATTTGGTAAGGAGTTTTGTAAAAATTATCATCCTGGTGATAATTTCTTGCCGTAGCAAACTCATTTGGGCTTCGTTGTTAAAGGTAAGGCCTGTATCAATTATATTTTCGTGCCTTTTCTGCGAGTGTAATGACAAATATGAATAACGACATCAAGTGTGAAATCGAGTCGCCTACTAATAGTGATGCGTTGCATTTAGCCAACACCAGTGCTTCGACGAAACTTGATTGGTTGGAATTCGACCCCCTAGTTTCTACCTTGCCTATTCCGGCAGCACATAACTCAAACTTCCATAGTTGGAATGTTGGTAACATCGTGAACAAATGGAATGTCCGATATTCGGGGGAGGAAGGCACTTCCTCGGTATTTGAATTTACTACACGTATTGAAGAATTGTGTGCATGCTATGGTTTGGTTCCGGACAGTATTGTTCAATGCCTCCCTATGCTATTATGTGGGAACGCTTTAAAATGGTACCGTCTAGTCCAGTATCCCTTCAGTTCATGGGTTAGTTTCGTGAATGCTTTGAAAAGGAAATTCACGCCATCTGACTTTGAGCATGCCTTAAATCATGAGATTTTCTCCCGTACCCAAGCTCTCGGGGTGAATATTGATGATTATGTCATAGCGATACGTATCTTAATATCTCGTCTTCCAGTTCCACTGCCTTCTAGGGAAACTATTAATACTGTTTATTGTAATTTACATCCCTCCTATAAACAGTTTATTCGCCGGTCTTCAGTATTAGATACTGAAGATATTCTTATTCAAGGGCGTGAATTTGGAGCAACTGCCCGACTGTGTAATCGATATATCCCCCCTCCAGAGCCTTCTGAATGTATGTTTCCCGAATTAGCGTTCAAAATGAATGAATATAGTAATAAGATCGATATGCCTGCATGTGGGCAACGTGGCAATAATACTACTCCAGCTCGTTGGTCGACACGACACTGCAACAATAGAGGCAATACCTTCACCTCTGTTAATTCACATAGAACTAATGTTCGCGTTAATGCTGTGAATCATGTCCAACGAAGTATCCCTCGTTCCCATAACCTTGATGTAAATGCCCCTCCTCATGTGAATGCTTCCACGTCCCCGGTTCGATGCTGGAACTGCTTAAAAGGGTCACATACCTACCGTGATTGTTTAGTACCGCTAAAAGGGAAGTTTTGCTTTGGGTGTGGTTTACAAGGAGTAACCAAACCAATCTGTCCTCGTTGCAATGCTACTAATCCCTTGGAAAACTAGTGAAGCTTTGTGATGACGAATCCTATTGTGAAGCTAAGAAGATTTGTTTCAGCAGACTACGCTTCGGTGACAACTGATTTTCCTTCCATCAGTAAGATAGGTTCAATGCAGGAAGGTATGTCATTACTTTTCAGGTAATTGACTAGGTCTTGGTGAAGCTCCAATCTGTGAGCAATGCAGGGGCGTACCGTGGAACTTGTAAGTAATGACTGCCTGCAGCAAGTACCTTCTTCTTCTCTTGAATGTGCATTTCTCTTGTGACATGTTTTTCAGCTTATTTCTTCAAGTTTACGTGCGATGGCGCAAGATGGCATTGCTATCAATTTTAATTATCTACTTCTTTTCAGGTTATTCCTCCGAATAATATTTAAATAGATGACGTCTAGTCATTTTTCCTCGTCCCTAATTAATCTTTGTCGGAGTATCGTGGTAGTCGCCACTCAACTTTAAATCCCATTATTAGAATAAATTAATTTCGCTCTCAATTAATCGTTCTTTCTTGTTTTAGCTAATTATCGATATCTGCCCTCTGACATCCTACTTTGAGAGATTATGGAAGACAGCTTTTGATATACTTATATTTATTACATTTTGTAACTCTGTATCTTGGTATCTTTTGTATAATATTTGGCGAGGAAGCTAGGGTTTTTATTTTTATTTTACTAATTTATTTATCTGGTTTAAGTTACGTTCTTATTATGAAATTTTCGTACCTTGATTTTTATATTTATCTTCATTGAAGTACATTCTTCTGAGTCCTCCCCGTCTTCCCCTACTTCTAGGCTCCCTCCCATCACATTTTCGTGATGTCCCCTTTTTTTAATCCCTTCTCCCTTCCTTATGTTTAATCAAAATTTTTGTTCGTCTATTTTGGTGGACGCAACAAAAATTTTGGGGGTGTGCGTGGGATTCTGAACCGTTTTTCTTTTCCACCTGTAGTCTTCCCTTTCTTTTTCTCTTTTCTTCGGCGTGTCAATTATCGGAATTGTTCTCTTTTCTTCTTGGTTATTACTGGGCAGAATAGCCGAGCAGATCAGTGGACATTTCTATAATTGCTGATCAAGGTTCGTTATAGAGATTTCTTGCTATGCCGAATCGTGATTAGTGACACCTCTTACCTTTTTATCTTCTTTTTCGTCACCTGTGACAACCCCTTGTTACTCTCTAGGCAGTCTTCTGTTTTTTTGCTGTCCTGGTAGGACCTTTTTGTTTATGCACCCGCTCTCATTTTCGAGATGCCTTTCTTTTCTAGCCGTTTTTCCCGTTCGTTTGTGTTTTTTTTATAAAGGTGCGCGTAGAGGTGCGAATCTAGTTCATTTAATGTAATTCCGTGATGCCGGATTAATGCTGATACCATCAAGGTAGGTTACGTATTTTTGTCTTTGCTCATTGTTTGGAATACTAGGGCGTTTCGCCTATTCTAGTATGTCCATGGAGTATCTGTTTCGTTCCCGTTATTCTTTGTCCCCATTTCGTCGTATCTTTTTGTGTAGGTATTTGGTCTGGTTTACTGAGTAACGTGTGTTCAACAGTAAGACCTATGCCATATCTCTTATCTTTTTGTTTGCCTCTTATCTTAGGATAGCGTTTTCATATGCAAGTCCATTAGTTTGGCTTAATCCCTTTCTGACGTAACTTATTTTGATGGGTATCTTTTATTTTGTGTTGCAATACCTTTCTCGTAATTATTTTTAATATCGGTTACTTGCCCCTTTGTGTGTTTATTCGTTTACGTCATATCTACGCGCGCTTTTATTAATACTCCGTCCTCCTCGCTCTCACTCATCTCCTTCAGGGCTATTTGAGCTACCGTTCGCTCCTTTGGCGGTAGACTCACTTTCCCCGACTCTTTGTCTAGCCCTTTTAATCTTTATTTTTCACAATGTAATTTTACTATTTACGAGTATACTTTCCCAGATGTGTCCCCCCCCCCCCTTATCGTTTCTCCCTATCGATCTTGAAATTTATTTTTCGGTCCTTTCGACCGTTATTTTACCTAGTATCACATGTGTGTCGTCCACTTAACCTCATTCATAGCATGTAATGCTTCCTCGTCATTCCTTGATGTTATCTCTTTGGTCAATACATTACCTCTTTTTTGCCTATGTGTTGAGTATGTGTACCTTATTTAGTCTTTAGGCTAAGCTAAGCTAGGCCCATAATGTATAGCGCATTCGAATAGAACTTGCATTCACATGGCAGTGATTGTACGTTCAATCCATCGCCTCTGATACCTTCATAACCTTAGTCCGGTTTAATGGGCCCAGCGCCAGGCTAATCGGTACACACTTCCACTGCGAACTACATCTTGCGAAAGGCCAGACGGCACAAAATATCAGAATTTATAAAACATGGTGGCAAATAAAATGAAATTAATCTGACAGCTCACATCTATCACTTTCCTGAAATGTCTCAATGTTATAATACTTTTAGTTTTATGTATGTGTAATGAAAAAATCAAGTGTTTTACACAATTTCTACTGCGCATGGAGCATTTTGATCGCACGGTATATTATAATAATACAATTAGTAAAACTTCAATTAAATTTCATCCGGTTGTTTTCAAATTTGGTATGTGATTTAGTGTTACTAATCTTACTATGCAGTTTAAATTTCAACTCATTCTGTTAACAAATGTGGAGGTTGAAATATTAACCCCTAGTGTCTCTTAAGCTATGTATCTCATGTGCTGTGTTTAAAATGAATGTTATTCAGCGAAAGATGCAACCTTTTCAGTTCGGATTGTTAATTGTGCTTAATGCCATAATTTGAATAGATTAGCGTAAATCATCATCTTAAATTTGTCATGGCTAAAACATAACGGAGAAAAACACTGATAGTCAGTCTGAAAGACTAGACTTTATATCATTTTAAATGCTACAAATGCTGCGTAAACTCAAAGTCCGTTAGCAAAAAAAAAAAAAAAAAAGAAAGTTTTTTTTTTTTAATTTATAAAAAAAATTGAAAAAGCATGTGCAAACCAAGGTCATAGGAGGTAGTTGGCTGGATGAGGTCACGCTCACCGGAGCACGCGGGGAAAGGAGGAAGCTCAAGCAGTACTATGACGTCACTCACCTCAGGGCATTCTCGGTAGATTTCGTCCCGTCACCGTAACGTAACACCAGACCCCAGCGAGGTCGACATAATCATTTAGAATGATAAATAATTGACATGTCACAAACATCCGAGTTCTAGTAATCATATTCAACAAGCTCGGATTATATTCTAAAAACTATCCACAAATTTACTCCATACATTATCCGCTATACGCACAGCCATACAAAGTATATCCGCAGGTTTATACGCCGATATCCGCATCCGCGCTGGACTTTACTTATAGGATTGTAAGCCGCGCTTCGACCGGTTTAGGTATGATTATTATCTACGCAAAACAAATATGCCTAACATGATGTAGTTTCTAAAATGTTACTTATAAAGTCAGAGCCTTCCCTATAGAACAAAGCTTTGCCAGACCGTGTGGCGGGCGGAGTGTGACAAGTCTCCGCCAGTTGACTAGCATCTACCGTTACACAACAGCAGGTTGGGAATCACTGCATTGATTACATTCCCAGCTGACAGGATACCCTACTTCAGAGAACTAAGACTTTTGGTGGAGTACTGTAGACTATCTCGTATCCCGTGAACATGGTTAGGTTTTGAACAAAACATCGAGTTTTCCTAGTGGAAACTTTTCTTCTCAAGAAGCAGTCTTGTTGTAAATGTGTACGTTTCAGCGTCGTGCGATGCCTGGCTCCTTGAATAATTGGTTAGCGAGCTAGGCCTTGACCCGAAGGGTTCCATTCCCGGCCGGGCCATTAGGGATTTTAATCTCCTGGGGTTAATTCCCGTGGCCCGAGGACTAGGTGTATGTGACGTCATCATCATCACTACATCCTCATTGCGACGCGCTGGTCACCCACTGGCGTCAACTAGAAATACCTGCACTCGGCCTCTCAGGAAGTCACACGAAGAATAAAAGACCATCGTGCGATTTTTACTTGTTGGGAACCTCAATAAAGAGGTACTCTGAAGGCTCTCGATAACGAAATAACTGCACTTATAGACTACGAAATATCAGTGAGGATGAACTGCAGCGAGAGTTCCAAAACTTCCTACGATGGTCCCAGCTTTTTTTAGAAATTGAAGGACCGCATTTCCATCAACTACTCTGAAATTCATTTAAGTCAATATGTTTATGAAATACGTTGAAAAGTGTGAATGTGTTAAACTAGTTGGGCGCTACTCGGCTGCTAGCGGCAGGGCCTTGCTCGACACGCCATTACACTCTGTCCCGGCCGCCACACGGCGCCTGCTCGTTCCGTAGGGAAGGCTCTCTCAGAGACCCTGCGGCTTCAACTCGTTATTATTTCTAGAACGGTAAGTGCGAATTTCACGCTATGTCTATACCTTTGAAATGCGCAACCCCGGCTCACTGATATACCGCATATATAAACATTATATAAATATTTTTTGCGGGTAGAGTTAAATAATAATAATAATGTGGTTGGCTTTTAATTTCTGCGCAGACAATCTATCGTTGCCTTTCCTGCCCCCGCCATACGATAGCGCCCAGAGCGGTCGCACCGTTTACGCCGCCCTAAGGCCGCCCCTGTGCCTAGGCTATTTATCATCAGCAGGACGAAGCTGTTAGCAATATCTTCACCGAGTTAGTGTCTTTTATGTAGGCTACATCGCGTATAATATTAAGATCGGAAAATGTTGAGTGCATTGTAGGAGTATATATGAAGTACGGCACAGTACCATTTACAGACGTGAATGAATTTAATAGTGAAGATGAAGCATTACCAGTGGCTGAGACCGGAACATGACTTTTACAGTTTCACTGAGATGGTAAATGATAATATTTGATTTTCATGCCTTTTCGGGGGTTCCAGTCGACAATACCTATTGAAATTCCCGTCCATTTTGACCAATATAGCCTCCTGGAAATATGTGCTAAATTACGTAATTATGTGTGTTTCTTTCTTGTTGAATTTGAACTATGTTGGCTCACTCCAGCAGGGCGAGACATGACGAGATATGACGATAAATTGATGTCAGGACAGTGTGCCCAACATGTAAGATATAAAATACACCACCACTAGGAGAATATGGAGACGTTAGGCTGTAACGATTGTCAAAACTATTGACCTGGAAGCGTTAGGCTGTGACGATTGTCAAAAACCATTGGATTGGATAAAACGAAGGTAGGAATGGTCGGGTGTACGTGCGGCTTTTGGCAGCGGGAAGCTAGTGGGGCACGATTGACAAAAAAAAAACAACATTGATCTGGACGCGTCAGGCTGTAACCATGGATCTGGACGACTTAGGTTGTACCATTGATCTGGGTGCGTTAGGCTGTAACCATTGTCGAAAACCATTGGATTGGACAAAAAGAAGGTTGGAATGGTCGGGTGTCGGTGCGGTCCTTGGCCGCGGGAAACTAGCGGGGCACGGTTGCCAATAAACCATTCATCTGGACGCGTTAGTCTGTAACCATTGATCTAGGCGCGTTAGGCTGTAACCGTGTAAAAAAACATTGGATTGGACAAAACAAAGCTTAGAATGATCGGGGCGGCTAGTGGGGCACTGCTGACCCCAAAACCATTGGATTGAACGTGTTGGGTTTGGCTTCTTTTATTTTACAAAACCGCCTAACTTATATCAGTACCGTATGCGTGGGGTTGGCAATACCGAAAATGGCCGACACAGCTGGAATTTTTACTATATGAGTCGTGTTCGAATTTGGGAGGGGGCGGGTTATACACAGCCGAGGAGTGAACTACATCATTCCCAGATCAATTTTCTTGTTTCGTTCCGCGTTCCGTTTTAATCTTAAACGAAACGCCAAATATTCTGTTTTTTGTTGTTGTTTTTTGGGGGGTTAATTTGATAATATATTAAATTTTTCACCAATTTTCAAATGTCCCGTTTCAGAATTGATTGTAATACTTAACTTGTTTTCCGATGGTACAGGTGCATGTTTGAAATATAAAATGATTTCTATGTCTGTGTCAGATAGATGGGTACATGTTACAGATTTATTAGGGGCTACAAAATTAAGGATTAGGCTATCTTAGTCCTTGTGAAGTTAATACTCAGCATTTTCCCCTCCAATGCTTTTACGGAGAGAGTATTTTCTGTCATGAATATCAAATCGAGAGATGATAGAAACAGAAGCTCGATTAATTTGATAAAACAAGAATTGTTCACATATTACAATCATGACGAACAATGTAGTGAATTTTATCAGAAGGTACTTACAAATAAAAAATATCCCTGCAAAGGGTCGTTCAAATGAAAAGCATTTGTAAGTTGCTGGTGTCATAGGCCTATATGATATGTCAGCAATATCTAGTTTTTAATTTTTTGTATTTGATTATATAAAAAAGAAATATTTTTTTATTTTTTATTTGATTATATCCCGTGGGGGTTTGCCTGTTCCTCTATCGGGCGCGTCACAGGTGGCGGATAGGGGGGCTCGCCGGAATTGTCCGGAGGGTTTGAGGGAAATAAAATACCTCTCGCGGACCAAAAACAGGCCCCTTGCCAGGGTTATGGTGAAGCTACGTTAGGCCTAGCAAGCCAGTAGTGGATATGGAACTGCTTTTAAAACGGGAACAGACATCGGAAAGGACAGATCTAATGGAAACAGACCTGGCTATGGAAATGGACTACGAATTGGAACTCTGAATATAACTACATTGACGGGAAGAGTGGAGGAGATTGTGGATATGATGGAGAGGAGAAAACGGGATGTACTCGGACTAGCAGAGACCAGATGGAGAGGGGAAGGAAGAAAATAACTAAGAAATGGCTTGCAGCTATACTGGATAGGAAATGAGGAGGGGAAGAGAAATGGAGTGGGAATGGTGGTGAGAGAAGGGCTGAGGGAGGAAGTAAAGAGGGTAACTGATAGAATAATTAGATCCAGAACTGTGAAAGGTAGAAACCTGGACATTCTGCAAGTCTATGCACCACAGGTGGGATGCACAGAAGGCGAGAAGGACGAATTTGAAGAAGAGTTACAGAAGCAGTTAGTAGGGAGAAACCTGATAATCATGGGTGACCTAAATGCCCATGTCGGAACTGATAGAAGAGGTTTTGAGGAAGTGATTGGTGGTGAAGGATGGGGGAACAGGAATAAGGAAGGAGAGAGATTGTTGGAACTGTGCACGATAAATGGGCTAATGGTTGGGAACACATGGTACAAGAAGAGAGAGAGCCATAAAATTACTTGGTACAGCAGGGATATGACTAGGAAATCAGTGGTGGACTACATTCTATGCGGGAAGGAGACAAAGAAGAGTATCGCGGATATAAGGGTAATACCTTCAGAAGCCTTGGACAGTGACCACCGTCTGCTGGTCGCCAAGGTGAGAGGACTGAAGGAAAAGAGGAGAACTGAGAACCAATAAAGAAGAATAAGGACATGGAAGCTGAAGGAGGATGGAAATAAGGAGAAGTTCCAGATATTAGTGAGGAACAAATTACCGAAGGATGATCCGAGAAAAGGTGAAGAAGATTGGAATAGGTTCAAGGACGTGTTGGTAGAAGCAGCGGAAGTTGTGTGTGGCAGAACTAGTGGAAAGAAAAGGTGGAAGGAAACACCATGGTGGAACCCCAGAACTAAGGAAGCAGTGAAAAAGAAAAATGAAGCATTCAGGAAATGGTTCCAACAGAGGACAGACAGAGCAAGAGAAGAATACCAAAAGCGGAAGAAAAAAGCAGGAGAGGCAGTGAAGGAAGAGAAAAAGAAATGGCTGGAGAAATGGACAGAAATGATGGAGGAGGACTGTGATGGCAGTAAGAAAGTGTTGTATGGAATGATAAAGGCGAAGAGAAGAGATACAGGGGAAAATGTCAGAATGGTGGACAGGAATGGAAAGGAGGTTGAAAATATGGAAGAAGTAAAGGTTATCTGGAGAGAATACTTCAAGGATCTCCTAAATCCAACTAAAACCAGCGTAGTGGACATTGTGGAGGAAGAAACAGACGGTGACCAAGACATTTCAGAGAAGGAATTGACATGGAAAGAAGTGGAGGAAGCATTAAAGAAGATGAAAGGGGGAAAGGCACCGGGAATAGACGAAGTGAGTGTGGAGATGGTGAGAGCAGCAGGGGTTTCTTGTTTTTTCTTTCTTCTATGGATGTTTTTGGATGTGCTATATAATATCACAGTAAGAGGGGGGTATACACAGAGATCTTACTGCTCAGGCCTACTGTGCTTGGGGTAAATTGTGAACTTCCGAGATGGTGGATTTGTTCTGATGTAAGTTACTGGCTAGTGGCATTCTTCACTTCAAATAACATCTAACATTAGTTCCAATTTATATATTTCTTCTAAATGCACTTTTGTGCATTCATTAAAGCAGCATTATCCTAATATCAAGGCTACAGTGGCATTCACCCAGGGGGTGAAGCCTGTTACACACATCCAGGCCAATTAGGAAAGTAATAATGTTGTATTATTAGTATTAATAACAATGGAATTAAAGTGATCGGGTAACTTAGTTTAGCCACACTGCACTTGTCCCCTCCTTCTATGAGCAGCAAAAGTTCTATATGTGCATACTTAACATTGTAACCCGGAGAGTAGCTGTTTACTGCCCTTGTCACAAGTTGTTGCTTCAACATCTTTATTATGAGATGTATGTGTAGCGACTATTTAGGTACACAATGTAATTTGTTGTAAGGAATTCACCTTCTGTGGTCTCGGGGTATAGATGTGCCGTGCGAGCCATAGAGTAGCAGTGCTGCACAGTCAATTGGCTACACCTGTTCATATTGAAACTTCATATCCCGAGATCCTGGCTCGGCCAAGACGTTTAATTTTAGTCTGAGGGTTAAAACGGGATACACTCAGCCTCGTGAGGCAGAGCTGAGGAGAGATGTGTTCAAAGTCTCATTTCAACCATCCTAGAAATGGCTTTCTGTGGTTTCCCTCTTATACCTCAGGCAAATGTTAGGATATTTCCTAAATTAAGGTCACAGCTGCCTCCTTCCAAATTCTAGTCTCCATTACAAATACACACACACCTACAGCCATCACAATGTCATGGGTAATCAGACATATCCCATATACACTTCCCAAGTACCATAAAGCCACATGACCACGATGTCGCAAAGCCCCTACAACATTATTAGGATTTTAATTGTAGTTTTCTCTTACAGATTCGCAATATGCGTGATGACAATTATCTACTGGGACAATGTCCTGATGAAATTAAATATTACTCTTTTCATGAAAATGTTCTGTGGATTTTATATCTGTAAAAACTAAGAAAGAAGAATATAATATGAACATATAAACATACTTATTTTTGTCCTCATTTTTTCCTTCAGAATTCTGTTTCCTTCCAGTATCGTATCTCGTTCAACAGCGGTTAATAAGTTCATATTTTATAAGGTATGCATGGTTTGTATTGGTTTATTACATTCTTCTTAGTTTGCTGTGCTCCCACAACACTGGTGGCAACTAAACCTCTCTTCTACCTGTCTGATATTATAACTTATAGTACTGTTTAGTAGGTGAATGACTTTCTAGTGTTACAATGCCATGGGTTCAAAGGCCGAACTCAGCTGAGACTTATGGAAGGAAATCCCGAAGACACCAGTTCATCTCGCATGACATCCTCTGCAAAAGTAACCTTTAAGCACTACCATCAAAAAATTATAAACTATAAAAGAAATGTTAATGATAGAAAAACTATCATGAATAAAACATATAATACTAGAAAAATTAAGAGAGGGAACATGGGGAGAAAAGTTGGGGAGTACTACGCAACTGCCGTGGTACAGGTTTCAAATAATAATAATAATAATAATAATAAAGGATATCCTGCTTCCTATTCTCCCCACTGACCCTGTATCCCTCTCTTTGTAACTACATGTAGTAATATTATTATTTATGTCCATAAAATGTATTTATTCACTGTTCCTATGTTCTGTTTTACGTAAGATCAGATATCAAAACTGGTATTTTCTACTATATAAATAGTAATAATCCATTATTATGAGCCTTTGTTTTGATATCTGCTCTTAAATAAAATAGAACAAAAGGAACAGGAATAAATAAAATACGCCGACATAAATCATATTACTACGTGTAAATACAAAGGGAGCGGTACAGGGGGGGGGGGGAGCGGGTTACCAGTACGCGATTAAATAAAATTCAAATCGCCCGCGCTTAAAATTTAGTACGCTGCCTCACCGCCAGGTAGCAGGCTAGGCTGGTGGATGACGTAACCCTGACGGTTGTAATCGGAATCAAATTTTAAGCCTGAGTAACCTTTCTCCCCTATATTCTTTGACTTGGAGGACAGCAGTTGCAGAAGTAGAATGCTTCAAGTACTTGGGAAGCATAATTGAAGAAAAGGGAGGCAATAGGATGGAAATAAATGAAAGGGGAAGGTGCGCAGATGGATATTTCAAGAGTGTTAGGGGGATGATATGGAATAAAGATGTACCACAAAAATGTAAAGGAATCATCTGCAAGACCTACTTTGTGCCAATTTTGACATATGGTTCAGAAACATGGGTGATGAAGGAAAGGGACAAGAAAAAATACGAGCAGTGGAGACTAAGTTCCAGAGGAGTAGGGTAGGAGTGACAAGAATGGACAGAGTAAGGAATGAGAGAGTCAGAGAGATGGTAAGAGAGGAACCATTGCAAAATAGAATAGAGCTATCTAGGCTACAGTGGTATGGACATGTGAGGAGGATGCAAGAAGAGAGGATACCGAAGAAGATGTTTGGAATGGAAATGAAGGGGAAGACCAAGGGACAGATGGACAAAAGGAGTTAAGAAGAGTGTGGAGGAAAGAGGAGTGTGCTGGGACACAGTGAATGACGAGAGATGGTGGATGGACAGGAAACGATGGAGAGGCTTATGTTCCAAGCAGACCCTACCAGCGGTCGGAAACTGCTCAAGATGATGATGTATTTGATGTATTTTATTTAATACATTTGTGTATTATTTATTAGAACATTTAACAACCTTGATAAAAAGAAGAAATTTTTTGTGACGTGTGTTCCGTTTTTCCTTTCTTGAAATCTGGCAACCCTATCTTTCAGTCCCTTCCGTTCAATGCTGGATCTATGAGGGAGATCTCTAGTGTTTGGTTTGAAGTGGGTCTCTTGTAACACGAGGTGGAAGTATTGTCTTGTATTTTCTGAAACTCTTTGTATCCAGTTACTGCCAATTTCTTAGTACTGGTGGTGTAACTTGAGTTTACTTTCTCGTTGATAAGTTTGTGAAGTATTTTAGCGTAATATATTCTACCCGTCCCATCATATTGTGCTCAGGTTTGTGACTATGCTGCTTAGGAACAAAGAAACCAATAAAGGACTTGGCATCAGTAATTCCTCATTCTATTGCAAAGATAGACGTTAATATCTTACTTTATATTATGCCCTAACTTATATCTTATAATGTTAGCGCCATGGTCGAATAAGTTTTACTGTTAAACTCTTCTTCTCACTGTGCACTTGGGGTGTTATATTCTTTTTACCAGTAGCCTAACTTGCAATCTAGGTTCTGAAATTACCTTATTTGATGTGTTATATATGATAATTATTTGTCGTAATGGTACCGGTATTAGTTCGGCCTCATATAATTCTGATGCGCGCTGTGTGTGTTCCAGTTTGCTGAACAATATGGAGCAACAACCACTCATTAAGAGTGAGCCAGAATGGCAGTCTGATACCGGTACAGATGATTTCCCGAATAGTGTAAGTTGTATTTATAACGTATATCGTATAACAAGCAATCTTATTGATGTGCATGACAAGCAAGGTTTAGGGACTTAATGCCTGCTACCAAATAGTAGGCTAACCAGGAAGTTTAAATAATATCTTCTTGTAACACGTAGGTAACTTAGTACAGGGGAAGTCCACACTACACGCTGTGCTAACACAATCAAATTTATTGGTAATGCAGCTTCACTCTGTTAGAACCCTGGACCCTATTGTAGGAGCGGTAACGTTCTCGCTTGCTGGGTCCTAGGTTGCAGGTTCGTATCCTGGCGCAGTCAGCTGGCATTTGAGGGTGCACAAATGCGAGGGAGCCGTGTCAGTAGATTTACTGGCACGTTAAAGATCCCATTCGGGGCAAAATTCCGGCACCTCGGCGTCTCTAAAAGCCAGAGTAGTTAAAAGGCACATAAAACCAATAACATTATTATTATTATTCCTACTGTAGGTCAAGTCCACACCACTTGCCATGTTAAAAGTAACTACTTTGTAGGTAATGCACATTTGACCCTATTGTAGGAGAAGTCTACACAACATTCTGTGCTAACAGTTGCTAATTTATTGGTAATGCAAGTTTACTCTGTGGTGTATTCCTTTGAATACACGTTCAGTCAGAGTTTGCTCTCGCTGCTCTTTGCTTTTTTTTCCTCATTAATCTATTTTATTTAATTTCTTTCTTCGCAGATACCAACAGTGATCCCTTTGTTTTTTTTTCTTTCAGCAGGTATTTATTGTGTCTTTAAGTCTGTTCTAGATGTGCATCTTCTATGGAATTTACTCTAGCGGCATCTCGCAGCAAACCGCCGAAGTTCTTCAATCTCTCTGAGCTCAAGAGGACTTCCTAACCAATCCACCTGGTGTCATCCTTGTCACCAGCTAACATCTCCTTGATGACACCGCTCCATGAAGAATAATACTTTTTGTATAAGAATTTCATTTTTCTCATTTTGCACATTCTGTCATAAACCCTTTCTCCTTGCCTACCTACCTCTGTCGTGTGCGGAATTGCTCGTCCTCACTTCTAGTCCAGTCGGCAAGTGTACAGTTAGGCGCTCCCACAATGGGCCAGTTTCCTATCTTCATGAGACATTTTTAAAATAGACGCCATATCTGTGTTCTAAAACTAACGGCTACAAGGAACCATCGCCTTCTCAACATGAAAAAGTTAAGTACAAAGCTTCAATGATTTTAAACACCTTTTAACGTTTTTAATCAATGCTTTTAACTAAATTTTATAGACAGTGAGGGGAATTACGCAATATTGTGCAATAACCGTCTTCGTGGGATTATCGTTGTCATGCTTTAGCGAACCAAGCTTGCTCTAAAACATGTAATTTAGTACTTCTTGTACAAAATAAAAGGGAAACCTTCCCTACATCGTGGGATTTCTGCTAATACCCATAGCTGTCTGTAAACTTAACTTTTTTCCACCGTGGGATTCTCACCACTCCATTTAACTGTCCACTGTTTTGGAACTTTCCACTTAAAATATACCTCAAATCGCAAAAAATTATACTCAATATCGTCAAATTGCTGAAATCTCAAATTATCCAGAACTATTAACTGCAATCCACAAACTTTTCAATGCAATCAACTTATTCAAGTCAAATTCAACTTAGTGTTCCCCGTAAACTGCAATAACTTTGAACTTTCAGTGCTACAATAGTGAAATATTACTGTCTATCAACAAACGTTGGTGCAAAACAGTGTCCGTTCAACTATCTACCGCGCCGCGTTTGATTGAGAGCAATAAATTCTGGCCAGGACTTTATCCTAATGTTCCTATCTCCATTTCCTAAAATACCTTTTACTAACAAACCTAAGCTAATCTACAAGCTAGTTACTATATGAGGCGTCGCCCAAATGTTTGGTGACCTCCCATTTATTCTCCATGTATCACGTATCACTCTGTTTCAATATCAGTAGTTATAGAAACTACTTATTAATCTTCTTTTCTTATCCTCCTTGTTCAGGAATCGTAGACGTTCTAATTGTTAAACTTTTGTATTTAGTTTATTTTGATCCAGGCCTCGCTAAGGCGACCTGACCTTTTTTGTAATATAACATTTGTAAACTTCTGTTTAAAATAGCGGTAACTTCCGCTTGCAATTCTCCTTTTTCCTCTTGCAACGATCAGGAATTTAATCTATTTATTTATAGCCTGTTGGCTTGCCAGAAGTGCATTCAAATAGTGCTTGTATCCTACTTAACTAAGTCATCAGAGTTGTAATTACTTTACAATTGGCATTACACACCTAAACTTTCTTAATTGGAAACACACTTTTAAAATCCTTGTGAGATTTTGGTGCTCGTAACAGGTTCCAAACCTCGAAACTGTTAATTGTTAAGGGTAAACTTTACTCATCTAGAAGTCTGAGACTTCAAAAGTTTGTTAAAGCAAACAAGATTGCTCTTAACTTAAGATTAGATTTTAAATTTAATATTTGTTAAATTCTCCCAATTCTATAGATTGTTAAATAAATTTGTTATCATATTTCTTTTATCTTTCTCGTTAGAATCACGGCTAGGCAGGACTTTCTCTTCCCTGATTCTTCCCCTAAGCTTAAGTTCTATGTACAAAAAAGGTAATTTCTGCATCAATAAAACCTTTACCACTTGTTGTGTTTAAAACAAAATTCAAAATAACATTTTCAAAGTTTCTCTTAGCTGTCACAGATAATTCTAGCAAATCATTAAGGCAGATACAGCTTGCTCCGCCAGCTTCCTATTTGTAGAGATTTTCTCTCTGACTTATGTTTTGCTTTCAAAATTTCGGTTTTGTCTAGGTTAAGTCTGAGATCTTCCTCTGTTCTAAGCCTTTAGTCGGCATCCTGCTGGGTAAAAGCTTAGCCTACCTTAAGTGCAACAATTGGTATTCTTATAGGATTTTCAGAAAAAAAAAGTAAAAATATTGCTAAAAGCACTAAAGTTGCTTTATCTCTTCCCACTCTGGGAGCATTCGGTTGTTTTGCAAGAGATCCAACAATGCCCAGAAATAAAAATATTACGGCAAATCTTTCCAGCATTTTCGAATTCGTAATAAAATCTATCCCTTTTGAAGGGAAAGTTAGTAAATACTTTCCTTTTGGCTTACTTTCTCTTGCCAGAGTATCACCCTTCCCCATAGTACCCAAATCTCAGCTTGGGGGGGAAAGAGAACATTGTTATACCTCGCAGGTAACCGTAGCTCTGGCTGCTCTTTCCGCTGACGGTCTCCGAGCCCCCTCTTATTTTAGCTACCAACGGGCTCTGCTCAGCGTAAATTGTTGTCAAATCATTACTCTAGTGATTTTCTATTGGATTCTCTTCCTCTTTACCGAAAAATGGTTCTTACTCCTAAACTTACTTCATTTCTTCATCATCATCTTCCCTCAGGTAGTGTTAATATTCAGTAATAACTAGGGTTCGGAAGTTTAAGACCTAAAAAAGTTCAAAATATGCCCTAAAAACTAGCTAAATATGACCTAAAAACTATGAAACATGACATGAATTTTTTGGGATAGGTCGAGTATCAGTTTCATCCAGTAAACGCCTTAAGTGCCGAAACGTGATCAGCGATAATACACCAGACACATTTAATCATACAAACTGACAGAGCTACAGTATATTAAAATTTTCAACATTCAATCAGTTCACACTACACTATTCGGAAATCCTGTGTTTGAAAGTCGATGCAGATAACACGTACGATGTTAACGACGCCTCAATTTAAACAAAATTGCTGATATTATAACCAAATATGACCTTATGTCACTAAAATATGACCAAAACAATAAAAAAAAGGCCAAAATATGCATTTATAGGCAACATCAAACTGCTTTAAACGTGGTCAGGGACCAGTCATTCAATTTCAGATTTCGGGTAAAATGAGCTCAGGAAAAAATATGACTTTTCCTTAACATCCGAACCTTAGTAATAACCTACTCTGTTGGCACCCTGGACCGTATTGTATGTGAAGTCCACACCACAAGCTGTGTTTATACCAGATAATTTATAGGCAATGCAAGTTTACTCTGTTGGCACGCTGGTCCCTTTTGTAGTTGTAGTCCACACCATATGCTGTGCTCACAGTAGCTAATTTATTGGCAATGCAGGTTTACTCTGCTGGCACCCTGAGCTCAATTGTAAGTGAAGTACACACCACACGCTGTGCTAACAGAAGATAATTTATTAGCAATGCACGTGTAGTCTGTTGGTACCCTGGACGCAATTGTAGGTGAAGTCCTCACTACGCGCTGTGCTAACAGTAGATAATTCATTGGCAATGCAGGTTTACTCTGTTGGCATCTTGGACCCTATTGTAGGTCAATTCCACACCACACGCTGTGTCAACAGTTACTAATTTATTGATAATGCAGGTTTACTCTGCTGGCATCCTGGATCCTATTGTAGGACAAGTCCACACTACATGCTGTGTTAACAGTGCCTTATTTATTGGTAATGCAGGTTCACTCTGCTGGCATCCTGGTTCCTATTGTAGGACAATTCCACACCACTCTGCAAGTTTACACATATTTGTGAACTAAGTCCTTTCTTTGCAGGACGATTCAGATCATCACACGGATATTAAAATCGAGGAATCTTCTATTCTGGAGATCGTTCCATTCAAAAAAATAGAAACACCATGTTCAGATCCGAGAGAGGTAAGTATCTTCATTCCACTTTACAAGACATCTCCATAGCATTTCGAAATTAGGAGGTTTTTTTTTCACAATTGTGTTGATGACAAACCGAAGCGTTTTGCTTTTAGATTGTGTTTTGTACAGCAAGCACAATCATGATTGATGGAAGGATGGATAAATAAACTATCTGTTCCATGCAATACTCCCACTCACGACCGTCGCTTCGGCTTTGTGCGATGTCTTTCTGATCACTGAGCTTTTGGGGATGCAGTATAATGCCATTTGCAAAAGGTATATTATGTGAAGCTAACATATGTTTGGCACAGTCACATTGTTTTAGTTGCCCACTGTGGACTTAACGTCTAGGTCAATTAGGATATATTTATTTTGGTCAGAAATCCTCCCATGAATGCTACGAATAGGAGCTGGATTTGACTACCCTCATGAGTGGCATCTGTACGTTTACACTTTACCTCCCAGCAATTGCTGGGATGTTTCTAACTTATGACAGTGGAGTATTGCAAGAACAAGTAGTTGACCATTAGCATGAAGGTAATTTAAGATGAGAGTTAAAAGTAAAAGAATGTTCCAAGACCTTATGGAGAATGGCATTGCTTTATTTTATTTAGTGTATGGCTTATACAGACATTATGAGTAATATATATATATATATATATATACATTTTTACAGATGAGAAACAAAGTAACTTATTTTGTGCTTTACAACTGAATGTCCAGAATTTCAATCCAGCATACAGCATCTGGAGTTACCAACATGAAGTCCGCTTCATCACCGTGATAGGCTCGAATCTTGCATTCTCTGACAATGTGATGAATGGTCTGGTGTGGCGTTCCGCAGTCACAGTCTGGATTAGGTAGCTTTTTCCACTTGTGAAGAGCGTCTCTGCACCGACCATGTCCTGTTCAGGTTCTGTTCAGGGCAGTCCAGGTCTTGCGTGTTACCGTAGGTGGAATCCACTTGGAAACCTGGGACCTAAGAAGAAGGTATGCAGGAGCATATCTGTTGCTGCTTCCCAACGACCTTTCCATTCATCAAGAGATTTAAAATCCTTAGCATTCATGTCAGCAGCATCACATAGAGTTGGATGGCGTGATTTTAGTCTTTTAAAGATTCAAAAGTGGCAGGTCATTATGCACGGGTAGACTAGGATTCCTAGATAACTTGTGGAATTCCTTCAAAAGGGCATTAGATCAGCATAGATCAGGTGGCATTATACCGGTTAGCAGTGGAAGCCAATGAACTGGAGTAGATGTGATTGCGCCAGAAATGGTGCGCATTGTGGTATTAAGTTGAGTGTCAGCAAGCCTTGTGTGATGACTGTTCAACCAAACAGGTGCACAATACTCAGCACTTGAATACACCAAACCCAAGGCTGAAGATCACAAGGTGGTTGCTAATACTTTTATTTGTAATTACATACTGAAAAAACTTCTTGCAGCCATATACCCTTTTGTCTGGCCCATAGGAGGTGTTAATTATTATTATTATTATTATTATTATTGCCTTTATTGGTGGCGCAGTTAGGGCTCTTGGCCCTCTCTTACACTTAACCACATTAAAACAATTCAATAAACATATTATGGCGACAAAATTAAACAATAATAATTGACATTGATCATGACTTTTACACTCTCATTCACTCATCCAGTCACACTTGTTGTCGGTCAGCAATGTTCAGCAGGCTGCCCCAGCAGGTGGTCTTGAATTTAGATAGTGAGGTGATACCCCTGACACTGGCTGGAAGGGTATTCCTGAGCCTAGACCCCACCACATGAAAAGAGTTGTTGTACATAGAGGAGCGATGAATAGGAATGGAGAGGGAGGAACCAGAGCGTGTATTATTACCATGGAAAGAAGACAAGTACTTGAATTTATTTGATAAGTATAGTGGTCTGTCGTCAGACAATAATCGGAAAATCTGGACAAGAATGTGATATGATCAACGTAGTTCAGGTTTAAGCCAGGAAAGAGCGCAATAATAGGGAGTGATATGTTTATCATAGCTCAGATCGTAGATAAATCGTATGCAAGAGTTCAGAGCTCGTTGAAGTTTCAAAGTTAATGTTTTGGTTGCGTCTACAAGAATAACGTCACAGTAGTCAAGAATAGGAAGTATTAGTGTCTGTATGAGTAGGATTCTTACTTTAAATGGTAAAATATATTTTCTTCTTTTGAGGGAGTGGAGCGTTGCGAAAATCTTCTTGCATACATTCTGTACATGTTCAGACCAGTTAAGAGTCTGATTTATCATCACACCTAGATTTTTCACTGTAGGACAGTATGGAATTTCATTGTTGTTCAGTACAATTGGGGGAATAATTTGATCTCGGAGTGACGTCAATAGTTTTTGAGAGCCAATTATGATAACTTGTGTTTTGGATGGATTTAGAAGAAGGGAATTTTCCTGAGAATATTTTCCAAGTCGTTGAAGGTCAGCGTTGATAGTTTCAATTGTCAATGGAATGTCATTTGTCTTGCAGTGAGAGTATATTTGCAAATCATCTGCATATAGGTGATATTTGCAATTTTTCACTACCCTGTGGGGCACCTGACTTTCTGCTTAGCCACTGAGAAGTTTTATCCTGGGTTACAACACGTTGCTGGTGATTATTCAGGTATGATGCGAAAAAGTAAATTGTCTGCTGGTCGAAGTAATAAAATTCCATCTTTTTCAATAGTGCCTGAGTATTTATGGTGTCAAAAGCACTGCTGAAGTCGAGAAGGGTGAGGATTGTCACCAGTTTTTGGTCCATTGCATGTCTAATGTCGTCAGTCACTTTGAGTAATGCTGTTGCAGTGCTATGTCCCTTCTTGAAACCTGATTGCAGAGGGTCTAAAAGAGAACGGCTATTCAAATATTCAAGTACTTGCTCATGAACCAGACGCTCGAGGGCTTTTGAAAGTGCAGGTAGAATGGATATTGGCCGATAGTCAGATGGAAATAATGGTTCGGTTTTCTTAGGAATAGGGATGACATTGGCTTGTTTCCATAGGGAGGGAAAGGTGTTAGTTGTAAGACTATGGTTGAATATGTGAGTAATAATTGGTAGAACGGCACCGATGATATTATGTATAAAGGATATGGGAATATCATCAACTCCTCTCGCTTTTGATTTTATGGAATATAGTACCTTTTCTACTTTGTCTGCCGTAACCGGATGGAAAGTAAAGAGCGGGTGGTCAGGTAGTGGGTGAAAAGGATCATGGGGTGTTGAATTAGTTGTACTCTCTCTTCAGTGAAATATTCATTTAACTCATCAAGCGGTATGTCTGGTACATGTGTCTGTTGCTGCTGTTTGCCTATACCTAGAGAACGCATATTATTCCAGGCATTCCTTGTATTCATCTTCTTTGTCACGTTTTGTATGTAGGAGAATTTGGCTTTTCTTACGAGCTGCTTAATACGATTTCTGAGCACACTATAATTTTCAAAATCAGTTTCGTCACGGGTACGTTTAAAACGCCGGAACAGTGCATCACGCTGTGCCATCATACTTTTAATGTTTTCATTTAACCATGGGCAAGCTGGGCGAGTAACTTTGATCGAATGTTTAGGGGCATGTTTGTCACACAGACTAATAATAAGAGAATTTAACTTGTTTGCTTTTGCGTCAATGTTATCTAAGAGTAATATGTCATTCCAGGGAAGGTTGTATGCGTCATGTTTTAAGTCATCCATATTAATATTTTTCATGTTTCTAGTGATAATATATTTAGGTGTGTACTTAGGCACACGAAGGGAGTACCATAGGTAAATTAGGTCATGGGTGGAGATAGATGGTACGGGTATTTGCCCGAAGGTTTCAACTCTGTCGAGATTGCTTTTCACAAGATGGTCAATGAGTGTATGTGATTCGTATTTATCAGAGTAAATGTGGTTTGTAGGTTCTAGGGGAAGAATCGTCATGTCGCAGGAAGAGAACAGGTTTTGTAATTGCTTGGTCTCGTACGTCTGTGTCAGTAAATTGGTATTGTAGTCACCCACGGCTATTACGTGTTCGTAGCTTGGAAGTAAGTCGAGCAAGCGGTTTTCAAATTCACTCATGTTTGTTATACTTGGCGGCTTATATACAACAGCTACCAGAGTCTTTTGTTGCCCAAAAATTACTTCAACAAACATGAATTCCGGTCCTGGTTGTGTGCTAAGTGTTGATACTGAGACCGTCAAGGTTGGAGTTGTCAGGATAGCCAACAACCGCAATGACTTCCCTAACATCTCACCCGTCGAGCACATAATTTAATTGCCGTGAGGATCAGGTGAACTTCCAAATAGGCTAAAGCGGCACGAGAGTCCGTAGTCCACAGGGATCGTGGTACATGGTGACGATGGTCATAGACTGCCTAAGGAAAGGTTCACCTTAAAAACTAGACTGAGAAAATAAACATCCAGACTTATGTAAAACACCGTGAAAATTTATTGATAAAATTCACAAGGGTTACAATCGGCTAGTCCGCAAGCTACTAAACAAACAAAAATAAAGAGCAGGTCCCTACCTGAGAAGTTACGGAAAACCCTCGCGAAAGATCTAACTCACAATAATAAAGCAACAACAGCAACACTAGGAAAATGGTACGACGCAAGTCCCTAGTTCAAGTTACATGATCAAGCTAATATCTGAATTTACATTTAACAGGGTAGCAAAACAAATCTAAGTTAGGATGATACCATTTCAACATTTACATTTAACGTTAACTCATCTAGCTAAGTCCTATCAATTAACAAAATTTTCGGCGATGACGTCCGTAACAGAAAACAGTTACATTCAAATCTAAGTGTACAGCCATAAAAAAACATTTAATTGTTCTTAGAAACTACGTGCTAACAGCACACAATAAGGTAACATGTAGGATTTATACACTTGTACATCATAAATAAGTAATGAAATAGACACAGTAGTTTTATTAAAATGCCTGCCTGCACCTTGGTTTACTCTTTGTAAGCCATAGTCATCAAAATATGTGTAGTTACGGTGACGACTGCGTAGTTAAGACTACGTCTAACATCGCATGGCCTGCGCTCCACAAACTACGAACTCAAGGTTCGTGCATGCTTCAGGTCGCTACAAAAGTGTCAGCTGTCCTTGTCGTTTCCACAAAAGGCAACAAAATTATGCGTTTTATTATTAAGATGTCGGTTTAGGTTTATCGTTGGTTTATGGCGAATAATATTGACAATAGCCTGGGCACGGAGCGTCTCCACTGAGATCATTCTCCACCAAAAAGCTTCGACTCAACAGTCGGAATATAATCAACGAGCAATAACAACTCGGACACACAATAACACAAGTTACCAGCGGCGCAAAGCTCGCGTTCAATAACTCTGGGACGGGTCTGCACACTACAGTTACCCTCCATTAACATCTAGTCAACGGGAACAATCCCGGACAAGGCATACTCAAAATACCTTCTTACAATAACTTCCTGCTATGACAGGGTAGCCTTCAACATACTATAGAAAACCTGACATAACTGTACACGTCGAATGACGGTACACGCAGCAGTGCGTTTAACTAACAAAAAAACAATCTATAAAACATGTGATCAGATACAGGAATGGACACTGAGTTCCATAAGCTAAGTTGCAATGAAAGGAAATGCGAATACAAATCGTATTCTGTCTCTTGTCAAAGTAGTTCCGTCTCACAATATAACAGGCGTGCTTTCAAGGGCACTGGGTCTCAAACCAGTTTATGTGTCGCTAGCAGGTTTCAACATTCCTGCGATCCACTGACACAACACATTGACTCTCCAAGGCCGGCGATTTAAACAAATAAAACTATACATCTGGCCTCTTCACAAAAAACTTTACCATGGGTTAAAAACCTCGAAGAATACGTGTATTAAGAACACGCTATAAATCTGAATACAATAATGCAATTCCGTCTTCGAAACCAAAGACGTCTAAATGATAGTAATGTTACTATTACTGGAGCTCTTTGCTCTCAAAAATATAATTCAGTAGTTGTTTGTACAACATCAAATAAATGTGTGTCTTCACATGACACTAACAAAATAATAATTGTGACGCAGATTTCACACTCTGGATCTGCTTAATGATACGTTGGGAACTGGGTTCGATGCTTGACAACGAAACATTCCTTCTAATTATTAGGGTCCCACTTGACCAAGAATAGCTTCTGAGCTTATTCAAAATGAAATATAATGCAGTTACAAAACTGGTAATTACAGTTGACTACCTAACTGATACGACCGTTCTAACGACAGTCAGGGGTGTAACAAAGAATGGCTGCAAAGAATGCAGTTAACTAATAACCATGGCATCTGATTTCCATAACTAAAGTCAGCAAAGACTTGAAAAATTACCCCAAATAGGGTTGAACAAAGTAGACTCAAATGACTACGGTCACGTTTAGCAAAAGATAGGCATTGACGTTCTACGACGTTCATCAGGCTGCACCAGGGCTGACCAAAATGTCTGACCCAAGGGTGTCTCACTCTGAAATAAATGACATCTAATTAAACTAGTTACATTCCCTACCTAGAAAAATGGCTGACACTAAGTTCGGTTGGTTCACAAACTACATTTAATCTACTATACCACCAGAAACTAGAACAAGAAAGGGGTATCCAAAAACTCACGAAATGGAGAAGCTCTCACTCAGCCCTCTATTCAACAACAAGGGTTGTACAAAATCCTCTCTGGCTCTCTGGAACGGTATTATCCTCATCAGGATTCCCATCTGGACTCCTCCAAAGACCAGGGTTCGATCTGTCCCTGTCGACAACTTCGTGGATATGCTGGATATGCCTGGAAATGGCATCCTGGGTTCCTTCCTTCTCGTTCGCTGTCCTGGAAGTTCCACCATCATGTTGGTTCCCGTAAAAACATCACCCTCATACCGGGATGGTATTAGCCCATGGTGACAGTCTCAAACATGGTGAAGAATAGTCCAATCACGTGGATAGTGAAATAAGTTGCGTAATAATTCATTCTTTCACTTTCAAAAATATAATGTTCGTCGTAAATGTTATAGGCTTTGATTGTAGGATATTATTATTATTGAATATCCAGAAAACAATACAGGAACCCTATTTTACCAGAGGTACATTAGGGTTATAGATTAAAAACAAAGCAAATACAAATATTACTGACATAAGTAAAAATGTGCGAAACGGAGATTCCTATTACTGACATAGTTTACAAAAAAATTGTTGATGAATGTGAGAAATTGTCCTAATCAGCACTGCCTCTTGAAAATATGGTACAGTGGTTTTGAAAGTTCCAGGTTACAGCTATAAAGGTGGCATTGTAAATTGTATCTTTCCTTTTCAAAAACAGGACACTCAAATACAAGGTGACACACCGATTGAGGCAATCCACATAAACATGAATAGTCGTCTGTTGCTATTTTAAAACGTTCAAATTAAGACTTGAATTTTCCATGACCAGTTAAAAATTGTGTGAGGACAAAGTTTGGCACTAATAGTTTTGATAACAGTCGATTTCGTACTTTCGGGAAGAATATTTCTCTTGTTACAGACCCTTTCAGGCTACATGTCCATGCGATATTCCATTCGTTTAATATGTATTTCCTTATCTGGCTTTTAACGTAACATATAGGAGACTTACTATATGTTATTTCAAGATGTGTCGTAGCCGCTGATTTTGCTAATTGGTCTGCTCTTTCATTACCAGCCAATCCAGTGTGTCCCCTTATCCACGATGTGCATATATGTGAGCACTCCTGGGCTGTTGCCCTGATGCAGACTGCTATTGGGTTAGAATTATATTTGTCATTTATAGAATGCAATGCGGATTGTGAATCACTGAAAATCCTCACCCTTTTATTGTTAGCTTTAACCCATTCTATTGCACACTTTAAGGCCCAAAGTTCTGCCTGGAAAATTGATCAACTGGGAGAGAGCTTATACTGAGCTGAAAATATTTCAGTATCATTCTCATAAACGACAAAGGCACAGCCAACACTGTCATTTCCATCAAAGCTTGGTGTACGGGAGCCATCAGTATAGATGAAACAGTCATGGGTGCTGAAACAATTTTTATGTAGAAGTTTATAGAATTGACTAGGATGAGAAGATTCCAAGAAATGGCACTTTTGTTCCACGATAATGTCGAAAATCGGCATAGGAGATGTTCTATTCTTCTTCAGTAATGTCAGCTCAGCTTTCCCTATTCCTGTTAAAAATAGTGGTTCTATTCCAGCAATTACAAGTGCTGCATCTGTAGATGTAGTGCGGTATGCTCGAGAAATTCTTAGAGCGAAACCTCTTTGGATTTGTAATAACTTAACCCGAGCCCATTTCTTTTCTAGGGTTGTACGGAAAGCGGACACGCAGTACAGAATCAAAGGCAAAAAAGCTGTATAATATATTATTCGTAAAACATCGGAGTTCAGACCCCAAGAAGGTCTACAAGCAATCGCAAGACCTTGTAAAAGCTTGCTTGATTTCAATTTTAATCTATTTAAATGTGCTCTGAATGTCAGGTGTTTGTCAAGCACAACGCCCTAATAAAGAAGTTGATCATCTGATGTTATTCGGTGGCCATTCATAATGATTTTGGGTTTTTCCACTTTTCTTCTCCTTGTGACGAACATGGCTCTAGTCTTAGAAGGATTGAATTGAAGTTTGTTTACAGAACCCCATAGAGACAAAGTGTGTAAAGCAGAGTTTGTTATATAATTCAAATTCTGCACATTATCTGATTCAGTTAGGAGAAGAGCATCATCAGCATAAGCAATAACATTACACCCTGTCGGAAGAGGTAATTGTAGGAGTTCATCATACAAAATGTTCCAAAAACCAGGGCTGCATGCTGATCCTTGAGGGCATCCCTTATTAATACATCTTGTAGAAATTGCAGTTCCGATCCGAAGTTTCACTTTTCGATGGCTAAAGTAGGCTTGTATTAAACTGTACAAATTCTTTGGGCAAGCCTTTTAACTGTGATAAAATTTGGGCCACCAAGCATTATCGAAAGCGCCTGAAATATCCAAAGATACCAATACGGCCACCTTTTTCATTGAGAATATGTTGCGAATCCAATCAACCACATTCAGTACAGCATCTTCGGTTGATTTTGGGGCGTGAAACCATACTGCTTTTCACTTAAATGGCCATGACGATACATGTGATACATAACGCGATCAATTATTAGTTTCTCGAAAATTTTCCCTAGTATTGGCAGGAGGCAAATAGGTCTGACTGATTTAACAGTACATATTGTTAAGGAACTGTCCTTTGGAATTACTTAAACTATTGCTATTTTCCAGGAGGTAGGAAAGAAATGCAGGGCAAGGCATTTGTTAAAAAGTGCAACAAAAAAGCGAGGAAAACATAGGTGTACGTTCTTAATTATGTTAGCAGATATGCCATCCCATCCGGGAGCTTTCTTGTCATCTTGTAAAAAGATGATTCGTTCTACCTCTTGATCTGTGAAGGGTACGTCATCTGCAGTGTCAGGTGGGAGTTGAGAATATATTGTATTATATGACACAGCCTTAATTTCGTCGATGTGAATTAACATGTGAGCTAACACTGTTTTATAATTCTTCACGTGCTAGTGACGCTACTTTTATATCACGTAGCATCCGTGAATTATGCGTCGTTTTTGAAATGAAATTTTCACTTTGGCAATTTAAATATGTCATACAATCATAATCACACTTATTCATAATAGTTGTAACACTTTTACCTGTATATTTTCCACTAGGCACTTGGCCCTCCAGAAACACGTGGGTACAAAATGTGGTGTTACGGCAATGTTATGTAATTCACTATACTTGCCAATTATTATTTCCCAAAATTCTTCTTTGGCTCACTGTGCTTGGATAACAGTGAATAGTAGTATTCTCGTGCTCGATGGCACCTGATAATCACTTTCAACGCTCAACAGCGGATATACTCTACGTCTTGTTGGACAAATACAATTCCACGCCTACACAGGGCGGATTCTCCAGACGTAGTGCAAGGCACAGAGTGTCTCTAGAAAGTAGGTCGTCAAAACGAAGTCGTTGAGCGACTACTTACGTTCCTGTTTGCGTATCTTTACCTTAAGTAAAAATAAACATTATCCAAAATGTTTTAATAATGCAGCATGCCGAAATGGAATATTCTGAGTCTTGTGGAAAGATAAAATTAATTAATAAGACCTCAGATAAATAATTAGCAGACTTCACCCAAGTCAAAAGTGCGATTCACCGCTACTTCAAAGAGTATAGCGTGATCTCTCAGCTCCACGTGTCTTTCTGGGTGTGTTCAAAGGTACAACATCCCATCAGAAATGTTCTGTTATAAAAAATATCACATGAACCATAGCTCAGCGGGTTCATCTGCCTCTCCGTCGTTTCAAATAAAATGTTGGGATGTCATTTTTATTTGCCTTGAAATTCATTCATGAGTGATATTTTTTTAGATTGGCTGCATTAAAGGTTCCAATGCGCTCTTCTGTCCTAATGTCTTCTATTACATAACTTCCATTGTTCAAAGGCTGTCGGACACGACTAGGGCCATAATATAAAGACAGAAATTTTCCATATATGCGGTCTATAGGACTTGAAATTCCGGGTCTCCTTATAAGGATAAGGTCTCCTTCAACTAGTGGTTCTCTGAATCTCTGGCGTCTAGTTCTTCTCAAGCGCTTGGCAGCTTGTCTGTCCATAGTTTCTCTCGCAGCTAAAAGTCTGCTGGCATCTGATGGTTGTAAACAAGGTGGATTTACTATCACACGATCCCATATTCTCAGCGGCATCTGGTTCAAATGCAAAACCATAGGTATTTGACCAGTGCTCTCATGGACTGTTGAATTAATACATTTTGCCATAATAACTAGGACTTCAGTCCATCGCCAGTGTTCTTCTTGACAATATAATCGACAAAATGTTGCGATAATAGACATCACGCATTCTGCTGGGTTGCTCTCTGGATGGTGAATAGATGATAAAACATGACCTATTTCTAGCTCATTCAGAGCATTGGCAAATTCTGCTGAGGTGTACTGTGATCCGTGATCAGTCAACAGGAATTGTGGCTTTCCTGCCTCCGGTATCACTTGTCGTCTAATCCCCTGAATAATCTGATGTGCAGTGGCTTTCTGAATCGGATGAAGCATCGTATATTTCGTGAACACATCAATAGTTACAACGATGTAGCGATTCCCACGACGAGCTTTAGGTATTGGGCCATACAGGTCCTGTGCATATAACTCTCTAGTTTGAGTTGGGAGTATTGGTCTAGGTTGTTCTTTCAATAAGTGTGACGTGTACTTGTCCCGCTGGCATGCGGCGCAAGCACGTAAACACTGTCTAACGGTGGCTCATAATCCTTTCCAAGTAAAAGATTCCTTGATGGTTGCCATGGTCTTGTCTGTTCCACCATGTCCAATGGATAAATGTACCATAAGAATAACAGAGTCTTGGTATCTCCTAGGAATAAATGCACGCAGTTGAGTGTGGTCATCGTCTACAAACTTGTACAAGACACGATGATAAATCAAATAATCATCTGCAACAGCAGCAATTCTCGCATAATGAGCATCCTGTGGATCCATTCTTCGTTCTAGGAAACGGATAATATGTCTGAGTTCCTCCTCACGTCGTTGTCCTTCAGGTAGATGACGAAGTCGGCGAAGGTGTTCCTCGCATTCTCCCTCGATGTCTACGGCATTAACAGTAGCTTCAGGATTCCGGCTGAGGATGTCGGCCAACACATTCTCTCTGCCTGGTCGATAAACTATTTCCAAATCAAACTGTTGGAGAAACAGCGTCCAACGTGTGATCCTGTCGCTTGCCAGTCTTGTTCGTAATATGAAGGTTAACGCATGATGATCGGTCCTCACAATAATCCTCTGGCCTAACAAAAGTTTCTGCCAGTACTCAAGTGCGTAAACAATTGCAAGTGCTTCAATCTCAGTAGTGAAGTAATGAGATTCATGTGCTCTCAAATGTCGGCTTAAGAAAGCAATGTAATGACGTTTCTTCTCATCATCCTCCTGCAGTAGGATGGCTCCTATTCCAATTGCAGATGCATCAGTTTCTAGAATAAAATTCCTGGAATAATCTGGATATTCTAGCTGAATTGAGTCCACAAGCATCTGTTTAGCTCTCCTGAAAGCTATCTCGCATTCATCATTCCAGGTCCATTTACAGTTCTTCTTCAATAAACCTTGCAGTGGTGCGACAGTCTCGGAATACTTCTCACAATGAGCAGCAAAGAATTGGAGAATTCCTAAGAATTGTCTCACGTGTTTCACACGGGTTGGCGTTGGAAAAGCAGCAACAGTTCTGATCTTTGCCGGATTCGGTCTGTATCCTTCTCCATTGATTATGTGTCCCACAAATTTCACTTCTTTCTGGAAGAATCGACACTTGTCAAATTTCACCTTAAAGTTAGCCCGTCGAAGATTCTCAAAAACTAGGCGTAATGTCTTTAAATGCTCTTCCTCTGTTTCCGAAGCTATGATGATGTCATCCACGTAACATCACCTTCTGCTTCACTTCAGGAGTCAGCTTGGCATCAAGTGCTCTGATTAATGCAGCTCCGGCATTTTTCAATCCAAAAGGTAGTTTTCGAAAAACATAAGTGGTCTGATCAAACAGGAATCCAGTATATTTCTGAGTATGCTCAGATAATCTGATATGGTAATAAGACTGTACCAAGTCCAATGATGAAAATATTCTCTTTCCCTTGAACTTCCTAAGAATGTCCCTAATCTTGGGCGGTCTATCGTGCTCAGGAGCTAGGCGTTCATTTAAGGCTCTGGCATCGAGACAAAGTCTCAAGCTTCCATCTACCTTAACCACAGGTGTTATAGGATTCAAGAAAGGAGTCGGTGACTTCTTGATTGTGCCTGCTGCTTCCATCTCATGGATCTTCTTAGCAGCTTCTTCGCGATGTTTCTCGGCAATCGGATAAATCTTCTTCTGGAATGGGGAATCATCCAGTAGCACAAGATCGTACTCGTAGTCCAATATCTCACCAGGTGCGATGTCGAATATATCCCTGTATTCGTTCAATATTGCATCAAGATTCTCTCTTATGGGTGCTGATAATGATTCTGCCTCTTCGTCGGCATCTAGTGTCTCCTCAATTTCCTTGCCATTTAATTTTTCGACTACGTCGACTTCGGATAGAAATTCCGGTTCTTCTTCAATTAGGTTCATCTGAATGGGTTCGTTCGGCTTGAACTCTACCGTATTACGTCCCATGTCAATGATTCCATCATATTTTCTGATGAAGTCTGCACCTAATATGGCATCATGATGCAAGCCCTTCATTACGAGAAATTCGTGCAAGTACACGTGGCTCGAAATCTTCAGAGAAAATAGAATCTGGATTTTGCACGTTACAACGCGGTCAGGTATGACACCTCTGACTCTTACAGCAGAAACTGGCAGCTCTGTCACCTCAGAGTTTGCTTTCAGTCTGGCATGGCAATCAGCGGAAATAAACACTAATCATCGCCCCAGTATCGATGAGTATGACTACGTTGCATCCATTCAAGGTGGCTACAATCTTGGGTAGACGCGTCAATTCATAGTTGTGGTTCGTCGTTCGTCCAACAAGTCTTCTTGGATTGGCTCCCAGAGTAATATGGTGGCAGTTACTCGGTGCTCAACCGAACAAGAATCTATTGATTTTTCGGCGTTTTTTTTCCCTGTCCTGGCGAGAAGTACTGGGCTGGTTCTGCTCCGTCTCCTGCGCCGAATTTCTATTTTCCCTCGAAGTCGGGTTCTGTTCTCCCTCTTCTCGGATTTGCAGTTCTCTGAGTTGTTGAAGGTACTCACGGCTCTCCCGTGCTCTTCCTTTCCAATCTCTATCTGGCTGGTATCTAGGGTCTCGATCTCTATCACATCCCCTACTATATCGATAGTCCCTACGGATATTTCCGTACTGTGGATTTCTACCATTATTCCCTCGGCGGTTGTTTTCATGACGTCGGTTGTCGTCCGTCCCTCGGTCGAATCGCCGGGTCCAATGACTTCGACGGTCATCTTGTTGATTTCGAGCATATGGAGTGTTGTTCCATTCTCTTCTGCTATAGTTGTAGTTGTTATCACGTTGCCCAGAACTCTCTTGGGTTTGCGTCTGTTGTGGCGTCTGGCTCACTTTATCGACAGTCGTCAAATTTATATGTCTCTCCTCGCGCCTGTCAGCCTTCTGCTGACGGTGTGTCGGGAACTGTTCCGTGTTCGCATCCAACCTTCGCAGGATCTGGTCACACTGCTGGAAAGTGGATGCCCCTGCAGCGATCAACACACATTGTACGTCTGCAGGGTACTGCCAAACAATTGTGTTCACTAAATCTTGTTCAGACAACGGGGGCTGAAGACAACGAAGCTTCGCAAGCTGTATCGCGAAGTAATTCGCATAACGTGTTGGTGTATTAGAGCTGTACCTGCGAGTGTACATCTCAGCTCGGATGCTCTGCTGGATGTCGCTCGACCAATATGTTCTTAATAATGCTTCTTTAAAGTCCTGGTAGCCTGTAAACGCGTATCTGAAAGCTCTAAACCAGGTACTGGCTTGCCCCTCTAGCAATCGCTCTATAACTCTGAGTTCCCTCTCCGGAGTTACCATAGTATCTCTCAAGTAGCTTTCGACGTTGGCTAGGAATTCAACTGGAGTAACACCACTTCCAGTTCCTGAGAAGCGAGCTGGTTGTTCCTCTCTCGAACGAATTATAGTGACATTTCCCTGCGTATGCGCGGGTCTGAATGTATTCTGCATGTAGCTATGCGTGGGTGTGTTAGTCTCATGACTAAGTCGATTAGATGCTGGTTGAAATGGATGGGCGTCAAAGTTCAAAGTCTGACTTTGCGCTGAACCAGTGAATTGTGATGGTTGTGGTTCCACAGGTGCGCTGGGTTGGAAATGGGTAGGCATCATTCCTGCTGATTGAGATACTGGTGTCTCCTGAGAGTATCCCATCTGTGGGTGTAAGTATCTCTCTCTAGGAAGCGTCTCGAGTCTGTCCAGACGTCTTTCAATGACTTCAAGTCCTGGGATGGTTCTGGCTGCGACTTGATTGCCTAAGTCGTTCAATTGTAGCTCGATCCTATCGACCTTTCCCTTGAGGTTCGTGTCTACTTCGCGTATGACCGTCCTGAGGTTATAGCTGAGGTCTAACCTCTCGGTTACCGCGACTTCCTCAAATCGTTTTTGTAAGGAATCGATCTCTCCTTCAACCCTCGACACATTATCTTGGATTTTCCCAACATCGTCTGTGACCTCGGCTACCTTAGCCTCCACTGTGGTCTTGTGTTCGTTGAGGTCACCCCTCAATAACATGAAATCGATTTTGTGTTCCTCACGATGAACATCAACTGTTTCACGTAGGCTTGCTACGGTTTCTGTCAATTCAGTAATGTTTCTCCTGTTGGTGTTGAGTTCGTCTTTGACTTCCATCATGCCATCAACGATCGTCTTTACATTGTTATTAACAGCATTGGCAGCACCTCTCATCAAGATTAATCCAATGTTCATGGTTGCCATGTCCTTTTTCACATTGTCCATAAATCCCTCGACGTGATTCAATCGAGTCCCAAATTCTTCCCGAGTATGCTCCAGGTCGGCTCTCATATCTATCTGGACTCTATTTATTGTCGTTTGAATTTGAGCTGTGTGCTCCTCCAATCGGTTTTGCACATCCTCCCTAGCTCTATTCATCTGGTCGGTTAAGCAATCTACGCGCTGGTTAGCCTCCTGATGGTGTCGTATGACATCAACCCTAACAGCTGCTAAACCTGCCGTCAGATCATTTCTAGCTTCGACTCGATATGCGTACATGTCTTCCCTGACTTGAGTTAAATCAGCCCTAACATTGTTAACTTCTAGCCTAACTTGATCTACATGACCACTAACATTGTTTACAGACTGGGTGTTAACCTCTAAGTCCTGTCTTACATTGTTGACTTCCTGTCTATCCTGGTCCACATGACCACTTACATTGTTGACTTCCTGTCTAACTTGGTCCACATGACCACTTACAGTATTGACAGCCTGAGTATTCTGACCTAAGTCAGCAGTAATCTGACGAAGATTAGCATTCACACCTGCCAACATCTCTCCAAACACACGACGAATAGTTTCCTCATCCATTGACAAGAAATATGTATGAGAAAGTGAGGGATCAATCTCTACTGGAACTTACAGCTATGATTAGTTACTTGGTGGTATAAAGCTTGTTTCATTTATATAAATATCACGAGTACAGCTGGAGTATGCAAACTAAGTGCTTCTACATTTACAAAGACAACGGTGAGCAAAGCAAAGTATTACATTTACTCAGGATGAGGCATCATCAAAGAAAATCATATCCTTCATTTATTTAACACTAAAGCCTCACCCCATGGACTTCTATCAAACATGTATGCCATGCGGTCAATTGATCTGCAGTACGACTTTCTAAGTTCGTCCCAGTCCTGTCAATTTACCGTTAATCACATTAATATCCACAAAATAACATGGAACTGAGGGTCACCACGTTAACGTCGGCACATGAGTTGGGCGCCATTTTATGTAGACCGTCAAGATTGGAGTTGTCAGGATAGCCAACAACCGCAATGACTTCCCTAACATCTCACCCGTCGAGCACATAATTTAATTGCCGTGAGGATCAGGTGAACTTCCAAATAGGCTAAAGCGGCACGAGAGTCCGTAGTCCACAGGGATCGTGGTACATGGTGACGATGGTCATAGACTGCCTAAGGAAAGGTTCACCTTAAAAACTAGAC
This sequence comes from Meconema thalassinum, assembly GCA_946902985.2. Lineage (NCBI taxonomy): Eukaryota > Metazoa > Arthropoda > Insecta > Orthoptera > Tettigoniidae > Meconema > Meconema thalassinum. The sequence goes on from OX336397.1 coordinate 150,013,038, forward strand.
TGAGAAAATAAACATCCAGACTTATGTAAAACACCGTGAAAATTTATTGATAAAATTCACAAGGGTTACAATCGGCTAGACCGCAAGCTACTAAACAAACAAAAATAAAGAGCAGGTCCCTACCTGAGAAGTTACGGAAAACCCTCGCGAAAGATCTAACTCACAATAATAAAGCAACAACAGCAACACTGGGAAAATGGTACGACGCAAGTCCCTAGTTCAAGTTATATGATCAAGCTAATATCTGAATTTGCATTTAACAGGGTAGCAAAACAAATCTAAGTTAGGATGATACCATTTCAACATTTACATTTAACGTTAACTCATCTAGCTAAGTCCTATCAATTAACAAAATTTACGGCGATGACGTCCGTAACAGAAAACAGTTACATTCAAATCTAAGTGTACAGCCATAAAAAAAACATTTAATTGTTCTTAGAAACTACGTGCTAACAGCACACAATAAGGTAACATGTAGGATTTATACACTTGTACATCATAAATAAGTAATGAAATAGACACAGTAGTTTTATTAAAATGCCTGCCTGCACCTTGGTTTACTCTTTGTAAACCATAGTCATCTAAATATGTGTAGTTACGGTGACGACTGCGTGGTTAAGACTACGTCTAACATCGCATGGCCTGCAATCCACAAACTACGAACTCAAGGTTCGTGCATGCTTCAGGTCGCTACAAAAGTGTCAGCTGTCCTTGCCATTTCAACAAAAGGAAATTACCTTCATCTGCACGGCTATGTCAACAGTTCCAAATGCAAAAGAACAAAGTTAGATAGAAAGAATTCGTTAGTTAGCTTTTGTTTTATCAAAATTATGCGTTTTATTATTAAGATGTCGGTTTAGGTTTATCGTTGGTTTATGGCGAATAATATTGACAATAGCCTGGGCACGGAGCGTCTCCACTGAGATCATTCTCCACCAAAATGCCTCGACTCAACAGTCGGAATATAATCAACGAGCAATAACAACTCGGACACACAATAACACAAGTTACCAGCGGCGCAAAGCTCGCGTTCAATAACTCTGGGACGGGCCTGCACACTACAGTTACCCTCCATTAACATCTAGTCAACGGGAACAATCCCGGACAAGGCATACTCAAAATACCTTCATACAATAACTTCCTGCTATAACAGGGTAGCCTTCAACATACTATAGAAAACCTGACATAACTGTACACGTCGAAAGACGGTACACGCAGCAGTGCGTTTAACTAACAAAAAACAATCTATAAAACATGTGATCAGATACAGGAATGGACACTGAGTTCCATAAGCTAAGTTGCAATGAAAGGAAATGCGAATACAAATCGTATTCTGTCTCTTGTCAAAGTAGTTCCGTCTCACAATATAACAGGCGTGCTTTCAAGGGCACTGGGTCTCAAACCAGTTTATGTGTCGCTAGCAGGTTTCAACATTCCTGCGATCCACTGACACAACACATTGACTCTCCAAGGCCGGCGATTTAAACAAATAAAACTATACATCTGGCCTCTTCACAAAAAACTTTACCATGGGTTAAAAACCTCGAAGAATACGTGTATTAAGAACACGCTATAAATCTGAATACAATAATGCAATTCCGTCTTCGAAACCAAAGACGTCTAAATGATAGTAATGTTACTTCCACTTTATTTTCTCGATATCCTCATTTTTTATTAGCCTATTTTCATTTTATGAAAAAAAACCTTTTGTCCGTGTGTGCCCCCTGTAATAACTTCTAAACGGCTGGATCGATTTCAATGAAACTCGGTAAGGTTATATTACTATAGTGGACGACCCTGGCCGTGTGGAGCTCTTTGCTCTCAAAAATATAATTCAGTAGTTGTTTGTACAACACCAAATAAATGTGTGTCTTCACATGACACTAACAAAATAATAATTGTGACGCAGATTTCACACTCTGGATCTGCTTAATGATACGTTGGGAACTGGGTTCGATGCTTGACAACGAAACATTCCTTCTAATTATTAGGTTCCCACTTGACCAAGAATAGCTTCTGAGCTTATTCAAAATGAAATATAATGCAGTTAAAAAACTGGTAATTACAGTTGACTACCTAACTGATACGACCGTTCTAACGACAGTCAGGGGTGTAACAAAGAATGGCTGCAAAGAATGCAGTTAACTAATAACCATGGCATCTGATTGCCATAACTAAAGTCAGCAAAGACTTGAAAAATTACCCCAAATAGGGTTGAACAAAGTAGCCTCAAATGACTATGGTCACGTTTAGCAAAAGATAGGCATTGACGTTCTACGACGTTCATCAGGCTGCACCAGGGCTGACCAAAATATCTGACCCAAGGGTGTCTCACTCTAACTGAAATAAATGACATCTAATTAAACTAGTTACATTCCCTACCTAGAAAAATGGCTGACACTAAGTTCGGTTGGTTCACAAACTACATTTAATCTACTATACCACCAGAAACTAGAACAAGAAAGGGGTATCCAAAAACTCACGAAATGGAGAAGCTCTCACTCAGCCCTCTATTCAACAACAAGGGTTGTACAAAATCCTCTCTGGCTCTCTGGAACGGTATTATCCTCATCAGTATTCCCATCTGGACTCCTCCAAAGACCAGGGTTCGATCTGTCCCTGTCGACAACTTCGTGGATATGCTGGATATGCCTGGAAATGGCATCCTGGTTTCTTTCCTTCTCGTTCGCTGTCCTGGAAGTTCCACCATCATGCTGGTTCCCGTAGAAACATCACCCTCATACCGGGATGGTATTAGCCCATGATGACAGTCTCAAACATGGTGAAGAATAGTCCAATCACGTGGATAGTAAAATAAGTTGCGTAATAATTCATTCTTTCACTTTCAAAAATATAATGTTCGTCGTAAATGTTATAGGCTTTGATTGTAGTATATGACACAGCCTTAATTTCGTTGATGTGAATTAACATGTGAGCTAACACTGTTTTATAATTCTTCACGTGCTAGTGACGCTACTTTTATATCACGTAGCATCCGTGAATTATGCGTCGTTTTTGAAATGAAATTTTCACTTTGGCAATTTAAATATATCATACAATCATAATCACACTTATTCATAATAGTTGTAACACTTTTACCTGTATATTTTCCACTAGGCACTTGGCCCTCCACAAACACGTGGGTACAAAATGTGGTGTTACGGCAATGTTATGCAATTCACTATACTTGCCAATTATTATTTCCCAAAATTCTTCTTTGGCTCACTGTGCTTGGATAACAGTGAATAGTAGTATTCTCGTGCTCGATGGCACCTGATAATCACTTTCAACGCTCAACAGCGGATATTCTCTACGTCTTGTAGGACAAATACAATTCCACGCCTACACAGGGCGGATTCTCCAGACGTAGTGCAAGGCACAAGAGTGTCTCTAGAAAGTAGGTCGTAAAAACGAAGTCGTTGAGCGACTACTTACGTTCCTGTTTGCGTATCTGCAAGGGTATTACCTTACCTTAAGTAAAAATAAACATTATCCAAAATGTTTTAATAATGCAGCATGCCGAAATGGAATATTCTGAGTCTTGTGGAAAGATAAAATTAATAAATAAGACCTCAGATAAATAATTAGCAGACTTCACCAAAGTCAATAGTGCGATTCACCGCTACTTCAAAGAGTATAGCGTGATCTCTCAGCTCCACGTGTCTTTCTGGGTGTGTTCAAAGGTACAACATCCCATCATAAATGTTCTGTTATAAAAAAAATATCACATGAACCATAGCTCAGCGGGTGGGTAGATTATAGGATGAGGAATAACCCACCCACCAAGGGAAGATGATTAAGAGAAGGAAGTAGATTTGGGATTGGAAAAGAAGGATAGAAAAATAGGAGGAGAGTCCCACAAAATTAATAAGTTGAGATTTAAATACCCTTAGAAGCAGTTGCCAATGGAAATTAACTCTCGGATACCTAAAGTAGGTACGAGCTTGGTCGAGGCTTACGGGAACCGCAGCTAGGACTTTGGCGGTTTGCAAGAGAGAGGCTTTAGTATGTTTCCTCCCAAGCATGTATAAAAGTACTATGGGGAAGGGTGATGGTCTGGCAAGACTGAGAGGAACAAATTTACTGTATGTCTTCTCAAAGAAATTAGGTTTTTCAAAGTAATTCACAGAATGCCAATGATTTAACTCAGGTTTGGTATTTTCAATTTCCAAAATTATGGAGTTCCTGTAAGGGCGACCAAGTGTCTCTAAGAAGGAATATGATAAAAGATTATGCCTTATTGGGTAATCTTGGTAAATGAACCAATGGTTGCATTGGACAATGGCTAAGCTTTTACTCAGCGAGGAGCCGGCTAAAAGTTTAGACAAAAGGAAACACTTATCTTTTAGAAAATTGACCATAAGTTTTCGGAGAGGGTCTCCACAAGCAGGTAGTTGGCTTAGCGAACTTTACTTGCCTTACTGGCCAATTAGAATTAGCTATTAACGCTAAGAAGAACTTTAGTAAGGTGAAAATTAAGAGTTCTTGCTCAAATGCAACAAATGGTGAAAGCTCTATTAATGATTTTAATATCATTGAGTGAGGAGAGTCAAGGAAGACAGGATTTTGCCTAAACTTTATATTCGAAAATGAAAAAGCAAAGGGAAAAGATTTGTTTATTTTACAATTAGAAAAAGTTTGAGGAAATTAACAATTATGCAATATAATTTTAATTAACATAGTTCATTTGAACTTTTTAACAAATAGGGTCGCAGACCTCTCAACATTAAACGGTTGCTCCAGGCAATTGACAATTTACAAGGTTTCAAACCTTACATGTTTCTAAAATCTTTATAAGATTTAAACAAATGAGCAATGAAATAATTAAAGCTTAAACGTGAATTGGAGTACAAAAAGTGCACCTTAAGAAATTCAGGAGAGAATGTTCTAGAGAAAGTGACAACTTTGAAAATAAAAATAATAACAACATGAAAAATAAGATAGAAGTTCCTACAACTTCTTATATTTATACAGAATTAATATGTGAGAATTATACAAAGAGGGCAGGTCACTTACTGTGAAACCTGAAGAAATTGAAAGGGAAAGTTCTAGACTTCCCAAGGTAGAGCAGGAATCACTCGCCAAATGGGACAGTTTCCATTTCGTGAAACCTGAACATGACTCGCTCAAGAGTTTAGAGAATTGTTTTCCCTGATTATGGGAAAGGAACAACGTGAATTTAAAACTTGTATCACACAAGCAATTATGCAGAATTTAATTAATGTTAAACTAGCAAAGTTGGAAGGGCACCTCGTGGGTGACACCTTATAGAAAAGTTTCAATTTTATTAATAATGGTTGTTAGTAGAAAGTTGAGGAAAGATCATTGGGATATAGGATCAATGTTCATGGCCGTATTTAATATAACCGGACGATCGCGACGCGGTAGAAACGCGGAGCAAGCACTGTTTATCACTGTAGTCTATGAAGATGGATGCAAAGTTCACTATAGAAACACTGAAGTTTATGAGAAAAAAAAGTTATTGCAATTATGGAAATAACTGATTGCACTATATAGATGAAAGTCTATTTCTTGAAAAAGTTGTGATTTACAATTAAATGCGCCATAGAATGTTCTAGAGGTTCCAGCGGTGGAGGAAAGTTAGCTATTGCAAAAATTTATAAGGAAGATTCCTCATTTTAACTAGCATTTTCACAAGTGCGTGAACAATACTTGACGGCAAGACTCGCAGATAGAGAACAAGATCTCGAAGGTTCCAGAACGACCTTAGCAGAAAATGGGGTTGAGAAAATCCAACGGAGGAATTAGCTTTATAATTATAGACAGCGGGTATTAGATAATATCCCACGTAGCGAGAGGATTTCTCGTTTGAATAGCTTAAGAAAAGCTCTTTTTAGTGAGGTTGGCTTATACAAGCAAAAGCTCAACATGGCAAATCCCACGAAGAATGATTATTGCCCCAAAGTAAATGATTTCACACTGTCTATAAATTATAATTAAAAGCACTTGGAAGTTAAAACCATGAAGATGAGGTTAAAACTTTTAAAATGGTACTTATCTTGATTTCATGTTGAAGTCGAAGTTTCCGTTGATGATTACTTAGCCAACATGGCGTAGAAGAGGGTGAGCCTCTTGGTTTGAGGAGGCAAGCTCGAGCGGAGCTTTGACTGAACGAGTCAACTGCAGACGGAGAAGTGAGAGCAGCTCAACGGAGCACACAGGGACCAAGAAAGAGGGGAAAGAGTGGGGGGTAGGAGACAAAAGGAGAACATATAAACATTGCCAACTTAAAAATAAAACATTTATCTTCTCTTGCTGAGCTGGTCTTCTAAGAGTTGATCACAGTTGATACTAGCGCAGCATGGTGAGTAAAGAAGTGGACGTAGTCCTCTTGCTCCAAGAGAAAATAGCTGACGATGGTAACAAGATCTGGTGACCAAATGGATAAGTAAGTCCTCTAGCACCAGGAAGAATTGAGGAGCTTCAGAGATTCGCTGCGAGATGACGCTAGGTGGGTCACAGAAGTTATATATCTGAAACATACTTATGAAGACGTAAGAGATTTGCCCAACAAGGAGAAAACAGAAGATCACTGTTGGTGTTTGGCAAAGAGGAAGGAAGAAATGAACATGCAAAGAGCAATAGACTTTATTCTCTCGTACCGTGTATTCAAAGAATACACCATACTGGGGGGACAAACACCAACAGCGAGCAAATAAACAGTTACACATTTATTGGCAGCGGAGCGATCAAAGACAGTGGTCTTGTGATCGGTCCATTTGTGGTCAAGATTCTGGCCACCCTGACTCTCCCATCTCTCCCAGGGTAACATTCGGTCACCCTACCAGAAATCCATACTAGGGGGGGGGGGGGTGAAACATCCCTAACCAAGACCAAGTCCCCCACCTTAATGTCGGGACTGGAAAGAAACCACTTCTGTCTCCGTTGTAAGGAAGTTAAATATTCCAAGTTCCACCTTTTCCAAAAAGAATTACGGAGGGATTCAAGTTTCCGCCAAACAATAGGTAAATTAAAATCCCGGTAAGAATTGGGAAGAGGAGGAGGGGCAGAAAGAGAAGTGCCGATGAGGAAGTGACCAGGGGTGAGTGGAAGTAGGTCATCAGGGTCATTGGAAAGCGGAGTTAAGGGGCGAGAGTTAACAACACCTTCAATCAAAACAGACAGTGAATTGAATTCTTCGTAAGTCAGAATTCGATTACCTAAGACTTTTCTTAAATGACGTTTAGTGAGCTTTACGCAAGATTCCCACCTACCACCATGATGCGGAGCGTAAGGAGGTATGAAGCGCCATTTGAAACCTTTTGAATAAGAAAAATTAGAAATTTGTTCCATGGCAGGAGAGGAAGTGAGAGCTTTCTTCCACAGGGAAGCTGCGCCCTGAAAGGTGGAAGCGTTATCAGAGAACATCTCAGAAGGAACACCACGCCTAGCGGTGAAACGAGAGACAGCTGATAAAAAATAAGAAGTAGAAGCATTCGTTACTAGTTCCAAGTGGATTGCGCCGGTAACCATGCAAACAAAGAGAGAAACACAAAGCTTACCAAACAATTTGCGTTTAGCTTCAGGAGAGTTTCGTTGATATTGGAACGGACCCATATAGTCCACGCCAGTTAAAGCAAATGGGCGTATAGGAGAAGAACGAAAAGAGGGCAGATCGCTCATTAATTGAGTGTGGATTTTAGGTTTCGCTTTGAAACAAGGAATGCACTTATGAATTACAGAAGAAACTTCATGAATTCCATTTATAATCCAGTACTTTTCCCTTAAGAGGCAAAGCAGAGTACGTGTACTAACATGAAGATTACGGTAATGAAAGTCACGTATAATTAAGGAAGTTACGTGATGTTTGGAAGGCAAAATAACGGGATGCTTTTTGTCTTCAGAGAGTAAAGATTGCGAGAGCCTTCCACCTACCCTGAGTAACCCATGGTCATCAAGGAACGGGGCTAAAGCACGAAGACGACTGGATTTGGGAAGATCTCTTTTAGAAGAAAGCAATGACAATTCAGAAGAAAAGGCTTCTTGCTGTGTCAGTTGTAAAACCTTAACGGTAGCGAGATTCAATTCATGATTGGTAAGGTGTGGTTTAGGGAGAAGAGGTTGGTCAACCACAAGATATTTCCATCTAAGGAGATAGGCGACAATCCGTAGTAATTTATGAAAAGAAGAATATCGGGACAACAAAGGATGAGAAGCGTTAGAAACAAGACACGAAGCAATGGGTAGAGGTACTTTAGCGTCAGGCAAGTTGGAGTTTGTAGCTGGGGGTTTAGAAGGCCATGAGGAAGATTCATCGATTAGCCACGAGGGCCCATGCCAGTACAATTGGGAAGCTGCCAATTGAGAGGGTAAACAACCACGAGAGATGATATCAGCTGGATTATCCGCACTGGGAACATGCCTCCATTGACATCCAGAAGAAAGAGTTTGAATTTTGGAAACCCTGTTTGCTACGAAAGTTTGCCAGTGAGAGGGGTTCTTGGCGATCCAAGAATTGGCGATCATGGAATCGCTCCAGAGATAGATTTGCGAGAATTCGACCTTTAATACTTCCCGTAATTTCTTGACAAGTTCTGCAGCCATTAGTGCAGCGCACAGTTCGAGCCTAGGCAAAGTGATAGTTTTAAGAGGAGCGACCTTCGATTTGGCACAAACAAGGTTGGAAACTGGAGATCCATAGAGTGAATCGTGATAAACTAAATATGCACAGCAACCATAAGCTTTTTCGGAACTGTCCGCGAACACATGAAGGAAAAAAGATGCATTAGAATGAGAGCTGATTAAATTCCTGGGAATTTCAATAAGGGAAAGATCCAGCAAATTGCTGCGAAACGAGAGCCAACGATTAAGAAAAGAAAGAGGGACAGCGTCATCCCATTCACATTTAAGTGACCAAAGCTCTTGCATGAAGAGTTTGGCTATGACGATAACTGGAGCAAGGAATTGCAGTGGATCAAAAATTTTTGCAATTTCAGAAAGAATTTGTATTTTTGTATTAGGAAGCTCTTCTGCGAGCGAAACTTTATAGATAAGAGTGTCAGTGCTAGTGCACCAGTGAACTCCTAGAGTTTTTATAGATTCGGAGTTACCACAAATTTCGACAGAAGAAGGATCTACGTCTTCGGTGGGAAACTGAGCGAGAAACTCAGGGGAGTTGGAGTTCCACTTATGGAGTGGGAAACCTCCATTCCTTAGTAATGCCTGAGGTTCTAAAGATACAAAAGAAGCTTCCTCCAAAGAGGGGAAGGATTGCAAATAATCGTCGACATAAAATGACGTAGTTAGTGCTTCAGAGGCTTTGGGGTTAAATAAATGACCATCTTGAGAGGCTAGCAAGTGTAGGGATCGGATAGCAAGGAAAGCAGAGGGTTTTAAGCCATAAGTAACCGTTTTCAAGCGAAATACCTTAATGGGCTTACTGGTTTCATCACGCCACAAGATTCTTTGAAGATCTCGTTGTTCTGGTTGAATTAACACTTGACGGTACATCTGTTTTATGTCGGCTATGACAGCTATGGGAAATAATCGAAAATTTAAGAGTATAGCAGATAAATCTGATTGAATAGCAGGACCAGAATAAAGAGTGTCGTTAAGGCTGTTGCCATTAACGTCGGGTGATGAACCATTGAAAACAACTCGAATTTTATCTTTTACAAGAGGGTTTTTCCACACGGGATGATGATTTAAATAAACCGTTTCAATTGGGGGGTGCAATTCATCATTAGATTTGTTAACAACTTCCATATGATCTGAGCTTTCATACTCATCCATGAAATCAGTGTACTGTTGTTTAACAAGAGGTTCCTTCTTGAATTTGCTCTCGATAGCGAAGAGAGCTTTTCGAGCTTTGGGCTGAGAGTTGATAAGTTTAGGAGGATTATTTAATCTTGGCATTTGAACGACGAACCGGCCATCAGAAGAACGAGTGGTGATGTTCAAAAAAAGTTGCTCACAGAATTCATTTTCTGAAGAGGTTACATTAGGAGAATCGACATTTTCAAGCCTCCAGAACTGTTCCAGGTCAGTATTGGAGAAGTAACATTGCGATGCGGTTTGAGGAGAATAATGGGGAAGTTGCCCTGTGACGATCCATCCAAAATTAATGTCTCTGGCGACCACGTTTGAGGATAATTTACGAACCTGTTTACGTAGGCAATTCCAGAAAACATTGGCACTAAAGAGTATGTCAATAGGGTTCTGCATATTGAAACAAGGATCGGCTAGCCTTAAATGCGAGGGAATGTTTAACCCTGAAATATCCACAGAGTGACTTGGAGTGTCTTCTCCAATGCTATTAAGAATTAGACAATTAAGTTTAAGAAAGTTGTTTCTATGACAAGTATCTCTGATAGATAGCTTTGAGAATTGTAAAGCTTGCGATTTTGAGCTGTTGATGCCCGACACGTTGATAGAAGTGGGTTTACAGGTAGGCCTAGTTTTCTAATCAAGGAATTAGACACAAAATCATGAGTTGCCGCTGAGTCTAGAAGACCGCGTGCACGGACCCAGTTGCCAAAGTTATCCTGAACTTCGATTTGGACAGTAGACAACAATACTTGAGCACTGCGAATGGACTTGGCATTTTGAATATAAGATGAAGCGTTAGAATTGTTAGCACTATCATTTTTCGGCGAAGTAGATGCTGTCGATGACCTTGCCTGATCATGACGATGTAGCAGAGTATGATGAGCCTTTTCACAATGGTAGCAAAGTCTTGTGGACTTACAGTTAGAAGCAGAATGCGTGGGCGCTATGCAGTTGAAACAATGTTTGTTTTGAGCGACTAATTTTCGTCTGTCATCGACTGACATTTCTTTAAAGGATTTGCAGAGGTATAGGGCATGGGGATCTTTACAAAGAATGCACTTTACAGGTTCGTTTAAACTTTTGCGAGGTTCGCTTTGCGTGTTTAAAACAATAGAGCTAGCAACACGACGTTCACTAGACCTAGTTGGGTAACCAGTAATGTTTGATTTAAATTTGGATGAGCTGGGCCCGGGTTTTTGGGTATTGGACGCTGAGCGTTCACTTTTGGATTTGATGGACATTAATTCGAATTTGGAACTAGGAGATGAAGGTTCACTTTGATTAGCTAGAGCGGTTAAAAGTTGGCATATAGCGTTTATGAAAGTGACTAAATGCTCGTAAGAGTAGTCGTCTTCCTTGGAAAGTTCAATTTCCCAAGCTTTGAGGGTAGCAGCATCAACTTTAGAAACTACTAAATGTATTAGGAAAGTATCCCAATGTTCAGTAGGTTGATCTAATTGGGACAAAGCTTTAACGTGGAGTTGGGTAGTATCAATTAAAGTACGCAAACTAGTGACGTCATTGTGCTGTGACGCAGGTAGGTTAAATAGAGCCTTAATATGGCGTTGAATACGTAAACGTGAATTTCCATATCTTTCTTTTAATAAGTAAAAGGCAATGGGGTAATTTTCGGCACGCAGAGGAAGTGCTTCAACTAACTGCAAAGCTTGACCTCGAAGGATAGATCTCAAGTAATGAAACTTGTAAATGACTTGAATGTCTTCATTGTCATGAACAAGGGAGCAAAATAATTCATAGAAAGAATCCCAAGTGGATTCATCTCCAGAAAAATGGGGTAAATCAATTTTCGGTAAAGTAGGTTTGGGCTTGTGAGTGCCCTCACGGAAAGAAGTTTGGGGTTCGTGAAGGGAACCAAGAACAGAAGCGTCCTTTTTCTGCTCCTCTTCGAGTTGGCGTATTATTTTGAAAGCAGAACCTATGCCTTCGTAATATAAGTTCTCTACTTCGACACGATCTTCTGTTTGATTGAGCATGCAAGTCTCAATTTCAGTTTGAATGTTACAGTAGTTTTCATAAGAACGTTCAAAATCCTTTACACGATGTTTCAACAAATCTAATTGCGCGTCTGAGGGATCTAATTCTTTTATGTACCTTCTGAATCGGGTAATTTGCCCTTTATAGGATGCTCGTTTAGAAGTAAGTTTTTCATCCTTATCCTTATCAGTGGGAGCCATATTAAAGAAGATAAATGAAAATGTAACTCACGAAACTGTAGAACCTTGGAAATGCTGTCAAGCTGGCAGCAGCGAATGAGTAGAAAGAATGGGACACACCATAGGAGACAGGAGCGGCCTCTTTCCCGTTCACAGGCTTTGCACGATGTGGTTATAGCTGAAATATTCAACACAGATATTAGAAATATGCAAAGTATTGTCAAATGACACTATTTTAAAAAGAGAAAAGAAAAAATGGGCTCTCCCGGGTTTCTGGTACCAAATTTTGGGTAGATTATAGGATGAGGAATAACCCACCCACCAAGGGAAGATGATTAAGAGAAGGAAGTAGATTTGGGATTGGAAAAGAAGGATAGAAAAATAGGAGGAGAGTCCCACAAAATTAATAAGTTGAGATTTAAATACCCTTAGAAGCAGTTGCCAATGGAAATTAACTCTCGGATACCTAAAGTAGGTACGAGCTTGGTCGAGGCTAACGGGAACCGCAGCTAGGACTTGGGCGGTTTGCAAGAGAGAGGCTTTAGTATGTTTCCTCCCAAGCATGTATAAAAGTACTATGGGGAAGGGTGATGGTCTGGCAAGACTGAGAGGAACAAATTTACTGTATGTCTTCTCAAAGAAATTAGGTTTTTCAAAGTAATTCACAGAATGCCAATGATTTAACTCAGGTTTGGTATTTTCAATTTCCAAAATTATGGAGTTCCTGTAAGGGCGACCAAGTGTCTCTAAGAAGGAATATGATAAAAGATTATGCCTTATTGGGTAATCTTGGTAAATGAACCAATGGTTGCATTGGACAATGGCTAAGCTTTTACTCAGCGAGGAGCCGGCTAAAAGTTTAGACAAAAGGAAACACTTATCTTTTAGAAAATTGACCATAAGTTTTCGGAGAGGGTCTCCACAAGCAGGTAGTTGGCTTAGCGAACTTTACTTGCCTTACTGGCCAATTAGAATTAGCTATTAACGCTAAGAAGAACTTTAGTAAGGTGAAAATTAAGAGTTCTTGCTCAAATGCAACAAATGGTGAAAGCTCTATTAATGATTTTAATATCATTGAGTGAGGAGAGTCAAGGAAGACAGGATTTTGCCTAAACTTTATATTCGAAAATGAAAAAGCAAAGGGAAAAGATTTGTTTATTTTACAATTAGAAAAAGTTTGAGGAAATTAACAATTATGCAATATAATTTTAATTAACATAGTTCATTTGAACTTTTTAACAAATAGGGTCGCAGACCTCTCAACATTAAACGGTTGCTCCAGGCAATTGACAATTTACAAGGTTTCAAACCTTACATGTTTCTAAAATCTTTATAAGATTTAAACAAATGAGCAATGAAATAATTAAAGCTTAAACGTGAATTGGAGTACAAAAAGTGCACCTTAAGAAATTCAGGAGAGAATGTTCTAGAGAAAGTGACAACTTTGAAAATAAAAATAATAACAACATGAAAAATAAGATAGAAGTTCCTACAACTTCTTATATTTATACAGAATTAATATGTGAGAATTATACAAAGAGGGCAGGTCACTTACTGTGAAACCTGAAGAAATTGAAAGGGAAAGTTCTAGACTTCCCAAGGTAGAGCAGGAATCACTCGCCAAATGGGACAGTTTCCATTTCGTGAAACCTGAACATGACTCGCTCAAGAGTTTAGAGAATTGTTTTCCCTGATTATGGGAAAGGAACAACGTGAATTTAAAACTTGTATCACACAAGCAATTATGCAGAATTTAATTAATGTTAAACTAGCAAAGTTGGAAGGGCACCTCGTGGGTGACACCTTATAGAAAAGTTTCAATTTTATTAATAATGGTTGTTAGTAGAAAGTTGAGGAAAGATCATTGGGATATAGGATCAATGTTCATGGCCGTATTTAATATAACCGGACGATCGCGACGCGGTAGAAACGCGGAGCAAGCACTGTTTATCACTGTAGTCTATGAAGATGGATGCAAAGTTCACTATAGAAACACTGAAGTTTATGAGAAAAAAAAGTTATTGCAATTATGGAAATAACTGATTGCACTATATAGATGAAAGTCTATTTCTTGAAAAAGTTGTGATTTACAATTAAATGCGCCATAGAATGTTCTAGAGGTTCCAGCGGTGGAGGAAAGTTAGCTATTGCAAAAATTTATAAGGAAGATTCCTCATTTTAACTAGCATTTTCACAAGTGCGTGAACAATACTTGACGGCAAGACTCGCAGATAGAGAACAAGATCTCGAAGGTTCCAGAACGACCTTAGCAGAAAATGGGGTTGAGAAAATCCAACGGAGGAATTAGCTTTATAATTATAGACAGCGGGTATTAGATAATATCCCACGTAGCGAGAGGATTTCTCGTTTGAATAGCTTAAGAAAAGCTCTTTTTAGTGAGGTTGGCTTATACAAGCAAAAGCTCAACATGGCAAATCCCACGAAGAATGATTATTGCCCCAAAGTAAATGATTTCACACTGTCTATAAATTATAATTAAAAGCACTTGGAAGTTAAAACCATGAAGATGAGGTTAAAACTTTTAAAATGGTACTTATCTTGATTTCATGTTGAAGTCGAAGTTTCCGTTGATGATTACTTAGCCAACATGGCGTAGAAGAGGGTGAGCCTCTTGGTTTGAGGAGGCAAGCTCGAGCGGAGCTTTGACTGAACGAGTCAACTGCAGACGGAGAAGTGAGAGCAGCTCAACGGAGCACACAGGGACCAAGAAAGAGGGGAAAGAGTGGGGGGTAGGAGACAAAAGGAGAACATATAAACATTGCCAACTTAAAAATAAAACATTTATCTTCTCTTGCTGAGCTGGTCTTCTAAGAGTTGATCACAGTTGATACTAGCGCAGCATGGTGAGTAAAGAAGTGGACGTAGTCCTCTTGCTCCAAGAGAAAATAGCTGACGATGGTAACAGGATCTGGTGACCAAATGGATAAGTAAGTCCTCTAGCACCAGGAAGAATTGAGGAGCTTCAGAGATTCGCTGCGAGATGACGCTAGGTGGGTCACAGAAGTTATATATCTGAAACATACTTATGAAGACGTAAGAGATTTGCCCAACAAGGAGAAAACAGAAGATCACTGTTGGTGTTTGGCAAAGAGGAAGGAAGAAATGAACATGCAAAGAGCAATAGACTTTATTCTCTCGTACCGTGTATTCAAAGAATACACCAGCGGGTTCAATACACATATTACCCGTCTTTTTAAGTCGCTTCTACAGTACATGGCAACCCCGCCTGCTCGCCTCCCATCATTTCTGTCATGACGTTCCAGCGAGTACCGATTTAGTTCTACCTTGCTAGACGGGATGTCAGGTTTTAACCAACTTTCACTTATGCAGAGGATATGGATATTGTTTTCGTTTATTATTGTCTGTATTTCGTCGTGATGCGCAACCAGTGACAGAGCATTAATATGGCAACATTGTAATGAATGCTTGGACGAGGAAAGTGCCTGTTTTAGAAGAAAGCCAGTGGTGTAAGGGGAGGGAGGGGGTTGGTGTGGGCTAGGCTGGCCAAGGTCAGTTAGCTCATTCATGCAATAGCTCAGCTGGGTAACGGGAGATATATCTTAAAATAGAAGAAACCTACCCAGACCTCCCGCTGCACACTGCCGACCGCAACCAACGCACACACACATACACATCACACACTTATTACTAAACTTGTCTATTATAAACATTACGCACATGTTCATTTCACTGCACTCTAAGGTCCCGCATTTGCTGCACGTTTTCCAGCTCCCTAAATGTGGTGACGGTCTTCTTAGTTCCATCAGGGAGGTGTATTAAAACGCGGCCGTCCTGGGTCCAGACTCGGGTGGGTCCGAAGTGGTCTCTCGCTGCATTTAGGATAGTTTTCCGGGTTTTTGTGAGGGATTCAGTAATAAGAATCATGGTTCCCTTTAGGAGGCGCTTGGACTTCCAGATGCGATCTCGCTCGTGGTAGCGGAGGAATTTTACAATAATAGGGCGTTTCCTAGTGGCTACCACTTCAGCTGCTGTTCGCTGCGGCCGCCCAATTCTGTGACATCTATCCAGGCTCTCCATAGGGAGGTCCACGTTCAACTTCGTCTTGATTGTGTCCCTCACCTTCTCGTACACATCTTCCTCAGGGTCCTCAACGATCCCGTGGATGAGAAGGCAGTTTCTCCGGCTGTATTGCTCTCCTTCGTCCAGCAGCTCCTCGTGGTGGTCAAGTCTCCACTCCAGCTTGCTCAGTTCTTCTTTAAGCACAGCCAGTTCGGAGGTGACAGTGCTTCGGGACTCGCGAAAATCACGATTAAGCGACTCTAGGGAGTCTTGACCCGGGTTGGCAGCACTGTTCAACAACTGAAGGCGTGCTTCAAAGTCTGCCATTGTTGCCTCAACAACATTTACACGTTTGTTCACCTTTTGGATTGACATAATGATGTAGAAAATGTTCAGGCACGTACTTCACACACTAAGTTACTTTGTCACTCACTTTCGGGCCGGAAATTGCGGTTAAAAACTTCGGTTTGCGCGGGATAAAGCGGAGCACTCCTACAGGCTTCCTATGCCAGGCTCCATCTTTTTAGTGAGCCCTGATATAGTAAGGAGTTAGTAGTCAATATTATTGCCTCTTGGGAGTAACCGTCTGAGCATTTTCCTTTGTTTGAAGTTTCACATAAGAGGAGATAGTTTATTATAAGTTACAGAATTGTAGATTATATCTACTTATCTGTATATTGTTCCTCTCTGGAACTAGGATTGCATGGACAGTACAAACATCATTCAGGAAATATTATCTTCACTTCAGCTGACCATTGCTCTACAATTACATGGTTTGTTATTTTTGTAAATGTATAAGCACAGAAATAAATTATTCCATCTTTTCCCCAGGCTGTGGAAGAAGATCTTCAGGGATCAGAAAGTGTTGGAAGAGGAAATGACTTAAATGAGTAAGTGTTCAACGTACAAAATACGATATCTTTCGCTGTAAGTTTTGGATTTGAATAAGATTGGTTTGCAAAGCGAGATATGTGTCTCATTGTTTGTGTCTCATTATTGAAGTAGATATTGATATTAACTTCGAGGGCTATTCCAAAACTAAGGTCCGGTTAAAAAAACATCCAAAATAAAAATTGTTTAGAAAACAATTGTTTTATTGACATTCCTTACGACTTTCTCTATTTTTCTACATAATTTCCATACTTATTTACACATTTGTCACATCGTTCCACAAGCTTTGGAATGCCTAAGTCGTAGAACTCGGCCGCCTGCGAAGCTAACCAGTCTTTGACAGCTTCTTTCACTTCATCATCTGTGTCGAAGCGCTTGCCGCCAAGAAACTCCTTTAGGTAGCGGAACAGGTGGAAATCACTTGGCGCCAAGTCCGGACTGTACGGAGGGTGGTCCATCTGTTCCCATCCAAATTTCTTGATTAGAGTTTGCGTGTCATTCGCAGTATTGTCATGCAACAACAACACTCCAGACGACAAAAGACCACGTCGCTTATTCTGGATTGCACGTCGAAGTTTAGTCAGGGTAGCGCAGTAGGCGGCTTTATCACATTCGGGAACTTCACCTCTAAATCTGAAATAGTGAATCGTCGATCTTCTCGAATTTTGTCGTCAAACGTATGAACCAACTCGTCTGAAATCACTGCTGGTCTGCCAGAGCGGGGTTCATCGTGCACATTTTCTCGTCCTTCATTAAAGGCTCGCACCCACTTGCGCACTTTACTGTCACTCATTATGTTAGGACCGTACACTTCAGTAATCTGCCGATGAATTTCTGCCGCAGAAATGTTTCTTGCAGACATAAACCGTATCACTGCCCTTACTTCACAATCGGCGGGCTGATTAATTGTCTTAAACATTGTGAACTGACACTATCAACAGCACACAGCAACAGTAACAACGCTACTGGCGGCTTTTGCCGCGCAAGGCATGCCAGGAGTCGGCGCGCATGCGTGTTTTGCCCTTGGCGCCACTTTCAAATATTTACGGTGAATCGGACCTTAGTTTTGGAATAGCCCTCGTATCTTCTTAGCAGCACACACATTATCCGTTCTTGTTCAGTGTTCTCACTGTCTGGAAATATTTATGTAACCTCTGCCAGTCTGCTGACGGGTGCTATTTTTGCCTTGTGGAAATATGCATGGAAGAAATCACATGATGGAGAGATAAGAATGTGAATGTGTTTTGTAAGGAGAATCCATTACTTCACACTTCCCCACTGTGTCTTCGAACTATATATTTCTCCTGTAACCAAAAAAAGAAAGCTATCCCTTTACTTGAAATTACTCAATGAAAATTCAATAAAAGACCTAATACAACTAATCATAAACCATAGGAGGATTTTGAATATTTGCGAGGTATAAACATAATACCGCATAATAATGCTAGGTTTTTGTTCAGGTAGAGAAGGACATATTCGGCAGACATGTCTTTTAGAGGGGTACACAAAGGTATAGAGGTCCTGTATAGCCCAATACCACCATAACTTGATACATGTGCTTTAATTACGGTATTACAGTACAGCCTAATTCATCTACTTGGGTACATGTGATTTAATAACAAAATCCCCCTGGCACTACAGCCCAGGCGTACCAAGCGACTGCTTCCCAGCCATTTAGCCTGCAGATATTGGGGTGACGCGTGGTCAGCGCTTTGGGTCTACTGGGCCGTAATCTTGGTTTTCGTGACCGGGCCGCTGTCAGACAGCTACTCAATTGTCCTATCGAGGCTGAGTGCACCCCGTTCCTGCCCTCACGTCAGGTTTTAAAATCCCTGATGGAGCCAGGAATCGAACCCGGGATCTCTGGGTGAGAGGCAGGCGCGCTATCCCAACACAACGGTGCTGGCAATTACAGTATAGCCTAAAGCAAACATCACTCATATTTGTGCTTCAAGTAGAGTATTACAGTATAGCCGCAACCAAAGGCATGGTGAGTACGTTTTAAAGGAAATATAAAATACTAGCTGAACCCGGCATGCGTTGCAACGCCAATCAATGAAAGTGTTGGCGTTGTAATTTTGTTTCTTGAAGGGCTTTTGGATACACAATTCCTTATTTTAATTTCCGCTAACTGCCTTCAAACTATCGTAAAATGGATTAACTAATTTAGAAACATTCATGGGAACGTCCACAACAACTCACCAAAGTTTCATTGCAATCGGATGAATGGCATATGAATGCATTCGGAATTTCATTTATACGATTCGTGTGCTGTCACTCATTTGTTGAATCAACTCATTCGTTACCTACTGTGAAATGGATTTACTAAGTTAGAAACCTACACGTAAGTGCACACAACAACTCATCAAAGTGTCATCGCAATCGGATGAATGGCATATAAACGCATACGGGATTCTTTAAACGATTCGCGTGCCGCCATTTGTTGAATCTACTCATGCGCTACCTATTTTAAAACAGATTTACTAAGCCTGAAACCTTCCCTTATGTGTACTCAACGATTCACGAAAGTTTCATCGCAATCGGATGAATGGTATATGAACGCATGTGGGAATTTTTTGAAACGAATCACACGCAATTTTTTGAAGCTACTCGCTTGCTATCTATTGTAAATTCAGTTTACTATGCCTATAACGTTACCGGAAGTGTACACAACAACTCACATTCAAATTTGATCGCCATCTGGTGTATTGTGTATGAACGCACTGCCATCACCCATTTGTTTAAACTACTCGCGCGCTATCTATTGTAAATTGGATTAACTACGCCTATAAATATCCCGGGAGTATGCACAACAACTCCTCAAAGTTTCATCGCAATCGATGAATGGTATATGAACGCATACAGGATTTTGTTGAAATGCTTCAAGCGTCGTCACTCATTTGTTGCATCTACTTGTGCGCAAAATATTAAAAAATAGAGTTTCCAAGTCGAAAACTCTCCCTAGCGTGTACATAATAACTCATCAAAGTTTCATCGCAATCTGATGAATGGCATATGAAAGCATAAGGGATTTGATGAAACGATTTGCGTGCCGTCACTCATAAGATGAATCTACTAATGCGCTTCCTACTTTAAAATGCATGTAGCCTACTAAGCCAGAAACCTTCCCTGGAGTGTACACAACTTCTCACCCAACTTTCGTCGCTATCGGACGCATGGTATATGAACGCATATGGGACGTTGTTGAAACGCTTCGCGCGTCGTCAATCATTTGTTGAATCTACTCGTGCGCTACCTATTGTAAAATGGATTTACTAAGCCTGAAACCTCCCCTGGAGTGAACATACATCTCATGCAAGTTTCATCGCTATCGGACGAATGGTATATGAATGCATATGGAACTTTGTTGAAACGCTTCGCGCGTCGTCGCTCATTTGTTGTACCCATTCGTCGGTTCGTTGAGTATACGCAAAAATCGTCATCTGACAGTACATAACTCTATGGCCTACATATATAAAAACCTAACATGGCGACCATCCGAAAAATTTAGAAGGTTCTCAATATCTATTAATCTATGATAGCCATCAAACTGAAATTTTGTATATTGATAGAGGCTATGAACATAAGTTCACCTATGGGACTATTAATAACCTGGTGAGCACAAATCTAACCTGGCGATGACGGTGAATGAATTCGCGAATAAATTACCACATACCAGATTAATAATAATAATAATAATAATAATAAGGATGTTGGTAGGGCGCTAGACGAAGAATAACATCGATGAAGCAAGTCTCTCTCTGTCCCTAACTTAAGAAATTCAACTACTTTTTTATTCCATAGGTTCACAAATTAACGTTAGATGAGAAAGATGTATAATGTATGCTGGAATCAGATTTGATTGTCACAACGGAAAAATTAATTAATTATAAAATAGTTTGATTAGATCCCATGAATTAATAAGACATGAATAATTAAAATCTAACGTGTGGTCAAAATGGGGCCATTTCAAGATGGTTCTCGCCTACCTGATAATGACGGAAACGATCAGGTTGGATGTGCCTTCGTTGTGTATGAGACCGACAAAGAAATATGCTCCGCTCAGTACAAGCTCCCGACACCTGTACAATTTTTCAAGCAGTACTCTGTGCCTTAAAGACAGCACTACAGTGGTGTAGAGACAACAAAAATGCAGAATCATACAGTGATTCACAGGCAGCCCTCAACTCAATAACCGACAAATACAACTTGAACCCAATAGTTGCTGACATAAGTCAATAACTCAGCATGGTTCCCATGTCTGTCTCTCCTGGGTTTGTGGACACATGGGATAATTGGGAATGAACGCGCAGATGAACTATCTTAAGAGGCCGCACAATCAACAATGGAAGTTTCATATGACAGAACTCCAATGCATCACCTGAAAAGAAATATAAAAGACTACATTGCTCACCAGTGGAATAACATTTGGACCTCAACTTCGAAAGGATATGTTACGAAAGAAGTATTTGTTCCTGAGATTCATTATCGCCTTCAATGTGCTTTGTGCTTACTCAACTTTTATGTGGACGGGAAATTCACGTCATGCTTCGGGTGATTTCACATCACTATTCTAAATGACTATACATGCTTTTGTGGATCCTCTCAAACTGTAAATCACCTGCTCTTTGACTGCTCTGCTTTTGAAAGAGAAAAACCTTTTATAAAATGTCACCTGAGGTACTGCAATAATAAACTGTCTAAAATTCTGCATCCTGTATTTAAAAAATCATGTTGTTATTCTAATTTTCTTACATCCATCCATCATATCTTCCATAAGTCATTATAATTGTTATGCAATAACTGTTGTAAATATTTTGTAATTGACGAACTATAACCCGAATATGCTAGGCAAAATAGGTTTCTTCTATGTATTTGGAATTTCAATAAATAAATAAATAACTATAGACCGGTCTACAGTGCAATACATGACAATATTCAACGAGCAATTGATGTTACTCAAGCTAATGATAGAATTATACTTGGGGTTGATTTAAACTGTCCAGTGGATAAACTGAATAGGGAATTGGAACTGGTCCTCTGTTACCTAGATGAGGAAGGACGACTCGTGAATGATAAGAAGGTACATCCGTATATATGTCGTAATGGAGGTAGCACCATAGACCTCATGTTTGTAAGAGGTCTCGCCATTCATGAATATGGACGTCTGACAAAGTGTGATGCAGCTGTAATTAGGAAGCATATCCAAGTAATTACGATATTGACTGTTACACACCTCTTAAAGCATCAAGCGAAGACGCAATTACGAAGCCTACTACAAGGAAGAACAGAAAAAATACCATGTAGCTTGCAAGCCATCAAGGAAGGTAATTCAGATGTGGCTATGTCGGGAATAATGGAATTCATAGAAGAAGGAACCACATTAATAGAACTCAAACATAAAGCGCAGAAATATTTGGCAGAGAGTGACTTAAGGAAAGACAAAAAAAAATTAAAGAAGCTACATATCGCACAAAGAACTAAGGATAATGATGATCTGGAACGCTACCAGACCGCAAGGAGAAAATACAAAGACCTCATAAAGTCAAAGAAGCGAGAGTTTAGAGAGAGGGAAGACATAATACTCATAAATGACATACAGAAAGATCCGTGTAAAGCACTCAGGCCAAGACAACCACGCTTCCCAGCGGCCGTCACGATGGAAACATTGGAGGGACACAGGAGGGGAGTTCTAGTATCCAAAGAAAGCAGACCAAAGTTTGACGAGCCCACAGAGGTAGAACATACTGCGTACTTCACCACAGAAGACGTTAAGAATATCATTACCTAAAGCAAGAATAACATAGCACTAGGTTTAGATGGACTCTGTAATGAACATTTAAAGATTACGCTACCCTTCCTTTAAAATGTACGGGCAGAGTTAACGAATAAGTGCTTGAAGACTGGCTCTATCCCCAGTACTTGGCGCAAGACAATCATCAAACTGCTGTACAAGGGTAAAGGCGATGTCAGCAAACCTGAATTATAGAGGGGAGTTGCGTTGGAATCGGTTGCACACAAATTGCTCACCAAGCTCCTGACTCAGAGAATAGATGCACGAGTAGATCACCTGCTCCTAGAAGAAAAATTACGATTTTGGACGGGCAGATCTACTCTGAGGACTGCAGAATGTCTCTTAAAGGACATACAGTAATCACTAGAAGACAAGGGAAGATATATGTAATTTTCAACGACTATACCAAAACCTTTGACACAGTCAAAAAACGAACTTGTCATAAAATTGGAAAACCTCATAGGACGTTCTGGCATGACAAGACTAATATTGAGGATTTTGGCAGACAATCATGTTGAGATCCACGATAAAATCACCCAATCGGACTGGATTGACCAAACAATCGGAGTACTGCAATGAGACCAACTAAGTCCGATTCTCTTAAATATCCTGACCTGCGATGTCACCTCCAAAATAAAACAGGGAACACAGAACGTCAAAGTATATATATATATATATATATATATAT
Organism: Meconema thalassinum; assembly: GCA_946902985.2. Lineage (NCBI taxonomy): Eukaryota > Metazoa > Arthropoda > Insecta > Orthoptera > Tettigoniidae > Meconema > Meconema thalassinum. Next base: position 150,036,415 of record OX336397.1, read on the forward strand.
ATACAGTATATATGCAGATGACATGGCCCTGGCCTTCGATAGTATAGGGGATCTACAGAAGGGTATATATCTCGTTGAGCTCTGGGTGGGGGAGGAGGAACTAGTGATGAATACTCTGAAGACTGAATTAATGATATTCAGAAAAGGAGGAATACTGATGAAATATGACTACATTCTTTGCGAGGAACGCAACACTTCAGATACCGTACCTTGAAATCACTATACAAGTCACAGGGACTTCCTTCATGGTTCATATAAAGGGAAAATTGCAGCTAGACTTAGAATTACAAGCGACATCAGGCTTCTACAAAGAATATCAGTAAAATCGGCCATGGAACTCCTCAGAGTTAAAGTGCTACCATCAATCACAAATGGAACAGAGGTCATATGGAATTACCTATCAACCAGACAATTAAACGAAATTTAATGTCTCAAATCAAGGTATCTGAAGAGGGTATTGGAGGTGTCAAAATTATCCCCCTCACGATGTATTGAACGGCGTGGTGGCGCAGCGGTCAAGCTGTTGGCCTCTTACCAAGGTGGACCAAGTTTGATGCATGTGAGATTTTCGAAGTCAAATGCCACGTCCTGTAGTTCGGATTCCACGTAAAACGGAGGTCCCGTGGCTCATGATTGCAAGATTAACAGTCGCGTAAAACTACAAGCTTTTGCTTCTCACTATATTGGTATATGCATTAGCAAGAGAGACCGTAAATGCACTTACCATCCACACAGGCATGCGTAGACCGACAAAGAGAACTTCGAAGGAAAAAGAAAGAAAGAAAGAAAGAAAGAAAGAAAGAAATAAAGAAAGATATCCCAGAAAGGTTTTACATCACAGATGCAATTATAAATAAAGAATGGATGTGACCAGAGTATGAGCTGAGGCATCTAGTCACCTGATTTGCGATCCATGACTTCCACCATCAATCATCCCTGCTAGGAATGTGTATGTCTATTGTTCAACAATCAATGCGGCACATACCACGCCACGGTGTGTGATAGAAAACTAGTATCACTGACTCAGTTTATATTACTTTCACTCATACGGAAATACTAGCGAAATGGCAACTGTCTAGTGGTGTATTTTATAAAGGAGATAGATAGATAGATAGATTTATTTTGTCTGGCAAGATTAGGGCCATTGGGCCCTCTCTTCCATCTAACCAGATTTTACAATTAATACACTATTTTATTATTTGCAGAACTTAACAATGGTACTTAAATCTAACAGGAATGCATTTCAGATTTGATCATAATACATATAATGGCAGGTAAGCATGGCGTAGGAAAAATTATTGTAATTAGTTAAGTATAGCTAAAGTAAGGAAATAATAGGGAAACACAAACACTAATAAAACAGAACCTCATGATGATGTGATGCTGTTGATCATGATGATAAGCATCATGGATGAGTTATTACTATAGCCTAATATTGATTTTGCAATGTGCATTTAAAAGGATGTAAGAAAACATTTAAGTAACTAAACAGAAAATAAATAAAATGTAAATTAGGAACATGAATATAACTCAGCATAAGGATTCAAATATTTGACGTGTTGAGTTCAGCTTTCATTTCTTTTGTGATATGTACAGCTGACATTGCCGCCTGATGCTAGACGGGGTTGATCCTCTGACAGAGCTCGGCAGGTTGTTACACAGTCGTGCAGTAGAAACTACGAAGGAGTTAATGTAGTGTAGCGTACCGTACGGTGTATAGGTATGAGCATGAGTGAATCATTTTTTGACCGTGTACCAAGACTATGTTCGTGTGAGAGGCAGTAAAACTGAGAATGCAGGTAAGCTGGAGAGGAAAAGACATAAAGAATGAAGATCGCGGCGTTGATTTAGTCGCAACCAGCTGAGTTGTTCGTACGCAGGGGTGACGTGGTCGTAATACCGTAAGTTGCATATGTAGCGTACACAGGCATTTTGTGCTAGTTGGAGTTTGTTTTTAAGAGTAGCAGACAGGTCATTGTATACCACATCGCAATAGTCAAAATGAGGCAGTACTAGGGAGGAAACAAGTCGTTCTTTTAACATGCGAGAGAAAATATTCCCAAATCGTCTCAATGAATTCAGTGCGGAAAATACTTTTCTAGAGACGTTGTGGACTTGCTGCGTCCAAGAGAGATGTTCGTCAATAATCACGTCCAGATCTTGGACTGATTCTCGGAATTCGATTGGGGAGTCGCGCAAGCGTAAGTTTTGTAGGGTGGGATTATTTTTTATTTTACGGAGAATTTTTGGGTGGGAGATTATGATAGCTTGAGTTTTTGTCTCATTGAGTCGTAGTCCATGTGAATTGGACCAATTACAAATTTCAGTTAAGTCCTCATTGAAAGCTTTGATTGCTTGCGATAGTCTTTCTGGTACAGCATGCAGCTGTACATCGTCAGCGTATAAGTGATATTTGCATTTAGTTATCGACGAAGTGATATCATTTATGTAGATCGAGAAGAGAAGGGGTCCTAGAACAGATCCCTGAGGGACTCCTGTCACCACTGAGCGCCAAGAAGACATTTGATTTGAGTTACTTTTAACGCGCTGTTGGCGCCCGTGTAGATATGAGTCCACCCATTGGATTCTTGTAGGGGTTCTTTGTGTGGGTGCCCTACAATGTGGTGTTTTGGGGGAAGTTAAGATGCGGGTGGTGCGGGTAGTGTGATTGAACTGTCTAGGGGCATAGATGTAGCTCTGTGGACGAGCTTTCCGATTGTTCAGATTGCTGGGAGAGCTCGGGGGTGTGAAAGTGGTGCTGAGGGAAGTTTGGCAAATAAGGATTTAAACGGTGCTGCCGCTACTCGGCTTAATGCTAGCGTAAGCTGGCTAGCGAAGATTTAGAGCGAATCCGCTGATACAAACACTGTGACGGAGTAGCAAGTGGCTGTCCGCTGACGCCATGCAGCAACTAAACAATAAAGCTATAAGTTCCTATCTGGAGGGAATCTAGAGGATAGGAACTTACTAGCTAATAATTAAATAAATGGAATGACCAGTTAGCTAAAGACGTCTAGTTTTAATGTGTATACTTCTAAGAAGAAGTATTATTAGAGTTTACAGAGCAGCTATAGTGCTAATGATCCAAATGCAATTACAGTACAAGCAATAGGGGATGAAAGTGTAGGTGTGTGTGTGTAAAATGATACTCGCTATACACCTACCAAGGTGGCAACAGTCGTGACGACGCCCTGCAGCGGTACTGCACTACAACACAAGGTCTGTTCAAGAATGACCCCGAGTCATGAACTCTCCGAGGTTTTACGGATTCAGAAGTGCAGTGCGTGCAGAATTGCACATTCTTTTAGTGTCGAAGCCCTACTGGGGTCGTTTGAGTTCAGGCGTGAGGCTACCTGAGTTTATTGAAGTGGTATGTTTTTCAGATGTAGCCGTAGATCGTAGAAGTTGGTTTGAAGGCATGTATTTGGATGTATCTGTATGAGGTGTGAGTAATAGGGGGTGGGGTTGTTATCCTATGGATACAACATACTGTTCATAGAGAGATGAATTTTGAATAGGCTAGGGAGTAATATGTCATGATCAACAGAATCAAATGCTTTGCTGAAATCAAGCAGTGCTAAGATTGTTGCTTGCCCACTGTCCATAGCCTTTCTTATGTCATCCGTGACATTAAGTAGTGCCGTAGTAGTGCTGTGATTTTTCCGGAAGCCAGATTGGTGCTAATCAAGGATGTTGTGCGCTTGCAAATAGCAGGGGAGTTGTTCGTACACGATAAATTCGAGAGATTTGGAGATGGCAGATAATATGCTCACTGGGCGATAGTCACACACGTTTTTGGCTTGTGTAGTTTTAGGGATTGGAGTGACAATAGCCGTTTTCCATAGCGATGGGTACGTACCGGTCATTAACGAGTATTTGAATATGTGTGTCATTGTGGGAAGTATAATGTCAATGATTCGTTTGAATATTTCTATTTCTATATTGTCGATCCCTTTCGATTTTGATTTGTTTCTAAGAATGGCACGTCTGACTTGTGACGGGGTAACATGCAAGAATGCTTTCTATAAAAAGAAGAACCTATTTGCTGCAAGGAACATGACTCTTGATGTGAGGAAACAAATTTTGAGGACGTATGTATGGAGCGTCGCGCTATATGGCAGCGAATCTTGGACAATAGGAGAGAGAGAGAGAGGAAAAGACTACTAGCATTTGAAACCTGGTGTTATAGAAGGATTATGAAAATCAGTTGGAAAGAAATGGTCACAAATGAGGAAGTCTTTAGAAGAGTGGGAGAGAGAAGATGCTTCCTTAAATATTTAAAAAGAAGATGGAATCACCTCGTGGGCCACATACTGCGACACAATGGACTGATTAAGCTTATAATCGAGGGAACAGTAGACGGCAAGAATTGTAGAGGAAGACCCAGACTGGAGTACATGAGTCAAATACAGAAAGATATGGGTTGTGGCTCATACTGTGAACTGAAGAGGAAGACTGAGAGACGGGAAGAATGGCGAGCTGCTGCCAACCAGCCTCACGGCTGTTAACCACAGAGAGACAGAGAGATTATCGCCTATATTGGTATTGAACTCGCCCATGACTATTACGTGCTGGTAAAGAGGCAGGATGCGTAATAACGCGTTCTCTACGTCCTCTAAATGACCCAGCGAAGGTGCCTTGTAAACAACGCAGACAGCACACTTTTGATGGGCGGTCTCTATTTCGAATAACATAAATTCGGGTCTTCTATTGTACTGGCTATCTGAGCATGCTAGGATTTTAGGATTTAAGTTCGTCTTAACAAAAGCTCCAACCCCACCTCCTTCTTTACTACTCGGTCGTTGCGTAATAGTGTGTAGCTGGACAAGTTAAATGATTTTGAAAGATGGAGTGGCGATAGCCATGTCTCACTCATCAAGCAAATATGGAATACATCAGGTATAATAAGTTCTAGTTCATGAAAATGTGCCAATAAGGACTGTACATTTACGTGCGCTATGTGAAGACCTGTCGGATGAAGTAACAGGTTTTCGAACAGGTAATCACGGGCTGCGGTGGAGTCATTGTTCCCTGGAGCCACTTCTGGCATTCTGTCACCTTCGCAAGGCCACGGTGAGAGAGGGGTGGGACGGGTGGAATTCCTTTCACTGCAGGGGTAAGCTGTACCGAGTTGCTGTCAGAGGTCGTAGACCCACATACTAGGTTTGCCATCTTGGGAAATTAGAACTAAACTAACCAAATTGTACTATGCTGAACTAAGACTAAGATAACATTATACAGGTGAACTAATATTAATTAAAACTAAAGTAATATACAGTGGCCGCTGTCAGCTAGGTGAATGTTCTTTGACTACAGTTTCTAACTAGTTTGGTAGGTCACACATGCGGTTAATCCTAATCTTGCTACCATTGGGTTGCTTGATAAGGATATCGCCCTGCGAACTCCAACAATTTCTAACAGAGAAACGAGAAATTGCAGTCTTCACGATGGCCAGCCTGGTGGAGGTGAGATATTCGCAAATTGTCACCTTGCTACCTTTAAGCATTCTTTTTTTTTTTTTTTTTTTTTTTTAGAAACACCTCGTGCCTGGAACGGAATTACACAAATTTCACAATAATAGGCCGCGTTTTTTCCCGGGGATTAAGGTACAACTCGATGGCTCCTGTCAATATCATGCAGGTTAACACTTGCGCCGATATCACTAAAGATGTTTAGAGCTAGTTCATCAGTATTTTCTTCGGCACTTTCCTGCACTCCAAAAATCCTGATGTTGGATCTCCTGCTATATTGTTCTAGGGAGTCATACTTTTCTTCGAGCTCGTTTCTAAGGGCTCGTATTTCACTCTCGCGACTCTCAAGCTTTTTGGTGAGATCTGACACCAAGTCCATATTGAACTGGAGTGACTTCTCCAGTTGTTTGACGACAAGTTCAGTCACTCTCTCAGATATGCCAGAGATAATTGTATCGAGGAACTTACCCGAACTGAGAGTCTCGTTGAGCACCTTATTTACGGCCTCCTCAACTACGTTGGCACTACCGTTGGAGTCACAGGAGGCGTGCTTGCCCTTGCATCTGGTCATCTTGATTAAGTTATATATTTACTATATAACTACGGAGTTATCACACAAAATAACTAAACACAGTTTACACTTATTATATTACTCACACGTGTACCACTTATTTTCAATGTGCCTACACAATAACACCTTCTAATTCACTTTCACTGAGGAGCCGAGCTTACACGCGTCTGCCAAGCAATATGGTAAACCACAGGCGGGTGGAAGGGTGGAAGACCTGAATGACGCTCTACCCTAGTCTTCATACACCACGAGATGAGGGTGGAATATGCTGCGGAAGTCTCGCTAACTCTTCTGTGACTAACTGAACTGTTTACCATTTTGCTCATTCAGTAAGTGGTTAGTTAACGTAAAATTCCATCACCAACGCGGGGAATAAATTTACAAAACATAACCCTGTAAATGAAGATTAGATTACGTTAAAACCCAAGCTTTGGGATGTGAACAACTTCATTCGATCACGTCCCCACAACCACTGGCATCCTCTTAGGAACAAAATTACAACTAGCCATCATTCCACTCTCTTGCACAAGGTTAAAAAACAAGTCTGACAAAGTTTAAATGTAGATACTACGTCATTTCATAATAAAAGAATTAATGACGTATCGTGACGCACACACATTGTATTTATACACCAATTGTCAATATAGGTCCTAAACAGGTATTTCCGTATTTTTGGCACCATGAATTATTTGGAAATGCTGTGAACATAATGGGAACTAATTTAATTGCAAATACATGTCCAGAATTTTTAAATACTACTTCGGTGGAGGAGGATTAAACCATCGTGGTGAGAAAAGTGTAAGTTCAGAATAAATCTTGCCGGTTATAATGTGAATCACTGGAGTGTAGGCATACAGTGGTATGCCGAGAGTTCGATGAGTGTGCGCTTTGTGTAGTGTGGTTCTTAAAGGTTCACCAGCTTCTGTATATTATAACAGACCACACTTTATGCACTATGTGATATTTTCTATCAAGTCCAGGTAAATGAATCGTCTCTACACAATCGGTGTAGCCCCCAGATAGTGCTATCCATTCATCCGCGAGGTTTTCATTAGTTAAGTATGATATGTTAACAAAATGATGTGGGTTGTATATTCCAACTGGGCAATACGGCTTTTATATAGCGAACGAAATGCGAATTATGTTGTGGCACTTGAACGAACAAACCTATCGCTAGTTACTTGGTGTTCAGTTTCCCGTTTCAATGAATTAGCTGTGATTTCCTCGAACAGTCCTTTCTTTTCAAACGTAATCGGTCATTCCAAATTTTTATAGGAAAAGCATGTGAATGTCAACAATCCACTGAATTTAGTGAGACAAATGAAAGTTGAATGCCGGTACTTAAGATATAAAGCATCACCTATTTATATCTATCCACTTAATAGAGACGATGAGAGACAATGTTGACTGTAGAAAGCACAAACACTTTTTTCGTGCTGTGGAAAGATTAACACGATCATCCGGAAGAACTGAAGAACTGAAATCTCTGGTGTATAAAACTGTATTGTCTGTATAGTATATATTGACAATACAGATACATATAATAGTAATTTATCTTGGGACAAAATTCAAAGAGTGCTCTTCAGAAAGGAACAGGAAAGACAGCTAAAGCAGCCACGTAACACTGAACAGCTCCGGAAGCAGAAATCAAAGAGGATGAAGCGAATGTGGGCAGAGAGAAAAAAGACATGTGGCAAAATTTGAGATATTGATTTAACGTGCTCTGTAATAGTGCTATTCGATTAAATAAAATAAGTAAATATATTGACTGCATGAAAACCACATGATAGAGCAGTAGAAACGAACACAGTTCCTCTTATTTGAGGAAATTTTGCATAGTAATGCGAGTACGGAAATTCCATTAATTAACTTTGGACTAGTTAGATCGCTTGATCGCAAAGGTATTATTCCGTTTCTCTTGATCATCTAACATAGTAAAATTAAATACTTTTCTGTCAGTCAACACGATTGTTCCCTGATTGTATAGTGTGATATGCCCTATGCCTGAAGCAAATTACAGGAGGTAAAAAAAAATCTAGTCTTGATCATTGATGCGTTACATTAAGTCTTTTAAATCTATGTCTACTAATAAGTGTGCAATGAAATTATACAATTATAAAATATTTTTGATTCAGAAGATTATTCTATACTTATATGGAATTGATAGTGCTTTGTGATTTGTGATATTACGATGATAGTGGCTATTTACCTAGTGCTATCATTAGAGAATTTTCCACTGAAACAACCCATCTTCCATAGATCGAAGAACACACTCACAAGAGATTCAGTCGGAGGTTCACTCAATCAATATTGTAACATGAAGATTGAAATGTTAACTCAATGCGGTATGATGCCATATATTTGCCAAACATGCGGAGCTAACTTTAAACGAAAAGGTGATTTGAAGGAACACATGTGCATCCATGGTGGTCGAAAGGAACATTTATGTAGGACATGCGGAGCATACTTTACGCAGAAAGGTCATTTGACAAGACACATGTTGACCCATAGCTATCTAAGGCCATATTCATGTAGTACATGCGGAGCGAACTTTACTCATAAATACAGTTTCCAAAGACACATGCTTATCCACAGTGGTATAAGGTCCCATTCCTGTGGTACATGCGAAGCGAAATTTAATGATAAAAGCAGTTTGCATAAACATATGATGAAACATAGTGGGCTTAAGCATTCCTGTAGTACCTGCGGAGCAAAGTTCACTGAGAAAGCCGGTTTGAACAAACACATGTTATTACATAGTGGACTAAGGCCATACTCATGTAATACATGCGGAGTGAACTTCATTCGCAAAGGTCACTTACGCACACACATTTTAAATCATAATGGTAAACCCTATTCTTGTGGTACTTGCGGAGCAAAGTTCACCGTAGAAGCGACGTTGAAAAAACACATGTTGATCCATAGTGGAATAACGCCATATATATGTAATACGTGCGGAGCCGGCTTTACACATATTTCTAATTTGAAGCAACATATGATCATTCATAGTGGTAAAAAGCCGTATTCATGTGATACATGCGGAGCAAACTTTCGTATGTAGGGTCAATTGAAGGCGCACGTTTTCATTCATAGTGGTAAAAAGCCGTATTCATGTGATACATGCGGAGCAAACTTTCGTATGTAGGGTCAATTGAAGGCGCACGTTTTCATTCATAGTGGACTAAAGCCATATTTATGTAATACATGCGGAGCAGACTTTACACAAAAATTTAATTTGAAGACTCACATGTTGATACATAGTGGTCAGAATCCCCATTCCTGTAGTACATGAGGAGCAAAGTTTGCTCAGAAAGGAAGTTTGAAAAAACATACGTTGATCCATAGTGGCCTTCCGGCCTTATAATGTAGTACATGAGCAGCAAATTTCTCTGTGACTGCTTCTCTGATAAGAAGTCATAACAGCCTAAAGCCCTGAACCCACACTCATGTAATGCATGCGGAATCTAAATACATCAAAGAAAGTTTTGCAAATTACTGGCCAAGAATCGTAGTGGGCAAGAACCCATCAGTCGTTCTTGTGTGCGTGCATGTCGGTTAAGAATATTGGCCAGTGTCAATGAGGATAGATCTGTGTGATTGCGGATACGACCCGGTGAACCTGTGTACAACCAGTACATCTGAGACTGATGCCAACAGGAGGAGTTGGTGCATTTTTGGGGGGACTTCGAACCTAACTTTTGTACATTCCAGGCTGTATATGACAGGTTCACGTTACAGGGAACTATCCCTGCACCTGTAGTAAGAGGAAATGCCGATTATTTTGGCCTAAATTACACTTTCATGGACGATAACGCTCGCCCACTCGGAGATGGCATTTGCAATGCCGTTCTTCGGCGGAATAGTATTCACAGAATGGAATGGCCAGCCTATTCTCCCGATATCAATTGTGTAGAGCAGGCGTGTACACTGCATAATAAATAAGTCCGTCCTTACTTTACTCCATAGCAATATGCAAAACGTTTTTTGATGTTTGATAAACACATGCGGGGAGAACATAAGTACGAAAGAAAAATTAAAGACAAACAGGATGTTCCATCGTGGCTACAAGCCGCACACGTGTTCTTCGTGTGTTTTGAACTTTATGTTAAATGATTTTTAATTTATTTGTAAACAACGAATGAAGGTTTTACCCCCCTGTATGTTATGCCAAGTGAGAACAACTACCACGTGATGCCACCTACCTGTCGACCAATTACCTACTCTGTGGATCATAACATGATAGGTATGGAACGGCGTTTTCTGCTACTGAAATCCCACCACTAGAGCCTGAGGTGAACGTCGATCTAATGTTTAGAGTAGTTCGATTAACAAACGTTAGACTCGATGATGTTCTAAGATAAAGGAATAACGAAATATGTTTTCTTTACTGCTGAAAAAGAAATTATTCACATTTATTGGAAGGGAAATTAACAATTTAATTCACAAGATAAATGACTAAGTGCGGGATTAAAAATGTTAATGGTTGAAATAAAAGAAGACTTACGTGGAATTTTATTCATTGCAAACATTGATTCAGTAGACCAAAGAATCTTTGAAAATAAATTAATATGATTATTTCATGAGAAACCAATAATTAAATCTGCCCTTACGTAAGGGGTGTTTGAAAAAGAACTCCCTATTTTAATGTGCCCTACTATCTGTACAACGAGACATACACTATTCTAGTTTGTGGTGTGTTATTCATCAACTCGCCAAGTTTGGCTTCCCTGCAGTCGGCAGGTCTGCTTGACCGTGAGACGGCCCCAGTGCTGTTTGTTTCCTCTGTTCCCTCTGTTCAGTCGAGGCGTGCTTGCGTGCATGCAGTGCAGTGCAAAGCTACTTGGTAGCAATGTGAACCCCGAAACAGAAAGAGCTCTGTGTTATTTGGCTTGTGAAAACTGTTCAGTTATAACAGCGCAACGTAATTTTAGACGTCACTATGGTGGCGAACCACATACAGCAAAAACTATCCGTCATTGGCTAAAGTCACTCAGGGAAACCGGTAGTGTTTTAAAAGGAAAATCACCAGATAGACCGAGAACTTCTGAATATATTGTTGAACAGATCCGTGTTTCGAGTGTTCGGAGCCCCTCAAAAACTAACTAACTAAAATAGGAGGTGATAAGGACAAAGAGTTATAACTATACCCATACATTTTGGATTAAGTAGGCTATATGTTCTTTTCTGAACATCTTGTTTTTCATTTTATTGTCTAAATTATTAATTGTCGGGTTGGCCGAGTGGTCTAAATTGTTTGACTTAAGTTCATATTTTCTATATAGGAAGCAAGGATTCGAATCCCTTGCCTGGCATAACTATTACCTCAACATTGATTGTCATCACTGTATCATTATGATATACTGAGACCGCTTGATCTCATGCTGGTGATGATTTTTAGTTGTAACAGAGAATACTCCAACCATGAAATCACTGAACGCACTCCGAAAGCTTGTATCATCTTCGTGAGAATTTTTGACTTCGTTTGAAAGCTTGTGAAGGATTAATCATGAACGCAGATGTTTATCTACGATGTGCATCTTTGAGGAATATCATTATCAGTAATTCTGCATTTTTAGCCACGTCAACATGGCAATATTTTTGGTAATTAAAGGTATTTGCATCGCAGAGACGCGAGGAAGAAGGAAGTAGGCGCTGAAAGACTTCGGTGGTATTCAAAGCCGGAACACGCCATGCAGGGAAGAAGGACAATCCCATGTGCGCTTGAGTCGCACGGAAGTGTATTCGAATAAGCCCGGTCGAGTGAGCGAGGAACATTTTGGTTGTGAGAAGACTAAGTAAGTCTTAACTAAGGATTGACAAAGCATCCTCAAGTTTATCAGCACCGCACTGCTTGTGAAATCGTGTTCGACGGAATAATAATCACGATAACGTGATATTTATAAAATAAGTGATTTAGTGATTTTGTTCTTGTACGTCCAGTACATGTGCAACGCGACACCACATGGTGGAATGTGGGTCGTAAAATGTCATCAAAGTGAAAAATTATAGCATTACTCAACATTATTGAGTGCTGTAAAAGCTGTATTAATGTCAGAGAAATACGCCGTGCAAAGGCGTATCTCACCCAAATATTCCAGTGATTGTGTTATCACATGTGCCAACGAATCTGTGAATGATAGCTTCAGTGAAGCAGGCACATGGCCATTTATTCTTTAAAGCCTGCACAGTTTAAAGCCAGTGTTGCTATATAAATTATCATCAGTGATAAAAGCAGTGTTTTTGTAACTTATTCACCATTGAAAGAAGAATGCCAAAAATGTGTGACTGGGACGATATGCTAATTCACACCTGTACCACGAGGAACGAGATGATGACGTAAATATCCTAATGGAGGAGCCATTGATCATCTAACACCAGCAATATGGAAGCCGATACGGGAATTACGCAAACCTTGGCCAAGGAAAGTACTACTACAGACTGGGAACATGAGCATTTATCCATTAAATTGAAGCCTGGAATGTTTCCCTGTGTGAAACATGGTGCCGTGAGTTTTCGTTAATTTCTACTTGTATTTGGTTTTGGTCTCGGGGGTGGATTAGTTGTAGTCAACCGTTTAGATATAACAGTCATTTAGGTAGCGTTTGTATTCTCTTGTAGATGCCGCTGAAGGCATACTTTTCACATTCATAGGCTTCCATATTTTTGGTAGAAAGCTTATGCCCAGAGTTAGCCAGCTCAGAGGGGTGCATTTATATGCCATAATTGTGTAGTCCCTAGAATGTACGTCAACATAGAAGGAGCAATGATTGATTTGATTTAACCAGCTCAAAGTATTCTTATTCCTTTTTGATAACTTTGAGGCCCCATTGTTTAAATATATGAATACGCCACTGTTAGTCGGGCGTATCAGTTCGATGCTGTAAGGGTTACGCATCTACCATTTTCATGTAAATATATTTTGAAGGTCTTAGAACCTGGATTCAAGGAAAATCATGTCAAAGAATGGGAGTGTCTGTGGCCAAAGCACTCGTAAACCAACCATTCAACATTTAACCGTATCATTGACAATAATAAGCCAGGAGAATGGTGTTATTAAGAACATTTAGTTACTTTGAGTGCACTGCGCACGTTATTTTTGAAGAATTCTTTTCTTTTGTGACACAGTGACATATCTTTTTTAATGTCTTTGCAAAGTGACACATATTTCTTTTACTATGCTTTGCCAAGCTGTGATCCAGCCTATGTTTAAACTTCATTTTTCAAGGCAGGTTACGAGGCCTTGTTGTCCAGATAATAATGACATTGTATTATAAGGTGTAAGAGATCCAAACCATAGACATTTTTCGAATGCATTACACTAGCTTGCATACATGCTTTGAGAGACTTTGATACGCAGTGAAGCGTGATGAATAACACTTGAGTTTCGTGAGGATGACAGCTCACGACACTCAAGGTAATTTACTGTAACCTGCAGAGCAGCAGACTGGATTCTCAAGTGAGACAGTTGACGCACGATAAAATACTTTGTTTCTGCTAGCCAGATTATTTTTATCGAGCCGTTCTTGGAGCTCAGTTGGAATGTACAATTGTATCATTGTAATTGTTTGAATATAGGGTGATTAAGAAGTTACATTCTCAATGTATAATTGAATTCGCCAATGTTGTAAGCGAATAGATGAAGGATCTTTACCTTATCTTTTATACTATCAGAGTAACTCTTATAGAATGGAGCCACACTTTTGCTTATTTTTGAAGGCTTATTTTCTCACTTAAGGTGATTGATTGTTTTCCGTGTTTTGACGCGTTGATCTATGGCGTGGTTTCCCGTTCGTTTATTATTCCAGCAGATTCATAGGGATGACTGCCGAGATGAATTCTCTTCGTGATCTCGTGGAGGACACGTTTAGATATTTTTAGAATGGTAATTAGATGGAGCATTGCTTGCCCATCTGGAAATGTGTTATTGTGGACTAGATCATATTTCTATGATATTGGAGCCACTTAGTGCTCAAGGTCGCTATGATTATTCGGATCATGCATCTCGTAAAGAACTGTAGAAGACTTACGACTATGATTTATAACTTGTGTTATTGTTGACAAACAGATGCCACGTGCATATAGGTCATTCAATAATTAAGACACTCTTAAACAAAGATACTAATAATCAGAAACCTAAATCATGAAGGATAATTATTATTAAACCGACGTGGGTTAAAACTTCAATTAAATCTTAATCAACTGTTTAACTTTGAGAACGATTGTTTCAACGTGGACCAATGCAACGTGTTTGAGACAGGATATCCCTGGAAGGGAACTTTAGAGAAATACATGGTTAGACTTGACAGGAATCAGTCTGATGACTGAAGGTAGTCAACTAGTGGGTCGTATTCCACATGTTTGTTTTGACATGCTTTAAGAGCATGCCTTGTCTGAATTCACATACACTTTAGATGAAGGATGGAACAAACAGTCTCCATTTCGAAGTAGGTAGGGTAATAACAAGAATTGTTGTGTTTTCTGAATTTATTTCAGTGCATTTTCCCTATGTGAACCCTACTGTTGTTTATTTTTGTAGCATTATTGTATAATTCTTTGTTATGTGTATGATTGTAATGAAATGACTGTTATACTAGTTTTGTTTAATTTATACACGGACGTTTGGATCCGATGTTTCTGTAATTCAAGGTTTAGCTTAGACAGATAAGTATTAAATGTAAATGCGGGATGGTTTTTAGTGTCATTTAGATTTTTGCAGTCATGTTTGACTATTTATTCATGGCACGATGATTCTTCCTAGAACATCGTTACCTTTTCCATTGTAAATTTAATTAGGGATTTGTACCATTTTCCCCAGTTTTGCTAGATTCCTTTGATTGTAATTAGAACTGATCACGAGGGTGTAATTTCATAGTTTAGGGGTTAGTTTTCTTTCTTTGTTGTGTTTGATTAGATAGCGGATTAGCCGATTTAATGCCCTTGGATCCTAGGTTAGGGGTTGGATTTTATAAATAAACATTGCCAACGATCTTTACTTAAGACTGGACTACTTTCTTTCGTAGTTTTTTTTTGTGGGAGTGTATTACCAGGGTGTCTTTGACATTGCAAATCATGATGGGAACCTGATCCTTGCCACATGGGGAGTCTCACAGCTGGCGAGCCCTTTTGGTTTGCACTCCTATCCTCTTCGTCGGTATGTGTTCGGAGCGAGAGGTCATCTGGGAGGCCATACACGGTTGGTGGTAACCAGATGATCTCCTCAAACGGGCACATAACACTACACAAATCCGCAGATAGAGTACATTACTATAGTGAATTGCTAGTCAACAGTTCAGAGTGAACAGTAAACACACCCTTTAAAGAGAGGCTTGAGCTCAGCCCCGGGATAATACACATTTTTATTTCTTACTACAAACCCTATAACCCAACCAGGATAGTGACTAGGGCTAACAGATGAACCAGTGAACGTTATCTATACATTTTTCCAGAAGAGCTTGGAACACCACATTTCTATAAAAGTCCTATAAATTTAATAAATATCTGTTTTAACCCATTTTCCTCGCGACTAAGATCGGAACACCATAGAGCCTTGTCTGGGTTTAAAAGTTACCGATACCAGTCCAAAAGAGCAGAGGGAAAGCGATAGCAATTAAGAAAAACAGACGATACACATGAATATTTGTATTAATTTAATTTTTACAATATGTGCACATGGAATACAACTCTCTCTTTACGATTGCTGGCTATAGTTTTTTAACACAACTCTTGAGGTAGGTATTTTTATAACTATCTCCAATTACTGATGTTCTCAAAAACTGGGGACGCCGTAATTGTTTTGTAGGCGTACGATCCTCAACCTCCTCTTTTTCATTATCATCATCATCACTATCTAGTCATTTCTGATCCTCTTGCAATACCAGCTCTAGAATAGTCTGTGTTGCCTTTGATAGTGTTGAGGGTTTTTCATATGGGGAAGATTGTTTAAACATAGATTTGTTATCATCATTATTATTATTATCATTATTATAATTATCATTATAATTTTTACCTTTGTCCACTGTTATCTCATTGATGGTCTGTATATCCTTTGATAGTCTTGAGGGCTTTTCGGACGTTGACGACTGCCTTAATGTGACTTTTCGAGGAGATGATAATATGCATTTTAGCAAACAAAGCCCTATGTGCACGTGGGCGTTTCAGTATATTTAACTCGAGAGAAATATTGTCTCGAGCAGCAATATCCTTTTCTCGGGCTCGCTTATTAGTATTATGATGGGTTATTTTTAACGGCAACCCTGTATCATCCTAAGCACCACATTGATGATTACACACACTTAAGACCTCACCATTCTTACATTTTAGATTGCCTTGACATGTTTTTGACCTCTCTTTTGAGCATCGCCAAAATATTGTTCCATCCACATTTTGTCGCTTATATTTATAAGAGTAGCCTTTATAGAGTGCAGTTGTATACCTTTGTTAGTTAAGGTAAGTTCCATAGTAGAAACTGACTTGTCAGTCTGATTTACATACAACAAAGGTTACAACAGTTCTGTTGAAGGAGTAATTTAGCGTCGGCTCTTTTAGTCACTTATGGCTATACTCACTTTTTGATGTCAGCTAATTTACCTAATTATATTTATATCAGCATATTTAAAGGATTATTTTATGTAGTCTAATTTTGCGGCTTAATTCTATGTCGGCATATTTGGCAGCTTATTTTTATGTCGGGTAATTTAGCGGCTTACTTTATGTCGGCTTATCTGTCAGCTTATTTTAATGTTGGCTTATTTAGCGGCTTATTTTTATGTTGGCTTATTTAGCGGCTTTTTGGGCTTACTTAACAGCTTATTTTATGTCAGCTTATTTAGTGGCCTATTTTTATGTTGGCTTATATATCGGATTGAAGTCGGCTTTTTAGCGGCTTATTTAACAAATTAATTTTATGTCGGCTTATTTAGTGGCTTATTTTTATGTCGGTTTATTACGTGGCTTATTTTTATGTCGGCTTATTTTGCGGCTTATTTTTATGTCGGCTTATTAAGAGGCTTATTTCTATGTCGGCTTATTTAGCGGCATATTTTTATGTCTGCTTATTTAGCGCCTCATTTAAAAGCTTATATTTATGTCGGCTTATTCAGCGGCTTATTTTGAAGTCGGCTTATTCAACAGCCTATTTTTGTCGGATTATTTAGTGGCTTTTTATGTAGGCTTATTTAGCGGCCTATTTTATGTCGGCTTATTTAACAGTTTATATTTATGTCGGCTCATTTAGCGGCTTATGTTTATATTGGCTTATTTGGCAGCTTATTTTTATGTCGGCTTATTTACTATGTCCGCTTAGTTTGCAGCTTATTTTTATGTTGGCTTATTTAGCGGCTTATTTTTGGTTGGCTTTTTAACAGCTTATTTTTATGAAGGCTTATTTAGTGGCTTATGTTTATGTTGGCTTCTTTGGAGGATTATTTAATGTCGGCTTTTTTAGCGGCTTATTTAACAACTTATTTATATGTCGGCTTATTTAGCGCTTTAGTTTTATTTTGGCTTATTTAGCGGCTTATTTTTACGTTGGCTTATTTTTATGTCAGCTTATTTTTATGTCGACATCTAAAGTGGCTTATTTGTAAGTCGGCTTACTTTTATGTCGGCTTAATTAGCGGGGTTTTATGTCGGCTTATTTAGTGGCTTTTTTATGTCAGCTTATTTAGCGGCTTATTTAACAGCTTATTATGTTGGCTTATTTAGCGGCTTATGTATATGTCGGCTTATTTAGTGGCCTATTTTTATGTTGGCTTATATGGAGGATTATTTTAAGTCTGCTTATATAGCGGCTTACTTTTTGTCGGCTTATATAGCGGCATTTTTATGTCGGCCTATTTAGTGGCTTATTTTATGTCGACTTATTTAGCGCCTTACTTAACAGCTTCTTTTTATGTCGGCTTATTTGGCGGCTTATATAACTGCTTATTTTTGTTTGCTTATTTAGTGGCTTATTTTATGTGGGCTTATTTATCGGCCTATTTTATGTCGGCTTATTTAACAGTTTATATTTATGTCGGCTTATTTAGCGTCTTATTTGTATGTCGGCTTATTTGGCAGCTTATATTATGTCGGCTTATTTAGCGATTATTTTTCTGTCTGCTTAGTTGGCAGCTTATTTTTATGTTGGTTTATTTTTATGTTGGCTTATTTAACAGCTTATTTTTATGAAGGCATATTTAGTGGCTTATTTTTATGTCGGCTTATTAGTGGCTTATTTAACAGCTTATATTAATGTCGGCTTATTGAACAGCTTAATTTATGTCGGCTTATTTAGTGGCTTATTTAACAGCTTATTTTCGTCGTCTTATTTAGCGGCTTATGTTTATGTCGGCTTATTTAGCGGCTTATTTGTATGTCGAATTATTTAGCGGCTTATTTTTATGATGACTTATTTGTCAGCTTATTTTTATGTCGGCTTATTTAGCGACTTATTTTCATGTCAGCTTATATTTATGTCGGCATATTTAGTGGCTTATTTTTATGTCGGCTTATTTAGCGGCTTATTTTTATGATGACTTCTTTGGCAGCTTATTTAGTAGCTTATTTTTATGTTGAATTATTTAGCGGATTATTTTTATGTCAGCTTATTTTTATGTTGGCATCTTTAGTGGCTTATTTAGCGGCTTACTTTTATGTCGGCTTAATTAGCGGCGTTTTATGTCGGCTTATTTGATGTCGGCTTATTTATTGGCTTATTTAACTGCTTATTCTGTTGGCTTATTTAGCGGCTTATGTTTATGTCGGCTTATTTAGTGGCCTATTTTTCTGTTGGCTTATATGGAGGATTATTTTTAAGTTAGATTATTTAGCGGCTTACTTTTATGTCGGCTTATTTAGCGGCATTTTTATGTCGGCCTATTTAGCGGCTTATTTTATGTCGACTTCTTTAATGCCTTATTTAACAGCTTATTTTTATGTCGGCTTATTTAGCAGCTTATATAATAGCTTATTTTTGTTGGCTTATTTAGCGGCTTATTTAACAGCTTATTCTGTTGGCTTATTTAGCGACTTATGTTTATGTCGGCTTATTTAGTGGCCTATTTTTATGTTGGCTTATATGGAGGATTATTTTTAAGTCGGCTTATTTAGCGGCTTACTTTTATGTTGGCTTATTTATCGGCCTATTTTGTGTCGGCTTATTCAACAGTTTATATTTATGTCTGCTTATTTAGCGGCTTATTTGTATGTCGGCTTATTTAGCGGCTTATTTGTATGTCGGCTTATTTGGCAGCTTATATTATGTCGGCTTATTTAGCGGATTATTTTTATGTCTGCTTAGTTGGCAGCTTATTTTTATGTTGGCTTATTTAGCGGCTTATTTTTATGGTGGCTTATTTAACAGCTTATTTTTATGAAGGCTTATTTAGTGGCTTATGTTTACGTCGGCTTATTTGGAGGATTATTTTATGTCAGCTTATTGAACAGCTCATTTAACAGCTTATGTCTGCTTATTTAGCGCTTTATTTTTATGTCGGCTTATTTAACAGATTATTTTTATGTCGGCTTATTTAGTGGCTTATTTAACTGCGTATATTAATGTCGGCTTATCGAACAGCTTATTTTTATGTCGGCTTATTTAGCGGTTTATTTAACAGCTTATTTTTGTCGTCTTATTTAGCGGCTTATGTTTATGTCGGCTTATTTAGCGGCTTATTTTTATGTCGGCTTATTTAGCGGCTTATTTTTATGATGACTTATTTAGCGACTTCTTTTCATGTCAGCTTATATTTATGTCGGCATATTTAGTGGCTTATTTTATGTCGGCTTATTTAGCGGCTTATATTTATGATGACTTATTTGGCAGCTTATTTTATGTTGGCTTATTTAGCGGCTTATTTTTATGTCAGCTTATTTAGTAGCTTATTTTTATGTTGGCTTATTTAGAGGATTATATTTATATCGGCATATTTAGAGGTATATCTTATGTTGGGTTATTTGGAGGATTTTTATAACAGCTTATTTAGAGACTTATTTTTATGTAGGCTTATTTGGTGACAATATTTTATGTAGCCTTATTTAGATCACTTTCTTAACAACATGGATGATCACTTTCATTCGCTTTTTGACGGCCTGGTTAGGCGCGTTTTAGAGAAACCCCGTTCTACCTCGCATAATCATGGAGAATTATTCCAGCCCTTTTAATGACACTAGTATCCTTACAGCTGTTTGCAAGCAAGCAACAACAACTCACCAAAATGTTGGTAATTAGAGTAATTTAACCTATCTCAAAATTATATGGGTAATTGTTATTACTGGACCACACACTTCTATCCTACTCCTAGTCTAATTATTAACCTTAACGTATTTAACATGATCTAGTTGACCACATTACTGTGAATCACTACATTAACAATGTATTTAACTGTGAAACAGGATCTGTGGGGTAAGTCTAAAGGAATAAACAACTAAGTGACTAGCATTTCAGTTTATTTGTATACACATTCCTACAAGTCTTAAAATACAAACATCTGACATAGGAACATTCAGTCTCGCGCTGAAGAGGGAAGGCACTGGGTCCATATCCACATCATATCACGTGATCTTTAATAGGTGTAGGATGATTTCTTGTTTGTGTTGATAGATATTGACTAGCAATGAGCACTGGATCTTAAGAGCATCTGGCCCACGTTTGGCACTCTAATGTGATGGACAAACGTAGACAGTGGTTCTTAAACCACCTGAACATGGCCGCCGACTCATGGGCGTCTACAGTTCATGCTTTGTATGTTATGCAGCACGACAGTTGCCAAGGGTTGAACAAAACTCACGTACCGTAGTTAAACACCCAATGGTCCAAGGCAGTGAATATCTACCGGCAAATTGCGACCTGCGCCTACTGAAGGTTGCCTTCTGTAGCAAGGGAACATCTCGCTAAATCTGTACTGGTTATATGAGCGATGGGCAATCACAAGGCAAAAAGTTCTCTGAAGAGTTCCTTCGTAAATTTCCTTTTAAACGCAATGGGGCCGCAATTGCCCAGGTTGTTAATTACCGCACGGCAAAATTTAAAGGTCACCACACAAGATACCCAAAAACCCTCACGTGAAATTGTTTGACTATATTATGAGATACAGTCTTCAATTTTTCAAGCACATTAAAATAAATTTACTATAAAAAATAGGTTGATTTTCGAAAAACCCTTAAAAATAAAATGAAAAATATTTTTCTCAAAAACTGTTCGATCAATTGAGTTGTAAGTTTGTAATTGTATTTAATACTGCTCACAAATGATGTGTTTGAAATTTGAGACCAATTGATATATTAGGGGAAAAGTTTCATTTTCTATGACTATCCCATTAAAAAGTGTAAATTTGTTACACTTGTTGGGCGCTACGCTGCTCTTAGCGCCAGTGCCTTGGTCGACACATGGCGCCTGCGAGGCTCCGTTCTATAGAGAAGGACCTCTTGCATCATAAGATCTCCAAAAGATAACTGGGAAGACAGAGTCGCGCTAAATGTTGTAGTACGGTATAATTAAAACTAAATAACATTGTTACTCGGGCGCTGTTAAAAGGAACTTAATTTTCGTTATTGTAACAAGTAGCAACAGCGTTTAGAGGCAGATTACCTGGCTGTTCCACCCCTTAATACAACAATCATCATCATTAACTGCACAACACTATTTAGGATTAAAACTAGGCTTCCTAAAAATAGAATGGCATCAAACACAATTTTGTGTTTCACCAGAGAGATGGAGTGGAATCAGGAGAATACGGTGACTCGCACCATTTCAATGTGCGGAGAACATTGACTGCACATACTAATTTAGCACTGAATCCACCTCATAGGAATTGATAATCGACAGTGTTTGATTATCGATTCAACTAGTGTCACATTCTATCGACTATTTTATGCCTTGCTCCGGTTATTTTCGGTGTCTTAAAATTGTGTTTAAGATTTGAGAAAAACCCGGACATTTATTCTCCGTAAAGAAAATCTGCCTAGATTATCTTAAAAAAGAGCATGTCCTGGATTTAGAGTTTGGTCCCCCTGGGGTTGTACATTTCCTACGTGAAATATAAAACAAAGTTTCTTCAAGGTCTGCGATTATTATTATTGTTAATTGTTAATTATTGTTAATAATGATAATAATTACAATAATAATAATAATGGCAAGATCTACAAATAACCACTTAGATTTAAACTCCTCGAAAATGTAATTTCTAATACACCACGTGTCCTCTCTGGCCAACGAAATTGAAATAGTCTACTTTTTTAAAATCACGAAATATGCATAGTCCTAAATCTTTAAAAATGTTAAGACCTAAGACTGCAACACATCCGATTTGGCCCATACTGATATTTGGTCCTCCAGCTAGAGGCTATTTACAAGCCTAGATGGATCCAAGGACTGCCTGGGAATAACACAAGCAAAAGAATATAAAGGCATCCATCCTCAAACACCTCCACGATCGTCCACATTAAAATTGTAATATCCACTAAAATAAATACACGTAAAGTTCCATTGTTACTCTCAGAAAACAATGGAGCAACGTTTTGTAAATGTATGTTTTCACGAGGTGTTGGGGTGGCGCACCTGTCTCTCACCTGGAGGCCCCGGGTTCGATTCCCGGCTCCGTCAGGGATTTTAGAAACTGACGTGAGGGCTGGAACGGGGTGCACTCAGCCTCGTGAGGACAATTGAGTAGCTGTCTGACAGTGAGGCAGCGCATCGATCACGAAAAACAAGATTAACGGCCGAGGGGACCCGATGCGTTGATCACGCGTCACCCCAATATCTGCAGGCCGAATGGTTGGGTAGCGGTCGCTTGGTAGGCCTAGGTCCTTCATGGGCTGTAGTGCTAGGGGTTATTTTTATTTATATTATATGTTTTCACGTAATAATCAAATGCCAAGACGATTTGACATTATTTTTCAGGTGTCATCCTGTTGTTGATTGCCACAGCAATTCATTTATGTAGACTTGCCGTCCACTTGATAGCCCTTAGAGGAAAGACGTTTCAGAATGAAAATTCTCCTGAGAAATGATTGCCTCCATATTGAATTGCGATCAAGGATCTAGTAATAAAACATAATTTGGCCGAACTAATATGACGATAGGAGGTGTGTATCCCATAGCTTGACTATTTATTTGGATACACAACGTCGTATTCAATTTATTTTATTTATTTAAATCGTATGGCAAAACAAGGATACATTATAAATACATATGATTTACAGGCGTTGCTTCACGTCCGTAGGTATAACCATAAATTACCCTAGACGTGCCTCCCGGGTGGTGCTAAGTAAGCAACGGAATTGGCTGCTTAAAGCTCTGTTTAAAGGATATCCCAGCAATTAATGGATACATTAAACTTCGGCTATAATGACGGAACATTATTCCAATCAAAACGATTCTCTTCAGAGCCAAACAATAGACTTAGGGCCCACTCTGAAGGTCCTACAACTGAACTTTGAGGGTATAAGCCGATCAAAAATCGAATTGCTCTTAAAACTGCTTAA
The DNA here is from genome assembly GCA_946902985.2 of Meconema thalassinum. NCBI lineage: Eukaryota > Metazoa > Arthropoda > Insecta > Orthoptera > Tettigoniidae > Meconema > Meconema thalassinum. Next base: position 150,059,920 of record OX336397.1, read on the forward strand.
TGACAACCACATAGATGTGGTATTCAATATTTTATTACAATCTCCATGGTCGCAGTCATCGCCGTCTGCTGTGCTCTAACACCTTCCCGTTCAGCGCGAGTTGTGTGATAACTTAAGCAACACTTGACGATCTTCCCGAAAGTAGCGCTGCTAGCTTGAACCAATTGTGAGCCTGTCCGTGTCCAAGCGCGCAATTCCGCTTATACTGTTCTGTGGCAAAATAAACGCACCCAGCAACATTTCCGTTTATTGCTTCAATTTTGGACACCAGTGTAAGTTTTGGTGCTGATATTTTGTATTACTTATAGTAGTTACAGCATTTTCACTACGACTCCATGTCTTTGTTCATGTCCAGACAGGTACAGTATGCTTATTTAATTTAAATACCAATGTAATATTGTGCCCACGAAACCTCTGGAGTATCAACCTACAAGCGCTGCGAGGTAAGTGGTGGAGTATTTTAGTACTTCTGCATGTTCGCTGTTTGGAGTGAAGTGGAGAGGTGTTAGAGCATAGCATAGATGGCGGTGGAGGGGACTCATACACCGTCAGCGGGAATTTCCGCATACAGTTACGATTCATAGCATCGCTTCACTAATATGTAACCTAGAGTTATGAAAACTGACATATGTATAGTAAATACATAGAGCTTTCATATAATTTAGAGAGAGGAACAGTATATAAAGTATTTCGTGATTTATTGAAAGGATCATATTCGTGATTTTTTGAACTCCGTGAATCACAAAAAAACACGATTTAAGAAGAAATACCAGTCTGAATGGATTTTGTTTTGTAAAATAAACGCATAAATACCGAGGATGAACCACCATGAATGTTATATTGTAAATAGTATGTTTTTAAGAAAATATTAAATTTGTCTTTCAAAAAATGAACAGTTTTTTGTTAATTTTCCAAGGAGGCTATATCTCAATTATTTTTAAGATAATTTCATGAATGAGGTTTATCCTCTAGGGATCATTGGTTGGAATGTATCTGGCGAGTTTCATCCAGTTTCATCACATAGTTCAGAGTTGTTGTGTTTTTCCTACAAAAAAAACTTTCGAGAAAACAGCTTTGAATATTAAACACTCCATTGATAGGTGCATGTTCTCAAGTAATACGCTATATCTCTGCCAAAACGCTGAATTTAGTTATAAACCTTAACAGATATATTGAGAAAGGTGTTGTCTTTCATTTAAAGGTAAAAAAAAAAGAAATTGACATCCGACAGTGTACGAGCCCCTTTAAGGCCACAGTGTTTGGCCTTTTAGCCTCAGTTGCACAGTCGGTGAGCCTCAAGCATTGATACGTGAGTTGTCAGTTTCGCAGAAAACAACAATCGAATCAATTGCGCATGCCTGAGGCTCGCAACCTGTGCTGACCGGCCAAAAATCATGGCGTAATTTGTACAGCAAATGGTCACCAAAAACCAGACTTCAGCTGAACGTGAAACACTGTAGTGGCGACACCAAACACCAAACAAAACTTTCAGGATGTATAGAGTTGTGAAATGAAGCGGCTCAGTAGTTATTGCTTTGATATCTCACGTACTGTACGTTTAATCAAAGATAGTACCGTCAACTGGGGATACTTTGTGCTCTCAAGTTATACTTTGTACTACGGTGACAACTTAAAATGTTTTCGGATTCATTCATCTACGAAGTATTCCCCAAGAATTCCAAACTGTATAGAAATTCTCGATTCTTTTACAATAGCAAGGAACTTGCATATATGCATGTTGTAGACTACCTGGAGTGAGAAGTTCTTGGTATATTTTGTTAACTAGTGAAATTATATAGGTGTCATAAAATTACCCTAATCCGGGGTAACTGTAGACCACTATCATAATCCACCATAATGGGATATTTCTAACAATTAGATGACAGATATTACTTGATAAGGAAAGCACAACATCTAAGCTATATTTTAACATAATATTAAGTTAAATATAATTTATCTCAGTATACTAAAATTATGCCAAAACAAAGAAGTGAAATATATGGCACAAAGTATCCCCAGTTTACGGTATAGAAAGAAGACGGGCATGTTTGTGCTGGTAGTAGTGGCTTATTAACATACGAAACCTATTGTCACTAGCCTTTGAGGTTAAACTGTAGTTACAAAGCAAAGATGCTAACCTTACTGATAACGGTACTGAGACGGAACATGCGCACACAGATCATAGCCTTTTCAATCTGAGATCCTTGTCTATGCATACGTGATAATATTGAACGTTCAGGCCTGTGATTTAGAAGGCTGTGCACGAAACATTCAAGAACCACTGATTCGGGTTGGTCCCACTGGGGGTGATCTATTGAGATCATGATCTGGGTCCAGCCAATCAGAATAGTTTCATGCATGTCCCGACTCGTTGAGATCTGATGCAACTTAGGTCCCTAGCAGTTTATTAACCTTTAAAACAATCGAAAGTTCAAATCACAAATATTTGACTTGCTTTTGAGGTTATAAATAAAACAGATCAAACCGCTTGAGTCACAATGCAAAAATGTCCACCTTACTAATCCTAATGTATTTGGCTTGATCCATACTCAAATGCTGGAAGAAAGGCCTCTGTTTCCCTCACTGGTAATAACAGTTCGAACTTGTAACAAAGAACTCTTGGTTCCAGATCTGACCGCACTGCACCTCATTGAGCACTATGGAATGCACTGTTTCATCACAGTCGCATTCCTCAAAACCGATGCTAGCAGGTTCCATTCTCCGGTGGTGACGTCATCGTGTTCTCCTTGCACATCTTGTTGGCAAAAGAGATCCATCTTAGCGCTGCTGTTGTTGAAGAAGTTAGGCAGCTTACCGAAGCCTAATCGTCTTTTTGGTGTACTCTGTGATGCCACCAGTTTTCTAGAAAGGAAAAAAGAAACTCATCAGTGAACAGTAGCACGGAAAAGCATTCATTATTTAACAGACATATTTATGATTTTTATTAATACTGGTAGGCTGCCTCCATGGTTTAGGCGGCAGCACGCCAGTCTCTCACCGCTGGGTCCGTGGTTCAAATCCCGGTCACTCCATGTGAGATTTGTGCTGGACAAAGTGGAGGCAGACAAGTTTTTCTGCGGCTACTCCGATTTTCCCTGTTACAAATTTCATTCCAGCAACGCACTCCACTTTCATTTCATTTCATCTATCATTCATTTAATCATTGCCCCAGGGGTGTGCGACAGGCTTCGGCAGCGGGTCGAGTTCATATCCTCGCCGCTAGATGGGGGCTTCATTCATTTCATTCCCTGACCCGGTCGGTCTACTGGAAGCAGGCTGTGGTACATTGGAAACATGAATAGGAGATGACATGGGAATTTATCAGTTACAAACAACTAGAAGAAATAGAAAAAGTAAAAGCCAGATTTCACGCCTTGTATATGAATTAGCAAAAGAAACATTCCTAATAGAAGTTCTGAGAATGCGTTTACAATTGCCGTGTACTGAAGGATACAGGAAATTGCTCCAAGACCGACAGAATAAAAGACGAAAGATAAGGATGGACTTCTACACGACACATGCAATACAAGACAGAACGTGGGCTATCCGCAGTGTTTCCCAAACTATTGTGTGTGTGTACCACTTTAAGACATGAGAATCTCTCGTGTACCACCTAATAGTTGGGAGATACAGTAACTATAACCCCCCACAACCGTAACTATAACCCCCTCTCACCACCACCACCACCACCACTACGTAGTAGACTAAAAGACGGATTGTAAATTGTGTTTGTTAGAGTTAGACTGTTGGAGTTAAAGTTCAAATAATAAAACGTGTGTCCAGTTGTTTTATTATTTCTTACAACAAGTATTCAAATCAAACATTCAGAAATGACACTGTACACATAATATTAATAAAATAACTCTTAATAATTAAACATAAAAACCAAAGATCAACTAACAACTTCAATGTGAAGGTTGAACTTGAAGATTAGACGCCAACTTAGGAATGTCTGCTTTAACATTGCTGAGTCTCAAACGAAGATAGTTTTTCACTGTAAGGGGCCCAATCTGGTATTTATTCTTGAGATAAACTAGTGAAGAAAATGCAGTCTCACACAAGTACGAAGTAGTGAAAGGTAGTAAAAATCTAACTGCTTTGTCAGCCATATCTGCATAATCTGCACGCCTCTCAACCCAAAAGTTCACAAGATTCTTTTTTGAAAAAGTTTGCCTTAGTTATGAATCACAATTCAATTCATAAAACCGCTCAATGTCTTTGTCCTTGAAGTCCTCCGGCAACATAACAATGTTTTTATATTTCTGTATCTTTCGTAACATCACCGCGTACCACTGCAGCTGTACGAGCGTACCACCAGTGGTACTTGTACCACAGTTTGGGAAACACCGGGGTATAGCACTATATGAGACTAGCTGACCCATGCGAGAAAGTGTTCATAAACCACATTTTCCCCAATAGGTTTATAATGAGTCACTTAAGAAGAAAGGCTATGTTTTTATTTCCACCAAATGAATATAGAACACTATTTACATTTCAAGATAAAGGAAAGACCTCAGAATGTTAATATGACATGAATCAGGCGTCATAGTGGCCCGTGGACAGCAATTATGGAGCGTATTTTCCAACATCAATGGTGTTTGCAAATCGCACACTTCTAAAAAAATTAAGTAATTTTCTCAAGAAATTATAGCTATTTATGAAATTATAGTGCAATTAATCACTGCTAATGTATTTTCTCTTTCATTTGAATGCTCATTTGTCACGATCGGTCGCTTGTGAGCGCCGCAGGAGGGATGCATACTACTGAAATAATATATAATGATGATATGATGATGATGATGAGACATGTGGCAACCAGGCTAGCCGTACATGGATTCCGCCACAAGGTATGCTCCCGGAAAATGTTTCATGACCCGGATAACAGTTGTGTATGTGAACTCTGCAAAGGCATATGTGGAATCTATCGCATTACTACTTGCCCAAACAGGATTAAATCCATAAATTCGTACAGCAAAGAAACAAATTAGATTATATTGTGTAAATATACTTGTAGTAATATGGTCACTTGGTTGCAATAAAGAGTATTTATTTAAAATCATTCAACACCATAGAACTCGACGCTACTCTACGCGCGAATGATGACTTGATGACCTTACAAATTAGCCGAAATACTTTTTGTAATAATTCTGGAAATGATGTAATAGATGCTTTCTATAACCCACCTGCCCTCCCCTTTTTATAATACGACTTAAATAGTGGAATATCAGTTGTGTCGGCCGTTGTGCGTGTGATTTATGGAACAATTAACATATTGCCAACCTCACGCATACGGTAAGTGTGGTCTTTATTTTATGCTGCGCTCGCATCGTTGTTTCTCTTTATTAGGAGCGTGTTTTCAAAACTGAATATCTCCAAAATTAAAAATAAGAACTTTTTAGTTGATTCGGTAACATTTGCCACAACTGCATTGGATGGTAAAATATTTTTTTGATCAAATGTTAATATTTCCTATTGATAAGGCTGTGAGAAAACATGCTTTTCGTTCAAAACTGAATATATCCATCACTTATACTGTAATATATTGAACTAAATGATTTAATGCCATCTTGAGGTTATGTAAACAATTGAACTAAATTAGATACCAGTGCATTACAATGTGTATAAACATTTGCTGTACCAAGTTTCATTGCGTTTGGATTACTAAATCGCGAGAAAAGTCTATTTAAAACTTTCAACTTCGCTTGGCCACCATGTTCGTTTTGTAGTTAACCGGTTTTTGAAAGTCTCATAGTACCCTTTTTCTCCGTACAAAATTTCAAGGTGATACCGGTAATAGTTTCATAGATATAGAATGCCGGTGATATATTTCGCACAGCCGCCATCTTGAGGTTATATAAACAATTGAACGAAGTTAGATGACGGTGCATTACAATGTGTGTAAACATATACTGTACCAAGTTTCATTGCGTTTGGTTGGTTAAATCGCGACAAACGTCTATTTAAAAGTGGCAACTTCGCCGCCATGTTGGTTTTGTAGTTACCAGTTTTTCAAAAGTCACGTAGGTGAACTTCTAGTAGTTCCCTTTATCGCAGTACAAAATTCCAGGGTGATATCGGTAATAGTTTCGGAGATATTGAATGCTGGTAAAATACTTCGCACAGCCGCCATGTTGGATTGGTGAGACGTAACGAAATTTGAAGGGCACGGTCGGGGTCGCTCGGAGTAGTGCTATGAACTTACCGAGTTTCATAGAAGTCGTTCCAGCTGTTTAGAAGTTATTTGTGGGGACACACATGCACACACAGACAGACATATAGACAAAAAGTGATCTCACAAGCCTATTATTTCATAGATGAAAAATGGCTAAAAATCTTAAGTATGGTTGGTTCCTTAGTTTAGGGCCCGGTACAACGCGGTCAAGTAGCCCCGTGTACTTTGGATGTGTGTAGAATCTGTCTGATAACCGGTGTTAATTGTGATAGCCGTATTAGTGTGTGTTATCTGTCTTTAATTCAGGTATGGACTGCAGACATTGCATTTTCAATAGTTCCTACCTTTTCTACCAAACGCCACCATCAACGACCAACTAGTTCTGATCTTGGTTACCATATGCCACCGCAGTTGGCTCCTGGCGACGAGCGTTGCCTCGAATTGTAGCTAATTATTAATATTATGTTCAAAATACGAGGCACGTCCAGAAAGTAAGTTCCGTTTGGTAATAAAATTAAATTGTGTACAGATACAGAAAAAATATTTATTGCACAACATTCTTCACCTCTTAAACTACTTTTCCACAAAACTGCCGAACTTTTGCAGGCATTTGTCATAGCGTGGCACAAGTTTTTGGATACCTTCTTCATAGAAGTTTACCGCCTGTGTCTTCAACCAGTTGGAAACATCATCTTTCAGCTCGTCGTCATTGTTGAAGTGTTGATCGCCAAGGAAAGACTTGAGATGTGTGAACAGATGAAAGTCGCTAGGAGCGAGGTCAGGGCTGTACGGAGGGTGGTCAAACACGTCCCAGCCAAATCCCTGTAGGAGGTTTTTCGTCACAATTGCAGTGTGTGGTCGTACGTTGTCGTGAAGAAAAACAACACCTTTTGACAGCAACCCTCGGCGCTTATTCTGTATTGCGCGGTGCAATTTCCTGTGTGTCTTGCAGTAAGCATCTACGTTGATTGTTTGACCACGTGGTAAGAAATCAATGAGTAATATGCCTTTCCAGTCCCAGAACACTGTGCACATCATTTTCCGAGGTGTCAAGATTTGTTTCGGCTTAACCTTTGCTGGGGATGAAGTGTGCCTCCATTCCATTGATTGCCGCTTACTTTCAGGGGTGTCGTAAGAAACCCAAGTTTCATCTCTTGTGACTATCTGTGTCAGAAATTCTTCGCCGCCTTCATTGTAACGGGTCAAAAACTGAAGTGCACTACCCATCCATTTTGTTTCATGTTGCTCCGTAAGAATCTTTGGTAGCCAACGTCGGCAAAGTTTACGAAAGTTCAGTTTTTCGGTAACAATTTCTTGAATTAGTGATCGTGATATTTGGGGAAATTCCATAGCGAGAGCACTAATTGTAAACTTGCGGTTTTCCCGGATCTTGTCATCAATCGCGTGAACCAGTTCTTCTGTAACCAAAGATGGACGCCCACTTCGTTCTTCATCGTGCACTTCACTACGTCCTTCATTGAACTGTCGGACCCATCTTCTCACCATTGAATCACTCATCGCATTTTGTCCATACACTTCGCAAATTTGCCGATAAATTTCAATTGGTTTCACTTTCCTAGCATTCAGAAAACGAATCACAAGCGGCGGGATTTCCAATCAACACCGACATTGTACGAGTAAACATGCACAACAACGCGTACGTGGCTGACAGCGCGCTCCAAATGGCGCACGTTTCTTCTCCTTGATACAGAGCGTCTACCGCGCATATGCGGAACTGCGCTGCAGCGGAACGTACAACTAGTTGAAGACACAGGTGGCACACGTCTATGAAGACGTATACAAAACCTCGTGCCACGCTACGACAAATGCCTGCAACATTTCGGCAGTTATGTGGAAAAGTAGTTTAAGGGTTGTAGGATTTTGTGCAATAAATATTTCTGTATCTGTACACAATTTAATGTTATTACCAAACGGAACTTACTTTCTGGACGTACTTCGTAAATATCACGAATTAAGATAAATATTTGAGATTATGTGAAATATCCTGCTTTCCATAGCTAAATACAACCACCTTTTTTTCTTCTTCAAAACTAAATATTATCCAATCATTTCTATTAATCTTTTATCAAGAAATTTTTATGTACTACTAGCTGACCCGGCAGACTTCGTACTGCCTCAATCGATAAATAAAAACCTAAAATTTTGTATAAAATAAACTTAAAACAAACAAAAGTAATCCATAATTAATTTTAAAAAATGCTCGGTATGCATGAAGTTTTATTATTATTTTCGATTAATTTCACATGACGTTGCTTATTTACAAAACAGAGTTTTCCTGAAATACTGGCTATTTATAAGGTTTCAATTTGATATTGACAGACACACACAGTTATGATACAGTATGTTAATCAATTTAAAGCTTTCCGATAAACTATATTTTTGTTTTGTTTTGTGGTGCGTAAATAAACAAAGATGACGGTTTTCTGACGCACGAACACGCGACGTATAATTTTCCATGCGCGAAACAGGGAAACTCCAAGTTGATTCCGCCAACTTCCAACGACTGACCTTGTGATTTATTTATGGTCATCACAAAGGCCAGACGTACTGGCAATTGTAAACGTTTAAAATCGAATGGTTATTTATTTATTTATTTATTTATTTATTTATTTATTTATCGTATGGCTTTTAGTGCCGGGAGTGTCCGAGGACATGTTCGGCTCGCCTGAGTCTGTAGCTGCTTCCAGCAGACACCCTAAAGGACGAGCTACAAGTTCCGTTCAATTTCAAGTAGTTCCAGCTTTCGCCACCAGATATCAATGATACCTAGTGGTGAACGTTGGAACTTTGATAGAGCGTTCTGACGAAATCTAACCTAACAAATTTTGCTTTACACAAGTTTAGTCTGTGAAAGGATCTTTTACATGCCATAAATCTATGGCATGGGACCGCCGGCTTTACTCCCCTCCGAAGGAAGGCATACTGAAGGATTTTTAACGCTCTTAAAAAATCCGACGACTTCGGCCGGGTTTGAACCCGCTATCTTGAGCATAGCTCTTCAGCATGCTACCGAATACGCCACCGAGGCCGCTAATCGAATAGTAAATCCGTTGGGATCATCGGTATACGCGGGATCAAGACATCCTCTCCTTTGTAGTTTCCTTTTATGATTGTTACCTCAATGACGTTATTCATCACCTTTTTCACAGCCAGTCTTGTTCCATTGCACAGTCGAGGTTGATTAATGTTACGCAGCATGATGACAACTGATGCTACTTTTAACTGTTAATTGTGAGGTGGTAATCCAGGCAATTACAGTGAATTTAAAAACTCCATGGGATAGTTGACTACGTCATCCTGGTTCATAACGGTGTCAACTGATTTGAAGGAAAGCAACTGTCCCGGAAGAAAATTCTGAATGTTCGCATTGAGATCCTCGACATCTTTATTTTTTGCCGCCAATATTGCTCGTTCGCCCAGCCAATTATGGTTATTGAACTGTTGCGCTATATCAGGGAAAACACGCTGAATAAGCTCCTCTTTTGAGTCTGTGATGTGACAGAAATCTGAGGGTAATGTGATGAATCCGGTCGAGGTGTCCACTGCGACTTTATTATTTCCAATGTCTAACAACTGCTTCGCAAACACATTTGCAGTTTCATCTTGTTGCAAAAATACTCGCATGTTAGTTGTTCATTGGAGTGTCTTTACGTACTGCCACAAATTCGATGATTTTAGGCATGCGTTTAGTTCATCAGCAACAGTTGATCGGGGAATAATTGGAAAAGTCTGACGAAAATCACCTGACAACAGAATCATGGCCCCACCAAAAATATTTCGGTTGTCACGAAGATCTTTCAACGTTCTGTCCAGTGCCTCCAGTGACCTCGTATGGGCCATTGTGCATTCATCCCAAACAATCAATTTGCATACCTGTAGGATCTTGGCCATTGCGCTATTTTTGGCGATGTTGCAAATTGGTGTTTCGTTGATTTGCATGTTTAATGGTAATTTCAATGCAGAATGTGCAGCGCCCGTCTTCTTGCAGAGTCGCAGCTATTCCAGATGAAGCCAACGCTAGAGCTACATCATTTCGCGATCTGATCATCGCCAAATGCAATCAAATTAAGAACGTTTTTCCGGTTCCTCCGGCAGCATCAAGGAAATAAATTCCACCAGATCCACTGTTCACAGCTTCTATCAAAATGTCGTACGCAATTCTTTGTTGCTGATTTAAGTGTGGAACATGTGTACGAACTGTTTCGGCCAATGCTTCAATGTTCTCTTTGCAACTCGTGGTTTAATGCATCGTGCATACGACGATTGGGTGCTGTCATTCCCAAACACGACAATACCTTATTTGCCATCAATAAACACATATCTTCTATCATGATCAATGTCTCATTTTAGTCATTTGTAGTGTAGGATTCAAAGTTTGACGGCGCACACGATGCAAAACATCCTCAGACATGTCATCTCTATACTTAACCCACAAATCTTTTGGATTCGAGGGTAAACATGTCGATATGATAATCGCAAACAATGTACGAATTTGATGCGGCGATGAATAAATTACGGAATCCTTGAGCGTATCATCCCAGTGCGAATCGTTCTCGAGTAAATGTAATAGTTGACATGCCTCACGGTAAGTCGCACACAGCTGTCCATTAACTGTTCTCAGTGGTTTAAACGATATCGGACCACGAACATTCACCAACAACAACCCCAAATAATAACATTCATCGTTATTTGGATGTACTGTGTAGATGCGACCCAGAGCGTCTGAATCAAATTCATTTGGATGTCCTTCAACTGGTGTTCCTTGTTTTCGACGCTGAAACGATTTCGATGATGCATTCCATGTGCAATGGCGTGGCATGTCAGCATACAACAAAGTGCGAGCAAAATCATCAGTTTGACAGACTGTGAAGAAACTTGTTAATGTTGTCGACAGTGGACGTGCCACTCTGTCTGCCGCATTCGATTCATTAAAATAAACTCGTTGACCATTTTCTAAATGGACTGCCAAATGGACTACTGTAGGGTGTCTTTCATGGATCGCAAATGAAAAGATACGCCAAATTGCTTCGTTGCTACTTACATAGCGACCCATCTGGTACTGTGATACTTCGTCATTTGCATTGGTTACAGCGAAGACGGCCATATCGCTACCTTTGTTAACATATTTACATATGTACTTAATCGACTTCACAGAGTTACAATATTTCACATTGATGTGAGTCTCAAAACTTTGGGCAATATTGGCGAGTATGGTACAATCCAACGATTGTCTACATCAACATTTTGTCCTCTTACCTTCACAACTACCGATCGCCCATGGTCCGCAACTAATCGCCGACGATACAATGGGTATCCATCATTTCCCGTTATGGTTTCAGCAATCAGGTCTCTTGGGTATTGCTTGGAACACTTGCCGTCGACCATACAGGGTGAATTGTAGTTGAAAACTCCGCAAGGTCCTTGTATCATGTGTTTGGTAACTACTGCATGCAATTTTGGGTCAACTGTTTCATCAGGAATGTCAGCTGAAATTATGGAATCAATCTCATCTGGCCTTATTTTGTCCACTAACCAGACTAAAATGTGCGCATGTGGCAGACCACGCTTTTGCCATTCTACAGAGTACATCCAACAACGGACTTGGCCATACACGCGATGCTTTATGGAGAAATTCATGAGAGATTTTAATTTTTGTTTAAAATCTCTGGCAGTGATGTCATGTCTATCAACTGGTGTTTGGCTATGTAGCAATTCCCTCTTGATTTCGGACCATTTTGGGTTACAGGCTAATGTAACAAATAAGTCTGGGCGGCCATAATGCCTAACATATGACATAGCATCCTGAGCATATTCGTGCATGTGGCGCGGGCCTCCTATGTAAGTAGCTGGCAAAATTGTCATTCTTCCCACATTATTTACATTGCCATCGGCATTTATAGCATCGCGGAGATGAATGTATTCCTCTGATCAAAGCTGCCGTTGGTTCAAACGGATGTATGTCAATCGTTCAGTCTCAATTTTGACATACTCGTCAACGGCAAACTGATGAAAAAGTCGTCGACACATCAAAATATGATTTACTTCATCTTCACGGATCATGAGTCTGTATGAATGGAAATTCATAGCAGTAACTTTTTTGTTGGTTTCAGCACCTGCTATCAAAAATGACAATGTTTTAATTTGTTACTTAGATGAATTGAATTTAAAAATATTATTTAATCTTGTTCAATCTAGTTACCTGTTACTTGATTTACCATTTTGATATTAAAATGGTATCCATCTTCCCCCTGCCAGAAGATCAAAGGATATTGTAACGCATTATAAGTCCTGTGTGTTTCTGAAACACGTTTTAAATCATTATTCCGACGATGAAGCACAATATCTCTAGATTGTAAATTTCCTCCCACAATGACAACAGCCACTTCGTCAAAGGTAGGTGAATTAAACCTCCTTGTGTGTTCACCGGCAGGTGTTTTGTCAGCTCGAATGACAATATTAAGGCTATCAGATGGCATCCGATCCAATGCTATTTTGAATATGTTTACTAAATTTTTGTTCTGATGAAGAAACGTTTGTAATTCTTGGACAATGGTTCTCTTCACTGTTGGATTGTGAGCACAACGCTTATCAACTTCCGCATCTGAATTGCCCATGAAATAAATTTGTAAAAATTGATGATCTGCATCTGGTAGTGGTAACAGCGCCCCCAGTAAGTGATAGATTTGTCCTGGTATCTGTAATTTTTAAAGATTTGTCCCATAATTATTTCCGATATATATTTTAATACAAACTTGAATATTATAAAAAATATTATGGTATAATACCTTGAAAGTGGGCATGAAATTGTCCTGTATAATATGTGTAGCGCCAAACGATGTCATCTGGAAGCAGCTGTTATATTTCTGAATGTTGGTCAAGAAGTGCTTAGAATCATTTCCAATTCCAGAAACTAAAGAGCGTAAAGGATCTGGTGGTGGGACCAATTGTGGCAACTTTACTTTGCCTCCAACACAACATAATCCAGTAGATTCACCGCTGTATTTTAACGCCTTACAATATTTACAAATTATTGTCATTTCCCCAATTGTTACCGATTTGTCAGCACAATAATCTATTGCCGGATCATAGTGGAATACAGCTCGTTCCAGAATCACAGGAGCACAGGGTCTGCGGAATCGCTCAATTTCATTATGTCGTGCTCGCTGTTGTTGAGATTGATGTGCACGAACTCGTTGCATTCTAAGCCTATCTACTTCATTGTCACTCACTAAAGAACGCAAATCTGACATAGCAATACTGTAACGTGTTTTTCGAGGGGTTTTTATGCAACTGGCATAAGTCAGTAGGAAGCCATTCTATATTTATTTACGCGGCAAATTGTTCAGCCAAGAGAATTTTTCATGTTAATTTATTATTATTATTAACTTATTATTATTATTAAGGTATTTTTGGAGCATTTTATAATATGATAAGCATACAGATAGGTTTTCTATGTCTTAGAAAACACTATCAAGCAAATTATTACGAACGACATTATCATAGAAAATTATGTGATTACGGAATTTTACGGAGTTTCGTCAGTTAGGGTATTATGAGAGACATGACTCACTGGGAATTCAGATACAGGCTGATTCTTGTCAAGAAGCATTACGCAAGCCTGGTTTGCAGCGTCAAGAAAAGGAGGATAGTATGGAACGGCAATCGACTTCACCCTCCCACCGAGTGTAATGAGCCAGAGGTGGGGAAGTAGCGCGTGGGGATCAGCCAATCAGTGGAGACCGAGCGACTGGAAGTCGGCACTGGAGTGGGAAGCCGACGAGTGGATATATCGTTTGGCGCGCCGTGGAATAAAGGACAATCTGTGTAAGACTTGACCAGTACGGTTGCACGTGTGAGTCGCTCCGATGTTCCGTGGAGTGGAGGACTATCTTTGTAAAACTTAACCAGTGTGGTTGTACGAGTGGATGGCTCCGATGTTCGGACCATAATGTCACCAAATCTACAAGTATATCATCTTCTAACGAAGAAGATGACGGCGTCCAGGAAACAGTGGAAAGCTCTCTTCATCATCCAGTACGAGGGAAATGTTTCGGCAATTTCCAGTGGTAAGCGCGAATGACGCAGAACTACTTAATCTCTCGTTTCTCTTTGTTTTATATTTCAGTATTCAGTAACTTCATAGCTTGGGAATAAGAGTAAAATCAGTAATTTATCCGAATCCGTTTTCACGTAATTTTCTAGCGGTAATATTCACATCGCAAAGCTCCAATTTCAATTTTAAACGTATTATTATTATTATTAATTTTGCAAAACTTGTTTTATATAATAAATTCATTTCTTTTAACCATGCAATCTTTGCTTTCAGTAGGTAGCATTAGATATAGACCAATTCCTTCTCCTGATACAATTGTTGTTGGGTTAATGATCAAATCATACCACGATCTGAGTGAATAGAGTCTTGAAGGTGTTCTGCCAGAGCTAGACGTAGTTAAATACAAATTTAGATTTCAACATTGCGTTGAGGTCTTGGCGCCCATTAAATCAACATAGCTTAGGCAAAGGTCTACAGTTACATTTATCACCCAACAGTTAGGGGCAGTCAAAACATTTCATTTGGCACCCAGCGTGGGGATGAAAACCTAATAACATTTGTGGAAGGAGAAGGGTATATATTTCTGTGCCTCTATTTTGGGGGGTTATTTGTCTTTATCAGTGTATATCGTTATGGAGGATGAGAAAGAAAACAGATGAGGTTACGTAGTGGTCATCAACTGGAGAGTGATGATACGAGCAGTATGTCGAGTGATGGTAGTACCGGGGTAGCGGAGGTAAATCCCGATACTGAAACAGGGAGTGTAGGCGGCCAACCAGAATTAAAAACTTTACTTCTCGAGTTTTTGTATCAGAACAAAGTTAGTAGTGATGCCTTAAATGCAAAATTAGAACAGAATAATGCAAAATTAGAACAAAACAGTAGGGAAAATAAAGAAAGTACAGATGCCTTAAACGCCAAATTAGAACAAAACAGTAGGGAAAATAAAGAAAGTACAGATGCCTTAAACGCCAGATTAGAACAAAATAGTAGGGAAATTAGTGATAAATTCGAACTGATTAGAGGTGAGATCAAGGGGGTGATGGAAGAGAAGGCTAAAGAGATTATTGCAGATGTAGACAGAAAATTAGGAAAAGTACAGGAGGAGTTAGAAATTAGAATCAGTACACAGGCTGAAAATTTAAAAGATCTAGTGCAACTGGAAACACATCAGGTCAAAAAACAATTGGGGGGGGGGGGGGAGAAATTGACAAAACTCAGGTAGCAACTAAAGAGGTTAAGGAACAGCTGGGGGGTAGAATTGAGAAAGTCCACTCGCAAATAGTTGCGGAAGTAAATTATTTAAGAGAGAGTAATAGAGAGAGCATTAGCAAGATTGAGGAGAAACAAGCAAAGCTATATGATAAAGTAGAAGAATCAGACGGAAACATTAAAGTAACAGTAAACAGTATTGAGAGGAAGGCTGAGGAGAAAATCTCAGAATTAGAATTAAAATTAAAAGTTAGGATCAGGCAAGAAAATAATCAGAATAGGCCAGTTTTTGTGAATAGCACACACAGGGAGGTAGAACTGGGTAAGTTCAGCAATCGACAGGGGTGCCCAATGGAGTTCATGAATACTATAGAAAATAAATTCGGGGAGAGGTTGGAAAATGGTAGTATTGAGTGGTGCCAGGTAGTTGAAATTTTAGAACCAGTGTTTGTGGGGGAAACGAGGAATTGGTTTGCTGTCTACAGAGACAAGTTTACTGATATTAATGATTTTAAAATGAAATTCTGTGAAAAGTTCTGGAATGAGGTTATTCAGTCGCAGCATCGTGAGGGAGTAGTGTGTGGTAAATATAACCCTAAAGGAAGCTCCACCATGACCGAATACTTTTTAGGGTAGGTATTAGTGTGTAAATATCTAGATGGCTTGAAGGAGGAAAGTGATGTGGTGAGGTTGCTACTTAGGCACTTTCCCTATAGGATCAAGGAGGCTGCTTGTATCCAGAATGTAAAGACAATATCACAAGTAGAAAATTTGTTAAGCACATTTGATGCACTAGGGAGAGGGGGTTATGAGGGCAATTTCAATCGGAACCAGGGTAATAATAATAATAATAGGCCTAATGAAGCCAGGCATCAGGAAGTTCAAGGGAACGGTGGCGAAGGGGCCAACGCTCAAAATAGAAATAATAATAATCAGCTAAATCAGAACAGAGGAAATGGCTATGGTAATCAGTATCAAGGGAGGAACAATGATTTCATGGGAAATCAAGGGAGGAACAATGATTTCAGGGGAAATCAAGGGAGAAATTATAATGCCAATAATTACAACCAGAATAGGGGTCAACGAAGAGGACAGCCTAGAGGTAGTAATATACAGCCAAACAATGACAAAACAGCCCAGAACAACCAGACCAGTGCAGTAGTTAGTAGTACTACAGCCAGCTGTAGCGGTTCTTTAAACGCGAACCAGGCTGCGAAGTAAGGTCAGAATCTCAGTCTGTAACATGCCCTGTCCATACAATTATACAAGAACCTTATGACCTAAATGTAAGAAATGAATTATTACATGAACTAAATGATGAAGGTATTATTCAGGAAGTGGTTAGTAAGAGCCCCATAGTTAAATTTAACGTGTCCGAGGCGTACACAGATGTTTTAATTGATAGTGGTTGTATGAAGAGTTGCATAAGTAGTGCATTTTATGATAAAATGAAAGGAACTGGAGTAAATTTTGAGGAGATGCCAATTAAAAGCACTTTTATTATCACAGCTGTTGGGAAGAGGTCTAAAGTAATTTCTAAGCAAGTTTTAGTAGACATTAAAATTAATAATCATGTAGAGAAGCAGATTTGCCTTGTAATTCCAAATTTAGTATTCAGTGTTATCTTGGGTTCAGAGTGGCTAAGTAGAGTGTCTGGTAACTTATGTTATGATGTAGGGAGTTTGAAATTTAAATGGGGGTGATTCTGAAGTAGAAGTAGCGTTCAATGACCATATTCAGAGAAGTAGTATTGTAGGTGTGATTAGTACTTTAAATGTGATATCGCCAGCCGTAGAGCGGGGTTCTCCATGTTTTGTGGGCAGTGTGATTACGAACGGTAGTCTAGAGGACTCGTTACGTGATGCTGCATTTCAGGGAAATATAGAGGTGGAACAATGTGTTCGGCTCTATGATGTGTTATTGTGTAATAGGAGAGTTTTTGAGGATCGCATTGGTATGGCCAATTGCTATACACATTCATTGAACGTTATTGATAGGTCAGTATTCACAGGACATAGATATCCTGTACCTTTCGCTTATCAGGGTGCAGTTGAGGCACAAATTAACCAGATGCTTAAAGACGGGATTATTGAGCACTCTAACAGTCCGTATGTTAATTCTTTGATCACGGTACCCAAGGCCGACGGCACAGTTCGTATTTGTTTAGACGCTCGTTTGGTTAACAGTAGAATTAGTTCAGATCAGCTGAAATCTATGTCAATAGAGGAATTAATGCAAACATGTGAGGGGAAGAAGTATTTCACTTGTGTAGATTTGAGTTCCAGTTTTTGGCAAGTGCCACTTATGTACGAAGATAGACCATTTACAGCTTTTAGTCATAAATATAACCTTTATCAGTTTTGCAGGGTACCTTATGGGTTAAAGAGTAGTTCAGCAGCTTTAATTAGGGCTTTAAACATCGCATTAGGGGATGACACAGGAGAGTTTGTAACCATTTACATTGATGATATGGTAATTAGTTCACGCACTTTTGAGGAGCATCTTCCGTATTTAGATATAGTTTTTCAGAAGTTAGATCAGGCAGGGTTCACTTTGAAGCTGTCTAAGTCGTCATTCTGTCAGTTAGAAGTGACATTTTTAGGTCATAGAGTGTCGAGTAGAGGTGTAACACCAGAAGAAAGTAGGGTTAATAAGATACTTAACGCACAGGTGCCACAGAATGTTAAACAGTTAAAAATATACCTGGGAATTTGCAACTTTTTCAGGAGGTTCGTTCTTAAATACTCAGGGTTGGTAGAACCATTCAGGGAATTGCTTAAAAGTGGGACTCGGTGGAGATGGGAGTCCAAGCATGATCAGGCTTTTAGAGCGCTGAAGGAAGGTTTTGAGAAAGCTGTAGTGCTGAAATATCCTTTAAAAGATAAGGAATATGTGGTTATGACAGATGCTTCACATATAGGCATTGCTGGAGTATTATATCAGAAAGATGATGAGGGTAATCTGTGCATTGTATCTTTAGCCTCGCGAGGACTGACAGCAGCAGAGAAAAGATACACCATTACTGAGTTAGAGCTTTTAGGTATTGTTTTCAGTTTAGGGAAATTTAGAATGTATTTAGTAGGGGGGAAATTTGAGATCCACACAGATCACCATGCATTACTGTATATGAGAACTTGTAAACTCAGTTCTAACAGAGTTAGTAGGTGGATTCTTGCTCTGCAGGAATACGAATTCACAGTAAAATATATGAAGGGTAAAGATAACATTCTTGCAGACATGCTATCGAGGGACACTAATTTATGTAGGGATTATCCTGTGGTTAAAGCAGAGGACGGTATTTTAATGTGTGCATGTGTGGACAGTAGCAACAGGGCATCGTTACAGACACTGAGAAATATGCTAGTGGAGCAACGTGAGGACGTTAAGTTAATGGAGCTACTGGCTGGTTTGGAATTAGGCGAAGAAGAGTATGTGAAAGTAGGACGGTTCACGTACAAGATGCAGGATGGGCTTCTTGCAAGGAAATGTAGGAATAATCGGTGGGCAATATGTGTTCCTGCCACTTTGCGGGAGGAGCTCATTTGGTTCATTCATAGGGAATTAGGACACTTTGGTGCTGCCAAGGTCTTCTATGAAATTGGTCGTGACTTCATTTGGAGTAAAATGGGAACGGATGTTAGGAGGATTTTAGCTAAGTGTGACACCTGTCAAAGGAGTAAATATCCAGTTAAATATTTAGTGGGGGAGAGATCTGCAGTTCTCACCAGTAGACCCGGCGAACTACTGTGTGTGGATTTATTTGGCCTGATCGTAAAAGGACAGTACGGCTACGAGTACATTTTTGTAGTTATTGGCGCTTTTAGTAAGTATGTCAAGCTATATCCGCTAAGGAAAGCCAAGGGACTAGCGTGTAGCCGCCTAATCATTAATAAGTATGTACCTGAGTTTGGCCTTCCTCTCAGGATACTATCTGACAGTGGACCACAGTTTACTGCAAAGAAATGGAAAACCAGTATGCAGGAAGCTGGTATAACACACGTTCATTCCTCTGTAAGGTACCCTCAGGGTAATTCTGCAGAGCGTCCATTAAGGGAAGTGGCTCGTCTTTTTCGGACTCTAGTGCATGACAAGCATACGGCCTGGGTTGGACATCTTCCCAAGGTCGAGACTTGGCTGAATTCTGTCCAGCATGAGAGCACGAAATTGACGCCATACGAAGTTCACTTCGGAAAGAGACCACTAAATGAACTAGCGAGGGTGTTGGGTTTAAATGAGGGTAAGGAACCGGGGATGGATTACATTGTCCAGTTGGCGAAACAGAATTTATCTAAGTCAGCACAAAAGAGAATTCGCCAACAAAAAGAAACTAAATTTGACCTATACGAGCCGGGAGACAGAGTTTTACACAGAGTGCCGAAACAGTCAAATAAGCTAGAGAAAGTCATGTCCAAGTTCTTTTATCTCTACGAGGGCCCATTTATGGTTTCCAAACGTATTGGCAAAACAGCATATGTGCTGGAGGATAGTAAGGGAAACAGGTTATACGGGACGTATAATATACATAGTCTACGAAAGTATGTGTCATAAAGTAAGTGTGTTTAGCTGGCGAGCCAGCCTATCAAATGAGTAAGTGTAGTATTTGGTGCGTGGAAGATATGGTCTTCCAGGCAGGCGTATCAGAGGTCACACAGGGGGTTAGTATGTAAGTAAATGAGAGTTTTTAAGGTACAGGGAAATATGACGGGATTGTCGGATGCTCTTGAGCACTAAAAAGTCTCGATACACCAAGGCCAGAATTTGGCAGCGCTGGTGAATTCCCATTTGTCTCCTAGAGATGGGTGAGCGCTTGAACAGGGTATTTTTTTTGCTTAAGGCGTCCACGAGACAAAAGATGGGCCATCAGAAGGCGAGACAGTCCTTCATGAAACTCATACATAACAGCACACGTGATTTCTGTTTACGGCCTCGCCATGTAAGATTTGTAAGTGTGTAATTTAGGTAATTTGTACAATGGTATTATTTGTGTGAGGAGAACTGGTCTGAGTTGAGAACTAGTATTAAGTAGAATATGGTCTACGGGAACTTAACAAGACAGGGCGATTACGGCACAGAAATATTTGGTGTTATATGTAATGCGCATTTACTGTTTTTTTTTTCAGAAGTCAATATTAATTTCTTCTGTTATAAAGAGAGATTAAGTATTATGGTCACGATGCGCTGCCACAATAGTGTGATCGTGTGCTCAGTGATAAGTGAGATTAAATTTCACCATAAGGAAGGAACCTCCAGTGAAATTAGGAAGTTCTATTGTGATATACATATATCAGAACACCTTGATGCGTGTGATGTGACATCTTATATACATAGTGCTCACACAGTAATTATGTCTATTTTTCCAACATAGAGAAATTTGAGAGGCGGAAATATTCGTGGAACATTATTCCATATGAAAAACATTGGACTGGTTGCAAAGTGTAATCCATAGTGACAACAAACTTTGACGCAAAATGCGTAAAGAAAAATTATGAGTGTATATATGTAATTTAGGGTGATTTCATTTATGTAATATGTATTTCGGATGGGGATTATTAACGTGTCTGGGATAATCGGATAATGGACCGTTGTCACGGTAAATCATCCGATGATCCGAGGCGAATATGTAACGTGTTTTTCGAGGGTTTTTTATGCAACTGGCATAAGTCAGTAGGAAGCCATTCTATATTTATTTACGCGGTAAATTGTTCAGCCAAGAGAATTCTTCATGTTAATTTATTATTATTATTAACTTATTATTATTATTATTATTATTATTAAGGTATTTTTGGAGCATTTTATAAAATTATAAGCATACAGATAGGTTTTCTATGTCTTAGAAAACACTATCAAGCAAATTATTACGAACGACATTATCATAGAAAATTATGTGATTACGGAATTTTACGGAGTTTCGTCAGTTAGGGTATTATGAGAGACATGACTCACTGGGAATTCAGATACAGGCTGATTCTTGTCAAGAAGCATTACGCAAGCCTTGTTTGCAGCGTCAAGAAAAGGCGGATAGTATGGAACGGCAATCGACTTCACCCTCCCGCCGAGTGTAATGGGCCAGAGGTGGGGAAGTAGCGCGTGGGGATCAGCCAATCAGTGGAGACCGAGCGACTGGAAGTCGGCACTGGAGTGGGAAGCCGACGAGTGGATATATCGTTTGGCGCGCCGTGGAATAAAGGACAATCTGTGTAAGACTTGACCAGTACGGTTGCACGTGTGATTCGCTCCGATGTTCCGTGGAGTGGAGGACTATCTTTGTAAAACTTAACCAGTGTGGTTGTACGAGTGGATGGCTCCGATGTTCGGACCATAATGTCACCAAATCTACAAGTATATCATCTTCTAACGAAGAAGATGACGGCGTCCAGGAAACAGTGGAAAGCTCTCTTCATCATCCAGTACGAGGGAAATGTTTCGGCAATTTCCAGTGGTAAGCGCGAATGACGCAGAACTACTTAATCTCTCGTTTCTCTTTGTTTTATATTTCAGTATTCAGTAACTTCATAGCTTGGGAATAAGAGTAAAATCAGTAATTTATCCGAATCCGTTTTCACGTAATTTTCTAGCGGTAATATTCACATCGCAAAGCTCCAATTTCAATTTTAAACGTATTATTATTATTATTAATTTTGCAAAACTTGTTTTATATAATACATTCATTTCTTTTAACCATGCAATCTTTGCTTTCAGTAGGTAGCATTAGATATAGACCAATTCCTTCTCCTGATACAATTGTTGTTGGGTTAATGATCAAATCATACCACGATCTGAGTGAATAGAGTCTTGAAGGTGTTCTGCCAGAGCTAGTTCTTGTTAAATACAAATTTAGATTTCAACATTGCGTTGAGGTCTTGGCGTCCATTAAAACAACATAGCTTAGGCAAAAGTCTACAGTTACATTTATCACCCAACAGTTAGGGGCAGTCAAAACATTTCAATACGACGATTTTCTTGATCTGTCTCTCTCTGGTCATCAGTGCGGTTAGCACGTGAGGTAGCTCTTCGCACATTTGATTGACTGCGATGACCTAAGGCAGGTCGTCTTCTCCTCGGCATCGTAAATTGTAATTAATCAAAGTGAGAAAAGTTCTCGCGCACTTAGAAGTAAAGTGTCACTATCACAAAAGATCAACAAAAAAGAGCACATATCTTGAAATGTCACTATCACAAAGGATTAGTGAAGTAAAGAAAGTCATAGTCGATTGTCAAATGTCAAATATTATGGTGCGTTCAGAAATTTAATTTGTGACAAAACTTAAGATTTATCAATCTACATATAGTTGATTGTCTAATGTCAAATATTATGGTTGCGTTCAGAAATTTAATTTGTGACAAAACTAAAGATTTATCAATCTACATAAAAATAATCTGAAAGATAGTTAACAACTTTTATATTTAATTTACCTTTTAAACCTTCTCTGGACTTCCACAAATAATTGAAGACCAAAATTAGCCAAATCGGGTACAGCTGGCGTTGTGACTTTGTTTGTAGAAGTGCTTTTGGATTCCCAATATTTTTTCTTTTTCCGTTAACCACCTCTAAACTATTGTAAAATTGATTTACTATCTCAAAAAATCATGGGAGCGTGCTCAACAGCTCACCAAAGTTTCATCGCAATGAAATGAATGGTATATGAACGCATAAGGGACTTTGTTGAAACGATTCCTGTGCTGCTACTCTTTAAAAGAATCTACTCGTGCGCTACCAATTGTAAAATGTTTTTATTAAATCGGAAATCTTTGCGGTAGTGGAAACAAGCATTTCTCCAAATTTCACTGCAATCGCATGAATGGTATATGAATGCATATGGCATTTTTTAAACGATACGTGCGCCGTTACTCATTTGTTGAATCTACTCGTGCGCTACCTATTGTAAAAATGATTTACTAAGTCAGAAACCTTTCCAGGAGTGTGCACAACAATACAACCAAAGTTTCATAGCAATCGGATGAATGGTATATGAACGCATACGGGACTTTGTTTAAGCGATTCGCGTGCCGACACTCATTTGTTCAATCTACTCGTGCGTTACAACTTTCATATTTATTCACCTTTTAAACTTTCTCTGGACTTCCACAAATAATTCATGACCAAAATTAGCCAAATCGGTCCAGCCGTTCTCGAGTTTTAGCGAGACTAACGAACAGCAATTCATTTATATATATATATAGATTTATGGTGCACTCTTGATGATGGTATGTTGCTCTTTCTAGCTATCATTCAAACTATGTATTACTCCATTTTGATAATCCTGTCTGAAGATATATGTTTTCCTCTCTCCTGTAACATTTATGATTGTGGAGATATACAGTTTTGAAAACAAGCTCTTGATATTAAGAAGGATTTACGTAAAAAATCAATGGCGTTGAAAATGCGGGAGATTTGAACGTGTGCTGAAGTGGTTTCTTGAGGGTATTGGCAAGAAGGTACGTTTCCGGACCCAATCTTGGTGCCCACTACAAGGACTCAAAGTCTGTAATGGGAATTTAGAAATACCCTGTATGTATATCTCTACTTAGTATATAACAAAATCCCCGATTCTTGGATGTTCAGGGTAATCTCGAAAAACACTGCATGGATTTTGATGCGGTTTTCACCATTCTGTAAATGAATTCTCGAGGTAAAAGATCTGAAGGTGATCACTTGACGATCGAAACTGGTCATCCAAGAGAATTTGAGGAGACAAAAGCTAAGTTAGAAATTTATTTATTTACTCGAATCAGAGGCACATAAATAATATTGTACATACAAAATCAAAGGAGAAACATGGAATTATAATATAAGTTAGAAATGAAGACGCTAGATGAGGCTGTTCGTATGAGTCGACTCAGATGGTGGGGTCATGTGAGGAGAATGGGGGAGGGGAGATCTAAGAGGTTAATGAGTTCGGCTGTAGAGGGCAAAGTGACCCATAGACTGCCCAATAGCAGTATATTGCGCAACCTCCACACAACGGCAAAATCAGTCTCCGCCAGAGTTTCATGTTGATGATGTTGGATACTGAACTGTGTTGTGTTTTAATTGCTGTGGGCGTAGGTGCGAAAAAGGAAAATAAGTCAGGAAGGAAAGGAAATAAATGGGCCAAACTGTGGTTTATTGATCGGGAGAAGTATACCCACGAGACGTTACTCAATGAATCATTGAACCTAATAATTTTCGCTACTTCTTACGGTTAGACGGAGAATTATTCGATAAACTCCTCGCATTGGTTACTCCTCAGCATCACGAATACGTTTCAATTCTTTGCGGAAGTTGGTGCGCAAAGAATTTATCTTTTTTTATCACATGTTGTTTGTCTGCGTCTGGGTATTGTTCCCGGTATCTTTCTAAGAGCACGTCCCGCTTTTTGGCACGATTACTATAACCCTTGCACTTCACATCCCAAAGAGCCGGAAGTACATAATAATAATATAATAATATCGTATGGCCTCGGGTGCCTGGTGCAAGCTTTGCTATTTGACACCCAGAGGGTAGCTTGCATGTCGAATTTCGTAGTTCCTTGACTATGAAAGTCAAGGAGGTTAGATGTTAGATATCTAATCTCCTTGAACACAATAGCGCTCTCTAGTAGAGAAATGAGGAACTTTGTGCTGGCGGAAACTCCCGAGATTAATTTTGCCATTATGAACTCGGCCTACTGAATTCAAATGGGTTCTTTGACATGCCAACATCGTATGACATGCGTATCGTATTTTTGCCGCCTTTCAAAAATCACTTACCACGGTCAGGGGCGAACCTGCAATCTTGGGGTTAGTAGACCGACACGCTATCCACTCACCCACCGTGGCAAGCTCGGAAGTACATGATACACTTCGATAAATTCTTAAATAAATTGTTGTTATGCATTCTTGTCGCCCATGCCGACCCGAACTCGGCCACGTTTGGATACCAACTGGCAGGACATTGCGCAATACTGCCAACAGACGACACAATATTTTCCCGTTTGCACAATATATTTTTAGGTTTTTGAAAATCACGCAATATATTGCATAACCATTCAATGTCGTCTACACACGGTCAATTATATTGCACAACCCGAAATATTGTGCAATAATATTACCCGTCTATGGGCCGCTTAAGAAGAGCAGAGGTAGACCTAGGAGACGATAGTTAGATTCATTGTTTAACGATTTCAAAGTGAGAGGTGTAGAAGCAGAGGAGGCCGCAGTGCTAACTGCTAATAGAGGATCTTGGGGGCAACTTGTTCGCAAATAAAAATTTCAGTCAGCCTCACCTGTCCTCTGAACGGCTGCGCAATCGGGGCTCACAGGCCAAACACCCATTACAATCGTGATGACCAACTGAAAAAGCATTAATTTCGATTACCCCTCTGTCTTGCAATGTCAGGACCTGTTGGGTAATACCAGAGCCAGGCCGTACCAAGCACAGTACTTGTTCACAGGAAATGGGGAAAAGAGCTGACTTCACGACATGATTAGCCTTGGACAGGGCTTTGTCTTCACGCTCATCAACTCGCCATAAAGCATAACTCAATCAATTAGCAACGACGTAACCCAGTCGTTTGATCGTAATTGGGTCGTCCAGTTGCAATCCACTCGTAAATAAGAATCATTTTCATGAGAAACGTTTCTCTGGACTTTGCCTCGCGTATCTTTTTTGTTTGTTGTTTTACACTTTTTTGTTTTTGCTTTGTGTTTTTGGTTTTGTGTTTGCTTTGTGCTATTACTTTTGAATTTTACTTTTTGCTTTTCTTTCTTCGTTTTGGTTTTGTGTTTGTTTTCTGCTTTTGCTTTTTCTGAAATTTGCTTTTTGTTTTGCGTTCCTTGTTTTGCGTTTTCTGCTTTTGCTTTTGTTTTTGAATTTTTCTTTTTGCTTCGTGTTTTTGTTTTGTTTTTTGGTTTTACGTTTTTTTGGAAAATCGAAATAAAACAAAACAGAATAAAATAAAACAAAATCAAAATAAAACAAAATCAAAATAAAACAAAACAAAACTAAACAAAATAAAACAAAATAAACAAAACAAATTAAATTAAACAAAACAAAACGAAACAAAACAAGAAAACAAACAAAAACAATTTAAAACAAAATAAAACAAAACAAAATTAAATTAAATTAAACAAAATAAAATAAAGTAAAGTAAAGTAAAATAAAATAAAATAAAATTAACTAATTAAATAAATAATTTTACGACATGAGCCTTATTCTCAAGTGGATTAGACTCGTATGTTCCATCTGGCTGAAACCATCACCATACTACTTGATAACGTTCATTGGAGTAAGTTGATTGACATTTGGAAAGGATTGGAATACAGGGATGAGAGGGTCATCTATAATCTGTACAGCAACAAGACGGCAGTTCTTCGAGCAGAAGGACATGAGAGGAAAAGGTGTAAGGCAAGGCTACAACTTATCACCCTTACTTTTCAATCTATACATCGAACAAGCAATGACGGAAATTCGGGACAAATCAAAAATAGTAGTAAAGATTAAAGGGGAAATAATTTCAACTCTGAGATTTGCTGATGACATCGTCATCTACGCCGACAAACCAGACGATTTGAAAGAATTAGGTAGATTTCATTAGAAAGCTAACTATTGCAATGGGTCCCATGTTTCGACTTCGGAAAATTTCGACATATCTTCGCGTTTCACATCCCCCAGACCCCAAAACCACCGTCAGTTCAAAAGTTTATATATAATTTATGTATATATATAGGTAGCCTCCGTGGCTTAGGCGGCAGCACGCCGGCCTCTCACCGCTGGGTCCGTGGTTCAAATCCCGGTCACTCTATGTGAGATCTGTGCTGGACAAAACGGAGGCAGACAGGTTTTTCTCCGGGTACTCCGGTTTTCCCTGTCAAAATTTCATTCCAGCAACACTCTCCACTATCCTTTCATCTGTCATTCATTTAATCATTGCCCCAGAGGAGTGCGTCAGGCCTCGGCAGCTGGCACAGTTCATATCCTCGCCGCTGGATAGGGGCTGCATTCATTCCATTCCTGACCCGGTCGGAGACTGGAAGTAGGCTGTGGATTTTCATTCATATATATGTATAGATATCAGTTTCTTGTGGACACGATAACTGCCGTAATTTTGCACCAATCACTTTGAATTTTTTACATAATATGTATCCCCTTAAAATCTCGGTCGAGTTCGTTAATGGGCTACATCGGTCAAAGGGGGTGAATATGGGAGTCTTTTTTCGAAAAATTGAAATATCACTTTAACTCTCTTAATATCTGAAATATTGATTCCATTCGAAGTTCATACTATGTGTCGGATAAGGCCCTAAAATGTATGTTTGAAAAGTTTTTTTATAGCACCAACCATTGATGAGGGGTGGGAAAAAGTGGGTTTTTCGGGAAACATTAATCATATCTCTGTTAATAGGCACAATATCAAAACCGTACAAAATGGACAATATTCCTCCAATAATTACCTAAAACTTTTGTCTGAAAGAATTTTCGATATGACCCACCATTACGCCAAGGGATGAGAAAAATGATTTCGGAATTAAAGAACATGCCAAGTGCCATCAGAGGTTACCATGACAACGCTTCTAAATTGATGAGGGATGAGCTATCAGAGGTTGCCAAGACAACGCCATTGCACGAGATCACATTCATTTTTCCATCTGACTGTGGGAAGCGGCTAACTGGTAGCATGCTGAACTTATATGCCCAAGGTCGCTGGTTCAAAGCCGGCCAAAGTCGTCGGATTTTCTATGAGCGCTAAAAATCCCTCAGCATGCTTTCCTTTGGAGGAGAAGTTCCAACGTTCGTTGCAAGTTGCTGGTTGCGGTGGCATCTAGTAGCCAAGTTCACAGCTAGGTGTTGTTGACGTTAGTATATGGTACAAAATTAGGAACTACCGTCTGCATACCTTACCTGAATTACAGACTAATACAGTCATCAGAATTAACACCGTTTATCAGATTCTACACACACCTAATGTACACGGGGTTACATGACCACGTTGTCGCAGCTCCTAAACTGAGGAACCAACAAAAATCTCTGCGGGAGATAAAATTTTGTGTGAAGAAGTAACAGACTGTCAGATAGTTACACATCAGTTCCAAACCTTGCATAAGGACAGTGTGATCACAAGTATAAAAATGAACCCCAAATGACAAGAAGGTTACCATCCCCATAAGACAATAAAATGATAAAAATATGCATACAAAAAACAAAAACAAAAGTTAATTAACCTCTAAATCTAAAATACTTTCTTGCAATCAATGAGGTCTGATCCTCCTACGAAAACCTGCATATTTTGCCTATTATAGCCTATCCCCTAGTTTGCCCGGTGAAATCTACCTCCGCCTTCCGGCGTGCCGAGAGGAATTTTTTTAAATGGTATGGATTCTGTCTTGACACTACTATGTTATTCTATACCGCCTTGTCAAACACTAAAGAATGTTGTTTAATCACTGCTTATACGTAGGGTTTCGGTGTTCAGTGACGCCATCGTCAGCGTGGTTTGAATTGAAATAATCTTAAAACTCAGTTTACAAAGATAGTTGGTTGGTTGGTTCCTTAGTTTAGGGGCTGCGACAACGCTGTCATGTAGCCCCGTGTACTTTGGGTGTGTGTAGAACTTGTCTGATAACCGGTGTTAATTTTGATGACTGTATTAGTGTGTGTATCTGTTTTAATTCAAGTAAAGACTGCAGACATTCAATTTTTTCAAGTAGTTCCTACTTTTGCCGCCAAACGCCACCGTCAACGACCAACTAGTTTAGAACTTAGTTACCAGATGTCACCGAAGTCGGCTCTTGACGACGAACGTAGGAACCTAAGAACGTTAGTCAAATGTTTAACCTATGTATAATTTAGCTTCATACGGATGTAATTAGTGGAAGGTTCTTTAACATACCATAAATCTATGACGTGGGACCGCCAGCTTTACTTCTTCTCCGAAGGAAGGCATACTGAGGGATTTTTATCGTTCTTAAAAATTCGACGACTTTGGCCGGGTTTGAACCCGCGATCTTGGGCATAGAAGCTCAGCATGCTACCGACTTCGCCACCGAAGCCGCTTTACAAAGATAAAAGAGAAAATGGTTATCTTTAAAAAACACTATTAAAAATTTTAATAAAAAGAAAGGTCACAAAAAGAATTAGAAAACATCTGAATAAATAAGAGTAGAATGAATAAAAATGTACCTCAATGGACTGTTTGTAAATCTATAATATGGTTCGATTACAGTGAATCGGACGTCGCTCCTATATGATGTATCTTCCAGTTATATCACAATCATATTATCGCACATAATTGACTATTAATCAACCTTGATGGATACGGCAGTCTGTATCACATTGTTGTGATCTAACGTTGAAATAAATTCCTACTAATTTGATCGTTCTGTTGAAGTTAGCTGTCCAATTTGGTAATGCAGTACATAATCTTAATCCAATCTGACCTTGTATAAGTCGTATGAAATAATTTGGATAAAGCCAAGCCAAAATATAATGCATGGATACTTTGAGAATAAAACAACCAACATTCATGA
Source organism: Meconema thalassinum (assembly GCA_946902985.2). Taxonomy (NCBI): domain Eukaryota; kingdom Metazoa; phylum Arthropoda; class Insecta; order Orthoptera; family Tettigoniidae; genus Meconema; species Meconema thalassinum. The sequence goes on from OX336397.1 coordinate 150,089,862, forward strand.
AACAGTGGCCAACAAATTGCATGAAAATTATTAAATGTTAAATACCAATAATGGAATGCACCATCATCACCAGCTAAAAGCCTTGTCGTTGCAGCCATTTCTTACGGTCTTCAGCAGTTCTCTTCATGTGGGCATACGAGTCACATTCCATCTCCTTGACAATGTTCTTGAGATACAATTGTCTTGGTTGACCCCTTGGTCTTTTCCCCAAAATGTTTCCTTCAAAGATTACCTGGAGGAGAGTGTCATGTCTGAGTATGTGTCACATGAATTTTACTTTCCTTTGCTTGATGGTGTTCAACAGACATCAGTAGGATATAAAGGCCGAAGCTGGGGCAGGGCCTAATGGGCAAGATGGCCGCCGCGCGCAATCAGCCCTATGTTATTCTTATGGCGGGGAGTGTCATAGCTGGGGCATGGGCTAATGGGCAAGATGGCCGCCACGCCCAGAGACCGTGGGTGACGTCACAGGGAGAGGTCTGCCGTGTAGTAGCTAAATTGAATATTTATTATTATTATTATTATTATTATTATTATTATTATTATTATTATTATTATTATTATTAATATTAGGTAATTATTGATTGATCATGTACAATCCAAACCAGCCTTATATTGTGCACCTCGTGGTGTAGCGGCTAGTAATCTTGAATGACACTGCGGAGACCCGGGTTCGATTTCTGGCTCTGTCAAGAAATTTAATTCTGCGCTGAGGGCTGGAACGGGGTACACTCATTCTTGTGAGGCAAAAAACTGAGAGGAGCAGGGTTTGATTCCTTCCTCAGTCATTCTGGACGTAGTTTTTTGTGGTTTCCCACTTTAACACCAGGAAAATGGCAAGAGGTACCGTAACTGAAGGCCATGACAGCCTCCTTTCCAATACTCATTTGGAAATTACAAATACACACACTAATACAGCCATTACAATAACACAGGTTATCAGACATCACACTCCCCCCCCCCCCCCGCAAGTACAGTATACAGGGCTACATGACCATGATATCACAAAATCCCTAAAGAATCAACAACAACAACAACAACAAACAACAACTGATATTCATGAAACACCTCTTGGTGTAGTGGCTAGCATTCTTGACTGTCACTGCTTAGGCATGGGTTCGATTCCTGGCTCTGCTAAGAAATTTAATTTTGGTCTGAGGACTGGAATGGGGTACACTCAGCCTCGTGAGGCAAAACTGGGAAGAGGTGGGCTTGATTCCTACCTCAGCCATTCTAAGAGTGTTTTCTGTGGTTTCCCACTCATACACTCTAGACAAATGCTAGGATATATCTTAAGTTAAGGCCACGACCACCTCCTTTCCAATCCTTATCTGAATTACTAATACAGCCATTACAATAACACAGGTTATCAGACAACACACACCCCAAGTACAGTATACAGGGCTACATGGCCATGATATCACAAAACCCCTAAAGAATCAACAACAACAACAACAACAACAACAAACAACAACTGATATTCATGAAACACCTCTTGGTGTAGTGGCTAGCATTCTTGACTGTCACTGCTTAGGTATGGGTTCGATTCCTGGCACTGCTAAGAAATGTAATTTTTGGTCTGAGGACTGGAATGGGGTACACTCAGCCTCGTGAGGCAAAACTGGGAAGAGGTGGGCTTGATTCCTACCTCAGCCATTCTAAGAGTGTTTTCTGTGGTTTCCCACTCATACACTCTAGACAAATGCTAGGATATATCTTAAGTTAAGGCCACGACCACCTCCTTTCCAATCCTTATCTGAATTACTAATACAGCCATTACAATAACACAGGTTATCAGACAGCACACACCCCAAATACAGTATAGAGGGCTACCTGACCATGATATCACAAAACCCCTAAAGAATCAACAACAACAACAACAACAACTGATATTCATGAAACATTTCTTGGTGTAGTGGCTAGCATTCTTGACTATCACTGCTCAGGCATGGGTTCGATTCCTGGCTCTGCTAAGAAATTTAATTTTGGTCTGAGGACTGGAATGGGGTACACTCAGCCTCGTGAGGCAAAACTGGGAAGAGGTGGGCTTGATTCCTACCTCAGCCATTCTAAGAGTGTTTTCTGTGGTTTCCCACTCTTACACTCTTAAGCAAATGCCGGGATGGTACCTAACTTAAGGCTACAGCTGCTTGCTACCCAAAACCTAACTCTATTACAAATACATACAGTAGTGCAGACATTACAGTGACACAAGTTATTAGACAGCTTTTACATACACTCAAGTTCATAGGGTTACAAACGAAGAGGTATTAAGACTAGTGGGAGAGAAGATATGTTTCTGACGACTGTTAATGAAGAGAAGTGATAGGTTGGTAGGACACATACTAAGACACCCCCAGGAATAGCAAGCTTAGTTATGGAAGGAAGGTTTCAGGACAAGAACTGTAGACATAGACCAATGTTAGAATATGTTAAATAGATTGCCTTGGATGTAGGTATGGTAGCTATATAGGGATGAAATGATTATCTCAGGACAGAGAGTCATGGAGAACTACATTAATCAGTCAAAAGAATGAAGATTCAAAACTACATTATAGAATTTGTTATTACCTACCTCAGTACCTAGTGCATTCGTTTTGTTGATTATCTTAAGATGTTTTCAAATTTCTAACCACACGCTACTCATGAACGATTTGTCACTACCGTATTTATTTCCTTTTCAACTACAAGGGACTGACACTTAAGACACTTATAATTATAAACCCAACTATACGTGGCTGAAGACCATATAGTTGCAAATTTTTCCATACACTTTGAACAATATATCCCAACGTTTAATGTGTAAACAACAAATTGGAAAATCCATGTTTCCATATTGAGAAAATTCAAAGACGTTAAACTGACATTTTTAAAAACTGTAAATTGGAAATTGGCAAATTCTAATGTGTGTGAAATATGAAAATGAAAAGAAAAGGAAACTATTTCCTGATTAGGTTCAGTGTAAATTAGTGTAGTTTATGATTTTGTATACATTTGAATGTAAATACATTTGCTTTGGGATAAGGTACCGTATACAATCTTGTTATATGTAATGAAAAAATCGTGATTCGCAATTATGAACTTTCGACATTGACTAAATCAAAAACATGTTGTTGTTTGAGTCTTTAGTCTTTTGACTGGTTTAATGCAGTTCTCCATGCCTCCCTGTCCTGAGCTAATCGTTTCATCTCTACATAGCTACCACACCCTACATCTGAGGCAATCTGATTAACATATTGTAACCTTGGCCTACCCCTACAGTTCTTGCCCTTGACCCTTCCTTCCATAACTAAGCTTACTATTCCTGGGTGTCTTAGTATGTGTCCTCCAACCTATCTCTTCTCTTCATTAACAGTCGCCAGAAACATCTCTCCTCTCCCCTAGTCTTAATACCTCTTCGATTGTAACCCTATCTACCCATCTGATCTTCATCATTCTCCTGTAAAACCACATTTCAAATGCTTCAATTCTGCTCTTTTCTGCTGCACCAATAGTCCAAGTTTCACTTCCATAGAGTGCCACGCTCCAGACAAAGGACTTAAAATATGACTTCCTTATACCTAAATCTATATTCAATATCAACAGATCCCTTTTCTGTAGAAATGCTTTCCTTCCCTGAGCTAACCTATTTTTATATCCTCTTTGCTTTGTCCATCACTGGTTATTTTGCTTTCTAAGTAACAGAAGTCTCCTACTTCCTTTATTTTTTCACCTGCCAATTTGATGTCCATAGAGGTTTCTGATTTATTTCGGCTGCATTCCAATATTTTTGTTTTACATTTATTAATTTTCATCATGAGTTCTTTCCTCAAGACTGAGTTCATACCATTCAAAAACTCATTCAAATCCTCAGGCGTGTCGGCCAAGATGACTATGTCATCGGCAAATCTGAGAGTTGAAATTATTTCCTCTTGAATCTTCACTCCCCACATTAAACTTTTCTCCAATTTCCTTCATTGCTTGCTCAATGTAAAGATTGAAAAGTATTGGTGATAAGTTGCAGCCTTGCCTTACACCTTTCTGAATACCAGCTTCTATCTCATGTCCTTCAGCTCGAATGACTGCTGTCTGGTTTCTGTATAGATTGTAGATCACCCTCCTATCCCTGTACTTTATTCCAATCGTTTTCAAAATGCCAAACAATTTAGTCCAATCAACGTTATCAAAAGCCTTTTCTAAGTCTACAAATGCCAAGAATGTGCTCTTATCTTTCCTTATTCTACCTTCCAAAATCAGCTTCCCTTGTTCCTAATTTTCTCCTGGTACCAATCCGGTCTTCACCCAACTCTGTCTCTATCTGGCTTTCCATCCTCTTGTAAATTATTCTAGACAGGATCTTTAAAGCATGAGTAATTAAGCTGATTGTACGGTAATCTTCACATCTGTCAGCTCCCACTTTCTTCGGTATGGGAATGATAACATTCTTTTTGAAATCAGAGGGTACCTCACCTGTCTCATAAATCCTACACATCAAGTGATATAACCTGATCAGACCTTCATCTCTTATGCAGCGTAGCAACTCACTGGGTATATCATCTATGTCTAGTGCTTTGTTCCTGTTTAAGTCTTCCAATGCTCTGTCAAATTCTGATCTCAATTAAAACTCAGAAATTCTTCAGAGTTTATGTCAGCACCGGGATATGTTTTACAATCCAAAATCTGGTTTTGAAACCTGTGCTTGACCATAATAAAGTCTATTTGGTAACGCCATGTAAACAACCAAATTGGAAAATCCATGTTTCCATATTGACAAAATTCAAAAACGTTTAACTGACATTTAAAATAAACTGTAAATTGGAAATTGACAAATTGCAATGTGTGTGAAATATGAAAATAAAAAGAAAAAAATCTTATTTCCTGTTTAGGTTGAGTGTAAATCAGTATACTGTAGTTTATAAGGTTGTATACATTTGAATGTAAATACATGCTATTTAAATGCATGTCAAGTAGCCTGTGTTATTATAGTGTCCGTAGTCACAATTTAATTTAACAAATAAGGCTTTAGCATGACTTGGTCATTAACAATTGGGTACCGTAAGTAGTTATAAAAATTCAAAAATTCATTAGGGCTCACATTAAACACAGTTCGGGTCTAAAAAAATTAAGTGTTAAGCATAAAAGGTTTATAGTAAAAACACGGTAATAGACAGAATCCTAATACAAGTATGTGTTATTAATTCATTTTAAATTTAAAATTGTTGCCATAACCTGTGTTATTGTAGTGTTTGTAGTAAAGTATGCATTTGTCAATTAAGGGTAGGAATGTGAAAAGAGGCTGCCTTGGCTGTAAGTTACAAACCATCCCTGCATTTAGCTGGTCTAAAAGTAAAACATTATGCTCTAAAAGTAAAAAAATAAAATGTAATACCACTTCTAAAATGGCTGAGGTAAAAATCGAACCCACATCTTCTCAGTTATGCCCCACAAGGCTGAGTGTACCCGTTGCAGCCCTCTGACCTGAATTAAATTTGTCAGCAGAGCCAAGAATCAAAACCTTGACTTCATAGGTGACAGCCAAAAATGCTAACCACTACACCAAGACCAGCCTTCAATAATGACAATGTAAGTTACAGAGAGTTGCGATACAGTAGCTGCTATCTTCCATCTGTGAGTGTTATGTATCATCAAACAAGATTCATATTCTACTGACAACATATTTCCACTCACTGCGCCAGACCTCTGCACTGAGCAGTGTTGTTCGTTATAGGCTTGGCTAAGAAATAGTACTATTATTAACTAGTGTATTTTAAGTGTATAGTACATATGGGGCACCTTGGTCATCAGCCCCCGTGTGGTTAAACGTTGGGATATATTGTTCAAAGTGTATGGAAAAATTTGCAACTATATGGTCTTCAGCCACGTATAGTTGGGTTTATAATTATAAGTGTCTTAAGTGTCAGTCCCTTGTAGTTGAAAAGGAAATAAATACGGTAGTGACAAATCGTTCATGAGTAGCGTGTGGTTAGAAATTTGAAAACATCTTAAGATAATCAACAAAACGAATGCACTAGGTACTGAGGTAGGTAATAACAAATTCTATAATGTAGTTTTGAATCTTCATTCTTTTGACTGATTAATGTAGTTCTCCATGACTCTCTGTCCTGAGATAATCATTTCATCCCTATATAGCTACCATACCTACATCCAAGGCAATCTATTTAACATATTCTAATCTTGGTCTATGTCTACAGTTCTTGTCCTCAAACCTTCCTTCCATAACTAAGCTTGCTATTCCTGGGGGTGTCTTAGTATGTGTCCTACCAACCTATCACTTCTCTTCATTAACAGTCGTCAGAAACATATCTTCTCTCCCACTAGTCTTAATAGCTCTTCGTTTGTAACCCTATGAACTTGAGTGTATGTAAAAGCTGTCTAATAACTTGTGTCACTGTAATGTCTGTACTAGTGTATGTATTTGTAATAGAGTTCGGTTTTGGGTAGCAAGCAGCTGTAGCCTTAAGTTAGGTACCATCCCGGCATTTGCTTAAGAGTGTAAGAGTGGGAAACCACAGAAAACACTCTTAGAATGGCTGAGGTAGGAATCAAGCCCACCTCTTCCCAGTTTTGCCTCACGAGGCTGAGTGTACCCCATTCCAGTCCTCAGACCAAAATTAAATTTCTTAGCAGAGCCAGGAATCGAACCCATGCCTGAGCAGTGACAGTCAAGAATGCTAGCCACTACACCAAGAAATGTTTCATGAATATCAGTTGTTGTTGTTGTTGTTGATTCTTTAGGGGTTTTGTGATATCATGGTCATGTAGCCCTGTATACTGTACTTGGGGTGTGTGCTGTCTGATAACCTGTGTTATTGTAATGGCTGTATTAGTAATTCAGATAAGGATTGGAAAGGAGGTGGTCGTGGCCTTAACTTAAGATATATCCTAGCATTTGCCTAGATTGTATGAGTGGGACACCACAGAAAACACTCTTAGAATGGTTGATTGATTGATTTTGATGGCTGAGGTAGGAATCAAGCCCACCTCTTCCCAGTTTTGCCTCACGAGGCTGAGTGTAGCCCATTCCAGTCCTCAGACCAAAATTAAGTTTCTTAGCAGAGCCAGGAATCGAACCCATACCTAAGCAGTGATAGTCAAGAATGCTAGCCACTACACCAAGAGGTGTTTCATGAATATCAGTTGTTGTTTGTTGTTGTTGTTGTTGTTGATTCTTTAGGGGTTTTGTGATATCATGGTAATGTAGCCCTGTATACTGTACTTGGGGTGTGTGTTGTCTGATAACCTGTGTTATTGTAATGGCTGTTTTTGTAATTCAGATAAGGATTGGAAAGGAGGTGGTCGTGGCCTTAACTTAAGATATATCCTAGCATTTGCCTAGTATATGATTGGGAAACCACAGAAAACACTCTTAGAATGGCTGAGGTAGGAATCAAGCCCACCTCTTCCCAGTTTTGCCTCACGAGGCTGAGCGTACCCCATTCCAGTCCTCAGACCAAAAATTACATTTCTTAGCAGTGCCAGGAATCGAACCCATACCTAAGCAGTGACAGTCAAGAATGCTAGCCACTACTCCAAGAGGAGTTTCATGAATATCAGTTGTTGTTTGTTGTTGTTGTTGTTGATTCTTTAGGGGTTTTGTGATATCATGGCCATGTAGCCCTGTATACTGTACTTGGGGTGTGTGTTGTCTGATAACCTGTGTTATTGTAATGGCTGTATTAGTAATTCAGATAAGGATTGGAAAGGAGGTGGTCGTGGCCTTAACTTAAGATATATCCTAGCATTTGCCTAGAGTGTATGAGAGGGAAACCACAGAAAACACTCTTAGAATGGCTGAGGTAGGAATCAAGCCCACCTCTTCCCAGTTTTGCCTCACGAGGCTGAGTGTAGCCCATTCCAGTCCTCAGACCAAAATTAAGTTTCTTAGCAGAGCCAGGAATCGAACCCATACCTAAGCAGTGATAGTCAAGAATGCTAGCCACTACACCAAGATGTGTTTCATGAATATCAGTTGTTGTTTGTTGTTGTTGTTGTTGTTGATTCTTTAGGGGTTTTGTGATATCATGGTCATGTAGCCCTGTATACTGTACTTGGGGTGTGTGTTGTCTGATAACCTGTGTTATTGTAATGGCTGTTTTTGTAATTCAGATAAGGATTGGAAAGGAGGTGGTCGTGGCCTTAACTTAAGATATATCCTAGCATTTGCCTAGTATATGATTGGGAAACCACAGAAAACACTCTTAGAATGGCTGAGGTAGGAATCAAGCCCACCTCTTCCCAGTTTTGCCTCACGAGGCTGAGTGTACCCCATTCCAGTCCTCAGACCAAAAATTACATTTCTTAGCAGTGCCAGGAATCGAACCCATACCTAAGCAGTGACAGTCAAGAATGCTAGCCACTACTCCAAGAGGAGTTTCATGAATATCAGTTGTTGTTTGTTGTTGTTGTTGTTGTTGTTGTTGATTCTTTAGGGGTTTTGTGATATCATGGCCATGTAGCCCTGTATACTGTACTTGGGGTGTGTGTTGTCTGATAACCTGTGTTATTGTAATGGCTGTATTAGTAATTCAGATAAGGATTGGAAAGGAGGTGGTCGTGGCCTTAACTTAAGATATATCCTAGCATTTGCCTAGAGTGTATGAGAGGGAAACCACAGAAAACACTCTTAGAATGGCTGAGGTAGGAATCAAGCCCACCTCTTCCCAGTTTTGCCTCACGAGGCTGAGTGTACCCCATTCCAGTCCTCAGACCAAAATTAAATTTCTTAGCAGAGCCAGGAATCGAACCCATGCCTAAGCAGTGACAGTCAAGAATACTTGCCACTACACCAAGAGGTGTTTGATGAATATCAGTTGTTGTTTGTTGTTGTTGTTGTTGTTGATTCTTTAGGGATTTTGTGATATCATGGTCATGTAGCCCTGTATACTGTACTTGCGGGGGGGTGTTATGTCTGATAACCTGTGTTATTGTAATGGCTGTATTAGTGTGTGTATTTGTAATTTCCAATGAGTATTGGAAAGGAGGCTGTCATGGCCTTCAGTTACGGTACCTCTTGCCATTTGCCTGGAGTTAAAGTGGGAAACCACAAAAAACTACGTCCAGAATGACTGAGGAAGGAATCAAACCCTGCTCCTCTTAGTTTTTTGCCTCACAAGAATGAGTGTACCCCGTTCCAGCCCTCAGCGCAGAATTAAATTTCTTGACAGAGCCAGGAATCGAACCCGGGTCTCCGCAGTGTCGTTCAAGATTACTAGCCGCTACACCACGAGGTGCACAATATAAGGCTGGTTTTGATTGTACATGATCAATCAATAATTACCTATTATTATTATAATAATAATAATAATAATAATAATAATAATAATATTAAATATTCAATTTAGCTACTACACGGCAGACCTCTCCCTGTGACGTCACCCACGGTCTCTGGGCGTGGCGGCCATCTTGCCCATTAGCCCATGCCCCAGCTATGACACTACCCGCCATAAGAATAACATAGGGCTGATTGCGCGCGGCGGCCATTTTGCCCATTAGGCCCTGCCCCAGCTTCGGCCTTTATATCCTACTGACATCGATTCTCCTGAATTTGGTTCAGATCAACCACATTTCAGATGCCTCAAGTTTTGTTTCTTCTCTTTTCCCAAATGCCCATGTTTCACAACCATAGGTCAACACACTCCAAACAAAGGTCTTGAGAAATTACTTCCTTATCTTCAAGTTGAGCAGCAAATTCTTCTTATTTTGAAAGGCTTTCTTCACCAACACTATTCTTTTCTTAATTTCTGAGATGCATCTGTTGTCATAATTAATCACACTTCGCAAAGAGCAAAATTCCGTTACTTGTTCAATGGCACTATCATTTTACATTATATTAGCTAAAATTGGTTGTTTCTGTATAATCTGGCGTCAAGAAATTAGGCTACTTCTGCGATCTCTCCGGGCATGTTCAGTGACTGCAGATTTTACTGTTTGTTAGAATTTGCAACGTTCTGGATTTTAAACTACGCTTGGTCGTACCAATGGTCAATTGGCCTCGGGTGAGTGAGTCTATCCTTGGGGCTCCTGACAATCTCATAGTAGCGCGTAATTATCCGTATTATTTACATTCCCCATTGGCACAATGGCTGATAACAGGGACTAATGTCAAGGATTTTCAGAGTCCATTCATTATTTAACAATCGCCGCACTAGATGGCAAGAGTCCAACCTCTCACAGTCTATGTGCCCCCAGTCGTCTTGAATGCACAATTCCAGTTGCAGATAGAATAAGAGGTCCAGGTTTAGCTTCCACATTACATTTAGGCTTCAGTGGCCATTTCGATTTATTTGTTGACCTTTTGGACAATCAGTGGCACGGATATATCGATTATAACAGCTTCCTTCCGTGGCTTAGGCGGCACCACGCCGCCCTCTCACCACTGGGTCCGTGGTTCAAATCCCGGTCACTCCATGTGAGATTTGTGCTGGACCAAAGCGGAGGCAGACAGGTTTTTCTCCGGGTACTCTGGTTTTCCCTGTCACAATTTCCTTCCAGCAACACTCTCCACTATCATTTCATTTCATCTGTCATTCATTTAGGCCCCTTTCACATTGGGCCACTCGGGACGCGTGCTTGGCTGCCAAGTCGCGCGTTCGCAAAACGCGCTAAAATATTGTTTGGGCCACTGCAAACGCGGATTTCCATCCCACCAACTTCTTTCCAGTTCAGCCATGGATTTAGAGGAGTTAGGTGTCGTAATTGGTGTGTACCTACTTAAAAAACGAAGGAAACGCCGTGGAGAACGAAGATTTTGGATTAATCTTTTTATTACGCGATCGATCTAATAATAGTACATTATGCTACGAACCTATAATGGCAATGATTAAGACACGAGTATGTTAATGAAACAAGCGTATGGGAGTTTTATAATTTTATAATTTCCAAACTTGGACAGCGGGTGGAATATTATGAGCAATATAGTGAACGGATTATTGTAGCAAAAATCAATACAAAACCTACCTGCACTACAGTGGTACAAGTCTATATGCCTACCAGTCAAGCTGATGATGAGGATGTTGAAAAGGTTTACGAAGAAATAGACGAAATTCTGAGGTATATCAAGTGTGATGAAAATGTTATAGTAATGGGAGATTGGAATGCTGTGGTAGGAAATGGGAGAGAAGGGAAGATAGGAGATTTCGGATTAGGTGAAAGGAATGATCGAGGAAGCAGGCTGGTAGAATTCTGCACCGAGCATGAATTGGTCATAGCTAACACCTTATTCAATAACCACAATAGAAGAATATACACATGGATGAGACCAGGAGATACAGGGCGTTACCAAATCGACTTCATTATGGTCAAGCAGAGGTTTCGAAACCAGATTTTGGATTGTAAAACATATCCTGGTGCTGACATAAACTCTGATCACAATCTGGTTGTAATGAAATGCAGATTAAAGTTGAAGAAACTGAAGAAAAGTCAAAAGCCAAAAAGGTGGGCAATAGACAGACTGAAAGAGAAGGATGTAAACGAAAGATTCAAAAAGAGTATAAAGGAAGGACTAATGAAAAACCCTAAACAAACTTCAATTGCAGACGAATGGGCACTTTTGAAGAATGAAATAACAAAATCCGCAGAAGAAAACATTGGTAGGAAAGAAAGAATAGGTAGAAAACCGTGGATCACTCAGGATATACTAGAATTGATGGATGAAAGGCGGAAACACAAGAATCTAAGAGATGAAAAGGGGAAAGCAGAATACAGACGTCTGAGAAATGAGGTTAACAAGAAGTGCAAGGAAGCGAAAGAAGAATGGTTGAAAGAGAAATGTGCAGGTATAGAAAATTGTCTGAAATTAGGAAAAGTAGACACAGCTTATCGAAGGATTAAGAATACTTTGGGGGAAAAGAAGACTAAGTGCTGTAATATTAAGGACACAAATGGAAAGCCTCTAACAGATAGGGAAGAAAAGGTTGACAGATGGAAAGCTTACATAGAGAGTTTTTATAAGGGAAAGGAGATTGAGAATCATGTAATGGAAAGGGAGGAGGAAATTGATGAGGATGCGAAAGGAGATTTAATATTGAGATCAGAATTTGATAGAGCTTTGGAAGACTTAAGCAGGAACAAAGCACCAGGCATAGATGATATACCGATTGAGTTGCTACGCTGCATAGGAGATGAAGGTCTGATCAGGTTATTTCACTTGGTGTGTAGGATTTATGAGACAGGTGAGGTACCCCCTGATTTCAAGAAGAATGTAATCATCCCTATACCAAAGAAAGTGGGAGCTGACAGATGTGAAGATTACCGTACAATCAGCTTGATTACTCATGCTTCAAAGATCCTGTCTAGAATAATTTACAAGAGGATTGAAAGCCAGATAGAAACGGAGTTGGGTGAAGACCAGTTTGGTTTCAGGAGAAATGTAGGAACAAGGGAAGCTGTACTAAGTCTTAGGCTGATTTTAGAAGGTAGAATAAGGAAAGATAAGAGAACGTTCATGGCTTTTGTAGACTTAGAAAAGGCTTTTGATAACGTTGATTGGACTAAATTGTTTGACATTTTGAAATCAATTGGAATAAAGTACAGGGATAGGAGGGTGATATACAATCTGTACAGAAACCAGACAGCAGTCATTCGAGTTGAAGGACATGAGAGAGAAGCTGGTATTCAGAAAGGTGCAAGGCAAGGCTGCAACTTATCACCCATACTTTTCAATCTTTACATTGAACAAGCAATGAAGGAAATTAGAGAAAAATTTAAAGTGGGAGTGAAGATTCAAGGAGAAATAATTTCAACTCTGAGATTTGCTGATGACATCGTCATCTTGGCCGACAAGCCTGAGGATTTGAATGAGTTTTTGAATGGTATGGACTCCGTCTTACGGAAAGAATTCATGATGAAAATAAATAAATGTAAAACAAAAATACTGGAATGCAGCCGAAATATATCAGAAACCTCTATGGAGATCAAATTGGCAGGTGAAAAGCTGAAGGAAGTAGGAGACTTCTGTTACTTAGGAAGCAGAATAACCAGTGATGGACGAAGCAAAGAGGATATTAAAAGTAGGTAGGCTCAGGCAAAGAAAGCATTTCTACAAAAAAGGAATCTGCTAACATCGAATATAGATTTAGGTATTAGGAAGTCATTTTTGAAAGCCTTTGGCTGGAGCGTGGCGCTATATGGAAGTGAAACTTGGACTATTGGTGCAGCAGAAAAGAGGAGAATTGAAGCATTTGAAATGTGGTGTTACAGGAGAATGATGAAGATCAGATGGGTAGATAGGGTTACAAACAAAGAGGTATTAAGACGAGTGGGAGAGGAGAGATGTTTCTGGCTACTGCTAATGAAGAGAAGAGATAGGTTGGTAGGACACATACTAAGACACCCAGGAATAGCAAGCTTAGTTATGGAAGGAAGGGTCGAGGACAAAAACTGTAGGGGTAGACCAAGGTTAGAATATGTTAAACAGATTGCCTCCGATGTAGGGTGTCGGAGCTATGTAGAGATGAAACGATTAGCTCAGGACAGGGAGGCATGGAGAGCTGCATCAAACCAGTCAAAAGACTGAAGACTCAAACAACAACAACGAGTGTCTTAATTACCATTATAGGCGAGTTGCATACGACTGTTTATGTTCGACGATAATTATTATAACTATTTTATGTTCGAACATAAATATTCATAAATATCAGTCGATTTTTTGCCAGTTTTATGTACTGAACAGAGCGCATGAGACCCAGAAAATGCCTTGTATTTGACCATGGCCTCCTCGATTACCCTACTATGACACTAGGCCACGCAGTGAAATTTAAATTTGAAGGCCGTGGAACTCAGCGCAGGTGCGATGCTATCGTTATCTAATTGGTCAAACAACTGTTTCTTGGGCTCTGATTGGTGGGAGAAACTGTTTCATAATGAAAATTAGTGTTATAATGAGCCTCATTATAGTACAGTTTTCTGACATATAATAGTCAGGGTCGAACATAATAGTACATTATGCAAAGAGCTTATAATGGCTATAATGAAGACACGAGTATGTTTAAAAAACGAGCGTAGGCGAGTTTTATAATTTCCATACGAGTGTCTTAATTACCATTATAGGCAAGTGCATACGACTGTTTATGTTCGACGATAATTATAACTTTATTATATGTTTTAACATAAATATTCATAAATATCTGTTCAGTCACTAGAATTTTGTGATCTGGTGCTGCGCTGGGTAGGATATCTCTGTTTTCCAAGCTCTCTGGCCGACCGACGCATGCGCTCTGTGTGCTTCAATGCCATATGTGCAGATTGTGCACCAGTATTCAGTAAAACTGTCACCGAAGTCGTTTGAAAGCAACGCGCTGTGTAGAAATTGGATTTGGGGATATTAATGTACAGTGCTATTCCTTGTCTCATATTCACCAGTTAATTTACGCGAACATATAGACGGTGCACTTTCGGTAATTTATATAGACATGTTGGATTTTGAGCGCATGCGCGAAGGTATCCTTATCTAATTGGTCAAACAACTGTTTCTTGAGCTGTGATTGGTGGTGTATTCTTTGAATACACGGTACGTGAGAATCCAATTTTTAATGCTCATTGCATGTCCATTTCTTCCTTTCTTATCAAACACCAACAGTGATCTTCCATTTTCTCTTTGTTGATCAGGTCTCTTATATCTTTTATGAGTCTGTTCTAGATATATATCTTCTATGACCCACCTAGCGTCATCTCGCAGCGAATCTCTGAAGCTCCTCAATTCTTCCTGGTGCAAGAGGATTTACTTATCCATCTGGTCACCAGATCTTGTTACCATCGCCAGCTATTTTCTCCGTGAGCAAGAGAACTACTTCTACTTTTTTTCTCACCATGATGCGCTAGTATCATCGTTATAAACTCTTTGAAGACCGGCTCAGCAAGAGAAGATCAATTTTTTGTTGTAATGTTGTCTATGTTTATATGTTCTCCTTTTGTCTCCTACCCCCACTCTTTCCCTTCCTTGGACCCTCCGTGCTCTGCTGAGTGGGTCTCGCTAGTGCGCCGGCCGTCGACTCAGTTAAGGCTCAACTCGAGCCAGTCTCCTCAAACCAAGAGGCAAACTCTACTTTCTACGCCATGTTGGCATATTAAATATTGTCAAGGGGAACTTCACCTTCAACATGCAACCAAGATAAATACAGACTTAAGGTTTTAACCTCATCTTCATCAATTTTATCTACATGCTTTTATTGATTATTTTATAGACAGCGTGAGATTACTTGTGGGGCGGTAATCATTCTTCGCGGGATTTTTCATGTTGGGCTTTTGTCTAATCAAGCCAATCTTGGTGAAAAGCAGCATTTCTTATGCTTGCTAAATGAGAAATCTTCTCACCACGTGGGACATTATCTAATACCCGCTGTCTATAAATTACAAAGCAAGTTCCTCCGCTGGATTATCTTTGGCCCCATCTTTCTATTAAGATCGTTCTGGAACCTTCCAGATCCTGTACTTTATCTGCGAGTCTTGCCGTCGGGTATTTTTCACTCACTTGTGAAAATACTATTTAAAATGAGGAATCTTCCTTATAAATTACTGCAATAGCAAACGTTCGTCCACCGTTGGAATGTTCTATGGCGCATTTAATTGTAATTCCAAACTTTCTCAAGAAATAGACTCTCGCCTACCTAGTGCAACTAGTTATTTTCATCATTGCAATAACTTTCTTTCCATAAACTTTCGTGTCTCTACAGTGAACTTTTCATCTATTTAAAAAACTATAGTGATAACTAGTGCTTATCCCACTTTTCTACCGCGTGGCGATCGTCCGTTTACATTAAATCAGGCCATGAACATTGATCCTAAATCCCAATGATCTTTCCTCAACCTTCTACTAACAAAACATATTAATAAAATTGTAACTTCTCCATAAGGTGTCACTCTTCGAAGTGCCCTTCCATTTTGCTGTTTATCATTACTCGATTTCTGTATAATTACGTGTTTTATACACGGTTCGAGCTCACATTGTTTCTCTTTTATAACGAGAGAATACAATTCTTTTAACTCATTAGTGAGTTGTTTCTAGGTCTCACGAAAGGGTACCTGCCCCATTTATCTAGTGATTCCTATCTAAATACAGGAAGTCTAGAACCTTCCTTGTTGATTTTTTCTTCAGGTTTCACAGTAAGTGACCTGTCCTCCTTTGTATAATTGTAATAGAAGTAATTCAGCATAAACATAAGAAGTAATAGGAACTTCTTCTTCATTTACTCGCTTCCTTTTTTTTTTGTTATTTTCGAAGTTGTAACTTTTTCTAAAATAATTACTTGTAAATTCCTTAAAGTACACTCCTTGTACTCAATTTGATGTTTAAACTTTAAGCATTTTATTTGTCTTTTTTAAATCCTACAAGGATTTTAGTACATATATAAGGTTTAAAACTTCATGAATTGTTAATTGCCTGGCGCAAATGTTTAATGCTATCTGAGGTCTGTGACCACAAATTTGTTAACAAGATTGAATATATGTTTGTTAAAGTTATAAACTTCTTTTTGCCTTTTTAAATAAATTAAATATTTGTTTTGGATTTATAATTTCGAAAACACAACGGTTAGGCAAGATTCTGTCTTCCCTGACTCTTCCCAAGTGCATGCCATCGTTAATACAGAACAAATCTGCTATTATTTGTATTGCCAGACTATCACCCTTCCCTATTGTAGTCTTATGCGTGCTTGGGAGGAAATACACTAAAGTCTTTCTCTGGCAAACCGCCCAGGTCTTAGCTGTGTTTCCCGTCAGCTTAGACCAAGCCCTTACCCACTTTAGGTATCCGAGAACGGATTTGCGGTGGCAACCGCCTCTGAGTGTATTTAAAGCTAAATTTATAACTTTTGTGGAACTCTCATCCTATTTCTCTATCCTTTTTCTCTAGTCCGAAACCCACTTCCTTTTCTTAACCATCTTCCCTTGGCGGGTGGGTTATTCCTCAGCCAATAATCTACCCAAAATTTGGTCCCAGAAACCCGGGAGAGTCCATTTGTCATTTTTCTGTTTGGCAATACTTTGCAAATTATTAATATCTGCTTTGAATCTTTCAGCTATAACCACATCGTGCAAAGCCTGTGAAGTGGAAAGAGGCTGCTCCTGTCTCCTTTGGTGTGTCCTGTTCCTTCTACTTATTTGCTGCTGCCAGCTTGACAGCATTTCCAAGGTTCCACAGTTTCGTGAGTTACATTTTCATCTATTTTCTTTAACATGGCTCCTACTGATAAGGATAAAGATGAAAAACTTACTTCTAAACGAGCATCCTATAAAGGGCAAATTACCCGATTTAGAAAGTACATTAAAGAATTAGATCCCTCAGAAGCGCAATTAGACTTGTTGAAACATCGTGTAAGGGATTTTGAACGTTCTTATGAAAATTATTGCAACATTCAAACTGAAATTGAAACTTATATGCTCAATCAAACCGAAGATCGAGTTGAAGTAGAAAATCAATATTACGAAGGCATAGGTTCTGCTTTCAAAATAATACGCCAACTCGAAGAGGAGCAGAAAAAGGACGCTTCTGTTCTTGGTTCCCTTCACGAACCACAAACTTCTTTCCGTGAGGGTACTCACAAGCCCAAACCAATTTTACCGAAAATTGATTTACCCCATTTTTCTGGAGATGAATCTACATGGGATTCTTTCTATGAATTATTTTGCTCCCTTGTTCATGACAATGAAGACATTCAAGTCATTTACAAGTTTCATTACTTGAGATCTATCCTCCGAGGTCAAGCTTTGCAGTTGGTCGAAGCACTTCCTCTGCGTGCCAAAAATTACCCCATTGCCTTTAACTTATTAAAAGAAAGATATGGAAATTTACGGTTACGTATTCAACGCCATATGAAGGCTCTATTCAACCTATCTGCGTCACAGCACAATGACGTCACCAGTTTGCGCACTCTAGTTGATACTACACAACTTCACGTTAAGGATTTGTCCCAACTAGATCAACCCACTGAACACTGGGATACTTTCCTAATACATTTAGTGGTTTCTAAAGTTGATGCTGCTACCCTCAAAGCTTGGGAAATTTAACTTTCTAAAGAAGACGACTATTCTTACGAGCATTTAGTCACTTTCATAAATGCCAGATGCCAGCTCTTAACCGCTTTAGCTAATCAAAGTGAACCCTCTTCCCCGAGTTCCAAATTTGAATTAATGTCTATCAAACCTATAAGCGATCGCATAGCGTCTAATACCCAAAAACCCGTGTCCAGCTCATCTAAATTTAAATCAAACACTACTGGTTACCCAACTAGGTCTAGTGAACGTCGTGTTGCTAGCTCTATGGTTTTAAACACTCAAAGCGAACCTCGCAAGAGTTTAAACGAACCTTTAAAGTGCATACTTTGTAA
Organism: Meconema thalassinum; assembly: GCA_946902985.2. Taxonomy (NCBI): domain Eukaryota; kingdom Metazoa; phylum Arthropoda; class Insecta; order Orthoptera; family Tettigoniidae; genus Meconema; species Meconema thalassinum. The sequence goes on from OX336397.1 coordinate 150,108,182, forward strand.
AGATACCCATGCCCTATACCTCTGTAAGTCCTTTAAAGAAATGTCAGTCGACGACAGAAGAAAATTAGTTTCCCAGAATAAACATTGCTTCAATTGCCTAGCGCCTACTCATTCTGCTTCTAATTGTAAGTCCACAAGACTTTGCTACCATTGTGAAAAGGCTCATCATACTTTGCTACATCGTCATGATCAGGCAAGGTCATCGACTGCATCTACTTCTCCGAAAAATGATAGTGCTAACAGTGCTAATGCTTCATCGTACATTCAAAATGCCAAATCCATTCGCAGTACTCAAGTATTGTTATCCACCGTCCAAATCGAAGTTCAGGATAACTTTGGCAACTGGGTCCGTGCACGCGGTCTTCTAGATTCAGCGGCAACTCATGATTTTGTGTCTAATTCCTTAATTAGAAAACTAGGCCTACCGGTAAACCCCACTTCTATCAATGTGTCGGGCATCAACAGCTCAAAATCGCAAGCTTTACAATTCTCGAAGCTAACCATAAGAGATATTTGTCATAGAAACAACTTCTTTAAATTTAATTGTCTCATTCTCAATAGCATTGGAGAAGATACTCCCAGTCACTCTGTGGATATTTCAGGGTTAAATATTCCCTCGCATTTAAGGCTAGCCGATCCTTTGTTCAACATGCAAAACCCTATTGACATACTCTTTAGTGCCAATGTTTTCTGGAATTGCCTTCGTAAACAGGTTCGCAAGTTATCCTCAAACGTGGTCGCCAGAGACACTAATTTTGGATGGATTGTCACAGGTCAACTTCCCCATTATTCTCCCCAACCCGCATCGCAATGTTACTTCTCCAATACTGATCTGGAACAGTTCTGGAGGCTTGAAAGCGTTGATCCTCCTAATGTAACCTCTTCAGAAAATGAATTCTGTGAGCAACTTTTTTTGAACACCACCACTCGTTCTTCTGATGGCCGGTTCGTTGTTCAAATGCCAAGATTACATAATCCTCCAAAACTTATTAATTCTCAGCCCAAAGCTCGAAAAGCTCTCTTTGCTATCGAGAGCAAATTCAAGAAAGAACCTCTTGTTAAACAGCAGTACACTGATTTCATGGATGAGTATGAAAGCTTGGATCACATGGAAGTTGTTAACAAATCTGAGGATGAATTGCACCCCCCACTTGAAACGGTTTATCTAAATCATCATCCTGTGTGGAAAAACCCCCTTGTAAAAGATAAAATTCGAGTTGTTTTCAATGGTTCATCACCCGACGTTAATGGCAACAGCCTTAACGACACTCTTTACTCTGGTCCTGCCAGTGGCGGATCCAGAGGGGGGCACCAGGGGCAAGTGCCCGCCCCCCCTGAAAAAATACTTGTCTGCCACATTGATATTGCCGATAAAAATGGTTGTTTCAGCAAACTGCACTGCAAGTAAAATCTTTGCTGTATTGCCTGCATTCATGAATGTGGTCAATGTTTGTTATCATAGAGTATGAAATGGCAACACTTAATATAATTGCTACATCGACATACAATTTTTTATGTTTAGGACAGGTAGAAGTAGAAATATATTTTACAATCCTTTGTGCCATGGAGCGCCTTCCTAGACTACTTGACTATTTGACTGGCCGTGGCTGGTATTTTTATTTATGTGACTAGTTGTGACTCAGTGACTGACAATGTTGGTACTATGCACATATTATGTAACATTTGTCTAGTAGACTTGTATATTGTCTTCAGATAGTTACTATGATTGCATATGTTTTAAGACATATTAGACTGTGTAATGTGCATTAAAATGTGGAAATGTACATATTCTGCAGAATTAAAAAGTTTTTTTACACATAATGACAATGAGTTAGTTAGTTATTGTTGTTTTAAGGGGCGGAACTACGAGGTCATCTGCTCCTCTTAACACAGATTAAAGAATACAAATTTGGAACAGAATTTAAAATTTTGAGGTGGACATCTGAATTTAAAAAGAACAAAAATTAATAAAACAAAAACAAACAAACAAACAAAAAGAAATTTCGGAAAAACAAAACAATATCATTCAAAAACGAACTAGTCTTTGAATCAATGTTCACTGGAAAATTTAGATTACTGGCCCTAACCCACTCTCACTTATGAAGCGGATAACGCGATCAGCCGCCACCGCGTCATCGGCTAATATACTGTAAGTTTGAGTGTCATCTGCAAACCAAGGTTTCTTCGTAAGTCAGCAAGATCCACACACTCGGTTAAAATGACTTGTGTTATTGAAACTGAAACCAATAAACCATTTTAATATAATATAATGAATAATATAATATAATGAATTTCTTGTAGAATTATAAAATCTGATGGTTGAATGTTAGGTGTAGTGTGTGTAGATTAAATACAAATTTAGTAATTTTATTACATATTTTCTCTAGCAACTCTGAAATCCTAGAGTGCCCCCTCCGAGGTGAACCTCTGGATCCGCCACTGGGTCCTGCTATTCAATCAGATCTATCTGCTATACCCTTAAACTTTCGATTATTTCCCATAGCTGTCATAGCTGATATAAAACAGATGTACCGTCAAGTTTTAATTCAACCGGAACAACGAGATCTCCAAAGAATCTTGTGGCGTGATGAAATCAGTAAGCCCATTAAGGTATTTCGCTTAAAAACGGTTACTTATGGCTTAAAACCCTCTGCTTTCCTTGCTATTCGATCTCTACACTTGTTAGCCTCACAAGATGGTCATTTATTTAATTCCAAAGCCTCTGAAGCACTAACTACGTCATTCTATGTTGACGATTATTTGCAGTCCTTCCCCACTTTGGAGGAAGCTTCTTTTGTATCGTTAGAACTTCGAGCATTGCTAAGGAATGGAGGTTTCCCACTCCATAAGTGGAATTCCAACTCCCCTGAGTTTCTCGCCCAGTTTTCCATCGAAGACGTAGATCCTTCTTCTGTCGAAATTTGTGGAAACTCCGAATCTATAAAAACTCTAGGAGTTCATTGGTGCACTAGCACTGACACTCTCATCTATAAAGTTTCACTCGCAGAAGAGCTTACTAATACAAAAAGACAAATCCCCTCTGAAATTGCAAAAATTTTTGATCCGCTTCAATTCCTTGCCCCAGTTATCGTTATAGCCAAACTCTTCATGCAAGAGCTGTGGTCGCTCAAATGTGAATGGGATGACACTGTCCCTCTCTCTTTTCTTAATCATTGGCTCTCGTTTCGCAGCAATTTGCCGGATCTTTCCCTTATCGAAATCCCGAGGAATTTAATTAGCTCTCATTCTAATACACCCTTCTTCCTTCATGTGTTCGCGGACAGTTCCGAAAAGGCTTACGGTTGCTGCGCATATTTAGTTTATCACGGTTCATTATATGGATCTTCAGTTTCCAACCTTGTTTGTGCCAAATCGAAGGTCGCTCCTCTTAAAACTATCACTTTGCCTAGGCTTGAACTGTGCGCTGCACTCATGGCTGCAGAACTTGTTAAGAAATTACGGGAAGTATTAAAAGTCGAATTCTCGCAAATCTATCTTTGGAGCGATTCCATGATCGCCCTTTCTTGGATCGCCAAGAACCCCTCTCACTGGCAAACTTTTTTTGCAAACAGGGTTTCCAAAATTCAAACTCTTTCTTCTGGATGTCAATGGAGGCATGTGCCCAGTGCTGATAATCCAGCCGATATTATCTCTCGTGGTTGTTTACCCTCTCAATTGGCAGCTTCCCAATTGTACTGGCATGGGCCCTCGTGGTTAATCGAAGACTCTTCTTCATGGCCTTCTAAACCTCCAGCTACAAACTCCAACTTGCCTGACGCTAAAGCATCATTAACCTACTGCTTCGTGTCTTGTTTCCAACGTTTCTCATCCCATGTTGTCCCGCTACTCTTCCTTTCACAAATTAATTCGAGTTGTTGCCTATCTCCTTAGATGGAAATATCTTGTGGCTGACCAATCTCTTCTCCCCAAACCACACCTTACCAATCATGAATTGAATCGCGCTACCATTAAGGTTTTACAACTGACACAGCAAGAAGCCTTTTCTTCTGAATTGTCTTTGCTTTCTTCTAAAAAGGATCTTCCCAAATCCAGTCGTCTTCGTGCTTTAGCTCCGTTCCTTGATGACCATGGGTTACTCAGGGTAGGTGGAAGGCTCTCGCAATCTTTGCTCTCTGAGGACAAAAAGCATCCCGTTATTTTGCCTTCCAAACATCACGTAACTTCTTTAATTATACGTGACTTTCATTATCGTAATCTGCATGTTGGTGCACGCACTCTGCTTTGCCTCTTAAGGGAAAAGTACCGGATCATAAATGGAATTCACGAAGTTTCTTCTGTAATTCATAAGTGCATTCCTTGCTTTAAAGCGAAACCTAAAATCAATACTCAATTAATGAGCGATCTGCCCTCCTTTCGCTCTTCTCCTATACGCCCATTTGCTTTAACTGGTGTGGACTATATGGGTCCGTTCCAATATCAACGAAATTCTCCTGAAGCTAAACGCAAATTATTTGGTAAGCTTTATGATTCTCTCTTTGTTTGCATGGTTACAGGCGCAATCCACTTGGAACTAGTAACGAATGCTTCTACTTCTTACTTTTTATCAGCTATCTCTCGCTTCACTGCTAGGCGTGGTGTTCCTTCAGAGATGTTCTCTGATAACGCTTCCACTTTTCAGGGCGCAGCTTCCCTGTGGAAGAAAGCTCTCACTTCCTCTCCTGCCATGGAACAAATTTCTAATTTTTCCTATTCTAAGGGTTTCAAATGGCGCTTTATACCTCCCTACGCTCCTCATCACGGTGGTAGGTGGAAATCTTGTGTAAAGCTTAATAAACGTCATTTAAGAAAAGTCTTAGGTAATCGCATTCTGACTTATGAAGAATTCAACTCGCTGTCCGTTCTGATTGAAGGTGTTGTTAACTCTCGCCCTTTAACTCCTCTTTCCAATGACCCTGATGACCTGCTTCCACTTACACCTGGTCACTTCCTTATCGGCACTTCTCTTTCTGCTCCTCCTCCTCTTCCCAATTCTTTCAGGGATTCTAATTTACCTATTGTTTGGCGTAAACTTGAAGCCCTCCGCAATTCCTTTTGGAAGAGGTGGAACTTGGAATATTTAACTTCTTTGCAACGGAGACAGAAGTGGTTTCTTTCCAGTCCCGACATTAAAGTGGGGGACTTGGTCTTGGTTAGGGATGTTTCACCCCCTCTAGTATGGATCTCTGGTAGAGTGACCGAGTGTTATCCTGGAAGAGATGGGAGAGTCAGGGTGGCCAAAATCTTGACCACTAATGGCCCGATCACAAGACCACTGTCTTTGATCGCTCCGTTGCCTTTAAATGTTTAACTGCTTATTTGTTCTCTGTTGGTGTTTACACCTCCCAGTATGGTGTATTCTTTGAATACACGGTAAGTGAGAATCCTCTCTTCTCTTTGTTGATCAGGTCTCTTATATCTTTTATGAGTCTGTTCTAGATATATATCTTCTATGACCCACCTAGCGTCATCTCGCAGCGAATCTCTGAAGCTCCTCAATTCTTCCTGGTGCAAGAGGATTTACTTATCCATCTGGTCACCAGATCTTGATACCATCGCCAGCTATTTTCTCCGTGAGCAAGAGAACTACTTCTACTTTTTTACTCACCATGCTGCGCTAATATCATCTGTTATCAACTCTTTGAAGACCGGCTCAGCAAGAGAAGATCAATTTTTTGTTGTAATGTTGGCTATGTTTATATGTTCTCCTTTTGTCTCCTACCCCCACTCTTTCCCTTCCTTGGACCCTCCGTGCTCTGCTGAGTGGGTCTCACTAGTGCGCCGGCCGTCGACTCAGTTAAGGCTCAACTCGAGCCAGTCTCCTCAAACCAAGAGGCAAACTCTACTTTCTACGCCATGTTGGCATATTAAATATTGTCAAGGGGAACTTCACCTTCAACATGCAACCAAGATAAGTACAGACTTAAGGTTTTAACCTCATCTTCATCAATTTTATCTACATGCTTTTATTGATCATTTTATAGACAGCGTGAGATTACTTGTGGGGCGGTAATCATTCTTCGCGGATTTTTCATGTTGGGCTTTTGTCTAATCAAGCCAATCTTGGTGAAAAGCAGCATTTCTTATGCTTGCTAAATGAGAAATCTTCTCACCACGTGGGACATTATCTAATACCCGCTGTCTATAAATTACAAAGCAAGTTCCTCCGCTGGATTATCTTTGGCCCCATCTTTCTATTAAGATCGTTCTGGAACCTTCCAGATCCTGTACTTTATCTGCGAGTCTTGCCGTCGGGTATTTTTCACTCACTTGTGAAAATACTATTTAAAATGAGGAATCTTCCTTATAAATTACTGCAATAGCAAACTTTCGTCCACCGTTGGAATGTTCTATGGCGCATTTAATTGTAATTCCAAACTTTCTCAAGAAATAGACTCTCGCCTACCTAGTGCAACTAGTTATTTTCATCATTGCAATAACTTTCTTTCCATAAACTTTCGTGTCTCTACAGTGAACTTTTCATCTATTTAAAAGACTATAGTGATAACTAGTGCTTATCCCACTTTTCTACCGCGTGGCGATCGTCCGTTTACATTAAATCAGGCCATGAACATTGATCCTAAATCCCAATGATCTTTCCTCAACCTTCTACTAACAAAACATATTAATAAAATTGTAACTTCTCCATAAGGTGTCACTCTTCGAAGTGCCCTTCCATTTTGCTGTTTATCATTACTCGATTTCTGTATAATTACGTGTTTTATACACGGTTCGAGCTCACATTGTTTCTCTTTTATAACGAGAGAATACAATTCTTTTAACTCATTAGTGAGTTGTTTCTAGGTCTCACGAAAGGGTACCTGCCCCATTTATCTAGTGATTCCTAACTAAATACAGGAAGTCTAGAACCTTCCTTGTTGATTTTTTCTTCAGGTTTCACAGTAAGTGACCTGCCCTCCTTTGTATAATTGTAATAGAAGTAATTCAGCATAAACATAAGAAGTAATAGGAACTTCTTCTTCATTTACTCGCTTCCTTTTTTTTGTTATTTTCGAAGTTGTAACTTTTTCTAAAATAATTACTTGTAAATTCCTTAAAGTACACTCCTTGTACTCAATTTGATGTTTAAACTTTAAGCATTTTATTTGTCTTTTTTAAATCCTACAAGGATTTTAGTACATATATAAGGTTTAAAACTTCATGAATTGTTAATTGCCTGGCGCAAATGTTTAATGCTATCTGAGGTCTGTGACCACAAATTTGATAACAAGATTGAATATATGTTTGTTAAAGTTATAAACTTCTTTTTGCCTTTTTAAATAAATTAAATATTTGTTTTTGGATTTATAATTTCGTAAACACAACGGTTAGGCAAGATCCGGTCTTCCTTAACTCTCCCTACTCAATGCCATTAAACCTATTGATAGGGCTTTCACCACTTGTTGCATTTGAGCAAAAATTCTTAGTGGTAATCTTGTTAAAGTTCTCTTAGCTTTAGAGGCTAATTCTAACTGGCCAGTAAGGCAAGTACAGCTCGCTACGCCAGCTACCTGCTTGTGGAGACCCTCTCGAAAATCTTATGGTCAGTTTTCAAAAAGATAAGTGTTTCTCTTTGCCTAAACTTTTAGTCGGCTACTGGCTGGTTAAAAGCTTAGCCATTTCCAAATGCAACTACTGGTTCGTTTTCCAAATTTATTTTCAAAAGCATAATTCCTTTATCACCATCCTTTTTGAAAGCACTTGGTTACTGTTCAGGAAGCTTATAACTTCGAAAACTGGAAATATCAAAATTGATGCAAATTATTGTCATTCTTCGAATTACTTTGAAAAAACGAATTTCTTCGAAAGGACATACAATGAAATTGTCACTTTCAGTCATGCCAGACCAACACCCTTCCCCATAGTAGTCTTATGCCTGCTTGAGAGGGAATATACTAAGGCCACTCTCCAGCAAACCGCCCAAGTTCTAGCTGCGGTTCCCGTTAGCTTAGACCAAGTCCTTACCCACTTTAGGTATCCGAGAACGAATTTTCAGTGGCAACCGCCTCTGAGTGTATTTAAAGCTAAATTTATAACTTTTGTGGAACTCTCATCCTATTTCTCTATCCTTTTTCTCCAGTCCGAAACCCACTTCCTTTTCTTAATCATCTTCCCTTGGTGGGTGGGTTATTCCTCAGCCAATAATCTACCCAATTGGTGGGAGAAACTGTTTCATAATGAAAAGTAGTGTTATAATGACCATCATTATTATACAGTTTTCAGACATATAATAGTCAGGGTCGAACATAAAGGATTATTTTACACTTTACATCATGATCTGCGTCAAAATCTGGACAAGTTTTTCCTTTTCTCTCGCATGAGCATTGGTACGTCTGATGAACTCTTGCAGTGTTTGAAAGAAAATATCACTGGAGTCGGTTCCCCAATGAGGGAAAGCATATCGGCAGAAGAAAAGTTAATTGTGACGTTAAGGAAAGTTAATGATAGCAGATATTATCTAATAAATGTCTTTATTCATCTCAACACAATGTAGTTGTATAAAACATGTTTACAGCAAACAGAGATAAAACAAAGTTATGTTAATATCAATAGATGCTTTTATAATTGCTTGAAAAATAAATATATACTGAATTTATAAAAATGACATATTACAAAAGCTCGAAGAAACGTAAGAGTAAACACGAAGTTCCGTGAAGAACTAAAGAGCCTACTTTTCTTAAAATTTAAGATTCATGCCAATGATTAATCTATATGGATCTATCTAGAATTATGACGAAATTAAGTTGGTAATATCGAAATTTCTAATTTGTTCGAAATACTGTATACCTGGCATAATGTAGCCTAATAGAGAACAACAGGTGGCAGCCCTGGTGACTGAATATATTCTTGGTTCCATCTCTTAAGGTACACAATACAAAATTTGGTTGAAGTCCAATTGATAGTTACAGACGTTACACGCAGTTAAACATTGGATCTAACAGCGCACGTAAAATCATGTTGGCAACAATGACATACATGTATTGGTCAGAAATAATCTGAAATAATATGATCTATTGTTGTGTCAATTTTGAATGAAATCCATTAGTTAGTATAGAAGTTACATGCATTTTAAAATTGGACCTATCAGCAGGCTTAGAATCATGTTGGTAGCACTGACGTATATAAGTTACTCCAAATTATTATAGAACGTCAGGTACTATACGTGTGCATAATTTAAAGCTGTCGGCTTGCATACTTTCTGATATATGGGTATTTGGATATAAAAAATTGAGAGCATTTATTAACAGTTGGCAGCCCTGGTGGCTCGTAATGATACGCTCAGTCATATCTGTTTATGTACACATAGCACATACGAAGTTTGGTTGAAATCCAATTGATAGTGTAGAAGTTATATGCATTTAAAATTTGGACCTATCAGCAGGCTTACAATCATTTCGGCACCACTGCCATGTATGGCCCCCTGGAAATTAAATTGCAATATTATTATCTATACGTGTGCCAATTTTGAAATAGCTCCCATTCATACCTTCCAAGATATCCAACATGGAGCTCAAATTTCAATTGCGATTTTTCAGCAGTTGGTAGCACTGACATCATTTTCAAATATGGCCGTGATATATTCAGGTATAGATCTTTACTTCTACCAAATTTTGTTTCGATTGCTGCAGCCGTTTAGGAGTTGATTGGGGACACACACACTCAGTCAGCCAGACAGACAGAAGGACAGACAGACAGACACACACACATTTGCCCGATCTCATAAGACTACTTTTTCCTCATTTTTGCAAAATGTGAAAAGTAGGCTAAAAATACTCCACATAATACATATAATATGTGTAAATGTCATGAGGCTGGAAAATTCTCAACATTATTATAAAAATTATTAAACTATTCTGAAGCCTAGCCCATGCAAATTTGACACATGAAAACCCAATTACTGATAAAAAAAATGTCAATCTCACTCTCTGAGCCACCGTTCGAATTTGATCCCACTGACGCTTCTACCGGTGATATTACTTGTTGGTGTTCATCAAAACGGGGAGCAGAAGTGAGTGTGTGGAAATGTTTTGGCTCTCTGTAGGACGCAGAGAAGTATGCTCATGGAAGGATGTGGAGGGTGGCATGTTATAATAGTTATGCTGTTCCGGAAACTCACGAAAAGTTGGTTGAAGGAGCATATTGTACCGAGTTCCAGTGTTAGGAAGGTGGGAGTAATGAGGAAAAGAAATTGCAGGAACACTCCTACACGCTTCGTCTATGACCTTCATTATGAGATCCAACCAACACTTTCTCTTCAAATCTCTGTCTGCATATTCCTTTGAAGATAAGTCCCAGATAGGATTCCTAGACTGCACTTCTAAAATAAAAATCACAACCTGAGCGGTCATAGTTCTTCTTCGTCGGACAGCAATTCCTTAACAGGAGTGGCCGGCAGAAAACGCGCCAATGTGAAGGCGCCAATTACTCACAATGCACTGTGCTGGTGGCGCGTACAGAGCGAACGTGACGAAATCGCAACTTCGGTCCACTGTAGACACGAACGCGCTTTTGCCGGCGAACGCGCCACACAGTGTGAATAGTTCCCCCTAGTTGCGTGGTACCACAGTGTGGCGCGTTTCCAGTGGCGCGTTCGGAGTGGCCCAATGTGAAAGGGGCCTTGATCATTGCCCCAGGCGACAGGCTTCGGCAGCCGGCACAGTTCATATCCTCGCCGCTAGATGGGGGCTTCATTCATTCCATTCCCTGGCAGTGGATTTTCAACAGCTTTCTTCTTCTGCCGATCAAGAAGGAGAAAACGTGTTTGGTTTTATGGGTGCGGATTTCTCTATCCCAGTATAAGGTTCAATTATCTGAAACATATTTTGGCTGGTGCTTTCAGTATAATTAGAATAACTAGCTTTAGCAACATTGTTGTGGTACTTAGAGTAGGTTGCACATCCGCCCACGGTCTCACCATATTTACGAACATTATTATCATTTACTTTATATACACACATCAAAAAAAGTTTTGCATCACCTCGGTTCCCAGATCTCCGGCATATAGACGTTGACTGTGTATATTGTATCCAAGATACAGTCCCTTTGACTGTTCATAGATGTCACTAAAACTGCTCAAAGATGTAAACAACCATGCATGAGCAGGGCCTATTAGACGGAGGGGGTACGACAGCCGATCAGTTCCAGTCATTCCACCAGGACGAAGGTACGCTGCTCATGTTGTCTGTAGTTCTACCATGCCTAGAAGGTCAATACCGCAGTTCGATCGCGTCCGCATTGTTACTTTGTGTCAAGAAGGGCTCTCAACAAGGGAAGTTTCCAGGCGTCTCAGAGTGAACCAAAGCGATGTTGTTCGGACATGGAGGAGGTACAGAGATACAGGAACTGTCGATGACAGGCCTCGCTCAGGCCGCCCAAGGGCTACTACTGTAGTGGATGACCGCTACTTACGGATTGCCGCTCGGAGGAACCCTGACAGCAATGCCACCATGTTGAATAATGCGTTTCGTTCAGCCACAGGACGTCGTGTTTCAACTCAAACTGTGCGCAATAGGCTGCATGATGCGCAACTTCACTCCCGACGTCCATGGCGAGGTCCAGCTTTGCAACCCCGACACCATGCAGCGCGGTACAGATGGGCCCAACAACATGCTGAATGGACCCCACGGAATTGGCATCACGTTCTCTTCACCGATGAGTGTCGCATATGCCTTCAACCAGACAATCGTCGGAGACGTGTTTGGAGGCACCCTGGTCAGGCTGAACGTCTTAGACACACTGTCCAGCGAGTGCAGCAAGGTGGTGGTTCCCTGATGTTTTGGGGTGGCATTATGTGGGGCCGACGTACGCCACTGGTGGTCATGGAAGGCTCCGAAACGGCTTTACGATACCTGAATGACATCCTCCGACCCATAGTGCAACCATATCGGCAGAATATTGGAGAGGCATTTGTCTTCATGGACGACAATTCTCGACCTCATCGTGCACATCTTGTGAATGCGTTCCTTCAAGATAACGACATCGCTCGACTACAGTGGCCAGCATGTTCGCCAGACATGAACCCTATCGAACATGCCTGGGATATGTTGAAAAGGGCTGTTTATGGACGTCTTGACCCACCAACCACTCTGAGAGATTTACGCCGAATTGTCGTTGAGGAGTGGGACAATTTGGACCAACAGTGTCTTGATGAACTTGTGGATAGTATGCCACGGCGAATACAGGCATGCATCAATGCAAGAGGACGTGCTACTGGGTATTAGAGGTAGTGGTGTGTACTGCAATCTGGACCACAAATGCTGAAAGTCTAGCTGTATGATGGTACAACATGCAATGTGTGGGTCTCATGAGCAATAAAACGAGCTGAAATGTTGTTTGTGTTGATCTCTATTCCCTTTGTATTTAACGGTTCCGGAACTCTTGGAACCGAGGTGATGCAAAACTTTTTTTGATGTGTGTATTTGCTGAAAAGAAAAAAATATAATCCCAGATATACTGCACATCATAAGGAGCAAATTCTCAGTGACTGCATTTCGTAGTAGCTTTACACTTTTCCTTCACTCCTTCAGACTTGATCAGCCAAAAACAGCCGTACAATGCGACACGTCGAAATTATGACTGTCTTCTGCATAATCTTAAAACGGCCTGGGTCTAATTTGAACTCCGTTCGAGATTCCTTTAAGTTTTTCGGAATAACGCCAGTGCTGGAGATGATTATAGGACCTGTCCTGACTTGTGCCATGTGCCATTGCTTCCTGATCAGTTTTGAAAGCGCTTTAAACTTTTATTATTATTATCGTTTCGTTCGTCTAGGAACCACGAGCCAATTTCAATGCTTTGTCCTTTGCTGTTCCCTCTTCTTCCTCCAGTATTCATTCATCCTCTCACTATGTTTCCTCTTCCTTTCCTCGGACCATTTCGAGCCGGGTTTCTTTCCCTTCCTCGCTTGGAATCCTTCCATGTTTAGCACTTTTTGCCTAAAAATAACTCTCTATGGTGAATCTTCTTATCTGATATTATTTCTTTACAAATCCTTTTCGACTTCTTGTACACAGGTTGTTGTTGTTGACTTCGTGATCCACAGGAATATTATTATCACGTTACTTCATTCTCGGAACATCACCTGGCTACTATACAGATTACAAGCTTAATCACCACCTTTAAAAAACTATTTCCACTAGTTCATGAATTTTGTAACTAATCTAGTAGTCGCAATTCTGACAGCTTTTTGCATTGACTTTTATAAATTGGAGTCAACATCAAGTTCTTTCCCTTGCCACGGTGGGTGAGTTGTTATCGTATCGGACTACCAACCCCAAGCTTGCAGGTTTGCTCCTGGCCGTGGTAAGTGATATTTTGAAAGATGAATCACGGCACGCATGTCATACGTTGTTGGCATGTTAAAGAACCAATTTGAATTCAGTAGGCCGTGTTCATAATGGCAAAATTAATCTCAGAATATTCTCTAGTAGAAAGCGCTATAGTGTAAAGGAACTTATCTAACCTCCTTGACTTTCATAGCACTCCAAATAACTACAAAATTCGACATGCAAGCTGCCCTCTGGGCGCAAATGACAAAGCTTGCACCCGGCATCCGAGGCCATACGAAATTATTATTATTATTATTATTATTATTATTATTATTATTATTATTATTATTATTATTACTTGCGAGATCGTGGTCTGATACCCTGTGCCATTGTGATGGCTGTACTAGTATTTGTAGGTCAGCAGGCGCCGTGCCTTTATCAAGGAACCATCCCGGCATTTACCTGGAGTAGAAGTGGGGAAACCACGGAAAACAGGTCCTAGCCGCTATACCACGAGGTGATCCCGCAATGAATGGACATGTTGGACATCAGCTATGTGTACTTGTATTACAGACAGTTTATAATTTAGAGTATGACTTTTACTGCCGGGGGTGTCGAGGACATGTTCGGCTCGCCAGAGGCTGTAGCTGCTTCAATGCGGACACCCATAGGGTGAGCTACAAGTTCCGTTCAATTTCAAGTAGTTCCAACTTTCGCTACCAGATATCACTGACACCTAGTGGTGAATGTTGGAACTTTGGTAGAGCGTTACAACGAAATCTACCCTAGAAATTTAGCTTCACACAAGTTTAGTTAGTGGAAGGATCTTTTACATGCCATAAATCTATGACATGGGCCCACCGGCTTGACTTCCCCACCGAAGGAAGGCATACTGAAGAATTTTAACGCTCTTAAAAATTTGACGACTTCGGCTGGGTTTGAACAGCAGTTCAGCATGCTACCAACTACGCCACATAAGCCGCTTACGGACAGTAATGGGGTACTATCCTGGAGGGAGTGTGGGGAAACCGCGGAGTTGTTGTTGCAGTTCCCCAATCGCAGCCATTGTACGATATCTCAGTTCATGTTGGCTAACGCGTTGAACAGTGAATCCAAAATATCTTAATTGGAATGCAGCCGAAATAAATCAGAAACCTCTATGGACATCAAATTGGCAGGTTAAAAGCTAAATGAAGTAGGAGACTTCGGTTTTACTTAGGAAGCAAAATAATCAGTGATGGACGAAGGAATGTTGATGAAAAAGTAGGTTGGCTCAGGCAAGGAAAGCATTTCTACAAAAAAGGAATCTCTTGACATCGAAGTCGAGGTACTAGGAAGTCATTTTTGAAAGCCTTTGTCTAGAGCGTGTTGCTCTATGGAAGTGAAACTTGGACTGTTGGAACAACAGAGAGAGGAGAATTGAAGCGTTTGAAATGTGGTGTTACAGGAGAATGATGAAGATCAGATGGGTAGAGAGGGTTACAAATGAAGAGGTATTAAGACGAGTGGGAGAAGAGAGATGTTTCTGGTGACTGCTAAATGAAGAAAAGAGATAGGTTGGTAGGACACATTCTAAGACATCCAGGAATAGCAAGCGTAGTTATGGAAGGAAGGGTCGAGGACAAGAACTGTAGGGGTAGACCAAGGTTAGAATATGTTAACAGTTTGCCTTAGATGTAGTGTGTGGGATGATACGATTAGCTCAAGACAGGGAGGTATGGAAAGCTTCGTCAAACCAGTCCAAAGACTGAGGACTCAAACAACAACAATTGGTAAATGATGTTAGATATGTACAGAAAAGGGGCAGATGACCTCGTAGTTCCGCCCCTTAACCCTTTATAGGGCAAAACTAATATTTTATTTGTATGTGTTTTTACATTTTAATTTATTTTTATTATTACCATTATTATTATTAATATTTCGTATTTTCTGTTTCTCTAATTGTGATGTTTTTATACTTATGTTTAATTTTTAATTTAAATTCTTATAGATTTAATTTTAATATTTCCCTTTTTATTTAATTAATTAATTCGTTTAGAAATGATTTTACAATATTTTAATTAATTTGATTATAGTCGTGTTAATTATTTTAATTTTTATTTTTGTAATTTTATGTTTATGATTTTATTTCTCTATTTATATTTTATTTGTACACTTCAATTGTTAATGTTTTTAGTTTTAATATTTTTCAATTTTATCCACCACATTACGTCAAGTAGATTCGTGTATAATATTTGATTTAAAAAAAAAATCTCTGAAATTTGGCTGAAAGATTCAAGTATCAGCGTCTTTGAAAGCATAATCTATCCTTATGACAAGTGGTTAATATAGAGACGCCTATCCCACAAAGGGTAAAGACAACAACAATATATATGTACAGTAGTGAAACTGTAGGGTGCATGACCACTCTCAGAATAATACAACATCGTGAGGAAAACAAGGAGAGAATATAAAACCAGGAACAGATACGAGCATAACAAAAGTCGATATCGAAATACGCAAAATTAAGACATTACACCACAGTAATCCAACCTGAGGCACAATATGGGAAGCACGGCTAAATCTACAATATTAAGGGGATTATGGTTAGTATGATAAGTTAAGGGAAAGGGCTTCCAAAAATTAACATATAAATTAAAAGTAGTATATATCTGTGATATAACTTTCGTTCTTCAAGTTAACATTTTATCTTACATGGGTTGTATGAATCATGCAGTGTAAATCCGTAATACATGGTCTAAATTAGCAATATGATCAGTCTAATTCCGCACTAATGTTTAAGATCATATTCATTCAAGAAAAGGAAAATATTATTTTAAAAAACAAGATGTTCAGTAAAGAACATATAGCATATTTTCTCCTAAATGCATGGGTATTGTTATAACTCTTTGTCCTTTTCAAGGAGTATGATTGAATGTTGGTTGTAGTAGCTTGTTGAAATACAACGTGCTATAGGGATATTAAACATGAATAAGAGGTGCCCTTTGCTAGTGCTACCTCTGTACCAAATTTCGTTCAATTCGGTTTCGCCGTGTTTGAATTGATAGGGGGAATCGATTTGCACACATACTTGGCCACCATCTGCAAACTATTGGGCTGATGTTCTTGCAGTTTGGTCAGAATATGTTTCCCACATAAAGATATGGTGTTGCAAAATTTGGTAGAGACTAGATTATTAGGTTGGTCGTAATTACATTTTAGCTTTTAACATTTGGGTGGCCGCGATTACGTTTCCGTCAAGATAGCGGTGATATAAAACATGACACTCAGGTGCCTCTTGCTAGTGCTACCTCTGTACCAAATTTCGTTCATTCGGTTCCACCGTGTTCGAATTAATAGGGGGAATCAATTTTGACATAAAGATGGCCGCCATCCGCAAACTATTAGGCTAATGACCTATTAGGTTGGTCAAAGGATGCTCCCTCCATAAAGGTATGTTGTTGCAAAGTTTGGTAGAGATCGAATGGTTATGTTAGTCGTAATTTGATTTAAGCTTTAAACATTTGTGTGGCCGCTATTACGTTTCTGTCAATATGGCGGCGATATTAATCATGACACTGAGATGCCCTTTGCTAGTGCTATCTCTGTACCAAATTTCGTTCCATTCTGTTTCACCGTGTTTGAATTAATAGGGGGAATCGATTCTGACACAAATATGGCCGCCATCCGCAAACTATTAGGCGAATGACCTATTAGATTGGTCAAAGGATGCTCCCTCCATAAAGGTATGTAGTTGCAAAATTTGGTTGAGATCGGATGATTAGGTTAATCGTAATTTGATTTAAGCTTTGAACATTCGTGTGGCCGCCATTACGTTTCAGTCAAGACGGCGGCGATATAAAACATGACACTGAGGTGCCCTTTGTTAGTGCTACCTCTGTACCAAATTTCGTTCCATTAGGTTCCTCCGTGTTCGAATTAATAGGGGGAATCAATTTTGACATAAAGATGGCCGCCATCCGCAAACTATTAGGCTAATAACCTATTAGATTGGTCAAAGGATGCTCCCTCCAAAAAGGTATGTTGTTGCAAAGTTTGGTAGAGATCGGATGGTTATGTTAGTCGTAATTTAACTTAAGCTTTGAACATTTGTGTGGCCGCCATTACGTTTCTGTCAATATGGCGGCGATATAAAACATGACACTGAGATGCCCTTTGCTAGTGCTACCTCTGTACCAAATTTCGTTCCATTCGGTTTCACCGTGTTCGAATTAATAGGGGGAATCGATTTTCACACAAAGATGGCTGCCATCCGCAAACTATTACTCTGATGACCTATTAGTTTGGTCAAAGGATGCTCCCCCCATAAAGGTATGTTGTTGCAAAATTTGGTAGAGATCGGATGATTAGGTTAGTCGTAATTTGATTTTAGCTTTGAACATTTGTGTGGCCGCCATTACGTTTCCGTCAAGATGGCGGCGATATAAAACATGACACTGAGGTGTCCTTTGCTAGTGCTACCTTTGTACCAAATTTCGTTCAATTCGCATTCACCGTGTTCGAATTGATAGGGGGGGACAGACATTCAGAGTACACACACTCACACACACACAGACACACACACACACAGACACACACACAGACTCACACACACACATACACACACACAGACAGACACACTTTTTTCGCCCTGTGTTGATCTCATAAGTCTACTTTCATTTTTTGCAAAAATCGAAAGTAGGCTAAAAATGAGATGATGTGTGTCTGTCTGTCTGTTACTCAATAACGCAAGAACCACAGGTCCAATTTAAATGAAATTGTGCATGGATGTAGCTGATTTACCAGGTTTACATATAGGATACTTTTGATTTCGAAATTTTGTACTATTAAAAATGGCGACCATTTTAGTGACGTCACTACGCCCTTTGGTTTCAAAATTTCATATTTCAATATCAAATAAAAAGAGAACGGTAGGAAATAGCAAACTTTTGATGGCACATACGAGCTTTGAAATTTAATTTCCTATCCGAAAGGTCCTTATCACTTTTCGTGTATCTCCAACAGTTAGCGAGTAAAACCGACATTTGTGACGTCACTACACCCTTTGGTTCCAAATTTCCTATTTCCTTTTCAAATACAAAGAGAACGCTATGAAATAGCAAACTTTCGATGGTATACATGAGCTTTAACATTTAATTTTCTATCCGAAAGGTCCTTATCACTTTTCGTATATCTCCAACGGTTAGCGAGTAAAACCAAAATCTGTGCAATAAAACACGGTCAACACCGAGCGGTGCAGTAGATCTCTCTATATAGAAAAATGAAAATGTGTGTGTTTTTCTCTGAATTTCTACGGAAATTTGAGTTGTTTACACGTTTCAGACTGTTTTATGATGGATGCGCGCGAAAATAAATTTTTTGCCTGTCTGTCTGTTTGTTTGTGGACAAATTTGTTTCCTTATAACTCGAGAACGGCTGGGCGTATCAACGTAAAATTTGGTACAGATATCCATCAGAGGCACGATACTTATCATTGATGTAACTCTTCTCCGTACCTCTCATAAAAGGGGGCCTACCCCCTTAAAATACATGCTGAAATAGGCGTAAAAGGACGAGACAAAACTCATTTTCAGCCCCTCAATGTGAGAGACAAAACTCGGGTCTCCGGAAACCACATTTTAAGGACCGAAGACCAACCGTTTTTGAGATATTCCCAGAAAACTAATTAAATTTAATAAACTAGTGAACGAATGCAAGCCAGTAACCATGCCAACGGATTCTCATTGCTGTAAGACGCAATGCAATTCCATTAATTACATTAGTGTGAAAGTTTGCAAACGGCTAGAAGGTTATCACGGAACCAAATTAAGCCATAAAATTCATCAATACGTATAATGCGCTTAAGGGCATCAAGGGGTACTCTAGAATTTTTTCACGCGATTTACACCTTCGGGTGTGGTACGGCAGGTCTGTTATATTCCTATCCCCATATTATTCATTCATTCATTCATTTCGTATAGGCCATCTATGAACCGCGTCATTCCAACTGTCTCCTACTGGCTTTGATGTTTGCCCGGTACGCCCGCATTCGTTCTTGGTGGACTTCCTTCCGTTCCTGGGTCCAAATCTTTCCCGTTCTCAGCTTCGGTTTTTCTTGGAAACCTTTGCAAGCTTGAAATTTCCTTTTGAGTGGGGCGTGCTCCTGAATGTCTGTTGGTGTAATCCCCACTTCTTTCAGATCTTTATCCAGTTCAATGAACCAGGCCCATTTTGTTTTCCTCTCCTGAAAGTAAGTTATGTTGCGGTTGGTCAGTCTCGCTGGGCTCATTCGTTTCACATGCCCAAAAAATGGTAACCTTCTCTTCCGGATGACGTTGCTTATCTTCTCCACATGAGTATATAGGTCATGGTTATGCCGTCTTCTGTATTCCCCATTGTCTTTGATGGAACCCAATATCTTTCTCAAAATTTTCCTTTCTTTGGCCTCCAGTTTCTCGACCAAGCCTTTTTTGTTCATCGTGAGGCATTCAAAAGCATGCAAGACCTCCGGACGGATGACACTGCAGTGATGTTTTAGTTTTGCGTTGAAGGATATTGACCTTTTCTTATAGATGTCCTTAGTTAAATGGTAGGCCATTTCCATTTTGCTCATGCGTGATGTGAATGCTTCTTTCTCTGATAATATCCCTTCCCTGACCCGTCCTGAAAAGAAAAGTACATGGCCATTGGCTGAATTAAAAATATAAAATGTAGGTGTTATAATTTCTCCCTATATTATATTATTATTAGTATTATATTATGGCGTACAACGACGAGATAAATCCCCTCGGTGCCAGCAACAAAACTCGGGGGCCCTAAAGGGTCCTCGAAAACTACATTATAAGGCTCTAAATCCAACAGTTTCTGAAATATTCCCAGAAAACTAATTTAATTTAACAAACTAATGAAGGAATGCAAATCGGTAACCATGAGAACATAATCTCAAGAAGTGGCATACAACTTTCCTTCTATTTCTGTAAGAAGCAATGTCACTCCATTTATTACATTTCTGTGAAAGTTTGCAAATGGCTATAAGGTTATCACGGAGCTAACGTAGACCGTATAATTCATCAATGCAATTAAGGGGGTGAAGGGGTAACCTAGAATTTTTTCATGCAATTTTCACGTTCGACATATAGTGCAGAAGGTCTATTATATCCCCAAACTGTAACATTATTTTCAAAATTTCCTGAATTGAACCAGCATTTTTTGCGGCTTTTAGGAATTTGGGCAATTTGAGGCTAAAGAACCTGAATTGTCATGCACCACAAGCCTTTATAATTTATGAAAGGGGTCTTCCTGTGTATGGGCACCTAGCACAACGTAGAGGGTCAGTTTTTATGTTACGTGTATTGCGTTTCGTCTACAAGGCTTTCAATTCTATTTCATGTCAGGAAGTACAGGTTAGGTAAATTTAGTCTGAGAGCACATCTTAACTTTTTTTTTTGTCGACTTACGTGTTCATCGTAGGGATGATTTTATTTGATACTGTGTGGTAGATATACCCATATTTGGATATCTGGGTAATATGTTGTAGACAATAGAATTGTCTGTCTGTCTTTCTGTGTATCTTTATGTACGCCTATAAATCGTGTTCGGAAGCTTGGTGCATCGTAAAATTAGGTATCAGAGTCAATACACCAATCATTTATAAAACTCTTCACCGTACTTTTCATACATTAGAAGGGTGGATATAGAGAAAAACTTCTCAATATATGCTAAAATAGGCGAAATATAAAAATTATCCTAGAAGGACGACCAAAGCATATGTTGCGCTTCTCATTGTGAGACCCAAAATTCGGGAATCTATAAAGGGTCTCCGAAAACTACATTTTAAGGGCCTTAAATAAACAGTGTGTGTGTGATATTCCCAGTAAACTAACTTCGTTCTGATAAACTTGAAGGAATGACAAACTGCTAACCATTGCAACAGTAGCTCAATTGATAATGTCTGGTGTTAACAACGAACACCGTTCGAAGAACGGGTACTTCTGCTAGTAATAAATAAATTGAAAATTGACATTTTCAGTCCATTTCATGAACATCCCCCCCCCCCCCCCCCCGACAGTTTTTGTTATTAATGTATTTGATTGACTGAGAACCATAGTCAGAATTGATACTCTGGACCTTAGAACCACGGTTTCAACATTATTAGAATATTATTTTATTTTACATGGTGCTGCTTATAATTATAAGACTAACCATGATAGAGTAGCCATGGTTTACCTTGATTGGTTATAGTATATGTAGAAAAAAAAAATGCCTAAGGTGTACTAGCTGTGGAATTATTCATAAAGTCAATGAATATCAACCCTTCGAAATACACCTACCTGGATACTCCTTTTGTGGTCCCAGTACTAGGCTTGATCATTGTTTGAGACGTGAGAGACACATGCATGCGGAAAATGATAATATAGCGTACTAGCTGTACCCGGCATGCGTTGCAATGCCAATCAAAGAAAGTGTTGGCATTCTTTTTCCGTTAACCACCTCTAAACTATTGTAAAATTTATTTACTATCTCAAAAACATCATGGGAGCGTGCTCAACAACTCACCAAATTTTCATTGCAATGAAATGAATGGTATATGAACGCATACGGGACTTTGTTGAAACGATTCGAGCGCCGTCACCCATTTGCTGAATATACTCGTACACTACCTATTGTAAAATGGATTTACTAAGTGAAAACCTTCCCTGGCGTGTACACAACAACTCATGAAAGTTTCATCGCAATCGAATGAATGGCATATGAACGCATACGGGTTTTTGCTTACACGATTCGCGCGACGACACTCATTTGTTTAATCTACTTGTGCGCCACCCATTGAAAAACGGATTTACTAATTCATACACCTTCGCAGGACTGTGCTCAACTCCCCAAAGTTTTATGATAATCGGATGAATGTTATAATGAACGCATACGGGACTTGGTTGAAACGATTCACGCGCTGTCGCCCATTAATTGAATCTAATCGTGTGCTACCAATTGTAAAATGGATTTACTAAATCAGAAATCTTTGCGGGAGTGGAAACAACATTTCTCCAAATTTCATTGCAATCGCATGAATGATACATGAACGCATACGGTATTCTTTTTATCGATACGCACGCCGTTACTCATTTGTTGAATCTACTTGTGCGATACCTATTGTAAAGTGGATGTACTAAGCCAGAAACCTTCCCTGAAATGTACACAATATCTCACCCAAGTTTCATCGCTTTCGGACAAATGGTATATGAACGCATACGGGAGTTTGTTGAAACGCTTCGCGCGCCTTTGCTCATATGTTGAATCTACTTGAGCGCTACCTATTGTAAAATGGATTAACTAAGCCTGAAACTTTCCCTGGAGTGTATACAACAACTCACCCAAGTTTAGTCGCTATCAGACGAATGGTATATGAACGTATACGGGACTATGTTGAAACACTTCGCGCGTCGTCGCTCGTTTGTTTAATCTACTTGTGCGATACCTATTGTAAAGTGAATTTACTAACCCATAAACCTTCCCTGAAGTGTACACAGCATCTCACCCAAGTTTCATCGCTATCAGACGAATAGTATATGAACGCAAACGGGATTTTGTTGAAACGCTTCGCGCATCGTCGCTCATTTGTTGAATCTACTCGTGCGCTACCTATCATGACATGGATTTACTAAGACAGAAACCTTGCCTGTAGTTTACACAATCTCTCACCCAAGTTTCATCGCTATCGGACGAATGGTATGAGAACGCATACAGGACTTTGTTGAAACGCATTTGTTGAATCTACTCGTGCACTTCCTATTGTAAAAAGGATTTACTAAGTCAGAAACCTTTCCTGGAGTGTGCACAACAAGACAACCAAAGTTTCATAACAATCGGATGAATGGTATATGAACGCATACGGGACTTTGTTTAAGCTATTCACGTGCCGTCACTCATTTGTTGAATCTACTCGTGCGCTACAACATTCATATTTATTTACCTTTTAAACCTTCTCTGGACTTCCACAAATAATTCAAGACCAAAATTAGCCAAATCGGTCAAGCCGTTCTCGAGTTATAGCGAGTCTAACGAACAGCAATTCAACTTTATATATAAAGATTATAACAGTGATGCATCATTAAGACGTGTTGTTAATAATGTGTTGTTAAACATTGCTAAGCAACCATTACCCGCTTTTAATGCTACTGTATTAGAAAGATTGGTAGCATTGATAGTTATTGGTGGAATGAATGGTAAATCACTTGTATATACATATAAACTTTAGGATTAATAAAACAATCAAAATGTATACCATCACTGTTATGATTTCACAAAATAGGAAACAAGCGTGTATGTTGTTCTTTGTTTTATTATGAATAGCATAATTATTATTATTAATAATTTAACATTTGTATAATAGTATAATCAATATAATACTATAATTAGTATCAACATATATAGAGAGAGACAGACAGTGATAATAATTATTATTTTAAACATGAACCTAGGTTGATAACTTTTTTAATTGAATGACAGAATGATTTTTTCTTGCTAGTTTATACCTAAGAATAATGGTACATCCTCTCATGCTAGACAGTCACAAGTTTTAAAAAAACATACATTTTAAAGTAGGTGATACTTATACAATCATGAGGAAATTTATTCCGTAGCTTCATTATTCAAACATTCACTTCGATCGCATGATTACGATACAAGATATAAACATGTAATTTTAAAATTTCACACAGCCACCATCTTGAGGTTATGTAAGCAACTGAACAAAATTAGATGCCAGTGCATTACAATACGTATAATCATTTACTGTACCACATTTCACTGCGCTCAGATGATTAAATCACGAGAAACGTCTATTAAAATGTTTCAACTTCGCTTTGCCGCCATGTTTGTTTTGTACTTTACAGGTTCTTGAAAACTGCATAGATATACTTGCAGCAGTTCCGTTTATAATCGTACAAAATTTCGGGGTGATATCTGTAATAGTTTCGGAGATATAAAATGCCAGTGAAATATTTCGCACAGCCGCCATTTTGAGGTTATGTAAACAATTGAACTTAATTACACGCCAGTGCATTAGAATGTGTTAAACATTTGCTGTAACAAGTTTCATTACGTTTGGATGTCTAAATCGCGAGAAAAGTCTATTTAAAAGTCTCAAATTCGCATGGCCGCCATCTTGGTTTTGTAGTTACCAGGTTTTTGAAAGTCTCATGGGTAAACTTGCAGTAGTGGCCTCTATCACCGTACAAAATTGCAGGGTATTATCGGTAATAGTTTCTGAGATACTGAATGCTGGTGAAATATTTCGCACAGCCGCCATGTTGGATTGGTCAGACACAATACAATTTTAAGGGCACGGTCAGGGTCGTCCGCAATGGTGCTATGATCTTACCGAGTTTCATTGAAATCGCTCCAGGCGTTTAGAAGTTATTTGGTGGGGACACACGCACACACACACACACGGACAAAAGGTGATCTCATAAGCCTACTTTTTCATAAAATTAAAATAGGCTAATATCAAGTAGCTCTGTGAAGAACTATACAGCCTATTTTCATATATCCTACTCATGTTAATTGCCTCTTTCAACATACAAATTTCAGTTTGATTGTTGTGATATATTCGTAGATATTGAAAACCGTCTAAATATTGCAGATGGTCGCCAGGTTGGATTTTTATTAAGTACTATCACATGAAGATTTTTGTGAACGTGTGGTATTCAAACTTCAATTGCATGATTAGGACACAAGATATAAAAACGAGATTTTAAAATTTCACACAGCTGCCATCTTGTGGTTATGAAAACAGTTGAATTAGAGTAGATGCCAGTGGATTAAAATTTGTATAAGCATTTAACGTGCAAAGTTTCACTGCACTCGGACGGTTATATCGCGAGAAACGTCCACTGAATTTTTTTTTACATCGCGTCGCCACCATGTTGGATTTGTGCTTACCAGGTTACTGAAAGTCCAATAGGTGAACCTATGTTCATAGCCTCTATGTACATTAAAAAATTCAGTTTGATTGGTGTAAAAAATTCGTAGATATTGAGAACCGTCAAATGTATTTCGGATGCTTGCCATTTTGGATTGTTATATGTATAGGCCATAGAGTTTTGTACCATTAAAGGAAAATTATTGCGTAGCTTCATTATTCAAACTTTCACTTTGATCGCATGATTACGATACAAGAAATAAAAATTTAATTAAAATTTCGCTCAGCCGCCATCTTGAGGTTATGTAAACAATTGAACAAAATTAAATGTCAGTGCTTTACAATACGTATAATCATTTACTGTACCACATTTCAATGCGCTCAGATGATTAAATCACGAGAAACGTCTATTAAAATGTTTCAACTTCGCTTGGCCACCATGTTCGATTTGTACTTTTCAAGTTTTTGAAAGTTACATAGATATACTTGCAGCAGTTCCCATTATCACGGTATAAAATTTCGGGGTGATATCTGTAATAGTTTCGGAGATATAAAAAGCTAGTGAAATATTTCGCACAGACGCCATTTTGAGGTTATGTAAACAATTGAACTAAATTACACCCCAGTGCATTACAATGTGTATAAACATTTGTTTTACCAAGTTTCATTGTGTTTGGATGTCTAAATCGCGAGAAAAGTCTATTTTAATGTCTCAAATTCGCTTGGCCACCATGTTGGTTTTGTAGTTACCAGGTTTTTGAAAGTCTCATAGGTGAACTTGTAGTAGTGCCCTCTATCACCGTACAAAATTTCAGGGTGATATCGGTAATAGTTTCAGAGATATTGAATGCTGGTGAAATATAAGGTGCGTTCAAAAAGTAACGAGCCGGAGGCATAATTACAGAAACCAGTACCTGTATGCTAGAAGTATTGGACCTGGCTGTTGAGGCACTTTTCCCACTGTGACCCGAGGCGGTGAATGGCTGTCTCATAAAATTCCCTGGGCTGCGATGTGAACCAGTTTCGCACGTACAGCTGGACGTCGGCGTCCGAGGTGAATCGTTGGCCCCACAGAGCCCTTTTCAGGAGACCAAACATGGCGTAATCACAGGGAGAGAGGTCTGGACTATATGGAGGGTGGCCGAGAATCTCCCATTTGAATTTCTGCAGGAGTGCCGCGACTGTGTTGGCCGCATGAGGTCGTGCATTGTCGTGGAAGCGACCACGGCGGCTATGGCGTTCACTGTCACTCGGCGGTCCTGTAATGAGTGCATCAACCATCTGGACGTTGTCATCGGTAATGCATGGGGGTGCCTCAGACCGGGCATCATCGGCTAACGACACCCGTCCTTCCCTGAAGCGTTTGTGCCACGCCTTGACCCTTGCAAGGGACATGCAGTGTTCGCCGTACACTTGTGACATTCGCCGATGAACGTTCGTTCCCCCAACTCCTTCCGCTGTCAGAAACCGAACAACACCTCTTTGCTCTTCGGTTGACGCCTCCATGTTACTGTTTGTAATGCGACTTGTAGCGTTGGACGATTGATGCATGCTGCTCCTCGCTTTGTATAGTCACGTGACGTGCATGCGTGCCCTCTAGCGACGGGCTGTGACCTTCCACGCTCTGGTGGGAACCACACCTCGTTACACATGCCTCTATTAGCCGATGTCGTCACCGGTATGTGCATTCCAGCCTCCGGCTCGTTACGTTTTGAACGCACTTTATATTTCGCACAGCCACCATGTTGGATTGGTGAGACACAATAAAATTTGAAGGGCAAGGTCGGGGTCGTCCGGAATGGTGCTATGATCTTACCGAGTTTCATTGAAATCGCTCCAGGCGTTTAGAAGTCATTAGGGGGTACACACATACACCATCACACACGCACCCACACACGGACAAAAGGTGATCTCATAAGCCTATTTTTAGCCTATTTTCAATTTTGAAAAAATAGGCTTATGAGATCACCTTTTGTCCGTGTGTGTGTGCGTGTGTGTGTATGTGATTCGTGTGTGTGTGTGATTCGTGTGTGTGTGTCCCCCTAATAAAATCTAAACGGCAGGAGCGATTTCAATGAAACTCGGAAAGTTCATAGCATTATTCTCGGCGACCTCGACTGTGCCCTTCAAATTTTGTTACGACTCACCAATCCAACATGGCGGCTGTGCGAAATATTTCACCAGCATTCAATATCTCCGAAACTATTACCAATATTACCCTGACATTTTCTATGGTGATAGAGGGAACTAATATACGTTCACTTACGTGACCTTTGAAAACCTGGTAACTACAAAACGAACATGGAGGCCAAGCGAATTTGCGACTTTTAAATAGACGTTTCTCGTGATTTGACCAACCAAACACAATGAAACTTGGTACAGTATATGTTTATATACATTGTAATGCACCGACATCTAACTTCGTTCAATTGTTTACATAATCACAAGATGGCGGATGTGCGAAATATTTCACCGGCATTCTATATCTCTGAAACTATTAGCGGTATCTCCCTAAAATTTTGTACGGAGATAAAGGGCACTACTGGAAGTCCATCTATAAGACTTTCAAAAACCGGTTGACTACAAAACGAACATGGCGGCCAAGCGAATTTGAAAATTTTAAATAGACCTTTCTCGCGATTTAATGTTCCAAACAAAATGAAATCTGTTACAGGAAATACACATTGTAATGCACTGGTATCGAATTTAGTTCAATTGTTTACATAACCTCAAGATGGCGGCAGTGCGAATTTTAAAATTAAGTTTTTATTTCTTGTGATGTAGTCATGCGATCGAAGTGAAAGTTTGAATAATGAACCTACGCAATAATTTTCCTTTAATGGTACATGACTCTATGACCTATACATTTAACAATCCAACATGGCGACCATCCGAAATATTTAGACGATACTGAATATCTACGAATCTATTTTAGCAATCAAACTGCATTTTTTAATGTTCATAGGGACTATGAACTTAAGTTCACCTATAGAACTTTAAATAACCTGGTGATCACAAATCCAACATGGCGGTGACGCGAATTATAAATATTCACATGGACGTATCTCGCAATTTAACCATACGAGTGCAGTGAAACTTGGTACAGTAAATCCTTATACGAATGTTAATCCACTGGCATCTAATTTATTTCAATTGTTTCCATAACCTCAAGATGGCAGCTGTGAAAAATTTTAAAATCTCCTTGTTTTTTCTTGTGTCCTAATTATGCGATTGAAATTTGAATACTACACGTTCACAATAATCTGCATGTAACAGTACATAACTCTAGGACCTACATATATAAAATCCAACATGGCGACCATCCGAAATATTTAGTCGGTTCTTAATATCTACGAATCTATTACAGCAATCAAACTGAAATTGTGTATGTTGATAGTGGCAATTAACATAAGTAGGATATATGAAAATAGGCTGTATAGTTCTTCACGGAACTACTTGTTTTTCATAAAATGAAAATAGGCTAAAGATGATAAATGTCCATGAATTAGTACCTTAGTTATCATATAATTAGATTTTATTGTCACATATCTGATCATATTGACTAAGGCCCGGATGTTCATGAACTATTAAATCAATAAATATGCATGCAAAAATGCAGAAATTATTGGTGAAATATGCATCACTATGAAATAACTAAGCCGCAGTGGTCGCCAAACTTTTAAGTGACTGAGCTACCTTACAGCTCATAAACCTTAGCGTGAGCTACCCAGCAAAGTAGGATAATAATACATGCTTTATTTAAATCACACAGTTGTTTATTACGTATAAAAATATACATTTCTAGTTTATAATAAAAATGTAATTAAATGCAATTTCTAACATTGCAATTAATAGCATAAGAATTTAAATAACAAAATATTAGCATTAGAGAAACATAGTTTTTTAATGTGATGGGAGGTCCGCTTTTTTGTCATCAACATTTTTTTAATGTTAGGCTCATATGTTGTAGCAGCCATTCGAATGCAGTTGTCCAAATGTTTATCAGTCAACCTGTTCCTGTAGGCCTAATTGTTTTTAATGAATTTCATACTGGAAAATGAAATCACACACAGATTATGTTGAGCTGAACATTGCCTTCGCTCGTAAACCAACGTGAACCAAAATTGGATATTTTTGCATGAAGTGAGTGATTTAAATGAAAGGTCACCTTGAAAATCAATCAGTTCCATCTCCACCGCAGCGTCGACTTCTTCAAAATATTGCATGACACAAGTAGAGAATTCCTTAGCATCAATCTCTACAAAAGGGGATGTGACGAACTGTGCTGAAATGGAAATATTTCTGAAGTCTTGAAAGCGTGGATTAAATTGATTTTTCACGTCTATATATTGATAGTTATTGTTGTTTTAAGGGGCGGAATTACGAGGTCATCTGCCCCTTTTCAAGTCTGAAATAGCTGCAATACCATGTTCTTTGTTGTTGTAAGGGCGCTGTAAAGTGCCTTGCTGGTCAAGGGTCTGCTTCAAACAGGCAAAGTGCTTGTGTTCACCCTGGGTAAGATTTTTCTCCACAGCTCCAGCTCTTTTGTGAACGAGACCACATCTGATATGGTTCGACCAAATTCTTTATCTTTTCCTTGAAGCTGCAAGTTAAGGTTATTTCGCTTTTAGATTATATCTACAAGAAATGCAAAATCTCGCAGCCAAACCGGATCTTCTGGCTCAGGTAATGATTCACCTCGTTCTTTCGGAAATTCCACCAAAGCAGGAAGTAACTCTTTGAAACCTTGCAAAACCCTGCCTCTGCTAAGCCAACGAACTTCTGTATGAAGCAATAGATCACCATACTGGCATTCTAACTCTTCAGTCAGAGTTCTGAACAAACGTCTTTGAAGTGCATCAGCTCTCACTTTATTTACTGCTAAGACAGACATTTAGGAAACCTGTTGTCTTTACGACACAAGGCAATGAATCCCTTGTCGCTACCTACCATCGCAGGAGCTCCATCGGTTGCCAGGCCCACCAACTTTTGTACAGGAATATTTGAGGCGTCTGGCATCAAGACAACACACATCACTTCAACAAAATATTTCAGGAGACACATAAAACTGAATCAGTCCTTTATTTACTGAGAAATAAATATGCCTCTTTTCTGAAAGTTGTAAGTGGTATAGACAAATATTTCCCAAAAGTTTCATAACTCATGCTGTTTTATATTCCTTTCTATAAGCGTTTTAATATTTGACGTGTCTTATTTTGTTTTAAAACTTGCTGATGTATCTTGTTTTGCAACTCTGTAATCGGATATATCTTATTTTGAAAATAAAATAATCACTCTTCACAAGTATACAGTCAATTTAACACACCAATACAAAAAATGTAAACAGACCGGCACTAACAGAACACGAAAGAATTGCAGCACTCAGACATTGTCCTTTCAGCTGATGCGCTGATCGATGCGCAATAGACCCTGCCAAGATGTGTCTTGTTCTCATTCATCTAATTGTCTTATTTTGAAACCTTCAGCATTTAAAACAGCATGATATGTCCTGTTTTGAATACCTTTCTCCTCCCACGTGTAGAGAGGGCATTTAGGACTTGATAATCAGCCCTAATCTCAAAAATAGTGATACCAGACGACTCATTTTCAGAGGCGATAAGGTTTTTAAAAGCTGAATATGTGTCCGTCCCGTTATATGTCCTTGAAGTGGTAAAACTTTTACCAGCTCTTCTTTTCTTTGGAAATCATCAAAAACCATTCTTATAAAAATGGCCAACTGAGCTGTATGAACTATATTGGTTGATTCGTCAAATTGCAGGGAAAAATAACAGCAGCGGTGTAAGTCAGTTTTAAGTTGTGAAACTACATTAGAACTCATTGATTCAACTCTTCTCATAACTGTATTTGATGACAGTTGAATAGATTGAATAGCAGAGATTATCTCACCTTCGTTTTTTTTAATTTTTAAAGAATGCATCTGCAGCTCCTAAAAATGCCTCTTTGATTAATTTAACATATTCGTAAGGTTTTTATTTTATTTTTAGCAATACTTTTGGTAAAATTAAAAGATGCCTAAGTTGCTGTCTAATTTCTTGAAAAAAGTAGATTGTTGAGCATTTAATTGAGATTTCAGTTGTATTGCCTTCTTTTTCCTTAAGGAAGAATTCTGAGGGAAATCCTTTTCAATACTGGAGTGTACGGTATTGTAATGACGTTCGATGTTTGCTTTCTTCCCAACTGCTACACTTGCATTACAAAGTAAGCACACACATGTGTCCTTTACCTGGGTAAAAAGTAATCAGTTACCCATTCAACATGAAAATGATAAGATTTTTGTTTTTTGCTGGAACTCGTCATAATTAGAACAGTCCGTAGTCCGCAGTATGCATAAAATACAAGAAAAATAAAATAACCTGCACTGCCGATCACACACCAGCCACTGACAGACCCGCGGGACGCGTAGTGAGAATGAGAGGGATGAGTAGTGCAGATTAGCCAACTCAAGCGCTGCGTCTGAAATTCCCCCCGCGAGCTACCAAAAATTTCCCTGCGAGCTACCAGTAGCTCGCGAGCTACGGTTTGGCGACCACTGAACTAAGGCAATTACGATCACTCCGTATTCTTTAGCGTTTCCATTTTGAATAAAAAGAAAATATCAACAGACGAACATAGGCTATACGGTATCTACACCTCTTTTAAAATATCTCAACTAAGAAACAGTTATAAATACCGGTACCGGTAGTAGGAAATGTTCTATTTTATGGAACTTCAAGCGCGTTGACCACCAATAAGTACCGTATGATATTATGTTAATTTTTAGGTATAACTAATACACAAGTATAATAGACGTTGAATTTTTAAAACTAAAAATAATTTTACAATGTTTACATAGTGAAAGCTGAATAAAAATAATTGATATTAACTTCCCAAAAGAACTGAAACTTACTAAGTTGGGTATTAGAATAATTTCGCTGTTAATCTGTGATAGACTCTCGGAGTCCGGATAAAAATATACGATTTGAAGAACACGAAGTAACAAAAAGCGCTTCAAAACAATAGGAAATTAGAATATATCTTAGGCCCCTCTCAAGCAGATATATGCAATTAAACAGGTAAGGGAAAAAAATATGATGCCTTGTGTCAAAATAACCAAAATATCCATAAATATGCAAAAAGCTGATTTTGCATGAACTTCCGGGCTTTAACTATGACATATGATTTACATATTTTAATCTTTAATGTAAAATTACATATGAGTAGTGCAGATTAGCCAACTCAAGCGCTGCGTCTGAAATTCCCCCGCGAGCTACCAAAAATTTCCCTGCGAGCTACCAAGCTGCGAGCTATGAAATACATATTTCATCAAAATGACATTTTTTAAACATAATTTTACTTTACGGTAGCCTATTTAATATTAGGCTACGTACTTATTCTGTCTCTTACTATATATGAAAGTTTTTTTGTCCCAAGAGAAATATACGGTGATTCGAAATAGTTTGTACGACAATGATTGTTCACCTATGGTGCGGACGCAGCTTTTGAAGGGGAAATTAAAAAAAAGGGCTAGGAAGGTAATTAGGGCGTACCGGTACGGGTTTACAGTGGCAGTTTAAGGAAAAGAAGATGCTAATTAAGGGATAAAGTTGTCATAAAATAATTAGTAAAAAGGGTTTACTAAATACAGTTCTAAACTCCAAATTGATGGGAGAAGAAACAAACACCGACATCCATTTGTCACAACCGGAAACAGACAGTTATATTCAAAAAAGGTACATTTGACTTGTACGGTATACAAAAACAAAAGAAGAACACTATGAGAAATACAAAAACAAAAGAAACACACTATGAGAATTTGTGAATGCAAACTCACACTTCCCCCCATTCACAAATTGCACCAAAAAAAATTTAAACAAAAAAAATACATAACTAGCCTTACACTAACAACAAACATTTGCATATCATTCCTTGTATGGTAGCAAAGGGCAACATACAGACTAAAATACAGACATGGATCACATTTGCTTTGATTTAAACCAAGCTTGACAAGCTGTGCAGTGATACAATTGTGCCAATCTTTACCAGCTTGACACAAACCGTAAATACTCTTGTTGAGTTTTTAGCACATAGTCTGGGTATTCTACACTGCGAAAACCTTCTGGTTGACTTACAAATACAGTTTCCTTAATTTTGCTATTAAGGTATGCCGATACAATGTCCAAATGGCAATTATCCCATTCACGCTCTACTCCTATGGCTATAAGGGTTCTAATAGTTTTCCTTTTTACCACAGGACTGTAGGATTCAAGGAAATCTGTACCCTTTATCTGACTGAAACCTTGAGCTACTAAACGTGCTCTATACCTAAGTACTTCACCTTCTTGGTTTCGTTTAGTTTTATACACCCACTTGGTGCCTATGACAGTCTTGCTACCTGAATCTTCTGCAAGTGTCCACACATTATGTTTTTCCAAGAGGGCAATCTCTTGGTTCATTGCTTCAAACCATTTATCTTTGTCATCTCGTGAGGTGGCTTCTTGAAAAGACACCGGATCGTTATATTCTGACCTCAACATGACAATGCGACATTTGACCTTGACTTCATTACAACACACACACTTATTGGGACGTTTTCTCTCTCTACTCGACCTGCGTAATACTGTGTGTTCAGGCTGTAATGGAGAGTCTATTACGACATCAGAATCTGACAAAGAGGCATCACTATCACTTGTTACAGAATTTTCATTTCCTGATTCGGCTACTTCGTGTTCAAACACGTCACCTCCACAATCTTTCTGCTCGACAAACCTCCAACTGTTCTAGGTTCACAATCTATCTGAGTTTCAGGTTTTTCCTGGGCTTTTACAGAAAACGGAAATACATCTTCAACAAATTCTACATTCCTGGATTTAATGACACATTTCTTTTCGATGTCCCATGCACGGTAGCCCCTCGAGTCATCGGGGTACCCTAGCATTGCACCAACATTTGCCCTTGGCACTAACTTTTCCACATGACGTTTATGAATCCAAACTTTACAACCGAATGATTTTAACATAAGCAATTCCTGGTCTGACAACTTTCTACTCGTCCACAGTTCAAATGGGATGTTCTTTACAGTTGATGACACACACCTATTCTTTATATAGCAGGCTGTGCTGATGGCTTCCCCCCAAAATTGAACTGGCATGCCTGACTGAATGAGCATGCACCTACTAGTGGTGAGAAGTTGCTGGTTGAGGCGTTCAGCAACGCCATTCTGTTGGGGAGAGTAAGCCATTGTTAACCTACGAACAATACCTTCCTTTTCAATATAGTTACAAAACTCTGTACTTAAATACTCTCCACCGTTGTCTGAATGGAAAGATTTCAACTTGGTCCCTTGTGCTGTCTCCATTAGGGCCTTAACCTTGAGAAACTCATTAAATGCATCACTCTTATGCTTAAGGAACCTTACATATGAGAATCTGGTACAATCATCAGTAAATGTAATAAAATATTTGCTACCTCCAATCGATGGGTGCTCTAGCTGGCATACATCAGAGAACACAACATCTAATGGCTTCTGAGATACATGATCTCTTTCATTAAATTTAAGTCTTTTCATTTTACCTTGTTTAAAAGTATCACAATCAAGATTCTTTTCTTTGGGTATAAAATCACGATCTGGAATGTTCAGAGCATGGCCAAAACGCTGATGCCATATTCCGCTAGTTACAGCTTTGTTGCTCTTAGCATACACAACCTCCACCTCGTCATTACATGCAAATTCTTTCCCTTGTTCTACCATAAAATAATCACAATTTACCTCATACATATTTCCAACAGCCTCACCCGTAAGGAATATACCCTCATGATCTGACAATACAACTTTGCTATCTTTAATGGTTACGACTGCACCTTTCCTGTCAAATTGACCTACAGATATTAAATTGTCTTGAAGACCTGGGACATACAACACTCTTTTCAGTTTCAGAAAAGAACCTCCACACTTGTCAGATAGCTTCATAAGCACACTTCCCATACCACATACACTAACTACGGATCCATCAGCTGTGTCTACACTACCAGAAACCTTTGGGGTGTAATCATACAGAATATCCTTATAAGGTGTCAGGTGCTCAGTGGCTCCTGAATCTACATACCACCTGCATACACAATCAGATGCATCATACTTGCTTTCAGTTGCCACATAAGCCTTTACCTTAACACTACTAGCATTAACCTGAACACATTCGTTTGCTGCCTCATCGTCCTTTACCGTGGCAATAACCTCACGATTCTTAACCTTAACATTTTCCTTGCGTCCATTACTACAATTCCGGGAAGTATGACCTATCTTGGCACAATTAAAACACAAAACTGAACCTTTCTTTCTTGCTTCATGAACTAAATCACAGAACTTCGCAATATGCCCCTGTTCTTGGCACTTGTAGCACATGAATCCACCACTACCTGTTGGCTTGTTGACACTTTTGCTGCTGTTGACGACCCCCTTGGAATTTAAGCGCATGGCTGCCACCATTGCCTTCACGCTTTCACCCTCAGATTCTTCCTTCTTCAGCCTCGCATAAGTCTCCTGTTCTCGCTCCATCTTTAGTTTGTCCAACTTGTTCTTTCTCTCCTCCAACAATAGTTTGGCTCGCACTACCTTTACACTTAAGTTTTCTTCATTGCTTTCCAATGAACGTATCAAATTTTCGTACTCCCGCTTTTCCAGTCCTCTGAGAATAAAAGCAGCTTTGGCCTTATCCGTAAATTTTATACCTACATCGTCCAACCGTGCACACCAAGTGAGCACTTTATCAACAAATGTACGCATGCTAATGTCACTAGTTTTCTTAAAAAGACACAATTCTTCTAACATCGTCACGATTTGAAGAACTCCGGTATCGCAACATGAAGTCAGAAGATTCTGCCATGCTTCCTTAGCTGTCTCCGCTTCTTTGATATCACCTAGGAAAGGGTTGGTGACCAAACCTATGAGCAAGTTTTTCGCGTCTTGATCTTTGCCCAGTTGGGCCTCGGAGTACTCTTCAACGGGTGTATCTTCTACCTCTCCTGTATCGGTCTTTCGTGGGAAACCTTGAACCGCGTCCCACAGACGCCTTGTTTGAAGCAATGCCTTTGTTCGGGTGCTCCACGCTTTCCAATTGTCTTCCTGTAACCTCACTATTGCAACTACTCGCTCGCTGCTTCCCGTAGCTGAATCCATGTTAGTATGTATACTTAAAATAAAACGTACAAATAGTCCTCACAATAGAAAAATCGTCCACAAAATTCACCAAAAACTATCTTGGATGCACACTTAACTGTCCACATGTGCGCCGCACATATCAACACCCTTTAACGACCGACATTCTCCCATCACAAAGTCCACACATTAACAGCAATAAGCGTTTAACTGGGCTCATAACCTGTCATAAAATAATTAGTAAAAAGGGTTTACTAAATACAGTTCTAAACTCCAAATTGATGGGAGAAGAAACAAACACCGACATCCATTTGTCACAACCGGAAACAGACAGTTATATTCAAAAAAGGTACATTTGACTTGTACGGTATACTTCGAGCATACAATAGGATAGAGAGGCCTTGGCCAGCGGAACATGGGGCCAGAATAAGATCAGCTGATGTTGGTATAAAATGGCGCCTATGCCCAAGTTGTCAGCGCGAGCGTAAATATTATACTTAATAATTATCGATATACGAGCCCATTTTTGCAGTATAATATATTACAAATATGTAAAATACGCATTTTCCCTTATGTAAGAGACTGAATGTGAAGTTATATAACGAAAATGGTTATATCTTGCGCTGCTTACAATTGCAGTCAGAGGTTTGAAAAAGGGAACAGGCTATCTTTTCACGGGTAAGAATTAAAATATGACCTAAAATACAGAGACTTGATTACATACATTTCCCCAATACAGCTGGCATCCAGCGGCGTAGCCGTGCTCGTTAAATCATGCAGCACGCTCGGATATCGCAGGTCGAATCCCGGCGCTGACTGCTGCTATCCCGAGAGTGGTTTATCCCCCAGGATTTTCCACACTCCCCCCAGGCAAATGCCGGGATAGCACCTTAGTTCAAGTCCCGAGGCACCCACCTCATCCCTGTCCCTAATAAAGTTACACACTACTACAATCATCACATCAATACAGGTTATCAGACAAGTTCAACCCACACTCAACTACACGGTGCTGATGACCAAGATGTCACAAGCCCCTTAAATGAATTAACAACCACCAATGCAGCTATACACACTACTGCAGTCATCACAGAAATTTAAGTTATCAGACAAGTTCAACACATAGGCCTACTCAAGTACACAGGGCTGATGACCCGGAAGTCCCTAGCCACCAAAAATGAATTTACTAAATAGGGAAGGGGATAACATTAGGATATTTGTAAGATTTATTGCTGTAGGTGATAAATATTTGGAGTGGGGATATCATTGGTTTTCTTTTAAGATGCAGTGCTGGATATCACTTTGTACGCATAATTAAATGTATTCGCTTATTTCAGCTTCCCTTCAGACCCTGAATTGCTTAATATATGGACCATAAATATGAATTTTAATTGATGATTATCGGCAAACTTTCTTGATTTATAAAGGAAAACCAGCATAATAGAAGCATAGGGCCTACATGTTACTAAAAAAGTAAGCTAGTACTAGAATGCTTTGTAGAGTTTATTATTTTAGATATGTAAAAATATTACAAATATAACCAAGTCAGACAATTATTACGGATAAGAATTATACGTAAACGTATTTTATTCACCATTTTATAATTTCCTAACCATGTAGGCCCTACACAAGTCACCTATGCATTCCAACACTGATATGTCAACACACCAAAATATCGAATATAACGATTATACTTCACACTTTTCATACAAAAAAGAACAGCAATATTCAGAAGGAATTGTAGTTATCGCCACCTTCAACAAAAATAGTCTGTTAATCACAAGGAATACGCTTGAATCGGGATTTAAGTCACTTCATAATGCTATTCTTATGGGAGACATGTTTGTTTTGCCCAACATCAGCTGATCTTATTTTGGCCCCACGGTAAGCCGGTAGAAGCATAGCTGGCGCCCTCTCTATCCTATTGTATGCTCGAAGACGGTATACAAAAACAAAAGAAGAACACTATGAGAAATACAAAAACAAAAGAAACACACTATGAGAAATTGTGAATGCAAACTCACAAAAGTTTTCAAGTGGCATTTAAGCGGCACCATCATATGCATATCTGTTTAGTGTGAATAAATGGCTAAAACCCCGTAGCCTATCCGACTTGGCTGCAGAACCACTTGCAGGGCGAGGTTTCTAGCAATCCAATATCGTCACCGAGTTAGTATCTTCCACGTACCTCGCGGCAAAAGGGAATTTTGAACTCCACGTACGGATAATATGTGAAGTACTATTTACAGACGTGAGTAAATTGCACAATGAAGATGATTCTTACATCCCGAGTTCAACTTGGACATGTTCGTGCCTTGTACAGATTAATTTATAATATTTGACTGCCGAGGATACACAGATTTAAAAGTGCAACTAATAACTTCATTACGACGATAATTATACAAGTAACCCAGTGATAGTAATATAAGTTAGTAAGGATCTTTCAGTCCCTTCCGTTCAATGTTGGTTCTATGAGGGAGGTATGCTGTGTTTGGTTTGAAGTAGGTTTCTTGTAACACGAGGCGGAAGTATTGTCTTGTATTTTCTGAAACTCATTGTATCCAGTTACTGCCAATTTCTTAGTACTCATAGTGTGACTTGAGTTTACTTTCGATTTGGCGTACTGGTATAAGTACGGCCTCATAATTATAATCCTTAGGCGCACTTTGTGTGTTCTAGATTGCTGAACGTTATGGAGCAACAACCATTCATTAAGACTGAGCCAGAATGGCTGTCTGAAACTGATGAATACCCTAATAATGTAAGTTGTATTTATTATGAACTAGCAGAAGTACCCGTTCTTCGAACGGTGTTCGGTGTTAACACCAG
Organism: Meconema thalassinum; assembly: GCA_946902985.2. Taxonomy (NCBI): domain Eukaryota; kingdom Metazoa; phylum Arthropoda; class Insecta; order Orthoptera; family Tettigoniidae; genus Meconema; species Meconema thalassinum. The sequence goes on from OX336397.1 coordinate 150,147,324, forward strand.
ACATTATAATAATAATAATAACAATGTTATTGGTGTTACATCCCTTTTAAGTACTGTTGCTTTTAGAGACGCACCAGACATTATCAATTGAGCTACTGTTGCAATGGTTAGCGGCTTGAAATTCCTTCATAAGTTTATCAGAACGAAGTTAATTTTCTGGGAATATCACACACACTGTTAATTTAAGGGCCTTATAATGTGGTTTTCGGAGATCCTTTATAGACTCGCGAATTTTTTGTCTCACATTGAGAAGTGCAACATATGCTTTGGTCGTCCTTCTAGGATAATTTTTATATTTCGCCTATTTTAGCATGTATTTTGAGAAGTTTTTCCCTATATCCACCCTTCTACTGTATGAAAAGTACGGTGAAGAGTTTTATAAATGATTGGTGTATTGACTCATGTTTACCATACCTAATTTTACGATGCACCAAGCATCCGAACATGAGTTATAGGCGTACATAAGGATACACAGAAAGACAGACAGACAGACAATTCTATTGTCTACAACATATCACCCAGAAATCCAAATATGGGTATATCTACCACACAGTATCAAAGAAAATCATCCATACGATGAACCCGTATGTCGAAAAAAAAAAAGATTAGTTGAAATGTGCTCACAAACTAAATTCACCTAACGTGTACTTCCTGACATGAAATAGAATTGAAAGTCTTGTAGATGAAACGCAATACACGTCACATAAAAACTGACCCTCTACGTTGTGTTGGGTCCCCATACACAGGAAGACCTCTATCATAAATTATAAAAGCTTGTGGTGCATGAAAATTCAGGTTCTTTAGTCTCAAATGGCCCAAATTCCTAAAAGCCGCAAAAAATGCTGATTCAATTCAGGAATTTTTGAAAATAATGTTGTTGTTTGGAGATATAATAGACCTTCTGTACTATATGTCGCACGTGAAAATTGCATGAAAAAATCCTAGATTACCCCTTGACCCCCTTAATGGCATTGGTGAATTATACAGTCTACGTTGGTTCCGTGATAACCTTATATTTGCAAACTTTCACAGAAATGTAATAAATTGCTTCTTACTGAAATAGGTGGAAAGTTGGATGCCACCCCTTGAGATAATGTTGTCATGGTTACGGATTTGCATTCCTTCATTAGTTTGTTAAATTAAATTTAATTAGTTTTCTGGGAATGTTTCAGAAACTGTTGGTATAAGAGCCTTATAGTGTAGTTTTGGAGGACCCTCGAGTTTTATTTCTGGCTACGAGGGGCTTTGTCTCGTCGTTGTACGCCATAATATAATACTACTAATAATAATATAATATAGGGATAGGAATATAATAGACCTGCCATACCACACCCGCAGGTGTAAATCGCGTGAAAAAATTCTAGACTACCCCTTGACCCCCTTAAGCGCATTTTACATATTGATGAAATTTACAGCTTAATTTGGTTCCATAATAACCATCTAGGCGTTTGCAAACTTTCACACTAATGTAATTAATGGAATTGCATTGCGTCTTACATCAATAGATGGACCTCTGAGAATCTGTTGCCATGGTTATCCGCTTGCATTCGTTCAGTAGTTTATTAAATTTAATTAGTTTTCTGGGAATATCTCAAAAACGGTTGGACGTAGGACCTTAAAATGTGTTTTTAGGGCCCCCGAATGTTATCTCTCACATTGAGGGGCTGAAAATGGGCTTTGTCTCGTCCTTCTACTCCTATTTCAGTATGTATTTTAAGGGGGTATGCCCCCTTTTATGATAGGTACAGAGAAGAGATACATCAATGATTAGTGTCGTGCCTCTGATGGATATCTGTACCAAATTTTGCGTTGATACACCCAGCCGTTCTCGATTTATAAGGGAACAAAGTTGTCCACAATCAAACAAACAGACAGACAGACCAAAACATTATTTTCGCGCGCATCTATCATAAAACAGTCTGAAACGTGTAAATAACTCAAATTTCCGTAGAAATTCAGAAAAAAAAAACAGACAAATTTTCTATTTATATATGTAGAGATATACTGCACGGCTCGGTGTTGACCGTGTTTTATTGCACAAATTTAGGTTTTACTCGCTAACCGTTGGAGATACACGAAACGTGTTAAGGACCTTTTGGATAGAAAATTGAATGTTAAAGCTCATGTATGCCATCAAAAGGTTGCTATTTCTTAGCGTTCTCTTTTTATTTGAAATGGAAATATCAAATTTTGAAACTAAAGGGTGTAGTGACGTCATAAATGTGGGTTTTACTCGCTAACCGTTGGAGATAAACGAAAAGTGAAGCTCGTATGTAGCGTCAAAAGCTTGCTATTTCTTATCGTTCTCTTTTTATTTGATAAGGAAATATGAAGTTTTGATTAAAGTGTGTAGTGACGTCAATAAAATGGTCGCCATTTTTAATAGTGCAAATTATCGAAATAAAATGTATCCTATATGTAAACCTGGTAAATCAGCTACATCCATGCAAATTTCATTTAAATCGGACCAGTGGTTCTTGCGTTATTGAGTAGCACACAGACAGACAGAAAGACAGACACACACCATCTCATTTTTATATATTAGTATAGCAGAAGTACCCGTCCTTCGAACGGTGTTATATATTAACACCAGACATTATCAATTGAGCTACTGTTGCAATGGTTAGCGGTTTTTCATTCCTTCATAAGTTTATCAGAACGAAGTTAGTTTCCAGGGAATACCACACACACTGTTAATTTAAGGGCCTTAAAATGTGGTTTTCGGAGACCCCTTATAGACTCGCGAATTTTGTGTCTCACATTGAGAAGCGCAACATATGCTTTGATCGTCCTTATAGGATAATTTTTTATATTTCGCCTATTTTAGCATGTATTTTGAGAAGTTTTTCCCTATATCCACCCTTCTACTGTTTGAAAAGTACGGTGAGGAGTTTTATAAATGATTGGTGTATTGACTCATGTTTACCATACCTAATTTTTCGATGCACCACGCCTACGAACACGATTTATAGGCGTACATAAAGATACACAGAAAGACAGACAGACAATTCTATTGTCTACAACATATCACCCAGATATCCAAATATGGGTATATCTGCCATACAGTATCAAACAAAATCATCCTTACGATGAACCCGTATGTCGATAAAAGAAAGATTAGTTAAAATTTGCTCTCAAACTAAATTCACCTAACTTGTACTTCTTGACGTGAAATAGAATTGAAAGACTTGTAGACGAAACGCAATACACCTGACATAAAAAATGACCCTCTACGTTGTGTTAGGTCCACATACACAGGAAGACCTCTTTCATAAATTATAAAGGCTTGTGGTGCATGAAAATTCAGGTTCTTTAGTCTCAAATGGCCCAAATTCCTAAAAGCCGCAAAAAATGCTGATTCAATTCAGGAATTTTTGAAAATAATGTTGCTGTTTGGAGATATAAAGGATGATTGTAGTTTTACGTGACCATTAATCGCGAGATCATAAGCCACGGGACCTCCATTTTACGTGGAATCTGAACCACAGGGCATGGCATTTCACTTTGCAAATGTTTGGAGATATAATAGTCCTTCTGTACTATATGTCGCACGTGAAAATTGCATGAAAAAAATCTAGGTTACCCCTTGACCCCCTTAATTGCATTGATGAATTATACAGTCTACGTTGGTTCCGTGATAACCGTATAGCCATTTGCAAACTTTCACAGGAATGTAATAAATAGAGTGACATTACTTCTTACAGAAATAGATGGAAAGTTGGATGCCACCCTTTGAGATAATGTTGTCATGGTTAGCGATTTCCATTCCTTCATTAGTTTGTTAAATTAAATTAGTTTTCTGGGAATATTTCAGATACTTTTGGTTTTAGGGCCTTATAATGTAGTTTTCGAGGACCCTTTAGGGCCCCCAAGTTTTGTTTCTGGCACTGAGGGGGCTTTGTCTCCTCGTTGTACGCCATAATATAATAATAATAATATAATATAGGGACAGGAATATAATAGACCTGCCGTACCACACCCGGAGGTGTAAATCGCGTGAAAAAATTCTACTGCACCCCTTGACCCCCTTAAGCGCATTATACGTATTGATGAATTCTACTGCTTAATTTGGTTCCGTGATAACCTTCTAGCCGTTTGCAAACTTTCACACCAATGTAATTAATGGAATTGCATTGCGTCTTACAACAATAGATGGACCTCTGCGAATCTGTTGCCATGGTTACCGGCTTGTATTCGTTCATTAGTTTATTAAATGAAATTAGGGTTCTGGGAATATCTCAAAAACGGTTGGTTTTAGGGCCTTAAAATGTGGATTTCGGGGACCCTTCAGGGCCCCCGAGTTTTGTCTCTCACATCGAGGGGCTGAAAATGATTTTTGTCTCGTCCTTCTACTCCTATTTCAGCATGCATTTTAAGGGGGTAGGCCCCCTTTTATGAGAGGTACGGAGAAGGGTTGCATCAATGATTAGTGTCGTGCCTCTGATGGATATCTGTACAAAATTTTACGTTGATACACCCAGCCGTTCTCGAGTTATAAGGGAACAAATTTGTCCACAGACAATCAAACAAACATACAGACCAAAACATTATTTTCGCGCGCATCTATCATAAAACAGTCTGAAACGTGTAAATAACTCAAATTTCCGTAGAAATTCAGAAAAAAACAGACAAATTTTATATTTATATATATAGAGATATACTGCACCGCTCGGTGTTGACCGTGTTTTATTGCACAAATTTAGGTTATACTCGCTAACCGTCGGAGATACACGAAAAGTGATACGAACCTTTTGGATAGAAAATTAAATGCTAAAGCTCGTGTATACCATCAAAAGTTTGCAATTTCTTAGCGTTCTCTTTTTATTTGAAATGGAAATATGAAATTTTGAAACCAAAGGGTGTAGTGACGTCACAAAAGTAGGTTTTGCTCGCTAACCGTTGGAGATACACGAAAAGTGATAAGGACCTTTCGGATAGGAAATTAAATTTCAAAGCTCATATGTGCCATCAAAAGTTTGCTATTTCCTACCGTTCTCTTTTTATTTGATATGGAAATATGAAATTTTGAAACCAAAGGGTGTAGTGACGTCACAAAAGTAGGTTTTGCTCGCTAACCGTTGGAGATACACGAAAAGTGATAAGGACCTTTCGGATAGGAAATTAAATTTCAAAGCTCGTATGTGCCATCAAAAGTTTGCTATTTCCTACCGTTCTCTTTTTATTTGATATGGAAATATGAAATTTTGAAACCAAAAGGTGTAGTGACGTCACTAAAATGGTCGCCATTTCTTAATAGTGCAAAATATCGAAATTAAAAGTATCCTATATGTAAACCTGGTATTTCAGCTACATCCATGCAAAATTTCATTTAAATCGGACCAGTGGTTCTTTCGTTATTAGGTAACAGACAGACAGACAGACAGACAGACAGACAGAAAGACAGACACACACCATCTCATTTTTATATATTAGTACTAGCAGAAGTACCCGTTCTTTGAACGGTGTTCGGTGTTAACACCAGACATTATAATAATAATAATAATAATAATAATAATAATGTAATTGGTGTTACGTCCCTTTTAAGTACTGTTGCTTTTAGAGACGCACCAGACATTATCAATTGAGCTACTGTTGCAATGGTTAGCGGCTTGTCATTCCTTCATTAGTTTATCAAAACGAAGTTAGTTTTCTGGGAATATCACACACACTGTTAATTTAAGGGCCTTATAATGTGGTTTTCGGAGACCCTTTATAGACTCGCGAATTTTGTGTCTCACATTGAGAAGTGCAACATATGCTTTGGTCGTCCTTCTAGGATAATTTTATATTTCGCCTATTTTAGCATGTATTTTGAGAAGTTTTTCCCTATATCCACCCTTCTACTGTATGAAATGAACGGTGAAGAGTTTTATAAATGATTGGTGTATTGACTCATGTTTACCATACCTAATTTTACGATGCACCAAGCATCCGAACATGAGTTATAGGCGTACATAAGGATACACAGAAAGACAGACAGACAGACAGACAATACTATTGTCTACAACATATCACCCAGAAATCCAAATATGGGTATATCTACCACACAGTATCAAAGAAAATCATCCTTACGATGAACCCGTATGTCGACAAAAAAAAAAAAAAAAAAGATTAGTTGAAATGTGCTCTCAAACTAAATTCACCTGACGTGTACTTCCTGACATGAAATAGAATTGAAAGCCTTGTAAATGAAACGCAATACACGTCACATAAAACTGACCCTCTACGTTGTGTTGGGTCCCCATATACAGGAAGACCTCTTTCATAAATTATAAAAGCTTGTGGTGCATGAAAATTCAGGTTCTTTAGACTCAAATGGCCCAAATTCCTAAAAGCCTCAAAAAATGCTGATTCAATTCAGGAATTTTTGAAAATAATGTTGTTGTTTGGAGATATAATAGACCTTCTGCACTATATGTCGCACGTGAAAATTGCATGAAAAAATCCTAGGTTACCCCTTGATCCCCTTAATTGCATTGATGAATTATACAGTCTACGTTGGTTCCGTGATAAACTTATATTTGCAAACTTTCACAGAAATGTAACAAATGTAATAAATTGCTTCTTACTGAAATAGATGGAAAGTTGGATGTCACCCCTTGAGATAATGTTGTCATGGTTACCGATTTGCATTCCTTCATTAGTTTGTTAAATTAAACTTAATTAGTTTTCTGGGAATGTTTCAGAAACTGTTGGTTTTAGAGCCTTATAATGTAGTTTTCGAGGACCCTCGAGTTTTATTTCTGGCACCGAGGGGCATTGTCTCGTCGTTGTACGCCATAATATAATACTAATAATAATAATATAACATAGGGATAGGAATATAATAGACCTGCCATACCACACCCGCAGATGTAAATCGCGTGAAAAAAATCTAGACTACCCCTTGACCCCCTTAAGCGCATTTTACGTATTGATGAAATTTACAGCTTAATTTGGTTCCATAATAACCATCTAACCGTTTGCAAACTTTCACACTAATGTAATTAATGGAATTGTATTGCGTCTTACAGCAATAGATGGATCTCTGAGAATCTGTTGCCATGGTTATCGGCTCGCATTCGTTCATAGTTAATTAAATTAAATTAGTTTTCTGGGAATATCTCAAAAACGGTTGGACGTAGGACCTTAAAATGTGCTTTTAGGGCCCCCGAGTTTTGTCTCTCACATTGAGGGGCTGAAAATGAGCATTGTCTCGTCCTTCTACTCCTATTTCAATATGTATTTTAAGGGGGTATGCCTCCTTTTATGAGAGGTATAGAGAAGAGTTACATCAAAGATTAGTGTCGTGCCTCTGATGGATATCTGTACCAAATTTTACGTTGATACACCCAGCCGTTCTCGAGTTATAAGGGAACATAGTTGTCCACAGACAATCAAGCAAACAGACAGACAGACCAAAACATTATTTTCGCGCGCATCTATCATAAAACAGTCTGAAACGTGTAAATAACTCAAATTTCCGTAGAAATTCAGAAAAAAACAGACAAATTTTATTTTTTATATATGTAGAGATATACTGCACCGCTCGATGTGACCGTGTTTTATTGCACAAATTTAGGTTTTACTCGCTAACCGTCGGAGATACACGAAAAGTGATAAGAACCTTTTGGATAGAAAATTAAATGCTAAAGCTCGTGTATACCATCAAAAGTTTGCTATTTCTTAGCGGTCTCTTTTTATTTGAAATGGAAATATGAAATTTTGAAACCAAAGGGTGTAGTGACGTCACAAAAGTAGGTTTTACTCGCTAACCGTTGGAGATACACGAAAAGTGATAAGGACCTTTCGGATAGAAAATTAAATTTTGAAGCACGTATGTGCCATCAAAAGTTTGCTATTTCCTACCGTTCTCTTTTTATTTGATATGGAAATATGAAATTTTGAAACCAAAGGGTGTAGTGACGTCACTAAAATGGTCGCCATTTCTTAATAGTGCAAAATAACGAAATTAAAAGTATCCTATATGTAAACCTGGTATTTCAGCTACATCCATGCAAAATTTCATTTAAATCGGACCAGTGGTTCTTGCGTTATTAGGTAACAGACAGAAAGACACACACCATCTCATTTTTATATATTAGTATGATGATATCGTGTTACATAGCTACCAAACAGAAGGCTAACCAGGATGTTTAATATTTTATTTTTTACGTACCTTAGTACAGTTATTCTGTCAGTATGTTTTATGATGGCTCATACTTTTATAATCATTTCTAGGAATCAATTGACCCGCTACCCACTTATAATCTGCTGAATAACTCTAGTGATATATATGAATATGTTCACTGTGCTTGTACCCTGGGCCCAATTGTAGGTGAAATCCACACCACATGCTGTGCTAACAGTAGCTAATTTATTGGCAATGCAGGTTTGTTCCGCTGGCACCCTGGGCCCTATTGTAGGTGAAGTCCACACCACATGCTGTGCTAACAGTAGCTAATTTATTGACAATGCAGGTTTGTTCCGCTGGCACCCTGGGTCCTATTTTAGGTGAAGTCCACACCACATGCTGTGCTAACAGTAGCTAATTTATTGGCAATGCAGGTTTGTTCCGCTGGCACCCTGGGCCCTATTTTAGGTGAAGTCCACACCACATGCTGTGCTAACAGTAGCTAATTTATTGGCAATGCAGGTTTGTTCCGCTGGCACCCTGGGCCCTATTTTAGGTGAAGTCCACCCCACATGCTGTGCTAACAGTAGCTAATTTATTGGTAATGCAGGTTTACCCTGCTTGCACCCTGGGCCCAATTGTAGGGGAAATCCACACCACATGCTGTGCTAACAGTAGCTAATTTATTGGCAATGCAGGTTTGTTCCGCTGGCACCCTGGGCCCTATTGTTGGTGAAGTCCACACCACATGCTGTGCTAACAGTAGCTAATTTATTGGCAATGCAGGTTTGTTCCGCTGGCACCCTGGGCCCTATTTTAGGTGAAGTCCACACCACATGCTGTGCTAACAGTAGCTAATTTATTGGCAATGTAGGTTTGTTCCGCTGGCACCCTGGGCCCTATTTTAGGTGAAGTCCACACCACATGCTGTGCTAACAGTAGCTTATTTATTGGCAATGCAGGTTTGTTCCGCTGGCACCCTGGGCCCTATTTTAGGTGAAGTCCACACCACATGCTGTGCTTACAGTAGCTAATTTATTGGCAATGCAGGTTTGTTCCGCTGACACCCTGGGCCCTATTTTAGGTGAAGTCCACACCACATGCTGTGCAAACAGTAGCTAATTTTTTGGTAATGCAGGTGTCTCCTGGTACCCTGGGCCCTATTGTACGTGAATTCCACACACATGTTGTTCTAACTTTAGGTAATTTATTGGTAACTAGCAGAAGTACCCGTTCTTCGAACCGTGTTCGGTGTTAATACCAGACATTATCAATTGAGCTACTGTTCCAATGGTTAGCGGTTTGTCATTCATTCATACGTTTATCAGAACGAAGTTAGTTTTCTGGGAATATCACACACACTGTTAATTTAAGGGCCTTAAAATGTGGTTTGCGGAGACCCTTTATAGACTCCCGAATTTTGTGTCTCACATTGAGAAGCGCAACATATGCTATGGTCGTGCTTCTAGGATAATTTTCATATTTCGCCTATTTTAGCATGTATTTTGAGAAGTTTTTCCCTATATCCACCTTTCTACTGTATGAAAAGTAGGCCTACGGTGAAGAGTTTTATAAATGACAAGCTGTACCCGGCATGCGTTGCAATGCCAATCAAAGAAAGTGTTGGCGTTGAAATTCTGTTTCTTGAAGTGCTTTTGGATACACAACATGTTAACTGCCTCTAAGCTATCGTAAAATGGATTTTCTAATTTAGAACCATTCGTGGGAGCGTGCACAACAACTTTCAAAAGTTTCATCGCTGTCACTCATTTGTTCAATCTACTCGTACGCTACCTATTATGAAATGGATTTACTAAGTCGAAACCCTTCCCTGGCGTGTACACAATAATTCATCAATGATTCATCGCATCGGATGAATGGTATATGCACATATACGGGGTTTTGTTTAAACGATTCGTGCGCTGGCACTCATTTGTTGAATCTACTCGTGCGCTACCTATTGAGAAATGTATTACTAAGTCGAAGCCCTTCCCTGGCGTGTACACAATAACTCATCAAGGTTTCATCGCAATCGAAGAATGTTATATGAATGCAATAGGGGATTTTGTTGAAACGCTTCGCGCGTCGTCACCCATTTGTTGCCTCTACTCTTGCGCTACTTATTGTGAAATGGATTTACTAAGTCCCCTTCCCTGGCGGGTACTCAATAACTGATCAATGTTTCATCGCAATCGGATGAATAGTATATGAACACATACCTGATTTTGTTTAAACGATTCGCGCTCCGTCACTCATTTGTTGAATCTACTCGTGCGCTACCTACTGTAAAATGTATTTACTAAGTTAGAAACCGTCACGTAAGTGTCCACAACATCTCACCCAAGTTTCATCGCTATCGGACTAATGGGATATGAAGACATAGGGGACTGTATTGAAACGCTCCGCGTGTCGTCGTTCATTTGTCGAATCTACTCGTGTGCTACCTACTGTGAAATGTATTTACTAAGCCAGAAACCTTCCTTGGAGTGTCCACCATATTTCACCCAAGTTTCACCGCTAACGGCAGAATGGTATATGACTTGGTATGGACATTGTTGAAACGCTTCGCGCGTCGTCCCTCATTTGTTGAATCAACTTGTGCGCTGCATATTGTATAGGGGATTTACTAAGCCAGAAATTTTCCATGACGTGTACACAACATCTCACCCAAGTTTCATAGCTACGGACGAATGGTACATGTATTCATACGAGACTTGGTTGAAACGCTCCGCGTGTCGTCGCTCATTTATTGATTCTACTCTTGCGCTACATATTGTAATATGGATGTACTCAGCCAGAAACCTTCCCTGGAGTGTACACAACATCTCACCCAAGTTTCATCGCAATCGGATGAATGGTATGCGAACGTATACGGGACGTTGTCGAAACGCTTCGCGCGTAGTCACTCATTTGTTGAACATAAACGTGCGCTTCGTATTGTATAATGGATTTACTTAGCCAGAAACCTTTCCTGGAGTGTACACAACAATTCACCAAACATTTATCACTATCAGACGAATGGTATATGACTTTATACGGGACTTTATTGAAACGCTTCGCGTGTCATCGCTCATTTGTTGAATCTACTGGTGCGCTACCTATTGTAAAATGTATGTACTAAGCCAGAAACCTTCCCTGGAGTGTACACAACATATCACCCAAGTTTCATCGCTATCGGATGAATGGTAAATGAAATTATATGGGACTTTGTTGAAACGCTTCGCGCGTCGTCGCTCATTTGTTGATTCTACTCGTGCTCTACTTATTTTTAAAGGGATTTACTAAGCTGGAAACCTTCCCTGGAGTGCACACAAAATCTCAGCCTAGTTTCATCGCTATCGGACGAATGGTATATGAACGCAAACGTGACTTTGTTGAAATGCTTCGCGCGTCGTAGCTCATTTGTTGAATCTACTCGTGCGCTGCCTATTGTAAAGTGGATGTACTAAGACAGAAAATTTCCCTGCAGTGTACACAACATTTTACGCAAGTTTCATAGCTCTCGGACGAATGGTATATGAATGCATACGGGACTTTGTTGAAACGCTGTGCGTGTCGTCGCTCATTTGTTGAATCTACTCGTGCGCTATCTACTGTGAAATGTATTCACTAATTTTGAAACCTTCACGTAAGTGTACACAACATCTCACCCAAGTTTCATCGCTATCGGACGAATGGTATATGAACACATACGGGACTTTGTTGAAATGCTTCGCGCATCGTCGCTCATTTGTTGAATCTACGCGTGCGCTACCTATTGTATAATGGATTTACTAAGTCAGAAACCTTCCTTGGAGTGTACTCAACATCTCACCCAAGTTTCATCGCAATCGGACGAATGGTATATGAACGCATAGGAGACATACATACCCACAGACAAACTATCACGTTACATTGATTTATATATATATAGATTAGTGTATTGACTCTCATGGATGCCATACCTAATTTTACGATGCACCATGCATCCAAACACGAGTTATAGGCGTACATAAAGATACACAGAAAGTCAGACAGACAATTCTATTGTCTACAACATATCATCCAGATATCCAAATGTGGGTATATCTACCACACAGTATCAAACAAAATCATCCTTACGATGAACCCGTATGTCGACAAAGAAAAAAAAAAGATTAGTTTAAATGTGTTCTCAAACTAAATTCACCTAACGTGTACTTCCTGACGTGAAATAGAATTGAAAGCCTTGTAGACGAAACACAATACACGTCCCATAAAAACTGACCCTCTATGTTGTGTTAGGTCCCCATACACAGGAAGACCCCTTTCATAAATTATAAAGGCTTGTGGTGCATGAAAATTTAGGTTCTTTAGCCTCAAATGACTCGAATTCCTAAAAGCCGCAGAAAAAAAAAAGATTCAATTCAGGAATTTTTGAAAATAAGGTTGCTGTTTGGCGATATAATAGACCTTCTGTACTATATGTCGCACGTGAAAAAATTGTAGGTTACCCCTTGATGCCCTTAATTGCATTGATAAACTATACAGTCTAAGTTGGTTCCGTGATAACCTTATAGCCATTTGCAAACTTTCACAGAAATGTAATAAATGGAGTGGCATTGCTTCTTACAGAAATAGAAGGAAAGTTGGAAGTCACCCATTGAGATAATGTCATGGTTACCGACTTGCATTCTTTCATTGGTTTGTTAAATTAAATAAAATTACTTCTCTTGGAATATCTCTGAAACTGTTGGTTTTAGAGCCTTTTAATGTAGTTTTCGAGGACCCTTTGGGGCCCCCTAGTTTAGTTTCTCGTCGTTGTACGCCATAATAATAATAATAATTTAATATAGGGATAGGAATATAATAGACCTGCCGTACCACACCCGCAGGTGAAAATGCGTGAAAAAATTCTAGAGTACCCCTTGACCCCCTTAAAGGCCCAGGCAACTTATTTTCGAGTTTTAGTTTCCTAACTCACTGATTCCATTATTAAATTTTAATCAACGTACTGAAAACCCTAGAGCGTTATTTTATTTTGTTCAGGTGGTATAAGCGGAAAACGACGACAATGCTTGAGCGTGTGACGTCACTGGAGCCGAGCCGCCTTCCGCGCGCCAACAGTAGGCATAGCAGAATCAGACAGTGCAGCTGTTGTTTCGGTGTATTTACATACTGTAAATGATACCAAAGTGAAAACATGGTTTACTGCGTTGTGTATGGTTGCAAGCACGCAACCACTTCGAAAACATCGAATGCAAAAGATGTAGGTTTTCACAGATTCCCCAGTCGAGAGAAATCTCCAGAAAGATAACGATCTTGGCTATCTAGAATCAGTCCCGCTGATTTCTCACCAACCCGAAATAGTCGCGTATGCTCTACACATTTCAGAGAGCAGGACTATGAACTATCGAGCAGATACAAAGCAGAACTCCTGAAGCAAAAAAGGAAACTTGTGTTAAAAAAGAAAGGTGATGTGCCCGTGCTAAATTTGAAAGGAATGAAACTTGTTCCGTTGACAAGGCGTACATCTTCATATATTAGGAAGAACATTTTAACTGAAGCGATTGAATGTACCTCTGCGAGTGTTTCAAGTGTTGCCCCGAGTGTTTGCAGTGAAAAGGAGAGTGTTTGCAGTGAAAATGAGAGTGTTATCCATGATGAATCCAGCATGTCTGAAAATCCCAATACAGTTGGAGTACGGTGCGAATTAGGAAGAGAAACATTTAGAAACGCAAAGTGTTACGATAGTGACAGTGATCCTGGTGTTCGTGGTGCAATATATTGTATGAAGCAGATGAAGAGAGTGATACTACCTCGGAGGATGATGATGATGATGATGATGACAATGACAGGGAAGGAGATGAAACAGTACAACCGGAGGTGGTGAGTAGAAAAAATAAAGCATGGCATTTCAGTGAGACTACGTTGCTGTTCGTAATGTGGCAGAACCTGCTACTTCTCTTTGCTAGGTGCCTTACCTGCGGCAAGAAAGTAATTCAAACTATTCCTTCTACTAAAGGACCTGCTGTGAGTGTCCAAATGACCTGTCTAGCAGGCCATACTGTCGTATGGAGATCTCATAAGAATGTTAACAAATTCTCCATGATATCAGTCACCTTGGCTACTGGTATGTACATAACGGGAGTGGGTATTGCGTTACTGAAATCGTTGACAGGCTGTATTGATTTATGTTTCATGAGCCACACAACATTTTACAAAATTGTGAAACGAATCGTTACCCCAGCTATTAGGCATACATGGGCTCTGCATCGTGGTAACCCCGTCAAGAATCTCATGTTATCCGGTAGGAGGGTGTGGATTGCTGTGATGGTCAATTTGACAGTCCAGGTTTTTGTGCAAAATATGTAACATATTCTGTGATGGACATCAGCTCAGAGGAAATTATTGACTTTGTTGTTCTGCAACGAGGCCAAGTTTTCGGCAAGTTGGAAAAGCCCGCGTCTGATAAAGTGCTATCAAAACTATCAACAGAAGGACTAAATATAGAACTATTCTCATCCGACCGGCATCAGGACGTTCGAAAGCTTTTACGAACCAATTACCCTGGAATCATTCATGAGTTTGATGTGTGGCACCTTCCGAAAGCTTAGGTAAAAAGCTGAAAGTAGTAGCGACCAAGGCACCCGCAATATTAGAATGGAAACACAGCATTATGAATCATCTTTAGTGGTCAGCTATGACATATCAGAACAATGAGGAGCTACTTGTTGAGAAATTTTTGTCCGTTCTGAATCATATTTGTGACACACATTCATGGTTAGGAAACACTCACTTTCACCAATGTGAGCACGAAAAAATAATCGAAAATCCAACGCAAAAAAACAAAATGGCTCAATAGAAATTCTCTAGACTATGGTATCATAGCCAGCGTTCTCAAAGACAAGCGTTTTATAAAAGACTTGCAAAGCATAAAACATTACTGTCACACTGGGTCCCTTGAATCTTACCATAACGTCCGACTGAAATATATGCCTAAAAGATCCAGTTTCTCATTTCACGGAATGGTAAATCGATCTATGTTAGCTATTATGGATCACAATAACAATGTAAAACGTGATCAAACGGGTGAAACACTTAGATACTCAAAATCATCAAAAAAGTGGATTGACAGTAAGGTCTATAAGGAGAAAGAATACGGATGGAGAACAGATATACTTCTCGAAGTAATTGGAATGGCAAATGGACAAAAGCACGTCACTCCCTTAGAAGAAGATCCATACTATGAGCCGGAACTACCAAGAAACATTGCTTCTGACCCCTGGCCCTTTGATGGAGTGTTCTCGCATTTCACCCGATTTCATCAGCTATACACTCTATCTAATACTCCCAATTGTTAAAATAACTGTGTGTAAAATATATAATTTAATATAGGTATTTATTTTATACTTACAAATATTCAATTGTTAAAGGACTGTTTCATCACATCTTCAGAAAAGATTGCCATAAAATATTCTAAATATAGTTTCAAATTTATTAATCAAAGTATTCTGGTTCTTGCCCCTCAGCAGCATGGAATCCTACGTATGTACCTCCTTCATAGGGATACTGTTGTCGAATTGCCTTCACGACACAAGACGGTATAACTTTCCTCTTCTTTCTTCCTAAAGGAGTCCATGAGTAGAAAGGTCCCCGTGCCAAACAATACACGTCACACTTTCACGCAATTCATTCATTGTTTCAGTGTTTGTACAGCAGAAACTTTCAGCAGCAGTGGGCATCACCTCACACTGTTCACAGTTACACCAGTCGGTGTTCCCCAGTCTTTCCTGGTTCTTTTTCTACTCCAGATGTTGTGCACTTTGGTTCAAACTGATAAGGCTTCACTTTTATGGACATGACTACTTATTCCAAACAGCAAGCTCACTCTGCACTCTGACAATCACTAGTAGACAGACCAAACTGGCGCGCAATACCGTGTCGTAAGGCTCCAGTCACGTCACGCTGTCCCCTACCTAAAACTTCGAATCTTCGTATCGCGCAAGCTAATCGAGATTTTTAATTTCCAATTTCGACATTCCAATGTTCAGCTCGAAATCTAACTGAATTCATTAAAAACAGAACATGGATTTTCATGAGTTTACTGGGCCTTTAAGCGTATTATAGACTACGTATTGATGAATTTTACAGCTTAATTTGGTTCCTTGATAACCTTCTAGCCGTTTGCAAACTTTCACACTAATGTAATTAATGGAATTGCATTGCTTCTTACAGCAATAGATGGGCCTCTGAGATTCTGTTACCATGGTTACCGGCTTGCATTCTTGCATTATTTTATTAAATGAAATTGGTTTTCTGGGAATATCTCAAAAAAGGTTGGTTTTAGGACCTTTAGGGCCCCCGAAATTTGTCCCTTACAGTGAGGGGCGGAAAATGAGCTCTGTCTCGTTCTTCTACGCCTATTTCAGTGTGTATTTTAAGGAGGTAGGCCCCCTTTTATGAGAGCACGGAGAAGAGTTACATCAATGATTAATGTCGTGTCTATGATGGATATGTGTACCGAATTTTACGTTGATACACCCAGCCGTTCTAAGGGAACAAAGTTGTCCACAAACAAACAAACAAACAGATAGACAAAAAAATATTTTCACGCGCATCAATCATAAAACAGTCTGAAACGCGTAAATAACTCAAATTTTCGCAGAAATTCAGAAGAAACAGACAAACTTTCATTTGTATAATTTATATCTTCTTCTCCTTCTTCTTCTTCTACCTTATCCGATACGGACGTTGGCTACCACCATGGCTATCACCTTCGTATCCTGTGCGATTCTGAAGATTTCCCTGGAAGACATCCCAAACCACGTTCTTAAATTATCCATCCAAGTTTTTCGTCTCCTTCCCGGTCCACGCTGACCTTCAATTTTACCCTGAAGTATAACTTGGAGCAGACGGTATTTTGGATTCCTCAGCATGTGTCTCAAGTATTCCAATTTCCTCTTCTTAATTGTGTTTAACAGCTCAGGTTGGCTGCTCACACGCTGAAGAACCTCGGCATTACTCACATGTTCTGTCCACGAGATTTTAAGAATCCGCCGGTATATCCACATTTCAAAAGCTCGAATCTTCTTATCCGTAGCTACGGACAAGGTCCAAGCTTCAACACCATAAAGAAGGGTGGAGAAAAACATAACACTTCACAATTCTTTTCGTAAGCGTCATACTGAGATCTTGACAGCATAGTAGTTGTTTCATTGTCATAAAGATGAATCTAGCCTTCTCTATATGGCATCTTATTTCAACCGAAGGATCCCAATTCTCATTAATATTCTGTCCTAAATAAACCAAACTCTTGACTCGCTCAATTTGATGTCCGTCCACTAAAAGGACTTGTGACAATGCTCGTTTTTGCGATATTATCATATATTTTGTTTTCTTAATGTTGAGGTCAAGGCCATGTTGTTTACTCTTTGGATACATCATAGTAACAATCTCTTTAAGTCCTTCGAAACTATTTGCAATCAATACAGTATCATCTGCGTCCCGTATATTATTAATATAATTACCATTGACCTTAATACATTGTTGAATGCCATCAAGTGCCTCAGAGAAAATCTGTTCTGCATAGATATTAAAAAGAAATGGTGTAAGAATGCATCCCTGTCTCACTCCACGCATTATTTCCACTGAGATCGATATATGTCCAACAATTCTGATTCTAGCCTTTTGACCCCAGTATAAATTAATGATGATCCCAATGTCTTTCTCATCTATTCCTGAGTTCTTGAGTGCATTATACAACTTATCATGCTGACAACGGTCAAAGGCTTTTGCATAGTCCAGAAAACATGCATATACATCCTGATTTACCTCACGGCATCTCTGGAAAAGGAATTGAAGCGCAAATAATGCCTCACGATTTCCTAGACCGTTGCGGAACCCAAACTGCGTGTCACTGATATTCATCTCGCATTTCCTGTACATGCGATTATGGATAACTTTGAGAAATATCTTGAGCACATGACTCATAAGACTGATTGTCCTAAAGTCACTGCATGACTTAGCCATCGGTTTCTTCGGAAGAGCAATAAATGTAGACAAGAGCCAGTCTTTTGGTAATGTGCCCGTGTTGCATATCTTGTTATATAATGTAGTGAGCGTCATAATGCTATCATCATCCAAGATCTTCAATAATTCCACTGGAATGTCATCTTGACCAGGAGCCTTACCATTTTCGCTATCCTAATCGCATATTTCACTTCATTCATGGTGATCATGGGTCCAACAACAGGAGGAATTTGGGGTCGGGAAGGACGATGATCATCATTAAAGAGCTCTTGTATATAGTTCTCCCAAACCTGTAATTTTTCTTCAACTTCAAATACCGTACTACCTTGACTATCAACTAAGTTGACTGTGTTTCTTTTCCTATGTCTACCTGAAACTTCTTTGATTTTCTTATGGACCTGGAAAATATCATATTTACTATTAAGTTCTTCAATTTCTTTGCACCTATCTGACATCCAAGCTTCCTTGGCTTGTCTGATCTAATTCTTTATCAAGCTATGAATCAACCAATATTCTTCATTATCTCTTCCTTTGACTTCTCTTCGTTTATTCATTAGATTCAATATTTCATCCGTCATCCATGCCTTCCCTTTTTTATGTTGTCTTATTCCTATGAAAATGATCTCCAACCCACTTCAATGAGGTTTTAAAATTGTCCCAAAGTTCCATGGGCTGCATGTCATTTGAATTCAACATCTTAAGATCAGTGGCAAGAGCAGCAGCCACCTGTGACCTTGTATTTATTTCCCGAAGGGAATCAGTATCATATTTCTTTTGTGTTGTTTTTATCGGAATCTTGTTAAGCCGAACACAGATTTGGCTAATGAAAGTATTGTGGTCAGAAGGAACATCTGCTCCTGGATAGGTTTTTGCAAAATCACGCTATTTCTAAATCTGTTTTTAATTAGAATGAAATCAATTTGATTTCTTATTATAGAGAGAGATATACTGCACCGCTCGGCGTTGACCGTGTTTTATAGCGCTAACCGTTGGAGATACACGAAAAGTGATAAGGACCTATCGGATAGAAAATTAAATTTTAAAGCTCGTTTGTGCCATCAAAAGTTTGCTATTTCTTAGCGTTCTCTTTTTAATTGAAATGGAAATATGAAATTTTGAACCAACGGGTGTAGTGACGTCACTAAAATGGTCGCCATTTTTAAATAGTGCAAAATATCGAAATCAAAAGTAGCCTATTAGTAAACCTGGTAAATCAGCTACATCCATGCAAAATTTCATTTCAATCGGACCAGTGGTTCTTGCGTGATTGAGTAGCAGACAGGATGACAGACGGGCACACACCATCTCATTTTTATTATTATTATTATGTGCGTATGGACCCTATTGGATCACGCATTACATTTATGATTCGCCTTTCTAACAGACCATATTGCTTTCATTTTTTTTCACTGTGTGCTTGTTTCCTTTCTTCTGACCACTTAGACCCCGATCTTCTGGGGACTTCATTCTCTGGCTGTACCACCCATTTATTTATCTTCTGACGGTAGACATTTCTGTCTAGTATTTCTGACGTTTCTATCCGGGCCTTTTCCAGGTCATTTTTAACATCTTGTATCCAAGATACGTTCTTCAGTTTTCCAGAGTATGTCAAAATCTTGTGAGTTAACCTTGAAGATGAGAGTCTGTGAACGTGTCCATAGAATTTCAGTCTTCGTTTCCTGATGTCTGCGGCGAGGTTGGATAGTTTTTCCGTGGCTTTGCGTGATTTGAGTCTATACCCTTCTTCACTTTTCTCTGGGCCCAGAATTTTCCTCAAGATCTTTCTTTCCTCCTTCAAGATATTTTCCAGATCACCTTTCTTATTAAGTACCAAGGTTTCACTTGCATACAGCACTTCAGGTTTAATCACCGTATTATAGTGTTTGATTTTTGTATGTATGGACATGCATTTCTTGTTATAGATGTCACGGGTTCTCCAATACGCTCTTTTGAGTTTTTGTAATCGAACTTTCTGAGCTTCCTTTTCCAATCCTGTTGGTTCTAGGATCTCACCGAGATATTTAAAGTGTGGAACCCGTTTGATGTGCCCGTATTTTGTTTGTAGTTCCTGGATGTCGAACCTAGTGCAAATAAACTTGGTCTTCTCGAATGAGATTTGCAACCCAGTTTTTTCAGCGCATTCCTTGAGGACTTCAATCTGTTTGATCGCTAAAATATCGCTGTCTGCTAGTATCGCTAGGTCGTCTGCGAAAGCTAAACAACTGACCTTGATATCATCATTCTTTCGTCCAAGTTGAATGGGTTTCCAGAGCTTCTGGGCATTCAAGTCCTTCTCCCATTCTCGAATGACTTTATCTAGAACAAGGTTGAAGAGCAGTGGTGACAATCCGTCACCCTGTCGCACGCCGGTCTTAATCGCAAAGGGCTCTGATAATTCACCCAGAAATTTTACTTTTGACTTCGTGTCCGTGAGTGTTTCCTTGATGAGTCTTAATGTCTTTGGATCAAGTCCTAGTTCTTCTAAGATGTTAAAGAGAGACTGTCGATCGACCGAATCGTACGCCTTCTTAAAGTCGACGAAACTACAAATGATCGGAGAGCTTCGGGTCGCTCTATATTTCAATATCGTCTTCAAGTTGAAAATTTGTTCAACACAAGAACGCTCAGGTCGGAAACCAGCTTGATATTCACCAATTTTGTGTTCAAGCTGTTCTTGTAGTCTTTGAAGAAGACACGCGGAGAGAATCTTGTAGGTGACTTGAAGGAGAGAAATCCCTCTGTAGTTATTCACATCCGTTCTGTCACCTTTCTTGTATAACGGATGGATGAGTGCACATTTCCATTCTTCAGGATTGCTTTTCTGTTTTCCAGATATCCATGATGATTAGTGTGAGCTCCTCAAGTGTATTTGGGCCTATGTTCTTTAATAGTTCTGCAACTATGCCATCTTCTCCAGACGCCCTGTTACTTTTGAGTCTGAAAATGTGTCTCTGGATTTCTTCTTTAGTAGGTGGTGGAGATTCAGGGTTTACATGTACGGGAGTCTCTTTGGGCCATCGTGATGTTGGCTCCTCGCAATTGAGTAACTCAGAGAAATACCGAGCCAGTTCACTACAATTATCCCGGTTGGACAACGCGAGGTTTCCGTCTTGTTTTCGGAAACACAAGTTCTGTGGGGTGTATCCTCGGATTCTTCCTGCGAACGTCCTGTAGAAATCTCGCGTTTTGTGATCTCGGAAGTCTTGATCTATAGATTCCAATTGGTCCTTCATGTGTTTCCTCTTAGTTTGTCTGATTACTTTTGACACTTCCTTCCTGGTCTGAAGATAGTGTTTTTGAGTCTCGAGTGACTTCTTACTGTTGTATTTCTGAAAAGCTCTCTTTCTCATTTCCAGTGCTTCTTCACATGCAGAATCCCACCACGGGTGTTTCGTATTCTTCTTCAATGGGATAGTCTCTTTAGCTCTCGTAATGATCTTGTCATGGAACTGCTTCCAGGTGCTTGCCTTTTCCTTTACCCATTCCTCTGTTATGTTACTTTCCTTTATCTTTTTCGTGTCAAATTTCTGAAGATGAGATTTCTTGGGGTGGATTCTTTTCGGGGTAAATTTCACTTTGATTCGCACTAGATAATGGTCGGAGTCAATATTGGCTCCTCTTCGAACTTGCACATCATGAATTTCTTTCTGTAAAGGATGTGTGATGGCCACATGGTCGATCTGATATTCTCCAAGAGATTGCACAGGTGATCGCCAAGTCTTCTGTTTTCGAGGGTGCTTCCTCAGAGAGGTGGACATTATCTTCAAGTTGTTTTGTTGGCACAGTTCAATGAGTCTCATGCCATTCTTGTTGGTGAATTTATGAGCTGGGTATTTGCCTACAGTCTTTTGGTATTCCTTTTCTTTGCCAATCTGTGCATTGAAATCACCTAGTAATATCCTTGTGTCTTCTCTAGGAACCGTTGCCACGATCTTTTCGAGTTTAGACCAGAACTGTTCTACCTTCTGCAAGTCCCTTTTATTTTCAATGTTCGTGGGGGCATGTGCGTTAATTAATGTGTATTTTTTGTTCGCACATTGTATGCGCATAGTCATTACTCTATTACTTATGGGAGTGACTTCTTTTATCGAATCAACTATGTTCTTGTGAACTACTAATGCCATTACCCAAGAGGGGGGTGCCACCTCTTCTTATTCGTTTGTCCGTTTTACTTTTGAAAATACGGTAGGTACCATAATCTAGTGTGCTCTCATCTGTAAAGCGTGTTTCCTGAAGAGCTAGTATCTGTATCCTTTGTCGATCTAGTTCTGATGTTAAGGTGTGTAGTTTGCCTGGTTTTAGTAATGTGTTGATGTTGAAGGTCCCGATGTATGTGGGTGTCTTTGATGGTAGTTTACCAGAGAACTCCGACTTTCTCTGTGATCGTGGTTGCCCAGGTCCCCCAGAGTCCGAAAACCTGGTTGCCGTCCATGGACGGGTGGATTGGTTACCACCTGGGGTAATTCTGTAGTTACTCGCACGAATCATAACTGCTTGTAATCAAGGATTAATCCAGTGTTTCCACTGGGAGTTTAGGACCAGGGATTGCTAGTTCCTGGAACATAAGTTATGCAGCCGTACCTACTAGGTAAGCAGACGCTGACCACTTTGCCGCTCGATCCAAGTCAGACGCGAAGTGGATTTCAATTTTGGTTCTTCCGCCCTCGCTGCCATTGAGACATAAGTCCTCCTCTGCCATCGAAGCCGTTGGCCTTTGTTTGATTCACCTCAGTTGATCCGCGGGTGCTTATTTGACTAGGTCTTATTCGCACCTTCCCTGTATATCTACAGGAAATTCCCCATCAGCCATCGGGACGCGCCGTGTCGGGGTTGAGGGCCCCCTTCCCAGTGTCTCACGCAGGGTTATGCTTAGCTCGTACTCAGTTCGGAACTAAACCCCCACGTGAGCTGACTAGGTAATAATGTAGTATGCTGTCAGTACAAAAGCGTCACATTGCCGGTCGTAAAGATGGCTGACAATAGTGGCCGGTTGTGTGACCTAGGTAACACCGAGACTATACAGACTAGTGCGTATCCTATTCATGGCCTCCATGGGATCAATGACAAAAGAAAACAAAATGGAGACAGGTCAAAGGTGTTAGTCAGATATACGGAGTGACCTCTAGATAGTGTTATCTATGGAATAATATTGTCGCAATTACCAAGATGGCGGACATTTATAGCACAAAATTCATATTAAATATTACTTTAAAACACTATTACACAGGAACACATACACTAGATAACACTAACACACATTCAGCACTAAAAGTAAAGCCACTATTATTCCCTGGAAGCCACAAACGAAGCACAGTTCCTCCGTATTGGCCGATATAAGACGCAGCATCATTACCCATGATCTCACCCACTGGGCACGGCTCATTTTTATATATTAGTATGATGAAGTTTGACTCCACTGGCACCCTGGGCTCTATTGTAAGGTGAAGTCCGCACCACATGTTGTGCTAACAGTACCCAATTTATTGGTAATGCAGGTTCACTGTTCTGGCACCCTTGAGCCTATTTTAGGCGAAGTCCACACCATATGATGTGCCGGCAGTAGTTAATTTATTGCTGACCAAATTGTCGGAGGTTGAAACACGGCTTTATTTTACAGCTAAAACCCAACACTCTAATTGTCAAGCAATTAAAGAAACGCTGATCTCAATTGTTTTGAAATCTAAATTGTATTTACATAGGACCTAAAGCAGAGAAAGTTGGAAGATTCGATTTTTGAGAATACCTTGAAAATTGTCCGAAGATTTTACGGCGAGACGTACATTTCTGAATGTTGTGGTAGGGTGTCCAGTAGTTCCTTTGGGAAGAAAATGATAGCCCCTTTCAAAAGCTAGGCTAGCCCGCTAGACCCATGTGTACTGGACTATGTCGAGTTTCAATTGGAAATCTATATTATGAGATCAGAAATATCCGAACACTCACATGAAGCTTGGGGCGACGTCCACTGCTGCTCATGGCCGGCAATATGATACTGACACTACCCTTTGCTTTGATTATTAATAATCCTATGGTATGGTACACACTTACATCATATTACATCGTAATGAAATATTGAAAAATAAACTGATGGTCTCATAATTTATCATTTAACTTCGAAATTAAGTCCACCGATGCAGGAGTCACTGAGGTAGAATTCATTATGTTACCGCTATAGGCTCTCATAGGACAGTCCTGAATGATGTGCTTCACCGTTTGTCTATCGGCTCCACAGTCACTTTTTTCGAGAGGGTAAATTACTCTTCCACATGAACAAAGAGTCAACACAAACACCGTAATTGTTCCTGATCCGGTTTTTATTTTGACCATGTCCGACAAGGAAGATCAAAGCCGTGTACTTTACATGTGACAGATGGCATGTCTCGGCACTCCTGTGGAGCAAAAATCTTCCAATCATGAGACCACTTCTGGACTATGTGAAAGTTCTCATTGGTATGTCGTAACTGCCTTCACAGGGGGCTTGAGGGAATTCTGGGTAGACATGCAGCAAGTATATCAGCAATTATAGGGAGATCCTGATTTTGAATTATCTTGTGGTAAGCTTTGGCTAGGATATTACACCTTCGGAGATGGGATGGAGGAATGTAGCTCAGAACAGGAAGCCATTGAATAGTGCCTTCCTCCCTATACCTTGATCTATTGTTAGCTGAGACTGTAAATACATTTTTGGTCCACCCTTCATGACTGCCTCCAATGGTACACACATATTGTTAATTTGATGGTGAGTGTTTCTCGGACCTTCTTGGAGCGTTGACCGGAGGAGAAAAAGGAATGTGGATGGGACTGGCATGAATTCACCATGCGAAAACACCTTAGAGGTGGTCATTATTAGACGGCGGATGGCAATTTCGCTCAGAAAGCTCTTAAGATGTTGTTTAAAAAAAGTATTAATTTTCAGTTCTATATTTGTTAACGCATTGCGTAATCTTAACAACGTCTATGGGTCATGAATTATGTATTACAAGTGAATTGGTATGAAATCCAATTTCAAGTAGCTGTGCCATTGTACTTAGAAATCCTTCTATCGTTCCTGTTAAATTCCTTCTCAATTTAAGTATCCCTGAGATCAGTATTACTTTAATCCGGTCTCAAGAGGGTAAAACAAACAACGCTTGGTACGAGATTTCTGAACGCATAATTAATCAGTATTGCTTGTCTTTATTGACATTATAAAATGGTAGATCTAATTAACTGCATCTACGACGGAAAGTCGCAACACACACTCTCAATGCTAGTGACATTATGCTAGGCATACGTTTTGCGAGTGTATCCTAACTGAAATACCTTCAGTTATAAACTGCACATAAACTGTACGTTTTTTCCCATGTCACCGCTGAAGTAAGAAAACTATGCATGGGAGGTTGAATTACCTTCAGTGTGTCATTTTGTTCATTTGTAAGAAATAACGCCACCTACGCAAAGTCAAATTTTTTAGAACCAAGTCATTTCTTTGCAGGACGACACAAACCATCACACGGATATCAAAATTGAGGAATCATCTATTCATGAGATCGTCCCATGCAAAAGAACAGAAACACCATCTTCTGATCTGAAAGAGGTAAGTATCTTCATTTCTCTTCACATTTCCTTAATAGCATTTCGGGATTAATAGTTGTGTTTTCACAATTGTGTTGATGACAAACCGAAGTGGTTGGCTGTTAGGTTGGGTTTTATACAGCAAGCACAATCCATATTCATGGAAGGATGACAAAGTAAATTATCTGTCCCAATTGACACTTCCACCCGGTATTGCCGGCTTTGTGCGATGATCTGAGCACTGAGCTCCTGAGGATGCAGTCTAATGCCGTTGGTAAAAGGTGTATTATGTGATACTAACATATGATTGGCACAAAATATTCATTCCAACGAGCATTTCATTCAATTCCGACGTGAATAAAAGAAATCCATAGAATTTCATGATATGTAAATATAAAGCGAAATTTAATCCATAAAATTACGGTTTATCCACCGCGGAATGACATTCTCCATGAAGAGTTTGTCTTATTCAATCCAATGAATGATAATGATCGTATGGCCTCCTGAGAAGTCGAGTGCAGGTCTTTCTAGTTGACGTCCGTGGGCCATCTGCGCCGTAATGCGGATGAAGCGATAATAAAGACGTCACATACACCCTTTCGCCGAGCCATGGGTAATTACCCCCAGGAGAATAAAATCCTTGGTGGCCTGGCCGGGAATCAAACCCGAGACACGTTGGGTGAAAGCCTACTGTGTACTTAAAGTCTAGGTATTAAAATTGAATTAAGATATCTGTATTCTAGTCAGAGATCCTCCAATGAATGCTACAGTCAGGAGCTGGATTTGACTACCCTCAAGAGTGTTCTTCTGTGCTTTTTCACTTGAACTCCCAGCAATTGTTGGGATGATTCTAACTTAAGCAGTGGAGCATTGCAATAACATGTAGTTGACCTTAAGCATGAAGATAATTGAAAATGTAAGTTAAAAGTAAAATAATGTTCTAGAACCTTACTGAGAAAGTAATTGCTAATAGTTTTAATTATAAGTACATACCGTATTGATGGAATTTATTGCAGCCGTATACCCGTTTGTCCACTACATAGGAGGTGTTAATGAGCCCTTAAATATAGGAAAGAGTTAGTAGACAATTATTGCTTCTTGGGAGGCACCGTCGTAGCATTTACCTGCTTGAAGATTCACTTAAAAGGAGATAGGTTATTATAAGTTTCAGAATTGTAGATTATACCCACTTATTTCTGTAATGCCCACTGGGATGGGATGGACACTACGAATGTCATTCAGCGAATATATCCTCACTCACCTGACCAGTTCAGTACAATTACAGTTTTTTTTTATTTGTTTAAAAGTGTAAGCACAGAAATAAATTATTCCATCTTATCCCCAGGATGTGGAAGAAAAAATCCAGGAAGTAGAAAGTATTGGAAGTGGAAGTCACGTAAATGGGTAAGTGTTCAACATACAAAAAACGTGATCTTTTGCTTGACGTGTGCATAGCTGTAAGTTTTGGTTTTGAATAAGATTTGTTTGCAAAGTGAGATATGTGTCTTATTGTTTGTATCTCATCCATGAAGTAGATATTGATATTAACTTTCTTCTTAGCAGCACACAAATAATTATCCATTCTTGTTCAGTGTACTCACTGTCTGGAAATATTTAAGAAATCTATATCTGTCTGTTGATGGGAGCAATTTTTGTCTTGTGGAAATATGCTTGGAAGAAATCCTCATAATGCAGAGATAAGAATGTGAATGAGTTGTTTAAGGAACATCCATTTCCTCACACTTCCTCACTGTGGCCTCAAGCTATGTATTACTTCTGTAAACAAAAACAAAAAGCGTAAACAGCTTTCCCTTAACTCGAAGCTATTCAAGAAATATCCAATAAAAGATCTAATACATCAAATCATAAACCATAGGAGGATTTTAGATATTTGCGAGGTATAGACCTAATACCACATAATGATGCTAGGTTTTTGTTCAGGTAGAGAATGCCATATTGAGCAGACAGGTCTTGTAGAGAAGTACACATTGGGTAGACAGGACTTGTATAGAAGTACATATTAAGTAGACAGGTAAATAGGTCTTGTGGAGAATTACTTTTAGATAGCCATGTTTTCTAGAAAAGTACTTATTGAGTAGACATGTCTTGTAGGAAGGTACACAAGGGTAGACAGGTGTCGTATGGGAGTTAAACATTACAATATTGCCTGATACATTTAGACTTGTTGTTCATGTTCTAAATACAGTATTTCAGTGTAGCCTAAAACCTCTACTTGGGTACATATGATTTAATTACAGTATAACCTGAAGCAAACATCAGTCATATATGTGCCTTAAATAGAGTATTCAAGTATAGCCAAATGCAAAAAAACATGCTGAGTAAGATTCGAAAGGAAATAAAAAAACACAAAAACACAATATAAAACACAATAAGTTTAAACAAAGTGAAGAATGATATAATATATTAACTGTTAGTGATATGTCTGTAAGAATTGGGGCTTAAGTTACGTGGTACGGTGAATTGTATATTATAGATAACATTATTGTTGGCTTTAGGTACTGTATATACCATCTTGTGTCAATGGATACAGAGAGACTAATCTAATTGTCTCTTGGATCTGTGTTGTGGTTTTGATTTGTCGCTCGCCGATGAGGTTTGCTTTCGAATTTTATCTGACAGCAGATTTGAGATTATTACTTAAAACAAATCCTAATTTACACAACTATACATTAGTACGCCACGCAACATGCACACAAAACTGAAATTCAAAATCTATTTTCGAAATGACAGTTCATTACAATAGGGCCTTTGACTATACAGAGAAAAATAACGGCCTCCACTCTATGTTTCGAATTTCAGCCATGTGGAGAAAGATTAAATAATGACGTACAATTTCGTTCCTGCTCCATCGTTCCATCTAAACCGCGTTATTTTGAACAATTGAATAACTAAAAGCTCGCAGCTTAAAATCCAAGGAATACAAGTATATTCTCCCAACAAACAATAAGAAACCAGCAGCCTCCAGCCAATCAAACAGTGGTTCATACACTGGGATGCACACTATATCGGTAATATTATACGTAACGTATTTAAATGTCAGTCCTGAGACAACGCCGTGTACATTCAAATACACAAGTAGATTACGTGATACCTGCTCACCATTATCACAGGTATTCAATTCAATATACACTGTGCTCGAACCCTATTATTCTTCACATAACGATGCCATGGCCTCGACATGTCCGATCACATGAGGCTCTATCCGCCTCCCATGAACGTAAAAATTCAACTTGACTTCTCGTGTCACAGCTCATCCAAAAGAGAAGTTATCAAAATAAACTTGAAATCTGGATATTTGAGTTTTGCTTTACACAATGAAAATTTAACTATTCCTGAATATGTAGGATCTTCCGTCGGTCGGCTTATTAGTCACAAATTTCAGGAATGATTTTCGTTAATGATTGAATTTCAAGCTATGATTATTATTATATCTCATTATATTTTATAACAATTTGCTGTAGGCCATGAGAATTTACAAACATTATTACCACTTTTTCACTTCACCTTGTTCGAAAATATTCTGATGTAGATGCATCGATTGAAAACAGGAAATAACATCAAGACTCCAGTTCGAATTCTACTACTCAAAAATATATCAGGAATAGATCCTCTTAAAAATATACCGGCACGAAATTATATTAAATCACGAGGCGTGTTTGAATGCAAAATAAAGCATGCAATTTTTGTCGCAAAGACCTCACGAAAATAAATAAGACTAGGAATATATGAATAATGTTTTATGCTTTGACTAGGCTTGAGTAAATACTTGAAAAATGGAATAAGCTCAACTAAAATAATAGAACTAAACTTGGGTACGCATGACTACGCTAGACAAACTACAAAGACATGGGGTGGTCTTACTTTATATTCTGGAAAACGTAATTCACGCCTTCAGCTCGGCTACGGTTGGTGTAGTCCGGTTTCTCCATTTGTTGGTCCATGCACCCCATAGCGCGTATGACTGCTTCAATCCCCGGCTGGAATCGGCAACGGCCTCGGACAGCTCCCCATTAGATCGCCCCATCATGGATGCCTGGAGAGGACATCTGCTTCTTTCTTCTGTCTTCATTCTCGCCTAACCCATATTCATGTTTATTTCAGCTTTCACGGAAATACAAAAAAATCTAGCGAGGCTAAACCTCGGAGAGTCGCAATGTTCCGCACACATGTTTGAATTGCCACTGCACTAGCATTTTCGAAGGCTCTGGTGCCCCAATGTGCACTATTTCACTCGCTTGGCTGACTGTTATAAAAATGGCACGACGCATAAGCTGCAATTTCAACTGTGACTCCTTCATTTAGAATATATTGTTGTTCACTGCCTGATTCGTTTCCTGCACTGTTATGTTAACCCTTTATGGCCGAAATTATTTTTTTCCTCTGTTTTCTTTGAAATTCACCTTAACCATTTCCGGTTCCTAGTCGAAATTTCCACATCTTATCGTTCATATCAGACTGAGTACTATCTGCGCAATGAATGAAGCGGTCCTTCGCATAGCATTTAGAACAAGAGTATTGCGTACATTATCTGCAGCTTCCCAGTATGATTGTTTGCTAGGCACATTGTTGTAAGCAGAAATAATAAGTGCATCAATAAATATTTTTTATTCCTCCTTAGATATTTTTGGGTCCTCACAATTCTTAAACAATGCAAATTTACTTATTTCTTGAATCATAAACTCCATCACTTCACTGTCAAGCGTGAGTTTGAAACACTCTGTAGATTTACCGGTTATGGAGGAATAATCAGCCTCTGGGAACATGCCGACTGAACCTTGATAATCGACCTTACTCCACACAGATTTCTCTTTCTGAGTTTTGGTCGCCTTGTGATGTAAGAATTCGCCTGAAACAGGATCATTGTCTGCATCTCCTAAATGTTCGTTATTAGGGAGTACAATTTCTGCCTTACTAGAAAGTTGGCGGCCTGTATGGTTGTCAACATGACCACCAGCATCCTCGTCTCCTGAATCCTCGTCGGAGGTTCAATAAAAATACTGTTAACATCCCCAATTGATTCATCGGACTCAAGAATGTCTAACACTTCTTGGAGCGTTATGTCTCTGTTAAAAGAAATAATACAGCTATGTAGTTGAACATCAGATAGCAAGTCGTAAAATTTGCTAACTATAAATCGTAACAGGAATCATAACCTCTAACATCATAGAGATATGAAAACGTGTACAGAGTGGAAAGCTAACTCAAGTGCCTAATGTGATCACGCAGTGTTTATAATGTACATACGAGTGATATTTGTAATGATATGTGAATTCTCTGCATTATAATATCATTCCTGAACTCGTTTAGCATATGAGCAATGTTATCTAAATATAAATATTCGTAAAATATCAAACTTACTTGAAGCGCACCGTCATGATTCAGCCTCTGCAACAATGCCATCAAATGAAAGAGTGCCTAAACAATGAGTGTTGGAATATTACGAAACAATGTGCTCGCATACGGTTGGCACATGTTTCCTTCATTATTCTATGCAGTTGGAGATCAATTAACGGCCTGAACAAAGCAATACAAGCAATTTCAACGAAATGGCTCAGGTTGTAATCATATGGACTCACATGGCGTCAAAGGGTTCTATCATGCGCACACTCCAACAGAATGTTCTAGTGCCTTCCATGCCCTGCGGTATCACTACGGCATTCTCACATGCAGTCACCCTTCTCCGTTCATGAATTATTGCCTCGACTTGCAACACAGTCCTGGTGCACTCGAAATGTTTCCACTCGATAAAAAGTCCCGAAGCAAAGCACACTTTAACTTGAAAAAGGCCAAGTAAGATAGTAGTTTCACTCACTCATGTATAACGACACTATCCTATGTTTTCTGCAGTATCCCAAGCGTACGGGCTGACGGCCTAACTGCGTAGCCTAACTTCCCGGCGCATATGTAACATGGTGATGCGGAGTTAGCACTTCCCGCAACAACAACGTAGAGGCAGCTCCCGCAGAATTAGCTGATTGCTTGACTGAGCGAGCGACATTTATACTGCCTGGAGGCGTGGCGTAAATTCCGGATGACGTAATGCTCCAAAGCTTCTTTTATTCATATCTCATGAATGCGAGACGATTGGAATAAGATTATTTTTGTTTCTTCAGAAAATTGGGGTCTATTATATAGCCCAACGTAGTCATCTCCTCTGTTGGGCAACGGGATATGCTTTAATCAGATATCCTGGCAAATTTGATTGCTTGTCATTCGCTACCCGCTCACGCTCAGCAGCGGATTGGCTCTCCACTCTCACGGCGCTCGTTTGAAAGGCTGAAGGTGTTTATTTTTCAGCTTCTCTTCATGTCGTTTGATTTACACTCTCGTCCTGTATTCAATCTGTGTCTTCCGTTTGCCATGTGACATACTCAGTTACTGTTGACTTTGATGTGTTGAGTGATACAAAATTGTTATTCTTTTCCCCAATCAAGTCCCTGTGTTCCTGGCTGTGGATTTTCAAAATTCCGAGATCTAAGCTCGTCTAAATATTGCTGACTTTCTAGGTGACGTTGTTCTAATTCCTGGCGCGAATTTTGAATCCTGTCATTGTTCTGGGGTTAACTTTGAGTGAAGAACTGGTCCTGATAAACTCTTCGGCCTATCTGCTGATTCCATTTACTCCAATGTTCCTGACTGGTATATGATTTTCATTCGTTTTTAGGCTTGAAGGAGACAATGCAACCTGAAATTGCCGTCCAGTACGACTAGTGTCCAGAAAATATGTGCTGAATTACGTAAATATGTGTGTTTGTTTCTTGTTCGTTGTACGACTGCAGTGATGTTATTCACTCAGTGAGCATTCGTCAACTGTTTATAGACAGCATAGGAGTGAACTACATCATTTCCAAATCAATATTCAATCATTACGAAAGGTAGTTATGGCTGTTTTCAGTAGCTAAGAGAATGTTTTCGTAGGTTCTCGTCTTCTGTACTGCTACGCACGATTTTTACCACCTATCACAATAGCTTCGGGAAAAGTTTTCTCAGAAGGGACTGCAGGATTTAGACCAAGTCCGTAGCTTTAACAATGCGCATGCACTAGCTGATAGGATGAACATATACCAACACAAATACATTTTCCTTAGAGAGCTTAGATACACTGGCGGAAATAAGATCCCAACACCAAGAGACAGTTTGCTAGATTAACGAACATTGGTAGGCGTTTACATCTGAAAGATGGCGTTGATTACAATTTCCTGCAAATCGCATTAGCTTGGCGCTGGCCCAATAACGTTGCACATCAGGGTTGCTTTAAATACGGGCTGTGCTCTGCGAGAGTGTTAGTGACCTGTGAGATTGGACGGAGTGACTGATTTGGTCAAGAGACTTTACGACCGGACGTCCCAGTGGTACTACCGAGAGGGAGGACTGCTGTATTCGACGTATGGCTTTGGCGGATCCGACGGCGTCTGCAGCAGCAATTCGAGCAGCGGTTGGCACCACATTGACGCAACGAACTGTTCTAAATCAGTGACTTGCAGGACAGCTGCGAGCCAGAAGCCCTGCGGTGTGCATTACACTTACCCCAAACCACCGCCCTCTGCGACTTCGGTGGTGTCAAGCTAGGGCTCATTGGAGCATGAAGTGGAGTTCCGTTGTGTTTTCCGATGAAAGCCGATTCTCCCTTGGAGCCAGTGATGACCGTGTGTTGATTAGAAGGAGGCCAGTTGAGTGTCTGCATTCCACCTGTCTGCGGCGTCGACACACGGGACCTACAGTGGGCTTTCTGGTTTAGGGAGCAATTTCCTATGACAGCAGGAGTAATCTCGTGGTTATCCCACGCACCCTGACTGCAGATGTGTACGTCCGTTTGGTGGTTTGATATGTTGTGCTGCCATTCATTAACAGCATTTCCGCGGGTGTTTTCCAACATTATAACGCACGCCCCCATACTGCTGTTGTAACCCAACGTGCTCTACAGAGTGTCGACATGCTGGCTTGGCCTGCTCTATCCCCCGATCTGTCCCCACGTATGGGATATCATTGGACGGCTACTCCAGCGTCATCCTCAACCGGCATTAACCGTCCCTGTATTGACCGACCATGTGCAACAGGCATGGAACTCCATCCCACAAGCTGATATCCGCCACCTGTACGACACAATGCATGCCTGCATCCAACAGTCTGGCGATTATACCGGTTATTAGGGGGCCGTGTGGATATTAACCTGTTGTCTTGTACATTTAATCAATTAAATATGACACCTCGCCAGATATATTGCCGAAATGTCCGTACTCTACATTTCTTATTTCATGGAGTTGGGATATTTTTCTGCCAGTGTATATTAATTGCAATAATATTTACGGTAGATATGATTATGTTTGTTATTTACTCTCCTCGTTTTTAATAGACTTATGGAGTAACATGTAGGCCATCCTCCTTTTTAACTTCTTGTTATTTGTTGTTTCTGAAGCCAGAGGCGTCGTGGTCATCATAACCCAGCATGTCACCATGCTTCTCTATCTAATATGGTGCCTAGAAGGGAGCTTTACATTATGTGTGTCACCAAAACAATCCATCATACCGGCTCGTGGCCTTGTGGACCTGTTATACGTAGTGTACATGTGCTTAAATCTTCCGATAGTGATCGGACATTATTTATTTCCGTTTTATATTAACACCTGATCTTTGGAGATATGACTCTTCCATGCAAGTTGAAAGTTTGAGTCAGTTTAGGTTTGGCCCTCGATATTTTAATAACCACATTGGTTTACTGATTGAGGTCCCGTATTGACTTACAACAAACAAAATATTTATTTTAACCTCCTAGTCAATACAATTACACATTTTAACCACCTAGTCAATACCAATACACATTTAAACCCCTTAGTCAATACTATTTCACATTTTAACCACCTAGTCAAACCTCCTAGTCAACACTCTTGCACATTAAACCTCCTAGTCAATACCATTACACATGTAAACCTCTTAGCCAATATTATTACATATTTACACCTCTTAGTCAATACAATTACACATGCAAACGTGAACTGTTTTGATTCAATAATTACTCACATCCTGTAGCGGCTTTACCTAGACTTATAAGATTGTTGTGAATGTCTTTGGAACTTCTCTGTTATTTAAGTCTTAAGATAAAAACACCACTTTCATTCTTCCCAGCCTATGAATCAAATCTATATTTCACGTTAGCGTCCTTGCAACTTGCTGTAATGCTCTATCGTAGGAAAGTTATAAAACGAACAATGCACATCAGCATTCTGATTGTAACTATAGATGTACTCTTACATAGAAGAAGCTGTGGAACGTCGGAGTACGACCGTTTGAGGAAATAAGGCTCTTGAGAATTACAGAGGTCATCTAATTTCCATGGTTTCAAGATTTGTTTTCACACTGGCAGTAACCAGCATGCGTTGCGATGATAATAACATTAAGGTTTTGTGTCATAATTTTTTTCATTGAAGTTCATATGGATAGACATTTTCCCCCCTCTGGTGTATGTACATGAATAAATGATAAGGCTTTCCGACGCGTGAAAAGGCCACATTTGTCGAAACGATTGTAAAATGGATTTAATAATTCATT
Source organism: Meconema thalassinum (assembly GCA_946902985.2). Classification (NCBI taxonomy): domain Eukaryota; kingdom Metazoa; phylum Arthropoda; class Insecta; order Orthoptera; family Tettigoniidae; genus Meconema; species Meconema thalassinum. The sequence continues at coordinate 150,182,545 of OX336397.1, forward strand.
GATATTCACGGGAGTATGCACTATTTGCCGAAGATTCATCGAAATCAGGATGAGGATTATGTAAACTCATGAGGAACTTTGTTAAAGCGATTCATGTCCCATAAATCATTTGTTGAAATAAGTAATGCGTAACCTATTGCAAAATTAACTTAATATCTCATTAACTCACCAAAGTATCATCGCAATCGGATGAATGGTATATGAACGCATACAGGACATTGTTGAAACGGTATGCGCGTAAACACTCATTTGTTGAAACTACTCTTGGGTCACCTGTTAAAGATAGATTTACTAGCTCAGAAACCTTCGCTGGAGTACGCACAACTACTCACTTATGTTTCATCGCATTCAGAATAATGACATATGAACGTTTCCGGGACAAACAGTCAGGAAACTTTCATTTTTTTAGGTAGAGATTTACAATCTGAAAATGTTGATGATTTATTTATTTAGCGTATGGCTACATCACAAAATGTACAGTTAAATAATATTACAATCATAAAGATAATTATAACAGACTACAAACTAATATCAATTCCATGAATATAGTCCAGTGATCCCTCCGTCATCACCAGGAACTCGGATCGGTCGCCAGCGAAAGCTCTCAAGGGACATTCGTGCACAACATGGAAGACCGTCTGGTTTTCAGCACCACAGTCACAGCTTGGAGACTATCTTTTCTTCCACTTGTACATAAGGTCTGCACATCTTCCAGTGTTGGTTCTTATTCTATTAAGTATTGACCAGTCCTTCCATGGTAATTCAAAACCGGGTGGCTTCGTTGATATGAACGGCATCTTCAATTGCTCTGTTGTTCCGTTAGTCTGTTGATGATAATTATCAAACAAATTAATTAAAACTAGCCCTAAAGGAAAAACAATAAGAAAAAACAGTTGGGGAATTTACATTAATGATAGGCGAAGAACATTTATATGTAACTTAACAAACCAACTAACTAAATAAATAAATAAAAACCCAAAGGAAAATAAAGAGTCTAAATTAAAGAATTTCAAATTTATCTAAAACTGAAATAAGAGCATTAGGCTCACCATACAACACAAGGCTAAATGAAACGTTTCGTAAGAACATAGGGCATGATGAAGTGCCAGCCGGTGGATTCTAGAAGTGGAGAGTCGGTCTCATTACTTATAAAACCTGCACATTTCTCCCGCTAAATTTCACAGATAAAGGAAGAGCAAGACGGAACTACTATTATTCGAAAACAAACGTTTCAGACTGAATTTTACTAATTACTATGAACTCCCGATCCTACGGCTGTACAATATTTTTAGGCGTTTTATTATTAATTTAATTAATAATTACTCTTAATTAAATATCGACGTCTGTTAATTCAATAAGAATAAATGCAGAACAGAGATAATACAAATTGTGGATCCCAGGACGGTAGAGTTGTTACTGATTGTAGTACTTTCCTGGTTGTTACATTCTTTATAAATTCAAACCTTGAAAATATTCTACTTGTGGAAGACGGTGTCATCTGATAATGAAGTTCCGTAAAGTAATGTCGTCACCACGAGTATTTTACATTGTCTTCGGATGTACTCGTTGGCGTAACTAGGAATTGCTTCTCAACGGAATCAAAATTACATTGGCAGTGAGGACTCGAGGAAAATGAGGCATTGTCAATGGAATCAAAACCACGTTATTGGTAGAAACCTGGTATCTACTGTTTTTCTTGTTTGATTTCGATAGCATTTTATGCATTCTAGGCTATTGGAGCATACCAATGTGTAAAGCTCGAAAATGGGAACAATTATTTAAGCAAATGAACATTTCAATAGCCATTATCTAGGAAACATAGGTCATAGGTTATATTTAACTATGTATCATTGAGATACAAATTATGTTATAAATATACGTATATAATTTCACTTTTCAAAATGAGACTATATAACTTTCACTCACACGCAAATACTAGGAAAATGGCAACTGACCAGTGGTGTATATTTTAGAGGAGATAAGGGTGGAATGTGCCGCGCGGTGGTCTCACTGACTCTCCTATGGCTAACTGAACTGTTTATAATTTTGCTCATTCAGTAGATGGATAGTTAACGTAACTTACATTTAGTCCGCGAGGGATACATTTAAAAACATAACCCTATAAATGAAAGATAAGTCAACGTTAAAACCCAAGCATCGTGATTTGAACAACTTCAGTCGATCATGTCCCTGCAAAACATGTATACCTGGTCTAGCCATCTACCATTGGCATCCACTTAAAAAAAACATTGTAGAGGCTACGTTACTTCTTTAAGAAATAATAATTAATGACGTATAGTGACCCACACTTTAACTCGCAATTCTTCTTCTTCCTGGCGTTGTTCCCAGTTATTTTTTGGGGTCCGCCACTCTGCACCTTGCTCTCCATTTGTTGCGGTTTGCTGCATCTATAGGACGAAAACCTACGATGCGCATATCGTCGTGGAGGGTATCCACCAAACGCCTTTTTGGTCGTCCTGGAGGTCTTTGTCGAGAGCAAGTGACTTTCTGACAACGGACTCTGTATTTGCTCGGGCTACATGCCCGTACCAATGCAACCGAGTCTCCCTCATTTTGGCTGGAATAGGGGCAATTCCAAGAGTATTGCGGACGTCTTCGTTCTTAATATGATCCAGCCGTGTAATTCCCAAGGACCATCGTAGCATCCGCATCTCCATTGAGTGCAAGGCTTTTTCATGAACTTTACCTCTCATTTATACACAAGAATTGTCAATAGAGGCCCGAAACTTATATTTCCATATTTTCGGCACCAAAAAAAATTTGGAAATACTGTGTACATAGTGTGAACTAATTGGATCGCAATTACAGGTAAATAATTTTCAATTCTGCTTCGGGGGTGTTGGAGAGAAAAGTGAACGTTCAGAAACAATATTGTGCCAGTTCAAATGTGTGACGCAAGAGGGGAGGCATGCAAGTGCCAAGTGTTGGATAAGGGTCCACTGAGTAGTGTGGTTCTTAAAAGATTACCAGCTTCTGTATTTTATAACTGACGACACTTTATGTACTATGTGCTTTTTTCTTTAAAGTCCAGGTGAATCAGTCATCTCTATACAATCGGTGTAGCTTTAAAAAGTGCTATCCTTTCATCCGTAAGCTTTTCAATACTGAAGTATGAAAACCCATATGACTACAAATTATGTGCGCTGTATATTCCATCCAGAATATGTGGCTATTTTATAGCGAAATAAAATCGAATTAAATGTTTCACTTGAAAAAAACAAACAAATCGCTAGTTTCTTGGTTTTCAGTTGCCTGTTTCAGTGAATCAATGTTGATATCTTCGAGCAGCCCTTTCTTTTCACACCCGTCAGTGCATCTCGTTACAGTAAACGCATGTGAATGGCAACATTCCACTTCAATTATTGAGAGAAATGTAAGTTGAGTGCCCGTACTTTAGAATATTAGGCAGCACCCTATTTTTACTACCCTTTTAATCGAGACGATGAAAGACCATGTTAACAGCCTTAGGTGGATGTTGTTAACTTTTCTCTAAGTGTAACGATAAGGCCAACGAGACTTTATGCCATGCAAGTGAACGCCGGCTCTCAACCGGTGTCTGGCCAGGTACGTCACTGTTTACTACACATGAATTATAAGTCAATTAAGTACGCTGCGAAACACTGAAACCAAGAGCCGAATTTCACCTGTTTCCACGACCAGATAATCGTGAAATGTAAGGATCTCTCAGAGCTGAGACAGCTGTTACGTGTAATTCATATTCAGGGAGATGGGTGGTTGGTGATTATTTTTCAGGCAATAGCATGCAATAGATCCGTTTAACTTTCAGGGCTTCATATTATTCCACTCAAGGCAAATAGGGTTACAATTAAAATATAAGTGGAAGCTCCATATCCACTTTCTTATCTAAAACTACACTGGTTAGAACATAAATATATTTTTGTTAATAAGAGTTATAATATACCAGAGTGGTCTTTATCAGCAATTCTAGCAGAGATGCCTAATCGTTCTGGTTAATTGATTAGTGATTGTTATGTAAGCTTCTTACCATAAACTTCTAAGTTGTCTACCAGCCCTTCTTCGGAAATGGACCGTCACACGCGTCCCGGTTGGATGTTGAGAATAAAACAGGCCTTGAGCGGCTTAATATATGCCATTATAACACATTACTTGCATCCCCACCACTTCAAGTTTTCTCCCGTTTCGATTGGTTAAAACTGCAAATACAGTACTCGAAAAGGGGGGAGGGGGGGGGGGGGCGCTGAGTCTGCGACACTCGCGTGTAACAAATATACCTTCGTAAGCATATTGATACGTAACGAAGTTCATAAAAAGTAATGTGGTAATACCGAGGGCTTAAGGGTTGACACGCTAAGATTTAGTTACACGATACAACTAATTAGATTTGGAAGCTGACTGTGTGAAATAAAATATCTAATGGCTGTATTAAAACTAATGTTCTTCATGTAAGGCGAGCTGTGAAGGAGCCCTGCTTCGCCTGCAGTAAATTGATACTGTAAGGAAACTCTCTTACCAGGCTTAGCCACACGTACTGTGCCCGTTTAGACCGAAGTCCAACTACCACATATGCATGTTACCGAAAATCAGCTAGCACGAGACTCAAAAGATCTCAGGGCGCCAAACCGGGTGAAAAGCAAACACAAAAATATTAATCTAACTTGCTTCACTGATTTTCGGTTCGATGCAACAATAAAGATAGAAGGGAGATAGGAAAGTACCACAATTTCTAAAACTCTCATTTTATTTATAATTAAAATTGAAGTTTTATGATGCAAAATTATAGCACTGTAATGCATGAAAATAGTTTTCATACACAAACACACAAGAATAGAAGTATCAACACATTTAGAAAAGCACTATGTAATTGATCTATTGCCAAAATTATCAATCCCTTGGCATCGTTCCTAATTGTAAGTAATATTTACAACTTTAGGTCATTCAGGGCAAAATGAATCGTCCATCCTGATGCCTACTTTGACTATTTATACATCCTTGACTATTTACATTTGTTAAAAAACACTTTCACTTGTTAAATAATTATTTCAGATTTCAAAAATCATTACCTTCACCGTCCTAATCTGTATTTGATTTAATATTGCATTGAGTTATTGAAAGAAACATAAATATTTGTCGGACATATGAGCAAATATCACTGTTCATCATTTTGACTTCAAGCAAGGATCCGAAGAACTTTGATCATATGAAAATTTATTAGATCATCTGTTCATGATCCGTAAATTTCACTCATTAAATAACATGATCCACTAGACAATTAATTTAAATTATTCATCAATGTTCATCCAATAATTAAACAATTAACCAAATCATTAATATTCATCGGACTATTAGATCATAAATTCAAATATTCAAATAATTTTATTATCTTGATTTTCACTTCGTTGACATGATCAATCTATTCATTTTCACCATATAACATTAACAACAAATTATTATCATCATTAATAAGTTATTCATATTTATTTAAATTCAAAAATATTTACTTGCACAAAATCTTAATCCTTTATTCAGTTATGGAACTTGTGTTCAAAAAACAGAATTATCCGTGATATTATGAATGGCTGTTCATTTACCAATTTTTACAATATTTATTTCAATCCATGCCCATTTTATTGATGCGTTCAATCCTCTTGGATTTCATTCATATTCGACCAACGGTGAGGTATCGTCAAAACTAAGTTTTTTGGTTTATAACCAAAACGGATTGACAAATAAGAGGGTAATTTATGTAAGACACGAGAAAATCTTGACTGAATTTTTTCTGTGATGGCTGCATTAAATAACCATTTGGTTTTTCACTTCAACAAGAATGTCATTCATAATTTTGTTTACCTTTTTCTTCAACATAACACCATATTGATCCATTTATCCATTTGTATCTGTGATGGCTGCATTAAATAACCATTTGGTTTTTCACTTCAACAAGAATGTCATTCATAATTTTGTTTACCTTTTTCTTCAATATATTCTTTTTTTATAAGTTATCTAACCATCGCCATGGCTGACACTACACATAACACCATATTTATCCATGTGATTTCATCTCACTACTGAAATGACTAAAATTCACTCCTAACTTTTTTCTCAATTATTATTATTCATTACTTTTTTATCAAGCCACAGCTTCTTTCAACACTTAGCTTCATTTATACCAATTTAATCATCACTGCAAACCATATTATCTTTTTATATCGTGTCTGCTCTGCTCAAAAAATGTCATATTGTGACATTACCATATTTGTTTATATTTATATAAACTCGAGAATACCCTATTTCATACAGGCTTTCTGTGATCTTTCGATGGCCTTCTGCGTCATAAAATACTCCAATCCTATAACGCAAATTCAAAACGCTTAGAAAAGATCATTATATCTTTGTAAGATAAGGGCGTGCATAAGGCCACTCAGTAGCGTAGCCAGGATTTTAGTTTTTTTTTGGGGGGGGGGGGGGCATTAAGTCCTCATCTATTACTGCAGAAGTTCATATATTTTTCTGATTATAAGTTAAATCAATGCAAGAGTGAACTGTTACTGTAGTGTAATCTTGGAACTATTGTAGTCTGATATTCTTGTCTAGAATAAAGGATGGCGGTATAATATTGTTAACTTTAATAATGTTTAGCTTATGTGACATTGATAAACTATGAGCAAGTTGACATTTTATACCAATAATATAGTGAGGAAATATACATATAGATACCAGTGTGATAGTGGTCTCTATATTAGCCACCTCTCATAAGGACAGTTTATGCTTTCAAAGATGCTAATAGTTGAATCTTTAAGCCAAATTTTGGAGAATTTTTATGTTGAAGCAAATATTATATAAGTTACGTATCTACTTGACGTAATGTGTTGGATAAAATTTAAAGAAAAAACTAAAATCATAAACAATTGATGTGCAAAAATAAAATATAAATATAGAAATGAAAATCATAAAAATAAAATTACAATTATAAAAGAAATATAACAATTAAAATAATAAACATAACTATAAAAGAATTATGAAAATAATTGTAAAAATCAATTCGAAATTGTTAATTAATTCAATAAAAATATCAATATTGAATCTATAAGAACATAAATTGAAAATTAAAAATAAATATAAAAACATGAAAATTAGAGAAACAAAAAATAACATTATTAATAATTATAATAATTAAAATAAATTAAAATGTAAAAACGCATAAAAATAACACATAGTTTTGCCCCATAAAGGGTTAAAGAAAGGGCAGTTTACTGTACCCTTAAGAAAGAGCACTATGTCCATAATGTTTGACAATCTCACCAATATCCACAATGATGTCTCTATGTACTGCCATGAGTGCAAGAGCCGTCAGCCTTTCCTCACCAGTTCTACTTCTCAAGTATGTCTTTTGCCTCTTCAGCGTGGAGAAGGATCTCTCTACAGAGGCTGTAGTTACTGGAATAACAGCCAGGATTGTAAGGAGTGTAGCAATGTTTGGAAATGAGGTCTTGTCGATTTTTAGCCTACTTTCGATTTTTGCAAAAAATGAAAGTAGGCTTATGAGATCAACACAGGGCGAAAAAAGTGTGTCTGTCTGTGTGTGTGTATGTGTGTGTGTGAGTCTGTGTGTGTGTGTGTCTGTGTGTCTGTGTGTGTGTGAGTGTGTGTACTCTGAATGTCTGTCCCCCCCCTATCAATTCGAACACGGTGAATGCGAATTGAACGAAATTTGGTACAAAGGTAGCACTAGCAAAGGACACCTCAGTGTCATGTTTTATATCGCCGCCATCTTGACGGAAACGTAATGGCGGCCACACAAATGTTCAAACTTAAATCAAATTACGACTAACCTAATCATCCGATCTCTACCAAATTTTGCAACAACATACCTTTATAGGGGGAGCATCCTTTGACCAAACTAATAAGTCATCAGCGTAATAGTTTGCGGATGGCGGCCATCTTTGTGTGAAAATCGATTCCCCCTATTAATTCGAACACGGTGCAACCGAATGGAACGAAATTTGGTACAGAGGTAGTACTAACAAAAGGCACCTCAGTGTCATGTTTTATATCGCCGCCATCTTGACGGAAACGTAATGGCGGCCACACAAATGTTCAAAGCTTAACTCAAATTACGATTAACCTAATCATCCGATCTCTACCAAATTTTGCAACAACATACCTTTATAGAGGAAGCATCCTTTGACCAAATAACTAGGTCATTAGCCTAATAGTTTGCGGATGGCGGCCATCTTTGTGTGAAAATCAATTCCCCCTATTAATTCAAACACGGTGAAACCAAATAGAACGAAATTTGGTACAGAGGTAGCACTAGCAAAGGGCACCTCAGTGTCATGTTTTATATCGCCGCCATCTTGACAGAAACGTAATGGCGGCCACACGAATGTTCAAAGCTTAAAACAAATTACGATTAACCTAATCATCCGATCTCTACCAAATTTTGCAACTACATACCTTTATGGAGGAAGCGTCCTTTGACCAATCTAATAGGTTATTAGCCTAATAGTTTGCGGGTGGCGGCCATCTTTATGTCAAAATTAATTCCCCCTATTAATTCGAACACGGTGGAACCGAATGGAACGAAATTTGGTACAGAGGTAGCACTAGCAATGGGCACCGCAGTGTCTTGTTTTATATCGCCACCATCTTGACTGAAACGTAATGGCGGCCACACGAATGTTCAAAGCTTAAATCAAATTACGATTAACCTAATCATCCGATCTCTACCAAATTTTGCAACTACATACCTTTATGGAGGGAGCATCCTTTGACCAATCTAATAGGTCATTCGCCTAATAGTTTGCGGACGGCGGCCATATTTGTGTCAAAATCGATTCTCTCTATTAATTCAAACACGGTGAAACCGAATGGAACGAAATTTGGTACAGAGAAAGCACTAGCAAAGGGCATCTCAGTGTCATGATTTATATCGCCGCCATATTGAGAGAAACGTAATGGCGGCCACACAAATGTTCAAAGCTTAAATCAAATTACGATTAGCCTAATCATCCGATCTCTAGCAAATTTAGCAACAGCATACCTTTGTGGAGGGAGCATCCTTTGACCAAACTAATAGGTCATCAGCCTAATATTTTGCGGATGGCGGCCATATTTGTGTGAAACTCGATTCCCCTTATCAATTCGAACACGGTGAAACCGAATGGAACGAAATTTGGTACAGAGGTAGCACTAGCAAAGGGCACCTCAGTGTCATGTTTTATATCACCGCTATCTTGACGGAAACGTAATCGCGGCCACCCAAATGTTAAAAGCTAAAATGTAATTACGACCAACCTAATAATCTAGTCTCTACCAAATTTTGCAACACCATATCTTTATGTGGGAAACATATTCAGACCAAACTGCAAGAACATCAGCCCAATAGTTTGCAGATGGTGGCCAAGTATGTGTGCAAATCGATTCCCCCTATCAATTCAAACACGGTGAAACCGAATTGAACGAAATTTGGTACAGAGGTAGCACTAGCAAAGGGCACCTCATATTCATGTTTAATATCCCTATAGCACGTTGTATTTCAACAAGCTACTACAACCAACATTCAATCATACTCCTTGAAAAGGACAAAGAGTTATAACAATACCCATGCATTTAGGAGAAAGTAGGCTATATGTTCTTTACTGAACATCTTGTTTGAGAACTTCAATCACACTCTTTGGTTGACTTTCTGTTGAGATTCTGCAGTTCAGCTTCCACAAACGCCACTCTGCCTCCAGAATGTCTTTGTTTGTGGTTTGAAGATCACTTTTGTAAAATTCAATCGCATTCCCAATGCCACCAAAATCTTTCTTAACTGCATTATGAGACAGCAGACACTCCAAGCCCTTTAGCGTTTCCTTGTTTCTTGAAAACTTGCTTTTAGGATGACCGGATATCTCATCCAGGTATGGAATGAAAACTGATCGTCTGTAGTAGTCCTCAGGTGAGGTGGCCTCTACGTTGTTTCGAAATTTCAGTGTTCCTGGTGTCCTTGGAATTGATGCAGAAACCCAAACATGTGATGCAATCTCCTCGGATTTTCGGTACAAAGTGGACTACTCTTCCACAGCCTGTTCTCGTATTTCCATGAACAGTTCCTCAACTTGTTCTACTTTGGTCATGGCCATAGTGAGATCTAAAGATTCTGTTTGAAGGAACTTAGACAACTTGTATGTTATCGAAAGAAATTTACTCATTGTGAGCAGAGTTGTGATGAATTGAAAGCTGCACAAACTAGAGTGAAGACCTGTTGTCTTGGTTTTCGAGGAGTGATCGTGACCTGTTGCTATTATTTCCTCCAAGGCGCGAACAATGCACAGAAATGACACAGAAAATACAGAGATGGCATCATGTCGTTCCAGCCATCTAGTGTCACAGTACTTTTGAATTACGGAGTTAGCCTAACCATCAACTTCAAGCTCTTTCCTTAAGACGTGTGTTCGTTTTGTTGAACCTCGGAAAAACGCTGTAGTTTCTGACATCGTGGAAAAACAGTTACGAATAAAATCAGTCCGTGCAGCGTAACTGAGGCACAAGTTTAGAACATGGGAGAAACAGTGTGTGTAAGAAGCTTTGGGGTAATCTTCACGAATAAGCGCCTGAACTCAGTTGTAGGTCCCACTCATCGCTGCTGCAGCGCCATCATACCTTACGTAAGTTTTACAACCCTAAGCCGTGTCTTTTAAGTTCTTGTTTGATGTCAGATGCTAATCCATCCCCAGTCACATCATATACAGGAACAAATGTCAAAAAATCTTCTCTAATATCTTTAACAACAGAGTCAAAATATCTGACGAACACAGAAAGCTGCTCCACCTGGCTAACATCTGCAGTTTAATCTGCAAGTACAGTGAAGAACTTCGCTTTCTTCACTCTTTCAACAATATCATTTTTAATTTTCTCTCCAATCAAACCGATAAGTACATTTTGTACTGTTGGACTAGTATACATGGCATTTCCTGCTCCGGTGTTGATGTGTTCAGTAAGGAGTAAGTCCCCAGCTTTAGCTCGATAGCGCAGTAGTGCTCGGAAATTTCCATCGTTGTTCACGGGTTCTTCAATAGTAAGTCGCCCAGAATTCCTATGACCACGCAGGCCTATTTCTTGCCTACCACAAAATAGGACGGTATCTGCCATCGCAGATACGATTTTCCTGTTTCTTTCACTTTCCTGTTTTGTTGCATCTGAATTTTTTTCTCTTATATCAGCGTGCTTCCCATCAAATATTTGTAAAAACGTATTTCCTGATACTTGTGAATTAGCATGGTATTTCATTCTTGAGTGCTTTCCAAAACTTCAAGAGCATCTTTCCACTTGTTAAAGGGTTTACTGACTAGATTTGAAGGCACTTCATGAGATCCACTTCCAACTTCCCGATGGAGAAAACAAAATACAATTTCTACAAAATGCACCTTGAAGTTTTTCGGAGTACGCAAGCCATGGATACCTCTGAAGCCATTTTACTTGAAATGTTCTTTTCTTGGAGCCTATTACCTGCACGTAACACTTGTGAGATGCGTAAGGCTCCCATGTCCTCCTGAGTAGCATTTCTTTCTCAGAATCCGTAATATTCGGTACTGACTTTCCTATGTACATACCGAAATCGTTTTTGGCATAATCCTCTACATCGAAAGAACTGTCCAAGCTTTTTACGAGAAGTCTCACTGGAGAATTAGCCTGCCCGTTGCTCGTGCTGGGATTGGAATCTACGAACTTACCGGTATCAACCTCTGAGCTTCTTTCCTGCACCTGTAAATGTATGAAAAACAATACTAAAAAAATATTAACGATGAATAGGATGAATAGTACACGGCTGATGTACATTTAATAAAACCTCAAATTTTCAGGAGTAAATTATGTTTTAGCTTTTTCGGCCTTTTCGTATCCTAATGACTCTAATATGAACACATTCTCTGCATTTTGGCTCACTTGTATCCTGATCGTGTACTTCCATGTCGACACAAATTCCTTTGGCTTGTAGATTTGTGCTGACTGAATTATGAATCCACCCACCACTAATGGTATATTGTAAGTGTAGTTACCATCCCGGAGAATGTTTGGTTCCACAAAATGTGGCACTATAAACTATGTGATTTTGGTTCAAAATTACTTTAAAAAAAGCGAGGATGCAAACTTGGTGTTTAAAGTGACTGCAGATCTTGTGATCATAAGTCATAAAACCTACAGTTGAAGAAAATAAAAATAAAAAATAACCCGTGGCACTATAGCCCTGAAGGGCCTAAGCCTACCGAGCGACCGCTGCTCAGCCATTTGGCTTGCAGATTATGGGGCAACGGGGTCTGCGCGTCTGATCCCTCGACCGTTAATCTTGGTTTTCGTCACCGGGCCGCTGCCTCTTCGATTAGGCAGCTACTCAATTGCCCTCACGAGGCTGAGTGCACCCCTTCCAGTCCTCACGTCAGTTTCTAAAATCCCAGATGGAGCCGGGAATCGAACCCAGAGCCTCCGAGCGAGAGACAGCCGCGCTACTCCAACACCACCTACAGTTATAAGCAGGGCCGCAACTAGAGTGAGGGGAGAAAAGGGGTCAAGTGCCAGGGCGCTGAGCCTGTGGGGCGCGCCTAAAGAAGGTGAGGAATGTTGGTAAGACAGTGCGGGCAGAAATGCTAATACCGAGATGTTTAACCCGAAACGGGTACAAAGAGGAAATAAAAAAATCTGCTGTCGTTGCAAAAGCAATTGAAGCAAGGCGGCATCATTGTTGTCGGCATCGGCAACATTCTAATCTGGCCATGTCTCTCGGCGGCGTGGTATGACAAAGTTGAAAGAACACGTGTCCCAATTGCGATTGTTACGAAGTTCTTTAAGGTTCACTTTTAGCTTAGGCAAAACTCTTCAGTCTATTAAGGACTGTCTGAATTCCGCCCTTTGTTGCTTTCTGTTTTGAAGTAGCTCACAGGTGTATCAGTATTTACATTTGTCTCTGTCGCTCAGATTTTCAATTATCAGTTATCAGAATAGTGCTATTATGGCAAATTCACACGTTTCAGTTCAAAATGTTCTTTACATTAATACCGTAGCCTACTATGTATTGGTGTTTTTTAAATAGTTTATTTACCAGAAATGATTTTAGTCAATTGAATAAATCTGCCTCCCCCCCCCCCCCCCAAAGAGCCATCAGGAGTAAATAACAGGTAGAATGCACGATAAAGAATTATGTCATCAATAGTTGCAGAACAGAGAATACTCCCATAAAGGCATCAAACAAAGAAGGTATGTTGCAACACTTTTAGGTCTATTATTGTTTGTCTCATTTAAACAGCGCTGTTTTAAGGTAAGCCTAACTGTCGCTGTGGACCTCATTCTTGTTTATTATTATTATTCAGAGGAAACTGTAATACACTTTAAATGAAATGAAAATCCACAGCCTGCTTTCAGTCGACCCGCAGTCGACCGACCGGGTCAGGGATTGGAATGAATGAAGCCCCCCATCTAGCGGCGAGGACATTATCTGTGCCGGCTGCCGAAGCCTGTCACACTCCCCTGGAGCAATGATTAAATGAATGACAAATGATATGATAGTGGAGAGTGTTGCTGGAATGAAATTGTGACCGGGTAAACCGGAGCACCCGGAGAAAAACCTGTCTGCCTCCGCTTTGTCCAGTACAAATCTCACATGGAGTGACCGGGATTTGAACCACTGACCTAGCGGTGAGAGGCTGGCGTGCTGCCGCCTAAGCCACGGAGGCTCTAATACACTTTAAATAATAATAATAATAATTTAATACGAACCATTTAAAACAAATCGAATTACTTTACATTCTATCAGTGAGCAATGCGTCTTTCTCGTGCAGAGAAAATTATTTGTAAAAGCTGTACCTATACAATGAAATGCGGGCCTCAATTTGCTAGACATAACAATAAAATCTTGCATTAACTTACCAAAGATTTATCCAGTTTTGGCTTCTTTATGACAAAACGGTCCATTTTTAAACACTCGCTAATGTGACAAAAAGAAAAGAGCAACTATCAAAAAACTTACGACTCTTCCTCAACACTACCACTAACAGACTGTATATCGCCGAGACACAAAACCACCGTAAATCCAGACAATGGCGACAATCAACCACGCAGCGTCAGTATTGTAGCCCTTATTGAACACTGCTATTTCTAGGAAATGGTAATTAAGAGCTGACAAGAGAAGGTAAGCAGACAAGCTATACCTGGCCCCCTGCAGAGAGGTCTTTTGCTAATTGGCAATCCTAATCTCTTGGCAGACCTTTGTCTCAATACTCTCAAACACCTGGTTGTATCCCCAGTACTGAGGCCCGTACTGTTGGCCTACTTGGAAAATCCCCTCACGTCACAATCCTAATTGCTACCCTGTTATTTCAGCTCTTTCAAGCAGTGCAGGCACGGAAAATGATGTCTGGCCGTGCTGAAAGTGTTAGTACCGGTACATTCTTTGTCATTGTATTTACTGTACGGTATTTAACATTTCGTTGTAGGTTCTAATTATGTTCGAGCCGTTGGAAAGTATAAAGGCTCATGCCCACCCCGATTTATGGATTTATTTTGGGAGGGGGGGGCGCCCCCTCTGGGCTCCCCCCCCCCTGGCTACGCCACTGAACCTCTAACCATTTGATAAATAAATCCTAAAATGTAAATTAAGCCGTTCCAAACTTCCTAAACTATTATTCAAACTGTTACAGAACATAATAATTATTATTATGGCTCACAAGATATTATTATTACAAATCAGAAAATGTGATTATTATTATTTTCAAAATTGTATTATTATTATTGTCAATTTTCCAAACTGGTATTTATGGACAAAAACCGATTGAATATATACAAGCTCGAATCCTTGGATAAGAACAAGATATGTCCATCTCTCTAAATAAATACCTAAGATATGAAGATCTTACGGCTGATGACCTTGATAAACAACAACAAACAATAGAAAATCTGAATAAAATGCTCATGAAGCTGTCCATAGACTCGAATCGCATAATTAGCGTTCCTGAAAACTATAACAGTGTAACCTGGTTTGCCACAGCAAACTGAAAATATTTGTGTGTTGATATTTCTTTTAAAAAAAATCCAAATACCATGAGCTATAAAAATTCAAATGTAGCTTACATTGTCAAAGTTCTTGTAGAGGCAGGCCTCCTGGCCGGTTCCATTATAGATCCGTTTCCATCGGACTCGTACGTAAATCCTCGTATCCGCTTCCATCTCTACCCTCAAATTGTTTAACAACTCATGACTGCTAGTTCTATAGCTGTTTCAAATACACTCGCACTGAACTGTTCCAGTTGAATGTCATTACAGCTGGTGCTATTTGAAAAATAGGGGTTTGATCCATAAGATCCATGGTATTTAAATCAGTTGTAGCTCTGATGCAGCCGTGACCCATTCAATTTGGTTGATACTCTTACAATCTTAAGGCAAATGATTCAGACCTGTAGTTCCTATCATAAATAACCTAACATGTGAGGTTATGCACCTTCCAGACACGCGTTAGACACGGCTGACCCCATCGTCGGCTAAGTCCTGTGTTTGGGTAATGGGTAGTCCCTAGCACACATCCATATAAATACAGATGGCCCCTGTAAGCTCCTAAAAGGGTGAGATTTTGCATCTCCTGAGTGCACCAGGCACAACTGGTCCCAATCGTCGTCTAGTTTGATCTGACCAAAATGCAAGACTGGCATCCGTAGAATATTGTAATGTGGTCGTGGCTGATCTTGCAAACTACCGAGACAAAAGCTCGTCACTGATAACTTGGAAACAACGAAGTTCCATAAGTATAAAATGTGGCTTGTAGATCAAGTCTACCACATGTCCAAAACGATGAAAAATTAGACTGTGTCAACTGTACACGAAGCCTAACACTCAAATGTCGCTTCACAAAACATTCTAAGTTCTTCACATCGTGAAAATATTCTATCACTTGACCATGAATTGGTCCGGCGATAATCACTGACTATAAGTTTTAGAACTTCCGCGTGGAATAACTGCTTATTAACACTCAATATGCTTAAACGAAGATTGTAGCGTGACCATGCACGGAATATGAGTGATGTAGCGGCGATCCGTGACTATGCACGAAGTGTGAGTGACGTAGCTGCTTCCGAGACCATGCACAGAGTGAGTGACCTCTCAGCTCCACTGAGCCCCCTTCTTGTACCCGCTCTGGGCTTCGATAGAATTCCACGCTGTTCCCACGTCACAAGACGTTACGTTTCAGCGGTAATAATCTTAAACAAATAATTGCCAATATCTCGGCTCCTAATAAACCGATTTTCTTCCGAGATGATGCAATCTTCTTCTTGCCTCAATGCCAGAAAATTGATGTTCTTTCCAAGTCTCAAAAACATGGGACAAGAATAAACAAAAAATAATGCCTCAAATTTGTCGTAGCATGCGTCACCAGACTCGCTGATAGTTTCCATCACCTTCTTGAACAAAAGTCGCGCGGTGTTCAAAATTTGCCGCCTTCTCAGAAATGCGCCTTAGACCCAAAATATCGGCATGAGGAAAAGGGCACCGTACTTCCTTCACTAGGGAGGATTAATGAAATCGATTTAAAAAAATATCCCATGCTTGTAATGAAACAGGGTTTCAAACCCAGGAATTCCACTTATAACTTGACGCACGCATCCGCTGTGTGAAATATGCACATTCGCTCCTTTCGTGCTGTAGAAGGATTAACACTTTCATCCGGAAAATCTGTTAAGCCAAAATATCCGACATTAAAAACAGTATTGTCTGTATAATATATCTTCACTGCGTGAACACCACATCATAGAAGAGCAGAAGCGAGCTCAGTTCCTCTTATTTGATGAAATTTGCATAGCAATGAAAGTGCTTAAAGCCCACCAGTTAACTTTTTATTAGTTAGATCTCTTGATCGCAAAGTTATTAATCCGTTTCTCTTGTCATCTAACAAAGCGAAATGAAATGCTTTTCAGTTGGTGAACACGATTGTTTGCATTTTGTATAGGATGATATTCCCTAAGCCGGAAACAAATTACATGAGGTTAGAAGAATCTCGTGGATAACTAGTTTCGATCATTATAAGATGCATTTCATTTTGACATTTAAATCTATGTCTACGATAAAGTGTAATGATATTGTATCTTTATAGAATGTTTTTGTTGCATACGATTATTGTGTACTTGTCCGGAATTGTTAGTGATTTGAGACTTGATACTATAATGATAGTGGCTATAAACCGACAGACAGTAGTTCTAGCATTACGAACTATACCCAGGAACATTCAATCTTCCACAGATCGGTGAACACGCTAACAAGAGATACTTTCGGAGCGTCACTCCATCAATATGGTAACATGAAGATAGAAATGACAACTCATCGCGGAAAGATACCATACATATGCCACACTTGCGGAACAAACTTTAATCGGAAAGGTGATTTGGAGAAACACATGTTTATTCATAGCGGTGTTAAGCCCTATTCCTGTGGTACGTGTGGAGCAAAGTTTACTCAAAAAGGCAATTTCAATAGACACGTGTCTATCCATAGTAGTATAAAGCGTCATTCGTGTACTATATGCCCGTCTAACTTCAGTCGCAAATGTGAATTGAAAATTCACATGTTGTGGCATAGTGGTCTAAAACCACATTCATGTAGTACTTGCGGAGCGAACTTTGCGCGGAAGAACCATTTGCATGAACACATGGTGATCCATAGTGGAATAAAGCCACATTCCTGTCGCACATGCGGAGCAAGATTCTTTCTGAAAAGTAATTTGAAACAACACCTGGCAATCCACAGTGATCTGAAGCCTCATTCCTGTGATACTTGTGGACGAAGATTTACTGAGAAAAGCAGATTGAGGAAACACCTGGTTAGCCATAGTGGTGTAAAACCACTTTCCTGTGTTACCTGTGGACGAAGATTTGCTGCGAAAAGGAGTTTAAAGTATCACCTGGGTATCAATAGTGGTGTAAAACCATTTTCCTGTGGTCCATGCGTGGCAACGTTCTGCACGAAAAGCAGTTTGAAAAAACATATGGTCAGCCATAGTGATCCTAATGCATATATCATGTGATTTATGTGAAGTTATTTTTTTTTCTTTCAGAAAAGCGCTTTGGTAACTCACCTGGTCGTCCATTGTGGTCTTTAAGCCACACATTTGTATTACATGTGGAGCTAAATTTACTGGGAATAGCTGTTTAAAAAGACACATCGTGATCCATAGTGGTATACGGAAATTATAGTGTTGTCCAATTCTTTTTATTAAACCACCATCCATACGACTAATTATAAGTGTCCGTATGAGGTATTATATGATATTACAGTTATTTGGCCATATATGAGTCAATCTAGGGCAATTGTTCAGAAGGAAACCATACTGTAGAGTGATTCCTTGGAAGTCACAGACTAAGATCAGTTTTAAATCTCTGTTCATAATGGAGCTTCATTAGAACGTAACGAGGGGGGAATATATTACGAAATGTCGCTCTCAATATCAAAGAGAATATATCATCTGCGCAGTAGATACAAGCGACATCTTTTAGAATAAAGTAAAAATTACGGATAATGCCATAGAATGTGAGAATTGCAACAAATAGCAACATCAAGAGTGATTGCTAACATTGTAATGCTATGATGTTTAACCCCTTCTAATGAAACGAAATGAGGTGATGGATGCAAAAATAGAAGAACTATGACAATAAATAAATTCGATTATTGATCTTATAAACGAATCCACACCACGATTAATGCAACAGAAGATTGAGGAAACAATCATGAGTATGAGACCAGGCAGGCAAACAGTTTCATCATTTTAAATTATCTAGTCGACATCGTCGTTACGTTACGGCAACGTCACGAAGTATACCGAGAATGCACTGAGGTGTGTGACGTCATAGTACCTCTTGGTGCATGTGTACTGAGTTCTCTGGTGAGCTCTGGCGTTACAAGACGGCAACGACACGGTGAGCGTGACCTCATCCAGCCAGCTCCCTCCTTTCACCGCGATGACTTGTAACTTTCTAGCGTTCTGATTGTTTTTTGATCATCTAACATGTCAAGAGTCTTTGGCTTCGAGAGAAGCGAGACGCCTCCAGCCTTTCTAGCATTCTTCAGCATTTGTAGCATTTAAAATGATATTAAGTCCAGTCATTCAGACTGACTGTCTCTTTTTTAGAACAAGTTGCAGAACCGGTCAAGGGACGTTCATGTCTGGTACCTCTAATGATAATTCCGAATCTCTGTCTCTACATAAGGAAATCCAAGAAATGTCAATGGAGAGTAGCTTCAAAGGGAAGACGGATTATCTAGATGAGGACGAACCAAACAACACACCATGGATGACAATTCAATATAAAAGAAGCGGGTTCCTAGATCCACAGTGGTTATTGGGACAAAAGAAGGTAGTAAACAACGGGCGGGAGACAAAACAGCATGGCTATATTTGTGGAAATAAGGAAAGAATGCAACACGAAGAATGTGATAAATTATGTAGGCAAAAACGGAGTGAATGTGACGATCTCAACAGCAAAGGCACATACAAGCCTTTCAAGGTGGGAATGCCCTTTCAATATCTCGATATGATAGAAATCGCGAGTTTCTGCCCAAATAGTTTATTTGTCAGAAGATCTCGTTTTCGTCGAGGATACGTCCCAAGACAACAGCAAGCAGGACCACTGGAATAAAAACATCAGATCACTACTATGGAACAATGAATGAGCAAAAAATGCCGTACCCCACATCGATCAGAGAAGATTGTATGAAACTGACGTCTTCATAGTGACAGAAACATTTCTACGCAGACCTCTTGACATTCCAGGCTTTTACGGAATCCAATCTTACGCAAAACCTACAATGGGAAGATTAGAAGGAGGAGTCTCTTGCTTCATCAGAGATACACTTGGGAAA
The DNA here is from genome assembly GCA_946902985.2 of Meconema thalassinum. NCBI lineage: Eukaryota > Metazoa > Arthropoda > Insecta > Orthoptera > Tettigoniidae > Meconema > Meconema thalassinum. Next base: position 150,202,417 of record OX336397.1, read on the forward strand.
ATAAAGTAGTTCTTCAAAGAAGAAAACCTACTAATCGCAAAAACTTCAGAAATCATTTTAATTTGTATATACATACAGCCCACTGCCTCAACAGAGGATATTATAGAAAAACATTCAACATCCTTCCAATATGTTTCAGATGAAGAATATCTCATTATCGCAGGTGACATTAATTGCACAATAGGTTAACCAAATCGCCAATCAGAAGTAGTGATACAAACCTTGGCAGAAGATGGTTTTAAACTATTTTCTAACAGAGAAGTTAAGACATATTTTGCTTGCAATGGCGCATGCAAGATCGAATTAATTTTCTACAAGGCAAAACGCATTGCAATAAAAAGACTAGAGACACTGTGGAACTCCAAAGAAGCACCTATAAAAAAACACCCTCCCACTAGCACTTATATTGAACTAAACAGACCCCCACGCAGCAGCGAGACTTATTGAAAGAAGCAGAATATCGAGAAAAATGGATGTAGAAATAGTTAATGGTGCAGAAGAGATCCTCGAAACGAAGAATATGTTAGATGAAGGTTTCATAAATCAAGCGAATACAGCCATCAAAAATTTACTTCAACAAGCCGCCCTTCCAGTCAAGAAACGAAGAGCCCAAAAATGGTTCGACAGAGAATGTTAGAACGTTAAAATCCGTGAGTATGCCTTCCTTCGGAGAGGATGTAAAGCCGGCGGGCATGTTACACATTTATGGCATGTAAAAGAACCTTCCACTTACCACAATTGTGTGAAGCTAAAATTGGTCGGTTAGATTTGATATACGCTCTTTAAGTACCAACGTTCGTTATCAGGTGCTGATTGCGGTGGCATCCAGTAGCCAAGTTCACGGTTAGGTGTCGTTGATTGTAGCATTTGGTAGCATAAGTAGGAACTAATGAAATTGATCGTCAGCAGTCCTTACCTGAATTACAGATAACACATCCTAATACAGCCATCACAATTAACACTGGTAATCTGACCGATTCTTCACACACCCAAAGTACACGGGGACTTCATTACCATGTTGTCGCATCCCCTAGACTGAAGAACCAATCAATCAGAAAATGTTACTTTACGAGAAAGGGAACGCTTATAGTATTATACAATGCGAGGAAGAATGAGACACAATGGGTCGTACAAATCCACATGCAGATTACAAACATATGCTGAAATTCAAAAAAGGTGCCTAGATCGAACTTGATGCAAGAAAAATTAGCAGAGGAAGCTGAAGTTTATCCCTTCAAAGCGCTAAAGGAATAGACAACACCAAAGGCAACGGAGATTCCCATACAAAAATGGGAGGAACACTTCACAATGGTAGTAAATAATACGCCTTCAATACTTTCACAACAAGCACAAGAGGACCAATATCAGCGTTGAAAATAACACAGGAGAAGGTAGACGCCGCAGTAAGAAAACCAAAGAACAAAATATCTTCCGGGCCCGATCAGATATACATCGAACACATGAAACCATCATCACAAATACTCCTCCCAGTCGGGACGGACATATTCAACAAATGCCTATTGACGGGATCCATGCCTTATAGTTGGAGGACATCTCGAATAAAAATGATATTCAAAGGGAAAGGAAGCACGGATGATCCAAACGGATATAGAGGAGTGGCTAAAGTTTTCTTGAAACTCCTGACAGAAATACTTGATAAGGGAGTAAGGATATGATACCAGAATGTCGATTTGGATTTCGGAATGCGAAATGCACAATTCACGCAGTAATATATCTACTTGATATTATGCACACAATAACGAAACCCAAGGAAAAGTACTACACAATCTTCGCAGAATAGACTAAAGCATTACATAAAATAAAAAGACAGGTACTAATAACAACAAGGAAAATGATCGGTGACATGCATTCCCTAGCCATAATGATAGAAACACGTACTACTCTATAATTTCATAGAAATTAACGACGGAGTCACACTGTCAAAATGTTTAAAGCAGACAAATTGCGTGTTGCGAGGTTGTCCAATAAGCCCACTGCTACTTTGCAACGGAAACCTCGCTTCTTATGTACGCAAAAAACATGATCCTGGAATCAAATGACAAGGTGCAACTCCAGTAAACCCTGGATGATCTTGAGGGATGGGTGGTTAAAATGAATAGAATATAAATATGTAAAGAACAGACCAAATGTCATTTAGAAAAAGGGAAACCCACAATAAAGGACACGTTATCATTGAGAGGAGAGCAGCTGATAATTGTAAACAAATTCAAATACCCCGGATTAACACTTCAGAACTCAGGAACCTCGTTTAGCAATCACGTCCATGAGAGAACCACTGCAGCTGTCAAAGCAATATACAATGAAAATAATTTATCCCAACTATCGTTAAGCACAGCAATGATGGTTTGAAACGTCAACATCACTGACTGCAACTATTGGAATCAACATTATTTGGGATGAACTGACTCTCAGCGACCTTGAAAGGATTTAGAAAGTAAATCAAGATTCCTCAAACATGTCCTATGAGTGGGCAAAACAGTGCCTTCAAGAATGGTTTATGAATTAGCCAGGGAATCATTCCACATCTAAGATCTCGGATTAAAAATGCTATTACCATATACCGGACCATACGTTGAGCTTATAAAAAAGAGAACCTCGAAGAGAAGTCAAGAAAATGTAATAGCTATAAGTTAATGTTAATCATTTTCAGCATAGTGGCTATCAGTAACGATCAATTTAGGAGTAAGCAAATTAACTTTGTGTTTTAGTTGTTCAAAAATGTAAATAAATGTATTTCCTGATGTTTCGATGGCAATGAAGGGGCATAATATTCATGTATTGTTCTAAAATAAATGTTTCCTCATAGTGCCATGCTTTCGTTGAAAGAAACCTAAACATCCGTAGTCGCCGGAAGGCATTTGCACATCATAATTTGACCATGCTATTCGCTGAACCGTTGCTAGTGAAGAGACATGGAGAGGATTTTACACGCACTTTAATGAAATATTCTGGGAATTTTACAGGGAAAGGGAGTTTGTATAGTTCCGTATCTTATATTCCGTGAAAGTTACTATTAGAGGGGTAGGTACTGCCCCCGTAATTTGAATTATATTGAGACCACGATGGCTGTATTGGAAAATATGAAGAAAGTTATGGCTGTCATAGTTGTGACGTGGATACTCATGACGTAGGCACGGATGACGCAGACTTCACGCAAGTAGGCTGATTGAGCTGAGATTCTTGGTGACGTCATGATTTTGTTCGAGAAAGATCTGAGATTTACGACGCAGTCGCAGGGAAACGTGGAATTGTGCTGAGGAAGAAGTTACGCGATTGGAGGAGAGACTCAAACCAATTGACGATAGTTAGGAGGAAGACGGAGATTACTGAAACTATCATATTTAATTACTTTTGGAATGCAAAATTGTGGAAATCTATTTTCAGTTATGGCATTGATGTGGAATTTTGAAGAAATTATTTTTGAGTTTTTGAAATTTGAAGATCCGTCAAGTATTGCCAAAGTTAGAACTTCTAGCGATGACGGAGAAACAAGCTATGGAAGGGATGGATACGCCCCTTAAGAAGTTGATAAAAGGTCTTGCACAGCAGAGAGGAGCTCTCATAGCTCATAGCTCATGTGTCTCATATCTCATGTGTCTGATACCGCATATATATTGCTGATGTTATAGTCGTTTTCGAGTGATAAAGTGAAACAAGTCGTCTTTAGCGTGTGGTAAAGCCAACCGCATCGAACGAGCTTCGAGCGTGCCGCAGTTCCATTTTACGGTGTTTGGAAACTAGGCGAAGTTGAAACGCACTCATTTTCAAGTCTACAAGTTAACATATCAAGAGTTGACTAATGCCTTTAAGCTAATTCGATTGTGCAGTACTATATCAAAGTGTGTAGAAAGGTTGAACATTTTCAAGATTATAATTCGAAAGATATTGGCATTTTAAGACGGCAGACAAAAGTGATTTTCTCGCCGCCTGAGAAGCACTTTTAAAATATCACATTGTACGCTACGGCTGACACTGGTATTGCAACCGTGCTACTACATATTGCTTTTGATAATATAACGCTGCATTCTAACATGGAACATTATAATATGGCAATTCTTTCAACTATTATAACGGAAGTGGAGATGGAAGACTAAGGACTTTAACGCAATTGGGACATATATTGATGGAGTGAATTAACAGCATGAAACTTCGCTAATCGTCTTTCTACAAAAGCGAGCATGTAGTGAACATCCAACTACACTCATGCATCGTGGTCCAACGCTGAATTATATCAAACGGCAGTGGAAACGTATTCATACTCCACAAATATGAATATTTCTACGGAAATTATTGCAATAAACTTCATGGCGAATTACTACCAGAACTTCAGGAACTATCAAGAGAGGCCAGGGTGGACCCGGCTCACACAGAAGAGTTTTGCCAGAAGGATGTCTATCGTATACACGGAGCAGTGCAATTTCCGGAGGAGGAAGCAGTTCGATTCTCCGAGGGCGCTGATTCCAGGTTCGAGGATGGAGCACATCTTTTTGGTGAAATGGAACCATCACCAGTCTTCTTTGGAAGATTTTCCTCTGGAACTTCAATCAACAGATAAGGTAGTCGTGAACGTTTCTTGTTTTATTTGAGCCATTTAGCGATGTCTGAGCAACCATTTTTCCCATATTTTTGTCACATATATATTTTGCCCCATTTTCTTGCTTGATATTCTGTACTCAGTACACTTCGATGATTTATGCCTTTTTCTACGATTTATTAAGACATTGTTATGTCATTGGCAGATTTAAATAAGTTTGGATCAGTTGAGACTGATAATATTCTATTTTCTTTCAGTAATTTGCATATTTTTGGAGTCACGATTTGACTGTAAAGTAAATGAATTTCTATGGCAGATTTGAATTCAGACAGCGTGTCACTTTATTAAAGTAATTCTTTTCAGTAAATTACTTTGACCAATTTTCTGTCATCCTCAAGAAAGAAGAATAATTAAAAGATTTTAGAGCGTTAAAATCTATTTCTGTATCGACGATCTTGGAAATACTAGTCGTTTTATGAACATGATTGCAATATAGACATTTATCGTCAGTTATCGTCATTACCATTGCATTACAGACAATTTTATGCAATATGAACATTGATTACGATTTATTGAATACACTATAGTAATGAACATTTGATAGGAATTTTTCTCAATACTAGATTGGAACAATCATGTTTGCATTCCAAAGTCTAATTGTATCCTATTCGACTATTTTGCAGTTTAGATGAACTTTGTTTGAAGATAGTATTTTTATACTACGATACTTAGGAGATAGTAATCTCAATTTTGATAGACCAGAAAGGCGTGTATAATCGTATTTGCTATTAAATTTATTTTTGTGATTGGCAAATTTTTACTTCATATCGATTCATGAATGAAACCCACGAAGGTTAAATAAATAACAGTTTTGAAACAATTAATGAATATAAGTATTTTTAAAGTGGAACTATGGATGTATAATCGTTAGTTCAGTGGACATGTAAAAGTCGCTGATGAATAATGCCCTTGAATAATTGAAGGAGGTTCCCACAGTAATATTAATGATGTTGAAGAGATTATAAGTGGAGGTTTTGTGTATGGATTATGGAAGATTTTTATGCCATATATATGGAAATATATGATGAATTCTGGGCCTATTTTATGCAATTTTGTGCATTTGAAGCGAAGTATTTTTCCGCTGAGTTTATTGTCCAGGTCCTTTGAAAATTAATCATGTGAAATTACTGTTAAAATTAACAAGAGTGTTAAATAATTTGAGATAACGATTTTGAATGGAGGTTACCGTCACTAATAATAATAATTATTAAAACTTATTAAACCTGGATTTATAACACTTAAATATAACTAACCTTCATTGGTCGATTATGTTAACCTGATTTGAGTAATTATCAACCGGATAAACGTGTGGTTTAATGTATTTCTAAAATAAATAAATAAATAAATAAATATAAATATTGTAAATAAATTATGTAATTATCTTTAATAATAATTGGAAATGAAAGGAATTAAGAGAGGCGTGTATAGATTTTTCAATTGTCATTTGACAATATTATAAACAATTTGTAATTGTTATAAACAATTAATGAGCATTTGTTATAAACATTAAGAGTTTTGTTAATATACTCTAAAGAACGCTAATTATACAAGTGGATTTTGTAATTAAACAAGTTTTGGGATTATTAGAGTAATCCAGTAACATTTGAATGAAGCATTTAAAAGATTTGCGTGATAACATTTGAGTTGAGTTGAGGACATTTAAAGCGTTTGAAAAGGAGCTAAGCTCGAAGGTTACGAGCATATGCTAGCACTAGCCGAACAGGTGGGCCCGTTTGACGACGTGGGCATCCGACTTGTTGAAGGGTGGATCGCAGCTGGCCTGACAACTGTATGTTAGAGGCCAAGGCCGATTACATAACAGGCTTGCCGTTATAAATAAAGTGTGATGTTTATGAAAGAGGAAAACAATTGCTACGTGTCTTGTCCCAATTCCCTCATCCATTCCAAGTGTATTACTATTATTACGTTCTTTATAAGCAAGTGAAAGATAAAATTTTGTATGTAACGTCTACCAGTCCTACAGGAGGACATGATTATATTGACAATGGCTTCTGATTGTCACGTGTATTTTGTTGAGTTTTTGTTAAAGTCATTCCCTTTATGTGAAATACATTATTGTACAGTTTAAAGTTTCTTGTCTTCGTATTGGTTCATTTTAAATATCATGGTGGAGGTTATTGTGTGGGCATACTTTAAGTGATCCAGTTGGCAACCCATTCCAGAGATTAATTTGAAGAGGTAAGTAAAGGTAAGTATGAACCCCCGTATATTTTGGTGTGTTCCACAATAATTTTCTTGTTAACTGCTGTGCTCTAATCTCGATAGTATCTGTCAGTGCCATTTTCATTGATGTAGCTGTGCCGGTGCGTTTGATTATTGGCAATCCGATTGAGGGGGCGGATATCTGACAGCCTACTATCCGGATTTACGGGGACAGTAGGATTGGCGACCCTATAACGTGGGGCAGGTTCGACAAAACTGGATTACCAGGTTGAACGCCAGTAGGATTGGCACCGCAATTTCGTGGGGCACGATTAGCTCGATTGGCACGATCGACTGAATAACATTGGATTACCAAGTTATTGCAGTAGAATTGGCACCGCAATTTTGTGGAGTGTTCGAATAACATTGGATTACCAAGTTATCGATGTCAATGGGATTGTGAAGACTCAAATAAAGAGGTTGATTCTTTGTTAGATGTCTTGGCCAATTGTAGAATTTGAGAGTGTGATTATATAGGGATTAAATCTTGTGTTGTATTAGGAAAATTACACTCAGAAAAGATCAGATCTTATACAACTTGAGAGAGGTTAAATAGGCTGGAAACTTAGAAAAATCGCCTATGATCTGGAATCTTATTTTATTTGACCGGCTTATGACATGTTTCGTCATATTAAAGATAAAATTAAGTTATTTGGATTGTAAATGTAAATTATTTGTGTTAGGATATTTTAAAATGAACCAAAGAAATTTGAACATGTGCTTGAGTTTATTTCAACATGAAATGTCTACGAAGGTTAATTATAAGGTAATTATAAGTTAGATTTAAGACAGAAAATTGCTCAAACTTATATATGGTGAAAGATGTTGCTCAGATGTTGTTATTTTGCTCTGTTTGATGTATGTCCCTAACGCAGTCTATTTTTGAATATTATTGAAATGGCAGATGAGAGTTTGAGAATGATGTTGGAGGAGATGTCCAACAGAATGAAGCAGATGATGGAGGAGAATTCTAGTAATATGTCTATTAGAATGGAGGAGAATGCTAGTAATTTGTCTGCTAATTTGAAAGCTAGCATGAATGAAAGTGTAAAGCAGATGCTGGATGAAAATCTGAAAGTTCTTCAGACCAGTTCTGCAAACTTAGAAAATGATATGTCGCGTTTACAGATCAGTACCCAGGGAATCGAGAATGCTGTAAGTTACATTCATAAAGATGTTTCTGATGTTAAAACTGTTGTTTCTAAGGTACAGAAAGATCTTACTATGTTGAATCTTGATGTTGCTAATGTCCGGGGTGATATTTCATGTGCTAGAGCTGAAGTAATTGTTGTTAGGAACGATGTTGCTACTGTACAAGATAAAGTTGAAGAGGTTCAAAGAGAGATTATAAATGTTCGAACCGATGTGTCAAATGTTCAAGTAGACATTAATAACATTCATTCCGATGTAAATGAGATACAAAGCGACATAACTAAGATACAGGTAGAAGTTAACACTGTTTTTGTAGATATTGCTAAAGTTCAAACTGATGTTAATAAAGTACGAGAAGAAATTGAGACTTCAAAAACACTTTGTACTCGTAAAATTAGTGCATTAACAACTAGGTTAGTTGACGAGTCTGTTAGGACAACAGCTTCTTTAGCAGGATTAAAGTATGATGTAGAGGTCATGAGAACCCAAGTATTAGATCATAATCGTTTACTTAAAGAAGATATCGAACTAGATATTGCGGAAATGTTAACTGCAAATGTAACGGTGTGGAAAGATGAATGGAATAGGTCAAGTGGGGAACATGTAACTCAGATTCAGGAACGAATTGAAAGAAAACTTGCCAGTACACAAGTAGACATTAATAATGAGGTAGTGCAAATTAGGAAGGATTTGAGTATAAGGATGGACTCGCTATCCGAAAAGCAGGTAGAGGATAGAACGCAAATAGGTCAGGACGTGCAAACATTAAAGGAACAAATTCATAAGTTTGTCTCTGATGTTAATGAAACCACGAGCAAACTTCAGAATTTGAAACTAGGAGAAGCCAGCATGATGGAAACCTATAAAGAAGAGTTGATCAGGAAAGTCATCATGGAAATCACGGATAAGGATCCAGAAGGCTTGACTGGTGACGATGATAGGAATTACGTCAGAAGATGTAACCTCGCTACAGAAGAGAGAGATATTAGTCCTGAGGAACGTATATCCAGATTCCGGGAAGAAGAAGAGGATAGGAATATTGAACCTGAATGGAGATATCGTGATAGTGGGAAGAATTACATGGATTCATATCCGAGAAATGTGACAGTCATCCGGAACTTCGAGGACAAACCTCAAAAATTTAGCAATACTGATAGTCTAACACCGATAGAATATATCAGGAACCTGAAAGACTATTTCATTGAAGCTCACATTCCCAGAGAAAGAGAGATGAGGATAGTGGAGAGATTTCTAGCTGGAGGACCCCTTGAATGGTTCAGAGCATTTCGCTATACGTTCAGTAATTTTGACGAATTTGCAGAGGCACTGATAAAACGATTCTGGTCCATCGAAGCACAGAATTCACTAAGAGCTGAGGTATACTCAAGGAAGTATTCAGGTACTCTTCCAACACGGTACGCTGATTTCTTGACGAGCCAATTATCACGCTTGAGATTTTTGCAACCCCCCCCCTTGTCAACAGAGCAGTTGATAGATGCGATTTCTCGTATGCTGCCTGTGGAGGTGAGAAGACTCATCATATCGTCAAACATCAGGGATTTGACCAGTATGGACGAATTGTTAAGAAGGCTTGACTACACGAGTCCAATGCCAAATGTGGTACAAAAAGGTCAGAGGCACGAATTCAAAGACATCAATACTGTCTATATGGATCAAGTTCAGCAAACTGACAAGCCTGATGAAGAAAAAACTGAAAATGTAGGTCCTCACAGGAATAATCACTTTCGCAACCACAGATCGCAAGGTTACCGTCCATATCAGCAAAGAAGAGGCTGGAATAATAATAGAGGAAATTATAACAATGGAAGAGGTAGATACTACAATAACCAGGGCTACAATAGGAATTACAATAGAAATTACCAGAATCAAAATCAGAATTCTCAAGGTCAGGTTATGACACCCGACAAATATCAGGAAAGAGAGAAAGAAAGTCAGCAGTGTCTTAAGGAATTACGGGAGAAGGAAGCTGAAAACCAAAAGAAAAGACAGAATGTAGTGATCGATCCTGGTCCTTCTACAAGCCAGCAGAACTTTGAGATTGGTAACACAAAAAAAAACGCCGATTTCTCAACGACAGTGAGAAACCATAAATACATTGCCACACCACACCTAATTACCATTAATGAAATTTATGAAGTAACTGATGAGGATTTATTAGAAGAGAGGGGAATCGTCAAAGAGGAAAGACCATGTGCCTTACCTATTATTTCTGTACTGATAGATGGCCAACAGTACAAAGCTCTTATGGATACCGGCGCAATTATTTCTATCATTTCTGATGAATGCTATCAAAGTTTGTTAAAAGGAGAAAACATGACAGTTTTACCTGTTTCTACCGTCAAAGTGAGGGGAATTTTCCAAGACAAGGCAGTGAAATGCAAGATCCAAGTGTTGTTGAACTTTGAAATTAATGGAAGGAATTATGAACAGATCTTTATTGTGGTGAAGAAGATCCATTTCGATATTGTGCTAGGAATCGATTTTATATCGAAAGTTGGAGCCATTATTGACATGAAGAATAGGATTATTAGCTTTAATGATGGGTACATGATCACAGAAGAGATCGAAGAACAGGACGTGGAAAGCAGTCTGGAGATAGACCTTAGGGAAAAAAATTTAAATACCATTATCAATGAAGTGGAAAATCTAACAGAAATACCCAGTAGAAAAACTGAAGGATTTGAAGAAATTCAGGGGGAATTTGAGGATTTGATAAAGGAATTCCAAGATATTTTTGATGAAAAGCCTGGATTGATTAAAGACTATAAGTACAAGATAAGGCTGACCGATGAAACCCCTTACCAAAAGAGAATATACCCCATACCTGAGAAATACTATCAAGAAGTACGAGGGTTGATCAGAAAAATGGAGGTAGACGGGATTATTAAAAACAGGCGTCGTCTTATATAAACCCCATCACTGTAGTGAAGAAAAGTAATGGTCAGATACGTCTTTGTCTCGATGCTCGGACCATCAACTTGAAGATTCTTCCAGAAAATGACCGACCACCTAAGATTAGAGATCTGCTTCGAAAGTTCAAAGGGAGAGCATGTTTCAGTGTTCTTGACTTGACATCTTCGTTTTACCAAGTTCAATTGGAAGAAGAGAGTATGCAGTACACTGGATTCTTATTTGATCAGACGTCATGGGTCTTTGTGAGAATGCCTTTTGGAATGGTCAACAGTGGACCAGCACTTATTCGAGCACTTGATAGTAAGCTCACTGACGAAGTAAAGGAAAATGTAATCTGCTACATTGACGATTTAATTGTATCTTCACCCAATGCCGCAGAACATTTAGTGCATTTGAGAAAGTTGTTTGAAAATTTAAGGGAGGCCAATATCAAGGTCAATTTTGGAAAATGTCAATTCTTGAAGAAGGAAATCAACTACTTGGGGCATACGATTGATAAAGATGGATATCATCCAAACATGCAGAAAGTAGATGCGATCACAAGATTCCCAAAGCCAACTAAGGTGAAACAAGTCAGAGAATTTGTAGGCGCATGCCAATTTATCAGCAGTCACTGTCCGAGATACTCTGAAATTATGGCTCCTCTGTATGACTTACTCAAGAAGAATAACAGATGGAAATGGAGTACCGCAGCAGACGAGGCTTTTGAGAAAGCAAAGGAGATGCTCAGAAACAACGTTAAACTGGAGTACCCAGACTTTGAGAAGATGTTCTATATCGAGTCTGATGCATCAAGAATAGGCATTAGTGCAGTCTTATACCAAAAAGACGAGGCAGGCAACAAGCACTACATTGCGTTCACTAGTCGAAAGTTAAAGAAACACGAGGAAAACTACTTTACGACAGAACTAGAAGCGTTAGCTTTTGTAACAGCTTTGCAAGCCTGGAAAAAAAATGTTGCTGGGACACAAGGTTATCATTATTACAGACCACAAAGCACTTCAGTTTATGCTGCAAACTGACATGTCTAGTGATAGATTGACACGTTGGGCTTTGTTCACCCAACAGTTTAACGCCACTATAGTCCATCAGCCTGGGAAAGATAACTTACTGGCTGATGCTTTATCACGTAACCCTATCAAAAATGTGCAGATACACCATGTACAATTGGAGCAGCAAGATCAAGAGACCGTTAGGAGGTTAGCCCTAATCGGTGTGTCACAGAAGAGACACGCTCCAATCAGGAAAATGTACAGGTTCCTTAAGGGTTACATGGACAATACTGATGTTGACTACGCAGCTACACAGAGAGAATCACGACACTTTGTCTTGAGTGGAGACATCGTATGTAAGTATGCTGACTCTGCGCATACAAAGCTCCGAATAGTCGTGCCACCTAAACTTGTTGTCAATTTAGTGTGGGTAGCTCATCACGCAACTGGACATGCAGGTTTAGATAAAACTCTTGACACTCTTAAAGAGAGGTTTATTTGGACTAACATGCGTTCCAGCATTGCTAATGTCATTCGTTCATGTGATAAATGTCAAAGAGCAAAGTATGCTTCCGCTCTATTAAAAGGAAAACCTAAGGCTATGATTCCTTCTAAACCAAATGAACTCATGGCGACGGACATATTTGGTCCTTGTCCGAAGGGATATCAGGGTAATCAGTATCTGTTGGTTACCGTGGATGTCTTCTCGAAATTTGTAACAATGAGTCCCATGCAAAAAGCTAACACGAGGAATGTTGTAAGCAGACTGGAACATGCTGTATTTCCTAAAGCTGGTAAACCAGAATATCTACTGTCAGATCATGGAGCTCAGTTTACATCCTTAGAATTTGCTGCAGATATGGAAAGGCTTGGTATTAAGCACTTATTTTCAAGCGTGCGCTATCCGGAATCGAATTCTTCAGAAAGATATATGGTTGAATTTTCGAAATTTTGTCGAATTTTTTGTCCGAATGATCACTCTGGTTGGGTGAGATTTGTACCCCTTATTGAGGAATGTCTAAATTCTACAGTGCAGGAGAGCACAGGAGAAGTGCCAATGAGACTTCATCTAGGAAGAAACCCAGAAAGGCCATGGGATAATCTTTTTAACCACGTTCCTAGAGATCCCGACCTAGGAAGGCAGCAGAGAATTGACAGAGCGAAGGAACTACTCCAGAAAGCAGCAGAGAAACGATTGAAAAGAGTAGCTGGAAAACGTTTTGGTGCTCCCTTAGAAATTGGAAATCTAGTATTACTACGCAGACCTGTCAAGGCTGATGTGAGTAAGAAAATCTATCCCAAATTTGGAATAGTGTTCATGGGTCCGTTCAAAATTACGAATGCTTATGGCAACAACTGTTATGAACTCTACGATGATGAGAATAATGTCGTTTATGGCAAGTTCAATGCTGGAAATTTGAAGAAATACTATCCAAGAGTAAGCCAATAATAATTCAATTTCGTGTTCAAGTGAATTGAGATATTTATAACACAGAGTTTAAAAACAATTTGCAACTGTTTTTTAAACGTGGTGAAGGGAGAATGCCCCCGTAATTTGAATTATATTGAGACCACGATGGCTGTATTGGAAAATATGAAGAAAGTTATGGCTGTCATAGTTGTGACGTGGATACTCATGACGTAGGCACGGATGACGCAGACTTCACGCAAGTAGGCTGATTGAGCTGAGATTCTTGGTGACGTCATGATTTTGTTCGAGAAAGATCTGAGATTTACGACGCAGTCGCAGGGAAACGTGGAATTGTGCTGAGGAAGAAGTTACGCGATTGGAGGAGAGACTCAAACCAATGAACGATAGTTAGGAGGAAGACGGAGATTACTGAAACTATCATATTTAATTACTTTTGGAATGCAGAATTGTGGAAATCTATTTTCAGTTATGGCATTGATGTGGAATTTTGAAGAAATTATTTTTGAGTTTTTGAAATTTGAAGATCCGTCAAGTATTGCCAAAGTTAGAACTTCTAGCGATGACGGAGAAACAAGCTATGGAAGGGATGGATACGCCCCTTAAGAAGTTGATAAAAGGTCTTGCACAGCAGAGAGGAGCTCTCATAGCTCATAGCTCATGTGTCTCATATCTCATGTGTCTGATACCGCATATATATTGCTGATGTTATAGTCGTTTTCGAGTGATAAAGTGAAACAAGTCGTCTTTAGCGTGTGGTAAAGCCAACCGCATCGAACGAGCTTCGAGCGTGCCGCAGTTCCATTTTACGGTGTTTGGAAACTAGGCGAAGTTGAAACGCACTCATTTTCAAGTCTACAAGTTAACATATCAAGAGTTGACTAATGCCTTTAAGCTAATTCGATTGTGCAGTACTATATCAAAGTGTGTAGAAAGGTTGAACATTTTCAAGATTATAATTCGAAAGATATTGGCATTTTAAGACGGCAGACAAAAGTGATTTTCTCGCCGCCTGAGAAGCACTTTTAAAATATCACATTGTACGCTACGGCTGACACTGGTATTGCAACCGTGCTACTACATATTGCTTTTGATAATATAACGCTGCATTCTAACATGGAACATTATAATATGGCAATTCTTTCAACTATTATAACGGAAGTGGAAATGGAAGACTAAGGACTTTAACGCAATTGGGACATATATTGATGGAGTGAATTAACAGCATGAAACTTCGCTAATCGTCTTTCTACAAAAGCGAGCATGTAGTGAACATCCAACTACACTCATGCATCGTGGTCCAACGCTGAATTATATCAAACGGCAGTGGAAACGTATTCATACTCCACAAATATGAATATTTCTACGGAAATTATTGCAATAAACTTCATGGCGAATTACTACCAGAACTTCAGGAACTATCAAGAGAGGCCAGGGTGGACCCGGCTCACACAGAAGAGTTTTGCCAGAAGGATGTCTATCGTATACACGGAGCAGTGCAATTTCCGGAGGAGGAAGCAGTTCGATTCTCCGAGGGCGCTGATTCCAGGTTCGAGGATGGAGCACATCTTTTTGGTGAAATGGAACCATCACCAGTCTTCTTTGGAAGATTTTCCTCTGGAACTTCAATCAACAGATAAGGTAGTCGTGAACGTTTCTTGTTTTATTTGAGCCATTTAGCGATGTCTGAGCAACCATTTTTCCCATATTTTTGTCACATATATATTTTGCCCCATTTTCTTGCTTGATATTCTGTACTCAGTACACTTCGATGATTTATGCCTTTTTCTACGATTTATTAAGACATTGTTATGTCATTGGCAGATTTAAATAAGTTTGGATCAGTTGAGACTGATAATATTCTATTTTCTTTCAGTAATTTGCATATTTTTGGAGTCACGATTTGACTGTAAAGTAAATGAATTTCTATGGCAGATTTGAATTCAGACAGCGTGTCACTTTATTAAAGTAATTCTTTTCAGTAAATTACTTTGACCAATTTTCTGTCATCCTCAAGAAAGAAGAATAATTAAAAGATTTTAGAGCGTTAAAATCTATTTCTGTATCGACGATCTTGGAAATACTAGTCGTTTTATGAACATGATTGCAATATAGACATTTATCGTCAGTTATCGTCATTACCATTGCATTACAGACAATTTTATGCAATATGAACATTGATTACGATTTATTGAATACACTAGAGTAATGAACATTTGATAGGAATTTTTCTCAATACTAGATTGGAACAATCATGTTTGCATTCCAAAGTCTAATTGTATCCTATTCGACTATTTTGCAGTTTAGATGAACTTTGTTTGAAGATAGTATTTTTATACTACGATACTTAGGAGATAGTAATCTCAATTTTGATAGACCAGAAAGGCGTGTATAATCGTATTTGCTATTAAATTTATTTTTGTGATTGGCAAATTTTTACTTCATATCGATTCATGAATGAAACCCACGAAGGTTAAATAAATAACAGTTTTGAAACAATTAATGAATATAAGAATTTTTAAAGTGGAACTATGGATGTATAATCGTTAGTTCAGTGGACATGTAAAAGTCGCTGATGAATAATGCCCTTGAATAATTGAAGGAGGTTCCCACAGTAATATTAATGATGTTGAAGAGATTATAAGTGGAGGTTTTGTGTATGGATTATGGAAGATTTTTATGCCATATATATGGAAATATATGATGAATTCTGGGCCTATTTTATGCAATTTTGTGCATTTGAAGCGAAGTATTTTTCCGCTGAGTTTATTGTCCAGGTCCTTTGAAAATTAATCATGTGAAATTACTGTTAAAATTAACAAGAGTGTTAAATAATTTGAGATAACGATTTTGAATGGAGGTTACCGTCACTAATAATAATAATTATTAAAACTTATTAAACCTGGATTTATAAAACTTAAATATAACTAACCTTCATTGGTCGATTATGTTAACCTGATTTGAGTAATTATCAACCGTATAAACGTGTGGTTTAATGTATTTCTAAAATAAATAAATAAATATAAATATTGTAAATAAATTATGTAATTATCTTTAATAATAATTGGAAATGAAAGGAATTAAGAGAGGCGTGTATAGATTTTTCAATTGTCATTTGACAATATTATAAACAATTTGTAATTGTTATAAACAATTAATGAGCATTTGTTATAAACATTAAGAGTTTTGTTAATATACTCTAAAGAACGCTAATTATACAAGTGGATTTTGTAATTAAACAAGTTTTGGGATTATTAGAGTAATCCAGTAACATTTGAATGAAGCATTTAAAAGATTTGCGTGATAACATTTGAGTTGAGTTGAGGACATTTAAAGCGTTTGAAAAGGAGCTAAGCTCGAAGGTTACGAGCATATGCTAGCACTAGCCGAACAGGTGGGCCCGTTTGACGACGTGGGCATCCGACTTGTTGAAGGGTGGATCGCAGCTGGCCTGACAACTGTATGTTAGAGGCCAAGGCCGATTACATAACAGGCTTGCCGTTATAAATAAAGTGTGATGTTTATGAAAGAGGAAAACAATTGCTACGTGTCTTGTCCCAATTCCCTCATCCATTCCAAGTGTATTACTATTATTACGTTCTTTATAAGCAAGTGAAAGATAAAATTTTGTATGTAACGTCTACCAGTCCTACAGGAGGACATGATTATATTGACAATGGCTTCTGATTGTCACGTGTATTTTGTTGATTTTTTGTTAAAGTCATTCCCTTTATGTGAAATAAATTATTGTACAGTTTAAAGTTTCTTGTCTTCGTATTGGTTCATTTTAAATATCATGGTGGAGGTTATTGTGTGGGCATACTTTAAGTGATCCAGTTGGCAACCCATTCCCGAGATTAATTTGAATCGGTAAGTAAAGTTAAGTATGAACCCCCGTATATTTTGGTGTGTTCCACAATAATTTTCTTGTTAACTGCTGTGCTCTAATCTCGATAGTATCTGTCAGTGCCATTTTCATTGATGTAGCTGTGCCGGTGCGTTTGATTATTGGCAATCCGATTGAGGGGGCGGATATCTGACAGCCTACTATCCGGATTTACGGGGACAGTACATCAATCAATATATGTTCTGTGCACGTCCAAATGATACGTTCTGGGAATTTAATTTATAGATGATTTTTGTGTACCTACATATGAAATGATTTGGGAATGTTTGAGTTCCCTGAAATAGTTGAGTGCTTATGATAGCATGTATTGTGAAGAGTGCAGTGTTGATATTGACTGGATTTATCTTCATATAGTATGTCACACCTATCTTAGAAATTTGTCCAGCATCAAGGATATAACATGCTGGAATTGGTCAGTAACTAACTACCATATCACAGTACATTTAACTTGTAAGGAAAGAACATCAGTGAGTAGTGTTATGCAATTAACGTCAATTACAATACTTATAGACAGACTGAGACCATTTTTTACCAGAAATATTGCTCTTGGTGGCAGTAATTCGCGCTGGCTGTATAACATCTTGAGGAATTTTGATATTGATGGATGTGATTCAGGGAGAAAAAGAGATGAATGCTAAAGGTCCGGAGGGGACATGACAATTTTATTTGTAAACAACAAAGAATGACAAGATTTTACCATCTGTATATCATACAGATTGAGAACAACTACCAACTTATGCCATCAACCCGTTGGCCAATCATCGACTCTGCGGAACATAACGGGATAGGTGTATTAATATCTCTCCAACTTAATGTTTTAATCTCTAGCCCCAATCATTAAATGGAGAGGATATCTGAAATGTGACAGAGTTAAATAGCCTAATGGCATCCAAGGACTGCCATTACCTACGGAAGCCATCCTCTTACAGTCTGTGTGGGTACATAGGAGTTCTAACTTGAATGTCATTAGTTTAAAGACACTTCAGTGTGTCAAAACATAAAGGAAGTACCATCAGCTCACAGTCTGGGTAGGTACCTAGGTGCCCTAAGCTGACTGATATTAGCTTAACACCACTTCGGTGTGATAATACCTCTAAGAGGAACCATCTGCTCGCAGTGTTTGTAGGAACCTAGGTGCCCTAGGCCGACTGATATCAACAGTGTGAAAATACCTCTAAGAGGCACCACCTGTTCACAGTTTGTTTGGATAACTAGGAGCTCTAAACTGAAGGATGGTAGCTTAAATACGCTCCAGGTTTATCAATACCTATAAGAGGAACTATACGATCACAGTCTGGGTTGGTGCTTAGATTCTCTAAACCAGACTGTTCCAGCCGAGCAGCTCGCGAGTACTCGCCGCCTTACGCGAGTAAACCTGCAACATGCAATACACTTCTGCTGTGGATGCTGCCGTCACTGCGCGGTGGATACTGTGACGGAGAATACTGTTGAATGGGGTTGCATGACTGTGGACGTGGAAATGTAGGAGATATTCATAATACACGTCCAAGATACAGAATGCAATAAGTTTACTGAGTATCAGATGGTAAACTGTTCACTGTGGACACAAGTGCTGAGATATCAGGAGTCAATGCATGTGCTGACATGATGCGTAGAACATTCTTCAATGTCGGATCTCCGAGCATTGGCCTGTCTTTGCATTTTATTCGGTTCGTGGCCGAGAAAAGTTGCTCGCAACAGTATGTGGACACTAACATACACATGATCTGTGCTGCGTTCTTGTGCAAGCTGGGAAAGGTTTCTTGCTGGAGTGAACTATACCATCGTGACAGATCCATAGTGTTGTAATATCTGTCTCTTAATGGGGTAGAATTTTGAAAGTCTATTATTTCCAGCTGCATTGATGGCGGGTAGTCATCAGGCGTAACTGAGAAAGGAGTGCTGAATAATTGCATTTCCTTTTCACGAACATTAAGATCTTGGATCCTCTTTTCAAAAGACTCGAGAAGCCTCATTATCTTCATTAGATACTTGACCAAACAAGTCTCAGGAGGCAATTTTAAAGAGGCAAGACGATTGAAAAACGTTAAATCTCTACTTCGTATCTGCCGCTCAAACAAACGGAGCTTTTCAGTGAATGCTCTGAGTTTATCGCACATATCTACGATTAATAGATATTTTCCTTGCAATTACGTATTTAGGTGCATTGTTATATGTGCAAGAAACGCCAAGTCTGCTACCCATGTTGGATCAGAGAGACATTGTTCTGCCTGTCCTTTCATTTCCAGGAAAAGAGCAATTTCTTCGCGAATGGCAAAAACACATCAAGAACCTTTCCACGACTTAGCCAGCGAACAGTGCTGTGGTAGGGTAAATCTCCGTAAGCCGCTTCAAGATCTTTTAAAAAACCCTTCGAACTGACGATGGTTAACACCATGACGCCGGACAAAATTTACACACGTCACTACAACTTACATGACAGATTCCAGTTCCACTGTTGCGGCACAAAGTGCCTCTTGGTGAATAAAACAGTGAATAGTAACCACGTCCTTCCCGAATTCACATTTCACTTCATTTTTTAACCGAGAGACGAAGCCCTGCTCTCGCCCAACCATTTGTGGCGCGCCGTCTGAAGCCACCAAATGGAGCTTTTCCCATGGAATGCTCATGTTGTACACAGATTCAAAAACCGCCTCAAATATATCTTGACCAGTAGCAGTGTAATCCAGCGGTACCACATCTAAGAGTTCCTCCGTAACTTGCAGTCCCATGTCGACACCGCGCACAATTATAGCTAGCTGACCGTAATCAACTACATCCGTACTTTCATCAAGTGCGTGCGAAAAGACCACCATGTTTCGAATTCTACACCTAAGCTGCCTCTCCAAATCCCCTCGCATGGCGCGAATGCGACGAGACACTGTCTAATTGGAGGGACGGACCGATTCAAATTTCTGCATCTCCCCAGGAGTTAAACATTCCGCAACGGTGAGCAAACACGATTTCACGATAGGCCCCACCGAGAACGGTTTCCCATTCAACGCAATGATGTGAGCGACTTTGTAACTTGCTCGAATTGCTGCCTCATTGGTAGTTTCTTCAATATAATTCACCTGGAAAAGAAAATATGAATAAGTTTTCATTTTAATCTGTGACTGTTTATGTCAAACGAATCTACAGTGATATTTGTTTTTAAAAACGTACGTCCTTCTGTATGTCGTCTTTCAGTCTAGCTATGAGCTCCTGCCGTGCTTCACCTTCCATCCGTTCATACAGAGCTGAATGAAGAGTTGTGTAATGACGCTGTACGTTCCATTTCCTCATTGAATGTAGCACATTTTGACACACCAAACATTGCGGGAGTCCTTCCTTTTCGGGAAAGAGGAACTGTTCTTACCATGAACTAGGCAACGGGCCTCTCCGGCTTGTCATAGTTATATAGTGATGGGAAGTAACACATCCAGATTGGCAGAAAGCGCATGGACTTGTGCTATGACCTTCGCACAGTGACGTATTAGCTACCACACCTAATCCCCCCCTCCGTGCTCCGAGCAACACTGCTGACTACTCGCGTGTACGCATACTCAAACTCGTGGATTTGGAACAGCCTGCTCTAAACTAAAATACATTACCTTAATATTGCTTCGGGCGTATCAACACCGTTAAGGTGAACAGCTACTGACTCTCTGGATTGATATCTGGGAGCTCTATTCTGCATTATATTAGCCCCAAGACACCCCAGTATGTCAATACCTCTATGGGTAACCATCAGCTCACAGTATAGCTGGGCATAATGGAGCCCGGGAACTGAAAATTATTAGCTCCAGGTGTGGCAATATCCTTAAATAGGACTGAGGTTTAGGCAAAAATGACAAAATAACTGTTTTTTTTTTGTTTTGTTTTTCCCCATATATACTGTATATCTAATGGACGCCTGCGAATCATTTCAGTAAAACAAATTTTCGTGCACCGCCATTTTTAAAGGCTCAGCTACATTTTTAAATCTCCTCTGCGTAAGACTTTAAACGCCCCCTTCATGCTCTCTTAGGGATTGTACTTCTATATATCCATTACTGTGTGGATGTCTTCGATTTGCTTTGAAGCCATTGTCAACATCTCCGTGGGTACTGATTTGTGCTGCTGTCTAGTGTCTAATATTACAACTACAACTACATAGGCCTAACCAATATAAACACTAAAATCTAATATCAAACTTTTACGGATTGATTTGTTTGAAAGTATATTTTGCCATATAACTTCGTACATTTATATTGTCCTATACATTGTTTTTTATTATATAACTAGCAGAAGTACCCGTTCTTCGAACGGTCTTCGGTGTTAACACCAGAAATTATCAATTGAGCTACTGTTGCATTCCTTCATAAGTTTATCAGAACGAAGTTATTTTTCTGGGAATATCACACACACTGATAATTTAAGGGCCTTAAAATGTGGTTTTTGGAGACCCTTTTCCCGAATTTTGTGTCGCACATTGAGAAGTCCAACATATGCTTTGGTCGTTCTTCTAGGATAATTCTTATATTTCGCCTTTTTTTAGCGTGCATTTTGAGAAGTTTTTCCCTATATCCACCCTTCTACTGTATGAGAAGTACGGTGAAGAGTTTTATAAATGATTGGTGTATTGACTCTCATGGACACCATACCTAATTTTACAATGCACTAAGCATACGAACACGTGTTATAGGCGTACTTAAATATACACAGAAAGACAACGTATCACCCAGATATCCAAATACGGGTATATCTACCATACAGTATCAAACAAAATCATCCTTACGATGAACCCGTATGTCGACAAAAAAATAAAAAGATTAGTTTAAATGTGCTCTCAAACCAAATTTACCTAACGTGTACTTCCTGGCATGAAATAAAATTGAAATCCTTGTACACGAAACGCAATACACGTCACATAAGAACTGATGCTCTACGTTGTGTTAGGTCACCATACACAGGAAGACCCCTTTCATAAATTATAAAGGCTTGTGGTGCATAAAAATTCAGGTTCTTTAGCCTCAAACGGCCCAAATTCCTAAAAGTCGCAAAAATGCTGATTCAATTCAGGAGATATAATAGACCTTCTGTACAATTATATATGTTGCACTTGAAAATTGCGTGAAAAAATTCTAGGGTACCCCTTAACCCCCTTATTTGCATTGATTAATTATAGAGTCTAGGTTTGTCCCGTGATAACCTTATAGCCATTTGCAAACTTTTACAGAAATGTAATAAATGGAATGACATTACTTCTTTCAGAAATAGATGGTGTACGGTGCTGCTCCCTATATTAACGGTAGTTCACCGAGTGCCCACGTACGGCAGCGCCCGTAGCACGGTCGGGTATCTTGCGCATTCCGTGTAATGCCATATCTTTGACTTCATGAGCTCCTTGTCTTATATTATTGTTATTTATTTATTTATTTATTTATCGTATGGCTTTTAGTGCCGGGAGTGTCCGAGGACATGTTCGGCTCGCCTGAGTCTGTAGCTGCTTCCAGCGGACACCCTAAAGGGCGAGCTACAAGTTCCGTTCAATTTCAAGTAGTTCCAACTTTCGCCACCAGATATCAATGATACTTAGTGGTGAACGTTGGAACTTTGATAGAGCTTTCTGACGAAATCTAGCCTAACAAATTTTGCTTTACACAAGTTTAGTCTGTGAAAGGATCTTTTACATGCCATAAATCTATGACATGGGACCACCGGCTTTACTTCCCCTCCGAAGGAAGGCATACTGAAGGATTTTAACGCTCTTAAAAAATCCGACGACTTCGGCCGGGTTTGAACCCGCTATCTTGGGCACAGCAGTTCAGCATGCTACCGACTACGCCACCGAAGCCTTTTATATTATTGTATATTGTCTTCTTACGTTCCAGTTAGTTTTAAGATAATAAACGTCGTAATTAAGTAAATGTGGAATTCCCTTATGAGCTACCAGAGAGAATGTTTGCACACAACATTTTTTGGTCCTTCCGATTGCCGGATATAGGTGAACTACGTAACCATCTATGAAAATAGCTAACTTGGTTGAGTTAGAGAGCACAGAACTACGTCAGTAAGTACATTCTGGTTCAACATTTCCTTTGTCCTTTTCGTACCGGGTCATCATGGATACCAATCAAAAACGTGTATTGACAAAGAAAAGATCAGTCATCAAATCTCGCGTGACTCGCTTAAGTACATTCGTGAATGAATTTGCAGGTGGGAATTTTAACGATATAAAGGTTAGGAATCAATCATTGGCGAGTTTAATGGATGAGTATAATGACATTCAGATACAATTGGAAATCGATGATGGTGAAAACGAATCACATGATCTAGATAGAGCAGCCTATGACGATTTATGCTTGGACATTAAGTCAAAAATGGAAACGCTATTGTGCCTCGAACATACACACACACCTCCGCCTGAAAATAGTGATAACATGAGCAATAGTTGTGCACTAGAACTTCCAACTATTTCACTACCCAAGTTCAATGGCGCTCTACAAGATTTCATGCAGTTCTATGACACCTTTGTAGCGCTGATCATAAAGAATGAAACAACCACAGACATTCAAAGATACTATTATCCTCTATCATGCTTGTTTGGGGAACCACTCCACCTCATTGAGAATTTACCAATTTCACATAATAACTTCAAGATCGCCTGGGAATTGCTTCGCAGTCGGTACCACAATCCCAGACTTATATTAGATCTCCACATCAAGGAATTGTTGTCACTCCCTAATGCAAAGCACGATTCTCCTAAGGAGCTGCGTTTGCTAATAAATCAACTTAGCAGCAACTTAAATGCCATAGAAGCTTTAAAAATCGAAACGCCCTTACATGACCTCATGCTGTCGCACTTAGTTTTGGAGAGAATCAGTCTCAATCTCAGGAAGCAATGGGAGAACGGTACGTCAAATGAAACGCACGCCAACTTGAAGGACTTAATTCAATTCTCGGAAAACAATTGCCAAACTTTAGAAATAGTCACGTCCAACAAGTCAGCTGCTGTAACCCAAGTTGAGGTCAAGCATGGTACAAGTTCAAGGGGACCACACCGAATTTTCGTCACCACGTCACCTTATTGTGTGCTATGTAAGACATCTCACAGTCTGCATAAATGCCCCAAATTTAAGTACATGGGCGTAAATAGCCGTGTAGGTGTTATGAGGGAACATAATCTTGAGAAGTGACCATGTAGCCAATAATTGCAACTCAGGCAACTCCAGAAAATGTAATAAACGTCACCACACATTGTTACATATACACCAGAATATGAACAGTACTGCTACCCCAGTACTAAATGCATCCCACCAGCAAGCATATTGTTCTGTCAGAAGCGCATGCCTCACAATGAAGCATTGCTATCAACTGCCAATGTTAACATTAGGGATAGCAAAGTTCGAATGCATCAATGTCGAGCACTATTAGACAGTGCATCACAGATGAACTTCGTGTCTCGAGACTTAGTAGACCGTTTGGGTATCAAACTGAATCATCATTCGATACCTATAAATGGTATCAGCAACGCCCAAGCGACTCAATCCTCTTACTTCTGTCAACTTCAGATAGAGTCGAAAGTTAGTACTTATAGTCGGCATATAGTATGTTCTGTCCTGCGTCAGCTTACTGTTCCACTGCCTTCATCTAGAATAGATTACGAGGACTGGCAACTGCCCGTCAACATTCCATTAGCTGACCCTAATTTCAACCAGCCCAAAGAAATAGATCTACTGTTAGGTGCTCCGATATTCTTTGAACTCTTATGACCTGAACAACAATCTAGGGATGGCTACCCTACTCTTCAAAATACACAACTTGGTTGGGTGCTATCTGGATGTATTCTCTCTCACTCAGTTCAACAACGTAAGAATGGAACAACATCATTGTTGTCCACGGCTGAAACCTTGCACACACAGGTGGAACGCTTTTGGGAACAGAAAGAGCTTACGACTCGTAGCCATTCCAAGGAAGAAAGTCAATGCGAGGAACATTTTCAAAAATCCTTCACGCGCGATGAGTCGGGCAGGTTCATAGTGAGACTACCACTTCGGCAAGGAGTAGGAGAACTTGGTGACTCCTTTGACAATGCCAGGAGGAGCTTTAGCTTTATAGAGAGGAAATTGCATCGACAACCTGACCTGAAGAACGAGTATATCAAATTCATGAACGATTATTTACAACTAGGACACATGGAACTTGTCGATCCTAGTGACCAACAGAAACCTGCTTATTACATGCCTCATCACGCGGTAATCAAGGCTACGAGCAGCACTACCAAGGTCAGAGTTGTCTACAATGCGTCGGCTAAAACTACTTCGTCGATCTCCCTGAATGACGTGATGTTAGTTGGGCCAACTGTTCAGCAGGATCTGTTCTCGATCGTTCTTCGCTTCCGTACACACTAGTATGGGCTAACAGCAGATATCGAGAAGATGTACCGACAGATCCAGATTCATGAAGCAGATCGAGACTTCCAGAGAATCTTATGGCGCAGTTCTCAGAATCAACAACTGGATATGTACCGATTGACTACAGTAACCTATGGTACTTCAGCGGCTCCTTATCTAGCTACCCGTTGTTTACTGCAGGTTGAACTCGATGGTCAAGACATATACCCTACAGCAGCCAAAGTTACCAAAAGAGACTTCTACGTTGATGATCCTTTGACAGGGTCAGATACCATTGAAGAAGCCATCCAATTATACAAAGACCTCACGTCTCTCCTGAAAACCGGAGGATTTCCCATCCGTAAATGGAGATCCATCAACCCTGATATTTTGGAAGCCATCCCATCAACACTTCGCGAGAGCCAGGTGTCATGCAGTCTTCCCTTTGAAGATGGCGCCGAAAAAACTCTTGGTTTGTTGTGGCATTCGAGTCGTGACTCATTTCAATTCTCAGTGGGGGCCCTCAACTGCAATAATGTGACTTGGACAAAGAGATCAGTGTTGGCCAATGTAGCGTCCATTTATGATCCATTGGGACTCATAGGGCCTGTAATTGTTCAATGCAAGTTGTTTATACAAGTTCTTTGGCAACAACACCTGGATTGGGATGGTAAATTGCCCTCAGAACTTGAGACACAATGAAAACAGGTACATCAGCAGCTCCCTAAACTAAATGAAATGCATGTACCACGGAGGGTAACAGCAGACGGCATGAATGCCAATGTTGAACTTCACGGGTTTGCTGATGCGTCAGATAGAGCCTACGGTGCATGCGTTTATCTACGTTGCATCAACTCTGTTCATTTACTTTGTTCAAAATCTAGAGTAGCCCCTTTGAAGAAAGTGTCGCTTCCAAGACTGGAGTTGAACGGCGCACTACTTCTGAGCAGACTAATGGAAAGGGTGATTGAGGCCCTTAAGTTACATTCATGTCGACGATATTATTGGACAGACTCCACTGTTGTTCTAGCCTGGATTGCAGGCAATTCTTCAGCTTGGAAAACATATGTGGCCAACAGGTTGTCGGAAATTCACAAACTGACGTCTCAGCAAGATTGGAACCATGTCTCATCACAGGACAATCCAGCAGATATTATCTAAAGGAGAACTGAGCCACATCGACTTCGAGGCAATCGAGCATGGTGGGCGGGGCCTGTTTGGCTGATTACAGATCCTTCAACCTGGCCTGAACTTACCACTGTTCGACCAACCAAAATTCCTGAACAACGAGGAGTAAGATTGTGTTTCGTGGTGAGTAATCACAATGCAGATAACATTTTCATCCGTTTTTCCAGCTGGACTAAACTACACAGAGTAGTTGCTTACATTCTCAGGTTTTTTCACAATCTAAAGCAGGATGCAGCAGCAAGACGGCATGGACCTTTGACTACTGCCGAACTTCGCGATAGTCTGACTGCAATCATTCGCATCGTTCAGCATTGTTCGTACAGTCAGGAGATTCATAATTTACATAAAAAGAACGCAGTGTCACTTCAGAGCAAACTTCTCACTCTGCACCCTTTCCTAGATAATGACAATCTATTGAGGGTGGGCGGCAGGCTAGAGAATGCTGAAGCATCATTTGAACAAAAACATCCTTTGATACTGCCACCTAAGCATCATGTCACGAAATTGCTTATTTGGAATGAACACATACGACTTCTGCACGCAGGAAGCAACTTATCTTAGCTTCGTTGCGCCAACGGTGGTGGATAACCAGTGGCCGATCTGCTATCAGGCAGGTGATCCGCAGTTGTGTAACATGCTTCCGAGCGAAGACCAATGGCACCAGTCAACTCATGGGACAAATGCCTAAGCCTAGAGTGACCCCTAGCAAGTCATTCTCTCTCTGTGGTGTGGACTATGGAGGTCCGCTGCATGTGAAATATGGAAATCCACGAAGTAAAACTCAGAAGAAATGCTACATAGCATTGTTTGTGTGCATAGCGACCAAGGCAGTACACATTGAGGCCGTCAGTGATCTATCCACGGAGGCATTTATTGCCGCCTTAAGAAGATTCATTTCAAGAAGTGGCCGTTGCAGTCACATGTACAGTGACAATAGCACGTGCTTTACCGGAGCAAGAAGGAAATTAGATGAATTGTCACGCTTCATCCGGACAGAAGATCGTCAAACGAACGTATTGAACTTCACAGCTGAAGAAGGAATTCGTTGGCATCACATACCGTCTCACTCCCCTCACTTTGGCGGACTGTGGGAAGCAGGTATAAAATCAGTGAAGACCCACCTGAAGAAGGTTGCCGATAACACTCTGCTAACCTTTGAAGAAATAACCACTCTGCTCACACAAATTGAAGCATGTTTAAATTCGAGACCAATCGTCGCAATACCCAACAGACCTGATGAACACGCTTTCCTCACCCCTGGTCATTTCTTGACTGGCGAGCCTTTAGTCTCTTTCCCTGAACCTGATTGTCACTTAGCGCCATCAGCACGGCAGTCAAGATGGCAATTGGTCCAGCGTTGCCGACGACTCATCTGGAAACGCTGGTCAACTGATTACTTGGGCCAGCTCCAGAAGCGTACCAAGTGGCTTCAGAATCAACCCAACCTCAAAGCAGGAAGGCTGGTACTTCTGAAAGAAGACAATACTCCCCCCCCTCACATGGCCAACTGGAATAATTGAAGAGCTTCATCCTGGGATTGATGGTTTGGTGCATGTAGTAACTGTGCGGACAAGCAAAGGGTCATATAAAAGGCCAGTGACAAGGATCAGTCTTTTCCCTGACGAGCTCATTTAAAGGACTACCTCTGTACTGTGTTCCTTTTTGTTTCTTATATTTGTATGTGTACAGTTTCTGTTGTTAGTTGCTAGAGACTTGCGTTGGAGAAGTGTGTCTATGAATTGCTACCAATTTTGTAATTTGTTTGACAAACTAGGTGGGCAGCATGTACGGTGCTGCTCCCTATATTAACGGTAGTTCACCCAGTGGCCACGTACGACAGCGCCCGTAGCACGGTCGGGTATCTTGCGCATTCCGTGTAATGCCATATATTTGACTTCATGAGCTCCTTGTCTTATATTATTGTATATTGTCATCTTATGTTCCAGTTAGTTTTAAGATAATAAACGTCGTAATTAAGTAAATATGGAATTCCCTTATGGGCTACCAGAGAGAATGTTTGCACACAACAGATGGAAAGTTGGATGTCACCCCTTGAGATACTGTTGTCATGGTTAGCGACTTGCATTCCTTCATTAGTTTGTTAAATTAAATTAAATTAGTTTTCAGGGAATATCTCAGAAACTGTTGGTTTTAGAGGCTTATAATGTAGTTTTCGAGGACCCTTTAGGGCCCCCGAGTTTTGTTTCTGGCACCGAAGGGCTTTGTCTCGTCGTTTTACGCCATAATGTGATACTACTTCTAATAGACCAATAATAATATATAATATAGGGATAGGAATATAATAGACCTGCCGTACCACACCCCCGGGTGTTAATCGCGTGAAAACATTCTAGAGTGCCCCTTGACCCTCTTAAGCGCATTATACGTACTGATGAATTTTACTGCTTAATTTGGTTCCGTGATAACCTTCTAACCGACTGCAAACTTTCACACTAATGTAATTAATGGAATTGCATCTTACTGCAATAGATGGACCTCTGAGATTCTGTTGCCATGGTTACCGGCTTGCATTCGTTCATTAGTTTATTAAATTAAATTAGTTTTCTGGGAATATCTCAAATACGGTTGGTTTTAGAGCCTTAAAATGTGGTTTTCGGGGACCTTTTAGGGCCCTGAGTTTTGTCTCTCACATTGAGGGGCTGAAAATGAGCTTTGTGTCGTCCTTCTACGCCTATTTCAGCATGTATTTTAAGGGGGTAGGCCCCCTTTTATGAGAGGTATGGAGAAGAGTTACGTCAATGATTAGTGTCGTGCCTCTGATGGATATCTGTACCAAATTTTACGTTGATACACCTAGCCGTTCTCGAGTTATAAGAGAAACAAAGTTGTCGACAGACAAACAGACAAAAAATATTTTCGCCCGCATCCATCATAAAACAGTCTGAAACGCGTAAATAACTCAAATTTCCGTAGAAATTCAGAATAAGCAGACAAACTTTCATTTTTATATAGAGATATACTGCTTCGCTCGGCGTTGACAGTGTTTTATAGCACAAATGTCGGTTTTACTCGCTAACCGTTGGAGATATACGAAAAGTGATAAGGACCTTTCGGATAGAAAATTAAATTCTAAAGCTCATACACCCCATCAAAAGTTTGCTATTTCGTTGCATTCTCTTTTTATTTGAAATGGAAATATGACATTTTTAAACCAAAGGGTGTAGTGACGTCACTAAAATGGTCGCCATTTTTAAACAGTGCAAAATATTAAAATCAAAAGTAGCCTATATGCAAACCTGGTCAATTAGCTACATCCATGCAAAATTTCATTTAAATCGGACCAGTGGTTCCTGCGGGATTGTGTAACAGACCGACAGACAGATAGACACACACCATCTCATTTTTATTATTATATATTAGTATGATTAGTTGGCAGTCTAAGTGAAAGGTCGTGTTTTTCCCGAGCTCTCAGGTGTGCTGAAATGGGTTGTTCTCTGGAGTGTTATCGCGCGAGGATCGGACTGTGGCATGCGAGGGGTAGTCGGGATTTCCGGTGTTTGTTTGTGCGTACGGGGCCTAGCAACTTGTGGTTTATAGCCCTAGTGATAGCTGCGTTGTTAGTTATTGGTGGAGTGGAGGTGAATCCAGGGCCTGTTACTCCAAATGTAAATCAGGCAAATGATCCAGTGGCAGCTTTAAAGTGTTCGACGTGCAGTAAAACATTAAAGAACGGTGTTGAGTGTGGACTATGTGAGAAATGGTTTCACTTCGGCTGTATTAAGGTCAAGAAGGAGGATTGTGATTTCGGGAATTGGTTTTGTAAAGTATGTGATACGCCGGACTGTTTGAGGGTGCAAATCAAAGCAAGGGATCAAATAATACAGGAACCTAGAACAAAGCTTCGTGAATCAGAGGAAACGGTAAAGGTTGTGACTGAACGGCTTTCTACTGGGATCAGTGTGAAAGTGGACGTGCAGGAGCAAACTGAGGATGACTTTATCATAATGGGTGATTCTATGATACGATGGAGTGCGAATATCTCGATGAAATCAGGTACAAAAGTGCGGTGTTATCTGGGGATTAAATTTGACCAGCTTGCCCAACAAGTGGAAGAAGCAAATGCAGAGGACTGTGAAAAATTTAAAGTGTTGTTGCTCCATGTTGGGACGAACGATTTGAAGAAGAGGGCTACAGCTGATTATATCATGGGGGAGCTCTACGAACTAGGCAGAAAAGCTAAAAGCAAGTTTAGAAATGCAAAAATTATAATGAGTGGCATTGTTCGGCGGGAAGATGTTCCGTTAAGGCGAGTTAAGGCTATAAATGACCGCATGGACTGAGTTTGTGCACAACTGGGATTAGTGTACGTAGAAGCTGACTGCTGGATTGGTGGCCGTGACTTCACCCGAGATGGGCTGCATCTAAATCGACGGGGCGCTTTCAACCTAGGGAGCCTACATGACAGGGTCATCGGTTCGTGCCGGCTTTTGTGAGGAGGAGCAGGTCCAGAGGTTGCCAGCCGATGGGAACAGAAGGAGCTATTTCGAGATATTTGCTGCGGAGGTAAGACTCTAAGATTACTGCAGGTTAATTGTCAGAGTTTAGGAAATAAATTAATTGAATTTTGGAATCTTATAGAGACGTATTCTCCGGACATTGTCATTGCTACTGAATCTTGGTTATATGAGGACATAAATAGTAGCGAAATAATTCAAGGGACCTACGAAATGTACAGAAGGGATCGGGGGAAGCGAGGTGATGGGCTATTTATTTGTGTGCGCAAAAATATAGCTAGTTTCTTAAAGTGGGCTGATATGGATCATGAAATGTTATGTGTACAAATTTCGTATAAAGAAAATAAATTCCCTTTTCAGGTGATAGGGGCGTATTGAGCACCGAAAAGATAACTCTTCTATCCTAGAAACACTGTATGATAAAACTTGTACGGATAATGCTATGAAAATGAGCATACTAATTGCAGGAGATTTAAACCTCCCCAAAGTAGACTGGTCTGGTGAGTCAACTAGCTGTGGTCAAGCTCAGAGCGCTGCAAATAAATTCTTAAGGGAGGGGGAATTTTCCCAAGTAGTTGACTTCCCAACTAGAGACTATAATACCATAGATGTTTATCTCGTAAGGCCTGTAGAGCTGTATATTAACTGTCTGAAAGTACCAGGAATTAGTGACCATTCTGGGGTTGAATTAAGTATTAGATATGGTGACATTACAAAATTAGGCTCTGGTGTAGCAAAAAAGATCATATTCCAGTATCGCAGGGCGGATCAGGGCAAGTTTCAGGGGTATTTGAATGAGCTATTTGTAGGATGGGCATTGGAAGGAAATCACATTAATATCCTGTGGACTAACTTTTTGAAATTTTTAAATAGCGCTATTGATAAATTTGTCCCATTTAAATTGCAGAAACAAAACCCAGATCCTGAGTATTACACACGAGAATTTAGGAGTCTAAAACGGAAAATTAGGAAATTATACAATAAAACATGATAGTGACAAGTATATGTTCAAATTTAAGTCCTTATCAAGAGAGCTCGTCTTAAAAAAGAGGGCTGCTCATGACAATTATTTGCAAGGTTTAGTTGGTTCGGGAGGCGATGGGTGGAAAAAAATTACAGTTATGTTAGGAGAAGAAAGGGAAATTCAAATAATTTTGTCGATGATAATGTCCGGTGACGGTAAATTAATTACTGAGAAACAGGCCATTGCTAATGAATTAAATGTCTCTTACGGTGGTGTGTTCAATAAATCCAATAGCTGTGTGTTGGACCTTAACTGTGAATCAGGGGCTCCACTTCTCCAAATAAACCAGTCAGCAATTGTAAAACTAATACAAAAACTACGTTTCAATGTATCAAAGGGTCCTGATAATATTGTTAGTGAAGTACTTAAACTAGGAGGTAGGGCCGTGGCACGAAACTTGGAGGTGATGTTTAGTGTGTCCATAAACAATGCGCAAATCCCAGATGACTGGAAAAGAGCTACTGTAGTCCCAATATTTAAGGGAGGGAGCAGACTTGAATTGGGCAACTATAGGCCGGTTAGCCTTACGTCCATCGTTTGTAAACAGATGGGGCATCTCATTGGCGACTACTTGAGGGAACAGTGGGTAACATTATCATGGTTTAATGTTAGGCAACATGGATTTCGGAAAGGTTACTCATGCGAGAGTCAGATGCTATCACTTTTTCAAGACATTAGCGAATCGTTAGACCATGGAGTTTCAGTCGACGCCGTGGTTATAGATTTTGCGAGGGCATTTGATGTCGTGTCGCATGACATGCTACTCCATAAATTAGCTTCGACGAAGATTGATAGAAGAGTAATTTTATGGATCCAAGAATTTTTGACGGGTCGTTCCCAGAAAGTGGAAGTCGAAGGCATATTCTCGGCTGAAATTACCGTAACGTCGGGTATTCCTCAGGGCAGCGTAATCGGAAGTTTGTTATTTTTGGCGTTTATAAATGACTTACCAAATGGGATTCGCAGTGACTGTCGATTGTTTGCGGATGATTGTGTAATCGAAAGATATATGACTCACAAGACAACGCAGTGCTTCAAGAGGACCTGAACCTGGTCTATAAGTGGGCGATTGAAAATAAAATGAAAATAAACACAAGAAAATGTACGGTAGTCTCTTAAAAATAGGGAAAGTGCGAAGGCAGGATTTTCAATATAACATTGGCTCGGAAATACTTGTAGAAGAAGATTCTTGCAAATATTTGGGCGTTCACGTAAAGAATGATATGAAATGGAGTAGTAATGTAGGATGTGTAGTTTCTAAAGCTTACAAATCACTGCACTTTGTAATGAGGGTGCTAAAAGTAAGTAGTACCTCTGCTAAAGAATTAGTATATTTGTCACATGTAAGACCTATTCTGGAATATGCATCGTCGGTTTGGGATCCATATCAAGTAGGGCTCATCAATGAGTTGGAAATGGTACAAAGAAAGGCCGCTAGATGTGTGCTCAGTGACTTTAATCCCAGGAGCAGTGTGACCCGTATGTTAAAGAAACTTGGGTGGGAATCACTGGAGGCTAGGAGGATGAAATCTAGTCTCTGCGCTGTGTACAACACGTATACAAATCAACCAGCATGGGGTGAGCTTAGCAAACGATTGGGAAAGCCCACTTACATGGGTAGGAGCGATCATCCTTTCAAAGTTAAGGGCCGACCACAGCGAAAAAATTATTGTAAATATTATTTTGTAAACCGTGCCATTGATAACTGGAACTCTCTACCTGCCGCAGTCTTAGAGCCTTTTCCCAAACATATAGGTGAGTTTAAGAAAAGACTCAATATTTGTGTAAATACTCCAGTTTAATTGTTAATTGTAATTGTTATTTAATTGTTATTGAATTGTTATGTATAATTATTTATATGTTATGTATATCCAATTTGCCACCGGGGGACACACTCCCCATTGCAAATAAATGAATAAATGAATGAACGTACAGTTACATATTATCAATTGAACAGGTAGTAACTTCCCGTGTTTATGTTTGAATTTCTTTATTAACATCTGTGCATGTGGCTTGAAATTTGTGATTATAATGGATGTAGTAAGTTCACGTTGGCGTGTTTCGAAAGAAAGATGTAACAAGAGAAAAAGGAAAACTTCAGCAGCAATAGAATCTCGTAAAAAGAAGCAAGAAGCTAATATGAATGAGACAGCTTCATTACTGGTGCCTACAGAAGGGGTTCGTGTGTTACAAACTGTACAAAGTAATTCCCTACAAGCTGTAAATAGCAATGCTTGTTCAAACCCCAGTAATACCGAGTTTGTAAATCAACATAAATCAGGAGATGTTAGTAATTCTGACAATAATAGTTCTCAATTGAAACTGTCCTCTTATGCATCAGTGTCATTATCTGCATCAGATGAAAGTTATATATTACTGCACACTAGCACATTTCCTGATTTATTCAAAAATTTGAAATTTCCTCACTGTAGCCAAGCTTCCCTACATGTGGAGATAAATGAGCAGCATGGATTGGCTACTAAATTACATGTAGTATGCAAATCATGTGGACACTGTGTAGGCCAGGCATACACAAGTCATCGGGTAAAAGTTATTGAGGGCAAAACAGAAAGAGCTCCATTTGAAGTAAATGGAAAGGGTACAGAAGCTTTCTTAAATCTTGGACTTGGTCACAGATACATGCAAAATTGTTGTATGGCTATGAAAATGCACTGGATGGATTCCAAGTCCTTTACCAGTCACATGCACTACTTAGCAACATAAGTTGATTGTCTCAAGGAGAAAATGCTGAGTGAGAGTCGAACTGCAGTTCGTAAAGCACATGAATGTGTAGACCCATCCCTCATAAAGGCTAATGTTATTGATATCGCTGTTAGTTTTGATGGAACGTGGCACCGCAGTGGTCATAAATCATTGAATGGGATTGGCTTAGTTGTAGATATTTAGACAGGGCTCGTTATTGATTATGAATTCTTGTCA
Organism: Meconema thalassinum; assembly: GCA_946902985.2. Lineage (NCBI taxonomy): Eukaryota > Metazoa > Arthropoda > Insecta > Orthoptera > Tettigoniidae > Meconema > Meconema thalassinum. Next base: position 150,237,653 of record OX336397.1, read on the forward strand.
AAATTTTGCCACTTTTGTGCCTTACTTGGCAATGAACTGGGTACTGATACACCAGAATACATGGTATTAGCTGAACATCATGAAATAAGTGGGGAATGCTGTAAAATTATGATGGGTCTTCAGGGGCAATGAATACAAGCTGCTGATATAAAGGGGAAAAGATCAGTTGAGAAGTGTGCAATGCGATACACAACTGTACTTTCTGATGGAATGCAAAGAATTACCAGCATCTGAATGGAATTGCAGTGTATGGCGAAGGAATTAAAATAATAAAAGAGGAGTGTATCAACCATGTCACTAAACGAATGACTACTGGGCTTGTGAAATGGAAAAAGGATACCAAGGACACAAATTTGGGGTGACATGGCCGTGGGACTTTGAAAATGGACACAATAAAGAAATTGTCCAGTTATTATAGACAGTCCATTCAGAAACATATGCCTGATGTTCAAGCAATGAAGACTGCCATTTATCCCTGAATGTATCATTACAGATCCACAGATCTGAAACAACAACATCAGAAATGCCCGAAGGGAACTGACTCGTAGTGCTTCTATAATAGAATCGTAGTGCTTCTATAATAGAAGCACTGCTCGGTGTGAGACACCTGAAAGCCACACAAAGATGTCAGTGCAATCTTCAGAAAAAATGGTCTGTCGCATTGCCCCTGTGTATCAGAGACTGACCAGCAATGAGCTTTTAGCTAGATGTGGCAGGGGAGGAACACATAATCCAAATGAGTTTGTTGACTCTGCTATTTGGAAGAAATGTCAGAAATAAATGTTTATATCGAAGAAGCGACTGGACATGGGGACATACACTGGTGTTTCTGAGTTCAATATGGGCTGCTCTGCGACATAGGACTGAAATGGGAAGTAAGAAATGAAGAACGTTCAATGGTTGCCCCAAAAATAAGTGAGTGTTGTGATCAAGTGAGAATTTTTGAAAGAAGGAGGAGCTCGATGCATGTGAAGAAGACACGACAGGGTCTGTTTGCAGTTGAAGAAAACACAACAGGAAGCTGCCAAGGAGAAGATGGAAGGCAAATCATATGAATATGGTGTATTTTGATCCATTAGGTGAGCCAAACTGGTTAATATAGCATGTGATTTTATAAAAATTATTTTATCTCCAAACAACATTTTAACAACCGGGTGAGTTAGCCGTGGTCGTTACGGCATGACTGCTGGCAGTCGCTCACATCTGGGAGGCGAGGAGGTTCGAATCCCCCCGCCGGCAACCTTGAAGATGGTCTTCTGTGAGTAGAGGAGCAAGGAGGGTTCTGCTTCAAATACCGTTATTTATCCAAATGAGGGGGGCGTGGCAAGGTCAATGACCTTGAGCTAGGTCATGATCAATGACCTTGAGGTAGGTCATTGACCCCAAGGTCGCCGGGACCCCGGAAGGTAAACAAACCTTGGAGGGTCCAGGAACCGGTTTGAGGGGGTGTGGGTGGAGGGGGAGGAGTGGGGGTGGGGAGGGGGAGACGGGAGGGGGTGGTGGCGAGGGTGGGGGATGAGGGGAAGGATGGAAGAGGCTCTGCACGAGACCCTCCTCGACCCAGTCTCTCTGTTGGACTGAGCGCCTTCTCTGTTATTATCCTGGGCTATATAGCATTGCTTTGAGCCCGATGAGATCCGAGTGTTGCCGAAGGTTTCCGAATCCTTGGTTGTGAATGAATGTCAGAGAATTGAACGGTCAACTGGTGTGTGTGACGTCACAGCAGATTACGGGATGTGGGGTAGGTCATGAACGGGAGTGTTTTGAATGGAAAACATTAGTGTAACTGGTGTGTGTGTGTGTGTGTGTGTGACGTCACAGCAGAATACGGGATGTGAGGTAGGTCATGAACGGGAGTGTTTTGAATGGAAAACATTAGTGTAACTGGTGTGTGTGTGACGTCACAGCAGATTACGGGATGTGGGGTAGGTCATGAAGGGGGGTGTTTTGAATGGAAAACATGAATGGCGGTGGATGGTGGTGGTTGTTGAACCCTGACGTGGTAGGTTGGTTAAGCTTTGTGTTGTAGCCGATTGGTTCCGAATGCAGCCGAGGGATTCCGATTCTCCATTTGTGCTGACCCGGGAGATTTGAATGGCTTACATTCACGTGTCAGAATAATCAGATTTGAATGGTCAACCGGTGTGTGACGTCACAGCGGAGTTGACCCCTGAGCTAATTTTCAAATTTGCCTTTATTATTATCATCACCATGTTGTTTGTGGAAGAGGGGTTGAATGACCTCAAAGGTAAACAAACATGACTGATGCTGGACTGGGTTTTATTGAATCTAATGAACAGGGATGTGGAACTATGTGGTAATTGAACTAATAAGCCGGAGCCGGCACAGGGGCTAATGGGCAAGATGGCCGCTATACATGGTCTCTTATGGAACTAACTCTTGGGAGCTGGCACATGGGCTAGTGGGCAAGATGGCCACTGCGCGCAACTCTAGAGGACTTGAGATGACTGGTACAGAGGCTATTGAGCAAGATGGCTGCCAGGTGAAACTCCCTTATGTTGGAGAACTTGACGAGGCTGGCTGGATGCCCTTCACTACCTATGTTCTTTCCAATCGCCTACTTTCATGAAACTGGGGCAATGTTTTATAGACAACTCCCTTATGTTAGAGGACTTGAGCAGGCTGGCCGGATGCCCTTAACCTCCTATGCTCTCCCCAGTTTCCTACTGTAATAGGCAAATCCTCCTACCATTATGCTAGCGGTTATGTTGGTTAACACTATACGTGAGAGTACATACTTCAAGCCGACCAGGACGTTAGAAGGTAGAAACCGCCATTAACATCACAGCAAGGGTTGGAGCCTTGTCTTATGGAGATGTAGCCAGTACTCTACTACCCTCTGTGAGGGCTCTAACATCAAACCAGTCAAAGCTTGGGGTATGCCCTTGAAGTCAAACTCCTGTAAGTTAACTACAAATGCTATACGTAAACTCTTATCACAGGTGTATCAACAAGCTTTGCAAACTTGGATGACGAATACACCTCAAAGGTCTACTCTCCCTTCGTAAAGGGCACCGCGCATTATAGTTAAGTATACAGAAGCTAAATCTTAAAAAAAAAAACGAAAACTCCAGTAAGTTAACTAAAAATGCTATACGTAAACTCTCATCATTGACATATCAACGAGGTTTGCAAGCTCGAATGATGAATATGTCTCAGAGGTCTACTCTCCCTTCGTGAAGGGCACCGCGCATTATAGTTCAGCTTAAGGAGCAAGTTCTGGATGTAGATGTCTCTCCTCTTTCCTCCGGGCTTGAGACCGGCTCTAGGGGACACACTTCCTCCTCCCCTAGAGGCAGAGTTAACACTTATAAACCCTATATTTACTTAACATAAGATAATTTTTTTGCCATTGTATTCCATTAGCCTTAAGCACCAAAGCCCTTCAGCACACACACACCTGTAGGCTTATGAAGAAATTAATCTCACGCAGTTAATCGGAGGATAAGGTAAATCTAGCACGTGTTCATGGCTGACAATCTGGAGATCTGGGTTCAATCTCTAACTGCTAAGAAAATAAATTAGAGTTTGAACGGGTTACACACAGCCTTGTAAGATGAAAAACTGATGATGATGATGATGATAATTGATGTTTTAAGGGGCCTAACATCCAGGTTATCGGTCCCTAATGGTTTGGGTGATTGTGAAGATGATAATGAAATGTAATCTATAATTAAAACTAACTACTAGCTTATATACGAGAAGAAGAAATAGAAGACAAAAGGAGAATAATGCAAATAAAGGACAGGAGGAAAAGAAATGCCCTCATCCCTCGAAGAAGGCGGATTGAGGAACTAGGAAGGAAGGAGAGCCATAAAAGGCAGATAGGAATGGGAAAGAGGAGAGGGTCCGCCCCCAGCTCAGGAATCTTTTGGGGTCGTCAAGTCCCGGACTCACCAGCTGTGAGCCCCTGAGGGTGTAGCAATATATAGGGTGCTCCCTGCCTCCTTAAGGGCCATGAACACAAAGCAGAATGTAAAAGGAAATGAAAAAGAAGGCTGACCCCTCGCAGAAGGAGGGTATCAGAAAAGGTGAGACAAGGGATAATTAAGGCGGAAAAAGAAGAGACACCCTATGCCTCGGATACCCTAATACTGTCGGGGTCGGAAGAGAACAAGAGTTGACCAAATGAGGTCGACAGGAAAGAAGACGGAGAGGAGCCTGGCACAAGTAAGTGGAACCAATGCCCGACTCAGCTGGGGCACCGTGGTCGCCAACCCACGTCCCACTAGATGTGAACCCCTGGGGGGGAGATGAAAAACTGAGCAACAAATAAGCAACAACAACAACAAGTCCTTAAAATCTGAGTGTTAAGTATTAGCCATTTGTTTTTGTGGATGTTGAGAATTGTATATAATTTTATTATTTAATTATGGGTCAATCTCAAATTTTTGGTTGGAACATTAAGCTGTTTTGACTGTGGTTGATAGGAAAATATAAGGTGCAAGGAGTTAGGTAGGTTGAAGCGTTCTTTAAGAAATCCTTTACAAGAAGGAATAACTTGAGCTGTCTTTTGACAGTGGCGGGTATTGGGAGAACAGAAGCTTGTAGCAAGCAAACCAGCGAGCGAGCCTTCCAAGTAGGTCATTGGCCATGAGAAAAAGAGAGTGCTTTTGAACACTCACGTGTGGCCAGGGAGCTGTATAACATTGACGCACATGGCTGTGCCGCTTTGTAATACACGGACAGTGTCTTAGAATGTTGTTGTATTAGTAACATTTGAGAGAGAAGGGTTTTGATATTGAGTTTATTCAGCCCTGTGCACTTGGGTGTGTTACAGTGTTGATTGATAACCTGTGTTATTGTGATGGTATTATTAGTGTGTGTGTGTGTTGCTCACAAGGTCAAGTACACCCCGTTCTAACCCTCAGACTAGAATTACATTTCTTGGCAGATTCTGAAATCAAACCTTGACTTCCAGGATAGATCCTATGTTAAATAGTCTGTTTATAACCACCTTGAGGTTTAGCGGCTAGTATAATTGGCACTCGCCTCTTAGATACGGGTTTGATAATTATTGGGATCATTCATCCTTGTGTTCTTGGGTGTGTTACAGTTTTGTTTGATAACCTGTGTTATTGTGTTGGTTGTATTAGTGTGTGTGGTTTACAAGTTTGTGTGTACCCTGTTCTAATCCTCAGACTGAAATTACATTTCTTGACAAACAGTACATTCAGCCTTGCGAGGAAAACTGAGAAGAGGTGGGTTCATTCCACTCCTCATCTATTCTGGAACTGATTTTCCATGGTTTCACATTTCTACGCCAAGCGAATGCTGGGATGGTTTCCAACTTTAGGTTATCACTGTTTCTTTTTTCTCTAATCCCAAGTTTCCAATACACACACTACTACAGACACCAGAGTAACACATGCTACCAATAATATAGGACATACAGTACATCATTTAGACCTAAATGCTAATGAGATAAGATAATTAAGTGCAATAACTTGTAAATGTTAGTCATTAGTCCAATAACGTGTGTTATCATGCAAATAAATTACAAACACCCAAGTACACAAGGGTGAATGAACATGATATGGCACTGGGGTACACTCAGCCTCGTAAGGCAAAAACTGTGTAGATGTGGGTTTGATTACCATTTAGGCTGGCTGTATGGCTCAGCGGTAATGTTCTTGCTTGCTGGGCCCAAGGTTGCAGGTTCGTATTCTGGTGCAGCCAGCTGGCATTTGAGGGTGCGCAAATGCGAGGGAACCGTGTCTATAGATTTACAAGCACGTTAAAGATCCCCTTTGGGGTGAAATTCCGGCACCCCGGCGTCGCTCAAAGCCCAATAACATTATTATTAGATATATTTTAATACTGTATAGCCTTGGGTGTCGGGTCCAAACTTTTTTATTTGACGCCCAAAGTGCAGCTTGCATGTCGAAGTTTGTTGTTCCTTGGAGCGCTCTGAAAGTTATAGAGATTAGATATATAAGCTCCTAGACACTATAACGCTTTCTAGTAGAGAAAGGAGGAATTTTTTGTGTTGGCGGAAAATCCCAAGATTAGTTAGTTAGTTATTGTTGTTTTAAGGGGCGGAAAAACGAGGTCATCTGCCCCTAAAATCCCGAGATTAATGTTGCCATTATGAACATGGCCTACTGAATTCAAATGGGTTTTTTAACATGCCAACAATGTATAAGGAGAGAAACTGCAAGCTTGGGGTTGGTAGCCAGATACGGTAACCATTCACCCACCGTGGCAATTATTAGATTATCTTTATCCTAAAATGCGTTCTTAAGTATTTGGCAACCTCCTAGTGTAGCGGTTAGCATTATTGGCTGTCGCCCGCAGAGGTCTGGGTTCAATTACCGGCTCTGCCAAGAAATTAATTCTGTTTTGAGGGCTGGAACGGGACAGCCTCGTGAAGCAAAACTGAGAAGAGGTTGGTTCGATTCCCACCGCAGCAATCCTCGAAATGGTTTTCTGTGGCCTCCCCACTCCTTCTCGAGGCAAATGCTGGATGGTTCCTAACTTAAGGCCACGGCCGTCTCCTTCCCAATCCTCTCTCAAATTACAAATACACACAATAACATAGGTTATCAGACAAACACGCACACTCGCACGTCTAAAATACACAGGGCTAAATAACCACTGTGTCCAAGCCACTAAAATGAATTAACAACTGAAGTATTTTGGCTGAAACATAGTCATGTATAAATGTATTGTCTGTTCTGAATCGTTTTTAATGTAGGAGGAGGAAGTTGTTGTTGTTTCACTGAGGGGCTAGGATATTGTGGTCATTTCAGACTTGTGTGTACTTTGTGTGTGTGTAGATTTTGTCTCATAACCTGTGTTATAGTGGTTTCTGTAGTAGTGAGTGTCCACGTTGTGTAGCGGCTAGCATTCCTGGTTGTCGCCCCGTAGGTCCAGATTCTATTCCTGACTCTGCCAAAAAATTTAATTCTGATCTGAGGGCTGGAACGGGGTGCACTCAGCCTCATGAGGAAAAATAAGAAGAGGTGGGTTTGATTTCCCTTCATCCATCCTGGAAGTGGTTTTCTTTTGTTTCCCACTTCTACTTCAGGCAAATGCCGGGGTAGTTTCAAACTTGAGTGCATGGCCGTCTCCTTCCTAATCGTCCCTGAAATTACAAATACACACACTACTACTACTACTGCAGATACCATAATAACACGGGTTACCAGACAAATTAAAATACAGGAAAAAAGTCTCCTTGTTGCGTAGTGGCTAGTATTCTTGGCTGTCATTGTGGAGGTGAGGGTTCAATTGGCTCTGCCAAGAGATTTTAATTCTGATCTGACAGCTGGAATGGGGTTTGATTCCTACCTCTGCCATCCTGGAAGTGGTTTTCTGTGATTTACCACTTCAACTCCAGGCAAATACTGGGCTGACACCTAACGTACGGCCACGGACGATTCCTACCCAAATGCTACCTGAATTACAAATACACAAACTAGTACATACATCACAGTACACACAGGGCTACATGACCACGATACCCAAGGCCCTCAAATGAAACAACAACATAAAACAAATAGCTGAAATTCTTCATTTGTATAATTTGTATTCGTGAAAAGCCTTTTCTTGGATTACAGAATAATTGTGTAAATTAAGTGGATGTCTTATTTCAGCAGCTTTGGTGGCGTAGTTGGTCGCGGATTCAAACCCGACCGAAGTCGTAAGATTTTTTAAGAGCGTTAAAAATCTCTTGGTGTGCCTTCCTTCGGAGGAGAAGTAAATGTCAGAGATGTATGGCATAATAAAGAACCTTCCACTAATTACACTTGTGTGAAAATAAATTATAGGTTATATTTGACTAATGTTCATAGGTTCCAACATTTGTCGCCAGAAGCCGTTTGCGGTGGCATCTAGTAACGACGTTCAGAACTAGTTGGTTGTTGACGGTGGAGTTTGGTAGCAAAAGTTAGAACTACTTGAAAATCTAATGTCTGCAGTCCTTGCATGAATTAAAAACAGATACACACACTAATACAGGCATCACAATTAACACCGGTTATCAGACAGATTCCACACACACCCAAAGTACACGGAGCTATATGACCGCGTTGTCGCAGCCCCTAAACTGAGGAACCAACCAACCAACCATGACTTCCTTCAGGTCATTACTATATTTATGGCATGATAAAAACCTTCCACTAATTACACTTGTGTGAAGTTAAATTATAGGTTATATTTGACTAACGCTCTTAGGTTTCAAAGTTTGTCGCCAGAAGCCGTTTGCGGTGGCATCTAGTAACGATGTTCAGAACTAGTTGGTTGTTGACGGTGGAGTTTGGTAGCAAAAGTTAGAACTACTTGAAAATCTAATGTCTGCAGTCCTTACATGAATTAAAAACTAATAACACACACTAATACAGCCATCACAATTAACGCCGGTTATCAGACAGATTCCACACACACCCAAAGTACACGGGGCTACATGACCGCGTTGTCGCAGCCCCTAAACTGAGGAACCAACCAACCATGACTTTTTTCAGGCCATTACAGAAATGAGATTAATCAAAGCAATCACAGGAGAAGCATCTGAAGCTGACAACTAAAGAAATCTGAAAGCAATCACAGGAGAAGCATTTGAAGCTGAAAACTAAAGAAATCTGAAAGAAAATAGGCAGTTGTAGTTGAAGAGACAAACAAATCAACTTATTTGCCAACAAACCAGATTCAAACATCGTAAAATACGTGCACAATAGAACTACAGTATTTTTTTTTTCAGCAGATAAGTAAATCACTTGAAATTTGCAATAAATTGTGGATGTGAAAGTCATCTCCTGTATATTATTATTTCTAGAGGCTTGGACGTCAGAGATATGAGTTACACGTACTTGGATATTTATATGAGTTATGTGTTAACAAGTAGGCCTATTATTGTTGTTTTTAGTATTAGTAACAATGTTATGTGGAGCTCAACTTTGGAATAACGCGACCATGGCATTAAGTTAGAAGCCATTCTGGAAATTTGCCTGTAGTACAGGGGAGAAAGAATGGAAGAACACTTCTAGGTTTGAATGTGTTTTGAATCGAACCCACCTCTTCTCAGTTCTGACATACAAGGTTGAGTGAACCCCGTCATATTCCTCAGACTAGAATTACATTTCTTGAAAGAGACGGAAATCTAGCACAGACCTTTGCAGTAATAGCCAAGAATGCTAATCACTACACCATGAGGCGGTCAACATATTTCTTTTAGTGTGATCAAATGTGCATATGTTGACGGTTGATGAGTTGACGAATGATGGTTAGCGGTAGACAATCTTTTATACATTGACATACCCTTGAGAAAATGAAAGTTGTTTACCCTTCACTAGCTAAATGACCGCAAGTACGTTGGTTAGATTTTGTTTGAACGTTCTATTAAAAGTTCCAACGTTCAGCACTAGGTATCACTGGGTTTTGTTGGTGAAAGTTGGAACTACATAAAATTGAACTGAACATGTAACTCACCGTTTGCGTGTCCGGCTGGAAGCAGCTACAGACTCCGGCGAGCCAAACATGTCCTTGGACACTCCAGGCAGCAAGCCATACAATACATAATAAACTGCATCACTTGATGGCCCACACGAACACCATCCTTGGATACTGGTTTAGAGGTCGAGGCAAGCAATTACCCACTTACTCGCTGTAGAATGCACATTCCGCAGCCTGAAGGCATCACGCGCAGACCTTGGCAAGAAATTATAACACCCCTAATTTAATTTCTTAGCAGTTGGGGATTGATCCCAGGCCTCCAGGGTGATAGCTATGAACACTAGCCACTACACCACAATTGAGGGCACCGTGGCACAATGAACAAGCTGTTTGCCTCTGACCAAGGTAGACTGGGTTTGATTCCCGGCTAGTACATGTGAGATTTTTGAAGTGATTTGTCTTGTCCTGTTGTTTGGATTCTACACAAAAAAATCAGGTCTTGTGGCTCAAGATTGCAGCAACGTACTTGCGGTCATTTAGCTCTGTGTACTTTGTTGAGTGTTTTTTTTCCAGAGAACCTGGGGCATTGCGATGGCTGTATTAGTGTGTGTGTATTTGTAATTCATGTGAGGATAGGGAAGAAGGTGGTTGTAAGGACTTAAGTGAAGAACTATCCTGTCATTTGCCTAGAGTAGAAGTGGGAAACCACAGAAAACCACTTCCAGAACTATTGAGGTGGGAATTGAAACCGCCTCTTCTCAGGTTTACTTCACAAAGTTAAGTGTACCCCGGTCTAACCCTCAGACCAGAATTAAATTTCTTGACAGAGCTGGAAATCGCAGTCAATACGCTTGCCGCTACACCACATGGTGGACAGCATTACAAAAATATGTAAGGCCCATTTTTTAATCTCTAGATAGTATAAAACAAAAAAGTCCCAAATCCTTGGATGCAAGGGGCAATCCCGAGAACCATTAGATGAATATTTGTGTGTTTTTCATCATTCTGTAAAAGATTTCTCGAGGAAGGTTTCTGTAGAAGAACGTTCATTTATGACTGAGCAGTAGCCTAACAATTTCAGTGAATCAAGTTGAAGAAAAACCTGCTGTCTGTGCGTTTTTTTAAGCTTACGCTGGGTAAACCGTTAAAAATATGGAAAAATAACTTACTGTATGTACTATTTATTGGCTGAATAGGTTTTATGAAATAAAATGTACACTTTTCACCGCAAGCATTGTAACCCTTAGTTTCTGATCACACCTTGCAAAAACAGGGAAACATTCATACACGTTTAGTTTCTAACTATGATTTGAAACTGGAAACTTTTAAACAATTTGATTCATTTTGCTATTATACATTACATTTTACTTACTCTCAACTAATGAGTACAACCATCTCTGATGCGTTCGAACTGGTCCACACAACTGATTCTATGCAACAAGGATGTTGCTATTTATACTACTTTTAAAGCGGGTAACGCCCAGCTAACGTCTAGTGAAGGGTAAACAACTTTCATTTTCTCAAGGGTATGTCAATGTATAAAAGATTGTCTACCGCTAACCATCATTCGTCAACTCATCAACCGTCAACATATGCACATTTGATCACACTAAAAGAAATATGTTGACCGCCTCATGGTGTAGTGATTAGCATTCTTGGCTATTACTGCAAAGGTCTGTGCTAGATTTCCGTCTCTTTCAAGAAATGTAATTCTAGTCTGAGGAATATGACGGGGTTCACTCAACCTTGTATGTCAGAACTGAGAAGAGGTGGGTTCGATTCAAAACACATTCAAACCTACAAGTGTTCTTCCATTCTTTCTCCCCTGTACTACAGGCAAATTTCCAGAATGGCTTCTAACTTAATGCCATGGTCGCGTTATTCCAAAGTTGAGCTCCACATAACATTGTTACTAATACTAAAAACAACAATAATAGGCCTACTTGTTAACACATAACTCATATAAATATCCAAGTACGTGTAACTCATATCTCTGACGTCCAAGCCCCTAGAAATAATAATATACAGGAGATGACTTTCACATCCACAATTTATTGCAAATTTCAAGTGATTTACTTATCTGCTGAAAAAAAAAATACTGTAGTTCTATTGTGCACGTATTTTACGATGTTTGAATCTGGTTTGTTGGCAAATAAGTTGATTTGTTTGTCTCTTCAACTACAACTGCCTATTTTCTTTCAGATTTCTTTAGTTTTCAGCTTCAAATGCTTCTCCTGTGATTGCTTTCAGATTTCTTTAGTTGTCAGCTTCAGATGCTTCTCCTGTGATTGCTTTGATTAATCTCATTTCTGTAATGGCCTGAAAAAAGTCATGGTTGGTTGGTTCCTCAGTTTAGGGGCTGCGACAACGCGGTCATGTAGCCCCGTGTACTTTGGGTGTGTGTGGAATCTGTCTGATAACCGGCGTTAATTGTGATGGCTGTATTAGTGTGTGTTATTAGTTTTTAATTCATGTAAGGACTGCAGACATTAGATTTTCAAGTAGTTCTAACTTTTGCTACCAAACTCCACCGTCAACAACCAACTAGTTCTGAACATCGTTACTAGATGCCACCGCAAACGGCTTCTGGCGACAAACTTTGAAACCTAAGAGCGTTAGTCAAATATAACCTATAATTTAACTTCACACAAGTGTAATTAGTGGAAGGTTTTTATCATGCCATAAATATAGTAATGACCTGAAGGAAGTCATGGTTGGTTGGTTGGTTCCTCAGTTTAGGGGCTGCGACAACGCGGTCATATAGCTCCGTGTACTTTGGGTGTGTGTGGAATCTGTCTGATAACCGGTGTTAATTGTGATGCCTGTATTAGTGTGTGTATCTGTTTTTAATTCATGCAAGGACTGCAGACATTAGATTTTCAAGTAGTTCTAACTTTTGCTACCAAACTCCACCGTCAACAACCAACTAGTTCTGAACGTCGTTACTAGATGCCACCGCAAACGGCTTCTGGCGACAAATGTTGGAACCTATGAACATTAGTCAAATATAACCTATAATTTATTTTCACACAAGTGTAATTAGTGGAAGGTTCTTTATTATGCCATACATCTCTGACATTTACTTCTCCTCCGAAGGAAGGCACACCAAGAGATTTTTAACGCTCTTAAAAAATCTTACGACTTCGGTCGGGTTTGAATCCGCGACCAACTACGCCACCAAAGCTGCTGAAATAAGACATCCACTTAATTTACACAATTATTCTGTAATCCAAGAAATGGCTTTTCACGAATACAAATTATACAAATGAAGAATTTCAGCTATTTGTTTTATGTTGTTGTTTCATTTGAGGGCCTTGGGTATCGTGGTCATGTAGCCCTGTGTGTACTGTGATGTATGTACTAGTTTGTGTATTTGTAATTCAGGTAGCATTTGGGTAGGAATCGTCCGTGGCCGTACGTTAGGTGTCAGCCCAGTATTTGCCTGGAGTTGAAGTGGTAAATCACAGAAAACCACTTCCAGGATGGCAGAGGTAGGAATCAAACCCCATTCCAGCTGTCAGATCAGAATTAAAATCTCTTGGCAGAGCCAATTGAACCCTCACCTCCACAATGACAGCCAAGAATACTAGCCACTACGCAACAAGGAGACTTTTTTCCTGTATTTTAATTTGTCTGGTAACCCGTGTTATTATGGTATCTGCAGTAGTAGTAGTAGTGTGTGTATTTGTAATTTCAGGGACGATTAGGAAGGAGACGGCCATGCACTCAAGTTTGAAACTACCCCGGCATTTGCCTGAAGTAGAAGTGGGAAACAAAAGAAAACCACTTCCAGGATGGATGAAGGGAAATCAAACCCACCTCTTCTTATTTTTCCTCATGAGGCTGAGTGCACCCCGTTCCAGCCCTCAGATCAGAATTAAATTTTTTGGCAGAGTCAGGAATAGAATCTGGACCTACGGGGCGACAACCAGGAATGCTAGCCGCTACACAACGTGGACACTCACTACTACAGAAACCACTATAACACAGGTTATGAGACAAAATCTACACACACACAAAGTACACACAAGTCTGAAATGACCACAATATCCTAGCCCCTCAGTGAAACAACAACAACAACAACTTCCTCCTCCTACATTAAAAACGATTCAGAACAGACAATACATTTATACATGACTATGTTTCAGCCAAAATACTTCAGTTGTTAATTCATTTTAGTGGCTTGGACACAGTGGTTATTTAGCCCTGTGTATTTTAGACGTGCGAGTGTGCGTGTTTGTCTGATAACCTATGCTATTGTGTGTATTTGTAATTTGAGAGAGGATTGGGAAGGAGACGGCCGTGGCCTTAAGTTAGGAACCATCCAGCATTTGCCTCGAGAAGGAGTGGGGAGGCCACAGAAAACCATTTCGAGGATTGCTGCGGTGGGAATCGAACCAACCTCTTCTCAGTTTTGCTTCACGAGGCTGTCCCGTTCCAGCCCTCAAAACAGAATTAATTTCTTGGCAGAGCCGGTAATTGAACCCAGACCTCTGCGGGCGACAGCCAATAATGCTAACCGCTACACTAGGAGGTTGCCAAATACTTAAGAACGCATTTTAGGATAAAGATAATCTAATAATTGCCACGGTGGGTGAATGGTTACCGTATCTGGCTACCAACCCCAAGCTTGCAGTTTCTCTCCTTATACATTGTTGGCATGTTAAAAAACCCATTTGAATTCAGTAGGCCATGTTCATAATGGCAACATTAATCTCGGGATTTTAGGGGCAGATGACCTCGTTTTTCCGCCCCTTAAAACAACAATAACTAACTAACTAATCTTGGGATTTTCCGCCAACACAAAAAATTCCTCCTTTCTCTACTAGAAAGCGTTATAGTGTCTAGGAGCTTATATATCTAATCTCTATAACTTTCAGAGCGCTCCAAGGAACAACAAACTTCGACATGCAAGCTGCACTTTGGGCGTCAAATAAAAAAGTTTGGACCCGACACCCAAGGCTATACAGTATTAAAATATATCTAATAATAATGTTATTGGGCTTTGAGCGACGCCGGGGTGCCGGAATTTCACCCCAAAGGGGATCTTTAACGTGCTTGTAAATCTATAGACACGGTTCCCTCGCATTTGCGCACCCTCAAATGCCAGCTGGCTGCACCAGAATACGAACCTGCAACCTTGGGCCCAGCAAGCAAGAACATTACCGCTGAGCCATACAGCCAGCCTAAATGGTAATCAAACCCACATCTACACAGTTTTTGCCTTACGAGGCTGAGTGTACCCCAGTGCCATATCATGTTCATTCACCCTTGTGTACTTGGGTGTTTGTAATTTATTTGCATGATAACACACGTTATTGGACTAATGACTAACATTTACAAGTTATTGCACTTAATTATCTTATCTCATTAGCATTTAGGTCTAAATGATGTACTGTATGTCCTATATTATTGGTAGCATGTGTTACTCTGGTGTCTGTAGTAGTGTGTGTATTGGTAACTTGGGATTAGAGAAAAAAGAAACAGTGATAACCTAAAGTTGGAAACCATCCTAGCATTCGCTTGGCGTAGAAATGTGAAACCATGGAAAATCAGTTCCAGAATAGATGAGGAGTGGAATGAACCCACCTCTTCTCAGTTTTCCTCGCAAGGCTGAATGTACTGTTTGTCAAGAAATGTAATTTCAGTCTGAGGATTAGAACAGGGTACACACAAACTTGTAAACCACACACACTAATACAACCAACACAATAACACAGGTTATCAAACAAAACTGTAACACACCCAAGAACACAAGGATGAATGATCCCAATAATTATCAAACCCGTATCTAAGAGGCGAGTGCCAATTATACTAGCCGCTAAACCTCAAGGTGGTTATAAACAGACTATTTAACATAGGATCTATCCTGGAAGTCAAGGTTTGATTTCAGAATCTGCCAAGAAATGTAATTCTAGTCTGAGGGTTAGAACGGGGTGTACTTGACCTTGTGAGCAACACACACACACACTAATAATACCATCACAATAACACAGGTTATCAATCAACACTGTAACACACCCAAGTGCACAGGGCTGAATAAACTCAATATCAAAACCCTTCTCTCTCAAATGTTACTAATACAACAACATTCTAAGACACTGTCCGTGTATTACAAAGCGGCACAGCCATGTGCGTCAATGTTATACAGCTCCCTGGCCACACGTGAGTGTTCAAAAGCACTCTCTTTTTCTCATGGCCAATGACCTACTTGGAAGGCTCGCTCGCTGGTTTGCTTGCTACAAGCTTCTGTTCTCCCAATACCCGCCACTGTCAAAAGACAGCTCAAGTTATTCCTTCTTGTAAAGGATTTCTTAAAGAACGCTTCAACCTACCTAACTCCTTGCACCTTATATTTTCCTATCAACCACAGTCAAAACAGCTTAATGTTCCAACCAAAAATTTGAGATTGACCCATAATTAAATAATAAAATTATATACAATTCTCAACATCCACAAAAACAAATGGCTAATACCTAACACTCAGATTTTAAGGACTTGTTGTTGTTGTTGCTTATTTGTTGCTCAGTTTTTCATCTCCCCCGCCAGGGGTTCACATCTAGTGGGACGTGGGTTGGCGACCACGGTGCCCCAGCTGAGTCCGGCATTGGTTCCACTTACTTGTGCCAGGCTCCTCTCCGTCTTCTTTCCCGTCGACCTCATTTGGTCAACTCTTGTTCTCTTCCGACCCCGACAGTATTAGGGTATCCGAGGCATAGGGTGTCTCTTCTTTTTCCGCCTTAATTAGCCCTTGTCTCACCTTTTCTGATACCCTCCTTCTGCGAGGGGTCAGCCTTCTTTTTCATTTCCTTTTACATTCTGCTTTGTGTTCAAGGCCCTTAAGGAGGCAGGGAGCACCCTATATATTGCTACACCCTCAGGGGCTCACAGCTGGTGAGTCCGGGACTTGACGACCCCAAAAGATTCCTGAGCTGGGGGCGGACCCTCTCCTCTTTCCCATTCCTATCTGCCTTTTATGGCTCTCCTTCCTTCCTAGTTCCTCAATCCGCCTTCTTCGAGGGATGAGGGCATTTCTTTTCCTCCTGTCCTTTATTTGCATTATTCTCCTTTTGTCTTCTATTTCTTCTTCTCGTATATAAGCTAGTAGTTAGTTTTAATTATAGATTACATTTTATTATCATCTTCACAATCACCCAAACCATTAGGGACCGATAACCTGGATGTTAGGCTCCTTAAAACAACAATTATCATCATCATCATCATCAGTTTTTCATCTTACAAGGCTGTGTGTAACCCGTTCAAACTCTAATTTATTTTCTTAGCAGTTAGAGATTGAACCCAGATCTCCAGATTGTCAGCCATGAACACGTGCTAGATTTACCTTATCCTCCGATTAACTGCGTGAGATTAATTTCTTCATAAGCCTACAGGTGTGTGTGTGCTGAAGGGCTTTGGTGCTTAAGGCTAATGGAATACAATGGCAAAAAAATTATCTTATGTTAAGTAAATATAGGGTTGATAAGTGTTAACTCTGCCTCTAGGGGAGGAGGAAGTGTGTCCCCTAGAGCCGGTCTCAAGCCCGGAGAAAAGAGGAGAGACATCTACATCCAGAACTTGCTCCTTAAGCTGAACTATAATGCGCGGTGCCCTTCACGAAGGGAGAGTAGACCTCTGAGACATATTCATCATTCGAGCTTGCAAACCTCGTTGATATGTCAATGATGAGAGTTTACGTATAGCATTTTTAGTTAACTTACTGGAGTTTTCGTTTTTTTTTTTTTTTTTTAGATTTAGCTTCTGTATACTTAACTATAATGCGCGGTGCCCTTTACGAAGGGAGAGTAGACCTTTGAGGTGTATTCGTCATCCAAGTTTGCAAAGCTTGTTGATACACCTGTGATAAGAGTTTACGTATAGCATTTGTAGTTAACTTACAGGAGTTTGACTTCAAGGGCATACCCCAAGCTTTGACTGGTTTGATGTTAGAGCCCTCACAGAGGGTAGTAGAGTACTGGCTACATCTCCATAAGACAAGGCTCCA
The DNA here is from genome assembly GCA_946902985.2 of Meconema thalassinum. Classification (NCBI taxonomy): domain Eukaryota; kingdom Metazoa; phylum Arthropoda; class Insecta; order Orthoptera; family Tettigoniidae; genus Meconema; species Meconema thalassinum. Next base: position 150,255,069 of record OX336397.1, read on the forward strand.
ACCCTTGCTGTGATGTTAATGGCGGTTTCTACCTTCTAACGTCCTGGTCGGCTTGAAGTATGTACTCACACGTATAGTGTTAACCAACATAACCGCTAGCATAATGGTAGGAGGATTTGCCTATTACAGTAGGAAATTGGGGAGAGCATAGGAGGTTAAGGGCATCCGGCCAGCCTGCTCAAGTCCTCTAACATAAGGGAGTTGTCTATAAAACATTGCCCCAGTTTCATGAAAGTAGGCGATTGGAAAGAACATAGGTAGTGAAGGGCATCCAGCCAGCCTCGTCAAGTTCTCCAACATAAGGGAGTTTCACCTGGCAGCCATCTTGCTCAATAGCCTCTGTACCAGTCATCTCAAGTCCTCTAGAGTTGCGCGCAGTGGCCATCTTGCCCACTAGCCCATGTGCCAGCTCCCAAGAGTTAGTTCCATAAGAGACCATGTATAGCGGCCATCTTGCCCATTAGCCCCTGTGCCGGCTCCGGCTTATTAGTTCAATTACCACATAGTTCCACATCCCTGTTCATTAGATTCAATAAAACCCAGTCCAGCATCAGTCATGTTTGTTTACCTTTGAGGTCATTCAACCCCTCTTCCACAAACAACATGGTGATGATAATAATAAAGGCAAATTTGAAAATTAGCTCAGGGGTCAACTCCGCTGTGACGTCACACACCGGTTGACCATTCAAATCTGATTATTCTGACACGTGAATGTAAGCCATTCAAATCTCCCGGGTCAGCACAAATGGAGAATCGGAATCCCTCGGCTGCATTCGGAACCAATCGGCTACAACACAAAGCTTAACCAACCTACCACGTCAGGGTTCAACAACCACCACCATCCACCGCCATTCATGTTTTCCATTCAAAACACCCCCCTTCATGACCTACCCCACATCCCGTAATCTGCTGTGACGTCACACACACACCAGTTACACTAATGTTTTCCATTCAAAACACTCCCGTTCATGACCTACCTCACATCCCGTATTCTGCTGTGACGTCACACACACACACACACACACACACACACACCAGTTACACTAATGTTTTCCATTCAAAACACTCCCGTTCATGACCTACCCCACATCCCGTAATCTACTGTGACGTCACACACACCAGTTGACCGTTCAATTCTCTGACATTCATTCACAACCAAGGATTCGGAAACCTTCGGCAACACTCGGATCTCATCGGGCTCAAAGCAATGCTATATAGCCCAGGATAATAACAGAGAAGGCGCTCAGTCCAACAGAGAGACTGGGTCGAGGAGGGTCTCGTGCAGAGCCTCTTCCATCCTTCCCCTCATCCCCCACCCTCGCCACCACCCCCTCCCGCCTCCCCTCCCCTCCCCACCCCCACTCCTCCCCCTCCACCCACACCCCCTCAAACCGGTTCCTGGACCCTCCAAGGTTTGTTTACCTTCCGGGGTCCCGGCGACCTTGGGGTCAATGACCTACCTCAAGGTCATTGATCATGACCTACCTCAAGGTCATTGACCTTGCCACGCCCCCCTCATTTGCATAAATAACGGTATTTGAAGCAGAACCCTCCTTGCTCCTCTACTTCTGTGGTTTCCCATCTTCCTTCCTGGCAAATGCCGGAGTTGGTCCCTAACTATAGGCCACAGCCGCTACCTTCCAACTCCTGGTCCGTACTTCCCTCCCCAACGGTACTTGTAGCTCACCCATTGGGTGTCCGTCTCGAAGCAGCTACAACACTGGCGAGCCGAACATGTCCTCGGACACTCCCGGCACTAATAGCCATACGCTAAAAAAAAATAACAAACAAAAGTCTGGTGCTTTTCAGTCAGTCAACACGAATATATCCAAATGAGTTGGGTTATACCCTAATCCTGAAACCAATTACATTAGATTAATAAATACACTAGGATGACCAGTTTCGATCGTCAAGCGATCATTATCAGATCCATTAAACTTAGGCTATAAAATCTGTCTGAAAATACCGGTGAAAATATTTACAATATTTACAATTATTTAGCTGCAGTATTGGTAATGCAACTCGTCGGTATTTTTATATGATGTTTTGGTGAGATGCTAGAAGTGGTGAGAGAACTCCGGAATTTGTCTGTTTTGACTGAATATGTGGTTGTTGTGAATGGTCAATTCTGATTGTACTGTATTGTCCAGGCTACTTATCTGGTTAGGGCTCTTGTGCAGTCCAGCAGCGATCAGTTCACTTGGACATTGGTAACACGCGACTGACTGGTATGCTTCGCTGGGCTGCTTCCCCTCTCCCTCAGCCCGCATTTCTACGTGCTGTGTGTACCAAGTGTAGGTGTACCTGTTGTGGGTCGGCAAGCCTAGACATGATGGTGCATGTTATTGTATTCAGCACGTACATCCTGAATGCGGGCTGAGGGAGAGGGGAAGCAGCCCAGCGAGATAGCATACCAGTCAGTCGCGTGTTACCAGTGTCCAAGTGAACTGATCGCTGCTGGACTGCACAAGACCCCAAACCATGTAAGTAGCATGTACAATACAGTGCAATCAGAATTGACCATTCACAACAACCATATAGTCACTCCAAACGGACAAATTCCGGAGTTCTAGCATCACACCAATACATCATATAGACTGCAACTAACAAATATGGACGAGTCGCACTACCAATACCGCAACTAAATAAGTGTACATATTGTAAATAGTTTCACCCGTATTATCAGACATATATTTTATAGCCTAAGTGTAATGGATCTGATGATGATCGCTTGACGATCGAAACTGGTCATCGTAGTGTATTTATTAATCTAATGTAATTGGTTTCAGGATTAGGGTATAACCCAACTCATTTTGGTACATTCGTGTTGACCGACTGAAAAGCACCAAACTCTTGTTTACTAAGGCAACACTGAAAAATGGCTTCAAACTCCACAATGTTCATGGCTAGTCAGGTAAATCGTGAAGCCAAGAGATTCAAATCACTCAGGCTCAAACTCATGAACTTAGACAAATCAATTTGGTTCAACAAAAAATGTATTGAACTGAATCTCACCCCTAAATACATACCAATTATAACCGTACCGAAAACACCAGCGTCGATAATTTTAACTAAACAAGCCAAAGAGCTTTGGATAAAAAAACGAATTAAGATTCGCATACACAAGAAAGCAACCAACAATTATACGACATTCAATTGCAACTAAATAATTTCCGGCATGAATCCCAATGGAACAGCTTCACCGAGCACCTGCATGACACTGTCAAAATAAGAGCAACGAGGAAGCACGAATCAGTAGAAATTAAACTAATAAAACTAAGAGAAGCACAGAACAATCAACCCAATGAACAACACACGAATAACAATGAATTCAATTTCCACAGCAGAGTAAACAACAGAACGAACGTAACTTTTTCTCAAGAAATGAGTATGTTAGACAAAGGATTGAAATACAACTGCATGGATGCACATACGAACCACAATCTAAAACAGTTAATCACAGATATTAAGATAGCCAGTCACAAGCTTCCAAAAGAAGATAGGGAATTAACCAAAATACTTGCCACCAACGAAGCCAAAAAAAATCCTCAAAAGAGAGGGCGAAAGCAACAACACTCAAGGCAACAAGCAACTCAAAGGAATGAAGTCATTGAAACAAAAAAAAAAACAAAGAAAAGAACATGACAAAGTCATCTCGAAAGCAGATAAGGGGAACACCACAGTAATTCTGAACAAAACAGAATACGTCGATAAAACAGTCAAATTCAAGGAAATAGGAAAAGACGCCACCAATAAATTCCAAATACAAATAAAGAGTGCGTTAAAAGAAACAGAATACATATTGACCAAAGCCGAAATAAACAAAATAAATAAACATGAACCCGAAAATACCGCCATTGAGGGGAAAACCTAAAACACACAAAAAGGAGTGCCCAATGAGAAAAAATAGTCAACTGTAGGAATGCGCAAAATTACTAAATCAGCAAAGAGTTACTAAAAATCTTAAAACCCCGTCTTTCCAATGACAAAAACAATTCTGTAAAGAGCACAACGGAATTAGTAACTAGCTTGCGGCTAGTATCCTTCGATATAACTAACATGTACACCAATATTCCAATTAATAAAGCAATCAACACTATCGAAAACAATTTAAAATCCAACAATTCGGCACAAGAAACTGAAGAGGTTGTGAGATTTCTGAGCGTCGTACTCAGCCAAAACGTGCTTCAATTCGACAATACAATGTGCAGCGATGGGGTCACCACTAAGCGGGCTAATAGCCGACATCTTCATTAATGCACTGAAAAATGCGTTCTTCGAAAAGACCTCAACTAAGGGAATAGTAATGTGGAAAATATACGAGGATGATGTCATTTCCATCTACGATACTGAATTAACAAGCGAAGAAACAAGTCTCCAAATCATTAATGGCTTACAACACTCAATCAAATTCACTAACAAGGGAACTGTCCATACGGTCATATCGAAACCGACAATGAAATTTCGTAGAGATGATGAGGAAACCATAAATTAGCTATGTACAAAAAATTAGCTGCCATTTCGAACTGGAAGGTCTTGAAATCGGCACGGAGATTCCTAATAAGATTGCACGCGCTAGCACATAGGTCGACGTGGACAGCCCTGGTGACCAGCTGAAGCGTGCGCGTAACCCTGGGCGCTCTGTGCTAGGCAGTTAACATACTGTATGTTCCTCTGAGAGAGCAGTCATGAATCCGGCTAATGTTCTAGAGCAGCGGTTCCCAAACTTGGTTCCGCGGAACCCTAGGGTTCCGAGGGTTCCGCGAAGGCATCGCAGGGGTTCCGCGATAAATCTTTAAAATCAAATTTAAAACTGATTTAAAAATAAAACCACATGTGGCTAATTAAAAGATTGTCCGTTTTGCGAAGGTAGGTGGAGTTCGAGTTAGATCCAAACACCTATTCGCCAACCTTACGACTTGATTTTATGACTTTTATTACAGGCCGGCGTGTCCGATCCGTGCGACCTCTCCAGGAAATGCTCATGAAGCATGAAATGAAATTGCAGTAGTTCCTAGCGTGCACACTAGAGGGCACGCACTCTTGGCGTTCCTAGCAGCATCCAGAAGGTTCTTTTGTCTTACAATTACTAGCATACCGTTACTCGCTTCATTCAATTCAGTTCAGGGAAATCTTACGTTCGCTTCCGTACTAATCATTTCAATCGTAATTCGTGCTGTGGATAAGTGGTGCGTGTAACTTACAGTTACGGTAGCTGTCTCTTCTGATGCTATACAGACGACCGGCGACGTCTCCGTAGTAGCAATCCTGTGGTAAAACTATTGCTAACAGGTATTTTTACTGGCTACACATTTCAATATTTTATTGTTTTCAACCTGAACAAGAGTGATTCATATTTAGTTGATTTTACACATTGATTCCACATTTATTTTTGGATACCTATTTTCTTTCTGGTGGAAAGTAGGATAAAGTATGGCGGCAAAGTGCTACGTGTAATGTCCTAATAAATCACGAAGTTATATGTAGAAAGAAAGCCGTTTGCGTATACTCCTCCAAGTGTTGCGGATTGCAGGTAAGAAAAACTAGCCGTGGAATTGAGGGGAAAGTGATATAAAGAGTTTATCAAGCCAAAATTACATATTAATTAAACAGGCTCATGGCGCGTTAAAAGTGAGGTTAAGTCTAACTTTTTACAGTTCACCCACTTAAACAAAGAATCATCTCTCAGCACTTGCGTGCCGTGCGGATCACTCGAGAGCGCGAACGTTTTCTTGTCAGTAATGTGCGAAGGAATTTAGCAACCGATAAAATACAGAAGCAGGGCACATTGGCGCAGGGCGGATCATTCAGGAACAGAAAGGCTTCCCTGTTAACAAGGTGAGAAGGCGCTTAGCAGGTGAGATCACTCTGAAGCTGTGCGCGTTTGCGCGAGACGAATCATTCAGGAACGGGAATGCTTCCCTGTCATCATGGCGAGAAAGAATTTACCAAGCAAATCTAACATAGAAAGTGGATCATACATACACCCTCTGTAATAGAAGAATAGAATGATGATAGGTGCTTCATTTAGGAATAATTCAAAGTAAATGTAACGGGCGCGAGCAGAGATTGTGTTAGAGGTGTGAATGAGCCATAGAAAGCATCAGGCGTACAATATAAACCTCCCATCAACATAACCACGGGCCTAATATCTATCACAATTGGCGGGAATACTACGGTAAGACAACAGAACAGAGCCTAGCCGGAAAAAAGCGGAACCGAGCACCATTGAAGAAAACAGCGACAACACTGACGTTCATTCTGCTCGATAAAGCATTAATCAGCAAATTTAGATTAGAGGCCCTCCACACATGCATCATTCCAGTTTTGACTTACGCCCCTCAGTACTTAACGATCAACAAATGAAAGCATTAGACGTGTGCCAGAGGAGAATGGAGAGGAAAATCCTAGGCATATCACTGAGTGATAGAGTTTCTATCAAGAGACTCCAAGAAATCCCGACTTCGGGGAACGTCGCGCAGAAGGCTGCCAGAATTAAGTAGAAAGGGGCAGGGCACGTCACGAGACTTAACCAAAGCAGATGGGTGCAGAGAGCAACCATGTGGGACCCATACACAGGCAAAAGAAGCCTTGGCAGACCGAGAAGAAGATGGGCGGACGACTTCCGACAGCTACCAGGACCACACTGGTCCAGGACAGCAAGGCAAAGAACGGATTGGTAGGAGTTAGGAAGACGGTGCTTCAAGTAAATATTATGACTGTCATAGTGGCAAAACTAATCATCTCACGTGACTAGCTCACCACGTGAGATATAATCAACTAGCTCCCCCCTTTCGAGGAGGACATTGCCCTTCTAGGGACATTACAGGCTTTATTCATTCTTTCATTCATTTCTTTCCTGTAGGGTTAACTGGACAAATTTGACTTTGAGCTATCACAGTGAAAAGGCGGAACAAGATACACACTTCGGTTGAGTACATTCTTATAGAGAAAACCATTGACAATCTTTTTAACAATTTATTAGTGTTGTCGAATATCAAAAACGTTATTTTGAAAGGTCCACTTAACCTACTGATCCAGTTAACCCAATTTACCCCAATTTTTTTAGGTAAATAACAATTGGGATATGACGATATAACCGCTTTATTAATCCTATATAAAATATACTTATGTATGCACTTACAATTGTTTACCGACTATTTTAGGAAGCTAGTAACGCCATGGATAACTGGCTCAAGACGGGTTCGCTTTCAGTTGCCAAAAATAGTACTGAGACACTGTCATCTGGACCTGATGCGATTCAAGATCATAACTATGCTCTTCATTGCAGTTTGGTGACTAAAATTCAAGGATATTAGAATATTTACTTTCTTTCTGTTCTCGAATTGAGTCAGCCTGTAGTTTGACCTTTCATTTTTTATTCATTTTAGGGCACAACTGCGATGGAACATACCACTGATGGTCAAAAATTGAACACACTAACTGGTGACAGGATCGAACGAAGAAGTTTAAAATCATCGGAAAAAAAAGGAAATACGATGAATCTTAGCTATCTTTTGGATTTATTCCTGTTTGAAATGCAGAGCATCCGGACGGGCAATGCATCGTTTGCAACCAAGTTCTCCTTAACAGTTCGTTGGCCGCTGCTAAGCTTAAACGACACCTAGAAACAAACCACCCGCACCTAAAGGGAAAGGACGTCAGTTTTTTCAAAACCCACAAGGAAGTCCACGATGATGCTGTGGCTTGCTTAGAGAAATATGCAAAGACTGATAATGAAAACGCAACTGAAGCATCGTTTCTCTTAAGTTATAGGATTGCCCGTACTGGGAAACCACATACAATTGCAGATGATCTCATCAAACCATGTGTTAAAGACATAGTCGGCTGTGTGCTTGGAGTGGAAGCGGCGAAAAAAGTTTCAGAGATCCAATGTTCTAACAACACTGTGTCCGACCGTATACATAAAATCGCCGACTATATCGAAGACGAATTAATTCAGAGACTGAAAAATTGTAGAGCGTATTCAATGCAACTGGACGAGAGTACAGATGTCGCTGGACTTGCGATATTGCTTGTTTTCGTGAGGTATCCATTCAAAGAATGTATGCAAGAAAATTTGTTTCTATGCGCACCTTTGGAGACCAATGCAACGGGGGAAGAAATTTTTAACATCATAGATTGTTACATGCGTAAACATGATCTTGATTGGAAAAAAGTGTGTTAACGTATGCAGCGATGGGGTTGCAGCGATGATGGGAAAATTGAAAGGAACGGTATCAAGAATAAAAAATATAGCTCCAAATTGTACCAGTAGCCATTGCATCTTGCATCGACATGCCCTTGTGGCAAAGAACATTCCACCAGACTTAAAGGACGTTCTTAATGAGGCTGTAAAAATTGTCAATTATGTAAAGTCTCGCCCACTCCAGTGTAGACTTTTCGCAAAGGCTTGTGAAGAAATGGGAAGTCAACATCAATCGCTGTTAATGCACACAGAAATTAGATGGCTTTCAAGAGGCAAAGTTCTAGCCAGGCTTTTTGAGCTGCGCAACGAGCTTCTGGTTTTCTTCATAGGGGAAGAAGACCTTTCCGCGACTATCAAACATGCTGATTTTTTACGCAACGAAAAGTGGCTCATTCGATGTGCTTACCTCGCTGATATATTCGGGAAACTGAATGAAGTTACTACATCTTTGCAGCGTAAAGATATAAACACGTCCACATTCAGAGACAAAATAACATCATTCAAAATCAAACTCAACTTTTGGATCGAATGTGTAAATGAGAAAAACTTTGAATGCTTTTCTCTCCTGGCACAATTTCTGAGTAAAAATGAGATGGAAATCGAAGCTGATGTGCACAAAAACATTTGTGAGCATTTAATTAATCTTTCTAAATCTATGACGGAGTACTTCCCAGATACCAGCATAATAAAGGACATCGAGTGGGTGTAAAATCCATTTGCCAACCGAAATAAGCCTCACATGTCCGTGCCTGACTATGAAGATCTTATTGAAATTCAATGTTCCTCCGCTTTTAAAACGACATTTGAATTCGTGCCGCTGAATGACTTTTGGGTAGGACTGATAGACGTATACCCATCAGTGCTGAAAAGGCTATCCGAGCTCTGCTGCCCTTCGTGTCCACCTACCGATGCGAAGCAGGCTCTTCTGCTTATGCTTACACCAAGAACAAATTTAGAAGTAAGTTGAATGCTGACCCAGATTTACGTATTCAGCTGTCGGACATAAAGCCCGATTTTTAAACTATTTTAAAAACAAAAATGAAGCAATTTTATTCATCACATTAGAAATTAGATGGAAATCCAATTATTATTGTTCTAAAATAATTGTTTGTATTTTTGTACCACGATAAAGGCTTGTAACTTATGTATATTTAAAATATTTTCTCTTTGTTTCCAAACCTACTACGTTAGCGCTAGGCTAAACAAAACACCCAGGCAATAAGAATGGATGAAAGCAGGAAGAACGTCGTGGGTTCACAATGCTCAGTAAAATCAGGGATAGAATAAGGGTTCCGCGGAAAAATCTTGACTTCTGAAGGGTTCCGTGACCGAAAAAGTTTGGGAACCGCTGTTCTAGAGTATCCATTACGTTATTTCCGTGAAAAAGATGCTTGATGAAATTTAATTCCTTTCTCAGAAACAATTAAAATTGAAACGTAAAAAATTAAATATGATGAAGAAAAATTAATTTAAAAATAAATATCCTTGCAAAAATTAAAATTACAATCAAAATTTAGTAAGGTTTTACAATTAGAAACTAAGCTTACATAATTAGAATGATAACAAGTAGTTCCGTGAAGAACTATACAGCCTATTTTCATATATCCCACTCATATTAATTGCCTCTATCAACATACAAAATTTCAGTTTGATTGCTATGTTAGTTTCATAGATATTGAGAACCGACTAAATATTGCAGATGGAAGCCAGGTTGGATTTTTATTTATGTACTATTACATGAAGATTATTGTGTACGTGTGGTTTTCAGACTTCAATCGCATGATTAGGACACAAGAAGCAAAAACGAGATTTTAAAATTTCGCACAGCTGCCATCTTGTGGTAATGAAAACAATTGAAATAAATTAGATACCAGTGGATTAACATTTGTATAAGCATTAACGTGCAAAGTTTCTCTGCACTCAGATGGTTAAATCGCGAGAAACGTCCATTTAAATATTTATACTTCGCGTCACCGCCAGGTTGGATTTGTGCTCACCAGGTTACTGAAAGTCCTATAGGTGAACTTATGGTTCATAGCCTCTATGAACATAAAACAATTCAGTTTGATTGTTCTAAAAGATTCGTAGATGTTAAGAACCGTCTAAATATTTCGGATGCTCGCCATTTTGGATTGTTATATGTATAGGCCTAGAGTTATGTACCATTAAAGGAAAATTATTGCGTAGCTTCATTATTCAAACTTTCACTTCGATCGCATGATTACGACACAAGAATAAAAACTTACTTTTAAAATTTCGCACAGCCACCATCTTCAGTTTATGTAAACAATTGAACTAAATTAGATGCCAGTGCATTACAATATGTATAATCATTTACTGTACCACATTTCAATGCGCTCATACGATTAAATCACGAGAAAAATGTATTAGAATGTGTCAACTTCGCTGGGCCGCCATGTTCGTTTCGTAGTTTACAGGTTTTTGAATGTTACATCGATAAACTTGTAGCAGTGCTCTTTATCACCGTACAAAATTTCAGGTTGATATCATAAATAGTTTCGGAGATATTGAATGCCTGTGAAATATTTCAGACAGCCGCCATTTTGAAGTTATGTGAACAATTGAACGAAGTTAGATGTCGGTGCATTACAATGTATATTAACATATACTGTGCCAAGTTTCATTGCGTTTGGTAGGTTAAATCGCGAGAAACGTCTATTTAAAAGTCGCAACTTCGCATGGCCGCCATGTTGTTTTTGTAGTTACCAGGTTTTCAAAGGTCACATAAGTGAATTTCTAGTACTTCCCTTTATCACCATACAAAATTCCAGGGTGATATCTGTAATAGTTTCGGAGATATTGAATGCAGGTGAAATATTTCGCACAGCTGCCATGTTGGATGGGTGAGACGTAACAAAATTTGAAGGGCACGGTCGGGGTCGCCCGGTATAGAGCTATGAACTTACCGAGTTTTAATGAAATCTCTCCAGCCGTTTAGATTTTATTAGGGGGACACACACACACGAATCACACACACACGCACACACACACGGACAAAAGCCTATTTTCTTCAAAATTGAAAATAGGCTAAAAATAGATCATAAAAATTATACAAAAATAACATTTAAAAATATATAAACATAAAAATTAAAAATATAACACAAATAAATTAGGATAAAATAATTAAATGAATACAAATTAAATCTTATATATAAAAGTGAAAGTCTGTATATATGTATGTATGCATGTATGTATGTATGTGGGTGGGTCTGTTCCGTATACAAATCTACACCGTTCCACCAATCTCAACCAAATTTTGCATTCACATAGTTTAGGACCCAGAAGGAACCGCTAGCTACATGAATTTTCGATAGACTTTCTCATTCTTCTGATTTCGGCCCTTTTGAACTCAAGCACAGGCTAATCAAATCATAAAATATACTCATGAAGGAATGGCAAGGCAGATAGTTTCCATGGCAACATAGCTCAAGTCGAGACACGGCCGACTGGATGCCAGTTGCGCTCTGCACTACCGGTATAGAAGATGAGGATCTTTACTTGAAATCCCGTTAGTTCCTCAACTGCTCACACACCACTGTCAACCGAGTTTAGCATAACAAAGACTTGACACTATCTAATTTGTCAAATACTACTCACTCACTTACTCACTCATTCATTCATCACGAAATCTCAGAAACCACTGAACGGATTGGAATGAAATTTGATATGCAGCTTCCTCAAGGGTCGCAAATGCCCACTAAGAGAGGATTTTTGTATATTCAGGTTATAAAGGGGTGTTAAGGGGGTAGACCTGCATTTCATTGAATAGCAATATCTCCCGATTGGTTTCATTGGGGGATATGATACTCGGCATATAAACCCATCATTAAAAATAAGAAGACACGTGTCTGAGGGTTTTTCGATATGGGGTATATTATGAGGTGAAAGGGGTGAAAAGTGGGGATTGAAAGATTCTTAACGGAGAGTGTATCTCTTAAACGACATAGGCGAGGAGTTAGAAACTCAAAAAAAATAAGTAAATATGTGTTTGACCGTTTTTTCATAAATCCATTTTAAGGGCCCCATGGGGAGGGGTGAGATTCTGGGGGGGGGGGAACAGGAAAGAAAGTGTCCTAACTGATTGACTGACTCACTCACTCATCAAACTCAGGGGGAATAACTGCTTTAAAGTAAGTAAATAACTGTTCGACAGATTTTTTTTCATAAATCAAATTTAAGGGGTTCATGGGGAGGGGTGAAATTCTGAAAAAAAGAAAATTGAAAAAAATGTCCTCACTCACTCATCATCGCCCAGCCAAAATTATTGTAGTTAGAAACATGACAGTTTGGGGATATGTTCATAGTACCGGTATGTCAAAACTGTCTACTAAGGGAGGATTTTCGGATATTCAGGTTCTAAAGGGGTCTTAAGGGGGTTAAACCTGCATTTCATTGAATAACAATATCTCCCGATTAGTTTCATTGGGGGATGTGATACATGGCATATGAACTCATCATTAAAAAGTAAGAAGACATGTGTCTGAGAGTTTTTCGATGTGGTATATATTATGAGGTGAAAGGGGTGAAAAGTGGGGATTGAAAGATTCCTAACGGAGCGTGTATCTCTTAAAAGACATAGGCGAGGAGTTTGAAACTCAGCGGAAAAAAATCAGCATAAAAAATTAGTAAATATGTGTTTGACCGTTTTTCATAAATCCAATTTAAGGGGCCCATGGGGAGGGGTGAATCTCTGGGGGGGGGGGGACAGGAAAGAAAGTGTCCTAACTGATTGACTGACTGACTCACTCATCAAACTCAGGGGGAAAAACTGCTTTAAAGTAAGTAAATAGCTGTTCGACAGTTTTTTTTCATAAATCATATTTAAGGGGTTCATGGGGAGGGGTGAAATTCTGAAAAAAGAAAATTGAAAAAAAAAATGTCCTGACTCACTCACTCATCATCGCCCAGCCAAAAATATTGAAGTTGGAAACATGGCATTTTGGGGATATGTTCGTTGTATGTCAAAACCGTTCACTAAGGGAGGATTTTTGGATGTTCAGGTTCTAAAGGGGTCTTAAGGGGGTTAAACCTGCATTTCATTGAATAGCAATATCTCACGAGTGGATTCATTTGTGGATGTGATAATCGGCATATAAACTATAATTAAAATAAGCAGACATGTGTCGAAGGGTTTTTCGATGTGGTGTATTATTATGAGGTGGATGGGGTGAAAAGTAGGGGTTGAAGGATTCCTAACGGAGCGTGTAGGCCTACCTCTTAAACGACATGGGCGAGAAATTTGAAACTCAGCGAAAAAAATATCAGCAAAAAAATTAAGTAAATCGGTGTTCGACCGTTTTTTTCATAAATTAATTTAAGGGCCAATGGGGTGGGGTGAAATTCTGATGGGAAAAAGGAGAGAAAGTGTCCTAACTGACTAACTCACTTACTCATCAAACTCAGGGGGGAAAAAAAGTTTAAAAAATAAGTTACTAGGTGTTCAAGCGTTTTTTCTTCAATCCAATTTAAGGGGCCCATGGGGAGGGGTGAAATTCTGGTAAAAATAATTGAAAGAAAATGTCCTGTCTGACTCACTGACTCACTCATCATGCCCGGCGAAAACTATTAAAGTTGGAAACGTGTAAAATTTTGGGAATATGTTCGCTGTATGTCGAAAACGTCAACTAAGGAATGATTTTTGTTTATTCGGGTTTTAAGGAGGTGTTAAGGGGGTAAACGTGCATTTCATTGAATAACGATATCTCATGAGTTGTTTCTTTGGGGATGTGATATTCGGTATATAAAATAATCATTAAAAATAATCAGACATATGTCTAAGGGTTTATCGATGTGGTGTATATTATGAGGTGAAAGGGGTGAAAGTTGGGGGTTGAGGGATTCTTAACCGAGCGTGTATCTCTGAAACGACATAGGCAAGAAGTTTGAAATTCGGCGGAAAAAAACAGCTTAAAATACAAGTAAATAGGTGTTCGACCGTTTTTTTTTCATAAATCCAATTTAAGGGGCCCTTGGAGAGGGGTGAAATTCTGGGAAAAAAAACAGGAAAGAAAGTATCCTAACTGATTGACTCACTTACTCAATCACCAAACTCAGGGGAAAAACAGCTTTAAATAAAAAAAATAGGTATTCGACCGTTTGTTTCATAAATCCAATTTAAGGGGTTCATGGGGAGGGGTGAAATTATCAAAAATAAATGAAAGAAAATGTCCTGACTGACTCACTCACTCATCATCGCCCAGCCAAAGTTATTGAAGTTAGAAACATGAAATGTTGGGGATATGGTCGTTGTATGTCGAAAACGTCCACTAAGGAGAGAGTTTTGGATATGCAGGTTCTAAAGAGGTGTTAAGGGGGGTAAACGTGCATTTCCTTGAACAACAATATCTCACGAGTGGTTTCATTTGGGGATGTGATATTTGGCATATACATACTAATCATTAAAAATAATCTGACACATGTCTAATGGTTTTTCGATGTAGTGTATATTATGAGGTGAAAGGGATGAAAAGTGGGGGATGAAAGATTCCTAACGGAGCGTGTATCTCTGAAACGACATAGGCAAGTAGTTTGAAACTCGGAGGAAATCAATCAGCTTAAAAATAAATAAATAAATAATTAAATAAAATAGGTAGATGTTCGACAGTTTATTTTTCATAAATGCAATTTAAGGGGCCTATGGGGAGGGGTGAAATTCTGGAAGAAAAACGTCCACTAAGGAAGGATTTTTGGATGTTCACTCTCATCGACCAACCAAAACTATTAAAGTTAGAAGAATGATATTTTGGGGATATGTTTTTTGTATGTCGAAAACGTCTACTAAGGAGGGATTTTTGGATATTTAGGTTCTAAATGGGTGTTAACGGAGTTAAACCTGCATTTCATTGAATAACAATATGACACGACTATGACGCGAGAGAAGCGAGGCTAAAAATAAGATGGTGTGTGTCTCATCATGCAAGTACCACTGGTCCGATTTAAATGAATTTTACATGGAAGAAGCTGATTTACCTGGTTAGCATATAGGTTACTTTTGATTTCAATACTTTGCACTATTCAAAGATGGCGACCATTTTAGTGACGTCACTACACCCTTTGGTTTCAAACTTTCATATTTCCTTTTCGAATAAAAAGAGAACGCTAAGAAATAGCAAACTTTTGATGGCATGTACGAGGTTTAAAATTACATTTTCTATCCGAAAGGTATCTCCAACGGTTAGCGAGTAAAACCAAAATTTGTGCTATAAAGCACGGTCAACGCCGAGCGGTGTAGTTGGACAAAATATTCCATCCTTAATCTCCCTCTGCGCAGCACCTCGCCTATCCCCTGTTTCAACTGTCACCTTCACATTTTAATTTATTTATGACGCGTAGCGAAGCACGGGTACTTCAGCTAGTATATTAATAAAAGTTCTGCCCTATAAAGGGTTAATACATACTTGTGCCAGGCTCCCCTCCGTCTTCTTTCCTGTCGACCTCACTTGGTCAGATAACTCAATGGTAGATGTGTGATAGTGTATGGTGACAATGAATCAGGGGAGAGGGAAACTATGTTGTTGTTGTTGCTTATTTTACGGTAGGTGCTGCGACATCGTGGTTATATCCCGTACGTATCTGCAAGAAGAAGACGAAAAAGATCAAGTCACAAAGTAATTTGTAGAAGCAGCTACAGAGCGATTTTTAGGCTACACCCCTTCTTCAATATACAATACATATCAGAGTAGTTTCGTGCGTGAAATGAAAGCGAAAAGGACTCTATCGTTTGTTAGTGAGAAACATACAGAAACCGTTGTTCAATCAGTTCATACACTCACCCATTCGTACACAATTATGCCTACAATTAGTATGGCTGGTACACTTTTCCCAAAATTATTCATTTTACTACAGGAGGAAACTGGAAATTTCGGTCCGACAGTTTGCAAAGAAATGTTTCATGCCGGTAACAGCCACAAAATCAGGAAGAATGGGGGAAAAAGGAATTAAAATATTGGTTTAAAGAAGCCCTTTTCCCATTTGCGAAAGGGAAGTGTTTGCTTCTATTAGATTCCTGGACTACTTACAGTGATAAAAGCTGTCTTGAAGACATTCCTCCAGGCAACAGTATAGAAATTCTACAGAGTCCTCCCGGCACTACAGGAAAGATACAGCCCTTGGATAAGTTTTTCTTCCGGCAATGGAAACCTTTGTATCGTCGTTTAACAGACATTGTGTCGGATTGTGAAGACGTTCAGTTTGATGTATATTAGAGAAACAGCGTACTGAAAATGCAATAGGTGTACTTCATTCATTTTCAATTTTCTTCCCCACGGTTGAAGGAGATGGTTAAATATTCGTGGTTCGCTACCAATTACACAACGGAGAACCCCTCAGGGGCTTCCATCTAGTGGGACGTGGATTGATGACCACGGAACCCCAGCTGAGTCCGGCATTGCTTCCCCTTACTTGTGCCAGGCTCCCCTCCGTCTTCCTTCCTGTCGACCTCACTTGGTCAACTCTTGTTCTCTTCCGACCCCGACGGTATTAGGGTATCCGAGGCCTAGGGAGTCTCTTCCTTTCCCAACTTAATTGGTCCTTGTCTCATCTTTTCTGATACCCTCCTTCTGCGCGCGGTCAGGCTTCTTTTTCTTTTCATATTATCTCCTGCCTTCTGCTCAAGGCCCTCAATGAGGCAGGGTGTATGTATCCCCACCACTTTTGGTGCACCCTGGATATTGTTACACTCTCAGGGGCTCACGGCTGGTGAGTTCAGGAGTTGGCGTCCCCGAGGTATCCCTGAGCTGGGTCTGGTTTTCCCCTTTTTAACCTCTTTCCTATCAGCCTTTCATGGCTCTCCTTCCTTCCAAGTCCTCATTCTTCGAGGGTTGAGGGCATTTCTTTTCCCTCTGTCCTTTATTTGCCTTATTCTCCTTTTGTTTTCCATTTCTTCTGCTAGTATATAAGTTAGTAGTTAGTTTTAGTTATAGTTTCCATTTCATTTTCATCTTCACGATCTCGCAAATCATTAGGGGCCGATAACCTAGATGTTAGTCGCCTTCAAACAACAATTATCATCATCATGACGACGGAGAGACCTCCCTAGTTCGAAGTACCTGCGAATTATTGCCTTCAAATAGGTAAGGAAAACTGTGAAGGACTATGTGGCCTCAAAGTGCATATTCCTTGTGCATGGTGCCAAAAATATTTTTGTTGTTATCATGCGATTAACAAATCTCATTTATGTTTCACATTCGTTCCCTAACAATGAAGTGTCCTTGACGCGTGGTAGCCTGCCAGTTCGTTCTCTCTCTCTCCAGCACAACTGCAACTCCACTCCGCTGTGCGCCGCACGAGCCAGCAAGATGAAAGGGTTGTCCAGTAGTTATGTTGTCACACGGATTTTGTATCAATATTTCAATAACTTGCAGTTTGAAATGGCAGCTATTTTTTGTACATCGCCAATTTATGGATTCCTCATCATCTCTACGAAATTTCAATGTCGGTTTCGATATGATCGTATGGACAGTTCCCTTGTAAGGAATACGAAACTGATCAAAAAAACAAGTAGTTCCGTGAAGAACTATACAGCCTATTGTCATATATCCTACTCATGTTAATTGCCTCTATCAACATACAAAATTTCAGTTTTATTGTTGTGATATATTCGTAGATATTGAGAACCGTGTAAACAATTCAGATGGTCGCCAGGTTGGATTTTTATTTATGTACTATTACATGAAGATTATTGTGTACGTGTGGTATTCGAAATTGAATCGCATGATTAGGACACAAGAAGTAAAAACAAGATTTTAAAATTTCGCTCTGCTGCCATCTTGTGGTTATGAAAACAATTGAAATAAATTAGATGCCAGTGGATTAACATTTGTATATGCATTTAACGTGCAAAGTTTCACTGCACTCGGATGGTTAAATTGCGAGAAACGTCAATTTATATATTGATACTTCGCGTCGCCGCCATGTTGGATTTGTGCTCACCAGGTTACTGAAAAGTTTAATTGCTGGAAAAGATTCGTAGATATTGAGAACTGTCAATATATTTCGGATGCTCGCCATTTTGGATTGTTGTATGTATAGGCCATAGAATTATGTACCATTACAGGAAAATTATTGCGCAATTTCATTATTCAAAGTTTCACTTCGATCGCATGATTACGACACAAGAAATAAAAGCTTAATTTTAAAATTTCGCGCCGCCGCCATCTTGAGGTTATGTAAACAATTGAACTAAATTATATGCCAGTGCATTACCATATGTATAATCATTTACTGTACCACATTTCACTGCGCTCAGATGGTTAAATCACAAGAAAAGTCTATTAAAATGCTTCAAATTCGCTTGGCCGCCATGTTCGTTTTGTACTTTACAGGTTGTTGAATGTTGCACAGATAAACTTTTAGCAGTGCCCTTTATCACCGTACAAAATTTCAGGGTGATATCTGTAATAGTTTCGAAGACATAGAATGCCAGTGAAATATTTCGCACAGCCGCCATTTTGAGGTTATGTAAACAATAGAACTAAATTAGACGCCAGTCCATTACAATGTGAAAAAACACTTGCTGTACCGTTTCATTACGTTTGGATGGTTAAATCGTGAGGAAAGTCTATTCAAAAGTCTCAACTTCGCTTGGCCGCCATGTTGGTTTTGTAGTTACCAAGTTTTTGAACGTCTCATAGGTAAACTTCTAGTAGTGCCCTTTATCACCGTAAAAAAATCAGGGTGATATCTGTAATGGTTTCGGAGACACTGAATGCTGGTGAAATATTTCGCACAGCCGCCATGTTGGATTGGTGCAGCCGTTTAGGAGTTGATAGGGGGACACACACAGCCAGCCAGCCAGCCAGACAGACAGACAGAAGGACAGACAGACAGACATTTGCCCGATCTCATGTCTACTTTTTCCTCATTTTTGCTTGTCAGCTGGATGTAATCACCTCCTAGTAAGGGAGGATCTGATTGGATCATCCTACGAGATAGACCACAGGCAGTACTTATGAAAAGAGAACGCGATTGGAGGATCCATTGGGCGACCTTAGAATTGGAGTATTTTATTTTGGCAAGTATACTATTTAATGTACTGTACCCGTTCGTCCTGGGGATGCGATGACCCATCTGCTATTACATCGCATTCCTGGATTTCCAGGACAGAGCGGAGTTAAATGAACATGAAGTCAAATAAGGAATGTGTTGGAAATTCAGTTGAAATATCACAAAAGCAGAGGGTAACACGAGATAAAGTATCTCCAGGGTCGTTACGGGTCTAAATTTAATTTTAAAAAAATACAAATAAAAATGGGCGCCATCAACTGAATCCCTAGCAAACCACATCCTTCCTGGTTAAGCCTTAATTAAGACAAGGAAAGAAAAAGGAAAATCACATCATCATTAGATCACAACTAAGATAAAAACAAATTTATTCAACTTTGATAGTCAGACAGACATATTAAACACTCATCCTACCTAAGAGCATGGTCGAATGCCAACGTTAAATTGTCATTGTCCAGAGAATCGAACCATCTCTATTCTACTCAAATTGTATTTAATCCACATAAAATAGGAAAAATTTCTAAAGTTCTCTTGGGTTCTCAGGATCACCGTAGCACTATGTCTTTGCGTCACTGACATTCGTGATAACTGAGACCTAACTTCTCTTTAAATTAACATCATGAATGTGGATGTAAAAATATTAATTAATCTGTCTAAACACATATATTCTAATCACATATTTAAATATCACATAATTTATGGCTTGCATGGCATTATTCAAATGCAGAATATTTTAGTAAAATGCTCCTAAACATCGAATAATTAATTTACACTATTTACACTGTCATTAATAATTGCTTGTTTGTGAATCACAGAAAATCCACTACTCATTGGTTATAATCATCATCATCATCAAAATTAAATATTTCTCACTTTAGTTCTCATCTCAAAATTCAATATATTCAAGTCAGAATAATTAATTCATTATCATCAAATCATTTAAATGAATATTATAATCATCAATTCTTTATGCTCTCTAATTATTCACACACTCTCCTTTCATCATCTCCTTCAGATTAAATCATCTTAAATCATCAATATAAATTGTTTAATTCATCAACTCAAGTTGCAATTCTTCAAATCATATCTCAATTAAATTTATTTAAATTCATTTAAATATATTAATCATCAGCTTCTTTAATTAATTATCACCTTCTAATTCAGTTATTCATCACCTATTTAATCAACTATTAATTTATCTAAATCAGCTTATTTATTCAATCTTTAATTCATCCATTTATTTAATTCATTGATCTATTCCAAAATTTAATTTATCAACTTATTTAAATTTTATTCATCTGGTTATTTAGATTTTTATTATTTCATCTATTCATTCTGATTTTTATTTCATTAGGTCAGATGATTAATATGCTTAAATTTCAGATTATTATTTCATTAATTATTATTATCAGAAAATCTTGTATTATCAACTTTATTTATTTGTTTAATTTCCTAACAAATTGTTAAATATGGGTTATAGAACGTTGTCTTACAGTTTTATCACTTCCAAGTTATATCTCGTATTAATTATCATGCCAAAATTATTATTGCCTTCACAAATTCACGTTGGATCTGACTATCCACAACTTCATTATTTATTTTATTTAGGCTATCACTCGTGATACGAGTATGATTGTCTTCCAAGTTACATTTATGTAAATCTTCGCTGTAATCCAACATTAGGCCTAATCATATTGCGTGAGTTCTTTGGTGACTGTACAGTCCGATCCGAGAACCACAGACTCTTCCACAATATTGGCACACAAGGTCTTGAGCAGCCAATGGATCTTGGGGGTTGATCATTCTGCGAATCATGCGCTCTTTCCTGGCATTTCTTTTTTCAGCCAGAAGCCTTCTTCTCTCTTGTTCGAAGTACAAGTGGCCTTGATGGACGTTGCGGCGCCACTCTGATCTGTCGGATGCGACAGCTTCCCAGTTACCTGTATCAATTTGACATTTCTTCAAGTTGGTCTTCAGAACATCTTTGTAGCGTTTTTGTTGCCCACCCTGCTTTCTCTGACCGACTTTCAGCTGGCAATATAAGATTTGTTTTGGGAGGCGGGACTCAGGCATGCGAACTACATGTCCTGTCCATCGAAGTTGGTGTTTTATAATGAGAGCCTCTATACTAATAGTGCTAGCTTCCTCTAAAACACTTGTGTTAGTGCGCCGGTCTTGCCATTTAATACCAAGAATTCTCCTAAGGCATCGTTGATGGTATTTTTCTAAAGATACGAGGTGCCTTCTGTAAGTAACCCAGGTTTCGCAGCCATAAAGCAGAGTGGGAACTACAACAGCTTGATAAACGTATAATTTTGTTAGAATGCTAATGTCGTGGTTGTCAAACACGCGAACGAGCAAACGACCAAAGGCTGCACTGGCACATTGGAGGCGGTGTTGAATCTCAGCGTCAATGTTTGCATTTGTTGATAGGTGACTACCCAAATAGGGAAAATGATCTATATTCTTTAGTTTATGTCCATCAATCATGATAGCAGGAGCAGTAGCCCTGTCATGTGATGTAGGCTGATGAAGAACCTGTGTTTTATTGGTGTTTATATCCAGACCAATGCTTCTGTATGCCTCATTGAACACATTCAGGGTGGTTTGAAGATCTTCATCTGAATTTGCTAAGATGACATTGTCATCAGCATACTGGAGATCAAGAACGGATGTAGCTGACACTTTAGTTTTTGCACGTAATCTGTTGAGATTGAATAAACCTCCATCTGTCCTGGATATAATTTCAACACCCTTTGGAATCTTTTCTTGGACCAAATTTAGTACAACACTAACATATATTGAGAAGAGTGTGGGGGCAATCACACATCCCTGTTTGACACCCGTTGTAATCTTAAATGGCTCTCCAGGGCCATTGCTGTTAAGGACCGTGCCATTCATATCATCATGTAGTAATCGAAGAATTTGAATGAATTTTGGGGGGCAGCCAAGTGTGGCAAGAATCCTCCATAGCATTTCTCGATTGACCGAATCAAATGCTTTAACAATATCTATGAAAGCCATATATAGAGGGCGTCCTTGCTCTCGGGATTTCTCCTGCATCTGCCTAGCACAGAAGATCATATCAGTTGTGCTTCGATTAGGTCGAAAGCCACACTGAGTTTCAGGCAGTATTTCTTCGGCCAACGGCTTCAAACGGTTGGATAAGACGTTGGCCAGGATTTTACCAGCAACAGAAAGCAACGATATACCTCGATAATTACCACATTGTGCCCTATCACCTTTCTTAAAGATGGTTATTATCAAGGCATCCCTTAGGTCTTTAGGTATGGTAATGGTAGTCCATATTTTAAGTATGAGTTGGTGTATGTGATGAACTAGAGTAGTATTCCCTACTTTAAAGAGCTCAGCAGGAATCCCATCCATGCCTGATGCTTTATTGTTTTTGAGCTGATTGATGGCAGATTCAATTTCTGATAGAGGCGGAGGATCATCAAGATGGTATTTAGGAGGTCTCTGATGAAGTCGGGTGAAAATGTTATTATCAACCTGTGTGTCCCTGTTGAGTAGCTCTTCAAAATGTTCTTTCCAACGGGAATTAATGGAGTTTGTGTCTCTAAGAAGTTCCGTGCTATCTTTAGACTGCAGAGGATTCAAACCATGATAATGTGGCCCATATATAGTTCTTGTTGCTTTGAAGAAAGCATGAGTATTATTCGTTTCGGCTAGATGCTGCATTTCACGGGATTTGGAGATCCACCATTGATTTTTCAAGACCCGAGTTTTCCTTTGCACTTCAGCCTTTGCATCTTTATACAGTTGCTGTTTGGAGACAGAAGTTGGATTGGCTTGCCATGCATGGAATGCTTTCCTCTTCTTATCAATAAGATTCTGGATTTCTGCATCATTCTCATCAAACCAGTCAGCATGCCTCATCTTGACGAAACCAATCGATTCTTCACACGCTGAGAGTATAGCAGACTTGACTGTTTGCCAATGTTCCTCAACCTTTTCAGGGTAATTATCTGGTAACTTTTCATTCAGAAGTTCATGAAATTTCCTTTTAGCAGTAACGTTTTGTAATCGTTCGGTGTTCACCCTGCGCCTGATGTGCTTTCTCTGTTTTCTGTGCTTTTGGAGAATTTGTAGAGTCATTACAGATCTTATTAATCGATGATCCGTCCAGCAGTCATCAGCACTTGTCAGAGCCCTTGTGAGTAGTACGTCACGCTTGTCTCTTGCTCGCACAATCACGTAATCAAGTAGGTGCCAGTGTTTTGATCTAGGATGCTGCCATGAAGTCTTAAATTTGTCCTTCTGTCGGAATAGTGTGTTTGTGATTACGAGGCTATGTTCAGAACACTTGGATAGAAGGAGTGTCCCATTAGAATTGCATTTCCCAACACCATCTTTTCCAATAACATCAGCCCATAATGCTGCGTCTCTTCCAACGCGAGCATTGAAGTCTCCTAGGAGGATGATTTTATCAGATTGCGGTATATCCTTCAAGATCACATCAAGTTGAGAGTAAAATACTTCCTTCTGTTCATCATCAGAGGTGAGAGTTGGAGCATATGCACTAATTACAGTCGCTCGTCGGCTGTTTTTTAACTTTAGTCGTAGTGTCATAAGCCTTTCATTTATACCATGTGGAAGTTCATCGAGAAGGTTGACAAGCTCGTTCTTAATGGCAAAGCCAACTCCATGAATACGTTGATCTTCAGTGTCTTTCCCTTTCCAGAAGAAAGTGTAGCCACCTCCATGTTCCTTCAGTTGTCCTTCATTGGCTAACCTTGTTTCGCTGAGTGCGGCAATATGAATGTTGAATCTTTTCAGCTCACGGGCAACAATTGCCGTTCGCCTTTGTGGTCGATTATGTGTGTCATTGTCCATCAAAGTACGGACATTCCATGTAGCAAAATTAATTTTCATTGTGGTTCGACCGCTTGTGGTGTACCCTCTGAACGCGGTTATCCAGTCGGGTGATATTAGGCTGACTATTTTTAGGGAACCTTTTTTAGCCCCCTCCCCATTCAGGGTAAGCAGAGTGGATCCTAAACAGGCCTGCTTAGTCACGAATGCAGCATACGAATTGCTCTACAGCCCATCCTCAAGCAAAGCGAAGATCACACATTCGTCGCCTACGTGCCGGTTCATCACTAGGAGCTCCCAGACAACACAATCCTGCTCCCGTCACAACTCCCCGATCGCCGCAGGACTTGTGATTAATTGGCGAATAGATTTTGTATCCTTCCTTCGTTGTTTAGAAGACGCCTGTGCGTGACATCTTTTAACGTGGGCATGTTGTTGCACATCAACAAACACACAGTACTTGACAGATACAGGGCCTTTATCCAGTGGCATAGAAGCTATGACGACTGGTGGTCCTGGACTGTTGCAGCCTTC
This sequence comes from Meconema thalassinum, assembly GCA_946902985.2. Classification (NCBI taxonomy): domain Eukaryota; kingdom Metazoa; phylum Arthropoda; class Insecta; order Orthoptera; family Tettigoniidae; genus Meconema; species Meconema thalassinum. The sequence continues at coordinate 150,279,667 of OX336397.1, forward strand.
ATCCGCCTTCCCAACCGTTCGGGCAATACTAGTTGCTCATGCGCTTGGTCCACCGTTGAGGTCTTCTATGCCGTTGACCATTATTGGTTCATCCGCCTTAAGAGATAGTTTCCCATCTCAAGGGCAAGAGAGTGCCCTAACCTCAATCTGCTCATCCGCCTTACATAAGCCGTTGGCAGGAGAGAGGGGAACTCCTTATCCCGGGAGTTATTCGGTCGTCAGAGCCTCGTCAGTATGGAGCAGGGTGTACCACGTGCAGGTGAGGATGACGTTTGGATAGAGAGAATCTACCCCTTGGGTGTAGGACCACCCTGTTTGGGGATTTTTCTTTTTGAACCCAAGGCCAGATCATCCTCCCCGAATGCCACCGACATCCGATCACGGGCCGTCACAGTAGGCGCTACCCAGCCAGGGCAAGGCCCGCCTAGCTTGGAAGGCATTGCCCGGGGGTCCGATGTTTTACAATGCCGTATCGGCATGTACCCCTTGGCATATACTGGATTTTACAGCTCAGACATTCGGCTGTGCGGGGACCTGCGTAGTCAGGCGGATATGATGATGATGATAATTGTTGTTTTAATGGGCCTAACATCTAGGTTATCGGCCCCTGATGGTTTGGGTGATCGTGAAGATGAAAATGAAAAGCGAACTTAAAACTAAAACTAACTACTAACCTACATACTAGAAGAAGAAATGGAAAACTAAAGGAGAATAAGGCAAATAAAAGGACAGAAGGAAAAGAAATGCCCTCAACCCTCGGAGAAGGCGGATTGAGGGACTTGGAAGGAAGGAGAGCCATGAAAGGCATATAGGAAAGTGAAAGAGGAGAGGGTCCGCCCCAAAGATAAGGGACAAAAGGGGAAAATGGACCCAGCTCAGGATTCACTCGGGGTCGCCAACTCCCGAACTCACCAGTCGTGAGCCCCTGAGGGTGTAGCATTATCTAGGGTGCACCAGAAGTGGTGGGGCTACATACACCCTGCCTCCTTAAGGGCCTAGAGCACAAGGCAGGAGGTAATAGGAAGAGAAAAAGAAGGCTGACCCCTTGCAGAAGGAGGGTATCAGAAAAGATGAGACAAGGGCCAATTAAGGCGGGAAAGGAAGAGACTCCCTAGGCCTCGGATACCCTAATACCGTCGGGGTCAGAAGTGAACAAGAGTTGACCAAGTGAGGTCGACAGGAAAGAAGACGGAGAGGAGCCTGGCACAAGTAAGTGGAAGCAATGCCGGACTCAGCTGGGGCCCGGTGGTCGCCAACCCACGCCCACAAGATGTGAGCCCCTGGGGGGGGGGACAAGGGCCAATTAAGGCGGGAAAGGAAGAGACTCCCTAGGCCTCGGATACCCTAATACCGTCGGGGTCAGAAGTGAACAAGAGTTGACCAAGTGAGGTCGACAGGAAAGAAGACAGAGAGGAGCCCGGCACAAGTAAGTGGAAGCAATGCCGGACTCAGCTGGGGCCCCGTGGTCGCCAACCCAAAATGCAATTGAAATTGCTTACAAAATGTATGGTAGATTCTAACTTCTCATTAGGATGGACAATACTTACAAAATGTAATTTAGATTGAAATTAATTACAAAATGTAATTTAGATTCAAAATACCCACAAAATTGCAATTGAGACTTAACTACTTGAACAAAGCGGGGTAGGTTGAAAATACAAAATGCAATTGAAATTCAAACAAGAAGTTCCGTGACAAACTAAACAGCCTACTTTTCTTGAAATTTAAGATTCTTGCCAATCTATATAGACCTATCTAGAATAATGACGAAATTAAGTTGGTAATATCGAAATTCCTAATTAGTTCGAAATATACCTTATATAATGTAGCCTAATAGAGCAGTACAGTTGGCAGCCCTGGTGACTGAATATAGGCTATTGTTAGTTGCATCTCTTAAGGTACAGAATACAAAATTTGGTTGAAGTCCAATGGATAGCATGCACGTTACATGCAGTTAGACCTTGGATTTATCAGCGCGCGTAAACTTATGTTGGCAACAATGTCATGCATGTGTTGGTCAGAAATAATCTAAAATATTATGATCTCGTGTTGTACCAATTTTGGATGAAATCCATTTGTTAGTATAGAAGTAACATGAATTTTAAAATTGGACCTATCAGCAGGCTTAGAATCATGTTGGCAGCACTGGCGTAGGCCTATATTAGTTACTCCAAATTAATATAGAATGCCAGGTAATATACGTGTGCAAAGTTTAGAGCTATTGGCTTGCATACTTTCTGATATATTGATATTAGGGTAACAAAAATAGAGACAGTATTTATTAACAGTTGGCAGCCCTGGTTACTCTTAAGAATCGGCATAGTCATATCTGTTATGGTACACATAGCACACACGAAATTTGGTTGAAATCCAAATGATAGTATAGAAGTTACATGTATTTAAAGTTGGACCTCTCAGTAGGCTTAGAATCATGTTGGTAGCACTGACGTATATAAGATACTCCAAATTAATCTAGAGTGCCCGGTACTATACGTGTGCATAGTTTAAAGCTGTCGGCTTGCATACTTTCTGATATAATGGTATTAGGATAAAATGAATTGAGAGCATTTATTAACAGTTGGCAGCCTGGTGGCTCTTAAGAATACGCTCAGTCATATCAGTTTATGTACACATACCACATACGAAATTTGGTTGAAATCCAATTGATAGTGTAGATGTTATATGCATTTAAAATTTGGACCTATCAGCAGGCTTATAATCATTTTGGCAACACTGCCATGTATGGCCTCCTGCAAATTAAACTGCAATATCATTATCTATACGTGTGCCAATTTTGAAATAGCTCCCATGTATACCATCCAAGATATCCAACATGGAGCTCAAATTTCAATTGCGATTTTTCAGCAGTTGGTAGCACTGACAACATTTTCAAATATGGCCGTGAGATACTCAGGTATAGATCTTTACTTCCACCAAATTTTGTTTTGATTGCTGCAGCTGTTTAGGAGTTGATAGGGGGGGGACACACACACAGCCAGACAGACAGACAGAAGGACAGACAGACAGAAGGACAGACTGACAGACACACATTTGCCCGATCTCATAAGTCTAATTTTTCCTCATTTTTGCAAAATGTGAAAAGTAGGCTAAAAACTAACAAAAGCCCCGGCCCGGTTATTGAAAGACATACTAAAAAGCAATTTAGATTGTCAATCCTTACAAAATGCAATTGAGATTGAAAAACACACACAAAATGCAATCTAGATAGAAAAGACTTACAAAATGCAGCGTAGATTAAAAATACCTACCAAAAAAAATCCTAAAGGGGAATTTAGATACACGGGGAACCAAGTAACAAAAACAGTGCGGGAATCTGAAAGAGAAAAGGAAATATAAGGAAAAGAGGAGAGGATTATGAGGAATGGGGAGGGAAGAGAGGAGAGGGTCCGCCCCAAAGGGAAGGGACAAAAGGGGAAAACGGACCCAGCTCAGGAATCCCTCGGGGTCGCCAACTCCCGAACTCACCAGCCAGGAGCCCCTGAGGGTATAGCATTATCTAGGGTGCACCAGAAGTGGTGGGGCTACATACACCCTGCCTCCTTAAGGGCCTTGAGCACAAGGCAGGAGGTAAAAGGAAAAGAAAAAGAAGGCTGACCCCTCACAGAAGGAGGGTGTCAGGAAAGATGAGACAAGGGCCAATTAAGGCGGGAAAGGAAGAGACTCCCTAGGCCTCGGATACCCTAATACCGTTGGGGTCGGAAGAGAACAAGTGTTGACCAAGTGAGGTCGACAGGAAAGAAGACGGAGAGGAGCCCGGCACAAGTAAGTGGAAGCAATGCCGGACTCAGCTGGGGCCCCGTGGTCGCCAACCCACGCCCACTAGAAGTGATCTCACTTAATCAAATATCACATTTGAATACCACAATTATTCCACAAAACTTCATAAATATTCAGCGCACAGCATGAATCTCAAAATTATGCTAGACTGGGTTCGACAACCTCATGTCTGCTTGAAAATACATTAGCAATATAGCAACTTCCACTTGGCAACTTCCACAAAATGCCTATCACAAACTTCACTTAACTACGTTGCATGATCTACAAATTATATAACTGGCTTCAAATTATCAACGCACACAATCTCCAATAACTGTAATTAATCTGATCACATCTAGACAACTTCTTAAGCAATTAGGAAAAATATTACCTTAGTAACCGAAATCCGATTCAAAATCTGCTTTCAAATAGCATAAATTCTCTTAAAATTCTCATAATTCACTTCACAGAAAAACACCAATGTACTATAATCTCTCACATCAAAATATGCAATACTGATCTGCCTCAAAATAAATCTGACCATTAATGATTCATCTTACAAGATTCAATTACTTTAAATCCTTCTCAAAGGTATCAAACTCAATCATAAAAATTATCAAAAGCATCAACTGTATCAGCTGTTAACTGAAAGTACTCTCAAAAGAGTATAGCAACAAAATATTGGATTGGCAAACAAGAATTACAAAATGTAACCCTGCTGACATTTATTTCTAATTTATTTAACAAAATTCGACTGATATGTGACTAGTAGTTTCTGGTTTGATCCTCTTACAATCTCAAGTACACTCGGATGATAAAAATGAGTTCCTCAATGGCGAGTAAAGATGAGTTCCATCACGCAATCGTATAAATACGAAAGACCCCATCTCGTTGTCTAATGAGTGAATGTACCAGATTGGAATCAACAAGTCTCTAGTTGTCACATAAAAGCGATATTCATTCACTTGAGTGAATAACATCTTAATATCCCCAAACAATCCAATGGAAAAAATCCCTACTGATGAATAATAAACACTCGCTAGTATGCAATGAACTGACGAAGTAATTTAAAGAATCCTATTGCAGATCACGAGTTCGAAATACTCGTCACAAAAAAATAACTATCCAAGAAAACTATCCTTACTGGAAAATGTCTAAAAGACCAAACATCTGCTTAATAAAACCAACCAATGGTGAGAACTCTTATAATGGTGCCTGCCATATCATAAGGTAACGCCATATTCTAGCAAATTGGAGCAAATAATGTCTAAGCCATGTCTAAATAATCGTAGAACTCCTACTAGAAAAATATATACAAGTATGCCCAGTGTTCATGGAAAAATCATATCAGAAAGTCATAACTCTTACAGTACCTTCTCATATCAGCTGTTAATATATTTCAAAGATCGTCGATTATCCTCGTGTGTAATAAATTTCTCGAAAGATCGACGTGAATATCGTATCACCCACGCAAAAACGATCGCCTTCATATCCCAAGTGAATCAGCTGTTGGACCTCCTCTTCTTCAGGAACCGAATCCATCGCTCCGTGGTGCCATCGCGTCTCTGTCTTCGCTTACTCCGACATGATGAACTGCATGTTATCCATAGCGGATACTGTCCAAATTCTTACGTAAATGTTCATAAAAGCAGCGTACCCCATATTCTTCTCCTAAGTTACGCCACTGTCCCATACAATGTTCGGTTCGCTTGTTAAAAGTTCAATCTCCACAGCGGTTAAGTCTCACTTGCAGAAAATAAATTTTATTTATGAGAGGGTATTAGTTTTTGAAACACCCTGTAGCTGTGTTCGTACCCGATATTTTATAATAATTCATGAAAAGGAATTGTATTAATGCACATGCCAATGTTCATAAGTGCATATGCTTGTAACATTTCGTTTGCTTAAAAGCGTTAATGTTAGCTTGACCCCATGGTCGCTCTACATGTTCCGTTATGAAATGCATAGTCGTAATGTCATCTGAATATCTAAGTTCATAATTGCAGTATATTATAACTATCTGCCTGCACAATTCGATTACTGAATACAAGTCCCAACTCAATGTTGTAACTGAATGTTGAAATGAAGTTCAGCTTCTTTAATATTGCCTGCGTATAAAAGTCGGAACTAGCACGCTCTGATCTACTGCACTGTTCCAAAATGATCTACGCTTAAAGCCGGCCTCGCCATGCCGCTTCGCTGTGCTGTTCTGCGTTACAAAATGCAGCTCGAAATAAAGTTCTCAATCTCGTATTACAATGCTGTTCTGACCCCGGCTCTTCTCCTGCTTACACGGCCCGTACAGCTTGCCTCGTAACCAGTCCTCTCGCCGTCTACCCTGCGTTGCTCGCCTTGGCTCACTGACCTACTTCCGCTCTCTGCTTGGTTAAGTAATACTGTCGCTTTCACGCCACGTAACAAGTGCTGTGCACCGCTCAACTTTGCCGTACGCTCTGCGCATGTGTTCTATTCAGCCCTGCTGACTGAACTCGACTGATGTCTCTGGACTGCGTTAAGGAGCTCCTACCTGGCGCTGTCACGTGATGCTCCCCCACCTTCTGTGGTCATGCGTCACAAGTATAATCTCGACCACCATCATCTCGGCTATTAAGTTATACAATAACTTAAGGGATTATCTGTTTTTCTTCAAGTTATTACCATATATGTGACGTGTTCGTAGAGAATATGGCATTATGCATATACGTCGTTTAGGACAATGTAAGTACATATTTGGAAGGAAATATTTTGAAAGGGACACGTTATTTTGGAACGATATGTTCGACTGTGAAATGGTGCGAAATAAAATGGTGATGAACATCACGGACACGTGGTTGGAAGGAACATTTGAATTGTCAGAGAGAGCCATGTTGAATTGCTAAATTATGCTGTGGGAAATGTGGTCCTCATGATGGGTGTAAGAATTCCTTCTAGTGGAGTCACTTAAAATGAAACGCAGGAAAGCAATGTTCACACAAATACTTCATAGAATGCACAATCTAATGGGGATCATCATGGACTTTAACCAGTCTCAGGATGGAGAGAGGCTACAAAATTGTCCGGAGGAACGAGAAGAAGAGCAAGGTTGGTAGGAAGTCCGAGAATCGAACCAGTGGACTGGCAGGGGGCGGGTTGAACGCCAAGACTATCCGGGCCCCATCACGAACTATGGAGCCGTTGGCCGGCTTCTTGCAATCTCGCAGCGATCAAGAAAAGGTGAAATGACGCTTGGAGTGAGGCTAGGGACCCGCCAGCTGCTTGACGTTGGATGCAGTTTCCCTGACCTGTGTGTATTTTGGACTACACGCGTTTCATCGCCAGCTCTGCTTAAAGTAAGACCAGATCTTCATTTCACATAGCCCCTGTATTTAGATAGGTATATCTTGAAGCATGCCTGGTGTGATCATTTATTTCAGTAGTAGTTTGTTCTGTATAAAGTTATAGCTCTGGTATCGGTGATTTACTTCTTCGAAGCAAGTTCTTTCCGCATTTAGTTTGTGGGTTAGCTTCAGTTCCAGCTAAGTTTGGGATCATTGCAGGCGAGTTAACTTCGTGTTGACGGCGTCTGGTTTAGTGGAGTCCTCGCTTCGATGATTTCCGCTGGCATTTAAGCATTTTAATGTTGATACAGATTTCGATTTCGACCTTTTGTGTTTTTGAAATTAATTTTTATGGATTCTAGTGTGTTTCCAGATGAACAGATTCCTACGCGCTTTCACTTCATCGCATTCCATATTTTTGCGCAGTTGCCACTTCGCCGTTTAGAGAATTTTCGGTTTTTCAAAATTTGCTTTCCAAATTAAATTTGCTTTCGCAAATTAAAATTTCTCAGGTATTCTTATTTATGGATTTAGCTATTTTGATCTTCGATGATCCTTTTCATATTGTGATTTTGCACGATTAACCGACTTTACCATTTGAATTCCTTTTCCCGATTTTTGGGATTTTCACATTTCGGTGAATTTTGAATTTAGGATTTTGAAATTTTTACTTTGAAAATTTATTTCATTTTTAATATTGTTTTTTTTTAATTTTCGGATTTTCAAAAAATCCTAATTAGTTTTTTTATTTTGATTAATTTGGGACTTCAATCCTGACTTGATATTTTCCAAATTTATATTTTATTATTCCTTTGGAAGTGTAAATTGATTTTCAGTTTTGACTTTGGTAAATGTCTCGTTAGGTGGACGTGGGTTGCTACACTGATCGTTCGTACGAAGAATTCTTTCGAAAAACAATTTTGAATTATAATATGAAACGATAATTCGAGAGGTGTACACGACTATTTTTATAGAGTGACACAATGTATATACATAATCAAATATTTCAATGTTTAATGTATATAGTTCACGCCCAAGTGACCAATGTTTTGGAGTTGACACTCTCAATCAATGTACTTTGAACGGATATAGTTAGAAATGTTTCATGCTTATTTAACACGCACTAGGAAAGAGTCATACGATTTGTAACTGCTATTGCTTTTAAAGCGTATTTAAAATTAGTATCAACGTCATTGAAGTACTTATAACTTGAGGGAGAGATGTTCCTTTTTGGTATTGTTAGATTGTCATGTTTACATTGAAGAGGTGTGCGATAATACCAATTGTTTCTTTGGTATATCGAAGGTCGACCCCTGTAAGGGATGTTATGTCTTGGGAACATTTCCTCCGTCAATGGTTGTTGTTTTTGTTGTTAGTTTGCTGCGTTTAGTGTGTGATTAGGATTGCAGTCTAATTAGTCAGATTTGAGCTGTTGTTGCCGTTCGATGGAACGTTGAGTTATTGGGTTGTGGAGTTTATTTCGACTGTTGATAGATTATTTTACTGTGTTTAATGACAGTATTTTCATTCGTGTTTTAGGATCACCTTGGTGGTGTTTGATGTTGATCTGATAGGCTAACGTGTTCGTGCAGATCAGCAGGGTTGTCGATACCGGGTGTTCCAAAAGTTTAATATTCAGCACGTTGATATTAACTCAGTTTAGTATTATTGTTATTGTTTTTGAATATTGGATCAGAACAGAGTTTCAGTGGATAGCACTCCCATCTGTATTGATCGGAATGCTAAGTCATATTTTTCCCGATGACCTCGATTTTGATCACAGTCAGTTAGTGTTGATAAATCCTATGTATATAAAGATGAGTGGAGGAACATTGGGGTAGATAATGTTCTAAGATGATATGTATACAGATAATATTCGGTATTTCTTAAGTTTAGTATTTGAATTAAAAGGTATTTCGGTAATTAAGTAAAGAATAAAACTCAGGATCTGTGTATAGAGTAAAATATCGATATTGTAAATAGTGAGAGGCCGTCACTATTTATTTTCATTAAGGGGGTTGTTTATTTTTCTTTATAAATATTTTTTGTTGATCCTGATGGCAAAGGCATAGCGGTATGTTGCCAATTTATCAGTTGTTGATTTTAAGTCATTATTTTGTGTTTTAGCTGACGTTTTGTCAGAGAAGTTGTCATAAGACATTAACGATAATGACATTTAGTTATGGATTTTCGGTTTGTTTATAACCATCTTTGCGTTGTTTACTTATTGAATAAATTTGGGCACGCATTTGTGTCTGCTTATACTATTTTCACAATTGCGTTGTGATTTATAGATAGTGGGAGGTTAGTAAAATGCTATGGTAATTCTAGCGGCTTGAACCATTTTATCCATTTCCCTGTCCCTGTTACGCCCGTGTGAATGAGAGTCTCTCGCTCTGGTGTGTGTTGTCGCTGATCCTGTGGAGGATTTACCATTGTGTTTTGATGATATCGCCTGATGTGTGTCCACGATTTGCAGAGTGTGTGATGCCTGATATTTTGGTAAGTATTATTAGCCGGGGTACTGCCGTTGGTATCGATCCGCTGTCATCTTGGATTTTGGCATTCACGACACTGCTGAAATCGGGTACATATAGGGTGGATATTTTTGGCTAGCCCATACTAGTGGGGCTCGAGTATATTACATATACCCAATGGAGGAAATGTTTAGTCAAGCCATGTTCATGTAGGAGTATGATTTCGACCATATTCGAGGCCTGACGAATATGGTAGTGTCATTTTTGTTTTGGTAATTATGAGGTTCTAGTCAGAGATGTTGACACAACGATACAATTGTATTATGTGGGTGAAGGAAAGCTAAGAATGATGTAAGATTGGCCGACCGACACTTATAAAAGGAAATGAATTATGAAAATTATGAAAAGGATTAATTTGACTGTGAGACGTCTGACTATGAAAGTTAGCCAGCACAGGTGTAGCCACGAATTGTTGATACTGGATTAATGAAGTTTAGAAGCCGGTTGAACGACTTTGGGGGAGCGTTCATTAATATAGGATGTTGTTAGAAATGGTTTGTTGGTGTTGCGTTCCGATAGACCCACTATCTTAAAGAGTAACGCTTCATGTAGGGATAACTGGATCTTTAGACCAGATATAAAATGGATAAGCATTCGTAAACTAGTATAGGGTGATAATAAAGCGGAAAAGTGTTCATCGGAAATCACTCTGAAATAAAATGATCACAGTAGGTATTCTTATAGACATAAGTAAAGCTGCATTTCCGCACATTTATCAAGAAAAGAAGAATATGCCTGCCGACTTGGAATCAATCCAAGCAATGTTCAATGTGTTGAGGGAGACACAGAGTAAAATGGACAAGGATATTGAGGCCTTGCACCAAGGGACTCAACAAAATCAGAAAACATTGGAAACACAAATAACGAAAAATGCCAATGATTTTAAGAAAAGAAATAGCCCAAGTTAGGGAAGATTGAAAGAAAAGTAATAATTCCACAAATAGGTCTTTGAGTGTGTTACAGAATAATTCAATATGTACTCAAAACACTTCAGGTGAAATACGAACGAGTTCGACTGCTATAAAGGAGACGTTGCAGACAACACAAACCACTTTATGGGTAACACAAGACACTTTGAAGAAAACAAGGATACTCTTGCTACATTGCAGACTTCCATAGGTGACCTTCAAACCAGTGCAGATACATCACGTGATAACAATGTTCCTACTCAACACACTTTAGGAGAACTTCAAGAGAGTCCAACTACCATACTTAACACATAAGCTGAACTTCAAACAAGCTCAGCTACCACACGTAACACTTTCGCTGAACTTCAAACAAGCTCAGCTGCCACAAAAGGAAGAGTTTGTTAAGCTAAGACAGGAAATGCTGCAACAATTAAACACAATCCAATCAAACAATGATAAGGATTGGAACAGTTAAAGGCTACTGTCAAAGCACTGCAGGTAGAGGTAAGAAATAAAGCTGAGTTGGTGAGAGCGGAGATTGAAATAGACATTGATAAGGTTGTCAAGAAAAACATAGAAATTTTTAAGGTAGAGTTAATTAGTGAGGGTAAAACTCAATGTGAATCTGTTACGAAAGAATTGTCAAATAAGCTAGTGTTAGCGGAATATCGTCTTAATAAAGACATTAACAATGTTAAAGAGGATTATGATAAACAATTTAAAAGTATGCAAACATACCATGATAAGGTTATTGAGGAAATTAGGGAGAAAACGGAATCCGAATTGTCAGATGTCGCAACTAAACTTAAGGAAGGCGATTTAAAGACGGAAATTATTAAATCGGATTTGAAGTCGCAAATGAGTAGTGTAAACTTGAACTAACAAACACAGATTAACAACTTAAATTCAGATCTTCAACTGAAGATAGCCGAATCTAGTTCAGGTTTAGATCAGAAAATAGATCAAATGGTAAACGATAAAGGTAAAATGGAATTAGAGATAGGCCTTACTAAAACTAAATTGCGAGAGGTTACTATAACTGGGAACACAAACACTACGAGGGACGAAACCGGTATATTTACCGCAGATACGAGCGAATTTTGATCCATGCTGGAACGATTTGAAGCAGGGTATAACTTGAGAGAAACTCAACCTATTGGAGGGATAGGAACAGAAGAGGATATACAAAACGAAACAATTCGAACTACTCCTGAAGATAGAACTAGTCGTGTCAGATATGACACTCCAGAATTATTTCCAAGTAGTGGAAGACCACTTATAAGAACAGAAGGAAACAATAGGCAGAACATTATTATCATCCGTAATATTGATCGAAAGCCTAGGCACTTCTCGGGGAATAATCAATTCACACCCATTGAATTTATCAACGACGTATCCGAATATTTTCCGGATAACCACATAGGGGAAGAAAGGCAACTACGAGTAGTGGAGCGGTTTCTAGATCATGACTGTTTACAGTGGTTTAGAGCATTCAGGTGGACGTTCAGAATATTTGAAGAGTTTGCAGAAGCATTGATAAGGCGATACTGGTCGATCGAGGAGCAACAAAGTCTAAGGGCAGAGGCGTACTCGAAGTATATGCAAGTATTCATCCAACGAGGTACTCGACATACTTAACGCACAGCTCGTGAAATTACAGTATCTTCAACCTCCTCTATCAGAGATATAATTAGCGCAAACGATAGCAAGACAGCTACCAGCTGATATACGTAGATATTTGCCGTCGTCAGGAGCTAGTAATTTGAAGGATATGGATAAACTTCTTAGAAAATTGGACCATACGAGTAACAGTATCAATCCAGCAGGAAGAAACACTCGCGTTGAACACAGAGAGGTTAATGCCGTCATGATTGATCAAGTCCAACAGACAGAGAATTCATCGAGAAGAGAAGGGAATGTAGGACCTTTTCGCGACGGTTATAATCAACGTCGAAATTTAAACAGAAACGATGATGGATATAGAGATTATAGACCTTATCAGCGATGCCAAGGGAATAATGAATCGTATCAGAGGAGACGATACAATAGAAACAATCAGTATCCACAAAACGACGATGGAAACTTCCAGAGGGACAATAGAGATAATAGGGGATACAATAGTCACAGGAATTGGAACTATAGGAGTTATAATAGACCAAATTATGAGGAGAGGCATCGAGAATCGAAGGAGTACATACAGGATTTGCGAGGGAAGGATGAAACGAAAGGCGTAAAGGAAGACAGACCCAGAAATGATTATTCGCAACCTGGTACTAGTCAACAGGGGGCAGAGGAGAAGGCCATCCTCAGGGGGAAAAAAACGTCAATGAACCGACGGAGGTAGGAGAAAAGGATTTTGCACTAAATGACCTCTATATAATCAATAAGATCCACCCCGAACCGACGAGAGACGCCAGGTAGTCACAGGAATTGGAACTATAGGAGTTATAATAGACCAAATTATGAGGAGAGGCATCGAGAATCGAAGGAGTACATACAGGATTTGCGAGGGAAGGATGAAACGAAAGGCGTAAAGGAAGACAGACCCAGAAATGATTATTCGCAACCTGGTACTAGTCAACAGGGGGCAGAGGAGAAGGCCATCCTCAGGGGGAAAAAAACGTCAATGAACCGACGGAGGTAGGAGAAAAGGATTTTGCACTAAATGACCTCTATATAATCAATAAGATCCACCCCGAACCGACGAGAGACGCCAGGATAGAAACAGCGAGGGAAAATTTGCAGGAAGCAGCGGACAAGAGAAAGAAGCCTATATTAGTACCATACGTGTGGGATTGGCAATACCGAAAATGGCCGACACAGCTGGAATTATTACTCTATGAGTCGTGTAAGAATTTGGGAAGGGGGGGGGGGGGTTATACACAGCCAAGGAGTGAACTACATCATTCCCAGATCAATTTTCTTGTTTCGTTCCGCGTTCCGTTTTAATCTTTGACAGAATGCCAATTATTCCGTTTTTTTTTGATTAATTTGATAATATATTACATTTTTCACCAATTTTCAAATGTCCCGCTTCAGAATTGATTGTAATACTTGACTTGTTTTCCGATGGTACAGATGCAAGTTTGAATTAGAAAATTATTTCTATGTCTGTGTCAAATAGATGGGTGCATTTTACCGGTATAGATTTATTAGGGGCAACAAAATTAAGGATTAGACTCTCTTAGTTCTTGTGAAGTTAATACTCAGCATTTTCCCCTCCAATGCTTTTACGGAGGGAGTATTTTCTGTCATGAATATCAAATCGAGAGATGATAGAAACAGAAGCTCGATTAATTTGATAAAACAAGAATTGTTCACATATTACAATTATGACGAACAATGTTGTGAATTTTATCGGAAGGTACTTACAAATAAAAAAAAGTCCTCTCGGCACGCCGGAAGGCGGAGGTAGATTTCACCGGACAATCTTGGGGATAGGCGAAAATAGGCAGAATATGCAGGTTTTCGTAGAAGGATAAGACCTCATTTATTGCGAGAAATTATTTTATAATTGGAGATTAATTAACTTTGTTTTTCGTCATTTTATGCATATTTTAAACATTTTATTGCCTTATGATGACGGTAACCTTCTTGTCATTTGGAGTCCATTTTTATAATAGTGGTCGCACTGTCCTTATGCAAGGTTTCGACACTGATGAGTAACTATGTAACGGTCTGTTACTTCTTCACGCAAAATTATATCTCCCGCAGAGATTTTGGTTGGTTCCTCAGTTTAGGGGCTGCGACAACGCAGTCATGTAACCCCGAGTACTTTGGGTGTGTGTAGAATCTGTCTGATAAACGGTGTGAATTGTGACGGCTGTATTAGTCTGTAATTCAGGTAAGGAATGCAGACGGTCAATTTCAAGCAGTAGTTCCTAATGTTGCTATCAAATACTACCGTCAACGACACCTAGCTGTGAACTTGGCTACTAGATGCCACCGCAACCAGCAACTCGTAACGAACGTTGGAACTTCCCCTCCAAAGGAAAGCATACTGAGGAATTTTTAGCGCTCTTAGAAAATCCGACGATTTTGGCCGGCTTTGAACCCGCGGCCTTGGGCATAGAAGTTCAGCATGCTACCAGTTACGTCACCGAAGCCGCTTCACACTTAGTCAGATGGAAATCTGAATTTGATCTCGTGCAAGTGCGTTGTCATGGCAACGTCTGATGGCTCATCCCTCATCAATTTAGTACTGTTGCCATGGCAACTACTGATAGCTCTTGGTATTTTCTTATAATTCCGAAATCATTTTTCTCATCCCTTGGCGTAATGGTGGGTCATTTCAAAAATTCTTTCAGACAAAAGTTTTAGGTACTTATTAGGGGAATATTGTCCATTTTGTACGGTTTTGATATTGTGCCTATTAAGAGAGATATGATTAATGTTTCCCGAAAAACCCTTTTTTCCCACCCCTTTGGTCAATGGTTGGTGTTATGAAAAAAATCTTCAAACATAAATGTTTGGGCTTTATCCGACACATAGTATGAACTTGGAACGGAGTCGATATTTCACATATTAAGAGAGTTATAGCAATATTTCACTTTTTCGAAAAAAGCCCCCCATTTTCAGCCCCTTCGACCGATTTAGCCCAGTAACGAACTCGACCGAGATTTTATAGATATACAAAAAATTCAAAGTGATTGGTGCAAAATTACGGCAGTTATCGTGTCCACAAGAAACTGATATATATATATATATATATATATATATATATATATATATATACATACATAAATTATATATAAACTTTTGAACTGACGGTGGTTTTGGGGTCTGGGGGATGTGAAACGCGAAGATATGTCGAAATTTTTCGGAAGTCGAAACATGGTACCCATTGCAATAGTTAGCTTTCTAATGAAATCTACCTAAAATCCCTGCAAAGGGTCGTTCAAATGAAAAGCATTTGTAAGTTGCTGGTGTCATAGACCTATATGATATGTCAGTAATACCTAGTTTTAATTTTTTGTATTTGATTATATAATGCTTATTTAATACATATGTGTATTATTTATTAGAACTGTTACGTGCAAAAGCCCGTCCCAACGTTATTAAATATGTTTCTCCCCTATATATGGGTTACCGACCTTTAAAACGACCGCCTGGTTGGCTTGGTTGGGCTTATGAACTAGAGATGGCAGCATCTATTGGCCTCTAGCCGAGCTTGTATCTTCGACCGCTTGAGTGAGTTTGTGGTGTCTTCTGATCTCATCCTAGTCGAGACATATTTGAAGGATATTGTATTCTACGTCATTGAACAAAAGACTATATACACATCATGCCGCCAAAATAATTATATAATATGCACATTGTTACTTGATGTGTCAATCTGTGATTGGACAATTACAATTAACATTAATGCAGTGCGGTTTTTGATTTTTGGTATCTCCGCCATGTTGTCATCTAATAGTCTGTCGTCAAGAAAGCAAGAAGCCAGCTGGTGTGAAAGAGTATCTCTCCGTGTGCTGGGGGCTTTGGCCCCTAGCCTTTACGAAATATGAATATATTCAAGAAAAGGAAACGCCTGTGCTCCTAAGGATTTAATTTCTTCTTTCGCCTTGAAGATGAACTGTGGTATATTTATTTTGACTGGCTACAAGAAGAGAAGCTTCATGGGTGATCGAAAACGGCGTGTGTGCTCTCGTGGCCATTTTTAGGCAGTTCAAGTCTTTTAAATCATTTAAAATGTGTTAGTTTTTTTGTTCTTTGTGTCTCCACTTAGGAAGGATGTGAGGTACGTTGCATAAAATATTTATATTTATTTTTTGTTATGGGAGGTCCGATATTGGTCTTATATTAATGTTTTAATAATGTATTTTGTTTTGTTTTATAGGCCTAATATTTCTGTTTGTCAACGTTACCTTATGTGTAAATATTGGTTTTTCGGTGCCTTCCGGAGACACGTTCCTAGTTACCGTACCTTGTAAATTATTATGTATTTAGTTTATTTTTTCTTTTGGGTAATCTTTGGGACTGGCCAATTATTAATTTGATGTAAGATCCGTAGCAGCCTAAATCGCCTCGTGTTAATAGTATATAGATGTAATAATTTTCCTCCTTTCATTTCTCTCTGGTGACGTTCTATTTTAATAAAAGTAATTGTTTGCCGTAATTCGATTGGACATGCGGTCATCTGTTTTGGTGGCCATGTTTGTTTTTTGTTTTGCCCGAGTGCATTCTGGTCTTGAGAAGGCATTCTCTAGGCGTCGAGCGGGAGACTCAAACGTGTTGTGGTGATTGCTTAATATGTTTTTTTGTTAATCTTGTTGGTGTAACTTTGTGTTTTGGTGAATGTTCCTGAGTTTTTCTCCGTCACGAATATTGTGGATTTTTTAATTGATCATATTTTATTTTATTAATTTAATTTTAATATTTTCGTTTTGCATCGTGGCCTTGATGTCTGCATGTCGGGTCGGTATTACGTACCTTAATATATTATCAAGCCCTTTCTAATTTGGTAATACCTGTATTCTGGTTTTCTATCTTTTGGGCTTTAATATTTTAATTTTAAATTAAATGTTTTCGTTTTGGTTCAGCAAGAAAGCATGTAAAGCCTTATCTAGTTTTCTAAGGTAATTGACATATTTTGGCCTTAAGCCACGTGCATCACCAGAGAGAGGCTGTGGCAATAGAGTTTCCTTTTTATGACTTTATTAATTTTTTTCTTGGCCCCTTTGGTAATTAAATCTTCTTTTAAATACTAAGCAACTCTTATGGCATCATTTCGTCGGTAGCAGTTCTGTTGGTAGACGGACTGTGTCTGTAGACGAGCCTGTGCGTTTCCCTCTTATCCAACTTTCTGCCTCCTATAGGTGTTCTCCTGTTGGTCGTGTCATCTGGCGGTGATTTTGCAGTAAGCGCTGCGGACCTCTGATATATGGTAAGTAGGCCCACCCATCATCCCGGCCCGGGCGTAGCATTTGGTAGCAGAGCGTGGTTGTGTAGCGCTTCTGCAGCCATCCCCTCCACCATTCCCGTAGGCTCGTTTTATGAACCCTTCTGATGCTGATGGAGCGCTTGTTGATGGGATCTGTCATGTCAGTGCACTCGATGTTATTTAATGCTAATCCTTGTCGTTTGTTTACTTTCATGTTTGCCTCTGAATATCAATGTGGTGATATGTAAGTGACCTGTTCCAAGCGAGGTGTTGGTGCTGAATTTTATCCTGTTTGTAATGCAACATTCCCAGTGAAAAAGAAACTTGGTAAGTGACTGGCATGTGTTCTTGGCATGGGAAATGTGGGTTTGTTAATATTCTGATAGCCTACATGCTGCGAGTGAAGACATCGATGAGCGCTGTTTGAAGCTGTTCGCCATGTGGTTTGTAGCAATTTGAGTAATTTAGCTTCCTGTTCTCGAGCCAAGCAAGCGATGAAGTCTGCAGTTCTGGGCAGCATTGTGCATGATTTTGTATAGTATTGTGGCTGTGTTCGAGTGTCAACCTAATCTATGGTGTTGGTAATTGGTAGTTTATGGTATTGTTGTGAAAGTAAAAACTGTCCTCGTAATTCCTGAAATTTGTTTCTTTCTGTATTGTCTGCCTGCATTCTGTGTTTTTCAAAATGGCCGACAATAATAGTGCTTTTGATTTAATTGACTTAAAGATAACCTTGTGAATTTGGAGCGTTCTTCTGGGGGTTGAACGTGAATCCCCTCTGTTTACTAGGTCTGAGATTTTGGGATCGATTACTAGTAGTGGTTTGCCTGCCCCTCTTTTGCCTGGTTCTGGCTCGTCCAGACCACTTAACCCTGGATACGGTCATTCTTCTCATGTTAGGTCACCTAATGATTTCCTGGGTCCTACCGACCCATTGCATCCCAGTTTTTTCTCTGGGAATGTAAATGTGTTGTCTCCTGTAGAGGGTGTGCGAGCGAGCTGCCCTGGTAATAATGTCTCTTTTCCAAATGCTACGTACTCGCCTACCGTTAATTATGGGTCGATTCCTCACCCTATTTCTAGATTCTTAACTAAGTTGAAGCATTTCAACCTAGATGACGTTACCCAGGTGGTCCTATTTTTAAAGCAGGTGGTCGAATTGGGTAACCATGCCTCGATTTTTGGGATGTCGGAAAATCAGGTTTTCCAACTGTTGTATCCTGTTGCATCCGGTATGCTGCGCGAAAAGCTGATTGAAGCTATCCACCTCCGCATGTCCTTAGCCATGTTCATTAGGGAAGTGTTGTGGTTTTTTGTCCCTGCGAGTGCCCTTACTACTCTCGAGCAAAAGTTCTTATATCGTGTCCAAAGGTTGGACGAGTCACTTAGCGACTATGTCAGTGACATTAAGGTGTATGCCCAGGTATTCGCGTCCCCTTTAACTGAACTACAGTTGGTGTCATCTATTGTAAATGGGTTTTCGCCTCAATATAGGTCATACATGACTATGTGTACCAGGCCTTCGTAATTTGTCGAGCTGAAACAGGCCGTTATAGAGGCTATGGCTGTGAAACATGCAGATTCCCTTCGTGTAGCTAATGTTCCTCCTCCTTCCTTGATGTCTCGTCCCCCTCCTTCCTTGATGTCTCGTCCACCTCCTAAGGTTATGTTTCATCCTAGACCCAATGTTAAGTGCCACACGTGCGGTGGCGTAGTACATGTTAAGAAGGTGTGTCCGAATAACCAAGTTGTGTATCGCCAATGACGGGATATTTTGGAGACCAATTCGGATGTTACTTCTAAGGATATTTCTGTGCATGAAAATTTGGGAAAACCGTGTGAAGTTTCTGGTCGCCATACTAATCATAATCTTGATAACTCTTTGAAAACTAAATCATCACGTGCTAATTATGCTTATATCTCTGACCTACCTAACCTGTCGGTGAGCAATGTCGTGGCAAGTCAGCCTAATTCGAAACATAATGTGAAACCTGTGGTGCGGGTGACCTCGCCATCTAATTGTAATCTTTTTAGAGTGAATAATGATTTAGGAATTTCTCCTGTGGCTAAAGGAAAATCCCCGTTTATTGAAATTTGTGTTAATGACGAGCCCGTTTCTGCATTGCTTGATTCTGGTAGTGTTGCATCCTTTACAAGCGAGGTCTGGTTTTTATCTATGAAGAGTGTTTGCAATCTACCTGAGTTAGAGCCTAACAATGAATCTTTTATTTCGGCAAATTGTTCAAACTTAAATATTTTGGGTAGCATGACAGTCAAAATCCATATTCTAAATTTTTCTTGGAAATTTAAATTTTTTGTTGCCAGAAATCTTTCTTGTTCTGTGGTCATTGGAGCTAATTTCATGTCCCACGTTGGTATGCTTCTTGATTTTGGTGCTCGTAACTTATGGTTTAAGTTTAATCCGCAATTTAAATTATCGTTTAACCCGGTTTTATCTTCTCCTGCTGTCAATTCAGTTAGTGAAACTGTGACTATTGAGGATCTCGATCTGGAAAATTTAACGAGTCCTCAAAAGGATGCCATAAAGAGGTTATTTCAGGAGTATAGCGATGTATTTACTGACAAGTTGGGTGTAACCCATTTGATTGAATACAAGATTGAGCTAACCGATTCTGTGCCGGTGCGTTCCAGCCCGTATCGCCTTGCCCCGCCCAAAATGGATGAACTTCGGAAGATTATTGACAAGATGTTGGAAGAAGGTGTAGTCCAACCCTCTATCTCTGCCTACTCATGCCCTGTATTCCTAGTGCCAAAACCTAACGGTGGTTTTCGGCCTGTGGTCGACTATATGGCTCTTTATCAAAAAGTTGTTTTACAATCCATCCCTTTGCCGGACCTTCATACATGCTTTAGTTGGTTTCGCAACGCGAAGGTGTTCACGATCCTCGATTTGAAATCTTCTTACTTCCAAATTCCCCTCTCTCCGGAATCCAGGCATGTTACTGCTTTTTCCACTGACTGGAACCTGTTTGAGTATGCCCGTGTCCCGTTTGGCCTATCCACCGGAGCCGCTGTGTTGAGCAGACTTCTCGACAAGGTGTTTTCAGAAATTAAATTCAAATTTGTGTACCACTGTCTTGATGATGTGGTGATCTATTCTGAGTCCTTCGAGGAACACGTTGATCATCTGAAGGTTGTACTTGATCGGTTGCGTGACGCTGGCCTTACCGTCAAATTGTCCAAGGTTTCCTTTGCCAAGCCCAAAATTTCCTTCTTGGGACATATTTTTTCCGAATCTGGTATCTCCGTGGACCAGTCTCATACGCAGGCCATCAGAGATTTTAAACCACCCAAAAACGCCAAGGGTGTTGCTCGTTATATTGGTATGGTGAACTTCTTTCGTAAGTTCATGAGTAACTTTGCCGACCGTGCTGCTCCTCTAAATCAATTACGCAAAAAGGCTGTGAAGTTTGAGTGGGGTCCCTCTCAGATGGCAGCCTTCGAAAATCTAAAGCTTGCGCTCTCTAACGCCCCTGTATTAGCCATTCCGGATTTTGGGAAGCAGTTCATTGTACAGACTGATGCGTCTGGTCGTGGGGTTGGTTGTGTCCTACTGCAAGAGTCTGATCTGGGTAGGCAACCCATTGCATACGCTTCTCGTACCTTAACGGACTCAGAGAGGAAGTATTCCATATACGAACTTGAGGGTTTAGCAGTGTTGTTCGCCCTGGAAAAATTCCGTATGTATCTTGAGCACTCTAAGTTACTCCTCGAGATCGATAACCAGGCCTTGAGCTGGGTGTTAGGGAAACCCCGTAAAACTGGTAGGATTGCCAGATGGGCAACTAGGATCCTGTCATTCCAGTTCACGGTCCACCATATTCGTGGGTCCGAAAATGCGGTAGCTGATTCTTTAAGCCGCATGTATGAGGAAACATCATAAGAGAAAATTCAAGAATGTGAACCCGTAAACCATGTATCACCCGTAAATTATGTCAATGTCGTTCTCAGCAATTCCCCTGTGCTTTTTGAAGATGTGAGGAGATTCCAGAATGAAGATTCCTCCTTATCTTGCCTAATTGACCGAATCAATTCTGGGGAAGTGATCAAGCCCTACTCTCTAAAAGATGGTGTATTGTGCTGTTCGTCTCGTCATGACCGTCTACCTAAAATTGTGCTACCGTCGGTCCTCATTCCGGAAATCTTTCGTTACTATCACGAATCTCCTATTGGTGGCCACCTAGGAGTATTCAAGACCCGAGCTAAGATCAGACAGTTCTTCAATTGGCAAAGTATGGATGGCGACATCAGGAGGCTCATTAGAAATTGTGCTTCATGTAGTATTAGCAAACCTCCGGTTTCTACTAAGGTTGGCCTGTTGTCTTCTGAACCGGCATCTAGACCCATGGAGAGGCTTTTTATCGACCATGTTGGCCCGTTCCCTCGTTCTGGTCGGGGAAACCAATTTGCGCTTGTTTGCACTGACGGTTTCACCCAGTTTAGTTGGATATTCCCTACCAGACAGGCTACGACCAGTTCCGTCATAAAGTGTCTTAATTCCATCTTTTCATCTTTTGGGCCATGTCAGTTCCTGGTGTCAGATAATGCCAAGTGCTTTGTATCTCATCAGTTCCGTCAATTCTTATTTGATTATGCTATTTCGCATGTAACCACCACTCCCTATTTTCCTAACCCGTCTCTCGCTGAGCGAGTCAATCGTTATCTCCGTTCTGCTCTGATTGCTTTCCACCACGACGACCATTCCAAGTGGGATACTAATTTGCATTGGCTCAATTTTGCTTTCAACACCGCCGTGCATGAGAGCACGCAAGCCACCCCTTTTTCGTTAATGTTTTCGTTTATGGCTAATTCTCCGTTGTCTAATCTGTGGAACCTGCACGATCTCCTTCCAGACAGTTTCACGCCCGAGGATATGAGGGCGAAATTCGACAAGGCTAGAGAGAGTATTAAGGTATCACATGACCAACTTGCCAAGCGACACAATGCCTGTCGCAAGCCAACTGATTTGGAAATTGGAGATGTTGTGTACGTCCGCAATTTCGAGCCCAAGGGCGTCAGTAATCTAGTTTCTAGCAAGTTGGCCCCTCGTTTCAAAGGCCCCTGTTATGTAGAGGCATTCCTGACTCCCGTTACTCTTCTTATTCGAAACCCTAAGGCCAACAAAATATCCAGAGTGCATCTCTCGCACATAAAACGAGGTGGAGAGAATTGTAATGAGGAAATGCTACCATAAATTTTGTAAACCGATTTTTGTATAATGTAGAGCATCTCTAACCTTCATTGAAGCCTTCAGGCATCTGTTCCTTCCGGAATTTTGAATTGAGTTTGCAAACTCTACTGGGATACAACTTGTAACTGTTGGGTAATTCCCATTTAATGGTAAAATTCTAACTAATTTTGATGTTCTCGTAGAAGATACTAGCATGTAACTTGGACTCGGTGGGAGACCTAACTCATGGTGATATTGTATACCTGTTTCCTTGGGAATTTGAGTGGTAATTCCTCTACCGTAGTTCCTTCTAAATGTATGATCGTTCAACGCGTGTAATCTTGAAAGGTACTACTAGTCTGTAAAAAGTAACCTTGTTATTTAATTAACTATTGTGAGCACGGATCTAGGGCATGGTCAGAAATATTTTCTTCATATAAATTCAACCTTGTTTCTCTTTTATAAAATGTATTATGAATTAGTAATTTCTGTAAGCTTTTATTTTTGAAATCAGATTAACTTCTGTTTTGTAAATGGCTGCCCACTCGTCGCATGATATCTTGCACATTGCTTCCACCTACTTCGTCTATAGCTGAAAACATTGGACTTATTGAAAATTTACCTAACGTGTCTCGGACTCTGAAAGCACTGCAAGTGCTGGTGTTCTGCGTTTCTGAAGACTTATGGACACAGTGATGCTGTTGAATAAGTGGTTTGCGAGGTGATCAATTATCCCATCACTGATAATCTGACCCTGCACTCTTCCTAACCAAAACGATGCGGTTTTTATCCATCAATTGGAGTTAACTGGTGAACATTATCTTCTGGAAACATGCTTTGTGAATCGACTAGTTATGGAGTACTGCCTATGCCTAGGCATATTCGTGAACGGTGTTCACGCTTAAGGGAGGGAGACTGTTACTTTCAAAAGCCCGTCCCAACGTTATTAAATATGTTTCTCCCCTATATATGGGTTACCGACCTTTAAAACGACCGCCTGGTTGGCTTGGTTGGGCTTATGAACTAGAGATGGCAGCATCTATTGGCCTCTAGCCGAGCTTGTATCTTCGACCGCTTGAGTGAGTTTGTGGTGTCTTCTGATCTCATCCTAGTCGAGACATATTTGAAGGATATTGTATTCTACGTCATTGAACAAAAGACTATATACACATCATGCCGCCAAAATAATTATATAATATGTACATTGTTACTTGATGTGTCAATCTGTGATTGGACAATTACAATTAACATTAATGCAGTGCGGTTTTTGACTTTGGTATCTCCGCCATGTTGTCATCTAATAGTCTGTCGTCAAGAAAGCAAGAAGCCAGCTGGTGTGAAAGAGTATCTCTCCGTGTGCTGGGGCTTGGCCCCTAGCCTTTACGAAATATGAATATATTCAAGAAAAGGATACGCCTGTGCTTCTAAGGATTTAATTTCTTCTTTTCGCCGTGAAGATGAACTGTGGTATATTTATTTTGACTGGCTACAAGAAGAGAAGCTTCATGGGTGATCGAAAACGGCGTGTGTGCTCTCGTGGCCATTTTGAGGCAGTTCATGTATTTTAAATCATTTAAAATGTGTTAGGTTTTTTTTTTGTTCTTTGTGTCTCCACTTAGGAAGGACGTAAGGTACGTTGCATAAAATATTTATATTTATTTTTTGTCATGGGAGCTCCGATATTGGTCTTATATTAATGTTTAATACTGTATTTTGTTTTGTTTTATAGGCCTAATATTTCTATTTGTCAACGTTACCTGATATGTAAATATTGGTTTTTCTGTGTCTTCCGGAGACACGTTCCTAGTTACCGTACCTTGTAAATTATTATGTATTTAGTTTATTTTTTCTTTTGGGTAATCTTTGGGACTGGCCAATTATTAATTTGATGTAAGATCCGTAGCAGCCTAAATCGCCTCGTGTTAATAGTATTTAGATGTAATAATTTTCCTCCTTTCATTTCTCTCTGGTGACGTTCTATTTTAATAAAAGTAATTGTTTGCCGTAATTCGATTGGACATGCGGTCATCTGTTTGTGGCCATGTTTGTTTTTTGTTTTGCCCGAGTGCATTCTGGTCTTGAGAAGGCATTTTCTAGGCGTCGAGCGGGAGACTCAAACGTGTTGTGGTGATTGCTTAATATGTTTTTTTGTTAATCTTGTTGGTTTAACTTTGTGTTTTGGTGAATCTTCCTGAGTTTTTCTCCGTCACGAATATTGTGGATTTCTTAATTGATCATATTTTATTTTATTAATTTAATTTTAATTTTTTCGTTTTGCATCTTGGCCTTGATGTCTGCATGTCGGGTCGGTATTACGTACCTTAATATATTATCAAACCCTTTCTAGTTTGGTAATACCTGTATTCTGGTTTTCTATCTTTTGGGCTTTATTATTTTAATTTTAAATTAAATGTTTTCGTTTTGGTTCAGCAAGCAAGCATGTAAAGCCTTATCTAGTTTTCTAAGGTAATTGACATATTTTGGCCTTAAGCCACGTGCATCACCAGAGAGAGGTTGTGGCAATAGAGTTTCCTTTTTATGATTTTATTAATTTTTTTTCTTGGCCCCTTTGGTAATTAAATCTTCTTTTAAATACTAAGCAACTGTTGTGGCATCATTTCGTCGGTAGCTGTTCTGTTGGTAGTCGGACTGTGTCTGTAGACGAGCCTGTGCGTTTCCCTCTTATCCACCTTCCTGTCTCCTACAGGTGTTCTCCTGTTGGTCGTGTCATCTGGCGGTGATTTTGCAGTAAGCGCTGCGGACCTCTGAAATAAGGCCCGGGCGTAGCAAGAACATTTAGCAACCTTGATAAAAAGAAACAATGTTTTGGGACGTGTGTTCCGTTTCTCCTTTCTTGAAATCTGGCAACCCTATCCTCCAGTCCCTTCCGTTCAATGCTGATCAATGAGGGAGATCTCTAGTGTTTGGTTTGAAGTGGGTTTCTTGTAACATGAGGTGGAGTATTGTCTTGTATTTTCTGAAACTTTTTGTATCCAGTTACTGCCAATTTCACAGTACTTGTGGTGTAACTTGAGTTTACTTTCACGTTGATAAGTTTGTGAAGTATTTTAGCGTAATATAGTCTAGCTGTCCCATCATATTGTGCTCAGGTTTGTGACTATGTTACTTAGGAAGAAAGAAACCAACCAAAGGACTTGGCTTCGGTAAATCCTCATTCTATTGCAAAGATAGACGTTAATATCTTACTTTCTACACACATCAAAAAAAGTTTTGCATCACCTCGGTTCCAAGAGTTCCGGAACCGTTAAATACAAAGGGAATAGAGATCAACACAAACAACATTTCAGCTCGTTTTATTGCTCATGAGACCCACACATTGCATGTTGTACCATCATACAGCTAGACTTTCAGCATTTGTGGTCCAGATTGCAGTACACACCACTACCTCTAATACCCAGTAGCACGTCCTCTTGCATTGATGCATGCCTGTATTCGCCGTGGCATACTATCCACAAGTTCATCAAGACACTGTTGGTCCAAATTGTCCCACTCCTCAACGACAATTCGGCGTAAATCTCTCAGAGTGGTTGGTGGGTCAAGACGTCCATAAACAGCCCTTTTCAACATATCCCAGGCATGTTCGATAGGGTTCATGTCTGGCGAACATGCTGGCCACTGTAGTCGAGCGATGTCGTTATCTTGAAGGAACGCATTCACAAGATGTGCACGATGAGGTCGAGAATTGTCGTCCATGAAGACAAATGCCTCTCCAATATTCTGCCGATATGGTTGCACTATGGGTCGGAGGATGTCATTCAGGTATCGTAAAGCCGTTTCGGAGCCTTCCATGACCACCAGTGGCGTACGTCGGCCCCACATAATGCCACCCCAAAACATCAGGGAACCACCACCTTGCTGCACTCGCTGGACAGTGTGTCTAAGACGTTCAGCCTGACCAGGGTGCCTCCAAACACGTCTCCGACGATTGTCTGGTTGAAGGCATATGCGACACTCATCGGTGAAGAGAACGTGATGCCAATTCCGTGGGGTCCATTCAGCATGTTGTTGGGCCCATCTGTACCGCGCTGCATGGTGTCGGGGTTGCAAAGCTGGACCTCGCCATGGACGTCGGGAGTGAAGTTGCGCATCATGCAGCCTATTGCGCACAGTTTGAGTTGAAACACGACGTCCTGTGGCTGAACGAAACGCATTATTCAACATGGTGGCATTGCTGTCAGGGTTCCTCCGAGCGGCAATCCGTAAGTAGCGGTCATCCACTACAGTAGTAGCCCTTGGGCGGCCTGAGCGAGGCCTGTCATCGACAGTTCCTGTATCTCTGTACCTCCTCCATGTCCAAACAACATCGCTTTGGTTCACTCTGAGACGCCTGGAAACTTCCCTTGTTGAGAGCCCTTCTTGACACAAAGTAACAATGCGGACGCGATCGAACTGCGGTATTGACCTTCTAGGCATGGTAGAACTACAGACAACATGAGCAGCGTACCTTCGTCCTGGTGGAATGACTGGAACTGATCGGCTGTCGTACCCCCTCCGTCTAATAGGCCCTGCTCATGCATGGTTGTTTACATCTTCGAGCAGTTTTAGTGACATCTATGAACAGTCAAAGGGACTGTATCTTGGATACAATATACACAGTCAACGTCTATATGCCGGAGATCTGGGAACCGAGGTGATGCAAAACGTTTTTTGATGTGTGTATTATGCCCTATCTTATATCTTATAAAGTTTGCGCCATGGTCGAATAAGTTTTACCGTTGAACTCTACTTCTCACTGTGCACCTGGGGTGTAATATTCTCATTACCAGTAGCCTAACTAGCAATCTAGGTTCTGAAATTACCTCATTTGAAGTGTTATATATAATAATGATTTGGCGTAATGTTATTAGTACGGCCTCATATAATTCTGATGCGCACTTTGTGTGTTCCAGTTTGCTGAACAATATGGAACAGCAACCACTCTTTAAGAGTGAGCCACAATGCCAGTCTGATACTGATTTCCCCAATAGTGTAAGTAGTATTTATAACGTATATCGTATAGCAAACAATCGTAGTGATGTGCATGACAAGCAAGATTTAGGGACTTAATACCTGCTACCAAATACTAGGCTAACTAGGAAGATTAAATAATATCTTATTTTAACACATAGGTAACTTAGTACAGTTATTCTGTTACAATTACCCTCTTGTAGGGGAAGTCCACACTACACGCTGTGCTAACAGTTGCTAATTTATTGGTAATGCAAGTTTACTCAGTGGTGTATTCCTTCGAATACACTTTCGGTCCGAGTTAGCTCTCGCTGCTCTTTGCTATTTTTAGCCTACTTTTCACATTATGCAAAAATGAGGAAAAAGTAGACTTATGAGATCAGGCATATGTGTGTCTGTCTGTCCTTCTGTCTGTCTGTCTGTCTGTCTGTCTGGCTGTGTGTGTGTCCCCCCATATCAACTCCTAAACGGCTGCAGAAATCGAAACAAAATTTCGTAGGAGTAAAGATCTATACCTGAATATCTCACGGCCATATTTGAAAATGATGTCAGTGCTACCAACTGCTGAAAAATCGCAATTGAAATTTGAGCTCGATGTTGGATATCTTGGAATTGGCACACGTATAGATAATAATATTTCAGTTTAATTTCCAGGAGGCCATACATGGCAGTGTTGCCAAAATGATTATAAGCCTGCTGATAGGTCCAATTTTTAAATGCATATAACTTCTATACTATCAATTGGAATGCAACCAAATTTCGTATGTGCTATGTGTACATAAACAGATATGACTGAGCATATTCTTAAGAGCCACCAGGGCTGCCAACTGTTAATAAATGCTCTCAATTTTTTGTATCCAAATACCCATATATCAGAAAATGCGATGTACTTTTATCAACAAGTTTCTTCATCAACAGATTTGGCATTCGTTTGTTTTCTCGTGTTTTCTCGTGAGAAACGGGAAAATACCAATGTCACCAACTAATGTTTACGGAAAATGACAATTCTGTTTCTGTTGTAAACGTCTATATTAACATGAAATCTCGCGAATCTCGCCGACCATCGGCCAACATTTTAAGATAACTTAATTATGACAGGAAACATAAGGTTCTACTTGTCATGTGTGTGTGTGTTTAATAACAGTTTTTGTTACTCGTGAGCTTTACTGTTTAATTCCGGTGCAGTATTCTTAATTGAATATAATATATAGCTAGATTATGTATTAGAATCGTCAGGTAATGTAGCCTACTGTGAGAGCCCAACTTAACCTATATGAATGGAACGCTTTTTTATTTATTTAATCGCCTATTTAGGCTACATAGGTCCCAGTGAGACAGAACCCGTATTAGGGACAATCAGGTAGCATAGATACAGATTGAAATATACCAGTATATCTTTAGTAATATGATATTGTGTTTAAGTTAATGGTTGGCTACAATAGGTTGATAGTGACTAACTGTACAGAAGTAATTGGTATGCATTGCTTAAGGCTACATAATATTGAGCATTGGCTATTAATTCCTTAAAAGGAAAGCTCTAGCTTTCTTCGTGATTTTTTTTATTGAAAACCTTTCCTTTATGCATAATGGTAGAGAGTTATACCGGTATCCCTTCATTATAGAGGGGATGTAGGTGCAGGAGACATGATACAGGTAGCTGTGGACATGATATAGATAGCTGTGAGTTGAAAAAGAAACAGAACAAATATATAGTTGGCAGTGCCTATAATGTAATCTATGAAGAAAGACTGATTGTTGTTATTTCTGTTAAAATAAGTGATTAAAAATAAAGATGAATAGAGTATCTATAAATTGGTGACCCCGACGTGATTCGAGAAATGACTGAAAATAGCGATAATGAAGCGCGAACGCCTAATGGCACTACCAGTGAAGTTGAGGTTAGTAAAGTGTCTGTTAAAATTCCACCGTTCTGGACCGATAAACCAGAAATTTGGCTTTACCAGATCGAAGCACAATTTGCGATTAACAGGATAACATCTGAAGAGACTAAATTTAATTACTTGGTTTCGCAATTAGAACCGAAATATGTGGAAAACATATGGGACATCATTAGTAGTGATAACTCCTGTAAATATGCCGCGGCAAAAGCAAGATTCCTCAACATCTTCAAAGAAAGTGAAGATAGGAAAATAAAGCGCTTAATGACAGGAATTGACTTAGGGGATCTCCAACCAAGTCAGCTTCTGCGGAAAATGCAATCCCTGGTAGGCGCAGATATTTCAAACAAAGTCTTAAGGACACTATGGCTAGACAAACTTCCAAACTCAGTAAAAAGGAAGGAAGGAAGCTTGTAGTTTAACGTGACCGTTAATCTTGAGATCATGAGCCACGGGACCTCCTTTTTACGTGGAATCCGAACCACAGGACATGGCATTTCACTTCGAAAATCTCACATGCATTGACCGGGAATCGAACCCGGACCGCCTTGGTGAAAGACATACAGCTAGACCGCTGAGCCACCACGCCCCCGTAAAAAACTCAGTAAAAAATATATTGCTAGTTAGTGATGAGGAATTGGAGAAAATGGCAGTAATGGCAGATAAAATACTGGAAATGAATCCACGTACTGAACTGTATAGTGCCACAAAAAACCCAAGTCAGTGCTCTTCAAGTAGCCGTTTAACACTGGATGAAATCGTAGCGAAAATTACCGCATTGGAACAAAAAATAGCAGCAATCCCAATCGGAAGACATCACTCACGAGCAACACATCGTAGCCCCAGGCGAAGTAGAAGTCGCAGCCACTCAACCAGAAAATTCAATCCAGATGGGAAATTGTGTTACTATCATTTTAAATTTGGCGCAAGATGCTACCCAGATAAATGTATTCAACCGTGCGGATGGAAGAATCCGGAAAACGAGAAACAGCAGTAGAATTAGCGGTAATTTCCGCTGCTGAAGGTCACGAGTTGTGCCGCAGATCCCGGTTATTTGTGAGAGATAAAGAAACGGGAGTGCAGTTCCTTGTAGACAGTGGAGCGGATGTTTCAATTTGGCCAGCAACAAAGCATGATAATGTAGATAGTTCCTATAAACTGTATGCAGCCAACAATACAGAAATACCAACCTATGGTATCAAAATATTGACTGTGAACTTGGGACTAAGGCGAAAATTCCAGTGACCATTTGTGGTAGCTAAAATAAACAAAGGTATAATTGGAGCAGATTTTCTTAAACAGTTCCATTTACATGTGGACCTGCATAATAAACAATTAATTGACGGTGTAACTCAGCTTGGTGTTAAGGGCGAAGTTACAGTCATTCCAGAATGTGATGTTATTAGCTCTATGAATACAAATTTCAAATACAGTGACATTCTTGCACAATATCCAAGATTAACAACACCAAATTTAACCCCTACCATGATAACACATGATATTAAACATCAAATAGTTACCAACGGTCAACCGGTATTCTCAAAAGCCAGACAGTTAGATCCGAAAAGGCTCCAGATTGCCAAACAAGAATTTCAGTTCCTGGTGGATAACGGAATAGTTCGACCATCAAACTCTCAATGGGCGAGTCCACTGCACATGGCTAGTAAGAAGGATGGGTCGTTACGACCTTGTGGTGACTATAGAAGGTTGAACGAGAGGACAATTCCAGACCGCTACCCAGTACCAAGAATAGAAGATTTTCAACACATTGTAACGTTAACTCCACGTTGAGCGACAAATGTAGCAGTTTTGCTAGCCCACACGTTGAGCGACAATTGTAACGTTTTCACTTTGCTCCACGTTGAGCGTACAAGTGTAATGTTATTTAAGGCCCCATGTTGGTAGCGACAAATGTAACGGTTTGACTGCCCCAAACTGTTGGGTGATAAATGTAACTATGTTGTTTTAATGGGCGCCAAGACCTCAATGCAATGCTGAAATCTAAATTTGTATTTAACAACGTCTAGCTCTGGTAGAACACCTTCAAGAATCTATTCACTCAGATCGTGGTATGATTTGATCATTAACCCAACAAACAATTGTATCAGGAGAAGGAATTGGTCTATATCTAATGCTACTTACTGAAAGCAAAGATTGCATTGTAAAAGGAATGAATTTATTATATAAAACAAGTATAGCAAAATTAATAATAATAATAAGTATAAAATTTAAATTGGAGCGTTGTGATTTGAATATTACCGATAGAAAATTACGTGAAAACGGAGTCTGATAAATTATTGATTTTACTCTTATTCCCAAGCTATGAAGTTTTGAAATATGAAATATAAAACAAAGAGAAATGAGAGATTGCGTATTTCTGCGTCATTCGCGCTTACCACTGGAAATGGCCGAAGCCTTTCCCTCGTACTGGATGATGCTGTGAGCTTCCCACAGTCTCCTGGACGTCGTCATCTTTGTCGATATTTGATGATATTCTGGTAGATTAGATAATTCTATGGTCCGTACATCGGACCCAAACACTCGTACAACCACACTGGTTAGGTTTTACAAAAGTTAGTCCTCCACTCCACGGAACATCGGAGCGACTCCCGCGTGCAACCGTACTCGTTAAGTTCTACACATATAGTCGCTAACTCCACCGAACATCGGAGCCACTCGCACGCGCACCCATACTCGTCAAGTATTTCACAGATTGTCCTCGTTCCACGGCGCGCTAAACGATATATGCACCCGCCGCATCCCCACTCCAGTCCCGACTTCTAGCTTACGTGGTCTCCACTGATTGGCTCTGCCACCCCGCTACTTCCCATTCTCTGGCTCATTACACTCGGCGGGAGGGTTCCGTTCCAACTATCCGCCTTTTCTTGACGCTGCAACCCCGCTTGCGTAATACAGGGTGGCGCAGAGAAACGGGAAATTTTGAAGTTGTTGTTGGTATACCTGTGCGTCTCGTAGGAGTGGGGGACAGAAGTCATGACGCCAAGTAGTAACGGACATTTAGTTGAGATGTTGCAGTGGAGTGGTGCGGAGCGCGCAGTCGCTGTGAGAGCGTACTACAAAAATGGCGACAGTGCAACAGCTGCACAACGAGTGTTCCGACGCCATTATGATATTCCTCCCCGCGGTCGAGTTCCTTCTTCACATGCCATATCAACATGGGTTCGGAATTTTGAAGAGACTGGTTCGGCCTTAAAGAAGAAACCTCGTGGGCGTGTAGTGACTGTTCGAACCCCAGAAAACGTTGAAGCAGTGCGAGTCGCAGTGGAAAGGAGTCCGCGTCGTTCTGTACGAAAAATGGCCTCATCATTGCAACTTGGCCGTCGGAGCGTGCAAAGAATATTGCACGGCCTCCACTTTCATCCTTACAAGCTTCAGATTGTTCAAGCTCTAAAACCAAATGACGGTGAGTTACGCTTGCAGTTTTGTGAACAGCTACTGACTAAAATCAATGAAGACGCAAACTTCATTGAAAATGTTTGGATGTCTGATGAGGCCCACTTTCATTTAAATGGACATGTCAATAAGCAGAACATGCGTTACTGGGCTCACAGAAATCCCGCTGAACTTCATCAACGTCCGTTACACAGCCCCAAAGTTACTGTATGGTGTGCAGTGTCTTGTCGTGGGGTGATTGGACCTTACTTTTTTGAAGATGAAAATGGTTCCACTGTAACTGTCACATCTCAACGTTACATTCAAATGCTGGAGACATTTTTTGCTCCACGGCTTCATGCTTTTCCTGATATTGACATTCAGCAAACCTGGTTTCAACAAGATGGAGCCACCCCACACACTGCCAGGCTGTCAATGGTTGCATTGAGACGTTTGTTTGGAGAGCGCATAATTGCAAGGAACGCTAACATCGCTTGGCCTCCACGGTCTCCAGACCTTTCAGTATGCGACTTCTTTCTATGGGGACATCTAAAGAGCGTTGTGTACCAGACTAGGCCAAGAAATCTTATTGAACTCAAGACTCAGATTGAAGAACACGTCGCCAACATCCCAGTGGACACATTGCGTCGCACAATGATAAGTCTTCAAAACCGATTGAATGAATGTGTTAGAAATAATTGACAGCACTTAAATGATATGATTTTTAACTTAACGAGTATTGTAATTTCCACTCTTGCCTTACACATTTTCAGCATTAAAAAATTTTGTTTTCAATTAATTGGTTAATTATGATTATTTCAAAATTTCCCGTTTCTCTGCGCCACCCTGTACTTCCCGACAAGATTAAGCGTGTACTTGAATTCCCAGTGAGTCACGTCTCTCGATATACATTAACTGACGAAACTCAGTTAAATTCCGAAATCACATAACTTTCTATGATATTGTCGTTCGTAACAATTTGCTTGATAGCGTTTTCTAAGACATAGAAAACCTATCTGTATGCTTATAATTTTTATAAAATGCTCCGAAAATATCTTAATAATAATTATAATAAATTATTAATAATAATAATAAATTAACATGATAAATTCTCTTGGCGGAACAATTTGCCGCGTAAATAAATATAGAATGGCTTCCTACTGACTTATCCCAGTTGCATAAAAACCCCTCGAAAAACGCGTTACATATTCGTCTCGGATCATCGGATGATTTACCGTGATGACGGTCCATTATCCGATTATCCCAGACAGGTTAATAAACCCCATCCAAAATACATATTACATAAATGAGATCACCCTAAATTACAGATATATACACTCATAATTTTTCTTCACGCACTTTGCGTCAAAGTTTGTTGTCACTATGGATTGCACTTTGCAACCGGTCCAATGTTTTACATATAGAATAGTGTTCCACGGATATTTCCGCCTCTCAAATTTCTCTATGTTGGAGAAATAGACATAATTAATGTGTGAGCACTATGAATTTATGATGTCATATCACACGCATTGAAGGTGTTCTGATATATTTATATCTCCATAGAACTTCCTAATTTCACTGGAGGTCCTTTCCTTATGGTGAAATTTAATCTCACTTATCACTGAGCACACGATCACACTATTGTGGCAGCGCCTCGTGACCATAATACTTAATCTCTCTTTAAAGTAGATTAAATTAATACTGACTTCTGAAAAAAGAAACAGTAAATGCGCATTACATATAACACCAAATATTTCTGTGCCGTAATCGCCCTGTCTTGTTAAGTTCCCGTAGACCATATTCTACTTAATACTAGTTCTCAACACAGACCAGTTCTCCTGACACAAATAATACCTTTGTACAAATCACCTTAAATTACACACTTACAAATCTTACATGGCGAGGCCGTAAACAGAAATCACGTGTGCTGATATGTATGAGTTTCATGAAGGACTGTATCGCCTTCTGATGGCCCATCTTCTGCCTCGTGGACGCCTTAAGCAAAAATACCCTGTCCAAGCGCTCACCCATCTCTAGGAGGCAAATGGGAATTCACCAGCGCTACCAAATTCTGGCCTTGGTGTATCGAGACATTTTAGTGCTCAAGAGCATCCGACAATCCCGTCATATTTCCCTGTACCTTAAAAACTCTCATTTACTTACATACTACCCCCTGTGTGACTTCTGATACGCCTGCCTGGAAGACCATCTCCTCCCACGCACCAAATACCACACTTACTCATTTGATAGGCTGGCTCGCCAGCTAAACACACTCACTTTATGACACATATTTTCGTAGACTATGTATATTATACGTCCCGTATAATCTGTTTCCCTTACTATCCTCCAGCACATATGCTGTTTTTCCAATACGTTTGGAAACTATAAATGTTTCTGCGTCACCTGCTTCCAACCTTGCAAGTGGCTCCTTTAAATGAACGTCATCACGTAGCTCTACCTAGCATATTTCTCAGTGTCTGTAACGATGCCCTGTTGCTACTGTCCACACATGCTAACCCTACTTTCTTCTGGTGTAACACCTCTACTTGACACACTATGACCTAAAAATGTCACTTCTGACTGACAGAATGACGACTTAGACAGCTTCAAAGTGACCCTGCCTGATCTAACTTCTGAGAAACTTTATCTAAATGACTTAGATGCTCCTCAAAACTGCGTGAACTAATTACCATATCATCTATGTAAATGGTTACAAACTCTCCCGTGTCATCCCCTAATGCGATGTTTAAAGCCCTAATTAAAGCTGCTGAACTACTCTTTAACCCATAAGGTGTTCTACAAAATTGATAAAGGTTATATTTATGACTAAAAGCTGTAAATGTTCTATCTTCGTACATAAGTGGCACTTGCCAAAAACTGGAACTCAAATCTACACAAGTGAAATACTTCTTCCCCTCAAATGTTTGCATTAATTCCTCTATTGACATAGATTTCAGCTGATCTGAACTAATTCTACTGTTAACCAAACGAGCGTCTAAACAAATACGAACTGTGCCGTCGATCTTGGGTACCGTGATCAAAGAATTAACATATGGACTGTTAGAGTGCTCAATAATCCCATCTTCAAGCATCTGATTAACTTGTGCCTCAACTGCACTCTGATAAGCGAAAGGTACAGGATATCTATGTCCTGTGAATACTGACCTATCAATAACGTTCAATGAATGTGTATAGCAATTGGCCATACCAATGCGATCCTCAAAAACTCTCCTATTACACAATAACACATCATAGAGCCGAACACACTGTTCATCCTCTATATTTCCCTGAAATGCAGCATCACGTAACGAGTCCTTTAGACTACCGTTCGTAATCACACTGCCCACAAAACATGGAGAACCCCGCTCTACGGCTGGTGATATCTCATTTAAAGTACAAATCACACATACAATACTACTCCTCTGAATATGGTCATTGAACGCTACTTCTACTTCTGAATCTCCCCATTTAAATTTCAAACTCCCTACATCATAACATAAGTTACCAGACACTCTACTTAGCCACTCTGAACCCAAGATAACACTGAATACTAAATTTGGAATTACAAGGCAAATCTGCTTCTCTACATGATTATTAATTTTAATGTCTACTAAAACTTGCTTAGAAATTACTTTAGACCTCTTCCCAACAGCTGTGATAACAAAAGTGCTTTTAATTGGCATCTCCTCAAAATTTACTCCAGTTCCTTTCATTTTATCATAAAATGCACTACTTATGCAACTCTTCATACAACCACTATCAATTAAAACATCTGTGTACGCCTCGGACACGTTAAATTACCTATGGGGCTCTTACTAACCACTTCCTGAATAATACCTTCATCATTTAGTTCATGTAATAATTCATTTCTTACATTTAGGTCATAGGGTTCCTGTATAATTGTATGGACAGTGCATGCTACAGACTGATATTCTGACCTTACTTCGCAGCCTGGTTCGCGTTTAAAGAACCGCTACAGCTGGCCGTAGTACTACTAACTACTGAACTGGTCTGGTTGTTCTGGGCTGTGTTGTCATTGTTAGGCTGTATATTACTACCACTAGGCTGTCCTCTTCCTTGACCCCTATTCTGGTTGTAATTATTGTCATTATAATTTCTCCCTTGATTTCCCCTGAAATCATTGTTTCTCCCTTGATTTCCCCTGTAATCATTGTTCCTCCCTTGATTTCCCCTGAAATCATTGTTCCTCCCTTGATACTGATTACCATAGCCATTTCCTCTGTTCTGATTTAGCTGATTATTGTTATTTCTATTTTGAGCGTTGGCCCCTTTGCCACCGTTCCCTTGAACTTCTTGATGCCTGGCTTCATTAGGTCTATTATTATTATTACCCTGGTTCCGATTGAAATTGTCCTTATAACCCCCTCTCCCTAGTGCATCAAATGTGCTTAACAAATTTTCTACTTGTGATATTGTCTTTACATTCTGAATACAAGCAGCCTCCTTGATCCTATAGGGAAAGTGCCTAAGTAGCAAACTCACCACATCACTTTCCTCCTTCAACCCATCCAGATATTTACACACTAATACCTGCCCTAAAAAGTATTCGGTCATGGTGGAGCTTCCTTTAGGGTTATATTTACCACACACTACTCCCTCACGATGCTGCGACTGAATAACCTCGTTCCAGAACTTTTCACAGAATTTCATTTTAAAATCATTGATATCAGTAAACTTGTCTCTGTAGACAGCAAACCAATTCCTCGTTTCCCCCACAAACACTTGTTCTAAAATTTCAACTACCTGGCACCACTCAATACTACCATTTTCCAACCTCTCCCCGAATTTATTTTCTATAGTGTTCATGAACTCCATTGGGCACCCCTGTCGATTGCTGAACTTACCCAGTTTTACCTCCCTGTGTGTGCTATTCACAAAAACTGGCCTATTCTGACTATTTTCTTGCCTGATCCTAGCTTTTAATTTTAACTCTAATTCTGCGATTTTCTCCTCAGCCTTCCTCTCAATACTGTTTACTGTTAATTTAATGTTTCCTTCTGATTCTTCTACTTTATCATATAGCTTTGCTTGTTCCTCCTCAATGTTGCTAATGCTCTCTCTATTACTCTCTCTTAAATCATTTACTTCTGCAACTATTTGCGAGTGGACTTTCTCAATTCTACCCCCCAGCTGTTCCTTAACCTCTTTAGTTGATACTTGAATCTTGTCAATTTCTCCCCCCAATTTCTTTTTAACCTGCAGTGTTTCTAATTTAACTAATTCCTTTAAATTTTCAGCCTTTGTGCTGATTCTACTTTCCAACTCCTCCTGTACTTTTCCTAATTTCTTGTCTACATCTGCAATGATCTCTTTAACCTTCACTTCCATTACTCCTCTGATTTCTCCTCTAATCTGCTCCATTTTCACACTAATTTCCTTACTGTTTTGTTCTAATTTAGCATTTAAAGTTTCAGTACTCTCTCTATTTTCCCTACTGTTTTGTTCTAGTTTAGCGTTGTTTTGTTCTAGTTCTGCATTTAAAGCGTCTGTACTTTCTTTATTTTCCCTACTGTTTTGTTCTAATTTGGCGTTTAAGGCATCTGTACTTTCTTTATTTTCCCTACTGTTTTGTTCTAATTTTGCATTTAAGGCATCACTACTAACTTTGTTCTGATACATGAACTCGAGAAGTAAAGTTTTTAATTCTGGTTGGCCGCCTACACTCCCTGTTTCAGTATCGGGATTTACCTTCGCTACCCCGGTACTACCATCACTCGACATACTGCTCGTATCATCACTCTCCAGTTGATGACCACTACGTAACCTCATCTGTCTTTCTTTCTCATCCCCCATAATGATATACACTGATACAGACAAATAACCCCCAAAATACAGGCACAGAAGTATATACCCTTCTCCTTCCACAAATGTTATTAGGTTTTCAGCCCCAAGTTGTCGGCGACATTTGTAAGGTTATCTCCACGTTGGGATGACAATTGTAATGGTTTGGCTAGCCCACACGTTGAGCGACAAATGTAGCAGTTTTGCTAGCCCACACGTTGAGCGACAATTGTAACGTTTTCACTTTGCTCCACGTTGAGCGTACAAGTGTAATGTTAATTAATGCCCCATGTTGGTAGCGACAAATGTAACGGTTTGGCTGCCCCAAACTGTTGGGTGATAAATGTAACTGTTTACCTTTGCCTAAGCTATGTTGTTTTAATGGGCGCCATGACCTCAATGCAATGCTGAAATCTAAATTTGTATTTAACAACGTGTAGCTCTGGTAGAGCACTTTCAAGAATCTATTCACTCAGATCGTGGTATGATTTGATCATTAACCCAACAAACAATTATATCAGGAGAAGGAATTGGTCTATATCTAATGCTACCTACTGAAAGCAAAGATTGCATTGTAAAAGAAATGAATTTATTATATAAAACAAGTATAGCAAAATTAATAATAATAATAATAAGTATAAAATTTAAATTGGAGCGTTGTGATTTGAATATTACCGATAGAAAATTACGTGAAAACGGAGTCTGATAAATTATTGATTTTACTCTTATTCCCAAGCTATGAAGTTATTGAAATATGTAATATAAAACAAAGAGAAATGAGAGATTGCGTAATTCTGCGCCATACGCGCTTACCACTGGAAATGGTCGAAGCCTTTCCCTCGGACTGGATGATGCTGTGAGCTTCCCACAGTCTCCTGGACGTCGTCATCTTTGTCGATATTTGATGATATTCTGGTAGATTAGATAATTCTATGGTCCGTACATCGGACCCAAACACTCGTACAACCACACTGGTTAGTTTTTACAAAAGTTAGTCCTCCACTCCACGGAACATCGGAGCGACTCCCGCGTGCAACCGTACTCGTTAAGTTCTACACAGATAGTCGCTAACTCCACCGAACATCGGAGCCACTCGCACGCGCACCCATACTCGTCAAGTATTTCACAGATTGTCCTCGTTCCACGGCGCGCTAAACGATATATGCACCCGCCGCATCCCCACTCCAGTCCCGACTTCTAGCTTACGTGGTCTCCACTGATTGGCTCTGCCACCCCGCTACTTCCCCTTCTCTGGCTCATTACACTCGGCGGGAGGGTTCCGTTCCAACTATCCGCCTTTTCTTGACGCTGCAACCCCGCTTGCGTAATACTTCCCGACAAGATTAAGCGTGTACTTGAATTCCCAGTGAGTCACGTCTCTCGATATACCCTAACTGACGAAACTCCGTTAAATTCCGAAATCACATAACTTTCTATGATATTGTCGTTCGTAATAATTTGCTTGATAGCGTTTTCTAAGACATAGAAAACCTATCTGTATGCTTATAATTTTTATAAAATGCTCCGAAAATATCTTAATAATAATTATAATAATTTAATAATAATAATAAATTTACATGAAAAATTCTCCTGGCGGAACAATTTGCCGCGTAAATAAATATAGAATGGCTTCCTACTGACTTATGCCAGTTGCATAAAAACCCCTCGAAAAACACGTTACATATTCGCCTCGGATCATCGGATGATTTACCGTGACGACGGTCCATTATCCGATTATTTCAGACACGTTAATAAACCCCATCCAAAATACATAATACATAAATGAGATCACCCTAAATTACAGATATATACACTCATAATTTTTCTTCACGCACTTTGCGTCAAAGTTTGTTGTCACTATGGATTGCACTTTGCAACCAGTCCAATGTTTTACATATAGAATAGTGTTCCACGGATATTTCCGCCTCTCAAATTTCTCTATGTTGGAGAAATAGACATAATTAATGTGTGAGCACTATGAATTTATGATGTCATATCACACGCATTGAAGGTGTTCTGATATATTTATATCTCCATAGAACTTCCTAATTTCACTGGAGGTCCCTTCCTTATGGTGAAATTTAATCTCACTTATCACTGAGCACACGATCACACTATTGTGGCAGCGCCTCGTGACCATAATACTTAATCTCTCTTTAAAGTAGATTAAATTAATATTGACTTCTGAAAAAAAAAACAGTAAATGCGCATTACATATAACACCAAATATTTCTGTGCCGTAATCGCCCTGTCTTGTTAAGTTCCCGTAGACCATATTCTACTTAATACTAGTTCTCAACACAGACCAGTTCTCCTGACACAAATAATACCTTTGTACAAATCACCTTAAATTACACACTTACAAATCTTACATGGCGAGGCCGTAAACAGAAATCACGTGTGCTGATATGTATGAGTTTCATGAAGGACTGTCTTGCCTTCTGATGGCCCATCTTCTGCCTCGTGGACGCCTTAAGCAAAAATACCCTGTCCAAGCGCTCACCCATCTCTAGGAGGCAAATGGGAATTCACCAGCGCTACCAAATTCTGGCCTTGGTGTATCGAGACATTTTAGTGCTCAAGAGCATCCGACAATCCCGTCATATTTCCCTGTACCTTAAAAACTCTCATTTACTTACATACTACCCCCCTGTGTGACTTCTGATACGCCTGCCTGGAAGACCATCTCCTCCCACGCACCAAATACCACACTTACTCATTTGATAGGCTGGCTCGCCAGCTAAACACACTCACTTTATGACACATATTTTCGTAGACTATGTATATTATACGTCCCGTATAATCTGTTTCCCTTACTATCCTCCAGCACATATACTGTTTTTCCAATACATTTGGAAACTATAAATGTTTCTGCGTCACCTGCTTCCAACCTTGCAAGTGGCTCCTTTAAATGAACGTCATCACGTAGCTCTACCTAGCATATTTCTCAGTGTCTGTAACGATGCCCTGTTGCTACTGTCCACACATGCTAACCCTACTTTCTTCTGGTGTAACACCTCTACTTGACACACTATGACCTAAAAATGTCACTTCTGACTGACAGAATGACGACTTAGACAGCTTCAAAGTGACCCTGCCTGATCTAACTTCTGAGAAACTTTATCTAAATGACTTAGATGCTCCTCAAAACTGCGTGAACTAATTACCATATCATCTATGTAAATGGTTACAAACTCTCCTGTGTCATCCCCTAATGCGATGTTTAAAGCCCTAATTAAAGCTGCTGAACTACTCTTTAACCCATAAGGTGTTCTACAAAATTGATAAAGGTTATATTTATGACTAAAAGCTGTAAATGTTCTATCTTCGTACATAAGTGGCACTTGCCAAAAACTGGAGCTCAAATCTACACAAGTGAAATACTTCTTCCCCTCAAATGTTTGCATTAATTCCTCTATTGACATAGATTTCAGCTGACCTGAACTAATTCTACTGTTAACCAAACGAGCGTCTAAACAAATACGAACTGTGCCGTCGATCTTGGATACCGTGATCAAAGAATTAACATATGGACTGTTAGAGTGCTCAATAATCCCATCTTCGAGCATCTGATTAATTTGTGCCTCAACTGCACTCTGATAAGCGAAAGGTACAGGATATCTATGTCCTGTGAATACTGACCTATCAATAACGTTCAATGAATGTGTATAGCAATTGGCCATACCAATGCGATCCTCAAAAACTCTCCTATTACACAATAACACATCATAGAGCCGAACACACTGTTCATCCTCTATATTTCCCTGAAATGCAGCATCACGTAACGAGTCCTTTAGACTACCGTTCGTAATCACACTGCCCACAAAACATGGACAACCCCGCTCTACGGCTGGCGATATCTCATTTAAAGTACAAATCACACCTACAATACTACTCCTCTGAATATGGTCATTGAACGCTTCTTCTACTTCAGAATCTCCCCATTTAAATTTCAAACTCCCTACATCATAACATAAGTTACCAGACACTCTACTTAGCCACTCTGAACCCAAGATAACACTGAATACTAAATTTGGAATTACAAGGCAAATCTGCTTCTCTACATGATTATTAATTTTAATGTCCACTAAAACTTGCTTAGAAATTACTTTAGACCTCTTCCCAACAGCTGTGATAACAAAAGTGCTTTTAATTGGCATCTCCTCAAAATTTACTCCAGTTCCTTTCATTTTATCATAAAATGCACTACTTATGCAACTCTTCATACAACCACTATCAATTAAAACATCTTTGTACGCCTCGGACACGTTAAATTTAACTATGGGGCTCTTACTAACCACTTCCTGAATAATACCTTCATCATTTAGTTCATGTAATAATTCATTTCTTACATTTAGGTCATAGGGTTCCTGTATAATTGTATGGACAGTGCATGCTACAGACTGATATTCTGACCTTACTTCGCAGCCTGGTTCGCGTTTAAAGAACCGCTACAGCTGGCCGTAGTACTACTAACTACTAAACTGGTCTGGTTGTTCTGGGCTGTGTTGTCATTGTTAGGCTGTATATTACTACCACTAGGCTGTCCTCTTCCTTGACCCCTATTCTGGTTGTAATTATTGTCATTATAATTTCTCCCTTGATTTCCCCTGAAATCATTGTTTCTCCCTTGATTTCCCCTGTAATCATTGTTCCTCCCTTGATTTCCCCTGAAATCATTGTTCCTCCCTTGATACTGATTACCATAGCCATTTCCTCTGTTCTGATTTAGCTGATTATTGTTATTTCTATTTTGAGCGTTGGCCCCTTCGCCACCGTTCCCTTGAACTTCTTGATGCCTGGCTTCATTAGGTCTATTATTATTATTACCCTGGTTCCGATTGAAGTTGTCCTCATAACCCCCTCTCCCTAGTGCATCAAATGTGCTTAACAAATTCTCTACTTGGGATATTGTCTTTACATTCTCATTCTGGATACAAGCAGCCTCCTTGATCCTATAGGGAAAGTGCCTAAGTAGCAACCTCACCACATCACTTTCCTCCTTCAACCCATCCAGATAATTACACACTAATACCTGCCCTAAAAAGTATTCGGTCATGGTGGAGCTTCCTTTAGGTTTATATTTACCACACACTACTCCCTCACGATGCTGCGACTGAATAACCTCATTCCAGAACTTTTCACAGAATTTCATTTTAAAATCATTGATATCAGTAAACTTGTCTCTGTAGACAGCAAACCAATTCCTCGTTTCCCCCACAAACACTTGTTCTAAAATTTCAACTACCTGGCACCACTCAATACTACCATTTTCCAACCTCTCCCCGAATTTATTTTCTATAGTGTTCATGAACTCCATTGGGCACCCCTGTCGATTGCTGAACTTACCCAGTTCTACCTCCCTGTGTGTGCTATTCACAAAAACTGGCCTATTCTGACTATTTTCTTGCCTGATCCTAGCTTTTAATTTTAACTCTAATTCTGCGATTTTCTCCTCAGCCTTCCTCTCAATACTGTTTACTGTCAATTTAATGTTTCCTTCTGATTCTTCTACTTTATCATATAGCTTTGCTTGTTTCTCCTCAATCTTGCTAATGCTCTCTCTATTACTCTCTTTTAAATCATTTACTTCTGCA
This sequence comes from Meconema thalassinum, assembly GCA_946902985.2. NCBI lineage: Eukaryota > Metazoa > Arthropoda > Insecta > Orthoptera > Tettigoniidae > Meconema > Meconema thalassinum. Next base: position 150,323,938 of record OX336397.1, read on the forward strand.
ACTATTTGCGAGTGGACTTTCTCAATTCTACCCCCCAGCTGTTCCTTAACCTCTTGATACTTCAATCTTGTCAATTTCTCCTCCCAATTTCTTTTTAACCTGCAGTGTTTCTAATTTAACTAATTCCTTTAAATTTTCAGCCTTTGTGCTGATTCTACTTTCCAACTCCTCCTGTACTTTTCCTAATTTCTTGTCTACATCTGCAATGATCTCTTTAACCTTCTCTTCCATTACTCCTCTGATTTCTCCTCTAATCTGCTCCATTTTCACACTAATTTCCTTACTGTTTTGTTCTAATTTAGCATTTAAAGTTTCAGTACTCTCTCTATTTTCCCTACTGTTTTGTTCTAGTTTAGCGTTGTTTTGTTCTAGTTCTGCATTTAAAGCGTCTGTACTTTCTTTATTTTCCCTACTGTTTTGTTCTAATTTGGCGTTTAAGGCATCTGTACTTTCTTTATTTTCCCTACTGTTTTGTTCTAATTTTGCATTTAAGGCATCACTACTAACTTTGTTCTGATACATGAACTCGAGAAGTAAAGTTTTTAATTCTGGTTGGCCGCCTACACTCCCTGTTTCAGTATCGGGATTTACCTCCGCTACCCCGGTACTACCATCACTCGACATACTGCTCGTATCATCACTCTCCAGTTGATGACCACTACGTAACCTCATCTGTCTTTCTTTCTTATCCCCCATAATGATATACACTGATACAGACAAATAACCCCCAAAATACAGGCACAGAAATATATACCCTTCTCCTTCCACAAATGTTATTAGATTTTCAGCCCCAAGTTGTCGGCGACATTTGTAAGGTTATCTCCACGTTGGGATGACAATTGTAATGGTTTGGCTAGCCCACACGTTGAGCGACAAATGTAGCAGTTTTGCTAGCCCACACGTTGAGCGACAATTTTAACGTTTTCACTTTGCTCCACGTTGAGCGTACAAGTGTAATGTTAATTAATGCCCCATGTTGGTAGCGACAAATGTAACGGTTTGGCTGCCCCAAACTGTTGGGTGATAAATGTAACTATGTTGTTTTAATGGGCGCCAAGACCTCAATGCAATGCTGAAATCTAAATTTGTATTTAACAACGTCTAGCTCTGGTAGAACACCTTCAAGAATCTATTCACTCAGATCGTGGTATGATTTGATCATTAACCCAACAAACAATTGTATCAGGAGAAGGAATTGGTCTATATCTAATGCTACCTACTGAAAGCAAAGATTGCATTGTAAAAGAAATGAATTTATTATATAAAACAAGTATAGCAAAATTAATAATAATAATAAGTATAAAATTTAAATTGGAGCGTTGTGATTTGAATATTACCGATAGAAAATTACGTGAAAACGGAGTCTGATAAATTATTGATTTTACTCTTATTCCCAAGCTATGAAGTTATTGAAATATGAAATATAAAACAAAGAGAAATGAGAGATTGCGTATTTCTGCGTCATTCGCGCTTACCACTGGAAATGGCCGAAGCCTTTCCCTCGTACTGGATGATGCTGTGAGCTTCCCACAGTCTCCTGGACGTCGTCATCTTTGTCGATATTTGATGATATTCTGGTAGATTAGATAATTCTATGGTCCGTATATCGGACCCAAACACTCGTACAACCACACTGGTTAGGTTTAAAAAAAGTTAGTCCTCCACTCCACGGAACATCGGAGCGACTTCCGCGTGCAACCGTACTCGTTAAGTTCTACACAGATAGTCGCTGACTCCACCGAACATCGGAGCCACTCGCACGCGCACCCATACTCGTCAAGTATTTCACAGATTGTCCTCCTTCCACGGCGCGCTAAACGATATATGCACCCGCCGCATCCCCACTCCAGTCCCGATTTCTAGCTTAAGTGGTCTCCACTGATTGGCTCTGCCACCCCGCTACTTCCCCTTCTCTGGCTCATTACACTCGGCGGGAGGGTTCCGTTCCAACTATCCGCCTTTTCTTGACGCTGCAACCCTGCTTGCGTAATACTTCCCGACAAGATTAAGCGTGTACTTGAATTCCCAGTGAGTCACGTCTCTCGATATACCTTAACTGACGAAACTCCGTTAAATTCCGAAATCACATAACTTTCTATGATATTGTCGTTCGTAATAATTTGCTTGATAGCGTTTTCTAAGACATAGAAAACCTATCTGTATGCTTATAATTTTTATAAAATGCTCCGAAAATATCTTAATAATAATTATAATAAATTAATAATAATAATAAATTAACATGAAAAATTCTCTTGGCGGAACAATTTGCCGCGTAAATAAATATAGAATGGCTTCCTACTGACTTATGCCAGTTGCATAAAAACCCCTCGAAAAACACGTTACATATTCGCCTCGGATCATTGGATGATTTACCGTGACGACGGTCCATTATCGGATTATCCCAGACACGTTAATAAACCCCATCCAAAATACATAATACATAAATGAGATCACCCTAAATTACAGATATATACACTCATAATTTTTCTTCACGCACTTTGCGTCAAAGTTTGTTGTCACTATGGATTGCACTTTGCAACCAGTCCAATGTTTTACATATAGAATAGTGTTCCACGGATATTTCCGCCTCTCAAATTTCTCTATGTTGGAGAAATAGACATAATTAATGTGTGAGCACTATGAATTTATGATGTCATATCACACGCATTGAAGGTGTTCTGATATATTTATATCTCCATAGAACTTCCTAATTTCACTGGAGGTCCCTTCCTTATGGTGAAATTTAATCTCACTTATCACTGAGCACACGATCACACTATTGTGGCAGCGCCTCGTGACCATAATACTTAATCTCTCTTTAAAGTAGATTAAATTAATATTGACTTCTGAAAAAAAAAAACAGAAAATGCGCATTACATATAACACCAAATATTTCTGTGCCGTAATCGCCCTGTCTTGTTAAGTTCCCGTAGACCATATTCTACTTAATACTAGTTCTCAACACAGACCAGTTCTCCTGACACAAATAATATCTTTGTACAAATCACCTTAAATTACACACTTACAAATCTTACATGGCGAGGCCGTAAACAGAAATCACGTGTGCTGATATGTATGAGTTTCATGAAGGACTGTCTCGCCTTCTGATGGCCCATCTTCTGCCTCGTGGACGCCTTAAGCAAAAATACCCTGTCCAAGCGCTCACCCATCTCTAGGAGGCAAATGGGAATTCACCAGCGCTACCAAATTCTGGCCTTGGTGTATCGAGACATTTTAGTGCTCAAGAGCTTCCGACAATCCCGTCATATTTCCCTGTACCTTAAAAACTCTCATTTACTTACATACTACACCCCTGTGTGACTTCTGATACGCCTGCCTGGAAGACCATCTCCTCCCACGCACCAAATACCCCACTTACTCATTTGATAGGCTGGCTCGCCAGCTAAACACACTCACTTTATGACACATATTTTCGTAGACTATGTATATTATACGTCCCGTATAATCTGTTTCCCTTACTATCCTCCAGCACATATGCTGTTTTTCCAATACGTTTGGAAACTATAAATGTTTCGGCGTCACCTGCTTCCAACCTTGCAAGTGGCTCCCTTAAATGAACGTCATCACGTTGCTCTACCTAGCATATTTCTCAGTGTCTGTAACGATGCCCTGTTGCTACTGTCCACACATGCTAACCCTACTTTCTTCTGGTGTAACACCTCTACTTGACACACTATGACCTAAAAATGTCACTTCTGACTGACAGAATGACGACTTAGACAGCTTCAAAGTGAACCCTGCCTGATCTAACTTCTGAGAAACTTTATCTAAATGACTTAGATGCTCCTCAAAACTGCGTGAACTAATTACCATATCATCTATGTAAATGGTTACAAACTCTCCTGTGTCATCCCCTTATGCGATGTTCAAAGCCCTAATTAAAGCTGCTGAACTACTCTTTAACCCATAAGGTGTTCTACAAAATTGATAAAGGTTATATTTATGACTAAAAGCTGTAAATGTTCTATCTTCGTACATAAGTGGCACTTGCCAAAAACTGGAACTCAAATCTACACAAGTGAATTACTTCTACCCCTCAAATGTTTGCATTAATTCCTCTATTGACATAGATTTCAGCTGATCTGAACTAATTCTACTGTTAACCAAACGAGCGTCTAAACAAATACGAACTGTGCCGTCGATCTTGGGTACCGTGATAAAAGAATTAACATATGGACTGTTAGAGTGCTCAATAATCCCATCTTCAAGCATCTGATTAATTTGTGCCTCAACTGCATTCTGATAAGCGAAAGATACAGGATATCTATGTCCTGTGAATACTGACCTATCAATAACGTTTAATGAATGTGTATAGCAATTGGCCATACCAATGCGATCCTCAAAAACTCTCCTATTACACAATAACACATCATAGAGCCGAACACTCTGTTCATCCTCTATATTTCCCTGAAATGCAGCATCACGTAACGAGTCCTTTAGACTACCGTTCGTAATCACACTGCCCACAAAACATGGAGAACCCCGCCTTACGGCTGGCGATATCTCATTTAAAGTACAAATCACACCTACAATACTACTCCTCTGAATATGGTCATTGAACGCTACTTCTACTTCAGAATCTCCCCATTTAAATTTCAAACTCCCTACATCATAACATAAGTTACCAGACACTCTACTTAGCCACTCTGAACCCAAGATAACACTGAATACTAAATTTGGAATTACAAGGCAAATCTGCTTCTCTACATGATTATTAATTTTAATGTCTACTAAAACTTGCTTAGAAATTACTTTAGACCTCTTCCCAACAGCTGTGATAACAAAAGTGCTTTTAATTGGCATCTCCTCAAAATTTACTCCAGTTCCTTTCATTTTATCATAAAATGCACTACTTATGCAACTCTTCATACAACCACTATCAATTAAAACATCTGTGTACGCCTCGGACACGTTAAATTTAACTATGGGGCTCTTACTAACCACTTCCTGAATAATACCTTCATCATTTAGTTCATGTAATAATTCATTTCTTACATTTAGGTCATAGGGTTCCTGTATAATTGTATGGACAGTGCATGCTACAGACTGATATTCTGACCTTACTTCGCAGCCTGGTTCGCTTTTAAAGAACCGCTACAGCTGGCCGTAGTACTACTAACTACTGAACTGGTCTGGTTGTTCTGGGCTGTGTTGTCATTGTTAGGCTGTATATTACTACCACTAGGCTGTCCTCTTCCTTGACCCCTATTCTGGTTGTAATTATTGTCATTATAATTTCTCCCTTGATTTCCCCTGAAATCATTGTTTCTCCCTTGATTTCCCCTGTAATCATTGTTCCTCCCTTGATTTCCCCTGAAATCATTGTTCCTCCCTTGATACTGATTACCATAGCCATTTCCTCTGTTCTGATTTAGCTGATAATGGTTATTTCTATTTTGAGCGTTGGCCCCTTCGCCACCGTTCCCTTGAACTTCTTGATGCCTGGCTTCATTAGGTCTATTATTATTATTACCCTGGTTCCGATTGAAATTGTCCTCATAACCCCCTCTCCCTAGTGCATCAAATGTGCTTAACAAATTTTCTACTTGTGATATTGTCTTTACATTCTGGATACAAGCAGCCTCCTTGATCCTATAGGGAAAGTGCCTAAGTAGCAACCTCACCACATCACTTTCCTCCTTCAACCCATCCTGATATTTACACACTAATACCTGCCCTAAAAAGTATTCGGTCATGGTGGAGCTTCCTTTAGGGTTATATTTACCACACACTACTCCCTCACGATGCTGCGACTGAATAACCTCATTCCAGAACTTTTCACAGAATTTCATTTTAAAATCATTGATATTAGTAAACTTGTCTCTGTAGACAGCAATCCAATTCCTCGTTTCCCCCACAAACACTTGTTCTAAAATTTCAACTACCTGGCACCACTCAATACTACCATTTTCCAACCTCTCCCCGAATTTATTTTCTATAGTGTTCATGAACTCCATTGGGCACCCCTGTCGATTGCTGAACTTACCCAGTTTTACCTCCCTGTGTGTGCTATTCACAAAAACTGGCCTATTCTGACTATTTTCTTGCCTGATCCTAGCTTTTAATTTTAACTCTAATTCTGCGATTTTCTCCTCAGCCTTCCTCTCAATACTGTTTACTGTTAATTTAATGTTTCCTTCCGATTCTTCTACTTTATCATATAGCTTTGCTTGTTTCTCCTCAATCTTGCTAATGCTCTCTCTATTACTCTCTCTTAAATCATTTACTTCTGCAACTATTTGCGAGTGGACTTTCTTAATTCTACCCCCCAGCTGTTCCTTAACCTCTTTAGTTGATACTTGAATCTTGTCAATTTCTCCCCCCAATTTCTTTTTAACCTGCAGTGTTTCTAATTTAACTAATTCCTTTAAATTTTCAGACTTTGTGCTGATTCTACTTTCCCACTCCTCCTGTACTTTTCCTAATTTCTTGTCTACATCTGCAATGATCTCTTTAACCTTCTCTTCCATTACTCCTCTGATTTCTCCTCTAATCTGCTCCATTTTCACACTAATTTCCTTACTGTTTTGTTCTAATTTAGCATTTAAAGTTTCAGTACTCTCTCTATTTTCCCTACTGTTTTGTTCTAGTTTAGCGTTGTTTTGTTCTAGTTCTGCATTTAAAGCGTCTGTACTTTCTTTATTTTCCCTACTGTTTTGTTCTAATTTGGCGTTTAAGGCATCTGTACTTTCTTTATTTTCCCTACTGTTTTGTTCTAATTTTGCATTTAAGGCATCACTACTAACTTTGTTCTGATACATGAACTCGAGAAGTAAAGTTTTTAATTCTGGTTGGCCGCCTACACTCCCTGTTTCAGTATCGGGATTTACCTCCGCTACCCCGGTACTACCATCACTCGACATACTGCTCGTATCATCACTCTCCAGTTGATGACCACTACGTAACGTCATCTGTCTTCCTTTCTCATCCCCCATAATGATATACACTGATACAGACAAATAACCCCCAAAATACAGGCACAGAAATATATACCCTTCTCCTTCCACAAATGTTATTAGGTTTTCAGCCCCAAGTTGTCGGCGACATTTGTAAGGTTATCTCCACGCTGGGATGACAATTGTAATGGTTTGGCTAGCCCACACGTTGAGCGACAAATGTAGCAGTTTTGCTAGCCCACACGTTGAGCGACAATTGTAACGTTTTCACTTTGCTCCACGTTGAGCGTACAAGTGTAATGTTAATTAATGCCCCATGTTGGTAGCGACAAATGTAACGGTTTGGCTGCCCCAAACTGTTGGGTGAGAAATGTAACTGTTTACCTTTGCCTAAGCTATGTTGTTTTAATGGGCGCCAAGACCTCAATGCAATGCTGAAATCTAAATTTGTATTTAACAACGTCTAGCTCTGGTAGAACACCTTCAAGAATCTATTCACTCAGATCGTGGTATGATTTGATCATTAACCCAACAAACAATTGTATCAGGAGAAGGAATTGGTCTATATCTAATGCTACCTACTGAAAGCAAAGATTGCATTGTAAAAGAAATGAATTTATTATATAAAACAAGTATAGCAAAATAAATAACTATAATAAGTATAAAATTTAAATTGGAGCGTTGTGATTTGAATATTACCGATAGAAAATTACGTGAAAACGGAGTCTGATAAATTATTGATTTTACTCTTATTCCCAAGCTATGAAGTTATTGAAATATGAAATATAAAACAAAGAGAAATGAGAGATTGCGTATTTCTGCGTTATTCGCGCTTACCACTGGAAATGGCCGAAGCATTTCCCTCGTACTGGATGATGCTGTGAGCTTCCCACAGTCTCCTGGACGTCGTCATCTTTGTCGATATTTGATGATATTCTGGTAGATTAGATAATTCTATGGTCCGTACATCGGACCCAAACACTCGTACAACCACACTGGTTAGTTTTTACAAAATTTAGTCCTCCACTCCACGGAACATCGGAGCGACTCCCGCGTGCAACCGTACTCGTTAAGTTCTACACAGATAGTCGCTAACTCCACCGAACATCGGAGCCACTCGCACGCGCACCCATACTCGTCAAGTATTTCACAGATTGTCCTCGTTCCACGGCGCGCTAAACGATATATGCACCCGCCGCATCCCCACTCTAGTCCCGACTTCTAGCTTACGTGGTCTCCACTGATTGGCTCTGCCACCCCGCTACTTCCCCTTCTCTGGCTCATTACACTCGGCGGGAGGGTTCCGTTCCAACTATCCGCCTTTTCTTGACGCTGCAACCCCGCTTGCGTAATACTTCCCGACAAGATTAAGCGTTTACTTGAATTCCCAGTGAGTCACGTCTCTCGATATACCCTAACTGACGAAACTCCGTTAAATTCCGAAATCGAATAACTTTCTATGATATTGTCGTTCGTAATAATTTGCTTGATAGCGTTTTCTAAGACATAGAAAACCTATCTGTATGCTTATAATTTTTATAAAATGCTCCGAAAATATCTTAATAATAATTATAATAAATTAATAATAATAATAAATTAACATGAAAAATTCTCTTGGCGGAACAATTTGCCGCGTAAATAAATATAGAATGGCTTCCTACTGACTTATGCCAGTTGCATAAAAACCCCTCGAAAAACACGTTACATATTCGCCTCGGATCATCGGATGATTTACCGTGACGACGGTCCATTATCCGATTATCCCAGACACGTTAATAAACCCCATCCAAAATACATATTACATAAATGAGATCACCCTAAATTACAGATATATACACTCATAATTTTTCTTCACGCACTTTGCGTCAAAGTTTGTTGTCACTATGGATTGCACTTTGCAACCAGTCCAATGTTTTACATATAGAACAGTGTTCCACGGATATTTCCGCCTCTCAAATTTCTCTATGTTGGAGAAATAGACATAATTAATGTGTGAGCACAATGAATTTATGATGTCATATCACACGCATTGAAGGTGTTCTGATATATTTATATCTCCATAGAACTTCCTAATTTCACTGGAGGTCCCTTCCTTATGGTGAAATTTAATCTCACTTATCACTGAGCACACGATCACACTATTGTGGCAGCGCCTCGTGACCATAATACTTAATCTCTCTTTAAAGTAGATTAAATAAATATTGACTTCTGAAAAAAACAGTAAATGCGCATTACATATAACACCAAATATTTCTGTGCCGTAATCGCCCTGTCTTGTTAAGTTCCAGTAGACCATATTCTACTTAATACTAGTTCTCAACACAGACCAGTTCTCCTGACACAAATAATACCTTTGTACAAATCACCTTAAATTACACACTTACAAATCTTACATGGCGAGGCCGTAAACAGAAATCACGTGTGCTGATATGTATGAGTTTCATGAAGGACTGTCTCGCCTTCTGATGGCCCATCTTCTGCCTCGTGGACGCCTTAAGCAAAAATACCCTGTCCAAGCGCTCACCCATCTCTAGGAGGCAAATGGGAATTCACCAGCGCTACCAAATTCTGGCCTTGGTGTATCGAGACATTTTAGTGCTCAAGAGCATCCGACAATCCCGTCATATTTCCCTGTACCTTAAAAACTCTCATTTACTTACATACTACCCCCCTGTGTGACTTCTGATACGCCTGCCTGGAAGACCATCTCCTCCCACGCACCAAATACCCCACTTACTCATTTGATAGGCTGGCTCGCCAGCTAAACACACTCACTTTATGACACATATTTTCGTAGACTATGTATATTATACGTCCCGTATAATCTGTTTCCCTTACTATCCTCCAGCACATATGCTGTTTTTCCAATACGTTTGGAAACTATAAATGTTTCTGCGTCACCTGCTTCCAACCTTGCAAGTGGCTCCCTTAAATGAACGTCATCACGTTGCTCTACCTAGCAGATTTCTCAGTTTCTGTAACGATGCCCTGTTGCTACTGTCCACACATGCTAACCCTACAATCTTCTGATGTAACACCTCTACTTGACACACTATGACCTAAAAATGTCACTTCTGACTGACAGAATGACGACTTAGACAGTTTCAAAGTGAACCCTGCCTGATTTAACTTCTGAGAAACTTTATCTAAATGACTTAGATGCTCCTCAAAACTGCGTGAACTAATTACCATATCATCTATGTAAATGGTTACAAACTCTCCTGTGTCATCCCCTAATGCGATGTTTAAAGCCCTAATTAAAACTCCTGAACTACTCTTTAACCCATAAGGTGTTCTACAAAATTGATAAAGGTTATATTTATGACTAAAAGCTGTAAATGTTCTATCTTCGTACATAAGTGGCACTTGCCAAAAACTGGAACTCAAATCTACACAAGTGAAATACTTCTTCCCCTCAAATGTTTGCATTAATTCCTTTATTGACATAGATTTCAGCTGATCTGAACTAATTCTACTGTTAACCAAACGGGCGTCTAAACAAATACGAACTGTGCCGTCGATCTTGGGTACCGTGATCAAAGAATTAACATAATGACTGTTAGAGTGCCCAATAATCCCATCTTCAAGCATCTGATTAATTTGTGCCTCAACTGCACTCTGATAAGCGAAAGGTACAGGATATCTATGTCCTGTGAATACTGACCTATCAATAACGTTCAATGAATGTGTATAGCAATTGGCCATACCAATGCGATCCTCAAAAACTCTCCTATTACACAATAACACATCATAGAGCCGAACACACTGTTCATCCTCAATATTTCCCTGAAATGCAGCATCACGTAACGAGTCCTTTAGACTACCGTTCGTAATCACACTGCCCACAAAACATGGAGAACCCCGCTCTACGGCTGGCGATATCTCATTTAAAGTACAAATCACACCTACAATACTACTCCTCTGAATATGGTCATTGAACGCTACTTCTACTTCAGAATCTCCCCGTTTAAATTTCAAACTCCCTACATCATAACATAAGTTACCAGACACTCTACTTAGCCACTCTGAACCCAAGATAACACTGAATACTAAATTTGGAATTACAAGGCAAATCTGCTTCTCTACATGATTATTAATTTTAATGTCTACTAAAACTTGCTTAGAAATTACTTTAGACCTCTTCCCAACAGCTGTGATAACAAAAGTGCTTTTAATTGGCATCTCCTCAAAATTTACTCCAGTTCCTTTCATTTTATCATAAAATGCACTACTTATGCAACTCTTCATACAACCACTATCAATTAAAACATCTGTGTACGCCTCGGACACGTTAAATTTAACTATGGGGCTCTTACTAACCACTTCCTGAATAATACCTTCATCATTTAGTTCATGTAATAATTCATTTCTTACATTTAGGTCATAGGGTTCCTGTATAATTGTATGGACAGTGCATGCTACAGACTGATATTCTGACCTTACTTCGCGGCCTGGTTCGCGTTTAAAGAACCGCTACAGCTGGCCGTAGTACTACTAACTACTGAACTGGTCTGGTTGTTCTGGGCTGTGTTGTCATTGTTAGGCTGTATATTACTACCACTAGGCTGTCCTCTTCCTTGACCCCTATTCTGGTTGTAATTATTGTCATTATAATTTCTCCCTTGATTTCCCCTGAAATCATTGTTTCTCCCTTGATTTCCCCTGTAATCATTGTTCCTCCCTTGATTTCCCCTGAAATCATTGTTCCTCCCTTGATACTGATTACCATAGCCATTTCCTCTCTTCTGATTTAGCTGATTATTGTTATTTCTATTTTGAGCGTTGGCCCCTTCGCCACCGTTCCCTTGAACTTCTTGATGCCTGGCTTCATTAGGTCTAATATTATTATTACCCTGGTTCCGATTGAAATTGTCCTCATAACCCCCTCTCCCTAGTGCATCAAATGTGCTTAACAAATTTTCTACATGTGATATTGTCTTTACATTCTGGATACAAGCAGCCTCCTTGATCCTATAGGGAAAGTGCCTAAGAAGCAACCTCACCACATCACTTTCCTCTTTCAACCCATCCAGATATTTACACACTAATACCTGCCCTAAAAAGTATTCGGTCATGGTGGAGCTTCCTTTAGGTTTATATTTACCACACACTACTCCCTCACGATGCTGCGACTGAATAACCTCATTCCAGAACTTTTCACAGAATTTCATTTTAAAATCATTGATATCAGTAAACTTGTCTCTGTAGACAGCAAACCAATTCCTCGTTTCCCCCACAAACACTTGTTCTAAAATTTCAACTACCTGGCACCACTCAATACTACCATTTTCCAACCTCTCCCCGAATTTATTTTCTATAGTGTTCATGAACTCCATTGGGCACCCTTGCGATTGCTGAACGTACCCAGTTCTACCTCCCTGTGTGTGCTATTCACAAAAACTGGCCTATTCTGACTATTTTCTTGCCTGATCCTAGCTTTTAATTTTAACTCTAATTCTGCGATTTTCTCCTCAGCCTTCCTCTCAATACTGTTTACTGTTAATTTAATGTTTCCTTCTGATTCTTCTACTTTATCATATAGCTTTGCTTGTTTCTTCTCAATCTTGCTAATGCTCTCTCTATTACTCTCTCTTAAATCATTTACTTCTGCAACTATTTGCGAGTGGACTTTCTCAATTCTACCCCCCAGCTGTTCCTTAACCTCTTTAGTTGATACTTGAATCTTGTCAATTTCTCCCCCCAATTTCTTTTTAACCTGCAGTGTTTCTAATTTAACTAATTCCTTTAAATTTTCAGCCTTTGTACTGATTCTACTTTCCAACTCCTCCTGTACTTTTCCTAATTTCTTGTCTACATCTGCAATGATCTCTTTAACCTTCTCTTCCATTACTCCCCTGATTTCTCCTCTAATCTGCTCCATTTTCACACTAATTTCCTTACTGTTTTGTTCTAATTTAGCATTTAAATTTTCAGTACTCTCTCTATTTTCCCTACTGTTTTGTTCTAGTTTAGCGTTGTTTTGTTCTAGTTCTGCATTTAAAGCGTCTGTACTTTCTTTATTTTCCCTACTGTTTTGTTCTAATTTGGCGTTTAAGGCATCTGTACTTTCTTTATTTTCCCTACTGTTTTGTTCTAATTTTGCATTTAAGGCATCACTACTAACTTTGTTCTGATACATGAACTCGAGAAGTAAAGTTTTTAAATCTGGTTGGCCGCCTACACTCCCTGTTTCAGTATCGGGATTTACCTCCGCTACCCCGGTACTACCATCACTCGACATACTGCTCGTATCATCACTCTCCAGTTGATGACCACTACGTAACCTCATCTGTCTTTCTTTCTTATCCCCCATAATGATATACACTGATACAGACAAATAACCCCCAAAATACAGGCACAGAAATATATACCCTTCTCCTTCCACAAATGTTATTAGGTTTTCAGCCCCAAGTTGTCGGCGACATTTGTAAGGTTATCTCCACGTTGGGATGACAATTGTAATGGTTTGGCTAGCCCACACGTTGAGCGACAAATGTAGCAGTTTTGCTAGCCCACACGTTGAGCGACAATTGTAACGTTTTCACTTTGCTCCACGTTGAGCGTACAAGTGTAATGTTAATTAATGCCCCATGTTGGTAGCGACAAATGTAACGGTTTGGCTGCCCCAAACTGTTGGGTGATAAATGTTCCTTTGCCTAAGCTATGTTGTTGTAATGGGCGCCAAGACCTCAATGCAATGCTGAAATCTAAATTTGTATTTAACAACGTCTAGCTCTGGTAGAACACCTTCAAGAATCTATTCACTCAGATCGTGGTATGATTTGATCATTAACCCAACAAACAATTGTATCAGGAGAAGGAATTGGTCTATATCTTATGCTACCTACTGAAAGCAAAGATTGCGTTGTAAAAGAAATGAATTTATTATATAAAACAAGTATAGAAAAATTAATAATAATAATAATAAGTATAAAATTTAAATTGGAGCGTTGTGATTTGAATATTACCGATAGAAAATTACGTGAAAACGGAGTCTGATAAATTATTGATTTTACTCTTATTCCCAAGCTATGAAGTTATTGAAATATGAAATATAAAACAAAGAGAAATGAGAGATTGCGTATTTCTGCGTCATTCGCGCTTACCACTGGAAATGGCCGAAGCCTTTCCCTCGTACTGGATGATGCTGTGAGCTTCCCACAGTCTCCTGGACGTCGTCATCTTTGTCGATATTTGATGATATTCTGGTAGATTAGATAATTCTATGGTCCGTACATCGGACCCAAACACTCGTACAACCACACTGGTTAGGTTTTACAAAAGTTAGTCCTCCACTCCACGGAACATCTGAGCGACTCCCGCGTGCAACCGTACTCGTTAAGTTCTACACAGATAGTCGCTAACTCCACCGAACATCGGGGCCACTCGCACGCGCACCCATACTCGTCAAGTATTTCACAGATTGTCCTCGTTCCACGGCGCGCTAAACGATATATGCACCCGCCGCATCCCCACTCCAGTCCCGACTTCTAGCTTACGTGGTCTCCACTGATTGGCTCTGCCACCCCGCTACTTCCCCTTCTCTGGCTCATTACACTCGGCGGGAGGGTTCCGTTCCAACTATCCGCCTTTTCTTGACGCTGCAACCCCGTTTGCGTAATACTTCCCGACAATATTAAGCGTGTACTTGAATTCCCAGTGAGTCACGTCTCTCGATATACCCTAACTGACGAAACTCCGTTAAATTCCGAAATCACATAACTTTCTATGATATTGTCGTTCGTAATAATTTGCTTGATAGCGTTTTCTAAGACATAGAAAACCTATCTGTATGCTTATAATTTTTATAAAATGCTCCGAAAATATCATAATGATAATTATAATAAATTAATAATAATAATAAATTAACATGAAAATTCTCTTGGCGGAACAATTTGCCGCGTAAATAAATATAGAATGGCTTCCTACTGACTTATGCCAGTTGCATAAAAACCCCTCAAAAAACGCGTTACATATTCGCCTCGGATCATCGGATGATTTACCGTGACGACGGTCCATTATCCGATTATCCCAGACACGTTAATAAACCCCATCCAAAATACATATTACATAAATGAGATCACCCTAAATTACAGATATATACACTCATAATTTTTCTTCGCGCACTTTGCGTCAAAGTTTGTTGTCACTATGGATTGCACTTTGCAACCAGTCCAATGTTTTACATATAGAATAGTGTTCCACGGATATTTCCGCCTCTCAAATTTCTCTATGTTAGAGAAATAGACATAATTAATGTGTGAGCACTATGAATTTATGATGTCATATCACACGCATTGAAGGTGTTCTGATATATTTATATCTCCATAGAACTTCCTAATTTCACTGGAGGTCCCTTCCTTATGGTGAAATTTAATCTCACTTATCACTGAGCACACGATCACACTATTGTGGCAGCGCCTCGTGACCATAATACTTAAGCTCTCTTTAAAGTAGATTAAATTAATATTGACTTCTGAAAAAAAAACAGTAAATGCGCATTACATATAACACCAAATATTTCTGTGCCGTAATCGCCCTGTCTTGTTAAGTTCCCGTAGACCATATTCTACTTAATACTAGTTCTCAACACAGACCAGTTCTCCTGACACAAATAATACCTTTGTACAAATCACCTTAAATTACACACTTACAAATCTTACATGGCGAGGCCGTAAACAGAAATCACGTGTGCTGATATGTATGAGTTTCATGAAGGACTGTCTCGCCTTCTGATGGCCCATCTTCTGCCTCGTGGACGCCTTAAGCAAAAATACCCTGTCGAAGCGCTCACCCATCTCTAGGAGGCAAATGGGAATTCACCAGCACTACCAAATTCTGGCCTTGGTGTATCGAGACATTTTAGTGCTCAAGAGCATCCGACAATCCCGTCATATTTCCCTGTACCTTAAAAACTCTCATTTACTTACATACTACCCCCCCTGTGTGACTTCTGATACGCCTGCCTGGAAGACCATCTCCTCCCACGCACCAAATACCACACTTACTCATTTGATAGGCTGGCTCGCCAGCTAAACACACTCACTTTATGACACATATTTTCGTAGACTATGTATATTATACGTCCCGTATAATCTGTTTCCCTTACTATCCTCCAGCACATATGCTGTTTTTCCAATACGTTTGGAAACTATAAATGTTTCTGCGTCACCTGCTTCCAACCTTGCAAGTGGCTCCCTTAAATGAACGTCATCACGTTGCTCTACCTAGCATATTTCTCAGTGTCTGTAACGATGCCCTGTTGCTACTGTCCACACATGCTAACCCTACTTTCTTCTGGTGTAACACCTCTACTTGACACACTATGACCTAAAAATGTCACTTCTGACTGACAGAATGACGACTTAGACAGCTTCAAAGTGAACCCTGCCTGATCTAACTTCTGAGAAACTTTATCTAAATGACTTAGATGCTCCTCAAAACTGCGTGAACGAATTACCATATCATCTATGTAAATGGTTACAAACTCTCCTGTGTCATCCCCTAATGCGATGTTTAAAGCCCTAATTAAAGCTGCTGAACTACTCTTTAACCCATAAGGTGTTCTACAAAATTGATAAAGGTTATATTTATGACTAAAAGCTGTAAATGTTCTATCTTCGTACATAAGTGGCACTTGCCAAAAACTGGAACTCAAATCTACACAAGTGAAATACTTCTTCCCCTCAAATGTTTGCATTAATTCCTCTATTGACATAGATTTCAGCTGATCTGAACTAATTCTACTGTTAACCAAACGAGCGTCTAAACAAATACGAACTGTGCCGTCGATCTTGGGTACCGTGATCAAAGAATTAACATATGGACTGTTAGAGTGCTCAATAATCCCATCTTCAAGCATCTGATTAATTTGTGCCTCAACTGCACTCTGATAATCGAAAGGTACAGGATATCGATGTTCTGTGAATACTGACCTATCAATAACGTTCAATGAATGTGTATAGCAATTGGCCATACCAATGCGATCCTCAAAAACTCTCCTATTACACAATAACACATCATAGAGCCGAACACACTGTTCATCCTCTATATTTCCCTGAAATGCAGCATCACGTAACGAGTCCTTTAGACTACCGTTCGTAATCACACTGCCCACAAAACATGGAGAACCCCGCTCTACGGCTGGCGATATCTCATTTAAAGTACAAATCACACATACAATACTACTCCTCTGAATATGGTCATTGAACGCTACTTCTACTTCAAAATCTCCCTATTTAAATTTCAAACTCCCTACATCATAACATAAGTTACCAGACACTCTACTTAGCCACTCTGAACCCAAGATAACACTGAATACTAAATTTGGAATTACAAGGCAAATCTGCTTCTCTACATGATTATTAATTTTAATGTCTACTAAAACTTGCTTAGAAATTACATTAGACCTCTTCCCAACAGCTGTGATAACAAAAGTGCTTTTAATTGGCATCTCCTCAAAATTTACTCCAGTTCCTTTCATTTTATCATAAAATGCACTACTTATGCAACTCTTCATACAACCACTATCAATTAAAACATCTGTGTACGCCTCGGACACGTTAAATTTAACTATGGGGCTCTTACTAACCACTTCCTGAATAATACCTTCATCATTTAGTTCATGTAATAATTCATTTCTTACATTTAGGTCATAGGGTTCCTGTATAATTGTATGGACAGTGCATGCTACAGACTGATATTCTGACCTTACTTCGCAGCCTGGTTCGCGTTTAAGGAACCGCTACAGCTGGCCGTAGTACTACTAACTACTGAACTGGTCCGGTTGTTCTGGGCTGTGTTGTCATTGTTTGGCTGTATATTACTACCACTAGACTGTCCTCTTCCTTGACCCCTATTCTGGTTGTAATTATTGTCATTATAATTTCTCCCTTGATTTCCCCTGAAATCATTGTTTCTCCCTTGATTTCCCCTGTAATCATTGTTCCTCCCTTGATTTCCCCTGAAATCATTGTTCCTCCCTTGATATTGATTACCATAGCCATTTCCTCTGTTCTGATTTAGCTGATTATTGTTATTTCTATTTTGAGCGTTGGCCCCTTCGCCACCGTTCCCTTGAACTTCTTGATGCCTGGCTTCATTAGGTCTATTATTATTATTACCCTGGTTCCGATTGAAATTGTCCTCATAACCCCTCTCCCTAGTGCTTCAAATGTGCTTAACAAATTTTCTACTTGGGATATTGTCTTTACATTCTGGATACAAGCAGCCTCCTTGATCCTATAGGGAAAGTGCCTAATTAGCAACCTCACCACATCACTTTCCTCCTTCAACCCATCCAGATATTTACACACTAATACCTACCCTAAAAAGTATTCGGTCATGGTGGAGCTTCCTTTAGGGTTATATTTACCACACACTACTCCCTCACGATCCTGCGACTGAATAACCTCATTCCAGAACTTTTCACAGAATTTCATTTTAAAATCATTGATATCAGTAAACTTGTCTCTGTAGACAGCAAACCAATTCCTCGTTTCCCCCACAAACACTTGTTCTAAAATTTCAACTACCTGGCACCACTCAATACTACCATTTTCCAACCTCTCCCCGAATTTATTTTCTATAGTGTTCATGAACTCCATTGGGCACCCCTGTCGATTGCTGAACTTACCCAGTTCTACCTCCCTGTGTGTGCTATTCACAAAAACTGGCCTATTCTGACTATTTTCTTGCCTGATCCTAGCTTTTAATTTTAACTCTAATTCTGCGATTTTCTCCTCAGCCTTCCTCTCAATACTGTTTACTGTTAATTTAATGTTTCCTTCTGATTCTTCTACTTTATCATATAGCTTTGTTTGTTTCTCCTCAATCTTGCTAATGCTCTCTCTATTACTCTCTCTTAAATCATTTACTTCTGCAACTATTTGCGAGTGGACTTTCTCAATTCTACCCCCCAGCTGTTCCTTAACCTCTTTAGTTGATACTTGAATCTTGTCAATTTCTCCCCCCAATTTCTTTTTAACCTGCAGTGTTTCTAAATTAACTAATTCCTTTAAATTTTCAGCCTTTGTGCTGATTCTACTTTCCAACTCCTCCTGTACTTTTCCTAATTTCTTGTCTACATCTGCAATGATCTCTTTAACCATCTCTTCCATTACTCCTCTGATTTCTCCTCTAATCTGATCCATTTTCACACTAATTTCCTTACTGTTTTGTTCTAATTTAGCATTTAAAGTTTCAGTACTCTCTCTATTTTCCCTACTGTTTTGTTCTAGTTTAGCGTTGTTTTGTTCTAGTTCTGCATTTAAAGCGTCTGTACTTTCTATATTTTCCCTACTGTTTTGTTCTAATTTGGCGTTTAAGGCATCTGTACTTTCTTTATTTTCCCTACTGTATTGTTCTAATTTTGCATTTAAGGCATCACTACTAACTTTGTTCTGATACATGAACTCGAGAAGTAAAGTTTTTAATTCTGGTTGGCCGCCTACACTCCCTGTTTCAGTATCGGGATTTACCTCCGCTACCCCGGTACTACCATCACTCGACATACTGCTCGTATCATCACTCTCCAGTTGATGACCACTACGTAACCTCATCTGTCTTTCTTTCTTATCCCCCATAATGATATACACTGATACAGACAAATAACCCCCAAAATACAGGCACAGAAATATATACCCTTCTCCTTCCACAAATGTTATTAGGTTTTCAGCCCCAAGTTGTCGGCGACATTTGTAAGGTTATCTCCACGTTGGGATGACAATTGTAATGGTTTGGCTAGCCCACACGTTGAGCGACAAATGTAGCAGTTTTGCTAGCCCACACGTTGAGCGACAATTGTAACGTTTTCACTTTGCTCCACGTTGAGCGTACAAGTGTAATGTTAATTAATGCCCCATGTTGGTAGCGACAAATGTAACGGTTTGGCTGCCCCAAACTGTTGGGTGATAAATGTAACTGTTTACCTTTGCCTAAGCTATGTTGTTTTAATGGGCGCCAAGACCTCAATGCAATACTGAAATCTAAATTTGTATTTAACAACGTCTAGCTCTGGTAGAACACCTTCAAGAATCTATTCACTCAGATCGTGGTATGATTTGATCATTAACCCAACAAACAATTGTATCAGGAGAAGGAATTGGTCTATATCTAATGCTACCTACTGAAAGCAAAGATTGCATTGTAAAAGAAATGAATTTATTATATAAAACAAGTATAGCAAAATTAATAATAATAATAAGTATAAAATTTAAATTGGAGCGTTGTGATTTGAATATTACCGATAGAAAATTACGTGAAAACGGAGTCTGATAAATTATTGATTTTACTCTTATTCCCAAGCTATGAAGTTATTGAAATATGAAATATAAAACAAAGAGAAATGAGAGATTGCGTATTTCTGCGTCATTCGCGCTTATCACTGGAAATGGCCGAAGCCTTTCCCTCGTACTGGATGATGCTGTGAGCTTCCCACAGTCTCCTGGACGTCGTCATCTTTGTCGATATTTGATGATATTCTGGTAGATTAGATAATTCTATGGTCCGTACATCGGACCCAAACACTCGTACAACCACACTGGTTAGGTTTTACAAAAGTTAGTCCTCCACTCCACGGAACATCTGAGCGACTTCCGCGTGCAACCGTACTCGTTAAGTTCTACACAGATAGTCGCTAACTCCACCGAACATCGGAGCCACTCGCACGCGCACCCATACTCGTCAAGTATTTCACAGATTGTCCTCGTTCCACGGCGCGCTAAACGATATATGCACCCGCCGCATCCCCACTCCAGTCCCGACTTCTAGCTTACGTGGTCTCCACTGATTGGCTCTGCCACCCCGCTACTTCCCCTTCTCTGGCTCATTACACTCGGTGGGAGGGTTCCGTTCCAACTATCCGCCTTTTCTTGACGCTGCAACCCCGCTTGCGTAATACTTCCCGACAAGATTAAGCGTGTACTTGAATTCCCAGTGAGTCACGTCTCTCGATATACCCTAACTGACGAAACTCCGTTAAATTCCGAAATCACATAATTTTCTATGATATTGTCGTTCGTAATAATTTGGTTGATAGCGTTTTCGAAGACATAGAAAACCTATCTGTATGCTTATAATTTTTTTAAAATGCTCCGAAAATATCTTAATAATAATTATAATAAATTAATAATAATAATAAATTAACATGAAAAATTCTCTTGGCGGAACAATTTGCCGCGTAAATAAATATAGAATGGCTTCCTACTGACTTATGCCAGTTGCATAAAAACCCCTCGAAAAACACGTTACAACATCTTGAAAGGAAAAACTGTTTTCTCAAAAATCGATTTATTTAAAGCATATTACCAAATCCCAATCGCCGAAAAGGATAAGTGCAAAACTGCAATTATAACTCCTTTCGGATTATATGAGTTCAATGTCATGAGTTTTGGGTTAAGAAATGCTCCATCCACCTTCCAGAGATTCATAAATGAAGTTTTCAGAGGCCTGGATTTCACATTTCCTTACTCGGACGACATTCTGGTAGCCTCCGCATCATTCGAGGAGCATAAGAACCATATTACGTTGGTTATGGACAGGTTAAACAAGTATGGCCTTCGAATAAATACCTCCAAATCAGTGATGGGCGTGGACAGAATAGAGTTTCTAGGGTACCTCATTACAGCTGAGGGTACTAGACCTCTTCCTGAAAAGGTTCAAACAATCTTGAATTATAAACTGCCAGAAACAGTGCATGAACTCCGCACGTTTCTCGGCATGGTTAACTTTTACCGCCGCTACCTCAATGATGCTGCCAAAACACAAGCAGTGCTCCATGAATACCTAAAAGGAGCAAGAAAGAGAGACCGAAGAAAAATTCAATGGACTGAAGAAGCGAAACAGATGTTTGAAAAATGTAAACAAGAGTTATCAAATACAACACTCCTAACTATTCCTAACCCAGACAATCTATTAGGTCTGTTTACAGACGCATCTGACATTGCCATTGGATCTGTGTTGCAACAATATGAAAATGATAGTTGGAGACCAATTGTCTTCTACTCAAAGAAACTGAGCGAAACACAGAAATCTTACAGCACATATGACAGAGAGCTTTTAGGCATTTACCTATCAGTGAAACAGTTCAAACATCTTTTGGAGGGAAGAGATTTCCCCATCTTCACGGATCACAAGCCGCTAACCTATGCATTTATACAAAAGAACGAGAAAGCATCACCAAGACAATTGCGACACCTCCATTATATTTCTCAATTCACTACCAACATTCAACATATTAGTGGTAAACACAACATTGTAGCCGACACTCTATCTCGAACGGAAGAAATCTCTGTGATTGATTACGATGAAATTGCAAGAGAACAACTGCAAGATGAAGAATTAAAACGGCTGATGGAAGAGAGTAAATCACTGACATTCAAGAAGTGCGCATTAACAGCGGACAAGGCATTGTGGTGCGACATCTCAACGAATAATGTAAGACCATTTATCCCAGAGTCATTCCGCAAACAAATGTTTCAACAGATGCATAACTTATCACACTCAGGTGTAAAATCGTCAGTGAAGCAGATGGCAACTAGGTTCATTTGGCCGAATATAAAATCTGATGTTCGAAAATGGGCCCAAGCTTGCATCCACTGCCAGAAAAACAAAGTAACAAGACACACACAGTCTAAATTAATTTCATTTCCAGAACCTGATGAAAGGTTTAGTGTTGTACATATGGACTTAGTTGGCCCACTGCCACCATCAGATGAGAACACTTATTGTTTAACATGCATCGACCGCTATACCTCTTGGATGGAAGTCATCCCAATGCAAAATATCACAGCAGACACAGTTGCTAAATCATTCTACTCCAACTGGATTGCTAGATTTGGAGTCCCGAGTGTAATTATCACAGATCGTGGACCACAATTTGAATCCGAACTTTTCAAGAAATTAGCAGTGTTGTGTGGTGTTAAACTGAAGCACACTACAGCCTACCACCCACAATGTAATGGAAAGATTGGACGACTACACCGCACCTTAAAAACTGCCATCAGAGCACAAATTCCCATAAATGGACAGAGGTTTTGCCTACAGTGCTTCTTGGGTTGCGTGCAGCCATAAAGAGCAATTCTGACTATTCTATTGCACAGATGGTCTATGGTAAGACTATTAAGCTACCTGGAGAGCTTTTTGAAATGCCATCAACAACAACTGACCCAGACACCTTCGTCTCCCAATTACAAAAACAGATGACAGCACTTAAGCCTATTCCATCTTATCATAAAACTACCAGAAGTGTATTTGTACATAGAGACCTCAAGTCATGTACTCATGTCTTCTTGAGGAATGACAAAGTAAAGAAGCCATTGACACCACCTTATGATGGTCCTTTCCCTCTTGAGAAGAGATATGAGAAATTCTTCACACTACTAATTAAAGGCAAACAAGTAAATGTATCGATAGACAGAATAAAACCAGCCTACATCTTGGCACCAGATGAAGAGACCTCAGATCCTTCTCCTGTTTCAAGCCCAGCCAACTATCAACGAGACACTGCAATACCACCTCATGGCATAGAAAATAAAAGGGACACTACCATCATCAAGACATCACACTGTGGACGTACTGTGAGATTGCCAGTTCGTTTTCAATAGTGCTTACAATAATTTTAAATGTATTGTTAGTGTATGGTGATAGTTCTATTCCTGCTTTAACAAGCGTAACTATGTTACTGGTGGGGGAGTGGTGTAGGTGCAGGAGACACGATACAGGTAGCTGTGGACATGATATAGATAGCTGTGAGTTGAAAAAGAAACAGAACAAATATATAGTTGGCAGTGCCTATAATGTAATCTATGGAGAAAGACTGATTGTTGTTATTTCTGTTAAAATAAGTGATTAAAAATAAAGATGAATGGAATATCTATAGGGATATCCAAAGATAGATTTTATTGCACGTTTTTGGAGTATCTAAAGTTCTTTTATCAGCTCCTGCGTGGCTTAACAGTAGCGTTTTCCCCTGCTTTTCCCAAGGTTGCAGGATTGAATCCCGACGCAGTCAACTGGCATTTGAGGGTGCGCAAATGCGAGGGAGCCGTGTCGGTAGATTTACTGGCACGTTAAAGATCCCATTCGCGTTGGAATTCCGGCACCCCGGCGTCTCTAAAAGCCAGGGATGTAAAACCAATAACATTATTATTATCTTACAACACCTCCATATGAAATTCATGTACAGTAGATGTGAATCTATCAGATCAAATTAGCCTATATGCCGGCTCCGTGGTGTTGGGGTAGAGCGCCTGCCTCTCGCCCGGAGGCCCCGGGTTTGATTCCCAGCTCCATCAGGGATTTTAGAAACTGACGTGAGGGCTGGAACAGGGTGCACTCAGCCTCGTGAGGACAATGGAGTAGCTGTCTGACTGTGAGGCAGCGCCCCGAACACGAAAACCAAGATTAACGGCCGAGGGGACCCGATGCACTGATCACGCGTCACCCCTAATTATCTGGGCAGTAGTCGCTTGGTAGGCCTAGGCCCTTCATGGGCTGTAGTGCCAGGGGTTATTATAAAGTAGCCTATATAAGTTTATATTACAGTAATTCTGAATAAAAGTAGAACGCGGCTTATACACTTGCCTCAGACATGAATGTGACTTTAACATACCTTGTGTCCTTGTTTCATCTTTTGGGTGATATTACGTATTGAAATTAGGAACCCTGGTCACTACTGCACCTCATATATGTGCTAAAGTACGTAATTTATTACTCTTTTAAAACGGCTGCCATGTTCCAACAGCGCTTGCATCTCGTCCAACCGCCTCAACACAAACGAAACTTAAACATCTCCTAAAGAATACAATCTTAATTCTAAGAGACAGACAATCCAACTGATTGAACCCCAGTCTGCCTACGCTAAGAGCGTAATCTAAAACCCATCAGGAAAACGTCCCCATTAGACCAATAGCCTCAGAGTGAATTTTAGGAGCAGTCCCATTTATAAATTTTCCCAATTTGTGCAGAGTTTCCTCAACACACATTACAAATTAAAAACTAACAGCTCTTTTAGGAACTCGATCCATTTCTGTGAAACGACTAGGAACCTAATAATCGAAGAATCTTACACAATGCACACAATAGATATTAAATAAATGTATACAAACATACCTGTATCCCCCACCATTAAAATTATAGAAAAAAAATCATCCACAGTTGAAATTAACAAATTTATCCACTTACTTAAATTTACCCTACATAATAATCACTTTAAGTTCAACTAAAAAAAATGTGCATTTTAGTCAATATGTATATGGACATTATAAAATGCAAAGCGATTGTTTCCACCCAGCCAATACTGTTATTCAAATTGAGTAAATTAATCACTCGTCATGATAGAAAGGTACATGTTTCGACACCTAGCAAATCATTGGTGTCATCAGCCATGAATTGGGCAGCACTAAATACATTACACATGTAGAATTTGGTTGTGACACAGAAACATGAATGAACACACATAAAAAAGAAGAAGTATATCATGCATATAAAAAACATTAAAAATTCCTAAAACATTTTGTTAATAAAACACTTTTAAAAAACCTCCAACGGGTTTAATCAGTCTATCTTGAATCAGTCCAATGTAATTCTTGATGTTGATTGTGGCGTAGTATATTACACGTGATGCTTAAAAGAATACACATACGATGTAGTTAATGACCCATGCGGTACACTCCCGACCAGCACAGCACGGCTCTGTGATACCTTGCCGCATTGATACTTGGGATTTGACACCCTTCCTGGACTCATTGATGTCAATGGAATGCCCGCTTCTAAATTGGATTACTATGAGCCAGTTCTTAATGTTACGTCTCAATATAAAGTGTGTACTCCTTATGTAATCATACTAATATATAAAAATGAGAAGGTGTGTGTCTGTTACTCAATCACGCAAGAACCACTGGTCCTATTTAAATGAAATTTTACATGGATGTAGCTGATTTACCAGGTTTACATATAGGCTACCTTTGATTTCGATATTTTGCACTATTTAAAAATGGCGACTATTTTCGTATTTCCTTTTCAAATAAAAAGAGAACGCTAAGAAATAGCAAACTTTTGATGGCATATACGAGCTTTAACATTTAATTTTCTATCCTAAAGGTCCTTATCACTTTTCGTGTATCTCCAACGGTTAGCTAGTGAAATCTAAATATGTGCTATAAAACACGGTCAACGCCGAGCGATGTTAGTCTATGTTAGTCTCTACATGAACTGTTTTATTTATCGAGGTAGTTTGTGGGCTCTGAAAGGAGACGTGATTTTGAGTCTAATTTTATACTCTTTGTGCCGGTTATTGTATGTGAGTATTTGGATATTTACGCTGTTTCACAATGTTATAGTGCTTTCTACTTTGCACGGTACACTTCTTTTCTTTTTATAGATTTTTTTTTTTTTACTGAATATTTCTGTTGGCCAATATTGATCTGCTTTTTGTAATTTTTTTCCATGATCAGAAACCCAAATTCACAGACGAATGTGTCGAAGCCTACCGACTGTCACATTAGTTCATTTAGTGCTCATATTAATCTTACTGCAGAACTGGGCAAACGTATTTCAATAAAGTTGGTATTTTGCCTTTCACGGTCAATGAAACCCCGCACAAAATACGGCATAAACCTAGAAAAGTTCCTGAGTTTTAATTGCTTGGCCCTGAAATTCAATATACAATCCTTTTGGGAGCCTTTATAGGGAGGTGAAAGACTGTTTTAGCTTTACCTCGCAATAAAGTAGCGGAGGTGTTCTAAATAAGAATTGAGGTACCGGTATCGCGCAGTTTGCTACTCCTTTGCTAGTGCGCAAATAGACCACAAGACCTCGCTGATGAACCATCTCGGAGTTGCTAGACTTAATCTCGTACAAAACACGGCATAAACTTAGAAAATCTATCTGTGATTAAAACTGATTGTGTTATTATTACTTGGAAAGATTGAAGTTTGTTTCGTTACTGTTACTCTTTATCATGACATGATACGTAGTTTCCGCAATATTACTTACTGCGGATATAATTTCTACCAAGTTTGATGTATTTTTAGCATAATGTTTATATTTTTAAATATAGTATGAAGACGTTAAACGATAGGTGTTCAATATTTAAGAAAGGGTATTTAACTTTTACTACATAGAAGCTGATATTTATTTCCAATATATAACACACTTTCCTACCTACAAAGCGGAGTTAGACAGGCTTTTCTCCGGGTACTCCGGTTTTCCCTGTCACAATTTCATTCCAGCAACAATCTCCAATATCATTTCATTTCATCTGTCATTCATTTAACCATTGCCCCAGGGGAGTGTGACAGGCTTCGACTCGGTCGGTCGACTGAAAGCCGGCTGTGGATTTTCACTTTCCTACCTCTGATTAATAATTGGGTGAGTGAAAATGCGTGTAGTCTACACATATAACATGGAAATAACTTAACTACATTATGAATGTGTGATTATATTAATGATTTAGGCCAGCAAGTACTAAAGGCCGTTCGAAGAACGGGTACTTCAGCTAGTAAATTATAAAAATTGATTGCAGATACTTATTTACTTGCTCTCATGTCAAGCTGCTTGTCTCTCACCAAGGCTCAATTCTGTTAACACGTCAGATTTTCGAAGTGAAATGTCATGTCTTGTGGTTTTGATTCCACGTGGCTCATGATCGTTGGTTTAACTGTCACATAAAACTATAAGGTCCCTTTCATTTTGTGTGTAATTCATGCTACAATTCACAAAGTGACAGATGTGGCCAGAAGTTAGGTTTGGTAGGTAGCGTTCTACAGCTGGCTATGATGTAAGAAGAGAGACTGGTGGGGATGTCGCTCTCTTGGAATAACTCAGTCCTTAACATGACAATTTGTATTTAAATGTTACGTTTTTCACTATATTTTTAATTACATGCCTTTGTGCTGGGGGCCAATTGGCATATGAGGACCTTGAGCTGTGTGGGGAAGATGAAATGCCATCCCATAAGGCAAAGGATACGTGCACATTTTCTGTTAGGAGCACAGAGATTTTCTTGTTAGTTCGTTCATTTATTTGACCTTTGATAAGGAACGCTTGTGTGAGCGGTACACACAATTTACAGTAATAATCGACTGAATGGTTCCCGTGAACAGTATTGAAATAAAGAAGTAATACAATCCTGACAAGAAAATATTTGATCACATATATTGTATATGGCCTATATACATTTATTTACCATTACAGTGAATATTATACTACCTACCGGGGCCCTTTTAGACAATCACATAAATAAGTTCAAGACTTGTTGCATCAAGAAATGCTTGTTGCCATTCAATCGATTTACTAGAGTGGAGAGCACATAAGAAGGCGGGTGAGAGTGAGAGCATTCTGCACCTAGTGAGACAGAGCCATTCACTGTGATGTTGCCAGACTGCCTCTCTCTTTCTCTGTGCGTGCTAGATTCGTCACTTACGCAGCTGTTCCCTCCTCACATTTGCAACTGCTCCACGAACTGCACTCGTGTAAGTGAAACGACCAATTGATCCTATCGGCACTGTCACTGTGCAGTTGGTACGTGCTCCTCACTTTAATTGCTTGGCTAATTGTATAACTAAGTTAATGAAAGAGTTAGCTTTCATCGGTTGCATAAATATTAACGTATTGTTCATTCCCTTTATTTCTTTTCTTTTTTCAAAGGGTGTGTTTAAATATTATTTTAAAGGAAGCTTGTAGTGTTATGTGATGTTAATCTCGGGATCATGAGCCACGGGACTTCCATTATTATGTGGAATCCAAACCATAGGACATAGCATTTCACTCATGAATGTATATATTCTTTTTTGCCAGACATATATAATCCAAGAGTGACAATAAGTTATAATAACTTAATTTAAAACAATAAAATTATTCACAAAACAAAATACACATACACAAATAGAAAGGCTCTGCACTATTATCTAAATGAAATACCAATAGGGATTTGATAAATGTATAACACCATAGTCAATAAAATTGAATTAATATACATTAACCTTCCGTCAGTCGCAACGTTAATGTTTCAAGAAACGGTCGCAATGTATCACAATGATACATTCAAACAAGACATCCAGCTACGGCTTAAGCTCTGTCATCTTTTTGTGGCAGCTATTCTGGATATTTGGCATACTACCTTTTATGTTTCACTTGATACACATTTCGTTTATCATTACACATTTTGTGAACAAATGATCACAATATAAATTACAAAATATTAGAGCCCCCTTTCTGGCTCTGCCAAGACATATAATTATGGTTTCAGGGTTGAGACCGGATACACTCAATCTCGTGAGGGAGAACTGAGAACAGATGGGTTTGATTTCCATCTAAGCCAACCTAGGAATGGTTTTCCCACCTCTACCCCAGGCAAATGCTGGTGTGGTTCCTAAATAAAGGCCACGCCCACCTCCTTCCAAATCCTAGCCTCCAATACAAATATACTTACAGCCGTCACAATGACACAGGTTATCATCCAGATTACACACCAACTAAAAGGGGTTAGGTCTACATGATCACAATGTTGCAAGGCCCCTCAATGAATAAACAGCAATATTAAGAGTGGTATGATAACTTAATATTTTTCTCTTACAGGTTGCAATGCACGTGGCTCTACCATGCGATGACAGTTCTCTACTGGGACAATGACTTCATGAAATTCAATGCTCTTTTTATGAAAATGTTATGCAGATTTTATATCTTTAAAAACTAGAAAAGAAGAATATATATATTATATTACACAGCATAAAAACGTATTTTTGTCCTCATATTATTCCTCCAGACCTGATTCCTTTCAGTATCATACTTCATTCAACAGTGGTTAATTATTTTATAGTGTATAGTGGTTCATTGTGTGTTCGCGTCCTAGTTCGTGAACCATGGGCATCGGCCAAGTAGTCCTGACAGTCTGGATACCGGTTGCTGTGGAAAAGGGCATCTTGGACGTATTCTGAGTCATGGCCCTCCTTGTGCTCAGGCGGCTAGGACTGAGGTGAAAGTCCAGGTCCCCAAGTAAGTATGTCGAGCAACCTGCTTCACTTGTACCTACTTCTTAAACCTGCTAAAAATGTCTTGAGCAAGCCTCGGACCTGTGGGAGTGATGGAGTCACACTCCCATCTGACAGATCAGGGACTCCTTGGAAACAAATGGGCAATAGATCTGGTATTCCATGAGGTGCTATTAACAAATAGCTTATAAAGATAATAACGGAAACACTGCCATAAAAGCATGTGCTTGCTTGGAGACAGCGATCATAGTGCCATCTCTTGCTGTGAGTTGACAGCATCACTCGCCTTGCCACCCCATTTCTCAATGGGCATCAACTAAAATTGCCTTGTGATGTTAACATTTGTTATGGGATGATATTAGGCATTTTCATTAAGTAATTTAAGGAGTAAGGTTAAAGGAAATGAATACTAGGTTACGTACAGTTTATTTAACATTCGAATAAATATAGCAGATAATTCATGATATGGTGTTGGTATAGGCTACTCAAGTCTGGAATAGGCCCATACATTTTAACACAACTCATAAGCATTTACACTTATTGATATGTTACTTTTCGTAGATTAAGGCGCGGTGCACACTGGAGAAACCTGTTTCATGCAACTGGTTTCGTGAAACTGAGGTTGCTTGCAACAGATAGATAAGATTAACGCAGGGCTGTGCACACTGCGTTTCATGAAATCTTAGTTGCATTGATTTCGTGAAACCGGGTCCCTGTCGCGCCAATTGCATGTTGTATTTTAATTTTATTCTTTGGCCAATGCCTCCCCTCTTTTACGTAAATATATGAACTTGCTATTGAAGGATGAAGTGCAGACTTTGGAATCAAAAATGTGGCCTGTTGTTGGTTTGATATTATGAACCTAGTTGTTTACAAAACATGTAAATTGTACCTTGTAATAACAGGGGAGTGGGGAATCAGGTAACCTCTTTGCTCACGTGATCCGCAAGTTCAGTTATTTAAGTTAGTATTATGTTATCAGCCGGTCCCATGGTGTTGGGGTAGCGCGCCTGCCTCTCACCCGGAGGCCTCAGGTTCGATTCCCGGCTCTGTCAGGTATTTTAAAAACTGACGTGAGGGCTGGAACGGGGTGCACTCAGCCTCGTAAGGACAATTGAGTATCTGTCTGACAGTGAGGCAGCGCCCTAGTCACGAAAACCAAGATTAACAGCCGAGGGGACCCGACGCGCTCACCACTCGTCACCCCAATCAATATCTGCAGGCCAAATGGCTGGGCAGCCGTTGCTTGGTAGGCCTAGGCCATTCATAGGCTATAGTGCCAGGGGTTATTATTTATTGTGTTATCTATTTATTATGTGGGTGTCCCTGTCCTTTCTATTGGTTTTCGTCAGGTGAATTGGGCTGGCAAGTCGGGGATGTAATACTGGTTTCTATTGCAATCACGTAAGCATAATACTATGGCTACAGGTTGCTGTTGATGTTATAAAGGGCGGAACAATGAGGTCATCTGCCCCTGAAGGCTGCAGGCATGGTTACCATATTTTAATTGTATTTAGTTACCGTTCTGGTTCATTATTCTTTGAGGGTATGGTCCTCGTTAGGAAGGTAGGGCCATGAAATCAAACAAGACAAAATCATGCCTCCCCACCCCCACCCTCCAAACTGATGGAAAACCGTTGCTTGTGTGTGCATGTTCCAACGCTCCTAACATCACCGGTACCTATCCATACATACAATTCATACGGATCATTTGTCTTATTCACAAATGCCTTTAGAGGATTTCAAAATATTTGCTACCTAACAACAAAATGTAATTCTTATATACCGTACTCTCCAGTGTGGCACGTTCATTCGTAAGTTAATCTTCATTTTGACCCTATGCCTGCTTTCAATCGAAATTTGATGAAAATTATATCTGAATATCTCTGACATTCAGGGGCGTACATGTATATACATTTTTTTCTTTTCGGGGGGGGCTGACTATCTTGGAAAATTGTGAGTATTGTCAGGGGATTGTCACCACAAAATACCCAGAAATATCAACCAATATCTTAGAGCATATAACTTTGTGTAATTATTTTAGATAAGATTCAAAGTGTATATAGCCTACAATTATTACTGGCAATAAAAAAAAGTTGTAAAATAAAACACAACACACAAATAAAATGTTATACTTAAAATGGCAAATAAGTTTTTTTTTTAACAAGTTGCTAAATTATTTCTCAAAAGTACCATAAGTTACTGTGGAATTCACAGTTTTGCCTCACAAGGCTGAGTGTACCCCGTTCCAGCCCTCAGACTTGAATTAAAATTTCTTGGCAGAGCCGGGAATCGAATTCGGGCCTCCGGGGCGGCAGCCAAAAGTGCTAGCCACTACACCACGAGTTAGTATAATTTCAATCTTAATATTGTTTTTAACTTAGCCAATAAGTTAAGATTAGGGTACAACCAAATTTACAATTATTTTATGCTCTTACCAAAGCAACACTTACTTAATTTTTATTGGCTTTTTTCGGTGGGGGGGGGGGGTGGAGCCCCCTCAGCACCCCCCTTATATATGCCACTGCGTGACATTTTGTTTGACTGATCTTGAGCACATTCATTAGGGAAAGGCATTTTGCTTGATTCATACCTTTTCATTTGTTCATTATAGCTGAATGATCATTTGCTTCATTACAATCGTACTTTTATAGCGCCAAGTATAAATAGGTTTTCACGTGTACTTACCGCAATGAGATTATTTGTTGCTTATTTTAGGGGCTGCGGCATCATGGTCTTGTAGGCCCATGTAGGCCTACTTGAATGGGTGTGTATTTGTAAACTGGAGGGAGAATGTAAGAATTGTATTTTGTTGTTAGTCAGCACATATTTTGCAAACCTCATAAAGGCAAGGAAACAAATGAATCTTATGTAGAGATTAGTACCGGCCATGGCCTGAAGTTAGGAACAATCCCAGATTTTGCCTGGAGTAGAAGTGGGAAACCATGGAAAACGCCTTCCAGGATGGCTGAGGTGGGAATCAAACTCTCCTCTTTTCAGTTTCACCTCACGACGTTGAGTGTACCCCGTTCCAGCCCCGACACCAGAATTTAAATTCCTTGGCAGAGCCGGGAATCGAACCCAGGACGACAGCCAAGAACTCTGCCGCTACACCACGAGTTAGTTTGCAATGAAGATACATCTTCGTGTTAATATAACAAGTTCTTGTTCCTGAAATCTTTCTCCACAGAATGGCCTCAGCATACAACACGAGTTCTAATTAAATGTTCGCAACATACCTTTTCAGTAAGTCATCGACAATAATTATTACAGCCGTATAAGGTACAAATACTCCTAGTACCAACAATTGCACTCGTATTGTATAATTAAATCATCTACAGGTCGATATGTCTTACAGTGTTTCACTGTAAATCAGCTGATCCTTTCAGATGCAACCTACGTTTCCAACTCAGACTGCTAGGTGGTGCTGGGGAGCGCTGTCGCTCGTTTTGGCGAGGAGTTTCCGCTATTATCTTTATAAGCTATTAATATTGAAGGGGCTTCTGGAAGGAAGAAAGTAAAGCTAGCTGAGTCAGCAAGTAGGAAGGGTCTGGATATTCCAGGGATTAGTAAAGTTCAGATAAGGGAGCTAGAGAGGAGGTGTAAAATGAGACAGGGCAAAGTAAAAACAGTAAGTTTTCTTTCTCTACTTCATAAGCATTTTGTATATAACCTATAATTAAAGGCAATCTTCCAAGTAACACCCTCATAGAGCATAACTTAAAACTTCCATAAAATAAATTCCCTAAGATGTTTCTAGCTCATTTTTTTTTTTACTCCAGACGTAAAAATATAATAACCACTGCAATCTTGAGCGACTCGTCCTGTAATTTTCGGCTGGCTGCGTGGCTCAGCGGTAACGTTCTCGCCATCTGTGCCCAAGGTTGCAGGATCGAATCCTGGCACAGCCAGTTGGCATTTGAGAGTGTGCAGATGCGAGGGAACCATGTCAGTAGATTTACTGACACGTTAAAGATCCCCTTCGGGGCAAACGTCCAGCGCCTCTAAATGCCACAGTATTTAAAAGGGATGTAAAACCAAAAACATTATTATTGTAAATTTCATTCCAGGTACCGTACTATTGACTCTTCACCTGTCAATTTACTTCTGATGTTCGATGAATTTGTTTTGTGCAACGTGTTTTTCTCAAGGTTAACAGGAAGGTATGTTTCAAGTTTGATAGGGATAGAGGAAAACAAGAATCTTAATACTTCATCAGTTTCATTTAATTTACTACTTCATCTGTTTCATCTCATATACATGTAGGATACATGACATCAGTCCATTCATATTTATTTGTTTGTGTTGAGAAGATAGTGATGGCCGACTGGCTGTACATCAAGGAAACAGTGGCTTATAGATACAGTAGCTATGTTTGGAATAAATGTAAGCAAGCAAACTGGAACACCTTTTTTTCCTTGCCATGTTAGTAGTTAATCAGTAGTTGACACTAATTGGCGCTATAATGTGCAATATCACTTCATATGGCATTATTATAATAACATGAATCATAAGATGTAAGTCTACCTTCATTATTACTATTGCCAACTACTTAACATCAGCAACATTTAGTACCTAGATTAAACAAACAATCCCCAATGTAGAATATTACTCTGCTCAGAGTCCAGTTGCCGAAAGGTATATATGAGCATCCTCATTAATAAATAAGAGCAATGAGTTAATACCTAAACAATATACCGGTATTACCCATTCAACATTTGATTGCCGCTGAGCGTGGCAACGCCAGCGTTTGTTATTTATTGTAGCATGAGCCCCGCGGGGTGAAGTGGATGACAGAGTGCAGTATGCCCATAAGTCAAGCAGCATTGCGTCAGATAAGCATCACAGGAGCTCATGTTACCACGGACAGTTAAACAATGACTGAGGCTACTAGAGCCTAGTCGCAACTGTACCTGTCAACGAAGCAAGCTGACGTGTGACACAAGTAAACAAAGAATAGTTCACATCTCAACCGCCGGCAATCAATTCGTGAAAGGGTAATAATAATAATAAATAATATAACTAAATATTAAAGCCAGGTAGAACTATCAATGTCAACCAACCTCTATAGTCATGTTATGGGAGGTGGTGGTTGAATGGTTATCCCGAATAAAGATCTAACCCATAAATAGAAAATTATTGGCAAAGGAAGAAAACATTGATTTTGATTTAAATCTCATAAGTAAATCATTCATTTTTCAATCTTCTATGGAATAGAACACAAATGTCCACACTTGAGGGGAATACTCAAGTTTTGGTTTCTTGTGGGTTATATCTTTATTTGGGGTAACCATTCAATTGTTGTTTTAAGGGGCCTATCATGGCTTGCTGCAGTGGTATACTAAGCAGATCATTTCAAAAGTTTTAGATAAGAAGTAAATGAAATGATAAAGATGATCATTCATCTATATAAACATATTAAACGGAAGCTCTTTAAGGCAAGAATTGGTATACATTTCTACCAAGTCGAGTTTCTTGTGTGTGTCAATAAAAGGAGATCAAAATAATAACAAACCTCTTAAAGGAACAACATTTCTTCTCAAACATGTCAATACTGGCAACACTGCAGTGGAGACGCTATGCACCGGAATTGCATATTGTCCCCGAGAGTACACGTTGGTGGCATACCTACCTTACTTCTGAGCAAGTGGACTCTCCCTTCCCACAGCACCTGCGTGCGCACACTCGAGAGGAATACCATCACTTGTGATCTAGCGGTCTAACAGAACATGGTTGCCATGCTTTCCAAACAGGACCAACGGAGTTGGATCAAGATTGAATATGCCCGAGGTTGTACAGCACGCCAGTGTCATCAGTGTCTGCAAGAGGCGTGTGGGGAGGCTGCATTGCCGTACAGAACAGTGGCACGTTGCGTCAAGGCCTTCAACGATGGTCGGCAAACTGTGGCAGACATGCATCGGGCAGGTCGTCCTACGAGCGTCAGTGAAGAAGACATTCATGCTCTTGCCGCGTTACTGGACTGTTATCGAAACCAGACAAATCGTGAACCCGCCCATGAAACCGGATGGGCGCATACGACTGTGCTGCACATCCTGAAGGAACGCCTGGGCGTGAGGAAAATTGCATCACGATGGGTGCCTCATGAGTTGACGGAAATGAACAAATAATTGCGCTTCGACGCTGCCAAGACTCACTTGGAGTGCTATGAGCGCGCAGGGGAGACGTTTCTACGCCGTATCGTCACCCTGGATGAGACATGGGCCAGATCCTACGAGCCCAAACTGAAACGCCAATCGAACGAATGGCGGCATCATGGGTCACCCCGAAAGTCGAAAGTCCGTCAGACCCCCAGTGCGGTGAAGGTGATGGTGATCCTCATGTACAACTGTGATGGCATGATCCTAACACATTACGTTCCTCCACGGTAGACCGTCAATGCACAGTATTACTGTTAGTTTTTGGAGCACCACCTGCGCCCAGCATTGCGAAAAAGGTGGCCACACTTTCTGCGGCAACCACCCATCATATTGCACGATAATGCTCGGGCGCATACAGCACGAGCTGTGGCAGATTTGTTCGGTCGATGGGGCTGGGAAGTACTGTACCATCCACCATACTCCCCTGACTAAAGACCTTGTGACTTCGATTTAATCCCTAAGATGAAAGAACCACTTCGTGGCACTCGCTTCCGGGCTGTTGCAGAGATTCGACAGGCTGTAGACCGCTCCATGCACACCATCGACAGAACGGGCTCAGCGAAATGTATGCTACCACTTCCACACCGCTGGCAACGGGTTCTACACCACGCTGGTGACTACTTCGAAGGACTGTAAAGGTTGCTAACATGTACCACTTTTGTACCTCTTGATAGTAAATAGTTGCCACTACTTAAGTTCCAACCCTTGTATTTGAAACAACAGTTTCTAAGAGAAAAATATCTGAAACAATTAAGTTAAATCTGCAAGATAATTTCAGGTTATGTTGCTTTTCTATTTTAATTAAAAAAACGGGACAAAATGTAAGAAATGAAGTATATGGAGGAACATACTGAAAGTGGAAATGGCACTTTCCTCAGATAGATTAATGAATTACTTTTACTATATTTTGTTTGTATAGCTTGTCACATCTATGAAAATTGCTTGTATCCGTAGCAAGAGAGATTTTAAAACAGTTTATGAGAACAACACTACATTCATAATTAAAACTTAACTTTTAAACTAATTGTCAAAATCTGCATCTCGTAAACAAAGCCGCCTACTAATACCAGTTTGTCGAATCCTTGCTGGCGAAAGAAGTATCAACTATAAGTTATCAGCAGTGTGAAGCAATTCTTTTCCCGGAGATATCGGTACCGTCTGCATGTGTGTCAATGGGCCATTGTGACATGAGGTTTGCGTAAGGCATTCATATGCTTAACGGAAGAGATCTCTGTAGAACTAATGTTATTGATATAATTAATATATTAGGGCCAGAAGCAGAACAGCACGCAAACTCCTAGTGACAATAACACTTGATGTGAAGTATACATTCCTTCCCCCTGCCGCACACAAGCATTGACGCTCCAATAGACAGATGTAAATCTTAACAGAGCGCACTCACTTCAAAACAGCAAAGACTTGTCAGACGTGTAATAATATGCCCCCACACACTCAACTAAAAATAAGCACGACCTGGGAACACCACAGGCCAAGCTATGTGATAGCATATTGAAATCAATAACTTAGTCACATGGCTAACACTTGACAAGTGGCATTTTTATGTAAATTAATGTTAGAAAATTTGAATAACAAATTTTTATTTTTTAGTTTTGCATGTATGTTGTTCTCATTTCATGCTAATTCACCCTAATTATGCATTTTGCACATAAATCCCCTGCAAATGACACTTTTTTTTAATAAAACCCAGAAAGGCTAAAATACAGGGTTCACAAGTAATTCTCCATATATTTCTATTGCCATACAATGAGGTCCCTACTTCTCACTCAGTAGAAAATAAATTCCAAGCATTTTCTTTCATAGATTAACAGATATTGAACACAATTTAAACATATTTGTTTAGATCAGACCAAATATTGTTACATCTGTATAAGTTTGATGTTTTTCAGTTGGTCAACACGATTGTACCCCGACTGAAAAACATCAAATTTCGATTACTAAGGCAACACTGGAAATGGCTTCAAACACCATAATCTGTATAAGTATGACATAACATAGCTAAAAGAATATATCATAGCCATTTACAAATCGGTCATTTATATAGATTTAGGGGCTGTTTTTCAATCGCTAGGCAGCACTGCCAAGGGAATGTGGTGGGCAAGTGGGTCATATTTACTCGGTGCTATTTGTGCTGGATAAGCACTAAACCTTTGGAGTATGCACACTCCATAGTTGATTGTTGTGAACATGTTACCGTATGATTTGTATTGAATCTTTATTTCATGGCTTGTTTTCATTTCTCAGCTTTATTCGATTCCAAAATGGAATGATTGACGGAGTTTTTCCTCGAATTGAGGCATAACATTGTTTTCATTTATCGGAAAGTGCTGTGATGGCTGCTCTCGAATTACCAGCTTCGGTACGCACACAGGTGAAGATATTTGTATACATTATACGGCAATCGAATATCAAAAATTTCAAAGATCTCATATACCCTACACAGCTTGGACATTCTTAAAATTGTGACATATCTGAATTTACGATCAGTTTTCATATTATTAAATACCGGTATTAAGATGAATGTATAGACTGAATTGGAGATATGCTACTACCACACTTGAGGAGCCTATTTCCAAAAGTCGACATCTGACATTTTTTTACAAAAAGTTGATTTATTTTATTTTATATTCCTCTTGGAGAAACGCATCAAATGGATGGTAGAAGATGTTCCAAAACACGATATTTGTAGTTAAAAATCAATATTAAAGTTTGATTTTATTTCCAAATCTCGACATCTGCTTTGTTAAGTTATTTCCATAATCCGACATCTGCACTTCGTTCCTAAATCCGACATTTTACATAAGAAAATTGATGCAACTTCCAAAGTGTGTTCCAATACTCGACATTCCTGTTGCTTTACTTCGAGACAGTGTTTCCCACGAACCTTTGATTGTAGTACTACCAATGTCCGCGCCAATTAACTTCTTTCTAAGTGTTCCCGCCATGTTCTAACGTGACAATGCACTGTTTCAACGCAGTATTTGTTGCCTATAGATAAACGAGGAGGAGATACTCGTAGCAAGTACAGTGAAAATAAAAATGTACCCCTTCCAAAATCACCAGATCAAGCCACGTATTACTCCAGACAATTGTATATGTACAATTTTACAATCTGTGTAGGAGCATCGCGTGAGCGTCAAACTATACGAAACACCTTTATATACCAGTGGCTGGAATCTTCTCGTCCAAAAGGATCTAACGAAATAGCTTCCTGTGTTGATGACAGACTTATTCATCTTGATCTTACAGGTATCACAAAAGTTAATTTGGTTTCTGACGGCTGTGGGGGTCAAAATAAAAATCGTATTATGATTGGAATGGTTTCCTATTGGCTGTATAATGATTCCCCCGCACAAGTTCAAGAAGTGGAGATGGTATTTCCTTCAAACCCCCATACCGAGTCTTCGGGAGAATTGAAAAGGGGATTAAAGTGCGAGACACTATTGTAAAACCTACACTCAAATTTTCATGCAGTTTGGCACAGTGAACACGTTAGGTGTTGATTGTCCGGTGTATGACTGGAAAGGTAGCGTCCAATCTTCCTTTAAAGCACCAGGGTCATGGCATTTCAGAATTCAATCCTGCAAGAGATTCGTGTTTAGGAAAGTAAAATCCTCTACTCTTCTTCGTGGAGAGAAAAATTATAGGGGTGACTTACCTGATTTTAAAGGGATAACTAAAAAGGGAAAAACGGTAACTTACGAGAAAGTTCAGTTGCCTCTTGGAGTAGCCGTCAAAGAAGAGAAGATGAATGATGTGAACAAACTACTAACACTTCACTATGGGGTCGAGTGGAAAAATAATTAAGAACATTAATATTATAAGATAGTCATGGATCCAGAAAACGTGACAGTTGACGTGGAAGACGATCTTGTTTGTGAACCCCAGGAGGAGGATGACGACATGAGAATCTAATCCATGTGACTTATTGCTCCTTGTGTATTATTTTGTTACTGCATACTATTTTTTATCTAATATGCTAGAAACTTGTGTTCAATGGAAATTTTGTGTTTTTATTAAATTAGGAGTGCATAACAACATTATGTGGCTTAAAATGCTTGCTAAGCAAAATCCATGTTTTGTTCCAAAACTCGTCATATGATAGAAGTTCGTTCCAAAATACGATTTTCCATTAACGTACTTCCAAAATCCGACATCTGCGAATTTTAATGCTAAATATCTACTAAACGAATTGCTGAATCTACCCCTGAACCTATTTTTTATGTTTATGTTATGTTTATGTTAGAGTTTGTACCAAGAATAACATAACATTTCCTGAATTTTACCGTTTAAGCATTTTTTTTTCGTTTTTCTCAATAACTTAAAAAATGCACATGTTGACTTTTGGAAATAGGCTCCTCACTTGTTTCAACAAACATCACGAATTATTTTATACTGTAAAGAGGAGGGATGAGACTATAGACTATAGCTAATCGATACACTACTAGAAATGAAATCAAATCTATCAAATTTATCAAAATCCCACTTGTTGCAACATATTGTAATAAAAATAAGATACGGTAAATCATAATTTCATATGTATTCTGTTAAAATGAGTCATGTTGATATGATAGATATTGTTTAAATCGATAATCTGGTAGCAAAAAACAATTACACCAACTGGGGTTCAAACCCGAAACCTCTAGATTCACAGATCAAGATGCTATCACCATGGCTATTACAGCCATGAAAATATTGAGCGCAAAACGGCGACTTATTTTTACGTACCAGTAATATTGTAGAAGTTATATTTTAAGCTTCAATAATATTGTGTTTTTTACATTATTTCTTGCGTAGAATTGAGTTTTAAATTCCTTGGCAGTAAAGGGAATGTTTACAGTAGTTCATGAAAGGCTAATCCACTCCCTGTATCAACACACTGATATATCATGTTGATAACTGCATTACCGCAATGTGGGGTTATATCTGAATAGCCATTTTGCAGAAACATAATACCGGTATTGCCGACTAGTTACAATGTTTCATATTAAAGTATACCATCATTTAAATACTGATACCAAGACTAAGCCCATGTGGTTTGTGTTTCAATCAGTTGACACCAAAGTTTGCATGAACGTTTACCTGCCAGAATTCAATTATGACAAATCACATAACGCGTTCTATTGCCGTACGTTGATACTTCCGTAAAATAGTAGCCCACCGAGTAACTTTGCATTGAAAAACACGTTTCGAATGCTGAAGGAATAAAAATGATGGACAAAGTTTCTCGAGGAGTGGATGCCCATCACATTTATCCAGAGATTGAAAAACAGACCCTTACATGAAGAACTGAAGTAAATTCCACAATTTCTGAAAATAAATAGATCATAGACATCTATAAGTCACATTCGCACTGAAACAATAGTTGTTAAAAAGATGTTGGAAGACAAAACCAAAAATGTTTAAAAAAATGTGGGACTTAAAATATGTGTGTTACTGATATCACTTTTGAAGTGTGGCGAACTGACTTCATGTGATGTAGTTCACAATATTGAGTTCAGGACAATCGGCAGGGTTTTCATGTGGAGCACCGCAGTAAACCTGAGAGACCTGAAACAAAATAAACGATGGAGTAGGAGACAACATGTTCATTGTGGTGTCTGCATAGGAACATGTACAGTAATTATAACCAGCAATAGGATGGGCATGGCGTTGCTTCAAATTAGATCCCATCCTGGCATTTGCTGGAAATAAGATGTCTCAAGTGGGCCTCTTTGCAGTAGTCGACATGATGCAATTTAAATGCCATCATTATGAGAAACAGACATCCAATTGTACTGGAAAAATAAATTGTCAAGTTATTTATTCATTTTAATTAGTACTGAAATAAGACTATATGCAAAAACTTAAGTTGGTGGCTCTGATGACCTTGTAGCAGTAGTTGGTTTTAGTGGGCAGACAACAGACCTTTGTATGTATGTATGTCTACCCCTTATTATTCCCGTTTTCCAACGGGGTCGGGGATGAGATGCGATGGAAGTCTTTGTGGCTATGGTTTTTACAGCCGGATGCCCTTCCTGACGCCAACCTCATGAGAGGAGTTAATGAGAGATGAAATGAATGATGGTGAATGAAATTGGGCAAGGATGTGGAAGGAAGCGGCCGTGGCCTGTCAGAAGGTACCGTCCCAGCATTTGCCTGGTGTTGAAAATGGGAAACCACGGGAAACCATTTCAAGGACGGCCGACGGTGGGGCTCGAACCCACGCGTCTACCGAGTCAGCAGAGAGCTTGACCCCATGACCTAATGCTGCGCTTTAGCCAGCGTAGCCACTACTGTCGGTAGACAACAGACCTTTAACAACAAAAAACTTATATTCAGCAAGATCAGTACAAGTGAAGGTTGGTAAAAGGAAAAAGAGCATATACAATAGTAAAGATGTAATAAGGGTATGCATCATTTTGCCCTTCTCTATACCTCTATAAAATCATAACATCCAGGGATCTGTTGTGTACAGGCACGTTCAAGTTACTAATTCGCCGACTGGGTGTCGCCTACTGTCCTCGTAAAAGTTTTATCGTGTATTTCATCATGATTCCAACTCGAAGCAGAATTAAATTAGAATCATTAATGTAGCCTGAACATGAACGGTACGGTAGATTAACACAAACGAGAGAAATTTGGTGTAAGGAAACCATGTGAAGTGTTTAAGATTGGAAAGACACAAGCAGCAGAAATTGTGAAAAAATAAGAAGATATAATTAAGGGGACTAAGTACTCCATATACGATCAATGTTAATTTAGTAAAACTTAGGCGTGCTCATCTTCCAAAGTATTGCAGATAAAGCAGTGAATTTTGATATTGTTGTAACACTAGCATTTATCTCAGTGTTAAATGCATTTTAAACAAAATTAGTTCATCCAATTTATTTTATATTTTACTTTTTTCATGTAAGTAAAAACCAAATTTTTTCTTACACATGAAGTTTTAATAAGCAAAGTATGAATTAGTTTATAATCAATTTGTGTTTAACATGGAGGTCAGTGTTAGTTTCAAAAGTTGTACCAGTTTCACACTTGTATCTTTCGTAGTTTCCGAGATGAGCACCCCACACCAAAAAAATAATAATGTTTGCAGAAATTTAACTTAAATGTTAAGGTAGAAAAGAACATGTACTTTTGTGGTTTAAAACTTTCCAGCTCCATACTCTGGATCATCCATTTCTTCCTTCGTCCTTTTGGCTCCTCTCATTTTCTTTCTTTCTTGCTTCTTTGGTCATCTGTTCTGCCTGTCTATCAGCATATTTCACACGCAGGTCATCCATTTTCTGAAGCTGTTGTATGGTGTTAAGGCCCGGTTCAGTCCCTAGATGGCCAAGCACTTGTGCTTTTTGGGAATCATGGTAAATCATGGTATCTGGCGATGTACGTTGGAACATAATAGAGCGTTAATCAAATCTAACCTACAAATTTAGCTTCACACAATTGTAGTTAGTGGAAGGTTGGTTGGTTCCTTAGTTTAGGGGCTGCGACAACGCGGTCATGTAGCCCCGTGTACTTTGGGTGTGTGTAGAATCTGTCTGATAACCGGTGTCAATTGTGATGGCTCTATTAGTGTGTGTTATCTGTAATTCAGGTGAGGACTGCATACGATCAATTTCAAGTAGTTCCTACTTTTACGACCAAATGCTACCATCAACAACATGTAGCTGTGAACTTGGCTACTAGATGCCACCACCTGGTGGCGAACGTTGGAATTTAATAGAGCGCTAATCAAATCAAACTTTCAAATTTAGCTTCACACAAGTGTAATTAGTGGAAGGTTCTTTTACATGCCATAAATTTATGACATGGGTCCACCAGCTTTTCTTCCCGTCCGAAGGAAGGCATACTGAGGGATTTTTAACGCTGTTAAAAAATCCGAGGACTTCGGCCGGGTTTGAACCCGCCACCTAGGGCATAAAAAATAGAGCAATTTGCGGAGAATGCTCCGCTGTTGATATGGATATTGTTTCAAGCTGAGAAGAAAAACTGCCTTCCATCACTGACGGCTATTCACCGGAAAACATTTTAAATGTGGACGAAACTGGACTGTTTTAATCGCGCGTTATCCTACGTTTTCATGTAAGTACACTACACATACTGCACATGTGCCAAATTGCAATCATTTTCTCTAACCCTCTCTATAGTGGACACCCCTCTTTAGCGGACTGTATTTACGGTCCCAAGGGTGTCCGTTATAGAGAGGTT
This sequence comes from Meconema thalassinum, assembly GCA_946902985.2. Taxonomy (NCBI): domain Eukaryota; kingdom Metazoa; phylum Arthropoda; class Insecta; order Orthoptera; family Tettigoniidae; genus Meconema; species Meconema thalassinum. The sequence continues at coordinate 150,368,212 of OX336397.1, forward strand.
TCACTGCTTCAAATCTGAGGGGTTCTTTCCCAATCTTTTTCAACCCCTTTTCCACCTTGTCATGCCCACCGCATTCTCCTTCGCTAGTCTTTTCACCTCCCAGTCCGCCTCGCAGTTGCTAGCATTCTTAGCTGTCACCTCGAAGGACCCCCGAATTCGATGCCCGGCTCTGCCAAGAAATTTAATTCTAGTCTGAGGCCTGGAACGGGGTACACTCAACATCGTGAGGCAAAATTGAGAATAGGCGGGTTCGATTCCCACCTCTGCAATCTTGGAAGTGGATTTCCATGGTTTCCTCACTTCTACTCCAGGCAAATGCCAGGATGGTACCTAACTTAGGCTCATGGCCGCTTCCTTCTCAAATTCTACCTCCATTACAAAATCACACATTAGTACAAACACACAGGTTATCAGACAAATCTACACACACCCAAGTACACGAGGCTCCATGACCACGATTTCGCAAAACCCCTAAATCAATCAACAACAACAAGTTAGTATAAAACTAAAACCAAAAAAATAATTTAAAATAATATGTGTTAATTAAATTCCATTTGAAGCTGTCTTCTGAAATAAGATTAAAATATGCCAAGATGTTCCTTTGCTTACAAACAGAAAACCAACTTAGTTATGTCTTAAACACTGACCTCAACAAGCTGAGTGGAGAGGGAACCATTCTCTGCTAAATGTAGGAAAGCATGAAGCATTTCAGTCGCGTTTGGACTCATTTTCTTAAGAATTTTATGTGGAATTTATATAAAAATGAAAATTGTAAATTTAAACTTAAAATAAAAAAAGTTTTAGTCCTGTGGGACAGCGTCAGTAGGTGAGTCATTGATTACCATCGGCCGGTCAGGTGAGCGGGTCGGGAGGATGAGTGAGTGACGTGAGTTGAGTTCCGAGAAATTCCTTAATCCTCTGGGTATCATGGCCAAGCGGAAAGACTATAAGGTACTTGTGTTGTTGTTGTTTTATTTGAGGGGCTTGAACAAAAAAAAGTACTCGCATTATATCTCTGCCGGTGAGGACCGTTGCATTTCTGAGCATTCGAGCCATCAACTCCTTTACTCCTATTCATAAGACATTACCCCACAGTTTGGGGCTCGGGAGTTCTGACGGCCGACTTAGCATAATACACTCGGCACACTAATTAGTGCTTGCCACACAATTTGTTTGTGTGCCAATTTGAGAAATGTCTTTGGTGAGGTTAGTACAGTCTGTATACTTTTCCTGGAAGTAATGACGTAGTTCACCGGCAGAGATATAACGTGGGCACTGTACGTCGCGTCGTGGTCAATAATCCAGTGCACTTAGATGTATATGTGTGTAATTTTTTCTGATAACCTGTGTTATTGTTATTGTTAATTTGTAATTCGGGTGAGGATTGGGAAGGAAGTGGCCTTGGCCGTAAGTTAGGAACTATCCCAGCATTTTCCTAGAGTTGAAGTGGGGAGAACCACGGAAAATCACTTCCAGGACGGATGGAACCCACCTCTTCTCAGTTTTTCCTCACAAGGCTGAGTGTACCGCGTTCTATCCCTCAGACCAGAATTAAATTTGTTGACAGAGGTAAGAATCGAACCTGGATCTTCGGGGCAACAGCCAAGAATGTTATTTGTTGCTGTTGCTTATTTTAGGGGCTTTGCGACATCGTGGCCATGTAGCTCCGTGTACTTGGGTGTCTGAGGAATTTGTCTGATAACCTGTGGCACTGTGATGTCTGTTCTAGCGCGTGTATTTGTAATTGAGGTAGAATTTTGGTAGCAAGTGGTCGTGGTCTTACGTTAGGTACCATCCCGACATTTGACTGGAGTAGAAGTGTGAAACCACGGAAAAACACTTCCAGGGTGGGTGAGGTAGGAATCAAACCCGCCTTTTCTCAGTTTTGCCGCATGAGGCTGAGTGTATCTCCTTCTGGCCATCAGACCAGAATTAAATTTCTTGGCAGAGGTAGGAATCGAAACGGGACCTCCGGGGCACATTGAAGAATGCCAGCCGCTACATCATTAGGTGGACACAATATTACAAACACTTTTACAAATTTAGCCGGCCCCGTGGTGTTGGGGTAGCGCATCTGCCTCTCACCCGGAGACTCCGGGTTCGAATCCCGGCTCCGCCAGGAATCTTAGAAACTGACTTGAGGGCTGGAACGGGGTGCACTCAGACTCGTGAGGACAATTGAGTAGCTGTCTGACAGTGAGGCAGCGCCCCGGTCACGAAAACCAAGATTAATGGTCGAGGGGAGTCGATGCACTGACCACGGGCACTGAGGTGGGGGCTCCAAAGGATAAGTAGATTTTTGCCAAACGGCCCAGATCGTTGAAACGGTGTAGATTTGTGCCTAACAGCAGAGAATGGAGTGGTCTGTCCGAAATTTAATGTGGCTGGTGTTACCCGCAGGGTTCCAAAGGGTAAGTATGTAAAATTTTGTCAGATCGGTGAAACGGTGTAATGAAGTGGTCTGTACGAAATTTCAAGAAGTGTTACTCGTCAGGTTCCGAAGGGTAAGTATGTAAAATTTGGTTCAGATGGGTGAAACGGTGTAGATTTTTGTCAAAGGGCCTAAATGCAGGGAAAGGAGTGGTCTGCCCGAAATATCAAGTAGACAGGGTTACTCCTCGGGTTCCAAAGGGAAAGTATGTAAAATTTGGTTGAGATTGGTGTAACGGTGTAGATTTTTGCCAAAGGGTAAGTATACAAATTTTGGTTCAGATCGGTGAATCGGTGTAGATTTGTATAAATAGCAGACAGACAGACAGACAAACAGGCAAACATTCAGCTTTATATATATATATATATAAATAATATATATTATATATATATAGATAGATAGAAGATAGATGATGGCACTTTTTGAGGTTTCAGCCAGCTCCCGGGCTGAATACCTAACAGACTACAATGTAACAAAGGTTAATAGACTATACACAAGCTCGAATACACGGGGCTGAAATAACCACGATATCCGAGACCTTAAATGAAACAACACCATCAACGATGGTTGGTTCCTCAGTTTAGGGGCTGCGACAACACGGTCATGTAGCCCCGTGTACTTTGGGTGTGTGTAGAATCTGTCTGATAACCGGTGTTAATTGTGATTGCTGTATTAGTGTATGTTATCTGTAATTTAGGTAAGGACTGCAGATGATCAATTTCAAGTAGTTCCTACTTTTGTTACCAAATGCTACCGTCAACGACACCTAGCTGCGAACGTGGCTACTAGATGCGACTGCAACCGGCACCTGGTGATGAACGTTGTAACTTAATAGAGCGTTAATTTAGCTTCAGACAATTGTAGTTAGTGGAAGGTTCTTTTACATTCATAAATCTATGACATGGACCCGCCGGCTTTACTTCCCCTCTGAAAGAAGGCATACTGAGGGATTATTATCCTCTTAATCCGCGATCACGGGCACAGAAGCTCAGCTTGCTACCAACTACGCCACCAAAGCCCCCTTCACTCCAACTACGAGAAGTTGGACATTCCCGCGTCAAATCTCGGATTTTTCCAAGTTGGACGCGAGAAGGCCGTTGGTTGGGTCATGGAGCCCTGTCCTTACTGCGGTCATTGCCCTCTTCAAAGCTAGCAGATAGCGGCCATGCTGTACAATATTAAAACTTTGAGATGGGTTTTTCTTGTTCCAGAGGCGGCCTGTTGCAAATCACTGTACCGGTGAATCTAGAAGGGAGCAATGGGTATTATGTCCACATGTCCCTCAAGATGACCTATTACTGAAATGTTGCTGTTTTTAAGAAATAAAGAAAAGAAAGATAGTTTTTGTTTGTAAGAAAAACTTCAAGCACCATGGTTGATTTTTCAAGTTGCACCATCGTTATATCGATGGTAGCCTACGGATGCTTGTAATAACAACAATAATAATCATGTTATTGGTTTTACGTCACTTTTAACTACTGCGGATTTTAGAGACGCCGGGGTGCCTAAGTTTTGCCCGGAAGGGGATCTTTAACGTGCCAATAAATCTACTGACACAGCTTCCTCGCATTTGCGTACCCTCAAATGCCAACTGAATGCGCCAGGATTCGATCCTGCAACCTTGGGCACAGCAGGCGAGAATGTTACCGCTGAGGCACGCAGCCAGTGTGGATGCATATAGTGGCGTAACTAGGGGAGGTGATTAGGGGGATCAATCCCCCACCCCGAGAGCCAAATATGTTTTTAAAACGTAATTTGATGAACATTTTATTTAAGAAAGCCCATTCTTGAATTGTTGACAAACGATTGGATTATGCACATTTATGATTTGAGAACCTTTGTGGAGTTTGAAGCCATTTTTCAGTGTTGCCTAAGTAAACAAAAGTTTGGTGCTTTTCAGTCGGTCAACAGGAATGTACCCGAAAAGAGCTGGGTTATGCCATAATCCTGAAATAAATTACATGAGATTAATAAATATGAATTTATTTCAGGATTAGGGCATAACCCAGCTCTTTTTGGGTACATTCGTGTTGACCGACTGAAAAGCACCAAACTTTTGTTTAGAAACTTTTTTGTTACTTGTGTAGTGTTAGGCACATTGAGAGGTGCAAATGTTACCGAGATCAAATGTATATGTTTGCTTTTATTGATTGTCTTATTCTGTACCCCGCACAAAGCAAAACACAAAAACAAATACATGACCAAAACAAAAGCAAAAAGCAAAATACAACAATAAAATCAGAAAACAAACAAAACCTAAAACACTAAGCAAAAAGCAACATTCAAAAAAGAAAGTAAAAGCAGAAAAAACACAGAACCAAAAGAATAAACACGAAGTAAAAAGCAACATTCAAAAACAGTAGCAAACACAGAAAAAACACAGAACCAAAAACAAAGCAAAACGCAAAATTCAAAAAAAAGCAAAATCAGAAAAAAACACTGAGCCAAAAACAAAAAAACACAAAGTAAAAATGCAAAATTCAAAAACAAAACCAAAAGCAGAAAAAAACAGAACCAAAATAAAAAAACACAAAGCAGAAACAAAATTTAAAAACAAAAGAGAAGGGCAGAAAACAAACACAAAATAAAAATTAAATAACAAAAAGCAAAATTGAAATGCAAAAGCAGAAAAAGACACAAATGAAAAAAAAAATAATTGTCGCCTCCGTAGCGTAGCGGTCAGCTGCCGCCCCGGAGGTCCAGGGTTCGATTCCCGGCTCTGCCACAAAATGTGAAAAGTGGTAAGAGGACTGAAACGGGGTCTACTCAGCCTCGGGTGGCCCAAATGAGTAGAGGGAGTTCGATTCCCACCTCAGCCATCCTCGAAGTGGTTTTCCGTGGTTTCCCACTTCGTCTTCGGGCAAATGCCGGGATGGTACTGCCCCCGTAAAATGAATTATAAGGGATGAAAATGGGAATAATACTTTTTTTTTCGAAGCCCTTGATAAAATTTAACCAAGGAATATGATGGCTGGAACTTGGCAGAAACCAGTCGTGAGGCGACGTCGAGCTAGGAGGGAAATTCCATCATGTGATTGTATTGCGCAATGGAAGTTTCGAGAAGCTTGGAATCGACCTAGCAACAGTGAATATTCCCAGGATTTGTTTAGATATTGTTATAAATTATCCCATTGGATATGAGCTTACAGCCAATAGGATGAAGTTTTAGAGAAGACGGGAGTTCCAGCAACTAAATTTGTATGGATATTTAATTCATTTAAGCCCTTAAAGAGTGAATTTACATTTTGGAAAAGGGAAGACTATGATAATAAAATATTGGAAATATTTTATAAGTCAATAGCAGGTCGCTATTGGAAGAAATAAGCGATTTGCTAGAGCCCGCGCGAATTCGAGAGGGAACTCGAAAAGGCGGCTAAAATCGGTAGACTTGGAGGGGAGACGCCAAGCACCGAGGCTCTTGTGTATCTGAACGTCGAAGAGGTGAGACGTGTGAAATTGGCGGAGAAAGGAGTTCCGAGTGTTTCACCGGTCTAGTAGAAGGTGACCCGTGGAGACAAGGCTTGAGCGAGAGAGGAATCTGGAGACGGCCGCGCCTTGAATCTAGGTGAAGTTGCGAGGTTTACATTTACCGCATTAACTTCGGTCTGATCGACTTCAGAGAATTCATTTCAACTACGTATTGTAGCTGACTAACAGATACTGTATATTGCAAACTTACAGAAATTTGGAAGAATTATTTCAGCAATTATAAGCAGTTTTGTGAAGCGCGAGAAAAGTGTTTTTCTCCAGCGCGAGTCGACACTTTGTCCGAGCGACTGCAGCTCAGGCAACAGCCACCCGTGAGTACGAGTGTGTGTTACTATTGCTTGTGTGGAACTGTATTACAGCACTTAGGATGGAGATGTATTCCATAGTGAAGAACAATATTCAGTCTAGCATTATGAAGATTATTATGGACTAGACTATTATGTGCGCCAGGAGTATAGGCAGATAGAAGCAATATAGGCAGCGATGGAGCATCGTTAGAGGAGACTGTTCGTGAATGTCTACTTAGTGAGCAATCATGAGACTCGATGCACAACTCCATTCTAGTGGATTCTCGTCAAACATGAGCTCAACATTAACATCAGAGACTACAGAACGATGTTCAGATTCCATCTACATGAATGTTCGTTATACGAGTGAGGTCCAAGACTTTCCCTTCAAATGCATTTTGAAGTGGAAAGCAGAACTTTCGACGCTACTCACTGTTATAATGAGACTGTGCTGTGACGGAGATAGAAGAAGCATCAAGATTTTCAAGAGGTCCAGGGTTATCCCGGTCAAAATGAAGATGATGATTGGAGGCTCGCAGTTCGATTCCGGTCGGAGCTTGCTGTTTCCAGTGGGGGAATTCGTTCCTTTCCTGAGGTCACGAGTTCGTGGAGACGAACTAGGATCCAGCCCAGATCTTTGGGAGATGTAACATCAGAGTATTTTGTTATACTCTATCTTGATCTTCTAGACTTCGAGACCAGGTAGCAGTGTTCACTAACCTTGTAGTTAGAGCTTGTAGTGACATTTACTGAGCAAATCCTTTATCCATTTTTCGATACAGTATTTATGTACTCCATGTATAGCATTTTTATTCTTCGAAATTGATTAGCCTATAGTGATCGTCAAGCGATGCTATTATCTTCGTTTGTTAGGAATCCAGTTTCTGAACTGAGATTATTTACTTGTTCGAGGAACAAGATTTTGTCATTTCCTTTAAGGAACAGTAATTTATCTTCGACGTTTTTGTATTCATTTTGAATATAGGTAATAGACATTTTCGTCTATGTTACCCATTAAATTAATTTTTATTAGTTTAATTTGGGCATTTTATCCGTCGAGAAGCAACGTCAAGAAAGAAGATCTTGGTAGTGATATATTGTGAAATAACATGTTACATTGTGGAAAAGAAACATTTAACGTAGACACGATTATTATCGTCAGAACTCATAGATATTCGTTCTGAATGAAGAGAACACGAATATGACTAACTGTATGTTTTTATTGAAGAAAGCTTTGAACTTTCAGTCATTTAAGTTATTTGAAGCTAGAATCTTCTTGGAAGATTATTTATCATCCGACTTTAGGGTAGTTATTGTTTGATATCCTCGTCGTGATAGATTCTTGTTGGACACAAACACATACATATGATGTTGTGATTAATTACTTAGGAGGAGTAATATCATGTCACGTTGTAGACATAATATTCCTTCTTCGATTAAAGTCGAACCCAGATGTGTGAAGATGAGATGTACAGTAGTATTTTTATTAAATGTATGCACGATAGTTTATACTTATCAGAGTATCGTTTCAAGAGTATTAAGTGAGGAGTTTCAATATCGTGAAATCGAGAGGTCGTTAAGATGTATAAATTATTAATTTAACAATTGTTGTTATTGTTCATCAGACCAGCGATTGTGGTGACAACACTGTGAAATTATGCCCTTTTAAAGGAATGCCAGGTCGACAGAAGTGGAGTTGATAACCCTTTGATAGTGTTTTTTTGTGTATTTCCGTATGTAGTTGGCATACGAGGTTATTGCGAAGGTGTGTTCCGCATTTTATAGTAGAGTCATTGCGTGGGCATGACTAGTGTTGGCAAAGGCATTTAGACTGTGAGTAGAGAGTACTCCTTATTTTGTTATACACAACATGGAATTTAGATAGGACAGGAAGGTTCACGGTTGAAATTGGAACTGGAAATTGATGATGACAGCTGTTATGCTATACTTTTATAGAGATTATTAAACCAGACTTGTAACAGCATATGTTTCACCTTTAGTGGTCGAATGTATTAAACTTATTTTGACACCAGATCAGATAGGAGAGACTAGTGGTGGTTATTTCTGGTGATGTAGAAGATATTAAAGATCACAGTTCACTGTATTTGACATAACTGCTAGATCAGAGCGCAGGCTCGACTGTATTTAGACGCTATTACTTTGGAAGAATTATAGCTGGTGCTATAAGCGTCATTATACATTCTTTTAGTGTTAATCTTTATTATTTATCAATCGAGTGTATAACGTGTTAAGAACAGGAAGTTTTCGTTTGTTTAACGTAAAGATTAGAGTGTGAATGAGTATGTGATTGCATGTGGTTTGTTTCTTGTTCAGTGCGAATGAAATGAACTCAATTGGGACGTCACAATGCGAGAGTCAGAGTCGAGAAGGCTGTGATGAGACAATGTTCACGAGGTTCGTGCTGCCGTAGTTACATCTCATTTGGAGAGGTTTTTGGATATCACATTGGAGTGCGAATCGTATATCAAAGTATTCTAGATACCTACAACACTTTTCTAAGTATTATTCCTAATATTTGTGAACCTTGCCGTAAGTTACGTGAAGTGGAAAATACACAACCTAAAACTCTGTTCTGATCAACCCAACATGGCCGCCGCCTCTGTTGATAGAGGTCGGCGTCTCTTAACGAACACAGCGAATGATAAAACTTCTGACGTATCAACCCACCAAGTACCAAACCAACCAATGAATTATTATAATACTGTAAATAACCCTGATTTTAACAACAGTACATCTGGCACCCAAATGACAACTACAATAACTACCGGTACCAAAGAAACAAATCCAAGGTCAAGCTATTCTGCAATAGCTCAATCTCTCCCCTCCAAATAACAAGCTATCGTAATTGAATCCCAAGATGGAATAAGTATCAAAGATTATGTGCTAGCTGTAGGAAAACTCACTAGGCCTAGCAACATTCATTTTGTTTCACGATTATCGAATGGACGAATATGCATTTTTCTTTCTAGCAAGAAAGTTGTTGAAGAGTTAATATTAGCAAACCCCAAGATCTTAATAAACAATGTATCTTTGGAAATACGACCACTCTTAACAAAAAACAAGCGTATTATATTATCAAACGTTTGTCCTGTAATACCCAACTATGTAATTGAAGAGGAATTTTTAACAATGTTTCTCTAGACTATTCTAGCGATGACTAATCTCTCCCTCTATAATAATGGAAATGGATATTTTGCTATTCTTTATCATACTTATGGCAATAACACTACTCCAATGGAATATCAACAGCTATCGATCCCAGTTAGAATTCCTACAACTCCTAATAAATAAACACCAACCACCCATTATCTGTTTCCAAGAGACCAACTTCCGGAACGATTTTGCTGCTAATCTAAGACTTTACAATGTGTATCATAAAAACAGAACTAATGCAAGTCATGCAAGTGGAGGAGTAGCTACCTATGTCAAAAACAATATATACCTTAGAGAAATTTCTTTAAACTGCAATTTGGAAGCTGTAGCCGTCTCATTGCATTTACCTCCCTCTCTGTGTATCAGCAATATTTATATACCAAACAGTTATCTATTTTACGGAGATGATCTACGAAATCTTATCCGTCAGCTACCTAAACCATTCATTCTAGTAGGCGACTTCAACAGCCATAACAGGTTATGGGGCAGTCACCGCTCCGATGCAAGAGGGAAGGAGATAGAAAAGATACTAGATGAATTTGACCTAATTCTAATGAATTCAACTGCTCCAACTCGTTTCGATATTGCTCATGGAACCTATAGTAGCATAGACCTAACTATCTGCACTCCGGAGATAGCAACTGGTTTCGACTGGTCTGTCTATTCGACACTCCAAGGAAATAGTGACCACTTCCCCATACTGATCAATAACGACAACGCTTCAATCGACGCCCCGATACCCCAAACCCTTAAATGGATCTTAAATAAAGCAAATTGGACGCAGTTCAATCATATAGTCAACAACCATTTAATTGGCCTAACCCATCCACATGACTTCCCTTCCAAACACATCAATGATATTGTTCAAGATTTTACAGAAGCAATAGTTAAATCTGCAAACCTTAGTGTTCCGAAAATAAAGATAAACCCGTGTAAGAAGACAGTACCTTGGTGGAATGACGCATGCAAGGAAGCTCCAAAGAATAATAAAAACCATGCTTTCTATGTCTTTAAGAGAAAACCAACTCCTGAAAATAAAGCCCAATTTCAGAAATGCAGAGCAATCGCCCGAAAAGAAATTAAAGATAGCAAAAAGAACTCGTGGCTGACATTTGTTTCCTCACTAAATTCTCAAACTCCACAAAAAGAAGTATGGAATAAACTCAAACGTGTAAATGGTACATATAACCAGTTCCACATTACTTCTCTCAGAAACCCGAATTATGGATCCTTCATAACCAACCCTCAAAACATTGCTGATAAATTAGCTGACACATTCTCCGAGATTTCTAGTGACCACAATTATGACCAACATTTTCTCCATATAAAGAAAACCAGCGAACCTCTTGATACAAAAAGAACCTCCTCCGACTCCAATTCTAATTTAAATGAACCTTTTCAATTACAGGACATGATTATTGAACTTGACAAATGTGGCAAATCCAGCCCTGGCCCAGATACGGTCCCTTATGAGTTCCTAAGCCAGCTCCCACTAAACGCATTAAATTATCTTCTGGCTATTTTCAACTACATATGGACCTCGCAGACGTTCCCTGATCAATGGCGCAGAGCCATTTTTGTTCCAATACTCAAGCCAGGGAAGGATAACTCAATTGCAGAAAATTACCGTCCAATCGCTCTAACAAATGCAATGTGCAAATTAATGGAGAAAATTGTTAACAGGAGATTACGATGGTATCTTGAACATATAAACTTTTTTAGTGATGTACAAAGTGGATTTCATAAAGGACGTTCAACTGTCGATACTCTCATAAGTTTGGAATCTGAAATTAGGGAAGCTTTCCTAAACAACCATCACCTCATAGCAGTTAGTCTAGATATTGAAAAGGCATATGACATGGTGTTCAAAGACCATGTACTTAAATCATTGATGGAATATAACATTTCAGGAAATATGCTCTATTTCATCTACAACTTCCTCAAAGATCGTAGAATTCAAGTTAAGACAAATGGCATTTTGTCACACGAAGTTACAATCGACAATGGAGTCCCTCAAGGATCAGTTATCAGTGTTACTTTATTCCTGGTCGCAATAAACGGAATTGTATCCAACATCCACTTGCCAGTAAAGGCTTGTCTTTTTGCCGACGATTTGACCATATTCTGTGCTGGAAGAAATAGTTCAACTACTCAACAACTACTTCAAGAATCACTTGAAAATATTCAACAATGGGCCAAGATTACTGGATTCAAGTTCTCCAAAACGAAGTCCAAATGCATAGTATTCTCTAAAAACAAACACTCTCTACCAGATCCCGAGCTCAACATAAACAATCATAAAATTGAGACAGTATCTACTCTTAAAATCCTGGGAATTCTGTTTGATAGTAAATTAAGTTGGATTCCATACCTGAAAAATCTCAAGGATGAGTGTCTACGACGGATTAATTTAATGAAGATTCTCGCAGCAAAAAACTGGGGAGCAGACTATCAAGTGCTCATGAATACTTATAGATCAATTATTAGGGCCAAATTAGATTATGGCAGTATAGTATAAAACTCTGCAACAGCGTCTTCCCTCAAGATCCTTGATTCTATCCAGTCAGCTGTTCTTCGAATTGCTCTGGGAAATCTCCGCACCAGTCCAGTAACCAGTATGCAAATAGAAGCCATTGAACCACCTCTTGCAATTAGACGTCAACAACTAAGTTTATCATATGCACTCAAAGTATCAACTATGACTAAATCACGCATTAAGTCGTATGTTTTCCCTACTAACAGCCACACAAGAACAAACACTGAATCAAGACGACAACCTTCGCCCTTCAATGTCAGAATATCCAAGTTCCTTGAAGAATTAAACCTAAATATTTCTCCCATACTACTCTCAGACCATTCTCTTGATATCCTACCATGGACAATTACCTTACCAACAGTCAACTTCGAACTGAACAACTTGGTTAAAAACCAAACTGACAGATCACAGTACCATCGATTATTTCTTGAAATCTGCAATAGATACCCAATGCACAGTGCTATTTATACTGATGGTTCGAAATATGACGAAAGAAACGGTTGTGGGATAATTTATCCTGACCATACCATGCTTTTTCGACTTCCTGAATCTTTCACTGTCTATTCTAATGAACTCTTTGCTCTTAAACAGGCCATGAAATACATTTTGAATACAGCCAGCTGCAACAACTCATTTATTATTTACTCCGATTCACGAAGTGCATTAAACGCAATAGAGAATGTATCTTCGACAAACGTCCTTGTACAAGAAATTCAACTGATATTCCATAAAGTGGTGAAGCAAGGTAAACAAGTCATATTTGTGTGGGTACCCTCTCACAGAGGCATTCATGGCAATGAATCTGCCGATCAAGCAGCTAAAGAAGCCACACTTGTACCTTTATGTGATCCTACAATAGCTACACCTCATACTGACATAATTTTCTACGTCAAAAGAAATGTATTCCAACAGTGGAAGAATCATTGGCTTAGAACTTCTACCAGTAAACTCCATGAAATAACATCAGGAACCACAGAACAAAATCTCCATCATAAACTTTCCAGGCAAGATCAAGTTCTAATATCACGAATAAGAATAGGTCATACCAACATTGTTTGTTGTTTGAGTCTTCAGTCTTTTGACTGGTTTGATGCAGCTCTCCATGCCTCCCTGTCCTGAGCTAATCGTTTCATCTCTACATAGCTACCACACCCTACATCCGAGGCAATCTGTTTAACATATTCTAACCTTGGTCTACCCCTACAGTTCTTGTCCTCGACCCTTCCTTCCATAACTAAGCTTGCTATTCCTGGGTGTCTTAGTATGTGTCCTACCAACCTATCTCTTCTCTTCATTAGCAGTCGCCAGAAACATCTCTCCTCTCCCACTCGTCTTAATACCTCTTTGTTTGTAACCCTATCTACCCATCTGATCTTCATCATTCTCCTGTAGCAACACATTTCAAATGCTTCAATTCTCCTCTTTTCTGCTGCACCAATAGTCCAAGTTTCACTTCCATAGAGCGCCACGCTCCAGACAAAGGCTTTCAAAAATGACTTCCTAATACCTAAATCTATATTCGATGTCAGCAGATTCCTTTTTTGTAGAAATGCTTTTCTTGCCTGAGCAAACCTACTTTTTATATCCTCTTTGCTTCGTCCATCACTGGTTATTCTGCTTCCTAGGTAACAGAAATCTCCTACTTCCTTCAGCTTTTCACCTGCCAATTTGATCTCCATAGAGGTTTGTGATTTATTTCGGCTGCATTCCAGTATTTTTGTTTTACAATTATTAATTTTCATCATGAATTCTTTCCGTAAGACGGAGTCCATACCATTCAAAAACTCATTCAAATCCTCAGGCTTGTTGGCCAAGATGACGATGTCATCAGCAAATCTCAGAGTTGAAATTATTTCTCCTTGAATCTTCACTCCCACTTTAAATTTTTCTCTAATTTCCTTCATTGCTTGTTCAATGTAAAGATTGAAAAGTATGGGTGATAAGTTGCAGCCTTGCCTTACACCTTTCTGAATACCAGCTTCTCTCTCATGTCCTTCAACTCGAATGACTGCTGTCTGGTTTCTGTATAGATTGTATATCACCCTCCTATCCCTGTACTTTATTCCAATCGATTTCAAAATGTCAAACAATTTAGTCCAATCAACGTTATCAAAGGCCTTTTCTAAGTCTACAAAAGCCATGAACGTTCTCTTATCTTTCCTTATTCTACCTTCCAAAATCAGCCTAAGACTTAGTACAGCTTCCCTTGTTCCTACATTTCTCCTGAAACCAAACTGGTCTTCACCCAACTCCGTTTCTATCTGGCTCTCAATCCTCTTGTAAATTATTCTAGACAGGATCTTTGAAGCATGAGTAATCAAGCTGATTGTACGATAATCTTTACATCTGTCAGCTCCCACTTTCTTTGGTATAGGGATGATTTCATTCTTCTTGAAATCAGGGGGTACCTCACCTGTCTCATAAATCCTACACACCAAGTGAAATAACCTGATCAGACCTTCCTCTCCTATGCAGCGTAGCAACTCAATCGGTATATCATCTATGCCTGGTGCTTTGTTCCTGCTTAAGTCTTCCAAAGCTCTATCAAATTCTGATCTCAATATTAAATCTCCTTTCGCATCCTCATCAATTTCCTCCTCCCTTTCCATTACATGATTCTCAATCTCCTTTCCCTTATACAAACTCTCTATGTAAGCTTTCCATCTCTCAGCCTTTCCATTTGTGTCCTTAATATTACAGCACTTAGTCTTCTTTTCCCCAAAAATATTCTTAATCCTTCGATAAGCTGTGTCTACTTTTCCTAATTTCAGACAATTTTCTATACCAGCACATTTCTCTTTCAACCATTCTTCTTTCGCTTCCTTGCACTTCTTGTTAACCTCATTTCTCAGACGTCTGTATTCTGCTTTCCCCTTTTCATCTCTTACATTCTTGTGCTTCCGCCTTTCATCCATCAATTCGAGTATATCCTGAGTGATCCACGGTTTTCTACCTATTCTCTCTTTCCTACCAATGTTTTCTTCTGCGGATTTTGTTATTTCTTTCCTCAAAAGTGCCCATTCGTCTGCAATTGAAGCTTGTTTAGGGTTTTTCATTAGTCCTTCCTTTATACTCTTCTTGAATCTTTCGTTTACATCCTTCTCTTTCAGTCTGTCTATTGCCCACCTTTTTGGCTTTTGACTTTTCTTCAGTTTCTTCAACTTTAATCTGCATTTCATTACAACCAGATTGTGGTCAGAGTTTATGTCAGCACCAGGATATGTTTTACAATCCAAAATCTGGTTTCGAAACCTCTGCTTGACCATAATGAAGTCGATTTGGTAACGCCCTGTATCTCCTGGTCTCATTACCCACAGCTATCTCCTCGAGAAGAAACAACCCCCTATCTGCTCAACATGTAACAGCGTACTGACTGTGCAGCACATAATCTCAGACTGTGCTCTCTCCAACCACTGGCGCCAGCACAACAGCATTCCCAAGAAGATATGTAAGGCCTTCTCATCTCTTTCACAGCTCAAAAAACTCATCAAGTTCTTCAAAGACTCGGAACTTTATTTCAAAATCTGATTGATCAACTCATAGTAGTGGGACTTTTCTTTATTTCTAGTGTTCATTTTATGATTTTATAGTGTATTCATTTCAATGTATTGTATGTATTGTATTGTATAATGTAAATCTACAGTGAAAGTCGCGATAAGACTTTCCAAGTTAAAGCGACTATAAATGAATCTAATAAAAAACATGCGAGAGTGTGAATGTTAGTGTGTATAGAAATTTTATGCCAGTAGCATGTAGGATTTGAGTGTAGTTCACGTATTTGTCTGACGTGAATCTGCCATTGTTATGAAGAACTCGTTTCCAACCAAGGCCATAGCACGGCCAGGCCAAGCAAATGGGGAGAGATGTGGCAAACTGCCCGGCTCACTTTTTTTTAAACCAGTCAGACTGGTAATGTAGCGGTGAATGTTATGTCATCGGACACGTGGCAATGATCGCGTGCGCCGAGCGCCCATATGTATTTGGGAACGTGCCAGAAGAATGTTAATACACCGAGGTGTGTAATTGTTGTACAGCTTGTTGTATGGATCCAAGCTACACCAAATTTTGTCATTATATTGATAGCACGTGGTTCTGTCTGTGGTGTGAGAGTGGAGATGAATGAATGGGAGTGTGAATTTTATTTTGTAGTGTGAATGTTTAGCGTTAGTTTACATTTGTTATTAAATTGTTTAGTTTTATTAGAAGCCGTGTTGTCGTGAATTATTTTCGATATAAGGAGATGCAACTGTGAAACCCATTTTAGGTCCAGAGAAGCTGACCACGAGATTCCCGAGATTAAGGTAGGTGTTTTACCGCGAGCTAAGTGTATTTTTCATATAATTCACAGTTGTATTGTAATTTCCGCCACGTATATTCGCGAGGGTCTAGTTGGAGGTAGATCCTTGACTTGTATTTTGCGCCGGAGCAGTCAAGGTCTACAAATCCAGCCGTTGCTTCGGATATCCAACAGACCGCCTCTAGAATATACGGGGACAGTACCTAATGTAAGGTCACAGCCGCCTGCTTCCCGCTTCCTTGCCTATCCCTTCCAATCTTCCCCTACCTCCCCATCCCTCATAGGGCCCCTGTTCGCTTTGCAGGTGAAGCTGCCTGGGCGAGGTGCTGATCACACCTCCTCAGTTGTATCCACTCTGACCAGATGTTCCCAGCTCTAGGACACTGCCCGTAGAGGCGGTAGTGGTGAGCTCCCTCACTGAGTCCGTGGGTTCCACCAAACTGGAGGGTAAAATCGATTTTAAAAGAAGCAGAAAACAAACACAAAACCAAAAATACAAACCATAAAGAAAAAATATAAAACAACAAACACAAAACCAAAACTCAATTAGTTCAGATTTGACTCCACTCATACTCATTCTGGTAATGTCCCTGCTGCAGAACAATTGCATTTAGACATCTGTGTGAACATCCTAGCGATAAGATTTACACTTAGATACAGTATTGCTATTTAATACACCTACTGTACCTGTGTAAGTGCACTGTACTGTCGTGTACAGTAAGGAAGGAAGATTGTAGTTTTACCTGACCGTGAATCTTGTGATTATGAGCAGGGGCGTATATGAGGGGGGATCTGTGTGAACCCCCTTCCCAAAATAAAAGAAAAAAGCCAATCAAAATAAGAATCTGTTGCTTTGGTAAAAGCATAAAATAATTGTAAATTTGGTTGTACGCTAATCTTAACTTATTGGCTAATTTATAAACAAATTAAGATTGAAATTAGACTACCTCGTGGTGTAGCAGCTAGCATTCTTGGCTGCCACCCCGGAGGTCCGAATTCGATTCCTGCCTCTGCCAAGAAATTGTAATTCTGGTCTGAGGGTTGGAGCGGGGTACACTCAGCCTTGTGAGGCAAAACTGAGAATTCCACAGTGCGGTACTTTTGATAAATGAATTATCAATTTGTAAAAAGAATAAATGTTTAGGTTTCTGCTTAGTAAATTGACAAATATTTAGATATTTCCATTCATACTCCATAGGCCATAATAGAAAATTAATTGACTGTAAAATTGTATTTGTGTGTTGTGTTGTATTTTACAACTTTTTTTGTATTACCACTAATCGTAGGCTATATAAACTTAGAATTTTACAATTAACTCTTATCTAAAATAATTACACAAAGTTATATACTCTAAGATATTGGTTTATATTTCTGGATATTTTGCTGTGACAATCCCCTGAGAATACTCACAATTTTACAGAATAAACAGCCCCTCCCTCCTCCTCCCCGAAAATATATTGTATATAGGCCACCCCCATTTTTGTAGGCGTGTTATTCTGTGATAAATATCTTATGTAATATTGTTTTCAGGTTACCTAATGTAATTTGGCACAATTTGTGTTGACCGACTGAAAAGCTTTCTATAACTGAAGACTTTTGCCTTCCTCTTCTCCCAATGAACTCACTGTGTTGCCGCTTGAACTCATGTCCATCTTGTATCATCCTGCTACTACAGAGGTAATGAAGATTTCTCGATTTTTCTCTCCAATGTTCAAACTCATTCAAGTGCCCCCTTCAGGGGCGTATATAAGGGGAGGGCCGCCCCCCCCCCCGAAATTTGTCACATATATTATTTGTTTATGAATTAAAACATTAAAAACCAATATAATCATGTACTATTGTTATGGCAACGTTGCAAAGCAAGGCGACGGTAGAGCGATGTAAACAGTGTGACAATCAGTTTGCTCTGATCTTATGTGTAACAACATAACCTCTTATTACTGTCCAGTGCCTTCGCTCTTATGAACGTAGGCCTACCAAGAACAGCAACAAGAGCCCTTGAAACGTGTGACAAAAGTTTCTTCCCTAACTTTTATACCCTTATCAAATTTTTGGCAAATTGGCCTCTCTCTGTAGCTACTGGTACTGCCGAACGGAATTTGAGTTGGTTGAAAACATACTTTAAGAAATTCTACTTCTGAAAACAGACTCAACAGTCTAGTATTTTAATCTATTCACAGAGACATACATATCACTGACGATGAATTTATGTACCGATTTGGCAATGCTTCAAAAAAACTTGACTTTATATTATAGTGGGAAGGTATTAAGAAGCGCCAATCTGGACTCAGACCACTACCTCTCAAAGATCAAACTGCGACTCCAACCTAGAAACAATAGATTACACAGAACCTCCAAGATGGTCAGATTTGATATAGAGCGACTTAAGAACAATCAAGAAGTCAGTCGAAGACTGAACAGTGCAGATCTTAACAACTGGGACCAACTGAAAGAAGCTCTTGTCAAGACGGCTAGTGAACTTGCTCCCCTCACTAGAAGAAAGAAACATCCGTGGTGGACTGAAGACTGTGACAACACAATAGCTCAAAGACAGACAGCCTGGATGAAATGGAACTCTAAAAAGACTAAGGAAAATTGGGAGAACTACTTGGAACGAAGGAAGCTTACAACCAAGATAATCCGAGGAACCAAACGGGCCTTCACACGCAACCAACTAACCCAAATCGAAGAGAACTTCGCTAAAAATAACACCAGAGACTTTTACAAAACATTCAAGCAGTCACTCGGAAAATACACTCCACCAAGTCTCCACTTCAAAGACTCACAGGGCAAACTGACTTTTAACGACAAGGACAACTGTCGCCTCTTAGCTCAGTACTTTAAGAACTTGCTCAACTGTGTTCCACCCAGCGAAGACTTTGACTACATACAAACAACACCAAACCCGGACTCGCTGCCTCCTTCACTGGAAGAAGTTCGTGAAATCATTCAACTTCTTAAGAACAACAAGGCAGCTGGAGAGGACTCCATTGTTGGTGAACTCTGGAAATGTGCTGGAAGCAATGCTGTGTGCAAACTCACCGAGATCATACAGAACATCTGGGAAACAGAGAAAGTACCACCTGACTGGACCTCAGCTCTGATCCATCCCCTCCACAAGAAAGGAGATTTTACTGACCTAAACAACTACCGTGGGATTTCTCTCGTCCCGGTAACATACAAGATTTTCTCCAAGGCATTACTAACACGGGCAGAAAGTCAACTGGACAGTCAACTCGGAGAATATCAGGGAGGCTTCAGGAAGGGCCGATCCTGTGCTGAACAGATCCTCAACCTGAAAACTGTACTTGCATACTCCAAATTGAGAAACCGCAAGGTGGTTGTCACCTTTGTTGATTTTAGGAAGGCCTACGACTCTGTTGATAGGGAAACACTTAATAGAATTCTCCAAGGACTAGGGTTAGACAACAAAACCCGCAAACTCATTCTAGAAACCTTGACCAATACCCATTCCAAGGTTAAATTTAGAGGCGAGGTCTCAGCAAGCTTCGAGATAAAAACAGGGGTGAGACAAGGGGATGGACTTTCTCCACTTCTTTTCAACTGTGTCCTTGAAAAGGTTGTGAGAGAATGGCGCAAGGAACTGACCAATATGGGTGTCCAGAGTGGGATATACCTGGGGCGTAGGAAGGAAGGACTGGTTGTAGATTGCCTGGCCTTTGCTGACGACATGGCACTTATTGCCGATTCTCTGGATACAGCAACAATGCAGGTCAATTGCCTCAGAAGACAGGCAGCCAAAGTGGGTCTTCAAGTGTCGCTGGAAAAAACAGAATTCTTCACCAACATCAAAGAAGCTAACAGAGAGATGCTACTAGAACAGGGAAAAATCAAGAGGATTGAGAAATTTAAGTATCTCGGCGAATGGATTGAACCCAACTTATCAGAAAGAGCATCATTATCCATGAGAGTCAACAAGCTGGAACTGGCTTATCGACTGACAAAGAACATCTACAACAAGAAATGCCTGTCACGCAACCTGAAACTGAAGCACTACACCTCAGTCATACGACCAGAAGCCCTGTATGCCATGGAGTGTCTCTCATTGAACCGAAGTGGTCTGATGGAGAAAATGGAAGTCAGAGAGAGGAGAATTCTCAGGAAGATCCTAGGTCCGGTAAAGGAAGATGAGGAATACCGTAGGCGGCACAATTCCGAGCTCTACGAACATATAGAAAGGCTCTCTGACTGTGCTAGGAAAAGGAGAGTAGCATTCTATGGTCATGTGGCAAGATTGCCTCCCAAAAGACTGACCAATAGGCTGTTCACTTTCTGGCAGAACAAGAAGGTTCGTACCACTTGGCTGACAGAAACTGAGAAAGACATTAATGAACTGGGAATATCAGATCTTCAAGACAGGCAATCTGTGAGACATGCCCTGAAGGAAGTCCATGGATTTCAGGAAAAACCCCGGAAGAAAGGTACCCCTTGGACAGATGAAAGGAAGGAGTTACACCGCCAGAAAATGCGACAACACTGGGCAAAGATCAAAGCTCAACAGTTGAACAAGCGTGGTCCAAAGTAGGCCCATTCGAAACAAGAAGAAGAAGAAGTGGGAGTTTTAAATCAAAAAAGTAACATTAAATGTTTTTGCATGTAAATTGGCAACTCTAACTAACACTAGGGGCGCTGCGGTCGGTCAGGATAAGTAGGGTAAAATACTCAATAACACGCGTTTGATATGGAACACTTTTTTATTTTTCGGTTATAGTCAGTAAATGTGGTCCCTAAAATAATGACAGTGATATTTTTTATTGTAGATATGTATAACTGTGCGATACGCGTGCTCTAATTTGTGTGTTCCACTGGATTTTATGTGTCAATTGCATATTATCAAGCATCGGTTGTCTGCTGGTATTTGGTTTTGAGCAGTTCGAGTCATGGCGCTGTTACGTTTAAAAGCTATATTGGAGTTTGCTCACTGTACCATAGACTCTAGAAATTATTTGCTGCTTGGTAGGGCGAAGGGGTGAGTTTAACTTGTATTTAAACTCGGGGGAGACAGGAATGCTTGATTTGGATGGTTGGCAGGTGGGGTTGGTGTTGAATATCGGACTGGTAGCAGGTTCTCGCAGAGTAGATATTTACCCTGCGAAGTCAAATTAGGCCTATATGATTCGTAATGGAATGGCTCGGATATCACAGAGCGAGGTGATGGTGGTTGGTAGGGTTATTGGAAATGAACTAGGGAGCAGGGAAGGATACCTGACTGATGAAGCTTGGCTGTCCTTGGCAGTCTTGGTATGGCTTGGCTCGGCGAGACTGTGCTTGGCTGTCTAGGTGCGGCTTGGCTTGGCGTAACAGTGAACAACCCGCTCCTGTTGTCAGTGAGTGTAGTGGTGAGTGGTCCAACCCGCTCCCGTTGCCCGTATTTATTTGGTATCGTCACCTTTCGGATATTGCTATTTGCATCTTTTGGAAAGTGATGCAAACTTATATCCGCAGCCCTCTTATACATCGATTTACAGCCGTAAACTGAGCAATATACTTTGCTTTTACTCATTTTGCACTCTATCAATGAGTAAAACTTATTACTTATGTATAAAGACACGAAGAATTTACCACGATCTGTTTACCAATACAAGAAACCATATACAAACAGTCACCACGTGACAAATGTACCCTACTTGGTAAGTTTCTCATTTTTACCGCTAGATGTCATATCAGATAGCTGGATACTATCAAGTGAGCAAGATGATTGTATTAATAAAAAGTATCATAAAATGGTCTTAGTTGTGTTTGACATTAACCAAACATAAAACATCAAAACAAATTGGTTGAAAAGTGATGCCAGAAAGCCTTAAAACTCATCATTTTGCCCCAAATTATAAAAAAGTTTCCCGGTGAGAACCCCGGACCCCCTATTATTTGGGCCTATATGAGTAAAACTTATTACTTATGTATAAAGACACGAAGAATTTACCACGATCTGTTTACCAATACAAGAAACCATATACAAACAGTCACCACGTGACAAACAGTAATTTGACACCCAGAGGTAGCTTGCATGTCGAATTTCGTTGTTCCTTGAATCACACCCGGTTGGGCACCCCCCGAAATAAAATTCTATATACGCCCCTGGCCCCCTTGGTTGGTTGGTTCCGTAGTTTAGGGGCTGCGACAACGCGGTCATGTAGCCCCGTGTACTTTGGGTGTGTGTAGAATCTGTCTGATAACCGGTATAAATTGTCATAATAATAATAATATCGTATGGCCTCGGGTGCGGGGTGCAAGCTTTGTAATTTGACACCCAGAGGTAGCTTGCATGTCGAATTTCGTTGTTCCTTGAATCACGATGAAAGTCAAGGAGGTTAGATATCTAAACTCCTTGAAAACTATAGCACTTTCTAGTAGAGAAATGAGGAACTTTGTGTTGGCGGAAATTCCCGAAATTAATTTTGTAATTAAGAACACGGCCTACTGAATTCAAATGGGGTCTTTGACATGGCAACATAGTATGACATGCGTGTCGTATTTTTGCCGCCTTTCGAAAAATCACTTACCACGGCCAGGAGCGAACCTTTAATCTTGGGGTTAGCAGACCGACACGCTATCCACTCACACACCGTGGCAAGCTATAAATTGTCATGACTGTATTACTGTGTGTTATCTTTTTTAAATTCAAGTAAGGACTGCAGACGATAATTTCAAGTAGTTGCTACTTTCTCTACCAAATGCTACCGTCCACGACACCTAGCTTTGAACTTGGCTACTAGCGGCTTCGCTGGCGTAGTTGGTAGCATGCTGAACTGCTGTGCTCAAGATAGCGGGTTCAAACACGGTCGAAGTCGTCAGATTTTTAAAGAGTGTTAAAATTCTTCAGTGTGCCTTCCTTCGGAGGGGAAGTAAAGCTGGCGGTCCCATGTCATAGATTTATGGCACGTAAAAGATCTTTCCACAGACTAAACTTGTGCGAAGCTAAATTTCTAGGTTAGATTTCGTTGGAACGCTCTATCAAAGTTCCAACGTTCACCACTAGGTACCAGTGACATCTGGTAGCGAAAGTTGGAACTACTTGAAATTGAACGGAACTTGTAGCTTGAAGTAGCTACAACTTACTATCTCTGGCGAGCCGAACATGTCCTCGGACACTCCCGGCACTGAAAGCCATACGATAAATACATAAATCTGTAAATAAAATTTATTCTTAAATCGATCAACACGATTGCTGTTCAATACTATAGATTGATCGTTTGTTTTCAATCAATCGTTATCAATTTACGATATCAGTGCAAGAATGAAACTCCAGTAATGATCGATATTTAATATCGATATTTGATATCGGTTATTACCATAAGTTTGCTTTGGCTTGCTATTATTGGCTAAAAATCCAATATTCGCTGCTATTGGCGTAGAGTTCCAACATGGCGTCACTCGGTTTAATTTGATCTTCATCCGTCTCATGTCTTTTTCGCCTCAGCTGTTAAGAACTGTATATTATATTATTTGAATATCAGAACCTACCTGTACTTCAATGTGATGTAACAATGCAAGTAATACGGTTTTGTTTGTTCATTAGGGCCCTGTCCTGACATACTGTGGTTTTATTAGAATTTTTTGAGGGAAAGCAAAAACAATGGCCTGTTTTGTTTTGTTTCACAGGCAATGAGATACCGTTCTTAAACAATGCTCAACTGCAGTGCATCTTCGAGTGGATCACGGCTATTCAACAGTGAGATCGGATACGTGCTGTATAATGGTACTCACTCTGATTGAAGGTAAGGTATTTTACGTTTTTTTTTAGGTTATGTAAGAGCCCTGGTGACTCGGTATGCAAGGTGTTAGATTCACAACTGGAAGGACTGGATTTGATTCCTGCTAGTGGGAGAGATTTTTAAACTGCCCTCCGCTATCAGGTGAACCCTGGTCAACTCACTCAGCCAGCTGTAAAATTAAAAAAATGAGTAGCCAATCTGAGGGATTTCCTCTGGTTGAGGCGCCGTGATTAATTATTTACGAGAGAGTTTCACGACATGAAATAAAAGGCAAAACTATTGGCCTGGATAAAGATGGTTGATGCGTGACAAAAACCAGGGGTGTTATCTATTAGCTAACGCTAATAACCATTGGCCTGGACGAAAATATTGGTCTAGGCAAAACCATTGTGAAACCCTCTTGTGAAGTTTTACCGCGCCGTGTACCCTTTAGTAGGGATGGACGCGACTGAAGCCTGGAAGCCTGGAATCGAGGGCGGCAACTCCGAACACCGGGCTCGGTTCGCATGAAGCCTCGCGACTCCAAGGTAACCTAATGCGTATTGCGGGACAGCAGGGTCGCTTTGCATGAAGCCTCGTGACTCCAAGCTAACGTGCATCACAGTGCGGAGCCGCAAGCATGTCAAAGCTCGGACAACACAATGTAAGATCACGCACGGCCACGGTCGACTTCCTTCCCTCATCCTTTCTCCGTCCCTTCCTTAACAACAAGACCAAATCTTGTGGTCGTCTGGGCGATCGGCTTGTCACCATCCCCAGTTGTAGCCGACAATATGACTTCAGCTCCCAGGCACCGTCCTTGCGATGGTAGAGGTCAGATCCTCCGCACAGTCCAGGGGTGAAGCCGACCTGGGATGGTAAGCGATAAGAAAAAGCATGTGCCGGAATTATTTCTGCAATGCACTCTCCCTTTGAATATAGGCCTAATTCCTTTTGGATGTTGGTTTTGGGTGCATGCCACTGCTGCAGAACTGAAGTTTGAGACTGCCGTCTCTCACTGTTAATATAAGCACATAATGCAGCTATGTGTTTACGTCTTCCAGATAGGTCAGCTTTGCAAGTGCAGACAGCTTCCACTAGGTTTCTGTAGCAGTCAATCTAAAAAATAAATAAGGTAGCTATCCTACAGGAAAAATAAACTGAACATTAATAAAGATAATGTTAAGACTGAGATTATTACAAATCTATAAAATATTAAAAGTATCTACAGTAAGAGAATTCTCTATTCTTACCTTGATGTTAGTATTTTAAGCTCTCTTCTTTTTCTCAAAGTAGAATTCCTAAAATACTGAGAACTCCAAACAATTTTCTTAAAGCCCACATGAATAACAGTATTTGACATTGTTGATCAATTCCAACTACACGTATTCACAACACACGACAGCTGATATGTTATTCTTGTGTTTCTCCTACCAGTGAATAATCGTCTCTTCCGCTAGGGGCGCTGCGGTCGAAAATTAACTGTTACGCACGGTCCCTGTTATCAATAAAGGGTAACTTAATAAAGGTTGCAATATTATTGCCTACTCTATGTTATTTGTTTTTATGTAATCGCAGTTCATATTGGTGATTTTTAAAAGTATTTTTTCCGAATCTCTCATTCTTCTTTCTCCATTAAGGACTTCTGAGGACCACGAACCATTTTCAATGTTTAGTCCTTTGTTGTTATTTTTTCTTCCCCCAGTGCTCCTTCATCTTTTCGCTGTGTGTCTTCTTTCTCTCTTCTGACCATTTTGAGCCTGTTTTCTTATATTGCCTTCCTTCGAGTCCTTCCATTCCCAATACCTTTTTTTTTGAAAATTTCTCTCTCCAGTGCATCTTCTTCTCTTACATTGTTTCTTTCTAAATCTTTCTTTACTTCTTGAAACCAGGCTGTTGTCGATTTCTTTTTCCAAAGATATTTAAAAATCTGTTTGGTTAACCTGCTATTATTCATTCTATATAAATGTCCGAAAAATTACAATCGCCTCTTCTTTATTATCTCCGTTATGTTTTGAATGTTCCGATATATTTCTTCGTTACTTCTTAATTTCCAAAACTCTGTAGTTCTTAATGGACCGAGAATTTTGCATAGGATATAATTTTTCTTTCTGATACTTCTAATTTATCCAATTTATAATTTAGTATTAGACCTTCACTGGCATATAAGCATTCTGGTTTAATTACTGTTCTATAGTGCTGTATTTTCAATTTCTTAGATAAACATTTTTTTGTTATAGATATTCCTGGTTATACCATATGCTCTTTAATCTTGTGCACTCCTTCTTCTACAGCAGATTTTTCTAAGCCATTCTTCTGAATTATTTCCCCCAAATATTTGAACTTATCTACCCTCTTAATTTGACCAATTTTTAAAGGTATGTTATTGTTTTTTTCTCGTTTCACATTCCTTTCCATAGTTTTTAACGGTGTTTTTCGAGCATATTCTGCATATTTAACCGCATATAATGGGGGTTCGAGCTTATCTATCGAGCATATAATGGGTTTATAATGGGTTTTCGAACATATAATGGGTTTTTCGAGCATATCTATCGAGCATAAAACACAGGGTTTTCGAGCATATCTGGAGATTTTATCGAACATATCGATCCGAGCCCTACTTATAACACTAGGAAGAAAAACCAAAGTAAATTGTCAGGCATTTGCTGAAGATTCTTTCTGAAAACGTAGCTCATGCAACAGTACAAATCGATCTATTAGAAGAGGTAGCCAATAAAACAGGTTTAAAGATTTCTGTAGAAAAAGCAATATTTATTACAAATATTAAAAATGCTCCAGAAACCCTAATAACAAAATATGCTCTTTCAATTTCATATTCTAAATTCGTACTATTTTTTTCAGGATACAATTATTGAATAGGAGTGGAGATAAACCATCACCTTGCCTTACCCATGCATTTATTTTGAATGGTTTTCCCGAAATGTTACCTTTGAAATAGTGTCTGTGAGGGTTTCACGGATTAGGTTTGCCAGTTTAGATTTAACTCCAATTTCTCTGATTACTTTATCTAGAGTTTCCCTGTCGACAGAATCAAAAGCCTTTTTAAAATCTATGAATGTCACTATTATGGCTCATTATTATTATTATTATTATTATTTACAATATATGTACCAAATTGTTGTAATATTACATTTTAGGCAGGATGTTTTAATCATAATATACACAATATCAGTAACAATTACACCAACAACATTAATAACCCCTGGCAGTACAGCCCATGAAGGGCCTAGGCGTACCAAGCGACCTTTAAATACGAGCTTTATTTTCTAATTGTGTGTATGATACACTGCAATATACTCGCATTGAAGTTTTACAAGTATATATAAGAGAAGTGCTCTTATAAAAGATACAGTTTAAAAGTTAATTTACAAAATGTTCAGAATTAGGCGAGTCAATGAAGATCTGCATTGGTCTGTACAACAAGAAATTTTCTACTATTATTCGCACCAGATAGGCTTTTCAATAATTATTTCTGTTTTCGAACCTTAAGGATTGTCAGGGCCCGAATTCGGGGGAGAATTCGAAGAAAAACAAACTATTTAGACGAAAATCAAAAGAATATGCATTTATATGCTTCTATACTGAAAACCGCGGTTTATGCATTTATATGCTCGATAAATTTCAATTCTGTTGGTCCCAGAGAGGTGAAAATACCACCGAAAGGCATCTTTCCATGTGTACTATTCAGGAAAAAAAAATGCAAATATGCTCGAATCCGAGCTCTAGTCATAAGTGCATCAGTGGAGTCGACACTGGAGTTGAGTGTATCGGTTCCAGGGGCAGCACTCGCGACTCTTTTGCGACTCCGTTCGCAACCCATCACTACCCTTTAGGGTTGTGTTTATTCGTATCGTACAACAGGTCGAAGCAGATGAGAAGCATTACCTTCCTCAAACCCCGTTGGCCAGTAAGCTGGGTGTGGGGAGCTATTTTAAGGGGAAGAAAATTGCTGTCATCTGGCCCTATCAGCAGGAGGAGAATGTAAATCTTGTCTGTAAATATCTGCTACTGTTTGTCATTGTTATGTGATTAAATTGTAAATTTAAATTGTATCTGGTAAATTTTTAATTATGTGGCTTCATCAACTATGTGCATATTGGAGGCTAAAACTATTTTACAGCTCATTTGGGAAGAGGTTGGTTGGTTCCTTAGTTTAGGGGCTGCGACAAAGTGGTCATGTAGCCCCGTGTACTTTGGGTGTGTGTAGAATCTGTCTGATAACCGGTGTAAATTGTGATGGCTGTATTAGTGTGTCTTTTCTGTTTTAATTCAAGTAAGGACTGCAGACAATAATTTTAAGTAGTTCCTACTTTTGCTACCAAATGGTACTGTCCACGACACCTAGCTTGCGTACTTTGGCTACTAGATGGCATCGCAGTCAGCAGCTGGTGGCGGACGTTGGAACTTGTTACGTGCAATGCCCGTCCCAATGTTTTTAAAAATCCATCTTCCATGTATTCTGGTGTTCCTTGACATTTTGAATCGACCGCCTGGTGACTTGATTCCGTTTGTGAATACGAGATGGCAGCTGCTGTCGGACTTCGGGGTTTCTTCACGTGGTTCCTTCTTCTCCACTAGAGTGTGTTGGTTGTGCCTTATAAAACTAATCCTATTCGTGTCATATTTGAAGGCATTTATTATATTCTACGACATGAAACAAAGGACTGTGTATGCTTGATGCCGCCAAATTAATTGCTTAATAATGACATTGTTGCTTGATGTGTCAAGCTGTGATTGGACAATTAAATTAACTTGTATGCAATGCTGTTTTTGACGCGGGATTCTCCGCCATCTTGTAAGTTCATGTTCTGTCGTCTAAGAAGCAACTGGCCAGCTGGTGTGACAGAGTATCACTTCGTGGGCTGGGGGGGCCTTGGCCCCCAGCTTATACAAAATATGAATACCATTCTACTAAGAAATTGCCTGTGCTCTTCAGGCTATTATTTCATCGTTTCGCAGTGAAGAAGTACGAAATGAAAAAAAAACGCATCTCGATACAGACCAGTGCTTGTGATACCAAAACGAAGCATGTGCTGGGTGGGCCATTTTCAGGCAATGTAGTGCCGTATTACGTTATTTGGTTTGTGTGTGAATTATTTTATTTTTATTGTGTCTCCACTGTGAAGTTTTAAGGTACGTTTTTTATTTATTTTATTTTGGGAGCTCCAATATGGGCCTTGTATGAATGTTTGATCTTGTGTTTTGTTTCGCCTGGTAGGCCTAAAATTTTGTTATGTTTTAATAATGTTTCCATATATATATTAATTTTGTAATTTTTTTTTCTTCGTACCTTCTGGAGACACATTTCTAAGTTTATTTTACGTTTTAAATTATTATTTATTTTCTTTTGGCAATCTTGGGATTGGCATATTATTAATCTGTTTTACGATCCGATGCTCCACACTCATGTTAATAGTATTTAGATGTAATTGTTTTCCTCATTTCATTTCTTTCCGGTGATTTTAAAATTAATTTAATGCTAATTCTTTGCCGTAATTTCGATTTGTCATGCGGTCTCCTGTTTTTGTGGCCATGTTTGTTTTTGTTTTGCCGAAATGCATTCTGGTCCCGAGTGCATTCTGGTCTCGAGGTCAGTCTCTTGGCGCCGACCGCGAAACTCAAACGTGTTGTGATGTTAACTTAATATGTTTTTTATTAATCTTGTTGGTTTAACCTTATGTTTTTGGTGAATGCTCTTGTGTTTTTCTTAGTCACGAATATCGGGAATTTCTTAATTGATAATATTTTATTTTATTAATTTAATTTTACATTTTTCGTTTTTTGGCGTGGCATGGTCTCTGCATGTCCGGTCGGTATTGCGTCTTACTAAATTATCAAGCCCGTTCACATTTAATTATGCCTGTAATTTTATTTTTATCTTTGGGCTTTAACATTTTAATTTTAATTTAATTCTTTTCCTTTTTTGGTTTTGCAAGCAAGCATGTTAAGCCGTCTCTTGCCTATTTTTTGTAATTTAATGCCGGCTGATGCATGTGCTGTTTCTGGTGGAGGTGCTCTTTTAACTTTTAACATTAAATTTTTATTTTAAATTGTTATACAACTGTTGTGGCATTTTTTTTGTTGTCGGCAGCAGTTCTGTTGGTTATTGGGGGGTGTCTGTAGAATAGCTTGTGCGTTGTCCCCTTCTCCACCTTCCTTCTACCCCTTTTGGTGCTCTTCTGTTGGGGAATGTCATCTGGAGGTGATTTTGCTGTGGAAGCGATGCGGACCTCTGAA
Organism: Meconema thalassinum; assembly: GCA_946902985.2. Lineage (NCBI taxonomy): Eukaryota > Metazoa > Arthropoda > Insecta > Orthoptera > Tettigoniidae > Meconema > Meconema thalassinum. The sequence continues at coordinate 150,398,399 of OX336397.1, forward strand.
TAAACGGTAAGTTGGCCCATCCACCCTGGCCGTCCACGTGTCATTTTGGTAGCAGACCGAGCTCGAGTTCGCTTCCGTAACTATCCCCTCCTCAATACCCGCAGGCTCGTTTTATGGACCGTCCTGATGCTGATGGAGCGGTTGTTGATGGGATCTGTCATAGCAGTGCACTTGATGTTATGTAAAGCTAATCCTTGTCGTTTGTTTAATTTCATGTTTGCCTCTGAATATCCATGTGATGAGATGTAAATGTCCTGTTCAAAGCGAGGTGTTTGCTGCTGTATGTTATCCTGTTTGTATACAACATCCTCACCAAAAAAATCAAGCTTGGTAAGTGACTGGCATGTGTTCTTGGCATGGGAAATGGGGATTTGTTAATATCCTGATAGCCTACATGCTACGAGTGAAGGCGTCCTGGAGCCCTTCTGAAGCTGTTGTTCGCCATGTGCTTTGTGGCAATTATTGTAATTTATCTTCCTGTTCTCGAGCGAAGCAAGAGATGACATCTGCAGTCCCGGGCAGCATTTGCATGATGTTATTTGCCGAAATTTCAGGTGTCGAGGCAGTGTCGGTGTATAAGAAGACTGTTGTGTTCCTGTATGTTTCTTTGCATGAAATTCTGTTGTAATTTGCTGTCCTCGTGATATATTTATTATGGAACTGTCACGCCTATTGGTGTTATTGAGAAGTGTAGTCCGATTAAAAGGGCTAACCCATGGAAATCTGCCCTCCCTATGACCCTAGTGTGGTGCCAAAGGCACATTTAACATGCATGTCACTATTATTTGGCTAGGAATTCTTCTCAAACTCATTCAAGGTAAGTGTTTGTTTTGAGATGTTTTTATAACAGTGTGCGATTTGTAATTTTTGTTCATAAACTTACATTATACTGCAATCGTTCGGGGATAAGTGTGTATCGTGTGCAAATCGTGTCTGGATGTATGTGTTAACGTTAGATTTAGATTTAGATTTGTAGGGTGGGATAAATTAGGGTTTGTTGTGTTTGCAAAAGTAAGCCTAGGATCATATTTTTATTAGTTGCTTTCCTTGTAATTTGGAACTGAACATAATATGTAGGTGTGTTTTACGTGGAGATATCTACTGTCTGGGGTTAGCTAGGTTAGAAGTATGGGATTCTTTCTTGGTTTGATCCCTGGGCAGGTTGTATATAGGGCTTGCACGATCCGAACTGGCTTGGTATGGGACTGGCCTGTTCGATGACATGCAAGTATGTGTCGTGTAACTTAATGTAATTGTAAGGGTATTGTGTTTTTAATTGTATTTGTTTGTGTTATGATGTCTCTACCACTACATAACTTGCATATTTGAGTATAAATGGGAATTATTTTTGTGGGTGGTAAAAATTATGTATCGCTGTAATTGGGGTATGTTGTGCGATGAATATGTTGTTGTGAATATGAGGTCTCAGTTCGTGAACAGCCATAATGTAATGTGCTTTTCTGCTTAATTAGTTAATATAGGGTCATAACGAATAGAATATAAAGTGTGATCTCTTCTCCCTCAATAGCATGTAATGAATACGGATCGGGTTGGCACTCGCCGCTACGCAGCGCTGCAGTCGATTTGAGACTGTTGATTTCCACATATGTTTATGTGTTTATGTGCGATATATTAAGTATTTAATCGATCGGAGTGTTTTGGTGGTGTTCTGTGCAAACGTTTATTGATATACAAGTGCTTACACTATTACTTCAGAGTATTAATACCTGAAATGCTATTGTAGGAAGCATTAACTGAAATGGAATTTAATTTCTTGTCGTGTCTTGACATTATCTTCGTGTGTTAATTTTATTGTTATTTAATTTAAGTAAACAGCAGTTTAGCCCTTACATTTTCATGAGTGCTTAATGTGAGTAGTGAAGATGCCTTGCTCTATTGTACCAGGATGCAGATCTAGCTGTGGGGACTGTAAAGAGGTTAGACGGTTTTTCAAACCTCCTAAAGATAAGGAACGTTTTATCAAGTGCAAAGGGGCCGTACCAGGGAAGGATAGGGATCTTACTGAAAAGTCCTACATCTGTGATGCTTACTTTTCAGAAGATTTAATTGTTAAATTTGACAAATTTGTGATTGAAGGGAAGGAAGGAGTACTTCTCCCAAGAACCAACTGGCGATTGAAAGACTATTCTGTTCCACATATATTTCCTAATTTGCCTAAGTATTTGTCCGGTATGGTGTAAATAAAAATCCTCTTGATGCCATTAAAGACTACTTCTGTGAAGAAGGGATGAGAATAAAAAGGCAATGAGTTAAAAAACATATAGCCTATGTACCGTAATGCTGAAGGAGGCGTGATCAGTTTTAGGCAATAGCCTACTCTATGAAGGGGTCATAACTATGCCTTCTATGTCTGTTTAATGTTACGTTCTTCTGAAATGATGGTAGTTTACTGATTTTGGTGTTTGTGGAGTGAAATTTATGGTTATTATTGAATTGTATAGTAATCTACGGTAAAGTTGAAAGTTGCGTTCGTGTTGCAAGTCTGTTAAGGGAATATAAAATGTGTAACAAAGTGAAGAAATCCTTTTTGATAGTGAGGTTAATTTTTCCGTTCTTTTTTTAAATTTACTAATTGCATTTTGAACTTGCTCTCTGTCTTCGCTTATTGTCGAAACTGGACTATTACAGGAGACGACTTATTAAATTATAATTGGGCACAGTAAAGTAAGTGGAGATGTCGAAATTATTAGCGCTTATGAGGATATCTTGCAGCGTTTCAACATGTAAAACAGGTCGCAAGGTTTCAAAAGTCTCGTAAGCGCCAATGCTAATTTACATCACAGATCGGAGCCAGCGCTGCGCTGCGGCGGACCAGGCGTACTAGGCCAGTGATATCACTTCTTATTCTATTCGTTATGATAGGGTCGTCAAAATTTACTGGGGTTAAATTTCTTTTGAAAATGATGGTCATCAGCTTCTGTAAGTCAGCTTGTTTTGCGTTTTAAGCCAGTAATCTGTTGTTGCTGGAAATCAGGGTCATCAGTTGCCTCATGCTAACTGTAAATGACATGGGCCTACTGTTTAGTTCATGCTTTGGCAATCACGGTCATCAGCCACTATAACTTGAGTAAAATTTTCTACTTTTGTCTGGTAATTCTAAATTCTTTTCTGATTAAATCGTTTGGAATGGTACGTTAGTGTTCCCTGTTAGCCTCGTCTTTCGACAAGAGCGGCTTGTTTTCTCATCTAACCGTATTTTCGGGCCATGTTAGGCATCCTTTGGTTGTACGTGTTCGTGTCTTAAACCTGAACGAGGAAACCTCATTGTACCTCGTGTACTGTTGAACTTAGTTCTTTTTATGTTGGATTTTTCTCACCCAGGTGGATGTCGGCTGTATTCTCATCGGGTGTCGAACCTCTATTTCGTTCCCAATGTTGGTGTGTTGGTGTTTTGTTTTCTGCGCTGCCTTTTCCTCTTCGTTTTTGTCGTTACTGTAACTGCGTTTGTATTCCTCATTGTCCCCGTGCCAAGTAATGCGTGCGATCACGAACCAAACAATATGTAGAGGCATTCATGTCAGCTTAATAAATTTTCTTTTTCGAAAATCCTAAGGCCAACAAATTTCCAGAGTGCATCTGTCGCACATTAAGCGAGGTGGAGACGTTTGTAATGAGGAAATGCTACCATAAATTTTGTAAACTGATTTTGTATAATGTAGAGTATCCCTAACCTTCATTGAAGCCTTCAGGCATCTGTTCCTTCTGGAATTTTGAACTGGATATGAAAACTCTGCTGGGATACAAACTGTAACTGTTGGGTAATTCCCATTTTATGGTAAATTGTAAAATTGAAACTAAATTTTGATGTTTTCATTGAAGATGCTAGCATGTAAGTTGGACTCGGTGGGAGACATAACGCATGGTAAAATTTATATACATGATTCCTTGGGAATTTAAGTGGTCATTCCTCTACCGCAGCTCTTGCTAAATGTATAGTCGTTTACCTCATGTAATCTTGAAAGGTACTTCTAGTCTGTAAAAAGGTAAATTTGTGAATGAAATTTTGTAAGCACGGATCTAGGGCATGGTCAGAAATATTTTCTTCATTTAAATTCAACTTTGTTTCTCTTTTATAAAATATGTTAAGAAGTAGTAATTTCTGTAAACCTTTTTTGAAATAAGATTAACTTCTGTTTTGTAAATGGCTGCCCATTCGTCGAATGTTATCTGGCACATTTCTTCCACCTACTTCGTCTAAAGCGAACTACAATGGACTTATTGAAAAATTTACCTAACGTGTCTCGGACTATGAAAGCACTGCTGGTGCTGGTGTTCTACGTTACTAAAGACTTATGGACACAGTGAAGCGGTTAACTAAGTGGTTTGCGAGGTGATCAATTATCCCTTCTCTGATAATCTGACCCTGCACTCTTCCTAACCAAAACGATGCGGGTTCGTCCATTCATTGGAGTTAACTGGTGAACATTATCTTCTGGAAACATGCTTGGTGAATCGACTAGTTAAGGAGTACTGCCTATGCCTAGGCATATTCCTGAACGGTGTTCACGCTTAAGGGAGGGAGACTGTTACGTGCAATGCCCGTCCCAATGTTTTTAAAAATCCATCTTCCCTGTATTCTGGTGTTCCTTGACGTTTTGAATCGACCGCCTGGTGACTTGATTCCGTTTGTTAACACGAGATGGCAGCTGCTGTCGGACTTCGGGGTTTCTTCACGTGGTTCCTTCTTCTCCACTAGAGTGTGTTGGTTGTGCCTTATAACACTAATCCTATTCGTGTCATATTTGAAGGCATTTATTATATTCTACGTCATGAAACAAAGGACTGTGTATGCTTGATGCCGCCAAATTAATTGCTTAATAATGACATTGTTGCTTGATGTGTCAAGCTGTGATTGGACAATTAAATTAACATGTATGCAATGCTGTTTTTGACGCGGGATTCTCCGCCATCTTGTGAGTTCATGTTCTGTCATCTAAGAAGCAACTGGCCAGCTGGTGTCACAGAGTATCTCTTCGTGGGCTGGGGGGGCCTTGGCCCCCAGCTTATACAAAATATGAATACCATTCTACGAAGAAATTGCCTGTGCTCTTCAGGCTATTATTTCATCGTTTCGCAGTGAAAAAGTACGAAATGAAAAAAAAAACGCATCTCGATACAGACCAGTGCTTGTGATACCAAAACGAAGCATGTGCTGGGTGGGTCATTTTCAGGCAATGTAGTGCCGTATTACGTTATTTGGTTTGTGTGTGAATTATTTTATTTTTATTGTGTCTCCACTGTGAAGTTTTAAGGTTCGTTTTTTATTTATTTTATTTTGGGAGCTCCAATATGGGCCTTGTATGAATGTTTGATCTTGTGTTTTGTTTCGCCTGGTAGGCCTAAATTTTTGTTATGTTTTAATAATGTTTCCATATATATATTAATTTTGTTATTTTTTTTTTCTTCGTACCTTCTGGAGACACATTTCTAAGTTTATTTTACGTTTTAAATTATTATTTATTTTCTTTTGGCAATCTTGGGATTGGCATATTATTAATCTGTTTTACGATCCGATGCTCCACACTCATGTTAATAGTATTTAGATGTAATTGTTTTCCTCATTTCAGTTCTTTCCGGTGATTTTAAAATTAATTTAATGCAAATACTTTGCCGTAATTTCGATTTGACATGCGGTCTCCTGTTTTTTGTGGCCATGTTTGTTTTTGTTTTGCCGAAATGCATTCTGGTCCCGAGTGCATTCTGGTCTCGAGGTCAGTCTCTTGGCGCCGACCGCGAAACTCAAACGTGTTGTGATGTTAACTTAATATGTTTTTTATTAATCTTGTTGGTTTAACCTTATGTTTTAGGTGAATGTTCTTGTGTTTTTCTTAGTCACGAATATCGGGAATTTCTTAATTGATAATATTTTATTTTATTAATTTAATTTTACATTTTTCGTTTTTTGGCGTGGCATGGTCTCTGCATGTCCGGTCGGTATTGCGTCTTACTAAATTATCAAGCCCGTTCTCATTTAATTATGCCTGTAATATAATTTTTATCTTTGGGCTTTAACATTTTAATTTTAATTTAATTCTTTTCCTTTTTTGTTTTGCAAGCAAGCATGTTAAGCCGTCTCTTGACTATTTTTTGTAATTTAATGCCGGCTGATGCATGTGCCGTTTCTGGTGGAGGTGCTCTTTTAACTTTTAACATAAGACTTTTATTTTAAATTTTTATACAACTGTTGTGGCATTTTTTTTGTCGGCAGCAGTTCTGTTGGTTATTGGGGGTGTCTGTAGAATAGCCTGTGCGTTGTCCCCTTCTCCACCTTCCTTCTACCACTTTTGGTGCTCTTCTGTTGGGGCATGTCATCTGGAGGTGATTATGCTGTGGAAGCGATGCGGACCTCTGAATAAACGGTAAGTTGGCCCATCCACCCTGGCCGTCCACGTGTCAGAACTAATAGAGCGTTATCAATTCTAACCTACAAATTTTGGCTTCACACAATTGTAGTTAGTGGAAGGTTCTTTTTCATGCCATTAATCTATGACATGGGACCGCTGGCTCTACTTCCCCTCCGAAGGAAGGCATTCTGAGGGATTTTTAACGCTCTTAAAAAATCCGACGACTTCGGCCAGGTTTAAATCCGCGACCTTGGGCATAGAAGCTTAGCATGCTACCAACTACGCCACCGAAGCCGCCTCATTTAGGAAGAGGATTACCTCATATGGAGTCTTATGATGTGTAAATATCCAAATGCCATTTAAGTTAATCACTTGGAAGTTTATTTGTTTTTGTTTTTTATACAAAGGCGTTGCTACATAGTAGACTGGATACTGAAAGGCATAACTGTCTACAAACAATTAATTTCTTTTATTTCCTTCTTCAATATAGAATGCCCATTAATTGGGTACAATCGTGTTGACCGAATGAGAAGCTACAAAAAGTCAATTTTTATAGGCAACACTGAAAAAATAATGGCTTCAAATCGCTACAGATAATTCCAAGTAAGTTAACTACCGTACACAATTTGTTAGGCAATATTGTAATCAGCATTCCTCTCGTAACTAAACTATTGTAAATTCTAGAACATAATGTTAGGCTTTCTTTGGGTTATAGAGGTGTGCAAATTATTATACTCAACGGCAGTTTTCCAACATTTAGGCTACTTTGTAGAATTTATGACTTAATGCAGTAGAAATATTTTGCAATACGCTGAAATTATTTGAAATGTTTATTCAATATTCTTAATAATATTATTTCAAAGAATCTGACAGTAAACTAATTGTTTACAGTTTCCAGTAGAGGAGCCTTGGTAATTCAGAATGCTACACATTTTGTTTTGAATACTATATCGTGTGAATTTAGACCTGAGAGATTGGAAGTCTTTTATTATTGATTGTCCACTCTTGAACTATTCAAAGATTCGTGGACAATGGATTGAAATCACCCGATTTAGAGGATATGTTCCCAAGTCAATGAAAAAAATAAAATAAAAAAATACACCACCATCTCTGGTGTCCCTCAGAAACTCCAATTTCGAAAAAAATTCCAGATGCAATTCCTTATTGGAAAAGTTGTAAGTCCACAGGAGAGAAAACATTACTAAATAGGGTAATAAAAATAAAATGATTTTGAATAAAAAATTGTGACTGATTTAAATTCATTTGAGTCTAATAATTTGCACACCTCTGTATCTACGGTAATTGGTACTTGTGAAAATACACATCACCAAGGAACGGATTTATAATATGTACTAATTTATAATCATCTTCGTTTCCCCTTTTCCAGCTGACACTCGGTGGGGGCAAATATGGTTCCTTTCCACTTTGTTCTGTCGTTCCACCATTCCTCTTCCGACACGGTGTTCCAATCCAGGTTCCGTTTACTAATGCTATGCTTCACCGAGTCCATCCAACGCATTCTTGGTCTTCCTCGTCCTCTCTTCCCTGTCATTCGTCGTTCCAGTGCTCGTCTTGGTAGCCTTACTTCATTCATCCGTTTGACATGTCCAAACCATCTCAATCTGTTTTGCTCCAGTTTGTCATTTAGTTTCTGTACTCCCAGTTCTTTCCGTATATCTTCATTTCTCACTCTGCCCCTCCTCGTTTTCTGGACCATACTTCTCAGGAATCTCATCTCAGCTGCTTGTACTCTGCTCTCATCCCTCTTAGTCATTGTCCAAGTTTCCGCTGCATATGCCATTATAGGAATATAATATGCTTTGCACATAACTTCTTTAGCCTTAATTGGTATATCCTTGTTCCACACTAGTCCCCGTACCTGTTGGTAGAAAGCACTCCCGTGTTGTATTCTTCTGCTAATTCACAAATCTATTCTTCCATCTTCAGTCAGTTAAATTTCCAAGTATTTGAAGTGTTTCACCACTTCCAATTCCTTATCTTCTACTTTGATTACTCCTTTTCCTTCTTTCTTACCTCTACTCACAACCACTGTTTTACTCTTCTCCACATTTATCTTCAATCCCCATTGGTCAATCTTTTCATTTATTACGTCTAACTGTTCTTGTACCTCCTTCTCATCCTGGCCCCAGATCACAACATAGTCTGAAAACAACATTACCTTCATCTTTGCCCTACTATAGTCTTTCATTGCTGCCTTCATTATGTCATCCATCACCATTAAGAACAATAATGGTGACAACACACTTCCTTGCTTTAGTCCAGTGACAATTCCGATGTCCCAACTCTAGTCTTCACACTACTGTAGCAATCCATGCACATTCCTTTTATCATGTCTCTCAGTTCCTTGCCTATCCTCCTATTTGTTAAGCTTTCCCAAACTTTTGTTCTAGGGATGCTATCATAGGCCTTTTCTAGATCAATAAAAGTCATTACCATATCCTTCCCATATTCCCAACTCTTTTCTATGTTCTGTCTCAGAATGAAAATGGGTTCCACTGTTGACCTGCCCCCTCTAAATCCAAACTGCTCCTCCTCTATTTGGTTTTCTACCTTTACTATAATTCTTTTTTCTAGGATTCTTTCCATTAATTTGGCAACAGACAAGATGATGGTGATTCCTCGATAGTTACCACACACCTTCCTGTCTCCTTTCTTGAATATTGGCAATATTATTCCCTTTTTCGTGTCTTCAGGAACTTTCTTCTCTCTCACACTCCTGAGAAGTCTGTATGTCCACTGCAGTCCCACTGGTCCTGCCGCCTTGATCATTTCTATTGCCACTTCATCGATTCCCACAGCTTTCCCCATCTTCATCTTCCTAACTGCCCATTCCACTTCTGCCATAGTAATGTCTGGTCCTTCTTCTATTTTTTTCCTCCACCGTTTTGGCTGTTCGCGTAACTTCTCTGCATGTCTGGCGTCTCACCTTCAACAGCTCGCTGAAATATTCTTTCCATCTGTCCATTCCCTCTTCTGGTTTTGTCAATATTTCACCTTCTTTGTTTTTCATGAACCCAGTGTTCACCTTTTCATTTCTTCTACTTTTTATAATTCCAAACAGCAATTTTTTTTCAACAATTTAAATCCTCCATTATTTCCTGAGTGAATTCTTCCAGCTTTTCTTCTTTTCCACTGCAATTACTTTATTGCAATCTCTGTTTGCTTATATATATTTTGCTCTACTTTCTTCGGTCTTTTTTGTTTTCCATTCCTTCCAAGTAATCTTCTTCTCCCTTACCTTTTCTTTCCCTCTATCATTCCACCATTTTGTCGCCTTTTCCCGTACCTTTCCTGATGTTCTACCACATGTTTTCTCTGCACTGCTTACAAATGCACTCTTGAACTTTTCCCATTCTTGTTCCACAAGGGTAATATCCGTCCCTGGTATCTGTTATTGCAATTCTTTCTTAAACTCTTCCGTAACCTCCTTTTCCTTTAGTCTCCAGACCTTAATCTTTCTATCCCTTTTTTCTGGTAATCTCATAACTTTTCCTACTTTTAATTTTGGAAAAGTTATGAGATTACCAGAAAAAAGAGAAAGAAAGATTAAGATGTTGAGACTAAAGGAAAAGGAGGTTGCGGAAGATTTTAAGAAAGAATTGCAATGTACTAATAATTCATGAAATATGTACATATATTTTTAGATATTTTTATTGAAATATGGAATTATATACGGACTTAAAATTACAATAAACTATCATTTCTATTTGATATTAAATTTCAAATAAGCTATAGAAAGTAGATCTACATGAACCATAATGCTATACTTCTCATTTTAATACGATCTTTGAAGAACATGCAATATTTTAATCTCTGTTATCAAAACAATGGATCACAAAATGTTCTTTTAAGTGCTGGAAAGTGAATCTTCTCCTAGTGTCTCTTAAGTACCGATTTATATTGACTGAAACTTCGTTCAACATCAGAAGAGGTAATGGGGGGCATATTTAAACTTTACAACATCTGCTGGGGTTAAATCCAACGTTAAATTGACATTTAAATGTCCACACATAATTGTAGCAACATTTCCCATTCTTTCATATCCAGGGTTCTTTGAAAGTACAGTGTCCATCTTCATTTTTGCTACATCTGCAACTTTACCTGTACCATGATTTAGCTGTTCCACAGTTCTATTCACAATTTCGAAACTTTCAGAAAGTGAGAGATTCGAGTTTTGGAGACTTTTGAGTGTTTTATGTGATGCATGAAAAAATTATGCTGAATGTAAATCAAGTCATTCTTCACACTTGTGTCGCAAACAACTGTTTGCGCAGCTTCAATTGAGGCTGCATCTTCAGAGTCATAGCATGCAGAACGTTCTTAATGGAGTCTACATATTCAGCATAGTATTCAACAGCTTGCAGCCACGTACCCCACCTAGTTAGAACTGGCTTAGGTGGCAATGGAATTTCTGGTTACATTTCTTTCAAAAGATGAACTCTTTTGTGGGCTTTGAGAAAAACTTTTTTCACTGAGGAAATCAATAGATCTACTTTGGGGTAACTGCCTCTTACCACTTCTGCCACACGATGAAAGGCATGTGCTACACAAGTTAAATGAGTCGTCTTAGGATATACAACACACAATGCTTCTCTGGCTTTCATCATAAAAGGTGCGGCATCGCTAATAAAACGTAACACTTTATCTTACTGAACGCTCTGTGGCCAGAGGATACCCATAGCTTCATTGAACAGTTTTGCTATAGTTTTGTTATTGCACTTTTCTAGAACATCACAGTGTAAAAGAATCTGTTTACAATAATCTTCACTTAACAAACCAATGATTATGTTGCCAATTAGCCTACCTTCTTTGTCTGTCGTCTCGCCAATGGAAACCCATATCGGACCGTCTTTAATTTCTTGTCTTATCTTCAGAACATTTTCATGGTATATGGCTGAAACATAGGTTTTTCTGAACGTTGACTTATCCGTGATAGTTCGGTTAGTATATTTCTCGAGGAATTACCTGAAGTACTGTTTATTCAGAATGAAGAGAGGGATGTCAGCTGAGATGAGAGCGCGGCAAAGACGGTGTTGAACTCGGACGTTACACTCGAAGTTGATGGTTGTGTCAGAAACAACTGTCTCAGCTTGAAATTTCGTAGTTTGTTAGTTGATGTTTACTGCTTGAAATGTGTGGTTACACCAGGAACCTTTGAGTATATGCCACTGAACATTGACACAAATTACAAAATAATACCTTACTGTCAGTTGAAAAACCTCTTCTTCCTCCTCGCCTTTTCCCGTTACGCGGGGTCGGCTTTCTTAATTCTGAGGCGCCAGTCATTTCGTTGTAAAGCATCATCAGCAGATAGGTCCAATACTCCCATGTCCCTCTGAACATTCGTCATCCATGTTGTTTGAGGTTTGAAAAACCATCTTCTCTAATTTGTGTTACGCAACTTTTTAATTTTTAACTGGTTGACTGTGCTACTTTAGGCATCTTGTAACAACGTTAATGTCTTCAATGAATGTCAGTAGGCAACTGAAAACACTGCACTTGTAGACATAGCGGTATGTACAAGAACATTACGATCCGTCTCTCTGCTAATTCAAAGTGTGAATCACTGGTAGGAACTACAGTAGATGGAGGTATTGAGCCATCAAGGGGAATGCCCGAATTACGAAATAATCCGGAAATTACTGGCATATCATCGATGAATGGGATTTCCTGAGTACCAAAATTATGGGACAGACATAGTCGATGTTATATGTGATTCTGATGCTCAGCAGATCTCACCCCTTCCGGGTTCACTCATCTCTCTTTCACCACGCCGTTTATCACCTTACCTTATCAAATCAGGCATGATGATGAGTTGCACCTCAGTTAAAATATTAAATGTTTCTACTTTATTGACGGGACTGCTAATTTAATAGAATTTAATACTTTTTTTTGCCGAAATATGGACTGTATTGACCTTAATGACTAAGAATATGGAGCATTATGTGCTAAACTCCAAAATATGGAGATATATGGAAAATAAATACTCCCATTTTTCAACTCCACACACCATGATTTGTAAAGATAATACAAAATATAATTAAGGTTAGCTTTACCAAGAGATATGTATTTACATATAAATCTGTTCCCTGCACATCACCATTGTGTTTAGTCTGGGTGCATGAATAATATTTAGGCTGGACTGTGTAATATCGGAGTGAAATGGGGTGTGTTGGGATATTGAATACTGCCAATGGCCGTCATTGCATATTCTGTTAGATCCAGAGGTGGGTGACCTATTGCAATGTAGTGGATAAAGACCCCATAGATTGCATGCAAAATAGGTACACTGAATACAAGTGCATAATATTCTTGATTAGGGATGCACTTTTCCATGTTTGGTTATACTATCTTTTTTTCTTTGCAGGTCTGTAATGTGTGGTGGCACTGCAATGGAATGGCAAATCTATGTTGAAACGATAATTTGATGAAATGAAGTACACTTCTTAATGTAGGCTATCTATGTAAGAATGAGAAATGTATAAAATATATAGGCTACCACAGAATATGGACTTGATTTTTTTTTTTTTACTTCTAAGTTCCTTATTTATATCCCGATTTCCAGTATTCCATTTAGTAAAGGCAAAATATTTGTGTAATTTGTATTGGCGATGGTTTTATTAAAACTAATTATTTCCTGTGTTTTTTAATCTGTTTTTAACAGTGTAGGCCTATATTAACTTGTGGGCCGACAATCTAGATGTTAGATCTCTTCAAACAATCTGCCATCATCATTAACTTCTATTCCTCACAGGCAAGGGCCAAGTTGTTCAAGTTTGCTCTATGAAGCCATAATATATAAATGTGATTGATACAAACCATCGAAATATACATTCGTTTCTTATTACATTCTGTCAATACGGGAAAAATGTGCGACTTGAAAAGTCAAGAAGAATATACATTCTCCGGAAGACGGAACAGGGACCAGCGCCATAGTAGGTAATTTCAAGCAACTAGCCGGCCAAAAATATATATATACTCCACCCCTGTCTTTGCTGTGCATTTTCTGTGAGTCATGTTTATAAGAGCCTTAGGCACAGTCATCATCGGCTTTAACTCGAATCCGAGTATAAATCTTCTTCCTTCAGTCCAGTTTGTGGATGTGTTTACGGTGACTAAAGAGTCCAATCCTGGCATGGAACAAGCGTCCACACAAGTCACATAGTATCGCTGGAGGAGGAAGTGGTTGGGCTGCTCGAAGTTTCCTAGCTTGACGCTTGGCCTCTTCATGTGTGCGTCGATCCCTTTCAAACGTCTTTACAGTATCCGAGATGGTACGGCGCCAAGTTGAGCGGTCTTCAGCCAGCATGTCCCAGGTTTGTGAATCAAGACTTGTCAATTTCAGGGTCTGCTTAAATTGGTCCTTGTAGCGCCTCTTAGGACCACCATGAGGTCTGGTGCCATAGCATAACATGTACCCATGAAATGTGACAAATTTTAGTATTGAATAGGCGGAAAGATTGAAAATTCTTATTCTTCATAGCATAACTCGCCATATAGCATTTGACGAGGTAATCTCACATCATCCATCCGATGGGCATGACCAATCCATCTAAATTGGTGACCTATTATCGATGATTCTATGCTGTTGATTTGATCATTTTCAAGAACAGCAATATTGGTAATGCGGTCTTCCCATTTAATCCTCAGGATTGATCAAAGGTTTTGTAGGTGGAAACGCTCAAGCTTCCTAAGATCACGTCGGTAAAGGGTCAACGTTTCACAGCCATACAACAATGTAGAAATGACTACTGCTTTGTACACCATAAGCTTTGTACTCATGGACAGATCTTTATTCATGAAGACCCGGTGCGCTAATCGTCCATATGCTGCATGGGCTGCGCCAATTCTCTTATCCACATCCTGCTCACAGGTACAGCTCACAGAAATGGTACTGCCCAGGTACGAGAAGTGGTCTACCTGTTCTAACGGCAAATTTGAGATGGAGGTATTGAACTGAGGAAGAGATGTGCCTGGTGAAGGTTGTGCCAAGACTTTAGTCTTATTGACATTTATGGTAAGACCAAAGCGATCACATGCACTTTTGTAACAATTAACTGACTCTTGCAGCTCTTTTGGTGTGAGAGTTGGCGACGCAGCATCATCTGCATACAACATGTTAGTAACCTTAGTAAACTGAGTTTTCCTCAAGGAGCGGAGACGAGTTAGGTTGAAAAGCCCTCCATCAAAACGATACTTGATCTCCACACCTGGGATGTTTGTGGGTGAATCATAAAGCATTGCAGCCAAGTACAGGGCAAAAAGCGTTGGAGCCAGTACACATCCTTGCATCAGTCCATGGGTAATGGGAAATTCATTGGACATCTTATTCTGATGGCAAACCTGGCCTGTCATGCCATCATGGAGAGCCTTGATTAGATCTACAAAACGCTGAGGGCAACCAAACCGCTTCATCACCGCCCACATGGCTGGTCTTGGAACAGAATCAAATGCCTTTTCCAAGTCATAAAATACTAAGAAGAGTGGATTCTGTTGTTCTCTACATTTTTCTTGTAGCTGTCTCACACAGAAAATCAAGTAATTAAGTTTTGAAAGGTTGCGCTGTCTGCTTATCTTATCTCACCGAAGGCCTGAAGTTGCTCTTCTCCGTTATGGTATAATATCCTGGGGAGGCGAGTGCTCAGTTCTTTTTATGTAAGGGCTCACTCAGTGAGGAAGTCAGAACAAAATATTTCTTTGAGTGCAGTGTCAATATATTAGATGAAAGTATATATTTTTATATAGCCTAGTTTGTAGCATTTGCTGTTAATTACTATATTATTGTCCAGGATGTATGTTTCAAAAGTCGTGTATACAGTGTCCATGCGCTATCTAATCATAGAAATTGGGGTAACTTTTCAATAGTGTTGCCTTCGATATTTGTAATTAAAGTTTTTATAGAAGTTATCTAAACCTTATTGAATAGGAAACTGCGACTTTTTGCTGTGACCAGGTGTGACTGATATTAATTTTTTTCAGAAGTCATCGACTCTGTAACCCGGAGATCGGTTTTCGAGCCGTGGAGGAACAGCAGGGAAAATAGCATAACAATGACATTGTGAATGTTGTAATTGGACATTTAGGCCTTCAGGATTGTCCTGAGGAAATATCTAAGTCAATAAGGGAATCGGTCAGTATTTTGTGTGCAAAATATAGTAGAAAAAGGAACAAATTGCTGAAGTACAAAAAAAGAAACTTGGTTGGAACAGTCAGTTAAGCTTGCAGGAGAGGTAAAGAATTCACTGCTGTGTGCCTCACGACAATGTCAGGCCGAGACTGCCAGTACTAGCACTCGAGGTCATCCACGTAAACTGTTTGGAGAAATGAGGGTACGGTCTAAGAGCAGGAAAACTAGATCAATTCTTGAAAAGACATCACAAGAAGAAATGTTTCTGCCACTCGTATGAGTCTTCGAGCTTCTGAGAAACTCTTTCGTGTGGGTATGCCATTGGTAAAGTGGCTTTTGGCATGTACGCAAAGGAAACAATAAAATTGTACTTACAAAAATACAAGGTATTACATGGCTGTAACTTTACACAAACTCTTGGTTCATGGAGAGGTCATTTCATTTCACGGTTTTCAGGTAGTCACTTCATGCTGCCATAAGAACCACATGCCAGTTCTCCAATGGAGTTCTTGATGTACGGCATCCTTGGACGTCCCCTAGGTTTCTTTCCCAATACTTTGCCCTCGATAATGATTTAGAGAAGAGAGTCTTGCCTGAGTACATGTCCAAGGAACTTTGTTTTCCTCTTCTTTGTTGATTTAAAAAAACATCGAATATCCTTCACATCCTGCAGAACAAGATCATTTTGTTTTCCTGTCAATCCAACTTGTTTTTGTCATTCTTCTCCAAACCCACATTTCTGCAGCCTTAAGTTTTGTTTTCTCCAGTTTCCCTAATGTTCAGGTTTCCCATCCATACAGTGACCCTTTCCATAGGCTGCTTATTTCCTCGGACCCATATGTTGCCAGTTTAGGGAAATCAAGGTAGAGAAAGTTGGTTGCGCTTTCAAGAGAAGTGCTAAACTTGTCGTCTGAGCCTCCTGCATCTGGTTCTCCCGAAGGAGATACCTACAGTGAAGATGCCAATTCTGATGGAACTGCATCTTATAGATATTGTACTCAATATGGACAAAAGGTAATCATGACCAAGTTCATGGATATACACTGCATCTAATGTCTAAATTGTATGGTAAGTAGGCCTACAAGTATTACTAGATCTGTATTCAAACATTATAAACCGCATGTCCCATAATTAACTTAAATTAAAATTTTCTGAGCCTATATCGAAATATTATAAAAAATACTAGTTGCATTTTTTGATGCAGTTATTTGATATTTGTTATTGACTGACCTGACACACAATTATCTACAATAATAGTTGCATACTATATTTCATGTTAATAGGTCCACTTGATTCCAAGATATGATTTTTGGCCGGCTAGGCTACACCTGGCCGCAGGTTATGGTTCAAATTTCCCGCGTGAAAGCTTAAAAGTTCCATGTGTTACCTAGAGAGGCGCCACTATGCAAGCGTGCTAATAAGCGGCGCGTGGGTGGTGGTCATTATCGGAATTACTTTCTATGATTAGTTTCAACGTTTTAAAATGTATTTTGCAGAAAACCAGGACATTTATTCTCCGAATAGAAAATTCGCTCCAAAGCCCATTACCGTAAAAGAAATATGTCCTGGGAAAAGGGGTCTTGTAGTACAGTAGCCTCGTCCGATACGACTACATTTACATAGCTCGTATACATTGAAATACGGTCAAATCAAACCAAAATCACTTTATTTGCAATAAGGTGTCAACCTCGATGGCAAATGGGGTACATAATTTACAAACACTACACAATATTAAAAGAATACAGTAACTTAATGTACGTATTAACGGCGTTGCCCGCTTTTCTTGACAAGGAAAGTGGCATCGATTCTTTAATTGATATCGATGGGAACGTATTAAATGTGTATCATGGTGGCCATTCTGCCTTTATGTTGGCTATTGAATATTATTTAACAGCCAATCAAAATTTTAAAGTGGATTAGTACAAAAATCTAACTCCAGGGTGCACTATTGTATTTGAAGAGCCAATCAAAACGTTTCAAGTTGTTTACTACAAAAATTTAACACACGAGTGTGTCTAGAGCTGTGAGAGCTAAGGGAGCGAATAATGTGGGGTTTGATGGAGTTGGTATCACTGCTCCACTGCACCGTCAGCTGAAAACACAAAAACAGATTTGTTTTATCAGTACTACACATGTACTGATAAAATTAGATCTAATGATGAAAGATAGTTGAAGGTGCGGTGGAGCAGTGCTACCAACTCAACGGTACTTACTCCATTATCTCTCATAGCTCTACACAGCAGCTCTCGTAGCTCTAGACAGAAGCGATAATTCGCACTCTAGTGTTACATTTTTGTACTAATTCATTTCACAAATTTTTTGTCTGTTCAAAAGCGATGATGCGTACTCTGGAGTTACATTTTTGTACTAATCTGCTTTAAAATTGTGATTGGCTGTTCAATATTAAATATTATTTGGGGTTGACCACCATAATATACACTATATACGAGCGTATTGAATTTGATATTAGTTTGTCGTGTAAATTTAGTGGTATCGGACGAGATTACCACAAGACCTCTTTTCCTAGAACATATAACTATTCTTTAGGTACGATAATTTTTATTTATTTATATAGAAAGGGCGTCCGGGCATATTTTCTACTCGGAGAATAAATGTCTTGGCTTTCTACAAACATTTTTAAACGTTGAAAATAATCATAGAAAATCACAATATATTCCAGCACCAAAGAATATTGGTAAGAACGGTTTAAATTTAATTCCGATAACGAGCACCGCTTACGCATGCATAGGAAACACATGAAAGTTTCTGCGCGGGAAATTTGAACCGTAACCTGCACCTCCGCGGCTCCCTATTCCCCTCCTCCAGAGAATGAGCATTTCGATGATTTGTATCAATCCCATTTATTTATTTTGGCTTCATAGAACAAACTTACACAACTTGGCCCTTGCCTGTGAGGAATAAAAGTTAATGATAACTGTTTTAAGAGACCTAACATCTAGGTTATTGACCCACAAGTTAATATACAGTAGGCCTACACTGTTATAAATAGATTAAGAAAAAATACAGGAAATAAATAAGTATGAATAAAACCATCGCCAATACAAAACACATAAATAAATTTTGCCCTTACTAAATTGAATACTTCAAGGAAATCAGGATGTAAATAAGGAACTTGGAATTTTAAAAAATTACAAAATCAAGTCCATATACTGTGGTATATTTATTATACATTTCTCATTTGTACATAGCCTACATTTAGAGTAGGCCCTACTTCATTTCATCAAATTATCATTTCAACATAGATATGTCTTTCCATTGCAATGCCACCGCACATTACAGACCTGCAAGAGAAAAAAGGTAGTGTAACCAAACATGGCAAAGTACATCCCTAAAGGAAAAATCAAGACAGACAACTGCAGTAACATTGGTCATGAATATTATGCACTTGTATTCAGTGTATCTATTTTGCATGCAACTCTATGTGGTCATTAGCCATTACATTCCATATATGTATTGAAGGTTGTCGGCAATTCTAGGCGGGCTCGTGTTGAAGGACAGGCAATTTTAGATGCCAGACATATAATTATGTGTGGGAAAATGCTAAAAACACCAAGATTTTATGAGACTTGAAGATTTATGCTTACAAACTAGTAATTAGACAAATTCAATTCAGATTCAAAATGGAATTCGGTCACCAGTTACCGAGATAAAAATAATTTCTTCAGGAATCTAATAAGCGTGTAGTCGGTTTATTGCTATACATATATTTAAATTTGGAAGATATAGCCTAATACTGTTGAAGTCAATAAACCAAAGACTGTACAAGTTGACTATAGCTTCAAGATGTTTAAATTTTTTAATAGGCACCTGATTATAAACTTAGAAGAACTGAGCTTCTCAGTTTTGAAGTAGCAATGGGGCAAGTTAAAGAAAGGCAACCACATGTAGGCCTATGATAAAGCGACCCCTAAATGTAATTTTTGCCACATGGGAAGAACAGCTGTCAAATCGACCCTGCATTTAAGTTGCCTAGTTTGTAGTGCAGGGCAGAATGTAGGGTACTGGTTATTGTAAGAAATTCATTACTATTTATTAATAAACTAGCTGAAGTACCCGTGCTTCACTACGCGTCATAAATAAATTAAAATGTGAAGGTGACCGTTAAAACAGGGGATAGGCGAGGAGCTGCGCAGAGGGAGATTAAGGATGGAACATTTTGTCCAACTACACCGCTCGGCGTTGGCCGTGTTTTATAGCACAGGGTTTTACTCGCTAACCGTTGGAGATACCTTTCGGATAGAAAATGTAATTTTAAACCCCGTATATGCCATCAAAAGTTTGCTATTTCTTAACGTTCTCTTTTTATTTGAAATAGAAATATTAAAGTTTGAAACCAAAGGGTGTAGTGACGTAAGTAAAATGGTCGCCATCTTTAAATAGTGCAAAGTATTGAAATCAAAAGTAACCTATATGTTAACCAGGTAATTCAGCTACTTCCATGTAAAATTCATATAAATCGGAGCAGTGGTACTTGCGTGATTGATTAATACACAAACACACACCAGTAGGTAAGCAAGGGGGTTCTG
Source organism: Meconema thalassinum (assembly GCA_946902985.2). Taxonomy (NCBI): domain Eukaryota; kingdom Metazoa; phylum Arthropoda; class Insecta; order Orthoptera; family Tettigoniidae; genus Meconema; species Meconema thalassinum. The sequence goes on from OX336397.1 coordinate 150,418,459, forward strand.
ACTCAAATACCGTTATTTATGCAAATTAGGGGGGCGTGGCACGGTCAATGACCTTGAGGTAGGTCATGATCAATGACCTTGAGGTAGGTCATTGACCCCCAAGGTCGCCGGGACCCCGGAAGGTAAACAAACCTTGGAGGGTCCAGGAACCGGTTTGAGGGGGTGTGGGTGGAGGGGGAGGAGTGGGGATGGCGGTGGGAGGGTGTAGGAGTAAGGTGCGGGGGTGGGGTTTTAATGAACCGGAAGGTAAACAAAGGGGTGAGGGAGGGGGGGAAGGATTGAAGAGGATCTGCTTGAGAGACCCTCTTTGGTCCAGCCTGTTGGTCGACTGAACAACTGCTCTGCTGGTCACTTGTCTTATATAGCTTTGTGTTGTTGCCGATTGATTCCGAATGCAGCCGAAGGATTCCGGTTCTCCATTTGTGCTGACCCGGGAGATTTGAATGGCTTACATTCACGTGTCAGAATAATCAGATTTGAACGGTCAACCGGTGTGTGACGTCACAGGAGAGTTGACCCCTGAGCTAATTTTCAAATTTGCCTTTATTATTATTATTATCATCACCATATTGTTTGTGGGAGAGGGGTTGAATGACCTCAAAGGTAAACAAGCATGACTGATGCTGAACCGGGTTTTATTGAATCTAATGAACAGGTTGTGGAACTCTGTGGTATTTGAACTAATAAGCCGGAGCTGGCACAGGGGCAAGTGGGCAAGATGGCCGCTGTGCGCAACTCCCTCATGTTGTTCTTATGGAGGGCGAGGTAAAGCTAGAACAGTGACTGCTGGGCAAGATGGCAGACACAGGGGCAAGTGGGTAAGATGACTGCTATGCGCAACTCCCCCATGATGTTTTATGGAAGGTGATGTAAAGCCGGCTCAGGGGCTACAGCTCAAGATGGCCACCATGTTCAGAGACAGTAGGATGACGTCATCAATAATGTTTACAAGGAGACTGATTTGTGTGTGTGTGACCTCCTCAGAGGCCGAGTGCAGGTCTTTCTATTCGACGCCCGTTGGCGACCAGCGCGTTGGGATGAAAGATGAAATGGATGAAGATGAATGAAAATGGGTAAGGTTGTGGAAGGAAGCGGCTGTGGTCTATTAGAAGGTACCGTCCCAGCATTTGCCCGGTGTTGTAAATGGGAAACCACAGAAAACCAATTCAAGGCCGGCCGAAAGGAGACTGATGACCTAGTAGTTGATTAATCGGAGGATAAGGTAAAGCTAGCACACGTTCTTGGCTGACAACCTGGAGATCTGGGTTCGATCTCTAACTGCTATGAAAATAAATTAGAGTTTGAACGGGTTACACACAGCCTTGTGAGATGAAAAACTGATGATGACGATGATAATTGTTGTTTTAAGGGGCATAACATCTAGGTTATCGGACCCTAATGGTTTGGGTGATTGTGAAGATGATAATGAAATGTAAACTATAATTAAAACTAACTACTAGCTTATATACGCGAAGAAGGAATGGAAAACAAAAGGAGAATAAGGCAAATAAAGGACAGGAGGAAAACAAATGCCCTCAACCCTCGAAGAAGGCGGATAGAGGGACTTGGAAGGAAGGAGAGCCATAAAAGGCAGATAGGAAAGGGAAAGAGGAGAGGGTCCTTCCCACAGGTAATGGATAAAAGGGGGTAAACCGGACCCAGCTCCGGAATCCCTCGGGGTCGCCAAATCCCGAACTCACCAGCTGTGAGCCCCTGAGGGTGTAGCAATATCTAGGGTACACCAGACGTGGTGGGGTTACATACACCCTGCCTCCTCAAAGGCCTTGAGCTCAAGGCAGAAGGTAAAAGGAAATGAAAAAGAAGGCTGACCCCTCGCAGAAGGAGGTTATCAGAAAAGATGAAATAAGGGACGATTAAGGAGGGAAAAGAAGAGACTCACTAGGCCTTGGATACCCTAATACCGTGGGGGTTGGAAGAGAACAAGAGTTGACCAAGTGAGGTTGACAGGAAAGAAGACGGTGAGGAGCCCGGCACAAGTAAGTGGAAACAGTGCCGAACTCAGCTGGGGCCCTGTGGTCGCCAACCAACGTCCCACTAGATGTGAGCCCCTGGGGGGAGATGAAAAACTGAGCAGAGGCGGGTTTGATTCTCACCTCGATAATTTTTGAAGTGGTTTTCTGTGCTTTCTTCGAGGCAAATGCTTGGATGGGTCCTAACTTAAGGTCACAGCCACTTCTTTCCCAATCCCCACCCAAGTCACAAATATATAAACTGCTACAGAAATCACAATTACGCAGGTTAACACACATGCTAGTACAAGGGACTAATTGCCTACGATGTCACAACCTTTAAATAAGTAACAACAACAACAAAACCTTAAAAACTGAGTGATAGACATTAGCCATTTTTTGTGGATGTTGAGAATTGTATAATTTTTATTATTTAATTATGGGCCAATAACTGTGGTTGTTAGGAAAATATAAGGTGCAAGAAGGTAGGTAGGTAGAAGCATTCTTTAAGAAATCCTTACTTACAAGAAGGAACAAGAAGGAATAACTTGAGCTGTCTTTTGACAGTGGCGGGTATTGGGAGAACAGAAGCTTGTAGCAAGCAAATCAGATCTGTAACTGCGAGCGAGCCCTCCAAGTAGGTCATTGGCCATGAGAAAAAGAGAGTGCTATTGAACACTCGCGTGTGGACAGGGAGCTATATAACATTGAGGGTCATGGCTGCGCTGCTTTGTAATACACGGACAGTGTCTTAGAATGTTGTTGTATTAGTAACATTTGAGAGAGAAGGGTTTTGATATTGAGATTATTCAGCCCTGTGTACTTGGGTATGTTACAGTTTTGATTGATAACCTGTGTTATTGTGATGGTTTTATTAGTGTGTGCGTGGCTCACAAGGTCAAGTGCACCCCTTTCTAACCCTCAGACTAGAATTACATTTCTTGGCAGATTTTGAAATCAAACCTTGACTTCCAGGATAGATCCTATGTTAAATAGTCTGTTTATAACCACCTTGAGGTTTAGCGGTTAGTATAATTGGCACGCGCCTCTTAGATATGGGTTTGATAATTATTGGGATCATTCAGCCTTGTGTACTTGGGTGTGTTACAGTTTTGTTTGATAACCTGTGTTATTGTGTTGGTTGTATTAGTGTGTGTGGTTTACAAGGTTGTGTGTACCCTGTTCTAATCCTCAGACTGAAATTACATTTATTGACAGACAGTACATTCAGCCTTGCGAGGTAAAACTGAGAAGAGGTGGGTTCATTTCACACCTCATCTATTCTGGAACTGATTTTCCATGGTATCACATTTCTGCTCCAAGCGAATGCTAGGATGGTTTCCAACTTTAGGTAATCACTGTTTCTTTTTTCTCTAATCCCAAGTTACAAATACACACACTACTACAGACACCACAGTAACACATGTTACCAATAATATAGGACATACAGTACATCATTTAGACCTAAAGGCTAATGAGATAAGATAATTAAGCGCAATAACTTGTAAATGTTAGTTATTAGTACAAAAACATGTGTTGTCATGCAAAAAAATTACTAACACCCAAGTACACAAGGGTGAATGAACATGATATGGCACTGAGGTACACTCAGCCTTGTGAGGCAAAAACTGTGTAGATGTGGGTTTGATTACCATTTAGGCTGGCTGTGTGGCTCAGCGGTAATGTTCTTGCATGCTGGGCCCAAGGTTGCAGGTTCGTATTCTAGTGCAGCCAGCTGGCATTTGAGGGTGCGCAAATGCGAGGGAGCCGTGTCGATAGATTAACAAGCACGTTAAAGATCCCCTTTGGGGCGAAATTCCGGCACCCCGGCGTCGCTCAAAGCCCAATAACATTATTATTAGATATATTTTAATACTGTATAGCCTTGGGTGTCGGGTCCAAACTTTGTTATTTGACGCCCAAAGGGCAGCTAGCATGTCGAAGTTTGTTATTCCTTGGAGCGCTCGGAAAGTTATGGAGATTAGATATATAAGCTCCTAGACACTATAGCGCTTTCTAGTAGAGAAAGGAGGAATTTTTTGTGTTGGCGGAAAATCCCAAGATTAGTTAGTTAGTTAGTTATTGTTGTTTTAAGGGGCGGAACTACGAGGTCATCTGCCCCTAAAATCCCGAGATTAATGTTGCCATTATGAACATGGCCTACTGAATTCAAATGGGTTTTTTAACATTCCAACAACGTATAAGGAGAGAAACTGCAAGCTTGGGGTTGGTAGCCAGATACGGTAACCACTCCCCCACCGTGGCAATTATTAGATTATCTTTATCCTAAAATGCGTCCTTAAGTATTTGGCAACCTCCTAGTGTAGCGGATAGCATTCTTGGCTGTCGCCCGCAGAGGTCTGGGTTCAATTACCGGCTCTGCCAAGAAATTAATTCTGTTTTGAGGGCTGGAACGGGACAGCCTTGCGAAGCAAAACTGAGAAGAGGTTGGTTCGATTCCCACCGCAGCAATCCTTGAAATGGTTTTCTGTGGCCTCCCCACTCCTACTCGAGGCAAATGCCGGATTGGTTCCTAACTTAAGGGCACGGCCGTCTCCTTCCCAATCCTCTCTCAAATTACAAATACACACAATAACATAGGTTATCAGACAAACACGTACACTCGCACGTCTAAAATACACGGGGCTAAATATCCACTGTGTCCAAGCCACTAAAATGAATTAACAACTGAAGTATTTTGGCTGAAACATAGTTATGTATAAATGTAATGTCTGTTCTGAATCGTTTTTAATGTAGAAGGAGGAAGTTGTTGTTGTTGTTGTTTCACTTAGGGGCTAGGATATTGTGGTCATTTCAGACTTGTGTGTACTTTGTGTGTGTGTAGATTTTGTCTCATAACCTGTGTTATAGTGGTTTCTGTAGTAGTGAGTGTCCACGTTGTGTAGCGGCTAGCATTCCAGGTTGTCCAGATTCTATTCCTGACTCTGCCAAAAAATTTAATTCTGATCTGAGGGCTGGAACGGGGTGCACTCAGCCTCATGAGGAAAAATAAGAAGAGGTGGGTTTGATTTCCCTTCATCCATCCTGGAAGTGGTTTTCTTTTGTTTCCCACTTCTACTTCAGGCAAATGCCGGGGTAGTTTCTAACTTGAGCGCATGGCCGTCTCCTTCCTAATCGTCTCTGAAATTACAAATACACACACTACTACTACTGCAGATACCACAATAACACAGGTTACCAGACAAATTAAAATACAGGAAAAAAGCCTCTTGTTGCGTAGTGGCTAGTATTCTTGGCTGTCATTGTAGAGGTGAGGGTTCAATTGGCTCTGCCAAGAGATTTTAATTCTGATCTGACAGCTGGAATGGGGTTTGATTCCTACCTCTGCCATCCTGGAAGTGGTTTTCTGTGATTTCCCACTTCAACTCCAGGCAAATACCGGGCTGGCACCTAACGTAAGGACACGGACGATTCCTACCCAAATGCTACCTGAATTACAAATACACAAACTAGTACATACATCACAGTACACACAGGGCTACATGACCACGATACCCAAGGCCCTCAAATGAAACAACAACATAAAACAAATAGCTGAAATTCTTCATTTGTGTAATTTGTGTTCGTGAAAAGCCATTTCTTGGATTTCAGAATAATTGTGTAAATTAAGAAGTAGTTAGTGGATGTCTTATTTCAGCAGCTTTGGTGGCGTAGTTGGTCGCGGATTCAAACCCGACCGAAGTCGTCAGATTTTTTTAAGAGCGTTAAAAATCTCTTGGTGTGCCTTCCTTCGGAGAAGAAGTAAATGTCAGAGATTTATGGCATAATAAAGAACCTTCCACTAATTACACTTGTGTGAAAATAAATTATAGGTTATATTTGACTAACGTTCATAGGTTCCAACATTTGTCGCCAGGAAATGTTTGCGGTGGCATCTAGTAACGACGTTCAGAACTAGTTGGTTGTTGACGGTGGCGTTTGGTAGCAAAAGTTAGAACTACTTGAAAATCTAATGTCTGCAGTCCTTATTTGAATTAAAAACTGATAATACACACTAATACAGCCATCATAATTAACGCCGGTTATCAGACAGATTCTATACACCCAAAGTACACGGAGCTATATGACCGCGTTGTCGCAGCCCCTAAACTGAGGAACCAACCAACCATGACTTCCTTCAGGTCATTACTATATTTATGGCATGATAAAAACCTTCCACTAATTACACTTGTGTGAAGTTAAATTATAGGTTATATTTGACTAACGCTCTTAGGTTTCAAAGTTTGTCGCCAGAAGCCGTTTGCGGTGGCATCTAGTAACGATGTTCAGAACTAGTTGGTTGTTGACGGTGGCGTTTGGTAGCAAAAGTTAGAACTACTTGAAAATCTAATGTCTGCAGTCCTTATTTGAATTAAAAACTGATAACACACACTAATACAGCCATCACAATTAACGCCGGATATCAGACAGATTCCACACACACCCAAAGTACACGGGGCTACATGACCGCGTTGTCGCAGCCCCTAAACTGAGGAACCAACCAACCATGACTTCTTTCAGGTCATTACGGAAATGAGATTAAACAAAGCAATCACAGGAGAAGCATCTGAAGCTGACAACTAAAGAAATCTGAAAGCAATCACAGGAGAAGCATTTGAAGCTGAAAACTAAAGAAATCTGAAAGAAAATAGGCAGTTGTAGTTGAAGAGACAAACAAATCAACTTATTTGCCAACAAAACAAATTCAAACATCGTAAAATACGTGCACAATAGAACTACAGTATTTTTTTCAGCAGATAAGTAAATCACTTGAAATTTGCAATAAATTGTGGATGTGAAAGTCATCTCCTGTATATTATTATTTCTAGGGGCTTGGACGTCAGGGATATGAGTTACACGTACTTGGATATTTATATGAGTTATGTGTTAACAAGTAGGCCTATTATTGTTGTTTTTAGTATTGGTAACAATGTTATGTGGAGCTCAACTTTGGAATAACGCGACCATGGCATTAAGTTAGAAGCCATTCTGGAAATTTGCCTGTAGTACAGGGGAGAAAGAATGGAAGAACACTTCTAGGTTTGAATGTGGTTTGAATCGAACCCACCTCTTCTCAGTTCTGACATACAAGGTTGAGTGAACCCCGTCCTATTCCTCAGACTAGAATTACATTTCTTGAAAGAGACGGAAATCTAGCACAGACCTTTGCAGTAATAGCCAAGAATGCTAATCACTACACCATGAGGCGATCAACCTATTTCTTTTAGTGTGATCAAATGTGCATATGTTGACGGTTGATGTGTTGGCGAATGATGGTTAGCGTTAGACAATCTTTTATACATTGACATACCCTTGAGAAAATGAAAGTTGTTTACCCTTCACTAGACGTTAGCTGGGCGTTACCCGGATTAAAAGTAGTATAAATAGCAACATCCTTGTTGCATAGAATCAGTTGTGTGGACCAGTTCGAACGCATCACAGATGGTTGTACTCATCAGTTGTGAGTAAGTAAGATGTAATGTATAACAGCAAGATGAATCAAATTGTTTAAAAGTTTCCAGTTTCAAATCATAGTTAGATACTAAACGTGTATGAATGTTTCCCTGTTTTTGCAAGGTGTGATCAGAAACTAAGGGTTACAATGCTTGCGGTAAAAAGTGTACATTTTATTTCATAAAACCTATTCAGCCAATAGATAGTACATACAGTAGGTTATTTTTCCATATTTTTAACGGTTTACCCAGCGTAAGCTTAAAAAAAACGCACAGACAGCAGGTTTTTCTTCAACTTGATTCACTGAAATTGTTAGGTTACTGCTCAGTCATAAATGAACGTTTTTCTACAGAAACCTTCCTCGAGAAATCTTTTACAGAATGATGAAAAACACACAAAATTTCATCTAATGGTTCTCGGGATTGCCCCTTGCATCCAAGAATTGGGGCCTTTGCTTTATACTATGTAGAGATTAAAAAATGGGCCTTACTTATTTGTAATGCTGTCCACCATGTGGTGTAGCGGCAAGCGTTTTGACTGCGATTCCCAGCTCTGTCAAGAAATTTAATTCTGGCTGAGGGTTAGACCGGGGTACACTTAACTTTCTGAAGTAAACCTGAGAAGAGGCGGTTTCAGTTCCCACCTCAATAGTTCTGGAAGTGGTTTTCTGTGGTTTCCCACTTCCACTCTAGGCAAATGACAGGATAGTTCTTCACTTAAGACCTTACAACCACCTTCTTCCCTATCCTCACATGAATTACAAATACACACACACTAATACAGCCATCACTATGCCCCAGGTTCTCGGAAAAAATAAACAATCAACAAAGTACACAGAGCTAAATGACCGCAAGTACGTTGCTGCAATCTTGAGCCACAAGACCTGATTTTTGTGTGGAATCCAAACAACAGGACAAGACAAATCATTTCAAAAATCTCACATGTACTAACCGGGAATCAAACCCAGTCTACCTTGTTCATTGTGCCACGGTGCCCTCAATTGTGGTGTAGTGGCTAGCGTTCTTAGCTATCACCCTGGAGGCCTGAGATCAATCCCCAACTGCTAAGAAATTAAATTAGGGGTGTTAAAATTTCTTGCCATGGTCTGCGCGTGAGGCCTTCAGGCTGCAAATATGAGTTTTAGCTTCTTTATTGTTCCCACAGCTTCTCTGGTGGCTTTGGTGGTGTAGTTGGTAGCATGCTGAACTGCTGTGCCCAAGATAGTGGTTTCAAACCCAGTTGAACTCGTAGGAATTTAAAAAAATATTAAAAATCCTTCAGTATGACTTCCTTTGGAAGAGAAGTTAAGCTGGCTGTCCCTTGTCATAGATTTATGGCATGTAAAAGATCCTCCCACAGTATAAACTTGTGTGGAGCTAAATTTCTTGGTTAGATTTTGTTTGAACGTTCTATTCAAAGTTCCAACGTTCTGCACTAGGTATCACTGGGATTTGTTGGTGAAAGTAGGAACTACATAGAATTGAACTGAACATGTAACTCACCCTTTGCGTGTCCGGCTGGAAGCAGCTACAGACTCTGGCGAGCCAAACATGTCCTTGGACACTCCGGGCAGTAAACCATACAACACATAATAAACTGCTTTACTTGATGGCCAACACACACCATCCTTGGCTACCGGTTTAGAGGTCGAGTCAAGCAATGATCCACTTACTCGCAGTAGAGTGCACATTCCGCAGCCTGAAGGCCTCACGCGCAGACCTCGGCAAGAAATTTTAACACCCCTAATTTAATTTCTTAGCAGTTGGGGATTGATCTCAGGCTTCCAGGGTGATAGCTTAGAACGCTAGCCACTACACCACAATTGAGGGCACCGTGGCACAATGAACAAGGTAGACTGGGTTTGATTCCCGGTTAGTACATGTGAGATTTTTGAAATGATTTGTCTTGTCCTGTTGTTTGGATTCCACACAAAAATCAGGTCTTGTGGCTCAAGATTGCAGCAACGTACTTGCGGTCATTTAGCTCTGTGTACTTTGTTGATTGTTTATTTTTTCCGAGAACCTGGGGCATAGTGATGGCTGTATTAGTGTGTGTGTATTTGTAATTCATGTGAGGATAGGGAAGAAGGTGGTTGTAAGGTCTTAAGTGAAGAACTATCCTGTCATTTGCCTAGAGTGGAAGTGGGAAACCACAGAAAACCACTTCCAGAACTATTGAGGTGGGAACTGAAACCGCCTCTTCTCAGGTTTACTTCAGAAAGTTAAGTGTACCCCGGTCTAACCCTCAGGCCAGAATTAAATTTCTTGACAGAGCTGGGAATCGCAGTCAAAACGCTTGCCGCTACACCACATGGTGGACAGCATTACAAATAAGTAAGGCCCATTTTTTAATCTCTACATAGTATAAAGCAAAGGCCCCAATTCTTGGATGCAAGGGGCAATCCCGAGAACCATTAGATGAAATTTTGTGTGTTTTTCATCATTCTGTAAAAGATTTCTCGAGGAAGGTTTCTGTAGAAAAACGTTCATTTATGACTGAGCAGTAACCTAACAATTTCAGTGAATCAAGTTGAAGAAAAACCTGCTGTCTGTGCGTTTTTTTTAAGCTTACGCTGGGTAAACCGTTAAAAATATGGAAAAATAACCTACTGTATGTACTATCTATTGGCTGAATAGGTTTTATGAAATAAAATGTACACTTTTTACCGCAAGCATTGTAACCCTTAGTTTCTGATCACACCTTGCAAAAACAGGGAAACATTCATACACGTTTAGTATCTAACTATGATTTGAAACTGGAGACTTTTAAACAATTTGATTCATCTTGCTGTTATACATTACATCTTACTTACTCACAACTGATGAGTACAACCATCTGTGATGCGTTCGAACTGGTCCACACAACTGATTCTATGCAACAAGGATGTTGCTATTTATACTACTTTTAATCCGGGTAACGCCCAGCTAACGTCTAGTGAAGGGTAAACAACTTTCATTTTCTCAAGGGTATGTCAATGTATAAAAGATTGTCTAACGCTAACCATCATTCGCCAACACATCAACCGTCAACATATGCACATTTGATCACACTAAAAGAAATAGGTTGATCGCCTCATGGTGTAGTGATTAGCATTCTTGGCTATTACTGCAAAGGTCTGTGCTAGATTTCCGTCTCTTTCAAGAAATGTAATTCTAGTCTGAGGAATAGGACGGGGTTCACTCAACCTTGTATGTCAGAACTGAGAAGAGGTGGGTTCGATTCAAACCACATTCAAACCTAGAAGTGTTCTTCCATTCTTTCTCCCCTGTACTACAGGCAAATTTCCAGAATGGCTTCTAACTTAATGCCATGGTCGCGTTATTCCAAAGTTGAGCTCCACATAACATTGTTACCAATACTAAAAACAACAATAATAGGCCTACTTGTTAACACATAACTCATATAAATATCCAAGTACGTGTAACTCATATCCCTGACGTCCAAGCCCCTAGAAATAATAATATACAGGAGATGACTTTCACATCCACAATTTATTGCAAATTTCAAGTGATTTACTTATCTGCTGAAAAAAATACTGTAGTTCTATTGTGCACGTATTTTACGATGTTTGAATTTGTTTTGTTGGCAAATAAGTTGATTTGTTTGTCTCTTCAACTACAACTGCCTATTTTCTTTCAGATTTCTTTAGTTTTCAGCTTCAAATGCTTCTCCTGTGATTGCTTTCAGATTTCTTTAGTTGTCAGCTTCAGATGCTTCTCCTGTGATTGCTTTGTTTAATCTCATTTCCGTAATGACCTGAAAGAAGTCATGGTTGGTTGGTTCCTCAGTTTAGGGGCTGCGACAACGCGGTCATGTAGCCCCGTGTACTTTGGGTGTGTGTGGAATCTGTCTGATATCCGGCGTTAATTGTGATGGCTGTATTAGTGTGTGTTATCAGTTTTTAATTCAAATAAGGACTGCAGACATTAGATTTTCAAGTAGTTCTAACTTTTGCTACCAAACGCCACCGTCAACAACCAACTAGTTCTGAACATCGTTACTAGATGCCACCGCAAACGGCTTCTGGCGACAAACTTTGAAACCTAAGAGCGTTAGTCAAATATAACCTATAATTTAACTTCACACAAGTGTAATTAGTGGAAGGTTTTTATCATGCCATAAATATAGTAATGACCTGAAGGAAGTCATGGTTGGTTGGTTCCTCAGTTTAGGGGCTGCGACAACGCGGTCATATAGCTCCGTGTACTTTGGGTGTATAGAATCTGTCTGATAACCGGCGTTAATTGTGATGGCTGTATTAGTGTGTGTTATCAGTTTTTAATTCAAATAAGGACTGCAGACATTAGATTTTCAAGTAGTTCTAACGTTTGCTACCAAACGCCACCGTCAACAACCAACTAGTTCTGAACGTCGTTACTAGATGCCACCGCAAACATTTCCTGGCGACAAATGTTGGAACCTATGAACGTTAGTCAAATATAACCTATAATTTATTTTCACACAAGTGTAATTAGTGGAAGGTTCTTTATTATGCCATAAATCTCTGACATTTACTTCTTCTCCGATGGAAGGCACACCACGAGATTTTTAACGCTCTTAAAAAATCTGACGACTTCGGTCGGGTTTGAATCCGCGACCAACTACGCCACCAAAGCTGCTGAAATCAGACATCCACTAACAACTTCTTAATTTACACAATTATTCTGTAATCCAAGAAATGGCTTTTCACGAACACAAATTACACAAATGAAGAATTTCAGCTATTTGTTTTATGTTGTTGTTTCATTTGAGGGCCTTGGGTATCGTGGTCATGTAGCCCTGTGTGTACTGTGATGTATGTGCTAGTTTGTGTATTTGTAATTCAGGTAGCATTTGGGTAGGAATCGTCCGTGTCCTTACGTTAGGTGCCAGCCCGGTATTTGCCTGGAGTTGAAGTGGGAAATCACAGAAAAACACTTCCAGGATGGCAGAGGTAGGAATCAAACCCCATTCCAGCTGTCAGATCAGAATTAAAATCTCTTGGCAGAGCCAATTGAACCCTCACCTCTACAATGACAGCCAAGAATACTAGCCACTACGCAACAAGAGGCTTTTTTCCTGTATTTTAATTTGTCTGGTAACCTGTGTTATTGTGGTTTCTGCAGTAGTAGTAGTGTGTGTATTTGTAATTTCAGAGACGATTAGGAAGGAGACGGCCATGCGCTCAAGTTAGAAACTACCCCGGCATTTGCCTGAAGTAGAAGTGGGAAACAAAAGAAAACCACTTCCAGGATGGATGAAGGGAAATCAAACCCACCTCTTCTTATTTTTCCTCATGAGGCTGAGTGCACCCCGTTCCAGCCCTCAGATCAGAATTAAATTTTTTGGCAGAGTCAGGAATAGAATCTGGACAACTTGGAATGCTAGCCGCTACACAACGTGGACACTCACTACTACAGAAACCACTATAACACAGGTTATGAGACAAAATCTACACACACACAAAGTACACACAAGTCTGAAATGACCACAATATCCTAGCCCCTAAGTGAAACAACAACAACAACTTCCTCCTTCTACATTAAAAACGATTCAGAACAGACATTACATTTATACATAACTATGTTTCAGCCAAAATACTTCAGTTGTTAATTCATTTTAGTGGCTTGGACACAGTGGATATTTAGCCCCGTGTATTTTAGACGTGCGAGTGTGCGTGTATGTCTGATAACCTATGTTATTGTGTGTATTTGTAATTTGAGAGAGGATTGGGAAGGAGACGGCCGTGGCCTGAAGTTAGGAACCAATCCGGCATTTGCCTCGAGTAGGAGTGGGGAGGCCACAGAAAACCATTTCAAGGATTGCTGTGGTGGGAATCGAACCAACCTCTTCTCAGTTTTGCTTCACGAGGCTGTCCCGTTCCAGCCCTCAAAACAGAATTAATTTCTTGGCAGAGCCGGTAATTGAACCCAGACCTCTGCGGGCGACAGCCAAGAATGCTAACCGCTACACTAGGAGGTTGCCAAATACTTAAGGACGCATTTTAGGATAAAGATAATCTAATAATTGCCACGGTGGGGGAGTGGTTACCGTATCTGGCTACCAACCCCAAGCTTGCAGTTTCTCTCCTTATACGTTGTTGGCATGTTAAAAAACCCATTTGAATTCAGTAGGCCATGTTCATAATGGCAACATTAATCTCGGGATTTTAGGGGCAGATGACCTCGTAGTTCCGCCCCTTAAAACAACAATAACTAACTAACTAACTAATCTTGGGATTTTCCGCCAACACAAAAAATTCCTCCTTTCTCTACTAGAAAGCGCTATAGTGTCTAGGAGCTTATATATCTAATCTCCATAACTTTCAGAGCGCTCCAAGGAATAACAAACTTCGACATGCTAGCTGCCCTTTGGGCGTCAAATAACAAAGTTTGGACCCGACACTCAAGGCTATACAGTATTAAAATATATCTAATAATAATGTTATTGGGCTTTGAGCGACGCCGGGGTGCCGGAATTTCGCCCCAAAGGGGATCTTTAACGTGCTTGTTAATCTATAGACACGGCTCCTTCGCATTTGCGCACCCTCAAATGCCAGCTGGCTGCACTAGAATACGAACCTGCAACCTTGGGCCCAGCAAGCAAGAACATTACCGCTGAGCCACACAGCCAGCCTAAATGGTAATCAAACCCACATCTACACAGTTTTTGCCTCACAAGGCTGAGTGTACCTCAGTGCCATATCATGTTCATTCACCCTTGTGTACTTGGGTGTTAGTAATTTTTTTGCATGACAACACATGTTTTTGTACTAATAACTAACATTTACAAGTTATTGCGCTTAATTATCTTATCTCATTAGCCTTTAGGTCTAAATGATGTACTGTATGTCCTATATTATTGGTAACATGTGTTACTGTGGTGTCTGTAGTAGTGTGTGTATTTGTAACTTGGGATTAGAGAAAAAAGAAACAGTGATAACCTAAAGTTGGAAACCATCCTAGCATTCGCTTGGAGCAGAAATGTGATACCATGGAAAATCAGTTCCAGAATAGATGAGGTGTGAAATGAACCCACCTCTTCTCAGTTTTACCTCGCAAGGCTGAATGTACTGTCTGTCAATAAATGTAATTTCAGTCTGAGGATTAGAACAGGGTACACACAACCTTGTAAACCACACACACTAATACAACCAACACAATAACACAGGTTATCAAACAAAACTGTAACACACCCAAGTACACAAGGCTGAATGATCCCAATAATTATCAAACCCATATCTAAGAGGCGAGTGCCAATTATACTAACCGCTAAACCTCAAGGTGGTTATAAAAAGACTATTTAACATAGGATCTATCCTGGAAGTCAAGGTTTGATTTCAAAATCTGCCAAGAAATGTAATTCTAGTCTGAGGGTTAGAAAGGGGTGCACTTCACCTTGTGAGCCACACACACACTAATAAAACCATCACAATAACACAGGTTATCAATCAAAACTGTAACATACCCAAGTACACAGGGCTGAATAATCTCAATATCAAAACCCTTCTCTCTCAAATGTTACTAATACAACAACATTCTAAGACACTGTCCGTGTATTACAAAGCAGCGCAGCCATGACCCTCAATGTTATATAGCTCCCTGTCCACACGCGAGTGTTCAATAGCACTCTCTTTTTCTCATGGCCAATGACCTACTTGGAGGGCTCGCTCGCAGTTACAGATCTGATTTGCTTGCTACAAGCTTCTGTTCTCCCAATACCCGCCACTGTCAAAAGACAGCTCAAGTTATTCCTTCTTGTTCCTTCTTGTAAGTAAGGATTTCTTAAAGAATGCTTCTACCTACCTACCTTCTTGCACCTTATATTTTCCTAACAACCACAGTTATTGGCCCATAATTAAATAATAAAAATTATACAATTCTCAACATCCAAAAAAAATGGCTAATGTCTATCACTCAGTTTTTAAGGTTTTGTTGTTGTTGTTACTTATTTAATGGTTGTGACATCGTAGGCAATTAGTCCCTTGTACTAGCATGTGTGTTAACCTGCGTAATTGTGATGTCTGTAGTAGTTTATATATTTGTGACTTGGGTGGGGATTGGGAAAGAAGTGGCTGTGACCTTAAGTTAGGACCCATCCAAGCATTTTCCTGGAAGAAAGCACAGAAAACCACTTCAAAAATTATCGAGGTGAGAATCAAACCCGCCCCTGCTCAGTTTTTCATCTCCCCCCAGGGGCTCACATCTAGTGGGACGTTGGTTGGCGACCACAGGGCCCCAGCTGAGTTCGGCACTGTTTCCACTTACTTGTGCCGGGCTCCTCACCGTCTTCTTTCCTGTCAACCTCACTTGGTCAACTCTTGTTCTCTTCCAACCCCCACGGTATTAGGGTATCCAAGGCCTAGTGAGTCTCTTCTTTTCCCTCCTTAGTCGTCCCTTATCTCATCTTTTCTGATACCCTCCTTCTGCGAGGGGTCAGCCTTCTTTTTCATTTCCTTTTACCTTCTGCCTTGAGCTCAAGGCCTTTGAGGAGGCAGGGTGTATGTAACCCCACCACGTCTGGTGTACCCTAGATATTGCTACACCCTCAGGGGCTCACAGCTGGTGAGTTCGGGATTTGGCGACCCCGAGGGATTCCGGAGCTGGGTCCGGTTTACCCCCTTTTATCCATTACCTGTGGGAAGGACCCTCTCCTCTTTCCCTTTCCTATCTGCCTTTTATGGCTCTCCTTCCTTCCAAGTCCCTCAATCCGCCTTCTTCGAGGGTTGAGGGCATTTGTTTTCCTCCTGTCCTTTATTTGCCTTATTCTCCTTTTGTTTTCCATTCCTTCTTCGCGTATATAAGCTAGTAGTTAGTTTTAATCATAGTTTACATTTCATTATCATCTTCACAATCACCCAAACCATTAGGGTTCGATAACCTAGATGTTAGGCCCCTTAAAACAACAATTATCATCGTCATCATCAGTTTTTCATCTCACAAGGCTGTGTGTAACCCGTTCAAACTCTAATCTATTTTCATAGCAGTTAGAGATCGAACCCAGATCTCCAGGTTGTCAGCCAAGAACGTGTGCTAGCTTTACCTTATCCTCCGATTAAACAACTACTAGGTCATCAGTCTCCTTTCGGCCGGCCTTGAATTGGTTTTCTGTGGTTTCCCATTTACAACACCGGGCAAATGCTGGGACGGTACCTTCTAATAGACCACAGCCGCTTCCTTCCACAACCTTACCCATTTTCAATCATCTTCATCCATTTCATCTTTCATCCCAACGCGCTGGTCGCCAACGGGCGTCGAATAGAAAGACCTGCACTCGGCCTCTGAGGAGGTCACACACACACTCACATCAGTCTCCTTGTAAACATTATTGATGACGTCATCCTACTGTCTCTGAACATGGTGGCCATCTTGCGCTGTAGCCCCTGAGCCGGCTTTACATCACCTTCCATAAAACATCATGGGGGAGTTGCGCATAGCAGTCATCTTACCCACTTGCCCCTGTGTCTGCCATCTTGCCCAGCAGTCACTGTTCTAGCTTTACCTCGCCCTCCATAAGAACAACATGAGGGAGTTGCGCACAGCGGCCATCTTGCCCACTTGCCCCTGTGCCAGCTCCGGCTTATTAGTTCAAATACCACAGAGTTCCACAACCTGTTCATTAGATTCAATAAAACCCGGTTCAGCATCAGTCATGCTTGTTTACCTTTGAGGTCATTCAACCCCTCTTCCCACAAACAATATGGTGATGATAATAATAATAATAAAGGCAAATTTGAAAATTAGCTCAGGGGTCAACTCTCCTGTGACGTCACACACCGGTTGACCGTTCAAATCTGATTATTCTGACACGTGAATATAAGCCATTCAAATCTCCCGGGTCAGCACAAATGGAGAACCGGAATCCTTCGGCTGCATTCGGAATCAATCGGCAACAACACAAAGCTATATAAGACAAGTGACCAACAGAGCAGTTGTTCAGTCGACCAACAGGCTGGACCTAATAGGGTCTCTCAAGCAGATCCTCTTCAATCCTTCCCCCCTCCCTCGCCCCTTTGTTTACCTTCCAGTTCATTGAAACCCCACCCCCGCACCTTACTCCTACACCCTACCACCCCCTCCACCCACACCCCCTCAAACCGGTTCCTGGACCCTCCAAGTTTTGTTTACCTTCCGGGGTCCCGGCGACCTCAAGGTCATTGATCATGACCTACCTCAAGGTCATTGACCTTGCCACGCCCCCCTAATTTGCATAAATAACGGTATTTGAGTCAACCCCCCCCCCCCCCTGCTTACCTACTCACACCATCTCATTATTAGTCTCGCTTCGCTCGCGTCATAGTCGTGTCATATTGTTATTCAATGAAATGCAGGTTTAACCCCGTTAACTCCCCTTTAGAACCTGAATATCCAAAAATCCCTCCTTAGTAGACGTTTCCGACACACAACTAACATATCCCCAAAATATCATTCTTCTAACTTTAATAGTTTTGGTTGGTCGATGAGAGTGAACTTCCAAAAACCCTTCCTTAGTGGACGTTTTTCATCCAGAACTTCACCCCTCCCCATAGGCCCCTTAAATTGCATTTATGAAAAAACGGTCGAACACCTATTTATTTTATTTATTTATTTATTTATTTATTTATTTTCAAGCTGATTGATTTCCTCCGAGTTTCAAACTCTTCGACTATGTCGTTTAAGAGATACACGCTCCGTTAGGAATCTTTCAATCCCCACTTTTCATCCCTTTCACCTCATAATATACACTACATCGAAAAACCATTAGACATGTGTCAGCTTATTTTTAATGATTAGTATATATGCCAAGTATCACATCCCCAAATGAAACCACTCGTGAGATAATGTTATTCAATGAAATGCAGGTTTAACCCCCTTAAGACCACTTTAGAACCTGAATATCCAAAAATCCTCCCTTAGTGTACGGTTTTGACATACAACGAACATATCCCCGAAATGCAATGATTCCAACTTCAATATTTTTGGCTGGGCGATGATGAGTGAGTCAGGACATTTTCTTTCATTTTTTTTTCTTCAGAATTTCACCCCTCCCGATGAACACCTTCAATTTGTTTGATCCTAAAAAACTGTCGAAAAGCTATTTACTTACCTTAAAGCAGGTTTTCCCCCCTGAGTTTGATGAGTCAGTCAGTCAGTCAATCAGTTAGGACGCTTCTTTCCTGTCCCCCCCCCCCAGAATTTCACCCCTCCCCATGGGCCCCTTAAATTGGATTTATGAAAAAACTGTCAAACACATATTTACTTATTTTTTATGCTGTTTTTTCCGCTGATTTTCAAACTCCTCACCTATGTCGTTTAAGAGATACATGCTCCGTTAGGAATCCTTCAATCCCCACTTTTCACCTCTTTCACCTCATAATATACACCACATCGAAAAACCCTTAGATACGTGTCTTCTTACTTTTTAATGAGGAGTTTATATGCCGTGTATCACATCCCCCAATGAGACCATTCGGGAGATATTGTTATTCAATGAAATGCAGGTTTAACCCCCTTAAGACCACTTTAGAACCTGAATATCTGGAAATCCTCCCTTAGTAGACGGTTTTGACATTCAATGAACATATCCCCAAACTGACATGTTTCTAACTTCAATAATTTTGGCTGGGCAATGATGAGTGAGTGAGTTGAGTGAGTCAGGACATTTTCTTTCAATTTTCTTTTTTCAGAATTTCACCCTTCCCCATGAACCACTTAAATTTGATTTATGTAAAAAAACTGTCGAACAGCTATTTACTTACTTTAAAGCAGTTTTTTCCCTTTAGTTTGATGAGTGAGTCAGTCAGTCAATCAGTTAGGACACTTTCTTTCCTGTCCCCCCCCCCCCCCAGAATTTCACCCCTCCCCATGGGCCCCTTAAATTGGATTTATGAAAAAAAAACCGGTCAAACACATATTTACTTCTTTTTTATGTTGATATTTTCGCGGAGTTACAAACTCCTCGCCTATGTCGTTTAAGAGATACACGCTCCGTTAGGAATGTTTCAATCCCCACTTTTCACCCCTTTCACCTGATAATATACACCACATCGAAAAACCCTCAGACACGTGTATTCTTATTTTTAATGATGAGTTTATATTCCGAGTATCACATCCCCCAATGAAACCAATTGGGAGATATTGCTATTCAATTAAATGCAGGTCTACCCCCTTAACACCCCTTTAGAACCTGAATATACAAAAATCCTCTCTTGGTGAGTATTTGCGGCCCTTGAGGAAGCTGCGTACCAAATTTCATTCCAATCCGTTCGGTGGTTTCTGAGATTTCGTGATGAATGAATGAGTGAGTGAGTGAGTGGTATTTGACAAATATATAGTAGATAGATAGTGTCAAGTCTTTGTTATGCTAAACTCGGTTGACAGTGCAGTGTGAGTAGTTGAGTAACTAACGGGATTTCAAGTAATGATCCTCATTTTCTATACCGGTAGTGCAGAGCGCAACTGGCATCCATAATATACACCACATCGAAAAACCCTTAGACACGTGTCTTCTTACTTTTTAATGATGAGTTTATATGCCGTGTATCACATCCCCCAATGAGACCATTCGGGAGATATTGTTATTCAATGAAATGCAGGTTTAACCCCCTTAAGACCACTTTAGAACCTGAATATCCGGAAATCCTCCCTTAGTAGACGGTTTTGACATTCAATGAACATATCCTCAAACTGACATGTTTCTAACTTCAATAATTTTGGCTTGGCAATGATGAGTGAGTGAGTGAGTGAGTTTAGTGAGTCAGGACATTTTCTTTCAATTTTCTTTTTTCAGAATTTCACCCCTCCCCATGAACCACTTAAATTTGATTTATGTAAAAAAAACTGTAGAACAGCAATTTACTTACTTTAAAGCAGTTTTTTCCCCTTAGTTTGATGAGTGAGTCAGTCAGTCAATCAGTTAGGACTCTTTCATTCCTGTACCCCACCCCCCCCCAGAATTTCACCCCTCCCCATGGGCCCCTTAAATTGGATTTATGAAAAAAAAACGGTCAAACACATATTTACTTCTTTTTTATGTTGATTTTTTTCGCGGAGTTACAAACTCCTCGCCTATGTCGTTTGAGAGATACACGCTCCGTTAGGAATCTTTCAATCCCCACTTTTCACCCCTTTCACCTCATAATATACACCACATCGAAAAACCCTCAGACACGTGTCTTCTTATTTTTAATGATGAGTTTATATTCCGAGTATCACATCCCCCAATGAAACCAATCGGGAGATATTGCTATTCAATGAAATGCTGGTCTACCCCCTTAACACCCCTTTAGAACCTGAATATCCAAAAATCCTCTCTTAGTGAGTATTTGCGGCCCTTGAGGAAACTGCGTACCAAATTTCATTCCAATCCGTTCGGTGGTTTCTGAGATTTCGTGATGAATGAATGAGTGAGTGAGTGAGTGGTATTTGACAAATATATAGTAGATAGATAGTGTCAAGTCTTTGTTATGCTAAACTCGGTTGACAGTGCTGTGTGAGTAGTTGAGTAACTAAAGGGATTTCAAATAATGATCCTCATTTTCTATACCGGTAGTGCAGAGCACAACTGGCATCCAGACGGCCGTGTCTTGACTTGAGCTATGTTGCCATGGAAACTATCTGCCTTGCCATTCCTTCATGAGTATATTTTATGATTTGATTAGCCTGTGCTTGAGTGCAAAAGGGCCGAAATCAGAAGAATGAGAAAGACTATCGAAAATTCATGTAGCCAGCGGTTCCTTCTGGGTCCTGAACTATGTGTATGCAAAATTTGGTTGACGTTGGTGGAACGGTGTAGATTTGTATACGGAACAGATCCACATACATACATACATACATACATACAGACTTTTACTTTTATATATAAGATAATTCTCCTTTGAATAATGCCAGCCACATACGATCATATACTTTGAAATCGGTTTTGCGACACGAAGTAATCGACTCCATTTCGTCTGAAAAGCTTTCTTTTTGTGGAAGTAGTGCATTGATATGGCAAATGTTGAATTTGAAGAGCGCTGTGGAACTGAGTAATTATATTACTCATCTTTTAGCTTCAATTATTATGAAAATAACTGAAAAAACTAAAGAATAGCACACCCATCAACTCAAATCACATGGTTTCAATAGGTCAACGGCCGATTTCCTTTCATAATCCTTTCCCTGACCCGTCCTGAAAAGGAAACTACATGGCCATTGGCTGCATTAATAAAATTATAGCATCTGTTTGTTTATGTTTCCATCAGATAACGGCAGCACAGTCGCTTGAGTTCACGAATGGGGAACACCAGCCTTTACTCCGAACTTAGCCTCTAATAATACAAAGCCTACCCAATCATGGCGTTCTCTGCATCAACACTGTCCTCATAGCAGTGCGCTTATTGACCACTGCAGCGCTGAGTAACCACCTAACATGTAACTTAATAGCATTGCTATCGCAAGCTAAAACCAGCAAAAATGTACCTATACACTATATTTACAGTACATGAATACACATTGTTGAGTAGAATGAAGTAAAATATAAGAGATGTTCATCTTTTAGTAGTAGAAGTTTGTTTCAACTGCAGATTTTCCTTATTAGATAGCACGCACACTGTCTGGTAAGCACAAGGGTAAGGTACTGTATATTGTTCCACTGAATAGTTTTACTAGTGTACCATGATCGAGTTTCAATGAAAAGGAACGACTTTTCTTAATTATTGTGATTCTTTTTTCTCATAATTTGTTTCTCTTTTCAAGACGTAGTCAATAGTGTAGTTAGTGACAGACGGGTGAAGAAACTTCTGCAATATTACCCTCCTCAGTTACTGAGGATGATCACGTACTCCACACTATAGAATATGATTTTTAGCAACCTGTGGCAACAGTATTCTAGTTAATGTGTGTGCTATTCCTGGACTGCTCGGCATAACCGATATCATTTTGTCCGTTACTTCAATTCCAGCAAAACAAAACCTGGCTTACGATACCGGAGACCACCTCTGTCTTTGAGTTTTATTAGTGATATTACTGGAGATGAGCTCTGGATACCGAAGGGCAGTTGACCTCGATGTTCCATCCCTTAAAACAACAATACCTAACTAACTCCGGATACTACTAATTTTATCAAGGACTCTTGCATGGTGTCCACAGAATTTTCAATGTCAATTTTCCTGACTTTTCCTGACCATTTTTCAACAAAATTCCTGACTCATGAAGTCATCGTAATATCGGAAAAAAGGTTTATTGAGCAAACAAATATTATTTTTTATTTGCAGCCTCCACCATTCCCACAGCTGCCCAACGCTCGCCTCTTGTTTCATTTAAAATACAAAATAAAGTAAATTATAATGCAATAATACATAAATCAAAGTACTCTGCTTGGCGTGCAGGACAGTCGTTCAATACATAATACATGTCTCTCAAAAATAAATGAAGGTCCCACTTTACAGAATGCATTCCTGTTTGTAGGGCTCCATTGACAACGTGAAGGCCGCAAACACCAAGGTTAACGAGTTGTTTGCCTTCTGCATTATCTTCTATTATTTGGCCACTGAACTTTTTATGAAACTCAAATTAACATTCTGTCCATCCATCTTTCTAGCAAGAGGAGAGATTCCCTGGTTGAAAGCCTCTAAAATGTCTTGAGCTGTTGCGTGTCCCATAAAGATGCTGTTGAAATATCTGGTGTTAACTTCATTGCAGTTGATGTCAAGTTAACGCACAAATAGGTCCATCTGACCTCGCTGAACAACTTTGTTCAATGAGGGCAGATGACCTCGTAGTTCCACCCCTTAAAACAACAATAACTAACTAACTAACTTTGTTCAATGCCTCATCAAAACAGATAACATTATCACATGAAAGAATTTCATCTTGCAGTAAATTATGAAAGTATGGAGCTGATCCATAATTGATGACATATGAACATTTCGTGTTCCCCAATTGAAATTTTGTTGCAATTGCACTATCAGGAAACATTTCCCTGAAGGTTTCTGAAATATTTAAACAAGAATTAAGAGAATTTATTTTGGACGACATTAAGGGCCCACTTTATTTCGGCACTTGTGACTTCATCTTTATAACAGAAAGATTCTACAGATGTCACAGTTCCTGAAGTAGAACTTGAAGAGTTAATATGGTTAATATAAAATTCCTGACTTTCTAATACTTTTCGACATTTTTCCTGACTCACGCTATATTTTCACACTTTTTCCTGATCAAAAACAAAATTCCTGACTTTTCCTGCCTGTGGACACCATGTCTTGGCATGATATAGATAGGTTATGGTCTTCAGCTCGTTGTTATTGTTTCTTTAGGGGCATTGCAACGTCGTGGTCATGTAGCCCCATGTTCATAGGTGTGTGTAGAATTTGTTTGATAACCTGTGTCACTGTAATGTCTGTATTAGTGTGTGTATTTGTAATTGAGGTAAAATTTGGGTAGGAAGTGGCCTTGGCTTTAAATTAGGTACCATCCCGGCATTTGCCTGGAGTAGACTTGGGAAACCACGGAAAACCACTTCCAGAATAGCTGAGGTAGGAATCGAACCCACCTCTTCTCAGGATTGCCTCATGAGATTGAGTGTACCTCATTCCAGCCCTCAGAACCAGGAAACAAACCCCCCGGGCCTCCGCAGTGACAGCCAAGAATGCTAGCCACTACGCAACGAGGCGGACTCTACAGCTCTAGTCATAGAAATTTGGTCCTTTAGCCCCGTGTCTGCTACCCATGTCATTGCGGCATGTGCATTTGTAATTCCGGTGATGATTTGGAAGGGGACCTTAAGTTAGGAACTATTCCAGCATTTGCCTGGAGTAGAAGTGGGAAACTACGGAAAACCTGTCCAGGAAGGATAAGATGGGAATCTAACCCACCTCTTCTAAGTTTTACCACATGTAGCTGAGTGTACCCCGTTCCAGCCCCCAGACCAGAATGAAATTTATTGGCAGAGCCTGGATTTGAACATGGATCTCTGGGGGCGACAGCCAAGAATGCTAGCCACTACTTGACGAGGTGGTCAGGAGATTATCATCATCAGAACTGGAGCAAAAATACAAGATCACCTAATTTTCATTCGCATGGTCAGCGTAGGCTACATACTTTGTCTGCTTATTGCTTTAATCCATATTTCCTAGTTGGCTCTCGAAAAAGAAATTCATGAACACTAGTTCCAGTAACATATAGCCTTGTTTACTAAACGGCACGCGACAGTATACCATCATAATACAATAACCTTATTTCAGTAACATAACTCGAGTCGAGCGTACACAATGCGTATAAATACTGCCAACTGAACTGATCATGTAGGGAGGTATTCAGCGCCTCTAGCGGCAAACATAGCATCTGCAGGTCGGACAGCTCCCAGAGGCTATTGGCCAGGCTTTTTATTATTGGAGGCTAAGCTCCGAGGAAATCCCTCAGGCTACTCATTATTTTACACCTGGCGGAGTTGACCAGGGTTTACCTGTTAGTGAAGGGTAGTTTAAAAATCTCCACAATTGGCAAAAATCAAACCCAGTCCTTCTAGTTGTGAATCTAACAACTTGCCACTAGGGCTCTTACATAACCTACAAAGAAAAGTAAAATAACTTACCGGTACCTTCAATCAAAGTGGGTACGTTATACAGCACGTATCAGATGGCACTGCTGAATAACTGTGATAGACTAGAAAATTCACTGCAGTTGAGAAAAAAGAAACAGGCTACTATATATTGTTTTTGCTTGCCCCATAATATTCTAGTAAACTACAGTAACTAATAAGGACTGAACAACCACATTACTAGCATTTTTTACATCACACTGAAGTACAAGTTGGTTCTATTATTCAAATAATATATATTAGAAAGAATTCTTACCTTGTTAAAGCACAATCCTGCGAAATATCACCTTTATACCATTAATATTAACAGCTGATGGCAACAGCAAATTCAAATTAACCAGAGTACCGCCATGTTAGAATGCCTAAACAATAGCGACAAAGAATACTGAGGGCCGGTTCCATCAACCTTGCGTTAAATTTGGCTAACAAAACGTTAGTTAACAAATCGTTATAATTTTAACATTCTGTTAAAGATTACGTGTTCCACAAAACTTTTTAACAAGTCGGTTAACAAACGATGCGTTAAATGTCACTTGCTGTAAGGATCAAGGAAGTTTGTTTTTCAGACTTCTGAACTATGTCTAGTCAACTTGTATTCATTTGTTTGCTATTCGCATACTCAAGCGACGGTGCTGCCGTTATCTGGAACTAGCGTAAGGGCGATGGAATCATAAACAAACAAACAAACAAACAAATGCTATAACATGTGATTTGAGTAGATGGGTGTGCTTTTTTCTCGTATTTTCAGTTATTTTTATAATAATTGAGGCAAAGAGATGAGTAATTTAATTGCTCAGTTCCACTGTGGTCTTCGAATTCAGCAATTGCCATATCAATGCTTTACTTCCACACACACACACACACAAAAAAAAGCTTTTCAGACGGAATGGAGTAAATTAGGCCTACTTCGCGTCGCAAAGCCGATTTCAAAGTACTGTATATGATCGTATGCGGCTGCCATTTTACAAAGGAGAATTATTTATTAATAAATACTACCGGTAATGAATTTCTTAAAATAACCAGTACCCTCGATTTGACAGCTGTTCTTCCCATGTGCTTCAAATCTGTGAAGCTCACTTTTTCCAATAACCAGGTGCCTATTAAAATTTAAAAAATCTTTATGGTCAACTTGTAGGCTATTTATAGATCAAACATTGTGTGTGCGTTTACATTTAAATTGCATTGTGACACTGTTTTTCTAAATGTGAAAATGAAAACTACAAATCAACACTCATGCTGATCAACTGAAAGCTTTGGATGCAAATCGAATGGCTGTCGTTTCCACTAGTTTTATTCATCATTTGATAATACATTCAGTACAATAACCTTTCGTGTACTATAAAACGACATTATTGACCATTACGTATTGGTGTTGCTGTCAGAATAGGCTATATTTACCAAATTCCATTACATGTAGGCTAATTTGTAGGTTAGGCCTAGGCATATCATTTAAGTGACCGGTTGTAAGGTAAAGTCCTTACTGTATTTATGCACAACACATTTGGACAACCTATATCTCTCCAGAAACTTCTTTTCAGACAGTTGCAACATGTCATTATACCTTGGCAAGAATTCTTGTTCTGTAGCATTATTCAAATACGGTAATCAAAAATAAAAAAATACAATAACTGAGCACGAAAGGCATGCTGTATTTGCTAGTAACCATTCTTAACACTATGTTAAACTACTTAACTGAGGGCCGGCTCCATCAACCTTGCGTTAAATTTGACTGACAAAACGTTAGTTAACAAATCGTTATAATTTTAACATTCTGTTATAGATTACGGGCCGGGTTCACCATGGTTCGTTAAAATGTTAACACACCAATTAAGGCCGTTGACGGACGATTACCGAAATGTTGTGGTTCACCAAACTTTAACAATCCATTAGCTTCCCTAACAAGCCGTTAAAACTAATTGCTCTGTCAACATGGAATTAACGACTTGACGGTCGATTTACGCAGCAATCAGATCCAAAATGGCGTGCGGCGAAAGCCGGAATAGTCTTGCATTAAACTTCATTCTCAACGATGACGATGTTTTTGAAGACATGCTAGATTTTCTTCGACCACTAACTTATAAATATCGAAGGAATTACTTGAATGAATGCGACGACACAGAATTTATCATGAGATTTCGGTTGTCAAAACATTTTGTGTTGATGAATGTTCTACAGTTGACAGAACCTAACCTGGAATTCCCATGTGATAAGTAAGATAGGCCTATGTACCATTCCGTATTTATATGTAATATCGTGTAATTCATTACGGTGTAGCACATGTACGATAGTTAATTTAATAAAAGACTACCTAGACGTCTCAACGTCAGTCCTCTTCTTTTTACGTGTAATGCATTACGTTATAAAATATCCTAGTTAATTTAATTCAATAAAAGACTACCTAAACGTTACAGCATCAGTCCTCTCATTTTCAACGATTTCACGATGCTCATCCACAGAGCAGATAAGGGTGAATAATTATGTTTTTCATTTAACGAAAATTTCACAGTCCCCTGCTCTTCTTGCTCTTTTCCTCATCAACCATGTTTGTTTTTAATCAAGGAGTATATAACTTTTAAGCTTTTTCAGTTAACGACCTGCTCGATTACACCAAAGACTAAACAAATACTGCCACAATCATCATCTTTCAACGAGTTTTGTACAGCCCTTAAACATAACGCTTCGTTTGCTAATGCCAATCGGTGAATGTGCTGGTGAAACGCCAACGAGCTTAATGTCGATGTTAAAGTTAACAACGCATTTACTGACGGCCTGTTAACGCTGCGTTGGTGAACCCGGCCCTACGTGTTCCACAAAATGTTTTAACAAGTCGGTTAACAAACGATGCGTTAAATGTCACTTGCTGTAAGGATCAAGGAAGCAGTGAATGGCATGGATGGTTTTTTAGACTTCTGAACCGGGTCTAGTCAACTTGTATTCATTTGTTTGCTATTCGCGAACTCAAGCGACGGTGCTGCCGTTATCTGGAACTAGCGATGGAAACATAAACAAACAGATGCTATAATATGTGATTTGAGTAGATCAGTGTGCTCTTTTCTCGTATTTTCAGTTATTTTTATAATAATTGAGGTTAAGAGATGAGTAATATAATTGCTCAGTTCCGCTGTGCTTTTCAAATTCAACAATTGCCATATCAGTGCTTTACTTCCACAAAAAGAAAGCTTTTCAGACGGAATGGAGAAGATTAGGCCTATTTCGCGTAGCAAAGCCGATTTTGAAGTACTGTATATGATCGTATGCGGCTGCCAATTTACAAAGGAGAATTATTTATTAATAAATACTACCGGTAATGAATTTCTTAAAATAACCAGTACCCTACATTCTCCCCTGCGTTACAAACTAGGCGACTTTCAGCAGGGTCGATTTGACCTTCTTCCCATGTGGCAAAAATTACTTTAGGGGTCGTTTTATCGTAGGCCTACATGTGGTTGTCTTTTTTTTTAACTTGCCCCATTGCTGCTTCAAATCTGTAAAGCTCAGTTTTCCTAATAATCAGGTGCCTATTAAAAATTTTAAAAATCTTTATAGTCAACTTTAGGCTATTTATAGATCAAAAATTGTATGTGCGTTTATATTTAAATTGCATCGTGACACTATTTATCTAAACTATGTGAAAATGAAAATTACAAATCAACACTCATGCTGTTCAACTGAAAACTTTGGATGCAAATCAAATGGCTGTCGTTTCCACTAGTTTTATTCATCATTTGAAATTCAGTACAATTACATTTTGTGCACTATAAAAGTACATTACTGACAATTACGTATTGATGTTGCTGTCTGAAATAGGCTATATTTACCAATTTCATTACAAGTAGGCTAATTTGTAGGTTATGCCTAGGCATATCATTTAAGTGGCCGGTTGTAAGGTAAAGTCTTTACTGTATTTATGCACAACACATCTCCAGAAACTTCTTTTCAGACAGTTGCAACATGTCATGAGACATTGGCAAGAATTTTTGTTCTGTAGCATTATTCAAATACGGTAATCAAAAATAAATAATACAATAACTGAGCACGAAAGGCATACTGTATTTGCTTGTAAACATTTTTAACACTATGGTAAACTCCTTAACTGAGCAAGAATGGGATGTTAAAATAACGGATAGGTTAACGATTTGTTAGCAGTAATGTTGGTTGATGGAACACCATTTTGCTATAATTTCCGTTAAATTACTTTAACGTGTCGTTAAAATTTTAACGAAGGTTGATGGAACCGGCCCTGAATAGCAAGGAATATGGTAATAATCGATATTTTATAGAAGCGATCATGCCCACTCTGGAGTACGTGTTTCATTCTCATTCATACTATTATTATGAAAAGCCAATAATATGACCATGGCTGCCATTGTCCTTTTGAAGAAGTTTAAAATATTGAGGGCCGGTTCCATCAACCTTGCGTTAAATTTGGCTAACAAAACGTTAGTTAACAATTCATTATAATTTTAACATTCTGTTATAAATTACGTGTTCCACAAAACTTTTTAACAAGTCGGTTAACAAACGATGCGTTCAATGTCACTTGATGTAAGGATCAAGGAAGCAGTGAACGACATGGATGGGTTTTCAGACTTCTGAACTGTGTCTAGTCAACTTGTATTCATTTGTTTGCCATTCGCGAACTCAAGCGACGGTGCTGCCGTTTTCTGGAACTAGCGTACGGGCGATGGAAACATAAACAAACAGATGCTATAACAATTAATTTGAGTAGATGGGTGTGCCTTTCTCTCATATTTTCAGTTATTTTTTATAATAATTGAGACTGAGATGAGTAATTTACCGTAATTGCTCAGTTCCACTGTGCTCTTCAAATTCAACAATTGCCATGGCCACAAAAGAAAAGCTTTTCAGACGGAATGGAGTAAATTAGTCCTACTCCGCGTCGCAAATCCCGATTACGAAGTACTGTACTGTATATGATCGTATGCGGCTGCCATTTTTCAAAGGGGAATTATTTATTAATAAATACTACCGGCAATGAATTTCTTAAAATAACCAGTACCCTACATTCTCCCCTGCATTACAAACTAGGAGCCTTTTAGCAGGGTCAATTTGACTGCTGTTCTTCCCATGTGACAAAAATTGCTTTTTAGGGGTCGTTTTATCGGAGGCCTACATGTAGTTGTCTTTATTTTAAACTTGCCCCATTGCTGCTTCAAATCTGTGAAGCTCAGTTTTTCTAATAATCAGGTGCCTATTAAAAATTTAAAAATTCTTTATGGTCAACTTGTAGGCTATTTATAGATCAAACATTGTGTGTGCATTTATATTTAAATTGCATCGTGACACTGTTTATCTAAACTATATGAAAATGAAAACTACAAATCAACACTCATGCTGATCAACTGAACGCTTCGGATGCAAATCAAATGGCTGTCGTTTCCACTAGTTTTATTCATCATTTGATAATACCTTCTGTACAATAACCTTTTGTACACTATAAAACTACACTATTGACCATTACGTATTGATGTTGCTGTCTCCATAGGCTATAGTTACCAATTTCATTACATGTAGGCTAATTTGTAGGTTAGGCCTAGCCATATCATTTAAGTGGCCGGTTGTAAGGTAAAGTCCTTACTATATTTATGCAAAACACATCTCCAGAAACTTCTTTTCAGTCAGTTGCAACATGTCATGAGACCTTGGCAAGAATTTTTATTCTGTAGCATCATTCAAATACGGTAATCAAAAATAAATAATACAATAACTAAGCACGAAAGGCATACTTGTAACCAATTTTAACACTATGTTAAACTCCTTAACTGAGCAAGAATGGGATGTTAAAATAACGGATAGGTTAACGATTTGTTGGCAGTAATGTTGGTTGATGGAACACCATTTTGCTAACATTTCCGTTAAATTACTTTAACGTGTCATTAAAATTTTAACGAAGGTTGATGGAACCGGCCCTGAGTAAATTAAAACCTTAAGTCAATGAATAACTTGTTGCACTATTATATTTTATTAATCTCCGAATTTGCAACAATCGATTGGAAACTATCGATCTATCTATAGTATTGTACAGCTGTTAATAATCGATTCATTAATTAATGTATTTTTTACAGCCTGTCTGTTAGGTAGTCAGCCCGAAGGCTGGTTAGATCCTCAAAAAATACCGCCGTTAGGTTATGTGGGTAGATACCCACAAAAACTCAAGGCAGCACTATATTGAGGCATACTAGGCAAGAAGAGGAGTGAGGTAGTTTGTCATTGCTTTCCTCACTGAGTCAGAACAGCAGTACTAACCCTATGAATAGAACCTTTCACAGCATTCACAGGCACCAACTGTGCCCTGAATGTCATTACTAAGCACCACACATACCTCAGTAGCTTCCGTATAATCACAGCCATGAGTGAGACTGAGACAGCGGTGAAAAGTCACATTTTACTCTAGCCTGTGCCAACAGACAAATGAAAATGTACTGCATTCATCAAGAAATGGCAAACAGCCCATTTTTTTACAGTAAGACAAAGAAATGTAATGTTACATTAAAAAAATATATGTGTCGTAGTAGGCGGTGAGGTGATACTCCGACGTGGCGCGTCCCAGGTGGCGGATAGGGGGTTCCTCACCATCTTGCCGGCGGACTTTAACAAAATAAAATAGCTCTCATGGACCAAACACACAACAACCTCTACGGTTAACAACCGCAGTTGTAACTCGGAGCTTCCTCCTTACCTTTGAAAGTCAAACATGGAAGGAAATCGTTTAAGGAATATTCCACCGCTTTGCAATTGCCAAGGCAGTCTGCATTCGGATACGGTGGGCAGTCACCTGAAAGATACCCTAGATGAGTCGGAGCATCTAAAAATAGAAAAAACAGATAGAAAACCCAAATTTAGACTGAAGACAGGACAGATAAACTATATAGCAACACACGATATAAATTCCATCATACAGCCAGGGAAACTCAAAATTTTGACAGACGAAATGGATCGCAGAGGGATTCTAATAACTGGGCTTCAAGAAATGAGAAACACCGATCAGGAACCAATAGAATCACAAGGGTATAGAATTTACAAGGGAATACCAGGAAAAAGAGTAATGAAGCAATGTCCACAATTCGAAACAGGATTTGTAGTCAATCTCAAAATAATTGAGTCCATCATAGAATTTAAAGCATTATCCCCTAGGCTCTTGACACTAACTCTAAAAGCTGCAAATAGAACATATACCATACTAAATGCCCATGCCCCAACTAATTATAAAAATAATAAGAAAGAACACAAAGATGATGTGGAGGGATTTTGGGAGCTTTTGGATCAGACAGCAACAAACATAAATAAAAGTCACACCAAAATTTTAATTAGAGACTTTAATGCCCAGTTAGGAAGGGAAAAAAGATATAGAGGCATAATAGGAAAATGGCCAGCACAGAGAAGAACAAACAGAGGAATGGCATACGACTGGTGGAATTTTGCAGGAACCATGATATGATCTCCAAATCGACTTACTTCAAGAGAAGACCAAATAAACTCAAAACTTGGAAACATCCAGATTGGAAAAAAAGGTGAATGGCAACTAGATCATGTTTGTATGGATAATAACTATCACAGGGAGATCTACAATGTGAAAGTTCTGAGAGGAACAGATACTGGTTCGGATCATTACATGATAAAGATTAAAATTAAATTCACCCCGTTGACAAAGAAAAAAACTCACCTCAAAAGAAAGAGAACATACGACCCTCATAAACTAATAAATAATAAGGGATACAACAAACAAACTAAATATATTAAAATAACAGATGATCTAGATGAAATAGTTCCCCAATTGAAACAAATAGATGAACAAGTAGCCCCAATAAATCCAAGGAAGAAACACCAATGGTGGAACGATCATCATCATCATCATCTTGCACAGTTTCCAGCCACTGGCCAGGTCTGTTTGGAACACAAGCCTCTCCAACGTCTTCTGTCATCCCACCATCTCTCAGCCTCCACCCTTGTCCAGTCTTCTCCTCTCTTTTTCACGCTTTCTTCCACCCCCTTCAGCCACCTGTCTCTCGGTCTTCCTCTCGGTCTCTTTCCTTCCCACTTCGTCTCGTGTACTCTCCTGGGTATCCTCTAGTGTGATAAAACAGTGGAAGATAGACATCAAGCCTGGCTACGGTATCAGAGTAAAAAAACAGATGAATTACACTTGGAACTCATAAAACAAAGGAAGATAACTCAAAAATAATACGAAGGGTTAAACGGCAATACCAAAAGGATATACTTCTGATGATCGAAACAAATAGCGCGAAAACAAACTCAAGAGATTACTACAACATTTTTAGCAAACAACAACAAAGATATGAACCTCCGCCATTAATGTTAAAAGACAAAAATGGCGAGTTAGCTCATAGTAAAAAAATACAGAAATTTTAGCAGGAACATTTAACAAGTTGTTAAATTGCAAAGATCCACCAGAATTACTTCAAATAAATACAGAGACCAGTATTAAAACACCATCAGAAAACATAAATCCACCCACAACCCAAGAAGTCTACAAAGCTCTGAGAGAGCTCAAAAACTACAAAGCGAGTGGAGAAGATCAAACAATTGCAGAATTGTGGAAATATGCAGCAGAACCAGTAAAGGTTTCGTTACACCAATGCATAGTGAACACTTGGATCAAAGAAGAACTGCCAGACCATTGGACTACAGCTATAATACATCCATTACACAAGAAAGGAGAAAAATCAAATCCTGACAACTATCGAGGAATTTCCCTTTTGGATATCACTTATAAAATCATGTCACGAATACTGTATAATCGTTGTAAAGATCAATTAGAACTGAAAATAGGAGAATACAAAGGTGGATTTTGGCCATAGCGAAGCTGCCCTGATCAGATAATCTCCTTAAAATTAGTAATGGATTACTACAAACGTAGACAAAAACAGCAAGTCATAACCTTCGTAGACTTTGAAAAAGCTTATGATTGTATACATAGATCTTCACTGCTGAAAATAATAAAAAAATTCGGACTTCATCCCAAATTAATAAAAATTATAAAACTAACTCTAACAAACACCAAATCTAAAGTAAAATTCAGAGGAGAAATATCTGAACCGTTTACGATTAAAACAAGATTAAGACAAGGAGATGGTTTATCGCCTCTACTTTTCAATTGTGCTTTGGAATATGTAATGAGGGAATGGTACAGGGAAAATCCTAGGAGCATAAGAATTGGAACCAAGAAAGATCAAATAGACTTTAATTGCTTGGGATTCGCAAATGACTTATCGTTACTGGCTGATAATATTCAAGAAGCCAGAAATCAAATAATCATCATCATCATCATCTTGCATAGTTTCCAGCCACTGGCCGGGTCTGTTTGGAACACAAGCCTCTCCAACGTCTTCTGTCTTCCCACCATCTCTCAGCCTCCACCCTTGTCCAGTCTTCTCCTCTCTTCTTCACGCTTTCTTCCACCCCCTTCAGCCACCTGTCTCTCGGTCTTCCTCTCGGTCTCTTTCCTTCCCACTTCGTCTCGTGTACCCTCCTGGGTATCCTCTTCTCCTCCATTCGTTTTACATGTCCATACCATATAAGTCTAGATTTCTCTATACCATCCTGTAATGGTTCTTCCTTCATTAATTCTCAGGTCCTCTCATTTCTTATTGTGTCCATCTTTGTAGCTCCAATACTGCTTCTCAAGAACCTCATCTCACTGGCCTGTATTTTGCTCTTCTCCCTTCCTTTCATAACCCAGGTCTCCGAGGCATACGTCAGGATAGAGACATAGTACGTCCGATATATGATCTTTTTGCTGTTCTGAGGGACGTCCTTGCTCCATAACATGCTTCTCACACTCCTCCGGAATCAAATAATAAGCCTACAAAATATAGCACAAAAAATTGGACTTCTAATATCATTTGAAAAGACTGAGATAATGGTAGCAAATCCACTTGTAATCAATCACATAACAGTAAATAACAAGAAAGTTAAAACAGTGAAGGCATTTAAATACGTAGGAGAAATTATAACTTACAACTTGAATGAGAAACCTGCATGGCTAGAAAGAGCTAATAAAATGATTAAAGCCCAAAAATTAACATGGTCTTGAACCATTTTTCAGAATTCATTGTAATTATTATTATCATCATGATTATTATTATTATTATTATTGTCATGTGTTGTGACATCTCTATATTACGCCTCGAGTGTTTAAAAGTGCGCAGATTGTCTGTGTGTATCTCTCTGTCTATCGTTGTGCAACCCCTAGCTACATACTACCTAGTTCTCTCGTATTGGCTAGTGTTGTTGCTACCTTGCATTTTGTTGTGCAATTTGTTCTGCTATTGGCTCAGCCAATATTTGACGCGAGTTTGGTGCCACTCCCAAACTACGCATTTGATATTTCTGAGAGGCTTCTCCCCTCTCTGGAGGACAGAAGCTTATTCAGTCTTAGACGCGCCGAGATGTAAGGCGAACGTGTGTATTCGGGCAGAGGCCCACCCTCATGGCGCAGCAGAATGTGAGTACGGCTCAATGTATTTCTATCTAACGCAATGTAATTGTTTTTGCTCAATGTTCCTTCTTTTGCTTAATTCTCTTTCCTTTTCAAGATGTTACTGTTAGTATTATAATCCTTGAACCCGATCTCCGAGACCTTGCGTAATGTCATACGGCGGAGTTCTTTTTGTTGCTTTTGTTATGTACCCTCCTCACAGTTTTATTATTTTGGTTAATACCCGTAAGATTCGAAAGTATTGCGTTTCTGCGTCTTGGCTTATGTATATTTTCCTGTCGGGCCTTGGTGCTCGTCTTTTGCGTCGGTGTCTCTTTTGTACCACAAATGTTTCATTTGATTGGTAGCAATTGGACCTTTGTTTGCGGACAGTATGTGTGAGGTAACGGGACTTATGTCCAACGTCCCACTAATACATGTCCCTTTTGTTTATAGAATATATGTGACGGTGGTTAACTGGGATTTTCTCCAGCTCCGATGTCATATTATTCTTTTTTATATGTCGCGTTGGTACGGCATTATGTTGGAGTATAAGCCTATTTTTTTATGGCGTGCTTTCGATTTTTACCGGTCTCTTTCGTCCCAAGTCAATTGTAATGTAATGTATCTCCGTATATCTCATTTTCCTTTTGTTTTGTTTTTCTCTTTCGATTTTCGCCGTATTACATAACTTAATGATATTCCCCCTTTTCTTCCCCTTCTTCCTACCTCCGTGAAATCTCTCTGCCCTTTGTTTTACTCCCCTCACTCCTCCCCCATCCCTCCGGTATGTTTACATAACATCATGAAAAGCTTCGCGTCTTGTTGCAGTTCGAATTTTGACTTCTTGCAAGTTTGTCGTTTCTTTCTACCTTTTGTAAGTTTCGTTTTATTTTCTTTCATGTTCGTATCTTTTCGTTAGATTCATGTTGTTGAGCAGTACTCAGGTTCTGTCGTGCTTTTTAGTTTTTTAAGTTGTTGAATTCTTTATTCTTGGTATTGGGTTTCTTTTGTATTATTGATTTTATCTTAGCCTACCTTTTTCTTTGTTTTAAATATTTCTTTTATTTCGTGTACACGCTCTTTCTTTTATCATTAATACATTTTTATATTTTAAGTAATATAGCTCCCTTGCCTTTTCATTTCTTATATTTAAGTTCCCCTTCCTTATCCTTACCCTTATCTCGATTTCGTCAATCTTGTCTTTGTGATGTAACAAAGACACGATTAACACGCCTCTGGGTTACCTTTAATTAATTTTATGGGAATCTCTTTTTTGCACTTTTGATTATTGCATTAAGCAATTATTTGTTGGCATTTGGTTTTTTGGAAATCATCTTTTGCTCGCTCCGAAAACCTTGGGCCCAGCACCGGGTCGAGCAAGACGTCTTTTCCCCCATCCATTTGCGACCTTGTTGATTTTATTCTTCCACTGCTACTCTGACGCGCATTATTATTATTATTACTAGACCTGTAGTGGCGCAATGGTAGCACATCGCATGGTTGCGTGCGAAATCGTTCCCTCCTCTCCTCTCTCAAGTTATTAACCTTTTATTATTTTTCTCTTCATTTACATTATATTAAAATTTGTTTTTCTTTTAGTTTAAGGAATTCAGTGAATTGTTTTTCCCCACCCCTGAAGAAAGGGAGAAGTTACTTTCTGTGTGAACTACGGGCATCCAGGAAACCCATCTCCAAGGAAAGGTGGTTTTGTCCCTCAAGTAAACAAGACATCCAAAAGACCCAGTTTCGAGGTGAACAGTGGCAACATATCAGTGAGTACATCGCATCGCTGGAACACGACACATCACGGTATTGTAACCTGCTTTTATGTATTTGCTTCCTCTAGTAGACATTTGTTTAGTTAACGGTGATTTTAAGGCGACAGAAAATTTTGTTTACTTTCCCTTCCTTTTCATTTCGTCAGTGTTGTGGACGTTTTTATTTTACTTTCTGTGAAGTAGAAAATGCATTTCTCTCAAGGGTTTGAGTCCTTACCTTTGTTGTAAATAGTCGCTTAGTTGACTGTGATATTTCTCAGAACTCGCCTCACCCCTTCATATGTCTCGGTCTGGAACAGCTGCTGACAGGTTTCTTGTCATTACCGTGCAGCCTAAAAACCCCCGCCCCTCTTTCTCCGAAGTTTTCCCCAATGAAGGTGGGCCCACTTATGGGAACCGTCTCTTTAAATCCTACGGTCACCCCGACCCACCTTGAGCCTCGCGTAATTATACTAACGTTTGATGTTAGTAAAGTGTTTGTTGTCTCAGTTATGAATGGTCTGTTGAGCTATTATGTGTGTTATGATTGGGAGTTAAGTTTGTTTCATAATTAGGGAGGGTGATTGTTTTATTTTTGTCAGGGGATTTTCAATTTTGGTTTTCATTTAAAATTGTTTATATAAGCTTGATGTTACT
This sequence comes from Meconema thalassinum, assembly GCA_946902985.2. NCBI lineage: Eukaryota > Metazoa > Arthropoda > Insecta > Orthoptera > Tettigoniidae > Meconema > Meconema thalassinum. The sequence continues at coordinate 150,456,294 of OX336397.1, forward strand.
ATATGTTCAGTATGGTAGTGTGTATTTCGTTGGGAAACCTGCTAGGTGAGGTCTCCGTCGGGATTAGTGTATGGGACCTGTCCCAGGGCTTCGACGCCCACTTAGGATGTACATAGATTCTACGCGATTCGTCAATTTTTAGTATGGGATGAAGTTTGTCACGATGACCTGTAGTCCGTTATTTGAGTTTCCATGGTGTTCCAACGACTCATATTAGCATTCTGATGTAATAGGGAAATTTTGATTTGTTTATGGGAAGGAGTATGTTTGTAGTGTTGTTGTTGTTGTTGGTTGTATTTTGAGATGAATGTGTGTGTCAATGAGTTTAATGAATTTTTATCAACAGTTATTTGTGGGTGGTTTCAAATTTAGTTCAATTTTGAGTTTATACCCTATTCAATTTAAACTATATATATATTACGTACGAACTATTTATTCGTTTTTATTGGCAAACCAAATATACGATAAGTATTACTCAGAGATACCAACCATTTTAGGTCTACGGCATCCTTGGTATGGGACATTGATGTTCGTGTGAACTACTCTGGCGTGCATTACCCAATTTTCATATATTAGTATGGGATAGGCCATACCCTCTGTCTTTATTTTTTTATGCGGTACCTCTGAGGTCTACGGCCCGTATATTGACACAGTAACCATTTTATTTTTGTGGGTTGGTAATATTTATTATTGGGTTTCGTGTTTGATTGATTGTATGTCTGGTCTTGATTGGTTTTATGCGAGGTTTCAGTCAGTTCCTTTTTTGGAAGGTATTTTGTAACGTAATTATTTGGTTTTTCGTTCTCTGTCCGGAATGGTATTTTTTTTTGTCTCGACAGCTACTTTGAGTTATTATTCCTTTTTATTTGTTTAGTACCTAATGTCTTTTGATGAAGGTTATTAGTATATTTAGCCCCTTTACTCCCTCTATGTATCTAGTTAGGCAGGAGACACCCGTGGCCGCCTGAGTTACACGGAGGATTTCGAAAGATGTGTTGAACTATACTTCTGCCTAAGGCGATTTCCAGTTCCTGCCTGCTTTTGTTGTAAGGAGCCGGGCCGACCCATTGTCCAAGCTTGCCATTGTTCGGCAGTGCCTGAGATGGTCTGTTGACTTACATTCTTTTCTTGTAGTGACAGTGATTTGTTTATTGATATAGTTGTTTACTATTTATCGTAACTTCTGTTTTACGTTTTTGTGAAATCATGTTTTTATAAATCATTTCAATCTAATATGTTTTCTCTAAGATAATGTATATTATTTTCCTGTAACTGTCATATATATGGAGAGTGTTTCCGGTGGCGATAGCTAGTCTCCAAGTACCTGAGAAGTGGCCGGTGTATCTTTTAGACCCTGTTCACGGCTCTTTACTCTTTTGTAATATGGTCTGACGACCCTGTCTATTCATACCTTTACTTTCCAGCTGGCAGAATGAATCCACTTTCACTCTTACGCAGCTTATGTAACCCCAAATATTTCCCCGACGCAAGCCTTATTTTGTATAAAGGGTGCTCCCCTTTATCTTTTTTTTGTCATCATGATTTAACCTTTTTCTTTCTTTTATTATTAGAAAATTGGCTGATTTCCAGAAGGTCGCCATTAAGAAGACTTCGCTTTCTTCACGTCATCTGGCAGAGTCTAGCTCAAGATTGACCGTTTTATTATCATTATTTTCTTTTTGGTACATCCATTTTTAATATGTGTGACGTATTGACGTGCAGTAGAGGTAGGATCCGCCTTTATTTCACGCCTGTGCTGATCCTTTATATAATTTGAATTTTTGTTGTTTTAATTTCATCTTAAAATTTTTTTTCTTTCGTACCAAAAAGGAATAATTTTCCTTATCAGTGAACATCTTCGTGAATACGTGTGTATGAAAATATATGTGTGTATGAGAAAAGAGACTTGCGTTTCGTCAAGGCTTTTATGGAAGTTATGACGTTCAAAGAACTTTTAATTAAGCTGCGTCTTATGAATAAGAGAAATGTGAGAACATTTTATTATGTCTTAATTTTTCATGTGTGTATCTGGTGTACATGATGTAATCTTCTTTCCTTCACCCTGTTCAAATGTATCTAATCGAAGAATGTTATTTTATATAATTTTGTTATGAAAAAGAAAAAAATTCTTTTATGCCTTTGTTATGTAAAAGATTTTTTTTTTGGGAGAAAGCGGTGGAATTTGAACCATTTTTCAGAATTCATTGTAATTATTATTATCATCATGATTATTATTATTATTATTATTATTATTGTCATGTGTTGTGACATCTCTATATTACGCCTCGAGTGTTTAAAAGTGCGCAGATTGTCTGTGTGTATCTCTCTGTCTAACGTTGTGCAACCCCTAGCTACATACTACCTAGTTCTCTCGTATTGGCTAGTGTTGTTGCTACCTTGCATTTTGTTGTGCAATTTGTTCTGCTATTGGCTCAGCCAATATTTGACGCGAGTTTGGTGCCACTCCCAAACTACGCATTTGATATTTCTGAGAGGCTTCTCCCCTCTCTGGGGGACAGAAGCTTATTCAGTCTTAGACGCGCCGAGATGTAAGGCGAACGTGTGTATTCGGGCAGAGGCCCACCCTCATGGCGCAGCAGAATGTGAGTACGGCTCAATGTATTTCTATCTAACGCAATGTAATTGTTTTTGCTCAATGTTCCTTCATTTGCTTAATTCTCTTTCCTTTTCAAGATGTTACTGTTAGTATTATAATCCTTGAACCCGATCTCCGAGACCTTGCGTAATGTCATACGGCGGAGTTCTTTTTGTTGCTTTTGTTATGTACCCTCCTCAAAGTTTTATTATTTTGGTTAATACCTGTAAGATTCGAAAGTATTGCGTTTCTGCGTCTTGGCTTATGTATATTTTCCTGTCGGGCCTTGGTGCTCGTCTTTTGCGTCGGTGTCTCTTTTGTACCACAAATGTTTCATTTGATTGGTAGCAATTGGACCTTTGTTTGCGGACAGTATGTGTGAGGTAACGGGACTTACGTCCAACGTCCCACTAATACATGTCCCTTTTGTTTATAGAATATATGTGACGGTGGTTAACTGGGATTTTCTCCAGCTCCGATGTCATATTATTCTTTTTTTATATGTCGCGTTGGTACGGCATTATGTTGGAGTATAAGCCTATTTTTTTATGGCGTGCTTTCGATTTTTACCGGTCTCTTTCGTCCCAAGTCAATTGTAATGTAATGTATCTCCGTATATCTCATTTTCCTTTTGTTTTGTTTTTCTCTTTCGATTTTCGCCGTATTACATAACTTAATGATATCCCCCCTTTTCTTCCCCTTCTTCCTACCTCCGTGAAATCTCTCTGCCCTTTGTTTTACTCCCCTCACTCCTCCCCCATCCCTCCGGTATGTTTACATAACATCATGAAAAGCTTCGCGTCTTGTTGCAGTTCGAATTTTGACTTCTTGCAAGTTTGTCGTTTCTTTCTACCTTTTGTAAGTTTCGTTTTATTTTCTTTCATGTTCGTATCTTTTCGTTAGATTCATGTTGTTGAGCAGTACTCAGGTTCTGTCGTGCTTTTTAGTTTTTTAAGTTTTTGAATTCTTTATTCTTGGTATTGGGTTTCTTTTGTATTATTGATTTTATCTTAGCCTACCTTTTTCTTTGTTTTAAATATTTTTTTTATTTCGTGTACACGCTCTTTCTTTTATCATTAATACATTTTTATATTTTAAGTAATATAGCTCCCTTGCCTTTTCATTTCTTATATTTAAGTTCCCCTTCCTTATCCTTACCCTTATCTCGATTTCGTCAATCTTGTCTTTGTGATGTAACAAAGACACGATTAACACGCCTCTGGGTTACCTTTAATTAATTTTATGGGAATCTCGTTTTTGCACTTTTGATTATTGCATTAAGCAATTATTTGTTGGCATTTGGTTTTTTGGAAATCATCTTTTGCTCGCTCCGAAAACCTTGGGCCCAGCACCGGGTCGAGCAAGACGTCTTTTCCCCCATCCATTTGCGACCTTGTTGATTTTATTCTTCCACTGCTACTCTGACGCGCATTATTATTATTATTACTAGACCTGTAGTGGCGCAGTCTACATATAAAATAAAATGTCTATCAATCGCAACAAAATTAAAACATTACAAGACGGTGGTTCAACCAGAGGTGACATATGGAAGCGAAACACTTTTTAAAGTTACTCAGAAAAACATAATCAACAAAATTTTAAATGTAGAAAGAAGAATAGCTAGAACATGCATAAATAAAAATATCAGAAAGATGTACAGTGGCAGATAGTACCAAATGAAGTGGTATACAGATACTACGGAAGAAACGGATTTCTTTTTTGGTCTCATTATGAACCGAAAACCAGGTTATCTAGAAAAATTGTAGTGAAACTTTGGAATATGAAACAACAAGTAGGGTGGATTAAGGAAATTAGAGAAGATATAAAAGAATTAGAAATAACCTTGTATGACTTGCAAAAAAAAACAAAAAATTAAAAAAAACTGAAAGATATAAAAATTAGATTTCAGGCAAAAATAGACAAACGTAATACAATAAAAAACAAGATGTTCAGCAAAGAACATATAGCCTACTTTCTCCTAAATGTATGGGTATCTTTATGACTCTTTGTCCTCATCCCTAACACAATCACCTCTACCACAATGTATTGTTTGTTTTCTTTTATATTGATAATAAGCCAGTAAGTGTCAAAATCAATATTATATACTTTATGACGATTGAATAACAAAACTACTAACTTATTGTAATGCATTCACGTCCGTTAATCTCTATATTAAGCCAGCCTGCAAAATTAAGAATCTTCCGCCCCAATTACAGTAGGTTGGTGCTGCGACCTATCGGTGAATTAATCTTTATCTTGCACGCCTATGCACTGCCATCGTAATGTACTACGATGGCAGTGTTCTATGGGTGTTGAATGAGTAGGCAGTTTAAAGTAGCCAGGAGGGAGGCGATCCAGCTGGCAGTGTTTAAAGGTATTCGGAGCGCGATCGTGGCTAATAGTTGAACTACCAGTATTACAAAATTGCCATACTTCAGGAGGCCAGCTCAGGCATTTACACAGAGTTATGTTTGGAACAATATTACCCACATAACCCACAAGAGGACAGCACCGTACAGAGGCATTAAGAAGGCTGTGGTTAATGACAACGTGTATCTAGTTCTTCTATTCTCCTTTTCCCAATGTCTTCTGTTTATGTGCGATGCTGGGACTGTGATTTTATTAATATACGAGTGTATACTTTATCCTCTCCTTTGAGCTAAATGACATTTTATTCAGTATCTGTGGAAAAAGCTCGTGCACATCATTTGTAAAAGAATTCAAGAAAAAAAACCTAACTGTAGCAGTACTCGATCCCCAGTCAACTGCGTGACAGACTAACATGCTAGCCCAGAGCTAACCCTATCCATGACGTCAGGTGTTCTTAACTGACATATTAGATACAAACTGTTGGCAAATAATGACTTTAAATAAACGATTTCTTCACTGCAGTACATCTTCATTAAAGATCATTTCATACAAAGTTTATATTATTGTATCAGTACGGTATATCACATACAACATACTAAAACTACTGAAATATAAGACAGGCACATGAGGACAGCTGCCATCTTGTCGTGTGACACAAACGGCTCAGCTCTTTTAAGCCACTCGTACTGTATAATATTATAATATTAAATTATAATAAATAACGGATCACGACCTTCAGGATAGCTTAAACCCCCCTAGGCTCGATAATCGGAATTGGTGGGTCTTAAGCTATTGATTAAAATGGTTGCATAATTCAAACGGCCGCCATCCTGAAATGGCATTGCCGATGACCTTGAAGTTTGGGTCAAAGACGCGTCCTATATAAAGGTATGTTGTCACCAAATTTGGTAGAGATCGGATAATTAGTTTAGCCGTAATTTGATTTTCCGTTTTGAACATTTGAGTGGCCGCCATTCTGTTATGGTAAAGATGGCGGCGATATAAAGTATGACACTGAGGTGTCCTTTACTAGTGCTACCTCTGTACCAAATTTCGTTCAATTCGGTTTCACCGTGTTCGAATTGATAGGGGGGGACAGACATCCAGAGTACACACACTCACACACACACAGACACACACACACCACACACACAGACTCACACACATACACACACACACACACACACACACAGAGACTCACACACACACATACACACACACAGACAGACACACTTTTTTCGCCCTGTGTTGATCTCATAAGTCTACTTTTTTTTTTTTGCAAAAATCGAAAGTAGGCTAAAAAGAGTATTTACAGATGAGGAACGCCTGAGAAGTTCAGAGTGAATGAATAGCTACTGGGCAACTCGGAAAGGAATTACTGAAGAAGAGGACCAAGAAATGATTGACTGAAGTGGTCCAATGAGGCCATAGAAACAGAAGAAGAAGAAGAAGAAGAAGAAGAAGAAGAAGAAGAAAATCTCATTATGATCAAATATGTAAAATAAAGAGACAGAATATGTATTTTTTTACATTTAAAAAGGCAAAAATATGTAAAAACAAAATTTCATTATGATCAAATTCGGGATGTAACAATAAAATTAAATTAGGCCGGTCCCGTTGTGTTGGGGTAGCGCGCAATTCCTGACTCCGTCAGGCATTTTAGAAACGACGTTAAGGCTGGAACGGGGTGCACTCAGCCTCGTGAGGACAATTGAGTAGCTGTCTGACAGTGAGGCAGCACCCCGGTCACGAAAACCAGGATTAACGGCCGAGGGTACCCGATGCGCTGATCATGCATCACCCCAATATCTGAGGCCAAATGGCTCGTCGCTTGGTAGGCCTAGGCCCTTCATGGGACTGACAGAACTGTATTATTTTGTAACATTTGTGAGGAACCTGTAGCGGCAGACATGCGTTTGCAATTTACACAGCAAAACGTGAAATGTGCATCGTTACGGAAGCGACACAACGTTTGCTTCCCAAACTGCGAGATGTGAGACGTGGTCCTGCAAACAGCGAGTTCTAACAAGATATTTGTCATGCTTTTCTTGCGGCTGATATACCACTAAATAAATTGCAGCATCCAGTACTACATGGTACGTTAGAAATGTAGGCCTACGTCGAACTTCCTCTCCCTGATGAGTCAACACTGCGTAAGAACTATTACTCTGACACAGTGCACTGTTATGTGGGAATATTTGTACTGTCGACTGGATTATTCAAGCAGCTGTACGTTTCAACTATTTTGAGTAACTGGGGGACATAAATATGACAAATTTACAAACATATTTTGGATACCCATATCATATATTTTCCACTAAGCATATAAATACATATTTATGAAAAGTTAAGCACAACGTTATCCGGGCCCAGCTTATACAGAAGACTTCACGTTCTTGCGCACAACTCACCAAAGTTAATTTGTTGGAATAATTTGCGCAGCAACACTCACTTGTTGAAACGACTCGTGCGTCACCAATTGAAAAATTGATTTACTAACTCAGAAAGCTTTGTGGGCATGGGCATAACAATTCACCAAAGTATCATCGCAATCGGAGGAATGGTATTGGAACGAATTGAGAAAATCATACAACGAAAACACAGAAACTGCCGCTAAACTGTATGAAATAGCCTACACTCATTTGTTAAAATGATTCGCGTGCTACTTATTATGAAATGGATTTACTTCGCGGGTGTGCGCGCAATTCAGAAAAGATCATTTGTTGAAACGACTCATGCGCCATGTATTGTAGAGTGGATTTCCTTATTCAGAAACCGTCATGGGAGTGTGCACAACAACTCACTAAAGCTTCATCACAATGGGATGAATGGTATATGAACGGATAAAAGATGAACAAACAAACATTCTTTTGTAGCCTATGTATACCTAATATGCTATCACGTAACATTCATTTCTATAGAGATACAGTAATTTAGCTATCAGGTCTTACAGAGCTATGCATACAGCCTCAATTTTCTATTGGTATTATGATAAAGGTCGTACAAAAACAATCTTACATAATAAGAACAAGACAAACACCAAGTCTATTAAGCAGGACTCAAACTGGTGGTTTGAGGACTAGAACGAAATACACTCTACCTTGATTGGCAAAACCGAGAGAAGGTTGGTTCCGTTCCCATCTCAGATATCCTAGAAGTGATTTTCCATGGAAATGTCAGGATGATTCCTAACTCCTAGCCTCAGTTACAAATACACACACACTACAAAACTTTACAAGAATAACATATGCTATTGGACAAACACTACACATAACGATCTTGGCATTCCCCAAAGTAGAATTTCTATAAACTGCCATCCCAATTGGTTGTTTCTACATTTAGATGTACTGTATTATAGCAGAGATAAAGAGTAGGTCACTACCAGTGTTCTGTTTATTGCAGCGTAGGGCAGCTGAATTGTCTCAGCTGCAGCTCGGACTGAATATTGCTATTTTTATAGGCCAGGACAGTCAGGACTGACTCACTCTTTGGGAGAATAGTTATTCTACCGTTAATCATACCATATCGTGAAAAGCCCTAAGCTCACCTGAATCTTATTACTATTTACTGTCAAGGCATTTCGGTATGCTCGCGTCTTTAAAAGATCCATATCCTAACAAACTTCCTACACATCTCCCACATTCATATCTCTTGTATCTCTCCCAAGGGCTAAAAAATAGTAGGGCGTGGGTTGGTGACCGGGGACCACAGCTAAGTACGGCATTCCTTCCACTTCATTGTGCCGGGCTTTTATGCCTCTGTTAGTGGCAGGATTGAAACCTTCGATCTCAGAACATCCAGCTCCTCCTTCTGGTAATGGAGTTCAACGAAACGCTGCGGATTACTCATACAAGGACAACTACTACTACTACTACTACTACTCCTCCTCCTAATAATAATCATCATTATCCTATGGTCTCAGCTACCTGCTGTACCTTTTGACTTGAATCCATTGAGGCGTTCTAAACAACGTTCTGTTTAACACTGCCATCTGGTAGTGAAAACCTGAATTCTACTGAGCTACATGTGACTGAGATTTAATTAATTTTAGACTCTAATCACCAAATGTAATACGAGAGATCTTTCACGATCCGACATCGTACAACTTTGCTGAAGATTTTTGCCGCCCTACTTGTAGCAGCTAGCATTCTTGGCTGTCGCTCTGGAGGTCTGTGTATGATTCCCGGCCCTGTCAAGAAATTTTAATTCTGGTATCAGGGCTGGAACACTCAGCCTCGAAAGGCAAAACTGAAGAAAGGATGGCTCGATTCCCCCCACCCCCACAGTCATCCTGGAAGTGGTTTTCAGTGGTTTCCCACATCTACTCCAGGCGCATGCCAGAATGCTTCCTAACGTAAGCCCGGATCCACCTCATTCCTAACCCTCAGCATAATGACTACTACACTACCACGTGCTGTGTGTGTCTTCTGTCTTTTGACTGGTTAGATGCAGATCTCTATGGCGTCCTCTCCTGAGCTAACCGTTTTATCTCTACATAGCTACCACACCAGGCCCAACGAGAGGGTGGATGTATTCATTTATCCTAAATAAACAATAAGAAAATGTATCCTACTTTGCTTCGAACAGGTAACAATCATTGAACCGTTGTCATTATATCGCAGTCAAACTTAGCGTGGAAATCCAATTCTGGAATAAAAAGCCCACTGCAGGCTACTAACATACCGGTAGTATAGTCAGTGTTAGGCAAAATACTCCCAAAATGTATTTTAGATACAAAATAATATTTTAAAATACTTTCAATAAAATATGCTTTCTTCCATTCAAAAAACAATATACAGTGTTACTATTCTAGATATTATTATTGACCTGGACTGATGGCTCGTTAATGTGCAAGGTAGAAGGGTTCAAATCCCACAGTTAGTCTCCTTGAAATGTCTTTTTTCCTTTTTTCAGGAGAATACTCCCTGTAGGAGGGGGTGGTGGGCAAGGGAAAGGAGGGGTGGGGAAGAAGCGTGTTGACGCAGCGGTCAAGCTCTTGGCCTTTCTCCATGGCGATCCGGGTTCGATTCCCAGTCAATGCACGTGAGATTTTCAAAGTTTAAATGCCATGTGTTGTGGTTTGGATTCCACGTAAAAAGAGGGCCTTGTGGCTCATGATCGCAAGATTAACGGTCACGTAAAACTACAAACTTCAACTTCATGATCAACACTTATAATTACTTATAATTTAAATGTATTTACAAATTATTAAATTGTTCATTAACTTCAGTACTGTCCGCACATTATATCTCTGCCTCTGACGACCGTTGTATTTCTAAGAATATGAAGTGTCATCGACTTGTCAATTTCTCTACTCCTATTTACGTTACATTACCCCTCATGTTGGGGCTCGGAGTTTTGACGATACCAGGCGCGGATCTAGAGTTTGGCTTTGGGGAGGGGTCACAGAATCGAAATTGTTAAGAAAAATGGTATCACTAACAACGAACGCAATCACAAAATAACCAAACGTACAAAACCAGACCAATTGTTTTGCAAGCTACATGGATAGAAATTTGATGCGTTTAGTGACCCAAAGATATTCGTACAAATTGCAACGGCGTGTTTTGCGACTTTTACATCGAGCTTCGAGAAAAGTATCAAGGTACGTTACAGTTTCGGCAAGTCGAGTTGGTACCGACAAAGGGAGAAAGTCACAGCTTAAATTGCCAACCAGACTTGCAGTTTGGACGCCGGTAAAATTTTTTGGTGTGTAAAAATCCCCAAATTCCTATCCGTGCATTGCTGCACATTCATCGTGACATCACTATAGACATCGATTCGGTAATCACAAGGTTTGCTAAACAAAATAGACAAGTTGATTTTGTTATATAAATAATCATTTTTATATAACAGGTATGAAGTTGTAAATATGTCCAGTTGTAACAGAACATAATAATTGCAATAAAGATATTTTCAGTATTGTATAAAATGAAAAAAAAAACTGTTTTTCAATTAAAATTCGTTAAGTTTTATTTGTCTGATTATTGTGTTTTTGTTTTTTGAGTTTGCAAAAAAATTTGGTCTCTTTTTGGGGGGGGGGTCATGAGCCCCGTGACCCCCCCTTGAATCCGCGCCTGGACGATACAATACGGTATACTCGGCCGACTTAGCCTGATGCAGTCAGCACATTTCATTAGTACGAGGGCTGTTTTCTAAGTAAGGGCCGGTTTTTTTTCAAAGCCCCTAGTCAGTACGCACTCCGCAACAAGCGTGTACGCATCCTCCCGGCATCCTTGGCGAACACGCAGGCGTCAGTTGGAGCTGTGTAGCTAACCTGTACGCTGAACTGTGCATCTTTACAATGTTCAAGATTATTGATTCGCCCGCCGCTTGTGAGGTACGATCTGTGATATTTTTTTGAGTGCAAGAAACATGTTGGCTACAGACATTCATCGTCAGCTTTGTGAGGTGCATGGTGATAATGTCATCGACTTGTCAATTTCTCTACTCCTATTTACGTGACATTACCCCTCATGTTGGGGCTCGGAGTTTTGACGATACCAGGCGCGGATCTAGAGTTTGGCTTTGGGGAGGGGTCACAGAATCGAAATTGTTAAGAAAAATGGTATCACTAACAACGAACGCAATCACAAAATAACCAAACGTACAAAACCAGACCAATTTTTTTGCAAGCTACATGGATAGAAATTTGATGCGTTTAGAGTATCAAAAATATTCGTACAAATTGCAACGGCGTGTTTTGCGACTTTTACATCGAGCTTCGAGAAAAGTATCAAGGTACGTTACAGTTTCGGCAAGTCGAGTTGGTACCGACAAAGGGAAGGTAAGGTAAGGTAAAGTGCGAAAATGGGTACGCGAGTTCAAAAGTGGCCGTGAAAATGTTCATGACGATGAACGCTCAGGTCTGTGATTCATGATAACCACTCTAACAATGGATTTTCCTCAAGTGTGAATTCTTGGTTGTCAGAGCAGGCGGCAAACTTTTATGCAGAGGGATTTTAGAACTTAGTTTTATGGTATGTCAAGTGCCAAAATAAACAAGGCAACTAAGTAGAAAAATAGAGGAAGGTATGCAAAACCTAAAAATAAATGTGGTTTCAAAATAAAATGTTCGGTTAATTTTAAATAAAAAAAAAGCCCTTAATTAAAAAAGTCCTCTCGGCACCCTGGAAGGCGGAGGTAGATTTCACCGGATAAACTTGGGGATAGGCGAAAATAGGCAGAATATGCAGGTTTTCGTAGAAGGATCAGACCTCATTTATTTCGAGAATGTATTTTATAATTGGAGCTTAATTAACTTTGTTTTTCGTCATTTTATGCATATTTTAAAATTTTTATTGTCTTATGGGGATGGTAACCTTCTTGTCATTTGGGGTCCATTTTTATACATGTGGTCACACTGTCCTTATGCAAGGTGTCGACACTGATGTTTAACTATGTAACGGTCTGTTACTTCTTCACGCAAAATTATATCTCCCGCAGAGATTTTGGTTGGTTACTCAGTTTAGGGGCTGCGACAACGCGTTCATGTAACCCCGTGTACTTTTGGTGAGTGTAGAATCTGTCTGATAAACGGTGTGAATTATGATGGCTGTATTAATCTGTAATTCAGGTAAGGACTGCAGACGGTCAATTTCTAGCAGTAGTTCCTAATGTTGCTACCAGATACTACCGTCAACGACACCTAGCTGTGAACTTGGCTACTAGATGCCACCGCAACCAGCAACTCTCAACGAATGTTGGAACTTCCCCTCCAAAGGAAAGCATACTGAGGAATATTTAGTGCTCTTAGAAAATCCGACGACTTCGGCCGGCTTTGAACCCGCGACCTTGGGCATAGAAGTTCAGCATGCTACCAGTTACGCCACCGAAGCCGCTTCACACTTAGTCAGATGGAAATCTGAATCTAATCTCGTGCAAGTGCGTTGTCATGGCAACGAATGATGGCTCATCCCTCACCAATTTAGAAGTGTTGCCATGGCAACCTCTGACAGCTCTTGCCATTTTCTTATAATTCCGAAATCATTTTTCTCATCCCTTGGCGTAATGGTGGGTCATATCAAAAATTCTTTCATACAAAAGTTTTAGGTAATTATTAGGGGAATATTGTTCATTTTGTACGGTTTTAATATTGTACCTATTAAGAGAGATATGATTAATGTTTCCCGAAAAACCCACTTTTTCCCACCCCTTTGGTCAATGGTTTGTGCTACAAGAAAACTCTTCAAACATAAATTTTTGGGCCCTATCCAACACATAGTATGAACTTTGAACGGACTCGATATTTCACATATTAAGAGAGTTATAGCAATATTTCACTTTTTCGAAAAAAGCCCCCCATTTTCACCCCCTTCGACCAATTTAGCCCATTAAAGAACTAGACCGAGATTTTATAGGTATACATATTCCGGTAAAAAAAATCAAAGTGATTGGTGCAAAATTACGGCAGTTATCGTGTCCACAAAAACTGATATACTTATATATATATATATACATCTATATATATAAAGCTCAATGTTTGTCTGTCTGTCTGTCTGTCTGTTATGTATACAAATCCACACCGTTTCACCGATCTGAACCAAAATTTGTATACTTACCCTTCGGAACCCTGCGGGTAACCCTGTCCACTTGAAATTTCCGACAGACCACCCCATTCCCTGCATTTAGGCCCTTTGGCCCAAATCTACACCGTTTCACCGATCTCAACAAAAATTTGTATACTTACCCTATGTAACCCTGTGAATAACACTGTCCACTTAAAAATTCGGACAGACCACCCCATTTCCTGCATTTAGGCCCTTTGGCAAACATCTACACCGTTTGACCGATCCGAACCAAAATTTGTATACTTACCCTTTGCAACCCTGCGGGTAACCCTGCCCACTTGAAATTTCGGACAGACCACCCCATTCTCTGCATTTAGGCCCTTTGACCCAAATCTACACCGCTTCACCGATCAGAACCAAAATTTGTATACTTACCCTTTGGTACCCTGCGAGTAACACTGTTTGCTTGAAATTGCGGACAGACCACTCCATTCCCTGCATTTAGGCCCCTTGGCTCAAATCTACACCGTTTCACCGATTTGAACCAAAATGTGTCTACTTACCCTTTGTAACTCTGTGAATATCACTGTCCACCTAAAATTTCGGACAGACCACCCCATTTCCTGCATTTAAGCCCTTTGGCAAAAATCTATATCGTTTCACCGATCCGAACCAAAATTTGTATAAGTTACTTACACTTTCGAACCCTGCGGGTAACCCTGTCCACTTGAAATTGCGGACAGATCACCCCATTCCCTTCATTTAGGCCCTTTGGCACAAATCTACACCGTTTCACCGTTCATAACCAAAATTTGTATACTTGCCCTTCGGTACCCTGCGAGTAACATTGTCTGCTTGAAATTGCGGACAGACCACTCCATTCCCGGAAAGAGGACAGGGTCCGTCCCAAAGGCAATGGAAAAAAGGGGTAAAACCGGACCCACTCTGGAAACCCTCAGGGTTGCCAGCTCCCGAACTCACCAGCCATGAGCCCTTGAGGATGTAGCACTATCGAGGGTGCACCAAAAGTGGTGGGGCTACACACACCCTTCCTCCTTGAGGGTCTTGAGCAGAAGACATGAGATATTAAGAAAAGAAAAAGAAGGCTGACACCTCGAAGAATGAGGCTATCAGGAATGATTAGACAAGGGCCAATTAAGGCGGGAAAGTGAAAGAGTCGCTAGGCCTCGGATACCCTGATACCATCCGGTTAGGAAGAGAACAAGAGTTTGACCAAGGGAGGCTGACAGGTAAGAGATCTGAAAGGAGCCCGGCACCAGTAAGCAGAAGCAATGCCGAACTCAGCTGGGGTCCCGTGGTCGCAAACCCACGTCCCACAAGTTGAGAGACCCTGGTGGGTGTAGGGGGAGGAGGGGGCCAGGTGTGAGAATAGCTTGCTGATTCATCGCGAGTTGACATGAGTGGAATGTCCAGACCCCGCCGTGTTACCTGGTATTGCTAACAATGCTGATGTTCATACAGGGTCTTTGCTCAAACCACTGTAGTGTTACGAAAGAATGAGTGATTCACCGGTCAATGTGAATAGGACCGGGAACCCCCCCCCCCTTCCCCCGAACGTCTGTCATCATATATCGTCATCATCTGCGATTCGTGCAGCTTGGACCTTAGCAGTACTCGATAAGCTCTTTCACTACACGCATCGAGTATAGGCCTAAGCCAGAAAATAACGTTCAGACTTTGGAAGACATCGAAGGTAGAAATCTGAATTGCCTATATCAGATTTAAAATTACACCATGTTCGTTTAGTAGTCATTTTTCATTACCTTATTATTATCATAAGGGCAAATGACCTAGATGTTACGCCCATTATACCACTAATCACCACACACAATAAGTCTTCTTCGCCTGTGAATTTTGAAATATTTCTTTCTATCACGGTAGTTTGTAAGTTTGTCGTGTCAATTCAACAGTAGTTTTCAGTATCACCCTCATCAAAAGGGCAAATGGCCTAAATGTTACGTCCATTATACTATTAAGTAACACCACAGTCTTCATGGCCTGTGATTTTAAAATGTGTATTTCCATTAATTTGTAAGGTTGATATACCCGTTCAGTAGTAGTCGTCTTCATTATCATCCTCATCAAAAGGGCAAATGACCTAGATGTTACGTCCATTGTACTACTAAGTAACACAACAGTCTTCATCGCCTGTGATTTTAAAATGTGTATTTCCATTAGTTTGTAAGGTTGATTTACCCTTTCAATATTAGTCGTCTTCATTATCATCCTCATCAAAAGGGCAAATGACATAGATGTTACGCCCATTATACTACTAGGCAACACCACAGTCTTCCTCGCCGGTAATTTAAAAATATGTATTTCAATTAGAGTATAAGTTTATTATACCCGTTCAATAGCAGTCGTCGTCAGTATCATCTTCATCAGTGACGTTGAGTGTTAAGGAGACTGAAATATTATCATCATTCCACCGGGCGAAGCCGGGTACTACTGCTAGTCTCTATATATATATAAAGCTCAATGTTTGTCTGTCTGTCTGTCTGTTATGTATACAAATCCACACTGTTTCACCGATCTGAACCAAAATTTGTATACATACCCTTCGGAACCCTGCGGGTAACCCTGTCCACTTGAAATTTCCGACAGACCACCCCATTCCCTGCATTTAGGCCCTTTGGCCCAAATCTACACCGTTTCACCGATCTCAATCAAAATTTATATACATACCCTATGTAACCCTGTGAATAACACTGTCCACTTAAAATTTCGGACAGACCACCCTATTTCCTGCATTTAGGCCCTTTGGCAAACATCTACACCGTTTGACCGATCCGAACCAAAATTTGTATACTTACCCTTTGCAACCCTGAAGGTAACCCTATCGACTTGAAATTTCGGAAAGGCCACCCCATTCTCTGCATTTAGGCCCTTTGACACAAATCTACACCGTTTCACCGATCAGAACCAAAATTTGTATACTTACCCTTTGGTACCCTGCGAGTAACACTGTTTGCTTGAAATTGCGGACAAACCACTCCATTCCCTGCATTTAGGCCCCTTGACTAAAATCTACACCGTTACACCGATCTGAACCAAAATGTGTATACTTACCCTTTGTAACTCTGTGAATATCACTGTCCACCTAAAATTTCGGACAGACCACCCCATTTCCTGCATTTAGGCCCTTTTGAAAAAATCTATATCGTTTCACCGATCCGGACCAATATTTGTCTACTTACCCTTTCGAACCCTGCGGGTAAACCTGCGGGTAACCCTGTCCACTTGAAATTGCGGACAGATCACCCCATTCCCTGCATTTAGGCCCTCTGGCACAAATCTACACCGTTTCACCGTTCAGAACCAAAATTTGTATACTTACCCTTTGGTACCCTGCGAGTAACATGGTCTGCTTGAAATTGCGGACAGACCACTCCATTCCCGGAAAGAGGACAGGGTCCGTCCCAAAGGCAATGGAAAAAAGGGGTAAAACCGGACCCGCTCAGAAAACCCTCAGGGTTGCCATCTCCCGAACTCACCAGCCATGAGCCCTTGAGTATGTAGCACTATCCTGGCTGCACCAGAAGTGGTGGGGCTACACACACCCTGCGTCCTTGAGGGTCTTGAGCAGAAGACATGAGATATTTAGAAAAGAAAAAGAAGGCTGACACCTCGAAGAATGAGGCTATCAGGAATGATTAGACAAGGGCCAATTAAGGCGGGAAAGTGAAAGAGTCGCTAGGCCTCGGATACCCTGATACCATCGGGGTCGGAAGAGAACAAGAGTTTGACCAAGGGAGGCTGACAGGAAAGAGAACTGAAAGGAGCCCGGCACCAGTAAGTAGAAGCAATGCTGGACTCAGTTGGGGTCCCGTGGTCGCAAACCCACGTCCCACAAGTTGAGAGACCCTGGTGGGTGGAGGGGGGAGGAGGGGACCAGGTGTGCGAATAGCTTGCTGATTCATCGCGAGTTGACATGAGAGAAATGTCCAGACCCCGCCGTGTTACCTGGTATTGCTGACTATGCTGATGTTCATACAGGGTCTTTGCTCAAACCACTGTAGTGTTACGAAAGAATGAGTGATTCACCGGTCAATGTGAATAGGACCGGGAACCCCCCCGAACGTCTGTCATCATATATCGTCATCATCTGAGATTCGTGCAGCTTGGACCCGGGCAGTACTCGATAAGCTCTTTCACTACACGCATCGAGTATAGGCCTAAGCCAGAAAATAACGTTCAGACTTTGGAAGACATCGAAGGTAGAAATCTGAATTGCCTATATCAGATTTAAAATTACACAATGTTCGTTTAGTAGTCATTTTTCAATACCTTATTATTATCATAAGGGCAAATGACCTAGATGTTACGCCCATTATACCACTAATCACCACACACAATAAGTCTTCATCGCCTGTGAATTTTGAAATATTTCTTTCTATCACGGTAGTTTGTAAGTTTGTCGTGTCAATTCAACAGTAGTTTTCATTATCACCCTCATCAAAAGGGCAAATGGCCTAAATGTTACGTCCATTATACTATTAAGTAACACCACAGTCTTCATGGCCTGTGATTTTAAAATGTGTATTTCCATTAATTTGTAAGGTTGATATACCCGTTCAGTAGTAGTCGTCTTCATTATCATCCTCATCAAAAGGGCAAATGACCTAGATGTTACGTCCATTATACTACTAAGTAACACAACAGTCTTCACCGCCTGTGATTTTAAAATGTGTATTTCCATTAGTTTGTAAGGTTGATTTACCCTTTCAATATTAGTCGTCTTCATTATCATCCTCATCAAAAGGGCAAATGACATAGATGTTACGCCCATTATACTACTAGGCAACACCACAGTCTTCCTCGCCGGTAATTTAAAAATATGTATTTCAATTAGAGTATAAGTTTATTATACCCGTTCAATAGCAGTCGTCGTCAGTATCATCTTCATCAGTGACGTTGAGTGTTAAGGAGACTGAAATATTATCATCATTCCACCGGGCGAAGCCGGGTACTACTGCTAGTCTATATATATATATATATATATAAAGCTCAATGTTTGTCTGTCTGTCTGTCTGTCTGTTATGTATACAAATCCACACTGTTTCACCGATCTGAACCAAAATTTGTATACATACCCTTCGGATCCCTGCGGGTAACCCTGTCCACTTGAAATTTCCGACAGACCACCCCATTCCCTGCATTTAGGCCCTTTGGCCCAAATCTACACTGTTTCACCGATCTCAACCAAAATTTGTATACATACCCTATGTAACCCTGTGAATAACACTGTCCACTTAAAATTTCGGACAGACCACCATATTTCCTGCATTTGGGCCCTTTGGCAAACATCTACACCGTTTGACCGATCCGAACCAAAATTTGTATACTTACCCTTTGGAACCCTGTGGGTAACACTGTCCACTTGAAATTTCGGAAAGGCCACCCCATTCTCTGCATTTAGGCCCTTTGACACAAATCTACACCGTTTCACCGATCAGAACCAAAATTTGTATACTTACCCTTTGGTACCCTGCGAGTAACACTGTTTGCTTGAAATTGCGGACAAACCACTCCATTCCCTGAATTTAGGCCCCTTGACTAAAATCTACACCGTTACACCGATCTGAACCAAAATGTGTATACTTACCCTTTGTAACTCTGTGAATATCACTGTCCACCTAAAATTTCGGACAGACCACCCCATTTCCTGCATTTAGGCCCTTTTGAAAAAATCTATATCGTTTCACTGATCCGGACCAATATTTGTCTACTTACCCTTTCGAACCCTGCGGGTAAACCTGCGGGTAACCCTGTCCACTTGAAATTGCGGACAGATCACCCCATTCCCTGCATTTAGGCCCTCTGGCACAAATCTACACCGTTTCACCGTTCAGAACCAAAATTTGTATACTTACCCTTTGGTACCCTGCGAGTAACATGGTCTGCTTGAAATTGCGGACAGACCACTCCATTCCCGGAAAGAGGACAGGGTCCGTCCCAAAGACAATGGAAAAAAGGGGTAAAACCGGACCCGCTCAGAAAACCCTCAGGGTTGCCATCACCCGAACTCACCAGCCATGAGCCCTTGAGTATGTAGCACTATCCTGGCTGCACCAGAAGTGGTGGGGCTACACACACCCTGCCTCCTTGAGGGTCTTGAGCAGAAGACATGAGATATTAAGAAAAGAAAAAGAAGGCTGACACCTCGAAGAATGAGGCTATCAGGAATGATTAGACAAGGGCCAATTAAGGCGGGAAAGTGAAAGAGTCGCTAGGCCTCGGATACCCTGATACCATCGGGGTCGGAAGAGAACAAGAGTTTGACCAAGGGAGGCTGACAGGAAAGAGAACTGAAAGGAGCCCGGCACCAGTAAGTAGAAGCAATGCCGGACTCAGTTGTGGTCCCGTGGTCGCAAACCCACGTCCCACAAGTTGAGAGACCCTGGTGGGTGGAGGGGGGAGGAGGGGGCCAGGTGTGCGAATAGCTTGCTGATTCATCGCGAGTTGACATGAGAGAAATGTCCAGACCCCGCCGTGTTACCTGGTATTGCTGACTATGCTGATGTTCATACAGGGTCTTTGCTCAAACCACTGTAGTGTTACGAAAGAATGAGTGATTCACCGGTCAATGTGAATAGGACCGGGAACCCCCCCGAACGTCTGTCATCATATATCGTCATCATCTGAGATTCGTGCAGCTTGGACCCGGGCAGTACTCGATAAGCTCTTTCACTACACGCATCGAGTATAGGCCTAAGCCAGAAAATAACGTTCAGACTTTGGAAGACATCGAAGGTAGAAATCTGAATTGCCTATATCAGATTTAAAATTACACCATGTTCGTTTAGTAGTCATTTTTCAATACCTTATTATTATCATTAGGGCAAATGACCTAGATGTTACGCCCATTATACCACTAATCACCACACACAATAAGTCTTCATCGCCTGTGAATTTTGAAATATTTCTATCACGGTAGTTTGTAAGTTTGTCGTGTCAATTCAACAGTAGTTTTCATTATCATCCTCATCAAAAGAGCAAATGGCCCAAATGTTACGTCCATTATACTATTAAGTAACACCACAGTCTTCATGGCCTGTGATTTTAAAATATGTATTTCCATTAGTTTGTAAGTTTGATATACCCGTTCAGTAGTAGTCGTCTTCATTATCATCCTCATCAAAAGGGCGAATGACCTTGATGTTACGTCCATTATACAGTACTACTAAGCAACACCACAGTCTTCATTGCCTGTGATTTCTAAAATGTGTATTTCCATTAGTTTGTAAGTTTAATATAAACGTTCAGTAGTAGTAGTCTTCATTATCATCCTCATCAAAAGGGAAAATGACCTAGATGTTACGCCCATTATACTACTAGGCAACACCACAGTCTTACTCACCGGTAATTTAAAAATATGTATTTCTATTAGAGTGTAAGTTTATTATACCCGTTCAATAGCAGTCGTCGTCAGTATCATCTTCATCAATGACGTTGAGTATTGAGGAGACTGAAATATTATCATCATTCCACCGGGCGAAGCCGGGTACTACTGCTAGTGTATATATACATACATACATTATATATAAACTTTTGAACTGACGGTGGTTTTGGGGTCTGGGGGATGTGAAACGCGAAGATATGTCGAAATTTTCCGGAAGTCGAAACATGGTACCCATTGCATTAGTTAGCTTTCTAATGAAATCTACCTAAAAGAGCCCTCGTACTTGCCAGACTATTGTCAGTGTATGTAGTTCTGCAGTACCGTTGAAATATTTTTTGCATTATTTAATGTGTTAAGCTGGTGTTATTTTTTTAAGTTACATTTTTAAGTAGAGTTAAAGATAGGACCTGTCTTCTCTAAAGTTAAAACCAAGAAACTGAACAGCCAAAGTAGGGAGATGGTGGCTAATGTGCTAAAATTCATGGAAAATGAAGCGGCTTGCGGTGATTTCAATATTCCTGTTAACCAAGCACAGGCTGTCTAAAAGGTGTATCTAAAAGAACGGTGCTGTTTATAAAGAGAGAGTTGGGCGATATTGATGAAGGAGAATCGAACTCGTTTGCAACTCCTGATAAAACTCGTGCGAGAAGTAATGCTGTTACGACGACTTTGACCAGTACGTATTAAGGAGAACTGTTCATGGCGATGTAAATAATAATTATAAATACAATAGTGATTTTAGAAATGTTTTTGCTGAGGCTAGTACAGTCGATAGACCTTTCCTGGAAGTGATGACGTACGTCACCGGCAGAGATATAATGCGCGGACAGTACTTTTGTCATAACGAGGTAGATGATGATGACTTGGTATATGACCCTTAAAACATAAATGGATATGAGTGACATTACTGTACTATACTTGCACTTCATTCCACAGAATAATTTGGTAAACTACACTGATCAAGATAGGAGTGGGCTTCAATGTCGACTATATCCAGCCTCCTGTACAGAAGACGATTTTCATCAAGGGACAGAAAAAGCATTGGAAGTGGTGGGCAAAAATAATATAGCTGTGTTTAATATGTATGCTTCTGATACAAGAATAATAATTCTACAGATTATCATCATTTTTTTGATGTAGTCTTAATGGCAATGAAAGGTTTTACAAATTAAAAATAGGCATAATGTGATCCTTGGATATGTATATTCAACTTCCTTCTGTTATTTTTTCATTGGAACCTCTTAGTAACCATAGTGAAGACATCATGTTTATTTTATTGATAGCAAGTAGTTTACTTATTTTTTCTCATTTATTTTATGACCACAATGGGGCACTATGACTTACTGATTTAGTTGACTTATTTCCTTTATCTCCTAAGTGGAGCATAGGGCATCGATGAATTTCCGCCATCGGACTCTGTTCTGCACCATCCTCCTAATCTCGTTCCAGGTCTTCACTCCTTTGTCCATTCCTTCTGTTATTACACTCCTCCTCCAGGTGTTCCTTGGTCTGCCTCTTCGCCTACTATCATGTGGATTCCATTCCAGGGTTTGTTTTGCTATGTTGTCTCCATCTCGTCGTAATGTATGCCCAATCCATTTCCATTTCCTACGACGCATCTCAATATAAATGGGTGTTTGCTGTGTTCTTCACCATAGCTCTTCATTGGAGGTAACTTGTGGCCACCATATCATCAGGATATTCCTCAAGCATCTATTCTCAAATATTTGTAGTCTCTTAATGAGTTGTTTGTTGGTCTTCTAAGTTTCACACCCGTAGAGCAACATTTGTAGAAGTATATGGCAGGGGAATGAAGACTGGGCGTATATTCAGGATAAACATTTAATACGAACTGAACGACTAGGTAACATACAGGCGTATGTATACAAAAGCAGACAAATGAATCAACGAGAACATTCTCGTAAATAGAACCGCCACCAATGGCGTTGCGCTTCATGGCGCTTAATTTAAACCATAGATCACCTGTTTGATTACATATTTCTAACAATATTGACTTGACATTTGAATTGAAGATGTGAAGTTTGGTATAGGTGTTAAGTTCCCTTGTTTTCCAGATTGGTCTCAACATTGCGAATGCTCTTTTAGCCTTATTTATTCTATTTCCTATATCCTCCATAGTACCTCCCACAGTGGTGACCATACTTCCCACGTAGCAAAACTGTTTGACTTGATCGATCTCTTGATTCCCGAGAAATAATGATACCTTATTTCGATTATTATGGCGCATCTCCTTGGTTTTCCATCCATTGATCTTCAATCCCACCTCAGATGCTTCAGTTCTTAAATCATTCAGCTTTGCTTCCATATCATTGTAACTGCTGGCTAGCAAGCACAGGTCGTCTGCGAACTCCAGATCCTCCAACCTGTCTGTTAGTCCCCACTGGATACCTCTTCGGCAATTCATTGCTTTATTTTGATAAGATCCAGCACCATGAGAAACAGTATTGGAGTCAGCAAACATCCTTGTTTAACTCCTGCATTTACTGGAATGGGCTCCGACAACATCCCCTGATTTAAAACTTGACAGGTGTAATTCTCATACATTTCTTGAGTAATCTTTAAAATTTTCTTTGGAATCCCAAACTCTTTCATGGCTTGCCAAATCTTCTCTCTCACTATACTATCAAACGCCTTTTCGAAATAACAAATAGTAGGTACAGTGACGATTGCAGTTCCGTTGATTGTTCTATAATTATGCGCAGCGTATTGATCCGGTCTGTACAAGAAGAGCCTTCTCTAAATCCTGCTTGTACTTTCCTCAGCCTTAAATTAACTCTCTGTTTTATCCTTTCTAGAATTACTCGCGAGAGTACCTTACTTGGGATTGAAAGGAGAGTAATCACTCTCCAGTTGTCACATTCCAATAAATCTCCTTTCTTCGGAAGCTTGATCAATAGTCCTTTCTTCCAGTCTGTAGGAATCTTCTCTTCTTCCCAGAGCTTCTCAAAAAAAATGGGAGCTGAATTTCAACTGTAGTGTCCATATCTACTTTCAAGGCTTCCGATGGAATGTTGTCCATACCTGCCGTCTTACTGTTCTTTAGTTGTTTATAGCCTTTTGTATCTCTGTTCTTGACGGTGGTTCTGTGCTTATAGCCCTATATTCCTGCTCTTCTCCAGAAAATGTTCTCTCCATCTTTCTAGTTCTTCCTTTTGTGTAGACAGTAATCTCCCATCTTTGGCTTTCACAGGTTTATCAAAACTAGAGAACTTTCCTGTTAGTTAGATATTGTTGTTTTAAGGGGTGGAACTACGAGGTCATCTGCCCCAACTTTCCTGTTAATCTTTTGGTTATGTGATATAGGGTCCTACTATCGTTGTTTTGTGCTGCCATCTCTGCTTGTGTTGCTAAATTATTGATAAATACTCTTTTGTCAAGTCGAAAACTCCTCTTCACTATTTTGTTAAGTTGGTTGAAATCTGTTCTAGCTTGTACTTTATATATTTGTTTCCTTGCATTGTTAAGTCTTTTCTTATATTCCTTCCTGCTGTTCACTGTTTCCCATGTCTCAGGAGTAACCCATTCCTCCCTTCCTCTCTCCCTTGCCTAAAACCTTTTCACATGTATTGATATAGGTAGTCTCTATGTTCTTCCAGTTATGTTCAATATCCTTTCCTTCTTCTTCCTCTCTGAGCTGTTGAAATGGGTTTCTCAACTCTTGTGACAAATGTTGTTGCACCTCCTTATCCTTTAATTTATCGAGGTTGTACCTTATCCTCCCCTTTTGATGAATGCGCCTAATATTTGCTATCTTCAATAGGAGCGTAGCTATCACTAAATGATGGTCACTTCCCACATCTGCTCCTCTCTTGTTCCTCACGTTCAACAGGGAAGTTCGCCATGTCTTGCTTATAGTGAAACTAGCAGTAGTACCCGGCTTCGCCTGGTGGAATGATGATAATATTTCAGTCTCCTTAACACTCAATGTCATTGATGAAGATGATACTGACGATGACTGCTGTTGAACGGGTATAATAAACTTACACTCTAATAGAAATACATATTTTTAAATTACCGGTGAGTAACACTGTGGTGTTGCCTAGTAGTATAATGGGCGTAACATCTAGGTCATTTTCCATTTTGATGAGGATGATGATGAAGACTACTACTACTGAACGTTTATATCAAACTTACAAACTAATGGAAATACATATTTTAAAATCACAGGCCATGAAGACTGTGGTGTTACTTAATAGTATAATGGACGTAACATTTAGGCCATTTGCCCTTTTGATGAGGGTGATAATGAAAACTACTGTTGAATTGACACGACAAACTTACAAACTACCGTGATAGAAAGAAATATTTCAAAATTCACAGGCGATGAAGACTTATTGTGTGTGGTGATTAGTGGTATAATGGGCGTAACATCTAAGTCATTTGCCCTAATGATAATAATAAGGTAATGAAAAATGACTACTAAACGAACATGGTGTAATTTTAAATCTGATATAGGCAATTTAGATTTCTACCTTCGATGTCTTCCAAAGTCTGAACGTTATTTTCTGGCTTAGGCCTATACTCGATGCGTGTTGTGAAAGAGCTTATCGAGTACTGCCCGGGTCCAAGCTGCACGAATCTCAGATGATGACGATATATGACGACAGACGTTCGGGGGGGTTCCCGGTCCTATTCACATTGACCGGTGAATCACTCATTCTTTCGTAACACTACAGTGGTTTGAGCAAAGACCCTGTATGAACATCAGCATAGTCAGCAATACCAGGTAACACGGCGGGGTCTGGACATTCCTCTCATGTCAACTCGCGATGAATCAGCAAGCTATTCTCACAACTGGCCCCCTCCTCCTCCCTACACCCACCAGGGTCTCTCAACTTGTGGGACGAGGGTTTGCGACCACGGGACCCCAACTGAGTCCGGCATTGCTTCTACTTACTGGTGCCGGGCTCCTTTCAGTTCTCTTTCCTGTCAGCCTCCCTTGGTCAAACTCTTGTTCTCTTCCGACCCCGATGGTATCAGGGTATCCGAGGCCTAGCGACTCTTTCACTTTCCCGCCTTAATTGGCCCTTGTCTAATCATTCCTGATAGCCTCATTCTTCGAGGTGTCAGCCTTCTTTTTCTTTTCTTAATATCTCATGTCTTCTGCTCAAGACCCTCAAGGACGCAGGGTGTGTGTAGCCCCACCACTTCTGGTGCAGCCAGGATAGTGCTACATACTCAAGGGCTCATGGCTGGTGAGTTCGGGAGATGGCAACCCTGAGGGTTTTCTGAGCGGGTCCGGTTTTACCCCTTTTTTCCATTGCCTTTGGGACGGACCCTGTCCTCTTTCCGGGAATGGAGTGGTCTGTCCGCAATTTCAAGCAGACCATGTTACTCGCAGGGTACCAAAGGGTAAGTATACAAATTTTGGTTCTGAACGGTGAAACGGTGTAGATTTGTGCCAGAGGGCCTAAATGCAGGGAATGGGGTGATCTGTCCGCAATTTCAAGTGGACAGGGTTACCCGCAGGTTTACCCGCAGGGTTCGAAAGGGTAAGTAGACAAATATTGGTCCGGATCGGTGAAACGATATAGATTTTTTCAAAAGGGCCTAAATGCAGGAAATGGGGTGGTCTGTCCGAAATTTTAGGTGGACAGTGATATTCACAGAGTTACAAAGGGTAAGTATACACATTTTGGTTCAGATCGGTGTAACGGTGTAGATTTTAGTCAAGGGGCCTAAATGCAGGGAATGGAGTGGTTTGTCCGCAATTTCAAGCAAACAGTGTTACTCGCAGGGTACCAAAGGGTAAGTATACAAATTTTGGTTCTGATCGGTGAAACGGTGTAGATTTGTGTCAAAGGGCCTAAATGCAGAGAATGGGGTGGCCTTTCCGAAATTTCAAGTCGACAGGGTTACCTTCAGGGTTGCAAAGGGTAAGTATACAAATTTTGGTTCGGATCGGTCAAACGGTGTAGATGTTTGCCAAAGGGCCTAAATGCAGGAAATAGGGTGGTCTGTCCGAAATTTTAAGTGGACAGTGTTATTCACAGGGTTACATAGGGTAAGTATACAAATTTTGGTTGAGATCGGTGAAACGGTGTAGATTTGGGCCAAAGGGCCTAAATGCAGGGAATGGGGTGGTCTGTCGGAAATTTCAAGTTAACAGGGTTACGCGCAGGGTTCCGAAGGGTATGTATACAAATTTTGGTTCAGATCGGTGAAACAGTGTGGATTTGTATACATAACAGACAGACGGACAGACAGACAGACAGACAAACATTGAGCTTTATATATATAGATGGTCAATCTGGTTCTCCGTTATATGGTGCGGGGACAAGCAAGTCACTTTATGGCAGTTGTTATGAGGAAAGATTGTACCTCCTGTCACCAAACTATGGTTGCTACAGAATTCAATAAGTTTGTCGCCATTCTCATTTCTAGTACCTATTCCATGTCTCCCCATTATATTTTATATTCCTTGATTATCACTTCCGACTTTCGCATTCAAGTCTCCCATCACGACCACTATATCCATTTTCTTCACTTTTATCAAGGTTCGAAGTAACTGGTCGTAAAATTGCTCTTTTCTTTCTTCTCCTGTCTCTGTAGTTGCATAGCACTGCACCACTGTGATTGGTCTAACTTTTGATGCAAATCGGGCTACTATTATCCTTTCTGAGACTGGATACCACTCCATCAAGCTCCTCCTTGTCTTTTGTGTGATCAGTAAAACAACACCCTCTCTTTGTTCTCCTTCTGTTCCTGAGTAGGCCTACAACAACGTGTCCCCTTCCTGGGTCCTTATCTCCCCGAACCCATTCCATCCCATCTCACTCAAACCTAGTAAGTCCAACCTGTAGCGCTTCATCTCCCTAGATACTTCGGCCAGTATACCTGTCTGCCACATTGTTTGTACGTTCCAAATTCCAATTCTTGTGTCTGATTTCATGCTAATGGTCCAATCCGTTTTATCCATCCTGCTTCTATTGATTTCTGTTTCTGTAATAAGGGTAATCTCGGGTTTGTAGGTTATTGGCCTTCAGCACCCAATGCCTGGAGAAGGGGCTGCCTTCTAAGTATCCAGGCCTACTGATTTTCTGTCAGGGTTTTTTCCCTTAGACTTGGAAGTTCCCACTTCTGTTCACAAGGCAGTGGAGGTCCTGACCTCTTAACCCTGGTCAGCTGGGCTGCCTCTTCCGCCAGCTCCGCCGTACCGAAGACCATCTTCTCCGCCTTCGTTGCTGTTGAGGACTTGAGGGTTCTGGGTTGCTTTTTAGTCTGGATCTTCACCCTTGACCTGTCCGGCAAGGAAGGTCCTACCAGTAGCTATGCTACCTCCGGCATAGCCCAAAGGATCATTAAATCACGCAAGCACTCCCACCACGTCAAAGTCATGCAACCCCTAGGGAGTGATTGGAGCACTATAATCAATCTATATACAGTCAAGTCTTAGGAATATTAGTTACAAATTTGGCTTCTTCTTCCTCTTCTCCCAGAACTGTTTCATTCTGTCTGACCTGGCGGCCTGTTCTTCATCCGTTATGGTGTATTGTTCGCGTGTAGAAGTTTTTAGACTAGGTCTCACGTCTTTGTTTCTCAGGATCCTCTTCTCTTCCCAGTGTTCAATTTGTTGCATTGTCAAGCCTAATTCATCTAGATCAGGGCCATCCACACAGCGCTCCGGCCGCGCTCTAAGCCAGTGCTCCGAGAGCTTTGGTGGGTGGTAGTTTCGGTCGTGGTGGGAGGAGCTTGGCTAAGCGAGCGGTCTGCCCGCCGCGCCGAAGTGAGCAGCCGATCCATCAGTCGGTAGTCTAGTCCAATGCGCTTTGTTGACAGCGTGTAAGTAAATCAGTTTTGCAGTGGTCATGAATGAACATCATACCAAAAAAAAAAAGGAGTGGTGAAGCAGCAGCTTTCCGCAAGAAGAAAACCCCCTTTTGTATAAATATGCATGTTAAGTTCTGTCAATGATCGGCTCAACTTACATTTGTGGGCGTTTCTTTGCGGTTCTTAAGCTTACCAAACGTAAGCATCGTGTGACGTTGAGCGATAGAAACTAGCGCAATTGTTTACGAATAGCTGTGTCCAGAAATATTGTACCCAAATTGGAGAAGATTGTATTCTCCAAAACTAAAAGCTCGTAGAAACGACGGAGAAAAAGTCACTCAAGGTCTGTACTATTTGTTCATATTGGTAAAATGTTGTTGAATTTTCCTCTCTAATATGTTCGAATTTTAGTTTGGAATAGATCACAATATTCTTTACTTAACACTTGCGTTCGTTTCCTGCACATTCCATACATCGGAGTGCCATTAGATTTGTATATGCAGTACATTTTTAGTGGCAAAAGAGCAGTATCAGTATGATGTCAACAATCCCACAAATGGCGTCGATCGCATGACTTGACGTACATATCCAGTCTGCGCGGACTGATCATCACCCGTCTGTCTCATGCCTCCTCGCTGCCACAGTGTAGTGGTGGAAGGGGGAGGAGCGCTAGTCTGATTGCCCAGTGCTCCCCGAGCGCGGCCACGCTCTCAGAGCACAATGACTGGATGGCCCTGATCTAGATCATCTAGGACTTCTTTGAACCAATTATTTTTGGTTTTACATTTCCAAAAGTATTGTAATAGCTGTCTGAGTATCCTAGTCCCTGGTAATCGTAATATGTGACAGAAAATTACTTTTTCTTTATTATAATTTGGAGGTTGGATTTTGACAAATGCCATTAAAGAGGCTTTTAAATGTTGTACGAGTTCAAATAGGTTCCTTTATATCATGGGACTTTCTTCCATAAGTCTTAGCTGAAGACGAGCTATGAACCCATGGCCTTGGAACACTAGTTGCAAGTAAGTCAATCATCTATTCCACAGTAGTATATTATATTATAATACCAGACAGGTAGAAGTGTGGTCTAGTTGCCACCAGTGTTAGCAGAAGTGAGATTGCTTCTAGCCCGTTGGCAGGGATATAAGATATGCAATCCCTTAATCCAATGGCACGAGAACATAAATGGCCTCAAGTAAACAACTGTTTAGGTCACCTCAGGTATTGACGAAACTTACAGATTACATTATTACACTGTATTATCAGCATATCAAGAAAGGAGAACACAGCAAACTAAAGCCCTTGCCAATACTACACATTAATTTGAAACTGTTTTGCCTTTCAGCATCCTGTCTAGCCTGCAAGCCTCTGTTTGCGGACATGTCACCTCCAAGATCCCCTATTAGCAGTTAACACTGTGACATTCTCTGCTTCTACACCATTCAACACTGAATCTAACCACACCTACTACCTCTACCTCTCTTACCCTCTACAGCTGAACTCATTAACCTCTTAGGTAATCTATCCTCTCCCCCTTCTCTTCATATGACCCCACCAACTGAGTCGGCTCATACGAACAGCTTCATTTAGCGTGTCCTTTTCTAGCTTAGTCTTTATCTCGTAATTATGAGTACCTCCCTGCCAATGCTCACATTTGTCCTAGCAATCATTCGTGCTACCCTCATATCAGTTACCTCTAGCTTATACATGAGCTGTCACTTCCATCCAGCAAGGTCGGTCTAAATTCTGAGCAATATAGGGATAGTTTCATTGCTCTACTAACTTCTTTCTTCCAGACTAATGTGGATGGCAACCAAGAACTAACTGCACTGGCTTTTCTGCATCTCAACTCAATTTCATTCACCATACTATCTTCCTGAGATAATATACAGTCCAAGTACTTAAAATGGTCTAGCTACTTCAATTTAATTCCTATCTAGCATTCTATTTTTGCATTTCTTCCCTACAGACGTACCGTAACCTGTTTTTGAAATGCTGATTTCCATGCCATTTTCCCTACATTTCAGCATAAGTCAGACTACTTACCTGGTTTCCACCTAATTGAATCCCTCCCAGTCAGTTAACGCCCTTCAGCAAATGGTCCATAATAAACAGTAGAGGTGAGAGGGTACAGCCTTGCCTCACTCCTGTAATAACTTCAAATCAATAACTAATCCTACCATAAACTCTCACTGCATCCTGATTATCAATATAAATACTTTTGATTGCCTGTAGCAGCCCTCCCTCGATACCATAATCCCTCAGGATGCTCAGCATCTTCTCTAGATCTACAAAACACAAACGTCTATTCCTCTCATAGCATTTCTCAATAACTTGGCACATATTAAAAAAACTGATCTTGACATCCTCGTTGTGGTCTAAAGCCACACTGGTTTTCATCCATCTTACTCTTCAATTATCACTCTCTCCTTTCTACAATACCTGTGTACACTTCGCTCAGGAAACTTATCAAAGAAATGCCTCTATAATGTTTGCAATCTTTCCTGTTACCTTGCTTTAAATTGGATTTCTGATTTTGTCCAGTCAGAGGGTACCTTTCCTAATTCCCATGCCAATTCTATTATCCTATGCAACCATTTCATCCCTGCTTTCCCACTATGCTTTGCCATTTCTGGCTGAATTTTGCCGATCCCTGCCGCTTTGTAACCACCCTCCCTAATTCCACAACCGTGAATGCTGTTCTTATTCTCCTCCTGCATAATCTCAAAATCTGCCACATTTACATTTAGCAAATTTTCAAAGTACAGTTGCCCTCCTCCCAATGCTACCTTAGTATTTACAAAGTGTTCCCCTGAATTATCCAGACACTTTTCACTTCTCTTTTCCTTCCATTTCTAAGATTCTTTATAACACTCCAAAAAAGCTTTCCTGCCACTTGGCCTAGAATTTTCCCCCTCATTTCCTTTTAGCTGTACTATTATTTGTTTGGTCTTTTTATTGCATAAAGCTGTCTGCTGGATTCCTAGTTTGGAGCCATTTTTTAAGCATTCTTTGACATTTACAAGCCAAATTCACTATGCCATTTCACCATTTCTGTATCTACCCAGTTTTACCAAGACATCCTTGTTCTCTGACCTCTCGTTTTCATTGTGTTGTAATTCTTTACCCTCTACTCTTTGGAATATTTCATCAATCATATCAATATATTTCTGCCAAGTTCCTTATCCCGAAGATTTCCAACTATAATCCATCTGCAAATAGATCACACCATATCAGTTTGTGGTCTGTTTCAGTAAAAAATACCCTGCAATTCCTTAACAATTTCCTAAATTGAAAGTCAGTCGTCATGACGTCAAGAGGCTGGAGTAGGGCAAACTATGAGTTGCGACACATGCCCACCAGGCTCCATGGTTTGCATTACAATGTCGAAAGAAGACTTACCAAAACCCTGCCAAGGACTGCGAATGTGAAAAGTGCAATGAAAAATGTGAATCATATCACGTCCTGAAGTGTAATAAACGAGGAGAATCCCTAAGAGTGTTTTGCACAAAAGACTGAGAACTTTGTATTGAAAAGCAGTAGTGCTGAAGATTTCTTTTACGACTTTGTACTAATTGATTATGTATATTTTGGTCATTGGCTGCTCTCATTACATTATAAATTGAAAGTCAGTAATGATAGTGTATTATCGACTTGGTATCTGTGAATCTCCTTGTGCTTCGTGAATGAGTTCGCAACAGCTAACCCCATGTTAGCACATAAGTCTAGTAAATATTCTCCGTTGGTGTTCGCTTCTCTATCATCATCCCACTTACCCATTACCTGCTCATACCCCTCGGTCCTATTTTCTATTCTAGCATTGAAATCTCCCATCAGTACTACACTATCTTTATTGTTAAACTCTCACTACCATATCACTCAGAGCCTCATAAAATCTGACTACTTCGTCACATTCAGCCCCTTCATTTGGAGCGTATACTGAAACAATCCTGTCATTTCCAAATCTATCCACATTAATTGTTCAATTACATACCTCACAAAAACTATGTTACGCTCTAAGGTTCTCTTGACATACAACCCTACTCCCTACTTTGCCCTGTCTCGTTTTACACCTGACAGGTACACCTTGTAATCTCCTACTTCCTCCTCTCTAGCTCTCTTTATCTGAACTTTACTAATCCCTAGAATATCCAATCCCTTCCTAATTTCTGACTCAGCTAGCTTTACTTTCTTCCTTCCATAAGCCCCGTCGATATTAATAGCACCTCATCGAATACCCGATCTAATGCTCGTTCGTTTCCAAGGAGTCCCTGATCACTCCCTTAGGTCCGAGGCATGCTCAAGACATTTTTAGCAGGTTTAAGAAGTGCACGTGAAGCAGGTTGCTAGCCTTACTTACACAGGGCCTCACGAGTTTCACCTCAGGGAATAAACAAGGGAGTTGGGTAGTCTACCCACCTAAGCACAAGGAGGGCCATGACTCAGAATATGTCCAAGATGCCCACTCATTCCATAGTAACTGGTATCCAGACTGTCAGGACCCCTTACTAGGCTACTCAGCTGTTGCCCATGGTTCACGAACTAGGACGTGACTATACCGTGAACCACTACAGCATTACATAATTAACTACTGTTGAATGAAATATGATACTGGAAGGAATCAGGATGTGCATAAGGAATTCTGAAGGAATGATATCGGGACAAAAATAAGTGTATATGCTGTGCTACACATAGTATATATTCTTCTTTTCTATTTTTTAAAGAAATAAAATCCACATAACATTTTCATAAAAAGAGCAACATTGAATTTCATGAAGTCATTTTCCCAGTAGAGAACTGTAGAGCCACGTGCATTGCAAACCTGTGAGAGAAAAATATTAAGTTTACATACCACTCTTAATAATATTGTTCATTCATTAAGGGGCCTTGCGACATTGTGATCATGTAACCCCATGTAGTTGGTGTGTAATCTGTCTGACAACCTGAGTAATTGTGAGGCTGTAAGTGAATTTGTATTGGAGGCTATGGTATGGAAGGAGGTGGCCATGGCCTTAATTTAGGAACCACACCAGCATTTACCTGCGGTAGAGGTGGGAAAAAGTTTTTAGGTTGGCTAAGATGGAAACTGAACCCATCTCGTCTCAGTTCTGCATCATGAGATTGAGTTTATCTAGTCTCAGCCCTCAGACCATATATGTCTTGGCACAGCCAAGTCATCTGGATCTAAAGTCTCAATACGTACACAGAAGGCAGAATATGAATTATTTTTAATAATAATATATTCTTCATTGCTCTGGAGGAGTATAATAGGCCTTACCAGCCACCTCAATGCACCTGAAGCCTTGATTCTAGGAACTCATATTGAATGCCACGAAGAAAAATATGACTTTTCATTGTCCACTCACAATGAAAGAAAATTCCAACAAGAATATTTTCCGCCCAAGAAAAGGCAAGACGATCAATACGTATGAAGAAGTACTGGGAGGACCGCAAGGCTCGTACAGTTCCTACAAGTCGACGAACGAATGGTTGGTTAAAGTGATCCTATGTGTCTCAAAAGGCGAAGAAGTAGAAGAAGAAAAAGAATGCCACGAAGTGGGGAATGCCATTAACTTAAATTAGAACAAATAGGCCTACACCATAATTTAATGCAAGCACAATATGCAGAAAGGTCCTTGTGCACCCCATCTAGCTGTGATATTAGACAGACCACCTTAAAATTATACCGAGGGCATGGAGGTGCAGCAATCAAGCTGTTTGCCTCTCACCAAGGAGGACCGGGTTCGATTCCCGGTCAATGCATGTGAGATTTTAAAAAACAGAAGTAGAAGTTTGATAGGGTCAGATTGAGAATTAATGTTCACAAAAATTCATGTCTCATCCACTTGCAGTCAACATACAGCTTGATCAAGAGTAACAGGACTGCTAATATTCACTTCGGCTCTGAGCTGTAATATTTTGTAATACATATTGTGTTCATTTCTATTTGAGTTTGATTGGCTTGTTGTTATATTGATTGAATATGAGGAAGAATGAATAGTTGATTGATTATTCGATTGAATGTACGAGCGAGTGAAGTAATGCAATCTTTTGTTTTTAGATCCTCGAATGTCACTTCCGTATATATAATTTTTCCCATTTCTGGAACTACTTTTTTCTAGCTTTTCATTTACTGTATATTTTTCCCTTTTGTACACATTTTATGTGTCTCCAGGTTTCTGTTTACTGTAGATAGTTTTTAATTTTATGTAAATTATGTTAATGTTTCTTGAACATTTGGGACTGTATGGATGACTGAAAGCTAGAGGTAATTTTCTTACAGGATGTTTGAATATCTTTGTGAGGTTGAGGTTGTTCATAGATAATAGTATCAAGGACCGTAAACTTTTCCATATCACTTCAAAATTTCCATTGGAGCAAGAAGATAAATAGAGTACATATTCCAACCACTCCGCGAAGAGCCTTTATTCATCTCATAGACCATATCAAGATGTTTTTAAAGAAAAATATTTTAGACTAATTTACAGGAATATACAAATACCAACTATTTAGAAATATGTAATTTTCACAAAATTATTTTTATATTATACTGGCTATACCCGGCATGCGTTGCGATGCCAATCAAAGACAGATAGAAAGACTGGAAGATAATAATGTTATTGGTTTTACGTCTCTTTTAACTACTGCGGCTTTTAGAGACGCCGGGGTGATGGAATTTTGGCCCGAAGTCTTTATCGTGCCAGTAAATCTACCGACATGGCCCCCTCACATTTACGCACCCTCAAATGCCAACTGGCTGCACCAGGATTTGATCCTGCAACTTTGGTCGCAGCAGGCGAGAACATTACCGCTGAGCCACACAGCCAGCCCAAGAAAGAATAAGAATACGTGTTTGAATTGCAATTACGTTTACTGGAGTGCCGTCGGATAAACAATATTCTTTGTTTTTCTGTCTGGTGCATATATAAATAAATCCGAAGGTTTTCCGACGCATGAGCACGCCACATACAGCTGACCATGTGAGCATTTGTTGAAACTACTCGTGTGCCATCTAATGTAAAATGGATTTACTTTTTCAGAAAAATTGGTGGGAGTGTGCACAACAACTCACCAAAGTTTCATCGCAATTGGCGGAATTGTATATGAACGCTTACAGGACTCTCCTGAAACGATTCGCAGGCCGACAATCATTTATTGAAACTACTCGTATGCTACCTACTACCAAATGGTTTTTCTAATTCAGAAACCTTTGCGGCAGTGTGCACACAGGTGCAGTGGCACCATCTTTTTGAAACAACACAGGAGGATTCCATAAGTCGTACGTAACGTGCAGATGTTACTGTCACAGTTTTGGCCTTCTCTTCAGAATGGTAAGGGCCTACAATTCTAAAATCAAGGACAGCGCACCAAACAGTCACACGTTCGCTGTGGAGGTTCTGTCTAGGATTGGTTGCGGACCAGTACCGAAAATTTTGTTTACTAACGTAGCCCGACAAATGAAAGTGCGCTTCATCACTTTCCAGTAGCCTGGAGTCAGCTGACACAGCTTCCAGGATAGTCTCACAACACGCTCTGCGGTTGGCCCAATCACATTCACAGAGTTCCTGCACTCCCACCATTTTATATGGAACTTCATAGCGGTGTGTAAAAGTCTCCGTACGGTGCGACCTGAGAGTCGCATAGCACGTGCGTGCTTACGTTGAGGAGGGAATGCCTCACTGCATTGATGTTCTCTGATGCCACGAGGCCTACCACATGGATTCCCTTTAACACTCGAACCAGTTCCTTTCAAACACGCCATACTAGCGACTGATGAGACGTGGCGATGCACGTGATCTCCAAGGCCACACGCACATCGACAATAATACCTGCTTAAGCGCTGTGGCCAATAAGGGTGCTAGATATCATAAATGGCAAACATTCCTCTTTTAATCTGTGCAATAATTTTGTAAATTTCGTGATGCGTTGCTGTGTTATTTATGTTTGAAATTCGAAGGTTATTTCTGCTGCTCCCAGTAATTGAGCTCTGGCTCATTGGGACCTATGTAAATAAGTGATTAAGCCTACAATACTATCATATGTAAAATTTACTGTATGAATAATTTAACTGCTTAGAATTCCCTCTATATCTGTTCCAGCAGTGCTTCTGCTGGTCTATGGTGATGTCAATGCTTTTGTTATTAATGACTATCAGTTCTAGAAGCATAATCATGGGGCAAGGAATTGCCTTGAAATTATCCTTGAATTTAACAACATATTGGTTTCTCCATGACAATAACAAAGAGGTAGGGAATTTCAAGTAGATATGTGACATCACTTCAGAGGGATTTATAAAAACAACCTCATAAAAACCAGAGACAGGTCTGGAGAGATTACATACTGCTATTTACGTCAAAGTAAACGACTTCTGTATTTCTTGTATTTAACCCTGCATAAGTGTGGCACGGACTCTTGTTCCGGGCCTCACAACAATGCTATTTAAATTTCCGACTGTTGAGGCTAAGAAGCTGTACTTTGTTGTACCTTCCTCTGTTGCGACCCCGCACGTGCAACTAATATTGCCAGTCATGGGAAATTGACCATTGTGACAACTCACTACGACATGGTTCCTGAGACCAGCAACACTTTTTGTTTTACGTTCAGTGTACCTATGAGGTAATTAGTATATTTTTATTATGGCTTATTTCTTGAGATGATTTTTGCTTTCATATTGAAGAGTTATCGAACTATTTGTTCAAGCCTATATTTTACTGTATTTTAGGTAAAATGGGCTATGAAAGAGAACAAAAACGATTGCAAAGGCTACTTGAAACTGTTTCCACTGATTCTGAACCGGAAACATGATGATTCTTCAGAAGATGACGAAGAGGACGTGCTGGAAGTTCGAGAAGAGAATTCGGAAAGTGAACGAGATTTGAATCCTGATGAGGATGCAGAATCCTTGCGACGGCATTACTATCACGGAGGTGAAGACTCTTTACTTTTATTATGGTAGGGATTACACGAAGCGGAAAATTTATCCCCCTCCCAAAAATATTAGAACAAGTCAGAAGAATATTATAACGCCCCTTCCAGGTGTCAGAGGATCAGTTAGAGGAAAGACCTATCCTCTTGAGGTTTGGAGACATTTCTTTGATCGAGAGATAATGGAAATTATTGTAAAATTTACAAACCAACATATTACCACTCACGCAAAAGAAAATATAGTCAAGAATATCACGTTTGTGAGGTCGACTGTAATGACATGGAAGCTCTCTTGGGCCTTTCAATTTTGAGTGGAGTAAAGAAGTCCAATAGGTTAAATTTAGCAGAACTGTTCTTTACTGATGGAAACTTCTCAGAAATCTTTTGGCTAGTTATGTCTTAGCAACGTTTCTCTATCTTACTTAGCCATATATGTTTTGACAATATTGAGACCAGGCAGCAGAGGCTACTGTCAGATAGATTGGCTCCAATTCGTGATCTGTTCGAATTTGTTCACATGAGTGTACTATATTTCAGCTTGATTCAGTTTGTTACAATTGATGAAATGCTATTAGGTTTCAAGGGAAAGGCTGCTTTCCGGAAGTACAGACCTTCGAAACCTAACAAGTACGGCATCAAGGTATATATGCCTTGTGTGATGCAAAGGTATTTTATACTTAAAAAATGGAAGTCTACGTTGGAAAACAGCCAGAAGGATCACAGTATGCTGTAACAGCCCGAAGAATGCAATGGAGAGACTAATACAGCCATTTCCGGGACGAGAATGAAACGTTACAGCGGACAACTGGTTCACCAGCGTTGAGCTCTGTGAAATCTTGACCAGTCAATACAAACTCATGCTGCTAGGCACCATTTGAAAAATCAAGCACCAGCTTCCACCTCGATTCACTCAAGGACAGTCCAGTCCTACCCCATCCAACATCTTTGGATTTCATGAAGATTGTACTCGTCTGTCATATATTCCTAACAAAAGAAAGAATGTGTTACTAAATTTATCGATGCACGATGATGACTTCGTCGATGAAGAAACAGAGAAATCAGATATGATTTTGGACTACAATAAAACTAAAGGCGGTGTCGATGTCGTAGACCAGCTCTCTGCAAATTATGCTGGGCCAGAAATACAAGACGTTGGCCTATCATTGTGGTATTTTATTCTCTGATAAACATTGCTGGCACAAACAGTTAAGTTATTATAAGTCAGAATGCACCAACCCAGAATATAGTACGGCGAAAATTTATCACAGGGTTGGGAATGAGCATTTTACAAAGCCACCTTTTGCGTGAAGCCGGCCCCGTGGTGTTGGGGTAGCGCGCCTGCCTCTCACCCGGAGGCCCCGGGTTCGATCCCCGGCTCCGTCAGGGATTTTAAAACTGACGTGAGGGTTGGAACGGGGTGCACTCAGCCTCGTGAGGACAATTGAGTAGCTGTCTGAGAGTGAGACAGCGCCCCGATCACGAATACCAAGATTAACGGCCGAGGGGACCCGACGTGCTGATCACGCGTCACCCCAATATCTGCAGGCCAAATGGCTGGGCAGCGGTCGCTTGGTCGGCCTTAGCCCGTCATGGGCTGGATCGTGCCAGGGGTTGACTTTTTTGACCTTTTGCGTGAGAGGACTGCTGTCGTCTGCAAGCTTGAAAGGGTACAAGATGATTGGCCTGTACGTCTCTTTGGACGATGTCAAACATGTACTTGGAAGCAGAACAGAAAAACAAAATAATATTGTAGATAGTGCAATAAGTTCATGTGCCTAGGGCACATAGAAGTATTATGCAAAGACTGTGAATGAATTTTCAAAATAAATGTGCAATGTTTACGGGCGACCTTACTTCATAAGCCACAGGCTTATACGAGATTTATTATGTGCCACATTTCCAAAACTGACACAACTATAACTTATGTATGATATATTTGTATCAAATTTTTTTTTGTCGTTCTTGCTATTTAAATAATTTGATTTTACTTGAGATTCCCTTTTCTGATTTTTTCCTTTGTTTATGTTATCTCTATGGGTCTGATTTTACTTGCAAGTCTGTTTTCCATCTGTGAGTTTGAATAAATACATTTTGTGTGAAATCTGATCTATTCTTACAATTCACAATTTAATAAATAAACAAAATAAAATACCCAGTCTTAGAGACCGGCCACACGAATCATGTTCAATATTTCGCCACACTTACGCAGGGTTAAGAACTTAGCATATTAAACCTCAAAGACCACAGAGGTTTCAGTGTAGGTAAATAGTGTTACATACGAAATATATATTAATTTCAACCATTTAACTAATTGGTGCCTTAGCCCAAAGTTCGTAATGTACCATACGTAAA
Organism: Meconema thalassinum; assembly: GCA_946902985.2. Classification (NCBI taxonomy): domain Eukaryota; kingdom Metazoa; phylum Arthropoda; class Insecta; order Orthoptera; family Tettigoniidae; genus Meconema; species Meconema thalassinum. The sequence continues at coordinate 150,496,261 of OX336397.1, forward strand.
TTTAATGTATTATTAGTATTAAGCATTAATTCAATTATGTTAGTATTCTAGGGTTAAATAAATTTAAAAAAAAACCTGCCCCATTCTTATAGGTTAAGTTGGGCTCTCAGAGTACTTCACCGGACGATTCTAATAGTCTAGCTAAAAGATATATTGAATTAAGAATACTGAAACGGAATGAAACAATAAAGCTCATGAGTATCAAAATCTGCTAATAAACACAAGCACACATGACCATAAGCAGCAGAACATGTTCTAATGCCATATGACATGTCGAACAGTAAAAGCGATGGTCGACGAGATTTCTTGTATATTACACTAGCAGAAGTACCCATTCTTCGAACGGTCTTTGGTATTAATAGCTGTTGCAATGGTTAGAGGCTTGGAACCTGTTTGTCGACAAAGATAAATAATTAGTTAAAATATGCTCAGAAAATAAATTTAGCCTACCTAACCTGTACTTCCTGACGTGAAAATAAAATTGAAAACCTCGTAGACGAAACGCAATACACGTCATGTTGATGTTTGGAGATATAATAGACCTTCTGTACGACATATCGCACGTTTAAGTCGTGTGAAAAAAACATATGGTAACCCCTGACCTCCTTAAGCGCATTGATGAATTTTACAGTTTTAGTTGGTTCCGTGATAACCTTATTGCCATTTGAAAATGTTCACAGAAATTTAATAAATGGAGTCGCATTACTTTTTGCAGAAATAGATGGAAAGTTGGATGTCACCTTTTGAGATGATTTTGTCATGGCTACTGGCGTTCATTCCTTCATTAGTATATTAAATGAAATTAGTTTTCTTGGAATATCAGAAACTGTTGGTATTAGAGGCTTAAAATGTGGTTGTCGGGAACCCTTTACGGCTATTTAGGGTCCCCGAGTTTTGTTTCTGACACCAAGGGGCAGAAAATAAGCTTTGTCTCGTCGTTGTAGGCCGTAGTATAATAATAATAATAATAACAATAATAATGATGATGATTATTATTATTATATAACAATATAGAGATAGGGACGTAATAGACCTTCTGTACCACACCCGCACGTGTAAATTGCGTGAAAAAATTCTAGAGTGCCCCTTGACCCCCTTAAGCGCATTATACCCTATGTATTGATGAATTTTACAGCTTGATTTTGTTCCGTTATAGCCTTATAACCGTTTGCAAACTATCTTAGTAATGTAATAAATGGAATTGTATTGCGTCTTACAGCAATAGATGGACCTGTGAGTTTCTGTTGCCATGGTTACCGAATTGCATTCTTTCATTATTGTATGAAAAGAAATTAGTTTTCTGGGAATATCTCAAAAACGGTTGGTTTTAGGGCCTAAAAATGTGGTTTTCGGGGTTCCTTTTGGGCCCCCGAGTTTCACTTCTCACATTGAGGGGCTGAGAATGAGGTTTGTCTCGCCCTTCTACGCCTATTTCAGCAAGTGTTTATAGGGGGGTAGGCCCCCTTTTTTTGGAGCTACAGAGAAGAGTTACATAATGATTAGTGTCGTGCCTCTGAAGGATATCTGTACCAAATTTTACGTTGATCCACCCAGCCGTTCTCGAGTTATAAGGGAACATACTTGTCCACAGACAGACAGACAGACAGACAGACAGACAAATATTTTATTTTCGCGCGCATCCATCATAAAACAGTCTGAAACGCGTAAATAACGCAAATTTCCGTAGAAATTCAGAAAAAACAGACAAACTTTCATTCTTATATATAGAGAGATTTACAAGTTGACAATTCATCACCATGGACGTTTACAACAGAAACAGAAATCAGTTGGTGACATTGGTGTTTTCCTCTCTCTCGGCTCTCAACATTAGAAGAAAAGAAGAAGACAAATCTAATGCTAATGATAACAGTACATCGCATGTAAGACTAAGGCTGTGTTTCTATCTCCCAAAATTTTAATAATGGCACCCCGTCGTGTTCGTTAAGCCACCATTTTGTTCGCTGCCACGGCCTAGGGTGGGGGCTTAACGAAGGCAAGTGAATCAAAACGATCTAAAATTTTTCCGAGCATGGTCTCCAATCAAAACGTCCCTGATTGGCTGAGCACTTATTGGGTCCTTCCCGCCACACAGCCGCAATCAATTCCGCCATTAACCTCAATTTAACATAACCTAAGTTAGGCTACTTAAATTATAAATATTAATGTTGGTGAAGGGTGGGTGACTTGTGGATTAGATAAGCCATTTTTAGTGTTGTCTTCTATAGATTTGTGGGTGGCATTGTGGGATTTTTGGCGATCTTGTAGTCATTAAGATAAATAGTTCTATTTTGGGGGCCTATCACTCATTTAGCGGTTTATCACAACCGTAGCCTACTATTACAAATAGCTGTACTTTATTAAGATTTTTCTGCACCTTCGCGAAATAGTGGCGTTGGATTGAGATTATTTTTGACTACCATTATGGGGTTTTAATAGTTTTTCATAGAGCATTTTTGTTGTCTTGTAGGTATGATTGATTTGACATGTTGGGTCAGCATGTACAGTTTTTTTTCTGGTTTTGGGAATAATGCTAATTACCATTAAGTGCAACCGTGTTGACCAACACTGAAATATGAGTTCCAACACAATATGGACTTGGAACTTATGTTCGCTTAACAAAATAATGATGCATCAACAAGTCATCCTTGTAATCTCTGCAAATAATAAAAATATTTCCCATCCAATATAGGCCTATTCATGTTGAACGGTAGAAAGTTATCAACCTTTATTAAGGCAACACTGAAAAATGTTCATTTTGATTTAGCCTACTTACTCGGAGTCATCTGCATCAATGTCCCTAGATGTTCAGTTTTTTTAATTATCCCTTTCCTATGGGCAAATAACACATGGATGTTCCCTATTTTTCTTAAGGGGGATTCAATGATCTTATGCTGAACTAATTAGGAATAGGGCATGTACCCCAACCCCTTAACTATGAAGTTGTCAGGATAAAAACACTGAGATCAGGAGAATGTTGATCGACCATGGATGCAAGACCAGAAAGTCTTAAAGAGGAGTGTTTCATTTAGAGGCTTGGAACATCATGGTCAAGACCCCTGTACTTGGGTGTGTGCTCAATCTGTTTGAAAACCCGTTGACAGATCACGAGTTAATCTGTGGCTGGAATCCACTCCGTCCTATGCTAAGCTGCGAGTACTGGGCACCATTAGTGTTCTGTGACTACTGTATCAATTTCTTAAAATTGTGTCATAGGCCTATGCATAGACAAGTCACTGAGAATGTTCTCTGAATGGTGAATACCAGTAGGCTAGCCTACTTCGCTGCCTCCTTCACTAGCATTTCCAGGCACCTGGTTAGTTGGTAAAATGAAATAGAAAAATCACTTGAATGGTTCAAGTTGTCCTTGATTGTCCTAGTGGGACAGTGTACCCCATTTCAGATTTTAGTTCAGAATTAGTTTCCTTGACGGAGTTGGAGGAACAGTCACAATACCTATGGTACTACTAGTCCTAGTACGGTACATGTAGCTGGAAGCAATGTGAGACCAACCACTAGGTAGCTTATGTCCCATTAGTTGGGAGTGTTAGGGAATGGGAGATTGGTTTAACATGTCAGCCTATGTTATTGTATATTTCATTAATGTATGGTATCTAAAAGTATATCATAGGAATATTAAAGCAAGCCATAATATATTACCAGTTGGTCAATTGGATACAACAATTCAATGAAACATTCTGTTAATAATTAGGAAGTGTCGTAGGCAACCAGAGAAGCGACACAAGAAAAAACACCCGAGTCTTCCAGGCAGTTGTCATCGACTGTATTTCACATAGAGAAGAATGACTAAAATAGTTCCTCATGAAAAATATAATTGGTCAATGGCTTGAAAGACAGTAGTAAAGACTTACATGCTGTCAGTAAAAGTGGAGTTAAGAAAGATGTCTGGAATATTTAAATCAGTAGCTGGTAGCCGGGATTATTAAAATTACCATAGGTAATTGCACCATAATATGATTAGTAGCCTATGTGCAAGATTTTAAATGGTAGGTTTTTTTGTGAACCAAGAAACAGCTCTTAACATGGATTATGTTCACGTTAGGCCTACAAATTATTGGGAGGGAGGTTTATTCTATATACCTGTTGCACATAAAATGAGCTTCTGATTAGGACTGTGTGGGAATGTTTAAATGGATTGATGATACAGGGTTTATCAAGCCACTTTCTATGCATCTTTTAAAAACATTTTAGCATATCATAAGTTACTGTCATCATTGCTAATGCTGAAATCTGTCATGTTTATTTATGCAGCATGAGGAATTAGGAAACATTGGTAGGATTGGTATATTGAGTGGAGATATAGTAGGATAAAATGCAACTGTGTCATAGAAACTTTATTTCTCAACTTTATTTTCTGTAGACTCCAACACAGCCTACCACCAGGGAGAAAGAAAAAAAAATTGTTGGTGATGTTTAATGAGAGCAAATCTTGAAACACTGTGATTTAAGTGGTTGGTATCAAAAGCTGTATAGGAATATTGAAAATGTGAAGTCGCGCCCAAGTTTACGAAGCCTTGCCAGACTCAGCTGAAATTATCTTTGATGCAAATAAAGCCTCAATAGTTCAAGCTTTTGGACGACCTTTGACATGAGCAATATAATAGGCCTACATTTAGGATCGACATAGCCTGCAGCAGTGGCGGCTGGTGTAGAAAATTAGTTGTGTGCTGTAGGCCTGACCCTCCCTCCAATTTTTTTTATATAAACACATAGAAACACTCACTCAGTGACGAAAAATGAAGTCCACACGTCGCTCCTTCTTGCTTCAGAACTTGTCAATCACCCTGGCATTGAACCCCTCTATACTGGAGACCGTCTTCTTCTCAATGGAGAGCATAGCGAAGGCACTTAGTCTTTCTTGTGCCATGGTGTTCCGCAGAAAGGTCTTGATCCTCTTCAGCGATGAGAAACACCTCTCAGGCTCTGAATTAGTCATGGGTGTTGTTACTAATATCCTCAGAAGCTTGCTTGTTTGGCAGAACGTACCTTGCAGATTACTGTATATTATGAAATGCAGAAGAGGGACTGCCCCACCAATATTCCTAAAATCTGGCCTACAGTACAGAACCGATAGTTCTGTTCTGAGCCTTTTCTTTTCCAGCATGCTATAGGCATGAACAGTTACACCTAGTTATTTTTTATCTGGAAACGTTTTGGAAAATCGTTCAAAGTTGGTGGAATCTAACAGTTTTGCTGCTTCCAGGTGATCCAAGATTTGGAAGCGATCGTGGGCTTCTCGTGTGTTCTCGTGACACAGCGGATTTTATCTTCACGGCATCAGCTGTTCTTGACTGCAACTGATTGTACATGGTAATAACACCTGGGGCCTATTTCATAAAACTCGACAGGTCCGACAATTGTGACAATTTGACATAATTGTCAATATGTCGTGACACTTCTATCTGACAAAATGTCAAAGTGTGACAGGAGAAATATTGTAAACTTTACGCCTGTCATAGAGGCCGTTTCTTAACCTTGACAATTTGTCAAATCCACCTGTCGAGTATATGTACACTTCGATAGTTCCGCGAATCGATAGTGTACAATATCGATTTACACGAACTGTTCAACGCGCGATTATCAAATGAAGGATTCACTATTCATTAAAACATTAATGTGATTATCACTACAGCTTCTAAAAATACATAAAAAGTCAGCCATTTATCTTTCTTGATAATCGCCATATAAACTACAATTCAGGCACGACTTGAAACCGTGCACAAGAAATGTTTGTTTCGCCCGCGGCACTTTTTTGGTAGTAAATAATATATTTTGAAATATTATGAAATGTCTACTATCAAGGGAACAATTAAATATTTAAAATATGATATATACTCGATAAATTTCGCACTCTCATTAAGAGCACATGTCTTTTTTTTTTTGGCGCGGCACGGCACTATCGCGTTGATGAAGAAATCTTTCTTGTAGTGCTGTTTCCTTGTTCCTTGCTGGTTCTTTGTTTCGTTAGCTCATTGCCGAAACGGAAGACAAAATGAGAATTTTGGCACTCATCAAAGAGGACAAAGACATCCTATTTGGGAAATTTTCCAACGTGTTGACGCACGAGACAAAAATTAATAAATGGAAGGAAATTGCCGAAAAAGCCATGGCTATTGGCATATATAGTCGCGATTGGCGATACCTTCGGGACACCACGTGGCAGAATTGGAGGAAGAGAACGATTGTAAGTACAATTCTTCACATTGTTGTTTTATTGTCATTTGAATATTATTCCCATTACCATAATTATTAAATTAAGCTACTTAATTATGAATATCATCACTGTGAGTTGACAAAGAGAGACCCACCACTGATTTGAAAATTTGTATAAAATAGTTTTTCAATTGATAGATGGAGAATTTGATGCTTTCTATTATGAGATTAGGCGTATAGCTGGCCTATATAATTCATTAGTAGGCCTAGTAGGCTAGTGCTAATGATATATAATTAACTTAGTTGTTTTGAAAACTTGTGTAGGTACACACTCTCCTTTAAGGCTTTATGGACAGTGTGTTGTATTTTGACATTGTATCCTAATAATCACCGTAGGCCTCTTTTGTATTCTTTTCTGGAAAGCCAGAATTTATGAAATGTTGTTACGTAATGTAATTAAATACTTTTTTCTGCCCTCCAGGAAAAGAGGGACAACAGGCGACGGACTGGTACTGGAGGAGGGAAAAGGTGCCTCTATGACGAGTCTGACCTGCTGATCCTGGAGATAATTGGTGATGACTCTCCGGTATTAGATGGTTTCTCTATACCGGAACCATCTGATACCAATGAAGATTTAATCCATCTTCCAGTGGATCAGGAGGCGCCTGAAGTGTGCCCCCCTCCGGTGCCTCAAGCTCCTGGGACGAGCCGACAGTCTGCGCCTGCAAGGAGAAGCCGCAGGAAGAGGGAAGAGGCTGATCTGCCTGCTGGTATAAAAGCCCAGAAAATTGAGAGGGAGATAAAGTTGCTGGACTTTAAGATATCCCATGCTGAAAGGGAACAGTACAAGAGCTGTACAGCATGGAGAATGCTCGCGGCCTGCCTCCTTCAGATCTGACCGCGTACTTATACCAACGGTCAGGTGCTTATGATTTTGTTGTGGTGGAAAATCAATCGCAACCTGCTGCTGGTACAAGTAGGGATATACTGGAGGAGGCTATTGAGGTGATAATTGATGATGATGAAACAAATTAATAAATTTGTTCCATTTTATAAATCAGCTATTCCATGAGATTAGTGTATATTTGAAAGATTTTAGTAAAAAAAGAATTGCTTTTCAGTCAGGAAATAAAACTTATCTAGCCTGCTCACACCTGCTGAACTAGAAAAGTTAAATGGATTAATCATACACTTTTTTCTCTATACATTCAGGCCTATCTTGTTTTTAAGTCTACAAATTTATCTACGTGACAGCACGTGTCCTAAATGAAAGTTTGTGATGTTTTGTCTACGATTAATGTAAGAATTCTAGCAGTACATTTTACTAAGATTCCTAACTGCTCCTAATGTTTTCACCCTTCTGCATGCTCGAGAGTCGTAACACACTACACCCAATATTAAACAACTTAACCATGTTACTCTTACTCAAAGTTGCTAATGAAATTGAAAATATGTTTGTTAATAAAGAGACAAGTAATCAGATTTAAATTTATGAAAAATTGCAATGGCATAGATTAATTACCAGTAATTCAGTATTAATTCTTAATCCAAATGCATGGAATAGCTGATTTATAACTCACGTATTACTTCAATGGCAGAGTGCATTTCTTGTTGTACATAGTGTGTCACTTGATTTTTCCACCTTGTGCATCATTGTAAATTCATGTAAAGGAGAGGGAAAGATGGGTTTTAGATTGCAAAGTCTACAAAATTAGTGAGCTTATTAGAAAAGCTTTCTCATCACGGTACAGGAAATGTTTAAAATCGTGGTTCTGTGGTGGACGGGGGAAGTCATTGAGGTTTTGCTTGCATCACTCCAAAAGTTTATACTTACTTTGCCACAGTTATTGAGGCTAAATGCATTCAGCAGGAAACACCACATTTGGACTTTAATAGGGAATAGGAAAAAAAGGAACGTTTTAATTTCGCAATGATAACATTCACTTTATTGCTCTCCCCGTTGCGTCCCTCGTAGCCACTGTCTGGGGGAAACCATTTGCTGGTGGGTTAGACAATATTGTTTGGACGAAAATTACTGTTTGTACTGCAAGCAAGGAGGTCTGCCTGTAAACACTGTCAATTTATACATTTCAGTCTGTCAACATGTCTTCTCCCCAATATGGCAGCTCTCACCATATACTACAAACGTTCTCTGTGGTGGACTGGTCTTAAACGATGCCAGACGAGACAGGGATTATACAGGGCGCCAGGAAATGTTCTCCGCAGTGCTACATGCAGCTGCGAGAGGTTGCGTCATCAGGTTAGTTGGCAGCACAGTGTTCCTGATGGGGTGAAGGCCACATGTGGGGGCTGTCGAAATCATCAGGGCATATAGTTACATTATTGGAAGAGTGCAACAGTACTGTATGTTATGAATGGCTGTGGTGAGGATACAGTTTACTGTTCGCTTGTTGTGATACAAGCGACAGCCATGCTGCCAACGTAACTGGTGACGTAATCTCTCGCAGCAGCTTGTAGGCACTGCGTAGAACATTCCCTGGCACCCTGTACTAATAGTTGGAAGATTTTTTGTGGTGGACATGTGTTGAACTCTGTATTGAGAATGCTTTAGCGTAAATAGTTACTTAACTAAGACATGATGGCACAACCATCTGGATTCCATTGCTAGTTAATGCTGAAATGTCATGTCTAGTGGTTTGGATTGCACGTTAAGAAAGGGAGTTTCCATTGCTTCTTGCAGTTATACCACGGAAGAAAAAGGGAGCTTTTACCATTAGTCTCATAATCTTGAACCATGGGACTCCTTTCTACATGGAATTTGAACCATCGGACATGACATTTCATATCGAAAAATCCGACATGTTAACCGGTAATTGAATTCTGTCCACCTTGATGGGAAGCAAGCAGTTTGACTTCTGAGCCATCATGCCCCTGCACTACGAAGAAAGGTTAAAATTGTATTTCCCTAGCTTTTTACATTTTAATCAAACAAAAATGTCATTATACAATACCTCTATTGGTTGTGACAAATTCATATTCTATGAATCCAACAAATGCTGTAGAAGCTAAATTAGAGAGCCCATCGCTCCTCTTCAGTTTCCTTAAAACAACAGGCTAGCAGCAGTGTAGGCTAAGCTTGCAGATGCTAAAGTTGGGAAAGTCAAGTGACACATTGGCTGTCGTCCTCCTCCTCAAAGGTTACTGTGAAACCTCTTCAGCATTGGTGCAGGGGCCTCAACAGTGGAAGGGAATTTCTATGGACTTGCTTGAATTCTGTTGTGATATAAAGTGTATTGTCCTATACAATATTGTGTTCCCTTCTAGAAACCAGTCTTATGTTTGATTTGAACAAGCCCTACAAGTAAGAAAGTGAAGTCCCATCATCATTGAAATAATGTGGCCTATTCATAGGTAGACCATAATAATTTCTAACATTGCCTAAACAGTGAAAACACTTTACATTGGAACTACCATACATATTTATGCCTACGAATATCCACATGTTTTTTTTTTGGTGTTCAGTTGAGATATTTGTTATGGCTTTCACTTTGAGACTGTACTTCAAGGAACTCTTAGTTTTGTATGCAAGTTTATTTGTAATTTTTAACAATTATTTTAGGGCAGCAGCGTCCAAAGTACTTCACATTGTGCAAAGTCGCACAGCTGCCACACTTGTGAATGCATAGTGCAGAGTCGTGGTTGACGTAGTGTCTGTTCGGTCACGGTAGACAACAGTGCACACGCATTACGGCAGGGACGTATCTGTTTTCCCATAATGAATTTCCTCGCCTTAATCGCGAGGCTGCCAAACTTATGAGTATGTTCGGTTCTACCTATGTATGTGAAATATTTTTCTCGATATTAAAACGTAACAAACCAAGGTTCCCAGCAGGCATTTCAGATGAGAATTTGAGAAGTTGTTTACGCTTGTCTGTAACACGCTCATTTGCGCCTAATTGTAATAAGATTGTTAACGCACACAAATAAGGCGTACTGTAAATGAGAACAGCAATAAACATTGTATGAGCCGACATGTACGGTGCTAGTTTTTAATTGTTGTGTGAAATTAGTTTTACGTTTGCCATCGTAGAAACATTATGTATTTCGTCTTTCAGTAAAGCTGTTATTGTGTGATATTTGGCACAGTGAAAATATGTTATGTTTTTCCCTTTGGATAGGAAGGGAGGTATGTACTGTACATGAATGACTATACATTTAGTACGTGAACATAATTTTGAAAGGAAACTTTTTGCCGCTCTTTGATTAATGCAAAATATTATTTCATGAACAATACATTCGGTGTTCTTGCAACGTTGCCTGAAAAATACACTCGTCGCCTGCTAATTGACTCTACACGTTTCTTGAACGATTACACTCCCCCACCGCGCGGAGTAAGGGAGGGGATGCACACACATTGTCTGCACTGTGTGACTTGACATTGGACGGTGCTGCTTTAGGGTATGGTGAATATGTGTGTCCTGTTTTCTGGTAAAGCTTTGATTAAATTAATTTGCACTAAAATATTCTTCTTTCCTAAAACTACTCCTTATTCCATAAAACTAGACACCCTCGCAGTCCACAGTAGGTTGAGTTGGCGAGACTGTGCTGGATTCAATTCCTTTTTCTTCAGACTGGTTATATTTTACAAAATTAAGTTGAATTGTGGTAAGTTACTAGGATCGTTGGGAGAGAAAAGATAAAGGTTCTGCATTACCAACATTCTTAAAAAATTCCATATATAATAAATAGTTTATTTCAGTAGACTGTTTGAATCTTACAAGAACAAAATAGTTTTAACTGCACCTCTGAAATTCTAGTACAGTTCACAGGCAGTGCCTCTATTTACAATCATTGGTTCTCAACCAGTTCATAAGCGTTCAGTAAAGCTAATACGAGACACTGTGCTCCTGGGATAAAATAGTGCATTTCTCCTTAGTCATTACTTTCGGACACTGGCACTCAGTGGCAATCTTATGGTTGGGGACCATTGGTCTATACAGTATACGTAATTATCACTCTTGGAAAGTGCAAGTCCTCATTAGTGTTCTGAATCATATCAAACATATGTTAAATAAACCTTACTGCAGTAATAAATTGAAGTTCACATTACCTCATTTTAAACCTTCACATAAAGGCAGTTATCAAGAAAGTGTTGCATATTTATTTGAAGGTCTATATACCGTACTTCAAAAGAATTTTCACACGATTGGCTATTTCCTGCAGCACACTGGAGAATGTAGCATTGAAATAATGTAGGCAACTAAAAATGATATTTTATACATTACTGTCAGTGAGTATGGTTCATGTTCTTGTTTTACTGATTGTTTCAACATGGAGGTCATCTGCCCCTTGTAAAACATAAAATACAAATTTTAACTTCTGTCAAATTCTCTAAATGAGAAAGCCTAGCCTACTATAATAAAACAAAGTAAATACAGGTAATAATACCATTAGTGGCCACTACTTTGGCTAATGTGAGATGACGTGTATTGTGGAGAGCAAGGTTTGTTTGTATGTCGGCAAGATCCACACATTTGTTTAAAATGTGGCCCATGGTGATTAAGCCTCCACAGGTACTGAGGGTAGAGGGATGCGCCTAACATTTTATGGGACATATCAAAAATTCATTTCCTGTTAAAACACAGGTATATTACAAAGCAGACAAAAGAATACCTTTGCCATTGGCCCTCAAATGTACTGTACAAATCCTTGATCTACATGCTTATAACGTACAATATTTTTGTTAATTCTGAATGAGACATCATTGTTTTACACTTGCGTCATACTTCATTGTGTCTTGTACATTATTTGTTTCCTTGTTTCATCTTCTGGGGGATATAACCAATTGAAATTAGTAACCCTGCTGGTCACTACTGCACCTGAAATATGTGTTTTTATTTATTGCTCTTTCAACAACGGCTGCCATGTTCGACAGCGCATGAGGTCTCGTTCAACTGGAAACCAGGCGCACACACTGTTACCAACATGTGGGATACAAAATACACCACCCTAATTATAGATTAAAGATTAAATTGGTGCATGATTACTTCACTGTGCATGACAAACGCCAGGGGTGGCAATACTGCATTTGGCGATAATTCACGCGGACACAGCTGGAATTTTACTATGTAAGTCATGATCAAAAAAGGGGATGGTGCATGAGTTATGGTCAGCGGAGGAGTAAACATCTGTTACTACATAGTTTCCTGATTTATTTTTCATAATTAATTGCAGTAGCCTACTTTAGAAAATGTTATCGTATGATGATGTCTCATTCAATGTTACCATATTTTCTTCAAATAAAAAGAATATAGAAGATAACATTATTATTAGATACACACATACATGTAAAGTATGAATGGTGCTATTTAAATACAAAATGAAATTACTACTTAGAAATCAACATGAAAAATGAAAATCCACAGCCTGCTTCCAGTCTCCGACCGGGTCAGGAATGGAATGAATGAAGTCCCCATCTAGCGGCGAGGATATGGACTGTGCCGGCTGCCGAGGCCTGACGCACTCCTCTGGGACAATGAATAAATGAATGACAGATGAAATGAAATGATAGTGGAGAGTGTTGCTGGAATGAAATTTGACAGGGAAAACCGGAGTACCCGGAGAAAAACCCGTCTGCCTCCGTTTTGTCCAGCACAGATCTCACATGGAGTGACCGGGATTTGAACCACGGACCCAGCGGTGAGAGGCCGGCGTGCTGCCGCCTAAGCCACGGAGGCTTACTTAGAAATCAACATAATTTTTACATTATATTGTAACATCCGGATTTGAAGCTCCAAGAGTTTCAGACAGTCAAAGGCAAAACGTACATTAAAAATGACCATTAAAAAAACTGAATAAACACCGCCCAATGACTGGCCCCCTACCCTCTCACACACACAAACTGTGGCCCCATTTTGATCAATTAAAATTATAAGAGACCCAAACAAGGTTTTTACACTTGTAATAAAAAATATATTATTTTTATTCATTAATTCACATTCTGCGAGTCATTAATATTTGAAATGACTATCCATTATCACTAGTACACTGGAAATATCTCCTAAATTACATAAATATGTATATTTAACCTTAATTTCTTGTTCATTCAACAACGGGAATTGTCAATGAATATGAGATTTCTGTTACAGGCGCATACAGTTTACACCACGGTTTTTGACCGGTCAGTCCCGGTTTGAATCGGTGAGCCTCAGGCATGTGCAATGGATACGTGAGTTTTCAGTTGCGCGGAAAGCAACTCGCATATCAATTGCACATTCCTGAGGTTCGCGACCTGCCCTCTGCACGACTGTGAAACTGGGGCCCACCGGCCAAAAACCGTGGCATGAACTGTACATTGATGTCACATTACTGTTGCCAACATGTGGGACACAAAATACACCACTCAGGTCAAGTGCAGCGAGAAACTATCGGTCAATGAAGGTTTCGGTGAGGCCAAAAATTACTGCTTGTACCGCCCCAGGTTTGGCTTGTGTTTGTATGTAAAGCATTTTTAACATACAATTTATGACCACTACTAGGAAAGCCATTATCTGGCGGAATATTACTGCTTGTACATGGTGGACACTAATCCTGGAAAACCTGGAAATCCTCGATTTTTATTAGGTCTGGAAAACTCCTGGAAAATAGCCACTGTTAATTAATTATAAAATTCTTTCCACCCTAAATCATACTCCCGCTGCGGTTTTGGGCGAGCACTCTATCGTTAACGAAAGAAATGTCCTCAGGCTACCTGTTTCTGTGTGGGAGAACGCACGATAGTATTTATGTAAAACATATTGAGTATAGACCACTTCACCGCAATAAAATTGCAGGCGGCATTCTTTTCTCTTTTTTTAATGCGGATATTTCACTTACAAAGGCTTTTTTAAAACAACAATTAAATTATTTGTGTGTAGGCTTGCGTATCAATAACGCAATCACCACTAATTTTTGTCAACATCTGTATAAGTAAACCAAACTAAACTGCTTTACTTTGGTCTTGAAGTAGGCAACCGAAAAAGCCTCCCCGTACTATCGCTTATTTTTAAGTCTGGAAAAATGAGAATTATTCCTGGAAAATTCCTGGAAAACCGTTGACCGATCTGAGTGGCCACCATGCTTGTACTACATGGAAGGGGGTCTGGAGTGTATATGTTGGGTTCGCAATATGGTATTTGTCCCAGAATTCACCCGGAATATGGCACACACACTTGAAATTTTACTATATAAGTCGTGATCTAAAGAGGGAAAGGTTAGTGGGTTATAGGCAGCGGAGGAGAAAACATCTATTGCTAAGTCATTTCCAGAGTTATTAATCATCATTACAAAAGGTATTTCAGCTAATTTCAGTACTGGTAGTGTAGAAAATTTCGGAACACGGTAAGTTACACACTTCCTCGTGAGGCAAAACTGAAAACAATTTGTTTGGGCCTCCTACAGTGTTACCTATGGATCTTGCAATTAGCCAAAGAACTGTATTAACTCCTGCAGCACCTCAATAGCCTCAGCATCAACCAGCTCTTCATTTTCATTTTCTTCAATATCATTAGGCCTATCCTCATTGATAAAAGATGCATCATCATACGGCTCATAGGATTCTGATCCAAATCTCTTCTCTAGGTTGTGAAGGATGATGCATCCTAAAACAACATTACAGGCTGGTAACGGCTGCATTCTCATGTAGTTCAGGCATGGAAATTTTCCCTTCAAAATACCCAGAGCATTCTCAACTGTTCTCCGGGTAGACTTGAAAGCTCTGAGGAACCTATTCAGTGCTTCCGATGGGGGTATTTCTATCGGAATATTTGGTGTCATGAGCCACTTCCTCAGGCCATACCCACTGTCACACAAAATCACTGCATTAGGAAAAGGTCGCCACCCATTTTCCCAACGCTGTGCTAATGATGAAATTCGAAGCACACGAGCATCATGCACTGAAATTGGCCACCGAGCACTGGCGTATAAAAACTTCAGGTTAGGCCCTGATACTACCATAATGTTTATGGAATGGTTGCCATTCCGGTCCACAAATGCCATTTCATTTTCATGAGGTGCATCTATTTTCACCAGAGAGCCATCGACAATCCCAGCTACCCGGGGAAAATTTGCATACCTCAGAAACATTTGTGGCAGAGCCACAACATTTTCAGTAGGCCAACGTACCTCCTCACCCAGCAAATGTTGTATCAGCAGTTCATTCACCCTCTTCACATACCGATAAACAGTTGCCTTGGAAAGCCCAAGAGCATCAGCACCAACGCGGTGTTGTGCCCCACAGCCCATCCAGTGAAGCGCACATAGAATTTGCTCCAAAGGTTCAAGAGCCTTATTCCTTCTTGTAGGATGCAGGAGATGGCCTCCAATCCTTTGGATCAAAAATTCCACAGTAACTTAACTGACGCGGAATTTTTCTTTGAACACAAAGTCAGTAAAATTAAAACTGATGTTACTTCTCTCCCTAAAAACCCTTGGTAATCACACTATGTCTTCATCACTGCTCTCACTACTACTGCCGCTGATTAATGGTTCCATTCCAACGATTATAAAACACTATTAAATTAATCAAACCGGAAATATCCAAATGGCCCTCACAATACAAAAGATAGGTTATAGTAATGGTAGGATTCGACATGTAACACGGCGCCTGTCAAGTTATCGATGACAATTTGACAATTGTGCAACATCGGTTGACATATTTGTTAGTTCATAAAAGTAGTGGTTTTTGAGGGGTTCTAAATCCTCCACCTCCACACCCTCCACACAAGATAACGGCGGCGCGATATCTCTCGAACGCATGGTCAGATTTTGACGAATGAGGTGTCATTGAACTCGGGCTGACACTCCCTTTCCAATGGACGACATATTTCAACCCCAAAATAAAACCTACACTTACTAGGGGGTGAAATTGTATTTTTTTTAGAGAATCTCTCTTTCCAATTTCAACATGTGAGAGTTTGAATGTCGATATGGAATGAAACGTTGTTCTACATAAAGTGCATATGTGCGGTGGATAGCCACTATGAATTAACATGCTTGTTTTCTGTTTTTACGCATGCCCACTCATGGCTTTTGTAAGAGGGTGGGGGAGCGGATCCCTATGGATGGGTTATTGTTGACGGGTCATTGTTGGCGGGGTCATTGCTGCCGGGTCCTTGTGGACAAGTCCTTGTGGACGAGTCCTTGTGGACAGGTCCTTGTGGATGAGTCCTTGTTGACAGGTCCTTGTGGACGAGTCCCTGTGGATGAGTCCTTGTTGATGAGTCCCTTTGGACTTATCCCTTTAGACCGGTCCCTTTGGATTGGCCCCTATGGACTGGCCCATGGTCCCTAATGCTATGATGAAATTAAACGTTGTTCCACATGAAATGCATGTGAAGAGCCGATTGCTACTATGAATTAACATGTTTGTTTTTTGTTTTTACGCATGCGCACTTGTTTTTTTTTTGTAAGCGGGCGGGCTTTTTGAATAATGATTTATAGATGAGTTATTTTTAAAAAAATTACCAAAAGATCCAAAACTAATATCTCATGAATCAATAAGGCTAGGGACCTGTATGAGAGGTCGTTGGACTTGAGGTGACATTTTGTTTTTGAATATATTATTTATTTATGTCAAAAGGACCTAACTGCACATTTGTTAATATCTCGCTAACTAATAATCAGAGAGGGTCAAGTGTGGTGTCATAGGACTCAGGATGGTCAACCCTTTTCCATGATCAACGAATTTACCCAAAAGATTCAAAACAGCAAGGTCATTGACCTATGATTTTATAAACTAATAATCAGAGAGGCTCAAGTGAGGTGTCATGGGACTCAGGATGGTCAACCCTTTTCCATGACCAATGAATTTACCCAAAAGATTAAAAAAACAGCAAGGTCATTGACCTATGATTTTATAAACTAATAATCAGAGAGGCTCAAGTGAGGTGTCATGGGACTCAGGATGGTCAACCCTTTTCCATTACCAACGAATTTACCCAAAAGATTCAAAAAACAGCAAGGTCATTGACCTAATATTTTATAAACTAATAATCGAATATCTACATGTGAGGTGTTATAGGACTTAGAATGGTCAACCCTTTCCCATGGCCAATGAATTTACCCAAAATACCCAATACATCAAGGTCATCGACCTGAGATTTTATAAACTAATAATCGGATACGAACATGTGAGATGTTTACCATGTGTGTGATGAAACATAGCTAGGTAGAGAAAGAATTAGTGTAGGCTACATGTATGGTGATTGACAAGTCTTTTACCATTGAAACTTGTTTTTCAGATCAAACTGCAGTATAGAGAGAGTATAGGTTGTAGGTATGGGTTATTAATGACGAACGGTGTACACACAAACTCTGATTTATCGATTCAAGAATTAAGAGTAGACTATCTTTAATTGATTGGTTAAAGAGGATAGCTAAAACACAAAAATGCTCAGTGGTTACCGGGGCAAAATGGTCGCTACACACACACACAACAAGCTTTAAATACTTGAGGCTAATAATCTATACACACACACTCGCTTGTTCTAAACTAAACTGTGTTGCTGTCAGTGCTCAGACAGTAGGCTGATGACAAAAAATGCATTGCTAACAGAAACATAATCATTTCCGGTTGTATAATGTTACCAGCTATCCATTTTGTGTTGCAGTGTTAAGCACTTTTAGCTCTTGTACTGGAGGTCTTAACTCAATTTCCAGGTCTGATGCCTAGAACGAGTCAAACTAAGAAACAAGGGCAAGGTGGTGTAGTGGTTAAGCTGTTAGCCTTTTCACCAGGGTTCGATTTCAGGTTAATATGCATGTCATAAACATATTAAACAAAACAAAACAGAGATAACGTTCAAAACTTATTACATTTGTGTCTTTCCAAATTATTACTTGGATTACAAATACAAAGGTGAACTGGGTTTGATATACATTAATGCTGTCTATCACACACTAGACTGTAAGAAAGACGAAAGAGCAAAAGCGTAGGTAGAGCAGTGGTAAAATTGCTATATGTAGAGAACTACCTAGCGGTTTTATGAACTGGCAAAGCCATATATCGCATAAACAGTGTAGGATACAATCCAGCAATCAAATTTGTATCTTGTGGAACAGAAAAAATGCACTTTTACCTTGATGGATAGCAAATGAGTGCAGATGAATGACCTATGCATTAGCCTACCATAGGGTTATAACCACGAGATGGAGGTGTGACTTCTATATTTTATTGTTTAGAGACATGGCTTTTTTGTAACCAGTAGATTTAGTATTTTGTAAATATTCATTTTTGTAATTGTAAAAATAGTGGAAACATTTTTTTGTAATAGTAAATGTTAAATGTATAACTAAAAGTTATTTGGGATAAGCGTGCATGGCAAGGATAAATAGCGTGGTTGTATTTGTTTTTCAAAGACAGGTATGGTTGTGTGAATGTATGACTATAGATAGAATGATAGAGAGAGAGAGAAAGTGTGTGTGTGTGTGTGTGTGTGGGTAGCATTGATTGTTCAACCAAAGCAAACACGGCAAGGTAGGATGGTGGGGGTAATTAATGTATATAGCAAATGGTAAATAGTATACTGTAGTTTTTTTAACACTTGCGTTTCTTTTAAATGCAGCGGTAGATAGGTGTTATTTTGTAAAACAGTCTTACCTACAGTAGTAGTATTAGTAGTAGTAGTAGTAGTAGTAGTCCTATACGTTTTTGGAAACAAACAGAAAGAGAATGCACTATTGCCATGACCAAGCACTTCCATTAAAATAATTTCAAGAAAATTTTAATCAGCAAATGTGTGTTTTACAAAACTAAACTTTCAGCATGGACTAAATCATAAACGTGTCGTCTGTGATATGGAAAAAATAGGAAATCCATGTTTCCATATCAACACAATTTAAAAACTTAAAACTGACCTTTAAAAAATGTAAATGGGAAATTGACAAATGTGTAAACAACAACAAAATGGAAAATTCTTGTTTCCGTATCATGAAATCCAAAAGCTTTAAACTGACATTTTCAAATCGTGTACATGGAAAATTGACAAATGGCAATGTGTGAAATGTGAAAATGAAAAACAAATGAACAAATGGCTATCATTATTTAAAAAAATAAAAAAACCGTCGTGTTCTATCGTTAAAGTGTGAATCAAACCACATCTACTTATTTGAATCACCCGAGACTGAGTAGACCTGTTTTAGTTCTAATATACTTTTAAAATTATGTTAAAGCTCGAATTGAACTCAAGAGCTTTAGAGTGCCAGCTAACTATTATAACCGTTACGTCACAAAGACAACTTTACACTACTCTTAATGAACAATAATAATAAAAAGAATAATAAATATTGATTTTTTTTAGAGAATGAACATGGTGACACTGTTTCTGTTGCACTGTCTGCTAGCTACTAGCCACCAGCTGGGGTCTTAGAAAACGATACAGTTGACATTTTGCAATGAGATGTGACATGTTTCAAAGTATAGTATTATGGGTTGCTGTTGAGTAAAAACTAATCCTGTACAAGGAAGCAAGGGTTCGAACCCCTTACCTAACATTACTATTGCCTGAACATGGCTTGACGACACTGTATTATTATGATACTCGGTACACAAACCATAGATAGAGTGTATTGTTTAAGATCACTTTCTTTCTGAACATAGGTGGAGATTGTTGATGGTTAACAATGACATTAATATAGTAGGACGTGGGTATAGCAATTAAGAAAAAACAGACAATACCCATACAATATTTTTATTTATTTAATATAAGTACTTGTACAATAGTTACATTCAAAATACATTTCTTTTTTCTCTATTACTATTTAGTCCTTTTTGATTCTCTTGCATATGAAGGGTAGATAACCTTGTAGTTCAGCCCCTTAAAACAACAACAACAACACAACCTTTTTGCATAGTTTGTGATGTTGATAACTCTTGAGATGTGGAAGATGGATTAAACATAACTTTTACAGCAGGGGTTAAATGTTGCTCAATAAACACTGCACTATTTTGAGTAGCAACATTTTTTTCTTGTACTAGCTTTTTAGCATTGTCATGATTAATTGTTGACACCAACAGTGTTTCATTTGGTGCACCACATAGATGATCACTCACACTTAAAACCTTACCATTTCTACTTTTTAGATTGCCTCGACATCTTTTTGACCTCTCTTTTGAGCATCGCCTAAATATTATTCCTTTTACATTTTGACGATTATAGTTATAAGAGTAGCCTTTATAGAGTACACGTTGTTTACCTTTGTTAGTTGTAGTAAGTTCCATAGTAGGAACTAACCTGTTAGTATGATTTGCTCACTACAAAGGTTATAACTGTTCTGATAATAAAATCATTTAGCTTTGGCTTTTATATTTAATATGTACAGTTTGAAGTGATAGCAAAAGTGAGAGCAAAATGGTAGCATAGTGGTAGAAAATATAACATGTATTGTTAAGAAATAGTTTAAGCGGTTATGTGGATCCATTACATAATAATTTTAGCACGACGAAGCTCATTTTCTCTATCCAATAGTTCTTCCTCATATTCAGTATAACCAGCCTGTTTATAGATATGCAGTTGCTGAAGCCGCCGGATTAGCTTACTTGGATTGTTCCAGTAGACAAATTTAACAAATGATTTTTTAGGTGTAAACAAAGCATTACCATTATCATTATTATCTTCATCATCAACATCATCATCATCATAACCATTATCATTATCATCATCATCATCACCATCATCATCATCATCATCATCATCATCATCATCATTATAATCCTCATCACTATTACTGTATAGTCCTTTTTGATCCTTTTGCAATACCACATTTTGCACAGTTTGTGTTGCCTTTGATAATGTTGGGAGTTTTTCAGACATTGACAACTGTCCTAACACGACTTTCTGAGGAGATGATACATGCTTCTTAACAAACAATGCACTATCTTGAGCTGCAATATCTTTTTCTGGGACAAGTGTTTTAGCATTTTGAAGAGTTTTTTAAACAGCAACGATGTTTCATCTGGTACACTACATTGATGATCACTCACACTTAAGACATCACTATTTTTACTTTTCAGCTCACCTCGACACTGTTTTGAACGATGTTTTGAACAACGCCAAATAACAGTTCCATTTTTATTGGTTCGTTTTACAATATATGTATATCCTTTATAGAATGCGTATGGCATACCATTGCTATTTGTTGATACTTCCATGTCAATTGTCAAGCATGAACTAATCTCGAGCAAAGTTCACTCGATAATATAAATAATAGTTTAAAGTGAGAGGAAAAGTGGGTGCAAAAGTGGGTGCAAAAGTGGGTGCAAGAGTGGGTGCAAGAGTGGGTGCAAGAGTGGGTGCAAGAGTGGGTGCAAGAGTGGGTGCAAGAGTGGGTGTAAAAGTGGGTGCCGCTGATAGTAGGCATGAATTTTACTAGAATGTGATTTGAGTAAATGTAATTTCTAAACCCAAGTAGTGAATAGTCAGTTGGTTTTGATCTATGCAAGCGTAAACATGTCACATACACTGGTGATGGATACTCAAGGCTTTAAGGTCAACGAAAACAAGTACAGTATATATTTAAAGAGGTGGCTATCATTGATTGCACAACACGCGGGTTACCATGTCTTTTTTTCGGACTAGTGTTTTAACATTTGAAGTATTTTTTTAAACAGCAACGATGTTTTATCTGGTACACTACATTGATGATCACTCACACTTAAGACATTACTATTTTTAATTTTTAGTTCACTTTGACACTGTTTTGAACGATGTTTTGAACAACGCCAAATAACAGTTCCATTTTTATTGGTTCGTTTTGCAATATACGTATAACCTTTATAGAATGCGTATGGCATACCATTGCTATTTGTTGATACTTCCATGTCAATTGTCAAGCATGAACTACTCTCTAGCAATGTTCACTCGATAATATAAATAATAGTTTAAAGTGAGAGGAAAAGTGGGTGCAAAAGTGGGTGCAAGAGTGGGTGTAAGAGTGGGTGTAAGAGTGGGTGCAAGAGTGGGTGCAAGAGTGGGTGCAAGAGTGGGTGTAAAAGGGAGTGCAAGAGTGGTTGCAAAATTGGGTGCTGCTTATAGTAGGCATGAATTTTACTAGAATGTGATTTGAGTAAATGTAATTTCTAAACCCAAGTAGTGAATAGTCAGTTGGTTTTGATCTATGCATGCGTAAACATGTCACATACACTGGTGATGGATACTCAAGGCTTTAAGGTCAACGAAAACAAGTACAGTATATATTTAAAGAGGTGGCTATCATTGATTGCACAACACGCGGGTCACCATATCTTTTTTTTCGGACTAGTGTTTTAACATTTGAAGTATTTTTTTTAAACAGCAATGATGTCTTATGGTTCGTTTTGCAATATACGTATAACCTTTATAGTATGCATATGGCTTACCATAACTATTCGTTGATACTTCCATATCAATTTTCAAGCATGAAATAATCTCCAATAAATTTCGCTCGATAATAGAAATAATAGTTTAAAGTGAGTGCTAATGTGGGTGCAAAAGTGAGTGTAAAAGTGAGTGCAAAAGTGGGTGCAAAAGTGAGTGCAAAAGTGAATGTAAAAGTGAGTGCAAACGTGGGTGTAGTTTATAGTAGGCATGATTTTTACTAGAATGTGATTTGAGTAAATGTAATTTCTAAACCCAATTAGTGAGTAGTCAGTTGGTTTTGATTTATGCAAGCGTAAACATGTCTCATACACTGATGATGGATACTCAAGGCTTTATGGTCAACAAAAACAAGTATATAGTTAAAGAGGTAGCTATTACTGATTGCACAACACTGAATCTATTTTTGAAATTTTGACAAAGGGCCTAAGTGCACTTTTGTTAATATCTCGCGAACCAATAAGACTAGGGCATTGTATGAGGTATTGTTGGACTTTTTGCCGAAGACTGCTGGTAAACACTTATGTTCCCACGACCTTTTTAAAGATGGCGGCTAACCCACGAGGGGTGATTAAAAAGTAATCCAAGCGGCGCTTGTCGATAAGCAAACCAATAATCAAAGGGGGGGGGGGGGGGTATGACAGAGCTTGAGGCGATAACCCCTTTTGATTGATCCCTGTTGATTTGCCCCTTTGGACTGGTCCCCGTTGACTTGTCCCTCTGGACGGGTCCTTTTTGAAGGGAGTCATTTTTGACGGGCCCCGGCTGACGGGTCACTGTGGACGGGTCCCTGTTGACAGGTCCTTTTGACTAATCCCTTTGGACCGGTCCCTTTGGACTGATCCCTATGGGTTGGCCCATGCATTTAGCCAAATTATGTCAAAGGTCGTGGGAACATAGGTGTTTACCAGCAGTCTTCGGCAAAAAGTCCAACAATACCTCATACAATGCCCTAGTCTTATTGGTTCGCGAGATATTTACAAAAGTGCACTTAGGCCCTTTGTCAAAATTTCAAAAATAGATTCAGTGTTGTGCAATCAATAATAGCTACCTCTTTAACTATATACTTGTTTTTGTTGACCATAAAGCCTTGAGTATCCATCATCAGTGTATGAGACATGTTTACGCTTGCATAAATCAAAACCAACTGACTACTCACTAATTGGGTTTAGAAATTACATTTACTCAAATCAAATTCTAGTAAAAATCATGCCTACTATAAACTACACCCACGTTTGCACTCACTTTTACATTCACTTTTGCACTCACTTTTGCACCCACTTTTGCACTCACTTTTACACTCACTTTTGCACCCACATTTGCACTCACTTTAAACTATTATTTCTATTATCGAGCGAAATTTATTGGAGATTATTTCATGCTTGAAAATTGATATGGAAGTATCAACGAATAGTTATGGTAAGTCATATGCATACTATAAAGGTTATACGTATATTGCAAAACGAACCATAAGACATCATTGTTGTTTAAAAAAAATACTTCAAATGTTAAAACACTAGTCCGAAAAAAAAAAGATATGGTGACCCGCGTGTTGTGCAATCAATGATAGCCACCTCTTTAAATATATACTGTACTTGTTTTCGTTGACCTTAAAGCCTTGAGTATCCACCACCAGTGTATGTGACATGTTTACGAATGCATAGATCAAAACCAACTGACTATTCACTACTTGGGTTTAGAAATTACATTTACTCAAATCACATTCTAGTAAAATTCATGCCTACTATAAGCGGCACCCTCTTTTGCACCCACTCTTGCACTCCCTTTTACACCCACTCTTGCACTCAATCTTGCACCCACTCTTGCACCCACTCTTGCACCCACTCTTGCACCCACTTTTGCACCCACTTTTCCTCTCACTTTAAACGATTATTTATATTATCGAGTGAACTTTGCTAGAGAGTAGTTCATGCTTGACAATTGACATGGAAGTATCAACAAATAGCAATGGTATGCCATACGCATTCTATAAAGGTTATACGTATATTGCAAAACGAACCAATAAAAATGGAACTGTTATTTGGCGTTGTTCAAAACATCGTTCAAAACAGTGTCAAAGTGAACTAAAAAGTAAAAATAGTAATGTCTTAAGTGTGAGTGATCATCAATGTAGTGTACCAGATAAAACATCGTTGCTGTTTAAAAAAATACTTCAAATGTTAAAACGCTAGTCCGAAAAAAAGATATGATAACCCGCGTGTGCAATCAATGATAGCCACCTCTTTAAATATATACTGTACTTGTTTTCGTTGACCTTAAAGCCTTGAGTATCCATCACCAGTGTATGTGACATGTTTACGCTTGCATAGATCAAAACCAACTGACTATTCACTACTTGGGTTTAGAAATTACATTTACTCAAATCACATTCTAGTAAAATTCATGCCTACTATAAGCGGCACCCACTTTTACACCCACTCTTGCACCCACTCTTGCACCCATTCTTGCACCCACTCTTGCACCCACTCTTGCACCCACTCTTGCACCCACTTTTGCACCCACTTTTGCACCCACTTTTCCTCTCACTTTAAACTATTATTTATATTATCGAGTGAACTTTGCTCGAGATTAGTTCATGCTTGACAATTGACATGGAAGTATCAACAAATAGCAATGGTATGCCATACGCATTCTATAAAGGATATACATATATTGTAAAACGAACCAATAAAAATGGAACTGTTATTTGGCGTTGTTCAAAACATCGTTCAAAACAGTGTCGAGGTGAGCTGAAAAGTAAAAATAGTGATGTCTTAAGTGTGAGAGATCATCAATGTAGTGTACCAGATGAAACATCGTTGCTGTTTAAAAAAACTCTTCAAAATGCTAAAACACTTGTCCCAGAAAAAGATATTGCAGCTCAAGATAGTGCATTGTTTGTTAAGAAGCATGTATCATCTCCTCAGAAAGTCGTGTTAAGACAGTTGTCAATGTCTGAAAAACTCCCAACATTATCAAAGGCAACACAAACTGTGCAAAATGTGGTATTGCATAAGGATCAAAAAGGACTATACAGTAATAGTGATGAGGATTATAATGATGATGATGATGATGATGATGATGATGATGATGATGATAATGATAATGGTTATGATGATGATGATGTTGATGATGAAGATAATAATGATAATGGTAATGCTTTGTTTACACCTAAAAAATCATTTGTTAAATTTGTCTACTGGAACAATCCAAGTAAGCTAATCCGGCGGCTTCAGCAACTGCATATCTATAAACAGGCTGGTTATACTGAATATGAGGAAGAACTATTGGATATAGAAAATGAGCTTCGTCGTGCTAAAATTATTATGTAATGGATCCACATAACCGCTTAAACTATTTCTTAACAATACATGTTATATTTTCTACCACTATGCTACCATTTTGCTCTCACTTTTGCTATCACTTCAAACTGTACATATTAAATATAAAAGCCAAAGCTAAATGATTTTATTATAAGAACAGTTATAACCTTTGTAGTGAGCAAATCATACTAACAGGTTAGTTCCTACTATGGAACTTACTACAACTAACAAAGGTAAACAACGTGTACTCTATAAAGGCTACTCTTATAACTATAATCGTCAAAATGTAAAAGGAATAATATTTAGGCGATGCTCAAAAGAGAGGTCAAAAAGATGTCGAGGCAATCTAAAAAGTAGAAATGGTAAGGTTTTAAGTGTGAGTGATCATCTATGTGGTGCACCAAATGAAACACTGTTGGTGTCAACAATTAATCATGACAATGCTAAAAAGCTAGTACAAGAAAAAAATGTTGCTACTCAAAATAGTGCAGTGTTTATTGAGCAACATTTAACCCCTGCTGTAAAAGTTATGTTTAATCCATCTTCCACATCTCAAGAGTTATCAACATCACAAACTATGCAAAAAGGTTGTGTTGTTGTTGTCGTTTTAAGGGGCTGAACTACAAGGTTATCTACCCTTCATATGCAAGAGAATCAAAAAGGACTAAATAGTAATAGAGAAAAAAGAAATGTATTTTGAATGTAACTATTGTACAAGTACTTATATTAAATAAATAAAAATATTGTATGGGTATTGTCTGTTTTTTCTTAATTGCTATACCCACGTCCTACTATATTAATGTCATTGTTAACCATCAACAATCTCCACCTATGTTCAGAAAGAAAGTGATCTTAAACAATACACTCTATCTATGGTTTGTGTACCGAGTATCATAATAATACAGTGTCGTCAAGCCATGTTCAGGCAATAGTAATGTTAGGTAAGGGGTTCGAACCCTTGCTTCCTTGTACAGGATTAGTTTTTACTCAACAGCAACCCATAATACTATACTTTGAAACATGTCACATCTCATTGCAAAATGTCAACTGTATCGTTTTCTAAGACCCCAGCTGGTGGCTAGTAGCTAGCAGACAGTGCAACAGAAACAGTGTCACCATGTTCATTCTCTAAAAAAAAATCAATATTTATTATTCTTTTTATTATTATTGTTCATTAAGAGTAGTGTAAAGTTGTCTTTGTGACGTAACGGTTATAATAGTTAGCTGGCACTCTAAAGCTCTTGAGTTCAATTCGAGCTTTAACATAAAATTTTAAAAGTATATTAGAACTAAAACAGGTCTACTCAGTCTCGAGTGATTCAAATAAGTAGATGTGGTTTGATTCACACTTTAACGATAGAACACGACGGTTTTTTTAATTTTTTAAATAATGATAGCCATTTGTTCATTTGTTTTTCATTTTCACATTTCACACATTGCCATTTGTCAATTTTCCATGTACACGATTTGAAAATGTCAGTTTAAAGCTTTTGGATTTCATGATACGGAAACAAGAATTTTCCATTTTGTTGTTGTTTACACATTTGTCAATTTCCCATTTACATTTTTTAAAGGTCAGTTTTAAGTTTTTAAATTGTGTTGATATGGAAACATGGATTTCCTATTTTTTCCATATCACAGACGACACGTTTATGATTTAGTCCATGCTGAAAGTTTAGTTTTGTAAAACACACATTTGCTGATTAAAATTTTCTTGAAATTATTTTAATGGAAGTGCTTGGCCATGGCAATAGTGCATTCTCTTTCTGTTTGTTTCCAAAAACGTATAGGACTACTACTACTACTACTACTACTACTACTAATACTACTACTGTAGGTAAGACTGTTTTACAAAATAACACCTATCTACCGCTGCATTTAAAAGAAACACAAGTGTTAAAAAACCTACAGTATACTATTTACCATTTGCTATATACATTAATTACCCCACCATCCTACCTTGCCGTGTTTGCTTTGGTTGAACAATCAATGCTACCCACACACACACACACACACACACACACTTTCTCTCTCTCTCTATCATTCTATCTATAGTCATACATTCACACAACCATACCTGTCTTTGAAAAACAAATACAACCACGCTATTTATCCTTGCCATGCACGCTTATCCCAAATAACTTTTAGTTATACATTTAACATTTACTATTACAAAAAAAAAATGTTTCCACTATTTTTACAATTACAAAAATGAATATTTACAAAATACTAAATCTACTGGTTACAAAAAAGCCATGTCTCTAAACAATAAAATATAGAAGACACACCTCCATCTCGTGGTTATAACCCTATGGTAGGCTAATGCATAGGTCATTCATCTGCACTCATTTGCTATCCATCAAGGTAAAAGTGCATTTTTTCTGTTCCACAAGATACAAATTTGATTGCTGGATTGTATCCTACACTGTTTATGCGATATATAGCTTTGCCAGTTCATAAAACCGCTAGGTAGTTCTCTACATATAGCAATTTTACCACTGCTCTACCTACGCTTTTGCTCTTTCGGCTTTCTTACAGTCTAGTGTGTGATAGACAGCATTAATGTATATCAAACCCAGTTCACCTTTGTATTTGTAATCCAAGTAATAATTTGTAAAGGCACAAATGTAATAAGTTTTGAACGTTATCTCTGTTTTGTTTTGTTTAATATGTTTATGACATGCATATTAACCTGAAATCGAACCCTGGTGAAAAGGCTAACAGCTTAACCACTACACCACCTTGCCCTTGTTTCTTAGTTTGACTCGTTCTAGGCATCAGACCTGGAAATTGAGTTAAGACCACCAGTACAAGAGCTAAAAGTGCTTAACACTGCAACACAAAATGGATAGCTGGTAACATTATACAACCGGAAATGATTATATTTCTGTTAGCAATGCATTTTTTGTCATCAGCCTACTGTCTGAGCACTGACAGCAACACAGTTTAGTTTAGAACAAGCGAGTGTGTGTGTATAGATTATTAGCCTCAAGTATTTAAAGCTTGTTGTGTGTGTGTGTAGCGACCATTTTGCCCCGGTAACCACTGAGCATTTTTGTGTTTTAGCTATCCTCTTTAACCAATCAATTAAAGATAGTCTACTCTTAATTCTTGAATCGATAAATCGGAGTTTGTGTGTACACCGTTCGTCATTTATTAACCCATACCTACAACCTATACTCTCTCTATACTGCAGTTTGATCTGAAAAACAAGTTTCAATGGTAAAAGACTTGTCAATCACCATACATGTAGCCTACACTAATTCTTTCTCTACCTAGCTATGTTTCATCACACACATGGTAAACATCTCACATGTTCGTATCCGATTATTAGTTTATAAAATCTCAGGTCGATGACCTTGATGTATTGGGTATTTTGGGTAAATTCATTGGCCATGGGAAAGGGTTGACCATTCTAAGTCCTATAACACCTCACATGTAGATATTCGATTATTAGTTTATAAAATATTAGGTCAATGACCTTGCTGTTTTTTGAATCTTTTGGGTAAATTCGTTGGTAATGGAAAAGGGTTGACCATCCTGAGTCCCATGACACCTCACTTGAGCCTCTCTGATTATTAGTTTATAAAATCATAGGTCAATGACCTTGCTGTTTTTTGAATCTTTTGGGTAAATTCGTTGGTCATGGAAAAGGGTTGACCATCCTGAGTCACATGACACCTCACTTGAGCCTCTCTGATTATTAGTTTATAAAATCATAGGTCAATGACCTTGCTGTTTTGAATCTTTTGGGTAAATTCGTTGATCATGGAAAAGGGTTGACCATCCTGAGTCCTATGACACCACACTTGACCCTCTCTGATTATTAGTTAGCGAGATATTAACAAATGTGCAGTTAGGTCATTTTGACATAAATAAATAATATATTCAAAAACAAAATGTCACCTCAAGTCCAACGACCTCTCATACAGGTCCCTAGCCTTGTTGATTCATGAGATATTAGTTTTGGATCTTTTGGTAATTTTTTTAAAAATAACTCATCTATAAATCATTATTCAAAAAGCCCGCCCGCTTACAAAAAAAAAAAAAAAAACAAGTGCGCATGCGTAAAAACAAAAAACAAACATGTTAATTCATAGTAGCAATCGGCTCTTCACATGCGTTTCATGTGGAACAACGTTTAATTTCATCATAGCATTAGGGACCATGGGCCAGTCCATAGGGGCCAATCCAAAGGGACCGGTCTAAAGGGATAAGTCCAAAGGGACTCATCAACAAGGACTCATCCACAAGGACTCGTCCACAAGGACCTGTCCACAAGGACTTGTCCACAAGGACTTGTCATCAATGACCCCGCCAACAATGACTCGTCAACAATAACCCATCCATAGGGATCCGCTCCCCCACCCTCTTACCAAAGCCATGAGTGGGCATGCGTAAAAAACAGAAAGCAAGCATGTTAATTCATAGTGGCTTGCCACCGTATACATGTCTCTTGTGTAGAACAACGTTTCATTCCATATTGGCATTCAAACTCTCACATGTTGCAATTGGAAAGAGAGATTCTCTAAAAAATAAAATTTCACCCTCTAGTAGGGGTAGGTTTTATTTTGGGGTGGAAATATGTTGTCCATTGGAAAGGGGGTATCAGCCCGAGTTCAATGACACCTCATTCGTCAAAATCCGACCACGGGTTCGGGAGTTATCGGGCTGCCGCCATCTTGTGTGGAGGGTGTGGAGGTGGAGGGCCTTGAACTCTCACAAACACACTACTCATAAAGAAAAAGTGGTGACATATGTGACATATTTGTCAGAATTCTACCTGTCGGCATTACAACTTTATGAAACAGATTTCTGACAATATGTCACGACAATTTAAAAATTGTCGCGACATATTTGTCGAATTGTCATGCTTCGAGAAACGGAAACTTGTCAAACTCTCGAATTGTCCGACATTTTATGTCATCTGACATATGTCGACTTGTCGAGTTTTATGAAATAGGGCCATGATCTTTGCCAGTGTTCTTCTCACACCAAGATGTCCTCCAGAACTTCATTATGCAGATATCGTAAGACCTCTGGGATCTTTATCTGAGAGAAATCGCTCTGCATCCTCGAGGATGTTCCATTAGAACCCTCTATGATGCACTTCACACCATCTTGCAGTTGCAAAGAATCCCACTTGGCCCAATATGTTTTAATTTTTTTTTGGGGGGGGGAGCTGAGTGGAGCAACTTCTTCCCAAGAGGAAGGTCAACATTCAGTTTTCTTCCAGTGAATCACTTTGCCCAAATCTTGATCTTCCCGCTGATTTCTGCTAGTTTCGACAGGCCGCCACATGTCATCCTCTACCATTATTCGTCTTGCCTGCCCAGCTTTCATTTCCTGTTGAGCACAATGATGACAATCGACTGGACGGTCTCCTGGACATAGCGTCAGCAGAATTGTGACTTGTTCCTTCTCTATGTTCTATGTCGAAATTGAATTCTTGCAGACGTTCTATCCATCTGGCAATAAGTCCTTCTGGGTTCATGAATTGCATTAGCCATGTCAATGCACTACAGTATGGTCTGTGCAAAGCAGAAATCTTTGGCCACATAAGTATTATAAAAGTATTCTACTGACTTCACTACAGGTAGCAATTCGCGCCTGATCACACAGTAGTACCTTTCAGGCTTGGACAGCACTTTACAGAAGTAAGCTATCACGCTTTCTTGACCATCTTGTATCTGTGATAAAACTTCAACTATTCCCATATTATTGGCATCGGTGTCCAAAATAAACAGACCTGTAGTGCATGGATAACTCAAAATTGGGGCGGAGGTCAAGAATGTCTTAGGCTGCTGAAAAGCTGATTGAATGCTATCGTCCCACGAAAACAAGCGTCCATGCCTCGGTTGGACATGTCGCATATTATACTTTTGGCCTCCATTCGTTTTGCTAGTGGTAAGCGTCGTGGGCGCTGACGAATAGGTGGTGAACTCCCTGTATTTATCTCGTGCTTCACAACATTTGTTCTACCGCACGGGCACCCTTCGATTGCAAAACATCTTGATACTTGGTGAGCAGCACCAGGGCGTGTAAAGTAATAAGTGGTGGAACTTCCGTATGAGTCAATGGTTAAGATGAAGTAGTTGTAAATTTCAACACCAGGTGCCGCGCCGAGCATATGGTCCAAAGCACATGACGGGACGGCAGTCAAGCAGTGATACATTACAGCGCGCAAATTGTACTTACGTTTTATTTCTATGCTTGTTTTAAACTTCTGTTATCATTATGCATAGGCCTACCAGTGAATGAGGTCCTTTCTTCACAAGCTAATTATGAGGACGTTATAGACAATTAGCTTTCTTCTCTTAATGAATACGGTCAATGGCGAGAAATTAAATACATACGAGCAGAGAGGTGAAGGATAACAATTGTCAGCAAATTAAAGAAACTATTATACTGACAGAAATTGAACCCTATAATCCTGTCAGTTAATGATGAGAGGTCTGAGAGAGCAGGCGATAACGTTGTTTATTATTTGAGTGGTTACCTGATTCACACAGCAGCAACGAAGATTGAGATAAGTACTTCCTGCATTTGGTCATCGGAAAGTGATCCCGAAACATTTAACGCTGTTAGTGATGTATGTATCCTCACCATGCTGAGAGACTTTGGCGGAAGTGAATCTAAATTTCTCAAAAACCCGTCTTCATCTTTATTTCACGTGATGAAAAAAAAATGATCGTGTGACCTCCTGAGAGGTCGAGTGCAGGTCTTTCTAATTGATGCCCATGGGCGTCCCGCGCGTCGTAATGAGGATGAGGTTATGATGTAGACGGCACAGTCCCCGAGCCACGGGAATTAACCACAAGAGATTAAAATCCCTAAAGGCCAGGACAGGAATCGCACCCGGGACACGGCGGACCAAAGCCTAGCGCGCTAACCATTTAGCACGGAGTCGGACATTTCACGTGATGAAACGTGTAATGAAACGTGTAGATGCAGAAGTGGAGGCAAAGTTGGAGCAAGAAGGCGCGTTGTGGGGCGATATCTTTTCAGATTGTGTGGATAGGATCTGTGAACTTCCTGTGTTCCGAAATGTGTGCTGCTCAGAGGATCAAAATAATAAGCCCTGGCACTACAACCCTTGAAGAGCCTAGGCCTACCAAGCGACCGCTGCCCAGCCATTTGGCCTGCAGATATTGGGGTGACACGTGGTCAGCGCATCAGTTCCCCTCGGCCGTTAATCTTGGATTTCGTGACCGGGGCGCTGTCCCACGGTCAGACAGCTACTCAATTGTCCTCACGAGGCTGAGTGCACCCCGTTCCAGCCCTCACGTCAGTTTCTAAAATCCCTGACGGAGCCGGGAATCGAACCCGGGGCCTCCGAGTGAGAGGCAGGCGCGCTACTCCAACACCACAGGGCCGGCGCTCAGAGGATCATCTGTTACTATATTTCCCTAGGATAGTGTTTCATTACATTAAATGCCGGTTCATTATCCGGGCGAAAGAAATATCCAGGGGACTGAGATCCAGATCGTCTTCAAAATCAGCGAAAAAAATAATAAAGATCTCTTCTGTTTAGAGCTAAGCTCTATTCTTCTTAGAAATGTATTTTAGTGTGTTCTGGATATTATTTTAATATGTTCGTGTTCCCTTGAAGATTTGTTTCGGTTATTCAAAACTTGCTTAGTATTTAGTGCAATACTTCTTTTAATAAACAACTAGCAACCCGCCCCGGCTTCGCCCGGGAACAGTTATGGATGTGCAAGGAATTCCTGTCAGACGTAATTTAAGAATGGCGATGTGCATGAGACATAAATCCCCGTTCCGTCCAAACTAAGAACACTTATATTGGGCAAAGTATCGAAGATAGAGATATGCTCTCGCGGACTTTTTTTGAGAATTTTTCATGCTGAACAATTCTTACACTTATAGTATACTGATATTTTTAACGGTTTGCCCAGCGTAAGCTTAAAAAGTGCACGGACACCAGGTCCTAATTTCGACCTTTTCACTGAAATCTGAAATCGTTACTGCTTGGCTCCCTTTGATCATAAATAAATTATTTTCTCGACATTACCTTTACAGAATGATGAAAGCCGCACCAAAATCCATCCAGTGGTTCTCGAGATTACCCGTGATATCCAAGAATCGGGGACTTTGTTTTATACGAAGTATAGGCGAGCCAGACAGGCAAGCAGAGGCCAAGTTACGCTAGTACCACCTAGCGGCGGAAACGGTCAACTAACGGAGTTCCTTCACTTGTTACTTTACACGCCCTGGCAGCACACTAACTTTGGCCTCCCATTCTGGGATCAGCTTAGGTTGTCTGATCTGAAGGTATTTCTTCAACTTTGAGAGAGAGCCGTCACTCTTCTGAATATTGTTCACGGTAACCTCTCGGACAATCGTTGTAGAAGGGTTACAACAGGCCACTGGGAATTCATTCAGGTTCATCCTTCCTTTCGGATATAGGTTCAACAATACCAGCTAGCCTTCAATCGACGTCTTCTACCTGTAGCACAATGAAGTTGTCACTCCTTGGGGAAAGGACATCATCATCATTCATAACCGTCCTAATTGTTTCATTTCTCCTTCCACGAAGAACGGTTTCTTCGTTTGCAAGTCTCAGGCACTTCTGTTTCAGATCTACGATGAAACCAATTCTTGTCATTACATCCATTCCTATACTGGCGTCTTCTGTATTATCAGCAACTACAACTCGAAGTTTTATCACATTTGTACCCAGGCTTTGTTCAAGATGATCTCTCCACAGGTGTTGACTGGTTTGCCGGTGTCAGTTTTCAACAAAACCTTTGTAGGTGTAGATCTCCTTCCGCGGTTCCTTTCTTCACAATGGTGATAGTGTCTCCAGTGTCCAAAAGCCTAGCGTGAACGATTCCATTTATTGACCCATCCACAAAGAGACTATTCAAATGACATCGAGAAGAAATAACGTGGACCTTTCCTTCTAGAGCAATAAGGCCATCTCGTGAAGCTTGCCCCTTAGGACCGGGCCTTTCTAGTTTTCCTGACCGTTCGTGACTTCGTTGCCACGACTTCGGTCATGCCCAAGTTTTCCACAATTCTAACATCGAAATTCTCGCCTTAGGGATGAGCGATCCATGTCAGGAAGAACTCTTTTAATAATTCTTTCCATTTTCTCATCAAATGTCTCATCTTCGCCCAATTGTTGGAGTCGCGCTTGTACCATTGATGTTTGCGTAGCAGCTTCAAATTCTAATGCACGAGCTAAGGCATCATTCTGTGTCTTTGAGTGTGCAAGATGTAGAGCACGTTGCAGTTCTTGATCTTTCAGACCTGTTTGGAAAGACTGTACAGACAGCTGCGAAACGAAGTCATTTGGAGCAGAAGGAACGTGAGACGTGCGATATATGCCTCAAATTCCTGTAGTGACTCCCCATGTTTCTGACATCTGTTGAGTAGTTGGCTATGATACACCTGTGGAGATGCTTGTCCCCATACCGCATCTCCAATCGGGCCTGGAAAGAATCATAATCATTCTGTTCACTGTCTGGAATGGCTTGGAGGATATTCAGCGCGTCACCACGAAGAGCAATCACAAGTTCTTTCTTAGTCCAACCACATGCAATAGCAGCGGCTTCAAATTGTTTTCTATACATGGACCAAGAAGTTTCACCATCGTATGTAGGTGATTTATGATGTATGGTCCTCGTATCTCCTAATACTGGCATGGGTTTGATAGCGCCTAACTGAGTTATCTCCGTCCGAAGCAATTGCATTTTATTTTCCGTAGTCGATATTTTGCTTTCGACAACCGTTTCCACTCGTTCAAATCCTTCCTTGACCTCACACACTTTATGTTCTAGTTCATATTTTAATTCTCCTACCAGATTCCTTGAATTAGAAGTAAATTTCTCATCTAAAGCCTTGGAATTGACATTTAATTTGTCTTCCTAACTCTTACAATTTTTGCCTTGACTGTTGGAACTCTCAAGAATTTTCTTTTCTAATTCAGAAAATGTTTCCTTAAACTTCACTGCGAGGGTACTAAAGTCACCGGCTACTTCAGACAACATATTTCCGGGATCCTTGCCTTCTGCCTTTAAAAGCGCTTTCAGTCTCGACTGCAATTCAGCATTGGTTCCTGAAGTATCCTGATAGTGTTCTTCCGCCTCGTGCTTTAAATCAGCCACCTTCAATTCATTCAACCTTACTTTCTTGGAAGTCATGTTCAATTTTCACTTGCTATTAACGCTGAATATACTAAATCCCAACTTCTGGCACCAGTATTACGTTCATTCAGAGTTAAAGATGAACATTTATTTCCAACTTCCCCAAATCAATTGCAATCATCTCAAAAACCAAACAATTTCTATCCTCTCTTGTCACTACGTCACCACCAATGGCAATAGAGAAACATAAAAGTTGAAGTTGCTAAGTCCTGTCCCAGACGCTATTTTAACCCACAGCTGCAGACAACACCATAGACAAGGTGAGTAGAATTCCTCTGCTTGTCCGTTACAAAATCATCGAGTTTTATCTCCTAGTTTCCAACCCTACTGAAAGCGGGTGATTCCCTCACGCTACACTTAAGGTATAGACAAACCAAGTGCGTCTTTGAGCTAATATCATTCAGATTAGCTCATAGGTACCCACTCAGACTGTGAACAGATATTTTCTGTTAGAGGTATTGCCACAATAATTGGAGTGTCACTAAGCTAATATTCAGGTTACTCCTCCTATGCACCCACGTATACGGTGATCAGATGTTTCCTCTTAGAGGTATTATCACACTGGGGTGTTTTAAACTCATTGCATGCAGTTTAGATCTCCTATGTACCCACCCAAATTGTGATCAGATGGTTCCACTGAAAGTATCCACCCATCTGGAGCGTCAATAAGGTAATATCAGTCAGTTTTATCTCCTAGGTATCTACCCAAACTATAAGCAGACGGTTTCTCTTATAAATATTGACACACTGGGGTGTCTTTAAGCTAATATCATTCGGTTTTTAGCTTCTAGGTACACATCATACTATGTGCGAAAGGTTATCGTCACACCAATAATAAGGTATTGGCGAATCTGGAATGTATTTAAGCTAACATGATTCAGGTAAAAGCTCCTAGGTACTGTCCCCGAATTCGTATAAAGAAATACCAGGAACTGATATGAAAGGCAGCCTTAGAAAAGGGAGCATTTAATTAATATTGGAATATTGAATTTTGGAACAGGTCCATTACACAAGCTTTATGTCATGAAGTATTGCCCAACAAGAAGCTTGTTAGCTGAATGTAATCTCCTCCTAGAAAGGGCGGATTTGATTGGATCATCCTACGAGATAGACCACAGCCGATACTTGAAGAAAGAGAATGGGATTGGAAGATCCGGTGAGCGAAGTTAAAAATGGAATGTTTTATTTTGTTTAGTAGGCTATTTAATGCATTTGGAAGCATTGACCATGGGAAATAAATTGAAGAAATTAATTAAGATATAATCAGGAAATGTCTTCTGTGGATATTAACGCCCGAAGTCTGTAAGAGGATATTCATGTCCGAATTTGGGTTGGCAGCATTGAGGAAGGGGCAGGTGGTTCGAGAAGGCGAGAGAAGGATGACGTCAGAGTGTGTCAGGTGACGTGAGGGAGAGTCTAGTGAGGCAGAGAGAAGCGAGCAGAGCGCTGCGGAAACGCGTTACGGGAGTGGTTGTTCGTGTGTGATGATTAAGGAAGTGATATGAACGTGTGAAACATCGTGTCTAAATGTGCTAATGTATTGCGAAGCACGAACGTCTATGTGTGATTTTGAGTGGGTTCTGGAATATTCCACGGTAAAGACCGGTGGCATGGGGAGACAATGAATTGTCAGTCAGCACTGTGTAACGTATTCGTGGAGAAAAGGGAATTGTTAATATACTTCATGAAAAGTCTGAATGTGTATGTTTGTAAGGAAACACCTTGAGACACGTTACTTCGGAACGATATGTTCGAGGAGGAAGTGGTAACCAATAAAATGGAGAACATTATGGACACGTGGCCGGAAGGAGAATGTGATTTGTCAGAGGAAGTCATGGTATATTGTTAAATTATGCTGAGGGAAATGTGGCCTGCATCATGAAAGCGAGAATTCCTTCGAGTGGAGTCACTTAGAACGATATGCGGAAAAGCAAAGTTCACGCAGCCACTTCAAAAATGCACAATCTACTAGAGAACATTATGAATTTTGGCCAACACAATTATGGAAGGAGACTACATGATTTTCTGGAGGGACGAGAAGATGAAATCGCCGGGACGAAGACCAGGGATCGAACGAGGTGTCTGTCAGGGGGCGAGCCGAACGCCGTGGCAATCAGGCCCTCTCAAGAACTCGGATGGCCGATAGCAGGGAACGAGCAGTTTCGAGGCGGACTAGGGAAGAAGGCTCGTGGTTTGAAGCGAGGCTACCCAGATGTCAGCCGAGTGAAATGGAAATCAGCACCTGTTCTGAACGTGTATGGCTCTTCACATTGTTCGTCTCCGATTCAGCTGAAAGTAAGACAAGCCCTTCAATATTTGTAGCCCCAGTTCGTAGTTCTGTGTTCTTGTAGATGCTTTGTGTGATCATTTTATTTCAGTAGAATTTTTGTTAAGTAGTTGGTTTAGATCTTGTGGTCAGTGATTTTATTCATCGAAGCAAGTTACGGTGTGCTTTTAGTAGGCTAGTAAGCCTCAGTTCCAGCATGTTTGGGGATCTTTGCAGGCGAGTTAACTTCTTGTTGACCGTGCCTGGGTGATTACCGCTGGCATTTTACCATTGTAAGATTTTTCTCAGATTTGAATTTTCGACTTCTTGGGTTTTCGCAATTAATTATTTTTGGATTGAAGAGTGTTTCGGGATGAACAGTTTCTTGCGCACTTTGCTTCTTTGCATTTTCTTATTTTCGCGCTGTTGCCACTTCGCAGCTTCAGAGGAGTTAGTTTTTTGAAAATTTGCTTTCGAAAATTAGATTTTCTTAGTTGATGAATTTTGAATTTTGGATTTAGCTATTCTGATCTTCGATGATTCTTTTCATATTGTGATTTTGCACAATTATCTGACTTTACGATTTGAATTATTTTCTGAATTTTGATTCTTTTTTGGATTTTAAAATTTTCACTCTGAAAATTTATTCCATTTTGATATTGGAATTTGAATTAAATCTTTCCTGGGATTTTCATAAAATCTTGATCAATTTTGGATTTTGAGAAATTTGGGACTTCAATCCTGACTTGAGATTTTCCATTTTTTTTCTTCCTTTGGAAGTATAATTAATTTTCAGTTTTGACTTTTAGAAAATTTCTCGTTGATTTGAAGTTAGTTGCTACTCTGATCCTTCAGACGAAGAGTTCTTTCGAAAACAATTTTGAATTATAAAATGTAATGATGATTCGAGTGATGTTCTCGACTATTGTTATAGAGTGACACAGTGTATATACATAATTATTTATTTAAATGTTTAATGAATATAATGCACACATAAGTGGAAAATGTTTTTGAGTTGACACTGACAATCAATGTAACGTGAAACGGATTATAGTTAGAAATATATCGTTTTTAGTTAACACGCACTAGGAGATTGTCATTCAATCTGTAACTGCTATCGCTTTTAAAGCGTATTTAAAATTAGTATCAACGTCATTGAATTACTTATAACTTGAGGGAGAGATGGTCATTTTTTTCTTGATAGTGTTGGACGATGGTTTTTACATTGAAGAGGTGTGCGATAATACCAATTTTTTTTTTTTGGTATTTCGAAGGTCGACCCCTGTAAGGGATGTTATGTCCTGGGAACATTTCCTCTGTCAATGGTTTTTGTTGTTATTTGGGCTGCGTTTAGTGTGTGATTAGGATTGCAGTCTTGTTAGTCAGCTTTGAGCTGTGATTGCCGTTCGTGGGAACGTTGAGTTATTCGGGTTTGTGGAGTTTATTTCGACTGCTGTTAGATTATTTTACTGTGTTTGATGACAGTATTTATTTCTATTCGTATTGTAGGACCATTTTGGTTGTGTTTGATGTTTATCTGGTAGGCTGTCGCGTTCATGCAGATCAGCTGGGTTGGCGATACCGGGGGCTCCAAAAGTTTAGTATTCAAGACGTTGATATTAATTCACTTTAAGATTATTGTTATTGTTTTTGAAGATTGGATAAAAACAGGGGTTCAGTGGATAGCACTCTCATCTTCATTGGTCGGAATGCTAAACCATATTTTACCCGATAACCTCGATGTTGATCACCGTCAGTTAATGTTGGTGAATCATAGGTCTATATAGATTAGTGGAGGAACATTGGTGTAGATAGTGTTCTAGAATGACACGTATATGATAATATTAGGTATTTCTTAAATTTTGTAATTTGAATTAAAAGATATTTCGGTAATCCAATAAAGAATAAAACTCAGGATCTATGTATAGAATAAAATATTGATACTGTATATAGTGAGAGGCCGTCACTATTTAATTCTATTAAGGGGGTCGTTTTTTTCTCTTCATAATTTTTATTGATCCTGATAGAAAAGGCATTGCGATATGATGCCATTTTATTTATTGTTGATCTTTAAGTCGTTATTTTTGTAATTTAGCTGACGTTATGGCAGAGTGTGTGCCATAAGACATCAATTGTAATGACATTCAGTTATGGATCTTCGATTTGCTTATATCCATCTTTGCGGTATCTTCCCTTTTTTTTAATAAAATTTGGGCACGCATTTGCGTATGCTTATACCATTTTCAATATACTCTTGCGTTGTGATTTATAGATAGTGGGAGGGTAGGAACATGCCATGGTTATTATAGCGGCTTGAACCATTTTATCCATTCCTTTGTCCCTGTTACGCCCGTGTGAATGAGAGTCTTGCGCTCAGGTGTGTGTTGTCGCTGATCCTGTGGAGGATTAACCATTGCGTGTTGATAATATCGCCTGATATGTGTCCACGATTTGCAGAGTGTGTGATGCCGAATATTACGGTAAGTATTATTTGCCGGGGTACTGCCGTTGGTATTTGATCCGCTGCTATCTTGGATTGTGGCATTCACGACACTGCTGAAATCGGGTACAGTACCCTACCACACTGAGCAGATTGTTCTTCTTAGAGGTGTTGACAATCTGGAGTGTCTTTACGCTAATATTATTTAGATTACTGCTCATTCCTACCCACCCAGACAATGAGCAGATTGTTTCTTTTAGATGTCTTGTGACTCTGAAGTGTCTTATAGTGAATATCATTCAGGTTAGGACTCCTAGGTACCCACCCTGTTAGCAGATTATTCTTTATAGAGGTATTAACACAATAGAGTGTCTTTAAGCTAATATAATTCAGTTTAGAACTGATAGGTACCCACTCAGACTGTGAGCATTTGGTTCCTCTTAGGAGTATTGGCACCCCTGGTGTGTTTCAAGTTAATATCATTCAATTTATAGCTGCTGTAAGTGCATGGTTCTCTTGAAACTATTTATAAGGTACCGGTATCCAGAAACCTGGAGTGTCTTGAAACTAATATCATTCAGTTTAGAGTTCCTATGTACCCTTCCAGACTGTGAGTGCTGGGCTTCTCTCAGGGTAATGACACTTTTGGAATTTCACTAGGCTATCACTAGTTCAGAGCTTTCTCACATTTCGAATCTCCTCTCCATATTAACCTTTTCACTCGCAAGTATCTTTCCTGCTTATGCATGCCCCATCCCGAGTTACAGGGTGGGGTTTCTAGGCAGTAAAGGACTACGATGATGTGGTGATAATTGGGGGCCTAACTACACTTATATTGATATTTCCTGAACCCATGGTCGGATTTTGACATGTAACATGTCGTAGGACTCGGGGTGACCCCCCCCCCTTTCCTATGGATGACATATCTCCACCCTAAAATAAAAACTACCCTTACCCGGGGGTGAAATGGTGATTTTATGTAAGCATGCGCAATTGGGGCTTTTGTAAGTGGTGGGCTTTTTAAATGATTATTTATACATAAGTTATTTAAAAATAATTAGGGAACCCAAAGATGATAGGTCATCGGCTTTTTAGTATCTCGCTATCCAATAATCAGATTTAAACATATGGGGTGTCCTAGGACTCGGGGGTACCCTCTTTTTTATGGACGACTTATTTCCGCCCCAACATAAAAACTACCCTTACCTGGCAGTGAAATAGTGACTAAACTTGGGACCGGGAGAAAGCGGTGCATTTGAAATGCGAGTTAACTCGTGGTTGGGACAGCGGAAGACACTCGGATGTCCGAGTTAACTAGGGCTTGGGAGTGATAAGGTTAAGGCCAGAGTTTAAAACATTAAATTGGAGAGATATTATTATACAATAGTGCTGATTTATAAAGATTTGTTTCTGAGGAATTAATCAAATTAACTTATTTTTAAGATGTTTGTTCAGCTGAATTGTACTGTACAATGTTCGGAACATAATGCTATGAAATAAATCATATTTAGAAGGTTTTCTTGTTGCCGTTATAGTCAGAAGTAAAATACCGTAAGTATTTACTAAATTTAATCCACGTAGGCCCTCTTCATTAATAAACTGTCTTCTAAATTAATTAATTAATTAAAAGTAATTGAATTACGAGGAAAGTCGATCAATATTTACCACGGGTTTTCCATCTCCGCAATAAAAAATGATAAATAGAGATGTGTAACAATTTGTGTTTTAGTTGATGATACTATAAAATAATGGTCAAAAATATCTGGTGAAGGTAAAAATGATGTTATAAATAGATTTATTTTCGACATTGTCAAAATGTAAATATTATGTCAGAAAACAATATCATATTGGGGGTCATTATAACACTATTTTTCATTATGAAACAGCTTCTCCCACAATCAGAGCTCAAGAAACTGTTGTGTGACCAATTAGGTAAGGATAGCATTGCATCTGCGCTGACTTTCACGGCCTCCTATTTCAAATTTCACTGCGTGGCTAGTGTCATAGCGGGGGTATTTGAGGAGGCCATGGTCAAATACAAGGTATTCTCTGCGTCCCATGCACTCTGATCAGTACATAAAACTGGCGAAATATCGACAGATATTTATGAATATTTATGTTCGAACATAAAATAGTTATAATTATCGTCGAACATAAACAGTCGTTTGCAACTCGCCTATAATGGATTTTTAAGACACTCGTATGGAAATTATAAAACTCGCTTCGCTCGTTTTATAAACAACACGTGTCTTAATTATTGCCATTATAGTCTCGTTGCATTATGTAGTATTAAAATGCTTAAAATTGTCATGGGATGGTTTTTCACCAGATGAAATAAGGATCTTTGCTGAGGGGAGCATGGTTTGGAAATGTATTGTATTTATTCCCTGCTTAATTGAAACTTTTATACTGTTTCCGGTGTGGGTGAAGCTCTATGTTCTTTGAATGAGGAATATTTGTATATGACTATGGTGAAGTTAGATTCAATAGGTGTTAATGTATGGGTTGGTTCTTATTGAATGGGTAATTGGAAGGAATGTAGCCATGTCCCTTTATTGAATTTTCATAAGTCTATTCCTGCATTTTATCCGTTATTATTTTCTAACCCCTTTTTGGCACTTATTTTGTAAATTCTATTGATAACGTTTCCTGCCAAAAATGTAATTGTATTCATTTTCACCCGTAGAAAAAGGAAATGTCGTTATTCCTTTATCTTTGAACTTTCTCGATTCACACTCTTGCAAATCGCGCTATCCTAAACATTAGATTTACTTT
The DNA here is from genome assembly GCA_946902985.2 of Meconema thalassinum. Taxonomy (NCBI): domain Eukaryota; kingdom Metazoa; phylum Arthropoda; class Insecta; order Orthoptera; family Tettigoniidae; genus Meconema; species Meconema thalassinum. The sequence goes on from OX336397.1 coordinate 150,539,757, forward strand.
GACCTCAGGCTCTAGCGGTGTGATTTCTATCGCAGAAATGGCCGTTGCATGCCAACTAATCTCTTCGTCACATCTATACTGTTATGCTCCGCAGAGTCTGTGATTGGCCTACGTGATAGTGGCTTTAGGTGGTAGCTGTTCTCACTTTGCATGACATGCAGGTGGAAAAACCTTTTTTCTTCGTTGTTGACAAAAAAAAATTTCTTGTCACCTATAGACCTCAAGTCATCTTCTCTAACTCTCTCTGAATCACAGTTCTCCAAATTTAAAATTTCAAGATTTTATAAAGCCAGCGCGAATAACTGCCATCAATTGTAATATTGATAAAACATATCTTGGTCTCGGTCTAACTATTAGCCAATGCAGCTGATCTCATAACACTGCTCATTGATATGCTTTTTTTTAACAATATAAACATGCTGTAAACTGGTAGTTATCTACTCATTTATTTCAGAATAACTCTCTAAATGTCATATCATTGATGCTGGACGAATTTCTTGCGAAGATGTGACTTATTATGTAATGATATACTGAGTAAATTTCAACACTGAACTCTCGACATAACATGGTATCAAAAACAATAGGCCTACATTATTTCAAGGTACATATAAAATGCGTATGTGCATACCGAAAATATATATATATATATATATCATATATAGATGTACACAAAAAACCTCCACAAATTACACAAGTGTCCTAAAGTTAAGCATAATCACTAAACAAAGCCATACCGCCTGATAAGAATGTCAGACGGATTGATAAACAAACGGAAGCCTAATCACACACCATATGTCACACAACATGTCCAAAAGAACAGTGTCAGTAGGTTCTGATAGCTATGGTACACCTTTGACAACAACTAACAAAACTTGGCATATTCATCCACAACAATATATGGTGTTAATAGGGTGCATTGTTACCCCTAACGGCCACACATGCTTCGCAGCGACATCTATCAGATGGTCCAAGAGCTCTTGTGGCAGTCGATCCCATTCCTCCGAAAGGGAAATGCAAAGGAGGGTCCTTTGTGGAGGCTGCCTGGATGCAATTCGCCTCCCCAATGCATCCCAAGCATGTTCTATAGAATTCAGATACGCAAACATCGCTAGTCACTCCATGCGATGAATGTCTTTCCCAGCCAGAAATTCATCCACCAGAGCAGCGCGGTGCGATCGGGCATTACCGTCCATTAAGAGGAATTCTGGATCAACCCCACCTCTGATGAGTGGAACGTGTGGTCTCAGTACCTCATCCCTGTATTCCGAGCTTTCACAGTGATCCTCGGACCATCCATGAAGATATTCAGGTTCGTACGGACATTCAACATGATGCCGCCCCACTCCATGACGCCACCACCACCATACTGGTCGCGTTCCACGATGTTCCTGTGGTTGTATCGGCTACTCAGTTTTCTCCAGATTATTGTACGACAGCAATCGTTCTGCAAATAAGAGTACACGCCTCCATTCATTCATGGTTCAGTTTCGACGTTGACGGCTCCACAGTAAACGGGCCGGTCTCTGTGCTGGAGTGAACGGTACGCACACCGTTGGACGTCTGGCAAACAGCCCTGCTGTTCTGTGCCTCCGGTGCATTGTTTGCCGGGAAATGGCAACCCCTGAGATGGCTGCAAGCTCCGCCGACAATTGACTTGCACGTGCACTCCGATTTCGTCTGACGGTTAAGGCCAGATATCGGTCCTGCAGTGGGGTGGTTACTAATGGTTGACCTGGTACTGCCCTACGACTAAAATTTCATGTGTCTCGAAATCGTCTCCAACGCCTGGAAATGGCACAGGATACGGCGATTTCGGTTTGTGTCTGGCCTGCTTCCAGGTGGCCTAGTATTCTACCGTTCAAAACGGGGTCCAAATGGCTTCGGTGGGCCATTATGTTGTCACGATCACCACAAGGCTACATTCCCGCCACTATAACAGGGCAAACACGACTGAGGGAATATGGGGCGCAGGCACTGGCAGTGTTTACCTTGCGGTTACGCCGCTAGTCAAAGCAGGGAATACTCCTTTCCTGTACAGAGCGAACACGTAAGATCGGTAGGTGAATACTAGGTAGTGCGATTTGCGGTCTATTTCCTGTTGCCCTGCTTAATAATAACTTATGCTCAACTTTTGGACACTAGTGTACATTCCCAGAACATATCAATTGGATGTGACTAAACCCCTCTTATATAACAACTCTGGAGCATATCAGTTTGATGTGTACAAACCACTCTCTCTAAAATATTCACAGTACATATTATATGGATGTGAAGAAAACTCCTCTCTATAACATTCGCAGAAGAGCTATTGATTGATGTACAAATCCCACTAAATATAACATTCGTGGAATATAACATGCGGAATCATGTCTTTACCTCCTCTCCCAGTAAAATTCCCAAAATACTTCATTCTGATGTGTGATAAATCATCTCCCTATGCCTCTTCACTTGAATCCTTTCATAGCATGCTTCAAATATTATGTCAAAGTGCCTTCCGGCGACTAAGGATATACAGGATGTCTCTATCAATTGAAAGCTGGGCACTATTTGCGAACATATATTTTAGGGCAATACGTTAATTCTCTCCCTTCATTATGACGGAAATATAAGTGGATTTACATTATTTCACAAGTACAGTACTGTCGATTGTCTAGCACAATGACCGGGGTGAATGGCATGGATAGTCCAAAAGCATATGTTTATTGTAAGAAGATTGCCGTCTATTATTTCTTTTAAGCAAACAGTTCCTTATTAAGTAGGCTATAATACATTTATAATGATAACACGCCCACATTAGAGTGCTGTCTGTAATAGTTCTCCGCTTGCTTACCTCAAGACGTATTTTGCGTGCGTGAAAATGTCACCATATTCAAACCCTCTTTGTCCCATATAATCTATACACTGAAGAGCCATCTTACTGAATGACAACTTTGTTAACAGCTGTTGACCAGTCAAGCGGATCCGTCAATGGCAAGCAGACAGCACTTACCTTCCATTATTCTTGAAACAAGCCTGCCTCCACCTCCTTATGAATCTTACACTTCGCTGTTACAACAAAAGTCTGAACAAAGCAAGAAGTCTTGTACATGTCACAAAAAAAGCATTATATACAAATTTCCTCCACTGGGACTACACTGCAAAATATGTGTACGAAAAATACAGGGACTACACTTCAAAATTATGTACAAATAAAAATTTAAACGTATTCAATTTAGAGTACAGTTTAAAAACAGATATTGTTGTATGTATACTGTATTCTCAATACGTTTAAATTAGGCGAAAACGCTCAAGGTTAATCCTCAAACCAGATAATCCAGAGTATACTGTACATCACAAAGTAAATTTGTTTACGCTTAATTACACGAATGTGACTGATGGCCACTATATATTATGAACCTTAAACCTGACTCATATTCTGAATGCCAAATCAAATATAGGCTATTACATGAATTTAGCTACCGGTAGAACTGTATTAAAATATGAGTTTTCAATTTAGCCAAACCCTTTTAGTGAATTCTGCTTCTCATGAAAGCGCGCAAAATGTTCTGGCTAACAAGCGAGGATTCAGTTTCAAATGCCCTGCACACTGATTAAGTGATTCACAAGAAATATGGCATTTGCCTACTGCTGATAAAATTGGCTATATCTTAAGATACTCTTTTAAGAACCCTGTTTTGAATTTAGTAGTCAAGCATTCAGGATACACACGTGTCTTATTAGCCCAATCTTTTGAGCAAACTCTTTTCCAACATATATCACTTAAACGTAGCTTCTTTTCAAGGAAGAATGAATATATGTTTCAACAAGGATACATACGAACTATGGTATAACATACCCTCCATGAATAAACATGTGCTTAATGAATACCCCGTTTTCTAACAAATCTTTCTCAGCTTATATTTCATGAATTTTCTGCAGTCCGCGAAAAACACATTATTTGTAATTTAAACTTATTTTCCATAACATGAATATAACTTCTGGCCACTATCAATTAAAATGTGCTTCCTGCAATCTGCCTTTGTACTCTTCACCACAAGTACCACATGAATATGGCTTTCGCCCCAACGAAGAACAAGAAATTTTTGAGAGCCTCCCAATAAGTATTTTAATCCTTACATATTATACGAAACCTGCATTTGGCAAGTATGAATTAACACATGTGTCGTTATACACCCAATAAAGTAAAAAACTGCTCCGCATGTACTATTTGAATATGCCTCGTGGCAACTAAGTAACAAACGAATCTTAAGAGATACTTGTGAGTTAATGTTGCTGCATATATAATACATGAGTTTGGCATACATTTTTCTTCAGTAAAGTTTGCTCGGCATAATCAGTGTAGATGTGGCTAATAGCTCCAATGTATAAGCATTTGTCTAACATTTTGTTTCCGTATTAACGTTTTCTCCGCATGAGTTTTCCTAAAGATCTATTCCTAGTTTAGATTCAGGAAAAGTTGCATGAATTTGGCTTCAGGAACTAGCATGTGACTTCAAAGATCCTTTCCCTGCAAATATAGCTCCGCATTAATAACGTGAAAGTACATTTGGCCACTAATAATTAGCATGTGTCTATCTAAAGAACTTGGCAAAGTAGAGGTTGGACCGCATGTACTAAATGATTATTGTTTCGGCCCACTATCAATTAGGAGGTTTCTCTTAAAAGACCCTTTCCCAAAATGTTTCTCCAAAAGTACTGCATGAAAAGGGCTCTAATCTGCTATGAATAAGCAGTTGTGTTTTCAAATATAGACTCATAATAGGTTTGTTTACATGTGCTACTCAATTACGAATTTACTATCGGCATGATCTACAGGAATGTAGTTTGCCACCACTATGAATAAACATGATCGTCTTCAAATTTCCATTCCGACTTAAGTTTGCTCCGCATGGACTGCTATGAATGAGCATGTGAGAAATTAAACCGTACTTCCGGTTTGCTACTCATGTGCTACATGAATTTGGCTTTACATCACTATGAATGAGCATGTGTCTCTTCAATTAACGACTCTTAGTAAAGTTTGTCTCGCATGTGCTACAGGAATATGACTTTATAATATTTTAATAAGATGCGCTCGAAAGAGCATTACTTAACCTACATAATACACGAAAATATCATTCTAAATACAATTTGATCTTCCAATGCTACTTAGTTTTCACTATAGTCTCTGATTGAATTAGTTATTTTTGCAGACTTAGTGATGTAATAACGGTCAGACCTCTTGTTACACAACGAAGATATGCAATATCACCTGGCTGGTGAAAACATTGAGTTAAGCAAATCTTATGGTGAAAACCATGAGTTGCAAGTCTCGTTACCACATATCTTAGATCCTGTCCTGCCTCAGACCATTGTCGATCCATCATTCCGCTTGTGCTACAAAAATCAGGGTCGATGTCATTTCTCTTCCTCCGCCGCAGTTCGAGATGCGTTTGGTGAGGGCCGGTAGATGGCAGCGTGAATTGCAGTCTCAGGTCTTCTAAGAAGATGATTTCCCGTGCTAAATCGTATACAATCCTTTAGGGTGCATAAATACCAACTCCCAAATCACTCTTCAGATATCGTGCTTTAACACTTTCTAATCGTTTGAAATCGCTACTCGATAGCTTATCTCATATTAATTCTATTCCATATGAGGCAATTGGAGTTATTACTGTTTTGAATAATGACATTGCAGAGGGCAAAGACAGTTTTCGGATACTTTAAAATCGATGAGTGGCTTTCGTAGCTGCTGAAGCCCTTTCCTGAGTGTGTATCCTGCAGGAAGACAATGTCGTTTGTAGATATATTACTATACACAGGAAATTATTTACTACTCTTAGAATATCTCCTTGCAGAGTTAAATGATCATCCAACGCCAGTTTGCCTCCTTTTCCTAAAAGTCATGTGCACTGCTTTTTGTTTGTTGATCACTAAACTGTTTTCGTCAGCCAATAATTCAAGTTTCTGAAGAGCGGCACGCAGGTCACTTATGCGATGTGATCCTAGTGCCATGTCATCGGCGTACATGATAAGTTTCACTGTTGGGTAGTCTTGGACGGTGTTCATGTCAGCTGTCAAGATGTTAAAAAGTAGGGGACTCAAAGGATCGCCCTAAAGTACGCCTTTTGTCTGACGGACCTTTTCAGACAGAACTACACCGTCATTTAAAATGATATAGTCGTATGCTAGGATTACCTCAACTATTCTCGATAAGGGGTTAGAGCTTCCTAGCATCCCTTTAAGTTCATTTATGAGAATATTCCTGTCTATCAAGTCAAAAGCTTTACATTAGTCTATGAAGACCACATGAAATTTCCCTTTCTTGTGCATCAGAGCCTGTTCCACTTCTTCTTGCAGTAATGCCACTGCTTATAGGGTACTCCGTCTTTCTCGAAAGCCGAATTGGCAATCTGGTATGTACATATCCACCTCCTTGGCTAGTCTTTTTTGTTAAAATTTAAGAGAAAATCTTGAAAATCGTGGGCTCTAGTACTATTCCTCTGTAAGAGTTGGGATCTTCAGTGTTTCCTTTCCCCTTGTACAGAATTGTCATTTGGGCCGTTTTCCAGCTTACAGGAATGACTCCTGTATACAAGCACTTATTAAATAGGTCTGTCCAGATGGGCAGAAGCAGTTCTTGTGTCACTTTTATGTGTTCTATGAATATCTTGTCAGGTCCTGCCGCCTTACCCTTCTTAGATGCCGTGATATTAGTTTGTATTTCATCGGTGGTTATTTGGAGGAATTCATCAGCTATGCAATTTGTAGCAGATACATGGTGTTCTTCCAATGTTCCATTCTTGTTGAGGATCCCAGAGAAATGTTCTGCCCATGTCTCTATTGGTATCTCTCTTGCTTTAGGAGCTTGCCTCTTTCATAGAGCTAAGTAGGGATCTGATCTCGCTAAGTTCCGCTGATTCCCTAGCTTCGGCTTCAATGTGCTCGGTTCTTTAAGTCTGAAGTTTATACTCTTTCCTCCTCGTAGCCACTACCACTATGAATCAGCATGTGTCTCTTCAAATATCTATTCAGAGTGAAGTTTCTTCCGCATGTACTACATGAATATGGCTTTACACCACTATGAATGAGCATGTGTTTATTCAAAACACCCTTCTGAGTAAAGTTTTTTCCGCATCTACTACATGAATATGGCTTTACACCACTATGAATGAGCATGTGTGTGTACAAAACACCCTTCTGAGTAAAGTTTATTCCGCATGTGCTACACGAATATGCTTTCACATCACTATGAATGAGCATGTGTTGCTTCATATTTCCATTTTTGTAAAGGTCTTTCCGCATACGCTACAGGAATATGGCTTTATACCAGTATGAATAAGCATGTGCCTCCTTAAACTTCCCTTCTCTCTAAAGTTTGTTCCGCATGTGCTACAGGAAAATGGCTTTGTACTACTATGAATCAGCATGTGTGTCTTCAAATTTGTATTTCCAGTAAAGTTTTCTCCACATGTGCCACATGAATATGGCTTTAAACCACTATGAATGAGCAAGTGTGTCTTCAAATCTGTATATCTTGTAAAGTTTGTTCCGCATATGCTACAGGAATATAGCTTTATACTGCTATGAATCAGCATGTGTGTTTTTAAACTCCCCTTCTCAGTCATTTTTGTTCCGCATGAGCTACAGGTATATGACTTTATACCGTTATCAGTTGAGATATGTTCGCTCATGTCACTCCAGGCTGCCTTGTTCCGGTTACCATTTTGAAGAATTGAGGCTTCGAGGGTAAGGGTGTTCTCCGACCTACAGAAGATAGTACTAGCAATAGAAAATATCCACTGAACGAGCTAGGTAAGTAGCCACTAACATTATAATATAAAAATCACTTATGACGTACAATTACTCATATGTATACAATTACATTCTGTGACCAATATATTGTATATACAGTATTTTTTAAATTTCATTACAAAAATGTGGACATAGATCAAAAAACAAAATATAAAGCATCAGATAATGATCGTTTGAAGATCGTAATAAATCATCCAAATGGGTTATTTATTGAAACAAATAAGCACAGTGTGCATTAGATTTGATTATCATAATCATACAATGTGTTTATGTCTTTTCGCCAATTTGCAAGAGGTATTCGCCACAGCATACATCACACAGTTGACACACACGCGAATTAAAAGGTTCAAGAAATCTCTTATTGGTCCACACCACATGATGGAAACCATGACGTGCAAACATGGTGACAACATGTCTCGACTCGTAAATAGTCTGAGTCCAGAGGCAATTCCTCATCGTGAAAAAGCTGCAAAATTACCACCAAATGTCTGCTCATTTTGTTCTCGTCTTCTTTCAGTACCTTGGAAAGCGTTCGTCGATGACAGAAACATTCTCTTTCTGATCTCTTGTATAAGATAGTCTTCTCTAGTTAGTACATATACGAATCTCGATCGAGTGAATTTCGATACGCCAGATGGTATCTTGAGGAAAGAGGCATTTACATTCTCTAGAGTTTCTACACTCACTTTTAATTGATCCCATATATGTTCAATTCCATAAGTCAAGACCAGTATTATTTCCATTTGAATGAGTTCCATTGAGGTGGTCAGGAATAGTTTTTTGGGCTTTGGCATATCTTTCATAGCTCTAATCACTGCGATTGTTTTGTCTCTCATAAGAAATGAGTAGGTGGAATGAGCAGTTTGAAAGCAAATGCCCAAATATTTGAACAGATTCGTAATGGCTAATTTGTTTTCTGCTAGGTACAATTGGTCTTGAAATGCATTTCTTCCTCCCTTCCGGAACGTCAGTTGGTGTGTGTTTTTGGCTATGATTGTAAACTTATATTCCATTGCCAATTCCAAGAGTCTATCGATCGCATCTTCGACGTCTTTCAGGATTGATCCTCGTATGACAATGTCATCAGCATACAAGTATACAGCGACTTTCTTATCCATCCCAAGAGTGATTTTTGTCACATTGGCTGTTACGATATTGAAAAATACGGGACACATGTGGTCACCCTGTAGTGCACTGTTCATTTTGGTTATGACACAGTATGTCTTAATGCCATCATCTATGACTTCTCGTGTCAGATAGTATGTTTCTGATTATTATGGCAACGTAAATTTCCCGTCCTGTAATGCACTCTAATTTTCTGATAATTTCTTCCCTATCCAGTAAGTCGAAAGCCTTATTAAAGTTTATGTCAGTCAATAAATTCCTAACTACACGCAGAGTTGATCTTCCCCTTCTATAGCCAAATTGAAAGTCCGGAATAGAGGTATCAAACAATTCGGTCAATCTATTACATAGGGTTTTGGTGAACACTTTGGAACCGTTGTTCTCTAGTGCGGTACCTCGATTGGATTTGGGATCTTCTGTGTTATATTTTCCTTTTTAGAGAATTTACTTTGGAGTACCTCAACCGCTGTGGCATATCTCTTTTCTCTAAACATTTGTTGACAGGGAGTTTTGTAATCCCATATAATTTGTCTCATGGTTAGGGAATAACACCCATTACAATATGGGTTCAATTGACCGACTGAATAGCATTTAATTTCACTACGTAAGATGATGCAGAGGTCTAACTAGTGTAAAGTTAGTAAGTGTAACTTTCAGCAGTACCATTACTATGCACGTTTTCCTCAAATATGAGGATCCGAGCGCGTTTCTACTCTTCAGTGATGAAGTATCATGCAGTCCGAATACATATTATACAAACAATGCTGTTTTATATGTCGGAGATCTTGGAGTAAGAGTTATTCTGGATAAACGTGATATTCCTCCTTCTGCACGAAAAATAATATTGTGCATTGGGCAAGGTTAATAACATTCACATACGGCTGTTATTTCTTGAAGGTCAAAATGTTCTTTCGTCGTGTCGAATAAAATTATATATGGTAATTGGGTGCTGCTTTATATCTCAAGAACGAGCATTCAATTTTATTTTCTATCACTCATTACAGAGGAAAATTGTCATTGATATTCTTTTCTTGTAACGACATATAAAATAAATTTACGTAAAAAAAAGGCTGTACGAGGACATTACGATTCATTCATTGAAACGGGCAACTGAACACCAAGTAACTAGCGATGTGTCCGCTCATTCAAATGACACAAATTAATCCACATTTAATTCATTATAGAATGACAATTCTGGCTAGTTGGAATATGCAGGCCACATGACTTCATACTTCACTCTAGAATACATAACGGATGAATGGATAGCAGAACTTCGGACCACACCGATTGTGTGCATATGATTGATTTACTTGAACTGAACGTTCCACTTTTTGGCAGGCACATTTTCTTTTAAACGGTCACTTTTCTCAACACAACGACTTAATCCCCTTCCTCGGAAGTAGTCTTGCAAATTTTCGACCTGAATTTCAACCCAGCAAGTTCATCCTATGTAAAGGGAGACGTCGTTGCTTTACGTCCGTAGGTGTAACCTTAAAGTGCCCTACACGTGAGGTGCTAAATAAGCAACAACATTGGCTGGTGGACCAAAATAATTTTCTTGCGGATATCCCAGCAATTTGAGGACACAACACAATTGCAATCATGACCATAAAAGGTTCTTTTAAGGGCCAAATGACAACGAAGGAACTAGGACATTCACTGACGATACTGCTGTTAAATATTGAGGGAATTAGCAAATTGGTAAGGGATATACTTTTAAGAGTGCTGAATGAAAATCAAGTGGATGTTGTACTCTTACAGGAACTCATTGTGAAGATCTAAACCAACTCCTGTCTAGAAGCAAGTTACCAGGATACAGCCTTATTTCAGCTACCTTCCATAAGAGCTATGGCACAGCAACTTATGCTAAGTACAACATTGAACAGGTGGAAGTCCTAATTACAAACTCTGATAATAATATGTTCATTATCAAAACCAGGATTGCTGGCATGGAGATTATTAACATCTATAAACCACCTACTGAACCCAGGGTCAACGGAATTGTCCAGAACGTAAAGCACCCTACTGTCATCCTGGGAGATTTCAACAGCCATTATATGCTCTGGGGATATAAAGATTCCAATTCAGATGGTGATAGTGTATTAGAATGGGTAGAGGCTGAAGATATTTTTCTTATGTATGATGCTAAAGAAAAGGGTACCTTTCATTCGGCTAGATGGAAACAGGATTATAACCCAGACCTTTGTTTTGTTTCCAAGGATGCACTAGGTAGACCACTCCCGTGTAGAAGAAAAGTATTAGACTATTTCCCACGAAGCCAGCACAGACCAGTTCGTTTAAAAATTGGCATTGAAGTCCCAATTATAAGATCAAATCCTGCCCCTAGATGGAACTTTACAAAAGCGAATTGGGATTCTTTCACCAGTGAGATGGAACACAATATCCAATGGATACCACCTGTTCTTGAAAATTATACACGTTTTACTGGACTGATATGTGCTATAGCAAAGAAGTACATTCCCAGAGGATTTAGGTAATAGTATATTCCAGGATGGAGTGCAAAGTGTAATGAGCTATATGAAGAATATCAACTCAGCAATCAGATGGAGATCGCTGATGAGTTATTACACTGCTTAGACTCTGCCAGGAAGGAGAAATGGGATACTTTGACATCTAGAATGAACTTCCAACATTCCAGCAGGAAAGCATGGTCCCTACTTAGGAAGCTGGGCAGTAGTACTCCAAACTACTGTAGCAAGACCTCAAAAATAAAGCCCGAACAGGTAGCAAGGAGAATTGTTGGCTTAGCCAAAACATCAAAAGACAGAAAAAAGAATGAAACAAGACAAATCCTAAAAGAGTTGCAGATCAACCTATTTAGAGCAGAAACTAACACTCGGTTTTCAGAAGACTTCTCTGTCTTGGAGGTGTCTCATGCTCTGAAGGAAACAAAATTAGGAAAAGCAGCAGGCTTGGATTGCATTTACCCGGAATTTCTGAAACCCTGTGGCCTTAGAACTCTGAAATGGCTTGCTAAATTCTTTAGTGACATCCTAAGGAAAGGAAGACTTCCACCTCTTTTTAAAAGAACTAAAATTGTGGTCATACAAAAACCTGGTAAAAGCGGATAGAATGCGGAAGATTACCGACCTATTGCTCTACTGAGTATCTGTTATATACTGCTAGAGATACTGGTTTATAACCGAATCTCAGCTACTGTATTACAGTACATCCTGGTCGATCAGGCAGGTTTTTGACCCGAAAGAAACTGCTGTGATCAGGTTTTAGCCCTAGCCAGTCATATTGAACAAGTCTTTGAAGAAAAAAATAAAACCATTGCAGTGTTTGTGGACCTATCATCAGCGTACGATACAGTATGGCGAAAAGGAATGATCCTGAAGTTCCTGAAAATCATTCCTTGCAAGACATTAGCTTCACTGCTCAACAACATGCTCAGCAACCGATTAATTGAAGTACACTTAAATGGAAATATAAGCAGGCCCTATAGATTAAATGATGGATTACCACAGGGCTCAGTCCTTGCTCCACTTCTCTTCAATCTTTACACTGCAGATCTTCCACCTACTATTTGCAGAAAGTTCATATATGCTGATGGTATAGCCCTGACAGCCCAGTCCACAGATTTTGAGACTGCTGAAACAATTCTCACACAATATCTCCTAAAATTGGACAGCTACTTTTACACTTGGCGACAGAAGCCCAACATCAGCAAAACAGAGGTCAGTGCCTTTCATCTGGATAATAGGAGGGCCCATAACATTCCCCGTGTAAAATTCAGAGGTCAACAGCTAAAATATTGCACCCAACCAAGATATTTGGGTGTTGTGCTGGATCGCTCTTTGACATACAAAGAACATCTCTGAAGAACAGCAGCTAAAATCAGAACACGTAACAACATCCTTCACAAACTCTGAGGTACAAGTTTGGGAGCAAATGCGACTGTTCTTTGCACAACAGCTCTGGCCTTAGTACACTCGGTTGCTGAATATTGTAGCCCCGTATGGATCAATAGTGCACATGTAGAAAAAGTAGATGCCCAGTTAAATGATACAATGAGAACAATATCGGGCACCCTCAAATCCACACCACTCAAGTGGCTACCAGTATTATCCATCATTCACCCTCCTCCCCTGCGAAGCTCTAAAATGGGAATGGTCAAAATGCGCTGCAAATGATCTCTTACCCATACATCAGGTACGTAATCCACAGAAGCAAGGGAGATTAATATCTTGACATCCGTCATGGCAACTAGGCAAGATGCTCGTTGAATCTAAGTTCAATATGGACGAAACTTGGCGAGAAGAATGGACTGCATCAAACCCTGATGAGCTCGGATTGATCACCGACCCCTGCAGGAAACCTCCTGGTTTCCATCTTCCAAGAAGGATATGGGCGTCACTGAACAGAGTGCGGACTGGTCATGGAAGATGGAACTTTTGGTTCCACAAATGGGGGAAAATTTCTAGTCCTCAGTCCGATTGTGGCGATTCAGTGCAAACAATCCACCATATTGTGTCGGAATGCCCTTCGCGGTCCTTCAAGGAAGTATATAACGACCTGCAGAACGCAACTGATGATGCAGTGGAGTGGATTACTGCTCTGGACACATCCAACTGTGACTTCTAGTTTCGTTTGTGGATGTTACTAGATATTTATCACTTGTATATATTGTATATACTCTAGGATTACTGTATCCTCTGTATGTCATACGAAATATATATATCCTACGTGAAAAGTATTTCTAACTTAATTTCCGGTGCCAAAAATATGGATATACCATTTTCGGGCCTCTATTAAAGTTCGTTCGTTATTAATGCGAGAAGTGTGCATCACGATACGTCATTAAAACATTGTCAGTCATGCTTCTTATCCTTGTGTCGTGGATTAAAGGTTTGCCTAGATCTAGTGACTTTGTTTCTATGTGGAATGGTTCATTGCTTGAACTGGTATACCTGTTAGTGGGGACGTGATCGACTGGAGTCGTTCACATCCCGATGCTTGGGTTTTAGCGTATTCTAATTTTTGTTTATTGGGCTATGTTTTGAAATCTGTCCCCCGTGGTGGTAATAAGCGGTAATAACCACATAGTGAATGAGCAAAATGGTCAACAATTCAGTTAGTCACAGACTAGTTGGTGAGACATGCGCAGCACATTCCTCCGTCAACTACTTTATAAAATATACCACTAGTCAGTTGTCAGTCGGCTGGTATTAGCAAGAGAGTGAAATTAAATTAGTGTCAATTTGTAAAATGAACTTGAGTTGTAATATTATGTTAAGTTATTTCTAGGAAACTATGGTTCATTAACGTTTATAGAATGTCAAGGATTAGAAAGGAGCAGTTCAAAAACCAGTTCCTTCTGGCGGGTGGCTACTGTGCAAATTTTAGTGGGGAAATGTTGTATTATGGGCTATTTCTATGTTCTATATCCCAGGGAGTTTTACTTTTCAGTAAGTCTTTAAGTTGTTACTATTTATTTTAGAGGTTGGCTGCTGTGCAACTTGGTTCAGAGGTCTTGGGTTCGATTCTTGGTGTTGTTAGCGTTAGGGCTGGAACGGGGTGCTTTGTACAGTTTGGGGGAAAGCTAGCATTTTATTTTACAGATTGCACAGTAGTTTAAGATGTTTTACCCCAGTAATAGGTCTGCTTTAGTTTTACCATAGTAGATGTGATTTACCGTCGCGAGAATCTCACGCCGTGATTCTGTTTTGTGGGCTATTTGTATGTTCTACATTATATCAAGGTGCCATGTACTTTTGTATTTTATTTGGCAGATTGCAGCTGTGCAACTTGGTACAGAAAACCCGGGTTCAATTGCTGGTTCTGATAGTGTGAGCACTGGTGCTTTCCGTGTTGTATTATAGGGACTTGTGTTTTTTTGATAAAAGCGAGCAATGCTATTCCTCTGTGTTCTATAATAGGGACTTGTGTTTTTGGAGGCAAGCGAGCCATTCTAATAAACTAAGTTCTATTATAGGGACTTGTGTTTTTTGCAGCAACCGAGCAATGCTAATAAACTATGTTCTACCATAGGGACTTTTACTTTTTGTTACAAGCAAGCAATGCTAATACTTTAAGTTCTATTGTAGGGGCTTTTATTTTTGGGAGGCAAGCGAGCAATGTTATTACTCTGTGTTCTGTCATATGAACTTAAACTTTTTGTTACAAGCGATCAATGCTAATACACGTTGTTCTATTATAGGGACTTGTACTATTTTTATTTTTTTACAGGCGCATGTATGTCAAAACATCCTCAAGTCGAAAGTTAGTATGTATACAGAACAAGCTGTCTTGCACTCACTGCTATGTGGTCATTTTGTCCTCTGTTGGACTGGCGGATGACGGGGTGTGCAGAGGTGAAAATACTTCTTCCTCTTTTTCAGATTTGGAGTCTTGATCCTGATAATTATTCTCAAGCACTGTCTTTGCAGTTGTAGGCTCTGCTTTGGGCTGAGGTGGACATTCTAGCAATGCATGCGTTTGAGATCTCAGAACTTGTTCCGAATATTTTATCGAACGAGAATAATATGCTTCAGCTGTTATTTCTCCGTCTCTATGTAAGCAGAATAAAGTGGCCGAAACCCTTACGATAGCGTTCCTTATTGATTTCGCTTTGTTTATCAATCACAAGGCAACCGTGCTGGTGCTCGGACCAAGAAGCCTTGCACAGCTTTGTGAAGACTGCAAAGCTCATATGTGGATTGAGGCGATCATCGAAAAAGTGGCGCATGTTTCGTTCATCCTGACGAAACAAAACAATAAGGTTAGCAAGTAGTTTCTACTTGTGCTACGACACCTAGCTGTGAATTTGGCTCCTAGATGCCACCGCAACCAGCACCTGCCAACGAACGTTAGCAACTAATAACGCGTTAATCAAATATCACCTACAAATTTAGCTTTACACAATCATAATTAGTGGAAAGTTCTCTTATATGCCATGAATCTATGACATGGGCCCGCCGCCTTTACTTCCCCTCCAAAGGAAGGTATACTGAGGGATTTTTAACGCTCTTAAAAAATCCGACGACTTTGACTGGATCTGAACCCGCGATCTTGGGAATAGAAACTCAGCAAGCTACCAGCTACGCCACCGAAGCCACCAAAGTGAGTACTTTTAGAAGACTATTGACCTTTCTAAACTGTTTTGATATTGTGCCTCTTAAGTGAGGTATAATTTTTTAGACTATTTTCATTTTATGAAAAAAACTAGGCTTATGAGATCACTCTTTGTCCGTGTGTCTGAGTGTGTTACCCCTAATAATTTCTAAACGGCTGGAGCGATTTCAATGAAACTTGGTAAGATCATAGCACCATTCTGGCCGATCTCGACCGTGCCCTTCAAAATTTATTGTGTATAACCAATCCAACATGGCGGCTGTGCGAAATATTTCACCAGCATTCAGTATCTCCGAAACTATTACCGATATCACCCTGAAATTGTGTACGGTGATAAAGGGCGCTACTAGAAGTTCACCTATGAGACTTTCAAAAACCTGGTAACTACAAAACCAACATGGCGGCCAAGCGAAGTTGAGACATTTGAATAGACTTGTCTCGCGATTTAAACAATGCAAACGTAATGAAACTTGGTACAGCAAATATTTAAATACAACGTAATGCACTGGCATCTAATTTACTCCAATTGTTTACATAACCTCAAAATGGCGGCTGTGCGAAATATTTCACTGGCATTCTATATCTCCAAAACTATTACAGATATCACCCTGAAATTTTGTACGGTGATAAAGGGCACTGGTACAAGTTTATATATGTAACTTTCATACACCTGTAAAGTACAAAACGAACACGGCGGCCAAGCGAATTTGAAACATTTTAAATTTTAAAATTATTTTTTTGTTTCTTGTGTCGTAATCATGCGATCGAAGTGAAAGTTTGAATAATGCAGCTACTCAATGATTTTTCTTTATGGTACATAACTAAATGGCCAAAATGGTGACCATCCAAAATATTCAGACGGTTCTCAGTATCTACGAATCATTTACAGCAATCAAACTGTTTTGTTTTATGTTCACAGAGGCTATGAACATAAGTTCATCTATAGGACTTTCAATAACCTGGTGAGCACAAATCCAACATGGCGGCAACGCGAAGTATATATATTTAAGTGGACGTTTCTCGCTATTTAACCATCCAAGTGCAGTGGAACTTTGTACAGTAAATGCTTATACAAATGTTAATCCACTGGCATCGAGTTTATTTCAATTGTTTTCATAACCACAAGATGACAGCTGTGCGAAATTTTAAAATCTCGTTTTTACTTCATGGGTCCTAATCATGCGATTGACGTTTGAATACCACACGTACACAATCATCTTCATGTAATAGTACATAAATAAAAATCCAACATGGCGACCATCTGAAATATTTAGACGGTTCTCAATATCTACGAATCTATTACAAAAATCAAACTGAAATGTTGTATGTTGAAAGAGGCAATTGACATGAGTAGGATATATGAAAATAGGCTGTATAGTTCTTCACGGAACTACTTGTTCTCTCTCAAAACTCCCTTTGTCCCACCTCTTTTGTCAATGGTTGGTGCTATCGATAAACTATATGGAGGTAAGTTTTTGGCCCTTAGTCTATTCAAAGAACAGTACGACCTTTGAAAGGATCGATTTTTCTCATACTAAGAATGTTACAGCAATATTTCTCTCTTTCGAAAAATGCTCCCCTTTTCCAAGCCCAGAATGCGATTTTGCCCTTTAACGAACTCGGCCGATAATTTCATTGGATATATTTTACGTATAAACTTAAACGTGAATAGTGCATTATGACGGTAGAAAGTGATAAAAATATATAAATTATATATACACTTGCCAACTGACGGTGGTTTAGGGGTCTGGGGAATGTTAAACGTGAAGATATGTCGAAATTTTCCGGAAGTCGCAACATGGTACCCATTGAAATAAGCAGCATTTTCATGAAATCTACCTTTTTAGGTAGAACATTCTTTACGAGAATGCAGGAAAAACAGCTTTTTTGTTTTTGCTTGTAGATGTTTGAAATATGAGAGTACAGCTACAGGCAGCAGGCAGGGCTGGCTGTACATTCGTTATGTTCATGTCATACGAGACATTGCATAATTCTAACTAGTTAGACTAGATTTTTGTAAGCTCACAGGTGCAAGTTTAGAACGATAGATATGCAGAATTCAAGAATGAGTTTACTTGACAACTTCAGAATAGAGATAAATCTTACATTGTAATGTTGTAATGAACAAGTAGTTCCGTGAAGAACTATACAGCCTATTTTCATATATCCTACTTACGTTAACTGTCACTGTCAACATACAAAATTTCAGTTTGATTGCCGTAATAGATTCGTAGATATTGAGAACCGACTACATATTTCGGATGGTCGCCATGTTGGATTTTATATATGTAGGTCCTAGAGTTATGTACTGTTACATGAAGATCATTGTGTAAGTGTAGCATTCAAACTTCAATCGCATGATTAGGACACAAGAAGTAACAAGGAGATTTTAAAATTTCGCTCATCTGCCATCTTGTGGTTATGGAAACAATTGAAATAAATTAGATGCCAGTGGATTAACATTCGTATAAGGATTTACTGTACCAAGATTCACTGCACTCGTATGGTTAAATTGCGAGAAACGTCCATGTGAATATTTATATTTCGCGTCGCCGCCATGTTGGATTTGTCATCACCAGTTTATTTAAAGTCCTATAGGTGAACTTAAGTCCATAGCCCCTATGAACATAAAAAATCAGTTTGATTGCTATAATAGATTCGTAGATATTCAGAGCCGTCTAAATATTTCGGATGGTCGCCATGTTGGAATGTTAAATGTATTGGCCATAGAGTCATGTACCATTAAATGAAAATTATTGCCTAGTTTCATTATTCAAACTTTCACTTCGATCGCATGACTATGACACAAGAAATAAAAAAATAATTTAAAAATTCGCACAGCCGCCATCTTGAGGTTATGTAAACAATTGAATTAAATTAGATGCCAGTGCATTACAATGTGTATAAACATTTCCTGTGCCAGATTTCATTGCGTTTGGAACATTAAATCGTGAGAATGGTCTATTTAAAATTTTCAAATTCGCTTGGCCGCCATGTTCGTTTTGTAGTTAACTGGTTTTTAAGGTCTTATAGATGAACTTCCAGTAGTGCCCTTTATCTCCGTACAAAATTTCAGGGTAATACCGCTAATAGTTTCAGAGATATAGAATGCCGGTGAGATAGTTCGCATATCCGCCATCTTGTGGTTATGTAAACAATTGAACAAAGTTAGATGTCGGAGCATTACAATGTGTATAAACATATACTGTACCAAGTTTTATTGCGTTTGGTTGGTTAAATCGCGAGAAACGTCTATTTAAAAGTCGCAACTTCGCGTGGCTGCCATATTGGTTTTGTAGTTACCAGTTTTTCAAAAGTCACTTAGGTAAACATCTAGTAGTTCCCTTTATCATCGTGAAAAATTCCAGGGTGATATCTGGAATAGTTTCGGACATATTGAATGCTGGGGAAATATTTAGCACAGCCGCCATGTTGGATTGGTGAGACGTAACAAAATTTGAAGGGCACGGTCGGGGTCGTCCGGAATAGTGCTATGAGCTTACCGAGTTTCATTGAAATCGCTCCAGCCGTTTAGAATTTATTAGGGGGGGGGACACACACACGAATCACACACACACGCACACGGACAAAAGGTGATCTCATAAGCGTATTTTTTTTTTTCAAAATTAAAAATAGGCTAAAAAACATGGGTTTCTGCAGATACATGGCTATTTGAATTCAGCTTATTACAAGAGAACATAGACAGTGGTGATATTCAGGCATATTGATGAGAATTTGAACACGTGATAATTGGGTCTGCGGACCACTTTGATTTGTAGTAGGCAATGGGCTAGGAAAATTATGAGGTAGCGATATTTTGTGTCTGTTGAGACAGCATGGAAGCCGACGAAGTTCGCTGTCGCAATGTTATATGATTATGGAAATGATGGGATGGTACCTAATTTGTCAAGACTAATGAAGTTTATTGAATATGATATTGTTCTGGAATTATGCCACCGCTTAAGAGTGCAGATACTTGGATTGAGGTTACATTATCGGGAATATTTGATGGTCGTTTTCGCTACGTTTGCGGCGTATTAATAATAACCAACAATTGAAAAGCTATTAGTTTTACTTTACCGTTAATCATGCGATCACGAGCCACGGGACCTTCTTTTTACGTGGAATCCGAACCAAAGGACATGGCATTTGCCTTCGTAAATCTCACATGCATAGACCGGGAATCGCACCTGGTCCACCTTGGTGTGAGGCCAACAGCTTGACGCGGTTCCACAAGGCCCCCTGTAACTAAAAACTAGTTATTGTTGTTTTAAGGGGCGGAACTACGAGGTCATCTGCCCCTTAACTGAAAACTAAACTCAATAGTAGTGAAGGGCTAATACAAACCGTAGAGCAAGAATCTAAATATCACTCAATTGTTGGCGTTTGTCTAAACCAGAAACTAAATAACTCGGATTTGCCTAAATGAAAATCTGAATAAAAAACGTTACTAGCTATAATTAACCATGAGCCGTCGACTTGTTATTTTCTTTGAATTTAGCTAGTTTTTTTTTTGATTCATATAACCCAATTTTTAGACGCCGGATCGCCTGCCATGAAAACAATTGTAAATCACGGTCATGGCGCATCAATGAGACATGAGACGTTGTTTTAGCATTCGCAGGCACCTCCTATTCAGATGACGACTATGCACAAACAGTACTCGAAGGGCACAAATGATGCAAGTTTTAGCGGTGCAATTTGTATTTTATGATTATTCTTGTATTCATTTATTTTGTAAGTCGCCACTAGCATTGGTATTTTGATTTTTGACAT
The DNA here is from genome assembly GCA_946902985.2 of Meconema thalassinum. Classification (NCBI taxonomy): domain Eukaryota; kingdom Metazoa; phylum Arthropoda; class Insecta; order Orthoptera; family Tettigoniidae; genus Meconema; species Meconema thalassinum. The sequence goes on from OX336397.1 coordinate 150,560,550, forward strand.
TTTTGTCATTTTAAAGTAAATTTCAGATAAGGGTTAGCTGGCTTGGTAACGTAACGATAAATGTTGGCGTGACACCAGCATAACTTAGCTTACCCATATTGGTGATTTATTGAACATTCGGATCTTCTTGTTCGCTGTAGAACGACAAGATGACAACCATCAGTCACCCACGTAGATTAAGTATAATTATGAATTATTGTTAAGTGTGATTGTAATTGCGTAGGGACTGATTTACGTGTCACGATCTTAGCTTGCATTGAACATTACCTATTTGTTGACAGAACGTCTAGAGGAGATCCTAGGCATTAGTTAGGGTGTCTTTCTCATCCAGGTGGAATAATATTAGATTAGAATGGAATATCCATTTAAACCCCTCATAGAAATAGGATAGGGATTTGATTCTATAATAATACATTTCAGAAAAATTTTACTTAAGCGTGGGTTATTCATTTTTGATGTGTAACATCTTTCCACTCGGTTGCTGGATATTTTTGTGGGAGTGATTTTGAAAAATGGGACGGAAGTGTGTATGACGCACTGCCAGCTAGATCGTATCCCTCCTGAATGCTTTAGCGATCCGATCCAGCTGGCAGTGGTACCATGTGGAATGTATATAACATACGGATTACTTCAAGGTTTGGAAGCGCCATTACAGATATGTCTACAACGAATCATCATCAAGTTGTCGTTCTTTGGTGTAAAAATATTCATTAAATCACATTTGCTGAAAACAATTATGATTTATTAAGAGTCTGTTTTTCAATCTCTGGATAAAAGTGATGGGCATCCACTCGCCGAGTAACTTTCCTGAACACTTTCATACTGAACGGTAAACGCTCATGCGAACTCTGGTGTCAACTCATTGAAACACAAACTACATGTCTTCGTATCAGTATTTAAATGATGATATACATTTATATGAAACATTGTAACTAGTCGGCAAGTTCGGTGTTATGTTTCTGCACAATGTCAATTCAGATATTAACCCACATTGAGGAAATGCAGTGATCATTGTAATATATAGATGATTTTATACGAGAACTGGGCTAGCCTTTCATAGACCACTATATGAATTCCCTTTACTGTCAAGTAGGCGTACTCATAACTAATTTAAATCTCAATTCTACGCAGGAACATTATCGAAAAAAATCAAAATAATAATGGAGCATAAAAAATACTTCAATATTATTACCGGCACGTGAAGATGAGTTCCTGTCTTGTTCCCAAATGTCTGTGGTGTTAATGGCTGCGTGGATAACATCTTGGTCTGCGAATCATGGGGTCTCAGGTTCGAACCCCAGTCCCGGCAATTATTTCTGTTACCGGATTATCGATTTAAACGATATATATCATAACATTATGCGTCAGAAATTACGATTTATCTAATTTTAATTACAAAAGTTTGCACCAAGCAGGTGTTGAGAAATTTGATTATATTGAACATTATTTCTAGTAGTCTATAGATAGGCTAGAGACTATGGTTTCATTCCTCCTCTTAATTTACAATATAATATGTGATGATTGTTCAAACAATTGTGACAGTAGCATATCTCCAATTCAATCTATACATTCATCATAGTACCAGTATGAAAACAGGGCGTAAATTAACATTTTAAGAATGTCCAAGCTGTGTAGTATACGAGTAGGGTAACAGGTCAGATGACTTAACATACATTTCATCTCAATTTCATAGTAAGATAACATGTCAGATGTTACACAGCATATGCGACTACTGTGAGGCTCGTATCTTTTTTTAAAAATTGTTTTTCCTACTGACGTGATCTTCGGGCTGGTTTCTTAACCAATCTCTCCCAACACCCGATATTACCTGAGATTCATTTTCTCTTGCCGGAGCTAGTCAGAAGACTCAGTCTGATTCTCTCGCTGTATAATCTGATGGAAATGGGTCTCGTGGTGGCTCTCTTTATTTCGTAGTTCCACGATGCTCCAGACTAACTGACTTAATATATATATATATAGACAGATATATAAATTATACATAATCTTTTGAACTGACGGTGGTTTGGGGGCCAGAAGATGTGTTGAAATTTTCCGGAAGTCGCAACATAGTACCCTTTGCAGCAGATAGCTTTCTAACTAAATCTGCCTAAAACTGGGACAGCGCCAACATATAGACATATAACGTATCTATATATACAATTTTAGCTGCAAAATGTTAGCCACTCGAAACGTTGTCGTTTTAAATAGTCTATTACACAAATATTTTTTGAGTTTGCTCAGAATAATAATGAATTAATAACGCTTAATTAAATAATTAGTGTGGATATTAGTGAGATTCAGTTTGCAGCTGAAGGTTTAACATACACTTTAAAAAAAGTAAAAGCCTAAAAATTCCTATAAATAAGGGAAATATGAGGTAAACGATGAAGATCAGCACAAAGAAAGAATCAAAATTTGAAAAATATATTTAAAAAAAAGATACGATCTGAATTTTGAAAATTTTAAACTTAGCTTCTAATAGAATGATGTATGTGAGTTTTTTTTGAAATGTATATAATTGATGTACACGATCTAAGGTAGGCACCGTTATTATAATAAAATTGTTATTGTAAAGCTGTAATGTTCACTCTTAAGTCAGAGAGAGCGAAGAAACTCACAAAGTTAGGAATACACGTATAACATAATTTATATCTCTACAAGCTGTACCCGGCATGCGTTGCAATGCCAAACAAAGAAAGTGTTGGCGTTGTAATTTTGTTTCTTGAAGTGCTTATGGATACAAAATATTTCTTTCAATTTCAGTTAACTGCCTCCAAACTATCGTGATATGAATTAACTAATCTAGAAACATTCGTGGGAGCGTGCACAACTACTCACCAAAGTTTCATCGCAATCGGATGAATGGCATATGACGCATACGGGATTTTGTTTAAATGATTCGTACTCTGTCACCCATTTGTTGAATCTACTCGTGCTCTACCAACTGTGGGATGGATTTACTACGTTAGAAAGCATCAAGTAAGTGTACACAACAACTCATCAAAGTTTCATCGCAATCGATGAATGGTATTTGAACGAATACGGGATTTTGTTGAAACGCTTCACGCGTCGTCACCCATTTTTTTTGCATCTACTTATGCGCAAAATTGTAAAAAATGGAGTTGCTAAGTCGGAAACCTTCCCTGGCGTGTACACAATAACGCATTAAAGTTTCATCGCAATCTGATGAATGGCATATGAATGCTAACGGGACTTTCTTGAAACGATTCACGTGCCGTCGCTCATAGGATGAATCTACTCATGCGCTACCAACGTTAAAAAGCATGTACTGAGCCAGAAACCTTCCCTTGAGTATGCACAACATCTTACCCAAGTTTCATCTTTATCGGACGAATGGTATATTAATGCATACGGGACGTTGTTGAAACGCTTCGCGCGTCGTCACTCATTTGTTGAATCTACTCGTGCGCCACCTACTGTAAAATGGATTTACTAAGCCTGAAACCTTCCCTGGAGTGTATATAATATCTCATCCAAGGTTCTTCGCTATCGGGCGAATGGTATATGAACGCATATGGGACATTTTTGAAATGCTTCCCGCGTCGTCTCTCATTTGTTGTATGTACTCGTGCCCTACCTATCATCAAGTGGATTTACTAAGCCAGAAACCTTCCATGAAGTGTACACAACATCTCACCCAAGTTTCATTGCTATCGGACGAATGGTATATGAACGCATACGGGTCTTTGTTGAAACGCTTCGCACCTCTTTGCTCATTGGTGAATCCACTCGTGCGCTACCTGTTGAAAAATGGATTTACTAAGCCTGAAACCTTCCCTGGAGTGTACATAATATCTCATCCAAGTTTCATCGGTATCGGACGAATGCTATATGAACGCATATGGGACTTTGATGAAGCGCTTCGCGCGTCGTCGCTCAGTTGTTGTATCTACTCTTGCCCAACCTACGGTAAAATGGATTTACTAAGCCAGAAACCTTCCATGAAGTGTACACAACATCTCACCCAAGTTTCATTGCTATCGGAAGAATGGTATATGAACGCATACGGGACTTTGTTGAAACGCTTCGCATATCGTCGCTCAATTGTTGAATCTACTCGTGCGCTACCTATTGTAAAACGGATTCACTCAGCTAGAAACCTTCCCTGGAGTGTACACAACATCTCACCCAAGTTTCATCGCTATTGGACGAATGGTATATGAATGCATACGGGACGTTGTTGAAACGCTTCTCCTGTCGTCGCTCATTTGTTTAATTTACTCGTGAGCTAATTATTGTAAATTGGATTTTCCTAAGCCAGAAACCTTCCCTGAAGTGTACACAACATCTCACCCAAGATTCATCGCAATGGGATGAATGATGTATGAATGCAAGTGGGACTTTTTGAAACGAATCGCACGCCACTTTGTTGAAACTACTCGCGCACTATCGATTGTACCTATTGGACTTTCTATGTCTATAAATTTCTCTGGAGTGTGCACTACAGCTCACCAAAATTTGATCGCTATCAGATGAATTGTCTATGAACGCATCGCCATCCCTCATTTGTTTAAACTACTCGCGCGCTATCTATTTTGAAATGGATTAACTATGCCTATAAAGCTCCCGGAAATGTTTACAACAACTCACCAAAATATGATCGCAATCGGATGAATGGTTTATGAACGCATAAAAGACGAACACACAGACATTCCATTATATATATATATAAGACTAGCTATTTTACCCGGCGTTGCCCGGAAGGTGTATTTACTTGTTATAGAAAGATACATGCCAATATATTTCGCAAAGTATATTCACTTTGCCCCTAAGTGGGTTTAAAACATAGTTCTCCTGGGCTCTGAAGTTAATCAAGTGCAATATTAACTCACTGTAAATCTAGGCGAGAGGTACTCTGGAGTACAATAACGTAGTAGAGAATGCATTAATAACAAAAGAGGGCTGTATATGCACATTTCTCAAGAACCTAGACTCACAATTACAGTACTTCCCTGATAGTCTTTATTTTTGTTGTAAAGGGTGTAATTTAGACGTTTTGTTCACAAAGTGCTCTTTAATTTATAAATTGTTGCATCTACCTTCTTGAAAGGTATTATTCAATGTTTGGAATATGAAGTCATCATTCTGGAGTCAATCATACTTACGATTTCTAACCCGCACAAATTGTGTGAATAATGAGAATTGGCTTATTCATGTACATAAGTCAGTGTGTAGGCTACTATAGCTGCATATTAGGGAATAGTATTGCTGTATTTAAATGCCTATTGGGTGGCTTTGGTGGCGTATTTGGTAGCAAGCTGAGCTTCTATGCCAAAGGTCGCGGGTTCAAATACGGCCGAAGTCATCTGATTCTTGAAGAGCGTTAACAATCCCTCAGTATGCCTTCCTCCGGAAGGGAAATAAAGCCGGTGGGCCCATGTCATAGATTTAGGTGGTGTAAGAGAACCTTCCAATAACTACACTCGTGTGAAGGTAAAATTTGTAGGTTAAATTTGATTAACGCTATTAAGTTTCAACGTTCACCGTCAGGTTGTGGTTGCGGTGGTATCTATTAGCCAAGTTTGCAGCTATGTGTCCTTGACGGTAACATTTGGTAGCAAAAGTAGGAACTACTTAAAACTGACTATCTGTAGTCCTTACCTGAATTACATATAACACACAATAATACAGCCATCACAATTAACACCGGTTATCAGGCAGATTCTACACACATCCAAAATACACGGGGCTGCATGACCGCGTTGTCGCAGCCCCTAAACAAACAGAGGAACAATCCAACCTATCTCACCTAGTTAAAGTAAATGTAGCAACGTATAATCCCAGTATAATGATAAATAAAATGCATTGATTGAGAACACATTGGGATTTTTTAGCCCCTAAAGTATTTCGTAAGGTAAGAAATATATTCTCTAAACCCATACAGTAATGATCTCTAAAATGCTATAGCGGAGTTCAGGGAATTCGTGATAACTACACCATTACAAAATATAATTCGTCAGTAAGAACTAACTGGCTAATACATAGCAAATCAGGAAAATGTGGGACGAACACACTTTTTATTTGAAGAAATAAGAGATCAGATACATGTACAAAGAACAGCACTCGTTTGCCAATAACCCAAGTTGGCTGTAGACAACACTTTATTTATATCCTGTTTCGTCAACACTAATATCTTAGGATTGTCTATGTCCATTGAGGTACGTGGTGTTATTCTGTGTTACCACCGCCACATCGGTCCTGGTGGCAAATTGTGTTACTACCGCCGTAGCTACTATTTGGTCCTTATCATCCAAAATCTAATCACGGAGAAAATAATGCTACTTTATCGCACTGGCGATATCTCTCATGGTGTTCACACGGTGAGAGACCGTCGAAACAACCATTGTACAGCCTTGTACTACACACTAAGTAGCTGTTGGTCTTGACTATGATATATTAGTGAACCCTTAGCAAGTATATAATCAGCTGACCACTATCTTTTACAGTATCACTGTCCAGTCTACAGCCTTGTCATACGCCGTAAAGAGCTGTTGCTCTAGACTAGGTTATATTAGAGGACCCTTAACAAGAATATCACCAGTTGACTACTACCTCTCACGGTGTTCACATCGTGAAAGACCGTCTCACCGACCAACCTCTAGCCCTGTGATACGCAGTAAGCAGCTGTTTGCAGAAATCAACATTCATAATGGAAGAACCCATTCCTAGGTATATGTGTAAAGAGTGTGGAAAGACTTTTCTTCGAGACTATCATAGGAAGCGACATGAAGTATCGTGTGGTGAATTCCATGAGTGCAAGACCTGTGGTAGTACATTCAACAATGTGTACAACGGACGTCGGCATGAAGAATGTTGTAATGTTGTGTCGGCAGCTAAAAGACAAAAAGCGGAGCCTACAAAACATTACATACTGTCATTGGTCCCTGACAAAAATGGACTTATTGAATATGAGACATCTTTAGAAGGTCGACTTAAATCCTATTTCATACGTTGTGATGCGTGTAGGGATTTAAATTCATACCTTAAAGAGTCCAAACAGCAAATAATACAAGCTATGGAGAAAGAACTAGCAATGCACAAGTCGATCAAAGTTAATCTTGTGGCTGAATGTAGATTCATTCATACGTCCACCAACGAAATTACAGATCGTGCTTTTAAAACACGAAATCAGGCCCTATTTTTGGAAACGGACTTAAGTAGTTTCTTGGAAACACAATTTAAAAAGTTAACTACTGAAATGGAGGAATCTGAGCTAAAAGGCAGTGTTTGGGTTATATTAGCAGTGGAAGGAGTATGAATGAAAATAAAGAAGTATAATCCCTTGCGTGGCAGCACATATATTCCATTACCAGCAGCTATACAAGCAAGAAAAGCCGGCGTTAATCCTGAAAACTTGAAAGATGAAGAGGGTTTAATGTATGCCATTTTAGCAAAACTGGTTCAAAAGGACGCTCAACGCATTAGTAAGTACAAGGACCTGGAAAACAAGTATGATTTTTCAGTAATATAGTTTCCTACATCGCTAGCTGACATTCCCAAATTTGAAAAAGCCAACGATATATCCATAAATGTATTTGGATTGGAACAAGACAATAAACTGTTCCCTCTAAAGGTTGTGGATCAAGAGCTGCAAGACCATCGCGACCTCCTTATGCTAAGTTCATCATCTGGACAGAACCACTACGTCTTTATCAAAGATTTTGATAAACTAGTAGGACATCAGATTACCCGCCATGAACATAAGATATATACGTGTAAACGGTGTTTTACTCGCTTCGATAATCAATGTGGGCATCAAGGAATGGATAAATTAAAAGAACATAGAGCTTTGTGTGTTCAGCATGACATTGCTAGGGTTGAAATGCCTATTATAAACCCCATTGTTAAATTCTTAAATGTGGAAAAAAGGAAAGAATACCTTACGTTATCAAAGGAGATTTTGAAAGTATACTGTTACCCTATCAAACATGTCTACCTAATCCTGAGGCAAGTTATACAGTGCCATACCAGAGTCATGTTCCTATGAGCTTTGGTATATACGTTAAACCCTCACCGGCTGTGGAACATATAAAGAAAAACCTTCCAAGCCAACCTGTTATTTATCGTGGACCTGACGCTGCAGAAAAGTTTATGGACTGTTTGATCTCAATAGCTAATGAAATTGATCGCCTTTACAGCTTAAATATTCCAAAGGCCTTAACTAAGCATCAAGAAGCAGAGTTCCAATGTTCTGAAACCTGTTATTTGTGTCAAAAACCATTTACCCAACAGGACTGGAAAGTTCGAGACCATTGCCATATTACAGGGGAATACCGTGGAAGTGCTCACAATAACTGTAATTTGAGGTGTAAAACACGTAACCCCGTTCCTGTATTTCTACATAATATGAGTGGCTACGATGCAAATTTCATTGTAAAGCAATTGGGATGTACTACTGAGAGAGTGGATGTTATCGCTAACTCCAAAGAAAAGTACTTTTCCTTCACCAAATATGTAGGAAATGTTAGGCTTCGATTTGTGGACACGTTTCGGTTAATGCCGAGTAGTTTGGAAAACTTAGTTTCCAACTTAACATCATACCCTGAAAGAGACAAGTACTTTGAGAAAGAAAATGCAATGCTCATGACTCGTAAAGGGGTATTCTGTTATGACAACATTGATTCATGGGAAAAGTTAAGTGAAACGTGTTTACCTCCAAAAGAGGTATTCTTTAACAAATTAAGTCAAGAAGATGTTAGTCAAGAAGACTATGAACATGCCAAAAATGTGTGGAATCAGTTCAACATTAAAACTGGGGAATATAGTGACCTCTACCTAACTTCAGATGTACTCCTTCTTGCAGACAGCTTTGAAACGTTTAGAAACAAAACACTAGAAACACACCGAGTGGATGCTGCACACTTTTTTACTTCGCCTGGTTTAAGTCTCGAGGCAATGCTCCTTTACACAGGCATTGAACTGGAATTGCTACAGGATTACGATCAGATTCTTCTAATCGAGTCTGGAATACGTGGAGGCATATGCCAGGCGTCTTATCGGTATGCTGAAGCTAACAATAAATACATGGAAACCTATGATTCTGAGAAACCATCGCAGTTTATTACCTATGATGATGCCAACAACCAATACGGGTGGGCTATGTGTCACTCTCTTCCTTATGGTGGATTTCGGTGTGTTTCTCCAGATACTGTTGATCTAGAAAAACTAAAGGAAGACGATCCTGTGGGATACATTCTAGACGTTGATGTTGATTACCCATCTGACCTTCATGATCTACACAACGATTTACCTTTCCTACCAGAGTGTACACAACCTAAGGATTCGTCTCTGAAAAAACTAATTCCTCATCTTGGAAATCGAAGGCGATACGTTGTTCACTACATGGCATTAAAAAGGCTTTAGATCATGGAATAAAATTGATAAAAATTCATCGTGTGTTAAAGTTTAAGCAAAGACCTTGGTTAAAGGCATACGTTGATTCTAATAACAACCTTCGAAAACAAGCCAAAATTGATTTTGAGAAAAATCTGTACAAATTATTAAACAATGCCATTTTTGGAAAAACAATGGAAACTATCCGTAAAAGAATAGACATACGTCTTGTGACTGACAGCAAAAAGGCAGAAAAGCTAATAGCAAAGCCGACATTTATTGACAGAACAATTTATGGTCCTAACCTAGCTGCTTTCCACATGGCTAAACGTAACATTGTATTCAATAAGCCTATATATATTGGAATGCGTATACTGGATATTTCAAAAACTCTAATGTATTCCCACCACTATGATGTCCTGCTACCCTATTATGGAATGAACAATCTTAAACTCATGTATATGGATACCGACTCGTTCATTTATTTGGTTAACACCCCAGATGTATATCAAGACAAATTGGATTTCCTAGAACACCTGGACACATCACATTATCCTACTAATCACATATGTTACTCTACATCAAACAAGAAAACGTTGGGGAAATTTAAAGTCGAGGCTTGTGGACAAATTATCAAAGCATTTGTTGGACTTAGAGCTAAAATGTTCGCTTTAGATATAAATGGTAAAGAAATCAAAAAGATTAAAGGTATTAACAGAGGTGTTGTCAAAAATTGTATAAGCTTTCAAGATTATAAGGATTGGGTCATGAAAAACAATGTAAAAAGACTATCAATGAACATTATCGCTTCTAAACAACATGACATATCATCTATAAGACTAAACAAAATTGCTTTGTGTCCTGGTGATGATAAAAGAGTGATTGGTGCTGATGGTATAGGTACATATGCCTATGGTCATTACTCAATCATTAACCATGCTTAAAGAGCTATGTTATGAATATCAAAATCTTCGGCCTGCAACTAGCAAATACATAAAACAATTTAGGAAATAAAACAATAGCACTACAAAAATAACTAAAAACAACAATTAAAAAATGGTATTCATAATCAAATATAAATAAAATAGAAAACAAAATAAAAACAACAGTACAATTTATAACAAAAATAGAATATATATAAACATGTATTATGTGTAAATAGTGTACATGTATTCAAAATAAAAAAATATTGTATGGACACTGCTTGTACATTTTTAATTACTACCCACCTCTCTCCACTCCCAATGCAAAATGAACATGAAAACAAAAATTGGAAAATCCATGTTTCGATATTGACAAAATAGAAAAAACATTAAACTGAAATTTTAAAAACTGTAAATGGGAATTTGGTAAATTGACAAATGTGTAAACAACAAATTGGAAAATCCATGTTTCTATATCATGAAATTTAAAAACTTTAAACTGACATTTTTAAAACTGTAAATGGGAAATTGTGAAATTGATAAATGTGTAAACAACAAAATGCAAAATCCATGTTTCCATATTATGAAATTGAAAAACTTAAAACTGAAATTAAAAAAAACTGAAAATGGGAAATTGGAAAATTGACAAATGTGTAAACAACAAAATGCAAAAGCCATGTTTCTATATTATGAAATTGAAAACCTAAAACTTACATTTTAAGAAACTGAAAATGGGAAATTGGAAAATTGACAAATGTGTAAACAACAAAATGAAAATAAAAATACCCGGTTGGGGTAGTGATCATGTTGTACAGTAGCCTATAAGACTAGCATAAGGATAGTTGCATGTGCCCATATATACTTTGTGTATGTGCATTAGCCTTTGGATTACCTTAAGTTAGGTTTGGTAAAGTTAGGTTTGGTGAGGTTAGGTATGTGACCTTGTAGTTTACTCTTTTCGGAAAATGTAAAATGTAAAATCTAAAATCAAAAAATCTTAAATTTAAAATGTAAAACCTAAGAAAACTAAAATCTAAAATACAAAAAATCAAAAATGTAAAATGTAAAATCTAAAAAAAGTAAAATGAAAAAATTAAAAATCTAAAATGTTAAAATAAAAAAGTTAAAATGTAAAATGTAAAATCTTTAAATGAGGTTTCTGTGGGTTAGGTTAGGTTAGGTTAGGTTATAATTAAGTTTATTATTTGTGCTCTCACATTTGCTCTCACTTATTGGCTCCCCTCCTTTTTGCTCCCACTTTTTGCTCCCACTTTTTGCTCCAACTTTTTTGCTCCAACTTTTTTGCTCACACTTTTTGCTCCCACTTTTTTTTGCTCCCACTTTTTGCTCCCTTCTTTTGTTCCACTTTTTTGCTCTCACTTTTTGCTCTCACTTTTTGCTCACACTTTTTGCTGTTACTTTTTGCTCCCATATTTGCTCCCACTTTGAAGTTAGGTTATGTTAGGTTAGGTTGGGTGAAGTTAGGTTAGGTTAGGTTAAGTGTGGTTAGGTTATAACTATTATTTGTGCTCTCACCTTTCATGCTGACACTTTTGCTCTTACTTTTCTTTGCTTGCACTTTGAAGTTAGGTGAGGTTAGGTAAAGTTAGGTTAGGTTAGGTGAAGTTAGGTTAGGTAAGGTTAGGTTGGGTGAAGTTAGGTTAGGTTAGGTCAAGTTAGGTTAGGCAGAATGGCTGAGGTATGAATTAAATCCGCCTTTTCTCACTTTTGCATGACAAGACTAAGTGTACCCCATTCCAACAATGAGACCAGAAATTAAATTTCTTGGCAGAGACTCAAACCCGGAGCTCCACAGTAACAGACAAGAATGCTAGCCACTACACTAAGAGGTGGACAATATAAGGCTGGTCTTGATTGTACATAATCAATCAATAATTACCTAATAATAATAATAATAATAAATATTCCATTTAGCAACTACCCGGCCGAACTCTCCCTGTAACGTCATTCACGATCTCAGGGCGTGGTGGCCATTTTGCCCATTAGACCTTGCACCAGCTATGACTGTCCCCTCCATAAGAATAACATAGGGCTGGTTGCGCGCGGCGGCCATCTTGCCCATTATACCCTGCGCCAGAACCGGCTAATCATACCTACTGTGTTACATAAATAATTTGTAGCTAGAAACCTTCCCTGCAATCCAAACAACAACTCACCCAAGTTTCTTCGCAATCGGATTAATGGTATATGAACGCATAGGGGACATACACTACCTCTATTGAGCAAGACTTTATGTGCTGATATGACTACTACTACTGAACTGGTTCATCAAACTTAGAAACTAATGGAAAAACATATTTTAAAAATCACAGGCGGGGAAGAGTATGGTGTTGCTTAACTTCTGACACGATTGGTTCAAGGGCCTTAAAACGTGATTTTCTGGTCCCGCACAGTTTCACCGAAGTACTAGTTGGGTTACAAGGGGTTAGTATACAAAATTTGGTGCAGATCGGTGAAACGGTGTAGATTTATGCCAAAGGGCCTTAATGTAGGGAATGGAGTGGTCTATCCGAAATTTCAAGCAGACAGTGTTACTCTTCGGGTTCCAAAGGGTAAGTATATAAAATTTGGTTCACATCGGTGAAACAGTGCAGATTTGTGCCAAAGGGCCTAAATACAGGGAAGGGGGTGGTCTGTCCAAAATTTCGAGCAGACAGTGTTACTCGTCGGGTTCCAAACGGTAAGTATGTAAAATATGGTTCAGATGGGTGAAACGGTGTAGATTTTTGCCAAAGGGCCTAAACGCAGGGAATGGGGTCGGTTTGTCCGAAATTTGAAATGGACAGTGTTACTCGCAGGGTTCCAAAGGGTAAGTATACTAATTTTGGTTCAGATCGGTGAAACGGTGTAGATTTTTGACAAAAGGGTATAAATGCAGAGAATGGTGTGGTCTGTTCGAAACTTAAAGTAGACAGTGTTACTCTTCGGGTTCTAAAGTGTAAGTATACAAAATTTGGTTCAGATCAGCGAAACGGTGCAGATTTTTGCTAAAGGATCTAAATGCAAGGAATGGTGTGGTCTGTTCGAAATTTCAAGTAGACAGTGTTACTCTTCGGGTTCTAAAGTGTAAGTATACAAATGCTGGTTCAGATCGGCGAAATAGTGTAGATTTTTGCTAAAGGACCTAAATGCAGGGAATCGTGTGGTCTGTTCGAAATTTAAAGTAGACAGTGTTGCTCGTCGGGTTCTAAAGTGTAAGCATACAAATTTTGGTTCAGATCGGCGAAACGGCGTAGATTTTTGACAAAGGGCCTAAATGCAGGGAATGGAGTGGTCTGTCCGAAATTTAACGGTGGCAGGGTTACCCGCAGGGTTCCTAAGGGTAAGTATACAAATTTTGGTTCAGATCGGTGAAACGGTGTAGATTTTTGACAAAGGGCCTACATGCAGGGAAAGGAGTGGTCTGTCCGAAATTTAAAGTGGACAGTGTTACTCGTCGGGTTCCAAGGGGGTAACTATACAAATTTTGGTTCAGATCGGTGAAACGGTGTACATTTTTGCCAAAGGGCCTAAATGCAGGGAATGGTGTGGTCTGTTCGAAATTTTAAGTAGACAGTGTTACTCGTCGGATTCTAAAGTGTAAGTATACAAATTTTGGTTCAGATCGGCGAAACGGTGTAGATTTTAGTTAAAGGGCCTAAATGCAGGGAACGGTGTGGTCTGTTCGAAATTTAAAGTAGACAGTGTTACTCGTCGGGTTCTAAAGTGTAAGTATACAAATTTTGGTTCAGATCGTCGAAACGGTGTAGATTTTGGCAAAGGGCCTAGATGCAGGGAATGGAGTGGTCTGTCCGAAATTTAACGTTGACAGGGTTACCCGCAGGGTTCCAAAGGGTAAATATACAAATTTTGGTTCCGATCGGTGAAACGGTGTAGATTTTTGACAAAGGGCCTAAATGCAGGGAATGGAGTGGTCTGTCCGAAATTTAAAGTAGACAGTGTTACTCGCCGAGTTCCAAAGGGTAACTATACCAATTTTGGTTTAGATCGGCGAGACGGTGTAGATTTTTGACAAAGGGCCTAAATGCAGGGAATAGAGTGGTCTGTCCGAAATTTAATGTAAACGGGGTTACCCGCAGGGTTCCAAAGGGTATGTGTACAAATTTTGGTTCTGATCGGTGAAACGGTGTAGATTTGTATGAATAACAGACAGACAGACAGACAAACATCGAGCTTTATGTATATAGATATATAAAAGTGAAAGTCTGTATGTATGTATGTATGCATGTATGTATGCATGTATGTATGTATGTATGTATGTATATGGGCATGTATGTGGGTTTGTTCCGTATACAAACCTACACCGTTCCAGCAATCTCAACCAAATTTTGCATACACATAGTTTAGGACCCAGAAGGATCGGCTGGCTACATGAATTTTCGATAGTCTCATTCTTCTGATATCGGCCTATTTGCACTCGAGCAAAGGTTTATATATTCAGAAAATTAACTTATGAAGGAACGGCAAGGCCGGCCATCTCCATGGCAACAGTAGCACAAGACGGGTCCACCAAGTTTACATCTATCTCGGTAAGTGGCCACGCCACTCAATTTTCTCAACGGCAACACTACCTCAAGAAGTGATCACCAGGTTTCCAACTGTCACTGTAAGGGGCGATGCTACTCCATTTTCTCCATGACTACTGTCAAGACGTAAACACCAAGTCATGTGCCTCCATTTTCTATCCAGGCCACGATAAGAACATTAGGATTCTGAACGCCATAAATATCTGAACACGTTTTTTAAATTAAATTGTATTAACAGGGGTCGATGTAGGGAATTAAAATTAAAAAAGGAATACACTGACTAACCCTGCATGCAAGGTAACGTTTATCATCACGAAACTTAGAATTAAGATTAAATGAACTTAAGTGATTATGTTGTTGTTGATTGATTTAGAGGCTTTGCGACATCATGGTAATGTAGCCCCATGAACTTGAGTGTGTATGAAATGTTCCTGATAACCTGTGTTGCTGTAATGGCTGTAGTGGTATGTGTATTTGTAATTCAAAATAGGATTGGAAAGGAGGTTGCTGTGGCCTTCAGTTAGGAACTATCCAGGTATTTGCCTCGAGTAGAAGTGGGAAACCTCGGAAAACAAAATAAACACTATCAGGAAAGTAATTGGGAGACCGTGTTCTCGAGGAATTGTGCATATACATCCCTTTTACTATTGTTCCATGCTCTGCTACGTAATTGTACTTCACAGTACTTTTCGACTAGGTTTACAGCAAATTGATATTGCACTTGAGTAACATCAGAGTCGAGGAGAACTATGTTCTATATTCACTTAGGGGGAAAATGAATATACTCTGCGAAATGTATTGGCATGTATCTTCATATAACATATATAAAGACAGCTGCCGGGCAACGCCGGGTACAATAGCTATCTTATATATAAAAGTGATAGTCTGCATGTGGCTATGTATGTATGTGGGTGGGTGGGTGTATTTGTTCCGTATGCAAATCTACACCGTTCCACCATTCTCAACCAAATATTGCATACACATAGTTCAGGATCCAGAATAAACTGCTGGGAACATGAATTTTCCATAGCCTTTCTCAATCTTCTGATTTCGGCATTTTTGCACTCGAGCAAGGGCTAAGAAAGTCAAAACATATATTGATTAAATAATGGCAAAACCGGCCATCTCCATGTCAACAGTAGCTCAAGACGGGGCCACCAAGTTTCTATCTATCTCGGTAAAAGGCCATGCTACACCCACTGCCAGCCTAGATCACATCCCTCCAAGCTGCTTTAAACTTCCTGTTCATTTAGCACAAGATAGGTTGCAGCACCAACCCACTGTGATGGTCGTGGCATTTTCACTGCCAGCTCGATCGCATCCCTCCTGGCTGCTTTAAATTGCCTACCCATTCAACACTCAGACGCGTACTGGATATACTGTATATTAATTCACTGCTAGGTTGCAGCACCAACCATCCGCGGCTTTTTAAGGAGACGATACCTGAAACGAAGGGTTTTTACTTGGTTGATGAAACGCGGAAACATAGTACTATGTTAGTTCTTTTGTTATTCAATCAGCATAAAGTATATGCTATTAATTCAGACACATACTTACGAGCAAATTTTCAGTATAAAGGAAAGCGAAAAATACAAAACGAAGGGTTGTTAAGTTTTGAGGCTTATTATCGAGATTGAAGAAACGTGAAAACCTGGCACTAAGTTAGTTATTTTTTATTCAATCAGCATAAAGAATATGATATTTATCATTTAGACATTCACGGCCCGTGACACTATCCATAATGTAGAATTTTGTGCTTATGCCGTGTTTTATTTAATCAAACTCGACGCGTTTCGAAAGAAACCATGCCTTTCTTCATCAGGAATAAACGGAAATACGACTAAATTGTTGCTAAGAGAAAGCAACAAAGAAACTAAAAAAGTGCCCTAAGAAGGACGCCATTTTAGGCCCATGTTAGAGACAACGTAAAGCAGCAGTGTATTACTTCCTGAGGGTTCTGATAATAGGTAGCCAGGACTCACTGAGATTGTAGCCCGTGTAGCGGTTGAAATTATCTGGGTGTTTACGTATTTCAATCGCCTCCCTGATGATTCTGGGACGATATTGCTTTATACGAGCACGAACATCCACTCCTTGGAACATGACATCATGGCCAGGTTTTAAAGCATGATAAGCAACAGCTGATTTATCAGGATTTATCAGGTTGAATGAGCCTGATACATCTATTATTATTGCAACCGGGTATCTACAGAGTTCCCTGTACTTGTGGCAAGGCTTATATCGGGAAGATTTCGACAACGATATGCACTCGCATTAAGGAACATAATAGATGAATCAGGCTCAGGCCACACCATTTATTATCTTAAGTATGATAAAAACATTAGAAATCTGAAACCGTATCTCTTTTAATAACAGGGGTCGTACTAGGGAAATGAAAGTAAAAAAAGAAATACATTGGCAAACCCTGCATTCGACATACTATTGCAGATTGTTCTTAAAGTAGCATTATTTTCTCTGTGATTAGATTTTGGATGATAAGGACCAAATAGTAGCTACGGCGTTAATAACACAATTTGCCACCAGGACCGATGTGGCGGTGGTAACACAGAATAACACCACGTACTACAATGGACATAGACAATCCAAAGATATTAGTGTTGACGAAACAGCCTATAAATAAAGTGTTGTCTAAAACTAACTTGGGTTATTGACAAACGAGTGCTGTTCTTTGTACGTGTATCTGATCTCTTATTTCTTCAAATAAAAAGTGTGTTCATCCCACGTTTTCCTGATTTGCTATGTATTAGCCATTTTAGTTCTTACTGGTGAAAGATATTTTGTAATGGTGTAGTTATCACGAATTCCCTGAACTCCTCCGCTATAGCATTTTAGAGATCATTACGAAATACTTTAGGGGCTAAAGAATCCCAATGTGTTCTCAATCAATGCATTTTATTTAGCATTATACTGGGATTATACGTTGCTACATTTACTTTAACTAGGTGATATAGGTTGGATTGTTCCTCTGTTTGTTTAGGGGCTGCGACAACGCGTTCATGCAGCCTCGTGTATTTTGGATGTGTGTAGAATCTGCCTGATAACCGGTGTTAATTGTGATGGCTGTATTATTGTGTGTTATATGTAATTCAGGTAAGGACTACAGATAGTCAGTTTTAAGTAGTTCCTACTTTTGCTACCAAATGTTACCGGCAACGACACCTAGCTGCAAACTTGACTAATAGATAACACCGCAATCACAACCTGACGGTGAACGTTGAAACTTAATAGCGTTAATCAAATTCAACCTACAAATTTTACCTTCACACGAGTGTAGTTAATGGAAGGTTCTTTTACACCACCTAAATCTATGACATGGGCCCACCGGCTTTATTTCCCTTCCGGAGGAAGGCATACTGAGGGATTGTTAACGCTCTTCAAGAATCAGATGACTTCGGCCGTATTTGAACCCGCGACCTTTGGCATAGAAGCTCAGCTTGCTACCAAATACGCCACCAAAGCCACCCAATAGGCATTTAAATACAGCAATACTATTCCCTAATATGCAGCTATAGTAGCCTACACACTGACTTATGTACATGAATAAGCCAATTCTCATTATTCACACAATTTGTGCGGGTTAGAAATCGTAAGTATGATTGACTCCAGAATGATGACTTCATATTCCAAACATTGAATAATACCTTTCAAGAAGGTAGATGCAACAATTTATAAATTAAAGAGCACTTTGTGAACAAAACGTCTAAATTACACCCTTTACAACAAAAATAAAGACTATCAGGGAAGTACTGTAATTGTGAGTCTAGGTTCTTGAGAAATGTGCATATACAGCCCTCTTTTGTTATTAATGCATTCTCTACTACGTTATTGTACTCCAGAGTACCTCTCGCCTAGATTTACAGTGAGTTAATATTGCACTTGATTAACTTCAGAGCCCAGGAGAACTATGTTTTAAACCCACTTAGGGGCAAAGTGAATATACTTTGCGAAATATATTGGCATGTATCTTTCTATAACAAGTAAATACACCTTCCGGGCAACGCCGGGTAAAATAGCTAGTCTTATATATATATATAATGGAATGTTTGTGTGTTCGTCTTTTATGCGTTCATAAACCATTCATCCGATTGCGATCATATTTTGGTGAGTTGTTGTAAACATTTCCGGGAGCTTTATAGGCATAGTTAATCCATTTCAAAATAGATAGCGCGCGAGTAGTTTAAACAAATGCGTAATGGCGATGCGTTCATATACAATTCATCCGATTGCGATCAAATTTTGGTGGATTGCTGTGCACAGTCCCCGAAAAGTTATAGGCGTAGTAAATCCAATTTACTATAGATGGCACGCGAGCAGCTTCTACAAAATGGCGTTCATTTGTTTCAAGAAAGTCCCACATGCGTTCATATACTATTCATTCGATTGCGATGAAACTTTGATGAATTGTTGTATACACTCCAGGGAAGGTGTCTGGCTTAGTACATGCATTTCACGATAGGTACCGCACGAGTAGATTCAACAAACGAGCGACGACGGGCGAAGCGTTTCAAAAAAGTCCTGTATGCGTTCACATACCATTCGTCCGATAGCGATGAAACTTCGGTGAGTGGTTGTGTACACTTCAGGCAAGGTTTCTGGCTTAGTAAATCCACTTTACGATATGTAGGGCACGAGTAGATTCAACAAATGAGAGACGACGCGAGAAGCGTTTCAACAAAGTCCCGTATGCGTTCATATTCTATTCGCCTGATAGCGAGGAAATTAGGTGAGATGTGTACACTTCAGGGAATATTTCTGGGTTAGTAAATCCACTTAACAATAGGTATCGCACAAGTAGATTAAACAAATGAGCGACGACGCGCGAAGTGTTTCAACATAGTCCCGTATGCGTTCATACACCATTCGTCCGATAGCGACTAAACTTAGGAGAGTCGTTGTGTACACATCAGGGAAGGTTTCTGTTTTAGTAAATCCACTTAACAATAGGTAGCGCACGAGTAGATTCAACAAATGAGCGACGACGGGCGAAGCGTTTCAAAAAAGTCCTGTATGCGTTCACATACCATTCGTCAAATAGCGATGAAACTTGAGTGAGAGGTTGTGTACACTTCAGGCAAGGTTTCAGGCTTAGCAAATCCACTTTACGATAGGTAGGGCACGAGTAGATTCGACAAATGGGCGACGACGCGCGAAGCCTTTCAACAAAGTCCCGTATGCATTCATATACTATTCGTCTGATAGCGATGAAACTTCGGTGAGATGTTGTGTACACTTCAGGGACTGTTTCTGGATTAGTAAATGCACTTTACAATAGGTATAGCACAAGTAGATTAAACGAATGAGCGACGACGCGTGAAGTGTTTCAATATAGTCCCGTATGCGTTCATATACCATTACCGACAATAATGGCTACGCTGGCTAAACCGCAGCATTAGGTCATGGGGCCAAGCTCTCTGCTGACTCGGTAGACGCGTGGGTTCGAGCCCCACCGTCGGCCGTCCTTGAAATGGTTTTCAGTGTTTTCCCATCTTCAACACCAGGCAAATGCTGGGACGGTACCTTCTGACAGGCCACGGCCGCTTCCTTCCACTTCCTTGCCCAGTTTCATTCACCATCATTCATTTCATCTCCCATTAACTCCTCTCATGAGGTTGGCGTCTGGAAGGGCATCCGGCCGTAAAAATCATCGCCACAAAGACTTCCATCGCATCTCATCCCCGACCCTGTTGGCAAACGGGAATAATAAAGGGTAGAAATACAATGCGTTCATATACCATTCGTCCGATAGCGACTAAACTTGGGTGAGTTGTTGTGTACACTGCAGGGAAAGGTTCAGGCTTAGTAAGTCCATGTTACAACAGGTAGCGCACAAGTAGATTCAACAAATGAGCGAAGACGCGCGAAGCGTTTCAACCAAGTCCCGTATGCGTTCATATACCATTCGTCCGATAGCGATAAAACTTGGGTGAGATGTTGTGTTCACTTCAGGGAAGGTTTCTGGCCTAGTACATTCACTTTACAATAGGTATCGCAAAAGTAGATTCAACAAATGATCGACGGCACGCGAATCGCTTAAACAAAGTCACTTAGCGTTCAAATACAATTCATCCGATTGCTAAGAATCTTTGGTTGGATTGTTGTGCACACTCCAGGAAAGGTTTCTGACTTAGTAAATCCTTTTTACAATAGGTAGCGCACGAGTAGATTCAACAATAGAAAAAGGAAGATTGTAGTTTTACGTGACCGTGAATCTTGTGATTATAAGCCACGGGACCTCCTTTTTACGTGGAATCCGAACCACAGGACATGGCATTTCACTTCGAAAATCTCACATGCATTGACCGGGAATCGAACCCGGACATACAGCTTGACCGCTGAGCCACCACGCCCCTCAACAATAGAGTAACGGCGCGCGTATCGTTTATAAAAATTCGTATGTGTTCATATACCATTCATGCGATTGCATTGAAATTTAGAGAAATGTTGTTTCCACTCCCGCAAAGATTTCTGATTTAGTAAATTTTACAATTGGTAGCGCACGAGTACATTCAACTAATGAGCGACAGCGCGTGAATCGTTTCAACCAAGTCCCGTATGCGTTCATATACCATTCATCCGATTGTGATAAAACGTTGGTGAGTTGAGTACTGTCCTGCGAAGGTGTATGAATTAGTAAATCCGTTTTTCAATGGGTGGCGCACAAAAGATTCAACAAATGAGTGAAGGCGCGTGAATCGTTTAAAAGAAATCCCGTATGCGTCCATATGCCATTCATCCGATTGCGATGAATCGTTCATGAGTTGTTGTGTACACGCCGGGGAAGGTTTTCGACTTAGTAAATCCTTTTACAATAGGTAGCGTACGAGTATATTCAACAAATGGGTGACGGCGCTCGAATCTTTTCAACAAAGTCCCGTATGCGTTCATATACCATTTATTTCATTGCGATTAAACTTTGGTGAGTTGTTGAGCACGCTCCCATGATTTTTTTTAGATAGTAAATCAATTTTACAATAGTTTAGAGATGGTTAACGGAAAATAAATAAATATTGGGAATCCAAAAGTACTTACACAAACAGTTACAACGCCAACACTTTCTTTGATTGGCATTGCAACGCATGCCGGGTACAGCTAGTATTAGATAAAAAGGAATGTCTGTCGTCTGTTCGTCTTTTATGCGTTCATAAACCATTCATCCGATTGCGATCAAATTTTGATGAGTTGTTGTACACACTTCCGGGAGGTTTATAGGCATAGTTAATCTATTTCGCAATAGATAGCGCGAGTAGTTTAAACAAATGAGGGATGGCGATGCGTTCATAGACAATTCATCAGATAGCGATCAAATTTTGGTGAGCTGTTGTGCACACTCTCGAGAAATTTATAGGCATAGTCCAATAGGTACAATCGATGGTGCGCGAGTAGCTTCAACAAAGTGGCGTGCGATTCGTTTCAAAAAGTCCCACATGCATTCATACATCATTCATCCCATTGCGATGAATCTTGGGTGAGATGTTGTGTACACTTCAGGGAAGGTTTCTGGCTTAGGAAAATCCAATTTACAATAGGTAGCTCACGAGTAAATTAAACAAATGAGCGACGACAGGAGAAGCGTTTCAACAACGTCCCGTATGCGTTCATATACCATTCGTCCAATAGCGATGAAACTTGGGTGAGATGTTGTGTACACTCCAGGGAAGGTTTCTAGCTCAGTGAATCTGTTTTACAATAGGTAGCGCACGAGTAGATTCAACAAATGAGCGACGATATGCGAAGCGTTTCAACAAAGTCCCGTATGCGTTCATACACCATTCGTCCGATAGCAATGAAACTTGGGTGAGATGTTGTGTACACTTCATGGAAGGTTTCTGGCTTAGTAAATCCATTTTACCGTAGGTTGGGCAAGAGAAGATACAACAACTGAGCGACGACGCGCGAAGCGCTTCATCAAAGTCCCATATGCGTTCATATAGCATTCGTCCGATACCGATGAAACTTGGATGAGATATTATGTACACTCCAGGGAAGGTTTCAGGCTTGGTAAATCCATTTTTCAACAGGTAGCGCACGAGTGGATTCATCAATGAGCAAAGAGGCGCGAAGCGTTTCAACAAAGACCCGTATGCGTTCATATACCATTTGTCCGATAGCGATGAAACTTGAGTGAGATGTTGTGTACACATTATGGATGGTTTCTGGCTTAGTAAATCCACTTGATGATAGGTAGGGCACGAGTACATACAACAAATGAGGGACGACGCGGGAAGCATTTAAAAAAGTTCAATATGCGTTCATATACCATTCGCCCGATGGTGAGGAAACTTGGATGAGATATTATATACACCCCAGGGAAGGTTTCAGCCTTAGTAAATCCATTTTATAATAGGTAGCGCACGAGTAGATTCAACAAATGAGTGACGACCCGCGAAGCGTTTCAACAACGTCCCGTATGCATTAATGTACCATAAGTCCGATAGCGATGAAACTTGGGTAAGATGTTGTGCACACTCAAGGGAAGGTTTCTGGCTCAGTACATGCTTTTTAACGTAGGTAACGCATGAGTAGATTCATCTTATGAGCGACGGCACGCGAATCGTTTAAAGAAAGTCCCGTTAGCATTCATATGCCATTCATCAGATTGCGATGAAACTTTAATGCGTTATTGTGTACACGCCAGGGAAGGTTTCCGACTTAGCAACTCCATTTTTTAAAATTTTGCGCATAAGTAGATGCAAAAAATGGGTGACGACGCGTGAAGCGTTTCAACAAAATCCTATATGCGTTCAAATACCATTCATCGATTGCGATGAAACTTTGATGAGTTGTTACGCACACTTCCGGAATATTTATAGGCGTAGTTAATCCAATTTACAATAGATAGCAGCACGCGAGTAGTTTAAACAAATGAGTGATGGCGTTGCATTCATACACAATTCATCCGATTGCGATCATATTTTGGTGAGTTGTTGTTCACACTCCCAGGAACGTTATAGGCATAGTAAATCCAGTTTACAATTAATAGCGCGCGAGGAGCGTCAAGAAAATTGATTGCGTTTCGTTTTTAAAAATTCCCACATGCATTCATATACCATTCATCCGATTGCAATGCAACGTTGGCGAAACGTTGAGTACACTCCAGGGAAGGTTTCAGGCTGAGTAAATCAGTTTTACAATAGGTAGCGCATGAGTAGATTCAACAAATGAGTGACGGCACGCGAATCGTTTAAACGATTTCCCGTATGCGTTTATATGCCATTCATCCGATTGCAATTAAACTTTGATTTGTTGTTGTGTACACGCCAGGGAAGGTCTTCAACTTAGTAAATCCATTTTACAATATTGGTAGAGCACGAGAAGATTCAACACTTGAGCGACGACGTGCGAAGCGTTTCAACAAAGGCCCGTATGCGTTCATATATCATTCGTCCGATAGCGATGAAACTTGGGTGAGATGTTGTGTGCACTTCATAGAAGGTTTCTGGCTTAGTACTAGCATTTTACAATAGGTAGCGCACGAGTAGATTCATCTAATGGGCGACGGCACGTGAATCGTTTCAACGAAGTCCCGTATGCGTTCATATAACATTAATCCGATTGCGATGAAACTTTGAAGAATTGTTGTGTACACTCCGGAAGGGTTTCTGGCTTAGTACATGCACTTTACAATACGTAGCGCACGAGTAGATTCAACAAATGAGCCACGGCACGCGAATCGTTTCAACAAAGTCCCGTATGCGTTAATATACCATTCATCCGACTCCTATGAAACTTTGGTGGATTGGTGAGTACACCCCAGAGATAGTTTCAGGCTTAGTAAATCCATTTTATAATAGGAAACGTACGAGTAGATTCAACAAATGGGTGACGGCATGCGAATTGTATAACAAAATCCCGTATGCGTTCATACTGTATGTCATTCATCCGATTGCGATGAAACTTTCATGAGTTATTGTGTACACGCCAGGGATTGGTTTCGACTTAGTAAATACATTTTACAATATTTAGCGCACGAGTAGATGCAACAAATGAGTGACGACGCTTGAAGCGTTTCAACGAAATCCTGTATGCGTTCATATACCATTCATCGATTGTGATGAAACGTTGATGAGTTGTTGCGTGCACTTACGTGTAGTTTTCTAACTTAGTAAATCCATTTCACAGTAGGTAGTGAACGAGTTGATTCAACAAATGAGTGACAGCACACGAATCGTATAAATGAGATTCCGTATGTATTCATATGCCATTCATC
Source organism: Meconema thalassinum (assembly GCA_946902985.2). NCBI lineage: Eukaryota > Metazoa > Arthropoda > Insecta > Orthoptera > Tettigoniidae > Meconema > Meconema thalassinum. The sequence goes on from OX336397.1 coordinate 150,585,602, forward strand.
CGATTGCAATGAAACTTTGGTGAGTTGTTGTGGACGTTCCCACGAATGTTTCTAAATTAGTTAATCCATTTTACGATAGTTTGGGGGCAGTTAGCGGAAATTGAAAGAAAGAATTGTGTATCCAAAAGCACTTCCAAAATAAAATACAACGCCAACACTTTCTTTGATTGGCGTTACAACGCATGCCGGGTTCAGCTAGTATGTAATATAAATGCGTCTCCAGTTAAATACTTTGCATATACTTGGTGATTTTAAAAAGAACCGCGACAGTCAATTACTTCTATGTTGTAACACATTTGCTAAAATTAATTCTCTCACGGATCTATCACCTTAAGTTAGTCTTATATGAATTAAGTATTAATGTATTACTGTGTACAAATGCTGCTAAGTTCATATATCATCATCTACATGCCCACAGCTTCCTTTTTGAGACTGCTATAACCTCACTCATGGACTACAATTGATTACCTCCTCCCCCTCTCTCTCTCTCTGCTAACTTGGCGATTGCTGCAACCAAAACATCAATAAAAAGAAAGAAAAGAAAATTGCAAACTTTTTCTTTATTCAAACATAAGGATGTGTATGCCCCAGAATGCTTGAACATGGTCAAAAAAGGGACAACTCACGAATATGGAACTCAAGGAACGAAAAATCTCTTCCAGTCATTGGCAACTAAAACATTGTGTCCTGGAGTGGGAGAGAAGTGAAGTGAGTAAAGGAAAGCAACGCAAAGTGCAAAGATGAAGGAATACTGAGCTAAGAAGAAAGCCGCCCAAGTTAGGAACCACGTGGTCCAAGGGGCCTCAACGAACCAAGAAGAAGGGAGTGAGGATGAGTCAATTACGTAATGAGTGATGATGCTGATTTGCGACATCTCACTAACAGTAGTAAACACACCAGAGCACGTATTATTTACACTCCAGGTAATATATAGCAATAGAGGGTCACAGTAGCGCAGGCAGGTCTTGTGACGTATGAAATGTGTTCAATAAAAGAAGATCAGAAGACGGAACCTAACTCAATACAAGGTCAGAAACACCACTTCAAAACACAATCCAATAAATGCAAAAACTCCCACCGATCGCTTTGGTTCAAGCGTTGATGAGTGCCAACTACGAAACCTTAGTAATAAAATTAATTCTTCATTCGTTGGCAGAACTGCCACAACGCAGCTTTACAGCAAGCAATCCACGCGCTCCCTATGAAGTGTCGTCCCCACGACGCATACAATGCTTTCGAAATCAAACAAGAAAAAGAGTAAATACCAGGCTCCTAACTTTCGTTAACGTAGTTTTGCATTAATTGATTATGCCTCATTTTGTTCGAGTCCTCACTGCCAAGGTAACTATGATTCCCGTGAGGAGCGAATCTTAGTTACTCCTCTGAGTACATTCGAAGACAACGGAAAAGTACAACAATCGGTTCTAACTCTAGCGCCCTGGGATTCACAATTTGCAATTCTCTATTCCGCATTAATTTACATCACGGAGCAATTATTGATTAACTGCATTATTATTTATTTATCATATGGCTTTTAGTGCCGGGAGTGTTCGAGGACATGTTCGGCTCGCCAGAGGCTGTAGCTGCTTCAAGCGGATACCCATGGGGTGAGCTACAAGTTCCATTCAATTTCAAGTAGTTCCAACATTCGCTACCAGATGCCACTGATACCTAGTGGTAAACGTTGGAACTTTGATTGGGCGTTCCAACGAAATATAACCTAGAAATTTAGCTTCACACAAGTTAAGTAAGTGGAAGGATCTTTAACATGCCATAAATCTATGACATGGGACCGCCGGCTTTACTTCACTGAAGAATTTTAACGCTCTTAAAAACTTCGACGAATTCGGCTGGATTTGAACCCGCTATCTTGGGCACAGCAGTTCAGCATGCTACCAACTACGCCACCGAAGCCGCATTATAAAAACACCAAAAATACTGTAGAGCCGTAGAATTGGGTGTGTAAAACCATTCAGTAAAACTCATTCCAAAACGCTTCATACCGAATAATACTGAATCCATCTTGCTCTTCCTTTATCTTTAATATTTTTCAAACGAAAAGTGCAGCTTCGGTTAGTATTGAGACCACCTCTTCGGATCTAGAATCCAACGGGTGCCACTGCCTTATGCACTATCTATTAATGTGACTTTTTATTTCGCCTTGCTTGGTATGATGAGCCTTATGATTTTACTTCAGGAGAGAAAAAGATTGTTCAATTTAAACTCCTTGTTTTCCTTTAGGTTTGTGTTAATTTGAAACTTGATTTTTTCAGTTTCATTTAAATGTTGCTCGCCTACTATAATTGATGTAAAATCCGAACTCTAAGTTATTTATACAGCGGAACTTGGATAATTCAAACCTCAAGGGACCAGTAAAAAAATTCGAATTATCAAAAAATTCGAATTAAGAAAGTTGTTTGAAAAGGGTGGAGAAAATAGATTGTATTACGTTTACATAATGATTTACGTTCAACAAAGCAGATTAACAGACAACGGTACGGTACTGTATAATGACTGTATCGTGAATAACCTCAAAAGTGTCAAATGAAAAATAAAACCAAAATGTACTATTCACCAATTTAAGGACAGTTCTAATCCAGCAATCTAGAGAAATCTACTGTTTTTCACAATAGTTTGAGATTTTTACCTGTTTTCTACAATTAAGTCTCTCGGCCACCAGAAAAGAATCTAACAAATTTAAGGAACGGAAAACAGAATTACTTACGTCATTTCTACTAAAAAACGCCTAAGTTCTGTGATGTGGTTTGTTGCTTGGGCTGCACTCGGAACAGCTTTTTTGGGAACTAACCCAACTGTCCCAACTGCTAGGCTAACGATCGGCTTTTTACACTAAAAACTTCGAATTATCCAAAATATAATTCGAATTAACCACGATTTGTTTACCATTGATTGTATATAAAATGCTAGGGACCAAGAGAAAAATTCGAATTAAAGAAGATTTCGAATTATAGAGGTTCGAATTAGCCACGTTCCACTGTATTTTGATTCCTTTAGGGCTATTTTTAATTACTTTGTTTCCCATCATCACCACTTTCAGATTTTGGAAATCAATATATAAAAATCAATGTTTCCTGATTGTTTGTTTGTCCCGTATTCGTTTATAAACCACAAATCCGATTGCGATGAAATTTTGGTGAGGTGTTGTGCACACTCCCGCAAAGGTTTCTGAATTAGTTAATGTATGTTAAAATAAGTGGGGCACGAGCAGTACCAGCAAATGAGTGTTGACAAGCGAATCGTTTCAAAACAGTCCCGTATGCGGTCTTATATCATTCATCCGATTGAGATAATACTTTAGTGAGTTGCTCTGCACACACCTGAAATGATTTCTGAATTATGTAATCCATTTTACAATAGATGGCGCGCAAATAATCTCGACAAATGTGGCTCGCCCACGCGTCGGAAAACTTTCTGAATAATTCATATACGCACCAGACGGAAAAATATTTTTGTACCCCTATGCACTTCAATAAACAAAATTACGAGACAAGAACTTTCTTTCTGTGATTGACTTCGCAATAAATTATTGTTCTGAAGCCTTTGATAGAGAAGCATGGCGACATGGTTGGTTGATAACCATGACACCGATGGTTTGAGACACAATGAATAACAAGAAATTTGATAGGAGGATAGCGTAGATGTTGCTCCAAAAGTCAATGAAAATATTACATGTCGATGCCAGACAAAAACGACGAGATAAGTAACGAACATAATTAATCATATCTTCTCTTAATCTATCGTAATTACTATATGAATCAGATAAAAGGCAGCTTAGAGTAGCAAGTTAAGTACATATCAAACATCACCATCAATGCATCGGTCAGGAGGATCATGATATCCGAGTAGGCTATTGCTTATTCATAGAGGCCTGGCGGATAAACAAAAAGTTATCTGCATCCGCCCCGCATCCGCACGGTTTTTATCCGCATCTGAACGTTTGTTATCTTGATCCGCTGGCATTACAAATTTTAGTTTATATTGTAAAGCATAAAGTATTACAGCAACACAGTGAGACACTAGAGGACAAAGTCGTTCCCCTAGGCTATGTATGTCAAGTGCTATGTTTAAATAGAATGTTATACAGCCAGAATTGCAACGCTTTTCAGTTCGAAGTGTGAATTATACTTAATGACATGATTTGAATGACATCACCATATATTTGTCATTAAAAAATGAAAAATTCGATAATTCATTAAATCCAGGTCCTAGTAACTTAATGATATTCAATAAGTTCGGATTGTCATTTAGACTTTCACGGCCCGTGTTATTATTCATAATGTTGAATTTTGGGCTTATGCCGTGTTTTATTATATTGCAATTCGACGCGTTTCGAAAGAAACCATGTCTTTCATCGTCAGGAATAATCTGGAATACGACAATGTTGCTAAGAGAAAGCAACGAAGAACATATAGAAGGTGCCCAAAGATGGACGCCATTATAGCCCCATGTTAGGGACAACGGAAAGCAGCAGTGAATTACTTTCTCAGGGTTCTGATAATAGGTAGCCAGGATTCACTGAGATTGTAGCCGGTGTCGCGGTTGAAATTATCTGGGTGTTTACGTATTTCAACCGCCTCCCTGATGATTCTGGGACGATATTGCTTTATACGGGCAAGAACATCCACCCCTTGGAACATGACATCATGGCCAGGTGTTAAAGCATGATCGGCAACAGCTGATTTATCAGGTTGAATGAGCCTGATACATCTATTATGTTCCTTAATGCGAGTGCATATTGTTCTCGAAGTCTGCCCGATGTAAACCTTGCCACAAGTACAGGGAACTCTGTAGATACCCGGTTGTTGCAATTTAGGCAAACTGTCCTTAGTTGGTCGCAGGAGTTGCCTAATCTTAACAGAAGTTCCAAATACAGTCCGTATGTTGTATCGACGTAGGATTTTAGCAATACGATCCGTTGTGTTATGTATGTACGGAAGGTAAGCAGTTCCTCTTACATCTCTTTTCTCAACTGACGTCCTATTATTATTTGTTGGTTTCAGAACCGTAGAAATCAAAGCCTTGCTATAACCGTTGCTCTCAAAGGTGGTTCGCAGGGTGTTCATTTCTTCTTGTAAAGAAGACACTTCACAAATCCTCCTAGCCCTGGTAGTTAGAGTTGTAAGGATACCATGTTTCTGGGCAGGGTGATGGTGAGAACTTGCGTGGAGATATCTATTGGTGTGTGTTGGCTTACGAAAAACGCTGTGTCCTAAAGATCCATCCTCTTTCTTGGTGACGAGAACATCTAAAAAAGGTATTTTGCCGTCAGATTCCTTTTCCATGGTGAAACAAATAGAAGGGTGCTGGAGATTAAGGTGATCCAGGAAATGGCTAAGATTTTCCTCACCTTCCGTCCAAACAACGAACGTGTCATCCACATAACGCCACCAGATCTTCGGTTTGAAAGGAGCCGACGACAAAGCTTTCTCTTCAAAGTTCTCCATGAAGAAATTAGCCACAACAGGAGAGAGAGGACTACCCATGGCCACACCATCAGTCTGCTCATAAAAATTCCCATTCCATAGAAAGTAGGAGGAGGTCATGCAGTGATAAAAAAGTCTTGTGATGTCTTCAGGAAAAAGTCCATTAATGAGAGACATAACACCATCAATAGGTACTCTCGTAAACAGAGACACCACGTCGAGACTCACTAGAATATCACCCGGCTGAAGTGTTATAGCTTTTAACTTTTCCACGAAGTGTGTGGAATCCTTCGTACATTAAGGATTCCACACACTTCGTGGAAAAGTTAAAAGCTATAACACTTCAGCCGGGTGATATTCTAGTGAGTCTCGACGTGGTGTCTCTGTTTACGAGAGTACCTATTGATGGTGTTATGTCTCTCATTAATGGACTTTTTCCTGAAGACATCACAAGACTTTTTTATCACTGCATGACCTCCTCCTACTTTCTATGGAATGGGAATTTTTATGAGCAGACTGATGGTGTGGCCATGGGTAGTCCTCTCTCTCCTGTTGTGGCTAATTTCTTCATGGAGAACTTTGAAGAGAAAGCTTTGTCGTCGGCTCCTTTCAAACCGAAGATCTGGTGGCGTTATGTGGATGACACGTTCGTTGTTTGGACGGAAGGTGAGGAAAATCTTAGCCATTTCCTGGATCACCTTAATCTCCAGCACCCTTCTATTTGTTTCACCATGGAAAAGGAATCTGACGGCAAAATACCTTTTTTAGATGTTCTCGTCACCAAGAAAGAGGATGGATCTTTAGGACACAGCGTTTTTCGTAAGCCAACACACACCAATAGATATCTCCACGCAAGTTCTCACCATCACCCTGCCCAGAAACATGGTATCCTTACAACTCTAACTACCAGGGCTAGGAGGATTTGTGAAGTGTCTTCTTTACAAGAAGAAATGAACACCCTGCGAACCACCTTTGAGAGCAACGGTTATAGCAAGGCTTTGATTTCTACGGTTCTGAAACCAACAAATAATAATAGGACGTCAGTTGAGAAAAGAGATGTAAGAGGAACTGCTTACCTTCCGTACATACATAACACAACGGATCGTATTGCTAAAATCCTACGTCGATACAACATACGGACTGTATTTGGAACTTCTGTTAAGATTAGGCAACTCCTGCGACCAACTAAGGACAGTTTGCCTAAATTGCAACAACCGGGTATCTACAGAGTTCCCTGTACTTGTGGCAAGGTTTACATCGGGCAGACTTCGAGAACAATATGCACTCGCATTAAGGAACATAATAGATGTATCAGGCTCATTCAACCTGATAAATCAGCTGTTGCCGATCATGCTTTAACACCTGGCCATGATGTCATGTTCCAAGGGGTGGATGTTCTTGCCCGTATAAAGCAATATCGTCCCAGAATCATCAGGGAGGCGGTTGAAATACGTAAACACCCAGATAATTTCAACCGCGACACCGGCTACAATCTCAGTGAATCCTGGCTACCTATTATCAGAACCCTGAGAAAGTAATTCACTGCTGCTTTCCGTTGTCCCTAACATGGGGCTATAATGGCGTCCATCTTTGGGCACCTTCTATATGTTCTTCGTTGCTTTCTCTTAGCAACATTGTCGTATTCCAGATTATTCCTGACGATGAAAGACATGGTTTCTTTCGAAACGCGTCGAATTGCAATATAATAAAACACGGCATAAGCCCAAAATTCAACATTATGAATAATAACACGGGCCGTGAAAGTCTAAATGACAATATTAGAAACCTCTATGGGGAGGATATTTTCCGACTGATGTCTAGATTCAGTAGGTTACGACGCAAGAAGGTGTGTCTAATCTCTTCACTCACTTTTCTCCTAAGATGCCGGGATCATGATATTCTACCGAATTTTGTTATGTTGAAGCATTCCTTCAGAACACCTAAGGCAACGAGAATCTATCGTCGTGCAAGCAAGGCGTTATTGATAGAGAGGTTACAGCATACTCGTAAGCAGTTGGATTTTATTTCGAGGGAGTTACTACAGCTACATCTACGCCTCTCAAACTTCGTAAGTGAGGAATTATGGAATATCTTCGATCGTATTTCTTCAGTGCAAGCTAACAGCGTTCTAGATCAGGTGAGGGACAGACATATTTCCAAATATGATAGGTTATGTCAGTTGCAGAAATCTCAAGCCATTAGACTTGATGCTAACAAGGTTGTCGTAAATTTGTCCAGCAACCCCCTAAGTGATACCCAACAGGCAGTTTTCGCTAAAGGTCTCAATTTTGCTGTAGCGCCTAGAAGAATTCCTATTGAAGAACTTATTACATCCGTAGAATCCTCAGTACATCACCTCACACCTGAAGAGGCCGAGGAAGCCAGGCAAGAATGTTCCCGAGTTCTCAAGACAGCTAAGCCACCTAACACCAACTTAAAACAAGGCGAAAGCCGGGCACTTAAAGATCTAAGGGACAATTCTGATATTATCGTTCTCCCCGCTGACAAGGGTAATGCGACAGTGGTATTGGATAAGGTTGATTATGATTCCAAGATCTCGTCTTTGTTATCAGATCCTGTATATAGGATTAATAGTCGTGATCCTACTACTCGCTACTCAAATGTCACCGTCAAATTGATCAAGCAATCATCTATTCCAGCGGATGCAGCGAAGACTCTCCTTCCAGGGGATGCTATTCCTCCGAGACTCTATGGTCTTCCTAAAATACATAAGGACGAAGTTCCTCTTAGACCCATTGTTAGTACGATTGGTTCTCCTACATATGCCCTTTCCAAATACTTAGGTAGACTACTTCAGCCGCTTCTGGGTAACACGCCTTCGTACATTAAGGATTCCACACACTTCGTGGAAAAGTTAAAAGCTATAACACTTCAGCCGGGTGATATTCTAGTGAGTCTCGACGTGGTGTCTCTGTTTACGAGAGTACCTATTGATGGTGTTATGTCTCTCATTAATGGACTTTTTCCTGAAGACATCACAAGACTTTTTTATCACTGCATGACCTCCTCCTACTTTCTATGGAATGGGAATTTTTATGAGCAGACTGATGGTGTGGCCATGGGTAGTCCTCTCTCTCCTGTTGTGGCTAATTTCTTCATGGAGAACTTTGAAGAGAAAGCTTTGTCGTCGGCTCCTTTCAAACCGAAGATCTGGTGGCGTTATGTGGATGACACGTTCGTTGTTTGGACGGAAGGTGAGGAAAATCTTAGCCATTTCCTGGATCACCTTAATCTCCAGCACCCTTCTATTTGTTTCACCATGGAAAAGGAATCTGACGGCAAAATACCTTTTTTAGATGTTCTCGTCACCTAGAAAGAGGATGGATCTTTAGGACACAGCGTTTTTCGTAAGCCAACACACACCAATAGATATCTCCACGCAAGTTCTCACCATCACCCTGCCCAGAAACATGGTATCCTTACAACTCTAACTACCAGGGCTAGGAGGATTTGTGAAGTGTCTTCTTTACAAGAAGAAATGAACACCCTGCGAACCACCTTTGAGAGCAACGGTTATAGCAAGGCTTTGATTTCTACGGTTCTGAAACCAACAAATAATAATAGGACGTCAGTTGAGAAAAGAGATGTAAGAGGAACTGCTTACCTTCCGTACATACATAACACAACGGATCGTATTGCTAAAATCCTACGTCGATACAACATACGGACTGTATTTGGAACTTCTGTTAAGATTAGGCAACTCCTGCGACCAACTAAGGACAGTTTGCCTAAATTGCAACAACCGGGTATCTACAGAGTTCCCTGTACTTGTGGCAAGGTTTACATCGGGCAGACTTCGAGAACAATATGCACTCGCATTAAGGAACATAATAGATGTATCAGGCTCATTCAACCTGATAAATCAGCTGTTGCCGATCATGCTTTAACACCTGGCCATGATGTCATGTTCCAAGGGGTGGATGTTCTTGCCCGTATAAAGCAATATCGTCCCAGAATCATCAGGGAGGCGGTTGAAATACGTAAACACCCAGATAATTTCAACCGCGACACCGGCTACAATCTCAGTGAATCCTGGCTACCTATTATCAGAACCCTGAGAAAGTAATTCACTGCTGCTTTCCGTTGTCCCTAACATGGGGCTATAATGGCGTCCATCTTTGGGCACCTTCTATATGTTCTTCGTTGCTTTCTCTTAGCAACATTGTCGTATTCCAGATTATTCCTGACGATGAAAGACATGGTTTCTTTCGAAACGCGTCGAATTGCAATATAATAAAACACGGCATAAGCCCAAAATTCAACATTATGAATAAGTTCGGATTGCATTCTGAAAACTATCCGCAAATTTACTCCAATTCTTATCCGCAGTTTACCCGCTATCCGCACAGCTATGCAAATTATAACCGCTTGGTGAAAAATATCCGCATCCGCGCAGGGTTTTACAGTTGTCTCCCGCAGTCTCCACACAAACATGCTGCACCAAGAAGGATCCGCCCAGTCGCATTCGTCCACGGTCTCTCTTTCCAAGGACATTTCCAAGAATAATCTTCTTTTCCAAACTGTCCTTCCCATGACGCATTGTCAGTCCAATGATATTTGGTAACTCTATTATAATGGACACAAAAATGCAAAATGGCATCCAAGTTATGCGAAACATCCGTTGCCAGCACCACATTTCAAAAGAATAATCTTTTTCCTGTCTATATCATGAAGTGTTCATGTCTCAGTTCCATTCAGAAATACTTTACTGCGCACTGTGTGATAACGAGATTGATTGATCTTTCCATAAATGGGACACATTTGTCATTATACTGTATCTTGGGCCATAGCAGTTCTCTTCTTAGTTTCGGTAGCACAGCTGCATGAATCAAGAATAACTGAACCAAAGTATAGCATTTCTGGTACAACAAGGAATTCCTTGAAGGTACCGGTATCAGGTATTTGGATTGTTTGATTTTCCACTTCTATCAATGCTAATTTTGGCCTTAATAATATCAATCTGCAGTCCAATAACTGCACTCACGATTATGACACGATTAAGGATATCGGTCATGTTTATCTCCTTAATAGCTATGAGTGCAGTATCATCTGCACAAGGAATGTTCGATAATTTCTTACCATAAACATGACAGCCACCATCCCTTTCGTCTAGTTCCTCTCTCAAGATGTACTCTCCATAAACATTAAAGAGCAGCGGTGGCGGTATACGGGGTCAACCTCGACGGACACTATTCAAATCTTCGAATGTTCAGAGAGTTCTCCATTTATTACAACCATTGCCTCATCTTCAACCCATTGAACACAGTCAAAGGCTTTGTTATAATCTACAAAGCAGATAATGACCGGAGCTGATATTCTCTGCTAATTTCAATCAGCTGACGGACGTTTTATATCTGCTCGCTGGTACCATTACCTCGGACAAATCCAGCTTGTTCAGGGGGATCAGAAATGCAAGGAAAGCTTGGAGACTCTCTCAATATGTACAGCATGTTCTTACTTGCATATGAAATGAGGGCCAAGGCCCTGTAATTATCACATTTCATTGTGGAGTCCTCCTTGCGCAAAGGAACAAAAATCGATGCAGTCCAATTGCCTGGCCATATTCCAATTCTCCAGATTTTGATGCAATCATCCGTGATGAATTGCACACCTATGTCGCCTGTCTCTTTCAGTAGCTCAGCTGTTATGCAATCTGGTCCAGATGCTTTATGCAACATTAATGATGTAATTGCACTTACGGTCTCTAGAGGTAACATGTTTCCCAACGAAATCCTGGATTTTAATTTCGATAAAAACAAATTTGGAGCTATGTACGATATGTATATGAAATTCCACTTCTCTTACTATGAGAAAGAGCTGTGTCCACTGTTTACACCCAAAGACTCGAAAACTAATGCGCCTCTTACTGTGCCAGACTGTTCGCACCACGTTTAAGCCAAGAAAGAATCCCCTGTAAATGTCCGGTTAGAATTTGAAACGACTTACAATATTAGTTCGCGAAATGTATGTCTTCTATCACCGATTGGAAATATGGCTTATGAAAAATTCCTGAATAGTTAACTCACTATACAACTGCTATTGAATAGCGAGTTGAGGTACAGTTCGACTGCAGATGAAGGGGTCTACTACTTAGACCTCCATTGAAAGCATGAATTTTGACCGTCATCTAAATACATTTTTCAAAGCAAAACAAGTTAGTAAAAATGCTCTTTTATCAGTTCCAATAAAAAGATAGAAACGGTGTGTGGCATACGCCCTTAACAAAAATGGGCATTTTATCAGTCAAACAAGCTCATCATTTAAAATGTTTTTCTTCGTTATTTTTCTTCATTTGATAAGGATCGCGTAGATACAATCGTAAATGGTGATCCAATTCTAGAATTATCTTTACAATTATGTTTTTCATCACTTACAGTTGCAATGTCCCGGCTTTCTTTTCTCGGTGCAGAAAACAAGTATGGTGTGACTCACAAATAACGACGATGACGAAACGTTACTATTTTTAGCCTACTTTTCACATTTTGCAAAAATGAGGAAATAGTAGACTTATGAGATCGGGCAAATGTGTGTCTGTCTGGCTGTGTGTGTGTCTGTCTGTCCCCCCCCCCCCCCCTATCAACTCCTAAACAGCTGCAGCAATCGAAACAAAATTTGGTAGGAGTAAAGATCTATACCTGAATATCTCACGGCCATATTTGAAAATGATGTCAGTGCTACCAACTGCTGAAAAATCGCAATTGAAATTTCCGCTCTATGTTGGATATCTTGGGAGGTATGAATGGGAGCTATTTCAAAATTGGCACACGTATAGATAATAATATTGCAGTTTAATTTCCAGGAGGCCATACATCGCAGTGTTGCCAAAATGATTATAAGCCTGCTGATAGGTCCAAATTTTAAATGCATATGACTTCTACACTATCAATTGGATTTCAATCAAATTTCGTATGTGCTATGTGTACATAAACAGATATGACTGAACGTATTCTTAAAATCCACCAGGGCTGCCAACTGTTAATAAATGCTATCAATTTATTTTATCCAAATACCAATATATCAGAAAGTATGCAAGCCGACAGCTTTAAACTATGTACACGTATAGTACCTGACATTTTATATTAATTTGCTGTAACTTATATACGTCAGTGCTACCAACATGATTCTAAGCCTGCTGAGAGGTCCAACTTTAAATGCATGTAACTTCTATACTATCATTTGGATTTCAACCAAATTTCGTGTGTGCTATGTGTACCATAACAGATATGTCTATGCCGATTCTTAAGAGTAACCAGGGCTGCCAACTGTTAATAAATACTGTCTCTATTTTTGTTACCCTAATATCAATATATCAGAAAGTATGCAAGCCAATAGCTCTAAACTTTGCACACGTATAGTACCTGGCCCTCTAGATTAATTTGGAGTAACTAATATACGTCAGTGCTGCCAACATGATTCTAAGCCTGCTGATAGGTCCAATTTTAAAATGCATGTAACTCCTATACTAACTAATGGATTTCATTCAAAATTGACACAACAATAGATCATATTATTTCTGACCAATACATGTATGTCATTGTTGCCAACATGATTTTACGCGCGCTGTTAGATCCAATGTTTAACTGCATGTAACGTCCATGCTATCCATTGGACTTCAACCAAATTTTGTATTCTGTACCTTAAGAGACGGAACTAAGAATATATTCAGTCACCAGGGCTGCCAACTGTAGATCTGTATTAGGCTACATTATGTCAGGTATACAGTACTTCGAACCAATTAGATATGTCGATATTACCAACTTAATTTCGTCATTATTCTAGATAGATCCATATAGATTAATCATTGGCATGAATCTTAAATTTTAAGAAAAATAGGCTCTTTAGTTCGTCACGGAACTTCTTGTTAAAGTATGATTTCTGACAGTCAAAAAAGTCCAATAACTGCGCTCACGATTTTGACACGAGTAAGGATATCGGTCACGTTCATCCCATTTATTTATTTATTTATTTGTGTCAGAAGTACAAAATATAAAATGCACACAAATATGTGAACAACAGGCGACTTCAAACAGTTTCTGCCCAGAACTTAGCTACTTCGTTAGCACTTGAATTAGCTTCAGTCAAGTCATTCATTGTGCTGCTGTACGGGCACAATGGACAGGAGAAGAGGTGTTGTGTTGTCTGGGTTGCGCCACAATCACACAGGACTCTCTGGGTCGGAAAATGCCTCTTATATAAGTTGTCCCTGGATCTTGCAACTTCCACCCGCAGTCAGTTCAGGGACTTCCAGATTAGCCAGTTTTCTGTGTGACTAGGAGGTAGAGAATCCTTTGGTTACATCCATTCAGGCAGATTGCTGGTCCTCTCCATCCACACGGCAACTCGAGCCGTTGCTGCTGTTCCTTGTGATGGTTGAGTAGTTGTTAGGAAGCTCTTTCTTGATTGTAATCTCCTCTCAGCAGGTCGATATCCGAAGAGTGGGTGTGAGTTCATAGCAGATGATTTACTTATTTCGCTGTTTGCAGCCACTTCTCTTCTGAAACCAGGCGGAGCAATCCCTTCAAGATAGTGCACTTTAGTGATGAGAGTTGGCCTCAAGCAACCTGTAATAATCCTGCAGCTCTCATTTAAGGCTACATCCACCAGCTTTGCATGGGCTGACTTGCACCACATAGGTCTGGCATATTCTCCTGCTGAATAGCATAAGGCCAATGCTGTTGCCCTTAATGTTTGGAGATGGGTGCCCCAGTTAGTCATCCCATTAATAGCTATTAGTGCAGTATCATCTGCACAACGAAGGTTGGATATTTTCTTACCACCAACATGGAAGCCACCATCCCTTCCGTCTAGTGCATCTCTCAAGATGTACTCTCCATAAATATTAAAGGGCATGGGTGGCAGTATGCGAGTACAACCTTGACGGACACTATTCAGATCTTCAAATGTTCAAACAGTTCTCCATTTATTATAACCATTGCCTCATCTTCAACTCATTGAACACAGTCAAAGGCTTTGTTATAATCTACAAAGCAGATAATGACCAGAAGCTGAAATTCTCTGCTAATTTCAATCAGCTGACGGACGTTTTAAATCTTCTTCCTGGTACCTTTACCTCGAACTAATCCAGCTTGTACAGGGGGATCAGAAATGTAAGGAAAGCTAGGAGACTCTCTCAATATGTACAGCGTGTTCTTACTTGCATATGAAATGAGGGCCAAGGCCCTGTTATTATTACATTTTTTGTGGGGCCCTTCATGCGCAAAAATCGATGCAGTCCAATTAGTTGGTCACATTCCTATTCTCCAGATTGTGTTGCAAACATCCACGATGAATTGCACACCTATGTCACCTGTCTCTTTCGGAAGCTCAGCTGTTATATCATCTGGTACAGATGCCATATGCAACCTTAACGGTGTAATTGCACTTTTGGTCTCTAGAGGAAACATGTTTCCCAACGAAACCCTGGATTTGAATTTCGACAAACACAAATCTGGAGCTCTGTACGATAAGTATATGAAATTCCACTTCTCTTACTATCCGATAGAGCTGTGTTCGCAGTATACTCCCAAGAACTCGAAAACTAATGCGCCTCTGACTGTGCCGGACTTTTCGCACCACGAGTAAGCCATGACAGAAGGCCCTGTAGATGTCCGGTTAGAATTTGAAACGACTTACTATATTCCAACAAACACAACAACTTTGTCTAAGCACTTTTATCTGCTTTCTTCAAAGAAAGAAATCCATGTCTTAATAATACTGTCCTGTGGTCATATTAATAATCCAATATCCAGTATAAATATCAGGAAATGGACTCCATAACACAGGCAGGTTGCAAAAAATTCAAATGACATTTCCTTTACATGCTACTTCCCCTATTCCTTCTTTTTCTTCCCAACTATACCCACTTGTACAGAGAAGCATAAATTATTGCCGTCATTATTCTACGCAAATGTAGTTTGATCGATTCCTTACTGTCTAAAACCCTACCTCACACGGAAAAATCTTATATATCTTCCTAAGTTGGTGAACTTATTATTTTTCCGGTGTTCGCCAACCACTAAGAGTCGGCCGTGTTTTGATGCATATCTTTGCTCCTTGTAACAAGTGTCACGTCTCCTTCCACTCTATCAATTAATTGACTGAAGTTGTAACTACTACTATAACTTAAAAAATGTGGAAAATACCTGAGGCTGGAATAAATTTACAAAGTGGTGTATGTTATCGATTCTGGAACTTTCTCATCACTACTGTAAGACATTCAATTCAGCCGCCACAGCGTAGATACAATCCATATTTGCTTGCAATCGGTCTTAAAGGTGAGATAGGACCCTACAGATTTGTCTGCCTGAGGCCTTGAATTGTTGAGAATAGGCATAGTGTGCTTCCCTAATTATTCCTTCCCATATGCATTCATTACCTCATCTAATCATTATGATTGTGGACTCACCTTATTTAGCAGTACGAATAGTGGGGATCTTTCTAGAATCATGTGTTCGTTTAGATTCTCGGGATTATCTTTTTTGGCTACATTGGACTTTTAATGTGAAGAGCTATGTCCTTTGAAATGTAGTGTAAAATCTTTGGATCTGTTTCTATGTTGGTGAAACGATGGATATTGTCATCCGTGTCTTCACAAATTGCTGAGTGATTGTCGTCTTTTATTGTATTTTGTGTTCTTTATATCGTGTTGCAAACTGTTTTACACCGTGACCTACAGACACACCTTTACATCCTTCTTCTTTGTATGTGAACAAATAAACACCTGACTTCGAATGTGGGTTTTTCTTCATTAGGTTGCTGTTATGTATGTGCATACCTATTGTGTTGTTCATTCTGAATGCTATATTGAATCCTTGTTTCTTGAAAATATTCGTTATTGTTCTGTGTCATTATTTACGAATTGAAATGCACATAATTTCCTATTTTGGGGGGTTCGTTATTAATGTCCCTTACCTTGTTTTGATGTTTCATTAGTATTCGGTTTACTTGTTGGGTGTGAACTTGTTTTATCGTTTTATTTTCTTTCTTAAGTTCTGGATTGACATCGGAATTCCGTCTCAACTTCGTTGCCTTCTTTAAAAAAAAACTAAATAACCTAGTAAATTTATTACATTACATTAAAAGTCTATACTGCAATCTATGCTTAGTCGGCTTTCTCCTGCCACTTACTCTCACAAGCATAAGGCTACACTGTAATACACTATTTAGAGCACTTGTATCAAGTGATGGTTGTCTTGAGCTACACTATAATACACTATTTAAATTACTAGCATAATAGTACATTATGCAACGAGCCTATAATGGCTATAATTAAGACACGAGTATTTTTTATAAAACGAGCGTATGCGAGTTTTCTAATTTCCATACGAGTGTCTTAATTACCATTATAGGCGAGTTGCATACGACTGTTTATGTTCGACGATAATTATAACTTTATTATATGTTTTAACATAAATATTCATAAATATCTGTTGAGAGACAGCTACTGGAATTTTGTGATCGCAGAGCGAGCGTTGGGTGTTATACCTTCGTCTTTCAAGAGCTTTGAACGGCCGACGCATGCGCTCTGTGGGCTTGCAATGCCATATGCAGCCATATGTTTACATCAGCCGTCCCTCAGTAATATTGTCACCGCAGTCATTTGAAGACAATGCGCTGTGTAGAAATTAGTGTTAGTGATTTTAAGGTACTGTGCTATTTCTTGTCTCATATTCGCCAGTTTATTTACGCGAACATATGGACGGTGGGTATTCCATGTCGGTAATTTATTATAGTTCGATGTTGTGTTTATGTCCGACATGTTGGATTTTGAGCGCATGCGCGAAATTATCGTTACCTAATTGGCCAATGAACGAGCTCTGATTGGCTGGAGAAACTGTATCGTAATGAAAAACGGTGTTATAATGACCATCATTATGATACAGTTTTCAAACACATAATAGTGAGGGTCGAACATAAAGTGATAATTGTTTTGGTTTTACAGTACTTAAAGCACATGTTAGACTTGATGCATGTATTAAACTATATTGTACTATTCTACAGGATCTGTCTACCCAATGTTTCCCCTCTACAAGTCGTGTTTACCCACACTGGGCAAGCTGGTCTTGTGAAAAAGTAAGAACATGCTGGCTTTTACTTCGTTCAACTTTGGATCAGGAGAATGCTATTTACGCTTTTAGTTTGGGTTACACAAGAATCATTTGGGGTTAAGGACACAGTGGAGGGGATTTGAAGTAATGGATGTTCCTTACAAGACTCATTCACATTCTTATCACTGCGGCATGTGTACTTCCTCCAAGCATACTTCTACAAGACAGAAATAGCTCCCATCAACAGACTGACAAACGGTTCTTAAGTACTTCATGACAGAGAGAACTCTGAACGAGAAATAATAATTTGTGGGCTGCTAAATAGAAAGTTAATATCAATATCTACTTCAACGACGAGACACTTGCAATAAGATACACATCAGACCTTACCAACAGAACTTTAAAACTTACACCTATCCACGCTTAAAGTGGAAGATAATATTTTATGTATGTTGAACACTTACTCATTTAATGGATTTCCACTTCCATCACCTTCTCGTTCCTGGAATTCTTCTTTCTCATCCTAGGGAAAAGATGGAATAATTTATTTCTGTGCTATCACTTTATATGTTTACACACATAACACACCATGTAATGGTACAGCACTGCTCAGCTGAAGTGGAGATTTATACGCTTAACGATTTTCGTATTGTCCTTTACATCTTACTGCTAGAGGTGAACATTATACAGATAAGTGGTTATAATCCTCAGTTAAATTAAATGCTAAAGGGAGTCTATTGTAGAGTATGTAACATCAATATTGTTCCTATATTATGTTTGTCATCATCATTATCATCATCCTTTCCTTCTCCAGTTTCCCGGGTGCGATAGACAAGCGCTCGCCACTGCTTTCTGTCTTTGTACAACTTTCTTTCAACAACATCTTCCCATTTCAGCCCTTTTTTCTCCACTTCTGATTTCACGGTCTCAATCCATCGTTTTCTGGGTCTTCCCCTCGGTCTTTTCCCTTTGAATTCTCTCTTGAAGTAGTCCCTTGCTGTTCTAGTGTTATTCATTTGCATCATATGTCCATACTCCTGGAGTCATCTTTCCTATTTGTTTCATTTCTGATCTTGTATTTTCTGGTAACTAGAGGAATTATACGTCTGCTAGGGTATGGGAGCACATAGTGGGCAACTAGTAAAACGTGATTGTGCCAACATATGCTAGGTTCACATAACGTACCTTTCTAAATGAATATAAGATGCATCCCCCAGTAGCTCAGTGATCAGAGCAATATCGCACAAAGACGGCGGTTGCATGTAGAAGTATCGCATGGGACAGAAATTTCAATTCGCTGACCTTCAATTAAAATGGATTGTGCTGGCTATACCAATTACAACCAAGCAGTTTTGTCATCAACACAATTGTAAAAATAACACTCTTTATCTTGAAATGCTATTAGATGATGAGATGTCTTGTAAAGAGGCATAATGATACTTACCTCATTCAGATCAGCAGATGGTGTTTCTGTTTTGAAGCAAGGAATGAGCTCAGGAATAGAAGACTCCTCAATCTTAATATCCGTGTGAAGGTCTGTATCATTCTGCAAATAAATTACTTGTTTTACAAATATGATCCTTTGCGTAGGTGGAATATTATTTTTCAGATGATTTGCACTTAAGAAATCAAGGAATAAAATAACATACCAAAGGTAATTGAAAACCACAGTCATACCTTTGTTACATCAACCTGACAGATTTTGCGGAGTTTACTTCAGAAAGCATTTCAGTTCGTATACACTCGCCAAACGTAGGGCTGGCATATTGTTACTATCATCGTGTGTGTATGTTGTGACTTCACGGCGTAGATGCAGTTACTTCGAGTTACCATAGAACGTTAATAAGGACAAGCATCGTTGATAAATATCGTGACTGCTTTACCCTCTTGAGACCAGTTTAAAGCAAACATGCTTGAGGCAGAGAAAAATAAAACGAGAACAAGAAAAAATTCGACGTTTATTCGTAAACACAGAGGCAGCTACTAGAAATTTCAATGCAAACCAATTCACTTGTAATATTCATAATATATGACCATTTGACGTTGCCAAGATTACGCAATGTAATAAAAATAGAGAACTGAACATGAATATTTTAATTGACAAGGGCTAGGGAGTTTTTCTAAATAAAATTGCCGACCACGGTCCACTAAAGGCTGAGACACAGCGCCATAGACCATATCTGGGATGTCTTTCAAGATGAATTCATGCCAGTCAAAAATAACCCACATTCCTCTTTCTCCTCTCTACAACGCTCCGAGAAGAACCGAGAAACCCTCGCCCTCAAATTAACGGAATGGGTTCAGCATTAGAAGCTGTCATGAAGGTGGAGGGTGGGCCATCACCTTACGTACAGTAAGAGCTAGCAGTGAATGCTGTCATCAAGTATGTGTCAATACCAAGTTGTTGTCCATGTGAAGCAGTGGAGGTCAACCCAAGTCTCACATTCATTTTTATATGAGTGTTCGGATACTGATCTCATAATGTAAATTTCCAGTTGAAGCCCGATGCGCTCCAGCACACACATGTTTAACGTCTCCCGGGCTAGTCTAGGTTTCGGCAGGAACTATTATTTTCATATAAATGGACACCCTACCTCAGCATTCATGTGTGTTTCGTCCTAAACTGTTGGGACAATTTGCAAGGTATTCTCAATAGTTCAAACTCAGCAATTTTTCTAGGTTTATGCCGTGTCTTGTGTGGGGTTTCACCTAGGACATCAAGCTTGGCGAGTTTTACTTCACTGGCCATGAAAGCCAATATACCATATATTCTCAATAGTGTTTAATGATACCATGAAGACAATCATGAACAACTGTACCCATTCTAGAAATGATTTTTCAACTTCAATTCAGCTACTGACATAGTGCTTGCAAATGCCGGCAAGGGAGGCAGCTAGATATTTGTCGTTGAGAAAACATAACAAGACACAATTTGCAGAAAGTGATAAATATTCACAGAACACCTAAAAGTTGCCAGAATTCGGAACAATACACTGCGCAGAGCTTTAGCGGCTTCGGTGGCGTGTTTGGTAGCATGGTAAGCTTCTATTCCCAAGATCGCGGGTTCAAATCTGGCCGAAGTAGTCATATTTTTAAGAGCATTAAAAAACGCTCAGTATGCTTACCTTAGGAGGGGAAGTAAAGCTGGCGGACCCATGTCATAGATTTGTGGCATGTAGAAGTTCCTTTTACAGACTAAACTTGTGTGAAGCTAAATTTCTAGGTTATATTTCGTTGGAACGTTCTATCAAAGTTCCAACGTTCACCACTGGTATCAGTGACACCTGGTAGTGAAAGTTGGAACTACTTGAAATTGAATGCAACTTGTAGCTCACCCTATGGATGTCCGCTTGAAGCAGCTGCAGCCTCTGGCAAGCCGAACATGTCCTCGGACACTCCCGGCACTAAACGCTATACGATAAATTAATTAATTAATTAGAAAAGATGGTTAGTTCCTCAGTTAAGGGACTGCGACAACGCAGTCATCTTGCCCCGTGTACTTTGGGTGTGTGTAGAATATTTCTGATAACCAGTGTTAATTGTGATGGCTATATTGGTGTGTGTTATCTGTTTTCAATTCAATAAGGGCTGCAGACATTGAATTTCCAAGTAGTTCTCTCTTTAGCTACCAAACGCTACTGTCAACGACCAACTAGTTCTGAACTTCGTCACTAGATGCCACCGCAGTCGGCTCCTGGTGACGAAAGATGGAACCTAAGAGCGTTAGTCAAATTAAACTTTTAATTTATCTTCACACAAGTGTAATTAGTGGAAGGTTCTTTATCATGCCTTAAATCTATGACATTGGACCGCCGGCATTACTTCCCCTGCGAAGGAAAGCATACCGAGGGATTTATAACGCTCTTAAAAAATCCAATGACTTCGGCCGGGTTTGAACCCGCGATCTTGGGCATAGAAGCTCAGCATGCTATCAACTACGCCACCGAAGCCGCCTATTAGAAAGGAAATAAAGAATCTATGATCACCTCTATTTGATTTTCCACTTTGACCGCCGTGTTTTCGTATCCAAATATATCACAAGATTCATCCAGCAGGTAAGAAGTGGGTAACTGGTCTTTTGACTCCTAGAAAGAATTTATATTTATCGTATAACATACAAACAAAAAGCAAGCAAGATAAATAAATACACACATACATTGATATATACTTATTCACAGTGAGGATGGAGTAGGATCTGGAATTGCCATATACAATGGAAATGAGTTCATTCAACAGCTGCAATATAAACTAGAAAAACGATGTTCTAATAATCAAGCAGAACAGCTAGCTATCGTTAAGGCACCTGTATTCTCAAACATAGATGCAATAGCCTAAGTCTAATGGATCTGATGATGATCGCTTGACGATCGAAACTGGTCATCCTTGTGTATTTATTAATCTCATGTAATTTATTTCAGGATTAGGGCATAACCCAGCTCTATTTTGGGTACATTCGTGTTGACCGACTGAAAAGCACCAAACTTTTGTTTACTTAGGCAACACTGAAAAAGGCTTCAAACCTCACAATATCGTTAAGGCATTTCATCATCTAGAATCCATGGACACGGAGCAGAGAACCGCACTCATTTTCACAGACAGCCAAATTACAATAGATGCACTTAAAAACTACAAAAAACATACATTTATCATAGGGAAAATTAGAAGAAAAGCAATTGAAATGGAGAAACAGAATTGGGTGATTGTCTTCAGTTGGGTTAAGGCGCATAACGGAAATGAGGGGAATGAATTAGCGGACCAGCTGGCTAAGGAAGCAGCACAAAGCGGTTTAAGTGAGTGCTATAATAGAATTCCAAAAAGTAATATGCTAAAAGAATTAAGTGTGTTTAGTTAGAGAAAGTGGCAGAATGAATGGGACAATGCATCCAAGGGCGAAATTACAAAATCATTTTTCCCCAGTGTACAGGACAGACTAAAATTGAAATTGAACATAACACCCCATTTTACTGTTATGACAACAGGACAAAGCAATATTAAATCATACATATACAGATTTAAAATTATGGATAGTCCAACACGTATATATTATTATAAACCGGCAACGTTCAAAGGAACCTGCGCAAAGCCCACTTCCCCGCGCCTTTTTTTGCGACGTCACAGAGGAGCGGTGGAGGGGGTCACATGCTGTCTGGCCGCCCTAACAAGCACACTGTCTAGACCCGCTGACAAGAGCTTCGTTGCAAATTGTGTATCCATTTTCGCGCTCTTTTTGTTTTGTCAGTTTTATATAAGTTTATTTCTTTATTGTAGTCCTATAATCCCTTGTCGTGTAGCGTGTACTTTATTGGTAAATGTGTTTATGTATATAGTGTTGTGTACCATGCTACTCTAGTAATAGTATAATTTGAGTTTCGTTATGGCTTCTACCTCGAAGTCTGGTAGCAAATCTAGACGACCATTAAGGGGACAAGCTAGAGAAATAGTCTATAACGTAACAGCTCACCTACGAGAGCAGAAAACCGTTCATAAACTCAATTATAATGTTGTGGCTTCAACAAGTGAAGCAACGGGTGTTTCAAAGTCACTCGTGAAGCGTATAATAGCGGAAGGGAAGACATCTATGGCCAAGGGTCGTCTGCAGTTTTCTACCCCTGATGCATTATTTCGTGTTGTTGATATTATAGCCTCTCTGTGTGTACGCGTATTGGAACAGTATATTTCTTTAAAACGTAGTTTACAACTAGGGAATCATAAGTACTGTATTTTCATTTAACTCCGTGCTTAATACTTTCGGTCACTTTACATTTACTTTCGTTCTTTTAATTGCATTGCGTTTGCAGCATTAATGAAGGAATAACCTCAATCGAACAGCTGGCTGCAGGTACTTACAAAACGGTATGTGACGGCAGCTCAGCCAGCCGCGCACTCCTTCGCCCGGCAACAGTTACGAATGCTTGACGTGATAAGCGCTTTTTCTTTTCGATGTCAATGAACTGCGACCTTCTGTATATCCGTTTTACGTCTCGGCATGATGGGTTAAAATCACTGACTGGGCTATTAATTATATTATCATGGAGATAGCATGTGCAACGGATTCTTGTCAGACGTAATTTAAGAATGGCGAGGTGTTTAAAACACAAATACCCCTTCCATCCAGTCTAAACACACTTATAGTGGGCGATGTATTGAAGATAGAGATATGCTCTCGCGGACTTTTTTGTAGAACTTTTCATGCTGACCAATTCTTACGCTCATAGTATATTGATATTTTTAACGGTTTGCCCAGCGGAAGCGCACAGACGGCAAGTTTTTTTTCGACTTTTTCACTGAAATCGTTACTGCTTGGCTTCCATTGATCATAAATAAATTATTTTCTACAGAAACTTTTCTCGAGATATCCTTTACAGAATGGTGAAAACCGCATCAAAATCAATCCAGTGGTTATCGAGATTACCCGTGACATCCAAGAAACGGGGACTTAGTTTTATACTATGTAGAGATTGTCGAAGAAGATCGAGACGAGCCGAAGTGAGCTGCGCGAACAGAAGTAGCCGAGGGTTCTTTTGTTTGATGTACCTTTATAGCACATGTTTTAAGATCAGGCAACTGGCCTATAAAGAAAGATGAACTTGTTAGAAACTACCTTAAGGAATTCTTTACTTTTGCAAACTCTATCTGATTTGAAACACTAAATAGATAATTTTTAATTATATTTTCTTAACTGTTAATCATTTTAGTGACTCAAATTTCATTTAACAGGCCATATATCTTATATATAAAAGTGAAAGTCTGTATGTATGTATGTGGGTGGGTGGGTTGGTTCCGTATACAAATCTACACCGTTCCACCAATCTCAACCAAATTTTTCATACACATAGTTTAGGACCCAGAAGGAACCGCTGGCTACATGAATTTTCGATAGTCTTTCTCATTCTTCTGATTTCGGCCCTTTTGCACTCAAGCATAGGCTAATCAAATCATAAAATATACTCATGAAGGAATGGCAAGATAGATAGTTTCCATGGCAACATAGCTCAAGTCGAGACACGGCCGTCTGGATGCCAGTTGCGCTCTGCACTACCGGTATAGAAAATGAGCATCTTTACTTGAAATCCCGTTAGTTACTCACCTACTCACACAGCACTGTCAACCGAGTTTAGCATACCAAAGACTTGACACTATCTTCTACTATATATTTGTCAAATACCACTCACTCACTCACTCATTCATTCATCACGAAACCTCAGAAACCACCGAACGGATTGGAATGAAATTTGGTATGCTGCTTCTACAAGGGCCACAAATGCCCACTAAGAGAGGATTTTTGTATATTCAGGTTCTAAAGGGGTGTTAAGGGAGTAGACCTGCATTTCATTGAATAGCAATATCTCCCGATTGGTTTCATTGGGGGATGTGATACTCGGTACATAAACTCATCATAAGAAGACACGAGTCTGAGGGTTTTTCGATGTGGTGTATATTATGAGGTGAAAGGGGGTGAAAAGTGGGGATTGAAAGATTCCTAACGGAGCATGTATCTCTTAAACGACATAGGCGAGGAGTTTGAAACTCAGCGGAAAAAATCAGCATGAAAGTAAGTAAATATGTGTTTGATCGTTTTTTTTCATAAATCCAATTTAAGGGGCCCATGGGGAGGGGTGAAATTCTGGGGGGGGGGGGGACAGGAAAGAAAGTGTCCTAACTGATTGACTGACTGACTCACTCATCAAACTCAGGGGGAAAAAACTGCTTTAAGGTAAGTAAATAGCTGTTCGACAGTTTTTTTTTTCATAAATCAAATTTAAGGGGTTCATGGGGAGGGGTGAAATTCTGAAAAAAGAAAATGTCCTAACTAACTCACTCACTCACTCATCATCGCCCAGCCAAAAGTATTGAAGTTAGAAACATGACAGTTTGGGGATATGTTCATTGTATGTCAAAACCGTCTACTAAGGGATGATTTTCGGATATTCAGGTTCTAAAGGGGTCTTAAGGGGGTTAAACCTGCATTTCATTGAATAACAATATCTCCCGATTGGTTTCATTGGGGAATGTAATACACGGCATATAAACTCATCATTAAAAAGTAAGAAGGCACGTTTCTGAGGGTTTTTCGATGTGGTGTATATTATGAGGTGAAAGGGGTGAAAAGTAGGGATTGAAAGATTCCTAATGGAGCGTGTATCTCTTAAACAACATAGGCGAGGAATTTGAAACTCAGCACTAAAAAATCAGCATAGAAAATAAGTAAATATATGTTTGACCGTTTTTTCATAAATCCAATTTAAGGGGCCCATGGGGAGGGGTGAAATTCTGGGGGGGGGGGGAGGAAAGAAAGTGTCCTAACTGATTGACTGACTGACTCACTCATCAAACTCAGGGGGAAAAACTGCTTTAAAGTAAATAGCTATTCGACAGTTTTTTTGATGAATCAAATTGAAGGGGTTCATCGGGAGGGGTGAAATTCTGAAGAAAAACAAATGAAAGAAAATGTCCCGACTCATTCACTCACTCATCATCGCCCAGCCAAAAATATTGAAGTTGGAAACATGGCATTTTGGGGATATGTTCGTTGTATGTCAAAACCGTGCACTTAGGGAGGATTTTTGGATATTCAGGCTCTAAAGGGGTCTTAAGGGGGTTAAACCTGCATTTCATTGAATAACAATATCTCACGAGTGGTTTTATTTGTGGATGTGATACTCGGCATTTAAACTAATCATTAAAAATAAGCAGACATGTGTCTAAGGTTTTTTCGATGTGGTGTATTATTATGAGGTGAAAGGGGTGAATAGTGGAGGTTGAAGGATTCCTAACGGAGCGTGTAGGCCTATCTCTTAAACGACATAGGCGAGAAATTTGAAACTCAGCGAAAAAAAACAGCTAAATAAATAAGTAAATCGGTGTTCGACGTTTTTTTTTTTCATAAATTAATTTAAGGGGCCAATGGTGTGGGGTGAAATTCTGGGGGAAAAAAGGAGAGAACGTGTCCTAACTGACTGACTAACTCACTCATCAACCTCGGAGGAAAAAGAGAGCTTAAAAATAAGGTAATAGGTGTTCAAGATTTTTTCATCAATCCAATTTAAGGGGCCCATGGGGAGGGGTGAAATTCTGGTAAAAATAATTGAAAGAAAATGTCCTGTCTGATTCACTCACTCATCACGCCCAGCGAAAACTATTGAAGTTGGAAAAATGAAATTTTGGGAATATGTTCTCTGTATGTCGATAACGTCAACTAAGGAATGATTTTTGTTTATTCGGGTTTTAAAGAGATGTTAAGGGGATAAACGTGCATTTCATTGAATAACGATATCTCATGAGTTGTTTCTTTGGGGATGTGATATTCGGTATATAAACTAATCATTAAAAATAATCAGACATATATCGAAGGGTTTATCGATGTGGTGTATATTATGAGGTGAAATGGGTGAAAATTGGAGGTTGAGGGATTCTTAACGGAGCGTGTATCTCTTAAACGACATAGGCGAGGAGTTTGAAACTCGGAGGAAATCAATCAGCTTAAAAATAAATAAATAAAATAAATAGGTGTTCGACCGTTTTTTCATAAATCCAATTTAAGGGGCCTATGGGGAGGGGTGAAATTCTAGAAGAAAACGTCCACTAAGGAAGGATTTTTGGATGTTCACTCTAATCGACCAACCCAAACTATTACATATTCGCAGAATGATAATTTGGGGATATGTTTGTTGTGTGTCGAAAACGTCTACTAAGGAGGGATTTTTGGATATTCAGGTTCTAAAGGGGTGTTAACGGGGTTAAACCTGCATTTCATTGAATAACAATATGACACGACTATGACGCGAGCGAAGCGAGGCTAAAAATGAGATGGTGTGTGTCTGTGTATTACTCAATCACGCAAGTACCACTGGTCCGATTTTCATGAATTTTACATGGAAGTAGCTGATTTACCTGGTTAACATATTGGTTACTTTTGATTTCAATACTTTGCATTATTTAAAGATGGCGACCATTTCAGTGACGTCACTACACCCTTTGGTTTAAAACTTTCATATTTCCATTTCAAATAAAAAGAGAACGCTAAGAAATAGCAAACTTTTGATGGCATATACGAGGTTTAAAATTACATTTTCTATCCGAAAGGTATCTCCAACCGTTAGCGAGTAAAACCTAAATTTGTGCTATTAACACGGTCAACGCCGAGCGGTGTAGTTGGACAAAATGTTCCATCCTTAATCTCCCTCTGCACAGCACCTCGCCTATCCCCTGTTTTAACTGTCACCTTCACATTTTAATTTATTTATGACGCGTGGCGAAGCACGGGTACTTCAGCTAGTATAAAATATTTATATAATATAAATTGTATAGTTTTAGTCTGAAATGATTAATAAGTAATAATTAAGCATGAAGTATTACTACATTGTAACGGGGCATGCTGTAAATAAAATAAATTTAAAAAATACATATGAACAGGTACACATGACAAGGCAGGCTTATATATTTACATTTCAATTCCTTATCCATTGTAATGCTGTAGATGTTGCCAACAGCAAGTCAGACTGATTACCCTGATATGCTCTGCTATGGCATTCATGGACAATGTGGTGAACTGACTCTGACGGAGCACCGCATTCACATTGGGAATTTTACCCCATTTGAAGAGTGATTAAGCACAGACTCCGTGGTTGGTCCAGATCCAATTGAGGGTAGTCCACGTTTTTCTTGGCAGGTCAAAACCGGGTGCAGCGCTATTTCTAATTAAATCACTCCAAGCTTCAAGGTTGATGTTGGTGCTCCATTCGTTTCTCCATTGGGTATTCGGCTTAAAATTGTTGCCTGTGAGATCCCTAGCATATTTGATGGGTGGATGTCTAGATTTCAGTCGGCTTCTATTCAGATAATGGATGTCGCAGTGAATAGGAAGAGCTGGTTTACTCATGATTTTCCTATACTCTCGGATCAGGGCAGCTTTCCTGCGTAGGTCAGGAGACATGATGTTGCTGAGGACAGGAAGCCAATAAGTCGGCGTAGATCTAATAAGCAGTGGCGTACCGACGGGGGGGTTAGGGTTTAAACCCCCCCCCCCCCCAGAGACATTAGTTTACATGACTCCTTATATTGTCCCATCTATCACCTGGAAAATGTTTTGAATTGATTGCTGCCAGTGAGGCTTCTTTAGGCTACTCCTTTGTAATATATTTTTAATGTGAACACGTTCTTCACGTGGTAAATGACCTCCACTCAACTCGCAACGAGACTTCTCCAGCTTTGGCGCTAGCTACTGGTTATGGCCTGGGGTAAACACCCTTAAACTACATGTTAAACGGAGCAAGAGGGGCAGATGACCTCGCTGTTCTTCCACTTAAAGCAATAATAACTAACTACACTAGGCGAAATATCAAAATTGTCGTTTTACTGTTAAAGTGTGCGATTGGCAACTATCGTAACGCAGCTTCGTGCTGCTTTAAACGTGCATATCTGTGAACTGCCAGATCGTGAGCCGCACTTTTTTTCCGAGTTTATTTGTAATGCGTAATGGATCGATTTATTATTAAAAAACCAAGAGTAGATGTTACATGCAACACTGCCATTGCAAGTAGTTCATCTTTAAGAATTGAAAATGAACTTGAAGAATTATCGGCTACTACCAAGCCGGCTACCGACCAAATACATCGAACAGACTTAGGAGTTTATGCTGGCCAACAGGTGTGTTTACAATATGATTCATGATAATCGCTATTTCTGTAACTGACTTGCATTTCGATGCTTTACCTATTATGTTATACCGGTATTTGTATGGCCTTGGCCTACGTATGTGTCGGTACATGTTAATTATTTCACTGTTGTGATTTACTTTTTTCTTTAGATTGATGATTATCTGAAAAATGATCTGTTGGAAAATTCCTGGACACCTGGAAGCAATTTTAATTTCTCTTTATCGGGTCCAAGGAATCTGAAATTTTAGTTGAACTGGTTATCAGAGTGGAAATGGCTAGTTTATTCTCCTTCAAAGAACGGAGCATTTTGTAAATATTGTTCGTTGTTTTGCACCGTTGTTGGGAAACAATCTTCATCGCTAGGTAAACTAGTAAAATTTCCTTACATGAACTGGAAAAATGCGAAGGAGGATTTCAAAAAACACCAAGAAACCAAGTATCATATGGCATGTACGGAAAAGGCTGCGAACTTTCTCGCCATATACAAAGGTACAAAACCTGCTGTTGACGTAAGCTTGGATAGGGGTGTTCAATCCAACATAGTATGCAACAGGGAGAAACTCATACCAATAATTAAATCTGTGATTTTCCTTGCTCGAATGGGCATGGCTTTCCGTGGTCACAGGGATTCGGAACCTGTAAATTTAGATGAACCTCTCAAGAAAGGGGAGGGAAATTTCAGGTCTCTTCTCAAGTTTCGAGCAGAAGCTGGTGATACAATACTAAAGGAACATTTGATGACAGCATCCTTAAATGCAACATACGTAAGCCCACTGATTCAGAATTAAATTATTTAATCTTTGAATGACATTATATTGAAAAGGTTAGTCGATCAGGTGAGAATAGCTAAATACTTTTCTGTTCTTGCTGACGAGACCACAGACATCAGCGGTGTGCAGCAAATGTCACTATGTGTCCGTTTCGTTCAAGATAATTCCGTACATGAGGAGTTTCTGCAATTTATTGCTATCAATGATGCTTCTGGGTTAGGCCTTGCGAATAGCATATTGTCTGGTTTTGAAAAGTGTGGGACTGGATGCAGAATATCTCGTAGGCCAAGGTTATGATGGAGCTAGTGCCATGAGTGGATCCTACAGAGGTGCTCAGGCCATTGTACGAAAACAGTTTCCCAAAGCCCAGTATGTTCACTGTTGTGCTCACTGTTTAAAACTGGCCATTTCTGAAGGGTGTAGTGTTGCAGAGATTAGGAACTGTATGGGTACAATGAAAGAGCTTATGCCTTTTTTAGTACTTCACCAAAGAGGCAGGCTGTGTTGACAAATGAAGCTGAAAGTATGGAAGAGAAACCCCGAGTGAGTAAACTCAAGAAGTTATGTGCAACGAGATGGATTGAAAAGCACGAGTCTGTTCGTTCATTCATTGAACTGCTGAAACCGTTATTGTTGGCATTAGAAAAATTAGCAGCATGGGTTGATAAGAAGGCAGCTACAGATGCGCAACTTCTTCTGTGCGCTATCAGCAAATTTGAGTTCTTGATAAGTGTATTTGTCATTCATGAAGCATTTAAAATCACACTTCCTCTCAGCAAATACCTTCAAACTGAAAATTTGGATCTCAATCAAGCAATCAACGCCTCCATGAATGTTAAGAGGTCTCTTGAAGAAATGAGGGCAGATGCAGACGCAAGGTTTTTGTGTGCATAAATTCGGTTTTAGAGTTCTGCAAAGAATTTGGAGTGCCTGTAGTTCAGCCTCGAACTGTTGTTCAACAAACGATGAGGAACAACGTTTCATCTAACGATCCGGAAGAATATTATAGGCGGGTTATTTTCATCCCATTTCTTGAAGAAACTATTTCATCACTTGATGATAAATTTGTCTCCCATAAAGAAACTCTTCAGCCATTGAAAACGCTAGTTACCACAACTGAAGACGAACTATCCAACCAAAGCATAGCTGAAGTAGAAAATGTAGCTGAATTTTATGGACTTCCCCTTAATATTAGAGGCGAGCTACTTCTCTGGAAACAAACTCTGAAATCTATTGAAAAGAAGCCCAAGAGTGCTATAGATGCTTTGTCAATATGCAATAAGAACATGTTTCCAGTTGTGAATAACCTGCTTGTCATCATGACTACGTTACCTGTCACAACCTGCTCGTGTGAAAGATCGTTTTCGTCCTTAAAATTCATGAAGAACAATTTAAGGAATTCAACTAGTGAAGAACGCCTTAATGGATTAGCTTTGATGTTCATTCATGATACTGTTGATGTTTCAATTGAGGAAGTACTGAATGACTTGTCTGTCAAACCTAGAAGGCTTGATATACGATTGAAGTAGACTTGTCTAAGTCCTTCAACAAATTCCAGGGCAAATATCTACTTAATCAGATTCTTTGTTTTAGCCCAATTGACAATTTAGACATTTCTTTTTGTCCGTTTGTATCTAGTGCAATATCTATATTGGGCTAAACTCTTTTCCGTATTTTTTATTAGTCCCCGTGGCTCATGATCTCGCGATTAAAGGTCACGTTAAACTACAAGCTTTTTTATTTTTTATTAATCTTTTATGTTTTCAATTGTGTTTGCAATATTGTTTAAAGTGCTGAAAAATATAGTTTAATAGTTTTCATGCAAAGAGAATCATCATATATATATTCTTTCATTAGTAACTTATAGATCCCTCCTGTGGCGCTCACAAGCGACCGATCGTGCCAAATGAGCATTCAAATGAAAGAGAATAGACATTAGCAGTGACGAATTCCACTCTAATTTCATAAATATCAATAATTTCTTAAAAAAAAAGACTTTTAAAAAATGTACGAAGTGTGAGATTTGTCGATACTGTTGCTGTAGGAAAATATGCTCCGTAATTGCTGTCCACTTCACATTTTGGACGCTGTCACGCCTGTTTCGTGTCATTTTAACATTATGAGGTCTTTCCTTTATCATTTTGCATGGATTTCAGAAACAGTAAGTCAAAGGAATGAGTACTCAAATCGTATAATTTCAAAAATATCGAATAACTGGTGAGTGTTACAGCTAAGATAAATCAATGGACTCAGCACACAAATGACATTAGCAGTGACGAATTCCATTCTAATTTCATAAATATCATTTTTTTTAGAAGTGTCCGATTTGCAAATACTGGAGCTCTAACATGCTGCAATTAATTCTCTCGTTATAAATCTATCGGGGAAGGGTGGTTTATGAACATGCGAGATTTCTCGCTTGGGTCCGGTAGTGTTTATTTAACTGAGTTGTTGCTTTTTATGAATTATATTTGAATTATCATTTTATTATAGGACATTACTATGAATGAACCACCCCTCCCCCCAGAAGGAAATCCTGCGTACGCCACTGCTAATAAGGCCACTGATCAGTCTCATGGTGTTATTGATTCGGGTACCGTATCAATTATCTTTACGAATCCTCCGTGGCTTAGGCGGCAGCACGCTGGCCTCTCACCGCTGGGTCCGTGGTTCAAATCCCGGTCACTCCATGTGAGATCTGTGCTGGACAAAACGGAGGCAGACAGGTTTTTCTCCGGGTACTCCGGTTTTCCCTGTCACAATTTCATTCCAGCAACACTCTCCCTTATCATTTCATTTCATCTGTCATTCATTTAATCATTGCCCCAGAGGAGTGCGTCAGGCCTCGGCAGCCGGCACAGTTCATATCCTCGCCGCTAGATAGGGGCTTCATTCATTCCATTCCTGACCCGGTCGGAGACTGGAAGCAGGCAGTGGATTTTCATTTCATCAATTATCTTTACATGGGGGCTGTTCAGCCAACTGGAGCACAATATTCAGCAACAGAGAAGACAAGACCTAATGCAGAACACCTCAAAGTTATAGCAGAAGCTCCCCAAGTAGTTCCACAAAGCTTCTTCAGGATATAATTCCAGCTTCTAATTTTGGCGGCTGTATTTTCAAGATTTTTTAAAAAGATAATGGGTGATATGAATAAAACTTAGTTTAAACTTCGAAGTATATACTTCGAGCATGAGCATCAGTTTTGAGTATATACTCTGTTTGTTATGAATAAAAGATCTTGAGTATCTACTACAATTTCCCCTCTTTTTGGAGTATATACTTCACTTGTGCCACGATGTTACTCTCGTTTCGTCGACGCACGTTTAGTCAGTCAACTGTTTTACATGCTATTTGTTAATGCAAACCAGTCGTCTGCTGTGGACTTGTCTTTTTGATTAATTAAAAGTTCCTGGTTAGTTGAAAGGTCTGTTAGTGGGGATGAATTATGATCATATATCAAATGTTTTCGATTTGGCATTTGTAACGATTGTCCGTAACTATCCTTCAGTATTTGACAAGTCTCAAACACCTAACTCGCGGAAGGAAAAAAGCGAATGTTTAAATGCTAGAAACATTCTCCACGCTAGAAACTTTGGCAAATGTATCACAAAAAGTCAAATACGGTACTGAAGAAAATAAATTGCTTTTTACAGCTTTTCCTCTTGTTTCCGTGTATTTGCCCAAAAAGTAATCAGAAAGCCATAGAATATTATCTATCTTAAACCGGTATAATGATCTACAGTCCCTCTCCGAAACCGTTCTTCGTAATTTATGCACTTTCCTAGCCCCCAAGTTTTTTACATCTACAAACATAACCTCAACCATCTTGAGATTAGACAGCTGAGCATGGTAATGGCTAGAGTTCAGAAATTGTGAGTATATACTTCAGATGTGTAGCATATACTTCTATTATTCATACCACATTGGAGTACATACTCACTAACTGTGTATTTACTCCCACCCTTGAGTATGTACTTCTCATTGAGTTTAAACTTCAACTTTTTATTCATACCATTCTGAGTAAATACTACAAAATTGTTGAGCATGAGCATATACTCCGTTTTATTCATATCACCCAATGTGCGATCCAGAGCGACACCTAAATATTATACAAGTACCGGTATGACCCAACATAAACCATACACATACCGACAGAATAACAATTATAAATTACGTGTTACAATAAAAAGAAGAACATACTGGTAAATTATCTTTAAATGGGGGCTGTTCAGCCAAACTGGAGCACAATATTCAGCATCAGAGAAGACATGACCTAATGCAAAAGCAAGCAAGCTCGTGATGCACATCATGTTACACGATTATAAATTAAAAAATACTCACAATATTAAGGAATTCATCCGGCTCACTCTTAATTAATGGTTGTTGGTCCATAATGTTAAGGAAGCTAGAACACGCAAATCATTATCATATACAACACATGAAATGAGATAAATTCAGAACACCGAATTCAAGTTAGACTACTGGTAGGCTAATCCAAATATAACCTTCCAAGTGCACGGTAAGAAGAAGAAGAAGAAGAAGTTAACAACAAACGTATTCGACAATGACGCTCGACATTATAAGACATGAGTCAGGGTATAATATCAAGTAAAATATTAATAGAATGAGGAATTACTGGTGCCAGCTTGTGGAGCAGTGAAATGAAGCAACCAATAATTGGTTTCTCTATTCCTAAGTAGGCTACACACAAACCTGAGCACAATGTGATGGAGCACGCGAAATAAATATAATTGTCCGACGCTAAATTACATTACAAACCTTTCAACGTAAGTGTAAACTCAAGTTACTGCACGAGTATTAAGATATTGGCAGAAAGAGGATACAGTGAGTTTCTGAAAACACATGACAATAGTTCCGCCTCGTGTTACAAGGAACCCACTTCAAATGAAAACCATCCAAAGTCCTTCATAGAATCAACATTGAACAGAAGGAACTGAAAGATGTATTTAACTTATAAATACTATATGTGGGTAACTTGTATAATTGCCATCATAAACGAGTCCCTAGTTACACATTTAAGCCTGTGTATCCTCGACGGTTAAATATTGTAAATTTATCCACACAGGCAAAACGACCGTACCATTGTAAATATTACTACCGGTATTAAATTATTATTGTTATTTAACTTAGTCCATTGAACTCCAGGTAATACCTAGAGTTCAATGACTTAGTCACGTCTGTAGAGAGCATTTCAAATATCACAACATTGCACTGAAAATTCTCAGATCTTAAAATTTCGCCACGAGATTTATCAAAGACACGAACTCGATGTTGATATTGTTAGCAACGCACCCCTGGATAAACTACACTCCACTGTTCATAAATAGGCATGGTGTAAGAAGAAAATATAAGATATAGGATGCATTCCTAACACAATACAGAGAATATCAGTTACTCTTTTATATTATGTTCTTATGCCTGTTTCTGAATACCGTACTGTGTTCCTGTGTGGGTGGACTGCCTCCACACAAAAAGATTGATACGCAGCTTAATGAAGCCATGAGAGTTATCACCGGGACTGTCAGATCTACTCCCATTCAGTGGTTACCTGTCCTAACTAATATTACTCCGCAAGATCTAAGGAGGACAGCAGCTAAGGTAATGTTGCTCATGAAGATCACATCTCAGAAGAACTTTCCCTTGTACGATGCCCTACGAGACCCACCAACAACTCATCTGAAAGCACGCAAGCCAGCCTGGACTGATTTGGAAAGTGTCAGTTCTTTCAACGTGACCTCCAATTGGCGACAGTGCTGGCAAGAGAATCCACCCAACAATGCTTATCTGGTTCTAGATACTACAAGAAAGGTTGAGGGATTCCATTTCCCACGACAAACCTGGTCGAAGCTGAACCGCATTAGCACGTGTCAAGGGAGGTGTGATCACACCTTCAAGAAGAGGGGTTACTGTTCATCTGCTGATTGCGAATGCGGAGCGGAAGACCAGACGATGAACCATATTGTTAAGGAGTGCCCCCTTCGAGCATTTGACGGTGATTTGAGGACTCTACACCAAGTGAATCCGAGTGCCCTGGACTGGTTGTCAAGTTTGGACATTTCCATTTGAATGATACCTTTGTATACGGTACTTGTAAAGCCATACGATATATATAAATATATATATGCCCATTTCTACTCCAGGCAATTAACCGGATGGTTCCTAAATTAGGGCCACGGCTGCCTCCCTCCCTATATTCACCTGAATTAAATTTACACACACTCTAATACAGACACCACAGTGAGACAGGTTATCAAGTTCTACACACACCCAAGTACACGGGGATAAATGACCAAGATGTCCAAGCCGCTCAAATAAAACAACAACATGACGTAATCTTCACCCCATGTCATTCTGGGTAACAATGCTACATGGACTCTTTATAAGGTAGGTATCGTAATAGAAATACAGAAAACAATTCAATATGTTCACCTTCTGGTGTAGTGGCTAGCATATTTAGCTGTCTCCTAAGAGGTCGGGGTTCGATTCACGAATCACTCAAGAAATTTAGATCTGGTCCTCAGGGTTAGAACAGGGTACACTAGGCCCAGTGAGGTAAAAAAAAAAGAAAAGACTGAAGGAGTTTCCTCGCCTTTATTACACATTCACAGACACCACAAAAACACAGGTTGTCTGAGAAATTTTTGGTATCACGTATTTCTGTATTCGAAAGCTTCTTTAAAGAAACATACCAGTACTTACTGAGAGTTATATTTCTTGCCTGGCTGTGCAAGACTGTTCTTCGGCTGCCACGCGGTTCGCTAAGGGATATTCTATGAGTTGAAATCTTTAGCTTACAGCACTTTTTAAAGCTCCACTATTGAATTGATACAGCAATATTGTCACTCTAGTGTGTAGCCTATTTCCCCGGCGAACCTAAATACCGGTATTTCAACATTACATATTTCAAACTCTAATTATCACTTCTGTACAAAGCAGATGCTATCTTCCAAACGGGTCGTAGCGTCATAGGGCTTGGGCAGTCATCTTTTACATGTTTAGCTTTGTAGCATAGGTTCATCAAAATAATTAATTATTTAAGTGCGCGGAGAGAAATAAAGATTTTGAACGTCATAGCGTGCCTAGCGAGTTCAGTTATGTAGGCACAGTCACGGTATGCTATTGGATGGCGCGAGCAAGCGAGCGAATTTGGCTCCTCCATCATGTTCCGAGTTGTTTTGTGTTTGGTATAACATTGAACGGAAGGGACGAAATATGTATATATCCTTACAAACTTATACATATCTTTGGGTGTTTTGTATAATTGCCGTGATAAATAAGTTCCTAGTTACACTTTGAAACCTGTGTATCCTGGACCGTTAAATATTTTAAATTAATCTACACAGGGCATGAACATGTCCAAGCAGAACTCCGGTTGTAGAGCTTACCTTCATTATTAATTTCAGTCACGTACATAGAGAGTACTTCAATAATCCCTACATGTAAATCAGAATTCTCATATTTTAATATTTCGCCACGTAGTGCATGAAAGACAAAACTCAGTGACGATATTGCTAGCAATGTACCGGTACCCGTTAAACAAAACGAACCAACGATGATAAAAATTGCATGATTATGATGGTTGCATTTCTGAAACAAAGCAGATTAAAAGTAATATTGTAGTAACTATCATAATTGAAGCCATGAATTCCAAAACAGCACAAGTCCACATTTTGATGCTATATGAGTTATGGGTATCACTGGAATCGTCTCGTCGTAAGCTACCACTTGGTAATCAGAACAGCACAAAATATTTGCTTTTTGAACCTGTATTTCAAGTAATGATAATCAAAACATCACAAGAGCATGAACAAATGCTGTTCTGACTCTAAACTCAAATACTTTAAATGAGCGCGCCTGACTTCCAGAACAGCACAAGTCCTTATCTCCTCTCGCTCTCACTAGGCAGAGCTGCTTTCGCATCAGCTGTTACGTTGTGTTCCCGCGTGAACTGTGGAATGTTAATACTGAAAATATTATTGGTTTTTGTGTAGTGTTTTGTGAAAAAGAGTTGGAAATGGATGACGATGGTTCAGATGGTATACCAGTTCCTAAACGGAAATGTGATCCCCAAAACTGGAAGAAAAACATTCTAAAAAAGAAGAGATTGTCTGGACAGGAAACAGGAAAGGATTGCAAGTAAGTAAAGAGCATGGTTTCAAAACCACAGTAGCAACTGGCGTAATATATTAAAACATATACATTTCCTAATATTTGCTTTATTTGTTCTAGATGTAGAGGACAATGCATGTCGGACCTCTCACAGGCTGCCAAGGACAATATAATAACACAGTTTAATAACATGGAGTCTAAAAATGCAAAAGACAGGTATCTGGCTGGACTAGTAAGTGTAACCCAGCCAGGAAGAAAACGGTATCGGCTTCATGAAGCTACAAAGCCTCATTCAGCTGTTTTTTACTACAGAGTGAGTGATTTCAATATATTTTAATATAACATATAGCCTACTCAAAGGTTAATAATCAGATATTACCTACAAATGATCATTATCTATATATTCCCCTTTCGGTATTTTAGCAATGTTTTCAAGTAGTAATAAATCTCTCTTCTCTTTAGGTGAAAATAGGCGATTTCCAGAAGATAATGTGCAAGCAAGCCTTCATTTCATTACACGGGATCACTGCATCACGTTTAAGACGGATCACATCCCTGGTGTGTGAAGGAGTACTTTCTCCTGTTGACGAACGTGGAGGACGTCGTGAAACTTGGTGCAAATCTGAAAGTTGCAAAGACCAAATGAAGACACACATTATGTCGTATCCCTTCCGGGTGGCACATTACGGCAAGAGTGGCAAGAAAACTAGGTACTTGGCTTCAGACCTGAATGTTAAAACAATGTGGAAGATGTATCTACAGAAATATGAACCTGAGGCATATATGTGTTTTGATACAAAAGAATTCAAGCCTCTAATAAATTATGAATATTTTTTCCGCTACTATAAAGAGACTTTTAACTATCCTTTCGGACGTCCAAGGACAGACATCTGTGCACAGTGCGAACAGTTAAAACTCAAAATACAGTGTGAAAATATTGCTGCAGTGAGGGATGGTTTAAAGACACAGCTTGAATTACATAAACGTAAAGCTAAAAGTTTTTACACTGAAATGAAACAATGTGAATTCTTAGTCAAAGAGGGAGGAGAGGAATATGGCAAGTCAGAATGTGTGGTGTTTGATTACATGCAGAATATTCCCTTCCCATTCATGCCTATAACTGAGATGTTCTATGCAAGGAAGCTTTGGTTATATGTTATAGGATTCCATCGTATGTCGGACAATCAAGCTTTCATGTTTCCGTACACAGAACTTACAGGAAGAAAAACGCCAAATGAAACTGTTTCTTTTTTGGATCATTTCATCAAACATCACGTTGGCCCGAGTGTGAGGAACCTGTACATTTTCACAGATGCATGTACAGCTCAAAACCGAAACAACACTGTTGTCAAATATCTACATCACTTAGTGAAATGTGGACGTTTTGAATACATAAGACACGTTTATCCGACAAAAGGCCACTCCTATCTGCCCTGCGACAGAGATTTTGCTCGCATAGAGTTGAAGAAGAGGAAGCAGGACACTGTGTACACTCCTCAACAATGGATCAACATAATGGAGAAGAGTGCAAGTAATATACACATTGTTCACGTCAATCAATCCATGATTAAGGATTACAAAACCTTCTTTGCAAAAGTGAAAGAACCTGTGCCTCTATCTAAACATGAAGGAAAGTGGAAAGTCACATCATACAAGATCATTCAGTATCGCATCAATGATGTGACTGCTAGCACATCAGCTAGTGGACTAGTGACACAGACATTTCAATTTAAAGAAAAGCGTGTTTTTGATTTGACAGCTTTAAAGAATGCCTACAACAGTGAAATTAGTTTGAAACCTGCGAAAGCAAGAGACATTTCGAAATATATACTATCCATTGATGTACAGCATCAGCCATACTTTGAGCGTCTACTTGCTTATGGAAACTCAGACAGTGACATTGCTGCCTCAGAAAGTGAAGCCTGGGATTCAGCCTGAAAATTTTTAGGGTCATCTATTCACTGATATCTTTGTGAATACGATTTCACCAAAAATTTAAGTTTTGACATGTATTTGAGTGCAATTAAACAAACGTTAATAAAAGTAATATTAAAAAGAATTCCAATGATTTCCAAAACAGCACAAAAACACCATTTTCATATTTTTTTTACTCTGAAACTGTTCATAGTTTTAATGTAATATTTTGCAAGACTCAAAAGCCTTGTAATATGTATGTATAGAAAAAAATCGAAGTAATAGCTTCAGTATGTTTAAAGATACACAAAAAAAATCGTTTATCTCAAAACTTTGCTAAGTGGACTTGTGCTGTTTTGGAATTCATGGCTTCAATTATTATTAGTACCGTATTAGAAGAAGTAGTACCGATATTATATATTCTTATGCCCTTGTGACAAATTACAAAACCTAATGAAATCAATACATATTCCATCAATAACCCTAAGAAGGCCTAATTTAAAAAGTTAAATATCGCTATCATAAAACTATCCAACACACCCCATTTTCCTTCCCTCCTTGCCACAGTCTGACGAAATGTGTATACTTTCTTATATATACTAAATGGCCTTTGGCAAGCAGTTTCACTCAGTTTAACCTCGACCCCTTCATTACTCGATACTCCCACTTAAACCCCTGTGCGCTAATTACCTAAACCTTTCCTTTATTACCCCTTAGGGAACTGCGATTTGGAACATGGAATATAAGATACCGTTATCTCTATAATAAGCAGTGAACTAGCAACTTAGCTGTCCACCTTGTTGCGTAGCGGTTTCCCACTTCTACTCCATGCAAATGCTGGGATAGTACAAGGGTTTAAGTGGCAGTTGGCAAGGAGGGGCGAGGTTAAACTGAGTGAAACAATTAATAGTGTAGCTTTCAGTCGGTTGACACAAACATCATTCCTGTTACTAGAATATGTGAAGAATAACCTGAAATAAATTACATATATGAAACGTAATCACATGTATTTTATTTCAGGTTATTTTCACATATTCCAGTAATTGTTGTGTTGACCGACTGAAAGTTACAATATTAATTGTTAATAAAGCAACACTGAAATATTGCTTCGAAGCAATCTTTACTGAATGAAACGGCCACGGCCACTTCCTGCCCAAATCCTACCTTAAATTCAAATAACAATTACAACAGCCATCACAGTTACACAGGTTATCAGTTAAATCTATACATACCTAAGTACACTGGGCTAATGAATCAAAAGCAACGACTAGTCATTCTACAAGGACCGTAGTGGCCGTTTTGAAGACATTTAAATACGGTGGTAAATTCAGAGGTGAATCCGTTGAATGCGTTCCCTGAAATGAAATTAAAATGCACTCTAAACACGCTAGGTAAAAAGAGTACTCAGAAAAAATAATTAGCCGGCACCACTAGGTAAGTGCCCCCGTCCTCCCCGGTTGTATCTACTGTCTAGGATTCAATCTGGTAGATGATCTATCCTTTGTTATTGTAGAGCAGTATAGATGGCAGTCAAGTTGTATAATGAAGAAACTGAAGAGTTTGAAATAATGGACTCTTAATTTATATTTTTGTTTTGGTCCATGTCATCGTACATGTAGACGTTAATATGAGTATACGCGCAAGCTAGTATTGGAAACACGGAGGTATTTGACCTCGATTAACATAAATAGATAGATGTTTTCGACTAACGTGAGAAAAAGTGTTACATGAATGTGATTAATGTGTGTTAGGGAAACAATAAAAAGTATTCAGTTATCAGTGTGTTTTTATTGAAAAATTTCTAACAAATCTACGTTCAAAAATTCAGAATATTTATATTAACTCCTTATACCGTGTTATGCTTCAATAATTGCCTTAGAGGGCAGAGGCCATAACGTTTTTTTTTTGTAAGATTAAGGATTAATGGAACTAGGGACCTAGCTGCATTTATAAGAAATTCCTCATTTCTTAATAATGTATTAGTACGCATAATGGACAGCTTCAGGCTGTTATGAAAAATAAAGCATTGCCCTTTCAATCGGTAATAAATTGACAATACATTTAATTATTAGCAATTGTAAAAAGAAATGTTATGTTATAAACCATTGATATGGCTAATAAACAATTACCAAAACTAAATCTAGATGATAATGTTAGAAACAATTATAGTTCTAATATATAATTTTTGTTCAACATAATAAATGCTAATGTTATAATAAATTGCCAAGACTAATATTATAAACATTTGATAAAATTAATGCTAATGTTGTAAACAATTGCTTATTTTTACCAGCGTTTCTATTCTAAATTACAAATTTTATAATCAATTAGAAATTTTAGAAAAAATTAAACAATTTTAAAACAATTACAAATGTTAATACACAATGACAAATTACAAAATGTTATAAACAAATTAAAAATGTTGATCAATTACACATTTATATCGAATTAAAAAATTATTATTATA
The DNA here is from genome assembly GCA_946902985.2 of Meconema thalassinum. Lineage (NCBI taxonomy): Eukaryota > Metazoa > Arthropoda > Insecta > Orthoptera > Tettigoniidae > Meconema > Meconema thalassinum. The sequence continues at coordinate 150,628,055 of OX336397.1, forward strand.
AACAATGAGAAATTTTACAAACAATTACAAAGTTTTATACCCAGTTACAAATGTTATACATCATACTAATATATAACAAGATGTTCAGTAAATAACATATAGCCTACTTTCTCCTAAATGCATGGGTATTGTTATAACTCTTAGTCCTTTTCAAGGAGTATAATTGAACGTTGGTTGTAGTAGCTGGTTGAAATACAACGTGCTATACGGATATTAAACAGGAATATGAGGTGTCCTTTGCTAGTAATATCTCTGTAAAAAATCATTCAATTCGGTTTCACCGTGTTTGAATTGATATGGGGAATCGATGTGCACACATACATGGCCGCTATCTGCAAACTATTGGGCTGATGACCTTGTAGTTCAGTCATAATTGCTTCCCACAAAAAAGTGTGTTGTTGCAAAATTTGGTAGAGATCAAATGATTAGATTGTTCGTAATTTGATTCAAGCTTTTAACATTCCGACATTCCGTTTCCGTCAAGATGGCGGCGATGTAAAACATGACAGTGAGGTGCCCTTTGCTAGTGCTACCTCCGTACCAAATTTCGTTCAATTTGGTTTTACCGTGTTTGAATTGATAGGGGGAATCGATTTGCACACATACATGGCCACCCTATGCAAACTATTGGACTGATGACCTTGTGGCTTGGTCAAAGGGCGCTTCTCACATAAATGTATGATGTTGCAAAATTTGGTAGAGATTTGATGATTAGGTTGGTGGTAATTTGATTTAAGATTTTTACATTTGGGTGGCCACCATTACGTTTCCGTCAAGATGGCGGCGATATAAGACATGACACTGAGGTGCCTTCACTTGTGCTACCTCAGTACCAAATTTCATTCAAATCGGTATCACCGTGTTTGAAAAGATAGGGGGAATCTATTTGCACACATACATGACCGCCATCCGCAAATTATTGGGCTGATGACCTTGTAGTTTTCGCAACAGATTCTTTATACATGAAGGTATAGGCTAATATTGAAAATTTTCGTAGAGATCAGATGATTAGGTTGGGCTTAATTTGATTCAACTTTTTAACATTTGGGTGGCCGCCATTTCGTTTTTGTCAAGCTGGCGGCGATATAAAACATGACAGTCCGGTGCCCTTTCCTAGTGCTACCTCTGTACCAAATTTCGATCAATTCGGTTTTACCGTGTTTGAATTGATAGGGGGAATCGATTTGCACACATACATTGCCGCCATCTGCAAACTAATGTGCTGATGATCTTGTAGTTTGGTAAAATTATGCTACATGTAGAAAGGTATATTGTTACAAAATTTGGTAGAGATCATATTATTACGTTGGTCGTAATTTGATTTAAGATTTTAACTTTTGGGTGGCCACCATTACGTTTCCGTCCAGATAGTGGCAACATAAAACATGACACTGAGGTACTCTTTCCTAGTGTTACCTCTGTACCAAATTTTGTTCAATTCGGTTTTACCGTGTTTGAATAGATAGAGGAATAAATTTGCACGAATACATGGCCGCCATCCGCAAAGTATCGGGCTGATGACCTTGTAGTTTGGTCAAAATATTATTCGTTTATAAAGGTATAATGTTGCAAAATTTGGTAGATATCAGATTATTCGGTTGGTCGTAATTTGATTTAAGCTTTTAATATTTAGGTGGTCACCATTACGTGTTCGTCAAGATGGCGGCGACATAAAACATAACACTGGGGTGTCCTATGCTGGTGCTACCTCTGTACCAAATTTTGTTCAATTCGGTTTCACCGTGTTTGAATTGATAGGGGGAATCAATTTGTACACATACATGGCCTCTATCCGCAAAGTATTGGGCTAATGATCTTGTAGTTTGGTCAAAATATGCGTCCCACATAAAGGTGTGTTGTTTCAGAATTTGGTAGAGATAAGATGATTAGGTTAGTCGTAATTTGATTTAAGCTTTGAAGATTTGGGTGGCCGCCATTACGTATTCATCAAGATGGCGGCGATATAAAACATGACACTGAGGTGCGCTTTGCTAGTTCTATCTCTGTGCCAAATTTCGTTCAATTCGGTTTCACCGTGTTCGAATTGATAGGGGGTGACAGACATCCAGAGTACACTCACACACACACACACACAGACAGATACACAATTTTTGGCCCTGTGTAGATCTCATAAGTCTACTTTCATTTTTTGCAAAAATCAAAAGAAGGCTAAAAATGAGATGGTGTGTTTCTGTCTGCCTGTCTGTGTGTTACTCAATAACGCCAGAACCACTGGTCCGATTTAAATGAAATTTTGCATGGATGTAGCTGATTTACCAGGCTTACATGTAGGCTACTTTGAATTTCGAAAGTTTGTACTATTTAACAAGTAGTTCCGTGAAGAACTATACAGCCTATTTTCATATATCCTACTTATGTTAACTGCCACTATCAACATACTAAATTTCAGTTTGATTGCTATGATAGATTCGTAGATATTGAGATCCGACTAAATATTTCGGATGGTCGCCATGTTGGATTTTATATATGTAGGTCCTAGAGTTATGTACTGTTACATGAAGATTATTGTGTACGTCTAGCATTCAAACTTCAATCACATGATTAGGACACAAGAAGTAACAAGGATATTTTAAATTTCGCACAGCTGCCATCTTGTGGTTATGGAAATAATTGAAGAACATTAGATGCCAGTGGATTAACATTTGTATAAGTATTTACTGTACCAAGTGTCACTGCACTCGGATGGTTAAATTGCAAGAAACGACCATGTAAATATTTATAATTCGCTCCGCCGCCATGTTGGATTTGTGATCACCAGGTTATTGAGAGTCCTATAGGTGATCTTATGTCCATAGCCCCTATGAACATTAAAAAATTCAGTTTGATTGCTGTAATAGATTCGTAGATATTGAGAACCATCTAAATATTTCTTATAGTCGCCATGTTGGATTGTTATATGTACAGGCCTTAGAGTAATGTACCTTTAAAGGAAAATTATTGCGTAGGTTCATTATACAAACTTTCATTTCGATCTCATGATTACGACACAAGAAAAAAAAAACTCAATTAAAAAATTCGCACAGCCGCCATCTTGAGATTATGTAAATAATTGAACTAAATTACATACCAGTGCATTAGAATGTATATAAACATTTGCTGTACCAAGTTTCATTGCGTTTGGATCATTAAATCGCGAGAAAAGTCTATTTAAAACTTTCAAATTCGCTTGGCCGCCATGTTCGTTTTGAAGTTAACAGGTTTTTGAAAGTCTCATAGATGAACTTCCAGTGGTGCGCTTTATCTTCGTGCAAAATTTCAGGGTGATACAGGTAATAGTTTCAGAGATATAGAATGCCGGTGAAATATTTCGCACAACCGCCATATTGAGGTTATGTAAACAATTGAACGATGTTAGATGGCGGTGCATTACAATGTGTATAAGCATATACTGTACCAAGTTTCATTGCGTTTGGTTGGTTAACACGCGAGAAACGTCTATTTAAAAGTCGCAAATTCGCTTGGCCGCCATGTTGGTTTTGTAGTTACCAGATTTTCAAGGGTCACATGAGTGAACTTCTAGTAGTTCCCTCTGTCAAAATACAAAATTCTAGGGTGATATCGGTAACAGTTTCGGAGATATTGAATTCTGGTGAAATAACTCACACAGCCGCCATGTTGAATTGGTGAGACGTAACAAAATTTGAAGGGCACGGTCGGGGTCACCCGGAATAGTGCTATGAACTTACCGAGTTTCATTGAAATCGCTCGAGTCGTTTAGATTTTATTAGGGACACACCCACACACACGAATCACACACACACACACACGCACACACACACGGACAAAAGGTGATCTCATAAGCCTATATTTTCAAAATTGAAAATAGGCTAAAAATGGCGACTATGTTCATATTTCCACTTCAAATAAAAAGATAACGCTAAGAAATAGCAAACTTGTGATGGCACTACGAGCTTCAAAATTTAATTTTCTATCTGAAAGGTCCTTATCAATTTTCGTGTATCTCCAACGATTAGCGAGTAAAACCTAAATATGTATTTTAAAACACGGTCAACGCCGAGCGATGTTAGTCTATGTTAGTCTCTACATGACCTGTTTTATTTATAGAGTTAGTTTGTGGGGTTCGAAATTATTCGTGATTTTGAGTCTAATTTTATACTCTTTGTGCCGGTTATTGTATGTGAGTATTTGGATCTTTACGCTGTTTCACAATGTTATAGTGCTTTCTACTTTGGACGGAATGCTACCATCCTTTTTATCGATTTGTTTTTCGTTAAATGAATATTTCTGTTGGCCAATATTTATCTGCTTTTTTGCCGTTTCTTACCATGATCAGAAACCCAAATTCACAGACGAATGTGTCGGAGACTAACGACTGTCACATTAGTTTATTTAGTGTTTATATTAATCTTACTGCAGAACTGGGATTTTTTTTCTTCAATAAAGTAGGTAATTTGACTTTCACGGCCAATTAAAGAAAACGCACAAAACACGGCGTAAACCTAGAAACGTTGCTGAGTTTTAATTGCTTGGCCCTGAAATTCAATGTACAATCATTTTGGAAGCCTTTATAGGGAGATGAAAGACTGTTTTAGCCTTTAGCACTCGCATTAAAGTAGCTGAGGTGTTCCAAATAAGAATTGTGGTATCGCACAATTTGCTACTCCTTTGGTAGTCCGCAAATAAACCACAAGAGCCCGCTGATGATCCATCTCGGAGTTACTAGGCGTAATTTCGCTCAAGACACGGCATAAACTTAGAAAAATTTTCTGGGATCAATTTGTTTTTGTTATTATTACTTTGGATGATTGAAGTTTGTTCCGTTACTGTTACTCTTTATCATGACGGTACGTACATTCCGCAATATTACTTATTGCGGATATGACAATTGCTATCAAGTTTGATGTATTTTTAGCATAATATTTATATGTTTAAATACAGTATGAAGACGTTAAACGATAGGTGTTCAATATTTAATACAGGTTATTTAACTTTGACTAATAGAAGCTGATATTTATTTCCAATATATAAACGCACTTTCTCACATACAAAGCGGATACAGACAGGCTTTTCTCCGGGTACTCTGGTTTTCCCTGTCACAATTTCATTCCAGCAACAATCTCCACTATAATTTCATTTCATCCGTCATTCATTTAATCATTGCCTCAGGGGAGTGCGACAGGCTTCGGCAGCCGGCACAGTTCATATCCTTGCTGTTAGATGGAGATTTCATTCATTCCATTCCCTGACCCGGTCGGTCGACTGAAAGCAGGCTAAGGATTTTCACTTTCCTACCTCTGATTAATAATTTGGTGAGTGAAAATGCATGTAGTATACACATATAGTTGGTAACACGGAAATAACATAACTTCATTAGGAATGTGTGATTATATATATTAATGATTTAGGCCAGCAAGTACTAAAAGCCGTTCGAAGAACGGGTACTTCAGCTAGTTATAAGTATAACTAATTAAATAAGCATACACGGTTATATTTTCTGTCTACAAGAAACATTTTTCGGCAACTGTTTTTTGCAGTCCTCTGAATAATTTTAAAATTGCACCGCCATTTATATTTTAGACGCATTTTTGTGATGTGTTTTCCATAGATTTCATTATATCCACTACGTTATCGTTATGTTATTTTTATACGGATATCCGCGTACCTACAACTGGTATAAATATTGAACACTTGTTGAATGTAATTTATTGGTCTGAAAGGCTTTTTTATTTTATTTTTAAAGGATATGATGTAAACTCCAGGTAAAGCCTTTCTAAAAATTACTTCTTTTTCGTCGCGCAAGTGTCTCTTAGGAGCGCGTGTAATCAACAATGGTTGGCCTTTCTTTTAGCCCTGTTTTCCTCTACACTCAACGAATGAATTTCTCGTTGCATGGACCATATATGGTGGTTAGACCCTACCTCTTTGTCCTCAACACTCCGTGTAAATGCAATTTTCTTGTTTTTAGTTTGGTCTATTACATTTGGCGATCTTTCTCAGTCTGTTTGAACCAATATGATCTGGTTGTTTTGTTCTTCTGGTATGTGTGAATTTTATAAGTTACTGTAATCTCTTAGGGTCCATTCTTTCTAAGTGCCCCATCAATTGGATTCGTTGCAGACGTATTGTGTCTGGGAGTTTGGAGATACTAGTATATTGTAACCTTCAATCCGTGATATAGACTTGAATTTGTAGAAAGATAGAAATATAACTGAAATATAAAATCAGTCGGCCATTTGCCACCTTCCGGGCTGTAAATGAGAATCACCTTGGCAGGGATTCATGTCTCGGGATTATCAGAAATACTACAAGAAACAAGAAATCGCATGCTTGGTATATGAACGCATAGGATTTTTTTTTTTAAGCGATACGCGTGCCGTTACTCATTTGTTGAATCTACTCGTGTGCTACCTATTTTAAAAAGGATTCACCAAGTTAGAAACCTTTCCTGGAGTGCGCACAACAATTCAACCAATATTGTCATTTAGACTTTCACGGCCTGTGTTATTATTCATAATGTTTAATTTTGGGCTTATGCCGTGTTTTATTATACTAATATTCGACGCGTTTCGAGAGAAACCATGTCTTTCATCGTCAGGAATAATCTGGAATACGACAATGTTGCTAAGAGAAAGCAACGAAGAACATATAGAAGGTGCCCAAAGATGGACGCCATTATAGCCCCATGCTAGGGACAACGGAAAGCAGCAGTGAATTACTTTCTCAGGGTTCTGATAATAGGTAGCCAGGATTCACTGAGATTGTAGCCGGTGTCGCGGTTGAAATTATCTGGGTGTTTACGTATTTCAACCGCCTCCCTGATGATTCTGGGACGATATTGCTTTATACGGGCAAGAACATCCACTCCTTGGAACATGACATCATGGCCAGGTGTAAAAGCATGATCGGAAACAGCTGATTTATCAGGTTGAATGAGCCTGATACATCTATTATGTTCCTTAATGCGATGGCATATTGTTCTCGAAGTCTGCCCGATGTAAACCTTGCCACAAGTACAGGGAACTCTGTAGATACCCGGATGTTGCAATTTAGGCAAACTGTCCTTAGTTGGTCGCAGGAGTTGCCTAATCTTAACAGAAGTTCCAAATACAGTCCATATGTTGTACCGACGTAGGATTTTAGCAATACGATCCGTTGTGTTATGTATGTACGGAAGGTAAGCAGTTCCTCTTACATCTCTTTTCTCAACTGACGTCCTATTATTATTTGTTGGTTTCAGAACCGTAGAAATCAAAGCCTTGCTATAACCGTTGCTCTCAAAGGTGGTTCGCAGGGTGTTAATTTCTTCTTGTAAAGAAGACACTTCACAATTCCTCCTAGCCCTGGTAGTTAGAGTTGTAAGGATACCATGTTTCTGGGCAGGGTGATGGTGAGAACTTGCGTGGAGATATCTATTGGTGTGTGTTGGCTTACGAAAAACGCTGTGTCCTAAAGACCCATCCTCTTTCTTGGTGACGAGAACATCTAAAAAAGGTATTTTGCCGTCAGATTCCTTTTCCATGGTGAAACAAATAGAAGGGTGCTGGAGATTAAGGTGATCCAGGAAATGGCTAAGATTTTCCTCACCTTCCGTCCAAACAACGAACGTGTCATCCACATAACGCCACCAGATCTTCGGTTTGAAAGGAGCCGACGACAAAACTTTCTCTTCAAAGTTCTCCATGAAGAAATTAGCCACAACAGGAGAGAGAAGACTCTCCTTCCAGGGGATGCTATTCCTCCGAGACTCTATGGTCTTCCTAAAATACATAAGGAAGATGTTCCTCTTAGACCTATTGTTAGTACGATTGGTTCTCCTACATATGCCCTTTCCAAATACTTAGGTAGACTACTTCAGCCGCTTCTGGGTAACACGCCTTCGTACATTAAGGATTCCACACACTTCGTGGAAAAGTTAAAAGCTATAACACTTCAGCCGGGTGATATTCTAGTGAGTCTCGACGTGGTGTCTCTGTTTACGAGAGTACCTATTGATGGTGTTATGTCTCTCATTAATGGCTTTTTTCCTGAAGACATCACAAGACTTATTTTTATCACTGCATGACCTCCTCCTACTTTCTATGGAATGGGAATTTTTACGAGCAGACTGATGGTGTGGCCATGGGTAGTCCTCTCTCTCCTGTTTTGGCTAATTTCTTCATGGAGAACTTTGAAGAGAAAGCTTTGTCGTCGGCTCCTTTCAAACCGAAGATCTGGTGGCGTTATGTGGATGACACGTTCGTTGTTTGGACGGAAGGTGAGGAAAATCTTAGCCATTTCCTGGATCACCTTAATCTCCAGCACCCTTCTATTTGTTTCACCATTGAAACGGAATCTGACGGCAAAATACCTTTTTTAGATGTTCTCGTCACCAAGAAAGAGGATGGGTCTTTAGGACACAGCGTTTTTCGTAAGCCAACACACACCAATAGATATCTCCACGCAAGTTCTCACCATCACCCTGCCCAGAAACATGGTATCCTAACAACTCTAACTACCAGGGCTAGGAGGATTTGTGAAGTGTCTTCTTTACAAGAAGAAATTAACACCCTGCGAACCACCTTTGAGAGCAACGGTTATAGCAAGGCTTTGATTTCTACGGTTCTGAAACCAACAAATAATAATAGGACGTCAGTTGAGAAAAGAGATGTAAGAGGAACTGCTTACCTTCCGTACATACATAACACAACGGATCGTATTGCTAAAATCCTACGTCGGTACAACATACGGACTGTATTTGGAACTTCTGTTAAGATTAGGCAACTCCTGCGACCAACTAAGGACAGTTTGCCTAAATTGCAACATCCGGGTATCTACAGAGTTCCCTGTACTTGTGGCAAGGTTTACATCGGGCAGTCTTCGAGAACAATATGCACTCGCATTAAGGAACATAATAGATGTATCAGGCTCATTCAACCTGATAAATCAGCTGTTTCCGATCATGCTTTTACACCTGGCCATGATGTCATGTTCCAAGGAGTGGATGTTCTTGCCCGTATAAAGCAATATCGTCCCAGAATCATCAGGGAGGCGGTTGAAATACGTAAACACCCAGATAATTTCAACCGCGACACCGGCTACAATCTCAGTGAATCCTGGCTACCTATTATCAGAACCCTGAGAAAGTAATTAACTGCTGCTTTCCGTTGTCCCTAGCATGGGGCTATAATGGCGTCCATCTTTGGGCACCTTCTATATGTTCTTCGTTGCTTTCTCTTAGCAACATTGTCGTATTCCAGATTATTCCTGACGATGAAAGATATGGTTTCTTTCGAAATGCGTCGAATATTAGTATAATAAAACACGGCATAAGCCCAAAATTCAACATTATGAATAATAACACGGGCCGTGAAAGTCTAAATGACAATATTAGAAACCTCTATGGGGAGGATATTTTCCGACTGATGTCTAGATTTAGTAGGTTACGACGCAAGAAGGTGTGTCTAATCTCTTCACTCGCTTTTCTCCTAAGATGCCGGGATCATGATATTCTACCGAGTTTTGTTATGTTGAAGCATTCCTTCAGAACACCTAAGGCAACGAGAATCTATCGTCGTGCAAGCAAGGCGTTATTGATAGAGAGATTACAGCATACTCGTAAGCAGTTGGATTTTATTTCGAGGGAGTTACTACAGCTACATCTACGCCTCTCAAACTTAGTAAGTGAGGAATTAGGAAGATCTTTGATCGTATTTCTTCAGTGCAAGCTAACAGCGTTCTAGATCAGGTGAGGGACAGACATATTTCCAAATATGATAGGTTATATCAGTTGCAGAAATCTCAAGCCATTAGACTTGATGCTAGCAAGGTTGTCGTAAATTTGTCCAGCAAGCCCCTAAGTGATACCCAACAGGCAGTTCTCGCTAAAGGTCTCAATTTTGCTGTAGCGTCTAGAAGAATTCCTATTGAAGAACTTATTACATCCGTAGAATCCTCGGTACATCACCTCACACCTGAAGAGGCCGAGGAAGCCAGGCAAGAATGTTCCCGAGTTCTCAAGACCGCTAAGCCACCTAACACCAACTTAAAACAAGGCGAAAGCCGGGCACTTAAAGATCTAAGGGACGATTCTGATATTATCGTTCTCCCCGCTGACAAGGGTAACGCGACAGTGGTATTGGATAAGGTTGATTATGATTCCAAGATCTCGTCTTTGTTATCAGATCCTGTATATAGGATTAATAGTCGTGATCCTACTACTCGCTACTCAAATGTCACCGTCAAATTGATCAAGCAATCATCTATTCCAGCGGATACAGCGAAGACTCTCTTTCCAGGGGATGCTATTCCTCCGAGACTCTATGGTCTTCCTAAAATACATAAGGAAGATGTTCCTCTTAGACCTATTGTTAGTACGATTGGTTCTCCTACATATGCCCTTTCCAAATACTTAGGTAGACTACTTCAGCCGCTTCTGGGTAACACGCCTTCGTACATTAAGGATTCCACACACTTCGTGGAAAAGTTGAAAGCTATAACACTTCAGCCGGGTGATATTCTAGTGAGTCTCGACGTGGTGTCTCTGTTTACGAGAGTACCTATTGATGGTGTTATGTCTCTCATTAATGGCTTTTTTCCTGAAGACATCACAAGACTTATTTTTATCACTGCATGACCTCCTCCTACTTTCTATGGAATGGGAATTTTTACGAGCTGACTGATGGTGTGGCCATGGGTAGTCCTCTCTCTCCTGTTGTGGCTAATTTCTTCATGGAGAACTTTGAAGAGAAAGCTTTGTCGTCGGCTCCTTTCAAACCGAAGATCTGGTGGCGTTATGTGGATGACAAGTTCGTTGTTTGGACGGAAGGTGAGGAAAATCTTAGCCATTTCCTGGATCACCTTAATCTCCAGCACCCTTCTATTTGTTTCACCATGGAAAAGGAATCTGACGGCAAAATACCTTTTTTAGATGTTCTCGTCACCAAGAAAGAGGATGGATCTTTAGGACACAGCGTTTTTCGTAAGCCAACACACACCAATAGATATCTCCACGCAAGTTCTCACCATCACCCTGCCCAGAAACATGGTATCCTTACAACTCTAACTACCAGGGCTAGGAGGATTTGTGAAGTGTCTTCTTTACAAGAAGAAATTAACACCCTGCGAACCACCTTTGAGAGCAACGGTTATAGCAAGGCTTTGATTTCTACGGTTCTGAAACCAACAAATAATAATAGGACGTCAGTTGAGAAAAGAGATGTAAGAGGAACTGCTTACCTTCCGTACATACATAACACAACGGATCGTATTGCCAAAATCCTACGTCGGTACAACATACGGACTGTATTTGGAACTTCTGTTAAGATTAGGCAACTCCTGCGACCAACTAAGGACAGTTTGCCTAAATTGCAACAACCGGGTATCTACAGAGTTCCCTGTACTTGTGGCAAGGTTTACATCGGGCAGACTTCGAGAACAATATGCACTCGCATTAAGGAACATAATAGATGTATCAGGCTCATTCAACCTGATAAATCAGCTGTTGCCGATCATGCTTTAACACCTGGCCATGATGTCATGTTCCAAGGAGTGGATGTTCTTGCCCGTATAAAGCAATATCGTCCCAGAATCATCAGGGAGGCGGTTGAAATACGTAATCACACAGATAATTTCAACCGCGACACCGGCTACAATCTCAGTGAATCCTGGCTACCTATTATCAGAACCCTGAGAAAGTAATTCACTGCTGCTTTCCGTTGTCCCTAGCATGGGGCTATAATGGCGTCCATCTTTGGGCACCTTCTATATGTTCTTCGTTGCTTTCTCTTAGCAACATTGTCGTATTCCAGATTATTCCTGACGATGAAAGACATGGTTTCTTTCGAAACGCGTCGAATATTAGTATAATAAAACACGGCATAAGCCCAAAATTCAACATTATGAATAATTCAACCAATGTTTCATAGCAATCGGATGAATGGTATATGAACGCATACGGGACTTTGTTTAAGCGATTCGCGTGCCGTCGCTCATTTGTTGAATCTACTTGTGCGATACCTATTGTAAAGTGGATGTACTCAGCCTGAAACCTTCTCTGAAGTGTACAGAACATCTCACAATGGAGGGATTTGTAAGTAAGAACAAATTATTCAATAACTGAATAAATGACAGTAACAATCTATTCCTCTGCAACATATACAATACTTCATTACAAAGGACCATCATCAAAAACTTTAGTATGGTGTGGGATAGAGGTAAGAGTAAGACTTGAGAGTCAATCATTAACCTTAGAATATTTTGGATTTTTAGAATTTTAGTGTGTTGTTGTTGTTGCTGCTTACAAACATGGCTGTAAGCATTATGATGTCATAAAAAGGGCTCACATACTTTCCAAGACCAAATAAGCCTACAAGTAAGAGAAAATATGAAATAGCTAATACAAAAGCCAACATATGGGGCCAATACAAAAAGCCAACATAAAAAGCCAACACAAAAATCCAATAAAAGCCATCAAAAAGCCAAGAAAACTCAACAAAAGCTAACCAAAAGCCAACATAAAATCCAATACACAAGCTGATTGTAAAATGTTAAACAATTGCATAGTATTACATTTTAGGTAAAGCAACATTCCCATAAAATTACGTCATTTCACTTTTTGTTACGTCATGCGACAAGTTAAATCTTGTTAGAGTTCCAATCGTTAACCTTCGGCAGTCTCCGACAATGTTCAGGAGATTGTGTATTTATGTGTGGTACTGCTTTGTGCCGGCAAGCGTTGTAGGTTACGTCATAATCTAACAAGTAGTTCCGTGAAGAACTATACAGCCTATTTTCATATGTCCTACTTATGATAATTGCAACTATCAACATACACAATTTCAGTTTGATTGCTGTAATAGATTCGTAGATATTGAGAACCGACTAAATATTTCGGATGGTCGCCATGTTGGATTTTATATATGTTGGTCCTAGAGTTATGTACTGTTACATGCAGATTATTGTGTACGTGTAGTATTCAAATTTCAATCGCACAATTAGGACACAAGAAGTAACAAGGAGATTTTAAAATTTCGCACAGCTGCCATCTTTAGGTTATGGAAACAATTGAAATAAATTAGATGCTAGTGGATTACCATTCGTATAAGGATTTACTGTACCAAGTTTCACTGCACTCGGATGGTTAAATTGCGACAAAAGTACATGTGAACATTTCTACTTCGCGTCGCCACCATGTTGGATTTGTGATCACCAGGTTATTTAAAGTCCTATAAGTGAACTTGAGTTCATAGCCCCTATGAACAATAAAAAATTCAGTTTGATTGCTACAATAGATTCGTAGATATTAAGAGCCCTCTAAATATTTCGGATGGTCGCCATGTTGGATTGTTAAATGTATAGGTCATAGAGTCATGTACCATTAAAGGATTTTTTTTGAGTAGGTTCATTATTCAATCTTTCACTTCGACCGCATGACTACATCACAAGAAATAAAAATTTAATTTTTAGATTCGCACGGCCGCCATCTTGAGGTTATGTAAACAATTGAACTAAATTAGATACCAGTGCATTACAATGTCTATGAATATTTCCTGTACCAGATTTAAGTGCGTTTGGAACATGAAATCGCGAGAAAGGTCTATTTAAAATTTTCAAATTCGCTTGGCCGCCATGTTTGTTTTGTAGTTAACCGGTTTTTGAAAGTCTTATAGATGGACTTCTAGTAGTGCCCTTTATATCCGTACAAAATTTCATGGAGATACCGCTAATAGTTTCAGAGATATAGAATGTCGGTGAAATATTTCGCACATCCGCCATCTTGTGGTTATGTAAACAAATGAACGAAGTTAGTTGTCGGTGCATTAAAATGTATATAACATATACTGTACCAAGTTTCATTGCGTTTGGTTAGTTAAATCGCGAGAAAAGTCTATTTAAAAGTCGCAAATTCCCTTGGCCGCCATGTTGGTTTTGTAGTTACCAGGTTTTCAAAGCTCACATAAGTGAACTTATAGTAGTACCGTTTATCACCATGCAAAATGTCAGGGTAATATCGGTAATAGTTTCGGAGATATTGAATGCTGGTGAAATATTTCGCACAGCCATGGCGGTTGGATTGGTGAGTCGTGACAAAATTTGAAGGGCGCGGTCGGGGTCACCCGGAATAGTGCTATAAACTTACCGAGCTTCATTGAAATCGCTCTAGCCGTTTAGATTTTATAAGGGGGGGGGGTTGGGGGACACACACACGAATCACGCACACACACACACGGACAAAAGGTGATCTCATAAGCCTATTTTTTCAAAATTGAAAATAGGCTAAAAATAGAATTGAGTATTGATATATATGAGAGACGATACAGATGCTTTCGATCAGTGCTTCGTGGTAGTTCAAAGTGTAAAGATGTCTCTCTCTAAAGTGTTTAGTGACCCCCACCTTATGGGGAACAGACTAAAGCCTACCAACGAGCGGTTTGAGTTGTGGTTGTTGTTGGAAAACCTGGACAATCTGGTTACAGACATTGGTAATATAAACTACACAGAAAACAAGACGCTCCTAAGTGATAAAAATGTTTATCTACTTACACCGATTACGGATCCGTTTTGTGATAACATTATGGTGGTTAGGATATGTGACCAAGCGGACTGCCAAGAAAAACTGGAAAATAGTAAGTCTGTGCTGCTAAAGAAAGAAGTGTGTGGTGCTTTCAACCTCTATTTACGTGGTACATTCTCCAAGTTCATTTCTGCTAAACATGGTGTTAAGGCAAAGCTACCATTTCCTTTACTCAACAACGAGCGTGCAATGGCACGGGGCTCAGGGCACAACTTGGAGAGAAAGGAATGGTTAACATTATGGAAAAGTATAAAAATCCTGTGGCTATACCATATAAAGTGGAGCTAGCTGATGTTAAATTAGACGTTCTGTTAGCCGAACTTTCAGAGATTTTGCAACAGTTTCGTGCTGAGGAGTTTTATCTTATGGATTTGGACATAACCCAAGATTTGGCTGGTGTTTTTTTTAACAAGGATGAGATCTGTGATTATCTAACATTGAATCACAACTTTTGTGTGCAAGGAGAGTATCGATAAAAGTGTAATGTAATTGTGAACAACGATAAAACGGTTGGTATAGACTGTTTAGCATGGATGAACTCTAATTCTAGAATAAAAATATATAACAAATTTATGTGTCAAATTACAAGTCCTGGTGTAAACAAAGTCACTGGAAACCATATTATAGACTTTACCCGATGCCCAGACACCCGTCTAAGGGAAACGTTTACGTCTTCCTTAGCTAAGGAACATGGTATTACAAGACTAGAGGCAACAATTTACAACTTCAAAATGGATGGTGTATTTGACCCACTCGAAGATTGTGTTAGTGTATTAAAAGCCAACAAACATTACTTAAAAGAAGCGCCCCTGTACTCGGTGCCGATCGCGTCCATGTGGTCCGAACTATCGGATAACCTACAAAATAGTTGCTGTGTGGTGTTTAACAAAGTTTTGCAATTTGTGTATTGGGGTAATAAAAATACTCGGAAATTGACTGGTGTGAAAATCGAACTGCGCGATGGACAAGATCGGGAAAAGATGATAAACTATGCTCTCTCTGCCTATAGTTTTAATTACTTACCTGTAAACTTTGTAGAAATTGTTAACGATGATTCTGGAAACAACAACATTCTTTTCTCAATCCAGGACATTATTTTCCACAATTCCCGCAAACATAAACATTATCGAATTAGGATTGACTCCTACAAATAATATTCTCCCCCAGGTGTTGAGAAAAAGAACCAATAAAACTAACAGACTTAAACCATACCCTCTTAAGGAAATTACCCCTTTGAGTACAGTTAATGTGCTATGTGTAAGGAAACGAAAATTGGAGTTGGAGGAAATTGAGATCAAAAAAAGGAAAATGGAGTATGTTGCAGAGACTACTGCCCTAAAGGAAGAGTACGAAGCAGTGTTGCAGAAAGAACAGGCGATTGTGAATGCAAGAAACAGTTTTACAGTTTACTTTAAACAAAGTCCCTGGCAAAATCTAGATGTGAGTAGGAAATACAAACTCTCAGCATTTACTGTTAATTGCAAAGGAACTTATCCACGCGTTGGAGTGCTTGTAGAAAGTGAAAAATGTAAAACATGTGTGCTACTTAAGAGGATATTTAAAATCTATGTTTTTAAAGAGTCATGGTAATTTAGACTTGCTTAAAAAGCATGGATTTATTGTAACTCGATGTGGTGGATTGGACATTGTACATCTGGAAACTGAAAAACCGTTTGCAGAATTCAACACCAATGGAATGACTACATTTAATGGTAACTCGTTTGCTAAAATCGAGAATTTTAAGTTGTTCACAAGCATCCAAACTGACTATAGAGTAGAGTCGACAACGTATACGCAAGGTGACGTCGATCTGCTTAATAACATCACTATGCAGGAAATCAAAGGCCAAATAAAAATCCGAAAGTGCTCCCGGTTAGAAAGTTTGGAAAAAGGAACAGAACTAATTATTAAGGGAATAAAACCAATAGTATATAGACATAAAGTTAGATATGTGTTGGAAATGGAGAATATTGACTGTTTATATCCAATTACTGGCTGGAAAAGAAACTAGAAGATTCGGATACAGATTTGAATTGTCGGATCAAAATTAAGCTTGATGCTCTTAAAACTACACCTAGCAAAAATAAGGAAAGAGTTGTGTTCTGTGTGTAATTATGCATGACAAATCAAGAATTTGGACTGCACTGTTCGTAATAAACAAATGGATACAAAAGGGACCTAAGAGATTTAAGCAAACATTTAAGTTAAAATGTACAAAAATTAAAATGAATGTTATTAATAAAATAAAGAAAAGAGTGTATTATATGTAAAAATTGTAGATATATGTAATTAATAAAACTATTGCACGGGTACCGCTTGTGTTTCTTGTTACCCGCCTGACACTCGTAATCCAATCGTAATTTTTCGGCAGTCTCCGGCATTGCTCGGTGAGCGTGGCCTTGAAAAGTAGTTGAAACTAGTGTAGTTGAAAGTATAGTATGACCCGTTTCTTACCTATATGAAATCGATCGCCTTTACAGCTTAAATGTTCCAAAGGCCTTAACCCAGGATCATGAAGCAGAGTTTCGATGTTCTGAAACCTGTTATTTGTGTCAAAAACCATTTACCAAAGAGGACTGGAAAGTTCTAGACCACTGCCATATTACAGGGGAATACCGTGGAAGTGCTCACAATAACTGTAATTTGAGGTGTAAAACACGTAACCCCGTTCCTGTGTTTCTACATAATATGAGTGGCTACGATGCAAATTTCGTTGTAAAGCAATTGGGATGTACTACTGAGAGAGTGGATGTTATCGCTAACTCCAAAGAAAAGTACATTTCCTTTACCAAATATGTAGGAAATGTTAAGCTTAGATTTGTGGACACGTTTCGTTTAAAGCCGAGTAGTTTGGAAAACTTAGTTTCCAACTTAACAACATACCCTGAAACAGACAAGTACTTTGGAAAAGATAATGCAATGCTCATGACTCGTAAAGGGGTATTTTGTTATGACTACATTGACTCATGGGAAAAGTTAAGTGAAACGTGTTTACCTCCAAAAGAGCCATTCTTTAACAAATTAAGTCAAGAAAATGTTAGTCAAGAAGACTATGAACATGCCAAAAATATCTGGAAACAGTTCAACATTAAAACTCTATGGGAATATAGTGACCTCTGCCTAACATCAGATGTACTCCTTCTTACAGACAGCTTTGAAGCGTTTAGAAACAAAACACAAGAAACACACCGGGTGGATGCTGCACACTTTTTTACTTCGCCTGGTTTAAGTTTCGAGGCAATGCTCCTTTACACAGGAATTGAACTGGAATTGCTACAGGATTACTATCAGATTCTTCTAATCGAGTCTGGAATACGTGGAGGCATATGCCAGGTGTCTCATCGGTATGCTGAAGCTAACAATAAATACATGGAAACCTATGATTCTGAGAAACCATCGCAGTTTATAACCTCTGATGATGCCAAAAACCAATACGGGTGGGCTATGTGCCACTCCCTTCCTTATGGTGGATTTCAGTGGGTTTCTCCAGATACTGTTGATCTAGAAACACTAAAGGAAGACGATCCTGTGGGATATATTCTAGACGTTGATGTTGATTACCCATCTGACCTTCATGATCTACACAACGATTTACCTTTCCTACCAGAGTGTACACAACCTAAGGATTCGTCTCTGAAAAAACTAATTCCTCATCTTGGAAATCGAAGGCGATATGTTGTTCACTACATGGCATTAAAGCAGGCTTTAGATCATGGAATAAAATTGATAAAAATTAATCGTGTGTTAACGTTTAAGCAAAGACCTTGGTTAAAGGCCTACGTTGATTTTAATAACAACCTTCGAAAACAAGCCAAAAATGATTTTGAGAAAAATCTGTACAAATTATTCAACAATGCCAATTTTGGAAAAGAATAGACGTACGTCTTGTGACTGATAACAAAAAGGCAGAAAAGCTAATAGCAAAGCCGACATTTATTGACAGAATAATTTATGGTCCTAAACTAGCTGCTTTCCACATGGCTAAACGTAATATTGTATTCAATAAGCCTATATATATTGGAATGTGTATACTGGATATTTCAAAATCTCTAATGTATTCCCACCACTATGATGTCCTGCTACCCCATTATGGAATGAACAATCTTAAACTCATGTATATGGATACCAACTCGTTCATTTATTTGGTTAACACCCCAGATGTATATCAAGACAAGTTGGATTTCCTAGAACACCTGGACACGTCACATTGTCCTACTAATCACATATGTTACTCTACATCAAACAAGAAAACGTTCGGAAAATTTAGAGACAAGGCTTGTGGACAAATTATAAAAGCATTTGTTGGACTTAGAGCTAAAATGTACGCTTTAGACATAAATGGTAAAGAAATCAAAAAGATTAAAGGTATTAACAGAGGTGTTGTCAAAAATTGCATAAGCTTTAAAGATTATTAGGATTGTGTCATGAAAAACAATGTAAAAAGAATACCAATGAACATCATCGCTTCTAAACAACTTGACATATCATCTATAACACTAAACAAAATTGCTTTGTGTCCTGGTGATGATAAAAGAGTGATTGATGCTGATGGTATAGGTACACATGCCTATGGTCATTACTCAATCATTGACCATGCTTAAAGAGTTAAGTTTTGAATATCAAAATCCTCTGCATGAGCCTAGCAAATACATAAAACAAAACAATTTAAAAAATTAAAACAATAGCAATACAAAAACAGAAAAACACAATAAGAAAAATATGGTATTCATAATCAAAAAATAAATAAAATAGAAAACAAAATAAAAACAACTGTACAATTTATAATAAAAAAGAATATATATAAAAATGTATTATGTGTAAATAGTGTACATGTATTTAAAATAAAAAATATGGTATGGACACTGCTTGTACATTTTTAATTACTACCACCTCTCTCCACTCCTAATGCAAAATGAACATGTAAAACACAAATTGGAAAATCCATGTTTCCATATTGACAAAATAGAAAAAAACATTAAACTGAAATTTAAACACTGAAAATGGGAATTTGGTAAATTGACAAATGTGTAAACCACAATTTGGAAAATCCATGTTTCTATATCATGTAATTGAGAAACTTTAAACTGACATTTTAAAAACTGTAAATGGGAAATTGTGAAATTGATAAATGTGTAAACAACAAAATGCAAAATCCATGTCTCCATATTATGAAATTGAAAAACTTGAAACTGACATTAAAAAAAACTGAAAATGGGAAATTGGAAAATTTACAAATGTGTAAACAACCAAATGAAAAAAAAACCGGTTGGGGTAGTGATCATGTTGTACAGTAGCCTATAAGACTAGCATAAGGATAGTTGCATGTGCCCTTATATACTTTGTGTATCTGCATTAGCCTTTGGATTAGCTTAAGTTAGGTTTGGTAAAGTAAGGTTTGGTGAGGTTAGGTATGTAACCTTGTAGTTTACTCTTTTCGGAAAATGTAAAATCCAAAATCAAAAAACTAAAATGTAAAATCTAAAAAAAAAAAAAAAAAAAAATCAATAATGTAAAATGTAAAATCTAAAAAATGTAAAATGAAAAAATCAATAATCTAAAATGTTAAAATGTAAAATGTTAAAATGTAAAATGTAAAAATGTAAAAACTAAAATCCTTAAATAAGTTTTTTGTGGGTTAGGTTAGGTTTGGTTAGGTTTGGTTATAACTAAGTTTATTATTTGTGCTCTCCCATTTACTCTTACTATTTTGCTCTCACTTTATTGCTCCCACTTTTTGCTCCCACTTTTTTGCTCTCACTTTTTGCTCCCATTTTTTTGCTCCCACTTTTTGCTCCCACATTTTGCTCCCACTTTTTTGCTCCCACATTTTTTGCTCCCACTTTTTGCTTCCACT
The DNA here is from genome assembly GCA_946902985.2 of Meconema thalassinum. NCBI lineage: Eukaryota > Metazoa > Arthropoda > Insecta > Orthoptera > Tettigoniidae > Meconema > Meconema thalassinum. The sequence goes on from OX336397.1 coordinate 150,648,442, forward strand.
TTTTTGCTCCCACTTTTTGCTCCCACTATTTTGCTCTCACTTTTTGCTCTCACTTTTTTTCTCACAGTTTTGGCTGTTTTTTGCTCCCATATTTGCTCCCACTTTGAATTTAGGTTATGTTAGGTTAGGTGAAGTTAGGTTAAGTTAGGTTAGGGGTGGTTAGGTTATAACTAAGTTTATTATATGTGCTCTCCCATTTACTCTTACTTTTTTGCTCCCAATTTTTTGCTCTCACTTTTTTGCTCCCACTTTTTGCTCCCACTTTTTTGCTCTCACTTTTTGCTCCCACCTTTTTGCTCCCACTTTTTGCTCCCACTTTTTTGCTCCCACTTTTTGCTCCCACATGTTTTGCTCCCACTTTTTGCTTCCACTTTTTTGCTCCCACTTTTTGCTCCCACTATTTTGCTCTCACTTTTTGCTCTCACTTTTTTTTCTCACAGTTTTGGCTGTTTTTTTTGCTCCCATATTTGCTCCCACTTTGAAGTTAGGTTATGTTAGGTTAGGTGAAGTTAGGTTAGGTTAGGTTAGGGGTGGTTAGGTTATAACTAAGTTTATTATTTGTGCTCTCACATTTGCTCTCACTTTTTTTGCTCGCACTTTTTGCTCTCACTTTTTTTCTTTTGCTCGCACTTTTAAGTTAGGTTAGGTTACGTAAAGTTAGTTTAGGTTAAGTGAGGTTAGGTGAAGTTAGGTAAGGTTAGGTTTGGTTAGGTGAAGTTAGGTTAGGTTAGGTTAGGTAAGGTTAGGTTAGCATGTTATATGTGTAAGTGGTTGTGTGCAGTGACCATTTTGTGTATTAGCCCTGTGCTAAAAATAATAAATTAAATATTAAATAAATAAAAAATTAAATTAATAACAAATGAATAATGATTTGAAAAGCCCACCATTAAAGAGTGTGGTAGCGCGTGGCGGCCATTTTGCCCATTAGCCCCTGACCCACTGTCCCCTCCATAAAAATAACATAGAGTTGTTGCGCGCAGCGGCCATCTTGCCCATTAGCCCCTGTCCTAGAACCGCCTTATATTACCTACTTATTTTATATTAGCTAAAGGAGTTTGAGATCCCATTAAAAGTCTGTAGGGGTCAAGGCTACGACTATGGGAGTAACATGAAAGGAGCGTAGAAAGCAGCTCAGGCAAGAACTCTGTCTGCTAACATTGAAGCAGTTTACTCTGCCCGCACTCCTCATTCCTTGAATCTGTGTGGAGGACAAGCAGCGGAGAGTTGTGTTGCTGCAGTAACATTCCTTGGAGCTGTTCAAAAGTTGTTTAACATATTTAGCTCCAGTCCCCAAAGATGGGAAATTTTGAAAGGAAAGCTTCCTTCACTCGATATCGACGACTCTCTGGTCTGCAAGAGTAGACAGCGTTAAACCAGTCGCAGCTCACCTTCCAGGGATAATAGAAGCACTGGAGGCATTGACTGAATTGAGCCTAACTTATGAATGTCGTCGAGACCTTGATGGATTGAAGAAATATTTTTATGGAGGGGACAGTGGGTCAGGGGCTAATGGGCAAAATGGCCGCCACGCGCTACCACACTCTTTAATGGCGGGCTTTTCAAATCATTATTTACTGCCTTCTTCTTGCGTTGAAGAATGCATCATATATGTTATATATACTAATTGTTCATTATATAACATATGTTCGTTTAGAAAAGAGGCGTGTATCTACGGTAGTCCAAAATGCCTGCTGGATAAATCGCCTTAACTACCAAAGTAAATATTATTTATTTTCCTGGTCAAATAGTATTTCTTTCTCTTACAAAGATATTTCAAGCCACATAAAGAATCATAAAAAACAAATACCTGTCACAAAAATACTAACTCGTTAAGTCGGCCCTCTTTAACGCGCCCGTCTGCGTAACCCGGACTGGGTTTAATTGTTTTTATTTTTTGTTGTTGTAACATTTACTACTCAGTCAATGCCCCTTGAATCGGTAAACTGGCAGTGCGAGTGGACCAGTTTTGTTTGACCGGGCTGTACTGTACTCACTATCGTTATTGCGTAGACGATGAGTCATCGCCCATCCCCTCACCCCCTAGCCAATGGAGTAAACCAGTTGTATTCAGTCACACCGCATCAACATTAGACCAGCTGATGAGTGAGGGCACGCAGTGCTAACACTCTGCTAACTACCACGCACCCTAATAAGATGATGTCTGTCGGTAATCAGTTGACACGTTTATTAGGTTTTAAAAGTGAATTGCACAAAAGGCAATTTAGTAGCTCATAAACTTTAATAAATAATCTATATTATGTAGAATAATAAAGACAAACATTTTTTCATTATTCTCCAAAAGAAACAGACAGTAATGATGCAAAACCTAATTACAGAAATGATGTGTTCAATGTAATTCTGGACAGTATCATAGTGTAACGTGTTTTTCGAGGGGTTTTCATGCCACTGGCATAAGTCAGTAGGAAGCCATTCTATATTTATTTACGCGGCAAATTGTTCAGCCAAGAGAATTTTTCATGTTAATTTATTATTATTATTATTAATTTATTATAATTATTATTAAGATATTTTCGGAGCATTTTATAAAAATTATAAGCATACAGATAGGTTTTCTATGTCTTAGAAAACGCTATCAAGCAAAGTATTACGAACGACAATATCATAGAAATTATGTGTTTACTGAATTTTACGGAGTTTCGTCAGTTAGTATATTATGAGAGACATGACTCACTGGAAATTCAGATACGGGCTGATTCTTGTCGAGAAGTATTACGCAAGCGGGGTTGCAGCGTCAAGAAAAGGCGGATAGTTGGAACGGAACCCTCCCGCCGAGTGTAATGAGCCAGAGGAGGGGAGTGTAGCGGGTGGGGAGCAGCCAATCAGTGGAGACTACGTAAGCTAGAAGTCGGGACTGGAGTGGGGATGCGACGGGTGCATATATCGTTCAGCGCGCCGTGGAACGAGGACAAATCTGGGAAAGACTTGACTAGTTCGGTTGCAAGTGTGTGTCGCTCCGATGTTCCGTGGAGTGGAGAACTATCTGTTTACAACTTAACCAGTGTGGTTATACGTGTTGGTTCCGAGGTTCGGACCATAAATCTTCAAATCTACCAGTATATTATCAAACATCGACGAGATGACGACGTCCAGGAGACTGTGGGAAGCACACAGCATCATCCAGTACGAGGGAAATGCTTTGGCAATTTCCAGTGGTAAACGCGAATGACGCAGAAATACGCAATCTCTCATTTTTCTTTGTTTCATATTCAGTAATTCAGTAAATTCATAGTTTGGGAATAAGAGTAAAATCAGTAATTTATCCGACTCCGTTTTCACGTAATATTCTAGCGGTAATATTAAAATCGCAACGCTCCAATTTAAATGTTATACTTATTATTATTATTAATTTTGCTATACTTGTTTTGTATAATAAATTCATTTCTTTTACAATGCAATCTTTGCTTTCAGTAGGTAGTATTAGATATAGACCAATTCCTTCTCCTGATACAATTGTTTGTTGGGTTAATGATCAAATCATACCACGATCTGAGTGAATAGATTCTTGAAGGTGTTCTACCAGAGCTAGACGTTGTTAAATACAAATTTTGATTTCAGCATTGCATTGAGGTCTTGGCGCCCATTAAAAAACATAGCTTAGGCAAAGGTAAACAGTTACAATTATCACCCAACAGTTAGGGGCAGCCAAACTGTTACACTTGTTGCTACCAACATGGGGCACTAATTAACGATACATTTGTCGCTCAACGTGTGGGCTAGCAAAACCGTTACACTTGTCGCCGACAACTTGGGGCTGAAAACCTAATAACATTTGTGGAAGGAGAAGGGTATATATTTCTGTGCCTGTAATTTGGGGGTTATTTGTCTGTATCAGTGTATATCATTATGGGGGATGAGAAAGAAAGACAGATGAGGTTACGTAGTGGTCATCAACTGGAGAGTGATGATACGAGCAGTATGTCGAGTGATGGTAGTACCGGGGTAGCGGAGGTAAATCCCGATACTGAAACAGGGAGTGTAGGCGGCCAACCTGAATTAAAAACTTTACTTCTCGAGTTCATGTATCAGAACAAAGTTAGTAGTGATGCCTTAAATGCAAAATTAGAACAAAACAGTAGGGAAAATAAAGAAAGTACGGACGCTTTAAATGCTAAACTGGAACAAAACAACGCTAAATTAGAATAAAACAGTAGGGAAAATAAAGAGAGTAATAGGGAATTGAGCGATAGTTTAAACGCCAAATTAGAACAAAACAGTAGGGAAAATAGAGAGAGTAATGAAACTTTAAACGCCAGATTAGAACAAAACAGTAAGGAAACTAGAGAGATTACTGAAACTTTAAATGCTAAATTAGAACAAAACAGTAGGGAAATGAGTGACAAATTCGAACTGATTTGAGGTGAGATCAGGGGGGTGATGGAAGAAAAGGCTAAAGAGATTATTGCAGATGTAGACAGAAAATTAGGAAAAGTACAGGAGGAGTTGGAAATTAGAATCAGTACACAGTCTGAAAATTTAAAAGAACTAGTGCAACTGGAAACACAGCAGGTCAAAAAGCAATTGGGGGGAGAAATTGACAAAATTCAGGTAGCTACTAAAGAGGTTAAGGAACAGCTGGGGGGTAGAATTGAGAAAGTCCACTCACAAATAGTTGCAGAAGTAAATGATTTAAGAGAGAGTAATAGAGAGAGCATTAGCAAGATTGAGGAGAAACAAGCAAAGCTATATGATAAAGTAGAAGAATCAGAAGGAAACATTAAATTAACAGTAAACAGTATTGAGAGGAAGGCTGAGGAGAAAATCTCAGAATTAGAGTTAAAATTAAAAGCTAGGATCAGGCAAGAAAATAGTCAGAATAGGCCAGTTTTTGTGAATAGCACACACAGGGAGGTAGAACTGGGGAAGTTCAGCAATCGACAGGGGTGCCCAATGGAGTTCATGAACACTATAGAAAATAAATTCGGGAAAAGGTTGGAAAATGGTAGTATTGAGTGGTGCCAGGTAGTTGAAATTTTAGAACAAGTGATTGTGGGGGAAACGAGGAATTGGTTTGCTGTCTACAGAGACAAGTTTACTGATATTAATGATTTTAAAATGAAATTCTGTGAAAAGTTCTGGAATGAGGTTATTCAGTCGCAGCATCGTGAGGGAGTAGTGTGTGGTAAATATAACCCTAAAGGAAGCTCCACCATGACCGAATACTTTTTAGGGCAGGTATTAGTGTGTAAATATCTGGATGGGTTGAAGGAGGAAAGTAATGTGGTGAGGTTGCTACTTAGGCACTTTCCCTATAGGATCAAGGAGGCTGCTTGTATCCAGAAAGTAAAGACAATATCACAAGTAGAAAATTTGTTAAGCACATTTGATGCACTAGGGAGAGGGGGTTATGAGGACAATTTCAATCGGAACCAGGGTAATAATAATAATAGACCTAATGAAGCCAGGCATCAAGAAGTTCAAGGGAACGGTGGCGATGGGGCCAATGCTCAAAATAGAAATAATAATAATCAGTTAAATCAGAACAGAGGAAATGGCTATGGTAATCAGTATCAAGGGAGGAACAATGATTTCAGGGGAAATCAAGGGAGGAACAATGATTACAGGGGAAATCAAGGGAGAAACAATGATTTCAGGGGAAATCAAGGGAGAAATTATAATGACAATAATTACAACCAGAATAGGGGTCAAGGAAGAGGACAGCCTAGTGGTAGTAATATACAGCCGAACAATGACAACACAGCCCAAAACAACCAGACCAGTTCAGTAGTTAGTAGTACTACGGCCAGCTGTAGCGGTTCTTTAAACGCGAACCAGGCTGCGAAGTAAGGTCAGAATCTCAGTCTGTAGCATGCCCTGTCCATACAATTATACAGGAACCCTATGACCTAAATGTAAGAAATGAATTATTACATGAACTAAATGATGAAGGTATTATTCAGGAAGTGGATAGTAAGAGCCCCATAGTTAAATTTAACGTGTCCGAGGCGTACACAGATGTTTTAATTGATAGTGGTTGTATGAAGAGTTGCATAAGTAGTGCATTTTATGATAAAATGAAAGGAACTGGAATAAATTTTGAGGAGATGCCAATTAAAAGCATTTTTGTTATCACAGCTGTTGGGAAGAGGTCTAAAGTAATTTCTAAGCAAGTTTTAGTAGACATTAAAATTAATAATCATGTAGAGAAGCAGATTTTCCTTGTAATTCCAAATTTAGTATTCAGTGTTATCTTGGGTTCAGAGTGGCTAAGTAGAGTGTCTGGTAACTTATGTTATGATGTAGGGAGTTTGAAATTTAAATGGGGAGATTCTGAAGTAGAAGTAGCGTTCAATGACCATATTCAGAGGAGTAGTATTGTAGGTGTGATTTGTACTTTAAATGAGATATCGCCAGCCATAGAGCGGGGTTCTCCATGTTTTGTGGGCAGTGTGATTACGAACGGAAGTCTAAAGGACTCGTTACGTGATGCTGCATTTCAGGGAAATATAGAGGATGAACAGTGTATTCGGCTGTATGATGTGTTATTGTGTAATAGGAGAGTGTTTGAGGATCGCATTGGTATGGCCAATTGCTATACACATTCATTGAACGTTATTGATAGGTCAGTATTCACAGGACATAGATATCCTGTACCTTTCGCTTATCAGAGTGCAGTTGAGGCACAAATTAACCAGATGCTTGAAGATGGGATTATTGAGCATTCTAACAGTCCGTATGTTAATTCTTTGATCACGGTACCCAAGACCGACGGCACAGTTCGTATTTGTTTAGACGCTCGTTTGGTTAACAGTAGAATTAGTTCAGATCAGCTGAAATCTATGTCAATAGAGGAATTAATGCAAACATTTGAGGGGAAGAAGTATTTCACTTGTGTAGATTTGAGTTCCAGTTTTTGGCAAGTGCCACTTATGTACGAAGATAGACCATTTACAGCTTTTAGTCATAAATATAACCTTTATCAATTTTGTAGAACACCTTATGGGTTAAAGAGTAGTTCAGCAGCTTTAATTAGGGCTTCAAACATCGCATTAGGGGATGACACAGGAGAGTTTGTAACCATTTACATAGATGATATGGTAATTAGTTCACGCAGTTTTGAGGAGCATCTATGTCATTTAGATATAGTTTTTCCGAAGTTAGATCAGGCAGGGTTCACTTTGAAGCTGTCTAAGTCGTCATTCTGTCAGTCAGAAGTGACATTTTTAGGACATAGAGTGTCGAGTAGAGGTGTGACACCAGAGGAAAGTAGGGTTAGCATGTGTGGACAGTAGCAACAGGGCATCGTTACAGATACTGAGCAATATGGTTGGTAGAGTAACGTGATGACGTTCATTTAAGGGAGCCACTGGCAAGGTTGGAAGCAGGTGACGCAGAAACATTTATAGTTTCCAAACGTATTGGCAAAACAGCATATGTGCTGGAGGATAGTAAGGGAAACAGATTATACGGGACGTATAATATACATAGTCTACGAAAATATGTGTCATAAAGCGAGTGTGTTTAGCTGGCGAGCCAGCCTATCAAATGAGTAAGTGTGGTATTTGGTGCGTGGGAGGAGATGGTCTTCCAGGCAGGCGTATCAGAAGTCACACAGGGGGGTAGTATGTAAGTAAATGAGAGTTTTTAAGGTACAGGGAAATATGACGGGATTGTCGGATGCTCTTGAGCACTAAAATGTCTCGATACACCAAGGCCAGAATTTGGTAGCGCTGGTGAATTCACATTTGTCCCCAAGAGATGGGTGAGCGCTTGTACAGGGTATTTTTGCTTAAGGCGTCCACGGGACAAAAGATGGGCCATCAGAATGCGAGACAGTCCTTCATGAAACTCATACATAACAGCACACGTGATTTCTGTTGACGGCCTCGCCATGTAAGATTTTTAAGTGAGTAAGTTAAGGTAATTTGTACAAAGGTATTATTTGTGTGAGGAGAAATGGTCTGTGTTGAGAACTAGTATTAAGTAGAATATGGTCTACGGGAACTTAACAAGACAGGGCGATTACGGCACAGAAATATTTGGTGTTATATGTAATGCGCATTTACTGTTTTTTTTTCAGAAGTCAATATTAATTTAATCTGCTTTAAAGAGAGATTAAGTATTATGGTCACGAGGCGCTGCCACAATAGTGTGATCGTGTGCTCAGTGATAAGTGGGATTAATTTCACAATAAGGAAGGAACCTCCAGTGAAATTAGAAAGTTCTAGGGAGATATACATATATCAGAACACCTTGATGCGTGTGATGTGACATCTCATATACATAGTGCTCACACAGTAATTATGTCTATTTTTCCAACATAGAGAAATTTGAGAGGCGGAAATATCCGTGGAACACTAGTTTATGTGAAAAACATTGGACTGGTTGCAAAGTGCAATCTATAGTGACAACAAACTTTGACGCAAAGTGCGTAAAGAAGAATTATGAGTGTATATATCTGTAATTTAGGGTGATTTCATTTATGTAATATGTATTTTGGATGGGGATTATTAACGTGTCTGGGATAATCGGATAATGGACCGTCGTCACGGTAAATCATCCGATGATCCGAGGCGAATATGTAACGTGTTTTTCGAGGGGTTTTCATGCCACTGGCATAAGTCAGTAGGAAGCCATTCTATATTTATTTACGCGGCAAATTGTTCAGCCAAGAGAATTTTTCATGTTAATTTATTATTATTATTAATTTATTATAATAATTATTAAGATATTTTCGGAGCATTTTATAAAAATTATAAGCATACAGATAGGTTTTCTATGTCTTAGAAAACGCTATCAAGCAAAGTATTACGAACGACAATATCATAGAAAATTATGTGTTTACGGAATTTTACGGAGTTTCGTCAGTTAGTATATTATGAGAGACATGACTCACTGGAAATTCAGATACGGGCTGATTCTTGTCGAGAAGTATTACGCAAGCGGGGTTGCAGCGTCAAGAAAAGGCGGATAGTTGGAACGGAACCCTCCCGCCGAGTGTAATGAGCCAGAGGAGGGGAGTGTAGCGGGTGGGGAGCAGCCAATCAGTGGAGACTACGTAAGCTAGAAGTCGGGACTGGAGTGGGGATGCGACGGGTGCATATATCGTTCAGCGCGCCGTGGAACGAGGACAAATCTGGGAAAGACTTGACTAGTTCGGTTGCAAGTGTGTGTCGCTCCGATGTTCCGTGGAGTGGAGAACTATCTGTTTACAACTTAACCAGTGTGGTTATACGTGTTGGTTCCGAGGTTCGGACCATAAATCATCAAATCTACCAGTATATCATCAAACATCGACGAGATGACGACGTCCAGGAGACTGTGGGAAGCACACAGCATCATCGAGTACGAGGGAAATGCTTTGGCAATTTCCAGTGGTAAGCGCGAATGACGCAGAAATACGCAATCTCTCATTTTTCTTTGTTTCATATTCAGTAATTCAGTAAATTTATAGCTTGGGAATAAGAGTAAAATCAGTAATTTATCCGACTCCGTTTTCACGTAATATTCTAGCGGTAATATTAAAATCGCAACGCTCCAATTTAAATGTTATACTTATTATTATTATTAATTTTGCTATACTTGTTTTATATAATAAATTCATTTCTTTTACAATGCAATCTTTGCTTTCAGTAGGTAGCATTAGATATAGACCAATTCCTTCTCCTGATACAATTGTTTGTTGGGTTAATGATCAAATCATACCACGATCTGAGTGAATAGATTCTTGAAGGTGTTCTTCCAGAGCTAGACGTTGTTAAATACAAATTTAGATTTCAGCATTGCATTGAGGTCTTGGCGCCCATTAAAACAACATAGCTTAGGCAAAGGTAAACAGTTACAATTAGCACCCAACAGTTAGGGGCAGCCAAACTGTTACACTTGTTGCTACCAACATGGGGCACTAATTAACGCTACATTTGTCGCTCAACGTGTGGGCTAGCAAAACCGTTACAATAGGGGACATGACAGTGTGGTTTCAATCAGTACCGGTACAATCTCTTTATAGCGTGTTTTCTGTTTTGTGGCAATGCAATGAAATGGCAGATGAATTAATTCCGAAAAATCAGCTAAGCTTGTAAGGCTCTATTCTAATGACATAGGAAACGACCTTTCTGATGAATTACAAAACCTGAAATTAATTTACCAAGCTAACATTGGTAGCAAAATTCTTACGCCCTTGGACCTTCTCCATAAAGTTAAAACTTTAAATTTGGGAATCCTATATCCTAATCGTAATGTAGCATTGAGAATATTTGTAACCATCCCCGCAACAGTTGCGAGTGCGCAGCGCGATTTTTCTGTTCTCAATCGCGTAAAAAACGTTTTCCGCTCGACAATTTGCCAAAATAGACTTTCAAGCTTGGGTGTTTTGGCTGTTGAAACGGAACTTGTAAAGTCTATCAATTTGGACAATATCATAGATGATTTTTCCCAGAGGGTCTTTGCCTAAGTTAATAAAACTGTTGGTATTGTAGGTTTGTTTTGTACACGTACATATACTGGGAGCCATTAAAGATGTAAGATTATGGTGAATTCAGTGTTGTAATATTTTATTTCTAACCTTTCATTTCAGTTTAGAAATAAGGCAATGATTTGATTTAAAATCAATTAGATGTTTAAGTTTAAAAAAACTTAGTTACATGAACTGCATTGTTTTTAAAGTGAATGGGTTACTGTTTATTTGGGAGTGAGAATTGTTAAAACGAATTGGAGTGCTTACATGACTTGACATTTAAACTTTACAAAATTATGGTTTAAAATCGGTAATGCATTTTATGGAGAGTTATACATATATGTGTATGTATAAATCACTAAATATATGGCCGTTCTTAGTGAATTTGGGTTTCACAAAAATTCATAAATGGCAGGGGCCCGAAATACCCTCAGCACCGGGGCCCGCGGCCGCTTTCTCCGGCCCTGGGCACGACGCATGAGAAAGCGTTCAGTGTACAACCGGCGAGCTTCTTGACAGTTTACCGCAGCCAAGCCATACATGAGATGCATGTAGGCGCATTCTTCATTAGAAGAACCGTCCGCCATGGTGAATGTGACACTTCCACACTGTGGAGTGGAACTGAAGGGTCTCCTGTGTTTCTGGTCTGAAGTAAACCCCACAGAATGTGTCATGCAACCTGCAGTGGCAGCCGTTTGTTTACATCCAAGGCACGGTGGAAGCGCCACCATGTCCCAGCTGACCAAGCGATCCAATGAGACGTCACTTTCCCTATCCCCTCCCCGCAGCCTCATCGCTCCCGTGTCTTTGGCCCCGCTTCCGATTTCCCGCCCCGCTATTCATAAAATTTGAATGTCCCAAGTGAGCGAATAAACAAAGAATAATTCACTGGCCGTGAAAGCCAATATACCATCTTTTTGGAAGCCTTCATAGGGAGGATGACGTTGCTTGAGCTTTTAGTTCTCGCAGTCAACAGGTGCAGTAGCACCTTATATTAAGGGAGGTGGCCCGCAGTTCGCTACACCAGTGGGGGTTGGAGCGGGGACACCAAGAGCCCGCCGATGAGCCAGCTTGGTGTCCGAGGCGAAACCCTACACAAGACACGGCACAAACCTAGAAGAATTGCTGAGTTTTAATTCACTGGCCTTGAAAGCCAATATACCATCTTTTTGGAAGCCTTCATAGGGAGGATGAGGCTGCTTGAGCTTTTAGTTCTCGCAGTCAAGAGGTGCAGTTGCACCTTATATAAAGGGGGATAGTGCGCAGCTCGCTATTCCAGTGGGGGTCCGGGTGGGGACACCAAGAGCCCGCCGATGAGCCAGCTTGGTGTCCTAGGTGAAACCCCACACAAGCACGGCACGAACCTAGAAGAATTGCTGAGTTTTAATTCACTGGCCGTGAAAGCCAATATACCATCTTTTTGGAAGCCTTCATAGGGAGGATGAGGCAGCTATAGCTTTTAGTTCTCGCAGTCAAGAGGTGCAGTTGCACCTTATATGAAACGGAGGTGGCGCGCAGTTCGCTACTCCGGTGGGGGTGTCCGGGCGGGGACACCAAGAGCCCGCCGATGAGCCAGCTTGATGTCCTAGGCGAAACCCCACACAAGACACGGCACAAACCTAGAAGAATTACTGAGTTTTAATTCATTATAGACGACCATCATAAACATTTCTCGTGTTTCTGATCCTCAAACTGATTGAATCGGACATTTTACACACACATATTTATTATAAAATACTTTTTCATTATAACGTTAATCTGCCAATGATTAGCTCCTATCTGCCATCATTTACTTTGTTCCGCCAATATTTACTCTAGTTAACACCAATTCTCAGAATTAGCACAATTTTTTATTTAAGTTGTAATTGTTTATAAGATAAAAATTATATAATTGTTTATAATATTTCAAACAGTTTATGAAACTTTGTAAAATTTATCATTGTTTATAACTTAATAATACAGTAATTTTGTATTTATTTATAAACTTGTAATTGATTAAAATACAAGTAGTTCTGTGAAGAACTATACAGCCTATTTTCAGATATCCTACTTATGTTAATTGCCACTATCAACATACAAAATTTCAATTTGATTGCTGTAATAGATTCGTAAATATTGAGAACCGACTTAATACTTCGGATAGTCGCCGTGTTGGATATTATATATGTAGGTCCTAGAGTTATGCACTGTTACATGAAGTTTATTGTGTACGTGTATCATTCAAACTTCAATCGCATGATTAGGACACAAGAAATAACAACGAAATTTTAAAATTTCGCACAGCTGCCATCTTGTGGTTATGGAAACAATTGAAATAAATTAGATGCCAGTGGATTAAAATTCGTATAAGGATTTACTGTACCAAGTTTCACTGTAATCGGATGGTCAAATTGCGAGAAACGTCCATGTGAATATTTATACTTCGCGTCACCGCTATGTTGGATTTGTGATCACCGGGTTATTGAAAGTCCTATAGGTGAACTTATGTTCATAGCCCCTATGAACATAAAAAAAACTCAGTTTGATTGATATAATAGATTCGTAGATATTCAGAGCCGTCTAAATATTTCGGATGGTCGCCATGTTGGATTGTTAAATGTATAGGCCATTGAGTCATGTACTATTAAAAGAAGCTTATTGCGTAGGTTCATTATTCGAACTTTCACTTCGATCGCATGATTACGACACAAAATATAAAAACTTAATTTTAAAATTCGCACTGCCGCCATCTTGAGGTTATGTAAACAATTGAACTATATTAGATACCAGTGGATTACATTGTTTATAAACATTTCCTGTACCAAGTTTCATAGCGTTTGGAACATTAAATCGCGAGAAAGGTCTATTTAAAATTTTCAAATTCGCTTGGCCACCATGTTCGTTTTGTAGTTAACCGGTTTTTGAAAGTCTTATAGGTGAATTTCCAGTAGTGTCATTTATCTCTGTACAAAATTTCAGGGTGATACCGCTAATAGTTTCAGAGATATAGAATGCCGGTGAAATATATCGCACAGCTGCCATCTTGTGGTTATGTAAACAATTGAACGAAGTTAGATGTCGGTGCATTTCAATGTATATAAACATATACTCTACCAAGATGTATTGTGTTTGGTTGGTTAAATCGCATGAAACGTCTATTTGAAAGTCGCAACTTCGCTTGACCGCCATGTTGGTTTTGTAGTTACCAGTTTTTCAAAAGTAGCATAGGTGAAATTCTAGTAGTTCCCTTTATCACCGTAAAAAAATTCCACGGTGATATCGGTGATAGTTTCTGAGATATTGAATGCTGGTGAAATATTTCGCACAGCCGCCATGTTATATTGGTGACACGTAACAAAATTTGAAGGGCACGGTCGGAGTCGTCTGAAATAGTGCTATAAACTTGCCGAGTTTCATTGAAATCGCTCTAGCCCCTTAGAAGGTATTAGAGGGGAACCACACACCATCACACACACACGGACAAAAGGTGATCTCATGAGCCTACTTTTTCAAAATTGAAAATAGTCTAAAAATATTTCTTTATACTATTTTGTAATTTGTCATTGTTTAATAAATTTGTATTTTTTTTATAAATTTTTGTAATTGTTAATAAAAATTCAGATTGTTTACAAAATTTGTAAAATAGTAACGTTGATAAAAATGGGCAATTGCTTACAACATTAGCATTTATTTCATCAAATATTATAAAATTAGTATTGGATAATGTAACATTAGCATTTATTTGGTTGAACAAACATTATTTATTACAACTATAATTGTTTCTAAGATTATCATCTGGATTTGGATTTGGTGATTGTTCATAAGCATTGACAATTTTTTATAGTATAAGCATTAATTTTGCAATTGTTCATTACTAACTGTATATGTACCGATTCAATTCAACAATCATTCCAATTACTGGAACATGGGAAAATGACCTGAAATAAAATGCATGTGATTAAGTTTTATATATGTAATTTATTTCAGGTTATTCTTCACATATTCTAGTAACAGGAATGATGTTTGTGTCGACCGACTGAAAGCTACACTATTAATTGTTTCACTCAGTTTAACCTCGCCCCTCCTTGCCAACTGCCACTTAAACCCTTGTACTATCCCAGCATTTGCATGGAGTGGAAGTGGGAAACCACTACGCAACAAGGTGGACAGCTAACTTTCTAGTTCGCTGCTTATTATAGAGGTACGGTATCTTATATTCCATGTTCCAAATCACAGTTCCCTAAGGGGTAATAAAGAAAAGTGGTAGGTAATTAGCTCACAAGGGTTTAAGTGGGAGTATCGGGTAATGAAGGTGGTAAGGTTGTTAAAGACCATCCAGTATATATAAGAAATTTTAAACATTTCGTCAGGCAGTGGCAAAGAGGGAAGGGAAATGGGGGTGTGTTGCATAGTTTTATGATGATGATATTTCATTTTTTAATGTAGGCTGGCCTTGGGTTATTGATGGGATACGTATTTATTTCATTATGCTTTGTAATTTGTCACAAGGGCATAAGAATATATCATATTGGTGCTACTACTAATAATAATACTAATAATAACTACAATACTACAAATAAACTGGTTTCAGGGGCCGATAACCTAGATGTTAGGCCCCTTAAAACAACAATTATCATCATCATCATCAATAAACTGGTTTGTGTCAGAATTGCAACCATCTTAATCATTCAATTTTTATCATCGGTAATTTGTTTTGTTTAACGGGTACCGGTACATTGCTAGCAAAATCGTCACTGAGATTTTTCTTTCATGCCCTTCGTGGCGAAATATTAAAATATGAGAATTTTGAGTTTCATGTAGGGATGATCGAAGTACTCTCTACAGACGACACTGAATTTAATACTCAAGATAAGTCCTACAACCGGAGTTCTGCTTGGACATGTTCATGCCCTGTGTAGCTTTATTTACAACTAGCTGCAGTACCCGTGCTTCGCTACGCGTCATAAATAAATTAAAATGTGAAGGTGACAGTTAAAACAGGGGATAGGCGAGGTGCTGCGCAGAGGGAGATTAAGGATGGAACATTTTGTCCAACTACACCGCTCGGCGTTGACCGTGTTTTATAGCACAAATTTAGGTTTTAATCGCTAACCGTTGGAGATACCTTTCAGATAGAAAATGTAATTTTAAACCTCGTATATGCCATCAAAAGTTTGCTATTTCTTAGCGTTCTCTTTTTATTTGAAATGGAAATATGAAAGTTTGAAACCAAAGGGTGTAGTGACGTCACTAAAATGGTCGCCATCTTTAAATAGTGCAAATTATTGAAATCAAAAGTAACCTATATGTTAACCAGGTAAATCAGCTACTTCCATGTAAAATTCATGTAAATCGGACCAGTGGTATGCGTGATTGAGTAATACACTCCCACCATCTCATTTTTAGCCTCGCTTCGCTCGCGTCATAGTCGTGTCATATTGTTATTCAATGAAATGCAGGTTTAACCTCATTAACACCCCTTTTGAACCTGAATATCCAAAAATCCCTCCTTAGTAGACATTTTCGACACACAACAAACATATCCCCAAAATATCATTCTTCTAACATTAATAGTTTTGGTTGGTCGATGAGAGTGAACATCCAAAAATCCTTCCTTAGTGGACGTTTTTCTTCCAGAATTTCACCCCTCCCCATAGGCCCCTTAAATTGTATTTATGAAAAAAACGGTCGAACACCTATTTATTTTATTTATTTATTTATTTATTTATTTTTAAGCTGATTGATTTCCTCCGAGTTTCAAACACCTCACTTATGTCGTTTAAGAGATACACGCTCCGTTAGGAATCTTTCAAACCCCACTTTCATCCCTTTCACCTTATAATATACACTACATCGAAAAACCATTAGACATGTGTCAGCTTATTTTAATGATTAGAATATATGCCAAGTATCACATCCCCAAATGAAACCACTCGTGAGATATTGTTATTCAATGAAATGAACATTTACCCCTTAACACCTCTTTAGTACCTGAATATCCAAAACTCTTTTCTTAGTGGACGTTTTCGACATACAACGAACATATCCCCAAAATTTCATGTTTCTAACTTCAATAATATTGGCTGGGCGATGATGAGTGAGTGAGTCAGTCAGGACATTTTCTTTCAATTATTTTTGATAATTTCACCCCTCCCCATAAACCCCTTAAATTGGATTTATGAAACAAACGGTCAAACACCTATTTACATATTTAAAGCTGTTTTCCCCCTGAGTTTGATGAGTGAGTGAGTCAATCATTTAGGACACTTTCTTTCCTGTTTTTTCCCCACAGAATTTCACCCCTCTCCAAGGGCCCCTTAAATTGGATTTATGACAAAACGGTCGAACACCTATTTACTTGTCTTTAAAGCTGTTTTTCCCGTCGAATTTCAAACTTCTTGCCTATGTCGATTCAGAGATACACGCTCCGTTAAGAATCCCTCAACCCCCAATTTTCACCCCTTTCACCTCATAATATACACCACATCAATAAACCCTTAGACATATGTCTGATTATTTTTAATGATTAGTTTATATACCGAATAACACACCCCCAAAGAAACAACTCATGAGATATCGTTATTCAATGAAATGCACGTTTACCTCCTTAACACCTCTTTAAAACCCAAATAAACAAAAATCATTCCTCAGTTGACGTTTTCGACATACAGCGAACATATTCCCAAAATTTCATGTATCCAACTTGAATAGTTTTCGTTGGGCGTGATGAGTGAGTGAGTCAGACAGGACATTTTCTTTCAATTATTTTTACCAGAATTTCACCCCTCCCCACGGGCCTCTTAAATTGGATTGATGAAAAAACACTTGAACACCTATTAACTTGTTTTTTAAGCAGTCTTTTTCCCCTGAGTTTGATGAGGGAGTGAGTTAGTCAGTCAGTTAGGACACTTTCTCTCCTTTTTCCCCCAGAATTTCACACCACCCCATTGGCCCCTTAAATTAATTTATGAAAAAACGGTCGAACACCGATTTACTTACTTTTTAAGCTGATTTGTTTCACTGAGTTTCAAATTTCTCGCCTATGCCGTTTAAGAGATAGGCCTACACGCTCCGTTAGGAATCCTTCAACCCCCACTTTTCACCCCTTTCACCTCATAATAATACACCACATCGAAAAACTCTTAGACACATGTCTGCTTATTTTTAATGATTAGTTTATATGCCGAGTATCACATCCACAAATGAAACCACTCGTGAGATATTGTTATTCAATGAAATGCAGGCTTAACCCCCTTAAGACCCCTTTAGAACCTGAATATCCAAAAATCCTCCCTTATTGTACGGTTTTGACATACAACAAACATATCCCCAAACTGCCATGTTTCCAACTTCAATATTTTTGGCTGGGCGATGATGAGTGAGAGAATGAGTCAGGACATTTTCTTCCATTTTTTTTCCTTGAGAATTTCACCCCTCCCAATGAACCCCTTATATTTGATTGTTCAAAAAAAAATGTCGAAAAGCTATTTACTTACTTTAAAGCAGTTCCCCCCCCCCCCCTAAGTTTGATGAGTGAGTGAGTCAGTCAATCAGTTAGGACACTTTCTTTTCTGCCCCCCCCCCCTCCCAGAATTTCACCCCTCCCCATGGGACCCTTAAATTGAATTTATGAAAAAACGGTCAAACACATATTTACTTATTTTTATCCTGATTTTCTTCCGCTGAGTTTCAAACTCCTCACCTATGTCGTTTAAGAGATATACGCTCCGTTAGGAATCTTTCAATCCCCACTTTTCACCCCTTTCACCTCATAACATACACCACATCGAAAAACCCTCAGACACGTGTCTTCTTACTTTTTAATGATGAGTTTATATGCCGTGTATCACATCCCCCAATGAAGCCAATCGGGAGATATTGTTATTCAATGAAATGCAGGTTTAACCCCCTTAAGACCCCTTTAGAACCTGAATATCCGAAAATCCTCCCTTAGTAGACGGTTTTTACAAACAATGAATATATCCCCAAACTGTCATGTTTCTAACTTCAATAATTTTGGCTGGGCGAAGATGAGTGAGTGAGGGAGTCAGGACATTTTCTTTCAATTTTCTTTTTTCAGAAATTCACCCCTCCCCATGAACCCCTTAAATTTGATTTATGAAAAAAAAACTGTCGAACAGCTATTTACTTACTTACTTACTTACTTTTCCCCTGAGTTTGATGAGTGAGTCAGTCAGTCAATCAGTTAGGTCACTTTCTTTCCTGTTTTCGCCCTCCCCCCCCCCCCCCGCCCAGAATTCCACCCCTCCCCGTGGGCCCCATAAATTGGATTTATGAAAAACCGGTCAAACAAATATTTACTTCTTTTTTATGTTGATTTTTTTCGCTGAGTTCCAAACTCCTCGCCTATGTCGTTTAAGAGATACACGCTCCGTTAGGAATCTTTTAATCCCCACTTTTCACCCCTTTCACCTCATAATATATACCACATCGAAAAACCCTCAGACACATGTATTCTTATTTTTAATGATTAGTTTATATGCCGAGTATCACATCCCCCAATGAAACCAATCGGGAGATATTGCTATTCAATGAAAGGCAGGTTTACCCCCTTAACACCCATTTAGAACCTGAATATGCAAAAATCCTCTCTTAGTGGGCATTTGCGTCCCTTGAGGAAGCTGCATACCAAATTTCATTCCAATCCGTTCGGTGGTTTCTGAGATTTCGTGATGAATGAATGAGTGAGTGAGTGAGTGGTATTTGACAAATATATAGTAGAAGATGGTGTCAAGTCTTTGTTATGCTAAACTCGGTTGACAGTGCTGTGTGAGTAGTTGAGTAACTAACGGGATTTCAAGTAAAGATCCTCATTTTCTATACTGGTAGTGCAGAGCGCGAATGGCATCCAGTCGGCCGTGTCTCGACTTGAGCTATGTTGCCATGGAAACTATCTGCCTTGCCATTCCTTCATGAGTATATTTTATGATTTGATTTGCCTGTGCTTGAGTGCAAAAGGGCCGAAATCAGAAGAATGAGAAAGACTATCGAAAATTCATGTAGCCAGCGGTTCGTTCTGGGTCCTAAACTATGTGTATGCAAAATTTGGTTGAGATTGGTGGAACGGTGTAGATTTGTATACGGAACAGACCCACCCACATACCCACATACATACATACAGACTTTCACTTTTATATATAAGATGTAATTGCACAGGTTTAAATGTGTAACTAGGAACTTCATTATAACGGCAATTATATAAATTACCCAATTATATGTATAAGGTTGTACGGATAAATACAACATTCAGTCCCTTCCGTTCAATGTCATACCAAACACCAAACAACTCTGAACATGAGGGAGGAGCCAGATTCACTCGCTCGCTCGCGTCATCCAATGGCATACCGTGACTGTGCCTACATAACTGAACGCGCTAGGCTTGCTACACCGTACTGCGCCCGGGACCGGCAGCTTTCATGTCGTTTGGTCTGTTTAAAAGAAGCGCCACGCTACATTTTTGAATGAGCGCCATGAGAGGAGACAGCCAATCCACCGCTAAGCTTGAGCGAGCAGCGAATCACGAGACACCGAACTTACTGAAATATCTTGAAAATCCATAGCCTGCTTCCAGTCGACCAACTGGTTCAGGGAATGGAATCAATAAAGCTCCCATCTAGTGACGAGGATATGAACTGTGCCGGCTGCCGAAGCCCGTCGCTCTCCCCTGGGGCAATGTTTAAATGAATGACAGATAAAACGAAATGATATTGGAGAGTGTTGCTGGAATGAAATTTGTGACTGCGAAGACCGGAGTACCCGGAGAAAAACCTGTCTGCCTCCGCGTTTTCAAGCCTTAATCTCACATAGAGTGACCGGAGTTTGAACCGTGGACCCAACGGTGAGAGGTGGGCATGCTGCCGCCTTCGCCACGGAGGTTCACTGGAATATCTTGATATAGCTTATTCCACTGTTCAACATAGGAGATAACTACTTAATACTTAAAGCCTCAATTTTATGTTAATATTCCAGAAAGAATTATATTGCTATCATTAAGCATTTAAAATATGTTATGAAAGGAAGCGATCATGCATTACGTCATTGTGACCGCTAGGCATGCCTCCTGGCCGTATAAAAGACACGCGTAGGCCTTCCAAAGACATCTATCTTGCTCAAACTATCTTATCGGAATTTCTCTTTTCGCCGCCAGCCTCACTGAAGTCATCTCGTGTGCGTGTTCAAATTCTACGGTATTCGAGAACTGCAATGTTCATATCGGCGAGTTTTGGGCGTCTGGGAAGTTGAATTGAACCTGAATTATTTCACGTGAGTGTTTGAACATAATCTGTTTCGTTTAAGTGCGCTAGCTATTTGGAACTGATTATTGACTCTGAAACATATTTTGTGGTAAAAGAACTGTGGGAGTGATTACACGCTGGAATACTGCTGTGACGTTTCTAGGGACCAAAATTGCGAGAACATTCTTGTAACTGCACGCCCAAGTATAAGCTTTCATCTTCGTGATATACAGTATGTGGCAAATACTTCGAGTGATTGAGAAACGGTTGAAATTGAGCATACAGGGCCTTTCGTTATTCCAGCCATCCTAGCGACTAAAACTGATTCATGAGCGCTAGTGTTAACATTACTCCAACATGTGTGCGGAACATCGTGGTAATCTGAGTTATAGATCTTCTGGACTATTCCACGCTTTGACTGGTGAGATGACCGTGCTCTAAATATTGAGGATGGATTAGGGATGAAACGAAGAAAGAAGATTATGTCCATTTTCCAGCCGCTTAAGGAGACCAGAAATAGACCAGATTATGGGAACTGTCCAGAGCCGATGTAGACTTGGCCAGGATTGGAAGCAGACAGATATGCAGTGGGGCACATAATGGATGAACTGGACTACGCCAACCATGTCCGATCTGGAGGCCGAAATGACATCCTGAATATCTGAAAGTAAGACCACACCATGCATTAGTAGTTATCTCTAGCGTAATCATGTGTATCCAATCTTCATTCCATTTATTTTAGCTTAGCTTATTCTTGGTATTTATCCATATTTTCGTCTTCTTATCCGAGCCTAGTTTCTCGTTATGTTAGCTGTGCTCATTTGATATTTTATTAATCCCAGGGTACCTCAAGTGTTACGTATTCTTGTTTAGTGAGGTTTTGCGACGAGTATCACACATGTTATTTATCTCTACACCCCGAGATTCACTATAGTTTGTGTTAAGAAAATTTGGGATTTATCACTGAATCAGTTTTTGAGTATTGGAAATCATATTTGTCTTTGCGTGCATTTTCTTGTGTGAGATTGATGCTTTTGTTTCGAATGGTTTTCGAATGTGATCAATCTGTAGTAATAATAATTACGATGTTTACAAATATCCCATTGCACATAACCTAGAATTTTCTGAAATCTGAAATAATAATAATAATACAAACCTTTGCATGAAATGATTCATTATGATACAGCGGTGAGAGTTATGAATAAGTGTTGATAGATCTAGCAATCAAATGTCTGAGATATCATTTAATCGAATGTCAACTTATCTCAATTCTGATAATTACAAGCAGATTTACCTGATAATTTATGTACAACTAGAAAATATCATTTGAAAGTATATTTTTTGGAACAATCGCGTGTGACAAAATGAACCGTGTGATTATGACATTGAATAATAGGCGTGCGTGAACACGATGATACATATTTAGTCAATAAGACATTTTTTGAGTGACTGTTCATTATTTTAGTTTATTAAGAATCGCAAGCGTTATGGAATCTATTTTAGAACCCTGAGCGATAAGCAGCAGTGCTATTTCTGTTTTTGTGATATGTTTATGAAATAAAATGGAGTATTTTTAAGAATTCTATGTTTCGTCCATTCCTATATTCAAGCGTGGGACTCGAATTCGGTCCAGTACCATTTTTCATACCCAGTTACCCCTGTGAGTTTTCGAGTCTCGTGCTCAACCGATTTCGAGGTTCACGCATATGTGAGCGTTGGTCTCCGGACTAACGGGCACAGTACGAAATCATTATTTCTCTCCGCACACGAAAGTAACAAATTATTCAATTATTTTGATGAACCTATAATCGTTACAAAGCTGAACATTTGAAAGATGTCTGTCGAAACCCTGTGACGCTACGACCAGCCGTTCTGGAGATAGCATCTGTCTTTGAACAGAAGGGATAGTTTGAGTGTGAAAGATTTAGTGTTGAAATACCGGTATTTAGGTTCGCCGGGGAAATACAAACTAGAGTGACAGTATTGCTGTATCACTTGAGTAGTGGAGCTTTAAAAAGTGCTGTGAGTTAAAGATTTGAACTCATAGCATTTCCCTTAGCGAACCGTGTGGCAGCCGAAAGGTCTTGCACAGCCAGGCAAGAAATATAATTCTCAGTAAGTACCGGTGAAAATCCACAGCCTGCTTCCAGTCGACCGACCGGGTCAGGGAATGGGATGAATGAAGCCCCTATCTAGCGGCGAGGATGTGAACTGTGCCGGCTGCCGAAGCCTGTCGCACTCCCCTGGGGCAATGATTAAATAAATGACATATGAAATGAAATGATAATGAAGAATGTTGCTGGAATGAAATTGTTACAGGGTAAACCGGAGTACCCCGAGAAAACCCTGTCTGCCTCCGCTTCGTCCAGCACAAATCTCACATGTAGTGACCAGGATTTGAACCACGGACTCAGTGGTGAGAGGCCGGCGTGCTGCCGCCTAAGCCACGGAGGCTCTAGTAAGTACTGGAATGTCTTTTTAAAGAAGCTTTCAAATACAGAAGTACGTGATAACTAAAATTTCTCTGACAACCTGTGTTTTGGAGGTGTCTGCAATTGTGTGTGTGTGTGTTTGTAATTTAGGCGAGGATACTCACCTTTTTCCTTTTTACATCACGAGGCCCCGTTCTAACCCTGAGACCAGATCTAAATTTCTTGACTGAATCGTGAATCGAACACGGACCTCATGGGAGACGGCTGTATATGCTAGCCACTACACCACAAGGTGCTCCCCGATAAACGAAAACTAATCATATTCAATAGCTTTCTGTATTTCTATTACCTACCTTATAACGAGTTCAGGTAATCGTCAGTGGTAGCTACGCTCGCTAAAGCGAAGCGTTAGGCCATGGGGCCAAGCTCCTACAGACTCGGTAGACGCGTAGGTTTTAGCCCCACCGTCGGCCATCCATAAAATGGGTTTTCTTGGTTTCGCATTTTCAACACCAGGCAAATGCTGGGATGGTTCCTTCAGACAGGACACGGCCACTTCCTTATACATCCTTGTCGGTTTCATTCATTTCATCTCTTATTAATTCCTCTCATGTGCTTGGCGTCAGGAAGGGCATCCGACGGCAAATGCCATCCGCCACATAGCATTTCGTCTCATCCCCGACCAGAGGGGCTTGAGGGGGGGGGGGGGGGAGGTGACTATCTTGGAAAATTCTGAGTATTCTCAGGGGATTGTCACCGCAAAATGCCCCGAAATATCAACCAATATTTTAGAGCATATACTGTAATTTAGTTAGTTATTGTTGTTTTAAGGGACGGAACTACGAGGTCATCTGCCCCTAGCGTACAACTTTGAGTAATTCTTTTAGATAAGAGTTAATTGTAAAATTCTAAGTTTATATAGCCTACAATTTAGTGTAAATACCAAAAAAATATAAAATACAACACAAATAACATTTTATACCTAATGAATTTCCTATTATGGCCTATGGAGTATGAATGGCACATATCTTAATATTTGTCAATTTATTAAGCAGAAAGATAAACAGTTTTTTTTAAATATTTTTTACAAACTGATAATTTATTTCTCAATAGTACAGTGCTGTGGAATTCTCAGTTTTGCCTCACAAGGCTCGAGTGTACCCCGTTCCAGCCTTCACACCAGAATTGTTTTTTTTGGCACAGCCGGCAATCGAGTTTGGACCTCCAGGAAGGCAGCCAAGAATGGTAGCCACTACACCCCGAGGTAGTCTAATTTCAATCTTAATATTGTTTATAATTTAGCCAAAATGTTAAGTTTAGCGTACAACCAATTTTACAATTATATTATGCTTTTACCAAAGCACTTTCTTAATTTTTATTGGCTTTTCTAGGGGGAAAGGGGGGGAGGAAGGAGCCCACACAGCTCCCCCCTTATATACGCCCCTGTCCTCGACCCCGTTGGTAATGGCAGAGGCGGCCCTAGCATAGTTTTCAGGAGGTGCGAGATCTCATTTATCCCCCCCCCTGCCCCCCTCCACCATTTCCCCCTGTAGAGACTAATCTGAACATAGAGACTAAAGGTAACATTCATGTTTTGCATCATTAACAACACAGACTCCGAAAGATTAGTGTAGTATTATGGAAGAGAAACAATAACAGTAAAATGAAACAATATTCTTTTAATAATTTCTCATTTAGGGCACTTGGCTCGATGCGAAGATTGGTTAGTGTAAGTAGTGGGGGTAACAAGGGAGCTGTGACTCCCACTACTTTCATATAAACTTCGCCGATATCTCCCGAACGCATGATCGGATTTTAACGAACGAGGCGTTGTTGGCGTTGGGGTGACGTCCTCTTCGCTAAGAATGTGTGTTGGTACTTTTTTTTTGAAAATTGTTGATTTTGAAAGAGGCGCTATTTTGGAAACGGTGAAGATCAGAAAAAAGTTTGTTCGACGTTAATGAAAGGCGGTATGCCCTTTAAGTGGACAGCAAGTTTGAAGTGTGTAGCAGGAAACAAAATGATAGCCTACTTTCTCGCGAACATTGGCGGTAATTGGCGAATGGATTGTTGGATTTTAACGAATGAGGTATTGTTGACGTTGGGGTGACGTCCTCTTTGCTAAGAATGTGTGTTGACATTAACATTTTTTTAAATTCTTGTTTTTGAATTTTTGATTATTTTGGAAACGGTGAAGATAAGAAAAAAGTTTTTTTTACGTTAATGAAAGGCGCCTATGCCCTCTAGGCAGAAACCAAGTTTCAAGTGTGTAGGCCAAAAGAAAAAAATGAATTTTGAAAAATGATCACTATTTTGGAAACGGTGAACTTGTCAAAAAAGTTTGTTTGGGATCAATAGTTGGTATTTACTCCATCTACCTGCACGATAAATTTGAAGTCGCTAGGTGAAAAACCTATGCACGTTTTGGGGATTTAACCTATTTTTTTTGTCATATTTGAGATATTTTTGGAAAACGGGAATGACTTATGGGTATGATGGAGATCATGTTGTCTTTTTCGCCATGATGGATTGGATGGGGGAGGGGAGTTATACACCCTTTTTGAAAAAAGTGGGTTTAGTCTAATTAAATAAATAAATAAATAGGGGTTTATTACAAAAAATCATGTTTATTGACCCATGAATTAAACGTGGAAGGAAACCCTAACCACTTTACAAAATATTTTGATCCTTTGACTTTAATTACTCGATCAATGAGATAATCGTTGGGATATAATGTTTTTTGCACTTCTTCATAATAGAATCGTCCTTTGATGGGTTGACCGCTAAGAGATACGTCACTGGTTGACCTAGCTTGACTTGGCGAATTTTAAAAATTTCTGTCGACCATTCTGGAGTGTACGATTTTGAAAACACACTTCTATGTTTACTGATGCGAACAAAATCTCCAATTTTAAGGTGATGTCGCCTAGGGTCAGCCCGTTTTATAGGGTCAGTCTATTGAGTCTGAGTAGGTTCTTGATGCTGAGACGAGGTTTCATGCCGATCGTGGAATGAATGGTGTTGTTTTATTGAGGGTAAATTGATGAAAGCAGATGGCAGCACACCCACGACGTGTATTATTATTAACTAATAGTTTCAATATGATGATTATAAATAATATAAATGGTGTTTCAAATAAAATTATTTTTTAAATTATAATCAATAAGAAGAAATTACAATGCATTATTATTAACTAATAGTAGGAATATCATCATTATAAACAATAATATAAATGGTGTTTAAGTTTTTTAAATTATAAACAATAAAAAGAATGACAGTGCATTATTATTAACTACTGGTTTCATTATGAACATTATAAATATTGCTATAAATGGTATTTGCCACGGTGGGTGAGTGGTTATAGTGTCGGACTACCAACCCCAAGATTGCAGGTTCGCCCCTGGCCATGGTAAGTGATTTTTGAAGGCGACAAAAATCACGATACTCATGTCATACGTTGTTGGCATGTTAAAGAACCCATTTGAATTCAGTAGGCCGTGTTCAATGGCAAAATTAATCTCGGGATTTTCCGCCAACACAAAGTTCCTCCATTCTCTACTTGAAAGCGCTGTAGTGTCAAGGAGTTTAGATATCTAACCTCCTTGACTTTCATAGTGTTCAAAGGAACGACGAAATTCGACATGCAAGCTACCCTCTGGGTGTCAATTAGCAAAGCTTGCACCAGGCACCCGAGGCCATACGATATTATTATTATTATTGTACTAAATAATAAAATAAGTTCAATCGTCATGGGCTTAAGGGTCGCTTGTACATTAAACACCCTCCCCATGCACCGCAAGCACAAGTAAAAAAATAAAAGTAAAAAAACATGTTTTAAATGTAGTCAAAGTAGCATATAAAAAATTAACAAGTTTAGGACTATGATTTTATTATTATTATTATTATTATTATATTGTAATAAAACATATAATTATTATTTTGTTTGTACAAAACCATGTGACCGTTAAAAATAATGTGTCTTATTATTAATATTATTATTATTACTGTTACGTGCAAAGCCCGTCCCAACGTTATTAATATGCATCTCCTCTACGTACTGTATATGTATCCCCTTCCATTTGAAGCGCCCGCTAAGATGCCTTGGTTTGGCTAATGAACTTGAGATGGCAGCATCTCTCGGCTCCTTGGGCTGGAGTTGTGTCTTCTGCCGCTAGAGTGAGACTTTGGTACCTTCTGATCCCGTCTCATCGTGACATATTTGAGAAAAAGTATATTATTCTACGTCATTAAACAAAAGACTATATATGCATCATGCTGCCAAAACATTTTAATGGTGTCGTGTGAATATTATTTGGTTAAGCACATTGTCGTAGTGTGTGGCAAATTAGGATTGGTCCAATTTAAATAAACCTGGTGATGTTGGGTGGCCGTCTTCGCGATTGTCCTCCATCTTGTGAATTTTGACTTGTGACTGATCGCTGGGTGAAGATAGACGCATATTGTGAATCTCGTCAAGGGGCGAGGGCTTATGCCCTCGTCCCCGCTAACCTGGGGATATATCCCAGTATTTTGATGATACATGAAGAATTTAGTGTGCAACTATCATCTGTGATAATCGTGTAAATATTTTCTTTGGCCTTAATATTGAAATGCGATGTTTGGTGTCCTTCTCTTCGACGGCGGTTGGCAGCCATCTCATATTTTATTTTATTTTTGGTGATATAAATCCTTTAAGGATATCTAAGTAGTGTTGTAAAAATTAGTGTCTCCCCAAAAGGCTTTATTAAGGTATGTTTTGGCATTTTATTTATTTAAAATTTTTGGAGCTCCATATTTTTCATTATGTACTGAGTGTTTTGTTTTTTGTTCTGAAGGTTGACTTTGGCCTAGATATGTCACCTCTGAATATGTAAAATGTTGTGAAACAATATTAGTCCGGGGAACACTAATGTTTTTCTTCTAATTTTATTATTGGGCGTCTTGCTAAGGAATTTTCGTCTTATTATATTCTTGTACTGACCAGACGAATCTATTAACACTAGGCCTAAATTTGATCATTCGTCGGTCGGTTTTTAGTTTGATCCGTTGCCTTTTAAAAACTATTTGATCTCGTAATGTCTAGAGTTTGTTTATATCTTGCTGTTTTCTCACTGGAGAAGATTTTTTTTAATGTAAAATTAGGCGTTTGACATAAATACGTGCTGATATACCTTTAACTGTTCTTGGTCGCCATGGTAACTTGTTGACAGTAGTGCATTGTGGGTTTTGTTTCTGGCGTGTGTTTGAAGTGCACGTTCATGGGTCATGGTGATGTTGTTTAACTTATTTTGGTTTTAAATTATCCTTTGGTTTTCCTTTTTGGAGTTTTCTTTTTGTACTCATGCGTTATTCTTTCGGTACCTTGTTTATGGTAAAATTTTGCACTATTTACTTTTTTTTTTTGATTCTCCAAGGCCCTCATGGTTCAGTTGGGAGTATGTCAGGTACATTTTAAGTGTTTAAATTTTTTTGTGGCTTGTCATTATCTGAGCTCAGGTAATTGTTAATTGATATTGACCTTTAACTTTTTTTAAATCTACAGTGAGAATTCAAGCTGAGGTTTTATTTTATTTTTGTAATTTAATGCTGGCTGATGCATGTTCTGTTCTCTGGTGGAGGTGTTCTTTTAAATTTAACATTAAATGTTTCTTTTAAAGCAAGCTACTGTTGTTGCATCATTTCGTCGGTGGCAGTTCTGTTGGTTATCGGGGGTTTTTCTGTAGACGAACCTGTGGGTCTTCTCCTTCTCCACCTTCTTCCACCTATAGGTGTTCTTCTGGCCCATCCACCCCCACCATCCCGTGTCAATTATTATTATTATTATTACCGGTATTATTATTATTTTGTAATAAAACATGTCAGTATGATTTTGTTTGTACAAACCCATGTGACCATTTAACACAATGTAACGTTAACTTTAAATTATTTATTTATTTATTTAATTAGTAAATAGTGTTCATTTGTTTCTTTGTTTGTTTTTTAACTTATGGTTGCATTGCATGAGTGCGTGTGCTAAATTAACAAGCTATCCTTAAGCGCATGATGTTTCAACTTATTTTAAAATCTATACATGTACATCAAAAGAAAGTAAGAAAACATGCATCATAGGCAATGTTTGTATTCTCGTAGCCCTAAAGGATAAAAATATTTATCTAATTAAATAGTGAACCTACAAAAAATTACCATTTACCGGTAGTCATTATAAGCATCATTGTATTAATGTAGCCCTTAAGGCTAAAATACAAACATAAGAAGTGAAGAAAATTATTATTATTATTCTTTCTTCGATTCGGCCAACTAGGGACCACGTCAGTTCAACTGTCTCTTCTTCCGAGCTCTAACTACCGTCCAGTGTTCCCTCATTCGTCTCCGGTGTTGTTCTTTCCTCTCTTGGGACCACGCCTTCCCTGTCTTCAGCTTCGGCTTTTCCTGGAAACCTTATTGCGTACGTAGTTTTTCCTGAAGTGGAACACGTTCCTGGATATCTTTAGGGGAAATTTCTATTTCACGTAGATCTTTCTCAACTTCCGTAAACCATGCCCCTTTTGTTTTCTTATCTTGAAAGTACGTCAATATCCGTTTTGATATCCTGCCTGGGCTCATTCGTGTCACGTGGCTATCAAAGGCAATCCTTCTTTTTTCGAAGCGTGTCACTGATCTTCTCCACGTGCTTGTACAATTCGTGGTTGTGACGCCTTCTGTACTCGCTGTTTTCCTTGATGGGACCCAGGATTTTCCTCAGAATCTTCCTTTCTTTAGCCTCTAGTTTTTCCATTAGACCTTTCTTGTTCATTATTAGAGTCTCAGCCGCATACAGAGCCGCTGGTCGAATAACAGTGCAGTGATGTCTAATTTTGGCGTTTAAGGATATCGATCTCTTATTGTAGATGTCTTTAGTCAGGTTGTACGCCATTTCCATTTTATTAATGCATGACATGAAGGCTTCCTTCTCTGATAGGTTAGGCTCCATCCATTCTCCGAGGTATTTAAACTTTTTTGCCTTCAGAACTTTTCCTAGTCCGACCTCCAGTTCCCTGGGCGCTGATTTTATGTTTGTCATGAATTGTGTGTTCTCAAAGGAGATTTGAAGCCCAGCCTTCAGTGCTTGATTTTTCAGCTGGTCAAGTTGTTCTTCTGCCATATCAATGGAATCTGAAAAGATCACTAGATCATCTGCAAAAGCTAGACAGTCAATTGTAAGATTCATATACTTGTACCCTAGCCTTAGGCCATTTTCTACCCTTGAATTTTTCATTTCCTTCCGCCATTCTCGGATGACCTTTTCCAAAACACAATTGAAGAGAAGCGGTGATAGCCTGTCTCCTTGCCTCACTCCTGTCCTGATTTCAAAGGCATCAGACATCTCTCCTCTGAACTTCACTTTGGAGGTTGTGTTGGTCAGGGTAAGCAGGGTAATTGATTGTGTCTTGTTATCTAAGCCAAACTCTTCAAGGATTTGCAATAGGATGGTTCGATCAATTGAGCCGTATGCTTTCCTAAAATCAACAAAGGTCATCACGAATTCCCTATTCCTGAGTTTCAGATATGAAAGGATGGACTTCAGATTCATAATCTGCTCAGCACATGATCGTCCCTTTCTGAAACCCCCTTGGTATTCCCCCAGTTGTTGATCGATTTGTTGTTCCGCCCTATTCTGTAGAGCTTTTGAGAGGATCTTGTAAGTTATAGAGAGATGCCACGGTAATTGTTCACATCAGTTTTCTCCCCTTTTTATGTAGTGGATGAATTACGGCAGAGGTCCATCCACTTGGGAGTTTATCGCTCTCCCAGATCTCTTGAATAATTGCAACAAGCTTATCGACTGCTTTTTCCACTGCATGTTTCCACAATTCAGCAAATATCAAATCTTCACCCGATGCCTTTTTGTCCTTCAGCTCTTGGATGATCTTCGTGATGTCAGCCTTCGTAAGGGGGGGGGGGGGGACAAATCCGGGTGGATGTTTGGGTTTATTTCATCAACGAAAGGGGTTTCAGGAGCCTCACAGATGAGGAGGTTTACAAAATAACTTGCTAGAATCTGACAATTATCTTTATCATTGTAAGCTAATTTCCCGTTGGAATCTTTAAACTGTAGACTTGGGGGGTTGTATTTGTTCAGACTGTGCTTCAAGGTTTTATATAAGTTACGTGTGTTATTTTTCTGGAGGTCTTGCTCAATCTGTACCAACTGCTCCTTATTAAACGTACGTTTCACGCCTCGGATTGTTTTTGATGCAGATTTTCTCGCGTTTAGGAAGTTGACCCTGTTTTCTTCATTTTTATGGCAATTCCATTTCTGCCACGCGACCTGTCTTAGCTGAACTGCTGTATCACACTCATGATCGCACCAAAAATGCTTTCTTGATTTTGTGAGTGGGACAGTCTCCTTTGCTGTTCTGACTATAGCCTCTTGTAATTGTTCCTAATTCTCTGGATTTAAAGTTTCCAACTTGTGGGTGAATTCTCGGTTGCTCCTTAGCTTGTCTCTGTCAAACTTACCAGTTTTTCTTGGAGTAATCTTCTTGTTATTTCTTGGAATTAGTCTAACTTTGATCTGCGATAGGCAGAGATCCGAGTCTAAGTTGCCACTTCTCTGAACCTTTGCGTTCTGGATCTCTCGTTGCGCTTTCCGTGCAATGGCGACATGATCAATTTGGAATTCACCAAGGTTGGAGTTTGGAGAAATCCAGGTCTTCTGTTTTCTGGGTAGGTGTTTGCACGCCGTTGACTTCAGGACCAGATTGAATGCTCTGCATAACTCCACAAGCCTCTCTCCATTACGATTAGTTCTCCTGTGAGCTGGGTAGTTTCCAATAATCTTCTGATATTTTCGTTCTTTGCCAAGCTGGGCATTGAAATCCCCTAGCAGAATGATGATATGTTTGTCAGGTACCTTTGAGAGGATATATTCTAGCTCCTCCCAGAATGCGTCAGTTCCTTCCGGGTCCTTCTTATTCGCCTGATTGATTGGCGCATGTACGTTCACCATTGTGTAAACTCTATTTGTACACTGAAAAGAAAGAGTAGAGACTCGGCTGTTAGGGGATGTAAAGTCCACAATCGAACCCAAAATCTTCCTGTTGACAATAAATCCTATGCCTAAGCGTGGGATGGTTTTTACTACACGTTTACCGGTCTTGCCTTTGAAGATTCTATAACCTTGTGACTCGAAGCACTGTTCATCCGTGAATCTTGTTTCCTGAATTTCAACGATCAATATTTGATATCGGGACAAGACATCAGTAACCTGTTTGAGTTTGCCGGTCTTAAGAAGTGAGTTTGCGTTGAAAGTAGCAAAAAAATTCCGGCGTTTGTGTCTGATCTTTCCTGGAGTCTCCGATAACTCAACGCATGTCTGCGCAGGCTCCCCAGAATCCGAAGGCCTGCATGCTTCACTCAAGGTGAAGGTGGATTGGTTACCACCTGGGGTAGTAGCTTTTGCTGAATTTTTCTCCATGCTTTGAACAGTTGAAAAACTGTAGATTGGGGTCAGTGATATTTCGCACTGACCAAAATACAACCAAGGTTGTGAGCCTTGGAGGGCCTCATGATGTCTTCCGGCTAAGAGAAGGCATTTCCTCCTACTCGAAAAAGGTATGGTTTTCCCGCCAATACTCGGGTTGCTGATTGCAGTGGTCACCCACTGGGCGATGGGGTCGCCACATCCCTACGCCATATTATTATTATTATTATTATTATTATTATTATTTACCATTATAAACCATAAACAACAGTTAATAAACGTCAAACTGTTGAGCACCGAAAAAAATTGTTTTTGATTTAGTAAGACATCAATAAACAAAAAACACTCATGGCTTGCGTACAATAATTATTCGTTTTCTAGTTTTACAAACCGAATCATGCAACGATTTTTTCTCCCTCATAGATTAAATACGCAGGGTGAAAACTTGAATTGACATCTTCCATGACATTATCAGGTAGGTTATTAAATCGTGTGGGTAGAAATGGCTCAATGTCTGGACAAATGCAAAGAGCTCGTTCACCAAATTTGGTTTTTAATTTTTTATTTTATGAATGCGAAAGGCTGTTTGTGTAGGCAATTCACTCAATTTCTTACGTGCAAAGCCGCAATCTTGGCCAATGGCGTTCAAGGCGTCCATGGTTGGCAATAAGGAAAGAATATAGTGTTAATTTTAAACACTCTTATTCTTATACAACAACAACACTGTCAATACATTAAAGAATGTTGTTTTTATGCCTGAGCGTTTAACGCCTAAAGTTGTAGATAGTATTGGTTAAATTAACAAAAATATATAATAATGATTGTAAGAGGTACGCGATAACTGTTGAACCAACATCAACAGTCAATTTTTTTGTGTTTCATGGTCCACATGACTTAAATAGGTATACTGTTGTAAATTACAATTATCATCGATAAGAAAAAATTGTGTTTTGGTGCGTATGACATCCATTAATAGTGCTTGATGAATTTCTTGCCACGGACCCCGTCCGTCAAAACTTGTGGTTTTTAACACTGGAAGAAGCAACAACTGTGTTTGCTGAATGTAAACTAGGCTGTCTGCGATATGATGATTCATATTATCATACATGCTCATGTTTTGTAAAAAAAAGAAAGAAAGAAAGAAACCAAGCTATCATTTTAAACTATTTTTAAAGCTATAAATAAACCAAAACCTTGTTTTAAATTTTCTTTTAAATTGAAGAAAGAATAGTTGGTTTCTACCATAGGGTAAAGGGAGTTGTTAAATGGCATTAATAACGTGCAAAAGCATCATTAGACAAATCAATTAAAATGTATTTATCGGGATAGGGTTCAATTCCTTGCGCATCTGCTAATGAAGTGACAAAACACTGCCGAAACGTATTTAAAAAATTTGGTAAATATGTAAATGGTATTAAATCACCACTATTTTTTATTAAAAATAGTGGAGCTCTGACATCTATAAAATCTAAAATAAGGTTTTGGTTTAAAGGTTTATTACCAACTAAGCCTGTCTTTTGTATAGGTACAACTAAGACTTGTTTATGTTGTATCATCAGTAACTGATCTTCAACTTGTGATCAAAGGGCTTCATACATTTTTTCTAAAATGATGAATAACAAAATTCCAAAGTTATTGTTATAATTATTATTATTATTATTATTATCATTATTATTATTATTAACATGTATTAATTCATCTTATCAGTTATATGGGTGGCTCAAAAGTTTGTGGCAACAGTTTCTTTGACAGATTAACAAAAACGTAGGCGTATGGGCAATGTCCACATGACCACTGTATTACCTTTCGATAAAATGCATGTAAAACAAACAAATAATTGTCCCACACTGTGTAGCCTACTTCTAAAAGTTGACATTCATTTTCGTCGTTTTCAGACAATACAAGAATTTGAAAATTATTTTATAGAAAATGTTTTATGAAGATGAAGTGTGAATCATTTTCAAGATCGCTTGGAGGTAAATGTATGCCTCTGTTGTCAATAGGTAATAGTATATAATCTCCTTGTTGAATGAGTCGTATACGATTCCCCTGTCGGCCTGCAAATTCGCACTGCATACTGTTATAATATATAGTATGCACAGATACTATAAACAAACAACTGCATGCTAATGGATGCCTATAAAGGTAAAGTTAACATACCATGCAATTTATTAAGCATTCTTTTATATCCAAGAAACAAAACAAAAACAATACAAATTTAAACCAGGGTGTGTGTTTTCCATAAACATGAATGCACCATAAACTAAAAAAATATATAGCCAAATGTCTTTATCAAAGTAAAGTATGTTCCTAAAAGCCGAATCCAACCAAAAAACAACATATGCATCTCATATTCTTGTTGTTGTTAGTTTCTAAGAGACCGTATTCTATGTTGTGAATATTGATTCATAAGTAACGTAAAATAAATTTGACGAAATGCTTGTTGACGATATGAACTGGTTCCTTTCTCAGCAGGGATTTATAAAAGTGGAAACAAAACATATTTGACGTTACTGGAAAACAGACACTAAACAAGGGTTTTGTACATGGCGTACACCAATAAAACTGGAAAATCATCCTCATCCGCTAATTTAACAATCACTTGTTTCATCGATAAACCATACCATGATTTATGAATTACTTCTATAGATACACTATTTTCAAAACCAAAATTTAGCATACAGAATTTGCAATAGTAATGACTTAGATCATGAAACAAGTCATCATCATCATCATCATCATGATCAATGATGCTGTTATAAAATGTGGTATCAATGCGCACTTAGTGTTTTTATACTCTGAAGGATAGGCCACACGTTGTGGATTATAATTTACCATCGTTGAATATTCATTAAAAGTAGTGTGTTTGGTAACAATAAAAGAACCTTCATCATGGCTCATCATTGAATCTGAAAAGTAGTTATAGACGTTTTACTAAGCATATACAGTATATATTAAAAAATGTCAATTTATACACAGTCTGTCCCCTAAGTCAATAGCAAAAATAAAATAAAAAATAAGCAAAACACAAAATAAATAAATAAATGACCATCTGTCTGTTGACTTTTTTTATGCATTAGGTTTAAAAAACAATTTCTGTTCAGTTATTCGTCTGGTGTTGTTTTGTAATACATCACCACTGATAACACAAGTCATAATGTGTGTTTTTCTCCACAATAAAAGCAAGATTTTTTTTGTTCTTGCATCAGGTCTATTAACCTAGTGAGGCCTATTAAGCCACATGTCAACTGAGGGTAGGCGGTCAGTTTGCTGAAACATGAGGCTTATTAAGCTAGTATCTAGTGGGGCCTATTAAGCAACATGTCTACTGAGGGTGGGTGGTCAGTTTGCTCAAACATGAGGCTTATTGAGCCAGCATATAGTGAGGCCTATTAAGCATCATGCCTGCTGAGGGCGGGTGGTCAGTTTGCTCAAACATGAGTCTTATCAAGCCACCATCTAGTGAGGCCTATTAAGCCGCATGTCTACTAAGGGTGGGTGGTCACTTTGCTTGAACATGAGGCTTATTGATTGAGCACCTAGTGAGGCCTATTAAGCCACATGTCTACTGAGGGTGGGCGGTCAGTTTGCAGAAACATGAGGCTTATTAAGCCAGCACCTAGTGAGGCCTATTACGCCATATGTCTACTGGGGGCGGGTGGTCACTTTGCTGAAACATGAGGCATATTAACCAACTAGCTAAAAAAAGCCGACATGTTTTAATCTAGCTTGTGCACAGTGAGCTATGCAAACGTTCATGCATGCCTCTCTTTATGCGATGACAGGCAAATAGCACAAGACATACAGTTTATATACAACTACTGTATTTACACACATTCACACATCCTTGCATACATCCATGCACACAGGTTAAAAAGCAAAAATTATATGATATACTACAATTTTTTATTTGTATTCCAAGGCTCAACATGGCATCACGCACTTCATAGCAATCAAACCAAACACTTGCCGTATTGTACAATAACAATAGCAACAACCATTACTTGTTGTAACCAAAGGGAACGCTTGTCATCATATCCCGACAACACTGCCTTTATCATCCAACAAGGCGAGTGTTTTTTTCTTTGTTTCATTAAAAATAAATTATGGTTTTTAGACAGAATCCTAAACTATGTGTAACATGCCTGTGTGGGTTTGAAGGACATGTTTATAATCATCCACACAAAGGCTTTTAACCACGTGTTGGCTAATTCCTTTAGATCGCATAGATTCGCATTGATTCATCTGTCGAAAACTATACATTTTCGGCGCGAGACCTACAAACTCTAACATCATGATGTCTGAACACTCATCTTTCATTAAACCAATTTTTTTTGTTCAGATGGGGGATATCGAACACATTCTTTTCAGTAAACGAGGACGTGTCAATCCATTTTGGGTTTTCATTCATAACGACATATGGATCACAGTCACGGATATGGTAAATGAAACTATCCGTGCCTGTATATAACAAGGAAATGGTACCAAATTGCTCCATTGCAAAACCATAGTGAAATTCATACATGTGCAATTTAGAAAAATCTAAAATAACTTGGCCGAAATAGATGGGTTTATTAATGACCACTTTAGTTTTATCGAGTTCAATAGTGACTAAATCATGATCAATAACGTTCAAAGATTTGAAATTTGGTTTTGCAACGTATTTTTGCGGACCCCATCTGCCATGCCATGTGTTGACCAGATGTATATCCCTATACTGCAACACATTTTCAAGACCCTTGCCATAAATACAATTATTCATCAGTTTAAAAAAATATTTGAAATGGCTGAGTGGCACTTTGTCTGTGACTGGTATTTAAATCCATGTATGGCTTCAACCACCGTTTTTGACAGAAAGAGGTACCTCTATGGACTTTTTCAGGGTTAAGCCCTGGGCTAAACATTCTACCAGCATATCAATGAGCAATACATTGTGATTTTTGTCATACAAGGTGCCCATCAATTTTTTATGATTACCCTTACTCTCGGGCGGCACCATTTTCTCTATACAAAAGGGGAAATCACCATGTCGCCATCTGAGATCGGGGGAATTAGCTAAGTCAACGTCAAGGACATATACTACGTTCATTAAAATCTTTAATTTCATCCTCAAACAGTCAGACAAAGTTTTTGTAAGGCAGCGGTCTGCTCATGGCGAAACCGTATAAATTGTTTACATCGAAAAACATCCAGTAAGATTCTGGTTCTTCGGGACAATAATCAGGCATGTAATGATTATTTGCCTTGGCATGTCGCTGATTGAGCGATAAGAACCCACCACGAATTCCTTTTTCCATCATCAACACCATATCGGGATCCGTCAGTAAATCAAGCTCTATTTGGGTATATTTAAGCGCAGCGTCCCAACTTAACCCCGGACTGGTATAGTAGTGGGCGGGTTCGAGCCCGTATATCGAGTGACATAGCTGACGGAACGTTCCAAATAAGTCTGTCAATAACAACACATCTAATTTTAAGTAGTGCATAGCATATTGACCCATATTTTCTATGGCAAAGGCCTGCCAAACATGGTGTGCGTGGGCATATTCTTCTTCACTGATGGTGCTTTGAGTTAACTGAGAATTTTTTCTCTAGGGGGCAAAGTCGTTTCTTTAAGCATATCGAAACTTGACACGTAATCATAAGGAAAATGACCTTAACGAACACACAGTTTAAATGGTTTTGTATCCGTAAAGTGGGATTGGGTAAGTTTCAACTCATCCTCGCTTAAGCCTTTCACAAGGCTATCCAGCGAACTAGACATAAACTTGAATGAGTCGAGAAAACGAATGCTCATTGTTCCTTTTCCCCATGAAAGAAAAATGAAGCTCTCGTGGTTCTTAGCCAAAATGGTGAATTGGCTCTTATCTACACGAGCAAATACTTTAACAATGAAGTGGAGGTCATAGCTAGAGAAATCGTGTAAGAAGACGGGGAGAAAGCGAGGTGTAGAATACTTCAAATTGCATTCTCTATGAGCGGCACCTCTAAAATGCCCTGCCCTGTGGCAGTGATCTCCTACTTTTTTCTCCGCCTAAAATAGGCTTTCCGCATATGTGGCAGGTGGTGGCTTGATCATATTCTTTTTGCTGTACATCATTCATCTGAATTGGTACAGGGTTGTTCAACATATTTTCTACTTTGCCCCCTAAAGCCGCCATTTAATAAACAAACCAGTGCGCACAATCTGAACCTTTGTGACTTACATACTCACATTGGGATTTATCATAGGGACAGAGAACATAATATCCTACAGCAAAAGGCTCATGTTTCTGCACTGGACAGGTTGAGCTTGTATGGAGGTTTGGTTCACATCCCTGAAGGGGGACAGTAAGGGCCACAAAATCAGCATAAACAATAAATGATATCATATGTTGTTTATTAGTGGCCTTATATTTCAAGACTGCGTGATTTCCTTGGGACAAGACTATCATTACTACCGCCGGCCCTTTGCAGTCTCCCGTATGTCGTTCCAAAAGTTCAGCAGTTCCAAAATACTGAAGGCAGCGCTCGCAAATGTGTTTTTACCATTATAGTTAGACACTTGGCTGCTTACTAGTTTTCCTTAATTCTTTATCCAACGAAACTGGCTTTTATCCCTATGAGACAATAATAGTAATTGAATATGATATTGTTTGTCTCTTTGCTAGCATACAAGGGGCCGACAATGTTGCTACCCTCAACGCCATATACCATGAAGGAAATATTTGGATTATCTTTCTCAAATAAATGAATTTTATCTACAGACATGGGAAATGAAACACACTGTAGATTCAGAGTTTGTTTTAAGTTGTTAAACATAGCTTTGTACGTCCCTGATCTACCAGCATTTTGTTGATGATTTTCACAGGGCTGCAAATACTAGCCACACTCCAAAAAAAGCAGTAATCGTCTGTGTTGCATACATTGGTCTCTGCCTTTCTCGAAGCGATAAAGCTCGGTTTGGGAATATAGCTACTTCCTGCATTCAATGGATTTTATTTACAAATAATAATTTGAAAATATACAATGCTATT
The DNA here is from genome assembly GCA_946902985.2 of Meconema thalassinum. Lineage (NCBI taxonomy): Eukaryota > Metazoa > Arthropoda > Insecta > Orthoptera > Tettigoniidae > Meconema > Meconema thalassinum. The sequence continues at coordinate 150,688,002 of OX336397.1, forward strand.
CAGAGCCAGGCTATTTGGTCCGTCTTGTAACTTATCAAATTTACTGATAAGCCCATCAATAGCATTTTTCTGATACCACATTTCAAAATTATCGGATATCAGTAATTTTTCCATTTTTGTACAAAGATTAAACATATGTTTTTCTTCAACATTATTTTTTATCAAAATAAATTCACATAGAAATTCGAAATTCATTTTTAAGGCGAGATGTGATGATAACCCCTGCTTGCTTTCATTCAGAAAAATAGGCAAACACGATTCGACAAATTCTTTAGGGGATAGACAGTTTTTCGCATTATAAATTCGGCCCGAACATATTCTACTTTTAAAACATTTGGCTAATGGTTGCCATTCTACGTCTTCACACATGGACGTAGACATAATTAAAAATCAACAGTAAATGGAATGTTAACTCACCTTATAAATGGAGTAATCCAAAAAAAGCAAATTCAGATGTCTTCTAACACACTAGTACACACTCTCACTCACTCACACACAAACACAAGTCGTAGCATCTGTTGTTGTTGTTTCTCCAACTGAAGGTGGAGACAGCAGACATCAGACAGCCAGTTAGTCGCAATGTGGGATAATGCTTCTTTCTTTCAAAATATATATATATATATATATATATATATATATATATATATATATAATCTGTAAAGCAAAGCAATAAGACCCTTTATTAGTAATGGTTATATATATATATTAAGTAAACATATGTATTCATTCATTCAGTTATAGTACATAATAACAAAACATACACAAAAAGGTTTCAGAAATGCAATAGAATTAATCATACGCACGCACATACAATCAGACACTCACTCGGGAAATAGTAAGCTAATTTTGCATAAAAAATCAATATCTTCATAAAGTACCTTTTCAATATCAAAATTTTAGCTTAGTGGGCTACGCTGCTACTCCCAATCGTCTGTTGGCACGCACACAGTTTAATTCTGCAACAAAAATAAATGTATTCCATAAGTTCATTCATTAGCATTAAATAAAATAGCATTCATTCATTTTAGCCTAAGTCATAACAATATGTACATAACTTTTGCAAATTAATAATATATTTTTTTTTTCAAACTAATATTTCCATAGCTGCTTTAATTTGTCCTTTTTTACTTGATATATACAGCATATTAGTTGTTTTATCTGCAACAAAAATATACATTCATAGCATTAAGTTATTAAATCAACTTCCAAATAATGCACCAAAAAACAATAATTTATTCCATAACATTATTATAAGACAAATAACATACCTTGCCTTTTACTTGCTGTTCAATATAGATGTTTTTTATTAAGTTAATTAAATTAGTCAATTAAATAATTAATAAATTAATTTAAAAAAAATTAAACGCGCGTAGGCTAATGGTTCAGCAGACCCGTATGTATCGATGGATATTTTGCAAAGTAATGCTCATAACGGTCTGTCTCGGTACATATATAAATCTGTCTATAAATTGCCAACATGTTATTTCTCACAATGTATCAAAACACCTTGCAAGTAATGACTGACTGAGTTAGAGAATTCTTGGCATTAGCACTTCACACGTACTGTACGCCTACGTCATTTCCCACTGCGCACTCTATGAGAAGTTCAACATAAGCATTTTCAAAACAAAGCTCTGAGAGCCTACTAACCTTGGAGCACAGTATCAAGTTATCATACCTAGCAACAGCTACTGTCGTTATCTCACTTTGTTCCCAACGACAAAGTTGCACAGGCAGCCTTCCCACACACATAAGCCTACGCTATTGTTATTCTGATAACGAGCTGGTCTCTAGCTCTCATGCTGGTTCAACGCCCCACTTCTGTTAACAAATAACAAATCTCTTTTAGCAAACTGTTTCTATGTCCAGTCAAGCTTAGTATAGTGAAATCATATATGTATGTTTTTGCAACAATAATAATTGCGCTTAGCGTGGCAACCCTACGTCACTTCAAATGTCATTTCTTTCATTTTTTTTCATGCTTTCCTCAAATGTCTGGAATACATAATGGAAACACCTAAAACCATGGTTCCACTTTTATTTACCCCTACATTTCCCGTAAACAGGACAATAAAGGAATGGGAAAAGTGGAACAGTTAGGCAAGGAAATGGGAAGGAGGCGGCCGTGGCCTTACAGTAGGAACCATCCCGGCATTTGCCCAAAGACAAAGTGTCAAACCACGGAAAACCACTTCAAGAATGGCGGAGGTGGGAATCGAACCCCCTCTACTCATTTTGGCCACCGAGGCTGAGTAGACCCCATTCCAGTCCTCACACCACTTTTCAAATTTCGTGGCAGAGCCGAAAATCGAACCCAGGACCTCGGGGAGGGGAGGGGGGCAGCTAAACATGCTGAGCGCTACGCTACCGAGGCAACTAAAAACATAGGATAAACCCCCAAAACGTGCATAGTTTTTACACCTAGCGACTTCAAATTTATCGTGCGGGTAGAGGGAGTAAATACCAACCATCCACCACAAACAAACTTTTTTAACAAGTTCACCGATCCAAAATAGTGATCATTTTTCAAAGTTCCTTTTTCTTTTGGCCTACACACTTAAAACTTGGTTTCTGCCTAGAGGGCATAGGCACCTTTCATTAACGTCAAACAAAATTTTTTCTTATCTTCACCGTTTCCAAAATACCGAAATCAAAAATTTAAAAACAGGAATTTTCAAAAAAAAAAACGCCAACACACATTCTTAGCAAATAGGACGTCACCCCAACGTCAACAATACTTCATTCGTTAAAATCCGACCATCCGTTCGCCAATTATCGCCAATGTCCGCGAGAAAGTAGGCTATCATTTTTTTCCTCCTATACACTTCAAACGTGCTGACCCCCTAGAGGGCATAACCGCCTTTCATTAAAGTCAAACAAACCTTTTTCTCATCTTCACCGTTTCCAAAATAGCGCCAATTTCAAAATCAACAATTTAAAAAAAGAAAAACACATCCTTAGCAAAGAGGACGTCTCCCAACGCCAACCTCTTTCGTTAAAATCCGATCGTGCGTTCGGGAGATATCGACAAAGTTAGTAGGAAAGGAGGCTATCATTTTTTCCTCCTACACACTTCAAACTTGCTGTCCACCTAGAGGGCATAGCCTCCTTTCAATAACGTCAAACAAACATTTTTCTCATCTTCACCGTTTCCATAATAGCGTCAATTTCAAAATCAACAATTTTCAAAAAAAAAAAAAATACCAACACACATTCTTAGCAAAGAGGACGTCACCCGACGGCCAACAACATCTCGTTCGTTAAAATCCGATTGGGTAGGATTTAGCTGAGGATTAACTCCACCTAAGGGAAGATGATCAAGAAAAAAAGGAAGCGGGTTTCGGTATGAAGAACAAGTATGGATAGAAAGGACGGGAGTCCAATGTAAAACACAAACTAAAACTTGAAGTAAGTGTTCAACCACAGTTTCCACAGTACAATGACTGTGAGACCAGTGGCGACTCCTAATTTTCACAATGTGTAGGACGTAATAAGATAGGCTACTTATTAACCTAAGATAATTATTATAGCTGGGCCAAATTGAGATATTAGACTCAGTTATTCTGTCGCACAGCACTATTACGAACACATTACACAATACAATACAATCGAATACCACTCCAAAGATGTGCACACGCTGAAAACAGACTATCCATTCTGACCGCGCAAAATCATAACCAATAAGCCCGTAGTGTTGGTTTAAAATTCAACCAATAGCGAGACTTGAGGATCTCAGTCGACGTCCTCAGAATGCCATTAAACAGACCAAACCTTCCCCTTCCTCCTCAGGGGCTACCCTCACATTTCTAAGGCCATAAACACGTGCTTTGAGGACGCAAGGCTTACTTCCTCACAGCTCTCTACTCCGGGTGGTGAAGGTCACACTTCACCCATCTAGGGGTGAAATGTAGAACTAGTGACAAGTACTGATAGTAACAGTGAGACAGAGCATATCGAGAGGGCGCACAAGGTGGCCCCAAAGACTATTTTACAAAACTTTTTTTTAAACAGTTACAGCTGAGAGCTGACTGTAGGATGATTCTCACGTCCTACATGGAGGAATCGCCACTGTGTGAGACACCTAAAGAGGGTAGGGACCTGAACACAGCTAACGGTTAATGCAATCGGAACTTGGGCTATTTGCGAGCAAGCGGCATCCGTACTTTCCCTCCCAAGCCAATATTTTAATACTATGGGGATGGGTGGTGGTCTGGCAAGACAAAGGGTGATAAGAGATACAGATTTACCGTTTCTCATTTCAAAGGAGTTGGATTTAAACGAATGTTTTGAAAGGCGTAAATAATTTGAATTCGCCGTGATATTTTTTAGTTTTCGGAACTGTTGGATTTCCTACAAACGATCGAGCGCTCCCAGAAAGGGAAGCAATGAAGCGGTTTTAATGCTTTTGTAAATAATTTTACTGGTTTCTTTGAAAATTTTGGTAAGAATACCAATAGTTGCACTTAAGAAAATCTAAGCTTTTCCCCAGCAGAGTGCCGACTAAAAGTTTAGACCAGAGGAAAAACTTGCATTTTGGGAACAGACCCTAAGTCAGAGAGAAAATCTCAACAAGCAGGAAGCTTGCGGAGCTAGCTATACTTGCCTTAAGGGCTCGTTAGAATTAGCTATGACAGCCAAGAGAAGCCTTGAAAATGTTGTTACTAGAAGTTTTTGTTCAAATGCAACAAGTAGCAACACTTTTATTATTTGGGTATTTAATTTTCTTAAAGAGAGCTTAAGCCTATAGGAAGAATCAGGGAAGATAAGGTCCTGCCTAATCGTTATTCTACTGAGAGAGATAAAACGAAAAACTGAAACTTTTTATTTGACAAAGTGTAGAGTTATAAGAATTTAACAAATATAAAATGCACAATCTAATCTTAATCTTTTGAAGTCTCAGACCTCTAGAGAAGTAAAGTTTACACTTAGCCATTAACAGCTTGAAGATTTATAACTTTTTATAAGCACTAAAATCTGCATCAATTTTAAAAGTTGTGCTTAAAATTAACAAATTTAACGTTTATAACAACGATTATAAGATAATTAACGCTTTAATAATTAGATCAGGTACAATGTAGGTACTTTTAGAATCCCTTTATGGAAATCAAAAATTCTATGAACAAATAATACATTCAAAATTAAAAAAAGGGAATATTTAAGAAGTTTCTGTAACTTCTTATAATTAAACCGAGATTAAGAGAATGATATACTCAAATAGGGCAGGTCACTATTTGTGAAGCCTGAAGAGAAAAATTGGTTGGCTCACTTATGAGTAGAAAGAGTAGAATTCCCTAGTTTTAGAAAGGGAAGAACAATTAAGGTGTGGACTAGCCACCATTTTATACAGAATTAATTCGTGATATATGTAACAAAGTTGGGAGGGCACGTGCTGACAAGCGAGGCCTCGTACTGTACCCGATACCTATTTTAGGCTATCGGCTACGCCAGCAGACATTAAGCCATAGTTGAGGTTTTGGAAAGCAAGCTGATAAGATAGCGCATCGATCGCGTCAAGAAGAAAGCCAAGATGACGTAGGAGGTCAAGAATCAAGGAGGCATTGAAATCTGTAAGAAGATAGAATTATTTATAAAGATGTGAAGCTTTATTGAAATATATATGGGATTATAATAAGTTTAAACAACTTAGAAGAGTATATATAACATGCATTATATGTGGAAATAATTTTATGGAAATAAGTTATTGTATAACAGAACAGCCGAGAGGATTCGGGTTCGAGACTATCTTCGTGACGTGGGAGCACTGTAGTGGGGAGAATTAGCCACGTGCCGCACGGAGCTCATAAGCTGAGACACAGCGCTAAGCAGTTCGGTTGGGCTCTATGAGACGAGCAGTACAGAGCAGCTCTATAGCACAGCGAGACGGGCATTGAAGGTCACGCAACACACGTAAACCGTCACGGCAAGAGTAGGCGACATTTCTCGTATCACCGAGCAGAGCAGGCCGAGCGGGTCGTTGATACAGGCGACCTAGCCGAGAAGACAATTGTAGATAGCCGGGGTATTTCAAAACCACACTGATCGCATATGAAGACTTTGTTTCAAGCTTCATTTCGACGTTGTTCGAACACAGGCTTTCACAAATAACCTTATAACCATGCTGTTATATAATACATTCAAAGCGACTTTTTACTATTCCAAGTAAACTGAATGTTTAGCATAGGCTCTGATGAACATTACAGCGTGCATTTATAAGATTTTTATCTTATACCATTTTCATGGATTACATATTATAGACAGATACAGGGTGTATCGTAATCTTGAACACTATCTAGTAAAATTTTTATTTTACTCAAGTAGAACTTTGCAGTAAGTTGAGAGAGGACTTACAATTCTCAAACTGAACATTTATCGGAACAGTGGCGTATATTAGAAGAAGAGTAGGGGGTCCGCTGTTTCCATGAACTTTTCGAGAAGGAGTTGGACGATATCCGCTATGGGTAATCCGAGGTTCAACATGATCGAGTAAACGTGAATAGAGACAAGATGGCACCACAGAGCGATGGATTCGGTTCCTGACGAGAGGAGTCCAACAGCTGATTCGCTTGGGATTTCGAAGGAAATCGTCATTTCATGGATGAAATGATATTCACGCCGATCTTACGAGAAATCTTTAGGTAGGGAAAATCGACGATCTTGGAAATTACATTACAACTGATAATGAAAGGTATTGTAAGAGTTCTATCTACCTGATTCGATTATTTTCATGAATACTGGGCACACATGTATATTTTTCTAATAGGAGTGATTTGATTATTAAGACATGGTTTGAATTTATATACTTCGAATTTGCTAGAATATGGAGTGACCATATGATATGGCAGGCATCATTAATCGATATTCTCACCGTTGTTTGGCTTTATTAAGAAGATGTTTGGTCTTATAGACATTTTTCCAGCTAGGATATTTTTCATGGATAGTTTTTTTTGTGTAACGAGTATTTCGAACTCGTGATCTGCAATTGATTATCAGAAACTACTTCGTCAGTTCATTGCATACTAGCGAGTGTGTATTATTCATCAGTAGGGATTTTTTCCATTGGATTGTTTGGAGATATTAAGAAGTTATTCACTTTAGTGAATGAACGTCGCTTTTATATGACAACTAGAAACTTGTTGATTCCTTTCTGGTACATTCACTCATATAGCCTACGAGGTGGGGTCCTTCGTATTTATACGATTGTATGGTGGTTACTCACCTTACCCACCGTTCAGGGAACTATCATCCAAGTCGACGGGGCGAGGTCCTTCGTATTTATACGATTGTACGGTGGTTACACATCTTACTCGCCATTGAGGGATTCATTTTATCATCCGAATGTACACGAGATGTAAGTGAATTAAACAAGGAACTACTAGTCACATATCAGTCGAGATTTTGTTAAATAAAGTAACGATAAATGTCAACAGGATTGCATTTAGTAATTCTTGTTTGCCAATCCAATATTTTGTTGCTATACTCTTTTGAGAGTAATTTCAGTTTTAACAGCTGTTACAGCTGATGCTTTGATGATTTTTATAATTGTGTTTGAGACCTTTGAGAAGGATATAAAGTAGTTTAATCTTGTAAGATTAATCATTAATGGTCATAATTATTTTAAAGCAGATCATAAATTACTGAAGTAATATTTTTCCAATTGTTTAAGAAGTTGTCTAGATGTGATCAGAGTAATTACAGTCATTGGAGATTATGTGCGTTAATAATTTGAAGCCATTTATATATTTTTGTAGATCATGCAACGTGGTTAAGAGAAGTTTGTGATAGGCATTTTGTGGAATTTGCCATTTGATAGTTGCAACGTTGATAATGTATTTTGAAGCGGACATGAGGTTGTTGTACCCAGTCTAGCGTATTTGTTGAGATTCATGCTGTATGTGCTGAATATTTATGGAGTTTTGTAGCAATTCTTATATTCAAATGTGATATTTGGAATATTGAAGAAATATAATGTCGTTGTGGATAGTTAGATCCAACGTGATGTCGTGGAGACAATAATATTTTTGGCATGATAATTAAATACGAGATATAACTTGGAAGTAATAAAACTGTAAGACAACGTTCTATAAACCATATTAAACAATTTGTTAGGAAATTAAACAAATAAATAAAGTTGATAATACAAGATTTTCTGAAAATAATAATTAATGAAATAATAATCTGAGATTTAAGCATGTTAACGATCTGACCTAATGAAATAAAAATCAGAATGACTAGATGAAATAATAAACTAAATAACCAGATGATTGAAATTTAAATAAGTTGATAAATTAAATTTTGAAATAAATCGATGAATTAAATAAGTGGATGAATTAAAGATTGAATTAATTAAACTGATTGAAATAAATTATTAGACGATGGAAATGATGATGAATAACTGAATTAGAAGGTGATGATTAATTAAAGAAGCTGATGATAAATGAATTTATATGCAATTAAATAAATTTAATTGGGAGATAATTCGAAGGAATTGCAACTTGAAATGTGAATTTAAATGAGGTAATGGTGATGAATTAACGATTCTGACAGGAATATTTGGAATTTTGAAGTGAGAATTAATGTGAGAAATATTTAATTTTGATAATAATGATGAGGATGACCAATGAGAATTTGAATTTTCTGTAATTCACAGATAAGAGATTAATGACGATGTAAATATTGTAAATTAATTAGTCAATGCTTAGGAACATTTGATTAACATGTTCTACGTTCAAATTATACCATGCAAACCATAATTTATGTGATATTTAATATGAGTGATTATTATATGTGTATGTTTAGACAGCTTAATAACTTAATTAAATCCACATTGATGTTAAATTAAAGAGAATTAGGTCTCATGTTTCACAAATGTCAGTGACGAAAGACATAGTGCTACAGTGATCCTGAGAACCCAAGAGAACTTTATACATTTTTCTTGTTATGTGGATTGAAATAATTTTGCATTAGAAAGGAGATGGTTCGATTTTTGGACAATGACAATTTAACTTTGCATTCGACCATACTCTCAGGTAGGAATTATATTTAAAATGTCTGTCTGACTATCAAAGTAAAATAAATTTGTTTTTATCTTAGTTGTGATCTGATGATGGTGTGATGTTCCTTTTTCTTTCCTTGTCTTGAGTAAGGCTTATCCGGAAAGGAAGTGGTTTTGCTAGGAATTCAGTTGATGGCGCCCATTTATATTTGAATTATTTTTATTAACTTAAGCCCGTAACGACCCTAGAGATACTTTGTCTCGTGAAACCCACTGCTTTTTCAAGAAACTCAGCTGAATTTCCGACACATTCCTTATTTGACTATAGGTTCATTTAACTCCGCTCTGTCCTGGAACTCCAGGGATGTGATGTTATAGCAGATGGGTCATCGCATCCCCAGGACGAACGGGTACAGTACAAATTGACATACATTTATATTTTAATTAGATCGTTAGTAAGATATTTGGGAGGGAGGAAATGGAAACTTTTAGGAAATATCTTGGCCAAATGTATTGTTCTCATACGAACGCGACGCGGTTGGTAGTTGAATAGGCACTGTTTTTCACTATAGTCTATTGATGTAATTGAAAAGTTCACTAATGCAGAACAGAAGGTTTATGAAGAGAAATGTTGTTGCAGTTATGTAGATCACTATTTAAATTTTAGCTTGAACAAGTTTATTCCTTTGTAGAGTTTATAGATTGCGGTTGACTGCTGAAGAAAAGTTCCCACGGAGGCAAGTAAATTAGATTTTGAACAACAGTAAATGTGATGCGAATTCCTCAGTGAGGAAAAGTATTCCCATGTTAAAGTGGAAAATATTAGGTTGCTTTACTTGCAGAAATGTCGCGTGACACAGAAAGTTCCGGAGTTATGATGACTGTTGAATAGGGCAGTAAGTTCCCACGGAGGAAAAAGGCAAAGTTTATAGACAGTGGGTATTTTAAGTGATACCCCTCGTTGTGAGAAAGTATCTCAGTTAATTTGTACAAGAAGTACTGTTTCATTTTCGAAAGTTAGCTTGATCAAAAAGATCTCTTGAAGGCAGTTATTGCCTAACATTTAGCAATTCCACACACTGTCTATAAAATTGAATTAAAAAGCATTTAGCTATTTACGAACCCACGATGATATGTTTAAAACATAGAACTCTGTACTTAGCTTTGTTTCATGAAGCAGGCGATATTTCTTGGTGACGGTTGGTTTAAAATTCAGACATGGCGTCTGATTTAAAAAAGTTTCAAGAGAGCAGGAGACTGGCCCGGGTAGGGCTTGCACTGTACTTGACGGCCGAACTATGAGTGAGAGTTGCTTAACCAAGCACGAAGGTACCAAGGGGAGAAGATGGTGGGGGGAAAGGGACAAAAGAGCACACATCAGAATATACAACTTAAGAAAGATAAAATTCTTATAGAGAACATAGAATTCTTTTTAGAGCAGTGTCTTCAAGGAGTTGTTAGCAGGTGACAATGACGAAGCCTGGTGGATGGGATTGGTGAAGAAGTCCTCTTGAGTATGTAGATGTTGAGGAACTTCAATGGTTAGCTGCTAGATGCCGCTAGATTGTTCATGGAAGATATATATCTAGAACAGACTCAAAGGAAACATAAATGCCTCTACAAAGAGAAAAGAAATAGGGAGAGATCACTGTTGGTGTCTGAAAAGAAAGAAATTAAATAAAAGGTTTGAGCAAAGAGCAGCAAAAGCTTACTCTGCCTGACCGTGTATTGAAAAGAATACACCATCGATCATGCGTTCGGGAGATATCGGCAAAGTTTATATGAACGTAGGGGGAGTCACAGCTCTCTTGTTACCCCACTACTATAGTAGATGTAGATGCAGGCGCCTCGGGAAAAGCCCGCTTCGTTTCTGAGACAAGTCTCGGTATGCTCAAAGGTTTCAGACTCAACAATATCTTTTTGAACGGTTAATTTCAACCGCTAAGGCAGATAATAGACCATGTTTAACTAATTCAAATTGAAGAGGATTTTAAACTGATATGTCAATATTCTTTCAAGAACGTTACTGGAATAAAATATTAATATTGAGATACTATTATATTAATGCTAAAGCTAGGAAGGTGAAATTTGGTATCTAGGTAGTTACTAGCACAACGAGATGCTGAAATACATCATTTTGTTGTGACGTTCCTAACATGGGCGTAGGGAGGAGGACGGTAGGGGATTTGAACTTAATACTCAACTCCTTATTATTTCAACAATCTCATGCTGTGGGCTTATGTCTGTACCTTTGAAATATGCACTGAGTGAGCTCACTCATATATAGAATTATTTTGGTGGCTAGAATTCAGTAGTAATGAGGTGATTGGGTTTAAAATTTTTGGCAATCTATTGTTGCATTTTCTTCGCCCCGCATATAACAGCCCCAGGGGCGCCCCTGGGTAACGGGGTTATCAAGGGGTGGACATATATTATGGTGTTTGAAGCTATTTTCTGCGCCCCCTTATGACAGCCCTAGGACCGCCCCTGAGTAACGGGGTTAATGAGGGGTGGACATACATTATGGTGTTTGAAACCATTTTCTGCGCCCCCATATGACAGCCCTAGGGCCACCCCTGGATAACGGGGTTAATAAGGGGTGGACATACATTATGGTGTTCGAAGCTATTTTCTGCGCCCCCCATATGACAGCCCTTGGGCCACCCCTGGGTAACGGGGTTAATAAGGGGTGGACATACATTATGGTGTTTGAAGCTATTTTCTGCGCTCCCTATATGACAGCCCTAGGGCCACCCCTAGGTAACGGGGTTAATAAGGGGTGGACATACATTATATTGTTTGAAGCCATTTTCTGCGCTCCCTATATGACAGCCCTAGGGCCACCCCAGGGTAACGGGGTTAATAATGGTTGGACATACATTACGGTGTTGGAAGCTATTTTCTGCGCTCCCTATATGACAGCCCCAGGGCCACCCCTGGGTAACGGGGTTAATAAGGGGTGGACATACATTATGGGGTTTGAAGCTATTTTCTGCGCTCCCTATATGACAGCCCTAGGGCCACCCCTGGGTAACGGGGTTAATAAGGGGAGGACATACATTATGGTGTTTGAAGCTATTTTCTGCGCCCCCTATATGACAGCCCTAGGGCCACCCCTGGGTAACGGGGTTAATAAGGGGAGGACATACATTATGGTGTTTGAAGCTATTTTCTGCGCCCCCTATATGACAGCCCTAGGGCCACCCCTGGGTAACGGGGTTAATAAGGGGAGGACATATATTATGGTGTTTGAAGCCATTTTTATTGTTGCCTAAGTAAACGAAAGTTCGATGCTTTTCAGTCGGTCAACACGATTTTACCAGAAAAGAGATGGGATATTTATTCCCTAACCCTGAAAAATATTTACATGACACTAATAAATACACTTGGATGACCAGATTCGATCGATGAAGACAACTGCTCTCACCAGGACACGCAAGACTCACATCAGGTAAGTAGCCTGTTCAATAAAACCTGGATTGACCTTTTAACTACAATCTCATATTCACTCGCAACAGCTTCCCGGTCAATGCATGTGAGATTTTCGAAGTGAAATGCCATGTCCTGTGGTTTGGATTCCACGTAAAACGGAGGTCCCGTGGCTCATGATCTCAAGATTAACGGTCACGTTAAACTACAAGCTTCATTTTCACTCTAAACAAGCATGATGTAGGTCGATCACCACTTTCAGTATTTTATCAAAACATCACATCACATGGACTATAACTTACAAACATTGACGAGTTGAACTATCTCAACTAATACCGCAACTAAAGAAGTGTAGGCTACATATCGTAGCCTAAATATTTTCACCCATACATTCAGACATCATCTGACGATGATCGTTTGGTCATCCCAGAGTAGGCAGTATTCACCAATCTCATGTAGGCCTAATTTTTTTTCAGGATTAGGGAATAACCCATCTCATGAGGGTACAATCGTGTTGACCGACTGAAAAGCATCAAACTCTCGAGTATACATACATAAAGAGAAGGAGTCCATTTAGTATTGATACGGTGCTCAGAATGACATGGGTATAAGGTTAGCCTACGTCATGTTGGCCTACTTGTTCCATTTGAGCGGTTTGGATATCTTGGTCATTTAGCTCCGTGTACTTCGGTCTGTGTATAATTTAATAATCTGTGTTACAGAGGTGTCTGTATTACGGTAGAGTGTGTGTATTTTTAATTTAGGTGAATATTGGGCCCGAAGATAGGACCCATCCTGGTAATTGCCTGGAGTAGAATTGGGCATAATAAAATAAAAGAATGACAGATATTTTCTGTATTGTGTTAGAAATGCATCCATTATATTACAATTTTTCTTACACCGTGCCTGTTTATCATCGGTGGGTCGTGGTTGTTTTACGGACGCGTTGCTAGTAATATCGTCAAAGGGTTCGTGTCGTTGATGAACCAAGCGGCGGAATATTACGATCAGAGAATTTTCAGCTCCATGTTGGGATATTTGAAATGCCCTCTAATGACGTGACTACATTTAATAACTTATTATTAATATTATACAGTCGTAGTTTTGCCTGTGTGGATAATTTTACAATATTTAATTGTCGAGGTTACACAGGCTTAAATGTGTAACTAGTAACTGCTTTATGATGGCAACTATACAAGTCATCCACTAATTAGATATGGGCAGCAGTCGACTGAAAACAGTCGAATTAGTCGATAGTTAAAACAATCGACTTATTCGACTGCTTTTAAAAAACAGTCGAATGAATTCAACGACTACTCACCGTATCATAAACAAGTCGTTTGCAAACGACTGATCCCAAAGCTATCGTTGGAAATCATTCGAATGAAACAAGTCGATGGCAAACGACTACTTCCAAGCGAATGAATTCATTCGAATAAAAGTAGTCGTTGTAAACGACTGATCCCAAAGCAATCGTTGGAAATCATTCGAATGAAACAAGTCGTTGGCAAACGACTAATTCCAAGCGAATGGAATCATTCGAATTTAAGTAGTCGTTCTAATCAAACGACTTCTTCAGGATAACTTCATGCTACAATTCATTGTGCTGTATGTTTATTGTAGAGCTTTAATTAATAAGTTAAGTATACCTGTAGGGGCCTATAGTTTTATACAGTTCGTTGATTCTTTCAATGAAATAGCCTAAATCCAATTGTCCAAGTTATTGGACAATGCAATATTGTCATTCAATATTTAGGTTATGTTTGAACTCCAGATACCGGTTTTGTGGCACATCATCCCAGGCAAGCCGGTAAATACCTTTGCCTCCCAGTCAGATGGATCATTTAGCCGTAATTTTGAATTAGAGTAAGGTTGTATGTAGTATGCGTGGTCAGATTTAGACAATAGCCTACTCCATGAAGGGGTCATGGCTACGCCTTCTATGTTTGTTTAATGAATAGAGTCACTGAAATGAGGGATGTATACTGATTTTAAGATTTGTGGAATGAGTTTATGATTTTTTTAATAGAATTTAATGAAGTCTTCAGTAAAGTTGAAGGAGACATGATCGTGTTTAGACAATAGCCTACTCCACGAAGGGGTCATGACTATGCCTTATATGTCTGTTTAAAGTGTAGTGTGGCTGAAATGAGGGAGGTTTACTGATTTTGGTGTTTGTGGAGCAGTCTTTTCGTTTATAATTTAGGTTTTTGTGAAGCTTGTTGCGGAGTTGTTTTATGGATTTTATTGCTCTGCAAATGAAGTGTATTAGGGGGTTCTGGGTTTGGTTTAGCTGTAGTTTACAGGGTTATGGCTGAGAGTTGTTGTAGCAGGCCTAACAACTGTGTCAGAGCAGCGGCGTGCTGTATGGGAGGGGGGGGGGGGGGGGGGGGGAGGGATTAGTGGCAAAGACATGAGGGCAGGGATGGAAGAGTTGTAGCGTTGTCTGTGGTTAAACTGCCGTTGCCTTATGGCTGATTTTATGTACTGACATCCCTCATAAGATAGAGTGGTGATGTTAATCTCGACATCTATTGCAGCGGGTACTGTGAGGACAGCTTGACTGTACGCACAAATTGATTCTGGTCGTCAATTGTTTGGAGATGGGCAGCACCGCAGCAGTCGACTGAAAAATGTCAAATCCATCGACTTGTTTGACTGCTTTTAAAAAACAGTCGAATGAATTCAACGACTACTCACCGTAACTTAAACAAGTCGTTTGCAAACGACATATCCCAATTGTGTTTTTACTTTTAACATGTAGAACGCGCTCGGATAGTTTTACGTTCTGGTCGTCAATTGTTTCAGCACATGGATAGCGCGCGCATTAAAAAAAACTTAGTATTTACATTGTTGCCAACATCTCCACTGAAATTTCGCCCTCGTTGCTGTTCTAAAGTGTTCTATTTTCGTGTGTATTTGCTGTAGGCCGTAATTTTCTTGTTCAAGTCGTATTTCAGCTCTACGTTCTTAGTACTTCAGAGAGGATTAAATTAGTGAATACATAGCCAACTCGTTTATGACTCTATGGACATATTTTACATTTACTATTTTTTGGCATTAAAATATGAAGTGTGATTATTTCAATGTTGGCTATGGAGTTGTTCCCGGTATTTAAGAACTCCCTCTCAGTAATAGTGATTTAATTTACTCTTACGTTAATTAAGTATTGGTCTATTACTTCACTTATCCACAGTACATACATGTAATGTGCCCTGTATCAATACCGGTATCGGGGAACATTTACTCACACATTTTGCATTAAATGAAATGTGCAACATTGCAAATAATG
This sequence comes from Meconema thalassinum, assembly GCA_946902985.2. Classification (NCBI taxonomy): domain Eukaryota; kingdom Metazoa; phylum Arthropoda; class Insecta; order Orthoptera; family Tettigoniidae; genus Meconema; species Meconema thalassinum. The sequence continues at coordinate 150,703,715 of OX336397.1, forward strand.
GCTGCACTCTAAACGACTTTAACAACCATTTCGAAGCACAGTAAAAATAAATAAATAACTTTGACCAATTGCATGTTGCCGAGCGTCGAGTAGTCCAAACTAACGTCTGCAATAATAGGTGGGTTAAGGAGAAGTTTGATTTTCATCTGTTGGTACAACTCAACTCAGCCGCTAACGGCTTGCAGTGCTTTGTACGCTGCCTAGAAGCGACTACTTTCAGTCGAATACATGAAACAACACGCTTAGGAGCAATGCGAATTCAGGCAACCATTCGACTGAAAGTAGTCGACTACGGTATCTAGTCGATAGTTTCTTCTAATGAATGACTAGTCAGTCGATGGTTAAAAGTAGTCGATAGTCCCATCTCTACCACTAATTGTATTTATACATTTGTAAGGACCTTTCAGTTCTTTACGTTCAATTTTCTTCAATGTGGGAGTTTTGTTATTTTCATTTGAAGTGGGTTCCTTTTAACACGAGGAGGAACTAAGTTATTCTGTTTTCTGAAAATCACAGCATTCAGTCGCTGACAATATCTTACTAGTGCACTAACTTGACTTTGCTTTACGATGATAATTCTGTAATGAAATTTAGTGTCGGACAATTATATTTATTCCGCGTGCCCCATCACGTTGTGCTCAGGTTTGTGTGTAGCCTACATAGGAATAGAGAAACCAATTGGTTGCCTTATTTCACTGCTCCACAAGCTGGCACCAGTAATTCCTCATTCGATTAATATTTTACTCGACATTAAATATCCTAACTCATATGTTATAAAGTCGAGTGTCATTGTCGAATACCGTACGTTTGTTGTTAACTTCTTCTTACTGTGCACCTGGAGGGTTATTTTATTTGCATTACCAAGAGCCTAACTTGAATTCGGTGTTCTGAAATTAATTCATTTCATGTGTTATATATGATAATGATTTGTGTTTTCTAGCTTCCTGAACATTATGGACCAACATCCATTAATTAAGAGTGAGCCGGATGAATTCCTTAATATTGTGAGTATTATTTAATTCATATATCGTGCAACAAGATGTGCTCGACAAACTTGTTACCAAATAGGAGGCTAACCAGTATGTTTTTTATTGTTACACGTAACTTATAACTGTTATTCTGTCGGTATGTTTTATGTTGGGTCATAATTGTATAATTCTTTCTAGGAGTCAAAAGACCAATTACCCACTTCTAACCTTCTGGATGAATCTTGTGATATATTTGAATACGAAAACACGGCGGTCAAGGTGGAACATCAAATAGAGGTGATCACAGATTCTTTATTTCCTTTTTGTTTTTAATAGGCGGCTTCGGTGACGTAGTTGGCAGCATGCTGAGCTTCTATGCCCAAGATCGCGGGTTCAAACCCGGCCGAAGTCGTCGGATTTTTTAAGAGCGTTATAAATCCCTCAGTGTGCCTTTCTTCGGAGGGGAAGTAAAGCCGGCGGTCCGGTGTCATAGATTTATGCCATGATAAACAACCTTCCACTAATTTCGCTTGTGTGTAGCTAAATTAAAAGTTTAATTTGACTAACACTCTTAGGTTCCATCTTTCGTCACCAGGAGCCGACTGCGGTGGTATCTAGTAGCGAAGTTCAGAACTAGTTGGTCGTTGGCGGTAGCGTTTGGTAGCAAAAGTGGGAACTACTTGGAAATTCAATGTCTGCAGTCCTTACCTGAATTGAAAACAGATAACACACACTAATACAGCCATCGCAATTGACAGCGGTTATCAGACAGATTCTACACACACCCAAAGTACACGGGGCTACATAACCGCTTTGTCGCAGCCCCTTAACTGACGAACGAACCATCTTTTCTAATTTATTTATTTATTTATCGTATAACTTTTAGTGCCGGGAGTCTCCAAGGACATGTTCGGCTTGCCAGAGGCTGTAGTTGCTTCAAGCGGACATCCATAGGGTGAGCTACAAGTTGCGTTCAATTTCAAGTAGTTCCAACTTTCGCTACCAGGTGTCACTGATACCTAGTGGTGAACGTTGGAACTTTGATAGAGCGTTCCAACGAAACATAACCTAGAAATTTAACTTCACACTAGTTTAGTCTGTGGAGGGATCTTTTACATGCCGTAAATCTATGACATGGGACCGCCGGCTTTACTTTCCCTCCAAAGGGAGGCATATTGAGCGTTTTTAACGCTCTTAAAAATATGACTACTTCGGCCAGGTTTGAACCCGTGATCTTGGGAATAGAAGCTCAGCATGCTACCAACTACGCCACCGAAGCCGCTAAAGCTCTGCGCAGTGTATTGTTCTGAAAGCTTTAGGTGTTCTGTGAATACTTATCACTTTCTGCAAACTGTGTCTTGTTATGTTTTCTGAACGACAAATATGCCCTCTTTGCCGGCATTTGCAAGCACTTGGCCAGTGGCTGAATTCAAGGAGAAAATAAAAATCAAGAATGGGCACAAAATCAATGATTGTCTTCATGGAATTATTAAACATTAATGAGAATACTTTGCCAATTATCCCAACAGTTTAGGATGAGAAACACAGGAATGCTGAGGTAGGGTGACCATTTGTATCAAAATAATAGTTCCTGCCCGCGAGACGCTAAACATGTGTGTTCTGGAGCGCATCGGGCTTCAACTGGAAATTTACATAATGAGATCAGTATCCGAGCACTCACATGAACATGAATGCAAGGCTTGGGTTGACCTCCACTGCTTCACATGGCCAAAAACTTGGTATTGACACTCACTTGATGCCAGCCTTCACTGTTAGCTCTTACTGTAAGTAAGATGATGGCCCACCTTCTACCTTCATGACAGTCTCCAATGTTGCAGACATACTGTTAATTTGATGGCGAGGGTTTCTCGCTTCTTCTCGGAGTGTTGTACCGAAGAGAAAGAGCAATGTGGGTTGTTTTTGACTTGCGCGAATTTATCTTGAAAGACACTCCAGATATGGTCTATGGCCCTGTGTCTCAGCCTTTATTGGACCATGGTCGACAATTTCATTTAGAAAAACTCTTGTCTATAAAAATATTCATGTTCAGTTTTTTTAATACATTGCGTAATCTTCGCAACGTCAATTGGTCATATATTATGATTTACAAGATAATTGGTATGCATTGAAATTTCTAGTAGCTGCCACTGTTTTTACGAATAAATCTCGAATTCTTTCTTGTTCTCGTTTTATTTCTCTCTGCCTCAAGCATCTTTGATTTAAACGGGTCTCAAGAGGGTAAAGCAATCACGATATTTATCAACGATGCTGGTCCTTATTAACATTCTATGGTAACCCTAAGTAACTGCATCTACGCCGTGAAGTCACAACGTACACACACGATGCTGGTAACAATATGCCAGCCCTAGGTTTGGCGAGTGTATACGAACTGAAATGCTTTCGGAAGTAAACTCCGCAAAATCTGTCAGGTTGATGTAACAAAGGTATGAATGTGGTTTTCAATTACCTTTGGTTTGTTATTTTATTCCTTGATTTCTTAGTGCAAATCATCTGAAAAATATTATGCCACCTACGCAAAGGATCATATTTGTAAAACAAGTAATTTCTTTGCAGAATGATACAGACCACCACACTGATATTAAGATTGAGGAGTCTTCTATTCCTGAGCTCATTCCTATCGTAAAAAAGAAAACACCATCTGCTGATATGAATGAGGTAAGTATCATTATGCCTCTTTAGAAGACATCTCCTCATTACTTAATAGCATTTCAAGATAAAGAGTGGTACTTTTACAGTTGTGTTGATAACAAAACTGCTTGGTTGTTATTTGTACTGCCAGCACAATCCATTTAGATTGAAGGACAGCGAATTGAAATTTCTGTCCCATGCGATACTTCTACCTGCGACCGCCGCCTTTGTGCGATGTTGCTCTGATCACTGAGCTACTGGGGGATGAATCTTATATGTCATTTAGAAAGGTACATTATGTGAAGCTAGCATATGTTTGCCACAATCACGTTTTACTAGTTGCCCACAATGTGCTCCCGTACTCTAGCAGACGTATAATTCCTGTAGTTAGCATCATAAAATAGCAACAGTATTGATGTTACATACTCTACAATAGCCTCCCTCTAAGGATTATGACCACTCATCTGTATAATGTTCATCTCTAGCAGTAAGATAAGATGTAAAGGACAATACGAAAATCGTTAAGCGTATAAATCTCCACTTCAGCCGAGCAGTGCTGTACAATTACATGGTGTGTTATGTGTGTAAATGTATAAGGTGATAGCACAGAAATAAATTATTCCATCTTATCCCTAGGATGAGAAAGGAGAACTCCAGGAATGTGAAGGTGTTGGAAGTGGAAATCCATTAAATGAGTAAGTGTTCAACATACATAAAATATTATCTCCCGCTTTAAGCGTGGATAGCTGTAAGTTTTAAAGTTCTGTTGGTAATGTCAGTTGTGTCTCTTATTGTATGTATCTCGTCATTGAAGTATATATTGATTTTAACATTCTACTTAGCAGCCCACAAATTATCCTTTCTCGTTCAGAGTTCTCTCTGTCTTGAAGTATTTAAGAAACGTTTGTCAGTCTGTTGATGGGAGCTATTTCTGTCTTGTAGAAGTATGCTTGGAGGAAATACACTTGTCGCATGATAAGAATCTGAATGAGTCTTGTAAGGAACATCCATTACTTTAAACCCCTTCCACTGTGTCCTTACCCCCAAATGATTCTTCTGTAACCCATGCTAAAAGCGTAAATAGCTCCCTCCTAATCCAAAGTTCCAGGAAGTAAAATCCGATATGTTCTTACTTTTTCACAAGACCAGCTTACCCAGTGTGGGTAGACAAGACTTGTAGAGAGGGAAACATTGGGTAGACAGGTCCTGTAGAGTAGTACAATATAGTCTAAGTACTGTAAACCCAAACAATTATCACTTTATGCAAGTACTTTAAATATTGTATTATAGTATAAGTCAAGATATCTATCACTTGATACATGTGCTTTCAATATTGTATTATAGTATAGGTCAAGACAACTATCACTAGATGCATGTGCTTTAAATTGTGTATTATAGTGTAGCGTCATGCATGTGAGAGTAAGCGGCAGGAGAATGCTGACTAGGCATGGATTGCACTATATGCAAAGTATTTAATTAGAGACGCATTTATATTTAATATTACGCATACATATTACAATAATTTCCATTTTTGCGAGCAATTTACTTGCGATATTAAACATTCAGAAGGAATTTCTCGCTTTGTGTTGGCAGAAGTGCCAGAGCGCAACATAGCCTGAGGCGGCTTCATCCCTAGGCACGTTTATAACCAAGAGTGACGGATCTATTTCTTGATCCTTGGTGTGCGTTGTAGGCTATTTGAGCATATCACAATGTATGAAGTTTAAAAATGGGCAATTTTGTTGATGCAAAGGAACATATCTGTAGCTATTATCTAGGAAACATGCGTTAAACGAAGACTTTGATCATTGGATGTTGTTAAACTTAATATATATTATGTATAATACAGATATAAATTATGTTACACGTGTACTCCTAACGTTGTGAGTTTCTTCGCTCTCTTTGATTTAAGAGTGAACATTACAGCTTAAGGAGCCAGAACAGTAACGATGTTATTATAATAACCGTGCCTACCTTAGATCGTGCACTACAATTATATACATTTACAAAAAACACACATCTTTTTATTTGAGGCAATGTTTAAAATTTATAAAATTAAGGTCGTAACTATTTCTTATCTATTTTTCAAATTTTGGTTGTTTCCTTGTGCTGATCTTCATCGTTTGCCTCAAATTTCCCATGTTTATACGAATTTTTAGGCTTTTACTTTTTTAAAGTTGGTATTTACCTTCATCCGGTTGCGCCCGCGGTAGATTACCGTCCAATTGAAAAGAACGCGCTTAGAGCTCCTCTGATAGTTACAAAGTTCGCAAAAGGCAAATGTATTCTCAAGGTACGATATCCTTCTCTAGATGACAGAGGAGTAGCGATTCTTGATGGCGACGTTTTTGCTCAGTTGTTCATCAAAGTGCTAACGGCGCAGTCGAGCGGTAGACTACCGTCGAGCGCGACCGGAAGTGCAAATTGTTTTGCCTACCGTCCAAAACAAAATGTTAGTATTTCCTCATTTCTAACACATGGCATTCACTATTGATAGCCCAGTTGCTCATTCTCTCCCCAACATCCAAACACAACACTATCATTAAAGCGGTCATATATTGCTTTTTCATTTTTGCCACCACTGTTGTCGCTCCTATTATGGATTTTTTATTGAAAATATATTTCTATATTTACACCTCTGTATGTCAATTACATGTTCGATCAACCTCAATATTGCCATTGAAAGTGAAAAGGAACTCACAATTGAAAAACAAAAAAACAAAACAAAAAAACGGGAGGACGGTAGATTACCGTCGAGCGACCGCGTGTTTTACAGAAAGTGGCGCGACCGCAAGAATGTTAAACCTTCAGCCACAAACTGAATCTCACTCATATCCTCACTATTATTTAATTAAGCGTTATTAATTCATTATTGTTCCGAGAGAACTCAAAATATATTTGTACAGAAAGACTAATTAAAGCCACAACGTTTCGAGTGGGTTAGATTATGTAGCTAAAGGTTGCATATGTCGATATTACATTTTATGTCTATATGTGGGCGCTGTCCCAGTTTTAGGCAGATTTCATTAGAAAGCTACTTATTGCATTGGGTACTATGTTGCGGCTTGGGAAATATGTCGACACATCTGCATGTTTCACATCCCCTGACACCAAACCACCGTCAGTTCAAAAGATTATTTAGAATGTATATATCTGTCTCTATCTCTCTCTTTATTAAGTCCGTTAGTCCAGAGTATCGTGGGACTACGAAATAAAGACAGCCACTACGAGACCCATTTACAACAGATTGTACAGCGAGAGAATCAGACTGAGACTTCTGACTTGCTCCGGCACGAGAAAATGAATCTCAGGTAATATCGGGTGTTGGGAGAGGTTGTTTAAGAAACCACATCAGCAGGAAAAATAATTCTAAAAAATGAATAACCCACGCTTAAGTAAAATTTTGCTGTAATGTATTATTATAGAATCAGATACCTATCCTAAGTCTAAGAGGGGTTTAAATGGATATTCGATTTTAATCTAATATTATTTCTCCTGGATGAGAAAGACACCCTAACTAATGTCTAGGATCCCCTCTAGAAGTTCTGTCAACATATAGGTTATGTTCAAAGCAAGCTAAGATCGTGACGCGTAAATCAGTCCCTACGCAATTACAATCCCACTTAATAATCTAATATATAAAAGTGAAAGTCTGTATGTATGTATGAATGTATGTATGTATGTGGATATGTTCCGTATACAAATTTACACCGTTCCACCAATCTCAACCAAATTTTGCACAATTATAGTTTAGAACCCAAAAGGAACGGCTGGCTACATGGATTTTCAATAGTCTTTCTCATTCTTCTGATTTCGGCCCTTTTGCACTCGAGTAAAGGCTAATTATATATATATATATATATATATTGAACCCTTGCAAAGAAGCATATGAGACTCAGTTTCGGGGGGTGTATCGGTTCATATCGTAAGTTGTTGTCAGGGCGCTTCATTAACTTGCAGGGTAACATATAACAAAATAACATGCAGGAAAGAGTGAAGCCAGGGTTAAAACAAATGAATTTAATAAACAAATCACCATATTTACACTCAACAATTAACAAAATAAAACTCCCATCATGACTCCCACTTAATAAAAATATGCCGAAACTAGGCCAAAATCTCTGGAGAGATTAATTACATGGACCAAGTCAAGTGTCCCTAAGATAAAAATAACAAAAGTGACTATGTATGTGCGTATGTCGTTCTACATGCATCACGATGTGTACAAACGAATGCGTGATTCGTCATCATCCAGAATGATCATTCAGACAACGAATCCACATTTCTTAGAGCTAGACCGACACGGGGGAACACAACTACAATACTTAAAATTAAACCGACACTTCCTAGACCTAATATAAACAACACAAAATTTCCGTGTGAAATTGGAATCAAATTGCCGTAGCAACATTTACTGCCTTAAAACTTAGGACTTCTCACACAAATCAACACAAGTACATTAACACGTGACCAATAAAAAAATACACAAATGACCGCCGTCAAAATTTACAAGTACTCAACCACTACACCACACAGGTGTCACACTAAAATTACATGAATCGAGTCATAAACAAAACAATAGGCTCACAGCCAACATTTACGTTATTAATACAATATTTTACCCATACAACGTACAATAAGCCGTTACACACATGGCGAACTCCCCAATTAATTATGGCTTAAAAATAACCATCACAATGAACAGGTTTTGCTACATGAAAGCTTACGGGAGGCCAGTCGGACAATCAGGACTGCCTATCAAAATAAGTCACCAGGCAAAACGGGCGATTTGTGGAACTCTGCATATCTGTCAACCCACGTGTCAATAATCTCGACCTCCCAGGACATGGGGTCGAATCTCGAAGAAGTGTGCCCCAAAGCACAATAATACGTGTGTGTGTGTCAGAATAATTTGGACAAGAAACAGCGGTCTCCCTAGAGCACCCTGTCTTTCCATCAAAATACAACAGCAGCAAAAATATGAGGGCGGTAGGACCTCTACCCCCTCCTCACGTAGAATCAACACACACTTGACACAGTAACACACACAGAATCACACGTATGGGTTTTGACAGACCCTGAAATAAAAAGACATAAATAATTTCCACATGCTGGCGCCACCGTTCTATGCCGTGAGTAGTTAACCTGAAAAGGACTCAAAAAAAATCTATCAAAATTAGAACGAAGGTGTTCTACAAATTACATCTTAATTTGGCGCGCTTGGCAACCCTAATATGAATAATAACCCGTTCAGCAAATATATTACAGTAATTACCTCCCTTTCCTATCTCAAATATTAACGTTAATAAAGCACCATTTATCGAATATAACGGGTTCCGCATTTGCATGGATAAAAATCACGTACGCACGCCGCGCACATTAAATATGACTCAAGAAAAACAAATATACAACAAACACTTTGGCCACGCGCCAACGGACATTTAAAACATTTAGTGTCGGTGCAAGAAAACTCTAAACAACAAGAAAAGAAACATGACTATTTACAAAAGTTCCCCGGCCAAATCTAACTACATAATTGAAATAATCCATTTGTTGTACATCACCGATCAGCTTGTAGAACTTAAGACATCCTTCTCAGCCCATTTCCCTATGGACAGATTAACACTCCATCGTGGTCGTCTGCGTTGAATCGTTGAAGATCATCCCAACTCCAAACCACGTGTTGAGCATCTTGGTATCGACTCCTTGGCAGAAAAGTTCAATGTTAATTATTATGACCTAGCTATAATCGCTTGCAGGTTACTCAATTTGCCCACAAATTGTCCTAATGCGATTAATTGCGAAGACTGGCCCTAGATATCTCGCACACACGCACAATAGACACATGAAAAATACACTGAAATTCGTACATAAAATATACACGTCGAGACCACGTCACTGGCTCGATAATAAGTTTAAAATCTTGACTGCACAGGCAGTCGCTATCTTGCTCGGTATTTCCGTACTGTACTGTTGACCTTCGCTCAGGTGAGCGCTAATTAGGATGTTACAAGACTTGCCCCTCATAGCTGAAATGGTCGTCTTTAAGAAAAATGTTACAAGTCACCACGCACACTGCTTGAAATATGAGCTCACAAAATAAAGTTGACTTCAGATAAAATGTACTAGAGCTTTAAAATTCGTTATTACGACTGATGTGAATTTAGCTCCTCAGAGCTCACAAATAAAATAACTTCAACTAATTTAGAGCGTTAAAATTCGTTATACAAACGGGCGTGAAGTTAGCCTCTCAAGGCTCCAAAACGAATGACTTCTAATTATATCAGAGCGTCAAAATCACGATGCAAACGGGCGTGAAGTTAGCCTCTCAAGGCTCCAAAACGAATGACTTCTAATTATATCAGAGCGTCAAAATCACGATGCAAACGGGCGTGAAGTTAGCCTCTCAAGGCTCCAAAACGAATGACAGAGTAGCGTCATGCCAAACTATTTATTAGAAACTGACAGGGGACGGAGGAGTGGGGTGGAATTGGATAAAAATTTCCAGAGTTTTTATCTCACAAATATGGGACTAGTGTCATTCTTCTTCAAATAAATCAAACGTCTCAATGCACTCGTGCGGAGATCAGTCCGTTCGGCGGTTCTTTAGATAATCAATTCCGCGGGCTTTTTACTACTGACGCTGTCCATCGCGTGATCATGGCTTGGTCTCTCGTGATTGGCTGATTCAATCGTATGTTCGTTGCAAGTGACTCGTGATCATTCCTTTAAGCTTCCAATTTTGGTGCAAGTAGTTGCTCAATTTGGCCTTGAACCCGGCTAAATCTGGCCGTCCCCCAAGAATAGCTACCAGCTCTGCTCCTGTTGCAATCATTACGAAACGCTAGCCTCCCTTTTATCCTTGTCCACTTCCTCAAGTACTGCCTGGGCTGCAGTAATAATAATAATAAATATGAATACTTATTTATCGTAGATCAATAAGGGTTCAATATATATATCATACTAATATATAAAAATGAGATGGTGAGTGTCTGTCTTTCTGTCTGTCTGTCTGTGTGTTACCTAATAACGCAAGAACCACTGGTCCGATTTAAATGAAATTTTGCATGGATTTAGCTGAAATACCAGGTTTACATATAGGATACTTTTAATTTCGATATTTTGCACTATTAAGAAATTGCGACCATTTTAGTGACGTCACTACACCCTTTGATGTAAAAATTTCTAATTTCCATATCAAATAAAAAGAGAACGCAAAGAAATAGCAAACTTTTGATGGCACATATGAGCTAGGAAATTTAATTTCCTATCCGATGGGTCCTTATCACTTTTCGTATATCTCCAACGGTTAGCGAGTAAAACCTACTTTTGTGACGTCACTACACCCTTTGGTTTCAAAATTTCATATTTCCATTTCAAATAAAAAGAGAACGCTAAGAAATAGCAAACTTTTGATGGTATACACGAGCTTTAGCATTTAATTTTCTATCCAAAAGGTCCTTATCACTTTTCGTGTATCTCCAACGATTAGCGAGTAAAACCTACATTTGTGCAATAAAACACGGTCAACACCGAGCGGTGCAGTATATCTCTACATAATATAAAAAAGAAAATTTGTCTGGTTTTTTTTCTGAATTTCTACGGAAAATTGAGTTATTTACACGTTTCAGACTGTTTTATGATAGATGCGTGCGAAAATAATGTTTTGGTCTGTCTGTCTGTTTGTTTGATTGTCTGTGGACAACTTTGTTCCCTTATAACTCGAGAACAGCTGGGTGTATCTACGTAAAATTTGGTACAGATATTCATCAGAGGCACGACACTAATCATTGATGTAACTCTTCTCTGTACCTCTCATAAAAGTGGGCATACCCCCTTAAAATACATGCTGAAATAGGAGTTGAAGGACAAGACAAAGCTCTTTTTCAGCCCCTCAATGTGAGAGACAAAACTCGAGGGCCCTAAAACCACATTTTAAGGTCCTAAGTCCAACCGTTTTTGTGATATTCCCAGAAAACTAATTTCATATAATAAACTAATGAACGATGGGTAGCTAGTGGAGACTCCTAATGGATAGCTCCACTCAGGGAGTGGCGCCCCTGCCCAAGCAGCCCCAGGTCCCTCTGGCCCGGAGGGTAGTCCCTGGCAAGGGTGGGGTAGACAGGGCTCCTTAGCCACAGTGAAGGCAACCTGTCTAGGGGTGACAACCCCGAATAATAAGCCTCTCAAGCTAACAACTTGAGCAGTACCTTGGACAGTGACTCGTCGCTGCCCCATGAAGAATGATCTTCAACTGAGCATGGAGGAAAATTTCGCTAAATGCACTACCCCAGGTGGTAACCAATCCACCGTTGCCCATGGCAACGTTAGCGGACCTTCGGATTCTGGGGAGTCCGCACTAACATGCTTTAAGGATGAGTCGGAGCATCCTGAAATTCCTGGACGTAAACTCAGATCAAGACGGCAAAGTTTCTTCGCAACATTTAACGCCAATTCACTGCTCAAAGTGGGTAAACTGAAACATCTGACAGACTCACTAACACGACATAACATAGTACTGACAGCAGTACAGGAAACCAGATTCACTGATGACCATGCCCTTGAATCCCAAGGGTACAGAATCCTCAAAGGAAAAGTCGGTCAGCGAGTAATGAAGAACGTACCCCACTTAGGTACAGGATTTATAATCAGCCATAAGATACTGGATTCAGTCATCGACTTTAGTTCTCCAAGCAGTCGTGTATCTATCCTCTCTCTCAAATGTGCTAACAAGGGCTACACTTTAGTCAATGTACACGCCCCAACCAACCAGGACAACAAGCGCAACCCAGACAAAACTGACAAATTCTGGGAAGACCTAGAAGATATTCTCTCTAAAATCCCAGACCGACATACCACCATACTGCTTGGTGACTTCAATGCCCAGTTAGGAAGGGAGAAAAAATACAGAAACATAGTGGGCAACTATCCAGCGCATAAACGAACTAATCGCAATGGAGAACGATTGGTGGAACTGTGCAGGGCTTTCGACTTGGTTATGAAGTCTACAGCATTTAAACATCTGCCAAGAAAGCAAAAGACTTGGATCTCTCCTAACATCAACCTGGGTGAATTCCAGATAGATCATGTGGCCATCTCAAGAAAATCCCAAAAGGAAATACAAAACGTGAAGGTATTAAGAAGCGCCAATCTGGACTCAGACCACTACCTCTCAAAGATCAAACTGCGACTCCAACCTAGAAACAATAGATTACACAGAACCTCCAAGATGGTCAGATTTGATATAGAGCGACTTAAGAACAATCAAGAAGTCAGTCGAAGACTGAACAGTGCAGATCTTAACAACTGGGACCAACTGAAAGAAGCTCTTGTCAAGACGGCTAGTGAACTTGCTCCCCTCACTAGAAGAAAGAAACATCCGTGGTGGACTGAAGACTGTGACAACACAATAGCTCAAAGACAGACAGCCTGGATGAAATGGAACTCTAAAAAGACTAAGGAAAATTGGGAGAACTACTTGGAACAAAGGAAGCTTACAACCAAGATAATCCGAGGAACCAAACGGGCCTTCACACGCAACCAACTAACCCAAATCGAAGAGAACTTCGCTAAAAATAACACCAGAGACTTTTACAAAACATTCAAGCAGTCACTCGGAAAATACACTCCACCAAGTCTCCACTTCAAAGACTCACAGGGCAAACTGGCTTTTAACGACAAGGACAACTGTCGCCTCTTAGCTCAGTACTTTAAGAACTTGCTCAACTGTGATCCACCCAGCGAAGACTTTGACTACATACAAACAACACCAAACCCGGACTCGCTGCCTCCTTCACTGGAAGAAGTTCGTGAAATCATTCAACTTCTTAAGAACAACAAGGCAGCTGGAGAGGACTCCATTGTTGGTGAACTCTGGAAATGTGCTGGAAGCAATGCTGTGTGCAAACTCACCGAGATCATACAGAACATCTGGGAAACAGAGAAATTACCACCTGACTGGACCTCAGCTCTGATCCATCCCCTCCACAAGAAAGGAGATTTTACTGACCTAAACAACTACCGTGGGATTTCTCTCGTCCCGGTAACATACAAGATTTTCTCCAAGGCATTACTAACACGGGCAGAAAGTCAACTGGACAGTCAACTCGGAGAATATCAGGGAGGCTTCAGGAAGGGCCGATCCTGTGCTGAACAGATCCTCAACCTGAAAACTGTACTTGCATACTCCAAATTGAGAAACCGCAAGGTGGTTGTCACCTTTGTTGATTTTAGGAAGGCCTACGACTCTGTTGATAGGGAAACACTTAATAGAATTCTCCAAGAATTAGGGTTAGACAACAAAACCCGCAAACTCATTCTAGAAACCTTGACCAATACCCATTCCAAGGTTAAATTTAGAGGCGAGGTCTCAGCAAGCTTCGAGATAAAAACAGGGGTGAGACAAGGGGATGGACTTTCTCCACTTCTTTTCAACTGTGTCCTTGAAAAGGTTGTGAGAGAATGGCGCAAGGAACTGACCAATATGGGTGTCCAGAGTGGGATATACCTGGGGCGTAGGAAGGAAGGACTGGTTGTAGATTGCCTGGCCTTTGCTGACGACATGGCACTTATTGCCGATTCTCTGGATACAGCAACAATGCAGGTCAATTGCCTCAGAAGACAGGCAGCCAAAGTGGGTCTTCAAGTGTCGCTGGAAAAAACAGAATTCTTCACCAACATCAAAGAAGCTAACAGAGAGATGCTACTAGAACAGGGAAAAATCAAGAGGATTGAGAAATTTAAGTATCTCGGCGAATGGATTGAACCCAACTTATCAGAAAGAGCATCATTATCCATGAGAGTCAACAAGCTGGAACTGGCTTATCGACTGACAAAGAACATCTACAACAAGAAATGCCTGTCACGCAACCTGAAACTGAAGCACTACACCTCAGTCATACGACCAGAAGCCCTGTATGCCATGGAGTGTCTCTCATTGAACCGAATAGGTCTGATGGAGAAAATGGGAGTCAGAGAGAGGAGAATTCTCAGGAAGATCCTAGGTCCGGTAAAGGAAGATGAGGAATACCGTAGGCGGCACAATTCCGAGCTCTACGAACATATAGAAAGGCTCTCTGACTGTGCTAGGAAAAGGAGAGTAGCATTCTATGGTCATGTGGCAAGATTGCCTCCCAAAAGACTGACCAATAGGCTGTTCACTTTCTGGCAGAACAAGAAGGTTCGTACCACTTGGCTGACAGAAACTGAGAAAGACATTAATGAACTGGGAATATCAGATCTTCAAGACAGGCAATCTGTGAGACATGCCCTGAAGGAAGTCCATGGATTTCAGGAAAAACCCCGGAAGAAAGGTACCCCTTGGACAGATGAAAGGAAGGAGTTACACCGGCAGAAAATGCGACAACACTGGGCAAAGATCAAAGCTCAACAGTTGAACAAGCGTGGTCCAAAGTAGGCCCATTCGAAACAAGAAGAAGAAGAAGAAACTAATGAACGAATACAAGCTGGTAACCATGGCAACAGATTCTCAGAGATCCATCTATTGCTGTAAGACGCAATGCAATTCCATTAATTACATTGGTGTGAAAGTTTGCAGACGGCTAGAAGGTTATCACGGAACCAAATTAAGCTGTAAAATTCATCAATACGTATAATGCGCTTAAGGGGGTCAAGGGGTACACTAGATTTTTTTCACGCGATTTAAACCTGCGGGTGTGGTACGGCAGGTCTATTATATTCCTATCCCTATATATTATTATTATTATTATTATTATTATTATTATTATATTATGGCGTACAACGAGGAGACAAAGCCCCTCGGTGCCAGAAACAAAACTTGGGGGCCCTAAAGGGTCCTCGAAAACTTCATTATAAGGCTCGAAAACCAACAGTATCTGAAATATTCCCAGACAACTAATTTAATTTAATTTAACAAACTAATGAAGGAATGGAAATCGGTAACCATGACAACATTATCTCAAGGGGTGGCATCCGACATTCCATCTATTTCTGTAAGAAGCAATGTCACTCCATTTATACCTTGCCACGGTGGGTGAGTGGATAGCGTGTCGGTCTACTAACCCTAAGATTGCCGGTTCACTCCTGGCCGTGGTACGTGATTTTTGAAAGGCGGCAAAAATACGACTCGCATGTCATACGATGTTGGCATGTCAAAGAACCCATTTGAATTCAGTAGGCCGTGGTCATAATGGCAAAAATTAATCTCAGGAGTTTCCGCCAACACAAAGTTCCTCATTTCTCTACTAGAAACGCTATAGTGTTCAAGGAGCTTAGATATCTACCCTCCCTGTCTTTCATGGTGATTCAAGGAACAACGAAATTTCGACATGCAAGCTACCCTCTGGGTGTCAAATTACGAAGCTTGCACCCGGCATCCGAGGCCATACGATATTATTATTAGGCTAATCCATTTATTACATTTCTGTGAAAGTTTGCAAATGGCTATAAGGTTATCACGGAACCAACGTAGACTGTTTAATTCGTCAAGGGGGTCAAGGGGTAACCTCGATTTTTTTCATGCAATTTCACGTGCGACATATAGTACAGAAAGTCTATTATATCTCCAAACAGCAACATTATTTTCAAAAATTCCTGAATTGAATCAGCATTTTTTGCGGCTTTTAGGATTTTGGGCCATTTGAGGTTAAAGAACCCGAATTTTCATGCACCACAAGCCTTTATAATTTATGAAAGAGGTCTTCCTGTGTATGGGGACCTAACACAACGTAGAGAGTCATTTTTTATGTGAGGTGTATTGCGTTTCGTCTACAAGCCTTTCAATTCTATTTCACGTCAGGAAGTACACGTGAGGTGAATTTAGTTTGAGAGCACATTTTAACTAATCTTTTTTCTTTTTTTTTTTGTCGACAGACGGGTTCATCGTAAGGGTGATTTTGTTTGATACTGTATGGTAGATGTACCCATATTTGGATATCTGTGTGAAATGTAGACAATACAATTGTCTGTCTGTCTTTCTGTGTATCTTTATATATGCCTATAAATCGTGTTCGGATGCTTGGTGCATCGTAAAATTAGGTATGTTAAACGTGAGTCAATACTCCAATCATTTATAAAACTCCTCACCGTACTTTTCATACAGTAGAAGGGTGGATATAGGGAAAAACGTCTCAAAATACATGCTAAAATAGGCGAAATATAAAAATTATCCTAGAAGGACGATCAAAGCATATGTTGCGCTTCTGAATGTGAGACACAAAATTCTCGAGTCTATAAGGGGTCTCCGAAAACCACATTTTAAGGCCCTTAAATTAACAGTGTGTGTGATATTCCCAGAAAACTAACTTCGTTCTGATAAACTTATGAAGAAATGACAAACCGCTAACAATTGCAATATTATTTCAATGGATAATGTCTGGTGTTAATATATAACACCGTTCGAAGAACGGGTACTTCTGCTATATTAATATATAAAAAATGAGATGGTGTGTCTGTTTTTCTGTCTGTCTGTGTGCTACTCAATAACGCAAGAACCACTGGTCCGATTTAAATGAAATTTTGCATGGATGTAGCTGATTTACCAGGTTTACATATAGGATACATTTTATTTCGATATTTTGTACTATTAAAAATGGCGACCATTTAAGTGACGTCACTACTCCCTTTGGTTTCAAAATTTCATATTTCCATTTCAAATAAAAAGAGAACGCTAAGAAATAGCAACCTTTTAATGACATACACGAGCTATAACATTCAATTTTCTATCCAAAAGGTCCTTATCACTTTTCGTGTATCGCCGACGGTTAGCGAGTAAAACCTAAATTTGTGCAACATAACACGGTCAACACCGAACGATGCAGTATATCTCTACATATATAAAAATGAAAGTTTGTCTGTTTTCTATATGAATTTCTACGGAAATTTGAGTTATTTACGCGTTTCATACTGTTTTATGACGGATGCGCGCGAACATATTTTTTTGTCTGTCTGTCTGTTTGTTTGTCTGTGGACAACTTTGTTCCCTTATAACTCGAGAACAGCTGGGTGTATCTACGTAAAATTTGGTACAGATATCCATCAGAGGCACGACACTAATCATTGATGTAACTTTTCTCTGTACCTCTCATAAAAGGGGGCATACCCCCTTAAAATACATGCTGAAATAGGAGTAGAAGGACGAGACAAAGCTCATTTTCAGCCCCTCAATGTGAAAGACAAAACTCGGGTTCCCTAAAACCACATTTTAAGGTCCTAAGTCCAACCGTTTTTGTGATATTCCCAGAAAACTAATTTCATTTAATAAACTAATGAACGAATGCAAGCCGATAACCATGGCAACAGATTCTCAGAGGTCCATCTATTGCTGTAAGACGCAATGCAATTCCATTAATTACATTAGTGTGAAAGTTTGCAAACGGCTAGATGGTTATTACGGAACCAAATTAAGCTGTAAATTTCATCAATACGTAAAATGCGCTTAAGGGGGTCAAGGGGTAGTCTAGAATTTTTTCACGCGATTTACACCTGCTGGTGTAGTATGGCAGGTCTGTTATATTCCAATCCCTATATTATATTATTATTATTACTATTATTATTATTATTATTATTATTATTATATTATGGCGTACAACGACGAGACAAAGCCTCTCGGTGCCAGAAACAAAACTCGAGGGTCCTCGAAAACTACATTATAAGGCTCTAAAACCAACAGTTTCTGAAATATTCCCAGAAAACTAATTTAATTTAATTTAACAAACTAATGAAGGAATGCAAATCGGTAACCATGACAACATTATCTCAAGGGGTGGCATCCAACTTTCCATCTATTTCAGTAAGAAGCAATTTATTACATTTATTACATTTCTGTGAAAGTTTGCAAATGGCTATGAGGTTATCACGGATCCAACGTAGACTGTATAATTCATCAATGCAATTAAGGGGGTCAAGGGGTAACCTAGATTTTTTTCATGCAATTTCACATGCGACATATAGTACAGAAGGTCTATTATATCTCCAAACAGCAACATTATTTTCAAATATTCCTGAATTGAATCAGCATTTTTTGCGGCTTTTAGGAATTTGGGCCATTTAAGACTAAAGAACCTGAATTTTCATACACCACAAGCTTTTATAATTTATGATAGAGGTCTTCCTGTGTATGGGGACCTAACACAATGTAGAGGGTCAGTTTTTATGTGACATGTATTGCGTTTCATCTACAAGGCTTTCAATTCTATTTCATGTCAGGAAGTACACGTTAGGAGAATTTAGTTTGAGAGCATATTTCAACTTTTTTTTTTTTTTTTTTTGTCGACATACGGGTTCATTGTAAGGATGATTTTGTTTGATACTGTGTGGTAGATATACCCATATTTGGATTTCTGGGTGATATGTTGTAGACAATAGAATTGTCTGTCTGTATCTTTATGTACGCCTATAACTCATGTTCGGATGCTTGGTGCATCGTAAAATTAGGTATGGTAAACATGAGAGTCAATACACCAATCATTTATAAAACTCTTCACCTTACTTTTCATACAGTAGAAGGGTGGATATAGCGAAAAACTTCTCAAAATACATGCTAAAATAGGCGAAATATAAAAGTTATCCTAGAAGGACGACCAAAGCATATGTTGCACTTCTCAATGTGAGACACAAAATTTGCGAGGCTAGAAAGGGTCTCCGAAAACCACATTTTAAGGCCCTTAAGTTAACAGTATGTGTGATATTCCCAGAAAACTAACTTCGTTCTGATAAACTTATGAAGGAATGACAAACCGCTAACCATTGCAACAGTAGCTCAATTGATAATGTCTGGTGTTAACACCGAACACCGTTCGAAGAACGGGTACTTCTGCTAGTATATATATATATATATAAAGGAATGTCTGTGTGTTCGTCTTTTATGCGTTCATAAACCATTCATCCGATTACGAACAAATTTTGGTGAGTTGTTATAAACACTTCCGGGAGGTTTATAGGCATAGTTAATGAATTTCAAAATAGATAGCGCGCGGGTAGTTTAAACAAATGCGTAATGGCGATGCGTTCATATACAATTCATCCGATTGCGATCAAATTTGGGTGAGTTGTTGTGCACAGTCCCGGATAAGTTATAGGCGTAGTAAATCCAATTTACAATAGATGGCGCGCGAGTAGCTTCAACAAAATGGCGTGCGTTTGTTTCAAGAAAGTTCCACATGCATTCATATGCCATTTGTCCCATTGCGATGAAACTTGGGTGAGATGTTCTGTACACTTCAGGTAAGATTTCTGGCTTAGTAAATCCACTTAACAATAGGTAGCGCACGAGTAGATTCAACAAATGAGCGACGACGGGCGAACCGTTTCAACAAAGTCCTGTATGCGTTCACATACCATTCGTCCGAAATCGATGAAACTTGGGAGAGAGGTTGTGTACACTACAGGCAAGGTTTGTGGATTAGTAAATCCATGTTATAATAGGTAGCGCACGAGTATATTCAACAAATGCGCGACGACTCGCGAAGCGTTTCAACCAAGTCCCGTATGCGTTCATATAATATTCGTCTGATAGCGATGAAACTTGGGTGATATGTTGTGTACACTTCAGGGAATTATTCTGGGTGAGTAAATCCACTTAACAATAGGTATCGCACAAGTAGATTAAACAAATGAGCGACGACGCGCGAAAGTTTCAACATAGTCCCGTATGCGTTCATATACCATTCGTCCGATTGCGACTAAACTTAGGTGAGATGTTGTGTACACATCAGGGAAGGATTCTGGCTTAGTAAATCCTCTTAAAATAGATAGCGCACGAGTTGATTCAACAAATGAGTGACGACGGGCGAAGCGTTTCAACAAAGTCCTGTATGCGTTCATATACTATTCGTCTGATAGCGATGAAACTTGGGTGAGAGGTTGTGTACACTTCAGGGAAGGTTTCTGGCTTAGCAAATCCACTTTACGATAGGTAGGGCACGGGTAGATACAACAAATGAGTGACGACGTGCGAACCGTTTCAACAAAGTCCCGTATGCGTTCATATACTATTCGTCTGATAGCGATGAAACTTGGGTGAGATGTTGTGTACACTTCAGGGAATGTTTCTGGGTAGGTAAATGCACTTTACAATAGGTATCGCACAAGTTAATTAAACGAATGAGCGACGACGCGCGAAGTGTTTCAATATAGTCCCGTATGCGTTCATCTACCATTCGTCCGATAGCGACTAAACTTGGGTGAGTTGTTGTGTACACTCCAGGGAAAGTTTCAGGCTTAGTAAGTCCATGTTACAATAGGTAGCGCAGAAGTAGATTCGACAAATGGGCGAAGACGTGCGAAGCGTTTCAACAAAGTCCGGTACGCGTTCATATACCATTCGTCCGATAGCGATTAAACTTTGGTGAGATGTTGTGTACACTTCAGGGAAGGTTTCTGGCTTAGTACATCCACTTTACAATAGGTATCGCACAAGTAGATTCAACAAATGATCGACGGCACGTGAATCGCTTAAACAAAGTCACGTAGCGTTCAAATACAATTCATCCGATTGCTAAGAATCTTTGGTTGGATGGGTGTGCGCACTCCAGGGAAGGTTTCTGACTTAGTAAATTCTTTTTACAATAGGTAGCGCACGAGTAGATTCAACAAATGAGTAACGGCGCGCGTATCGTTTTTAAAAAATTCGTATGTGTTCATATACCATTCTTGCGATTGCAATAAAATTTAGAGAAATGTTGTTTCCACTCCCGCAAAGATTTCTGATTTAGTATATCCATTTTACAATTGGTAGCGCACGAGTACATTCAGCTAATGAGCGACAGCGTGTGAATCGTTTCAACCAAGTCCCGTATACGTTCATATACCATTCATCCGATTGTGATAAATCGTTGGTGAGTTGAGTACCGTCCTGCGAAGGGGTATGAATTAGTAAATCCGTTTTTCAATGGGTGGCGCACAAAAGATTCAACAAATGAGTGAAGGCGCGTGAATAGTTTAAACAAAATCCCGTATGCGTTCATATGCCATTCATCCGATTGCGGTGAAACGTTCATGAGTTGTTTGTACACGCCAGGGAAGGTTTTCGACTTAGTAAATCCATTTTACAATAGGTAGCGTACGAGTATATTCAACAAAAGGGTGACGGCGCTCGAATCTTTTCAGCAAAGTTCCGTATGCGTTCATATACCATTTATTACATTGCGATGAAACTTTGGTGGGTTGTTGAGCACGCTCCCATGATTTTTTTGAGATAGTAAATCAATTTTACAATAGTTTAGAGGTGGTTAACGAAAAATAAATAAATATTGGGAATCCAAACGCACTTCAACAAACAAAGTTACAACGCCAACACTTTCTTTGATTGGCATTGCAACGCATGCCCCGTACAGCTAGTAAAGTCATAAAATATACCGATGTCGTAATTGCAAGGCAAGAACGGCTACCATATCTCAGACCGTAACATCAAAACAAAGATGGTGGCAATTGTAGGGGAACAGTTGTTGAGAGTGGCGGGCATTAAGCCATCGAAATAGCGGCAAGTTCGAAGACAAGCATTCGCATAATTGATTAAATTCCACCAGAAATTACAGGATTTTATGTAATAAGGCACAAATTCAATATGAAACTCTAACGTACTTCCTTACAAACAACGCGAACCGACTGTAGCTAAAAATACAGACACAAATGAGGCAAAGATAAGACATATACAGTATAAAAAATGCAAATGCTAGTAAATGCTACAAGAATGCAAATAGAAATTGTTGTAGTTGTTGCTTATATTAGGGGCAACGACATCGTGGTCTTACAACCCAATTTATTTGTGTGATAACCTGTGTTATTGTTATGGATGAACTAGTGTGATTGAACATTGGGGATTTGATTGGGAAGGAGAAGGCCATGACCTTAAGTTAGGAACTATACTGGCATTTGCCTGGAGTAGAAGTGGGGAAACCACGGAAATCCTCTTCCAGGATTTGAATAGGGAGCAGCCGTATTCATACATTAGGTACCATCCCAGCATTTGCCTGCAGTAGAGGTGGGGATGGCTGAGGTGGCCATTGAACCCTCCTCTACTCAGTTGCCTCATGGGGCTGAGTGCACTTCAGAATTCAATTTCTTCGCAATGTGTATGTCAGTCCAATCTACGGCTCAAATGACACAAATCTTCCATTTCTGGAGATCATAAGGAGTTTCATTGATATCTGTCATACGTCAAAGATTGTTGCATTGCTGTTGATTCATTCAAGGCCTTTGCGACATCGTGGTCATGTTGTCCCTTGTACATAGGTGTGTATGGACTCTGTCTGATAACCTGTGTCATTGTAATGGCTGTAGCAGTGTTTATATTTGTAATTGAAGCTAGGATTTTGAAGAAGGTGGTCGTATATTATAGCTACGAACCATCTCGACTTTTGTTAGTTATTGTTTTTAGGGGAGAAACAGTGAGGTCATCTTCCCCTCATGGCATTTGCCTGGAGTAGATGTGGGAAAACACGGAAAACCAATTCAATGACAGCTGTGGTGGGACTCGAACTGTCTCTTCTCAGTTTTGCCTCACGAGACTGGGCATGCCCCGTTCCAATCCTCAGACCAGAATTACATTTATTGGCAGAGCCAGAAATGGAACCCAGGACCTTTGGATCCACAGTCCCAATGTGATCCCCGTGACTACATAATGCGGGGGGGGGGACTTGGCGGCTCTGCGGTCTAGCTGTATGCCTCTCACCACGGCGGTCCGGGTTCGATTCCGGGTCAATGCATGTGAGATTTTCGAAGTGAACTGCCATGTCCTGTGGTTCGGATTCCACGTAAAAAGGAGGTCCCGTGGCTCATGATCTACAGATTAACGGTCACGTTAAACTACATGCTTCCTTCCTTTTTACATAATGCGGAGGCTGATGCAATATAATAACCCCTTGCACGACATCCCATTAAGGGCCTTGGCCTTCCAGGCGACCGCTGCCCAGCCAATTGTCTTGCAGATATTGGGGGTGATACGTGATCAGTGCATCGGGTCCCCTCGACCGTTAATCTTAGTTCTCGTGATCGGGGCGCTGCCTCACTGTCAGACAGCTACTAAATTGTCTTCACGAGGCTGAGTGCACCCCGTTCCAGCCCTCACGTCAGTTTCTAAAATCCATGACGTAGCCGGGAATCGAACCCGGGGCCCCCAACACCACGGGGCTGGCTAGGAGGCTGTTACAACTTATCATAATGGCGGAGTTTACATTTTGCAATTAAGAAGGATATTTGAGAAATCCCTATACCATCCTCTTAGAAACACATGGATTATCTGTTCATCATATTTCTTTGCTTTGACTGACAGGCTCTTGAGAATAGTCAATATTAAAAGCTCTAGCGAAGACAGGATTTGATTTACACGGAAACTTAGTTTTCATTATACCATTGTCACTATAAAGACACAAGCTTTCCTTAAAATATCTACCAACATTTGCATCATCTCAAAAGTACCGGTAGGTATAGGCTATTGTAATGTGAAATATGACTCACCAAATCGTCTTGCTTGGTCCACCTGTAACTGCAGTATCCATTTAAACTTCTCCACATGCACATAGAGATTCTTATAGAATGCACCTAAGTCGAAAGAAAGATCTTTCCTAACCATAAATGTATGTTCAAACTGACAAAATCACACACCACTACTATTGGCGCTTAAAATTCAAATGGTACCGGTACCGGTATTTATTACCTACGGTAATCTATTAACATTATAAACAGTACGAGATCACTCAAGATATATACTATTTTACGAATTCATGGTACCAGACGCACTCGCTACAAACGTAAACAAACAGCCGTTAACTCAAAGCCTCCCCGTATAATGACCACAATTTTTTTTTGAATCGATTGTCGTATTACGGTCTGATATATTGTGGTCGGTCTTGAGCAAGGCAGGTCGTCTCCATGAAATCGTAGCTCAAGACGAGGCACGGCCGACTGGATGCGAGTAGGGGGGTAGTGGCGCTTCGATTACACTCTAGAACCCAATTAATCCCAGTACTAAGCCTCAGCCATGTAATATTTGCGAAAGCTCGCGAACCCATGGCCGGATGTTGACAAATGAGGTGTCGTTGGACTCAGAGTGACGTCCTCTTTGCTATGGACCACTCGTTATATTTTTTCAAATTTTGAAAATTTTTGTTTTCGAAAGTAGGCGATAGTTTTTAAACTAATTATGATAGAACGTTGTGCCATGGTTCAAACGAATGGCATTTATGTCCTTTATTTTTTATAATAACACTTTTTTATTTTTTGAGATTTTTTGAATACACTGAAATTTTGAAATTCCTATATTTCGGAAACTAGGAATTCTACAAAAATGTTTGTTTGACACAAATGAATGGCCTTGACCCCTTCTATCCTCAAATTAATAAGGGGACTTCAGCAGCCCCCCCCCCGCTACTCCCAATGCGAACCGATAACTCCAGAACCCATGGCCGAAGATTCAAGAATGAGGTGTCGTTGGACTCGAGCAGACGGGGGCTTTGCTATGGACCACTCAATGTATTTTAAAAAAATGGAAACTCTATTTTGGCGTAAAAAGGTGTTTTTGTGATTTTTGCTGATATCTCACGAACCAATAAGGATAGAGACATGTACGAGGTGTCATTCTTTTTGTCGCGTTGCCCTCTTGCCGAGAATGCCTGTGTCGAGTAGGATCAAAAACCCATGTGGGGTAAAAATGTGATTTTAAACTTTTTTTATATCTCGCGAACCAATGCCGCTAGGGACGTGTACGAGGACTCATGGGACTCGGGGTGACGCCCCCTTTCGGATGTGGTAGTTATTATTTACCAACAAAATCACAAAGGGCCTAACGCCATACATATCGAAATAATAATTGTTTACCTGTTTTTAAATTGTAAATGAAGCGTGGTTGTCAAGACAGACGGTACCACTGGCATGTGTATCAACGAACCTGTCGCCAGCTACGGTGGGATGGTTTACGATGGCTCGTGTTCCGATATTTGTTATGGT
Organism: Meconema thalassinum; assembly: GCA_946902985.2. Taxonomy (NCBI): domain Eukaryota; kingdom Metazoa; phylum Arthropoda; class Insecta; order Orthoptera; family Tettigoniidae; genus Meconema; species Meconema thalassinum. The sequence continues at coordinate 150,729,256 of OX336397.1, forward strand.
GAATGGATGAACGCTAATATTAAAAAAAAAAACGAGCCTTACAGTAGTCGCATATGATGTGTAACATCTGACATAAAAGAAGCCTCTCGTGAAATTGTTGATACACCGGAATTTTATGGTATTATTGGCACGAATATTAATCTATTGTAAAAGGGAGTGTTTTACAGATATTGTAGTTTATTATACGGAACTCATTTTATTAGATGATTTGTAGCTTCAACAAGCACTAGCCTAAATAAAGAATACGATATGGATCAACTAGTTTAATAGACGCGACACCGCTCATAACCTTAAATTCCTTATAAACAGGTCCTCTTCATTCACAGACCAACAAGTAATTTCATATGGAAGATGTTAAAATGAGTCATATTGATATGATAAATATCGTTTAAAATGATAATCTGGTAGCAAAAATATCTACCCCGCCCAGGATTCGAACCCATGATCTCTAGATTCACAGTCATACGCACTAACCCCACGGCTATTTCGACTACGCAAATATCGTGCACAAGATGGTGACTTATGTCCACGTTCCAATAATACTGCATTACGGAATTAAGTTTCATTTATATTTTGCTTGTTTCGATAATGTTCCTGCGTGAAATTGAGTTTAAAATGCCTTATGAATAGGCCCTCTTGTGAGTAAAGAGAATGTATTGAGTAATAGTTCATGAAGGCATGCTCAATTCTCGTATAACCACAACGATTATATGATATTGATGACTGCATTACCGTTATGTGTGTTAATATTTGAATAGCCATTGTGCAGAAACATAATACCGGCAATACCGACTACTTACAATGTTTGATATTAAGGCATTTTGCCATTTAAATACTGATACGAAGATTTCGAACATGTACCATGTCATTTGTTTCAATCACTTGAAACCAGAGTTCGCATGAGCGTTTTCCGTTCAGTATGTCATATACATTCCACATGGCCAAGAGTGCGACATGGCATCAATTTCCGACACCGCGCGCTGATTGTTTCTCTTACCAGTGCCAGCTGGATCGATCGATCGAGATGGCAGTGCGTCTTATACGTCCGTTCGATCCACCACTGCCAGCTAGGGCACACTTCCGTTCGATCGATCGAGCGGGCAGTGCATACTTCCGTTTTCCACCACTGCCAGCTAGTACAGTTCCGTTCGATCGATCGAGCGGGCAGTGCATACTTCCCTTTTCCACCACTGCCAGCTAGTACACTTCCGTTCTATAGATCGAGCGGGCAGTTCGATCCACCACTGCCAGCTCGATCGTTCCGATCCACTTCCGTCCCCAATTTTCAAAATCACTCCCACAAAACTATCCAGCAACCGAGCGGAAAGATGTTACACATCAAAAAACGTGTGAAGCGTGAAAGCCAATATACCATCTTTTCGTGCTAGGATTGTTTACCCTAAAGGGGTTCTTTAACCTGTTGGTAAACGGTTATTATTGACATGGCTCTGTGGCATTGATGCATGTTCATAGGCCAGCAGACAGTTTTAGGATATAAAGCTATAACGTTCAGACGACCAAGCAATGTGTATAAAGGCAGCACATGAGCGTTAATGCAAATGCTAATTCTGTAATGAGATAGATTTAGGATGAAACGTAAGCTTTGAATGGGTCAATGAAATGTATGATTTAACACTTGTAGCTGGTAGCCTGCTAGCAAGCCCCCATGTGCTTTGTCACTTGAAGGCTGATATTGTGTTAAGTGTGCTAGGATTTTTTTTACCCTGAAGAGGATTGGGTAGATTATTAGCTTGGGAATAACCTAACCCTCAAGGGAAGATGATGAAGAAAAAAAAGTAGGTTTCGGACTGGAGAAATAGGACGAGAGTCCAACAGAAGTTATAATTTTAACTTTAAGTATACTCAAAGGCAGCTTCCACTGCAAATCCGCTCTCCGATACCTAAAGTGGGTAGGGACCTGGGCGAAGCTAACAGGAAACGTAGCTGGAACTTGGGCTGTTCGCAAGAAAGTTGCTGTAGCGTATTCCCTCTCAAGCATAAATATGCCTACTATGGGGAAGGGTGGTGGTCTGGCAAGACAAAGAGTAACAGATTTATTGTGTATCTGTTCAAAGGAGTTTGTTTCTAAACAAGTGATTTGAAGAGTACAAACAATTTGAATCAGCTTTGATATTTTAGTTTTTGAAATTGTAGAATTTCTAAAGAGTGACCAAATGCTTCCAAGAAGGATAGGGATAAAGCAATTATACCCTTGGGAATAATTTTGGTAAGTGTACCAATAGTTGCATTTAGAAATGACTAAGCTTTTACCCAGCGAGGCGCCGACTAAAAGTTTAGACAATGAGAAACACTTATATATTGAAAAACCAACCATAAGTGTTAGAGAGGATCTCCACAAGCAGGAAGCTGGCGTAGCGGGCTATGCTTGCCTTACTGGCCAGTTAGAATTAGCTATTAAAGCTAAGAGAGACTTTACTAAGTTAATAACTAAGAGTTCTTGCTCAAATGCAACAAGTGTTGAAAACCCTATCAATAGATTTATTTTTATTAAATAGGAAGAGTCATGGAAGACAGGATCTTGCCTAACCGTTATGTTAAAGAAATGATAAAGCAAAGAACAAATCTTTAATTTATTTAACAATGTAAAAGGAAGTAGTTTTTGTAACAAATATATAATTTTGATCTTTATAAACAATTGGGGTGGCAAACCTCCGAAAACATCTAAAGCTTGCGCCAGGCAATTGATAATTCTTTTGGTTTTAAACCTTTTATATGCTTTAAAATCTTCGTAAGATTTTGAAATGACTAAGATGAATAAATGAAAAATTTAAAGGTAACTGACGTAATTAAAGTTAAACAATAAATCAAGTACAAGGTGTATACTTTAAGGATTTCTAGATAAGTATCTTGGAAATATGAACAACTTCGAAAATAACAACAACAACAAAAAACAGGAAGAAATGAAATAGAAGTATCTATAACTTCTTGTATTAATGCAGAACTACGCTTAATGATTATACATAGGAGATTATACAAATAGGGCAGGTCACTTATTAAAAACCTGAAGAGAACAATTGAAAGGAAGTTTCTAGAACTCCTAAGTTAAAGTAGGGATCAGGAGAAAAATGGGGCAAGTTTCCCTTTCGTGAAACCTAGAGATAACTCACTTTTGAGTAGAAAGAATTGGATTCCCTAATTAGAAGGGAGAAACAATATAATTTAAGGCGTGTACTAGACACGAAGTTTTACAGACATTAATTCGTTATACATGGAGCAAATAAGGGAGGGCACTTATGTAGAGTGACACCTCATTGGAAAAAGACCTAAAGTAACAATTTTATTATTTTAGTTTGTTAGTAAAGGGTTTGGGAAAGATCAAATGGGATTGTGGAAAAGTGTTCATGGCCGTATTTATTGTACTCGGACGAGCGCGACGCGGATGAAAAGTTGAACAAGCACTGTTTTCACTATGGTCTGTTGATATAGTGAAGAGTTCACTGTAGTAGCACAAAACGTTGATGGCAAAGAAAGTTATTGTAATGGTGGAAAATAACTAGTTACACTAGATTTGCGAGAGTCTATTGCTTGAAAAACTTGTAGGTTATAGTTGAATGCACCAGAAAAATCCCAACGGAGGAAGAAAAATTAGATATTGATTAGCAGTTCATAAGGAAGATTCCTTAGTTTGAAAAAGTATTCCCATATGTGAGTGGAAAGTACATGACAGTATAACTGGTAGATTGATTGTAGGTTCTGGAAGGTTCCAGAGCTATGATGAGTTGTTTAAATTGGGTAGAGAATCCCTCGGCGGAAAACTAGATTATATAGACAGTGGGTATTTTAGAAATATCCCTCGATGTGAGATAGCATCTCAGAAAATCTTTCATTTTGAAAGTTAGAATTGATAGTTTGAGTTTGATCAAGAAGATCTCCTGAAAGCAGTTATTATCACATAGCAACTTTCACTGTCTATAAAATCCAAATATAAGCATTGAGCCTTTAAAAAGCGATGAGAATGAGGTTAAAACATGAAGTCGGTACTTATCTTTGCTTCATGAAGAAGGTGATGTTGCTGTTGATGGTTGGTTTTAAAACTCAAACATGGCGTCGAATTTAAAAGTTTGCCTCTTGAGTAGAGGAGGCGAGCTTTAGTTAAGCTCCAACTGACTGGTTTGACTTCCGACGTACAAGTGAGACCCGCTCAACGGAGCGTGGAGGGACCAGGGAAAGGAAAAATAATGGGGGTAGGAGACAAAAGGAATACATATAAAAATAGCCAACTTTACAGTAATAAAAATCTTCTTGATGAAATGGTCTTCAAAGAGTTGATAGTAGGAGTCACTAGCGCAGCCTGGAGGGTGAAAAAGTAGACGAAGTTCTCTTGATCACGGAGATGATAGCTGGCGATGGCGACGAGATCTGGTGGCTAGATTGATAAGGAAGTCCTCTTGTACAGGGAAGAATTGAGGAACTTCAGAGATTCGCTGCTAGATGACGCTAGGTAGGTCAAAGAAGATATATATCTAGAACAGACTTACAGGTAGTATGAGAGACATATACCAACAAAGAGAAATCAGGAGATCACTGTTGGTGTTTGCGAAAAAGGAAGGGATGAACTAAAGCAAAGAGAAGCAAAAGCTTACTCTGTCTTACCGTGTATTCCAAAGAATACACCAAGGATCTTAAACGTTTTAGTCAACGGTGATGAGCGAGACCGCTCTCTGACACAGCAGACGGTACACAGTGGTCCGGATTCGAGAAAAAGCGCACAAAAATATTTTCCGTTAGAAGAAATGAAATACTTTCGTGTAAAAAATTAAATTAGATGGTGCTATGAGGCAAATTTGTCGTAGTGCATAAAATTACTTCCTTATTCATCCTCTGATCCGGATAAGTCGACTTCTTCTTCTTCCCCTTCCTGCTCCGTCTCGTCCTCGGGTTTAGACAATAAATTACACACCTCCTGAGGCAACTGTCTTCTTTTCTTCTTCGGTAGACCTCCCGTGCTTGAAATTACTGGATCAGAGCTTAACAATAGTCTATGGAACAAGTCAAAATTATTGGAAATTCTTGAGGATCTTCTTGTATAGTCTTCCCTATATTTTCTTAACTCTTTGTTTCTAGACTCTAAGGCCTCATCTGAAAGTTCTCCAATCGGCAAAATAGCTGCTTCTATAATGGAAGATCCATGGATAAGTATTTTATGGAGTGTTGGAGGCATGTAATACCATGGATATAGCCGTACATAATATGCTTGCTGTTTCGCTGCAGTAGGAATTGAACTCTGAACTATCAATTTCATGACCAGATGAAATTGCTTTTAAAATTATTCCGAAACGAGTTATTAACTCACAGTCTTTCCCTGTTATTTCGGATGCCACTTGAGGTTGTTCAAAACACATTCGGGCAGTGTTGCCATCATTTGTTGTTCCATATCCAGGCTTCAGAATATCAACTAGACGACCCTCGTTCTGAATGAGTCTTGCACATTTTTTTTCTATCTTTCGAATAAGTCTCGATTACCATCTTTCACGCTCACTTTCCACTTTTTAAAACCCAGGCAGTATGAAATATGCAGGGGACTTTCAAAAAATCGGATGTGGGCGCGCAGAATTAAAATTTCAAATTCAAGCTGTAAATTGTCGACGGGCTTTTGTTCCATTATTTGTAGATTGTCCATTTTTGAAATGTTCGCACCACAAATATAGCACTTCAAGCTTTAAGGCTGTGCTAAAGAATTCCATCTATCATTGACAATATTGAGGAATATTGCACTTCGGTGTTGTTTACAACCAAATTATGTAAATTCTCAATTTGATCATTTAGAAACATCCTTTCCGTCCGTGTAATTTCCGATGATTCATGAACCCACTGCATTCGAATAGGCCTGCAGAATCGTGTAGATGAGGTTCTTGGATTTTTCCACGCAATAATACCTGTTTTACTGTCAACGAGGCGCAGAGGCACGACAGATGACATAAATAAGCTGTGGCCACTCTTTTCAGCTTCTGACCAGGTTAGCTTGTATTGCGAATGGCCGGAGCTGCCATCAAAGCCCCATCAAAGCTCTTATCACTCACATCTGGTAACATTGATAAAATTCTGGAGGAAGTGTGGTCCAGCAAGTCTTGTATTTTTAACTTCACATTCATTTTCCTTAATTATTCCATTTTGTGTATAAGTAGCCTTTTTAGCATTCAAAATAGCATAATAGCTAGGGTATAAATCATGCTTATGTTTATTAGCTAATTTTTCTCCTTGTCACATACTGGTGCTTGAATAACTTTGCTTTAATTATGAATGATAAGGCATATTCCACTGACATTTTTGTAGATCGTTGAACCCCCTTTCTCCATGCATCCCGCATTCGTTTGCCCCTTGTTGGTGTAGTCTTTGTGGCTTCTTTTAATAGCTTGGCTGATGAATCGTCTCCCTCTGCCCCTAAATTCATAGCGGTCGCATAGGCAAGCTATGATGAAGTGGCACTCTCCTTTAGGCCTTTAATTTTTCTTCCTTTGCTTCTCTCCGTTAGCTCTTCAAATTCTTTTGAAGGTCGACCTCGATCTTCTTATTTTGCGGAGCCAGGCATGCTCGGAATTGAAATCACAATTTCTTTTTTTCAACCAGTCTGAATATTTCTTCAAAAAAGCATGTTCTACGAAGCGACACTCTCTCCACCGGTCAAAATAAGGAAAAAAGAAAAAGGTTCTTATATCATTATACACTGTTTTCTCGACACTCTCGTCAACATTTAATTGGAATTTGTTAATGAGTTATGTTACCACAAACTTTTCTTGGCGAGAGATTGATTTTTGTTCTCTTGAATCTTGTTATGAAGTACACTGCGACTGAAAGGAAATTCATTTTTCCATCTTAACAACACACACAACTACCACTAAACAATTACTTCTCGCGACTGATATTATTATTTTGGTTTCCTGGCCTAGAGATATCCCTTGCGTAGCATAAACAAATGTCTCAACAGGCCCTTCTCTCGCGCGAGTGTTTATCCTCAGAGCGTGCAGTAATGTTCTCTCCCTTCTCAATCACGCATCTGGCGTGTTCTGGCGATGAAACTTTTAAGGATATATTCTCCAGTCTTCATTTTAAAACTTGCATAAGTTTCATGCTATACATATGTATACTTTTTTTTGTAGGTCAAGCAAAATTAATTTTTCTTGAAAAAAATAATGCACTAAAAAAGTAAGTATAAGAGTCCTTATAAGTGATCTGAAATTGAAAATCATGCTATAAACAAATATATCAGACCCAAAACTACATACTGATACCGTATTAAAGACCCCGAGTTTCATTTTGAAGTTAGAATGATACTTCAAAGTTTACTTAACGGAGTGCGGAGTTCAGAAACGAAGAGTTGTATCACTTTTGCAGTAATATATCTGAGACACACAGAAGCAATTTCCAAAGAAAAAGTGAAATTAATGTACACTGATTAACATACTTCACTTGAAAGGTGGTTTGGCGTTTCTAAAGTAAAGTTGAAAAAGCGATTTTGACCGCTTTTTTACGGATCCGGACCACTGTGCGGTAGTTGGATATGATCAAGTGATTTTTGGACGTGGTGAAAGTATGTGGTTAAAATGATCATATATTAAGAATGGCCGCTTGCTAATCATTATTATTACAATAAAATGTTTAATAATAATAATAATAATAAGACACACATGTTTGAATGGTTCTGTGGAATTGATGCATGTTCATAGGCCAGCAGACATTTTTAGGATATAATGTTATAACCATCAGAGCTTATACAAACATGTCTTGCACGCGGTCTAACTTCCCAAGAGTCACATGAAACACGCAAAGTATGTTTGCGCTACCTAGCGATACATATGAGCACTACCTGAACAACTAGTATGCCACCTAACGGAGGATATGAACACATACTAGTGATATCCAAAGTGAGCTGAGGTTAGGTTAGGTAAAGTTAGATTGGCCATAAAAATAAGCTACCAAAATAAGCCACCAAAAGATAATTGGTTTTTACCCTTGAGGTCTTGGGTTCCAACTCTACTCTGCCCAGAATTTAGTTATCATCTGAGAGTTGAAAGGTTAGGTTACTTTAAGATAGGTAACGTTAGGTTAGGTAAAGTTAGGTTAGCCATCAAAATAAGCTACCAAAAGAAGCCACAAAAATAATAGGGTTTTACCCCTGAGGTATTGGGTTCCAACTCAACAATGCACAGAATTTTTAATTATCATCTGAGAGTTGAAAGCTTACGTTAGGTTAGGTTAGGTAAAGTTAGGTTAGGTAAGGTTAGGTTAGGTTAGGTTAGGTGAGCTGAGGCTAAGGCTTTAAATATTCCCTCTCTTTCAAATACTTTCCAACACCAAGAAAAAATCCACTAAATACATTGACAAAAATAACTTGTCAAATAAGCCAATACAAAAGCCAATACAAAAGACAACACAAAAAGCCAACACAAAAAGTCAACACAAAATGCCAACACAAAAGCCAACACATCAGCCAATATATAAGCTTATGATAGGTCACTCCATCATTAAAACAGTTGTAACCTTTGTAGTGTATGCATCGTACTGACATGTTGGTTACTACTATGGAACTTTCTACAACCAACAAAGGTAGGCAACGTGCACTCTATCAAGGCTACTCTTATAACAATAATCGTCAGAATGTGAATGGAATAATATTCTGACGATGCTCAAAAGAGAGGTTAACAAAATGTCGAGGCAATCTGAAAAGTAAAAATTGAAAGGTTTTAAGTGTGAGTGTTCATCAATGTAGAGCTCCCAACGAACCACGGTTGCTGTTTAAAAAAATTCAAAAAACTAAAAAGCAAGTTCAAGAAAACGATATTGCGGCTAAAGATAGTGCAGTGTTTGTTCAAAAGGACTTACCATGTACTCAAAAGTCACGTTAGGACAGTCGTCAACGTCCAAGAAACCTTCAACACTATCAATGCCTACACAGACTATAAATAAAGTGGTATTGCAAGAGGATCAAAAAGGACTATATATTAATAGTGATGATGGTCATGATGATAATGATAATAATGATCATGATGATGATAATGATATTGATGATAATGGTAATGCTTCACTTACACCTAAAAGTTCATTTGTTAAATTAGTATACTGGCACAATCCCAATAAGCTCGTCCAGCGGCTACAGTTGTTGCATGCTTTACAACAAGCTGGGCATACCGGTCACGATTGGGAAATCAAAGAAATTGAACAAGAGCTTCGTCCTGCTAAAATTATTATGTAATGGGACTACCACTTTGCGACCACTTTCACTCCCACTCTTGGTTCCTATATTTGCTTATTTGCTTCCACTTTTATCTGAACTTTTTGGATCCAAATTTGCTCTCACATTAAACTATTATTCTTATTACCAAGTTGACTTTACTAGAGCTTGGTCTATGCTTGACAGTTGACATGGAGGTATCAGTGACTAGGTATGGTAAGCCTCATGCATACTTAAAGGATATTCATATATTGTAAAAAGAACCAATAACAACGGAACTGTTATTTTGCGTTGTTCAAAACAACGTTCCAAACATTGTCGTGGTGACCTAAAAAGTAAAAATAGAGAGGTTATAGGTGTCAGTGATCATCAATGTAGTGTACTGCATGAAAGTTGCCGTTGACAAGAAATCAAGAAAACCATATTGCTACTGAAAATAGTGGATTGTTTAATGAGCAACGTTTAACCCCTGTTTAATCCATCTTCCACGTTGCAAGAGCCATCAACACCACAAAATATGCAAGACGTAGTGTTGTTGTCGTCGTTTTAAGGAGTGGAACAACTAGGTCATCTGCTCTTGATATGCAAAAAGGTAGTATTGCAAGAGGATCAAAATGACTAAAGAGTAATAACAATAAGGTTTTTTATGCCTATAAAACCATTGGGGCTTCCCCAGTTTTTGAAAACAACAGTGAATGGGCATTGCTATAAAAAGATATACAACAAGCCTTGTGTTTAAAAACTATAACAGACTATTGTAAAGAGAGAAAGAGTTGTATTCAGTGTGCATCTATTGTCATAATCATGTATACTCTGCAATGTTAAATATTCTAACTTTGTATGAAATATAACAGCATTGTAACATCATTTTGCATTTATTCACAAACTTCATATACATTTTGTTTTGGTTTCATGATAATATTTTCAAAGACAACACTAAACACTAAACCGTTATTATTCCATACACATATTTTTCTTTCAGTCCATTGTCATCACTTATATTTTCCATTATTATTTCACATTCGTTTTTTAAAATTAAAACGGACCATGCACCTATTGTTTTTAAAACCTTCATAAATTAAGTGTACAGGTTGCACAGTATTATTCACTTCATCAAAAACACTCTCCGTCATATCATTAAACCGTGTAGGCAGAAATAACTCAAAATTTTCGCATACACAAAGTACACGATCACCATATGCTGTTTTCATTTTCCGAATCTTGATAATCCGGAATGGAATATGCGTTGGCAATTCGCTGAGCTTCTTTGTCTCCTAGCCATATGCTTGTCCCTCAACATTCACAACATTCATTGCAGTAGTCTATAAACAAAGGAAAAGCATATCTATTACACTCTAAAACAGCTTGTAATAATATTGTGCATATAAGTATTTTGCACTATGCATTGCTAATAAATTATACTATTTATGCAAGAAATGCCCTAACTGTAGCAGATACTACTTTTCTGCATATAGCACAAGTGTTAAGTTCTAATGCACACTTGACACAGGCTATCATGTGTCCACAAGGCAAACATACAACACCTAGTTCTTCTTGATAACAAATTTTACATAATTGTTGGTAACACTTTTGTATCTGTTCGTGCGACAAGTCTTTTTTTCAGCCTCATGTATTTGCTCCGTGAATCCTAACTCTAAATGAACTTTTATCTCTTGTGCTGCAATCACGTTTTCTTTACGAATAGTGTTCACAAATTCCTGACCTTCAAGCAACACCATGTATTTACAGTTAGGTAACCAACGAGCGTGTTCCACAAAAGGGTCACCAGTCATTTGCCAATCCTTTAAAGCAATTCCACAATCAAAACATATTGTTTTATCCCCTTCACCAGTATAAAAAAATCCAGCTTCACTTAGCTGTTTTGTAAGGTGTTTTAATATTAATGGCCAAATATTCTTATAAGATTCTAAACGATTTTCAACAGGCCTGTACTCTGGGTGTGCTAGTCTTGCAAACTCCCAATTTTTCAAAAGCACATGCCAACTCATCACTGCCTATGGCATATGGACCACATATATCGACACTACCGTTGGCTGGTAATACATCATTATTATTATTTATTTGTGATTCAGAAACGTTAGTAGTTGACAATGGCCTTGTGGTTCGGTAAAATGGATACATGGGTATGTTACTCACTTGTTTTCCAAGCATGTAAAAACAACAAAGAGACCATCGCAAATGGTCTCTAAAGGGATCATCTCCTTCTTCCCAGTGTGAAAGTTCAATACGACAAAACACACAGCTCACAACATCTTCTCGGTTCAAGTAATAGAAGCCAGCTTCAGCAAGTTTATGTGCCGACAAAAAGCCTACAGGCCAGGATTCAAATGTTAACCAACGATCGTTTTCCGATTTTAAGTTTCACCCACATGGTAAACCAACTTCCTCACTTGTTGTATTTGGTACTAACGCCATGTGTTATAATAAAACTTTTTATTGCAAGTTATTAACGTTGCACAAGAGCACAGATTACTTTAAAGCACAATGTATGCTTTTTCACTGTCTGTTCACGGCGCATGACCGCACATAATAACAAACAAAATAACCCACCACTCAATCAATCAATATTTGTAAATAAATCTTTAACGTTAATTGACATTAAATGAAAAAAACACCATCAAAAATATATAATAATAAACTGTATGTCGGCACTAACAGTAACCCATTCACTTTTTTTTATAAAGCTGCAGTGATTTACATCCCCCCTTATATAAACAAAAATGAATGTCATGTCAGTGTGTTCAGATTATCATATTCAAACCTGTCGATATTCGTTGAGTCCATAGGGAAACACCCATAAATTAAATTTAAATTTTTGTTTTTAGAAAATTCAATATAGCCTTGTACTTTTCCCGGTCAACAACCAATATGGTCTTGTACCGTTTGCCAATACATAGCCATTAATCAAGAAAGCACAGGTAATGAATTTTTTGCCTACGAGTTTTCAGTAGTGGTAAAATGGAATAGTATTTTATGTTACGCTTACATGGGTTTTAAATAGTTCACCCTTTGGCAATGGTTTCGCTCTAGTGCGTCTCAGGTTTTCAGCAACTGCTACGGCGGTAAGGCTTTTCTTTCCAAGTTTCTAAAAATAAATAAAATAAACCGCTATAAATAGCTAAATTCACGTTAATACATGCATTTCATAAAATAAAATAAAGCATGTCATACAAAAAATGAAACAAGTTAGTTTTTAAAAAATCTCACCTTGTACTGGCTTGTTTCTGTTTCCTTCTAGTGGGCTCAAAAGTGCAATGGTTTCTTGTATCTCAGACATGTAAGGGATAACGGTTATCTGCAAATAAATAAATACATAAATAAAATCATTATTTATCTCATCAATAACTACAATTTTGAGGTTCATTAGCATTACATTATTAAAATAATCATTCATAGGTACTTACCGAAACCAAAAAGGATTTTTCTTCCACAGCTCTACTGTATACGTCTATTTGCTGGTCCTGTCAGTGTATCACAAACACAAACCTTATCAGCCTGCTTAGCAACAGAGTGAGTTGCTTTTTCTCAGCGTTTTGACCTTGAATGGTTGTCTGTTTCTCTTTCTCACATGTTCCACGCCTCTCCACATTCCTCAATCTCGATAAAATTCGCGTACCTTATACTAGTTTCATGTTTTTAATAAGTAACCAAAATGGCTGCCTCATATACATCGGTAGTCCTAGTGTATCAGAACCAAAATGACGGTCTCTACTTAAACGTCGCACCTGCTTGCCACCACGAGGCAAGTAACTCGACACTGCACTTCCTGCCTGCATGCGCATTCCAGCCTTATCAGCATTAGCAGACTGACAAGGCCTCTGGCTGGGTACAGTATTCAGTCTCCAGCGAACAGGACTGTGTTTGTGTTAGCATTCAAACATGTGTGTCATATTATTATTATTCTTAAACATTTTACTGTAATAATAATTATTAGCAAGCGGCCATTATTAATACATGATCATGTTAACCACCTACTTTCACCACTTCCAAAAATCACTTGATCATATCCAACTACCGTCTGCTGTGTCAGAGAGCGGGATCGCTCATCACCCTTGACTAAAACGTTAAAGATCCTCTTCAGGGTAGAAAAATCCTAGCACACTTAACAAATTTTCAGCCTTCAAGTGACAAAACACATGAGGGCTTGCTAGCAGGCTACCAGCTACAAGTGTTAAATCATACATTTCATTTAACCTTTCAAAGCTTACGTTTCATCCTAAATATATCTCATTACAGAATTAGCTTTTGAATTAACGCTCATGTCCTGCCTTCATACAAATTGTTTGGTCGTCTGAATGTTATAACATTATATCCTAAAAATGTCTGCTGGCCTATGAACATGCATCAATTCCACAGAACCATGTCACTAATAACCGTTTACTAACAGGTTAAATAACCCCTTTAGGGTAAACAATCCTAGCACGGTTCACACGTTTTTTTGTGGAATATTAGCGTTCAACCATTCACCATAACAAATATCGGAAAACGAACCGTCGTAAACCGTCCCATCGTCCTGCCAAAATATCCATTGTTCTATTGGGATACCGGCTCCATAGGTGGCGACAGGCTCGTTGTCACACATGCCAGTGGTACCGTCTCTCTTGACAACCACGCTTCATTTACAATTTAAAAACAGGTAAACAATTATTTTTTTCAACATGTATATCGTTAGACCCTTTTGAATTTTTTTGGAAAATAATAACTACCACATTCGAAAGGGGGCTTTACCGCGAGTCCCATGAGTCCTCGTACACGTCCCTAGCAGCATTGGTTCGTGAGATATAACAAAAAGTCTAAAATCACATTTTTTCCCAAAATTGGTTTTTCATCCTACTCGACACAGGCATTCTCGGCAAGAGGGCAACGCGACGAAAAGAATGACACCTCGTACAAGTTTCTAGCCTTATTGGTTCGTGAGATATCAGCAAAATTCACAAAAAGCACTTGTTTACCCCAAAATCGAGTTTCCAATTTTTAAAAAAATTGAGTTGATCAAGGGGCCGACAGTAAATATGCCAGAGAGGACCCCGGCACAATTAAGTGGAAGCAATCGCGAACGCAGCTGGTGCCCCCTGATCGCTAACCAGAGTCCCACAAGTTGTAAGCCCTTGAAGGAGGGTGAGTGTCGTAATGCCGTAAGTGAACGAGTGGTGACCAAGGGTGGTCAACAGGAAAGATGACAGAAGGGAGCCCGGCACAAGTAAGTGGAAGTAATACCGCACCCAGCTGGGGTCCCGTTGTCACCAATCCCACAGCCCATTAGTCGTGAGGCCCTGGGGGATGTACTGAAGAATGATTCAACAGAATCGCATGAAAACATTATGATACCCATTTTTCAGAAGATAACTTATGGGTATGCACTGGACGGTTGATTCCGTAGTTAATTGGATATCATCGTTGGTCTCCGAGGCAAAGAAGTCCCTATCATGTGCGTAACTAGCAGTGGTCAAGTTCTGTCCCGGCATTTGCCTGGACAGAGTGTAGAAAAGGCTCACTCAGGATAAAACGCAGCAATTCTTCTAGGTTTGTGCCGTGTCTTGTGTGGGGTTTCGCCTAGGACACCAAGCTGGCTAATCGGTGGGTTCTTGGTGTCCCCGCACCCCACACAAGACACGGCACAAACCTAGAAGAATTGCTGAGTTTTAATTCACTGGCCGTTAAAGCCATTATACCATCACTCAGGATAGTTTATCGGTGCTGGATTTCGAACCGGCGATGTCTGGACTTGCTACAGCTGCCCTAGCAGCCATGGTGCACGATTAAACGATCACTACTAAGGCGCCGGACTCTCAAAATGACGACTACACACAGCAGACGAAGGAGAGTTTGTGTCCGGAACAAAGTTTTCGCGGGAAATTACGTTAAGACAATCATCACACCTATCTCTGTCTCACATAAACTCGGGAAATGAAATCTCATCTCCTATGTTCTTCCCATGACAAACAACAGTATGACATACTGGATATGAGCAGTGGCGTTCAAACCATAATAAATAATTTACCCCAGCACTTTACAATTTCATCAGCAAACATACCAAACAACGTAGGAATTCAGTATATAATACCGACTACTTACAATAATTGAAACTGAAACAAAACTTCGTTGTTCTAAACATAACACTGTGAGAAATAGATTTAATAAACTTATCGAACAGCTGTTTACTAATCGCGCCTATACTTGGGTGGAAGTGCGTTCTATCGGCAACTAGAGGAAATGTTTCAAATACACGTTATGCATGGGTTGTAACTGGGAGGGAATGGCACGGCCGGTATAGTGCGTAGCTTGCATCTAGTCGGACGTGGACGAGACCACCAAGTTTCCATCTATCTCTGTAAGAGGCCATGCCACTCCATTTTCTTCACGGAGACAGTAGTTCAAGCTATGACCACCAGGTATCTATCTATCTCTGTAAGAGACCGTGGCACTGTGTTTTCTGCACGAAGACAGTAGCTCAAGGTATGACCACCAGGTTGTTTCATCTATCTCTGTAATAGCCCATGGCATTCCATTTCCTACACAGAAACAGTAACTTAGTTCATCTCCACAGAAACAGCAGTTCATGCTATGACTACCAGGATTCCATCTATCTCAGTAAGAGGCCATGCACCCCATTTTCTATTAAGGATCTGTACCGGATTCCGTATTTACAGGGAATTGAAATTAAAAAAGGAATACATTGGCTAACCCTGCATGTGGCGTAACGCTTACAACAGCTGGAGATATCACGAAACTTAGTATTAACATTAAATGAGCATAAATGATTCTGTAGTTGATTAATTTCTAGACTTTGCTACATCATATTCATATAGCCCCATGAACTTGAGTGTGTATGGAATTTTTCTGATAACATGTGCTACTGTGATGGTTGTAGTAGTGAGTGTGTTTGTAATTCAAATGAGGATTGGAAAGGAGGTTGCTGTGGCCTTCAGTTAGGAGCTATCGCGGTATTTGCCTGGACAGAGTGTGGGAAACCGCGGAAAAAAATTTCCAAGTTTTGTCTCGGGAGGTGCAGTGTAGCCCATTTCGACTCTCACACCAGAATTAAATTTCTTGACTGATCCGGAATTCAAACTCAGAACTCCAAGGCGAAAGCCGAAAAAGTTAGCCGCTAATACACGTGGTCGTCTAAATGATTTTTGCATTTTATGAAAAATTTTATTTAACCTTCAGTCTTTAGGTTCTGTCTCCGAAATTCGATTTATGATGATGGTAAGTCCCATGCAAAATTTTACCATTGAGTATTGAAAATTAACGAGGCCTGGAAAGTTTAGTAGCGAGAGACGATGAAGAAAAGGTGTTGGCCAATGAGAACATATTGAGACCGTCGGTGGAGCTGTCAGGATAGCCAACAACCGCAATGACTTCCCTAACATCTCATCCGTCGGACCTATCTGCCGTGAAGATCAGGTGAACTTCCTAATAGGCCAAAGCGGCACGTGAATCTGTAGTCCACAGGGATCGTGGTACATGGTGACGATGGTCATAGAATGCCTAAGGCAAGGTTCACCTTAAAAACTAGACTGAGAAAATAAACATCCAGACTTATGTAAAACACCGTGAAAATTTATTATTAAAATTCACAAACCCCTATCCTAGTTCGGAGGGTTTCAATCGGCTAGTCCGCCAGCTAATAAAGAAACAAAAATAAAGAGCAGGTCCCTACCTGAGAAGTTACGGAAAACCCTCGCGAAAGATCTACCTCACAATAATAAGGCAACAACAGCAACACTAGGAAAATGGTACGACGCAAATCCCTAGGTCAAGTTACAAGATCAAGCTAATATCAGAATTTACATTTAACAGGGTAGCAAAACAAATCTAAGTTAGGATGATACCATCTCCACATTTACATTTAACGTTAATTCATCTAGCTAAGTCCTATCAATTAATAACAAAATTTACGGCGATGACGTCCGTAACAGAAAACAATTACATTCAAAGCTAAGTGAACAGCCATATAAAAAACATTTAATTATTCTTAGGAACTAAGTGCTAACAGCATACAATAGGGTAACATGTAGGATTCATACACTTTTACATCATAAATAATTAATAAGAGACAACAGTTTTATTAAAATGCCTGCCTGCACCTTTGTTTACTCTTTGTAAGCCATAGTCATCTAATGTGTGTAGTTACGGTGACGACTGCGTAGTAAAGACTACGTCTAACATCGCATGGCCTGCGCTCCACAAGCTACGAACTCAAGGTTCGAGCAAGCTTCAGGTCGCTACAAAAGTGTCAGCTGTTCTAAGTCATTCCCTCAAAAGGAAATACCTTCATTAGCACGGCCATGTCAGCAGGTTCCAAATGCAAAAGAACAAGGTTAGATAGAAATAATTCGTTAGTTAGCTTTTGTTTTACCAAAATTATGCGTTTTATTATTAAGATGTCGGTTTAGGTTATCGTTGGTTTATGGCGAATAATACTGACAATAGCCTGGGCACGGAGTGTCACCACTGAGATCAATCTCCACCAAAAGCCTCGACTCAAAAGTCGGAATACAATCAACGAGCAATAACAACTCGGACACACAATAACACAAGTTACCAGCGTTGCGCAGCTCGCGTTCAATAACTCTGGGATGGGCCTGCACACTCAGTAACCCTCCATAACATCTGGTCAACGGGAACAATCCCGGACAAGGTACACACAAATACCTTCATACAATAAATACCTCCTTAAACAGGGCGGCCTACAACGTACTATAGAAAACCTGACATAACTGTACACGTCAAACGACGGTACACGCAAAAGTGCGCTTAACTAACAAAAAACAATATATAAAAACATGTGATCAGATACAAGAATGGACACTGGGTTCCATGAGCTAAATTGCAATGAAAGGAAGAGCGAATACAACAAGTATTCTGTCCTCTGTCAAACTATGTCTGTCTCGTAATACAAGCGTGCTCTCAAGGGCACTGGGTCACAAACCAGTTTGTGTCGCTGCAGGCTACAACATTCCTGCGCTGTCTGACACAACACACTATCAAGGCCGGCGATTTAAGAAAAATAAAAACTGTACGACTGGCCTCATCATAATAACTGTACCATAGGTTATAAACCTAGAAGAATACGTGCATAAAAACACACTATAAATCTGAATACAATAATATAATTCTGTCTTCCAAACCAAAGACATTTAAATGGTAGCAATGTCACATTGCTGGAGCTCTTTGCTCACAAAGATATAATACTTCAGTAGTTGCTTGTATAAACATTAAATAAATACGTGTCTTCACATGACACTAACAAAATAATAATTGTGACGCAAATTCCACACACTGGATCTGCTTAATGATACGTTGGGAACTGGGTTCGATGTTAGACTACGAAACATCCCTTTTACTTATTAGGTCCACACTTGACCAGATGGCTTCTGAGCAACATCTCAAATGAAATATAATGCAGTTACAAAACTGGTAATTACAGTCGATTACCTAAATGATACGACTACTCTAACGAAGTCAGGAGTGTAACAAAGACTGGCTGCAAAAAATGCAGTTAAAGAAATATAACCATGGCATCTGATTGCCATAACTAAAGTCAGCAAAGACTTGAAAATCACCCCAGATAGGGTTAAGCAAAGTAGCCTCAAATGACTACGGTCACGTTTAGCAAAAGATAGGCATTGACGTTCTACGACGTCCATCAAGCTGCACCAGGGTTGACCAAAATGTCTGACCCAAGGGTGACTCACTCTAACTGAAATGAATGACATCTAATTAGACTTATTACATTCCCTACCTATAAAAATGGCTGTCACTAAGTTCGGTTGGTTCACAAACTACATTAAACCTACTATACCACCAGAAACTAGAACAAGAAAGGGTGTACAAAAACTCACGAAATGGAGGAGCTCTCACTCAGCTCTCTGTTCAACGACAAGGGTTGAACAAATTCACCTCTGGCTTTCCGGAACGGCATCGTCCTCATCAGGACTCCCATCTGGACTCTCCCAAAGACCAGGGTTCGATCTGTCCCTGTCGTCGACTTCGTGAATGTACTGGACATGCCTGGGAATGGCATCCTGGGTTCCTTCGTCCTCGTTCGCTGTTCTGGAAGTTCCACCATCCTGCTGGTTCCATCAGATACATCACCCCCATACCATAGTGGTATTAGCCCATGATCTCGGTCTCGAACATGGTGTAGAATAATTTGATCACGTGGGTGGTTGAATAATACATGTGGTAGTTCATTCATTCACTTCAAAAATCACAATGTTCGTTGTAAATGTTTCAGGCTTTAATACAATTGATAACACAGCCTTTACTTCGCAGATATTGAATAATACGTGATCAGGCACTGTTCTGTGGTTCTTCACGTGTACTGACGCCACTTTTTACATCA
The DNA here is from genome assembly GCA_946902985.2 of Meconema thalassinum. Lineage (NCBI taxonomy): Eukaryota > Metazoa > Arthropoda > Insecta > Orthoptera > Tettigoniidae > Meconema > Meconema thalassinum. Next base: position 150,748,818 of record OX336397.1, read on the forward strand.
CGTGGCATCCGTGAAATGTGCGTCGTTTTGTAATTCAAAAATTCACTGTGGCAATTCAAATCTATTATACTTTCATAATCACAATTGCTTAAAATAATTACAACACGTTTACCTCTATATTTTTCACCAGGCTCTCGGCCCTCCACAAACACGTGGGTATAAAAATGTGGTGTTACGGTAATGTTAGAATTTTCACTATACTTGCCAATTATATCACAATATGATTCCTGTTGTTCACTATGCATCAATAAACAGTGATTTGTAGAATACTTGTGCTCGATGGCACCCGATGATAACTTCCACGCTAATCAGCGGATATTTTCCAAGTCTGACACGACGGCTACAATTTCACGCCAACACAGGGCGGATTTTCCAGATGTAGTGCAAATAATTCACTATACAATTCTTACTTATCACTCGTATCGTAACGTATTCTGTGCTCGATGGCAGCTGATAACAATTTCCTCGATAAACAGCGGATATTTTCTACAAGACGGATGTAACTTCACGCCTACTCGGGGCGGATTCTCCAGACGTAGTACAAGGCACAGGGTTCCTCGAGGAAGTAGGTCGTCAAAACCAAGTCGTTGAGCGACTACTTACATTCCTATTTGCGTATCTGCGTACCTTGCCTTGAGCGAAATAAACATTCTCCAAAATGTTTTAATAATGCTGAATGACGAAATGGAATATTCTGAGTCTCGTGGAAAGATAAAATTAATTAATAAGACCTCAGATAAATAATTAGTAGACTTCACCAAAGTCAAAAGTGCGATTCTCCGCTACTTCAAAGAGTATAGCATGAGTTCTCAGCTCCACGTGGCTTTCTGGGTGTGTTCAAAGGTACTACATCCCATCATAAATGTGCTGTTATAAAAAATATCACATAAACCTTAGCTCAGCGGGTTCATCTGCCTCTCCGTCGTTTCAAATAAAATGTTGGGACGACATTTTTATTTGACTTAAAGTTCATTCATAAGTGATATTTTTTTAGATTAGCTGCATTGAAGGTTCCAATGCGCTCTCCTGTCCTAATGTCTTCAATCACATAACTTCCATTGATCAAAGGCTGTCGGATACGACTTCTTGATTGTGCCTGCTGCTTCCATCTCATGGATCTTCTTAGCAGCTTCCTCGCGGTGTTTCTCTGCGATAGGATAAATCTTCTTCTGGAATGGGGAATCATCCAGTAGTACAAGATCGTACTCGTAGTCCAATATCTCACCAGGTGTGGTGTCGAATATATCCCTGTATTCGCTCAATATTGCTTCTAGTTTCTCTCGTATGGGTGCTGATAATGGTTCTTCCTCTTCGTCGGCACCTTGTGTCTCCTCATTTTCCTTGCCATTTAAATTTTCGACAACGTCGACTTCGGATAGGAATTCCGGTTCTTCTTCAACTAAGTTCATCTGGATGGGTTCGTTCGGCTTAAACTCTACCGTATTACGTCCCATATCAATGATTCCATCATACTTCCTAATGAAGTCTGCACCCAATATGGCATCATGATGCAAGCCTTTCATCACAAGAAATTCGTGCAAGTACACGTGGCTCGAAATCTTCAAAGTGCATAGATTCTGGATTTTGCACGTTACAACACGGTCAGGTATGACTCTTCTGACTCTTACAGCAGAAACTGGCAGCTCTGTCACCTCAGAGTTTGCTTTCAGTCTGGCATGGCAATCGGCGGAAATGACACTTATCATTGCCCCAGTGTCGATGAGAATGACTACGTTGCATCCATTCAGGGTAGCTACAATCTTCGGTAGACGCGTCAATTCGTAGTTGTGGTTCGTCGTTCGTCGTTCGTCTAACAGGTCTTCCTGGATTGGCTCCCAGAGTAATATGGTGGCAGTTACTCTGTGCTCAACCGGGCAAGAATCTATTGATTTTTCGGCGTTTTTTTTCTGTCCTGGCGAGAAGTTCTGGGCTGGTTTTGCTCCGTCTCCTGCGCCGAATTCCTAGTTTCCCTCGAAGTCGGGTTCTGTTCTCCCTCTTCTCGGATTTGGAGTTCTCGGAGTTGTTGAAGATACTCACGGCTCTCCCGTGTTCTTCCTCTCTAATCTCTATCTGGCTGGTATCTGGGGTCTCGATCTCTATTATACCCTTTACTGTATCAGTAGTCCCTACGGATACTTCCGTGCTGTGGGTTTCGACCATTATTCCCTCGGCGGTCGTTTTCGTGACGACGGTCGTCGTTCGTCCCTCGATCGAAACGTCGGTTCCAGTGACTACGACGGTCATCTCGCTGGTCTCTAGCATATGGAGTGTTGTTCCATTCTCTTCGGCCTCGGTTATAATCGTTGAGTTGTCCAGAGCTTTCTTGGGTTTGCGTCTGGCTCACTTTGTCGACAGTAGTCAAGTTGACATGTCTCTCCTCGCGCCTGTCAGCCTTCTGCTGACGGTGTGTCGGGAACTGTTCAGTGTTTGCATCCAACCGTCGCAGGATTTGGTCACACTGCTGAAAAGTGGATGCTCCTGCAGCAATCAATACACGTTGCACGTCTGCAGGGTATTGCCAAACGATGGTGTTTACTAGGTCTTGTTCAGACAGTGGGGGTTGAAGACAACGAAGTTTCGCAAGCTGGGTCGCGACGTAGTTCGCATAGCGCGTTGGAGTGTTTGAGCTGTATCGGCGAGTATACGTCTCAGCTCTGATGCTCTGCTGGATGTCGCTTGACCAGTAAGTTCTTAACAAGGCTTCTTTGAAATCCTGGTAGCCTATAAAGGAGTATCGGAAGGCTCTAAACCATGTGCTAGCTTGCCCCTCAAGCAAACGCTCAATAACTCGGAGCTCCCTCTCCGGAGTTACCATGGTGTCTCTCAAGTAGCTTTCTACGTTGGCCAGAAATTCAACTGGAGTGATGCCACTTCCAGTGCCTGAGAAGCGAGCTGGTTGCTCCTCTCTCGAACGGATTATAGTAACATTTCCCTGCGTATGCGCGGGTCTAAATGAATTCTGCATGTAGTTATGCGTAGGTGTATTCGTTTCATGACTAAGTCGATTGGGTGCTGGTTGAAAAGGATGGGCGTCAAAGTTCAAAGTTTGACTTTGCGCTGAACCGGTGAATTGAGATGGTTGCGGTTCTGTGGGTGCGCTGGGTTGGAAATGAGTAGGCATCATCCCTGCGGATTGAGATACGGGTGTCGTCTGAGAGTCTCCCATCTGTGAGGGTAAGTGTCTCTCTCTAGGAAGCGTTTCAAATCTGTCGAGACGTCTCTCAAGACTTCGAGCCCTGGGATGGTCCTAGCTGCGACTTTATTACCTAAGTCGTTAAGTTGTAGCTCGATCCTATCGACTTTTCCTTTGAGGTTCGTGTCAACTTCGCGTATAGCCGTCCTCAGGTTATAGCTGAGGTCTAACCTCTCGGTTACCGCGACTTCCTCGAATCGTTTCTGTAAGGAATCGATTTCTCCTTCGACTTTCGACACGTTGTCCTGGATCTTTCCAACATCATCTCTGACCTCGGCTACCTGGGCCTCCATGGTGGTCTTGTGTTCGTTGAGGTCACCCCTCAATAACATGAGATCGATTTTATGTTCCTCACGATGAACGTCAACTGTATCACGTAGGCTTGCTACGGTTTCTGTTAACTCCGTAATATTCCTCCTATTGGTGTTCAATTCGTCCTTGACCTCGATCATGCCATCGACGATCGTCTTGACGTTGTTATTCACAGCGTTTTCTGCACCTCTCATCAAAATCAGTCCAATATTCATGGTCGCCATGTCCTTTTTCACGGTGTCCATAAATCCCTCGACGTGAGTCAATCGAGTCCCAAATTCTTCTCGAGTGTGCTCCAAGTCGGCTCTCATATCTATCTGGACTCTGTTTATGGTCGTTTGAATTTGAGCTGTGTGCTCCTCCAATCGGGTCTGCACATCCTCCCTAGCTCTATTCATCTGGTCGGTTAAGCTATCTATACGCTGGTTAGCCTCCTGATGGTGTCGTATGACATCAACCCTAACAGCCGCTAAACCTGCCGTAAGATCATTCCTAGCTTCGACTCTATATGCGTCCATGTCGGCCCTGACCTGTGTTGGATCAGCCCTAACATTATTGATCGACTCTGTGACATGGTCCACATGACCACTTACAATATTTATAGACTGGGTGTTAACTTCTAAGTCCTGTCTAACATTGTTAATTTCCTGTCTAACTTGGTCCACATGACCACTGACATTGTTAATTGACTGGGTGTTAACCTCTAAGTCCTGTCTAACATTGTTGACAGCTTGGGTATTCTGACCTAAGTCACCTCGGACTTCACCTAAATCACCTCTTACATCACCTAAATCAGTCCTTACTGTACCTAATTCAGCAGTAATCTGCTGGAGGTTGGCATTGACACCTGCCATCATCTCCCCAAACACACGACGAATAGTTTCCTCATCCATTGACAAGAAATATATTTGAGAAAGTGAGGGATCAATCTCTAATGGAACTTACAGCTATGATTAGTTACTTGGTGGTATAAAGCTTGTTTCATTTAAATAAATATCACGAGTACAGCTGGAGTATGCAAACTAAGTGCTTCTACATTTACAAAGACAACGGCGAGCAAAGCAAAGTATTACATTTACTCAGGATGAGGCATCATCAAAGAAAATCCTATCCATCATTTATCCAACACTAAAGCCTCACCCCATGGACTTGTATCAAACATGAATGCCATGCGGTCAATTGATCTGCAGTACGACTTTCTAAGTTCGTCCCAGTCCTGTCAATTAACCATTAATCAACATTAAGATCCTCCTAAATAACATGGAACTGACGGTCACCACGTTAACGTCGGCACATGAGCTGGGCGCCATTTTATGAGACCGTCGGTGGAGCTGTCAGGATAGCCAACAACCGCAATGACTTCCCTAACATCTCATCCGTCGGACCTATCTGCCGTGAGGATCAGGTGAACTTCCTAATAGGCCAAAGCGGCACGAGAATCTGTAGTCCACAGGGATCGTGGTACATGGTGACGATGGTCATAGACTGCCTAAGGAAAGGTTCACCTTAAAAACTAGACTGAGAAAATAAACATCCAGACTTATGTAAAACACCGTGAAAATTTATTATTAAAATTCACAAACCCCTATCCTAGTTCGGAGGGTTTCAATCGGTTAGTCCGCAAGCTAATAAAGAAACAAAAATAAAGAGCAGGTCCCCTACCTGAGAAGTTACGGAAAACCCTCGCGAAAGATCTATCTCACAATAATAAGGCAACAACAGCAACACTAGGAAAATGGTACGACGCAAATCCCTAGGTCAAGTTACAAGATCAAGCTAATATCAGAATTTACATTTAACAGGGTAGCAAAACAAATCTAAGTTAGGATGATACCATCTCCACATTTACATTTAACGTTTATTCATCTAGCTAAGTCCTATCAATTAATAACAAAATTTACGGCGATGACGTCCGTAACAGAAAACAATTACATTCAAAGCTACGTGAACAGCCATATAAAAACATCTAATTATTCTTAGGAACTAAGTGCTAACAGCATACAATAGGGTAACATGTAGGATTCATACACTTTTACATCATAAATAATTAATAAGAGACAACAGTTTTATTAAAATGCCTGCCTGCACCTTGGTTTACTCTTTGTAAGCCATAGTCATCTAATGTGTGTAGTTACGGTGACGACTGCGTAGTAAAGACTACGTCTAACATCGCATGGCCTGCGCTCCACAAGCTACGAACTCAAGGTTCAAGCAAGCTTCAGGTCTCTACAAAAGTGTCAGCTGTTCTAAGTCATTCCCTCAAAAGGAAATACCTTCATTAGCACGGCCATGTCAGCAGGTTCCAAATGCAAAAGAACAAGGTTAGATAGAAATAATTCGTTAGTTAGCTTTTGTTTTACCAAAATTATGCGTTTTATTATTAAGATGTCGGTTTAGGTTATCGTTGGTTTATAGCGAATAATACTGACAATAGCCTGGGCACGGAGTGTCTCCACTGATATCAATCTCCACCAAAAGCCTCGACTCAAAAGTCGGAATACAATCAACGAGCAATAACAACTCGGACACACAATAACACAAGTTACCAGCGGCGCGCAGCTCGCGTTCAATAACTCTGGGATGGGCCTGCACACTCAGTAACCCTCCATAACATCTGGTCAACGGGAACAATCCCGGACAAGGTACACACAAATACCTTCATACAATAAATACCTCCTTAAACAGGGCGGCCTACAACGTACTATAGAAAACCTGACATAACTGTACACGTCAAATGACGGTACACGCAAAAGTGCGCTTAACTAACAAAAAACAATCTATAAAAACATGTGATCAGATACAAGAATGGACACTGGGTTCCATGAGCTAAATTGCAATGAAAGGAAGAGCGAATACAACGTGTATTCTGTCCTCTGTCAAACTATGTCTGTCTCATAATACAAGCGTGCTCTCAAGGGCACTGGGTCACAAATCAGTTTGTGTCGCTGCAGGCTACAACATTCCTGCGCTGTCTGACACAACACACTATCAAGGCCGGCGATTTAAGCAAAATAAAAACTGTACGACTGGCCTCATCATAATAACTGTACCATAGGTTATACACCTCGAAGGATACGTGCATAAAAAACACACTATAAATCTGAATACAATAATATAATTCTGTCTTCCACACCAAAGACATTTAAATGGTAGCAATGTCACATTGCTGGAGCTCTTTGCTCACAAAGATATAATACTTCAGTAGTTGCTTGTATAAACATTAAATAAATACGTGTCTTCACATGACACTAACAAAATAATAATTGTGACGCAGATTCCACACACTGGATCTGCTTAATGATACGTTGGGAACTGGGTTCGATGCTTGACAACGAAACATCCCTTTTACTTATTAGGTCCACACTTGACCAGATGGCTTCTGAGCAACATCTCAAATGAAATACAATGCAGTTACAAAACTGGTAATTACAGTCGATTACCTAAATGATACGACTACTCTAACGAAGTCAGGGGTGTAACAAAGACTGGCTGCAAAAAATGCAGTTAAAGAAATATAACTATGGCATCTGATTGCCATAACTAAAGTCAGCAAAGACTTGCAAATCACCCCAGATGGGGTTAAACAAAGAAGCCTCAAATGACTACGGTCACGTTTAGCAAAAGATAGGCATTGACGTTCTACGACGTCCATCAAGCTGCACCAGGGTTGACCAAAATGTCTGACCCAAGGGTGACTCACTCTAACTGAAATGAATGACATCTAATTAGACTAATTACATTCCCTACCTATAAAAATGGCTGTCACTAAGTTCGGTTGGTTCACAAACTACATTAAACCTACTATACCACCAGAAACTAGAACAAGAAAGGGTGTACAAAAACTCACGAAATGGAGGAGCTCTCACTCAGCTCTCTGTTCAACGACAAGGGTTGAACAAATTCACCTCTGGCTTTCCGGAACGGCATCGTCCTCATCAGGACTCCTATCTGGACTCTCCCAAAGACCAGGGTTCGATCTGTCCCTGTCGTCGACTTCGTGAATGTACTGGACATGCCTGGGAATGGCTTCCTGGGTTCCTTCCTCCTCGTGCGCTGTTCTGGAAGTTCCACCATCATGCTGGTTCCATCAGATACATCACCCCCATACCATAGTGGTATTAGCCCATGATCTCGGTCTCGAACAAGGTGTGGAATAATTTGATCACGTGGGTGGTTGAATAATACATGTGGTAGTTCATTCATTCACTTCAAAAATCACAATGTTCGTTGTAAATGTTTCAGGCTTTAATACAATTGATAACACAGCCTTTACTTCGCAGATATTGAATAATACGTGATCAAGCACTGTTCTGTGGTTCTTCACGTGTACTGACGCCACTTTTTACATCACGTGGCATCCGTGAAATGTGCGTCGTTTTGTAATTGAAAAATTCACTGTGGCAATTCAAATCTATTATACTTTCATAATCACAATTGCTTAAAATAATTACAACACGTTTACCTCTATATTTTTCACCAGGCTCTCGGCCCTCCACAAACACACGTGGGTATAAAAATGTGGTGTTACGGTAATGTTAGAATTTTCACTATACTTGCCAATTATATCAAAATATGATTCCTGTTGTTCACTATGCATCAATAAACAGTGATTTGTAGAATACTTGTGCTCGATGGCACCCGATGATAACTTCCACGCTAAACAGCGGATATTTTCCACGTCTGACACGACGGCTACAATTTCACGCCAACACAGGGCGGATTTTCCAGATGTAGTGCAAATAATTCACTATACAATTCTTACTTATCACTCGTATCGTAACGTATTCTGTGCTCGATGGCAGCTGATAACAATTTCCTCGCTAAACAGCGGATATTTTCTACAAGGCGGATGTAACTTCACGCCTACACGGGGCGGATTCTCCAGACGTAGTGCAAGGCACAGGGTTCCTCGAGGAAGTAGGTCGTCAAAACCAAGTCGTTGAGCGACTACTTACATTCTTATTTGCGTATCTGCAAGGGTATTACCTTACCTTAAGCGAAATAAACATTCTCCAAAATGTTTTAATAATGCTGAATGACGAAATGGAATATTCTGAGTCTCGTGGAAAGATAAAATTAATTAATAAGGCCTCAGATAAATAATTAGTAGACTTCACCAAAGTCAAAAGTGCGATTCTCCGCTACTTCAGAGAGTATAGCATGAGCTCTCAGCTCCAAGTGGCTTTCTGGGTGTGTTCAAAGGTACTACATCCCATCATAAATGTGCTGTTATAAAAAATATCACATGAACCTTAGCTCAGTGGGTTCAATATATGGTTGGATGTACGGCGATCAGATATAAGATGTAATCTGATTGGACGCCTGAGAAGGTAGACTACCCGCTGAACGTAAATTGGTGTCCGTAGGAGAAGCCGTGTTGCTAGGCCGAGGTCACGTGATGGAAAATAGCCTATGGAAGTTTTCCGAAATTATATTTTATTCGAGCAAAAATGATAGTTTGGCTACTGTTTGTATATATATGTATCGTTTTTGGGACTCTGAAATAACTTAATTATTTAATTGGTGAATTACCATGTTAAGATCTATGTAAGGATTTGCTTCAGTTTAATGGTAATTCGATATATGCCATGATCGCGCGCGCAAATGTGTTTGCCACGCCAAAATTTGAGGGAAGAAGGAGAAGAAGCGGCCATGGTGAGTTGACTCTGATTACGACTTGCGAGACGGATGGACGTGTCGAGCGCGTGCTCTGTGGAAGCCAGAGACCCGTTGTGCAATGATGAAAGTGATAAGAAACGAGTGAAAAATAGTGGTAAATGCAAGTGAGTTCATGCGTAAGTATCGTAGAAACTATTTGAGAAACTTTTAAGTGATATAAAGATATGTCACGTGAATCAGACTGTTGCATGAAGGACAAAGGGCATCCATTTTGTCGTGGAGATTTGTGAAACACTATATGAGAAAGATATAAAGTTAACGCAAGGGCGTGTTATTAAGGGAACAGTGCTTGGAAAATATATTGTTGAAAACTGTATACAGAAGAAACGTGTGAATTGTAGACTATTCATCTTGAGTGATTTTTTTATGAACATGGCAAACGCTGTAGAAATGTATAGGACTGCGACATGTAAATTAGCTACGAGTGAGATGAGTGCGTGCTAAATATGCCGTGGGGAAATGTAGTCGAAATTATGCTTCAGGAGTGTTCTTGGTTGACCAGTATCAAGACACAAAGAATGGAGGCACTATGGCCATGGACATTTAGAAGGAAGAAAGACTACACAAATCGCACGAACTGAATAATAGATGATGGATAATATGAACGGAATCAACCAGAACTTTGATCTGCCAAGATCAGAAGAGTGGAACGAGGAGATGCTCAAGAGCCAATAAGATGTCGGGACTCGATCCAGCGAGACCCAGGGAGGCGAGCGAGGACTTGCGGGGACCGAGAGACGTGGCTGGGCGAACCTTCAGTTGGTGCTGATTGCCGGTCGACCAGCGAGGCGAGGAGATCTTTTTCGAACCAGCCGAGCCGGACTTGAGCGGGAGTCCGTAGTTCATTCTTCATAGCGTGGTGTTACATGCTAAGTGCTTCGATGAATCAACATGAAGCCTTCACAAAGTAAGATGAAAAGTTCATTTATATTATCAGTTCAGTAGTTGATTGATGTTTGAGCATGCCTGTAGGACCAATTCTCATTGTGATTATTCACTGTTTTACCAATCTACGTTGAATGTTTATTGGACATTGCATTAAAACTATATGTGTGAATCGTCTCATCCGAAGGTAATGCTTATTGGGATTGGCGATCATCCCTGTTAGTGTTCATTTTAGAACATCGATTTATTTTGATAATGGTTAATGCCAGTTCTGATCTTTCGGATTGTTGGATTATTAGAAATTCTAGTTGATGAATTATTTTTACGTTTTTGATTCATGGAAGGATTTTCACGACGACAGATAACATCGATTGTGTTAACAATATTTCGAAAGTTTGATTATACGCCAAGGATTAAGGATTTTTATGGATGACATTCTCATGAAGTTAGGATTGAATCCTATTTAAGGATTATTTTTATTTTAAGGATTTTCATGTTTAGGAGTTTTCCTATTTCAGTTTTTACTGAAGATCGAAATTATTTTCATTCCAAGGATTTAAGGATTTTGGATAATCTTATTTTAAGGATTAAGAATTTTCATATAATCCCAGGATTGGGATCCTGAGTTTGGATTTTGTTAATTGTTTCATAGTTTAATCGGATTTGAGTATTCTCCAATATTAAATATTTCTTTCGATTTTATTTTCAACTTTGTAGTTGAAGTTTATTTCTATTTAGTTGGATTTTCAGATGTGAGTTTCGAATCAGCTGTTGATATTCTTTAAAGAATCCTTAACATTGTCGATAGTTATTGAAGACTTATATAGTCAGTAATACGCTTTCATGGAACTGATACTGACAAACAGAAATTATTCCTAGTTGAGGAATAATATATTTTGATGTTATTAAAGCAAATATTTTTAGGATTTAAGGATGGAAGCTTGTCATAGCTATTGTTGACATTGTGAAGAAAGCATTGATGCTTTAGTTCAGAAGCTATTATATTATCATTTATTGTAACGATACCGGTTATTTATTTATTTATTTGGAACCTGAGAGCGTCGTATTAAAGAGATTGTGGGAATTATTATTATTGAGAGGAGGTATTAGGACGAACATGAAACTTGACTTTGGTCAGTTCATGGAGGCGAGGGCTGATGCCTTCTGACGCCTTGTCCTATGTATTGGTGTGACATTGTTTCATGATGAATAACTCCCGTGATGTGAACGGAGTATTGAAGGCCATGGAGAAATATGGCAGCGCAGCGATGTTTCCAGTATCGGCTTGAAAGGCCTGATGACTGTGGGAAGTTCCGCTTGTTGAATTAAAGAATGTTGGAATGATATTGCTTCGTATTAAGGGAGGCTTCTAGTAGGATGAAGTAGTCTGGAACAAAGGCTGTATTTGCAGGAAAGAATGAAACGAAATGTTGATTGGGGAATGTGATGTGAGTGCGCCTCTATTGGTAGGCCTGAGCGGTCAGCTTTGCGGTACCGTAGCGAGTACAGTATGTGCCATAAGCGAGGTTCCTGGTATCTTATGGAAGCTTTATTAAGTATTAGTATATTTATTAACGTTGTTGAGACAGTGAGGAGCGAATATTACCTTAGTCTGGGCTTAGTTGAATGGACTATTGGCTCTTATTGTAACTGTAAAACACATGATTTTGACTTGATGTTAGTGGAAGATTATAAGACTTTGTTGAGCCATTTTATAACACCTAAATAATGGCATTTAAGTGATAACCTTTTGGTAGAATAGGTTGACGGTTGTACATAGTCGGTAATTATGTTTTCATTGTTTATTAATTAATATTTAGATATATTGGTTCATTTGGAGAGGACGACAGGTTTCAGGATCTGAACATGTATAGAGTTCAACGTTGCGGTTGTAATGATGACAGGCCATCGCCATTAGAGTCATTTTCATCGAGTCACTTAATATATATTTTTATTTCCGTCGATCCTGAACACCTGGGCATAGCATAATAATGCCAGTTTACGTTAGTTTGTTTCGCCTATGCAGGCATATATGTATATTTATATAATGTTTATTGGCGTTTTGAAGTTAGTCGTAACGTGTTTCTTATTTGGGTTGTTACTAAGAATCTGTAGAGACAGATGGGTAGAGTTTAGTAAATAAATGCGGGCACGTGTTTACGACAGCGTGCAATGTTTCTTAAGAATTTGCCGTTATGATTTATCGTACTGGGGGTTTGATGTAAATATTATGGTTAAGATATTGAAGCAATGCCTATTTACCCACTCCATTTTCCTAGGTGACCCGAGATTTATAGAGTTCTCTACCTCTCCTTTTTGATTAGTTGCTTTTGGTCCCTGGGAGGACAGACCATAGTATTTGTTTATGTATGGGTTAACCGTTATATGTTCCTAGTTTTCAGTGTGTGATATGCTAGCTGTGACGGTAAATATTTTTAGCCGGGGTGCTGCTGTTTACAACGATCCATTGTCATCTTGGAGATTCTGGCTGTCATATCACTGGTAAATCGGGCACAGTACCAGAAACCTATGTAACATTTTGGGTCTAATTTTATACTCTAATGCCGCTGCTGTTACGGGAGATTTTGAATCTTTACCTTATGACGAAAGGTATAACGCGTAATATATTGTGTGTAATATCTACTAGAATCGAAGTTTTATACTCTCCGTTAAGGTGTGTTCTACTACTGATATGTTGACGTTTATGTTTTATTAATCATAATGTCCTTATACTGCATTTTGTATTGCCGACAGTGCCTACATCTACCAGCTGTCTTTTGTATTACAAATCAGAAATACAGTAACTTTTGCGTGATAATGCAGATTGTTCTATGAATAATATTTCCTTCTGTTATTCGGGGTTAGGTCTATTGTAATTGGTAATTATACTGCTCTATGACTATGCTAATTTGTAATGGAACCGGATGTTAAACTATGAATTTAGTTGATAACATGTCAATAACATACGGTAATTAAACTACGAATATATATTATTATGCGATAATTTTCTACAAGAACCAAACAGTATGTATCTTTCTGTAACATATAATGACACCTCCCAGGCAACGCCGGGTACAATAGCTAGTAATTATACTGAATCTACTTGGGTAACTGATGGTTGTCATCTTGTTCTACAACGAACAAGAAGATCCGAATGTTCAATAAATCACCAATATGGGTAAGCTAAGTTATGCTGGTGTCACGCTAACATTTATCGTTACGTTACCAAGCCAGCTAACCCTTATCTGAAATGTACTTTAGAGTGACACAAATTTCAAAAATCAAAATGCCAATGCTAGTGGCGACTTACTACATAAATGAATACAAGAACAAATACAAAATTCAAATTGCACTGCTAAAATGTGCATCATTTGTGCCCTTCGAGCCCGAGCATGCATTGTTTGTGCGTCAAAATAGGAGGAAATCTTTATGATGGTGACTGCGAATGTTAAAGCATGTCTCATGTCACATTGATGCGCCCTGACCGTGATTTACAATTGTTTTCACGTCAGGTGATCCGTCGTCTCTAATATTGGGTTATGTCAATCAAGAAAACTAGCTAAATGCAAAGAAGATAACAAGTCGACGGTTCATGGTTAATTATAGCAAGTAACGTTTATTATTCAGATTTCCATTTAGGCAAATCAGAGTTATTTAGTTTCTGGTTTAGACAAAAACCAACAATTGATTGATATTTAGATTCTTGCACTACGGTTTGTATTAGCCCTTCACTACTACTGAGTTAAGTTTTCAGTTATAGGGGGCGTTGTGGAGCCGCGTCAAGCTGTTGGCCTCACACCAAGGTGGACCGTGTTCGTTCCCGGTCCATGCATGTGAGATTATCTAAGTGAAATGCAATGTCCTGTGGTTCGGATTCCACGTAAAAAGCAGGACCCATGGCTCATGATCGCATAATTAACGATCACGTAAAGCTAATAGCTTTTTCAATTGTACGTTAATACGCCGCAAACGTAGCAAAAAAGACCATCAAATATTCCCGATAATGTAACCTCAATCCAAGTATCTGCACCCTTAAGCTGTGTCTCATAATTCCAGAACAATATCATATTCAAAACACTTCATTATTCTTGGCAAATGAGGTACCATCCCATCATTTCCATAATCATATAACATTGCTAGAGTGAACTTGTCGGCTTACATGCTGTCTCAGCAGACACAAAATATCGCTACCTCATAATTATCTTATTGCCTACTGCAAATCAGAGTGGTCCGCAGACGCAATTATCACGTGTTCAAATTCTCATCAATATGCCTGAAAATCATCACTGCCGGCTGCCTGTAGCTGTGCTATCATATTTCAAACATATACGAGCGAAAACAAAAATGCTGTTTATCCAGCGTTCTCGTAAAGAATGTTCTACCTAATGAAGTTGATTTCATGAAAATGCAACGTATTTCAATGGGCACCATGTTGCGACTTCCAGAAAATTTTGGCATAAATCTTCGCGTTTAACATCCCGCAGACCCCTAAACCACCGTCAGTTGAAAAGTGTATATATAATATATATTTATTACTTCCTTATGGACACGATAACTACCTTCATTATGCACTAATCACGTTAAAGTTTATACAGAAAATATACCCATTCCAAGTCTCGGGCGAGTTCGTTAAAGGGAAATATCGCATTCAGGGGTTGGAAATGGGGGGCCTTTTTAGAAAAAGTAAAATATCGCTGTAACTTTCTTTGTGTGAGAGAAATCGAATCAATTCAAAGTTATACTCTTCTTCAGATAGACTAAGGGCCAAAAACTTACCTCCATATTGTGCCCGTCAGACAGGAACGTTCAGGGTACCACAACCGCAGATGGCATCCCAGGCGCATCCATCCTCCAAACACACACACACTGAGAGGATCGGATAACCCGGGCGTATCAGGTATATCGGGGTGGGGGATGTCATAGACATGCCCGAGGAAACACACCCCAAAACTAAAGCTAGCAATAATGAGATCCAGGCTTAGGTAAAGTTCGTAAAAATGTATTCAATTCAATCGCAAATCCCTATCCTGGTTTTGGAGGGTAGAACATCGGCTAGTCGGCAAAGCTATGTTTTGCCTCACAAGGCTGAGTGTACCCTGTTCCAGTCTTGAGACCAGATTTAAATTTCTTGGCAGAGTCAGGAATTGAGTCCAGGCCTAGGCGGCAACAGCCAAGATTACTAGCCGCTACACCACAGGGTGAATATGAATGTTACATTAGTTGCTGTTGTTTCATTTGAGGGGACTTTGACATCGTGATCATTTAGTCCCGTGTACTTGGTTGAGTGTGGAATTTGTCTGATAACCTGTATGATTGTCATGGCTGTATTAGTCTGTGTATTTGAAATTCAGATAAGGACTGAGAATGAGGCGGCCAAGGCCTTCAATTAAGAACTATTCCGGCGTTTGCCTGGAGTAGAAGAGGGAAACCACCGAAAACCTCTTCCAAGATGGCTGAGTTAGGAATCAAACTCAGCTCCTCTCCTCAGTTTTGCCTCACAAGGATGAGTGTACCCCGTTCCATTCCTGAGACCAGAATTTAATTTCTTGACAGAGCCTGGAATTGAATCCAGGCCTAGGCAGTGACAGTCAAGATTACTAGCCGCTACACCACGATGTGGACAATAGAAGACTGGTCTTGATTGTTCATGATCAATCATTAATTACCTTATAATAATAATTAAAATCATAATTTATTATAATAGCAATAATAATAATAAATATACCATTTAGCAACGTTACACGACCGACCTCACCCTATGACGTCATCGACAGTCTCAGGGCGTGGCGGCTATCCTGCACATTAGCCCCTGGCCCAGCTAAGACTCTCCCTCCATAAGAATAACATAGGGGAGTTGCGCGCGGCGGCCATTTTGCACATTAGCCCCTGCGCCGGCTATGACTCTCCCTCCCATAAGAATAACATAGGAGAGTTGCGCGCGGCGGCCATCTTGCACATTAGCCCCTGCGCCAGGACCGGCCTATATATCCTACTGGTTCGAATGCGTAGTTGGTAGCATGCTGAGCTTCTATGCCCAAGATCGCGGGTTCAAACCCAGCCGAAGTCGTTGGATTTTTCAGAGCGTTAAAAATCCCTCAGTATGCCTTCCTTCGGACGGGAAGTAAAGATTTGCTGTATGTTATGTAAAAAGTCCTTGCACTAACTATAATTGTAAAGTTAAATTTGTAGGTTAGATTTCATTAACGCTTTATTAAGTTCCAACGTTCGCCACAAGGTACTGGTTGCGGTGGCATCTGGTAGCCAAATCCACAGCTAGGTGTCGTTGATGGTAGCTTTTGGTAGCAAAAGTAGGAACTACTTGAAATTGATCGTCTGCAGTCCTTACCTCAATTATAGATAAAACACACTAATACAGCCATCACAATTACCACCGGTAATCAGACAGATTCTACAAAACCCAAAGTACACGGGGCTACATGACCGCGTTGTCGCAGCTCCTAAATTTCTTGTGGACACGATAACTACTGCCAATTCCCACCAATCACTTTCAAACTTATACATCAAATAAAATCAATCTAAATATCGGTTGAGTATGTTATTGTGCAACATTGCGCCAAGGGGGGTAGATATAGTGGGCCTTTTTCAAAAGCTGAAATATGGCTTTCACTTTCAATATGTGAAAAATCGAATCCATTCAATGTCCATACAATTCTTCGCATAAGGACCATAAACTTATATCCGAAAATTTTCTCATAGCCCATTAATCAAGGGTTTGCGGAAAATGGAGTTTTTTTAGAACAAAAATTTACTCCACCCTTAATACGCACATATTGAAAACCGTTTAGTAAGGTCAATAGTCTTCTAAAAATTACCTAAAACTTTTGTCTGGGAGAGTTTTTGATACGACCCACCGTTACGCCAAGGGATGAGAAAAATAATATATGAATTATAAGATGGGGCTTCTCTTATACTGAACATGGGAATGTTTGTAGGTATACAACAATTGGCTAATTTAATGAATCCGAAATATTTTGTTGTCTGGTGAAGTCTACCTGCGCCTTCCGGCGTGCCGAAAGTTTTTTTATGTTCGACGATATCGAAATGTAAATATTATGTGTCAGAAAACTGTATCATAATGAGGCTCTGTATAACACTATTTTTCATTATGAAACAGTTTCTCCGACCAATCAGAGCTCGAGAAACAGTTGTGTGACCAATTAGGTAAGGATACCTTCGCGCATGCGCTCAAAGTACGCTATAAACAATAGGTGTTCTGTGTTGGCAAGCAAAGTGAATGGTCTCTGCTTTCGGAGTGCCTTGACCCACGCATGCGCTCTGTTCTGTCAGCAAAGCCTGCGCGCCCTGTTCACTAACTGAATCCCACAGACATTAATGAATATTTATGTTAAAACATATAATAACGTTATAATTATCGTCGAACATAAACAGTCGTATGCAACTAGCCTATAATTGTAATTAAGACACTCGTGTCTTAATTATTGTCATTATGGGTTCGTTGCATAATGTACTATTATTGTACCGTAATTTGCATATGACTGAAAATGAAATCATCAAGAATTGTTCTGTAATTTGGTGTCAAACGAGATGGTGATCTGTTTTTAAAGTCGCTGCTGACAAGGCATGTGATATAGGAATGGCCCAGTTTTTAGTGTTTAGGTGTGAGTTTGTGTGTGTGTGGTCTGCGCCTGGGCTAGTTGGATGGAGTGACACCCACTTTAAAATAATATTAAAAATTACGGCTTTACATTTGTCGCATATGATTTGTAACATGTGACATGTCATCCCTTGTTAAAAGTGAACTCTGTTGGTCATTGAAACAGTGCCGGTTTTCAGAAAATATGATATAATGATTTTTTTCACACCCAAGAACCACAACTTAAAAATGATTTACTTTAGGAATATCTTTAAGGGGCCTCCAAATCTTAAACTAGACCGTAAGTGATATACATTCCACATAGCCACATGGCCGACTACGTGTCTGCCGGGAGAACAGTGAACTCTGTTGGTCATTGTAAAACTGCAGTGCCAAATCCTGACCGGTTTTCAGCAAATATGATATAATGAATATTTTCACACCAAACAACGACAACTTGAAGATGATTTATTGTAGGAATATCATTATTGGGGCCTCCAAAGCTTGAATTAATTTTGTATGCGATATAGATTCCACATAGCCTCATGGCCGACAGTACCTCGAGTGCTTACATTAAATAAGAACACAGCAAAAGTATAAATCATAATTGTTTTCAGCAAATATGATATAATGAATATTTTCACACCAATGAATGACAATTTGAAGATGTTGTATTGTAGGAATATCTGTAATGGGGCCTCCAAACCATGACGTAAACCGTAAACGATTTACATCCCACATAGCCACATGGCCGACAATACCAATCATCGCCACCGAGCGCGCTCATTGTTTCCGTCCCATCCATTTTCGTTTCATTATTCAAAATCACCCCCACAAAAATATACAGATACCGAGTGGAAAGATGTTTCACATCAATAATACAAAAACCAAACTTATCTTATATACTATAATATTCAATGAACCACAGTTTCCTAGAAATACTTTAACATAATATTACAACTCAAATTCATTTGACAAGTTGACACTAATTTTTACTTTCAGTCACTTGCTAATACCAGCTGAATGGCAACTGACTAGTGGTATATTTTATAACGTAATTGAGGGAGGAATGTGCTGCGCCTGTCTCACCAACACTCTTCTCTGACTAACTGAACTGTTGACCACTTTTATCATTCTCTAAGTGGTTAATACTGTTTATTACCACCGCGGGGGATACATTTCAAGACATAACCCTATAAATAAGACATTAGATTACGCTAAAACCCAAGCCTCGGGATGTGAACAGCTCCAGTTGATCACGTACCCGCTAAACATGTTTACCAGGCCTAGCCATCAACCATTCGCATGCACATAGAAACAAAATCACTACAACTAGGCAATCATTTGATCAACGACACAAGGGTAAAATCAAGACTGGCAAAGTTTAATTGTGAAGGCTATGCCATTTCTTTAAAATAATAATTAATGACGTATCGTGACGCACACTTCCCGAACGTTATCAGATACCCGAAACTCGTAGGATATCCATATTCTTGGCATCGGAAATTAATTTAGGAAATACTTTGTACGTAATGTGAACATGCTGGATTGCAAATACAAGTCGAAAATTTGTAATACTACTTTGGAGGAAGGTGACTTAAGTCGTTGCGTTGGGAAAAGTGAACATTTAGAATACACGGTTCTAATCAGAAAGTGGAGCACTCAGTTTAAGTAAATCCGTCATCTCCGCACAATCGGTGTAGCCTTTAATTCTGTATTCTGTATTCTCATAATTGAAGAGTAGAAACGCGCTCAGTTCCTCGTATTTGAGGAAAACGTGCATAGTTATGGTACTGCTGAAAGTCAACTAGTTAACTATACACTATCCATGATGTTCAACTGTTAAGTATAATGTCCCGTATGAAGTCATGTGGCCTGTATATTCCAAATAGCCGGAATGGCCATTCTATTGTGAATTAAATGTGGATAAATTTGGGTCAATTGAATGAGCGGACGCATCCCTAGTTGCCTGGTGTTCAGTTGCCTGTTTCAATGAATTAATCGTAATATCCTCGTACAGCCTTTTTTCCAACGTATTCTCTTTGTGTATCTCGTCACAGGAAAATAATGCGAATGACAACATTCCTCTGTAATGATTGTTAGAAAATAAAGTTCAATGCTCGTTCTTGAGATATATAAAAGCATCCAATTACCTTATCCTTTTATTCGAGACGATGAAAGACCATGTTGACCATTAGGAAATAACAGCTGTAGGTGGATTTATTAACTTTTCCCTATGCACAATGGGTTATTTTCTTGCAGGAGGAGGATTATAACGTTTATTCAGAATAACTGTTACTCCAAAATCTCTGACATGTAAAACAGTATTGTCTGAATGGTATGTATTCACACTGCTCGAATACCTCATAATTGAAGAGTAGAAACGCGCTCAGTTCCTCGTATTTGAGGAAAACGTTCATAGTTATGGTACTGCTCAAAGTCCAGTAATTAACTATACACTTTACACTATTCAATACGATTGTATCCAAAATGTAATGAGTGTTATTCCCTAAAATTGAATAAAAAAACACATCAGATTGAATAATTCCTTGTCAACAAATGTTTAGAAAAGGAGATATCCCACAGCGCTGGAGGTTCTCCAAAGTTAAAATTCTCTGCAAGGAGAAAGGAAACACAGAAGATCTCAATTCCTTTCTAGGTATCGCACTAAAGAACAACGGTTTCAAAGTGTTCACTAAAATCCTTTGTAATAGATTGATCAAGTTGTTTGATAACGCTATCCCGAACTTCAATTTTGGCATAGGAAGGAGAAGATCAACTCTCCATGCAGTAAGGCATTTATTGACTGACATGGATTAAACCTTAAGAAAGGAAAGGGAAAATTCCTCGTACTTTTCATACACAATAATAAGGCTTCCGACTAGCTGGATAGAGAAGTACTAACCACGAAATTAGAGCGCTTCATACGACTGAAAAACTATCTAGCCATACTAATCAGAAACGTACAATCTGACACAAGAGTGGTCATAGATGATGGCTTTCCTACAGCCAGTCTCATAACCCAAACGAACCGAGTACTACAGGGTGACCCCATGAGTCCCGTATTATTCAATATCGTAACAGCCAATGTGACAAGAATCCCTCAAGGGATGGATAAGAAAGTCGTCGTATACATATATGCCGAAGACATTGTCATAAAAGGATCAATCCTGAAGGATTTCCAAGATGCGATCGATCGACTCTCGGGATGAGTTATGGAAAATTAGATAACAATCAACACAAAGAAGACAGCCAAAAGGAAGCTTGTAGTTTAACGTGACCGTTGATCTTGAGATCATGAGCCACGGGACCTCCTTTTTACGTGGAATCCGAACCACAGGACATGGCATTTCACTTCGAAAATCTCACATGCATTGACCGGGAATCGAACCTGGACCGCCTAGGTGAAAGGCATTCAGCTAGACCGCTGAGCCACCTCGCCCGCGACAGAATACAGTCCAAATGGCGTTCCAGAAAGGGGTGACCCCATGAGTCCCGTATTATTCAATATCGTAACAGCCAATGTGACAAGAATCCCTCAAGGGATGGATAAGAAAGTCGTCGTATACATGTATGCCGAAGACATTGTCATTAAAGGATGAATCCTGAAGGATTTCCAAGATGCGATCGATCGACTCTCGGGATGAATAATGGAAAATTAGATGAAAATCAACACAATAAAGGCAGTCCAAATGGCGTTCCAGAAAGGAGGAAGTAATGCATTGCAAGGCCAATTGTACATAGGAGGAAACAAATTAGCAATTTTTAATCAGTTCAAATATATGGGCATTTGCCATCGAACGACAAGGACCACCTTCTCTTTTCATGTTAGAGAAAATACGTTAGCAGCGTTTTGAGCTGTGAAAGCCCGAGTAACTGACCGTGAGCACCGCAATGAAACTCATTCGAGTAAAAATAATACCGATTTTGAATTATGGAATTGAGCTTATATGGGATCAATTAAAACTGAGTTATCTAGATACTCTAGATATTATTTCCTCAGAAGAACACTTGGTGTCTCGAAATTCTCTCGATCAAGACTCTTATATGTATTTATGACTATCTGATACAAGGGATCAGAAATAGAATCTTTCTGTCATTAACGACCGCTTTACAAGACAATACAAGCAGGCGAGAACAAAAAGGAGCAGCCATTTGGTGATAATTTTGCAGTACAGACTAATTACGAGTTGAGAGATGATGTCACCAGGTTTGCACGTCATGCGGTCTGCACCAAAAAGAGATATCATGAACCTTGTGATGCTATAATCACCATTATAGCATTTCACCAACCTTCATATAGATTACAACTAACATATACCGACAAGTTACATTATCAATACTGCAACTAAATATGTGTACATATTGTAAATATTTTCAGCAGTATTTTCAAACCTAGATTTTATAGCCTAAGTGTAATGGATCTGATGATGATAGCTTGACGATTGAAACTGGTCATCCTAGTGTATTCATTAATCTCAAGTAATTTTTTTCAGGATTAAGGTATAACCCAACTTTTTTGAGTACATTCGTGTTGACCGACTGAAAAGTACCAAAGTTTTGTTTATTTTAGTAACAGAGGATAACTGAAAAGTTATGAGTAATTGTACGTCGTAAGTGATTTTAATATTGGAATGTTAGTGGCTACTTAATTAGTACTAGCAATAGAAATTATCCACTGAAACCTGCTTATCTCCTACAGGTCAGAAAACACCCCAGCAAATGATACACTCGGAGCACCACTTTTACAAAATGGTAACAGAAACATGACAGGCTTGGGTGAGATGAGGGAACAAATCTTAACTGATAGAGGCGTGAAGCCACATACATGTAGTACATGTGGAAGAAACTTTACTTCGAAAGGAAAACTGAGGGTTCATGTGATCACTCATAGTGGCCTAAAGCCATACTCATGTAGTACATGCGGAGCAAACTTCACAACAAAGGGAAGTTGCAAGGCACACATGCTCATTCATAGTGGTTTAAAGCCATATTCATGTATTATATGCAGAGTAAACTTTACTCAGAAGAAAGGTATGACCTCACACATGCGTACTCATAGTGGTTTAAAGCCATATTCATGTGTTACATGCAGAGCAAACTTCACAAGGAAGGCTAATTTGGAGACACACATGCACATTCATAGTGGTTTTAAACCATATTCATGTGATACATGCGGTGAAAACTTAACGAGGAGAGGAAGTTTGAAGGAACACCTGCTCATTCATAGTAGCATTAAGGCATACTCATGTACTTTGTGCGGAGCAAACTTTACTCAGAAGGGTGGTTTGAACAAACACATGCGGATTCATAGAGGTTTACAGCCATATTTATGCACTATATGTAGAGCAAAGTTTACTCAGAAGGGACATTTGAATAATCACATGTGCATTCATAGTGGTTTAAAACCATACTCATGTGTAACATGCGGAGCAAACTTCAAATTAAAGGGGAATTTGAAGACGCACATGGTCGGTCATACTGGTTCAAAACCGTATTCATGTGGTACATGCGGGGCAAAATTTAAATTGAAGGGACATTTAACGATGCACATACTCATTCATAGTAGCGTTAAGGCATATTCATGTGTTATATGCGGAGCAAACTTTACATTGAAGGGAAATTTGACGACGCACATGCGCATTCATAGTGGTTTATAGGCATATTCATCATGTACGTGGGGATCAAACTTTCCTACGAAGAAAAATTTGAAGAGACACATTCGCATGTATAGTGGTCTAACGCCATATTCACGTGATACATACCGAGCAAAGTTGACTGTGAAGCGAAATTTGAAAAGCACATACGCATTCATAGTGGTTTAAAGGCTTATTTATAGAGTACGTGTTGAGCAAATTTTTACTCTGAAGGAAAGTTTGAAGACACACATGATCATTCATATTGGTTTCAAGGCATATTCATGTAGTACGTGCTGGTGAAACTTTACAGTGATGGGGTATTTGAAGACACACTTGCGTATTTATAGTGGTCCAATGGCATATCCATGTACTTCATGCGGAGCAAGCTTTTTGCAAAGGATTTCTTGGGAGAACTTGTGCTGATCCATACTGGTGAAAATGCGCAGTCGCAAATTACATGCGGAACAAACTGGAGATTGGCAAGTTAATTTTCTCAAATGAAGTTAAAGAAATGTGCATACATGTAGACAAAGCTTTTCTATGAATCTAAATTTTCTGACACGCATGCTTATTCAAGCAGTTTATATGGAGCAACTTTTCTGGGAAAGTTCGTTGAAGAGACACCTTCTAATTCATAGTGGGCTGAAACAATCATCGTTAGGTACACCCGGAGCAAACTTTACTGTGCTAAGTTATTTAGATAGACTCATGCTGATTAATTGTGTCCAAATGTGCGCTAATGTAGTTAATGCAGAGCAATAATTACAGGGATAGGATCTTTGAAGTCACATACTAGTTCATATGGCCTGAAGCTACTCACGGAAACCCAACGATCTCTTATAATACTGTCTGTCTACGCAACTCTCATGCAGTTACGTTTCATGCCCTACAACAATTTATACTGTATACTAGCAGATAACCGCGGTTTCGCTCGCGATCAAGACAATGGGGACGATGCATTATTGCTGATAATAGGTCTATTCTATTACAGCAATCTCGGCTACAGATGGGTCCATTCTAATTCTGAAAATTCTGATACATACAGTATATTGACATGAGCAGCAAAGTGGGAATTTTATAGAGTTGTGAAAGTCTGCAGGGTATGATGTTACATTATGTGAACACATTTTAGAATTACGTTTTTGGTTTTGCCATCTTCTGCTGAGACATAACGATTTTGTAGTCCGGATACTCGTGAGCATGCCACATACAGTTGCCCATGGAAAAAATGAATTTGTCTAATTGTACACCTGCTGCTGTTAAGTGTGTATCATTGCGTATTGTTAATAGAAATTGGGAATATTGTTTGAAGAGGGAACTGCACTCTTGCACACTGGAATGGCAAGTATGGGGAATTAAAAGTATTTTTCCTTAAGCTATTCTGGGTGTAATTTTGCCCCACTTATTGATGATTTGAACGTCAACATTTCGCTGTTAATACAACTATAGTAAAATATCTCTCACCTTGGCCGCTGATGTACATTATGCAGTCTCTTTCAGTGTTACATCCCACGGATTGAAATTCTCCAACAACCCTTGTGCCTCACATAGCTCTCTAAATAATTGCTATTCCCGATTGTTGTTGTCGAGTCTTCAGTTTTTTTGACTGGTTTGATGCAGCCTTCCATGTCTCCCTCTCCTGAGCTAATCGCTTCATCTCTACATAGCTACCACTCCCTAAAACCGAGGCAATCTGTTTAACCCTGGTCTACCCCTACAGTTCTTGTCCTCGGCCCTTCCATCCATAACTAGGCTTGCTATTCCCGGGTGTCTTAATATGTGTTGTACCAACCTATCTTTTATCTTCATTAGAAGTCGCCAGAAACATCTCTCCTCACCCACTCGTCTTAATAGCACTTCATTTGTTACCCTATCTACCCATCTGATCATCATTCTCCTTTAACACCACATTTCAAACGCTTCAATTGTCCTCTTTTCTGCTGCACCATTAGTCCAAGTTTCATTTCCTTATAGTGTCACGCTCCAGACAAAAGCTTTCAAAAATAACTTCCTAATACCTAAATGTATATTCGATGTCAACATATTCCTTTTCTGTAGAAATGCTTTTTTTGCCTGAGCCATCCTGCTTTTTATATACTCTTTGCTTCGTCCATCACTGGTTATTTTGCTTCCTAAGTAACAGAAGTCTCCTACTTCCCGTAGCGTTTCACCTGCCAATTTGGTGTCCATAGAGGTTTCTGATTAATTTCGGCTGTTGTTCAATAATTTTGTTTTGCATTTATTGATATTCGTGATGAATTATTTCCTCAAGACGGAGTCCATACCATTCAAAAACTCGTTCAAATCCTCTGGCGTATCGGCCAAGATGACGATGTCATCAGCAAATCTCAAAGATGAAATTATTTCTCCTTGAATCTTCGCTCCCACATTAATTTTTCTCCAATTTCTTGATTATTGTGTTTTTAGAGATCTTCGAAAAGCTTTGCCCTCGCACATAGTGTAGATGCATTGTCGAAGGGAAACATTCCATGTTACGAACATGGGCCGCATAATCTTTACCGAAAGAAGAGTTTAGTGCTTTTCAGTCGGTCAACACGAATGAATTGAACAGTTTCGATCGTCAAGCGATCATCATCAGATCCAATACACTTAGGCTATAAAATCTATGTTTGAAATACAGGTGAAAATATTTACAATATGTACAATTATTTAGTTGCAGTATTGGTACTGCAACTGTCAGTGTATGCTAAATGCAGTATATATGTTAGGTGAAATGCTAAATGGTGATGGCTATCCGGAGATTGTACTTTAGAGAGATTATATGGTTGTAAACTATGGTTAAACTATAAAATTTTAGGCTAACTACTTATCTGATTGTCTTCCGTACTACAGCTATTCGCAGTTTCCGTGCTCACTTGAACTCGCTGTGCGGTCGACTGCGGTGGTTATCTTAACGACAGGTTTTTCCCTGCCTTCCCCCCCCCCCCTGTCCCTACGTGCTGTGGGGAGTGATCGCGATGTGTTTATGTGAGGTGTTGCCAACCTAGATAAGATGTATGTTATTGAATGAGGTGGATCTACAACTATTAAAGACCGTGGATTAGTCCTCGCCACGCGTGGAGCATAACCCATTCGAACTAAGCGTTGACGGTCTTATGAGGACGTCCCGGCACCTTTAATACTGCCTCTAATATGGGCCTTGGTTTATTGCAGAAGAAAAGTACATCGTACACCTGATCCAGCTAACATTTACCTATTAAAAACCCCCTAATTTCCCCCCTTTTTTTTTATCTAGCTTGGCTGTGTCGCTAAATTGTGTTTTGTTTCCGACAGGGTGTGTTTTTTAGTAGCGTGAGGAGGGGTGAGCTCTCCATGAACGTGTGTTCATTTAGATTGTTGGGATTGTTTCGTTTGGCTAGGTGTATCTCGATTGCTTCCTTTATGTCAAGAGCTCTGCCTTTCGATTCGTGATGGATTATTTTAAGGTCCGACTCAATGTTGGTAAAGCTATGCCCTGCGTCACACATATGTTCGCACACGGCTGAATGTGTTACGTATCTTATCGCATTTCTATGTTCATTATAACGTGTGTCTACTCGCCTTCCACTCTGCCCGATGTAATTAGCTTGACAATCGGTGTCTTGGCACGTTATAGAATATACCCCTGACCTTGAATACGGGTCACATTTATTTAGATTACTATTTAGGAGGTGCCTAGCGGTTGTGTTTTTCGTCGTGAAAGCTATCTTTATGCCTTGCTTTTTGAATAGGTTAGTGATTTTATATGTATTCGCATTCACATAGTTGAAACGCGCAAATTTTTTCTCATTACTGTCCGGTTTGGGAATCGTTTTATCTTTATTTTTATGTTTGGCTATAATTTGATTTATTTTGCTTGGCGAGAAGTTGTTTTCCTTTGCTATTTGCATAATAGTTCTTATTTCCTTATTATAGTTGTCTTTTGACATGGGTATGTTTAAAGCCCTGTGCACCATTGAATTGAAACCCGCTAGTTTGTGCGTACTGGGGTGATTAGACTGATTGTCGATTGCATGCGAGGTTTGTGTTGCTTTCCGGAATATGGAATATGAAAGGTCGTTGTCTTTACGTTCAATAGTTATATCGAGATAATTTATTTTCCGGTCTATTTCGGATTCCTTAGTGAATTTGATAGAATGGTGAAGGCTATTAATGGATTGGAGAATTGTTTCTTCGCTTGTTAGTTCAGTATCGTAGATGCAAATTACATCATCTACGTATCTTTTCCATATTACTATTCCCTTTGTTGAAGTCTTTTCTAAGAACGCATTTTCTAGTGCATTGATGAAGATGTCAGCGATTAACCCACTTAGTGGCGATCCCATTGCTAGGCCTTCTCTCTGTGTGTATATTTTATTGTCGAATTGAAACACGTTTTGGGTGAGAACGACCCTCAGTAATCTCACAATCTCTTCAATTTCTTTTACCGAATTGTTGGATTTTAAGTTGTTTTCGATAGTGTTGATTGCTTCAATAATCGGAATATTGGTGTACATGTTAGTTACGTCGAAGGATACTAGCCTGAAGCTAGGTTTCATTTGTAGGGTGTTCAATGCTGTTACTAGTTCTGTTGTGTTCTTTACAGAGTTGTTTTTGTCGTTAGAAAGACGGCATTTTAAGATTTTTAGTAACTCTTTGCTGATTTTGTAATTAGGGGCATTCCTACAATTGACTATTGGTCTCATTGGGCATTCCTTTTTGTGTATTTTTGGTTGTCCCCTCAATGACGGTATTTTCGGGTTCATGTTTATTAGTTTTGATTTTTCGGCTTTGGTCAGTATGTATTCTGTTTCTTTTAGCGCACTTTTTATTTGTTTTTGGAATTTGTTGGTGGGGTCTTTTGTTAATTCCTTGATTTCGTTGTTGTTTAGGAATTCGACTGTTTTTTCAATGTATTCTGTTTTGTTCAAAATTACTGTAGTGTTTCCCTTATCTGCTTTTGTGATGATTAAGTCATGTTCTTTTATTTTTTGTTTCAACGACTTTATTTCTTTGATTTGTTTGTTGTTTTGAATGTTATTGCTATCGCCCTCTCGTTTGAGGATTTTTTGGCTTCGTTGGTGGCGAGATTTTTGGTTAATTCCCTGTCTTCTGCTGGGAGCTTGTGACTGGCTATCTCAATATCTGTGATTAACTGTTTTATATTGTGGTTCGTGTGTGCGTCTGTGCAGTTGTATTTCAAACCTTTGTCTAACATATTCATTTCACCTTGAGAAAAGGTTACGTTCGTTCTGTTGTTTACTCTGCTGTGGAAATTGAATTCATTGTTATTCGTGTGTTGTTCGTTAGATTGATGGTTCTGTGTTTCTCCTAGTTTTCTTAATTTATTTTCTAGCGTTTCATGCTTCCTCGTTGCTCTGATTTTGATGGTGTCATGTAGGTGTTCGGTGAAGCTGTCCCATTGGGCTGCGTGCCAGAAATTACTTAGTTGCAATTGAATGTCGTATAATTGTTGGTTAATTTTTTGCTTTCTTATGTATGCAAATCTTAATTCGTGTTTAGTTGAAATGATCGAGGCTGGTGTGTTCGGTACGGTTTTAATTGGTACGTATTTAGGGGTGAGGTTTAGTTCTATACATTTTTTGTTGAACCAAATTGACTTGTCTAAATTCATGAGTTTAAGCCTGAGTGATTTGAATTTCTTGGCTTCACGATTTGCCTGACTAGCCGTGAACATTGTGGTGTTTGAAGCCATATTTTCAGTGTTGCCTTAGTAAACAAGAGTTTAGTGCTTTTCAGTCGGTCAACACCACAATCTTTACCGAAAGCCTATCTCGAACAGCAGTTCTTTGAACTGAGATTTGCCAACATTTTATTGTATCTTTCCACGTGGCATATCTCTGTACCTCAACATACTGAAGAGTGCTTAAAAATTCATGTCTTGTTTAAATTTTGGAAAAGGTAATGAGTGTGGTTTTTGCCGGAGTGGTTACTCGCTCGTAGAAATTCTTTTTAGTAAAATAGACTGGTTCACAATATTGTACGTGCACATTGAGGTACATGATGGCGGGATGGCTTAAGTGTTACGGAAACGGCAATAGCCAACACAGAGCTTCGTTGCTACTGAAATAACGACCGTTCTTAACTATACGGGATTTTTGAGCCCAGTGTTTATGAAATTGAACGTAGCTATATCGCTACTTTTATTTAGTAGCCGCTACTGTAATGTTTAAAAATTAAAAGTGGTATTAGAAGGCGCTTTCCGTATTTTTTTACCCCTGGCACTACAGACCACGAAGGGCCTATGCCTATCATGCCGCCGCTTCCCAACCATTTGGCCTGCAGATATTGTGGTGACGCGTGGGCAGTGCATCGTGTCCCCTCGGCCGTTAATCTTGTTCTTCGTGTCCGGGGAGCTGCCTCGCTATCAGACAGCTACTCAATTGTCCTCACGAAGCTGAGTGCACTCCGTTGCAGCCGTCACGTCAGTGTCTAAAATCTCTGACGG
Source organism: Meconema thalassinum (assembly GCA_946902985.2). Taxonomy (NCBI): domain Eukaryota; kingdom Metazoa; phylum Arthropoda; class Insecta; order Orthoptera; family Tettigoniidae; genus Meconema; species Meconema thalassinum. Next base: position 150,778,589 of record OX336397.1, read on the forward strand.
AGCCGGGAATCGAACCCGGGGCCTCCGGATGAGAGGTAGGCGCGCTATCTTGAAAAAGATAATAAATGGATTGGCATTGCCTCCTACAGGGATATATAGAAAATTGGGTGTCGTACCTTGAGGTTCAGTTGCCACGGAAACGGACTTGCCATTAGTTCATCAGTTTATCAGAGTGAAGGTAGTCTTCTCTGAATATCTTTGAAACTGTTGGTTTTAGGGCCTTCAAATGTGGTTTTCGGTGTCCCGTAGGGACCCGAGTTTTGTTTCTTGCATCGAGAGGCATAAAATGAGCTTTTTCCGGTCTTTATGCAACAACTTCGATATTTTGTCCCGGTTGAGTATTTTTGGTGACTTTTCAGTTATGTTGCTCGTTCCATGGGGACTCTGATTTTTCTGGATCAAAGGCAGCCTATATGTTATCCCAGGGTATAAGCTGTCTCCATTTCAAATTTCATCCAAATGCGTCCAACCGTTTTAGTGTCAAGAGGTAACAAACTAACAGACAGACTTTCACAATTATAATATATATGTATATAGGGATATTAAAAGAAATTTATTTCGAAATTATAAATATAACTAATTACATAAGCAATCACGGTTATATTTTCTGTCTACAAGAAACATTTTTCGGTAACTGTTGTTGCAGTCCTCTGAATAATTTTAAAATTACAACCGTCGTTTTTATTTTAGAGACACATTTTTGTGATGCGTTTTCCTTAGATGTCATTATATCCACTATATTATCGTTATGTTATTTTTATACGGATATCCGCGTACCTTCAACTGGTATAAATATTGAACAATTGTTGAATGTAATTTATTGGTCTGAAAGGCTTTCTTATTTTATTTTTAAAGGATATAATGTAAACTCCTGTTGAAGCCTTGCTAAAAATTACTTCTTTTTCGTCGCGCAAGTGTCTCTTAGGAGCGCGTGTAATCAACAATGGTTGGCCTTTCTTTTAACCCTGTTTTCCTCTACACTCAACGAATGAATTTCTCGTTGCATGGACAACATATGGTGGTTAGACCCTACCTCATTGTCCTAACATTCCGTGTAAATGCAATTATCTTGTTTTTAGTTTGGTCTATTACATTTGGCGATCTTTCTCAGTCTGTTTGAACCAATATGATCTGGTTGTTTTGTTCTTCTGGTATGTGTGAATTTTATAAGTTACTGTAATCTCTTAGGGTCCATTCTTTCTAAGTGCCCCATCAATTGGATTCGTTGCATACGTATTGCGTCTGGGAGTTTGGAGATACTATTATATTGTAACCTTCAATCCATGATATGGAATTGAATTTGTAGAAAGATAGCAATATAACTGAAATATAAAATCAGTCGGCCATTTGCCGCCTTCCGGGCTGTAAATGAGAATCACCTTGGCAGGGATTCATGTCCCGGGATTATCAGAAATACTACAAGAAACAAGAAATACAATGGATGGATTTGTAAGTAAGAACAAATTATTCAATAACTGCATAAATGACGGTATCAAACTATTCCTCTGCAACATACACAATACTTCATTACAAACGACCATCATCGAAAACTCTAGTATTTGTGATCCTCAAACTGATTGAATTGGTCGTTTCACACACAGATATTTATTATAAAAAACTATTTCATTATTATTTTGTTCTGCCATCATTTACTTTGTTCCGACAATATTTACTTTACTTACCACCATTTCTCAGAATTAGCAACATTGGTTATTTAAGTTGAAATTGTATATAAAATTATATAATTGTTTATAATATGTCTAACTGTTTATAACATTTTGAAATTGATTGTAAAATATGTCATTGTTTATGATAATAATATTCTTTGTAATTCTCTATAAAATTTGTAATTGATTAAAAATTTTCAATTTATAATAAAATGTTGTATCTGTTTATAAAATTTGTCGTTGTTTGTCAAATTCGAGATTGTTTATATTTTTTGTAATTGTTTATTAAATATCTAATTCTTTATAAAAAATTAATTTAGATTAGAAATGTTGATAAAATAGACAATTGATTACAACGTTAACATTTATTTTATCAAATGTCTATACTATTAGTATTGGCATTTATTATAACATTTGCATTTATTTAGTTGAACAAAAATTACTTATTAGAACTATAATTGTTTCCAACATTATCATCTAGATTTAGATTTGGTGATTGTTCATTGGCATTGACAATTCTTGTAACATTGGCAATTATTTCTACAATTTTTAATAATTAAATGTATTGGCAATTTATTATCGATTGAACGGGCGACGTTTTTTTTTTTTTTTTTTGGACAACCGAAACTTGTCTATAATGAGTACTAGTACATTTCTTATTAATGCGGCTTGGTCCCTAGTTACATTAGTGCTTAATCTTAAAGTACAACTTTATGATCTCTGTCCTCTATGGCAATTATTTACGCATATAATGGTATAAGGACTAAACTTAAATATCCTGAATTTTGAACGTAGATTTCTTAGCACCATATCAATAAAATACACACTGATCATAAGATACCTATTATTGTTTCCCTAACACACATTAATTAAATTCATGTAAAATATTTTCTCACGCTAGACGGAAAATTCGCCTGGCATTAAGCATCTATCGATTTACGTTAAACAAGGTCAAATACCTCTGTGTTTTAAATACCAGCTTGGGGGTATTCTCATATTACGACGACATGGACCAAAACAAAACTGTAAATCTAGAATCCATTATTTCAATCACTCAAAGGAAAACTCAATGCCGTATATTCCGAACTCTTCAGTTACTCCTTTATACAACTTGACTGCTCTACAATAACAAAGTTTAGATCTTCTACCATATTAAATCCCAGAATGTGGTAGATACAACCGGGGTGGTGTGTGGCACTTGCCTAGTGGTGCTGGTGAAGTATAACTTCTGAGTACTCTTTTTACCTAGCGAGTTTATAGTGCATTTTCATTTCACGCGAGGGAACCTATTGAACGGATTCACCACCGTATTTAATTTTCCTAAAAAACGGCCACTACGGTCCGTGTAGAACGACTAGTCGTATATTTGATTCACGAGCCCCGTGTACATGGGTGTGTGTAGATTTTGCTGATAACCTGCTTCATTGTGATGCCGGATCAAGCGTGTTGTAATTGTTGTAATTTTTAATTTCGGTAGGATTTGGGCAGGAAGTTGCCGTGGCTGTTTCATTCAGTAAAGATAGCTTTGAAGTCAGCACAATAACAAGTAGTTCCGTGAAAAACTAAATCCTATTTCCATATACTCTACTATGATACTAATTGCCTCTATCAACATACAAAATTTCAGTTTGATTGCTGTATAAGATTCGTAGGTATTGAGAACCATCTAAATATTTCGGATGGTCGCTTTGTTGCATTTTATATAATTGTAGGTCTTAGAGTAATGTACTATTACATGAAAATTATTGTGCAATCGCATCATTAGGACAGAAAAAATAAAAACGATATTTAAAATTTCGTATAGCTGTCATCTTGTGGTTATGCAAACAATTGAAATAAATTAGATGCCAGTGAATTAAATCTTTTAATGTATACGAATTTACCGTACCAAGTTTCACTGCACTCGGATGGTTAAATCGCGAGAAACGTCCATTTAAATATGTAAAATTCGCGTCGCCGCCATGTTGGATTTGTGCCCAACAGGTTATTGAAAGTCCCATAGGTGAACTCAGATTATAGTCTCTATGAACATAAGAAATTTCAGTTTGATTGCTGTAATAGATTCGTAGATATTGAGAACCGTGTAAATATTTCGGTTGGGTGCCATGTTGGAATGTATAGGCCATAGAGTTAAGTACCATTAAATGAAAATTGTTGCGTAGGTTCATTATTCAAACTTTCTCTCCGATCACAGGATTACGACACAAGAAACTAAAATTTAATTTTAAGATTTCGCAGTGCCGTCATCTTGAGAATATTGTTTTAGATCCCTTATTTGGGGGTGGTAGGATCTAAAACGGAGAGTTATTGTGTTGATTTAGAAAAAGGTGTCTAAATGGGGGTAGCTTCCCGCAGTCGGGCAAGCTGACCAGTGTAGAGTGTTGTTTAGTGTTAGGGGGCTCCTATAAATAATGTAGGATTGTTTTAGGGGATGGAACTCAATGCAAGGGTCACTGTGCTGGTCGCCCAGCTGTCTGGTTAGATAATCGATTTGTACGTGTCAGCTATATGGCGCGGACCGCTTCTAGCAAGCAGGCCGACACGGAATACAATGATGCTTACACTAGCAAGTATCTGGCTACCACAAGACACGTCTAATAGTGACGGAGAGTTCAGGAGGGGAATTAGGGCGTAAAGAAGCGTGTTAACAGTAATGCAGGTGTAAGAAACTGACCAAGTGTTTATTGGTCAGTAATAATGTATATGTGAGTCCCTTTTAAGGGATGTAGTGATGTTACAATGTAAAAGTACAATTTGTGGGTAAAGGTTACAAATAGAGGAGATCTGAACACGTCTGACTCACCTCTGATGATACCAGCGTAGCCTCCGGCCGACACGTTGAAACACTGATAATTGAGAGATCCTCTGACCTCCATAGGACCCCTTTATATATTCTTCGGCGCTATGCTGTCAGCATTGTGACGGCATAGCTGCCCTATTTAATAATGTGTCGCTGTGTGTAATAATTGTGCAAGGATTGAGCTGCTTTCTAGAATGGCAAGCTGTCCTTGCGGCGTTGATGGATGTTGGTCTGACTTTACAAGGGTTGTCAGTGAGGGGATTTAGATAGATGATGGGGGGATGGTCTCCAAGGGGTGCATACCCCTGGGGTACTGTACAAGCCTCTTTCCCTATTTAGTTTGCGTCCCCGCGAACGGGAACGGAACTTGGGGTTGGGATGTCGATGTTATGGATGTAGTCGATGTTGTTGTTTTTGAAGTCCCCTCGTATCTTCCGTGGATGTCTTCCTCGTCGTCGTGATGTCGTATTGATGTGTGTGCGTGAGATCAGTTCGTGTTCAGAGGGGAGGGTTTTGGGATATACATATATACATAACATTGCCATTGGCATAAAAATATTGTAACAGAAATTGACATTTGCATAAAAAATATTGAAACAGAAATTGACATTTGCCTAAAAAATATTGAAACAGTAATTGACATTTGCATCTTTGAAGTGTGATGGAGAGAAAAAAAATACATGGTACTGATGGTACATTGTTGTGCAGGGAGGAAAAAACCCAGGGCCGAACGGATGATTGCGTCGTCCGCCCTATCTTGGGGAAAAAGTGCTCCCTGCAATAAGAAAGGTAGAAGAAAATGGTAAAAATGGGTGTTCCAGGGTATAATTTAAGGGAAATATTCAAAGTATTTATTAGTTTGGGCTAAAACGGAACACCCTGACAAATTTGGGCGTTAGTAGAGTAGAAAGGAAAAAACAAAATCGTGTATTCAGTGTTGCCATTATGGCAGTGTTGAATGGCGTGACATATTGTAAGTTGACGTGCATAGGCGTACACTTGAGCATTAATATATATTTGTGTACGCTTTGGGTTTACATTTAATTTACAAGCATGATATAATATAAAATAATAATCTTATTACTAGACCGGTTTGCTTATGAGCCTGGTACCTCGTCTTATTCTCTAGGCCTTCTGTAGCGCTCTCCTCTGTCGACTCATTCTCCCTTCATTTTGCTATTCGCTGAGCTGTAGGTACCTCTTACCTATGGCTGTAGGTTAGTGGTCATGCCGTTAACCTTACCTGTCGCAAATTTTCCCCGTGGGTGGAAAAATTCACCTTGGCAGCGAGGGTAGGTGCTCACAATCTCTGCACCGCCCCTGGCTACCGTATATTGCTTATTATTGAAGCGTATTCATACGTGTGTTTGCGTCAGCGTCGCTCGGTGCCCCACGTCACCTTACGTCGCTGATCGCGGTGCCGTCACCTTATTGGCGCGACTGAAAAACGATGAGGAGTAGTGTGCTTGTGTGACAGAGATAAGGGTATGTGTAATTTGGTGTGGGAAATATATTTACAATAGACATGCTCATGCTCCTTGCTATATGTAAAAAAAATGTATTAATGCCAACTCTTTTTCTGTTGTGTAGATCCGTGGACGCGTTGCTCCCTGGGTTTCCTGTGGTTGGGAAAACGGATTAGTTGTTAGCAATACATGACAATACATTACAATATATTATATATGACATATTCGTGGCAGCGCTTAATTTATAGAATTAAGTGTGGCGCCACTGAAGTCTACTTAATCTAGGTTAGCCTATGTTAACCTATATTAGCCTAATGTTGTCGGGCTTACCCTGGTAACGGATTTTTAGTCACCAAGTGCCGAAATATTCTACCGCAATCCATATATATAATTTTAAAAAAATGCCTTAAATGTAGGCTTATGCTATCTTACAACGAATTATCATGACTTATCATGAGTTGTCGGACTTACCCTGATGCCGGGTTTGTGGGTCATCAGGTGCCGAACGTCGTTACTTAACACTATCTATCTTACTTATGGTAAAAAAAAATGGCTGCTATGACTAAGCCGAAAAGATGGCCTTACTCTAATGCCGAAATGTGCTGTTCCATTGCCTGGCAACAGCGGTTAATAAATTTGCTTAATCCTAGGTTGCGTGTCAAATGCAACCGTCTTACAGCTAAATTTGGACCAGAACGATCGCCTGAGGCAATTTACTTCCTCAGGACACCACCCGCACGATTCCAGAAACACCGGTTGTCTCTAGAATCGCTGGATTCCGTTCCCTTAATTCTAGGTGTCGACGCTTATCAACTAGTATTAACCTAGTCGCAGGCGGCTTACGGTGCCACTAAGCAAACCGTTTCGCCTGCCGTACCATCCTGCTCGTTGCCATTGTTGTCGATATGTTGTCATAGTTGGGCCGCCCACGTAACCCTTATGAGGTGCTCGCAATGCGCCTCTCTTAATGCCCATTGGTTGCCCGATGCGTCGCCATTTATGTGGGCATTGGACATTGTCGTCCAATGGCATAATATTATCTTCGCCGACAGTAGTGGCTACGCGGGCTAAAGCTCCGCGTTAGGTCAAGGGGCCAAGCTCTCTACTGACTCGGTAGACGCGTGGGTTCGAGCCCCACCGTCGGCTGTCCTTGAAATGGTTTTCCGTGGTTTCCCATTTTCAACACCAGGCAAATGCTGGGACGGTACCTTCTGACTGGCCACGGCCGCTTCCTTCCACATCCTTGCCCAGTTTCATTCATCTTCATCCTTTCCATCTCTCATCCCGACGCGCAGGTCGCCCACGGGCGTCGAATAGAAAGACCTGCACTCGGCCTCTCAGGAGGCTACACGAAAAAAAAAAAAAAAAAAAAAAAAAAAATCTTCGCCTGTATCGGCAATCGCAGTCTGCTTTTCGCAGTAATATTCGCCTCTATCGGTCGCAGTAGTATGCATTTCGCATTAATATATCATTTCGCCTCTATCGGCCGCAGTAATATGCTTTTCGCATTAATATATCATTTCGCCTCTATCGGCCGCAGTAATATTTCGCTCCAACGCACAGGAGTCTGGCTTCCCGCTATAGAAGCCCTACCTAACTTAAATTTAACTAGAAGTCTAGTCATAATGGGGTCGTCTCTAGGGTTGTCTCCTGAGTTCGGCGCGGAGTGAGCTATTTCTCCCACCATCCTCAGAAAGTCTTCACTGCAGGTCTTGGCTTCGACGACCGTGGCACAGAGTGGGTGTAGCATCCCTTCCTCCCAGGGGCAGTTTACGCGCACCTAGGGTTCCAGAGCTTGCCCGGCCAGGCCGCAAGTGCCTTAACCTTACGTGGTTCGTCTGTTTGGTTGGGTCGTTAAGTGAACTAGGGTAGGCTCAACATCGCCTTACCCGCTCTCAAAGTGTGGTGCCTTTGACCTTCGGCTAGTGCCGCTATCATCAATCAGAGTGTTTCAGATTCCTTTGTAAAAAATATGTGGGTGTAACCTGTGTAAATAGTTTAATCTTTGTGTAAAATGTAAAATATTTCCAGTGTTGTGGGGTTATAGATCTTCTAAGTACATAGACTACTTCTGGTCTACCATTGCTACGTCAGCTTTCCAGCAATAATGCTCTTTTTACCTTAATGGAGGTGTTAGTAGGGTCTATGATGTCAGGTACCCTGTTATTAGGATCTGGGGGTAGTTATTTGTAGAGTGGGTTTAAAGTATGGTAGGAAGGGGATGTGCATCTTTGGGCTCATATAAATGGTGGCCTTGAGCCGGTAATGCTATTAGGAGTGCTCCTACAATGAGTGGACTGGGGCAGGTGATTCCCGGGATTGCAAAAATATGAAAATTCCGTGCAGGTTGGATAATAATACCCCTGGTAAATGGATGGGATACTCATGCATGTATCTGGATATGAGGCGTCTGCACTCATGTACGGATAGGTGTAGGTTGAGGCATAATACCAATATATTCCTGTCATGCGGGAGTATTTAATTAACAAAAAGTGGTTAATATATATAATTGTGGCCTCATCTCTCATTTGGAGATGCGCATTATGCTTATTTAATGTTTGCCGACCCACCCCTAATACTCAGGTGGTAGCATCGTGATCCAAGGCGTAGCATGCCTTCTCTTTAGACGCATGAAGTCTATCAACCCCTTGTGTATACTCTGTAATGTAGTGTAGCTGTTTTGGTCGTGTTCATGTGTCTGCGTTGGTTATGTTGGACGTGAGAAGGTTATGGGAAGGGTGTAAGGGGGTACGCTGGTAGCTTGTTCTCCTGTCTTCCTCCCTTGGTCCATGTTGGCTTTCTATCCGCGCCTTGGGATAGTAAAGCTTCACGACCTAATCTGGTCTGCCATTTGTAGTGTGAATGTGGCCAGTGGTCGTAGTGCGACTGGCCATGCCCTAATTGCCTGTAATAATTTTTGAAAACTGAAATCCAGAAAGGAAGTTATTGGGGGGGGGGTATTGTTTCCTCAGAGCCCCTGTCTGTGTTTGCTTCTAATTAATGAGCGCGTGTGTGTGTGCCTATGTTCCGCTACACCACGCGGACGGTTGGTCTGTTGCAGGCTAAGTCGTCATATGTATCGCGTGTATGGGCAGAAGGCGCCCGTGGCCTGCCAACGTCTTGTCCATTGCTAAGTGCTTTTGCAGTGTTAAAAAAAATTTATGCTATTATGATTGTTTTGCGTTTTTAAGTTCATGGCCAATGTTATAAACAATAGTGTCTTGTCACCAGTGGTATTGCAATGTGACGCAGTCTGCCAGTCAGCAGTTTTGTATGTGTAATGTCAGGCTGGGATGTTATTGTTCTAGATTCCTGGCGGCCTTAATGTGGCAATTCATACTGTCTGCTAATACTATTGTGTGGTCACTATTCCGTAAGACCTTTGGCTTATGAAATTATCCTGGCTGTGTCTGGGAAATGTATTTCCCATGTCAGGTGTATTTTGAAATTTTATGCCCGGTTTTTGGCGTGAGGAGATGTGGTATTTCCTGTTCATGTATCTGTATGGGCCAATTTCGGTGTGGTTGGAAGCCTGGATGATTGCCCCCCTTGGTGTCTAATGTTTACTGGGATTGGAACCCGTGATCTCGTGTCATTCTCTGTGTACTATGTCTGCGTTGTTCATGTTTTGTGCGCTCCTTGTATGTATTTTGATTGTGTTCCCCGTACCAAAAATACCGTTGGATAGTTAGTTTTTGGTACGAGCGTGGTGTGTGATCATGGGTTCGGACCCGGTTGCCTGTAAAGACTTGTCACGACGGTATTTGTGCCGTCCATATTATGGCACGTGTACTGTGTATTTGCAATGCGCCAACGAAAGTACGCAATACTGTGAGGAGTTTGCGTATTTTTGAACTCTCCTCGTAGTGTAATTTTGGAAGTTATAGGGTCCTTGGATCGGACGTGAATGATGCGTTTATTCCTGTTCACTAGGAACTGGCTTAGTTCGTCTGTATGCGTGAAGGTCAGCCAGTCATGCGTGCGTTATCACTGACGCGATAGTGTCTAATTTCACTCACGTGTGCACTACCTTGTTACTTGCTGGACAATGCTCTGTGACTGTATGTTTGTGTCTCTCCGCCTAAATGCTATCTCTGTAATTGTGAGTAGTGCTTCTCGCATTGTAAAAAAAAGAAGGAAACTTGTAGTTTAACGTGCCCGTTGATCTGTAGATCATTAGCCACGGGACTTCCGTTTTACGTGGAATCCAAACCACAGGCCATGGCATTTCACTTCGGAAATCTCACATGCCTTGGCCGCACTGTAAAAGAACCTCTCACTAACTACATTTGTGTCCCCAAATTTTGTGTTAACTGTATCGTGGTTTGAGTGTGTCCCTATCCGTTGTACCAAATGTCGTTATACACTAGCGTGTCTGGGCCGCTAGTCGCGTGTTTGGTGACTAGATGCCGGAGGCGGTTTTGTTGTTTTCCATTTATGACCATTTGTTAGTGGAACTGTCCCAATCTAATTTAGCTTCCTAGTCTTCCACCCTAGACCTGGATAGCTACCCGACCTTAAATTCCTGGTATTCAGAAGGTTGCGGGTTTTGAGACCGTCTTTTACCCAGAGTAATTGTTTCTGGCACTATTCAGGTTGTGTCTCCGGGACAGTTCTGGTGAGTGTTAGGTTCGTATCCCGGTTCGGTCAGTGAGGTCTGAAGGCTATTTATTAGCCTTCTTTCCACGTCTGCCAGCGGGATCGTTTCCTTTTCTTTTAGTAGTGTGCCCGCCTGTACGTGTAGGTGTGTGAGCTTGGCGTGTATGATATGCCTTCATCCGGCGGGCGTGAATAGTGTCTTTAATGAGCTTCCTCCCATGGCGCACGCTGACTATATAATTTAAGTCAGATACCTTCCTGCTGACTTTGAAGGGACCTGACCAGCGTGGCAGGAGAAACTCGGACACGTTTTTCTTACGGGCAGAATTGGAGACCATGACCAATTGCCCGGGTGTGTATTCCACGGTTTTCCTATTCCGATCGTACCGCTCTTTTTGTTTCTTTTGAGCCTCGGCTATGTTTTTTCTAGCGTCCATGCGGGCTATCTGCAAATGCTCTAGCCGGGCCGCATTGTCCGTGTAGGCGTCCTGTGGGATACATATATTGTCTATGGGACTTCTGGGTGTGTATCCGTGCAGTAGGAAGTGTGGAGAGTGTTTCGTAGCCGTGGATACAGAGGTATTATAACTAAAACTAATGGCTTGCAGGTATTCATCCCAGTCTGTTCCTGCGTCCTCTGTAAATTTGGCCAGCGCTATTCCGAGTATTTTGTTCATACTCTCCGTGAGTCCGTTGGTTTGCGGGGAAAAACTCGTGGTAGTGTATGCCTTAATCCTGAGTATCTCCAAAAACTGTTGGAGCACTCTCGAGGTGAAAATAGTACCTCTGTCGGATAATAAGGTTTGGAATAGGCCGTATTGTGTAACTATATCAAATAGAAATTCGGCTATGCTGTTCGTGTCTGCTTTGGGAACGGCCTTTGTAATCGTATATCGTGTGAGATACTCGGTGGCCACCAGGATATATTTATTACCTTTCTGACTTGTCGTAATGGGGCCTTTCACATCTATCCCGACTCTGTGAAATAACTCTCCCACGGGAATTGGGTTGAGTAGTCCATGAGGCTTGCCAGGTCTTGTTTTGAATCGTTGGCAAGTGTGACATGTCTTTACAAAGGTATCTATGTCGGCCTTCATGTTTACCCAATAGTACTTGTCACGGATTCTAAGGTATGTTTTATGCGTACCTAAGTGCGCCCCTGCCAGTGGGCTATTATGGTGTACGATCATGATATTTTCTCTCAATGATTCCGGAACCGCTATAGGTGCGTTATCGTGCATGGCCGTGGGCTTAAATTTCAGTACCCCGTCTTTGTCTAGGAAAAATCTCCTAGACAGCCGTGCTGTCTTGGAGTCCACTTTAGCCAAGTCTTCTAGTGCCAATAGAATCTGTTTCAAGTACGGATCACTTTCTTGCTCCTGTTTGATGTTAATCACCGTCAGGGCAAAGGGGGCATATCGTCCCAGTCGTGGTCCTTACTTTCATCCGGGGGATCGGCTACTGGCAGCCTAGACAACCCATCTGCGTCTAGGTGTGTAGCGCCTTTCTTGTGTTTGACCACGAAGTCATATTCATACAGGCGGAATATAAACCTGTTGAGCCGCGAATTTGGGTTTTTAAATTTGTCCCAAAAAAGCAAGCTCGCGTGGTCAGTCACTACCGTGAACTTGATACCATAGAGGTATACTCTAAAATAGTTCACTCCCCACGAAAATGCCAGCATTTGCCGCTCTGTGGCAGAGTATCTAGTCTCAACGGCCGTTAGCTTCCTGCTAGCGTAGGCGACGGGCCGTTTGCGCCCTTCTGCGTCTTCCTGCAATAGGGCCGCCCCCAGCCCATACAGGCTGGCATCCACGTGTAAAAATGTGGGCCTATCACTGTGGAAGTGTTGCAGTAATGGAGGTGAGGTCAATAGTTGCTTCAGTGTGTTGAAGGCATCTATGTGTTCCTGCTTGATGCTGAAGGGCGTTTTTTCACGTGTGAGCTCAGTTAGGGGATGGGCGATGTGTGCAAACCTATAGATATACTTGCGATAGTACGAAGCCAAACCAATAAAACTGCGAAATTGTTTCAAATTTGTGGGCATTGGGATGCCCGTTATTGCGTCAGTCTTAGCTGGGTCGGGAATAATGCCCTCCCTGTTGACAATATGGCCCAATATGTTAATTTGCTGTCTGGCAAATTGACATTTCGCAGGTTTAAGCCTTAGTTTAGCTTCTCTGATCCTTGCGAAAGCCTCCTCCAAATGTACGATGTGTTCGTCAAAAGTGTTGGAGAAGACCGTTATATCATCCACGTACACTAATACGGAACGCCACTTAAGCCCTGAAAATGTCTTATCCACTAGCTTTTGGAAGGTTTGGCTGGCGTTACGGAGACCCATCGGTAAACGGGTGTAGGTAAATAGTCCGTTCTCTGTAACGAACGCCAGCTTGTGCCTATCTGGTTCATAGACGGGTATTGAATAGAATCCACTATAGCAATCCATCGAACTGAACCAGCTAGCTCCGCCAAGGGCGTCCAAATAGGTGTCTGCCCTCGGTAGTGGATAACTATCATTTTCGACTAACTTATTGAGCCTCCTGTAGTCAGTACCAAATCTGTGCGATCCGTCCTTTTTTGGTCAGCAGAACCGGTGAGCTGTAGTTAGAGATAACGGGAACAATGACCCCTGCCTCGAGCATCTCTGAGATCTGAGCGTCGATGGCGTGTCTCTCCTTCTGGCTCACTCTGAAGGGAGGCTGGTGTACTGGCCGGTCACTAGTGAGTGTGACATGGTGTTCAATGAGGTCTGTCACAGCGAGATCCTTCATTGAGTGGGCAAAAATATCCCTGTTGGTCTCCAGGAGCTCCGTGAGCCTTTCATTTTGCTCCGGATTCAGGTCCTGCTTGTGGTTCTGGTTGGCCGCCTTATCTGTGTGTGTGTCTGTGTATTGGCTGATAGTGTGCAGTGTAGGGGCCTGATGCTCGTGATTTTCTCGCTCCGCTCGAATCCCATCTCTGTTCCTGGTGTATACCATGGGATGTGTGGTGAGCCTCTGGTCGTGCTTTAAAAGCATCTGACCACTAGCGAAATTTATGCTAGCCTCATATCTAGCGAGAAAATCCATGCCAATTATGGCTGACGCAGAAAGGTGTTCGATAACGAACATGGGGTGCGTTGCGGCAAAATGGTCTATCCTAATATGTATGTTTGCCACCCCCACGTTTTCTAGCGTCTGAGCATTGGCCGCTACCAGCCGGATGTCTCCCGTGACATCGTGTATTTGCGCCTCGGCAACGTGTCGTCTATTAACACTACTTACGGCTGCCCCAGTATCAATTAGGGCCTGCACTCTGTGGCCATTTATGTTGGCGTGTATCGTGAGGGCCGATACCTGAAATCCATTGCCCTGCACCGATGTATTGTGTAGGGTATATGTTGTTGTTGTTGTTGTTGTTGTTGTTGCCGGAGTGACATTTGTGCTGGGAAGGCACGGAGCTGTCCGCTTATCGTACCTGGCACGCTTCGCCTCTCGGCTGACTTCCTGTCCTGAATACTTTGCCCCGGTCAGCAAAGTGCGTTCGCCAAGTACATTGCCAGCTCTTTTAACCGGTCTTGCTGTTAGACTAGGAGTCTGCTGGCGAACGTTTAATGTATTAATCGTTCCCAGCCTTTGTGTAGTTGTGTTGTTGTTGGTTTCTTCCTCTCGGGAAGGTGTGTCTGCGAACGTGACCCTGAGCTTACCCTTGTCACCCCGTCTTTTGCTCCAGGCTGTCGCGAGTTCGACTCCTGTTGCAAGCTTCCCCATGCCGAGCGAGCTCGCGTCATGCGCCTGTGTGTGGTCAATTCCCACCCTGTGTTGTGGTGAAGGGGGTAGGGTTTTCTGTTTGGAGGGTGTGGGCGTGTTCTCAGGCTGTTTGCTTATGATTGTGAGGGGTGTGTAATGTCCCGCCTTAGGGTTTCCTGTAAAAAGTACATGTAGGTCCCTATCGAATCCCGCAGTTGAGAAAAGCGGAGGCGAGTGCACATCAGTGTATACATGGATGTTGGCTTTCAGCACCTTGCCGAGAGCGGTCACCTCTACGGCACTGCCATAGGTGTCGTCCCTGCCCATGTATTTTCGGTAATCCGCCCCGGTCTGGAATGGGTTTTCCCGCTCGTCCGACACAAAGTCTCGGTACTCTTTCCAGTTGGCCAGGATATGTTTGACCGTTTTCTGTCTGTAGTCCCCATGATAATCCTCGGTATTCCGGATTAGGAAGCTCATGGCCCTAAACAGACAGTTGCCGTCTCCTTGCACGGGGTGTGTTTGGAAACGGTCCGGGGGCGGATCGTCAGCCTTAGCCTTAGCTGGCTGCTTCTTCCCCTTACTCTTGCGAGTTTGCTTGGGGGAAGGGCCTTTCCGTTGTTGTGTTGGGGGAGGAACATCAGCTGCTTCATCCGCTAGCCGACCCTCCCCGTCTAGGCGTTTTTTTGAAACGTGGGTGTACGCCTGCCTGTAATGTATGTGCGCCCCCCCTCGGGGTGGCTGCGCCAGCTCCCCGCCTGCGGTGTGTGGCTAGGTGTAGGGAGTATTGCCCCCCTGTCTGTCCTGTGGGGTGTTTCATCCCTGAACTCCCTCGGGTATTCGTCGGGGAGGGGGTAGTGTTCCGGGCCCTTCGTGTGTTTAACCACATTGTCCCGTCCCTTTGTGGGGTTTCTTCCCTGTTGGTTATTGCCCGATGGTCTGTTGTCCTGTCCCCGCCAGGGTGGGGTGTATGTCCGCTGCTGCTGGGGCGGGTTTTCCCGTCGATTCCCCTTCTCCCTATACTGGGCAGCTGCATACCCCTGTCTGGTCGGGGTTGGGTTTCCTCGCCTGTCCCCATTTCCCCTGTACTGTGGGGATGTATAGCTTTGCCTGCGTGGGGGCGGGTTCTCCCGATATTCCCCATTTCGCCTGTATTGCGGGGCTGCATAGCCCTGCCTGCGTGGGGGCGAGTTTTCCCGGTACTGCCTGTCTGGTCTGTATTGTGGGGGTGCGTAGGACTGTCGACCTGGTGGCGGGCTGTTTCGTCGGGGGATGTCGTGCTCGTACTCCTCAGGGTAGTACTCCTGTGTGTACGGGGATGGTGAACGCCGTGAGGGGTATGTCGGCTCTGTGTCCGTGTATGATATCGGTGAATACCGAGGAGGGTAGTGTGGCCTATCCTGTGGGGGAGGTGTTGTTGGCCGCTGTGGAGGGTTGTAATTTTCCTCCCTCCCGTAGCGCCTCCTCTCTGTGTACCCCCTGTCCCTCTCAGTATAATAGTGTTCTGGTTTGTCTGCGTGCTCATCCCTTAGCGGTCTCCCGCCTGCTTGGATGGCAGCTATTGTCAGTTTCTCCATTCTGTCTACCAATTCGTCCATTTTATTACTGGTGTCGTCTTTTTGAGTTTGGAAGTGCAGATCCACGGCTTTTTCCGTAGCCTTTTCCGTGATCTTTCTTCCCTCCTCTATGGTCTTTATGTTATTTAACATATGTTGGACCGTGGGGTTGTTCATTATGCATAGCTTTTCCACTATGGCTGGTCTGAGGCCCTGCATTAACAGCTTGACTTTCTGTTTATTTGTCATGGCTGCATTGTACTTTTCGCACATTATCAATTTTACATTGATGTATGCCTGGGCGCTCTCTTTAGGTCCCTGTGACCTCTGTCTAATCTGGTCATAGAGATCGTCATCGTCTGGTATGAGCTGGAACTCCTCCTTCAAGAGTAAAGCAGTTTCCTCCCATGTGGCAGCTTCTAATGTGTCCTCATGGAGCTCATACCATGTCATGGCCGCCTTTGTGAGGTAAGCAGGAAGGAGCCGTTTCCTAACTTCCTCGCTCCAACCATTGATCCGGGCCGTTCTATTGAAGGCCTTGAGGTATTCCTCGGGATCCTGGCCTTCCCCCGTGAACTTTGTGGGGTGGATCATGGGGTACTCCGTGTGTCTATTCATCCCGTTTTCAGCTGTCTCTTGTTGGCTGTGTAGTGCCTCTGGTCTGTCTATTCTGTTCGCACCACTATCGTGTGCCGAGGTGTTTGGGCTTTTTAGAGGGGAATTAGCCTCGCTTCCCGTGTACGACACCTGTGTTATGTTACCAGGTGGCTCGTCACCTGATATGTCTGTACTGATGGATGGTGTGTTGTCGTACTGTGTGGATTTGACTATGTGTACGGTCCTGTCTAAATCCTGTTTTACTGTTTCCAAAATAGTGTGGATGTCAAGAATTGCTTCTGTTGTGGGATTATTGGACTTGATAGTGTCTGTCTCTAGTAGCTCTGTAATGCGCTCGAGCAGGTTACTGGCTTTCTGCTCTGTGATTTGCAGTTGCTGCAACAATAGGGGATGGAGTGTTGGCAGGCAATCTACTTCACTAGCGCTGGATACTGGTGACTCCTGTGTGTGTTCACTGGCCTGGGACCGTGTAAAATGTATAACTTGTGCTGCGGCGGTAGGGTGTTGAGCACGGATCTGTGATGTTTTGAATTCAAGGTCCCTGAGAAATTGTACTGCAGTCTGGTCAGTTATTAAGTCACTGTTCCTAATTTTTAGCTTTGGCAAGAGTGGAGTCGTACTAGCCGACAAATGGTGCGCAAAGTCTCTTAGTGTAGTTTTAAATGTGGACATCTAATTTCCACTGCGTTTACACTATGGGGCGAATGGGGGTTGGTGTAATAATACAAACTCCTATATGTATATGCAAAAATGTGTGACGTAATATAAGGTCAAGAGAAAAAAAAATCAGTCTCGCTTGGCTATGTGCGGTACGGAAGGGGTCGTTTTTACTACGAGGGCTCGTTGGTTGAGTCCTGTTCTACTGTGCGTAGTACGGCGCCTCCACCATCTGTTTTAGATCCCTTATTTGGGGGTGGTAGGATCTAAAACGGAGAGTTATTGTGTTGATTTAGAAAAAGGTGTCTAAAAGGGGGTAGCTTCCCGCAGTCGGGCAAGCTGACCAGTGTAGAATGTTGTTTAGTGTTAGGGGGCCCCTATAAATAATGTAGGAGTGTTTTAGGGGA
This sequence comes from Meconema thalassinum, assembly GCA_946902985.2. Classification (NCBI taxonomy): domain Eukaryota; kingdom Metazoa; phylum Arthropoda; class Insecta; order Orthoptera; family Tettigoniidae; genus Meconema; species Meconema thalassinum. The sequence continues at coordinate 150,796,090 of OX336397.1, forward strand.
TGGAACTCAATGCAAGGGTCACTGTGCGGGTCGCCCAGCTGTCTGGTTAGATAATCGATTTGTACGTGTCAGCTATATGGCGCGGACCGCTTCTAGCAAGCAGGCCGACACGGAATACAATGATGCTTACACTAGCAAGTATCTGGCTACCACAAGTCACGTCTAATAGTGACGGAGAGTTCAGGAGGGGAATTAGGGCGTAAAGAAGCGTGTAAACAGTAATGCAGGTGTAAGAAACTGACCAAGTGTTTATTGGTCAGTAATAATGTATATGTGAGTCCCTTTTAAGGGATGTAGTGTTGTTACAATGTAAAAGTACAATTTGTGGGTAAAGGTTACAAATAGAGGAGATCTGAACACGTCTGACTCACCTCTGATGATACCAGCGTAGCCTCCGGCCGACACGTTGAAACACTGATAATTGAGAGATCCTCTGACCTCCTTAGGACCCCTTTATATATTCTTCGGCGCTATGCTGTCAGCATTGTGACGGCATAGCTGCAATAGTTAATAATGTGTCGCTGTGTGTAATAATTGTGCAAGGATTGAGCTGCTTTCTAGAATGGCAAGCTGTCCTTGCGGCGTTGATGGATGTTGGTCTGACTTTACAAGGGTTGTCAGTGAGGGGATTTAGATAGATGATGGGGGGATGGTCTCCAAGGGGTGCATACCCCTGGGGTACTGTACAATATGTAAACAATTGAACTAAAATAGATGCCAGTGCATGACAATGTATATAAATATTTACAGTACCATATATCACAGCGCTAAGATGGTTAAATCGCGAGAAAAGTCTATTAAAATGTTTCAACATCGCTTGACCCCTTGTCCGTTCGGTACTTTACAGGTTTTTGAATGTTACATAGATGACCTTGTAGTAGAGCCCTCTATCACCGTACAAGATTTCAGGGTGATATCAGTAATAGTTTCGGAGATATAGAATGCCGGTGTCATAATTCGCACAACCGCCATCTGGAATATATATAAACAATTGAACTTAATTATATGCCAGTGTATTACAATGTGTATCAACATTAGCTGTATGTAGTTTCGTTGCGATTGGATGGTTAAAATGCGAGAAATGTCTATTGAAATGTTTCAAATTCGCTTGGCCGCCACGTAGGATTTGTAGATGAAAGGTGTTTCAATGTCTCATAGGTGAACTTGTAGTAGTGCCTTTTACCAACTTACAAAATTTCAGCGTGATATGGGTAATAGTGTGGGAGATATAGAATGCTGGTGAAGTATTTTGCACAGCCGCCATGTGGATTGGTGAGACGTAATAAAATTTGAAGGGCACGTTCGGGGTCGGCCAAAATGGTGCTATGACTTTGCCATGTTTCATTGAAATCAATCAAGCCGTTTAGAAGTTATTAGGGGACACAAACACACACAGACAGACACACACACGGACAAAAAGTGATCTCATCAGCCTATTTTTTTCATAAATGAAAATAGGCTTATCATTCCAATTACTGGAGTATGTGATAATAACCTGAAATAAATTACATGTGATTTAAGTTTTGTATATGTAATTTATTTCATGTTATTTTTCACATATTTTCGTAATTGGAATGATTTTTGTGTTGATAAACTGAAAGCTACAATAATAATAGTTTCACTCAGTTGAACCTTGCTCCCCCTTGCCAACTGCCACTTAAACCCATTTACTATTCTGGCATTTGCATGGAGTAGAAGTGGGAAACCACAGAAAACTATTTCCAGGATCCTGCCTCACAAGCCGGCTGAGCCGGGAATCGTACTCGGGCCTCCGCGGTGACAGCCAAGAATGCTCGCCACTACGCAACAATGTGGACAGGTAACTCCCTGCTTATTATAGAGGTACTGTGCCCGTATATTCGAGAAGTAACCCGCCAGAAATCCATAGCTGAGCTGGATCGCAGAATTTTGAAAGCATCTGGCTAATATACTTATCAAAATCCGCTCCAACACGGTCTTCGAGAATATTCGCAGAAAACTGCAACGATGTTATGGAAATACACAAATGCACTTTGGCTCAGGTGAACACTTACCTTGTTATCTCTCTGGGTTTAAAATGGGTAGTCAACTTCCAACCTGAAATGGGGCTCCACAATATCATCTCGAAAGACGACGTAGAAGACAAACTAGATATATTTAATAACGAACGTTAACTATTATCTAAACAAACAAAAATAATCCCTAACTTAAAATTGATTAATAAATAATTACATTCATTCACACCTCTCCACATATACGCCACTGAAAACGCTGTCTTATCAGAACATCAGAAATCAAATTTGTATAGGCCTATGCCTCCTACAAGTGTTAAAACAATTTACAAAAATGTTGGCATTCCTTAACAAGCTATTAAAATACTTGGGCGCGACGCAAAGCGTTCCTCTAGTCATGTGACACGATTATATAATGTTACAGTTTCTTGCCAGCCAACATCTTGCTTTCATTCATAAAACTCGTGGCTACTACAACTATCTCCCTTCATAAAACAACAGTGGCCTTGATATTATAACAGGTTATTTCCACTCAGAGCCGAGCGAATGCATCTTGCCGCTCCAATGTTACAAGTTTTAAATGATCATTCACACCAAACAAAACTTGCTATAACTCACTCCTTACTCAAATACGTTAAAACTTTCAAACAACGATACAAGCATTCCCATTAACCATGTTAACCTGGTAAAGTTAACCTCAGTCACACTTAACAATTCAGAACATTCATTCCAAAAATATCAACTCGTACACACAGTACAATTCAAAAACATATAATAAATTATTATTCCTAATATCTTATTCCCTTGATTAAATAATTATTGGGAAACTTATTTGCAGTATAATCTGCATTATTATTGATAGCGTTGGCTATCATAACGATATAAATTCGTTATATGAATATATATATGAGCTTTAACTCTGATCCTAATTTAAATCCTTCCGCACATTATCAGGATCCTTCAAAGACCTCCTTCACCTTTCAAAATACTACTGCACATTGTCATATCAGGTTTATAGTAGTATTCAGTCTAATGCGTTCAACCAGCAACGATCAAACACACGTATTTACTCAAATCGTGTTTAATAAAATTTTAATAATTAGTATTGTACCCGTTCCGCCCTGGTACGCGCTGACCCAACTGCCATAGCTTCGCCTATCAGGTGTAACGGGACAGAGGGAATCGAAGCAATAAAAAAACAAATAATGTGTCGGAGATCCAGTTGAAATTGAAAACATATAGCAGTGGGTAGCACGAGACAAAGTGTCCCTGGGTCGTTTACGGGTTTAATTTAATTATGATGCAAAGCAAAGGGAGCCATCAACTGGATTCCTAATAACCACATCCTGTATGGTGAAGCCTTCACATTACACAGGAAAGGATTGGGAAAAATACATCACGAGATCATATAAAATTAAAATAAAAGAAGTTTTATTGAACTTGCTCGACAAGACATGACATATGAAAATCCTGCCTGGGATAATGGTAGATCATGACAGTTATTGTTAATGCACATTCAGCATTAACAGTTTTGCTAGTCTAGTTTAGATTTTCTTTGGAGTGGTCACCATGGAAATCAACAGATATAGGCTCGACAATATTCATTATTCTTTTTCATGGCATGAATAGGAGTGGAATCAAGTGGTGCAATAAACGAATGACCGGCGTACATTAATTAATTTCGAATTCTGTATACTACATTTTATTATTTTTTAATTACATTAAGTGTTCCTCCGCAAATTACCTTAAAATAAACGTGATATATTCTGCGACCACCATAGGTAAGGTTCGGTCGTGAACACACATTCTGCTTCGCGATCAAACATTTTGGTCTTCTAGCGGGCCGGATATTCCAATTTACATTTGTTACAGTGACAGTATATACAGTGTCTTTATAATAACCACAGTGTTATGAAAATATTACTACGATCTTACGACGCCAAATCGTGCCTACCAACCTCGCCGGTCATAACTGCCGCGCTATGGAACGTATAACCTGTAAACAATTTGCAATGGCAACCCTAAGTCATTGAATCAGAAGGATCTTTGATGACAACATATTCTTCCCACACCTTACAAGGTCAGATCCAATTTATTCTTATTTTAATTTCTATCCTTTCACTATGGCAGAGGAGAGTATTAATATATTAATACGCAAACGAGGTATAATAAAGGGCAGCGTGACACATATTAAAAACTTTATAGATGAGTTTAACAGTGAGCAAGGAATTACTGCTATCACTTCACGTAGAGAGAGTTTAGAGGAAATGAAACAAAAGTATGAGGAGGTTCAATGTCAATTAGAAATCAGTGAAGAGGGTGAAACGTACGAAACTGATAGGGAATTGTTTGAAGACACATATCATCAAATAAAGGTCGACATAGACAGAATAATCACCCCTCATGAAATACCAAATCTTTCAAGGCACTCCAGTCAAGGGGATATCTCAGTTAGAAGTAACTACATTGGGGCCAACATCAAATTACCTACCATTACACTGAAACCATTTGGAGGCGATTATGAAAACTGGAGAGGATTTCATGATTCCTTTGTATCCATGATCCATAACAATCAAGATTTGCATGATATATAGAAATTCCACTACTTAATTAGCAGTTTAAGAAACGAACCTCTTTCAATTGCACAGAGTTTTCCATTATCTCCTAAAACTACAGCATAGTTTGGCAGAGGTTAATTGACAGATTCCAAAACAAGAAATTAATTTCTTCAATTCACATAAAGCGGTTATTAGAGCAAGACTCGATCCAGAAGGAGAATGCCAATTCTCTTAGAGAGGCTATAAACACAAGTCAGGCCAATGTGAAGGCATTACAGGCCCTTGAATTAAATGTTTTAATTGAAGATTTGTTATTGTCACAATTGTTAATCAACAAATTAGTTCAAGCAACTAGGATGGCATGAGAAATACATACTTCAGGTTCTGAGTTAGAATCCCTGGAGGCTCTATGGACATTTTTGGAGAAGAGATGTTTAGCACTTGAGGCAATCAAGCCAGGTACACAAGTTCAAGATTTTGAACAGAGTAAGCAGCCAAGTAGAATTACACCCTTACATACTGTTAGCAATGTCCATGCAAGTGTTGATTACCAATGTGTATTTTGTAAGGGTTCACATTACATATATAAATGTGATTCCTTCAAAAAAACTTAATGTCCATGACCGACATAATGTTATAAGAGAGAATAAACTATGTTTTAATTGTTTGGGCAACAATCATAATGTCGATCGGTGTCAATCAAGCTCGTGCAAGATCTGCGATAAATATCCAGGGTGTCGAGCGATACGGGAAATACGGGAATTATGCGGGAATTTTGTGACCCGGGAAAAATACGGGAATTATACGGGAATTTCGGACTTGATACGGGAAATCTTGAAAAGTCTCATAATGCCTGACTTCTTAGTCCCCGAACGCTCGGTAGAGTCCTCCCGCTCAGCCTTGTATTTCACCTGCAGACCGCCCTGCCACCCGCAATTTGCGCCACCGATAGAGCGTTAAGCGGGATGAGAACCCACCCAACGACTAATGATGCTTTGCCTGGCCGACCGCCGGCCGTACCCTCTCCGCGCGCCGCGCTTGTTGCTGACAATGACCTACAGGAATCAGTCCGCATTGTTATTCAGAGGAGACCTGGGTTTTTCGACAAGAGCAGCCCTTAAAGAAGTTAACAGCTTAAGATCTCAGAAAATTCCAGACGCGGATGTGCTGCAATTTCGCACCAACTGGGTAGATTATCAGCTTGGGAATAACCTAACCCCCAAGGGAAGATGATAAAGAGAAGGAGGTGGGTTTCGGACTGGAGAAAAAGGATGGAGAAATAGGAGGAGAGTCCTACAAAAGTTATAAGTTTAACTTTAAATATACTCAAAGACAGCTGCCACTGCAAATCCACTCTCCGATACCTAAAGTGGGTAGGGACCTGGACGAAGCTAACGGGAAACGCAGCCGGAACTAGGGCTGTTATCGTGAAAGCTGCTTTAGTGTATTCCCTCTCAAGCATACATATTCCTACTACGGGGAAGGGTGATGGTCTGGCAAGACAAAGAGTAACAGATTTATTTTGTATCTTTTCAAAGGAGTTTGTTTTTAAACAAGTAATTTGAAGAATGCGAATAATTTGAATCGGTTTCGATATTTTAGTTTTTGAAATTGTAGATTTTCTAAAGAGAGACCAAATGCTTCCAAGAAGGATAGGGATAAAGCAATTATACCTTTGGGAATAATTTTGGTAAGTATACCAATAGTTGCATTTGGAAATGGCTAAGCTTTTACCCAGCAAGGAGACGACTAAAAGTTTAGACAATGAGAAACACTTATATTTTGAAAAACCGACCATAAGTGTTGGAGAGAATCTCCACAAGCAGGAAGCTGGCGTAGCGAGCTTTGCTTGCCTTACTGGCCAGTTAGAATTAGCTATTAAAGCTATGAGAGACTTTACCAAGTTACCAACTAAGAGTTCTTGCTCAAATGCAACAAGTGTTGAAAGCCCTATCAATAGATTTATTTGCATTAAGTGGGAAGAGTCAAGGAAGACAGGATCTTGCCTAACCGTTATGTTAGAGAAATGATAAATCCAAAAAGAACTCTTGAATTTATTTAACAATGTTGGGTAGTAGTTTTGTAACAAATATATAATTTTGATTTTGTAACAAATGGGGTAACAGACCTCCGAAAAACATCTAAAGCTTGCGCCAGGCAATTAACAATTCTTTTGGTTTCAAACCTTTTATATACTTTAAAATCTTCGTAAGATTTTGGAAATGACGAAGATAAATTGAAAAATTTTAAGATAACTAACGTGATTAAAGTTAGACAATAAACCAAGTACAAGGTGTGTACTTTAAGAATTTCTAGGTAAATAACATAGAGAGAGTAACAACTTCGGAAGTAACAACAACAAAAAGCAGGAAGAATAAAAAAGAAGTTTCTATAACTTCTTATATTAAAGCTGAATTACTTTTAGTGATTATACAAATAGGGCAGGTCACTTATTGTGAAACCTGAAGAGAAAAATCGAAAGGAAGTTTCTAGAACTCCTATGTTTAAGTAGGGATCACGAGACAAATGGGGCAAGTTTCCCTTTCGTGAAACCTAGAATTAACTCACTTATGAGTTGAAAGAATTGTATTCCCTAATTAGAAGGGAGAAACAAAATAAGTTAAAGCGTGTACTAGACACGAAATTTTACAGACATTAATTTGTGATACATAAAGCAAGAGAGGGAGGGCACTTATTGAGAGTGACACCTCATTGGAAAAGACCTAAAGTAACAATTTTATTATTTTGGTTTGTTAGTAAAGGGTTTGGAAAAGATCAAGTGGGATTGAGGATAAGTGTCCATGGCCGTATTTATAGTATTCGGACGAACGCGACGCGGATGAAATGTTGAACAAACACTGTTTTCACTATAGTCTGTTGAAATAGATGAAACGTTCACTGTAGTAGCACAAAAGGTTTATGGCAAAGAAAGTTATTGCAATGATGGAAAATAACTAGTTACACTAGAGTCTATTGCTTGAGAAACTTGTAGGTTATAGTTGGATGCACAGAAAAGAAATCCCAACGGAGGAAGAAAATTTAGTTAGTGATTAGTAGTTCATAAGGAAGATTCCTTAGTTTGAAAAAGTATTCCCACATGTGAGTGGAAAATACATGACATTATAACTGGTAGATAGAGTGCAGATTCTGGAAGGTTCCAGAGCAATCATGACTGAAGAATAGGGCAAAAGTTAGTCCAGCGGTGGAACGAGCTAAGTTTTTTTATAGACAGTGGGTAATTTAATGGTATCCCACGTTGTGAGAAAATCTCTCATTTAATAAGCATAAGAAATGCTGCTTCCTGTTAAGATTGGCTTAGATAGACAAAAGCCCAACATAGAACATCCTGCGAAGGATGATTATTGCCCCAAATATAGAAATCTCACACTGCCTATAAAATGATCATTAAAAAGCATGTAGCTATTTAAAATCAATTAAAATATGTTGAAGAACGTAGAAGTAGTACTTAGCTTTGCTTCATGGCGAAGACGATGTTTCCTTTGACGGTTGATACTAAAATTCTAACATTGCGTAGAATTTAAAAGATTGCCTCTCGAGTTGAGGAGGCGAGCTTTAGTTAAGCTCTAACTGAGTCGACTTCCGACGTACAAGTGAGACACGCTCAACGAAGCACGGAGGGACCAGGGAAGGGAAAAGAGTGGGGGTAGGAGACAAAGGAATACATATAAGAATAGACAACATAACAGAAATAAATTTTCTCTTGATGAAATGGTCTTCAAAGAATTGATAGTAGGGGACACTAGCGCAGCCTGGTGGGTGAAAAAGTAGACGAAGTTCTCTTGATCACGGGGATGTTAGCTGGCGATAGCGACGAGATCTGGTGGCTAGATTGATAAGGAAGTCCTCTTGTACAGGGAAGAATTGAGGAACTTCAGAGATTCGCTGCTAGATGACGCTAGGTGGGTCATGGAAGATATATATATAGAACAGACTAACAGGTAACATAAGAGACATGACCAACAAGGAAAAATCAGAAGATCACTGTTGGTGTTTCAGAAAAAGGAAGGAATGAACTATAGCAAAGAGAAGCAAAAGCTATCTCTATCTTACCGTGTATTTCAAAGAATACACCACCAACTGCCGAAAATTGTACATTCGTATCCTATGGCTGAAAAAATCAAAGAGCGGTCAACTCTTGTTCACAAGAGACCCGTACTATTTCCTGCCTAGACCCTATAGGGGTCGCTGAGACTCTTAAGTTGGAAGAAGTTAGGATCGTCATTGCCCTGGAAATTCTTTGTAGTCAGAAGAATTTGCTTTCTGGCACAATGGCTGACCGCATCAAGAGTAGCTACTCCGCACTTCTGAGACTGCCCTCCGTCACAGCACGTTTGAAGCAGTTCGACGGAAAAGAGCCACGGCTCGACGTGCTGTGGTCTGAATTAGTGGCTTCAGCACCTTCCTTAGTTCCTGCCAAAAACGATCTCACAAGCTTCGTTAAAATGATACTGATTTTGTATCACAACAATGCAGCTCTAGACAGAGGTTTCTCCCTGAACAAGGAGTGCATGATCGTCAATCACAAAGAAGCAAGTCTGGCATGCATACTGTTCAGGACGCTGTGATGGCAGCTGGTGGAGTAGAAAAGATAATCGTGAGAAAGAGTCCATACTGCACGAAACTCCTACGCCGTGTTCAAGAAAGCAAAACAGGTGCAAAGCGACGGCTTAGGTGGCAGTCGAAAGAAAAGACACGAAAGATCTCTAGGAGTTGTAAAAAAGTACTGTCAAAAGAACTTAATTTTGTGCTGTTTATAACTGAAGTTCCTAGTAACAATCTTGTATTTGTCAAAGTGACTTATTTAATTTCGTTTTGCATTATTTTATTTTCTATTATCTACTTTGATAATATAAATCTAAATAAAAAAGTATTCGCGGCGTGTCAGGTGTGAAACGTTACTGTTTTTAGCCTTTGCATGGTCTTCTTTTGGAGGGGAGATGCACATACCAAATTGCTTTAAAGTCCATGCAAACACTCAATGCAAATGCGTCACACATGCATAAATTTCAAAAACTACAAACAATATCTCACAGCTCTCAACATTTTACTATCAAACACCTGTCACCAACATGTGGCTACAAAATACACCACACAAGTGACAGAATTCTTCTCGTATTGGCAGGAATTGTTTCAGTCGCTTATTAACCACTGTCTGTGTCGGATTTCCTTTCATTGGCATTGTTTCCTTACTTTTACTTCGCCGAAGTTCGACCCGAGGACTGGATACATCCCGTACAGCATGTGCAGAAAGAAAAACTGAAGGCGATCTGGATACCGCGGTGGATGAAATGTTTATTAATCTTGGCGATTCATCAAGCTCTGAGGAACACAATGATGGTGGTGATGATGATAGGGACAGTAAAGGGATGGAGGGTGTCAAAGAAATCCTTGCCATGTGACTGAGGATAAGTTATTTATTGGTGTCAGTTCGCTTGCGTCAATCGATAATAGAGCACAGGTTATTGTTTCCTGTCATAGTGTTCAAAATACCGACTGTCATTCAATAGCCTATAACTCGACAATGTAAAACCACGGCAATAATATCGCCACAGAGCGGTTTGTTTGAGTGCTCAGTGCTAAATATCTCTTTACCTTAACTTTACTTTTGTATTATCACGAAAGCTAATATTAACCGTAGAGAGTCGCGATTCAGTGAGTGTGCATGGTGTTATGTCAACTACTGTAGTAAGCTGTGAACGACCTCCGCTCAGACTCTTGTTTCATGTTAAAGGATAATCTTTGCATGGTGAGTGTTTTTATATTCATTAGCTGTAGAGTGTTTGCCCTTTTTGTCGAATTTATTGAATTGAATACCAATGATAAAGGTATCATAGCTTCGATGTGTAATTTATTTATTCATATAAAAGTATCGTATTTCTCTGTTTTAATATCCTCGGCGTGGACTCAGGATCGTCTTTTAAAATATATTACGTATACCGGCAATTGTACATAAATAATGTCTGAAGTGTTGCGCTGTGTATTATTCGAATCAGTTGATTTACAACAACACTAAAAACTTAGCAACACAGCTCAGCTCTTCCTAACTCTCGACATAGGCCTATCCTTCGCGTTGTTTCCTTCGAAATACAGGGGGTAGGTGATGAAACATGCTCAGAATTCTTGCCGTGTGGCGGTTGGACGTAGGGTCTTATGTGGCGACCGTGGGTTGTGGAGAGGAAAAGCGGGGCAAAGAGACAGGAAGGCTGTCAGTACCGAATTCATGGGGTTAGAAATACTGTATTTGTCCCGTAATTTACGCGTGTAATAGTGGACACACCTCCAATTTTACTATAAAAGTCGTGATCTAAAAAGGGATAGTGGGTGGTTAACATCTTATTACTACATGACCTCCAGGATTATTATTCATTATTACAAAGGGTATTTTGGCTATTTTCAGTAGTGTAGAAAATTGTATCGCCTTGTTCCGGGCTCCTATAGAGCTTACATTTTCTTTCGATCTTTCATTTGCCATAGGACGCGCCATTGGCGTATGGCTATGCATCAACATTTTCTGGTTTAGTGGTCAGGTAATGGAAGCAATGGGAACGTGTGTACTACAATTTTCCTTGCATGTAAGTAAGCAAATTATTGTTGTTAAGATAACGTAAAATGCACCAAGAATATGATCTTCAGCTGTGTGCAGTGAGAAAGCTCTGCTTGTGTTCATTCCTTATGCATTAATGATTCGAAATGTAAGCTAACGTTGTGCCACATACAACACTCGTAGTCTCTAAATGTTGCACATTTTCCCGTATATTACAGCAGTTTGTTTGAATTTCTTATACAATCGTGACAAAGAAAGTGTTACTCCAATTGGATGATTGTATTTAACTGTATGTACGTCGTATAATCTTGGCGAGGTGTATTTTTTCACGGAGCAACTTAACACCGTAGTAGGCACGCAGATTTTTGTATTTAGTTTTCTGGCATCTGGTTTAAATTATTGACTAACATATATGCAGACAATCCATACCTCCATTAGGATTCGGGTTCCATAATTCATGCAAAATGAGGTTCGTTCGTTTGTGAAATTGAGGTCATAAACCCCCTACCCTTTCAGTGATTACCGTATGGTACTTTACGTAGACTAGGGTGAAGATGTAAATGAGCATTTTATGAAAAATTGTCGCCAGTTGTTTGGTTTATTAACTTACGGTAATATTTTCCATAGATACTGTAAAGTAGGCACGGTTGGATTTTAAGGTGGAACCGCATGTGCTATCAAATATCGCTTTCTTACAATACCTGGAATATGTAGGCTATAGAATTATAAAATGATTATTGGTTAAATGAGTGTTGAAAATAAGCTATTATAATTATAATGATTAAATAAATATTAAAGAAGAAACGATGCGTTGTTAGTAAATATTAGGCCTACCGGTACGGCGAATAGCCTATGTCTCGTAGCTTCCGTCACAATTTAGAATGTATAAGGGTCACGTTAATGCATAATATATCAATATAACAACCGGATAGCAAATTATAATAATATTCTCACATATAACATATTTAATTTGCACAAACTTAATTATTGTAGTTTGCCGTTTGAAATGTGCAAATCGCACAATTGTAGGCAAGCTGTTTGTTATGGTCGTCTCTGATGCGAAGTTTTACTAATTCCTCTTTTAGGAGACACTTGTCTTTGGAATATTCATGAAAGGCCAACCCTCCAGTTCTTATGTCATAAGTTGAACGCCTAAAAACAAAACCACGATCCGAAATAATAAAGAAGATAATCGCGAACGAACGATTCACTGCTAATGAAAATCAAATGGAGATTCGCGGACCGGAAGTTCGCTATGCATAAGCTTCGGTGTCATTTTAACTCGTGGAAGCTCTATACGGTTAGGGTAACATACAATTCAGTCACTTCCCGTAAACATTTATTATGTGACACTTCTATTCTCTACTCTCTCAACCCTCCTCAGTAAAACAGTCATTTATATCAGATCTCCTCAGATAAACGGTATCTGCGAGAGAATTCACTCGCGCGCGCGCTTTGCTCACGCTACGGATTAGACCTAAATCTCGCCATGGGCTGCGGAAGTATCTCCAAAAATGCAGTTACACTTACGTCTGAAAATCTTGATTCGCGCTTTAAGATTCATTTTTCAGCCATTCGGTATGCGAACTCTAAGTCTTAGAGAGTTCTAAAATATACGGGAATTTGGTGAATTTTCGTACGGGAAATACGCGAATTATACGGGAATTTGAAAAAAGGTCATCGCTCGACACCCTGATATCACAATACACTTCTGCACGATGAGACGAGACGTGATCGCACCAGGCCAATGGCAACGTCATGTTTATTTACGGACTCACGTAATGGCCAGTCACTATCTATTGTCTCCACATGAGACAAAGGTCATCGTGTGTTCATCTTATCTGAAATTAGGCTACATGCCAACTACTGCAAAGCAGTAGCCAAACCGGTTTGCTCCCGTAATTCGGCGAGTTTTTTCCTTCCTTGTTATTATAAACTGGATCAGATCGTTGACCTGTCTAGCTATTTATATCTGTTATTTCGCTATACTATGTGTGTCAAGGTCTTGTTGACTCACTTCGTTCATTCGTTTATACATGTAACCTATATTTGCTTCGGCCGTTGTTTCATAACAGTTGGCGTTAAGTATCGCCGTTATGTTGTCATACAACAGCGGCTTTGTCTGTAAGTGCTCGAAATCATGTAATTGTAACTGTACCTGCTTCGTCCATGCCGCCGGTAGTGTATGGGTTACGGCGAATTCCTTTACTATTTTCGCGTCACACGGAAACGCATGTGGTATTAAGATGTTCCCGCCCTCCGTGAGTTGGCAATCGCATGGAAGGTGTATCTCGATAGCTCCTGGCGGGGCCTCCATGTGTGGGTGTAAGAGGGTTGTCCTTCCTTCTGGGCATTGGATACCCATTTCCGCCGTAGGGTTTGTGATGACAAACTTCCATGTCAATTTGCGTAATGAGGGCTTTCTGCGACCCTTCATCGCATCTGTACGCGCATGACTCTAGTATTATGTCCGTTGGCGCGTTGTTATAGAGGTTTACGGCGCAGGCAGGCTGAATTGTCGCCAACTCCTGAAACCGTAGTATATAACATAGCGCGTTTATCTGCGTAATGCAATCATGTAGCGCATTACCTGTTAACACGCGGATATCGCACCCGTTGACTGCTAGCAACGTGGGCTCGTGTGTCAGTGTACACGTACCCCCTAGCCACTTATACGGTATGGGGACGTATTCAAATAAGTTCCATTGCGCATTTTCCTCGATTATTGGTATATTAATTTTGATGTGAATTCTGTCAGCGTGGTATATACACGAGCATATTGGCTTCGTGTAGTACCAACTTAATTGTTCGATAGAAGTGGCCAACTGATATTTATGTTTCCCGAGTTTATATTGAAGCTTTGTTAAATCCTTGCGCAGAGTGTTTGTATGTAGAGTATTCTCGGGGATTTTGTGTTGTCTGCATGACATCAAGTCTTGCTGTTTGTGCATGCTCATAATTGCATTGTAAATACTTATGGCGTTCCCTATAGCCATATGGGCTGTGGAAGCCAGTATACTGCCCTGTGCTTCCTCCCTGCTCGGGTCGCATTCGCGAGTGTTTTTAACTGCTCACCGATTGTGGTAATGGAGTCTTGTACTGTGTGTGCCCAGTTGTTTAACTTAAATGTAGTTTCGGTTAGATCCTTATGGTTCACGTGGATCATTTTCCTTAGATTTTCCGTGTAACTCGCGATTAGCTGCCTTGTCATGTGTACTGTTTTACTATCTTCTTTCGTAGCAACGCCACAGCAGTATTGTAAAAAGTTGCCTATAAACGTGAGTTCTCTCCTCCCCCTCCCCCGCGTGGTCTGCAGGGGGGCAACTGTTCCTTGGAGTTGTTCTATACCCCCGTGTATGTTAAGCGTCTGTTCGATTGCCTCCCATAGTGAGTGTATTTGGGATTTGTGGTCGTTCCCTGTTATAGACGGTGGTACTGGGATGTATTCTTGCCTTACCGGTACATCATAAGTGATGGGTATATTGCCCTGATATACCGTTTGTCCCCGTATGTGCCTCCAGTGCACGCCGGGGGTGATTTTTACCCTCGGCCCTCTTGGGGGTTGCTCTAGGGCGTTTATAAGTATCCTGCTAACCATGAGGGTGAGTAGTAACGGAAACACATTTGTACGCCTCATTGTGCCCGTGGTGTGCGTAACTGTATATATATTTATACACAAGCTGACCCGGCAGACGTTGTCCTGCCAATCAAGGAAAGTGTTGTAACTTGTTTCTTGAAATGCTTTTGGATACACAATATTTTTTTCAATTTCTTTTAACTGCCTCTAAACTATCGTGAATTGAATAAACTAATTTAGAAACATTCGTTGGAGCGTGCGCAACAACTCTCCAAAGTTTCATCGCACACGGATAAATGGCATTTAACGCATACGGGATTTGGTTTAAATGATTCGTGCGCTGTCACTCATTTGTTGAATCTACTCGTGCTCTACCAACTGTGAAATGGATTAACTAAGTTAGAAAGCTTCACGTAAGTGTACACAACAACTTATCAAACTTTCATCGCCATCGATGAATAGTATATGAACGCATACAGGGTTTTGTTGGAACGCTTTGCGCGTCGTCACTCATTTGTTACATCTACTTGTGCGCTACCAATATTGTAAAATGGATTTACCAAGTTGAACACCTTCCTTGGCGTGTACACAACAACTCATCAAAGTTTCATCGGAATCGGATGAATGACATATGAACACATAAGTGATTTTCTTTAACCCTAGAACTGCGGACCGTCTTTCTGGAAGACGGTGTGCTGTTTAATCAAGTGCGACTGTCTCTCTGAAAGACGGTCTCGGTATTCAAATATAGTACTACAGTTAGCCATCCGATGGCACTAATTTCAAGTCATGCTGGTTCCCGATGCTTATATCTTTCGTTGTGTTACTCTTTGGCAAACAAATGACAATAAGCAGGCTATTATTTGGCTGCAGAAGTGGAAGTACTTTCATGTTGACATTGACGTTGCATTGAGCAAAATGGCAGCCAACAAGCCTATGTAGATGATTCAGAAATTGAGCGCTTTTTTAGTAAATAACAGGAATTATTTAAAACTGGTTCCTGAAATAGTAACAAAAACTGTGAACTTTTCATTTATGATGTGTCTGACAAACATTTAACTTGGCAATATGGTTTTCTAGAGCAGAAAATTCAAATTAATTTTTTATATTTGGTAAAATACATTTTATGATTAATTCAAATTGATGAGTCTGAATGATTCGCCTCTATAAAAATAATATAGAACAGTCTTTCAGCTTTCTATTGATGTATGATAAGTTATAGGCCTATTCATGAACATAGTTTGCTTACAGAAAAGGCAGAAGGTAATAGGGCTATGTGCATAATGGAGAAATGTCATATTGTAAAAATATTTTTTAGTAAATAACAGGAATTATTTAAAACTAGTTCCTGAAATAGTAACAAAAACTGTGGACTTTTCATTTATGATGTGTCTGACAAACATTTAACTTGGCAATATGGTTTTCTAGAGCAGAAAATTCTTTTTATTTTTTATTTTTTATAAAATACTTTTTATGATTAATTCAAACTGATGAGTCTGAATGATTCACCTGGATAAAATTAATATAGAAATGTCTTTCAGCTTTCTATTGATGTATGATAAGTTATAGGCCTATTCTTGAACACAGTTTGCTTACAGAAAAGGCAGAAGGTGAATTTCTCATATAATGTGCATAATGGAGAAATGTCATATTGTACAAATAATTTTCTTTTTTTTAGTAAATAACAGGAATTATTTATAGCTGGTTCTTGAAATAGTAACAACAAACTGTGAACTTTTCATTTATGATGTGTCTGACAAACATTTAACTTGGCAATATAGTTTTCTAGAGCAGAAAAATATTTTTTCTTTATATATATATTTTTTTATAAAATACTTTTTATGATTAATTCGAACTGATGAGTCTGAATGATTCACGTCTATAAGAATAATATAGAACAGGCTTTCAGCTTTCTATTGATGTATGATAAGTTATATTCATGAACACAGTTTGCTTACAGATACCAAATTCCTTTAGTGTGCATTTTATGGGAATGTACTGCAGCATTTGACGGATAAACCTGCAGCAGTTCTAGGGTTAAATGATTCGCGTGCCGTCACTCATTTGTTGAATCTACTCATGCGCAACCTATTTTAAAGTAGATTTACTAAGCTTGAAACCTTCTCTGGTGTGTATTCAATGATTCACCAAGGTTTGATCGCAATCGGATGAATTATACATGACCGCATACGGGACATTGTGGAAACGATTCGTGCGCCGTCGCTCATTTGTTGAATCTACTCGTGAGCTACTTATTAAAAACTGGATTTACTAAGACAGAAACATTTCCTGGAGTGTACACAACAATTCACCAAAGTTTCATCGCAATCTGATAAATGGTATATGGCCGCATACGGTACTTTGTTGAAATGATTCGCGTGCCGTCACACATTTGTTGAATCTACTCGTGCGCTACCTATTGTAAAATGGATTTATTAAGCCAGAAACCTTCCGTAGGGTGTACACAACATCTCACCCAAGTTTCATCGTAATCGGACGAATGGTATTTGAACGCAAACGGGACCTTATTGAAACGCTTCGTACGTCGTCGCTCATTTGTTGAATCTACTCGTGCGATACCTCCTGTGAAATGTATTTACTAAGTTAGAAACCCTCACGTAAGTGTACACAACATCTCACCCAAGTTTCATTGCAATCGGATGAATGGTATATGAACGCATACGGGACTTTGATTAAAAGTTCGCGCGTCGTTGCTCATTTGTTGAATCTACTCGTGAGCTACCCATTGTACAATGGATTTACTAAGTTAGAAACCCTCACGTAAGTGTACGCAACATCTCACCCAAGTTTCATCGCTATCGGACGAATGGTATTTGAACGCATACGGGACTTTGTTGAAACGCTTCGCACGTCGCCACTCATTTGTTGAATCTACTCGTGCGCAACCTCCTGTGAAATGGATTACCAAGTTAGAAGCCTTCACTTAAGTGTACACAACAACTCATCAAAGTTTCATCTCAATCTATGAACGGAATATAAACTAAACGGGATTTTGTTGAAACGCTTCGCGCGTCTTCACTCATTTGTTGAATCTAGTCGTGCGCTACCTAATGTGAAATTGATTTACTAAGCCAGAAGCCTTCCCTGGAGTGTACACAACATCTCACCCAAGTTTCATCGCTATCGGACGAATGGTATTTGAACGCATACGGGACATTTTTGAAACGCTGCGCGCGTCGTCACTCATTTGATGAATCTATTCGTGCGCTATCTATTGTAATGGATTTTCTAAGCCAAACACCTTCCCTGGAGCTCACTCAACATATTACCCAAGTTTCATGGCAATCGGATGAATGGTATATGAACGCATACGGGACTTGGAACGCTCTAACGTGCAAAGATAAATAGTAGAATTCGACATCACTGCCACCTTTGGTATAAAACACAACTTTTCGCCACGGGCGGAATGTATGTTATGGCGGTAGTTGCACAGGTTGCAACCAGGTGGCTCTAACGTGCAGAGACAAACCGTCCAAAGACATCAGCTTTCACCAAGGCCAAGGCTAGTGGTTTCCATGACGACTGTTTTTGACTGTATATTGTGGTTCTAAAATAGTGTGTAAATTGTGGTTCTAAAATTGTGTTAATTCCACCTACCGGGTCAGATTGTGAATCTAAACCATACATGGACCCACCCTAATATACATACCAAATTCCATCAAAATCGGTTCAGTCGTTTAGGAGGAGTTCAGTCACATACACACGTGTCGAAGAATTATATATATAAAGATATTTATATATATATATATAAGGTATTGTTATGTGGCTTCTAATGTATTAGAACTGCTGATTCTTCCCAGGGGGGGGGGGGGGGGGGGTTGGCTAGAATTTCCTTTGTGTTCCCAGAGAGGAGGGAAAAATAATGCTTTCTCTCAGAAAAAAAAATCTCGCTTGGCTGCTTTCGGTATGGATCGCTCTACCACGAGGGTTCGTTGTTTGAGTCCCTTACCCTTATTTTGCGTGGTAGTGGCGCCTCCATCAATATGTTTTATCCCTTTGTTGGGGGTGGGATAAACAGGGTAGTGTAAATGTGTTAATTTAAGGGATGTTTCCGAATAAGGGTAATTTCCCGTAATTGGGGGAGACTACCAGTGTAGTGTGTTGGTGTGAGTACGTAGTCTATTGGGGGCGTCCCTACAGGTTGGGTTTACCTGCTAGGGGATGAATGTCTAAGGTGAGCTAATGACTTAGCCTGCCAGTTAAGTAGAGCGAGCGATTCAGCGAGCTCACGTGCAGAGTCGGTGACTTGACACTCTGCAGTCGGGCCGCTTGCTCGAGTACAATAGAATTCCTGACGATGCAGTTCCTGGTCTCCACGGTCAGGGGCAATTAGGACTAAGGTCAGGATGGGTGTGAGGATATAAGACAGGGCGTAATGAGTAATAAGTGTGGGTGTTTACTGACCAAGTGTTTATTGGCCAGTAGCTGTGATGTACTGTCCCTTTTAGGTGTTTGGACGGATAGAAAATATAGTACAAAGTGTAAATTACAGAAGTGTTCAGAGTAGGTGTTACAATGATAAGGAATCTGAGCACACGGCTAGTTCTCACCTGGTGAAGAGCTGGAACGGACCTCGGAATAGCAGAGCCGCTGGCCACGAACAGATAATGGGGTCTTCTGGACCTAGCCTTTAAGGCCTTCCCCCACTGCTTGGTCAGCGTTTCATCACTGTTGCCGCTCCAGTTATTGTGTTTGTGTGTGTAATATGTAAGCGTGGCTGTCAGCAGTATGCCGGGCCTGCTTGTGTTTGAAGAAGTATATGAGGCTTATGGTATGCCTATGAGGGTGGTTTTGATGAAAGATGAACGGGTGGGTCTTTAGGGGTACTGCCCCTGGGCTGTACAGTATTGTAATTGAAGTTAATTGCATAACACACCTCACTGATGTTCTTTCCTTACAAGTTCAATGTACTGTGATACGGTAGTTATCTACTGACCAATTCCAGCATGTCATATCTTTGATGCTGGACACATTCCTGAGATAGATGTGACTTATTATATGAAGATAAATCCATTAGTAAAAACAGGTTAAAGGTTCCGCCTGATCAATACCTTTATTAATTATGATCACCGTGTGGTCATTAGTGGGACATGTTTCGAGGCCGAATTATTAGTTTTGGTCCCTTCATCAGCCGATATGACAGAGAACGATACATGATATTTTTTTTTGCGTAGCACTTAAAAATTCCCTTAAAATCGAATCTTGTATTGTGCACCATAAAGAGAGATTCAAACATTTTACGCCTAATATGAGTTATGTCAATAGTCTTATGAACTAGGCCTATAAACACTTTCAATAGACGCCTCACGGTGGTCTTTAGATGTTATTGAAAACACACATGTACGGTACCGGTTCAGTACGACTGCAACAGTTCAGAATACCATGCAAACATGTTGGAATCAGCAGTAGGAACACTTAATTCCTCAATACTTCACCAGCAATATAAAGGTAATAAAACCAATGAATTCACTGCGCTGAAATTATATCTTGCCAAATATAAAGTTTATGAAGTGTATTACTTCAACACTTGCAATGGCAGAGATTGGCCTCTAATCCGTCCTATTTGACCAACGATTAATAACCAAACTTATTAAACATGTCCCTCTAATGGCCAATCACCACACAATGATCATAATTAATAGTATTGATCAGGCGGAACCTTTATCCTGTTTTTACTAATTAGTTTATCAGTACGGAACGAGAATGAATTTAAGTTCTAGGATGACCCAGTCAATATCAACACTGCACTCTTCACAATACATGCTATCATAAGCACTCAACTATTTAAGGGAACTCAAACATTCCCAAATCATATCATACGTAGGGACTCAAAAATCGTCTACAAATTAAATTCCCAGAACGTATCATTTGGACGTGCACATAACATATATTGATTGATGTACTGCCACCGTAAAATGAATTATAAGGGATGAAAATATGAACAATACATTTTTTTCGAAGCCCATGATAAAATTTAACCAAGGAATATGACGGCTGGAACTTGTCAGAAACCAGTCGTGAGGCGACGTTGAGCAGGAGGGAAATTCCGTCACGTGATTGTATTGCACAATGGAAGTTTACAGAAGCTTAGAATCGACCTAGCAACAGCGAATATTCCCAGGAATTGTTTGAATATTGTTATAAATTATCTGATTGGATATGAGCTTACAGACAATAGGAAGAAGTTTTAGAGAAGACGGGAGTTCCAGCAACTAAATTTTTATGGATATTTAATTCATTTAAGCCCCTTGAGAGTGAATTTATATATTGGAAAAGAGAAGAAAATGATAATAAAATATTGGAAATATTTTATAAGTCAATAGCAGGTCGCTATTGGGAGGAATAAGCGATTTGCTAGAGCCCGCGCGAATTTGAGAGGGAACTCAAAAAAGCGGCCAGAATCGGTAGACTTGGAGGGGAGATGCCAAGCGTCGAGGCTCTTTATCATCTGAATGTCCGAGAGGTCAGGCGTGTGTTACTGGAAGAGAGAGGAGTTCCGAGTGTTTAACCGAGCTTGTAGAAGATGACTCGTGGAGACAAGGCATAAGCGATGGTAGAGTTAGGAGATTACCGCGCCTTGAAACTAAGTGAAGTTGCGACGAACTCATGTGCCGCAATCACTTCGGTCTGATCGGCTTCAGAGACATCATTTCAACTACAAATTGTAGCTTGCTATCAGATATTGTGTATTGCGAACTTTCAGAAGTTTGAGGAAAGTATTTGAGCAATTATAAGCAGTTTTGTGAAGCGCGAGAAAAGTGTTTCTTTCACGCGCGATAAGACCCTTTTGTCCGAGCGACTACAGCGCATGCAACAGCCACAAAAGAGTACGGGTGTATGTTAGCATTGCTTGTGTGGAACTGTATTACAACACATAGGATGGAGATGTATTCTATAGTGAAGAACAATATTCAGTCTGCTATTATGAAGATTATTATGGACTAAATTAATATGTGCGCCAGGGATATAGGCAGATAGAAGCAGTATAGTCAATCATGGAGCTTCGTTAGAGGAGACTGTTCATGAATGTCTACATAATGAGCGATCGTGAGACTTGATGCACAACTCTATTCTACTGCATTCTTGTCAGACATGAGCTCAACATTAACATCAACGACTACAGAACGATGTTCATATTCCATCTACATGAATGTTCGTTATGCGAGTGAGGTCCATGACTTTCCTTTCGAATGCCTTTCGAAGTGGAAAGCAGAACTTTCGACGCTACTCGATGTTATGATGAGACTGTGCTGTGACGGAGAAAGAAGAAACATCAAGATTATCAAGAGGTCCAGGGTTATCCCGGTCACAAGGAAGATGATGATTGGAGGCCCGCAGTTCCATCCCCGTCGGAGCTTGCTGTTTTCCAGTAGGGGAATTCGTTCCTTTCCTGAGGTCACGAGTTCTTGGAGACGAGCTAGGATCCAGCCCAGATCTTTGGGAGACGAATATGTCTAATTGTATTTTTTCTATTGAGGAAAGCTATGAACTTTCAGTATTTTAAAATTTAGTTGAAGCTAGAATCGTCTTGGAAGATTTATTATCATCCGACGTTAGGGTAATTATCGTTTGATATCCTCGTCGTGATAGATTCCTGTTGGACACACAGATTTAATGAAAATGAAAATCCACAGCCTGTTTCCAGTCTCCGACCGGGTCAGGAATGGAATGAATGAAGCCCCCATCTAGCGGCGAGGATATGAACTGTGCCGGCTGCCGAGGCCTGACGCACTCCTCTGGGGCAATGATTAAATGAATGACAGATGAAATGAAATGATAGTGGAGAGTGTTGCTGGAATGAAATTGTGACAGGGAAAACCGGAGTACCCGGAGAAAAACCTGTCTGCCTCCGTTTTGTCCAGCACAGATCTCACATGGAGTGACCGGGATTTGAACCACGGACCCAGCGGTGAGAGGCCGGCGTGCTGCCGCCTAAGCCACGGAGGCTATACACACAGATTTAATATTGTGATTAAATATTTACGGGGAGTAATATCATTTCACGTTGTAGACATATTATTCCTTCCTCGATAAAAGTCGAACCCAGAAGTATGAAGTTAAGATGCAGTATTTTTTATTAAATGTATGCACGACAGCTTATATTTATCAGAGTAACGTTTCAAGACTAATAAGTGAGGAGGTTAGTATCGTAAAGTCCAAAGGTCGTTAAGATGTATAAATTAATTGTTTAACAATCGTTTTTATTGTTCAGGAGACCAGCGATTGTTGTGACAACGCTGAGGAATTATGCCCTTTCTAAGGAATGCCAGTTTGAAAGAAGTGAAGGTCATAACCCTTTGATAGCGGTTTTAATGTGTATGTATTTCCGTATGTAGTTGGCATACGAGGGTATTGCGAGGGTGTTTACCGCATTTTATAGTACAGTCATTGCGTGGGCATGACTAAGTTTGGCAAGGCATGAAGGTGTGAGTAGAGAGTACTTCTTATTTTATATACACGACTTTGGATTAGAGAGGATATGTAGGGTCACGGTTGAAATTGAAACGGGAAATAGATAATTGACATCTGTTATGCTATACTCTCATCGAGAATATTAAAACCAAATATGTATCGACATATGTTTCACCTTGAGTGGTCGAATGTATTTAAACTATTTTGACACCAGATCAGAGAGGAGAGACTGGTGGTGGTTATTTCTGGAGATGTAGAAGATTTCAAGGATCTCAGTTAGTGTGTATGACATAACTGTTAGATCAGAGCTCAGGCTCAAGTGTATATAGACGCTACTTATTTGAAAGGACTATAGCTGATTCTATAAGCGTCATTGTAAATTCATTAAATGTTAACTTTCATTATTTGCCAATCGAGTGTATAAAATGTTAGGCATAGGAAATTTATTGTTTGTTTACGTGATGGTTAGAGTGTGAATGATTATGTGACTGTATGTGGTTTGTTTCTTGTTCAGTGTGAATGAAATGAACTCCATTGGGACGTCACAATGCAAGAGTATGAATGGAAGTGTGTATAGAAGTTTTATGTTATTAGCGTGTCGGATGTGCGTACAGTTCACGTATTTGTCTGACGTGAATCTGTTTAATTTTAACACAGCTTTTATTGTTATGGAGAGGTGCATTTGTGTGCCAGGCGGAATAGCGAGGGCTTCTGTAAAACTCGTTTCCAGCCAAGGCCACGGCTAGGTCGCACAAATGGAGAGAGATGTTGCAGACTGGCACAGTTGCAGTTTTTAAACCAGCTAGTGCTGGGAATGTAACGGGTTATGTTATGTCATCAGACGCGTGGCGAAGGTCGCGCGCTCTTAGCTCCCAGATGTTCATTGGAACGCGCCAGAGGAATGTAAATACACAAGGGTATGTAATTGTTGTACAGCTTGATGTATTGACACAAGCTACCCCAAATTTTATCATAGCGTTCATAGAACGCAGTTCTATCAGTGCCGTGAATGCAAAGATGAGAGAATGGGAGTGTGTTTTTATTTTATTGAATGAATGTTTAGCCATAGTTTATATATTTTGTTATTAAATCGTTTAGAAGCCGCGTCGTCATGATTTATTTTAGATGTAAGGGGATGCAACTGTGAAACACATTATAGGTCCAGAGGCTGACCACGAGATCCCCGAGAATAAAGGTAGGTGTTCTACTTCGAGCTAAGTGCATTTTTATGTAATTCACAGTTGTGTCGTAATTTCCGCCACGTCTTTTCGCGAGGGTCTAGTTGGAAGTAGATCCTTGACTAGTATTTTGCGCCGGAGCTGTCAGGGTCTACGAATCCAGCTGCTGCTTCGGATATCCTCTAGAATATACGGGGACAGTGGAAAGATGGGACCGTAGACTTTGGGGCCACGAAAATAGCTTCTTGAGGCCATTTAGAAGCGATCCAGATGACAGCTTAACTTATACTTTTATGGGATTAATTAACTATATCATCTGCGATGAGCCAGAGTGTAATTATATAGGTATATTTGCTTTGTTTTTAACAAAATTGCACTCAAACGAAAGATCAGATCTAATGGATAGCCTGAGAACGGAGTAATAGGTGATATTTTTCGGAATGACCTATGATCTGAATCTATTTTCATTTTACCGGCTCATGGTTTTTGACAGCCATGCTAATATAAAGCTAACTTGGTTTATGGTGATAAATGTAATTGATCTTTATGGTAGTATATCTAAAATAAATCAAACGCGAACGTTTAGGAACTGGTACTTTAGAAATGGATTGTATAGTAATCTAGACATTAAGTTAATGTTAAGGCGAGACGATAAGATGCCCAAATACATGGATTGAAAGGATGCTCTAAAGTGTTGCTATATTGCTCTATTTGTTTATATTCCTATAGCACTTTTTATTTATGAAATTGATGTAATGGCAACGATGGCGACGGAGGATGTAAGTAAGATTATGCACGAGATGATGGACAGTAACAGGAATAAGAAATTGGATAGTGTTGAAAATCAGATCAAAGAGAATCTGAATGTAAATGTTATTGATTTACAGAGGAAATTGTACGAGGCAAAGCAGAACCGAGAGCAGCTAAATAAAGATTGTCAGGTAGATCTTGACACGATTGTTGTCAAGGTAGGTGAAAGTTTCAAAGGAGATATTCAGGGTATGCAAAATTCTTTACAGGGATTGCAGACCAGCTCCGCTGAATTGAAAGACAATGTTGCCAGTGTACAATCGAAAGTAGAGGGTGTGCATTCTGATGTTGCCCTTGTCAAACATGATGTCACGTTGGTTAAAGATGATGTTTCTCTTGTGAAGTCCAATGTGGCCCATGTTCAGAATGATGTTGCTCTTGTAAAATCCAATGTCGCAAATGTTCAAACCGATGTTGTGCTTGTGAAATCAGAAGTTGCCAATGTAAGGTCAGATGTGTCCCATGATCAAACTAAGGTAGATAAGGTTCAGGAGAACGTGAATAACATGCAAATTGATGTTAATAATGTCCAGACGGAAATAACTAGTGTACAAAACGATATTGGTAAAGTACAGTCAGAGGTTAATTCTATGTTTGTTGATGTAAATAAGGTCCAAGGGGACATTAATAAGATCAGGAAGGAAGTAGAAGAATCTAAAACTCTATGTTCTGAATGTATAGGTGCTTTGAGATCGTAATTTGTTGATGATTCTCTAAAGACCATTGTTTCTTTAGCTGAGTTGAAAACTAATGTTGATACTCTGCGTAGTCAGGTGATAGACCACAATAAAATTTTGAAGGAGGACATTGAACTTGATATAGCCGAAATGTTGAAGGCTAACATAGTCATTTGGAAAGACGAATGGGATAAGTCGAGCGCAGAACATATTAAGCTAATACAAGGTAAAGTTGAGAGTAAGCTTGCCAGTACGCAATTACAAATCAATCGTGATGTAATGTCTGTTAGGTCAGATCTAGGGAAGCGTATTGATCAACTATTACAGAGACAGGTAGACGACAAGAATCAATCGGTCGAGGAAAATCAAGTGTTAAAAGAAACTTTAGAAAGTCGTAGTAAACGTTTAGAAGAAACGTTAGAAAGTCGTAGTAAACGTTTAGACGAAAGGATAGATACAGTAGTCGCAGTCATAAATGAGATTAAGGAAGGAAAATCCACTAATATTGAGGAATACATTAGTAGGAAATTGAAAAATCTGAGCTTAGGAGACGTGGCAGGTCTTGAAGTCTATAAGGAGGATATGAAGAAAGAAATAGAGAAGCAAGTGAAAGAGTTGATTGCGGAGATAGAAGAAAGGGAGAAGATAGAAATGGAGGACTATGGAGATTGTCGTAGAAAACTCAGTATGGAAACAGAAGATAGAGAAGTGAGGCCAGAAGAAAGGATGTTAAGACACCATGTGGGACTCGAAGATAGAAGTAGAGAACCCAAAAGTGAAAGGAGGGAATATCGTCCAAGTTTCCAAGATTCTCAACAGAGAAACGTGACGGTAATCCGTAATTTTGAGGACAAACCTCGTAAGTTTACCAACCTCGATTCTTACACCCCAATTGAGTATATCAGGAATATCCGTGACTACTTTGCGGAGGCTCACATTCCTAGAGAACGGGAGATGACTATAGTGGAACGCTATATGGGAGAGGGCCCCCTTGAATAGCTTTTGCGCCTTCAGGTACACGTTTGTGGACTTCGAAGAGTTTGCTGAAGCCCTAATGAAGCGTTATTGGTCCATAGAAGCGCAGAACAATTTACGCGCAGAAGTATACTCCAGGAAGTATTCGGGTACATTAACCGACGCGTTATGCCGATTTCTTTACAACGCAACTTGCCCGGCTACGTTTTTTGCAACCCCCACTATCTACTGCACAACTAATTGATGCCATTGCCAGAATGTTGCCAGTTGAAGTGAGAAGACTGATAATTTCGTCAGGAATCAGTGATTTGGCCGGCATGGACGAACTTCTTCGGAAATTGATTATACTAGTCCAACGCCCAATGTCGTAGCGAGAAACCAACGTCAGGACTATAAAGATATTAACACTGTGTACATAGATAAGACACAGCAAACAGAAAACCCTAAAGAACAGGTGAAGGGAAACGTAGGTCCAGAAAGAAATACCTCTTTCAGAGAGAGGAGACCCGAACCAAGGTATAAGAGATTCCGTGGTGGCCGTCCCTATCAACAACAGCAAGGACGTGGAAACTATCAGGAGAATTGAAGAAGCGGTTTCTTCCAAAACAATAATAATCATAGAAATAATAATGATTATAATGGTCGAAACAATCGCAATTATCAGAACCAGAACCAAGAGAGACCACAAAGAAATGAAGTTATGACCAAAGAAGATTATGATGAACGCCATCAAGAAGGAAGGCGATTCTTGAAGGAACTAAGAGAAAAGGAAGGCGGAAACGGAAGTAATTCAAACTTGAGCGAAAATCCGATTCCCAGTACGAGTAAAGAGAAACACAATGAGAAAGACTCGTATATGAGATATGGAGGAACACAGGTAGGACGACGAGAGAAATAGGAGGAGAGAAGAAGTAACACTACACAAGACTAGAAGAGGAGAACGGTCCAATAAATATAATTGAGAAGGACGCAGGGAAAGAAGAAAAAAGACCGTTCCGAATTGAGACTGTCTATGGGAATAATTGTTATGAGCTGTATGATGAAGAGAACAATGTCATTTTAGGGAAATACAATGCAAAGAACCTGAAGAAATATTTTAAGAAAGTAGGCTAAAATATAATTCATTTTCGATTTCAGTGACATGTCTAAGGTCCTGATTCGAAGAGGTTAAAAACAATTTTGCAACTGTTTTTAAATTGAGATGGGAGAGGAATGCCTCCGTAAAATGAATTATAAGGGATGAAAATGGGAATAATACATTTTTTTTCGAAGCCCATGATAAAATATAACCAAGGAATACGATGGCTGGAACTTGGCAGAAACCAGTCGTGAGGCGACGTTGAGCAGGAGGGAAATTCCGCCACGTGATTGTATTGCGCAATGGAAGTTTCCAGAAGCTTAGAATCGACCTAGCAACAGCGAATATTCCCAGGAATTGTTTGAATATTGTTATAAATTATCCGATTGGATATGAGCTTACAGCCAATAGGAAGAAGTTTTAGAGAAGACGGGAGTTCCAGCAACTAAATTTTTATGGATAATTAATTCATTTAAGCCCCTTGAGAGTGAATTTATATATTGGAAAAGAGAAGAAAATGATAATAAAATATTGGAAATATTTTATAAGTCAATAGCAGGCCGCTATTGGGAGGAATAAGCGATTTGCTAGAGCCCGCGCGAATTTGAGAGGGAACTCAAAAGGCGGCCAGAATCGGTAGACTTGGAGGGGAGATGCCAAGCATCGAGGCTCTTTATCATCTGAATGTCCGAGAGGTCAGACGTGTGTTACTGGAAGAGAGAGGAGTTCTGAGTGTTTCACCGAGCTTGTAGAAGATGACTCGTGGAGACAAGGCATAAGCGATGGTAGAGTTAGGAGATTACCGCGTCTTGAAACTAAGTGAAGTTGCGACGAACTTATATGCCGCAATCACTTCAGTCTGATCGGCTTCAGAGACATCATTTCAACTACAAATTGTAGCTTGCTATTAGATATTGTGTATTGCGAACTTTCAGAAGTTTGAGGAAAGTATTTGAGCAATTATAAGCAGTTTTGTGAAGCGCGAGAAAAGTGTTTCTTTCCAGCGCGATAAGACACTTTTGCCCGAGCGACTAGAGCCCATGCACCAGCCACAAGAGAGTACGGGTGTATGTTAGCATTGCTTGTGTGGAACTGTATTACAACACATAGGATGGAGATGTATTCCATAGTGAAGAACAATATTCAGTCTGCTATTATGAAGATTATTATGGACTAAATTAATATGTGCGCCAGGGATATAGGCAGAAGCAGTATAGTCAACGATGGAGATTCGTTAGAGGAGACTGTTCATGAATGTCTACTTAATGAGCGATCATGAGACTTGATGCACAACTCTATTCTACTGCATTCTTGTCAGACATGAGCTCAACATTAACATCAACGACTACAGAACGATGTTCATATTCCATCTACATGAATGTTCGTTATGCGAGTGAGGTCCATGACTTTCCTTTCGAATGCCTTTCGAAGTGGAAAGCAGAACTTTCGACGCTACTCAATGTTATGATGAGACTGTGCTGTGACGGTGAAAGAAGAAACATCAAGATTATCAAGAGGTCCAGGGTTATCCCGGTCACAAGGAAGATGATGATTGGAGGCCCGCAGTTCGATCCCGGTCGAGGCTTGCTGTTTTCCAGTCGGGGAATTCGTTCCTTTCCTGAGGTCACGAGTTCTTGGAGACGAGCTAGGATCCAGCCCAGATCTTTGGGAGAAGTAACGTCTGAGTATTTTGTAATACTCTATCTTGATCTTCTAGACTTCGAGACCAGGTAGCAGTGTTCACTAACCTTGTAGTTAAAGCCTGTAGTGACATTTTCTGAGCAAATCCTTTATCCGTATTTCGACACAATATTTATGTACTCCATGTATAGCATTTTTATTCTTCGAAATTTATTATAGTGATCGTCTTGCGACACTTTTAGCTTCGTTTGTTAGGAATCCAGTTTCTGAACTGAGATTATTTTACTTGTTCAAGGAACAAGTTTCTATCATTTCCTTTAAGGAACAGTAATTTATTTTCGTCTATGTTACCCCATTAAATTAATTTTTATTAGTTTAATTTGGGCGTTTTATCCGTCGAGAAGAAACATCAAGAGAAGAAGATCTCGATAGTGATATATTGTGAAATATCATGACATCTTGTGGAAAAGAAACATTTTAAGTGAGAACGATAATTATTGTCAGAACTCATAGACATTCGTTCTGAATGGAGAGAATACGAATATGACTAATTGTTTTTTTTTATTGAGGAAAGCTATGAACTTTTAGTCTTTTAAAATTTAGTTGAAGCTAGAATCTTCTTGGAAGTTTTATTATCATCCGACGTTAGGGTAATTATCGTTTGATATCCTCGTCGTGATCGATTCTTGTTGGACACACAGATTTAATGTTGTAATTAAATATTTACGAGGAGTAATATCATGTCACGTTGTAGACATAATATTCCTTCCTCGATAAAAGTCGAACCCAGAAGTATGAAGTTAAGATGCAGTATTTTTATTAAATGTATGCACGACAGTTTATATTTATCAGAGTAACGTTTCAAGAGTAATAAGTGAGGAGGTTAATATCGTAAAGTCCAAAGGTCGTTAAGATGTATAAATTAATGGTTTAACAATTGTTGTTATTGTTCAGGACACCAGCGATTGTTGTGACAACGCTGAGGAATTGTGCACTTTTTAAGGAATGCCACGGTTGAAAGTGAAACGGGAAATAGATAATTGACATCTGTTATGCTTTACTCTTATCGAGAATATTAAACCCAAATATGTAACGACATATGTTTCACCCTGAGTGGTCGAATGTATTTAAACTATTTTGACACCTAATCAGAGAGGAGAGACTGGTGGTGGTTATTTCTGGGGATGTAGAAGATTTCAAGGATCTCAGTTAGTGTGTTTGACATAACTGTTAGATCAGAGCTCAGGCTCAAGTGTATATAGACGCTTCTTATTTGAAAGGACTATAGCTGATGCTATAAGCTTCATTGTAAATTCATTAAATGTTAACTTTCATTATTTGCCTATCGAGTGCATAAAATGTTAGGCATAGGAAGTTTATTGTTTGTTTAACGTGATGGTTAGAGTGTGAGTGAGTATGTGACTGTATGTGGTTTGTTTCTTGTTCGGTGTGAATGAAATGAACTCCATTGGGACGCCGCAATGCGAGAGTATGAATGGAAGTGTGTATAAAATTTTTATGTTATTAGCGTGTAGGATGTGCGTACAGTTCACGTATTTGTCTGACGTGAATCTGTTTAATTTTAACACAGCTTTTATTGTTATGGAGAGGTGCATTTGTGTGCCAGGCGGGAATAGCGAGGGCTTCTGTAAAATTCGTTTCCAGCCAAGGCCACGGCTAGGTCGCACAAATGGAGAGAGATGTTGCGAGCTGGCAGAGTTGCAGCTTTTTAAACCATCTAGTGCTGGGAATGTAACGGGTTATGTTATGTCATCAGACGCGTGGCGAGTGTCGCGCGCTCTTAGCGCCCAGATGTTCATTGGAACGCGCCAGAGGATTGTTAATACACAGGGGTATGTAATTGTTGTACAGCTTGATGTATTGACACAAGCTACCCCAAATTTTATCATAGCGTTCATAGAACGCAGTTCTATCAGTGGCGTGAATGTAAAGATGAGAGATTGGGAGTGTGATTTTATTTTATTGTATGAATGTTTAGCCATAGTTTACATATTTTGTTATTAAATCGTTTAGTTTTATTAGAAGCCGCGTAGTCATGATTCATTTTAGATATAAGGAGATGCAACTGTGAAACCCATTATTGGTCCAGAGGCTGACCACGAGAACTCCGAGAATAATGGTAGGTGTTCTACTTCGAGCTAAGTGCATTTTTATGTAATTCACAGTTGTGTCATAATTTCCGCCACGTATATTCGCGAGGGTCTAGTTGGAAATAGATCCTTGACTAGTATTTTGCGCCGGAGCTGTCAGGGTCTACGAATCCAGCTGCTGCTTCGGATATCCAACAGACCGCTTCTAGAATATACGGGGACAGTACCTACCCCTCTAATGATAACTTTCACGGAATATAACGTACGGAATTATACAAACTCCCTTTTCCTGTAATATTCCCAGAATATTTCATTCAAGTATGTGTAAAATACTCTCCATGTCTCTTCACTAGAAACGGTTCAGCGAATCGCATGGTCAAATTATGATGTGCAAATGCCTTCCGGCGACTAAGGATGTTCAGGTTGTCTTTCAACGAAAGCAATACACTATGAGGTAACATTTATTTTAGAACAATACAAGAATATTGTGTCCCTTCATTGCCATCGAAACATCAGCAAATACATTTATTTACATTTTTAACAATTCAAACACAAAGTTAATTTGCTTACTACTAAATTGATCGTTACTGATGGCCACTATGCTGAAAATGATTAACATTAACTAATAGCTACTTAATTTTCTTGACTTCTCATCGAGGTTCTCTTTTTTTTAAGTTCAAAGAGGATATAAAAAGTAGGTTGGCTCAGGTAAGGAAAGCATTTCTACAAAAAAGGAATCTGTTGACATCGAATATAGATTTAGGTATTAGGAAGTCATTTTTGAAAGCCTTTGTCTGGAGCGTGGTGCTATGTGGAAGTGAAACTTGGACTATTGGTGCAGCAGAAAAGAGGAGAATTGAAGCTTTTGAAATGTGGAGTTACAGGAGAATGATGAAGATCAGATGGGTAGATAGGGTTACAAACGAAGAGGTATTAAGACGAGTGGGAGAGGAGAGATGTTTCTGGCGACTGCTAATGAAGAGAAGAGATAGGTTAGTAGGACACATACTGAGACACCCAGGAATAGCAAGGTTAGTAATGGACGGAAGGGTCGAGGGCAAGAACTGTAGGGGTAGACCAAGGATAGAATATGTTAAACAGATTGCCTTGGATGTAGGGTGTGGTAGCTAAGTAGAGATGAAGCGATTAGCTCAGGACAGGGAGGCATGGGGCGCTGCATCAAACCAGTCATAAGACTGAAGACTCAATCATCATCATCATCATCAACGTATGGTCCGGTATGTGGAAATAGCATTTTAATCCGAGATCTTCGATGTTGAATGATTCCCTGGCAAGTTCATAAACCAGTCTTGAAGGCGCTGTTTTGCCCTCTCTTAGGACATGTTTCGGGGATCTTGATTTACTTTCTGAATCCCTTCAAGGTCGGTGAGAGTCAGTTCTTCCCAAATAATGTTGATTCTATTAGTTGCAATCAGTGATACTGACGTTACTAATCATCATTTCTGTGCTTAACGATTGTTGGAATAAATTATTTACATTGTATATTGCTTTGACAGCTGCAGTGGTTCTCTCATGGACGTGACTGCTAAACGAGGTTCCTGAGATCTGAAGTGTTACTCCGGGGTATTTGAATTTGTTTACAATTATCAGCTGCTCTCCTTTCAATGATAACATGTCCTTCATTGTGGTTTTCCCCCTTTTCTAAATGCCATTTGGACTGTCATTTCCATATTTATATTCAATGCATTCTTAACCACCCATCCTTCCAGATCATCCAGGGTTTTCTGGAGTTGCACCTTGTCATTTGATTCCAGGATCATGTTGTCTGAGTACATAAGAAGCGAGGTTTCCGTTGCATCCTTGATGATCTGCGTTATATGCGCTATGGCTATGTTAAAGTAGCAGTGGGCTTATTGGATCACCCAGCAACACGCCATTTGTCTGCTTCAAACATTTTGACAGTGTGACTCCGTATTCAATTCCTATGAAATTATAAGGTAGTATGTTTTTCTATAATTATGCATGTCACCGATCATTTCCTTAATTTTTGTTATCAGTAGGTCTCTTTTTATTTTATGAAATGCTTAAGTGTAATCTGCGAAGATTGTTTAGTGTTTTTCCTTGTGTTTCGTTATTGTGTGCCTAATGTCAAGTAGATATTTCACTGCGTGAATTGTGCATTTCGCATTACGAAATCCAAATTGACATTTTGGTATCATATCCTTACTTCCTTATCAAGTATTTCTGTCGGGATTTTCATGAAAATTTTAGCACCTCCTCTATATCCGTTTGGATCATCCGTGCTTCATTTCCCTTTGAACATCATTTTTATTCGAGATGTCCTCCAACTATCAGGCATGGATCCATTCAATAGGCATATGTTGAATATGTCCGTCCACAGTGGGAGTATTTGTGATGATGTTTTCATGTGTTCGATGTAAATCTGATCGGGCCCGGAAGCTATATTATTCTTTGTTTTTCTTATTGTGGCGCCTACCTTCTCGTGTGTTATTTGCAATGTTGATATTGATCCTCTTGTGCTTGTTGTGAAAGTATTGAAGGCGTATTATTTACCATCATTGTGAAATTTTCCTCCCACTTCTGTATGGGAATCTCTGTTGCCTTTGGTGTTGTATATTCCTTTAGCGCTTTGAAGGGATAAACTTCTGCTTCCTCTGCTAATTTTCTTGCCTCAAGTTCGATATAGGCACCTTTTTTGAATTTCAGCATCTGTCTGTAATCTACGTGTAGATTTGTAAGACCCATTGTGTCTCATTCTTCCTCGCATTGAATAATGCTATAAGCGTTTCTATTCTGGTCAAGTAACATTTTCTGATTGGTTGGTTCTTCAGTATAGGGGCTGCGACATCACGGTAAAGTAGCCCATGTACTTTGAGTGTGTGTAGAATCTGTCTGATTACCAGTGTTAATTGTGATGGCTGTATTAGTGTGAGTTATCTGTAATTCAGGTAAGGACTGCAGACGATCAATTTCAACTAGTTCCTACTTTTGCTACCAAATGCTACAATCAACGACACCTAGCTGTGAACTTCGCCACTAGATTCCACCGCAATCAGCACCTCGCAACGAACCTTGGAACATCAAGAGCGTATATCAAATCTAACCTACTAATTTTAGCTTCACACAATTGTAGTTAGTGGAAGGCTCTTTTACATGCAATAAGTGTATAACATTCCCACCAGCTTTACGTCCTCTACGAAGGAAGGCATACTGAGGGATTTTAACGTTCTAACATTCTCTGTCGAACCATTTTAGGGCTCTTCGTTTTTGACTGGAAGGGCGGCTTGTTGAAGTAAATTTATGACGGCTGTATTCGCTTTATTTATGAAACCTTCATCTATCATATTCTTCGCTTCGAGGATCTCTTCTGCACCATTAACTATTTCTTCATCCATTTATCCCGATATTCTATTTCTTTCAATAAGTTTCGCTGCTGTGTGGGGTCTGTTTGGTTCAATATAAGTGCTAGTGGGATGTCGTTTTTTATAGGTTCTTCTTTGGAGTTCCACAGTGTCTCTAGTCTTTTTATAGCAATGCTTCGTGCCTTGTAGAAAATTAAGCCGACCTTGCAAGAGCCATTGTAAGCAAAATATATCTAAGCTTCTCATTTAGATGCTAGTTTAAAACCATCTTCTGCCAGGGTTTGTATCTCTACTTCTGATTGGCGATTTGGTTAATCTATTGTGCAATTAACGTCACCTGCGACAATGACATATTCTTCATCTGAAAAATATTGGAAGGCTGTTGAATGATTTTCTATAATATCCTCTGTTGAGGCAGTGGGTTGTATCTATAGACAAATTAATATCATTTCTAAGGTTTTTGCGATTACCATGTTTTCTTCTTTGAAGAACTCCTTTATTTTCCCAAGTGTATCTCTGAAGAAGCAAAGGACTTCCCCTTCTAATCTTCCCTTTGTAGGTTTGCATAAGAGTGGATTCCGTAAAAGCCTGGAATATCGAGAGGTCAGCGTAGAAATGTTTCTGTCACTATGAAGACGTCAGTTTCATCCAATCTTCTCTGATCGATGTAGGGTACGTTATTTTTTGTTCCTACACTGGTCCACGGTAGTAATCTGATGTTTTATTGCAGTGATCCTGCTTGCTGTTTTCTTGGGACGTATCCTCGACGAAAACGAAATGTTCTGACAAATTTGGGCAGAAACTTGGGGTTTCTGTCATTTCGAGATATTGAAAGGGCATTCCCACCTTGAAAGCCTTGTATGTGCCTTTGCTGTTGAGATCGTACTTTTACTCCGTTTTTGCGTACATAATTTATCACATTTTTCGTGTTGCATTCTTTCCTAATTTCCCCAAATATAGCCATGCTGTTTTGTCTCGCGCCTGTTGTTCACTATCTTCTTTTGTCCCAATAACCACTGTGGATCTAGGAACCCGTAGGGCGTCCTTTCTTCTTTTATATTGTATTGTCCTCCATGGTGTGATGTATGGTTCATCCTCATGTAGATAATCCATCTTCCCTTTGAATATACTCTCCATTAACATTTCTTGGATTTCCTTATTAAGAGATGGGGATTCTACATTGTAGGATTGGGATTTGTCTGTAGAGGTACCAGATATGATCTACCCTTGACGCGGTGCTGCAACTTGTTTGAAAACTGTTTGCCTATTTGTACTCATACTCATGATTGTTTCCTCAATCCTCTGTTGTAATAATCTTAGTGTGGACTCGTTGATAAGGTCAACAATCGAATTCATTTATTGTCCTAGTTCTTCTATTTTTTCATCTATTTCTACTTTTCCTTTTATTAGATTGGGCTTAAACATCATAGCATAACAATGTTAGCAAGCACTCTTGATACTGCTATTTGTTGAAATTTCTCACATTCTATGGCATTATCCATATTTTATACTTTATTATAAGAAATGTGGCATGTATCTACTGCGCAGATGTTATATTCTCTTTGATACTGGGATCGACATCGCGTACTAGCTCCGTGGTGAACAGATGTTTGAAGGTGATCTTAGTCTGTGACCTCTAAGGAATCATTTTTCGAATATCGTTTCCTACTGAACAATTGTCCTAGATTTACTCATATATGGCCAAATAACTCTAATATCATATAATATCTCATACCGACACTTATACTTACCCGTATCGATGGTGGTTTGAATAAAAACAATTGGACAACACTATAATTTCTGTATACCACTATGGATCTCTATGTGTCTTTTTAAACTGCTTTTCTCAGTAAATTTTGCT
The DNA here is from genome assembly GCA_946902985.2 of Meconema thalassinum. Taxonomy (NCBI): domain Eukaryota; kingdom Metazoa; phylum Arthropoda; class Insecta; order Orthoptera; family Tettigoniidae; genus Meconema; species Meconema thalassinum. The sequence continues at coordinate 150,832,889 of OX336397.1, forward strand.
CCACATTTAACACAAAGCTATTGTTAAAGACCACTATGGACAACCAGGTGGGTTTCCATAGCACTTTTATGAAAAAACTTAGCTCCACATAAATCACAGGAATGTGCTTTAGGATCACTATGGCTGACCATGTGTTTTTTCAAACTGCTTTTCAGGATGAACGTTGCCCCGCATGGACCACAAGTAAGTGATCTTACACCACTATGGATAACCATGTGATACTTCAAACTGTTCTTCTCAGCAAATTTTCGTCCGCAAGTATAACAGGAAAGTGGTTTTACACCACTATGGATAACAAGGTGTTTCTTCAATTTGCATTTCTCAGCAAATCTTCGTCCACAGGTATCACAGGAATGTGGTTTCAGATCACTGTGGATTAATAGATGTTGATTCAAATTGCTTTTCGTAAAAAATCTTGCTCCGCATTTGCCACAGGAATGTGGCTTTATACCTCTATGGATCACCAAGTGTTCCTGCAAATTGTACTTCCGTGCAAAGTTTGCTCCGCAAGTGGTACATGACTGTGGTTTTAAACCACTATGCAACACCATGTGAATTTTCAATTCTCATTTGCGATTAAAGTTTGACCGGCATATAGTACATGAATGAGGCTTTATACTACTATGGATAGTCATGTGTCTAATCAAATTGCTTTTTAGGGTAAACGTAGCTCCACACGTACCACAGGAATATGGATAAAGGCCACTATGATTAAACATGTGTTTCTCGAAATTAACATTCCGATTTAAATCTGCTCCGCAAGTGTGGCATATGTATGGTATCTTTCCGCGATGAGTTGATATTTCTGTCTTCTTGTAACCATATTGATTGAGTGACGCTCCGAATGTATCTCTTGTTAGTGTGTTCACCGATCTGTGGAAGATAGAATGTTCCTGGGCAGAGTTCGTAATGCTAGAACTACTGTCTGTCGGTTAATAGCCACTATCATTATAATATCAAGTCTCATAGCACTAACAATTCGGGACAAGGACACAATTATCGTATGCAACTAAAACATTCTGTAAAAACACAATTTCATTACACACTTTATCGTAGATGTCGATTTAAAGGTCTTAAAAAAAAGCATCTTATAATGATCGAAACTAGTTATCCACGAGATTATTTTAACCTCATGTAATTTGTTTCAGGCTTAGGGAATATCACCCTATAGAATATGCAAGCAATCGTGTTCACCAAAGATAAGCATTTAATTTCGCTTTGTTAGATGACAAGAGAGACGGATTAATACATTTGCGATCACGAGATCTAACTAGTCAAAAGATAACTGGTGGACTTTCAGCACTTTCATTTCTATGCAATTTTCCTTAAATATGAGGAATTGAGTACGCTTCTACTCTTCAATGAAGTGGTGTTCACGCAGTGAACATATATTATGCAGCCAATACTGTTTTTTCATGTCGGAGATATTGGATTAACAGATTTTCAGGATGAAAGTGTTAATCCTTCTACAGCACGAAATAAGCGATTGTGCATATGTGACACTGAGGATGCGTGCGCCATGTTATACGTGGAATTCTTGGGTTTGAAACCCTGTTTCATTACAAGCATGTGGCTAAGCCTGGTAAGAGAGTTCCCTTACAGTATCAATTTACTGCAAGCTAAGCAGGGCTCTTTCACAGCTCGCCTTACAGGAAGCACATTAGTTTTGATACTGCCATTAGATATTTTATTTCACACAGTCAGCTTCCAAATCTAATTAGTTGTATCGTGTAACTAAATCTTAGCGTGTCAACCCTTAAGCCCTCTGTATTACCACATACTTTTATATGAACTTCGTTACGTATCAATATGCTTACGAAGGTATATTTGGTACACGCGAGTCTCACAGACTCAGCGACCCCCCCCCCCCCCCGCTCCCTTTTGAGTACTGTAATTGCAATTTTAACCAATCGAAACCGGAGATTATTATGACCAGTGGAGAAAACTTGAAGTGGTGGGGATGCAAGTAATGTGTTATAATGGCATGTATTGAGCCGTTCATGGCCTGTTTTACTGTGAACATCTAACCAGGACGCCTGTGACGGTCCATCACCGAAGAAAGGCTGGTATCAGGATCAACGCTCATGCGTTGCTCAACTTAGAAGTTTATGGTAAGAAGCTTACGTAACACCCACTAATCGTTTAACCAGAACGATTATGCATCACTGCTAGGGTTGCTGATAAAGACCACTCAGGCATATTATAACGCTTATTAACAAAAATATATTGATGTTCTAACCAGTGTAGTTTTAGATAGGAAAGAGGATATGTAGCTTCCACGCATATTTTAATTGTAACCCCATTTGCCTTGAGTGGAATAATATAAAGCCCTGAAAGTTACAAGGATCTATTGCATGCTATTGCCTGAACAATAATCACCATCCTCCCATCTCCCTGAATATAAATTACAAGTAACGGCTTTCTCAGCTCTGCAAGATCCTAATTTTTCACGATTATCTGGTCGTGGAAACAGGTGAAATTCAGCTATTGGTTTTAGTGTTTCACCGGGTACTCAATTGACTTATAATTCATGTGTAGTAAACAGCGACGTACCTGGCCAGACACCGGTTGAGAGCCGGCGTTCAGTTGTTTGGCATAAAGCCTCGCAGGCCGTATCATTACACATAGAGAAAGGTTAACAACATCCACCTACGGCTGTTAACATGGCCTATCATCGTCTCGATTAAAAGGGTAAGTAAAATAGGGTGTTGCTTAATATTCTAAAGTACAAGCATTAAACTTTCATTTATCTCACTAATTGAAGTGGAATGTTGTCATCACATGCTTTTCCTGCAACGAAATGCACTGACGGGTTTGAAAAGAAAGGACTGCTTCATTGAACAAAATACCAAGAAACTAGCGATGTGTCTGTTTGTTCCAGTGAAACAAATTAATTTGATTTTATTTCGCTGTAACATAGCCACATATTTTAGATGGAATATGCAGCGCACATAATTTTGTAGACATATGGGTTATCATACTTCAGTATTGAAAACCTTACTGATGAAAGGATAGCACGTTTTAGGGCTATACCGATTTATAGAGATCATTGATTTACCTGGAGTTTTAAGAAAAAAGCATATAGTACATAAAGTGTGGTCAGTTATAATATACAGAAGCTGGTAACCCTTTAAGAACCACACTACCCAGTGGACCCATATCCAACACTTGGCATATTACTGCATGCCGCCCCTCTAGTGTCACACATTTTAACTGGCACACTATTGTTTCTGAACGTTCACCTTTCTCTCCACAATGGCTTGATCCAACACCCCCGAAGTAGTATTGAAAATTATTTACCTATACTTGCGATCCAATTAGTTCACACTATGTACACAGTACTTCAAAATTAATTTATGGTGCCGAAAATATGGAAATATAAGTTTCGGGCCTCTATTGACAATTCTTGTGTATAAATGGGAGTTAAAGTGTAGGTCACGATTCGTCATTAATTATTATTTCTTAAAGAAGTAACGTAGCCTCTTCAATGAGATCTGTTTTTAAGTGGATGCCACTGGTAGATGGCTTGACCTGGAATACATGCTTTGTAGGGACATGATCGACTGAAGTTGTTCACATCACGATGCTTGGGTTTAACTTTGACTTATCTTTCTTTTATAGGGGTATGTTTTAAATGTATTCCCCAAACTAAATATAAGTTTACGTTGACTAACCATTTACTGAATGAGCAAAATTGTAAACAGTTCAGTTAGCCATAGGAGAGTCAGTGAGACCACCGCGCGGCGCATTCCACCCTTATCTCCTCTAAAATATACACCACTGGCCAGTTGCCATTTTCCTAGTATTTGCGTGTGAGTGAAAGTAATATAGTGTCATTTTGAAAAGTGAAATTATATACGTGTAACATAATTTATATCTCTATGATACAGAGTTAAAATTTCACCTATAACCTATGTTTCCTAGATAATGGCTATTGAAATGTTCCTGTACTTAAATAATTGTTCCCATTTTCGAGCTTTACACATTGGTATGCTCAAATAGCCTAGAACGCATAAAATTATATCGAAATCAAACAAGAAAAACAGTAGATACCAGGTTTCTACAAATAACGTAGTTTTGATTCCATTGACAATGCCTCATTTTCCTCGAGTCGTCACCGCCAATGTAATTTTGATTCCGTTGAGAAGCAATTCCTAGTTACGCCAATGAGTACATTCGAAGACAAGAAAATACTAGTGGTTCCGATATTACTTTACGAAACTTTATTATCAGATGACACCGTCTTCCATAAGTAGAATATTTTCAAGATTTGAATTTATAAAGAATGTGACAACCAGAAAAGTACTACAATCAGTCACAACACTACCGCCCTAGGATCCACAATTTGTATTATCTCTGTTCTGCATTTATTCTTATTGAATTATCTGACGTTGATATTTAAGAGTAATTATTAATTAACTGCATAATAAAACGCCTAAAAATATTGTACAGCCGTAGGATATGGAGTCCATAGTAATTAGTAAAACTCTATCTGAAACGTTTGTTTTCGAATAATAGTAGTTCCATCTTGCTCTTCCTTTATCTGAGAAATTTATCGGGAGAAATGTGCAGGTTTTATAAGTAATGAGACCGACTGTCCACTCCTAGAATCCACCGGCTGGCACTTCATCATGCCCTTTGTACTTACGAGACGTTTCATTTCGCCTTGTGTTGTATGGTGAGCCTAACGCTCTTATTTCAGATATAGATAAATTTAAAATTCTTTAATTTAGACTCCTTGCTTTCCTTTGGGTTTTTAGCCTATTATCAATTTTGAAAAAAATAGGCTTATGAGATCACCTTTTGTCCGTGTGTGTGTGCGTGTGTGTGTGAGGAGTGTGTGCGTGTGTGTGAGTGTCCCCCTAATAAATTCTAAACGGCTGGAGCAATTTCAATGAAACTCGGTAAGTTCATAGCACTATTCCGGACGACCCCGACCGAGCCCTTCAAATTTTGTTACGTCTAACCAATCCAACATGGCGGCTGTGTGAAATATTTCACCAGCATTCAGTATCTCCAAAACTATTACCGATATCGCCCTGAAAATATGTACGGTGATAAAGGACACTACTAGAAGTTCACCTATGAGACTTTCAAAAACCTGGTGATTTCAAAACCAACATGGCGGCCAAGCGAACTTGAAACATTTCAATAGACTATTCTCGCGACTTAACTATCCAAACGTAATGAAACGTGGTGCAGCAAATGTGTATACAAATTGTAATCCACTGGAATAAAATTTAGTTCAATTGTTTACATAACCTTAAAATGGCGGCTGTGCGAAATATTTCACTGCCATTCTATATCTCCGAAATTATTACAGATATCACCCTGAAATTTTGTACGATGATAAAGGGTACTGATACAAGTTTATCTATGAAACTTTGATAAACCTGTAGAGTACAAAACAAACATGGCGGCCAAGCGAATTTGAAACATTTTAGTAGACTTTTCTCGTGATTTAACTCTCTGAGCGCAGTGAAATGTGGTACAGTAAATGATTTTACATATTGTAATGCACTGGCATCTAATTTAGTTCAATTGTTTACATAACCTCAAGATGGCGGCTGTGCGAAATTTTAAAATTAAGTTTTTATTTCTTGTGTCGTAATCATGCGATCGAAGTGAAAGTGTGAGTAATGAACCTAGGCAATAATTGTCCTTGAATGGTACATAACTCTATGGCCTATACATATAATTATCCAAATTGGCGGGCATCCAAAATATTTAGATGGTTCTCAATATCTACGAATCGTTTAAAGCAATCAAACTGATTTTTTTTATATTCATAGAGGCTATGAATATATGTTCACCTATAGGACTCTCAGTAACCTGGTGAGCACAAATCCAACATGGTGGCGACGAGAAGTATAAATATTTAAATGGACGTTTCTCACGATTTAACTATCCGAGTGCAGTGAAACGTTGCACGTTCAATGCTTATACAAATGTTAATCCACTGGCATCTAATTTATTTCAATTGTTTGCATAACCACAAGATGGCAGCTGTACGAAGTGTTAAAATCTCTTTTTTACTTCTTGTGATCTAATCATGCGATTGAAGTTTGAATACCACACGCACACAATAATCTTCCTGTAACTGTATATAAATCAAAATCGAACCTGGCGACCATCTGAAATATTTAGACGGTTCTCAATATCTACGAATCTATCACAACCTTCAAACTGAAATTTTGTATGTTGATAGGGGCAATTAACACGAGTGGGATATATGAAAATAGGCTGTATAGAACTTCACGGAACTACTTGTTAATTACTTATTTACTTGATTTGTTAAGATAAATATAAATGTTTTTCGTCTACCATTAATGTTAATTCCCCACTCTGTTTTTTGTATTGTTTTTCCTTTAGGGCTAATTTTAATCACCATTTTCAGATTGTAAACCTCTACCTAAAAAAATAGTGTTTCCTGACTGTTTGTCCCGTAAACATTCATACGTCATTATTCCGAATGCGATGAAACATAAGTGAGTTGTTGTGCGTACTCCAGCGAAGGATTTTGAGCTAGTAAATCTATCTTTAACAGGTGACCAAAGAGTAGTTTGAACAAATGAGTGTTTACGCACATACCGTTTCAATAATGTCTCATGTATGCGTTCATATACCATTCATCCGATTGCGATGATATTTTGGTGAGTTATTGAGATTTTATTTTAATTTTGCAATAGGTTCTTCAGGACGTTTTTCAACAATTGATTGATGGGTCGTGAATCGTTTTAACAAAGTTCCTCGTGAGTTCACATAATCCTAATCTGATTTCGATGGGTCTTTGGCAAATTGTGCATACTCCCGTGAAGATCTCGGAATTAGTAATTCCATTTTACAATCGTTTCGACAAATGTGGCCTTTTCAAGCGTCGGAAAGCCGTATCATTTATTCATGTACATACACCAGAGGGAAAAATGTCGATCCATATGAACTTCAATGGAGAAAATTATGACGCAAAAACTTTCTTTTATTAGCATCGCAACGCATGCTGGGTACTGCGGGTGTGAAAAAAAAATCTTGAACCCATGGAAATTAGATCACCTCTGTAATTCTCATAAGCCTGATTTCCTCAAACGGTCGTACTCAGAAGTTCCACAGCTTCTTGTATGCATGAGCACATCTATAGTCAATAAGGAACCTCAATCAGTAAATCAATGTGGTTATTAAAATATCGAGAGCCAAACCCAAGCTGACTCAAACTTTCAACTTGCATGGAAGAGACATGTCTCCAAAGATCAGGTGTTAATATAAAATGGAAAGAAAATAATGTCAGATCACTATCGAAAGATTTAAGCACATGTACACGACATATAACAGGTCCACACGGCCACGAGTCGGTATGATGGATTGTTTTGGTGACACACATAATGTAAAGCTCCATTCGAGTCACCATATTAGATAGAGAAGCATGGTGACATGCTGGGCTATGATGACCACGACGCCTCTGGCTTGAGAAACAACGAATAACAGGAAATTAGAAATGAGGATGGTGTAGATGTTCCTCCATAAGTCTATAAAAACGAGGAGAGTAAATAACATATATAATCATATCTACCGTAAATAGTATTGGAATTAATATATACTGGCAGAAAAATATCCCAACACCATAAAATAAGGAATGTAGAGTACGGAAATTTCGACAATATATCTGGAGAGGCAACATATTTAATTGATTAATAGTACAAGACAACATGTTAATATTCACGCGAGAAAAACCATCGCAAATGTGCCATACTGGTCCCTTAATAACCGGTATAATCGTCAGATGGTTGGATGCAGGCATGCATTGTGTCGAACAGGTGGCGGATGTCAGCTTGCAGGTTGGAGTTCCATTCCTATTGCACTTGGTCGGTCAATACAGGGACGGTTAATGCCGGTTGAGGAGATGCTAGAGCACGTTGGGATACAACAGCAGCATGGGGGCGTGCGTTATTCTGTTGGAAAACACCCCCGGAAATTATGTTAATGAATGGCAGCGCAACAGGTCAAATCATCAAAGGGACCTACACATCTGCAGTCAGGGAGCGAGCGATAACCACGAGAGTACTCCTGCTGTCATAGGAAATTGCTCCCCAGACCAGAACGCCCACTGTAGGTCCCGTGGGTCGACGCCGCAGACAGGTGGAATGCAGGCGCCTCCCTCTATCCAACACACGGCCATCACTGGTTCCAAGGGAGAATCGGCTTTCATCGGAAAGCACAACGGATCTCCACTCCATCCTCCAATGAGCTCTAGCTTGACACCACTGAAGTAACAGACGGCGGTGGTTTGGGGTAATTGGAATGCACGCTGCAGGGCTTCTGGCTCGGAGCTGTCCTACAATAACCGATTTCGAACAGTTTGTAGCGTGAATGTGGTGCCAACTGATGCTCGAATTGCTGCTGCAGACGCCATCGGATGCGCCAGAGCCATACGCCGAATACGTCAGTCCTTCCTCTGTGTAGTGCCACGGGGACGTCCGGTACCCAGTCTTCTATTAACCGCCCCTTCTCCTGACCACTGCTTCCAGCGCTCATGCACAATGGAGACATTCCTGCCAAGGCGTTCTGCAATAGAGCGGAAGGAAAATCCACCTTCACGTCGCCCTATTACACGGCCTCGTTGAAACACAGAGAGCTGTTGATACTGGCCTCTTCGTCGTAAAGGCTCTTGACCAAATCAGTCACTCCGTCCTATCACACAGGTGACTAACACTCTCGCACAGCACAGCCCGTATTTAAAGCAACCCTGATTTGCAAAGTCATTGGGCCACTACTATCGCCACGCTAATGCGATTTGCAGGAAATTGTAATCAATGTCATCTTTCAGATGTATACACCTACCAATGTTCGTTAATCTATCACAAACCCTTCTTGGTGTTGTGATCTTATTTCCGCCAGTGTATCTCAGCTCTCTGCAGAAAATCCATTTGTGTTGGTATATTTTCATCCTATCAGCTAGTGCATGACTATTGTTAAAGCTACGGACTTAGCCTAAATCCTGCAGTCCCTTCTGAGAAAACTTTTCCTGGAGCTGTTGTAATACGTGGTAAAAATTGTTCGTAGTTTTACAGAAGACGAGAACCTACGAAATCATTTTCTTAGCTACTGAAAACAGGCATGACTACCTTTCGTAATGATTGAAAGTTGTTCTGGAAATGATGTACCGTAGTTCACTCCTATGCTGTCTATAAACAGTTGACGAATGCTCACTGAGTGAATAACATGACTGCAGTCGTACAATGAACAAGAAACAAACACACATATTTACGTAATTAAGCACATATTTCCTGGACACTAGTCGTACTGGACGGCAATTTCAGGTTGCATTGTCCCCTTGAACCCCTAAAAAGGTATGAAAATCATATACCAGACAGGATCATTGGGGGTGAATGGAATCAGCAGAGAGGTCGGAGAGGTTATCAGGACCAACTCTTCACTCAAAGTCAATCCCAGAACAACGACAGGATTCAAAATTCGCGCCAGGAATTAGAAAAATGTCACCTGGAAAAACTGCAATATTTAGACGAGCTTAGGTCTTGGAATTTTAAAAATCCACAGCCAGGAACATCAGGAATACAGGGACTTGATTGGGGAAAAAATACAAATTTTGAATCACTTCACATATCTAAGTCAACAGTAACTGATTATGTCACACGGATCATTCAATGGCAAACGGAAAACGCAGATTTAATACAGGACGAGAGTGTAAATCAAACGACATGAAGAGAAGCTGAAAAATAAAAATAAATCAGACTTGTTTTATTTTTAACGACGGAGAAGGGGTGCATACACCCGTGACCGGGAGCGGTCAAGTCGTTTCAAGAGTTTAAACGAAGCGCCACGCTGCATTTTCAGACGGGTGCCGTGAGAGTGGGGAGCCAATCCGCTGCAGAGCGCGAGCGTGTAGCGAAAGACAAGCTGTTTACAAACAATTATCAAAATGCTAAAAAGCAAGTTCAAGAAAAGATATTGCGGCTAAAGATAGTGCAGTGTTTCTTCAAAAGGACATAGCATGTCCTCAAAAAGTCATGTTAAGACAGTTGTCAACATTCAAGAAACCTTCAACACTATCAAAATCAACACAGACTATAAATGAAGTGGTATTGCAAGAGGATCAAAAAGGACAATATAGTAATAGTGATGATGGTCATGATGATAATGATGATCATGATGATGATAATGATGATGATGATGATAATGATGATAACGGTAATGCTTTGTTTACACCTAAAAATTCATTTGTTAAATTTGTAGACTGGAACAAACCCAGTAAGCTAATTCAACGGCTTCGACACTTGCATGCTTTACAACAAGCTGGGCATACCAGTCACGATTGGGAAATCAAAGAAATTGAAAAAAGCTTCGTCGTGCTGAAATTATTGTGTAATGGGTCTACCTCTTTGCGACCACCTTTACCCCCACTCTTGGTTCTTATATTTGCTTATTTGCTTCCACTTTTACCTGAACTCTTTGGATCCATATTTGCTATCACATTAAACTATTATTCTTATTACCAAGTTGACTTTACTAGAGCTTAGTCTATGCTTGACAGTTGACATGGAAGTATCAGTGACTAGGTATGGTAAGCCTTATGCATACTATAAAGGATATTCATATATTGTGAAACGAACCAATAAAAATGGAACTGTTATTTGGCGTTGTTCAAAACAACGTTCGAAACATTATCGTAGTGACCTAAAAAGTAAAAATAGAAAAGTTTTAAGTGTCAGTGATCATTAATGTAGTGTACTGCATGAAACACAGTTGCCGTCGACAAGAAATCAAAGAAACCATATTGCTACTCAAAATAGTGGATTGTTTTATGAGCAATGTTTAACCCCAGTTCTAAAAGTTATTTTTTAATCCATCTTCCACGTCGCAAGAGCCAGCAACATCACAAACTATGCAAGGGGTAGTGCTGTTGTTGTCGTTTTAAATAATGGAACAACTAGGACATTTGCTCTTGATATGCAAGAGGATCAAAATGACTAAATAGTAATAACAACAAGGTTTTTATGCCTATACGACCATTGCGGCTTCCCCAGTTTTCGAAAACAACAGTGAATGGACATTGCTATAAAATGATCTACAACAAGCCTTGTGTTTAAAACAATAACAGACTATTCTAAAGAGGGAAAGGCTTGTATTCAGTGTGCATCTATTGTCATAATCATGTATACTCTGCAATGTTAAATATACTAACTTTGTATAAAATAAAACAGCATTGTAACATCATTTTGCATTTATTTACAAACTTTATATACATGTTTTTGGTTTCATGATAATATTTTTTAAGACAATACTAAACACTAAAACATTATTATTCCATACAAATATTTTTCTTTCAGTCAATTGTCATTACTTATATCTTCCATTATTATTATTATTTGACATTTGTTTTTTTATTTAATTAAAACGAACCATGCACCTATTGTTTTTAAAACCTTCATAAATTAAGTGTACAGGTTACACAGCATTATTGACTTCATCAAAAACACTCTCCGACATATCATTAAACCGTATAGGCAGAAATGTCTCAAAGTTTTCACATACACAAAGTACACGATCACCATATGCTGTTTTCAATTTCCGAATCTTGATAATGCGGAATGGAATATGCGTTGGCAATTCGCTGAGCTTCTTTGTCCCTAAGCCACATGATTGTCCCACAGCATTCAAAACATTCATTGTAGTAGTCTATAAACAAAACAAAAGCATATCTATTACACTCTAAAACAGCTTTAATAATATTGTGCGATTAGGGATTTTGCACTATGCATGGCTAATAAATTATACTAGTTATGCAAGAAATGCCCTAACTGTAGCAGATACTACTATTCTGCATATAGCACAAGTGTTAAGTTCTAATGCACACTTGGCACATGCTATCATGTGTCCACAAGGCAAAAATACAACACCTAGTTCATCTTGATAACAAATTTTACATAATTGTTGGTCACACTTTTGTATCTGTTCGTAAAACAAGTCTTTTCTTTCAGCCTCATGTATTTGCTCCGCGTGTTCTAACTCTAAAGGCACTTTTATGTCTTGTGCTGCAATCACGTTTTCTTTACGAATAGTGTTCACAAATTCCTGACCTTTAAGCAACACCATGTATTTACAGTTAGGTAACCAACGAGCGTGTTGCGCAAAAGGGTCATCAGTCATTTGCCAATCCTTTAAAGCAAATCCACAATAAAAACATTTTGTTTTATAACCTTTACCAGTATAAAAAAATCCAGCTTCACTTAGCTGTTTGGTAAGGAGTTTTAATATTAAAGGCCAAACATTTTTATAAGATTCTAAATGTTTTTCAACAGAGCTGTCTCTGGGTGTGCTAGTGCTTTAGTCTTGCAAACTCCCAATTTGTCAAAAGCACACGTCAATTCAACACTGTCTACGGCATATGGACCACATATATCGACACCGTTGGCTGGTAATACATCATTATTATTATTATTATTTATTTGTGATTCAGCAACGTAAGTAGCGGCCAATGGCCTTGTGGTTCGGTAAAATGAATACACTGGTAGGTTACCCACTTGTTTTCCAAGAATGTAAGGACAATGAGGAGACCATCGCAAATGGTCTCTAAAGGGATCTTCCCCTTCATCCCAGTGTGAAAGTTCAATACGACAAAACACACAGCGCACCACATCTTCTCGGTTCAAGTAAAAAAAAAAAACGCCTTTTGCAAGTTTATGTGTCGACAAAAAGCCTACAGGCCAGGATTCAAATGTTAACCAACGATCATGTTCTGATTTTAAATTTAACCCACGTGGTAAACCAACTTGCTCACTTGTTGTATTTAGTACTAACGCCATGTGTTACAATAAAACTTTTTCTTATTGTAAGCTATTAACGTTTCACAAGAGCACAGAGTATTGTAAATCATAATGCATGCTTGTTCACTGTCTGTTCATTACGTTAATGGCACATGACGACACCTAAAAGCAAACAAAATAACCCATCACTCAGTCAATCAATCAATCAATACTTGTAAATAAAACGTTAACGTTAATTGGCATTAATTTATCAAAACACCATTAAAAATAAACTGTATGTTGGCACTTACAGTAACCCATGTACTTATTTTCTTTTTATAAAGTTACAGTCATTTACATTCCCCCACCCTCCCTTTAACCAATATATAAACAAAAATGAATGTCATGTCATTTTGTTCACATTATCATGTTCAAATCTGTGGATATTCATTGAGTCCATAGGGAACCACCCATAAATTAAATTTTTGTTTTTAGAAAATCCAACATGGTCTTGTACTATTCCCAGTCAACAACAACATAGCCATTAATCAAGAAAGCAATCATTGTCCCAGTCATGTACAGGTAATGAATTTTTTTTGTGTAAGAGTTTTTTCTTCAGTCGTGGTAAAATGCAATAGCATTTTAAGTTAGGCTTACCTGAGTTTTCAATAGTTCACTGCCTGGAAACAATGGTTTCGCTCTACTGCGTCTCGGGTTTTCAGCAACTGCTACAGCGGTAAGGCTTTTCATTCCAAGTTTCTAAAAATAAATAAAATAAAATGCTATAAGTACCTAAATTTAGGTACATGCATTTCATAAAATAAAATATGAAACAATATATTAAACAAGTTAGTTTAAAAAAATCATCTCACCTTCACTTGCAGTGGCTTGTTGCTGTTTCCTTCTAGTGGGCTCAAAAGTGCAATGGTTTCTTTTCTCTCAGACATGTAAGGTATACCGGTTATCTGCAAACAAATAAATAAATAAATAAAATCATTAATTACCTAATCAATAAATAATTGCATGTAAATATATACATATAAATCAATAAATGTATAAATATATATAAATAAAACAGTTTTTTTAGCGTATGGCTTTTAGTGCCTGGAGTGTCCGAGGACATGTTCGGCTCGCCAGTTTTGTAGCTGCTTCGAGACGGACACCCAATGGGTGAGCTACAAGTACCGTTGGAGAGGGAAGTTTGGATGGAAGGACTAGGAATTGGAAGGTAGCGGCTGTGGCCTATAGTTAGGGACCAACCCCGGCATTTGCCTGGAAGGAAGATGGGAAACCACAGAAGACCATCTTCAAGGTTGCCGGCGGGGGCATTCGAACCTCCTCGCCTCCCGGATGTGAACGACTGCCAGCAGTCATGCCGTAACTACCACGGCTAACTCACCCGGTCATTAAAACAGTTAAAAGAGTATGAAACACTGAAAAAAGAAAATCGTCACAAGTATGTCTGTTACTTGGAACTGCTTATTTCCCACCACTGGCAACAATAAATTCGATTAGTTGTTCTGTTGCATATGCATACCAGTAGTCTACAGTATCTTGAAAAATGTAACCCTTGCTGCACATCAAGGATCTATAGCAATACTTCGGCATCACCTGCACCAACAATAACTTCTTCCCTTGGCGAATGACGCAGCACACTCTATTGGCGGCAATAAGTGTGGCAGTTGGGTTGAATGTACTGAATTTCGTGTGTGTAACCGATTGTTTAATTGTATGAATTACAATATGTCCAATGTGGTAGCCCATGATTATGGGAAGTCTTTAAATAAATACATAAATTAATTAATTAATTAATTAATCAGTATTTCAATTACTTATGTTCAACATTAGAAATATTACTTTAAAAAAATTGTTCCTACTGTAAAATATGCTCGCCTAATCCTTCATACAGGCCTTTTTTAATAAAATTTTAATGACTTCGAGATGGAAATATGGCGGAAACATTTGTTGACATGAACATAAACCCGCAGTAGAAATTGAAGGACGTAGTGGATGATTAATTGCCGCAGATCAGTTGTTTCCCTACATTGCCTCGAATTGATATAGCCTACATGTTTCGTCGTTCTAAACAATATATCCAAAGTAACAATATGCCAACATGACACAGGCGCAATATTTGTTATAATGTAACTATTACACCCTCATACTCACAGAGCTATTACTCCAAGATTTCCAACTATGCATACTATATATTCTGTTAAATAGAAATTCATATGCAAAGCATTCAGACTGAAAAGCATGTTATTATTGAGCAATGAAAACGGAATCTGATCCCGACAGTTCTTTAAGACTTATTTCCTAGTAGTGATATTAATGATAGTTGGTCCAATCTTAGGTTCACTACTTTGATCTCTGTACATTGACTATCATCTCACTTCCTGTAATAATGTACCATCCTGTTAGTACCTTTTCAGGGTGATATGTTTATAGGTTATATATAAAATAAACTTACGTAATGTCTTTAATTTATAATGTCTGCTTTGAGGTTTTGTGGGTATCTACCGACCTACCTAGAGATCTCGGGTTCGAATCCGGGACGGGGTAGATACTTTTGCTACCAGATTATCATTTAAAATTTTGTAAATATTGTCAATTCAATTACAGTACAGTAAGTATGTAGTTAGTTTTAGTTGTAAGTATGAAGTTAATTTGCTTATTAGATAAATGTCTTTTTTCTATTAGACTGTGGTGTGAGAGTGTGTTGGTGAGGGTGCATGTGAGTGGGCCTGGTGACAGACTGTTTTAGTGGTAGTATTTGTTGTTGGTGAAACTTTAGTATTTTTTCGTTAGTAGAATTTTGGTATTTAATTGTTAGTAGAAGGTTAGTATTTTGTAGTAGAATTGCTCTTTACTTATTCTGAAAGGGAGTAGCAGCCTTTAAGAATAAATCAATTCTTTACTAGTCTAATAGACGGTTAAGATATTGATAATATAAGCCAACTAATGGCTACACTGCGTTCTGCTGCACGGCTGAAAGCAACGGGAAACTACAGCCGTAATGCTATTCCCGAGGATATGCACCTCTCTATGCATAATTACATGTGATGATGGCCTCCTCCCTTGTAAAATTTCAATCCGGAGGTAAACTAGTCCCCCGTTCGGATCTCCGGGTGGGGACTACACGAGAGGGGGTTAACATCACAGAAGTGACAAAGAGGAAATCTGACATTCTACGGATCGGAGCGTGGAATGTTAGAAGTCTGCTAGGAAGTTGAAAGTTAGAAAACTTAGAAAGGGAAATGGATAGGTTGAGGTTGGATTTGGTTGGGATTAGTGAAATGCGCTGCCAGGAAGAACAGGACTTTTGGTCAGGTGACTATAGGGTCATTAGCACTAAATCAAACAATGGCCAAGCAGGAGTTGGTCTCATATTGAGTAGGAAACTTGGACAGCGGGTGGAATATTATGAGCAATACAGTGAACGGATTATTGTAGCAAAAATCAATACTAAACCTACGTGCACCACAGTGGTACAAGTCTATATGCACACCAGTCAAGCTGATGATGAGGATGTTGAAAAGGTCTACGAAGAAATAGATGACATTCTGAGGTATATCAAAGGTGATGAAAATGTTATAGTAATGGGAGATTGGAATGCTGTGGTAGGAAAAGGGAGGGAAGGGAAGATAGTAGGAGATTTCGGATTAGGTGAAAGGAATGATCGAGGAAGCAGGCGGATGGAACTCTGCACCGAACATGAGTTGGTCATAGCTAACACCTTATTCAATAACCACAATAAAAGAATATACACATGGATGAGACCAGGAGATACAGGGCGTTACCAAATCGACTTCATTATGGTCAAGCAGAGATTTTGAAACCAGATTTTGGATTGTAAAACATATCCTGGTGCTGACATAAACTCTGACCACAATCTGGTTGTAATGAAATGCAGATTAAAGTTGAAGAAACTGAAGAAAAGTCAAAAGCCAAAAAGGTGGGCAATAGACAGACTGAAAGTAAAGGATGTGAACGAAAGATTCAAGAAGAGTATAAAGGGAGGACTAATCAAAACCCCTAAACAAACTTCAATTGCAGACGAATGGGCACTTTTGAAGAATGAAATAACAAAATCCGCAGAAGAAAACATTGGTAGGAAAGAAAGATTAGGTACAAAACCGTGGATCACTCAGGATATACTAGAATTGATGGATGAAAGGCGGAGACACAAGAATCTAAGAGATGAAGAGGGGAAAGCAGAATACAGACGTCTGAGAAATGAGGTTAACAAGAAGTGCAAGGAAGCGAAAGAAGAATGGCTGAAAGAGAAATGTACAGGTATAGAAAAGTGTCTGAAATTAGGAAAAGTAGACACAGCTTATCGAAGGATTAAGAATACTTTTGGGGAAAAGAAGACTAAGTGCTGTAATATTAGGGACACAAATGGAAAGCCTCTAACAGGTAGGGAAGAAAAGGTTGAGAGATGGAAAGCTTACATAGAGTGCTTGTATAAGGGAAAGGAGATTGAGAATCATGTAATGGAAAGGGAGGAGGAAATTGATGAGGATGCAAAAGGAGATTTAATATTAAGATCAGAATTTGACAGAGCATTAGAGGAATTAGGCAGGAACAAAGCACCAGGCATAGATGGTATACCAATTGAGTTGCTACGCTGCATAGGGGATGAAGGTCTGATCAGGTTATTTCACTTGGTGTGTAGGATTTATGAGACAGGTGATGTACCCCCTGATTTCAAGAAGAATGTTATCATCCCTATGCCAAAGAAAGTGGGAGCTGACAGATGTGAAGATTACCGTACAATCAGCTTGATTACTCATGCTTCAAAGATCCTGTCTAGAATAATTTACAAGAGGATTGAAAGCCAGATAGAAACGGAGTTGGGTGAAGACCAGTTTGGTTTCAGGAGAAATGTAGGAACAAGGGAAGCTGTACTAAGTCTTAGGCTGATTTTGGAAGGTAGAATAAGGAAAGATAAGAGAACGTTCATGGCATTTGTAGACTTAGAAAAGGCTTTTGATAACGTTGATTGGACTAAATTGTCTGACATTTTGAAATCTATTGGAATAAAGTACAGGGATAGAAGGGTGATATACAATCTATACAGAAACCAGACAGCAGTCATTCGAGCTGAAGGATATGAGAGAGAAGCTGGTATTATGAAAGGTGTAAGGCAAGGCTGCAACTTATCATCCATACTTTTCAATCTTTACATTGAACAAGCAATGAAGGAAATCGGAGAAAAATTTAAAGTGGGAGTGAAGATTCAAGGAGAAATAATTTCAACTCTGAGATTTTCTGATGACATCGTCATCTTGGCCGACAAGCCTGAGGATTTGAATGAGTTTTTGAATGGTATGGATTCCGTCTTACGGAAGGACTTCATGATGAAAATTAATAAATGTAAAACAAAAATACTGGAATGCAGCCGAAATAAATCAGAAACCTCAATGGAGATCAAATTGGCAGGTGAAAAGCTGAAGGAAGTAGGAGACTTCTGTTACTTAGGAAGCAGAATAACCAGTGTTGGACGAAGCAAAGAGGATATAAAAAGTAGGTTGGCTCAGGCAAGGAAAGCCTTTCTACAAAAAAGGAATCTGTTGACATCGAATATAGATTTAGGTATTAGGAAGTCATTTTTGAAAGCCTTTGTCTGGAGCGTGGCGCTCTATGGAAGTGAAACTTGGACTATTGGTGCAGCAGAAAAGAGGAGAATTGAGGCATTTGAAATGTGGTGTTACAGGAGAATGATGAAGATCAGATGGGTAGATAGGGTTACAAAGGAAGAGGTATTAAGGCGAGTGGGAGAGGAGAGATGTTTCTGGCGACTGCTAATGAAGAGAAGAGATAGGTTGGTAGGACACATACTAAGACACCCAGGAATAGCAAGCTTAGTTATGGAAGGAAGGGTCGAGGACAAGAACTGTAGGGGTAGACCAAGGTTAGAATATGTTAAACAGATTGCCTCGGATGTAGGGTGTGGTAGCTATGTAGAGATGAAACGATTAGCTCAGGACAGGGAGGCATGGAGATCTGCATCAAACCAGTCAAAAGACTGAAGACTCAAACAGCAACATAAATAAATACCTACCCCACAACAAGGTTAAGTATTTTCCACCAATACCTAGACTGTTAAACAACACCAAGTGTTTCACGCAACGCAGTGTGTTCAAAAGTAATCACCTAAGTGAGTGTGGAAATGATAATGACATGTCTTTATATATGTTACGTTGCATGTATAATCATTTTTTCCTCACGCTTGAACATTCTGTTATCGTGCACGTGGACAGCTAACTCCCAAGGTGCCAGGTCAAATTTCACATGATCTTGCATTTTGTCACGTACGAAACAAACAGGATGTAACTTGTTTAGCGTACATGTCATGTCACACGTGTATGCATGCATTTCGCTCTTCCCTGCCACCACGATTGTCAGATTATTTAACCTTCAAGTGTCATCCGCGTCTTTGTCATTTTCCATTGCACCTGTTGTCAAGTCAGATCAGCGCATTCCAATAAGCTCAAATGACATTCAACTCCTGCTCGTCTGTCCCCCTCTCCAGCAAGTTTGTTTTCTGTACTCGCTTCGACCAACATAGAACCAAGTTCTCATCACCGTTTACACGTTAAAGATCCCCTTCAGGGTAAAATATCAGAAAAAAGAACCCTCGCTCTGTCATAAATAAACCCGCCGAAATATCGATTGTTCTATTAAGCATGGTCATTGTGGTTAGCGACAGGTTCGTTGAAACACACACGCACAAAGCAGTATCGTCTCTCTCAACAACCACGCTTCATGAACATTATAAACAGGCAAAGAAAAAAAGTTTTTTCAACATGTATGGCGTTAGGGCCTTTGTGAATTATTTTTTTGGAAACAATATCTACCACATTCGAAAGGGGGCGTTAGCCCGAGTCCTAGGACACCTCGTACACGTCTCTAGCGTTATGGGTTTGCGAGATATACCAAAAAGTCTAAAATCAAGGTTTTACCTCAAAATGGTTTTTCATTCCTGCTCGGCACGAACATCCTCGGCAAGAGGGCAACGCGACGAAAAAATGACACCTCGTACAAGTCTCTAGGCTTATTGGTTCGTGAGTTATCAGCAAAAATCACAAAAAACACGTGTTTACCCCAAAATCGAGTTTCCAATTTAAAAAATATTTGTATGACGAGTGGTCCATAGCAACGAGGACGGCACTGCGAGTCCATGGACCCCTCGTACACGCCTCTAGCATAATTGGTTCGCGAGATATAGCAAAGAGTCTAAAATCACGGTTTTACCCCAAAAAAACATGTTTTCAGATTTTCACCTTTTCGACACCTACATTCCCGTAAAGAGCGCAACGAGACGAAAAAACAATCCAAGCATGACTCCATCCATTCCAAGGTTGCAGGGGCTCACAACTTCCTAAGTGCCGCAGAACCCCTGACCTAGCACTACTGTCAGGTTTTTATTCTAGAGACTTGAAATTTATTTTGGATGTAGAGAACATAGGGACCTTTCATTTATGTCAAACAAACCTTTTTGTAGAATTCCTAGTTTCCAAAATATAGGAATTTCAAAATTACTCTCTTTTCAAAAAAAACATCAAAAATAATTTTTTTAATAAAAAATAAAGGACATAGAGATCTTTCGTTTGAACCATGGCACAACGTACTACCATGTTTGGTTTTCAAACTATCACCTGTTTTCGAAAACAAAAATTTTCAATTTTTTTTTGAAAAATATAATAGCCTACATAATCCATAGCAAAGCTCCCGTCAGCCCGAGTCCAACAACACTTCATTCGTGAATCTCCGGCCACATGTTCGAGAGTTATCGGCAATGTTCGCAGGAAAGTAGGCTGTGGATTTAAAGCACCACTACTCCACTACTCATATGATTAATACCTGAGCCATTTAGTTAAAATTGCTTGTATTGCTTTGTTCAGGCCGTTAATTGATTTCCAACTGAATAGAATAATGAAGGAAACCTGTGCCAACCGTATGCGAGCACATTGTTTCGTAACATATTCCAACTCATTGTTTAGGCTCTCTTTTATTTGATGGCATTGTCGCAGTGGCTGAATCATGACGGTGCGCTTCAAGTAAGTTTGATATTTTACAAATGTTTATATTTTGATAACATAGCTCATATGCTAAACGAGTTCAGGAATGATATTATAATGCAGAGAATTCATATATCATTACAAATATCACTCGTATGTACATTTATGTTCGACCCTGACTATTATGTGTTAGAAAACTGTATCATAATGATGGTCATTATAACACAATTTTTCATTATGAAACAATTTCTCCCACCAATCACAGCTCAAGAAACAGTTGTTTGACCAATTAGATAAGGTTAGAATCGCACCTGCGTGGATTTCCAAGGCCTTCTGAACTGCGTTGCCTAGTGTCATAGTGGGGTAATCGAGAAGGCCATGGTCAAATACAAGGCATTCACTGAGTCTCATGCGCTCTGTTCAGTACATAAAACTGGCGAAATCTCGATAGATATTTATGAATATTTATCTTCGAACATAACATAGTTATAATAATTATCGTCGAACATAAACAGTCGTATGCAACTCGCCTATAATGGCAATTAAGACACTCGTATGGAAATTATAAAACTCGCATACGCTCGTTTTATAAATATACTCGTGTCTTTATTATAGCCATTATAGGCTCGTTGCATAATGTACTATTGAAACACTGCGTGACCACACTAGGCGCTTGAGTTAGCTTTTCACTCTGTACACGTATTCATATCTCTATGATGTGCACCGCTTGTGCTTTTACGTTAAACAAAATAGCAGAGGCGTGAGGAAATACAGTAGAAGTGAAAACAACACCTTAAACAGGATCGCTAAGGAGCGGGGAAAGGATGTCTCTTTCGATGCGTGCTGGGCCCAAGATTCCGGATCGAAAGAAAGATGCTTTCCAAAAAAGGAATCGAATGAATTGTTTAAAACAAATCAAAAGCGGAATTGAAATTATCTAATTGATCGAGGAACCCAGAAGCGTGAAGGTCGTGACTGCGTTACAGTACGAAGCCAAGACCGACGAAATCGGACGAGAGATGAGGGAACTTAAAATTACAAATGAAAGAGGACGAAACCAAGTGAACTATTTACTATTGTATTTAAAGTAAACTAAAACAGGTGCGCATAAGAGTAAGGATATATCTAAACACAAAATGAAAGGTAAACGTGAAGAGGTATAAAATCGCTTAATAACAAATAAAATAAAATTAATGATTAAAGATGGTACCTAAGAAAGGGGGACACAAAAACAATCTCAAGAGAAAAGTGTATAAATGAACTTAAGCACTAACAAAGATGAAACAAGATTAATTAAAATGTACTTACAATCAATGTGCAACTAAACCGTAAGCGCGACTCGATAACCAAAATTTAAAATACAAAAACAAAACAAAAACGAAAAAGATAGAGAGTATGGATGAGTCGAATAAGAGAACACCTCTACTTACGAGGATGACCTGGACTAGAATGCCCTTGCCAATGACAGACTTCCAAAAAGCTCATGATGTTGTGAAATCATGGGGTAAGGGGGGGGGGGGAGTGGTGGGGATGAGAAGGGTGCGTATGTAGGAAACGGGGGTGGGGGTGGGAGAGGGGGGATGACACGGAGTTACGTAATATAACGAAGCCAGAGGAAACAACACAAAATTAACACATAAAAATAAAGGAAAATGAGTATTACATTAAATTAATTGACATTACCGGGACAGGAAATGAAAGGAAAGATCGATCAGCTAAGAAATATGCTTTGTAGGAAAATATAGGCTTACGTAGAGGTAGTTATGTCTAAATATAACGACATACGAAGAAACAAAGGAATTAAGGCATGACGAATGGACAGTGACTAACACAAAGACCATCGCTCACACACTTTTCCTAAAACAGAGGGAAGGATCAAATAGGAGGCGAAATGAGACATGGCTCCGTTACTCCAATGATACCTTGACCCAAAAAACAAACTCTGATACGACAATCAAATGAAAGATACCTCGAAAGAGTGCACATCAATTTGTGACGTAATACAGAGCGTTGGTAAGCCTCGCAGAAAAGTAGCATATATTTCAGACCTGAGAGATTTGAGTAAAAATAAAACCGATTACATGAAAGGTAGGGATGACAAATAAACACAGAGGCTTCGCTAAACTAACGTAAACAAAGGCGAAGGGACTTGGGTTCATGGATCGAATTCACATCATCATAAGAAAGGGAAATTGATAAACTGAAATTCAAAAATGATAGCATGCCAGATAAAACCAAGTGATCGAATCGTACTTACGTTTAGTTGCGTTGGGCACGGGCGAAAAGCCCGACACACCTAGGCTGTGACCGTTTCACATGATGGTCAGAAAGGGAAGGAAGCCACCTTCTCTAAAAGGAACGCAGTAACGCCGCTCGGGAAAAATAAGTCGTAGAACTCCCCCTCTCCAGAACATAAAGGGGGCCAATGGGAGAAGCAAAGCTTAGTAACAAGTTATGCTTCAACCAATGGTAACACAGTGTCAGTAGGGGTGAAAAGTTTCACCACCTGACGAAACATTTACGCAGAATTACAAAGTTTGAACGCAGTAGGTGAGACAGAGAAACGTATGTCACAATAATGCGACATGAAGGAAATGATGATGATAATAATAATAATAATAATAATAATAATAATAATAATAATAATAATAATAATAATATGACAAAAAATAATGAACCTGATAAAAACGGTTCAAAATTCCCCTGCTCTCCCAAAAAAAAGGAATTTTCCTGGCCATGGAAATTTCTTTTTTCGTACAAAAAGAGAGGAAAAATATGTAAAGGGGGAAAAAATTGAATACTAAAAAAAAATTGGGTACTAAGGACCTCTAGGAGAATACAAAAAAAATGAACAGTTGACTAATCTGACCGTGAAATGAAGGTGGTACCCCCTTCATTGCTCGTCAACACTAGCCACTAACGTCAAAAGTACTGCGTTCAAAAAGAAATACAGTGAGTTCATATATTAAATAGTGATCATTGTTCTTGCTAGTTCATGATGATGCGGATGTCGAAATCTTCAAGATGGACGTTACCTCGGGACTGCAAATCTCTCCAGCCTCTGATGAGAAAAGATAGACAAAGTTAAATCGTGATCACATTTTAAAAAAAATACATTTGGGACACCCTGTATATAGGACCTTTCGTTGCGTCAACGAGGAATATGCAATAGTGTCATAATGTCTTCGAAAGGGAAAGTACTCTCCTTTTCAGCTGCTGAAAAATAAAGCCATGTATAGACCCAGTGAAGGGTGACTGGTCCGTTAACGAGTTCCGAGAAGACCCTCAGCTGTGTTAGCTCAGGTACACAAAGGTTGTTTGTTGTCACTCGCCAGCCCTCTGGATGGTTGCTAGACAATACACGATATGCTGAGAACACTTGACAATTTAAAACCTAACAAAATATATGACTTCACAATAAATATCAAAATCAAGATGACACTAAGGTGCATGATATCTCAAAACCATGACACAAAAAGTCAATTACATGAATAAATGTAAAATAAATACCAAGTTCCTACAAGGTCAAACAGGAAGTGTTGAAGGGTCCTTGTCTGTCGTCGAACAATAGGAGTTAAGCCGAGGGGCAGTGCAAAAGAGGAGTAGGGGTGGTTTGCAAATAGTGACCGACCAGGTATATACTGACGGCCTCAGGCAAAGATATAGTTTGACAGAGATGTCAAGTATACACGACACACTCGCGTACGAGAAAAAGGCCACGGGTGTCTCCTGTCTTGTCACAGGAATAAATGAAAAGGAAGCACACGAATTAAGATCAGAATAGGCTCACATGCTAGGTTGGCTATTAAGGATCTCGGGCATCCAATTAGAATAAAAGGAAAACAAAAACACAACATTATAGCGAGGCGAAATTCACAAGATCATTTGACAAATTTTTTCAACTGCGTGACGTGGGCCGAAGTCACTGAATTATCGTGATCGTCCACTAACTCAACTGAGACAGGATTTAAAAAGCGTGAAATAGTCTTGGGAGTTGACCAACGTAAGCACAGCTTACTGGAAATATGTTTGGTAGCGTCACTCAAAGGATGTAAACGACACAAAACTTTGTCCCCAATTTGGAATTTAACATCATGACGGCCTAAGTTGTAGCGCTTCGCTACTCTGGCTTTTGCTTTCTTGAGGTGACCGGTAGCGATGGCCCATTTTTGAGCAACAGAGGTAGCGCGAGAGGGTTCGGAAAGATATTCAATATTCCATTTGAGCAGCAAGGGGTCGACAAGCGACCGGCCTAGGAATAATTCCGCTGGAGTAGTTTGAACGGACGAATGGAAAGAGGTATTGAACCCGAGACTGAAATACTGTAGGTTCGTATCCCAGGAGGTTTGATCGGCATTGTGAAAAGCGGACATACAAGCCTTCAAGTTTTTGTGAAAACGCTCTACGTGATTTCCCTGCGGTCGATACGGTGACAAGAAAATATGTTGGATGCCCCAGTTAAATACCATAGTTTCAAAGGCTTTGGAACGGAATACAGAGGCGTTATCTGACACAAGGTACTTGGGAGGACCAAAAACTCCAAATATATATCTAGACAAGAAATGGATAGTAGTCTGAGAAGTGATATTCTTTACTGGGAATAACCAAATAAACTTCGAAAAACCATCAATGACAGTTAAAATGGCTTGATTGCCAGATTTTGATCTCACGACTGGACCAAAGTAATCAATGAAAAGGCGTTCGCCGGGACGAGTGACGATACCAGCTTGGTGGAAGCCTACACGAGTGTTCTGGGCAGGTTTAGAACGCTGGCAGGTTAAACATCTTCTGACATGAGCAAAAGCATCTACTTTAATTGAGGGCCAATAAAATTCACCGGATATCTTACGGAAAGTGCGCTGCATCCCTGCATGAGTTCCCAGTGCAGAATCATGATAATATGTCAAAAGCATATCACGTACTGCTAATGGAGCAAAAATTCTAAATTTAGAAGAGTTAGGAAGAACATAGCCAATAACATCATTTCGAACACAAAAGTTGCTTACTGCCGGATCTTTGTTTGCAATTTTTGCACGGAGGTCAGTGCAAAATGGATCCTCAGACTGGAATTTCCGGATATCCACAAAAGACCAAGGACAATGTTGCAATAGGAAAAGATTTTCTTGAAGTGGTGTACTGATAGAAACGCTCTCGATTGGAGTCCTAGGGGTCTCTTCAAACATGCGTGACAGGCAGTCTGCTACCGGGTTCTCGCTCCCTTTTACGTGGATGATATCAAACTTAAAAGATGACAACCTCAAAATCCACCTGTTGATGCGTCCAAGCTTTTTCACGTGAGAAAGACTCCATTTCAAAGCCTCATTGTCGGTAAAAACAGTAAAGTGACGGTGTTCCAGAAAGGTCCTGAATTTTTCACATCCAAATACCACAGCAAGACTTTCCTTCTCGAAAATTGAGTAACGTCGTTCATGTTGATTTAACATACGACTCGCGAAGGCCACTGGTGCAAATTTTCCATCCACACGCTGGCTCAAAACACTAGAAATGGCCAAATCACTGGCGTCACAATGTAAAAAGAAAGCTGATTCGAAATCAGGCGTGTGCAGTACTGGTGCAGACATAAGGGCTTCTTTCAAAACATTGAAAGCTTTGTCCTGTTCTGGCCCCCACACAAATTTCACATTCTTCTTTTTGAGAGCATTTAGAGGTGCCGAAATGTCAGAGAAGTTTTTGATAAAACGAGAATAGAACGTGAACATACCCATTACTCTTCTCAAGGCCCTAATTGTGGTGGGTACAGGTAACTGCTGAATGCAATCTGCGCGCTCGGGTATGACACGGATACCATCGGCTGACAGAATGTGACCCAGAAATTTAATTTGAGTACAGCCCAAAGAGGTCTTTTTTGGATTGATAGTGAGGCCGGCCTTCCTGAGGCGGGAGAAAACTTCCCTAAGATGAACGACATGCTCCTCAAAAGATCTGCTGTATACGACTAAATCGTCAAGATAATTAAATACAAAATTGAACTTCAGGTCTCCCAAGATGTCGTCTAGCACGCGACTGAGGACTTGTGCACCAACAGCTACACCCATCGGAAGACGTTTGAAATTATATAACCCGAAAGGGGTGTTAAAAGCAGTGAAGTCGCGACTCTCAGCATCCAAAGGAATCTGATAATAGGCACTATTTAGATCAATCATCGAATACACATTGGCCCCGTGGAAATGTTGAAAAGCACTCTCAATAGTAGGCAGTGGGAAATTATCAAAGACTACCTTCTTGTTCAATTTTCGGTAGTCTACGACTAGCCGGTACTCGCCTTCTTCTTTCTTGGGAATTAAGAAAGCAGGAGACCCATAAGCTGATTTGGAAGGAACTACTACTCCCCGATCTTGCAAATCATTGATATACTTTTTCATGGCCAAGAGCTTGGGCGGATTACAAGGAAACGGAGGACTTCGAACAGGTACATTGTCACTCAAGTCAATGTGGCATTCGTGATTTACAGCAGAACCTAAATCTTCTGTGAGGACATCAGAAAATTCCTCAACTAAATCGTTCAGAGTATCACGTTGCTCGGACATCAAAGTTAATGGAAGATGTACGGAAAATACAGGAGACACATCAACGTAGTTAGAAGTACATTCTTCAAAGGGGAACATTTTATCTGAGCGAAATTTGAAACAAAATGAATCGTTAATAAAATCCAACTGCATACCAGTTTTATGCATAAAGTCAATTCCTAAAATACATTGAGTGGAGAGATTGTTAACCACATGAAAAACATGTTTCCAAGAAAATCCGTGAATTTGAATGCGACATAGAATAGTTTCGGCAACGTCGATAACTGACGATCCCGCAGAGAGGAACTGACATTTATTCTGTACGGGGTGTTTTTGCGAAGATCGAATGCTATCTGCCACTGAACGGTGGATGAAACTTCTGGTGGCGCCTGTATCCAAAATAGCAGGTGCCGAGACATTATCGAAATTTACTGAGACTCCTGGTTGTAACACAACATCGAAATTAGATGCATTGTCAAGTTTGGATGGAGGACTGCTCCGGGAGTCGAACTCAGAACACCTCCCTATGAGTTTTCCTGGTTGGAATTACAATTTGGACAGGAACGAGTCGTGACCTCATTCATCCCACAGCCAAAACAGAATTTTCGGCGTTTTAAAGAACACATTTTAAAATGATGTCCAAGTTCATTACAGTTCCAACAAATTATGCGACCAGAAGAAACATTGCGTGTGATTGTTGTTGGGGTGTTCGTAGTCCTTTCACGGGAAACAGCAGAAGAATTACGAGCCACAGAAGGGCTTGGGTTAGAATTCCTAGAAAGGGACTCAGCACGGCGAGCAGACGGCTTAAACCGTAAGGTGTCGTCTTTTGTTCGGTCGACAGCTGGGCTAGACAGTGTTGTCTGGGGGGAGTAGGCTAACTCGGGGAAAATCGTATTATCGGCTCTTGGAGGTGGAGTATAGTTCGAACAGGCTCGTGCATTTAATTCATACTCACGGCCTTGCGATATGATGTCATCGATGGAAAAAATGGATGTACGCCGAATGAAGTATTTATAAGTGGGATTTAAATTCCTGTATATAATTTCCAACAGATCCCTGGGATGAAAGGGTTGGGGGAGGTTCGCTGCTAACAGCCGAACTGAGGTTACATAATCGTCGATCATCTCCCCAGGAGCCTGAGTACGGGAGTATATTTCTTGTTTGAGAGGGAAATCGAAATCTTGTGGCGTGAAACGGTCCTTAATGCACCCAACAAATTCGTCCCATGACTTATAAAAATTCGGAGTAGTGCGATGCCACATCAGCGCTTTTCCAGACAAAAGAATAGGTAAGCAACGTACAATATTGTCGGGATTAATATCGTGACAATAACACAATTCCTCCACACGTTGGATAAAACAAAAAACTGATGAGGTATTGTTTTCTCCGGAAAAAGTCAAACCCCACCTACTCACTACTGATGCAACATTTTCGTTGTGGCGAGCACTATTAACAGTGCCTACAGGGGCGATGGAGCAATCTAAAAGGGGAGGGTCTATCATTAGCAGGTCCTGTGTCGTATCTTGCAATAATGGCGTGGGCATTGTTAAAGATTCAAAGCCCATAAAATTTAACTCCTTTTTGACGGGTGGGAATTCTGACTTAGACATGACAATAGACAAGGAGAAAAGTAAAACACTTTAACTTAGTAAAATAAAGGTCACAATACCGTAATGCGTCCTATTCCAGCGTTGCGAAGTACTCACTAACTTGTTGCACTCTTCACCTCGGAACTAGATTCTTTGGATGTCTTGTTCACTCGAGAAATGCTTTCACAGTCCACACTTTCTTCGGGGATGGGGGAACAATTCAGTACAGGTATCTTAAACTCAGAAAGACAACATTGTAATAATTGAAAAAAAAATATATATATATAAGTTTGGTAACCTAAAGGGAACGATTTCGCGTTTAACCACGCTCTGATTTACCATTTGCACCGCTTGTGCTTTTACGTTAAACAAAATAGCAGAGGCGTGAGGAAATACAGTAGAAGTGAAAACAACACCTTAAACAGGATCGCTAAGGAGCGGGGAAAGGATGTCTCTTTCGATGCGTGCTGGGCCCAAGATTCCGGATCGAAAGAAAGATGCTTTCCAAAAAAGGAATCGAATGAATTGTTTAAAACAAATCAAAAGCGGAATTGAAATTATCTAATTGATCGAGGAACCCAGAAGCGTGAAGGTCGTGACTGCGTTACAGTACGAAGCCAAGACCGACGAAATCGGACGAGAGATGAGGGAACTTAAAATTACAAATGAAAGAGGACGAAACCAAGTGAACTATTTACTATTGTATTTAAAGTAAACTAAAACAGGTGCGCATAAGAGTAAGGATATATCTAAACACAAAATGAAAGGTAAACGTGAAGAGGTATAAAATCGCTTAATAACAAATAAAATAAAATTAATGATTAAAGATGGTACCTAAGAAAGGGGGACACAAAAACAATCTCAAGAGAAAAGTGTATAAATGAACTTAAGCACTAACAAAGATGAAACAAGATTAATTAAAATGTACTTACAATCAATGTGCAACTAAACCGTAAGCGCGACTCGATAACCAAAATTTAAAATACAAAAACAAAACAAAAACGAAAAAGATAGAGAGTATGGATGAGTCGAATAAGAGAACACCTCTACTTACGAGGATGACCTGGACTAGAATGCCCTTGCCAATGACAGACTTCCAAAAAGCTCATGATGTTGTGAAATCATGGGGTAAGGGGGGGGGGGGGAGTGGTGGGGATGAGAAGGGTGCGTATGTAGGAAACGGGGGTGGGGGTGGGAGAGGGGGGATGACACGGAGTTACGTAATATAACGAAGCCAGAGGAAACAACACAAAATTAACACATAAAAATAAAGGAAAATGAGTATTACATTAAATTAATTGACATTACCGGGACAGGAAATGAAAGGAAAGATCGATCAGCTAAGAAATATGCTTTGTAGGAAAATATAGGCTTACGTAGAGGTAGTTATGTCTAAATATAACGACATACGAAGAAACAAAGGAATTAAGGCATGACGAATGGACAGTGACTAACACAAAGACCATCGCTCACACACTTTTCCTAAAACAGAGGGAAGGATCAAATAGGAGGCGAAATGAGACATGGCTCCGTTACTCCAATGATACCTTGACCCAAAAAACAAACTCTGATACGACAATCAAATGAAAGATATCTCGAAAGAGTGCACATCAATTTGTGACGTAATACAGAGCGTTGGTAAGCCTCGCAGAAAAGTAGCATATATTTCAGACCTGAGAGATTTGAGTAAAAATAAAACCGATTACATGAAAGGTAGGGATGACAAATAAACACAGAGGCTTCGCTAAACTAACGTAAACAAAGGCGAAGGGACTTGGGTTCATGGATCGAATTCACATCATCATAAGAAAGGGAAATTGATAAACTGAAATTCAAAAATGATAGCATGCCAGATAAAACCAAGTGATCGAATCGTACTTACGTTTAGTTGCGTTGGGCACGGGCGAAAAGCCCGACACACCTAGGCTGTGACCGTTTCACATGATGGTCAGAAAGGGAAGGAAGCCACCTTCTCTAAAAGGAACGCAGTAACGCCGCTCGGGAAAAATAAGTCGTAGAACTCCCCCTCTCCAGAACATAAAGGGGGCCAATGGGAGAAGCAAAGCTTAGTAACAAGTTATGCTTCAACCAATGGTAACACAGTGTCAGTAGGGGTGAAAAGTTTCACCACCTGACGAAACATTTACGCAGAATTACAAAGTTTGAACGCAGTAGGTGAGACAGAGAAACGTATGTCACAATAATGCGACATGAAGGAAATGATGATGATAATAATAATAATAATAATAATAATAATAATAATAATAATAATAATAATAATAATATGACAAAAAATAATGAACCTGATAAAAACGGTTCAGATGTTAGAGGTTATGATTCCTGTTACGATTTATAGTTATCAAACATTACGACTTGTTTTATGATGTTCAACTACATAGCTGTATTATTTCTTTTAACAGAGACATAACGCTCCAAGAAGTGTTAGACATTCTTGAGTCCGATGAACCAATTGGGGATGTTAACAGCATTTTTATTGAACCTCCGACAAGGATTCAGGAGACGAGGACGCCGGTGGTCATGTTGACAACCTTACAGGCCGCCAACTTTCTAGTAAGGCAGAAATTGTACTCCCTAATAACGAACATTTAGGAGATGCAGACAATGATCCAGTTTCAGGCGAATTCTTACATCATAAGGCGACCAAAACTCAGAAAGAGAAATCTGTGTGGAGTAAGGTCGATTATCAAGGTTCAGTCGGCATGTTCCCAGAGGCTGATTATTCCTCCATAACTGGCAAATCTACAGAGTGTTTCAAACTCACGTTTGACAGTGAAGTGATGGAGTTTATGATTCAAGAAATAAGTAAATTTGCATTGTTTAAGAATTGTGAGGATCCAAAAATATCTAAGGAGGAATTAAACATATTTCTTGATGTACTTATTATTTCTGCTTACAACAATGTGCCTAGCAAACAATCATACTGGGAAGCAGCAGATAATGTACGCAATACTCTTGTTGTAAAGGCTATGCGAAGGACCGCTTCATTCATTGCGCAGATAATACTCAGTCAGATATGAACGATAAGATGTGGACATTACGACTATGAACTGGAAATGATTTAGGTGAATTTCAAAGAAAACCGAGGAAAAAATAATTTCGGCGATAAAGGGTTAACTTAACAGTGCAGGAAACGAATCAGGCAGTGAACAACAATATATTCTAAATGAAGGAGTCACAGTTGAAACTGCAGCATATGCGTCGTGCCATTTTTATAACAGTCGGCCAAGCGAGTGACATAGTGCAAATTGGGGCACCAGAGCATTCGAAAATGCTAGTGCAGTAGCAATTCCAACATGTGTGCGGAACATTGCGACTCTCCGAAGTTTATCCTCGCTTGATTTTTTGTATTTCCGTGAAAGCTGAAATAAACATGAATATGGGTTAGGCGAGAATGAAGACAGAAGAAAGAAGGAGATGTCCTTTCCAGGCATCCATGATGGGGCGATCTAATGGGGAGCTGTCCGAGGCCGTTGCCGATTCCAGCCGGGGATTGAAGCAGTCATATGTGCTATGGGGTGCATGTACCAACAAATGGAGAAACCGGACTACACCAACTGTAGCCGAGCTAAAGGCGTGAATTACGTTTTCCAGAATATAAAGTAAGACCACCCCATGTCTTTGTAGTTTGTCTAGCGTAGTCATGCGTACCCAAGTTTAGTTATATTATTTTTGTTTAGCTTATTCCAAGTATTTTTCAAGTATTTACTCAAGCCTAGTCAAAGCATAAAACATTATTCATATATTCCTAGTCTTGTTTATTTTCGTGAGGTCTTAGTGACAAAAATTGCATGCTTTATTTTGCATTCAAACACGCCTCGTGATTTAATATAATTTTGTGTCAGTATATTTTTAAGAGGATCTATTCCTGATATATTTTTGAGTAGCAGAATTTGAACTGGAGTCTTGATTTTATTTCTTGTTTTCAATCGATGCATCTACATCAGAATATTTTCGAACAGGGTGAAGTGAAAAGTAGTAATGTTTGTAAATTCTCATGGCCTACAGCAAATTGTTATAAAATATGATGAGATACAATAATAATCATAGCTTGAAATTCAATCATTAACGAAAATCATTCCTGAAATTTGTGACTAATAAGCTGACCGACGGAAGATCCTACAAATTCAGGAATAGTTAAATTTTCATTCTGTGTAAATCAAAACTCAAATATCCAGATTTCAAGTATATTTTGATAACTTCTCTTTTGGATGAGTTGTGACACGATAAATCAAATTGAATTTTTACGTTCATGGGAGTCGGATAGAGCCTCATGTGAACGGACATGTCGAGGCCATGGCATCGTTATGTGAAGAATAATAGGGTTCGAGCACAGTGGCTTGACAGTTATATTACAGTAAATTGATGTTGCTATTAGCTCAGTAAAACATATTGTGAAAATTAATGAGTATGGATGATATCGCTAAAGAGTGGCTTGTTCCAGTGGTCGGTGCTAAATATTACTTTACCTTGCCATAACGTGTGTATTATCACGAAAGCGTGAAGAATTGCGATACAGTGAGTGTGCTTGTTGCTATCACAACCAGTAGTATCTATGTCAACTACACTGTGAACGAACACCACCCAGACTTCTTTAATCTTGAAGGATTATCATCAATTATACCAGCTCATTGCATGGGGAGTGTTCATATATTCATCCTATTATGTTGCTCTGGCTGAGGAGTGTTTGCCCTCTTTGTCGTGTATATTGAATTGAATACCTGTGATAAAGGTGAGCAGGTAGCACGTAATCTACTTGTGTATTTCTCTATTTGAATGTACACGGCGTTGTCTCAAGATTGACATTTAAATACGTTACATATAATATTACCGATATAGTGTGCAGCCCAGTGTATGAACCACTGGTATGATTGTCTGGAGGCTGCTGGTTTCTTATTGATTATCGGGGGGAATAAACCTGTATTCCTTGGCTTTTAAGCTGCGTGCATTTAGTCACTCAATTGTTCAAAATAACGCGTTTTAGATGGAACGATGGAGCAGGAACGAAATTGTACGTCATTATTTAATCTTTCTCCACATGGCTGAAATTCGAAACATAGAGTGGAGGCCGTTATTATTCTCTGTATAGTCAAAGGCCCTATTGTAATAAACTGTCATTTCGAAAATAGATCCTGAATTTCAGTTTTGTGTGTATGTTGTGTGGCGTACTAATGTATAGTTGTGTAAATTAGGATTTGTCTTAAGTAATAATCTCAAATGTGCTGTCAGATAAAATTCGAGAGCAAACCTCATCGGCAAGCGACAAATCAAAACCACAACACAGATCCATGAGACCATTAGATTAGTGTCTCTGTATCCATTGACACAAGATGGTATATACCTAAAGCCAACAATAATGTTATCTCTAACATACAATTCACCATACCACATAACTTAAGCCCCAATTCTTACAGACATATCACACCAGTTAATATATTATATCATTATTCACATTGTTTAAACTTATTGTGTTTTTTTTCCTTTCGAAACTTACTCAGCATGTTTTTTGCATTCGGCTATACTTTAATACTCAATTTAAGCCACATATAAGACAGATGTTTGCTTTAGGTTATACTGTAATTAAATCACATGTACCCAAGTAGAGGTTTTAGGCTACTCTGAAATACTGTATTAAGAACATGTACAACAAGTGTAAATGTATTAGGCTATCTTGTAATGTTTAACTCCCATACGGGACCTGTCTACCCTTGTGTACCTCTCTACAAGACATGTCTACCCAATAAGTACTTCATTAGAAAACAAGGCTATCCAAAAGTAATTCTCCACAATACCTATTTACCTGTTTACTTAATTTGTACTTCTATACAAGTCCTGTCTACCCAATGTGTACTTCTTTACAAGACCTGTCTACTCAATATGTCATTCTCTTCCTGAACAAAAACCTAGCATCATTATGTGGTATTAGGTCTATACCTCGCAAATATCTAAAATCCTCCTATGGTTTATGATTTGATGTATTAGATCTTTTATTGGATATTTCTTGAATAGTTCCGAGTTAAGGGAAAGCTGTTTACGCTCTTGTTTTTGGTTACAGAAGTAATACATGGTTTGAGGAGACAGTGGGGAAGTGTGAAGAAATGGATGTTCCTAACAAAACTCATTCACATTCTTATCTCTGCATCATGAGGATATCTTCCAGGCATATTTCCACAAGACAAAAAATTGCTTCCATCAACAGACTGACAGAGGTTTCTTAAATATTTCCAGACAGTGAGAACACTGAACAAGATGGATAATTTGTGCGCTGCTAAGAGGAAAGTTAATATCAATATCTACTTTAAGGATGAGACACAAACAATGAGAGACATATCTCACTTTGCAAACAAATCTTAATCAACTATTCAAATAATACACCAAATCAATACTCAATTTATATATAATTCAATATAAATAGGACATGTTTCGGCCTTCAATGAGTCCATCTTCAGCTAAACAAGAATCAATTAAGAATTAAGCTAAACTATTATAAAAGTACTTAAAACTAATAAGAAAAGAAATATTAGACTAATGATAAAATAGTATAAAATGAATCACTATTAAAATGGATATCCTTACAAATTTCTTTTTTTAGTCGATTACCCTCCAGGTTGGTGGAACCCACGTACTCAGCGAGGGAACTCACCACTACCGTCTCTACGGGCAGTGTCCTAGAGCTGGGAACATCTAATCGGAAGGGATACAATGGGTGAGGTGGGATTGACACCTCGCCCAGGCGGCCTCACCTGCAAAGCGAACAGGGGCCCCATGAGGGAAGGTAAGGGATGGTTATGATGGATAGACAAGGAAGAGGGAAAGAGACGGCCGTGGCCTTGAAGAAGGTACTGCGCCCGAATTCCTCTAGAGCACAGTCCCAAATCCGCACAGATGGTAAAAGGATCGTGAGAATGTCAACACCCGGCTATGAGTTGAACAACTCTCACCGGACTGATGACTAGGGAACCCTAGGAACACACATATACATCTCTAACTATACTACTAACTAGTAGCATACAGAACAGAAAATATATACAAATAAAAGTAGAGCATTAAACGAGCAACTCGGCTCTCGGGCTTCAAGATAAGTCGTCGATCATATCGCCTGCATCTAGCCAGTGGTATAGTTCTAGTGTAATTAAGCGTTGAATCAAAGATACAGTTCTAAAAAAACTCAGCAAGAATAAAATTGTTCTTGCCATTTATTAATAATAAAATATCACATGACAAAAATTATCTTCCCTTCACCAAGAATAAAATAAAATAATTATCTGTGCCTCACTTAGGCAGATGCGCTTAATAAGTGTCTTCCTTGCATCTTAATACTACTGCAACAAGTATCTCTTGCATAATAACATTTAAATAAACACATAGTTTAATTAATGACAGTGGTGTCTGTCCTACCTGTTTACTAAAATTTGGCTTTAACGCTCATCGCAACAAATATACTCCCTACATAATACAATCGTTAAAGTCTTCAAATTTAAACCATATGTTCCTAAATATAATAAAAATAATAATTAACACTAAAATAATAACGTATTTACATTTTATACATGATCGCACGATATAAAAATAACTGTCTCTAATTCATTAGAGTTCATTTCTTCACTTTCCTCCTGTCTTATCATCTTTCTTTACGTGTATCACCATCTTTCTGCGTATCTCACACAATAAACTAGTCCAAATAGGAGTTTGTGTGTCAATTCCATGTGAATCATAAATACGAACAATGAAGTTAATATGTCATCACTTTAGTGTACAACTCTGGTATTTCAATAATTAATAATAAAACAACTAACAATGCACGACCGTTCAGATAAGCTCTTCAATCAAAATCGAGTGTGTGTGGCATGAATCCTCACTCCCACACTCCTATCTCCTCCAAATACAAAATATGACTTCTCTTGCTCAACACAAAATATTACAAAACCTTTCTTCAATTACTCACGGTGCATATTATCGCGTCTCTAGTTACGCCTTTATCAATACAAATGCATTTCATCAACCTTCCTTTTCTTAGCACGCTCACAAACTTATACCGTTCCATATCAACTACTTTCACCAAAGTATGATATTTAGTATTCCTACTAGAAATTACAACTGTAATGACGTTCATGAATACGTCTCTCTTCCTTCTACAAACTCCTCTATCGATTATACATCTCGTGCTATGTCCAAATACTTTCCATGTACTTCCTCCCTTCGCTTCACATATTACTTTGTTACAATATATCGCTTAGTTCTGAATTTCAAGTCTGCTTGTGTCTGTTATGAAAATAACAATAAGCTTCCCTCACGTTTATATTCGTAATAAATATTTATATCTCTCCTTCCATCTTACTGTATCGTTTCATGATAAATATACATCCATAACATTTTATAATAACGATTCTCGTTCAGTTATGCATTCAACTATCGCATACTGTTCCATTCCGTACATCAAAATTCTGGATTTTACAGTGTCATTACATTACTTGCATACAAGAGTTACCTCAATGCCAATATAGAATACTTCTGTTAACTATATCGTTCTATACATCTTATTTCGTTTCTGAAATGAATAAACTCTCCACTTATAGGATCCTCTGTCCTTCCTTTTCTCACTTCAAGTAATAAACTATTCACTTTCGTCACACACATGACTATTCTTCTTTCTCTGATATATTTCTTATTTCTCACAAAGTTGTGCTTCATTTCTCTTGTTTCAATACAAATATATTATCGTTCTTCAATATTTCCTCAAATAAACAAAATTCTCTAATATATCATCAAATCTACTAAGTTCTCCAATGTTACAATAAATCTACGGAATTCTCCAATGGTACAATAAATCTACGGAATTCTCCAATGTTACAACAAGTCTACGGAATATACGTTCGCAATCGCAACGAAATCGTTCGTAAGTAAAATTTTAACGCTCTAAAATTGACAATGAAAAATACTAACGATGTCTAACATCATCGATCAAGACTTCAAAATACGTCCAAATGACGTATGAAAATAACTATCGCATTTTCTAAAATTAACTAAAACTTTCAAGACACTAACAACATAGGTTAATAAATGCAAATATGTTGGTCAATATTCTGGAATAACGTAAACAAAGTCTAACTACAGATATGAAAAATGCACTCTTCTACCTTCCTTCTGAGATCGTTGGTGACAGACCTGATGACTCCTCTGTCCTCGAAACGTCACCGTATGGTTTCTGGAATGCTGCGTGCTGCTCCAGTCTGGCTGTGTTATGTCACCTCCGCCTTGAGTGGACTGCATTAAAGTTGAACGACCTGGTGTGTAGTCTCCAGAACATGATATCAGCTGGCTTCCCGCTCGCGACCCACTTCTCTCGTGCAAGATGATGACACGTCCTCCCCTCTGCTCTGCTGGCCTCACGTCCATCAGTCCTGGGTTCCTTGTCGTCTCCATCACGCATCCGCTCGTCTTCTTCTTCTCAGATCTAGATGTTCTTTGAAGTCGGTAGTTTGCATAGTTCTTCCCATCATGAAAAATCACCTCCATGTCGTGAAATTCCCTTGTAGTAGCTTGCAACGTTATGTTAGCGAAAACTGCGGTGGTCTGCAGTTCGCTATGCATACTGCTATGTCATCCTGGTCATTTCTGAATCCCACCGGTTCAGTATAGTGCTATCTTCCCATCATGGTGAATTTAAAACATCATTCTCACCGCGCAATTGTTTGTAGTCGTAGTTCTTTCCCTTCGACCTAAATTTTTAATCATTCTTGTCTAGATTATTGAATTTTCAATGGTTTAAGTCTCCCTTCTTCAAACTTTCGTTCTGCGTAGTTAGGTGTTCGATGTTCAGTTTGTAACTTGCAGCGTTATCTATCGTCGTAGATTTTTTCTTTTAGAATATGATGAATAACGTTTCTCAATACTGTTGACTTGCAATATTAATTGTTTGTTTCCATTACAACTTGCTTCATCTTGAAGTCTCCAGTTCACAAAACCTTTGTCTAATACTTCTGAAGAGTAAATACAATATACGTCTTGTCTTCCCGACGGTCCATGTAGAAAGAGCCTCGTCTGCTAGTGTCACCTAGCCTCCTCGGTTAGATTTCCCTCGTAAATCTGATCAACTAGCCTCCAATCGCTATGAATATTAACAAATTCATACATAATTTCTCTCTCAGTCTTTCAATTTAAAATCTGTTTTGCCAATTAAATTTCTTTTTCTCTACTGGTGAATTCAATGTGCAACACTCTTATAAAATATTAAAATAAAGATTTTAATATTTGTTCCTTCCTCAGTATTCAAACTAATTTCCGATTGGTTCTCGCCTGAAAGTGGCGCACTTCTGCCTCGCGCTGGCTTCCCCCACTCTTGATACTGACGAGTGTCTGACTTCAAATCCACCTTCGCTCTCTCCTCGCATCAAAAACAGGTTTCTCACCGCGCACCTCGTTAAAAGTTTCGACTTCCAAAAGAGTATCTCTATCATTCACTCATGGTTAAAAATTTACCAAATCTTAAAATCTCCATTATGCATGATATAAAAATATTTCTTGAGACGATAATTTTCCCAAATGCTTGTATTAACGTTCTCTTCCATCCGGACTGCTAATTTAGTCGAAAATTCCAATTTTCAAATATGCCATTTTTCTGATGTGGTCCTTGGTTCAGACCTCATCCTGTCTTCTCCTCTCTCCTAGACATGATTTCGAGTGCATTTCCCCATTCGACCTTATAAGAAAGTATAAGAATGGACTTTCTGTTACTGCATATCGTTACTAATCATAAATATGCTGTCGAAATTGTGTCTCTATTGAATCTTGGGGTAAAATCTCTTTAACTTAGAATGATTGTATTTCCCAATTATACGATTATCACTCACTCTAGCTATGGCATAGCAATTATTTCCATAAACCTTCGCTACTTTGAACGGCCCTTTGAAAATATTACTGAATTTTACAAATATTTTCTTCAAGACGTCAGCCTTCACATTTGTTCTCGTCAGAACCAAGTCTCCTTCTCTTAGTGGTCTGCTGAATCGCTTGCCTCTCGTTCTCTTCAATCGCTTTTCTGCGGACTTGTTGAGATGTTCTCTGGCTTCTTCTATCCTTCTGTCCATTGGCATCTCTATATCTTCTTGGATATCTATGATTCCATCCCATGGTCTTCTAAGTTTTTCATTATAATGCAGTATTGTTGGAATCTCATTCGTGCTCTCATGACGAGTGCTATTCATGCAGTATTCTACCAGTGGTATCACCTTCACCCAATTCGCATGATTTTCAGAACTGTATAAGCGAATGTTCTTTGATAGTTCCAAAAATCGATCTTTCAATAGGATTAGTTTGTGGACTTCTCACAGAACTATAAATATGACTTATATCCAATCTCTCCATAGTTTCTTCGAATTCTGCAGCTGTATATTGAGTTCCATGATCCGTTATTAATTTCTCTGGCTTTCCTAGCTTCGGTATCACGTTCTTCTCTAAATGCTTCAGAGCTGCTTTTGTTGTTGCTCTCTGCATAGGGTTTAGCATAATGATTTTAGAAAATACATCCATGGTGACAAGTACATATTGATTTCCTTGTAAGCTCTTCGGTGCAGGCCCGAAAATGTACTGGCTGAACAATTCCAATTGCTTCGTTGGTATAATAGCCTTCGGTTTCTCAAATAGCAACTCTGAATTGTATTTGTTCTTCTGGCAAAGTTCACAAGATTGTATGACGATAGCAATAGATTCTCGCATGTTAATCCAATAAAAGTTTTCCTGGGCAGTACTGTAGGTTTTGTCTAACCCTCCATGACCTATAGACTTGTGTGTTAACCATACAACTGGTACAATTAATTCTGGTGGTATCACTACTCTGATCTTAGTATGACCCACATCCACATATTTACGGACTTTGTCTCCCTGCCATACAAAGTGTCTAGATTTCCTTCTCATCTCCTCGAAAGTAGCATTCTGTACATTTAATCTTCCTGACAAATACTTATACATGTTTCTCAGAAATGCGTCCTTCCTTTGAAAAGTTGAGATTCAAGCTAACCTGTTCAATGTTGCCTGGTCTTGGTCATCAGTTTGTATGACATTAACTCTGACGTTAGTCTTGGCTGTTGCATGCCTTGACAATATATCTGCTAACAGATTATCTTTGCCTGGCACGTGACTAATGGTTGCATTGAACTGTTGCAAGAACATAGTCCATCTAGTCGTTCTGTCGCTAGACAAATCAGACTTCAGCATGAATTCTAATGCCTTATGGTCGGTTTAATAATTATAGGATGGCCTATCAATAGCTTTTTCCAATGTTGTAATGCATTTATGACAGCTAAAGCTTTCAGCTCTGTAGTGTAGTAGTTCACCTCGTGTGACCTGAGCTTCCTACTATGAAAAGCTATGTAGTGGTTGTTCCCTTCAGACTCGTTCTGATATAATACAGCGCTTATTCCAATCCTAGATGCGTCTGTTTCCACAATGAATGTCCTCTCAAAATCAGGATATTCCAACTTAATGTTATTTTTAAGCATCTCCTTAGCTTGTACAAAGGCATTCTCTACTGTAGTGTCCCATTTCCATCGATTATTTTTCTTTAAGAGTTCGTGAAGTGGAGCCATCACTTCCGAATAACGTGGACAATGACTACTCAAAAATTGGCAAATACCTAAAAATGCTCGAAGATCCTTAATCTTCTTAGGTCTAGGAAATTCCGAAATAGCTTCAATTTTGTCATTGTTTGGATGATAAACAAATTGATCTATGGTGTGTCCTAAAAAATTTATTTTCTCTTGGAAAAAGTGACATTTGTTGAAGTTGACTTTAATATTTGCTTCTCTCAAGTCTTCAAATAACCTTCTCAGATGCAATAAATGCTGTTCTAGCGTTTCTGAGGAAATTACCAGGTCGCCGACATAACATATAACGTACTTCGTTACCTCTTCGCTCAGCTTATTATCGAGAGCTCTAATAAGTGCTGGGCTCGAGTTCACTAACCCAAACGGATCCCGACGAAACGTAAAAATTAGTTTCGTTAAATAGAAAACCAGTATAGCATCTGCTA
Source organism: Meconema thalassinum (assembly GCA_946902985.2). NCBI lineage: Eukaryota > Metazoa > Arthropoda > Insecta > Orthoptera > Tettigoniidae > Meconema > Meconema thalassinum. The sequence continues at coordinate 150,874,835 of OX336397.1, forward strand.
TCTTCAGTCAACTCAATTTGGTAAAAGCTGGCCGTCAGGTCGATGACGGAAAAACAGGTCTTTCCACGGAATTTTCTCAGTAATTCCGTTATCTTCGGTGGTCTGTCTTGTTCTTTCATCGTTAACATATTGATTTGACGGGCATCTAAACAAACCCTCAAGCTTCCATCTGCCTTCTTCACCACAGTGATTGGGTTTAAATAAGGAGTAGCCTGCTTCTGAATAATACCATCCCTTTCCATGCCTTTAATAATCTCTGCAACTTCTTCGTGATATTTTTCAGGTATCGGATAGAGTTTCTTCTGAAATGGAGCGTTATCTATCAAGCGAATCTGATATTTGAAGCCTTTAATCACCCCTGGTTTATCATCAAAAATATCAGTGAAGTGTGAAATTAGTGCCTCCAATTCCTCCTGATAATATCCACAATTTCTATGTGATAGTTAGGACGTCTTTTCCGTTCCTCTTGTACTTCCAATACCATCTCTTCCAATCTCCCTTCTTTAATATCATCTTCCATGCAGTACTCTTGTTCCTTCGAACTTGAAGTTCAAGCCTCTGCTTCGCTATTGTTAAATCTGATAATTCCATTCTTCAGGTCAGTGACAGCTCCTGACTGTGTAATAAAATCAATACCCAGTATTGCATCAAAACTAATGTTACTGAGCACTATGAATACCTGTTCATATCTCTGCTCATTTATATAAAATTCCACCAATGCTTGTACTTTGCACTTCATAGTTTTGTCATTAAATACTCCTCTCGCTTTTAGGTAGATTTCATTAGAAAGCTAACTATTGCAATGGGTACCATGTTTCGACTTCAGGAAAATTTCGACATATCTTCGCGTTTCACATCCCCCAGACCCCAAAACCACCGTCAATTCAAAAGTTTATATATAATTTATGTATATATGTATCTATATATCAGTTTCTTTTGGACACGATAACTGCCGTAATTTTGTACCAATCACTTTGAATTTTTTTACATAATATGTATCCCTATAAAATCTCGGTCGAGTTCGTTAATGGGCAAAATCGGTCGAAGGGTGTGAAAATGGGGGGCTTTTTTCGAAAAAGAGAAATTTCGCTATAACTCTCTTAATACGTGAAATATCGAATCCATTCAAAGTTCATAATATGTGTCGGATAAGTGCCAAAAATTTATGTCAAATAAGTTTTTTGATAGCACCAACCATTGACCAAAGGGGTGGAAAAAAGTGTTTTTTTCGGGAAACATTAATCATATCTCTCTTAATAGGCACAATATCAAAACGGTACAAAATGGAAAATATTCCCCTAATAATTGCCTAAAACTTTTGTCTGAAAGAATTTTTGATATGACCCACCATTACGCCAAGGGATGAGAAAAATGATTTCGGAATTTTAAAAAATGCCAAGTGCCATCAGAGGTTACCATAACAACGCTTTTAAATTGATAAGGGATGATCTATCAGAGGTTGCCAAGACAACGCCATTGACGAGATCACATTCATTTTTAGCCTATTTTCAATTTTGAAAAAATAGGCTTATGAGATCACCTTTTGTCCGTGTGTGTGTGCGTGTGTGTGTGAGGTGTGTGTGTGTCCCCTAATAAAATCTAAACGGCTGGAGCGATTTCGATGAAACTCGGTAAGTTCATAGCACTATTCCCGGCGACCTCGACTGTGCCCTTCAAATTTTGTTACGTCTCACCAATCCAACATGGCGGCTGTGCGAAATATTTCACTAGCATTCAATATCTCCGAAACTATTACCGATATCGCCCTGAAATTGTGTACGGTGATAAAGGGCACTACTGGAAGTTCACCTATGAGACTTTAAAAAACCTGGTGACTACAAAACCAACATGGCGGTCAAGCAAAGTTGAGACATTTAAATAGACTTTTCTCGCGATTTAACTATCCAAACGTAATGAAACTTGGTACAGCAAATGTTTATACACATTGTAATGCACTGGAGTCTAATTTAGTTCAATTGTTTACATAACCTCAAAATGGCGGCTGTGCGAATGATTTCACTGACATTCTATATCTCCGAAACTATTACAGATATCACCCTGCAATTTTGTACGGTGATTAAGGGTACTGATACAAGTTTACCTATGTATATTTCATAAACCTGTAAAGTACAAAACGAACATGGCGACCAAGCGAATTTGAAATATTTTAATAGACTTTTCTCGTGATTTAACTCTCTGAGCGCAATGAAATGTGGTACAGTAAATGATTTTGCAGATTGTAATGCACTGCCATATAATTTAATTCAATTGTTTACATAACCTCAAGATGGCGGTTGTGCGAAATTTTAAAATTAAGTTTTTATTTCTTGTGTCGTAATCATGCGATCGAAGTGAAAGTTTGAATGATGAACCTAGGCAATAATTGTCCTTGAATGGTAGATAACTCTATGGCCTATACATATAACAATCCTAAATGGCGAGCTTACGAAATATTTAACGGTTCTCAATATCTACGAATCTTTTACAGCAACCAAACTGAACTTTTTTATGTTCATAGAGACTATGAACATATGTCCACCTATAGGACTTTCAGTAACCTGGTGAGCACAAATCCAACATGGCGGCGACGCGAAGTATAAATATTTAAATGGACGTTTCCCGCGAATCAACTATCCGAGTGCCGTGAAACGTTGCACTTTAAATGCTTATACAAATGTTGATCCACTGGCATCTAATTTATTTCAATTGTTTGCATAATCACAAGATGGCTGCTGTGCGTAATTTTAAAATCTCGTTTTTACTTCTTGTGTTCTAATCATGCGATTGAAGTTTGATACCTCACGTACACATTAATCTTAATGTAATAGTACAAAAATAAAAATCCAACCTGGCGACCATCTGAAATATTTAGACGGTTCTCAATATCTACGAATCTGATACAGCAATTAAACTGCAATTTTGTATGTTGATAGAGGCAATTAACATGAGCAGGATATATGAAAATAGGCTGTATAGTTCTTCACGGAACTACTTGTTAGCCTACTTTTCACACTTTTCAAAAATGAGGGAAAAGTAGACTTATAAGATATATCCGGGAAAATGTGTCTGTCCTTCTGTCTGTCCTTCTGTCTGTCTGGCTGTGTGTGTGTGTGTGTGTGTCCCCTATCAACTCCTAAACGGCTGCAGCAATCGAAACCAAATTTAGTATGAGTAAAGATGTATACCGGAATATCTCAGGCCCATATTTGAAAAAGATGCCAGTGCTACCAACTGCTAAAAAACGCACTAGAAATTTGAGCTCCATGTTGGATATCTTGGAAGGTATACATGGGAGCTATTCTAAAATTGGCACACATGTAGATAATACTATTTCAGTTTAATTTCCAGGTGGCCATACATGACAGCGTTGTCAAAATAATTTTAAGCCTTCCAATTTTTAAATGCATATAACTTCTACACTATCAATTGGATTTCAACCAAATTTTGTATGTAATATGTGTACATAAACGTATATGACTGGGTGTATTCTTAAGAGCCACCAGGGCTGTCAACTGTTAATAATTGCTCTCTATTTTGTATCCAAATATATCAGAAAGTATGCAAGCCGACAGCTTTAAACTATGCACACGTAAATTACCCGACATTTTACATTAATTTGGAGTAACTTATATACGTCAGTTCTACCAACATGATTCTAAGCCTGCTGATAGGACCAATTTTTAAATACATGTAACTTCTTTACCAACAAATGGATTTCATCCAAAATTGGCACAAAAATATATAATATTTCAGATTATTTCTGACCAGCACTCGCATGACATTGTTGCCAACATGCTTTTACGTGTACTAACAGATCCAATGTCTAAATCCATGTAACGTCCTTTGGACTTCAACCTTATTTTGTATTCTGTACCTTAGGAGATGGAAGTAAGAATATATTCTGTCACCAGAGCTGCCAACTGTATTGCTCTATTAGGCTACATTATGCCTTGTATATCTTATTTCGAACAAATTAAGACATTTCGATATTACCCACTTAATTTCGTCATTATTCTAGATTGGTTCATATAATGTAGATTAATCTATGGCATGAATCTTAATTTTAAGAAAAGTAGGCTCTTTAGTTCGTCACGGAACTTCTTGTTCCATCTGACTATGAGGGAAGCGGCCAACTGGTAGCATGCTGAACTTCTATGCCCAAGGTGCTGGTTCAAAGCCGATCAAAGTCGCCGGATTTTCTAAGAGCGCTAAAAATCCATCAGCATGCTTTCCTTCGGAGGGGAAGTTACAACGTTCGTTGCAAGTTGCTGGTTGCGGTGGCATCTAGCAGCCAAGTTCACAGCTAGGTGTCGTTGACGTTAGTATTTGGTACAAAATTAGGTACTACTACTTAAAATTGACCGTCTGCAGACCTTACCTGAATTACAGACTAATACAGTCATCACAAATAACACCGTTTATCAGACAGATTCTACACACACCCAATGTACACGGGGTTACATGACCACCTTGTCGCAGCCCCTAAACTGAGGAACCAACCAACATCCCTGCGGGAGATAAAATTTTGCGTGAAGAAGTAACAGACTGTTAGATAGTTCCAAACCTTGCATAAGGACAGTGTGATCACAAGTATAAAAATTAACCCCAAATGACAAGAAGGTTACCATCCCCATAAGACAGTAAAATGTTAAAAGTATGCATAGAAAGACGAAAAAATGTTAACTAACCTCCAATTGTAAAACACTTTCTCGCAATAAATGAGGTCTGATCCTCCTACGAAAACCTGCTTATTTTGCCTATTATAGCCTATCCCCTAGTTTGCCCGGTGAAATCTACCTCCGCCTTCCGGCGTGCCGAGAGGAATTTTTATAGTGGATACAGGCAATGCAGTTAATAAATTCTCAGCTTCTAACTTCTGGAATCTACTCTCAGATAGGACTGAGGCTGTAGCACCGGTGTCTATAAGGGTTTTTAAAGTGTTCTCTCCTACTTTCATTTGGATTATAGGTAATCTGGCTGTATTTCCTTTCTTCGGCTTCTCTCTCTCGTATAACAATTCCTCATCGGTGACCTCGTATAGTTCGTTGATGGCGATCACATGCCTCGTTATTGTGTGATTTACGTCTTCATCTACCTTCGTTTCTGATTTGGCGTTTTTTTTGTCCATTCCTGTCGTGGTTTTGGCCTTCACGACTGGTTCCTGGTTGAGGTTCGTCTCTCACTTGTGCCTGTTGTTGGGTTGTTCCTTTCTCTCTTCTCTATCTCTCTGAATTCTTCTGTAATCCTGGCTTTCTCTTTCTCGTTCTTCATAGTATCTTTGAACATTCCCATCATCTCTCCATCTGCTCCTCTGATAGTTGTTCCTCGGTTGTTGTTGCTGTTGGTTGCCATCGTTCCAGTTCCTATATCTGGAATACCTTCTTTGTTCTCCCTCATTCTGCCTGTCGGGGTAGTTATTTCTTTGAAATCCCCTCTTATTATAGTTGTTATTTTGTTATCTGGACCCCCTCTGTCTGTCGTTCCAGTACCTGTTTTTATATGGTCAACCTTCTCTGGCTCTATTGTAGCCTGGATCATACCTGGTCCTACCATAGTTGTTATGTCTTATTGGTCCTGTCCTAGCTGGTGTTACATCAGTCTGTTGTTGCTGATCAACCAACACTGTGTGTACCTCTCTGTTCTCATGCCTGTTTCTCGAATTCTGACTGTTGGTTTGTCCTTGAGATCGCGCTATAAAACCTGTGTGGTCTAATCTTCGCAGGAACTCAGCCACGTCTTCTAAAGTGTTTACATTAGACGAAATCAGGTGTTTCCTAACCTCGGCTGGTAATTGTCTGGATACGACATGTATCAACTCCGGTTCTGACAATGGTGTATGAAGATGTTGCAAGCGGGCTAATTCGTTAGTGAAGTAGCTCGCATAACGTGCCGGTACAAGGTAAGGATATTTCTGCGAATTTATTTTTGCTCTGATGTCTTGTTGCAACTCTTCGCTCCAGAATCGTTTTAACAATGCTTCAGAGAATTCGTCGAACGAAGTATAGGTATATCTAAACGCTCTATGCCAAATTAACGCTTCTGCTGACAAGTACTTCTCCACTACTCTCATCTCTCTCTCTAGGAATTTTATTCTCCTTCAGGTAGTAACGCATGTCTCTTAAAAATTCAACGGCGGTGACGTTTCCTTCCCCCGTGAACTTATCTGGTTTCTCCTCACGGCTTTTAATCACTACCACATTCTGATTGTTTCTACTGGGAATCTGATCGTATGTCCTTCCTACCATGTCCGGTTCTCTTATATTCATCTCGGTGTGTTCCGATCCAAAAGTGTTATGGCGTGGCCTACTAAACATTTGAGTGTCTACGCTCTCCTTATCCTCTTCCTGTTCACCTTGTCTGAATCCTAGTCTGTGCAATTCTCCTTTCAGTTCACTGTCTCTCTCTTTAAAGAATGCGTGTAGATATTTTTTCATGCTGGATGTGTCCCTCATCGACAGTGCTTTCATCTGTTCGTTAAGATGACCTATCTCTTTCTCCTGCTTAGACTTGACTTTAGCTATTTCATTTTTGAGCTCATCAACTAATTGTCTAATTTTATCTAATTCTTTAAGTTTAATTCTATCGGTTTTGCTCGTAATTTCGCTGATTGCTGTAACATGGGATTCCTCTAAAGAGTCTATTCATTTCGTTAATTCCTCTCGCAACCCAGTTACATGAATATTAGTCTTACTTTCTATGTCCTTAACCTCTTTCATTATCTTACCATGCATTTCATAGATGTACTCACTACTACTCTTTAACGCCTCTTCTTTCAAATTTAACACAGCTTCAACAATACATTTGTTTATATCAACATTTATGCCCTCAGATATCAATTGTTGTTGATTTGTTACCTTTTGTTGGAGCTCACCAACTGTACCAGTTAAGGTAGTCAGCTGATTCTGCAACTCCCCTTGGGACCCTGAAATTGTGTTGAAATGGTTTGTGTTGTCAACCTTTATAGTATCTATGCTATTTTGTAGATTTTGCTGTATCTCTTGTTTCATGTTGTCCATACTATTTTGTAGCTCCTGTAGTCGTTTCTCTGCATCAGCTTGTGGCTTTTCTTCTTTCTCTCTGGCTTCGTTTTGTGCCAGTCGACTCTCTTCCTGAGCTAATCTACTCATTTCTTGTCATACCCTTCCTTCATTCTGCGCCTTCTCTAGGGCTTTCTTTATCACCTCCTGTGCTTTCTTCGCTTCTTCTTGTGCCAGTCGATTTTCTTCTTGTGTCCTTTCTAAAGACATCTTAATCTCTTCCTGTACTTTCTTACTTTCTTATTTCGCCAGTCTACTTTCTTCCTGTGCCAACTTGCTCTCTTCTTTCAAAGCTGTCGTAGTATCCTTAATTTCTTTCCCTATCTTTTTAGTGTTTTCATGTGTAATAGTGTGCAGGGCTTCAACTTCGGCAGTTAATCCTTCCTGACTGGTCCTCATCTGCTCCAGTATCGACCTGATATAGGTCATGTCCTCAGACGACATAATCTTATACAATGAGAAAATATGGGAAGTATTACTATACTAAACACAGCGAAATTCCAGGATGACCAACATTTATAATTTCTTACGATTTACTCACGCATTCCGTAGATATGTTCTCCTACCTTACTTACGTCAATACTAACAATGTCTAACGGTATCTAGCACAATCAATTACCTAACATTGAACTTGCTTCAACACTTAATTCTAACCAAAATGTATTTAAATATGACATGACTTTACATTTATCGTTATACTCGACCAAAAAGTATTTCGCCGGAACAATGCAATATATGCCTCACAACGAATTGTACTCCACATATCAAACATCGGGAATTCATCTCCTCAACTTGTTAGATTGGGATCGGCATTTAAAATATATACAAAACACGACTGTGTCGTACACCAAACATGCCTAAAATAGCCGTGATTACGAAATATCACCTAGTGTAACAAATTCGACACAACCGCTGGTCACTCAGCACTGGGAAATCAATTTTACAAATTCCATAGACCCATGCACTCGACAACGTCGAAGCCCCTCTAGATGGGCGACCATCAATTAGATATGTTATATATGCACCCGAATTCCTCTAGAGCACAGTCCCAAATCCGCACAGATGGTAAAAGGATCGTGAGAATGTCAACACCCGGCTATGAGTTGAACAACTCTCACCGGACTGATGACTAGGGAACCCTAGGAACACACATACACATCTCTAACTGTACTACTAACTAGTTGCATACAGAACAGAAAATATAAACAAATAGAAGTAGAACATTAACGAGCAACTCGGCTCTCGGGCGTTAAGATAAGTCATCGATCATCTGCCTGCATCTGGCCAGTGGTATGGTTCTAGTGTAATTAAGCGTTGAATCAAAGAAACAGTTCTAAAAAACTCAGCAAGAATAAAAATGTTCTTGCCATTTATTAATAATAAAATATCACATGACAAAATTATCTTCCCTTCACCAAGAATAAAATAAAATAATTATCTGTGCCTCACTTAGGCAGATGGGCTTAATAAGTGTCTTCCTTGCATTTTTATACTACTGCAACAAGTATCTCTTGCTTAATAACATTTAAATAAACACATCTTATATATAAAAGTGAAAGTCTGTATGTATGTATGTATATGGGTGGGTTGGTTCAGTATACAAATCCACACCGTTTCACCAATCTCAACCAAATTTTGCATACACATAGTTTAGGACCCAGAAGGAACAACTAGCTACATGAATTTTCGATAGCCTTTCTCATTCTTCTGATTTCGGCCCTTTTGCACTCAAGCACAGGCTAATCAAATCATAAAATATACTCACGAAGGAATGGCAAGGCAGATAGTTTCCATGGCAACATAGCTCAAGTCAAGACACGGCCGAATGGATCCGAGTTGCGCTCTGCACTACCGGTATTGAAAATGAGGATCTTTACTTGAAATCCCGTTAGTTACTCAACTGCTCACACAGCACTGTCAACCGAGTATAGCATAACAAAGACTTGACACTATCTACTAGATATTTGTCAAATACCACTCGCTCACTCACACATTCATCACGAAATCTCAGAAACCACCCAACGGATTGGAATGAAATTTGGTATGCAGCTTCATCAAGGGCCGAAAATGCCCACTAAGAAACGATTTTTGGATATTCAGGTTGTAAAGGGGTGTTAAGGGGGTAGACCTGCATTTCATTGAATAGGAATATCTCCCGATTGGTTTCATTGGGGGATGTGATAATCGGCATATAAACTCATCATTAAAAATAAGAAGACACTTGTCTGAGGGTTTTTCGATGTGGTGCATGTTATAAGGTGAAAGGGGTGAAAAGTGGGGGTTGAAAGATCCTAACGGAGCCTGTATCTCTTAAACGACATAGGCGAGGAGTTTGAAACTCAGCGGAAGAAAATCAGCATAAAAAATAAGTAAATAGGTGTTTGACCGTTTTTTCATAAATCCAATTTAAGGGGCCCATGGGGAGGTGTTAAATTCTGGGTAAAAAAAACAGGAAAGAAAGTGTCCTAACCGATTGACTCACTCGCTCTTCAAACTCAGGGGGAAGAACTGCTTAAAAATAAATATATATGTGTTCGACAGTTTTTTTTTTGATAAATCAAATTTAAGGGGTTCATCGGGAGGGGTGAAATTCTGAAGAAAAGAAATTGAAAGAAAATGTCCTGACTCACTCACTCACTCATCATCGCCCAGCCAAAAATATTGAAGTTGGAAACATGTCATTTTCGGGATATGTTCGTTGTATGTCAAAACCATACACTAAGGGTGGATTTTTGAATATTCAGGTGATAAAGGGGTCTTAAGGGGGTTAAACCTGCATTTCAATGAATAACAATATCTCACGAGTGGTTTCTTTTGTGGATGTGATACTCGGCATATAAACCAATCATTTAAAATAAGCAGACATGTGTCTAAGGGTTTTTCGATGTGGTGTATTATTATGAGGTGAAAGGGGTGAAAATTGGGGGTTGAAGGATTCCTAACGAAGCGTGAAGGCCTATCTCCTAAACGACATGGGCGAGAAATTTGAAACTCAGGGGGGAAAAATCAGCTTAAAAATAAGTAAATCGGTGTTCCACCGTTTTTTCATAAATTAATGTAAGGAGCCAATGAGATGGGGTGAAATTCTGGGGGGAAAAAAGGAGAGAAAGTGTCCTAACTGACTGACTAACTCACTCACTCATCAAACTCAAGGGAAAAAGACAGCTTAAAAATAAGTTAATAGGTGTTCAAGCCTTTTTTTCATCAATCCAATTTAAGGGACCCATGGGGGAGGGGTGAGATTCTGGTAAAAATAATTGAAAGAAAATGTCCTGTCTGACTCACTCACTCATCACGCCTAGCGAAAACTATTAAAGTTAGAAACATGAAATTTTGGGAATATGTTCGCTGTATGTCGAAAACGTCAACTAATGAATGATTTTTGTTATTCGGGTTTTAAAGAGGTGTTAAGGGGGTAAACGTGCATTTCATTGAATAACGATATCTCATGAGTTGTTTCTTTGGGGATGTGCTATTCGGTATGTAAGCTAATCATTAAAATAATCAGACATATATCTAAGGGTTTATCGATGTGGTGTACATTATGAGGTGAAAGGGGTGAAAATTGGGGGTTGAGGGATTCTTAACGGAGCGTGTATCTCTTAAACGACATAGGCGAGAAGTTTGAAATTCGGCGGGAAAAAACAGCTTAAAATATAAGTAAATAGGTGTTCGACCGTTTTTTCATAAATCCAATTTAAGGGGCCCTTGGAGAGGGGTGAAATTCTGGGGGGAAAAACAGGAAATAATGTGTCCTAACTCACTCACTCATCAAACTCAGGGGGGAAGAACAGCTCGAAAATAAGTAAATAGGTGTTCGACCGTTTTTTTTTCATAAATCCAATTTAAGGGGTTCATGAGAGGGGTGAAATTCTGAAAAATAATTGAAAGAAAATGTCCTAACTTACTCACTCATCATCCCCCAGCCAAAATTATTGAAGTTAGAAACATGACATTAAGGGGCTATGTTCGTTGTATGTCGAAAACGTCCACTAAGGAAGGAATTTTGGATATTCAGGTTCTAAAGGGGTGTTAACGGGGTAGACTTGCATTTCATTGAATAACAATATCTCCCGATTGGTTTGCTTTTGGGATGGGATACTAGGCATATAAACTCATCATTAAGAATAAGAAGACGCATGTCTGAGGGTTTTTCGATGTGGTGTATATTATGAGGTGTCTGTGTGAAAAGTGAGTGTTGAAGGATTCTTAACGGAGCAAGTATCTCTTAAAAGACAGAGGCAAAAAGTAAGAATCTCAGGGAGAAAAGTCAGATTGAAAAAGTAGTAAATTGGTGTTCGACCGTTTTTTCATAAATCCAATTTAAGGGGCTCATGGGGAGGGATGAAATTCTGGGGAAAGAAGTCCAGTAAGGAAGGATTTTTGGATATTCACTCATCATCCCCCAGCAAACCTATTGCAGTTAGAAACTTGAAATTTTGGGGATATGTTCGTTGTATGTCGAAAAAGTCCACTAAGGATAGATTTATGGATATTCATGTTCTGAAGGAGTGTTAAGGGGGTTAAACTTGCATTTCATTGAATAACAATATCTCACGAGTTGTTTCATTTGGGGATGTGATATTCGGCATATAAACTAAGCATTCAAAATAAGCAGACATATATCTAAGGGTTTATTGATATGGTGTATATTATGAGGTGAAAGGGGAGAAAATTGGGGGTTGAAGGATTCTTAACGGAGCGTGCACTGTATCTCTTATTCAACATAGGCGATAAGTTTGAAATTCAGCGGAAAAAGCAGCTTAAAAATAAGTAAATAGGTATTCGACCATTTTTTCATAAATCCAATTTAAGGGGCCCATGGGGAGGAGTGAAAATCGGGGGGAAAAAACAGGAAAGGAAGTGTCCTCACTGATTGACTCACTTATTCACTCATCAAACTCAGGGGGAAAACAGCTTTAAATAAGTAAATAGGTGTTCGACAGTTTTTTTTTCATAAATCCAATTTAAGGGGTTCATGGGGAGGGGTGAAATTCTCAAAAATAAATTAAAGAAAATGTCCTGACTGACTCACTCACTCATCATCGCCCAGCCAAAATAATTGAAGTTTGAAACATGAAATTTTGGGGATAAGTTCGTTGTATGTCGAAAACGTCCACTAAGGAAAGAGTTTTGGATATGCAGGTTCTAAAGAGGTGTTAAGGGGGTAAACGTGCTTTTCATTGAATAACAATATCTCATGAGTGGTTTCATTTGGGGATGTGATACTTGGCATATATACTAATCATTAAAAATAAGCTGACACATGTCTAATGGTTTTTCGATGTGGTGTATATTATGAGGTGAAAGGGATGAAAAGTGGGGGTTGAAAGATTCCTAACGGAGCGTGTATCTCTTAAACGACATAGGCGAGGAGTTTGATTTTCTCCGAGTTTCAATCAGCTTAAAAATAAATAAATGAATGAAAATGAAAATCCACAGCCTGCTTCCAGTCTCCGACCGGGTCAGGAATAAAATGAATGAAGCCCCCATCTAGCGGCGAGGGTATGAACTGTGCCGGCTGCCGAGGCCTGACGCACTCCTCCGGGGAAATGATTAAATGAATGACAGATGAAGTGAAATGATATTGGAGAGTGTTGCTGGAATGAAATTTTGACAGGGAAAACTGGAGTACCCGGAGAAAAACCTGTCTGCCTCCGTTTTGTCCAGCACAGATCTCACAAGGATTGACCGGGATTTGAACCACGGACCCAGCGGTGAGAGGCCGGCGTGCTGCCGCCTAAGCCACGGAGGCTTTTAAATAAATGAATAAATAATTAAAATAAGTAGGTGTTCGACCGTTTTTTTCATAAATCCAATTTAAGGGGCCTATGGGGAGGGGTGAAATTCAGGAAGAAAAACGTCCACTAAGGAAGGATTTTTGGATGTTCACTCTCATCGACCAATCAAAACTATTAAAGTTAGAAGAAGGGGATATGTTTGTTGTGTGTCGAAAAAGTCTACTCAGGAGGGATTTTTGGATATTCAGGTTCTAAAGGGGCGTTAACGGTGTTGAACCTGCATGTCATTGAATAACAATATGACACGACTATGACGCGAGCGAAGCGAGGCTAAAAATGAGATGATGTGTGTCTGTGTATTACTCAATCACGCAAGAACCACTGGTCCGACTTACATGAATTTTACATGGAAGTACCTGATTTACCTGGTTAACATATAGGCTACTTTTGATTTCAATACTTTGCACTATTTAAAGATGGCGACCATTTTTGTGACGCCACTACACCCTTTGGTTTCAAACTTTCATATTTCCAGTTCAAATAAAAAATGAACGCTGAGAAATAGCAAACTTTTGATGGCATATGCGAGGTCTAAAATTAAATTTTCTATCCGAAAGGTATCTCCAACGGTTAGCGAGTAAAACCTAAATTTGTGCTATAAAACACGGTCAACGTCGAACGGTGTAGTTGGACAAAATGTTCCATCCTTAATCTCCCTCTGCGCAGCACCTCGCCTATCCCCTGTTTTAACTGTCACCTTCACATTTTAATTTATTTATGACGCGTAGCGAAGCACGGGTACTTCAGCTAGTAGTTTAAAGGGGCGTTAACGGGGTTGAACCTGCATGTCATTGAATAACAATATGACACGACTATGTTTACTAAAATTTGGCTTTAACGCTCATCGCAACAAATATACTCCCTACATAATACAATCGTTAAAGTCTTCAAATTTAAACCTTATGTTCCTAAATATAATAAAAATAATAATTAACACTAAAATAATAACGTATTTACATTTTATACATGACCGCACGATATAAAAATAACTGTCTCTAATTCATTAGAGTTCATTTCTTCACTTTCCTCCTGTCTTATCATCTTTCTTTACGTGTATCACCATCTTTCTGCGTATCTCACACAATAAACTAGTCCAAATAGGAGTTTGTGTGTCAATTCCATGTGAATCATAAATACGAACAATGAAGTTAATATGTCATCACTTTAGTGTACAACTCTGGTATTTCAATAATCTATATATAAAGCTCAATGTTTGTCTGTCTGTCTGTCTGTTATGTATACAAATCCACACCGTTTCACCGATCTGAACCAAAATCTGTATACTTACCCTTCGGAACCCTGCGGGTAACCCTGTCCACTTGAAATTTCCAACAGACCACCCCATTCCCTGCATTTAGGCCCTTTGGCCCAAATCTACACCGTTTCACCGATCTCAACCAAAATTTGTATACTTACCCTATGTAACCCTGTGAATAAAACTATCCACTTAAAATTTCGGACAGACCACCCCATTTCCTGCATTTAGGCCCTTTGGTGAACATCTACACCGTTTCACCGATCCGAACCAAAATTTGTATACTTACCCTTTGCAACCCTGCGGGTAACCCTGTCCACTTGAAATTTCGGACAGACCACCCCATTCTCTGCATTTAGACCCTTTGACCCAAATCTCCACCGTTTCACCGATCAGAACCAAAATTTGTATACTTACCCTTTGGTACCCTGCGAGTAACACTGTCTGCTTGAAATTGCGGACAGACCACTCCATTCCCTGCATTTAAGCCCTTTGGCCCAAATCTACACCGTTTCACAGATCTCAACCAAAATTTGTTATTTACCGTCTGGTACCCTGCGAGTAACACTGTTTGCTTGAAATTGCGGACAGACCACTCCATTCCCTGCATTTAGGCCCCTTGGCTTAAATCTACACCGTTTCACCGATCTGAACCAAAATGTGTATACTTACCCTTTCGAACCCTGCGGGTAACCCTGTCCACTTGAAATTGCGGACAGATCACCCCATTCCCCGCATTTAGGCCCTTTGGCACAAATCTACACCGTTTCACCGTTCAGACCCAAAATTTTTATACTTACCCTTTGGTACCCTGCGAGTAACATTGTCTGCTTGAAATTGCGGACAGACCACTCCATTCCCGGAAAGAGGACAGGGTATGTCCCAAAGGCAATTGAAAAATGGTGTAAAACCAGACCCGCTCAGGAAACCCTCAGGGTTGCCAGCTCCCGAAATCACCAGCCATGAGTCCTTGAGGAACTAGCACTATCCAGGGTGCACCAGAAGTGGTGGGGCTACACACACCCTGCCTTCTTGAGGGTCTTGAGCAGAAGACATGAGATATTAAGAAAAGAAAAAGAAGGCTGACACCTCGAAGAATGAGGCTATCAGGAATTATTAGACAAGGGTCAATTAAGGCGGGAAAGTGAAAGAGTCGCTAGGCCTCGGATACCCTGATACCATCGGGGTCGGAAGAGAACAAGAGTTTGACCAAGGGAGGCTGACAGGAAAGAGAACTGAAAGGAGCCCGGCATCAGTAAGTAGAAGCAATGCCGGACTCAGCTGGGGTCCCGTGGTCACAAACCCACGTCCCACAAGTTGTGACCCTGGTGGGTGGAGGGGGAAGAGGGGGCAGGGGTGAGAATAGCTTGCTCATTCATCGCGAGGTGACATGAGAGAAATGTCCAGACCCCACCGTGTTACCTGTTATTGCTGACTATGCTGATGTTCATACAGGGTCTTTGCTCAAACCGCTGTAGTGTTACGAAAGAATGAGTGATTCACCGGTCAATGTGAATAGGACCGGGACCCCCCTCCTCCCCGAACGTCTGTCATCACATATCGTCATCATCTGTGATATTCTCAGGTTCGTGCAGCTTGGACCCGAGCAGTACTCGATAATCTCTTTCACTACACGCATCGAGTATAGGCCTAAGCCAGAAAATAACGTTCAGACTTTGGAAGACATCGAAGGTAGAAATCTGAATTACCTATATCAGATTTAAAATTACACCATGTTCGTTTAGTAGTCATTTTTCATTACCTTATTATTATCATCATAAGGGCAAATGACCTAGATGTTACGCCCATTATACCACTAATCACCACACACAATAAGTCTTCATCGCCTGTGAATTTTGAAATATTTCTTTCTATCACGGTAGTTTGTAAGTTTGTCGTGTCACTTCAACTGTAGTTTTCATTACCATCCTCATCAAAAGGGCAAATGACCTAGATGTTACGTCCATTATACTACTAAGTAACACCACAGTCTTCATCGCCTGCGATTTTAAAATGTGTATTTCCATTAGTTTGTAAGTTTGATATACCCGTTCAGTAGTAGTAGTCTTCATTATCATCCTCATCAAAAGGGCAAATGACCTAGATGTTATGTCCATTATACAGTACTACTAGGCAACACCACAGTCTTCCTCGCCGGTAATTTAAAAATATGTATTTCTATTAGAGTGTAAGTTTATTATACCCGTTCAATAGTAGTCGTCGTCAGTACCATCTTCATCAATGACGTTGAATGTTAAGGAGACTGAAATATTATCATCATTCCACCGGGCGAAGCCGGGTACTACTGCTAGTTAATAATAAAACAAACTAACAATGCACGACTGTTCAGATAAGCTCTTCAACCAAAATCGAGTGTGTGTGGCATGAATCCTCACTCCCACACTCCTATCTCCTCCAAATACAAAATATGACTTCTCTTGCTCACCACAAAATATTACAAAACCTTTCTTCAATTACTCACGGTGCATATTATCGCGTCTCTAGTTACGCCTTTATCAATACAAATGCATTTCATCAACCTTCCTTTTCTTAGCACGTTCACAAACTTCTACCGTTCCATATCAACTACTTTCATCAAAGTATGATATTTAGTATTCCTACTAGAAATTACAACTGTAATGACGTTCTTGAATACGTCTCTCTTCCTTCTACAAACTCCTCTATCGATTATACATCTCGTGCTATGTCCAAATA
The DNA here is from genome assembly GCA_946902985.2 of Meconema thalassinum. Taxonomy (NCBI): domain Eukaryota; kingdom Metazoa; phylum Arthropoda; class Insecta; order Orthoptera; family Tettigoniidae; genus Meconema; species Meconema thalassinum. Next base: position 150,891,643 of record OX336397.1, read on the forward strand.
CTTTCAATATACTTCCTCCCTTCGCTTCACATATTACTTTGTTACAATTTATCGCTTAGTTCTGAATTTCAAGTCTGCTTGTGTCTGTTATGAAAATAACAATAAGCTTCCCTCACGTTTATATTCGTAATAAATATTTATATCTCTCCTTCCATCTTACAGTACCGTTTCATGATAAATATCCATCCATAACGTTTTATAATAACGTTTCTCGTTCAGTTATGCATTCAACTACCGCAAACTGTTCCATTCCGTACATCAAAATTCTGGGTTTTACAGTGTCATTACATTACTTGCATAAGAGAGTTACCTCAATGCCAATATAGAATACTTCTGTTAACTATATCGTTCTATACATCTTATTTCGTTTCTGAAATGAATAAACTCTCCACTTATAGGATCATCTGTCCTTCCTTTTCTCACTTCAAGTATTAAACTATTTACTTTCGTCACACACATGACTATTCTTCTTTCTCTGATACATTTCTTATTTATTTCTCACAAAGTTGTGCTTCATTTCTCTTGTTTCAATACAAATATATTATCGTTCTTCAATATTTCCACAAATAAACAAAATTCTCTAATATATCATCAAATCTACTAAGTTCTCCAATGTTACAATAAATCTACGGAATTCTCCAATGTTACAATAAATCTACGGAATTCTCCAATGTTACAATAAATCTACGGAATTCTCCAATGTTACAACAAGTCTACGGAATATACGTTCGCAATCGCAACGAAATCGTTCGTAAGTAAAATTTTAACGCTCTAAAATTGACAATGAAAAATACTAACGATGTCTAACATCATCGATCAAGACTTCAAAATACGTCCAAATGACGTATGAAAATAACTATCGCATTTTCTAAAATTAACTAAAACTTTCAAGACAATAACAACATAGGTTAATAAATGCAAATATGTTGGTCAATATTCTGGAATAACGTAAACAAAGTCTAACTACAGATATGAAAAATGCACCCTTCTACCTTCTTTCTGAGATCGTTGTTGACAGACCTGATGACCCCTCTGTCCTCGTAACGTCACCGTATGGTTTCTGGAATGCTGCGTGCTGCTCCAGTCTGGCTGTGTTATGTCACCTCGGCCTTGAGTGGACTGCATTAAAGTTGAACGACCTGGTGTGCTGTCTCCAGAACAGGTTATCAGCTGGCTTCCCGCTCGCGACCCACTTCTCTCGTGCAAGATGATGACACTTCCTCCCCTCTGCTCTGCTGGCCTCGCGTCCATCAGTCCTGGGTTCCTTGTCGTCTCCATCACGCATCCGCTCGTCTTCTTCTTCTCAGATCTAGATGTTCTTTGAAATCGGTAGTTTGCATAGTTCTTCCCATCATGAAAAATCACCTCCATGTCGTGAAATTCCCTTATAGTAGCTTGCAACGTTATGTTAGCGAAAACTGCGATGGTCTGCAGTTCGCTATGCATACTGCTATGTCATCCTGGTCATTTCTGAATCCCACCGGTTCAGTATAGTGCTATCTTCCCATCATGGCGAATTTAAAACATCATTCTCACCGCGCAATTGTTTGTAGTCGTAGTTCTTCCCCTTCGACCTAAATTCTTAATCATTCTTGTCTAGATTATTGAATTTCCAATGGTTTAAGTCTCCCTTCTTCAAACCTTCGTTCTGCGTAGTTACGTGTTCGATGTTCAGTTTGTAACTTGCAGCGTTTTCTCTCGTCGTAGATTTCTTCTTTTAGAATATGATGAATAACGTTTCTCAATACTGTTGACTTGCAATATTAATTGTTTGTTTCCATTACTACTTGCTTCATCTTGAAGTCTCCAGTTCACAAAACCTTTGTCTAATACTTCTGAAGAGTAAATACAATATACGTCTTGTCTTCTCGACGTTCCGTGTAGAAAGAGCCCCGTCTGCTAGTGTCACCTAGCCTCCTCGGTTAGATTTCCCTCGTAAATCTGATCAACTAGCCTCCAACCGCTATGAATATTAACAAATTCATACATAAACTCTCTCTCAGTCTTTCAATTTAAAATCTGTTTTGCCAATTAAATTTCTTTTTCTCTGCTGGTGAATTCAATGTGCAACACTCTTATAAAATATTAAAGTAAAGATTTTAATATTTGTTCCTTCCTCAGTATTCAAACTAATTTCCGATTGGTTCTCGCCTGAAAGTGGCGCGCTTCTGCCTCGCGTTGGCTTCCCCCACTCTTGATACTGACGAGTGTCTGACTTCAAATCCACCTTCGCTCTCTCCTCGCATCAAAAACAGGTTTCTCACCGCGCACCTCGTTAAATGTTTCGACTTCCAAAACAGTATCTCTATCATTCACTCATGGTTAAAAATTTACCAAATCTTAAAATCTCCATTATGCATGAAATAAAAATATTTCTTGAGACGATAATTTTCCCAAATGCTTGAATTAACGTTCTCTTCCATCCGGACTGCTAATTTAGTCGAAAATTCCAATTTTAAAATATGCAATTTTTCTGATGTGGTCCTTGGTTCATACTTCATCCTGTCTTCTCCTCTCTCCGAGAGATGATTTCGAGTGCAGTACCATCCCGGCATTTGCCCGAAGACGAAGTGGGAAACCACGGAAAACCACGTCGAGGATGGCTGAGGGGGAATCGAACCCCCTCTACTCATTTGGGCCACCCGAGGCTGAGTAGACCCCGTTCCAGTCCTCGTACCACTGTTCAAATTTCGTGGCAGAGCCGGGAATCGAACCCAGGACCTCCGGGGCGGCAGCTAACCATGCTGACCACTACGCTACGGGGGCGACTCCTTACAAATCAAATTTTAAAAAATGAAAAAAAAAATACTTGCCATTTTTCATCAAAATGTAGTTAGAAACGAGATAACACTATTGACGAATGTAAACAAATATTCAACTATATAATAATTCTTATCAAAATAATACTTCTTCTTCTTCTTCTTCCTCTTCTTATCCCTTGTGCCTTCAAGCGTCGGGGTAGCCTCGTTCTGTCCTTCTCTGCCACTCCGATCTTTTTTCATATTCCGTTTTCACTGCGGTCGTTGTCGTCGTGTAGATCCGTCCAATACGAGGCTACTGTTGTTGCTTTGAATCATTTCTACCCCCACATGGGTGATTAGCCCAATGTGGAGTGGTTTGTTGGGTTGCCTTCCCAGCCTCCTAATTTATGTCCCCAGGAGAGAGGGTGGCCCAGTTATACCCCCCAGGCACCGGTTACCCATTTTCGTCGCCTCTTACGACACGCATGGGCTACGGTGGTACAATTCTAAACCCCGGTCACCACACGGGGGCAAAATAACACACTAATTTAAAAATAAAGTTCTGTAACCAATAATTAATAGAGATCAGTGAAATTGAATAAGCACACAGTTAAATGCTTAAATGAATAAGTAAATCATCTATCTTCAACAATGAAGTTAAAATTCTGAATAGGTGCCAAATACTATGTGTGCCGACATGAACGTAGTTTAGAGCTTGAAATATTAAGTAAATGGGTCAGTGCTTGAGACGAATAAGGAGATCTTCACTCAAGATGGAGTTAAAATTTTAAATACGTGCCAATAAGTAATCGTGTTGACATAAAGTGCCCTGCTAAGAAAAGAAAAATATCAGAGAAAAATTTTATGTAATTAAAATAATAAATTAATAGATATATGATTGTGGTAAAGATCTACATTATACTTAATTGTAACATACCTTGATGTAAGAGAACGAAAGAAATGGTACGACAATGTTAGATAAAAGCTTCTTGTGTGCAAATGTCTGTGTAGAAATAGTGGGTAATATGAAGCACATGTTTAGATGATGGAAGAAATGTTAACTGCATTTAAATATTATTATGTATTCTTACCTTCTACAGCTTTATCGTGGTATGTAAATAACATATGTAACCTATAATATGTTCCCCGTTTTGATCAATGAAGCTAAGTATGTCATTATTATTGTCTCTGTGAAAATAAAATAAAAGTCGGCGAGATTTAATGTTTGATACTTAGCACTCCAAAGGTAACCGAAGACAAATGACAAGTATTTTATTTTCATTTTATTTAATTTGATTTGTAAGGATACCCATTTTAATAGTGATTCATTTTATTTAATTTTAACATTAGTTTAATATTTCTTTTCTTATTAGATTTAAGTACTTTTATAATAGTTTAGCTTAATTCTTTATTGATTCTTATTTAGCTGAAGATGGCCTCATTGATGGCCGAAACACGTCCTATTTATATAGAATTATATATAAATTGAGTATTGATTTGGCGTATTATTTGAATAGTTGAATAACTTCTATCAATACGGATTTTAATGGCATTTTAAACAAATCTTATTCAAGCCAAAATTTACAGCTATGCACACGTCAAGCAAAAGATCACGTTTTTCGTGTGTTGAACACTTACCCATTTAAGTGACTTCCACTTCCAACACATTCTCGTTCCTGGACTTTTTCTTCCACATCCTGGGGATAAGATGGAATAATTCATTACTGTGCTTATACTTTTACACAAATAAAAACAAAATGTAATGGTACTGAACTGGTCAGGTGAGTGAACAGATATTCGCTGAATGACATTCGTAGTGGCCATCACATCCCGGTGGGCATTACTCAGATAAGGGGGTATAATCCACAATTCTGAAGTTTATAATGAACTATCTCCTTTTAACTGAATCTTCAAGCAGGTAAATGCTAAGACGGTACCTCCCAAGAAGCAATAATTGTCTACTAACTCTTTACTATATGTAAGGGCTCATTAACACCTCCTATGTAGTAGACAAACGGGTATACGGCTGCAATAAATTCCTTCATGTCAGTATGTACTTATAATTAAAACTATTAGCAATTACTTTCTCAGTAAGGTTCTAGAACATTCTTTTACTTTTAACTTTTATCTTCAGTTATCTTCATGCTTAAGGTCAACTACATGTTCTTGCAATGCTCCACTGTCATAAGTTAGAAACATCCCAGCAATTGCTGGGAGTTCAAGTGAAAAGGCACAGAAGAACACTCTTGAGGGTAGTCAAATCCAGCTCCTGTCTGTAGCATTCATTGGAGGATCTCTGACCAGAATACAGATATCTTAATTCAATTTGAATACCTAGACTTTAAGTCCACAGTAGGCTTTCACCCAACGTGTCTCGGGATCAATTCCCGGCCGAGCCACCAAGGATTTTATTCACCTGGGGTTAATTCCCATTGCTCGGGGAATGGGTGCATGTGACGTCTTCATCATCACTTCATCCGTATTACGGAGCGCAGATGGCCCAAAGGCGTCAACTAGAAAGACCTGCACTCGACTTCTCACGAATCCATACGGTCATTATCATTCAGTAGATTGAATAAGACAAACTCTTCATGGAGAATGTCATTCCGCGGTGGATAAACCGTAATTCTATGGATTAAATTTCGCTTTATATTTACATATCATGAAATTCTATGGATTTCTTTTATTCACGTCGGAATAGAATGAAATGCTCGTTGGAATGAATATTTTGTGCCAATCATATGTTAGTTTCACATAAAACACCTTTTACCAATGGCATTATACTGCATCCTCAGGAGCTCAGTGCTCAGATCATCGCACAAAGACAGCAATACCGGGTGGAAGTATCAATTGGGACAGATCATTTATTTAGTCATCCTTCCACGAATATGGATTGTGCTCGCTGTGTAAAACTAAACCTAACAGCCAAACGCTTCGGTTTGTCATCAAAACAATTGTGAAAACACAACTCTCAATCCCGAAATGCCATTAAGGAGATGTGAAGAGAAATGAAGATACTTACCGCTTTCAGATCAGAAGATGGTGTTTCTGTTCTTTTGCATGGGACGATCTCCTGAATAGAAGATTCCTCAATTTTGATATCCGTGTGATGTTTTGTATCGTCCTGTAAAGAAATGACTTCGTTCAAAATAAATGGCTTTGAATATGTGGAGTTATGTCTTACAAATGAATAAAATAACACACTGAAGGTAATTCAACCTCCCATGCATAGTTTTCTTACGTCAGCGGTGAGATGGCAAAAAATCGTACAGTTTATGTGCAGTTTATAACTGAAGGTATTTCAGTTAGGATACACTCGCAAAACGTATGCCTAGCATAATGTCACTAGCATTGAGTGTGTGTGTTGCGACTTTCCGTCGTAGATGCAGTTAATTAGATTTACCATTTTATAATGTCAATAAAGACAAGCAATACTGATTAATTATGCGTTCAGAAATCTCGTACCGAGCCTTGTTTGTTTTGCCCTCTTGAGACCAGATTAAAGTAATACTGATCTCAGGGATACTTAAATTGAGAAGGAATTTAACAGGAAAGATAGAAGAAGTTCTAAGTACAATGGCACAGCTACTTGAAATTTGATTCCATACCAATTCACTTGTAATATACATAATTCATGACCCATAGACGTCGTCAAGATTACGCAATGCATTAACAAATTTAGAACTGAAAATTAATATTTTTTAAAACATCTTAAGAGGTTTCTGAGCGAAATTGCTGACCGCCGTCTAATAATGACCACCTCTAGGGTGTTTTCGCATGGTGATTCATGCCAGTCCGATCCACATTCCTTTTTCTGCTCCGGTCAACGCTCCAACAAGGTCCGAGAAACACTAACCATCAAATTAACAATATGTGTGTACCGTTGGAGGCTGTCATGAAGGGTGGACCAACAATGTATTTACAGTCTCAGCTAACAGTAGAACAAGGTGTAGGGAGGAAGGCACTATTCAATGGCTTCCTGTTCTGAGCTACATTCCTCCATCCCATCTCCGAAGGTGTAATATCCTAATCAAAGCTTACCACAATATAGTTCAAAATCAGGATCTCCCTATAAATGCTGATATAATTGCTGTATGTCTACCCAGAATTCTCTCAAGGCAGCCCCTGCGAAGACAGCTACGACATACCAATGAGAACTTACACATAGTCCTGCAGTGGTCTCATGATTGGAAGATTTTTGCTCCACAGGAGTGCCGAGACATGCCATCTGTCACATCTAAAGTACACGGCTTTGATCTTCCTTGTCGGAAATGGTCAAAATAAAAACCGGGTCAGGAACAATTATGGTGTTTGTGTTGACTCTTTGTTCAGGCGGAAGAGTAATTTTCCCTCTCGAATGTGTGACTGTGAAGCCGATAGACAAACGGTGAAGCACATCATTCAGGACTGTCTTATAAGAGCCTATAGCGGTAACATAATGAATTCTACCTCAGTGACTCCTGCAGCAGTGGAATGAATTTCAAAATTAAATGTTAAATTATGAGACCATCTGGTTGGTTTTTTTTTTTCAATATTTCATTACGATGTAATATGATGTAAGTGTGTACCATACCATAGGATTATTAATAATCAAAGCAAAGGGTAGTGTCAGTACCAAATTTCCGGCCATGTGCAGCAGTGGACGTCGCCCCAAGCTTCATGTGAGTGTTCGGATATTTCTGATCTCATAATATAGATTTCCAATTGAAACTCGACGTAGTCCAGTTCACATGTGTCTAGCGGGCTAGCCATCTTTTGAAAAGGGCTATCATTTTCTTACCAAAGGAACTCCTGGACACCCTACCACAACATTCAGAAATGTACGTCTCGCCGTAAAATCTTCGGACAATTTTCAAGGTATTCTCAAAAATCGAATCTTCCAACTTTCTCTGCTTTAAGTCCTATGAAAATACAACTTAATTTCTTGACAATTAGAGTGTTGGGTTTTAGCTGTACAGTAAAGCCGTGTTTCAACCTCCGACAATTTGGCCAACAATAAATTAACTGCTGCCGGCACATCATATGGTGTGGACTTCACCTAAAATAGGGTCAAGGGTGCCAGAACAGTGAACCTGCATTACCAATAAAATGGTACTGTTAGCACAACATGTGGTGCGGACTTCACCCTACAATAGAGCCCAGGGTGCCAGTGGAGTCAAACTTCATCATACTAATATATAACAAAGAGATTGTGTGTGTCTGTCAGTCATCCTGTCTGTCACTCACTCACGCAAGAACCACTGGTCCGATTGAAATAAAATTTTGAATGGATGTAGCTGATTTACCAGGTTTACTGATAGGCTACTTTTGATTTCGATATTTTGCACTATTTAAAAATGGCGACCATTTTAGTGACGTCACTACACACTTTGGTTCAAAATTTCATATTTCCATTTCAAATAAAAAGAGAACGCTGAGGAATAGCAAACTTTTGATGGCACATACGAGCTTTAAAATTTAATTTTCTATGCGATAGGTCCTTATCACTTTTCGTGTATCTCCAACGGTTAGCGAGTAAAACCTATAAAACACGGTCAACGCCGAGCGGTGCAGTGTACATCTCTCTCTATATAAAAATGAATGTTTGTCTGTTTCCTCTGAATTTCTACGGAAATTTGAGTTATTTACGCGTTTCAGACTGTTTTATGATGAATGCGCGATTTTTTGTCTGTTTGTTTGTTTGTTTGTCTGTGGACAATTTTGTTCCCTTATAACTCGAGAACGGCTGGGTGTATCAACGTACAATTTTGTACACATATCCATCATAGGCACGACACTAAATATTGATGGAACTCTTCTCCGTACTCTCATAAAAGGGGGCCTACCCCCTTAAAATATATGCTGAAAAAGGCGTAGAAGGACGTGACAGAGCTCATTTTCAGCCCCTGAGTGTCTGTTAGGTAGTCAGCCCGAAGGCTGGTTGGATCCTCAAAAAGTACCGCCGTTACGTTATGTGAGGAGATACCCACAAAAACCCAAGGCAGCGCTATTTTGAGGCGTTCTAGGCAAGAAGAGGAGTGAGGTAGTTTGCCATTGCTTTCCTCACTGAGTCAGAACAGTAGTCCTAACCCTATGAGTTTAACCTTTCACAGCATTCACAGGCACTGACTGTGCCCCGAATGCCATTACTAAGCACCACCCATACCTCAGTAGCTTCCATATAATCACAGCCATGAGTGAGACTGAGACATCGGTGAAAAGCCACCTTTTACTCTAGCCTGTGCCAACTGACAAATGCAAATGTGCTGTATTCATCAAGAGATGGCAAACAGGCCCCTGGGTGTGAGGGACAAAACTCGGAGGCCCTAAAGGCCCTAAAACCAACCGTTTTTAAGATATTCCCAGAAAACTAATTTCATTTAATAAACTAATGAAAGAATTCAAGTCGGTAACCATGGCAACAGAATCTCAGAGGCCCATCTATTGCTGTAAGAAACAATGCAATTCCATTAATTACATTAGTGTGAAAGTTTGAAAACGGCTAGAAGGTTATCACGGAACCAAATTAAGCTGTAAAATTCATCAATACGTATAATACGCTTAAGGGGGCCAAGGGGTACTCTAGATTTTTTTCACGCAATTTACACCTGCGGGTGTGGTACGTCAGGTCTATTATATTCCTATTCCTATATTAAATTATTATTATTATATTATGGCGTACAACGACGAGACAAAGCCCCTCGGTGCCAGAAACAAAACTTGGACGCCCTAAAGGGTCCTCGAAAACTACATTATTAGGCTCTAAAACCAGCAGTTTCTGAGAAATTCTAAGAAAAATAATTTAATTTAATTTAACAAACTAAAGAAGGAATGCAAGTCGGTAACCATGACATTATCTCAAGGGGTGACATCCAACTTCTTCTATTTCTGTAAGAAGCAATGTCACTCCATTTATTACATTTCTTTGAAAGTTTGCAAATGGCTATAAGGTTATCACGGAACCAACTTAGACTCTATAATTTATCAATGCAATAAAGGAGGTCAAGGAGCAACCTAGATGTTTTTCACGCAATTTTCACGTGCGACATATAGTACAGAAGGTCTATTATATCGCCTAACAGCAACATTATTTTCAAAAATTCCTGATTGAATCAGCATTTTTTGCGGCTTTTAGGAATTTGGGTCATTTAATGCTAAAGAACCTGAATTTTCATGCACCACAAGCCTTTATAATTTATGAAAGGGGTCTTCCTGTGTATGGGGACCTAACACAACGTAGAGGGTCAGTTTTTATGTGACGTGTATTGCGTTTCGTCTACAAGGCTTTCAATTCTATTTCACATCAAGAAGTACAAGTTAGTTGAATTAAGTTTGAGAGCACATTTTAAGTAATCTTTTTTTTTTTTTTTTGTCGACATACGGGTTCATCGTAAGGATGATTTTGTTTGATACTGTGTGGTAGATATACCCATATTTGGATATCTGGGTGATATGTTGTAGACAGTAGAATTGTCTGTCTGTCTTTCTGTGTATCTTTATGTACGCCTATAACTCGTGTTCCGATGCTTGGTCCATCGTATAATTAGGTATGGTATCCATGAGAGTCAATACACCAATCAATTATAAAACTCTTCACCGTACTTTTCATACAGTAGAAAGGTGGATATAGGGAAACACTTCTCATAATACATGCTAAAATAGGCGAAATATAAAAATTATCCTAGAACGACGACCATAGCTAATGTTGCGCTATCAATGTGAGACACAAAATTCGGGAGTCTATAAAGGGTCTCCGAAAACCACACTTTAAGGCCCTTAAATTAACAGTGTGTGTGATATTCCCAGAAAACTAACTTCGTTCTGATAAACTTATGAAGGAATGACAAACCGCTAACTTAAGCATTGGAACAGTAGCTCAATTAATAATGTCTGGTGTTATAACCGAACACCGTTCGAAGAACGGGTACTTCTGCTAGATACCAATAAATTAGCTAAGGTTAGCACAACATGTGTGTGGAATTCACGTATAATAGGGCTCAGGGTACCAGCAGACACCTGCATTACCAATAAATTAGCTACTGTTTGCACGGCATGTGGTGTGGACTTCACCTAAAATAGGGCCCAGGGTGCCAGCGGAACAAACGTGCATTGCCAATAAATTAGCTACTGTTTGCACAGCATGTGGTGTGGACTTCACCTACAATAGGGCCCAGGGTGCAAGCAGGGTAAACCTGCATTACCAATAAATTAGCTACTGTAACCACTGTAACCACAGAGTGAACCTGCATCACGAACAAATTAGCTACTGTTACCACTACATGTGGTGTGGACTTCAAATACAAAATGGCCCAGGATGCCAGCAGAACAAACCTGCATCACGAATAAATTAGCTACTGTTACCACTACATGTGGTGTGGACTTCAAATACAAAATGGCCCGGGGTCCCAGCAGAGTGAACCTGCATCACAAATAAATTAGCTACTGTTAGCACATGTGGTGTGGACATCACATACAATAGGGTCCAGGGTGGCAGTCAATTAAACTTGCATTACCAAGCATTGTACTACTGTTAGCTCAAAAAAGTGGTATAGATTTCACCTACATTTGGTCCCAGGGTACCAGCACAGTGAGCATATCACCAGAGTTATTCAGCAGATTATAAGTGGGTAGCGGGTCAAATGATTCCTAGAAATGATTATACAAGTATGAACCATCATAAAACATACTGACAGAATAACTGTATTAAGGTGCGTAAAAATAAAATATTTAACGTCCTGGTTAGCCTTCTGTTTGGTAGCTGTGTAACACGATATTCATAATAAATACAACTTACTGAACCCTTGCAAAGAAGCATATGAGACTCAGATTCGGGGCGTAACGGGTCATATTCGTAAGTTGCTGTCAGGGCGCTTCATTAACTTGCAGGGTAACATATAACAAAATAACATGCAGGGTAGAGTGAAGCCAGGGTTAAAAACAACTGAATTTAATAACAAATCACCATATTTACACATAAACAATTAACAACAAAAACTCCCAACTGACTCCCATTTAATAAAAAAAATGCCAAAAACTTAGGCGGATATCTCTGGAGAGATTAATTACCTGGACCAAGTGTCCTTAAATAAAAAAATACAAAAAGTGACCATATAAGTGCGTATGCTGTTCTACATGCATCACGATGTGTACTTTGAATGCGTGATTCGTTATCATCCGGAATGACCCTTCAAACAACGAATCCGCATTTCCTAGAGCTAGATCGACACGGGGGAACACAACTACAATACTTAAATTAAACCGACACTTCCTAAATCTACTATAAACAAACACAAAATTTCCGTGTGAAATTGGACTTAAATTGCCGTAGCAACATTTACTGCCTAAAAACTTAGGACTTCTCACACAAATCAACACAAGTACATTAACACGTGACCAATAGAAAAATACTCAAATGACCGCTGTCAAAATTTACAAATACTCTACCATTACACCACACGGGTGTGACACACAAAAATTACATGAGTCGAGTCATCAACAAAGCAATAGGCAAACAGCCAACATTTACGTTAATCATAATATTTTACCCATACAAGGTACAACAATCCGTTACACACATGGCGAACTCCCCAATTAATTATGGCTTAAAAGTTAACCATCACAATGAACAGGTTTGCTACATGAAAGCTTACAGGGTTCAGTCGGACAAAAAAGGACTGCCTATCAAAATAAGTCACAGGCAAAACGGGCGGTTTGTGGAACTCTGCATGTCTGTCAACCCACGTGTCAAATACCTCGACCTCCCAGAACATGGGGTCGAACCTCGAAGAAATGTGCCCCAAAGCACAATAATACGTGTGTGTCAGAATAACCATATGGACAAGAATCAGCAGTCTCCCAAGAGCACTCTGTCTTTCCATCTAAAATACAATAGCAGCAAAATATATAAGGGCGGTAGGACAACTACCCCCTCCTCACGTAGAATCAACACACACTAGACACATCAACACACACTGAATCACACGTACGGGTTTTGACAGACCCTGAAATAAAAGACACAAATAATATCCACATGCTGGCGCCATCGTTCTATGCCGTGACTAGTCACCTGAAAAGGACTCAAGAAAAATCTATCAAAATTAGAACGAAGGTGTTCTACAATTACTTTTAAGTTGGTGCACTCGGCTACCCTAACATGAATAATAACCTGTTCAGCAAAATGTTTTACAATCATTTCCTCCCATTCCTATTTCAAATATTAACGTTAATAAAGCACCATTTATCGAATGTAACGGGTTCCGCAATTGCAAGGATAAAAATCACGCACGCACGCCGCGTACATTACACTTGACTCAAGAAAGAAAACAAAATATCAACACACTTTGGCCACGCGCCAACGGACATTTAAACATATAGTGTCGGTGCAAGAAAAACTCTAAAACAACAAGAAAGAAAAACATGACTATTTACAAAGTTCCCCGGCCAAATCTAACTACATAATTGAAATAATCCAATTTTAGTACATCACCGCTTCTGCATGTAGACTAAGGACATCCTCCTCAACCCATTGCCCTATGGACAATTTAGCAATCCGTAGTAGTCGTCTGCATTGATTTCTTGAAGCTCATCCCAACTTCAAACCACGTGCTGATCATCTTGGTCTCGACTCCTTGGCAGAAAAGTTCAATATTAAATATTTGCCTATCTATAATCGCTTGCAGGCTACTCAGTTCACCCACAATTGTCCTAATGCGATTAATAGCGAAGACTGGCCCTAATTATGTCGGACACACGCACTATAAAAACATACATCAAATACACACAATTTATACATAAAATATACATCTCGAGTCCGCGCCACTGGCTCGTTAACAAGTTCACAATCCTGGCTGCACTAGCAGTCGCTATCTCGTCCGGTATTTCCGTTCTGTACTATGGACTTCGGCTCTGGTAAGCGCTAATTAGGGTGATACGATACTTCCCTCTTAAAGTTGAACTCGTCGTCTTGAAATGAATGTTACAGTTTATCACGCGCTAGCGTGAAATATTTAGATCACACAATAAATTTGATCTTATAATAAAATGTATTATAGCTTTTAAATTTCGATACTGCAATCGCTGCGACTTTAACTCCTCAGAACTCACAAAATGAATTAGCTTCACTGATTTAGAGCGTAAAAATCATATTTCAAACCAAATAATGACTTAGATAAATTCGAGCGTCAAAATCACAATCCAAACTGGCGTGGAGTATGCCTCTGAAGGCTCCACACAATAAGTACTTAGATTGGCGTCAGGCCAAGCTATTTATGAGAAACTGACAAGGGCGGTGGAGTGGGGCGAAGTCGGATAAAAACTTCCAGAGTTTTTGTCTCACAAAGATGTAGCTAGTGTCATTCTTCTCCAAATAAATCCAACGTCTCAAATTACTCGAGCGGAAATTAATCCGTTCGGCGGTTCCTTAGATACACACTTCCGCGGGCTTTTTACTACTGACGCCGTCCACCTCGTGGTCATGGCTTGGTCTCTTGCGATTGGCTGATTCAATCGTATGTTCGTTGAGAGGACCTCGTGATTCTTCCTTTATGTCTCCAATTTTGGTACAGTAGTTGCACAATTTAGCCTTGAACTCGACTAATTCTGGCCGTCCCCCAGGAATAGCTACCAGCTCAGCTTCTGTTGCAATCATTACGAAATGCTGGCCTCCCTAATATCCAAGTCGACTTCCTTACGTGCTGCCTGGGCCGTAGTAATAATAATAATAATAAATATGAATACTTATTTATCGAAGATCAATAAGGGTTCATTACATTATTAGGGAATTCATCAGTTTCAGACAGCCATTCTGGCTCAGTCTTCATGAATGGTTGTTGCTCCATGATGTTCAGCAATCTAGAACACACCAAGTGCGCCTAAGGATTATAAGAGGCCGTACTTATACCAGTACGCCAAATCATTATGATATATAACACATGAGGGGATTTCAGAATCCAAGTAAAGCTACTTGGTAATGATAACACAGCCCTCCCAGTGCACTGTGAGAAGAAGAGGTTAGCGGTAAAACCTATTCGACCATGGCGCTCGACTTCATAAGATATTAGTTAGGGTATAATGTCGAGTAAAATATTAACGTCCATCATTGCAATAGAATGATGCATAATTACTGGTGCCAGCCACTGAAATGAAGTGACCTTTATGTTTTTTATGATGGGGCAGGCGGAATTAATTCCGCTAAATCTATTACAAACCTATAACCGTGAAAGTAAACTCAAGTCACACTATGAGTACTAAGAAATTGGCAATAACTGGATACAAAGAGTTTCAGAAAATACAAGACAATACTTCCGCCTCGTGTTACAAGAAACCCACTTCATACCAAATACAGCATTTCTCCCTCATAGAACCAACATTGAACGGAAGGGACTGAAAGATGTATTTATCCTCACCAACTTATATTACTATCACCGGGTTACTTGTATAATTATCGTCGTAATGAAGTTTCTAGTTGCACATTTAAATTTGTGTATCCTCGACAGTCAAATATTGTAAATTAATCTGCACAGGGCACGAACATGTCCAAGTTGAACTCAGGATTGAAGAATCATCTTCATTATGCAATTTACTCACGTCTGTAAATAGTACTTCACATATTATCCATACATGGAGATCAAAATTCCCTTTTTCAGCGAGGTGCGTGGAAGGTACTACCTGTCACTAACTCGGTGACGATATTGCTAGCAACCTCGCTCTGCAAATGATTCTGCAGCCAATTCGGATAGGTTGAGTGCGTTTAGAGCCATTTATTCTCACTAAACAGGTACCGGTATGCATATGATGTAACCTGTTGATTATTTTGCAACTTACTTCCCCCTTAGTGCCGCTAAAATACCACTTTAAAACTTTATCCCTTAATTGGCATCTTCTTTTCCGGAAACTGTCAATGTATGCCCCAATTACCTAGCCCTTTTTTTTGTTGTTTCCTCTTAAAAGGCTGCGTCCCCACCATAGGTGAACAATTATTGTCATACAGACTCTTTCGATTTACCGTATATTTCTCTTGCGACAACAAACTTTCATATACAGTAAGAGACAGAATAAGTTCGGTAGCCTAATATTAAATAGGCTACCGTAAAGTAAAATTACCGGTATGTTTAGAAATGTCATTTTGACCAAATATGTAAAATAAGAACACAGAATATGTAATTTTACATTAGAAATTAAAATGTGTAAATCAAATGTCATTATTAAGGTCCGGAAGTTCATGAAAAATCATCTTTTTGCATATGTATGCATAATTTGGTTATTTTGACACAATAACCAGTGATGGACGAAGCACAGAGGATATAAAAAGTGGGTTGGCTCACGCAAGGAAAGCATTTCTACAAGAAATGAATCTGTTGACATCAAATATAAATTTAGGTATTAGGAAGTCATTTTTGAAAACCTTTGTCTGGAGCGTAGCGCTCTATGGAAGTGAAACTTGGACTATTGGTGCAGCTGAAAAGAGGAGAATTGAAGCGTTTGAAATGTGGTGTTACAGGAGAATGATGGAGATCGGACGGGTAGATAGGGTTACAAACGAAGAGGTATTAAGACGAGTGGGAGAGGAGAGATGTTTCTGGCGACTGCTAACGAAGAGAAGAGATAGGTTAGTAGGACACATACTAAGACACCCAGGAACAGCAAGCTTAGTTGTGGAAGGAAGGGTAGAGGACAAGAACAGTAGGGGTAGACCAAGGTCAGAATTTGTTAAACAGATTGCCTCGGATGTAGGGTGTGGCAGCTATGTAGAGATGAATCGATTAGCTCAGGACAGGGAAGCTTGCAGCGCTGCATCAAACCAGTCAAAAGACTGAAGACTCAAACATCATCAACAACAACAACAACGACACAATTCATCATAATTTTCCCCCTTGCTTGTTTAAGTGCTTATATCCGCTTGAGAAGGGCAAGGGCGTAGGATATATTCTAATTTCCTATTGTTTTGAAGCGCTTTTTGTTACTTCGTGTTCTTAAAGTCGTATATTTTTATCCGGACTCCGAGAGTCTATCACAGATTAACAGCGAAATTATTCTAATACCTAACTTAGTAAGTTTCAGTTCTTTTGGGAAGTTAATATCAATCATTTTTATTCAGCTTTCACTATGTTGTTGTTGTTGTTTGAGTCTTCAGTCTTTTGACTGGTTTGATGCAGATCTCCATGCCTCCCTGTCCTGAGCCAATCGTTTCATCTCTACATAGCTACCACACCCTACATCCGAGGCTATCTGTTTAACATATTCTAACCTTGGTCTACCCCTACAGTTCTTGTCCTCGACCCTTCCTTCCATAACTAAGCTTGCTATTCCTGGGTGTCTTATTATGTGTCCTACCAACCTATCTCTTCTCTTCATTAGCAGTCGCCAGAAACATCTCTCCTCTCCCACTCGCCTTAATACCTCTTCGTTTGTAACCCTATCTACCCATCTGATCATCATCATTCTCCTGTAACACCACATATCAAATGCTTCAATTCTCCTCTTTTCTGCTGCACCAATAGTCCAAGTTTCACTTCCAAAGAGCGCTACGCTCCAGACAAAGGCTTTCAAAAATGACTTCCTAATACCTAAATCTATATTCGATGTCAACAGATTCCTTTTTTGTAGAAAGGCTTTCCTTGCCTGAGCCAACCTACTTTTTATATCCTCTTTGCTTCGTCCATCACTGGTTATTCTGCTTCCTAAGTAACAGAAGTCTCCTACTTCCTTCAGCTTTTCACCTGCCAATTTGATCTCCATAGAGGTTTCTGATTTATTTCGGCTGCTTTCCAGTATTTTTGTTTTACATTTATTAATTTTCATCGTGAATTCCTTCCGTAAGACGGAGTCCATACCATTCAAAAACTCATTCAAATCCTCAGGCTTGGCGGCCAAGATGACGATGTCATCAGCAAATCTCAGAGTTGAAATTATTTCTCCTTGAATCTTCACTCCCACTTAAAATTTTTCTCCGATTTCCTTCATTGCTTGTTCAATGTAAAGATTGAAAAGTATGGGTGACAAGTTGCAGCCTTGCCTTACCCCTTTCTGAATACCAGCTTCTCTCTCCTGTCCTTCAGCTCGAATGACTGCTGTCTGGTTTCTGTATAGATTGTCTATCACCCTCCTATCCCTGTACTTTATTCCAATAGATTTCAAAATGTCAAACAATTTAGTCCAATCAACGTTATCAAAAGCCTTTTCTAAGTCTACAAATGCCATGAACGTTCTCTTATCTTTCCTTATTCTACCTCCCAAAATCAGCCTAAGACTTAGTACAGCTTCCCTTGTTCCTACATTTCTCCTGAAACCAAACTGGTCTTCACCCAACTCCGTTTCTATCTGGCTTTCAATCCTCTTGTAAATTATTCTAGACAGGATCTTTGAAGCTTGAGTGATCAAGCTGATTGAACGGTAATCTTCACATCTGTCAGCTCCCACTTTCTTTGGTATAGGGATGATAACATTCTTCTTGAAATCAGGGGGTACTTCACCTGTCTCATAAATCCTACACACCAAGTGAAATAACCTGATCAGACCTTCATCTCCTATGCAGCGTAGCAACTCAATCGGTATATCATCTATGCCCGGTGCTTTGTTCCTGCCTAAGTCCTCTAATGCTCTGTCAAATTCTGATCTCAATATTAAATCTCCTTTTGCATCCTCATCAATTTCCTTCTCCCTTTCCATTACATGATTCTCAATCTCCTTTCCCTTATACAAGCACTCTATGTAAGCTTTCCATCTCTCAACCTTTTCTTCCCTATCTGTTAGAGGCTTTCCATTTGTGTCCTTAATATTACAGCACTTAGTCTTCTTTTCCCCAAAAGTATTCTTAATCCTTCGATAAGCTGTGTCTACTTTTCCTAATTTTAGACAATTTTCTATACCTGCACATTTCTCTTTCAACCATTCTTCTTTCGCTTCCTTGCACTTCTTGTTAACCTCATTTCTCAGACGTCTGTATTCTGCTTTCCCCTTTTCATCTCTTAGATTCTTGTGTTTCCGCCTTTCATCCATCAATTCTAGTATATCCTGAGTGATCCACGGTTTTCTACCTATTCTTTCTTTCCTACCAATGTTTTCTTCTGCGGATTTTGTTATTTCATTCTTCAAAAGTGCCCATTCGTCTGCAATTGAAGTTTGTTTAGGGGTTTTGATTAGTCCTTCCTTTATACTCTTCTTGAATCTTTCGTTTACATCCTTCACTTTCAGTCTGTCTATTGCCCACCTTTTTGGCTTTTGACTTTTCTTCAGTTTCTTCAACTTTAATCTGCATTTCATTACAACCAGATTGTGGTCAGAGTTTATGTCAGCACCAGGATATGTTTTACAATCCAAAATCTGGTTTCGAAACCTCTGCTTGACCATAATGAAGTCGATTTGGTAACGCCCTGTATCTCCTGGTCTCATCCATGTGTATATTCTTCTATTGTGGTTATCGAACAAGGTGTTAGCTATGACCAACTCATGTTCGGTGCAGAATTCCATCAGCCTGCTTCCTCGATCATTCCTTTCACCTAATCCGAAATCTCCTACTATCTTCCCTTCTCTCCCTTTTCCTACCACAGCATTCCAATCTCCCATTACTATAACATTTTCATCACCTTTGATATACCTCAGAATGTCATCTATTTCTTCGTAGACCTTTTCAACATCCTCATCATCAGCTTGACTGGTAGGCATATAGACTTGTACCCTTGTGGTGCACGTAGGTTTAGTATTGATTTTTGCTACAATAATCCGTTCACTGTATTGCTCATAATATTCCACCCGCTGTCCAAGTTTCCTACTCAATATGAGACCGACCCCTGCTTGGCCATTGTTTGATTTAGTGCTAATGACCCTATAGTCACCTGACCAAAAGTCTTGCTCTTCCTGCCAGCGCATTTCACTAATCCCAACCAAATCCAACCTCAGCCTATCCATTTCCCTTTCTAAGTTTTCTAACTTTCCACTTCCTAGCAGACTTCTAACATTGCACGCTCCGATCCGTAGAATGTCAGATTTCCTCTTTGTCACTTCTGTGATGTTAACCCCCTCTCGAGTAGTCCCCACCCGGATATCCGAACGGGGGACTAGTTTACCTCCGGATTGAAATTTTACAAGGGAGGAGGCCATCATCACATGCAATTATGCATAGAGAGGTGCATATCCTCGGGAATAGCATTACGGCTGTAGTTTCCCGTTGCTTTCAGCCGTGCATCAGAACGCAGTGTAGCCATTAGTTGGCTTATATTATCAATATCTTAACCGTCTATTAGACAAGTAAAGAATTGATTTATTCTGAAAGGCTGCTACTCCCTTTCAGAATAAGTAAAGAGCAGTTCTACTACAAAATACTAACCTTCTACTAACAATTAAATACCAAACTTCTACTAACTAACTGACTAACGAAAAAAATACTAAAGTTTCACCAACAAACAAATACTACCACTAAAACAGTCTGTCACCAGGCCCACTCACATGCACCCTCACCAGACACACTCTAACTACTGCTCCATAGTAATCTCCTCTTATATAGTATAAACGTAAAGAAGCAAAAAGCTCTTTAATCGTATCACATGAATGAGGCTCTGTGAACGGACATCCAAACTTGTTCTCTCATTAAAATAATATCCGAGTTCAATAATGATGGTTAAGAATTTAAAACAAACAAACCAATATTCATTTCATACCGCCAATAATATATATTTGTCTTATAAAACAGTCTATGGAGAAAGAGACCGCAGAGCATGCAAGTCTGCAAAAATTGAGCTGCACATCCTATATGGAGCAGCAAGCAGGACCTCCCACGTTGAGCATGGTAGCGCTAGCCAAAGAACGATAACAGCCGCGCGCGGGGCAAAAGGTTATCCGATTCAAGCGGTCAAGGGTCAATCTCGTCTTAGTGCTAACACATGCAGACCAATTAGCAAACGCATGTGAATAACCAACTGGCTCTCCGTGGGCACGTCGCCCCCAGACAGTCTCATTCAAATGTTAGTACACCTAAAACATTTCCGCTAACCAAGACGCCATTTGAACATTTTCTTTTCATTTTTGTCCTATACACCTGAGAGTTGGTTTACTGGTAGAGGAAATAGAGAGCTTTCATTTATGTCAAACAAACTTTTTTATAGATTTCCTAAATTTTGGAAAATATAGCCTATTTTCAAAATTCTATTTATTTTGTCCTAGAGAGTTGAAATTTGGTGTGGGGCTAGGGCAGGTCAAGGCCATTCATTTATGTCAAACAAACTTTTTTGTCGCGAACACTGCAGACATATCACGTGATCGCTCGCATGATGATGCAATATGTCCTCGCGATTACGCAATATTCAAAACATACATTCTCACCCTACTAATGTCCTGACTCACTCACTCACTCATCATCGCCCAGCCAAAATTATTCAAGTTAGGAACAAGACAATTTGGGGATATGTTCATTGTATGTCAAAACCGTCTACTAAGGGAGGATTTTCGGATATTCAGGTTTAAAGGGATCTTAAGGGGGTTAAACCTGCATTTCATTGAATAACAATATCTCACGAGTGGTTTCAATTGTGGATGCGATACTCGGCATATAAACTAATCATTAAAAATAAGCAGACATGTGTCGAAGGGTTTTTCGATGTGGTGTATTGAGGTGAAAGGGGTGAAAAGTGGGGGTTGAAGGATTCCTGACGGAGCTTGTAGGCCTATCTCTGAAACGACATAGGTGAGAAATTTGAAACTGAGCGAAAAAAATCAGCTTAAAAATAAGTAAATCGGTGTTCGACCGTTTTTTCATAAATTCAATTTAAGGGGCCAATGGGGTGGGGTGAAATTCTGGGTAAAAAAGGAGAGAAAGTGTCCTAACTGACTGACTAACTCACTCACTCATCAAACTCAGAGGGGAAGAACAGCTCAAAAATAAGTAAATATGTGTTCGACCGTTTTTTTTTTCATAAATCCAATTTAATGGGTTCATGAGAGGGGTGAAATTCTGAAAAATAAATGAAAGAAAATGTCCTGACTGCCTCACTCATTCATCACGCCCAGCGAAAACTATTAAAGTTGGAAACATGAAAATTTGGGAATATGTTCGCTGTATGTTGAAAACGTCAACTAAGGAAGGATTTTTGTTTATTCGGGTTTTAAAGAGGTGTTAAGGTGGGTAAACGTGCATTTCATTGAATAACGATATCTCATGAGTTGTTTCTTTGGGGATGTGATATTCGGTATATAAACTAATCATTAAAAATAATCTAAGGGTTTATCGATGTGGTGTATATTATGAGGTGAAAGGGGTAAAAATTGGGGGTTGAGGAATTCTTAACGGAGCGTATATTTCTTAAACGACATAGGCGAGAAGTTTGAAATTCAGCGGGAAGAAACGGTCTAAGATAGGTGTTTGACCGTTTTTCATAAATCCAATTTTTAGTTTTAAAAATTCAACGTCTATTAAAATTGTGTATTACTTATACCTAAAAATTACCATAATAACATACGGTACTTATTGGTGGTCTACAACCCATGTAGTTCCATAAAATAGAACATTTCCTACTACCGGTACCGGTATTTATAACTGTTTCTTAGTTGAGATATCTTAAAAGATACGTAGTTATATGTCCGTCTGTTCATATTTTCTTTATATTCAAAATGGAAACGCTAAAGGATACGGAGTGATCGTAATTGCCTTAGTTATTTCATAGTGATGCAAATTTTACCAATAATTTCTGCATTTTTGCATGCATATTTATTCATTTAATAGTTCATGAACGTCCGGGCCTTAGTCATTATGATCAGATATGAGACAATAAAATGGAATTATATGATAGCTAAGGTACTAATTCATGGACATTTATCATTTTTAGCCTATTTTCATTTTATGAAAAAATAGGCTTATGAGATCACCTTTTGTCCGCGTGTGGGTGCGTGTGTGATAGTGTATGTGTGTCCCCCCTAATAACGTCTAAACGCCTGGAGCGATTTCAATGAAACTGGGTAAGATCATAGCACCATTCCGGACGACGCCGACTTTAGCCTTCAAATTTTATTGTGTCTTACCAATCCAACATGGTGGCTGTGCGAAATATAAGGTGCATTGAAAAATTAACGAGCCGGAGGCTGGAATGCGCAAACCGGTGACGACATCGTCTAATCGAGGCGTGTGTAACGAGGTGAGGTTCCGGCCAGAGCGTAGAAGGTCACAACCCGTCGCTAGAAGGCACGCGTGCACGTCACGTGACGATACAAAGCGAGCAGCAGCATGCATCAATCGTCCAACGCTACAAGTCGCATTGCAAACAGTGACATGGAGGCTTCAACGGAAGAGCAAAGAGGTGTTGTTCGGTTTCTGACAGCGGAAGGAGTAGGGGGAACGAACATTCATCGCCGAATGTCACAAGTGTACGGCGAACATTGCAAGGGTCAAGGCGTGGCACAACCGCTTCAGGGAAGGACGGGTGTCGTTAGCCGATGATGCCCGGTCTGGGACACCCCCAGGCATTACCGATGACAAGGTCGAGCTGGTTGATGCACTCATTACCCAGGACCACCGAGTGACATTGAACGCCATAGCCGCCATGGTCGCTCCACGACAATGCACGACCTCATGTGGCCAACACAGTCGCGGCACTCCTGCAGAAATTCAAATGGGAGATTCTCGGCCACCCTCCATACAGTCCAGACCTCTCTCCCCGTGATTACGCCATGTTCGGTCCCCTGAAAAGGGCTCTGTGGGGCCAACAATTCACCTCGGACGCCGACGTCCAGCTGTACGTGCGGAACTGGTTCACATCGCAGCCCAGGGAATTTTATGTGACTGCCATTCACCGCCTCGTGTCACAGTGGGATAAGTATCTCAACAGCCAGGGCCAATACTTCTAACATACAGGTACTGGTTTCTGTAATTATGCCTCCAGCTCGTTACTTTTTGAACGCACCGTATATTTCACCAGCATTCAGTAACTCTCTGAAACTATTACCGACATCACCCTGAAATTTTGAACGGTGATAGAGGGCACTACTGCAAGTTCACCTATGAGACTTTTAAATACCTGGTAACTACAAAACCAACATGGCGGCCAAGCGAATTTGAGACTTTTAATAGACTTTTCTCGTGATTTAGACATCCAAACATAATGAAACTTGGTACAGCAAATGTTTATACACATTGTAATGCACTGGCGTGTGATTTAGTTCAATTGTTTACATAATCTCAAAATGGCGGCTGTGCGAAATATTTCACTGGCTTTTTATATCTCCGAAACTATTACAGATATCACCCCCAAAATTTTGTACCGTGAAAAAGGGAACTGCTGCAAGTATATCTATGTAACTTTCAAAAACCTGTATAATACAAAACGAACATGGCGGCCAAGCGAAGTTGAAACATTTTAATAGACGTTTCTCTTGATTTAATCATCTGAGCGCAGTGAAATGTGGTACAGTAAATGATTATACGTATTGTAATGCACTGGCATCTAATTTTGTTCAATTGTTTACAAAACCTCCAGATGGCGGCTGTGCGAATTCTTAAAATTAAATTTTTATATCTTGTATCGTAATCATGTGATCGAAGTGAAAGTTTGAATAATGAAGCTACGCAATAATTTTCCTCGTGATTTTATAAGTATCACCTACTTTAAAATTTATGTTTTTTTTAACTTGTGACTGTCTTGTATGAGATGATGTACCATTGTTTTTAGTTATAAACAAGCAAGAAAAAAGTCATTGTGTCATTCAATTAAAAAAAAGTTATCATGTTTAAAATAATAATTATTCTCACTGTCTGTCTCTCTCTATATATGTTGATACTAATTATACTATTATATTGATTATACTATTATACAAATGTTAAATTAATAATAATAATTATTATTATGGTATTCATAATAAAACAAAGAACAACATACACGATTGTTTCCTATTTTTTGAAATCATAACAGTGATGGTATACATGTTGATTGTTTTATTAATCCTGAAGTTTATATGTACATAAAAGTCTTTTACCATTCATTCCACCAATAACTATCAATGCCACCAATCTTGCTAATACAGTAGCATTAAAAGCGGTTAATGGTGGCTTAGCAATGTTTAACAACACATTATTAACAACACGTGTTAGTGATGCATCACTGTTATAATACGCTATATTATCATTTCCCGCATGCATGTGTCTCCCACGTCTCAAACAATGATCAAGCCGAGTGATGGGACCACAAAAGGAGTATCCAGGTAGGTGTATTTTGAAGGGTTGATATTCAATGACTTTATGAATAATTCCACAGCTAGTACACCTTAGGCATTTTTTTTCTACATATACTATATCCAATCAAGGTAAACCATGACCACTCTATCATGGTTATTCTTAAAACTATAAGCAGCACCATGTAAAATAAAATAATATTCTAATAATGTTGAAACCGTGGTTCTAAGGTCCAGAGTATCAATTCTGACTATGATTCTCAGTCAATCACATACATTAATAACAAAAACTGTCAATGGGGGATGTTCATGAAATGGACTGAAAATGTCAATTTTCATGTTATTTTTAGCCTACTTTTCACATTTTGCAAAAATGAGGAAAAAGTAGACTTATGAGATCGGGCAAATGTGTGTCTGTTTGTCTGTCCTACTGCCTGTCTGTATGTCGGTCCTTCTGTCTGTCTGGCTGGCTTTGTGTGTGTGTCCCCCTATCAACTCCTAACCGGCTGCCGCAATAAAAACAGAATTTGGTAGGAGTAAAGATCTATACATGAATATCTCACGGCCATATTTGAAAATGATGTCAGTGCTACCAACTGCTGAAAAATTGCAATTGAAATTTGAGCTCCATGTTGGATATCCTGGAAAGTATGAATGGGAGCTATTTCAAAATTGTCACACGTATAGATAATAATATTGCAGTTTAATTTCCAAGAGGCCATACATTGCAGTGTTGCCAAAATGATTATAAGCCTGCTGATATGTTAAAATTTTAAATGCATATAACTTCTACACTCTCAATTGGATTTCAACCAAATTTCGTATGTGCTATGTGTACCTAAACAGATATGACTGAGCATATTCTTAAGAGCCACCAGGGCTGCCAACTGTTAATAAATGCTCTCATTTATTTTTATCCAAATACCCCTATATATCAGAAAGTATGCAAGCCGACAGCTTTAAACTATGCACACGTATAGTACCTGACATGCTATATTAATTTGGAGTAACTTATAACGTCAGTTCTACCAACGTGATTCTAAGCCTGTTGAGAGGTCCTACTTTAAATACAGGTAACTTCTATCCTATCATTTGGATTTCAACCAAATTTCGTGTGTGTTATGTGTACCATAACAGATATGACTGCCGATTCTTAAGAGTAACCAGGGCTGCCAACTGTTAATACATACTGTCTCTATTTTTGTTACCCTAATATCATTATATCAGAAATTGTGCAAGCCAATAGCTCTAAACTTTGCACACGTATGCTACCTGGCATTCTAGATTAATTTGGAGTAACGAATATAGGCCTACGCCAGTGCTGCCAACATGATTCTAGGCCTGCTGATAGGTCCAATTTTAAAATGCATGTAACTTCTATACTAACTAATGGATTTCATTCAAAATTGACACAACAATAGACCATATTATTTCAGACCAATACATGTATGTTATTGTTGCCAACATGATTTTACGTGCGCTGTTAGATCCAATGTTTAACTGCATTTGACGTCCATGTTATCCATTGGACGTCAACCAAATTTTGTAATCTGTACCTAAAGAGATGGAACTAAGAAAATATTCAGTCACCAGGGCTGCCAATTGTAGTTCTCTATTAGGCTTCATTATGCCATTATGTACAGGCTACAGTATTTCGAACTAATTAGAAATTTCGATATTACCAACTTAATTTCGTCATTATTCTAGATAGATCCATATAGATTAATCATTGGCATGTATCTTAAATTTTAAGAAACGTAGGCTCTTTAGTTCGTCACGGAACTTCTTGTTTATTTATTAATAGAACTCATTGACAGTAAATTCCCAAAGTTTCAGTAATAAAATCGCATCCGAAGTGCCTGAAAAATATTTAAATGTGTAGCACGACCTTCCTGACACAACCTCGATTTGAAGTAACTCTTATATACCAGCACGGTCAACAACGATTCCGTGGATTACATTCAAGCAAAATTGCGCGGGATACATCTAGGAGGCCGTGATATATACTCTATGGTCTTTACAGATCACCTGCGACCATGTGCCTTATCTTAGAAACCATAACTACCAATCTGCTTCTTGGTTTAGCCTATAAAGAAACCATTCTTGTTTTGCCTTGTGCTACTGACGGCGATTTACGAAAATATTTCATTCGTTCATAATTCAATAATGCCACTGCCACGTAGAGTGTACAGAAAACTGGATATGCAGCGTTTGCAGAAGCTGCTGAATGCTAGAAGATGCACTCTTCAAGTGCATTATGTCAAGACCATCAGACAGAACCTATCCAGTGTAAGTGAAATGAAAAGTGCTGTATGGGCTACATATTTCCACATGGTGTCAACAGATAAACATCCCATTCACCATCTGTGTCACATTAGCTGGTGTAAAGATCTACAGGCTCAGAGGGATACCATCCCTTACTTTCTCAAGGATAGGCTTCCAAATTGTATCCTGGATGTTTTCAAGCCCACTTACAGGTTTCTGCCTGATCCTGACCTTCTCAAAAGTGTATTCATGACAAAACCCAGAATACAAATGAGTCGCTAAATTCACTCATATGGAAACGATGCCCTAAAACCACATTTTCTTCCGCTACAGTTATCAGAATTGCTACTTATGATGCAGTCATTGTATTCAATGATGGTAATGCAGCGAGGATGAAATGGGCTTCAAGATAGGAGGCTTTACTCATGACATCTTGGGAAATATAGATATACAGCGCCTCTCTGCGACTGAAAAGTCAGTTGAATACCTGTTTAAGGAAAGGAGGCAGAAAACAAGAAGCCAAAAGAGAAACTTTGTAGGGAAAGAGGACCCTGAGTTCAGTTACGGAGCCTTTTAAAGAGATAACAGAAGAAAAAACATTATGTTGAACTTTAAATTGCATTTCCTGAAAATCATATATTTCAATGTTTAATTACCTTTTCCTCAGGATTTAAAAAAGCTAGGATTATGAAATTTTGTACTTGTATTTCTATAAACATAATAAATATTTTCTCATGAGAACATTTTAAAATTATGTGTACAAGCTCAGATATGGGGCCTAGTGCTTGGAATTTTGGGTGGATTTATATTATACGTACATAATTACATTGAAAAATTATTAAAATTCTCATATTAAATATATCCAAAAAATCTCATGAGAGAAGCTTACTATATGCAAAGAGATTAAATACAGAAAGTTTTGTAGAAATCTGTTCAATAGTTTCTGAAAAAAGGAACATTTATGATTTTTTGGAAATATAATTTTAGATTCTCTTACAAAAAAGTTAATGTTGAAATTATAACCTAAGAACTTCACAGTATATTCACGAACTTAATATAAAGCACGGTACAAAATTTCATTTTAATATATTCAAAATTGGGGGTTAGGTACATCTTTTAAATAGTGTGTGTTTTTCATGAACGTCCCCCCTTAGTCACCATCATAAGACATTAACATAAGCCACTAAAAAGCCATTAAAATATGGTATTAACATAAACCACCAATATATGCCATAAACATAAGCTACCAACATAAACCACTAACATAAGTCACCAACATAAGCCACCAACATAATCCTACATAAAACGTCAACACAAAGTGTTCTAACCTTTGTAGTAGGCGGATCAAATATACAAGTCAGATGCTATTATGGAACAAAAGGTAAACCACGTGCCCTGTATCATGGCTACTCTTATAACTATAAGCGAGAAAATGTGAATAGCATCATATTTTGGCAGTGCTCAAAACAAAGAACAACAAAATGTCCAGGTCATCTAAAAAGTAAACATGATGGGGTCTTAAGTGTGGGTAATCATCAATGTGGTACACCAAATGAAACACAGTTGGTGTTAACAAAACATTATCAAAAGGACAAAAAAAGCAATCCCAACAAAAAAAGTGTTACTCAACATAGTAACTTGATTGTTAAAAACATTTACCATCTACTCAAAAAGTTATGTTTAAACCCTTTTCCAAGCCACCTGTAAAGCAAACAACACTATCAAAAGCCACGCAAACTCTACAAGAGGTGTCCATGGAAAAATGATCAAAAAGGACTACATAGTCATAGTGATTATAGTTACAATAATGATAATAATGATGATCATGATGATAATGATGACTATGATGATGTAAAAGAAGAAGATCAAGTTTTTAAACCTATAAAACCATTGTTGCTTCCCCAGTTTTTAACAACATTAGTCCATACTCTTCGTGGAAATCTCATTTACAGCAAGCCATGGGTTAAAAAAAACAAGAACTATAACAGCCTAGGGTAAAGAAAAAAGTTGTATGTATGTAACGATTGTAAAAAGTACTTTAATTGCATAAATAAATAAAAAATTGTGTATGGGTACAATCTGTTTTCTTTTCTTTTTCTTACTTGTTAACCTCATGCCCCAACTATTAATGTCAATGTTCCACGTTTCCAATTTCCCGTCCATACCCTGTCAATGCCACGTCCTGTGACTCGGTGGCTATCCTCACAATCGTGTTTTCACAAACCATCGCATAAGTCTCTGCGACGTATAGTCCGTGAAATAACGATTAATGCATTTGAAAGCATGGCCACCGTGGCCAGCCACATACTTGTTGTTTAAACACCTACACACCACCGGTATCGTCTCTCTTTCTCTCTCTCTCTCTCTCTCTACTACTACCACTCTTAAATAATATTTAAAAAGAACTCTCATAGGTCAAAATCTCATCATGGGTTTAGAAACTAATAACAAAAGTGTTGTTAAGTCCTTTGACAAAATTTAAAAAAAATACATGTTTAATAAAACATTAGGCTATATCAATCATTCATTAACTATTAAATAAAATTTTAAAAAAGAGTGAAAAAGTATTATTTTTTCTTTCAAAATGTGTCATTGGCATTTTTTTTATAATTAATAAATTCAAAAAAGGCGCATCATTTCATGTAATTTCATAACTCATACATCACAAACCCCCACCATGAGTTCACAGCCAGGCGCTCACAACTAGCCAAGTGGTTTTAAAGTTCAACCCCCCCCCCCCCATCCCACCCCTCCCACACGCTCATCACAGTCATCCCTTAACCAGTCATTAGTTTGAAAAAGCCCGCCAACGTCTTACCCATAGTCACATGTCGCAACGTCAAGTTAACTCATGGATAAATAAAATTGAACCCTCATGTAGTTAGGCCCTATGAATAAAATTTTAGCCACATCTCTGCTCCTCTCAAAAGAACAAATGTCAAGCTTTTGTTTATGTCGACACCGGGCTTTCTACGATTTACAGTTTTTTCAATAATTACTGTTTTCAAAATTCAACTTTTGAAAAAAAAAAAAAGATATAAACCACTCATTCGTACAAAGAGGGCTTCAAAACAAGCCTTTTGACACCACACACATCAAAATCCGATCATTCGTAGGCGAGATATCGACAAAAAAAAAACCAACGCCAAGTGCAGTCACATGCGCGCACGCAAGTTACAGGTACACTCACGTCCAAAAAAAGTGTATGGGCCAGTTCCCCCCTTGCTCTCCTCCTGCTTATATATATTGTGCCCTGATGAGACTTGGCATTATGCCTGGCGCGAGTCGATGTTTGAACACGGCGCGCGGAAGCGAGCAGACAGCGACACACTGCTTGCCAAGTAGAATTTAAGCAGAGCGCGGTCCTGAACCAATGCTGGTATGCGCACGTTATAAATACAATATCTGAAGACTACGACAATAAGTACACATGTTTATTGGATAGTGAACAAGTCTGCATCTTCAAGCCACTTTCCAGAATAACATTACTTAATGCCATTACGTAATATCGGCTATTGACATTCAACGACTATATATACTGAAGCCCAGCGCAGACTAGACAGATGAATAGTACCCCAGTGAGGCTCGTGCTGGTGGGAATACGCGACGGTTGGCTATACACCACGTTATTATGCTCAAATGTGCCGCGATGTTTTGGAACTGTGATAGTGTCGCGATGTTTTAAAGCTGTGATAGTGCCGAGAGTGATTGTGCGTTGGATTATATTCCAAACTTGTTAGCTGACATAAATTGTCCTCCAGAAGTGAAAGGTACGTTAACATTAACTTTGTTATTTCTCTGTGAATGCAGAAGACAATATTTGTGGCACTAGTAACCAATTATGAGACTTCGCTTCACAAATAAGCGGACAAATTCTGAAAATGTGGATATTGCACGTAATATCAACGATATTT
This sequence comes from Meconema thalassinum, assembly GCA_946902985.2. NCBI lineage: Eukaryota > Metazoa > Arthropoda > Insecta > Orthoptera > Tettigoniidae > Meconema > Meconema thalassinum. Next base: position 150,922,691 of record OX336397.1, read on the forward strand.
CATTCTGACTATAATTATTGTGGACTTAAAGAAGAGGTCAGTACTTGACTTGACATATTGGGACTTGAAAGCAATCAGGCGTATTGTTTCTGATCAAATACAACGTTTCAAACTTTAAAAAAATACCTGTGAATTTAACGACCACGATTGTAACATAAACAGTTGCTACAGTGGACATAGAAATCAAATTTAAAGTCAATCGTTCACCTGCAACACCATTCATTGCCATGAAAACATAATAAAATTGGACAATCATGGGACCAGTGAAACGGAACATTATGTCGATGACCAACTGTAAGAAATATATAGATTTGCAGCCATACTTCTTCCAGAGTTGCCTCTACAAAGAAACTACTGCAAGATGATGAGATGCTAGAGGCTTGACCATAATGGATAATGGGAGCGACGCCATTCCCGGCACACTGCAATGCCTGTGGATCCAGCGTCAAGCTTATGCTTGGACAGGACTTTCCGGAGGACGGAGTTTCCAGAGGATTCGTGGTGCCAGGACACTTTATACATGATGGACCGCAAGACGACCTGCCAGTTTTATAAAGTAATTTATTTTGTAGTTTGAAATTAAGGCCACGAGTTTCTTTTCTATCCTCTCGCACATCGAGCAATACTTGGAGTTATAGTCATCGACTATGCTTGAATTTTACGTTTGAACTGGAAGGTGAGGTAATGCTAACATCTCTTATACTTCGTCACATATCGATTTAATCATATGGGAAGCATTACCGTATTTTTTCCGAGGCAGCAGGATTAACTGACACTCTGGAGCAAACACTGTAATAACACGGAAAAATTAAATTAATTTTTACCTAGATGATAATAATAATTATTATGAATTTGAAAACACTGAAACGTATTTACAAAAAGAATGACAACTCTGAACTTGTTGAGTAATAATGTTGATGATATTTTTAAAGCTAATTTATTTGGGAGTGAGGGAGGCAATCTTCAAGCTATTAGTGGACGTGAAGCTGATTATTCCAATTGAAATTACAATATAAACGATGGATATAGGGATTTTGTGTTAATGCTATCGTTTATAATATGAGTGATTCCCGAGAGTGGACTCAGGTGGTTTAGTGGTGAACCCACTTATATATTGGACAGGTAGCCGTTGTAGCAATGCTGTAAATAAAGCTTCAGATGAGTAAGATCTAGGTCCATTCCAACTAATAGTCTTCCACGCCAAGTAATATTTGTCATTGTGGAACATGATGATGATAATTGTTGTTTGAAGGGGCCTAGCATCTAGGTTGTCGGCCCCTAACATTACGAAATATTGATTTCAGATATGGTAATATTACGTCACATTTAATGATATAAACAGTTCATGGAATGACTTAATCAAATTCAGTGTGTTATGAATTAATTAAGCCCACAGTGTTGAGTAATTGATAAATCCAGTATAAAAATTTTCAAGTGATAATTAAATTGTTTATAATGGTAATTAAATAATTCTTTTATAACTCTTCTTGCGAAATAGTTTTCTACGTGTCAGAATATTATACTATGGTGTATAATAATACGTTCCATTCAGAAAGCCTTGCCCAAATAGTGAATTATGAAAAATCTATTCAAGATATTTTTTTAATTGAACAAATTTGAATTGAACCTCAACGTGATTTGTAAATAATTTTCCCGAGGATGATAAGTGCGTGAAACATAATCCGAATATGTAATTAATGTAAATAATCTATGAAAGACCAATGAAATACGGGAAATTTAATTACAATAATTATTAATTTTTCTTGATATAGATGACAGTGCATCGATGTTTTTAAAGGGTAGAATTCTCAATTGAATTTATCCCACCATAGTCAAAGTGAACAAAGGCTCTCAACAAGTTTTACGACCTTGCTTTCCTTTGTTTTAAGATGCACTGCTCATTCTTTGCTGTTCGCAAGGTAGGTTACTTTGCAGGAAGTGCGCGTGATATTCGACTACTTTTTTCATACTTGTTTCTTAGTTAAGTGTGATATAGTTTTCCTTTTAATTTGTGTTTTTCGCTTTGTGTTCTGTGTTGCCAACTCCATCTTTCCAAAATCCTTTACATGGAACATGGGGACATAGTGTAGTATGTTTAAGCCCGCATAACCCAGGACGCCCTGAGACCTGACCTCGTGCTTTCACTGTTCTCATGTTGTCGCCTGTCCATCCCAGATGGACAGACGGGCACAAGCTATATGTGGAATTTATGTAGATGAAAGGCCATGATCAAACATAAAATGAATAATTTGATAACAATTTTAGGACACAATATACTGTTTCTTGATCGAAAAACGAATCAAACAATATTCCTCAATTATAAACGCAGAGTCCTGTCTTCTTTTGTTTTCAATGTGCATATATATCCTCTGTTTCCTGATGCCATTCCGACATGTAAATATATTTGTAATTAAGATTTTTTTTGTGAGTTCTTATACATGTCTTAAGCACTGTAGTCAAATTTTATTGTTAAGAATTGCATTTGAGACAGTGCAGGGGATGAAGCCTACTTTGTGTTAAATTTGGTGTCTAGAAACAGATTCGATGGGGAGAACAGGTCAGTTTACTCGCAAAGAAAAAGCCGAACCAATCACAAAATTCGATACTAGAATGTCTAGGCGTACTGGCAGAAACGTGTTTGGAGGAAAGGCCGCGCCAGTCATAAACAGTCGCTTGTATCGGCAAGCTTATGTTAGGGGCAACAACACAAACCCGCAGGACAGAAGTGAGGTGAGGGAAGTCGCGCCCCACCCTGGTCACGTGGGTGACGGCAGCCAATTAATACAAATAATTTATATATGTCGTAGTCAGATAGTGAAATCCGTCATTTCATGAAAATCCTAGGCACTTCATGAAGAGCCGGCATATGATGTAAAAAGGTACAGTTGCACTATCTGACGCGTGGTTTCATGAAATGACTAAATATCGCCGTCACATAGTGTAATTCATTTTGTGTCGGCTTCGGTGGCGTAGTCGGTAGCATGCTGAACTGCTGTGCCCAAGATAGCGGGTTCAAACCCGGCCGAAGTCGTCGGATTATTTAAGAGCGTTAAAAATCCTTCAGTATGCCTTCCTTCGGAGGGGAAGTAAAGCCGGCGGTCCCATGTCATAGATTTATGGCATGTAAAAAATCCTTTCACAGACTAAACTTGTGTAAAGCAAAATTTGTTAGGTTAGATTTCGTCAGAACGCTCTATCAAAGTTCCAACGTTCACCACTAGGTATCATTGATATCTGGTGGCGAAAGTTGGAACTACTTGAAATTGAACGGAACTCGTAGCTCACCCTTTAGGGTGTCCGCTGGAAGCAGCTACAACTCAGGCGAGCCGAACATGTCCTCGGACACTCCCGGCGCTAAAAGCCATACGATAAATAAATAAATATTCATTTTGTACATCAACTGACGGGAAATCCAGCCCGTCACTTCATGAAGTACCGTAGCGGCAGCGGTGATCACGTGTGAGGGAAGTGAGACTTCCAAGAATAAATCAGATAAAAATGCGGACACTAAAGGGCTGTTATTTCCTCAGAAAGTGAAAACTGTGACATATCGTACAAATGTCTAATAGCCTGGACTTCATTTATCCCCTAATTCCCTCCCCAGCATCTTGCTTGGCCTTGCGCCTAGAAGGAATATTATGCTACCGTACTGTGAACGGAAGAAGAACGTCGTTCAGATCCATTTTGTTTTTAAAACATGAGAGATAGATAACCGATAGTATAATATGACTTTAATTCGCTGTTCCACCCTTTAAAACAACAAGAACAAACTCAGTTACGGGCGCGTAATACACAAATCTTGTACAGCTCTTAGCAGCCAACTATATCAGTGAACTTGTGGTCTCGGGGTATAGTGTTGGCTTCCGGCTCACTACGTGGTGAGTTCAAGCCCCACTGAAGGATTTTTTTTTGCCAACTAACATTTTAATCTAGTTCAGTTGTTGCCTTGTTTTATAGTTGTTTTCTTGTATATTTATTTTAAGGGCTAGGGACATCTTGATCATCAGCCCAGTGTATTTGGGTGGTTGTTTTCTGATAACCTGTGTTTGCGTGATGATAGAAGTAGTGTGTGGGTAAAGAATTTGGGAAGGTGTCTCGAGACTTGAAATGAAGTACCATCCCGGCATTTGCTGAGAGGGTGTGTGAAAAGACCTGGGGGAAAACGCCACAGTCAGCGACGGGATTCGAACCAGCATATTGGCCTACTCGTTAAGTAGACTTATGAAATCAACTATGGTTACCACGGATAGGAACATAATTATGGTCGACCTCGGGAGGAAAATCTGAGGAGAGTTCCATTCCTACCTTAGCCATCCTGGAATTGGTTTCCCTTGGTTTCCCCCTTCTCCTCTAGGCAAATGCCGGGTTGGTTCCTAACTTAACCACGGCCGCCTCCTTCTCAATCTTAACCTGAACTACAAATACACACAATTCTACAAATACCATTATAATACTGATTATCAGACAGATTCTACACACTCCCAAGTACACAGGGCTGAATACACAAAAGCTTTACATTTGGTTGATTTAGTGGAGGGTTCACCTTCGAGAAAATCTCGAATTTCAGCCTATTTATTATAGACAGAAATATTTGAAAGAATGATTCTGCATTTGTCTTCATTGTGTGTATCTTACCTGTAAGTTATCGTTCCAGTTTTGTTGTTAATTCATTTGGAGGTCTTGGGTCACCTCAATCATCAGTCCCGTGTGATTGGGTGTGAATTGACATTATATTTATATGATGACTGTAGGGGTGGGCGGACAATTGAACGAAGTTAGATGTCGGTGCAATACAATGTGTATAAACATATACTGTACCAAGTTTCAATGCGTTTGGTTGGTTAAATCGCGAGAAACGTCTATTTAAACGTCGCAACTTCGCTTGGGCGCCATGTTGGTTTTGTAGTTACCAGGTTTTCAAAAAAGTCACATCGGTAAACTTCTAGTAGTTCCCATTATCACCGTACAAAATTCCAGGGTGATATCGGTAGTAGTTTCAGAGATATTGAATGCTGGTGAAATATTTCGCACAGCCGCCATGTTGGATTGGTTTGACGTAACAAAATTTAAAGGGCACGGTCGGGGTCGCCCGAAATAGTGCTATGAACTTACCGAGTTTCATTGAAATCGCTCCAGCCGTTTAGAAGTTATTAGGGGACACACACACACACAAATCCTCACACACACACACACACACACGCACACACAGTCAGACACACGGACAAAAGGTGACCTCATAAGCCTATTTTTTCATAAATGAAAATAGGCTAAAATACAAATTGCATCAGTGAAGGAAAGAGAGAAAAAAGATACACAAATGAAGAACAAAAAGAAAAACTACAAATGAAATTATGAAAGTAAGCATTGCAGATTAGAAAATAATTCTGTACAAATAAAATATGTAAAAATAAAAATACAAACTTCTAGAAAAAAAAGAGGTAGAGAGTAAAGAGTATCCGGTATTTCACGATTAGATTTCGGTTTTTATGTGAAAATTAATTTCGAAAACCATAATAAACAAGCATTAATTTATTTCTTGGAATAGAACAATTAAATGAATTAATGTACGGCTTCATTGTGTCAGTCATTTCATGAAGTGCCGAATCAACAAACACCGGATCTTCATGAAGTGCCTCGGCTGATAATGTAAAATCATTTCTTACACCATCTGCCTAAATCGGTCCGTCACTTCATGAAGAAACGCGTCAGATGATGTAACTATCTCTTTTTACATCATATGCCGGCTTTTCATGAAGTGCCTAGGATCTTCATGAAATGACGGATTTCACTATCTGACTACGACATATACATTATGAAGCTGTTCATTGCTAATTAGGAATCATTTCAGACGTGTTACTCGATGTTCCAGGGAAGTGCGGACGCAAAGTATTTCGATTATCGGGAAGCGAAGTGATAATCTGGGCGAAAAGCATGCTCAAGACCGTACTCATGCGATATGAGGATTTGATAACATTATGTAAAATTGGGAAGTGAACTTGGAATATTTTGAAATGATAGTCATTCTTCACGTGAACATTTATAGAAGTGAATTGAACAACTGAATATTGAGATAAAGATTAAATATTAAACTACGCAATTATTACGAGCAATTGTTGCAATGAATTCAAATTATTATGATAAGGCAGGCTGAAATGAACATTATACTCCGCAGAGTTATACAATATTACGATACTGCATTAAATATTATCAAAGTTATCCTCTTTGCTTGGTCCATCACTGCATGCTTTGCTTCCTAAGTAAATTAAGTCACCTACTTCCTTTATCTTTTCACCTGACAATTCGGCATCGACAGGGGTTTCTGGTTTGTTTCGACGGCATTCCAAAAATCTATTTTTATATTTATTAATTTTCATCAATACAGAGTCCATACCATTTAGAAACCCATTAATATCCACTGGTGTGTCAGCAATGATGACGATGTCATCTAGGGTTGCCAGACGTTCCGTTTTACCCGGAACAATTACGGTTTTTCTTATTTTGTTCCCCGTTCCGTTTTCATCTTTAAAGGAACGCCAAATATTACGTTTTAGGTTAATTTCGCACCAATTTACAAATGTCCCGCTTGCGCAATCCATGCTTGACGTGATTGGCGATTGTTATTAGTGACGTCAAGTAGCATCGGCACCGGCACGCCGGCCACGTTACTTCACTTTACTGAGTGGTAGTGTACAGGTGCAAGTTTCAAAGAGAAAATGATTTCTATGTCTGTGTCAGATCGGTACATGTTATAGATTAATTAGGGGCAACAACATTAAGGAATATCTTAGTCCTAGTGAAGCTCATGCTCAGCATTTTTCCCTCCAATGATTTAAAGGAGTTTTTTCTGACATGAATATCAAGTGGAGAGATGATAGAAACAGAAGCTCCATTAGTTTCATAAAACAAGAATTGTTGAGATATTTCAATTATGACGAAAATTGTAGTGAATTTTATCAGAAGACAAAAAAACAAGCAGTTCCATGAAGAACTATACAACCTATTTTCATATATCCTACTCATATTAATTGCCTCTATCAACACACACAATTTCAGTTTGATTGTTGTGATAGATTCGTAGATGTTGAGAACCGTCAAAATATTTCAGGTTGGACTTTTATTTATGTACTACTAGCTGTACCCGGCATGCGTTGCAATGCCAATCAAAGAAGGTATTGCCGTTGTAACTTTGTTGAAGTGCTTTTCGATTCCCAATATTTTTGTTTCTTTTTCCGTTAACCACCTCTAAACTTACGTAAAATTGATTTACTTTCTCAAAAAAAAAAAATCATGGGAGCGTGCTCAACATCTCACCAAAGTTTAATCGCAATGAAATGAAACGATTCGAGCGCCGTCACCCATTTGTTGAATATACTCGTACGCTACCTATTGTAAAATGGATTTACTAAGTCGAAAACCTTCCCTGGCGTGTACACAACAACTCATCAAATTTTCATCGCAATCGGATGAATGGCATATGAAAGCATACGGGATTTTGTTGAATCGCTTCGAGCGTCTTCCCTCATTTGTTGAATCTACTCGTGCGCTACCTATTATAAAATGGATTTACTAAGCCTGAAACTTTCCCTGGAGTGTAAACTACAACTCACCCAAGTTTAGTCGCTATTGGATGAATGGTATATGAACGTATACGGGACTTTGTTGAAACACCTCACGCGTCGTCGCTCATTTGTTAATCTACTTGTGCGATACCTATTGTAAAGTGGATTTTCTAAACCAAAAACCTTCCCTAAAGTGTACACAACATCTCACCCAAGTTTCATCGCAATCAGACGAATAGTATATGAACGCATACGGGACTTTGTTGAAACGCTTCGCGCATCGTCGCTCATTTGTCAAATCTACTCGTGCATTACCTAATATAACATGGATTTACTAAGCCAGAATCCTTGCCTGTAGTGTACACAACCTCTCACCCAAGTTTCATCGCTATCGGACGAATGGTATGTGAACGCATACAGGACTTTGTTGAAACGCTTCGCCCGTCGTCGCTCATTTGTTGAATCTACTCCTGCGCTACCTATTGTTAAGTGGATTTACGAAACCAGAAACCTTACCTGAAGTGTAGAGAACATCTCACTCAAATTTCATCGGAGTGGGATGAATGGTATATGAAAGTATGTGGGACTGTCTTGAAACAAACGCACGCAATTTTGTTGAAGCTACTCGCGCGCCATCTATTGTAAATTGGATTTACTACGCCTATAACCTTTCCGGGACTGTGCACAACAAATCATCATAATTTGATCGCAATCGGATGAATTGTATATGAACGCATCGCCAACACGCATTTGTTTAAACTACTCGCGGACTGTCTATTGTAAATTGGATTAACCATGCCTATAATGATTTCGGGAGTGTGCGCAACAACTCACCAAAATTTTATCTCAATTGGATGAATGGTTTATGAACGCATAAAAGACGAACAATCGAACATCCTTTTTTTTTTATAAAATAATGCTAGCTATACCCGGCATGCATTGCAATGCCAATCAAAGAAAGTGTTGGCGTTGTAATTTTGATTCTTGAAGTGCTTTTGGATACAATCTTTTTTCAATTTCCGTTAACTGCCTTGAAACTACCGTAAAATGGATTAACTAATTTAGAAACATTCGTGGGAGCGTGCACAACAATTTAACAAAGTTTCATCGCAATCGGGAAGCCTCCGTGGCTTAGGCGGCAGCACGCCGGCCTCTCACCGCTGGGTCCGTGGTTCAAATCCCGGTCACTCCATGTGAGATCTGTGCTGGACAGAACGGAGGCAGACAGGTTTTTCTCCGGGTACTCCGGTTTTCCCTGTCAAAATTTCATTCCAGCAACACTCTCCACTATCATTTCATTTCATCTGTCATTCATTTAATCATTGCCCCAGAGGAGTGCGTCAGGCCTCGGCAGCCGGCACAGTTCATATCCTCGCCGCTAGATGGGGGCTTCATTCATTCCATTCCTGACCCAGTTGGAGACTGGAAGCAGGCTGTGGATTTTCATTTTCATCGCAATCGGATGAATAGGATACGAACACATACGGAATTTTGTTGAAACGATTCGTGCGCTCTCACTCATTTTAAAATTTGCTCTTGCGCTACCTACTGTGAAATGGATTTACTCAGAAGCCTTCACTCATTTGTTGCATCTACTCGTACATTACCTAATGTAAAATGGATTTACTAAGTCGAAATCCTTCCCAGGCATGTACACAACAACTCATTAAAGTTTCATCGCAATCAGATGAATGGCATAAAACGCATACGGGATTTTGTTTAAACGATACGCGTGCCGTCACTCATTTGTTGAATCTACTCGTACGCTACCTATTGTAAAATGGATTTACTAAGCCTGAAACTTTTCCGGGAGTGTACTCAACGATTCACCAAAGTCTTATCCCAATCGGATGAATGGTATATGAACGCATATGGGATTAGCCTATTTTGAAACGATTTGCGTGCCGTCGCTCATTTCCTGAATCTACTCCTGCGCTACCTATCGTGTCGTGAAATGCATGTACTAAGCCAGACACCTCCCCTGGAGTGTACACAAAAACTCACACAAGCTTCATTGCATTAGCACGAATGATATATGAACGCATATGGGACTTTGTTGAAACGCTTCGCCGTTGTAGCTCATTTGTTGAATCTACTCGAGCGCTACCTATTGAAAAGTGGATGATCTAAGCCAGGAACCTTCCCTGAAGTATACACAACATCTCACCTAAGTTTCATCGCTATCGGACGAATAGTATATGAACGCATACGGGACTTTGTTGAAACGTTTCACGCGTCGACACTCATTTGTTGAATCTAGTCGTGCGCTACCTATTTTAAAATGGATTTACAAAGCCAGAAACCTTCCCTGGAGTGTACACAACGTCTTACCCAAGTTCAATCTTTCTAGTCGACGCCCGTGGGCGACCTAAGCGTCGGGATGAGAGATGGAATGGATGAAGATACTTAAATCGCGAGAAACGTCCAATTACATATTTATAATTCGCATCGCCACCATGTTGGATTCGTGACCACCAGGTTACTGAAAGTCCTATAGGTGAACTTATGTTCATAGCCTCTATGAACATTAAAAAAATCAGTTAGATTGCTGTAAAAGATTCGTAGATATTGAGAACCGTCAAAATATTTCGGATGTTCGCCAATTTGGACTGTTATATGTATAGGCCATAGAGTTATGTACCATTAAAAGAAAAATATTGCTTAGCTTCATTATTTAAACTTTCACTTCGATCGCATGATTACGAGACAAGAAATTAAAACTTAATTTTACAATTTCGCATAGCCGCCATCTTGAGGTTATGTAAACATTTGAACTAAAATTGATGCCAGTGCATTACAATATGTATAATAATTTACTTTACCTTATTTCACTGTGTTCAAATGGTTTAATTACGAGAAAAGTCTATTAAAATGTTTCAAATTCACTTGGCCGCCATGCTCGTTTTGTACTTTACAGGTTTTTGAAAGTTACCTAGAATAACTTGTAGCAGTGCCCTTTATCACCGCACAAAATTACAAGGTGATATCTGTAATAGTTTCGGAGATATAGAATGCCTGTGAAATAATCCACACAGCCGCCATTTTGAGGTTATGTAAACAATTGTACTAAATTAGACGCCAGTGCATTACAATATATATAAACATTTGCTGTACCATGTTTCTTTACGTTCGGATGGTTAAATCGCGAGAAAAGTTTATTTAAAAGTCTCAACTTCGCTTGGCCGCCATGTTGATTTTGCAGTTTCCAGGTTTTTAGAGGTCTCATGGGTGAACTAGAAGTGTCCTATATCACCGAAAAGAATTTCCGGGTGATATCGGTAATAGTTTCGGAGATACTGAATGCTGGTGAAATATTTCGCAGAGCCACCATGTTGGATTGGTGAGACACAATACAATTTGAAGGGCACGGTCTGGGTCGGTTAAAAAGGTGCTATGATCTTACCCGGTTTCATTGAAATCGCTCCAGCCGTTTAGAAGTTATTACGACACACACACACACACGCACACATAGACAGACACACGGACGAAAGGTGATCTCATAGGCCTATTTTTTATTTACATACAATGATAATAGGCTAAACATTCTTGCAAAGGGTCGTTCAAATGATAATTATTTTTAAGTTGCTGGTGTCAGAGGCCTATAGGATATATCAGCAATACCTAGTTTTAAGTTTGTGTTTGATTATGCACCGGTAAGTTAATGTTTATTTTATGAAATGAAAATCCACAGCCTGCTTCCAGTCGACCGACCGGGGCAGGGAATGGAATCAATGAAACCCCCATTTTGCGGCGAGGATATGAACTGTGCCGGCTGCCGAAGCCTGTCGCACTCCCCTGGGGCAATGATGAAATGAATGACAGGTGAAATGAAATGATAGTGGAGAGTGTTTCTGGAATGAAATTGTGACAGGGAAAACCGGAGTACCCGGAGAAAAACCTGTTTGCCTCCGCTTTGTCCAGCACAAATCTCACATGGAGTGACCGGGATTTGAACCACGGACCCAGCGGTGAGAGGCCGGCGTGCTGCCGCCTAAGCCACGGAGGCACTAGTTTATTTTATACATATGTGTATTATTTATTACCACCTTGATAAAAAAATGTTTATGGACGTGTGTTCCGTTTTTCCATTCTTGAATTCTGGTAGCCCTTATGTCATCAGCAAATCTCAGAGTTGTAATTAGTTCTCTTTCAATCTTTACTCCTAGTTTGGATTTATCTCCAATTTCCGTCATTTCTTGTTCAATGTGTAGATTGATAAGTAGCCCATTTGCAGCCTTGCCTTACACCTTTCTGAATACGAGCTTCTCTCTCATGTCCTTCCGCTCGAATAACTGCTGTCTGGTTTCAGTCTAGTTTGTTGAGCACCCTCCCTCCTATCCCTGTACTATTTTCCAATCGTTTTCAAAATGTCAGAAAAACTTACCGGTACTCCAATGATCGTCATAAAAAGCCGTTTCTAAGTATACAAATGCCATGAAGATGAACGTTCTCTTATCCTTCCTTATTTTAGTTTCCAAAATCAGCCTAAGACTTCCCTGTTCCTACGTTTCTCCTGAAGTCAAACTGGTCTTCACCAATCTCTTTCTATCTGTCTTTCTTTGAAGCATGAGTGATCAAGCTGATTGTACGGTAATCTTCACATCTTTCAGCTCGTGTTTTCTTCGGTACGGTATAGGATAACGTTCTTCTTGAAATCAAAGGTTACCCTCACCTGTCTCATAAATCCTACACACCAAGTGAAATAACCTGATGAAACGATTTGCTCAAAACAGGGAAGCATGGAAATCTGCATCAAACCAGTCGAAAGACTGACGACTGAAACAACAAACATGTAGGGAAATTTGAAGTACCGTACGCTTTACAGACGTGACTTAATTTAACAATGAGGGTGATTCTCCCAACCTGAGTCCTGTTTGGACATGTTCGTGCCCTGTGCACATAAATTTACAATATTTGATTGCTGAGGATACACAGGTTTAAGTGTGTAACCATAAACTTCTTTATGATGACAATTATAAAAGTTAACCCGTGATACTATTCGTAAGTGGGGAAGGACATCTTCGAGTCTCTTCCGTTCAATTTTGGTTCTGAGGGAGATATGTAGAGTTTGGGTTGAAGTGGGTTTCTTGTAACACGAGGCGGAAGTATTGTCTTGTATTTTCAGCAACTCATTGTATCCAGTTACTACCAATTTTTTAGTACTAGTGGTGTGACTTGAGTATACTTTCACGTTGATAGGTTTGTAGTGAAATTTAGCGGAATACATTCCGCCTACCCCATCATATTGTGATAAGATTTGTGTGAAACCAATTATAGGACGCTTCATTTCAGTGTTGCACGAGTAATTCCACATTCTATTGCAATGATAGCTTAGACATCCGTAGTTTTCCCTAATGTACTCGTTACCAGTAGGTTTATTTGAATTCTGAGTTCGGAAATCAACTCATGTGTTATATGTGATAACAATTTGGATATAAATACGGCCTCTTATAATTCCTAAGCTCATTGTTTGTGTTCTAGTTTGCTGAATATTATGGATCAACAACTACCGGTATTCATTAAGTGTGAACAAGAAGAACTGCCTAATATTGTAAGTTGCATTTATCATGTATATCGTGTGACATAGCAATCATGGTGATGTACATGACAAGCAAGGTATAGTGACTTAAGTTAATACCTGCTACCAAATAGTAGGCTAACCAGGATATTTAATATTCCATTGTTACACGTAACTTACATTATGTTGTTTGAAACCATTTTTCAGAGTTGCTTTAGTAAACAAAAGTTTGGTGTTTTTCTGTCGGTCTACACGATTGTACCCAATGAGATGGATTATTCCTAATGCTGAAAAAAAGAGTCATGATATTAATAAATACACATGGATGACCAGTTTCGATCGTCAAGCGATCATCATCAGATACATTACACTAAGGCTATAAAATCTATGGATGAAAATCTATACAATATGTACACATATCTAGTTGCAGTATTAGTAATACAACTCGTCAGTATTTGTCAGTTGTAGTCTATGTGATGTTTTGTTGAGATACTGGAAGTGGTGTTTGACCTCCGGAATTTGCCCGTTTAGAGTGAATATGTGGTTGTCGTAAATTGGCTCTTCATTGTGAGGTTTGAAGCCATTTTACAGTGTTGCCTAAGTAATCAAAAGTTTGGTGCTTTTCAGTCGGTCAACATTATTTATTAATCTTATGTAATTTATTTCAGGATTAGGGTATAACCCAGCTCTATTTGGGTGCATTCGTGTTGACCGACTGAAAAGCACCAAACTTTTGTTTTGGCTATTCAGATTGTACTGTATTGTAAAGGCTACTTATCTGGTTAGGGACTTGTGCGGTCCTGTTGAGAGCAGTTCACTTGTACGCTTGTTGCACTGGACTGACTGACTGACTGACTGACTGAAAGTCCCTGTGTGTGATGGCTGCTCCCCCTCCCCGCAATCCTAAGTGCTGTATGCTCCTAGTGCAAGTGTGCAACTAACAAATACTGACGAGTTGCGTTTCCAATACTGCAACTAAATAAGTGTGAGTATTGTATATATATTATCCCCCACTTTTTCAGGCGTAGATTTTATAGCCTAAGTGTAATGGATCTGATGATGATCGCTAGACGATCGAAACTGGTCATCCAAGTGTATTTATTAAACTCATTCAATTTCTTTCAGGATTAGGGAATTACCCATCTCATTTGGGTACAATCGTGTTGACCGACTGAAAAACACCAAACATTTCTACACGTAACTTAGTACAGTTGTTCTGTCTGTTTGTTTTACGTTGGCTCATACTTGTATGATACTTTCTAGGAATCAATTGAACTGTTACCCTCTTATAATCTGCTGGACGAGTCTTCTGATATGTATGAAGATAAGAGCTGGAGGGTCAAATCGGAACATCCACTACAGGTGACCATAGGTTCTATTTTTCCTCTCCTATAAGTATTTCGTATTTTAGCAGCGAGTAGTTTCTGACGTTATTGTATTCATAATGCGGTTTCTCTGGGCCCTATTGTAGGTGACGTCTAGCCTACACCTGTGCAAACAGTACCTAAGTTATTGGTAATGCAGATTCTCTGTATTGGAATTCTTGGCCCTATTCTATGTGAAGTCTACACCTGAGCAAACAGATTGTAATTTATTGGTAATGTAGATTCACTTTGTTGGCACCCTGGGCCCTATTCTATGTGAAGTCTACAACTGGGCAAATAGTAGCTAATTTATTCGTAATGCAGGTTCACTCTGTTGGCTACCTGGGCCCTATTGTCAGTGAAGTCTACACCTGTGCAAACAGTACCTAATGGTAATACAGGATCACTGTACTGGAACTTTTCATCCTATTCTATGCGAAGTCTACACCTGTGCCAACAGTAGCTAATGTATTGGTAATGCAGGTTCGCTCTGTTGGCACCCTGGGCCCTAATGTAGGTGAAGTCTACACCTGTGCAAACAGTAATACGGAAATACTGGACTGGCATTCTGAGCTCAATTGTTGATGAAGTCTACACCACATGCTGTGCTAACAGTAGCTAATTTATTGGTAATGGAGGTTCACTCTGTTGGCTACCTGGGCCCTATTGTCAGTGAAGTCTACATCTGTGCAAACAGTACTTAATGGGAATACAGGATCAATGTACTGGAACTTTTCGTCTTATTCTATGCGAAGTCTACACCTGTGCCAACAGTAGCTAATTCATTGGTGATGCAGGTTCGCTCTGTTGGCACCCTGGGCCCTAATGTAGGTGAAGTCGACACCTGTGCAAACAGTACCTAATGGTAATGCAGAAACACTGGACTGGCATTCTGGGCTCAATTGTTGATGAAGTCGTCACCACATGCTGTGATAACAGTAGCCAATTTATTGGTAATGGAAGTTCACTCTGCTGGCATATTTGTCAGAGGATGAAACACTGCTTTAGTGAAAACGTTTTACATAAAAACTCCAACATTTATAACCTTAACCAGTTGAAATGGATGTTTAACTGTTTCACATCTAAGGTGTATTTTTACAAAACTCAAATGAGAGAAAGTCAGATGATTGCCTTTTTTTCAGAATACCTTGCAAATTGTCCGAAGAGTTTAGGACGAAACAAACATGTTTGTACGTTGAGGTAGAGGGCCCAGGAGATCCTTGGGTATGAAAATGTTGAAACCTAGACTAGCTCTTGAGACATGTGTATTCTATATCGCGTCGGATTTCAATTGTGAATGTTCATTATAAGATCACGAGTGTCCGACCCATCTCATGAGGCTTGGGGCGACCTGAACTGCTAGGCCTATCTGTGAATATGATGTAGATCCTCCTTCTCCCTTGGTACCTACCTCCGCAGGTAGTCGTGGCTGTCAATATATGCACCGCCCTATTAAAATAAACATATTCTTGGCGTGCCTCCTAGCTGCATCACTGGAACCAACTAGAAAAGAAAGGAGTACGCAGTGGAAATTGATGTTAATTTCTGACCTGTGCTGGGCCCGTACTTGCAGGCCAGATGTGCCGAGCGACTCCAGACTCCGTGAAGGTGGTCCCACGACGAGTGGTAGGAATACCCTCCTGGTGCTAGACAGCTAGAATAAGTTAGGCCTAGGTTTGAAGAGAGAGAGAGAGAGCGAGCAGCCCGATCGCCAAACACTACTAAATAAGACACATGGGTAAAGAAATGGAAATTTAATGAATTGAAACCGAACACACAAAGAAACCCGGCCAGAATAACACACACACAAAAAAGTACCCTAGGGGTCAAATACAGTCACTTTCAAACGGGAAGGATGATTATAAACAATAAATTACTTACGATAATAAATAACGTTAAAAAATTAACTTCATACCTGTGCTCACTTCCGTGAAAACGATGTAAAAAGGGAGGAAGTAAATGATCAAGAGGCAATGGAGCCGGTCGCTGGTCAACAACAATCACTTCTCAGCCTAGAGATGGATGGTTGTCATGACGACCACAAATAACAAGCATAGCAAAGATAAAACAAGAGGCTGTGTGCGTGTCGCAGAGGCTGTGGCGAGCAATGGGGATGCGATCGAGCTGGCAGTCCCCAGAGAAAAGAAAAGCAAAAACCAAAGATACTACAAGGAGAAACAAATGACGTCAAGTGTCCGTGAAATATATCATGATACATACACGCAATCAAACACATAAAATGCTAGCCGACGATGCAGCTATAAAACACAAAGCAACTCGTGCTTGTAGGTAGTCTAGCAAAACATGCTAAACCTATATGGTCCCCAACTTACGTTCCGAGTTCGAGCTGAATACGGTAAGGCCTACTTAAAGTTACCGCCGTGATTCAGTTGCCCGAAGCATGGAATGAAGGGAAAACATAAGGGCTAAAATATATGGTGTCATGCCTCGTGTTGGGAGAATGGTCGAAACGCCAACGTCCACAAACAACGGGAGACCCATTGAAGATATGCCCAAATCAAAACAACTTCAATGCACCTGGCAGCAAGAAAAACATACACTCACAAAATCACTCCCAGATATATTTCACGGCACAAATAAAAGGTTAAACGAAGATTCAAACAAAATAAAACAGGAGACCGCCATTTCGATTGGTTCCACAGCAAATCCAAGCACATGACGAAGATCAAAAAGAAAAGGTTAAATTTAGGAAATGAGCATAGTGGACACAAGGTTAGATGTATTACTTACATGAGTAAATGGAAGGCTTCGGCATAATAACAATGTTAAATAAAAAGGAAAAACATTACATTTTAAATAATAAGGCGGAGAGCCTCAAGGCACGTCCGGACAGAACGTATCTCACATGGCGACTGAGTCTACCGGGACGGCCGCCAAAGAAAATAAAGAAATGAGAGATGTTAAACATGGCTCAGGATCCACACCACCCCCCAAAAGAAAAATTATTTGTAATAATAAAAGATTTTTCTTTTTACATCACTAAGCACCGCCGCTTTGAAATCAATCATGTCCCAAGTGTTCCAAAATACACAACATCCTTATCACTCAGGTGGTTTGTCAACAACTATAACAGTACACAAAATATGAGGGGGGAGGGTGATCGATATAACAATCACTTAAGCAATTGAGCCATATCAGAAAGAATACAGTTATAAAATGAAGTAATATATAAAAATAATCAGATCGCTTCGGCGATCGCAATATCAGGACAGAACTCCTTCGGGGTCCCCAAAGGCGCGCGTTCCTTTGACGATCCCTGGGCTTGTCATAATGGTATTACGGTTCGCCTGAGCTTTACAATGACAAGAAAAGTAGATAGAGACACGGACGAAAATCATAAACAAAAGACTTTCGCCCTTTGACGCCGAAGTCTGCCATTCTCCTTATACCCATCATGAAAGTGACGTATTAAAATAACAGAAGCGATATAATGTGTCCATTATTTATAGAATATAAATTCTCTACTGGCCGAATTCGCAAAAATACATATTTTTACAATAAATATTAAGTTACACAGAGTATGTAGGCCTATTTCTTCTTGTATTATTTTCTTTCTTGAGCTCGTAAACTTGTACTTGACTCTGCCTCGGTCAAAATTGGTTCAATAATAGGCAGGTCAAGGAGACGCCATATGAATACTAGCTTCCTTGGATAACATAAGCAAATTATGATTGGCTAACCTACGCAGAAAAAGGACAACATTAATCACAGCAAATAAGAAGGTTACACAATAAATGGTTTCAATTGAGATATGTGAGCTCTGGATACGTCGGTGGGATTCTCCTTGGAGATCAATTCAACAGTGACAGGTGTTAAAAATCTAGTGATAGTTTTGGGCGTGCTCCAGCGAAGCATTAGTTTAGCTGACTCCTTATTCTTGGCCGAACTCTGTGGGTGCAGGCGCACTAGCACGTCGTCATTCACCTGAAAACAAACAGGTTGCCTAACCTTGTTATAGCGAGACGCCACGCGATCTCGTGCCCTTTTCAGATGCCGTACAGCAACTTCCCATTTTTCTTCGACTGAGGTACGGCGGGATGGCGCAGCCAGATAATCTATTTTCCACTGAAGCTGAAGTGGATCAACAATACGCCTTCCTAAAAACAATTCCGAAGGGGTAGAATTCGTCGATTCATGAAGAGCAGTGTTAAATCCTAAGGAGAAAAACTGAAGATTTGCGTCCCAACGTGACTGATCTGCGTTGTGGAACGCACTCAAGCAAGCCTTCAAGTTACGATGAAACCTTTCAACGTGATTTGGCTGAGGGTGGTAGGGTGCCAAAAAGACATGATCAATTCCCCAAGAAAAACACATTGATCTAAAAGACTTGGACCGGAAAACGCTCGCGTTATCGGACACTAAAAACTTTGGAGGACCAAAAACACCAAAAATATGATTGGTCAAAAGCCTAACAGTGGTACGTGTCGTGATTTCCCTGACAGGAAATAACCATACAAATTTTGAAAATCCATCAACGACAGTAAGTATAGCTTTATGACCAGAAGATGACCTAACTAGGGGACCAAAATAATCTATAAAGAGGCGCTCATTAGGATATGACATCGTGTCAGCGTGGTGAAGTCCAATGCGGGAATTCTTTGCAGGCTTAGAACGTTGACACGTAACGCATTTTCGGACGAAAGCAAAAGCATCCGCTTTCAAATGAGGCCAGAAGAATTCCTGAGAGATTTTATGGAAAGTCTTCGTCATACCTAAATGTAATCCAAAACAGGATTCATGGAAATACGCCAAGAGCATACTTCGTATATTCTCTGGCACGAAAATCCTACATTTCGAAGATCGAGGAGCGGTATGCACTATAACATCATTGCGCAATGAAAACTCAGATACACCAGGATCTTTCCCGAGAATTTTTTCACGCAATGTGACACAAAATGGGTCATCTGCTTGGTACGTACGGATGTCAGTAAATGACCATGGAATGTGTTGGAGAAGATTCACTGGCTCGGGGATCTCAACAATGGGAGGAGGTTCCTCAAACATGCGTGACAAACAATCCGCTACAACATTTTCACTGCCTCTGACGTGAATGATGTCAAAGCTGAAAGAGGATAGACGAAGAATCCAACGATTTATACGTCCCAATTTTTTGACATGCGAGCGCATCCAGGACAGAGCTTCATTGTCGGTATACACTATGAAATGCCGATGTTCTAGAAAAGATCTGAAACGTTCACAGCCGAATACGACAGCCAGACTTTCTTTCTCGAAAGTGGAATACCGGCGTTCGCAATCATTAAGCATCCGACTGGCAAAAGCGATGGGTGCCAAATTACCATTCACCTGCTGACTAAGCACACAAGAAACTGCGACATCACTCGCATCACAATGTAACATAAAATCTTTCCCAAAATCCGGAGTTCGAAGGACGGGAGCAGAAGAAAGACATTCTTTCAATTTCTCAAAGGCGAGACGCTGGTCGGGGCCCCACACGAATCGTACATTCTTCTTCTTCAAATAATTCAGGGGCGCTGAAATGTCCGAAAAGCCCTTAATGAACCTACTGTAAAAGCCCGCCATTCCCAAAAAACGTCGGACTGCTTTCACATTCGTGGGAGTAGGGAACTCTTGGATACATTGGACACGCTCAGGGTTCACTTCTATGCCCACATCCGAAAGAATGTGACCTAAAAATTTGATTTGCTTCGAAGCCAAAGAGATTTTGTCCGGGTTAACAGTGAGTCCGGCTCTGCGAAGACGACATAGGACTTCACGTAAATGGATCAGGTGATCCTCAAAAGACTGACTGTAAATCACGAGGTCATCAAGATAGTTAAACACAGATGAATACTTTAAATCTCCAAATAACTCATCCAAAACCCTACTCAATACTTGTCCGCCGATAGAAATGCCCATGGGTAACTTATTGAACTCAAAAAGGCCGAACGGAGTGGAGAACGCAGTTACCTTACGGCTCTCGGGATCGAGAGGAATTTGATAATATGCACAGTTCAAATCTAGGACGGAATAGTACTTCGCCCCGTGAAAATGCTGAAAAGCGCTCTCCAGAGTTGGAAGGGGAAAGTTGTCGAACACCACCTTAGAATTGAGTCGACGATAATCAACTACTAAACGAAAAGTACCCTCTTTCTTAGGCACCAGGAATGCTGGACTACCATAAGAAGACTTAGAAGGGCTCACAACACCGCGTGCCTTAAGATCATGAATATATTCTCTCATGGCAATGAGTTTGGGTGAAGAGCAAGAAAATGGCGCCGACCTAACTGGAACCTCATCAGTCAAATCAATATGACACTCGTAGCCGATAGCGGAACCCAGTTCCGACGTGAGAACATCTGGAAATTCATTCACCAATTCAGATAAAGCGTCACGTTGACTCGTGAATAAAGTAGGAGGGATTAGAACAGCAGAGATACCAGAAAAATTACAAGGAACACTCGCTTCACAAGTATTAAAATGAAACCGCTCCTTGGATTTAAACAAAAAACTGAAGGAATGATCCGAAAAATCAAGCCTCAACCCTGCTTTGTGCATAAAATCAGAACCTAAGATCATAGGCGTAGATAAGTCATCCACCACATGGAAGTTCCAATCCCAAGAATAACCACATATCTTGATATGACATGTTACAACGCTAGAAACAGAAATAGATGACTTCACCGCAGAATAAAATTTTAAACCCCCATCTCGTGGACAAATCTGAGTAACAGGAAGCTGTTCCGCGATGGAGCGCTGAATAAATGAACGTGAAGCACCAGAATCCAGTAAAGCGGGTATCGACAATTTCTTAACACTTACAGGGACCCAAGGACAGAAGTTTCCAGTCGTGGAAATGTTCATTTCCCGGCGAACTTCATTGCATGGCCACTCCGGCGGGTCTAAACCGGGGACCCATGCTCGTTTCCCTGACGCGAAGCACATCTAGGACAGGCTATGTGCGTCACGTCACGAAGACCGCATGTGTGACAAAACACACGCGAGGGCGCACGGCAGGAATTAAAATGATGCCCCAAACGATCACAATTCCAACATTTTATACGGTTATACATGTTCGGGTTTCGAGGTAACTGTTGATCCTGAGGAGCGGGATTCGCAGAAGAAGTAGCATTGGGAATACTCCCGACAATATGCGAGTGGGGACGGTTAACTGCCCGGTCCTCCTGACGAGATATTGAAGATGGGTGCGCAGTCCTCTGAATCTGGGATTGCGCGCATGCAGTCTCTGGAAACAAACTGTCAGAGGGGAGGGGTGGGGGTACATATGACTTGCGCAGGCGCCGATTGAACTCGCATTCACGTCCTTGATCAACAATGTCAGCCACACTATACACACTGGACCGGCGTATGAAAGACTTGTACTCAGGTGCTAGATTTCTATACACAATATCAACAGTTTGAATAAGGGGAAGGGGCTGCGACAACCTACTTATTAAAGTCATTAGCCCAGTAACAAAATCGTCTACAGGCTCTTCCAAACCCTGGGTACGGCGATGAATTTCAGCCTTCAAGTCATGTTCAAAATCATAAGTCGTAAACCGCTCCTTTATTGACTTACAGAAATCAACCCACGAGATGAAAGATCTGTTGGTAAGTCGATACCATTTTAAAGCTAAGCCACTCAACAATAACGGTAGGCAGACAACAATGTCGTCTGGTTCGAGGTCATAACAATGGCAGAGTTCACTGACCCTGTCTAAGAACTCAAATACAGACGAAACTCCCAGTTCACCAGAAAATGAAATTCCCCACTTGGACACTATATTGGCTACGCCTCCCTTGCGATGGCCTTTCACCTCAGTCAATGGATTAGTGTCTTTCCCACAGACACTTTCAAACGATAGCAGATCATCGTCAGACTGGAAGAGCTCCTTCTTCACGTTACAACCTGGGAGAGAATACATGGCTAAACTACAGAAGTACTGCTAGCTACAATTCAAAACAATAACTACAAATGTCTTGCCTCCGTCCTGCGCCTGAAATGAGTACGAAACAAGAAGTAGGGTTGGTTAGTACATTACCAATGCTGGGGTTCGTTGATAGGGTCCAACTCATTGCACTCTCCTTACAGTTTGTTATTTTTATGGTCCATACTCCTTGGAAGTTCACATTGACTCTCAATATTTGTTTGCATAGTATGCAATAGGGAACATGAAACAGAATAAAAACAACATTGAAAAATATGCAGCGAAATATTAAAATCCAATGGATATGGCTAAGCGACCAGGAGACTTAACCTCGCAACTGCTACCATCTGCACCGCCCTATTAAAATAAACATATTCTTGGCGTGCCTCCTAGCTGCATCACTGGAACCAACTAGAAAAGAAAGGAGTACGCAGTGGAAATTGATGTTAATTTCTGACCTGTGCTGGGCCCGTACTTGCAGGCCAGATGTGCCGAGCGACTCCAGACTCCGTGAAGGTGGTCCCACGACGAGTGGTAGGAATACCCTCCTGGTGCTAGACAGCTAGAATAAGTTAGGCCTAGGTTTGAAGAGAGAGAGAGAGAGCGAGCAGCCCGATCGCCAAACACTACTAAATAAGACACATGGGTAAAGAAATGGAAATTTAATGAATTGAAACCGAACACACAAAGAAACCCGGCCAGAATAACACACACACAAAAAAGTACCCTAGGGGTCAAATACAGTCACTTTCAAACGGGAAGGATGATTATAAACAATAAATTACTTACGATAATAAATAACGTTAAAAAATTAACTTCATACCTGTGCTCACTTCCGTGAAAACGATGTAAAAAGGGAGGAAGTAAATGATCAAGAGGCAATGGAGCCGGTCGCTGGTCAACAACAATCACTTCTCAGCCTAGAGATGGATGGTTGTCATGACGACCACAAATAACAAGCATAGCAAAGATAAAACAAGAGGCTGTGTGCGTGTCGCAGAGGCTGTGGCGAGCAATGGGGATGCGATCGAGCTGGCAGTCCCCAGAGAAAAGAAAAGCAAAAACCAAAGATACTACAAGGAGAAACAAATGACGTCAAGTGTCCGTGAAATATATCATGATACATACACGCAATCAAACACATAAAATGCTAGCCGACGATGCAGCTATAAAACACAAAGCAACTCGTGCTTGTAGGTAGTCTAGCAAAACATGCTAAACCTATATGGTCCCCAACTTACGTTCCGAGTTCGAGCTGAATACGGTAAGGCCTACTTAAAGTTACCGCCGTGATTCAGTTGCCCGAAGCATGGAATGAAGGGAAAACATAAGGGCTAAAATATATGGTGTCATGCCTCGTGTTGGGAGAATGGTCGAAACGCCAACGTCCACAAACAACGGGAGACCCATTGAAGATATGCCCAAATCAAAACAACTTCAATGCACCTGGCAGCAAGAAAAACATACACTCACAAAATCACTCCCAGATATATTTCACGGCACAAATAAAAGGTTAAACGAAGATTCAAACAAAATAAAACAGGAGACCGCCATTTCGATTGGTTCCACAGCAAATCCAAGCACATGACGAAGATCAAAAAGAAAAGGTTAAATTTAGGAAATGAGCATAGTGGACACAAGGTTAGATGTATTACTTACATGAGTAAATGGAAGGCTTCGGCATAATAACAATGTTAAATAAAAAGGAAAAACATTACATTTTAAATAATAAGGCGGAGAGCCTCAAGGCACGTCCGGACAGAACGTATCTCACATGGCGACTGAGTCTACCGGGACGGCCGCCAAAGAAAATAAAGAAATGAGAGATGTTAAACATGGCTCATATATTGATCCTCCCTTGACGACAGCCTTCACTGCTAGCTGTGACTGTCAATATGATAAAGGTCCTCCTTCCACTTTGATGCCTCCCTCCGCAGGTAGCCATGCCTTTCAATATATATGAATGGTCCTTGAAGACAGACTCCACTTCTGTCTGTGGCTGTCAATATCCTTCCATCTTGATGCCTCCCTCGGCAGGTAGCCAGGCCTGTCAATATATTGATGGTCCACCCTTGAAGACAGCCTCCACTGCATGCTGTGACTGTCAGTATGATGTTGATTTACCATTCATCTTCATGATAGCCTCCAATGTTGCACATATATTTTAAGGTGGTGGGTTCTTGGTTTTCTAGGAACGTTGAACGGAGGAAGAGCGATGTGTATTGTTTTGGACTGGCACGAAGTAACCGTGGAAAACACTGTAGAGATGGTCTATGGCGGTGTATCTTAGCCTTTTATTGGACCACGGTCTGCAATTTCGTTCAGAAGAGCTCTTTAGCAGTTGTCTACAAAAATATTATTAATCCGTTCTCTATTTATTAACACATTGATTACCATAATCTTTTTGATAATGATAATGGCTCTTGCATTATGTATTACAAGTGAATGTATATGAAACGCTAATTCTAGTAGCTTCCACTGTTTTTACATATAATCCCCTACTTGTTTATCGTTGCCGTTATGTTACTCCCTACGTTAGGTATACTTGAGATTAAAAATTGTTTTAAATAGTCAATGGTATGTACGTGATTTCTAACAAAAAAAATTATCAACGTTGCTTGTTCTTTTTAAGGTTGTACAATAACTCCAGGTAACTGCATCTACGCTGGAAAGACGCAACACACATGCTCAATGCTAGTGACAATATGCTAGGCCTATGTGTTTCTAGTGTATACTAACTGAAATGTTTTTTTATATTAACTGCACAATAACTGCTAGATGTTTTGGCAATTAGCCATGGACTAAAAAATCTATGAACCGGGGGCTCAATTCCCTTTAGTATGATATTTTATTCCTTGATTACTTCAGTGTAGGTTTACAAGTTATCTGAAAATGCAAAGGAACATAGATGTGAGACAAGCAATTTCTTTGCAGGATGATAGAGATCATCACACGAATATTAAAATTGAGGAATCTTCTTTTCCAGAGATCGTTCCAGTTATCAAAACAGATATATAATCTTCAGAACCGAAAGAGGAAAGCATCTTAATGCCTCTTTTCATGACATCTCCTTATTTTAGGGATTAGGAGTTGTATACTCACAATTAGGAAGAGGTTTGTCAATTGTTTTGTGTAGAGTGTGGTGGCTTATGGTTCGGAAACATGAACAGTCAGACAGAAAGAACAAAAATATTTAGAAATTTTAGAAATGTGGTTATAGAGAAGAATGGAGAAAGTAAAATGGACCGATTGAATGACAAATTAGGAGGTGCTGAGAAGAGTAGGAGAGAAGAGGAGTTTCATGAGAATGATACAGAAGAGGAAAGAATCTTGGATGGGTCACATACTACGTAGGAATTTTCTACTGCAAAGAATCGTGGAAGGAAAAGTAGAAGGAATAAGAGTTAGAGGAAGAAGAAGGTTTGGAATGTTAACGGGTGTAAGGAGCGGAAGAAGTTACCAGCAAATGAAAGAAGATGCTCAGGACAGAGAGAAATGGAACATGTCCAGTTGAAACCTGTCTGCGGACAGATCTACTGAAGGAAGAAGACTCACAATTGTATTGATGACAAGCGGAAGCGTTTGGCCGTTAGGTTGTGTTTTGTACAGCAAGCACAATCGATTTTGTTGGAAGGATGGCGAAATAAATTATCTGTCCCATACGATACTTCCACCGTAATCGCCGGCTTTGTGCGATGTTGTTCTGATCACTGATCTACTGGGGGGATGCATCTTAATTCCCATTGGCAGAAGGTATATTATGTGAAGCTAGCATACAATTGGCAAAATTATGTTGTATTAGTTGCCAATTGTGGACTTGAAGTGTAGTGTTTGTATGCTACAGAGAGGTGGTGGTCTGTGCTATTTCACTCGAACTTCAGGGTATAGCTGAGATGGTTCTAACTTATGACAGTGAGCACCTCCTTCCCAATCCTGAGCATCGCTAGAACATGTACTTGTCCTTAAGCTTGAACATACGAGTAATAAATACTTGAACCTTACGAAGAAAGTAAATCCACTTATTTTACTTTAAGCTCGTATTAAAGAAACTTTCCTTCTTACCATATTTCTTATTATATTATTAAGTTGCATTCTTTTCCCATCAGTGTTCCCATTTTTGAAGTGAGAGGTGAAATGCGTGTGTATGTGGTTTTTACAGCCGTATACCCTTTTGTCCAGCCCATAGGAGGTGCTAATGAGGATTATAATATTGTAAGGACTTGGAAGACTGTGCCCCTGGCCTCTTAGGAGGTACCATCCCAGCATTTACCAAGAGGTGTAAAGAGTGAAGTATGAGAATCCTTCAGGGATGGTGGGGATGAAACCCACTCGTCTTTCGATACAGATCACATGACCGGGTGCATTTAAAAGTGTATTATAAGCTTCAGGACTGGGGATTATAACCACTTACCTTCTTCATTTTCCTTTCTAGCACTAGGATGTGATGGGCAGTATGAAAGCCATTCAGCAAATATATCTTCAGATGAGCAGTGCTGAACAATTACAAGGTTTGTCATTTGTGTAAGAGTATAAGGCGATGACACAGAAAAAATTTATTCCTTCTTATCCCCAGGATATAAAAGAAGAAAATCAGAATGAAGAAACAGATGAAAGTGGAAATCACATGAATGAGTAAGTGTTAAACATACAAATAACATGTTCTCTCTCATAACTCTTAAGTTTTGGATATGAATCAGTTTTGTTTGCAACTTCAGATGTGTCTCATGATTGGAGTAGGAATTGATACTAACTTTGTATTTAGCAGCCCACATTCAGGGTTCTCACTGTCAGGAACTATTTAAGAAACGATCGTCAGTCTGTTGATGGGAGCTATTTCCGTCTTGTGAAATTATGCTTGCAGGGAGTACATATGCTGCAGTGATAAGAATGTGAATGAGTTTTGTAATGAAGTTCCATACCTCCCCGCTGTGACCTTAGCCCCATATGTTACTTTTGAAACCCAAACTAAACGAGTTAATAGCCTCCTCCTCACCCACAGTTGCAGATATAGGTCTGCTACAACTAATCATAAACACTGGCAGGATTTTAGTTATTTTTTGGGCATCAACATAATACCACATAATAATGGTGTTTTCTGAGGTTAAATGTTCATACATGTTGAACACGTAAATGTGACAGGGTTTAGTACTGTATTCACTAGTAGATTTCGTAACTTGGGTACCTCGTTCTTGTAGAGAAGTACACATCGGGTAGATAGGTCTTGTAGAGAAGTACACATTGGGTAGACAGGTCTTGTGGAGAAGTATACATTGGATAGACAGGACTTATAGAGAAGTACACATTGGCTAGAGAGGTCCTATAGAGAAGAAAGTTACACATTGGGTAGACAGAACTTGTAGAGAAGTACACATTGTGTAGACAGGTCTTTTAGAGAAGTACACATTGGGTAGGCAGGACTTGTAGAAAAGTACACATTGGGTTGAAAGGTCTTGTAGAGAAGAACACATTTGGTAGACAGAACTTGTAGAGAAGTACACATTGGGTAGGCAGAACTTGTAGAGAAGAACACATTGGGTAGACTGGACTTGTAGAGAAGTGCACATTTTATGAGGCATAAACATTAACTCTGTTACAAAAGCGTTGATTCTACGTATTAACTTCGATAACTAATTAAATTTCCTGGAACACATGTTAACAGTTAAATTGTTTTCTTCTCTACTGTTGAAACATGTTTTCGGCCCTCCAGTGTGGTCTTCGTCAGCTTGGTTACTTGGCTTAGCTCTACATTGGGTGTTTGATGAACAGAATTATATTATAATTTAATATAACTTTAACTCTGAAATTGAGGTCCTTATAATTTTCAATTAGTAAATTTGTAATAGTATCGGTTGTCTTGTGTAAATGTCATCGTAAAATTAATTGGTGCAGTAATTTGAATTCATCTTTCAGCATCAGGTATTCACATTGAGAACAAGCGACATGATCAATTCAATTTAACACTGAAAGACGAATTCAATTGTTACAAATCCAGTGTTTCCTAGGGAAATGCGACTGCACGCTCCTTATGAAAAATAAAATGAAAAAATATGATGCCAAACATTTTAGAATTGGAACATGTCTGATTGATGAACAAGCGTATATTATTCACCCCCCTATTCATGAAAAAAATTGTTTTTTTCCTTGGAAAATGTACTGGTTTCAGTGATAAAATTCATGTTTCTAGTGGTCTATGCCATAAACCCCTTAGTTTGCAATCGCACTGTTTCCCAACTCCCTATTTCATGGCAGTTTCATAATTAAAACCCCAGGATTTTTTCCTAAGCTTTGTTTATAATATTGGAGAATGGACGATAGAACACTCAAATTTTGTAAGTTGTGTGTGTCTGCTGGAATATTCTCAGTCGTTTCAAACTTTAACCAGATATCTACTGGGGTCTTATTTCATAGATCACAAGAGGTGTGAACTGCTCAGCACAGACACAGGCGCGTTAGAGAAATTGAATTTCACATACATATCGTACAGGGCTCTAAATTTGTTTTATCCAAATTATATCCAGGGTTTCTTAGGATAACTTGACTCCATTCCGGTAAAGACCCATGTTTCCTAGCTAAATGTGATCGAATGGGAGGCATCTTTGGTTTGCTGATACTTACGATCGGCCTGAATACCGATGACGTAAAGTGGCCTTTGTGTTAATCGCGACAGCTTTACAGAACAACTCTGGTTATCAGAGAGCGGCAAAACAGCGTGTTCATGAAGATCCCAGATTGTCAGATTCATGGGTAATGGCGTATCCTTCTCCACGGTCTTGAGGAAGCTGAGTTTTCCCCGGTTGGAAAGGGTTTCATGGGACACTTTAGATAATATTTGGTGCAACTGAATTCCTAACGCTTATCGTATATTTATAGGCGCTTGGGAACATCAACGCAAACAAGACTGATGAGTCTAGAACAATGATATCCCAATTTTACCATGTTATGCATAAAGGAACCAAGCGCCATTTTTACTGAAATTGAGTTTTAAGTGCCATCTTGTGGAGGAAATATTAAACTATCTGCCCAGCAAATATGGTTTTCAGACATGGAATAATTATATTACATTTTAAGTTTGAAGAAAGTGCTTGTTCTGTATGGCAGATTGGAGAAAACGCATAACAGAACCAAGCGCCATGCAATCATAAAGTGAGGTTAAATCAGTGACTAAAAGTTTTGCATAACAGAACCAAGCGCCTTGCATATGACGTGTTTGTATTGCTTTTTTGATCTAATTGGGTAATAGCCATTTTGCAATGAATAAGTTTCTTAATAGTCTAATAATATTGTGTATGAAAGAGTAAAAGATTGTAAAAATAAGCTACCAAAAGAAATAATGTATAAGTGTAGGCACACTGATAAAACTGATACCCAGGATACAGATCCCATTATCCACGTGGTTAGACTGAATTTTATGGTTAACCAACATATCTCGCTTGGAAGATGATGATTGTTGTTTTAAGGGGCGTAACAGTGAGGTCATCTTCCCCTAGACCACATTCACTGTTATGCACCACATGTGTAAGGAGGAACATACCAACCTTGTTTATAAACCAAGATATCAAGCAATGTTTGCCAGTATTTCTATTTAAAGAGCAAACCTCAAATCAATATATACCTGTAGTACATCTGACCTACTAGATCGAAATTGTAAATTGCCATTAGCAACAAATGATGAAGAGTGATAAAATCTTGCTAAATGAAGACCGTAATTTGCCCCTGGATATAGTAGAAAACGCGTGTAATCGATGACATTGAAGGGTGTTAAGCTTTTAATGATTTTGAGGTTGTGAGTGAATGGAATGTGGATTTTTTGTAGTTGGTTCATAAGCACAGTTAATTTTGTATTCCACTACAGTTTATCGTTCTGTTGATGGGGCATTAAATGCATAATAATATTAATAATAATAATAATAGAAAACTATTTTGAATTTCGTGTGAATTTGTACTAAAATAACCCCCAGCACTACAGCCCATGAAGAGCCTAGGCCTACCAAGAGACCGCTGCCCAGCCATTTGGCGTGCAGATATTGGGGTGACGCATGGTCAGCGCATCGGGTCCCCTCGGCCGTT
The DNA here is from genome assembly GCA_946902985.2 of Meconema thalassinum. NCBI lineage: Eukaryota > Metazoa > Arthropoda > Insecta > Orthoptera > Tettigoniidae > Meconema > Meconema thalassinum. The sequence continues at coordinate 150,953,106 of OX336397.1, forward strand.
AATCTTGGTTTTCGTGACCGGAGTGCTGTCTCACTGTCACACAGCTACTCAATTGTCCTCACGAGGCTGAGTGCACTCCGTTCCAGCCCTCACGTCAGTTTCTAAAATCCCTGATGAATCCAGGAATCCAACCTGGGCCTCCGGGTGAGAGGTAGGCGCGCTACCCCAACACCACAGGGCCGGAGTTAATTTGTACTATTGCAATCAAAAAGAGTGTCATATCCTCAAGGAATGTAGGTGACCCGAATTGAGTCCCTGTCTGTGCTAAAGGATCACTATTCAGGCGTTCAGAGCCGGTGTTTACATGCGGTAGGGTGGCCAGACCTTTTCCAATCCTCCCCCCTGCCATACCATCCAGGCCGATAGCCTAGATGTTAGGCCCCTTAAAACAACAACAGCCATACCATCCGGCAGGTGCCCATTTTCCATCACAAGGCTAGGAGACCACTTACCAGACCATACCAAGACTTTTTAATTTCTTGGCAGTGCCGGGAATCGAACCTGGGACCTCGTGGGTGACAGCCAACAATGCTATCCACTTCACCACGTGGCGGTCTATATTTCATTAGAGAATGACAATCCGCTAAGCTGTGCATGTAGACATTCATAACAGAACCAAGTGCCTGGTTCGATTTCAATTATTGTCTATGGAAAATAATCAATAAAGCATAAAGGAACCAAGTGCCATTTTTAGCCTATTTTCAATTTTGAAAAAAATAGGCTTATGAGATCACCTTTTGTGCGTGTGTGTGTGATTCGTGTGTGTGTCCCCCCTTAATAAAATCTAAACGGCTGGAGCGATTTCAATAAAACTAGGTAAGTTCATAGCACTATTCCGGGCGACCTCGACCGTGCCCTTCAAAATATGTTACGTCTCAACAATCCAACATGGCGGCTGTGCGAAAAATTTCTCCAGCATTCAATAACTCCGAAATTATTACCGATATCATCCTGGAATTTTGTATGGTCATAAAGGGAACTACTAGAAGTTCACTTATGTGACCTTTGAGAACCTGGTAACTACAAAACCAACATGGCGACCAAGCGAAGTTGAGACTTTTATATAGACATTTCTCGCGATTTAACCATCCAAACGCAATGAAACTTGGTACAGTATATGTTTATATACATTGTAATGCACCGACATATAAGTTCGTTCAATTGTTTACATAACCTCAATATGGCGGCTGTGCGAAATATATCACCGGCATTCTATATCTCTGAAACTATTACCTGTATCACCCTGACATTTTGCACAGCGGTAAAGGGCACTTCTGGAAGTTTATATATGAGACTTTAAAAACCGGTTAACTACAAAACGAACATGGCGGCCAAGCGAAGTTGAAAGTTTTAAATAGACTTTTCTCGCGATATAATGATCCAAACGCAATGAAACTTGGTACAGCAAATGTTTATATACATTGTAATGCACTGGTATGTAATTTAGTTCAATTGTTTACATAACCTCAAGATGGCGGCTGTGCGAATTTTTAAATTAAGTTTTTATTTCTTGTGTCGTAATCATGCGATCGAAGTGAAAGTTTGAATAATGAACCTACGCTATAACTTTCCTTTAAAGGTACATGACTCTTTGGCCTATACATATAACAATCCAATATGGCGACCATCCGGAATATTTTGAATCTAATAAAGCAATCAAACTGATTTTTTTAACGTTCATAGGGGTTATGAACATAAGTTCACCTATAGGACTTTCAATAACCTGGTGATCACGAATCCAACATGGTGGCGACGCGGAGTATAAATATTCTCATGGACGTTTCTCGTAATTTAACCATCCAAGTGCAGTGAAACTTGGTACAGCAAATCCTTAAACAAATGTTAATCCACTGGCATCTAATTTATTTCAATAGTTTCCATACCACAAGATGGCAGCTGTGCGAAATTTTAAAATCTCTTTTTTACCTCTTGTGTCCTAATCATGTGATTAAAGTTTGAGTACTACACGTACACAATAATCTTCATGTAAGAGTGCATAACTCGAAGCCCTACATATATGTAAGTCCAACATGGCGACCATCCTAAATATTTAGACGGTTCTCAATATCTACGAATCTATTACAGCAATCAAACTGAAATTTAGTATGTTGATAGAGGCAATTAACATTAGTGGGATATATGAAAATAGACTCTATGGTTCTTCACGGAACTACTTGTTTAGTATATTCAAGTAATTTACAAAGGTAAAATAAAATAAAACAACTTCCGTAAAGTGTATGGGACGGTGAATAACAGTAATAAAGGTTACCAACCGCGATCAGCAGTTCTCCACGAGAACAAAGGTAACATCATTGCAGGAACAACCCACATATTACAGGCTTGGAAAGCATACTTTGACCACTAACTGAACTGCCCTCGACCAGACAACAAATTGGAGAGAACCACTCTTTCAACGGTAGAACCTTTCATAAATGATCCTTCATATGAAGAGGTAACCAGCAGTCTGAAGAAACTGAAAAACCACAAAGCTGCTGGATCTGACGGTATACCAGTTGAATTGCTGAAATATGGGGGTGAGAAGCTTCATGAAAAACTGCATAAACTTATCCTGAAAATATGGCGCGAGGAACAAATACCGGATGAATGGAAGGAAGCAATTATTGTTCCAATACATAAGAAAGGAGATAAACATAACTGCGGAAATTACTTGTCACAGCTTACAAATTACTGTCGCACATAATATTACAACGACTAATTCCATACACCGAAGATATAATAGGAGACTGTCAGAATGGTTTCCGTAAAAACAGATCAACAACAGACAATATATTTTGTATTAAGACAATCAATGAAAAAGTTTGGGAATATAACAAAAACGTCCATTACCTATTTATTGACTTCCAAAAGGCCTATGACTCAGTCCACAGAGAAACGGTGTGGGAAATTATGGCAGAATACGGAATCCCACAGAAACTTATCAGCCTGGTTAAAATGTGTATGGAGGAGACAGTGAGCAAAGTGACACACTGTGGATCCGTATCAGACGGTTTTGAAAACAGAACAGGACTAAAACAAGGTGATGCGCTCTCCACACTTCTCTTCAACATCGTTCTGGAAAAAGTAATTCGGGAAACCAAAGCTGCAACTGGAGACCCAGCAGATAACAAACACAACATCCTGGCATATGCTGATGACATTGTATTAATAGGAAATAATGGAGGAGAAATTGAAGCTTTATTCAGGAAATTAAATGAAACTGCTGCAAAAATAGGTCTAATGATTAAGGAAGACAAGACAGAATACATGATCATACAGAGAGAAAACATGACTACAGACCAACGCAACATCCTTCATATAGGCAATTTTACCTTTAAGAACACGCCAAACTTAAAATACCTTGGGGTAAATATAAATGACTGCAATAGAAGACAAGTTGAACACCAAATTAGATTACGGAATGCAAACAAAATTTACTTTTCCCTGCATAAATTACTTTCCTCCAAACTTTTGACCAGGAAAACAAAACTAAAACTATACAACAGGATAATCAGGCCGGTACTGCTATACGGAGCCAAAACATGGAGTGTGACCAAAAGGGAGGAACGCCAACTTACAGTCTTCGAAAACAAGATATATAGACAAATTTTCGGCCCCAGCTTTGACCAGGAAACACAAAGATGGGTTCTCAGATCAAATCATGAGCTGTACAAGTTGGCCAATCAACCCAGAGTAGTGGACGTCATGAAAGCGAAACGGCTGCAATGGGCAGGGCATGTTATCAGAATGGACGCTGCCAGAATAGTTCGCCAGGTGTACGAGAAGAAGATCGAAGTCTCGAGACCCCCTGGAAGACCTAGGAGTAGATGGCAAGATGAGGTGACCTCTGACTGCAAACAAATGGGTATTACTGTATGGGAGAATACTGCGCTGGATAGGAGGAAATGGAGGCAGATAGTGAGAGCGGCACGGGATCGTCACGTCCCAGAAAAGCCAACGGAGTGAGTGAGTGTGTGTGTGTGTAAAATAAAATTATGTTTGTAATAAAGTAAAATATATCCCCTTTTACGTAATTATGTTATTTTCAGATTCCTCACGTGCAATAGGAATTAAATATCGAAGGTTAACTTTGAGCCTCAATGTCTCAGTTCCATCTTGATGGTGGTTGGTTCCTTTATGCATAACATGGTCCAATTATTCCTGAGGCCTGCGCTCAAGGCTTCAGCCATTGAAGTCATTTTTAAGCCGTTTAAGGCATAAATTTCTCTTGTCGATATGTTTTGATTCAATAACCCCAAATAACTGATTAACGTCTGTAACATTTAAAATGTCTCAGAAAGCAGTCCATACGGGCCATGGACGCTACATTTCAGAAATAGACGTGGGGGCATCACTTTGCCGGCATCATTGTCTAAGCCCTCTTTGATCAAAATGGATATTGCCCGCAAACTGCACAGTCATACACGGTGAAACTTTAAGTGACGCAAGGTCATTTCTCATGGAGTCGATGATCGTTGGCAGGCTAAACTCATAAAAATGATGCCCTATGCCAAAAGTAAAAGAGGGGTCAAGTATATGCGACGCTCTATTGACCAAGCCGTTCGAACGTATTTTTCAGGGATTCAAATACCAACCCAGGCTTCTGCAATCAAATCAGGGTAAAGAGTTTTTAGCCAACTTTTCACATTTTGCAAAAATGAGGAAAAAGTAGACTTATGAGATCGATCCCGGCAAATGTCTGTCTGTCCTTCTGTCCTATCAACTCCTAAACGGCTGCAACAATCGAAACCAAATTTGGTATGAGTAATGATCTTTACCTGAATATCTCAACGCCATATTTGATAATGATATCAGTGCTACCAACTGCGGAGAAACCAAAAATGAAATCTGAGCTCCATGTTGGATATATTAGAAGGTATGCATGGGAGCTATTCCAAAATTCGCACACATATAGATAATAATATTTCAGTTTAATTTCCAGATGGACATACACGACAGTGTTGCCAAAATAATTATAAGCCTGATGATAGGTCCAATTTTCAAATGCTTATAACTTCTACACTCTCAATTGGATTTCTATCAAATTACGTGTGTAATATGTGTACATAAACAGATATGACTGAGCATGTAAGAGCCAGCAGGACTGCCAACTGTTAATAAATGCACTCTCTATTTTTTCATCCCAATAGCAATATTTCTGAAAGTATGCAAGGCGAAAGCTTTAAGCTATGCACACGTATAGTACCTGACATTCTTGATTAATTAGGTGTAACTAATATACGTCAGTGCTACCAACATGATTATACTCATGTTGATAAGACCAACTTTTAAATACATGTAACTTCCATACTATCAATTGGATTTCAACCAAATTTCGTATGAACAATGTGTACCATAACCGATATGACTATGCATATTCTTAAGAGCAAGGAGGGCTGCCAACTGTTAATAAATGCTGCCTCTTATTTGTTTTTCGTAATATCAATATATCAGAAAGTATGCAAGCCAACATCCCCTAAACAGTGCACACGTATAGTACCTGACATTCTAGATTAATTTGGAGTAACTTATATACGTCAATGCTGCCAACTTGATTCTGAGCCTGCAAATAGGTCCAATTTTAAAATTCATGTAACTTCTATACTAACAAATGGATTTCCAAACTTGGCACAACAATAGATCATGTTATTACAGGTTATTTCTGACCAACACATGCACGACATTGTTGCCAATATGAGTTTACGCGCGCTCATAGATCAAATGTCTCACTGCATGTATCGTCCATAATAGCCATTTGACTTCTACAAAATTTTGTATTCTGTACCTTAAGAAATGGAACAAAGAATATATATGCAGTCACCAAGGCTGCCAACTGTAGTGCTCTATTAGGCTACATTATGGCAGGTATATTTCTAATTAATTAGAAATGTCGATATTACCAACTTAATTTCGTCATTATTCTAGATAGGTCCATATAGATTAATCATTCGCATGAATCTAAAATTTTATGAAAAGTAGGCTCTTTAGTTCGTCACGGAACATCTTGTTTGAGACGAGAATGGCTCTGTATAACAATTGAGATTCATATTTCTTAATCACCTTCTCATACTGGCATATTTGAAAAGTGTTCCATGAAGAATATTATCTTAGCAAGCTCTTAACTTTTAACAACTCTTACTACATCTTGGTCGCGAGACTGAGGAGGAAGTGGCCAAATGGGGCGCCGGAATAATCTAACCCGTGCACTGGAGCTGAATTTCAGTGCGAAACTATTACAGCCTGTCAGCCCGAAGGCATTAAGCGCTGTATCTCTGAAGCGGTTTGGACCTGACAGCATTGAGTTTAGGGTTTTGTGTGATTATCTTGAATTACATAGTTGGCTAGACTGTGGCATAGTCCTCAAGACCCTGAAGAATAACAGAAGGTGAAAAGTGAAACGTAAACTTCTTAAGAGAAGCTTGTTTGGAAAAGTAGAGAGGACCATTAAGTGAAAGAGCGTGGTTCTATAAGTATTCGGGGTCGTTTGCATGGACATCCTGCGGTTCTATAATCACCCAACTCTTTAATGAAGGGGTTGGTTTTCATAGAACTTTCGCTATATAGGCTTCCATATGCAATAGTGCGGAGCTGATGATCAATATATAGCTGAACGTTCCTTAAGCACCATTGTGAGCCTGACATTGTGCGTTGCGTATGGTTCTCAACATCCTGCAATTTGTTCCCCGCACAGGGCAGGCATATTCCATGACAGGTCGCACAATGGTGCTGTATGCGAGGAGCTTGTTGAAGACATCGGGGTAGCTCGGAGTCCTCAGTAGAGGCCAGAGCTTTGCGAGATAGGTTTTCACTTCTTTGGCGCGTTGGGTCACTTCTTTGGTAAAATCATCTCCTGTATTAGCTTGGTTCACAGGTACTTATTCGCTGACTGCCATCTGATTACTGTACCGGGAATGGTGATGCTACGACATTTCTAGAAACAGGGTTCGACGTTATTAAATGCGTCTTGTAGGTTTTCTCCAACACTCTACCCTCTTTAGAAAGTGGTGGAGATCGTGGTATCATCGCATATCGCCCCATTCCCAAATACTGTGCCCGCATTCTGGTGTGCTATAACTCGATGCTCGTTCCAAATGCTGAGAATCAATTCGCGACTTGAACTAGCGTGTTTTTAACGGAGTTTGCGGTGTATCGTGGGTTTAAAGCCAGTCTGATTTCATCAATTTCAGTCTTAAGGACCTTACCTCCCAGTAACATCGAATGGAATATCTGGTAAACTCAATGGTTTTTTTAACTTCGTATTTGCATGGATTGTCAGCAATTAGCCCTGTCAAAAATGTCAACCCCTGGCACTATACAGCCCATGAAGGGCCTAGGCCGACCAAGCGACCGCTGCCCAGCCATTTGGCCTGCAGATATTGGGGTGACGCGTGATGAGCGCATCGGGTCCCCTCGGCCGTTAATCTTGGTTTTCGTGATCGGGGCGCTGCCTCACTCTCAGACAGCTACTCAATTGTCCTCATGAGGCTGAGTGCACCTCGTTCCAACCCTCACGTCAGTTTTAAAATCCCTGATGGAGCCAGGAATCGAACCCGGGGCTTCCGGGTGAGAGGCAGGTGCGCTACCCCAACACCACGGGGCCGGCCAATTAGCCCTGTACAAAGAGAAAACTCCCCGAACTCGAGAGCACAGGGTAGAAACTGGAGCGAAAATAGCGAACGGGGTAAACTGAATGAGTAATTTCCGCAGTAGCTCCTGGCCTCTGAGTTTCGTAACCGCTTTACTCACGTCGCTCTGGAACATTGAGAAGATTCGTGGGTGGCCAATGCCACCGTCAGAATGAAGAATTCTCATTAGTCGTGTGCTGTTCTTAAAATGGAGTTCATTTATCAAGGTGTAGTGAAAAAGATGTCATGATATTAGAAGGGTGTCAAGAAATTTAAATCTTAGCTGAAAACACCAAAAATATATATTTCCGTTGTGCAGTTAATTTTTCAGTTCGTATCACACCTTATCCAAATTGAATTAAAGTCTCTTACTTTTCGATGTTTCTTGGTATATTTTAAGTCTTTCTGAATTGCTAACTATTGTGGGCTGAACTCACATTCATGTATTGTGATCAAATATTTGTCGGAGTACTGATTATAGAATACGTGTAAGTCGCTATCGTCAATTATTTATCCATGTTCTTGCAAATTATTTTAATTTGGTTACTTAAATTCTTGAAAATTAAACTTGCGTCATCGGTGATCTAGTGAGTGCAATTTCGAAGCCGTAGTGATTCTCCACCACAAGAAAGGATTTAAAGTATGTGTTGTAGGAAAGATCTTCCTACTAATGTAGAGTTCTCGTAGGAAGCACTCAAGATCAATATAACAGCAATCGAGAATAACTTTTCTTCCACAGCATTGATTCGTCATATATCCTGAATCAGTGTTCACCCATGGCAGCCAATAAAACAGTGGATACAGATTGGGCGATCTGCCGTGAAATTCTGCAGAATTGCTGTCGAAATAAACATAACTAACCCCCCCCCCCAGAGGCTCACATCTCATGGGATGTGGGTTGGCGACCACGGGACCCCAGCTGAGTCCGGCATTGCTTCTACTTACTTGTGCCGGGCTCCTCTCCGTCTTCTTTCCTGTCGACCTCCCTTGGTCAACTCTTGTTCTTTTCCGACCCCGACGGTATTAGGGTATCTGAGGCCCAGGGAGTCTTTCACTTTCCCGTCTTTATTGGCCCTTGTCTCATCTTTCCTGATCCCTCCTTCTTCGAGGGTCAGACCTCTTGTTTTCTTTTCATTATATTTCCTTTTCTCTTTAAGATTTCCGCACTGTTTTTGTTATTTGGCTCCCCGTGTATCTAAATTCCCTTTAGCGATTTTTTTTTGCATCTACACTCCATTTTGTAGGTATTTTCAATCTACGTTGCATTTTGTAACACTTTTCGATATAAATTGCATTTTGCGAGTGATTTCAACCTCAATTGCATTTTGTAAGGATTGACAATCTAAATTGTTTTTTAGTAAGTCTTTCAACATAGGGTATGGGACTTTAGTGAGTATTTTGAATTACAATTGCATTTTGTAAGTATTTTCAACGTAAACCGCTTTTTGCAAGTATTTTCAATCTAAATTGCATTTTGTATGGTGGGCATTTTGCAAGTATTTGGATTCTTAATTGCATTTTGTGGGTATTTTGAATCTAAATTACATTTTTAAGTATTTTAAATCTAAATTGTATTTTGTAAGTATTGTCCATCCAAATGAGTAAATTGTATCTACCGTACATTTTGTAAGCATTTTCAATTTCAATTGCATTGTTTAAGCATTTGAATTTCTATTGCACTTTGTGAGTATTTTGGATCTGAAATGGGCATTTTTCAATCTGAATTGCATTGTGTATTTTCACTTTCAATTGCATTTTGTAAGTATTTAGAACTTCAATTGTATTTTGTACGTATTTTCAATCTCATTTGCATTTTGTAAGTATTTTAAATATCAATTGCATTTTGTAAGTATTTCGACTCTACATTGCATTTTGTACGTATTTTGAACCTTACCTACTTTTTGTGTGTATTTTTCAATCTATTCCTTTTGCGAGTATTTTCGTTCTAATTTCTCTTTTGTAAGTATTACCGCTCTTTATTTTGTGAGTAGTTTCAATCTGAGTTCCTTTTTGTAAGTATTTTGCGTCTCACTTAATTTTCGTTCTGGTTTCCACTTCATTGTAATGTTCGTTATCACCCAGACCATTAGGGGCCGATAACCCAGATGTTAGGTCCCTTAAAACAACAATTATCTTCATCATCATCATCATCATCATCATCATAAACATAAATACTAAACTGATATTTGTGCAGTAATCGACGCGCATAGCCATCTCAATGAAACTCGTGATCTTTACCACAAAGTAAGATTGTTAGCAAACAAATTTAAACCCAGAGCATGGACAAATCAAGATGCTGATGATGGTAGAATTCACGACTTGACCAATGTATTAAATACATAAAAAGAATACTGTAAAGTTCTCTACGAAGATGAAACACTACATGCAAGGGCATTCCTGCGGCATGAATTTGAAATGGTACTAAACATTCTACCTCTAGATACGGAAAGGCCAATTACATCGTTATGGTTGCATAGGCCATAGGGTACGAGCAGCAGATGGCATTACAGTCGAGCTTCTGAAACAGACAGGCAACAAAATCTGGAGAACTGCACTATGGCCATTTAGTTGGACTGTATGATTGTTTGTTCCTTTGGGCTCCACAATGTACTGTAGTGTGATAAAACAGGACCGAGGCGCTCATTTCACATGCAAGTAAGAACATGCTGTACTTATAGAAACAGATTCTCCGAGCTATCCTTGCATTTCTGATCCCCATGGACAAGCTATATTAATCCGAGGTATAGGTACCTGGGAGCAGATAAACATCCGTCAGCTGATTGAAGAAAGCAGAGAATTTCAGCTTTCAGTCATTATCCGCTTTCTACATTATAGCAATGCCTTTGTCAGTGTTCAATACGAGAAGATGAAAAAATACTGTTGGAAACGGGAATTCCTGCACATGCGGTTTTGCTAATACGAATTCTTTGTGACAATAGTTAGAATAAATGGTGAACTGTCTGAACATCTTAAGATCAGAGAGATGTCCGTCGAAGTTGTATACTGTCTCTGGTGCTCTTTAATATATATAGAGAATAGATCATAAGAGACGGATGGGATGATGGTTTTCCTGTTGGAGGTAATAAAATATCCTACCTTCGTTATGCAGCTGATTTCTGCACTCATAGCTATTAATGAGATGGGCATAACCGATATCCTTACTCATGTAAAAATCGTGAATTCAGTTATGGGTCCGCAGATTAATATCAATAAATTCATAATTGACATTGATAGGGCTGGGAAATGAACCAAACGAAATACCTTCAAGATATCCTTGTTGCTTCAGAAATACTGCTCCTTGGTTCAGTTATTTCTGTTTCAATCAGCTGTGCTATCGGATTTATAAAGAGAACTGCCATGACCAAGAATATAATGACAATATATTGTCCCATTTATGGAAAGAGCGCTTTATCCCGTTATGGCTAGCTAGTACCCAGTTTAGTATTTCTGTATGGAACTGAGACATGAACACTCAAAGGTACTCGACCGTAAAAGGATGATTCTTTTGAAATGTGTTGCTGGCGAAGGATGTTGCACATACCTTGGATGTCATTTTGCACCAAAGAGTCTATTATTAAAGAGCTCCACTTATATGTATGTTATCATCAGTATGTAAAAAAAGAGTTACCAGATTCTTTGGACACGTAGTGCGTCGTGGGAAGGAAAGTTTAGGAAAACTGATTATCCTTGAAAATATCCCTGAAAAGAGAGGCCGTGGACGAGTGCCCACTCGATGTTCCAATATTGCCGAGGATGTTACTTGGCGGTTCCTTTTTAGTGCAGCATGCTTGTCCGTTGACCAGGAGAGATGGAGAAGAATACGCGTTATTACTTGGCCTCCTAGAATCAATTAGATGTATATGGATCCTGGCTTCACTCACTGTATCATAGCAACAAATATTCTTTGCACCAAGAAATCTTGATTAATATCCAATGTAAATTCACTATTATATCTTAATTTCAGTACATATTTATAATACATATTTTTTGATTGAAGAACAAACATAACAGGTGATACCATCCAATGTATATAATCTTAGTACAAAGCCTCCACAGTTGGTACATTATAGGTTATAGCCATACAATTTCACAAGAAAGGGCATTTTTAGGAACATCTCAATATACATTTACCGCTCGTCTGATGTAAGTTACAATTTGCTTACATCTTTTCATTTCTTTCTCCTTGTTAATCGACAATAATGGAATTTAGTTTTCATTTTCTCTCTTTTTAAAACGAATCTTGATTTATTCGACAAGCACAGCAGCCTATTTAATTCAAGATATTAAGTCAACGGGAGGTTACATTACGTAGGAGAACATGCTTTTTTTTTACCTCATGTCTTGATGAAGACATACTTGCCTGTCAACCTATAGCCAGATTGTTCATCGAAACATACTTTCATTCATCTCAAGTAATCGTTACGCATTCAAGGCATTTCCGTATATATATTCGATTATTTTCTAACGATCTCCATACTGCCAATTACCTATACGTACATTACTTTAACATATTCGAAATTTACTCATCGAAACATTCCTTTTCTGTAATTTCCAATAATATTATTATTATTATTATTACAAAGTTGAAATTCACTTCACTATTTGTAACTGATCTCATTTTATAGATTTTATTTTATTTGATGAGACATTTACCTAGGTTATTGAAACATCGTAAATAGTGTTAGTAAATTATTTATGACAACATAATTTTATGTTTAAGCTTAGAATTTTTTTAAAATTAGATAATATTACTCCTTATTTCCAATATGTTCTAAAGCATTTCGATCAAACTGTATTACCTGCTCGCTTTTGGGTTTATGTGTTAAGATCTACAGAAAGCTGAAAAAGGCCACAATGTGGTCGAAACCAGTACTAATTATTAATTTAATTTCATATTAATCATAATTTTTGATCAAGGTGGAAAAATTTAATACAATTTGGTATTATCTTTAATTTCATCATCAATAAGGACACTACCAGATATGATTATGCTCCTATCTCTACGTACGGTTATTGTTCCCAACCTAAGACAGAAATCTATCTTTCACATTGGTGTCCGTGTAAGGTGCCGTGTTGCTGTATCGTAAGAAAGTTATTAAAACAACTCCAGAAACTCTCTTTAGGCACAGCACTACGATTATTCCACATCAAAATAGCTCCAATTGCGTGCTATGCGATCAGCAAAGTTGGGTGCACCTAACAGCTGCGAACTTGAGGAGACTAGAGGCAGTAAAAGGATTCTTCCTCAAGAGAGCCCTCCAAGAATCCAAATCAACCAGATCGAGGATTATATATTAACTGGCGGACGCAGACTTCATTGTGAAAGATATAAGTCAGAGCCATGGCCTTCAAGTCACACCGGCTTTTGAAGAACATGTCAGAGTCAGGGAAGAACAAGCAGCAAACATAGACGTGAATTTCTTTCTGACTCCTGCAATGATCACCGGAGAATGGAAGAAGCCAAACTTAGAGTTACGACATGTATAGCCTACACGAGAGCAGCGGCACATGGATTCCATCACAAGATTAGTGGGCAATGAGGACACCACCTGGCGTCGGAATTATATACTTGCATTCTCTGTGGGCAGTTTTGTGGACAATATCACATACTCAGTTGCCAGTCAAGGACTCACTCTTTGACGATCGTAACTAACGATTACCATTGTATTAACATATGTAGGGGGAAGTCCTGTAGCACCGGACGGCATGTAGTACCGGACACACTATAGTTCACGAAAATCTCGCTAGATGTCAGCATCATGTAGAGTGCATTTCAAAGGTTTCTTCCAGTGTACGTCAGCGCAAGCAGAGTGAGTTTGTCACTCAAGCAGTAACCACGCTATGTGGTATTTTCTGATTTCCTGTGTTCATTCATGTGTCTCAAGTAAGTTTTGGAAGAGCATTGTACTGAACTAAGTAAGTGAATTGTTACTGTACTGAGAGTAGTTGTTTAATGTGGTCTTAATAACATGTTCACAAAGTATAAATTGAAAATGAAACGTATTTAGTTAATGGCAGGTGTTTCTTTAGATGCATGCTTGTCCTGTAAGACCGGACAGTACTATGTCCTGTACCATCGGACACGTAATTAGCTGTCATATTATTATTTGCAGGTTGAATCGCAAATAAAAACATGCCAAAAGACGACAAAAATGGGAAGAGGAGGGGAACGTGGTCCAAAGACGATATGAAACTGGCAGTGAACAGCGTGCTTGCTAATAATTTCAGTGTTAGGGAAACTGCAAGTAGTTTTAGTGTTCCAAAGAGCACTTTGCAGGACAGACTAATAAAAATAAAGATTGGAGGAGAAATTCAAATTACGCCGAAATTAGGGCGCTTCGAGAGAACATTTGCAGACAATTTTGAAGAACAATTAGTCGCCCATATCAAGCTGTTAGATGGCATGCTCATGATCCTTACCAGAAAAGAGTTCCTGAAACTTGCTTATGATTTAGCTGCAACTTTAAAGCTGCCTCATAGGTTCAATAAGGACAACAAAATTGTAGGGAAACATTTCTATTACAGCTTCATGAAGAGACATCGTGAACTTGCACTGAGATCTCCAGTTCTTACCATTTTTTTTAATAAAACTTTTTTTATTATTTTAAATTTCAAAGGTCTCTTTATTTTAGGGCCATAATATGTCCATAGATCTCAAGTATGAAGTTCCTATAAGTCACTATCATGTCAACTACCACATCCTTTGATAAGATCATAGATATGCATAGAATTTACAGTATTCAAATAACAATCCGAAAAAGTTCTAAACTGTCCTGTATTACAGGCCAGTCTTAATAAAAGGGAAAAAAGCCACATGTACGTTTATTTAAATTCCCAATAATCCTGCCACTGTTGAAAATTATGCTATCAGGAATATTGTCTTATGTTACATGAAGGATGTCACATATGTTTTACTTGATTTTTAAATTCAAAAATTTCAGCAGTATTGGCAAAAAAAGTAATGTGTCCGGGGCTAGAGGACTCTCCCCTACACATTGTGTTCCATAAACTTATTATTATTGCTCAATCATCAGTCTGACAGAAACCATAAAATCTTTCCTGCTCACAAGAAGCTATGGAACGTTCTAGAACGATCGCTTCAGGTAATCGGTCTCATGAGATTTACAGAAGAGATTTGTCTTCCGTGCGTTGCGATGCCTATCAAAGAGAGAGATTTTTTGTGTCGTAATTTTGTCTCTGTAAGTGCATATGGTCACACAATTATTTTCCGTCTGATGCGTACATGAAGCAATCAGAATTTTTTCCGGTGCGTAAGCTGGTCACATTTGTTGAAACGAGTCACGTGCAACCTGTTGTAAAAAGGATTTACTAATTCAGAAGCCTTCGCATGAGTGTGTTAAACTCACCAAAGTTTCATCGCAATGGAATGAACGCATACGGATTTATCTTGAAATGATTCACGCCCCATCACCCAATTGTTTATACCACCCGTGTGCCACCTACTGTAAAATGGATTTCATATCTCAGAAATTATCGCGTGAGTGTGCACAACAACTCACAAAATATTTATCATAATTGGCTGAATGATATACGAACGAAGGCGAGACAAAATAATCTATCTGGAATCATTCATATTTATATATAGAAGTTCAAAACCTGCTAATGGTGATGATGAGAAACAAACTAACTAATGTTTCCTTAAGGTAAAGCAAATTAAAAAGTTATTGTTGGGAATTTACATTACTAGTAAGCCAGCAACATTTGAACAAAACTGACCAAATCAAGTTTCAAATTAATAAGAACCCAAAGAGAAACAACGTGTCTAAATTAAACAACATGAATCTATCTTCAACTGAAGTAAAATGATTAGTCTCACCAAACCATACAAGACTAAATAAAGCGTTATGTAAATACATAAATACAGGATCCTACCTCGACAATTGGTAATTTGTAGCAATATTTGTAGGTTACTTCGTTAAAAACGCTCCATTAAGTTCCAACGATCGTCGTTAGGTGTCAGTGACAGTTGCATCTCTGGTGTCTAATGTTGGAACTACTTCAAATTGAACTTGATGGGGAGCCTACGGGCGTTCAATAATTATATACCTCGCTATGGACATTTGTCTGCATTAAATATAACATAATATTACATAGTGCATACGGCAGTGGTGATCCGCGGATTCCTCGACCGGAGAGGCGGTCCCATTACTAACAAAACCTGCACATTTCTTTGGATAAATTTCACAGATAAAGGAAGAGCAAGCTGGAACTAGTATTATTCCACATCAAACGTTTCGGATTGAGTTTTACCGCACGTTTTGGACACCCAAACCTAAGGCTGTACAGTATTACTAATTATTTATCTCATGTAATTTTTTTTCAGCATTAGGGCATAACCCAGCTCTTTTGGGTACATTCGGGTTGACCGACAGAAAAGCACAAAACTTTTGTTTACTATGGCAACACTGAAAAATGGCTTCTAACCCCACAACATTTAATTATGCAATAAATCAATAATTATTCTTAAGTAACAACGTCAGGTAATGTGATGTCAATTAATGCAGAATAGAGATAATGCAATTTTTGAATCCCAGGGCGCAGAGTTGGAACTGCTTGTTGTACTTTTTTGATAATTACATTCTTTAGTAATGTGATAATACAAGTTCTGTAAAGTAATATCGACACTACGAGTATTCAACCTTGTCTTCGGTTGTACTCAGTGGCGTTACTAAGATTTGCTTCTCGCCGCAATCAAAACTACAATGGGGCGAAGACTCGAGCAAAATTACTTTAATGAAACTTGGGAAGCCGGTATCTAATGTTTTTTTTTGTCTTGTTTCATTTCGATAGCATTTTATGCGTTGTGGGCTATATGAGCTTATCAATGTGTAAAGCTAGAAAATGGGCAAATTTGTTTAAGCACAGGAACCTATCAATGTTCATTATCTAGGAAACATGGGTTATACAAAGACTTGGTGCATTGCATGTTATTAAATTGAATATATAATTGACTATGTATCATAGAGATATAAATTATGTTATAATGAGACAAGATGGTGGAGGAGATCAATGTGTGACTCGATTCTGCTCTGAAAAGTTAAGAGTTTATCGCTGACGTAGGAGGTTATCTCAAGAAGGAGATTAAAGACGACATCCAGCATGCTGTAAGAATTATCAGAAGCTGTTTTGTAGACAGGAAAACCGTATTCGACGGTAAGCGTACTAAAACTGTAAGTCATCAAAACGAAGTTAGGGATAACCAAACAGAGGACATGCAAGGGGAAGACAGCTCTGCTACGGGACAAGCGAGGCCATCTGTCAAATCCACGCAGGAACATACTAGTGACAGCAGGAACTTTATAGTTGGTTGGCGACAGTCAACAGCCACCTACATCTGGTGGTCAAATGCCTCTGGTGCAAAAGCAAACTGACTCAATGTAGTTGACGTTGCATACGCAACACAAAAATACCATTTACAAAACTATTTAAAGAGACGATATAGCGAAAATGCGACATTTAATGGACTTTTCATCAACAAAATTAATTGTACAAATAGAAGAGATAGTTAATCAAAGTTTAGTTCGAAATATGATGACCCTAGTAGATACAACGCAGAATGTCGACAAGACATACAACAATACCAACGGTATATCCGTAACTACAACGGTCAGAGAGAAACATAATGGAGAACGGCACACGTATGGAAGTGCAAACGAAATGGCAATCAAGAAAAACCATCACCGGGACAGGAGTGGAGGAAAACAATGGTCTTGAACCTGTGGAGCAAAGAGGCTGCAGAAACCAGAGAATGCGGACATCTCGTGGACCAGAATAGAATATAGACAAGTTGTCTTCTGTTGACCCTTACCATACTGTAGCAAGTGACTCTCAGAAAATGCTGACATCTAGTGGTCCAGAAGAGAATATATACAAGTTGTCTTCTGTTGACCCTAACCATACTGTAGCAAGTTACAGTCAGAGAATGCTGACATCTAGTGGACCAGATCAGAACAACGACCAGATGCCATATATTGGTCCTAAACTAGGCACTGACAATGGGTTGGAGGAGAGGATCATAAATAAGGTCAACGGGAGATGATTTTAACGAGGGAAAATTTCTTAAAGTCCGATAAAATGATAATAAAAAAAGAAATAGAATGCGCAGCGCAACAACCATCAGTATGTCAGAGGTCATCGATCAAGTATGAAGAAGCATTAAACCGCGAAAGAAATAGAATACAAGACATTGGCATACCAAACGTAAGTCGCAAAACTGCGAAGAAGAACGCAGGGAATGAGACCAACAGCAGTCACGAACACCTATACACCAAACAGGACGTATCGCTCCACTAAGTGGGATGTAGCCGAAACTAGAATCCAGGAAGGGGGCGCCGAGACCGACCGGACATATATCGATAAGTGAAAAGTAATAATACGAGGATTAGCGAACAATCAACACCTACTCTCGAAACAGATGAAGATGCAGATAACATTACGGCTGAGATTGAGAAGAAGAGAACGCCATAAAACCTAATGAAGAATGACGATCTTTGTGGAGTAACACACAGGAAGATATTTAAGAATTTAAAGTAGAGTCAAAATCCTGAACTGGAACGTGGACGCACTTACGGGGGTCATGTGTGGCCTCTCGAGAGACATTTTCAGCGATTTCGACGGTTGCATTCTAACAGACATTCATCACTGAGGATTCAAAGTTTGAAGTGAAAGGCTTCTGCCACATCCATGCACTGGCGAAAAAAAGAAGTCCGAGGGACTTTCATGACTAATTAAAACGAAGTTATCACTTTTCGACATACTTATGAGTGAAGAAGAACAACTATAGAGGGTCTCAACCTTAAAAGACAGTATGGGATTAAATGTAGTATTTGCCTCTCACTCGCACTCACATGTCTTGCAATCAGCTTCGTCCTCTTCTACCCCGGCGATGTTGCCATTTCCCAAGAATGCAAAGTGATCAATCTAAGAAAATGTTTGTGTGGTCGTATAGAGAATTTACCGCTCTTTATGGTGATGTAATTTAAAAGCCATAAATAATTAACACATGGCCCAATTTTCACAATTACGATATTTTAGCGTGAATCTATTTTTATGCACATATAAAACTTATCACGCCATAGCTAATGAACTAATGATTACAACAGATTAAGAATTTATTTTTATATTACCTGATGTTGGTAGAAGATATCCTATTTCTCAGGGCAGTAATTTGTTTCATAATAAGAAAGTTATATATTTTTTTTCTTAAACGTTACTTGAAAATTATAGGATGGTATCTCAGAAAAGTTGCCTTGCGATAAACATTTTTGCTATTGACTTTACGTCGGTGAAAAAGCGAGAAGAAATGTTAATTCATGTTTGACATAGTTTTTAAAACAAACCACAGATCGTTATCAGATAGCATTCATAAGTTATCGCACTTAGCGTGAAGTTCCCGCTCAGCACCAATTGACGCTGCGATATTTTGTTTATTCAGCCGGGCTCGTTATCTTCACGACTGCCTTTGATGAGTGTAGGAAAAGATTCTGTGCTACCCCAGAGCTCAGTGTTATTAAATTTGTTGTGGTGTGAAGTTAAACTGTGAAGTGTAGTAGTCCTTGTGTTTTTTTATAAATTGTGTTAATCATTATTAAGTTATTATTAAATTTATTATTGTAATATTCACTATGAATATAGCAACTAGAAAGCGGCGTAGTATTGGCAAATCGCACAGCAGAGAACGGATTATAGTACTGAATATATTTAATTATTTCTTAAAAACATGAACGTTACCGAGCTAGTTGAAAAGACAGCGGAAGTTACCGGGTGTTCAAAAAGTTTAGTATATAGAATAAGAAAAGAAAAAAAGGAAGGTCCTCTGAGAAAGCCAGCAAAATCAAAACCTAATCGAGCGAGTAAACAAAAAAATGCTAGGTTAATAAAGTATGATGGAATAGTACAAAGCGGAGTCCGTCGCATCGTTCATTCATTGTTCTTTGAAAACATACCACCAACATTAAATATAGTTTTGAGCAGAGTAAACAGTGATGATACACTGCCAAATTTTTCGAGGTCCACTTTAAATAGATTTCTTCATGACATAGGGTTTGAATATGTAAGAAGAGCCAACAAATGTGCCCTGATTGAAAGGGATGATATAATCAGGTGGCGTCATCAATATCTTAAGGACTTGAAAAGATTTAGGAATGAAGGCAAATCTATTGTTTTTACTGACGAGTCTTGGGTGAACATGGGCCACACCGTGACAAAAGAATGGAGAGATACTAAAATTAAAAGTGCTCGTCAGGCAGCAATTGAGGGTGTTAGCACAGGTCTTAGGCCACCTAGGGCTCGTGGGTCGAGGTTTGCCTTGGTTCATGCCGGGAATGAACAAGGGTTTGTTAATGGTGCCGAGTTAACTTTTCTGTGCCAAAAGAACACGGCAGACGCCCACGATGAAATGACAGGTGAACTGTATGAAAAGTGGTTTTCCGAGCAATTGTTGCCCAATGTTCCCCAAAGGATCTATCCTAGTAATAGACAATGCAGGCTAACACAGTCGGAAAAGTGAACTTTTACCTACAACGTCATGGAGAAAAGACCGGATTGTTGACTGGCTCACTCAAAAGGGGATCCCGTTTTCGAAATGATATGCTAAAGCGGGAGCTTCTTTTTATTGTAAATCAAAACAGAGAGAGATATGATAAATACATCATTGACGAGATGGCCAAATCAGCAGGTAAATATGTTCTTCGCTTGCCACCATACCACTGTGAACTCAATCCCATCGAAATGGTATGGGCGCAAGTGAAGAACTATAACATTGAACAACGTCTCATTCAAGAAACAAGACATGAAGACTTTAATTTCGGCTGCATACCACCACGTGACCACACAAAACTGGGCAAACTACGTGAAACACACCGAAAGAATCGAAAGTGAACTGTGGAAAGCAGATGAGATTCAAGATGACGAGGAACAATTCTTGATACGCTTGTCATCTTCATCATCATCATCTTCATCTTCGTCTTCTTCCACTTTCGATGGATCGCCTACTGGTTCCGATTCGGCTGAAACTGGACCATCCAGGGACACGGAGGAATTTATGGAAGGGTTAACACCACTACCAGAGGATAGTGGGCAGGCCTGATGGTATGTGATGTGTTTTTTTTTTACTTTCAATTTTCTGATATTATTATATTCGTGGAAAATGTCATATTATCATTTATTTTAACCTACTGTATGATATTCGAGAAAATGTAATAGACTATTATAATATTATCATATTCATGAATAATTGAAAATTATAAATTATAATGTCTGCATTAAAATTGCGCTGTGAGGTTTGGTGTACCATATCTATATTTTGTACCGTCGTTCGCTGCTTGCATGATGTACAGTTATATACAACAAACAAATATTTCGGAAATTTCGCGAGTTTTGCGTAAAACTATGCCTGTATACGAGTTATGTTAACATCATGTGCCTGGCCTTGCAGAACTTATATGCAGCAGATATGGCATCAGCGCGCCCCATTTAATGCGTACTGTCTTTTAAGGTAGAGACGCACTATAGTGGTGCAAACCTAAATAGGGGTATTCATCTGTGTTTACCATAGACTGGTGCAATAGATATAATAGACTATATTCAACGACCAATTAATGTTACACAGACTTATGTTAGAATTGTCGTTGGGGTCCAGTGCACAAACTCAATTGGAAATCGGATTGGGATTGTATGTAGAATCCCAATGGATTGGTGCCAGCGAATCATCAGCAGCGGTTCAGTCGGAAAATGTGGGTCTGGATAATTGGCGACCGTGTTTTGGGACCAGTCTTCCCTCCACGTCGTCTAACAGGCCGGAAATATCGGCTTTTCTTGCGGGTGACATTGGCTCTCTTGCCGGAAGTCGTATCATTGAAGATTCACAGGGTTATAGGGCTGCTTCATCATGGTGGTCCAGCCCACTTTGCCGTTAACGTCCGGACGCATCCCAATCTTGTCTTCCATGGTCGATGGATTGGACGAGGAGGTTCAGTTGCATGGCCTGCTTGTTCACCCGATCTCAACCCGTGCGATTTCTGGTTACGATGCCATCTCAAACGTATCGTGTATGCCTAGCTCATTCCACATGTGAGCATACTGGAGCAGCGTATTTAAGCTCCCTTTGGTGTTGTTCAGATGCAGCCTGGCCGATGTGAACGCGTGAGAAAGTACATGCTACGGTGCGAACACGCATGCGTGGAGGCACAATTTTCAACACATAATTTAAGTGTGGCTGTATGGTACAGCGCGTATTAGACCGCCGTCTCTGTAACGAAGGATGATCGATTAAATGGTCCCTAACAAACAAATCATGCATTTCCGGACATACGTTCATTAGACATTTTCTGTTCCGTATCCTCTCCTCGATTAATCCTTAGACTTTGAACACGGTGGAAATATCACCCTGTATAACAATCACATTGCCCGCAATTATATTTTTTCTCTTTTCTTTATAAAATGCAATTACTGAAGAGGACCATAATGTGGCCGAAACTTGTCTAAATTATTATTGTTATTAAATTATTTTATTGACATTAGGTGGAAATAAATGATTAATTACTCTTTGGTATTTTTAGTTGATTTGAACGTCAATAAGGAAACTGTTACCTTCTCTATAGGAATGTTCAGAGGTTTCCTCTTTCTAATGCGGGTGCTAAACATTCAGCTTCAAAATGAATCTCACTCATTTCCACTCTATTCATCAATTAAGCATTATTAAGACATTATTATTCAGAGAAAACTCAAAAAAATATTTGTATAGAGAGACTTATTAATGCAACAAAGTTTTGAGTGAGTTTCATTTTGTAGCTAACTGTTAAACATCCGTTTTAAAATAGGAACATGTAATCCAAACTTACCATGCCGTAGTACATGTTGGTATTAGAAAGTTTAGTCCAGTTTCGCGAATCGACCTGCCTTTTCTTTTCGTTGGCATAGTTTAAACATTAAACAACTACAGTCTCCTAAAATAAATTTACACAGAATTACAACTTAATTGCTCTTCACAACATGACACTATATTAGTTTCACTCTCGCCCTAATACTAGCAAAATTGCAACTGACTAGTGGTGTATTTTATAAATGAGGTGTGAATGGAATATGCCGCGGCCGTGTCGTTGACTCTCATGTGGCCAACGGAACTGCTTTCCAATTTGCTCATTCAGTAAGTGGTTAGTAAACGTGCATGGGCCGATAACCTAGATGTTAGGCCCCTTAAAACAACAATCATCATCATCATCATCGGTTAGTAAAAGGCAAATTCCATCAACACCACAGCGAATTAATTTCAATACATACCCCTATGAATGGAAGATTAGATTACGTTAAAACCCAAACATCGCGATGTGAACAACTCCATTCGATCACGTCGACACAAAACATGTATACCTGGGCCCAATTTCAAAAATATTGACAGGTCCGATTACTGTGAAAATTTGACATAATATTGTCAACATGTCGCGACACTTCTATCTGACAATATGTCAGTGTGTGTGACAGGAGAAAGATTGTAAAATTTACGCGTGTCACAGAGCCCTTTTCTTAACCTCAACAATTTGTCAAATCCTCCTGTCGAGGTTATGTACACTTCAATAGTTCCACAAATCGATAATATACAATAACTAACGATTCATATGAACTCTTCAACGCAAGGTAATCATAATAAAGGATTTACAATTTATTAAAACATTCATTTATTTGAATAAACTTGCACAAATTGTGCAACACTACTATATACACACATCAAAAAAAGTTTTGCATCACCTCGGTTCCCAGATCTCCGGCATATAGACGTTGACTGTGTATATTGTATCCAAGATACAGTCCCTTTGACTGTTCATAGATGTCACTAAAACAGCTCAAAGATGTAAACAACCATGCATGAGCAGGGCCTATTAGACGGAGGGGGTACGACAGCTGATCAGTTCCAGTCATTCCACCTGGACGAAGGTACGCTGCTCATGTTGTCTGTAGTTCTACCATGCCTAGAAGGTCAATACCGCAGTTCGATCGCGTCCGCATTGTTACTTTGTGTCAAGAAGGGCTCTCAACAAGGGAAGTTTCCAGGCGTCTCAGAGTGAACCAAAGCGATGTTGTTCGGACATGGAGGAGGTACAGAGATACAGGAACTGTCGATGACAGGCCTCGCTCAGGCCGCCCAAGGGCTACTACTGTAGTGGATGACCGCTACTTACGGATTGCCGCTCGGAGGAACCCTGACAGCAATGCCACCATGTTGAATAATGCGTTTCGTTCAGCCACAGAACGTCGTGTTTCAACTCAAACTGTGCGCAATAGGCTGCATGATGCGCAACTTCACTCGCGACGTCCATGGCGAGGTCCAGCTTTGCAACCCCGACACCATGCAGCGCGGTACAGATGGGCCCAACAACATGCTGAATGGACCCCACGGAATTGGCATCACGTTCTCTTCACCGATGAGTGTCGCATATGCCTTCAACCAGACAATCGTCGGAGACGTGTTTGGAGGCACCCTGGTCAGGCTGAACGTCTTAGACACACTGTCCAGCGAGTGCAGCAAGGTGGTGGTTCCCTGATGTTTTGGGGTGGCATTATGTGGGGCCGACGTACGCCACTGGTGGTCATGGAAGGCTCCGAAACGGCTTTACGATACCTGAATGACATCCTCCGACCCATAGTGCAACCATATCGGCAGAATATTGGAGAGGCATTTGTCTTCATGGACGACAATTCTCGACCTCATCGTGCACATCTTGTGAATGCGTTCCTTCAAGATAGCGACATCGCTCGACTACAGTGGCCAGCATGTTCGCCAGACATGAACCCTATTGAACATGCCTGGGATATGTTGAAAAGGGCTGTTTATGGACGTCTTGACCCACCAACCAATCTGAGAGATTTACGCCGAATTGTCGTTGAGGAGTGGGACAATTTGGACCAACAGTGTCTTGATGAACTTGTGGATAGTATGCCACGACGAATACAGGCATGCATCAATGCAAGAGGACGTGCTACTGGGTATTAGAGGTAGTGGTGTGTACTGCAATATGGACCACAAATGCTGAAAGTCTAGCTGTATGATGGTACAACATGCAATGTGTGGGTCTCATGAGCAATAAAACGAGCTGAAATGTTGTTTGTGTTGATCTCTATTCCCTTTGTATTTAAAGGTTCCGGAACTCTTGGAACCGAGGTGATGCAAAACTTTTTTTGATGTGTGTATTACCATATTTGTCTGTAAAAAGGTGACTATCATTACAGCTTCTAATAATGCATTACAGGTCAACCATTTATCTTTTTGACAGTCGCGAATATACAGGGTATATCCTAATTAAACCGACCAAAAATCAGGGACGCTCTGCGTGTTATTTAAAAGACGATGCCGCTATCGGCTTGGCTGAGAAAAAATGTTACCTTCGAGAAAATGAGGTTACTGTTTTACTTCCGGGCGCGCGATTCAAATTCACAAGCTCGCCGTATGAGCTGAGCCAGAGTGCAGGCCGCTGGTCACTGCTGTACTTGAGGCAAGGGAAGGGATGAGACAGAGATATGCTGTTGCGACTGACCGTCACCACACATTGGCTACTACTTTTGTGGCAAAAATCTGTTAAAATGACTCTGTTTCGGTACACTAACGAAGAAATGGCTGATATGCACCTAGATTAAGGTGCAGCAAATGGCAATGGGAGAGAAGCCGCATGGATTTATAGCGTCTGGCACCCTAATTGCCGCCAACCTCATCATTCAATCTTCGTGTCAATTGGCAGGCGACAGAGTGAAGGAGGAAGCTTAGTGCCTCAGATGCACAACGCTGGCAGGACGTCGTCGGTATGGACCCCAGAGTTTGAAGAGGCTGCATTAGAAGAAATAAATGATAATCCTTCAACCAGTACGAGGTCTGTCGCGAGGAATGTTGGCGCTTCTCATATGACGGTGTGGAGGGTTTGGAAGGACCAGCAATTGTACCCTTATCGCTATCAATCGGTGCAAGAACTAACACCGTGGATTATCCACAACGCTTAAAACTTGCAAGGTGGGTCTTAAACAGCCATGGAAATACTCCACACTTCTTGTCATCGCTCCTTTTCATGGGCGAAGCTACATTTACGAGAGAAGGCTTGGCAAACTCCAGAAATCGGCATCTTTGGGCGGATGAAAACCCTCATGAAACAGTGGTTCGCTCATTCCAGAATAGGTTTAGTGTTAATATTTGGGCCGCATTGTTGGTGACTATTTAATTTGGCCGTATGTCCTTCCCCTCACTTAGATGGTTAGGAATACTACCGTTTCTTGGCAGAATCACTGTCTGATTTATTGCAAGATGTTTCCCTGGGTATTCGGCTGCGAATGTGGCTGTGTCGTGATGGTGCTCAACCGCATTTTACTCACCGTGTCACTCGACACTTAAATGCTCATTATCCAGGAAAATGGGTAGGGCGTGGTGGACCAGTTAAATAGCGTCCGCGCTCGGTTGATTTAACTCCCATGGACTTTTTCTTGTGGGGTTACGTGAAGACTTTAGTGTATGTGAACCCCGTAGGAAGACAAGATGAACTTATAACAAGAATCCAGGCATCTTTCCAGGTCATTTCTAACACACCACACATCCTGAACAGAGTCCAAATATTTCTAGTACACCGCTGTGAACTGTGCATCGATGTTGGATGGGGGCATATTGAACATTTACTGTAATCAAACCATTGGGTGTATTGTTTCTTTCGTTCTGTATTTCATTCCATTTACAATGTTGTGAATAAATTAATGCACGATCCTACAACGGCATCTTTCTCAAATGTTAAAGATAGTTATTGAGACGAACAGACGAGAAGAGAAACTATCTGGTACATTTCATGACCGACAAGTATGTCTTATTAATGTGTGTCCTTGTACTGTGTGTGCGATTACAGCTGCTTAGTAAACAGATGATGATGATAATTTTTGTTTTAAGAGGCCTAACATCGAAGTTATCGGCCACTAATGGTCTGGGTGATAGCGAAAATGACAATGAACTGGAAACCATAACGGAAACCAAGGTAGACTGAAAACACGTACGAAATGTAACTTAGACTGAAAGTACTCGCAAAAGGCAAGTTAAAGGAAAAAGACTGACAAAGTGGAATTTGGATGGAAAAGACGCACAAACTGGAGTTTAAATTCAAAATACTTACAAAATGCAAATTAGATTCGAAATATCTACAAAATGCAATGCAGATACGAAAGATTTACAAAATACAATGTTGATTGACCATACTTACAAAATGCAATTGAAATTCAAAATAATCTTAAAATGCAATTTAGATTAAAATGCCACTCAAGATTGAAAATACTTGTAAAATGCGATTAAAATTGAAAATACTTACAAAATACAATTAAAATTCAAAACACTCACTAAATGTCGGTGCCCGAGAGGCAAAATACTTACAAAATGCAATGGATATCGAAAATGCTTACAAAATGCAATTTAGATTGAAAATACTCACAGGTAAATTTGGATGAAAAAAGACTTACAACATGGAATTTAGGGTAAAAATACGCAATATATGGAAGTTAGATTCAAAATACTCACATAAAGGCAAGTTAGATTCAAAATACTCACAAAATGCAATTTAGATTCAAAGTACTTACAAAATGCAATATAGGTTGAACATACTTACAAAATGCAATTGAAATTCAAAATACCCACGAAGTGCAATTTAGATTCAAAATACTAGCAAAAATGCAATTTAGATTGAAAAAGCCGGCAAAATGTAATCGGGATTGAAAATACTTACAATATGCAATTGAAATTCAAAATACTCACAAAATGCAAGTGAAAATCAAAATGCTTACAAAATGCAATTTAGATTGAAAATAAGTGCAAAATGCAATTAAGATTGAAAAAAGTCACAAAATGAAATTCAGATTGAAAAGACGTACAAAATGTAATTGTAAGTGCAAAGATGTACAAAATGTAAAAGGAAAAGATGGCGGAACTCTCGAAGCATGAGGGATCCGGGAAAGGGAGAGACTCCCTAGCCCTTGGATACACTAATACCGTCGGGTTCGGAAGAGAACAAGAGTTGACCAAGGGAGGCTGATGGAAATGATAACAGAGAGTAGCCTGGCACAAGTAAGAGGAAGTAATGCCGGACTCAGCTGGTGTCCCGTGGTCGCTAACCCACGTCCCACTAGATGTGAGCCCCTAAGGGGCACAGGAAACAAATGCGAATATTGCCGGAAAGGGACAAGGAGAATTGTGCGCGAGGCAAACGAGGAAACTTAGGCATTCCCGCCAGCATATCTCTATCTCCTTCTATCGCACGCCCTTTCCTTGCTGAAGCACAGCAGTGGCCAGCGGCTTGCGCTCTGGCTCAGCAAATACCATGAGTTCGTATTTGATTCCCGCGCCCGGAAGTAACAAAGTAACCTCATTTTCTCCAAGAGAAAACTTTTCTCCGCCAATTCGATTGCGACATCGAATTTTATATAACACGCAGAGTGTCTCTGATTGTTTTTGTCGGTATAATTAAGATACACACAATATAGGCACGAATTGAATGGTCAACTAATATTTATCTCGGCCATGGCATTTTATTTTTGTAGCAAATAAGTTTCTACGGTCAAGAGAGCAATAAAATATTTGAAGTATGATACATACTAGAAATTCGCTCTCTCATTAAGACAGTGTTTCGATTTTTGTTACCCGTACGACTAGGGCACTTTGACAAATGATGAACACTCTGCACTCGCACTCCACACTCTCATGTACATTTACACTTGATCACTCTACCCACACTCGGTCTCGTACACTCGCTGTTTTGGAATGTATCTGCACTCGCTCTCCCTGGGCGCGGCGCGCGAAGTATGATTAATGGCGGCGCGAACAGCTGACCGTCTCATGTTTACATTCGTTGCGATCTGATTATCGCCAATAAGAATGGGTGCATCGTGTATTTGGCTCTGGCAACTTAAGTATGGGAGAAAAGTAAGCTAATGAGTAGCCGTGGGATGCAAAGGCTTCCATATCTGATGTAGGACAATATATGTTGTATCATTTCTACCCTGATACCTGCTATAGCAATGTATTGTTCAATAATAAATCCTACATTTTTTCTTTAGCTTTTTACTGGCATTTAGTCCAATGAGATTGAGAGTGGCGTAAAATTTTATATTTGATTAAAAAGACCGGTTTTTTTTCTGTCTCGGAGAATGGTCCCCTTTGTACCTCCTGTGACTGCCCACCTAAAATTCCACATATTGTATTGGTGGGGGCTTTGCTAGATTGGTAGACATACGTGTGCTCTTCCGCTACGCAGGCAGCATAATGGTTATTTAAAACTTGCCCATCAGTTCTACATAACCGATGCAAGATCATAGAAGATGATTTGCAAATGTCATCGCAGGACAAGCTTTAATTCATCTTTCAGCTATGTTATATGCATTCAAAGCTGAAAACATTCTCAACATTTGGTGTTATTTAAAGTTTTGTGATTATTTTCATTATCTAACAGCGCTGCAAGAACAACCGATTGTGTAATGCATTCGATATATTAATGTACAGGACAATGACATCCCAATTGACAGTTACTACTGTATCAGCCTGCATTGTTTAGTGACCAATGGCCAATTTCTACACACGTAAAGAGTTCACTATTTTCTAGACTTCCTAAACCAAGAACAGGGTATACAAAGTAATACTGGGGTGTACTCCTGTAATTCAACAAAGGATTTGCGCACAAAATGTATGGAGCTCGTATTTCCCATACGTCTTAATTCTTTTAGCTCTCGCTGCTCAATAGCTTGTTAGTTGTAAACATAGGCTACTTCTCGTTTGATGTAAGGCATCTTGCAATAGCTTATGCCTACACAACAGATGGTCTAGTGTAATCTTCCCTGCATCTGGGTGTGATCAATAATATTTAAAATAACCCCCAAGAAATACTGTGACTTCTCATTAAGCTGCCAGTGTTTCACCGCAGTGCCCCATTGGGCTTATCAATTGCTATGGCACACCTCACCACGACACTGACCAGTACATAACTAACTTAGTCATAGCTAACCTTGACTTTAATATCAACATTCTGCAACCTGACCTCCTTTGCTCTTTACGATAAAATGATGCACCTAAGCTTTCGAGAGGATTCCTGCTTTCACTTTTGAAAGTAAGGAAGGATACTGTTACAGGAATGTTTACTCTTCTGAAACGGCACCAAAGACAAAAGGTCATCAAAAGTACTAGAGGAATGAAATTACCTCTGGTTTTATAAAAAAAAATCCCTTGAAGCGCTTTAATGCTCACTGAAAAATAGCTATAATAAAATCTTTTAGCCACCTGCCTAGAATCTGTTACATAATTTATTATAATCGATAAGATGTCTAATTTTAGTGGGAGGGGAGCTGTATGATTGGCTAGTGTTCTAGCTGCTTGTTACTTCCCAAGACAAACCAGCTTTAATTCCTGATTAAAGCATGGTCACATTTTTTAAATGACTCATGGTGGTTCCGTATTGATATTCTAGAGCCGGGTGTACAATTCGTATTAAGAACTATTAATGCATGGTTTACTTAAAAAGGAGATCCTGTGGCTGAAAAATGTGAAATTTGATAGCATTGGCTTAACGTCTTCTATAATTGCAATGGTTTGAGATCCTAGGGTGCCAGAATTATCCCCAGGTGTGGTTCTGGAAAATGTCAGTAAATATACAGACACAGGCCTCCTGCATGGCTGGATCAAATCTCGCAACTTGCAATTAGTAGACATGGGGCCCTATAGACTGCACTACATACCTGATCAATCACAACGTTTAAGGCCACGTTAAAACTACTTGCTTGAGAATTATTACTTACTGCTATTTTCTGGTGCAGCTTACAAAACCAACAGCTTATCGAATGTGTTCCTCTTTATTTAATAATCAATTTAAGAAGCCAGCGATAACAACTTGCGGGCAATTCCACACACTTCATAGTTGTAAGATTCTGTATCCTAGCTTGCGATAAAAATTGTTTCCCAGGTCGTCGATACAAGGTAAATAGGACGTGTGATGTAACGCATGCAGCTTGTTGACTGCGTGAAGTGAAGTAGTCTACTACAGAATCTATGAATTCCGTTGTGCACACAAGTAATGGCAAAAAATAAAAGGACCAGCTCGTCATAAATAACATGTAAAATTAGTACTTTTATTGTATAGTTTGCCTTCTTTCTGCTATTTTTCTAAGAGATTCAGTGAACCTGTGAACTCTGTGCCATCGTTGAGCCTGCTTTATATAGAGAGTATATTCATACCTAGTAAATAACTTAATTATTAGTCATGAAAAACATATACTCACAAAGGCAGCTAAGTCACAACTCTGGTGTGTGGTCCAAGTGCCAAGCTAGCTGTAAATTCACCTTATAAAAACAGGTTTGAGATCCAATTTTAAATCGATCGGCATGCATCCACTTCTAGCACATTTGCTTATTTTTCCTCAGTTCAGATTAACTGCATTTTGACTAGTTCTCAGCACCAAGGATGACAAATCAGTGCATATGAAATACAGCACTTAGGATGAGAGATGCATTGAAACACTGACTCGTATACACACAGGAGTGATTTTCTGTTATCGCCGTTGCCCTAGAAAAACAATATAATCCAGGTTTAGAAAAAGTATTTTTTCAAAAGACATAGAGTAACTTACATCCATCATTAGGTAGCTTCTAACAATAGATACCTCAACTCTTCATCACTGAAAACTATTCTAGTGTTTTGTTTAAGAAAGATGAGCTCTACATTAGTATAGCGGGACAGTTATGTTTCATTCTTGGAACATCCTTAATCAAATAATAACAATGTTATTGGCTTTACGTCCCTTTTAACTATTGCAGTTTTTAGAGACTGGGTGCCAGAATATCCACCCAAAAGGGTATCTTGAACATGCCAGTAAATCTGTGATACGACTTCCTCTCATTTATGCGCCCTCAAATACCAACTTACTGAGTCAGGATTTGATCCTGCAACTTTGGGTACAGCAGGAAAAAACGTTACCGCTGCGCGACACGCTTAAATCAGGCAGCAGCACTGGAGCAATATATTCCACATCCTGTTGTATAAAAACAGGCAGGCCTATTATGCAAGATTGTGATGTACCACATGCAGTTAAGTCTATAATGTTGCAATCTGTACAGTTTATAAATACTTTCAGGAATAAAAGGTTGAAACACATTAGATTAATATAAACTGTACGGATATGATTTTGAAATTAAATTTTATTTCTCTAAGGTACACCCTTTGACTTTTCATATTACACATTTTTGATTTATTTTTATGTATATTGCGTCAATTCTGAAAGGGAGATCTCCCATTTCTTCAGTCTTGGTGTAGATCCTGTCATGGAGGCAGGTGACATCGACAGGGTGACTGGATGGAGGGCAGAGAACGTATGTTGTCAAGGAGTTGAGAATTTAATGGGGCTTATTATATGCTTCCTAGGCAAATTCTATATTGCACTCCTCACCTGCCAATGTAAATACAGAGATTAGCCAAATTAGGTGATTAAAAGCAATTCAAAATTATGGATAACAAACAGTTACATACTCTAATATAACAAGTTAAATTATGCATTCACTAGGTAAAAAGCCTGTGCGGATTCCACACGATTATATGTGGAACAGTATGGCATTGTTTCTACTGAGTGCAGGATACAGGGGAAGTTTTTTCTTAAGTATCCCCTGGTCTCTCCCTTCTATAAACTAATACTGTATGCACCAAGATGAAGAGAATAGGGAACGCACAAGCCAAGCATAAATATGTTACACCATATTACAAGCACTTCTAATGATAACCTTGGCATCTACGGATGCACCAGGCTTCAGATGAGACTAATACCTAGGTACAAGGCGATTCAATCGAGAATAAAATCAATAGTCAGAATAAATGTTCACAAAAGTATATTTCCCTAATATTGAATAACAGTCACCTAATTATTTCAGAAGTAAACCATTAGGCCCACGATGCCAAAGTATGTAATTCTCTGCAGTTTTCAGAGTATTCATTTTCTTTCAAATTTGATGCGCTCTCAGCATCTTGTAGCAACTTGAGTGGGATAGATATAAGTTTCCATACTTCAGCAAATTGGCAGTGTTAGCATTCACGATAAACATAATGGCCAAAATGGGACAGCATGCACAATGTGTTGTATGTGTCGCAGGAGTTTGTACTTCCATAATTACAAGCAGGACTACTGAACATTCAACACAATTGCTAGTGCAGCCGTAGTGGACCTATCCCACGACTTGCGAATATCTTCGACATAACATCTCTACTTATTTGTTTAGAGATACAAGTCACTGGTGTACAGAAATAGATCACAGAATGAAGCATGCCAACTCCCGAGTTGCCTGTGACACAATCTGTCCGCTTGGTATGATCCAAGCCATGTCCACAATGCTTGTATTGAATTCTGATAGCCAGAAAGTAGAGAGTATCATGATCAACAAATTGATTACACGATATTCTGTTAACAATTAACACGAATAGTAATCGCTTGCCAATTAATCCTGCAACATTTTACCTCCAAGAATAATGGTGTCTGGTAACGTTAATATGAATTGCCATCAAATTGTTTACTTAAAATACTCCGGATTTCTAGGGATGATATACACTGGGAGGATTTGACTTCAAGGGTATGCTGTTCATAAACCGGATGAAATATCACGGTCGGTAGCTTAAGGCATCCCTGATTCAGAGAAACACCAATGTAAGCTAACACTCCTTTTCCAAACAGAAGCATTAATAGACTACATGTTGCATAAGCTACTTGGGGTAGTAAGAATATAAGTAGTAATATTAAGCTACTGAAATTATGTTTCAGTAAGGAAAACAGATGGAGGTGACAAATGCGTTTCTCCCTCACAATTAGAATGTGGAGCTAGTTTGTAGAGATTCAGAATCCCTCATTCAACTAGATACGAACACGTATAAATAAACTCATTCACTCGCTGGAGAAACCAACTGTTGTATTATGGGAGGAATATTGAAGTTATCTGCAGGAGTGGCAAGAATACATACTTCGCGCTCACTGATGACCACAAAATGTTGCATCCAATCGCCCGACGTTAAATGCAGCTACCATAGATACAGTAATTCATTGGTCCTTGCTATAAATGAACAAACCCATCGCTAGTTACTTGGTGTTCAGTGGCCCATTTCAATTAATTAGTTTTGATGTTTTCAAACAGTCCTTTCTTTTCAAAAGTAATCCGTCTTTGAAACTCGTTACAGTAAATGCATGTGAATTACAACTTTCCAATGCAATAAGTGAGAGAAATAAATCTTGAATGCTCGTACTTAGGATATAAAGCAGGATTTATTTGTCTGTACAATATTATATTGACTGCACAAAAATCACATCATTAAAAGTAGAAACGAGCTCAGTTCCTCTTATTTGAGAAAAACTTGTGTAGTAATGCAGGTGCTAAGAATCCACTAGTTGGCTTTTCACTAGTCAGATATTCTGAACGCAAAGGTATTACTTATTTTCTCATGATCATCTCATATAGTGAATTTTTAGTCGGTAAACACTATTTTTCCCAAATTACATGCGGTTAAAAATTATCGTGGGTAACTAGTTTCGATCATCATAAGATGCATTACATTTAAGCTTTTAAATCTGTGTCTACGAATAGGTGTGTTATACAAAAGCAACACTAAAAAATGGCTTCAAACCCCACAATAAGTGTGTTATAAAATTACACAGTATATTTATAGAATGACATGTTTTTCTCCGGGTACTCCGGTTTTCCGTGTCAAAATTTCATTCCAGCAACACTCACCACGATCATTTCATTTCATCTGTCATTCATTTAATCATTGCCCTAGAGGAGTGCGACAGGCTTCGCCTCTAGATGGGGGCTTCATTCATTCCATTCCTGACCTGGTCGGAGACTGGAAGCAGGCTGTGGATTTTCATTTTCATTTACAGAATATCTTAGATACGGAAGGTTATTCTATAATCCAATATTGATAGTGCTTTGTAATTTTTGATATTATACTGATAGTGGTTATTTACGTAGTGGTAGCATTAGAAATCCACCACAGAATCAACCTATCTTCCACAGATCGGAGAAAACACTCACAAGAGATTCAGTCGGAGACTCACCCAATCAAGATTGTATCATGAAGATAGAAATACCATATATAAGCAAAACACGCGGTGGTAACTTTAAAGAAGAAAGTATTATGATGAAACACATATCGATCCATAGTGGCCTAAAGCCATATTCATGTAGGTTATGTGGAGCAAACTATACTCAGAAAGGTAGTTTGAAAAGGCACATGTTGACCCACACTGGTATAATGCCTTATTGCTGTCGTACATGCGGAAAGGAATTTAATAATAGTACATTAAAGAACCACATGTCGATCCATAGTGACTTAAAACCCTATTCCTGTGCCTGTTGCGGAAGAACGTTTACAAGGAAAGGCAGCTTAAAAACGCATATGTTGATCCATAGTGGTCTTAAGCCCCATTCCTGTGGTACATGCGGTGCAAACTTCGTTAAGAAAGGCGATTTGAACGCACACATCCGGATCCATAGCGGTCTTAAGCCACATTCATGTAATACGTGCAGTGCCAAGTTCACTCGGAAATGTGATTTGAAACGTCACATGCTAATCCATAGTGGTCTCAAGCCACATTCATGTAATACTTAGCTCATAAAGGTGGTCTTGGGGTGGAGCAACTTTCTCTGTGAATGTTTCTTCTAAGAGAGACCTCGTAATGCATAGTAGTCAAAATCCATCTATCCACATTCATATAGAACACGCAGAATCTACATACATCAAGAAAAGTTTCGCATATTGCTGGTCAAGTATCGTAGAGGTCTCTAATCATTTGTTCGTTCCTGCGTGCATGTATATCGGCTGTGAAAACTTGGCTGTGTCAATGTGGATAGATCTGTATGAATGTGGCTACGACTCAGTGAACGCATGCAAAACCAATACATCTGAGACCAACCGGGAGGAGGTGGTGCAACGTATTGTCCTCGAACCCCTCTTGTGTGCACCCATAGGCGTATGACAGAAATACTATCCTCTACCGGTAGTGAAAGGGTATGTTGAGATTTTCGGTCTAAAATTCATTTTCGTTGACGATATCGTTCGACTGCACAGAATTGGCATTGTTAGTGCCTTTCTTCAGGAGAATGGTATCCACAGAATGGATTGCTTATGCTCCCGATCTTAATTGTGTAGAGCAGGCGTGCACACTGCTTTATAAATAAGTACGTCCTCATTTTACTCCATGGCAAAATGCAAAACGTTTTTTGATGTGTGTGTTTTAAAAAGGAATTGTTTGAAAAACACATGCGGGGAGAACTTTACTACGAAAGAAAGTTTAAAGACACACAGGATGGTCCATCGTGGCTAGCAGCTGCACACATGTTTTCCATGCGCAGTAAACTTAACTGAGGAATGATCTTCAAAAGTATTTTATTTGTAAGTAACGAAGAATTAAGTTTTACCACCTGTATGTCATGCAAAGTGAAAACAACTACCACCTTATGCCACCAACCCGTCGTCCAATCACCGGCTCTGCGTAACACTACAAGATAGGTGTGGCGGAAGGACATCAAGACGACATGCAACGGCGTTTTCTGCTTTAGAAATCCCACCACTTGAGCTTCAGGTTAATGTCGATCGAACGTTTAGAGTTGCAAGAATAACAAGCGTTAGACTGAATAATGTTCTATGGTAAAGGAATAATGACATATATTTTCCCTACGGCTGAAAATGAAAAAAATTACGTTTATTGACAGAGAATTTAACAATTGATTTTTCATGTTCAATGACAAAGATCGGGATAAGAAATTATAAGGGATGTAATAACAGAAGAGACACTTGGAAATTCAATAAAGGGACATGTCTTTATTTATTGTGAACAGTTTACATTCAGTAGACCAAAACATCTTTGAAAATAATTTAATATGATTATTTCCTGTGAAACAAGTCCTTAAATCTACACTAATGTATATTAATATCTCTCCATCTTAATGTTTTAATCTCTCCCGCTAATCAATAAATGGAGAGGATATCTGAAATGTGAAAGAGCTATAGACTGAGTGATGATAGCCCAATGTCATTCCATGAGGGGGCCATCCTCTTGCAGTCTGTATGGGTACATAGGAGCTCCAAACTGAATAATATTAGCTAAAAGACACACTATTGTGTCAATACCTCTAAAAAGTACAATCTACTAACCGGCTGGGTCTGTTGGAGCACTAACCTGAATGATATTAGATAAAGTGTGTCAAAACCTCTCAGAAGAACCTTCTGCTCACCGTCTGCCTGGGTATCTATGACCTCTTAACAGTCTCATATTAGTTAACTTACACGCCAAGAGGAACACAATGTGGAATTACCTCTAAGAGGAACCATCTAATCACAGTTTGATTGGATGTCTAGGAGCTCTATACTGAAGGATGTTAGCCAGGTGTACCTCTAAGAAGAACGATCCGCTCACAGCGTGACTTGGTGCCTAGGTGTTCTTCACTGCAAGATTTTAGCGTGATGACGCAGCAGGCGTGTCAACACCGTTAAGGTGAACAGATACTGACTGTCAGGATGGGTACCTAGGAACTTTATTCAGAATAATATTGGCTTTAAGATACTCCATGTGTTAATAACCTCTATGAGTAACCATCTTCTCACAGTCTAGGTGGGTACGTAGGACCCCGAAACTGAATGATATTAGCTTGACACTCCTGTGTGTCAGTATTCCTAAAAACCATATACTCTCAGTCTGGGTGGGTGCCTAGCCAAAACCTCTATGAGTAATCATCTGCTCACTGTCTGGGTGGGTAAGTAGGAGCCCTAAACTGAATGACATTAGCTTTAGGACACTCCAGCTGTATCAGTATCCTTAAAAACCATCTACTCTCAGTCTGGGAGTAAGCTTAGGAGTTTCAAACTGAATTATATTTCCTTAGTGACGTTCTGAATGTCTCAGTGCCCTTTAGAGGAACAATATGCATACAGTTTGTGAGGGTACCTAAGAGTTCTGAATTTTTGTTACAACTAGTGGTTCTCCATCGGAAGGTATTGTGTATATTCTGTAGTTGAGGATATAATAAAACAAACAATTACACTAATCCCATCGGACAAAACTGTCTATTTTTTTTTACAATACTAGAAGACCCGTGCTGCTCCGCAGCATTCATTGCAACAATCCTGCAGCACTTCTTTTCATATGAGATTTGCTGTTCGCATGTCCGTATCTTTAACTGTTTACCCAGCGTAAGCTTAAATGGCACACGGAATGCAGGTCCCAGACACAATTCTGAAAAGCCGAGGTGAACAGCGAAACTCCAAACACGTAGGCTATACTATGAGATATTAACTCGACACGACTCGACAGTTTGATGCGGGCCGAAGCTGGGGTGATAGGGTAGTTCGCAAGCTTGATAACTCGCTCCGAGGCTAGTAATTCAAATTTCCACTGAATGAAGATTGCTGGAAGAAATGAAGACGTAAAACACTTATAGTGGGCTATATGGGAGCTGTCGAGGACATTTTTTGCAGAACTTTTCATGCTGATCAATTGTCAGAGTATATAGATATTTTATAACGTTTTACCCAGCGTAAGCTTAAAAGACACGTGGACGGAAGGTTTTTCTTCCGACTCGATTCACTGAAGTCGTTACTGCTTGGCTTCCTTTGGTCATAAATAAATGTTTTCTTCCGAATCCTTCCTCGAGAAATCCTTTACCGAAAGGCGAATATCCCATCAAAATCCATCATGTTGTTCTCGAGATTACCCGTTACATCCAAGAATCGGGGGACTTCGTTTTATGCTAAGTATATACAGTAGAGATATCCACATAATTTAAGGCTACAGCGGTACAATTGGGTGTTCTGTCTACTTATGATACCAATGGTATAAATTTAAAGAAAAATATGGGTCTCTTTGGTTTGAATTTAGGGATTTAACTCTTGGGTAACATATGGAGATGTTCAAATTAATAGAATAGACCCATGCTGCTACGCAGCATTCATTTCAAGAATCCTATGGCACTTCTTTCCATATTATGACATTTGCTGTTCGCATGTCTTCGCGCTAGTGACCTGAACAGACAGTTACGGTAGCGTTGCTTTTGGAAAAATGATGAAGTTGACTTATGAGGTCAAATGTCGATCATCCAACTGTATTTATTAATCTCATGAAATAATGTTTTTCAATTACAATTGGGTACAATCGTGTTGACTGACTGAAGATCTTTAAATTTCGATTACTAAGGCAACACCGAAAAATTATTTTATTTACGAAGTAAACTGGGAAAGTCGTCCAGTATTTGTAATATCAGGATTTCAACGTATATTATTGTCGTATAACATGCAGAGGTACATTAGTTGAAGTTCATGAAACTACATTTTGGACATGCCTTGTATGTTTCATAAGCAACGAATGAATTGTGGAAAACAAAAGAGTGCAGTAGTGCATTTCGCGATTTCAAAGGCTAGCCAGGCCAACAGGTTAAAATACAAATTCAAAGATCTGAAAGTTAAATTGGCTAACGTCATTAAGGACATCGATTTTCTTAAGAAATGCAAGAAACACAAAATAATTCCTCAACATCTTAAGGGCTACCAAAGAAAAGGGCATTCCAACCCATACGAAAGACATACACAATTCTTGGTGAACAACAAAATTCTTAGTCGTGAAATAAAGTTTCTTTTCATGAAAAAGAACTACATCAGTAATGCCTTATACCGCGCCCACAGAGGCAGCTAATTCTATAGATAAGAAAGAATGGGATAACTACCAAATAATCGTGAGTCATATAACGCACTCTTGCGTTATAAAAAAGGTCAATACTTTAAACAATAAATTCTTTTATTTAGTCAACTCGCAGAAAATGCCCAGTAACCAAAACGCACCTGATGTGAACAATTGCCATATTTTCCAAAGCCCAGTTATAAACTTAACTAATGTCAATTTCCACCAGAGCGATCTAGAGATTCTCCAAAAGGGTCCCAAACACAACTGGGAGCAAAAGCTAAATAAAAACTATCTAACCGTCCTAGTAGCCGAAGCTGAAACAGCCATTAGGAAACTGCCCATTGAAGAACAAAATGCCGTTAGGTTTGAAACTAATAAGAAAATTAAGAAGATAATTAATTCAAGCAAGAAAAAGATCAATAGATGTTGCGATTTAAACAACAAGTTCAAAAGTCTCATCACCAAAATCAATGACAACAACATTATTATAACCAAAGCAGATAAAGGCAACACAACAGTATTAATGAGCGAAGACGATTACGTCAATAAAACAATCGAGTTTCTTAGTTCTGGCAATTTCACAGAAGTCAAAAAGGACCCTACCAACGTCATTCAGAAACGTTTGAAACAACTTTTGAAGAACACTATTTTTATCTTAGATGAAAAGCAAGCAGATAAGCTAGTAAGCATGAACCCGGCATTCCCGCTTTGAGATCTCTTCCGAAAATTCATAAACCTAGTACACCTATTAGGCCTATTGTAAACTTCAGGAATAGCCCAACGTACAAACTAGCGAAATTTGCCCAACAGTTTCGTAATAAACACTACAAACTCAAGGCCGATTGATCTTTCGTTAACTCCATGCATTTCTGTGAAAGAACCATAGACTTGAAAATAAACGAGAATAACACTATGCATTCGATCGACATTAAAGACATGTATACTAACATCCCGGTCAAGAAAACGATCAAGATCATTCAGGATAGATTAATTAACAGTAGTGAAATATCTAAAGTGGAAATCGAGGAATTTATTTCAATTTTAATCTTTGTCACCGACAACAACATTTTTTTGTTCAACAAGAAAATGTATAAACAATCCGAGGGCCTTGCAATGGGATCTCCATTATCGGGTGTCTTGGCCAACATTTACCTTGACCACATTGAACATGAGAAAATTATTAACCAAATTAGTGGCATCGTTTTCTGGGGAAGATATGTAGACGATATCTTCATCATTATCAATAACCAAGTTCAAGCGGTAGAGCAAATATTGGATGATTTGAACATAATTGACAGCAATATTAAATTTACTTTAGATTCAGAAGTCGATAATAAAATCAATTATCTGGATATAACTGTGATTAAAAAAGACAATCGTCTGCATTATAAAGTTTACAGAAAACCATCGCAAACGAGTACAGTTATACGGCGGGATTCTAACCATCCGGGCGGACACAAGAATGCAACGTTCATAAGCCTCATTAATAGAGCGTTAAGAATCCCTTCCTCTGATCATGACCGGAAGCAAGAAATTGACATTATATATCAAATAGCTAAACTCAATGGTTACAACCACAATTATGTCAGCAGATTAATTTACAAGTTGAAAAACAGACCCTTTACAAAATTAGTTAGAGAGGACACAACAAAGAAAGCACTTGCCACCTTCACCTACGTAAATCGAAGCATTTACACAGTAACCAACATCCTAAAGAAACACAATATGAACGTCGCCTTTAAAACCAATAATTCTAATTTCAACAAATTTTTCAACTCCAATAAAGTCAACGGTAGTGATAAACATTTAAAATCGGGAGTTTATGAGCTCAGATGTAATTTTTGCAATTCAAATTACGTGGGACAGACGGGTAGGAGCATACGTACTCGTTATGCTGAGCATGTTTCGGCCGCAAAACACAGGAAGTTTTCAGCCATGGCGGTACACATGGAAGAAACAGGACATAAGTTCACGGACATAAATAATGACGTCAAAATTTTGCATTACGCATCGAAGGGCAGCTATATGAATATTTTGGAAAATATTCATATCATTACTTATCAGAGGTCAAAGGAATGCAATTATCTAAACGAGGTTAATTTTGAAACGAATGAATTGTTAGATTTATTAGCAGATTATTTAAATAATAATAAAAAACGCAAACCACCTCCTCAATCCCCACCGCAATAGTTTAATTCCAACATACATTCCTGACTCGATTTATTTTCATGACGCCCCACCCAATTACCTTCCTGGGTGCTGGTTAGTTGTTTTCTCCGCTTTTGGCAAGGTTATACGACACTTGTGTGCATTTCAGCAACCCACGTTGAAACTAGCAATGAGTAAATGTGTCAATATTTATTACTTCAACTAAAAGTGTTTATTCCGTGAGTGACATTAATTTGTCGAATGACACAGGCCTAACAAAGGAAGAACAAGAGAAGAAATGTGAACTGTGTTTTTTGTTATTTAGTGAGGTTATCGATGTTTTATGATGTTTAACACCAATAAGTGGGCTGAGGAAGAAAACATTGTGTGTTTTCGAAACATGTACCTATAGAATTTTTATGTAAGTAAAAAGTATTGATTTGGCGAGAAATTTATGTTATACTTCATCCGGAAGGAAGTCACCCAGGCGGGTGTATTCACTGCATAATATTCATCGTAATGTGCTGGGATTCATAATACAGAAATTCCCGGCTCTACCAAGAAATTTAATTGAAAACTGGAACCTGGTACACTCAGCCTCGTAGGGCAAATCTGAGAAGGGCTGGGTTCGATTCCTGCCTCAGCTATCCTGGAGGTGGTTTTCCATGGTTTACCACGATGGTTCCTAACTGAAGACCATGTCTGCCACATTCCCAATTCTATCCCAAATTTACACATCTTAGTGCAGCAATCACAATAACACAGGTTATCACAGAAATTCTACAAACACACACATACCCATGTACACGGGGCAACATGACACTGATGTTCAATCCCCACAAATGGAATAACAACTGTCTACTCATGAAAACTGCAAAACGGTGATAAGAGAATATAGGAATGTGTTCTCTGTCAGGGTAGCATTACATTACATTTCGCTAATATGCTGATTAACCGTGCATGCGATAGCATAGAGAATACTACAGTCCAATACAATCCTTGATTCACAATCGGTCAGTTTTCCCATGTGCAGCAATAAA
Source organism: Meconema thalassinum (assembly GCA_946902985.2). NCBI lineage: Eukaryota > Metazoa > Arthropoda > Insecta > Orthoptera > Tettigoniidae > Meconema > Meconema thalassinum. Next base: position 150,995,629 of record OX336397.1, read on the forward strand.
CCAAAACGTCTGTAGCAATAAGGGCAAATACGGAGGCTACACAATGAAACCAGCCATCTGAGCAAAATACATTAATTATGAAAATTCATTCTTTATACTGTGACCTTTTAGATGAGGGCCACTGATTGTTTTTCTTTGATGAACCAACTGTTTGAAGAACGCGCGGAGCTGAGGTATTTCGTTTCATCAAGATGACACTAGATGGGGAGCGTTTCGATATGAGAGACCTCATATTGTATATTTACGAGTTTTTATGTGAAGAGGTTGAACCACCAAAACATCGGGGGAACGTGCAGTACTCATTACTGGGAAAAATACCAAAGTGATCAAGAGAATCCGTCGTTTGGATCAGAAGATATTGGAGTGAAGAATCCAAGGCGCAGGGATTATGTTTTGCATCGGAGTGGCTGACGGGAGTTAGGCTGCATGCAACATGTGAGGAGCTGAGGAATTACTGTATGACTGTGAACACCGTGCGCTCAGGGTCTGCATGCTTGGCAAATTTGTGTTTGAAGATACCAGTCTAAAAAGTTGGAAGGCAATCAACGAATATGATGTGAGCCTTAAAATCCATGTATCATAAATAGGCCAGGTGGGCAAGCCATTGCTTTGGTGTGTGCAAAGCTTTGGGGAATTCCTTACTCATCTAGGGAATCTAGCCTAGAAACTAGAAATGGTACTAGCATGCTACGTAAACCAATCTTAAGATTGTCAGTGTATCGCTTCAAGCATCCTTGATTCACAATCGGTCAGTTTTCCCATGTGCAGCAATAAACCAAAACGTCTGTAGCAATAAGGGCAAATACGGAGGCTACACAATGAAACCAGCCATCTGAACAAAATACATTAATTATGAAAATACATTCTTTATACTTTGTACTTTGTACTATAGGGACCGAATTGACTTGAAAAGTATTGTTGTTGTTGTTGTTGTTGTTGTTGTTGTTTGAGTCTTCAGTCTTTTGACTGGTTTGATAGAGTTATCCATGCCTCCCTGTCTTGAGCTAATCGTTTCATCTCTACATAGCTACCACACCCTACATCCGAGGCAATCTGTTTAACATATTCTAACCTTGGTCTAGCCCTACAGTTCTTGTCCTCCACCCTTCCTTTCATAACTAAGCTTGCAATTCCTGGGTGTCTTACTAAGTGCCCTACTAACCTAAGTCTTCTCTTCATTACCAGTCACCAGAATCATCCCTTCTCTCCCACTCGGCTTAATACCTTTTCGTATGTAAACCTCTCTACACATCTGATCTTCATCATATTTCAAACGCTTCAAATCTCCTATTTTCTGTTGCACCAATAGTCCAAGTTTCGCATTCATAGAGTGCCACACTCTATACAAAGGCCTTCAAAAATGACTTCCAAATACCTAAATCTACAGTATATTCGATGTCAACAGATTCCTTCTTTGTAAAAATGCTTTCCTTGCCTGAGCCAACCTACTTTTTATATCCTCTTTGCTTCGTCCATCACTGGTTATTTTGCTTCCTAAGTAAGAGAAGATTACTACTTCCTTTAGCCTTTCACCTGCCAATTTGATGACCATAGAGGTTCCTGATTTATTTCGGCTGCATTCCAATATTTTTGTTTTCTAATTATTAATTTTCATCGTGACTTCTTTCCTCAAAGAGGAGTCCATACCATTCAAAAACTCATTCAAATCCTCAGGCGTGTCGGCCAAAATGACGATGTCATCAGCCATTCTCAGAGTTGAAATTATTTCTGTTTGAATCTTCACGCCCACTTTAAATTTTTCTCCAATTTCCTTCATTGCTTGTTCAATGTAAAGATTGAAAACTATAAGGGGATAAGGTGCAGCATTGCCTTACACCTTTCTGAATACCAGATTCTCTCTCATGTCCTTCAGCTCGAATGACTGCTATGTGGTTTCTGTATAGGTTGTAGATCACCCTCCTAACCCTGTACTTTATTCCAATCGTTTTCAAAATGTCGAACAATTTAGCTCAATCAACGTTATCAAAAGCCTTTTATAAGTCTACAAATGCCATGAACGTTCTCATATCCTCCCTTATTCTACCTTCCTAAATCAGCCTAATACAGCTTCCCTTGTTCCTACATTTCTCCTGAAACCAAACGGGTCTTCATCCAACTCCGTTTCTATCTGGCTTTCCATTCCAGACAGGATCTTTGAAGCATGAGTAATCAAGCTGATTGTACGGTAATATTCACATCTGTTCGCTTCTACTTTCTTCGAAATAGGGATGATAACGTTCTTCTTGAAATCAGAAGGTATCTCTCCTGTCTCATAAATCCTACACACCAAGTGAAATAACCTGATGAGACCATTATCACCTATGCAGCGTTGCAACTCAATCGGTATATCATCTATGGCTGGTGCTTTGTTCCTGCTTAAGTCTTCCAATGCTCTGTCAAATTCTGATCTCAATATTAAATCTCCTTTCGCATCCTCTTAAATTTCCTCTTACCTTTCAATTGCATGATTCTGAATCTCCTTACCATTATAGAAACCCTCTATGTATGCTTTCCATCTCTCAACTTTTTCTTCCCTATATGTTACAGGCTTTCCATCTGTGTCCTTAGTATTACAGCACTTAGTCTTCTTTCCCCATTAATTCTATTATATCCTGAGTGATCCACGGTATTCTAACTATTCGTTCTTTCCCAGCAATAATTTCGTATGCGGATTTTGTTATTTCATTCTTCAAAAGTGCCCACTCGTCTGCAATTGAAGTTAGTTTACGGTTTTTCATTAGTCCTTCCTTTATACTTTTCTTGAATCCTTACTTTACATCCTTCTCTTTCAGTCTAGAAGAATTGCTGAGTTTTAATTCACCGGCCGTGAAAGCCAATATACCATCTTTTTGGAAGCCCTCATAGGGAGGTTAAGGCTGCTTGAGCTTGTAGTTATCGCAGTCAAGGGGTGCAGTTGCACCTAATATAAAGGGAGGTGGCGCGCAGTTCGTCACTCCTGTGGGGGTCCGGGCGGGGACACCAAGAGCCCGCCGATGAGCCAAGTTGGTGTCCTAGGCGAAACCCCTCTCAAGACACGGCACAAACCTAGAAGAATTGCTGAGTTTTAATTCACCGGCCGTGAAAGCCAATATACCATCCTTTTGGAAGCCTTCATAGGGAGGTTAAGGCTGCTTGAGCTTTTAATTCTCGCAGTCAAGTGGTGCAGTTGCACCTAATATAAAGGGAGGTGGCGTGCAGTTCGTCACTCCTGTGGGGGTCCGGGCGGGGACACCAAGAGCCCGCCGATGAGCCAGCTTGGTGTCCTAGGTGAAACCCCACACAAGACACGGCACAAACCTAGAAGAATTGCTGAGTTTTAATTCGCCGGCCGTGAAAGCCAATATACCATCTTTTTGGAAGCCTTCATAGGGAGGTTAAGGCTGCTTGAGCTTTTAGTTCTCGCAGTCAAGTGGTGCAGTTGCACCTAATATAAAGGGAGGTGGCGCGCAGTTCATCACTTCTGTGGGGGTCCGGGCGTGTACACCAAGAGCCCGCCGATGAGCCATCTTGGTGTCCTAGGCGAAACCCCACACAAGACACGGCACAAACCTAGAAGAATTGCTGAGTTTTGAATTTTATCATTTAACGAAAGAGATTTCTTCTTGTATGTTGGCGAAGTAATTTGTTGTGATTTTATGATTTTAATGTTCAACACTCTATTGGTGGTTTTTCATTGGCATTCCAAGTAAGAATTTCACCAAGATATTTAAATTTAATTACAATTTTAGTTTGTTATTGTTTAATAGCTGGTGCTGGAACTCTGAAGGTTGACATTATATCTGTTATCTCATATGAAATTTGTAATCCTACTTTTTGGCTATTTCAAGTTGAAATTTAGCTTCTTTTATATCATTTGCATGTATTGCAAGATCATCTGCGAATGCTAAGCAATTTAGTTTTTTATCTTTGCCAATCTTGATGTGTGGTTGACATAACTTAGTCCATTCTTGCACATTTTATTCCAACACACAATTAAACAATAGTGGTGAGTCCATCCCTGTGTCGAAGTCCTGTTTTAATTTCAAATGATTCAGAGAATTCATTTCTGAATCTAACTTGAGATTTAGTATTTTTAAGGGTGAATCCAATAACTCTAATAAGTTTATGATGTAAACCAAATTCCTTACGGATATTCAATAATGACTCACGTTGGAAACTATCACAAGCGTTTTTAAAATCAACAAAAGTGATTACTAAATGTTTGTTTCTAACTCTATAATGTTTCATAATCCACCCTAAACTGATAATTTGTTCTGGACAAATCCTTCCTGGACGAAATGCTCCTTGATATTGTCCGAGTTCGCAGTATATGTAATCTTAGAGGATCTCTTGTAAGTGATATCCAGCAGAAATATCCCCCGATATTAATTGTTGGGATCTGATCTTATCACTATTTTTATGTAATGGGTGTATTATCGCCATGTTCCATTCTCGGGCATTGTTTCAGTATCTATGAGGTATTTATGTAAATTCCAAATAGTTTGTTCATTTTGCATTCTTCCATATTTCCACAACTAGTTGATTCTCTCCTGCTGCCTTGTAATTTTAAGCGAATCAAATGCTCTTATCACTTCATTGTAATTTGGTGGTATAACATTTTCTAAAGGTGTTTTATTTTTTGTATAAAGGTGTTGGTTCTTCACTATGAAGCAAATCCTTGAAGTATTTAGCTAAAATATCAGCATCTTATAATTATTTTTACTATTATGAGCCAGTTTTCCATTTGCATTTGTAAATTCGACCTTTATTATATTTTGGAAGCAACCTTCTTTTGATACGCTTTTCGTAGGGTTTATAATATATATTTACAATATATTATCCTATAGTAATGTTGATAAAGATATCCGTAATCCTTAAATTTGTATGAATATTCAAACAAGATGTTCAGCAAAGAACATATAGCCTACTTTCTCCTAAATGCATGGGTATTGTTATAACTCTTTGCCCTTTTCATGGAGTATAGTTGAATATTGGTTGTAGTAGCTTGTTCAAATATAACGTGCTTTACGGATATTAAACATGAATATGAGGTGCCCTTTGCTAGTGCTACCTCTGTACCAAATTTCATTCAATTCGGTTTCACCGTGTTTGAATTGATATGGTGAATCGATTTGCAAACATACATGGCCGCTATCTGCAAACTATTGGGCTGATGACCTTGTAGTGCAGTCGAAAAACGCTTCTCACATAAAGGTGTGTTGTTGAAAAATTTGGTAGAGATCAGATGATTAGGTTAGTCGTAATTTGATTTAAGCTCTGAACATTTGGATGGCTGCCATTACGTTTCCGTCAAGATGGTGGCAATATAAAACATGACACTGAGGTGCCCTTTGCTAGTGCTACCACTGTACCAAATTTCGTTCAATTCGGTTTCACCGTGTTTGAATTGATAGGGGGAATCGATTCGCACACATGCATGGCCGCCATCTAAAAAAATATTGGGCTGATGATCGTGTAGTTTGGTCAAAATATGTTTCCCACATAAAGATATGTTGTTGCAAAATTTGGTAGAGATCAGATAATTAGGTTGGTCGTAATTTGATTTAAGGTTTTAACATTTGGGTGGCCACCATTACGTTTCCGTCAAGACGGCGACGATATAAAACATGAGACTGAATTGCCCTTTGCTAGTGCTACCTCTATACCAAATGATGTTCAATTAGGTTTAACTGTGTTTGAAATGATAGGGGGAATCGATTTGCACCTATACAAGGCCGCTATCTGCAAACTATTGGGCTGATGACGTTGTAGTTTAGTCAAAATATGCTTACCACATAAAGGTATGTTGTTGAAAAATTTAGTAGAGATCAGTTGATTAGGTTGGTCGTAATTTGATTTAAGCTTTTAATATTTCGGTGCCGCCATTACGTTTCCGTCAAGATGGCGGCGATATAAAACAAGACACTGAGGTGCCTTTTCTAGTGCTACCTCTTTACCAAATTACGTTCAATTTGGTTTCACCTTGTTTGAATACATAGGGGGAATCGATTTTCACACATACATGGCCGCCATCCGCAAATTATTGGGTTTATGACCTTGTAGTTTGGTCAGAAGATTCTTCATACATAGGGGTGTATTGTTGCAAAATTTGGTAGATATCAGATGATTAGGTTGGTCGTAATTTGATTTAAGCATTTTACATTCGGGTGGCCACCATTACGTTTTCGTCAAGATGGCGGCGATATAAAACATAACATTGAGGTGCCCTTTGCTAGTACTACCTCTGTACCAAAATTCATTCAATTCGGTTTCTCCGTGATTGAATTGATAGAGGGAATCAATTTGCACACATACATGGCCGCCATCTACAAACTATTGGGCAGATGACCTTATAGTTTAGTTAAACGACGATCACCATATAAATATTTGTTGCTGCAAAATTTTGTAGAGATCGGATGATATGGTTAGTCGTAATTTGATTTAAGCTTTGAAGATTTGGGTGGCCTCCATTACGTTTCCGTCAAGATGGCGACGATATAAAACATGGCACTGCGATGCCCTTTGATAGTGCTACCTCTATACCAAATTTCATTCAATTCGGTTTCACCGTGTTTCGAATTGATAGGGGGGGGGGGGGCGGCAGTCAATCAGAGTACACACACTCACACACACACAGGCACACAATGTTTGGCCCTGCGTAGATTTCATAAGTCTACTTTAATTTTTTGCGAAAATCGAAAGTAGGCTAACAAAGTTGATTATAATTTATAAGTCTGTTAGAGTATTTTATTTCATTTTTATAGGATACTAGCTGTAACCGGCATGCGTTGCAATGCCAATCAAAGAAAGTGTTGGCGTTGTAACTTTGTTTGTTGAAGTGCTTTTGGATTCCCAATTTTTTTTTTTTTCGTTAACCACCTCTAACTATTGTAAAATTGAGTTACCTTCTCAAAAACATCATGGGAAGGTGCTCAACAACTCAGCAAAGTTTCATTGCAATGAAATGAATGGCATTTGAACGCATACGGGTCTTTGTTGAAACGATTCGACCGCCGTCACATGTTTGTTGAATATACTCGTACGCTACCTGTTGTAAAATGGATTTACTAATTCGAAAACCTTCCGTGGCTTGTACACAACAACTCATCAAAGTTTCATCGCAATCGGATGAATGGCATATGAACGCATACGGGATTTTGTTTAAGCGATTCGCGCGCCGTCATTCATTTGTTGAATCTACTTGTGCGCCACCCATTGAAAAATGGATTTACTAATGCATACACCTTCGCAGGATTGTACTCAACTCACCAAAGTTTTATCACTATCGGATAAATGGTATATGAACGCATACGGGACTTGGTTGAAACGATTCAAGCGCTGTCGCTCATTAGATGAATCTACTCGTGCGCTACCAATTGTAAAATGGATTTACTAAATCAAAAAAAATCGCAGGAGTGGAAACAACATTTCACCAAATGTAATTGCAATCGCATGAATGGTATATGAACGCCTACGGATTTTTTTTAAACGATACGCTCGTCGTTACTCACTTGTTGAATCTAATCGTGCGCTACCTACTGTAAAAATGATTTACTAAGTCCGAAACCTTTCCTGGGGTGTGCACAACAATTCACCAAAGTTTCATAGCAATCGCATGAATGGTATATGAACGCATACGGGACTTTGTTTAAACGATTCATGTGACGTCGCTCATTTGTTGAACCTAATTGTGCGATACCTATTGTAGAGTGGATTTACTAAGTCAGAAACCTTCCATGAAGTGTACACAACACCTCACCCAAGTTTAATCGCTATCGGACGCATGGTGTATGAACGCATATAGGACTTTGTTGAAACGCTTCGCGCGTCTTCGCTTATTTGTTGAATCTACTTGTGCGCTACCTATTGTAAAATGGATTTACTAAGCCTGAAACTTTCCCTGGAGTGTACACAACAACTCACCCAAGTTTAGTCGCTATCGGACGCATGGCATATGAACGCATACGGGACTTTGTTGAAACGCTTCGCGCGTCTTCGCTCCTTTGTTGAATCTACTTGTGCACAACCTATTGTAAAATGGATTTACTAAGCCTGAAACTTTCCCTGGAGTGTACACGACAACTCACCCAAGTTTAGTCGATATCGGACGAATGGTATATGAACGCATACGGGACTATGTTGAAAAACTTCACGCGTCGTCGCTCATTTGTTTAATCTACTTGTGCGATACCTATTGTAAAGTGGATTTACTAAGCCAGAAACCTTCCCTGAAGTGTACACAACATCTCACCCAAGTTTCATCGCTATCAGACGAATAATATATGATCGCATACGGGACATTGTTGATACGCTTCGCGCGTCGTCGCTCATTTGTTGTATCTACTCGTGCGCTAGCAATTATAACATGGATTTACTAAGCTGGATACCTTGCCTGTAGTTTACACAACCTCTGACCCAAGTTTCATCGCTATCGGACGAATGGTATGTGAACGCATACAGGACTTTGTTGAAACGCTTCGCCCGTCGTCGCTCATTTGTTGAATCTACTCGTGCGCTGCCTATTGTTAAGTTGATTTACAGAACCAGAAACCATACCTGAAGTGTACAGATCATCTCACCCAAGTGTCATCGCAATGGGATGAATGGTATATGAACGCATGTGGGACTTTCTTGAAACAAACGCACACCATTTTGTTGAAGCTACTCGCCCGCCATATATTGTAAATTGGATTTACTACTCCTATAACTTTTCCGGGACTGTGCACAACAACTCACCAAAATTTGATCGCAATCGGATGAATTGTATATGAACGCATTGCCAACACACATTTGTTTTAACTACTCGCGCGCTATCTATTGTACATTGGATTATTTATGCCTATAATGATTTCGGAAGTGTGCACAACAACTCACCAAAATTTGATCGCAATCGGATGAATGGTTTATGAACGCATAAAAGAAGAACAAACGAACATCCTGTTTTTAAGATCATGTAAGCTAATGATTAACAATTTCTAAGCATTTCTTCTTCTGCGTCGTCAAAGGGTCTCTTTTAGGACCACGCGGAACTTAATACAAAATTAAATGTTGTTCTTGGCTGTCACACCAGGGGTCCGGATTCGATTCCCGGCTCTCCCAAAAAAATCAAATCTGGTAGGGGGAAAAAGGAGGGAGGAGAGTCTGCCCTAAAGTGATTTGGAATAGGAGGAGGGGAAAAATTACCCTTAATCCTCGGAATCGTCAACTTCCGGTCTTGCTAGCCATAAAGCTGTAGCTTTATCCAGAACGCTTTACAGTAGGCAGGAGATACCGTGAAAACAAATACGGGGAGATCTGATGGTATCAGGCTAATAAAGAACGAGGAAAATAAAAGCCACGAATCCCCCAATACCGTCGGGTCGGAAGGGAACAAGTCTTCACCAAGGGAGATTGACGGGAAAGATGAAAGAGAGGAGAATTGAATCAATATCACAAAGTTCACCTACACACAAATGAGAAAGCTCAATCCACGCAGTGCTGCCCAAAGTACCAGAATGGAATCAATATCACAAAGATTACCATCACAAACCAAAATATACACAAAACGCAAGCACTAACATGGTGGACAACCAGACTTCAATTAATAGCTCTTAAGTGCCATAGCTTCAGTGATCTCTGTGTCCTACCAGGACATTGCCCACTGCCAGACAATTAATCTGGATATTCGTCCTAGACCATTGCACGACCTTTCTTACACTATATACGTTCCAATTTTAATTTTAGGTTTACTAAACATAAAATATGATTGTATTGTTTTATAAGAAGTCCACAAATTTCCTGTATACTGCATTTTCACATTAAATACCCCGCGTTTGTTGCGCCTCGCTACTGGTCTTGGCTCTGGAGGTGCCCAGAGGTCACCGTTCAGCAGATGTAAATTTGTATCCAGAGTTTAAAATACACTGATGTAGCGGGGAATGAGGTGATGTGTGTTAACCATAACAGAAGGGGAGACACATCCTTTCCTGGCGGAAAGAACTGCGCATGCTCCGTTTTATTTGCCATCTCCTTATCTCACAACTGAAGACTTAGTTTAGTCATAACCTCATAACCACCTTAAATATGTTATTAAATTCCAGTATGGCCACCACATTAGGTGTGGCCAATTTACAACATTAAACTCCAAAAAGTCATCACACACATCCATGTAACTAGTAGCCCAAAACAGCCAAAATAATTAAGCCCTCCCTACCTACAAACATTTTACATAAAATCATTCGTCCATTCCTCGTCATAGCCAGGAGGAAAGGCTTCAGAGCCCCTTTCCAACCGGGGGAGGGGGGAGGTAGGTCGTAACCCTCCAAAGTTGCAACCTTGCTATTTCACCAATAGTTCTATGTTCCTCGTCCCTGACTTCAGTCGTTGCTGGTGCGGTTCATGTCCATACAGAGGGTGGGTTCTTTCTTGCTCCACTGTCTTTCATTCCTTGATCGCAGCTATTTCTCTTTAAACAGGAGGAGGTGCTATTCCTGCGAGGTGGTAAAGCCATTCAACTGGAGTGGATTTCAAGGAACCTCTTAAAATTCTGCAGGTGTCGTTGAGAGCTACATCTACCTGTTTGACATGTATTGAGTTATACCAAACGCCACAGGCTTACTCTGCCGCAGAAAAGCATTGAGCCATTCCAGAACCTCATAAATGACAGCCATGATTGCTAGCCACTGAGGCACGAGCCACCGAAAAATAAGTATGGCAGTTGTTTTTCATAAATCTTTATCATATTGTATTTGTGTGTGTTAATATGTCTGATAGCCTGTGTTTGTGTGGAGTCAGTAGTATTTTGCATGGCTGTAGTTATTGTGGTCCAGAAATGAGCAGATGTACAGAATGTAACCATTATGGCATTTGCCTGCCAAACATCACACTGAGGATGGCCGCTGTCAGTGCCAGAATTTAAAACATGAATCTCTGGGATTGTTGTCTACGTTATGGAACGAAATTAATAACAATAATCATATGTATGTCTACATCTTATTATTTCCGTTTCAATGGGGTCGGAGATGGGTTTCAATTATTTTTTCTTCCCTATGGAGGGTGATTTTACGGGCGGATGCCCATACTGATCCCTACCATAAGATAGGAATTAATGAGAGATCAAATGAATGAAGGAGAATGAAAATAGGCAAGGCATTGGAAGGAAGCGGCCGTGACCTATTAAAAAGTACCGTTCTGGCATTTGCTTGGGGTTGAAAATGGTGGTCATCGAGCCCACGTCTTTCAAAGTCCGAAAAGAAACTGGGCCCCAGTGATAATCATAGTAATAATAATAATAATTGGGCCAACATTTATTTATTTATCTATCTCTTTCTTTTCCTCCTTCCTTTCTTCCTATCTCCTTCCTTCCTTCCTTCCTTCCCTCCCTCCTTCCTGCCTTCTTATCTCCCTCCTTCCTTCCCATCTCCTTCCCTCCCATCTCCTTCCCTCCCATCTCCTTCCCTCCTTCCTATCTCCTCCCTATCGCCTTCCTTCCCTCCTTCCTTCCTGCGTACCTTCCTTCCTTCCTATCTCCTTCCTGCCTACCTTCCTTCCTATCTCCTTCCTTTCCTCCTTCCTTCCCTCCTTCATTCCTTCCTTTCTTTCTTCGTTCCTTACTTCTTCCTTCCTTCCTTCCTTTCTTTCTTTCTTTCTTTCTTTCTTTCTTTCTTTCTTTCTTTCTTTATTTATTTATTTATTTTAAGAGGAATTTACTTTATAATGTGTAGTCAATTGGACTGTGGTGTTCGTTGGTTTCTGATTTCGTTCATCAGCAGTATGGGATCTCAGAGGGCAATCCTGAATGATATGGCTCACTTTTAGCCAATCAGCGCTACAGAAGGTTTTAGGAAAGATCTCACTTGCACTCGATCCCTCTGGGTGCCCTTTCTTTGATGCTTGCATTTCACAACACTCTGTTTCCATTCATCTGACTATGTCTCAGGAATGGACACCATTATAGGAACAGCCCTAAATCAGCTAACAAAACCGCATTGTTAACTCAGTTACAGTTCAGTGATTAACCTAAGTAACCAATTAATAAAGCTCACCAAGTAAATATGAAATTTGAAAAGTATCGGTTAATAAGAAAACAGTCGTAGAACGCAATCACTTCAGTAGCTCAGTACGACAGAAATTGACGATTCAAAAAGGTTTAATACTTATAGGAGGGGACGTGGTGGTGCAGTGGTGAAGCTTCTTGCCTCTCACCAAGGTAGGCCGGGTTCGATTCCCGGTCAATGCATGTGAAATATCACGTAATATGGTTCAAATTCCGCACAAAATAAGGTCCCGTGGCTCCTGATCGCAAGAACATAAAACTGCGAGCTTCCTTCCTTTTCTTTCACACTTACACACATAGAATGTACTAACAATAGACGCAGCACTTTGGAAGTGCAATTGATTAACGGAATAAAAAATAAGATTGGTAAAAAATCCGACTCGATACAAAGTTTAATTAAAAACACCCATGGCTTAATAATTGTAAATACCGTGGAACGTAAGTGTTATATACATATCCACTGAGTGAGCAGCATCTGATGATGTTCGCTTGACGAACGAAACTAGTCATCCAACTCGGCCCACATTTTGTGTGAGAAGTGTTTTATCAAGAGTACAAGTAACTCAAGTAATGTATTTTAGGCGCAAGGAACTTAATTGTATTTCCCCACGTGTTGACCGACTGAATAGCTTTTAATAATAAATTACTCAGGCAACACTGCAAAATGAACTCCAATATTTCAATGCACACCCATACAGCCTTTACAATAACACACGTTACACATACACACCCAAGTACACGAGGCTTAATCTCGAAAAGTTCCTAAATAAATCAACAAGAAACTATTCATCAAACTGGCGAACAATTTTCAGCGATAGAGGTGAGTATTGGTGCTGGATCCTAAGTGGTAGCACAAAGGTTCCGTGTCTTGAGTTTGGCAGCAATCATTCTTAGAATGATAGCGTTCTGTCAAGAGTTACACCCAATGTAAACTGTACATACAGCTATAGCTCGGTGGATCAGTAGTAGTTCGATTCCCAGCAGCTCTCGTAAAAGATCTCTCGTATCACACTTGATGATTGCAAGACAAGATTGGTTAAATCTCAGCCATAGACTGCACAACACAGTTCCGGTTTCGCTGCGTAGAAATTGGAGAGTAGATCGCCTAGCTGCAAAGATAGCGTCGGCCATACGATAATAATAGTCTAATAATAACAAGATGTTCATCCCACTTTCTCCTAATTGTATGGGTATAGTTACAACTCTTTGTCCTTATCAAGGAGTAGGCCTATAATAGTATTACATACATTGTACCCTGCCCATTCATTGGACAAATTCGTGTAGACCAACTGAAGAGTTACGACTGACAGGCAACGCTGAAAAAAATGACTTCAAAACTTTACAATCTGTATACTCGTAACGAAATCCCGGTACATTACTGTACATTATGTTCTGCCAATACTTTGATATGCAAAACTCCTTAAGAGAATAATTATTTCTAATGACCTTCAATCTTAGCATACTACAGCGACCTAGACCTAGTTGACTTCTGCCATTTCACAGCAAAAACAAAAAAGTAACATACTTCGGAAGAGAAAGAGCACTTAGAAAGTAGAATGGATAAATAATCCAACGGCTTGACGAAAGAGCGCTGTCAATTCACAAACGATAACTATCTGTCATGAATAGTACCGTACCTAACTGACAATCATTTGAAGATGCACTGAAATGAGCTATTGTAGCCCACAATTTCTTTTAACAACATTTCATTTTTATTCATGAGCATACATGTACTAATACATGAATTCTCATTGTTACATAAACCCATTATCGTAATGTTTTCAACAGTGGACCATCAGTGTCAAAATACATCTGTTGGCAGCAATGGTATGATCAAGTGTTGACAAATCACAACCGTTCGCTAATAATAGGGATGTATAGAACTAGCACCGACAGAGCGCACTGCTGTTGTACTGGGTAAGCGCACGGCGCACTTCATTTGTCTCCTGTTTTCTCATGCCGCTAATATGTACGAATTTAAGTTGTTTAAATTATTATTTCCGTGACTATGCTGAGCTATTGCAGTGTTCCTCTTTGCAAAAATCAGGGAAGCCCGTTTTCGTTTCACCAATTACCACAAAATAAAGAAATGAGGAAGAAATGGTCACATGTTATTTGAAGGAAAAATTTCGGTGAGAAAAATCTGACCGAATATATTAAAGTGTGTTTCCATCATTTACAACCCGATGACTTCACGAAAACTGTGTTGGATTAGTGTGACTTACAAAGGGAAATAATTCCCGTTTTGTATCTATAAACTGATTAGACATTTCGATAACAACCACTGAATTTATGCGTTTGTATCTGAAGGTGAGAGAGCAAGATAAAAACCGGGCGCTGTTCCATCGCTTTTTCGGTGGACCACGAACACAACAAAAAGAATTATTTAGGAAGAGGCCATACACAAGAAAATTGCCGGATTATCACTATAAGCCTACAAAATCGGAATCTGCAGAAATCATCTCCATTGAAGTACGGGAAGAAATCGTCAATATACACGAAGAAATGAAAGTAACATTTCTGACTCCCATTTTCAAAGACATCAATAGGCTACTCGGTCAAATACTTCAAGAATAAATGTCGCAACATTAACAGTCACAAACGTATTCTGGTTGGTTTCTTGAAATCAGAATTAATCGTCAACTTCCATCTGCCCGACGGAGAATGTGGTAGCGACTGACTTCTACAGTACATTCTTGAGACATAGTCAAATGAATGGAAACAGTTCGTGGCTCTAAAGCAGGGATTCTCAAACTTTTAAAAAATTGTGCCCCCCCAAGTCCTTTTCCAGGGGTAAGGGAACGATTCTTATTGAGAAATTGACAAAATTACATAAGAACCAAACGTTGCGATGCATTTTCGAGGTACACATTACCGGTATCAACTTTCTTTGATTATGTTTACCTTAAAACACGACAGTTTCAAGTAAGCTATCAACCTAAAAAAAATACAAGAATCGAAGTCTGTAAGCAGGGGGAGCAAGTGAATATTTAAATCTCTGTTTATGATTTAAGTCTTATGGAGATATATTTATCAATATAGGCCTACAATACTCTAGTAATTGTAATCTTTAGGAGAAAGCATGCTGAATCATATTCATTATTTGAATAATAAAGCGTGTTAGAATTTTGTTATTACCGCTGTAGGCCATTAATTCTTCCTTCCTCCCGCTAGTTTTAGTGCCTCTAGTCCGTAGCTCATTTTGCAGCTGTTTAACGCTTAAACGCTGAAAATCGTCCATAATATATTAGGATATATACCTATAGAATTAATTAATATAGTCTTGGAGTAAAATTAAAGAAGATATAATTTACTTTAGCTTAGAAAACTCGGTCACAATTTATACATTCTTCGCAGCCGACTGGGAGAAACATAAGACGATCGCCTTGCGCTTACCCAGTACTACACGAGCGCTATCTGGCGCGAACTTTCTCCCGCTACATCCCTATTACAGATATCGCCATAGTCTAATACATGTGCTGCCGTCTGTGGAGGAACGCAAAAAGGTCTAAGCTTCACTTAATAGTGTTCTTATTCCATGACGTCAACATTCACGTTCGCCAACTTGTTTATATTACCAATAATATCGGTAATATAAACAGTCAAACATATTATGTAACACCGTACTGCTGATGTCATTTATGAGCTTCGTTTAAATCTAAACCAACGTCGTGACCAGGCTTGTAGTCCATGGAATTTATTATAAGATCTGCTCCAGGAAAGAATTACATGGTCCGGATGAATATGGCATATGTGTGAATATCTGACTGAATTGCGTGTTGTTCTTTCCGTTGCCATTAATGATGTATTGAACATATTGTACGTCTATACCTGCTCCTAGCGGAGAGTTTTTGACTCCGCCTATTCGCGAAATGGTTTGTATAGAACAGGCAGTATAAGATAATCGAGATGGCGGTGGTTGGCACACTCAGGTGAGTTATTTTAATCTCTATGTCACCCCAACACAATATACTTTTAAAAATATTTCGTCTGGTTGCTGGTAAAAGTCTGTCGTGCAGATCCGGAGGCGAGCGTCACTTAAAATAAATATATAGACTATATTCTATTGCAAAATGCTCAATATAACGCTTAATTTTATAACGTCTGTGTGATAAGAAATCAATTAATATAAACAATTCTAGCAAACAACAACAACAACTCTTATATATTTGGAACCCCGGCAGACTAGGTAAGAGACGACCACTTTACCACACAGCCAAAAATGCATACTCAAAGTTATAGTTATCAATCAACTTACATACAACGACAATGATTTGGACTATACTATTTCTTCAGCGGAGTATATACGGTATTCATTGTAAACCATTTCATACAAAGTTTATATTATTTCTATCAGTCGGCTAAATTGCATGCAGCTTACTCAAACTATTGAAATATAAGTCAGGGAAGAGAGATCAACTGTCATCTTGTCTTGGAACCGACACGGCTCCACTTTTCTAAGTCACTCATACAGTATAATATTAAAATATTAAATTGTAATATTCAACGGGTCACGTCATTTAGGATCTAGCTTAAACCACCATTGGCCGATAATCGGAATTGGGGGGTCCTAAGTTGTGGATTGTAATGATTGCATAATTTACAAGGCCGCCCTCCTAAACTGGTACGGCTGATGACCTTTTAATATAGGCGTAAGACGCATCGCATATAAAGGTATGTGTTTACTAAATTTGGTAGAGATCCAATGATTAATTTAGTCGTAATTTAATTTTAAGTTTTCAATATTTGGGTGGCCGCCATTAAATCTTGGTAAAGATTGCGGCGATATAAAACATGACACTGAGGTGCTATTTGCTAGTACTACCTTTGTACCAAATTTCGTTCAATTCAGTTCCGTTGTGATTGAATTGATAGTGGGGGAGACAGATATAGGCTATGAACTCACACAAGGACAGACCGACACCTTTGGCCCGTGTTGATCTCATAAGTCTACTTTCATCTTTTGCAAATTCGAAAGTAGGCTAATACAAATAATCCCTACATATTATTTCCTATTTAACGGTATCGGATATCGGAGACAAGGTGAGGAGAAACATTTCAAGGGAACTGACGGTGGGATTTGAACCTTTGGCCTTGCACGTTAACGCACGTATCCGTTCTGGTCAATAATGACAGTAATATTTCTAAAAGTAATATATAATTGTCATGTTGAACAGTCTGAATGTAAGAAAGTATTTCGTATTTTGAATTGTATTTTAAAATACTACTGGTATTTTGTATTTTTCGGAAATTTTAAAGTGTACCGTACCGGTATTTTGTATCTAAATTACATTATGGTAGTATTTTTCCCAACACTGGGAAGTCTGAACTAGTGTGTGTATTTGTAATTGAGGTAGGATTAGGGCAGGAAGCGGCCGTGGCTTTTGGTTAGGTACTACACCAGCATTGGTATTGAGTAGGAGTAGGAAACCACTTCCAGGATGGCTAAGTTCTTCCTCATTATCCCTCAGACCAGGATGTAGCCTATTGTCTTGTGGCTGAGCTGGGAATCAAACCCGGGCCTTCGCGGTGACAGTCAATAAGTTAGCCACTACGCAACGAGACGGCAGAAAACTTTCTAGTTTAATGACCAATTTACCGGTACGGTATCTAATCTTCCAGGTACCGGTATGGCTGGGCATCTTATATTCCATTTTCCTCTTCGCTGTCCCTGAGGGAAAGTAAAGAAAAGGGTAAGGTAATTGGGGCAGGCAGTTTACAGGAAAGAAGATGCCAATTAAGGGATAAAGTTTTTATGTGGTATTTAGGCGGCACTAAGACGGAAGTAAGTTGCAATGAAAATCAACAGTTCAAGGCATTTCCATAGCCGTTCAGTGAGAATAAATGGCTCAAAACGCACAGAGGGGTTGTATCCGACTTGGCTGCAGAATCACTTGGAATATATAATAATGCCGGTACTAAATCTGAGTTGTGTTAGAAAAACATGCGTAGTCTTCAAGTTCCTTTAAACCGTGCCTATCAGTAAAAGCCATGCGCGGATGCGGATATCCGCGGATTCGCCATGCGGATATAGTTTGCATGGCTTTGTGGATAGCGGATAAGCTGCGGATAATGTTTGGAGTAAATTTGCGGATAGTTTTTAGAATACAATCCGAACTTGTTGAATATCATGGGGAAAGTTGTATAATTGTGCGCACCTATGTTTTTCGAGTTGGTAGTACAACTAGCAACTCAGCTCCCTGCTGCCCTTAAGCTGTCATCGCACCTATCAGATAGGGACAGTCAGCATGATGCCAGTTGCTATGTGATAAACGTGAGGCTTGGATGAAGAAACTTTACACGTTGCTTGTTATTTTCTGTAGCCAGCAAATAAGAAGGTAAGCCTACAGTTGTGATTCAATTATTTAAAATAAAATGCAGTTTTAAATGCCAGTTTTACAGCGATTTTGCAGGTATTTATTTGTCAATATAATAGATTAGTTTACCGGGATTCAATGAGTTACGTTTTCAAAGCAGAGTGGGGTAATGGTGCGCAGAACATACGATACAAGTAAATACAATGCGAAATTAATGGCAAAATACTGTATTCGTGTTTGTTCTCCAGATGCCAAGAAATTATACGCGGAAAACGGAGAAAATATCCAGAAAGCTCTACGTGCAATTAGGGATGATGGAAGGAAAATAAGGGAAGTGGGGAGACGTTTTAACATTTCCGAGTCAACCGTATGAAAGCAGTTGCTGCAAAATAGGCTTGTTCTACCTCGTCTAGGCCGTAAATCTGTTTTTACCAACGAAATGGAGTCACAATTATCCAAATGCGTTTTGACATTGGCAAAATTATTTTACGGCTCAACGCCCACCAAGCTTGTCAGACGGTTTGGGTTCAAGTTTGCAGATGAGAATAAGATTCTCCATAATTTCAAAAGAGTTAAAGGTCTAGCAGGCAAAGATTGGTTGTGTGGGTTCTTGAAGAGAAATCCTGCATTAACGTTCAGACAACCTGAAAAAAAAACAAGAAGTTCTGTGAAGAACTATACAGCCTAATTTTCATGCCAATGATTATTCCACAGTATATGAACCTATCTAGAATAATGACAAAATTAAGTTGGTAATATCGAAATATCAAATTAGTTCAACATATACCTGGTATAATGTAGCCTAATAGAGCACTACAGTTAGCAGCCCTGGTGACTGAATATATTCTTAGCTCCATCTCTTAAGGTACAGAATACAAAATTAGGTTGAAGTCCAATGGACGTTACATGCAGTTAGACACTGGATCTATCAGCACGCGTAAAATCATGTTGCCAACAATACCATGCGTGTGCTGGTCAGAAACAATCTGAAATATTATGATATCTTGTTGTGCCAATTTTGGATGAAATACATTTGTTAGTATAGAAGTTACATGTATTTTAAAATTGGACATATCAGCAGGCATAGAATCATGTTGGCAGCACTGCCTTGTATTAATTACTCCAAATTAATCTACAAATGTCAGGTGCTATACGTGTGCAATGTATAGAGCTGTTGGCTTGCATACTTTCTGATATATTGATATTAGGGTAAAAAATATATAGACAGCATTTATTAACAGTTGGCAGCCCTGATTGCTCTTAACAATACTTACAGTCATATCTGTTATGGTACACATAGCACATACGAAATTTGGTTGAAATCGATCTGATAGTATAGAAGTTACATGTATTTAAAAATTGGTACTATCAACAGGCTTATAATCATGTTGGTAGAACTGACGTATATAAGTTACTCCAAATTAATCTAAAATGTCAGAATATACGTGTGCATAGTTTAAAGCTGTTGGCTTGCATACTTTCTGATATATTGGTATTTGAATAAAAAATAGAGAGAGCAATTATTAACAGTTGTCAGCCCTGGTGGCTCTTAATAATACACCCAATCATATCTGGTTATGTACAGATATTACATACAAAATTTGGTTGAAATCCAATTGATAGTGTAGAAGTTATATGCATTTAAACATTGGACCTATCAGAAGGCTTTACATTATTTTGGCAACACTGTCACTGTTGGCCTCCTGGAATTTAAACTGAAATAATATTACCTGCATGTGTACCAATTTTGGAATAGCTCCGATGCATACCTTGCGAGATATCCAACATGGAGCTCAAATTTCTAGTGTGTTTTTTCAGCAGTTGGTAGCACTGACATAATTTTCAAATATGGACGTGAGCTATTCCGGTGCACATCTTTACTCATACTAAATTTGGTTTTGATTGCTGCAGCCGTTTAGGAGTTGATAGGGGGGGACACACACACAGCCAGACAGACAGAAGGACAGACAGACAGCAGAAGGGCAGACAGACAGACACACACACATTTTCCCGGATCGATCTCATAAGTCTACTTTTTCCTCATTTTTGCAAAATGTGAAAAGTAGGCTAACAAGCCTAAATTGGATTGCCACCTTGCTGACGAAACGAAGATATTTTATTCTAATTTCCAAAACTGCAGAAATTTAGTATCATTGCATTTTTATGCTATTGTAAAAAGCATTGGAATATTCTAATATTAATGCAAAATGCAAATTTCAGCCAATTTAATTGTATTATTATGGCTTTCCAACATTCATCCCAAGTGCTCAATTCCCCAACCCAAGCGCATGATTACCCTGCAGGGTGGGTAATCGTGCGCAAATGCATATTTTTGAGACTTTGAATTATAATCCACCAAACTTATTCTTGAATTAAATTTGTTTCTGCACATCGAATATAGGGTTACTAAGGCTCCCTTATTCATAACTGCAGCTGTGTTATCTATTATTAGACCATCACAAGCCAGATTCTTGCGCACAATTCCCCCACTATCCCTTACTAGGGCCCGGATAAGTATGACTTTTTTTTGTCGTTATGGTTTTCATGACAAATGTAAGATGATGATTAACGCTAATTCCACTCAAATTATGCCATTAAGGATAGTCAACACTCTGAACTGAAAAGGGTTGCAATTCGGGCTGTATAACATTCATTTTAAACATTACACATGGCATACATAGCCTAAGGAAACGAATTTCTGCTCAAATGTCTAAAAGATAAAGTATAAAGCAACACATTGAAAATATTATTGTAATTCCAGTAGATTCAGATAACAAACGTGTGGATAAAATTAACAAATTCACAAAATAAATTGATAAAATGGTCCGGCTAGCTCAAAACAGTTGCCAGCGTTTCACCCCAGTGTACCAATGGGCTCTTCAGTTGGTTATGGTACACCTCACCAAGACGCGTGGCTAGTACATAGTGTGAAGGCCGCTGCAAGGCACAAATGTTGCCACTAGCAGCGCCAATGTACTACGGAAGTCAAAACTTCCTTTCAAAAATAATGTTAGCTTACCTTGCTAATCCATATTGGCAATATCTGTTCCCGGAGGAAACAGGATGTAGAGTTGTCCGATTGAGATATGTACATTAACAAATTCTCGAAGAAATTTGATACAATGGTCCAACTAGCTCAAAAATGTTGCCAGCGTTTCGCCCCAGTGTACCAATGGGCTCTTCAGTTGGTTATGGTACACCTCACCAAGACGCGTGGCTAGTACATACCGTGAAGGCCGCTGCAAGGCACAAATGTTGCCACGAACAGCGCCAATGTACTACAGAAGTCAAAACTTCCTTTCAAAAATAATGTTACCTTACCTTGCTAATCCATATTGGAAATATCTGTTCCCAGAGGAAACAGGATGTAAAGTTGTCCGATTGAGCTATGTACATTAACAAATTCTCAAAGAAATTGGATACAATGGTCCAGATAGCTCAAAACATTTGCCAGCGTTTCGCCCCAGTGTACCAATGAGCTCTTCAGTTGGTTATGGTACACCTCACCAAGACGCATGGCTAGTACATACTGTGAAGGCCACTGCAAGGCAAAAATGTTGCCACGAGTAGCGCCAATGTACTACGGAAGTCAAAACTTCCTTTCAAAAATAATGTAGCTTACCTTGCTAATCCATATTGGAAATATCTGTTCCCGGTGGAAACAGGATGTAAAGTTGTCCGATTGAGCTATGTACATTAACAAATTCACAAAGAAATTTGATGCAATGGTCCGGCTAGCTCAAAACAGTTGCCAGCGTTTCGCCCCAGTGTACCAAAGGGCTCTTCAGTTGGTTATGGAACACCTCACCAAGACGCGTGGCTAGTACATACTGTGAAGGCCGCTGCAAGGCACGAATGTGCCACGAGCAGCGCCAATGTACTACGGAAGTTAAAACTTCTTTCAAAAATAATGTAGCTTACCTTGCTAATCCATATTGGAAATATCTGTTCCCGGAGAAAAGAGGATGTACAGTTGTCCGATTGAGCTATGTAGATAAACAAATTCACAAAGAAATTTGATACAATGGTCCGACTAGCTCTAAACAGTTGCCAGCTTTTCACCTCAGTGTACCTATGGGCTCTTCAGTTGGCTATGGTACACCTCACCAAGACGCGTGGCTAGTTCATACTGTGAAGGCCGCTGCAAGGCACAAATGTTGCCACGAGCAGCGCCAATGTACTACGGAAGTCAAAACTTCCTTTCAAAAATAATGTTACCTTACCTTGCTAATCCATATTGGAAATATCTGTTCCCGGAGAAAAGAGGATGTACAGTTGTCCGATTGAGCTATGTAGATAAACAAATTCACAAAGAAATTTGATACAATGGTCCGACTAGCTCAAAACAGTTGCCAGCTTTTCACCTCAGTGTACCTATGGGCTCTTCAGTTGGCTATGGTACACCTCACCAAGACGCGTGGCTAGTTCATACTGTGAAGGCCGCTGCAAGGCACAAATGTTGCCACGAGCAGCCCCAATGTACTATGCAAGTCAAAACTTCCTTTCAAAAATAATGTTAGCTTACCTTGCTAACCCATATTGGAAATATCTGTTCCCGGAGGAAACAGGATGTAAATTTGTCCGATTGAGCTATGTACATTAACAAATTCACAAAGAAATTTGATACAATGGTCCGGAAAGCTCAAAACAGTTGGCAGCGATTCGCCCCAGTCCACCAATGGGCTCTTCAGTTGGTTATGGTACACCTCACCAAGACGCGTGGCTAGTACATACTGTGAAGGCCGCTGCAAGGCACGAATGTGCCACGAGCAGCGCCAATGTACTACGGAAGTCAAAACTTCCTTTCAAAAATAATGTTAGCTTACCTTGCTAATCCATATTGGAAATATCTGTTCCCGGAGGAAACAGGATGTGAAGTTGTACGATTGAGCTATGTACATTAACAAATTCACAAAGGAATTTGATACAATGTTCCGGCTAGCTCAAAACAGCTGCCAGCGTCTCGCCCCAGTGTACCAATGGGCTCTTCAGTTGGTTATGGTACACCTCACCAAGATGCGTGGCTAGTACATACTGTGAAGGCCGCTGCTAGGCAAAAATGTTGCCACGAGCAGCGCCAATGTACTACGGAAGTCAAAACTTCCTTTCAAAAATAATGTTAGCTTACCTTGCTAATCCATATTTGAAATATCTGTTCCCGGAGAAATCAGGATGTAAAGTTGTCCAATATGGATTAGCAAGGTAAGCTAACATTATTTTGGAAAGGAAGTTTTGACTTTCGTAATACATTGGCGCTGCTCATGGCAACATTTGTGCCTTGCAGCGGCCTTCACAGTATGTACTAGCCACGCGTCTTAGTGAGGTGTACCTTCACCAACTGAAGAGCCCATTGGTACACTGGGGCGAAACGCTGGCAACTGTTTTGAGCTGGCCGGACCATTGTACCAAATTTCTTTGTGAATTTGTTAATGTACATAGCTCAATCGGACAACTTTACTTCCTGTTTCCTCCGGGAACAGATATTTCAAATATGGATTAGCAAGGAAAGCTAACATTATTTTTGAAAGGAAGTTTTGACTTCCGAAGTACATTGGTGCTGCTCGTGGCAACATTTGTGCCTTGCAGTGGCCTTCACAGTATGTACTAACCACGCGTCTTGGTGAGGTGTACCATAACCAAATGAAGAGCCCATTGGTACACTGGGGCGCATCGCTGGCAACTGTTTTGAGCTAGCCGGACCATTGTACCAAATTTCTTTGTGAATTTTGTAATGTACATAGCTCAACTTTACTTCTTCTTTCCTCCGGGAACAGATATTTCCAATATGGATTAGCAAGGTAAGCAAAAATTATTTTTGAAAGGAGGTTTTGACTCCCGTAGTACATTGGCGCTGCTCGTGGCAACATTTGTGCCTTGCAGTGCCCTTCACAATATTAACTAGCCACGCGTCTCTTTGAGGTGTACCATAACCAACTAAAGAGCCCATTGGTACAGTGGGGCGAAACGCTGGCAACTGTTTTGACCTAGCCGGACCATTGTATCAAATTTCATTGTGAATTTGTTAATGTACATAGCTCAATCGGACAAATTTACATCCCGTTTCCGCCGGGAACACATATTTCCAATATGGATTAGCATGATAAGGTAACATTATTTTTGAAAGGAAGTTTTGACTTCCGTAGTACGGTACATTGGCGCTGCTCGTGGCAACATTTGTGCCCTGCAGCGGCCTTCACAATTTGTACTAGCCGCGCGTCTTGGTGAGGTGTACCATAACCTACTGAAGAGCCCATTGGTACACTGGGGCGAAACGCTGGCAACTGATTTGAGCTTGCCGGACCATTGTATCTAATTTCTTTGTGAATTTGTTAATGTACATAGCTCAATCGGACAACTTTACATCCTGTTTCCTCCGGGAACAGATATTTCAAATATGGATTAGCAAGGAAAGCTAACATTATTTTTGAAAGGAAGTTTTGACTTCCGAAGTACATTGGTGCTGCTCGTGGCAACATTTGTGCCTTGCAGTGGCCTTCACAGTATGTACTAACCACGCGTCTTGGTGAGGTGTACCATAACCAAATGAAGAGCCCATTGGTACACTGGGGCGCATCGCTGGCAACTGTTTTGAGCTAGCCGGACCATTGTATCAAATTTCTTTGTGAATTTGTTAATGTATATAGGTCAATCGGAGAACTTCACATCCTGCTTCCTCCGGGAACAGATATTTCCAATATGGATTAGCAAGGTAAGCTAACATTATTTTTGAAAGGAAGTTTT
Source organism: Meconema thalassinum (assembly GCA_946902985.2). Lineage (NCBI taxonomy): Eukaryota > Metazoa > Arthropoda > Insecta > Orthoptera > Tettigoniidae > Meconema > Meconema thalassinum. Next base: position 151,020,700 of record OX336397.1, read on the forward strand.
GACTTCCGTAGTGCATTGGCGCTGCTCGTGGTTACATTTGTGCCTAGCAGCGGCCTTCACAGTATGTACTACCCACGCGTCTTGGTGAGGTGTACCATAACCAACTGAAGAGCCCATTGGTACACTGGGGTGAAACGCTGGCAACTGTTTTGAGCTAGCCGGAACTTTTTATCAAATTTCTTTGTGAATTTGTTAATGTACATAGCTCAATCGGGCAACTTAACATCCTGTTTCCACCGGGAACAGATATTTCCAATATGGATTAGCAAGGTAAGCTAACATTATCTTTGAAAGGAAGTTTTGACTTCCGTAGTACATTGGCGCTGCTCGTGGCAACATTTGTGCCTTGCAGCGGCCTTCACACTATATACTAGCCACGCGTCTTGGTGAGGTGTACCATAACCAACTGAAGAGCCCATTGGTGCACTGGGGCGAATCACTGGCCACTCTTTTGAGCTAGCCGGACCATTGTATCAAATTTCTTTGTGAATTTGTTAATGTATATAGCTCAATCGGACAAATTTACATCCTGTTTCCTCCGGGAACAGATATTTCCAATATGGATTAGCAAGGTAAGCTAACATTATTTTTGAAAGGATGTTTTGACTTCCGTAGTACATTGGCGCTGCTCGGGGCAACATTTGTGCCTAGCAGCGGCCTTCACAGTATGTACTAGCCACGCGTCTTGGTGAGGTGTACCATAACCAACTGAAGAGCCCATTGGTACACTGGGGCGAAACGCTGGCAAATGTTTTGAGCTAGCCGGACCATTGTGTCAAATTTCTTTGTGAATTTGTTAATGTACATAGCTCAATCGGGCAACTTTACATCCTCTTTCCACCGGGAACAGATATTTCCAATATGGATTAGCAAGGTAAGCTAACATTATCTTCGAAAGGAAGTTTTGACTTCCGTAGTACATTGTCGCTGCTCGTGGCAACATTTGTGCCTTGCAGCGACCTTCACAGTATGTACTAGCCACGCGTCTTTGTGAGGTGTACCATAACCAACTTAAGAGCCCATTCGTACACTGGGGCGAAACGCTGGCCACTCTTTTGTGCTAGCTGGACCATTGTATCAAATTTCTTTGTGAATTTGTTACTGTACGTAGCTCAATCGGACAACTTTACATCCTGTTTCCTCCGGGAACAGATATTTCCGATAAGGATTGGCAAGGTAAACTATCATTATTTTTGAAAGGGAGTTTTGACTTCCGTAGTACATTGGCGCTGCTCGTGGCAACATTTTTGCCTAGCAGTGGCCTTCACAGTATGTACTAGCCACCCATTGGTACACTGTGGCGAAACGCTGGCAGCTGTTTTGAACTAGCCGGACCATTGTATCAAATTTCTTTGTGAATTTGTTAATGTACATATCTCAATCGGACAACTTTACATCCTGTTTCCTCCGGGAACAGATATTTCCAATATGGGTTAGCAAGGTAAGCTAACATTAATTTTGAAAGGAAGTTTTGACTTCCATAGTACATTGGCGCTGCTCGTGGCACATTCGTGCCTTGCAGCGGCCTTCACACTGTTTACTAGCCACGCGTCTTGGATAGGTGTACCATAACCAACTGAAGAGCCCATTGGTACACTGGGGCGAAACGCTGGCAACTCTTTTGAGCTAGGCGGACCATTGCATCAAATTTCTTTGTGAATTTGTTAATGTACATAGCTCAATCGGACAACTTTACATCCTGTTTCGACCGGGAACCGATATTTCCAATATGGATTAGCAAGGTAAGCTAACATTATTTTTGAAAGGAAGTTTTGACTTCCATAGTACATTGGCGCTGCTCGTGGCAACATTTGTGCCTTGCAGCGGCCTTCACAGTATGCACTAGCCACGCGTCTTGGTGAGATGTACCATAACCAACTGAAGAGCCCATTGGTACACTAGGGCGAAACGCTGGCAACTGTTTTGAGCTATCCGGACCATTGTATCAAATTTCTTTGTGAATTTGTTAATGTACATAGCTCAATCGACAACTTTACATCCAGTTTCCTCCAGGAACAGATATTTCCAGTGTGGTAAATGTCGTGCGGATGCGGGGCGGATGCGGATAACGTTTTATTTATCCGCGCAGGGCTCTACCTATCAGTCTAGGGTAGCCTATTTATCAGCAGGACGAAGTTGCAAGCAATATCGTCACAGAGTCATTAGTGTCTTCCATGAAGGCTAAGTCGCGGCAAGATATTAAGATCGGAAAATTTTGAGTTCAATGTAGGGATATATGAATTACGGTACGGTAATATTTAAAGTTGTAAATAAATTTAATAATGAAGATCATTTTTACAATCTGAGTTCTGCTTGGACATGTTCGTGCCTTGAGCAGATTATTTTAACATTGTTTCATTGTCGAGGTTACACTGATTTAAATGTGTAATTAGAAACTTCTGTGTGTCGGTAATTATGCAAGTTACCCGTTGATGGTATTTATATGTTCTTCGGTCCCTTCCGTTTAAAGCTGGAGCTTTGAGGGAGATCTGTAGTGTTTGTTTTGAAGTGGGTTTCTTGTAACACGAGGTGGAAGTATTTGTACTTTCTGAAACTCTTTGTATCCAGTTACTACCAATTTCTTAGTACGTGTTGTGTAACTTGAGTTTGTGAAGTATTTTAGCGTAACATATTCTACCCGCCCCATCATATTGTGCTCAGGTTTTTTGACTAGGCTACTTAGGAACTAAGAAACCAACGAAGGACGTGGCACCGGTATTTCCTCATTCTATTGCAAATATAGACATTAATATATTACCGGTACTTAATATTATACCCTAACTTATATCTTATAATGTTAGCGCCATGGTCGAATAAGTTTTACCGTTGAACTCTCCTTCTCACTGTGCACCTGGGGTGTTATATTCTTACTTGAAATCTGTATTCTAAAATTACCTCATTTGATGTGTTGTATATGATAATGATTTGGCGTAATGGTATTAGTGTGGCCTCATATAATTCTGATGCACACTTTCTGTGTTCTAGTTTGCTGAAAAATATGGAGCAACAACCCCTCATTAAGAGTGAGCCAGAATGGCAGTTCGATACTGATGATTTCCTCAATAGTGTAAGTTGTATTTATAACGTATATCGTATAACAAGCAATCTTAGTGATTTGCATGACAAGCAAGATTTAGGGACTTAATGCCTGCTACCAAATAGTAGGCTAACTAGGATGTCGCTAACAGTAGCTTATTGATTGGTAATGCAAGTTTACTGTGTTGGCACCCTTGATCCCATTGTACATGAAGTCGATACTACAAACTGTCCTAACAGTAACTAATTTATTGGCAATGCATTCTCATTCTGTTGGCATCCTGGACCCCATTGTAGGAGAAGTCTACACTGAACGCTGTGCTTACAGTGGCTAATTTATTGGCAATACAAGTTCACTCTGTTGGCACCCTGGACATAATTGTAGGAGATGTCTACACCAGACGTCTGGTAACAGTAGCCAATTTCTTGGCAATGCATGTTCACTCTGTTGGCTTCGTGGACCCTTGTAAGAGAAATCTACCTACATGCTGTGTTAACAGTAGCTAATTGATTGGCAATGCAGGTTTACTCTGTTGGCACCCTGGATCCAATTGTACATGATGTCTACACTATATGTTCATCTAACAGTAGCAAATTTATTGGTAATGCAGGTTCACTCTGTTGGCACCCTGGACATAATTGTAGGAGATGTCTACACCAGACGTCTGGTAACAGTAGCCAATTTCTTGGCAATGCATGTTTACTCTGTTGGCTTCGTGGACCCTATTGTAAGAGAAATCTACCTACATGCTGTGTTAACAGTATCAATTTATTTGCAATGCATGTTTACTCTGTTGGCACCCTGGATCCTATAGTACATGATGTCTACACTATATGTTCAGCTAACAGTAGCTGATTTATTGGGAATGCAGGTTCACTCTGTTGGCATCCTGGATCCTATTGCAGGTCAATTCCACACCACATGCTGTGTTAAAAGTAGCTTGTTGATTGGTAATGCAGGTTTACTCTGTTGGCATCCTGGATCCTATTGTCGTTCAAGTCCACACCATGTGCTGTGCTAACAGTAGCTAATTTATTGATAATGCAGGTTTACTCTGTTGGCATCCTGGATCCTATTGTAGGTCAAGTCCACACTACATGCTGTGTAAACAGTAGGTTATTTATTGGTATTGCAGGTTAACTCTGCTGGCACCCTGGTTCCTTTTGTTGGTCAATAGGTTTTACCGTTGAACTCTCCTTCTGTCTGTGCACCTGGGCTGTTATATTCTTACTTGAAATCTGTATTCTAAAATTACCTCATTTGATGTGTTGTAATTTATTGGTAATGCAGGTTCACTCTGTTGGCACCCTGGACATAATTGTAGGTGATGTCTACACCAGACAAGTTTACACATACTTGTAAACTAAGTCATTTCTTTGCAGAACAATACAGATCATCACATGGACATTAAAATCGAGGAATCTTCTATTCCGGAGATCGTTCCTTGCAAAAAAACAGAAACACCAGCTTCAGATCTGAGAGAGGTAAGTATCTTCATTCCACTTTACAATACTTCTCCTTAATAGCATTTCGAGATTAAGAGTTGTTTTTCCACAATTTTGTTGATGACAAACCGGAGCGTTTTGCTGTTAGGTTGTGTTTTGTACAGCAAGCACAATCAATATTGATGGAAGGATGGAAAAATAAACTATCTGTCCCATGCAATACTCCCACCCACGACCGTCAGCTTTGTGCGATGTTGCTCTGATCGCTGAGCTTCTGGGGATGCAGTATAATGCCATTTGCAAAAGGTGGATATATGTGAAGCTAACATAAGTTTGGCACAGTCACATTGTGTTATTCTTATTATGTACTGTGTATGTACATATCTATGTATTTTTGTATGTTAATAGTCTGATGCTTTTGACTCGAGTAAAAAAAAATGTTTTAGTTGCTCACTGTGGACTTCCTAAGTGAATTAGGATATCTGTATTCCGGCCAGAAATCCATGAATGCTGCAGATAGGAGCTGGATTTGACTACCCTCACGAGTGGCCTCTGTGCGTTTTCACTTCACTTCATTGCTGGGATGTTTCAAACGTATGGCAATGGAGTATTGCAAGAACATGTAGTTGACCATAAGCATGGAGATAATTGAAGATGAGAGTTAAAAGTAAAAGAATATTCCAAAATCTTATGGAGAATGACATTGCTAATACTTTTATTTGTAAGTACATACTGAAAAAACTTCTTACAGCCATTTACCCTTTTGTCCGGCCCATAGGAGGTGTTGATGAGCCCTGAAATATAGTAAACAATTAGTATACGATTATTGCCTCTTGGGAGGAACCGTCTGAGCATTTTCCTTTGTTTGAAGATTCACATAAGAGGACATAGTTTATTATAAATTACAGAATTTTAGATTATATCCACTTATCTGTATATTGTTCCTCTCTGGAACTAGTATGGGATGGACAGTACAAACGTAATTAAGGAAATGTTATCTTAACTTCAGCTGACCAGTGCTGTACAATTACATTGTTTGTTATTTTTGTAAAAGTACAGACAAAGAAATAAATTATTCCATCTCTTCCCTAGGATGTGGAAGAAGATCTTCAGGGACGAGAAAATGTTGGAAGGGGAAATGATTTAAATGAGTAAGTGTTCAACGTACAATATACGTGATCTTTCGCTTGACATGTGCATGGCTGTAAGTTTTGGATTTGAATAAGTTTGGTTTGCAAAGTGAGATATTTCTCTCATTGTTTTTTTCTCATCCCTGAAGTTGATATTATTATTAACTTTTTTCTTAGCAGCCCACAAATTGTCCATTCTCGTTCAGTGTTCTCACTGTCTGGAAATATTTAGGAAACGTCTGTCAATCTGTTGATGGGAGCTATTTTTGTCTTTTGGAAATATGCTTGGAAGAAATCAACATGTCGGAGAGATAAGAATGTGAATGTGTTTTGTAAGGAACATCCATTACTTCACACTTCCCCACTGTGTCTTCAAACCATATGTTTCTTCTGTAAACAAAAACAAAAAGCTTTCCCTTGACTGAAAATTACTCATTGATAATCCAATAAAAGATCTAATACAACTAATCATTAACCATAGGGCGATTTTGGATATTTATGATGTATATACATAATACTACATAATAATGCTACGTTTTTGTTAGACAGATAGAGAAGGACATATTCGGTAGACATGTCTTGTAGAGAGGTACACAAAGGTAGACAGGTCCTGTATAGCCTAACGCCACCATAACTGGATACATGTATTTCAGTGTAGCCTCTACTTGTCTGCATGTAATTTTATTACAATATCCCCCTGGCACTATAACCCAAGCCTACCAAGCGATCGCTTCCCAGCCATTTAGCCTGCAGATATTGGGGTGACGCGTGGCCAGCGCATGAGATCTCTTCGGCCGTTAATCTTGGTTTTCGTGACCGGGGCGTTGTCAGACAGCTACTTAATTATCCTCACGATGCTGAGTGCACCCCGTTCCAGCCCTCACTTCAGTTAGAGTTTCTAAAATCCCTGACGGAGCCGGGAGTCGAACCCGGGGCCACCGGGTGAGAGGTAGGTGCGCTATCCTAACACTACGGGGCCGGCGATTACAGTATAGCCTAAAGTAAACATCACTCATATTTGTGCTTTAAGTAGAGTATTACAGTATAGCCGGATCCAAGAACCATGGTGAGTAAGATTTAATGGAAATTTAAAATATATGTAAAACACAATATTAAATTTGAACAATGTGAAAAATTGTATATATTTTAACTGGAATTATATGTCTGTAACATTTGGGGCCTATGTTATTGCTGTTATTATATGGTTATGTGGTGCGTGAGTTGTATATTATAACATTAATGTTGGCTTTAGTCACGTACTATCTTGTGTCAATGGGTACAGAGAGACTTCATTTAATAGTCTCATGAATCTGTGTTGTGGTTTTGATTTGTCACTCACTGATTATCTACGCTCTTGAATTTTACCTGATAAGAGCATTTGAGTTTATTACATTAAAAAAATCTTCTCGGCACGCCGGAAGGCGGAGGTAGATTTCACCGGGCAAACTTTGTGATAGGCGAGAATAGGCAGAATGTACAGGTTTTCGTAGAAGGATCAGACCTCATTTATTGCTAGAAAGTATTTTATAATTGGAGCTTAATTAACTTTCTATTTCGTCTTTTTATGCATATTTAAAAAAAAATATTGTCTTAAGGGGACGGTAACCTTCTCGTCATTAGGGGTCCATTTTTATACTTGTGGTCACACTGTCGTTATGCAAGATTTCGACACTGATGTGCAACTATCTAACGGTCTGTTACTTCTTCACGCAAAATGTTATCTCCCGCAGAGATTTAGGTTGGTTCCTCAGTTTAGGGGCAGCGACAACGCGGTCATGGAACCCCGTGTATTTTGGGTGTGTATAGAATCTATCTGATAAACGGTGTTAATTGTGATGGCTGTACATGTCTGTAATTCAGGTAAGGATTGCAGACGGTCAATTTCAAGTATTAGTTCCTAATTTTGCTACCAAATACTACCGTCAACGACACCTAGCTGTGAACTTGGCTACTAGATGCAACCGCAACCAGCTACTCGCAACGAACGTTGGATCTTCCCTTCCGAAGAAAAGCATACTGTATTTTTAGCGCTATTAGAAAATCCGACGACTTCAGCCGGCTTTGAACCCACGACCTTGGGCATAGAAGTTCAGCGTGCTAGCAGTTACGTCACCGAAGCCGCTTCCCACAAAGTTCGATGGAAAACTGAATGTGATCGCGTGCAATGGCGTTGTCATGGCAACGTCTGATGGCTCATCCCTCATCAATTTACTGGTGCTATCATGGTAACCTCTGATGGCTCTTGGCATTTTCTTCTAATTCCGAAATCATTTTGCTCACCCCTTGGCGTAATGGTGGGTCATATCAAAAATTCTTTCAGACAAACGGTTTAGGTAATCATTATGGGAATATTGTCCATATTGTACGGTTTTGATATTGTGCCTATTAACAGAGAGATCGTTAATATTTCCCGAAAAAAACCACTTTTTCCCACACCTTTAGTCAATGGTTGGTGCTATCAAAAAACTTATCAAACATAATTTTTTTGGCCTTATCCGACACATAGTATGAACGTTGAAAGGATTCGATATTTCACATATTAAGAGAGTTATAGCCATATTTCACTTTTTCGAAAAAAGACCCCCCCACCTTCGGCCGATTGTGCCCGTTAACGAACTCCACTGAGATTTTATAGGAATATATATTATGTAAGAAATTCATAGTGATTGGTGCAAAATTGCGGTAGTTATCGTGTCCACAGGAAAGTGATATATATGTAATTATTTATTAACGTTTGAACTGACGGTGGTATTGAGGTTTAGGGGACGTGAAACGCGAAGATATGTCGAAATTTTCCGGAAGTCGAAACATGGTTCAGCACTAGAAATTATGAGTAGCCATGAGAAAGGAATCATTTTTACGCACAAGAAGGTTTGATAATGTGCAAGGAAGACATTTAGAAAATTTTAGCCTGAAGAAAGATTGTTATTTAGAGAAGAAATGGAAATTTTATGTCTGAATTATTTTAACCAAGAGAGTATGATTGGAATAGCGATCAGGAAAGTGCACAGTTTTGAGAAGTTACGGGAGAGAAACCAGTTTTGGTTAGCGAGACGACACGACAAGGATACTTGAAGGTCGGACACGCGCCAAAAGACCCAAGGATGGGATAGCTCAAAAACATCAGATTTGATAACATGGAAGTAGCCAATCAGATTAAAGGAAGATTACGAGGGATTATATAATTATTAAAATTATTTTAATATTATAACGGATTGGAGTGTATCAAAAATATAAGGAGGGAAGAGGAAATTTAATTGGCAAGACATAAATTAAATTAGGTGACTACGAGAGAAGATATGAGCAAATAAGTGAGTTTATGAACTAGTGAGATGCTAGTGCGGTAAATTTGAGAGGAAAAATGAACTTAGGAGGCTAGCAGCAGAGAAGGAACGAGGTTCTTATCATTCGAGTATTCCAAGAGCCAACACGTATTGAAAATCGCTCTACAATTAGTATGCAATGGCAACCAAGAAAAGCGTAAGACTACAGAAAGAAATACCTTGCTAATAAGCAACTACAAGAGATTATATGAATAAATATTGGAAATAAGAAGAAATTTAGAAATGATTTATGGAATAAATCTGCAGAAAATTATAAGCTCGAATTAGAGAAGTCATACTTTGAGATACTCTACAAATATTCACTTTCCTATACGTGAAACTTTAGCCCGACATACGAGAACGCAGAAGAAAGTATTTTCACTACACTGCAATATTTTAGAAAAACATCTACAAGACACTTAATAAGATGTTTTCAAGATCAGGTCGGAGGGGAGAAACTGTAGCTAACGACTTTAGTGAACTGTGAACGATGTTCTAATTTCACTATGGAGGGAGGTTAAATCTACACTAACTAAGCGAAGTTCAGCGATGATCATAGCAATACAACAATGGAACTTCACTGCAGTACAAACAGCAGTAAGCTTGGAAACCAGAAGCAAACTATTACAACGAGAAGAAATTCACATGTGGAGGTGATTTCTCATCGTAAGCATGTCACTATCTACGAACTAACATCAGTAACTTCTAGAGAGCGGCCGAATGAAGAAGTGTCATAAAAGAAGCGAATGCTGAATACAGATCGTAGATCGCGAAGAGAGAAAATGGAGGCGCGAGCGAGGTCATTGGCAGGCAGCGAGGAGGAAGGCTGGTGCATATCAGCTGGAAACCGGTCGAGCAGTCTCACCTGCAAGCAGAACAGCAGGAACTCGGAGAATTCAGGCACGCGTTCATTGGCATGTGGGCGTACTCCCAGCGCACGTGGCTGAATTCCTCATTTGTTAAGGTCCACAGATTCTGTATCAAGCGTTCCAGACAAAAGGTAGACCAGTGATTTTTAACAACTATGTAGCTAGTATTGTTTATGCGTTATTCCAGTGTTTGACCAACTTCTGACTATTTTATTTCTAGTTCATGTTATTGTTGTTGCTACAAAATTTTGAAATTTTCTTTGATTCAACGAATATTGTTAGTGACGTATTTTTCTAACATGTATTGTTAATATTTTCACATTAACTATTTTTCACTCGTGCAAGCTAACTTCTTTTGAACTTTTCATTTATTTAATTTACACCGGAGAGTGAAGTAATTTCGTTAATGTATTGTAACAAGTTGTAATAAGTTGTTACAAGCGAAGCATTGTCATGAATACAATTAGAGAAACAGAAGGGATATTGTTATCCGGAATAAAGCAAGTTCGTTAGATGAACGAGATATAATGTAAACAGAAACGTTAACTGTTGTCAGGAGTGTTCGACAATTGCGTTTGAGACACTCAAGTATAGGCAAAGCGAATATTACAAATTTTACTGGATAAATATGAGGGAATCCATAGCAATAGTAGTGCGATCCTGTGAACGGTGTCAAAATAATATGTATAATTCTGATCTCTTATTTGAGAAACCGAAAGCAATCATTCCAACGAAACCATTGGAATTGTTCAGCCAAGTTATTTATGATCCAGCTCCCGAGAGTCTTAGAGGCAACCAATATGTACTCGTCACCATGGATGTATTTTTGAAGATTGTAATGTTAAACCCGATGCAGAAAGCCACGACAAAGACGGTTGTACATCATCTAGAAAGAAACGTGATACCAAAATTAGGAAAACCACAAAAATTAATCACGGATCATGAAACTCAGTATACGTCTGCAGAATTTGAAGAAACAATGAACAGACTAAATATTAGTCATATCTACAGTTCTGTACGCAGTCCACAGACGAATCCGATTGAACGAACGATGCTGGAATTTTCCAAATACATACGCCAGTACAGTTCGGAAAACCATGCTAATTGGGTGAAGATAGTCCCATTGATTGAATACTGTATCAATAGTACTCGCCATGAATGTACAAATGAGATCCTTAGTGTGTTGCACTTCGAGGAAAAACCGATCAGACCTTGGAATGGAATCATCGATATTCAAGAGGATACCGAACCATCAATGGCACGAAGAATAGAGAGAGCGAGAGAGCACTTGAATAAACAGGCTGAGAAGAGGTTGAAGAGAACGCGAGGGAAACGGTTCAGTCACCCATTAAGAGAAGGGGATCTTGTACTCATAAGGATTCCAGTTAAGGTGGATGTTTTGAGAAAGGTGTGTATAAAATTATCAAATCTGTTCCGTGGACCTTTCAAAGTTTATGGTAACTGCTACGCAATTGCTAGACTAAATGACAATCGGATAATTGGAAAGTATAATCATTCCAAACTTAAAAGATTCTACCCCAAGATCCAATAAGGAGTATAATTTCGACTACATGATTATTATGGAAAAAAGAATGTATTAACAAAAAGTACATACTCAACTTTCTATTTAAGGCCGAAAGGGGAAATGCACTCAAAATTATGAGTAGCCATGAGAAAGGAACCGACAGAGATTCGAACAGAGAGGCTGAGAAAAAAATGTGTATAAAATATTTCGTGATCTGAGTTATTTTTACGCACAGGAAGGTTTGGTAATGTGCAAGGAAGAGATTTAGAAAATTTTAGCCTGATTAAAGATTGTTATTTAGAGAAGAAATGGAAATTCTATGTTCTGAATTTTTTTAACCAATGGAGTATGATTGGAATAGCGATCAGGAAAGTGCACAGTTTTGAGAAGTTACGGGAGAGAAACCAGTTTTGGTTAGCGAGACGACACGACAAGGATACTTGAAGGTCGGACACGCGCCAAGAGACCCAAGGAGGGGATAGCTCAAAAACATCAGATTTGATAACATGGAAGTAGCCAATCAGATTGAAGGAAGATTACGAGGTATTATATAGTTATTAAAATTATTTTAATATACTGCTCAAAAAAATTAAAGCACCACTTTTTTCAATGGCCACCAAATTTGGAAAGTTGACTGCACAAGGTCGAAATTTCAGTATGACGTTTGCCCCGACGCCTACCAAGCACATGCTTCAGCACAACACCCCAACTTGTGTAGTTTCGGGATAGCGCCCCCAAAACCAGCCCAGTTTTGAAAACCGTAAATTGAAGTTTGTGAAAAACGCTGTAGGTCTTGTCGCAGGTTGCCAAAGCAGTCGAAAATGAATGAGTCTTGCTCTTAAGGTTCCATAAACACGTTGAAATCGTTACATTTGACGTTTCGGCATTTTCAACCCCCTTCATCATCCCCTAAACATGGACTACCATTGGGGGCGCCTGAGAAGGTACCGGATGTGTTTAACCACCTGAAAACCTGCACACCGTCCTCAGTTGCTGATTGCAGTAAGTTCTTAAGGCCTCCGGCAATGTTCACCCCTCCTAACACCCTCAACTGGCAAGGCACCAAACCACCCCGTCTTGATTCACCCCTAAGGAAGGTTTAAATCGAGATTTTTATCAGTGCTGCTAATGGGGGGGTCTTCCCCTAACGTTTCAAAAGAGGACCTGCACCAGTATCGCCACCCCTTCCCCTGCAACCCCCGTTTGTATGATTTTTCGAATCAGGCCCTTTTTAAGGGCTGAAATGAGGTCTTAATCGCTGAAAGGGCTGTAAAGGTCCTTAGAAGTAGTGGTGAGACGAAATCAACCCCTTCCGATGTTTGATTGACATTCCATCCCCCAAAGTTGACATTTTTGCACCCTCAACCCTCCCTGTCTGGACGCGTAACGCGTCATGGCAGAGTTTTCAGAGTTGGATCAAAATGAAGCTTATGGCCTGAAATGGAGCCCAAAACAGCAGGTTGGATGGAAATTCATCGGTAGGGTGGGAAACGGGACCAAAAAGTTTTCAAAGAAGTTAACAGCCTCTAGTAAGTACACCAATGCATAGGCAACCCACATCACGTCATTTTTCTCCCATTGCCAAACTTTGTAACCTATTGCCGATCATAGGCAACCCACACGCACGGATGTGATGTGGGTTGCCTGTGCATGGGCGTACTTACTGTAGGCTGTACACTTTTTTGAAAAATTTTGGTCCCGCTTCCCAACCTACCGATGAATTTCTATCCAGCCTGCTGTTTTGGGCTCCATTGCAGGCCATAAGCTTCATTTTCATCCAACTCTGAAAACTCTGCCATGACGCATTACGCGTCCAGACAGGGAGGGTTGGGGGTGCAAAAATTTCGAATTTGGGGGACGGAATGTCAATCATCGATCGGAAGGGGTTGATTTCGTGTCACCACTACTTCTAAGGACCTTTACAGCCCTTTCAGCGATTAAGACGTCGTTTCAGCCCTTAAAAAGGGCCTGATTCGAAAAATCATACCAACGGGGGCTGCAGGGGAAGGGGTGGTGACAAAGGCACTGTTCCTTTTTTGAACTTCACTGCAGTAGAAACAGCAGTAAGCTTGAAGACCAGAAGCAAACTACTACAACGAGAAGAAATTCACTGATAAAGATCTCGATTAAAACCTTCCTTAGGGGTGAATCGAGAAGGGGTGGTTTGGTCCCATGCCAGTTGAGGGTGTTAGGGGGTGTGGACATTGCCGGAAGCCTTAAGAACTTACTGCAATCAGCAACTGAGGACGGTGTACAGGTTTTCAGGTGGTTAAACACACCCGGTACCTTCTCAGACGCCCCCAATGGTAGTCCATGTTTAGGGGATGATGAAGGGGGTTGAAAATGCCCAAACGTCAAATGTAACGATTTCAACGTGTTTGTGGAACCTTTAAGAGCAAGACTCATTCATTTTCGACTGCTTTGGCAACCTGCGACAAGTCCTGCAGCGTTTTTCGCAAACTTCAATTTGCGGTTTTCGAAAATGGGCTGGTTTTCGGGGTGCTACCCCGAAACTACTCAAGTTGGGGAGTTGTGCTGAAGCATATGCTTGGTAGGCGTCAGGACAAACGTCATACTGAGATTTCGAGCTTGTAGGTCAACTTTTCAAAATTTGGTGGCCTTTGAAAAAAGTGGTGCTTTAATTTTTTTGAGCAGTATATTATAACGGATTAGAGTATATCAAAAATACAAGGAGGGAAGAGGAAATTTAATTGGCAAGACAAATTAAATTAGGTGACTACGAGAGAAGATATGAGCAAATAAGTGAGTTTATGAACTAGTGAGAGGCTGGTGCGGTACATTTGAGAAGAAAAATGAACTTAGGAGGCTAGCAGCAGAGAAGGAACGAGGTTCTTATCATTCGAGTATTCCAAGAGGCAACACGTATTGAAAATAGCTCTACAATTAGTATGCAATGGCAACCAAGAAAAGGATAAGACTACATAAAGAAGAAATACATTGTTAATAAGAAACTACAAGAGATTATATGAATAAATATTGGAAATAATAAGAAATTTAGAAATGATTTATGGAATATATCTGCAGAAAATTATAAGGTCGAATTAGAGAGATGGTATATTGACTTTCACGGCCGGTGAATTAAAACTCAGAAATTCTTCAAGGTTAGTGCCGTGTCTTGTGTGGGGTTTCGCCTAGAACACCAAGCTGGCTCATCGACGGGTTCTTGGTGTCCCCGCCCAGACCCTCACAAGAGGAACGAACTGAGCGCTACCTCCCTTTGCATAGAGTGCAACTGCACTACTTTACTGCGGGAACTAATAGTTCAAGCAGCCTCAACATCCTTATGGAGGCTTCCAAAAAGATGGTATATTGGCTTTCACAGCCGGTGAATTAAATTAAATTAAATTAACCCCACACAAGACACGGCACAAACCTAGAAGAATTGCTGAGTTCGAATTAGAGAAGTCATACTTTGAGATACTCTATATATATTCACTTTCCTCTAAGTGAAACATCAGCCCGACATATGAGAACGCAGAAGAAAGTATTTTCACTACACTGCAATATTTTAGAAAAACATCTACAAGACACTTAATAAGATGTTTTCAAGGTCAGGTCGGAGGGGAGAAACTATAGCTAACGACTTTAGTGAACTGAGGATGATGTTCTAATTTCACTATGGAGGGAGGTTAAATCTACACTAACTAAGCGAAGTCCAGCGATGATCAAAGCGATACAATAATGGAACTTCACTGCAGTAGAAACAGCAGTAAGCTTGAAGACCAGAAGCAAACTACTACAACGAGAAGAAATTCACATGTGAAGGTGATTTCTCATCGTAAGCATATCACTATCTACAAACTAACATCAGGAACTTCTAGAGAGCGGCCGAATGAAGAAGTGTCATAAAAGAAGTGAATGCAGAATCCAGATCGTAGATCGCGAAGAGAGGAAATGGAGGCGCGAGCGTGGGTCATTGGCAGGCAGCGAGGAGGAAGACTGGTGCATATCAGCTGGAAACTGGTCGATCAGTCTCACCTGCAAGCAGAGCAGCAGGAACTCGGAGAATTCAGGCACGCGTTCATTGGCATGTGGGCGTACTCCCAGCGCACGTGACTGAATTCCTCATCATTTAAGGTCCACAGATTCTGTATCAAGCGTTCCAGACACAAGGTAGACCAGTGATTTTAACAGCTATGTAGCTAGTATTTGTTTATGGGTTATTCCAGTGTTTGACCAACATCTGACTATTTTATTTCTAGTTCATGTTATTGTTGTTGCTACAAAATTTTGAAATTTTACTTTGAGTCAACGAATATCGTTAGTGACGTATTTTTCTAACATGTATTGTTAATATTTTCACATTAACTATTTTTCACTCGTGTAAGCCAACTTCTTTAGAACTTTTCATTTACTTAATTTACACCGGGGAGTGAAGTAATTTCGTGAATGTGTTGTAACAAGTTGTAATAATTTGTAACAAGCGAGGCTTTGTCAGAATGAAATTAGAGAAACAGAAGGGATATTGTTATCCGGAATAAAGCAAGTTCGTTAGATGAACGAAATATAATGTAAACAGAAACGTTAACTATTGTCAGGAGTGTTCGAAAATTGCGTTTGAGACACTCAAGTATAGG
Source organism: Meconema thalassinum (assembly GCA_946902985.2). NCBI lineage: Eukaryota > Metazoa > Arthropoda > Insecta > Orthoptera > Tettigoniidae > Meconema > Meconema thalassinum. Next base: position 151,036,627 of record OX336397.1, read on the forward strand.
CAAAGCGAATATTGTGAAACCCAGAATTTTTTTAATTATTATAGTATAAACAGTATGCGAATTTTGAAGCATTGCTGATGAACAGAAGGAGAGGTGTGATATTGCTGATCAACCTATTGTCATAGAGAAGTCTTGAGAGACCACAGTAAAGATATTTCATATCAGATGAAATTAAGAACGTGTGGTAAAGTGTATTTTATTGAGTAACGAACACGAGCAGACTAAATTCAGAAAGAAGCTATAAGTTGTAACAGAGGTGTATAATTAAAGCATTAGAAGGAAGTATGACATATTTGTGTGAGAAAGAATATAAAGAGGTATTACGAATGTATCGTTTAGTTGAACAAATAAGTAAAGAATAGCACGGAGTTGTATAATCGACAGAATGGATGTACACGGAGGAGTTTGTTTCTTGAAAGTATTAGAGCAGTAATATTCAGTAGGGTTACTGATTCTCTTACATTGTCGAATGTATTTGAGATGGTTTAGAATTTTGTGAACGTGCTAAATAAGAAATGTATGCGAAGATTTATTCCTGAAAGAAGTGTATTAGAGACACGTAAAGGTTATTCACAGAGTGTGAAGATTAAGGAGATTACAGCGAGAAAATATGGCAGTATGTCAACAAAGTAATTTGGAAGTTGAATTTTTAAAGCATTGGAAATGTGAGTAGTGAGGATATAATGCCACGCACACATATAGAGTTGTATAAAGTTATCTGAAAGTCTTGTGTCGTAGTTCAAAAATATTATTAAAGTTATTAGTAAACCGGAAATGTAAAAAAATGGAATAGTAATGAACTTAATTGTTTGATACACATATTCACATGGATATAACGATATAATTTCATTATCAAACAGAAGTATTGTGTGAATTAAGAAAGTGAGACAAAATGAACTTTATATAAGTAAAGCAGGAGGAGAAAATCGTGCAGGTCGGGGTGATGTATATAATTGACATTTGTATAATAATAATGATAATAATAATATTTTCATTAGTATTACTAGATATAATAAGTGGATTTGGCGCAATAATGCGAATTAAAGTAATACCGATGTATTATGTAGGGAAAACGTTTGTGAAAGGTAGTAGAATTGGAAGTGTATTACTTTTGAAGTGAAACACAAGGTGTTTAAGGAAGTGTATTTAATTTGATCTACTCTAACAAAGATCATTTATAATAAATGTAAGTTTTGGTGCAGGAAGACTTATGGAAGTCATATCGATGTCCAGTGGTGACATAAATTTCAGTTTTGGTGTTTATTTAATTTTGATTTCGTTTTTTTTTATCGGATTAGGCTCATATATGTATTGTCCTATCCTAATAAATTTGCAGGCACTTTTTAGTTGGCTTGCTCCGTTTTTTTATAAGATCTGTTTTTCATTCAATGCTGAATTACGATATAACGATACTACTAGTTCGATGCAGACAGTTTTTTCGACATAACTGTACCTTATCTACCCCGAGAGTCGAGTTGCTTAGTGTCCTTTATTTTGATTTTAGGCTGTTCTGTGTGCAACTAGTTAGTAGTATGGTTAGGTATGTGTTATGTGAGTCAAGGGTTCCCTAGTCATCAGTCCGGTAGGGGAATGTTGATTTCTTAGCCAGGTATTGACATTCCTACGATCCTTTTTCCACCCGAGCGGATTCTGGAAGTTGACTTTGAGGAATTCTGGCGCAGTACTGAGCCCGAATTTATTGAGACGCAAGAGATGATGCAGTCAGGAATCGAACCTGCGGAACGAGAGAGTCGCCAATATATTAGGAAGAGCTTGCAAATAAAATACGTAGTACAGATAAGTTACTAATGCTAGTGAGAAGAGGTAGAATTATTATAAGCTTCGATTTAGTAAGAATTACGGGAGAAATGCTATTATTTTAAATGTGCATAATATCTAACATTGAGTAAATGTTGGCTAGTAAGAGCTGGAAAGCGTCACATTGATGAAGCCTTGGCGGGATACGAAGAGCTAGAACCTGTTTATGACGCGTGAGTGAGAGAGATTAACAGAGTTTTCTAGCAGCGACGAGTTGTACACGCGACACAGCGACATCGCGAGGCAGGAGCACGTCATGGCACGCGCCAATGTACATAGAGGAGTCACGTGATCGCATCTCAGCCAATTGAATAATTTACAAGCATTAGCGCGGGTATAATTATAAACATTTATTGTAATTGTTATAAACAATTGGATCATGGAAATATCAAGCTAATTGGAAATAAACGACATTGGATTAAAAACTTTTTTGAGTTTATGCCTTGATAAGGAGATAATTAGATAAGAAATGGACAGAAGCAGTTTGGGCGCTGACGCCATTTTTTATACTAAGGAAGCAGGTCTTGCTTCGAGACTAGAGGCATTCCACTTCGAACGATTGAACTGAGTAGTCGTCAAAAAGTAAAGCTCCAACTGATTGAAAATTTCAAGTCGGCGAGGAAGATTGAGATACCGTCAGGGTCAAACTTTAGAAGAAAGCCCCGCTGAATATAAGCATTGAAACAACGCATTATTTGAAGCAGAGAAACATTATTACATTTCTCCGAAGTTTCATACAACTACAGAAGTAGACTATTTATAAATACTACTCGATAACTTCTTGAGATTTACATAAAATTTCAAAGGAAACATTAAAATCTACAATTCTTCCGAAATATTCAAATATGCTTACGATGTCGACCAAATTTATAATGAAGGCAGAAACGGATATGAAATCTACAGTAGAAGATATGAGTCATTAAACACATGATGGGGAAATAGTCTACTACTGATGTTGTGGATATCGGGTGTGACTTAGCAGACAGGAAGGAAATATGAAGAAGAACTACACCATTTCCAACCGTAGTTCAGAGAAGTCACAGAATGCAACCCTACTAAGCGAGATCCTAACTCTATCATGGAATCTTCGCAGCATAATTGTCAGTCCATATACAGTCGCCGTGGAACATCGAGAGAGCAGTCGTATGAAGTGAAATTCATCAGAATCGAAGGATTCCGAAGCGTACTAGGGATGGCAGTCCATATACGAGATTCGAGATCGCAGAGCCAAGCAAGTTCAACTCAGGTCATACTGGGAGGAGCGCTGGTGTGTTTGGCCCCAGCTGGTTCGATCGAGGGCAAGGTCGGCGACCAAGAATGCGGTCCTGGCATTTCAACCTGCAGCACCAAGGAATCCGGCTATCAGCTGTTCGCTGCAATCACAGTGGCGAGAGATGTATTCGGGCAGTAAAGTATTTGAGAGTTTATGATTCATGTAGTAGTTGTTGCCATGTTGTGTGTATCTTGTGTGACCAACCTTTTAGTCATGTTTAGATGCCATTTTTGACAGTTTTAATTCAGTAGTAAATTTTCCACGTCACCGTGTGTCGTTTTGACGTGTTTTAAAATTTCTTTTAGATGATTCTACGTCTGCTTCTTTGATAATAACGAGTTTCCGATATACGCAGATGCGTTTCATAGATCAGTAAAGAGTAAAACATTACAGATGTATTAATAATATGTGCAAAGCTATTGAAAGATCTTGTAATGCATATAGATGCTGTAAAAAAACTGCATATTTTATTGGAGGTGTTACGAAACGCCATATCGATTCATAGAATGTTTCAAGGAGGTAAATAAGCAAGCTATTGTTTTAATAAGTTCTACCAGCAAGACATTTGTTGCTGTGGTGAGATGTAAAACCAGAATTGTTACGAAAGGTATTGTAAGCACATACAAAATGCAGAGATCACGATTGTACTCTAGCAATCAGCTGTGTTTCAATAAGAGCAATTGTAAGCTCATAGCAAGTCGAAAGAATTTATATTGAACGTATAAACATGTAACTTAAATACGAGAAGGAATAAATACACTCAGGTTTTTTAATGGAGTGTAGCCAAGCATTTATTGCAGTTATAAACACGAGCGTGAGGTTATGCAGTATAATTATTATATACGATGACGAATGCAGATATTACTCTTTAATGTAAATGGTTTAAAAATGTAACGTGGTTTAAATGAGAAGGTAAACTGAAAAGGAATAGGTTATCGCATGTTGAATCGCTATGATAAGTTAATAAATGGATAAATGTGTATTTAAATGAAACGTTGTAAGGCAAGTTTATATTTAGAGCTGTCTGGCTGCGTGGCTCAGGGGTAACGTTCTCGCTTGCTGAGCCCAAAGTTGCAGGTTCGAAACCTGGCGCAGTCAGCTGGCATTTGAGGGTGCGCAAATGCGAGGGAGCCGTGTCAGTACATTTACTGGCACGTTAAAGATCCCCTTCGGGGCAAAATTCCGGCACTCCGGCGTCTCTAAAAGCCAGGGTAGTTAAAAGGGACGTAAAACCAATAACATTATTATTATTATATATTTAGAGCACAAAGACGTTGTATAAGGATAGTGGTATTATTATTGTAACTTGAAAGTTATGCCATAGCATTTGGATAACGAGTAGGATTACAGATTTTCACGCATCATTGGCGATGTGATGAAATGGGGTATTTTTATTTAGGGATTGTTGGAATTCCGTGCAGAAGTGAAGGTTGTAAGGAAACGTCTTGGTTATGGACGTATGCGCTGTAGGTAAGACGCTATTATTGGAAGACCTTGTTCATTGCAGCGATAATATAGTATATCGACGTGTATAAGGGATATTTTATGATGTGATATGAGTAACATTTATGTTGTTTGAGAACAACAGAGTTAATGAGATAGGTGCATGATTGTTGAGGCACCAGGAAACCACAGGATTGACGTAATAGTAACCACGGAGGTGATCTGACATGTCGTGCATCAGTTATCGAAGTTATGAATGACTTTGACACGCAGAACAGTTATCACCTTTGTTGGTCGTGACATTTGTTCACTGGACTGGAATTATACTTTAAAGAAATGATTTAGGTGATGCTTCTGTGTATTAAGGAAAGAAAGGAAGTTTTTAAGGGAAGATCTAAGAAGATGTATTTTGATCTATCAAGTAACATCATGCAGGTCGAGATGGTTGTACATAATGTATATAAATTGTTAAATAGTAACTATATTCAAGTCAATTTTATGTGTTATTGAAGTGAGTTAATATTCATGATGATCTATCAAATTTTATTGTATTGTGTAGGATATGTGATATGTAAACGTTAGTCAGATCTGAGCGTAAGCGATACTCAGATATTTGAGAGGATCCATTAGGTGATCCAGGTAAATATTTTAGACCAGATGTCTAGGTTAAAGGTTATTGTGACTTTATTCATGTCAGGACGAAGAAAGGTCTTTAGATGCGACAAATTCGCAGATACTTAATTATTTTGCAGAGAAAGTTTATTTGTGTGTTAAATTTTTGTTGTGTTTTTTATGAATAAACGTTAGCAGACTCTCATTAGTCTGCCTGTCCCCTTTTTTTAAATATATCATGATTCTTCAGTTAACGATCAAAGGCGGTGTTACTGCTGGCAAGATACAGGCGCCCACATAATTTGTAACCGTAACCCTTGTGATCCGAGAGTTTCGTCCTACCATACTTTATTGTAGAGGTCATTAATTGTATCTTGTTAGTAGTACGACCGTGTTTTGATATCGATGTTCCGAGAAGTTCCTAGCTGTTTATCTAGGGGATATGTTGATTTATCTGGCTGGCTATCAGCAGTCCTTGCGATCATTCCCATCCTCGAATATAGGTAGTGGCTATGCGAATTTCGGGTACAGTACCCATTGCAATAGCTTTCTAATGAAATCTACCTAACAAATCCTAATCTACACAACTATACATTAGTACACCACACAGCATACACACAAAGCTGAAATTCAAGATCGTTTTTCTGAAGTGAAAATGCATCTGTCATCAAATCGTGTCAGATTATGGAAGATCTTTTGTCGGTGCTGCAACAGTGATGAAAGCTATTAACTCACTTCTGACAAAATAATCACCAAGCATCATCCCTCCGTTGGTAGAAAAGCAAATAGCATGGCAATTTATTCCCCCTAGATACCCACATTTTGGAGGATTATGAGAAGCGGCCGTTAAAATAGCAAACATACATTTATACACATCATCTCAAGGAAGAGTACATTCCTTTGAGGAGATATATACTCTGCTTTGTTATATTGAGGCAACCCTGCATTCGCGGCCTCTTACGCCCCTCACAAGAGACCCCAACGATCTGGATATTCTCACGCCCGCTCATTTTCTTATTGGTGGCTCACTGGTCCAACCAGTACAGTCGAATAAAGTTCAACAATCAGGCAATCGACTGTCTCGTTGGCAACATTTGAAGAAACTTTCACAGTTGAGTTGGCAAAGATGGCAACAAGAATATTTACAAGAATTGCAGAAAATAAATTAATCGTGCCCCTCTAATCAGTGCATTGAGTTGAACACACTAGTGCCGCTCATTGAAGAAGGGTCACCACCTCTAAGGTGGTCACGAGGTCGAGTAATTCAAAGTTTATCCGGGATCATTTGGCGAGATTCGATTTGTCACAGTGAAAACAGCGGGAGGAAGCTTTACGAGAAGTGTCAGGAAGCTGGGCCCCCTTTTCATGGAGAACTTCAAGGAATAATTATCAACCTGATTACAGTTTATATTGGGCTATTATGTTCTCGTCAGATTTAGTTTTTGAAATTTATATTGAAATGTTATTGTTTGCGTACTTAACATACTTAACTGTACATGATTTTGACAGCGCATCTTTCAAGGACAGCCAGAGATGTTAGGGAGATTATCGGAAAAATCAATCTGTTTTGGTTTTACATTTCGACCGTTCGTAATGTGCTGCTATTAGCGCCCTCTATGCTTGTGCTACTTTTGTAAGCTCCTTGCTTTTAGAGAATTCATAACTCTGCGCTGTCGGTAGTCAATTGTCACACAACCATGGAATTGGTAATACGATACAAGGCAATATAAGCTAGCAGTAAAAGTCATTCTATTAAAGAGGACAAATATCATTAAACCACCAAACAAACAGCAAAAACAAACCCAACTAACTACCAATGACTTTAATACACAGTTCAAACAAAGGTTCTTTTATGAATATCACGAAACCCCAGAATTAATTCTCTCACTGAACCCGGATAGAAACGTTAATGACATCACTCATGGCGCTTTTGTTCTATTGGGCATAGTAGCTAACTTAATCAAACAACGACATTAACAGTAGCGACTGTTTGAAGTATTAATACTTGGCCTCCTTGATACAATTAGCTTTGAGAGACCCGTGTGCATAGAACACATATATGCCATAAAATAAATGAATTATTCAACTATGGTCAATCATATGAAAGACGCAACACACACATTTACTAGCGTACAGCGTGAAATGACTTTAATACACAGTTTAAACAAAGGCTCTGTTATGAATATCATGGAAAACCTGGAAAAAGTTCTGTCACAGAATCTGAACCCAGATAAGAACGTCAATGACATCACTCACGGCGATGTTGTTCCATTCGGCATGCTAGCTAACTTCATCAACCAACGACATTAACAGTGGTGACTGTTTGAAGAATTATCACTTGGCCTCCTAGATTCAATGAGGTTTATATGAATTCTGGCTCAATTCACTGCATCATAACAACAGCAATTTCTTTGGAACCAAGAAATCCAATGTAAGTTCTCTATTATATCTTAATTTCCCTTCATATTTATATAACACTAGCTATTTTACCCGGCGTTGCCCGGGAGGTGTATTTACATTTTATAGAATGATACATGCCAATATACAGTATTACGCAAGGTATATTCATTTTGCCCCTAAGTGAGTTTAAAACATAGTTCTCCTGGGCTCTGAAGTTAATCAAGTGCAATATTAACTCACTGCAAATCTAGGCGAAAGGTACTGTCGAGTACAATAACGTAGTCAATCACAAAACGGGTTGTATATGGACATTTCTCAAGGACCTAGTCTCACAATTACAGTACTTTCTTTATAATCTTTATTTTTGTTGAAATGGGTGTAATTTAGACGTCTTGTTCACGTAGTTCTCTTTCATTCTTAAATTGTTGCATCTACATTTTTGAAAGGAAACAATATTTAAATTATTCATAATGTTGAATTTTGGGCTTATGCCGTGTTTATTATATTAAAATTCGACGCGTTTCGAAAGAAACCATGCTTTTCTTCGTCAGGAATAATCTGGAATACGACAATGATTGCTAAGAAAAAGCAACAAAGAACATATAGAAAGGGGCCCAAAGATGGACGCCATTATAGCCCCATGTTAGGGACAACGGAAAGCAGCAGTGAATTACTTTCTCAGGGTTCTGATAATAGGTAGCCAGAATTCACTGAGATTGTAGCCGGTGTCGCGGTTGAAATTATCTGGGTGTTTACGTATTTCAACCGCCTCCCTGATGATTCTGGGACGATATTGCTTTATACGGGCAAGAACATCCACTCCTTGGAACATGACATCATGGCCAGGTGTTAATGCATGATCGGCAACAGCTGATTTATCAGGTTGAATGAGCCTGATACATCTATTATGTTCCTTAATGCGAGTGCATATTGTTCTCGAAGTCTGCCCGATGTAAACCTTGCCACAAGTACAGGGAACTCTGTAGATACCCGGTTGTTGCAATTTAGGCAAACTGTCCTTAGTTGGTCGCAGGAGTTGCCTAATCTTAACAGAAGTTCCAAATACAGTCCGTATGTTGTACCGACGTAGGATTTTAGCAATACGATCCGTCGTGTTATGTATGTAAGGTAGGTAAGCAGTTCCTCTTACATCTCTTTTCTCAACTGACGTCCTATTATTATTTGTTGGTTTCAGAACCGTAGAGATCAGAAGAGATTAGAAACCTCTATGGGGAGAATATTTTCCGACTGATGTCTAGATTTAGTAGGTTACGACGCAAGAAGGTGTGTCTTATCTCTTCACTCACTTTTCTCCTAAGATGCCGGGATCATGATATTCTACCGAATTTTGTTATGTTGAAGCATACCTTCAGAACAGCTAAGGCAACGAGAATCTATCGTCGTGCAAGCAAGGCGTTATTGATAGAGAGGTTACAGCATACACGTAAGCAGTTGGATTTTATTTCGAGGGAGTTACTACAGCTACATCTACGCCTCTCGAACTTCGTAAGTGAGGAATTATGGAAGATCTTTGATCGTGTTTCTTCAGTGCAAGCTAACAGCGTTCTAGATCAGGTGAGGGCAAGACATATTTCCAAATATGATAGGTTATGTCAGATGCAGAAATCTCAAGCCATTAGACTTGATGCTAACAAGGTTGTCGTAAATTTGTCCAGCATGCCCCTAAATGATACCCAACAGGCAGTTCTCGCTAAAGGTCTCAATTTTTCTGTAGCGCCTAGAAGAATTCCTATTGAAGAACTTATTACATCTGTAGAATCCTCGGTACATCACCTCACACCTGAAGAGGCCGAGGAAGCCAGACAAGAATGTTCCAGAGTTCTCAAGAACGCTAAGCCACCTAATACCAACTTAAAACAAAGCGAAAGCCGGGCACTTAAAGATCTAAGGGACAATTCTGATATTATCGTTCTCCCCGCTGACAAGGGTAACGCGACAGTGGTGTTGGATAAGGTTGATTATGATTCCAAGATCTCGTCTTTGTTATTAGATCCTGTATATAGGATTAATAGTCGTGATCCTACTACTCGCTACTCAAATGTCACCGTCAAATTGATCAAGCAATCATCTATTCCAGCGGATGCAGCGAAGACTCTCCTTCCAGGGGATGCTATTCCTCCGAGACTCTATGGTCTTCCTAAAATACATAAAGAAGATGTTCCTCTTAGACCTATTGTTAGTACGATTGGTTCTCCTACATATGCCCTTTCCAAATACTTAGGTAGGCTACTTCAGCCGCTTCTGGGTAACACGCCTTCGTACATTATGGATTCCACACACTTCGTGGAAAAGTTGAAAGCTATAACACTTCAGCCGGGTGATATCCTATTGAGTCTCGACGTGGTGTCTCTGTTTACGAGAGTACCTATTGATGGTGTTATGTCTCTCATTAATGGCTTTTTTCCTGAAGACATCACAAGACTTTTTTATCACTGCATGACCTCCTCCTACTTTCTATGGAATGGGAATTTTTATGAGCAGACTGATGGTGTGGCCATGGGTAGTCCTCTCTCTCCTGTTGTGGCTAATTTCTTCATGGAGAACTTTGAAGAGAAAGCTTTGTCGTCGGCTCCTTTCAAACCGAAGATATGGTGGCGTTATGTGGATGACACGTTCGTTGTTTGGACGGAAGGTGAGGAAAATCTTAGCCATTTCCTGGATCACCTTAATCTCCAGCACCCTTCTATTTGTTTCACCATGGAAAAGGAATCTGGCGGCAAAATACCGTTTTTAGATGTTCTCGTCACCAAGAAAGAGGATGGATCTTTAGGCCACAGCGTTTTTCGTAAGCCAACACACACCAATAGATATCTCCACGCAAGTTCTCACCATCACCCTGCCCAGAAACATGGTATCCTTACAACTCTAACTACCCGGGCTAGGAGGATTTGTGAAGTGTCTTCTTTACAAGAAGAAATTAATACCTTGCGAACCACCTTTGAGAGCAACGGTAATAGCAAGGCTTTGATCTCTACGGTTCTGAAACCAACAAATAATAATAGGACGTCAGTTGAGAAAAGAGATGTAAGAGGAACTGCTTACCTACCTTACATACATAACACGACGGATCGTATTGCTAAAATCCGTCGGTACAACATACGGACTGTATTTGGAACTTCTGTTAAGATTAGGCAACTCCTGCGACCAACTAAGGACAGTTTGCCCAAATTGCAACAACCGGGTATCTACAGAGTTCCCTGTACTTGTGGCAAGGTTTACATCGGGCAGACTTCGAGAACAATATGCACTCGCATTAAGGAACATAATAGATGTATCAGGCTCATTCAACCTGATAAATCAGCTGTTGCCGATCATGCATTAACACCTGGCCATGATGTCATGTTCCAAGGAGTGGATGTTCTTGCCCGTATAAAGCAATATCGTCCCAGAATCATCAGGGAGGCGGTTGAAATACGTAAACACCCAGATAATTTCAACCGCGACACCGGCTACAATCTCAGTGAATCCTGGCTACCTATTATCAGAACCCTGAGAAAGTAATTCACTGCTGCTTTCCGTTGTCCCTAACATGGGGCTATAATGGCGTCCATCTTTGGGCCCCTTCTATATGATCTTTGTTGCTTTCTCTTAGCAATCATTGTCGTATTCCAGATTATTCCTGACGAAGAAAGGCATGGTTTCTTTCGAAACGCGTCGAATTTTAATATAATAAACACGGCATAAGCCCAAAATTCAACATTATGAATAGTAACACGGGCCGTGAAAGTCTAAATGACAATATTTAAATTATTCAATATTTGGAATATTAAGTCATCATTCTGCAGTCAGATATAATTACGATTTTTAACCCCGCACAAATGGTGTTATTAATGAGAAATGGCTTATTCATGTACATAGATCAGTGTGTAGGCTACTATAGCTGCATATTAGGGAATAGTATTGCTGTATTTACATTCCTATTATCTCATATTGGGCGGCTTTGGTGGCGCATTTGGTAGCATGCTGAGCTTCTATGCCCAAGGTCGCGGGTTCAAATCCGGCCGATGTCATCAGATTTTTGAAGAGCGTTAAAATCCCTTAGTATGCCTTCCTTCGGAGGGGAAGTAAAGCCGGTGGGCCCATATCATAGGACATAGATTTATGTGATGTAAAAGAACCTTCCACTAACTACACTCGTGTGAAAGTAAAATGTGTAGGTTAAATTTGATTAACGCTATTAAGTTCCAACGGTCACCGCCAGGTTCTGGTTGCGTGGGTATCTATTAGCGAAGTTTGCAGCCAGGTGTCGTTGACGGTAGCATTTGGTACTAAATTAGGAACTACAGTACTTAAAACTGACTGTCTGCAGTCCTTACCTGAATCACATATAACCCACAATAATACAGCCACACAATTAACACCGGTTATCAGGCAGATTCTACACACATCCAAAGTACACGGGGCTGCATGACCGCGTTGTCGCAGCCCCTAAACAGAGGAACCAACCAACCTATCTCACCTAGTTAAAGTAAATGCAGCAACGTATAGTCCCAGTGTATTGTCAAATAAGATGCATTGATTGAGAACTCATTGGGCTACTTTAGCCCCTAAAGTATTTCGTAAGATAAGAAATATATTCTCTAAACCCATACCGTAATGATCTCTAAAATGCTATAGCGGAGTTAAAGGTGTTTAGAATCCGTGATAAATACACCATTATACAATATCATACGTCAGTAAGCACTAAAATGGCTAATACTTTGGAAAAATACGTGTGAATGAACATAAACCAACTATATAATGTATCGTATTCTTTTGCAAACGTATTGTGGGATGAACACAATTTATTTTGAGAGCCAAGATCAGATACTTGTACAAAGATCAGAACTCGTCGACATGTAGTTGGTGACGGTGATAAGCCTGTAGCAGCTAAAGAAGATGTATGACAAACAGTAGACACTACATTCATAGTTCCGTATTGAGGAGGTCAAAAGCTTGAAATGGCAGACTTGGAATATCCATACTTCACCAATCTGTGTATAATTAATGAAGAGGCTGTATGCTTGAACATCCAAGCCTTTTCTAATCAAAGCGGCTTGAAGTAACACGACGTGGTGGAAAGTACAACTCTTGGTAAAGAAGTTAGCACAAAGTATATGGTGTCTAACATCCAAGCCTTTTCTAATCAAAGCGGCTTGAAGTAACACAACGTGGTGGAAAGTACAACTCTTGGTAAAGAAGTTAGCACAAAGTATATGGTGTCTAAAAGGAAAGCAATGGAAAAAACGGATATAATTATAAAAGTGACTAAGATGAAAAAATATGTTAAAATCACTGTGCAATTCTAATTTAAATGCCATTGAATGAACATAAATTTAATAAATACGATAACTTGCTTGAGGTTAAGACAATGTTTCTTTGAAAAAATGATCTGTCTATTGTTTAAAATTTTATGGGTGTAGCAAAGTCCAAATACTAAAATAGACGGTAGTAAGAAATGAATTAACGTCAGTGCTAGTTCTGGAAAAATACGTAAATACGAATGGAGCGCTACTGTGAAAAGATCCTGTACCTGTCTGAGTGTTGAATCGGCAGGTAGTTTAAAGCAGCCAGGAGGGATGCGATCCAGCTGGCAGTGAAAATGCCGCGGCGATCACAGTCGGTTGGTGCTGCAACCTATCTTGTCTTGTGTTAAATGGACAGGCAGTTTAAAGCAGCTTGGACGGATGTGATCCAGCTGGCAGTGGGTGTAGCATGGCCTCTTACCGGGATAGATGGAAACTTCCTGGTCCTATCTTGAGATATTGTTGCCATGGAGATGCCGGCCTTGCCATTACTCTATCAGTTTATTTTCTGACTTAATTAGCCTTTGCTCGAGTGCAAAAAACCGAAATCAGAAGAATGAGAAAGACTATCGAAAATTCATCTAGCTAGCCGTTCCTTCTGGGTCCTAAACTATGTGTATAAAAAATTTGGTTGAGATTGCTGGAACGGTGTAGCTTTGTATACGGAACACATATACATACCCACATACATACATACATACATACATATATACATACATACATATATACACACAGACTTTCACTTTTATATACAAGATTTTCCGATCGAACAACAAGACAGTTTATTATTGACACAATTTCTGCACTCAACAGGTGATACCATTCCAATGTATATAATCTTGGTACTGTACCCGAAATTACCTATCATCAGCTTATTGAAATCCTACGAAGATCACTGGATCGTAGAACCTGGATAATCCCGGCTAAAAACCCCCAGATACTACCAACAAGAGACGGGGATAATAGGGCACAGGGTAACCTAACCAGGCAACGTTAAGAAAATCCATGGCTAAACGCTAAAAAGCAACAGCTCAAAGAACACGAGATCTACACAAGAGTGTAATCTCAGGCGTAGAAACACCTAGAAATACCCAGCAATGGCTTTGTTAACGTGACCTCCACTCACTTCTATATATCACCACAATGTCGAATTAAAATGGAACTGAAATATTTATTCACAAAATGGCATAGCGAAGTTCTATGTCTTCAGATGATAATCTGATGAACTATAATAAGCTTGACTTGGTCAAGAATAAATCACACAAAACAAGGATCAAAGCCAACACACAAGACTGTGTTGTGAAATCACATAAAAAGAAATTATAGATCCACACACACTCTTATTGGATCGAATATCAGAACTGTTTCGTTCAGTAGGTAATTTCCTCTGAAACACATGTTAATAATGACCCTGAAAAAGAACTTATACACATATATACAATTTGTTTCAATACATCTCAGTGTGTTCTGTGGAATACACGATGATTGTACACCCTCCTTGAGTGTAATTTGTTTAATTCAATTGTGGTTTCGAGGTAGTTATATAATAAATATTTGGTGTCCCTCGAACCCAATAATCTCTTGTGAGAACCAGCAAAAATCAAATTCATTCTACACTGATCCTAGAATTCATCAAAGGGATGATTATGTAGCTATTAGCATTGCAATAAAATTCAGAAATCGGATAATAAAGATCATTACTCAAATTATACGTGCTCGTGTCTAGAAGTGCACGTTTCCTGATAATACATTATCGCTATTTAGTTCTATATCTGTAAATCTATAATCACTTTATGTCACACCTGACTATTTATTCACCTTCAATTCAGCAATGGATTTCATCATAATTATTTTAAACATTAATTATTTATTATATAATTCAACGGTGCCAATACCCGGTCATATCCACATGATAAATCTACTCCACTGAGTATACATTATTACTGTTTCATAATTGCCATTTATACACTTACAATCATTAGTCACCCTCTATGGTGATACGAATGATTTTATCACTAATATACTTTAATGGTAATAGTTTGCTTTATATTTGCGTTCCTGGAATTATACAGGATCGTTATACTTCATATAGAGTATCTAAAATGTTATCTCTTATGTCTCCAAATAATTATTGGAATTATTGTTAATGCTTTTACAATAGTTTATGACAATCACACGTCTGTTAAAGGACATGCCTCCACATTCGATTATCTGAGATTCTCGTTGATGGAAAGATTGTAAATGCTGTTCAGATTGTCTTTAATAGACTATAATTCGCATCGAAAAGTCTGAAGAATACCATAAGAAAAGGATTTTTATCAGCTCAAAGTTAACTTGACATTCGTGTGTCAAAACAATAAATTCAATAGGATCAAGATGCCTCAAGCATAAAAAGAAATATTCCTGCTCGAGTGGGGTCTGGAAAATAATATAGGGTTAGTACACCATCGAAGAGGGTGATCGTAACGATAAGCACCAACATAGTCGATTAGGAACCCCTACTGTTTCCATAGTACACTAAAACTGGAAATATCTCTTAGCAAAAGCTAAAAAGAATCCTATCACACCAAGTGTGTGCTCAATAAAATCGAAACTATCAAACACGACGTAGAATAATGTTCAAAAGAACATTAACAACTCTCCAACCAACAATCAGAACGATCTCTATAAAATAGATCCGTCAATAAATGCGAATGCGAATAAACGTGGCAAAAAAATTATATATACCACAATGAAAATTCAAAACCACTATATTAAATAGTGAAGACATAAAATTAAATCATCCCCTAAGTTGATTCCCTTCACTACGACAAAAATGTTCCCATATAAATTACTATAAGTTACCATAAATTTTGTAAAAACACACTACAAAAATTGATGCATTCTTTTAAAAAGAATCAAAATCCAGTCACGAATAGAACCAGCTATGAGTAAGACGTCAAGTCTAAACCCTACCCATCGACTATACTAAGAAAAATAAAAATAAAATATGACAGTTACTAAAACATTACAATATTCCTGCATTACTACTACTGATGAGTGTTAATTTGCTGTACCTTCTCTCCAGACGATCCTGGAATCGAAAGCAATGGTATGCCTCACATATCAAGTCTTCCTTAGACGTAGAAATGCCCTGTGTCATCCTGGAATGTCGATGGAATCGAACCCCGAATCGCCATTCACCAACGCACGGATTCCAGACAGCCACCCGAACAACACCGTTTGTTACTGCAATCCACGTACAGTCCGTATCGTTCCGAATAAGAATCTCGTCACAATGTAGTAGTATTCGCCCGATGCGTTAATTGCATTTTAATGCCATGATGTCATAATGAGCTGACATGGTGGAAGACATTTAGCATTAGCGATAACGCTTTACGATGTCAGTGTCCATTCCGTAGAATGCCTGTTGTGTTCCTTACACCGCAGTATTCATGTATAAATGTTTAGCCAACCATAGCTATGAGGTAATCGTGCATGTAAACGCTTCCTCCCGACATCTCGTTGATAATAATGTCGGTAAAATAAGAGAAGTCTGCTAGGAAGTGGAAGGTTAGAAAACTTAGAAAGGGAAATGGATAGGTTGAGGTTGGATTTGGTTGGGATTAGTGAAATGCGCTGGCAGGAAGAACAGGACTTTTGGTCAGGAGACTATAGGGTCATTAGCACTAAATCAAACAATGGCCAAGCTGGGGTTGGCCTCATATTGAGTAGGAAACTTGGACAGCGGGTGGAATATTATGAGCAATATAGTGAACGGATTATTGTAGCAAAAATCAATACAAAACCTACCTGCACTACAGTAGTACAAGTCTATATGCCTACCAGTCAAGCTGATGATGAGGATGTTGAAAAGGTCTACGAAGAAATAGACGAAATTCTGAGGTATATCAAGGGTGATGAAAATGTTATAGTAATGGGAGATTGGAATGCTGTGGTAGGAAAAGGGAGAGAAGGGAAGATAGTAGGAGATTTCGGATTAGGTGAAAGGAATGATCGAGGAAGCAGGCTGGTAGAATTCTGCACCGAGCATGAATTGGTCATAGCTAACACCTTATTCAATAACCACAATAGAAGAATATACACATGGATGAGACCAGGAGATACAGGGCGTTACCAAATCGACTTCATTACGGCCAAGCAGAGGTTTCGAAACCAGATTTTGGATTGTAAAACATACCCTGGTGCTGACATAAACTCTGATCACAATCTGGTTGTAATGAAATGCAGATTAAAGTTGAAGAAACTGAAGAAAAGTCAAAAGCCAAAAAGGTGGGCAATAGACAGACTGAAAGAGAAGGATGTAAACGAAAGATTCAAGAAGAGTATAAAGGAAGGACTAATGAAAAACCCTAAACAAACTTCAATTGCAGACGAATGGGCACTTTTGAAGAATGAAATAACAAAATCTGCAGAAGAAAACATTGGTAGGAAAGAAAGAATAGGTAGAAAACCGTGGATCACTCAGGATATACTAGAATTGATGGATGAAAGGCGGAAACACAAGAATGTAAGAGATGAAAAGGGGAAAGCAGAATACAGACGTCTGAGAAATGAGGTTAACAAGAAGTGCAAGGAAGCGAAAGAAGAATGGTTGAAAGAGAAATGTGCAGGTATAGAAAATTGTCTGAAATTAGGAAAAGTAGACACAGCTTATCGAAGGATTAAGAATACTTTTGGGGAAAAGAAGACTAAATGCTGTAATATTAAGGACACAAATGGAAAGCCTCTAACAGATAGGGAAGAAAAGGTTGACAGATGGAAAGCTTACATAGAGAGTTTGTATAAGGGAAAGGAGATTGAGAATCATGTAATGGAAAGGGAGGAGGAAATTGATGAGGATGCGAAAGGAGATTTAATATTGAGATCAGAATTTGATAGAGCTTTGGAAGACTTAAGCAGGAACAAAGCACCAGGCATAGATGATATACCGATTGAGTTGCTACGCTGCATAGGAGAAGAAGGTCTGATCAGGTTATTTCACTTGGTGTGTAGGATTTATGAGACAGGTGAGGTACCCCCTGATTTCAAGAAGAATGTAATCATCCCTATACCAAAGAAAGTGGGAGCTGACAGATGTGAAGATTACCGTACAATCAGCTTGATTACTCATGCTTCAAAGATCCTGTCTAGAATAATTTACAAGAGGATTGAAAGCCAGATAGAAACGGAGTTGGGTGAAGACCAGTTTGGTTTCAGGAGAAATGTAGGAACAAGGGAAGCTGTACTAAGTCTTAGGCTGATTTTAGAAGGTAGAATAAGGAAAGATAAGAGAACGTTCATGGCTTTTGTAGACTTAGAAAAGGCTTTTGATAACGTTGATTGGACTAAATTGTTTGACATTTTGAAATCAATTGGAATAAAGTACAGGGATAGGAGGGTGATATACAATCTGTACAGAAACCAGACAGCAGTCATTCGAGTTGAAGGACATGAGAGAGAAGCTGGTATTCAGAAAGGTGTAAGGCAAGGCTGCAACTTATCACCCATACTTTTCAATCTTTACATTGAACAAGCAATGAAGGAAATTAGAGAAAAATTTAAAGTGGGAGTGAAGATTCAAGGAGAAATAATTTCAACTCTGAGATTTGCTGATGACATCGTCATCTTGGCCGACAAGCCTGAGGATTTGAATGAGTTTTTGAATGGTATGGACTCCGTCTTACGGAAAGAATTCATGATGAAAATAAATAAATGTAAAACAAAAATACTGGAATGCAGCCGAAATATATCAGAAACCTCTATGGAGATCAAATTGGCAGGTGAAAAGCTGAAGGAAGTAGGAGACTTCTGTTACTTAGGAAGCAGAATAACCAGTGATGGACGAAGCAAAGTGGATATTAAAAGTAGGTTGGCTCAGGCAAAGAAAGCATTTCTACAAAAAAGGAATCTGCTGACATCGAATATAGATTTAGGTATTAGGAAGTCATTTTTGAAAGTCTTTGTCTGGAGCGTGGCGCTGTATGGAAGTGAAACTTGGACTATTGGTGCAGCAGAAAAGAGGAGAATTGAAGCATTTGAAATGTGGTGTTACAGGAGAATGATGAAGATCAGATGGGTAGATAGGGTTACAAACAAAGAGGTATTAAGACGAGTGGGAGAGGGGAGATGTTTCTGGCGACTGCTAATGAAGAGAAGAGATAGGTTGGTAGGACACATACTAAGACACCCAGGAATAGCAAGCTTAGTTATGGAAGGAAGGGTCGAGGACAAAAACTGTAGGGGTAGACCAAGGTTAGAATATGTTAAACAGATTGCCTCCGATGTAGGGTGTCGGAGCTATGTAGAGATGAAACGATTAGCTCAGGACAGGGAGGCATGGAGAGCTGCAACAAACCAGTCAAAAGACTGAAGACTCAAACAACAACAAAATAAGAGGAATGAGTAATATAGTTCATGTAGTGCTCATGTATCACAATACTTATGTCCATAGAAGTGGCACTATTCTGAAGTGAACGTTCCACTGCGGGTATTACAGTACACTTGCCAAGTTAATGTTGCTCGTTGCATAGAGCTTGCCTTAATATATGCATGGCATGATTAAGCCTGCACGCTACATGACACATATTCAGAGTGAAGATTGCACTCACTACTGAAATGCCTAAGATAGGGTTTTTCGTCACATAACTCTAACTTCCTAACGATGGCCTCGCACACGTATTCAAGTAGACCTCGAACTCGCGATACGTGTTGAATAATATCGCTAGTAAGTCGTTCTGGTCTCGGCAGAGATGTATAAGAATCTGTCTTGCTCGAACTGCCCGCAGCTTCACGAGGGTGATCATCCCCCACTCTCACGGTGCGTAGATCGATAAATCAAGACGTTGGCGCATAATCAAAATAGCTGTGATATATCATGAAGTCTTGCCAATGAAATCAGCTCTTCAAAAGTTTGTACAATGTTAATACATCTTCGGTAAATGCTGAAAATCATAAATAAACGTCTCTTCCTCGTTATTATGGATGAAGTAATCTTTCAATATTCAATCATTATTTTGTATTTGTGCGGAGCACAAGTTCTGAATGCCAAGCTTGCGCCTGCTACTTCGGAGAATCTCGGCTCGGTTCTGGCCAGCCTAACGTGATCCCCGTCACCTGTCTTGCCGCCAACTTGCCAGCCATGTGCTGCGTTGGGTTTTTCAAAACAAATCCTGCAGATCACAGTACTGCAACTAACGCTTGAGAGTAATGGTACATTTTCCTCCTGACATCTTACATAAAAGAAGAACCTGCTTTTATGTACACGTCATAATGCATTCATATGCTATGTAGCTTATCCTCAAAGCGTTACTGTATAATCTTCTTATAGTATCTCCGGATATTCTTACTACTATTGTTTTCTATAGCATCTTCCTATATGTTTCTTTCTTCTTTCTTCTTTATACCATCACTCTTCAACTGTGATCTAAAAAATTCATAAATTCTTATTATCCATGGAGGTGTAAAATCATCAGTTCTTTCTACTTTTTTCTTTGCTTAGACGGGTTTCTCTTCCTGTCATCAAGGTTTCTTTCTCCTTTATCTTTCTGACGACTAGTACTTGGAGTAGCTTCCGCAATTTCTTGCTCCTTTTTTTCTCTCTTTTGAATTTCTTCGCCTAGCGTATTCATTAGGCTTATCTTGCTCGCCTCTGAGCCTATCTCGCTGTTGGTTACGCTGGAACTCCTCTGTCCTATAATTCTTATAGCGACTGTAACCTTGATTTGATCTGTTGTTTTACTGGTATGGCGTTTCACGATAACGATTCCTATTGTTGTCATAATCACGCCGGTAAAAGTTCCTTTCCTCGTACTTGCGCTGCCATGGTAGTTCCGTATAATCAACGTAACGATTATCTTGCCGATTATATAGTTGGTTGTTACCATAACGTGTATTGTACCTGTTGTTGTAGCTATTATCTGGTTGAGGCTCGTCCGTTTGCTGAGTACGATCCATTACGATCGTATTCACACCTCTCGATTCATTTCGTGAACATTTTACGATCGTGGGAGCTGTGAGCGCACTTACGTTATCTAAACGTCGTAATAGATCATCCATGGTCGTAAAATCGCTTGCACCTGTTGAAATAACTTGCTTACGCACTTCCACAGGAAGCTGTCGAGATATGGAGTCGATCAGTTGGGCCTGTGTCAATGGAGGTTGAATGAAACGGAGTTTCGCTAACTGAGAAGCAAAGTATTTGGAATAGCTCGTTGGCGCTGTACTCGCACCTGTTGAAATAACTTGCTTACGCACTTCCACAGGAAGCTGTCGAGATATGGAGTCGATCAGTTGGGCCTGTGTCAATGGAGGTTGAATGAAACGGAGTTTCGCTAACTGGGAAGCAAAGTATTTGGAATAGCTCGTTGGCGCTGTACTCGCATACTTCCTAGTGTACATTTCTGACCGCTGATTATTCTGAATTTCCACACTCCAGAATCTACAGATGAAGGCTTCCGCGAAATCAGTAAGAGTGTAGCAGAAGGCCCGATACCACTGAAGGGGGCATCCGCAAGGAAGCGTTCCACCACTCTCAACTCTCTTTCACGTGGCACGTGAGATTCCGTGAAGTAATCACGTACACTTCTAATAAATTCAATTGGGGTGGTCCCATCGAGGTTGTTAAAACGTCGAGGTTTATCTTCGAAGTTACGAATTATGGTATAATGACTTGCTCCATCTGACGCTCGTGTCGCGTATACTCATTTTAGCTGTCGGAGGATTATATGTTGAAGAACGTTGCTGCGCTGTTTCCATATTGCGTTGGATCGAACCTGGGTGTTTCATGACTTATGGGGTTTTGTTGACGATTCCCGTCTTCCTCATCCTGACCTGTACCATCAACACCATCAAGAGTAGCAATGAAATCCGCGTTCCAAATCGGCCTAAGTTGATCTCTTAACGCATATACATTTATCGGACCTCCCAATGTTAAACTGTCGAGTTGATTTCTAACTTCACTTATTTCAGAAGTCTTTTTCTCCCTTACTTCTATCAACTCTAACTTAGCTTGATCTACCTTGGTCTCTATGGAATTAATCCTAGTCTCAAGATCGCCATGATTTTCCGATTGAGCATTCTGAATTACATTAATCTTTTAATCACGTCCTCTCTTGCATCGGTTATTTCCTTACTCGATCTAGCCTCTGATTCTACAATTGAGTTGTTGATTTCTGTTTTAAAATCTTTAAAATAGTCCTCATTGATTTTAAGCATTTCTTGTCTAAGAATAACAATGTTATCATTAATGATACCCTTAATGTCTACATCGAATTCGTCTTTCATCATTTTATTGTGATCCTTTACTTGGGATTGAAGAAGACTTACTTCAGCCCTTAGGTGTTGCAAAGTGTCTTGTGTCTGACTGTAGTCATGAGATACTTCCAACTGAAAATTGTCTAAGTTACTTTTGGCTTCCTTTTTATTGTTAGATAATTCTATCCTGATTTCAAGCTGAAAATCTTTGTTAGATTGCTCAGACTCGTTTAATTGAACTTGCATCAGCTTTTGGATAGCGTCAACAATGTCAATCTTGGTCTGAATATTTGATTGAGTGGTCTTCATTTGGTTCTGAGTAGCATGCATATCATTCTGGGTTGATTGTAATGCCACAATTTCTGTCTCCATTTTATCCTAACTAGTCTCCATTTTATCCTGACTAGTCTCTATTTTACTAATGTTAGACTGCATTTTATCCTGACTGGTTTCTATTTTCACAATGTTGAGTTGACCTTCATCAATCGTGATTGAATCTTGCTAACACAAGAATCTAACCTTAATTGGCCGGTTTGAACAGAACCCATATCCTTTTGCATTGAAGCAATATCTTTTTGGACTGATCCAATAACTGATTGGACTTCATCTACTGTGCTTTCTAATTTATTAACTTTCAATTCAACCCTTTTAGAGCTAGAGTTGAGGTCATTTAAGGAAGCTTGGAATTAACTAAACTCCCCTTTGAGACTGTCAGCTACCACATCCTGAATAACTGACTGACTACGTGTGGTCCAAGTTTCATGTATACTGTCAATTTTAGTCTGCAGCATTGCATACAAAGTCTTGAGATCAGCGATCTCACCGCCATCCTTACTAGCCATATTATACTATGGATAATATCAATAACACAAACAACATGAATACTGCTAATGCAAAGCAAGACACAAACATTCTAATGGAATTTCACTGTCATAATGGGAACATTTTTATCGTATAACATTAATCTTACTGCTAACTTACAACTAATACAGGATAATACCAACTATGAATCCGAAACATTCTGATACTAATTGTGTGGTGATTTATATCGGTGGTATATTAACTATCCAAATTTTAAAAAAATAAGTGAACAAAAGTATTCTACAATTAATGATGTGTTCAAAAATCCTCATCAGCCGGATATACCAAAGCCAGGCAACTTATATGAAACTCAAACATGAGCTGCATCCAACCGCCCTATTCGACTGAACAGGTTAGTTAAGAATTCGAAGAGTCTCTTGCACTGATCATGTTCATGTCGTAAACTAATCCAAAATAAGTGTAGCACCACTTTAAAAAAAGAAACGAAGTCTAATAATGGTTGCGATTCCACACGTATACCATGTAGATTGATTAACGTCACAATCGCTTTATTCACGAGTGAATTCTGATCTTTTGCGCTAAAAAGTATCAGTACATCATTATTTTTCCAACAGACATTCAGAGAATTCACAATGATCCCTGTAATGGCGTCGGAATTGACTAGCTCATGACACCATCCACGTGTAAGACAGCAAAGTTCGAAGCTACGATAAAATGGCGTCATTCGACCAGTCCATTGGGTCGACATGGAGTACGACATCGCTGTCTAAATCTCCATAGTCATGGATCGCCAAATAACTGTTTCTCTCTTGGTATTCCAGTTTTCTGAGCTCCAATAGTTTGGACGCCAATCCCATATATCGGCGTAACCCAAAAACGACACGATATCTCTAGTCGAGCCCAAACGTTCAAGGGCGCCAATCCACTGTACCCGAAATTATCTACCATCATCTTGTTGAAATCTCACGCAGATCACTGGATCGTAGAAACCTGGAAAATCCCGGCTAAAAAAACCCAGACACTACCAACAAGAGACGGGGATAATAGGGCACATGTTAACCTAACCAGGCATCGTTAAGAAAATCCATGGCTAAACGCTAAAAAGCAACAGCTCAAAGAACACGAGATCTACACAAGAGTGTAATCTCAGGCGTAGAAACACCTAGAAATACCCAGCAATGGCTTTCTTAACGTGACCTCCACTCACTTCTATAAATCACCACAATGTCGAATTAAAATGGAACTGAAATATTTATTCACAAAACGGCATAGCGAAGTGCTATGTCTTCAGATCATAATCTGATGAACGTTAATAGGCTTGACATGGTCATGAATAAATCACACATAACAAGGATCAAATCCAACACACAAGACTGTTGTGAAATCCCATTAAAAGATATTATAGATCCACACAAACTCTTTTTGGATCGAATATCAGAACTGTTTCGTTCAGTAGGTAATTTCCCCTGATACACATGTTAATAATGACCCTGGAAAAGAATTTATACACATATATACAATTTGTTTCAACACCACTCAGAGTGTTCTGTGGAATACACGATGATTGTACACCCTCCATGAGTGTAATTTGTTTAATTCAATTGTGGTTTCGTGGTAGTTATACACACATCAAAAAAAGTTTTGCATCACCTCGGTTCCCAGATCTCCGGCATATAGACGTTGACTGTGTATATTGTATCCAAGATACAGTCCCTTTGACTGTTCATAGATGTCACTAAAACTGCTCAAAGATGTAAACAACCATGCATGAGCAGGGCCTATTAGACGGAGGGGGTACGACAGCCGATCAGTTCCAGTCATTCCACCAGGACGAAGGTACGCTGCTCATGTTGTCTGTAGTTCTACCATGCCTAGAAGGTCAATACCGCAGTTCGATCGCGTCCGCATTGTTACTTTGTGTCAAGAAGGGCTCTCAACAAGGGAAGTTTCCAGGCGTCTCAGAGTGAACCAAAGCGATGTTGTTCGGACATGGAGGAGGTACAGAGATACAGGAACTGTCGATGACAGGCCTCGCTCAGGCCGCCCAAGGGCTACTACTGTAGTGGATGACCGCTACTTACAGATTGCCGCTCGGAGGAACCCTGACAGCAATGCCACCATGTTGAATAATGCGTTTCGTTCAGCCACAGGACGTCGTGTTTCAACTCAAACTGTGCGCAATAGGCTGCATGATGCGCAACTTCACTCCCGACGTCCATGGCGAGGTCCAGCTTTGCAACCCCGACACCATGCAGCGCGGTACAGATGGGCCCAACAACATGCTGAATGGACCCCACGGAATTGGCATCACGTTCTCTTCACCGATGAGTGTCGCATATGCCTTCAACCAGACAAT
The DNA here is from genome assembly GCA_946902985.2 of Meconema thalassinum. NCBI lineage: Eukaryota > Metazoa > Arthropoda > Insecta > Orthoptera > Tettigoniidae > Meconema > Meconema thalassinum. The sequence continues at coordinate 151,061,891 of OX336397.1, forward strand.
CGTCGGAGACGTGTTTGGAGGCACCCTGGTCAGGCTGAACGTCTTAGACACACTGTCCAGCGAGTGCAGCAAGGTGGTGGTTCCCTGATGTTTTGGGGTGGCATTATGTGGGGCCGACGTACGCCACTGGTGGTCATGGAAGGCTCCGAAACGGCTTTACGATACCTGAATGACATCCTCCGACCCATAGTGCAACCATATCGGCAGAATATTGGAGAGGCATTTGTCTTCATGGACGACAATTCTCGACCTCATCGTGCACATCTTGTGAATGCGTTCCTTCAAGATAACGACATCGCTCGACTACAGTGGCCAGAATGTTCGCCAGACATGAACCCTATCGAACATGCCTGGGATATGTTGAAAAGGGCTGTTTATGGACGTCTTGACCCACCAACCACGAATTGTCGTTGAGGAGTGGGACAATTTGGACCAACAGTGTCTTGATGAACTTGTGGATAGTATGCCACGGCGAATACAGGCATGCATCAATGCAAGAGGACGTGCTACTGGGTATTAGAGGTAGTGGTGTGTACTGCAATCTGGACCACAAATGCTGAAAGTCTAGCTGTATGATGGTACAACATGCAATGTGTGGGTCTCATGAGCAATAAAACGAGCTGAAATGTTGTTTGTGTTGATCTCTATTCCCTTTGTATTTAACGGTTCCGGAACTCTTGGAACCGAGGTGATGCAAACCTTTTTTTGATGTGTGTATAATAAATATTTGGTGTCCCTCGGTCCCAATAATCTCTTGTGAGAGCAAGCAAAAATCAAATTCATTCAACACTGATCCTAGAATTCATCAAAGGGATGATTATGTAGCTATTAGCTTTTCAATAAAATTCAGAAATCGGATAATAAAGATCATTACTCAAATTATACGTGCTCGTGTCTAGAAGTGCACGTTTCCTGATAATACATTATCGCTATCTAGTTCGATATCTGTAAATCTATAATCACTTTATGTCACACCTGACTATTTATTCACCTTCCATTCAGCAATGGATTTCATCATAATTATTTTAAACAATAATTAATTATTATATAATTCAACGGTGCCAATACCCGGTCTTATCCACAGGATAAATCTACTCCACTGAGTATACATTATTACTGTTTCATAATTGCCATTTATACACTTATAATCATTAGTCACCCTCTGTGGTAATACGAATGATTTTATCACTAATATACTTTAATAGATACAGTTTGCTTTATATTTGCGTTTCTAGAATTATACAGGATCATTATACTTCATGAAAAAATGAAAATCCACAGCCTGCTTCCAGTCTCCGACCGGGACAGGAATGGAATGAATGAAGCCCCCATCTAGCGGCGAGGATATGAACTGGGCCGGCTGCCGAGGCCTGACGCACTCCTCTGGGGCAATGATTAAATGAATGACAGATGAAATGAAATGATAGTGGAGAGTGTTGCTGGAATGAAATTTTGACAGGGAAAACCGGAGTACCCGGAGAAAAACCTGTCTGCCTCCGTTTTGTCCAGCACAGATCTCACATGGAGTGACCGGGATTTGAACCACGGACCCAGCGGTGAGAGGCCGGCGTGCTGCCGCCTAAGCCACGGAGGCTTCTATACTTCATATAGAGTATCTAAAATGTTATCTCTTATGTCTCCAAATAGTTATTGGAATTATTGTTAATGCTTTTACAATAGTTTATGACAATCACACGTCTGTTAAAGGACATGCCTCCACATTCGATTATCTCAGTTTCTTGTTGAAGAAAAGATTGTAAATGCTGTTCAGAATGTCTTTAATAGACTATAATTCGCATCGAAAAGTCTGAAGAATACCATAAGAAATGGATTTCTATCAGCTCAAAGTTAACTTGACATTCGTGTGTCAAAACAATAAATTCAATAGGATCAAGATGTCTCAAGCATAAAAAGAAATATTCCTGCTCGAGTGGGGTCTGGAAAATAATATAGGGTTCCTACACCATCGACGAGGGTGATCGTAACGATAAGCACCAACATCGTCCATTAGAAAACCCTACTGTTTCCATAGTACACTAAAACTGGAAATATATCTTAGCAAAAGCTAAAAAGAATCCTATCACACCAAGTGTGTGCTCAATAAAATCGAAACTATCAAACACGACGTAGAATAATGTTCAAAAGAACATTAACAACTCTCCAACCAACAATCAGAAGGATCTCTATAAAATAGATCCGTCAATAAATGCGAATGCGAATAAACGTGGCAAAAAATAATATATACCACAATGAAAATTCCAAACCACTATATTAAATAGTGAAGACATAAAATTAAATCATCCCCTAAGTTGATTCCCTTCACTACGACAAAAATGTTCCCATATAAATTACTATAAGCTACCTTAAATTGTGTAAAAACACACTACAAAAATTGATGCATTCTTTTAAAAAGAATCACAATCCAGTCACGAATAGGACCAGCTATATGTAAGACGTCAAGTCTAAATCCTACCCATCGACTATACTAAGAAAAATAAAAATAAAATATGACAGTTACTAAAACATTACAATATTCATGCATTACTACTACTGATGAGTGTTAATTTGCAGTACCTTCTCGCCAGACGATCATGGAATCGAAAGCAATGATATGCCTCACATATGAAGCCTTCCTTAGACGTAGAAATGCCCTGTGTCATCCTGGAATGTCGATGGAATCGAGCTCCGGATCGCCATTCACCAACGCACGGGTTCCAGACAGCCACCCGAACAACACCGTTTGTTACTGCAATCCACGTACAGTCCGTATCGTTCCGAATAAGAATCTCGTCACAATGTAGTAGTATTCGCCCGATGCGATAATTGCATTTTAATGCCATGATATCATAATGAGCTGACATGGTGGAAGAAATTTAGCATTAGCGATAACGCTTTACAATGTCAGTGTCCATTCCGTAGAAAGCATGTTGTGTTGCTTACACCGCAGTATTCATGTATAAATGTTTCGCCAACCATAGCTATGAGGTAATCGTGCATGTAAACGCTTCCTCCCGACATCTTGTTGATAATCATGTCTGTAAAATAAGAGAAATGAGTAATATAATTCATGTAGTGCTCATGTATCACATTACTTATGTCCATAGAAGTGGCATTATTCTGAAGTGAACGTTCCACTGCGGGTATTACAGTACACTTGCCAAAGTTAATGTTGCTCGTTGTATAGAGCTTGCCTTATTATATGTATGGCATGATTATACCTGCACGCAACGTGGTACATATTCAGAGTGAAGACTGCACTCACTACTGAAATGCCTAAGGTAGAATTTTTCGTCACATAACTCTAACTTCCTAACGATGGCCTCGCACACGTTTTCAAGTAGGCCCCGAACTCGCGATAGGTGTTGTATAATCGCGCTAGTAGGTCGTTCTGGTCTAGGCTGAGATGTATAAGAATCTGCCTTGCTCGAACTGCCCTCAGATTCACGAGGGTGATCATCCCCTACTCTCACGGTGCGTAGATCGATAAATCAAGACGTTGGCACATAATCAAAATAGCTCTCATATATAATGCAGTCTTGCCAATGAAATCAGCTCTTCAAAAGCTTGTACAATGTCAATACATCTTGGGTAATTGCTTAAAATCATAAATAAACTTCTCTTCCTCGTTATTATAGATGAAGTAATCTTTCAATATTCAATCGATATCTTGGATCTGCGCGGAGCACAAGTTATGAATGCCAAGCTCGCGCCTGCAACTTCGGAGACCCTACGTTCGGCTCGGGCGAGCCTAACGGGATGCCCGTCAGCTGCCGTGCCGCAAACTCGCCAGCCATGTGCTGCGTTGTGTTTCAAAACAAATCCTGCAGATCACAGTACTGCAACTAACGCTTGAGGGTAATGGTACAGTACGAAGCCATCTCAGTTGATATATTATAGGTTATTGCCGAACAAATTCACAAAAAGAGCATTTTTTTGGAACATCTGAAGAAACATTTACCGCTCGTATCATGTAAGTTAGAATTTGCTTACATCTTTCCATTTCTTTCACCTTTATAAAAGACAATCTAGAAATTTAGTTTTTCTTTTCTCTCTTTATAGAATGAATCTTGATTTATTCGACAAAGACAACCACATATTTAATTCAAGATATTAATTCAATGCGACGTTTCATTACGTAGGATTACATGCATTTTTACCTCATGCCTTGATGAAGACATACTTATTTCAGCCTATAACCAGATTGTGCACCTAAACATTCTTTCATTCATCTTAAGGAATATGTACGCATTGAAGGCTTTTCTGAATATATATATATATATATATATATATATATATATATATGTTCCAGGAACTAACAATCCCTGGTCCTAAATTCCCAGTGGAAACACTGGACAAAATTTTGATTACAAGCTGATATCATTCGTGCAAACAACAACATCATTACCCCAGGTGGTACCCAATCCACCCGTCAGCGAGCGGCAATCAGGCATTCGGATTCTGGGGGACCTGGTAAGTCATGAATACAGAGAAAGTCGGAGTTCTGTGGCAAACTACCTTCATAGACACGCATGTACACCGGAACTTTCAACATTAACACCCTAATTAAACCATGAAAACTACATGTCCTTGTATTAGAGCTAGATCGGCAAAAGATACAGATACTAGCCCTTCAGGAAACACGCTTTACGGACGAGAATACTGTAGACTACGGTAACTACCGTATCTTTAAAAGCAAGACAAACATGATGATTGGAAAAAATTACATCCCACTATTGGGTATGGCATTTGCCGTACACGAAAATATGCTCAGCTCAATAAAAGAAGTTACACCCATAAACAACAGGATTATGACAATGCGTGTACAAAGTGCAAACAAGAAGTACACCCTGATTAACGCACACGCTCCCACAAACATCGATAACAAGAAAGATCTGAATAAGGTTGAACAATTCTGGACCACACTTGATGAGGTCATGATCAAAGTACCCATGGAGGACATAAAGATTTTACTGGGCGATTTCAGTGCCCAATTGGGCAGAGAAAAATAATATAAAAAACTGTAGGCAGATTCCCTGCACATAAATTCACTAACAAGAACGGAACATGATTTATTGAATTGTGTCAACAAAACAATCTGAGGATCATGTCAACTTCCCTGAGGAAACACCCTCGAAAGCAAAAGACTTGGAGATCACTCATACTATCGCTTAGTGAATATCAGATCGATCATTTAGCCATCACATACTCCTCGCAGAAAGAAATCCATGATGTACAAGTCCGCAGAGGTGCAAACATTGACTCTGACCATTATCTAGTGCGCATCAAAGTGAAATTTACCCCTAAAACAACCCATCGCAAAAGAACACACCTCCAGAAATTTGATACAAAAAGGATTCAGGAAGCAGGTATAAAGGAAGAATGGGAAAGACAACAGGCGGGCACCTGGGAACAGTTCCACACTAAGATCATAGAGAAAGCCAAAAAGTTAATTCCCCGAAAGAGGAACACAAAACACCCGTGGTGGGATTCGGCTTGTGAGGATGCTCTGGAAGAACGAAAGAGAGCCTTCCAGAAATATAATAGGCTAGTAAATGATCACCTGAGACGCAACAGCACTTTTTTGATATCAGAGAAAATGTCGCAATATTAATCAGGCAAACGAAGGGGAGACATATGAAGGAGCAATTGCAATCCATTGAAAAGAACTGCAGAGACTTCAAAACATGTAATTTTGATAGAACATTCGCAGGAAAGATTAGAGGATATACCCCACAGAACCTATGCTTTAGGAAACAGAATGGTGAACTCGCACAGGCCAAACAAGAGAACTGCAGAGAGCTAGCTCTATATTTCTCTGAGCTACTCAACTGCCCAGAACCACCCTCGAGATTTCCTAAGGATATGCCATCATATACATACCCCGATTCCCAACCATCAACCGAAGAAGAAATCTACAGACACATCCTCAGACTCAAAAATGACAGAACATCAGGAGAAGATGGTATTATAGCTGAATTCCTGAAGAACATAGGGCCCAACACTCTGGAGGAATTTACTCAAATCATCGAAGACAATTGGCTAACAGAAAAATTACCAGAAGACTGGAAGTGCGCCCTCATCCATTCACTATACAAGAAAGGTAACAGAACGAATGTGAATAACTACTGAGGGATTTCTTTACTTCAAGTTGCCTACAAGATTCTCTCAGCGTGTCTACTTAAAAGAGCACAGGAAGAGCTTGAACATACGATCGGCGAATACCAAGCGGGTTTCCGACCTGGGCACTCCTGCGTGAAACGGATCATTAACTTGAAGACAATACTGAAGTATAAAGCAATCAGAAATTGTCCAATCATATGCACGTTTGTTGACTTCAAGAAGGCGTATGACTCCGTCGACCGACAGTCTCTCTTCAACATCCTGGAGGGGCAAGGACTCGACCAAAAAACTTTAAGTCTTATCAAGCAAACACTCACAGCCACAAAGTCCAAAGTGAAATTTATGGGTGAAGTATCAGAGCCCTTCGAAATTAAAACCGGTGTTCTCAAGGAGATGGACTGTCACCACTCCTCTTCAATATCGTCCTTGATAAAGTAATTAGAGATTGGGAAAAGGAGCTGAAATACCAACAACACTGGAAGCCCATTCAACTTGGACGAGCAAAAGATGACATTAATGTTACTTGCTTAGCTTTCGCAGACGATCTAGTGATACTAGCGGACAGTGAAATCACTGCAATCAAACAGATAGAAGTCCTCGAGGAATGTGCTGGAAAAATTGGCCTACACATCTCTTTTGAGAAAACTGGGTTCTTCTCTACTGGGTTCAACTATCAGAAATTGAACAGCAAATATGGAAAAATCAATCGCGTCTCACACTTCACGTACCTAGGGGAGATCTTGGAACCAACAGGTTTAGAAAAAGAAGCACAAAGAGTTCGGCTACAGAAATTGAAGAGAGCGTATGGGAGAACGTGCAACATCTACAACAAAAAGTGCATGTCCACTAATACAAAGATCAGACACTACAACACGGTGATCAAACCGGAAGCTCTGTATGCAAGTGAAACTCTAATACTTAATAGGAAAGGTGACTTGGAAAATATTCTAAAGGAAGAACGCAAGATCTTGAGGAAAATTCTTGGCCCAGAAAGAACAGAAGATGGATACAGGTTGAAATCTCGTAAAGCAACTGAGAAATTATGTAATCTTGCAGCGGACATCCGAAAACGAAGATTGAAGTTTTATGGACATGTTCAAAGACTTCCACCGACTAGGCTTACACACAGGATCATGACCTACGCAGAATGACTGAAGAATATACCGTGGATTCAGCAAGTCAAACAGGATTTGGAGAAGGCCCAAGAAAGAACAGTGGAAGTCTTTGACAGAAACCTGTTGCGATGTAGGGTAAATGGATGGAATGTAACACCAGAGAATGACGCTCCAAAGAGACCAGGAACCAAGTGGACTGAGGAAAGGAAGATGGCCCACGGAGAGAGAATGAGGTCTATATGGAAGATCAGAAAGGCGAATCATAAAAGTACTGCGTGATCCATCTGGGTCCATTCGCACATAATAATATATAGACAGGGTTATTTAGCTAAGATGTTACACGACAATAATGTCTAAACCATTAAAGATATCGGTATTCTGTTTTCACTTTTGGGAATGGTGCTAAGGAACTCATAAACTATCTTATACCTTTTTTAGCCTATTTTTATTTATGAAAAAAAAAAGCTTATGAGGTCACCTTTTGTCCGTGTGACTGTCTGCGCGTGTGTGTGTGAGATGGTGTGTGTGTGTGTGTCCCTAATAACGTCTAAACGGCTTGAGTGGTTTCAATGAAACTCGGTAAGTTCATAGCACTATTCCGGCCGACCCCGACCGTGCCCTTCAAATTTTGTTACGTCTCACCAATCCAACATGGTGGCTGTGCGAAATATTTCACCAGCATTTAATATCTTCGAAACTATTACCGATATCACCCCGGAATATTTTACGGTGATAAAGGGAACTACTGGAAGTTCACCTATGTGTGTTTGGAAAACCTGGTAACTACAGAACCAACATGGCGGCCAAGCGAAGTTGCGACTTTGAAATAGACGTTTCTCGTGATTTAACCAACCAAACGCAATGAAACTAGGTTGAGAGTATGTTCATACACATTGTAATGCACCGACTTATAACTTCGTTCAATTGTTTACATAACCTCAAGATGGTGGCTGTGCGAAATATTTCACCAGCATTCTATATCTCTGGAACTATTAGCGGTATCACCCTGAAATTTTGTTCGGAGATAAAGGGCACTACTGGAAATTCATTTATAAGACTTTCAAAAAGCGGTTAACCACAAAACGAATATGGTGGTCAAGCGAAGTTGAGAATTTTAAATAGACCTTTCTCGCGATTTAATTACCCAAACGCAATGAAACTTTGTACAGGAAATGTTTATACATATTGTAATGCACTGACATCTAATTTAGTTCAATTGTTTACATAACCTCAAGATGGCGGCTGTGCGAATTTTAATATTAAGTTTTTATTTCTTGTGACGTAATCATGCGATCGAAGTGAAAGTTTTAATAATGAACCTACGCAATAATTTTCCTTTAATGGTACTTGACTCTATGGCCTATACATATAACAATCCAACATGGTGACCATCCGAAATATTTAGATGGATCTCAGTATCTACGAATCTATTACAGCAATCGAACTGAATTTATTAATGTTCATAGGGGCAATGAACATACGTTTACCTATAGGACTTTCAATATTCTGGTTATCACAAATCCAACATGGCGGCGACGCGAAGTATAAATATTCACATGGTCGTTTCTCGCAATTTAACCATCCGAGTGCAGTGACACTTGGTTCAGCAAATCCTTCTACAAATGTTAATCCATTGGCATCTAATTTTTTTTCATTTGTTTCCATAAGATGACAGCTGTGCGAAATTTTAAAATCTCGTTTGTACTTCTTGTGTCCTAATAATGTGATTGAATTTTGAATACTACACGTGCACAATACTCTTCATGTAACAGTACGTTACTCTAAGACCTACACATATAAAAATGGAAAAAAGGAAGGAAGGAAGCTTGTAGTTTAACGTGACCGTTAATCGCGAGATCATGAGCCACGGGACCTCCTTTTTACGTGGAATCCGAACCACAGGACATGGCATTTCACTTCGAAAATCTCACATGCATTGACCGGGAATCGAACCCGGACCGCCTTGGTGAGAGGCATATAGCTAGACCGCTGAGCCACCACGCCCTCTTATAAAAATGGAACATGGCGACCATCCGCAATATTTAGTCGGTTCTCAATATCTACGTCTCTATTACAGCAATCAAACTGAAATGTTAAATGTTGATAGAGGCAATTAATATAAGTAGGATATATGAAAATAGGCTGTATAGTTCTTCATGGAACTTCTTGTTTCCATTGTGAATAGCTGAGATATTGGTATCAACTTTGTTTTTTTAAAGGGACTATACTATTTTTTTTCATACAGGGTAACAAAAAAACACTGAGACAAATTCAACGGTGTTATTATTTCCCAAATAGGACAAGTACCTTTTGAGAAATCAAGGATATGGAAATTGTGCTAGGCCACGCCTCCTTTTGGTGACGCGATGTGCTAATGGCTAGTACGTTCCGGCTGAATGTGAATCGAGGCTCGTTGGTGCCCTTACCTAGGCTAGCCTCGTTTGCAGCCGTAATCTGCTTTAAAACAAAATGAATATCCTGAAATCAGAATCTTAGTCGTTATTATCGGAGTTTGGTTCTTTGGGAAGTGTACCTAAAGTGATAAAAGAATAGGAAAATGAAGTTTCATTTGTTTTCCAATCATTTCTTACGTCACTAGCTGTTTGTTTTAATGGGAGAAAGGAACAGATGGTGGCGTACATTGCTTTTGATTTGCTATAACATGTAGAATAAATAATTCACGATGCGTAACACACTTCGGGAGCTTTAAATGTACCAGTGGATAACACGAAATGGAAGGAGTAATGTTTTGCAAATACAGTACGTACAGAATAGTCCAAGTTGAAAAAGTATTTAAACAGTCGGTTTAATTTATTTATTAGAGTTACGTAGCCTCGCTGGCATCTGGAGAGTGTGGGTTCGATTCCCACCTCGGCCGTCCTGAGAATAGATTTCGTGGGTTTCCCATTTTCGCCACCAGGAAAATGCCGGGACGGTTCCTTTCAATAGGCCCACGGCCGATTGCCTTCCAAAATCCGTTCCCTGACCCGTCCTGAAAAGAAAAGTACATGGCCATTGGCTGTATTTAAAATTATAAATAGAAAATTGTAATGCTTCTTCGGGAAAAGAGTGGCCTTTTCAAGCGTAGCTACATCAGGTTGAATGGGAAATGAAGTAAGTCACTACACTGTAGATCGCGATCCAGCTTGCAGCGGTCACTGAGACATATAGTTTCTTCAAGAAAAGTGAAAATAGGTAAGTTAAGAAAGGAGGCTGATTCTGCACTCGAGTCTTAGTGGAATTATAGAACATCCCGAGTGTGGTTTGAGCACGATGGGTGTCCTGCACACCACTCGCGTGTGGCTAGACTAACTCTATTTCCGGTTGGTCGATTGGGCGTGAAGGCATTATAAGTTGGCCACCACGTACACCTGATTTGACACCTATTGACTATTTGGTTTTCCTGTTCAATTCAGGCTACTGTATTATTTCCATGCATTTCGAGCCCATGATTAAGTAAGATGATATGAAATCGTACATGGAGTCCACAGGCAGGAAAAGTCGGTAATAGACAGGAAAAATCGGGAATTTTGTTTTTGGAAAGTCTGGAAAAAGTGTGTAAAAATGGTGTGAGTCAGGAAGAAAATGCGAAAAGGATTAGAAATTCAGGAATGTTATATTAACCGTACAGTATTTTGTGTTTTGCAGCCATATTTTGAAGTGAACTTATCTCTGAAGATGAAAAGCAATAACTCACTGGACATTATGGTAAGTTTCCATTATTACAGTACATCATACTAAAAACCTCTTTTACTTATTTTTGTACGCTATTTTTGGCGTTGGCGTAGGGATGTGGCGAACCCAATACTATACTTTAGGTTATTAAGCCGGTACTTTGATTAATGTACTATTTCATTATAATTATAATTTACCTTATTTTGTATTAAAAATGAAAAAAGAGGCGAGCGCTGCAAATAACAAAATATACGGTATAAATATATTTGTTTCCTCAATGAACCTTTCTTCCGATGTTACCATGACTTCACAAGTCAGGAATTTTGTTGAAAAATTGTCAGGAAAAGTCAGGAAAATTGACATTGAAAATTCTGTGGACACCATGTCGTAAGCAATATTGATTTTTACATGTACTGAATCTTTGATTCTCTGTCTGTGAATTACCTCAACACTAAACACGTTTAATTTTTTTGTTTTACTTGTTCAACCCAGACTTCTGTGTTGCTGAGGGGCCGATAGCCTAGATGTTAAGACCCATAAAACTTATCATCATCATCATCATCATCATAGTACCGATAGCGGAGGCTACGCTCGCTAAAGCGCAGCGTTAGGTCATGGGGCGAAGGTCTCTGCTGACTTGGTAGACACGTGGGTTCGAGCCCCACCGTCGGTCGTCCTTGAAATGGTTTTCCGTGGTTTCCCATTTTCAACACCAAGCAAATATTGGGACGGTACCTTCTGACAAGCCACGGCCGCTTCCTTCTACATCCTTGTCGGTTTTCATCCATTCATCTCATCTCTCATTTCGACGCGCAGGTCGCCCACGGCCGTCAACTAGAAAGACCTGTACTCGGCTTCTCCGGAGGTCACACGAAAAAGAAAATCATTATTGTATTATTTCCTTGTATTTCGAGCATATGATCAAAAATGGCACCATCTTCCTTGTACCCGGGTACATATTGAGACCCCAGTTCCGAAGGTCCTGAGTTTGATTTCTAGCTCTGACAAATAATTGAATTGTTTAAGGGTTGAGGAATATACTCAGCCTCACGGGGCAAGAGGTGGATTTAATTTCCTCTCTAGCCAGCCAAAAAGTGGTTCTTTGTGCTTTCTCAATTCTACTCCAGGAACATGCCAGCATTGTTCCTTATCTAAGACCCTCCTAAACCTAACAACAATTACAGGAACAAGCACTACTGCAGACATCACAATGACACATGTTAACACAGAAATTTTCAGGTGCATGGGGCTGTTGACCTCGATGTACAAATCCCTAAATGAAACAATATCAACAACTCAAATAAGGTCAAATGAAATACCGTAGTAAATATCCATCTTACTGAATGAGTTTTACTATAAATAATGCGCTATTTATGTAATATCGTACCCCCCCCCCCCCCCCCAGTGGCTCAATTCTAGTGGGACGTGGGATGGTGACTAAGGGACTCCAGCTGAGTCCGGCATTGCTTCCACTTTATTGTGTCGGGCTCCTCTCTGTTAACTTTCCTGTCGGCCTCCCTTGGTCAACTCTTGTTCTCTTCCGACCCCGACGGTATTAGGGTATCCGAGGCCTAGGGAGTCTCTTACTTTCCCGCCTTAATTGGCTCTTCTCTCATATTACCTAATCCCTCATTCTTCTAGGGATCAGCCTTCTTTTTCTTTTCATTATAGTTCCTTTTGTGTTTTAAGATTCCCGCCCTGTTCTTATAATTTGGCTCCCTGTGTCTCTAAATTACAGTTTGTGAGTATTTTGAATTTCAACCACATTTTGTAAGTATTTTCAATCTACATTGAATTTTGTATTTATTTTCGATCTCAACTCCATTTTGTAAATATTTTTAATCTAAATTGCATTTTGTAAGTACCGGTATAGTATTTTGAATCGCGAGCTTCCACATATTGTGAGTATTTTGAATCTTAATTACATTTTGTAAGTATTTTCAATTTCAATTGCAGTAAGTATTTTGAACCTAAACTACATTTTGTGCGTATTTTCCCTCTAAATTCATTTTGTGAGTATTTTCCTTCTAAATTACAGTTACCTTTTGTAAGTATTTACACTCTACATTTTGTGAGTTATTTCAATCTGAGTTCCATTTTGTAAGTATTTTCAGTCCAGCTTAATTTTCGTTATGGTTTCCATTTCATTGTCATTTTCGCCATCCCCCAGGCCGATAACCTAGATGTTAGGCCCCTTAAAACAACAATTATCATCATTATCATCATCGTAATATCGTAACGAGGAGAACAATACATCTTATTTCATAGTCTGCAGAGGCTTGTTAGTTATTGTTGTTTTAAAGGACAGAACAGCGTCGTAATCTCCCGCTTTGCAGAGGCTACTCCATTTTTAGCCTATTTTCATTTTATGAAAAAAAAAAATATGCTTATGGGATCACATTTTGTCCGTGTGTCTGTGTGTGCGCGTGTGTGTGTGTGAGTGTGTGTGTCCCCCTAATAACTTTTAAACGGCTGGTGCGATTTCAATGGAACTCGGTAAGATCATAGTACCATTTTGGCCGACCCTGACCGTGCCCTTCTAATTTTATTGCGCCTCACCAATCCAACCTGGCGTGTGTGCGAAATATTTCACCAGCATTCAGTATCTCCGAAACTATTACCGATATCACCCTGAAATTGTGTACGGTGATAAAGGGCACGACTAGAAGTTTACCTATGAGACTTTCAAAACCCTGGTTACTACAAAACCAACATGGCGGCCAAGCGAAGTTGAGACTTTTAAATAGACTTTTCTCGTGATTTAACCATCTAAATGTAATGTAACTTGGTAAAGAAAATTTTTATACACATTGTAATGTACTGGCGTCTAATTTAGTTCAATTGTTTACATAACCTCAAAATGGCGGCTGTGCGAAATATTTCACTGGAATTCTATATCTGCGAAACTATTACAGATATCACCCTGAAATTTTGTACGTTGGTAAAGGGCTCTGGTACAAGTTTATATATGCAACTTTCATAACCTGCAAATTACAAAACGAACATGGCGGCCATGCGAATTTGAAACATTTGAATAGACTTTTCTCGTGATTTAACTCTCTGAGCGTAGTGAAATTTGGTACAGTAAATGATTATACATATTGTAACGCACTGGCATCTAATTTACTTCAATTGTTTAAATAACCTCAAGATGGCAGCTGTGCGAAATGTTAATATTAAGTGTTTATTTAAGGTGTCATAATCAGGCGATCGAAGTGAAAGTTTGAATAATGAACCTACGAAATAATTTTCCTTTAATGGTACATAACTCTACGGCCTATACATATAACAATCCAAAATGGCGAGGATCCGAAATATTTAGACGATTCTGAATATGTACGAATCTTTTACAGCAATCAAACTGAATTTTTTTTAGGTTCTTAGAGGCTATGAACTTAAGTTCACCTATAGGACTTTCAGTAACCAGGTGAGCACTTATCCAACATGGCGGTGACGCATTGTATAAATATTTAAATGTACGTTTCTCGCCATTTAATCATCTGAGTGCAGTGAAACTTCGCACGTTAAATGCTTATACAAATGCTAATCCACTAGCATCTAATTTATTTCAATTGTTTTCATAACCACAAGATGGCTGCTGTGCAAAATTTTAAAATCTTGTTTTTACTTCTTGTGTTCTAATCATGCGATTGAAGTTTGAATACCACACGTACCCAATAATCTCCATGTAATAGTACATAAATAAAAATCCAACCTGGCGACCATCTGAAATATTTAGACCGAATCTATCACAACCTTCAAACTGAAATTTTGTATGTTGATAGAGGCAATTAACACGAGTAGTATATATGAAAATAGGCTGTATAGTTCTTCACGGACCTACTTGTTTTTTATAATATTTTCCTTTCTCGTTCCTGTTATCCACTGGTGAGGGTAAAGCTCACGAAGTGTGTTATGCATCAGGGAGTAGGCTAATGACTGAAAACGTAATTGCAATTCAAAAGCAAATACAACCTAGACATTGTTCAGAGGCGTTAAATGCTTTCAAATATCGGAAGAGGAGGGAAAGGGGAGCGTTGGGACTATGCTGGGAAATCAGATACAAATAGTAGGCTATTTGTTATAATTATTCCAACGTATTGATGATTTTACCGCACTGTAGTGCTATTAATAACTAGTAATTAAAGTAATAATAGATATATTCATTTCACATTTGAGGGAACAGTCAGGGTTGGTCAGATATTGAGTCCCGTGAAAAGTTTTGTGCCTTAGCTCGTTCTTACTAATAACTAATAGCCTACTTGAAACCACAAAATTGATCTTTCTTTTAACTAGTTAATCTTTCAAATCAATGTTGATGTTTTGAATTGAAAAGCATCATGCACTTTACTGGAGATCCACCCCGAACCTTTCAGTTGAATAACAGGGGGGAGTGATGTCCTTGCTTTATAATTTAAAAGGGAGCCGGTGCCAATGAATTTGTTTCATTGTCCCATTTTACCAAACAGCTAGCGACGTAGAAATTATTAAACAACAAATGAAACTTCATTTCTCTATTTCTTTGATCACTCATTTACATTTCCCAAAGAACGACTACGGTTCTGATTTCCGGATATTCATTTTGTTTTGATGCAGATTACGCCTGCGAATGAGTCTAGGCTAGGTAAGGGCACCAACAAGCCGTATTTCACATTCAGCTGGAACGTACTAGCCATTATAACATCGCGTCACCAAAAGGAGGCTTGGCATAGCACAATTTTCATATCCTTGATTTCCCCGAAAGTACTTGTCCGATTTCGAAAATAATCACACCGTTGAAATTGTCTCAGTGAAAACTGTTATCCTGTATGCAAAAAATAGTATAAGTTAGTTTATGTGTCCCTTGGCACCATTCACAAAAGTGAAAACAGAATACCGATATCTTTCATGGTTTAGACGTTAACATCTTAGCTGAATAACCCTGTATATATATATATATTTAATATTTTATTTATTTATTCGTTAATTCCCCATAAGGAGAGCGTTACAACACAATCAATTTTCATATTTTATTCTGGCCCTTTCTTCTTTTATCCCCAAAACCTCTCATATACACACTATGCTTCCTCTTTCTCTCCTCCGTCCACTTCTTTCCCGGTTGTCTCTCTTTGGGAATTTGCTCAAACTTCTGTTGTCTAAGTTTTTCTCTGTATATGTTCCTGTCTGTCGTGTCGTCTGTAGAGATGTTTAGTTTCTTGAGGTCTTCCACGGTTTGCTTATTATTTATTTATTTATTTAATACTAGCTGAACCCGGCATGCGTTGAAATGCCAATCAAAGAAAGTGTTTGCGATTTAATTTTGTTTGTAGAAGTGCTTTTGGTTACACATTTCTTTTTTTCAATTTCCGCTAACTGCCCCCAAACTATTGTAAAATGGATTAACTAATTTCATATATACGATTCGAGTGCTGTCAATCATTTGTTGAATCATCTCGTTCGCTACCTACTGTGAAATAGATTTATTAAGTTAGAAACCTACACGTAAGTGCACACAACAACTCATCAGAGTTTCATCACGATCGATGAATGGTATATGAACGCATGCAGGATTTTGTTGAAACGCTTCAAGCGTCGTCACTCATTTGTTGCATCTACTAGTGCGCTAAATATTGTAAAATGGATTTACTTAGTCGAAATCCTTCCCTGGCGTGTACAAAATAACTCATCAAAGTTTCATCGCAATTGGAGGAATGGCATATGAACGCAAACGGGATTTTGTTTCGACAATTCGCATGCCGTCACTCATTTGTTGTATCTACTCGTACGCTACCTTTTGTAAAATGGATTTACTAAGCCTGAAACCTTCCCTGGAGTGTACTCACCGATCCACCAAAGTTTCATCGCAATCGGATGAATGTTATATGAACGCAAACGGGACATTGTTGAAACGATTTACGTGCCGTCGTCCATTAGATGAATCTTCTCGTGCGCTACCTATTGTAAAATGCATGTACTAAGCCTGAAACCTTCGCTGGAGTGTACATAACATCTCACCCAAGTGTCATCACTATCGGACGAATGGTATATGAACGCGTAAGGGCCTTTGTTGAAACGCTTCGCACGTCGTCGCTCATTTGTTGAATCTACTCGTGCTCTACCAATATTGTAAAATGGATTTCCTAAGTTGAAGACCTTCCCTGGCGTGTACACAACAAAAAATCAAAGTTTTATCGCAATCTGATGAATGGCATATAAACGCATTCGGGATTTTTTTTAAACGATTCGCGTGCCGTCACTCATGTGGTGAATCTACTCATGCGCTACCTATTGTAAAACAGATTTACTATGCCTGAAACCCTCCTTGGAGTGTACTAAAGGGTTCACCAAAGTTTCATCCGAATCGGATGAATGGTATATGAACGCTAGTGGGAATTTTTTGAAACGAATCGCAAGCAATTTTGTTGCAGTACTCGCGCGCTATCTGTTGTAAATTGGGTTTACTATGCCTATAACGTTCCCGGGAGTGTGCACAACAACTCAACAAAATTTGATCGCAATCGGATGAATTGTGTTTGAACGCAACGCCATCACTCATTTGTTTGTACTACTCGCTCTCTATATATTGTAAATTGGATTAACTACATCTATAAATATCCCGGGAGTGTGCACAACAACTCATCAAAGTTTAATCGCAGTCGATGAATGATATATAAACGAATACAAGATTTTGTTGAAACGCTTCACGCATCGTCACTCAATTGTTGAATAAACTCGTGCGCAACCTATTGTAAAATGCATGTACTAATCCAGAAACCTTCCTTGGAGTGTACAAAAAAACTCACCCAAGTTTCATCGCTTTCGCATGGCGATGAATGGTATATGAACGCATACGGGATTTTGTTGAAAAGCTTCGCGCGTCATCATTCATTTGTTACATCTACTCGTACAATACCTATTGTAAAGTGTATTTACTAAGTGGAAAACCTTCCCAGGGGTGTACACAACAACTCATCAATGTTTCATCGCAATCAGATGAATGGCATATGAACGCATACGGGATTTTGTTTAAACAATACTCGTGCCGTCACTCATTTGTTGAATCTACTCATACGCTACCTATTGTAAAATAGATTTACTAAGCCTGAAACTATTCCTGGAGTGTACTCAACGATTCAACAAAGTCTCATCGCAATCGAATGAATGGTATATGAACGCACATGGGACTCTTTTGAAACGATTCGCGTGCCGTCGCTCATTTCTTGAATCTACTCGTGCGCTACCTATCGTGAAATGCATGTACTAAACCAGACACCTTCCTTGGAGTGTACACAACAATTCACCAAAGTTTCATCGCAATCGAATGAATAATGTATGAACGCATACGGGACTTTGATGAAACGATTCGCGCACCATCGCTCATTTGTTGAATCTACTCGCGCGCTACCTATTGCAAATTGAATTTATTAAGCCAGAAAACTTTCCTGGAGTGCACATATCAATTCACCAAAGTTTTATCGCAATCGGATGAATGGTATATGAACGCATACGGTACTTGGTTGAAACGATTCACGTGCCGTCGCTCATTTGTTGAATAAACTCGTGCGCAACCTATTGTAAAATGCATGTACTAATCCAGAAACCTTCCTTGGACTGTACACAAAAACTCACCCAAGTTTCATCGCTTTCGCACGAATGGTATATGAACGCGTATGGGACTTTTTTTGAAACGCTTCGCGCGTTGTCGCTCATTTGTTGAATCTTCTCATGCGCTACCTATTGAAAAGTGGATGATCCAAGCCAGAAACCTTCCCTGATGTATACACAACATCTCACCCATGTTTCATCGCTATCGGACGAATTGTATATGAACGCATACGGTACTTTGTTGAAACGCTTCGCACGTCGTCGCTCATTTGATGAATCTATTCGTTCGCCACCTATTGTAAAATGAATTTACCAAGTCAAAAACCTTCCCTGATGTGTACACAACATCTCACCCATGTTTCATCGCTATCGGACGAATGGTATACGAACGCATATGGGACTTTATTGAAACGTTTCACGCGTCGTCGCTCATTTGTTGAATCTGCTCGTGCGCTACTTATTGTAAAATGGATTTACTGAGCCAGAAACCTTCCCTGGAGTGAACACAACATCTCACTGAAGTTTAATTGCAAGGGGATGAATGGTATATGAACGCATGTGGTATTTGTTGAAACGAATCTCACGCCATTTTGTTGAAGCTACTCGCGCGCCATCTATTGTAAATTGGATTTACTATGCCTATAACTTTCCCGGAAGTGTGCACAACACTTGCTCACCAAAGTTTGATCGCAATTGGATGAATTGTATATGAACGCATAGCCAACACTCATTTGTTTAAACTACTCGCGCGCTGTCTATTGTAAATTGGATTATCTATGCCTATAACCATCCCGGAAGAGTGGTAAACAACCTTCCAAAATTTGGTCGCAATCGGATGAATTGTAGGCCATATGAACCCATCACCAACACTCATTTGTTTAAGATACTCGCGCGCTCTCTTTAGTAAATTGGAATAACTATGCCTATAACCATCCCGGATGTGTTCACAACAACTCACCAAAATTTGATCGCAATCGGATGAATGGTTTATGAACGCATAACAGACGAACATCCTTATATATATATATATATATATATATATATATATATATATATATAAATGAAAATGTGTCTGTATTTTCTGAATTTCCACAGACATTTGTGATATTTGCGCGTTTCGGACTGTTTTATGACGGATTTACGAAAAAATAATTATGTCATGGCAACATCATGGCCTCATCTTGATGTAGATATCACTCCGTCCAGTCCCCTCACGTATGAGCTTAGTGCCTCTTATTTTCACTGAATAGTTCCATTTCAAAATTCTTCACCGACTCTTCAACAGCACAGGTTAGAAAATTTACTCGTTCCATTCTGGAAATCATAAGTACCTGCTCCACGAACAATGTAGACACAATTCTTCCTCTCAGCAAACTGCAACCGGCTTTATGTAAGCAGTAATTTAATAACATTCACAGCTGTTCATAAACTGCGCGTGTATTATCGAAATACAAATTGCATCAGCATGTCCTCCTTCGATGATAAGGGCCTCGCGTATTCTCAAATGTTTTCTGCACAAAATATTCCATATTGTAGCTCCCATCTAAGGCTAGTTGCGATGGGCTAGTTATTTCGTTATCAAACCAATATGCGTTTGCACTATTATACACGTTAAACCCGACCGTCTGATACAGTAATTGCGCCCGGTATAACATCGGTGACCTGTAATTATATGGTCACTCGGGACTCCGATAAAATCACGCCCGGTTTACGGCGACACTTAGAACTGTGGTGACACAGCACACACTGTCCTCTACGATCACGATCGAATGTTAAATCACTCATGTTCCGCACGACGGAGCACTGTCCCGTACGCACATAAAAGCATGTGTCTGTCTCCTCGATGAGACAAGTTGCCGAAAAAAAGGACTGAGCACGTGGTCAGAGGCAGCGCGCTCTGGCGGAGATAGTATTCAGGTACGCGTGACGTTACTGAACCTTGCGGTCACGCACACAGCGTTAACATGCGGTGCTTTGGGCTAGGATTTCTCGCGGGGTTGCCACTCCGTGCTTATATTGGGGTAATATGTTGGGCACAGTACTAGGGATTGGTGATTTTTTTTTAGGTTTTGAGAATTTTCGAGATTTATTGTTGGAATTTAGAAACCTCATAGGCACCGTGTGAATGGTGTAGAAAAATGGGTTACCGTCCGTTGACTAGCATGCACTGATTACAAAACAGCAGGTCGGGAACCCACGGGTGAAGTCATATTCAACTCTTAAAACATCTTCAGATGAATTTTAAGAGTTCAGTCAGTTACTGTAACGGTAGAAGCCTGACCATTGAGAGATAATTTTCCTATCGATCGCATTACACCCTAGGCAACGGATAATTACATACCGTCGTAGTTAGAAGAGAGAACAAGAGTTGACCCAAGGTGGAGGACATGAAAGATGACAGTGAAGAACCTAGCCCCATGTAAGTGAAATATATGCCATACACGGCTGGGAGCCCCTTGGTCGCTTACCGACATTCCACTCGTTGAAAACTCCATGATGTGAGAATTTTAGAAACAGTTATGGGAATTCCTGTGTGAGAATATAGCTGTAGACTGCACGGCTACGCAATCTTCTCAGCCAGGTGTCTTACCATCTGTCTGCCCTAGGGGAAAACATGTTGCTACCAGCTTGTGTCCTTTCTGAACAATGGCTATTGTTAATGCACATTCAGCATTAACAATTTTGCTAGTCTAGTTTAGATTTTCCTTGGAGTCAGTCACCATAGAAATCAACAGATATAGGCTCGACAATATTCATTATTCTTTTTCATGGCAGTGGAATCAAGTGGTGCAGTAAACGAATGACCGGCGTATTTTAACTGATTTCAAATACTGTATACTACATTTCATTATTTCTTAATTACATTAAGTGGTCCTCCGCAAATAACCTTAAATAAACGTAATATATACTGCGACCACCAGAGGTATGGTTCGGTCGTCAAAACACATTCTAATTCGCGATCAAACATTTTGGTCTTCTAGCGGGCCGGATATTCCAATTTACATTTGTTACAGTGACAGTATATACAGTGCCTTTATAATAACCACAGTGTTATGACAATATTACTACGATCTTACGACGCCAAATCGTGCCTACCAACCTCGCCGGTCATAACTGCCGCGCTATGGAACGTATAAATTGTGAACAATTTGCAATGGCAACCCTAAGTCATTGAATCAGAAGGATCTTTGATGACTACAAATCCTTACCGCACCTTACAAGGCCAGATCCAATTTATTCTTATATTAATTTCTATCCTTTCACTATGGCAGAGGAGAGTATTAAAATACGAAGTACGTCCAGAAAGTTAGTTCCGTTTGGTAATAACATTAAATTGTGTACTGGCACAGAAAAATTATTTATTGCACAAAATTCTACAACCCTTAAACTACTTTTCCACATAACTGCCGAAATGTTGCAGGCATTTGTCGTAGCGTGGCACGAGGTTTTGTATACCTTCTTCAAAGACGTGTGCCGCCTGTGTCTTCAACTAGTTGTACGTTCCGCTGCAGCACAGTTCCACATATACGCTGTAGACGCTCTGTATCAAGGAGAAGAAACGTGCGCCATTTGGAGAGCGCTGTCAGCCACGTACGCGTTGTTGTGCATGTTTACTCGTACAATGTCGGTGTTGATTGAACATCCCGCCGCTTGTGAAACCAGATCTGTGATTCGTTTTCTGAATGCTAGGAAAGTGAAACCAATTGAAATTTATCGGCAAATTTGCGAAGTGTATGGACAAAATGCGATGAGTGATTCAATGGTGAGAAGATGGGTCCGACAGTTCAATGAAGGACGTAGTGAAGTGCACGATGAAAAACGAAGTGGGCGTCCATCTTTGGTTACAGAAGAACTGGTTCACGCGATTGATGACAAGATCCGGGAAAACCACAGGCTTATAATTAGTGCTCTTGCTATGGAATTTCCCCAAATCACACGGTCACTAATTCATGAAATTGTTACCGAAAAACTGAACTTTCGTAAACTTTGCCGACGTTGGGTACCAAAGATTCTTACGGAGCAACACAAAACAAAACGGATGGGTAGTGCACTTCAGGTTTTGACCCGTTACAATGAAGGCGGCGAAGAATTTCTGACACAGATAGTCACAGGAGATGAAACTTGGGTTTCTTACGACACCCCTGAAAGTAAGCGGCAATCAATGGAATGGAGGCACACTTCATCCCCAGCAAAGGTTAAGCCGAAACAAATCTTGACGCCTCGGAAAATGATGTGCACAGTGTTCTGGGACTGGAAAGGCATCTTACACATTGATTTCTTACCACGTGGTCAAACAATCAACGCAGATGCTTACTGCGAGACACTTAGGAAATTGCGCCGCGCAATACAGAATAAGCGCCGAGGGTTGCTGTCAAAAGGTGTTGTTTTTCTTCACGACAACGCACGACCACACACTGCAAATGTGACGAAAAACCTCCTACAGGGATTTGGCTGGGACGTGATGGACCACCCTCCGTACAGCCCTGACCTCGCTCCTAGCGACTTTCATCTGTTCACACATCTCAAGTCATTCCTTGGCGGTCAACACTTCAACAATGACGACGAGCTGAAAGAAGATATTTCCAACTGGTTGAAGACACAGGCGGCAAACTTCTATGAAGAAGGTATCCAAAAACTTGTGCCATGCAATGACAAATGCCTGCAAAAGTTCGGCAGTTATGTGGAAAAGTAGTTTAAGAGGTGTAGAATGTTGTGCAATAAACATTTTTTCTGTATCTGTACACAATTTAATTTTATTACCAAACGGAACTTACTTTCTGGACGTGCCTCGTATTAATACGCAAGCGAGGTATAATAAAGGGCAGCGTGACACGTATTAAAAGCTTTATAGATGGGTTTAACAGTGAGCAAGGAATTACTGCTATCACATCACGTAGAGAGAGTTTAGAGGAACTGAAACAAAAGTATGAGGAGGTTCAATGTCAATTAGAAATGAGTGAAGAGGGCGAAACGTTCGAAGCTGATAGGGAATTGTTGGAAGACACATATCATCAAATAAAGGTCGACATAGACAGAATAATCACCCATCACGAAATACCAAATCTTTCAAGACACTCCAGTCAAGGGGATATCTCAGTTAGAAGTAACTACATTGGGGCCCACATCAAATTACCTACCATTACACTGAAATCATTCGGAGGCGAATATGAAAACTGGAGAGGATTTCATGATTCCTTTGTATCTATGATCCATAACAATCAAGATTTGCATGACTTTCAGAAATTCCACTACTTAATTAGCAGTTTAAGAAACAAACCTCTTTCAATTGCACAGAGTCTTCCATTATCTGCTGAAAACTACAGCATAGTTTGGCAGAGGTTAATTGACAGATTCCAAAACAAGAAATTAATTTCTTCAATTCACATAAATCGGTTATTAGAGCAAGACTCAATCCAGAAGGAGAATCCCAATTCTCTTAGAGAGGCTATAAACACAAGTTAGGCCAATGTGAAGGCATTACAGGCCCTTGAATTAAATGTTTCAATTGAAGATTTGTTATTGTCACAATTGTTAATCAACAAATTAGATCAAACAACTAGGAAGGCGTGGGAAATACATACTATAGGTTCTGAGTTAGAATCCCTGGAGGCTCTATGGAAATTTTTAGAGAAGAGATGTTTAGCACTTGAGGAAATCAAGCCAGGTACACAAGTTCATGGTTATCAACAGAGTAAACAGCCAAGTAGAATTACATCCAAACATAGTGTTAGCAATGCGCATGCAGGAGTTGATTACCAATGTGTATTTTGTAAGGGCTCACATTACATATATAAATGTGATTCCTTCAAAAAACTTAATATCCATGACCGACACAATGTTGTAAGAGAGAATAAACTATGCTTCAATTGTTTGGGCAACAACCATAATGTCGATCAGTGTCAATCAAGCTTGTGCAAGATCTGCGGTAAATATCACAATACACTTCTGCATAATGAGATGAGACCTGATCGCACCAGGCCAATGGCTACGTCACGTGGGACAGAGAGCGAACACATCTCTCGCCATACAGCTAATCACCACACAGCGCGTCCACTAGATGTCACTCACTGCGCTGTAAAGGAATCCTATCTGTCAACAGTCGTGTTATCAACAGCAACAGTAAAAGTCAAAGACAGTCATGGTAATATGCATGAGGCCAGATGTTTGCTGGACTCAGGTTCTCAAACTAATTTCGTGAGCGAAGAATTAGCTCAATTATTACATCTTAGGAAACAAAAACACATTACACCAGTAACTGGAATAAACGGAGCAGGGGTTCAAACCTCACATTGCGTTGCAATTCATTAACAGTCTGCGGTCAGCTCGTTCAATATAGATGCTACATGCCTAGTGCTATCGAAGATTACCAACAACCTACCAAGTAGAAAAATTGACATTTCAAGATGGAATTTACCCGTCAATATACAATATGCTGACAGAAATTTCAACATTCCAGGCAAGATCGATTTGCTACTCTGTGCAGACCTATTCTTTAAGGTCATACTAGAAGGTAAGAAAACTCGTGATGGGTATCCAACCTTGCAGAATACGCAACTGGGATGGGTAGTAGCTGGTCAGACACCCCTGCAACAACAACAAAGGGAAAATGCAACGTCGCTATTCATTCAAATAGACCAACTAGACAAACAGCTTAAAAGATTCTGGGAAATTGAAGATTTGCATGCGTCACCAATCACTAAGGAAGAAAGAGATTGCGAAGAGCACTTTACGAAGAATACAATACGTGATGCTACGGGAAGGTTCCGAGTTCGACTACCCCTTAAACAAACTTTATCGCTGGTAGGGAATTCATATCCACAGGCAGTAGTGAGATTCCACGCCATTGAGAAAAAACTTAATCGTGATCATAAGTTATAGCAAGAATATTCAACATTCATGAATGAGTATTTACAACTTCGTCACATGAAACCAGTACCTACGTGCACCGAAGATGGAGGATACTTCATGCCACACCATGCAGTATTCAAACCGACAAGTTCCAGCATTAAAACTCGTGTTGTCTTTGATGCGTCCGCAAAAACTGACAGTGGCGTATCTTTAAATGATAATTTACTCGTAGGCCCTACAATACAAGACGACCTGCATGCTATTGTACTACGTTTCAGGACACACAAGGTTTCTCTTGTCGCAGATATTACAAAAATGTACCGCCAGATTCAAGTTGTCAAAGACACGAAGCTACAACGAATACTATGGAGGAACAATAGTACAGAACCACTGCAGTGTTATGAACTCACGACAGTGACTTATGGAACGGCAAGCGCTCCGTTTCGAGCTACGAGATGCTTACAACAGTTAGCTGATGAAGAGACGAAGGAATTTACACATGCAGCAGCTGTCCTCAGAAAGGATTTTTATGTTGATGACCTTCTAAGCGGAGCTAATACTGAATTAGAGGCTATTCACTTACAGCAAGAATTTGATACACTACTGTTAAGAGTTAATGGCCTGTTTGCCATCTTTTGATGAATGCAGTACATTTGCATTTGTCTGTTGGCACAGGCTAGAGTAAAATGTGGCTTTTCACCGATGTCTCAGTCTCACTCATGGCTGTGATTATATGGAAGCTACTGAGGTATGGGTGGTGCTTAGTAATGACATTCAGGGCACAGTCTGTGCCTGTGGATGCTGTGAAAGGTTCTACTCATAGGGTTAGTACCGCTGTTCTGACTCAGTGAGGAAAGCAATGGCAAACTACCTCACTCCTCATCTTGCCTAGTACGCCTCAATATAGCGCTGCCTGGGGTTTTTGTGGGTATCTACCCACATAACCTAATGGCGGTACTATTTGAGGATCCAACCAGCCTTCGGGCTGACTACCTAACAGACAGACTGTTTAGAGGAGGATTTGAACTTAAGAAATGGTGTTTCTAACAGCAGTAAGGTCATGTCAACAATACCAGAAGAAAATAGAGAAACCAAATCGCCAATTCAACTCGACAGTGCAGACACGGTAAGGACGTTGGGAATAATCTGGCACTCATCAACAGATCAATTTCAATTCGACATAACTGTCAAAAGATTTGTTCACGTAACCAAGAGAAGTGTACTCTCGTCTATTGCTGCAATTTTTGACCCTTTCTGTTTATTAGGTCCAGTTATCCTCTCCTGTAAGGTATTTATGCATCAACTCTGGTCTCTTCAATTACAATGGGACCAAGAACTACCATGTCTGCTTCCTAACAATTGGAATGCAATTTACTCGCAACTACCAGAACTTAACGATATTAAAATTGACAGGTATATTTTAAGTGATAACAAGATTATAAATTATCAATTACGTGGTTTTTGTGACGCCTCTGAATGTGCTTACGGAGCTTGCGTATACATTCGTACTACAGATGAACAAGGGATTATTACATGCAATTTAATGTGTTCCAAATCAAGAGTCGCGCCACTTAAACAATTGTCAATTCCACATTTAGAATTGTGCGGCGCTCTCCTATTAGCAAGGTTACTGAAGCGAACATTCAAGTGTCTCACTTTAGATATTAGTTCTATTCCTGCCTGGACAGACTCAACAATTGTCTTACTATGGATTTATTCACCGTCGTCGAAGTGGAAAACATTTGTCGTCAATCGGGTCTCTGAAATCCAGGACATGGCAAAGACATGTACATGGCATCATGTATCTACACAACAGAATCCAGCTGACGTATTTTCACGAGGAAGCGGACCCAAAGCATTAACATTAAACGACCTCTGGTGGCACGGGGCGTCCTGGTTGTGCCAGCCTGAAGAATTATGGCCAATTACTACCGTGGAATTTACCTCAGTAGCACTCGAAGCTAAACCCACAGCATGTGCAGTCACCTGCTGCAACAATGAAGATATCACTTAATGGTTTTCCTCATTGTTAAAAATGAAACGTGTCTTAGCTTACTGTAAGCGATTTATCTACAATCTACAGCACCCTCGTACGAAGATTACAGGAGAATTAAGTACTGAAGAATGCAACAATGCACTACTTTGCTGTGTACGATATGTTCAACACCAGGAATTTCAGAGGAAAATTCAAGACCTCCAATTGAGGAAGGAAGTTGACAAGAGAAGTGAGTTAAAATCATTCACTCCATTTCTCCATATAGACAGATGTATCAGAGTGGGCGGGCGATTACGCAATGCAGACGTAGCATACGACCAGAAACATCAGTCTATATTACCAGCGCATCACCATGTCACGAAATTGATTATCTGCGACGAACACTTAAGACTACTACATGCTAGCACATGGCTGCTCGTTGCTTCATTAAGAATTGGATTCCTCACGCTAGGACAACTGTCAAAGGTGTCATTCGCAAATGCGTGACATGCTACAGGTTCAAGGCTAATAGCTCATCGCAATTAATGGGTCAGCTGCCTACTGAAAGAGTTAAGCCTACTCGTCCTTTCCTATATACTGAAGTGGATTTCGCGGGGCCATTATTTATAAAACAATGTTCTCCACGGAGTAACACGAAAGTTAAGTGTTACGTTGCACTTTTTGTCTGCTTAGCCACCAAGGCCATTCATTTGGAACTTGTAAGCAATATCACTACCGAAGCCTTCATTGCTGCTGTAAGAAGAATGATAGCCCGGAGAGGGAAAGTACTTCAAATTCACAGTGACAACGGTTCGTCATTCGTCGGAGCCAGAAATCAACTTCGAGAACTTCATGAGTTGTTCCAGTCAGAGCAAGCAACACCAACGACACATTGAAAGGGTTGGAATTCAAGAAGGATTTACCTGGATATTCATTCCTCCACGAGCACCACATTTTGGAGGGCTTTGGGAAGCTGGGGTAAAATCTATGAAATTTCATCTTACTAGAGTTACCATGCACGCTCACTTGACATTTGAAGAAATGACTACGCTCCTCTGTCAGATAAAAGCCATTTTAAATTCACGACCAATCACTCTTATGAACAATGACCCGAATGACACATCCTATCTGTCACCAGGACACTTCCTGATAGGAGAACCCATGATGGCCATTCCAGAACCAGATTTAGCCTTGTCAACCACTTCCAGGCTTTCCAGGTGGCACCATCTTCAAAAAATGAAGCAACATTTTTGGAATAGGTGGTCATCTGACTATCTGGGCAGCTTGCAGCAGCGCATGAAGTGGAGGTCGGCACAGCCCAGTGTGCCTACAGGAACGGTGGTCCTTATTAAAGATGACCATATTCCACCATTGGACTGGAGATTGGGCGTCGTTCAGCAAATATTCCGAGGCAAGGACGGCTTGGTGAGAGTCGTTGATGTCCGCACGTCTTCGGGAGTTTATAGGAGACATGTGCACAAGTTGTGCCCACTCCCAATTGACCAGTGACTTCAGTGTATGCTTCGTCAATGTATTTGTGTATTTGTATAATTACGTGCATTGACAGTTTTAAGAGGGATTCTAGTGATCTTATTTTCAGGGAACTTATTTTTCATTGTTTAATTGTATTTCTAAGTAAAATATGCGAGCACATTTTAAGTGGGCTGGTATGTTAATGCACATTCAGCATTAACAATTTTGCTAGTCTAGTTTAGATTTTCTTTGGAGTCAGTCACCATGGAAATCAACAGATATAGGCTCGACAATATGCATTATTCTTTTTCATGGCACGTATGGCAGTGGAATCAAGTGGTGCAATAAACGAATGACCGGCGTACTTTAATTGATTTCAAATACTGTATACTACATTTCATTATTTCTCAATTACATTAAGTGGTCCTCCGCAAATAACATTAAATAAACGTGATATATACTGCGACCACCATAGGTAAGGTTCGGTCGTGAAAACCCATTCTAATTCGCGATCAAACAGCCATTCAAATATAACCCATATAACGGTAAGGCAAGTCATCAATATAATATATATCGTTGTGTTTATACGGGAACAGAGCAAGCCTTCATGAACTATTGCTGAATACATTCTCTTTAATCACAATAGGGCCTATTCATAAGGCATTTTAAACTCAATTTCACGCAGGCACATTATCGAAACAAGCAAAATATAAATGAAACTTAATTCCGTAATGCACTATTGTTGGTACGTGAATATAAGTCACCATCTTGTGCTCAATATTAACGTGGTCAAAATAGCCGTGGTGTTAGCGTCTTTGACTGTGAATTTAGAGATCTCGGGTTCGTATCCCGGACGGGATAGATATATTTGCTACCAGATTATCGTTTTAAACGATACTTATCATATCAATATGACTCATTTCAACAGAATCCTTATGAAATTACGTGTTGGTCTATGAATCAAGAGGTCCGGGAACTGGACAAGCCTTTCATGATTTACTGCTGTGCACATTGTATTTACTCGCAAGTTGGCCTATTTATAAGGAATTTAAGGTTATGAGCGGTGTCGCGTCTATTAATGTAGTTCATCCATATCGTATTCTTTATTTAGGCTAATGATGGTGGAAGCTACAAAACCTCTAATAAAATGTGTTCCGTACTATAATCTACAATATCTGTAAAACACTCCCTTCTACAATAGATTAATATTTGTGCCAATAATATTATAAAATACCGGTGTATCAACAATTTCACGTGAGGTTTCTTCTATGTCAGATGTTTCTCATCATATGCGACTACTGTAAGTCACGTAAAGTTTGTTTGTGGATTTTATGTAATCTGAAGAATTTGGGAAATCTTAGTATATTTGGAAGGATTCTTGGGAATCTTTGTATATTTGTACGAAATTTTGGTGAATCTGGTAAATTTGAAGTAAATCTGGGAATGTTTGCGTGATTTTGTGATTTTTTAACGTATTGTAGAACATTTTGGGTAATCTTAGTGTATTTGGAGGGATTTGGTGGAATCTGGTCAATTTGACCAGTTCTATAGAAATTTGGTGATTTTTGGAAACATGGTTATTTTTTATTTTTTGGGTAAGTTACAGGACTCTCGAATGGCATCTGGGTTGGAAGAGTATAAGGGATGAGCAAGGGAGGTCGACAAAGAGGGGCCTGGCATAAGTAAGTGTAAGCAATGCTGGTCTTTGAAGAAAATCTGATAAATTTCGGTAAAACCTGTTTGGAATTTGAGGAAATTCTGGAGGTGGTGGTGGTGGTGGTGGTGGGAATTGGAGGATAGGGTGTGAGAGAAGGGGTCAGGGGTATGGTGTAGGTGGGACCGGCATCTTGGATGGGTCGTCAGTGCACGCTGCAATCGTGGCCGGCATCACAAATCCTGGAATCGACCGCTTGGCTCTGCTGTCTAATGCTGTAACACCCATAATCAAATAAATAAGTTATTATAATCAATATATATATATGTTAAATATTAAATTAATAAAAATTAAATAATAATAATAATAATACATTTGAAAAAATAAACAATCAATACTCAATAAATAATATTAAATAAATAAATAAAAATTAAATAAATAATAAACTAATAAATAAAAGTGAATTAATAATCCATACTAATATATAAAAATGAGATGATGTGTGTCTGTGTGTCTGTGTGTTACTCAATCACGCAAGAACCACTGGTCCGATTTAAATGAAATTTCGCATGGATTTAGCTGATTTACCAGGTTAACATACAGGCTACTTTTGATTTCGATATTTTGCACTATTTACAAATGGTGACCATTTTAATGACGACCCTTTGGATTCGAAATTTCATATTTCCATTTAAAATAAAAAGAGAACGCTAAGAGATAGCTAACTTTTGATGGCATATAAGAAGTTTAAAATTTAATTTTCTATCCGAAAGGTCCTTACTTTTCGTGTATTTCTAACGATTAGCGAGTAAAACTTAAATTTGTGCTATAAAACACGGTCAACGCCGAGCGATGTTAGTCTATAGCGCTCAAACCACTAGACCTAGATAGATGAAATGTTGCATGTTGGTTGATCCTAGGGTGTGGGGTCTCTCTAAGAAACGGTTTTTGAAAATTCAATTTGTAAGTGGGTTTTTTCGGCCCTTTGGCACTGAGCATGGACAAAAGTAGAAAGACCGGATTTAGCTCATTTTAAGACACCAGATACGAGAAACAATACACGGAGGTCCCCTAGGGACCCCGAAACACACTTTTTAAAGTCCTAAAATGAATGGTTTCGTAGATATTCCCAAAAAATATGTTCCCTCTGAGAAACAGATCAACGTCATCCATACTAATTTATAAAAATTTACGAACCTTATAGTATTCGCGTATGATGTGTAACATCAGACATGTTATTCGAATAGTTCCACATTACTTACTCGCATTTTTTAAGAATGAACTCATAGTGCTACCTTGTGCCAGTAAACATGAAGGATTCCTTCGTGTTATTTCCATCGGTAAGTTCTCATTAGTATTATTTCTGCAATAACTACTTGTAAAACTCCTGTGACAAATCCTTTCAGCAAATATGTTATAATAGGGCTGTATTTTGGCCGACAGTACCTCGAGTGCTTACATTAAATAAGAATACAGCAAAAGTAGTAAGATTTCCGCGCGCTACTTGTAAAACTCTTGTGCCAAATCCTTTCAGAAAATATGATATAATGAATATTTTCACACCAAAGAACGAACATTTGAAGATGATTTATTTTAGGAATTTCTTTAATGGGGCAATGGAAAATATATATTTAATTAAATCGAAGTTCTCCAATGGATCTGCAGTAGTGACATCTACCTGCCAATAATTGAACTATGGTATTCGGGAGATAGACACTGCCTACTTGATGCGAGGTTCTCCAATGGATATGCAGCAGTGACATCTACCTACCACTAGTTGAATTACGGTATGCGGGAGTAATCCACTGCCTACTTGATGCGAGCTGCGCTCTATACTGGCCAGTTAGTGAACGCATGCCAGCGGTATTTTGCCGATAGAGCGCACTGCCAAGTATAGACGCGATTAAAAATTAGGTGTGCAGTAGGTATATTAAATGTGTTTCTCCCAGTGATACGTTTCGACCAACGAAGTTTCAATTATTGTTAGTAGTCGGTGTTAATATACTGAATTCCTACGTTGTTTGGAGTGTTTGTTGATTCGATATAGATTCCACATAGCCAGATGGGCGACAGTATATCGAGTGCTTACATTAAATAAGAATACAGAAAAAGTATGAAGATTTATTAAATCGTAATTGTTTTCAGCAAATGAATATTTTCACACCAAAGAACGACAACTTGAAGATGATTTATTGTGGGAATAGCTTAAATAGGGTCTCCAAACCTTGAACTAAACCGTATGCGATTTACATTCCACATAGCCACATGGCCAACAGTACGTCGTTGTACCAATCTCCGCCACCGCGCGCGCTCATTGTTTCCGTCCCATGCACTTCCGTCCCTTTTCCAAAAACATTCACACAAACATTTCCAGCTACCAAGTGCCACAAAAATATCCAGATACTGAGTGGAAAGATGTTACACATCAAAAATTAGATGCTGTGTGTCTGTCTGTTACTCAACCACGCTAGAACCATTGGTCCGATTTAAATGTAATTTTGCATGGATGTAGCCGATTTAACAGGTTAACATACAGTCTACTTTTGATTTCGATATTTTGCACTGTTTAAAAATGGTGACCATTTTTGTGATTTTACTACAACCTATGGTTTCAAAATTTCTTATTTCCATTTCAAATAAAAATAGAACGCTAAGAAATAGCATACTTTTGATGGCATATGCGGGGTTTAAAATTTAATTTTCTATCCGAAAGGTCGTTATAACTTTTCGTATATCTCCAATGGTTAGCGAGCAAACCTAAATTTGTGCTATAAAACACGGTCAACGCCGAGCTATGTTAGTCTGTGTTAGTCCCTACATGAACTGTTTTATCTATAGAGGTGGTTTGCGGGGTCTGAAACGAGGCATGATTTTGAATCTAATTTTATACTCTTAGAGCCGGTTATTGTATGTGAGTATTTTGGATCTTTACGCTGTTTTGCTATGTAATAGTGCTTTCTTCTTTGCACAGTATGCTTTCTTACTGTTTATAGATTATTTTTTGTTAACTGAATATTTCTGTTGGCCAATATTTATCTGCCTTTTGTCTTTTCTTTACCATGATCAGAAACCCAAATTCACAGACTAATATGTCGTAGTCTACCGACTGTCACATTCGTTTATTTAGTTATCATAATAAATCTTAATGCAGAATTGGGCAAATTTATTTCAATAAAGTTGGTATTTTGACTTTCACGGCCAATGAAACCCCGCACAAAACACGGCATGAATCTAGAAATGTTGCTGAGTTTTAATTGCTTGGCCCTGAAATTCAATATACACTCATTTTGGAAGCCTTTATAGGTAGGTTTAAGATTGTGTGAGCGTTTAGCTCTCGCAGTAAATTACGGGAGGTGGTC
Organism: Meconema thalassinum; assembly: GCA_946902985.2. Taxonomy (NCBI): domain Eukaryota; kingdom Metazoa; phylum Arthropoda; class Insecta; order Orthoptera; family Tettigoniidae; genus Meconema; species Meconema thalassinum. The sequence continues at coordinate 151,095,695 of OX336397.1, forward strand.
TAGTCAAGAATTGAGGTATCGCGTAGTTTGCTACTCCTTTGGTGGTCCGCAAATGGACCACAAGAGCTCGCTGATGAACTATCACGGAGTAACTAGGTGAAATCTCGCACAAGACACGGCATAAACTTAGAAAATTTGCTGTGATTAAAACTGATTTTGTTTTTATTATTTGCGATTATTAAAGTTTGTTTTGTTACTGTTACTTTTTATCATGACATGGTACGTAGTTTCCGCAATATTACTTACTGCGGACATGACAATTGCTACCAAGTTTGATGTATTTTTAGCATACTGTTTACATGTTTAAATATAGTATGAAGACGTTAAACGATAGGTGTTCAATATTTAAGAAAGGTTATTTAAATTTTACTACATAGAAGCTAATAATTATTTCCGATATATAAACGCACTTTCCTACCTACAAAGCGGAGGCAGACCGGTTTTTCTCCGTGTACTCCGGATTTCCCTGTCACAATTTCATTCCAGAAACAATCTGCACTATAATTTCATTTAATCTCTCATGCATTTCATCATTGCCCCAGGGGAGTGCGACAGGCTTCGGCAGCCGCTAGACGGGGGTTTCAATCATTCCATTCCCTGATCCGGTCGGTCGACTGAAAGCAGGCGGTGGATTTTCACTTTCCTACCCCTGATAAATAATTGGGTGAGTGAAAATGCATGTAGTCTACACATGTAGTTCGTAACATGGAAATAACATATCTACATTACGAATGTGTGATGATATTAATGATTTGGGCCAGCAAGTACTAAAAGCCGATCGAAGAACGGGTTCTTCAGCTAGCAATAAATAAAGGTGTCATTTGTCCGCGTTATATGGATGACCACAATCCTCTGACGATGCGCAAAAGGTTTGGTCTTGTATGAAACGGTAACGTGAAACCCGCCACCTGCAAGAGCCAGGCGTGTTAAATCTCGACATTTTTTTTTTCTTGTTGAAAGGAAGGCGTGACCATGAGCGAGCCACACAAGCCGCTACCCGCATAGCCGTCATTATAAAGTGAATCTGCACATTTGATAATAATAATTATAATAATCATAATTAATAATAAATATAAAATAAATTATAAATAGTTATAATAAATAAATAAAAATCTAGATACATAAAAATGAATATTACGCGATAGTTTGTCTGTCTGTGTGTGTGTGTATGTCTCCTGTACGTTCATATACATTCATCCGATTGAGATGAAACTAGGGTGAGATGTTGAGTACACTCCAAGGACGGTTAATGGCTTAGTTAATCCAACTTGCAAGAGGTGGCGCACAAGTAGATTCAACAATTGGGCGACGATACGCGTAGTGTTTCAACAAAGACCCGTATGCGTTCATATACCATTCACCCTATTGCAATGAAACTTGGGTGAGATGTTGAGTACACTCCAAGAAAGGTTTCTGGCTTACTAAATCCATTTTACAATAGGTAGCGCACAAGTAGATTCAACAAATGAGCGACGACGCGTGAGGCGTTTCAACAAAATCCCGTATGCGTTCATATACCATTCATCCGATTGCAATGAAACTTGGGCGAGATGTAGAGTACACTTCCAGGAAGGTTTCTAGCAAGAGTTTAGTGCTATTCAGTCGGTCAACACGAATGTACCCAAAAGAGATGGGTTATGCTCATGTCCTGAAATAAATTACATGAGATTAATAAAACACTAGGATGACCAGTTTCGATCGTCCAGCGATCATCATCAGATCCATTACACTTAGGCTATAAAATCTATGTTTGAAATACAGGTGAAAATATTTACAATATGTACAATTATTTACACTGTCAGTGTATGCTAAATGCAGTATATATGATGTTAGGTGAAATGCTAAATGGTGATAGCTATCCGGAGTTTGTACTTTAGAGAGATTATATGGTTGTAAACTATGGTTAAACTATAAAATTGTAGGCTAACTACTTATCTGATTGTCTTCCTTACTACAGCTACTCGCAGTTTTCGTGCTCACTGGAACTCACTGTGCGGTCGGCTGCGGTGGTTATCTTAACGACTGGTTTTTCCCTGCCTTCTCCCCCTGCCCATACATGCTGTGGGGAGTGATATCGATGTGTTTATGTGAGGTGTTGCCAAACTAGATAAGATGTATGTTATTGAATGAGGTGGGTCTACAACTATTAAAGACAGTGGATTAGCCCTCGCCACGCGTGGACCATAAGCCATTCGAACTAAGCGTTGACGGTCTTATGAGGACGTCCCGGCACCTTTAATACTGCCTCGAATATGGGCCTTGGTTTATTGCAGAAGAAAAGTACGTCGTACACCTGATCCAGATAACATTTACCTATTAAAAACCCCCCAATTTCCCCCCTTTTTTATCTAGCCTGGCTGTGTCGCTAAATTGTGTCTTGTTTCCGACAGGGTGTGTTTTTTAGTAGCGTGAAGAGGGGTGAGCTCTCCATGAACGTGTGTTCATTTAGATTGTTGGGATTGTTTCGTTTGGCTAGGTGCATCTCGATTGCTTCCTTTATGTCAAGAGCTCTGCCTTTCGATTCGTGATGGATTATTTTAAGGTCCGACTCTATGTTGGTAAAGCTGTGCCCTGCGTCACACATATGTTCGCACACGGCTGAATGTGTTCCGTATCTTATCGCATTCCTATGTTCATTATAACGTGTGTCTACTCGCCTTCCACTCTGCCCGATGTAATTAGCTTGACAATCGGTGTCTTGGCACGTTATAGAATATACCCCTGACCTTGAATACGGGTCACGTTTATTTAGATTACTATTTAGGAGGTGCCTAGCGGTTGTGTTTTTCGTCGAGAAGCTATCTTTATGCCTTGTTTTTTGAATAGTTTATTGATTTTATATGTATTCGCATTCACATAGTTGAAACGCGCAATTTTTTTCTCATTACTGTCCGGTTTGGGAATAGTTTTATCTTTATTTTTATGTTTGGCTATAATTTGATTTATTTTGCTTGGCGGGAAGTTGTTTTCCTTTGCTATTTGCTTAATAGTTCTTATTTCCTTATTATAGTTGTGTTTTGACATGAGTATATTTAAACCCCTGTGCACCAATGAATTGAAACCCTCTAGTTTGTGCGTACTGGGGTGATTAGACTGATTGTCGATTGCATGCGAAGTTTGTGTTGCTCTCCGGAAAATGGAATATGAAAGGTCGTTGTCTTTACGTTCAATAGTTATATCGAGATAATTAATTTTCCGGTCTATTTCGGATTCATTAGTAAATTTGATAGAGTGGTGTAGGCTATTAATGGATTGGAGAATTGTTTCTTCGCTTGTTAGTTCAGTATCGTAGATGCAAATTACGTCATATACGTATCTTTTCCTTATTAGTATTCCCTTTGTTGAAGTCTTTTCTAAGAACGAATTTTCTAGTGCATTGATGAAGATGTCAGCGATTAACCCACTTAGTGGCGATCCCATTGCTAGGCCTTCTCTCTGTGTGTATATTTTATTGTCGAATTGAAACACGTTTTGGGTGAGAACGACCTTCAGTACAGTAATCTCACAATCTCTTCAGTTTCTTTTACCGAATTGTTGGATTTTATGTTGTTTTCGATAGTGTTGATTGCTTCAATAATCGGAATATTGGTGTACATGTTAGTTACATCGAAGGATACTAGCCTGAAGCTAGGTTTCATTTGTAGGGTGTTCAATGTTGTTACTAGTTCTGTTGTGTTCTTTACAGAGTTGTTTATGTCGTTGGAAAGACGGCATTTTAAGATTTTTAGTAACTCTTTGCTGATTTTGTAATTAGGGGCATTCCTACAGTTGACTATTGGTCTCATTGGGCATTCCTTTTTGTGTATTTTTGGTTGTCCCCTCAATGACGGTATTTTCGGGTTCATGTTTATTAGTTTTGATTTTTCGGCTTTGATCAGTATGTATTCTGTTTCATTTAGCGCACTTTTTATTTGTTTTTGGAATTTGTTGGTGGGGTCTTTTGTTAATTCCTTGATTTCGTTGTTGTTTAGGAATTCGACTGTTGTTTCAATGTATTCTGTTTTGTTCAAAATTACTGTAGTGTTTCCCTTATCTGCTTTTGTGATGATTAAGTCTTGTTCCTTTATTTTTTGTTTCAACGACTTTATTTCTTTGAGTTGTTTGTTGTTTTGAATGTTATTGCTATCGCCCTCTCGTTTGAGGATTTTTTTGGCTTCGTTGGTGGCGAGATTTTTGGTTAATTCCCTGTCTTCTGCTGGGAGCTTGTGACTGGCTATCTCAATATCTGTGATTAACTGTTTTATATTGTGGTTCGTGTGTGCGTCTGTGCAGTTGTATTTCATACCCTTGTCTAACATATTCATTTCACCTTGAGAAAAGGTTACGTTCGTTCAGTTGTTTACTCTGCTGTGGAAATTGAATTCATTGTTATTCGTGTGTTGTTCGTTAGATTGATGATTCTGTGTTTCTCCTAGTTTTCTTAATTTATTTTCTAGCGTTTCATGCTTCCTCGTTGCTCTGATTTTGATGGTGTCATGTAGGTGCTCGGTGAAGCTGTCCCATTGGTCTGCGTGCCAGAAATTACTTAGTTGCAATTGAATGTCGTATAATTGTTGGTTAATTTTTTTCTTTCTTAAGTATGCAAATCTTAATTCGTTTTTTATCCAAAGCGCTTTGGCTTGTTTAGTTGAAATGATCGAGGCTGGTGTGTTCGGTACGGTTTTAATTGGTACGTATTTAGGGGTGAGGTTTAGTTCTATACATTTTTTGTTGTACCAAATTGACTTGTCTAAATTCATGAGTTTAAGCCTGAGTGATTTGAATTTCTTGGCTTCACGATTTGCCTGACTAGCCGTGAACATTGTGGTGTTTGAAGCCATATTTTCAGTGTTGCCTTAGTAAGCAAGAGTTTAGTGCTTTTCAATCGGTCAACACGAATGTACCCAATCCTGAAATAAATTACATGAGATTAATAAAACACTAGGTTGACCAGTTTCGATCGTCAAGCGATCATCATCAGATCCATTACACTTAGGCTATAAAATCTATGTTTGAAATACAGGTGAAAATATTTACAATATGTACAATTATTTAGACTGTCAGTGTATGCTAAATGCAGTATATATGATGTTAGGTGAAATGCTAAATGGTGATAGCTATCCGGAGTTTGTACTTTAGAGAGATTATATGGTTGTAAACTATGGTTAAACTATAAAATTGTAGGCTAACTACTTATCTGATTGTCTTCCTTACTACAGCTACTCGCAGTTTTCGTGCTCACTGGAACTCACTGTGCGGTCGACTGCGGTGGTTATCTTAACGACTGGTTTTTCTCTGCCTTCTCCCCCCTGCCCATACGTGCTGTGGGGAGTGATATCAATGTGTTTATGTGAGGTGTTGCCAACCTAGATAAGATGTATGTTATTGAATGAGGTGGGTCTACAACTATTAAAGACCGTGGATTAGCCCTCGCCACGCGTGGACCATAAGCCATTCGAACTAAGCGTTGACGGTCTTATGAGGACGTCCCGGCACCTTTAATACTGCCGCGAATATGGGCTTTGGTTTATTGCAGAAGAAAAGTACATCGTACACCTGATCCAGATAACATTTACCTATTAAAAACCCTAATTTCCCCCCTTTTATCTAGCTTGGCTGTGTCGCTAAATTGTGTCTTGTTTCCGACAGGGTGTGTTTTTTTAGTAGCGTGAAGAGGGGTGAGCTCTCCATGAACGTGTGTTCATTTAGATTGTTGGGATTGTTTCGATTGGCTAGGTGTATCTCGATTGCTTCCTTTATGTCAAGAGCTCTGCCTTTCGATTCGTGATGGATTATTTTAAGGTCCGACTCTATGTTGGTAAAGCTGTGCCCTGCGTCACACATATGTTCGCACACGGCTGAATGTGTTCCGTATCTTATCGCATTCCTATGTTCATTATAACGTGTGTCTACTCGCCTTCCACTCTGCCCGATGTAATTAGCTTGACAATCGGTGTCTTGGCACGTTATAGAATATACCCCTGACCTTGAATACGGGTCACGTTTATTTAGATTACTATTTAGGAGGCGCCTAGCGGTTATGTTTTTCGTCGTGAAAGCTATCTTTATGCCTTGCTTTTTGAATAGGTTAGTGATTTTATATGTATTCGCATTCACATAGTTGAAACGCGCAAATTTTTTCTTATTACAGTCCGATTTGGGAATCGTTTTATCTTTATTTTTATGTTTGGCTATAATTTCATTTATTTTGCTTGGCGGGAAGTTGTTTTCCTTTGCTATTTGCTTAATAGTTCTTATTTCCTTATTATAGTTGTCTTTTGACACGGGTATGTTTAAAGCCCTGTGCACCATTGAATTGAAACCCGCTAGGTTGTGCGTACTGGGGTGATTAGACTGATTGTCGATTGCATGCGAAGTTTGTGTTGCTTTCCGGAATATGGAATATGAAAGGTCGTTGTCTTTACGTTCAATAGTTACAGTATATCGAGATAATTTATTTTCCGGTCTATTTCGGATTCATTAGTAAATTTGATAGAGTGGTGTAGGCTATTAATGGATTGGAGAATTGTTTCTTCGCTTGTTAGTTCAGTATCGTAGATGCAAATTACGTCATATACGTATCTTTTCCTTATTAGTATTCCCTTTGTTGAAGTCTTTTCTAAGAACGCATTTTCTAGTGCATTGATGAAGATGTCAGCGATTAACCCACTTAGTGGCGATCCCATTTCTAGGCCTTCTCTCTGTGTGTATATTTTATTGTCGAATTGAAACACGTTTTGGGTGAGAACGACCCTCAGTACAGTAATCTCACAATCTCTTCAGTTTCTTTTACCGAATTGTTGGATTTTAAGTTGTTTTCGATAGTGTTGATTGCTTCAATAATCGGAATATTGGTGTACATGTTAGTTACATCGAAGGATACTAGCCTGAGGCTCGGTTTCATTTGTAGGGTGTTCAATGTTGTTACTAGTTCTGTTGTGTTCTTTACAGAGTTATTTTTGTCGTTGGAAAGACGGCATTTTAAGATTTTTAGTAACTCTTTGCTGATTTTGTAATTAGGGGCATTCCTACAATTGACTATTGGTCTCATTGGGCATTCCTTTTTGTGTATTTTTGGTTGTCCCCTCAATGACGGTATTTTCGGGTTCATGTTTATTAGTTTTGATTTTTCGGCTTTGGTCAGTATGTATTCTGTTTCTTTTAGCGCACTTTTTATTTGTTTTTGGAATTTGTTGGTGGGGTCCTTTGTTAATTCCTTGATTTCGTTGTTGTTTAGGAATTCGAATGTTGTTTCATTGTGTTCTGTTTGTTCAAACTTACTGTAGTGTTTCCCTTATCTGCTTTTGTGATGATTAAGTCATGTTCTTTTATTTTTTGTTTCAACGGCTTTATTTCTTTGAGTTGTTTGTTGTTTTGAATGTTATTGCTATCGCCCCCTCGTTTGAGGATTTTTTTGGCTTCGTTGGTGGCGAGATTTTTGGTTAATTCCCTGTCTTCTGCTGGGAGCTTGTGACTGGCTATCTCAATATCTGTGATTAACTGTTTTATATTGTGGTTCGTGTGTGCGTCTGTGCAGTTGTATTTCATACCTTTGTCTAACATATTCATTTCACCTTGAGAAAAGGTTACGTTCGTTCTGTCGTTTACTCTGCTGTGGAAATTGAATTCTTTGTTATTCGTGTGTTGTTCGTTAGATTGATGATTCTGTGTTTCTCCTAGTTTTCTTAATTTATTTTCTAGCGTTTCATGCTTCCTCGTTGCTCTGATTTTGATGGTGTCATGTAGGTGCTCGGTGAAGCTGTCCCATTGGGCTGCGTGCCAGAAATTACTTAGTTTCAATTGAATGTCGTATAATTGTTGGTTAATTTTTTGCTTTCTTATGTATGCAAATCTTAGTTCGTTTTTTATTCAAAGCGCATTTGCTTGTTTAGTTGAAATGATCGAGGCTGGTGTGTTCGGTACGGTTTTAATTGGTACGTATTTAGGGGTGAGGTTTAGTTCTATACATTTTTTGTTGTACCAAATTGACTTGTCTAAATTCATGAGTTTAAGCCTGAGTGATTTGAATTTCTTGGCTTCAAGATTTGCCTGACTAGCCGTGAACATTGTGGTGTTTGAAGCCATATTTTCAGTGTTGCCTTAGTAAGCAAGAGTTTAGTGCTTTTCAGTCGGTCAACACGAATGTACCCAATCCTGAAATAAATTACATGAGATTAATAAAACACTGGGTTGACCAGTTTCGATCGTCAAGCGATCATTATCAGATCCATTACACTTAGGCTATAAAATCTATGTTTGAAATACAGGTGAAATTATTTATAATATGTACAATTATTTAGACTGTCAGTGTATGCTAAATGCAGTATATATGATGTTAGGTGAAATGCTAAATGGTGATAGCTATCCGGAGTTTGTACTTTAGAGAGATTATATGGTTGTAAACTATGGTTAAACTATAAAATTGTAGGCTAACTACTTATCTGATTGTCTTCCTTACTACGGCTACTCGCAGTTTTCGTGCTCACTGGAACTCACTGTGCGGTCGACTGCGGTGGTTATCTTAACGACTGGTTTTTCTCTGCCTTCTCCCCCCTGCCCATACGTGCTGTGGGGAGTGATATCAATGTGTTTATGTGAGGTGTTGCCAACCTAGATAAGATGTATGTTATTGAATGAGGTGGGTCTACAACTATTAAAGACCGTGGATTAGCCCTCGCCACGCGTGGACCATAAGCCATTCGAACTAACCGTTGACGGTCTTATGAGGACGTCCCGGCACCTTTAATACTGCCGCGAATATGGGCCTTGGTTTATTGCAGAAGAAAAGTACGTCGTACACCTGATCCAGATAACATTTACCTATTAAAAACCCCCTAATTTCCCCCCTTTTTTATCTAGCCTGGCTGTGTCGCTAAATTGTGTCTTGTTTCCGACAGGGTGTGTTTTTTAGTAGCGTGAAGAGGGGTGAGCTCTCCATGAACGTGTGTTCATTTAGATTGTTGGGATTGTTTCGTTTGGCTAGGTGCATCTCGATTGCTTCCTTTATGTCAAGAGCTCTGCCTTTCGATTCGTGATGGATTATTTTAAGGTCCGACTCGATGTTGGTAAAGCTGTGCCCTGCGTCACACATATGTTCGCACACGGCTGAATGTGTTCCGTATCTTATCGCATTCCTATGTTCATTATAACGTGTGTCTACTCGCCTTCCACTCTGCCCGATGTAATTAGCTTGACAATCGGTGTCTTGGCACGTTATAGAATATACCCCTGACCTTGAATACGGGTCACGTTTATTTAGATTACTATTTAGGAGGTGCCTAGCGGTTGTGTTTTTTGTCGAGAAGCTATCTTTATGCCTTGCTTTTTGAATAGTTTATTGATTTTATATGTATTCGCATTCACATAGTTGAAATGCGCAATTTTTTTCTCATTACTGTCCGGTTTGGGAATCGTTTTATCTTTATTTTTATGTTTGGCTATAATTTGATTTATTTTGCTTGGCGGGAAGTTGTTTTCCTTTGCTATTTGCTTAATAGTTCTTATTTCCTTATTATAGTTGTGTTTTGACATGAGTATATTTAAAGCCCTGTGCACCAATGAATTGAAACCCTCTAGTTTGTGCGTACTGGGGTGATTAGACTGATTGTCGATTGCATGCGAAGTTTGTGTTGCTTTCCGGAATATGAAATATCAAAGGTCGTTGTCTTTACGTTCAATAGTTATATCGAGATAATTTATTTTCCGGTCTATTTCGGATTCATTAGTAAATTTGATAGAGTGGTGTAGGCTATTAATGGATTGGAGAATTGTTTCTTCGCTTGTTAGTTCAGTATCGTAGATGCAAATTACGTCATATACGTATCTTTTCCTTATTAGTATTCCCTTTGTTGAAGTCTTTTCTAAGAACGAATTTTCTAGTGCATTGATGAAGATGTCAGCGATTAACCCACTTAGTGGCGATCCCATTGCTAGGCCTTCTCTCTGTGTGTATATTTTATTGTCGAATTGAAACACGTTTTGGGTGAGAACGACCCTCAGTACAGTAATCTCACAATCTCTTCAGTTTCTTTTACCGAATTGTTGGATTTTAAGTTGTTTTCGATAGTGTTGATTGCTTCAATAATCGGAATATTGGTGTACATGTTAGTTACATCGAAGGATACTAGCCTGAAGCTAGGTTTCATTTGTAGGGTGTTCAATGTTGTTACTAGTTCTGTTGTGTTCTTTACAGAGTTGTTTTTGTCGTTGGAAAGACGGCATTTTAAGATTTTTAGTAACTCTTTGCTGATTTTGTAATTAGGGGCATTCCTACAATTGACTATTGGTCTCATTGGGCATTCCTTTTTGTGTATTTTTGGTTGTCCCCTCAATGACGGTATTTTCGGGTTCATGTTTATTAGTTTTGATTTTTCGGCTTTGATCAGTATGTATTCTGTTTCATTTAGCGCACTTTTTATTTGTTTTTGGAATTTGTTGGTGGGGTCTTTTGTTAATTCCTTGATTTCGTTGTTGTTTAGGAATTCGACTGTTGTTTCAATGTATTCTGTTTTGTTCAAAATTACTGTAGTGTTTCCCTTATCTGCTTTTGTGATGATTAAGTCTTGTTCTTTTATTTTTTGTTTCAACGACTTTATTTCTTTGAGTTGTTTGTTGTTTTGAATGTTATTGCTATCGCCCTCTCGTTTGAGGATTTTTTTGGCTTCGTTGGTGGCGAGATTTTTGGTTAATTCCCTGTCTTCTGCTGGGAGCTTGTGACTGGCTATCTCAATATCTGTGATTAACTGTTTTATATTGTGGTTCGTGTGTGCGTCTGTGCAGTTGTATTTCATACCCTTGTCTAACATATTCATTTCACCTTGAGAAAAGGTTACGTTCGTTCTGTTGTTTACTCTGCTGTGGAAGTTGAATTCATTGTTATTCGAGTGTTGTTCGTCAGATTGATGATTCTGTGTTTCTCCTAGTTTTCTTAATTTATTTTCTAGCGTTTCATGCTTCCTCGTTGCTCTGATTTTGATGGTGTCATGTAGGTGCTCGGTGAAGCTGTCCCATTGGTCTGCGTGCCAGAAATTACTTAGTTGCAATTGAATGTCGTATAATAGTTGGTTAATTTTTTGCTTTCTTATGTATGCAAATCTTAATTCGTTTTTTATCCAAAGCGCTTTGGCTTGTTTAGTTGAAATGATCGAGGCTGGTGTGTTCGGTACGGTTTTAATTGGTACGTATTTAGGGGTGAGGTTTAGTTCTATACATTTTTTGTTGTACCAAATTGACTTGTCTAAATTCATGAGTTTAAGCCTGAGTGATTTGAATTTCTTGGCTTCACGATTTGCCTGACTAGCCGTGAACATCGTGGTGTTTGAAGCCATATTTTCAGTGTTGCCTTAGTAAGCAAGAGTTTAGTGCTTTTCAGTCGGTCAACACGAATGTACCCAATCCTGAAATAAATTACATGAGATTAATAAAACACTAGGTTGACCAGTTTCGATCGTCAAGCGATCATCATCAGATCCATTACACTTAGGCTATAAAATCTATGTTTGAAATACAGGTGAAAATATTTACAATATGTACAATTATTTAGACTGTCAGTGTATGCTAAATGCAGTATATATGATGTTAGGTGAAATGCTAAATGGTGATAGCTATCCGGAGTTTGTACTTTAGAGAGATTATATGGTTGTAAACTATGGTTAAACTATAAAATTGTAGGCTAACTACTTATCTGATTGTCTTACTTACTACAGCTACTCGCAGTTTTCGTGCTCACTGGAACTCACTGTGCGGTCGACTGCGGTGGTTATCTTAACGACTGGTTTTTCTCTGCCTTCTCCCCCCTGCCCATACGTGCTGTGGGGAGTGATATCAATGTGTTTATGTGAGGTGTTGCCAACCTAGATAAGATGTATGTTATTGAATGAGGTGGGTCTACAACTATTAAAGACCGTGGATTAGCCCTCGCCACGCTTGGACCATAAGCCATTCGAACTAACCGTTGACGGTCTTATGAGGACGTCCCGGCACCTTTAATACTGCCGCGAATATGGACCTTGGTTTATTGCAGAAGAAAAGTACATCGTACACCTGATCCAGATAACATTTACCTATTAAAAACCCTAATTTCCCCCCTTTTTATCTAGCTTGGCTGTGTCGCTAAATTGTGTCTTGTTTCCGACAGGGTGTGTTTTTTTTAGTAGCGTGGAGAGGGGTGAGCTCTCCATGAACGTGTGTTCATTTAGATTGTTGGGATTGTTTCGATTGGCTAGGTGTATCTCGATTGCTTCCTTTATGTCAAGAGCTCTGCCTTTCGATTCGTGATGGATTATTTTAAGGTCCGAATCTATGTTGGTAAAGCTGTGCCCTGCGTCACACATATGTTCGCACACGGCTGAATGTGTTCCGTATCTTATCGCATTCCTATGTTCATTATGACGTGAGTCTACTCGCCTTCCACTCTGCCCGATGTAATTAGCTTGACAATCGGTGTCTTGGCACGTTGTAGAATATACCCCTGACCTTGAATACGGGTCACGTTTATTTAGATTACTATTTAGGAGGCGCCTAGCGGTTGTGTTTTTCGTCGTGAAAGCTATCTTTATGCCTTGCTTTTTGAATAGGTTAGTGATTTAATATGTATTCGCATTCACATAGTTGAAACGCGCAAATTTTTTCTTATTACAGTCCGATTTGGGAATCATTTTATCTTTGTTTTTATGTTTGGCTATAATTTGATTTAATTTGCTTGGCGGGAAGTTGTTTTCCTTTGCTATTTGGTTAATAGTTCTTATTTCCTTATTATAGTTGTCTTTTGACACGGGTATGTTTAAAGCCCTGTGCACCATTGAATTGAAACCCGCTAGGTTGTGCGTACTGGGGTGATTAGACTGATTGTCGATTGCATGCGAAGTTTGTGTTGCTTTCCGGAATATGGAATATGAAAGGTCGTTGTCTTTACGTTCAATAGTTATATCGAGATAATTTATTTTCCGGTCTATTTCGGATTCATTAGTAAATATGATAGAGTGGTGTAGGCGATTAATGGATTGGAGAATTGTTTCTTCGCTTGTTAGTTCAGTATCGTAGATGCAAATTACGTCATATACGTATCTTTTCCTTATTAGTATTCCCTTTGTTGAAGTCTTTTCTAAGAACGCATTTTCTAGTGCATTGATGAAGATGTAAGCGATTAACCCACTTAGTGGCGATCCCATTTCTAGGCCTTCTCTCTGTGTGTATATTTTATTGTCGAATTGAAACACGTTTTGGGTGAGAAAGACCCTCAGTACAGTAATCTCACAATCTCTTCAGTTTCTTTTACCGAATTGTTGGATTTTAAGTTGTTTTCGATAGTGTTGATTGCTTCAATAATCGGAATATTGGTGTACATGTTAGTTACATCGAAGGATACTAGCCTGAAGCTAGGTTTCATTTGTAGGGTGTTCAATGTTGTTACTAGTTCTGTTGTGTTCTTTACAGAGTTGTTTTTGTCGTTGGAAAGACGGCATTTTAAGATTTTTAGTAACTCTTTGCTGATTTTGTAATTAGGGGCATTCCTACAATTGACTATTGGTCTCATTGGGCATTCCTTTTTGTGTATTTTTGGTTGTCCCCTCAATGACGGTATTTTCGGGTTCATGTTTATTAGTTTTGATTTTTCGGCTTTGGTCAGTATGTATTCTGTTTCTTTTAGCGCACTTTTTATTTGTTTTTGGAATTTGTTGGTGGGGTATTTTGTTAATTCCTTGATTTCGTTGTTGTTTAGGAATTCGAATGTTGTTTCAATGTGTTCTGTTTTGTTGAGACTTACTGTAGTGTTTCCCTTATCTGCTTTTGTGATGATTAAGTCATGTTCTTTTATTTCTTGTTTCAACGACTTTATTTCTTTGAGTTGTTTGTTGTTTTGAATGTTATTGCTATCGCCCTCTCGTTTGAGGATTTTATAGGCTTCGTTGGTGGCGAGATTTTTGGTTAATTCCCTGTCTTCTGCTGGGAGCTTGTGACTGGCTATCTCAATATCTGTGATTAACTGTTTTATATTGTGGTTCGTGTGTGCGTCTGTGCAGTTGTATTTCATACCCTTGTCTAACATATTCATTTCACCTTGAGAAAAGGTTACGTTCGTTCTGTTGTTTACTCTGCAATGGAAATTGAATTCTTTGTTATTCGTGTGTTGTTCGTTAGATTGATGATTCTGTGTTTCTCCTAGTTTTCTTAATTTATTTTCTAGCGTTTAATGCTTCCTCGTTGCTCTGATTTTGATGGTGTCATGTAGGTGCTCGGTGAAGCTGTCCCATTGGGCTGCGTGCCAGAAATTACTTAGTTGCAATTGAATGTCGTATAATTGTTGGTTAATTTTTTGCTTTCTTATGTATGCAAATCTTAGTTCGTTTTTTATTCAAAGCGCATTGGCTTGTTTAGTTGAAATGATCGAGGCTGGTGTGTTCGGTACGGTTTTAATTGGTACGTATTTAGAGGTTAGGTTTAGTTCTATATATTTTTTAGCCTATTTTCAATTTTGAAAAAATAGGCTTATGAGATCACCTTTTGTCCGTGTGTGTGTGCGTGTGTGTGTGTGATTCGTGTCTGTGTGTCCCCCTAATAAAATCTAAACGGCAGGAGCGATTTCAATGAAACTCGGAAAGTTCATAGCACTATTCCCGGCGACCTCGACCGTGCCCTTCAAATTTTGTTACGACTCACCAATCCAACATGGCGGCTGTGCGAAATATTTCACCAGCATTCAATATCTCCGAAACTATTACCGATATTACCCTGACATTTTCTGTGGTGATAGAGGGAACTACTATATGTTCACTTATGTAACTTTTGAAAACCTGGTAACTACAAAACGAACATGGCGGCCAAGCGAATTCGCGACTTTTAAATAGACGTTTCTCGCGATTTGACCAACCAAACGCAATGAAACTTGGTACAGTATATGTTTATATACATTGTAATGCACCGACATCTAACTTCGTTCAATTGTATACATAATCACAAGATGGCGGATGTGCGAAATATTTCACCGGCATTCTATATCTCTGAAACTATTTGCGATATCTCCCTAAAATTTTGTACGGAGATAAAGGGCACTACTGAAAGTCCATCTATAAGACTTTCAAAAACCGGTTAACTACAAAACGAACATGGCAGCCAAGCGAATTTGAAAATTTTAAATAGACCTTTCTCGCGATTTAATGTTCCAAGCGCACTGAAACCTGGTACAGGAAATATTTATACACATTTTAATCCACTGGTATCTAATTTAGTTCAATTGTTTACATAACCTCAAGATGGCGGCAGTGCGAATTTTAAAATTAAGTTTTTATTTCTTGTGATGTAGTCATGCGATCGAAGTGAAAGTTTGAATAATGAACCTACGCAATAATTTTCTTTTAATGGTACATGACTCTATGGCCTATACATTTAACAATCCAACATGGCGACCATCCGAAATATTTAGACGATACTGAATATCTACGAATCTATTTTAGCATTCAAACTGCATTTTTAATGTTCATAGGGGCTATGAACTTAAGTTCACCTATAGGACTTTAAATAACCTGGTGATCACATATCCAACATGGCGGCGACGCGAATTATAAATATTCACATGGACGTTCCTCGCAATTTAACCATCCGCGTGCAGTGAAACTTGGTACAGTAAATCCTTACACGAATGTTAATCCACTGGCATCTAATTTATTTCAATTGTTTCCATAACCTCATGGCAGCTGTGAAAAATTTTTAAATCTCCTTGTTACTTCTTGTGTCCTAATTATGTGATTGAAGTTTTAATACTACACGTTCACAATAATCTGCATGTAACAGTACATAACTCTAGGACCTACATATATAAAATCCAACATGGCGACCATCCGAAATATTTAGTCGGTTCTCAATATCTACGAATCTTTTACAGCAATCAAACTGAAATTGTGTATGTTGATAGTGGCAATTAACATAAGTAGGATATATGAAAATAGGCTTTATAGTTCTTCACGGAACTACTTGTTGTTGTACCAAATTGACTTGTCTAAATTCATGAGTTTAAGCCTGAGTGATTTGAATTTCTTGGCTTCACGATTTGCTGACTAGCCGTGAACATTGTGGTGTTTGAAGCCATATTTTCAGTGTTGCCTTAGTAAGCAAGAGTTTAGTGCTTTTCAGTCGGTCAACACGAATGTACCCAATCCTGAAATAAATTACATGAGATTAATAAAACACTAGGTTGACCAGTTTCGATCGTCAAGCGATCATCATCAGATCCATTACACTTAGGCTATAAAATCTATGTTTGAAATACAGGTGAAAATATTTACAATATGTACAATTATTTAGACTGTCAGTGTATGCTAAATGCAGTATATATGATGTTAGGTGAAATGCTAAATGGTGATAGCTATCCGGAGTTTGTACTTTAGAGAGATTATATGGTTGTAAACTATGGTTAAACTATAAAATTGTAGGCTAACTACTTATCTGATTGTCTTCCTTACTACGGCTACTCGCAGTTTTCGTGCTCACTGGAACTCACTGTGCGGTCGACTGCGGTGGTTATCTTAACGACTGGTTTTTCTCTGCCTTCTCCCCCCTGCCCATACGTGCTGTGGGGAGTGATATCAATGTGTTTATGTGAGGTGTTGCCAACCTAGATAAGATGTATGTTATTGAATGAGGTGGGTCTACAACTATTAAAGACCGTGGATTAGCCCTCGCCACGCGTGGACCATAAGCCATTCGAACTAACCGTTGACGGTCTTATGAGGACGTCCCGGCACCTTTAATACTGCCGCGAATATGGGCCTTGGTTTATTGCAGAAGAAAAGTACGTCGTACACCTGATCCAGATAACATTTACCTATTAAAAAACCCCTAATTTCCCCCCTTTTTTATCTAGCCTGGCTGTGTCGCTAAATTGTGTCTTGTTTCCGACAGGGTGTGTTTTTTAGTAGCGTGAAGAGGGGTGAGCTCTCCATGAACGTGTGTTCATTTAGATTGTTGGGATTGTTTCGTTTGGCTAGGTGCATCTCGATTGCTTCCTTTATGTCAAGAGCTCTGCCTTTCGATTCGTGATGGATTATTTTAAGGTCCGACTCTATGTTGGTAAAGCTGTGCCCTGCGTCACACATATGTTCGCACACGGCTGAATGTGTTCCGTATCTTATCGCATTCCTATGTTCATTATAACGTGTGTCTACTCGCCTTCCACTCTGCCCGATGTAATTAGCTTGACAATCGGTGTCTTGGCACGTTATAGAATATACCCCTGACCTTGAATACGGGTCACGTTTATTTAGATTACTATTTAGGAGGTGCCTAGCGGTTGTGTTTTTTGTCGAGAAGCTATCTTTATGCCTTGCTTTTTGAATAGTTTATTGATTTTATATGTATTCGCATTCACATAGTTGAAATGCGCAATTTTTTTCTCATTACTGTCCGGTTTGGGAATCGTTTTATCTTTATTTTTATGTTTGGCTATAATTTGATTTATTTTGCTTGGCGGGAAGTTGTTTTCCTTTGCTATTTGCTTAATAGTTCTTATTTCCTTATTATAGTTGTGTTTTGACATGAGTATATTTAAAGCCCTGTGCACCAATGAATTGAAACCCTCTAGTTTGTGCGTACTGGGGTGATTAGACTGATTGTCGATTGCATGCGAAGTTTGTGTTGCTTTCCGGAATATGAAATATCAAAGGTCGTTGTCTTTACGTTCAATAGTTATATCGAGATAATTTATTTTCCGGTCTATTTCGGATTCATTAGTAAATTTGATAGAGTGGTGTAGGCTATTAATGGATTGGAGAATTGTTTCTTCGCTTGTTAGTTCAGTATCGTAGATGCAATTTACGTCATATACGTATCTTTTCCTTATTAGTATTCCCTTTGTTGAAGTCTTTTCTAAGAACGAATTTTCTAGTGCATTGATGAAGATGTCAGCGATTAACCCACTTAGTGGCGATCCCATTGCTAGGCCTTCTCTCTGTGTGTATATTTTATTGTCGAATTGAAACACGTTTTGGGTGAGAACGACCCTCAGTACAGTAATCTCACAATCTCTTCAGTTTCTTTTACCGAATTGTTGGATTTTAAGTTGTTTTCGATAGTGTTGATTGCTTCAATAATCGGAATATTGGTGTACATGTTAGTTACATCGAAGGATACTAGCCTGAAGCTAGGTTTCATTTGTAGGGTGTTCAATGTTGTTACTAGTTCTGTTGTGTTCTTTACAGAGTTGTTTTTGTCGTTGGAAAGACGGCATTTTAAGATTTTTAGTAACTCTTTGCTGATTTTGTAATTAGGGGCATTCCTACAATTGACTATTGGTCTCATTGGGCATTCCTTTTTGTGTATTTTTGGTTGTCCCCTCAATGACGGTATTTTCGGGTTCATGTTTATTAGTTTTGATTTTTCGGCTTTGATCAGTATGTATTCTGTTTCATTTAGCGCACTTTTTATTTGTTTTTGGAATTTGTTGGTGGGGTCTTTTGTTAATTCCTTGATTTCGTTGTTGTTTAGGAATTCGACTGTTGTTTCAATGTATTCTGTTTTGTTCAAAATTACTGTAGTGTTTCCCTTATCTGCTTTTGTGATGATTAAGTCTTGTTCTTTTATTTTTTGTTTCAACACTTTATTTCTTTGAGTTGTTTGTTGTTTTGAATGTTATTGCTTTCGCCCTCTCGTTTGAGGATTTTTTTGGCTTCGTTGGTGGCGAGATTTTTGGTTAATTCCCTGTCCTCTGCTGGGAGCTTGTGACTGGCTATCTCAATATCTGTGATTAACTGTTTTATATTGTGGTTCGTGTGTGCGTCTGTGCAGTTGTATTTCATACCCTTGTCTAACATATTCATTTCACCTTGAGAAAAGGTTACGTTCGTTCTGTTGTTTACTCTGCTGTGGAAGTTGAATTCATTGTTATTCGAGTGTTGTTCGTTAGATTGATGATTCTGTGTTTCTCCTAGTTTTCTTAATTTATTTTCTAGCGTTTCATGCTTCCTCGTTGCTCTGATTTTGATGGTGTCATGTAGGTGCTCGGTGAAGCTGTCCCATTGGTCTGCGTGCCAGAAATTACTTAGTTGCAATTGAATGTCGTATAATAGTTGGTTAATTTTTTGCTTTCTTATGTATGCAAATCTTAATTCGTTTTTTATCCAAAGCGCTTTGGCTTGTTTAGTTGAAATGATCGAGGCTGGTGTGTTCGGTACGGTTTTAATTGGTACGTATTTAGGGGTGAGGTTTAGTTCTATACATTTTTTGTTGTACCAAATTGACTTGTCTAAATTCATGAGTTTAAGCCTGAGTGATTTGAATTTCTTGGCTTCACGATTTGCCTGACTAGCCGTGAACATTGTGGTGTTTGAAGCCATATTTTCAGTGTTGCCTTAGTAAGCAAGAGTTTAGTGCTTTTCAGTCGGTCAACACGAATGTACCCAATCCTGAAATAAATTACATGAGATTAATAAAACACTAGGTTGACCAGTTTCGATCGTCAAGCGATCATCATCAGATCCATTACACTTAGGCTATAAAATCTATGTTTGAAATACAGGTGAAAATATTTACAATATGTACAATTATTTAGACTGTCAGTGTATGCTAAATGCAGTATATATGATGTTAGGTGAAATGCTAAATGGTGATAGCTATCCGGAGTTTGTACTTTAGAGAGATTATATGGTTGTAAACTATGGTTAAACTATAAAATTGTAGGCTAACTACTTATCTGATTGTCTTCCTTACTACAGCTACTCGCAGTTTTCGTGCTCACTGGAACTCACTGTGCGGTCGACTGCGGTGGTTATCTTAACGACTGGTTTTTCTCTGCCTTCTCCCCCCTGCCCATACGTGCTGTGGGGAGTGATATCAATGTGTTTATGTGAGGTGTTGCCAACCTAGATAAGATGTATGTTATTGAATGAGGAGGGTCTACAACTATTAAAGACCGTGGATTAGCCCTCGCCACGCTTGGACCATAAGCCATTCGAACTAACCGTTGACGGTCTTATGAGGACGTCCCGGCACCTTTAATACTGCCGCGAATATGGGCCTTGGTTTATTGCAGAAGAAAAGTACATCGTACACCTGATCCAGATAACATTTACCTATTAAAAACCCTAATTTCCCCCCTTTTTATCTAGCTTGGCTGTGTCGCTAAATTGTGTCTCGTTTCCGACAGGGTGTGTTTTTTTTAGTAGCGTGGAGAGGGGTGAGCTCTCCATGAACGTGTGTTCATTTAGATTGTTGGGATTGTTTCGATTGGCTAGGTGTATCTCGATTGCTTCCTTTATGTCAAGAGCTCTGCCTTTCGATTCGTGATGGATTATTTTAAGGTCCGAATCTATGTTGGTAAAGCTGTGCCCTGCGTCACACATATGTTCGCACACGGCTGAATGTGTTCCGTATCTTATCGCATTCCTATGTTCATTATGACGTGAGTCTACTCGCCTTCCACTCTGCCCGATGTAATTAGCTTGACAATCGGTGTCTTGGCACGTTGTAGAATATACCCCTGACCTTGAATACGGGTCACGTTTATTTAGATTACTATTTAGGAGGCGCCTAGCGGTTGTGTTTTTCGTCGTGAAAGCTATCTTTATGCCTTGCTTTTTGAATAGGTTAGTGATTTAATATGTATTCGCATTCACATAGTTGAAACGCGCAAATTTTTTCTTATTACAGTCCGATTTGGGAATCATTTTATCTTTGTTTTTATGTTTGGCTATAATTTGATTTAATTTGCTTGGCGGGAAGTTGTTTTCCTTTGCTATTTGGTTAATAGTTCTTATTTCCTTATTATAGTTGTCTTTTGACACGGGTATGTTTAAAGCCCTGTGCACCATTGAATTGAAACCCGCTAGGTTGTGCGTACTGGGGTGATTAGACTGATTGTCGATTGCATGCGAAGTTTGTGTTGCTTTCCGGAATATGGAATATGAAAGGTCGTTGTCTTTACGTTCAATAGTTATATCGAGATAATTTATTTTCCGGTCTATTTCGGATTCATTAGTAAATATGATAGAGTGGTGTAGGCGATTAATGGATTGGAGAATTGTTTCTTCGCTTGTTAGTTCAGTATCGTAGATGCAAATTACGTCATATACCTATCTTTTCCTTATTAGTATTCCCTTTGTTGAAGTCTTTTCTAAGAACGCATTTTCTAGTGCATTGATGAAGATGTCAGCGATTAACCCACTTAGTGGCGATCCCATTTCTAGGCCTTCTCTCTGTGTGTATATTTTATTGTCGAATTGAAACACGTTTTGGGTGAGAAAGACCCTCAGTACAGTAATCTCACAATCTCTTCAGTTTCTTTTACCGAATTGTTGGATTTTAAGTTGTTTTCGATAGTGTTGATTGCTTCAATAATCGGAATATTGGTGTACATGTTAGTTACATCGAAGGATACTAGCCTGAAGCTAGGTTTCATTTGTAGGGTGTTCAATGTTGTTACTAGTTCTGTTGTGTTCTTTACAGAGTTGTTTTTGTCGTTGGAAAGACGGCATTTTAAGATTTTTAGTAACTCTTTGCTGATTTTGTAATTAGGGGCATTCCTACAATTGACTATTGGTCTCATTGGGCATTCCTTTTTGTGTATTTTTGGTTGTCCCCTCAATGACGGTATTTTCGGGTTCATGTTTATTAGTTTTGATTTTTCGGCTTTGGTCAGTATGTATTCTGTTTCTTTTAGCGCACTTTTTATTTGTTTTTGGAATTTGTTGGTGGGGTATTTTGTTAATTCCTTGATTTCGTTGTTGTTTAGGAATTCGAATGTTGTTTCAATGTGTTCTGTTTTGTTGAGACTTACTGTAGTGTTTCCCTTATCTGCTTTTGTGATGATTAAGTCATGTTCTTTTATTTCTTGTTTCAACGACTTTATTTCTTTGAGTTGTTTGTTGTTTTGAATGTTATTGCTATCGCCCTCTCGTTTGAGGATTTTATAGGCTTCGTTGGTGGCGAGATTTTTGGTTAATTCCCTGTCTTCTGCTGGGAGCTTGTGACTGGCTATCTCAATATCTGTGATTAACTGTTTTATATTGTGGTTCGTGTGTGCGTCTGTGCAGTTGTATTTCATACTCTTGTCTAACATATTCATTTCACCTTGAGAAAAGGTTACGTTCGTTCTGTTGTTTACTCTGCAATGGAAATTGAATTCTTTGTTATTCGTGTGTTGTTCGTTAGATTGATGATTCTGTGTTTCTCCTAGTTTTCTTAATTTATTTTCTAGCGTTTAATGCTTCCTCGTTGCTCTGATTTTGATGGTGTCATGTAGGTGCTCGGTGAAGCTGTCCCATTGGGCTGCGTGCCAGAAATTACTTAGTTGCAATTGAATGTCGTATAATTGTTGGTTAATTTTTTGCTTTCTTATGTATGCAAATCTTAGTTCGTTTTTTATTCAAAGCGCATTGGCTTGTTTAGTTGAAATGATCGAGGCTGGTGTGTTCGGTACGGTTTTAATTGGTACGTATTTAGAGGTTAGGTTTAGTTCTATATATTTTTTAGCCTATTTTCAATTTTGAAAAAATAGGCTTATGAGATCACCTTTTGTCCGTGTGTGTGTGCGTGTGTGTGTGTGATTCGTGTCTGTGTGTCCCCCTAATAAAATCTAAACGGCAGGAGCGATTTCAATGAAACTCGGAAAGTTCATAGCACTATTCCCGGCGACCTCGACCGTGCCCTTCAAATTTTGTTACGACTCACCAATCCAACATGGCGGCTGTGCGAAATATTTCACCAGCATTCAATATCTCCGAAACTATTACCGATATTACCCTGACATTTTCTGTGGTGATAGAGGGAACTACTATAAGTTCACTTATGTGACTTTTGAAAACCTGGTAACTACAAAACGAACATGGCGGCCAAGCGAATTCGCGACTTTTAAATAGACGTTTCTCGCGATTTGACCAACCAAACGCAATGAAACTTGGTACAGTATATGTTTATATACATTGTAATGCACCGACATCTAACTTCGTTCAATTGTATACATAATCACAAGATGGCGGATGTGCGAAATATTTCACCGGCATTCTATATCTCTGAAACTATTTGCGATATCTCCCTAAAATTTTGTACGGAGATAAAGGGCACTACTGAAAGTCCATCTATAAGACTTTCAAAAACCGGTTAACTACAAAACGAACATGGCAGCCAAGCGAATTTGAAAATTTTAAATAGACCTTTCTCGCGATTTAATGTTCCAAGCGCACTGAAACCTGGTACAGGAAATATTTATACACATTTTAATCCACTGGTATCTAATTTAGTTCAATTGTTTACATAACCTCAAGATGGCGGCAGTGCGAATTTTAAAATTAAGTTTTTATTTCTTGTGATGTAGTCATGCGATCGAAGTGAAAGTTTGAATAATGAACCTACGCAATAATTTTCTTTTAATGGTACATGACTCTATGGCCTATACATTTAACAATCCAACATGGCGACCATCCGAAATATTTAGACGATACTGAATATCTACGAATCTATTTTAGCATTCAAACTGCATTTTTAATGTTCATAGGGGCTATGAACTTAAGTTCACCTATAGGACTTTAAATAACCTGGTGATCACATATCCAACATGGCGGCGACGCGAATTATAAATATTCACATGGACGTTCCTCGCAATTTAACCATCCGCGTGCAGTGAAACTTGGTACAGTAAATCCTTACACGAATGTTAATCCACTGGCATCTAATTTATTTCAATTGTTTCCATAACCTCATGGCAGCTGTGAAAAATTTTTAAATCTCCTTGTTACTTCTTGTGTCCTAATTATGTGATTGAAGTTTTAATACTACACGTTCACAATAATCTGCATGTAACAGTACATAACTCTAGGACCTACATATATAAAATCCAACATGGCGACCATCCGAAATATTTAGTCGGTTCTCAATATCTACGAATCTTTTACAGCAATCAAACTGAAATTGTGTATGTTGATAGTGGCAATTAACATAAGTAGGATATATGAAAATAAGCTTTATAGTTCTTCACGGAACTACTTGTTGTTGTACCAAATTGACTTGTCTAAATTCATGAGTTTAAGCCTGAGTGATTTGAATTTCTTGGCTTCACGATTTGCTGACTAGCCGTGAACATTGTGGTGTTTGAAGCCATATTTTCAGTGTTGCCTTAGTAAGCAAGAGTTTAGTGCTTTTCAGTCGGTCAACACGAATGTACCCAATCCTGAAATAAATTACATGAGATTAATAAAACACTAGGTTGACCAGTTTCGATCGTCAAGCGATCATCATCAGATCCATTACACTTAGGCTATAAAATCTATGTTTGAAATACAGGTGAAAATATTTACAATATGTACAATTATTTAGACTGTCAGTGTATGCTAAATGCAGTATATATGATGTTAGGTGAAATGCTAAATGGTGATAGCTATCCGGAGTTTGTACTTTAGAGAGATTATATGGTTGTAAACTATGGTTAAACTATAAAATTGTAGGCCAACTACTTATCTGATTGTCTTCCTTACTACAGCTACTCGCAGTTTTCGTGCTCATTGGAACTCACTGTCCGGTCGACTGCGGTGGTTATCTTAATGACTGGTTTTTCCCTGCCTTCTCCCCCCTGCCCATACGTGCTGTGGGGAGTGATATCGATGTGTTTATGTGAGGTGTTGCCAACCTAGATAAGATGTATGTTATTGAATGAAGTGGGTCTACAACTATTAAAGACCGTGGATTAGCCCTCGCCACGCGTGGACCTTAAGCCATTCGAACAATGCGTTGACGGTCTTATGAGGACGTCCAGGCACCTTTAATACTGCCGCGAATATGGGCTTTGGTTTATTGCAGAAAAATGTACATCGTACACCTGATCCAGATAACATTTACCTATTAAAAAACCCCTAAGTTCCCCGCTTTTTATCTAGCTTGGCTGTGTCGCTAAATTGTGTCTTGTTTCCGACAGGGTGTGTTTCTTTAGTAGCGTGAAGAGGGGCGAGCTCTCCATGAACGTGTGTTCATTTAGATTGTTGGGATTGTTTCGTTTGGCTAGGTGTATCTCGATTGCTTCCTTTATGTCAAGAGCTCTGCCTTTTGATTCGTGATGGATTATTTTAAGGTCCGAATCTATGTTGGTAAAGCTGTGCCCTGCGTCACACATATGTTCGCACACGGCTGAATGTGTTCCGTATCTTATCGCATTCCTATGTTCATTATGACGTGAGTCTACTCGCCTTCCACTCTGCCCGATGCAATTAGCTTGACAATCGGTGTCTTGGCACGTTATAGAATATACCCCTGACCTTGATTACGGGTCGAGTTTATTTAGATTACTATTTAGGAGGCGCCTAGCGGTTGTGTTTTTCGTCGTGAAAGCTATCTTTATGCCTTGCTTTTTGAATAGGTTAGTGATTTTATATGTATTCGCACTCACATAGTTGAAACGCGCAATTTTTTTTCTTATTACAGTCCGATTTGGGAATCGTTTTATCTTTATTTTTATGTTTGGCTTTAATTTGATTTATTTTGCTTGGCGGGAAGTTGTTTTCCTTTGCTATTTGCTTAATAGTTCTTATTTCCTTATTATAGTTGTCTTTTGACATGGGTATGTTTAAAGCCCTGTGCACCATTGAATTGAAACCCGCTAGGTTGTGCGTACTGGGGTGATTAGACTGATTGTCGATTGCATGCAAAGTTTGTGTTGCTTTCCGGAATATGGAATATGAAAGGTCGTTGTCTTTACGTTCAATAGTTACAGTATATCGAGATAATTTATTTCCCGGTCTATTTCGGATTCATTAGTAAATTTGAAGGAGTGGTGTAGGCTATTAATGGATTGGAGAATTGTTTCTTCGCTTGTTAGTTCAGTATCGTAGATGAAAATTACATCATATACGTATCTTTTCCTTATTAGTATTCCCTTTGTTCAAGTCTTTTCTAAGAACGCATTTTCTAGTGCATTGATGAAGATGTCAGCGATTAACCCACTTAGTGGCGATCCCATTTCTAGGCCTTCTCTCTGTGTGTATATTTTATTGTCGAATTGAAACACGTTTTGGGTGAGAAAGACCCTCAGTACAGTAATCTCACAATCACTTCAGTTTCTTTTACCGAATTGTTGGATTTTAAGTTGTTTTCGATAGTGTTGATTGCTTCAATAATCGGAATATTGGTGTACATGTTAGTTACATCGAAGGATACTAGCCTGAAGCTAGGTTTCATTTGTAGGGTGTTCAATGTTGTTACTAGTTCTGTTGTGTTCTTTACAGAGTTGTTTTTGTCGTTGGAAAGACGGCATTTTAAGATTTTTAGTAACTCTTTGCTGATTTTGTAATTAGGGGCATTCCTACAATTGACTATTGGTCTCATTGGGCATTCCTTTTTGTGTATTTTTGGTTGTCCCCTCAATGACGGTATTTTCGGGTTCATGTTTATTAGTTTTGATTTTTCGGCTTTGGTCAGTATGTATTCTGTTTCTTTTAGCGCACTTTTTATTTGTTTTTGGAATTTGTTGGTGGGGTCTTTTGTTAATTCCTTGATTTCGTTGTTGTTTAGGAATTCCACTGTTGTTTCAATGTATTCTGTTTTGTTCAACATTACTGTAGTGTTTCCCTTATCTGCTTTTGTGATGATTAATTCATGTTCTTTTATTTTTTGTTTCAACGACTTTATTTCTTTGAGTTGTTTGTTGTTTTGAGTGTTATTGCTATCGCCCTCTCGTTTGAGGATTTTTTTGGCTTCGTTGGTGGCGAGATTTTTGGTTAATTCCCTGTTTTCTGTTAGGAGCTTGTGACTGGCTATCTCAATATCTGTGATTAACTGTTTTATATTGTGGTTCGTGTGTGCGTCTGTGCAGTTGTATTTCATACCTTTGTCTAACATATTCATTTCACCTTGAGAAAAGGTTACGTTCGTTCTGTTGTTTACTCTGCTGTGGAAATTGAATTCTTTGTTATTCGTGTGTTGTTCGTTAGATTGATGATTCTGTGTTTCTCCTAGTTTTCTTAATTTATTTTCTAGCGTTTCATGCTTCCTCGTTGCTCTGATTTTGATGGTGTCATGTAGGTGCTCGGTGAAGCTGTCCCATTGGGCTGCGTGCCAGAAATTACTTAGTTGCAATTGAATGTCGTATAATTGTTGGTTAATTTTTTGCTTTCTTATGTATGCAAATCTTAATTCGTTTTTTTATCCAAAGCGCATTGGCTTGTTTAGTTGAAATGATCGAGGCTGGTGTGTTCGGTACGGTTTTAATTGGTACGTATTTAGGGGTGAGGTTTAGTTCTATACATTTTTTGTTGAACCAAATTTACTTGTCTAAATTCAGGAGTTTAAGCCTGAGTGATTTGAATTTCATGGCTTCACGATTTGCCTGACTAGCCGTGAACATTGTGTGTTTGAAGCCATATTTTCAGTGTTGCCTTAGTAAGCAAGAGTTTAGTGCTTTTCAGTCGGTCAACACGAATGTACCCAAAAGAGATGGGTTATGCCCTAATCCTGAAATAAATTACATGAGATAAATAAAACACTAGGTTGACCAGTTTCGATCGTCAAGCGATCATCATCAGATCCATTACATTTAGGCTATAAAGTCTATGTTTGAAATACAGGTGAAAATATTTACAATATGTACAATTATTTAGACTGTCAGTGTATGCTAAATGCAGTATATATGACGTTAGGTGAAATGCTAAATGGTGATAGCTATCCGGAGTTTGTACTTAAGAGAGATAATATGGTTGTATACTATGGTTAAACTATAAAATTGTAGCCTAACTACTTATCTGATTGTCTTCCTTACTACAGCTACTCGCAGTTTTCGTGCTCACTGGAACTCACTGTGCGGTCGACTGCGGTGGTTATCTTAACGACTGGTTTTTCCCTGCCTTCTCCCCCTGCCCATACGTGCTGTGGGGAGTGATATCGATGTGTTTATGTGAGGTGTTGCCAACCTAGATAAGATGTATGTTATTGAATGAGGTGGGTCTACAACTATTAAAAACCGTGGATTAGCCCTCGCCACGCGTGGACCATAAGCTATTCGAACTAAGCGTTGACGGTCTTAAGACGACGTCCCGGCACCTTTAATACTGCCGCGAATATGGGCCTTGGTTTATTGCAGAAGAAAAGTACATCGTACACCTGATCCAGATAACATTTACCTACCAAAAAACCCCTAATTTCCCCCCTTTTTTATCTAGCTTGGCTGTGTCGCTAAATTGTGTCTTATTTCCGACAGGGTGTGTTTTTTAGTAGCGTGAAGAGGGGTGAGCTCTCCATGAACCTGTGGTCATTTAGATTGTTGGAATTGTTTCGTTTGGCTAGGTGTATCTCGATTGCTTCCTTTATGTCAAGAGCTCTGCCTTTCGATTCGTGATGGATTATTTTAAGGTCCAAATCTATGTTGGTAAAGCTGTGCCCTGCGTCACACATATGTTCGCACACGGCTGAATGTGTTCCGTATCTTATCGCATTCCTATGTTCATTATGACGTGAGTCTACTCGCCTTCCACTCTGCCCGATGTAATTAGCTTGACAATCGGTGTCTTGGCACGTTATAGAATATACCCCTGACCTTGAATACGGGTCACGTTTATTTAGATTACTATTTAGGAGGCGCCTAGCGGTTGTGTTTTCGTCGTGAAAGCTATCTTTATGCCTTGCTTTTTGAATAGGTTAGTGATTTTATATGTATTCGCATTCACATAGTTGAATCGCGCAAATTTTTTCTTATTACAGTCCGATTTGGGAATCGTTTTATCTTTATTTTTATAGTTTGGCTATAATTTGATTTATTTTGCTTGGCTGGAAGTTGTTTTCCTTTGCTATTTGCTTAATAGTTCTTATTTCCTTATTTTAGTTGTCTTTTGACATGGGTATGTTTAAAGCCCTGTGCACCATTGAATTGAAACCCGCTAGGTTGTGCGTACTGGGGTGATTAGACTGATTGTCGATTGCATGCGAAGTTTGTGTTGCATTCCGGAATATGGAATATGAAAGGTCGTTGTCTTTACGTTCAATAGTTATATCGAGATAATTTATTTTCCGGTCTATTTCGGATTCATTAGTAAATTTGATAGAGTGGTGTAGGCTATTAATGGATTGGAGAATTGTTTCTTCGCTTGTTATATCAGTATCGTAGATGCAAATTACGTCATATACGTATATTTTCCTTATTAGTATTCCCTTTGTTCAAGTCTTTTCTAAGAACGTATTTTCTAGTGCATTGAGGTCAGCGATTAACCCACTTAGTGGCGATCCCATTGCTAGGCCTTCTCTCTGTGTGTATATTTTATTGTCGAATTGAAACACGTTTAGGGTGAGAACGACCCTCTGTACAGTAATCTCACAATCTCTGCAGTTTCTTTTACCGAATTGTTGGATTTTAAGTTGTTTTCGATAGTGTTGATTGCTTCAATAATCGGAATATTGGTGTACATGTTAGTTACATCGAAGGATACTAGCCTGAAGCTAGGTTTCATTTGTAGGGTGTTCAATGTTGTTACTAGTTCTGTTGTGTTCTTTACAGAGTTGTTTTTGTCGTTGGAAAGACGGCATTTTAAGATTTTTTAGTAACCCTTTGCTGATTTTGTAATTAGGGGCATTCCTACAATTGACTATTGGTCTCATTGGGCATTCCTTTTTGTGTATTTTTGGTTGTCCCCTCAATGACGGTATTTTCGGGTTCATGTTTATTAGTTTTGATTTTTCGGCTTTGGTCAGTATGTATTCTGTTTCTTTTAGCGCACTTTTTATTTGTTTTTGGAATTTGTTGGTGGGGTCTTTTGTTAATTCCTTGATTTCGTTGTTGTTTAGGAATTCGACTGTTGTTTCAATGTATTCTGTTTTGTTCAAAATTACTGTAGTGTTTCTCTTATCTGCTTTTGTGATGATTAAGTCATGTTCTTTTATTTTTTGTTCCAACGACTTTATTTCTTTGAGTTGTTTGTTGTTTTGAATGTTATTGCTATCGCCCTCTCGTTTGAGGATTTTTTTGGCTTCGTTGGTGGCGAGATTTTTGGTTAATTCCCTGTCTTCTGCTGGGAGCTTGTGACTGGCTATCTCAATATCTGTGATTAACTGTTTTATATTGTGGTTCGTGTGTGCGCCTGTGCAGTTGTATTTCATACCTTTGTCTAACATATTCATTTCACCTTGAGAAAAGGTTACGTTCGTTCTCTTGTTTAATCTGCTGTGGAAATTGAATTCTTTGTTATTCGTGTGTTGTTCGTTAGATTGATGATTCTGTGTTTCTCCTAGTTTTCTTAATTTATTTTCTAGCGTTTCATGCTTCCTCGTTGCTCTGATTTTGATGGTGTCATGTAGGTGCTCGGTGAAGCTGTCCCATTGGGCTGCGTGCCAGAAATTACTTAGTTGCAATTGAATGTCGTATAATTGTTGGTTAATTTTTTGCTTTCTTATGTATGCAAATCTTAATTCGTTTTTATCCAAATCGCATTGGCTTGTTTAGTTGAAATGATCGAGGCTGGTGTGTTCGGTACGGTTTTAATTGGTACGTATTTAGGGGTGAGGTTTAGTTCTATACATTTTTTGTTGTACCAAATTGACTTGTCTAAATTCATGAGTTTAAGCCTGAGTGATTTGAATTTCTTGGCTTCACGATTTGCCTGACTAACCGTGAACATTGTGGTGTTTGAAGCCACATTTTCAGTGTTGCCTTAGTAAGCAAGAGTTTAGTGCTTTTCAGTCGGTCAACACGAATGTACCCAAAAGAGATGGGTTATGCCCTAATCCTGAAATAAATTACATGAGATTAATAAAACACTAGGTTGACCCGTTTCGATCGTCAAGCGATCATCATCAGATCCATTACACTTAGGCTATAAAATCTATGTTTGAAATACAGGTGAAAATATTTACAATATGTACAATTATTTAGACTGTCAGTGTATGCTAAATGCAGTATATATGACGTTAGGTGAAATGCTAAATGGTGATAGCTATCCGGAGTTTGTACTTTAGAGTGATTATATGGTTGTCAACTATGGTTAAACTATAAAATTGTAGGCTAACTACTTATCTGATTGTCTTCCTTACTACAGCTACTCGCAGTTTTCGTGCTCACTAGAACTCACTGTGCGGTCGACTGCGGTGGTTATCTTAACGACTGGTTTTTCCGATGATGATGATAATTGTTGTTTTAAGGGGCCTAACATCGAGGTTATCTTAACGACTGGTTTTTCCCTGCCTTCTCCCCCTGCCCATACGTGCTGTGGGGAGTGATATCGATGTGTTTATGTGAGGTGTTGCCAACCTAGATAAGATGTATGTTATTGAATGAGGTGGGTCTACAACTATTAAAGACCGTGGATTAGCCCTCGCCACGCGTGGACCATAAGCCATTCGAACTAAGCGTTGACGGTCTTATGAGGACGTCCCGGCACCTTTAATACTGCCGCGAATATGGGCCTTGGTTTATTGCAGAAGAAAAGTACGTCGTACCCCTGATCCAGATTACATTTACCTATTAAAACCCCCTAATTTCCCCCCTTTTTATCTAGCTTGGCTGTGTCGCTAAATTGTGTCTTGTTTCCGACAGGGTGTGTTTTTAGTAGCGTGAAGAGGGGTGAGCTCTCCATGAACGTGTGTTCATTTAGATTGTTGGGATTGTTTCGTTTGGCTAGGTGTATCTCGATTGCTTCCTTTATCTCAAGAGCTCTGCCTTTCGATTCGTGATGGATTATTTTAAGGTCCGACTCTATGTTGGTAAAGCTGTGCCCTGCGTCACACATATGTTCGCACACGGCTGAATGTGTTCCGTATCTTATCGCATTCCTATGTTCATTATAACGTGTGTCTACTCGCCTTCCACTCTGCCCAATGTAATTAGCTTGACAATCGGTGTCTTGGCACGTTATAGAATATACCCCTGACCTTGAATACGGGTCACGTTTATTTAGATTACTATTTAGGAGGTGCCTAGCGGTTGTGTGTTTCGTCGTGAAAGCTATCTTTATGCCTTGCTTTTTGACTAGGTTAGTGATTTTATATGTATTCGCATTCACATAGTTGAAACGCGCAAATTTGTTCTCATTACTGTCCGGTGTGGGAATCGTTTTATCTTTATTTTTATGTTTGGCTATAATTTGATTTATTTTGCTGTGCGGGAAGTTGTTTTCCTTTGCTATTTTCTTAATAGTCCTTATTTCCTTATTATAATTGTCTTTTGACATGGGTATGTTTAAAGCCCTGTGCACCATTGAATTGAAACCCGCTAGTTTGTGCGTACTGGGGTGATTAGACTGATTGTCGATTGCATGCGAAGTTTGTGTTGCTTTCCGGAATATGGAATATGAAAGGTCGTTGTCTTTACGTTCAATAGTTATATCGAGATAATTTATTTTCCGGTCTATTTCGGATTCCTTAGTGAATTTGATAGAGTGGTGTAGGCTATTAATGGACTGGAGAATTGTTTCTTCGCTTGTTAGTTCAGTATCGTAGATGCAAATTACATCATCTACGTATCTTTTCCATATTAGTATTCCCTTTGTTGAAGTCTTTTCTAAGAACGCATTTTCTAGTGCATTGATGAAGATGTAAGCGATTAACCCACTTAGTGGCGATCCCATTGCTAGGCCTTCTCTCTGTGTGTATATTAGCCTACTTTCAATTTTTGCAAAAAATGAATGTAGACTTATGAGATCACTACAGGGCTAATAAATGTGTGTCTGTCTGTGTGTGTGTATGTGTGTGGGTGAGTCTGTGTGTGTGTGTGTGTGTGTGTGTGTGTGTACTCTGAATGTCTGTCCCCCCCTATCAATTTGAACACGGTGAAACCGAATTGAACGAAATTTGGTACAGAGGTAGAACAAGCAAAGGGCACCTCAGTGTCATGTTTTATATCGCCGCCATCTTTACTAAAACTGAATGGCGGCCACTCTAACGTTCAAAACGTAAAATCAAATAATGACTAACCAAATCATCTGATCTTTACCAAATTTGGTAACAACATACCTTCGTATAGGTTGCGTCTTGTGACCAAACTACAAGGTCGTCCGCCATACCATTTCAGGATGGCGGCCGTGCGAATTATGCAAACTTTATAATCCATATCATGGGACCCACCAGTTCCGATTATCGAGCCGAGAGTCGTTTTAACTGTTCTAAAGGAAGAGGCACGTTCGAAATTAAAAGTTTATTTTGTAATACTATAGTGCAGACGTGATTTTAAAAAGCTGAGCCGATTCAGTAATAAGACAAGATGGCAGCGGATATCTTGTGCCTGACTTATATTTCACTAATTTGAGTATTGCATGCAAATAGCGTACTGATACAATATAAATAAACTTTGTATGAAATGCTTTATATATAAATAATATACTCCAGTGATGAAATCGTTTAGTATAAATCATTATTTGCTAACAAGTTCTATGTAAGTCATTTTATATAGAACGATATTCGTTGACACAATTAGCTCAGTGGTAGAGCGTTAGCCTATCGCTCAAATGCCTATGGTTCAAACCCGATCAGAGCTAGGTTTTTTGCTTGAAATGTTATATGTTTATTGTTTTGTAATGACTCAGACGTTTTAAAATTAAGCGTTATATTGTGCATATTATGGTGTAAAATATATATTTAATTAAAACATAATTCGCCAGCAGATTTACTCGAGACATCTAGCTGCCAAAAAGGTAACTGCCCGCCGACCTACTTATTAACTTCCAGATTTTATTGAAAAGTTTCTTCTTATGGCCGCTAGAATGCACTCGCTCTGTTAGGATTATATTGTTCGATATTTCACCACTAGATGTCACGACTAGTCTACGTGGGGCTCCATTGATTACTATACCATTGGCATTCTATGCGCATCGAATTTGAAGAATGACAAGATGATACTACGATACATTTTTACTTTTATTTTAAAGGGTTTGTAACAGCCTATTTTGCGTTACTTGAAAATGTTATTTGAAGTAAAGAACAAAACGATTTCACATAGTAACTGAATTCAAGCCGTTGGTGTTAGTTCAGGTTATTAATTACTACTTTTATTTCAGGCAAATAGCAATCGAAAATATCCACATAGTTTGTATACACACGTCTCTGTAGGGACATGGAAAGATTTGTTAATTCAATTAGGGTTTTGAAAGCCATGCACAACCAGACGTGTAAAGACATGCCTCAACTCAAAGTTGGATGTTGCCCACGGCAGGTCGTATATGTAATAATAATAATAATAATAATAATAATAATAATAATAATAATAATGTTTTTGGTTTTACAACCCTTTTAACTACTGCTGCTTTTAGAGACACCGGGGTGCCGGAATTTTGGCCCGAAGAGGATCTTTAACGTGCCAGTAAATGTACTGACACGGCTCCCTCTCATTTGTGCACCCTCAAATGCCAGCTGACTGCGCCAGGATACGAACATGCAACCTAGGTCCCAGCAAGCGAGAACGTTACCGCTGAGCCACGCAGCCAGTCCGGTCGATTATGTCTCCAGATCAATAACATTCTTGAGATACTTCTTATCTTTCTTTCTTCAATGATGGTAGCAGTTTTTATCTAGGTTGTGGCGTTCGGTAGAGGTAAATCGTTTCTAAGGTCTTCAACAAAGCATAGTTCTATTATACTCTTTGATAATAACAACGAGTTATAACTATACTCATACATTTAGGAGAAAGTAGGCTATAGGTTCTTTACTGAACATCTTGTTTTATTGTCGAATTGAAACACGTTTTGGGTGAGAACGACCCTCAGTAATCTCACAAACTCTTCAGTTTCTTTTACCAAATTGTTGGATTTTAAGTTGTTTTCGATAGTGTTGATTGCTTCAATAATCGGAATATTGGTGTACTGTTAGTTACATCGAAGGATACTAGCCTGAAGCTAGGTTTCATTTGTAGGGTGTTCAATGCTGTTACTAGTTCTGTTGTGTTCTTTACAGAGTTGTTTTTGTCGTTGGAAAGACGGCATTTTAAGATTTTTAGTAACTCCTTGCTGATTTTGTAATTAGGGGCATTCCTACAATTGACTATTGGTCTCATTGGGCATTCCTTTTAGTGTATTTTTGGATGTCCCCTCAATGACGGCATTTTCGGGTTCATGTTTATTAGTTTTGATTTTTCGGCTTTTGTTAGAATTTATTCTGTTTCTTTTAGCGCACTTTTTATTTGTTTTTGGAATTTGTTGGTGGGGTCTTTTGTTAATTCCTTGATTTCGTTGTTGTTTAGGAATTCGACTGTTTTTTCAATGTATTCTGTTTTGTTCAAAATTACTGTAATGTTTCCCTTACCTGCTTTTGTGATGATTAAGTCATGTTCTTTTATTTTTTGTTTCAACGACTTTATTTCTTTGAGTTGTTTGTTGTTTTGAATGTTGTTGCTATCGACCTCTCGTTTGAGGATTTTTTTGGCTTCGTTGGTGGCGAGATTTTTGGTTAATTCCCTGTCTTCTGCGGGGAGCTTGTGACTGGCTATCTCAATATCTGTGTTATATTGTGGTTCATGTGTGCGTCTGTGCAGTTGTATTTCAAACCTTTGTCTAACATATTCATTTCACCTTGAGAAAAGGTTACGTTCGTTCTGTTGTTTACTCTGCTGTGGAAATTGAATTCATTGTTATTCGTGTGTTGGTTGTTAGATTGATGGTTCTGTGTTTTTCCTATTTTTCTTAATTTATTTTCTAGCGTTTCATGCTTCCTCGTTGCTCTGATTTTGATGGTGTCATGTAGGTGCTCTGTGAAGCTGTCCCATTGGGCTGCGTGCCAGAAATTACTTACTTGCAATTGAATGTCGTATAATTATTGGATAATTTTTTGCTTCCTTATGTATGCAAATCTTAATTCGTTTTTTATCCTAAGCGCTTTGGCTTGTTTAGTTGAAATGATCGAGGCTGATGTGTTCGGTACGGTTTTAATTGGTACGTATTTAGGGGTAAGGTTTAGTTCTATACATTTTTTGTTGAACCAAATTGACTTGTCTAAATTCATGAGTTTAAGGCTGAGTGATTTGAATTTCTTGGCTTCACGATTTGCCTGACTAGCCCTGAACAATGTGGTGTTTGAAGCCATATTTTCAGTGTTGCCTTAGTAAACAAGTGTTTAGTGCTTTTCAGTCAGTCAACACGAATGTACCCAAAAGAGATGGGTTGTGCCCTAATCCTCAAATAAATTACATGAGATTAATAAAACACTAGGATGACCAGTTTCGATCGTCAAGCGATCATCATCAGATCCATTACACTTAGGCTATAAAATCTATGTTTAAAATACAGGTGAAAATATTTACAATATGTACAATTATTTAGTTGCAGTATTGGTACTGCAACATTCTGTGTATGCTAAATGCAGTATACAGTATATGATGTTCGGTGAAATGCTAAATGGTGATAGCTATCCGGAGTTTGTACTTTAGAGAGATTATATGGTTGTAAACTGTGGTTAAACTATAAAATTTTAGGCTAACTACTTATCTGATTGTCTTCCTTACTACAGGTACTCGCAGTTTTCGTGCTCACTGGAACTCACTGTGCGGTCGACTGCGGTGGTTATCTTAACGACTGGTTTTTCCCTGGCTTCTCCCCCCTGCCCATACGTGCTGTGGGGAGTGATATCGATGTGTTTATGTGAGGTGTTGCCAACCTAGATAAGATGTATGTTATTGAATGAGGTGGGTCTACAACTATTAAAGACCGTGGATTAGCACTCGCCACGCGTGGACCATAAGCCATTCGAACTAAGCGTTGACGGTCTTATGAAGACGTCCCGGCACCTTTAATACTGCCGCGAATATGGGCCTTGGTTTATTGCAGAAGAAAAGTACGTCGTACACCTGATCCAGATAACATTTACCTATTAAAAAACCCCTAATTTCCCCCCTTTTTATCTAGCTTGGCTGTGTCGCTAAATTGTGTCTTGTTTCCGACAGGGTGTGTTTTTAGTAGCGTGAAGAGGGGTGAGCTCTCCATGAACGTGTGTTCATTTAGATTGTTGTGATTGTTTCGTTTGGCTAGGTGTATCTCGAGTGCTTCCTTTATGTCAAGAGCTCTGCCTTTCGATTCGTGATGGATTATTTTAAGGTCCGACTCTATGTTGGTAAAGCTGTGCCCTGCGTCACACATATGTTCGCACACGGCTGAATGTGTTCCGTATCCTATCGCATTCCTATGTTCATTATAACGAGTGTCTACTCGCCTTCCACTCTGCCCGATGTAATTAGCTTGACAATCGGTGTCTTGGCACGTTATAGAATATACCCCTGACCTTGAATACGGGTAACGTTTATTTAGATTACTATTTAGGAGGTGCCTAGCGGTTGTGTTTTTCTTCGTGAAAGCTATCTTTATGCCTTGCTTTTTGAATAGGTTAGTGATTTTATATGTATTCGCATTCACATAGTTGAAACGCCCAAATTTTTTCTCATTACTGTCCGGTTTGGGAATCGTTTTATCTTTATTTTTATGTTTGGCTATAATTTGATTTATTTTGCTTGGCGGGAAGTTGTTTTCCTTTGCTATTTGCTTAATAGTTCTTATTTCCCTATTATAGTTGTCTTTTGACATGGGTATGTTTAAAGCCCTGTGCACCATTGAATTGAAACCCGCTAGTTTGTGCGTACTGGGGTGATTAGACTGATTGTCGATAGCATGCGAAGTTTGTGTTGCTTTCCGGAATATGGAATAATATGAATGGTCGTTGTCTTTACGTTCAATAGTTATATCGAGATAATTTATTTTCCGGTCTATTTCGGATTCCTTAGCGAATTTGATAGAGTGGTGTAGGCTATTAATGGATTGGCGAATTGTTTCTTCGCTTGTTAGTTCAGTATCGTAGATGCAAATTACATCATCTACGTATCTTTTCCATATTAGTATTCCCTTTGTTGAAGTCTTTTCTAAGAACGCATTTTCTAGTGCATTGATGAAGATGTCAGCGATTAACCCACTTAGTGGCGATCCCATTGCTAGGCCTTCTCTCTGTGTGTATATTTTATTGTCGAATTGAAACACTTTTTGCGTGAGAACGACCCTTAGTAATTTCACTATCTCTTCAGTTTCTTTTACCGAATTGTTGGATTTTAAGTTGTTTTCGATAGTGTTGATTGCTTCAATAATCGGAATATTGGTGTACATGTTAGTTACATCGAAGGATACTAGCCTGAGGCTAGGTTTCATTTGTAGGGTGTTCAATGTTGTTACTAGTTCTGTTGTGTTCTTTACAGAGTTGTTTTTGTCGTTGGAAAGACGGCATTTTAAGATTTTTAGTAACTCTTTGCTGATTTTGTAATTAGGGGCATTCCTACAATTGACTATTGGTCTCATTGGGCATTCCTTTTTGTGTATTTTCGTGCTGACCGACCGAAAACCCTAAACTCTTCTTTACTAAGGCAACACTGAAAATATGATTTCAAGCACCACAATGTTCACGGCTAGTCAGGCAACTCGTGAAGCCAAGAAATTCAAATCACTCAGGCTTAAACTCATGAATTTAGACAAGTCAATTTGGTTCAACAAAAATGTATAGAACTAAACCTCACCCCTAAATACGTACCAATTAAAACCGTACCGAACACACTAGCCTAGATCATTTAAACATAACAAGCCAAAGCGCTTTGGATAAAAAACGAATTAAGATTTGCATACATAAGAAAGCAAAAAAAATAACCAACAATTATACGACATTCAATTGCAACTAAGTAATTTCTGGCACGCAGCCCAATGGGACAGCTTCACCGAGCACCTACATGACACCATCAAAATCAGAGCAACGAGGAAGCATGAAACGCTGGAAAATAAGTTAAGAAAACTAGGAGAAACACTGAACCATCAATCTAACGAACAACACATTAATAACAATGAATTCAATTTCCACAGCAGAGTAAACAACAGAACGAACGTAACCTTTTCTCAAGGTGAAATGAATATGTTAGACAAAGGTTTGAAATACAACTGCACAGACGCACACACGAACCACAATATAAAACAGTTAATCACAGATATTGAGATAGCCAGTCACAAGCTCCCAGCAGAAGACAGGGAATTAACCAAAAATCTCGCCACCAACGAAGCCCAAAAAATCCTCAAACGAGAGGGCGATATCAATAACATTCAAAACAACAAACAACTCAAAGAAATAAAGTCGTTGAAACAAAAAATAAAAGAACATGACTTAATCATCACAAAAGCAGATAAGGGAAACACTACAGTAATTTTGAACAAAACAGAATACATTGAAAAAACCGTCGAATTCCTAAACTACAACGAAATCAAGGAATTAACAAAAAAAAAACACCAACAAATTCCAAAAACAAATAAAAAGTGCGCTAAAAGAAACAGAATAAATTCTAACCAAAGCCGAAAAATCAAAACTAATAAACATGAACCCGAAAATGCCGTCATTGAGGGGACAACCAAAAATACACAAAAAGGAATGCCCAATGAGACCAATAGTCAATTGTACGAATGCCCCTAATTACAAAATAAAGCAAAGAGTTACTAAAAATCTTAAAATGCCGTCTTTCCAACGACAAAAACAACTCTGTAAAGAACACAACAGAACTAGTAACAGCATTGAACACACTACAAATGAAACCTAGCTTCAGGCTAGTATCCTTCGATGTAACTAACATGTACACCAATATTCCGTTTATTGAGGCAATCAACACTATCGAAAACAACTTAAAATCCAACAATTCGGTAAAAGAAACTGAAGAGATTGTGAGATTGCTGAGGGTCATTCTCACCCAAAACGTGTTTCAATTCGACAATAAAATATACACACAGAGAGAAGGCCTAGCAATGGGATCGCCACTAAGTGGGTTAATCGCTGACATCTTCATCAATGCACTAGAAAATGCGTTCTTAGAAAAGACATCAACAAAGGGAATACTAATATGGAAAAGATACGGAGATGATGTAATTTGCATCTACGATACTGAACTAACAAGCTAAGAAACAATTCTCCAGTCCATTAATAGCCTACACCTCTCTATCAAATTCACTAAGGAATCCGAAATAGACCGGAAAATAAATTATCTCGATATCACTATTGAACGTAAAGACAACGACCTTTCATATTCCATATTCCGGAAAGCAACACAAACTTCGCACGCAATCGACAATCAGTCTAATCACCCCAGTACGCACAAACTAGCGGGTTTCAATTCAATGGCGCACAGGGCTTTAAACATACCCATGTCAAAAGACAACTATAATAGGGAAATAAGAACTATTAAGCAAATAGCAAAGGAAAACAACTTCCCGCCAAGCAAAATAAATCAAATTATAGCCAAACATAAAAATAAAGATAAAACGATTCCCAAACCGGACAGTAATGAGAACAAATTTGCGCGTTTCAACTATGTGAATGCGAATACATATAAAATCACTAACCTAGTCAAAAAGCAAGGCATAAAGATAGCTTTCACGACAAAAAACACAACCGCTAGGCACCTCCTAAATAGTAATCTAAATAAACGTGACCCGTATTCTAGGTCAGGGGTATATTCTATAACGTGCCATGACACCAATTGTCAAGCTAATTACATCGGGCAGAGTGGAAGGCGAGTAGACACACGTTATAATGAACATAGGAATGCGATAAGATACGGAACACATTCAGCCGTGTGCGAACATATGTGTGACGCAGGGCACAGCTTTACCAACATAGAGTCGGACCTTAAAATAATCCATCACGAATCGAAAGGCAGAGCTCTTGAGATAAAGGAAGCAATCGAGATACACCTAGCCAAACGAAACAATCCCAACAATCTAAATGAACACACGTTCATGGAGAGCTCACCCCTCTTCACGCTACTAAAAAACACACCCTGTCGGAAACAAGACACAATTTAGCGACACAGCCAAGCTAGATAAAAAGGGGGGAAATTAGGGGTTTTTAATAGGTAAATGTTATCTGGATCAGGTGTACGATGTACTTCTCTTCTGCAATAAACCAAGGTCCATATTCGCGGCAGTATTAAAGGTGCCGGGTCGTCCTCATTAGACCTTCAACGCTTAGTTCGAATGGCTTATGGTCCACGCGTGGCGAGGGCTAATCCACGGTCGTTAATAGTTGTAGACCCACCTCATTCAATAACATATATCTTATCTAGGTTGGCAACACCTCACATAAACACATCGATACCACTCCCCACAGCACGTATGGGCAGGGGGGAGAAGGCAGGGAAAAACCAGTCGTTAAGATAACCACCATAGTCGACCGCACAGTGAGTTCCAGTGAGCACGAAAACTGCGATTAGCTGTAGTAAGGAAGACAATCAGATAAGTAGTTAGCCTACAATTTTATACACATTTCAAAAAGGTTTTGCATCACCTCGGTTCCAAGAGTTCCGGAACCGTTAAATACAAAGGGAATAGAGATCAACACAAACAACATTTCAGCTCGTTTTATTGCTCATGAGACCCACACATTGCATGTTGTACCATCATACAGCTAGACTTTCAGCATTTGTGGTCCAGATTGCAGTACACATCACTACCTCTAATACCCAGTAGCACGTCCTCTTGCATTGATGCATGCCTGTATTCGCCGTGGCATACTATCCACAAGTTCATCAAGACACTGTTGGTCCAAATTGTCCCACTCCTCAACGACAATTCGTGGTTGGTGGGTCAAGACTTCCATAAACAGCCCTTTTCAACATATCCCAGGCATGTTCGATAGGGTTCATGTCTGGCGAACATGCTGGCCACTGTAGTCGAGCGATGTCGTTATCTTGAAGGAACGCATTCACAAGATGTGCACGATGAGGTCGAGAATTGTCGTCCATGAAGACAAATGCCTCTCCAATATTCTGCCGATATGGTTGCACTATGGGTCGGAGGATGTCATTCAGGTATCGTAAAGCCGTTTCGGAGCCTTCCATGACCACCAGTGGCGTACGTCGGCCCCACATAATGCCACCCCAAAACATCAGGGAACCACCACCTTGCTGCACTCGCTGGACAGTGTGTCTAAGACGTTCAGCCTGACCAGGGTGCCTCCAAACACGTCTCCGACGATTGTCTGGTTGAAGGCATATGCGACACTCATCGGTGAAGAGAACGTGATGCCAATTCCGTGGGGTCCATTCAGCATGTTGTTGGGCCCATCTGTACCGCGCTGCATGGTGTCGGGGTTGCAAAGCTGGACCTCGCCATGGACGTCGGGAGTGAAGTTGCGCATCATGCAGCCTATTGCGCACAGTTTGAGTTGAAACACGACGTCCTGTGGCTGAACGAAACGCATTATTCAACATGGTGGCATTGCTGTCAGGGTTCCTCCGAGCGGCAATCCGTAAGTAGCGGTCATCCACTACAGTAGTAGCCCTTGGGCGGCCTGAGCGAGGCCTGTCATCGACAGTTCCTGTATCTCTGTACCTCCTCCATGTCCGAACAACATCGCTTTGGTTCACTCTGAGACGCCTGGAAACTTCCCTTGTTGAGAGCCCTTCTTGACACAAAGTAACAATGCGGACGCGATCGAACTGCGGTATTGACCTTCTAGGCATGGTAGAACTACAGACAACATGAGCAGCGTACCTTCGTCCTGGTGGAATGACTGGAACTGATCGGCTGTCGTACCCCCTCCGTCTAATAGGCCCTGCTCATGAATGGTTGTTTACATCTTTGAGCAGTTTTAGTGACATCTATGAACAGTCAAAGGGACTGTATCTTGGATACAATATACACAGTCAACGTCTATATGCCGGAGATCTGGGAACCGAGGTGATGCAAAACTTTTTTTGATGTGTGTAGTTTAACCATAGTTTACAACCATATAATCTCTCTAAAGTACAAACTCCGGATAGCTATCACCATTTAGCATTTCACCTAACATCATATACTGGATACTGCATTTGGCTTACATTGACAGTTGCAGTACCAATACTGCAACTAAATAATTGTACATATTGTAAATATTTTCACCTGTATTTCAAACATAGATTTTATAGCCTAAGTGTAATGGATCTGATGATGATCGCTTGACGATCGAAACTGGTCATCCTAGTGTTTTATTAATCTCATGTAATTTGTTTCAGGATTAGGGCATAACCCATCTCTTTTGGGTACATTCGTGTTGACCGGCTGAAAAGCACTAAACTCTTGTTTACTAAGGCAACACTGAAAATACGGCTTCAAACACCACAATGAAGATTTCTAGCTCAGTGCATCCATTTGACAATAGGCAGCGCAGGATTAGATTCAACAAATGAGTATTTACGCGCGAAGCGTTTCAACAAAGTCCCGTATGCGTTAATATGCCTTTCGTCCGAAAGCGATAAAACGTGGGTGAGATGTTGTGTACACTCCAGGGAAGGCTTCTGGATTTGTAAATCCATTTAACAATAGGTAGCGCACGAGTAGATTCAACAATGAGCAACGACGCGCGAAGCGATTCAATTAAGTCCCGTGTGCGTTCATTACCATTCCTCCGAAAGCGATGAAACTTAGGTGAAATGTTGTGTACACTCCAGGGAAGATTTCAGGCTTAGTAAATCCACTTTACAATATGTAGCGCACGAGTAGATTCAACAAATGAGCAACGACGCACGACGCTTTCCAACTAAGTCCCGTATGCGTTAATATACCATTCGTCCGATAGGGAAGAAAATTGGGTGAGATGTTGTGTACACGCCAGGGAAGTTTTCTGGCTTAGTAAATCCATTTTACAATAGGTGACGCACGAGTTGTTTCAACAAATGGGCGATGCTGCGCGAATCGTTTCAATAAAGTCCCGTATTGGTTCATATACCATTCTTTCGATTGCGATGAAACTTGGACGAATCGTTGAGTACACTCTAGGGAAGGTTTCAGGCTTAGTAAATCTATTTTACAATAGGTTGCGCTGGAAAAGATTCAACAAATGAGTGATTTCGCGTGAATCGTTTCAAAAAAAAATCCCGTATGCGTTCATATGCCATTCATCCGATTGCGATGAAACTTTGGGGAGTTGTTGTGCACACGCCAGGGAAGGTTTTCGACTTAGGTAATCCCTTTTGCAATAGGTAGTGCACGAGTAGATGCAACAAATGTGTGACAGCGCACGAATCGTTTAAACAAAATCCCTTATGCGTTCATATGCCATTGATCCGATTGCGATGAAACTTTGGTGAGTTGTTGTGCACGCTCTCACGAATGTTTCTGAATTAGTAAATCCATTTTACGATTGTTTAGAGGCAGTTAGCGGAAATTTAAAGAGATATTGTGTATCCAAAAGCACTTCAAGAGACAAAATTACAACACCAACACTTTCTTTGATTGGCATTGCACCGCATGTCGGGTCAGCTTGTAATAAATACATATTAAATAATAAATAAATAAAAATAAAATAATGAGCAATCGAAAATCAAAAATAATAATCTTATCTCTATATATATAAAAACTAGCAGAAGTACCCATTCTTCGAACGGTCTTTGGTATTAATAGCCAGACGTAATCAATTGAGCTACTGTTGCAATGGTTAGAGGCTTGGACCCTGTTTGTAGACAAAGATAAATGATTAGTTAAAATATGCTCAGAAAATAAATTTAGCCTACCTAACGTGTACTTCCTGACGTGAAAATAAAATTGATAACCTCGTAGACGAAACGCAATAGAGATGAAAGTTTGTCTGTTTTTTTCTGATTATCTACGAAAATTCGCCTAATTTACGCATTTCAGACTGTTTTATGACGGATGCGCGCGGAAATATTTTTTTTGTCTATCTGTCTTGTCTGTCTGTCTGTCTGTCTGTCTGTCTGTCTGTGGACAACTATGTTCCCTTATAACTCGAGAATGGCTGGGTGGATCAACGTAAAATTTGGTACAGATA
Organism: Meconema thalassinum; assembly: GCA_946902985.2. Lineage (NCBI taxonomy): Eukaryota > Metazoa > Arthropoda > Insecta > Orthoptera > Tettigoniidae > Meconema > Meconema thalassinum. The sequence goes on from OX336397.1 coordinate 151,140,371, forward strand.
TCCTTCAGAGGCACGACACTTAATCATTGATGTAACTCTTCTCTGTAGCTCTCATAAAAGGGGGCCTACCCCCTTAAAACACTTGCTGAAATAGGCGTAGAAGGGCGAGATAAAGCTCATTTTCAGCCCCTCAATGTGAGAAACGAAACTCGGGGGCCCGTAAAACCACCTTTCTCGGCCCTAAAACCAACCGTTTTTTAGATATTCTCAGAAATCTAATATCATTTAATACAATAATGAAAGAATGCAATCCGGTAACCATGGCAACAGAACCTCACTGGTCCATCTATTGCTGTAAGACGCAATGCCATTCCATTTATTACATTACTGAGATAGTTTGCAAACGGCTATAAGGTTATAACGGAACCAAATCTAGCTGTAAAATTCATCAATGCATATAATGCGCTTAGGGGGTTCAAGGGGAACTCTAGAATTTTTTCACGCGTTTTACACGTGCCGTTGTGGTACGAAAGGTCTATTAAGTCCCTATATCTATATTGTTATATGATTATTATAATTATTATACTACGGCCTACACCGACGAGACAAAGCTTATTTTCGGCCCCTTGGTGTCTGAAACAAAACTGGGGGGCCCTAAATAGCCGTAAAGGGTCCCCAAAAACTACATTTTAAGGCTCTAATACCAACAGTTTCTGATATTCCCAGAAAACTAATTTCATATAATAAACCAATGAAGGAATGCACACCAGTAGCCATTACAAAAGCATCTCAAAAGGTGACATCCAACTTTCCATCTATTTCTGCAAGAAGTAATACCACTCCATTTATTAAATTTCTGTGAACGTTTGCAAATGGCTATTAGGTTATCACGGAACCAACTAAAACTGTAAAACTCACAATGCGCTTAAGGGTGTTAGCGGTTACCTTAGATTTTTTTCACACGACTTAAACGTGCGATATGTCGTACAGAAGGTCTATATCTCCAAACAGCAACATTATTTTAAAAAATTTCTGAATTGAAACAGTATTTTATTTCTTGCTTTTAGGAATTTGGGCCATTGGAGGCTAAAAAAAACTGAATTTTTACGCACCACAAGCCTTTATAATTTACTAAATAGGTCTTTTTCTGGATGGGGACTTGACACAACAGTGAAGGTCAGTTTTTATGTGACCTGTATTGTGTTTCGTCTACGAGGTTTTCAATTTTATTTTCACGTCAGGAAGTACACGTTGTGTAAATTTAGTTTCAGAACATATTTTAACTAATCATACTTCTTTGTCGACAAACAGGTTCCAAGCCTCTAACCATTGCAACAGTAGCTCAATTGATTACGTCTGGCTATTAATACCAAAGACCGTTGAAGAATGGGTACTTCTGCTAGTATATATATATATATAAAGGAATGTCTGTGTGTTCGTCTTTTATGAGTTCATAAACCATTCATCCGATTGGTATCAAATTTTGGTGAGTTGTTGTAAACACTTCCGGGAGGTTTATATGCATAGTTAATCCATTTCAAAATAGATAGCGCGCGAGTAGTTTAAACAAATGCATAATGGCGAAGCGTTCATATACAATTCATCCGATTGCGATCAAATTTTGGTGAGTTGTTGTGCACAGTCCCGGAAAAGTTATAGGCGTAGTAAATCCAATTTACAATAGATGGCGCGCGAGTAGCTTCAACAAAATGGCGTGCGTTTGTTTCAAGAAAGTCCCACGTTCGTTCATATGCCATTCATCCCATTGCGATGAAACTTGGGTGAGATGTTCTGTACAATTCAGGTAAGGTTTCTGGCTTAGTAAATCCACTTAACAATAGGTAGCGCACGAGTAGATTCAACAAATGAGCGACGACGGGCGAAGCGTTTCAACAAAGTCCTGTATGCGTTCACATACCATTCGTCCGATATCGATGAAACTTGGGAAAGAGGTTGTGTACACTACAGGTAAGGTTTCTGGCTTAGTAAATCCATGTTATAATAGGTAGCGCACGAGTAGATTAAACAAATGAGCGACGACTCGCGAAGCGTTTCAACAAAGTCCCGTATGCGTTCATATACTATTCGTCTGATAGCGATGAAACTTGGGTGAGATGTTGTGTACACTTCAGGGAAGGTTTCTGGCTTAGTAAACCCACTTAACAATAGATAGTGCACGAGTAGATTCAACAAATGAGCGACGACGGGTGAAGCGTTTCAACAAAGTCCTGTATGCGTTCACATACCATTCGTCCGATAGCGATCAAACTTCGGTGAGTGGTTGTGTACACTTCAGGCAAGGTTTCTGGCTTAGTAAATCTACTTTACGATAGGTAGGGCATGAGTAGATTCATCAAATGAGCGACGACGCGCGAAGCGTTTCAACAAAGTCCCGTATGCGTTCATTTACTATTCGTCCGATAGCGATGAAACTTGGGTGAGATGTTGTGTGCACTTCAGAGAAGCTTTCTGGGTTAGTAAATCCCCTTAACAATAGGTATCGCACAAGTAGATTAAACAAATGAGCGACGACGCGCGAAGTGTTTCAACATAGTCCCGTATGCGTTCATATACCATTCGTCCGATAGCGACTAAACTTAGGTGAGTTGTTGTGTACACATCAGGGAAGGTTTCTGGCTTAGTAAATCCACTTAACATTAGGTAGCTCACGAGTAGATTCAACAAATGAGCGACGACGGGCGAAGCGTTTCAACAAAGTCCTGTATGCGTTCGCATACCATTCGTCCGATAGCGATGAAACTTGGGTGAGAGGTTGTGTATACTTCAGGCAAGGTTTCTGGCTTATCAAATCCACTTTACGATAGGTAGGGCACGAGTAGATTCAACAAATGAGCGACGACGCGCGAAGCGTTTCAACAAAGTCCCGTATGCGTTCATATACTATTATTCTGATAGCGATGAAACTGGGATGAGATGTTGTGTACACTTCAGGGAATGTTTCTGGCTGAGTACATCCACTTTACAATAGGTATCGCACAAGTAGATTCAACAAATGATCGACGGCACGCGAATTGCTTAAAGTCACGTAGCGTTCAAATACCAATCATCCGATTGCTAAGAATCTTTGGTTGGATTGTTGTGCACACTCCACGAAAGGTTTCTGACCTAGTAAATCCTTTTTACAATAGGTAGCGCACGAGTAGATTCAACAAATGTGTGACGGCGCTCCAATCTTTTCAACAAAGTCCCGTATGCGTTCATATACCATTTATGTCATTGCGATGAAACTTTGGTGAGTTGTTGAGCACGCTCCAATGATTTTTTTGAGATAGTAAATCAATTTTACATTAGTTTAGAGGTGGTTAACGGAAAATAAATAAATATTGGGAATCCAAAAGCACTTCAACAAACAAAGTTACAACGCCAACACTTTCTTTGATTGGCATTGCAATGCATGCTGGGTACAGCAAGTTATTAAATAAACAAAAATAAAATAATAAACATTAATAAAAATAATCAATTGTTGGCCATCTCGGATCGACCGGCCAGACTATCCTGTCGCAGGCTGCTCTGTTCCATGTTACATGACTTTGTGGAAACCGCTCTGAACCACACCTACAGTTGGAAATGTCCATCATTAAAAATAGTATTTAAATAGAAAATGTGTCGTATGGTTAGAGGGGATGGAGCCATTTCATTTGATTCCTCAAACGACTTTTTCCGATTATCGTTCGGGTGATATCGACAATTTTAGGAAATAGAGGGTCGATGACCTTGTAGCTACTACCGACTGGATAGACGCGTCCAATTGTATCACATCCATGCGGTCGACCAAATTGGATTTGTAAGAAATGTTATTTTGCAACATGGAATGTAAGAACACTCACTGATGACCCCGCAAATGAGAGACCTGAAAGGAGAACGGCTATTGTGGGTTGAGGGTTACGGAGATATGACATCGACATAGCAGCACCCGTCTTGCTGAAGAAGGTCAGTTGAATGAGCAAGGTGCGGGGCACGGCTTCTTTTAGAAGGGTAAACTTTCAGATGAGCGCAGAATACATAGCGTTGGCATCACCACTAAGAAAAAGCTTCTCAATGATTTGTCTGAGCTTCCAACTGGGTATAATGAACGCCTCATGTCACTAGGACTTCCACTAAATAACAACCAGCATGCCACGGTAATCACTACATCTGATTATGTCATTATAGATAATTCTATTCCGATCAGGATAACGTCCTATCAAATATCAACCATGAAGACAAACTCATCCTGCTCGGTGATTTTAACGCTGGAGTGGGTAAGCACTACAATGTTTGGAATGGTATTGTTACGTGCAAAGCCCGTCCCAACGTTATTAATATGGATCTCCTCTACGTATATGTATCCCCTTCCATTTAAAGTGCCCGCTAAGATGCCTTGGTTTGGCTAATGAACTTGAGGTGGCAGCATCTCTCGGCTCCTCGGGCTGGAGTTGTGTCTTCTGCCGCTAGAGTGAGACTTTGGTGCCTTCTGATCCCGTCTCATCGTGACATATTTGAGAAAAAGTATATTATTCTACGTCATTAAACAAAAGACTATATATGCATCATGCCGCCAAAACATTTTAATGGTGTCGTGTGAATATTATTTGGTTAAGCACATTGTCGTAGTGTGTGGCAAATTAGGATTGGTCCAATTTAAATAAACCTGGTGCATGTTGGGCGGCCTTCTTCGCGATTGTCCTCCATCTTGTGAATTTGAGTTGTTACTGATTGCTGGTTGAAGGCGGACGCAAATTCTGGATCTTTATTTTATTTTTGGTGATAATAATCCTTTAAGGATATCTAAGTAGTGTTGTAAAAATTAGTGTCTCCCCAAAAGGCTTTATTAAGGTATGTTTTGGCATTTTATTTATTTTAAATTTTTGGAGCTCCATATTTTTCATTGTGTACTGAGTGTTTTGTTTTTGTTCTGAAGGTTGACTTTGGCCTAGATATGTCACCTATGAATACGTAAAAAAAATTGTTAAACAATATTAGTCCGGGGAACACTACTGTTTTTCTTCTAATTTTATTATTTGGCGTCTGGCTAAGGCATTTTCTTCTTATTATATTCTTGTACTGACCAGACGAATCTATTAACACTAGGCCTAATTTTGATCATTAGTCGGTCGGTTTTTAGTTTGATCCGTTGCCTTTTAAAAACCTTTTGATCTCGTAATGTCTAGAGTTTGTTTATATCTTTCTGTTTTCTCACTGGAGAAGTTTTTTTAATGTAAAACTAGGCGTTTGACATAAATACGTGCTGATATACCTTCAACTGTTCCTGGTCGCCATGGTAACTTGTTGACAGTAGTGCATTGTGGGTTTTTGTTTCTGGCGTGTGTTTGAAGTGCACGTTCATGGGTCATGGTGATGTTGTTTAACTTATTTTGGTTTTAAATTATCCTTTGGTTTTCTTTTTTTGGAGTTATCTTTTTTGTATTCCTGCGTTATTCTTTCGGTACCTTGTTTATGTTAAAATTTTTCACTATTTACCTTTTTTGATTCTCCAAGGCCCTCATGGTTCAGTTGGGAGTATTTCAGGTACATTTTAAGTGTTATTTTTTTTTGTGGCTTGTCATTCTCTGAGCTCAGGTAATTGTTAATTGATATCGACCTTTAATTTTTTTTTAAATCTACAGTGAGAATTCTAGCTGAGGTTTTATTTTATTTTTGTAATTTAATGCTGGCTGATGCATGTTCTTTTCTCTGGTGGAGGTGTTCCTTTAAATTTAACATTCAATTTTCTTTTAAAGCAAGCTACTGTTGTTGCATCATTTCGTCGGTGGCAGTTCTGTTGGTTATCTTTTTTTTCTGTAGACGAACCTGTGGGTCTTCTCCTTCTCCACCTTCTTCCACCTTTAGGTGTTCTTCTGTTGGGGCATGTCAACTGGCGGTGAGTTTGCAGTTGCGAGGCGGACCTCCGAAGAGAGGTAAGTAGGCCCATCCACCCTGGCCACACCCTGTGTCAGGTATCATTGGCAAGGAGGGAGTTGCGAGTGAAAACTCCAATGGTATACGGCTGCTCTCAAAATGTGCTGAACATGAATTAGTAATCAGCAATACTATCATTCGCGAAAAGAATCGCCTCAATACTCCAAGGCAGCATCCAAGATTGATGCACTGGCATCACATTGACGATGTCATTGTACACAAGAAAAAATAACGAGATGTTCTTATAACCGAAGCAACGACAGGAGCCTATGTAAAATTATCCACTGAAATGAGGAAACAAAAGAAGATCTGTAGGCATAATTTTGATACCGAGAAGTTTGGTAACTCAGAGTGTATCTCCCAATATAGAGACCTGCTTAACCAGACCAGACAGTGCCAACGGAATATCATCTAGATGTAACACAACACTGAGAGAGTCTGAAGGCCACTGAACTAAATGCTTGTAAGGAAACGTTCAGGTAGAAGACCTGGAAACATCAGGACTGCTTTGATAAAAATAATGAGGGAATTGAAGGATTGAGCTCTGAAAAGAGAAAAGCCTTGCTAGCTTCGAGAAAAAATATGAATTCCCATGCTAAGAAAGGAGCCTTTTGCCTTGCCAAAGCAAAAGTCCATAGAAGAACTCTTGCACTTAAAAACGCATGGTGGATATCCAAAGTTAAAGAGCTGCAATATTCAGCGGACAAAAATTCGCGACAGTTCTTCCAAGCAACAAAAACAGTTTATGGTCCCACCGCTTTAGGTAGAAATTCACCTTGGTCCAGTGACAATAGTACTCTTCTAAAAGGTGAATATTCCATCATGAATAGGTGGAAAGAACATTTTGAAGACATCTTGATTCAGGATTCAATCATTGATGAGCGGGTGTATGGCATATTAGAGCAAGCAACCATCAGGGAAGAACTCGGCTCCTTGCTACCACTAGGAGAAGTTCAGTGTGTTGTTAATCAAGCAAAGCGACACAAGCCACAGTTTAAGAAGGTATACCAACAGAAGCTCTCATAGATGGAGATGAGGAACTCATAAGCCACAAATATAATTTTATTATTATTATTATTTGGAGAACTGAAAAAAATACCTGCTGATCTCAGATATATTCTGATAGTTTCCATATTTAAGATAGGTGATCGGACAGACTGCAACAACTATCGTGGCATATCATTACTATAATACCTCGGAAAGCTTATTGGTCGTATTTTGGCTAATCGCGTTCTATCTTTGGTGGAGAAAATACTTCCAGAGAACCAATGTGGTTTCAGGTCTTCTAGAGGAACCACGTATATGATATTCACAGCTCGACAGCTTCAAGAGAAATTATGCGAACAAAATAGACCTCTTTATATTGCCTTCATCGACCTCACTAAGGCATTTGACTTTGTAAACCGTGAAACTTGATGGAAATTTTAGCACTGTATGGTTTTCCACCAACATTAATTACCATCTTAAGACTGCTCTACACTGATACGACGGCAACTGTCATTGGTAACACCTCTGTTGGAGACCCATTCCATATCAATACTGGAGTTAAACAAGGCTGTATGATTTCCCCTGCATTGTTTTCCCTGTACGTTGCCGCTGTCATGCAGCTAGTCAAAGACGATCTTCCTTTTGGTGTACAAATAACACAGGATAGATTGAAACGTCTTTAATGTGAGCCGTCTAATCGCAAGGACTCGATCATCTTCTGATGCATTGGTTGAGTTACAGTATGCAGATGATACTGCAGTAGTATCTCAATCAGAGGACCAACTCATGAAAACCTTGAATGCTTTGTTTTCGGCATACAATAAGATTGGTCTTAATGTTAACACCAGTAAAACCCAGACCCTCTAACAACCAGCCCTGGAGAAGGACAAGGAAACATTAGTGTCACCTTTGATGGAGTTAGGCTTCAAGAAGTTAACACCTTCAACCTGTCATCAAGTGCTTATATTGATTCCTGAATTCAACAGAGGTTTAAACGTGCTGGGGCATCCTTTGCAAGCCTTAGGTCTAAGTCTTTCACAACCATGATGGCAACAAAGATCCTTGTGTAGAACTCAGATGTAGTTCTCACCTTACTTTACGGATCTGAACCTTGGATATGCTATAGACGACACCTCAAACAGCTGGAGCAATATCACCATCTATGCTTGAGTAGAATTCTTCATGTACAAGGCAAAACAGACGTACAAACACCACCATTCTCGAAGAACCACAGACTACTAGTATTGAAGCCATGATTATAAAACGTCAGCAGAGATGGACAGGACACGTAATGCGCATGTCCAGTAATTGCACTCCCAAAAGGGTGATTTGCTCTGAATTAACATAGGGTAATCGCTGTGTGGAAGGTCAGCGAAAGCTATTCAAAGACGTACTGAAAGCTATTATACAAATGTGTCACATTGATAAAAAAATAACTTTGAGAGCTTAGCCCCTGTTCGCTCTTCCTGGAGATAACTTGTTCATCAGGGTGCGATATGGTTTGAACGAAACCGCCGACAATGTGTCGAGGATAAGAGGCAGCGCAGAAAGGACAGAGTGCTCATTAGAAGAAATCACAGGAACGTGGAAGCCCCACCTGGGACCAGCTGTCATCGCTGCGGCGAATTGTGTGCCTCCCGCATTGGGCTGTATAGTCACCTCCGAACTCACCGATGAAGAAACTTTCGGGATTGGAAGGCCAACCTAATCGATGCGAGTGTTTGCTATGATGTTGCTTAGCTCACAAATCGATAATCAATCAATAATAATAAAAACATACTTATTAAAATTTAGTAAATCAATTAAGTTCGAAGAGAAGATTAACTGACCAAACGAGGTCAACAGAGTTGGGACTAGAGCAAGAAGGTGGAAGCCATGGAGGACTTAAAAAACTCATTAAATTTTGAAAAATCTCTTGCGAAAATAAGGGAATTCTGGTAATTGCAGGAAGTAGGGTGGGGGAAGGGGGTTTGGAAGCATCTTCCATAAGGTTTGAAAAACCCGCCATCTTGGAAGAGCCTCAAGTGCGCATGCTCTCTAGAAGAATCTTATATTCCCCGTAGGTATGGATAAGTTTTACTTTAGGTTGGAACAAGCTTGACTTATAGATAGAGGGGATGGAGCCCTTTCGTTTTTCCCCGCTTACTCGTTCGGGAGTACGCACGGTCTTGTCCCTGGAAGGTGGGTAGCCTATTCAAAAACCCCTGAGACAGGATCCCTCCTGCTCCTCAACTCTCGTACTTATATTATAGAGCCCCCAAATTTTACTTATCCGCTTAATCGAAACGATGAAAGATCATGTTGACTGGCACAGGCACTTCTTTCTTGCTGAAAAAGGATTAACACGTTCATCCGGAAGAACTATAAATCCCAAAACCCCGACATACAGAATAAATCAGCATTGAATGTATAATATATATCGACTGCACGAACACCATTTGATTGAAGTGTAGTAACGAGCTCACTTTTTAGTATTGAAGGAAAACATGCAAATTAATGCAAATAGCTGAAAATGCACTAGTTTAGTTAGATCTCTTGACCGCAAATTTATTACATCGTTTCTCTTGATCTTCTAACGTAGCGAAATTAAATTATTTTCAGTTGGTCAACAGTATTGTACGGAAATGGTAAACAGTGTTATTCCCTGAAGCAAATTATCAGGCTAAAATATTCCCCTGGGTAACTAGTTCCGAGCGTCGACATACGCATTTCATTTCGGCGTTTAAATCAATGTCTACGAATACAGAAGTTTATTGTATACTTATCCGGCATTGTGCTATGTAAGGTGTGATATTGTGATGGAAGTGGCCATTTTACTCGTACTAACATTACAATTTTTTCACAGAAACGACCACAATTCGGAGATCTCTTTAACAAGGGATAGAAACGTTGCCTCACTCAATCAAAATGTATTCAAAATAAACACGTCAACCTTTAGCGGTATGATGCCACACATATGCATATATTGCAAAGCAAAGTTTGCTAAGAAAGGTTCCCTGAAGAGGCACGAGATGATCCATAGTGGTCTCAAGCCATATTCCTGTGGTACATGTGGAGCAAATTTTACGCAGAAAGGTCACCTGAAGAGACACGGGATGATCCATGGTAGTCTCAAGCGACATTCCTGTGGTACATGTGCAGCGAAGTTTAATTTGAAAAGTTGCCTGAAGATCCACGAGATGACCCACAGCGGTCTCAGGCCATATTCCTGTGATGCATGTGAAGGTAAGTATACTACGAGAAGTGCCCTGAAGACGCACGAGATGACTCATAGTGGTACTAAGCCATATTCCTGTGGTACATGTGGAGCAAGCTTTACCCGGAAAGGTGACCTGACGAGACACGTGATGGTCCATAGTGGTATCAAGCCATATTCCTGTGATGAATGTGGTGCTAAGTTCTTTACGAAAAGTGCCCTGAGGGCGCACATGTTTACCCATAGTGGTCGCAAGTCACATTCCTGTGATGAATGCGAAGCTAAGTTTTTTACGAAAAGTTCTCTGAAGACTCACGAGCTGAGACATACTGGTCTTAAGCCATATTCCTGTGGTACATGTGGAGCAAAATTTACGGGGAAAGGTGAGCTGAAGACACACGTGATGATCCATAGTGGTCTCAAGCCACATTCCTGTAGTGCATGTGGAGATAAGTTTATCACGAAAGGTAACCTGAAGCAACACATGATGACTCATAGTGGACTTAAGCCATATTCCTGTGGTACATGTGGAGTAAACTTTACGAAGAAAGGTGACCTGAAGTCTCACGTGATGATCCATAGTGGGCAAAAGCCACATTCCTGTGGTGCATGTGGAGCTAAGTATATCACGAAAAGTAACCTGAAGAAGCACCAGGTGACCCATAGTGGCCTCAAGCCATATTCCTGTGGTACATGTGGAGCAAACTTTACACAGAAAGGTCACCTCAAGAGACACGTGCTGATCCATAGTGGACTCAAGTCACATTCCTGTGGTGAATGTGGAGCTAAGTTTATTACAAAAAGTGCCCTGAAAACACACGAGGTGACCCATAGTGGTCTCAAGCCACATTCCAAGGTACATGTGGGGCCAACTTTTCGCGGAAGGCTGATCTGAAGGCGGACGTGATGATCTATAGTGGTCTCAGGCCATATACCTGTGGTATGTGCGGAAGAAACTTTGCTCAGATAAGCCACATGATGACAAACAAGACGATCCACGGTCGTATCAAGCCTCATTCCTGCGATACCAGCGGAGAAAATTTTTACTGGAGAAGAAAATTTTAGAAGACACATGTTGAACCATAGTAGAGTAAAGAAACATTTCTGAAAAAAATGCAGAGACAACTTTATTTGGACGGGTAATTTGAAAACACAGACATTGTTCCACATTGGTCTCGAGCACCAATGGCTCATGTACAATATATGAAGCAAACTTTACTTGTACAAGAACCCTGAACACAGGTGATGCTCCATAGAAGTCTAATGCCACATTCATGTGGGAAATATGGAGCAAAATTCGCTCAGAAAGGCTATTTGAAGACACACACGTGATTCATAGTGGTCGTTTGCCACATCCGTCAAATATACGCAGAGCGAGCTTTACTAGGAAAGGTTGTACTAAGCCGCACATGTTGTTCCAAAGTGGTCTAGTGACTCATTCCGAAAGTACATGGGATGCAATATGAGCTGAGAAGGACATTTTGAAGAAGCAATCATTTCGTAGCTTAATCCCGTATTCATTTTGTTCGTGCGGATCATAGTTTATTCAAAAATGTAATTTGGAAACTCACATTATGTCAAGCGATATTCCTGTGGTACATATGGAGGAACCTGTACTCAGAAAGGTCAACTGAAGACACACATATTGATCTATAGTGGTCTAATGTCACATTCATGTAGTATGTTTCTCTGAAGCCCCTTTCTTAGTTCTACATGTAGAATCTATTCTGGAAAATAATTTTTTGGTAATCACATGCCGGAAGGATTCACTACGAAAGAAGGAACGCACGATGATCCATCATGTCCATTAGCCACACAAATGTCCCTCATGCGCATACACATCAACATAAATTTTGCATATTGCTGGCCAAGTGTCGTAGTGGTCTCTAACCCATTGGTCATTCTTACATCCCTGGGCGTGTGGCAGGCATACGCCACATGGATATTATCCGGTCACCTCTAGTGAAAGGCTGACAATTTTGGCCAAAATTTCACTTTCATGGACGATAACGCTCGCCCTCCCAGAGCTGGCATTGTCAATATGTTTTTTCAGGAGACGGTTATTCACCGAATGGAATGGCCTGCCTATGCTCCCAATATCAACTGCGTAGATCAGGGGTGGACACTGCATAAGAAATAAGTTCCTCCCTACTGTGCTCTATGGCAATATGCAGATTTTTCTTTGATGTGCTTCATTCTTATTGGTCTAGCGCCAAACTCAAGTGTTAAATGCGCAGCTATATTTACACAAGAAGTATCTTTTTGGAGTTGCATGTGACTTAGACGCCAGAAGACATATTAAAGTAGAATATATGGAGCAATATTCACATAAATAGGGTGTTTGAAGACTTATGTAGCTCTTACTGGCAAAAAGCTTTATTCATATACTAAGTAGCAAAATTTACTGATTAAGGAACTTTGAAAAATGACCTGTTAATTCATATTGGAAAGCTATATAAATATGAGTTTATTCCAGTCGTGAGTACGTAGAGAGATTCCGAGACACACATTTTAATTGATAGGCACTGGTAGTCTAAATTATGTATTGTAGATCATGCGATCATAGAATTTTACCCAAGTGACACGTTTGCGTTCATAGGCTAGTGTATAGAAACAATACCTTAGTTGTACATACGGAGCATAAGACAGAACCATATTCATGTTGTTCATTTGAGCAAAACCTGTTGGAAAATAAACTTTAAATACAAATAATTTGTAATTGCGACTCAAACAAATTCACTTATACGGGGTGATTCATAATTCCTATTAAAAACTTCTTGGGTTTGTTGATGGGACTATGCAGATAACATTTTGAATAGGAACCCATGTCGAGATATGTATCGTTTCGATACCGAATCAGTTTCACTCGATTGCACATCTCCCTCTTCACTAGACACGTTTGCACTACAAGAGCTGTTCCACGTAGTGACCCAGCTGTTCGTTAATCAACGTGTATCTGCGCAACATATTGTCGTACACACGTCCAACGAGACCTGGTGTGTGTTCAATAATGTGCGCTGCCGCCAGAACGCGTGAAACAAGATCATACGAGTCGACAAGGGTCTCACAAACAAGGATCTTCATATGGCCCCACAGGAGAAGGTCGAGGGGAGATTATTCTTTCGATCGTGGTGGCCACGAAATTGGACCACATCTACCTATCATTCTTTCCCCGAATGTTTGTTCGTGATGTTCGCGGACTGCACGTACAAAGTGCGCTGGTGTTCCATCTTGTTGATACTACATTTGCTGACGTAGTGCCATTGGCAAATCTTTACAGAACATTAGCACTTGGAGACAGACCAGCGCTGCAAACGAAGCGACCTGAATACACACGACTGCAACTGAGCATCCATCCCCCTCGAGACAGAGCTGAGGGGTAGTCAGCTTTCCCTCGTTGAGACAGACCAGCGCAGCGGAACAATAAGAATGTAGCCGAACTTCACTATCTAGACCGATCACTAGGGCTAGGAGTTTTATGTAAATACATATTAGTTCCCTTTGCTTTTACATAACTTGAAATGATAAATGTCCATGAATTAGAATCTTAGCTATCATATAAGTACATTTTATTGTTACATATCTGATCATTATGTCATATTTTTTAATTTTTAATGTAAAATTACATATTCTGTGTTTTTATTTTACATATTTGATCAAATTACATTTTTAAAACATAATTTAACTTTATATATTTAAAATTACATATTCTGTCCCTTACTGTAACAAAAAGTATGTCTTCGCAAGGGAACTGCTGTTCTAAACAGTCTGTATGACAATATCTGCTCACTAGAAACTCAGGTAAATGAAACGTATTTTCCAAGCAATTCATAAGCTGTTGAGAAAGGGCCAAGGAACAATATCAAGAAATATATTAGTGGAGATAGGGAAAGGGAATTCACCTAGCACCCTGCTGGAGACTCAGCGGCTTGAATTTCGTTTATGTCCGTTGTCCAGAGAGTGCTTGGGACTCTACTTTCAACCTGTCAATAAGAAAGGCTGCTATATTTCCATCCCGGAAACAAAAAGTGCTCCTCAAAATTATTATTCATGGTTCGTATTCATTTTCTCAGACATAATGAAATTTATTTATGTTTGCTATAATATGGGCATGCATAAACAACTAATGAATTGATTAATTATTGTGCAACACATTTGTTGTATTATTGTTTTAAGGGGAGGAACAGCAGGGTTGACTGCCCCGCACCACACGTTATTTTGTAAAAAAAAAATATTAGAAATAAGATGAGGAATCTTCAAGTAATATCTTGTGTAATATATCATTATAAAAATTACTGAAAGTTAATATTACATATTTTAAATTTTTAATGTAATATTAGGCCTAAATATTTCACCTACAATTATTACATAAATAAGTATATATTTTGCATGTTAATTTTATTATAAGTCTCAGGCACTAGCTCGACAATTAAAATAAACTTAAGTCCAGCCGCTGAGTCTCCGGCAGGGTGTGAGGTGAATTCCCATCCCCTTATTTCCACTAAATTATTTCTTGATGTTCTTCCCTTGCCCTTTCTCAACAGCTTATGCATTGCTTGGAATATCCGTTTCATGTACCTGGGTTTCTAGTGAACAAATATTGTCATACAAACTGTTTGGAATTACCGTATATTTTACTTGCGAAAACATACTTTTTTACAGTAAGAGACTGAATAAGTAATGTTCATTAAATAAGGTAAAAGTATGTTTAAAAATGTCATTTTGTTCAAATATGTAAATTAAAAACACAGAATATGTAATTTTACATTAAAAATAAAAATATGTAAAACAAATGCCTTTATGATCACATATCATATATATAAAGGAATGTCTGTCTGTTCGTCTTTTATGCGTTCATAAACCATTCATCCGATTGCAATATAATTTAGGTGAGTTGTTGAACACACTTTCGGGATGTTCATAGACATAGGTAATCCATTTCACAATAGATAGCGCGCGAGTAGCTTAAAAAAATGAGTGATCTGATGCGTTCATATACAATTCATCCGGCGCAGTCAGCTGCCATTTGAGGGTGGGCAAATGCGAGGGAGCCGTGTCAGTAGATTTACTGGAACGTTAAAGATCCCCTTCGGGGCAAAATTCCGGCACTCCGGCGTCTCTAAAAGCCAGTGTAGTTAAAAGGGACGTAAAACCAATAACATTATTTATGACAATTCATCCGATTGCGATCATATTTTTGTAAGTTATAGTGCACACACCCGAGAAATTTATAGGCGTAGTAAATCCAATTTACAATAGATGGCGCGCGAGTAGCATCAACAAAATGGCGTGCGATTCGTTTCAACAAAGTCCACATGCATTCATATATCATTCATCCCATTGCGATGAAACTTCGGTGAGATATTATGTATACTCCAGGGAAAGTTTCAGGCATATTAAATCCATTTTACAATAGGTAGCGAACGAGTAGATTCAACAAATGTGTGACGGCGCGCGAAGTGTTTCAACAACGTACCGTATGCGTTCATATACCATTCGTCCGATAGCGATGAAACTTTGGTGAGAAGTTGTGTACACTCCAGGGAAGGTTTCTGGCTTAGTACATTCATATTTAAGTAGTTAGCGCATGAGTAGATTCATCTTATGAGCGACGGCACGCGAATCGTTTCAATAAAGTCCTGTATGCGTTCATATGCCTTTCATCAGATTGCGATGAAACTTTGATTTGTTATTGCGTACACGCCAGGGAATGTTTTTGACTTAGCAATTCCATTTTTAAATATTTTGCGCACAAGTAGATGCAACAAATGAGTAACGACGCGTGAAGCGTTTCAATAAAATCCTGTATGCGCTCATATACCATTCGTCGATTGCGATGAAACTTTGATGAGTTGTTGTGCACATTCCCGGGATATTCATAGGCGTAGTTAATCCAATTTACAATAGATAGCGCGCGAGTAGTTTAAACAAATGAGTGATGGCCTTGCGTTCATACACTATTCATCCGATTACGATCAAGTTTAGGTGAGTTGTGCACACTCCCGGAACGTTATAGGCACAGTAAACCCAATTTACAATAGATAGCGCGTGAGTGGCTTCAACAAAATTGCGTGCGATTCGTTTCAAAAAATTATCATATGGGTTCATATACCACTTATCCGATTGCGAAGAATTTTCGTGAATCGTTGAGTAGCCTACACTCCAGGGAAGGTTTCAGGCTTAGTAAATACGTTTTAAAATAGTGCATGAGTAGATTTAAAAAAAGTGACTGCCCGCGAATCGTTTAGACAAAATCCCGCATGCGTTTATATGCCATTCATCTTATTGCGTTGGAACTTTGATTTGTTGTTGTGTACACGGTCTTCAACTTAGTAATTTGATTTTACAATATTGGTAGAGCACGATTAGATTCAACAAATGAGCGACGACGTGCGAACCGTTTCAACAAAGGCCCGTATGCGTTCATATCCCATTCGTCCGATTACCGTGAAACTTGGGTGAGATGTTGTGTACACTCCAGGGAAGGTTCTGGCTTAGTATATGCATTTTACAATTGGTAGCGCACGAGTAGATTCATCTAATGTGCGACGGCACGCGAAGCGTTTCAACTAAGTCCTGTATGCGTTCATATAACATTCATCCGATTTCGATAAAACTATGAAGAATTGTTGTGTACACTCCAGGAAGAGTTTCTGGCTTAGCACATGCACTTTAAAATAGCTAGCGCACGAGTAGATTCTGCAAATGGGGACAGCTCGCGAATCGTTTCAACAAAGTCCCGTGTGCGTTCATATACCATTCACCCGACTGCGTGAAACTTTGGTGGATCGGTGAGTACACTCCATGGAAGGTTTCAGGCTTAGTAAATCCATTTTACAATAGGTAGCGTACGAGTAGATTCAACAAATTAGTGACGGCATGTGAATTGTTTAAACAAAATCCCGTATGCGTTCATATGCAATTCATCCGATTGCGATGGAACTTTGATGAGTTATTGTGTACTCGCCAGGGAAGGGTTTCGACTTAGCAAATCCATTTTACAATACTTAGCGCACGAGTAGATGCAACAAATGAGTGACGACGCTTGAAGCGTTTCAACAAAATCGTGTATGCATACATATACCATTCATCGATTTCGATGAAGCTTTGATGAGTTGTTGTGTGCACTTACGTGTGGGTTCCTAACCTAGTAAATCCACTTCATTGTATGTACCGAACGAGTGATTCAACAAATGAGTGACAACACACGAATCGTATTACTGAAATTTCGTACGTATTCATATGCCATTCTTCCGATTGCAATGAAACTTTGGTGATTTGTTGTGGACGTTCCCACGCATGTTGCTCAGTTAGTTAATCCATTTTACGATAATTTGGAGGCTGTTAGCGGAAGATGAAAAATAGGATTGTGTATTCAAAAGCACTTCAAGAAACAAAATTACAAAGCCAACACTTTCTTTGATTGGCGTTGCAACGCATGCCGGGTTCAGCTAGTGTAACCATAATATGTAATTTCACGAAAGCTAACGTTCTAGCTCATGGACATTTATCATTTTTAGCCTACTTTAGATTTTTGCAAAAAATGGAAGTAGACTTATGAGATTTACACGGGGACAACAAGAAGTTCCCTGACGAACTAAAGAGCCTACTTTTCTCGAAATATAAGATTCATTCCAATGATTAATCTATATGACCTAATTAGAATAATGACGAAATTGAGTTGGTAATATGGACATTTCTAATTAGTTCGAAATATAACTGGCATAATGTTGGCTGGAATACTTTCTGATATATTGATATTAGGGTAAAAAATAGAGCCAGCATTTATCAACAGTTGGCAACCCTTGCTGCTCTTAAGAATACGCTTAGTCATATCTGTTATAGTACACATAGCACATACGAAATTTGGTTGAATCCAATTAATAGTATAGAAGTTACATGTATTTACAATTGGTCCTATCAGCAGGCTTAGAATCATATTGGTACTACTGAGGTCCATTAGTTACTCCAAATTAATCTGGAATTTCAGGTACTATACGTGTGCATACGAGTAGTTTAAAGCTGTCGGCTTTCATACTTTCTGATATATTGCTATTTGGATAAAAACAATAGAGAGTGCATTTGTTAACAGTTGGCAGCCCCTGTGGCTCTTAAGATTACGCTCAGACATAAATGTCTATCTACATATAGTACATACGAAATTTGGTTGAAATCCAATTAATAATGTAGAAGTTATATACATTTAAAAATTGGACCCATCAGCAGGCTTAGAATCATTTTGGCAACACTGTCATGTATGGCCTCCTGGAAATTAAACTGAAATATTATTATCTATATGTGTGCCAATTTTGGTACAGCTCCCATGCATACCTTCCAAGATATACAACTTGGAGCTGAAATTTTAATTGTGACTTTTTAGCAGTTGATAGCACTGGCATCATTTTCAAATATGGCGGTGAGATATTCATATACAGATCTTTACTCATACTAAATTTGGGTTTGATTCCTTCAGCCGTTTAGGAGTAGATAGGGGGGGGGGGGGAGGACACACACAGACAGACACACATTTTCCCGGATCGATCTCATAAGTCTACATTTCCCTCATTTTTATAAAATGCAAAAAGTAGGCTAAAAATTGTGTGTGGGAGGGTGTGTGTGTGTGTGTACTCTGAATGTCTTTCCCCCCTATCAATTCGAACACGGTGAATCCGAATTGACCGAAATTTGGTATAGAGGTAGAACTGGCAAAGAGCACCTCAGTATCATGTTTTATATCGCCGCCATCTTTACCAAAACTGAATGGCGGCCACTCAAATGTTCAAAACGTAAAATCAAATAACAACTAATCATCCGATCTCTACCAAATTTGGGACCAACATACCTTCATATGGGACGCGTCCTTTACCCAACCTGCGAGGTCATCAGCCGTACCATTTCAGTAATAATGATAATGTTATTGGTGTTACGTCCCTTTTAACTACACTGGCTTTTAGAGACGCCGGGGTGCCGGAATTTAGCCCCGAAGGGGATCTTTAACGTGCCAGTAAATCTACGGACACGGCTCCCTCTCATTTGCGCACCCTCAAATGCCAGCTGACTGCGCCAGGATACGATTCTGCAACCTTGGGCCCAGCAAGCACCGTTACAGTATGGCGGCCGTGTGAATTATGCAAACTTTATCATCCATAACATGGGGCACACGAATTCCGATTAGCGAGCCAAGGGGTGTTTAAGCTATCCTAAAGGACGTAATCCGTGTGGGTAGGAGGTTTGAGTTGTCTTAAAAGTATATTTCAATTCACAAACGAAAGTACCCTATACTCATAAAAAATCATAATTATTTAATATATTAATAAACTAACGTCATGTGTATATAATGTTCTTCACTTACCGCTAAGGAAACAGTCTTGTGAGAAACAATGTTTGCAGTTACTGGCGGGATACCTGCTAGCCACTATTGTAACAATTCCGACTGGCGGAAACAATTGAAATACTGCATGCGGAGTGTTGAGGCTAAAAATTAGGGAATTTGCAGGACTGAAAACATGACAGACTTCTTAGTATGCCCAGTTGCAGTAAGCAGTGCCAATTACTGGAGGGGTGCCAACAATAGGATGGTTTACCCTACATGTCAAGTACGGTGACAGCTAGAGGATAGGAGTGGATTCAGTTGCTAGTTGTACTGCCAACTCGAAAAACATAAGTGCACACGATTACCCGCTGCGTACAATTGCCCAACTTTCCCCTACATATTGAATTTAAATAAGAAAAAAGATTCATTAATTAATCCCGAATAATGAAATAAAAATGAAAAAACATATACGCTGTACGAATATATATATTAATATTAAGAGTACATTGCTTTGTTACTGTATAGTACACTCAAATTTGCTACAAAGCCTTTAACGTACAAATCCAAATACCAAGCTGTTCTCTTCCTAATGCTGAATGTGGCCAGTACATTCGGTTCCGCATGTTTGCGTTTAAAGTAACAATAATTACTGTAGGCTTTAAAGTTTTATGAGTTTTCAAAGGTTGCTTCCAAAATCAGTTGGTACAGTTGCCCCATAATAATTTCAAAATCAGTGCCAACTCGCAACAGTTACAATGTACATTGTTGCCGAAACAGACGTCAAGTTGAATTTTCAATAAATTTTGTTTTATTTTTTGAATTTCTTTGAATTTTTTGAATGTCTCGTGGAAATTCATTTCATTATGCTACAGTATATTACGCAATAGATATAATAGTACCCTAGTTCTTTATTTTCTTATAGGATTTATAAGATTAAAGTGTTTACTTTAATAGAAACCTTATTGTGTAATAGAAAGTTATTCAAAATGATTTTTGAAGTTACAAAAATCATAATAGGCAACTACACTAGTACAGACATCACATTAACACAAGTTATAAGACAATTGTACAGATGTCCAAGGAAAAATAAATGCGTTTGTTGATTGATTGATTGATTGATTGATTTTATTTTCACGGCTACACTTAGAGCTTAAGAGCTCCTTCACAGTAGCGCCCTACATAAAATAAGGTTAGGGCTTATACAAATAAAACATTTCACTTACATTCACAATATAAATAATAATAGTCTAACAATAGTAACAAAAAGACAGTAATAATACAACAATAATAATAATAATATTAATAATGATAATGGAAAGATTATTTACAAAAGAGAGCATACAGACACAGTATCAGCCCGAAAAGCAAACATCATGTACTGTACAAGAAAAGCTATTAAATTAGACAGGTTGTCAGCTATTGTCCTGATGTTATAATTGAACTTTAAAAAAAAGTATTTTAACATAATGCAGTAATCAAATGTGAGAGGTATACTGCTCCAAGAAGCAGGATGAAAGATGTCTTTTGAAAGCTGCAGTGCTTGCAATGTTGACGAACTTATATAAATCGAAGGTGTTGAAGAGGCGCGAGGCGGTGCAAACAAAGGATTTATTGAACTTCATGGTTCGGTGTATAGGAATCTGGAGTGTTAATTTTGTGTATCTATTTTCTCGATTATGAACGGAATGCATTGGTGTAAAGGCATTGTAGAGATATAACGGGGTCTTGGTATGTAATATTTTATGTGTCAGAATGGCAACTGATAGCTGCCTGCGCTCGTGGAGTTTCAGCCATTTCAGCTGCACGTAGTAAGGTCAGTGTTCTATCAAATATCACTCCAAGATTATTGACAGTGTTGCTCTATTTAATATTATTATCTAGTATCTTGATGGGTGGTAGTGAATTAAAATCTACTGAATTTAGAAGTTTTGTATGTCCAATGGATATAAGTGGTGTTTTAGATATGTTCAAGTTAAGATTATGATTTAGGGCCCATTCACAAAGCCTGTCAATGTCTTCATTAAACAGATTTATACGATCACATGCAGTGCTAGGCGTGAGGTGAAAATATGCTTGGAGGTCATCAGCGTATATATGAAAAGAACTATTTCGGAATTCATTCGAAACATCGTTTATATATATCGAGAAGCATAGTGCACCTAAGACACATCCCTGAGGTACTCCACTTTCTACCGATTTCCAGTCTGAGGAGGAGCCATCCGCGAGGACCACTCTCTGTATACGCATGGAAAGGTATGATTTGAACCAGGAAAGAGCACTCTGAGAGAAGCCAAAAGATTTCAGCTTTGCAAGAAATATATTGTGATTCACACAATCAAAAGCCTTACTGAAATCGAAAAGACATAAGATTGTAAGATGACGCTTGTCCATAGCTGAGCGTATATCATCGCTGACCTTTAACAATGCAGTGGTGGTACTATGCCCCTTTTTAAACCCAGATTGGTAAGGATTGAATATATTAAATTAAGTTAGGTATTCACATACTTGTTCATGAACAATTTTCTCAAGCGCTTTACTAAGGGCACAAAGGATATTTATTGGTCTAAAGTCACTACAACTAGTGGGGTTTTTATTTTTTGGTACTGGACGTATGTTAGCACACTTCCAAAGAGTCGGGTATACTCCACTTTGAAGAGAGAAATTAAATAGATGGATAATTGGGGGTAGAAATACTTCAAGACAGTTATAAATAAGAGAAATTGAGATGCTATCAGGGCCTCTTGCTTTTGTACGAATTGATTTGATGGCTTTCACAATCTGGTGTGGGTAAACATACATAAAGAAAAAAATTTCATGGGCAGGGGGAGGGACGGATGTGTATTTCATGACGGTCTCTGATACTCTTAATACATCACCAATTGACGCAACATTTGAGTAATGTTCGTTTAATTGTGATGCAGAGACAGGCATCTCAACATCAGTGACTGAACTGGCACCAACTCCCAATGATTTTGCAGCACGCCATCTGGCGGAGGTGGTTTTGCACTCACCGAAGAGGTTGTACATATATTTCACTTTTGTGTTTCTAATTGTTTGTTTTGTCTTATTACGCAGAATTCTATACTCTTCGTAGTCAATGGTAAGTTTGGATTTAATAAATGTTCTACGTGCTTTATCACGTTTCTTTAAAAGCGTTTTGATTTCTTTACTGATCCACGGAGCAGAGCTATGTTTTATATCCACTTTCTTTTGCGGTGCATGCATATCATAGAGTTATTTACACAATCATAAAATAGAGTCACTTTCTCATCTATGTCAGTGGATAGGTAGAAATTCTGCCAAGGGAGTAATTCTGCGTCCGTTTAAAAATCATTTAAATTTAATTTGCTGAAGTCACGTACAACGATTGATTTTGGTCGAAGTTTCGGGGTAGTTAAAGGAAACACTGCATACAGGAGATCATGGGCTGAGAATCCAGCAGCTGGTTCTTGTCCGTAGTCAACAACGAGGTCATTACAGTTTGAAGAGATAACATCGAGAGAGCTGTCACAAGTAGCTGTGTGAAATGTAGTATCGAATGGTAAACATTCAACATTACAGGAACATAGCACATCACATACCGGCTCAGTTTCAAAAGCTCCACTACCAAACCGAGCATTGACGTCCCCAACAATAAAAACATATTTATAATCGAGAATGAACCTGTACATGTCATTCAGAAAAAATATCTAGGTAGCCAGCTTTCGGTGGACGGTACACACAAGCAAAGAGATTTTTAGTTTCGGTAAGAGAAATTTCAAGTATAATGTATTCAGGCCTCTTATTATATTCACCAGGAGACTGACTTACCACGCTATACTTTATGCTATCCCTAAGGTAAACTGCAAAACCACCTCCACCGACGGTTAATCTGTCATTTCTAATGAATTTATAGCCAGTGAGAGAGACAGCAGCATTTGGAATTGAGGGCTTGAAACAGGACTCACTTACTGCAATTATGTCAAAAGACGAACCACCAAAGACGTGACAAAATTCAGAATAGTGAGAGGAGTCAACTAATGATTGAGCATTGATATGAGCAATTATTAGGCAGTTTGTGTTTTTCAGGCTGATAGCGGAATGTATGTCTGATAGACTATGGTCAGATACAACCATAGGTACAAGTTAAAAGATCTTGTAAAGTAGTGAAAGGCATTGCCTAGTCACTCAGAAGAGAAATTAATACAGTGACCATTATATGTCGTCATTCATAATCTACAATAGCACAAACTACAACACAATTTAGAAGCTAAAGAAAAAGTTAAGTTATGACAGATGGCACATAAATATATGAGTTAAATAATGACACAGTGAAACACACTGCAATCTTCGGAAACATTTTGGAATTACACAGTCATGTCATCAGATCTGTCTAGAATTGAGCTAGGCATAGATTA
Source organism: Meconema thalassinum (assembly GCA_946902985.2). Lineage (NCBI taxonomy): Eukaryota > Metazoa > Arthropoda > Insecta > Orthoptera > Tettigoniidae > Meconema > Meconema thalassinum. The sequence continues at coordinate 151,164,123 of OX336397.1, forward strand.
AAGTCATTTTTCACTTACCAACCAACACACCCTGAAAATGCCATTAAGGTTTTATATCTCAAGACATAGTGTACGTTATAGCTATATAGACTATACATTTAATTTAACATTTGTGATACGTTGAATTAAAAAAAATGGAAATACGGATAAAATGAAATTAAAGTTGAATGTGGTTTAATGCAGGCCTACTAGTCTCCAGCTTGTACCCAATATAGGTCTACTTACAGAACATAAAATGTATTCACATCGCATGATGCAAGGATAGACAGGAAATGTTAATCTGAAGATAAACAGTGAAGGCTACAGGTGGCAGCTGAAGAACTATTATTTATAATAATTACCATCCATTGGGGTTAATCTCACTAATTGTCTGTCAGAGGAGAGAGAGAGGACTCTTGCAGTCCTGAGCTAACAGCCATTAAATCAACTGCGAGCTGGGTTAACTTTGTTTTGCCTGATCTGTATGACAATATTTATGTCATGCAGCAGCCTATAGCTCACAAACACCATTAACATTAACAACGTGTATAGGAGAAGAAAGATGGGTTTGGGCTGGGAGCGAAAGGTGAAAGCAAGTAAGAAAGTAAGTAAAGACGTAAGTAGTGTTTAAAGCTGATTAATTGCTGGAAAAAGCTTGGTACTGGTAGGCTACCTAAGAGAGAAGCTTAATATTTTTAAAAAATCATTTTGCCAACCTGTTCAATAAGGGAAGGAAGCTTGGAACTAATAGCAAGCAGTATAGCCCAGTATTGGTGTCTATTTGGTAAAGGCAGATTTACAAACGTTATAGAATTTAGCAGACAATTTTCTAAATGTTGTTGCCTAAGAGGAATGTGGTATTTCTTAAATTTAAGTTTCCCAGCCTTATTTGCTTTCGAGCAATAGGTACCGGTATTATTGTATACAGTTGGTACAATCAATTGGTTAAAGTTAAAATTACATTAGTAAGGGATATAACACTGATCACACTAACTTAGATCAATCTAAGGTCATTGAAATTAGTCAGCCTGTGGCGAATACCTCGGCTAACTGCAAAGATGACGCCATTATTGGATCAACAATGCTTAACTCCCACCTTGTTGATTGTTTTGTGGAGCAGTTCCAACCGTAACTTGGTTAGGTCTTCCCTAATTACAGTCCCAGTTCCCTTCAATTTCTTCTTCGCCTGAAAGAGTGCATTCCGCTTGGCAAAGGAGACAAATTTACATATGATGGGGCGTGGCTTCTGGGTGTTTCTTGAGCCTACCCTATGGGTCCTGTCAATGTCCTCAATTTTTATATTTACTCCTAGCTGTTCTGCCAAGTTAAGGACGAGCTGATCCGTCGATTCGCCATCCTTTTCTTCCATGCCAAAAACCCGGATACAATTCCGTCGGGAGTATTGCTCCATTGTATCAGTCCTTTCACGCAGTTCCTCTTTCAGTGATTGCACTTCCTCCTCGCTGGCCGTAATTTTCTTTTCCATATCATCTATCACCTTAGTGTTGAAATCAATGGATGCTTTGAGACCCTCTATTACTTTTGAGGTGATCTCATCAACAAGCCTTGACAAGAAGGAGGGCTGGCTAACCAAGTCATTTTTAGCACTAATGTTGACAAGTCGCCATGTTCATCAGTGCTGCCCTCTGTGTGGTTAATGCCAGCATTTCCCATCTTTGCCGAGGGAGAGCGCTGACAGTCTTCCTGCACCCGTTGGCGATTCTGCGCATTACGCTTCGTGTTTTTATTTTTCCCTCCAGATATTGTATAACCTAAAATTGAGTTCTACTATGTATAAATGTAGATGATTAAGGGTTTTAGAGTATATTTGGCAGCCTGATTTCTTTTGACGACTGATGTACAGAAATTTCACTCACCGGATTGTTGGTTTAAATGGACACACGATCGCGAGAACACGTTAAAAATTTACTACACTTCTAAGCGACACAACTCTGTTACCTCAGTCCGCCATGACACAAAGACAAGAGTGCATTGGAGCGAGCATTGGGAAAGGCTTGGGGAACAGTAAGCTGGTAATTATCCTACACAGTCCAATTAGTGTAGGATTACGAATCTTGTTTCAATGAGTTCTGTAACTCATAAATTTCTTACATACTTTACAAATGCTCAATATGTGCACCCTTTGTTATTCGACAGTCTGTTCCATTCCAACACACTCCCCAACATGCCTATAGAGAAGGACCCCAAACGAGCCCGTGTTGGGGATAGGTGCCTAGGGATAGTTCGTTATGAAATGAAAGGGAGTCTAGGAAACAACAATGTATTCAATGTATTCACCAAATAAAATGACAAATCAAGAGAATATATATAAAACCTAAACTTAATGTGCCCGATTACATTTACATTTAGAAAAGGGGATTTAGAATTTAGTACAGTATGAAGTTGCCAGGATACAATGATTAATCTTACACGTCGACCCCCAAAGGAAATATTTAGAACGACATCAAAGCAAGGCACAAAACTTAAACTACCCTGGAAAAACAAAGAAAACCTAAAACAAACTCCCCTTCCCTGGGCGCACCTCAACACACATTCACACAAAACCCTAAGATCCCCTTCCCAAGTAGCGCTGAATTACATAAATGAAAAAAATTACAAAAACTGAAGCCGAACAAGAACCACAAAGCAGAACCTAACCCAACCAAACAAGAAAAATCCCCCCCCCCCTAAAATTTCGGTAGAAAGAGAAATGGAAATAAAGTCGCCCAAAATTTGGCAGAAAGAGGGAAGTAGTGGTTTTTGATCGGTTCCGCAGCCTCCTCCCAAGATGGCGGCCGTAGATTAAGTTAACCTAGCTTGTAAACCAATAAGGCTTGAACGAGGTGTCAAATTACTCGGGCTGACACCTCCTTTCCTCTAGACAAATTATTTCAACCCCAAAATGAAAGGGTGAATGCTAATATGAATTTAAACTTTGTTCCACATAAAAACATGCAGAGTCCTGAATGCCGCTATGATTTAACATATTTGTTATTTGTTTTTACGCATGCCCACTCATAGTTTTTGTAAGAGGGCGGGCTTTTTAAAGATGACGGCTGTAGTGTAACCTACCTAACCCAACCCACGAGGGGTGATCAAAAAGTATTCCTAGCGGCGCTTGTCGATAGGCAAACCAATAATCAATGAGGACATGTAAGGGCTTGAGGCGATAACCCCTTTTGATTGATCCCTGTTCATTTGTCCCTTTGGACTGGTTCCTGTTGACGGGTCATTGCTGACGAGTCCCTTAGGACGGGACAGGTCATTGTTGACAGGTCATTTATGACAGATCATTGTTGACGGGTCCTTGTTGACAAGTCCCTGTTGATGGGTTCCTGTTGACAGGTCCTTTTTGACTAATCCCTTTAGACCGGTCCCTTTGGACTGTTCCCTATGGACTGGCCCATGGTCCCTAATGCTATGATGAAATTAAACGTTGTTCCACATGAAACGCATGGGAATGGCCGATTGCTACTATGAATTTGATGATGATGATGATAATTGATGTTTTAAGGGGCCTAACATCTAGGTTATCGGCCCTCTACTATGAATTAACATGTTTGTTTTTTGTTTTACGCATGCGCACTTGGGGTTTTTGTAAGCGGGCGGGCTTTTGAATAATGATTTATAGATGAGTTATTTTATTAAAAATTACCAAAAGATCCAAAACTAATAGGTTTTGAATATCTCATGAACCAACAGGGCTAGGGACTTGTATGAGAGGTCGTTGGACTTGAGGTGACATTCTGTTTTTGAATGTATTATTTATTTTTGTCAAAAGGGCCTAACTGCACTTTTGTTAATATCTCGCTAATTAATAATCAGAGAGGGTCAAGTGAGGTGTCATGGGACTCAGGATGGTCACCCTTTTCCATGACCAACGAATTTACCCAAAATATCTAAAACAGCAAGGTCATTGACCTATAATTTTATAAACTAATAATCGGAGAGGATCAAGTGAGGTGTCATAGGACTTAGAATGGTTAACCCTTTCCCATGATCAATGAATTTACCCCCAAAATCCAAAACAGCAAGGTCATTGACCTAAGATTTTATAAACTAAGAATCGAATATCAACATGCGAGGTGTCATAGGACCTAGAATGGTCAACCCTTTCCCATGGCCAATGAATTTACCCAAAATACCCAATACATCAAGGTCATCGACCTGAGATTTTATAAACTAATAATCGGATACGAACATGTGAGATGTTAACCATGCGTGATGAAACATAGCTAGGTAGAGAAAGAATTAGTGTAGGCTACATGTATGGGGACTGACAAGTCTTTTACCATTGAAACTTGTTTTCAGATCAAACTGCAGTATAGAGAGAGTATAGGTTGCAGGTATGGGTTAATAAATGACAAACGGTGTACACAAACTCTGATTTATCGATTCAAGAATTAAGAGTAGACTATCTTTAATTGATTGGTTAAAGAGTATAGCTAAAACACAAAAATGCTCAGTGGTTACCGGGACAAGATGGTCGCTACACACAACAAGCTTTAAATACTTGGGGCTAATAATCTATACACACACACACGCTTGTTCTAAACTAAACTGTGTTGCTGTCAGTGCTCAGACAGTAGGCTGATGAAAAAATGCATTGCTAACAGAAATATAATCATTTCCGGTTGTCTACTGTTACCAGCTATCCATATTGTGTTGCAGTGGTAAGCACTTTTAGCTCTTGTACTGGTGGTCTTAACTCGATTTCCAGGTCTGAGGCCTAGGGTAAATAGTATACTGTAGTTTTTAATACTTGTGTTTTTTTAAATGCAGCGGTAGATAGGTGTTATTTTGTAAAACAGTCTTACATACAGTAGTAGTAGTAGGCCTATACGTTTTTGGAAACAAACAGAAAGAGAATGCACTATTGCCATGGCCAAGCACTTCCATTAAGACGATTTCAAGAAAATTTAAATCAGCAAATGTGTGATTTACAAAACTAAACTTTCAACATGGACTAAATAATAAACGTGTCGTCAATGATATGAAAAAAATAGGAAATCCATGATTCCATATCAACACAATTTAAAAACTTAAAACTGACATTTTAAAAAATGTAAATGGGAAATTGACAAATGTGTAAACATCAAAATGGAAAATTCTTGTTTCCATATCATGAAATCCAAGAACTTTAAACTGGAATACTTTTTAATCACCTCTTGTGGGTTGGGTTAGGTTATGTTACACTACAGACGCCATCTTTAAAAAGGCCGTGGGAATATAGGTGTTTACCAGCAGTCTTCGGCATTAAGTCCAACAATACCTCATACAATGCCCTAGTCTTATTGGTTCGCGAGATATTAACAAAAGTGCACTGAGGCCCTTTGTCAAAATTTGAAAAATAGATTCAATGTTGTGCAATCAATAATAGCCACCTCTTTAACTATATACTTGTTTTTGTTGACCATAAAGCCTTGAGTATCCATCATCAGTGTATGTGATATGTTTACGCCTGCATAGATCAAAACCAACTGACAACTCACTACTTGGGCTTAGAAATTACATTTACTCAAATCACATTCTAGTAAAAATCGTGCCTACTATAAACTGCACCCACTTTTGCACCCACTTTTCCACTTTTGCACTCACTTTTGCACTCTCTTTTACACTCACTTTTGCACCCACTTTTACACCCACTTTTGCACCCACTTTGAACTACTATTTCTATTATCGAGCGAAATTTATTGGAGATTATTTCATACTTGACAATTGATATGGAATTATCAGCGAATAGTTATGGTAAGCCATATGCATACTATAAATGTTATACGCATATTGTAAATCGAACCAATAAAAATGGAACTGTTATTTGGCGTTGTTCAAAACAACGTTCAAAACAGTGTCAAAGTGAGCTAAAAAGTAAAAATAGTGAGGTATTAAGTGTGAGTGATCATCAATGTAGTGTAACAGATAAAACATCGTTGCTGTTTAAAATAAATCTTCGAATGTTAAAACACTAGTCCGAAAAAAAAATATGGTAACCCGCGTGTTGTGCAATCAATAATAGCCACCTCATTAAATATATACTTGTTTTCGTTGACCTTAAAGCCTTGAGTATCCATCACCAGTGTAGGTGACATGTTTACGCTTGCTTAGATCAAAACCAACTGATTATTCACTACCTGGGTTTAGAAATTACATTTACTCAAATCAAATTCTAGTAAAATTCATGCCTACTATAAACGGCACCCACTTTTGCACCCACATTTACATCCACTTTTGCACTCACTTTTGCACCCACTTTTGCACCCACTTTTACACCCACTTTTGCACCCTCTTTTACACCCACTTTTGCACTCCCTTTTACACTGACTTTTGCACCCACTGTTGCACCCACCTTTGCACTCACTTTAGCACCCACTTTTGCACTCACTTTTACACTGACTTTTCACCCACTTTTGCACCCACTTTTGCACTCACTATTGCAACCACTTTAGCACCAACTTTTGCACCCATTCTTGCATCCACTCATGCACCCACTTTTGCACTCACTTTTACACTGACTTTTGCACCCACTTTTGCACCCATTCTTGCATCCACTCTTGCACCTACTTTTGCACCCACTTTTCCTCTCACTTTAAACTATTATTTATATTATCGAGTGAAATTCGCTAGATATTAGTTCATGCTTGACAATTGACATGGAAGTATCAACAAATAGCTATGGTAAGCCATATGCATTCTATAATGGATATACATACATTCTAAAACGAACCAATAAAAATGGAACTGTTATTTGGCGTTGTTCAAAACATCGTTCAAAACAGTGTCGAGGTGAGCTGAAAAGTAAAAATAGTGATGTCTTAAGTGTGAGTGATCATCAATGTAGTGTACCAGATAAAACATCGTTGCTGTTTAAAAAAAACTCTTCAAAATGCTAAGACACTAATCCCAGAAAAAGATATTGCAGCTCAAGATAGTGCATTGTTTGTTAAAAAGCATTTATCATCTCCTCAGAAAGTCGAGTTAGGACAGTTGTCAATGTCTGAAAAACTCCCAACATTTTTTTAAATATATATATATTTTTTAGCGTATGGTTTTTAGTGCCGGGAGTGTCCGAGGACATGTTCGGCTCGCCAGTTTTGTAGCTGCTTCGAGACGGACACCCAATGGGTGAGCTACAAGTACCGTTGGGGAGAAATGTTGGATGGAAAGGTCGAGGAGTTGGAAGGTAGCGGCTGTGGCCTATAGTTAGGGACCAACCCCGGCATTTGCCTGGAAGGAAGATGGGAAACCACAGAAGACCATCTTCAAGGTTGCCGGCGGGGGGATTTGAACCTCCTCGCCTCCCGGATGTGAGCGACTGCCAACAGTCATGCCGCAACGACCTCGGCTATCTCACCCGGTACTCCCAACATTATCAAAGGCAACACAGACTGTTCAAAATGTGGTATTGCAAAAGGATAAAAAAGGACTATATTGTAATAGTGATGAGGATTATAATGATGATGATGATGATAATGATAATGGTTATGATGATGATGATGATGATGATGATGATGATAATAATAATAATGATAATGGTAATGCTTTGTTTACCCCAAAAAAATCATTTGTTGAATTTGTCTACTGGAACAATCGAAGTAAGCTAATCCGGCGACTTCAGCAACTGCATGTCTATAAACAGGCTGGTCATACTGAATATGAGGAAGAACTATTCGATATAGAAAATGAGCTTCGTCGTGCCAAAATTATTATGTAATGGATCCACATAACCGATTAAACTATTTTTAACAATACATGTAATATTTTTTACCACTCTGCTACCATTTTGCTGTCACTTTTGCTATCACTTCAAACTGTACATATTAAATATAAAAGCCAACGCTAAATGATTTTATTATCAGAACAGTTATAACCTTTGTAGTGAGCAAATCATACTAACAGGTTAGTTGCTACTATGGAACTTACTACAACTAACAAAGGTAAACAACGTGTACTCTATAAAGGTTACTCTTATAACTATAATCGTCAAAATGTAAAAGGAATAATAGTTTGTCGATGCTCAAAAGAGAGGTCAGAAAGATGTCGAGGCAATCTAAAAAGTAGAAATGGTAAGGTTTTAAGTGTGAGTGATCATCAATGTGGTGTACGAGATGAAACAGTGTTGGTGTCAACAACAAATAATCAGGACAATGCTAAAAAGCTAGTACAAGAAAAAATGTTGCTACTCAAAATAGTGCAGTGTTAATTGAGCAACATTTAACCCCTGCTGTAAAAGTTATGTTTAATCCATCTTCCACATCTCAAGAGTCATCAACATCACAGACTATGCAAAAGGTGTTGTTGTTGTTGTTTTAAGGGGCTGAACTACAAGGTTATCTACCCTTCATATGCAAGAGAATCAAAAACGATTAAATAGTAATGGAGAAAAAGGAAATGTATTTTGAATCTAACTATTGTACAAGTACAAACATTAAAATTAAAAATATTGCATACGTATTGTCTGTTTTTTCTTAATTGCTATCCCCACGTCCTACTGTATTAATGCCATTGTTAACCATCAACAGTCTCCACCTATGTTCAGAAAGAAAGTGATCTTAAACAATACACTCTATCTATGGTTTGTGTACCGAGTATCATAATGATACAGTGTCGTCAAGCCATGTTCAGACAATAGTAATGTTAGGTAAGGGGTTCGAACCCTTGCTTCCTTGTACAGAATTAGTGTTTACTCAACAGCAACCCATAATACTGTACTTTGAAACATGTCACATATCATTACAAAATGCCAACTGTATCGTTTTCTAAGACCCCAGCTGCTGGCTAGTGGCTAGCAGACTGTGCAACAGATAGAGTGTCACCATGTTCATCCTTAAATTTAAAAAAACATTTATTATTCCTTTTCTTATTATTGTTCATTAAGAGTAGTGTAAAGTTGTCTTTGTGACGTAACGGTTAGCATAGTTAGCTGCCACTCTAAAGCTCTTGAGTTCAATTCCAGCATTACCATAAAATTTTTAAAGTATATTAGGACTAAAACAAGTCTACTCAGTCTCGGGTGATCCAAATAAGTAGATGTGGTTTGATTCACAATTTAACGATAGAACACGACGTTGTTTTTCTTTTAATAATGATAGCCATTTGCTCATTTTTTTTCTTTTTCACATTTCACACATTGCCATTTGTCAATTTTCCATGTACACAATTTGAAAATGTCAGTTTATGGTTTTTGGATTTCATGATATGAAAACAAGAATTTTCCATTTTGTAGTTAACACATTTGTCAATTTCCCATTTATATTTTTTTAAATGTCAGTTTTAAGTTTTTAAATTGAGTTGATATGGAATCATGGATTTCCTATTTTTTTTCATATCATTGACGACACGTTTATGATTTAGTCCATGTTGAAAGTTTAGTTTTGTAAAACACGCATTTGCTGATCTAAATTTTCTTGAAATCGTCTTAATGGAAGTGCTTGGCCATGGCAATAGTGCATTCATTCTCTTTCTGTTTGTTTCAAAATACGTATAGGCCTACTACTACTACTACTACTGTAGGTAAGACTGTTTTACAAAATAACACCTATCTACCGCTGCATTAAAAAAAACACAAGTATTAAAAAACTACAGTATACTATTTTCCCTAGGCCTCAGACCTGGAAATCGAGTTAAGACCACCAGTACAAGAGCTAAAAGTGCTTACCACTGCAACACAATATGGATAGCAGGTAACAGTAGACAACCGGAAATGATTATATTTCTGTTAGCAATGCATTTTTTCATCAGCCTACTATCTGAGCACTGACAGCAACACAGTTTAGTTTAGAACAAGCGAGTGTGTGTGTATAGATTATTAGCCCCAAGTATTTAAAGCTTGTTGTGTGTAGCGACCATCTTGTCCCGGTAACCACTGAGCATTTTTGTGTTTTAGCTATACTCTTTAACCAATCAATTAAAGATAGTCTACTCTTAATTCTTGAATCGATAAATCAGAGTTTGTGTACACCGTTTGTCATTTATTAACCCATACCTGCAATCTATACTCTCTCTATACTGCAGTTTGATCTGAAAACAAGTTTCAATGGTAAAAGACTTGTCAGTCCCCATACATGTAGCCTACACTAATTCCTTCTCTACCTAGCTATGTTTCATCACGCATGGTTAACATCTCACATGTTCGTATCCGATTATTAGTTTATAAAATCTCAGGTCGATGACCTTGATGTATTGGGTATTTTGGGTAAATTCATTGGCCATGGGAAAGGGTTGACCATTCTAAGTCCTATGACACCTCGCATGTTGATATTCGATTATTAGTTTATAAAATCTTAGGTCAATGACCTTGCTGTTTTGGATTTTGGGGGTGAATTCATTGGTCATGGGAAAGGGTTAACCATTCCTAGTCCTATGACACCTCACTTGACCCTCTCCGATTATTAGTTTATAAAATTATAGGTCAATGACCTTGCTGTTTTAGATCTTTTGGGTTAATTCGTTGGTCATGGAAAAGGGTTGACCATCCTGAGTCCCATGACACCTCACTTGACCCTCTCTGATTATTAGTTAGCGAGATATTAACAAAAGTGCAGTTAGGCCCTTTTGACAAAAATAAATAATACATTCAAAAACAGAATGTCACCTCAAGTCCAACGACCTCTCATACAAGTCCCTAGCCTTATTGGTTCGTGAGATATGAGTTTTGGATCTGTTGGTAATTTTTTAAGAAATAACTCATCTATAAATCATTATTCAAAAGCCCGCCCGCTTACAAAAAACCCAAGTGCGCATGCGTAAAACAAAAAACAAACATGTTAATTCATAGTAGCAATCGGCCATTCCCATGCGTTTCATGTGGAACAACGTTTAATTTCATCATAGCATTAGGGACCATGGGCCAGTCCATAGGGACCAGTCCAAAGGGACCGGTCTAAAGGGATTAGTCAAAAAGGACCTGTCAACAGGAACCTATCAACAGGGACTTGTCAACAAGGACCTGTCAACAATGACCCGTCAATAATGACCTGTCAAAATGACCTGTCAACAGGGACCCGTCCACAGGGACTCGTCCACAGGGACTCGTCAACAAGGACCCATCCACAGGGACTCGTCAACAATAACCCGCAGACTGGGACTCGTCATCAATGACCTGTCAACAGGAACCAGTCCAAAGGGACAAGTCAACAAGGATCAATCAAAAGGCGTTATCGCCTCAAGGCCTTATATGTCCTCATTGATTATTGGTTTGCCTATCGACAAGCGCCGCTTGGAATACTTATTGATCACCCCTCGTGGGTTGGGTTAGGTTAGGTTACACTACAGCCGCCATCTTTAAAAAGCCTGCCCTCTTACAAAAACTATGAGTGGGCATGCATAAAAACAAATAACAAGCATGTTAAATCATAGCGGCATTCAAGACTGCATGTTTTTCGTGTGGAACAAATAACAAACATGTTAAATCATAGCGGCATTCAAGACTCTGCATGTTTTTCGTGTGGAACAATGTTTAATTTCATATAATCATTCACCCTCTCACATGTCACACTTGGAAAGCGAGATTTTTCTAAAATATTACTATTTCATCCCCTAGTAGGGGTAGGTTTCATTTTGGGGTTGAAATAAGTTGTCAGCCCGAGTAATTTGACACCTCGTTCAAGTCTCTAGCCTTCTTGGTTCACAAGCTAGGTTAAGTTAAGCTACGGCCGCCATCTTGGTAGGAGGGGAGGAGGAGGAGGCTGCGGAACCGATCAAAAACCACTACTGAGGCAGGAAGGGACAAGACAGGGGAAAGTTAGTTTCTCTCCGAGGTGGAACAAATCACACAACAATTACCCTTTTCACTCTCAAGACCTAAAAATTCCGTCAGAATAAAAAGACCTGAATCCCTGACCGCAGGACACGAGAAAACGCACACAAACTTACCCTCGCAAAATCCTACTTGACATAACAATCCCTCTCGGAGAACAAACAGACCAGAAATAAATGTACCCTAATCATGGCCAATGGCCGACACCAAAATACACGGCTGAAGATAACAAAAATAACCCCTGATTCCCAAATTAAATTAATCCCTTTGAAGACCAGAAAATACCCCCAATATAAACAATTCTTAAATTTAGAGCCCGAGGTGGACTTGACGCTAACAATATGGAAAATAAACTTGGTACCTTCTTGAAAACTTCCACGCGGACAAATACCAAACATAACGCTAACCAATCACCTGGAATATGCCACGAGGCGATCACTAACCCACGTTACATAGTGAAACCAGAAGCCAGAGAAACACACACAATAAACCCCTTGAATAATCAAACAATCTTGAACCGCCACGTGCACGAGCAATTTAATTAAATATTTCCCTCATGGCTTGAATTCCTAAAAGTCCAGCATAAAAGTTCAATTTCTCATAACTTCTCCAAATCAAAAGTCACTTCGGTTCAAATTATTTTCACGTACCGTCCACATCTCGGAGCATTGGAGAGGAGATCTGACCCTCACAGAGCAACCTCTTCACACAACCGTTTTCTTCAAACGCTCAGGGTCAAAGACAATGGATACAGGTTCGCGCGTCGCAACAAGCTCACTTTTGGCAGCTGCGACAGGGCTGTCACCCCCAACATTTGCCGGCAAATTTAAATTCTTATGAGTTTTCAAAGGTTGCTTCCAAAATCAGTTGGTACTATTGCCCGCCATAATAATTTCAAAATCAGTGCCAACTCGCGACAGTTACAATGTACATTGTTGCCGAAACAGACGTCAAGTTGAATTTTCAATACATTTTGTTTTATTTTTTGAATTTTAATTAACTTGCCAATATCCCAAAATCCCAAATTAAACTGCAGTTCTTCACTCTTTGTCCCCACACAATCCTTCAGTGGCATACTTCTCTCGCCGTTTGATGGGGGGGGGGGGGGGGGGACACGGGAGATGAACGTCCAAAGTACCGAAACGGCGCTATACCCTAGAATGCTCTTCCTTATTTTCTGATTTACAATAAATCCCGTTCCAAATAATCCTGTTCTTCTCTCTGGTCCACTATAAAATAAAATAAAAACTTTCTTATCAATTCTTCCACTTCCATTCAATCTTATCTCTGGTGGTGCAACTAAGACTGATTAAAATGTATTAATCTCTCTCCCAATTTTTGCATCTTCCCTGGTTGTAAAATCGGTCTTACATTCCAAGTAGCCATTTTATGTCCATTTTCCTTATGCGAGTCCTTTTAACTTGCTTTGGTCGTTGTTCAAGAAATCCGTCTTGTTTATTCTGTGTTTGTTCCTTCTCAACAAGATATTTTTACAGGCTAAGTCTGATAACCTCACGCCTAACCTCTACCGGGGGACGGGGATATTGTTATCGAGGAATCCAACCTCTAGACAAGCTGCCTCCACCATGGCTTTGGAGCATCGTCTGCCCCTCCATATCCTGAAGTGTCTCTTCCGCCTCCTCCTTCGTTGGGACTCTGACTCCTCTTCCGCACTTGGAGTCGTTGGACATCTTCTTGTGTTGCTTCTTAGTTTGGATCTTCACCTTTGACCTGTCCGGCAAGGGAGGCCCTGCCAGTAGCTATGCTACTGCTGGCATAGCCCAAAGGATCATTAGACCTCGCAATCACTCTCACCACGTCAAAGTCTTCTAACCCTTAGAGAGTGTCAGGACTCACCCAGAAAAATGTGGGTCGAAGGATGAAATGGATGCCGTTCGTATGCGAGGTATGGGGATGGATGAGTCAACTGGACTTGGTCTTATGGGATCACAGTTGTATATCTGGGTGGGCAAGCGATTACTCCGTCCCTTTCCTCGCACACTGTTGATAGGCAAAGTAGTGGAAGGTATTGAGTTATGCCTAGAGATCTCCCGTATGAGATCTGTAAAAACTAAAGATGGAAATCATGTACTCCTTGACAGTGAAGTGATAAACTCATGTGGAATACTGTGATCTGTTCAAATTTAAGAGGGTGGAATTCTTTAAAAACATATTGCTTTGGGTCTCAGTATAGGTTGACTATACATTCATCCCAGTGTTGTCAAACCTTTCATTGCTTGAGGGCCAATTGAAACTTTCTTTATGATGGCATTAGGGCCATCACTTCTTTCGTGCATTTGAGGAGTAGGAAATGTATAAAAGTCTTGTGTGTGACTTTTCAAAAAATTGAATTTTAAGTTGTACTTGCTTGTTTCCTTACGCGTGGTGCAGTGGTCAAACTGTTTGTCTCTCACCAAGGTAGACTGGGTTTGATTTCCGGGCAATACATGTGATATTTTTGAAGAGAATGTCATGTCCTATGGTTTGTATTCAACGTACAAAGAGGTCCCGTGGCTCATGATCGCATGTTTCGGTGTTCAATGACAACCTCGTCAGCGTAAATTAATTAAGGGGGGAGGTACACCATTCGCTAGTGTAAATTTATGAATTTTCAATATTTTATTTTTCTGAAGCCCTATGATTTAGAAAAATGAAAATTTACAGGTTTAGTATTTATAAGTTATATACTGTTAAAACATTATAAAATTTTTAAAAAAGTTATCCATTGGTCATCAGTACACTGTAAAACTTCCTTGCGTAATTTGTGCAGTCACGCACCGTTAACACAATAACTACCCCAATTATGTAATTATTGGATTTTTTTCTTGCGTTGTTTGTATGACCCAAGGCTACAACATACACTAGAATCTTAGACATCGCATACGAAACAATATTTATTTTCGATTATTTAAATAAGTTGAGGAAAAATTTGATTTTTAATTTTTTTTAATGTAATGGAACATGTTATGAAAGATCCTAGTACATGTTGTTGGCATGATTAAACTTCACACTCATGCAAAATAGTATTGCAGTAGCTTAAAAATAAGAGACTTATGGTGAAAACGCTGTGTAAAAAATGAAAGTTGAGAAAATGCATGATAAACATACCAAAGGGTTATATGTCCATTAAAACTTCCCTGCTTCATACACAGTGCCCTCTTTCTGGATCAGTTTGGCCTTCTCTTCCAACCTCAGTCTCTTTTTGCATTTCCTTGCTTCTTTTGTAGTCTCCAGAACCCTTTTATTTTCCGAATGTATGCGTTTCTCATCTTCAACTTGCAGGAACTGGGAGCAGTATGTTCCCACCACAAGCCCCAACTGCTGCAACACTTTAATTCTAGCCCTCATTCCATCATTTAAAGTCATGGTAGCATCATTAACACCAATCTGAACAGTTCTTCTTCCAGAAAACAATGTTTTAGGGCATATCTTATTATTTTGTGTGTGGCCACCAACACATCTTATCAACAGTTCGGTTTTCACAAGATTCATGAAAACAGGTTTGATTGTCTCCATAATGGCAGGGGCTAGATTATTTTTGTGCTTATATTTGTCTGCATTGCCTTGTACCACAGCCTGCTGGTAAAGACACCAAGGGTCTAGACCTTTTGGACAAAAGTAATGCTGCGGGTGATCATCTGTGGAAGCCTTGTGGTACCATATGGCCCAGATGGCTGTTCTCATATTATCTACAGATAAGTTATTAGCTCTAATGGCATTCCCATAATAGACAGTGAGGGTATTTATCACAGCATCAGTCAGTCTGTTTTTGCCACCGAGTGGCTTCCCATCGCTTAACTTTTTCCCTCTCATATTCTCCTTCACTTTTCTCAACTGAGGCCCCATCCTTTTCTGGACATGGCCAACACATTCCTTTTTCACTATATTAATATCTGTCCCATATGGCTGGTCATCAGAAACAGACTTGTAGCTCTTGGTATCTCCATCCCCAATATAATTGACATACCGTAAATTGTGACTGGCTACACTTCGGCTGAAAATCATTTTCATCCCCTCCACCTCCATGCTGCCTGCACTTCCTTTGTGGTTGATGTCACAGACCTCTTCATGTACTTCCCACCACTCTCGATAAGCTAGGGTGCCAGTCTTGCCTTTCCACTGATCACATCCTTTGCAAGATGATGACAGAACCACTATATCTATCACTTTTCCAGTTTTTGCACCTATAACAGTGCACACACCATGTAGTGAACTGTAACCCCTCGTTAACCATGTGCCATCACAGCTTACAGATACATCCCTACTGCCTGTAAGACTTGCTTCCCTTCAGCAGCCTTACTTAGATATTCTTTAGCTACTTGGTTGGTGGCAGCCAGAATCCTCTGGTACACCAGCGAGTAAGTGGACTTCTTTACAGGTGGTGGTAAATTCATTAGGCCACAAAACATACCTAATCCTGCTAAACCTTGCCCTGAACACCCCATAGCATATATTACACGCCTGTTTATGGAGTAAACATCGTTGTTTGTTCCTAATTTATGGCATCTGTCAAAGGAACCAATTACACCACATTTCTGGCACACTATTGTTACATTACAACCTAAACCTACTATTGTATGTATACTGAGTTTCACATTTCCCCCACATACACACCGAAGGCACTTTTCCATCTGTTCTAACTACTGCTATTGCCACAGTCTTTGGGAAACATCTCGGCTGAGGCACGTTTTAGGTTAGGTGAATCATGAATGATAGCATTTGCAGTTGTATGCCTATTTCCACGGAAATTCACTTTCTTAGGCCTATATACTGCTTTTCGTTTACCCATTTCGAAGTTATGAACACAGCCACTTGCAAAAACTGTACTGAAACACAGGTGAACAATTTTTTTCTTTCTCACAAGTTAACATGTGCTCTGTTACCGCGGAAACTAAGTTATATTGGTAAACAAAAGCATCACGTGACTTCCTGTTCCTGAGATGCAAAGAGAAATGTACTACGGAGCATGCCTGGGAGAGATTTAGAAGCACCAGTCTTCAATAGGAGGGAAGTAATACAATCCAAGGCGGCGCTGAGACGTGGGCGTGACAGTGCAGCTGACACCTATTTATATTTTACGTTATATCTCCAAAACTATTAAAGATTCCTTAAAAATTATTTCTTTATTGGAAAGAGCAAAGTCTATTAACCATTACAAGATCTGAAAAAGAATTGCAATTTTTTGACCTTAAAAGGTGTACCGTACCTCCCCCCTCAAAATAAACTCAAAACTAAGTTTACAAAAATAAAAGAGAAAATAGATATCCTTACAAAACACTATTAGAAATTTAAATAAAAATAAAGCTCACAAAAAGAATTAAAACCATATGAATAAATGAGAATCGAATGAATATAAGTGTACCTTGAAAGACTGCTTGTTAATATATATGGTTCGATTATAGTGAATCAGACATCGCTGCTATGTGATGTATCTTCCAGTTATATCACGATCAACTTCAGTGTGGTTTAATATTATCGGACGTAAATCAACCTTAATGAATACTGCAGCCTGTATCACATTGATGTGGCCTAACCTTAACATTTTCAGCAGAAACATACTTGTCAGTTATGATGTTGCTACGATGGTGGTAATATATAGGTGAAAGATGTAACATTTTGATGGTATACAATTATACAACCTTCAAATATACCAGAAGACTCCTACTAGTTGGATCGTTTGACGTTAGCTGTCCAAGTTGGTAATGCAGTAAATAATCTTAATCCAAACTGATCTAGTCTACTATATATTTGTCAAATACCACTCCCTCACTCACTCACTCATTCATTCATCACGAAATCTCAGAAACCACCTAACGGATTGGAATGAAATTTGGTATGCAGATTCCTCAAGGGTCGTAGGTGCTCGCTAAGAAAGGATTTCAAAACATTCACTCGGGATCATGGTCAAACCGCGAAAACCGCGATTACATGAGGCAATGCGGGCTGCATAACGTCGCCCCTACCAGTGTTCTGGTGCGTTGCAGGCAGTGAGCTTACTGTCATAACGTGCACGTCATTGTTGTCTGCGCTCCCGACCTTTACCCACTCTCTCTGATAAAACAGTACTTCAATGTAATTTTTGTTTGTACTTTATACATTCACCATCACTTTATAATCATCATATTGCATTATCTATTAGCCTTTAGTTGAAGTAACTGTAGTTATAATGAATAGTAGACTTTGGTAAAAGAAAATTACCTCTACCAACGTTAATTTTGTTACGTTAGGCTAGGTCAGTTCCATTTATCAGGTTTTTAAGTAGAGATTTGTCTTATTACGTTAGGAGAAGATGGCTAATGCATTAATATCCCTCAACGTCACAACAGCACTCAAGCTCTATTGAAGAAGACCGTGTCTGCCGCTAACGTTTACAGCATCAACAACTGGAACGCTTTGGACTTCCGTCGCCTTCTCGAGAACAAGACTCCGTTGTTGTTCACCGAGAATATGTCAGTGAATATCTTACGACACAATTATGTTGTCCAAAGTGGTTTCTGATAATGTTCCAAAATTGAACAACGAGCAGAGCAGATATTGGCCTATGACGAAATAGTTCGAAGTGTTTTTTCAGAATGTGGTCAGCTCTTTTTTCTGGATGCACCAGGCGGAACTGGCAAAACCTTCCTCATTAATCTCCTGTTGAGTACATTTAGAAGTCGATAGAACATTGCCATCGCAGTCGCCTCCTCGGGTATTGCAGGATATCTACAGGATGGTGGAAGAACAGCACTTGCTGCCTTCAAGCTCCCTCTTAACCTCAGTCACGCTGCATCTGCCCTTTGTAACATCTCTAAGCAAAGTGCAACAGCTCGCGTGCTGAGAGAGACAAAACTCATTATTTGGATGAATGCACGATGGTGCACAAAGGAGGAGTCGAGGCATTGGACAGAACACTTAGGGACATTACGGGTATCAACCAACTTATGGGTTGAGTCACAAACTACTTGCCGGTGACTTTAGACAGACCCTCCCTGTTATACCCCGTGGAACACGGACTGACGAAGTAAATGCCTGTCTAAAACCGTCTTACATATGGCCCAAAGTCACATCAATTCCCTTGACTGTCTACATGCGCGTACACCTCCATGGTGAGTTTATGGCTGAGGAGTTTTCCCGTCTCCTTCTAAGCATTGGCGATGGAAAATGACGGAAAATAATTATTCCAGTTCAACTGTGTGAAGTTGTTGACAGTTTAGAGAATTTGATCGAAAAGATCTGTCCCCAAGTGTTTGTAAATTCCAACCTTGATAATTCATGGATGGAAGAAAGAGCTATTCTTACCCCATCAAATGACTCTGCTGATAGTATAAATATCGCCCTCCTTACGAAGTTATCAGCAACAAAATGGTATACGAATCAGTAGACTCAGTTGTAGAGGTTGAAGATGCAGTACATTATCCTGTGGAATCCCGGAATACCGCCTCATGTCCTGATTCTCAAGGTTGGTGCTCCTGTCATGTTATTGCGCAAGCTAAACTCTGCAATGGAACCAGGCTGCAGGTTAAAGCACTGCATAAATTTGTGATTGAAGCCACCATATTAACAAGTGTTGGCCAAGGCGAAACTGTCTTCATACCCCGCATTCCTCTAATCCCATCAGACTACCATTTTGAATTCAAACGTCTGCAGTTTCCTTTGAAAGTCTGCTACGCCATGACAATTAACAAGGCTCAGGGGCAGAGTTTAAAAGTAGCTGGTGTGGATCTGAGAAGTGACTCTTTCGCACATGGTCAATTGTACGTGGCATGCTCCAGAGTCAGTTCTTCTGGTGGCTTAGTCATTCTGTAGCCTGAGAGAAAAACCAGAAATGTAGTTTACCGAGAAGTCCTTATGCGTTAAAAAACACTCTCGATAGAGAAGACGCGGGTAACAGCTAGTATTTTATATGTGTAAGACGTATGAAACGATTTGGATATTGCCAAGCCAAAATATAATGTTTGGATACTTTGAGAAATAAAATATCCAACATTCATTAAACAGTGGGCAACAAATTAGAATATGCAAATGTAATAAATTGTGACAATAACAAAGATGCAAAGTGAATACAAGAAGCGACTGAATTAACTATCTAAGATGCCGTTTGGAAGCAAAAATTATAAAGATAAAACCGTATTAAGTAAAAATTCAGACTTTCACGACCGGCGTTGAAATAGGAAATAGGACAAAATGTCCTTAGAATACGGCCTATAAGCCCGCGAAACAGAGATTCCTATAAAACCGTATATTTTGAGTTATCATGGTAATCGTTGTAGCGCTGTTACATGATCAAATGTGAATAAGGCAACACTGCAAAATGGGCTTCAAAGCTCTCTTTATTCATGGAAAGTGCAATTTACCTGTTTGACACATCTTGCAGCTTGTTAACAATATCGTAGAATTATTTGTAAATGTAATTGTTTAGTAAACTAACCAGTAATTTAACACACAGATTGCATATAAACTTCAATATGCGGTATTACTCACTTGACACACCTTAAAATAACGAGAGTCAATGTGCACATTTTTCTGACACAAGTCTCTGAATGTTCAATTCAGGATCTGCCAGGAAAATGAGGCCTGATCTTAGTGAATCACTTTCAGTGGACTTTCTCACTTTTTACTTAATGACTTTCAAAAGCTGAAATAGCACTGTCACACACATGCAATGGAAGTTAGTTATTGTTGTTTTAAAGGGTGGAACTACGATTGTTACCAAAGGATACAGGATATTTATTTTACGAATGTGCTAGTTATCTTTTAAGAAATTTCAATACGAAAATTTGAAAAAAAATGGTTTTGTTAGCTCTTATCAGTTTTGATTCAAGCCTGCATAGTTCAATATTCCCATAAATGTGAGTTGAAAAATTTGAATTAACAAAACAACAAATGAAGCCGCGCAACGAATAAGGGACTCCGCGCCATTTTTTTTAGTTTTGTGTAAAGTACGTTTTTGTTGTTTGAAAGCGCGCTATTGCATGAATTTCGTCCAACTTTTATATGAGTGGTCCCTACAATCATATAAGCATTGTAGTTTACTTGTGTGGGGTTTCAGTGATCACTGAACATAGATATAAGCATATTTTTAGCCTACTTTTCACATTTTGCAAAAATGAGGAAAAAGTAGACTTATCAGATCGATCCCGGAAAATGTGTGTCTGTCTGTCTGTCCTTCTGTCTGTCTGTCTGGCTGTGTGTGTGTCCCCCCTCCCCTATCAACTCATAAACGGCTGCAGCAGTCGAAACCAAATTTAGTATGAGTAAAGATGTATACCGGAATATCTCAAGCCCATATTTGAAAATGATGTCTGTGCTACCAACTGCTGAAAAAACGCACTAGAAATTTGAGCTCCATGTTGGATATCATGGAAGGTATGCATGGGAGCTATTCCAAAATTGGCACACATGTAGATAATACTATTTCAGTTTAATTTCCAGGAGGCCATACATGACAGTGTTGCCATAATAATTTTAAGCCATCTGATAGGTCCGATTTTTAAATGCATATAACTTCTACACTATTAATTGGATTTCAACCAAATTTTGTATGTAATATGTGTACATAAACAGATATGACTATAAGTATTCTTAAGAGCAATCAGGGCTGCCAACTGTTAATAAATGCTGTCTATATTTTTTTACCCTAATATCAATATATCAGAAAGTATGCTCTATACTTTGCACACGTCTAGCACCTGACACTATAGATTAATTTGGAGTAATTAATATAAGTCAGTGCTGCCGACATGATTCTATGTTTGCTGATAATGTTAAAATGCATGGAACTTCTATACTAACAAATGCATTTCATCCAAAATTGGCAACAAGGTATCATAATATTTCCGATTATTACTAACCAGCACACGCATGACATTGTTGCCAACATGCTTTTACGCGTGCTGATAGATCCAATGTCTAACTGCATGGAACGTCCATTGGACTTCAACCAAATGTTGTATTCTGTACCTTAAAAGATGGAACTAAGACTATATTCAGTCACCAGGACTGCCAACTGTAGTGCTCTATTAGGCTACATTATACCAGGAATATTTCGAACTAATTAGACATTTCGATATTACCAGCTTAATTTCGTCATTATTCTAGATAGGTTCATATACTGTAGAATAATCATTGGCATGAAAAGTAGGCTCTTTAGATCGTCACGGAACTTCTTGTTGTCTATAAAAAGGGAAGAAGGGCCCCCGTAACAGGTTTTGTTGTCTCAGAGCCCACTCGCTGGAGTCCTTATTCCACTGAACGGATGGTAATAGCTATATTAATACACACACTGATCTTTGTTGTTTGTTGTTGTAGTTGTTGATTGTTTTAGAGGCTTTGCGTCATTGCAGTCATGTAGCCCCGTGTATTGGGGTATGTGTCACTGTGATGTCTGTACTAGTGTGTGTATCTGCAACTGAGGTACTGTACCCGTTTAAACCATTTGAGCTCCTTGTCGTATCCGAAGATCAGCTGGATTGTAGAATCTCGAGGTCCCCGGCTCAAAAACCTGGAAATCCTACCAACAATAGCTAAATGGGGAGTGCACACTTTCTAAGATCATGTTTTGGTAAGGCAAAATGGGCATATAAACTAAATAAACGAAGAGCTCGAGATACTGACTATTCTCGGATATGTGGGCGAAATTAGTGGTTCAATAAAACCTCAAATGCACCAAAACATAATCCTTCTTCATAACTTATATAAATCATCAACACGCAGTTACAAATTTAACAAATAAATTTATTAACGAAGTGATAATAAATAAAATCAATTTAGTAAATATTTTCATAATAATTACATGTAATCCGCAAATGATTCTGCGAAAATTTCTATATTAAGATTCTGAAATTAAATCATCGTCCCATGGACGTTAGAAATACACCCCTTCTTAATTAAAATTAAATAAACAAATTATGAATCAGCTGTTTGCATAACAGCTCTTAAATTTTACTCTTGTTCCCTAGTAATATATGAACAAAGATCGATTTTAATACATCCAATGTCTTCCCATGACATTTCTACTTGCTATTCCAATGTACTCCATTGGTAAAATCAACAGAAATTAATTTTATACTGATCTTCCATGAGATCACCTTTACACAACAATAAACAACCTCACTGTATTTAAAGAACGTCGTCACGTTCTTTAAACGTCACTCCAATTTATGGTTTAAACGTTTAAAAACATTTAAGTATATTAAACTTTCGTTTAATTGTCAACTAAGGTTCCCAAAATTATTTAATGATTAATGGTAGAAATTATTATTAAATAATTTAATTAAAGACTATTAATATTTCCAAATTATTAATTAAGTTTGTAAAATGTTCGTTATTTAAATGTTTATTAATTATTAGAAATAATTATTAATCATGTTAATCCAAATAATAAACCATATTATTATTATTGTTTTAGGATCAGATATTTATTAAGAAAGTTATTCAGTTAACTTTATTATATCGTTAAATTCTCCTAGTTATTAATAGTATTATATTTAAATATTGTTAACAAATGTCTTATGTTATTTACATAATTCGTGATGATTTTCAATCATCCAACCTTCCTCCTCTGTTCAACTACTGACAATTCCAAATTTTTATGCTCTTAAATAAAGTATCACTGTTACATTTTCATATCGCTATCATCATAGTAAAGATCTTTCGTTTCATAATTGGGCATACATACATCGCCGAACGGTTAAGTTAAGCTTATGTAATCACTGTCTTATCCTTGATAATATCTTAATAATGATCAACAACATTTTCACTTTCAATCCGTTTCCCAAATATTTTCCGCCAATAGAACTAATCAATTCAACTGAGAGTCGTTTTACAATAATACTGGACAACTAAGGTCTTACTTAATTCTTTACTGTAATATATTTACATATAATTTCCAAATAAACGCTCACAACGCGTATAATGACCTTCCCTTCTCTAATAGACTGAACAAATATCCACAGAATATTTAAACAACAACTTCTCTCAATTATATACGTAAATTCCGTATAACATTTTCCTCAGCTAGATATTACACAAATATAGCTGCTATAATTCTTTACTTCAATCTCATAATACAGTATTCTGCCATAACAACTTATTAAAATTGCATATAATGCCTTGCTTTCATAATAAATTCGCTTATAATAATTACAGCGTATAACTCTCTCAGATGTTGTGAAAATACATAAAAAAACGACTCTATTAAACAGTGATGACGTAATGGTTTACTAGTATAAGTTACTTTAGATTTCAAATAATTGTTGTTAACATTTAATAAATATAAACATTCGTTACTTCTCTCTGGTCTTTCCAAAATATTGCGTTAATGCAATTAAAGTCAATAACAATCTCCAAGAGTGTTGTAAAATTCCGTAGAATCCTCAAACGTGCTGATTCGTCCGAGCAGATAAGATCTCTCAAATAAAATAAGATAATTTATCCACAGATAAATTATTATTAAATATAACTGGCTAAAGTGGAATGTCCAAATAATGTTTCATCCTTCCATCAATTCAAAATGTTTAATTAAATAATTACTTGATCGAAGTCGGACATGAAGATAACTATTAAGTCTTGGAAATGTCCAAATGATAATTCATTTCCAAATAAGCATTCCTTTCAAAGTCTAAGTTGCTTGGGTAAAGAACTACCATTTTCTAGAATATTGAATAATATCCAATAAAATTCCAATAATATTCCAATAATGTTCAATAAACTTCAATAAAATTCAATAAAATTCCCAATGAAATTCAATAATATACAATAAAATTCAAATAAAATTCCCAAAGATACGTGGATCGAAAGAAATTCGCTAAACGAAATTACTAATAAAATGAGCTTAAATCTCAAAACCTATAAGTCAAAAATCCAAATGTTACTATCCGAAAATATCACTAAAAGAAAATTAAGGTTTAAATGTCGAATGCGGAAAAATAATTTCTGGGCTTAAACTATTTCACACGCAACAAAATAATTTATCGTTGAAATGGTGTCATGCTCTCTAATATTCTAGTCTACAACTAGCTACTGACAAACCAACCACTACTAATGAGGATAACTTTTTCTACCTTGCGATGACATCTTGTAGAAGAAATATGGAGAGAATTACTGACGTCACCAGCAATTCCACACTTACTAATCTTCATCCTCATTCTTGGGACGACTGCCTTGCCACGACTCGAACCCTGCTCCCCGATCGTCACTCTCCCTGGCTGGCTTCGAACACGGAGCTCGCCTCGATCATCGGAACTGCAAGAATCCCCCATTCTCGAAGTATAATGGACTGCTTCGCTTCGAGTCTGATAATATCTAGTCATGACGCGGTAATCAAGTTCCATCTCGCAACGTTGGAATGTAGCCTTGAAGTTGTTACACCACATCTTATAATTTTAAGATTAATTCTGGTTGCCCGGTATCCCTATTCGGCATTGTAACATCACGTTCCCTGCGCTTGACTTGGCTTAAAACATGTTCACTACTGCGTTAAACTCAATGTTAACTGTTCCCCTTAACGCTTGCATGTCGAACATTTCGATAAAAAGCTTGCCACTACTCGACTTGCGATAAAAGAGAGCTGCAATCTTACAAATGTTAGCACAGGCAGATAACGGGACTTGCCTTCTCGCCTGTATAGCTAACACGCACCCAGCGAAACGTGCTCGAATAACGAAAGTGCTTTCAACAAAGAAAACTATCTTATTCTTTCGAATATCGCCTTGAAACTTTCATATAAAGTGCACACGATGTTTCTCTTTAGTTTAGTCAAACTTTCAATACTAGTTTCACACGAGAATTGATACTATGACTATATTCGGTTTCCCACATCTTCACCGGACTTCCCATGTTAATGTTTGACCGATGGAACTGCCTTCATCGCCTGCCAACTATCTTCGCATAAGACCCTAGTCTCGCACACGCTAATTTCAGGAACTCAATTGCCGCAGGTCCGCTCTACTCGACACCTCCACACAAAAGACCTCGATCAGCGGCGCGTCCCCACGCACCTCAAAACCAATCGCATGGCGCCTCATGAGAATGAGCGGCAATCCACTCATTACTTATAATTTCTTACAGGATTATCAAACATCCATCTCTGAGTGACTATCATAAATCCTTTTAATTTAGATCCTTTCTCAATAGTTTTAAATGTGCAGATTCTCTCTTCTTTAATAAATGGCAATTTATAATTCGACGAAGCTTCTCATCAAGCCCGCTCATGTCTCCTTCCGTCACTGATTCTGGCAATTGGATTAGCCAATCAACGCATTTCTCTTCGAACTCTACAAGTTGCTATGGGCAGCCTAGCGAAAATACTACGCAGCATTGCCCCAAGAGCGGCTTCTCTCGCCATTTTGTTGTTGTCCAACACAACCTGAAGCTTCCTTCTGTATTAAAATTTAAAAATATCGTAATTCCTCCAAAAATGTCGCAATCTTCCCCAAATTTCACCAAAACGTCCTAAATAGCATCCTGTCCATCCTGAATCATTTAGAATTCGAGTTCAGTACGATCTGGGTAGGAAGCGGCCGAGGCCTTATGTTAGGTACCATTCTAGCATTTTCCTGGAGTAGGAGAGGGAAATCACGGAAAATCACGTCCAGGATGACTTAGATGGGAATTGAATCCGTCTCTTCTCAATTCTGCCTTAGGATATTGAGTGTACTCCGTTTCAGCCCTCACACCAGAATTAAATTTCTTGACAGAGCCGGAAATCGGACTCGGACCTCCACGGTGACAACCAAGAATGCTAGCCACAATGGAATGAGGCGGACAAAACACAGCTTGGATGGTTCCTCAGTTTAGGAGCTGCGACAACGCGGTCATGTTGCCCCGTGTACTTTGGGTGTGTGTAGAATCTGTCTGATAACCGGCGTTAATTGTGATGGCTGTATTGGTACTGCAGACGATCAATTTCATGTAGTTCCTACTTTTGCCACCAGATGCTACCGCCAACGACACCTAGCCCCGAGCGTGGCAATTAGATGCCACTGCAACCGGCACCTGGCTACGAAGGTTGGAACTACAGAGCGTTTATCAAAATTAACCTACAAATTTGGAAGGCATACTGAGGGAATTTTATCGCTCTTAAAAATCCGACGACTTCGACCGGGTTCGAACCCGCAATCATGGGCATAGAAGCTCAGCATGCTACCAAGGGGTGCGAAGGGGACGCTCAAGTTACTCTAGGTTAACAACTAAAATGTAGTTCTATTCCTTTTCCAGACCTATTGTAACAATCTTATAATGTGACATGATTTAGGAAGAGTGAGGATTGACAAAGTTAATTTGGAAACAGTGAGTCATTTGTACATCAGATAACGAGCTAGGGGGGATTTAAACGGGTTATCACATTCAAATGACGTCTTCCTTATAAGCGTGGCGATAACGAAACCGATGACAACACCGAATGATGTGAAAAGATACATCTTGCAGAGGGTCTCATTCACACGTCCACATACAGAACGTAACTGGGCTGCAAACACAGACATGGATCTCTAAAAGAACATGTGTTTCGAATATTTTAAAACATTCTCTTGATTATTTTCCCACAACATTGAGAGTGCGCTGAAAGGTGAGGAGGTGATGGATGCGTGTGCACTAGCACGTTTTAGCACCCCTTGGCTACCTGCGTCCATGCGCTCCAACTCTCATACCAGCATTAAAGATCCTCCATCGTAGTGCTGAGGATCGAACCTGGAACCTTCGGTGCAGGTCTCAAAGAACTGAGGATATTACACTAAATTTATAAAAATTAGGACATCATGGGACAAGGTTGTACTATGGTGTCTTCCCTCTGGAAATTTTAGTATTTCCGGGTTCATCCTTATGGCAAAGGGGACATCGATTATCGTAAAATCTATCATAATAAGACATTACGTGCCACTTATTCTCTACAGTAGCTGGGAGTGGTTTAGGGGTAAGTGTAGTATTTGACCTTTTTGAGAAGGCTTGGGTTAGATCCCCGGTTTTGCCATGGAGAATTTAAATCCTGGTATAAGTGTTGGAACAAGGTACACTTAAAATTGTGAGCATTACCGAGGAGTAGTTTCCAGGTACCTCCCTTATCTATCCTCAAAATGGTCGTCCGTACTTTCCCATTTCTACTCCAAACAAATATCGGGATGATAGCCTACCTAACATGCCAAATTCACATTCCTACAAATTCTAGCCCCGCAAACAAGTACACACCCTAGCTATCACCACTATAACGCAGGTTATAAGACAGCTCACACACTCAAGTACACGGGGATGATGAGATCGATGCCCCCAAGTCCCAAAATAAAACAACTTAATCTCTACATTATTAACAGGGATATATTCAAATGTCTCATTCCCAAAATTGAGACCAAATAATTCTGACATCCAGACACCCAGGTGAAAGCACGGAGGTCCTTTTTCCACTCACCTATTTTGGTTGTATTTTTCCTGGAATTTTACGACCATGACGATTTTCATTTGCTTCCCCAGCATCTTTCAACATCCTTCTATTGCAATCCTTCCACTTTTGCATGTTCCGTTTACGTCTACGGCTGATATTGTCACGTTTGCTAGCTGACGGAGAGATTTCCAACTTCCTGACGTCCTCCGTCTTGGAATACCAGGGCCCTTCTTCCACGCACGTGCCATTTCAATTGCAAATACTTTATCTACCCATAGGTGGCACTTGTGTGCTCGTTTGGCACGTCATTTCATGCTACATGCGACCAGGTACCTTATTCCAGGATAATCTCAAAACAGACCGAGGAGGCGCGGAGTCCCTTATTCGTTGCGCGTGTTCAAATCTTCAGTTTCAAAGCTGTACACGGGTGATATGCTTGGATTCAAGCTGGACACTGATTCTAACCCTATCCGCCACTCCCTCCTTCTCACCCTCAATATAGTTCTCACAAATTCCTTGTTAACAACCGCTGACTCGAACGTTCCACAGTAGGCCTTCCACGCGCAGACAATAACCATATTTATCACTGTTCGCTGCTGACCATTAGCTGATGGTTCTTGACCAATAGCATGCTTCCTCTCCGTGGAGTCTGGAGTCCGGCTCACTTGTCAAATCTCCAGTGTTGCACAGTTGCATGCAGTGCTGTCAGGTCTCACAGCTTGTTCTCAATGGCTAAGGTGGAGAGTTGACAACGCTGTGCCTCGAGATGGGAAAGTCCTGACTCCAAGCAGACATCTAATATAAACATGGCCGCCCAGCTAGGTTTCGAAAGCGAGCTGTTCGTTAATGAGGAAAATTAGAGGACTATATATCGCCACCTTATTATAAAAATAAACCAGTTTAGACTTGGATCGTATTGTTTGTGCATGTGGCAGTTAATGCTTTGATTTTATTCACTACGAGTGCTGACAATAGAGTAATTTCATAAGTCCAATGTTTTCTATATAGGTCTGAGTCCCGTCCATCTTGAATTGCCGAGAGACTATGTACACACATCAAAAATAGTTTTGCATATTGCTGGCCAAGAGGCGTAGTGGTCTCAGATCCATTAGTCGTTCTTGCGAACGTGTATATCTATCGACTGTGTACACTCACTCGTGTCTGAGAATAGATCTGTGCGAGTGTGGAGACGACCCGGTGGACGTATGCACGAGCAGTACATCCGTGACCGGTACCAACAGGGAGGAGGTGGTGCAATATATTGGGGCGGCATCATGTATGGTCACCGAACCCCTCTTGTGCACATCCCAGGGCGTATGACAGGCATACGTTACAGGGATACTCTCCTGGTACTTGTAGTGAAAGGCTATGCTGACAATCTCGGCCCAAATTTCACTTTCAGGTCGATAACGCTCACCCGCACATTGTCAATGCCTTTATTAAGGAGAATGGTATTCAGAGAATGGAAATGGCCTGTCTATGCTCCCCATCTCAATTGTGTAGAGCAGGTGTGGACACTGCTTAATAAATAGTCCGTCCCCACTGTGCTCCATGGCAATATGCAAAACCTTTTTTGATGTGTGTATTTTAATCACATATAATAATTTTCAGGTTATTTTACACATGACCCAGTAATTGGGATTACATTGTGAATGTTGTAATATCAATTGTCAATAAGGAAACAATGAAAAATGGCTTCAAAGCTCTCTAAACTCTATTAAAACAACACCTCAGGGTTCATAATTGATCACAACATTGTTTCAGTTCATGAAACTCTCCGCTCTGCCTCGTAAGGAGCGACTATGGCCATTTCCGATTAATTTTAATTTTGTATTAACTAGGTATAATTGTGAAATCAATTCAATAAAGGCTGGCTAGTGGTGAGTGACGAGTGGCAGCAACTGTTGGTAATGCTGTATTGTACAGTTGGTATCATCTTACTTTAAGGGGGGAACTACACCTTTAACAATCAACAATCTGGAATATTACGGTGCACATTTTCCCTCTCAGGAACTGAATATGTATTTCCAAGGGAATATCTGCCTGGCATCTGGGACACCATAAAGATACAGAATAATATACATTTTTGGCTCTAGTCATACATTATGTTACACCATATAAATCCATATAAATGATGATGTTGTTGCTTGTTTTAGATTTATGGCATGTAAAAGAACCTACCATTGCAATTGGAAGTGTTTAGCAATATTAGTAGGTTATATTTAGCTGGTTAGGAAACGCTCTATCAAGTTCGCCGCCAGGTGTCAGTGACAGTGGCGTCTGATAGCTAAAGTTGGAACTACTTCAAATTGAACTTTCATTCATCTTGATCCATGTCATCTCTCATTAACTCCTCTCGTGAGATTTTCATCAGGAAGGGCATCCGTCCGTAGAAACTATCAGACTCGTGGAATTTCATCGCATCTGATCCCCAACCTTGTTGGAAAACAGGATTAATAAGGGGTAGACATAGATATAAATGATGTTGTTGTTGTTGGTTATATTAGGGATTGTGACATCGCAGTCATACAAGCCCATGTGTGTGTGTGTGGAATTTGTGTGATAACCTGTTTTATTGTGATGGCTGTACTGGTGTGTGTATTTGTAAATTGGGGATAGAATTGGGAAGGAGGCGGCTGTGGCCTAATGTTAAGAATCAACGCATCATTTGCCAGGAGAAGAAGTTGGGAAACCACGGAAAATCCCTTCCAGGATGGCTGAGCTAGGAATCGAACCCACCTCTTCTCAGCTTTGCTTCACAAGGCTGAGTATACCCCGTTCCAGCCTTCAGACCAGAATTACATTTATTGACAGAACCGGGAATTGAACTCGGGCCTCTGCAGTGATAGCTAAGAATACTAGTCACTATGCCTCGAGGCTCAATACAATGTCTATTAATACTTTATCGTGGTGGAAGCCATTTTTCAGTTTCGCCTTAGTAAGCGAAATGTAAATGCTTTTCATTTGGTCAACATGATTGTACCCAATTGTTATGGGGGTTATCTCCTAAACCTGAAAATATGGTGTGTTATATTTCATAATTGTGCAGTAAAACTTGCTCAAAGCGGAAACTTGTCTAATGCAAAAGTTATTTAAGTTGTATAAAGCGGAATCCCGTGCTAGGTGCAGCTTCCATGGGGGAGGAGCCCTGAACTGAGTAAGGGCTTTTCAGTACTCTGTGGAAGACGGATCTGGGCGGGGAAGTCCTCAACCCCGACACGGCGCGTCCCAATGGCTGATAGGGGCTCTTGTTGAGAGTGGTGCTTGCACCCGCGGATCAACTGAGGACATGATATAGTGGCAGCAGCTATATCATTATTGTTGATACAAGATCGATCTGTCGACCTTGCATCAGCAAACAGCTGCATCATATCATGGCATCCTTGGATGTTGGGATGTGATGTGGTTACTGCGCATTGAGGAAGGCAACGGGAAACCACCTCAATTATTTTTCCCCAGGATAATCTTCATGGCTGAAAACCCAATTACATTGGCCCTTAGTCCCGGGCAGACCTTAAGTGGTCAGAGGGTGCGAAGAATCTCCCGGTCAGCCCTGAAGATAGGAACGTGGAATGTACGGAGTATGTTTGAAGCAGGAAAGATTCACAATACAATTCATGAGATGAAGAGGATGAATGTGTCCATAATGGGTATAAGTGAGATGAGATGGCCGGGGACAGGAGATTGTAATGTGGAGGATTGCATGATATACTACAGTGGTAATAATGATGCCAGGCATTTGCATGGAGTGGGTTTTATAGTGGACAAAAGTTTGCAGTCTGCTGTTATCAGTTGTATACCATTCTCCAGTAGAATAATGATGTTAAAGTTACGTGGTAAACCTTTCCACATTAATCTCATTCAAGTGTATGCCCCTACTAGTGACAAAAGCGATGAAGATGTTGAGGAATTCTATGCCCAAATTCAGACCGTCCTCAAAGACACCAAAGAACATGATGTAACCCTTGTTATGGGAGATTTTAATGCAAAAGTTGGGAAAGGTTCTGAAGAACACATTGTGGGCCAGTGGGGTCTCGGACAAAGAAACAACAGAGGGGATCGTTTAGTGCAGTTTTGTAGAGAGGAGAACTTTGTCATTGCTAATGCTTGGTTTAAGCTTCCTGCCAGGAGACTTTATACGTGGAAAGCACCTGCTGATAGTCCAGACAACATAATAAGAAATCAAATTGATTTCATTCTAATTAAAAACAGATTTAGAAACAGCATGATTTTTTCAAAAACCTATCCAGGAGCAGATGTTCCTTCTGACCACAATCCTCTCATTAGCAAAATTTGTGTCCGGCTTAACAAGATTCCGATAAAAACAACACAAAATAAATATGATACTGATGCCCTTCGGGAAATATATACAAGGTCACAGGTGGCTGCTGCTCTTGCCACTGATCTTAAGACGTTGAATTCAAATGACATGCAGCCCTTGGAACTTTGGGACACTTTTAAAACCTCATTGAAGAGGGTTGGAGATCATTTTCTTAAGAACAAGAGACAACATAAAAAAGGAAGGCATGGGTGACGGATGAAATATTGAACCTAATGGATAAACGAAGAGAAGTCAAAGGAAGAGATAATGAAGAATATTGGTTTATTCATAGATTGATAAAGAATAAGATCAGGCAAGCCAAGGAAGTTTGGATGTCAGATAGGTGCAAAGAAATTGAAGAACTTAATAGTAAATATGATACTTTCCAGGTCCATAAGAAAATCAAAGAAGTTTCAGGTAGACACAGGAAAAGAAACACAGTCATCTTAGTTGATAGTCAAGGTAACACGGTATTTGAAGTTGAAGAAAAATTACAGGTTTGGGAGAAATATATACAAGAGCTTTTTAATGATGATCATCGTCCTTCCCGACCCGAAATTCCTTCAGTTGTTGGACCCATGATCACCATGGATGAAGTGAAATATGCGATTAGGATAGCGAAAAATGGTAAGGCTCCTGGTCAAGATGACATTCCAGTGGAATTATTGAAGATCTTGGATGATGATAGCATTGTGACGCTCACTAATTTATATAACAAGATATACGACACGGGCATATTACCAGAAGACTGGCTCTTGTCTACATTTATTGCTCTTCCGAAGAAACCGATGGCTAAGTCATGTAGTGACTTCAGGACAATCAGTCTTATGAGTCATGTGCTCAAGATATTTCTCACAGTTATCCATAATCGCATATACAAGAAATGCGAGATGAATATCAGTGACACGCAGTTTGGGTTCCGCAACGGTCTAGGAACTCGTGAGGCATTATTTGCGCTTCAAGTTCTTTTCCAGAGATGCCGTGAGGTGAATCAGGATGTATATGCATGTTTTCTGGACTATGCAAAAGCCTTTGACCGTTGTCAGCATGATAAGTTGTATAATGCACTCAAGAACTCAGGAATAGATGAGAAAGACATTCGGATCATCATTAATTTATACTGGGGTCAAAAGGCTAGTATCAGAATTGATGGACATATATCGAGATCAGTGGAAATAATGCGTGGTGTGAGACAAGGATGTATTCTTTCACCACTTCTTTATAATATCTATGCAGAACAGATTTTCTCCGAGGCACTTGATGGCATTCAACAAGGTATTAAGGTCAATGGTAATTATATTAATAATATACGGTACGCAGATGATACTGTATTGATTGCAAATAGTTTCGAAGGACTTAAAGAGATTGTTACTATGGTGTATCAAAAGAGTAAACAATATGGCCTTGACCTCAACATTAAGAAAACAAAATATACGATAATATCGCGAAAACCAGCATTGTCACAAGTCCTTTTAGTCGATGGACATCAGATTGAGCGAGTCAAGAGTTTGGTTTATTTAGGACAGAATATTAATGAGAATTGGGATCCTTCGGTTGAAATAAGATGCCGTATAGAGAAGGCTAGATCCATCTTTATGACAATGAAACAACTACTATGCTGTCGAGATCTCAGTATGACGCTTAAGAAAAGAATTGTGAAGTGTTTTGTTGTCTCCACCCTTCTTTATGGTGTTGAAGCTTGGACCTTGTCCGTAGCTACAGAAAAGAAGATTCGAGCTTTTGAAATGTGGATATACCGGCGGATTCTTAAAATTTCGTGGACAGAACATGTGAGTAATGCCGAGGTTCTTCAGCGTGTGAGCAGCCAACCTGAGCTGTTAAACACAATTAAGAAGAGGAAATTGGAATACTTGGGACACATGATGAGGAATCCAAAATACCGTCTGCTCCAAGTTATACTTCAGGGTAAAATTGAAGGACGGCGTGGACCAGGAAGGAGACGAATAACTTGGATGGATAATTTAAAAACGTGGTTTGGGCTGTCTTCCACGGAACTCTTCAGGATTGCACAGGATAAGAAGGTGTTAGCCATGGTGGTAGCCAATGTCCGTATCGGATAAGGTAGAAGAAGAAGAAGAAGAAAGCGGAATCTGTTCAACGCGGAAACGGAAAGAAATTATGAATATAATTGTGCAAACCTTATTGATTAAATTAAATGAAATACCAATGGGGACTTAATCATTTCATTACGCCTTATGTCAATAAATTGAATTAATATACTGAACATTAATTGATTATACTTCTAGTTTTGGCCACATTATGCCCTTACTCAGTAATTAATATCTAAAAGAAACTATCATAATCGCAAGCAATGTTTGAATATATATCTGACAAAACTCGCAATTTTAAGTAATAAAGTTCATATCACTACGCGTCCATGCTAACCAAGCATTTTTATTACAAACTTCTTTGATTATGAATCACTCAGTTTGTATTTTTGATATTAAAACGAAACGAAACTTTATACGAAAGAAGTATCATAGAGAGGACGATACTGAAATGAACGCAGGGCGCTAGGTATAGATAGGGCAAGGAATGTTTACAATAAGGAACGAGGCTAATACGGTCATCTTCATGTCCTGCATTATATGTTATAGCAGTTTCCTTATTTCCAATCATTACTTGTTGTTGCTTCAGTTGAGGGTCTTGGAAATCGCGGACATTAAGCCCCGTGTTCTTGGGCGTGTGAGTTAAAATTTGTACGATAACCTGTGGTAGTGTGATGGCTGATTAATGAGTTTAATTAAAGCGAGGATTTTGACGGAGTTAGCCGTGGCCTTAAATAAAGAACCTTCCCGGAATTCTCCTGGAGTGGAAGAGGGAAACCACGGATAACCACTTCCAGAATGTCTGAGGTGGTAATCGTACCCACCTCTACTCAGAATTGCCTCACGTGACTGAGTGGACCCAGCTCCAACCCTCAGACCACAAATAAATTTCTTTGCATAGCTGGTAATCCAACACGGACCTCAGGGATGACAACCATGAATACTAGCCTCTGTGCCACGAGCCACCAAAAACTAAGTTTTGCAGATGTTTTCGGTAAATCTTGATCATGTATTTATGAGTGTTAATTTTTCTGATAACCTGTATTTGTGTGGTGTCTGTAGTAGTCTCCCTGGGAGTATTTATTATGGTCTGGAAATGATCGATCAGATGCAAGACTTGAAGTATTTTACCATTCCAGCATTTGCCTGGACAAATAGTGGGAAGAATCCAGCAAACACCACACCCAGAAAGGCCACTGTCAGTGCCAGAATTCAAATTTCTAATCTCTTAAATTGCATTCCATAGTTCTTTACGTTAAGAAACGATGATAATAGTTATAATAATAATCATTTATATACAATTTATATACCTTTAATTATTCCCATTTCAAAGCGGCCGGGGATGGGACGCAATGATTTTTTTCTTCCTTGTGGAGAGTGACGGCCAGATGCCCTTACTGACGACAACCTCATGAGAGGAGTTAATAAGAGATGAAATGAGCGAAGCAGAATGAAACTAGGCGAGGCATTGGAAGGAAGCGGCCGTAACCTACTAAAAGCTGCCGTCCTGGCATTTGCTCCGAATTGAAGATGGCAAACCAAGGAGAAGCTCAAGGCTCTCAAAGTCTGTAAAAATCTGGGCCCCAGCGATAATAATAGTAATAATAATATCTTAGTCACTGACTGCCCAATACAGTTCCGGTTTCGCTGCATCGAAATTAGAGAGTAGATCGCCTGGTTCGAGACATTTACAACAGGTAGCGGCGGCGGCTTACGATGATAATAATATTATTAATAGTAATAATAACTCGCAGATACTATACTTTCGTGACTGCGAGCCTCCCAGGTTCTTAACCTAGCCCTGGAGTTCAGTACGAAACTCATTTCAGATTATTATTATTATTATTATTTGGTAATAGATGTAAATAAGGAAGTCATGCCTATTAGTCTCAGGGGAATGAGCTAGAAGCGCATGACAGGAAATTTACACTGACTTTAGTATTATTGACTGATTCAAGGATCCAGTCTATTGTGCACTATGCACTATTTGAACAAATGAAACAGAATATCTAGCGGGTTCAATTAGTTGAACTGGCAGTCATGTAAATGTTAGTACATGAAGCCACCACTAGCTTGGTTGGCAGCACCCACTGGTTGGTTGAATTGGAAGTAACCACAGACAATCAGTAGAGGAAGGAATGGACTGTGGTCATCTCTAGATGGATATAATGACATCCAAGATGGCGCACGGGAGCCCTTAGCCTCCAGCCATCGCCTTGAACGTGTGTTAGAGTTCAGGCCCGTGGGGACAAGCCAGACTTCGTGTAGAAGCAAGACTTGGTAGAGCTGAATCAAGCTGCGTAAACTTCTGTCAGTATATTCAAAGTAACTGTAAATAGTATACATACGACGACTGCTATACTCAATTAAAACAGCAGTAATTCCTGGGGAAGTAACATATTTCATTCCGGTGATTTCCAGGACCACCCAGCAATT
Organism: Meconema thalassinum; assembly: GCA_946902985.2. Classification (NCBI taxonomy): domain Eukaryota; kingdom Metazoa; phylum Arthropoda; class Insecta; order Orthoptera; family Tettigoniidae; genus Meconema; species Meconema thalassinum. The sequence continues at coordinate 151,201,037 of OX336397.1, forward strand.
CAAACTCCCTGTCTATTAATCACCTGGCTAGTAAAATCACCAGAAACGCTGTCAGCCTGCCAGACCATCTCACAGGACAGGTAAGGTCACGACAATACATAACAGGGGGATAAATCATTACGGTCACCTTCTCAGAATGAACTGTAACAGATTGACCAAACAAATCTTTGATTTCTTTCGTAACCGCAAAACAAAACCCACATGGTCTAAAGAAACTGAAAAAGACCCAGTAGAATAATTAAAAATTACAGACAATTCTCTGCTCAATCGAAAAGATAATATAATTAAGTTACTAAGGACAAAAATATAAAGTTCCAGAACAAATCTACACTAAAAGACAAACCCTATCATCTCAAAGGAAGAAGAGAGGAAAAGAAAATCAGAAAGAATTAAGAGATACCGGGCACAAAGGAAAGAACAACACCCAGATAAATGATTGATTCAACGTACCGCAAACAGGGTGAAACAAAAGTGTAATAGGCAAATATTAATAATCGCTACATATTATTTCCCATTTTACAGGACCGGAGACAAGGTGAGGAGATACATTTCAAGGGAGCTGACGGTGGGATTTGAACCATTGCCACTCCACGTTAACGCGTTCAACAATGACAATAGTATTTCTAATAGTATTTTGAACAGTCAGAATAGAAGAAAGTATTTTGTATTTTAAATCGTTATAAGTAAGTGGTCTATATATTAACCACCTATTTATTATAAGGACGATTTATGTTGTCAATGATGCTGATGGTTGAATCTTTCAGCCATTTACCAACAATCTTTCTTTTGGAGGTGTTAATATTAGCCTACTGACAACCAAATAATAACTCTTTATCTCCTTGACCTAAAGTACATGAAATATTTTTTAAAAATAAAAACGAATAAGCCTAATAATAAGAAGTAAAAAAATGGTAGGCGTAATTAAATTATTCTTAAAAATAAATAAGCTTATAAAAATTAAAATATAATACTTTCATACTCTAAATTCTAGAACATTATAACGTTAAAGAATTTAAAACTAAAAATTAATAATTAAGAAGTTAAAAAAGTGATAATAAAATTAGAATTAAGAATGAATCTTATATATATTCCTTTTTATATATATACTAGCAGAAGTACCCGCTCTTCGGTATTAATAACCAGATGTTATCAATTGAGATACTGTTCCAATGGTTAGGGGGTTTTCATTCCTTCATAAGTTTATCAGAACGAAGTTAGTTTTCTGGGTATATCGCAGACACTGTTAATTTAAGGGCCGTAAAATGTGGATTTCGGAGACCCTTTATAGACTCCCTAGTTTCGTATCACACACTGAGAAGCGCAACATATGCTTTTGTCGTCCTTCTAGGAGAATTTTTATTTTTCGCCTATTTTAGCATGTATTTTGAAAAGTTGTTCCTTATACCCACCCTTCTATGAGAAGTACGTTGAAGAGTTTTCTAAATGATTGGTGTATTGACTCATGGTTACAATACCTAATTTTACAATGCTCAAAGCACCCGAACATGAATATTATAGGCGTACAAAAACATAAATATATATCAACCACACAGTATCAAACAAAATCATCTTTACGATGAACCCGTTTGTCGACAAACATATGAATACTTACAATGTGCTCTCAAACTAAATTCACCTAACGTGTACTTCCTGACGTGAAAATAATATTGAAAACCTCGTAGACGAAACGCAATATATGTCAAAATTAAAACTGGCCCTCACCGTTGTGGAAAGTCCCCATCCCCAGGAAGACCCCTTTAGTAAATTATAAAGGCTCGTGGTGCATTAAATTCGGGATTTTTAGCCTCCAATGGCCCAAATTCCCAAAAGCTGCAAAAAACACTATTCCAATTCAGGAATTTTTGAAAATAATGTTGCTGTTTGGAGATATAATAGACCTTCTGTACAACATATCGCACGTGTAAGTCACGTGTAAAAATTCTCGGGTATCCCTTGACCCCCTTAATCGCATTGTTGAATTTTACAGTTTATGTTTGATTCGACGATAACCTTATAGCCATTTGCAAACTTTAACAGAAATTGAATAAATTGAGTGGCATTGCTTCTTACAGAAATAGATGGAAAGTTGGATGTCACCTCTTGTGACACTGTTGTCATGGTTACCAGCTTGCATTACTTCATTAGTTTCTTCTAGTTCTTCTTCTTCTTTCGGATGGGCCAGCTAAGGACCACGACGTTCAACTTTTCAGCTTGGCGAGGGACTTGATGTTTGCCCAATATTCGCGCATTCTCCTCTCTTTTGTCCAGATGATGCCGGTTTTCTTACAGGGTGGTCTGTCCTGAAAACTCTTCTGTTTAAGTATCTTTCTGAGATGTGATCGGCTTCTAATATCACTTTTCATTATCTTCAGTTCTTGGATATCCTTGTTAACTACTGTTAGCGACGGTGTAACCCTCTTTCTTTTCCCCCAGTAGTTGAGAAGCCGGTTGGTTAGTCTTGTTGGGTTCATCCATGAGACATGTACATAGAAAGCCAGACGTCTCTTCCTGGCCACATCTGTGATTTTCTCAGTATATCTATATAGCCCCTGATTTGGTCTTCTTCTGTACTCGTCATCTATTTATTAGTTTATAAAATAAAAGAGTGCCATATCCCCTCGAGGGACGTAGGCAACCTGAATAAGAGCCCTTGACTAAGTCAAGGGATTACTAACCAGGCATCCCAAGCCGGAGTTTGCGTGTGGTAGGCTGGCCAGTTCCTTTCCACTCCTCCTCCTACCATAGCATCCGGCAAGTTCCCATTTTGCATCACGAGGCTGGGAGACCCCGTACCAGACCATATCAAGACTTTTAAATTCTTGGCAGAGCTGGGGATCGAACCCGGTACCTCGGGTGTGACAGCCAACAATGCTAGCCACTGCGCCACGAGGTGGTCTTTATTAATTTATTAAATGAAATTAGTTTTCTGGGAATATCTCAGAAACGTGGTTTTAGAGCCTTAAAACTTAGTAGCCTCCAAGCCACTGAGGGGCTGAAAATGAGTTTTGCTCGTCCTTGTGCGCCATAATACTATAATAATAATAATAATAATAATAATAATAATTTAATAATATAGGGATAGGGATATAATAGTTCTTTAGCACCCCTTGACCCCCTTAAGCGCATTATATACGTATTGATGAATTTTACAGCTTAAGTTGATTCCGTGATAACCGTATAGCCGTTTGCGAACGTTCACAGTAATGTAATAAATGGAATGGCATTGCATCTTACAGAAATAGATGGACTTCTGATATCGTGTTGCCATGGTTACCGGCCTGCATTCTTTTAATAGCTTAATAAATGAAATTAGTTTTCAGGGTATATCTCAAAAACTGTTGGTTTTAGGACCTTAAATGTGGTTTTCGGGGCCCGTAGGGCTCCCGAGTTTTGTTTCTCACATTGAGACGCTGAAAATGAGCTTTGTCACGTTTTTCTACGCCCATTTCAGCATGCATTTTAGGGGGTTAGGCCATCTTTTATGAGAGGTAGGGAGAAGTGTTATATCAATGATTACTTTCGTGCCTCTGATGGACATCTGTTCCAACTTTTACGTTGATCCACTCAGCCGTTCTCGAGTGATGCGCATGCAAAATTGTACACAGACAAAGAAACAAACAGACAAACTGACAGACAAAAGTAGTGGTTTTGTGAGAGTTGTAAATCCTCCACCTCCACACCCTCCACACAAGATGGCGGTAGCCCGATAACTCCCGAACCCGTGGTCGGATTTTGACGAATGAGGTGTCATTGAACTCGGGCTGATACCCCCTTTCCAATGCACAACATATTTCAACCCCAAAAATAAAACCTACCCCTACTAGGGGTGAAAATTGCAATTTTTTAGAGAATCTCTCTTTCCAATTGCAACATGTGAGAGTTTGAATGCCGATGTGGATTTAAACGTTGTTCCACATAAAGTGCATGTGTACGGTGGAAAGCCACTATGAATTAGCATGCCCACTCAGGGCTTTTGTAAGAGGGTGGGGGAGCGGATCCCTGTGGACGGGTTATTGTTGACAGGTCATTGATGACAGGTCCTTGTGGACGAGTCCCTGTGGACGAGTCCTTGTGGACAGGTCCTTGTGGACGAGTCCTTGTTGATGAGTCCCTTTGGACTTATCCCTTTAAACCGGTCCCTTTGGACTGGTCCCTATGGACTGGCCCATGGTCTCTAATGCTATGATGAAATTAAACGTTGTTCCACATGAAACGCATGTGAAGAGCCGATTGCTACTATGAATTAACATGTTTGTTTTCTGTTTTTACGCATGCGCACTTGGGGTTTTCGTAAGAGGGCGGACTTTTTAAATAATGATTTATAGATGAGTTATTTAAAACAAAATAACCAAAAGATCCAAAACTAATTGGTCATTGGCTTTTTAATATCTCATGAACCAACAAAGCTAGGGACTTGTATGAGGGGTCGTTGGACTTGGTATGACGCCCCGTTTTTCAATGTATTTTTGATTTTTGTCAAAAGACTAAGTACACTTTTGTTAATATCTCGTGAACCAATAAGGCTAGGGACTTGTATGAGGGGTCGTAGCACATGGGATGACATTCCCTTTTTAAATGTATTTTTTTGAAATTTTGACAAGGGGCCTAACTACACTTTTGTTGATATTTCCTGGACCCATGATGGGATTTTGACCTGTGAGGTGTCGTTGGACTTGGGCAGACACTCTCTTTTTGAATGTATTTTTGACATTTTAACAAAGGGCCTAACTACACTTTTGTTAATATCTCGCGAACCAATAAGGCTAGGGACTTGTATGTGGGGTCCTAGCACTCGGGGTGACGCTCTGTTTTTAAATATATTTTTAATGTTTGTTAAAAGGGCCTAACTGCACTGTTGTTAATATCTCGATAACTAATAATGGGAGAGAGTCAAGTGAGGTGTTATAATACTAAGGATGGCCAACCCTTTCCCATGACCAACGTATTTACCCCAAATATTCAAAACAACAAGGACAATGACCTGAGATTATATAAACTAATACTTGGATATCGACATGTGAGGTGTCATAGGACTTAGAATGGTCAACTCTTTCCCATGACCAATGAATTTACCTAAAATATCCAAAATATTAAGGTCATTGACCTGAGATTTTATAAATTAATAATTGGATACGGACATGTGAGTTGTTTACCGTGAGTGATGAAACATAGCTAGGTAGAGAAAGAACTAGTGTAGGCTACATGTATGGTGACTGACAAGTCTTTCACTATTGGAACTTGTTTTCAGATCAGACTGTAGTACAGAGAGAGTATAGGTTGCAGGCATGGGTTAATAAATGACAAACCGTGTATACAAAATCGGATTTATTGATTCAAGAATTAAGAGTAGACTATCTTTAATTGATTGGTTAAAGAGGATAGCTAATGAAACAAAATGGTGACTACATTGAACTAAACTGAACCAAGCTGAATCAAACCCAATCAAACCGAACCAAACCTAATCGAAAACAAGCCAAAGGTTTAAGTGTAAAACTTGTGGGTGGATGTGGTCATTGGTAATGTCAAAAAAGGAAAGGGATAACGCTCTACCTATAGAGGGTAAGGTAAAGCTAGTGCATGGTGCTAATGCACACACCCATGTCCATGAACCTCACACAACTATCCTATGCAGTTTTTATGGGTTGACAGTTAAAACTTGCTCAGTGGTTACAGGGATAAGATGGTCGCTACACACAACAAGCTTTAAATATCTGAGGCTAATAATCTATACACAAACTCACACACACTTGTTCTAAACTAAACTGTCTTGCTGGCAGAGCTCACACAGTAGGCAAATGACAGAAATGCTTGGCTAACAGAAATACAATAATTTTCGGTTGTCTAATGTTACCAGTTAAACATTACGTGCTATAGTGGTGAGCACAAGTGCCTCTTTCACTGGAGATCTTAATTCGATTTCTAGCTCTAAGGCCTAGAACGAATCAAACTAAGAAAAAAGGGTATGGTAACGCAGTGGTTAAACCGTTAACCTTTCACTAAGGTAGACTAGGGTTTGATTTTAGGTTAATATGCATGTCATAAACAAACAAATAAAAGCAGAGATAATGTTTAAAACTGATTACACTTGTCTCTTTTCAAATTATTACTTAGATTACAAATACAAACGTGGACTGGGTTTGACATACAGTTAATGCATCCTATCACATACTAGACTGTAAGAAAGCCAAACAAGCAAAAGGCGTAGGTAAAGCAGTGGTAAAATCGTTATGTGTAGAGAAATACCTAACGGTTTTATGAACTGGCAAAGGTATGTCGCATAAACAGTGCAGGATACAATCCAGCAACCATAATTTTTATCTTGTGGACAAGAGAAAACATATATATATAGAGAGAGAGATATATAGAAAGCTTGTGTATGTGTGGGTAGCATTGGTTGTTTGACCAGAGAAAATACGGTGAGGTAGGGTGGGGGAGAGGGAGAATCAGCACTTATATATGAATGGAAAATACATTTTCAATCGTTTTGTTTTTCAAATGCAGTGGTAGATAGTCGTTATTTTGTAAAACATTCTTACTTGCAGTAGTATAAGCCTCTATGGTTCCGCTAACACATAGATAGACTGTATTATTGCCATGGTCAAGCACTCACATTAAGATTATTTAAAAAATCATAAAATGAAAAATAAAAAATCTTGTTTTGGAAATATCGTTTTTCAACATACACAAAATAAATATATAAAAAATTTGTAAACAGCAAAATGGAAAATCCATGTTTCCATATAGACAAAATTTTAAAACCTTAAACGGACATTTAAGAAAATATATGCAAATGGGAAATTGACAGATGTGTAAATATGAAAATGGAAAAATCCATGTTTCCATATCATGAAATTGAAAAACATCAAACTGTCATTTAAAAAAATGCAAAATGGAAAATTGACAGATTGCAATGTGTGAAATGTGAAATTGAACAAATGGTTATCATTTTTTTTTTAAAGAACATGGTGCTCTATGGTTGAGGTGTGAATCAAACCCTCTCTACTTATTTAGACCACTCGAGACTGAGTAGACTAGTTTTAGTTGTCATACCACTTTTAAAAGTTTGTGTTAAATCTAGGAATTGAACCCAAGAGCTTGTAGGGGAGATCCAAGGTTATAATATGTTAAACAGATAGCCTTGAATGTAGGGTGTGGTAGCTGTATGGAGATGAGACATTTCGCTCGGGGCAGGGAGGCATGGAGATCTGCATCAAACCAGTCAAAAGACTGACGACTCAAACAACAACATGTAGAACTCACCAAAATAATGTTGTGTAACGGTAAATGTTAGTCAACGAACAGTAATGCATTACTAAAACCCATGACACGATACCTAAGAGCTTTTCTAAAATTATTTTAAAATGCCTTTAACCCTATATTAAACACCCAGTTCACAAGACTCATAACTGCAATGTTATGGTCAAACAAAACAAAATCTTTATTTCAAAACAAACAAACAAACAAACAAACAAACAAGTGGTTTAGTCAATGCATACTGGAAAAAGATTTATAAACACTCAAGTCCACAAAAATAATTAAATTAGTAACTGTCAGGTTGACCGAGTGGTTATAGTGTTTGACTTAAGTTCAAATTTTCTGTACAAGAAAGCAAGGGTTCGAATCCCTTACCTGATATAACTATTGCCTCAACATGGCTTGACCACACAGTATTATTGTGTACTCGGTACACAAACCATAGATAGAGTGTATTGTTTAAGGTCACTCTCTTTGCGAACATAGTCAGAGACTGTTGATGGTTAACAATTGCATTAATAGTGGGATATAGGGATAGCAATTAAGAAAAACAGACAATACCCATACACTATTTTTATTTATTTAATGTAAGTACTTGTACAATAGTTATATACAAACTACAACTCTCTTTTGTCTATTACTATCTAGTCCTTTTCGATCCACTTGCATATCAAGGGCAGATGACTTTGTAGTTCAGCCCCTTAAAACAACAAAAACACTACCTCTTGCATAGTCTGTGATGTTGATGATTCTTGAGGCGTGGAAGATGGATACGACATAACTTTTACAACAGGGGTTAAACGTTGCTCAACAAACAATGCACTATTTTGAGTAGCAACCTCTTTCTCTTGTACTAACTTTTTAACATTCTGATGATTTTTTGTCAACACCATCAGTGTTTTGTCCGGAGCACTACATTGATGATCACTCACACTTAAAACCACACCATTTCTACTTTTCATATTGCCACGACATTTTGTTGACCTCTGTTTTGAGCATCGCCAGAATAGTATTCCTTTTACATTTTGTCGTCTATAGTTATAAGAGTAGCCTTTATAGAGTACACGTTGTTTACCTCGGTTAATTGTAGTAAGTTCCATAGTAGTAACTAACCTGTTAGTATGATTTGCACACTACAAAGGTTATCTCTGTTCTGGTAATAGAATTATTTAGCGTCGGCTTTTATATTTAATATGTACAGTTTAAAGTGATAGAAAAGTGGTAGAAACGTGGTAGCAAAGTGGTAGACAAGTGGTAGACAATTGGTAACATAGTGGTAGAAAAGTGGTAGCAAAGTGGTAGCAAAGTGGTAGAAAAGTGGTAGAAAAGTGGTAGAAAAGTGGCAGAAAAGTAATAGAAAAGTGGTAGCAAAGTAGTGGAAATGTGGTAGCAAACTAGAAAAGTGGTAGAAAAGTGGCAGAAAAGTAGTAGAAAAGTGGTAGCAAAGTGGTAGAAAAGTGGTAGCAAACTAGAAAAGTGGTAGCAAAGTGGTAGAAAATATTACATGTATTGTTAAGAAATAGTTTAAGTGGTTACATGGATTCATTACACTATAATTTTAGCATCACGAAGCTCATTTTCTATATCCAAAAGTTCTTCCTCATATTTAGTATGACCAGCCTGTTTACAGGTATGCAAGTACTGAAGCCGCTGGATTAGCTTATTTGGATTGTTCCAGTGAACAAATTTAACAAATGATTTTTTTGGGTGTAAACCATTATCATCATCATCATCATAATCATCATCATCATCATCATGGTTATCATCATCAATATAATTATCATCAATATAAACATCATCACTATTACTATCTAATCCTTTTTGTTCATCTTGTAATGCAACAACCCTTGGCATAGTTTGTGTTGTCTTTGATAGTGTTAGAGGTTTCTTAGACGTTAATGACTGTCCTAACATGTCTTTTTCAGGAGAGAATAAATGCTCTTTAACAAACAAAGCGCTATCTTGAGCCACACTATTCTTTTCTTGGTCTTGCTTTTTTACCTTGGTTCGATTATTTTGTCCATTTAAATGAGTATTATTTTGAGATTTACAATGATGATCGATTGAAATAAGTATGCTGGAGCCTTTTGTTTTAATCATTCCTCGACACTTTTTAGATCGTTGTTTCGAACAGCACCAAATAACGGTTCCATTTTTATTAGTTCTTTTTACAATATATGCATATCCTTTATAGTAAGCACATGGCTTACCATAGCTAGTCGTTGATACTTCCATGTCAACTGTTAAGCATAAACTAATCTCTAGTAAAGTTAACTCGATAATAAAAATGATAGTTTGTAGTAGGTGCAGTTGAAAGTAAGAGCAAAAGTGAGAGTCAAATGGTAGAAAAGTGTTAGCAAAATGGTGGAAGAGTGGTAGCAGTTTATAGTAGTCTTGATCTTTTTTACCAGAATGTGATTTGAGTAAATGTAATTTCTAAACCTTAGCAGTGAGTAGTCAGTTAGTCTTGGTTCAGACAAGCGTAAACAGTTCTCCAATGAATCAGAGATCAAGATTTTCATTATGAAACAGTTGTGTAACCAATTAGGTATCGGTACTTGATAGCTTCACACATGAACAAAAATTCCAACATATTGAACCCATGTGCCATAGGGTCCAAGGAGGTCGAATCCATGTATTTGGGGAAGAAATGAAAGAAACGTACAGTTTCTAATGTAACTTAGAGAAAGATCAAGCCAAGATGCTAGCCTAACGTTGTGCAAGCAACGAAAGCCAGTTGTTCGAGAGATGAGATCACCCCTCTTGACATTCAGAAAGGAGCTAGTCATGAGTATTAATAGCCAAGTGGAAAATTCCCACTATTAGACAAGGAAGCCTGACTCGGAAATCAAGCTTAGCTTGCTGGAAAACGACAACACCGCCTATGCACCAGAAGAAGAATAATTAAATTTAACCCGTTTACGAGGATAAAATAAGTAAACAATTACAGTACGGTGAATCATTTCGAATGAGAGATTTTTGTGTAAAGAAAAACCTTTTAAATATTGCACAGGAAAAAACTGCAAACGCAAGTATACGTCATCGGGGATTTACCAAGGCCTGTAGAGAGGGGAGAGTACAAAAGAACAGCAACACCTACGCAGCTGAAGACTACAAAGTAATTAATATCTCCGAATTGCACGATCGATTCTTATGCGCAATGAGATTATTTGACATTGAGAAGACGAGCTTTCGGAAGGTATAATTTTTATAATTGTGCAACCATTATTTTAAAAGTTGGGCACGGAAAGGGCTAGAGTCTTATCTTTTTGTAGCGAAATAGTATAAAGATCCTGGCCTCACCAAGCCAAACATGCAGTCTCGAACAGCCCTAGGGGGCGTTGCTACGCATCACGCAGTATCAGTCCGTCCAGGGGGACGCGACGCTGGAGCATCAACAGTATATGCAGTCATTCCGACAGCCCGTGAGGGGGCGTAAGGCTACATCACAGCATAGCAGTTCCAAACAGCCCGAGGGGGGCGTTGCTACGCATCAGTATTCAGACAGCCGTGTGGGGCGTCACTCTGCGTCACATGGAAGACAGTTTACCAGTACTCCTTGAGGGGAGAAACGCTGTAATACACCGCAGAATTAATATCCGATAGCCATAGGCGTCGCAGTATTAACAACTTGCTTGCCTCCATAAGAAGTTGTAAAGAAGAAATATTAAAGTATCGCCGTGTTAAAAAAAAATAGGAAAATCCTAGTTACAGGATTTAGGTCCGACAGTACACAAGTTTACAGTGAAAAGTTCGTAAAATATAGTCAGAGCAGGCTGCGAACGTTGGACTTAAGGCGATAGGTCTTTTAATAGACGAACGAAAATATCATAACGTACGGAAGTACCGTAATAGGAAGATAAACAGTTATCTAAATTAAAGAACCCAACTAGGGAAAACAGAGTAAGGTTCGCAACGTATCTCAGAAAAGTAGGAGTGCTAGAACCGATTAAATAAAGAAGAACGGGGACTATAGACATTATCTCCAGAAAGCAGATGAACTATTCTAAAGCACTAGACTTGAGAAGTACTAGCTGCTATAAAATAAATCCATCGATCATCGATAGATTATCGAGGGGACCTCGATCCGAACAGACTTTCGCTAGGATCGATAAACTAGATCTAAAAAGGGAAGCCGTTCAAGCTAGAGAAATAGCCGGTCATCCAGAATAGGATTCGAAGAATTAGGATTCCAGGGAAAAGTAGATGTTTCGAGACTTTCGCATTCTGCAGGATAGGAAGCCGACATTGATTAAATTTCACCCTTGGAAACGGGAAATTAAGAGGTCACGTGTGATAGGCTAAGAAAATACGGCCTAGTGATCAAAAGTTGTGAAGTGTAAACCGATCAAGATTGTGTGTAAAAATAATATTTTTTAGTGTTTATTGTGTGTTCTAAAGGGATACACCAGTGTATTAAAAATGTTGTCAATGTTAAGTGTATTAAATATGTGTCAAGAAGTGTTTGTACATAAGATGAATTTCTATAATATGGAGTAAATTTTAAAGTGGGCCAAAATGAAACACCGCAAAAGGATAAAGGTCATGAGACGACCTTAATAACATGTGAGTAATGAATTTCATTATATTTTGGTGTCAGGGAATGATTGTGTACAAATCCACCGGAGTTTTTGAGTAAAAGGGATGTGTTTAAATAAATAAATACTGAATAAACAAGAACGCGATCTGAACAAAAATAGAAATTTGAGAAACTATAAATAATTATGTAAAGAATAAATCCAGTAGAGGAAATATATAAAATGTTAATGTATTTGACGACTGTCATAAGAGCAAGCGAAATATTAGTAATTATCATGAAAGATATTTAATTAAAAGTAAATTTGAGTTATATGAAAGAAATAGCTTTTGAGCTTGTGTAAAGAATAAAGATATGAAATGAATAATAATAATAACCAAGTAAGGAAATATTAAATAAAGGTCAAATTAATTGATGTGAATATAAGAGCGTTAGAGCCTTAATAAGAAGTATAGACATGATGTTTAAATGCATGTTCTTGGAATAGAGAAAGTTATCGTCAAAGGAAAAGAATAATATAAAAATTGAAATGTGTATCAATTGCTAATATGGTATTATCAGTTCTTTGGATGACGCTAGGCTTAAAAAAATGTATAGCGCAAAAGGAGCGCAATTAAAGTAAAATGTCACGCTAGGAACGCGTAAAAGTTAATGTACTTGGTAAATTACTTATGAGAGGTAGTTGATTGTAGCGAATTGAGATTTGGTATAAGTCCTCTCGTTGTGACGTAGTATCACGAGGCATTGTGTATGTTATTGAAAGGGAGCAAATGTATGGTATTGAGCGTAGGTCTTATAGCTATTGGCTGACCCTAAATCGCATTTTGTGTAGTCCTCTATATGGGAAAGGTTCCCGAGGCATGTGAAGAGATTCGAACTCAGAATCCTCTTATTTTGAAAGCCCCTTTATTATTCGTCGTTAATTACTCTTCCACAATCAATGCGGACCTTTCATAATTAATAAACGCCAAGATTACGAATGTGGTTTATGAGCCCAATAATATTGTTGTATGTACACGAAGAGTATAATGCCAGGTCTCCACAAAGAACTGAGAATGAAAAGATTGTGTTTTCTAAAAGCATTTAAAGAGAGCTCTAGCCGGGGCTAGACGGGAGGGATCCCGCATAGTCATAAATAACTCTCAAGTTTCACGGCCGGACCCTTGGTGTAGGAGGGTGTCTGGAGGCCGTCTTGTAAGGAGTAATGAATACACCAGGAGTGTTTAAAGTTGTTAATGACCCGGGCGTTGAACCGAGGTCCTTGTAGATTGATATTTCCGCTTGCCTGTTCAGATCGTAGTTTTTTTTATGTGATAATGGTCTTATAAGACGTAAGAAATAAATAACAATCCCTATTGTAATGTTGTATGGAAGTAGGATTCCACGAGTAAATTGAAGGCAACTAGGTTTCGGGAGTAACCATAGTTTTTTGACTGTGTCAAGTATCTTCATACTCTGGAGTACACAAGTAATTTCCTGATTACCTTAATGTATTTGTAATACTAGAGAGGGATGATAACATCTGAAAATATGTGAAAATGCCCAAATATTGAGTTAGAAAATTAACATGTAATTTTAAATGAAATTATACATTTGTTTGATGATTAAGTAAATATTTAAAAAGTAGTATTTGAGGTGTACAAAGAATGACACCATTATTACAGAAAGCATTGAGCTATAAGAGCTCGGAGTTATATGAAACTCACAGTTGATGCTTTATGGAAGTAAAAATAAGTAGGAATTGTTGGTTTATATGGAAACCATATGTTTTAATACAATATTTGTTTTATCATTATATTATTCCTTGTTCATTTGGAACAAGTAGATGATAAGGGTCAGTAATTTAATTGTTTAATTGTTTGTAGCGCCATAATTTTGATTAATTAAATGTGTTAAAATAGGAGTTGATTTTGTTGTTATTTTTGCAAGTGTATCCTCTAATTAATCCAAAATATGTGAGTCACAGAGTGGGGGAACTTACCGCTGCCCCGAAAATCCCGAATTGAGCTACGCTGGTATACTGTGATTTGCATATTTCTTGCTAAAAGGGCACATGGGGGGCATAGAAGTAATGTGCTGGATTAATAACTAGAGGAACACTTAAGTCGGTCATATCATGTAAAGTAAAGTAATGATAGGAATAGCTACAACGTAAAACATTAACTGACCGCATGGGTCCCTGGAAACTCATACCGAGCAGCCCTGAATTATATATCATTAAACCCCCCTATCTCTCATAAAATGGCGCCCAGTACGCAGGGCTGAGTTTTCCTAGGGAAAACCCGAGTTTTCTCGAAAAATCAAAATTTTCATTTTTTGAAAAAAATGATTTTTCGAAATTTTGAATTTTAAATACTTCCATAAAGGTTTATGAAATTGAATAAAAGTATCAAAAGGGTACGTTGTAGTAAACACCCGTACCAAAGTAAATTTTTAAAGAAATTGGGACAAAATGGTTCAGAGTATCATCTCTCAAGCATGTACTAGTGTGGTGGCATTAGTGGCCCACTGTATTCTAATAAGATGTTGACCATAAGGGATTTTAAGGAATGCCTAGGGGAGCATTTCAATAAAGAGATGGAGGAAACGGCAAAGATGTTGTTAAGTGAAGAGAGGCGGAGGCTCTCAAAAGATGTAAGGGCCGAGGGTCCAGATAAAGGTAAAATTACAGGTGATAAAGAGTACCCAAATAATGAAATTGTAAAGGTTTCTGTAGAAAGCATGCGTGCACCTGGAGACATAGTTACACGAAGAGAAGGTAACATGTCTGCAGACAAAAGGGTAAATGTTGAGCCTTTAGAGCTCCAAATGGAAAAAGAGAATTGTAAACTGATTCCAAGGGAAAATGTAATTAATACAGATAATGATAATGAAGAAGGTAATTTAAAGTCTCACGTAGTAATGCATGTTCAGGTAGGCTCAGAAAACGAAGGGAAAAAGAACGATAGTCTTTGCGTTCAGGATCAAGAAAAAGTAGAAATAGCGACTTGGGATGAAATAAAAGAATTCTTGGATATAATTGGAGAAATACGAGACGAGCACTATAGGATGAGGAGTGAACTTTGGGAATTTAGAGATGTAGACTCAAAGGAGGAAGAGAAAATAAAGGAGCAAAGGGAAGGTATCTCCGAGGAAATTGAGAAGATAGACAAACTTCGTAAGAGGGCAAGTAAAAATTGGTATAAAATATCCAAACAGGAATCAGAAGACTTGTACAAAGAAATCCCTAATGTGAAGGAGTCATTTAGGGAAACGAAGAAGGAATTTGTAGAACGTATGGTGAAAGAAGGAAAGATGGAATTAGTTTCGTGGGAGCAGATAAAAAGTTTCAGGGATGAAATTATGGAAATAAGGGGACAATGGTCGGAGATACATGATAAATGGAATCGTATTTGGTGGAATACCTTTTATCCAAAGCCAAATGAAAGTAATTATGTGCAAGAACAGAAAGATTGGATAGGAAAGGAGAATAGTAAGATGCATCAGTTTATAATGAGCATATATGAAGACCAGGATACAATAAGTATTCAGGAGTTAGCTGAATTAAGACAAGTTAATATTCAGGAATACAAAGAAATATTAAAGACCGTCCAAAAGAAATATGATGAATACATATTAGCAGAGGACCTCAAAGCGAAAGAAATGGTTATCCCAGTCATAAATGAAACAGTTGTCCAGACGGAAGTTGGAAAGCCAGCTAAAATTAAAGAAGAAAAAGAAGTCACGGTGCCAGAGGAGCCCAAAATTGATATTAAAGAAGAAAAACAAGAAGTAGAAATTATAATGACTCCAGTGGAAATTGAAGAAAACTTTGAAATCCTTCCTGAAGAACAAATGGAAATTCAAGAGGAAATAATAAGTCCAGACCAGGAGAACAACCAAGATGAAAAGGTTGAGCTGGAAGATCCAGATATAATCTCGGAACAGGAGATAACAAAAGAATTGATAGCTGAAGAAACGGAAATAATAATTCTTGAAGAAAGGGAGAAAGTAGAAGAAACAAAGATGGAAAATGTCAACGAAGCACCGATAGAAACAGAGGTTCAAGAGTTCACAGGAATTGAAAAAGAAAACCTAGAAGACATTCAGGAGGATCAAGAAGATAAAACGGCATTAGAAGGACCAAAATTGAAAGCCCAGATCCTTGAATTACTGATTAAATACCAGGACTGGCAACAAAAGGACAGAGAAAGGGAAACAAATGCCAATAAGAGCCAAGAAAACCTAAAAGAAAAAGACGAGATTGTTGGGAACAATGAAAAAATGAGAGGAGACGTCTCTGAAGAAAATCAAGAAAGAGGAAGACCGAAATTAGTAGTTGGTTTACAAGAAAATGGATACCCCATGGAAACAATGAAAGGAGGAGGAATAACATACGATGCCTTGGAGGAAGAGGATGCCCAGGCATATTTCAGCTGGAAGCTCCGTAAAAAGAAAGGGAGTGATAAAAAGAAGAGAAAGAAAGGAGCTCTGAAAGATCTAAAGAATTGGAAGAGTCGAAAAAAGAAATACTCTTTGGAAATGCCATCTCGATGCGAGATGAAGGAAAAGGATTATTCCATCATAAGCCGACGGGTTAAGCCGTTTGCAACCGTCAAAGAATAAGAGGAATAATAATATTTGTTTGAAATACCATCTCAAAAGGAGATGAGGAAGGGGGAAGAAAACCAGAAAGAGTCAGGTGAGGTTAGACCGAGCTCTTAAAAATCAAATGAAGTGTAACAGACTTGAAGTCTGAGTACAATAATGATGAAATGACGGGTAAAGCCAGTTGCACCCGCAAGGTAATTAACAGAAGGTCATTAAGTTGAAAATACATAATGAATAGAGAACAGACCGACAAGAAGTCCGTCTTATGAAAAGAAGAAAGGAAACCAACTGTTTGACTCGAGTTTGGAGAAGCATGCGCCAGACGAGGGTAGAAGTTGTAAACACCGAACGTGACAAGAAATTTATGACCCTGAGTGGAGACGTCTACTAGGGGGAATGAATGAATGGGACCTTTAAGAAGACCCAATACAAACACAGACCAGAGAGGAAGGGAACTTTAAAGAAATAATTGATTTTATTGAAGAAGAAAATTTCAATGTAATAAAGGAAAAAGAAAGAAAGGGTAGGGACAGAGCATACCCAACCTACACAATTAGTGGAAGGAACTTTAAGAAATGAAACAACAGAAGGTACGGATAACGTTATGATGGATTCGATGATAAAAGAAAGACAAAATTAATTGAAATAAATTTCCTCAAAATTTTTCGAAAATTTATTTATCCTAAGGAAGGGTGAGATGAACCCATGTGCCATAGGGTCCAAGGAGGTCGAATCCATGTATTTGGGGAAGAAATGAAAGAAACGTACAGTTTCTAATGTAACTTAGAGAAAGATCAAGCCAAGATGCTAGCCTAACGTTGTGCAAGCAACGAAAGCCAGGTGTTCGAGAGATGAGATCACCCCTCTTGACATTCAGAAAGGAGCTAGTCATGAGTATTAATAACCGAGTGGAAAATTCCCACTATTAGACAAGGAAGCCTGACTCGGAAATCAAGCTTAGCTTGCTGGAAAACGACAACACCGCCTATGCACCAGAAGAAGAATAATTAAATTTAACCCGTTTACGAGGATAAAAATAAGTTAACAATTACAGTACGGTGAATCATTTCGAATGAGAGATTTTTGTGTAATGAAAAACCTTTTAAATATTGCACAGGAAAAAACTGCAAACGCAAGTATACGTCATCGGGGATTTACCAAGGCCTGTAGAGAGGGGAGAGTACAAAAGAACAGCAACACCTACGCAGCTGAAGACTACAAAGTAATTAATATCTCCGAATTGCACGATCGATTCTTATGCGCAATGAGATTATTTGACATTGAGAAGACGAGCTTTCGGAAGGTATAATTTTTATAATTGTGCAACCATTATTTTAAAAGTTGGGCACGGAAAGGGCTAGAGTCTTATCTTTTTGTAGCGAAATAGTATAAAGATCCTGGCCTCACCAAGCCACACATGCAGTCTCGAACAGCCCTAGGGGGCGTTGCTACGCATCACGCAGTATCAGTCCGTCCAGGGGGACGCGACGCTGGAGCATCAACAGTATATGCAGTCATTCCGACAGCCCGTGAGGGGGCGTAAGGCTACATCACAGCATAGCAGTTCCAAACAGCCCGAGGGGGGCGTTGCTACGCATCAGTATTCAGACAGCCGTGTGGGGCGTCACTCTGCGTCACATCGAAGACAGTTTACCAGTACTCCTTGAGGGGAGAAACGCTGTAATACACCGCAGAATTAATATCCGATAGCCATAGGCGTCGCAGTATTAACAACTTGCTTGCCTCCATAAGAAGTTGTAAAGAAGAAATATTAAAGTATCGCCGTGTTAAAAAAATAGGAAAATCCTAGTTACAGGATTTAGGTCCGACAGTACACAAGTTTACAGTGAAAAGTTCGTAAAATATAGTCAGAGCAGGCTGCGAACGTTGGACTTAAGGCGATAGGTCTTTTAATAGACGAACGAAAATATCATAACGTACGGAAGTACCGTAATAGGAAGATAAACAGTTATCTAAATTAAAGAACCCAACTAGGGAAAACAGAGTAAGGTTCGCAACGTATCTCAGAAACGTAGGAGTGCTAGAACCGATTAAATAAAGAAGAACGGAGACTATAGACATTATCTCCAGAAAGCAGATGAACTATTCTAAAGCACTAGACTTGAGAAGTACTAGCTGCTATAAAATAAATCCATCGATCATCGATAGATTATCGAGGGGACCTCGATCCGAACAGACTTTCGCTAGGATCGATAAACTAGATCTAAAAAGGGAAGCCGTTCAAGCTAGAGAAATAGCCGGTCATCCAGAATAGGATTCGAAGAATTAGGATTCCAGGGAAAAGTAGATGTTTCGAGACTTTCGCATTCTGCAGGATAGGAAGCCGACATTGATTAAATTTCACCCTTGGAAACGGGAAATTAAGAGGTCACGTGTGATAGGCTAAGAAAATACGGCCTAGTGATCAAAAGTTGTGAAGTGTAAATCGATCAAGATTGTGTGTAAAAATAATATTTTTTAGTGTTTATTGTGTGTTCTAAAGGGATACACCAGTGTATTAAAAATGTCGTCAATGTTAAGTGTATTAAATATGTGTCAAGAAGTGTTTGTACATAAGATGAATTTCTATAATATGGAGTAAATTTTAAAGTGGGCCAAAATGAAACACCGCAAAAGGATAAAGGTCATGAGACGACCTTAATAACATGTGAGTAATGAATTTCATTATATTTTGGTGTCAGGGAATGATTGTGTACAAATCCACCGGAGGTTTTGAGTAAAAGGGATGTGTTTAAATAAATAAATACTGAATAAACAAGAACGCGATCTGAACAAAAATAGAAATTTGAGAAACTATAAATAATTATGTAAAGAATAAATCCAGTAGAGGAAATATATAAAATGTTAATGTATTTGACGACTGTCATAAGAGCAAGCGAAATATTAGTAATTATCATGAAAGATATTTAATTAAAAGTAAATTTGAGTTATATGAAAGAAATAGCTTTTGAGCTTGTGTAAAGAATAAAGATATGAAATGAATAATAATAATAACCAAGTAAGGAAATATTAAATAAAGGTCAAATTAATTGATGTGAATATAAGAGCGTTAGAGCCTTAATAAGAAGTATAGACATGATGTTTAAATGCATGTTCTTGGAATAGAGAAAGTTATCGTCAAAGGAAAAGAATAATATAAAAATTGAAATGTGTATCAATTGCTAATATGGTATTATCAGTTCTTTGGATGAAGCTAGGCTTAAAAAAATGTATAGCGCAAAAGGAGCGCAATTAAAGTAAAATGTCACGCTAGGAACGCGTAAAAGTTAATGTACTTGGTAAATTACTTATGAGAGGTAGTTGATTGTAGCGAATTGAGATTTGGTATAAGTCCTCTAGTTGTGACGTAGTATCACGAGGCATTGTGTATGTTATTGAAAGGGAGCAAATGTATGGTATTGAGCGTAGGTCTTATAGCTATTGGCTGACCCTAAATCGCATTTTGTGTAGTCCTCTATATGGGAAAGGTTCCCGAGGCATGTGAAGAGATTCGAAGTCAGAATACTCTTATTTTGAAAGCCCCTTTATTATTCGTCGTTAATTACTCTTCCACAATCAATGAGGACCTTTCATAATTAATAAACGCCAAGATTTCGAATGTGGTTTATGAGCCCAATAATATTGTTGTATGTACACGAAGAGTATAATGCCAGGTCTCCACAAAGAACTGAGAATGAAAAGATTGTGTTTTCTAAAAGCATTTAAAGAGAGCTCTAGCCGGGGCTAGACGGGAGGGATACCGCATAGTCATAAATAACTCTCAAGTTTCACGGCCGGACCCTTGGTGTAGGAGGGTGTCTGGAGGCCGTCTTGTAAGGAGTAATGAATACACCAGGAGTGTTTAAAGTTGTTAATGACCGGGGCGTTGAACCGAGGTCCTTGTAGATTGATATTTCCGCTTGCCTGTTCAGATCGTAGTTTTTTTTAATGTGATAATGGTCTTATAAGACGTAAGAAATAAATAACAATCCCTATTGTAATGTTGTATGGAAGTAGGATTCCACGAGTAAATTGAAGGCAACTAGGTTTCGGGAGTAACCATAGTTTTTTGACTGTGTCAAGTATCTTCATACTCTGGAGTACACAAGTAATTTCCTGATTACCTTAATGTATTTGTAATACTAGAGAGGGATGATAACATCTGAAAATATGTGAAAATGCCCAAATATTGAGTTAGAAAATTAACATGTAATTTTAAATGAAATTATACATTTGTTTGATGATTAAGTAAATATTTAAAAAGTAGTATTTGAGGTGTACAAAGAATGACACCATTATTACAGAAAGCATTGAGCTATAAGAGCTCGGAGTTATATGAAACTCACAGTTGATGCTTTATGGAAGTAAAAATAAGTAGGAATTGTTGGTTTATATGGAAACCATATGTTTTAATACAATATTTGTTTTATCATTATATTATTCCTTGTTCATTTGGAACAAGTAGATGATAAGGGTCAGTAATTTAATTGTTTAATTGTTTGTAGCGCCATAATTTTGATTAATTAAATGTGTTAAAATAGGAGTTGATTTTGTTGTTATTTTTGCAAGTGTATCCTCTAATTAATCCAAAATATGTGAGTCACAGAGTGGGGGAACTTACCGCTGCCCCGAAAATCCCGAATTGAGCTACGCTGGTATAGTGTGATTTGCATATTTCTTGCTAAAAGGGCACAATATCTGACATGAATTACATGATTTGAAAGTTGACAAAAAATATCCAATCAACCATTGTAGTTACAATGTCAAACACAAAGACAAAATCAGCATGAACTTTTAAGTTACGGGAAAATTCTATGAAATAGACTATGCAGGAAATTTGGAAATACACATCAGAAGTTTGCAACACCATCCTTCTAGCCTATATAAATTATCGACATGGAAAGTGTGCACTGCCCCTAACATTAAACCAATTTATCAATAACACAAGTCAACAATCAAAACATTTTGTGTTGAGTCAATCATTTAATGCATATATTCTGTCTACATTGAACAGTAACAAAAAAAAACGCCATTCATAATCAATTAAGTTTGCTTTAATTCTTTATGTAATGATAAATACATATCTAAAGTTTTGGCTGACTGTTCAGGGTGAATCGGCTTTGAACACATAAGAGAGGGAATATTTTAAGACTTAACCTCAGCTCACCTAACATAACCTAAATTTACCTTCCTTTGTCCTTTGGACTGATCCCTATGGACTGGCCCTTGCATTTTATCCAAATTATGTCAAAGGGTCCCCGCCACAGGGACCCGTCAACAAGGACCCGTCCTCCGGAACCCGTAAAAAAAATGACTCCCTTCAAAAAGGACCCGTCCAAAGGGGGCTAGTCAACAGGGACCAGTCCAAAGGGATACATCAACAGAGATCAATCAAAAGGGGTCAATCAACGGGGATCAATCAGTTAAGCTACGGCAGCCATTTTGGAACTTTTTGATCACACCTCGTAGGGTTAGGTTAGGCTGAGTTAAGCTACGACCGCCATCTTGGGACTTTATGATCACACCTCGTAGGTTTAGGTTAGGTTAGGTTAGGCTAGGTTCAGTTAAGCTATGACCACTATTTTTAAAAATTTTTGATCGCACCTCGTAGGTTTAGGTTAGGTTAGGTTAGGTTAGATTAAGTGAAGCTACGGCCGCCATTTTGAAACTTTTTGATCACACCTTGTAGGTTAGGTTAGGTTAGGCTAGGTTAGGTTAAGTCACAGCCACATTTTTGAAACTTTCTGATCACACCTCGTGGGATAGGTTAGGTTAAGTTAAGCTACGGCCGCCATCTTGTTACGTTAGGCTAGGTTAAGTTAAGCTACGGCCGCCATCTTGTTAGGTTAGGCTAGGTTAAGTTAAGCTACGGCCGCCATCTTCAATGAAAAGGGGAAAGCGCGTCATGTAAGTCGTTGCGCGCCGCCGCCGTGGGAACATAGGTGTTTATCAGCAATCTCCGGCAATGTTCGGGAGAGTAACTTTGAAAAGTAGCTGAAACTCGGTAGTCGAAAGCATAGCTTGACCCGTTTCTTACCTATATGACAAGGTTAGGTTAGGTTAGGTAAATTTAGGTTATGTTAGGTGAGCTGATGTTAAGTCTTAAAATATTCCCTCTCTTATGTGTTCAAAGCCGATTCACCCTGAACAGTCAGCCAAAACATTAGATATGTATTTATCATTACATAAAGAACTAAAGCAAACTTAATTAATTATGAATGGCGTTTTTTGTTACTGTTCAATGTAGACAGAATATATGCATTAAATGATAGACTCAACACAAAATGTTTTGATTGTTGACTTGTGTTATTGATAAATTGGTTTAATGTTAGGGGCAGTGCACACTTTCCATGTCGATAATTTATATAGGCTCGAAGGATGGTGTTGCAAACTTCTGATGTGTATTTCCAATTTCCTGCATAGTCTATTTCATAGAATTTTCCTGTAACTTAAAAGTTCATGCTGATTTTGTCTTTGTGTTTGACATTGTAACTACAATGGTTGATTGGATATTTTTTGTCAACTTTCAAATCATGTAATTCATGTCAGATATGTTGGAATTTTTGTTCATGTGTGAAGCTATCAAGTACCGATACCTAATTGGTTACACAACTGTTTCATAATGAAAATCTTGATCTCTGATTCATTGGAGAACTGTTTACGCTTGTCTAAACCAAGACTAACTGACTACTCACTGCTAAGGTTTAGAAATTACATTTACTCAAATCACATTCTGGTAAAAAAGATCAAGACTACTATAAACTGCTACCACTCTTCCACCACTTTGCTAACACTTTTCTACCATTTGACTCTCACTTTTGCTCTTACTTTCTACTGCACCTACTACAAACTATCATTTTTATTATCGAGTTAACTTTACTAGAGATTAGTTTATGCTTAACAGTTGACATGGAAGTATCAACGACTAGCTATGGTAAGCCATGTGCTTACTATAAAGGATATGCATATATTGTAAAATGAACTAATAAAAATGGAACTGTTATTTGGTGCTGTTCGAAACAACGATCTAAAAAGTGTCGAGGAATGATTAAAACAAAAGGCTCCAGCATACTTATTTCAATCGATCATCATTGTAAATCTCAAAATAATACTCATTTAAATGGACAAAATAATCGAACCAAGGTAAAAAAGCAAGACCAAGAAAAGAATAGTGTGGCTCAAGATAGCGCTTTGTTTGTTAAAGAGCATTTATTCTCTCCTGAAAAAGACATGTTAGGACAGTCGTTAACGTCTAAGAAACCTCTAACACTATCAAAGACAACACAAACTATGCCAAGGGTTGTTGCATTACAAGATGAACAAAAAGGATTAGATAGTAATAGTGATGATGTTTATATTGATGATAATTATATTGATGATGATAACCATGATGATGATGATGATGATTATGATGATGATAATGGTTTACACCCAAAAAAATCATTTGTTAAATTTGTTCACTGGAACAATCCAAATAAGCTAATCCAGCGGCTTCAGTACTTGCATACCTGTAAACAGGCTGGTCATACTAAATATGAGGAAGAACTTTTGGATATAGAAAATGAGCTTCGTGATGCTAAAATTATAGTGTAATGAATCCATGTAACCACTTAAACTATTTCTTAACAATACATGTAATATTTTCTACCACTTTGCTACCACTTTTCTAGTTTGCTACCACTTTTCTACCACTTTGCTACCACTTTTCTACTACTTTTCTGCCACTTTTCTACCACTTTTCTAGTTTGCTACCACATTTCCACTACTTTGCTACCACTTTTCTATTACTTTTCTGCCACTTTTCTACCACTTTTCTACCACTTTTCTACCACTTTGCTACCACTTTGCTACCACTTTTCTACCACTATGTTACGAATTGTCTACCACTTGTCTACCACTTTGCTACCACGTTTCTACCACTTTTCTATCACTTTAAACTGTACATATTAAATATAAAAGCCGACGCTAAATAATTCTATTACCAGAACAGAGATAACCTTTGTAGTGTGCAAATCATACTAACAGGTTAGTTACTACTATGGAACTTACTACAATTAACCGAGATAAACAACGTGTACTCTATAAAGGCTACTCTTATAACTATAGACGACAAAATGTAAAAGGAATACTATTCTGGCGATGCTCAAATCAGAGGTCAACAAAATGTCGAGGCAATATGAAAAGTAGAAATGGTGTGGTTTTAAGTGTGAGTGATCATCAATGTGGTGCACCAGACAAAACACTGATGGTGTTGACAAAAAATCATCAGAATGTTAAAAAGTTAGTACAAGAGAAAGATGTTGCTACTCAAAATAGTGCATTGTTTGTTGAGCAACGTTTAACCCCTGTTGTAAAAGTTATGTCGTATCCATCTTCCACGCCTCAAGAATCATCAACATCACAGACTATGCAAGAGGTAGTGTTGTTGTTGTTTTAAGGGGCTGAACTACAAAGTCATCTGCCCTTGATATGCAAGTGGATCGAAAAGGACTAGATAGTAATAGACAAAAGAGAGTTGTAGTTTGCATATAACTATTGTACAAGTACTTACATTAAATAAATAAAAATATTGTATGGGTATTGTCTGTTTTTCTTAATTGCTATCCCTATATCCCACTATTAATGCAATTGTTAACCATCAACAGTCTCTGACTATGTTCGCAAAGAGAGTGACCTTAAACAATACACTCTATCTATGGTTTGTGTACCGAGTACACAATAATACAGTGTGGTCAAGCCATGTTGAGGCAATAGTTATATCAGGTAAGGGTTTCGAACCCTTGCTTTCTTGTACAGAAAAGTTGAACTTATGTCAAACACCATAACCACTCGGTCAACCTGACAGTTACTAATTTAATTATTTTTGTGGACTTGAATGTTTATAAAACTTTTTCCAGTATACATTGACTAAACCACTTGTTTGTTTTGAAATATAGATTTTGTTTTGTTTGACCATAACATTGCAGTTATGTGTCTTGTGAACTGGGTGTTTAATATAGGGTTAAAGGCATTTTAAAATAATTTTAGGAAAGCTCTTAGGATCGTGTCATGGGTTTTAGTAATGCATTACTGTTCGTTGACTAACATTTACCGTTACACAACATTATTTTGGTGAGCTCTACATGTTGTTGTTTGAGTCGTCAGTCTTTTGACTGGTTTGATGCAAATCTCCATGCCTCCCTGCCCCAAGCGAAACGTCTCATCTTTATATAACTACCACACCCTACATTCAAGGCTATCTGTTTAACATATTATAACCTTGGATCTCCCCCACAAGCTCTTGGGTTCAATTCCTAGGTTTAACACAAACTTTTAAAAGTGGTATGACAACGTAAACTAGTCTACTCAGTCTCGAGTGGTCTAAATAAGTAGAGAGGGTTTGATTCACACCTCAACCATAGAGCACCATGTTCTTAAAAAAAATGATAACCATTTGTTCAATTTCACATTTCACACATTGCAATTTGTCAATTTTCCATTTTGCATTTTTTTAAATGACAGTTTGATGTTTTTCAATTTCATGATATGGAAACATGGATTTTTCCATTTTCATATTTACACATTTGTCAATTTCCCATTTGCATATATTTTCTTTAATGTCCGTTTAAGGTTTTTAAATTTTGTCTATATGGAAACATGGATTTTCCATTTTGCTGTTTACAAATTTTTTATATATTTATTTTGTGTATGTTGAAAAACGATATTTCCAAAACAAGATTTTTTATTTTTCATTTTATGATTTTTTAAATAATCTTAATGTGAGTGCTTGACCATGGCAATAATACAGTCTATCTATGTGTTAGCGGAACCATAGAGGCTTATACTACTGCAAGTAAGAATGTTTTACAAAATAACGACTATCTACCACTGCATTTGAAAAACAAAACGATTGAAAATGTATTTTCCATTCATATATAAGTGCTGATTCTCCCTCTCCCCCACCCTACCTCACCGTATTTTCTCTGGTCAAACAACCAATGCTACCCACATATACACAAGCTTTCTATATATCTCTCTCTATATATATATATATGTTTTCTCTTGTCCACAAGATAAAAATTATCATTGCTGGATTGTATCCTGCACTGTTTATGCGACATACCTTTGCCAGTTCATAAAACCGTTAGGTATTTCTCTACACATAACGATTTTACCACTGCTTTACCTACGCCTTTTGCTTGTTTGGCTTTCTTACAGTCTAGTATGTGATAGGAAGCATTAAATGTATGTCAAACCCAGTCCACGTTTGTATTTGTAATCTAAGTAATAATTTGAAAAGAGACAAGTGTAATCAGTTTTAAACATTATCTCTGCTTTTATTTGTTTGTTTATGACATGCATATTAACCTAAAATCAAACCCTAGTCTACCTTAGTGAAAGGTTAACGGTTTAACCACTGCGTTACCATACCCTTTTTTCTTAGTTTGATTCGTTCTAGGCCTTAGAGCTAGAAATCGAATTAAGATCTCCAGTGAAAGAGGCACTTGTGCTCACCACTATAGCACGTAATGTTTAGCTGGTAACATTAGACATCCGAAAATGATTGTATTTCTGTTAGCCAAGCATTTCTGTCATTTGCCTACTGTGTGAGCTCTGCCAGCAAGACAGTTTAGTTTAGAACAAGTGTGTGTATATATTATTAGCCTCAGATATTTAAAGCTTGTTGTGTGTAGCGACCATCTTATCCCTGTAACCACTGAGCAAGTTTTAACTGTCAACCCATAAAAACTGCATAGGATAGTTGTGTGAGGTTCATGGACTTGGGTGTGTGCATAAGCACCATGCACTAGCTTTACCTTACCCTCTATAGGTAGAGCGTTATCCCTTTCCTTTTTTGACATTACCAATGACCACATCCACCCACAAGTTATACACTTAAACCCTTGGCTTGTTTTCGATTAGGATTGGTTCGGTTTGGTTGGGTTTGATTCAGCTTGGTTCAGTTTAGTTCAATGTAGTCACCATTTTGTTTCATTTGCTATCCTCTTTAACCAATTAATTAAAGATAGTCTACTCTTAATTCTTGAATCAATAAATCCGATTTTGTATACACGGTTTGTCATTTATTAACCCATGCCTGCAACCTATACTCTCTCTGTACTACAGTCTGATCTGAAAACAAGTTCCAATAGTGAAAGACTTGACAGTCACCATACATGTAGCCTACACTAGTTCTTTCTCTACCTAGCTATGTTTCATCACTCACGGTAAACAACTCACATGTCCGTATCCAATTATTAATTTATAAAATCTCAGGTCAATGACCTTAATATTTTGGATATTTTAGGTAAATTCATTGGTCATGGGAAAGAGTTGACCATTCTAAGTCCTATGACACCTCACATGTCGATATCCAAGTATTAGTTTGTATAATCTCAGGTCATTGGCCTTGTTGTTTTGAATATTTGGGGTAAATTCATTGGTCATGGGAAAGGGTTGGCCATCCTTAGTATTATAACACCTCACTTGACTCTCTCCCATTATTAGTTATCGAGATATTAACAACAGTGCAGTTAGGCCCTTTTAACAAACATTAAATATATATTTAAAAACAGAGCGTCACCCCGAGTGCTAGGACCCCACATACAAGTCCCTAGCCTTATTGGTTCGCGAGATATTAACAAAAGTGTAGTTAGGCCCTTTGTTAAAATGTCAAAAATACATTCAAAAAGAGAGTGTCTGCCCAAGTCCAACGACACCTCACAGGTCAAAATCCCATCATGGGTCCAGGAAATATCAACAAATGTGTATTTAGGCCCCTTGTCAAAATTTCAAAAAATACATTTAAAAAGGGAATGTCATCCCATGTGCTACGACCCCTCATACAAGTCCCTAGCCTTATTGGTCCACGAGATATTAACAAAAGTGTACTTAGGCCCTTTTGACAAAAATCAAAAATACATTGAAAAACGGGGCGTCATACCAAGTCCAACGACCCCTCATACAAGTCCCTAGCTTTATTGGTTCATGAGATATTAAAAAGCCAATAACCTATTAGTTTTGGATCTTTTGGTTATTTTTTTTAAATAACTCATCTATAAATCATTATTTAAATAGTCCGCCCTCTTACGAAAACCCCAAGTGCGCATGCGTAAAAACAGAAAACAAACATGTTAATTCATAGTAACAATCGGCTCTTCACATGCGTTTCATGTGGAACAACGTTTAATTTCATCATAGCATTAGAGACCATGGGCCAGTCCATAGGGACCAGTCCAAAGGGACCGGTCTAAAGGGATAAGTCCAAAGGGACTCATCAACAAGGACTCGTCCACAAGGACTCGTCCACAGGGACTCGTCCACAAGGACGTGTCATCAATGACCTGTCAACAATAACCCGTCCACAGGGATCCGCTCCCCCACCCTCTTACAAAAGCCCTGAGTGGGCATGCTAATTCATAGTGGCTTTGCACCGTACACATGCACTTTATGTGGAACAACGTTTAAATCCACATCGGCATTCAAACTCTCACATGTTGCAATTGGAAAGAGAGATCCTCTAAAAAATTGCAATTTTCACCCCTAGTAGGGGAAGGTTTTATTTTTGGGGTTGAAATGTGTTGTCCATTGGAAAGGGGGTATCAGCCCGAGTTCAATGACACCTCATTCGTCAAAATCCGACCACGGGTTCGGGAGTTATCGGGCTACCGCCATCTGGTGTGGAGGGTGTGGAGGTGGAGGATTTAGAACTCTCACAAAACCACTACTGACAAAAATTCTGTTTTTGCGCGCGACCGTCATAAACCAGTCTGAAACGCGTTAATAACTCAAAATTCCGTGGAAATTCCGAAAAAACAGACAATTTTTCATTTTTATATGTATAGAGATATAATAAGGAATGTCTCTCTGTTCGTCTTTTATGCGCTCATAAACCTTTCATCCGATTGCGATCAAATTTTGGTGAGTTGTTGTACACACTTTCGGGATGTTCATAGGCATAGTGAATCCATTTCACAATAGATAGCGCGCGAGTAGTTTAAACAAATGCTTAATGGCGATGCGTTCATATACAATTCATCCGATTGCGATCAAATTTTGGTCAGTTGTTGTGCATAGTCCCGGAAAAGTAATAGGCGTAGTAAATGCAATTTACAATTGATGGCGCGCGAGTAGCTTCAACAAAATGGCGTGCGTTTGTTTCAAGAAAGTCCCACATGCGTTCATATACCATTCATCCCATTGCAATGAAACTTGGATGAGAGCTTGTGTACACTACAGGCAAGGTACCTGGCTTAGTAAATCCACATAACAATAGGTACCACACGAGTAGATTCAACAAGTGAGCGACGACGGGCGAAGCGTTTCAAAAATGTCCTGTATGCATTCACATACCATTCGTCCGATAGCGATGACACTTGGGTGAGAGGTTGTGTACACTACAGGCAAGGTTTCTGGCTTAGTAAACCCATGTTATAATAGGTAGCGCACGAGTAGATTCAACAAATGAGCGACGACGCGCTATGCGTTTCAACAAACTCCCGTATGCGTTCATAGTACCATTTGTCTGATAGCGATGAAACTTGGGTGAGATGTTGTGTACACTTCAGGGAAGGTTTCTGGGTTAGTAAATCCACTTTACAATAGGTATCGCACAAGTAGATTAAACAAATGAACGACGACGCGCGAAGTGTTTCAACATAGTCCCGAATGCGTTCATATACCATTCGTCCGATAGCAACTATATATTGTTAAGGATGTTTGATTGTTCTAACCCGCGCCTCCCACCATTTGTTAGGGATGTTTGATTGTCTAACCCTCGCGCCCTCATTATTTGTTAAGGATGTTTGATTGGTCGGAGGGCTGAGGTGATCCATTTAAGAGGTATTCACCCCGCGCCTTCAGTATTTGTTAAGGATGTTTGATTGGTGCCTTAACCATCATTAAAAAGGGGTGTTGATTATTGGTCATCTTTGCATCTACGGGGATTTACTAGGATGTCTTATGAAGAACTGTGAACACGTTTAGAGAGCAATTTACATACAGGGGAACTGGCGGGAGGTATACTCACCTAGCTTACCTCAATGTGGCTTAGTAGGCCACACGCTTGCTGTGCATCGCCTCCTGCTGGGCAGCGTTCAATGGAGATCTTAAACTAGGTACTAATCTAAAGGGAAGGGCTTCTTAATCTAAACGAAATAAAAAGGTAATCATTAGACTGTTCAAAAATGGGGTTTATTATGTAATAGTAGCAAGGGCAATAGGGTAGGATGGAAATAATAATCTAGGGGGAAAAAGGAATCTAGCAGGCACGTTATCACTCACCCCACCGTTGATACCGGTCTTCTATGATGTTGGTGGCGTTGGGACTCGATATGGGGCGATGCCCCATATCGGTCCGGCGTAGCACAACTCCGATAGAGTGTAAGACTGTAAGTGAAGGTTCAGAAGAGTCCACGTTCCAATTAGAGACCGCGGCGCGTGTTCGTACCTTTATTTATAGGTAAAATGTGCCTGGTCAGTCCACTCAGCGGTATGTTGGGAGTGTAATGTCCGCTGTGTCCTGTCTACCTTCTTGCTGTTAGACCCTAGGTCTATGACCTAAGGCTTACTCCGTAGTCGTGTTGCCATGTCGTCTTTTACGTAGTTACTTCTGATTATATTTTATGTATGTGTAGGCACAGTCCTTTTATAAAGGGCTGGGGCTAGGACAAGTCGCCTCCCTGTTTTAAGAATCGTCCTCGATTATTGGACTAGACGTGGGGGCGGAAACTTTTATTTTCTTCTTTCTTCTTCTCCTTCTTCTTTTTCTTTCCTTTCGTCGATGTAAATTTGTTTTCGATTCGTCGTATCGTCCTTCGTCGCTTCAGGTCTTCTTCGTAGGTGAGAGGGTGAGTGAAATTGTACCGTTCTAAGGGTTGGAACGCGTGGCAAGAGTGTTGGGGTGGTTTGTTTTACAGTCATTCCATAGCAGATAGTTCTCTGTATCTGTCTACATCCCATATTGTATTATTGACATAATCTGTGTTGCCTATTTGGCAGAGTTGAAATTTGCATAAAAGTATTGACATTGTTTTGTTAAAATTGAGAAAAAAATGGAATTTCAGCGGAGATATAAATTGAAAGAAATGAAGTTGAAAGATATATCTTGAATGGAATCGCATAGGAAATTTACATAATTAGCACCGTACTCGGACTAGTGCGTGACTTGCGTACGACGCCGTCAAGCCGAGCCCTGCCGCGAGGATGCATGCATAACTGTAATCTTCCTACGATGGAAAATGATGCTGTAAGGAGCTTAAGTAATGGCGAGCCCTCGTGAACTAGTACGCGACCTCTGTAGCGTGTGTAAAAAAGGGAGAGAAAAAAATATAGTGTATCGTATGGGTTACTCTAGGCCAAGTGTAGCTATGAGGGTGCGCTACTATGATTAACCTCCTTACAACGTGGGGATGATAAAAGAAATGAAAATTGTAGAAATATCCTAGAAAACGTGAAATTCCGTCAAAGTTACTTGATTATGTGCGTAAAAAACATGTAGTTATGGTATGAAGATAAAAATTAACATTGAAGTGTTGGAAAGAAATAGCTGAAGGCTCCTGCCTAAATCGGCTGACATTCTAGTATGGTTTGTAGGTTTTGACTGTTGTTGCTGCCATGCGTGTTGGAACTTTGGTCTTGCGTCACGTTCGTCCTGGGGGCATCCTGCATGAATGTCCTACTGGGGAATTACAGAATTGTACAGCGTATAATTAGTCTGAAATCAGAAATCTCTCTTTACGTTTTGTACAGAGGGATTGGTTCACCCTGGTACCGTTATTTTTTTTCACTGAAGTTCGTTACGTCGTACGAGTTAATCTCGTTACTTAATGTCTGCATTATGACATATATACTAATATCCTTATAAACTAACGTGCAATATGTATTCATTGACATATTGTTTATTGTGGTCATACACTATACCACGTCCTATATGCGTCGTTGTAAAACTGCAACATGCTTCCTTAAGCATTTAGCTGCGTAGATACTCTTATATTTCGTAGACCTGGAATCCTTTATATTTGCAAAAAAACTTTCTTATACATTGACGTAGACCTTTGCGATAGCTGAGAATTAATTCTTAAGTATTACTTTTGCACTTTCTCAGCGTGAGTTAAGCGACGTATTCGCTTCTTAATATATAGATATGCAGACATTATGTAAGGATACTCGCACTACGTGTACACTGGATCGTTAAGTTTAAATGGATGATCGTTAAAATGGCGACTGTTTCGTCCGGAAGTAATTTAAATGGGAAATTATGTATTGCCTCTACGGGCTAACTTGGGAATTCTGTGCACTGTATAGAACTTCAGGAAATAGAAATTAATACGATAATATTATCTGAAAAAAAAATTACATTTATTATTGACATGTGATAATTGCCTGGAAAAAATAACACTGTTAATGACATGGTATTTAAGACCCTTTTGTAAAACTTGCCACGTTATATTGGGGGGGGGGAGGTGATTTACTATCTAACTTAATTCTTAATGCTAAACCTAATATTACTATCTTTTCTTACCTAAATATACTATGTACATGGGATAAGGTGGAATAACGTGTCTGGACAGGGGTAAAAAAAATCTCTTGAAGGGAGGGGGGGGGGGGCGATATATATTAAAGGTATTTCTTAAATATTTAAGCTCTCTAGAGTGTATCCGCAGCCATGATAATTTTCTAAAGTGTACCTTCAATGAGGTGGCTACCTTTGCTCCTTAATAAAATTAATAGGGCTGTATCTTCACTGAAATGCCTATCTTTGCTCCGTAAGAAAAATAATGGGGCTGTGTCTTCACTGGCATGATAATTTTTGCTCCGTAAGCAAAATAATGGGGCTGTAACTTCACTGAAATAGCTACTTTTGCACTTTAGTAAAACTAATGGGGGCTGTATCTTCAATTAAATGCCTACCTTTGCTCCGTAAAAAAAATGCGGTTGCTCTATATGGACTTACTAATATTATGCCTGAGTTGCATAGTTTTATTTCTTGTACTTATTCTGTTGCCTTCTTGTCGTAGAAAATACGGATGCATGTGATTATGTATCTCAGCCAAGTGGTGTCTAATACGCAGGGTGGTATCGAGACTAAGAGAGCCTAGAAAGACTTCCTTTACCAGTGGACCGGCGAAACACGTAACATGGTATGGGGCATTAAGTACGTATAGTAATCCAGTGACCTTCGTCCAATTTGCAATGTAGTATCGGTAACCCGAGTGACTAAGAATGCAGATTGTGGTTTGCGAAAACTACGGTTTCTGTTCAAAATGGCTTACCCAGTTGACCCATACGTATAGTGGTTTGGTTTACTATTACACAGCCTGCGCTAGGAGTTACCTCCGTATCGAGTGACCTCCCACGCGCATTGCCATCCTTGGTCTATGACACATGTGTAAATTGCATCCTCCTTTTGTTGCTCCGTAATCTTAATATATTGAAAGATTATGAATTTATCACAAATAATCATAATACATTGAGAAAAAAATTATTAATTCAATTTTATTTATTAGTTTCAGCGTATGTGTAGTTTCCTTTTCAATATTGGTTACTCTTTATATAGAAAATCAGCAAATGTGTCCAGCGGTGTAGGTTTCAGATTACCTACTATGCTACAATATCATAAAACGTGTCACTATCTCCTCATGTTATACATAATACCAAAGAGATATCGCCTGTTGGCAGACTGTCAGTACTTCGATACAGGACGCATTCCATCGGACGTTAAATCCATGATGTATTGGGTTTATTTTTAATATAAACATCTCCTAACATCTTATCAGAATACTATAAAGTTATCGGCTGTTGGCAGGCTGTTCGTACTTCGATACAGAACGCATCCCAGCGGCCGTTAAATTCATTATGTATTGGGTTTATTTTAATATAAATATCTCCTAATATCTTATCAGAATACTATAAAGATATCGGCTGTTGGCAGGCTATCCGTACTTCGATACAGAACGCGTCCCAGCGGCCGTTAAATTCATTATGTATTACGTTTATTTTAATATAAATATCTCCTAATATCTTATCAGAATACTATAAAGATATCGGCTGTTGGCAGGCTGTCCGTACTTCGATACAGAACGTGTCCCAGCGGCCGTTAAATTTACTATGTATTAAGTTTGAATTGACCGCCACAAGATGTATAACGTGGAGGGATTAATTCCCTGAAGGTATTAGAACGAACGTCATCTAGGTGAAAGGGGTGGCTATTTCCTTTCAAAGTTCAGTAGTTCTGGACTACTTCTTACGTGTTCAGTGGGTTGGCTAGGTCCCTGAATCTGAAATGATAGTCGTCGGTCGCCGGTTGTCATTATTATACTGACCAATGTACCTGTAACTAATTACTTCCCTCTGGGTGTGACGTTTCTACTTTTAAGCATTTGGCTTGCGTAAATTGCGGACTTTGGACCACGGTTTGGACATTAATCTTATTTATTAATGGCATTTGTTATCAACGTAGGTGTGTTAATATCTCCTTTATCTCTTCCATACTACCCTTATCTCAAAGCGAGGTGCTCCCATGGACCTGTTGCAAGATATCAATAACGTCGTGTTCTTGAGGCTGTGCGAACCCTTGTGCCAGCTCAAGATATCTATAATATATTTCTTCAACTTCACTTAAAAACACTTAATACTTATTACTAATATACTAACGATGATACTCTTGATAACAATTGTCGTACGTTGCGATGTTGCCCTGCTGTGCCCAAGTCCGTGCTTACGCATGTATGCTATACTGATATCGCCGTCCATTTGTCGGCGTTTTTCATAAATTCCTACTGGATTACTTTCTCACCTATGTTACTTCGTGAGGGAACGGTGTTTTCTTTGCTCACTGAATATTCTGTTTGAAATATACTACTGGAAAAAGAATTCTATCTTAAGAGTGTACTCTACGCTTACATCTTTAAAATCATTAGTTCGTTTTTCTACTATCGCACGCTTCGCAATACGTGAATGAATGTATGGAAAACAAAATAATAAAGGCAAATTTATGCAAAGTCATCTGGCGTGTGAGTGAATAGTGCCAGGAATTGAACTCAAGGTGTCTGGCTTCCGCTCGAGTGCGTCTGTACGCTGAGCTAGCTAGACAGTGTCAGGTTTAATGTCCTCTCGGCGGACGGTGTGCTCAGCACGTGTCTGTCATATGGCATAGTGGATTGTGTTACAATGGACAAATAAGCATTTCCTCTGGGGTCGGCTTTCATAACAAAAGAGAAACTGTAGTACGTCTTGACTGAATGCGTTTACAAACTAATTAATGCGGCACCTTGCAGAAATGTGATTGCAAGGTCTCCTAACTCTATGTAAGCATGTAGCCAATACTACCTTCCGCTAAGTTATACTAAAATGGATTCAGAAGAAAATATTATAGCCTACAATCATATACAATGTATAGTTGCACTGCTGTAAAAAATACAAAGTTATTTACTCATTCTAACTTATCCTATGGGATATCACAATCTTATTCCTAATAGAGCTTAATTGTGGAGGGGGGGGGGGGGGGGGTTAATCTGAAATAAGGAGCAATTTTCTGAATATAGTAGGGTAGTTATCAATACCTCTTCCTACTAGGCTTCCGTTAATATTCCTAGTGACTTATTAGATAGGGGTTGTTAATATTCAAATTGCTTGGCGTAAGAGGTGTCTATCGCGAAATCTTAACAGGGTGGGGGTGGGGGGATTATAATTATTGAGTAAAAAAATATCGTCTAACTTAATCTACTAAAAAAAATTCTGCTCGGGGGGGGGGGGGGGGGGTTGAAATTGTCTCACTCGCTTCGCTAATGTAATGAGTATAGGAGGCGTTTGTTGCTAGACGTGTTGTTTAAGATGGGGGCGTTTAAAAATGTATTAGTTACTGGGGCGGGTTTGGGTGGGTACCAAAAATAATATTTGACCCGTACTTCAAAAATTTTTCTTAATTTTGGGTAACTTTTGCTTGGCTAAATAAGAGGGTTTTAGGGACTTTTACCGTAGAAGTTCGTTGTCTGAACTCCTTTAGGCGTTGTCTTACGACAACGTCACGGTACCCCGGTCCCCTACCATTTGTTAAGGATGTTTGATTGTTCTAACCCGCGCCTCCCACCATTTGTTAATGATGTTTGATTGTCTAACCCGCGCCTCCCACAATTTAGTTAAGGATGTTTGATTGTCTAACCCGCGCCCATTTGTTAAGGATGTTTGATTGTCTAACCCGCGCCTCCCACCATTTTGTTAAGGATGTTTGATTGTTCTAACCCGCGCGCCCTCAGTATTTGTTAAGGATGTTTGATTGGTCGGAGGGCTGAGCTGATCCGTTTTAGAGGGATTCACCCCGCGCCTTCAGTATTTGTTAAGGATGTTTGATTGGTGCCTTAACCACCATTAAAAAGGGGTGTTGATTATTGGGCATCCTTGCATCTACGGGGATTTACTAGGATGTCTTATGAAGAACTGTGGACACGTTTAGAGAGCAATTTACATACAGGGGAACTGGCGGGAGGAATACTCACCTAGCTTACCTCAATGTGGCTTAGTAGGCCGCACGCTTGCTGTGCATCGCCTCCTGCTGGGCAGCGTTCAATGGAGATCTTAAACTAGGTACTAATCTAAAGGGAAGGGCTTCTTAATCTAAACGAAATAAAAAGGTAATCATTAGACTGATCAAAAAGGGGGTTTATTATGTAATAGTAGCAAGGGCAATAGGGGAGGATGGAAATAATAATCTAGGGGGAAAAGGAATCTAGCAGGCACGTTATCACTCACCCCACCGTTGATACCGGTCTTCTATGATATTGGTGGCGTTGGGACTCGATATGGGGCGATGCCCCATATCGGTCCGGCGTAGCACAACTCCGATAGAGTGTAAGACTGTAAGTGAAGGTTCAGAAGAGTCCACGTTCCAATTAGAGACCGCGGCGCGTGTTCGTACCTCTATTTATAGGTAAAATGTGCCTGGTCAGTCCACTCAGCGGTATGTTGGGAGTGTAATGTCCGCTGTGTCCTGTCAACCTACTTGCTGTTGGACCCTAGGTCTATGACCTACGGCTTACTCTGTAGTCGTGTTGCCATGTCGTCTTTTACGTAGTTACTTCTGATTATATTTTATGTATGTGTAGGCACAGTCCTTTTATAAAGGGCTGGGGCTAGGCCAATATGGGTGAGTTGTTATGTATACTCCAGGGAAAGTTTCAGGCTTAGTAAATCCATTTTACAATAGTTAGCGCACAAGTAGATTCAACAAATGAGCGAAGACGCGCGAAGCGTTTCAACAAAGTCCGGTATGCGTTCGTATACCATTCGTCCGATAGCGATGAAACTTGGGTAGGATGTTGTGTACACATCAAGGAAGGCTTCTGGCTTAGTACATCCACTTTACAATTGGTAACGCACAAGTAGATTCAACAAATGAGCGACAGCATGCGAATCGCTTAAACAAAGTCCCGTATGCGTTCATATACCATTCATCCGATTGCTATGAAACTTTGGGTTGAATTATTGTGCACACTCCAGGAAAAGTCTCTGACTTTTAAATCCTTTCTGCAATAGGTAGCGCACGAGTAGAATCAACAATTGAGTAACGGCGTGCGTATCGTTTAAAAAAATCCGTATGCGTTCATATACCATTCATGTGATTGCAATGAAATTTGGTGAAATGTTGTTTCCACTCCCGCAAAGATTTCTGATTTAGCAAATCCATTTTACAATTGGTAGGGCACGAGTATTCTACTAATGAGCGACAGCGCGTGAATCGTTTCAACCAAGTCCCGTATGCGTTCATATGCCATTCATCCGATTGCGATGAAACTTTGATGAGTTGTTGTGTACACGCCAGGGAAGGTTTTGAACTTAGTAAATCCATTTTACAATAAGTAGCGTACGAGTATATTCAACAAATGGGTGATGGCACTCGAATGGTTTCAACAAAGTCCCGTATGAGTTCATATGTCATTCATTTCATTGCGATGAAACTTTGTTGCGTTGTTGAGCACGCTCCCATGAATTTTTGAGTTAGTAAATCAATTTTACAATAGTTTAGAGGTGGTTAACGGAAAAAGAAAAAAACATATTGGGAATCCAAAAGCACGTCAACAAACAAAGTTACATCGCCAACACATTATTTGATTGGCATTGCAACGCATGCCGGGTACAGCTGGTATGCTTCTAAAATTAAAATTCTATTCCTTTATAATCTTAATTTTAAGAACATAAAAATGCTAATGAAAACTAAAATTAATAATAATTAATATTAGGGTAAAAGAATTGAAATTAAATTAAAATAAATACAAACAAAAGATGTTCAGTAATACCAACTCTGCCCTATATAGGGTTAAAATACTATTTTGTGTTTTTCGGAAATCCATGTGTGTAGGCCTACTGGTATCTTGTAAATACAATAGTTTTTTGTGAGAATTGTTTATTTTGTAGGTAATATAATTTCTGGGAGTATTTTTCCACAACTCTGTGAAGCCTAAACTAGTGTGTAACTTTAAATTGAGGTAGGATAATAGCAGGAAGCGGCCGTGGTCTACGGTTGGGTACTGTCCCAGCATTGGCATTGAGTTGGAGAGGGAAACGACGGATGACTGAGTTCTGCCTCACTATCCCTCGGATTCAAATTTAATGTCTTGTGGCAGAGCCGGGCATTGAACCCGGGCATTCGTGGCGACATCCAAAAGCTAGCCACTAGCCTACAGAACGAGGCGGTCAGGTAGCCTACCAACATTCTAGTTTGATGATCAGTTTACCGGTACGGTATCTATTTTTCTGGATACCGGTGCCTTGTATGGCTGAGCAGTATATATTCCATGGTCCAAATCGCTGTTCCTTAAAGGGAATTAAGGAAAAGGTCTAGGTAATTGGGGCATAAGGGTTTAAATGGCAGTTTCCTGGAAAGCAGATGCCAATTAAGAGATAAAGGTTTAATGTGGTATTCAAGTGGCATAAAGGGGGAGTAAGCCACAATAACAATCAACAGTTCACGGCATATTCATAGCTGTTTAGTGAGGATAAATGGTTTAAAATGCACTGAGTGGTTTTATCCGAGTTCGCTACGGAATTACTTACCACGTGGGATAAATTACATGCGTTGGCTTCTCTGTGAAATTTAACTGTATAAGGAAGGAATTATAATTCTCTCTTTTCACCCAAATTACTGTAGATGAAAACTCTCTGGCGAAGAGGGGCCAGGTTAAATTGAGAGAATCGCCTTGTCGAAGAACTTCCAGGCTGCCAACACGACAACCAATATCGTCAGAAGTTGGCAAGGAGGGAGTGTTTGTTGGATAGATTTATGATTGAGATAAATGGAGGTTTACTTTAGGTTATTGATGGAATATATATTTATTTCACTACGTTTTGTAATTTGTCACCGGGGCATAAGCATATAATTAATACTTATATCAGATTAGTGTTAGAAATACAGTAGGCCTACGTCACTAGTTTTACCGTTTTTCACACACCGTGCCTAGGCTATTTATCATCATTGGGGCGAGGTTGCTGGCAGTATTCTCACCGAGAAAGTGTCTTCCATGTACATCGCAGCAAAATATTAAGATCTGAGAATTTTGAGTTCCACGTAGGGATATTTGAGGTACTCTTTACAGACATGACTAAATTAAATAATGGAGATGATTCTTACAACCGAATTCTGCTTGGACATGATCGTGCTCTGTGTAGATAAATTTAAAATATTTTATTTTCGAGGATACACAGCATTAAATGTGTAACTAGAAATTATGACGGCGGTTATACACGTTACCCAGTGATAGCACTTATAAGTTGGTAACCATAATTACATTTTTCAATCACTTCTATTCAATTTGGTGCAAGATGGCGTCACAGTGAAAGTGTAGTGAAATAGCAGCTAGTGTAAATATTTGATAAAAGTGGTAAAATATTATAACAGAGGCTTAAAATCTATAAAGTTACTTTCCTTAGATCAAGTGTAATACGGAATATTGATAGTATTTAGAAATTCTTGTTGAAAATTTAATAAACTTAAACTAAGTTGTGGGAACGTGTATCCAAAGATTCGGTGATTTCTTCAATCACTGTTTGAACCAAGTAGAGCAGTGGTGCTTTTACGAGACTTCACCCGATTGGAAGATATACGTATTTCACATTCTTCTTTATTGGTAGGTAATTAGATTAATTCTATTAGGTAGTAATAATTAAATTAAATTTAGTGTAATTTGGTGTAAACATCTAGGCTAACATAGATCTCTAATATGACGACAGTAAACAGTGTTAGTGTCTCGTCAGGTTGTGTAACCGTAAGGGATTTATGCTCGTCGTGCAAAATAAAAGAAAATAATGCAAATAAAATCATCACAAGATCTCAGGTAAAATTGAATGAGGAGAAAAGTGAAACCGATTGTCGTAATGTAGGCCTACCGCTACCGTCATGCGAATGTCATAACCTGAGAAACGAACTGTCCTCAAAAGACGAAATTATAAAGCTGCTAAAGGAAGATTTTGCTAAGTTAATGGAAGAGTTGAATAAATTAAAAGGAAACAGAGAGGAAAGCAAGGAAACTTGGTCGACAGTGATTGCTGGTAAGGTAAGATTGAATAAGCCGAGGCCTATAAATGGAGTACATGTAACTGAAATTCCCGTCTCAAATTCATTTGGAGTGCTTGTCGAAGAAAATGATGACTTTCCTCAAGAAGAAAAGAAGAAAGTGATAAAGAGAAAATCCAGGAAGATTCGGATATTTGCGGATAGCCACGGGCGAGATGTAGCAGCAAGCGTATTGGAGAAAAGCCGAGAAATGGAGGTCACTTCGACAGTGAAGCCAAGAGCTCAAATTGCAGAAGTCACGAACGGGATGATAGGAGAGTGTGCGTCCCTTACTGCAAAGGACTACGCAGTGATCATCGCTGGAGCAAACGACGTCTATAGAAATGAGAGTAAAAAGGTAATCAAAGATTTAAAGGGTACATTGCCATCCATGCAAAAAACAAATGTCATTATTGTAAACATTACGCAGAGATACGATTTAATTCCCAAATCATGTGTAAATGTAGAAATAGAGGCTACAAATGGAAAAATTCATAAAATTTGAAAGAGTTTTCCAAATGTCCAAATTGTAGATGTAAGTAAATTAGACAGGACGTTCCACACTTGGCATGGCCTACACTTAAATAGATTAGGAAAAGATTATCTTAGTGATGAAATCTGCAAAATTGTAAATTCAAATGGTAAGAATAATTCAACAGTAATATCATTAGAGTGGAAGCGGGGAAACTGGTAGAAGAAGCCAAACGTGAGGTTTGGCATTCACATCTTTTGAAGTCAAATTTAACGGAGTGCAACAATGGTATTTCGGATTTGTCTAGCAATAATAATAATAACAATTTTGATAATAATAATGTAAATAAATCACCAACACAAGCTTGCAAAAGTAACAAATTTAAAATTTACCACCAGAATGTCCAGTCTCTTTATAATAAAATTGATTACATAAATCTAATGCTTAAAAATGAACTTAAAGACATCTCAGCACTATGTATTTCAGAACATTGGCTGAAAGAGGAACAACTTGAATTAATTCAATTCCCAGGGTTTATACAAGCTAGTAAATACTCTAGATCTAATATTAGCCATGGTGGTACTTGCATCTCCTTAAGAAATAATTTAGATCATGAACAGATAACAGCTTATGATTATCTAATTATGGAACAGGATTTTGAATTCTCTGCCGTAAAAATTCAGCAGTTTAAGTTAATAATTGTATGCGTATACCGTTCTCAGTCAGGAAAGTTTCCTCTATTTATAGATAAATTAGAATTGTTACTCAATAACATGAGCAAAGTAAATTTCGATATAATAATTTGTGGGGATGTAAATGTGGACTTCTTAAAACTTGATAGAAATTGTGAATTATTAACACAGTTACTAATTTCCTATGGACTGAAACCTACAGTAAATACACCAACAAGAATAACAAAATTTAGTAAAACCACTCCTGATCAAATTTTTATAAATACAGATAAATATCACCATTCAATAGAAGTCTATTGTCCGGGTTTTAGTGACCACCACGGACAAATACTGAGTTTTGAAGTATCCGAAGTAATCAATAATAATTATAATGGAGTAAAATCAAAGTGCAGGTCATTCACTGAATCAAATGTTACATATTTCAATGACTTATTAAATAAGGAAACATGGTCAGAAATTTATGAACTAGAAAATGTAAATGATAAATTTAATGCATTTAACAGTACCCTAAAACACTATTTTGAAATAGCATTCCCCTTTAAACGAAGAACTGTTCAAAATAACAAAACTAGCAATTGGATAACAACAGGGATTATAAATTCATGTCAAAGAAAGAAATTTCTACACAAATTATATAAACAATACCACACAACACCTGAATTCAATTTATACTACAAAAAATACACTAGCATATTAAATAAGGTAATAAGACTAGCAAAGAAAATGCATAATGATAATTTTATTTCCCAATCATCTAATAAAAACAGGGCTATGTGGTCCGTGATAAAGAAAGAAACAGGAAAATCTGCTAAAATACAAAGGAACATTACACTGACCAGAAATAATAAAGTGATTAATAATCCAGAGGAAATAGCAAACACTTTTAATGACTATTTTCTGGAAATTCCACAAAAATTAATAAATAAATCACAGGTAAATACACTAAATTCTAATAATAAAATAAATATATGCAGTGATTCTTTATTTATAAATCATGTCACAAGTGAAGAGGTAAGAATAGTTATAAAAGAGCTAAAAATAAATTCTGTGCTGGCATTGATGGCATCCCTGATGCAATTTTAAAGAAATGTGCAGAAAATATAATAAATCCACATGCGCACTTATTAAACAGTTCAATTCTCTCAGGAACTTACCCGGATATTTTGAAGTTATCAAAAGTAATTCCAGTGCACAAAAACGGTTCAAAAGATGAATTAGATAACTATCGTCCTATTACCTTACCAACTGGTATTGCAAAAATTGTGGAAAAAATTATGTATAAGAGACTGATAAGTTTCATAGAAGAAAAAAAAAATATTATCAAACTCACAACATGGATTTAGAACGGAAAAATCTACACAGACTGCAATTTACGAATGTAGTAATAGTATACTGAAATTAATTGACAATAAGGAACATGTAACTGGCCTATTCTTGGATTTATCGAAAGCATTTGATGTTGTTGACCATAAAATCCTCCTTACCAAACTAAATCAATATGGTGTTAGAGGTCTAGCTAATAAATGGATAGTCTTACTTAACAAGGCGTAAACAAATAGTAAGCTTGAGACACAAGGATGATGGAACCAAATTACTTAATGAAACATTGTCCAATGAGGGAATTATTGAATTTGGAGTACCCCAGGGATCGGTTTTGGGCCCACTACTCTTTCTTCTATATACCAATGATATAACACAGAACGTTCATTCACATAAGGAAATTTTGTTTGCGGACGATACAACACTCGTAATAAAAGGTGAAACTAAACAGGTCATACAGCAGTCTGCGGACTCCGTTACAGGAGAGTTAACCAAATGGTCACAAGATAATCGCCTCATAATAAACTATAAAAAGACAGTATGTCTAAATTTCCACACTATACAGAATAGGAATCCTGCGATGCCCAATATAACATTAAATGGTCATCAAATAGAAAATAAATCAGAAACAAAGTTTTTAGGACTATGGATACAACAAGACTTGAAATGGAATAAACATATACAATATCTGAATACTAAACTGAACTCGAAGTGCTTTGCGTTACGTATTTTGAAAACCTGCACTAGCATGCACACATTAAGAAATACTTATTTTGCTTATTTCCATTCATACTTAAGATATGGGATCATATTTTGGGGTATGTCGCCAGATGTACTAAGCACGTTTAGGATACAAAAGAGGGCGATTAGAATTATGGCAAATGTAAACTCTAGAGAATCATGTAGACCTCTGTTTAAAGATTTAAACATTCTCCCACTGCCCTGCATATATATCTTTGAAAGTATTATGTTTTTTAAAAAGAATTTAATGAATAAAGATGTTTTTCTTAAAACAAACAATGATGTTCATAGGCATAACACAAGACAAAATCAAAACATTCATATTTCACACACACACACAAGCATATATCAAAAAGAAACATTTCACACTGGAGTTAAATTATACAATAAACTACCCCA
This sequence comes from Meconema thalassinum, assembly GCA_946902985.2. Taxonomy (NCBI): domain Eukaryota; kingdom Metazoa; phylum Arthropoda; class Insecta; order Orthoptera; family Tettigoniidae; genus Meconema; species Meconema thalassinum. The sequence continues at coordinate 151,245,565 of OX336397.1, forward strand.
GTATATAAAACTGGCCCCAAAAATAAAACCTTTGATAGAATGTTGAAAGCTTATCTGCAGTGCCATTGTTTTTACTCAGTGGTTGAATATTTTACCGTATAGGAGTGATGGAATCTATAACTATATTTTACTTTTTTAATTTAATTTTAATACCTAGCTGTATGTTGTTGTACTTATAGAATTAAGTTTTCATATTATGATTATAGAGTAAGGTGTAAATAGTTGTGCAATAAGATTGTATCTATTAAGATTTGCTATTATAATAAGTTATAAATAGTTATAATCTTAGTAATATATACCTGTTGGTTCTTTTATTTTATGCATGTAAATTCTGACGTGTCCTATATCAAAAATGTATTGAATGCATGTATTTGATCAAATGGAATTAATAAAAATCTATCTATCTATCTAAGGGAGAAATGTTGTGTTTGTTTTGAAGTGGGTTTCTTGTAATCCGATGCGGAAGTACTGTTATGTAATTTCTGAAACTCATTGTATCCAGTTACTACCAAATTCTTAGTACTCGTGAGTAACGTAAGTTAACTTACACGTTGATTGCTTTGTAATGTACTTAAGTGGAATTAATTCCGCCTGCCCCATCGTATTGTGCTGAGGTTTGTGTGTAACCTATTTAGGAATAAAGAAGCCAATAAAGGACGCTTCAATTCAGTGGCTTCTACCTGTAATTCATCATTCAGTAGCAATGATAGACATTCAAAGTTTACTCGATATTATACTCTATCGTATATCTTATAAACTCGAGCGTGATGGTCGAATAAGTTTTTCCGTTAACCTCTTCTTCTCACTGTGCACCAGATGGCTTATATTCTTATTACTAATAGCCTTACTTGAATACCGTACTGAAATTACCTGATGTGTTATACAGGGTTATTCACCTAAGATGATACGGTCCACGGAAATAACTTTTAAACCATTAAAGATATCGGTATTCTGTTTTCATATTCGTAAATAATACCCAGGGCCTTGGAAAATGATGTGCTACTTATTCTCTTGGGGTGAGTAATAACCGACATATTATTGTCATTTAGACTTTCACGGCCCGTGTTATTATTCATAATGTTGAATTTTGGGCTTATGCCGTGTTTTATTATACTAATATTCGACGCGTTTCGAAAGAAACCATGTCTTTCATCGTCAGGAATAATCTGGAATACGACAATGTTGCTAAGAGAAAGCAACGAAGAACATATAGAAGGTGCCCAAAGATGGACGCCATTATAGCCCCATGTTAGGGACAACGGAAAGCAGCAGTGAATTACTTTCTCAGGGTTCTGATAATAGGTAGCCAGGATTCACAGAGATTGTAGCCGGTGTCGCGGTTGAAATTATCTGGGTGTTTACGTATTTCAACCGCCTCCCTGATGATTCTGGGACAATATTGCTTTATACGGGCAAGAACATCCACTCCTTGGAACATGACATCATGGCCAGGTGTTAAAGCATGATCGGCAACAGCTGATTTATCAGGTTGAATGAGCCTGATACATCTATTATGTTCCTTAATGCGAGTGCATATTGTTCTCGAAGTCTGCCCGATGTAAACCTTGCCACAAGTACAGGGAACTCTGTAGACAACCGGGTAATTTCAGATTACAAAATGACACTATATTACTTTCGCTCAGACGCAAATACTTATAAGATGGCAGTTGACAATTGGTTGATTTTATAAAGGACTAGCTATAGTACCCGTGCTTCGCTACTGGTCATAAATAAATTGAAATGTGAAGGTGACAGTTAAAACGGGGATAGGCGAAGTACTGTGCGGGGGGAGAGTTAGGTTGGAATATTTTGTCCAGCTACACCGCTTGGCATTGACCGTGTTTTATAGCACAACATTACGTTTTACTCGCTAACAATTGGAGATACATGAAAAATGAGACGGGCCATTCTGGTAGAATTTTAAATTTTTAACCTAGTATATGCCATCAAAAGTTCACTATTTCCTAGCGTTCTCTTTTTATTTGAAATTGAAATACGAATATTTGAAACCAAAGGGTGTAGAGACGTCACTTAAATGATCGCCATCTTTAAATAGTGCAAAGTATTGAAATCAAAAGTAGCCTATATATTAACCAGGTAAATCAGCTACTTCCATGTAAAATTTCATGTAAATCGGACCAGTGGTTCTTTGGTGATCGAGTAATACACAGACACATGCCATCTCATTTTTATATATCAGTATAGATGTAGTTTTTTGATGTACGAAAAACGTACGATATTATTTACTTAGTAATTTGAAAGTACCAATGTTTAAGTACAAAAGGATCCTGGTCATGGCTTCTGATAATTACTATGAGAATTATTGGTGACGGCAGTTACCTGTAGATTTGCTACGGTGCTGGTTCTGTTGAGGGCAGTGAAGGAGGTAATGAAAATGAAAATCCACAGCCTGCTTCCAGTCTCCGACCGGGTCAGGAATGGAATGAATGGAGCCCCCATCTAGCGGCGAGGATATGAACTGTGCCGGCTGAAGGAGGTAATGTTCTGTACAAATCATTTACTCAAATAGTCATCTTTTTGACGTATGGAGTGTACAGGGAGCTGCCGTAGTACCTCTAAACTGAACCCAACGTCTTAAGTAGAAAAGAGGACGTGTTCATGGCGTGGTTAATCATTTTGGGTTACTGACTGTTTCATTTTGGTTGCTACAAATTATTCTGGTTCTGTCAGTCTTAGTCTAGTCTTATCACAGTTACTGTATTCCTGATTTGTAATATAAAAGATAGCCGGTACAGGTTAACACTGTCAACAATTAAAAGAAGTAGGATTAATAAAACATAAAAATAAAAGTAATAGAACACTCCTTAACGGAGAGTATAACACTACAATACAATATATTGCGCGTGATACCTTCCGTCATAAGGTAAAGATTCAAAATCTCCCGTAACAGAAGCGGCATCAAGAGTATGAAATTAGACCCAAAATGTCACTTTTAGACGACCACGTGGATTAGCGGCTAACATTCTCGGCTGTAGCCTTAGAGGTACGAGTTTGAATCCGGCTCTGCCAAGAAATTTTAATTCTGGTCTGAGAGCTGGAAGGGGGTACACTGCGCCTCCCATGGAAAAACTTGCAAGATGTTTTCCGTGGTTTCCCACTTCTACTCGAAGCAAATACCGGGATAGTTTCTAACTGAAGGCAACAGCAACCTCCTTTTTAATCCTCACCTGAATTACAAATACACACACTACTACAGCCATCACAGTAACTCAGGTTATCAGAAAAAATTCACACACACTTATGTTCATGCGGCTACATGGTCATGATGTCGCCAAGCCTCTAAATCAATCAACAATAACATAATCATTTAAGCTCATTTAATCTTAATAAGTTTTGTGATGATATCTATAGCCGTTGTTACGTTAGGCCGCATGCAGGTTTTTTTTTTAAATTTAATTCCCTCCGTCGACCCCTGTTAATCAAAATTTTAAAAACTACGTATTCAGATTTTTTTTGTCGTTCAGATTCCTAATGTTCTTTTCGTGGTTTGGATGGAAAATGGAGGCCCATGGCGTGGTGTTTACGCCTTGTGCTACTGTAGTTACGGAGAAAATGGAGTAGCATGGCCCCTTACAGAGAGAGGTGGAAACCTGTTGATCACTTCTTGAGGTACTGTTACCTTTGAGAAAATTGAGTGGCATGTCCTCTTACCGAGATAGATGGAAACTTGGTGGACCCGTCTTATGCTACTGTTGCAATGGAGATGGCCGGCCTTGCCATAACTTCATAAGTTAATTTTCTGACTATTAGCTTTTGCTCGAGTGCAAATAGGCCGATATCAGAAGAATGAGAAAGACAATCGAAAATTCATGTAGCCAGCGGTTTCTTCTGGGTCCTAAACTATGTGTATGCAAAATTTGGTTGAGATAGGTTGTGCATTTATTAGTGTAACATGAACGAACAAACACATCGCTAGTTACTTAGTGTTCAGTTGCCCGTTCTCATAAGTACATGGGTCCTATCCCAGGGGTAACTGAACAGGCAACCCGCAATACATCCAGGGTCAAGGCCGTGCGTACTCCCGAAGAAAAACATGTGAGGGCTCAAAGGAAAGGGTTCCATCTCTTCTATGGGATAAGTCTATTTCCCCCTAAGATAAAAATTACCCCCATCCTCGGCGAAATTAAGGATATTTTCCTGCGCATGCGCACTAAAGGTTCTTCTGAAATGGCGGGCTTTCCAATTGTTATGGTAAATTACTCCATACCCCCTTCTCTACCCCCTACCACCTTCCCCCACAACCCCCATCCCCAGGATGCCCTAAAATTCCAAACAGGTTTTTCCTAATTTAATTAGATTTAACACAAAAGTCTACCATTGCTTCCACGTACATTCGCCGAGCTCATCTCTGTTGACTTCCCTTGGTCAGTTTCTGTTCTGTTGCTGCTTATTTATTGATTTCTTTAATATGAATCCATAGGTTTTTCCTAATTTAATTAGATTTAACTCAAAAGTCCACCATTGCTTCCACGTACATTCGCCGAGCTCATCTCTGTTGACTTCCCTTGGTCAGTTTCTGTTCTGTTGCTGCTTATTTATTGATTTCTTTAATATGAATCCATAACTATTTATTGGTGATCGATTATTGACCAACTACAAAGTCATCGACTCGAGATTTCCGCAGATAGTGGATATCACCCAAACGCGTAATCGGGGAAAATCATGTGAGGGCTCAAACAAAAGGTCATCTTTCCCCCTATCCATAGGACACGTAATTTCCAATACCAATATTTTCAAGGTTAGGTGAGGTTCGGAGTGGTTTCCACTAAGTCATGTAACGTGACACCTAGACGCGCGCGACAGGATAGCCCGAGCGGTCGATCCAACATGATTGATAAATTTACATTTTATTTATTTATTTAATTTCTATTTGTCTAGTATTTAATTTTTATTTATTGATTATTATTATTATTTAATAATTATATATTATTTAATATATAATTTATTTATTTCTTCTTGACGTTTCGGCCAGCTATGGACCACGTTAATTCAATTGCCCTCTTCCTCGAACTTAATCATTCGCCCAGTAACGCCTCATGTGTTCTGGGTGCTGCTGTTTCCTGGAAACTCAGGTGTTCTTTTAGTTTCATCTTAAGGGGCGTACGCATCTGAATATCGTTGTATACAATTCCCACTTGTTTTAAATCCTTTTTCTACCTATCCGAACCACGCTCGCTTGTTTTTTTAACCAAGAAAGTAAGTAAAGATTTTGTTTGACACTCACATTGGACTGAGTCTTGTTAAATGACCATAGAACACAATCCTCCTCTTTCTTATCATGTCAATGATTTTGGTAACATGAGTGTACAGTTCATGGTCTTGCCTCCGTCTGGAATCACCGTTTTCCTGGGCCCAAGATTTCCGTAAGATCTTCTTTTCTTTGGGTTCAAGTTTTTCCATAAGACCTTTTCTGTGCATCGTAAGGCACTCGGCAGCATATAAGGCTTCCGGTTGGATGACTGCAGTAATGTAGAAGCTTGGCATTAGGGATAATGATTTCTTGTTATAGATTCCCTTGTAACTGCTATGCAGTTTCTATTTTTGTCATTCGTGATGTGAATGCCTCCTTCTCAGAGATATTAGGCACTACCCATTCACCTAGGTATTTGAACTTTCCTGTCCGCTTGATCTTTCCCCTTGCAATGGCTAGTTCTCTTCCTGCCAGCTTTACATTACTTATAAACTTGTTTTCTCGAAGGAGATGTTGAAGCCTGCCTTTGCTGCCTGTGTCTGGTGTGCACTGATTTGTTCTATGACTGTACTCATTGAATGAGCAAAAAATGCGAGTTCGTCCGCGAACACTAGACAATCAACTATAAGATTCATGTTTTTGTATCCCAGTATCACCCCATTTTCAACTCCTTTGTTGCTCAATTCTCTCCGCCTCTCACGGATGAATTTGTGAAACACGCCATTGAAGAGCAAAGTTCCATCCCCCTTAACCTGGTCCTGATGTCAAAGGCGTCGGAAATTTCTCCCCGGAAGTGTACCTTGGACGTAGTGTTGGTTAAGGTCTCTGGGATGATTGCCGTTGTTTTGTTGTCCAATCCTAGTTCTTCTAAGATTCCAAATGGAGTGAATCGTTCAACAGAGTCATATGCTTTCGCGAAATCAACGAAGATCGCAAATTATTGTTTGTTTCTATGCTTGAGATATGAAAGTATCGATTTAAGATTCAGAATCTGTTCAGCACAGGAACGTTCCTTCCTAAAACCTCCTTGGTAGTCTCCCAGTATTGGATCCTGTTGTTGTTTTACTCTATCCAGGAGAGCATTGGAGAGGATCATGTAGCTTATTTGGAGAACCGAGATACCACGGTAGTTTTTTCCACCCATTCTGTCACATTCCTTATGAATAGCGTGAATAAGGGCTTAGGTGCAGCCCGCAGGAAGTTTCTCTGTTTCCCAAATATCGCCCAGTATCTTAGTTAACTTGTCAATTGCCTTGTCTCCAGCATATTTCCATAGTTCAGATGTTATCAAGTCTTCACCCAATGCCTTATTGTTTATCAATGACTGTATGATCTGTTCGAATTCATATTTTGTCTGTGGAAGTGAATCTGCGTGAACGTGTGCATTTTCTTCGAAATGAAATGTGGATTCTGAGGCTTCTCAGTTGAGGAGTGTTGCAAAGTATTTAGCCAGGATTAGGCAGTTGTCATTGTCATTGTGAGCAATTTTTCCGTCGGGATCTTTGAAGTGTAGGTTTGGTGAAGTGTATTTATTGAGATTCTGTTTGAAAATTCTGTTGACGTTTCGAGTGTTGTTCTTCTGAACATCTTGCTGAATCCGTACTAGGCGATTCTTGTCTAAGGCACGTTTTACCCCACGTATAATTTTTGCTGAGTTTTTTCTTGTATCTAGGAACTTCTCCTAGTTATCCGCGTCCCTAAATAAGTTCCATTTATGCCAGGCAAGTTGTCTTTCCCTTATTACCATATCACACTCACTGGTCTACCAGGCATGCTTCACTCACTCAGCACAATCCTCCTTTGACTGGCTGTGTGTTGTCTGCTACGATAACAACCATTGGCATGCGGAAATCCGATACATTTAAGTTTGGAATAGGCGGACCGCGCATGCGTACTTCAATGGCCACCTCATCCCATCGCATCGTGTTGAACTGCCATCTCCTGGTGCGATGCCAATAGATGCCTGCATAGCCCCTTCTCTACTTCCTACCCCCTCACCCTAACATCCCCACCCCTATAATTCTCTACAATTCCAAACAGAGTTTTCCAAATATAATTAGATTTAACACTTGTCCACCATTGCTTCACTTACTTTCGCCGGGCTCATCCATGTTGACCTCCGTTGGTCAGTTTTTGTTCTTTTCCTAATTATTCATCGATTTATTTATTATTTAATATTTATTTATTATTATTTCTTGATTATTGATTTATCGATTAATGAACAACTACAAACTCATCGCCCCCAGTTTTCCGAAAATAGTGGATATCACCCAAATGCGTAATCGGAGAAAAACGCGTGAAAGGCTTAAACGTAATGTCTCCATCCCCTCTATCCATTTTCAAATTTCCAAGTGTAGATGAGGTTCGGAGTGGTTTCCGCAAAGTCATGTAACATGACACCTAGCGGCCCCGATAGGATAGCTCGAGCGGTCGATACAACATGGCCGATTGATGCTGATTTTTACTATTCTTTTATTTATTTGTGTAATTTTTATTTATTTAGTATTTCATGTTTATTATTTAATTATTATTTATTTAATATTTGTTATTTTTTTATTTATTTAATATTTATCTTCATTCTTTATTAGGAATATTCTACAATGCAGTAGTTTTCCTTCAACCCAAAAATACTCTACTCCTCCACAAATATCGGTCTTAAGCATTTTCCTCAGTTAAGCCTCTGGTAGCCATGCTTCTCTTTACACCTTCCATTCATTGTTCTCTTGGTTTATCCCGTTTCCGTTTGCTTTTACTTGCCAATGTAACATTAAATTTGGAATTCTACTATTCCGCAGCCTTTTCACATGTCCAACCCATTGTACTCTCCTTTTTCAAACACTTCTAGTACATTTTTTTAACTGCATAATTTCTCTGATTCTCGTGTTTCCAATTTTGTCCAATCTTGGTTTTCTTGCCGCCCTCCTCCAATAATCTACCTCTGTTACTAATAATTTGCTTGTGTGGTGTCTATTTAACGTCCATGTTTCTGCTCCATATATTAAAATACTTTGTACCAATAAACTGTAAGTATGTTTCTTAGTGATGTTTAAAATATTTCTGCCCCATAAAACGGAACTTAATGCTCCAGTAGTTCTCCTAGCTTCACTTCAGATGAACCTGTTCCCCCAGCTTCAATTATTGAACCCAAATTTAAAATTAGTGACTGTTTGAGTTTCTGCATTTCCGAACTGTAGTTTCTTACCACCATTATTCTCTAATGTAAGGTATTCCGTTTTGTTGTAATTGACATTTTGTCCCCACGTTTGATATTCCTCAATCAATTTCATTATCATATAAGAGGCATCGTCTATATCTTGAGTCAATATCACCTGGCCATCAGCAAAAAGATACTGATGCAATACTCCTGGTTCATCTGTATTCCCGTTGTACATTTCCTGGACCATTTTCTTAAAAAGACGTCTAAATAAATCTTGGACAGCAACGGTGATAAACAGCATCCTTGTAATACGAGATCCATGGTTGTACGGTATATATTTCCCTGGATACATAACATCCAACTTAAATCCGGCACTTATTTTCCGAATACATTGATCGTAATATGTTAATGACTTCTTCACTTATTGGTGCTTCTCTTAGAGCTTGCCATAATAGCTTCCTCTTTTTCCAGGTGAACAAACACCAATCTGATATCTTTAGATCTTTCTTTACGTTGTTCCAAGAGCAGTCTTAATGTAAAAATGTGGTCAATTCACGACCTACCTATCGAAAAACCACATTGTTGATCTGTATCAATATTTTGATTTTCTAAGCGCGTCATAACTATTCTGGAAAACGTTTTCATTATAGGATTCAGTACACAAATTCCACAATATTTTGGCAACATCTCCTATCTCCTTTCTTGTATATGGAGCTAATATACCCTTATTTCACTTCCTGAGGTATAACTCCTTGTAAAATCATTCTATACAATTTTGTGAACAATTTTATTATTTTATCTCCTCCATACTTTAGCAAGTCTAAGTGTATCTAACCCGGACCAGGCGCCTTTCAATATTTTCCTATTACTGTGCAATGTTTAACATCATCCTCAGAGAGATCCCAATTTACACTGCTATGGGTAAACTGCCCTTCTTCTTTAAAGTCCGAACTGGTTTCATTTAATAAGCCCTCATAATAATCCGCCCATCTTTCTAGAAGTATGATCCAATTTTTATGTTGGTCGTTGTATTTCTTCTTAGTCCCCTCAACACTCTCCATGCTGCAGGAGACTGCTTAAATCCTAGATGACGGTTTACTTTCGCACATACATTCTCCCACTTTTCATTTTAGACCTTTCTTCCTTCTATAAACACAATGATTCTCTGTTCATTATACGCTTTCATATCTTCGTCTGATTTTGTATTTAGCCATTTATGGTATGCTTTGCATTTATCCTCATTTTTTCTCAAAACATCTTGATTGATCCAGTTGTTTAATTCCCGCTTCCCCTGTACAGTTCCTAGGACTTCATATGCTATTTTCCTTATGTTTGTTACTAGGTAATTATAAATATATTCGGTATTTCCGTCACAATTTACATCTACTCCATTATCCATTTTTTGTTTGTAGAGTAACTTAATACTGTAATCATGAAATAGTGTAACATTAAATCTGGCATTTTCCAGTTTTATATTACTCTTTTCCTCATTCATCTCCTTAACTTCATTTTCTCTTGTCCACTTGAATAATAGTGTTCCAAATTATGATCAGAATCACATTCAGCACCCCGATAAACGTTTACATCTATCATTGTAGTGGGGCCTATTTGTTTAGTTATAAAGTAATCGATGATAGCCTTTATATTTCTCGTCTTGTGGACCCACATATACTTTGAATTTGTCTGTGTTCAAAAAATCCATTAGCAATTCTCATATCAAATTGTTCACAAATGTCTATTAATCTATTTCCATTATCGTTCTTTTCTTCTTCTCCAAATTTCCCAACAAAAGAATTGTTTAGATCATACCCTGTTCTAGCATTTATATCACCCATGATTATTATCTCTTTCCTTCTTGGTACACATATTCCAAAACATTTCGAAATATATCCCAGTATTCGTCTTTATCAGCGACTGCAACATCATTAGTTGGTACATAGGTTCCCACTTTAACTACTTCTCTTACAAAATCAACAATTCAACTAATAATATTCTCTCATTAACGAATTTTCAATTTCGAATTTTTTGATTTTAGTTCTCTTTTGATCAAAATGACAAACCTGCCCTTGCACTTATACCTTTATCTACAACACTCCAAAAATGTACATATGCCCCAAAAATGTCTTCTCCATAACCTTTTTTCTTAGTTTCTGACAGAACTATAATATCCATGTTATATTTCTTGAGTTCTATGGGGATGGGGATAGTTTTGCTTCACAGACCTAGTACATTCCTACATCCAATATTCATTGTCCAATTCCATTGCCTTTGTTGTCGACTATAAGTCCGTCCAGTTATCATATCTTTAGGTTTTAGCATTATAATCTCTTTTGCGTATGACGGGGAGCTGGCCCATCGCTACAACTCCCTACCTCGAGGGCCAGGTTATTTTTGTTCGTGGCTTTCTTCATCTAGCCGTTGACGATCCGACGCCAAGCTACAAGGCAGTAGCTTGTCCACTTCCCTGGTAGGGACCCTTACAGGGTGCTATAATCCGGGCCCGATGAACCCTGGTTCTTTAAAGATGTGTTACTCCTCTATCTCTCCCCATTTGTCCTAGCTTGTGACAGGCAGAGCCTAGCATCCCAAACTTTGGGTCAAGGCTGGCTGGGTTATTTAATATTTTGTAATGATTTAATATGATTATTTTGTTTATTAAATATTTATTATCGATCATTATTATCATTATTGTACCATAATAATTGTTATGATACGTATGATTTACTCTGTCACCTGGATTGCCACTCCACATTTCTGAACGCACTCGCATTATTTTCCCGTCGCCATTAGCTACTATTATTGGTGACCTCTTCAGTTGGACGAGAGTTACCATTACATAAAGAATTGGAATCTATCAACTCCTCTATAGGAAGCCTTTCCTATAGTGTACCAAGATGAATAGGAAAAAAAGAACAGAAATTATTTTTAAATTATGACCTAATTCTTTTGCGCACTCATTTTGCATTTTTCAATCCAGAAGGGAAATAAGATTTAGACCCAAATCAATAAAGCTTCAAGGAGAGATAAAACTGCAATGCCAGGACTCAAATCTAGTGCAATGCGATAATCCGTACATTAAGTAAAATAAATATTTACCGGACGAAGAAAATATCAACTTGACAACCCATTTGTTAGATATTAAACAGTGTGTGAGTGATTAACGTGTCGTACTACCAACCCCCAAGCTTGCAGGTTCGCTCCTGGCCTTGGTAAGTGATTTTTGAAAGGCGACAAAAATCACGACATGCACATATACGTTGTTGGCATGTTTAAGAACCCATTTGAATTCAGTAGGCCGTGTTTATAATGGCAAAATTAATCTTGGGATTTTCCGCCAACAAGTTCCTCCATTCTCTACTAGAAAGCGCTATAGTGACAAGGAGCTTAGATATCTAACCTCCTTCACTTTCATAGCATTTCAAGGAACGACAAAATTCGACATCCAAGCTGCCCTCCGAGTGTCAAATAAAGCTTGCACCCGGCTCCCGAGGCCATACGATATTACTATTACCGAAAATTATGGAAATTCTATTAAATAACACTTCGATTACTTGAACTCATTGGAGCTCAAGGAAAATGTGACCAGTTAGTTCAAAGTTCGACATTCATCTCGCGAGAAAAAAAAAGATATATCCACAGATAACAATACGGCACTTGTTTGTGCTTCAAAGAAGAATTTACAAGCATAAAGCATAAAATAGCATTTATCCAGCTCTAGGAACTCTTACTAAAACCCACAAACGATAAGTCATTAAATTAAATAATAAATCCTAAGATTTATATGTTACACGGAGCTCATATGGAACTATGCTAAAGACTTGGACAGTAGGGAATGAGAACAGAAGTTAATTGGTTTGAAAGTACCTTCCATGTTAACCAAATTTGTTAGATGGAGGTTGCCCAACAGTTCGGAACGACACATCTTATAGAAATAACAATGAGACAACAGAATATCGGCCAGTAGAACGAATAACCTCAAACACATGCATATCAATAAATACAACAAACCAAATAAAATGAAAATACAACTTGCAAGAAATATAAGAAAATACAATACCGTACCTTAGTTTGATGTTACTTTTTTGAGTTTAAATTTTGAATGTTAGAGGTTGCAAAATGAGCGCGTTAAAGAATTATGTCCTGATTTAGAAATTATTTATCTTCTTTTTGTTTTCCTTTTCATCTGAATACACTATAGGAAAGGCTTCCTATAGAGGAATTGACGGATTCCAAGTCTTGATGTAATGGTGACTCTCGTGCAACTGAAGGGGTCACCAATAATGTAGTTGCTAATGGCAACAGGAAAATGATAGGAGTGCGTTCGGAAATGTTGAGTGGCAATCCAGGTGTCAGAGTAAATCTTACGTATCATAACAATTATTATGGTACAGTTATGATTATTATACAACGTGTAGGTTCGCTTTATCATGACGGCTATGCGGGTAGCGGTATGTGTGAATAGCTCATGTACACGCCGTCGTTTCAACAAGAATAAATCTGTCCAGAGTTAACACGGCAGGCTATTGCAGGTGGCAGGTTTCACGTTACCGTTTCAAACAATACCAAACCTGTTGCGTGACGTCACAGGGTGTGGGCATTCTCGTAGCGTGGACAAATGAAATATTGTTTTTTTTTAGTGATTATTTATTTAGATATTTAATATTATCTATTTATTGAATAATTATTTAAGTATTTAATATTATTTATTGGATATCAATTATTTATTTTTAATTCAAGAAATATGATTATTTTATTTAACATATATTTCTTTATTCGTTATTTAACTTTTATTTATTTACTTATTTATTTACTGAATATTAAATATATATTGATTACTAGCTGTACCCGGCATGCGCTATCTGTTTTAAATTGGATTTAATATACTTATAACCATCCAGGGAATGTGCACAACAACTCACTAAAATTGAATCGCTATCGGATGAATGGTATATGTACGCATAAGAGAGGAACAAACAATCATTTATATATAGTAGATTATAATTATTTATTTATTTATTTATTTTATTTATCTATTTATTTATTTATTTATTTATTTATTTATATATGGGTTTTACACCACTAAACAAGACAGTCGAGCGGTCGATCCCTACTTTTGCAATGCCGACCACGATGGCAGCGTGCACTCGCGACCCATCCAAGATGACTGTCCCAGCTTCAACATACCCCTACCCCCTTCCTTCAGACATTATCCTCCATTTCACACCTCCATCACCTCCAGAATTCCCTCAAATTCAAAACACATTTTACCAAAATTTATCATATTTCCCACAAAGACAAAGACACTTCCTTATGCTAGGTCCCTCTCTGTCGAACTCCCTTGCTCATCTCATATTCTCTTCCAATCCAGATGCCATTCGAGCGTCCTGTAACTTACAAAAATCATCAAGAATTCACCTGATTTCGTAAAATAACCAAAATTCTATAAAATTCATCAACTTACCAGATTACCAAAAATCCTTCCAAATATACCAAGATTCCCAAAATTGATGAGATTGCCTAAAATCCACAAGGAAATCCTCATCCTACAATTTCAGAGCAAACCAGACTTCTTCTTCAGAAACGGATATACTGTACTATACGTTCAAAACATACTTTCAACTACTTTCCAATGGGAGTAAGGAGTGGACAGTCAGGGTAGCCGCGAGTGGGTATCTGTCGACACGAACTGGTAGCGACATGATTTCCCCAAGAGCAGACGGGTGTTGAGACACACATCACGAATTCAGTCACCATAGAACCCAAGTATCAGTTTTCGGATCTAAAAGATGCAACGCAGCTGATACACAAGTAGCTTACTTTCTCCCTCTTGGAGATGGGTTTTCTAGGAAACATGTTTATATTGCAAGAATTGTGGGACGCATTCAGATCGCCATTTCAGGTGGGGTACAGTTATGTGTATTTGACAATTAAGGATAGGTTTGGGAAGGAGGCGGTCATGGCCTTAAGTGAGGAACCGTTTGTGGTAACCTGTGCTATTGAGATTGTCATACAAGTGTACTGTTTCAGAGTTGATGTTGGTTATTTTAGGGGAGATTGCAACATCATGCTTGTTTCCGCTTAGGTTAGGTTTGGATGGTATAGGCAAAAATACTCTGTAATTCTCCTAATCTTGGTGTGTTGTTGGTTTTTACCGACGATCCTACCATGCACGTTAGTTATGCTGTTATGACGGCTGTTTGCCTCCCACAAGATCATGGAATGTATACGGGGGTTCTCATTAAAACAAGTAGTTCCATGACGAACTGAAGATCCTACTTTTGTTAAAATTTAAGATTCATGCCAATGAATAATCTATGTACCAGAAATGAAATGTTACATTGGATCTATCAGCGCGCGTTAAATCATGTTGGCAACAGTGTTATGTATGTGATGCTTAGAATTAATCTGAAATATTATGATACAGTATTGTTCTAATTTTGGATAAAATCCATTTGTTAGTATAGAAGTTACAAGTATTTAAAAGTTGAATCTTTTAGCAAACTTAGAATCATGGTGGCAGTACTGACATGTATCAGTTACTCCAAATAATCCTGAATATCGGGTTTCACATGTGCAAAATTTAGAGCTGTTGGTTTGCAAACTTTTCGATATATTGGAATTAGGATAAAGAACGAGAAAGAGCACTTAATAACAGTTGGCAATCTCGATGGCTCTTAAGAATACGTGTTATCATATCTGTTATGGTTCACAAAGCACATACGTAATTTGGTTGAAATCAATTTGTTAGTATAGAAGTTGCATGCATTTAAAAAGGAACCTATCAGCAGGCGTAGAATCATGTTGGCGGCATCAACGTATATCAGTTACTTCAAATTAATCTAGAATGTCAGGTACTATACGTGTGAAGAGTTTACAGCTGTTACCATGCTTTCTTTCTGATATATTGGTATTAGAATAAAGAAATACAGAGAGCAGTTATCAACAGATGGCAGCCCTGTTTGCTCTCAAGAATACGCATAATCATATCAGTTATTATGCAAAAAGCACATACGATATTTGGTTGAAATCCAATTGATATTAGAGAAGTAAAATGCATTTAAATGTTCAACTTATCAGCAGGCTGAGATTCATGTTGGCAACACTGTCATAGATGGACTCCTGGAAATTCATCTCGTATGTCATTATCTCTGTTTGTTCCAATCTTGGAACAGCTTGCATGCATAACATCGGAGATATCCCACATAGACCTCAAATTTCAATTGTGATTTTTCTGCATATGATAGCACTGATGTTATTTTCATGTATGGCAGTGAGATATGTGTAGATCTATACTTATACCAAATTTTGTTTTGATAGCTGCAGCCGTTTAGGAGTTGGTACGGGGGGACGAACACACAGACAGGCAGAAGATCAGACAGACACACATTTGCCCGGATCGATCTAATAAGTCTACTTTTCGTCATTTTACAAAATGTGAAAAGTAGGCTAAAAACCATCACCAAATAAGTGACCACTGTAAGAAGTGAGTTGGTGTAGTTACGAAACTCTCCATACATTGCTCTGTATTTAAACTAACTTTGCTTTATGGAGGTGAGGGCTGGGTAGATTCACGATATCTGGGGAATAAGAGATAACCTGAGAAGTTAATGAGTTCGGCTGTAGAGGGTACGAGAGACAGAGGTAGACCTAGTGTGCTACGGTCAGAACGGTCTCAAAGTGAGAGGAGTAGAAACAGAGGATGCTGGTGGAATTCAAACCACAGAACATGGCTTTATACTTCAAAAATCACACATTCAGTGACCGGGAATCATTTGTTTGTATGTATATAAATAAACCGTCTACAAAATTGATCTCATATCCTGTGTTATTGTGGAATTTGAATACGAGAGTGTATATTCGTAATTCAGAGTGATGATTGTGAAGAGGGGGCCGCGGCCTTAAGTTAGGAATCATCTCTACATTTACCTGGAGTAGGAATGGTAAACTACTTCCAGGACTGCCGAGGTGGATATCGAACTCTCAAATCTTTTCAGTTTTGCCTCACGAGGCTGAGTGTACTTGGATCCAACCCTCAGATCAGAATATTCTGCTCGGTGTTGTTGGAATACTAGCAACAATGGAATAGGATTGGCATCTTGGTTATATGCAGAGTTGTGACCCTCCTTGTGCTGTGACAGGTAAACTCACCGGCTTGTTAGAGATGCAACTCGTGGGAACTTTATGTGTAAGTAGGAGCAAGCAACCTGCTTCAATTGTATTTCTTAAACCTGCTCAAAATAACGTGAGTGAACCTATGGGAGTGATGGAGTCGTGCTCCCATCTGACAGATCATGGAATCCTTGGAAATCAACAGGTTGTCGAGCCAGTATTAAATGGGGAGAAATTTATATGAATGTTGGCATGTAGAGTTGAGAAAGCCAAAGCCCCTTTGACAATCCCCGTGACCAGCCTTTTGGTCCCTAGGCGATTAGGACGCGATGGACGGGCAGGTGTGAGTAGGGATGAATCATACCCGAGGAGAGTAACTGCAACTCATAAGCTCAGATAATTTTCTTCGTACAATACATTAGACTGCAGATGTTACTACCGTGCGCCGAGGCCTATTAGAAAGCCTTTCAAATACTAAAAGAAAAGCAAAACGCTATCTGGCATGATTTCTTCTCTACTGACGCCATAATGGCTGACGAATGGAAACAGGCAAACTACGAACTACGACACGTAATGACACGATACGCTACACATGGCTTTCACTACAAGTTCTGTGAAAACAAGAGAATCCACCAGCCAACTGAAGAATGTGTGTGTGATCTATGCAGTGAATGCTGTACAGGATATCATGCAAAATATTGCCGACAAAGACATACATCAATAACCCAATGGGGATCGGAATAATGTACAGCTGGTTACTCAGTTTTGTATTTTGCACTCTGTGCGCTTTTTCAATAATAATAAGCTCAGATAAGGTCCCGGCGTGTCCTGAGTCTAGAAGAGCTGACTCTCTTCGATAACTCGCGAGGTGAAGCGAACTCTAGAATGATGGATGGGAAACCGATCTATTTTTAAAATTAGTAAGTCTTGGATGGAGATGTGGAGTTGCGACTACTTCGGGGATGATGTGTAGATATCGTTGACTGGGTCATCTGTGATCCCTAGTCCTAATCCTATTTGGCTTAGAGATTGCGCGGGGAGGGTAATAACGGGTCTTACCCGTGCATAGCCTAAGCCTAATTGTGAAACGTTCGAAGTAAAATTGAAATTTTCCATGGCGGGTAAGGAATTGTGAAAGTTCAAACTTGGTGTCAGCATTTTGCATTGGAGACAGTCGAAAACCTGGTAACTGTGCTCTTTAAGTGATTACACCGATCGAAGGTGAATTGTTTTATCTGTCTTCTCACATATCATTCTGGAGATTCATCATACGACACCAGCATGTTAGACATGGCAGTACTTTTTGCTAGCTGGTCTGCTCTTTTATTTCCAACGCTTCCAATATGTCATCGAGTCAAGACATGCGAATGAGCATAGTTTGCTGAGCCAAAGATCTTATGACAACAATTATTGGGTTCACATTATATTTATCATTTATAGAGTTTAACGCTGCCTGTGAATCGCTGAATATCTGAGCTCTCTGATTTGTTTCTCCACATCATTGCAACGCACATTTGATAGCCCAGAATTCCGTCTGAAATACAGAGCAATGAGAATAGAGTTTATACTACGCTGATGAGATTTCTACGTCATTCTCATAAACTACAAAGGAACATCCCACCATGTCATCTCCAGGGGAGCTTGGTAAACGGGATCCATCTGTATAAATTATGAAGTCATGATTATATGTGCAATCATCCCAAAAGGGTTTCTGGTAGAGGCTAGGATGATCAGTTTCCAGAAAATGACAGTTGTTCTCCACGACAGTATTTTTCTTAGGTAGTGTCAGTTCAGTCTTCCCAGTTGCATTTAAAAGGAGTGGTTCAATTCCGGTGATAATAAGAGTGTCATAAGTGGAAGTTGTACGGTAAGCACTTGAAATTCGAAGTACCTATTCGGTTTGGATTTGTAGCAATTTGCCTGTATCCCATTTCCTTTCAAGGATGGAACAAATGGAAGAAACATGTTGTAAAATGATAGGCATAAAAGCAGTGTGATAAATTATTCGAAGCACTTCAGAATCCAGTCCCCATGACGGCCTACAAGCTAGACAGCTAGACCTTGAAGGAGCTCGCTAGCTCTAAGTTGTAATTTATTTAGATGATCCCTAAACGTAAGTTGTCTATCCCACGTAATTCCCATAAATGAAAGGTGATCCTCTAGTGCTATTTTATGTCCTTCCATTATAATTTTTGGTTTATTCAGCTTTCTCCGTCTTGTAAGGGATTTCGCTTTGGTTTTGTGAAGATTGAGCTGCAGTTTGTCAGCTTTAGCCGATTTAAACAGTGTTTCCAATGTTGCTTATGCACAAGTTTTCAGTTTTTTAATGTCGTCAGCAACGATTAGAAGAAGTGCTTCATCAGCATAGGAAATAAATTTACAGCCTTCCAGAAGAGGAAGCTCCAAAAGATCGTCATATCCGATATTCCAGAGTCCAGAGCTGCAAGCTGATCACTGCGGGCATCCTTTTTTAACATACTTAGTCAAGACGACAGTCTCAATTGTGAGTTTTACGCTCCGTTTGCGGAAGTAAGATTGTAGTATTGTGTATAAATTTCAGGGACAGTATTTTCCTTCAGCATGGACAATTTTAGAACACCAAGCATTATCAAACGCTCCCGTTATATCTAATGAGATTAATACAGCGTTGAATTCAGTCTACTACGTCGAGAACAGCATCTTCAGTAGACGTATGGGGCGTAAATCCATACTGATTGTGATTAAGACATTAGTTGTGATACATATGATACATAACACGGTCGAGAATTAATTTCTCCAGAATCGTCCCTAATACAGGTAGAAGATTTATTGGCCTTACGGACTTGGCAGTGAGATTATAACTGAATATATCCTTAGAGATTATATTGACGATCGCAAGACCCTTTGATACATTGAAACGTAGTTTTTGTATTAGCTTCCATGAAGCCACTTATGGACAGATCTGAGAAAAACACAAAAACTGTCTTGTCCTCTGAATTTTGCACCTAAGAACTATAGATGTTTTGAGGATATAGTTATCTGTGAATGGAACGTAGGGTATACTGCTCTATGACTTTTGCAATGTTTTTCAAAGAGTAAATCTTTTTTATAATATGATTACTTGGGTACCTTAAACAATCAAGTCATAATTTCTTACTTCTGTGCTACAGTATATCACTGCTTTTTATTGTTTTCATTGATGAATTATCAAACGCTCCTGTATTATTGATATTAAAACACCAAATTACTTTGAGCAAGTAACGCCTTGATTCCAGTCTACTACGTCGAGACCAGCATCTTCACTAGATGTCTGTCAGACTGATTCTACACACCCAAATTACACGGGGCTACATGACCGCGTTGTCGCAGCCTCTAAAATGAGGAACCAACCAATCAATATGGTTTAATACCCGCGTGGCTTTAGACGGCAATGGGAATGTTAATATCAAGGTTTTAGTATACGTTACAGAGGTGGCCAAATTACAGTATTATGGAAAAGTTGAATAGAACCAAATTGTTTTGAAAATTAAGATACAGTGCATAAAAATGGCAGATTTTGTTTGAGTCCTAGTCTCGGTTGCAGGTCATGTTTTTGATTTATTTTGCCATGTATTCACCAAATGAGCTACAAGAGATCTTTTACGAACCTACATCATATGCATTTACACATTTTTTGCTCCTTTAACTTGAAAGCGCTTTTATCTGTCAATCTGTAAGGAAGCAAAACGGTGTGGCGTCGAAACTTACCCTGTCCCAAAATTAAATCTGTCGTCGTTTCTTCTTCTGTTACGAATAGTGTAAGGCATAAATAAATATAATATAATTAAATTGAAGGAATTATTTCTCAGAAAGTTATCTAGCCTACTGGAAATCATTAATTTAATTAATTTCCAGCTGCGTTAGCTTAATTGGCGGTCAAGACTGATCTGGTTAGGATTTCACATTCTCTTAATCAAAATACAGGATATTATTATTCATTATTCATTATTGAAGATTTTGTGAGCCAATTAGCAATAATGAATTTGGTTATATTTAGCTTTATCATAATTATTTGGCCACCTGTGTAAATACAGCTGTTAAGGGTAAGGGAAGCAGAGGTAAGCCTGGGAGTAGATGCATTGAGTCAGAGTTATATATCTTAAAGTGAGAGGTTGGGGTTGAGATGTGATGAATGTTTAGGTGAGGGTGTGGTTTGTTCGGCCCGATGCCTTTCTCTGACACCAACATCATCAGAGAAATCCATGAGGGATAAAAGAATGAATGTTACCAACTCGACAGTGGAGGAAGGAAGCGGCCGTGGCCTACGATAATGGACAGTCTCAGCGTTTGCCTGGAGGGATTGTATTGAACCACATCAAGTACTTCAAAGATTGCTGACATGTATGGAGAATATCATTAAATTGTTTAAATTTTGGTGGAGTTTGTTGATTTTGTTAAATTTATGGATTTTAGTGAATTTGGGTGAGTTTATTGAATATTGGAGAAATTCCGGTAATTAAATGTGAATTTTATGATAGTTTAGGCAATTATTCTTTAAATAAATAGGATTTGGGTAAATCTGGATAATCTTTGGAGAAATGTGTGTAAGTGAGGAAATTTAGAGATTGACCGCTCAATAACCCTGTTGTAGGGAAGAAACACAGGAAAATAGAATGCCAGGTAGGAGAAAGTATATTAGAGCTGTTTGATAATTTTCAATACTTAGGCCGTACATTCTCTCATGATGATTGTGTTGGACGGATATAAAGAGTCGAGGTGTATAAAAGCTAATGCAGTTAGTTCTCAAATGGGATCAAAGAAAAGAAGTTAAAGAAAGAAGTTCGTGTAGCGACGAATTCTTTCTAGACGTTTAGTATTTGGAACACCCAAGCTATATGGAAGTGAGTGAGAGGCAGATTTAGGATATATGATAGAAAACCTAGAGGTATCTGATATGAGGTTAGCACTAATGATTGCTGGGACGAATAGGTAGTGACAATGGCAGGAGGTGTTTGCATTCTCGTAATGTGAAGTTAGAGGTTAAGTTAGAAATGGGCATGCCTAGAGCCCTAACTTCGCCACAATAAAGGCACCAATAAATAAATAAATAAAGCTGTTCGTGTGAGCCGACTTAGATGGTGGGTTCTGTGATGAGAATGACAGGAGGCGAGGTTACCTAAGAGGTTAATGAATTTTGCTGGAGAGGGTAAGAGTAACAGAGGTAGACCTAGGAGGTGATCGATGAAATCAGAGTTTAACGATCCCAAAGTGAGAGTTTTAGAAGAACAGGAGGCCTCAGTACTAATTGATAATAGGGGATCATGGAGACAACTCTCTGTCGTCCTATGACGTCATCCACTGCCTCGCTTCCTGATCTCCATACAACCATCCACCTGTCGGTACACCTCCATGGGATTGTGGAACCCAGAAATTTGGATAATTGCGAGTTGATTTCGTTTATTTGTGTGGAAATTTTGGGATTTGAGTGAATTCTGGTAACATATGGAGGAAAATCTGAGGTATCTAGGTTTATTTAGTGGTAGACCACTTCCAGGATGGGTGAGGTCGGAATCGAACCCGCCTCTTCTCAGTTTTGCCTCACGAGGCTGAGTGGATCCTGTTCCAGTTTTGGCAAAGAAGGAAATCGAACCAGGTCATTTGCAGTGAAAGTCATATTTGTATTTTTAACATTGAATGGAGATGCCATGTTCCCATAAGAACGTGTTTCAAGCGGTGTTGTATGACTTATTTCCTGTCGTTCCCGTTGGAACATAGGGCATCCACGAAGCTGCGCCATCTCACTCTGTTGGCCGACATCCTTTTTGCCTCTTTCCACGTCTTTCCCTGTTGTCGCCCCTCTGCCTCTACCGTCCGCCTCCACGAATGCTTGGGCCTTCCTCTTCTCCTGCTACCCTGGGGATTCCAATCCAGGACTTGCTTCTCAATGGCATTATCAGATTTTCTAAGTGTGTGGCCAATCCACTTCCATTTCCTTCTTTTTGTTTGGATTTTAATGTGTTCCTCTGAAGCTCGAACTAACAGCTCCTCATTTGAGATCGTTTCAGGCCAATATATATTCAAAATCCTTCTGAGACACCTATTAACAAACACCTGTAGTCGACTGGTAATTTGGTTGCTAACTTTCCAAGACTTATACAATAATACTGCCTTGACATTACTTCTAAATATCTTTAACTTTGTCGTTGTAGTTATAATTATACTTTTCCAAATCGGATACAGTTGTACGAAGGCACCATTTGCTTTTCTAATTCGTTGCCCTACATCATCATCAGTTCCTCCGATCTTAGTCCCTTCGCTTCCAAGGTAAGTAAAACTTCCTACATATTCCAAGTCTTCGTTTTCCAACCTGATAGGGTCCCTTTTCTTCACATTTAGCCGCATTGTCTTGGTCTTTGACTTATTAACTGTTAGTTCAAACTTCTTTACTTCTCCGACCATATCTTCCAACTTCGTTTGGGCGTCTCTATATGATTCAGACAGCAAGCACACATCATCTGCAAAAACCAAATCCTCTAATCTATCCATAAAACCCCACTGTATTCCCCTTCTTTTTCCTTCTATGGTTCTCTTCATTATCACATCTACTACCAGTAAAAAGATCAAAGGGGACATAATACAACCCTGTCTAACTCCAGCTTTTATTTCAAAAGGCTCTCTTACTTCTCCTTCATGACAAACTTGGCCACTTCCAGGGTGGGTGAGGTCGGAATCGAACCCGCCTCTTCTCAGTTTTGCCTCACGAGGCTGAGTGGATCCAGTTACAGTTTTGGCTGAGAAGGGAATCGCGGTGAAAGTCGTATTTGAATTTTTAACATTGAATGGAGATGGCATGTTCTGATAAGAACGTGTTTAAAGCGGTGTTGTATTCCCGCTGAAATGGCATCTGTCTCGGTCTAGGAAACTGGTTGACTAGTTCGCTGTAGAGTGGACATGAAACAATCTCAGCTATCGGCCCCGTGTATTAGCGTGTACGTTCATTCATTCATTTATTTGCAATGGGGGGAGTGTCCCCCGGTGGCAAATTGGATATACATAACAAATAAATAATTATACATAACAATTCAATAACAATTATACAACAATTAAACAGGAGTATTTACACAAATAGTCAGTCTTTTCTTAAACACACCTATATGTTTGGGAAAAGGCTCTAAGACTGCGGCAGGTAGAGAGTTCCAGTTATCAATGGCACGGTTTACAAACGAATATATACCATAATTTGTTCGCTGTGGTCGGCCCTTAACTTTGAAAGGATGATCGCTCCTACCCATGTAAGTGGGCTTTCCCAATCGTTTGCTAAGCTCACCCCATGCTGGTTGATTTGTATACGTGTTGTACATAGCGCAGAGTCTAGATTTCATCCTCCTAGCCTCCAGTGATTCCCATCCAAGTTTCTTTAACTTACGGCTCACACTGCTCCTGGGATTAAAGTCACTGAGCACAAATCTAGCGGCCTTTCTTTGTACCATTTCCAACTCATTGATGAGCCCTACTTGATATGGATCCCAAACCGCCGAGACATATTCCAGAATAGGTCTTAAAAGTGACAAATAGCCTAATTCTTTAGCAGAGGTACTACTTCCTTTTAATACCCTCATTACAAAGTGCAGGGATTTGTAAGCTTTTGAAACTACACATCCTACATGACTACTCCATTTCATATCATTCCTTACGCGAACGCCCAGATATTAGCAAGAATCTTCTTCTACAAGTATTTCCGAGCCAATGTTATATTGAAAATCCTGCCTCCGCACTTTCCCTATTTTTAAGAGACTACATTTTCTTGTGTTTATTTTCATTTTATTTTCAATCGCCCACTTATAGACCAGGTTCAGGTCCTCTTGAAGCACTGCATTGTCTTGTGAGTCATGTATCTTTCGATATATTACACAATCATCCGCAAACATTCGACAGTCACTGCGAATCCCATTTGGTAAGTCATTTATAAACGCCAAAAATAACAAAGTTCCGATTACGCTGCCCTGAGGGATACCCGACGTTACGGTAATTTCATCCGAGAATATGCCTTCGACTTTCACTTTCTGTGAACGACCCGTCAAAAATTCTTGGATCCATAAAATTACTCTTCTATCAATCTTCGTCGAAGCTAATTTATGGAGTAGCATGTCATGCGGCGCGACATCAAATGCCTTCGCAAAATCTATAACCACGGCGTCGACTGAAACTCCATGGTCTAACGATTCGCTAATGTCTTGAAAAAGTGATAGCATCTGACTCTCGCATGAGTAACCGTTCCGAAATCCATGTTGCCTATCATTAAACCATGATAATGTTTCCCACTGTTCCCTCAAGTAGTCGCAAATGAGATGCCCCATCTGTTTACAAACGATGGACGTAAGGCTAACCGGCCTGTAGTTGCCCAATTCAAGTCTGCTCCCTCCCTTAAATATTGGGACTACCGTAGCTCTTTTCCAGTCATCTGGGATTTGCGCATTGTTTATGGACACATTAAACATCACCTCCAAGTATCGTGCCACGGCCCTACCCCCTAGTTTAAGTACTTCACTAGCAATATTATCAGGACCCTTTGATATATTGAAACGTAGTTTTTGTATTAGCTTTACAATTGCTGACTGGTTTATTTGGAACAGGGAAGCCCCTGATTCGTCGTTAAGGTCCAACATACAGCTATTGGATTTATTGAACACACTACCGTAAAAGACATTTAATTCATTAGCAATGGCCTGTTTCTCAGTAATTAATTTACCTTCACCGGACATTATCATCGACAAATTATTTGGATTTCCCTTTCTTCTCCTTACATAACTGTAAATTTTTTTCCACCCATCACCTCCCGAACCAAGTAAACCTTGCATATAACTGTCATGAGCAGCCCTCTTTTTTAAAACGGGCTCTCTTGATAAGGACTTAAATTTCAACATACTCTTGTCACTATCATGTCTTTTATTGTATAATTTCCTAATTTTCCGTTTTAGACTCCTAATTTCTCGTGTGTAATACTCAGGATCTGGGTTTTGTTTCAGCAATTTAAATGGGACAAATTTATCAACAGCGCTATTTAAAATTTTCAAAAAGTTAGTCCACAGGATATTAATGTGATTTCCTTCCGATGCCCATCCTACAAATAGCTCATTCAAATACCCCTGAAACTTGCCCTGATCCGCCCTGCGATACTGGAATATGATCTTTTTTGCTACATCAGAGTCTAATTTTGTAATGTCATCATATCTTATATTTAATTCAACCCCAGAATGGTCACTAATTCCTGGTACTTTCAGACAGTTAATATACAGCTCTACAGGCCTTACGAGATAAACATCTAAGGTATTATTGTCTCTAGTTGGGAAGTCAACTACTTGGGAAAATCCCCCCTCCCTTAAGAATTTATTTGCAGCGCTCTGAGCTTGACTACAGCTAGTTGACTCACCAGACCAGTCTACTTTGGGGAGGTTTAAATCTCCAGCAATTATTATGCTCTTTTTCATAGCATTACCCGTACAAGTTTTATCATACAGTGTTTCGAGGAGAGAAAAGTTATCTTTCGGTGCTCTATACGCCCCTATCACCTGAAGAGGGAATTTATTTCCTTTATCCGAAATTTGTACACATAACATTTCATGATCCATATCAGCCCACTTTAAGAAACTACCTAAATTTTTGCGCACACAAATAAATAGTCCAACACCTCGCTTCCCCCGATCCCTTCTGTACATTTCGTAGGTCCCTTGAATTATTTCGCTTCTATTTATGTCCCCATATAACCAAGATTCAGTTGCAATGACAATGTCCGGAGAATACGTCTCTACAAGATTCCAAAATTCAATTAATTTATTTCCTAAACTCTGACAATTAACCTGCAGTAATCTGAGAGTCTTACCTCTGCAGAAAATATCTCGAAATAGCTCCTTCTGTTCCCATCGGCTGGCAACCTCTGGACCTGCTCCTCCTCACAAAAGCCGGCACGAACCGATGACCCTGTCATGTAGGCTCCCGAGGTTAAAAGCACCCCGTCGATTTAGATGCAGTCCGTCTCGGGCGAAGTCACGGCCACCAATCCAGCAGTCAGCTTCTACGTACACTAATCCCAGTTGTGCACATACCCAGTCCATGCGGTCGTTTACAGTCTTAACTCGCCTTAACGGAACATCTCCCCGCCGAACAATGCCACTCATAATTTTTGCATTTCTAAACTTGCTTTTAGCTTTTCTGCCTAGTTCGTAGAGCTCCCCCATGATGTAATCAGCTGTAGCCCTCTTCTTCAAATCGTTCGTCCCAACATGTAGCAACAACACTTTAACTTTGTCACAGTCCTCTACATTTGATTGTTCCACTTGTTGGGCAAGCTGGTCAATTTTAATCCCCGGATAACACCGCACTTTCGCACCTGATTTCCTCTAGATATTCGCACTCCATCGTATCATTGAATCACCCATTATGATAACGTCATCCTCAGTTTGCTCCTGCACACCCTCTTCCACACTGATCCCAGTAGAAATCCGTTCGGTCACATCCTTCACCGTTTCTTCTGATTCACGAAGCTTTGCTCTAAGTTCCTGTATTATTTGATCCCTTGCTTTGATTTGCACCCTCAAACAGTCCGGCGTATCACATACTTTACAAAACCAATTTCCGACATCACAATCCTCCTTCTTGACCTTAATACAGCCGAAGTGAAACCATTTCTCACATAGTCCACACTCAACACCATTCTTCAATGTTTTACTGCACATCGAACACTTTAAAGCTGCCACTGGATCATTTTCCTGATTCACATTTGGAGTAACAGGCCCTGGATTCACTTCCACTCCTCCAATAACTAGCAATGCAGCTATCACTAGGGCTATGAACCACAAGTTGCTAGGTCCCGCACGCACACACACACACCGGAAATCCCGACTACCCTTCGCATACCACAGTCCGATCCTCGCCCGATAACACTCCAGAGAACAACCCATTTCAGCACACCTGAGAGCTCGGGAAAAACACGACCTTTCACTTTGACTGCCAACTGATAACTCGAAGTACGTAATTCATGTTGGGCGATTGTGACATTTCGGCCATCGGCACCGTGTGGCTAGAAACGTTGGGCAGCTCGATCATCCACCACGCGTCGTTGGATGTGAGAGGACTTGAGAAATCTTGGTAATTACCCTCCGTCTGGGTGTTAATTTGAAAATTTTTCGGTAGATCATGGGGGTAAATCTGGGGGATTGATGCGTTTTTGTCAATTCGAAAAATTTTGGGGAAATCTGTGGTTTTGAGGAAATTTAAAGACGTGTTGTTGAATTCGTGGGTAAATTTGGAGATACTGTGTAAATTTAGGTAGGGATTGGTGAATTTTGTTAGGTTTGGAGAATATTCGAGAATTCTTGTTGGAAAGATATGAATTCCCGTGCTATGAAAGAGCCTTTGCCTTGCCAAAGCAAATGTCCGAAGAAGAACTAGTGCACTTAAAAACGCATGGAGGACATCCAAAGCTAAAGAGCTGCAGTATTCAGCGGACAAAGATTCGCGACAGTTCTTCCAAGCAACAAAAGCAGTTTATGGTCCCACCACTTTCGGTAGAAATTCCCTTTGATCCAGTGACAAAAGTACACTTCTAAAAGATCAATATTCCATCATGAATAGGTGGAAAGAACATTTTGAAGACCTCTTGAATCAGGATTCAGTTATTGATGAGCAGGTGTATGCCATATTAGAGGAAGCACCCATCAGGGAAGAACTCTGCTCCTTTCTAACACTAGAAGAAGTTCAGTGTGTTGTTAATCAAGCAAAGCGACACAATGCCACACGTTGAAATGGTATACCAACTGAAGCTCTCAAAGAAGGAGATGAGGAACTCGTAAGCCACAAACATGATTTTATTATTATTATTTGGAGAACTGAAAATTTACCTGCTGATCTCAAAGATAGTCTGATAGTTTCCATATTTAAGAAAGGTGATCGGACAGACTGCAAAAACTATCGTGGCATATCATGCTCGAAATTTGGCTAATCGTTTCTATTTTTGGTGGAGAAAATACTTCCAGAGAGCCAATGGGGTTTCAGGTCTTCTAGAGGAACCACAAGAGAAATGTAGAGAACAAAATAGACCTCTTTATATTGCCTTACCAACCAAAAGGCATTTAACTCGATAAACCGTGAAGCTTTATGTAACATTTTAGCACTGTATGGTATTCCACCAACATGTATTACCATCTTACGACTGCTCTACACTGATACGACGGTAACTCATTGGTAACGACTCGGTTGAAGAGCCATTCCATATCAGTACTGGCGTTAAACAAGGCTGTGTGATTTCCCCTACATTGTTTTCTCTGTACGTTGCCCCTGTCATGCAGCTAGTCATAGACGATCTTCCTTTAGGTATACAAATAACTTACAGGTTGGATTGAATGCTCTTTAATTTGAGCCGTCTAAAGTCAAGGACTCGAACATCTTCTGATGCATTGGTTGAGTTACAGTACGTAGATGATACAGCAGTAGTAGCTCAATCAGAGGAACAACTCATTAAAATCTTGAATGCTTTGTCTTCGGCATACAATAAGATTGGTCTCTAAGTTAACACCAGTAAAACCCAGACCCACTACCAACCAGCCCTGGAGAAGGATTAGGAAAAGGAAACGTTAATGTCACCATTGATGGAGTGAGCCTTCAAGATGTTATCACCTTCCCTTATCTTGACAGCACCCTGTCATCAAGTGCTAATATAGATTCCAAAATTCAACACAAGATTAACCGCGCTGGGGCATCCTTTGCAAGTCAAATGTCTAAGTTTTTGACAACCATGATGTCAATGCTGCAAAAAATTAGTTGTAGATCTCACCTTACTTTATGGATCTGAATCATGGACATGCTATAGACGACCCCTGAAATAGCTGGAGCAATATTACCAGCGATGCTTGAGAAGAATTCTTCATGTGACAAGGCAAAACAGACGTACAAACACCAGCATTCTCGAAGAAGCACAGACTTCTAGTATTGAAGCCATGATTATAAAACGTCAGCAGATATGGACAGGACAGGTAATCCGCATGCCCAACAATCACATTCCCAAAGTGGTGTTTTGCTCTGAATTAAAATAGGGTAAACACGCTGTGGGAGGTCAGCGGAAGCGATTCAAAGACGTACTGAAATCTAATATGGAAATGTGTCACATTGATATTCATAACTTGGAGAGCTTAGCCCTTGTTCCCTCTTCCTGTCTTCGGCATACAAAAAGATTGGTCTCAAAGTAAAACCCAGGCCCTCTACCAACTAGCCCTGGAGAAGGATTAGGAGGCTACATGAGGCTAAAAATCCACCTGGGTGACTAGTTCCGAGCATCGACTTAATTTCGGTGTATAAATCTATGTCTATGTCCATCATGGTGCAATATATTTTGAAGGTAACCGCCGACAAACATTAGTGGATAAGAGGCAGCGCAGAAAGGACAGAGTGCTTATTAAAAGAAATGGAAGGAACGCGGATGCGTCACCTGGGACCACCTGTCATCACTGCGGCAAATTGTGTGCCTTCCGCATTGAGCTTCATAGTCACCGATGAAGAGACATTCCGGGTTAGATGGCCAACCTACTCGATACGAGTGTTTGCTATGATGATGGTTAGCTCATCAATAATTTACAAATCGATAATCAATAATAATAAAAACATAAATAAAAAAATCGATAAATCAATTGGAAGAGAATAGAAAATGACCAAACGAGGTCAGCAGAGATGGCCCTAGTGCAGGTTGCTGCAAACAATGGTGGAATTTTTTGTAAAATCGCATTAAATTTGGGAAAAACCTGTTGCGAAGTTTGGCGAATTCTCGGGATGATGGTACCGGGGGGAGGGGTTTGGAAGCAACTACCATAAGGTTTGAAAAACCCGTCATCTTGGAAGAGCCTCAATTTCGCATGCTCTCTAAAAGTTCTTATTGCACCCGTATCCACGTGGTCTTACCTGTTGAAATCCGATGGAACTGCTGGATCGTAGAATTTGGAAGCGCCCGGCTGAAATGCCCCTAAAATTCTACCAACAAGGATCAACCAGGGATAAGGATACCTCTCTTATAAAGAATGCGATATGAAGATGCCAGTGTTCGATGAAATGGAAACGAAAATAACTCAAAGTGAGATAACGAGACTCTAAAAATGACTAAATTAATCTTGAGCGTGGCGCTAGGCATCCTAAAACCTGACCGACTGGTCCTCGTAGCGCATCCTATTTCTAGTATAAATGACCAAGACATCCGAAGTATTTAAAATTGACCAACAGTTTATTAATCTAAGGACTGTTACATGGTGGACTATCTCTCCACTAAATAAAATAATTCGCCTCTACTGAAGCGTAGAAATCTTATAATGACATTAGCATCGAAACATAATCAAAAATGCTATCAAAATACAGCATCCTAATCGTATGTAAAGACAGTTTCAAAAATATTTAAACATTATTATATTCACTCGTTACATATTTAAATGATCCTCAAAGTTTATGATATTATTTACATTTATACATTATTGTACACGTTAAAATTCTTCATCAGTAATAAATTCGATTCCATCAATAAGCATTCTATAGTATTAGTTAAAGTCAAATCATGGCATGTTCGACGAATGGCTAAGTTTATCGAACGCATTATCATAGCATTAAAATGTTAACAACATTTTAAATCACATAGTTATATATGTTATTATTATTATTGAAGCCTCCGTGGCTTAGGCGGCAGCACGCCGGCCTCTCACCGCTGGGTCCGTGGTTCAAATCCCGGTCACTCCATGTGAGATCTGTGCTGGACAAAACGGAGGCAGACAGGTTTTTCTCCGGGTACTCCGGTTTTCCCTGTCAAAATTTCATTCCAGCAACACTCTCCACTATCATTTCATTTCATCTGTCATTCATTTAATCATTGCCCCAGAGGAGTGCGTCAGGCCTCGGCAGCCGGCACAGTTCATATCCTCGCCGCTAGATGGGGGCTTCATTCATTCCATTCCTGACCCGGTCGGAGACTGGAAGCAGGCTGTGGATTTTCATTATTATTATTATCTCTAAAGCTTTTAGTAGTTATTATTACAGGATTATATCAATATTATTACTCGTCTTTCCAATTAACCTTTCTCCAAAAACAAATGTTATTAATTTGAACAATCCATTCTAGAACAATTATCACAATGCTGTTTTTACTTAAATGTTGGATGTATTAACCTCATACTAGCCTTCTAGTATTAATATTCGTGACTATACTGCACATTCAAAATATACACTTAATTGTATTCAGACATAGCTCATTAGCTAATTTATACTGGACAGAAAAATGACATAGATCATCCATTGATGTCTAATAACTCATTATAACAATCAAATTCGCAAACACACGTTGCTTCATTCATAGATAAGCTCACCATAGCTTGTAAACATTTTTCCAAACATCATTAAGTTCAAATAAGCTTTTACATAAAAGTCATGATTTATCGTGCATCAAATTAACATAAGTTAAAGTATCATGGACAATTTTTATCATAACTAAGGCAAATATAATATAATCAGCTGTTCAAATAACAGTGCTTGAGAATTTTGGACATTATCCTTTTGCTTTGCAACGAAAATATTTCATACAATCATTTTATAATAGTAATGTATTTCTCATAATAATCTCATGTTCATAACTATATCCTTCAAGAAATTGTGGATAGATCACTGTAAAAAGAACGATTCAGCTCTACTAGACAAAAACTCGACTGGAGATCCTCACCCAAAGAAACACGAAAGATCCTACACCATAGTAATGAGCCTGTCTTAAGGAGGTACACGAAAACTATTAGAATCCAACGCTTAATCAGGATGGAGTTCAACAAACGAATCATGAACAAAATAGAAACTGAACGATCTAATAGTGTCTAAGACAACTCCAAAAAGAAAAATCTTAAAAGCTGTAGATTGCCAAAATTAATCCATAAATCGCAAATATCTGCTCTATAAATCATTATGTTTCCATATTTATACTGCACTTGATGAAAAATAGACCCGCACGTCTATTAAAGAAACTCGCATGAAATGCATAAGTGTTCTAATTCAAAATTCGAAATTCGTAGAAATGTCTATTCAAATAATCTTCAAGTATACGTAGCGTATTGGTCATCTGCTTGCTAACTACTATTCTTATATAAAGTTATCGTAGTCTTCTCCCTACTCTTCATATTAATCTTATCAACAAGTTATATAATTCCATTAAATGCTCAAATTTAGAAAAAAAAGTGAATTAATGCCTAAAAATTAGCATTATAAAATATTAATGTTAACTACAAAAATGAAATACACTACAAGACAGAAGCGATAGAGAATCGGGTTTAGCCTTGGAATGCATTTTCTAAATACTAAGAAAAATTGGTGAAAAGGAACACTCTAGAGTATGTCTAATTCATACTGTCTACTATGAAAATGGGTGGTCAGCTACCTTGTACGTTGCCATCTGGTTGAAATAGGAGTATGCGAGAAACACACTGTCCTCGTTCTGGAACTGAACCCTCGTTCATCAGGTCGCGTAGTCCTCGATACGTCTGGATCTTGTAGAGAACCGAACCCGAGTCCGAACGTTTGAAAAGGAAAAACAGCTGTTCGCGAAACAAGTTCATCGCTCTCACACGTTCCCAAGATATAGCTGGAGCTTATTCGTAGTATGCCATTATATTTCATGCAGTTCCAGTATGAATGTACAATAAACATCTCCAAGACGTCTTCTACCTCTTCTTAAAGAGTTTTCTGCTTTTATAATAATCCATGTTTGGTGCTGGTGATCATCCTAAGTAGTCAATTCCACTATTGCATCGCATTCCTACTTTCCATTTTAGCCCATAAGTGACAAGTTCATGTCTTGGTGAAGTATCCGTTCAATCAACTTCTGTTCTGAAGTCATAATGATAATACGCTTGTATACTGTAAACTGTACTGTTGTAGAATAAAGTCTTGTACTGGCATAGAAAATATCACACAAATCCTGGTGAATACAAAGTTCACTGCTCCTGATGATGAAGTTTAACACAGTCTTCAGCTATAATAAGCTGAGACATAAAAATTTGCGGTACGAACTCTCTAACTTTAAGTAACTACACGTCCGCGTTGCTTGCGCACGATATGAGTGTCGTACTTCCAGCGAAGTATATTGCAATCTCGGGTCTCTGCCTGGACAGATCTTTGCTTACTGCTCTACGAAACCCATAGTGCTGTTCATTGAGGAACGATATTGACTATCGATATCGACACTGGATCATGTTCGATAATATTCTGATATTTTGTTATCTGCATTTATTTATGTGTGAAATACACTCAAGTTTCATCTTCTCTAAACATAATCCATTTGTCAATTACTATTTTGTTTCATGGCTACTATATCAAAGTATATCATGTTGCATCAGATTGACGTTACTGCCGTCTCCATTTTGTAGACCTCTCTTGTACTGAAACAAAGCACGCGCTCATGGAAGTAGAGCGGCCTGCCTAGTTGCTCCTAACCTCGCCACAAAGTATCCATGCGCTGTGTGCCGTGCAAATAGCGCCGCAGGAATGCACCTGAGTACACACCTGTCCAACATAGATCCCACTCATTACAAAATACAATCTCATTATATTCCCCGGAGGTATGGATACTTTTAAATTTAAGGTGGAATAGGCTTGTCTTACAGGGAGAGGGGATGGAACCCTTTCGTTTGAGCCCGCACACGACTTTCACCGCTTACTTGTTCGGGAGTACACATGGCCTTGTCGCTGGATGGTAGGTTGCCTATTCAAATACCCCTAGGATAGGATCCCTCCTGCCCCTCAACTTTCGTACTTATAGTATAGATCATGTTGACTGTCACAAGCCCATCTTTCTTGCTGTAAAAGGATTAACACGTTTATCTGGAAGAACTATAAATCCAAAAACTGCGACATACAGTATAAAACACTATTGTCTGTACTATATACATCGACTGCACGAACACCATTTCATTGAAGAGTAGAAACGAGCTAACTTTCTAGTATTGAAGGAAAACATGCAAATTAATGCAAATTGCAAATTACTTTTCACTAGTTATATCTCTTGACCGCAAAGTTATTATTCCGTTTCCTTTGATAATCAAACATAGCGAAATAAAATGCTTTTCATTGGGTCAACAGTATCGAATCGATATGTAAACAGTGTTATTCCCAGAAGCAAATTACATGAGGCAAAAAATTCACCTGGGTGTCTAGTTAGGAGCATCGACATACGCACAAAATTCGGCTTTGAAACGAATGTCTACGAAAACAGAAAATTATTGCATACTTATCCGGTATTGTGCTGTGTAATTTTTGATATTATAATAAAGTGGGTGTTTTACTCGTAGTAACATTAGAAAATCTTTACAGAAACGACCACAATTCGGAGATCACTTTAACAAGAGATAGATTCGTTGCCTCAATCAATCAGAATGTTAACAACAAAAAGACGTCAGCCTATAGCGGTATGATGCCATACATATGCATAACTTGCAATGCAAACTTTGCTAAAAACGAGAATTTAAAGTTACACGTGAAGACTCATAGAAGTTCTGAGCCACATTCCTGTGGTACATGTGGAGCAAAGTTCACTCGCAAAAGTTCCCTGACAAAACACATGAAGATTCATAGTGGGCTCAAGCCACATTCCTGTGGTACATGTGGAGCAAACTTTATGCGTAAAAGTGGCCTTAATTAACACGTGATAATCCATAGTGGCTTGAAGCCACATTCCTGCGGTAAATGAGGCATAAGGTTCACCCGGAAAAAAATTACCTGACTGAACACGAGAAGATTCATAATGGTCTCAAGCCAAATTCCTGTAGTACATGTGGAGCAAACTTTATGCGGAAAAGTTGCCTTAATAAACACGTGGTGATCCATAGTGGTCTCAAGCAACATTCTTGTGGGACATGTGGAGCAAAATTTAGGCAGAAGGGTCATCTGAAAAGACATGCATGGATCCATAGTGATCTCAAGCCACATTCCTGTGGTATATGTGCAGCAAGCTTTATGCGGGAAAGTGACCTTAGAAGACACGTGATGATCCATAGTGGTTTGAAACAACATTCCTGAGGTACATGTGGAAATAAGTTTACTCAGAAAAGTTCCCTGACGAAACACATAAGGATTCATAGTGGTCTCAGGGCCACTTTCCTGTGGTATATGTGGAGGAAACTTTACACGGATAGGTCATTTTAATGAACACGTGATAATCCGTAGTGTTCTCAAGCCACATTCCTGTGGTACATGTGGAGCGAAATTTACGCAGAAGGGTCACCTGAAGAGACGTGTGTTGATCCATAGTGATCTTAAGCCACATCATATGGTATATGTGGCAGAAAGTTCTCTCGGAAAAGTTTCCTGTCGAAACACATCAGGATTCATATTAGTTTCAAGTCACATTCCTGTGGTAAAAGTGGAGGTAGCTTTACACGGAAAGTTGACCCTAATGCACGCGTGATGACCCATAGTGGTATCGAGCCATTTTCCTGTGGTACATTTGGAGCAAAGTTCACTCAGAAACGTTCCCTGACAAAACATGAAGATTCATTTTGTGCAAACTTTACGCGGAAAGGTTGCCTTAAGGAACACCTGTTGGTCCATAGCGGTCCCAAGCCACATTCCTGTGGTAGATGTGTAGCAATATTTTACTTCTAAAAGTTCCCAGAAGACGCACGTGATGATCCATAGTGGCTCAAGCTACATTCCTGTGGTAAATGTGGAGCATACTTTAAGCAGAAATGTGGCTTCAGGAGACACGTAATGATTCGTAGTAGTCTCATGCCTATACCCGTGGTACTTGCGGAGCAAAGTTTACGAATAAAGGTGAACTGAAGGCACACCAGATAACCCGTATCCATAGTGGTCTCAGGCAATTTTTCCTGTATTGAGTGTGGAGCAAACTTTTCGAGGAAAGGTGAACTGAAGGCACACAAGTACCTGTGGTACGTGCGGAAGAAACTTTACTCAGAAAAGCCACATGAAGACACACATGATGATCCACAGTCGTGTCATGCCTAATTCCTGTGATACTAGGCGAGGATATTTTATTCAGAAAGGAAATTTGAAAAGACACACAGTGATCCATAGTGGTCTAAAGCAACATTCCTGAAGTACATGCGGATTAAACTTGACTTGAACGGGTAATTTGAAGACCCAGATATTGCTCCACAGTGGTCTCTAGCTACATTTGCTTTTGTATATGTGAAGCAAACTTTACTGGGATAAGTACCCTGAACACAGATTATGCTCCATGGAAGTCTAATGACACATTCATGTGGAAAATGTAGAGCAAGATTCACTCAGAAAGGCTATTTTAAGACTCGCATGGTGATTCATAGTGGTCTTCTACCACATCCGTCAAATATACGCAGATCGATCTTTACTAGGAAAGATTATACTAAGCCTCACATGCTGTTCCGTAGTGGTTTAGTGACTCATTTCTAAAGTACATGAGATGCAATATGAGCTGAGAAAGGCATTTTGAGGATGCAATCATGAGGAACCTTTTCTCAGAAAGGTTAGCTGAAGGCACATATATTGATCTATGATGGTCTTATTTCACAATCATGAATTATATAAAGAACATTTCTCTCGTGGAATGTCGTACATGTAGAATCTATTTTGGAAAAGAATTTCTTGTAAATACATGCCGGAATGTTTCACTACGAAAGATGTATTAAAGATACACACGATGATCCACCTTGGCTAATAACCATATCATGTCCCCCATGCGAACACCCTTCAACATAAGTTTTGCATATTGCTGGGCAAGTGTCGTAGTGGTCTCTTAACATATTAGTTGTTCTCACATCCCAGAGCGTGTGACAGGCACACGTCATAGGGATATTATCCGGGCACCTCTAGTAAAGGCTATGCTGGCAATTTTGGCTAAAATTTCACTTTCGTGGACGATAACGTTCACCTGCCCAGAGTTGTTACAGAACGGAATGGCCTGCATATGCCCTCGATCTAAACTGTGTAGAGCAGGGGTGGACACTGCTTAAGAAATAAGTTCCTCCCTACTGTGTTCTATGGCAATATGCAGATTTTTTATGTGCGTCATTCATATTGGTCTAGCGCCAAACTCAAGTGTTATATGCGCAGCTACATTTACATAAGAAGTACTTTTTGAGAGTTGCATGTGACTTAGTCGCCAGAAGGCATATTTATGTAGTATATATGGAGCAGTTTTCACTTAAAAAGGGTGTTTGAAGACTCATGCAGCTCTTACTGGAAAAAGCTTTATTCAAATACTAAGTAGCAAAATTTTCTGATTAAGGAGCTTTGAAAAACGACCTGTTGATTCATTTTGGAAAGCTATATTTATGAGTTACTTCCAGTCATGAGTACGTAGAGAGATTCTGAGTCACTCTTTAATTGATAGGCACCGGAAGTCCAAATTATGTACCGTAGAGCATGCGATCAATGAATTTTACCCAAGTGACACGTTTGAATTAATAGGCTAGTGAATAGAAACAATATTTAATTTGTACATTCGGAGCATAAAACAGAACCATATTCAATTTGTTTAAGCAAAGCTTGTTGGAAAATAAATTTTAAATACAAATAATTTGTAATCGTGACTAACAAATTCACGTATACAGGTTGAATCATAATTCCTGATACAAACTTCTTCGGGTTGTAGAGGGGACTATGCAGATACCATTTTGATTATGAACCCAAGTCGAGACATGTATCGTTTCCATACCAAATGAGTTTCACTCGATTGCATATCTCCCATTTCACTAGAGACACGCTACAAGAGTTGTTCCACATAGTGACGCTGCTGATCGTTAACGTGTAACTGCGCAACATGTTGTCATACACACGTCGCACAAGAC
Source organism: Meconema thalassinum (assembly GCA_946902985.2). Classification (NCBI taxonomy): domain Eukaryota; kingdom Metazoa; phylum Arthropoda; class Insecta; order Orthoptera; family Tettigoniidae; genus Meconema; species Meconema thalassinum. Next base: position 151,283,849 of record OX336397.1, read on the forward strand.
CTGGTGTGTGTTCAATAATCTGCGCTGCCGCCAGAACGCGTGGAACAAGTTCACCCGACTCGGAAAGAGTCTCGTAAAAAAAGATTCTTAATTAATTATTGTACAACACTTTTGTTGTATTGTTATTGTTTTAAGGGGGGGGGGGACGGCAAGGTTATCTGCCACGCACCACACATTATTTTGTAAATACATATTAAAAATAAAATGAGGAATCTTCAATTAATATCATGTGTAAGATATAATTCATATACAAAATAATTAATTTTTAAAGTAATATTAGGCCTACATATTTATTACATAAATAAGCACATATTTTGCATGTTGATATTATTATATGTCTCAGGCACTAACTCGACAATTAAAATAAACTTAAGACCAGCCGTTGAGTCTCCGGCAGGGTGTGACGTGAATTCCCATCCCCGTATCTCCACTAATATATTTCTTGATATTCTTCCCTGGCCCTTTCTCGGCAGCTAATGAATTGATTGGAATAACCGTTTCATGTATCTAAGTTTCTAGTGAACAAATGTCATACAGAATGGTTAGAATTACCGTATATTTTATTGCGAAAAAAAATACTTTTTAAAATAAGAGACAGAATATGTAATTTAAAATTAAAAAAAGTTTGTTTAAAAATGTCATTTTGATGAAATATGTAAATTATAAACACAGAATATGTAATTTTACATAAAAAATAACTATGTTCAGTTAAGAACATATATCCTACTTTCTCCTAGATGTATAAGTATATTTATAACTCGTTGTCTTTATCAAAGAGTAGAATAGAATCATTCCTTGGTTGAAGATCTTAGAAACAATTTATCTCTACCAAACACCACAGCCTCGGAAAAACTACTACCATCATTGAAGAAAGAAAGAAAGAAAGAAAGAAAGAAAGAGAAGTTATATCTCAAGAATTTTAAGGAACTGGAGACATAATCGACCGGACGAGTACAACATCCAACTTTGAGTTGAGGCATGTGTTTACACGTCTGGCTGTCCATGGTTTTCAACACCTGAATTGCATTAACCAATCTTTCCATGACCCTACAGTGACACGTGTATGCCGACGCTACCACTTAGAGCTCTGTAGTGAAGGAAACAATGAATCAAATCTATGAAATTCAAATCCCCAGAGCGCAATTTTAGATTACATGTTCATTTCTTATATTCGATTCCTGTTTGGCTTCAATGAAAAATGAAAATCCACAGCCTGCTTCCAGTCTCTGACCGGGTCAGGAATGGAATGAATGGATCCCCCATCTAGCGGCGAGGATATGAACTGTGCCGGCTGCCGAGGCCTGACGCACTCCTCTGGGACAATGATTAAATGAATGACAGATGAAATGAAATGATAGTGGAGAGTGTTGCTGGAATGAAATTTTGACAGGGAAAACCGGAGTACTCGGAGAAAAACCTGTCTGCCTCCGTTTTGTCCAGCACAGATCTCACTTGGAGTGACCGGGATTTGAACCACGGACCCAGCGGTGAGAGGCCGGCGTGCTGCCGCCTAAGCCACGGTGGCTTTCTGTTTGGCTTCAATAAAATTACTAATTTATAACCTAAAACTAGCACCAACAGATAGAGCCCAGGTACTGTGTGAGATCGTTTTGTCTTCAGTTCAAATAATACACAATAGGCTGTTACAAACGCCTTAAAATAAAATTGTATCCTATAATCAACTTTTCATTCTTCAAATTCGATGCGTATATAATGCTTAACAGTGGAATCCCACATAGAACAGTCATGACCTCTGGCGAGTAAGATAAGACTAATAGGGAGAGTGCTTTCTGCCGGCCATAAAAAGATACTTTTCAGTTAAAGCTGAAAGGCAATCTGTGGGCCGTTGCACATTAAGTTGGCCATGATTGTTCTCCTGGTTGCTGTTAGATGTCTCTTGCAGATCCGCGTGCCAATTTTGTTTTAATTATATACATATGTATATTTTCCATTGTAATATGCACAATATAACGCTTAATTTTTAATCGTCTGAGTAATTAAAAAACAATAAATATAAACAAACAATCAAAAAACTAACTCTGCTAGGATTAGAACTTCGGTCATACGGGTTGAAAGACTTACGCTCTACCACGCAGTCAATCAAGTCAAGAAAAATGTCAATATCAGTTGAATTACATACAACGTCTTAGCAAATAATGATTTAGACTAAACGAGTTCTTCAGTGCTTTATACTTTTTATATATAAAGCATTTCATACAAAGAGTATGTTATTTCAATCAGTAGGTTATATTGCATGCACTCAAACTAATGTAATATAGGTCTGGCAGAAGATATCAACTGCCATCTTGTCTTCTGAGACGGCTCATCTATTCAAAGTCACTTATGCACTATAATATTACAAGATAAACGTTTAATTTCGGATGGGCCACGTTCTTTAGAACAGTTTAATCGATTCTCGGTTCGATAATCGGAACTGGTGGGTCCCCTTTTATGGATTATAAAGTTTGCATAATTCACACGGCCGCCTTCCTGAAATGGTACAGCGAATGACCTTATAGTTTGGGCACAAGACGCGTTCCATATCCAGGTGTATTGTTACCAAATTTGGTGGAGATCGGATGATTAGTTTAGTCGTTATTTCATTTTTCGTTTTTAACGTTTGAGTGGCCGCCAATGATTTTGGTAATGATGGCGACGATATAAAACATGACACTGAAGTGCCATTTGCTAGTGCTACCTCTATACCAAATTTAATTCAATTCGGTTACACCGTGCTTTAATTGATAGGGGGGCAGACATTCATAGTTCACAGACAGACACACAATGTTTGGCCCTGTGTAGATCTCGTAAGTCTACTTTCATTTTATGCGAAAAAAGAATGTAGGATAAAAATGTAAAACAGATGTCATTATGATCAGATATGTAACAATAAAATGTAATTTCACGATCGCTAACGTTCTAATCCAGGGATTAGCCTATTTTCAATTTTGAACAAGTAGTTCCGTGAAGAACTATACAGCCTATTATCATATATCCTACTTCAGTTAACTGCAACTATCAACATACAAAATTTCAGTTTGATTGCTGTAATAGATTCGTAGATATTGAGAACCGGCTAAATATTTCGGATGGTCGCCATGTTGGAATGTTAAATGTATAGGCCATAGAGTCATGTACCATTAAAGAAAATTATTGCGTTGGTTCATTATTCAAACTTTCACTTCGATCGCACCGACATCTAACTTCGTTCAATTGTTTACATAACCACAAGATGGCGGATGTGAGAAATATTTCACCGGCATTCTATATCTCTGAAACTATTAGCGGTATCACCCTAAAATTTTGTACGGAGATAAAGGGCACTACTGGAAGTTCATCTATAAGACTTTCAAAAACCGGTTAACTACCAAACGAACATGCCGGCCAAGCGAATTTAAAAAAAATAAATAGACCTTTCTCGCGATTTAATGTTCCAAACGCAATGAAATCTGGTACAGGAAATGTTTATACACACTGTAATTTAGTTCATTTGTTTACATAACCTCAAGATTGCGGCTGTGCGAATTATACATTAAGTTTTTATTTCTTGTGTCATAATCATGCGATCGAAGTGAAAGTTTCAATAATGAACCTACGCAATAATATTCCTTTAACGGTATATGACTCTATGGCCTATACATTTAACAATCCAATACGGCGACAATCCGAAATATTTCGACGGCTCTGAATATCTACGAATCTATTATAGCAATCAAACTGAATTTTTTATGTTTATAGGAGCTATGAACTTAAGTTCACCTATAGGACTTTAAATAACCTGGTGATCACAAATCCAACATGGCGGCGACGCGAAATATAAATATTCACATGGACGTTTCTCGCAATTTAACCATCCGAGTGCTGTGAAACTTGGTACAGTAAATCCTTATACGAATGTTAATCCACAGCCATCTAATTTATTTCAATTGTTTCCATAACCACAAGATGGCAGGTGTGCGAAATTTTAAAATCTCCTTGTTACTTCTTGTGTCCTAAGCATGCGATTGTACACAATAATCTTCATGTAACAGTACATAACTCTAGGACCTACATATATAAAATCCAACATGGCGACCATCCGAAATATTTAGTCGGTTCTCAATATCTACGAATCTATTACAGCAAAAAAACTGAAATTGTGGTTGTTGATAGTGGTAGTTAACATAAGTTGGAAATATGAAAATAGGCTGTATAGTTCATCACGGAACTAATCTTGTTTTAGTTATGTATAAGCAAAGGGGAAGATTATGTATTTATATAAAGACCTAGGCCTAGTGATCGGTCTAGGTTGTGAAGTTTCGGGTACATTCTTATTGCTGGTCTCTCTCAACGAGGAACAGGTGACTTCCCGCTGGTCTGTCTCGAGGAGGATGGATGATTGATTTCTGTCGTGAGTATTCGGGTCGCTTCGTTAACCCTGCTGGTCTGTCTCTATGCGCTAGTCACAGAATTCGACCAGTACCTCTTGCAGGAAGATCAAGTACCTGGGACCCGTTAAGCGGTACGGAAGAAGATACCGCCCAATCAGATGACCATCAAGGATATCAGTCCATTTATTGTTGCCGAACAGTTGCTGAAATCCAGGTGCCCGTGTGGCATGCGGATTTTCATCAGCCCAAATGTGACCGTTTCGACAGTTAAAAGCAGCTTCATGGTTAGTTGAGCTTCATCGGTGAAAAGGACGTGACACGGAAAGTGGAGTGAGTTAATACACTGTAGAAACCAAGAACAGAAGTTGGCACGTGGTGTGAAATCTGCCGGGCCCATTGGTAGAACTATCTGTGGGTTGAATGGCTGCAGTTGCTGGTCGCGAAAAACACGTCAGACGGTCGATTAGGACCCATTACCGGCATCGGCAATGTTTCGCGGATTCGTCGACGGGTCCTCTCCTCCGTGACGAAGGACAGTTGAAGGAAAGTTGACAGTGTGACGCGTCTGTGGAGCACCACAATCAGCCCTCCTCTGTTTGAATGAACCAGTTTCTCGCAGCTCTGTTGTAGTCTCACAAAAATGGTATGTGATGGGGTGGGGCAATGCGGAAAACGTTCATGATACATGCGTTGTGCAGCTCGACATTTACGTCCAACTTCGCCATACATTAGTAATATCTCGGTGTAATCTTTAAAATTGTATGCCGTCATCCTGTATTGCTAAATGACTGGATCACAACTGATGTCTCTACCGTTTATTAACGAACAGACGACACGATTTCATTGGAATGCAGTCTTGTCTTGCACTATGCCCTGACAGGATAACGACTGCTGTCAAAGCAGACTCACTGTCACTACGGTTTCTAAATAGAAGATATACGTACTCTATGATATCTGGAAACTGCATAGGGTGCCCTCAGCCAATGTACGTAATATGCATTCTGTGAAGCGGGCTTTGTAGAATGAAAGTGAACTTCAAACCGATTTGGAATCGAAACGATAAATGTCCGGACAAGGGTTCCTCTTCAAACTGTGATCTACTTCGTCCCGTCTACAACCCCCAGAAGCTTGTAATAGGAATTATGAATCATCCTGTATATGGCGAGAAAAGTTTGTTATAAAGCGGGATATTAATGAAGCATATGATAATTCACAGTGGGTATGTAGGACCATTGTTCGATTCATTTATAATGAATATTTGTTGAGTTATATATTAATTCTTACTGGGAAGAGGCTACAGGTGAGTTATATGTGACGGAACAGAATTTTCGTGTAAGTTTTGTTCATCCCTAGTGTTTAACTACTAAATTCAAAACAGGGTTTCCTTAAGAGGTTGAAAAATATAACCAACTAGCTGTTACCCGCGGCTTCGCCCGCAATCACATTTGGAATCCCGTTATAATATTAGTTATATAGATAGGTAAGCATGGGTCCTAGTGGAAAATAATTGTATCACCTGAAACCAAAAATGCATGGGACGAAAAACCATCAAATTATCATGTCGATTTCGGACCCTAAAAGACGTGAAAAATATTTAAAAAATTATTAAAAAACTACTTATGAAATTTCATTCAAATCAATTTTTATGTCATTCCTGGGACGTAGAAAATTCCGGCCAAAAAGTACGAAATCATTAATAACTCCCTAAGTATTCGTCGTATGATGAAATAGCAAGAGACAAAAAAGATGTAATGTGTTATTGTCTACAACATAGGCCATGCATAATTTTACACTCAGACATATTTCGTTCCCCCTCCCCATAAATTCACCACTCCCCATGGGCCCCTTAAATTGGATTTATGAAAAAACGGTCAAACACCTATTTACTTATTTTTATGCTGATTTTTCCGCTGAGTTCCAAACTCCTCACCTATGTCGTTTAAGAGATACACGCTCCGTTAGGAATCCTTCAACCCCCACTTTTCACCCCTTTCACCTCATAATATACACCACATCGAAAAACCCTGAGACACGTGTCTTCTTATTTAAAATGATGAGTTTATATGCCGAGTATCACATCCACAAATAAAACCAATCGGGAGATATTGCTATTCAATGAAATGCAGGTCTAACCCCTTAACACCCCTTTAGAACCAGAATATCCAAAAATCCTTTCTTACTGGGCGTTTGCGGCCCTTGGGGAAACTGCATACCAAATTTCATTCCAATCCGTTCGGTGGTTTCTGAGATTTCGTGATGAATGAATGAGTCAGTCAGTCAGTCAGTGAGTGGTATTTGAGCTTTATATAGTAGATTTAACCCACAATAGGCAAATGCCATATTTCTTGTTAATCATTTATTCAGTAAGCTGGGCAAAAGTATTCTCACCTGTTGGCCAGAACAACTCGCTTGCTTTCTTGTAGTGCAGAAATCACTAAAAGTGTTTGGTACCATGAAGACGCATTTTTAGCCTACTTTTCACATTTTGCAAAAATGAGGAAAAAGTAGACTTATGAGATCGATCCGGGAAAATGTGTCTGTCTGTCTGTCCTTCTGTCTGTCTGGCTGTGTGTGTGTCCCCCCCTATCAACTCCTAAACGGCTGCAGCAATCAAAACCAAATTTAGTATGAGTAAAGATGTGCACCGGAATAGCTCACGTCCATATTTGATGTCAGTGCTACCAACTGCTGAAAAAACGCACTAGAAATTTGAGCTCCATGTTGGATATCTTGCAAGGTGTGCATGGGAGCTATTCCAAAATTGGCACACATGTAGATAATACTATTTCAGTTTAATTTCCATGAGACCAACCATGACAGTGTTGCCAAAATAATTTGAAGCCTTCTGATAGGTCCAATGTTTAAATGCATATAACATCTACACTATCGATTGGATTTCAACCAAATTTTGTATGTAATATCTGTACATAAACAGATATGACTGACTGTATTCTTAAGGGCCACCAGGGCTGCCAACTGTTAATAATTGCTCACTCTAATTTTTTATCCAAATACCAATATATCAGAAAGTATGCAAGCCAACAGCTTTAAACTATGCACACGTATATTCTGACATTTTAGATTAATTTGGAGTAACTTATATACGTCAGTTCTACCAACATGATTATAAGCCTGCCGATAGTACCAATTTTTAAATACATGTAACTTCTCTACTATCAGTTGGATTTCAACCAAATTTCGTATGTGATATGTGTACCATAACAGATATGACTATAAGTATTGTTAAGAGCAATCAGGGCTGCCAACTCTTAATAAATGCTGTCTATATTCTGTTTACCCTAATATCAATATATCAGAAAGTATGCAAGCCAACAGCTCTATACTTTGCACACGTATAGCACCTGACATTCTAGATTAATTTGGAGTAATTAATACAAGGCAGTGCTGCCAACATGATTCTATGCCTGCTGATATGTCCAATTTTAAAATACATGTAACTTCTATACTAACAAATGGATTTCATCCAAAATTGGCACAACTAGATATCATAATATTTCAGATTATTTCTGACCAGCACACGCATGACATTGTTGGCAACATGCTTTTACGCGTGCTGATAGATCCAGTGTCTAACTGCATGTAACGTCCATTGGACTTCAACCAAATTTTGTATTCTGTACCTTAAGAGATTGAACTAAGAATATATTCAGTCACCAGGGCTGCCAACTGTAGTGCTCTATTAGGCTACATTATACCAGGTATAGTTTGAACTAATTAGATATTTCGATATTACCAACTTAATTTCGTCATTATTCTAGATAGGTTCATATTCTGTAGAATAATCATTGGCATGAAAAGTAGGCTGTGTAGTTCTTAACGGAACTTCTTGTTAGTACATTTTGACCGGTAGCCTAATTCATGTAAAATATTTGAAGCGGCATAGGAGAAAGATTTAAGATTCATAACCCATAGTTGTCATCAGTCATGTTCAGTTTAGGAATACGCAAATTTTTCTTTGCATTTTAGTTGTGAAAAAGGTACATATAGACGTTAACTGATATTTCTATCGTAATTAAAGGAGACAGTTCAAGTATTGCTCTAAAATAGTTCAAAGTTTTCATTGAAAGAGAAGGTTTTAAAGACTAGCTGAATATCCTTAGTCGCAAAAAAAAGTTTCACATTATATTTTGAGCATATTATTCGATCAACGGTTTCAAGTGAAGAGACAGAGAGAGGATTTTGCACATACCTGAATAAAATATTGTGGGTATTTTACAGCGAAAGGGGATTTGTATAATTCCGTAAATGTTATCGTTAGAGGAGTAGGTACATCAATAAATATATTTTCTTTGAATTATATAGTGAGGGGTTTGGTTCACTTCCATATGATATATTCTGAGAATGTCTTAGGGAGACGGGATTGTAAACAACAAACTGATATGTTCCGAAATTGTTATAGTGGGAGGGGTTTTGTGCACGTTCTGGCAATGTAATTTTTAGACGGTTTTTGTGTACATCCATATGATATGATTTGGGAATGTTTTAGAGTTTGAGGTTTGACATATCCACATTATATATTTTGGGTATGCACGTACGCATATTTTAGCATAATTTTCACATTTTGCAAAAATGGGGAAACAGTTTACTTATGAGATCGATCGGAGAAATGTGCGTCTGTCCTTCCTAAACGGTTGCAGCTATCGAAATCAAATTTGGTGTGCGTAAAGGTCTATACATGAATATTTTACGAGGATATTTGAAAATGACGTCGGTGCTAACAACTGATCAAAAAAATCACATTTGAAATTTGAGCCGTATGTTGGATATCTCAGAAGATATGCATGCGAACTATCCCAATATTGGCGCACACATAGATAATATCGTTCCAGATTAATTTCCAGGAGCCCGTGTAGGACAGTGTTGCCAACATGATTCTAGGTATGCTGATAGGTCCAATTTTTAAATAAATGTAACTTCTCTAGTATCAATTGGATTTCAACCAAATATCGTATGTGCCATGTGTACTAGAACAGATATGATCATTTGATTTCTAAAGAGCCACCAAGGCTGCCTGCTATTAATATGCGCACTTTTTATTCTTTATCATAATACCAATATATCAGGTTGTATGCAATCCAACAGCTCTAAACTTTGCACACGTATAGTACCTGACATTCGAGATTAATTTGGAGTAACCATATATGTCAGTGCTGCCAACATGATTCTAAGCCTGCTGATATGTCCAAGTTTTAAACGCATGAAACTTCTATGCTAACAAATGGATTTTATCCAAACTTGGCACAATAATAGATCATAATATTTCAGATTAATTCTGAGCAACACATTCATTCCATGTTTGCCATCATGATTTAACGCGCACTGATTCATCCAATGTCTAACTGCATGTAACGTCCATGCTATCCATTGGACTTCAACCAAATTTTGTATGTGGATTTTGTACCTTAAGAACTGCAACAATGAATATATTGAGTCACCAGGCCTGCCAAGTGTAGTGCTCTAGTGGGCTAGACTATTTCAGGTATATTTTGAACTTATCTAGATAGGTCAAAGTAGATTTATCATTGGCATGGCTCTTTAGTTCGTCACGGAACTACTTGTTTGGTCTCTGAAATAATTTAGTGCTTATTATAGCATGCTTCGTAAATGGTACATTGTTGATATTCACTGACTATCTCTTCATATAATAAGTCGCATCTATCTCAGAAATTCGTCCAGCATCAAAGATATATCTCATTCTTAAATTGATGAGAATATTACTACCACATTATAGCACATTTAACTTGTAAAGGAAGCTCATCAGTAAGCAGTGTTATGCAATTAGCTGCAATTGGAATGCTAATAGACAACGATGAGACCTATTTTTACTACAAATATTGCTCCTGGTAGCAGTTATTGGCGAATGATTTTTAAAATCTTGAGGATTTTTTATATTGAAAAATGTGATTAAGGGAGATTAAGAGATGAAGGTTATAGGTCCGGAGGGGACAAGACAAATTAATTTGTTTACAAGATTTACCACCTAATGCCTCCATACCGTCGGCCAAACACCGACTCTCGGAAAATGACAGTATAGGTGTGGTCGAGGGGATACCAAGACGGCATGCTACGGCGTTTTCTACGATAGAAATCCCACCACTAGAGACTGAGGTTAACGTTGATCATATGTTCAGGGTAGCACGTTTAACAAGAGTTAGGCTCGATTATGATTATATAGAAATAACGACATTTTTAAGGCTGAAAAAGAATAATTACATTTGTTGGCAGACAAGATAACAATTAAATTACAAGATAATTGACAAGGAGGGAACTGGAGAATGATAACGGATGGAACTAAAGAACTTTCCAACGTAATGTTTTAATCTCTGGCCCTAATCAATAAATAGAGAGGATATCTGACACGTGAGAGAGTGGTGGACTGAGTGTTGGTAGCCTTAAGACATTCCACGAGTGACATTACCCCTAAGGGGAGCCATCCTCTCACAGTCTGTGGGGTAAGCAGTCGTTCCAGCGGAGGAGAAGTCAGCAGCCAGTCCGGTATATCCTGCAGCCATTCGCGTGGCCCGCAACTGTGTGCATCAGAGTAATGCCCCCTAAGCACTCCAGCAGGGGAGGCAAACATACGCCTAGTGCTTAAACCAGTCAAGAACAGAAAAGTGGCAGTCGACGACAATCCAGCATTGTTACTCATTTTCCAGAAAAGAAAACACCAGACTCCAAGAAGAAAACTAATTCCACTCCCAAGACGGCAACTAAAGGAACAGACAGAGACCCACGCCGGCTAGTTAACAGCACGGCTTCTCCAAAGAAAACACCATTGAGAGCTTCTAGTGTCACGCAGGACGAGCCCAATACTTCTCGCCAAGGATCTCCTGCTGAATCTCAGGCATCGTCAACTACCATGGTTACCACTGAACGCTTCGAGGATATGATGGAGCTCCTGCAAGACCTCGCAGACAGGATCTCTTTTTTAGAGGGAGGTCCGCACCAAGAACATCCACCGGACATCGACGAGGACGACGACTTGGATCAAGCAGGCTTTCAGTGGCGGATGTTGGCACCCAGAGACTATCCCAAAGGGATGCCCGTTCCCACAGAGCAGCGAGTGTGTAACCTCGCCGCTGCTCTGCGACAACAGTTGGTCTACACGCCGACGGGCAGGGACCATCACGCCCAGACGGTGTTATACCTGCTCTCGGCGTGGCACAACCTAGATGCGTGTCAACAACAAAAAAAACGCATACAACCGAGCCAACTTGCGGCGCTGACTAGGGGCTGAAGGTTAGCTGAAGGCACATATATTGATCCATGATGGTCTTATTTCACAATCATGAATTATATAACGAACATTTCTCTCGTGGTATGTCGTACATGTAGAATCTATTTTGGAAAAGAATTTCTTGTAAATACATGCCGGAATGTTTCACTACGAAAGATGTATTAAAGATACACACGATGATCCACCTTGGCTAATAACCATATCATGTCCCCCATGGGAACACCCTTCAACATAAATTTTGCATATTGCTGGGCAAGTGTCGTAGTGGTCTCTTAACATATTAGTTGTTCTCACATCCCAGAGCGTGTGACAGGCACACGTCACAGGGGTATTATCCGGGCACCTCTAGTAAAGGCTATGCTGGCAATTTTGGCTAAAATTTCACTTTCGTGGACGATAACGTTCACCTGCCCAGAGTTGTCACAGAACGGAATGGCCTGCATATGCCCTCGATCTAAACTGTGTAGAGCAGGGGTGGACACTGCTTAAGAAATAAGTTCCTCCCTACTGTGTTCTATGGCAATATGCAGATTTTTTATGTGCGTCATTCATATTGGTCTAGCGCCAAACTCAAGTGTTATATGCGCAGCTACATTTACATAAGAAGTACTTTTTGAGAGTTGCATGTGACTTAGTCGCCAGAAGGCGTATTTATGTAGTATATATGGAGCAGTTTTCACTTAAAAAGGGTGTTTGAAGACTCATGCAGCTCTTACTGGAAAAAGCTTTATTCAAATACTAAGTAGCAAAATTTTCTGATTAAGGAGCTTTGAAAAACGACCTGTTGATTCATTTTGGAAAGCTATATTTATGAGTTACTTCCAGTCATGAGTACGTAGAGAGATTCTGAGTCACTCTTTAATTGATAGGCACCGGAAGTCCAAATTATGTACCGTAGAGCATGCGATCAATGAATTTTACCCAAGTGACACGTTTGAATTAATAGACTAGTGAATAGAAACAATATTTAATTTGTACATTCGGAGCATAAAACAGAACCATATTCAATTTGTTTAAGCAAAGCTTGTTGGAAAATAAATTTTAAATACAAATAATTTGTAATCGTGACTAACAAATTCACGTATACAGGTTGAATCATAATTCCTGATACAAACTTCTTCGGGTTGTAGAGGGGACTATGCAAATAACATTTTGATTATGAACCCAAGTCGAGACATGTATCGTTTCCATACCAAATGAGTTTCACTCGATTGCATATCTCCCATTTCACTAGAGACACGCTACAAGAGTTGTTCCACATAGTGACGCTGCTGATCGTTAACGTGTAACTGCGCAACATGTTGTCATACACACGTCGCACAAGACCTGGTGTGTGTTCAATAATCTGCGCTGCCGCCAGAACGCGTGGAACAAGTTCACCCGACTCGGAAAGAGTCTCGTAAAAAAAGGTTCTTAATTAATTATTGTACAACACTTTTGTTGTATTGTTATTGTTTTAAGGGGGGGGGACGGCAAGGTTATCTGCCACGCACCACACTTTATTTTGTAAATACATATTAAGAATAAAATGAGGAATCTTCAAGTAATATCATGTGTAAGATATAATTCATATACAAAATAATTAATTTTTAAAGTAATATTAGGCCTACATATTTATTACATAAATAAGCACATATTTTGCATGTTGATATTATTATATGTCTCAGGCACTAACTCGACAATTAAAATAAACTTAAGACCAGCCGTTGAGTCTCCGGCAGGGTGTGACGTGAATTCCCATCCCCTTATCTCCACTAATATATTTCTTGATATTCTTCCCTGGCCCTTTCTCGGCAGCTAATGAATTGATTGGAATAACCGTTTCATGTATCTAAGTTTCTAGTGAACAAATGTCATACAGAATGGTTAGAATTACCGTATATTTTATTGCGAAAAAAATACTTTTTAAAATAAGAGACAGAATATGTAATTTTAAATTTAAAAAAAGTTTGTTTAAAAATGTCATTTTGATGAAATATGTAAATTATAAACACAGAATATGTAATTTTACATAAAAAATAACTATGTTCAGTTAAGAACATATATCCTACTTTCTCCTAGATGTATAAGTATATTTATAACTCGTTGTCTTTATCAAAGAGTAGAATAGAATCATTCCTTGGTTGAAGATCTTAGAAACAATTTATCTCTACCAAACACCACAGCCTCGGAAAAACTACTACCATCATTGAAGAAAGAAAGAAAGAAAGAAAGAAAGAAAGAAAGAAAGAGAAGATATATCTCAAGAATGTTATGGAACTGGAGACATAATCGACCGGACGAGTACAACATCCCGATGAAATGAAATGATAGTGGAGAGTGTTGCTGGAATGAAATTTTGACAGGGAAAACCGGAGTACCCGGAGAAAAACCTGTCTGCCTCCGTTTTGTCCAGTACAGATCTCACTTGGAGTGACCGGGATTTGAACCACGGACCCAGCGGTGAGAGGCCGGCGTGCTGCCGCCTAAGCCACGGAGGCTTTCAGTTTGGCTTCAATAAAATTACTAATTTATAACCGAAAACTAGCACCAACAGATAGAGCCCAGGTACTGTGTGAGATCGTTTTGTCTTCAGTTCAAATAATACACAATAGGCTGTTACAAACGCCTTAAAATAAAATTGTATCCTATTATCAACTTTTCATTCTTCAAATTCGATGCGTATAGAATGCTTAACAGTGGAATCCCACATAGAACAGTCATGACCTCTGGCGAGTAAGATAAGACTAATAGGGAGAGTGCTTTCTGCCGGCCATAAAAAGATACTTTTCAGTTAAAGCTGAAAGGCAATCTGTGGGCCGTTGCACATTAAGTTGGCCATGATTGTTCTCCTGGTTGCTGTTAGATGTCTCTTGCAGATCCGCGTGCCAATTTTGTTTTAATTATATACATATGTATATTTTCCATTGTAATATGCACAATATAACGCTTAATTTTTAATCGTCTGAGTGATTAAAAAACAATAAATATAAACAAACAATCAAAAAACTAACTCTGCAAGGATTTGAACTTCGGTCATACGGGTTGAAAGACTTACGCTCTACCACGCAGTCAATCAAGTCAAGAAAAATGTCAATATCAGTTGAATTACATACAACGTCTTAGCAAATAATGATTTAGACTAAACGAGTTCTTCAGTGCTGTATACTTTTTATATATAAAGCATTTCATACAAAGAGTATGTTATTTCAATCAGTAGGTTATATTGCATGCACTCAAACTAATGAAATATAGGTCTGGCAGAAGATATCAACTGCCACCTTGTCTTCTGAGACGGCTCATCTATTCAAAGTCACTTATGCACTATAATATTACAAGATAAACGTTTAATTTCGGACGGGCCACGTTCTTTAGAACAGTTTAATCGATTCTCGGTTCGATAATCGGAACTGGTGGGTCCCCTTTTATGGATTATAAAGTTTGCATAATTCACACGGCCGCCTTCCTGAAATGGTACAGCGAATGACCTTATAGTTTGGGCACAAGACGCGTTCCATATCCAGGTGTATTGTTACCAAATTTGGTGGAGATCGGATGATTAGTTTAGTCGTTATTTCATTTTTCGTTTTGAACGTTTGAGTGGCCGCCATTGATTTTGATAATGATGGCGACGATATAAAACATGACACTGAAGTGCCATTTGCTAGTGCTACCTCTATACCAAATTTAATTCAATTCGGTTACACCGTGCTTTAATTGATAGGGGGGCAGACATTCATAGTTCACAGACAGACACACAATGTTTGGCCCCGTGTAGATCTCGTAAGTCTACTTTCATTTTATGCGAAAAAAGAAAGTAGGCTAAAAATGTAAAACAGATGTCATTATGATTAGATATGTAACAATAAAATGTAATTTCACGATCGCTAACGTTCTAATCCAGGGATTAGCCTATTTTCAATTTTGAACAAGTAGTTCCGTGAAGAACTATACAGCCTATTATCATATATCCTACTTAAGTTAACTGCAACTATCAACATACAAAATTTCAGTTTGATTGCTGTAATAGATTCTTAGATATTGAGAACCGGCTAAATATTTCGGATGGTCGCCATGTTGGAATGTTAAATGTATAGGCCATAGAGTCATGTACCATTAAAGAAATTTATTGCGTTGGTTCATTATTCAAACTTTCACTTCGATCGCACCGACATCTAACTTCGTTCAATTGTTTACATAACCACAAGATGGCGGATGTGAGAAATATTTCACCGGCATTCTATATCTCTGAAACTATTAGCGGTATCACCCTAAAATTTTGTACGGAGATAAAGGGCACTACTGGAAGTTCATCTATAAGACTTTCAAAAACCGGTTAACTACCAAACGAACATGCCAGCCAAGCGAATTTAAAAAAATTAAATAGACCTTTCTCGCGATTTAATGTTCCAAACGCAATGAAATCTGGTACAGGAAATGTTTATACACACTGTAATTTAGTTCATTTGTTTACATAACCTCAAGATTGCGGCTGTGCGAATTATACATTAAGTTTTTATTTCTTGTGTCATAATCATGCGATCGAAGTGAAAGTTTCAATAATGAACCTACGCAATAATATTCCTTTAACGGTACATGACTCTATGGCCTATACATTTAACAATCCAATACGGCGACCATCCGAAATATTTCGACGGCTCTGAATATCTACGAATCTATTATAGCAATCAAACTGATTTTTTTATGTTTATAGGGGCTATGAACTTAAGTTCACCTATAGGACTTTAAATAACCTGGTGATCACAAATCCAACATGGCGGCGACGCGAAATATAAATATTCACATGGACGTTTCTCGCAATTTAACCATCCGAGTGCTGTGAAACTTGGTACAGTAAATCCTTATACGAATGTTAATCCACAGCCATCTAATTTATTTCAATTGTTTCCATAACCACAAGATGGCAGGTGTGCGAAATTTTAAAATCTCCTTGTTACTTCTTGTGTCCTAATCATGCGAATGTACACAATAATCTTCATGTAACAGTACATAACTCTAGGACCTACATATATAAAATCCAACATGGCGACCATCCGAAATATTTAGTCGGTTCTCAATATCTACGAATCTATTACAGCAAACAAACTGAAATTTTGGTTGTTGATAGTGGTAGTTAACATAGGTTGGAAATATGAAAATAGGCTGTATAGTTCATCACGGAACTAATCTTGTTTTATTTATGTATAAGCAAAGGGGAAAATTATGTATTTATATAAAAATCCTAGGCCTAGTGATCGGTCTAGGTTGTGAAGTTTCGGGTACATTCTTATTGCTGGTCTCTCTCATCGAGGAACAGGTGACTTTCCCGCTGGTCTGTCTCGAGGAGGATGGATGATTGATTTCTGTCGTGAGTATTCGGGTCGCTTCGTTAACCCTGCTGGTCTGTATCTAAGCGCTAGTCACAGAATTCGACCAGTACCTCTTGCAGGAAGATCAAGTACCTGGGACCCATTAAGCGGTACGGAAGAAGATACCGCCCAATCAGATGACCATCAAGGATATCAGTCCATTTATTGTTGCCGAACCGTTGCTGAAATCCAGGTGCCTGTGTGGCATGCGGATTTTCTTCAGCCCAAATGTGACCGTTTCGACAGTTAAAAGCAGCTTCATGGTTAGTTGAGCTTCATCGGTGAAAAGGACGCGACGCGGAAAGTGGAGTGAGTTAATACACTGTAGAAACCAAGAACAGAAGTTGGCACGTGGTGTGAAATCTGCCGGGCCCATTGGTAGAACTATCTGTGGGTTAAATGGCTGCAGTTGCTGGTCGCGAAAAACACGCCAGACGGTCGATTAGGACCCATTACCGGCATCGGCAATGTTTCGCGGATTCGTCGACGGGTCCTCTCCTCCGTGACGAAGGACGTCCTCTTCAAAGTTGACAGTGTGACGCGTCTGTGGAGCACCACAATCAGCCCTCCTCTGTTTGAATGAACCAGTTTCTCGCAGCTTTGTTGTAGTCTCACAAAAATGGTATGTGATGGGGTGGGGCAATGCGGAAAACGTTCATGATACATGCGTTGTGCAGCTCGACATTTACGTCCAACTTCGCCATACATTAGTAATATCTCAGTGTAATCTTTAAAATTGTATGCCGTCATCCTGTATTGCTAAATGACTGGATCACAACTGATGTCTCTACCGTTTATTAACGAACAGACGACACGATTTCATTGGAATGCAGTCTTGTCTTGCACTATGCCCTGACAGGATAACGACTGCTGTCAAAGCAGACTCACTGTCACTACGGTTTCTAAATAGAAGATATACGTACTCTGTGACATCTGGAAACTGCATAGGGTGCCCTCAGCCAATGTACGTAATATGCATTCTGTGAAGCGGGCTTTGTAGAATGAAAGTGAACTTCAAACTGATTTGGAATCGAAACGATAAATGTCCGGACAAGGGTTCCTCTTCAAACTGTGATCTACTTCGTCCCGTCTACAACCCCCAGAAGCTTGTAATAGGAATTATGAATCATCCTGTATATGGCGAGAAAAGTTTGTTATAAAGCGGGATATTAATGAAGCATATGATAATTCACAGTGGGTATGTAGGACCATTGTTCGATTCATTTATAATGAATATTTGTTGAGTTATATATTAATTCTTACTGGGAAGAGGCTACAGGTGAGTTATATGTGACGGAACAGAATTTTCGTGTAAGTTTGGTTCATCCCTAGTGTTGTAGCAGGTTCGCTTAGGCTGGGATGACAAGTGAAACGGTATTTACTTTGCTCCACGTTGAGCGTACAAATGTAGCAGAATTGCTAGCCCCCCCTTTGCCTAAGCTATGTTGTATTAATGGGCGCCAAGACCTCAATGCAATGTTGAAATCTAAATTTGTATTTAACAACGTCTATCTCTGGCAGAACACCTTCAAGACTCTATTCACTCAGATCGTGGTATGATTTGATCATTAACCCAACAAGCAATTGTATCAGGAGAAGTAATTGGTCTATATCTAATGCTACCTACTGAAAGAAAAGATTGCATTGTAAAAGAAATGAATTTATTATATAAAACAAGAATAGCAAAATTAATAATAATAATAAGTTTAAAATTTAAATAGGAGCGTTGTGATTTTAATATTACCGATAGAAAATTACGTGAAAACGGAGTCTGATAAATTATTGATTTTACTATTATTCCCAAGCTATGAAGTTACTGAAATATGAAATATAAAACCAAGAGAAATGAGAGATTGCGTATTTCTGCGTCATTCGCGCTTACCACTGGAAATTGCCGAAACATTTCCCTCGTACTGGATGATGCTGTGAGCTTCCCACAGTCTCCTGGACGTCGACATCTTCGTCGATATTTGATAAGATTCTGGTAGATTAGATAATTCTATGGTCCGTACCTCGGACCCAAACACTCGTACAACCGCACTGGTTAAGTTTTACAAAAGTTAGTCCTCCAATCCACGGAACATCGGAGCGATTCCCGCGTACAACCGTACTCGTTAAATTCTATACAGATAGTCGCTTAATCCACCGAACATCGGAGCCACTCGCACGCGCACCCATACTCGTCAAGTATTTCACAGATTGTCCTCGTTCCACGGCGCGTCGAACGTTATATGCACCCGCCGTTTCCCCACTCTTCATCCGACTTGTAGCTTGCGTGGTCCTCACTGATTGGCTGACCCACCACGCGATCTTCCCCTCCTCCGGGTCATTACACACGGCGCGGCGATGATGAAGTCGATTTCCGTTCCAACTATTCGCCTTACCTGGACGCTGCGACCCAGGATTGCGTCATGCTTTCCGACAAGATTAAGCGTGTACTTGAATTCCCAGTGAGTCACGTCTCTCGATATACCCTAACTGACGAAAACTCCGTAAAATTCCGCAATCACATAATTTTCTATGATATTGTCGTTCGTAATAATTTGCTTGATAGCGTTTTCTAAGACATAGAAAACCTATCTGAATGCTAATAATTTTTATAAAATGCTCCGAAAATACCTTAATAATAATTATAATAAATTAATAATAATAATAAATTAACATGAAAAATTCTCTTGGCTGAACTATTTGCCGCGTAAATAAATATAGAATGGCTTCCTACTGACTTATGCCAGTTGCATAAAAACCCTCGAAAAACACGTTACAGTGTTTAACTACTAAATTCAAAACAGGGTTTCCTTAAGAGGTTGCAAAATATAACCAACTAGCTGTTACCCGCGGCTTCGCCCGCAATCACATTTGGAATCCCGTTATAATATTAGTTATATAGATAGGTAAGCATGGGTCCTAGTGGAAAATAATTGTATCACCTGAAACCAAAAATGCATGGGACGAAAAACCATCAAAATATCATGTCGATTTCGGACCCTAAAAGACGTGAAAAATATTTAAAAAATTATTAAAAAACTACTTATGAAATTTCATTCAAATCAATTTTTATGTCATTCCTGGGACGTAGAAAATTCCGGCCAAAAAGTACGAAATCATTAATAACTCCCTAAGTATTCGTCGTATGATGAAATAGCAAGAGACAAAAAAGATGAAATGTGTTATTGTCTACAACATAGGCCATGCATAATTTTACACTCAGACATATTTCGTTCCCCCTCCCCATAATTTCACCACTCCCCATGGGCCCCTTAAATTGGATTTATGAAAAAACGGTCAAACACCTATTTACTTATTTTTATGCTGATTTTTCCGCTGAGTTCCAAACTCCTCACCTATGTCGTTTAAGAGATACACGCTCCGTTAGGAATCCTTCAACCCCCACTTTTCACCCCTTTCACCTCATAATATACACCACATCGAAAAACCCTGAGACACGTGTCTTCTTATTTAAAATGATGAGTTTATATGCCGAGTATCACATCCACAAATAAAACCAATCGGGAGATATTGCTATTCAATGAAATGCAGGTCTAACCCCTTAACACCCCTTTAGAACCAGAATATCCAAAAATCCTTTCTTACTGGGCGTTTGCGGCCCTTGGGGAAACTGCATACCAAATTTCATTCCAATCCGTTCGGTGGTTTCTGAGATTTCGTGATGAATGAATGAGTCAGTCAGTCAGTCAGTGAGTGGTATTTGAGCTTTATATAGTAGATTTAACCCACAATAGGCAAATGCCATATTTCCTGTTAATCATTTATTCAGTAAGCTGGGCAAAAGTATTCTCACCTGTTGGCCAGAACAACTCGCTTGCTTTCTTGTAGTGCAGAAATCACTAAAAGGTGTTTGGTACCATGAAGACGCATCTTTAGCCTACTTTTCACATTTTGCAAAAATGAGGAAAAAGTAGACTTATGAGATCGATCCGGGAAAATGTGTGTCTGTCTGTCCTTCTGTCTGTCTGTCTGTTCTTCTGTCTGTCTGGCTGTGTGTGTGTCCCCCCCTATCAACTCCTAAACGGCTGCAGCAATCAAAACCAAATTTAGTATGAGTAAAGATGTGCACCGGAATAGCTCGCGTCCATATTTGAAAATGATGTCCGTGCTACCAACTGCTGAAAAAACGCACTAGAAATTTGAGCTCCATGTTGGATATCTTGCAAGGTATGCATGGGAGCTATTCCAAAATTGGCACACATGTAGATAATACTATTTCAGTTTAATTTCCATGAGGCCAACCATGACAGTGTTGCCAAAATAATTTGAAGCCTTCTGATAGGTCCAATGTTTAAATGCATATAACTCCTACACTATCAATTGGATTTCAACCAAATTTTGTATGTAATATCTGTACATAAACAGATATGACTGAGCGTATTCTTAAGAGCCACCAGGGCTGCCAACTGTTAATAATTGCTCACTCTATTTTTTTTAATCCAAATACCAATATATCAGAAAGTATGCAAGCCAACAGCTTTAAACTATGCACACGTATATTCTGACATTTTAGATTAATTTGGAGTAACTTATATACGTCAGTTCTACCAACATGATTATAAGCCTGCTGATAGTACCAATTTTTAAATACATGTAACATCTCTACTATCAGTTGGATTTCAACCAAATTTCGTATGTGGTATGTGTACCATAACAGATATGACTATAAGTATTGTTAAGAGCAATCAGGGCTGCCAACTGTTAATAAATGCTGTCTATATTCTTTTTACCCTAATATCAATATATCAGAAAGTATGCAAGCCAACAGCTCTATACTTTGCACACGTATAGCACCTGGCATTCTAGATTAATTTGGAGTAATTAATACAAGGCAGCTGCCAACATGATTCTATGCCTGCTGATATGTCCAATTTTAAAATACATGTAACTTCTATACTAACAAATGGATTTCATCCAAAATTGGCACAACTAGATATCATAATATTTCAGATTATTTCTGACCAGCACACGCATGACATTGTTGGCAACATGCTTTTACGCGTGCTGATAGATCCAGTGTCTAACTGCATGTAACGTCCATTGGACTTCAACCAAATTTTGTATTCTGTACCTTAAGAGATTGAACTAAGAATATATTCAGTCACCAGGGCTGCCAACTGTAGTGCTCTATTAGGCTACATTATACCAGGTATAGTTTGAACTAATTAGATATTTCGATATTACCAACTTAATTTCGTCATTATTCTAGATAGGTTCATATTCTGTAGAATAATCATTGGCATGAAAAGTAGGCTGTATAGTTCTTAACGGAACTTCTTGTTAGTACATTTTGACCGGTAGCCTAATTCATGTAAAATATTTGAAGCGGCATAGGAGAAAGATTTAAGATTCATAACCCATAGTTGTCATCAGTCATGTTCAGTTTAGGAATACGCAAATTTTTCTTTGCATTTTAGTTGTGAAAAAGGTAAATATAGACGTTAACTGATATTTCTATCGTAAT
This sequence comes from Meconema thalassinum, assembly GCA_946902985.2. Classification (NCBI taxonomy): domain Eukaryota; kingdom Metazoa; phylum Arthropoda; class Insecta; order Orthoptera; family Tettigoniidae; genus Meconema; species Meconema thalassinum. Next base: position 151,306,298 of record OX336397.1, read on the forward strand.
TAAAGGAGACAGTTCAAGTATTGCTCTAAAATAGTTCAAAGTTTTCATTGAAAGAGAAGGTTTTAAAGACAAGCTGAATATCCTTAGTCGCATAAAAGAAGTTTCACATTATATTTTGAGCATGTTATTCGATCAACGGTTTCAAGTGAAGAGACAGAGAGATGATTTTGCACATACCTGAATAAAATATTGAGGGTATTTTACAGCGAAAGGGGATTTGTATAATTCCGTAAATGTTATCGTTAGAGGAGTAGGTACATCAATAAATATATTTTCTTTGAATTATATAGTGAGGGGTTTGGTTCACTTCCATATGATATATTCTGTGAATGTCTTAGGGAGACGGGATTGTAAACAACAAACTGATATGTTCCGAAATTGTTATAGTGGGAGGGGTTTTGTGCACGTTCTGGCAATGTAATTTTTAGACGGTTTTTGTGTACATCCATATGATATGATTGGGGAATGTTTTAGGGTTTGAGGTTTGACATATCCACATTATATATTTTGGGTATGCACGTACGCATATTTTAGCCTAATTTTCACATTTTGCAAAAATGGGGAAACAGTTTACTTATGAGATCAATCGGGGAAATGTGCGTCTGTCCTTCCTAAACGGTTGCAGCTATCGAAATCAAATTTGGTATGCGTAAAGATCTATACATGAATATTTTACGAGGATATTTGAAAATGACGTCGGTGCTAACAACTGATCAAAAAAATCACATTTGAAATTTGAGCCGTATGTTGGATATCTCAGAAGATATGCATGCGAACTATTCCAATATTGGCGCACACATAGATAATATAATTCCAGATTAATTTCCAGGAGCCCGTGTAGGACAGTGTTGCCAACATGATTCTAGGTATGCTGATAGGTCCAATTTTTAAATGAATGTAACTTCTCTAGTATCAATTGGATTTCAACCAAATATCGTATGTGCCATGTGTACTAGAACAGATATGATCATTTGATTTCTAAAGAGCCACCAAGGCTGCCTGCTATTAATATGCGCACTTTTTATTCTTTATCATAATACCAATATATCAGGTTGTATGCAATCCAACAGCTCTAAACTTTGCACACGTATAGAACCTGACATTCGAGATTAATTTGGAGTAACTATATATGTCAGTGCTGCCAACATGATTCTAAGCCTGCTGATAAGTCCAAGTTGTAAACACATGAAACGTCTATGCTAACAAATGGATTTTATCCAAACTTGGCACAATAATAGATCATAATATTTCAGATTAATTCTGAGCAACACATTCATTCCATGTTTGCCATCATGATTTAACGCGCACTGATTCATCCAATGTCTAACTGCATGTAACGTCCATGCTATCCATTGGACTTCAACCAAATTTTGTATGTGGATTTTGTACCTTAAGAACTGCAACAATGAATATATTGAGTCACCAGGCCTGCCAAGTGTAGTGCTCTAGTGGGCTAGACTATTTCAGGTATATTTTGAACTTATCTAGATAGGTCAAAGTAGATTTATCATTGGCATGGCTCTTTAGTTAGTCACGGAACTACTTGTTTGGTCTCTGAAATAATTTAAGGCTTATTATAGCATGCTTCGTAAAGGGTACATTGTTGATATTCACTGACTATCTCTTCATATAATAAGTCGCATCTATCTCAGAAATTCGTTCAGCATCAAAGATATATCTCATTCTGAAATTGATGAGAATATTACTACCACATTATAGCACATTTAACTTGTAAAGGAAGCTCATCAGTAAGCAGTGTTATGCAATTAGCTGCAATTGGAATGCTAATAGACAACGATGAGACCTATTTTTACTACAAATATTGCTCCTGGTGGCAGTTATTGGCGAATGCTTTTTAAAATCTTGAGGATTTTTTATATTGAAAAATGTGATTAAGGGAGATTAAGAGATGAAGGTTATAGGTCCGGAGGGGACAAGACAAATTAATTTGTTTACAAGTTTTACCACCTGCATGTCATGCAACGTGAGATCAACTACCACCTAATGCCTCCAAACCGTCGGCCAAACACCGACTCTCGGAAAATGACAGTATAGGTGTGGTCGAGGGGATACCAAGACGGGATGCTACGGCGTTTTCTACGATAGAAATCCCACCACTAGAGACTGAGGTTAACGTTGATCATATGTTCAGGGTAGCACGTTTAACAAGAGATAGGCTCGATTATGATTATATAGAAATAACGACATTTTTAAGGCTGAAAAAGAATAATTACATTTGTTGGCAGACAAGATAACAATTAAATTACAAGATAATTGACAAGGAGGGAACTGGAGAATGATAACGGATGGAACTAAAGAATTTTCCAACGTAATGTTTTAATCTCTGGCCCTAATCAATAAATAGAAAGGATATCTGAAATGTGAGAGAGTGGTGGACTGAGTGTTGGTAGCCTTAAGACATTCCACGAGTGACATTACCCCTAAGGGGAGCCATCCTCTCACAGTCTGTGGGGTAAGCAGTCGTTCCAGCGGAGGAGAAGTCAGCAGCCAGTCCGGTATATCCTGCAGCCATTCGCGTGGCCCGCAACTGTGTGCATCAGAGTAATGCCCCCTAAGCACGCCAGCAGGGGAGGCAAACATACACCTAGTGCTTAAACCAGTCAAGAACAGAAAAGTGGCAGACGACGACAATCCAGCATTGTTACTCATTTTCCAGAAAAGAAAACACCAGACTCCAAGAAGAAAACTAATTCCACTCCCAAGACGGCAACTAAAGGAACAGACAGAGACCCACGCCGGCTAGTTAACAGCACGGCTTCTCCAAAGAAAACACCATTGAGAGCTTCTAGTGTCACGCAGGACGAGCCCAATACTTCTCGCCAAGGATCTCCTGCTGAATCTCAGGCATCGTCAACTACCATGGTTACCACTGAACGCTTCGAGGATATGATGGAGCTCCTGCAATACCTCGCAGACAGGATCTCTTTTTTAGAGGGAGGCCCACACCAAGAACATCCACCGGACATCGACGAGGACGACGACTTGGATCAAGCAGACTTTCAGTGGCGGATGTTGGCACCCAGAGACTATCCCAAAGGGATGCCCGTTCCCACAGAGCAGCGAGTGTGTAACCTCGCCGCTGCTCTGCGACAACAGTTGGTCTACACGCCGACGGGCAGGGACCATCACGCCCAGACGGTGTTATACCTGCTCTCGGCGTGGCACAACCTAGATGCGTGTCAACAAAAAAAAACGCATACAACCGAGCCAACTTGCGGCGCTGACTAGGGTCTGGAGCTTCGCCATCCAACTCGACAGCGCCCCCGAATTTCCAATAACATCCGCCAGTTGGCCTTCCGAGGACGCTGATTACGCGGGGGTGGCGAGGGGCACCAGGCAAGTAACTTTTGGTTCCCCTTGGTCCTCCCGCCGGGTCCTTCTCCTTCCATCTTGCGGCGAACGTGATCTTGGAGAACACTCTACGAGTATGAAGACGCCCTAGCAGCTTTGACAGACAAGTATACGAGTGGAGTAAACTTTCCAGTGTTTATGAGTTTCCGGAAGGACTTGGGTAGTGAAGGGTATGTTGTTTGTACCCTGATGAGGGATATTGCTCTTTGTTAACTTATCTATTGTTCTTTTGGCTGTATTTATTTTAAAGCAATAAAGCATTGGGCCTTCAGCCCGACCCCTCCTTCGCTGTGAGGCTTCGCCCATGCCGATCGGCTTCGCCCTTTGTATACGCACACCACTGTTATGTATATAAGGAGCGGGGTCGGTCGACTCGGGAGCAGTCGTTCCAGCGGAGGAGTAGTAGGAGATCTAATCTGAATGATATTAGCTTAAAGACACTCTAGTGCAGTGGTTCACAACTGGTGTGCCACAGCACCATTGGGTGCCGCGTGATTGGCTAAGGGATGTGGCGAGGTATTGGAATAAACCAAAAAAATACCCAATACTTAACCTTCATACCGTCCAAATGAAAGAAAGAAAGAAAGAAAGAAAGAAAGAGAGAGAGAAAGAAAGAAAGAAAGAAAGAAAGAAAGAAAGAAAGAAAGAAATAAAGAAAGAAATAAAGAAAGAAAGCTCCTCTGATCGTAACAAAGGGCGCTAAAGGCACATGTATTCTCAAGATACTGAACCCTTATATCTGGATGATCCACAAAAATCCCAGGCTGGAAATAATAATGGATTGTAGCTTCTTGAAGTCCCGGCTAAAAACAACACAGTGCTACTTGGCGAAAACACCCTGAGTAAGGAACATGATCTTTTCAAACGGAATGTGTTATAGTAACTAACTACAAAACAGTTCTCTAACTACTCAGGAAAGACAAGAATCTGTGAAAATCTCGGGCGTAAGGTTGCGGATCAGGTCCCTCGGGAACTTCCACCCTTCAGCACATTCCACTACCATTTAACTACAAAGATAATGCCAATTTCCTATAAAAGATCAGAGAATCGTAACAACATGCCTGTCCTATTTATTCTCTAAACAATTACACGTTTCCTAACACTAGCATTGATTATATGCTTTAATAACCTCAAATAAGATCAAATGACCACATGTCATTGCTTCAGTTACACGAAATACATGCTCGTTTCCTTAGAAACTTTAAAAAGTTATTTCAAACGCTTTTATAAGCATAAATAAAATCATGACTTAAATAGCAGCAAACAACTGCTGTGCCCTAGGTAACGGGAGTTTACTAACAAGAAAAAAGTTACGAAGTTAAAAAATATCCCCAAAAATAAATGAAGTTACCCCTCCGTCATTACAAAAACTATTCATTACTCTATACAATTTATCTCCCGCCTCCTATCACTTAAATTCATCTCATGGAAGCGATGAAAATCTCTATTTACATTTAAATTACATGTAAAAATAATAATGCGCGTAAATGTAACTATAAACCTTTCTTTAAAATCTTAGTATAATTTATGTACAACATAAATATTAACGTTGTAGTTCAGCAGCTAATCAATAAAATGAAATATGTACAACTGTCCAACTGCTTTCTTTACTGACAATATAGACTGCAATTGTCTTCCTATTTCATTACTGCTTCTCAACAGACTTTAGAAAATAATCATTCACCATACTATGTCTTTTTTGTGAAACTGTCACAATTCGGGATTCTATAATCCAAACAATTAAGTAAAGACATAGTTCAAAGACCTCCTACAACTTGTCTGTTATCAAAATAAAAATACTTAATAAAAATATATGCTTCCACTGCGTAGAATAATTACCGTAAATTCAATATCTAATTAAGAACCATTAAAATAGATCTCAGTTTACTCTCAGTTTAAACAGAGATCCATTGATCCTATAATTACTTTCAGATTCAACTTCATCTAGGATCCGCTGTCCTGTGAATTTCAAGGAGTTTCAACTCTTTGAGACTATTGCAATAACTTCCAATACTAATAAACAGCAATAATACTGCATCTTCATAAAACATCCTATTTCAACCTTAAAATATGCGCAAGTCTGTCACTACAGACATTCCTTCAACAATTGATCAATGGCTTAACAATTGCACATTGTCATACAACAAATACCTCCGTCTGCTACGGGAATAATAAATCTCGCTCTTAGAGATGCTTCGCAATTCCATCCAAAAACATATACTTCTTAACTAACTTCTCGTTAACAAATTCTTCTTCTTCTCACAGTTACAACAATCTTAATAAAAATATTTAATAAAAATACTGGTTATATCAATGAATTAATTTAACAGGTAATACAATAAAATACTACTCTTCAAATAACAATCTTATTTCTTTGTATCACTCACATTTCTATAAAAGCTTTCAATTAGCTGTGCTATTTCTTTAAATCTTTCTTCACATTCTTCTTACTTCAAAAATACGCTGATTTCGTATTTGTATTCTTTTACATATTCATCCTTTAATATATTTCTCACAAACTTTAATACTTTAGAATTGTTAGTCACCAAATATTTATAACCAAATCTGTCTAATAAGTTATACGATTGTGACTTTGCATAGATCTCTACATAAGATCTTTAAGAATCGCATTATCTAAAATATATCTCTGTATACCACTCTTGGAAAAAATTTCCATTATTATTATCGTTGACAAAAAACGATATCTTACAATTCAAAAATTGACAAAATTGGATCTGAACACATTTAAACTTCACCTTAAAAATATTCTGAACTAAAATGTAAAATCTCCTCATTCAAATTTCGAAAGTCGCAAAATTCCAAAAATTCCAAATAAAACTCCAAATACTCAAAATCGACGAAAAACGTAAATAAACATCCGCATGAAGTTATGGAAATATAACTTTGAAAACTACAATATTATTATTAAAACGTACAAAATGTCATCAATAAATACGAGTAGTTGTGGGATTATCTTAAATGTTCTACAATACTCTACAAATTGGGATATATCGTTGGTCCGAAGACTACCTTGCGTTGCGTTAAAGATGACTAGAAGTGGGCTTTCTTCGCTATCCTTTAGAAACGGATTGATTCCAATAGCGCGAGACGGCGTGATGTCGTGCAGTCTGCTACGGTCTCCTACAGAAGTTCTCATGCGGTCAGGTCCGGGATTCGACTCTATCATCTTCGTGTTGCCGTTCCTTCTGCTGGTGAATCTTCATGTATGAGATGGGAAACCCTTTCTCTCTTGATGGCGCTGGGTCCACCCGAGCCGCCCTCGTTCTGGAATTCGTCTGTCTTCTTTCGCCAAAGTTCTGATATGTGTCGTCATTTTAGTTGTTGAAATAACTTGTAGATGTAGAATTTGCTGCCTGGGAGAGACGAGATGCTAATCTCCCCCACGAGGTTGATGTTATGTCATTTCGAATATTCTTGCAGCCGTCATAGTTCTGTCCCCATAACTTCTTAGTTGGTCATCAGAACTCCTGTAGATTCATTTGTAAATTCCATCCTCAACTTCAGAAATTTCGACATGGTTAACAATGTTGATTGGTTTCAATGACTTTATAATTTCGTTCAATGTCGACTTTATATATCTGCTTGCACAAACTAAGTGCCTTCGTTCGTGAATCTCGACTTCCTTTGTTGTATTGTTGACTAACTTGTTGAGACGTCCTTCTCTGCTGGAGTCGTAAGTATTAAGAGCCCCGATTCTTCTCTCATTTCCCCCTCATCAATTTTCCAAGTTCGCGTTCTTTTCAGAACAAGGATCTGATTGGTCGCTTATTGTCGATGATCATAATAATCCCTAATTAAATAAATAACTAGCCGCAATTTTAATAAATAGTTCTTATTTATTATTTAATATCTTCCATGATATTATGATGTGTTAAAATCATCCTGGTAATTAGCTATGCTCATTACATTGCTTGCTCTCATTTAAGTAAGGCCGCTTCTCATTGGCTGTGTGCCACGAGCCGTGCCCGCGTCTTCCCCTTCCACACTCCAGACACACTTACAGTGCGTGCTGGGGCTGGCTCTCAATCGGGAGTCCTCGATTCTGCTCGTGCACGTTCGTCCCGTCTTTTTTCGAGCTACGCAGTCTAGCTTCAAGTTCCCCCACGTGACTACTAATTATCTCATTGGTCGGCTCGGTTAACTAGGTTAACTCTGCGATGTACAAACCAGTTTTGTGGTGGCTTCCAGAGTCGCTATATTTTATCATGGGACAATTTAGAAAACTTCTGAAGAGATGAATAATTTCCAGGCTCATATCCATATAAGAGCACTGTACAATATCCTTGGCTGGATGACAGAGGCGTAGCGGTACTTGACGGCGACGTTTTCGCTCAATTGTTCATCAAAGTGCCAAGGGTGCAGTCGAGCAGTAGCGCCATTTCTTTGCCGACCGTCCAAAACAAAATTAACAGTATTTATCTTAGTTTTTCCTAATTTGTAACACATTTCATTCACTATTGATAACCCAGTTGCTTATTCTCCCCCCAACATCCACACACACGCATGCACACAACACGACCTTTGAAGCTCTTCCATTTTGCCACCACCGTTGTCGCTCTTATTATTCACAGTTTATGATCAACTATGAACTCCCATGTTTCTTCTTCATATATAAAAAATATTGGTTCTATGTACCTAAGAGGTAGGTTTATATAGGTTTTACGTTAATTTCTAAAAACAGTAACTTTTGAATCCATCGTTTTGGCCTTTTATTGAATAATTGTTTCTATATTTACACCTATGTATTGTGCCCTTTTAGCAAGAAATATGCAAATCACAGTATGCCAGCAATGCTCAAATCGGGATTTTCGGGGTTATGGTATGTTCTCCCACTCTGTGACTTACATATTTTGGATTAAATAGAGGATACACTTCCAAAAATAAATAAAAAACAAAATCAACTCCTATTATAAAACATTTAATTTACCAAATATATGGCGCTACAAACAAATTAAACAAATAAACTACTGACCAATCCTTCTAACTTGTTCAAAGTGAACAAGGAATACATAAAATCAAACAAATGTTATATTAAAATACATGGTTTCCTACAAACCAACAAACGCATAATTCTTTTCACTTCCATAAAGTATCTCTTTAAAAATTCAATACACTCACGAGCTCCAATGGCTCGATACTTTCCAATATAAACTGTGTTACTCTTTTACACACCTCAATATCTATTTTATGAGTTTCTTATAATGAAACATTATATAATCTTATTTTAAAGTAAATGTTACTCCTTTACCTAAATTTTTGGGCATTTCACAATGTTCTCATGTTACCACCTCTCTCAAGTTAACAAATTCACTACAGTGATTGGGAAAAATACTTGTGTACTCCCGATTTATAGATGACTACTTGAACAAAGTCAAAAATTATGATTGCTCCCGAAATCTAATTGTCTTCACTAAACTCGTGAAATCCTACATTCATATATCATTACATTAGGGATTTATATTCATTATTATTTGTCTTAAAAGACCATCATCTCATAAGAAAGCAAACGATCTGAACTTGCAAGCGGTAACTTTCATCTACAAGAACCTCTGTTCGAATCCCGGGTCATTAACAAACTCTAAACACTCATGGTGTATTATTACTTCCAACAGACGGTCCCCAGACCTACCACACTTTCAATAGCGAGGGGTCGGACCGTAACACTCGGCGTGTTTTATTGTCGAGGAGGGAGACCCTAAGTATCGCCCACACGGGACGGCTACACTCATGCTTTAAAACAGCTATTTCTCAAACACAGTTCTCTGAACAGACCTGGCGTTTCATTCATTCATTTTTACAACATTATTTAGGTTCATTGACTACTCTCGTAACCTTGGCATTTATTAATTATGAAGTGTCATCATTGATGGGTAAGAATACTTCAATGCAACAACAAAATTTAGGGGCTTCAACAACTAGACGAGGTCTGGGTTCGACCCTCTCAACTGCCTCAGGAACCAATCCCATACTGGAGGACTTTACAACAGTTAGCGGCTTAGGGCGACCTCGGTCTAACCTGCGCTCATCAATACAATAAATTCGCACCCATTATACAACGCCTCGTGATCTCCATCACTACATGGAGGACTTATCATAACTCAATTACCGCAATCAACTGTCCCTCACAATTAATTTACCAAGTATATTTAGATTCAACGCCTTCCTAGCGTGACAATTTACTTTAATGCGCTACACTGCGCTATACATTACTTTAAGGCCTAGCGTCTTCCAAAGAACTGATAAATTCAAAATCAACATTTGATCTACATCTCAATTTTTTTTAATATTAATCCTCTCCCGTGACAATAATCGCTATACTTTAAGAACATGTATTCACACCATGTCTTTATACTTTTACAGGAGCTCAACAGCTACTACTTTCATATAATTCAACTGAATCTTCATTTATATAATTTTTGTCATTATTACATTCCGCTTGCTTTCATAACATTTATCAAATACACTGATATTTTATTTCATACATTTCCTCTAAAGGATTTATTCATTTCACATAATTATTTTATAATTTCTCAAATTTTTTCTGTTCAGATCGCGCTCTTATTCTGTTATTTGTTATTCAAAAACATCCCTATTTCTCAAACTCAGGTGGATTGCACACAAATATCTCCCTACACATAACATAATGAAAATGGTTACTTACATGTTCAGACGGTCCACTACCGTGCTTTCCAACGATGTTTCATTTTGCCCACTATTTGTGATTAAACCATCTTGCTCAAATTCATTTCATACACTGACATATCTTGACACACATATAATTTATATACCTTAAACACTGGTAGCATTTTAAAATACAATTGTGTATTCTTCTATTACACACAATAAAATCACTGAAAAATTACAATCTAACACAAATTTTATATATTTACACTACACTGATTCTAATCACTGAGGCTTTGATTAGGCCTTGCACACGTGATTTCTTGATTCCCGTCCCCAAGGGTGAAACTAGTAGATGTCGGCTTCCTATCTGACCAGAATATGAAAGTCTCGAACATTCTACCCCTCCCTGGAATGGTACTTCTTCAAATCCGGTTTCCTGATGATCGGCTATTATTATTATTAGCTCGAACTTGCTTCTTTCTAGACCCTATTAGTTGTCTAGCGAAAGTCTGTCTTGCTCACGGTCTCCCAAATACTCGATCGGTGACCTATTATTTTCTAGCATCTAATACTCCTCGTAACTTAGTGTTTTTTATAGTTCGTTCGTTTCCTTGAAACAACGTCTTGGATTCAATTCTCCTGTTCTCTAATTCCTATTTTTTCAAAATACTATGCGGACCTTATTTTGTCCGACCCTGATCGGGTTCTTTAACGTTGATAGAATGTTTATTTCGCTGTTATGGTACTTCAAAACGTTACGATACTTTCGGTCGTTTAAATGAACTGTATTTTGAAGACCAATCGCCTGTTCTTTAAGTTAGCAGCCTACTTTGACTGTAATCCTGAACGTTTCACTATAAGACTGATATTGGCGGAACTAAATCCTGTATTAGGATTTTCCTAAGTCTCCACACGGCGATACTATGATGATACTTATCGAACTCTGATGCTTCATCGTGCAGCGCCTCGGCGCTCACGGAACTGGATGATTGGTGAAACAGTACGACCCGCCTCAGCGGTCGTTCAAGACTGAATAATTGGCTTGGCTCTGCCAGGACTTTTATACTCTTTGGCTAAAAAAAGATAAAATCCACGTCTTTTCCAGAACCAACTTTTGAAGTAATGGTCGCACATTATTAAAAATTATATATCTGGAAAGCTTGTTTTCCAAACGTAAACTGACTTCTTTGCACATGAAAATCGATCGTGCAGTTCTGAGATATTAAATAAAATTTAGTCTTCAGCTGTGTGGGTGTTGCAGTTGATTTTTAATTCCCCCCTCCTCGGGTCTCGGGGAACCCCAATGACGTATGACCACGTCGGCACTTCTTTCCTGGGCATTTATTATAACATCTTTCTCCACACAAAAATCTCTATTCCGAAATGATTCACAATGCTGTATTTCTTTAGTTAATTTTATTCTTGCAAATGGGTTAAATCAAATTATTATTCTTCTGGCACAGCTGCGCGGTTGCCATTTTACTGCAACGTAAGGGCAATTTCCGAAACACGCTCTTCGTCACTCGCTTGGAAAGTTCCACTCGTTCTATTTATATTTGTGACCGGCTCCTTATCTGTGCGTCATGCATGATCTCATTTCCTGGCCACCTGGGCTTCAGTTTATTACACAACGTTATGCTAGCCTTCTTGTATAAAATCATTCTATGTTCCTCTGAAGACTGTATATTTCCTTCTTTCCTTTTACCAAAATACATGGATTCGACCCCTTGAACCAATGGTACATGGGTTCATCTCTCCCCTCCTTAGGTAAATAAATTTTCGAAAAATGTTGAGGAAATTTATTTCAATAGTCCATAAAATCTTATTTTCTTTAGTGTCGAAGCCATCCTAACATTTCTCCGTACCTTCTGATCTTTACTTCCAAAGCCCTTCCTCTCTCTGGCTTGTTTTGGGTCTTTCAAAGTTCCCATTCATTCATTTCCCTTCGCGGACGTCCCCACTTAGGGCTATAAATTACTCGTCTCGTTCGGGTGTTTATGAGTCTTCCCCTAGTCTGGCGTGCACTCTCCAAACTTGGGTCAAACAGTTTTGTTTCCTTTCTTGTTTCATAAGACGGGCATTCTGCCGGTCTATCTCTCTTTTCTCATGTTCTGTACTGTCAACTTCTTGACCTTCTTTTAATACTTTACGGGTGCATACGGCTTAACCCGTTACTTCTTCATTATTGTTTTCAGACTCCAGGTCTGCATTATTTTCATTTTGTGTTTAAGAGCTCGGTCTATCCTTACCCGACTCTTCTTGGTTTTCTTCCGTGTTCCTCATCTCTTCTCGAGATGGCATTTTAAGAAAAAATCCTTTTTTTCTCTTCCTCTTGAACGGGTGCATACGGCTTAACCCGTTAGCTCTGCTGGAATATTCCTTTTCCTTCATCTCCCATCAATATGGCATTTTCAAAGAGTATTTCTTTTTCCTACTCTTCCAATTCCATAGTTCCTTCAGATATTCTTCCTTTCTCTTCCTTCTATTATTCCATTTCTTCCGACGAAATTTCCAACTGTAATACGCTTGTGCGTCTTCTTTCTCCAAGGCATTGTACGTCATCTCTCCTCCTCTCCTAATTTCCATAGGGTATCTATTCTCTTGTAAACCGACTACTAATTGCGGTCTTCTTCCTCTTTCCTGATTTTCTTCAAAGACCCTTCTTCTCTTTTCTCCACTAACTCCCATAGTCTCATCTTTTCCTTTGAGGTTTTCTTTGCTCTCATTAGAATCTGTTTCCAATTCTCTTTTCTTTCTTTGACATCCCTGATATTTTCTTATTAATTCAAGGATCTGGGCTTTCAATTTTTCTTCTTTCCTTTGTATCTTATCTTCCTTATCCTCATTAATTTCTTCTGGGTTTTCCCCTTTAATTTCTGTTGAATCTTGAACCTCTGCTTCCCTCTGTGCCTCGACGACCTTCTCTCTTATGATTTCATTAGATTTCTTCATCTCTTCAGGAATTATTATCTCCGTCTCCCCAACTTTCACTTCTTTTGTTATCCCTTGTTCTGGGTTTTTCTCTAACTCTTCAAGCTCCACCTTTTCGTAAAAATGATCTTCTTCACTTTGCACCTCGTTTTTATTTCGGCTGTCGTCCTGACCTGGAGTTCTCATTTCCTCTTGAATCTCCATTTGTTTCTCAAGAAGGATCTCCTTGCTTTTCTCAGTTTCCACTGGAGTCATTACGATTTCTACTTCCTTTTCTTCTTCTTCTTTTCTAATATCAGTATCAGGCTCTTGCATCTTGACTTCTTGTTTTTCTACAATTCCTGTTTTATTTTCAGCTTGTACAACTAATTCATTGGACCGATGGTTCTGCACTAATATATCTCCCCTATCTTTATCTTCCGCGAATCGACTGAATCTATTTCCTAATGCTTCACTACTACTGATAATATCATCCCGGTATGTTTTACAAATCTTCATATTCGACTGTATTTGATCCCATAACTCTGTTCGCACCCCTTGGATCTGGGTTACAATTTCATTTTTACATCCGTCTACATTCTCTTTACAAGTTTTTTCCATGTTACATGTGATTTCCTCTTTTAACTCAGTTAACTTAATCTCCAACCCCGTATCAAAACCTTGACATTTGGTATTCATTGTCCCTTCTATACTCTCTCGGAATTCATTTGACCCCTTTTTATTCCCTCAATTTCAGCCTTCAATTCACTGCTCATTCTTACACAGTCGGCCTCGATAGCTTCTAATTTAATTCCCATGTTATCACTATTAGTTTTTAGTGATTCTAAACTTTGATTTATGGATCCTAACTTTTTGTTATTTTCATCCAGTTGGCTGTCCAAATTATTCTCTATCTTAACACTGTCAGTTTTAAGAGCTTTTAAATTCTCATTTATGGCTTCCAACTTTTCATTACTCTCAGCTTTTAAAGCGTCCAAAAGTCCCTGCCTCTCTTCCCAATTCTCTGCTTGCATATTCGCCTTCAAGACGTCCGCAAGCCTCTGCATTTCCTCACTCAATGCCATCTTATTAGAATACAGTGGGCTATCATGCCACATCGCTGGTACATGCTTGAGAGATGGTACTCCGATCCATTGTGTCCCAATTTTTCAAAATTTTACCTTGGTACGGGTGTTTACTAAAACGTACCCTTTTGATATACTCATTCAATGTCAAAACCTTTATGGAAGTATTTAAAAATTCAAAATTTTGAAAAACCATTAAAAAAATGAAAATTTTGATTGTTCAAGAAAACTCGGGTTTACCCTAGGAAAACTCATCCCTGCGTACTGGGCGCCATTTTATTTGTTTTAGGTTTTTTTATATATATATATATTTATTCAGGGCTGTTCGGTGTGAGTTTCCAGGGGCCCATGCGGTCAGTTAACATTATATGTTGTAGCTATTCCTATCATTACATTACTTTTACATGATACGACCGTCTTGAGTGTTCCTCTAATTATTAATCCAAGCACAGTACTTCTATGCCCCCCTGTGCCCTTTTAGCAAGAAATATGCAAATCACAGTATGTCAGCAATGATCAAATCGGGATTTTCGGGGTTATGGTATGTTCTCCCACTCTGTGACTTACATATTTTGGATTAAATAGAGGATACACTACCAAAAATAAAAAAAAACAAAATCAACTCCTATTATAAAACATTTAATTTACCAAATATATGGCGCTACAAACAAATTAAACAAATAAACTACTGACCAATCCTTCTAACTTGTTCAAAGTGAACAAGGAATACATAAAATCAAACAAATGTTATATTAAAATACATGGTTTCCTACAAACCAACAAACGCATAATTCTTTTCACTTCCATAAAGTATCTCTTTAAAATTCAATACACTCACGAGCTCCAATGGCTCGATACTTTCCAATATAAACTGTGTTACTCTTTTACACACCTCAATATCTATTTTATGAGTTTCTTATAATCAAACAATATATAATCTTATTTTAAAGTAAATGTTACTCCTTTACTTAAATTTTTGGGCATTTCACAATGTTCTCATGTTACCACCTCTCTCAAGTTAACAAATTCACTACAGTGATTGGGAAAAATACTTGTGTACTCCCGGTTTATAGAAGACTACTTGAACAAAGTCAAAAATTATGATTGCTCCCGAAATCTAATTGTCTTCACTAAACTCGTGAAATCCTACATTCATATATCATTACATTAGGGATTTATATTCATTATTATTTGTCTTAAAAGACCATCATCTCATAAGAAAGCAAACGATCTGAACTTGCAAGCGGTAACTTTCATCTACAAGAACCTCGGTTCGAATCCCGGGTCATTAACAAACTCTAAACACTCATGGTGTATTATTACTTCCAACAGACGGTCCCCAGACCTACCACACTTTCAGTAGCGAGGGGTCGGACCGTAACACTCGGCGTGATTTATTGTCGAGGAGGGAGACCCTAAGTATCGCCCACACGGGACGGCTACACTCATGCTCAAAACAGCTATTTCTCAAACACAGTTCTCTGAACAGACCTGGCGTTTCTTTCATTCATTTTTACAACATTATTTAGGTTCATTGACCACTCTCGTAACCTTGGCATTTATTAATTATGAAGTGTCATCATTGATGGGTAAGAATACTTCAATGCAACAACAATATTTAGGGGCTTCAACAACTAGACGAGGTCTGGGTTCGACCCTCTCAACTGCCTCGGGAATCAATCCCATACTGGAGGACTTTACAACAATTAGCGGCTTAGGGCGACCTCGGTCTAACCTGCGCTCATCAATACAATAAATTCGCACCCATTATACAACGCCTCGTGATCTCCATCACTACATGGAGGACTTATCATAACTCAATTACCGCAATCAACTGTCACTCACAATTAATTTACCAAGTATATTTAGATTCAACGC
Source organism: Meconema thalassinum (assembly GCA_946902985.2). Lineage (NCBI taxonomy): Eukaryota > Metazoa > Arthropoda > Insecta > Orthoptera > Tettigoniidae > Meconema > Meconema thalassinum. Next base: position 151,322,188 of record OX336397.1, read on the forward strand.
CTTCCTAGCGTGACAATTTACTTTAATGCGCTACACTGCGCTATACATTACTTTAAGGCCTAGCGTCTTCCAAAGAACTGATAAATTCAAAATCAACATTTGATCTACATCTCAATTTTTTTTAATATTAATCCTCTCCCGTGACAATAATCGCTATACTTTAAGAACATGTATTCACACCATGTCTTTATACTTTTACAGGAGCTCAACAGCTACTACTTTCATATAATTCAACTGAATCTTCATTTATATAATTTTTGTCATTATTATATTCCGCTTGCTTTCATAACATTTATCAAATACACTGATATTTTATTTCATACATTTCCTCTAAAGGATTTATTCATTTCACATAATTATTTTATAATTTCTCAAATTTTTTCTGTTCAGATCGCGCTCTTATTCTGTTATTTGTTATTCAAAAGCATCCCTATTTCTCAAACTCAGGTGGATTGCACACAAATATCTCCCAACACATAACATAATGAAAATGGTTACTTACATGTTCAGACGGTCCACTACCGTGCTTTCCAACGATGTTTCATTTTGCCCACTATTTGTGATTAAACCATCTTGCTCAAATTCATTTCATACACTGACATATCTTGACACACATATAATTTATATACCTTAAACACTGGTAGCATTTTAAAATACAATTGTGTATTCTTCTATTACACACAATAAAATCACTGAAAAATTACAATCTAACACAAATTTTATATATTTACACTACACTGATTCTAATCACTGAGGCTTTGATTAGGCCTTGCACACGTGATTTCTTGATTCCCGTCTCCAAGGGTGAAACTAGTAGATGTCGGCTTCCTATCTGACCAGAATATGAAAGTCTCGAACACTCTACCCCTCCCTGGAATGGTACTTCTTCAAATCCGGTTTCCTGATGATCGGCTATTATTATTATTAGCTCGAACTTGCTTCTTTCTAGACCCTATTAGTTGTCTAGCGAAAGTCTGTCTTGCTCACGGTCTCCCAAATACTCGATCGGTGACCTATTATTTTCTAGCATCTAATACTCCTCGTAACTTAGTGCTTTTTATAGTTCGTTCGTTTCCTTGAAACAACGTCTTGAATTCAATTCTCCTGTTCTCTAATTCCTATCTTTTCAAAATACTATGCGGACCTTATTTTGTCCGACCCTGATCGGGTTCTTTAACGTTGATAGAATATTTATTTCGCTGCTATGGTACTTCAAAACGTTACGATACTTTCGGTCGTTTAAATGAACTGTATTTTGAAGACCTATCGCCTGTTCTTTAAGTTAGCAGCCTACTTTGACTGTAATCCTGAACTTTTCACTATAAGACTGATATTGGCGGAACTAAATCCTGTATTAGGATTTTCCTAAGTCTCCACACGGCGATACTATGATGATACTTATCGAACTCTGATGCTTCATCGTGCAGCGCCTCGGCGCTCACGGAACTGGATGATTGGTGAAACAGTACGACCCGCCTCAGCGGTCGTTCAAGACTGAATAATTGGCTTGGCTCTGCCAGGACTTTTATACTCTTTGGCTAAAAAAAGATAAAATCCACGTCTTTTCCAGAACCAACTTTTGAAGTAATGGTCGCACATTATTAAAAATTATATCTCTGGAAAGCTTGTTTTCCAAACGTAAACTGACTTCTTTGCACATGAAAATCGATCGTGCAGTTCTGAGATATTAAATAAAATTTAGTCTTCAGCTGTGTGGGTGTTGCAGTTGATTTTTAATTCCCCCCTCCTCGGGTCTCGGGGAACCCCAATGACGTATGACCACGTCGGCACTTCTTTCCTGGGCATTTATTATAACATCTTTCTCCACATAAAAAACTTAGTTAATTTCATTCTTACAAATGGGTTAAATCTAATTATTCTTCTTCTGGCACAGCTGCGCGGTTGCCATTTTACTGCAACGTAAGGGCAATTTCCGAAACACGCTCTTCGTCACTCGCTTGGAAAGTTCCACTCGTTCTATTTATATTTGTGACCGGCTCCTTATCTGTGCGTCATGCATGATCTCATTTCCTGGCCACCTGGGCTTCAGTTTATTACACAACGTTATGCTAGCCTTCTTGTATAAAATCTTTCTATGTTCCTCTGAAGACTGTATATTTCCTTCTTTCCTTTTACCAAAATACATGGATTCGACCCCTTGAACCAATGGTACATGGGTTCAGTATGTCAGTTGCATGTTCGATCAAACTCAAAGTGAAAGTGAAAGTGAAAAAAAAACTCACAATTGAAACAAACGGGAGGATGGTAGACTACCGTTGTGCGACCGTGTGTGTTACATGAAGGGGCGACCGCAGGAAGGTTAAATCTAAATTCTTGTAAGGTCTTGAAATAAAATAAGTAAAATTAATTATACTCATGCACAACAGATGGTGACAGTGGCCAATTCAGTTATGCGAGTATCTGGCAGATGGCATGGCAGCCAAAACCTGCCCAACACTCCCTAGACTACTCGCTCCCTCACGAACAATCCCGAGGCTTCTACAGATCAATATGTGAAAGTGTACGTGTTCTTACGCCACATTCAGTTGGTTTCCTCGCGTTAATTGGCAGTGTTTAGCTATGGTCAAGTTCATTGTTAAACGAAAACGCCAGGAATATGAAGTCCATGGAACGTATTTTTCCTCACTAAAATGGCCTTTAAATCCTATGTTACATTTCTTTCTTCGTCTCATCTTTCCCGCACATGCAAACCTGGTGTGCAATTAACTTATGTTCTACATAGGTTTTCATCACAAACACATGAAAATTAACTTACATTTGAAGTTAACACCTACAAAAATAAACAAACAAAATGTTGAAGATCACTCGGCGAGATGAGTCTAGTGCACTCTATAGGCGAATATCCTTACTATTTTGCGCTGTTGCCTCATTGAACACCCTGAACTGGAGATCAAATTGATCTCGGATCTAGCGAATAGTTTTTTTATAACATGGACGACAACTAATCTTGGTTCAGATTTTGAACTACAGTCAATCTGATCCCCATTCAAACGATGTTTACACAATCGGCAATAGATTGAATGTAAACATGGCGCCTCTTTTTTCTTTGCTCACGTAACTGGATATTTTAGAGCAGTTAGTGGGCAGTGATAGTGACGATGATGATCCAACAACTGACTTGGAAATATATTTCATATAACATAATTAGAATATATTTTACGTTAAATTGTTTTGCGGTGTTCACTTCGTACTGCTATGCATAGTGCAGAAATTAATTAGGAGTGGAACAGGAATCATATGCTAAGGGTAATGGAGTTCAAAATGTTAAGTAAGCACATTGAACACATTGGATATATCTCACGAATCACCGGAGAATCCTTGTTGATAATCTCTCTGTGGGATAAATTGTAATATATTACAAGTACAAGTGCTAAGGGAGAGTGGGAAAATTGTGCGCACTTAAGAAAGAATTGGTGTTGCGATACTTTAATAGTAGGTAACACACAGGCAGTTATGAATAAGGGAGCCTTAGTAACTCTACATCCGATGTGCAGAAACAAATGTAATGCAAAAAATAATTTGGTGGACTATAATTCAAAATCTAGCAAATATGTATTTGCGCACGGTTATCCACCCTGCAGGGTAATTATGCGCATGTGTTGGAAAATTGTGCGCATGGGATAAATGTTGGCAAGCCATAATAAAAGAATGTGAATTGGCTGAAACTTGCATTGTGTATTAATATTAGATTGTTCGAATATATTTTACAATAACATAAACATGCATTGATACTAACATTCTGCAGTTAAGTTCAAATTTTCAAAAAGATCATTTCCTGGTGAAACAAACATCTCCCATATAATCATCACCATCATCATCACCATCATCATCAAATTCCAGCTCCAGTCGCCCGGGTGATGTAAACGAGCCCCCGCCACCTTTTCCTGTCCATGAATAATTGCTGGTCTTCATGAGTCCTTCTCCATTCTAGCGCTTTGTCTTAAAGATCATCCTTCATTTGGTCTAACCATTTCTTCTTTGGTCATGGTACTGGTCTTTTCCCTGGGATCGTCTTATTGAAAGAAGCTTTTGGTGTCCTCTCATCTACCATTCTTTGTAGATGCCCATACCATTCTAATCCTGCAACTATTTTGTAGCACTGATATCTATGCCAGTCTCTGTCCTGTTTGTTTCATATTTTATTAGTCTCTCCTTGTCCTTTGAAGCATTGTTCTTATAAACTTAATTTCGGATGCCTGTATCCTACTTTCCTCTCTTCTGGACAGGGTGCATGTTTCTACTCCATAATTCAGAATTGGGATGTAGTATGTCTTAAACAGTATATGTTTAAACTTGCTGGGCACTTTATTATTCCTCAGTAGTGTTCTAACTTGTGCATAGAAGGTGGCTGCATTACTAGTTCTATTTGTTACTTCACTGTTGCAGTTGTTTTCCTTACTCAGGGTGCTACCATGCTATTTAAATCCATAAACAATTTGTAGAGGCTGATTATTCAAGTAAATGGATGCATTAGACAGTCCTTATGTCATCAATACTGTCTTATTTTGAATTATTATCAACCCATATTCCTTGAACTGCTTGTCCCGTGCATCCAGATTACTCTTGTACCTCTCTGGCACGTTCTCCCAAAACCATGACGTTATCTGCAAATACAAGGGCATTTGTTTCATTACCAAGTTCTTCTTTTATTCTCTTCAGGATTATGTCCACCACTGTGATGAATAGCATTGGTGACAGTGAACTTCCTCGTTGGACTCCTTGTATTTTGAAGCATCTGCTTTCCTCATTACCTATTCTTACACATGCCCTTGTGTTTTCTTACAGCATTTTGATCTTGTTTTTCGAGCCTTTTCAGGCATAGTGCCTTTCTTAACATTCCCAAATTTTTAGCTTACTTTTCACATTTTGCAACATGTAGTTCCGTGAAGAACTAAAGCCTCTTTTCATATATCCTACTTATGTTGATTGCATCTATCAACATACAAAATTTCAGTTTCATTGCTGTAATAGATTCGCAGATATTGAGAACCGTATAATATTACGGATGGTCGCCATGTTGAATTTTATATATATAGGACTTAGAGTTATGTTTTAGATGAAGATTATTGTGTACGTGTAGTATTCAAACTTCAATCGCATGATTATGACACAAGACGTAAAAACGAGATTTTAAAAATTGCACAGCTGCCATCTTGTGGTTATGAAAACAATTGAAATAAATTAGATGCCAGTGGATTAACATTTGTATAAGCATTTACCGTACCAAGTTTCACTGTACTCGGATGGTTAAATCGCGAGAAACGTCCATTTAAATATTTATAATTCGCGATGCCGCCATGTTGGATTTGTGATCACAAGGTTACTGAAAGTCATATAGACGAACTTATGTTCATAGTCTCCATGAACATAAAAAATGTCAGTTTCATTGCTGTAAAAGATTCGTAGATATTGAGAACCGTCAAAATATTTCGGATGCTCGCCATTTTGGATTCTTATATGTATAGGCCATAGAGTTATGTAACATTATAGGAAAATTATTACGTAGCTTCATTATTCAATCTTTCACTTCGATCGCATGATTACGACATAAGAAATAAAAACTTAATTTAAAAATTGGCACAGCCGCCATCTTGAGTTTATGTAAACAATTGAACTAAATTAGATGCCAGTGCATTACAATGTGTATACACATTTGCTGTACATTGTTTCATTACGTTTGGATGGTTAAATCGCGAAAAGAGTCTATTTAAAATTCTCAAGTTCGCTTGGCCGCCATGTTAGTTTTGTAGTTACCAGGTTTTTTAACGTCTCATAGATGAACTTCCAATTGCTCCCTTTATCACCGTACAAAATTTCAGGGTGATATTGGTATTAGTTTCGGAGATACTGTATGCTGGTGAAATATTTCGCACAGCCGCCATGTTGGATTTGTGAGACACAATAAAATTTGAAGGGCACGGTCGGGGTCGGCCATAATGGTGCTATGATCTTACCGAGTTTCATTGAAATCACTCCAGCCGTTTAGAATTTATTAGGGGGACACACACACACACACACACCATCACGCACACACCCACACACAGACACACGGACAAAAGGTGATCTCATAAGCCTATTGTTTCATAAAATGAAAATAAGCTAAAAATGAGGAAAACGTAGACTTAGGAGATCGATCCGGGCAAATGTGTGTGTGTCTGTCAGTCTATCCTTCTGTCTGTCTGTCTGTCTGGCTGTGTGTGTGTCCCCCCTATCAACTCCTAAATGGCTGCAGCAATCGAAATCAAATTTGGTATGAATAAAGATATATCCCTGAATATCTCAACGTCATATTTGATATTGATGTCAGTGCTACTAACTGCTGAAAAACAACAGTTGAAATTAGAGCTCCATGTTGGATATCTTGGAAGGTATGCATGTGAGCTGTTCCAAAATTGGCACACATATAGATACTAATATTTCAGATTAATTTCCAGGAGGCCATACATGACAGTGTTGCCAAAATGATTCTAAGCCTGCTGATAGGTCCAATTTTCAAATGCATATTAGTTCTACACCATCGATTGAATTTCAACCAAATGTTGTATGTACTATGTGTACATAAACACATATGACTGAGCTTATTATTACAGCCACCAGGGCTGCCAACTGTTAATAAATGCTCTCTCTATTTCTTTATCCCAATAGCAATATATAAGAAAGAATGCAAGGCGAAAACTCTAAACTAAGCACACGTCTAGTACCTGACATTCTAGATTAATTTGGAGTGACTAATATACGTCAGTGTTACCAACATGATTCTAGGCTTGCTGATAGGACCAACTTTTAAATGCATGTAACTTCCATACTATCAATTGGATTTCAACCAAATTTCGTATGTGCAATGTGTACCATAACAGATATGACTATGCGTATTCTTAAGAGCAACCAGGGCTGCCAACTGTTAATAAATGCTGTCTCTATCTGTTTTTCGTAATATTAATATATCAGATAGTATGCAAGCCAACAGCTCTAAACTTTGCACACGTATAGTACCCGCCACTCTAGATTAATTTGCAGTAACTTCTATACTAATTACAAATGGATTTCATCCAAACGTGGCACAACAATAGATCAAATTATTTCAGATTATTTCTGACCAGCACACGCATGACATTATTGCCAACATGATTTTACGCACGCTGATAGATCCAATGTCTTACTGCTTGTACGCCCGTGCTATCCGTTGGACTTTGACAACATTTTGTATTCTGTACCAAAAGAGATGAAACTAAGAATATATTCAGTCACCAGGGCTTCCTGAGCTGAAAGTAAGTAATGGTATCTTAAACTATTTTATAGTAATTAACGTTTACATTAACTGTAGTGCTGTATTAGGCTACATTATGGCAGGTATATTTCAAACTAATTAGAAATTTCGATATTACCAACTTAATTTCGTCATTCTTCTACATAGGTACATATAGATTAACCATCAATCTTAAGTTTTAAGAAAAGTAGGCTCTTTAGTTTGTCACGCAACTTCTTGTTGGTCTTGCAATGCTATCATAAGCCTTTTCTATGTTTAGAAATACCATTACTAACACTTTCCGTTTTTCAAGATATTTATCAATAAGCATTCTTGCAGCAAACAACAAGTTAAAAGTACTCCTTCCTGGTCTATCGCCATGTTGTTCTTCTTCTAAAGCTATTTCTAAGTGCCTGGCTACGATTATTTTTTGAAAGATCTTTAGACCATGGGATAACAATGTAATTCCACGATAGTTCTTGCACATATAACAGTTTCCTCTTTAAAACAAGGGCACTATTGCACTTTTAGACTAGTCATCAGGGATCAGATTGTATTTCCATATAGCATGTATTACTCTGTACAACCAATGTATCCCATTAATTCTTGCTGCTTTTTTCATATCTGAACTTATTTCATCAAACCAAATGGATTTCCCTTTAATCTTAGCTTTTAAAGCTTCTTCTACATCAGACCTGGTTGGGGTGGTTCTTGGTGGTTTTCATCATTGGCCCCTAAATTGATGTTTGTGGCCCCAGTGACATTAATAGATGCATCATTTAATAGTTGATCCAAATACTGTCCAATTAGCTTCCTGATTTCATTGATGCTTCTCATAACTTTTCCATTATTTCCTTCCAAAGCTGTAACTGATTCCTGATGACTTTTTTTTGTTGTTGTTCACAGTTCTATATAGTAATTTCTTATTATCTTGTGTATCTACCTCCAGTTTCTTCACAAATTCATCCCAAATCTTATCCTTCGCTTCATTAATTATGCGTTCAACTCTTAGTTTGTGCTCTTGATATTCCTGAGCAAGTGATCTAATTTAACCTCATTTCTGTCATTCTGTTGTGTCTCCACTTCCACTTTTCTCTTTACTTTGTTCCTTAATTGGATTGTTGACTAGACTTCCTTATTCCACCAGTCAGTCTCGTTATGTCGAACCTTGCTACTTGTTCGCCACATACAGTGATTCTCTAGCTTCATCAACTAAGACATTTCGAAAATTTTGCCAATCTTCCTCTGCACTTTTGGTTTCAATTTATGGAACTTTCCCTAAACATTTTCGTTGATATTCCTCACTTTATCAGATTTCTCCAGCTCACAGACCTTAATATTTTGTTTCTTTTTCATCTTAGAATTAATCAGTTTAACACCACTTATACAAACTAGAACAAACCTATGGACACTGTCAAGACGTTCACTGGCAATGACATTGACATCCTCAACATGTTTTCCTGCTTAACCTGCTGTTATTACAAGGTCCATCATTGATCTATATCATCCATTCCAGCAGTATCTAGTTACTTAATAGCTTTCCCTCTTTTTAAACCAGGCATTTTGAATTTGAAGACTATTTCGACTGCACATATCAAGCAGTTAATCTAATGAGTCTGTCACTAATTTACTTATTATCTGCAATAGCATGTACACATATAACCTTTAGGGTTATTATCGTGTTGAAAGCCATTCTTCAGTGATGTCTTAGTAATCGATATAAATGCTTTTCAGTAGGTCATCATGATTGAACCCAATTGTAATGGCTCTTTCCCTAAGCATAAAATATATTTACACGCGTTTAACAAACAACTGTATTAGAAATAGGCTACACTCATACAGAGTAGACCAGTTATGCTTCGCCCCCTTTTAATTTTCTCCTTTTGGTCCATAAATCTTTGGGCATTTCTTTTGCCGACATAAATGCCTGTACCATCAACGTTAAAAATGCTGCTATCTTCAAAATTATATTAGAATAGAATGTCTTCTTTTATCAGAATTAAAGGAGGCAGTCCTATTTAAACTTGTTCCTTCAGGTTGTCGCAATGCTAATGACGGATTTATCGTCAATAGCCCATAGAACCATTCCTTGCCTGGTAGACCTTTAACTTTATATTCTGCGTACCATATTCCTATTCCGCTTTTAAAACGTAACTCACTGAATCCCGTTAAACTAATCTATTCTATTGAAAGATAAATACATGCAAAAACACAGTAAATACTACATTAACATTTAAACAATTGAATCACAGCTGTAGGCTTACCTACTTATTTTCTGGCTACAAAAATACCATGGAACGTGTATATTTTCTTCATCCACGTCACACAGTTATCATATAGCAACTGGCATCAGTCTGACTGTCCCTATCTGTCAAGTACGATGACAGCTAGAGTACAGGAGTTGATTCAGTTGCTAGATGTACTGCCAACTCGAAAAACATAAGTGCGCACAATTACCCCCTGTGCACAGTTGCCCAACTTTCCCCTACATGTTGGATTCAAAGAAGAAAAAAGATGCATTAATTAATCCTGAATAATGATATCAAAATGAAAAAAATCATGTAAGCTCTTCGAATAATATATTTTTAATATTAAGAGTACATTATTTTGTTACTGTATAGTACACTAAAAATTGGTACTGTACCCTCATTCTCATGACTAAAATGCCTTTATGGGAAGGTAATATATAAAGTAGTTGGGAACATGGAGAGCGATCCAGGATCATATGTTTCGCGGCCCACTAGCTGACTTGGGATAGCAGTCAGGCCGAGCGAAGCGTGGCGCATGCGTTGCCAGTACTAATGTCACAGCTGATTGGTCAGTGGTATTGATTATTTTATCGACCAACACCAAGAGATAAATTATGCCCATAAAACGGGAATAAAAGTTTTTTACACGTTCTGGTGTATCATGACATGTCGGCAATTATAGCAGGTGACGGATTATCAACTACTTTCAAGTAATTGAAATCTCAGGCACATGGAAATAAGATATTTGTATATTATAATTACCAATTTTGAGCACAGGTAGCGCGGCGGTCGGTGCGACTGCAGACGCGAGTTCGCCTGCTCGACAGAGAGAGTAGATTGGATTGTATCACTCTTGAATACACATATAGAGTTAGACCAGTGACTGGAGTATAAGATCACGTGAATCGCGAGTGCAACTTCGCGTTGAGTAAACTGTACAAGCACTGTACAGCGGGGGGATTCCTAGTGTCGAAAAGGACTCCAGTTTCAGCTACGCATAGGTTATTGCGAACGGAATGGCAATGCAGTTTGTCAGGTCAGACAACTGTTCGTTATAGACAAGCCATCTATTGTTCTTGTTAAGTTTATAATTGCGTTTACAAGCTTAAAGACATGTTGCTCATACAGTCACAATTCACCGCATTGGGACTGGCTGTTACAAGGCACACATCTAGTGTGTATTGAGGACAAGTAGTGCTATTATTCGAGAAGCATTTCTCTATACAAGTGCATGGATATTGAGACTACTTCTCTATTTATAAAGCCTAATCTATGTGCGTGCGGCATCACAACCATGTTGAATAATTTGATGTCGGGAGGAACGGCTATTATGTGCTTCATTAATATAACTATGGGCGGTTAGACGCTATAGACATGAGTGTCACTATGCTGGCGAGGACACGAACATTTTTGATGCAACCGGCATAGCTGTCCGCGCTGGTGAGTGTCGGTGAACACAGCTGTTGCTTTTGAGTACAGTGTGTTACACAATGACCCGCTTTCGCGAGGCTATTGAACTTTCGACTCAAGCCGATATGGGCCTCGTTGTGCTGCGATTGTTAGGACGTTATCCTTTGATGGAAGGAACTTTCGGTGGAGTTAGAGCTGAACATTCTGTCAGGATGGGAGATATACTGACGATCAAAGGGGACCAGGGGAGAGATGTCTGGAGACCCAGGATTCGGTCCTTGTTTTCCTGGAGAGTGGAGACCTCTACTGCATATATGGAAGGAATAGTCATAAAGGACATGCCTGTGTTCTTTCGTGAGCTCCTACAGTCATCCAAGGTACAGAAACAGTCTCATCAATCGTAGTAAAGCACGTTTATTCTAACGTTGTCACATTGCCACATTTTAATAGGATTTTTGTAGAATGTCTAAGAGTAGAGTTTAGGTTTGATCCTAGTGTCAAGTCTGATTCTATTCTAGACACTTTGCTTCTACCAAAAGGATGTCCCCATTGTGATAAATGTATTGTTGTTCAAATTTTCCTTTTAGTAACTGTAAATTCAAGTTCATTTAATTGGGAATTCATTTAATGTAGAGAAGAGGAACATTAGGTCAAGATTCGTCATTCCACGTGTTTGTTATTATATTTTTATAGCAAATGAACACTCGTTACATGTCTATATGACATTACTCAATTTTGAGTAGACTCAATTTGGAGTTTCTACTATAGTGCGTCTACATAGAAGACTGTTATACACTTGAAAGTGGAATTCAGTATTCAGGTTGATTTTTGAATATTGCAGTAAGCTTTCTGAAGCTGGTTCATTGAAGAAAGCGGATTCTTTTGCTTTGCTAGGAATTTATATTCTGCTCTTCTGGCAGAGAGACGTTTATAGTATTTCTAACCGGTCATTTGGAGAACTGATTTCTATGATCACCCGGACCGGTAGTGTAGGATGCTATTTGTCGTTCTTGACGCCATCCGAGTAGATTTATTACGACCTTTGACTTGATCCAATTTATTTCTTCAGTAACTTTTTGAGACTTTCCATTATGATTGATTTGATAGATTCATTTAAGATCCATTGTAGATGGAAAATACTGGTGTATTAAACACAGTTTGAAGTGTGAAGACTTTTGCCAACATTCACCCTATTTATTAACGAGAATCCCAGATTAGATTAATGCGGAGACAGGCCTATTGCCAAATTTGTAATTGTTATTAACACTTATTTAGCAACGCACATGGATCGTGATAAATAATAATATCAGAGCAAATGAAATAATAATTAAACATTGCTTATTTGAATTGTAACGAAACTTGTATAATTTTAACAACACTATTTTATTGTGAATTTGATCTGTTAAATAAGCCGAATGTGAAATTCTTCGTTCTCCAAGGTAGGTGATTTGTCGAAGCACTAAGTTATAGTAGTGCAATATAAATAATGATATGAATGCTCAGTGTAGCATGATACTTAATGGCAAAATCATGTAAAGGCTAGTGTCCTTTATTGTTGAAAGGGTTTTCAATGGAATATTCCGAGTTGTAATATGAAATTCAATCCCCTCAGATGGATTTTGAAAGTAAGAATAATTATGGGTTAAGGCACTTTATTCCAGCATTTTTTCACGTTAATAGTCTGTTGTGGGATATCATGCATTTTAGGCATGTTATATTTAACCTACTTGGTAAATTTTCGAATATTTGTATCACTGCAATGCTTAACTGGTGTTATAATCATCATTAACTCCGATCTGCTGATGAAAGTTCATTTTAGGTGAATGTTAAATTAAAATTAAAGGAAATTAACTTTGACTTAGCTTAATTGTTTGGTCAGGAGAGATGAATAAAACAGAATAACACAGCAACTACGAATATAATAAGACACTGATGGAAGGTGTCACTTCTGAATCCTACGAAGAACACTAAGAAAGTGTTACAATACGATTGTACATATGTATTATAACTTTGAGTAATTATTTTTCAGGGTATAAATTTATGTGTCTTAAAAATGTGATATTTTTCAGAGACTCTATTAAAATGATTCCATCATTTTCCAACATCTCGGTTGGACTACGTAATTTTTTTATATATATTTGGGAAAATGCAGTCAATTACAGTGATGACTGTGGGGGCTAGTATTTGTTCCCAAAGATCATGAAACTTCGGTTGGAAGTTGGGCACTCTGCCTCAATTATAATATAGTGGTTTACACTATATATTTCTTTTCTGAATAAATTGTATTGGGTCAATTTTAAATCTTCGAAGTGTGATACTTTATAGAAACGATAAAAGAACACGTTAAGAAGGCCAGTGGTGGGTATTTCAGTGGTTTTCCACTCACCAGAGGTTACGTCTCTTCGTAATTCTCGTGCTTTTGAGCTTTCTTAGGTCGTTCACCATGTTTTTTCTTAATGTAGTCTCGGTTAGGAATTCCTGTACCCCATTTCCTCGTCACATGTTGGGTAGAAACTGGAGATTTTCTAGCCGGGGTTTTCAGGTTCTACGATCCAGTTGTCATCGAGGGATTCCAACATGCTGATGGTAGGTATTTCGGGTACAGTACAAAGCCTCCAACGTACAAATCCAAATACCAAGCCGTTCTGTTCCTAATGCTGAATGAGGCCAGTACATGTTGGCGTTTATAGTAACAATAATTATTGTAGGCTTTAAAGTTTAATGGATGTCTCGTTGAAATTCGTTTCATTATGCTACAGTATATTACGCAATAGATATAATGGTACCGTAGTTCTTTATTTTCTTATATGATTTATACTGTATGTTAAAAGTGTTACTTTAATAGAAACCTTATTGTTTAATAGAGGGTTATTTAAAATGATTTTTGGGGTTACAAAAAATCATAATAGGCAACTACACTAGTACAGACATCACATTATCACAAGTTATAAGGCAATTGTACAGATGTCCAAGGACTAATAAATGCATTTGTTGATTGACTGCACATTAGAGCGTGCATTGGGAAAGTTTTGGGGAACAGGGAGCAGGCAATTATCCTACACAGTTCAATTGGCGTAGGATTACGAATCTTGTTTCATTGTGAACCGTTACTCATAATTTTTTTACCTACATTACAAATGCTCAATATGTGCACCCTTTGTCACTCGACACACATCTACTCGACAGTCTGTTCCTTTCCCACACACTCCCCAACATGCCTAGGTACAGGGTCGGATTTAAAAGTATGCCGCTTAAGCCCCCTCTATAGTTCATATTTGCTTAATACATTTGTTTTATACAAACAAACGATAAAGTTAATTGGCGTTTTCATCTTTTTTAAATATTAAGTTCATTTAGTTTAGATAAAACTACAATTTTAATGGCTTACAGAATAAATGTTATAATGAAATTTATGTTCGACCCTGGCTATTATATGTCAGAAAAATGTATCATAATGATTGTCATTGTAAAACTATTTTTCATTATGAAACAGTTTCTCCCACCAATCACAGCTCAAGAATCAGTTGTTTGACCAATTAGATAAGGATAGCATCGCACCTGCGCTGAGTTTCAAGGCCTTCTAATTTAAATTTCACTGCGTTGCCTAGTGTTATAGTGGGGTAATCGAGGAGGCTATAGTCAAATACAAGGCATTCAATGCGTCCCATGCGCTCTGTTCAGTACATAAAACTGGCGAAATCTCGGCCGATATTTATGAATATTTGTGTTTGAACATAAAACTGTTATAATAATTATCGTCGAACATAAACAGTCGTATGCAACTCGCCTATAATGGTAATTAAGACACTCGTATGGAAATTAAAAAACTGGGACACGCTCGTATTATTAACATACTCGTGTCTTAATTATTGCCATTACAGGCTCGTTGCATAATGTACTAAGTTATCTACTTGTTTTTTCCTACTTACTTCTTTTAAGATTCGTCAAAAAATGAAATTGGTTTCGAACTTAATTTATTAATTTGTTCATGGAGATCAGTGATCACTTTACACATATTTTTATAACCGAGTGTGTGGATCTTGCTGACTTACGAAGAAACCTTGGTTTGCTGATGACACTCAAACTTATATTAGCCGATGACGCGGTGGCTGCTGATCGCGTTATCCGCTTTATAAGAGAGAGTAGGTTAGGGCCAGCAATCCAAATTTTCCAGTATAAATTGACTCAACGACTGTTTCGTTTTTGAATGATGATGTTTTGTTTTTACTGTAATTTTTGTTTATTTTTATAATTTTTATTTTTATTTAATTTTTTTGTTTTTGTTTTTTAATTTTTGTTCTTTTTAAATTTAGGTGTCCACCTCAAAATTTTAAATTCAATTCCAAATTTGTATTCTTTAATCTGTGTTAAGAGGGGCAGATGACCTCGTAGTTCCGCCCCTTAAAACAACAATAACTAACTAACACATATTTTTATATTTTAATGCTAATGATTAGGGCCTGGATGTTGATGACATGTCATATTTTTACTGAGCTGTCTAAAACAATGTTGAAGTACATAGAAACTACGGATGGGCCACCCTGTCTTCAAATATGTCATTTTAATTTTGCATCTTTTTGCATTTTTTTGCTATTTTTCCATTTTAAGAGCATTTTATTAAGTTTGGTAGATTTTTTTGGTCTTATTTTAGAGAAATTGGCCTTTTTAGGTCATCTTTTTCCAATTTAGTTATGTCACAGATTTATATGAGGGGGTTACGTCTCTCAGAGTTAAAAAGAAGCTAGTAGCTGATACAAGACAATTTAAAATAGGCCTATTGAAATATTGATTCCATTTCCGTAATCAAGAGGCTGGACACTAGTCTTAGCAACAAACGTGGCTAGTCTTAGCAACAAACGTGGCGAAATTGCTGGTGGTATTGCATCAAAACTGAAAAAAGTGCTGTACAAAAACTCCGGGTATAAAGCATTATGCTAAATCTCAGACATTCTTTCCGGTGAAAACTACTGCATGGATGGGATTGGGGAGGATTTAGCAGCAAACGAACTTCCTCACTTCAAGTACGCTCCGATCACATCAGTTGATATTGAACGCAGCTTTTCGAGATATAAAACTTGTTGGCTGATAACCGCAGATTATTTACATTTGACAACATCAGAATGACATCGTAGTGCACTGCAACTCAGACTAAAGTGAACATAAACCTTTTGTTAAGTGCTAGAAATCTATTTTGATTGGCTTTCCATTTTGAGCTTAAGATGTCATTTTTGAAATATTGGTGAGTATATTATTATAAGATCATTTTTTCTATTTAATATTTAGGATCGTTTCTACCTCCTATGGGTTACTATTACACAACTGCCTTGACTGTTGGTGTTCTTTCCTGTTACGCCAATACTCTTTCATTCGTTGCTCGTTCCTCGACCGAGAACACCCTTCCAGTTTTCTCGGGTTTCTCTACGGACAGATCTGTCACCTCCGCAATTTTCCTTCTGAACACTTTTCTGTTGACAATATCTCCCTCCTCAATGCCACATTTTTAAAGATATTGATAAACTTCTTTCAACCATCGTACTTGAGTCTTTCTCCTTTCCTGAAAGATGAGGATTTTATTAGCTAGGCGTTCAGGTCCCATTCTTCTCAAGTGTCCATAGAAAGTTAGTGGTCTTTTCCTCATAGATGTTGGAATGTTATCGCATTTTTATATAGCTCTTGATTTGATTTCAAACGGAAGGTAAACTCATTTGTTGCTGCTTTCTTGGGTCCCAGAATTTTGCTCAGAAATTCACGTTCTTTTTTTTTTGTGTTTCTGTGATTCCCTTTCTGGAATTGTCACCGCTACATAAAGGCATTCAGATTTCACCACGGTGTTATAGTGTCTGAGTTTGGCTTCATAGGAGAGGGATTTGGACTTATACGTTTCCTGACATAATCTGAATGCAATCTCCATCTTCTGCGCTCTCTCTTCAATAGCCAACTTCTCATCGTTGTGAGGAGTCAGAATCTCCCCTAGATACTTGAATTTGTGGACTCTTCTTATGTCACCATATTTGGTTTTCATTATCCATGTTGGTTCTTTGGGATGTATGTTCAAATATGCAGTTTTCTCAAAGAATATTTGCAGTCCTGACTTTTCTCCTGTTTCTTGTAAAACCTCTATCTGTTTAGTGGCAGTATCGAGATTCTCAGCAAAAAACACTATGTCGTCTGCAAATGCAAGACATTCAAATTTAAATCCAGCCTTTTTGTGTCCTATCTTGATTCCATTAGGAATATTTTGCCGACCCATTTCTTTTCGCCAATCTCTTATTACCTTCTCCAAGACGCAATTGAAAAGTACTGGGGATAAACCATCCCCTTGCCTTACATCCGTCTTGATTTCAAATGGTTCTGATAACTCTCCAAGGAATTTAAGTTGTGACCGAGTGTTTGTTAATGTGTGTTATATTATATTAGTTGTCTTGTCATCATTCCAAATTCTTTCAGCACTTTTATTAATGTATGCCTATCGACGGAGTCATATGCCTTTTTGAAATCTACAAATGTCATAATTACCTTCTTGTCTGCAGCTAATATTTTAGTTTATTATTATTAGATCATTTTCTCCTTTTTATAGTTCTTTTTAAGAATTTTTAGGTCATTTAAAACAGTCATTTTTGAAAATTGTAAGTGCATTTTTTAAACTTTTTTACGGCATCAACTTCCGGGCCCTACAATGACTATCTTTTGCGTAATTGAAGAACTGTGTTCAATTTTAATTAAGTTGCCCTACATGGTGAAATGAAATTGCACAAAATGTAGTTAATTACTGGTTTATTTGTTGTAAAATATACAAACTTCTCTAAAACAACTCAACCCACGTAATCTTGATGTTCAAATGTGCATAGCTTTCTTACGAGATTTCTTAATGGCAAACTCGTTAACAATGTCCTCATATGAAAGTGTTTTGTTGTATTTGCCTCGATACAATGTAATGAAAGTGAGTTTAACCGTATTTCAAAAAAATAGTTCGCAGATAGTTTTTAAATCTTCTAAGGCAAGAAAAATTGTAAAAGGTCAATAACATATTTTTAAGTTACATGTATTCTTAAATTCGTAAGGAAAATATTATTAACGCCTGAAATACTTTATTTTCTCTTTTGAATGAATTGCCAAACTGCCGCCCCTGCCTCGGTGATGTTAAGGAAACAGGCTAGGATGCTTTGCGTCAGTTCCAAAATATTCACCAGTAGAGGAGGGACAACGACTTGATCTTTAACATACACCCACAGGAAGAAATCACAGAGTTATATGTGATGAATATGGTGGCCAGAGTAAGAGCATCTGATCGCAATCCGTCCGGCATAAATCGATCTTTGTGGTAGTTCTTGGTTTAAACACTTTCTAACCTCCCTGTTTTGTAATTGGTACATGCTAGTTATCTGGCCGTGATTAATTGTGACCCATCCGCTACGCGGTCCCTAAAAGGGGTCCTGCAGAAAAGGACCCTAAACGAGGCCGTGTCGAGGATAGGAGTCTAGGGATAGTTCGTTATGAAAAGAAAGGGAGTCCAGGAAACAACAATGTATTCAATGTATTCACCAAATAAAATGACAAAGTAAGAGAATATAAAACCTAAACTTAATGTGTCCGATTACATTTACATTTAAATTTAGAAGAGAGGTTTTTGAATTTAGCACAGTATGCAGTTGCCAGGATACAATGATTAATCTTACACGTCGACCCCCAAAGGAAATATTTAGAACGACATAAAAGCAAGGCACAAAACTAAACCTACCCTGAAAAAACAAAACACTTAAAACTAACTCCCCTTCCCTGGGTGCACCTCAACACACATTCACACAAAACCTTAAGAGCCCCTTCCCAAGTAGCGCTGAATTACATAAATAAAAAAGCCAACAAGAAATGAAGCCGAACAAGAACCACAAAGCAGAACCTAACCCAACCAAACAAAACGAATCCCCCCCTCACAAAATTTCGCAAGAAATTTAACAGGAAATAAAGTCGCCCAAAACCCTGCAGGAAAAGGCATGGCAGGGGAAAGTTAGTTTCTCTCCAAGAGGGAACAAATCACTCAAAAATTACCCTTTTCAATGTCAAGACCTAGGACTCCGTCGGAATAAAAACACCTAAATCCCTGATCGCAAGACACGAGAAAACACACACTAACTTACACTCACAAAATTCTACTTGACATAAGAATCCCTCTCGGAGAACAAACAGACCAGAAATAAATTTACCCTAATCATGGCCAACGCCCGACACCAAAATATAAAAAGCCGAAGAAAACAACAATAACCCCTGATTCCCAAATCTAATTAAACCCGTCGAGGTCCTGAAAATACCCCCAAAATAAACAAAACTTACATTTAGAGCACAAGGTGGACCGAACGTTAAGAACTATTAGGAATATAAATTTGGTACCTCGTGAAAACATCCACGTGGCCAAATACCATACATAACGCTAACCTATCATCCCGAATATGCCACGAGGCGATCACTAACCCACGTTACATAGTGAAACCAGATACCAGAGAAACACAAGCAATAAACCCCCTGAATAATGAAACAATCTTAACCCGCCACGTGCATGAGCAATTTAATTAAACATATCCCTCATGACTTGAATTCCCAAAAGTCCAGCATAAAAGTTCAATTTCTTTTCACTTTTTCAAATCAACTGTCCCATCGGTTCAAATTTCACGTACCGTCCACATCTCGGAGCATTGGAGAGGACATCCGACCCTCACGGAGCAAACTCTTCACACAGCCGTTTTCTTCAAACGATCAAGGTCAGAGACAATGGATACAGGTTTGCGCGTCGCAACAAGCTCACTTTTGGCAGTTGCGACAGGGCTGTCACCCCAACATTTGGCGGCAAATTTAAATTCTTATGAGTTTTCAAAGGTTGCTTCCAAAATTAGTTGGTACAGTTGCCCGCCATAATAATTTCAAAATCAGCGCCAACTCGCAACAGTTACAATGTACATTGTTGCCAAAACTGACGTCAAGTTGAATTTTCAATAGATTTTGTTTAAATTCTCGAATTTTTATTAACATGCCAACATACCAAAATCCAAAATAAAACAGCAGTTCTTCACTCTTTGTCCCCACACAATCCTTCAGTGGCATACTTCTCTCGCCGGTTGAAGGGGGGGCACGGGAGATGAACGCCCAATGTACCGATACGGTGCTATACCCTAGAATACTCACCTTTATTTTCTGATTTACAATAAATCCCGTTTCAAATAATCCTGTTATTCTCGATGGTCCACTATAAAATAAAATAAAATCTTTCTTATCTATTTTTCCTCTTCCTTTCAATCTTATCTCTGGTAGTGCAACTAAGACTAATTAAAATGTCTTAATCTCTCTCCCAATTTTTGCATCTTCCCTGGTTGTAACATCGTTCTTACATTCCAAGTATCCATTTTTATGTCCATTTTCCTTATGCGAGTCCTTTTAACTTGCTTTCGTCGTAGTTCAAAAGATCCGTCCGGTTTATTCCGTGTTTGGTCCTTCTCAGCAAGATATTTTTAACAGGGTAAGGCTGTTAACCTCACGCCTACCCTCTACCAGGGGACGGGGATATTGTTATCGAGCATCCAACCTCTAGACAAGCTGCCTTCACCATGGCTTTGGAGCCTCATCTGCCCTTCCCTATCCTGAAGCGTCTCTTCCGCATCCACCTTCGTTGGGACTCTGACTCCTCTTCCGCATTTGGAGTCGTTGGACATCTTAGGTTGCTTCTTAGTCTGGATCTTCACCTTTGGACATCTTAGGTTGCTTCTTAGTCTGGATCTTCACCTTTGGCCTTCCGGCAAGGTAGGTCCTGCCAGTAGCTATGCTACCGCCGGCATAGCCCAAAGGATCATTAGACCTCACAAGCACTCTCACAACGTCAAAGTCTTGCAAACCGTGGAGAGTGTCAAGACACACCTTAATGACCATAAAATAGGAGGTGATTTTGAAAAGAATTACGGAGCTGGAGGACATTCCATTTACCATGAGAAACGTTTATTCTTGGCAGAAAAATATGGGTTGAAAGATGAAATGGATGCTGTTCGTATGCGAGGTATGGGGATGGATGAGTCAACTAGACTTGGTCTTATAGGATCACAGTTTCATATTCTGGGTGGGCAAGCGATTCTTTCGTCCCATCCCCCGCACACTGGTAATTAGTGGAGATCTTCCGTAGGAGATGGAGAGGGCCAATTGAAACTTTTTTTTATGATTGCGTGAGGGCCATCAATTCTATTGTGCATTTGAGGTGTAGGAAATGTAGAAAAGTCTTGTGTATGACTTTACAGAAAATTGTATTCTAGCCTGCTTCCTTAAGGGTGGCGCAGTGGTGCTGTTTGTCTCTCACCAAGGTAGACTGGGTTAGATTTCCAGTGAATACATGTGATATTTTTGAAGTGAAATGCCATGTCCTGTGGTTTGGATTCAACGTTCAAAGGAGGTCCCGTGGCTCATGATTGCGAGATTAACAGTCACGTAAAACTACAAGCTTCCTATGCTTCCTTCTTTTTTCTGACATTCATGGACAGTTGATATTCTAACTTTCAGTTGGTCAACATTATCAATTGTCAATAAGGCAACACTGCAAAATGGCTTCGTAGCTATCTTTATTCAACGAAAGTGCAATTTGCCTGTTTGACACATCTTGCAGGTTGTTAACAATATCATTATCAATTATTTGTAAATATAATTGTTTAGTAATCTGACAAGTAATTTAATACACAGATTGCATATGAACTTCAATATGCGGTATTACTCACTTGACACACCTAAAAATAACGAGAGTCAATGTGCACCATTTTTCTGACACAAGTCTCTGAATTTTCAATTTAGGATCTGTCAGGAAAATTCTAGTGAATCACTTTCAGCGGAGTTTCTCACTTTTTACTTAATAGCTTTAAAAACCTGAAATAACACTGGCACACACATGTACTGGAAGTCAGTTGGCTACTGTTGTTTTAAGGGGTGGAACTACGATAGTTACCTAAGAGTAGAGGATATTTATTTTCCGAATGTGCTAGGTATACTTTAAGAAATTTCAATAAGAAAATTTGGAGAAAAAAAAAAGGTCTGGTTAGCTCTTATCAGTTTCCATAATTCGAGTCAGGATACTTCAATATTCCCATAAATGTGAGTTGAAAAATTTGAATTAACAAAAACAACAAATCTTCAGTTTCAAAGCTGAACGCGGGTGATGTGCTTGGTTCCTAGCCGGACACTGATTCTACCCCTATCCGCCACTCCCTCCTTCTCACCTACAATATAGTACTCACAAATTCCTTGTAAGCAACTGGTGACTCAAACGTTACACAGTAGGCCTCCCACGCGCCGACAATAACGACATCTATGACTGTTCGCTGCTGACCATTAGCTGATGGTTCTTGACCAATAGCATGCCTCCTCTACGTGGAGTTTAGAGTCCGGCTCATTTGTCAGGTATCCAGTGTTGCACAGTTTCATGCAGTGCGGTCAGGCCTCACTGCTTGCTCTAAGTGGCTAAGATGGAGAGTTGACAACGCTCTGCCTTGATCTGGGAAAGTCCTGGCTCCACGCATACATCTAATGTAAACATGGCCGCCCAGTTCAAAAGCGAGCTGTTCGTTAATGAATAAAATTAGAGAACTTATCATAAAAATAAACCAGTTCGGTCTTGGACCGTATTTTTTGTGCATGTGGCAGTTAATGCTTTGATTTTATTCACTATGAGTGCTGAAAAAAGAGTAATTTCATAAGTCTAAGGTTTTCTATATAGTTCGAGGGGGTCTGAGTCCCGTCCGCCTTGAATTTCCGAAAGACTGCTGTATATACACCTATTGCTGGCCAAGAGTCGCAGTGGTCTCAAATCCATTAGTCGTTCTTGCGATCGTGTATGTCGGCTGCGTACACTCACCCGTGTCTGAGTTGAATCTGTGCGAGTGTGGAGACGACCCGTTGAACGTATACACGACCAATACATCCGTGACCGAAACCATCAGAGAGGTTTTTATTTACTCGTGTCAGGAACAAAAATATTACATAACAAACTATGTACAAAATGGGCAAAACAATGGCAACACTTGAACATTTAAGGTTCTAAATAATGCATGACCAATATATTGCCATGTCACGTCCATTTGGTTGAGCCTTCACCAGATCCTCCATGGTGCACAGTATAGGACACAGACTGCACTGAAGCAGATGACCCATAGTCTGTTCTTCACCGCATTCACAAAGGACCGGGTCGCAGCAAAAAACCCATTTATGAAGGTTGGACTTGGATCTGCCAACACCAGATCGCAATCTGTTGAGAGACTTCCAAGTTGTCCAAGCCTCTGTATGTCCTGCTGGGAGCCTTTCAGATGGAACCATCCACTGATCAGGGAGGTGGTGGTGCAATATTTTGGGGTGGTATCATGTATGGTCACCGAACCCCTCTTGTGTACATCCAAGGGCGTATGACAGGCATACGTTACAGGGATACTATCCTGGTACTTGAAGTGAAAGGCTATGCTGACAATTTCGGTTCAAATTTCACTTTCGTGGACGATAACGCTCGCCCGCACATTGTCAGAGCCATTATTCAGGAGAATGGTATTCAGAGAATGGAATGGCCTAGCTATTCTCCTGATTTCAATTGTGTAGAGCAGGTGTGGACACCGTTTAACAAATAGTCCGTCCCCACTGTTCTCCATGGCAATATGCAAAACCTATTTTTATGTGTGTATTTTAATCACATATAATATTTTTCAGGTTATTTCACACACGACCCAGTAACGAGGATTACGTTGTGAAATGTTGTAATGTCAATTGTCAATAAGGAGTCAATGAAAAAAGGCTTCAAAACTCTCTAAACTCTATTAAAACAACACCGCAGTGCTCATAATTGATCACAACATTTTTTCAGTTCATGAAACTCTCCGCTCTGCTTATATGGAACGACTATGGCCATTTCTTATTAATTTAAATTTCGTATTAACTAGGTCTTTCAGTAAGTGTTTAAATGTTCAATTACGTGTGAAAACAATTTAATAAATGCTGGCAAGTGGTGAGTGACGAGTGGCAGCAGCTGTTGGTACTGCTGTATTGTACAGTTGGTATCATCATAAGTTAACGGGGAACTACACCTTTAACCACCAACAATCTGGAATATTACGGTACACATTCCATTTCTCGGGAACTGAATATGTATTTCCAAAGGAATATCTGCCTGGCATCTGGGAGACCATAATGATACAGAATAATAGTCTATACATCTTTGGCTCTAGTCATACATTATGTTACACCATATAAATCCATGTAAATTATGTTGTTGTTGCTTATTTTAGATTCATTGCATCTAAACGAACCTACCACTGCAATTCGAAGTGTGTAACAAATTTTGTAGGTTGAATTTGACTGGTTAGGAAACGCTTTTCAAATTTCAACGTTCGCCGCCAGGTACCAGTGACAGTGGCGTCTGGTAGCCAAGTTGGAATTGAACTTTCACTCATCTTGATCCATTTCATCTCTCATTAACTCCTCTCGTGAGGTTTACATTTTGAACAGCAAATACGGCCATATCGCTGCCCTTATGAACGTATTACCAAATTGTATTTGATGGACTTCACCGAACTACAGAACTCAACGTTTATGTGTGCTTTGTAGGTTTTGCACAGCAATGGCGAATACGGGACCACCCAGCAATTGTCAATGTCAACTATTCCACCGTTTGACATGTGCAATTGATATGATTGGCCACCATTGTCTGTGTGTGTGTCTACGACGATACAATGGATAACCATCGGTATTAGTGATTGTGTCGTTCATACACTCTTTTGGGAAACGCTTCGTACATTTTCCGTTGTTTATGCACGGCGCCGGGATGTTTAGAGCGCCGCATGGACCATGGATCATGTTAGCGGTAACAATCTGAAACAATTCTTGATCGATATTCTGATCCGGAATTCCTGCTGAAATGATTTTATCAATTTCCTCTGGCCGTACTTTGTCGACTAACCAAATCAAAATATGTGCGTGTGGCAGACCTCGTTTTTGCCATTCGACAGAATACAGCCAGCAACATGTTGTCACTGTTCATTTTTTTGATCTTTTAGATTAGAATCATGGCTACTCTTTGTTGGTGGCTATTGTAATGCCTTAGCGCTGAGCTTTGAGATTCTTTGCAATAGTTCGCCAGTAAAGGAGAAGAGGGCCATGAATAATGGAGTTGAGTTTTACATCTGTATATTTATCTCTTTACGTTGTTCTTTTGTTTTTATATATCTTCGACTATTTTTATTCCATGCTGTAAAGTTTTGTTAGAGGTCTGATTATGAGTGAGTATCTGTGTAGATGTACTATGGAGATTGTAGGAAGTTTTGGTCAGCTTTAGTGTTAGGTATGATTTTTTTTGTAAGAAGAAAGAAAAATGATATTGGCTAAGGAGTTGGTTATTATACGAAGTAGTAAGTTGTTTATGAGGATAGGAGGTTCTGAGGAAAAGAAAGAAGAATGGAATTCAGTAATGCGATTATAACATGAAAATGGATTTTATTGTGCAGATAATGGAAGCTTGCTGGTATGTAGAGAAAGTAGCTACAAAAGGATGAATATTTTTAGGAAATGTGTCCCTCATGGTAAGTTAATACCACCACACCCCAAAAGAAAATACGGAACATTACAATATGACGCCACAACGTGAGAGTCGAAAGAGGGGCATGAGCTCGAATAAGGGAAAGAAGAAAGGAAAGCAAACTTTAATAAAGTGAGTACAGGGCAAGTAGAAAAAGAAATAGCGGAGGCTATAAATCGGGATGTGTTACTAATGCTGCTTAGCAATGTCACAGAGATGGAGGATGATATAAATTCAGGACTTAATAGTAAGTTCACAGAGCTGAAAGATGCTATAAAGACAAGTTTTAATAGTTCATTGGAGAAGTTTGTTAGTTCATTAGAGATGTCTGTGAATAAGCAGGAAAATTATCAAAGATGTGGAGGGCGTAATAAAGAATATGGACAAGAGAGAGAACAAGGTGAAAAAGAAGAAAGTCAAAAGGACGAGGAGGATAAAACCGAGGACAAGGAAGAGGATGAGATTGAGGGTAAGGTACAGGAGAAAGGAGAAACGGGTAAGGGAGAAAGTGAAATGGAAGAACGTAAGAAAGTAAGCAATATGGGAGAAACTGAAGATGAGAAAGGAGAAGCAGATGAGGTTGGTCATGAACAGGACAGTAGTAGCCAAGAAATAGAGGCTAAAGATGAGGATTAAAGTGCAGGAATGAATCATGAAGACGAGATGGAAGGCAGGAGAAAGAGGAGGAAGACTAAGAGAAGAAAAAGAAGAGAAAGGGGAAGAAGGAGAAACAGAAGAAAAGGAAGAGCAAGGAGGAAGGAGAAGGAAGACTAAGAGAAGAACAGAAGAAAGGGAAGCATGAAAGGTTGAGGAATAAGGAGGAAAGTAGTGATTCAGTGGATGATGATGATGATGATGATGATTGTTATTTTAAGGGGCCTAACATTTAGGTTATCGGCCCCTAATGATTCAGAAGAGGAAGATAAAGTTCTCAATCTTAATAACTTCATGATTTTGGATCTTGTTAGTGATGGAGAACTAGTTTGCAACCAGCTTCGTAATACTTGTGATAATAATGTAGTTAAGAATTACGGACATTCTGTTTTAAATGATATAGTTGAAGTGTCACGAGAACATACACCGTTTCGAATATAGGTTCTACAGTCATTGTAGATGTGACAGACGATGATGACAGTGATGGGTGGAAAGTGTTTAATCTGGATATTGATAGAGATGATTAGTTATACATGCATGGACATTGACAAAAGCAGTTTAAATGATATTTTAGTGTATGTGTGATATGTTTAGTAATTTATTCTTTGTTTATTTTATATATATTTGATTCTCAAGTGTTTCACACGCGAGAAGTACATATATCGGAGGGCGAATTGCCACTGTTCATTTTCTTTGATCTTTCAGGTTAGGATCATGGCTACTCTTTGCTAATGGCTATTGTAAGGCCTTAGCGCTGAGCTTTGAGATTCTTTGCAATAGTTCACCAGTAAAGGAAAAGAGGGCCATGAATAATGAAGTTGAATTTTACATCTGTATATTTATCTATTTACGTTGTTCTTTTGTTTTTATATATATTTGATTATTTTTATTCTATGTTGTAACATTTTGTTAGAGGTCTGATTATGAGTGAGTATATGTGTAGATGTACTATGGAGATTTGCAGTTAGGAAGCTTTGGTCAGTTTTAGTGTTGGATGTGATTTTTTTATGAAGAAAGGAAAATGATGTTGGATAAGGAGTTGGTTATTATTCGAAGTAGTGAGTTGTTTTTGAGGATAGGAGGTTCTGAGGAAAAGAAAGAAGAATGGAATTAGTAATGCGATTAGAACATGAAAGTGGATTTTATTGTACTGATAATGGAAGCTTTCTGGTATGTAGAGAAAGGAGCAAAAAAAGGATGAATATTTTTAGGAAATGTGTCCCTCATTATAAGTTAATACCACCACACCCCAAAAAGAAAATTCGGAACATTACAATGTTTCGCAGAATACAGAGTGATGTGTAATCAAGTTCATTAAGGATTTTAATTTTTGTTTGAATACACGTGCAGTGATATCATGGCAATGTATTGCTGTTTGACCTGGCAATAAGGAAAGTTTAATTTTATCCCAGTTTGGATTGCACATCAATGTAATGTTGGTAGGCCGTAAGCACGAAAGTCGTGGCGTCTTGAATGTACTGTACCTTGCATATGCCGCAGACTACCAATATGATGATGGAAGAATATATGTGCTACCGATGTCGTCGAAATTAGCTGTTCCATCAACGGTACCGACAACAGCATCACGCAAATGTATGTACTCCTCAGATCGCAGCTTCGGCTGATTATACTTGATGTACTGTAATCGCTCACTTTCAATTTTTGTATACATATCAACGAGGTATTGATGAAAAAGCAGGCGGCATCGGAGAAGTTCATTGCGCTTACTTTCTTGTTGGTGAAAATATAAATAATTAAAAAAAACGTAGGCTACAGATGAAGAAAAAAGAAAATAATGTGTAGATTGTGCCTGTCGCTGGATTTCTTTGCTTGATGCTGAAATCATATTGGTCTTCCCCATCCCAAATATCAATGGATTTTGCATAGCGTCGTAAGAACGATGACTGTCTTGAATTGTCTGCACCGCGTTTTCTCTGCGTTGGATTCGTAAATCTCGACGTTCGTATGTTTCGCAAACCATAACAACTGCAACTTCATCAACGGTTGGTGCATTGTATCGGCCTGCGTGTTCTCCAGATGGTGCTTTGTCTGCTTTGATGATGATCATGTAGCCTAATTGTCGTTTTTCATTCTCTTTGAAATGGTATTGAATAACTGGACCAACTGGTTGTGATTTCAAAAGAACGATTCCATAGTCGTCACAATTTCTCGCTCCTCCATCTGCTCGATCTGGTTTTATTGGCACAGTGTGTTTATTTGTTTCTCCTCCTGGCCAATGAAGTACATTTGCAAGAATTTTGGTTCGGTATCGGGCATTGAGAATAAATAACCAATTTGATGATATACTTGGCCCTGAATTTTAAACGTTGATTCAAAGTTGTGACCATCATAATTTGTAACGATTTTTGTTGCACCAAATGATGTCATTTGGAAGCAAGAATTGAATTTATGAATTCTACGCAAAACCAATTTTGATTGAGGTGTGGCTCCAGCCACACTACAACTTTTCCAGACGCGCAGCAGAAACCGGCCGATTCACCTGTGTATTTTAATGCATGGCAGTGTTGGCATTCATTGTCCATAGCGCCGATGACAATTTGTGAATGTGACGAATAGTCCATGTCCGAGTCTTATTCGAATGCAAGGCGGAGAAGTGATTCGCGTGTCAATGCGCAATGTACCTGCAGGCGCTGCAGTTCATGTGCTCTGTGTGCGTCTGTGGCTCGTTGACGCGCCTCTCTTTGTCTCAATGCATTAGCTCGAAGGCGTTCGTCGCGTTGCTCTCTACTTTCTTTGCACGTGTGTTTGCAACCTGGTCTCTTAAATTGTCATTGTCCGTCAATTGATCTTCTGCCGTTCTATTTAACCGATGGTTGTGGACTATTTGTGAATGATATGTTCGTCGACCAATATTTCCTCCTCGTCCATGAAGACGTTGCATTGTTCTTTAATGAACACACAACATATAAATATATGTAAATTGTTATTCGAATTTTATGGATGTTGATTAAATTGAGTGAACTGTTGTTCGTAAATGCTACATAATCATCAACATATGGAAATAAGTTGGAGGTAAGATTGATTCTCATTGCACATGTATGCAATTGGAATTCATGGAAGATTCTGTAAGATATTCACTTCAACACTGCACCTTACGCATTTGCATTCCGTAATTAACACACAACACACAAATTTACAGTAAGTGACTTACATTTGAATTGTATGTTGTTTATTTTCTATGAGCCGTCATGGAAATGTCAAAGCAACAGCAATGAATTATTCTCAGAAAGTCTATTGTTCATGTACTTCTAAGAAGAAAGCACTGCCAAGGGATCGGGTCTTGGGGAGAATTAGGGTGGATATAAGACCCTGACGAAAAATAATTAAAACATTTCTAGAACCTGATCGCAACGCCACATAGAAAATTACATGTTGTTAATTGAAATGTCAAATCAACGCCAATGTACTGCACCCTTTGTACGCTGCTCGTATAAATGTAGCATATATTTTATTCATTGTGCATTGAAATATTGAAAGTCAGGTACAAGGACCAGACAGTATTGGGAAATATGAAGGTATTACCGGCGACGAGGAAGGGCGAGCTGGTTATTCTGAACACAATGGAATTGAGAAAGGACAGGTGTGGGTCAGAAATAAAGCTACGGTGGTGTGACTCATAGTATTGACATCTTGCTTTGTCTCGATGGTCTAAAACGAGGAAAGATACACAAATTCTAGAGAGAGAATTTGTTTTTAAAACCGCCCACTAGGAGGATACATTGAATAAAACCGCGAACTTGGAGTAATGAAAAACGAATCACAAGAGAGTCGCGCCTTTCGGCGGCAAAGTAGCTTGGGTACGCCAGTCATTGAATTTGAGCGGCAAATAAGCAGTTAATTACTCTGCGATCGATTCTTGAGCACATTGGCAGAATCATGACCTGTGAAATGAGACGGTTCCAATGATATAAATTGCAAGTCAGTAACATCAGTAATTTAGAAATTGATTCTCGATTATCTCCCACCACCCAACTTTCGTCTAAATCATTTAAATAGTGATCTTAGAGCTACTGTGAACACTTACTATTTTGTGCTTCTGAGGGGACACTTGTGTCAGTTATAAATCTATTCTGTGTGTAGATGGGGGGGGGGGGGGGGCACCTATGTCTGAACGTTATTTGACGACACGAGATTGTACTTAAACATTTCTCATAGCTGTGAGAACATTGTCTGGAAACATGTTGAAAATATGTTGTGTGCGCGCAACGCAAGTTTTAGTCAAGCCAGTGTTATAGATAGTTGTACCAACTATAATTAGGGACAGTATCATCGCACATTTTGCTCAAAAAGATTGGGGTAATAAAATACCTAACGTAGCAAAATTAGCCAGGAGATTTGCGTGTTATTTATTTAACTTGTATTATTTTGAAGCATCAAGATGACGTCACGATTGGAAGGAAGACTGAACCAGTGCTACTTCGCTCCTGAGATGTCTATCATTGGCTAGGCACGTGAAGTGGAGAGATGTCCGGTGATGTGGATCTGATGCCAGTTGCTGGAGGACTGAGTATTAAATAAATTTATTCATTTGGAAAAATTGGTTATGGTATTCATGGGATTCATGGTTATTTTTGTTGATATTTTCCTTTGTTTGTTTTACTTGTAGAGTTTGTTTTTATGCTAACACACAAATAATGCATGGACAGCGTGACGTATTTTGATCTTTAAATGTAAATATTTGCTTGTTTAAGTGTGGTGATTAATTGTACGGAGCTTCATGCACGCCGCGTGATAAAGGCTCGCATGCTAGCAACTAATCCATGCATAATGGAACCCAGCATATCGACAGGAGCGGGACCGAATTATATTAGAATAAAGATAGTATTGGGGGGGGGGGGGGGGAATTGTGGCTTGAGATAGATTTATGGTCACTCAGGCTAGGTAATGTTATTCATATGCCTAGTTGCATGGTTGGACGAGAAGCACTCTGCTTCCTCGAATTTCTTGTTGATTTAAATTCTTGAAGTGTCTTGGAGACATTATTAAGGTTCTAGCTCAAGTGCCGACCCTGGTAGTTTATTTGCAGTCAGTCCAGGCTATTATGTGTGAAACGGATTCGATAGCGGGAAGCGCTCTGTCAGCCGCGACCCCTATATTTGATGAATTCTGCTGTCTAAATCTTGCGAGGCGAAGGTAAGAATAATATTGTGATTATCTAGCCAGTTCGAGAGACTTGGAGATATGTTGTTGTTTACGCGATTTCAGGAGCTGTATAACGAGACCTGTGTGGTAAGGTCGCCAGATATTATTGACATAAGCCTTGAGACGGGAACTGGACATATGCTACTGCGAGAGAGAGAGGGTAGAAACTGCTGGGTGGACTTGATCTTGATAAGCAAGCTACACTCATTAGTGAAGGCAGACCAGAGGGTCTTGTTTGTTTTCTTATTAAATTCTTTTTAGAAAGGCCTGATTGATGATAATTGAATATTAAATGGAAAATGCCCGCGTCATTGTTGATTTCCATGGTGTTGAATTAGCATTGCTTTGCTATCATGTAGTTATTTGGGCAAATGGTTATTGCCGATGATTTGAATTATTATTAATATTAAATGACCCGGATGGTCTTGTGTGTGTCACTTTGTTCCTTATTTAGTTTTGGGGAGCATTTGATGCCTGTAGCAGCATGCTCTATTGTATTTGAACAGTGCTCTGGAAACCTATGTAATTGTAATTTATGTAAGGGTAGTGTATATTAATGTTTTATATTTATTGTACAGCCATTCTTGTTTGTTCATGTCCCATGAACCATAATTACGATTTGCGAATGTTCAGTTACGAGCAAACCCACGTCATAAAATACTCATCCCCTCCAAAAGCTAGTACACCGCGCACACAAATTAATTAGACATGATGATGATAATTGTTGTTTTAAGGGGCCTAACATCTAGGCTATCGGCCCACTTAATTAGACAGGTGGAATCATTATCCACACTTATTTTTGTTGTGGAATTTGCTTTATCCACATTTATTTTGCCGTGGGTTTTTAGCCACGTTTATTTGGTTGAGAAGTGGATTCCTGACCTCTCATTTTATCCTTGTGTTTTTCATGTGTATTTATGCATATTTAGTGTGGGAGTTACTGTGCCCTTTTGGATATTGGCACAAGTGAACCCGGGACAATGTATATAAAAATATGTTAGAGTTTAATAAAGACAATAAGGAACGAAGAGGAAGAATTCATTGTGAAATAAGCTTCAGAAACACTGCAAGATACGCAGGTGGCTTATTGAACACATAAAGTCCCATTAGTTCTGACAGTTTAAGTGAAAAAGGTCGTTAGAAAAGCCATTAACGAAGCAAGGAAATGTTCAGCTGAAGGGTCGTAATTAACATTCAACCTTCCATGAGTAAGCGATCCAACGAAAAGTTATTACTATTCAAGTGCGACATTTACGAGAGATCTACTTTTCTAAGGGCATACTTGAGACGAGGCCCCGAAGAGCGTTTAGTCAGCAAGAATTCGAACATATAAATGAGGGACTCCCAACTATAAAACTTGACAAAATAAACTCACCACGTTAACAAGATTTGAAGTCAAGACAGCAGTAGGAACAGCATAAATCGGAAAGTTAGTAAACCTGAAAAGAAGGTACTTAAGAAAATGCAAGCTGAGATGACGTCATCGGAGTGCAGAGCGGAGTGCTACGAAGCAATACAGAGGTAATCAGGTCGGCCGCGCCGAGTGTATAATAACTATTTTAATTAATTAAAAATTAACCTATGAACGAATCCCGATCCGCCAACAGGAAATCGTAAAGTCATTACAGATTACATCTGGAAATAAAATATAGACCAGATTGGAGCTAGAAATTAGAAGTTGAACTCCCGAAATTGTCAGGGAATAATTTCTGCGCCAAAACGAATAAATAAGGCTTTAAGCCCAAGCCAGAGTATGAATTTCATCAGTCAGATCGAAGTCCTCAGTGGAGGCACGTTAGGCACCAGTAAAAACAAGTTCTTCTGTCAGATCGAGAAGCCTCGGTAGAAGCACGTCACGTCAAGCACGTCAGGCACGTTAAGTCAGTCAATCAGTTGACTGAACACCTTGGTGAGTTGTTACGCTACACGTTGCAGCAATAGTTCGATTCCAGACCAAAGTGTTGGTCTTGATATTCAGTAAAGCTTAAGGAAGCAAGACAGAGTTAGGGACTCTGACCGAACGCAAATAGACTAACAAACATTTATAACCAAGGACTGCAGAGTAAAGAATATAAGAAAACCTAAAGGAAACAGTAAATTCGTAGAGCGGAGACAGGTAACGTCACGCCAAAGTAAAGACAGTTCAAACATTAAACTCCCAGAGGGGACGTTAAAGGAACATTCTAAAGTGAAATCGCACAGTACAGAAACGTTATAAGTAACACGAGTGTAAAGAAAACGAAATAATAGTTAGAACATAGGAATAGAAGTGTATGGTCTTCGAACTGGAAGCCAAGTTGGAGTTGTGAAAGTTGGAATAAGCAGAGATGGGAAGGAAGTGGCAGAAAGAATCATAAACATTTCACCTTAAGCAAATAGGCTAATTTAAGGAAGCCACGCGCAATAAACAATTTCCGAAAAGACTAAGGAAATAAAGACGTACCAGAAGTAGGAGATTGTAGGAGCAAACACACGTTCAATGCAGAATAGGAGAGTAATCAGTATCATCAGCACCGTGATGTTTTCACCGCAATACGCTGAAATATGGTTCGTGTGCTATGTAAATATTAAATAAGTGAACATTTTAGTGATATAAGTATTAAAGAAAAAGCAGAGTAATAATGTGTCAAATAATGTACGAGTGTAAAATCAAAGACCAGAAGATGAAAATGGTGCATCTTAGTGTAAACATGTGTTATTGAAGCAATTAGATGGGTGAAGACATCCAAAGTTTGGGTCATAAACCGAACGCCAGATGGAGTGAGTAAGATATCTTTCATTATATAAAATGCTGTGTCATGTGCTAATCAAAAATTGTGAAATGTGTAAAATAATAAGTAAATGCACTAGTAGACAAATAACGTAAGTCCAAATGTGTTGGAAAAAGCACAAAGAAAAGTTTGCTAAGTATGAAAATGTGATAATTGAAGTGCATTGTAAATTGAAACTCGTAAAATGAAAAATTATTGATAATCAAAAATTGAAATATGAGAGGAGAAATCGATTATAATGATATTATTGGCAAGTAATATATGCCGTTGAAGATTATAAAGTAATGATAAAATGAGCACCAAATTAATAATAATAATAATAATAATAATAATAATAATAATAATAAGTGTTGAATTTTTATACTCCGATAATAATGAGTAAATACATTGAGTAATTGCATTCCGTAAGTAATAATGAAGTAATAGTATAATAATGAGCTCTAGTTGAAAGTAATTGAATGTTAAAGGATCTTTGGGATACATTAAAGTAATGAAGTAGTAATGCTATTCAGATCATAAATTTAATGAATCAAAGTAACGAGTGATAAACGAACACCATGGAAATATATTATGAAGTTGTAGGCTATAGGCCAAAGTAAAAGGAAAAATGCTTAAATAAAGACCAGTAAAGTAATGTCGCGACATAAATAAAGTTGAATTATTGAGAATTTGTAGTACGCGATGAAAATCCAAGTTATTGAAAGTTGTATTGCCAAAACGGGCCGATAAATAATAAATATTTAGCAGCAACAGGCTAGCCATTGTATATTCCTTAACAGGCATATTCGAGTGATCAAATAAAAGTATGAATATGCTAATTGCAGTAAAATCGTCGGAATGTTGTTATTTTACGAGGGTTTGACCCACTGGGAGGCAGTAGATCCTGCCCAGGTTAATATAAGCAAGCCAGAGTTCAGGAATGATCGGGATCTCTGAATTGTCCGCCTTTAAGATGTACGGTAATAGCAGCGTAGTCCTGTTGAGGCACCTGCCAAGTATAAGTAAGTCTGGAAGAAGTAAGAGACTTCTACGATAAATGATACAACTGGGGAGGCGTACAGAAGTCTCCGAGCCTAGTGTCATATAACCCATCCTATTAGCCAGCATTGTTGTTGTATCCGACCAAAAAAAGTGTGTGAAATGAATATGAAGGACGGAATCAGGGCATGATCGCGATCTCCTGGTGCCAACTTCCAAGTTATAAGTCGTTGTGATCTCGAAATATTGCACTGATTATGAGGAAATGAAATGATCGTTCTAATAAAAAAGGGTTGAATTAAAGAGTGAACTTGGATTATCATTTGCATTTTTAAAAGGAGAGGTAAGACAGTTAAGAGTCGCGAGGGATGAATGAATGGGAAGCGAGACTGGGTCATAAATCACGAGCTAAGGAGTGCGAGGGGAGAATGACAGCCACCCTGCCGGCCGCCACAGCCCGCAAGGGGGAGCCAAGACAATAGACGCTCTGTCTACAGATGTTTTAAGATCTGGATAGGGATTAGCAATAAAATGGAAGATTATTCAATTTAGATAAATAATGGTGCTACACGAATATAATGTAAATTATTGAATAGGTGGGTTTTTGACAAAGGTCCCCACACTAAGTTTAAAGAAATTCCATAATTTTTGACCATAGTAGTCAAGGAATAAGTTTCTAAAGAAACTGCCTCAGAAAATGTACTAAGCGGTACGGGTAAACTAATAATAAAGTTTGTAAGTAAACTAAGTACTGAAAGAAAGTGATAGTACATGATACATCATTAATGAATGCCCCTTGAGTATGAGAAACAAGTTGGAAGGATGTGAGTTCGAGTCATGGCATGTTGAAAATTGTTGATTTGTTGTGTAAATGTTTTAAACCCAAGGCTTAACTGGAAGAATTAATACAGTTTGAAAGTAAATGAAAATAAAGTAAACAATGAAAATAAAGGTAAAACAAAGTCCAAAAGGGACTATGATGATACGGTAAATGTCCGTAAAGCCTAAGTGTATTTTTCATAAAATGATAGGCACGCTCTTTGCCTTAATGAATAGAAATGAGTGTGGTAAGAAAGAAGATTTGTATTGACATTAAAAAATAGATGTCAGCTAAGCACGATAAAGCTATAATGGAGAGTTGTATGATTTCTGAGAGTTTATGAATTTTGATTTGGATCTTTTTTTCCAAAATATTGATGTCCACATGTATTTGTATTTGTTCCTGTGAGTTTTAGTAAATAAACTCATATTAATTGTAACATATTTAGTTTTCAATGTAGTCTTGTAGATCCTAGAGTGCTTTCATATCTGAATGTGAGATCATGTTGTGGGCTGAACGGTACACGCCTCGAAGCCGCCGTAGCAAGCCAGGTGATGATCAAGCATTCTCCATGTGATATGGGTACATTACATCAGGGAGGTAAATTTTATGGTTAGTTGATTACTGAGTTATTAAATATTGTTTCTTTTACTCTTGTTTATCTCATTTTAATATTAGTTTCCTATATGAACCTTGAGTTTAAGAAAGCAAGTTGTTTTGACAGTTGAGCTCTAGAAAAAGCACCCAAGTACTGAACGCGATCCCGAATACAGAATCTTGCTTAAAACACTGCTTTTTGTCTCCAGGGCACAGTACGATGCAAGTGATTTGTGCATGTTTTGAAGCCTACGTCAAGTACAAAGAATTCGACATTACCGCCACATATGGTGCAAAACATAACTATCCGCCACGGGCAGTATGGCGGTAGTTGCACAGGTTGCAACCAGGTGGCTCTAACGTGAAGAGACTCACAAAGAATTCGACATCACCGCCACCTATGGTACAAAACAAAACTTTCCACCACGGGCGGTAGTTGCACAGATTGCAACCAGGTGGCTCTAACGTGCAGAGACAAACAGTCCGAAGACTTCAGCTTGGTTTCCATAACGACTGTTTTTGACCGTATATTGTGGTTCTAAAATTGTGTGTAAATTGTGGGTCTAAAATTGTGTTCATTCCACCTACCGGGTCAAATTGTAAAACGAAACCATACAGCGACCCACTCTAATATTCATAAAAAATTTCATCAAAATCGATCCAGCCATTTAGGAGGAGTTAAGTCACACACACTCGTGTCGTAGAATTATATATATAAAGATTATAAAGTGAGATACTTTTGCTGGAGCGGGGCCATTCGCCAGCCAATCGAGCTTGGACCACAGGGTTGCGCGAGGCAAGGGCGATTTAAACTAAACTGAACTTTCATCAACGAGGGTACGTAGTGTCAGCGTACTGATAAGAAGGTAACATAAACAACAGCTGCAAGATTTAATTAAAGAAACACAGATAATATCGTGTTTTTTGTTGGGGATCTGGATGACCTCACGTCACCCGTTAAAGGTTAGAACTTATCTCTTCACAGAAGATACTAATCATGTTCTCCTTCAGCTGATAGACAGTAATTTTGGAAGTTACATCGTTACAATATGTGGCACCTCCTTGCATGTTTACTATAATTAATCGAAACACGGATCTAAGCCCGTTTGATGTTCAATTGTGGGTTAACTTTAAATACAAAGGGTACAGATCATTTACCCGTACTCCAGTGGAGCTGGAGAACAATATACGGCAGCAGATATCCCTCACAACAGAAGGATCATAACGTGTAAACGCAAATTTATTAACACGGAACAACGCCTGTCTGTCATCTGAAAGAGAACACTCTCAGCATCTCCTGTGGATAGGTAAGTTCTTTATTCATGATTTTTGGTGAATTTAACATTAATTAATGTACTTTGTTTTACGGTTTCCACCTGCGCGCATTCCGCGGTGCAAACTCGGATGGCTGGCGGAAGGCGCACGCGCCCGGCAGTCGGCCGCCGACCCTGCTCCAGCAAAGAAAATCTCACTGGATAATTTTATATACAATTTCCAGTTAAATAAACAATTGTTGCTCATTCTGAGAAATGGTGTTAAGTAAAGTAAATATTGTCGGAACAAAGTAAATGATGGCAGATAAAAGTTAATCAATGGCAGAATAAAGTAATAATGGAAAAGTTTTTAATAATAAATATATGTGTGTGAAGCGACTAATTCAATCAGTTTGAGGATCAGAAATACTAGAACTTTCGATGATGGTCGTTTTTAATGAAGTATTGAATATGTTGCAGAGGAAAAGTTTGTTACTGCCATTTGTTCAGTTATTGAATATTTTTATCTTAGTTACAAATCCATCCATTTTATTTCTTGTTTCTTGTAGTATTTCTGATGATCCCGAGAAATGAATCATTGCCAACGTAATTCTCATTCATAGCCCGGAACGCAGCAAGTGGCCGACTGATTTTATATTTCAGTTATATTTAACTTATATCTTTCTACAAACTCAAGGATGATGATAATGATTCATTATACATAAAGGTATAATGTTGCAAAATTTGGTAGAGATCAGAGGATTAGGTTGGTCGTAATTTGATTCAAGCTTTTAACATTTAGGTGGCCGCTAATACGTTTCCGTCAAGATGGCGGCGATATGAAATATGACACTGGAGTGCCCTTTGCTAATGCTACCTCTGCACCACATTTCGATCATTTCGGTTTCACCGTGTTTGAATTGAGATGGGAATCGATCTGCACACATACATGGCCACCATATGCAAACTATTGGGCTGATGACAACGTAGTTTAGTAAAAAGACGCTCGCCAAATGAATGTATGTTGTTGCAAAATTTGGTAGAGATCGGAAGATTAGGTTAGTCTATAATTTGATTTAAGCTTTGAACATTTGGGTGGCTGCCATTACGTTTCCGTCAAGATGGCGGCAATAGAAAACATGACACTGAGGTGCCCTATGCTAGTGCCACCTCTGTACCATATTTCATTCAATATGGTTTCAACTTGTTTGAATTGATAGGGGGAATCGATTTGCACACATACATGGCCGCCATCTGCAAACTATTGGGCTCATGATCTTGTAGTTTATCCAAAATATGCTTCCCACATAAAGGTATATTGTTGCAAAATTGGGTAGAGATAAGATTATTAGGTTGGTCGTAATTTGATTTAAGCTTTTCACATTTGGGTGGCAGCCACACATGCATGGCCACCATCTGCAAACTATTGGGCTGATGACATCGTAGTTTAGTAAAAAGACGCTCGCCAAATGAATATATGTTGCAAAATATGGTAGAGATCGGAAGATTAGGTTAGTCGTAATTTGATTTAAGCTTTGAACATTTGGGTGGCTGCCATTACGTTTCAGTCAAGATGGCGGCAATACAAAACATGACACTGAGGTGCCATAAGCTAGTACTACCTCTGTACCAAATTTAGTTCATTTCGTTTTCACCGGGTTTGAATAGATAGGGGGAATCGGATTGCACATATACATGGCCGCCATCTGCAAATTATTGTGCTGATGACCTTGTAATTCAATCAAAGGATTCTTCATACATAAAGGTATAAGGTTGCGAAATTTGGTAGAATCCACATGATTAGGTTGGTCGTAATATGATTTAACCTTTTAACATTTGGGTGGTCGCCATTACGTATTCGTCAAAATGGCGGCGATATAAAACATGACACTGAGGTGTCCTTTGCTAGTGCTACCTCAGTACCAAATTTTGTTCAATTCGGTTTCGCCGTGTTTGAATTGATAGGGGAATCGATTTGCATACATACATGGCCGCCATCTGCAAACAATTGGGCTGATGACCTTCGGGTGGCCGCCAGCGGGGACACACCCCCAATACCAAACAA
Organism: Meconema thalassinum; assembly: GCA_946902985.2. NCBI lineage: Eukaryota > Metazoa > Arthropoda > Insecta > Orthoptera > Tettigoniidae > Meconema > Meconema thalassinum. The sequence continues at coordinate 151,361,987 of OX336397.1, forward strand.
ACGAATGAATGAATTACGTTTCCGTCAAGATGGCGGCAATATAAAACATGACACTGAGGTGCCGTTTGCTATTTCTATATCTGTACCAAATTTCGTTCAAATCGGATTCACCGTGTTCGAATAGATAGGAGAGGACAGACATTCACAGTACACACACTCACTCACACACACATAGACACACAATTATTTGCCCTGTGAAGATCTCATAAGTCTACATTTTTTTTTCAAAATTCGAATGTTGCTAAAAATAAATAAGAAAGCTTTTCGGACTTATAAATTATATTCAACAATTATTGTTGATTATTTATAAAAAATTAAGGTAAACGGATATCCTTATAAAAATAACAATACGATAATATAGTGGATTTTATCAAATCTATGGAAAACGCATCACAAAAATGTGTTTCTAAAATATAAATGATAATTGAATTTTTTTTAATAATTCAGAGGATTGCAACAGCAGTTGCCGAAAAATATTTCTTGCAGCCAGCAAATATAACCGAGTTTGCTTATGTAATTATTTATATTTATAATTTCAAATACATTTCATTTGATTTACATAAATTGTTAGAAGTCATGAAACGTATTTGCATGAGAGATCCTTAGATTACAACAGATCGTTGGGTTTCATGAGTAGCTTCAGACCATATGTACTAGCAGGTGACTTCAAAGATCCTATCCCTGTAAATTTTGCTCCGCATTAACTACATTAACGCACATTTGGACACAATTAATCAGCATGTGTCTATCTAAAGAACTTAGCAGAGTAAAATTTTCTCCGGGTGTACTTGATGATTATTGTTTCAGCCCACTATGAATGCGGAGGAGTCCCTTCAAAGAACCTTTCCCAGAAAAATGGCTCCATATCAACTGCTTGAATAAGCATGCATGTTTCAAAATATAGATTCATAGAGAAGCTTTTTAACTTCCTTTCTGAAAATTAAGTTGTCTATCTCCAGTTTGTTCCACATGAAACTTACGACTGCGCATTGTCACCAGTATGGATCAGCACATGTGTTTAGAAGTAGTCCCATGTAGTAAAGTTTGCTCCGCATAAAGTACATGTATATGGCATTCGACAGTTATGAATTAACATGTGTCCTTTCAAAAGTCCTTTCCTAGTGAAGTTTGCTGTGAATGGAGAACATGAATACGGCTTTACAGTACTATGAATAAGAACGTGCGACTGCAAATTTCCGTTCTGGGTAAGGTTCACTCGACATGTACCAAATGAAAATGGCTTTGGTCTGCTATGAGTACGCAAGTGTTTTTTCAAACTTCCCTCTCATTAAACCCGCACGTACTTCTAAAAACCAGAGAATTGCACTTACACGAAGTTTCGAGGACAGAGATAGGGTCTAACCACCTTCTATGCAAGGAAAAATATTGAAACCCATAAGAAAAAGCAAGAGTTTCTACAAATTTTTCTTCGGAGAATAGTGTGCTCCACACGTACCTTATGAATATGCCATTAAGCCACTACGAGTGCGTATATCTTTCTTCAAATTCCGTTTTGCAGTGAAGTTTGCTCAGCGCGTACTACATGAATATGGCTTTAACCCACTATGAATGCGTACGTGTTCTTTGAAATTTCCCTTCTCACAAAGCTAGCTCTCTATATAGAACATGAATATCGCTTTAGACCTCTATGAATGCACATGTGTCTCATCCAACTACTCATCTGAATTATTTTTCCGTTCGTAATACATGATTACGCAATAACGCCACTATGAATGAGCATGTGTCTCTTCAAATTTCCCTTGGTTTTGAAGTTTGATCCGCACATACTACATACATATGGCCTTAAACCACTATGAATGAGCGCATGCTTATTCAAAATCCCCATCTCGGTAAAGTTTGCTCTGCATATAGTACATGAATATGGCCTTCGACCACTATGAATGCGCATGTGTTTCTTCATAGTATTCTTCACAGAGAACTTTTTTCCGCACGTACTACACGAGTATGCCATAACGCCACCATGAATGAGTTTGTGCGTCGTCAAATTTCCTTTCCTTTGGAAGTTTACTCCGCATGTACTACATGAATATGGCCTTAGGCCACTATGTATGAGCATGTGTGTCTTCAAAGTACCCTTCTCGATGAACTTTTTTCCGCATAAACCGCATGAGTATGGCAATACGCTACCATGAATGAGCTTGTGTCTCTTCAATTGTCCCGTCTGAGTAAAATTTGCTCCGCATGTACTACATGGCTTAAAGTCACTATGAATGACCATATGTCTCTGCAAAGAACTCTTCTGAATAAACGTTTTTCCGCACGTACTACACGAGTGTGCCATGATACCACTATGAATAAGCATGTGTTTCTTCAAACTTCCCTTCATTGTGAAGTTTGCTCCGCATGTACTACATGAATATGGCTTTAGGCCACTATGAATGCGCATGTGTATATTCAAATCATTCTTCAAAGTAAAGTTTGCTTTGCATGTTGTACAAGTGTACGGCTTTACACCTCTATGAATAAGCATGTGTCTTTTCAAACTTCCCTTCGTTGTGAAATTTCCTCCGCATGTACTACATGAATGTGTCTTAACGCCTTTATCAGTTAAGATTTGTTCTCTCATGTCACTACAGACTGCCATGTGTCTGTTACAATTTTGAAAAAGTGATGCTCCGAGTGTATCATTTGCTAGAGAGTTTTTCGGCCTACGGGAGATAAGCATGCTTCAATGTATACTTTCTATTGCTAGTACTAATTATGTAGCCACTAACATTATAATATAAAAAAACACATACGACGTACAATTACTCATAACTTTTCAATCTCCTGTTACCAAAATCTTCAATTATCTTCTGTTGACAAAATGTGTTGAATGGCCTTAGACCACCATGAATGCGTATGTGCTTCATCATACTACTCTTCTCAATGAACTTCTTCCGCACCTACTACATGAGTATGCCGTAACGCCACCATGAATGAGCATGTGTGTCTTCAAGGCTAAAGAAGTTATGTACAAAGCATATTATGTTCCTATAATGACATATGCAGCAGAAACTTGGACAATGACTAAGAGGGATGAGAGCTCAGTACAGGCAGCTGAGATGAGATTCTTGAGAAGTATGGTCCAGGAAACGAGGAGAGACAAAGTGAGAAATGAATATATACGGAAAGAACTGGGACTACAGTAACTAAATGCCAAACTGCAGCAAAACAGATTGAGGTGGTTTGGACATGTCAAACGGATGAATGAAGTAAGGCTACCAAAACGAGCACTGGAACGACAGATGACAGGGAAGAGATGACGAGGACGACCAAGAATGCGTTGGATGAAGTCAGTGACGTATAGCATTAGAAAATGGAACCTGGATTGGAACACCGTGTCGGAAGAGGAATGGTGGAGTGACAGAACAAGGTGGAGAGGAACCATATTTGCCCACTCCCAGTGTCAGCTGGAAAAGGGGAAATGAAGATGAAGATGAACCAAAATATTGTATGTATTTTTATAATTTCTTGGCACTATCATTTGTGGAAATAGAACAAAAACCCTGGATGTAAAGCCTCTGATAATGATCGCTAGAAGATAATAACTAGTCATCCAAGTGAATTATTTATTTATCAAACGAACTGCGCACGATGTGATTTAGATTTCTTTGGGCATATTCCTACAATGATGTTAAACACCTTTTGAAAAATTGCAAATGGGATCTGCCTAACCAAACATCACACAGTTCCCACAAACACGGATCACAAGGTTCATGATATCTGTTATTGGTGCAGACCGCATGATGGAAACCATGACGTGCAAACCTGGTGACAACATGTCTCAACGCGTAATTAGTCTGAGTCAGTGTCTATTCGTCATCGCGTCAGTGCTGCAAAATTATGACTATATATGCTCCGTTTTGTTCTCATCTGCTTGTTTTATTTTGGAAAGCGGTCGTTGATGACCGAAAGATTCTATTTCTGATCCCTTGTATCAGATAGTCTTCCATTAATAGTACATATACGAGTCTTGATCGAGAGAATTTCGACACATCAAGTGTTATCTTAAGGAAAGAGTATCTAGATATACCTAGATCACTCACTTTTAATTGATCACATATACGCTCAATTCCATAAGTCAAACTGGTATTATTTTCGCTCGAAAGAGTTTCATGGCGGAGGTCACGGTCAGTTTCTCGGGTTTTCATCGCTCTAATCACTACTACTGTATTTTCTGTAACATGAAAAAAGATGTTTGATGGCAAATATCCAGATATTTGAACTGATTCATAATGGCTAATATGTTTCCTCCTAGGTGCAATTGGTCTTGTAATGCATTTCTTCCTCCCTTCCGGAAAGTCATTTGGACTGTCATCTTGGTGTTCATTTTAATCTAAATTTCCATTACTCATCCCGAGAGTCGATCGATTGCATCTTAGAAGTCTTTCAGGATTGATCCTCGTATGACAATGTATTCGACATACATGTATACAACGACTTGCTTATCCATCCCTTGAGTGATTCTGTCACATTGGCTGTTACGATATTGAATAATACGGGACTCATGAAGTCACCCTGTAGTACTCGGTTCGTTTCGGTTATGACACAGGTTGTAGTAATGCCATCATCTATGACCACTCGTGTGTCAGATAGTACGTTTCTGATTATTATGGCTAGATCGATTTTCAGTCCTATGAAGCGCTCAAATTTCGTGTTTGTACTTCTCTATCCAATAAGTCGAAAGCCCTATTATTGTCTATGAAAACTGCAAGGAATTTCCCCTTTCCTTTCTTAAGGTATAATCTATGTCAGTCAATAAATTCCTTACCGCAAGGAGAGTTGATCTTCCCCTTCTAATGACAAAATCAGAGTCCGGGATAGAGTTATCAACCAACTCGGTCAACCTATTACAAAGGAATTTAGTGAACATTTTGAAACCGTTGTCCTTTAGTGCGATACCTTGATAGGAATTGAGGTGTTCTGTGTTTCCTTTCTCCTTGTAGAGAATTTTAACTTTGGAGAACCTCCAGCGCAGTGGGACAAAGAATTATTTAATCTGATGTAATTTTTCTCAGTTAAGTTAATTCGTGGAACTGTCAGCAGTACCGCAGTTGACAGACAAAGTGAAAGGTCGTGTTTTTCCCGAGCTCGCAGGTGTGCTGAAATGGGATGGTTTCTGGAGGCTTATCGCGCGAGGATCGGACTGTGGTATGCGAAGGGTAGTCGGGATCTCCAGTGTTTGTGTGTTCGTACGGGGCTTATTGGTGGAGTTGAAGTGAATCCAGGCCCAGTTACTCCAAATGTGAATCAGGCAAATGATCCAGTGGCTGCTTTAAAGTGTTCTACGTGCAGCAAAACATTGAAGAACGGTATTGCGTGTAGAGTATGTGAGAAATGGTTTCACTTCGGCTGTATTAAGGTCAAGAAGGAGGATTGTGATGTCGGCAATTGGTTCTGTAAAGTATGTGATACGCCGGACTGTTTGAGGGTGCAAATCAAAGCAAGGGATCAAATAATACAGGAACTTAGAACAAAGCTTCGTGAATCAGAAGAAACGGTGAAGGATGTGACTGAACGGCCTTCTACTGGGATCAGTGTGGAAGAGGGCGCGATGGAGCAAACTGAGGATGACATTCGAACAAGTGGAACAAGAAAATTTAGAGGACTGTGAAAAAGTTAAAGTATTTTTGCTCCATGTTGTGACGAACGATTTGAGGAAGAGGACTACAGCTGATTACATCATGGGGGAGCCCTACGAACTAGGCAGAAAAGCTAAAAGCAAGTTTAGAAATGCAAACATTATAATGCGTGGCATTGTTCGGCGGGGAGATGTTCCCTTAAGGCGAGTTAAGACTGTAAATGGCCGCATGGACTGGGTATGTACACAACTGGGATTAGTGTACGCAGATGCTGACTGCTGGATTGGTGGCCGTGACTTCGCCAGAGACGGGCTGCATTTAAATCGACAGGGCGCTTTCAACCTAGGGAGCCTACATGCCAGGGTCATCGGTTCGAGCCGGCTTTTGTGAGGAGGAGCAGGTCCAGAGGTTGCCAGCCGACGGGAAGAGAAGGAGCTATTTTGGGATATTTGCTGCGGAGGTAAGACTCTAAGATTACTGCAGGTTAATTGTCAGAGTTTAGGAAATAAATTAATTGCAGTTTGGAATCTTGTAGAGACGTATTCTCCGTACATTATCATTGCTACTGAATCTTGGTTATATGAGGATATAAATAGTAACGAAATAATTCAAGGGACCTACGAAATGTCCAGAAGGGATCGCGGGAAGTGAGGTGGTGGGCTATTTATTTGTATGCGCAAAAATATAGCTAGTTTCTTAAAATGGGCTGGTACGGGTCATGATATTTTATGTGTACACATTTTGTATAAAGGAAATAAATTCCCTCTTCGGGTGATAGGAGCGTATAGAGCACAAAAGGATAACATTTCCCTCCTATGATATGATAAAACTTGTACGGGCAATTCTATGAAAAAGAGCATAATAATTACCGGAGATTTAAACCTCGCCAAAGTAGACTGGTCTGGTGAGTCAACTGGCGGTGGTCAAGCTCAGAGCGCTGCAAAAAAAATCTTAAGGGAGCGGGGATTTTCCCAAGTAGTTGACTTCTCTACTAGAGACAATAATACCTTAGATGTTTATGTCGTAAGGCCTGTAGAGCTGTATATTAACTGACTGTAAGTACCAGAAATTAGTGATCATTCTGGGGTTGAATTAAATATTAGATACGGCGACATTACAAAATTAGACTCTGATATAGCAAAAAAGATCTTATTCCAGTATCGCAGGGCGGATCAGGGCAAATGTCAAGGGTATTTGAATGAGCTATTTGTAGGATGGGCATCGGAAGGAAATCACATTAATATCCTGTGGACAAACTTTTTGAAAATTATAAATAGCGCTATTGATAAATTAATCCCATTTAAATAACTAAAACAAAACCCAGATCCTGAGTATTACACACGAGAAATCAGGAGTCTAAATAGAAAATTAGGAAATTATACAAGAAAAGACATGATAGTGACAAGTATATGTGAAATTTGAGTCCTTATCAAGAGAGCTCGTCTTAAAAAAGACGGCTGCTCATGACAATTATATGCAAGGTTTACTTGGTTCGGGAGGCAATGGGTGGAAGAAATTTACAGTTATGTTAGGAGAAGAAAGGGAAATTGAAATAATTTGTCGATGATAATGTCCGGTGAATGTAAATGAATTACTGAGAGACAGGCCATTGCTAATGAATTAAATGTCTTTTACGGTAGTGTGTCCAATAAAACCAATAGCTGTGTGTTAGACCTTAACGGTGAATCAGGGGCTCCCCTTTCCTAAATAAACCAGTCAGCAATTGTAAAGCTAATACAAAAATCACGTTACAATAGATCGAAGGGTCCTGATAATATTGTTAGTGAAGTACTTAAACTAGGAGGTAGGGCCGTGGCACGATACTTGGAGGTGATGTTTAATGTGTCCATAAACAATGCGCAAATCCCAGATGACTGGAAAAGAGCTAGTCCCAATATTTAAGGGAGGGAGCAGACTTGAATTGGGCAACTACAGGCCGGTTAGCCTTACGTCCATCGCTTCTAAACAGATGGAGCATCTCATTTGTGACTACTTGAGGGAATAGTGGGAAGGATTATCATGGTTTAATGATAGACAACATGGATTTTGGAAAGGTTACTCATGCGAGAGTCAGATGCTATCACTTTTTCAAGATATTAGCGAATCATTCGACAATGGAGTTTCAGTCTACTCCGTAGTTATAGATTTTGCGAAGGCATTTGATGTCGTGCCGCATGACATGCTACTCCATAAATTATCTTCGACGAAGATTGATAGGAGAGTAATTTTATGGATCCAAGAATTTTTGAAGGGTCGTTCCCAGAAAGTGAAAGTCGAAGGCCGATTCTCGGATGAAATTACCGTAACGTCGGGTATCCCTCAGGGCAGCGTAACCGGAACAGTGTTATTTTTTGGCGTTTATAAATGACTTACCAAATGGGATTCGCAGTGACTGTCGATTGTTTGCGGATGATTGTGTAATATATCGAAAGATACATGACTCACAAAACAACGCCGTATTTCAAGATGACCTGAACCTGGTCTGTAAGTGGAAGATTGAAAATAAAATGAAAATAAACACAAGAAAATGTAGTCCCTTAAAAATAGGGAAAGTGCGAAGGCAAGATTTTTAATATAACATTGGCTCAGAAATACTTGTAGAAGAAGATTCTTGCAAATATTTCGACGTTCACGTTAAGAATGATATGAAATGGAGTAGTCAATTATGATTTGTAGTTTCTAAAGCTTACAAATCCCTGCACTTTGTAATGAGGGTATTAAAAGGAAGTAGTACCTCTGCTAAAGAATTAGGATATTTGTCACTTGCAAGACCTATTCTGGAATACATCTCGGCGGTTTGGGGTCCACATCAAGTAGGGCTTATAAATGAGTTGGAAATGGCACAAAAGAGGCCGCTAGATTTGTGTCAGTGACTTTAATTCCAGGAGCAGTGTGAGCCGTATGTTAAAGAAACTTGGGTGGGAATCACTTGCGGCTAGGAGGATGAAATCTAGACTCTGCGCTATGTACGACACGTATACAAATCAACCAGCATCAGGTGAGGTTAGCAAATGTATGGGAAAGCCCTCTTAGATGAGCAGGAGTGATCATCCATTAAAAGTTAAGGCCCGAACACAGCGAACCAATTATGGTAAATATTATTTTCGAAACCGTGCCACTGATAACTGGAACTGCCGCAGTCTTAGAGCCGTTTCTCAAATATATAGGTGTGTTTAAGAAAAGACTGACTATTTGTGTAAATACTCCAGTTTAATTGTTATTGAATTGTTATGTATAATTATTTATTTGGTATGTATATCTAATTTGCCACCTGGGGACAAACCCCCAATTGCACGTTTTCCTCAAATACGTGGAACTGAGCGCGTTTCTACTCTTAAATGATGAGGTATTCAAGCAGTGTGAATACATATTATTCAGACAATACTGTTTATATGTCAGGGATTTTGGAGTAACAGTTATTCTGGATAAACGTGATAATCCTTCTCCGGCACGAAAATAACCCACTGTGCATGGGGAAAGGTTAATAAATCCACTTACAGCTGTTATTTCCTAAAGGTCAACATGGTATTTCATCGTCTCGAATAAAAGGATATGGTAATTGGATTCTGCTTTATATCTCAAGTACGAGCATTCAACTTTATTTTCACATTATTTTCCTGTGACGAGATACACAAAAAGAATACGTTAAAAAAGGCTGCACGAGGACATCACGATTAATTCATTGAAACGGGCAACCGAATACCAAGTAACTAGCGATGCGTCCACTTATTCAAGTTACACAAATGTATCCACATTTAATTCGCTATGGAATGGCCATTCCGGCTATTTGGAAAATACAGGCCACATGACTTCATACGGGTTATTATACTGAACAGTTGAATGGATAGCAGATTGTGTAGAGATGACGGATTTACTTAAACTGAGCGTGCACAATTTATTCTAAATGTCCAATTGATCACCTTCCTCCGAAGTAGTGTATTCTACCTGTATTTTCATTCCAGCATGTTCACTCTACGTACATAGTATTTCTAAATTAATTTCCAATACCAAAAATGCGGATATACCAGTTTCGGGCATCTGATAACGTTCGGGAAGTGTGCGTCACGATACGTCATTAATTATTATGTTTAAAAAATGTGTCGTGGATCAAATGATTGCCTAGTTGTAATGATTTTGTTTCTATGTGGAAGCGAATGGTTGATGGCTTGACATGGTATACATGTTTAGTAGGGGAGTGATCGACTGGAGTTGTTCACATCCCGATGCTTGAGTTTTAGCGTTATCTAATCTTTTATTTATAGGGTTATGTTTTGAAATGTATCCCTCGCGGTAGTAATAAGCGGTATTAACCATTTAGAGAATGAGAAAAACGGTCAACAGTTCAGTTAGTCACAGAAGAGTTGGTGAGACCGGCGCAGCACATTCCTCCCTCAAGTATTTTATAAAATATACCACTAATCAGTTGCTATTCAGCTGGTATTAGCAAGTGAGTGTAAGTAAATTAGTGTCAATTTGTAAAATAAATTTGAGTTGTAATATTATGTTGAATTATTTCTAGGAAACTGTGGTTCATTCAAGTTTATAGAATATATGGTAAGTTTGGTTTATGTATTATAATTATTATTTTAAAGTGGGTGTTATACCTTCCAACTAGCCCAGACACAAGGAAACACACACGGTTTAAATAATAGAACTAAAAGAACTCAGAGCAACGAGTATCCCTCTTTCTCCGGGTCAGAGACACAAATTGGAGCCGATCACAACATCGACAACAAATGTTAAATACATGAGATTACGCAAGTACATGACACGCCGTGCTAATAATTAGTTGATTCCCTTAAAACTACTTAGTCAGGCGCAGACCACACACACACACAAACTCACACCTCAACACTAAACACTGGGGCATTGCTATACCAGAAGCCTTGTCAGCAGCGACTTTAAGAACAGAACACCATCTCGTTAGACACTGTGCCCTTTACCACTAATATTTGCCAAACTCTGAAGATGAGCTGGATTGCGAAATCTTCTGGTCACCTGGCTAAAAGAAACCACTGGAAGAAATGCTTGGCAAATAGGGTAAAACAGCTAGCTACAGCTGTACTAGGTTCAAAATTATTCAAATATTTTATCTAACTGAAACGAATGAGAATCAAGCAACTCTCGGGCATGGGTTGTATTTGAAGGCTCAAAAGAATCGTGAACGTAGTACAACTTTGTTAATTAATATAATTAAAATCAGATGTAAAATAGAATCGAAACAACGAAAATCCTCGTGTTCGTAGTTTAATTCACTCATATAATTTACAGGGGCTTGAGCATGGATATCTCTGTCCACATGAATTAATTGAACACCACCTCCGGTTCTCCACTAAAACGACGATAAAACAAGATGTTCAGTAAAGAACATATAGCCTACTTTCTCCTAAATGCATGGGTATTGTTATAAATCTTTGTCCTTTTCAAGGAGTATAATTGAATATTGCTTGTAGTAGCTTGTTGAAATACAACGTGCTATACGGATATTAAACATGAATATGAGGTGCCCTTTGCTAGTGCTACCTCTGTAAAAAAAAAGCCATTCAATTAGGTTTCACCGTGTTTGAATTGATGTGGGGAATCTATTTGCACACATACATGGCCGCTATCTGGAAACTATTGCGCTGATGACCTAGTAATTTCGTCAAACGATTCTTTATACATAAAGGTACAATGTTGCAAAATTTGGTAGAGATAAGATGATTAGTTGGGTCGTAATTTGATTCAAGCTTTTAACTGTCGGGTGGCCGCTATTACGTGTTCGTCAAGATGGCCGCGATATAAAACATGACACTGGAGTGCCCTTTGCTAGTGCTACCTCTGTATCAAATTTCGTTCAATTCGGTTTCATCATGTTTGAATTGATAGGAGGAATCGATTTGCACACATACATGGCCGTCATCCGCAAAGTATTGGACAGATGACCCTGTAGTTTGTTCAAAAGATTTTTTCATACAGAAGGGTATAATGTTGCAAAATTTTATACAGATCAGATGATTAGGTTGGTCGTTATTTGATTTAAGCTTTAACATTTGGGTGGCCGCCATTATGTTTTCGTCAAGATGGCGGCGATATAAAACATGACACTGAGGTGCCATTTGCTAGTTCTACCTCTGTACCAAATCGGTTTCACCGTGTTCGAATTGATAGGGGGGGGGGCAGATATTCAGAGTACACACACACACACGCTGACAGACAGACACACAATTTTTGGCCCTGTGTTGATCTCATAAGTCTACTTTAATTTTTGGAAAAAATCGAAAGTAGACTAAAATATAAGTTCTCTAATGCATCCACTATCTCAGTCAGATATGCCTGAACTAAAGCAGAACATACTCGGAGTCCCAAAAAAAAAATCCTTCTCAACTGTGATAGTTGCATTAAAGTTCTACCCATCCGGGTTAATCTGAGCTAAATACAAAATAACTAATACTCTATACAAGATGGGTATCTCCGTAATCCCTTCCTATTGCAAATTGTTCCCAATTAACTCAAAATTGTAGAAAATAATCATATGTGACGATCATGGTGCTGTGTGTTTGAGTCTTCAGGCCTTTGACTGGGTTGATGCAGCTCTCCATGCCTGCCTGTTCTGAGCTAATCATTTCATCTCTACGTCCGAGGCAATCTGTTAATCATATTCTAACCTTGGTCTACCCCTACAGGTCTTGTCCTCGACCCTTCCTTCCTTAACTAAGCTTGCTATTCCTGGGTGTCTTAGTAAGTGTCTCTTCTCTTCATTAGCAGTCGCCAGAACATCTCTTCTCTCCCACTAGTCTTAATACCTCTTCGTTTGTAACCCTATCTACCCATCTGATCTTCTTCATTCTCCTGTAACATTACATTTCAAACGCTTCAACTCTCCTCTTTTCTGCTGCACCAATAGTCCAAGTTTCCCTTCCATAGAGTGCCACGCTCCAGACAAAGGCCTTAATAAATCACTTCCTAACACCTAAATCTATATTCGATGTCAACAGATTCCTTTTCTGTAGAAATGCTTTCCTTGCCTGAGCTAACCTACTTTTTATGTCCACTTTGCTTCGTCCATCACTGGTTATTTTGCTTTCTAAGTAACAGAAGTCTCCTACTTCCTTTAGTTTCTCACCTGCCAATTTGATGTCCATAGAGGATTCTGATTTATTTCGGCTGCATTACAATATTTTTGTTTTACATTTATTAATTTTCATCATGAATTCTTTCCTCAAGACGGAGTCTATACCATTCAAAAACTTATTCAAATCCTCAGGCGTGACGGCCAAGATGACTACGTCATCGGCAAATCTCAGAGTTGAAATTATTTTTCCTTGAATTTTCACTCCCACTTTAAATTTTTCTACAATTTTCTTCATTGCTTGTTCAATGTAAAGATTGAAAAGTTTGGGTGATAATTTGCAGCCTTGTCTTACACGTTTCTGAATACCAGCTTCTCTCTCATGTCCTCCAGCTCGAATGACTGCCTTCTGGTTTCTGTATAGATTGTAGATCACCCTCCTATCCCTGTACTTTATTCTAATAGTTTTCTAAATGTCAAACAATTTAGTCCATTCAACGTTATCAAAAGCCGACAAATGCCATGAACGTTCTCTTGTCTTTCCTTTTTCTGCTTTCCTAAATAAGCCTAAGACTTAGAACAGCTTCTCTTGTTCCTATATTTCTCCTAAAACCAAACTGGTCTTCACCCAACTCCGTTTCTATCCTCTTGTAAATTATTATTGACAGGATCATTGAAGTATTAGTAATCAAGCTGATTGTACAGTAATCTTCACATCTGTCAGCTCCCACTTTCTTCGGTATAGGGATGATAACATCTATATATATATAATGCGCTAAGGTGTATGTATCACAAAAATCAAACTCCTAAACCAGAGGGAGTTAGAAGTTGAGGTTTGTGCCAAAATCTTCCAAATGGTCTCAATAGTAGAGGAAAAATCTTGCTTTTCTTGAAAAGTCAACGGAAATATATTTGTTTAAAAAGTGTGTTTTAACAAACAAAGTTGAATCTAATAACTTCACGGACAGATTGTCACTAGGCGACAACGACTAACTCTGCATCATGATAGTCAAAGCCGCACCAATACTGAAGCTGGCTTGATGGGCAGATTGACCGTCTTAAAGATTGTCGCTAGGCGACAACGACTTACTCTGCATCATGATAGTCGGGTAAAAATTGCTTTCGGCAGCTTCGGTGGCATAGTCGGTAGCATGCTGAGCTTCTATGCCCAAGATGGCGGGTTCAAACCCGGCCGAAGCCGTCGGATTTTTTAAGAGCGTTAAAAATCCTTCAGTATGCCTTCCTTCAGAGGGGAAGTTAAGCCGGCGGTCCCATGACATAGATTTATGGCATGTTAAAGAACCTTCCACTAATTGCACCTGTGTGAAGCTAAATTGGATAGGTTAAGAATGTAAACAACGCTCTTAGGTTTCTACGTTCGTTGCCAAGAGCCGACTGCGGTGGCGTCTAGTAGCTAAGTTCTGAACTTGGCCTAGTAGTCGTTGACGGTGGTGCTTGGCTGCAAAAGTAGGAACTATTTGAAAAATTCTAAGTTGCAGTACTTAAATTACAAAAACAGATAACACAGACTAATACAGTCATCACAATTAACACCGGTTATCAGACAGATTCTACCCACACCCAAAGTGCACGGGGCTACATGACCGCGTTGTCGCAGCACCTAAACTTAAGAACCAACCAACCAACCTAAAAATTGCTAAAGGACATTGCCCATCTTACAGAATATGGTTGGCCTAGGCAACGCCGTGAATAGAAAGTAGAGTGCACATCTTCATCGTAGATTCAGCGACCTCTTCTTATCCATTTTAAATACGTACGCTGTTGGCAACTATTTTCTCTACGTGTTCCCCTTCACAACCAGCACGGTTGTGGGAGAAGATATTCTGCGCAGAAGGCGTCAAGAAACACAAAATCATGGCATGGATTTCACAGAAGAAATATACAATGAAGCTAGGTAGCAAGCAGAATCGGTGTCGCCAGTTTCTCGCGGGTGTTTCCACTATTAGATCTAGCTGTGATGGAAGAAGCGTCAGCGTGGTGGACAAGGTGAAATAGGGAGAATGCCCGTAGTTAGGGGCAGGATAAAGATACTTCTTGCGAATGCCAAAGGTTTTGATAGTGTCAGGACAGTCAATGGAGTTCCATGCAAGACTTTCCAGGAAACATGTAAAAACTTGGACTTGTTCAAGGAGATAAAATTTGGCATGATACTATCCTTGAGGCAACTCACTCTCATATGCCAAGTCGCTGAACGAATGTTATTTGTCATTGTCTGAAGATTTTGTACGCAGATACTCTAAAGAACGTGGCCCACAGTACGCACTCATTGAAATCAATGGCCTCCTTCACACCTACGGCTTAGATCTTAAGAAACTTAACTTGGCAAATGTAAAACTACACGTTAACAGTCCAGGAATGCATTCGTTTGATGTTTTAGAAGAGCAAGTTAGGGATATCAGCAACAGACAAAAGCTTAATGAGGCGCAACTAAGGGTTGTAGATTCGATCTTTAATGCCATATATGGAAACCCAGAAGAAACATTAAAACAGAACTGTTTCTTTTTAGATGGACCGGCAGGAACTGGTAGAACATTTGTAACTCTACATTGTTACATATAATCAAAGCAAAAGGAGATCAAGCTACGCCAGTTCCGTCTACAGGAATAGCAGCTACACTTCTACAAGGAGGACGAACTGCCCATTCTGTCTTCAAAATCCCTCTGATTCTCAATTCTAATTCTACGTGCAACGTTACGCCAAACACACCACAAGCAACAGCCCTGTTGAATACAAAATTAATTATTTGGGATGAAGCACCAATGACGCATGTGTACGCATTTTTAGCTGTAGACAGACTTCTCAAATATCTGACCAACTGTACTGAAGCATTCGGTAGTCAAGTCATCTTACTCGGTGGTGATTTTCGCCAAGTCCATCCTGTCATAATGAGAGGATCACGTTCTTTGACAGTTGCTAGCTGTTTGAAGCGGCATAGCCTCTGGAATAAATTCCATGTACTTAAACTCACCCAGAACATGCGCGCTTTAAATTCTGAAAAATAATTTTCAACATGGGATTTAGAAATAGTAGAAGGCAAGACTGGGGCGGAAGTTACGGTACTATCTACATGCTATCCACAAATACAAGATCCAGTTGAACAGCTAAACGGTGATTTTGATTTTACTGCTGTCACCCCACAGGAGCTTAAAGGAACTATTCTTACGGTCGCCAATGAAGCATCGCTTGAACTGAACAATCGAGTACTTCAGCGTTTACCTGTAGATGAGGTAGTCTACGAGAGTGTAGACTGTATTGTGAGTGAGCATGCGCAAGATCACTTGGCTTACCCTGAAGAATTTTTGAACAGTCTGACACCTACTGACATGCCTCCACACAAACTTAGACTTAAGAAAGGTGCTATCATTATGTCATTAAGAAATATTCTACCCTCAAAAAGGGTTTGCAATGGCGCAAGGCTAATAGTTAACGGGTTACATCGTAATATCATAGAGGCAACTATTATAGATTCTGATAAAAGAGAAATCGTTCTCATACCCAGGATAACCCTTATCCCCTCTGATACGAACATGCCTTTTAAATTTAAAAAAGGAAGGAAATTCCCAGTACATTTGGCGTTCTCAATGACAATAAATAAATCTCAGGGTCACACTTTCGATAAAATCTGTGTTTACTTGACAAAACCCGTCTTTACTGATGGACAGCTTTACGTAGCCCTTTCACGGGTAAGATCGTATAGCTCGCTATCGGTTGTGTCAACAAGTGACAAAATAACCAACTGTGTGTTTAGAGATTTTTTTTATAGATAAATTCAAAAAGTATCTTAACAAACTGCATTATCTTGTAAGAAATGTGATTTGGCTTCTTAAATACAACTCTGTACACCTCACTCGAGAAGAAGTGAAAGAAGTCCAGGTTGTATCCCAAATGTACTCTGTGAAGTTATCATTTCACAGCCCAGTTGGATCTTTCCTTCCTGCACTGAAATCAAAATATTAAGTTTGTGAAGTTTTTTTCGTAAATAAATGTAATGTTACTAATAGCTCAGGCCGTTCCTTACATTGCACTGTTATTGCGTGTATGCTCTACGTGGGCTCTGCAAGTTCTTCTTGAAATCAGAGGGTACCTCGCCTGTCTCATAAATCCTACACACCAAGTGAAATAACCTGATCAGACCTTCATCTCCTATGCGTAGCAACTCAATCGGTATATCATCTATGCCTGGTGCTTTGTTCCTGCTTACGTCTTCCAATGCTCTGTAAAATTCTGATCTCAATATTAATTATCCTTTTGCATCCTCATCAATTTCCTCCTCCCTTTTCATTAAATTATTCTCAATCTCCTTTCCCTTATACGAACACTCTAAGCTTTCCATCGATCAACATTTTCTTCCCTATCTGTTAGACGCTTTCCATTTGTGTCCTTAATATTACAGCACTTGGTCTTCTTTTCCCCAAAAGTATTCTTAATCCTTCGATAAGCTGTGTCTACTTTTCCTAATTTCAGACAATTTTCTATACCGGCACATTTCTCATTCTGCCATTCTACTTTCGCTTCCTAGCCCTTCTCGTTAACCTCATTTCTCAGACGTATGTATTCTGCTTTCCCCTTTTCATCTCTTACAATCTTGTGTTTCCGCCTTTCATCCATCAATTCTAGTATATCCTGAGTGATCCCCAGTTTTCTACCTATTCTTTCTTTCCTACCAATGTTTTCTTCTGTGGATTTTGTTATTTCATTCTTCAAAAGTGCCCATTCGTCTGTAATTGAAGTTTTCTTAGGGTTTTTCATTAGTCCTTCCTTTATACTCTTCTTGAATCTTTCGTTTACATCCTTATCTTTCAGCCTGTCTATTGCCTACCTTTTTGGCTTTTGAATTTTCTTCAGTTTCTTCAACTTTAATCTGCATTTCATAACAACCAGATTGTGGTCCGAGTTTATGTTTTACAATCCAAAATCTGGTTTCGAAACCTCTGCTTGACCATAATGAAGTCGATTTGGTAACGCCCTGTATCTCCTGGACTCATCCATGTATATGTCGTAGTCAGATAGTGAAATCCGTCATTTCATGAAAATCCTAGGCACTTCATGAAGAGCCGGCATATGATGTAAAAAGGTACAGTTGCACTATCTGACGCGTGGTTTCATGAAATGACTAAATTTCGCCGTCACATAGTGTAATTCATTTTGTACATCATCTGACGGGAAATCCAGCCCGTCACTTCATGAAGTAGCGACAGCGGTGATCACGTGTGAGGGAAGTGCGATTTCCAAGAATTAATCGGATAAAAATGTGGACACTAAAAAGGGCTGTTATTTCCTCAGAAAGTGAACACAGTGACATAATATGGTACAAATGTATATTGGTCCGGACCTCATTTATCCTCGAAATTCCCTCACCAGCATCTTGGCCTTGCACCTAGAAGGAATATTATGCTGCCGTACTGTGAACGGAAAAAGAAAGTCATTCAGATCCGTTTTGTTATTAAAACATGGGAGATAGATAACCGATAGCATAATATGACGTGGTTTCGCTGTTCCACTCTTTAAAATAACAAGAACTTATTCAATTACGGAGGCGCAATATCTTGTACAACTCTTAGCAGCCTATGCTGCACGTGAGCTTGTGGTCTCGGGGTAAAGTGTTAGCTTCCGGATCACTACGTGGTGAGTTCGGACCCCTCTGGGGGAAGATATTTTTGAAAAATAACTATTTCAGTATGTTTTTCTTCAGTATGCACATTTTAATATACCATAGTTCAGTTGTTGCCTTGTGTATTTATTTTAAGGGCTAGGGACATATTCATCATCACCTCCAGAGCTTTTAGGGGATGTTTTCTGATAATCTGTGTTTGCTTGATGAGTGAAATAGTGTGTGGGCAAAGAATTTGGGAAGGTATCCCGAGACTTGAAATAAAGTACCATCCTGACATTTGTTAATTCATTTGGGGGACTTGGGACACCTAAATCATCAGCACCGTGTGATGGGGTGTGAATAGAACTTATATTTATATGATGACTGTAGGGGTGGGTGGAACTGCATTAGGACAGGGATGGGGTAGGCGCCCCGGGACTTGAAGTAGGGTACTATCCTGGCATTTGGGTGAAGGGAGTGTGGATAAGCCACGGGGAGAAACCACACTCTGGATAGCCGATGTCATCGCCGGGTTTTGCACCTACGATCTCTTGCTGCAGCTAATCAATTTCTATGTGGCAGGTGGTTTCAAGGCCAAATGCCCATCCTGATGCCAAGCTAATGAAAAGTTAATGATAGATTGATTGAAACTGGACCAAGTATTGGGAGGAAGCGGTCTGTGGCCTAGCATTTGCCTTAGAGTTTAAAATGGGAAACTTCATTTTATGGACCGTTGTAAGTGGGGTTTGAACGACTCGACAAGTCCGTATATAGCTTGCTGATCTAGAGCTTCGCGTTAGTGGATGTAGCTACCGCTGTTGGTGATGAATGATGACAATCACACATAATTACTATTATTACCATAACATGCAAACTCTCCTTCACTTGTCACCCACAATAAATATTAGCAGATATTAATACAGCATTTAGGCCACAACTATTTCCTCTTTGGTTGATTGAGGTTCCAGAGCTAATTCAATCGTTATAATCCAAAGAACTTACTATTTATTTAATTTTGAGAAGTTCTAAATAATACAGTGCAGCCTCAAGTCACGTCACCCTGCAGGATGTTCAACTTTCCTTGCGTGACAACGTACGTAAACTAGGTTGCTAACGCCCCCCATCCCCCCATCATCCTTCAGCCAAAGAAATGAAGCTGTTGCCATTTTTAACCCAGCAGAAATCCCTCAACAAATATTTTACAGTACACTATGCAATCAAAGTATTCTAATGTATGTCGGCATTCATTTATTCAATTTAGGCTATTTATTTATTTAACAATAAGGTACACAGACATAAGCCCAATTGTGTTTCTTCTTGACCTATCAATTTCAAAAATACAAATTGCATCCATGAAGGAAAGAGAGAAAAAAATACACAATTGAAGAACAAAAAGAAAAACTACAAAAGAAATTATGAAAGTATGCATTACAGATTAGAAAAATGTACTGTACTAATAAAAAATGTGAAAATAAAAACACAAACTTCCACAAAAAAGGAGAGATAGAGAGTAAAGAGTACCCGGTATTCCACGATTAGATTTAGGTTGTTATGTGAAAATTCATTTCGAAAACCATAATAAACAAACATTAATTTATTTCTTGGATTAGATTATTTAAAAGAATTAATGTAAGGCTTCATTGTGTCAGTCATTTCATGAAGTGCCGAATCAACAAACACCGGATCTTCATGAAGTGCCTCGGCTGATAATGTAAAATCATTTCTTACACCATCTGCCTAAATCGGTCCGTCACTTCATGAAGAAACGCGTCAGATGGTGTAACTGTACCTTTTTACATCATATGCCGGCTTTTCATGAAGTGCCTAGGATCTTCATGAAATGACGGATTTCACTATCTGACTACGACATATATATTCTTCTATTGTGGTTATTGAATAAGGTGTTAGCTAAGACCAACTCATGCTCGGTGCAGAATTCCATCAGCCTGCATCCTCAATCATTCCTTTCACCTAATCTGAAATCTCCTACTATCTTCCCTTCTCTTCAAATTTCGCATTACTATAACATTTTCCTCATCCTTGATATACCTCCGAATTGCATCTATTTCTACATAGATCTTTTCAACATCTTCATCATCAGCTTGACTGGTAGGCATATAGACTTGTACCACTGTGGTGCACGTAGGTTTTGAATTGATTTTTGCTACAATAACCCGTTCACTATTTTGCTCATAATATTCCACCCGCTGTCCAAGTTTCCTACTCAATATGAGACCAACCCCTGCTTGCTCATTGTTTGATTTAGTGCTCATGACGCTATAGTCTCCTGACCAAAAGTTCTGTTCTTCCTGCCCGCGCATTTCACTAATCCCTACCAAATCCAACCTCAACCTATCCATTTCCCTTTCTAAGTTTTCTAATCTTCCACTTCCCAGCACACTTCTAACATTCCACGCTCCGATCCGTAGAATGTCAGATTTCCTCTTTGTCACTTCTGTGATGTTAACCCCCTCACGAGTAGTTCCCACCTGGAGATCCGAACGGGCGACTAGTTTACCTCCGGATTGGAATTTTACAAGGGAGGACGCCATCATCACATGTAATTATACGTAGAGAGGTGCATATTCTCGGGAAGAGCATTATGGCTTAGTTTCCCGTTGCTTTCAGCCGTGCAGCAGAGCGCAGTATAGCCATTAGTTGGCTTATATTATCAACTAGCTTTTTTACCCGGCGTTGCCCGGGTAGTGTATTTACATGTTATAGAAAGATACGTGCCAATAATTTGCCCCTAATTGAATTTAAAACATAGTTCTCCTGGGCTCTGAAGTTAATCAAGTGCAATATTAACTCATTTTAAATCTAGGCGAAAGGTACTGTGGAGTACAATAACATAGTAGAGAATGCATCAATAAAAAAGAGGGCTGTATATGCACATTTCTCAAGGACTTAGTCTGACAATTACAGTGCTTTCCTGAGAGTCTTTATTTTTGTTGTAATGGGTGCAATTTAGACGCCTTGTTCACATAGTTCTCTTTCATTTTTAAATTGTTGCATCTACCTTTTTGAAAGGAAACAATATATAAATTATTCTATGTCTGGAACATAAAGTCATTATTCTGGAGTCAAATATACTTACGATTTTGAACCCCGCACAAATAGTGTGATTAATGTGAAATGGCTTATTCATGTACATAAGTCAGTGTGTAGATTACTATAGCTGCATATTAGGGAATTGTATTGCTGTATTTACATGCCTATTATCTCATATTGGGCGGCTTTGGGGGCGTATTTGGTAGTATTTTGAGCTTCTATGCCCAGGGTCGTGGGTTCAAACCCGGCCTAAGTCATCGGATTTCTGAAGAGTGTTAAAATCCCTCAGTATGCCTTCCTTCGGAGGGGAAGTAAAGCCGGTGGGCCAGTGTCATAGATTTATGTGACGTAAAAGAACCTTCCACTAACTACACTCGTGTGAAGGTAAAATTTGTAGGTAAAATTTGATTAATGCTATTAAGTTCCAACGTTCACCGTCAGGTTCTGGTTGCGGTGGTATCTATTAGCCAAGTTTGCAGCTAGGTGTCTTTGACGGTAGCATTTCGTAGCAAAAGTAGGAACAACTTAAAACTGACTGTATGCAGACCTTACCTGAATTACATATAACTCACAATAATACAGCCATCGCAATTAACACCGGTTATCAGGCAGATTCTACACACATCCTAAGTACACGGGGCTGCATGACCGCGTTGTCGCAGCCCCCAAACAGAGGAACCAACCAACCTATCTCACCTAGTACAAGTAAATGCAGCAAAGTATAATCCCAATATAATGTCAAATAAGATGCATTGATTGAGAACACATTGGGCTTCTTTAGCTCCTAAAATATTTCGTAAGATAAGAAATATATTCTCTAAACCCATACCGTAATGATCTCTAAAATGCTATAGCGCAGTTCAAGGAGTTTAGAATTCGTGATAACTACACCATTATACAATATCATTCGTCAGTAAGCACTAAAATGGCTAATACATAGGAAAAATACGTGTGAACGAACAGAAACGAACTAATTAATGTATCTAATTCTTATGCAAACGTATTGTGGGACGAACTCAATTTATTTTGAGAGCCAAGATCAGATACATGTACAAAGCTCAGAACACGTTTGTCAACCAACAAACTGAAGTCATGGCACACGCTGGTCTAAGTCAACACCAATGTCTTCGGATGGTCTCTGCCCATGGCGGCTCCTGTTGTTAAATTGAGTTACTACTGCGACATCTGGCCTGGTGGCAAACTGTGTAACTACCGCCACGCCAAACCCCCTTGGAGTTGAGGTGGCTACTGTTGAAAACAGTTCGGAAATATCATACTTCAGTTGTAATTCGTTGTTGCTGGCCTCATTGAGTCCATTAGCGTAAGAGGAGCGCTCTTTCGTGTTTGGTTGATTGGCTGGTTGGATGCTTGGTTTGAGGGTTGGTTGGTTTGTTGGTATGCAGCATTGCAGCGTTCGTGGCGTCAGTGATTTACATGGGAATAATATATGTACACCACTATTTACAATTCACTGGCATATTAGGGAGTCTTTGGGGGTCTCGACGATGGTAATTTCACTGCAACTATGCTTACATGGGTACTGACCTGAGAGGATGAAGGCCGTTGAGGTGGTTATGTTTATGCTATTTGTTGCTGCAGTAGTAACTTCTATGTCTGAAGGTGACGCAGTTGTTCTTCCACATCCTCAATCGTATTTCATGTCACAATCGATAATGTTGGGGTCAGCAAAATGTGGGATGAACACACTTTTTATTTGAAGAAATAGGAGATCAGATACATGTACAAAGAACAGGACTCGTTTGTCAATAACCAAACTATAGTCATGTGTACCGCTAGCCTTAGTCAACACTGTATTTATATCCTCTTTGGTCAACACTAATAACGTTGGATTGTCTCTGTCCGTTGCGGTACCTGGTGCCATTCTGTGTTACAACCGTCACATCGGTCCTGGTGGCAAACTGTGTTCCTACCGCCGAAGTTACTGTTTGGTCCTTATCATCCGAAATCTAATCACAAAGAAATTAATGCTACTTTAAGAACAATCTGCAATAGTAAGTCGAATGCAGTGTTTGCCAATGTATTTCTTTTTTAATTTCATTTCCCTATTACGTCCCCTGTTAATGAAAGAGATACGGTTTCAGATTTTTATTGCGTTCAGATTTTTAATGGTTGTATCGTACTTTAGATAATAAATGGTGTGGCCACTGCCTGCTGGATCGCATCCCTCCTGGTTGCTTTAAACTGCCTGCCCATTAAATGATTACAGTATTCGTTTATGCGTACAATCTCGTTTCCAAATATAGACGCTAAGAGACCAACCCACTGTGATCGCCGCTATTTCAAGTCTCTGTTACAGACATTTGTTTTGTTTTGTATTGATGTTAATGGTGAAGTTGTGTTTTGCATTTTATGATGGCGTACTGCAATGTGCGCTTTTGTAAATCAGAACAGGGCACGTTTGAACTCCGAGGAACCTCATTTCGTGAGTTACCATCGGACAATTCACTTGACTTATAAATACACACACTAATACAGCCATCACAATAAGACGGGTTATCAGACAAATTCAACACACAGCCAAGTACACGGGGCTACATGAGCACGATGTTGGAAATCCCCTAAATTAATCAACATCCCATTCTTCGGTGGCCGGAGGCATATCCCGTGTCTTTTATTGCCCTTATTCTTTTCATCTCGTCTAGTATGTAAGTTAGATTTAAATTAGTTGGAAGTAGTTGTTTTTTATTATCATCCGTACCGTATAATTACGGGCAAATGAGGAAGACATTTCGCCCCTTGAAAACAATCACCTCCACCACCATGTATGTTTCTCTTTCCTATAATTTGAAAATTTGCCCGTAAGTATGTGTCTGATTCAATACCATATTCTTTATGCTGATTGAATAACAAGAGAACTAACTTAGTGCCATTTTTTCGTGTTTTATCAATCTGGATATTAAGCCTTCAAAGTTAAATACACTTCGTTCTGTATTTTTCGTTTTCCTTTATACTGAAAATTTGCCCGTAAGTATGTGTCTGAATTAATATCGTATACGTTATGCTGATTGAATAACAAAATAACTAATTTAGTACCATATTTTCGCGTTTTTTCAATCTGCATATAAAGCCTCCAAAGTTAAAACCCTTTGTTTCAGGTATCCTCACCTTAAAAATCCGCGGTAGGTTGGCGCTGCAACCTAACGGTGAATTAATACACAGTATATCCTGTACGCGTCTGAGTTTTGAATGGGCAGGCAGTTTAAAGCAGCCAGGAGAGATGCGATCCAGCTGGCAGTGGGTGTAGCATAGCCTCTTACCGAGATAGATGGAAACTTGGTGGTCTCGTCTTGGGATACTGTTGCTATGGAGATGGCCGGCCTTGCTATTGCTTCATCAGTTTATTTTCTGGCTTGATTAACCTTTGCTTGAGTGCAAAAAGGCCAAAATTGGAAGAATGAGAAAGACTATCGAAAATTCATGTAGCCAGCCGTTCCTTCTGGGTCCTAAACTATGTGTATTCAAAATTTGGTTGAGATTGGTGGTACAGTGTATTTTGTATACGGAACAAATCCACCCACCCACCCACATACATACAAAATTGATTTATTCTGAAAGGCTGCTACTACCTTTCAGAATAGATAATAGAGCAATTCTACTAACAAAAATACTAACCTTCTACTAACAATTAAATACCAAAATTCTACTTACGAAAAATACTAAAGTTTCACCAACAACAAAATACTACCACTAAAACAGTCTGTCACCAGGCACAATCACATGCACCCTCACACATCACAGTCTAATGAAACAATGAGCTATATCTAACAAACAATGCAACTGCCACCAGACACACGCACAACAGTCTAATGGTACAGTGAACTAAATCTAATAAACAAACGAACTACATACTTACAGCTAAAACACACACATTCTAGAAAAAGAAATGGAAAACGGAAATAAAAGTAAGGGAAACAAAAGATAGGGGGAAAGGAAATGAAATGAACAATGAACCAGCAGTAATAAACAATGTAACTGTCACCACACACACGCAGGGGCTGATGACCTCGCTGTCCCGCCCCTTTAAACAATAATAACTAACCAGACACACTCAAATGGACCCTCACATACCACAGGCTAATGAAACAATGAACCAGCAGTAATAAACAATGCAACTGTCACCAGACAAACGCTGGGGCTGATGACCTCGCAGTTCCGCCCCTTTAAACAACAATAACTATCTAACCAGACACACTCAAATGGACCCTCACATACCACAGGCTAATGAAACAATGAACCAGCAGTAATAAACAATGTAACTGTCACCAGACGCAAACAGGGGCTGATGACCTCGCTGTTCCGCCCCTTTAAACAACATTAACTAACTGACGATGATAATGATGATGATTATGATGATAATTATTTGTTTTAAGGGGCCTAACATCTATATTATCGGCCCCTAATGGTTTGGAAGATCGTGAAGATGATAATGAAATGTAAACTATAACTAAAACTGACTACTAACTTATATACTAGAAGAAGAAATGAAAAAAAAGGAGAATAACGCAAATAAAGTACAGGAGCAAATGAAATGCCCTCAACCCTTGAAGAATGCGGATTGAGGGACTTGGAAGGAAGGAGAACCATGAAAGGCAGATAGGAAAGTGAAAGAGGAGAGGGTCCGCTATGTGCTATGCACAAAGTTAACGTTTAATCGCGAGAAGAATTATGTAGAATTTAATTTATGAAGTTTGACTTCCATCTAGATTCCTTAATATTCATTTTATTATATTTTATGGAAGAGGCAACCTTCCTCCACGTTATACTTTCATACAATTTCCTAGCTTACATGGCGGTTCAATCAAGCCTAGCACATGTGTTTCATTTCAAAATCGGATAAAAGAAATTGTTTAGTCCCAAATTAACATTTGCTACTACGAACGCCTTCAATACCATCTGTTTCTTTGCCAAGACATTAATACCATATTTATGCACTTGCGCAATTTCCTAGAATGCACGTCGCCTATTAATACATTTCATAATAATCATACAATTGAGATCCAACATTTATCTGGTCCTTCTCGAGATCCAGTTTTGATAACCCTAATATGGTTACACTTTACGTAACAGCGTATTCCCAAACAACAATAATTTCTCCACTACAATAACTCTCGATGTCGCTTTGATTGATATACAAACGAGTCTGCATACACGACAATAAAATTCAAGATAAATGCAGATCAAGTATTTCCCAATCTATTATAACAAATAAATGTGATTTCAAATTATTCATGAGACACCTTTTGTCTGGCAAAGTTTCGAAGTCCTCTCCGGCAAATATTAACTTCCATCTGTTAATAATATTATTACAGTGACCCAACCACTTCCTTTGATTATAATATTACTATAAATGATTGACTTAATAATTTAATTAATTGCAATTAATTGTTCATCCTGCTTCATCAAAAGTTATTATTAAGTTATATTTTTCACATTCTCATAGTTGATAATTGCAAATAATTATCCGTCACTTTAAACAAATTTCTATCGCTCCATCACAGATCGCTAATACTACCGAATTACAAATAGCGATTACTAAAAACTGGTGAACATTTGAAATCAACGGATATCAAAATCCGAAAAGTCTACTCATGACCAAAATCAACAACGACTAGATGGAAAATATTTAATCGGAGTTCCGATTAAACCCTAATAATTTTAATTAAGTTCCAAGATGTTTAACGTTAATAAATTACGACGACAAAATAAAACATATTTACTGTGGTGAGAAAATTTCCAAAGTACTATGACATCATGCGAATCCAGACCTGAAATCGACCCATATGCAAAAATATTCAACCAACAAGACATACAAATTCCAAGAAAAAATGGTTCCCCAAGATTCCCATTATAATCATGCCAAACTAAGAATTGAGAGACGTCTTCTACCTTGAGTCGAATTCGGCTTTCGTTGAAAGAAAATAAGGGAATGATACCGTATTTAGCGTTCCTGGAATGGCCATCCCTCAGGACTACAGCTCTCCTCGCCCACAGCTGGCTATCAGGACCCCACACTTCTCCTCGTACAACGAATTCGGTTCCTCTGCATAGGCTAGAAAATCTCCTCATCTTCTTCTGTCTTGCTAAGATGATGGTAGATGACCTCGATGTTTCCACTCTCATGGTTATTGTATGGTAGTTCTAGGTAATTTCGGAAGTTTTCTTGTGTGCTATCATTTTTATGTCACCAAGATGCTTCGGATTCTCCATGATCTTTCATCGTGGTACCCCCTAAATCAAATTACTCTTTCATGACGAGACTATCATGGAAATCAGTCATATTTCTTCCCCTCGCAGCCGTGTCCAATAATAATTCCAAAACTAGTAGAAATTCCATCTATGTTCCTTTTGAATAACCCTCGTAGGAAAAAATGGTCCAATATGTCTATACTATTTGCTTCACTGCGAAGTTTCGCATGTACCGCTCACTGCCGTCTAAACGTGTTTGCAATTGATAGTTCATTTTTTGATAAGTTCGTCTATTTGCATTTGAACGTATTGATGTGTCATCAAAGCAAAAGAAATGCACTAACTCCTGGCCTCAAAAGCACAGGTTTCGTTCCGTTTGTACGCCGTAACACTTGTACAAATCACGATACGATAAGACGCACGCGACCGAACTCCGAACACGTTATGAATTTCACATCACAAGAACCACTGTCAAAAATATCGGCTGTCCACTTCACAAGCCCTCACGCGAGCATAAGCTTGCTTCCGCCCTGCTGTCTACACGCTCGTCATGTGTTCTGTTCTCAATCGCTAAGCAAAATTGTTCGGGATTTCCTCTGATTTACAGTAACGATATGTGGGAAATCCTCGGAAAGGCTGGTAAAACATTCCGCGTGCTAATTTCAGTCGTCAGGGCTATATATATTTGCATTCAACCTGAATCTTTAATGAGCCACAGAAATTTAAAAATAAGTCCTCTCGGCGCGCCGGAAGGCGGAGGTAGATTTCATCGGGCAAACTAGGGAATAGGCCATAATAGGCAAAATGCGCAGGTTTTAGTAGACGATCAGACCCCATTTATTGCGAGAAAGTATTTTAAAATTGGAGCTTAATTGCTCTTCTTTTTTTTTCGTCTTTCTATGCATATCTTTAACATTTTGTTGTCTTATGGGGACGGTAACCTTCTTGTCATTTGGGGTCCATTTTTAGTCTATTTTTATTTATGAAAAAATAGGCTTATGAGATAACCTTTTGTCCGTGTGTCTGGGTGTGCGTGTGTGATTCGAGTGTGTGTGTGTCCCACTAATATCTTCTAAACGGCTTGAGCGATTTCAATGAAACTGGGTAAGTTTATAGGACTATTCAGGATGACCCCGACCGTGCCCTTCAAATTTTGTTACGTCTCACCAATTCAACAAGAAGGCTGTGCGAAATACTTCACCTGCATTCAATATATCCGAAACTATTACCTATATCACCCTGGAATTTTGTACGGTGATAAAGGAAACAACTAGAAGTTCACCTATGTGACCCTGAAAACCTAATAACAACAAAACCAACATGGCGGCTAAGCGAAGTTGCGACTTTTAAATAGACGTTTCTCGCGATTTAACCAACTAAACGCAAAGAAACTTCTTACAGTATATGTTTATACACATTGTAATGCACCGACATCTAACTTCGTTCAATTGTTAACATAACCTCAGGATGGCGGCTGTGCGAAATATTTCACCGGCATTCTATATCTCTGAAACTATTGCCGGTATCACCCTGACATTTTGTACGGAGGTAAAGGGCACCACTGGAATTTCATCTATGAGACTTTCAAAAACCGGCTAACAACAAAACGAACATGGCGGCCAAGCGAAAATGAAAGTTTTAAATATACTTTTCTCGCGATTTAATAATCCAAACGCAATGAAACTTGGTACGGCAAATGTTTATACACATTGTAGTGCACAGGTATCTAATTTAGTTCATTTGTTTATATAACCTCAAGATGGCGGTTGTGCGAATTTTAAAATTAAGTTTTTATTTCTTGTGTCGTAATCACGCGATTGAAGTGAAAGTTTGAATAATGAACCTACGCAATAATTTTCCATTAATGGCCTATACATATAACAATCCAACATGGCGACCATCCGAAATATTTAGGCGGATCTCAATATCTGCGAATCTATTACAGCAATGAAACTGTTTTTTTTTAAAAATTTTCATAGCGGCTATGAACATAAGTTCACCTATAAGACTTTCAATAACCTGGCCATCACAAATCCAACATGGCGGCAATGCGAAGTATAACTATTCACATGAACGTTTCTCGCAATTTAACCATCAGAGTGCAGTGACACTTGGCACAGTTGATCCTTATACGTATGTTAATCCAGTGGCATCAAATTTATTTCAATTGTATCCATACCCAAAAGATGACAGCTGTGCGAAGTTTTAAAATCACGTATTTACTTCTTGTGTACTAATCACGCGATTGAAGTTTGAATACAACACGTACACAATAATCTTCATGTAACAGTACATAACTCTAAGACCTACATATATAAAAATTCAACATGGCGTCCATCCACAATATTTAGTCGGTTCTCAATATCTACGAATGTATTACAGCAAACAAACTGAAATTTTGTATATTGATAGTGGCAATTTTCATATGAAAATAGGCTTTAGTTTTTCACGGAACTACTTGTTGTACTTGTGGTCACACTGTCCTTATGCAAGGTTTCGATGATGATGATGATCATGATAATTGTTGATTTAAGGGGCCTACCATCTAGGTTATCGGCCCCTAATGGTTTGGGTGACAATGGAAGATGAGATGAGAATGAAAACTATAACTAATACTAACTACAAACTTACATAATAGAAGAAGAAATGGTAAACAAATAAAGGATAAGGCAAATAAAGGACAGGAAGAAAGAAAATGCCCTCAACCCTCGAATAATGAGGATTGAGGTACTTGGAAGGAAGAAGAGCCATGAAAGGCAGATAGGAAAGGGAAAGAGGAGAGGGTCCGCCCCAAAGTCAGTGGAAAAAGGGGGAAAATCGGTCCCAGCTTAGGAATCCCCCTGTATCGCCAATTCTCGAACTCACCAGCCGTGAGCCTCTAAGGTTGTAGCAATCTCCTGGCTGCACCAGAAATGGTGGGCCTCCTTGAGGGCCTTGATCAAAAGGCGGGAGATAACATGAAAAGAAAAATAATTCTGACCCCACACAGAAGGAGGGTATCACGAAAGATGAGACAAGGACCAATTAAGGCGGGAAAGGAAGAGACTCCCTAGGCCTCAGCCTAATACCTTCGGGGTCAGAATAGAACAAGAGTTGATCAAGAGAGGTCAAAAGAAAGGAAGACCGAGTGGAGCCCGGCACAAGTAAGTGGAAGCAATGCCGGACTCAGCTGGGGTCCCGCGGTCGCCAACCCACGTCCCACTAGATGTGAGCCTCTGGCAAGGTTTCGACACTGATGTGTAACTATCTAACAGTCTGTTACTTCATCACGCAAAATGTTATCTCCCGCAGAGATGTTGGTTAGTTCCTCAGCTTAGGGGCTGCGACAACGCGGTCATGTAACCCCGTGTACTTTGGGTGTGTGTAGAATCTGTCTGATAAACGGTGTTAATTGTGTTGGCTGTATTAGTCTGTAATTCAGGTAAGGATTGCAGACGGTCAATTTCAAGTAGCTGTAAACTTGGCTACTAGTGCCACCGCAACCAACAACGTTGGACTTACCCTTCGAAGGAAAGCATACTGACGGATTTTTAGCACTCTTAGAAAATCCGATGACTTCGGCCAGCTTTGAACCCACGACCTTGGGTATAGAAGTTCAACATAGTACCAGTTACGTCACCGAAGCCACTTCCAACAGAGTCAGATGGAAAACTGAATGTGATCTCGTATAATGTCGTTGTCATGGCAACCTCTGATGGCTCATCTCTTATCAATCTAGAAACGTTGTCATGGTAACCTCTGATGGCTCTTGGCATTTTCTTATAATCCCGAAATCATTTTTTTCATCCCTTGGCGTATTGGTAGGTCATATGAAAAATTCATTCAAACAAACGTTTTAGGTAATTATTAGGGGAATATGTTCCATTTTGTACGGTTTTGATATTGTGCCTATTAAGAGAGATATGATTTAATGTTTCCCGAAAACCCTTATTTTTTCCACCCCTTTGGTCAATGGTTGGTGTAATCAAAAACATTTTAAACATAAATTGTTGGCCGTTATCCGACACATAGTATGAACTTTTAATGGATTCGATATTTCATGTATTAAGAGAGTTATGGCGATATTTCATTTTTTCGAAAAAAAAAAAGCCCCCCATTTTCACCCCATTGACCGATTTTGCCCATTAAGGAACTCGACCGAGATTCTTAAGAGATACATATTATGTAAAATATTCAAATTGATTGGTGCAAAATTACGGCAGTTATCGTGTCCACAAGAAACTGATATATATATATATATACATATAATACATACATTATATATAAACTTTTAAACTGACGGTGGTTTTGGGGTCTGGCGGATGTGAAACGCGAAGATATGTCTTAATTCCGAATTCCGCAAAGTCTTCACCCATTATCCGTTGAAATGGTAAGGATTGCAGGGACGTTGATACCCAGCTAGATAAATCCACAATGCCCTACTAGGAGAACGACTGGGGAATCCTCGACTCATACACTACATAAGAGAGTACTACTAACTAGCTACATACGAAATCCAAAAATAAAAAGATCGGTAGTACGAGGAACTTGGATCTCACGGGTGAACGGTAAAATAAGCATATCAGGGCGCCAGCATCTAACCAGTAGTACTTTTTTGTGTCGATCCTTAAATGAGAAGTCGGTCAGTTACTATAAAAGGTGACAAGCAAACTAACTAGTGTTTGTTGTGATTTATTCAAGATGGACGGTACAACAAAGTGTCCCGTGTATCACAATAGAAACAATAAAATGTCTAACTCGACATAAAATAAAATAATATATAAGATAGACCTCTGCCTATTAAATTACAATGGTCACTGAGTAATCTATTACTCTACTGAACTTTCTTCTCCACATAAAATATGTACATCGAAATTGTACAACACATTTATATTTCTAAGATTTAAGTTGCAAAAACCTTTTATACATCGTGTAGTTCTAGTTAACTCACTTGAAATAATTAAAATGTTGAACGTAGCTCTCTAAAAAAATCCCCTATTTAATACATAACGTTTCTTTGCCTTGAACTTCAGTTTCAAATCTAAATTTACGTAATTTAAATAAATATGATAATTATTAAAATACTTACATTAATTACAAATCGCGTTAAGCACGATATATTTCTATAATCTGCTTCAGGTTTTACATATATCTTCTCCTCATCTACGCTTTCTCTATCCTTCCAACAATCACAAATACCTATTTGGTTTGTGAGCATAAAATACTATGTCATGCCAATGTGAACGATCGTAACGAATAATTAAGTTAATCACAGTTCCAAAATGTTACATCCATTAAAAACTTCGATAAATATGAAAACTCTGCAAGACTGACTCTGTTACAATAATAATAATAGTTCTAGTTGCGTGGCATTGGACCTTGACTTCCTCACCTATTTAATACACATTCAAAAGCCTTAATAACTTCTCTCACACACTGTACATCACTTTGCCTTGTAGCAATAACTTTATACTTCCATTTAATTATGAACAAGCTTGACTGTGCGTCTCAAATCCACTTACTTTCCTTCTAATACATTTCATTCACATCACGTCGTTGCACGGAATTCCAATACCCATCTCGAATACACACTCCCAGTGTAAGAGAATCAGTGATATTATTCAATACACACCGCTATGTGTAGTATATTTCAAGTAACAACTTCACATTTCGTCTATCGCTTATATACACATCGTGCAATATCATTCCTTTACTTGTTCCAACTCTCAAACATTAATTAACTCTGTACAGCTTATCATACATCCTGTACTTCCAAATATTCGCTCTTATTTTCTTTAAATCCAAACAAAAACTTTGTTCCAATAACATATACTTTCTGAGTCTACAGTCTGCATGTCTTCGCTGTGTAATAAAAATACTAACATATCCTCCCTTTCTCTTTCAAATAAAAATGAATTATAAGTTTATATTAAACATTCCTGTCTTCATTAGGACCATAGGTCCATGCACAACCTCACCTTGTCTTTATTTCATAAACTTGTACCTGCATTGTTATCAGAATAGTTATAAAACAACTCCTTCATTGAGTTATTTCCAACTACATAATATTAATGATTTTATTTTCTATCTCTCATTTCTAGTTTCATCAATTTAATCTTCAAATCTCAAAATAGATTATCACAATGTCTAATTCAAGCACTTCCATTGAGTTTCTATCTCAAATATCTCTTGACAATATTATTATGTGCTTAACAATGCTCTAATTCTCATAAAATGGTTTTACAATGTTTGTCTAATGTTTTCAAAACATTCTTGACATTTACGTGGTTTCATAGTATATTTAACAATATTGTGAATTATATCATTCTTAATTATAATGACGAACTTGACTAAAACATAGTTATAAATGACGGGTTTACTTGGAAAATTGTTCTAAACAATTTTATCGTAGCATATATCACAATACATATAGATTGACGCTTATTAAACAGAGTATAATAACAAAACGTTTGAACGAAGCGTTTGTGAACGAAGTATTTACGAAGCATTTTGAACGAAACATTCCCCTCTATATAAGACGGATTTATCTAAAATCGTAAGTTTCTCACATGAAAATCTAATTTATAAACAAGAAATCCTTAAAATGAAGCATCTAGAACGTCAAAACAAAACGCTTTGACGTATACGAATTTACTGTGAATTTACATGAAAATAGCAACATAACAACATGGGTTATGAACAAACATTTACATAACAATATGCTGGTCAGAACTGAAATCCCTCAAAACTTGGCTAACTACTAATATATATAACAAAGCACTTGTCTACCTTGATCTGCGTTGAATTTGACATAACCTGCGTTGTTGTAGCGATGAAATGCGGTTGCATTCCTCCTGACTCATGCCTGCATTCCAATTAAGCGAGTCGACATTCCATCCATGCGCGCGCTCGTGCCTGCATAACGGTGTCTTGCGTGCGGGCAGAGTTGCACAGCTGATCGGCTGCCTCCTCGTCTCACGGTAGCTCGTACGGGATGGACTGCACATCACAGCGCCTAACTTCTTTCTTCTGAGCCTGACACGGCTTGGATCCACGTACGTTTCGTGTTCAGATGACCTAATCGAATGTCTCCTCAATCGTCTGCTCTTTGGTAGTATATGGTGGAAATAATTGGTTGGAGAATGCTTGTTATAAGAATTCCATGTTGGTAATGGAATCTTATGTTTCGGTAGCATTGTTAGTGAATTCTGTGTGCTGCGGATAGTATTGCAGTTTAGATCCATAATTGCTATGGTTCACTCTGGATCTCACACATATCAGAGTAGACTAACTCTCCATCATGGTTTTAGTGCATCATTACAATCTCAAAAGAATGATTGCAGTGACTATGTCCCCTCTGACTGCCTTGAAAAATCATGTTAAATAATTCTGAAGTATTATAGCTGAAGTATATTTCTCGTCGAATACTTTCTTCGTATTTCCGTAATATCGTAGTTGTATATCAATGATATCCGAATAGTATACCAAAGTCTTCGTTGTATATTAATACTGTCGTAATTGTATATATGAGGTTGTGTTTCAGTAGCTTGTAGTAGTGTTCTTTATATATTGCTGTACTATTTGCGTTAGAATAAACTGCTTATTAGAGTTGAAGCTATTCGAAGTCTTCTCTGTTATATTCTGCTGTATAATGTTTCACGGGGCTGAACCTCAAGTTGGATATTAACGATGGGTCTCCTCCGGTCAAACTATCTATCTCCCTTCGCTGACAAATCTAGGCTATCTTCTGTAGAAGTGTATCTCAGGAGACGTCTTGCCTCGAACAAATAATAATGAAGAGTGATCCAGCTTTCTCTCTTGCTGCGGACTTCTGGTCTTACCTCGCGCTAAAATAATGGCGTTCCTAGCCTCCCTCCTTTCGTAATATCAGTATTATGCAAATATCTTCTATATCGGCGATTAATCTTAAATATTGTTCCGACCGAAAAAAAATATTTCTTATTCTCTGTTTTCTGATGTATGATAATTGTTTATAATAATCATTTCAAATTATAATGATAATTTATTCTTTCAGACGTATAAACAATTTTGATTGGCTGTTAGTTGCTATGGCAAATCCATTGTTATCTACGATCAAATAGTGGCTTGTGCTGTCTATTTACCTCTCTCTCACACGGTCACGTGCAAGTCTCTCGCAGTCACGATGTTCGCTGTATAGATCCGGTTTCTGACCGTCTAAAACTCATAAATGGTCATAATCCAGTATCATTCTCAAGTCCTCTTCCCTTGGATAAAATAATTTCGACATAAAATTTTCCATTCTGGCTTCACATAAAAGCTTTTATATTCTCTCACAACTGCTTTCTTATACACAAGAGAATGCTAGTGTCTGAGAAAATTAACTCATATAGTGACTTCAAATCCATGCGTAAAATAATCACGCGAGACAGTGCGAATCTTGCCTGGTGCAATTCCATTGACTCTCATAAATTCGAGTTCAGTACCCATTGCAATAGTTAGCTTTCTAATGAAATCTACCTAAAACTTCGCTGCATGTTGGGTATCTTTCATCCCTTCGTAGTTACGTGGCGTATGTTCTTCCTTATTTCTCGACCTTGGCCAAGCCCTCACGCTGTAACTTGTCATCTCGGAGAGGCCATTTCCTCATATCGGCTGTCCAAACCCGCGTTTCATTATTCATGCATTGTACGCGCAGGCGTGTAAAAAAAGTTTTTTCCCCCCTAATTCAGGCTAAAAAAACACTGGTTTCGTTTCTAGATGATAGAGGTGACTTCACAGATTCTCTCACACAGAGAGCACGGGCTCAACACTAAATTACAGAACAGTTCTTGATGATTTAATTTTCAGTCATATGCAAAGTACGTTACAATAAAGAATCCTCTCGGCTCTCTGGAAGGTGCAGGTAGACTTCACCGGACAAAATAAAAATATTTCGGAGTCATTAAATTTGCCACGGTGATGTACACCTACAAACATTCCCATGTACAGCAAACGAGAAGCTCCATCTTATAATTCCGAAAATATTTTTCTCAACCCTTGGGGTAACGGTGGGTCATATCAAAAACTCTCTCAGACAAAACTTTTAGGTAATTTTCAGTGGACTACTGACGATACTAAACGGTTTATATTCTGTGTCTTTTAAGGGTGGTGTGAAATTTTGTTCTAAAATCTCGATTTTTCCCACACCTTTAGTCTGTGCTATTTAAAAGATTTACGGATATAAGATTCTGGTCCATATGCGAAGAATTGTATGACCTTTGAATGGATTCGATTCTTCATATATTGAGAAAGTAAAAGTCATATTTCAGCTTTTGAAGAAGGCCCACCATTTCCACCCCCTTGGTCCAATATTGCCCATTAACATACTCGACTTACATTTCGATTGGCTTTATTTCCTGTAAAGGTTTGAAAGTGATTGGTGCAATTGATGATTTATTGAAATTTCTGATCTTCTTGTTAGTTGTAGAACGACAATATGACAACCATCAATTACCGAAGTAGATTGAGTGTAATTATGAATTGTTATTATTATTAAGTCAGATTATAATTGCGTAAGGACTTATTTACGTGTCACGTTCTTAGCTTGCTTTGAACATTACTTTTTGTTGACACGACTTTTAATGGGAATCCTAGGCATTAGCTATTGTGTCTTATTCAGCCAGGTGGGTTAATAGTAGATTAGAATGGAATGACCATTCAAACCCCTCCTAGAATTAGGACCTGATTCCTTTAATACATTTTAGCAAAATTTTACTTATGGGTGGGTTATCTTTTTTTAGATTTGCTTTTCCAACAGATGTGTTCTTCGGGTTGGTTACTAAACCAACCACTCCCAACACCCGATACTCCCTGAGATTCATTTTTTCGTGCCTGAGCTAGTCACAAGAAACATCTGATTCTCTCGCTGTATAATATGTTGGAAAGGGGTGTCGTGGCGTCTGTCTTTGGTTCGTAGTCCCATGATACTCCGGACTAACGGGCTTAATATATACTTAGACATATAAATAAACGAATTATGAATAATCATTTGAACTGACGTTGGTTTAGGAGTCTGGGGGATGTGAAACGTGGAGATAAGTCGAAATTTTCCGGAGATGGCAACATAGAACTGTGCCCTTATTTCCAAGTCATATGAAAGCCAAAGTCACAATATAGAAGGAATCGCAGCATCTAGTAGAACCCGGCTAAAAATAACTACCAAGGCAACTGGCATATCACACTCTAGAAAAAGGAACATAAATGTACCTCCATATAAATGCTATGGTCCATCCTAACAAGGATCAAACAAAAAACAGTGCTTGAGAAACTCCCATACCTCTGGCGTAACGGGAATTGGAACTAGATTCGGGCCACTATACAATGACCATATCATTTTTCCTCAAATTCCACTACCTTAAATCATAACGCAAAATTTCTATAAAGGAATACAAGCATTCGTAACGACATGCTTGTCAATTTATAACAAAAAAATCATATGCTTCTAAATCACATCAAATATTTACAACACGAATTTCAAAACACTCAAAACATCAACTAAAAATCCTTGTACACCGTTAGTGTAACATTAAAATACCAAAAACTCAAAAGTATGGCACCTCACTGCTGTGCCCAACTTTTAGGATTATCATTTAAAATTGGATTTAAACACTTAAAATATCGATGAAAATGAAGCTATATAGCGATGGCCTTCCGCTACTACAATTGCAACATATTAATCTATACATGGGATCCTGAATCCTAATGCTAATTTCAATAATTATTATTGATAAAATATTAACACTCAAGTTGTCATAAGTATATACACTATGTACAGCATGATAACATTTTCTACCATAAATGTTTCAATCAAATACTTTTCTTAAACATTGTTATATTTCCACTAGCCGTAGTTACTTTTCAATATAATTCGTCAATACAAGATTAAACAATCCAATCAGTAAAGCTCAGATTATTATTTTACAATGTACTCCCATCTAGTCTTTCCACTTTTAAAATAAATACTGTATATTAATAACAAGACTTTTAAATAAATACCAGGAACGCTATACTCCTATATCACTGCTCACTGACTGTACGCTGAAACTTTCCTCCCAGTAGCTGATCGCTCCGTCGCGCAAGATGGCGCGCCGAGGACTGCCCACACTCTTTCAGCGAAATATTTCTACTTATCATAACAACGCTTTCTCTAATCATGCGAAATACAACCTCAAGTCTTCCTTAAAGAACTTGCAACATAGGTCTGACTCGTTTCAACAAACGGGGTACTGCCTTCTAAAACCCAACACTTTCGACTTACATTCCACCAATATTCACATGGGCCAAAGTTGCCATTCTTACTCAAATTGAATATTATCACTCCTCCAATACGAGTGAATCCTTCACTTACCATATTCCTCTACTAATATTATTACTAGGCAAGGTAGAATTGAACGGTATACCTACCTTCAATGCCCAACCGGAGTTGAATCATTGCACGCCTGAAATAAAACAATGCGTTGCTTCTCAATATAAATGACAACTGATAAATATACACCTCAAAAATAATTATAGGTTCCTCTTTTATTTATCTGGTATTTCATAATAAACTCACGACAACAATAGGTTCTCAGAAACTTCCTAGCTTTCACTTAACATCAATCTCAATATTCGTGACATTCTTCAGTACCATCTTTTTCACAAACATCTATCTTGCTTCCATTACGATATTTAAATACTTGTTGGAATAAATCCACTGTTAAATTTTTCTTTCACGATAACAATATTAATCGTGTTTATTACAATTATTCAGAATAACGAGACGTCGTTCTCTGACTTTATCAAACAGCTGACGTGTAATATATAATCGAGCATTGATCGTATTCAAAAATCTTTAATTCAAACTTCAATATCACTTTGAAATATCAGAGAATAATCACATCAGATAAAGTCAACACCAAAAATCCAAAAATAGGAAAATTCCTAACATTCAAAAATAATTACGATCTTCAATCGCAATGCGAGAATCCTATAAAATACGAAAATACTATAAAATGCAAAAATCCTCCATCCACAAATCATTACTCCAAAAGCATTAAAAATTAAATCTCCATAAAGATTGAACCAAGGACTCGAATAGTCCTCCTGAGAATTAAATCCTCAGTTAATATGACGAAAACATAGATAAAACTGACTTCAAAAGCATCCGTCAAGGACGAGAAAATAATTTAAAAAGCCAAAAAACAAACAAACGTGCTAAAATAGGAAAAAAATCGAAATGGTCACTTACAGGCAGGCTTCTAAGTCACTAACCACAGAACTGCACTACGAATACATAAAGGGACTTCTCGTCTTACTTTGAGGAGGGTATACTTGTTCAAACTATAAGAACCACGTAAAATCATACGTGCTGCGGTTTGAGCTTGAGGCACATTCCTTGGTTCGAATCCAACACCACCGGACACCTCACAGTCCCAAGTTGTTACGCCTAGAATGCTCCATGAAGTTAAACCAACACAGGTCCATGAAGTTTCGCCTTGCCGGTCCATGACGACTCACCCGTCCGGAACGCCTCGTGAACCCGCGGTCCTCTTCCCCGTTCGAGCCCCGGCTTCCTCTTCTCTCTTGTTCTTCAACCCATACTGCTCATCTGCTCATCGTATTTCGCAGATCTCGTCGTCGAATTCCATACTCAAATTTAAATGTTCAGTTCATGATATTGCATAGCATAGCGATATTGAAGTCGCCGCGAAAATATAATTAATGTCTCCGCGCGACATATTAAGTCAAGTCACTTCTGATATCCTCGAGACCATTACGCAGGTTACATTTCCCACTGCGTAACTTAGCACAAGACCAACATCTTCATTGAAGAATCATACAATGTCCCTCTCAACCATAATTTCGTGAAATCTTCCATGTTCATAATATGCTATATTTAAATAAACTTTCAATCACATAAAAAGTTTCACCCTGATATAACGTCCTTCAAATACATACTTTCAATTCTCTTCACTTCACACTCGCTTCGGTCTGGTTTCTCAACTATCACCTTTCTCAAAAGCACTTCACTGCTCACGGGTAAATTTCCTTGTCTGGATTGACAATATTTCTCACACGAATTATATCACAAATTCTCTTAAAACTTCACCATACATACTTGTGTATTTAACTCAACTCATACACATAAGTCATGTAACATTTACTTGGAGCACTTTCTTTGTTCAATCTGCAGTCTAGCATTTTCCTAAGCGTGCTACAGGATCACGGAGCGACACGACCAGACCCTTCAAAGTCGCCCCAACAATCCACCTGGAATGGACACCAAGGCCTCCCACCTTCACTCCAATAATTGCACAACCACAGCGTTCCGTGCGAAAATATGGCGGGAATCTCTACATATCTAATTTATGTCCATTTGAGACAAATATCTTCGGAAATCTCTCCATAACAATTCCTTAAATAAATATTCTTAATCATTTAGTATAATTTAGTATAATTACTCAAAATATCGTAATTACATAGGCGGATAATTGCTTCAAGAAATTCGTTCATAGGTCCCCGTCATCACGTGATCTATGCCTAGCAACAAGCAACGCCTTCACTCACCTATTTTCGTTGAGCGGGTTATCTGGCTCGTAGAGTTCAAATAAAAACGGGTTCTTCCTTCTAAGATGTTTATTTTCAACCATATAATTTCTGATAGGCCAACACCTTCGCACTGCGCTCCCCTGTCATCAATCAGGTCTCAAGTTCAATTTCCAGTCTCAATACAATTTTAAAAAATCATGCATAATTCTTGTGGGCGAGACTGACATAGCTCATACCACGAATTCGGGTACAGTACCCACTGCAATAGGTAGCTTTCTAATTAAACTGGGACAGCGCCCACAGATAGGCATATGGAATATCCACATATTACAGCCTTTAGCTGGAAAATACACTAGTGTCCAGAAGTTAAGCTTAATCATTAAACGAGGCCATACCGCCTGATAGGAATGTGAGACGGATTGCTGAACAAACGGAAGCTGAATCACACACCATGTATAACACTAGTTGTCCAAAAGAACAGTGTCAGAAATGTTCTGATAGCTAAGGTACACCTTTGACAACAATTAGCAAAACTTGGCAATGTCTTCCATAACAAAATATGCTTTTAATAGGGTGTATGGTTACCCCTAACGGACCAGCCACACATGCTCCGCAGCGACGTGGCATGCTCTCTATCAGATGGTCCAAGAGCTCTTGTGGAAGTCGATCCCATTCCTCCGAAAGGGCAATTCGAAGGTCTTGGAGGGTCCTTGGTGGAGGCTGACGGGATACAATTCGCTCCCCAATGCATTCCAGGCATGTTGTATAGGATTCATATCCGCAGACCTCGCTGGCCAGTCTATGCGATGAATGTCTTCCCCAGCCAGAAATGCATCCACCAGAGCAGCGCGGTGCGGTCGGGCATTATCGTCCATTAAGAGGAAGTCTGAACCAACTGCAACTCTGAAGAGTTGAACATGTGGTCTCAGTACCTCATCCCTGTATCTCCGAGCGTTCACAGTGTTCCTCGCACCACCCATGAAGATGTTCAGGTCCGTATGGCCATTCAACATGATGCCGCCCCTCACCATGACGACACCACCACCATACTGGTCCCGTTCCACGATGTTCCTGTGGTTGTATCGGCTACCCGGTTCTCTCCAGATTAATGCGCGACGGGTATCGTTCTGCAAACTGAAGCGGGATTCATCTGTGAAGAGCACATGCCTCCATTCATTCATGGTCCAGTTTGAACGTTGACGGCTTCACAGTAAACGGGCCCGTCTCTGTGCTGGAGTGAGCGGGACGCACACCACTGGACGTCTGGCAAACAGTCCTGCTGTTCGGAGCAGTTGGCAGGGAAACGGCAAACCCTGAGACGGCTGCAAGCTACGCCGACAATTAAATTGTAGGTGCTCAGATTTTGTCGGGAGATTAAGGCCAGTTATAGGTCTTGCAGTGGGGTGGTTACTCTTGGTCGATCTGGTACTGGCCTACGTCTAACATCTCCTGTGTCTCGAAATCGGCTCCAAAGTCTGGATATGACACTTTGTGGCACATTCAAGGTTACGGAGATTTCGAACTGTTTCTGAGCTACTTCCAGGCGGCCGAGTATTCTACCCTGCAAAACGGGGTCCAAATGGCGTTGTTGTGCCGTTATGTTGTTACGTTCACCACGAGGCTACACTCCGCACGCTATAACAGGGCAAACACGACTCAGGGATTACGGGGCGAAGGCACTGGGTGTGTTTACCTTGCGGTTACGCCGCTAGTCAACGCAGGGAATACTACTTTCCTATACAGAGCGAACACATAAGATTGGTAGGTGTATATGTCGTGCGAATTGAGGTCTATTTCCCGTTGCTCTGATTATTCGTAACTTATGCTTAACATTTGGACACTAGTGTATAACCCACTCAAAACATTGTGGCCCCAATAAGTCTTTCTATACAAATATTTTTTGAGTTTGCTCAGAATAATAATGAATTAATAACGCTTTGTTAATTTATAGTGTGGAAATGAGTTAGATTAATTTTACAGCTGAAGGTTTGACACCTCCTTTAACAAGTAGTTCCGTGAAGAAATATACGGCCTATTTTTATATATCCTACTTCTGCGTTATATGGAAGTGAGACGTGGACCATCAGCAGAAGGAATGGGAAGAGACTGCTTGAATTTGAAGTTTGGTGCAATAGAAGGTTACTGAAGATAAGTTGGAGAGAAATGGTAACCAATGATGAGGTCATTTGCAGAGCAAGAGAAGGGAGATGTTTAAAGACAACAATAAAAATGAATCGAGACCATCTCCTTAGACATCCACAGCGGCATGATGAGTTATAAAAGACAATATAGGGGAGAGTAGGTTAGTAGTACGGGTTCTAAAGCCTAACTTCATGATCCCTCCTCGTATCAGCATCTAAGCCGATATCTGGCAAACCCATGGTCGGATTTTGATGAATGAGGTGTTGTTGGACTCGAACTGACGGGGGCTTTGCTATGGACCACGCATTATATTTTTAATTAAAAAAAAATGTTTTTGAAAATAGGCGATAGTTTGAAAACCAAACATGATAGGACGTTGTGCAATAGTGCAAACCAACGGTCTCAATGACCGTTATTTTTATAATAAAACTTTTTTATTTTTTGTGTTTTTCTGATAGCAGTCTAATTTTGAAATTCTTATATTTTGGAAACTAGGACCTTTACTTTGAAGTAAATGAAAGGCTCTTACCCCCTCTACCGCCAAAATTAATTTGAAGTCTCTAGGAACAACACTAGTAGTAGTAGTGGGATGGGGACTGTTCTGTCTAACAGCTTACTTTCCTACGAACTTTGCCGATATCTCCCGAACGCATGATCGTATTTTAACGAATGAGGTGTTGTTGGTGTTGGGATGACGTCCTCTTTGCTAAGAATGCATGTTGG
Organism: Meconema thalassinum; assembly: GCA_946902985.2. Classification (NCBI taxonomy): domain Eukaryota; kingdom Metazoa; phylum Arthropoda; class Insecta; order Orthoptera; family Tettigoniidae; genus Meconema; species Meconema thalassinum. The sequence continues at coordinate 151,405,887 of OX336397.1, forward strand.
TATTATTCAAAAAAATATTTTGAAAATGTTTGAGTAGTGTGTTTTGGCCGGTTCTATATCCACCTCCACCTCCCCACCTCACAAGATGGCGGCAGCCCGATAACTCCCGAACCCGTGGTCGGATTTTGACGAATGAGGTGTCATTGAACTCGGGCTGACACCCCCTTTCCAATGGACGACATATTTCAACCCCAAAAATAAAACCTACCCCTACTAGGGGGTGAAATTGTGATTTTTTTAGAGAATCTCTGTTACCAATTGCAACATGTGAGAGTTTGAATGCCGATATGGATTTAAACGTTGTTCCACATAAAGTGCATATGTTCGGTGGAAAGCCACTATGAATTAGCATGCCCACTCCTGGCTTTTGTAAGAGGGTGGGGGAGCGGATCCCTATAGATGGGTTATTGTTGACGGGTCATTGTTGGCGGGGTCATTGTTGTCGAGTCCTTGTGGACGAGTCCTTGTGGACAAGTCCTTGTGGACAGGTCCTTGTTGACAGGTCATTGTGGACGAGTCTGTGTGGACGAGTCCTTGTGGACAGGTCCTTGTGGACGAGTCCTTGTCCCTTTGGACTGATCCCTTTGGCCTGGTTCCTACGGACTAGCCCATGAATTTATTTAAATTATGTCAAAGGGCCTAACTACATTTGTATGTGTTGAATTGACGTTGTTCACTAATCCCCCACTACTAAAATGTAATAACGATATGAAAGGAAAGTGATGAAATACATGTGAACACGTGTGAGATGACATTATTAGCATTCTCCTTGTGAAACAAGTCACATCCTGTTTTGATTCATACGTGAGAAAATGCGAGTTCATGTGTAATATGATCTAACACACAGGTGTTCACATGTGCACGTGCACGATAAGAGCTAACAAGTCACAACCTGTTTTGGCAGTGGGGGGAATAAGGCTAGAGACATGTACGAGTAGTAAAAAATTACTCCGGCAGACAACCCCTTTCCTATGGATAACTTATTTCCACTCAAAAATAAAATCTACCCCTACTAGGGGGTGAAATAATAATTTTTAGGTAAAAGTCGCTTTCCATGTGCAGCATGTGGGAGTTTATATGCCAATATGAAATTAAACTCGTTCCACATAATGTGCATGCATACAACTGAATGCCGCTATGATTTATCATTTTTGTTTTTTGTTTTACGAATGCGCAATTGAGGTTTTTGTAAGAGGGCGGAATTTTCAATAATGATTTATAGATACGTTTTTTTACAAATTAACCAAAGATCCAAAAACTAATAGGTCATCGGCTTTTTAATATCTTATGAACTAAGAAAGCTAGGAACTTGTATGAGGGGTCGTTGGACTTGTGGGGACGCCCTGTTTTTGAATGTATTATTCATTTCTTGTCAAAAGGACCTAACAGCACTTTCGTTAATATCTCGCTAACTAATAATCACAGAGGGTCGAGTGAGGTGTCATAGGACTTAAAATGGCCAACCCCTCCCCATGACAAATAAATTTACCAAAAAAAACAGCAAGGTCATTAACCTAAGATTGTATCAACTAATAATCAGAGAGGGACAAGTGAGGTGTCACAAGACTCAGGATGGCCAACCCTTTTCCATGACCAACGAATTTACCCAAAATACCCAAAACAGCAAGGTCATTGACCTGAGATTTTATAAACTAATAATCGGATATCAACATGTGAGGTGTCATAGGACTTAGAATGGTCAACCCTTTCCCATGGCTAATGAATTTACCCAAAAATACCCAATACATCAAGGTCATCGACCTGAGATTTTATAAACTTATAATCGGATATGGACATGTGAAATGTTTACAGTGAGTGATGAAACATAGCTAGGTAGTGAAAGAATTATTGTAGGCTACATGTATGGTGACTGACAAATCTTTCACCATTGGAATTTGTTTTCAGATCAAACTGCAGTACAGAGAGAGTATAGGTTGTAGGTATGGGATAATAAATGACAAATGGTGTATACAAAATCTGATTAATCGATTCAAGAAATAAGAGTAGTCAATCTTTAATTGATTGGTTAAATAGGATAGCTAAAATCCAAAATGGTGACTACATTGAACTAAACTGAACCAAGCTGAATCAAATCCAACCAAACCGAACCAAAACTTAATCAAGAACAAGCCAATGGTTTAAGTGTAAAACTTGTGGTTGAATGTGGGCATTGGTAATGTCAGAAAGGAAAGGGATAACGCTCTACCTATACAGGGTAAGGTAAAGCTAGTGCATGATGCTAATGCACACACACACAAGTACATGAACCACACACAACCATCCTATGCAGTTATTATGGGTTGACTGTTAAAACTTGCTCAGTGGTTACTGGGACAAGATGGTCGCTACACACAACAAGCTTTAAATACCTGAGGCTAATAATCTATACACACACTCACACACACTTGTTCTAAACTAAACTGTCTTGCTGGCAGAGCTCACACAGTAGGTAAATGACAGAAATGCTTGGCTAACAGAAATACAATCATTTTCGGTTGTCTAATGTTACCAGCTAAACATTACGTGCTATAGTGGTGAGCACATGTACCTCTTTCACTGGAGATCTTAACTCGATTTCTAGCTCTAAGGCCTAGAACGAATCAAACTAAGAAAAAAGGGTATGGTGACGCAGTGGTTAAACTGTTAGCCTTTCACCAAGGTAGACTAGGGTTTGATTTTTGGTTAATATGCATGTCATAAATAATCAAATAAAAGCAGAGATAATGTTTAAAACTGATTACACTCGTCTCTTTTCAAATTATTACTTAGATTACAAATACAAACGTGGACTGGGTTTGACATATAGTTAATGCTTCCTATCACATACCAGACTGCAAGAAAGCCAAACAAGCAAAAGCAGTGGTAAAATCGCTATGTGTAGAGAAATACCTAACGGTTTTTATGAACTGGCAAAGGTATGTCGCATAAACAGTGCAGGATACAATCCAGCAACCATAATTTTTATCTCGTGGACAAGAGAAAACATATATAGAGAGAGAGATATATAGAAAGCTTGTGTGTGTGTGTGTGTGTGTGTGTGTGTGTGGGTAGCATTGGTTGTTTTACCAGAGAAAATACGGTGAGGTAGGGTGGGGAGAGGGAGTATTAGCACTTATATATGAATGGAAAATAGATTTTTTTCAATCGTTTTGTTTTTCAAATGTAGTGGTAGATAGTCGTTTTTTGTAAAACATTCTTACTTGCAGTAGTAATAAGCCTCTATGGTTCCGCTAACACATAGATAGACTGTATTATTGCCATGGTCAAGCACTCACATTAAGATCATTTACAAAATCATAAAATGAAAAATAAAAATCTTGTTTTGGAAATATCGTTTTTCAACATACACACAAAATAAATATATAAAAAAATTGTAAACAGCAAATTGGAAAATCCATGTTTCCATATAGACAAAATTTAAAAACCTTAAACGGACATTTAAGAAAATATATGCAAATGGGAAATTGACAAATGTGTAAATATGAAAATGGAAAAATCCATGTTTCCATATCATGAAATTGAAAAACATCAAACTGTTATTTTAAAAAATGCAAATGGAAAATTGACAAATTGCAATGTGTGAAATGTGAAATTGAACAAATGGCTATCATTATTTAAAAAAAAAAGAACATGGTGCTCTATGGTTGAGGTGTGAATCAAACCCTCTCTACTTATTTGGACCACTCGAGACTGAGTAGACTAGTTTTAGTTGTCATACCACTTTTAAAAGTTTTTGTTAAATCTAGGAATTGAACCCAAGAGCTTGTAGGGGGGGTCCAAGGTTATAATATGTTAAACAGATAGCCTGGAATGTAGGGTGTGGTAGTTATATAGAGATGAGACGTTTCGCTCGGGGCAGGGAGGCATGGAGATCTGCATCAAACCAGTCAAAAGACTGACGACTCAAACAACAACATGTAGAGCTCACCAAAATAATGTTGTGTAACGGTAAATGTTAGTCAACGAACAGTAATGCATTACTAAAACCCATGACACGATACCTAAGAGCTTTTCTAAAATTATTTTAAAATGCCTTTAACCCTATATTAAACACCCAGTTCACAAGACTCATAACTGCAATGTTATGGTCAAACAAAACAAAATCTATATTTCAAAACAAACAAGTGGTTTAGTCAATGTATACTGGAAAAAGTTTTATAAACACTCAAGTCCACAAAAATAATTAAATTAGTAACTGTCAGGTTGACCGAGTGGTTATGGTGTTTGACTTAAGTTCAAATTTTCTGTACAAGAAAGCAAGGGTTCTAATACCTTACCTGATATAACTATTGCCTCAACATGACCTGACCACACTGTATTATTGTGTACTCGGTACACAAACCATAGATAGAGTGTATTGTTTAAGGTCACTCTCTTTGCGAACATAGTCAGAGACTGTTGATGGTTAACAATTGCATTAAAGTGGGACATAGGGATAGCAATTAAGAAAAACAGACAATACCCATACACTTTTTTTATGTATTTAATGTAAGTACTTGTACAATAGTTATATACAAACTACAACTCTCTTTTGTCTATTACTATCTAGTCCTTTTCGATCCACTTGCATAACAAGGCAGATGACTTTGTAGTCCAGCCCCTTAAAACAACAACATCACTACCTCTTGCATAGTCTGTGATGTTGATGACTCTTGAGGCGTGGAAGATGGATACAACATAATTTTTACAACAGGGGTTAAACGTTGCTCAACAATCAATGCACAATTTTGAGTAGCAACATCTTTCTCTTGTACTAACTTATTAGCATTCTGATAATTTTTTGCCAACACCATCAGTGTTTTGTCTGGAGCACTACATTGATGATCACTCACACTTAAAACCACACCATTTCTACTTTTCATATTGCCTCGACATCTTGTTGACCTCTGTTTTGAGCATCGCCAGAATATTATTCCTTTTACATTTTGTCGTCTATAGTTATAAGAGTAGCCTTTATAGAGTACACGTTGTTTACCTCGGTTAGTTGTAGTAAGTTCCATAGTAGTAACTAACCTGTTAGTATGATTTGCACACTACAAAGGTTATCTCTGTTCTGGTAATAAAATTGTTTAGCGTTGGCTTTTATATTTAATATGTACAGTTAAAAGTGATAGAAAAGTGGTAGAAACATGGTAGCAAAGTGGTAGACAAGTGGTAGACAATTGGTAACATAGTGGTAGAAAAGTGGTAGCAAAGTTGTAGCAAAGTGGTAGAAAAGTGGTAGAAAAGTGGTAGAAAAGTAGAAAAAAAGTGGTAGCAAAGTGGTAGAAAAGTGGTAGCAAAGTGGTAGCAAAGTAGTAGAAAAGTGGTAGCAAACTAGAAAAGTGGTAGAAAAGTGGTAGAAAAGTAGTAGAAAAGTGGTAGCAAAGTGGTAGAAATGTGGTAGCAAACTAGAAAAGTGGTAGCAAAGTGGTAGAAAATATTACATGTATTGTTAAGAAATAGTTTAAGCGGTTACATGGATTCATTACACTATAATTTTAGCATCACGAAGCTCGTTTTCTATATCCAAAAGTTCTTCCTCATATTTAGTATGACCAGCCTGTTTACAGGTATGCAAGTACTGAAGCCGCTGGATTAGCTTATTGGGATTGTTCCAGTAAACAAATTTAACAAATGATTTTTTTGGGTGTAAACCATTATCATCCTCCTCATCATCATCATCATCATCATAATCATCATCATCATGGTTATCATCATCAATATAATTATCATCAATATAATCATCATCACTATTACTATCTAATCCTTTTTGTTCATCTTGCAATGCAACAACCTTTGGCATAGTTTGTGTTGTCTTTGATAGTGTTAGAGGTTTCTTAGACGTTAACCACTGTCCTAACATGTCTTTTTCAGGAGATAATAAATGCTCTTTAACAAACAAAGCACTATCTTGAGCCACACTATTTTTTTCTTGGTCTTGCTTTTTTTACCTTGGTTCGAGTATATTGTCCATTTAAATGAGTATTATTTTGAGATTTACAATGATGATCGATTGAAATAAGTATGTTGGAGCCTTTTGTTTTAATCATTCCTCGACACTTTTTAGATCGTTGTTTCGAACAGCACCAAATAACAGATCCATTTTTATTAGTTCGTTTTACAATATATGCATATCTTTTATAGTAAGCACATGGCTTACCATAGCTAGTCGTTGATACTTCCATGTCGACTGTTGAGCATAAACTAACCTCTAGTAAAGTTAACTCGATAATAAAAATGATAGTTTGTAGTATGTGCAGTTTAAAGTAAGAGCAAAAGTGAGAGTCAAATGGTAGAAAAGTGTTAACAAAGTGGTGGAAGAGTGGTAGCAGTTTATAGTAGTCATGATCTTTTTTACCAGAATGTGATTTGAGTAAATGTAATTTCTAAACCTTAGCAGTGAGTAGTCAGTTAGTCTTGGTTCAGACAAGCGTAAACAGTTCTCCAATGAATCAGAGATCAAGATTTTCATTATGAAACAGTTGTGTGTAACCAATTAGGTATCGGTACTTGATAGCTTCACACATGAACAAAAATTCCAACATATCTGACATCAGATTTTCATTATGAAACAGTTGTGTGTAACCAATTAGGCATCGGTACTTGATAGCTTCACACATAAACACAAATTCCAACATATCTGACATGAAATACATGATTTGAAAGTTGACAAAGAATATCCAATCAACCATTGTAGTTGCAATGTCAAACACAAAGACAAAATCAGCATGAAATTTTAAGTTACAGGAACATTCTATGAAATAGACTATGCATGAAATTTGGAAATACACATTAGAAGTTTGCAACACCATCCTTCTAGCCTATATAAATTATCGACATGGAAAGTGTGCACTGCCCCTAACATTAAACCAATTTATCAATAACGCAAGTCAACAATCAAAACATTTTGTCTTGAGTCTATCATTTAATGCATATATTCTGTCTACATTGAACAGTAACAAAAAACGCCATTCATAATTAATTAAGTTTGCTTTAATTCGTTATGTAATGATAAATACATATTTAAAGTTTTGGCTGACTGTTCAGAGTGAATCGGCTTTGAACACATAAGAGAGGGAATATTTTAAGACTTAACCTCTGCTCACCTAACATAACCTAAATTTACCTAACCTAACCTTGTCATATAGGTAAGAAACGGGTCAAGCTATGCTTTCGACTACCGAGTTTCAGTTACTTTTCAAGGTTACTCTCCCGAACATTGCCGGAGACTGCTGATAAACACCTATGTTCCCACGGCGGCGGCGCGCAACGACTTACATGATGCGCTTCCCCCTTTTCATTGATCCCTGTTGATTTGTCCCTTTGGAATGGTCCCTGTTGACTAGCCCCTTTGGAAGGGCCCTTTTCGAATGGAGTCATTCTTGACGGGTCCCTGTGGACAGGTCCTTTTGGCTGATCCCTTTTGGACCGGTCCCTTTGGACTGGTACCTATGGACTGGCCCATGCAATTATCCAAACTATGTCAAAGGGTCCGGTCCAAAGGGATCAGCCAAAAGGACCTGTCCACAGGGTCCCGTCAAGAATGACTCCATTCGAAAAGGGCCCTTCCAAAGGGGCTAGTCAACAGGGACCAGTCCAAAGGGACAAATCAACAGGGATCAATGAAAAGGGGAAGCGCATCATGTAAGTCGTTGCGCGCCGCCGCCGTGGGAACATAGGTGTTTATCAGCAGTCTCCGGCAATGTTCGGGAGAGTAACCTTGGAAAGTAACTGAAACTCGGTAGTCGAAAGCATAGCTTGACCCGTTTCTTACCTATATGAGAAGGTTAGGTTAGGTAAATTTAGGTTATGTTAGGTGAGCAGAGGTTAAGTCTTAAAATATTCCCTCTCTTATGTGTTCAAAGCCGATTCACTCTGAACAGTCAGCCAAAACTTTAAATATGTATTTATCATTACATAACGAATTAAAGCAAACTTAATTAATTATGAATGGCGTTTTTTGTTACTGTTCAATGTAGACAGAATATATGCATTAAATGATAGACTCAAGACAAAATGTTTTGATTGTTGACTTGCGTTATTGATAAATTGGTTTAATGTTAGGGGCAGTGCACACTTTCCATGTCGATAATTTATATAGGCTAGAAGGATGGTGTTGCAAACTTCTAATGTGTATTTCCAAATTTCATGCATAGTCTATTTCTTAGAATGTTCCTGTAACTTAAAATTTCATGCTGATTTTGTCTTTGTGTTTGACATTGCAACTACAATGGTTGATTGGATATTCTTTGTCAACTTTCAAATCATGTATTTCATGTCAGATATGTTGGAATTTGTGTTTATGTGTGAAGCTATCAAGTACCGATGCCTAATTGGTTACACACAACTGTTTCATAATGAAAATCTGATGTCAGATATGTTGGAATTTTTGTTCATGTGTGAAGCTATCAAGTACCGATACCTAATTGGTTACACACAACTGTTTCATAATGAAAATCTTGATCTCTGATTCATTGGAGAACTGTTTACGCTTGTCTGAACCAAGACTAACTGACTACTCACTGCTAAGGTTTAGAAATTACATTTACTCAAATCACATTCTGGTAAAAAAGATCATGACTACTATAAACTGCTACCACTCTTCCACCACTTTGTTAACACTTTTCTACCATTTGACTCTCACTTTTGCTCTTACTTTAAACTGCACATACTACAAACTATCATTTTTATTATCGAGTTAACTTTACTAGAGGTTAGTTTATGCTCAACAGTCGACATGGACGTATCAACGACTAGCTATGGTAAGCCATGTGCTTACTATAAAGGATATGCATATATTGTAAAACGAACTAATAAAAATGGATCTGTTATTTGGTGCTGTTCGAAACAACGATCTAAAAAGTGTCGAGGAATGATTAAAACAAAAGGCTCCAACATACTTATTTCAATCGATCATCATTGTAAATCTCAAAATAATACTCATTTAAATGGACAATATACTCTAACCAAGGTAAAAAAAAGCAAGACCAAGAAAAAAATAGTGTGGCTCAAGATAGTGCTTTGTTTGTTAAAGAGCATTTATTATCTCCTGAAAAAGACATGTTAGGACAGTGGTTAACGTCTAAGAAACCTCTAACACTATCAAAGACAACACAAACTATGCCAAAGGTTGTTGCATTGCAAGATGAACAAAAAGGATTAGATAGTAATAGTGATGATGATTATATTGATGATAATTATATTGATGATGATAACCATGATGATGATGATGATTATGATGATGATGATGATGATGAGGAGGATGATAATGGTTTACACCCAAAAAAATCATTTGTTAAATTTGTTTACTGGAACAATCCCAATAAGCTAATCCAGCGGCTTCAGTACTTGCATACCTGTAAACAGGCTGGTCATACTAAATATGAGGAAGAACTTTTGGATATAGAAAATGAGCTTCGTGATGCTAAAATTATAGTGTAATGAATCCATGTAACTGCTTAAACTATTTCTTAACAATACATGTAATATTTTCTACCACTTTGCTACCACTTTTCTAGTTTGCTACCACATTTCTACCACTTTGCTACCACTTTTCTACTACTTTTCTACCACTTTTCTACCACTTTTCTAGTTTGCTACCACTTTTCTACTACTTTGCTACCACTTTGCTACCACTTTTCTACCACTTTGCTACCACTTTTCTACTACTTTTCTACCACTTTTCTACCACTTTTCTACCACTTTGCTAAAACTTTGCTACCACTTTTCTACCACTATGTTACCAATTGTCTACCACTTGTCTACCACTTTGCTACCACGTTTCTACCACTTTTCTATCACTTTTAACTGTACATATTAAATATAAAAGCCAACGCTAAACAATTTTATTACCAGAACAGAGATAACCTTTGTAGTGTGCAAATCATACTAACAGGTTAGTTACTACTATGGAACTTACTACAACTAACCGAGGTAAACAACGTGTACTCTATAAAGGCTACTCTTATAACTATAGACGACAAAATGTAAAAGGAATAATATTCTGGCGATGCTCAAAACAGAGGTCAACAAGATGTCGAGGCAATATGAAAAGTAGGAATGGTGTGGTTTTAAGTGTGAGTGATCATCAATGTAGTGCTCCAGACAAAACACTGATGGTGTTGGCAAAAAATTATCAGAATGCTAATAAGTTAGTACAAGAGAAAGATGTTGCTACTCAAAATAGTGCATTGATTGTTGAGCAACGTTTAACCCCTGTTGTAAAAATTATGTTGTATCCATCTTCCACGCCTCAAGAGTCATCAACATCACAGACTATGCAAGAGGTAGTGATGTTGTTGTTTTAAGGGGCTGGACTACAAAGTCATCTGCCTTGTTATGCAAGTGGATCGAAAAGGACTAGATAGTAATAGACAAAAGAGAGTTGTAGTTTGTATATAACTATTGTACAAGTACTTACATTAAATACATAAAAAAAGTGTATGGGTATTGTCTGTTTTTCTTAATTGCTATCCCTATGTCCCACTTTAATGCAATTGTTAACCATCAACAGTCTCTGACTATGTTCGCAAAGAGAGTGACCTTAAACAATACACTCTATCTATGGTTTGTGTACCGAGTACACAATAATACAGTGTGGTCAAGTCATGTTGAGGCAATAGTTATATCAGGTAAGGTATTCGAACCCTTGCTTTCTTGTACAGAAAATTTGAACTTAAGTCAAACACCATAACCACTCGGTCAACCTGACAGTTACTAATTTAATTATTTTTGTGGACTTGAGTGTTTATAAAACTTTTTCCAGTATACATTGACTAAACCACTTGTTTGTTTTGAAATATAGATTTTGTTTTGTTTGACCATAACATTGCAGTTATGAGTCTTGTGAACTGGGTGTTTAATATAGGGTTAAAGGCATTTTAAAATAATTTTAGAAAAGCTCTTAGGTATCGTGTCATGGGTTTTAGTAATGCATTACTGTTCGTTGACTAACATTTACCGTTACACAACATTATTTTGGTGAGCTCTACATGTTGTTGTTTGAGTCGTCAGTCTTTTGACTGGTTTGATGCAGATCTCCATGCCTCCCTGCCCCGAGCGAAACGTCTCATCTCTATATAACTACCACACCCAACATTCCAGGCTATCTGTTTAACATATTATAACCTTGGATCCCCCCTACAAGCTCTTGGGTTCAATTCCTAGATTTAACAAAAACTTTTAAAAGTGGTATGACAACTAAAACTAGTCTACTCAGTCTCGAGTGGTCCAAATAAGTAGAGAGGGTTTGATTCACACCTCAACCATAGAGCACCATGTTCTTTTTTTTTTTAAATAATGATAGCCATTTGTTCAATTTCACATTTCACACATTGCAATTTGTCAATTTTCCATTTGCATTTTTTAAAATGACAGTTTGATGTTTTTCAATTTCATGATATGGAAACATGGATTTTTCCATTTTCATATTTACACATTTGTCAATTTCCCATTTGCATATATTTTCTTAAATGTCCGTTTAAGGTTTTTAAATTTTGTCTATATGGAAACATGGATTTTCCAATTTGCTGTTTACAATTTTTTTATATATTTATTTTGTGTGTATGTTGAAAAACGATATTTCCAAAACAATATTTTTATTTTTCATTTTATGATTTTGTAAATGATCTTAATGTGAGTGCTTGACCATGGCAATAATACAGTCTATCTATGTGTTAGCGGAACCATAGAGGCTTATTACTACTGCAAGTAAGAATGTTTTACAAAAAACGACTATCTACCACTACATTTGAAAAACAAAACGATTGAAAAAAATCTATTTTCCATTCATATATAAGTGCTAATACTCCCTCTCCCCACCCTACCTCACCGTATTTTCTCTGGTAAAACAACCAATGCTACCCACACACACACACACACACACACACAAGCTTTCTATATATCTCTCTCTCTATATATGTTTTCTCTTGTCCACGAGATAAAAATTATGGTTGCTGGATTGTATCCTGCACTGTTTATGCGACATACCTTTGCCAGTTCATAAAAACCGTTAGGTATTTCTCTACACATAGCGATTTTACCACTGCTTTTGCTTGTTTGGCTTTCTTGCAGTCTGGTATGTGATAGGAAGCATTAACTATATGTCAAACCCAGTCCACGTTTGTATTTGTAATCTAAGTAATAATTTGAAAAGAGACGAGTGTAATCAGTTTTAAACATTATCTCTGCTTTTATTTGATTGTTTATGACATGCATATTAACCAAAAATCAAACCCTAGTCTACCTTGGTGAAAGGCTAACAGTTTAACCACTGCGTCACCATACCCTTTTTTATTAGTTTGATTCGTTCTAGGCCTTAGAGCTAGAAATCGAGTTAAGATCTCCAGTGAAAGAGGCACATGTGCTCACCACTATAGCACATAATGTTTAGCTGGTAACATTACACAACCGAAAATGATTGTATTTCTGTTAGCCAAGCATTTCTGTCATTTACCTACTGTGTGAGCTCTGCCAGCAAGACAGTTTAGTTTAGAACAAGTGTGTGTGAGTGTGTGTATAGATTATTAGCCTCAGGTATTTAAAGCTTGTTGTGTGTAGCGACCATCTTGTCCCAGTAACCACTGAGCAAGTTTTAACAGTCAACCCATAATAACTGCATAGGATGGTTGTGTGTGGTTCATGTACTTGTGTGTGTGTGCATTAGCATCATGCACTAGCTTTACCTTACCCTGTATAGGTAGAGCGTTATCCCTTTCCTTTCTGACATTACCAATGCCCACATTCAACCACAAGTTTTACACTTAAACCATTGGCTTGTTCTTGATTAAGTTTTGGTTCGGTTTGGTTGGATTTGATTCAGCTTGGTTCAGTTTAGTTCAATGTAGTCACCATTTTGGATTTTAGCTATCCTATTTAACCAATCAATTAAAGATTGACTACTCTTATTTCTTGAACCGATTAATCAGATTTTGTATACACCATTTGTCATTTATTATCCCATACCTACAACCTATACTCTCTCTGTACTGCAGTTTGATCTGAAAACAAATTCCAATGGTGAAAGATTTGTCAGTCACCATACATGTAGCCTACAATAATTCTTTCACTACCTAGCTATGTTTCATCACTCACTGTAAACATTTCACATGTCCATATCCGATTATAAGTTTATAAAATCTCAGGTCGATGACCTTGATGTATTGGGTATTTTTGGGTAAATTCATTAGCCATGGGAAAGGGTTGACCATTCTAAGTCCTATGACACCTCACATGTTGATATCCGATTATTAGTTTATAAAATCTCAGGTCAATGACCTTGCTGTTTTGGGTATTTTGGGTAAATTCGTTGGTCATGGAAAAGGGTTGGCCATCCTGAGTCTTGTGACACCTCACTTGTCCCTCTCTGATTATTAGTTGATACAATCTTAGGTTAATGACCTTGCTGTTTTTTTTTGGTAAATTCATTTGTCATGGGGAGGGGTTGGCCATTTTAAGTCCTATGACACCTCACTCGACCCTCTGTGATTATTAGTTAGCGAGATATTAACGAAAGTGCAGTTAGGCCCTTTTGACAAAAAATGAATAATACATTCAAAAACAGGGCGTCACCACAAGTCCAACGACCCCTCATACAAGTTCCTAGCTTTCTTAGTTCATAAGATATTAAAAAGCCGATGACCTATTAGTTTTTGGATCTTTGGTTAATTTGTAAAAAAAACGTATCTATAAATCATTATTCAAAAAGCCCGCCCTCTTACAAAAACCTCAATTGCGCATTCGTAAAACAAAAAACAAAAATGATAAATCATAGCGGCATTCAGTTGTATGCATGCACATTATGTGGAACGAGTTTAATTTCATATTGGCATATAAACTCCCACATGCTGCACATGGAAAGCGACTTTTACCTAAAAATTATTATTTCACCCCCTAGTAGGGGTAGATTTTATTTTTGAGTGGAAATAAGTTATCCATAGGAAAGGGGTTGTCTGCCGGAGTAATTTGACTACTCGTACATGTCTCTAGCCTTATTCCCACCACTGCCAAAACAGGTTGTGACTTGTTAGCTCTTATCGTGCACGTGCACATGTGAACACCTGTGTGTTAGATCATATTACACATGAACTCGCATTTTCTCACGTATGAATCAAAACAGGATGTGACTTGTTTCACAAGGAGAATGCTAATAATGACATCTCACACGTGTTCACATGTATTTCATCATTTTCCTTTCATATCGTTATTACATTTTAGTAGTGGGGGATTAGTGAACAACGTCAATTCAACACATACAAATGTAGTTAGGCCCTTTGACATAATTTAAATAAATTCATGGGCTAGTCCGTAGGAACCAGGCCAAAGGGATCAGTCCAAAGGGACAAGGACTCGTCCACAAGGACCTGTCCACAAGGACTCGTCCACACAGACTCGTCCACAATGACCTGTCAACAAGGACCTGTCCACAAGGACTTGTCCACAAGGACTCGTCCACAAGGACTCGACAACAATGACCCCGCCAACAATGACCCGTCAACAATAACCCATCTATAGGGATCCGCTCCCCCACCCTCTTACAAAAGCCAGGAGTGGGCATGCTAATTCATAGTGGCTTTCCACCGAACATATGCACCTTATGTGGAACAACGTTTAAATCCATATCGGCATTCAAACTCTCACATGTTGCAATTGGTAACAGAGATTCTCTAAAAAAATTACAATTTCACCCCCTAGTAGGGGTAGGTTTTATTTTTGGGGTTGAAATATGTCGTCCATTGGAAAGGGGGTGTCAGCTCGAGTTCAATGACACCTCATTCGTCAAAATCCGACCACGGGTTCGGGGGTTATCGGGCTGCCGCCATCTTGTGAGGTGGGGAGGTGGAGGTGGATATAGAACCGGCCAAAACACACTACCTCTTTGTTTTTTAAATTGGCGCTATTTTGAAAACGGTAAATTTTAGAAAAAAGTTTGTTTGACGTAAAGGAAAGGTCCCTATGCCCTCTAGGCAGAATGCATGTTTCAAGTCTGTAGGACAAAAGAAACTGAATTTTCAAAAATGGTCACTATTTTGGAAACGAAGAATTTTACAAAAACATTTGTTTGGCATAAATGAAAGGTCTTTAACCCTACTACCCCAAAAATAAATTTCAAGTCTCTGTTAGTAGGGGGAGGTTGTGAGTTCTGCTTACAGTCACGTGCATGCTTGAATACGTATGGCTATGTTGCAAATGGGCGATGGAATAGTCTTACAGGGGCCTGCATGGTATCATTTGAATGGTATGTTTTCCGCTTTATCTGATAGTGAGGTTATTTTTTTTTTCATAGGTGGAATTTGGAAACGCAATTTTATGGTAAAACATGTCTTTTTAACATTATTGGTAATATCTCGGGAACGCCTAAGACTAGAACAAAAGTTGACTTGTCATTATTTTTGACGATGATACCTGCGTCGAGTAGAAGCCAAATCCCAGTTTGGGGTGAAACCGAGATGTTATACTTTTTGTTATATCTAGCGAACCAATGATGCCAGAGGCGTGTACGAGGTGCCCAGGGGCTGGGGGTAACGCCCTGTTTCCATTGTGATAGTTATTTTTCTGAAAATTTCACAAAGGGCTTAACGCTAAAAATAATATTATTTTAAATAATATATTGTTTTTTTTTAATGAAAAGTGGTGGTACACAAAATGACGGTACCGCTGGACGTGTGTTTGAACAAGACTGTCACCAGCCACGGTCGTCAATAGAACAATGGCTTTTTCGACGGGGTGATCTATGGCAGAACGACGGGGCGAGGGCTCGATTTTCAGATATTTCCTATGAAGGATGAATGAAGGCCAATATTCCAAAATCCCTATGGTGGATCTTTAACATGTTAGTAAACGGGTGATCAGTAACATGACAAATTCATAATTGGATGAGGTGAATGAAAGCGAGGCTATTATAGTCAACAGCAAAAGAACTTGGTTGTGTGTCGCTGGCAGCTGGAACAGCAATCAGAAATCCGCTCGAGGCTGGTTGAGCTGGTTGAGAACCGTGTAGCAGAGATGCAAATGTTTATCACGCTCCAGGAAGGTCAGTCGAACTGACAACACCGCTGGCTGGCGATAAGAGGTTAAACGAAGTGGCAACAATGCAACAGCTATAAGAGAGCGAGCCGAGCAGACAGCAGCGGGCAGGGCCCCCGCAGAGAGGGGGAGGGAGAGAGGAAGTCAGAGACAGAACATGAAATCACGTGACCGCCTTAGCAACAGCGGTGAGGAGGAGGGGTTGGGTGAGGAAGACTTGCAGCTGTCATGGCGCATTGTGCGTCATTCCTGTTTTAAACGTTACACTGTGCACATAGACTGTGTTTTATCCGTGTTAAACAGTGTGAATGGTGAACAGATTCGTGTGCTCAATGCTGTTTGTGACGATATTGGATACATTATATATTTGAGGTAAGTGAATCGTTAAATGCCGTTTGTTTATTTTAATGCTAATAAATGTTTAAACTATTATTCGTTTTGAATTTTATTGATGGATTGTTTTTATTTTTCTTTGTTTTAGATAATCAGTATACCATTTGTGGTACAGTGAAGACAGACGGAAACCATTTTACCCCAGCCTACAAAAACACAAAAGCAAGACTTTTATAAAGAGCAAGGTATGGATTTGTTTTCTTATATATAACCTGTTTGATTTTTATTTTATTTATTTTTGTTTATGAAAGATACTATTTGAAATGGATATACTTATGGTGTTTTTTATTTCTTTTTTAGAGTGTTGGAAAACGCTTGACCACTGCTGAAAAAACTAGGAACGTGTGTGTGGGACCATTGTGGAGCAGTCTACGGCTGAAAACTCTGGTGAGATTGCTCGTTTATATTAATAATGTATTTTGCCGTTACCGATACATTAACTTGGGAAGCGCTTGAGTCTTGTCTTAAAAATCGTATCTGCCCTGGCCGCGAGGTCAATGTTAGTGAGAGTTTAATACCAAAAGACCTTGTCGAATCATGTTTCGAAAATTTTAAATGTCGAATTTGTACAGCGCAAAGGTTACATACGGCTTTAACGTTCAATACACAACTCGTGTGCGATTACATCAATAATAACAAGGACGGTGAGCATAAAAAAACATTTTTATGGGCAGTAATATGCAAGAGCATTTTATTGGCAGTAAAATGCAAGAGCTTTTGATAGCCAATAATCTGAACGAGTGGTATCAATGCAATGCGATTAATGCCTTGCGATCAAAATTTGATAAACTGCAACAAGGACCGAGTGGCCTTGACTTAAACAAAATTCATCACCTATAAAACAACATATGTCATTTCAACCCATTGAATGCTGGGTCTAGCTTTATTAAAGCACCCCTAGCAATAGCTTCGAAAAAGGCTGTGGTGAATATTGAAAATAAAGACGATAACGGTTTCCTGTGGTCTGTGGTCGCGTATATGCAGCCGACACAACCTGAAAGTTGTCGACCAGGAATGTACAAGGATGTATTTAACCATTTGAATGAAAATTAAAATTTAACTGTAGTGTCGTTCCCTAGGTTTGAACAGGATAACCAGAACTTTTCGTTCAAGGTGTATGGTCTTGATGGTGGTGACATTGTGGGTCCTCTTTATGCTACAAAAGAACCAAAATGACACCACATCCATCTTTTATATTTGTCTGAGGGAGAGAGAGGTGAATCACTATTGCCTCATTAAGAATTTCAGTAGATCGCTAAGCAGTCAAATGCCCAAGGACAAGTGTGCAAAACATATTTGTGATCGTTGCCTGCAATATTTTACCACTGCTACGCTTTTGGAACGACAGAGGGTAGAATTCGTTTCTCAGGAAGCGGTGAGAATGATATTGCCACAAGGAGACAAAGCTGTTTTGAAACTTAACAACATTCATAAGCGTGACACTGTCCCCTATGTGGTGTATGCAGATTTCGAAGCTCTCACCACACCCATGGCGGGAAGTGAACCTGATCCCACCATCAGCTCCACCACACCCATTCAAAAACATGAACCTTTTGCCATAGGATTTAACGTAGTGTGTGCCTATGACCCCACACAATCCTTTTACAAATCCCGTGAGGGGCCAGATTGTGCGAAATTGTTTTTGGATAAACATGTTAAATTGGCTCATCATGTACAGGGATTACTGGACCATCCAGTACCTATGAACCTATCTCCAGAACAGTAGCAGCAGTATGAGCATGCCACTACATGCAATAATTGCGAAAAGCCACTGATCAGTGCTGAAGGCACCGTTCGTGATCACTTGCACTTTACGGGAGAGTTTCGGGGAGCCGCGCATAGCCAATGCAATTTAAAGTATCGTCCTCCTCGATAGATATAGATATATATATATACTGGAAAGCATTTTTTCCACAATCTCGCAAATTATTACATTCAGTTTTTGGTAGTGAATTGGGTCATGTCAACAAGGGCTCGTTTTCCATTATCCCCCAAAACCATGAACGTATTACATCGCTGACATGGTGGTCGGGCGGCCTTTCCATTCGATCTTAGGATTCCTTTAAGTTTATGGCATGCTCGCTAGATAGTCTTGTCAATGGCTTGGATGAGAAGGAATTAAAATACACTGGAATGCATTTTGAAAATCCTGAGCAATTTCAATTGTGCATTCTGAAAGATATATTCCCGTAGGATTTCTTTAACAGCTAGGACGTGTTAAACCAAAAAACTCTCCCACCACAAGAGAAAGTTTACACGAAACTAACACGCTGTACCGTTTCCGATGAAGACTATACACATGCATGGCATGTTTAGCGAGTGTATGGCATTAAGACGCTAGGTGAATATGCTATGCATTACCTAAAACTGGCTGTATTGCTGCTCACCGATGTGTTTCAAAAACTCGTGAGTTGTGTCAGCACATTAACGGTCTTGACCCGGCTCACTATTATACGAGTCCTGGGCTCTCGTTTGATGCAGTTTTCAAATACACTCAAGTGGAATTGTATTTACTCACAGATGTAGACATGGCCTTATTCTTTGAAAAGGGCATTCGCGGGGGCTTTGTGTCGCTTAACCAGCGCCATGCCGAAGCGAACAATGCCTACATCCCTGGTTATTCACCGGACAAACCAGAATCGTACTTAATGTACTATGATGTGGATAATTTGTATGGTTATGCCATGAGCCAGTCTCTACCCTATGGGGAGTTTCCTTGGCTTACAGAGAAACATGTGTCACAATTTAATGTGAACAAGGCCAGCCAAGAAACAGGCCAGGGATATGCGTTAGAAGTGGATATTGAATATCCCTCATCCTTGTATGATCAACATGCCGATTTCTCATTTTGCCTAGAGCAAATGGTCCCCCCCCCCCTGACAGTTAAGTGAAAATTGAAAAACTCATGGGCACAATTTAGAACAAAAATCGGTATGGGCTACATATCCAAATGTTGGTGCAATGCCCAGCCCAAGGCTTAGTATTGAAGAAAATTCATAGAGGTATTTCTTTTGCTCAAAAAGCATGGCTCGAGCCATGCATGCGACTCAACACAGAGCACCGACAGCAGTAGGTTTTTTTAAATTAATGAACAACTGCATCTATGGCGTCCATGGAGAATGTCCGCAAATACCGTGACATTAAATTGGTTAATGTCTGGGACGGGCGGTGGGGTGCCCGGCAGTACATTGCCAAGCCAAATTTTAAATCGATCAATATTGTCGATGAGGATTTGGCCACTATTGAATTGAGTAAGACAAGTGTGACCATGGATAAGGCCATTTACTTGGGCCATTATAGACTTTTCCAAATCACACATGTATCGATTCCACAACGAGTTTGCCAAACAATATTTTGGGGACGTATCTCTTTTATATATGGATACGGACCCATTCATTTACCACATTCGCCACTGCAACACCAATGACGTCATGAGGCAGCATAGTGACTGGTTCGACAACTCTACCTATAGCGCTGACAGCATGTTTCAGCTGCCCATCAAAACCAAGAAGAAAATGGGCGTTTTAAAAGATGAATGCGGTGATTCCGTAATGACGGATTTCGTAGGGTTGGCCTGCAAAATGTATGCTTATCGCACACTTGACTGTAAGAAAGCCAAAAGAGCAAAAGGTGTAGGTAGGGCAGTGGTAAAATCGCTACGTGTAGACGACTACCTAGCGGTTTTACGCACTGGCAAAGCTATGTCCCATACACAGTGCACGATACAATAGAGCAAACATCATTTGTATCTTGTGGAACAGAGAAAACGCACCCTCGCCTCCATGGATAACAAACGTGTGTGGGCTGATGGCCCGCTTATCAGCCTGCCTTGGGGTTATGACCGCAAGGTGGTGGAGGTGTGTTTTTCTGTTTGTTCCTTTAAGGACATGTTTTTTTTGTAACTCGTAGATTTACTATTTTTGTATTTTCTATATATTGGTTTTTGCCATTGTAAATAGTGGATTATATAATAGTTTTTTCTTAAATAGTGGAAAACCACTTAGGACTTTTGCTCTTTAAAAGTCCAGTGCAACCCTATTTTATTAGCCTACTTTTCACATTTTGCAAAAATGAGGAAAAAGTAGACTTATGAGATCGATCCGGAAAAATGTGTGTCTGTCTGTCTGTATGTCTGTCTGTCTGTGTGTGTGTCCCCCCCCCCTATCAACTCCTAAACGGATGCAGCAATCAAAACCAAATTTAGTATGAGTAAAGATGTGCACCGGAATATCTCACATCCATATTTGAAAATGATGTCAGTGCTACCAACTGCTGGAAAAACGCACTAGAAATTTGAGCTCCATGTTGGATATCTTGCAAGGTATGCATGGGAGCTATTCCAAAATTGGCACACATGTAGATAAGACTATTTTAGTTCAATTTCCAGGAGGCCAATCATGACAGTGTTGCCAAAATAATTTTAAGCCTTCTGATAGGTCCAATGTTTAAATACATATAACTTCTACACTATCAATTGGATTTCAACCAAATTTTGTATGTTATATCTGTAAATAAACAGATATGACTGATCGTATTCTTAAGAGCCAACAGGGCTGCCAACTGTTAATAATTGCTCTCTATATTTTTTTATCCAAATACCAGTATATCTGAAAGTATGCAAGCCAACAGCTTTAAACTATGCACACGTATATTCTGACATTTTAGATTAATTTGGAGTAACTTATATACGTCAGTTCTACCAACATGATTATAAGCCTGCTGATAGTACCAATTTTAAATTCACGTAACTTCTATACTATCAGTTGGAATTCAACCAAATTTCGTATGTGCTATGTGTACCATAACAGATATGACTATAAGTATTGTTAAGAGCAATCAGGGCTGCCAACTGTTATTAAATGCTGTCTATATATTTTTACCCTAATATCAATATATCAGAAAGTATGCAAGCCAACAGCTCAATACTTTGCACACGTATAGCACCTGACATTCTAGATTAATTTGGAATAATTAATACAAGACAGTGCTGCCAACATGATTCTATGCCTGCTGATATGTCCAATTTTAAAATACATGTAACTTCTATACTAACAAATGGATTCCATCCAAAATTGGCACAACAAGATATAATATTTCAGATTATTTCTGACCAGCACACGCATGACATTGTTGGCAACATGCTTTTACGCGTGCTGATACATCCAGTATCTAACTGCATGTAACGTCCATTGGACTTCAACCAAATTGTGTATTCTGTACCTTAAGAGATGGAACTAAGAATATATTCAGTCACCAGGGCTGCCAACTGTAGTGCTCTATTAGGCTACATTATACCAGGTATATTTTGAACTAATTAGATATTTCGATATTACCAACTTAATTTCGTCATTATTCTAGATAGGTTCATATTCTGTAGAATAATCATTGGCATGAAAAGTAGGCTGTATAGTTCTTCACGGAACTTCTTGTTTTTATTTTAATTTTAAATTCAACAGAGTTGGGAATTTGAAAATGGTAAATAGTTTGATTCTTTTCAAGCTGTACAAAGTTGCTGTTTTTGTAAATAATAAATGAGTAAGTAACTTAAATGACTAGTATTTTTTTGTAATGGTAAAATTTTAAATGGTAAACTAAAAAAAACGTTATTTTGGCAGTGTATGTTAGAACGTGCTTTGGGAATAAATAAAGTGGTTGTGTTTGTACCCAATGACAGGTATGGTTGTGTGAATGTATGAGTAAAAAGAAAAAGCTGGTGTGTATGTATGACCAGAGCAAACACGGTAAGATAGGGTGGGTGGGGAAAAATTAATGCATATGACAAATGGTTAATAGTCATTCTTAGCCCCTTTTCATTTATGAAAAAATAGGCTTATGAGATCACCTTTTGTCCGTGTGTCTGTCTATGTGGGTGTGTGTGATGGTGTGTGTCCACCCCATAATAACTTCTAAACAGCTGGAGCGATTTCAATGAACCTCGGTAAGTTCATAGCACTATTCCGGACGATCCCGACCGTGCCCTTCAAATTTTGTAATGTCTCTCCAATCAAACATGGCAGCTGTGCGAATTATTTCACCAGCATTCAATATCTCCTAAACTATTACCGATTTCACCTTGGAGTATTTTACCGTAATAAAGGGAACTACTAGAAATTCACCTATGTGACTTTTGAAAACCTGGTAACTACAAAACCATAATGGCGGCCAAGCGAATTTGCGACTGTTAAATAGACGTCTCTCGCGATTTAACCAACCAAACGCAATAAAGGTTGGTACAGTATATGTTTATACACATTGTAATGCCACGACGTCTAACTTCGTTCAATTGTTTACATAACCTCATGATGGCAGCTGTGCGAAATATTTCACCAGCATTCTATATCTCTGAAACTATTAGCGGTATCACCCTGAAATTTTGTACGGAGATAAAGGGCACTACTGGAAGTTCAACTATAAGACTTTCAAAAACCGGTTAACTACAAACCCAATACGGCGGGCAAGCGAAGTTGAAAATTTTAAATAGACATTCCGCGCGATTTAATGATCCAAAACGCAATGAAACTTGGTACAGGAAATGTTTATACACATTTTAATGCACTGGTATCTAATTTAGTTCAATTGTTTACATAACCTCAAGTTGGCGGCTGTGCGAATTTTAAAATTAAGTTTTTATATCTTGTGTCGTAATCATGCGATCGAAGTGAAAGTTTGAATAATGAACATATGGAATAATTTTCCTTTAATGGATGTCTCTATGGCCTATACATATAACAATCCAACATGGCGACCATCCGAATTGCAGCAATCAAACTGACTTTTTTAATATTCATAGGGGCTATGAACATAAGTTCACCTATAGGACTTTCAATAACCTGGCCATCACAAATCCAACATGGCGGCGACGCGAAGTATAAATATTCATATGGTCGTTTCTCGCAATTTAACCATCCGAGTGCAGCGACACTTGGTACAGTAAATCCTTATACAAATGTGAATCCACTGGCATCTATTTTTTTCAATTGTTTCCATAACCACAAGATAGGAGCTGTGCGAAATTTTAAAATCTCGTTTTTACTTCTTGTGTCCTAATCATGCGATTGAAGTTTGAATACTACACGTACACAATAATCTTCATGTAACAGTACTTAACTCTAAGACCTACATATTTAAAAATCCAATATCTACGAATCTATAACAGCAATCAAACTGAAATTTTGTATGTTGATAGAGGCAATTAACGTAAGTAGGATATATGAAAATTGGCTGTATAGTTCCTCACGGAACTACTTGTTTTGTTTTGAATAGTTTTGTTTTCTTTCACATGTAGCGTTAAATAGACATATTTTTTTGTAAAACAGTCTAACCTGCAGTAGTCGTAGACCTCTAAGTATCGGAGAACCCATACACGCACTGCAGCATCGCGACGATCAAGCACTCGCATCAACATCATTGACAAAAAATGAACTTTCGACATACATAAAATGTGTAAACAGCAAATTGGAAAGTCCATGTTTCCATATCATCAAAATTCAAAAACGTAAAAATGTCATTTAAACAAGTAGTTACGTGAAGAACTATACAGCCTATTTTAATATATCCTACTCATGTTAATTGCCTCTATCAACATACAAAATTTCAGTTTGAAGGTTTTCATAGATTCGTAGATATTGAGAACTGTCTAAATATTTCAGATGGTCGCCAGGTTGGATTTTTATTTTTGTACTATTACATTAAGATTATTGTGTACGTGTGGTATTCAAACTTCAATCGCATGATTAGAATACAAGAAGTAAAAACTTAATATTAAATTTTCGCACAGCTGCCATCTTGAGGTCATGTAAACAATTGAACTAAATTAGATGCCAGTGCATTACAATATGTAAAATCATTTACTGTACCACATTTCACTGCGCTCAGAGACTTAAATCACGAGGAAGTCCACTAAAATGTTTTAACTTTGCTTGGCCACCATGTTCGTGTTGTACATTACAGGTTTATTAAAGTTATATAGATAAACGTGCATGAGTACCGTTTATCATCGTACCAAATTTCAGGTTGATATCTGTAATAGTTTCGGAGATATAGAATGTCAGTAAAATATTTCGCACAGCCGCCATTTTGAGGTTATGTAAAAAATTGAACTAAATTAGACTCCAGTGCATTACAATGTGTATAAACATTTGCAGTACCATGTTTCATTATGTTTGGATAGTTAAATCAAGAGAAAAGTATATTTAAAAGTCTCAAATTAACTTGGCCGCCATGTTGGTTTTGTAGTAACAAGGGTTTTGAAAGTCTCATACGTGAAGTTCTAGTAGTGTCCGTTATCACCGAACACAATTTCAGGGCGATATCGATAATAGTTTTGGTGATACTGAATGCTGGTGAAATATTTCGCACAGCCGCCCCGTTAGATTGGTGAGACACAATAAAATGTGAAGGGCACGGTCCGGGTCCGCCAGAATAGTGCTATGATCGTACTGAGTTTCAAAGTAATCGCTCCAGCCGTTTAGAAGTTATTAGGGGACACACACACCTCACACACACACACACACTCACACACACGGACAAAAGGTCATCTCATGAGCCAATTTTTTTCATAAAATGAAAATAGGCTAAAAAAGTGCAAAGTGGAAATGCTCCAAGTGTGAAATATGAAAATTCAAAAGCTTCAAACGGACATTTTTTAAAAAGTGTAATCAACAAATATGGAAAAATCCATATCATCAAAAACGCAAAACTTCAAACTGACATTTTCTAAAACCTGTAAATTGGAAATAGCAAATTGCATTGGGTGAAAATGTGAAAATGAAAAATTAACTCATCTACATCATAATTTTTAAACATAGATAAAAACATAGTGCACTGGTAAACCTTGTTTGTATTTATAGCCATAGGGAATTTACAAAAGAAAATAGAATACAAACAAATCCCAATTCCTTATCCTCAATGTTTATGTCAACGCATCATCAACTTTCCTTTCGTAGTACTCATCACAATCAGGGCTGCCGTCCTCTCTCCCATTGAGGCATCACAGGATGTGAAATGTTGTTTAGCTTTTTTCAATAATATTTTTTCTGCAACATGTCTTAAACCGGGATGACTTTGGCGATAAGAAAGGTCGTGTTCTATGATGCATGCTTGAACCAAAAGATTAATGGGTACATCACCACGCGATAAAAACGTTTTTCAAGACGAGCTCCAGGGCCACAAAAACGATAACCTGGGAGATGGATTTCAAAAGGTAGGTATTGAATCACTTTGTCAATGACGCCATTGCCAGTAACAGGTCTGGCATATCCTTTTACATTGATGGTGAAAATGTTTGATCTTCCTCTTCTTCTGTGGACGATGTTTGTTGTTGTTGTTGTTGCTGCTTTTTCTCGCCATGACACCCGTGGAATGATTCAACAAAGTCTTTACACTGACTTTTATGATCGTGATACAGTTTGACCAGCTAGAAGTCTCTTCACTGTCGCATAGAGGATATTTTCGCCATGGCCACTTGGTTATGGTGATCGTAATCCGTACAGGGTTGCAATTCACTCAACACAGGGTCTTGAGTCCAGGATTTGGGTACATGTTGCCAGATTTCTTTCACAGCGTTGGCAGTCACATAAAAAATGAACGACTTGGGGAGTGCTAATAATTCCTCTTTGGTAAAACTGTCTAGTTTCTTTTTGCAAACAAAGAACTTGCCGATGGCCTTGTCTGCAGCATTCCCTTTCTCCATGTGTCACGTTCTGTAGATGTTTACACGTCGCTTGTAGAAATCTCACTTGCGTCATTCCCAGGTAAATCTTGAGTTTTAATTTTATTTAACAACTCCCAGCAGGCATTGGTGGTTAACCAATGAAAGAGATGTCACACATGTGCTAGGGCTGTATGGGTAATGTTGCCACAGGGACAGCAGTCCATAAGTGTTTGCAATGCGGGGCAGCCCATGTCCATGAGGTCGATACATAGAAAATAAGGCGCCAAACATGGTTGCAGCCATTCGCGTTTTTTAATTACATTTAAGAAATACCACATTGGACGAGGACAAGTGCGCTTTCTTGAACACGTCCAGATATTTATAGGGAATGGTTCCTTGATTCCAGTCTAGTTGCCTATGATTTTCAATCCATTGGGTTTGAATACGGTCTTTTTCACACAACAAATCAAAAGCATGGGGCGGTTTAAATACCAAATGCGTAGCTTGTGATATCCAAAAAGTGGTACATTCGATAATGGCCACTTGTTTAAATATAAATTTGTTGTCACCAATTTGAAACCCCTGACAATCCACAATGAGTGTGCGCAACATGTTGACGCTTGTTATGACCAAGTTCAACTGACGACTGACGATCAATGACTAAAGTGTGCCATGGCATGGACTTACCAGCGATGCAAGTTTAAAAAAAAATGAGGTTAGGGTAGGACAGGGGACATGAAAAATTATAATAAGAATAACAAGAACCACAAAATATTATTTTTATTACATCATTTTATTGTCATAACACGTTGTACATGCGTTTGTCATTTTGGGATAGCGACGATACCAACTCATATAACAATACAGTATTTTATGTTTGTAACGTCCATGACACCGATGATGTCCCAATGTCTCTAAACTAGTCCTTTTTAGTGTGAGCTGCACTTCGAAGCACCGTTGAAACCATACAGTCCACACGTATCGTAACTTGTTTTTCCATCACTCAGAGGCACTAGTGAGGGGTAGCTTGAATGACAGGGTATATTTCCCACCTCTATTCTGCATAGGTAGGGGCAGGCGGGTGACCAGCGCTGATGATCCTGCTTGGGTTCATCTCTTCCCATTGGTCTATGGTAATGGCACAAAAGGCACATTTCACTTCATCTCTTGTCTTTAAAGAATAGAAACCAGCGGCCGCCAAGGCTT
The DNA here is from genome assembly GCA_946902985.2 of Meconema thalassinum. NCBI lineage: Eukaryota > Metazoa > Arthropoda > Insecta > Orthoptera > Tettigoniidae > Meconema > Meconema thalassinum. The sequence continues at coordinate 151,433,143 of OX336397.1, forward strand.
GAGGGTTTATGAAAGGCACCGGCCACGTTAAGAAAGTCTTGAAACGTTGTTCCTCAGAGTTTAAATTCATGGATGTGACGTCTCTTGAGCAAGGCATGACTGAGCTGATTGACATGGGTTGACCTGTTATTTATACACTCGTCACCTGGTTGGACAGTGGATAATAGTTGACTTGTGTGTGATAAATAATCAAACAGTAGGCCGTGGTATTGGCTGGTACACTGTCATGCGTTTCAAAATCTAGTCGAACGTCAATATTGGATGGCTTGATAGACTCTTCCAAGTAAGAACAGTCAAAGACAATCAGTGGCGGCCTTGCCTTAAACACTTAGGGTGACAGCATGGAGGTGTTCTCTTTTTGATAATACGACCATCTAAATTTAGAAAACAAGTCGTACAGGGGGCCAAACTTATTTTTCGAAAAATCCAAATCCAGTCCTTCAGAGAGAAACACAGCTCCGTTGAGGAAAAGACGTGCATTTCTCAATTGCAGGTGATCAAATTGTGTGACATCTTTGGTTTGTTGATACTTGCGATTCGTTTGAAAACCCACGATCATGTAGAGAGGTCTCTCTTTATAGCGGGCTGTCTTTACAGACCAACTCTGTGTGTTGGTGGTGGGCAATAGCCGGTACTCATGGAGTGCCCAGCTTCTAAATTCCATGGGTAAAGGCATATCTTTTCTTACCATCTTGAGTATGTCTAGTTTTTTGCTATCGTCAAGGGTCACATGGGGCACTTTCCATAGCATGCTTTGTAGTCGAATTTCTGAATCTATGGGGGCATTGTCGGCTCCCTTGAGTGCATTATTATAACTCCTGTCTCTCACCCGATAAAACACTTGCCTTGCGTTGACCACAATGCGCTGGTGATCTTCGGCAAGGCCTAAAATCAGTTTAAGAGGTAAATATACAGTAAAGGTCCCATTGGTGTGTACCATCCAGTCATTGGTCGAGTCAGGGCACCAACCTGCCATGCAAAGTGTTTTACATTCTTCCTCACTATAATAGGGGTATAGTTTCATGACACTGGAAATACCCACATTTCGAGTGCTATCCACCACGATATCGTTACTGACATAGCGCACCTCAGAAAACAGAAAGGCAAAAGCATGGTTGGCTAACCTGGATGTGGAGGGTGTAGAGTCATCGGCTTTGGTGAGTCAACCATCAATCTCAAAGACACTTTCATGCGGTAGGGTGTAAATATCTTGGTTGTTGATAGCAAATTGAAATTCATCATTGTTATTAAGTCCAGGTGTTCGAGCTTGATTGGAATGGGAATCAATTCTTACCACCCCTGGTTGCTCCTTGATGTGGTTCGCTACCTCTAGGATAGAATTTATCATGGGGGTTGACGTGGTAACCCAAAAGCTTGTCCTAAGATTTTAACGTGTATTCACGTGGCAAACAACTAACACTATTCCTAGAAGGTGTTGTTGCTTTATACATCAACTTCATAGTGACTTTAGCACCAACTTGTAAGTCACTGGTGTGGTAGAATCTAGTTGAATGAGTTGTTGGTCTCTATTGATCAGTCTTAATGTTATATTACTAATACCATCGACAGCCACAGAATAAAAAGCACCACTGGAGGGTTTTCACGAATAATATAGCCATTGGGCGATGTCACAATAAAGTCATCAAGCGAATGCGATGGTTCTTGATTGGTGTACACTTGGCTAATAATATTACACGTCACCGACACATGATGGTCCACAATCAATTTAACTTCATTGGCTGATTGATTTTTTGTTGGGCTCCAACACGCGTGGTTTAAATCCTAGTAAAAGACCAACGGAATCGGGTTGTGTTTGAAAGTCAATCATAAACGTGAAGAAAATACCGCAGCGATGCGTGTTTGTATTTCCTATAAGTTCAAACTTGTGTGTCCCATCGAGAAATGACTTTAAACCATATTCATTGATCAACACCACATAAATGTGTTCATAAATATCATCTATCGTATATCCACCAGAGTTCAGGGTGAGCACAGAATCATCATAGTAAAACTTGTTGTTCACATTTTCACGTATGTTGTATATTCTATTGTACGTTTCAAGTGAAACAAGCCCTAACCCATACGGTCTTTCACTCAATTCGATAGGCGGGTAAAAGTCTAGGCAGACTTCGGGTACACGTCCATGCGGTATAAATGTCTTACTTTCTGCCGACATACTGTTGACGGTTTTGCATATGCTGTGTCTTATATAAAAAAGAATAAACACAATCGTCCACACTGTTGGCTGTTAAACGTTTGCTCACGTTTCACATTATAATATACCTTGGTCACGTTTCCAAAATAGATCACTAGTTCCATGGGCGAGGGCAGATTCTCAAATCTGTCAAAGTACCATATGGTGGATCCCTCTTTTACATAGGCTACATAATGCGTTCCTAGTCCTCGGTGATCATCCAAATTTACGACACATTCCTGTTTCCAGAGTCGTGGGGGGTAATTGGTTTCACATAAACACACCTCAAAAGTGAGGAATCTTTAGTTGTTTAGCATAGCTTTCCACTTGTTGATGAGTCAGGGCACGTTTTGCTATGGCTGAGGTATTTTTTTATTTCGAGATGGCAAAATCCCAAATCCTTGTTGATAAAAGGTTGGCTTTAAATTGGCATTTCTATCCCCCATAGCAATCGTTTCCATTGTTTCATGGTGTCGCTGACTTTCTTTTAGTTGTTGCTTGCCCTGCTGTGCAGTTTTAATGGTTTTCGCCACCACACTGGCACCGCCCAAAAGTGAACCCAGAGCAGCCAAACCGGCAAATAAAGCAGGTAAAAATCCCGCTCGTTTGGGGACGGGAATCACTCGCCCTTGTTTTGAACCCCGTCCCTGACGTTTTGGAATAGAACGTCTCTGTGCTGCTCGAAGGGCTTTTCTTATTGTCAACACGTTATTTTTTTCTTTTTTTCTTTCGCAAGGGCTTGTCAACTAATGCCATAGGCCATGCTTTGACAATGACAGGGTCTTCTTTTTCGTCTTTTTCGCCACATATCTTTGTTTAACCATGATGATGATGACCAACAACCTTTCACAAGAAAGTTTAAGTGACAACTAACGAGAGGTTGTTATTTCATAATGTGGGAAATCGTTTATGGTTTTCTCCGCTTGCTTTTCATCCCATGTAAGCATGAGATGAAAGGATAATTCATCAGCTGCATTGACCATTTCATGGTTATGCACCAACATCCTAAGACCGTTTATCTCTACATGTAAATGGCTTTCATCAGGCATGGATTGTTTAATGTGAATGGTCCCATCATAGTGCAATCGATAGTGTCTTAAACCTGAAGCAAGCACATATGTCAGGTGTTGGTCATGGACTAGTGATAAATGTTTTCTATCATTTACAGGTTTTGTCACGTACACTAAAAATACAGATGGGATATATTTATAAAGCCTTTTCATTTCATACGTCTCGTAACGTTTGGTACAGACATCGTCATCGTCTTGTGGGTCTTCCACGTGAATAATACGGTGATAATTAGCCATATAGCCATTCACCGTAAGCTGAGGCACTTTGTCATAAAACTCACGCACCTTGTTATCCACATACTTTTTTTTGTAGTAACGTCTGTAGACACTTCAGGATGTTTCACATGGGTTAACCGCTTTCCCTTAAAGTCATAATCTCCCTGTTTTGTGCGTGGCACTACTGACCTATCCACATAGTGTTTATTAGCAGGATCTGTTTCTTGTTTAGGATCATGTATGTGGACAGACCTAGCTTTGGCCATCAATGCACGTCCAAAGACATCCATCGTCAACCTGCAGTAGGAAACTACTGTTTTATAACAAGGCTAGGTTCCATGTATATAGACAGCCTGCTAGCCTGTCTAAGCCTTAGTTGATATGAAGATTATTAAGCAGCAAGAGTCACTCCCTTGGGGGACATGGTTTCCCATCTCTATCCCACTTCACGTGAACAACGCCATGGTTCACTGTTTCCATCTTCCATTCGCTGCATCACTGTGGGACCTTCCGGATGTGAAAAGACCAATCTTTTGCTGACGCTCATCACAGCGCCCAATGGTCTGCGTTTTCAAAATATGTATATTTTTGCAAAATCTCTCTACCAACACCTCTAAATGTTTCTGGATCAAGTCATGTCTGGATTACAAAGTGAGAATATGGGTTATTTCACATTTTCCATGCAAGAAAATGTTATTGCTCCGGATGAGGTAAAGCCTGATTCACTCATGATTTTCGATGATGTTTCCACTGAACGACAAGGCATCATTCAAAGCTATTTCAGCATGGGGCGTCATAAACATATCGATTGCTTCTATCATGGACAAACGTATCTAAAATGTAAAAACAGTTGATTCGTGTCAATGCCAATGCCATTGTTTTATTTCACCAGGACGAGAGGATATGACGTTTCAAATGTTTACTGAATTGTGTGCCAAGTACTGGAACACTCATCGTCATGCCTGTTTGGTCATTGACAAACAAATTGAACTCAACCAAGGACGTTATCGCTTAGGATTTGATCATTTTATTACTATTTAAGGCACTGTCTCATTCCCTCTCAAGTCATTTGTCAAGACACCATGGCGTTAGCAGAGAGTCAATTGAAAAAGCATATTAATAGAGCAAAAAATCATATTCGCAAAGAGTTTCGTCAATTGAAACGATCAGATGCGGATCATGCATTGTTTATTCAACAACATTTAGCACCTCCGCCAAAAGCCATGTTGAAACCCTCTTTCAAGCCATCTGGAACGCTACCCACCGTTGCACAAGCCACACGGACGCTACGCGAGGAGCATGTGGAAGAGGAAGAGGAAGATTTGACAAGTTTTAGCGAGGTTCAGGTTGAGGATAATAATGATCAAGTGCTTACGCCTCAAAAAAGATCTCACCACTTGCAGAGTGTTTAAGAAAAACGTAATCCTTGACCATAGCCGAAACACCATCCACTTCCAAGCAAACACCATTGTCACGACTCTTGGCCACGCCTCAACATAAAGCTCAACTCAAAAACATTTATACAATCATTGTGGAGCAACACTGCAACCGTATCACATCGAACAATCTATTGGAAACACTTGCAGAGTGTTTAAGAAAAACGAAATCCTTGACCATAGCCGAAACACCACCATCCACTTCCAAGCAAACACCATTGTGCGCTATGAGGATGATAGTTTTAAAATTGGGGATTCATCCATTAAATTTGCTCGTACTAAAGCTGTCATTAAAATCATCAACTACAAATTAATACCTGGACTGTTAAAGCTGCTATTCTCTCGTACACCCTCTTCCCATGATTATACACCAGAGGACCTAGGCAAATATAAATCCATTTTATTGGACACCCATGCCCACAAAAGACAGTATGAGCCCTCTCAACAAGTGAATGCCAATATATCTCAGAAATATAAAACCATCATTGCGAAAATGTTTCCCACCAGTCAAAGTGCTCGTCGTAAAGTGTCCGCTTCGGGAGTAACATTTAAACCATTAAAACTCCTTGTGGATGTTACCTACTGGCATAATCTCAATAAGCTCGTCCATCTGCTACAGCTGTTGCATGCTTCACGTCATGCCAGCCATACAGGTCACGATTGGGAAATTCAAGATATTGAATAAGAACTTCGAAATGCCAAAATTATTGTTTATGTCCTCACCCATTAAAGTGGGCATTGCTCATGAGTTGCATCTCCCAGCTAGGCGTCGCTATCAGCGACTCAAGGTAATTTTACGAGGTGTGGATGAACTTTGGCAAGCAGACCTGGTAGAGACGATACCCTATGCAAGTGTTAACGATGGTGTACGCTATAGGTTGACAGTCATTGATGTCTATTCCAAAATGGCCTTTGTTCAACCTGTTCGTCGCAAGTCCGGCCCACTAGTAACCAAGGCCTTTCAACATAGTATTCATCAATCTACACGTCAACACCAGTTGTTACAAACCGACCAAGGGAAATAATTATTCAACAAGGATTTCTCCAGTTTTCTCAAATCTTTGGATATTCACCATTGCACCGCGTACAGCAATCTCAAAGCCAGTGTGGTCGAGCCGTTTAACCGAACATTAAAAACTCATATGTGGAAAGCGTTTACCACTCAGGGCTCTTATCGCTGGTTGGACATGTTTCCTGAGCTAGTGTTACGTTACAATGACACCAAACACAGAAGGATTGGGACCAAGCCACGCTCCGTCACCAAAAATATTCCGTGATTGGATAAACTGTTTAACCCCATAAAAACAGTGGACCCTAAACGTCACCGACTGAAAATTGGGGGTTTTGTTCGTGTGAGCAAATTTATGTCTGCCTACGATAAGGGTTACACGCCTCAGTGGGGGAAAACTATTTCGAATTCGTCAAGTCAACCTGGACAATCCAGTCACCTATTTACTCGAGGACTTCAACCATCAAATCATAAAATGGAGGTTTTATTTTCCAGAATTTCAAAAACCAGTGTTCCCGAAACATTAACTAGTGGAAAAAATGTTAAAACAAAAGGGAAACAAAATCTATGTCAAATGGTTGGGATTTAACTCTTCCTTTAATTCGTGGATATATAAATTAAATGTTGTGTGAACCTGAGTACCATGTATTTATTCATTCATGTGGTACTATAACCAAGTTTACAGCGCTCAGCGCTCACCGCGTTATGCTTGTCCACACATGTATCTCTTTCTCTCTCCACAGATGTGTCTCACTCCCTCGCTCCCCGCCCCTTCCCACCACACACAACTCGTTCAGCTATTGGCTGTCATAGGTTCTCCCCTCCTCCCCGCCCCTCCCTTACCGCTCACCGCTCTTGCTAGGGCGGTCACGTGATTTCATGTTCTATCTCTCTGGCTTCCTCCCTCCCTCCCCCTCTATGCGGGGGCCCTGCCCGCTGCTGTCTGCTCGGCTCGCTCTCTTATCGCTGTTACATAGTTGCCACTTCCTTTAACCTCTTATCGCCAGCCAGCGGTGTTGTCAGCTCGACTGACTTCCTGGAGCGCGGTAAACATTTGCATGTCTGCTAGCCGGCTCTCAACTAGCCAGCCAGCCTCGAGCAGATTTCTGTTTGCTGTTCCGGCTGCCAGCGACACACAACCAAGTTCTTTTGTTGTTGATTATAATAGCCCCGCTTTCATTCGCCTCATCCAATTATGAATTTGTCATGTTACTGATCACACTTTTACTAACAAATTAAAGACCCTCTTTAGGGATTCTGGAATATTGGCCTTCATTCATCCGTCATAGGAAATATCTGAAAAACGAGCCCTCGCCCCGTCGTTCTGCCATAGATCGCCCCATCGAAATAGCCATTGTTCTATTGACCACCGTGGCCGGTGACAGCCTTGTTCAAACACACGTAGAGCGGTACCGTCTTTGTGCTGACCACCACTTTTCATTTTTCAAATTTTAAATTATTATTTAAAATAATATTATTTTCAGCCTTAAGCCCTATGAAAATTTTAGGAAAACAAGCTATCACATTGGAAACAGGGCGTTACCCCGTGTCCCTGGACACTTCGTACACGCCTCTGGCATCATTGGTTCGCGAGATATAACAAAGAGTTTAAAGTCACGGTTTTACCCCAACATGGGTTTTCGCTTCTACTCGACACATGTATCATCGTCAAGAGGGCAACGCGACAAAAATAATGGCATGTCAACTTTTGCTCTAGTCTTAGGCGTTCCTGAGATATTACCAAAAAGATTAAAAAGACATGTTTTACCATAAAATTGCGTTTCCAAATTCCACCTATTTCAAAAAATGACCCGACCTTCAGATAAAGCGGGAAAAATACCATTCAAACGATACCACGCAAGCCCCTGTGCGACTATTCCATCACCCTTTTGCAGCAAAGCCATACGTATTCAAGCATGCACGCGACTGTAAGTAGAACTCACAACCTCCCCCTACTAACAGAGACTTGAAATTTGTTTTTGGAGTAGAAGGGCTAAAGACCTTTCATTTAGGTCCAAGAGACGTTTTTGAAAAATTCTTCGTTTCCAAAATAGTGATCATTTTTGAAAATTCATTTTCTTTTGTCCTACAGACTTGAAACTTGCTTTCTGCCTAGAAGGCATAGGGACCTTTCATTTACGTCAAACAAACTTTTTTCTAAAATTCACCGTTGCAGAAATAACGCCAATTTCAATAACAAAAATTTTCAAAATATTTTTTTAAAAACAAGATGTTCAGTAAAGAACATATAGCCCACGTTTCAGAGTGTATAATTGAATATTGGCTGTAGTAGCTTGTTGAAATACAACGTGATATACGGATATTAAACATGTATATGAGGTGCCCTCTGATAGTGCTACCGCTGTGCAAAATTTCATTCATTTCGGTTTCACCGAGTTTGAATTGATGCGGTGAATCAATTTGCGCACATACAAGGCCACTATCTGCAAACTAATGGGCTGATGACCTTGTAGTTCAGATAAAAGATGCTTCCCACAAAAAAGTATGTTGTTGCATAATTTGGTACAGATCAAATAATTAGGTTGGTCGTAATTTGATTTACGCTTTTAACATTTTGGTGGCCGCCATTCCGTTTCCGTCAAGATGGCGGCAATATAAAACGTGACCCTGAGGTGCCCCTTGCTAGTGCTACCTCTGTACCAAATTTCGTTCTATTCGGTTTTACCGTGTTTGAATTTATAGGGGGAATCGATTTGCACACATACATGGCCACTATATGCTAACTATTGGAATGATGACCTTGTAGCTTAGTCAATGAACGCTTCTCACATAAAGGTATGTTGTTGCAAAATTTGGTAGAGATCAGGTGTTAAGGTTGGTCGTAATTTGATTTGAGATTTTAACATTTGGGTGGCCGCCATTACGTTTCCGTCAGGAGGGTGACGATATAAAACATGACACTTAGTTGCCTTTTGCAAGTGCTATCTCTGTGCCAAATTTCGTTCAATTCGGTTTCAGCGTCTTTGAATTGATAGGGGGAATCGATTTGCACACATACATGGCCGCCATCCGCAAATTATTCGGCTGATGACCTTGTAGTTCAGTCAAAAGATTCTTCGTGCATAATGGTATAACGTTGAAAAATTTGGCAGTGATCAGATGAATAGGTTGGTCGTAATTTGATTTAAGCTTTTAACATTTGGGTGGCCGCCATTACGTTTTCGTCAAGATGGCGGCGATATAAAACATGACACTGAGGTGCCCTTTGCTATTGCTACCTCTGTACCCAATTTCGTTCAATTTGGTTTTACCGTGTTTGAATAGATAGGGGGAATCGATTTGCACACATACATGGCCACCATCCGCAAATTATTGCGTTGATGACTCTGTAGTTTGGTCAAACGTTTCTTCATACATAAAGGTAAAATGTTGCTAAAATTGGTAGAGATCGGATGAATAGGTTATTCGCAATTTGATTTGAGCTTTGAACATTTGTGTGGCCACCATTACGTTTCCGTCTAGATGGCGGCGATATAAAACATGACACTAAGATGCCCTTTGCTATTGCTACCTCTTACCAAATTTCGTTCAATTCGGTCTCACCGTGTTCGAATTGATAGGGGGGACAGACATTCAGAGTACACACACTCACACACAGACTCACACACACGCACACACACACACACACACACACAGAAAAAAACACAATTTTTCGCCCTGTGTTGATCTCATAAGTCTACTTTCAATTTTTGCAAAAATCGAAAGTAGATTAATACCAACACGCAAAGAGGACGTCACCCCAACGCCAACAACAACTCATTCGTTAAAATACGATCATGCGTTCGGGTGATATCGGCAAAGTTTGTAAGAAAATTAGGCTGTGAGACAGAACTGTCCCCATCCCACTACTAACCACTAGTTTCTGTCCTAAAGACTTGAAAGTCACTTTGGGGTTGGAGGAGGTAGGGACCTTTCATTTACGTCAAACAAACTTTTTTGTAAACTTCCTAGTTTCCAAAATATCAGAATGTCAGAATTAGACTGTTTTCAAAAAATACAAAAAATAAACAAGTCTTATTAATAAAAATAAAGGACAAAGAGACCATTCGTTTGCACTATTGCACAACGTCCTATCATGTTTGGTTTTCAAACAATCGCCTAATTTCGAGAACAAAAATTTTGAAATTTAAATATATATATATATATATATATATATATGAGTAGTCCATAGCAAAGCCCCTGTTAGGTCGAATCCAACGACACCTCATTTATCAAAATCCAACCATGGGTTCGCCAGATATTGGCTTAGGGTGGAGGGATCAAAAAGTTATGCTTTAGAACCCGGACTACTAACCTACTGGGGAGAAATTACAGAGGAAGACCACGACAAGAATGCATGACGGAGATAATAGAAGACATGAGGTGTACTTCATACTACCAACTGAAAAGGAAAGCAGAGAAGCGAGAAGAACGAAGAGCTGCTGCCAACCAGATTTACAGCTGATAACTAGAGACTTACGTTAATAGCCTCTATCAACATACATAATTTCAGTTTGATTGCTGTAATAGATTCTTAGTTATTGAGAACCGCCTAAATATTTCGGATGTTCGGTTTGTTGGATTTTTAATTAGGCTAGAGAGTTATGTACTATTTGATGAGGATTTTTGCATTGGATAATTATTCAAACATTCACTTTGACCGCATAATTACTGCACAAGAAATAAAATCTTAACTTTAAAATTGCGCACAGCTGCCATTTTGATGTTTTGTGAACAATTGAACTAAATTAGATGCAAGTGCATTACAATGTGTATAGACATTTACTGTACCATATTTCACTGCGCTCAGATAGATAAATCGCGAGAAAAGTCTATTAAAATGATTCACTTTCGCATGGTCGCCATGTTCGTTTTGTAGTTCACAGGTTTTTAGAGTCTCCTAGGTAAACTTCTAGTAGTGCCCTGTATCACCGAACAAAATTTCAGAGTGATATCGGTAATACGTTCGGAGATATGAAATGCCGGTGAAATAATTCGCATAGACGCGATGTTGGAATAGTGAGCTGTAATAAAATTTGAAGGGGACGGTCAGGGTCCTGCGAAACAGTACTATGAACTTACCGAGTTTCATTGTAATCGCTCCAGTCGTTGAGATCTTATTAGGGGGGGGGGGGACACACACGGACAAATGGAGATCTCATAAGCTTCTTTTTCATAAATGAAAATAGGCTAAATACCGGAAAAGCCTAAAAATTCCTATAAACATGGGAAATGTGAGGTAAACGATGAAGATGAGCACAAAGAAAGAAAGAAAGAAAGAAAGAAAGAAAGAAAGAGATAAAGAAAGAAAGAAAGAAACAACGTTTGAACAAGTAGTTCCGTGAAGAACTAAAGCCTATTATCATATACCCTACTTATGTTAATTGCCACTATCAACATACAAAATTTCAGTTTGATTGCTGTAATAGATTCGTAGATATTGAGAACCGACTAAATATTTTGGATGGCCGCCATGTTGGATTGTTATATGCATAGGCCATGGAGTCATGTACCATTAAAAGAAAGTTATTGCGTAGGTTTATTATTTTTATATATGTAGGTCTTCGAGTTATGTACTGTTACAGGAAGATTATTGTGTACGTGTAGTATTCAAACTTCAATCGCATGTTCTTGACACAAGAAGTAAAAACGAGATTTTAAAATTTCGCACAGCTGCCATCTTGTGGTAATGGAAATAAATGAGATGCCAATGGATTAACATTTGTATAAGGATTTACTGTACCAAGTTTCAGTGCACTCGGATGGTTAAATTGCGAGAAACGTCCAAGTGAATATTTATGCTTCGCGTCGCCGCCATGTTGGATTTGTGATCATCAGGTTATTGAAAGTCCTATAGGTGAACTTATGTCCATATCCCCTATGAACATAAAAGCCCCTATGAACATATACAAATCAGTTTGATTGCTGTAATAGATTCGTAGATATTTAGAACCGTCTAAATATTTTGGATGGCCGCCATGTTGGATTGTTATATGTATAGGCCATAGAGTCATGTATCATTAAAAGAAAGTTATTGCGTAGGATCATTATTCAAACATTCACTTCGATCGCATGATTACGACACAAGAAATAAAAACTTAATTTTAAATTTCGCACAGCCGCCATCTTGAGGTTATGTGAACATTTGAACTAAATTTAATACCAGTGCATTCCAATGTGTATAAACATTTGCTGTACCAAGATTCATTGCGTTTGGAGCATTAAATCACGAGAAAAGTCTATTTAAAACTTTGAAATTCGCTTGGCCGCCATGCTCGTTTTGTAGTTAACCGGTTTTTGAAAGTCTCATGGATGAACTTCCAGTAGTTCCCTTTATCTCCGTACAATATTTCAGGATGATACCGGTAATAGTTTCAGACATATAGAATGCCGGTGAAATATTTCGCACAGTCGCCATCTAGAGATTGTGTAAACAATTAAACGAAGTTAGATGTCGGTGCATTACAATGTGTATAATCATATAGTGTACCAAGTTTCATTGCGTTTAGTTGGTTAAATCGCGAGAAACGTCTATTTAAAAGTCGCAACTTCGCTTGGCCGCCATGTTAGTTTTGAAGTTACCAGGTTTTGAAAAATCACATAGGTGAACTTCTAGTACAGTGGTCGCCAAACTTTTGAGCCAGCGAGCCACCATAGCATTCATAAATCTTCTATGAGCTACCAAGGAATACTGGGCAAAAAGGAAGTAGGCAACATTGAATTAAAATTAGAATATTTTGTTTATTGCCTAAAAACATACATTTCTAGTATTAATCAAATAACAATGAAGATGGGAACTATTACAAAAAGTTACATTTTAATGAGAGGAGTGGGACTGTTTTTGGCCATCAAGTATCTTCTTGTAGTTTGGAGAGTATGTTGTAGCCGCCATTCTGATGAAGTTATCCAAGTGTTCATTGGTCAGTCTGTTTCTATAATTACTTTTAATGAATTTCATAGTGGAAAATGATGATTCACATAAGTATGTAGAGCTGAACATCGCTTTCAATCTCAATCCAAGTTGAACAAGAATTGGATATTTTTGTTTGGGAACTAGAGGCCAAATATTTCCAGTGGTAGAAAAGCTTCCAAGAGACAGATCATTTTGAAAATCAACAACTTCCATTTCCACTACAGCCTGATCTCCTCCAAAATTTTCTATAATATAAGTTGAGAAATCTTCTGCATTGATCTCAACAAAAGGGGAGTTTACGAACTGTGCCACTTTCAATATGTTTTTAAAATCTTGGAATCGTTGATCAAATTGTTCTCTGAGGTATGAAAGAATATCCACATATGCTTGGTTTTTCCTGGGGTGATGTGGAGGGTTTTGTTTGTCAACGATCTGCTTCAGACTGGGAAAGTGCTTGAATTCAAACTGGTACAATTCTTTTCCCACAGCTCGAGCTTTTTTGAAAATGACGTCACATCTGAAATCATTCCACCAATATCTGTGCCTTGAAGCTGCAAGTTCAAACCATTCAACTTTTCAGTTATATTAGTGAGAAAGGCAAAATCTTGTGGCCATGTGGGATCTTCGAGTTCAATGAAAGTCTCACCCCGTGCTTTGAAGAATTTTACTATTGCAGGAAGCAACTCTTTGAAACGTTGCAAAACTCTGCCTCTGCTAAGCCAACGAACCTCTGTGTGAAGCAACAGATCACCATACTAGCATTCTAACTCTTCTCTTAGTTCTCTAAACAGTCGAAGTGCATGCGCTCTTATTTTATTTACTACTTTGACAACTGTTTTCATGACATTGTTCATACTTAAGAACTTTCCACATAATGCTTGCTGGCGTATTATGCAATGATAAGACACACACTTTGGTATATCGCTGTCTTTTCGACACAAGGCAATAAATCCATTTTCCACGCCTATTATTGCAGGAGCTCCATCCGTAGCTAGGCCCACCAACTTCTTCACAGGAATATTTTCAGACTCAATAAGCTTTTTAATGCCTAAAATATATCCTTTCCGATAGTGTGCCCAGTAAGCGGCACAACCTTTACCAGCCCATCCTTTGTTTCAAAATTTTCAAAGACCATTCTTACAAAAACGACCAACTGAACTGTATCAACTATATCAGTTGATTCGTCAAGTTGTAAGGAAAAATAACTACAACGATCAAAGTCACTTTTCAGCTGTGAAACTACATCAGAGCTCATAGCTTTAAGTCTTCGCATCACTGTATTAGCAGAAAGCTGAACAGATGTAATAGCAGACATAATCTCGGCTTTGTTTTTGAAGTTGTCAAATAATGTAACTGCAGCATCCTAAAATGCAGCATTAATTAACTCTTCATCTTCGAACGGTTTCTTATGTTGGGCAATAACCTTGGAAACCCGGAATGACGCTTCCGTGGCTGCCTTGTTCTTGTCCAGTGTCTTAAAGAAAGTAGATTGTTGCGCATTTAGTTGAGATTTCAGCAGCATAACCTTTTCTCTTCTCAGCGTTGAATTCGGCGGATAGTCTTTTTCAATTCCACTGTGAACGGTCTTGAAATGACGCTCAACATTTCCTTTCTTCCCGACTGAGACACTCCCATTGCAAAGTAAACACACGCATTTATCCTTCACTTGCGTAAAAAAAATCGTCTCCCATTCTGCATGAAGCTGATATAATTTCGGCTTTTTGCTTGAACTAGCCTTTCTAACAACACACAAGGAAAGAGTCTAAACAACGTGCACGCATGAACTGGACACACACAACACACACGTCGATCACACACCAGAGACTGACGGACAGACCCGCGGAACGCGTAGTGGGAGTGAGGGGGATGAGTAGTGCAGATTAGCCAACTCAAGCGCAGCGTCTGAAATTTCCCCGCGAGCTACCAAAAATTTCCCTGCACGGTTTGGCGACCTCTGTTCTAGTAGTTCCCTTTATCACCGTACAGAATTCAAGGGTGTAATCGGTAGTAGTTTCGGAGATATTGAATCGTGGTGAAATGAACTTACGGAGTTTCGTTGAAATCTCTATAGCCGTTTAGATTTTATTAGGTGTGTGTGGGGGGGGGGGGGGGGGGGGAACACACACATACGCACACACAGACACACGGACAAAAGGTGATCTCATAAGCCTATTTTTTCTTAAATGAAAATAGGCTAAAAGTGGATACAAATAGTTACGACTAGAGTTTTAAACTTTGCTTCTAATAGAAAGATGTGTGTGTTTTTTGGAAATGTATATAACTGTTGTGCACGATATGAGCACGGTTATAATAATAAAATACTTATCGTTCTGACTCCCTAAGCTGTATGTTCACTCTTAAATCCAAGAGCAAAAAGCTCACAACGTTAGTAATACACTTATAACATCCTGTAATTTATATCTCGATTATACATAGTTAATATATATTCAATTTAACAACATCCAATGCACCAAGTCTTCGCATACCCATGTTTCGTAGATAATAACTATTGATGTTCCTTTGCTTAAATGAAATTGCCCATTTTCGAGATTCATACATTGTGATATGCTCAAATAGCCAACAACGTATACCAAGGATCATGGAATAGATCCGTCACTCTTAGTTATAAACGTCACTAAAGATAGAGTCGCCTCAGGCTATGAGTCGTTATGGGACTTCTGCCAACACAAAGCGAGAAATGCCATCTCTATATTTACTATATCCCACGTAAACAACGGTATTGCTTGCAAAATTGGAAATTATTGTTATATGTATGTGTAATATGTAATATAAATGCGTCTACAATTTAATACTTTGCATATACTTGGTGGTTTTAAAAAGAATCATGTCAGCTAATTACTTCTATGTTGTAACACATTTGCTAAAATTAGGTCTCTCACGGCTTTATCACTTAAATTTAGACTTATGTGAATTAAATATTAATTTATTACTGTATACTAATGCTGGTAAGTTAATATATCATCATCTACATGCCCACTGCTGTAGATTGAGAGGAATGGGCCATGATTGCCTACCCCCCTCCCTCTCTCTCTCGATGCTACACAGGGCTAACCAACAATTTCATTGAAGTAGAATCGAGTGGTCAAATGTGAACAGGACATTTAATTTCAAACTTAGCGATTGCTGCACCCAAAAATCAACAAGAAGAAAGAAAAGGAAATTGCAAACTTTATCTTTATTCAAACATACGGGACTGTATGTCTCAGAATGCTTGAACATGGTCAAAAAGGGACAACTCACCAATTTGGAACTGAAAGAATGAAAAATCTCTCCAGTCATTGACAACTTAAACATTGTGTCCTAGATTGGGAGAGAAGTGAAGTGAGTAAAGGAAAGCAACGCAAAGTGCAAAGATGAAGGAATACTGGGCTAAGAAGAAAGCCACCCGAGTTTGAAACCACGTGGTCCAAGGGGTCTCAACGAACCAAGAAGAAGGGAGGAAGGATGAATCAATTATGGAATAAGTGATGATGCTGATTTGTCATATCTACTAAGAGTAGTAAACAAGCCAGAGCACGTATTATTTACACTCTAAGTAATATATAGCAATAGAGGGTCACAGTACCGCAGACAGTTCTTGTGACGTATGAAATGTGTTGAGTGAAAGAAGATCAGAAGATGGAACCACAATCAACACGAGGCCGCATTCAACACTTCGAAACACAATCCAAAGAATGCAAACAACTCCCACCGATCGGTTTAGGGCAACCGTTGATGAGTGCCAACTACGAAACCTTAGTACTAGAATTAATTCTTCATTCGTTGGCAGAACTGCCTCAACGCAGCTTTACAGCAATCAATCAGCGCTCTCTATGAAGTGTCGTCCCCCTGACGCATACAATGCTATCGAAATCAAACAAGAAAAAGAGTAGATACCAGGTTTCTAACTTTCGTTAACGTAATTTTGCTATTATTGATTATGCCTTAATTTGCTCAAGTCCTCACCCCCATGTAATTTTGATTCCGGTGAGAAACAAATCCTAGTTACACCACTGAGTACATTCGAAGAGAACAGTAAAGTACACCAAACCGTTCCAACTCAAACGCCCTGGGATTCACGATTTTCATTGTGTATATTCTACATTATTTTACATCACAGAGCAATTATTGATTAACTGCATTACAGAAACATCTAAAATTACTGTAGAGTCGTAGAACCGGGTGTCAAAAGCATTCGGTAAAACTCATCCCAAAGCGTTTCATATCGAATAATACCGGTTCCATCTTGTACTTCCTTTACCTTTAAAATTTATCAAACGAAATGTGCAGGTTTGGTTAGTAATCAGACCACATCTCCTGTTCTAGAATCCAAAAGCCACCACTGCCTTATGTACTCTCCATTTATGTGACTTTTATTTCGCCTTGATTGGTGATAATTTTCCTTCAGGAGAAAATAAAGATTGCTCAATTTAGACTCCTTGTTAGGTAGATTTCATTAGAAAGCAAACTATTGCAATGGGTCCCATGTTTCGACTTCCGGAAAATTTCGACATATCCTCGCGTTTCACATCCCCCAGACCCCAAAACCACCGTCAGTTCAAAAGTTTATATATAATTTATGTATATATATGTATAGATATCAGTTTCTTGTGGACACGATAACTGCCGTAATTTTACACCAATCACTTTGAATTTTTTACATAATATGTATCCCCTTAAAATCTCGGTCGAGTTCGTTAATGGGCAAAATCGGTCAAAGGGGGTGAAAATGGGAGGCTTTTTTCTAAAAATTGAAATATCGCTATAACTCTCCTAATATCTGAAATATTGAATCCATTCAAAGTTCATACTATGTGTCGGATAAGGCCCTAAAATTTATGCTTGAAATGTTTTTTGATAGCACCAACCATTGACCAAAGGGGTGGGAAAATGTGTTTTTTTTTTTTTCGGGAAACATTAATCATATCTCTGTTAATAGGCACAATATCAAAACCGTACAAGATGGACAATATTCCTCCAATAATTACCTAAAACTTTTGTCTGAAAGAATTTTTGATATGACCCACCAATACGCCACAGGGAGAGCAAAATGATTTTAATTATAAGAAAATGCCATGTACCAAGAGAGGTTGCCATGACAACTTTACTTTTAATTGATAAGGGATGGGCCATCAGCAGTTGCTATGACAACGCCACTGCACGAGATCACATTCAGTTTTCCATCTGTCTGTGGGAAGCAACTTCGGTATCGGAACTGGTAGCATGCTGAACTTCTATGCCCAAGGTCACGGGTTCAAACCCGGCTGAAGTCGTCGGATTTACAAAGAGCGCTAAAAAACCCTGAGTATGCTTTCCTTCGGAGGGCAAGTTCCAGCGTTCGTTGCGAGTTGATGGTTCCGGTGGCATCTAGTAGCCAAGTTCACAGCTAGGTGTCGTTGACGTTAGTATATGGTACAAAATTAGGAACTACAACTTAAAATTGACCGTCTGCAGACCTTACCTGAATTACAGACTAATACAGTCATCACAATTAACACCGTTTATCAGATTCTACACACACCCAATGTACACGGGGTTACATGACCACGTTGTCGCAGCCCCTATACTGAGGAACCAACAAAAATCTCTGCGGGAGATAAAATTTTGCGTGAAGAAGTAACAGACTGTCAGATAGTTACACATCAGTTCCAAACCTTGCATAAGGACAGTGCGATCACAAGTATAAAAATGAACCCTAAATGACAAGAAGGTTACCATCCCAATAAGACAATAAAATGATAAAAATATGCATACAAAAACGAAAAAAAAGTTAATTAACCTCCAAATGTAAAATACTTTCTTGCAATCAATGAGGTCTGATCCTCCTACGAAAACCTGCATATTTTGCCTATTATAGCCTATCCCCTAGTTTGCCCGGTGAAATCTACCTCCGCCTTCAGGCGTGCCGAGAGGATTTTTTTTTATTTAGGTCCGTATTAATTTGAAACTTACTTGTTCAGTTTTATTTAAATGTAGCTCGCCTACCATTAATGCCCCACTCGGTTATTTATATTGCGTATTCTTTAGGGCTACTTTTGATTAGTTCGTTTCTCATCATTATTACTTTCAAATTTTGAAAATCTATATAAAAATGATTGTTTCCTGATAGTTTGTTTGTTTGTTTGTTTGTTTGTCCCTGATATGCACTTCAATAAACAAAATTTCGACACAAAAACTTTTTTCTGATATTAGCTTCGCAATGAATTCTTGTGTTAAAGCCTTTGATAGAGAAGCATGGCGATATGGTTGGTTGATAACCACGACGCCGATGGTTTTAGAGACAACGAATTACAAGAAATTTGAGAGGAGGATAGAGTAGATGTTACTCCAAAAGTCATCGAACCCTGAATCATGAGGATCATTATCACCGAGGATATCAATACATCGAACCCTGAATCATGAGGATCATTATCACCGAGGGTATCAATACATCGATCCTTAAATCTTGAGGATCATGATCTCCGAGTAGGCTATTGCGTATTCTTCTCCATCTCTCCCAGTCTTCGGACAAACATGGTGCACCAAAAAGGATCGTCCCTGTCGCTTTCATGATAATGTTGGACAATCGAGTTGGCATTCGTCCACGGTCTCTCTTTCCAAAGACATTTCCAAGGATAATCTGTTTCTCTAAACTGTCCTTCCCACGACGCATTGTGAGTCCAATGAATTTTGGTAACTCATTTATAATTGACACATCGGTGAAAAATGGCATCAAAGGAATGCGAAACATGCGTTGCCAGCACCGCATTTCAAAAGAATAATATTTTTCCAGTCTAAATCATGGAGTGTCCATGTCTGAGTTCCAAACAGAAATACTTACTGTCCTCGCATTATATCTCTCCCGGTGACGACCGTTGCATTTCTGAGAATTCAAGCCGTCAACTCCTCTACTCCTATTCATAAGACATTCCCTCACCGTGTAGGGCTCGGGAGTTCTTACGGCCGACTAAGCATAATGCAGTCAGCACACCCATTAGTGTTTTCCACGCTATTGTTGATCTGCCAATTTGAGAAATGTATTCGGTGAGACTAGTACAGTCGGTATACCTTTCCTGGAAGTAATGACGTAGCTCGCCGGCAGATATATAATGCGAGGACAGTAGCTGCGCACTGTGTGATAACGAGATAGAACGATCTTTCCACAAATGGGACATATTTTAAATTATATTTTAGGCCATAGCCGTTCTCTTCTTATTTTCGGCGGCACAGCTGCTTGAATCAGAAAAAATTGACCCAAGGTCAACATTGAATTCCTTGAAGGTACTGCCCCCGTAATTGAATTATATAGAGACCACAGTGGCTATTTTGGAAATTATAGCGAAAGTTATGGCTGTCATAGTTATGACGTGGGTAGTCATGACGTAGGCACGGATGACGCAGACGTTATGCCAGCAAGCTACTTGAGCTGAGATTCTCAGTGACGTCAGCATTTATTCGAGAAGGATCCGAGATGTACGACGCAGTCGCAGGAAACGTGGAATTCTGCTGAGGAAGAAATTATGCTATTGGAGGGGAGGCTCAAACCAATGAACGATAGTCTAAAGGAAGACGGAGATTGCTGAAACTATGGTATTTTTATTACTTTTTGGAATGCAGAATTGTGGAAATCCATTTGCAGTAGAGGCATTGATCTGGAATGTTGGTGAAATTTATTTTCAGTTTTTGAATTTTGAAAATCCGTCATGTATTGACGAAGTTGGAACTTCTAGCGATGACGCAGTAACACGCGATGGAAGGGATAGATACGCCCCTCATGAAGTTCATAAAAGGCCTTGCGCAGAAGAGAGGAGCCTCATTCCTCATTCTCTCAGATTATAAATCAATCGTCAGATTTCAAATAGTCATTTCAGTGAAACGTCGAGTGAGATTAGTAGTGAAAAAGTCGTCTTTGTAACGCGTGGCGAAGCCACTGCATAAAACGAGAGTCGAACTTACAAGCAGTGCAGGTTTACTGTGAAGTAAATCTAGGTGAAGTTGAAACGATCCTTATAACGCTTCTACAAGATTAGCTGTGAACAGTTAGCGGTCGCCTATAAGCTAATTCTCTTGTGCATTGCTACAGTAAGGACTGTAGAAAAGCTGAACAATTTCGAGGAAGTATTTTGGAAGTTATTGACAATATTAGACGACTGACAAAAGTGATTTTCTCGCCACAGGAGAAACACTTTGTATAGCCAGACTCTACGCTACGGCTGACAGGGCTAGTGAAATAGGGAGACTTCAGATTGCTTTTGTGACACAACGCTACAGTATTATGGAGCAGTCTAATATGGCAGTTTGTTCTTCTAATACTATTACCGAAGAGAAGATGGAAGGCTAAAGGACTTAATGCAATTGGGACATATTTCAACGGAGTAAGATAGCAGCATGGAACTTCGCTAATTGCTATTCCATACAAGCGAACATGTGGCGAATAAACATCTACACCCATGTTTCGTGATTAAAGGCTGAATACTATCAAACAGCAATAGAAATGATTTCATACTTTCTGTATATGAATATTTCTTCGGAAATTTATACAAAAACTTCATGGCGATTTTCAACTGGAACTTCAGGGATTTTTCAAGAGAGGTCAGGGTTGTCCCGACTCACAAAGAAGATTATTGCCGGAAGGATGTCGTTCGTCTTCGTGAAGCGGTTCGATTCTCCGATGGTGCTGTTTCTGGTTTCGAGGATGGAGCTCAGCTTTAACTTGGTGAAATGGATCCATCAACAGTCTTCTTTGGGGAATTTTCCTCTGGAACGTCAATCGGCAGATAAGGTAGTCGTGAACGTTTATTGTATTTGAGTTTCTTAGCAATATTTGAGCAACCATTTTTCCCATATTTTGTCCTCATGTATATTTTGCCCGATATTCTTGTTTGAGATTCCTATTCTCAGTACACCTTGATGAGTTATGCCTTTTTTGACGTTTTATTAAGACATTGTTATGTCATGGGCATAGTTAAATGATTTTGAATCAGTTGAGACTGATATTTAGATTTTTCAGTAATTTGCTTATTTTTGTAGTCACGATTTGACTGTAAGTTAATGATTTTTATGGCAGATTTAAATTCAGACAGCGTGTCACTTTATTAAAGTAACTCTACCCCAGTTTAATTACTTTGACCAATTTTCTGTCATCATCAAGAAGGAAGAACATTTAAATGATTTTAGAGCGTTAAAATCCAGTACGTTGTCGACGATCTTGGAAATACTAGTCGTTATTTGAATTGATTGCAACACAGACATTTATCGTCAGTCATGAACGACCATTGCATCACAGGCAATTTTGTGAAAGATGAACATTAATTATGAATTATTGAATGCATTAAATTCGTGAAACTTGTGTTAGGTTTTTTCTCATATAGAGATTTATATAACGATGTTTGCATTCCCCAGTCTAATTGGATTCTATTCGACTATTTTGCAGTTAGTCGCACTTTGTTTGATGATAGTATTTCTACACTACAATTCTTTGAAGATGTTAATCTTAAATTTTGATAGACCAGACAGGCGTATATAAGCGTATTCACTATTAAATTTGTTTGTGATTGGCAAATTTTTATTTCATTTCGATTCATGAATGAAATCCACGAAGTTTAAATGACAACAGTTTTGAAACAATTATTGATATATGAATTTTTAAGAGGAACTATGAATGTATAATCGATAGTGCAGCGGACATGTTGAAAGTCGCTGATGTATAATGCCCTTAAATAAATGAAGGAGATTCCCACAGTAATTAATGATGATAAAGATTGTGTTAGGGGAGGTTTTTGAAAATGCTGTGGAAAATTTTGATGCCGTATATTTTATATATGAATTTTGGGCTATTTTGAATGCAGTTTGTGCATTATTTTGTAAGCGAAGTATTTTCCGCTAGAGTGTATTGTCATAGTTCGTTGAAAATTAATCAAGTGAATTTACTGTTATAATTAACAAGAGTTTTGAAAGAATTTGAGATAAGATTTTGAATGAAGATTACCGTCACAAATAATTTAAATTATTACAACCTTTATTAAACCAGATTGTGACATTTACATGTATAACTAACCTTCATTGGTCGATTATATTAAACACGATTATGAATTTACCAACCGGATAAAACATGTGGTTCAATGTATTTCTTAAATTAATAATTTAAATAATTTAAATGTTGATATTGTAAATAATAAATGTAAATATCTTTGACAATAATGTGGAACGAAAGTAATGTTAAAGGCGTGTTTAAAAATTTTGTAATTATCTTCGACAATATTATAAACAATTTCTAATTGTTATAAATAATTTATGTGATTTTGTTATAAACATTTAAGAGTGTGTTTCATACTCTAAACTATGCTGATTAAACATTTGGATGATAAACTTAACAAGTTTAAGGATAGTTAAAATAATCCAGTGGGATGTGAGTTAAGCATTTGAAAGATTTGCGTCAATATGTATGAGTTGTCTTGTAGACATTTAAAGCTTTAAAAGGAGCTGAATTCTTACGCAAGTGTGGCGTGACGAGTGAGCCCCATTTGACAGGTGTGAGCCAGGTTAAAGAGTAGACCAGCCGGCCAGACATCTGGTTACAAGCGGGTGAGGTCGATACTCCGGCCTTGTGCCTATTAATAAAAGTGCAATGTTTATTAAAAGAAACCAAATGCTCTATATATGTCGTACCCTGACTTCCTCATCCAATCCAAATGTGTTATAAAATGTTACGTTATTTTGAGCTCATGGGAGCTAACATATTGTTTGATAACTTTGCAAGTCCTTTAGGAGGACGTAGTCAGATTGACATAGGCTACTGATAGCCACGTTTATTTTGTTGAGTTGTGAAAATCATACTCTTTATTTGAAAATAAAGCTCTTGTACAGTTCAAAGTTCTCGTCTTCGGTCTGGTTCATTTTTAAATGTCATGGTGAAGGTTATTGTGAGAGCATACTTTAAGGATCCTGTTGTCAACCCAATCCCCGAGATATTTATAAGAGGTAAGTAAAAGTAAGTATGAAACCCCGTCTATTTTGGTGTGTTCCACAATAATTTTTCTTGGTTACTTCTGTGTTCAAACCTCGGTAGTATCTGTCAGTGCCATTTTCATTGATGTAGCTGAGCTGGTGCGATTGATTGTTGGCAATCCGATTGAGGGGGCGGATATCTGACAGCCTACTATCCGGGTAAACGGGGACAGAAGGATTGGCACATCTAAAACGTTGGGGCTCGATTCAACATAACTGGATCACCAGGTTGAACGCCAGTAGGATTGGCAAACCTAAAACGTGTGGATCGATTAGACTCAAATAAAGAGGTTGATTCTTTGTTAGATGTCTTGGCCAATTGTAGAATTTAAGAGTGTGATTATATAGGAATTAAATGTTGTATTGTATTAGGAAAATTACACTCAGAAAAGATCAGATCTTATACGACTTGAGAAAGGTTAAATGGGCTGGAAACTTAGAAAAATCGCCTATGATCTGGAATCTTATTTTATTTGACCGGCTTATGACATTTTAGTCATATTAAAGATAAAATTAAATTATTTGGATTGTAAATGTAAATTATTTGTGATAGGATATTTTAAAATGAGCCAGTGAAATTTGAACATGTGCTTGAGTTTGTTTCAACATGAAGTGTCTTCGAAAGTTAATTATAAGGTAGTTATAAGTTAGATTTAAGACAGAAAATTGATCAAATTTATATATGGTGAAAAGTGTTGCTCAAATGTTGTTATTTTGCTCTTTTGATGTATGTCCCTACAGCAGTCTAATTTTTGAATAATATTGTAATGGCAGATGAAAGTTTGAAGATGATGTTAGCGGAGATGTCTGCTAACATGAATAGTAATATGAAGCAGATGATGGAGGAGAATGCTAGTAATTTGTCTGCTAACTTGAAAGCAAGCATGAATAGTAGTATGAAGCAGATGCTGAATGAAAGTATGAAGGAGAATAATAGTCGAATGGAGGAGAATGTTAGTAATTTGTCTGCTAATTTGAATGCAAGAATGGAGGAGAATGCTAGTAATTTGTCTGCCAATTTGACAGCTAGCATGGATGAAAGTTTGAAGGGTCTTCAGACTAGTTCTGCTAACTTAGAGGATAATATGTCGCGTTTACAGATTAATACCCAAGGAATTGAGAATACTGTAACTGACATCCGCTCAGACGTGTCCAATGTTAAAATAGATGTTGCTAATGTGCATAAAGATCTTACAATGTTGAATTTAGATGTTGCTAATGTCCGTAGTGATATTTCTTGTGCTAGGGCTGAGGTAGTTGTTGTCAAAAATGATGTTGCGACTGTCCAAGACAAGCTTGAGGAAGTCCAAAGAGGAATCCAAAATGTTAGAACTGATGTGTCCAATGTTCAGGTTGATATTAATAACATTCATTCGGATGTAAACGAGATGCAAAGTGACATAAATAAAATTCAAGTAGAGGTCAACACAGTTTTCGTAGACGTTGCTAAAGTCCAAACTGATGTAAATAAAGTCAGGGAAGAGATAGAAAATTCGAAAACCCTTTGTACACGTAATATAAGTGCATTAACGACTAGGCTAGTTGATGAGTCAGTTAGAACGACAGCGTCTTTAGAAGGTTTAAAGTTTGATGTAGAGGTCATGAGAACCCAAGTATTAGACCATAATAAAGTATTGAAAGAGGATATCGGAATAGACATAGCAGAAATGTTAACGGCAAATGTAGCAATATGGAAAGAAGAGTGGATTAGGTCAAGTGGGGAACATGTAACCCAAATTCAGGATCGTATTGAAAGGAAACTTGCCAGTACTCAAATTGATATTAACAATGAAGTAGTACAGATTAGGAAAGATTTAAGCGTCAGGATGGATTCGCTATCCGAAAGACAAGTTGAAGATAGAACACAATTAGGTCAGGATGTGCAAACATTAAAATCTGCATTCGAGGAACAGATTCATAAAGTTGTCTCTGATGTCAATGAAACGACGAGTAAACTACAGAATTTGAAGTTAGGAGAGGCTAATTTAATGGAGACCTACAAAGAAGAGTTAATCAAGAAAGTCTTAACGGAAATCACTGACAAGGATACAGTAGGCTTGGCTTGCGAAACTAGTAGGAATTATGCCAGAAGATATAACCTAGATCCAGAAGAGAGAGACGTGACTCCTGAAGAACGTATATCCAGATTCAGGGAGGAAGATGACGAGAGGAATATGGAACCTGAATGGAACTATCGAGATAGTGGGAAAAACTACCCGGATTCATATCCGAGGAACGTAACGGTCATCAGGAATTTTGAAGATAAACCGCAAAAATTCAGTAACACGGATAGTTTGACACCTATCGAATATGTAAGGAACCTCAAAGATTATTTCATCGAAGCTCACATTCCCAGAGAGAGAGAGATGAAGATAGTGGAGAGATATTTGATTGGAGGACCCCTCGAATGGTTTCGCGCATTTAGATACACATTCAGTAACTTTGACGAGTTTGCAGAGGCATTAATCAAACGATTTTGGTCCATAGAAGCGCAGAATTCGTTAAGAGCGGAGGTGTATTCAAGAAAATACTCCGGTACTCTTCCAACGCGGTACGCTGATTTCTTTACGAGTCAATTATCCCGCTTGAGATTCTTACAACCCCCATTGTCCACGGAGCAACTTATTGATGCGATTTCTCGTATGCTGCCAGTTGAGGTGAGAAGACTAATAATTTCGTCCAACATCAGGGATTTAACCAGCATGGATGAATTACTGAGGAGGTTAGACTACACAAGTCCAATGCCTAACGTGGTACAGAAAGGTCAAAGGCATGACTTTAAAGAAATAAATACTGTATATATGGACCAAGTCCAACAAACTGACAAGCCAGATGAGGAGAAAACTGACAATGTAGGTCCTCACAGGAACAATCAGTTTCGAAATAACAGATCGCAAGGTTACCGACCGTATCAACAGAGAAGAGGCTGGAACTATAACCGAGGAAATTACAATGGAAGAGGCAGATATTATAACAATAATGGTTATAACCGAAATTATAACAGGAATAACCAGAGCCAAAACAGAAATCAGAATCCTCAAGGTCAGGTTATGACACCCGATCAGTATCAGGAAAGAGAGAAGGAAAGCCAGCAATACCTGAAAGAATTACGGAAAAAAGAAGCCGACAACCAAAAGAAAAGACAGGGTTGTAATCGATCCTGGGCCTTCTACGAGCCAACAGAATTTTGAGGTCGGTAACACAAAACAAAAACGCCAATTTCTCAACGTCAGTGAGAACCTGTAAATACATTGCCACACCACACCTGATTACGATTAATGAGATATATGAAGTGACTGATGAAGATTTGCTAGAAGAGAAGGGTATAGTTAAAGAAGAAAGACCATGTGCTTTACCTATTATTTCTGTACGGATAGATGGACAACAGTATAAAGCCCTGATGGATACTGGTGCAATTATCTCCATCATTTCAGAGGAATGTTATCAAAGTCTGCTAAGAGGAGAGAACATGACAGTTCTACCTGTTTCTACCGTCAAAGTGAGAGGGATATTCCAAGATAAGGCAGTGAAGTGCAAGATTCAAGTGTTATTGAACTTTGAGATCAATGGAAGGAATTATGAACAGATCTTCATTGTGGTGAGCAAGATCAATTTTGATATGGTGCTTGGAATCGATTTTATATCGAAGGTCGGAGCTATTATTGACATGAAGAACAGAAGTATTAGCTTTAATGATGGGTACATAATCACAGAAGAGATAGAAAAACAGGACGTGAAAAACAGTCTGGAAATAGACCTTAGGGAAGAAATTTTGAATACTATAGTTAATGAAGTGGAAAATTTAGCAGAAATACCCAGTAGAAAAACTGAAGGATTTGAAGAAATTCAGGGGGAATTAGAGGATCTGATAAAGGAATTCCAAGATATTTTCGATGAAAAGCCTGGACGATTAAGGATTATAAATACAAGATAAGGCTGACAGATGAAACCCCTTACCAGAAGAGAATATACCCCATTCCTGAGAAATACTATCAAGAAGTACGAGGGTTAATCAGAAAAATGGAGGTAGACGGGATTATTAAAAAACAGGCGTCGTCTTATATAAACCCCATCACAGTAGTGAAGAAAAGTAATGGTCAGATACGTCTTTGTCTCGATGCCAGGACCATTAACTTGAAGATTCTTCCAGAAAATGACCGACCACCCAAGATTAGAGATCTGCTTCGAAAATTCAAAGGGAGAGCATGTTTCAGCGTTCTTGACTTGACGTCTTCATTTTATCAAGTTCAGCTAGAAGAAGATAGTATGCAGTACACTGGATTCCTATTTGACCAGACGTCATGGGTCTTTGTCCGAATGCCTTTTGGTATGGTTAACAGTGGACCAGCACTTATTCGAGCACTTGATAGTAAGCTCACTGACGAAGTGAAAGAAAATGTAATCTGCTACATCGACGATTTAATCGTATTTTCACCCAGCGCCGCAGAACATTTAGTGCACTTGAGAAAGTTGTTCGAGAATTTACGGGAGGCCAATATCAAGGTGAATTTTGGAAAATGTCAATTCTTGAAGCAGGAGATAAATTACTTGGGGCATACTATTGATAAAGATGGATATCATCCAAACATGAAAAAAGTAGATGCGATCACGAGATTTCCAAAGCCAACTAAGGTGAAACAAGTCAGAGAATTTGTAGGAGCATGCCAATTTATTATCAGCCACTGTCCAAGATACTCGGAAATTATGGCTCCTCTGTATGACTTACTCAAGAAGAATAACAGATGGAAATGGAGTACCGCTGCAGACGAGGCTTTTGAGAAAGCAAAAGAGATGCTCAGAAATAATGTGAAACTGGAGTACCCAGACTTTGAGAAGGTGTTCTATATTGAGTCTGATGCATCAAGAGTAGGCATTAGTGCAGTCTTATACCAGAAAGACGAGGCAGGCAACAAGCACTACATTGCGTTCACTAGTCGGAAGTTGAAGAAGCACGAGGAAAATTACTTCACGACGGAGCTTGAAGCGTTAGCTTTTGTAACAGCATTGCAAGCCTGGAAGAAAATACTGCTGGGACATAAGGTCATCATTATTACTGACCATAAAGCACTACAGTTTATGCTGCAAACTGACATGTCGAGTGATAGATTGACACGTTGGGCTTTGTTCACCCAACAGTTTAACGCCACTATCGTCCACCAGCCTGGGAAAGATAACTTACTGGCTGATGCTCTATCACGTAACCCTATTAAAAATGTGCAGATACACCATGTACAATTGGAGCAAAAAGATCAAGAAACCGTTAGGAGATTAGCCCGAATCGGTGTGTCACAGAAGAGACACGCTCCAATAAGGAAAATGTACAGGTTCCTCAAGGGTTACATGGACAATACTGATGTTGACTATGCAGTTACACGGAGAAATTCACGACACTTTGTCTTGAGTGGAGACATCGTATGCAAGTATGCTGACTCTGCGCATACAAAACTCCGAATAGTCGTGCCACCTAAACTTGTTGTCAATTTAGTGTGGGTAGCTCATCACGCAACTGGACATGCCGGTTTAGATAAGACTCTTAATACTCTTAAAGAGAGATTTATCTGGACTAACATGCGTTCCAGCATTGCCAAGGTCATTAGATCATGTGACAAATGTCAAAGAGCAAAGTATGCTTCTGCTTTATTAAAAGGAAAACCGAAGGCTATGATTCCTTCTAAGCCAAACGAACTTATGGCGACGGATATATTTGGCCCCTGTCCGAAGGGATATCAGGGTAACCAGTACCTGTTGGTTACCGTAGATGTTTTCTCATAATTTGTTACAATGAGTCCCATGCAGAAAGCGAACACAAGGAACGTAGTAAGCAGACTGGAAAATGCTGTATTTCCTAAAGCTGGTATACCAGAATATCTACTGTCAGATCATGGAACGCAGTTTACGTCCGTGGAATTTGCAGCGGACATGGAAAGGCTTGGCATTAAGCACTTATTTTCAAGCGTGCGTTACCCAGAATCGAATTCCTCAGAAAGATATATGGCTGAATTTTCGAAATTCTGTCGAATTTTCTGTCCAAATGATCATTCTGGTTGGGTGAGATTTGTACCCCTTATAGAGGAATGTCTGAACTCTACAGTGCAGGAGAGCACAGGAGAAGTGCCAATGCGACTTCATCTTGGAAGAAACCCAGAAAGGCCGTGGGATAATCTTTTCAACCACATTCGTAGAGATCCCGACTTAGGAAGGCAGCAGAGGATTGACAAGGCGAAGGAACAACTCCAGAAAGCAGCAGAGAAACGATTGAAAAGAGTAGCTGGAAAACGCTTTGGTGCACCCTTACAAGTTGGAAATCTTGTATTGTTACGCAGACCTGTCAAGGCTGATATGAGCAAGAAAATATACCCCAAATTTGGAAATGTATTCATGGGGCCGTTTAGGATTACGAACGCCTATGGAAACAACTGCTATGAACTCCACGATGATGAGAATAATGTCATTTACGGCAAGTTCAATGCTGGAAATTTAAAAAGATACTATCCTAGAGTAAGCCAGTAATAATTCAATTTCGTGTTCAAGAGAGTTGAGGTACATGTAACACTGAGTTTAAAAACAATTTGCAACTGTTTTTAAAACGTGGTGAGAGGAGAATGCCCCCGTAATTGAATTATATAGAGACCACAGTGGCTATTTTGGAAATTATAGCGAAAGTTATGGCTGTCATAGTTATGACGTGGGTAGTCATGACGTAGGCACGGATGACGCAGACGTTATGCCAGCAGGCTACTTGAGCTGAGATTCTCAGTGACGTCAGCATTTATTCGAGAAGGATCCGAGATGTACGACGCAGTCGCAGGAAACGTGGAATTCTGCTGAGGAAGAAATTATGCTATTGGAGGGGAGGCTCAAACCAATGAACGATAGTCTAAAGGAAGACGGAGATTGCTGAAACTATGGTATTTTTATTACTTTTTGGAATGCAGAATTGTGGAAATCCATTTGCAGTAGAGGCATTGATCTGGAATTTTGGTGAAATTTATTTTCAGTTTTTGAATTTTGAAAATCCGTCATGTATTGACGAAGTTGGAACTTCTAGCGATGACGCAGTAACACGCGATGGAAGGGATAGATACGCCCCTCATGAAGTTCATAAAAGGCCTTGCGCAGAAGAGAGGAGCCTCATTCCTCATTCTCTCAGATTATAAATCAATCGTCAGATTTCAAATAGTCATTTCAGTGAAACGTCGAGTGAGATTAGTAGTGAAAAAGTCGTCTTTGTAACGCGTGGCGAAGCCACTGCATAAAACGAGAGTCGAACTTACAAGCAGTGCAGGTTTACTGTGAAGTAAATCTAGGTGAAGTTGAAACGATCCTTATAACGCTTCTACAAGATTAGCTGTGAACAGTTAGCGGTCGCCTATAAGCTAATTCTCTTGTGCATTGCTACAGTAAGGACTGTAGAAAAGCTGAACAATTTCGAGGAAGTATTTTGGAAGTTATTGACAATATTAGACGACTGACAAAAGTGATTTTCTCGCCACAGGAGAAACACTTTGTATAGCCAGACTCTACGCTACGGCTGACAGGGCTAGTGAAATAGGGAGACTTCAGATTGCTTTTGTGACACAACGCTACAGTATTATGGAGCAGTCTAATATGGCAGTTTGTTCTTCTAATACTATTACCGAAGAGAAGATGGAAGGCTAAAGGACTTAATGCAATTGGGACATATTTCAACGGAGTAAGATAGCAGCATGGAACTTCGCTAATTGCTATTCCATACAAGCGAACATGTGGCGAATAAACATCTACACCCATGTTTCGTGATTAAAGGCTGAATACTATCAAACAGCAATAGAAATGATTTCATACTTTCTGTATATGAATATTTCTTCGGAAATTTATACAAAAACTTCATGGCGATTTTCAACTGGAACTTCAGGGATTTTTCAAGAGAGGTCAGGGTTGTCCCGACTCACAAAGAAGATTATTGCCGGAAGGATGTCGTTCGTCTTCGTGAAGCGGTTCGATTCTCCGATGGTGCTGTTTCTGGTTTCGAGGATGGAGCTCAGCTTTAACTTGGTGAAATGGATCCATCAACAGTCTTCTTTGGGGAATTTTCCTCTGGAACGTCAATCGGCAGATAAGGTAGTCGTGAACGTTTATTGTATTTGAGTTTCTTAGCAATATTTGAGCAACCATTTTTCCCATATTTTGTCCTCATGTATATTTTGCCCGATATTCTTGTTTGAGATTCCTATTCTCAGTACACCTTGATGAGTTATGCCTTTTTTGACGTTTTATTAAGACATTGTTATGTCATGGGCATAGTTAAATGATTTTGAATCAGTTGAGACTGATATTTAGATTTTTCAGTAATTTGCTTATTTTTGTAGTCACGATTTGACTGTAAGTTAATGATTTTTATGGCAGATTTAAATTCAGACAGCGTGTCACTTTATTAAAGTAACTCTACCCCAGTTTAATTACTTTGACCAATTTTCTGTCATCATCAAGAAGGAAGAACATTTAAATGATTTTAGAGCGTTAAAATCCAGTACGTTGTCGACGATCTTGGAAATACTAGTCGTTATTTGAATTGATTGCAACACAGACATTTATCGTCAGTCATGAACGACCATTGCATCACAGGCAATTTTGTGAAAGATGAACATTAATTATGAATTATTGAATGCATTAAATTCGTGAAACTTGTGTTAGGTTTTTTCTCATATAGAGATTTATATAACGATGTTTGCATTCCCCAGTCTAATTGGATTCTATTCGACTATTTTGCAGTTAGTCGCACTTTGTTTGATGATAGTATTTCTACACTACAATTCTTTGAAGATGTTAATCTTAAATTTTGATAGACCAGACAGGCGTATATAAGCGTATTCACTATTAAATTTGTTTGTGATTGGCAAATTTTTATTTCATTTCGATTCATGAATGAAATCCACGAAGTTTAAATGACAACAGTTTTGAAACAATTATTGATATATGAATTTTTAAGTGGAACTATGAATGTATAATCGATAGTGCAGCGGACATGTTGAAAGTCGCTGATGTATAATGCCCTTAAATAAATGAAGGAGATTCCCACAGTAATTAATGATGATAAAGATTGTGTTAGGGGAGGTTTTTGAAAATGCTGTGGAAAATTTTGATGCCGTATATTTTATATATGAATTTTGGGCTATTTTGAATGCAGTTTGTGCATTATTTTGTAAGCGAAGTATTTTCCGCTAGAGTGTATTGTCATAGTTCGTTGAAAATTAATCAAGTGAATTTACTGTTATAATTAACAAGAGTTTTGAAAGAATTTGAGATAAGATTTTGAATGAAGATTACCGTCACAAATAATTTAAATTATTACAACCTTTATTAAACCAGATTGTGACATTTACATGTATAACTAACCTTCATTGGTCGATTATATTAAACACGATTATGAATTTACCAACCGGATAAAACATGTGGTTCAATGTATTTCTTAAATTAATAATTTAAATAATTTAAATGTTGATATTGTAAATAATAAATGTAAATATCTTTGACAATAATGTGGAACGAAAGTAATGTTAAAGGCGTGTTTAAAAATTTTGTAATTATCTTCGACAATATTATAAACAATTTCTAATTGTTATAAATAATTTATGTGATTTTGTTATAAACATTTAAGAGTGTGTTTCATACTCTAAACTATGCTGATTAAACATTTGGATGATAAACTTAACAAGTTTAAGGATAGTTAAAATAATCCAGTGGGATGTGAGTTAAGCATTTGAAAGATTTGCGTCAATATGTATGAGTTGTCTTGTAGACATTTAAAGCTTTAAAAGGAGCTGAATTCTTACGCAAGTGTGGCGTGACGAGTGAGCCCCATTTGACAGGTGTGAGCCAGGTTAAAGAGTAGACCAGCCGGCCAGACATCTGGTTACAAGCGGGTGAGGTCGATACTCCGGCCTTGTGCCTATTAATAAAAGTGCAATGTTTATTAAAAGAAACCAAATGCTCTATATATGTCGTACCCTGACTTCCTCATCCAATCCAAATGTGTTATAAAATGTTACGTTATTTTGAGCTCATGGGAGCTAACATATTGTTTGATAACTTTGCAAGTCCTTTAGGAGGACGTAGTCAGATTGACATAGGCTACTGATAGCCACGTTTATTTTGTTGAGTTGTGAAAATCATACTCTTTATTTGAAAATAAAGCTCTTGTACAGTTCAAAGTTCTCGTCTTCGGTCTGGTTCATTTTTAAATGTCATGGTGAAGGTTATTGTGAGAGCATACTTTAAGGATCCTGTTGTCAACCCAATCCCCGAGATATTTATAAGAGGTAAGTAAAAGTAAGTATGAAACCCCGTCTATTTTGGTGTGTTCCACAATAATTTTTCTTGGTTACTTCTGTGTTCAAACCTCGGTAGTATCTGTCAGTGCCATTTTCATTGATGTAGCTGAGCTGGTGCGATTGATTGTTGGCAATCCGATTGAGGGGGCGGATATCTGACAGCCTACTATCCGGGTAAACGGGGACAGAAGGATTGGCACATCTAAAACGTTGGGGCTCGATTCAACATAACTGGATCACCAGGTTGAACGCCAGTAGGATTGGCAAACCTAAAACGTGTGGATCGATTAGACTCAAATAAAGAGGTTGATTCTTTGTTAGATGTCTTGGCCAATTGTAGAATTTAAGAGTGTGATTATATAGGAATTAAATGTTGTATTGTATTAGGAAAATTACACTCAGAAAAGATCAGATCTTATACGACTTGAGAAAGGTTAAATGGGCTGGAAACTTAGAAAAATCGCCTATGATCTGGAATCTTATTTTATTTGACCGGCTTATGACATTTTAGTCATATTAAAGATAAAATTAAATTATTTGGATTGTAAATGTAAATTATTTGTGATAGGATATTTTAAAATGAGCCAGTGAAATTTGAACATGTGCTTGAGTTTGTTTCAACATGAAGTGTCTTCGAAAGTTAATTATAAGTAGTTATAAGTTAGATTTAAGACAGAAAATTGATCAAATTTATATATGGTGAAAAGTGTTGCTCAAATGTTGTTATTTTGCTCTTTTGATGTATGTCCCTACAGCAGTCTAATTTTTGAATAATATTGTAATGGCAGATGAAAGTTTGAAGATGATGTTAGCGGAGATGTCTGCTAACATGAATAGTAATATGAAGCAGATGATGGAGGAGAATGCTAGTAATTTGTCTGCTAACTTGAAAGCAAGCATGAATAGTAGTATGAAGCAGATGCTGAATGAAAGTATGAAGGAGAATAATAGTCGAATGGAGGAGAATGTTAGTAATTTGTCTGCTAATTTGAATGCAAGAATGGAGGAGAATGCTAGTAATTTGTCTGCCAATTTGACAGCTAGCATGGATGAAAGTTTGAAGGGTCTTCAGACTAGTTCTGCTAACTTAGAGGATAATATGTCGCGTTTACAGATTAATACCCAAGGAATTGAGAATACTGTAACTGACATCCGCTCAGACGTGTCCAATGTTAAAATAGATGTTGCTAATGTGCATAAAGATCTTACAATGTTGAATTTAGATGTTGCTAATGTCCGTAGTGATATTTCTTGTGCTAGGGCTGAGGTAGTTGTTGTCAAAAATGATGTTGCGACTGTCCAAGACAAGGTTGAGGAAGTCCAAAGAGGAATCCAAAATGTTAGAACTGATGTGTCCAATGTTCAGGTTGATATTAATAACATTCATTCGGATGTAAACGAGATGCAAAGTGACATAAATAAAATTCAAGTAGAGGTCAACACAGTTTTCGTAGACGTTGCTAAAGTCCAAACTGATGTAAATAAAGTCAGGGAAGAGATAGAAAATTCGAAAACCCTTTGTACACGTAATATAAGTGCATTAACGACTAGGCTAGTTGATGAGTCAGTTAGAACGACAGCGTCTTTAGAAGTTTAAAGTTTGATGTAGAGGTCATGAGAACCCAAGTATTAGACCATAATAAAGTATTGAAAGAGGATATCGAAATAGACATAGCAGAAATGTTAACGGCAAATGTAGCAATATGGAAAGAAGAGTGGATTAGGTCAAGTGGGGAACATGTAACCCAAATTCAGGATCGTATTGAAAGGAAACTTGCCAGTACTCAAATTGATATTAACAATGAAGTAGTACAGATTAGGAAAGATTTAAGCGTCAGGATGGATTCGCTATCCGAAAGACAAGTTGAAGATAGAACACAATTAGGTCAGGATGTGCAAACATTAAAATCTGCATTCGAGGAACAGATTCATAAAGTTGTCTCTGATGTCAATGAAACGACGAGTAAACTACAGAATTTGAAGTTAGGAGAGGCTAATTTAATGGAGACCTACAAAGAAGAGTTAATCAAGAAAGTCTTAACGGAAATCACTGACAAGGATACAGTAGGCTTGGCTTGCGAAACTAGTAGGAATTATGCCAGAAGATATAACCTAGATCCAGAAGAGAGAGACGTGACTCCTGAAGAACGTATATCCAGATTCAGGGAGGAAGATGACGAGAGGAATATGGAACCTGAATGGAACTATCGAGATAGTGGGAAAAACTACCCGGATTCATATCCGAGGAACGTAACGGTCATCAGGAATTTTGAAGATAAACCGCAAAAATTCAGTAACACGGATAGTTTGACACCTATCGAATATGTAAGGAACCTCAAAGATTATTTCATCGAAGCTCACATTCCCAGAGAGAGAGAGATGAAGATAGTGGAGAGATATTTGATTGGAGGACCCCTCGAATGGTTTCGCGCATTTAGATACACATTCAGTAACTTTGACGAGTTTGCAGAGGCATTAATCAAACGATTTTGGTCCATAGAAGCGCAGAATTCGTTAAGAGCGGAGGTGTATTCAAGAAAATACTCCGGTACTCTTCCAACGCGGTACGCTGATTTCTTTACGAGTCAATTATCCCGCTTGAGATTCTTACAACCCCCATTGTCCACGGAGCAACTTATTGATGCGATTTCTCGTATGCTGCCAGTTGAGGTGAGAAGACTAATAATTTCGTCCAACATCAGGGATTTAACCAGCATGGATGAATTACTGAGGAGGTTAGACTACACAAGTCCAATGCCTAACGTGGTACAGAAAGGTCAAAGGCATGACTTTAAAGAAATAAATACTGTATATATGGACCAAGTCCAACAAACTGACAAGCCAGATGAGGAGAAAACTGACAATGTAGGTCCTCACAGGAACAATCAGTTTCGAAATAACAGATCGCAAGGTTACCGACCGTATCAACAGAGAAGAGGCTGGAACTATAACCGAGGAAATTACAATGGAAGAGGCAGATATTATAACAATAATGGTTATAACCGAAATTATAACAGGAATAACCAGAGCCAAAACAGAAATCAGAATCCTCAAGGTCAGGTTATGACACCCGATCAGTATCAGGAAAGAGAGAAGGAAAGCCAGCAATACCTGAAAGAATTACGGAAAAAAGAAGCCGACAACCAAAAGAAAAGACAGGGTTGTAATCGATCCTGGGCCTTCTACGAGCCAACAGAATTTTGAGGTCGGTAACACAAAACAAAAACGCCAATTTCTCAACGTCAGTGAGAACCTGTAAATACATTGCCACACCACACCTGATTACGATTAATGAGATATATGAAGTGACTGATGAAGATTTGCTAGAAGAGAAGGGTATAGTTAAAGAAGAAAGACCATGTGCTTTACCTATTATTTCTGTACGGATAGATGGACAACAGTATAAAGCCCTGATGGATACTGGTGCAATTATCTCCATCATTTCAGAGGAATGTTATCAAAGTCTGCTAAGAGGAGAGAACATGACAGTTCTACCTGTTTCTACCGTCAAAGTGAGAGGGATATTCCAAGATAAGGCAGTGAAGTGCAAGATTCAAGTGTTATTGAACTTTGAGATCAATGGAAGGAATTATGAACAGATCTTCATTGTGGTGAGCAAGATCAATTTTGATATGGTGCTTGGAATCGATTTTATATCGAAGGTCGGAGCTATTATTGACATGAAGAACAGAAGTATTAGCTTTAATGATGGGTACATAATCACAGAAGAGATAGAAAAACAGGACGTGAAAAACAGTCTGGAAATAGACCTTAGGGAAGAAATTTTGAATACTATAGTTAATGAAGTGGAAAATTTAGCAGAAATACCCAGTAGAAAAACTGAAGGATTTGAAGAAATTCAGGGGGAATTAGAGGATCTGATAAAGGAATTCCAAGATATTTTCGATGAAAAGCCTGGACGATTAAGGATTATAAATACAAGATAAGGCTGACAGATGAAACCCCTTACCAGAAGAGAATATACCCCATTCCTGAGAAATACTATCAAGAAGTACGAGGGTGAATCAGAAAAATGGAGGTAGACGGGATTATTAAAAAACAGGCGTCGTCTTATATAAACCCCATCACAGTAGTGAAGAAAAGTAATGGTCAGATACGTCTTTGTCTCGATGCCAGGACCATTAACTTGAAGATTCTTCCAGAAAATGACCGACCACCCAAGATTAGAGATCTGCTTCGAAAATTCAAAGGGAGAGCATGTTTCAGCGTTCTTGACTTGACGTCTTCATTTTATCAAGTTCAGCTAGAAGAAGATAGTATGCAGTACACTGGATTCCTATTTGACCAGACGTCATGGGTCTTTGTCCGAATGCCTTTTGGTATGGTTAACAGTGGACCAGCACTTATTCGAGCACTTGATAGTAAGCTCACTGACGAAGTGAAAGAAAATGTAATCTGCTACATCGACGATTTAATCGTATTTTCACCCAGCGCCGCAGAACATTTAGTGCACTTGAGAAAGTTGTTCGAGAATTTACGGGAGGCCAATATCAAGGTGAATTTTGGAAAATGTCAATTCTTGAAGCAGGAGATAAATTACTTGGGGCATACTATTGATAAAGATGGATATCATCCAAACATGAAAAAAGTAGATGCGATCACGAGATTTCCAAAGCCAACTAAGGTGAAACAAGTCAGAGAATTTGTAGGAGCATGCCAATTTATTATCAGCCACTGTCCAAGATACTCGGAAATTATGGCTCCTCTGTATGACTTACTCAAGAAGAATAACAGATGGAAATGGAGTACCGCTGCAGACGAGGCTTTTGAGAAAGCAAAAGAGATGCTCAGAAATAATGTGAAACTGGAGTACCCAGACTTTGAGAAGGTGTTCTATATTGAGTCTGATGCATCAAGAGTAGGCATTAGTGCAGTCTTATACCAGAAAGACGAGGCAGGCAACAAGCACTACATTGCGTTCACTAGTCGGAAGTTGAAGAAGCACGAGGAAAATTACTTCACGACGGAGCTTGAAGCGTTAGCTTTTGTAACAGCATTGCAAGCCTGGAAGAAAATACTGCTGGGACATAAGGTCATCATTATTACTGACCATAAAGCACTACAGTTTATGCTGCAAACTGACATGTCGAGTGATAGATTGACACGTTGGGCTTTGTTCACCCAACAGTTTAACGCCACTATCGTCCACCAGCCTGGGAAAGATAACTTACTGGCTGATGCTCTATCACGTAACCCTATTAAAAATGTGCAGATACACCATGTACAATTGGAGCAAAAAGATCAAGAAACCGTTAGGAGATTAGCCCGAATCGGTGTGTCACAGAAGAGACACGCTCCAATAAGGAAAATGTACAGGTTCCTCAAGGGTTACATGGACAATACTGATGTTGACTATGCAGTTACACGGAGAAATTCACGACACTTTGTCTTGAGTGGAGACATCGTATGCAAGTATGCTGACTCTGCGCATACAAAACTCCGAATAGTCGTGCCACCTAAACTTGTTGTCAATTTAGTGTGGGTAGCTCATCACGCAACTGGACATGCCGGTTTAGATAAGACTCTTAATACTCTTAAAGAGAGATTTATCTGGACTAACATGCGTTCCAGCATTGCCAAGGTCATTAGATCATGTGACAAATGTCAAAGAGCAAAGTATGCTTCTGCTTTATTAAAAGGAAAACCGAAGGCTATGATTCCTTCTAAGCCAAACGAACTTATGGCGACGGATATATTTGGCCCCTGTCCGAAGGGATATCAGGGTAACCAGTACCTGTTGGTTACCGTAGATGTTTTCTCATAATTTGTTACAATGAGTCCCATGCAGAAAGCGAACACAAGGAACGTAGTAAGCAGACTGGAAAATGCTGTATTTCCTAAAGCTGGTATACCAGAATATCTACTGTCAGATCATGGAACGCAGTTTACGTCCGTGGAATTTGCAGCGGACATGGAAAGGCTTGGCATTAAGCACTTATTTTCAAGCGTGCGTTACCCAGAATCGAATTCCTCAGAAAGATATATGGCTGAATTTTCGAAATTCTGTCGAATTTTCTGTCCAAATGATCATTCTGGTTGGGTGAGATTTGTACCCCTTATAGAGGAATGTCTGAACTCTACAGTGCAGGAGAGCACAGGAGAAGTGCCAATGCGACTTCATCTTGGAAGAAACCCAGAAAGGCCGTGGGATAATCTTTTCAACCACATTCGTAGAGATCCCGACTTAGGAAGGCAGCAGAGGATTGACAAGGCGAAGGAACAACTCCAGAAAGCAGCAGAGAAACGATTGAAAAGAGTAGCTGGAAAACGCTTTGGTGCACCCTTACAAGTTGGAAATCTTGTATTGTTACGCAGACCTGTCAAGGCTGATATGAGCAAGAAAATATACCCCAAATTTGGAAATGTATTCATGGGGCCGTTTAGGATTACGAACGCCTATGGAAACAACTGCTATGAACTCTACGATGATGAGAATAATGTCATTTACGGCAAGTTCAATGCTGGAAATTTAAAAAGATACTATCCTAGAGTAAGCCAGTAATAATTCAATTTCGTGTTCAAGAGAGTTGAGGTACATGTAACACTGAGTTTAAAAACAATTTGCAACTGTTTTTAAAACGTGGTGAGAGGAGAATGCCCCCGTAATTGAATTATATAGAGACCACAGTGGCTATTTTGGAAATTATAGCGAAAGTTATGGCTGTCATAGTTATGACGTGGGTAGTCATGACGTAGGCACGGATGACGCAGACGTTATGCCAGCAGGCTACTTGAGCTGAGATTCTCAGTGACGTCAGCATTTATTCGAGAAGGATCCGAGATGTACGACGCAGTCGCAGGAAACGTGGAATTCTGCTGAGGAAGAAATTATGCTATTGGAGGGGAGGCTCAAACCAATGAACGATAGTCTAAAGGAAGACGGAGATTGCTGAAACTATGGTATTTTTATTACTTTTTGGAATGCAGAATTGTGGAAATCCATTTGCAGTAGAGGCATTGATCTGGAATTTTGGTGAAATTTATTTTCAGTTTTTGAATTTTGAAAATCCGTCATGTATTGACGAAGTTGGAACTTCTAGCGATGACGCAGTAACACGCGATGGAAGGGATAGATACGCCCCTCATGAAGTTCATAAAAGGCCTTGCGCAGAAGAGAGGAGCCTCATTCCTCATTCTCTCAGATTATAAATCAATCGTCAGATTTCAAATAGTCATTTCAGTGAAACGTCGAGTGAGATTAGTAGTGAAAAAGTCGTCTTTGTAACGCGTGGCGAAGCCACTGCATAAAACGAGAGTCGAACTTACAAGCAGTGCAGGTTTACTGTGAAGTAAATCTAGGTGAAGTTGAAACGATCCTTATAACGCTTCTACAAGATTAGCTGTGAACAGTTAGCGGTCGCCTATAAGCTAATTCTCTTGTGCATTGCTACAGTAAGGACTGTAGAAAAGCTGAACAATTTCGAGGAAGTATTTTGGAAGTTATTGACAATATTAGACGACTGACAAAAGTGATTTTCTCGCCACAGGAGAAACACTTTGTATAGCCAGACTCTACGCTACGGCTGACAGGGCTAGTGAAATAGGGAGACTTCAGATTGCTTTTGTGACACAACGCTACAGTATTATGGAGCAGTCTAATATGGCAGTTTGTTCTTCTAATACTATTACCGAAGAGAAGATGGAAGGCTAGAGGACTTAATGCAATTGGGACATATTTCAACGGAGTAAGATAGCAGCATGGAACTTCGCTAATTGCTATTCCATACAAGCGAACATGTGGCGAATAAACATCTACACCCATGTTTCGTGATTAAAGGCTGAATACTATCAAACAGCAATAGAAATGATTTCATACTTTCTGTATATGAATATTTCTTCGGAAATTTATACAAAAACTTCATGGCGATTTTCAACTGGAACTTCAGGGATTTTTCAAGAGAGGTCAGGGTTGTCCCGACTCACAAAGAAGATTATTGCCGGAAGGATGTCGTTCGTCTTCGTGAAGCGGTTCGATTCTCCGATGGTGCTGTTTCTGGTTTCGAGGATGGAGCTCAGCTTTAACTTGGTGAAATGGATCCATCAACAGTCTTCTTTGGGGAATTTTCCTCTGGAACGTCAATCGGCAGATAAGGTAGTCGTGAACGTTTATTGTATTTGAGTTTCTTAGCAATATTTGAGCAACCATTTTTCCCATATTTTGTCCTCATGTATATTTTGCCCGATATTCTTGTTTGAGATTCCTATTCTCAGTACACCTTGATGAGTTATGCCTTTTTTGACGTTTTATTAAGACATTGTTATGTCATGGGCATAGTTAAATGATTTTGAATCAGTTGAGACTGATATTTAGATTTTTCAGTAATTTGCTTATTTTTGTAGTCACGATTTGACTGTAAGTTAATGATTTTTATGGCAGATTTAAATTCAGACAGCGTGTCACTTTATTAAAGTAACTCTACCCCAGTTTAATTACTTTGACCAATTTTCTGTCATCATCAAGAAGGAAGAACATTTAAATGATTTTAGAGCGTTAAAATCCAGTACGTTGTCGACGATCTTGGAAATACTAGTCGTTATTTGAATTGATTGCAACACAGACATTTATCGTCAGTCATGAACGACCATTGCATCACAGGCAATTTTGTGAAAGATGAACATTAATTATGAATTATTGAATGCATTAAATTCGTGAAACTTGTGTTAGGTTTTTTCTCATATAGAGATTTATATAACGATGTTTGCATTCCCCAGTCTAATTGGATTCTATTCGACTATTTTGCAGTTAGTCGCACTTTGTTTGATGATAGTATTTCTACACTACAATTCTTTGAAGATGTTAATCTTAAATTTTGATAGACCAGACAGGCGTATATAAGCGTATTCACTATTAAATTTGTTTGTGATTGGCAAATTTTTATTTCATTTCGATTCATGAATGAAATCCACGAAGTTTAAATGACAACAGTTTTGAAACAATTATTGATATATGAATTTTTAAGTGGAACTATGAATGTATAATCGATAGTGCAGCGGACATGTTGAAAGTCGCTGATGTATAATGCCCTTAAATAAATGAAGGAGATTCCCACAGTAATTAATGATGATAAAGATTGTGTTAGGGGAGGTTTTTGAAAATGCTGTGGAAAATTTTGATGCCGTATATTTTATATATGAATTTTGGGCTATTTTGAATGCAGTTTGTGCATTATTTTGTAAGCGAAGTATTTTCCGCTAGAGTGTATTGTCATAGTTCGTTGAAAATTAATCAAGTGAATTTACTGTTATAATTAACAAGAGTTTTGAAAGAATTTGAGATAAGATTTTGAATGAAGATTACCGTCACAAATAATTTAAATTATTACAACCTTTATTAAACCAGATTGTGACATTTACATGTATAACTAACCTTCATTGGTCGATTATATTAAACACGATTATGAATTTACCAACCGGATAAAACATGTGGTTCAATGTATTTCTTAAATTAATAATTTAAATAATTTAAATGTTGATATTGTAAATAATAAATGTAAATATCTTTGACAATAATGTGGAACGAAAGTAATGTTAAAGGCGTGTTTAAAAATTTTGTAATTATCTTCGACAATATTATAAACAATTTCTAATTGTTATAAATAATTTATGTGATTTTGTTATAAACATTTAAGAGTGTGTTTCATACTCTAAACTATGCTGATTAAACATTTGGATGATAAACTTAACAAGTTTAAGGATAGTTAAAATAATCCAGTGGGATGTGAGTTAAGCATTTGAAAGATTTGCGTCAATATGTATGAGTTGTCTTGTAGACATTTAAAGCTTTAAAAGGAGCTGAATTCTTACGCAAGTGTGGCGTGACGAGTGAGCCCCATTTGACAGGTGTGAGCCAGGTTAAAGAGTAGACCAGCCGGCCAGACATCTGGTTACAAGCGGGTGAGGTCGATACTCCGGCCTTGTGCCTATTAATAAAAGTGCAATGTTTATTAAAAGAAACCAAATGCTCTATATATGTCGTACCCTGACTTCCTCATCCAATCCAAATGTGTTATAAAATGTTACGTTATTTTGAGCTCATGGGAGCTAACATATTGTTTGATAACTTTGCAAGTCCTTTAGGAGGACGTAGTCAGATTGACATAGGCTACTGATAGCCACGTTTATTTTGTTGAGTTGTGAAAATCATACTCTTTATTTGAAAATAAAGCTCTTGTACAGTTCAAAGTTCTCGTCTTCGGTCTGGTTCATTTTTAAATGTCATG
The DNA here is from genome assembly GCA_946902985.2 of Meconema thalassinum. Taxonomy (NCBI): domain Eukaryota; kingdom Metazoa; phylum Arthropoda; class Insecta; order Orthoptera; family Tettigoniidae; genus Meconema; species Meconema thalassinum. Next base: position 151,477,518 of record OX336397.1, read on the forward strand.
GTGAAGGTTATTGTGAGAGCATACTTTAAGGATCCTGTTGTCAACCCAATCCCCGAGATATTTATAAGAGGTAAGTAAAAGTAAGTATGAAACCCCGTCTATTTTGGTGTGTTCCACAATAATTTTTCTTGGTTACTTCTGTGTTCAAACCTCGGTAGTATCTGTCAGTGCCATTTTCATTGATGTAGCTGAGCTGGTGCGATTGATTGTTGGCAATCCGATTGAGGGGGCGGATATCTGACAGCCTACTATCCGGGTAAACGGGGACAGAAGGATTGGCACATCTAAAACGTTGGGGCTCGATTCAACATAACTGGATCACCAGGTTGAACGCCAGTAGGATTGGCAAACCTAAAACGTGTGGATCGATTAGACTCAAATAAAGAGGTTGATTCTTTGTTAGATGTCTTGGCCAATTGTAGAATTTAAGAGTGTGATTATATAGGAATTAAATGTTGTATTGTATTAGGAAAATTACACTCAGAAAAGATCAGATCTTATACGACTTGAGAAAGGTTAAATGGGCTGGAAACTTAGAAAAATCGCCTATGATCTGGAATCTTATTTTATTTGACCGGCTTATGACATTTTAGTCATATTAAAGATAAAATTAAATTATTTGGATTGTAAATGTAAATTATTTGTGATAGGATATTTTAAAATGAGCCAGTGAAATTTGAACATGTGCTTGAGTTTGTTTCAACATGAAGTGTCTTCGAAAGTTAATTATAAGGTAGTTATAAGTTAGATTTAAGACAGAAAATTGATCAAATTTATATATGGTGAAAAGTGTTGCTCAAATGTTGTTATTTTGCTCTTTTGATGTATGTCCCTACAGCAGTCTAATTTTTGAATAATATTGTAATGGCAGATGAAAGTTTGAAGATGATGTTAGCGGAGATGTCTGCTAACATGAATAGTAATATGAAGCAGATGATGGAGGAGAATGCTAGTAATTTGTCTGCTAACTTGAAAGCAAGCATGAATAGTAGTATGAAGCAGATGCTGAATGAAAGTATGAAGGAGAATAATAGTCGAATGGAGGAGAATGTTAGTAATTTGTCTGCTAATTTGAATGCAAGAATGGAGGAGAATGCTAGTAATTTGTCTGCCAATTTGACAGCTAGCATGGATGAAAGTTTGAAGGGTCTTCAGACTAGTTCTGCTAACTTAGAGGATAATATGTCGCGTTTACAGATTAATACCCAAGGAATTGAGAATACTGTAACTGACATCCGCTCAGACGTGTCCAATGTTAAAATAGATGTTGCTAATGTGCATAAAGATCTTACAATGTTGAATTTAGATGTTGCTAATGTCCGTAGTGATATTTCTTGTGCTAGGGCTGAGGTAGTTGTTGTCAAAAATGATGTTGCGACTGTCCAAGACAAGGTTGAGGAAGTCCAAAGAGGAATCCAAAATGTTAGAACTGATGTGTCCAATGTTCAGGTTGATATTAATAACATTCATTCGGATGTAAACGAGATGCAAAGTGACATAAATAAAATTCAAGTAGAGGTCAACACAGTTTTCGTAGACGTTGCTAAAGTCCAAACTGATGTAAATAAAGTCAGGGAAGAGATAGAAAATTCGAAAACCCTTTGTACACGTAATATAAGTGCATTAACGACTAGGCTAGTTGATGAGTCAGTTAGAACGACAGCGTCTTTAGAAGGTTTAAAGTTTGATGTAGAGGTCATGAGAACCCAAGTATTAGACCATAATAAAGTATTGAAAGAGGATATCGAAATAGACATAGCAGAAATGTTAACGGCAAATGTAGCAATATGGAAAGAAGAGTGGATTAGGTCAAGTGGGGAACATGTAACCCAAATTCAGGATCGTATTGAAAGGAAACTTGCCAGTACTCAAATTGATATTAACAATGAAGTAGTACAGATTAGGAAAGATTTAAGCGTCAGGATGGATTCGCTATCCGAAAGACAAGTTGAAGATAGAACACAATTAGGTCAGGATGTGCAAACATTAAAATCTGCATTCGAGGAACAGATTCATAAAGTTGTCTCTGATGTCAATGAAACGACGAGTAAACTACAGAATTTGAAGTTAGGAGAGGCTAATTTAATGGAGACCTACAAAGAAGAGTTAATCAAGAAAGTCTTAACGGAAATCACTGACAAGGATACAGTAGGCTTGGCTTGCGAAACTAGTAGGAATTATGCCAGAAGATATAACCTAGATCCAGAAGAGAGAGACGTGACTCCTGAAGAACGTATATCCAGATTCAGGGAGGAAGATGACGAGAGGAATATGGAACCTGAATGGAACTATCGAGATAGTGGGAAAAACTACCCGGATTCATATCCGAGGAACGTAACGGTCATCAGGAATTTTGAAGATAAACCGCAAAAATTCAGTAACACGGATAGTTTGACACCTATCGAATATGTAAGGAACCTCAAAGATTATTTCATCGAAGCTCACATTCCCAGAGAGAGAGAGATGAAGATAGTGGAGAGATATTTGATTGGAGGACCCCTCGAATGGTTTCGCGCATTTAGATACACATTCAGTAACTTTGACGAGTTTGCAGAGGCATTAATCAAACGATTTTGGTCCATAGAAGCGCAGAATTCGTTAAGAGCGGAGGTGTATTCAAGAAAATACTCCGGTACTCTTCCAACGCGGTACGCTGATTTCTTTACGAGTCAATTATCCCGCTTGAGATTCTTACAACCCCCATTGTCCACGGAGCAACTTATTGATGCGATTTCTCGTATGCTGCCAGTTGAGGTGAGAAGACTAATAATTTCGTCCAACATCAGGGATTTAACCAGCATGGATGAATTACTGAGGAGGTTAGACTACACAAGTCCAATGCCTAACGTGGTACAGAAAGGTCAAAGGCATGACTTTAAAGAAATAAATACTGTATATATGGACCAAGTCCAACAAACTGACAAGCCAGATGAGGAGAAAACTGACAATGTAGGTCCTCACAGGAACAATCAGTTTCGAAATAACAGATCGCAAGGTTACCGACCGTATCAACAGAGAAGAGGCTGGAACTATAACCGAGGAAATTACAATGGAAGAGGCAGATATTATAACAATAATGGTTATAACCGAAATTATAACAGGAATAACCAGAGCCAAAACAGAAATCAGAATCCTCAAGGTCAGGTTATGACACCCGATCAGTATCAGGAAAGAGAGAAGGAAAGCCAGCAATACCTGAAAGAATTACGGAAAAAAGAAGCCGACAACCAAAAGAAAAGACAGGGTTGTAATCGATCCTGGGCCTTCTACGAGCCAACAGAATTTTGAGGTCGGTAACACAAAACAAAAACGCCAATTTCTCAACGTCAGTGAGAACCTGTAAATACATTGCCACACCACACCTGATTACGATTAATGAGATATATGAAGTGACTGATGAAGATTTGCTAGAAGAGAAGGGTATAGTTAAAGAAGAAAGACCATGTGCTTTACCTATTATTTCTGTACGGATAGATGGACAACAGTATAAAGCCCTGATGGATACTGGTGCAATTATCTCCATCATTTCAGAGGAATGTTATCAAAGTCTGCTAAGAGGAGAGAACATGACAGTTCTACCTGTTTCTACCGTCAAAGTGAGAGGGATATTCCAAGATAAGGCAGTGAAGTGCAAGATTCAAGTGTTATTGAACTTTGAGATCAATGGAAGGAATTATGAACAGATCTTCATTGTGGTGAGCAAGATCAATTTTGATATGGTGCTTGGAATCGATTTTATATCGAAGGTCGGAGCTATTATTGACATGAAGAACAGAAGTATTAGCTTTAATGATGGGTACATAATCACAGAAGAGATAGAAAAACAGGACGTGAAAAACAGTCTGGAAATAGACCTTAGGGAAGAAATTTTGAATACTATAGTTAATGAAGTGGAAAATTTAGCAGAAATACCCAGTAGAAAAACTGAAGGATTTGAAGAAATTCAGGGGGAATTAGAGGATCTGATAAAGGAATTCCAAGATATTTTCGATGAAAAGCCTGGACGATTAAGGATTATAAATACAAGATAAGGCTGACAGATGAAACCCCTTACCAGAAGAGAATATACCCCATTCCTGAGAAATACTATCAAGAAGTACGAGGGTTAATCAGAAAAATGGAGGTAGACGGGATTATTAAAAAACAGGCGTCGTCTTATATAAACCCCATCACAGTAGTGAAGAAAAGTAATGGTCAGATACGTCTTTGTCTCGATGCCAGGACCATTAACTTGAAGATTCTTCCAGAAAATGACCGACCACCCAAGATTAGAGATCTGCTTCGAAAATTCAAAGGGAGAGCATGTTTCAGCGTTCTTGACTTGACGTCTTCATTTTATCAAGTTCAGCTAGAAGAAGATAGTATGCAGTACACTGGATTCCTATTTGACCAGACGTCATGGGTCTTTGTCCGAATGCCTTTTGGTATGGTTAACAGTGGACCAGCACTTATTCGAGCACTTGATAGTAAGCTCACTGACGAAGTGAAAGAAAATGTAATCTGCTACATCGACGATTTAATCGTATTTTCACCCAGCGCCGCAGAACATTTAGTGCACTTGAGAAAGTTGTTCGAGAATTTACGGGAGGCCAATATCAAGGTGAATTTTGGAAAATGTCAATTCTTGAAGCAGGAGATAAATTACTTGGGGCATACTATTGATAAAGATGGATATCATCCAAACATGAAAAAAGTAGATGCGATCACGAGATTTCCAAAGCCAACTAAGGTGAAACAAGTCAGAGAATTTGTAGGAGCATGCCAATTTATTATCAGCCACTGTCCAAGATACTCGGAAATTATGGCTCCTCTGTATGACTTACTCAAGAAGAATAACAGATGGAAATGGAGTACCGCTGCAGACGAGGCTTTTGAGAAAGCAAAAGAGATGCTCAGAAATAATGTGAAACTGGAGTACCCAGACTTTGAGAAGGTGTTCTATATTGAGTCTGATGCATCAAGAGTAGGCATTAGTGCAGTCTTATACCAGAAAGACGAGGCAGGCAACAAGCACTACATTGCGTTCACTAGTCGGAAGTTGAAGAAGCACGAGGAAAATTACTTCACGACGGAGCTTGAAGCGTTAGCTTTTGTAACAGCATTGCAAGCCTGGAAGAAAATACTGCTGGGACATAAGGTCATCATTATTACTGACCATAAAGCACTACAGTTTATGCTGCAAACTGACATGTCGAGTGATAGATTGACACGTTGGGCTTTGTTCACCCAACAGTTTAACGCCACTATCGTCCACCAGCCTGGGAAAGATAACTTACTGGCTGATGCTCTATCACGTAACCCTATTAAAAATGTGCAGATACACCATGTACAATTGGAGCAAAAAGATCAAGAAACCGTTAGGAGATTAGCCCGAATCGGTGTGTCACAGAAGAGACACGCTCCAATAAGGAAAATGTACAGGTTCCTCAAGGGTTACATGGACAATACTGATGTTGACTATGCAGTTACACGGAGAAATTCACGACACTTTGTCTTGAGTGGAGACATCGTATGCAAGTATGCTGACTCTGCGCATACAAAACTCCGAATAGTCGTGCCACCTAAACTTGTTGTCAATTTAGTGTGGGTAGCTCATCACGCAACTGGACATGCCGGTTTAGATAAGACTCTTAATACTCTTAAAGAGAGATTTATCTGGACTAACATGCGTTCCAGCATTGCCAAGGTCATTAGATCATGTGACAAATGTCAAAGAGCAAAGTATGCTTCTGCTTTATTAAAAGGAAAACCGAAGGCTATGATTCCTTCTAAGCCAAACGAACTTATGGCGACGGATATATTTGGCCCCTGTCCGAAGGGATATCAGGGTAACCAGTACCTGTTGGTTACCGTAGATGTTTTCTCATAATTTGTTACAATGAGTCCCATGCAGAAAGCGAACACAAGGAACGTAGTAAGCAGACTGGAAAATGCTGTATTTCCTAAAGCTGGTATACCAGAATATCTACTGTCAGATCATGGAACGCAGTTTACGTCCGTGGAATTTGCAGCGGACATGGAAAGGCTTGGCATTAAGCACTTATTTTCAAGCGTGCGTTACCCAGAATCGAATTCCTCAGAAAGATATATGGCTGAATTTTCGAAATTCTGTCGAATTTTCTGTCCAAATGATCATTCTGGTTGGGTGAGATTTGTACCCCTTATAGAGGAATGTCTGAACTCTACAGTGCAGGAGAGCACAGGAGAAGTGCCAATGCGACTTCATCTTGGAAGAAACCCAGAAAGGCCGTGGGATAATCTTTTCAACCACATTCGTAGAGATCCCGACTTAGGAAGGCAGCAGAGGATTGACAAGGCGAAGGAACAACTCCAGAAAGCAGCAGAGAAACGATTGAAAAGAGTAGCTGGAAAACGCTTTGGTGCACCCTTACAAGTTGGAAATCTTGTATTGTTACGCAGACCTGTCAAGGCTGATATGAGCAAGAAAATATACCCCAAATTTGGAAATGTATTCATGGGGCCGTTTAGGATTACGAACGCCTATGGAAACAACTGCTATGAACTCTACGATGATGAGAATAATGTCATTTACGGCAAGTTCAATGCTGGAAATTTAAAAAGATACTATCCTAGAGTAAGCCAGTAATAATTCAATTTCGTGTTCAAGAGAGTTGAGGTACATGTAACACTGAGTTTAAAAACAATTTGCAACTGTTTTTAAAACGTGGTGAGAGGAGAATGCCCCCGTAATTGAATTATATAGAGACCACAGTGGCTATTTTGGAAATTATAGCGAAAGTTATGGCTGTCATAGTTATGACGTGGGTAGTCATGACGTAGGCACGGATGACGCAGACGTTATGCCAGCAGGCTACTTGAGCTGAGATTCTCAGTGACGTCAGCATTTATTCGAGAAGGATCCGAGATGTACGACGCAGTCGCAGGAAACGTGGAATTCTGCTGAGGAAGAAATTATGCTATTGGAGGGGAGGCTCAAACCAATGAACGATAGTCTAAAGGAAGACGGAGATTGCTGAAACTATGGTATTTTTATTACTTTTTGGAATGCAGAATTGTGGAAATCCATTTGCAGTAGAGGCATTGATCTGGAATTTTGGTGAAATTTATTTTCAGTTTTTGAATTTTGAAAATCCGTCATGTATTGACGAAGTTGGAACTTCTAGCGATGACGCAGTAACACGCGATGGAAGGGATAGATACGCCCCTCATGAAGTTCATAAAAGGCCTTGCGCAGAAGAGAGGAGCCTCATTCCTCATTCTCTCAGATTATAAATCAATCGTCAGATTTCAAATAGTCATTTCAGTGAAACGTCGAGTGAGATTAGTAGTGAAAAAGTCGTCTTTGTAACGCGTGGCGAAGCCACTGCATAAAACGAGAGTCGAACTTACAAGCAGTGCAGGTTTACTGTGAAGTAAATCTAGGTGAAGTTGAAACGATCCTTATAACGCTTCTACAAGATTAGCTGTGAACAGTTAGCGGTCGCCTATAAGCTAATTCTCTTGTGCATTGCTACAGTAAGGACTGTAGAAAAGCTGAACAATTTCGAGGAAGTATTTTGGAAGTTATTGACAATATTAGACGACTGACAAAAGTGATTTTCTCGCCACAGGAGAAACACTTTGTATAGCCAGACTCTACGCTACGGCTGACAGGGCTAGTGAAATAGGGAGACTTCAGATTGCTTTTGTGACACAACGCTACAGTATTATGGAGCAGTCTAATATGGCAGTTTGTTCTTCTAATACTATTACCGAAGAGAAGATGGAAGGCTAAAGGACTTAATGCAATTGGGACATATTTCAACGGAGTAAGATAGCAGCATGGAACTTCGCTAATTGCTATTCCATACAAGCGAACATGTGGCGAATAAACATCTACACCCATGTTTCGTGATTAAAGGCTGAATACTATCAAACAGCAATAGAAATGATTTCATACTTTCTGTATATGAATATTTCTTCGGAAATTTATACAAAAACTTCATGGCGATTTTCAACTGGAACTTCAGGGATTTTTCAAGAGAGGTCAGGGTTGTCCCGACTCACAAAGAAGATTATTGCCGGAAGGATGTCGTTCGTCTTCGTGAAGCAGTTCGATTCTCCGATGGTGCTGTTTCTGGTTTCGAGGATGGAGCTCAGCTTTAACTTGGTGAAATGGATCCATCAACAGTCTTCTTTGGGGAATTTTACTCTGGAACGTCAATCGTCAGATAAGGTAGTCGTGAACGTTTATTGTATTTGAGTTTCTTAGCAATATTTGAGCAACCATTTTTCCCATATTTTGTCCTCATGTATATTTTGCCCGATATTCTTGTTTGAGATTCCTATTCTCAGTACACCTTGATGAGTTATGCCTTTTTTGACGTTTTATTAAGACATTGTTATGTCATGGGCATAGTTAAATGATTTTGAATCAGTTGAGACTGATATTTAGATTTTTCAGTAATTTGCTTATTTTTGTAGTCACGATTTGACTGTAAGTTAATGATTTTTATGGCAGATTTAAATTCAGACAGCGTGTCACTTTATTAAAGTAATTCTACCCCAGTTTAATTACTTTGACCAATTTTCTGTCATCATCAAGAAGGAAGAACATTTAAATGATTTTAGAGCGTTAAAATCCAGTACGTTGTCGACGATCTTGGAAATACTAGTCGTTATTTGAATTGATTGCAACACAGACATTTATCGTCAGTCATGAACGACCATTGCATCACAGGCAATTTTGTGAAAGATGAACATTAATTATGAATTATTGAATGCATTAAATTCGTGAAACTTGTGTTAGGTTTTTTCTCATATAGGGATTTATATAACGATGTTTGCATTCCCCAGTCTAATTGGATTCTATTCGACTATTTTGCAGTTAGTCGCACTTTGTTTGATGATAGTATTTCTACACTACAATTCTTTGAAGATGTTAATCTTAAATTTTGATAGACCAGACAGGCGTATATAAGCGTATTCACTATTAAATTTGTTTGTGATTGGCAAATTTTTATTTCATTTCGATTCATGAATGAAATCCACGAAGTTTAAATGACAACAGTTTTGAAACAATTATTGATATATGAATTTTTAAGTGGAACTATGAATGTATAATCGATAGTGCAGCGGACATGTTGAAAGTCGCTGATGTATAATGCCCTTAAATAAATGAAGGAGATTCCCACAGTAATTAATGATGATAAAGATTGTGTTAGGGGAGGTTTTTGAAAATGCTGTGGAAAATTTTGATGCCGTATATTTTATATATGAATTTTGGGCTATTTTGAATGCAGTTTGTGCATTATTTTGTAAGCGAAGTATTTTCCGCTAGAGTGTATTGTCATAGTTCGTTGAAAATTAATCAAGTGAATTTACTGTTATAATTAACAAGAGTTTTGAAAGAATTTGAGATAAGATTTTGAATGAAGATTACCGTCACAAATAATTAAAATTATTACAACCTTTATTAAACCAGATTGTGACATTTACATGTATAACTAACCTTCATTGGTCGATTATATTAAACACGATTATGAATTTACCAACCGGATAAAACATGTGGTTAAATGTATTTCTTAAATTAATAATTTAAATAATTTAAATGTTGATATTGTAAATAATAAATGTAAATATCTTTGACAATAATGTGGAACGAAAGTAATGTTAAAGGCGTGTTTAAAAATTTTGTAATTATCTTCGACAATATTATAAACAATTTCTAATTGTTATAAATAATTTATGTGATTTTGTTATAAACATTTAAGAGTGTGTTTCATACTCTAAACTATGCTGATTAAACATTTGGATGATAAACTTAACAAGTTTAAGGATTATCAATTAATATGATAAAATTGGTCCGGCTAGATCAAACATAAAATGCCAGCGTTTCGCCCCGGTGTGCCGCTGGGCCCGTCAGTTGGCACAGACACACCTCACCAATACGCATGGCTAGCACATACTGAGAAGGCCATCACAAGACACAAAATACAAGTAGTATTGACGTCACGAGTGATGCCAATGTGCTTCGGAAGTCAAGCTCCCTTTCATAAAACAAAAACCTTACCTTGGCAATCCAAATAGGTTATGAACATTCCCGAATGGGAATATGATAATATTTCCGTTTGATCAGATAAATTATCAATTAATATGATAAAATTGGTCCGGCTAGATCAAACATAAAATGCCAGCGTTTCAACCCGGTGTGCCGCTGGGCCCGTCAGTTGGCACAGACACACCTCACCAATACGCATGGCTAGCACATACTGAGAAGGCCATCACAAGACACAAAATACAAGTAGTATTGACGTCACGAGTGATGCCAATGTGCTTCGGAAGTCAAGCTCCCTTTCATAAAACAAAAACCTTACCTTGGCAATCCAAATAGGTTATGAACATTCCCGAATGGGAATATGATAATATTTCCGTTTGATCAGATAAATTATCAATTAATATGATAAAATTGGTCCGGCTAGATCAAACATAAAATGCCAGCGTTTCGCCCCGGTGTGCCGCTAGGCCCGTCAGTTGGCACAGACACACCTCACCAATACGCATGGCTAGCACATACTGAGAAGGCCATCACAAGACACAAAATACAAGTAGTATTGACGTCACGAGTGATGCCAATGTGCTTCGGAAGTCAAGCTCCCTTTCATAAAACAAAAACCTTACCTTGGCAATCCAAATAGGTTATGAACATTCCCGAATGGGAATATGATAATATTTCCGTTTGATCAGATAAATTATCAATTAATATGATAAAATTGGTCCGGCTAGATCAAACATAAAATGCCAGCGTTTCGCCCCGGTGTGCCGCTGGGCCCGTCAGTTGGCACAGACACACCTCACCAATACGCATGGCTAGCACATACTGAGAAGGCCATCACAAGACACAAAATACAAGTAGTATTGACGTCACGAGTGATGCCAATGTGCTTTGGAAGTCAAGCTCCCTTTCATAAAACAAAAACCTTACCTTGGCAATCCAAATAGGTTATGAACATTCCCGAATGGGAATATGATAATATTTCCGTTTGATCAGATAAATTATCAATTAATATGATAAAATTGGTCCGGCTAGATCAAACATAAAATGCCAGCGTTTCGCCCCGGTGTGCCGCTGGGCCCGTCAGTTGGCACAGACACACCTCACCAATACGCATGGCTAGCACATACTGAGAAGGCCATCACAAGACACAAAATACAAGTAGTATTGACGTCACGAGTGATGCCAATGTGCTTCGGAAGTCAAGCTCCCTTTCATAAAACAAAAACCTTACCTTGGCAATCCAAATAGGTTATGAACATTCCCGAATGGGAATATGATAATATTTCCGTTTGATCAGATAAATTATCAATTAATATGATAAAACCTATAAGTTTAAGGATAGTTAAAATAATCCAGTGGGATGTGAGTTAAGCATTTGAAAGATTTGCGTCAATATGTATGAGTTGTCTTGTAGACATTTAAAGCTTTAAAAGGAGCTGAATTCTTACGCAAGTGTGGCGTGACGAGTGAGCCCCATTTGACAGGTGTGAGCCAGGTTAAAGAGTAGACCAGCCGGCCAGACATCTGGTTACAAGCGGGTGAGGTCGATACTCCGGCCTTGTGCCTATTAATAAAAGTGCAATGTTTATTAAAAGAAACCAAATGCTCTATATATGTCGTACCCTGACTTCCTCATCCAATCCAAATGTGTTATAAAATGTTACGTTATTTTGAGCTCATGGGAGCTAACATATTGTTTGATAACTTTGCAAGTCCTTTAGGAGGACGTAGTCAGATTGACATAGGCTACTGATAGCCACGTTTATTTTGTTGAGTTGTGAAAATCATACTCTTTATTTGAAAATAAAGCTCTTGTACAGTTCAAAGTTCTCGTCTTCGGTCTGGTTCATTTTTAAATGTCATGGTGAAGGTTATTGTGAGAGCATACTTTAAGGATCCTGTTGTCAACCCAATCCCCGAGATATTTATAAGAGGTAAGTAAAAGTAAGTATGAAACCCCGTCTATTTTGGTGTGTTCCACAATAATTTTTCTTGGTTACTTCTGTGTTCAAACCTCGGTAGTATCTGTCAGTGCCATTTTCATTGATGTAGCTGAGCTGGTGCGATTGATTGTTGGCAATCCGATTGAGGGGGCGGATATCTGACAGCCTACTATCCGGGTAAACGGGGACAGTACTGAACCCGAATTCAAAAGTAACAAGTATGTATACTGTCCAAATTCAACAAGTTAACAATGACAAATTTGAAAACAAAACCGTCTCAAGAGACTGTGATAAATGTCGTAATTTGGCTCTAATTGAAAATTATCGTGGTGGCGGCAAACCGCACAAACAGAACTTTAAGAGGGACACTGGAAAATCCCATATGTATTTAAATCTGCCGCCAAATGTTGAGGAGGTATGACTGTGTAACGGTGCAGCGTAAGTGGTGGCACGCGAAAACCTGGATAGTGTCTCCTGATCGCTTTTAGAAGGAGGTTGTGTTCGTAAGGTTGTTCTCGAGAGGAACAAGCCGCGGGTCTTGGTCGGATCCCTCTCTCAAAAATGCAAGAGGATGGCAAGGGAAGTGTGGACTGGTGATAAACTAGAAGAGAGACTTTCGAGATTTAAATTTAAAAAAATTAGGTGGAAAATGTTGACCGATAAGACTTTTGGAAACTCAGTAATGCGAGAAACTGTTAATTGTAAGAGGGCGGATGCACGCGGCTATGTTATGTTTACTTGAAAATGAAGTTGTTTTAAGGTGTGTTTTTTCTGGTATTTTGTTTTGGGTTTGATCGCTTTGGCGAAGGTTTTAAGGTTATGTTTGGATTTCGCCGCGTGCATGTTCTATGAGGTACCAATTTTATTTTCATAATTATTCTTAACGTTCGGTCCACCTTGTGCTCTAAATTTAAGTTTTATTTTATTTGGGGGTATTTTCTGGTACTCGGAGGATTTAATTTTATTTTGGGAATGACGGTTATTGTTGTTCCCTTCGGCTTGGTATTTTGATTGTCGGGTATTGGTCTTGATTAGGGCAAATCTCTTTCTGGTCAGTTTGTTCTCCGGGAGGAATTAATATGTCAAGATGGATGTTGTGAGGGTAAGTTTGTGTGCGTTTCCTTGGGTCTGGTGGTAAGGGACTTTTGGTCTTTTATTCTTTTATTCGGAAGGAGCTTTCATTTGAAAGGGTGTTTTGTTGTGTGTTTTGTTCCCTCTCGGAGGGAAACTAACTTCCCCCTGTCATGCCTTTTCCTGCCTCTTTCTGCTGGGATGTGGGTGACTTTGGCTTAATGTTTTCTTTTCTTGCTAAGGTTTGAGAAGGCGGGAATTGATTGGCTTGGTCAGGTCAGGTTCTGCTTGTGATTCCTGTTCGGCTTAATTTTTTTTTTCATTTATGTAATTATGCGCTGCTTGGGGAGGGTATTTTAGTGTTTTGTGTGATTGTATGTTGAGGGGCGCCCAGGGATGGGGGTAATTTTGGTTTTGTTTTGTTTTTCAGGATAGGTTAAGTCATTCTGTATTAAATTCTAAAAACCCTTTCTCAGTCAATTTAAATGTAATTAGCCACATTAGCTTTAGGTTTCTTTTGTTTATATCTTGTCACTGAATTTTGAAATGTATCCTGAATACTTTGTTGTTTCTTAGACTCCCTCATTTATGGTACCCGTCCACCCCCTCGCTCTGTCTTGAATCCGTCTTCCTGTCTCGGACCTGTGGGCTAGTTTCTTTGTGGCAAACTTTGTAGGATCGGGGTAGGAGAAGAAAACCACCCAGCGAAACTGACCGGAGAGAGGTAAGTATGCTTGTATTTTCCTCTTATTCCTGCTAGCGTGGCAACACTGTCAACTGATTGTCTATTTTTTTGTGCTTGCGTGGTCAGTGTCATATTTGGGGGGTTACAAAAATACTGCCTCAATACAATTATTTCATTCATGCGTTTTCGGCCGTTTCATGACCTTTTTTAGTAGCTAGATTGGTCCTCCGACAAATTCGATATTTTGTACAAACATAATGCAGGGAATGGAAAGCTCTGTCCGAAATTTCAAGTCGAGCGTCGCTCGTCGGGTTCCAAAAGGTGTAAGTATATACAATTTGGTTCAGATCGGTGAAACAGTGCAGATTTGTGTCAAAGGACCTATATGCAGGCAATGAAGAGGTCTGTCTGAAATTTCAAGTGGAAAGTGTTACTCGTCGGGTTCCAAAGTGTAAGTATGTAAAATTTGGTTCAGATCGGTGAAACAGTGTAATTTGTATAAATAATAGACAAACAGTCAGAGAATCATTTATCTTTATATACACTGCCCCTGCCGTCACGCGGCAACTGCGAGTCCCCATTCTATAGGGATGGCTCCCACTATTGTAATCCAGATAGAAGATACTGTATATGAAAAACTATATTTTTATTTATTTATTTATTAATATGTACTGTTACAGTTAGGCAAAACCTGGTGCTAACAAGATATTTACATGCTGTATATCTCAAATTATCTCGATAATGTATCTGTGTTCCCTGAATGCAACATTTAATTTCTTATTGAAAACTTTTAAACTGTTAGGAAAAGGTTCTAAGACTTCTTCATGTAACTCATTCCATGTTTGAATACCCCTGTTTATAAAAGAATACTTAAGTTAAGTTTTTATTTTTTGAATGATGGGCCTAATTTTATATTCGTGATCTCTCCAACCCATATAATCTGGCTCATGCATTCTGATTCGCAACTCATTCCAGGCCGGCTTCCCTGTGTATGCTTTGTACATCTCCTGGAGTCTTATTTTATGTCTTCTGCTGTGTAGGCATTCCCAACCCAATGTCTTTAACATGTCAGAGACACTGTTAGTTCGCGAGAATTTGCCAAGTACGAATCTTGCAGCTTTCCTTTGCACCATCTTCAATTTGTTCGTTAGAGTTGATTGGAAGGGCTCCCACACACTCGTGGCGTATTCCAAAATTGTTCTCACAAGATAGTTGTAAGTCAATTCCATGGGCTGAATACTGCTACCCTTCATGTTTCTCCTATCGAAGTATAACGACTTTTGCGCCTTATTAGCAACGCTCCCAACGTGCTCACCCCAGTGTAACCTTTTATTTATGGCAATCCCGAGATAGCTGCATGACTCCACTCGGGGAATAATTTTGTTTCCTAATTTAGAATCAACTATTGCCCCTTTTCTGCTGTTAGTAAAAGACATGCATTTACTTTTTCAGCACTTATTCTCATGTTATTTCGGATGACCCAGCATTCTATACGTTCCGAGTCTCGTTGGAGGAGCGTAGTGTCAACTTGATTATTGACTTTTCTATATATTACACAGTCGTCAGCGAATAGTCTGACGTCCGATTTAACTTATTCTGCCAGGTCGTTTATACATATAAGAAACAACAATGGCCCAACTAAACTTCCTTGTGGAATTCCAGAGGTGACTTTTGTCTCTTTCGAAAATACTCCCCCAACATTGACTGTTTGGTTCTGTTTTGGAGAAAGTCCCAGATCCAGAATACCACTCTTTCGTCAAGACCCGAATTTGCAAGCTTATGTAACAGGAGGTCATGTGGAACCATGTCGAAAGCCTTAGATAAGTCAATGATTACACTGCCCACCTGGCCTCCTGTGTCCATGATTTCTGCTATATCTTGACAAAACCCCACCACCTGTGAATCACATGAATATCCTTTCCTGAATCCATGTTGTCTATCATACTACCAGTTATTTTTCTCCCAAAAGGCAATTATTTGTTCCATTTGTTTACAAACTACTGCCGTCAGACTTGCTGGTCTATAGTTACCCGGCATGGTTCTGTCCCCTCCTGTATAGATTGGAACTACAATAGTTTCCTTCCAGTAGGACGGCACAGACCTATTGTTCAGAGAGACTGTGAACAATACCCTAAGGAAGGGAATTATTTGTTCTCCACCTATCTTGAGAATGTCGTCAGACACCTCATCGAGTCCTACAGACATGGATTTCTTGATTTTCTTCAGGTTTTTCCTAACCTCCCAGTTATGAATAGTGAATGGTTTAAATGTATTTTCCTTTAATTATGAAGAAACGGACATGCTAGCTTTTGCAGTATAAAACGCTACTATACCACTTATTAAGCACTTCAGGTTTTTTTTGGTTTCCTGTAACAAGATTTCCTTCTGAGTCCCTCAGAGACTTGATTTCATCTCTTCTTTTTCCGTCTCCTACGATAATTATAAAAAGCATTTGTATTTCCCGGTTTTAGTATACTCTTCATATAAGAATCGTGTGCTTTACGTTTTTCTGTGTTCAATTCCTTGATAATTAGTTGGTATTGTCTGTAATGGTTCCTATTAGATTTTAGTCTGTTGTGTATTTTTCTAGCTTTTCTCTTAAGGGTTCTAACACGTGAATTGTAGTATTCTGGATCCTGGTTTCCTTTCACTCTATATTTTTGAACGTATAGCGATTGGCCCGTATGAATAATATTTTTGAAATTTAACCACACATCTTCAACGCTAGCGCCAGTCGATGCCCATTCAGGAAAATGTACTTTTAAGTAATTTTGAAAACCTAAAGTATCCGTCTTATTGTATTTCCAAACAAATATTTCTTTAATATCTTGGCTGCGTTCCAGTTCCCAATGGAATAACATTTTGATAGCCTGGTGGTCACTAATTCCCGGAATATTTTCAACACTGATCAGATTGTCTACAGGCTTAATGAGGAAAACATCTAGAATATTTCTATCCCGGGTGGGTCTTTCCACTACTTGTGTAAGTCCACATTCCTGTACGAATGAGTTCGCTATTTGTTGTTCCCTCCCACCTAGCATTTTATCACCTGACCAATCGACACTTGGGAGATTTAAATCCCCGGCTAAGATAAGATCTTTGTCTGGCCCAAGCTCTGAACAAATGCTAATTAGCTTGCAAAGGATGTCGGTGTTTTCGTTTGGAGCTCTGTAGACACCAATTATTCTTAGTATCCTACCGTCAATGGTTCTAAGGAGTTTTATGCCGAGGGCTACGTATTCTTTATCTATCCAATCTTATTGCTATCTCCAGTCATTTTTAACGCAAATAAAAATATCTCGCCCTCTCCTCAATCTATTTCTCCTGTACACAGAGAAGCCAGCCGGGATGAGATCTTTATTTCCTAGTTCCTCTGATAGCCAAGATTCCGTTCCGATGACTACATCGGGTTTGTGTAATTCAATCAAAGTCGAACATTTTATACTTTTGTTCACAATACTTTGACAATCGACCTGAAGAAATCTTAGAACCTTACCTGTCTGAGAATGTCCAAGGAGATCTGCTGCCGCCTCCAGGCTGCGGTATTGGGGTGCTTCACCACTCGCCCGTCCCGTTAGTTGGGGTAGATGACCTATCTCCGTACACCCTACGAGAGCTGCTGTAACCCCCGTGGCGCGCTGTCGAGTTTATTCACCTCTAATGCGCCCCGTTAGTTCTCCTGTTGCCTGAAATGGCGCACCACATTACACAGGTTAGTTCCCATCTTCCGTGAACCACGTCTATTCAAATGGACACCATCACGTCCCAAATCATTCCAATCGATCCAGCAATTTGGATCGAAATATCCGAGACCCAACCGATTGCAGGCCCAGTCAATGTATTAATTTACCGAGTCCGTGTATTCGATTTGCGTGACCTTTCTCCTTACAATTCCAGCTATCACAACTTTTGCTTTTTAAAACTTCTTTCTTGCAGCCAAACCTAGGTCCCACATTTCTCCCATTATGTGATCCGCGGATCTTGATCTCTTTAAATTGAAAGCAAACCTCTAACAGTGCGTATATTACGGGACTCAATGAACGGCTTCAGTGCAGAAGAGTGCAGGAAGCAAGGAGCAGCCGTTGAATGCTACCCGGGAATAAGGATAGAACAAATGGCCCGCCAGATAGAGGTTTGCTTTCAATTTTTCGTTGACGTTTACCCCGTCCCCCTTCGTCACTGTGGCCCAGCTGCCTTTCGAATTTTCTTCTTCTTTAATAATGTCTTTTAGGACTTCGTTTTTTTTTTCTTCTACTTCCTTTATGTTTTTTTTTCGCCTGTTCGAGCTCTTTCTGCAACTGCACAATCATATCTTCCTGGCGTTTCATTTCCTCGCTTGAAACGACAACAACGTCACAGTCATTACCCTTCCAGGCATCTGCTACATTACCTTCAACGTTCGTACCTACACACTTAAAATGGAACCATTTTACACATGTAATACACTCAATTACGTTTTTTAGTTTTCTAGCACACACTTTACACCTAATTTGTTTCATGCCGTTATTTCCCTTGCGCGTCATTGTTAACTCGGCCTTGGCTAATAATATAAACGGGAGAGTCCAGGTATACACGTCCGTCTCCACTGAAGGCTACTACTTGTGGACACGATAACTACCGTCCTTTTGCACCAATCACGGCTAAGATTATATATAGCATATAACCATTCAAATTTCGATAGAGTTCATTAAAGGGCAAAATCGGAGCAAGGGTGTGGAAATAGGGGGCTATCTTCGAAAAAGTGATTGTCGTTACAATTTCCTTAGGATGTGAAAAATCGAATCCATTCAAAGTTCACACTATTCTTCGGATAGACTACAGGCCAACACTTATGCCCCTAAAGTTTATCGATAGCACCAACCATTGACCAAAGAGATGAGAAAAATAGTCTTGAGAGGGAAAAAACCATACATCCCTCAAGAGGCACAGTATCGAAACAGGTTAGAAATGTCAATAGTCCTCTAAAGAGTACCTAAATATTTGTCTGAAAGATTTATGATATGACCCACCCTTATGCCAGGAGCAAAACGTTTTCGGAATAATAAGAAGATGGACCTTCTCGTATGCAAAAGTTTGGTGCATTTCAGTCGGTCAACACGAATGTACCAAAAAAAGAGCTGGGTTGTGCCCTAATCCTGAAATAAATTACATGAGATTAATAAATACGCTTGGATGACCAGTTTCGATCGTCAAGCGATCATCATCAGATCCATTACACTTAGGCTATAACATCTATGTTTGAGAATGCAGGTGAAAAATATTTACAATGTACATTTATTTAGTTGCAGTATTGGTAATGCAACTGTCATGTATGCTAAATGTAGTATATCTAATTTTAGGTGAAATGCTAGAATGGTGATACAAATCCGGAGTTTGTCTGTTTGGGGTGATAATATGGTTATACAAAATCAAATACGGTTATACTGTAATAATACAGGCTGATACTTATCCGGGTAGTCTTCCTTACTGGAACTTCGAGCAGTTTCGTGTTCCCTGCAGCACCAGTTTTGGTCGACTAACCTGGGTGTTAACTGGACGCAACTGTTTTTTCCTTTCTCCCCCCTTTGTTCCTATGTGCTTTTCTCAGGACAGTGGAATGCTTATTTGTGTGACGTTGCCAAGTCTAGATAAGAATGCATGTTATTGAATACAGGAAGATCTACAACTATTAAAGACCGTGGCACTATCTTCGCCACGCGTGGACTAAAAAGCCATTCAACTAAGCGGTACACGGACTATTGAAGACGTCCCGGCACCATTAATACTGCCGCGCATACCGGCCTAGGTTTATTGCAGAAAAAAGTACATAGTACACCTGATCCAGATAACATTTATCTATAACAAACGCTATTTCTCCCCCCCCCCCCTTCTTATCTAGCTTGGCTGTATCGCTAAATTGTTTATTGTTCCCGACAGGGTGTGTTTTTTAGTAGAGTGAAAAGGGGTGAACTCTATATAAAAGTGTGTTAATTTAGATTGTTGGGATTGTTTCGTTTGGCTAGGTGAATCTCGATTGCTTCCTTTATGTCGAGAGCTCTGCCTTTCGATTCGTGATAAATTATTTTTAGGTCAGCCTCGATTCTAGTAAAGCTGTGCCCCGTGTCAACATATGTTCGCATACGGCTGAATGTGTTCCGTATCTTATCGCATTCCTATGTACTTTATAACGTGTATCTACTAGTCTTCCTCTCTGTCCTATGTAATTAGCTTGACAACCCGTGTCTTGGCATGTAATAGAATATATTCTTGACTTTGAATACGGGTCTTGTTTATTTAGATGACTATTTTGCAGGTGCCTCCCGGTCGTATTATTCGTTGTGAATGCTATTTTTATGCCTTGCATTTTGAAAAGATTAGTGATTTTATATTCACATAGTTGAAGCGCGCAAATTTTTCTCATTACTGTCCGGTTTGGGAAACGTTTTATCCTTATTTTCATGTTGGGCTATAATTTGGTCTATTTTGCTTGGCGGGAAATTGTTTTCCTTTGCTATTTGCGTAATGGTTGTTATTTCCTTATTTAGATGTTTTTGACATGGGTATGTTTAAAGCCCTGTGCACCATTGAGTTGAACCCCGCTAATTTGTGCGTACTGGGGTGATTAGACTGATTATCGATTGTATGCGAGGTTTGTGTAGCTTTCCGGAATATGGAATATGACAGTTCGTTATCCTTACGTTCAATAGTTATGTCGAGATAATTTATTTTTCAGTCTGTTTTAGATTCCTTAGTGAATTTGATTGAGTGGTGTTTCTTCGCTTGTTAGTTCAGTATCGTAGATGCAAATTACATCATCTACGTATCTTTTCCACATTACTATTCGCTTTGTTGAAGTCTTTTCTAAGAACTCATTTTCTAGTGCATTAATGAAGATGTCAGCTATTAGTCCGCTTAGTGGTGACCCCATCGCTAGGCCTTCTGTTTGTGTGTACATTTTATTGTCGAATTGAGACACGTTTTGGCTGAGGACGACCCTCAGTAATCTCACAATCTCTTCAGTTTCTTTTGGCGAATTGATGGATTTTAAGTTATTTTCGATACTGTTGATTGCATCAATAATAGGAATATTGGTGTACATGTTAGTTAGATCGAATGATACTACCCTCAAGCTAGGTTTCACTTGTAGGGTGTTCAATGCTGTTACTAATTCCTTTGGTTTCTTTACAGAGTTGTTTTTGTCGGTGGAAAGGCGGTGTTTTAAGATTTTTAGTAACTCTTTGCTGATTTTGTTGTTGGGAGCATTCCTACAATTGACTGTTGGTCTCATTGGGGACTGCTTTTGGTGTATCTTAGGTTGTCCCCTCAATGACGGTATTTTCAAGTTCATGTTTATTAGTTTTCATTTTTCGACATTGGTCAATATGTATTCTGTTTCTTTTAATGCACTTTTTATTTGTTTTTGGAATTTGTTGGTGGGGTCTTTTGCTAATTCCTTGATTTCGTTGTTGTTTAGGAATCCGACTGTTTTTTTTTAATGTATTCTGTTTTGTTCAAAATTACTGTGGTATTTCCCTTAGCTGCTTTTGTGATGATTAAGTCATGTTCTTTTATTTTTTGTTTCAATGACTTTATTTCTTTTAGTTGTTTGTTGTTTTGAATGTCATTGCTTTCGCCCTCTCGTTTGAGGATTTTTTGGCTTCGTCGGTGGCAATATTTTTGGTTTAACCCTGTTTTCTTCTGGGAGCTTGAGACTGGCTATCTCGATATCTGTGATTAACTGTTTTACATTATGGTTAGTGTGTGCGTCTGTGCAGTTGTATTTCAAACCTTTGTCTAACATATTCATTTCATCTTGATAGAAGGTTACGTTCGTTCTGTTGTTTACCCTGCAGTGGAAATTGAATTAATTGTTATTCGTGTGTTGTTCATTGTATTGATTGTTCTGTGTTTCTCCTAGTTTTCTTAGTTTATATTCTAGCTTTTCGTGCTTCCTCGTTGCTCTGATTTTGATGGTGTCATGTAGGTGCTCGGTAAAACTGTCCCACGAGGAAGCACGAAACGCTGGAATATAAACTAAGAAAACTAGGAGAAACACAAAACAACAAAACAGAATACATTAAAAAAAAACAGTCGAATTCCTAAACAGCAACGAAATCAAGGAATTAGCAAAAGACCCCACCAACAAATTCCAAAAACAAATAAGAAGTGCATTAAAAGAAACAGAATACATATTGACCAAAGCCGAAAAATCAAAACTAATAAACATGAACCCGAAAATACCGTCATTGAGGGGACAACCAAAGATACACAAAAAGGAGTGCCCAATGAGACCAATAGTCAATTGTAGGAATGCTCCCAACTACAAAATCAGCAAAGAGTTACTAAAATCTTAAAACACCGCCTTTCCAATGACAAAAACAACTCTGTAAAGAACACAACGGAATTAGTAACAGCATTGAACACCCTACAAATTAAACCTAGGTTGAGGCTAGTATATTTCGATGTAACTAGCGTGTACACCAATATTCCTATTATTGATGCAATCAACACTATCGAAAATAACTTAAAATCCAACAATTCGCCAAAAGAAACTGAAGAGATTGTGAGATTACTGAGGGTCGTCCTCAGCCAAAACGTGTTTCAATTCGACAATAAAATGTACACACAAACAGAAGGCCTATCGATGGGGTCACCACTAAGCGGACTAATCGCTGACATCTTCATTAATGCACTAGAAAATGAGTTTTTGGAAAAGACTTCAACAAAGGGGATAGTATTATGGAAAAGATACGTAGGTGATGTAATTTTCCTCTACGATACTAAACTAACAAGCAAAGAAACAATTATCCAATCCATGAATAGCCTACACCACACAATCAAATTCACTAAGGAATCTGTAACAGACCGAAAAATAAATTATCTCGACATAACTATTGAACGTAAGGATAACGAACTGTCATATTCCATATTCCGGAAAGCTACACAAACCTCGCATACAATCGATAATCAGTCTAATCACCCAAGGACGTACAAATTAGCGGGGTTCAACTCAATGGTGCACAGGGCTTTAAACATACCCACTTCAAAAGACAACAATAATAAGGAAATAACAACCATTAAGCAAATAGCAAAGAAAAACAATTTCCCACCAAGCAAAATAGACCAAATTATATCCAAACAAAAAATAAAGATAAAACGATTCCCAAGCCGGACAGTAATGAGAAAAAATTTGCGCGCTTCCACTATGTGTATACGAACACATATAAAATCACTAATCTTTTCAAAGAGCAAGGCATAAAAATAGCATTCACAACGAACAATACGACCGGGAGGCACCTGCAAAATAGTCATCTAAATAAACAAGACCCGTATTCAAAGTCAAGAGTATATTCTATTACATGCCAAGACACGGGTTGTCAAGCTAATTACATAGGACAGAGTGGAAGACGAGTAGATACACGTTATAATGAACATAGGAATGCGATAAGATACGGAACACATTCAGCCGTATGCGAACATATGTTGACACGGGGCACAGCTTTACTAAAATCGAGACTGACCTAAAAATAATTCATCACGAATCGAAAGGCAAAGCTCTCGACATAAAGGAAGTAATCGAGATTCACCTAGCCAAACGAAACAATCCCAACAATCTAAATGAACACACTTTTATATAGATTTCACCTCATTTCACTCTACTAAAAAACACACCCTGTCGGGAACAAGACACAACTTAGCGATACAGCTAAGCTAGATTAAAGAAAGGGGAGGGGGATAGCGGTGGTTATAGATAAATGTTATCTGGATCAGGTGTACTATGTACTTTTTTCTGCAATAAACCTAGGCCGGTATGCGCGGCAGTACTAAAGGTGCCGGGACGTCTTCAATAGACTCTGTACCGCCTAGTTGAATGGCTTTTCAGTCCACGCGTGGCGAAGATAGTTCCACGGTCTTCAGTAGTTGTAGATCTTCCTGTATTCAATAACATACATTCTTATCAAGACTTGGCAACGTCACACAAATAAACATTCCACTGACCTCAGAAAAGCACATAGGAGCAAAGGGGGAGAAAGGAAAAAACAGTTTCGTCCAGTTAACACCCGGATTAGTCGACCAAAACTAGTGCCACAATGAACACGAAACTGCTCGAAGTTCCAGTAAGGAAGACTACCCGGATAAGTATCAGCCTGTATTATTACAGTATAACCATAGTTGGTTTTGTATAACCAAATTATCACCCCAAACAGACAAAACTCCGGATTTGTATCACCATTCTAGCATTTCACCTAAAATTAGATATACTACATTTAGCATACCTGAGAGTTGCATTACCAATACTGCAACTAAATAATTGTACATATTGTAAATATTTTTCACCTGTATTCTCAAACATAGAAGTTATAGCCTAAGTGTAATGGATCTGATGAAGATCGTTTGACGATCGAAACTGGTCATCCTAGTATATTTATTAATCTCATGTAATTTATTTCAGGATTAGGGCACAACCCAGCTCTTTTTGGGTACATTCGTGTTGACCGACTGGAAAGAACCAAACTTTTGTTTACTTAGGCAACACTGAAAAATGGCTTCAATCCTCACAACCTTCTCGTATGCTAACCATGTAGAACATTTGAGGTATAGAACTATATATGTTAATCCCGATTTCCAATGGGGTCGGGGATGAGATGCGATGAAATTCCACGAGGCTGATAGTTTCTACGGTCGGATGCCCTTCCTGACGCCAACCTCACACGAAGAATTAATGAGAGATGGAATGAATGAACATGAATGAAAGGTCAATTTCAAAAAGTACATTGGCTACCAGACGCCACTGTCACTAACACCTAGCGGCGAACGTTGAAACTTGATACAGGTTTCCTAACCAGTCAAATATAACCTACAAATTTTGCTACACACCGCCAATTGCAGTGGTAAAAATCTATGATAGCCTATGATCCCCCCGAATTTACTTCCCCTCCAAAGAATGGCATACGAATGAATTTTAACGCTCTTAAAAATCCGACGACCTCGGCCGGGTTTGAACCCGCGACCATAGGCACATCAATTCAGGATGCTACCGACTACGCCAGCGAAGCCGCTATTTGAGGTATATAACAATACTACCTCCACCTTCAGGTGCGGCGTGGCGAGTGGGATTTTCTTTGTTTTTTGGGGATCCTCTCTGTGCAAGAAATGACAGAGTTGATGACACTCACCCTATTGTTGTAACTTGCTTTGTCGGAAATAGCCGTTCTACCTCAGGATATTTCCTCTTTCGACTGAATTTTCACTCTGCGTATGGTGAACGCTCTGTCAAGACCAATTATGTAGCCCACTCTTTCGAACTTACAAATGTTTCTCGGTTCACTAGCCGCACTGTTTTCGCTCAGTTTTTTGCTCTTCCGGCAGTTTTCCCTGTACAAGTAGCGATAGCTCTGTCTGAACCTCTGTAGTTGTCGCCTACTTTCCCGAACTTTTAAAAACTGACTCAAAAGCTCGGGTTTGGACGCGGTTTGTCCGAACGGCCGAGTCAATTTCCAAACTGCTCGCAAACTCAGGCCGCTGAAGAACGAGAGAGCTGTCCGCCCGAGCGCGGACAGAGTACTCTTACTTATATTAGAAAGGACACCCACTGTCTTGTGTGATATTCAACCTTGTCTTCGAGAGACTGATACGACACATCACTACCAGTGACAGAAGCACGACAAGAAGATATATCCAACAATACATAACGACGAGAGACATTTATACTTAAAACAGGTGAAAAGTGACACGAAAGGCTGAAGCCTAGAGTGCAGACCTTGGAAATAATTTGGATATAATGGTTCTAGACATAACGCTCTTGTTTGCGTTGATGTCCTTGGGCAGCTATAATTTGTATGATAAGCGTTGAGAGTTCTCTTGCACAAAATATTATGTAAAGTTCCTCAAGAAACCCGTTCCGACCATGAAAATCTCGGCTCGCATAAGACCGTGGAGAAGGATACACCATTAACCATGTATTTGACAATATAAGAGCTTCACGAATACCCTGTTTTGCCAATGTGTACTTCTCGACAAGTTCTTTCTACCCATTGTGCAATTCTATAAACGTCCTGCTTACAGAATGTATACACCACTACTCAATCTCTCTCTCCAATATGTACTTCTCTACCATATGTATCTCTCTACCTGAACAAGGTACCCAATAACCACCACTTGGAAAATCGAACGTGCTTACGAAACCCTAAGAAAAAATTACCAGTTCTCAACGGCTATGAAATGTGAACCTACATAAAACAATTATCATTATGTGGTATAATGATGATACCACGTAAATGTCCAAAATCCTCCTATGGTTTATGATTAGTTGTATTAGATCTTTAATTGGATTTTCCTTTGATTAATTTCTAGTAAAGAGAAACCTGTTGACGCTTTTTGTTTTTGGTTAGAGAAGAAATATATGGTCTGAGGACACAATGGGGAAGTGTGAAGTAATGGATGTTCCTAACAAAACACATTCAGATTCTTGTCTCTGCGTCATGTGTGTATCTTCCAGGCAAATTTCCATCAACAGACTGACAGAGTTTTCTTAAATATATCCAGACAGTGAGAATACTGAACGAGTGAATAATTTGTGTGATTGTAAATTCAAAGTTATTACCAATATCTACTTCAATGACGAGGCACAATAAGAGACATATCTGACGTTGGAAACAAATCTTACTCAAATCCGAAACTTAAAGCTATGCCCACGTAAAGCAAAAGATCACGTTATTTTGTATGATGGATACTTACTCATTTAAGTGACTTCTAGTTCCACCACTATCTCGTTCCTGGATTTCTTCTTTCTCATCCTAGGGTTAAGATGGAGTAATTTATTCCAGTGCTTGTACCATTACAAATACAGTATAACAAACCATTTAATTGTACATCACTGGTCAGCTAAAGTGAAGATACATTACTGAACGACTTTCGTACTGTCCATCACATCCTACTGCTAGAGATGAAAATTATACATATATGTGGTTATAACCTCCAATTCGGAAACTGCTTCCTTTAGAGACCAAGTAACTCTTGAAGATAAAGAAAATGCTAAGATCAATGCCTTTATACAGTGAGATTGTTTTGCTGGAAAGGACCGGCGGCCAGCTACCGGGCGCGCGCGCCTTCCGCCAGCCTACCGACCTCGGTCCGCGGGGTTGCGCGAGTAGGAGGAGAGCTAACCAGGGTCATTAAAGTCCATTAAGTCACTAAACTTTCATCAAAGAGGGAGTGTAGTATCAGCGGACAGATAAGAATGTAGCATAAACTACAGCTGCAAGATTTAATTAAGGAAGCACAGCTGATCTTTTATTTCTTGTGAATCAGAATGACCTCACGTCACCAGATACATCGTTACATGATGTCGCTACTCCTGCAACCCCCCTGCGTGTTTACTGTAATCAATCAAAGCACGGACCTACGCCCATTTGTTGTTCAATTGTGGGTTAATTTAACATTCCAAGTGAACAGATCAATTACCCGTACTCTAGTGGAGCTGGAGAACAATATACGGCAGCAGATATCCCTCACAACAGAAGGGAATTACAACGTGTAAACGCTAATTTATTTACACGGTACAACGCCTGTCTGTCAGTTGAAGGAGAACATTTTCAGCATCTTCTGTGAACAGGTAGGTTCCTTAGTCATGATTTTCTGGTGAATTTACCGTTAATTAATTTACTTTGTTAAGGTTTTCACCTGCGCACAATCCGCGGTGCGAGCTCGGTTGGCTGGCGGAAGGCGCGCGCACCCGGCAGCCGGTTGCCCGTCCCGCTCCAGCAAAAGAATCACCCTGTATAAGTAATAGCATTAAGGATTGAGAAGAAATGAACATTACTTTAAAATCGTGGTATATTGGCTTTCACGGCCAGTGAATTAAAAATCAGCAAACATTTTCTAGGTTTATGCCTTGTCTTGTGTGGGGTTTCATGTAGGAACACATCAGCGGGCTCTTGGTGTCCGTATCTCTTTGGAAGCCTCCATAGGGAGGTAAAGGCTGCTTGAGATTTTATCTCTCGCAGTAAAGAGGCGCAGGTGCGTTTCATTAAAAGGGAGGTACCACGCAGTTTGCTACTTCTGTGAGGGTGCGGGCACGGACACCAAGAGCTCGCTGATGAGCCAGCTTGGTGTTCCTAGGCAAAACCCCGCACAAGACACAGCATAAACCTAGAAAAATGCTGATTTTTAATTCACTGGCCGTGAAAGCCAACATACCATCTCTTTGGAATTTTTCAGAGGGAGGTTAAGGCTTCATGATATTTCAGCTCTCGCAGTAAAGAGGCTCAAGTGCACTTCATTAAAAGGGAGGTAGGGCACAGTTCGCTATATCTGTGGGGGTCCGGGCACGGACACCAAGAGCCCGCTGATGAGCCAGATTGGTGTTCCTAGGTGAAACCCCACACAAGGCACGGCATATAACTAGAAAAATTGCTTTTAATTTATTTTAAACTCTTTAGCCATAAGACATTAAGAATTCCAAGGATACAACATGTGCTTGTTAGGTAGTTAAGTAACAAGCAACTAGACTGCTAATATTTGCTTGAGCAAAATTTTTGATAATCCAAGCATAAATCAATCTACATTTATAATATTGTACAAGACTTTCTTTGACAAATCACTGCAATTTGTTGTACAAATGTTTAACAAGAAGTTAGGGTAAGTCGATTAAATTTCTCTAGGATGAAACTTTTGTAGAGTCCCGGTATGTTTGTTATTTGTTGGTTCCTTAGTTTAGGGGCTGCAACAAAGTGTCATGTGACTCCGTGTACTTTTGGTGTGTGATCAATGTGTCTGAAAACCGGTGTTAATTGTGATGGCAGTATTAGTGTGTATTATCTGTAATTCAGGTAAGGACAGCAGACGATCAACGTCAAGTAGTTTCTAATTCTGCTACCAAATGCTACCCTCCACGACACCTTGCTGCGAACTTGGCTACTAGATGTCACCACAACCAGCACCTTGCGGTGAATGTTTGGAGTTAATAGAGCGTTAATCAAATCTAACCCACAAATTTGTTTCACACTATTGTAGTTAGTGGAAGGTCTTTTACATGCCATAAATCTATGACATGGACCCGCCGGAGTTACTTTTCTCCGAAGGAAGGTATACTGTAGAGTAGTCTATGTAACATCAATACTGCTACTTGTAACAACAATAATTATGAATCTGCAACAGTAAGGGAACCCACCGTTTGTAATAGAGATAAAGTCCAATGGAGTAGTAGTAATTGAAAAGTCGATTGTTTGCTGCATACCGGGACTGAATCCAACCTTAATAGATCCAACATACAACAGAATAAACAATTTAAATGCGCCAGGACTTGTGATCTATCTTCGGAGACATGTGGTAATGATCCCCACCGTCCGTGAAATGGTTTTTCATGGTTCACCATTTTTATATGCCGTAGAATGCCTCCCAAGAGGTCATAATCATCATCTAGAAACCCTTTACTATTTTTAGCCTATTTTCAATTTTGAAAAAATAGGCTTATGAGATCACCTTTTGTCCGTGTGTGTGTGCGTGTGTGTGTGTGTGTGTGTGTGTGTGTGTGTGCGTGTGTGTGTGATTCGTGTGTGTGTCCCCCCCCCCCCCTAATAAAATCGAAACGGCTGGAGCGATTTCAATGAAACTCGGGAAGTTCATAGCACTATTCCCGGCGACCTCGACCGTGCCCTTCAAATTTTGTTACGTCTCTCCAATCAAACATGGCGGCTGTGCGAAATATTTCACTAGCATTCAATATCTCCGAAACTATTACCGATATCGCCCTGAAATTATGTACAGTGATAAAGGGCACTACTAGAAGTTCACCTATGAGACCTTCAAAAACCTGGTGACTACAAAACCAACATGGCGGCCAAGCCAAGTTGAGATATTTAAATAGACTTTTATCGCGATTTAACTATCTAAATGTAATGAAACTTGGTACAGCAAATGTTTATACACATTGTAATGCACTGGAGTCTAATTTAGTTCAATTGTTTACATAACCTAAAAATGGCGGCTGTGCGAAATATTTCACTGACATTCTATATCTCCGAAACTGTTACAGATATCACCCTGCAATTTTGTACGGTGATAAAGGGTACTGATACAGGTATGCATATGTATATTTCATAAACCTGTAAAGTACGAAACGAACATGGCGACCAAGCGAATTTAAAATATTTTAATAGACTTTTCTCGTGATTTAACTCTCTGAGCGCAGTGAAATGTGGTACAGTAATTGATTTTGCAGATTTTAATGCACTGCCATCTACTTTAATTCAATTGCTTACATAGCCTCAAGATGGCGGCTGTGCGAAATTTTAAAATTAAGTTTTAATTTCTTGTGTCGTAATCATGCGATCGAAGTGAAAGTTTGAATAATGAACCTAGGCAATAATTGTCCTTGAATGGTACATAACTCTATGGCCTATACACATAACACTCCTAAATGGTGAGCTCCCGAAATATTTAGACGGTTCTCAATATCTATGAATCTTTTACAGCAACCAAACTGAATTTTTTAATGTTCATAGAGACTATGAACATATGTTCACCTATAGGACTTTCAGGAACGTGGTGAGCACAAATCCAACATGGCGGCGACGCGAAGTATACATATTTAAATGGACGTTTCTCGCGAATTAACTATCCGAGTGCCGTGAAACGTTGCACGTTAAATGCTTATACAAATGTTGATCCACTGGCATCTAATTTATTTCAATGGTTTGCATTATCACAAGATGGCTGCTGTGCGTAATTTCAAAATCTCGTTTTTACTTCTTGTTGTCTAATTATGCGATTGAAGTTTGAATACAACACGTACACAATAATCTTAATGTAATAGTACAAAAATAAAAATCCAACCTGGCGACCATCTGAAATATTTTGACGGTTCTCAATATCTACGAATCTGTTACAGCATTTAAACTGAAATTTTGTATGTTGATTGTGGCAGTTAACATAAGTAGGATATATGAAAATAGGCTGTATAGTTCTTCACGGAACTGCTTGTTTAAAGCTCATTAACAACTCGTATGGGTTGGAGATATGGTTGTACAGGTACGGCTGCAAATCCCACAGCTCCATACACACACATTTCACCTACTCCCTGCCACCTCAGAAATGAGAATACTAAGGGGTAAAAGAGAAA
Organism: Meconema thalassinum; assembly: GCA_946902985.2. Lineage (NCBI taxonomy): Eukaryota > Metazoa > Arthropoda > Insecta > Orthoptera > Tettigoniidae > Meconema > Meconema thalassinum. The sequence continues at coordinate 151,508,336 of OX336397.1, forward strand.
ACTTAATAACGTTATCAAGTAAGAAATACTGTAAGAAGTATGGTAAGAAGAAAGAAAGAAAGAAAGTTATAATTATGTACTTACAAACAAAAGCATTAACAATTACTAACTTGTATGATTCTAGAACATTCCTTTACATCTTCAATTATTTATTATCTTCATACTTAAGGTCAACTACATGTCCTTGCAATGCTTTACTGTCATAAGTTACAACATCCCAGGAATTTCTGTGAGTTCAAGTGAAAACGCACAGCAGACCACTCTTGAGGGTAGTCAACCCACCTATTCTCTGTAGCATTCAAGGGAGGATCTCTGGCCAGAATATATCAGGTGCGTTCAAAAAGTAATGAGCCGGAAGCTGGAATGCGTAAACCGGTGACGACATCGGCTAATCGTGGCGTGTGTAAATAGGGGTGGTTCCGACCAGAGCGTGGAAGGTCACAGCCCGTCGCTAGAGGGCACGCGTGCACGTCACGTGACGATACAAAGCGAGCAGCAGCATGCATCAATCGTCCAACGCTGCCAGTCGCATTGCAAACAGTGACATGGGGGGTCAAACGAAGAGCAATGAGGGGTTGTTCAGTTTCTGACAACTGAAGGAGTAGGGAGAACGGACATTCATCGCCGAATGTCACAAGTGTACGGCGAACACTACATGTCCCTTGCAAGGGTCAAGGCGTGGCACAAGCGCTTCAGGGAAGGATGGGTGTCATCAGCCGATGATGCCCGGTCTGGGGCACCCCCCTGCATTACCGATGACAACGTCCAGCTGGTCGATGAACTCATTACCCAAGACCGCCGAATGACAGTGAACGCCATAGCCGCCGTGGTCGGACTGAGCGTCGGAAGTGTGCACACCATCATGAAGGAACAACAGCACTTGCGCAAAGTGTGTTCCCAATGGGTGCCCCACAGTCTTCAACCACACCAGGAAGCATGTCGAATGGCCCACTAGTAGGAAATATAAGGCGGTTCGGGCACAGGGGCTAATGGGCAAGATGGCCGCCGCGCGCAAACAGCCCTATGTTAGTCTTATGGAGGGGATAGTCAGAGCTGGCACAGGGGCTAATGGGCAAGATGGCCGCCACGCCCTGAGACCGTCAATGACGTCCCAGGGGGAGGTCGGCCGTATAGTTGCCAAATGGAATATTTATTATTATTATTATTATTAATAATAATAATATTATTAGGCAATTATTCATTGATCATGTACAATCAAGACCAGCCTTATATTGTCCACCTCGTGGTGTAGCGGCTAGTAATCTTGAATGTCACCGCGGAGGCCCGGTTTCGATTCCCGGCTCTGCCAAGAAATTTAATTTCTGGTCTCACGAGTGAAACGGGGTACACTCAGTCCTGTGAGGCAAAAGTGAGAAAAGGCGGGTTTAATTCATACCTCTGCCATTCAGCCTAACCCAACTTCATTTTACCTAACCTAACCTAACTTCACCCAACCTAACCTAACCTAACTTCAAAGTGAGAGCAAATGTGAGAGCACACATAATAAACTAACTTATAACCTAACCTAACCTAACCTAACCTAACCTAACCACGCCTAACCTAACCTAACCTAACCTAACTTCACCTGACCAAACCTAACATAACCTAACTTCAAAGTGAGAACAAATATGGGAGCAAAAAGTAACAGCAAAAAGTGAGAGAAAAAAGTGGGAGCAAAAAAGTGAGAGCAAAAAGTGAGAGCAAAATGGTGGGAGCAAAAAGTGGGAGCAAAAAAAGTGGGACCAAAAAGTGGGAGCAAAAAAGTGGGAGCAAAAAGTGGGAGCAACAAGATAGGGAGCAAAAAAGTGGGAGCAAATACGTAAGAGCAAATGAGAAAGCACAAATATTAAACTTAGTTATAACCCAACCTAACCTAACCTAACCCACAGAAACCTCATTTAAAGATTTTAGATTTTACAATTTAACATTTTTCATTTTAACATTTTAGATTTTAGATTTTTTTCATTTTACATTTTTTAGATTTTACAATTTACATTTTGGATTTTTTTGTATTTTAGATTTGAGTTTTTTAGATTCTACATTTTAAATATAGCATTTTTTGATTTTAGATTTTACATCTTACATTTTCCGAAAAGAGAAAACTACAAGGTCACATACCTAACCTCACCAAACCTAACTATACCAAAACTAACTTAAGCTAATCCAAAGGCTAATGCACATACACAAAGTATATAAGGGCACATGCAACAATCCTTATGCTAGTCTTATAGGCTACTGTACAACATGATCACTACCCCAACCGGTTTTTTTTTTCATTTTGTTGTATACACATTTGCCAATTTTCCAATTTGTCATATTCAGTTTTTTTTAATGTCAGTTTTAAGGTTTTCAATTTCATAATATGGAAACATGAATTTTGCATTTTGTTGTTTACACATTTGACAATTTTCAAATTTCCCATTTTCAGTTTTTTTATGTCAGTTTTAAGTTTTTCAATTTCATAATATGGAAACATGAATTTTGCATTTCGTTGTTTACACATTTATCAATTTCACAATTTCCCATTTACAGTTTTTAAAATGTCAGTTTAATGTCTTTCAATTTCATGATATAGAAACATGGATTTCCCAATTTGTTGTTTACACATTTGTCAATTTACCAAATTCCCATTTATAGGTTTTAAAATTACAGTTTAATGTTTTTTCTATTTAGTCAATATGGAAACATGGATTTTCCAATTTGTGTTTTACATGTTCATTTTGCATTAGGAGTGGAGAGAGGTGGGTAGTAATTAAAAATGTACAAGCAGTGTCCATACAATATTTTTTATTTTAAATATATGTACACTATTTACACATAATACATTTTTATATATATTCTTTTTTGTTATAAATTGTACAGTTCTTTTTATTGTTTTCTATTTTATTTGTTTTTTGATTATGAATACCATTTTTTATTTTTGTTTTTTTAATTTTTGTAGTGCTATTGTTTTATTTCTTAAATTGTTTTGTTTTATGTATTTGCTAGTTGCAGGCAGAAGATTTTGATATTCATAACTTAACTCTTTAAGCATGGTTAATGATTGAGTAATGACCGTAGGCATGTGTACCTATACCATCAGCATCAATCACTTTTTTATCTTCACCAGGACACAAAGCAATTTTGTTTAGTCTTATAGATGATATGTCATGTTGTTTAGAAGCGATAATGTTCATTGGTATTCTTTTTACATTGTTTTTCATGACACAATCCTTATAATCTTGAAAGCTTATACAATTTTTGACAACACCTCTGTTAATACCTTTAATCTTTTTGATTTATTTACCATTTATGTCTAATGCGTACATTTTAGCTCTAAGTCCAACAAATGCTTTTATAATTTGTCCACAAGCCTCGTCTTTAAATTTCCCCAACGTTTTCTTGTTTGATGTAGAGTAACATATGTGATTAGTAGGATAATCTGATGTGCCCAGGTGTTCTTCGAAATCCAACTTGTCTTGATATACATCTGGGGTGTTAACCAAATAAATGAACGAGTCGGTATCCATATACATGAGTTTAAGATTGTTAATTCCATAATAGGGTAGCAGGACATCATAGTGGAGGGAATACAGTACATTAGAGTTTTTGAAATATCCAGTATACAGATTCCAATATATATAGGCTTATTGAATACAATGTTACGTTTAGCCATGTGGAATGCAGCTAGGTTAGGACCATAAATTGTTCTGTCAATAAATGTCGGCTTTGCTATTAGCTTTTCAGCCTTTTTGCTGTCAGTCACAAGACGTATGTCTATTCTTTTACGGATATTTTCCAATGTTTTTCCAAAATTGGCATTGTTGAATAATTTGTACAGATTTTTCTCAAAATCAATTTGGGCTTGTTTTCGAAGGTTGTTATTAAAATCAACGTATGCCTTTAGCCAAGGTCTTTGTATAAACTTTAACCCACGAAGAATGCCATGTAGTGAAAAACATATCGCCTTCGATTTCCAAGATGAGGAATTAGTTTTTTCAGAGACGAATCCTTAGGTTGTGTACACTCTGGTAGGAAAGGTAAATCGTTGCGTAGATCATGAAGGTCAAATGGGTAATCAACATCAACGTCTAGAATGTATCCCTCACGATCGTCTTCCTTAATTTTTTCTAGATCAACGGTATCTGGAGAAACCCACTGAAATCCGTCATAAGGAAGAGAGTGGCACATAGCCCACCCGTATTGGTTGTTGGCATCATCATAGGTAATAAACTGCGATGGTTTCTCAGAATCATAGGTTTCCATGTATTTATTGTTAGCTTCAGCATACCGATGAGAGACCTGGCATATGCCTCCACGTATTCCAGACTCGATTAGAAGAATCTGATCGTAATCCTGTAGCAATTCCAGTTCAATTCCTGTGTAAAGGAGCATTGCCTCGAAACTTAAACCAGGCGAAGTAAAAAATTGTGCAGCATCCACTCGGTGTGTTTCTAGTGTTTTGTTTCTAAATTTTTCAAAGCTGTCTGCAAGAAGGAGTACATCTGAAGTTAGGTAGAGGTCACTATATTCCCCTAGAGTTTTAATGCTGAACTGATTCCAGACATTTTTGGCATGTTCATAGTCTTCTTGACTAACATCTTCTTGACTTAATTTGTTAAAGAATACCTCTTTTTGGGGTAAACACGTTTCACTTAACTTTTCCCATGAGTCAATGGTCATAACAAAATACCCATTACGAGTCATGAGCATTGGATTTTCTTTTCCAAAGTACTTGTCTGTTTCAGGGTATGATGTTAAGTTGGAAACTAAGTTTTCCAAACTACTTGGCATTAACCGAAACGTGTCCACAAATCTAAGCCTAACATATCCTACATATTTGGTAAAGGAAATGTATTTTTCTTTGGAGTTAGCGATAACATCCACTCTCTCAGTAGTACATCCTAATTGATTTACAATGAAATTTGCGTCGTAGCCACTCATATTATGTAGAAACACAGGAACGGGGTTACGTGTTTTACACCTCAAATTACAGTTATTGTGAGCACTTCCAAGGTATTCCCCTGTAATATGGCAGTGGCCTCGAACATTCCAGTCCTCTTTGGTAAATGGTTTTTGTCACAAATAACAGGTTTCAGAACATTGGAACTCTGCTTCTTGATCCTGAGTTAAGGCCTTTGGAACATTTAGGCTGTAAAGGCGATCGATTTCATTAGCCATTGAGATCAAACAGTCCATAAACTTTTCTGCAGCATCAGGTCCACGATACATAACAGGTTGGCTTGGAAGGTTTGTCTTTATGTGTTCCACAGCCGGTGAGGGTTTAACGTATATACCGAAGCTCATAGGAACATGACTCTGGTATGGCACTGTATAACTTGCCTCAGGATTAGGTAGACATGTTTGATAGGGTAACAGTATACTTTCAAAATCTGCATAGATAACGTAAGGTATTCACAGCATTTTTTCAACATTTAAGAATTTGACAATGGGGTTTTTAATAGGCATTTCAACCCTAGCAATGTCATGCTGGACACACAAAGCTCTATGTTCTTTCAATTTTTCCATTCCTTGTTGACCATATTGATTATCAAAGTGAGTAAAACTTCGTTTACACGTATATATCTTATGTTCATGGTGGGTAATTTGATGTCTTACTAGTTTTTCAAGATCTTTGATAAAGACGAAGTGGTTCTGGCCGGATGAAGAACTTAGCATAAGGAGGTCGCGATGGTCTTGCAGCTCTTGATCCACAACATTTAGAGGGAACAGTTTATTGTCTTGTTCCAATCCAAATACATTAATGGATATATCGTTGGCTTTTTCAAATTTGGGAATGTCAGCTAGCGATGTAGGAAACGATATTACAGAAAAATCATACTTGTTGTCCAGGTCCTTGTATTTACTAATGCGTTGAGCATTCTTTTTAACCATTTTTGCTAAAATGGCATCCATAAACACTTTTCATTTTTCAAGTTTTCAGGATTAATGCAGGATTTTCTTGCGTGTATAGCTGCTGTTAATGGAATATATGTGCTACCACGCAAGGGATTGTACTTATTTCTTTTCAATCGTACTCCTTCCACTGCTAACAAAGCCCAATTACTGCCTTTTAGCTCAGATTCCTCCATTTCCGTAGTTAACTTTTTAAATTGTGTTTCCAAGAAACTACTTAAGTCCGTTTCCAAAAATAGGGCCAGATTTCGTGTTTTAAAAGCACGATCTGTAATTTCGTTGGGGGACGTATGAATGAATCTACATTCAGCCACAAGATTAACTTTGATCGACTTGTCCATTGCTAGTTATTTCTCCATAGCTTGTATTATTTGCTGTTTGGACTCTTTAAGGTATGAATTTAAATCCCTACACGTATCACAACGTATGAAATAGGATTTAAGTCGACCTTCAAAAGATGTCTCATATTCAATAAGTCCATTTTTGTCAGGGACTAATGACAGTAGGTAATGTTTTGTAGGCTCCGCTTTTTGTATTTTAGCTGCCGACACAAGATTACAACATTCTTCAAGTCGACGTCCGTTGTACACATTGTTGAATGTACTTGCACTTATGGAATTCACCATACGATACTTCATGTCGCTTCCTATGATAGTCTCGAAGGAAAGTCTTTCCACACTCTTTACACATATAGCTAGGAATGGGTTCTTCCATTATGAATGTTGATTTCTGCAGACAGCTGCTTACTGCGTATCACAGGGCTAGAGGTTGGTCGGTGAGACGGTCTTTCACGATGTGAACACCGTGAGAGGTAGTAGTCAACTGGTAATATTCTTGTTAAGGGTCCTCTAATATACCCTAGTCTAGACCAACAGCTCTTTACGGCGTATGACAAGGCTGTAGACTGGACAGTGAGACGTTCTTTTACGATGTGAACACTGTAAAAGATAGTAGTCAACTGATTATATACTTGCTAAGGGTTCTCTAATATATTATAGTCAAGACTAACAGCTACTTACTGTGTAGTACAAGGCTGTACAATGGTTGTTTCGACGGTCTTTCACCATGTGAACACCATGAGAGATAATAGTCAACTGGTGATATTCTTGTTAAGGGTCCTCTAATATACCCATAGTTAAGGGTAACAGCTGCTTGCAGCTGGTTGTTTCAACGTTCTTTCACAATCTAAACATTGTGACAGGTAGTAGTCAACTGAAAATATCCTTATACCCTACTCAAGGTTATCAGGTACTTACTGCATATCAAAAGGCTGTACAATCATGTGTGTTAGGCACTCTTTCTTGCTAAGGACCCCAATATTCCCTACACAAGGATATACATGTTAGTTCTGAACACTTAGAAGTTAATTGTATATTCAATTTTTATACAAAGCTTATACAAGCTCGTTTTTCATAAGGTAAAACTTTGTTAAATAGCTAACTGCGACACGCAAAGTATGTTTCCGCTATCTAGCGGTGACTATCAGAACTACTTGAACGACCACATGCTACCTAGCGCTCCATTTCAACACTCACTCACTGAATGACCAGCATGCTATCTAGCGGTCGATATCAATACTCACTCAACTACCAGCATGCTACCTATCGGTCAATATGAAAACTCACTCAACTATCAGCATTATACATGGCTTTTTGTCAGATTTTTGTTGGCTTTTGTTGGCTTTTGTTGCCTGTTGTATTAGCTCTCTCATATTTTCTCTTGCTTGTTGAGGCTTATTTGGTCTTGGAAAGTATGTCAGTCCTTTTTATGGCTGCATAATGCTTACAGCCATGTTTGTAAGCAAAAACAACAACACACATAATTCCAAAAAAATCAAAGTACTCTAAGGTTTATCAATGGCTCTCAACTCTTACACTTATCTCTATCCAATGCCTAGTCAGGAAAATAGTGTAATTTTCAAAATTTTTAAACAATATTTGGAAAGTTGGCTATATCATTAAACTAAAAAACCTAAAAAGACATATGTTAACTCCAACACCTACCTCTATACCACTCTCAGTCCAAAACTAGTGTATTTTTCAAATTTTCCAAAACATATTTCCAAAATGGGTTATATTTCCAAAATTAAAAAGTTTACAAAAATGTTTGTTTGACATAAATGAATGGCCTTTGCATCCCCTCTACCGCCGTACCAAGTCACAGGTCTCTAGGACAACAAAAATAAAATTTTGAAAATGGGTATTATTTCCAAAATTAGGAATTTTACAAAAACGTTTGTCTGACGTAAATCAGTGGTAATTACCCCCCTCTACCCCTACACTAAGTCTCAGGTTTCTAGGACAAAAAAAATAAAATTTTGAAAATAGGCTATATTTCCAAAATTAGGATTTTTACAAAAACGTTTGTCTGACGTAAATCAATGGCCTTTACCCCCTCTATCCCCATACCAAGTCTCAGGTCTCTAGGTCAACAAAAATAAAATTTTGAAAAGGGGCTATATATCCAAAATTAGGAATTCTACAAAAAAGTTTGTTTCACATAAATCAATGGTCTTTACCCCCTTTATCCCCAAATCAAGTCTCAGGTCTCTAGGACAAAAGGAAATGAATTTTGAAAAATGGTCACTATTTTGGAAACTTGGAATTTTACAAAAAAAGGTTTGTTTGACATAAATCAATGGTCCTTACCTCCTCTAGCACCATACCAAATTTCAAGTTTCTAGGACAGAAGGAATTTATTTTTGAATAATTGTCACTATTTTGGAAACTAGAAATTCTACAAAAAAGTTTGTTGATCATAAATGAAAGGTCTCGATCCAAGTATGTTTGACAAAAATGAAAAAAGTTAAATTGGGAAAGTAGGCGATTTTTCATGAAACCAAACACTATATAAAGTGTTCTATGGGCTTAAAAGAATGGCCTCGATGTCCTTTATTTTTTATAATAAAACGTTTTTATTTTTTACATTTCTTTGAAAAAAGTTAAATTTTTAAATTTTTATATTTTGGAAACTAAAGAGTTAACAAAAAATTCTGTTTTACACAAATGAATGGCCCTGACCCCATCTAACACCAAAATAAATTTCAAGTCGCTAGGACAAAAAATAACTGTAGGGGAGTAGTGCCGATTCTGGCCCCGCCCCGAAATGTGACGTCAGAGTGGTGAGGTGGTGGGTGGGGGGGGGACAGAATCGGCACTGCTCCCCTACTGTTATTTATTGTCCCAGCGACTAAATATTATTTTGGTGGTAGATGGAGTCAGGGCCATTCATTTATGTCAATCAAAATTTTTTTGTCAACTCTTTAGTTTCCGAAATATAAAAATTTCAAAATTAAACTTTTTTCAAAAAATGTTAAAAATAAAAACGTTTTATTATAAAAATAAAGGACATCGAGGCCATTTTTATGCCCATAGAACACTTTTTAGAATGTTTGGTTTTATGAAAAATCGCCTACTTTCCCAATTGAACTTTTTTCATTTTTGTCATACAGACCTGGAACTTGGTTTATAGGTCGAAGGGATCGAGACCTTTCATTTATGTTAAACAAACTCTTTTGTAGAATTCCTAGTTTCCAAAATAGTGACCATTTTTAAAAAATAATTTTCTTCTGTCCTAGAAACTTGAAATTTGGTATGGTGCTAGAGGTGGTAAAGACCATTGATTTATGTCAAATAAACGTTTTTGTAAAATTCCTAGTTTCAAAATAGTAACCATTTTTCAAAATTCATTTTCTTTTGTCCTAGAGACCTGAGACTTGGTATGGGGATAGAGGGGGTAAAGACCATTGATTTATGTGAAACAAACTTTTTTGTAGAATTCCTAATTTTGGAAATATAGCCCACTTTCAAAATTTTACTTTTGTTGTCCTAGAAACCTGATACTTAGTGTGGGGGGTAGAGAGGGTAATGACCATTGATTTACGTCAGACAAACGTTTTTGTAAAATTCCTAATTTTGGAAATATAACCCATTTTCAAAATTTTATTTTTGTTGTCCTAGAGACCTGGGACTTGGTCCGGCAGTAGAGGGGTCAAAGGCCATTCATTTATGTCAAACAAATATTTTTGTAAACTTTTTAATTTTGGAAATATAACCCTTTTTGGAAATATGTTTTGGAAAATTTGAAAAATACACTATTTTTGGACTGAGAATGGTATAGATGTAGGTGTTGGAGTTAACATATGTCTTTTTAGGATTTTTAGTTTAATGATATAGCCAACTTTCCAAATATTTTTGGAAAATTTTGAAAATTACACAATTTTTTTGACTAGGCATGGGATAGAGGTAAGTGTAAGAGTTGTGAGTCATTGATAAACCTTAGAGTACATTGATTTTTTTTGAATTATGTGTGTTGTTGTTGCTTACAAACATGGCTGTAAGCATTATGCAGCCATAAAAAGGACTGACATACTTTCCAAGACCAAATAAGCCTCAACAAGCAAGAGAAAATATGAGAGAGCTAATACAACAGGCAACAAAAGCCAACAAAAGCCAATAAAAAAGCCAACAAAAATCTGACAAAAAAAGCCATGTTTCATGCTGGTAGTTGAGTGAGTTTTCATATTGACCAATAGGTAGCATGCTGGTAGTTGAGTGAGTATTGATATCGACCACTAGATAGCATGCTGGTCATTCAGTGAGTGAGTGATGAAATGGAGCGCTAGGTAGTATGCTGGTCGTTCAAGTAGTTCTCATTGTCACCGCTAGATAGCGGAAACATTCTTTGCGTGTCGCAGTTAGCTATTTAACAAAGTTTTACCAAATGAAAACGAGCTTGTATAAGCTTTGTATAAAAATTGAATATACAATTAACTACTAAGTGTTCAGAACTAACATGTATAGCCTTGTGTAGGGAATATTGGGGTCCTTAGCAAGAAAGAGTGCCTAACACACATGATTGTACAGCCTTTTGATATGCAGTAAGTACCTGATAACCTTGAGTAGGGTATAAGGATATTTTCAGTTGACTACTACCTGTCACAATGTTTACATTGTGAAAGAACGTTGAAACAACCAGCTGCAAGCAGCTGTTACCCTTAACTATGGGTATATTAGAGGACCCTTAACAAGAATATCACCAGTTGACTATTATCTCTCATGGTGTTCACATGGTGAAAGACCGACGAAACAACCATTGTACAGCCTTGTACTACACAGTAAGTAGCTGTTGGTCTTGACTAGGATATATTAGAGAACCCTTAGCAAGTATATAATCAGTTGACTACTATCTTTTACAGTGTTCACATCGTGAAAGACCGTCTCACTGTCCAGTCTACAGCCTTGTCATACGCCGTAAAGAGCTGTTGGTCTAGACTAGGGTATATTAGAGGACCCTTAACAAGAATATCACCAGTTGACTACTACCTCTCACGGTGTTCACATCGTGAAAGACCGTCTCACCGACCAACCTCTAGCCCTGTGATACGCAGTAAGCAGCTGTTTGCAGAAATAAACATTCATAATGGAAGAACCCATTCCTAGCTATATGTGTAAAGAGTGTGGAAAGACTTTTCTTCGAGACTATCATAGGAAGCGACATGAAGTATCGTGTGGTGAATTCCATAAGTGCAAGTACATTCAACAATGTGTACAACGGACGTCGTCATGAAGAATGTTGTAATGTTGTGTCAGCAGCTAAAATACAAAAAGCGAAGCCTACAAAACATTACCTACTGTCATTGGTCCCTGAAAAAATGGACTTATTGAATATGAGACATCTTTTGAAGGTCGACTTAAATCCTATTTCATACGTTGTGATACGTGTAGGGATTTAAATTCATATCTTAAAGAGTCCAAACAGCTAATAATACAAGCTATGGAGAAAGAACTAGCAATGGATAAGTCGATCAAAGTTAATCTAGTGGCTGAATGTAGATTCATTCATACGTCCACCAACGAAATTACAGATCGTGCTTTTAATACACGAAATCTGGCCCTATTTTTGGAAACGGACTTAAGTAGTTTCTTGGAAACACAATTTAAAAATTTAACTACGGAAATGGAGGAATCTGAGCTAAAAGGCAGTAATTGGGCTTTGTTAGCAGTGGAAGGAGTACGATTGAAAATAAATAAGTACAATCCCTTGCGTGATAGCACATATATTCCATTACCAGCAGCTGTACACGCAAGAAAAGCCTGCATTAATCCTGAAAACTTGAAAAATGAAAAGTGTTTTATGTATGCCATTTTAGCAAATGTGGTTAAAAAGAATGCTCAACGCATTAGTAAATACAAGGACCTGGACAACAAGTATGATTTTTCTGCAATATCGTTTCCTACATCGCTAGCTGACATTCCCAAATTTGGAAAAAGCCAACGATATATCCATTAATGGATTTTGATTGGAACAAGACAATAAACTGTTCCCTCTAAAGGTTGTGGATCAAGAGCTGCAAGACCATCGCGACCTCCTTATGCTAAGTTTTTCATCCGTCCAGAACCACTACGTCTTTATCAAAGATTTTGATAAACTAGTAAGACATCAGATTACCAACCATGAACATAAGATATATACGTGTAAACGATGTTTTACTCACTTTGATAATCAATATGGTCAACAAGGAATGGAAAAATTGAATGAACATAGAGCTTTGTGTGTCCAGCATGACATTGCTAGGGTTGAAATGCCTATTAAAAACCCCATTGTCAAATTCTTAAATGTTGAAAAAATGCTGTGAATACCTTACGTTATCTATGCAGATTTTGAAAGTATACTGTTACCCTATCAAACATGTCTACCTAATCCTGAGGCAAGTTATACAGTGCCATACCAGAGTCATGTTCCTATGAGCTTTAGTATATACGTTAAACCCTCACCAGCTGTGGAACACATTAAGACAAACCTTCCAAGCCAACCTGTTATTTATCGTGGACCTGATGCTGCAGAAAAGTTTGTGGACTGTTTGTTCTCAATAGATAATGAAATCGATCGACTTTACAGCTCAAATGTTCCAAAGGCCTTTACTCAGGATCAAGAAGCAGAGTTCCAATGTTCTGAAACCTGTTATTTGTGTCGAAAACCATTTACCAAAGAGGACTGGAAAGTTCGAGACCACTGCCATATTACAGGGGAATACCGTGGAAGTGATCACAATAACTGTAATTTGAGGTGTAAAACACGTAACCCCGTTCCTGTGTTTCTACATAATATGAGTGGCTACGACGCAAATTTCATTGTAAAGCAATTAGGATGTATTACTGAGAGAGTGGATGTTATCGCTAACTCCAACGAAAAGTACATTTCCTTTTCCAAATATGTAGGAAATGTTAAGCCTAGATTTGTGGACACGTTTCGGTTATTGCCAAGTAGTTTGGAAAACTTAGTTTCCAACTTAACATCATACCCTGAAACAGACAAGTACTTTGGAACAGAAAATCCAATGCTCATGACTCGTAAAGGGGTATTTTGTTATGACTACATTGACTCATGGGGAAAGTTAAGTGAAACGTGTTTACCTCAAAAAGAGGTATTCTTTAACAAATTAAGTCAAGAAGATGTTAGTCAAGAAGACTATGAACATGCCAAAAATGTCTGGAATCAGTTCAACATTAAAACTCTAGGGGAATATAGTGACCTCTACCTAACTTCAGATGTACTCCTTCTTGCAGACAGCTTTGAAACGTTTAGAAACAAAACACTTGAAACACACCGAGTGGATGCTGCACACTTTTTTACTTCGCCAACTGGAATTGCTACAGGATTGCGATCAGATTCTTCTAATCGAGTCTGGAATACGTGGAGGCATATGCCAGGTCTCTCATCGGTATGCTGAAGCTAACAATAAATACATGGAAACCTATGATTCTGAGAAACCATCGCAGTTTATTACCTATGATGATGCCAACAACCAATACGGATGGGCTATGTGCCACTCTCTTCCTTATGGCGGATTTCAGTGGGGTTCTCCAGATACCGTTGATCTAGAAAAACTAAAGGAAGACGATCCTGTGGGATACATTTTAGACGTTGATGTTGATTACCCATCTGACCTTCATGATCTACACAACGATTTACCTTTCCTACCAGAGTGTATTCAACCTAAGGATTCGTCCCTGAAAAAACTAATTCCTCATCTTGGAAATCGAAGGCGATAGGTTGTTCACTACATGGCATTAAAACAGGCTTTAGATCATGGAATAAAATTAATTCATCGTGTGTTAATGTTTAAACAAAGACCTTGGCCAAAGGCATACGTTGATTTTAATAACAACCTTCGGAAACAAGCCAAAAATGATTTTGAGAACAATCTGTACAAATTATTCAACAATGCCATTTTTGAAAAAAAAAACAATGGAAAATATCCGTAAAGGAATAGACATACGTATTGTGACCGACAGCAAAAAGGCTGAAAAACTAATAGCAAAGCCGACATTTATTGACAGAACACTTTATGGTCCTAACCTAGCTGCATTCCACATGGCTAAACGTAACATTGTATTCAATAAGCCTATATATATTGGAATGTGTACACAGGAAATTTCAAAAACTCTAATGTATTCCCACCACTATTATGTCCTGCTACCCTATTATGGAATGAACAATCTTAAACTCATGTATATGGATACCGACTCGTTCATTTATTTGGTTAACACCCCAGATGTATATCAAGACAAGTTGGATTTCCAAGAATACCTGGACACATCAGTTTATCCTACTAATCACACATGTTACTCTACATCAAGCAAGAAAACGTTGGGGAAATTTAAAGACGAAGCTTGTGGACAAATTATAAAAGCATTTGTTGGACTTGGAGCTAAAATGTACGCTTTAGACATAAATGGTAAAGAAATCAAAAAGATTAAAGGTATTAACAGAGGTGTTGTCAAAAATTGTATAAGCTTCAAGATTATAAGGATTGTGTCATGAAAAGCAATGTAAAAAGAATACCAATGAACATTATCGCTTCTAAACAACATGACATATCATCTATAAGACTAAACAAAATTGCTTTGTGTCCTGGTGATGATAAAAGAGTGATTGATGCTGATGGTATAGGTACACATGCCTACGATCAATACTCAATCATTAACCATGCTTAAAGAGTTAAGTTATGAATATCGAAATCTACTGCCTGCAACTAGCAAATTCATATAACAAAACAATTTAGGAAATAAAACAATAGCACTACAAAAAATTAAAAAACACAAATAAAAATGGTATTCATAATCAAAAAATAAATAAAATAGAAAACAAAATAAAAACAACTGTACAATTTATAACAAAAAAGAATATATATAAAAATGTATTTTGTGTAAATAGTGTACATATATTTAAAACAAAACAAAATATTGAATGGACACTGCTTGTAAATTTTTAATTACTACCCACCTCTCTCCACTCCTAATGCAAAATGAACATGTAAAACACAAATTGGAAAATCCATGTTTCCATATTGACTAAATAGAAAAAACATTAAACTGAAATTTTAAAAACTGTAAATGGGAATTTGGTAAAATGACAAATGTGTAAACAACAAAATGGGAAATCCATGTTTCTATATCATGAAATTGAAAGACATTAAACTGACATTTTAAAAACTGTAAATGGGAAATTGTGAAATTGATAAATGTGTAAACAACGAAATGCAAAATTCATGTTTCCTTATTATGAAATTGAAAAACTTAAAACTGACATAAAAAAAACTGAAAATGGGAAATTTGAAAATTGACAAATGTGTAAACAACAAAATGCAAAATTCATGTTTCCATATTATGAAATTGAAAAACTTAAAACTGACATTAAAAAAAACTGAAAATGGGAAATTGGAAAATTGACAAATGTGTAAACAACAAAATGAAAAAAAAAAAATACCCGGTTGGGGTAGTGATCATGTTGTACAGTAGCCTATAAGACTAGCATAAGGATTGTTGCATGTGCCCTTATATACTTTGTGTATGTGCATTAGGCTTTGGATTAGCTTAAGTTAGTTTTGGTATAGTTAGGTTTGGTGAGGTTAGGTATGTGACCTTGTAGTTTTCTCTTTTCGGAAAATGTTAAATGTAAAATCTAAAATCAAAAAATGCTATATTTAAAATGTAGAATCTAAAAAATTCAAATCTAAAATACAAAAAAATCAAAATTGTAAAATGTAAAATCTAAAAAATGTAATATGAAAAAAATCTAATATTTAAAATGTTAAAATGTAAAATCTAAAATCTTAAAAAGAGGTTTCTGTGGGTTAGGTTAGGTTAGGTTATAAGTAGGTTTAATATTTGTGTTCTCTCATTTGCTCTTACGTTTTTGCTCCCTCTTCTTTGCATCCCATCTTTTTGCTCCCACTTTTTGCTTACACTATTTTGCTCCCACTTTTTGCTCCCACTTTTTGCTCCCCCTATTTTGCTCCCACTTTTTGCTCTCACTTTTTGCTCTCACTTTTTTGCTCCCACTTTTTGCTCCCTAATTTGTTCTCACTTTGAAGTTAGGTTATGTTAGGTTAGGTTAGGTGAAGTTAGGTTAGGTTAGGTGTGGTTAGGTTAGGTTATAACTTAGTTTATTATGTGTGCTCACACATTTGCTCTCACTTTGAAGTTAGGTTAGGTGAAGTTAGGTTAGGTTAAATGAAGTTGGGTTGGGCTGAATGGCAGAGGTATGAATTAAACCCACCTTTTCACACTTTTGCCTCACAGGACTGAGTGTACCCCGTTCCACTCTTGAGACCAGAAATTAAATTTCTTGGCAGAGCCAGGAATCGAACCCGGGTCTCCGCGGTGACATTCAAGATTACAAGCCGCTACACCACGAGGTGGACAATATAAGGCTGGTCTTGATTGTACATGATCAATGAATAATTACATAATAATAAAAACAATAATAATAATAAATATTCCATTTGGCAACTACACGGCCGACCTCTCCCTGTGACGTCATTGACGGTCTCAGGGCGTGGCGGCCATCTTGCCCATTAGCCCCTGTGCCTGCTCTGACTGTCCCCTCCATAAGAATAACATAGGGCTGGTTGCACGCGGCCGCCATCTTGCCCATTAGCCCCTGTGCAAGAACCACCTTATATTTCCTACCCCCACTGTCTTGGTCATCTGCAGCGCTATACGAGGGAAGGGAATGGGTTCCTGGCACGAGTGGTGGCTGGAAATGAGTCATGGTGTCATCACTTCGAACCAGAATCCAAACGTCAAAGCCTCCATTGGAAGCATCCAAGGTCAACACCACCCAAAAAAGGCAAGGCCATCCACACGAGTGCAGGAAAGGTAATCCTGACGTTCTTCTTTGACCAAGATGGCCCCCTTCTGATACATTTCATGTCGCACGGGACAACAGTGAATGCCCAACGTTACTCGCAAACCTTGACCACCCTTCGCCAAGCGATCAAATTAAAACGACCAGGCAATCTAACCCGTGGGGTCATTCTGCTCCACGATAATGCACGACCCCATACGGCCAACACAGTCGCGGCACTCCTGCAGAAATTCAAATGGGAGGTTCTCGGCCATCCTCCATACAGTCCAGACCTCTCTCCCTGTGATTACGCCATGTTTGGTCCTCAGAAAAGGGCTCTGCGGGGCCAAAGATTCACCTCGGACGTCAACGTCCAGCTGTACGTGCGGAACTTGTTCACATAGCAGCCCAGGGAATTTTATGAGACAGCCATTCACCGACTCGTGTCACAAGTGCCTCAACAGCCAGGGCCAATACTTCTAACATACAGGTACTGGTTTCTGTAATTATGCCTCCAGCTCGTTACTTTTTGAACGCACCTTATAGATATCCTAAAAGAATGTTCATACCTAGACTTCAAGTTCACAGTGGGCAAGAAATACATCGTGATAATGCCAAACATATGCTAGCTTATTGCAATACAGCTTTTGCCATTGGCATTATCATGCATCTCCAAGTAGCTCAGTGATCACAACTCATCGCACTAAGTCGGCGGTCGCAATTGGAAGTATCGTATTGGGCAGATAATATTTAATTCGCCATCCTTCACTCAATTTGGATTGTGCTTGCTGTACAAAACGCAACCTAACAGCCAAACGCTTCCGTTCGTTATCAACACAATTGTCGAAACACAACTCTTCATCCCGAAATGCTATTAATTGATAAGGAGATGTCCCTTAAAGAGACAAAAATGAAGATACTTACCTCTTGCGGATCTGTAGATGGTGCTTCTGTTTTGGTACATGGATCGATCTCCGGAATAGAAGATTCCTCAATTTTAATATCCGTGTGAAGGTCTGTATCGTCCTGCAAAGAAATTACTTGGTTCACAAATATGTTCCTTTGCGTAGATGGAATTATATCTTCCAGATGACTTGTTAACTTGCACAGAAAGGTTCAAGAAATAAAATAACACACTCAGCGAAATTCAACATCCCATTTAACAGTTTTTGTGAAGTTTTTATCGGAAAGCAAAAAAGCCGACCTAGGATATTGTCACTAGAATTGAGTGTGTGTTGCAACATTGAGTCGTAGAGCCACTTACTTAGAGTTAATATATAATGTTAATGAGGCCAAGCATCGTTGAAAATGTATGTGTTCAGAAATCTCGTACCGAGCATTGTTTGTTTTACCCTCTTCCGACCAAATTAAAGTAATATTCATCTCAATGACACTTTTGTTAAGGAGGATTTTGACGGGAGCGATAAATAAATTCCTAGTACAGTGGCAGCTACTTGAAATGTCATATCATACAAATTCACTTGCAATACATAATTCATGACCCATTGGCGTTGTCACGATTATGCATTGTGGTAACAAATATAGAACTGAATATTAATATTTGTATAGGCAACAGCTTGAGAGCTTTTCTGAACGAAATTGCCTACCGCAGTCTAATAATAACTGAGGCACACCGCCATACACCATCTCTAGGGTATTTCGCACGGTGATTTCTTGACAGTCCAAACCGATCCACATTCCCTTTCCTCCTCCGTTCAACGCTCCGACAAGAACCGAGGAAGGCACCCCATCAAATTAACAATATATGTGTAGCATTGGAGACAGTCATGAAGGGTGGACCAAGAATATAATGACAGTCACAAATAACAGCGTATGGTCGTTTAAGGACATATTGACATTCACAGTTAGCAGCAGAAACTATCAAGGTAAAGGGCGGACCTACATCCCATTGACAGTGACGGCTAGCAGCGTAGAATTTCATCAAGGCGAAGGGTAGTATCAATACCATATTGTCGGCCATGTGTCGCCACAATCCACATTATGAACACAATAACATCGGCAATTGCTCACTGCTAAAATAAGAAATATTTATATAAGAGGATATATAGAATCTATGATCACCTGTATTTGATTTTCCAATTTGACTGCCCAGCTCTTATCTTCGTGCATATCACCAGACTCATCCAGCAGATTATAAGAGGGTAACAGTTCAATTGATTCCTAGAAAATATTATACAAGTTTGAGCCAACGTAAAACATACAGACAGAATAAATGTAGTATGTTACATGTAACAATTAAATATTTAAAATCCAGGTTAATCTACTATTTGGTAGCAGGTATTAAGTCACTAAACACTGCTTGTCATGCACATCACTAACATTGCTATGTTACACGATATACATAATAAATGCAACTTACAATATTAGGGAATTCATCACTTTCAGACGGCCTTTCTGGCTCACTCTTAATGAATGGCTTTTCCTCCATAATGTTCAGTTAACTAGAACACACAAAGTAGGCTACGTTTAAGAAGAGGTCGTACATATACCAGGTCGGCAAATCATTATAATATATAACACATAAAATGAGGTAATTTCAGAATTCAAGTTAGACTAGGGCAAGTAGCCTAATCCTAACATAACCCACCAGGTGCACAGCGAAAGAAAGAGGTTAAGGGTAAAGCTTATTTGACCGTGACGCTCCGTTTTATAATATATGAGTTAGGGTATATCGAGTAAAATATGTCTATCATTGCAAAATAAAGTATGAGGAATTACCGGTGCCAGCCAATGATATGAAGCGGCCTATAATTGGTTTCACACCAACCTCAGCATAATATGATGGAGCAGGCGGAATAAATTCCGCTAAATTACATTACAAACCTATCAACGTGAAAGTAAACTGAAGCTGCACCACAAATAGCCTACTGAGAAACTGGATACAATGAGTTTCAGAAAATACAAGACAATAATCTCGCCTTGAGTTACAAGAAACCCACTTCAAACCAAACACAACATATATCCCGCTTTGCCCCAACATTGAATGGAATGTATTTATGCCTAACACCTTATAAGTACTACCACTGGGTAACTGGGAAAGAAGTTTCTAGTAACACATTAAACCTGTGTATCCTCGACAATTTAATATTGTAAATTAATCTAAACAGGGCACGAACATGTCCAAGCAGACCTAGGTCGTAAGAATCATCTCCATTAATAAATTTAGTCACATCAGTCAAGAGTCCTACTTCAATTATCCCTTCATGGAACTCAAAATTCTCAGATCTTAATATTTAGCCGCGAGGTTCTTGGAAGACACTAACTCAGTGAAGATATTGCTAGCAACCTTGTCCCGATGACGATAAATAATGCCTATGCACGTTGAATGAAAATCATAATAAATACAAATTTTCTAGCACGAATCAGATTATTATATTGGTATTCTTATGCTCTGGTGACAAATTATAAAACTTCCTGTCATGAATACATATTCCATCAATACAGGGCGTATATAGGGAGCCCCACCCCCGAAATTTTTGTCACATACCATATTATTTGTTTATGAATTAAACCATTAAGAACCAATGCAATCATGTACTGTACTATTGTTACTAAGTGACGTACGGCAAGGCGAAGTTACAGCGAGGTAGAGAGTGTGACAATCAGTTTGCTCTGATCTTGTGTGTAACATAACCTATTTTTACTCTCCAGTGCCTTCGCTCTTAAAAACGAACCAAGAACAGCAACAAGTGCTCTTGAAGCGTGTGACAAAAGTTTTTTCCCTAACTTTTATACCCTTATCAAACTTTTGGCAAATTTGTCTCTCTGTAGCTACTGGTACTGCCGAACGGAGTTTAAGTTGGTTGAAAACATACTTCTACTTGTGAAAACAGACTCAACGGTCTAGTATTGTCATATGTTCACAGAGGCATACATCTCTCTGACGATGAAGTTATTAACCGATTTGGCAATGCTTCAAGAAACCTTGACCTTATATTATAGTGTGAGTTGTAGCCTAACTCAAAACAGTAACTTTAATGCTTTCCATGTAAAAACTATCAAGTGAGCAAGATGATTGTATTAATAAAAAGTATCATAAAATGGTCTTAGTTGTGTTTGACTTTAACCAAACATAAAACATCACAACAAATTGTTTGAAAAAGTGATGCCAGATAGCCCTAAAACTATCATTTTGCACCAAATTATACAAAAATTTCCCGGGGAGAACCCCGGACTCCCTATTCTTTGGGGCCTATACCATCAGGGGAGGATTTAAAGGGGGAGGTGGAGGGGGCGACCGACCGCCCCCCCCCCCCGCCCCCCCCCCCCCCCCCAGGAAAAATTTTACTTATAATGACATGTAGATCCATTTGCATATTGATTTACGTTTATGCTCTTGAAGAACATCTAAGAACGGCTGGTCCAAGAAGCCTCTTTACCAGTAAAACTATTCAAAATTCTCTCATATAATGCTGTGGTGAGGAGATATAGAAGACTACAGTGACTCGGGTAAACAAAGCCGAGGAATTCAGCTGTATGTTTGATGAAACATTTCTCAAATGTCACTTATTCTGAGATACGTTTGGAATGAAGCCAACGTCAAGATTTTGTGGGATTTCTCGACATTATAAAAGCTGTTTTGGACCTTGAAATAGATTCATCAGGCTCAGAGATAGAAGATTGGGATTATGAAAACCATTCGAACAATGAAACTGAACCGACGGTGACAGGTTTGATACTCGGCGAGGTAGTGATTAGAAAGTTAAGGGCTCATGGTTTGAACCTTAATAAATGTGTTGGCATAGGAACCGATGGAGTTTTCATGAATATTTACGAAACGGTTGGAGCAGTACAAGAGATTCAGAAAGTTGTTGTTAATGCAATAAGATGTCCTTGCTACAACCACCAACTAAACTCGGCTATATCCAAAACAACGAAAGTCCTGTCTGTAAGAAATACATTCGGTATTTTGACAGAAATTATATCATTCCTTAATGCTTCTTCAAAACGAAAATAATATGGTTCTGAAAAATATTCTTCATGGCCAACTGATTGACCTTTGTGAGACACGATGGGTGGAACGGCACGACGCTATTTTGAAATTGTCAGCCAACATTGAAAAAGTCAGTGCTGCACTCGAAATTGTCTCCAGTTGGTCAGACGTTCAAGGGGATGCGTCATCACCTAAGGCACAATGTTTGTTGTCCAGCATAACCGACGAGGAATTTATTGTATCTTTGTGCAGTCTTAACGAAGTTCTAGCCATAACTCATTACTTGAGCGTACTTTTTCAAACTGAAAACCTAGATGTCAAGTCAGCATCTGATGCAGTATTCAGCGTGATATCCATCTTTGCCAGAAAAGGAATAATATAGAAGAAGACTTCAGCAGCGAGTATGAAAAGTGTAATATAATTGCAACTGTGTTGGCTGTAGAGACAAGGCTTACGAGAATCGCAGACAAAGAAACAAACACAATGCACCATTCACTACTACTGAAGAATATTTTAGGTGGAATATTTATATCCCCTTGCTGGACTGGATGATCAACAATCTAAAGACAAGATTTTCAGATGAATGAAGCCCTTGACATCTACAAGTTAAATATGTTTCTACCTCAAATTGCTGTTAAAAACTGTATTATTAATCTTGATACTCCAGACCAAAATGAAGTCATGAAGAGGGTGACTGAGATATACGCCACTTTGTTTCAAATATAAGAGTAAGTGTTGTATAATAATAATAACCCCTGACACTACAGCCCATGAAGGGCCTAGGCCTACTAAGCGCCTGCTGCCCAGCCATTTGGCCTGCAGATATTGGGAGTAGGGGGGTAGTAGGGCTTCTGCTTCACTTAGCACTCCTGTGCCCAACAATCCAATATGGCCGCCGCGCGAAATTGAAACATTTAAATAGACTTTTCTCTCGAACCCATGGTCGGAGTTTCACGAATGAGGTGTCGGAGGACTTGAGGTGACGCCCCTTTGCTATGGACCACTCGTTATACTTTTGAAAAAAAAAATGAAATTTTTGTTTTCGAAAGTAGGCGATAGTTTGAAAACCAAACATGATAGAACGTTGTGCCATGGCTCAAACGAACGGTCTTTATGACCTTTATTTTTTGTATTAAAACTTTTTTATTTTTTATGTTTTTTTTAAATACTCGAATTTTGAAAATCCCATATTTTGGAAACTAGAAATTATACAAAAAAAATGTTTGGCATAAATTAATGGTCCCTACCCCCTCGACCCCCAAAATAAATTTCAAGTCTCTAGAATGAAAACCTGTAGTAGTGGGATGGGGACAGAGCTGTGACACTAAGGAAGTTGTGAGCCCCTGCGACCTTGGAATGGAAGGAGCCATGCTAGGAGGGCGTGCTTGGATTCGATTTTTTCATCTAGTCGTGCTCTTTACGGGAATGTAGGTGTCGAAAAGGTGAAAATCTGAAAACACGGTCTTTTTGGGGTAAAAACGTGATTTTAGACTTCTTGCTATATCTCGCGAACCAAGTATGCTAGAGGCGTGTACGACAGGTCCAAGGACTCGGAGTGACGTCCTCTTTGCTATGGACCACTCGTTATATTTCTTTAAAAATTTGGGAAACTCGATTTTAGGGTAAACATTTGTTTTTTGTGATTTTTGCCGATATATCACGAACCAATAACGCTAGAGACGTGTACGAGGTGTCCTAGGACTTGGGCTATCGCCCCCTTTCGAGTGTGGTAGATATTTTTTCCAAAAAATAATTCACAAAGGGCCTAACGCCATACATGTTGAAAAACTTTTTCTTTTTTTTTTACCTGTATATAATGTTTATGAAGCGTGGTGGTTGAGAGAGACAATACGGCTGGGTGTGTGTGTGTGTGTGTGTGTGTGTTTCAACGAACCTGTCGCTAACCACAAGGACCATGCTTAATAGAACAATCGCTATTTCGGCTGGTCGGTGTATGACAGAGCGAGCATGCGTTTTCTGATATTTTACCTTTAACGTGTAAACGGTGATGAGAACTTGGTTATATGTTGGTCGAAGCGAGTACAGAAAACAAACTTGCCGAGGAGCAAGAGGTGAATGTCATTTGAGCTTATTGGAAGGCGCTGATCTGACTTGACAACAGGTGCAATGGAAAAAATGACCATGACGTTTGAAGGTGAAATAATCTGACCATCGTGGTGGCAGGGGAGTGTGAAAAGCATGTGAACATGTGTGAAACCACATGTAGGCTAAACCAGTGACATCCTGTCTTGCTTCGTACGTGACAAAATGCAAGTTCATGTGAAATTTGATCTACCGCAGGTGTTCATCTTGGACGTTATCTGTCCACGTGCACGATAACTGTTAACAAGTTACATCCTGTTTTGCTTTGTACGTGACAAAATGCAAGTTAACGTGAAATATGATCTGCCACAGGTGTTCGCCTGGGACGTTAGCTGTCCACGTGCCTGATAACAGAATGTTCAAAGCGTGGAAAAAAAGGATTATACATGCAACGTAACATATATAAAGACATGTCGTTATCATTTCCACTCTCACTTAGGTGACTACCTTTCAACACACTGCGTTGCATGAAACCCCTGGTCTTGTTTATCAGTTTTGGTGTAGGTGGAAAATACTTAACTTTGTTGTGGGGTAGGTATATATATATTTATTTATATATTTATTGATTTTTATATAAATACAAGCAATTATTTATTGATTAGGTAATTAATGATTTTATTTATTTATTTGTTTGCAGATAACGTGTATAGCCTACCTGTCGTGTGTCTGTGGGAAATATATTAAAGAAAGAGAAAGACAGACAGATAGAAGAGGAAACCATTTCCACACTAGCCCACGAGACGGGAATATAGCAAAGCATTACACGTCAAGGTGAGATTTGTTTTTATATATATAACCTGTTTGATTTTGTTTTGTTTATGAAATGCATAAACTATATGGAATGGATATACTTATGGTGGTTTATCTTATATCTTTTTAGATATTTGGGAAAAAAAAGGGTTCACTGCTATAGCAAATACAGTTGAAAACCAAGTGGCTTTAGAGTGGGACCATTGTCAAGCAGTCTACAGCTGAAAACTCAAGTGAGAGTGTTCTTTCAAAATAATGTCTTTTACTGCTGCGGATATGTTAACTTGGGAGCCCCTTGAGTGTTGTTTCAAATCACGTGTGTGCTCTGGCCGCGTAGTCAATGTTAGAAAAAGTTTGATTCCCAAAGAATTTTTAGAATCTTGTTTTGAAATTTTTAAAATTGAAATTTGTACAGTGCAAAGGTTGCATACGGCTTTAAAGGTGAATATAGAACTGGTGTGCGATTTAATATATAAAAAGAAGGACGTAGAGCATAAAGAGACATTTTATATTTGCAGTAAAATGCAAGAGCTTTTGATAGCCGATAATCTGAACGAGTGGTATCAAAGCCATGTGGTGAATGCCTTGCTATCAAAATTTGATAAACTGCAACAAGGACCCAGTGGCCTTGCCTTAGACAAAATTCACCATCTACAAATCAACATTTGTCATTTCAACCCGTTGAATGCTGGGTCTAGCTATATTGAAACACCACCAGCAATAGCATTGAAAAAGGCTGTGGTAAATATAAAGAATTATGACAATGATTGCTTCCTGTGGTGTGTGGCCGCGTATTTGCAGCCACCACAAGACCGTAATGGTTCTCGACCAGGAAAGTACAAGGCCAAGTTTGAAGAATTGAAACAAACTTTAAATTTAACTCGAGTGTCGTTCCCTATGGACTTAACCGAAATCCATAGGTTTGAACAAGACAACCAGGACTTTTCGTTCATGGTGTATGGCCTTGATGGTAATGAGATTGTGGGTCCTCTTTATGCCACAAAAGAACTGAAACGTCACCACATTCATCTTTTATATCTGTCTGAGGGAGAGGTGAATCACTATTGCCTCATTAAAAGCTTGAGTAGATTGCTAAGCAGACAAGTGTCTAAATATAAATGTAAAAAGCATATTTGTGATCGATGCTTGCAATATTTTAAAACCCCTACGCTTTTGGAACGTCATAGGGTAGATTGCGTTTCTCAGGAAGCGGTGATATTGATATTGCCACAAGGGGACAAGGCTGTGTTAAAGTTTAAGGACATTCATAAGCGTGACACTGTTCCCTATGTGGTATATGCAGATTTTGAAGCTCTCACTACACCCATGGCGGGATGTGAACCAGATCCCTCCATGAGCTCAACCACACCCATTCAAAAACATGAACCCTTTGCCATAGGATTTAATGTGGTGTGTGCCTATGACCCCACACAATCCGTTTACTAATACCGTGAGGGGCCAGATTGTGCCAAATGGTTCTTGGATGAACTTGTCAAGTTGGCTCATGATGTACAGGAATTACTGGACCACCCAGTACCCATGAGCCTATCTCCAGAACAGCAGCAGCGGTATGAGCATGTCACGACATGCCATATTTGTGAAAAGCCTATTTTAAGTGGAGAGGAAAAAGTCAGAGACCACTCGCACTTTACGGGGGAGTTTCGTGGAGCTGGGCACAGCAAATGCAATCTAAACTTTCCAGCTCCTCGTTTCATCAGTGTATTTTTCCACAATCTGGCAAATTATGACATTCAGTTATTGATTCGTGAATTGGGCCATGTCAACAAGGGCTCGTTTACCATTATTCCCCAAAACCATGAGCGTTTTACAGCCCTGACATGGAGGTTGGGCGACTTTAGCATTCGATTTTTGGATTCCTTTAAGTTTATGGCATCCTCGCTAGACAGCCTTGTGAATGGCTTCAATGAGGAGGAATTAAAAAATACTAGAATGCATTTTAATGATCCTGAGCAATTTCAATTGTGCATTCGGAAAGGTATATTCCTGTATGATTTCTGCAATAGCTGGAACGTGTTAAACAAAAAAAAAACTCCCACCACAAGAGAAATTTTACTCGAAACTAACACGCAGTACCATTTCCGATAAAGACTATGCACATGCATGTCAAGTTTGGCAAGTGTTTGGCATGAAGACGCTAAGTGAATATGCTTTGCATTACCTAAATCTGGATGTATTGCTGCTCACTGATGTGTTTGAAAAATTCGTGAGTTGTGTCAACACATTTACGGTCTTGACCCGGCTCACTATTATACGAGTCCTGGACTCTCGTTTGATGCCGCTTTGAAATACACTCAAGTGGAATTGGATTTACTCACTGATGTAGACATGATTCTATTTTTTGAAAAGGGCATTCGTGGCGGCTTTGTGTCGCTTAACCAGCGCCATGCCGAAGCGAACAATGTCTACATGCCTGATTATTCACCAGACAAACCAGAATCGTACTTAATGTACTATGACGTGAATAATTTGTACGGTTACGCCATGAGTCAGCCTTTGCCCTATGGGAAGTTTGCCTGGCTGACAGAGAAACAAGTGTCAGAATTTGATGTGAACATGGCTAGCCAAGAAACAGGCCGTGGATATGTGCTAGAAGTGGATATTGAATATCCCTCATCCTTGTATGATGAACATGCCGATTTCCCATTCTGTCTTGAGCAAATGGTTCCCCCTGACAGTAAAGTGAAAATTGAAAAACTCATGGGCACACTTTACAACAAAAATCGGTATGTAATACATATCCAAATGTTGGTGCAATGCCTCGCCCAAGGCTTGGTGTTGAAGAAAATCCACAGAGGTATTTCTTTTGCTCAAAAAGCATGGCTTGAGCCATACATGCGACTCAACACAGAGCACCGACAAATGGCAACACAGCAGTTTGAAATTAGTTTTTTTAAATTAATGAACAACTGCATCTAAGGCAAGTCCATGGAGAATGTTCGCAAATACCGTGACATTAAATTGGTGAATGTCTGGGAGGGGCGGTGGGGTGCCCTGTGGTACATTGCCAAGCCAAATTTCAAATCGATCAAAATTATCGATGAAGATTTGGCTACTATTGAAATGAGTAAGACCAGCGTGACCATGGATAAACCCATTTACTTGGGTCAAGTCATTTTAGACTTTTCTAAATCGGTCATGTATCGATTCCACTATGAGTTTGCGAAACGCCATTTTGAGGACGTCTCTCTTTTGTATATGGACACGGACTCATTCATTTACCACATTCGCCACTGCAACCCCTATGACGTCATGAGGCAACATAGTGACTGGTTCGACACCTCTTGCTATAGCGCTGACAACGTGTTTCAGCTGCCCATAAAAAACGAGAAGGTAATGGGCGTTT
Organism: Meconema thalassinum; assembly: GCA_946902985.2. Taxonomy (NCBI): domain Eukaryota; kingdom Metazoa; phylum Arthropoda; class Insecta; order Orthoptera; family Tettigoniidae; genus Meconema; species Meconema thalassinum. Next base: position 151,536,535 of record OX336397.1, read on the forward strand.
TAAAAGATGAATGCGGTGATTCCATTATGACGGAATTCGTAGGTTTGGCTTCAAAATGTATGCTTACCCCACACTCGACTGTAAGGAAGCCAAAAGAGCAAAAGGTGTAGGTAGGGCAGTGGTAAAATCGCTACGTGTTGATGACTATCTAGCGGTTTTACGCACGGGCAAAGCTATATCTCATACACAGTGCAGGATACAATCCAGCAACCATCATCTGTATCTTGTGGAACAGAGAAAACGTACCCTCGCCTCCATGGATAACAAGCGTGTGTGGGCTGATGACCTGCTCACTAGCCTGCCCTGGGGTTATGATCGCAAGGAGGAGGTGGTGTGATTTCACTGTATAATCGCTTATGGGACATAGCTTTATGTAACTTGTAGATTTAGTATTTTGTAAATATTGGTTTCTGTCATTGTAAATAGTAGATTTTGTAAATAGTGACAAACCACTTGGAGCATTTGCTCTTTGAAAAGTTCTATGCAAACTTATTTTTTTTAAATTTTTTGATTGGTTAATAGTGTGATTATTTTAACGCTGTACAAAGTTGAGTTTTTTGTAAATATGAAATAAGTAAGATTTCTAGTAGCATTTTTTTTTTTTTTTGAAATTGTAAAATGGTAAACTAAAAAAAGTTTTTGGGATGAGTGTGCATGTCGAGAATGTTCTTTTGGGAATAAATGAAGTGGTTGTGTTTGTTCCCAAAGACAGGTGTGAATGTATGAGTAGAGAGAGAAAGCTGGTGTGTATGGTTGACCAGAGCAAACACGGTGCGGTAGGGTGGGTGGGTGGGGATGAGGTAAATGTCACTTTTATACTTATTTTGTTTTGTCATTAGTTTTGTTTTTCATTGAAATGTGGCAGTCAAAGGACATTATTTTTGTAAAAACAGTCTTACCTGCAGTAGTTGTAGACCTCGACGTTTCTCCAAACACCCATAAACACATTGCAGTATTATCAAGGTCAAGCACTCGCATGAACATCATTGTCAAATCTCAACTTTTGACATACACCAAATGGAAAAATGTGAAAACAGCAAAATGGAAAATCCATGTTTCCATATCACCAAAACTCAAAACTTAAAACGGACATTTAAAAAAAAAACTGGAAATGACCATATGTGAAATATGAAAATTCAAAAAAACTTCAAACGGACATTGTTTAAAATGTGTCATCAGCAAAATGGAAAAATCCATATCATCAAAAACGTTAAACTTGAAACGAACGTTTTCAAAAACTGTAAATTGCAAATTGGCAAAATAACAATGTGTGAAATGTGAAAATGAGAAATCAGCCATCAACATCATGATTTTTAAAAATAATAAAAACACAAAACATCGTGCTCTGTCAAACCTTGGTTTTTATTTCATAACCATAAGGCAATTGACAAATGAAAAAGAGAAAACAAACACATCCCAATTCCTCACTCCTCAATTCCTCAATGTTTATGTCCATGCATCATCAACTTTCCTTTCATAGCACTCATGACAATCAGGGCTGCCATCCTTTCACTCACTGAGGCATCACTGGATGTGAAACGTTGTTTAGCTTTCTTCAATAACAATTTATCTGCCACATGTCTTAAACCAGGATGACTATGGCGATAAGAAAGGTCATGTTCCTTGCATGCTTGATCCAAAAGATTAATGGGTACATCACCACGTTGTAAACGTTTTTCGAGACGAGTTCCAGGGCCGCAAAAACGATAACCTGGAAGATGGATTTCGAAAGGTAAGTATTGAATCACTTTGTCAATGACGCCATTGCCAGTACAGGTCTGGCATATCCTTTTCCATGGATGGTAAAAAGGTTTGGTCTTCCTCCTCCTCTGTGGACGATGTTTGTGTTTGTTGTTGTTGTTGTTGCTTTTTCTCGCCATGACACTCGTGGAATGATTCAACAAAGTCTTTACACGGACTTTTATGACCGTGATACAGTTTCACTAGCTGGCAAGTCGCACACTGACGCATAGACGGTAGTTTTGCCATGGCCACTTGCTTATGGTGATCGTAATCCGTACAGGGTTGCAATTCACTCAACACAGGGTCTTGAGTCCATGATTTTGGTACATGTTGCCAGATTTCTTTCACTGCATTGGCGGCCACATAATAAATGAATGACTTGGGGAGCGCCAAGAGTTCCTCTTTGGTAAAACTGTCTAGTTTCTTTTTGCACACAAAGAACTTGCCGATGGCGTTGTCCGTAGCATTACCTTTCTCCATGGTATCACGTGCTGTAGATGTTTACACGTCGCTTGTAGAAATCTCACTGACGTCATTCACAGGTAAATCTTGAGTTATAATTTTGTGTAACAACTCCCAGCAGGCATGAGTGGTTAACCAATGAAAGAGATGCCACGCATGCGATAGGGCTGTCTGGGTAATGTTGCCACAGGAACAAGTATCCATGAGCGTTTTCAGGGAGGGGCACCCCAACTCCATGAGTTCGATACATTGGCAGTAAGACGCCAAAAATGGTTGCAACCATTGACGTTTTTCATTACCTTTCACAAATACCACATTGGCCGAGGACAAGTGTGCTTTCATGACCACGTCCAAATATTTATAGGAAATGGTTCCCTGTTTCCAGTCTAGTTGCCTATGATTTTAAATCCACTGGGTTTGTTTACGGTCTTTCTCGCACAACAAATCAAAAGCAAGGGGTGGTTTAAATAGCAAATGCGTAGCTTGCGTTATCCAAAACGTGGTACAATCGATCATGGCCACTAGTTTAAATATAAATTTGTTGTCACTAATTTTAAACCCTTGGCAATCCACAATGAATGTGCGCAACATATTGACGCTTGCCTGGACCAAGTTCAACTGACTGACTGGCGATCAGGTGTGATCATGACATGGACTTACCTACCATGCTAGTTTCAAATAGAGGTTAGGGTAGGACAGGGGGACATGCAAAAATTAGAATTTAAGAATTACATCATTTTATTATCATAACACGTTTTACAGGCTTTTGTCATTTTGGGATAAGGACGATAGCAACTGATACAACAATATAGTCTCTTGTGTTTGTAACGTCCATAACACCGATGATGTCCCAATGTCTCTAAACTAGGCGTTATTGATGGTGAGCTGCTCACTGAAGCACCATGGATACCATACGGTCCACACGTATCGTAACTTGTTTTTTTTTCATCACCCAGAGACACAAGTGAGGGATAGCTTGAATGACAGGGTATATTTCCCACTTCCATTCTACACAGGTAGGGGCAGGTGGGTGACCAGCGCTGATGTTCCTGCATGGGTTCATCGCCCTCCTGCCATTGGTCTATGATGATGGGACAAAAGGCACATTTCACTTCATCCCTTGTTTTTAAATAGTAGAATCCAGCGGCCGCCAAGGCTTGAGGGTTTATGAAAGGCACTGGTCACGTGGCAAAAGTCTTGAAACGTTGTTCCTCAGAGTTTAAATTCATGGATGTAACGTCCCTTGAGGCTTTAAAGCAAGACATGACTGAGCGGCTTGACGTGGGTTGACCTGTTATTTATACACTCGTCACTTGGTTGGATAGTGGATAATAGTTGACTTGTTTGTGATGAATAATCAAACAGTAGGCCGTGGTATTGGCTGGTACATTGTCATGCGTTTCAAAATCTAGTCGAATGTCGATATTGGATGGCTTGACAGACTCTTCCAGGTAAGAACAGTCAAAAACAATCAGTGGCGCTCTTGCCTTAAACGCTTGGGGTAGTAGCATGGGGCCGTTCTCTTTTTGATAATACGACCATCGAAATTTAGAAAACAAGTCGTACAGGGGGCCAAATTTATTTTTTGAAAAATCCAAATCCAGTCCTTCATAGGGAAACACAGCTCCGTTGAGGAAAAGACGTGCATTTCTCAATTGCAGGTGATCAAATTGCGTGGCATCTTTGGTTTGTTGATACTTGCGATTCGTTTGAAAACCCACGATCAGGTTGAGAAGTCTCTTTGTATAGCGAGCTGTTTTTACAGACCAACTGTGTGTGTTGGTGGTGGGCAATAGCGGATACTCATGGAGTGCCCAGCTTCTAAATTCCATGGGTAGAGGCATATCTCTCTTTACCATTTTGAGTATGTCCAGTTTTTTGCTATCTTCAAGGGTCACATGGGGGACTTTCCATAGCAAGCGTTGTAGTTGAATTTTTGAATCGATGGGGGCATTGTCGGCTCCATTGAGTGCATTATTATCACTCCTGTCTCTCACTAGGTAAAGCACTTGCCTTGCGTTAACCACAATGCGTTGGTGATCTTCAGCAAAGCCTAAAATCAGTTTAAGAGGTAAATATCCAGTAAAGGTCCCATCGGTGTGTACCATCCAGTCATTGGCCGAGTCAGGACACCAACCTGCCATGCAAAGTGTTTTACCTTCTTCCTCACTATAAGAGGGGTATAGTTTCATGACACTGGAAATGCCCACATTTCGAGTGCTATCCACCACGATATCGTTAATGACATACCGCACTTCAGAAAACAGAAAGGCTAAACCATGGTTGGCCAACTTGGATGTGGTGGGTGTAGAGCCATCGGCTTTGGTGAGCCAACCTTCAATCTGAATGACACTTTCATGCGGTAGGGTGTAAATATCTTGGTTGTTGATAACAAATTGAATTTCATCATTGTTATTGAGTCCAGGTGTTTGAGCTTGATAGGAATGGAGATCAATTCTTACCACTCCTGGTTGCTCCTCGATGCGGTTCGCTATCTCTAGGATAGAATTCATTATGAGGGTTGACGTGGTAACCCAAATGCTGTAAAATCTGCTTGCCTTGAGATGTTAACGTGTATTCACGTGGCAAACAACTAACACCATTCCTAGACGGTGTAGTTGCTTTATACACAAACTTCATTGTGGCTTTAGCACCAACTTGTAAGTCACTGGTGTGGTAGAATCTAGATCAATGAGTTGTTGATCTCTATTGATCAGTCTTAATGTTAGATTACTAATACTATCGACAGCCACAGAATGAAAAAGCACCACTGGAGGGTTTTCACGAATAATATACCCATTGGGCGATGTCACAATAAAGTCATAAAGCGAATGCGATGGTTCTTGATTGGTGTACACTTGGCTAATAATATTACACGTCACCGACACATGATGGTCCTCAATGAATTTCACTTCATGGTCCGATTCATGTTTTTTGTTGGGCTCCAACTCACGTGGTTTAAATCCTAGTAATGGGCCAATGGAATCGGGGTGTGTTTTAAAGTCAATGTTGAAGGTAGAGAAAATACTGCAGCGATGAGTGTTGGTATTGCCTACAAGTTCAAACTTGTGCGTTCCGTCGAGAAATGACTTTAAACCATATTGATTGATCAACACCACATAAATGTGTTCATAAATATCATCGATCGTGTATCCACCAGAGTTCAGGGTGAGCACAGAATCATCATAGTAAAACTTGTTGTTCACATTTTCACGTATGTTGTATATTCGATTGTACGTTTCAAGAGAAACAAGTCCTAAACCATAGGGTTTTTCACTCAATTCGATAGGCGGGTAAAAGTCTAGGCTGACTTCAGGTCCACGTCCATGCAGTGTAAACGTTTTACTTTCAGCCGACATACTGGTGACGTTTTTTCTTATGCTGTGTCTTATATAAAAAAATTAAACACAAACGTCCACACTGCTGTTAAACGTTTGCTCTCGTTTCACATTATAATATATCTTCATCCTGTTTCCAAAATAGGTCACTAGTTCCATGGGCGGGGGCAAATTCCCAAAACTGTCAAAGTACCATACCATGGATCTCTCTTTGACATAAGCTACATAATGCGTTCCTGGTCCTCGGTGATCATCCAAATTGACAACAGCACATTCCTGTTTCCAGGGTCGTGGGGGTAATTGGTTTCGCATAAACACACCTCGAAAATGAGAAAGCTTTAGTTGTTTAGCATAGCTTTCCACTTGTTGATGCGTCAGGGCATGTCTTGCTATGGCTGAGGTTAAATTTTTTTTTTTAATATTTTGAAATGGTGAAATCCCAAATCCTTGTTGATAAAAGGCTGGCTTTTAATTGGCATTTCTAGCCCCCATGGCAATCGCTTCCATCGTTTCATTATGTCGCTGACTTTCTTTGAGTTCGGGGCAGATGACCTCGTAGTTCCGCCCCTTAAAACAACAATAACTAACTTTCTTTGAGTTGTTGCTTGCCCTGCTGCGCGGCTTTAATGGTTTTCGCCACTGCACTGGCACCGCCCAAAAGTGAACCTAGAGCAGCCAAACCAGCAAATAATGCAGGTAAAAATCCCGCTCGTTTGGGGACGGGAATCACTCGCCCTTGTTTTGAAACCTGTCGCCGACGTTTTGGAATAACATGTCTCTGTGCTGCTCGAAAGGCTTTCCTTATGGTCAATACATTATTTTTTCTTTTTTTCTTTCGCAAGGGCTTGTCCACGAATGTCGTAAGCCCAGGCTTTGCCAAGGACAATGTCCTTTTTTAGTCTTTCTCACCACATACCTTTGTTTCACCATGATGATAATGACCCACAACCTTTCACAAGAAAGTTTAAATCACAACTAACGTTAGATGGTTATTTCATGGCTGTATATTCCAATTCCACATAAAGTGGGAAATCGTTTATGGTTTTTCCCGCTTGCTTTTCATCCCATGTCAACATGAGGTGAAAGGATAATTCGTCACCAGCATTGACCATTTCATGCTTATGGACCAACATCATATGACCATTTATCTTTATTTGTAAATGGTTCCCATCAGGTATGACATATTTGATGTGAATGGTTCCATCATAGTGTAATCGATAGTGGCTTAAACCCGAAGCAAGCACATAGGTCAAGTGCTGATCATGGACTAGCGGTAAATGGTTTCTGTCATTCAAAGGATTTTCATTTGTCAGATACACTAAAATTACAGATGGGATAAATTTATAAAGCCTTTTCATTTCATGGCTCACGTAACGCTTGGTACAGACATCGTCTTCGTCTTGCGGGTCTTCCATGTGAATAATCCGATGGTGATTAGCACTATAGCCATTCACCGTAAGCTGGGACACTTTGTCATAAAACTCATACACTTTGTTATCCACATACTTTTTCGTAGTAACGTCTGTAGACACTTGAGGATGTTTTACATGGGTTAACCGCTTTCCCTTAAAGACATAATCTCCCTGTTTTGTGCGTGGCACAACTGACCTATCAACATAGTGTTTATTAGCAGGATCTGTTTCTTGTTTAGGATCATGTATGGGAACAGGCCTAGCTTTGGCCATCAACGCACGTCCAAAGACATCCATCGTCAACCTGTAGTACTAGTCTACTGTTTCTATGACAAGGTTCAGTGTCTTCTATATAGACAAACTGCTAGCCTGTCTAAGCCTTAGTTGAAATGAAGATTATTAAGCAGCAATAGTCATTCCCCGTGGGGGACATGGATTCCTATCTCTGTCCCACATCACGTGAACATCGTCATGGTTCACTGTTTCCATCTTCCATTCGCTGCATCATTGTGGGGCCTTCCGGCTGTGGAAAGACTAATCTTTTGATAACGCTCATCACAGCGCCCAATGGTCTGCGTTTTCAAAATATTTATATTTTTGCAAAATCTCTCTACCAACCCCTCTACGTGTTTCTGGATCAAGTCAAGTCTGGATTACAAAAAGAGAATATGGGTTATTTTACATTTTCCATGCAAGAAAATGTGATTTCACCGGATGAAGTGAAGCCCGATTCACTCATGATTTTCGATGATGTATCCACTGAACGTCAAGGTATCATTCAAAGCTATTTCAGCATGGGTCGACACAAACATATCGATTGCTTCTATCTTGGGCAAACGTATTCTAAAATGTCCAAACAGTTGATTCGTGACAATGCCAATGTCATTGTTTTATTTCGTCAGGACGAGAGGAACAGTCGTCACATTTATAATGAACATGTGAATCCAGATATGACCTTTCAAATGTTTACAGAATTGTGTGCCAAGTGCTGGAACACTCAACGTCATGTCATGCCTGTTTAGTGATTGACAAACAAAGTGAACTCAACCAAGGACGGTATCGCTTAGGGTTTGATCATTTTATTACTATTTAAGGCCCTGTCTCATTCCCCGGCAAGTCATTTGTCAAGACACCATGGCGTTAGCAGAGAGTCAATTGAAAAAGCATATTATTACAGCAAAAAATACTATTCGCCAAAAGTTTCGTCAATTGAAACAATCACGTGCCAATCATGCCTTGTTTATTCAGCAACATTTAGCACCTCCACTAAAAGCCATGTTGAAACCCTCTTTCAAGCCATCTGAAACGCTACCCACCGTTTCACAAGCCACGCAGACGCTGCATGAGGACCCTGAGGAAGAGGAAGAGGAACAGGAAGATTTGACTAGTGTTAGTGAAGTTGAGGATGAGGAGGAACAAGTATTTACGCCTCAAAAAAAGGCCGCACCCCTTGCAGAGTTTTTGAGAAAAAAGAAATCCTTGGCCATGGTCGAAACACCTTGCCCTTCCAGGGCGTCTCCGTTTTCACAACTCTTGCCCACCCCTCAACATAAAGCTCAACTGAAAACCATTTTCATAAAATATTATGGATCAACATTGGAACCCTATTTCACCGATCTATTTATTGGAAACACAGATACCACGTATGGTGTTCGCTATGAGGATGATAGTTTTAAAATTGGCGATTCATCCATTAAATTTGCTCGTACTAAAGCTGTCATTAAAAACATCAACTATAAATTAACGCCAGGACTGTTAAAGCTGCTCTTTTCTCGGACCCCCTCTCCCCATGATTATACGTCAGAGGATCTTAACAAATATAAATCCATTTTATTGGATACCCATGCCCACAAAAGACAGTATGATCCCGCTCAACAAGTGAATGCCAATATATCTCAAAAATATAAAACCATTATTGCAAAAATGTTTCCCACCAGTCAGAGTACTCGCCGTAAAGCGTCCGCTTCGGGAGTGACATTTAAACCATTAAAACCCCTTGTGGATGTTACCTACTGGCACAATCCCAATAAGCTCGTCCAGCGGCTACAGTTGTTGCATGCCTCACGTCAAGCAGGCCATACCGGTCACGATTGGGAAATTCAAGAAATTGAACAAGAACTTCGAAATGCCAGAATTATTGTTTAAGCCCTCGCCCATTAAAATGGGTATTGCTCACGAGTTGCATCGCCCAGCTAGGCGTCACTATCCACGACTCAAGGTGATTTCACGAGGTGTGTATGAACTTTGGCAGGCTGACTTGGTTGAAATAATACCCTGTGCTAGCGTTAACGACGGTGTACGCTATATGTTGACCGTCATTGATGTCTATTCCAAAATGGCCCTTGTTGAACCTGTGCGTCGCAAGTCTGGCCCACTAGTTACCAAGGCCTTTCAACATATTATTCAACACTCCAAACGTCAACCTCAGCTGCTACAAACTGACCAGGGGAAAGAATTTTTCAACAAGGATTTCTCCAGTTTTCTCAAATCTAAGGATATTCACCATTACACCACGTACAGCAACCTCAAAGCCAGTGTGGTCGAGCGGTTCAACCGAACATTGAAAACCCATATGTGGAAAGCGTTTACCGCTCAGGGCAGTTATCGCTGGTTGGACATGTTATCTGAGCTAGTATCACGTTACAATGACACCAAACATAGAACGATTGGGACCAAGCCACGCCTCTTGACCAAAAATATTCAGCGATTGGATAAACTGTTTAAACCCATAAAAACAGCTGATCCTAAACGTCACCGACTGAATATTGGGGATTTTGTTCGTGTGAGCAAATTTAAGTCTGCCTTCAATAAGGGCTACACGCCACAGTGGGGGACTGAACTATTTCGAATTCGTCAAGTCAACTTGGACACTCCAGTCACCTATTTACTCGAGGACCTCAACCGTCAACCCATAAAAGGTAGATTTTATCTCCATGAACTTCAGAAAACAGCATTTCCTCAGCATTATCTTGTGGAAAAAGTGTTGAAACAAAAAGGAAATAAACTCTATGTCAAATGGTTAGGGTTTAACTCTACGTTTAATTCTTGGATCAATAAATTACATGTTGTGTGAACCTGTGCAATTTTTAATTTATTCACACATGTTGTACACCACCTATAGCTCTATGTGTACAGTCCTCAGCTCCACATATTTCTTTCTCTTTCCACCTGTATTCTCTCTTACATTACCCCTACCCCTTTCCCTCCCTTCACCTCCCACCACTGCTGTTCGCAGCTCTTGCCTATCAATTGGTTGTGACATCATTCCGACAAGTTGCATCATACTTTTTACTGATTCAGGGATTCCCACGCATTGAACATTCTGTTATCAAGCACGTGGATAGCTAACGTCCAAGGTGAACACCTGTGACAGATCAAATTTCACGTCAATTTGCATTTTGTCACGTACGACGCAAAACAGGATGTAACTTGTTAACAGTTATCGTGCACGTGGACAGCTAACGTCTCAAGCGAACACCTGTGGCAGATCAAATTTCACATGAACTTGCATTTTGTCACGTACGAAGCAAGACAGGATGTCACTGGTTTAGCCTACATGTGGTTTCACATGTGTTCACATGCATTTCACAATCCCCTGCCACCACGATGGTCAGATTATTTCACTTTCAAGCGTCATGGTCATTTTTTCCATTGCACCTGTTGTCAAGTCAGATCAGCGCCTTCCAATAAGCTCAAATGACATTCACCTCTTGCTCCTCGGCAAGTTTGTTTTCTGTACTCGCTTCGACCAACATAGAACCAAGTTCTCATCACCGTTTACACGTTAAAGGTAAAATATCAGAAAACGCATGCTCGCTCTGTCATACACCGACCAGCCGAAATAGCGATTGTTCTATTAAGCATGGTCCTTGTGGTTAGCGACAGGTTCGTTGAAACACACACACACACACACACCCAGCCGTATTGTCTCTCTCAACCACCACGCTTCATAAACATTATAAACAGGTAAAGAAAAAGAAAAAGTTTTTCAACATGTATGGCGTTAGGCCCATTGTGAATTATTTTTTGGAAAAAATATCTACCACACTCGAAAGGGGGCGAAAGCCCAAGTCCTAGGACACCTCGTACACGTCTCTAGCGTTATTGGTTCGTGATATATCGGCAAAAATCACAAAAAACATATGTTTACCCTAAAATCGAGTTTCCCAAATGTTTTAAGAAATATAACGAGTGGTCCATAGCAAAGAGGACGTCACTCCGAGTCCTTGGACCCGTCGTACATGCCTCTAGCATACTTGGTTCGCGAGATATAGCAAAAAGTCTAAAATCACGTTTTTACCTCAAAAAGACCGTGTTTCCAGATTTTCACCTTTTCGACACCTACATTCCCGTAAAGAGCACGACGAGACGAAAAAAACGAATCCAAGCAGCCCTCCTAGCATGGCTCCTTCCATTCCAAGGTCGCAGGGGCTCACAACTTCCTAAGTGTCACACCTCCGTCCCCATCCCACTACTACAGGTTTTCATTCTAGAGACTTGAAATTTATTTTGGGGGTCGAGGGGGTAGGGACCATTAATTTATGTCAAACAAATTTTTTTGTATAATTTCTAGTTTCCAAAATATGGGATTTTCAATATTCGAGTATTTTCAAAAAAAACATAAAAAATAAAAAAGTTTTATTACAAAAAATAATGGTCATAAAGACCATTCGTTTCAGCCATGGCACAACGTTCTATCATGTTTGGTTTTCAAACTATCGCCTACTTTCGAAAACAAAAATTTCATTTTTTTTTTCAAAAGTATAACGAGTGGTCCATAGCACCTCAAGTCCTCCGACACCTCATTCGTGAAACTCCGACCATGGGTTCGAGAGAAAAGTCTATTTAAATGTTTCAATTTCGCGCGGCGGCCATATTGGTTTGTTGGGCACAGGAGTGTCAAGTGAAGCAGAAGCCCTGCTACCACCCTACTATTGGGGTGTCATGTGGTCAGCTCATCGGGTCCCCTCGGCCGTTAATCTTGGTTTTTCGTGACCGGGGCGCTGCCTCAAGGTCAGACAGTTACTCAATTGTCTTCACGAGGCTGAGTGCACCTCGTTCCAGCCCTCACGTCAGTTTCTAAAATCCCTGACGGAGCCAGGAATCGAACCCGGGGCCTCCGTGTACGAGGCAGGCACACTACCCCAACACAACGGGGCTGGCTAATGAGTGTTGAATACGAAACTAAAACCTGAAAATCTCCATTGGTCAAAAAAATGGAATATGGAAACGGACAATGGGGGCATCATCCCATCAACTGTATCTAGTGCGTTCGAGGCTTGCCACCCAGTTTTATTTCCATTGGTGAAGACGATGCTCAAAGTAATACCGGCATATCCTGTAAGCATCGCATGTGCCGAATGGTCATTTTCGACTCTCCGTCTCCTGAAAACATACTTGAGATCGATGTATACAGAAACCAGACTCAACAGACTGGCTCTAATATTCATCCATAGAGACATTCCTATTGATCACAATAAAATCCTTGATAGGTTTGGACAAGGGGGGAAAAAGAATCCACAAGCTTATTGTAAGATGAACTTCAATAAGTGACCAGTCTGTATTTATGCTAAATATTAATATAATGCTTTTGATTAAATGATGTATGTCAAGAAAATTTGTGTTTTTGTTGTTGTAAATCCTCAGATTTCAAAACATCAAAGCTATAAACTTTTGAATAATTTGATTCATCTTGCTGTTACATATACTAACATATAGACTGGAAGCTGCAACCCTTACTGGACCAACAAACAGTCGTGTCCAGGCAGTAGAAATGAAGTTCCTCCGTTCTTGCCTTCAAAAGATGAAAATGGACAAGGAATGAGGATATCCGACACCAACTGGGATTGGAAAGGAGCCTGCTGGAGACACTCGCACAAAAGAGATTGGCATGGAATGGTCACATGAAGAGGATGGCTCCCCACAGGATACCACGAGTATACTTTGGCCAGAGTGTCCTCGGGAAGAGACCAAGAGGAAGACCTCGCGATGTGTGGGAGAAGCAAATTTATAAGGACCTTGAAGCTAGAGATAAGAACTGGCATCAAATACAAGAACAAGAGTTATGGATGGACAGGACATATTGGATACAACTCATTTATAACAACACCCGGCTTGCTGGAGCGAAGAAACGATGATGATGATGATTTTGCTGTTATACATTAAAACATACTTAAGCTCCTGAGGAAAACATTAGCTTCACACTATTTCTTGCTCACTTAAATACTGTATAATACCAAAATAAAAAGGTTACAATAGCCTAATATTGCAAACGTTGTTTTTGAAAGAATACTACAAATGTTATAACCTCTCTAAAAATAGTTCTAAACCATTCGTATTAGAGCTATTGCAGTAAATAGTAGGACTTACAAAATTGAGATAATTTAGAATACAATAAACATTTCACTTATGGCTAATATCACGCAAATATTTCCAAATTCACAAAACAGTTTCATAAAATTTTTGATTGTTTCTTTATTTTAAATTGTTAACATTTATTTTTACCCAAATATTTCACAAAAATAATCACTAATTTGGGTCTAAATTTTGCAAAATATTCTGGGGGAGTTTCCTCGCACCACCTATTGGCTTGGGGGTATTCGAGACCTCCGGTGTGTCCGCCCACCCATAATCTTGCCTAAAATCCGCCACTGTATACCATGCCCCCTAACCCCCGCCCCCCCCCCCCTGAAATTAAACTCTATACACGCCCCTGCATCAATAAGCCTATATTTATCACAATCTTAAAACTATCCGTCACACACTCCCTCCTTGCCGCTGTCTTCCGATGTTGGTTATCGTGTTGGAAGTTAGGATAGTCTTTGACACGCTGTTTCACACAGTTTAACCTGGTCCCTTCTCGCCAATGTGTTTCCATCTAATTTCGGTGAAATGAGAGAATTATAATTCCTTCCTTATACTGTTTCATTTCATAGAGAAGCCGCCTCTTCTACCATCGCATGTATTTTATCCCGAGGGACAAGTGATTCTGCAGCCAAGTCGAATAAAACTACTCAGTGCTTTTTGAGCCATATATTTTCACTAAACAGCTATGCATATGCTGTGAACTGGTGATTTTTATTGCTACTTACTTGCCCTTTAATGCAGCTTTAATGCCATATTTCGACTTTATCCCTTAATTGGCAACCCCTTTACCGGAAACTGTCACTTAAACCCTTAGGCTATGCCCCAATTAGGTACCTGTATGTCCTCTGAGGGAACAGCGATTTGGATCAATGAATATAAGATTGCTAGCCATATCGGTACCGTACCCAGATACCGTACCGGTAAATTGATCAGCAAACTAGAATGTTACCTGGCTGCCTCGTTGCACAGTGGCTAGCTTTTGGCTGTCACTGCGTAGGCCCGAGTTCTATTCCCGGTTCTGCCACAATACATTAAATTCCGGTCTGAGGGATCGTGAGGCAGAACTCCATCATGCGTGGTTTCCCACTTCTTCTCAATGCCAATGCTGGGGTAGTACCTAACCGAGGGCCACGGCCTCTTCCTGCCATAATCCTACCTCAATTACAAATAGGCTACAAACACTAGTTTAGACTTCACAGAGTTGAGAAAAATACTCCCAAAATGTATGTTTATACAAAATAAACAATACTCACAAGTATTTCAGATACAAAATATCGGTACACTTATAAATGTCTGGAGTAGTGGAGTAGTGACAGTTCTGCTTCACTCCACAACCCTCCTTGCCCCACTACTAAGCCTCAGTCATGTAATATTTGTCAATATCTGGTGAACGCATGGTCGGATGTTGACAAATGAGGTGTCGTTGGACTCCGGATGACGTCCTCTTTCCAATGGACCATGTATTATATTTTTCAAAATATGTTTGAAATTTTTTGTTTTCGAAATTAGGCAATAGTTTGAAAAAAAACATGATAGAACGTTGTGCCATGGCTCAAACGAATGGTCTTTATGACCTTTATTTTTTGTAATAAAACTTTTTTAATGTTTATGTTTTTTTGAAAACACTTGAATTTTGAAAATCCTATATTTTGGAAACTAGGAAGATTACAAAAAAGTTTGTTTGATGTAAATCAATGGACCCTACCCCCTCTACCCGCAAAATAAATTTCAAGTCTCTAGGATGAAAACCTGACAGTAGTGTGGTAGTGAGAGAGCTGCGCCCCTTAGGAAGTTGTGAGCCCCTGCGACCTTGGAATGGAAGGAGTCATGCTAGGAAGGCGTGCTTGGATTCGTTTTTTCGTCTCGTTGCACCCTTTACGGAAATGTAGGTGTCGAAAGGGTGAAAACCTGGAAACATGTATTTTTTGGGGTAAGAACGTGATTTTAGACTTTTTGCTATATTTCGCGAACCCATCACGCTAGAGGCGTGTACGACGGGTCCAAGGACTCGGGCTGACATTCTCGTTGCTATGGACCACCCGTTATTTGAATCTCGATTTTGGGGTAAACACGTGTTTTTGTGATTTTTGCCGATATCTCACGAACCAATAACGCTAGAGACGTGTACGAGGTGTCTTAGGACTCGGGCTAACGCCCCCTTTCAAATGAGGTAGATATTTTTTCCAAAAAAATTATTCACAAAGGGCCTAATGCCATATATGTTGAAAAAGCTATTTTTTTCTTTACCTGTTTATAATGTTTATGAAGCGTGGTGGCTGAGAGAGACGGTACTGCTGGGTGTGTGTGTTTCAACGAACCTGTCGCTAACCACAAGGACCATGCTTAATAGAACAATCGCTATTTCGGCGGGTCGATGTATGACAGAGCGAGCGTGAGTTTTTCTGATATTTTACCTTTAACGTGTAAACGGTGATGAGAACTTGGTTCTATGTTGGTCGAAGCGAGTACAGAAAACAAACTTGCGGACGAGCAGGAGGTGAATGTCATTTGAGCTTATTGGAAGGCGTTGATCTGACTTGACAATAGGTGAAATGCAAAAATGACAATGACGCTTGAAGGTGAAATGATCTGACCATCGTGGTGGCAGGGAAGAGCGAAAGGCATGTGAACACATGTGAAACCACATGAGGGCTAAACCTGTTACATCCTGTTTGCTTCGTACGTGACAAAATGCATGTTCATGTGAAATTTGATCTACCACAGTTGTTCACCTGGGACGTTAGCTGTCCACGTGCATGATAACTGTTAACAAGTCACATCCTGTTTTGCTTCGTACGTGACAAAATGCAAGTCCATGTGAAATTTGATCTGCCACAGGTGTTCACCTTGGACGTTATCTGTCCACGTGCATGATAACAGAATGTTCAAAGCGTGGGAAAAAATGATTATACATGCAACGTAGCATATATAAAGACATGTCGTTATCATTTCCTCTCTCACTTAGCCTTTGAACACATTGCGTTGCGTTGGTGGAAAATACTTATCCTTGTTGTGAGGTAGGTATATATTTATTCATTTATACATTTATTGATTTATATATATTTACAAGCAATTATTTATTAATTAGGTAATTAAAGATTTTTTAATTTCTTTGTTTGCAGATAACTGGTATACCTTACATGTCTGAGAGAGAAGATACCATTGCACTTTTGAGCCCACTAGAAGGAAACAGCAATAAGCCACTGCAAGTGAAGGTGGGATTATTTTTTTAAACTAACTTGTTTCATTTTCTTGTTTCATATTTTACTTTATGAAATGCATGTACTAACCTGAATTTAGATATTTATAACGGTTTATTTTATTAATTTTAAGAAACTTGGAAAGAAAAGCCTTACCGCCATAGCAGCCGCTGAAAACCCGAGACGCAGTAAAGTGAAACCATTGTTTCCAGGAAGTGAACTATTTAAAACTCAGGTAAGCCTAACATAAAATGCTATTCCATTTTACCACTACTGAAAACTGGTAGACAAAAAAATTCATTACCTGTACATGACTAGGATGATGATTGCTTTCTTGATTAATGACTATGTATTGGCAACCGGTACAAGACCATATTGGTTGTTTACCGGGAAAGTACAAGGCCATATTGGATTTTGTAAAAAACAAAAATTTTAATTTAACTGACATGTCGTTCCCTATAATAATAATAGTAATAATAATAATAATAATAATATCGTATGGCCTCGGATGCCGGGTGCAAGCTTTGTTATTTGACACACAGAGGGTAGCTTGCATGTCGAATTTAGTTGTTCCTTGACTATGAAAGTCATGGAGGTTAGATGTTAGATATCTAATATCTTTAAACTCTATAGCGCTTTCTAGTAGAAAAATGAGGAACTTTGTACCCTATGAACTCAACGAACATTCACAGGTTTGGACACGATTATCTGAACAAAATGACATGACATTATTATTTTTTGTTTATGTATTGGTTAAAGGTGAATGTAAATGACTGCAGCTTTATAAAAAGAAAATAAGTACATGGGTTACTGTTAGTGCCGACATACAGTTTATTATAATTTTTATGGTGTTTTGATATATTAATGCCAATTAACGTTAAAGTTTTATTTACAAGTATTGATTGATTGATTGATTGAGTGATGGGTTATTTTGTTTGCTTTTAGGTGTCGTCATGCGCCATTAACGTAATGAACAGACAGTGAACAAGCATACATTGTGCTTTAAAGTACTCTGTGCAACGTTAATAACTTACAATAAGAAAAAGGTTTATTATAACACATGGCGTTAGTACCAAATACAACAAGTGAGCAAGTTGGTTTACCATGTGGGTCAAATTTAAAATCAGAACATGACCGTTGGTTAACATTTGAATCCTGGCCTGTAGGCATTTTGTCGACACATGAAAATGCAAAAGCCGGTTTTTTTTACTTGAACCGAGAAGATGTGGTGCGCTGTGTGTTTTGTCGTATTGAACTTTCACACTGGGAAGAAGGGGATGATCTCTTTAGAGACCATTTGCGATGGTCTCCTCATTGTCCTTACATGCTTGGAAAGCAAGTGGGTAACATACCTGTGTATTCATTTTTCCGAACCACAAGATCATTGGCCGTTACTTACGTTGCTGAATCACAAATAAATAATAATAATAATGATGTATTACCAGCCAACGGTAGTGTCGATATATGTGGTCCATATGCCATAGACAGTGTTGAATTGGCGTGTGCTTTTGAAAAATTGGGAGTTTGCAAGACTAAAGCACTAGCACACCCAGAGTACAGCTCTGTTGAAAAACGTTTACAATCTTATAAAAATGTTTGGCCACTAATATTAAAACACCTTACCAAACAGCTAAGTGAAGCTGGATTTTTTAATACTGGTGAAGGGGATAAAACAATATTTTTTATTGTGGATTTGCTTTAAAGGATTGGCAAATGACTGATGACCCTTTAGTGCAACACGCTCGTTGGTTACCTAACTGCAAATATATGGTGTTGCTTAAAGGTCAGGAATTTGTGAACACTATTCGTAAGGAAAACATGATTGCAGTACAAGACTTAAAAGTGCCTTTAGAGTTAGAACATGCGGAGCAAACACACGAGGCTGAAAGAAAAGACTTGTCTCACGAACAGATACAAAAGTGTGACCAACAATTATGTAAAATTTGTTATCAAGATGAACTAGGTGTTGTATTTTTGCCTTGAGGACACATGATAGCCTGTGTCAAGTGTGCATTAGAACCCAACACTTGTGCTATATGCGGAAAAGCAGTATCTGCTACAGTTAGGGCATTTCTTGCATAAATAGTAAAATTTATCAGCCATGCATAGTGCAAAATCCCTAATTGCACAATATTATTAAAGCTGTTTTAGAGTGTAATAGATATGCTTTATAGACTACTACAATGAATGTTTTGAATGCTGTGGGTCAAGCATGTGGCTTAGAGACAAAGAAGCTTAGCGAATTGCCAACGCATATTCTATTCCGCATTATCAAGATTCGGAAATTGAAAACAGGATATGGTGATCGTGTACTTTGTGTATGTGAAAACTTTGAGACATTTCTGCCTACACGGTTTAATGATATGTCGGAGAGTGTTTTTGATGAAGTCAATAATGCTGTACAACCTGTACACTTAATTTATGAAGGTTTTAAAAACAATAGGTGCATGGTTCGTTTTAATTAAATATAAAGAAAACAAATGTCAAATAATAATGGAAGATATAAGTCATGACAATGGACTGAAAGAAAAATATGTGTATAGATAATAATGTTTTAGTGTTTAGTATTGTCTTAAAAAATATTATCATGAAACAAAACAAAATGTATATAAAGTTTGTAAATAAATGAAAAAAAAGGTGCAATGTTGTTTTATTTTCTATAGAAGTCAGAATATTTAACATTGCAGAGTATACATGATTATGACAATAAAAATCACACTCAATACAAGTCTTTGCCTTTACGATAGTGTGTTATAGTTTTCAAAACAAAGCTTGTTGTAGATCTTTTTTCTTCCACGATGAACAATAGGCATGAAAACGTTATTGTCTTGTTTTGGATCATTATCACTATCATAATCATAAGCAGCATTATCTATATCACTATTATTATAATCACTATAATTATCCTCAACATTATCCTCAACATTACTATACCCAGTTAAATATTCCTGGTCCTCTTCCTCTTCCTGTTCCTCTTCCTCTTCCTCTACAGTGTCCTCATGTAGAGGCTGCGTGGCTTTTGATAATGTTAAGGGTTTTTTGAACATTGAACTATTTTGAGCAGCAATATTATTTTCTTGTACTCGCTTTTTAACATTTTCATGATTTTCTGTTGACAGCAACAGTGTTTCATGCAGTACACTACATTGATGATCAATGACACTTAAAACCTCACTATTTTTACTTTTTAGCTCACTGCGACATTGTTTTGAACGTTGTTTAGAACAACGCCAAATAACAGTTCCAATTTTATTGGTTCGTTTCACAATATATGAATATCCTTTATAGAATGCATGAGGCTTACCATACCTAGTCACAGATACTTCCATATCAACTGTCAAGCATAGACTAAGCTCTAGTAAAGTCAACTTGGTAATAAGAACAATAGTTTAATGTGTGAGCATATATGGGTGCAAATGTGGGAGCAAAAAAGTGGGAGCAAAAAGTGGGAGAAAAAATTGGGAGCAAAAAGTGGGAGCAAAAAGTGGAAGCAAAAATTGAGAGCAAAAGTGGGAGCAAAAAAAAGTAGGAGCAAGTATGGGAGCAAATGTGAAAGCAAAAGTGGGAGCAAGTATGGGAGCATATGTGAAAGCAAAAGTGGGAGCAAAAAGTAAGAGAAAAAAGTGGGAGCAAAAAGTGTAAGCAAAAGTGGGAGAAAATATGAGAGCAAAAAAAAGTAGGAACAAGTATGGGAGCAAATGTGAAAGCAAAAGTGGGAGCAAAAAGTAAGAGAAAAAATGTGGGAGCAAAAAGTGTAAGCAAAAGTGGGAGAAAATATGAGAGCAAAAAAATGTGTGAACAAATATTGGAGCAAAAAGTGGGAGCAAAAATTGGGAGCAAAAAGTGGGAGCAAAAGTGGGAGCAAAAATTGAGATCAAATATGAGAGCAAAAAAAAAGTGTGAACAAATATGGGAGAAAAAAGTGGGAGCAAGTATGGGTGCATATGTGAAATCAAAAGTGGAAGCAAAAAAAATTGAGAGAAAAAAAGTGGGAGCTAAAAGTGTAAGCAAAAGTGGGAGCAAATATGAGAGCAAAAACAGTAGGAGCAAGTATGGGAGCAAATGTGAAAGCAAAAGTGGGAGCAAAAAGTGTGAGAAAAAGAAGTGGGAGCAAAAAGTGTAAGCAAAAGTGGGAGCAAATATGAGAGCAAAAAAAAGTGTGAGCTTATGTGGGAGCAAAAAGTGGGAGCAATAAGTGAGAGCTAAAAGTGTAAGCAAAAGTGGGAGCAAAAAATTGGGAGCAAAAAGAGGGAGCAAAAAGTGGGAGCAAACATTGGGAGCAAAAAGTGGGATCAAAAGAAAGTAGGAGCAAGTATGAGAGTAAATGTGAAAGCAAAAGTGGGTGCAAGTATGGGAGCAAATGTGAAAGCAAAAGTGGGAGCAAAAAGTGAGAGCAAAAAGTGTAAGCAAAAGTGGGAGCAAATATGAGAGCAAAAAAAGTAGGAGCAAGTATGAAAGCAAATGTGGAAGCAAAAGTGGGAGCAGCAAGTGAGAGAAAAAAAAGTGGGACAGAAAAATAGTGTAAGCAAAAGTGGGAGCAAATATCAAAGCAAAAAAAGTGGGAGCAAAAATGTGGGAGCAAAAAGTGGGAGCAAAACCTGTAAGCAGAAGTGGGACCAAACAAGTGTGAGCAAATATGGGAGCAGAAAGTGGGAGCAAATGTGAAAGCAAAAGTGGGAGCAAAAAGAGCGAGCAAAAGTGAGTGCACAAAGTGGGAGCAAAATGTGTGAGTAAAAAGTGGGGGCAAATGTGATGTTTTACTAAAACAATCTCCCCTAACCTAACCTAACCTAACTTCTCCTAACCTAACCTTCAAACTCTCAGATCAAAAATTAAATTCTGGCCATAGTCGAGTTGGAACCCAAAACCTCTGGGATAACACCCAAGTATACTAGCCACTACACCGCGAAATGTGCAAATTATCATGCAACACAACATAAAAATAAAACGTTTCCTGTAGTGTAACTCATTGGCTGACAACCATAGTTGAGAATTCAAACCCAAGACCTCAGGACTTTTTTGTTTTGAACATTATCAGAAATATTATTCCATTTACATTTTGCTGTTCCTTATAGTTATAAGAGTTGGCATTTATATGGGAGCAAAAGTGAAAGCAAAAAGTGGGTGCAAGCATGGCTGGTTGTAGAGACTTTCATATCAAATAATACACATAAATTAATTTTTAGTAAAGTGACTTGGCTAATAATAATAATAATAATAATAATAACAGTTTAAAAAAATTCAAGGGGATTGATATTTTTCAGGGTGTAATTTCCAAAGTACTCTCAAGATTAATAATTACATGAACAGATTCCAAGAACTCTAGAGTGCTTTTAAGGTTAATGATTGGCTAG
Organism: Meconema thalassinum; assembly: GCA_946902985.2. NCBI lineage: Eukaryota > Metazoa > Arthropoda > Insecta > Orthoptera > Tettigoniidae > Meconema > Meconema thalassinum. Next base: position 151,558,410 of record OX336397.1, read on the forward strand.
GAGTGAGATAGAGCTTGCTAACCTAAGTTAACCTCAGCTCAGTAAACCTAACCTTGTCTCATGACATGTTCTACAAGTATAGACTTGCTTTGAGACTGCTATGACGTCACAGATGAATGGCGGTGGGAGGCTCGACATGACTTTTTATTACACAAAAACATTTTCCATTTTGCCAGCCTCCCACCGCCATTCATCTGTGACGTCATAGCAGTCTCAAAACAAGTCTATACTTGTAGAACATGTCATGTGACAAGGTTAGGTTTACTGAGCTGAGGTTAACTTAGGTTAGCAAGCTCTATCTCACTCCTAGCCAATCATTAACCTTAAAAGCACGCTAGAGTTCTTGGAATCTGTTGATGTAATTATTATTCTTGACAGTACTTTGGAAATTACACCCTGAAAAATATCAATCCCCTTGATTTTTTAAATCTGTTATTATTATTATTATTATTATTATTATTAGCCAAGTCACTTTACTAAAAATTAATTTATGTGTATTAGTTGATATGAAAGTCTCTACAACCAGCCATGCTTGCACCCACTTTTTGCTTTCACTTTAGCTCCCATATTAATGCCAACTCTTATAACTATAAACAACAGCAAAATGTAAATGGAATAATATTTCTGATAATGTTCAAAACAAAAGTCCTGAGGTCTTGGGTTTGAATTCTCAACTATGGTTGTCAGCCAATGAGTTACACTACAGGAAACTTTTTATTTTTATGTTGTGTTGCATGATAATTTGCACATTTCGCGGTGTAGTGGCTAGTATACTTGGGTGTTATCCCAGAGGTTTTGGGTTCCAACTCGACTATGGCCAGAATTTAATTTTTGATCTGAGAGTTGGAAGGTTAGGTTAGGTGAAGTTAGTTTAGGTTAGGTTAGGTTAGGGGAGATTGTTTTAGTAAAACACCACATTTGCCCCCACTTTTTACTCACACATTTTGCTCCCACTTTGTGCACTCACTTTTGCTCGCTCTTTTTGCTCCCACTTTTGCTTTCACATTTGCTCCCACTTTCTACTCCTATATTTTCTCACACTTGTTTGCTCCCACTTCTGCTTGCACGTTTTGCTCCCACTTTTTGCTCCCACATTTTTGCTCCCTCTTTTTTTGCTTTGATATTTGCTCCCACTTTTGCTTACACTTTTTGGTCCAACTTATTTTTCTCTCACTTTTTGCTCCCACTTTTGCTTCCACATTTGCTTCCACATTTGCTTCCATACTTGCTCCTACTTTTTTTGCTCTCATATTTGCTCCCACTTTTGCTCCCACTTTTTGCTCGCACTTTTTGCTCCCACTTTTGCTTTCACATTTACTCCCATACTTGCTCCCACTTTTGCTTTCACATTTACTCTCATACTTGCTCCTAGTTTCTTTTGATCCCACTTTTTGCTCCCAATTTTTGCTCCCACTTTTTGCTCCCCCTTTTTGCTCCCAATTTTTTGCTCCCACTTTTGCTTACACTTTTAGCTCTCACTTATTGCTCCCACTTTTTGCTCCCACATTTGCTTACACTTTTTTTTGCTCTCATATTTGCTCCCACTTTTGCTTACACTTTTTGCTCCCACTTTTGCTTTCACATTTGCTCCCATACTTGCTCCTACTTTTTTTGCTCTCATATTTTCTCCCACTTTTGCTTACACTTTTTGCTCCCACTTTTTTCTCTCACTTTTTGCTCCCACTTTTGCTTTCACATATGCTCCCATACTTGCTCCCACTTTTGCTTTCACATTTGCTCCCATACTTGCTCCTACTTTTTTTGCTCTCACTTTTTGCTCTCAATTTTTGCTTCCTCTTTTTGCTCCCACTTTTTGCACCCAATTTTTTCTCCCACTTTTTGCTCCCATTTTTTGCTCCCACATTTGAACCCATATATGCTCACACATTAAACTCTTATTCTTATTACCAAGTTGACTTTACTAGAGCTTAGTCTATGCTTGACAGTTGATATGGAAGTATCTGTGACTAGGTATGGTAAGCCTCATGCATTCTATAAAGGATATTCATATATTGTGAAACGAACCAATAAAAATGGAACTGTTATTTGGCGTTGTTGTAAACAACGTTCAAAACAATGTCACAGTGAGCTAAAAAGTAAAAATAGTGAGGTTATAAGTGTCATTGATCATCAATGTAGTGTACTGCATGAAACACTGTTGCTGTCAACAGAAAATCATGAATATGTTAAAAAGCGAGTACAAGAAAATAATATTGCTGCTCAAAAGAGTTCAATGTTCAAAAAACCCTTAACATTATCAAAAGCCACGCAGACTCTACATGAGGACACTGTAGAGGAAGAGGAAGAGGAACAGGAACAGGAAGAGGACCAGGAATATTTAACTGGGTTTAGTAATGTTGAGGATAATGTTGAGGATAATTATAGTGATTATAATAATAGTGATATAGATCATGCTGCTTATGATTATGATAGTGATAATGATCCAAAACAAGACAATAACGTTTTCATGCCTATTGTTCATCGTGGAAGAAAAAAGATCTACAACAAGCTTTGTTTTTAAAACTATAACACACTATCGTAAAGGCAAAGACTTGTATTAAGTGTGATTTTTATTGTCATAATCATGTATACTCTGCAATGTTAAATATTCTGACTTCTATAGAAAATAAAACAACATTGTACCTTTTTTTCATTTATTTACAAACTTTATATACATTTTGTTTTGTTTCATGATAATATTTTTTAAGACAATACTAAACACTAAAACATTATTATCTATACACATATTTTTCTTTCAGTCCATTGTCATGACTTATATCTTCCATTATTATTTGACATTTGTTTTCTTTATATTTAATTAAAACGAACCATGCACCTATTGTTTTTAAAACCTTCATAAATTAAGTGTACAGGTTGTACAGCATTATTGACTTCATCAAAAACACTCTCCGACATATCATTAAACCGTGTAGGCAGAAATGTCTCAAAGTTTTCACATACACAAAGTACACGATCACCATATCCTGTTTTCAATTTCCGAATCTTGATAATGCGGAATGGAATATGCGTTGGCAATTCGCTAAGCTTCTTTGTCTCTAAGCCACATGCTTGACCCACAGCATTCAAAACATTCATTGTAGTAGTCTATAAAGCATATCTATTACACTCTAAAACAGCTTTAATAATATTGTGCAATTAGGGATTTTGCACTATGCATGGCTGATAAATTTTACTATTTATGCAAGAAATGCCCTAACTGTAGCAGATACTGCTTTTCTGCATATAGCACAAGTGTTGAGTTCTAATGCACACTTGACACAGGCTATCATGTGTCCTCAAGGCAAAAATACAACACCTAGTTCATCTTGATAACAAATTTTACATAATTGTTGGTCACTCTTTTGTATCTGTTCGTGAGACAAGTCTTTTCTTTCAGCCTCGTGTGTTTGCTCCGCATGTTCTAACTCTAAAGGCACTTTTAAGTCTTGTACTGCAATCATGTTTTCCTTACGAATAGTGTTCACAAATTCCTGACCTTTAAGCAACACCATATATTTGCAGTTAGGTAACCAACGAGCGTGTTGCACTAAAGGGTCATCAGTCATTTGCCAATCCTTTAAAGCAAATCCACAATAAAAAATATTGTTTTATCCCCTTCACCAGTATTAAAAAATCCAGCTTCACTTAGCTGTTTGGTAAGGTGTTTTAATATTAGTGGCCAAACATTTTTATAAGATTGTAAACGTTTTTCAACAGAGCTGTACTCTGGGTGTGCTAGTGCTTTAGTCTTGCAAACTCCCAATTTTTCAAAAGCACACGCCAATTCAACACTGTCTATGGCATATGGACCACATATATCGACACTACCGTTGGCTGGTAATACATCAATATTATTATTATTTATTTGTGATTCAGCAACGTAAGTAACGGCCAATGGTCTTGTGGTTCGGAAAAATGAATACACAGGTATGTTACCCACTTGCTTTCCAAGCATGTAAGGACAATGAGGAGACCATCGCAAATGGTCTCTAAAGGGATCATCCCCTTCTTCCCAGTGTGAAAGTTCAATACGACAAAACACACAGCGCACCACATCTTCTCGGTTCAAGTAAAAAAAAACGGCTTTTGCAAGTTCATGTGTCGACAAAAAGCCTACAGGCCAGGATTCAAATGTTAACCAACGGTCATGTTCTGATTTTAAATTTGACCCACGTGGTAAACCAACTTGCTCACTTGTTGTATTTGGTACTAACGCCATGTGTTATAATAAACCTTTTTCTTATTGTAAGTTATTAACGTTGCACAGAGTACTTTAAAGCACAATGTATGCTTGTTCACTGTCTGTTCATTACGTAAATGGCGCATGACGACACCTAAAAGCAAACAAAATAACCCATCACTCAATCAATCAATCAATCAATACTTGTAAATAAAACTTTAACGTTAATTGGCATTAATATATCAAAACACCATAAAAATTATAATAAACTGTATGTCGGCACTAACAGTAACCCATGTACTTATTTTCTTTTTATAAAGCTGCAGTCATTTACATTCACCTTTAACCAATACATAAACAAAAAATAATAATGTCATGTCGTTTTGTTCAGATTATCATGTTCAAACCTGTGAATGTTCGTTGAGTTCATAGGGTACAAAGTTCCTCATTTTTCTACTAGAAAGCGCTATAGAGTTTAAAGATATTAGATATCTAACATCTAACCTCCATGACTTTCATAGTCAAGGAACAACTAAATTCGACATGCAAGCTACCCTCTGTGTGTCAAATAACAAAGCTTGCACCCGGCACCCGAGGCCATACGATATTGTTATTATTATTATTATTACTGTTATTATTATTATAGGGAACGACATGTCAGTTAAATTAAAATTTTTGGTTTTTACAAAATCCAATATGGCCTTGTACTTTCCCGGTAAACAACCAATATGGTCTTGTACCGGTTGCCAATACATAGTCATTAATCAAGAAAGCAATCATCATCCTAGTCATGTACAGGTAATGAATTTTTTGTCTACCAGTTTTCAGTAAAGGTAAAATGGAATAGCATTTTATGTTAGGCTTACCTGAGTTTTAAATAGTTCACTTCCTGGAAACAATGGTTGCACCTTACTGCGTCTCGGGTTTTCAGCGACTGCTATGGCAGTAAGGCTTTTCTTTCCAAGTTTCTAAAAATTAATAAAATAAACCGTTATAAATATCTAAATTCAGTTTAGTACATGCATTTCATAAAGTAAAATATGAAACAAGAAAATGAAACAAGTTAGTTTAAAAAAATAATCCCACCTTCACTTGCAGTGGCTTATTGCTGTTTCCTTCTAGTGGGCTCAAAAGTGCAATGGTATCTTCTCTCTCAGACATGTAAGGTATACCAGTTATCTGCAAACAAAGAAATTAAAAAATCAATAATTACCTAATTAATAAATAATTGCTTGTAAATATATATAAATCAATAAATGTATAAATGAATAAATATATACCTACCTCACAACAAGGATAAGTATTTTCCACCAACGCAACGCAATGTGTTCAAAGGCTAAGTGAGAGAGGAAATGATAACGACATGTCTTTATATATGCTACGTTGCATGTATAATCATTTTTTCCCACGCTTTGAACATTCTGTTATCATGCACGTGGACAGATAACGTCCAAGGTGAACACCTGTGGCAGATCAAATTTCACATGGACTTGCATTTTGTCACGTACGAAGCAAAACAGGATGTGACTTGTTAACAGTTATCATGCACGTGGACAGCTAACGTCCTATGTGAACTACTGTGGTAGATCAAATTTCACATGAACATGCATTTTGTCACGTACTAAGCAAACAGGATGTAACTGATTTAGCCCACATGTGGTTTCACATGTGTTCACATGCCTTTCGCTCCTCCCTGCCACCACGATGGTCAGATTATTTCACCTTCAAGCGTCATTGTCATTTTTCCATTGCACCTGGTGTCAAGTCCAATAAGCTCAAATGACATTCACCTCCTGCTCGTCTGCAAGTTTGTTTCTATACTCGCTTCGACCAACATAGAACCAAGTTCTCATCACCGTTTACACGTTAAAGATAAGATATCAGAAAAACTCACGCTCGCTCTGACATACACCGACCCGCCGAAATAGCGATTGTTCTATTAAGCATGGTTCATGTGGTTAGCGACAGGTTCGTTGAAACACACACACCCAGCAGTATCCTCTCTCTCAACCACCACGCTTCATAAACATTATAAACAGGTAAAGAAAAAAATAGTTTTTTCAACATGTATGGCGTTAGGCCCTTTGTGAATTATTTTTTTGGAAAAAATATCTACCACATTTGAAAGGGGGCGTTAGCCCTAGTCCTAGGACACCTCGTACGCGTCTCTAGCGTTATTGGTTCGTGCGATATCGGCAAAAATCTAAAAAAAAACACGTGTTTACCCCAAAATCGAGTTTCCAATATTTATTTTAAAATTATAACGGGTGGTCCATAGCAATGCGAATGTCAGCCCGAGTCCTTGGACCCGTCGTGCACGCCCCTAGCGTGATTGGTTCGCGAAATATAGCAAAAAGTCTAAAATCACGGTTTTACCCCCAAAAAATACATGTTTACAGATTCTCACCCTTTCGACACCTACATTTCCGTAAAGAGCGCAACGAGACGAAAAACACGAATCCATGCACGCCTTCCTAGCATGACTCCTTCCATTCCAAGGTCGCAGGGGCTCACAACTTCCTAAGTGGCGCAGCTCTCTGACTACCACACTACTGTCAGGTTTTCATCCTAGAGACTTGAAATTTATTTTGGGGGTAGAGGGGGTAGGGACCATTGATTTACATCAAACAAACTTTTTGTAAACTTCCTAGTTTCCAAAATATTGGATTTTCAAAATTCAAGTGTTTTAAAAAAAACTTAAAAATTAAAAAAGTTTTATTTCAAAAAATAAAAGTCATAAAGACCATTCGTTTGAGCCATAGCACAACGTTCTATCATGTTTGGTCTTCAAACTATCGCCTAATTTTGAAAACGAAAAATTTCAAACATTTTTTGAATAATACATGGTCCATAGGAAAGAGGACGTCAGCCAGAGTCCAACGACACCTCATTTGTCAACATCCGACCATGCGTTCACCAGATATTGACAAATATTACATGGCTGAGGCTTAGTAGTTGGGCAAGGAGGGTTGTGGAGTGAAGCAGAACTGTCACTACTCCACTACTGTCTGGAATATACAAAATAGTAGGTCTACCGGTATTTCAAAATACTAATCAAAATACAAAATACTTTCTTTCTTTCTTTCAGACTGTACAATATAACAATAATATATAACTGTCATTACTGACCTGAGCGGATACGCGTTAACGTGCAAGGCCTGAGGTTCAAATCCCAACGTCAACCCCCTTGAAATGTTTCTCCTCACCTTGTCTCCAATCCCGTAAAACGGGGAAAAAATATGTAGAGAATCTCCTTATTACTCTTTCGAGTCACCATCTTTAGGGTACGTTGAATCAATCATTTCTCTGTGTGTTGTTCTTTCCTATGTGACCAGTGCCTCTCCATTCTTTCTAATCTTATTTTCCCCTCTTCTTCCGAGTTGATGGGTTTGGATTTTAGTGTAGATTTGTATTGGAATCTTATATTTTCGTCTTTAATAATCATATTATCTTTCCGATTGAGCAGTGAATTTTCTGTAAATTTTAATTCTACTGGATCTTTTTAAGTTTTTTTAAAGCATGTGGGTTTTGGTTTGCGGTTACGGACGAAATCAAAGATTTTTTTTGTTAATCTATTACTGTTCATTCTCAGAAGGTGACCGTAAAAATGTATCCTCCTTATTCGCATAGTATCTGCGAGTTATTATTATTAGTTATTGTTTGACATCATTATCACCGCAAATAATGGATACATTTTATGTTACAGCCTCGTTCGGCCTTAGGCTGGCACTATCTGTACTGAGGTATGTTTGTAGGTTACAATGTTCAGAGACTTCACATAACTGAACATACATTTCGTGCACGCACTCTTCACGAGTCTATAGGATGAGCTAAATGTTCATCTGAATCATCGAGCCTTGCTGAGAGTTCGACCATATTATTTTCACCAAGGTACTTCCTGACAATATGGCAGGTGTTTAACAGAACTGCCTTCTGTAGTTCAATGTATATCTGTGGATGCATATTCAATATTGATAGATTACTGTAGAGAGTTTTGGTTATAACAACAGTACACGGTACAATTATTGGGAATGGAGCCACCGACACAAGTTTCCACATCTGCCTTATCTCAATTGCCAGCTCTATGTACTTAGATATTTTAGTAGAAGCTGTTGTTTGGATGTTTTTGTGATGGAAAATGCGATATCTATCAGTTATGCTTCTCTGTGTTTCTTATTCATGACAATGATATCTGGCCGGTTGTTACTTAACTGCAACATCTGTCACAACTCCTCTGTCCCAGTAGAGCTTGTGTTCTTGATATTAATATCGTATGGCCGTCGTTACCTGATGGAAATCTTTTGAGCTAGGCGATCCACCCTCCAATTTCGATGCGGCGAAACCGGGATTTTATTGGGTAATCGGTGGCTGTGACATTATAACTATGATTATCGCTAAGAGACGTGGGCTGGATCCGCATCGCCCTTGAAATGGTCCTCCGTGGTTTCCCATTTTCAAGTCCAAGCAAATGCCGGGACGGTACTTTTTAATAGGTCAAGGCTGCTTCCTTCCAATGACTTGCCTATTTTCATTCTTCACACATTTGATCTCTTATTAACTCATATCATGAGGTAGGCGTCAGTTCGGGCATACGGCCGTAAAAATCAGCCTTTACAGGGAAGAGAAAATCACTGAAACACATCCCCGACTCCGTTGAAACGGGAATAATAAGAGGTAGACATACATATGATTTTTTTTTATTATCATCATTTCATAACATAAACAACTATCAGAGGCAATTTAAGAGATTCAAGTTTCGTATTCTGGCCCTGGCAGCGGCCATCCTCGGTGTGATGTTTGGTAGGAAAAATGCCGGAATCGTAACATACTTTACTTCAAGTTCCGGTGCATCTGCTCATTTCTGGACCACAATAAATATAGCCATAAAAACTACTACAGACACTACACAAACACAGGTTATCACACAAATTATCACACACAAATACATGATCAAGATTTACCAATAACAACTGCCATACTGTACTTATTACTTGGCGGCTCGTGGCGTAGTAGCTAGCAATTATGGCTGCAATCTGAGGTTCTGCAATGGCTCTATGCTTTTCTGCGGCAGAGTATGCCTGTCTTATTTGGATAAATCAACACATGTCAAACCGGTGAATGTAGCTCTCATCGACACCTGCAGAATTATAACAGGTTGCTTGAAATCCACTCCAGTTGAATGGCTTTACCTCCTCCTGTTAGGTAGATTTCTTTAGTTAGTTAGTTAGTTATTGTTGCTTTCTTTAGAAAGCTAACTATTGCAATGGGTCCCATGTTTCGACTTCCGGAAAATTTCGACATATCTTCGCGTTTCACATCCCCCAGACCCCTAAACCACCGTCAGTTCAAAAGTTTATATATAATTTATGTATATATGTATCTATATATATATATATATATATATATATATATATATATCAGTTTCTTGTGGACACGATAACTGCCGTAATTTTGCACCAATCACTTTGAATTTTTTACATAATATGTATCCCTATAAAATCTCGGTCGAGTTCGTTAATGGGCAAAATCGGTCAAAGGGGGTAAAAATGGAGGGCTTTTTTCGAAAAGGTGAAATATCGCTATAACTCTCTTAATACATGAAATATCGAATCCCTTCAAAGTTCGTAATATGTGTCGGATAAGTGCCAAAAATTTATGTCAAATAAGTTTTTTGATAGCACCAACCATTGACCAAAGGGGTGGGAAAAAGTGGGTTTTTCGGGAAACATTAATCATATCTCTGTTAATAGGCACAATATCAAAACCGCACAAAATGGACAATATTCCTCCAATAATTACCTAAAACTTTTGTCTGAAAGAATTTTTGATATGACCCACCATTACGCCACGGGGTGAACAAAATGATTTAAATTATAAGAAAATGCCAAGTGCCAAGAGAGGTTGCCATGACAACTTTACTTTTAATTGATAAGGGATGACCATCAGCAGTTGCTATGACAACGCCACTGCACGAGATCACATTCAGTTTTCATATGTCAGTGGGAAGCGACTTCGGTATCGGAACTGGTAGCATGCTGAACTTCTATGCCCAAGGTCGCGGGTTCAAACCCGGCTGAAGTCGTCGGATTTACTAAGAGCGCTAAAAAACCTGAGTTTGCTTTCCTTCGGAGGGGAAGTTCCAACGTTCGTTGCGAGTTGCTGATTGAGGTGGCATCTAGTAGCCAAGTTCACAGCTAGGCGTCGATGACGGCAGTATTTTAGGTAGATTTCATTAGAAAGCTAACTATTGCAATGGGTACCATGTTTCGATTTCCGGAAAATTTCGACATATCTTCGCGTTTCACATCCCCCAGACCCCAAAACCACCGTCAGTTCAAAAGATTATATATAATTTATGTAATATATGTATATATGTATATCAGTTTCTTGTGGACACGATAACTGCCGTAATTTTGCACCAATCACTTTGAATTTTTTACCGAATATGTATACCCATAAAATCCCGGACGAGTTCGTTACTGGGCTAAATCGGTCGAAGGGGATGAAAATGGGGGACTTTTTTTTTCGAAAAAATGAAATATTGCTATAACTCTCTTAATATGTGAAATATCGAATCCGTTCAAAGTTCGTACTATGTGTCGGATAAAGCTCAGAAATTTATGTTTGAAACGTTTTTTGATAGCACCAACCATTGATCAAAGGGGTGGGAAAAAGTGGTTTATTCGGGAAACATTAATCATATCTCTGTTAATAGGCACAATATCAAAACCGTACAAAATGGACAATATTCCCCTAATAATTACCTAAAACGTTTGTCTGAAAGAATTTTTGATATGAGCCACCATTGCGCCAAGGGATGAGAAAAATGATTTCGGAATTATAAGAAAATGCCAAGAGCTATCAGTGGTTGACATGGCAACACTACTAAATTGATGAGGGATGAACCATCAGACGTTGCCATGACAACGCACTTGCGCGAGATCAGATTCAGATTTTCATCTGACTAAGTGTGAAGCGGCTTCGGTGACGTAACTGGTAGCATGCTGAACTTCTATGCCCAAGGTCACGGGTTCAAAGCCGGCCAAAGTCGTCGGATTTTCTAAGAGCGCTAAAAATCCCTCAGTAAGCTTTCCTTTGGAGGGGAAGTTCCAACGTTCGTTGCGAGTTGCTGATTGAGGTGGCATCCAGTAGCCAAGTTCACAGCTGGGTGGCGTTGACGTTAGTATCTGGTAGCAACATTAGGAACTACTGCTTGAAATTTAGCGTCTGCATTCCTTACCTGAATTACAGACTAATACAGCCATCACAATTCACACCGTTTATCAGACAGATTCTACACTCACCCAAAGTACACGGGGTTATATGACCGCGTTGTCGCAGCCCCTAAACTGAGGAACCAACCAACATCTCTGCGGGAGATATAATTTTGCGTGAAGAAGTAACAGACCGTTACATAGTTACACATCAGTGTCGAAACCTTGCATAAGGACAGTGTGACCACAAGTATAACAAGTAGTTCCGTGAAGAACTGTACAGCCTATTTTCATATATCCTGCTCATGTTAATTGCCTCTATCAACATACAAAATTTCAGTTTAATTGCTGTAACAGATTCGTAGATATTGAGAACCATCTAAATATTTCAGACGGTCACCAGGTTGGATTTTTATTTTTGTACTATTATATTAAGATTATTGTGTAAGTGTGGTATTCAAACTTCAATCGCATGATAAGAACACAAGAAGTAAAAACGAGATTTTAAAATTACGCACAGCAGCCATCTTGTGATTATGCAAACAATTGAAATAAATTAGATGCCAGTGGATCAACATTTGTACAAGCATTTAAAACGTGCAACGTTTCACGGCACTCGGATAGTTAATTCGCGAGAAACGTCCATTTAAATATTTATACTTCGCGTCGCCGCCATGTTAGATTCGTGCTCACGAGGTTACTGAAAGTCCTATAGGTGAACATATGTTCATAGTCTCTATGAACATAAAAATTTCAGTTTGGTTGCTGTAAAAGATTCATATATATTCAGAACCGTCTAAATATTACGGAAGCTTGCCATTTAGGATTGTTATATGTATAGGCCATAGAGTTATGTACCATTCAAGGTCACTTATTGCCTAGGTTCATTATTCAAACTTTCACTTCGATCGCATGATTACGACACAAGAAATAAAAACTTAATTTTAAAATTTCGCACAGCCGCCATCTTGATGTTATGTAAACAATTGAATTAAATTAGATGGCAGTACATTACAATCTGCAAAATCATTTACTGTACCACATTTCACTGCGCTCAGAGAGTTAACTCACGAGAAAAGTCTATTAAAATATTTCAAATTCGCTTGGTCGCCATGTTCGTTTTGTACTTTACTGGTTTATGAATTATACATAGGTAAACTTGTATCAGTACCCTTTATCACCGTACAAAATTGCAGGGTGATATCTGTAATAGTTTCGGGGATATAGAATATCAGTGAAATATTTCGCACAGGCGCCATTTTGAGGTTATGTAAACAATTGAACTAAATTAGATTCCAGTGCATTGCAATGTGTATAAATATTTGCTGTACCAAGTTTCATTACGTTTGGATAGTTAAATCGCGAGAAAAGTCTATTTAAAAGTCTCCACTTCGCTTGGCCGCCATGTTGGTTATGTAGTAACCAGGTTTTTGAAAGTTTCATAGGTGAACTTCTAGTAGTACCCTTTATCACCGAACACAATTTCAGGGCGATATCCGTTATAGTTTCGGAGATACTGAATGCTAGTGAAATATTTCGCACAGCCGCCATGTTGGATTGGTGAGACGTAACAAAATTCGATGGGCACGGTCGACGTCGCCGAGAATAGTGCTATGAACTTACCGAGTTTCACTGAAATCGCTCCAGCCGTTTAGATTTTATTAGGGGGGGACACACACCCACACCTCACACACACACACACACACACACACACACACGCACACACACACGGACAAAAGGTGATCTCATAAGCCTATTTTTTCAAAATTGAAAATAGGCTTAAAATGGACTCCAAATGACAAGAAGGTTACCGTCCCCGTAAGACAATAAAATGTTTAAAATATGTTTAAAATGAAGACAAACAAAGTTAATTAATCTCCAATTATAAAATACTTTCACGCGATAAATGAGGTCTGATCCTTCTACGAAAACCTGCATATTCAGCCTATTTTCGCCTATCTCCAAGTTTGTCCGGTGAAATCTACCTCCGCCTTCCGGCGTGCCGAGAGGACTTTTTTGAAGAGAAATAGCTGCGAACAAGGAATGAAAGACAGTGGAGCAGGAAATAACCCATCCTCTGTACGGGCATGAACCGCACCGGCAACGACTGAAGTCATGGACGAGTTTCCTTAGAACATCGAAGGAACTTCGAACCACTGATGTAAAAGCTAGGTTGCAACTGTGGAGGGCTACAATCCGCCTTCCACCTGGTTGGAAAAGAGTCTCTGAATCCTTACCTCCTGGCTATGACGAGGAATGAATAGACTGAGATCTGGAGTTGGCAGATCAAAGGCTAATTTGGCAAGACTTGTCAACACCGATCAAGATAATATTCAATGTGAATGTGGAGAAAACCAGACTGTTCATTATATGTTTCAATGTCGACTGTGTTCAGCCTCCTGTACGGATGACGATCTTCATCAAGCAACAGAAAAATCACTGGAAGTGGCCAAGTTTTGCGCAACCTCAATATAACTGTGTATAATATGTATATTTCTGATATGAGAATAATAATAATCCCTGAGGTCAGAGTTCGATTACCAGCTCTGCCTGAGAGCAGGAGCGGGGTCCACTCTGCCTCGTGAGGCAAGTCTGAGCCTCGGCCATTCTGGAAGTGGTTTTCCGTGGTTTCCCACTTCGACTTCAGGAGAATGCCGGAAAGCTTCCTAACTTTAGACCACGGCCGCCTCCCTCCTAATCCTCACCATAATAACATTCATTAATACAGCCATCACACTACCACAGGTTATCAGACAAAATAACACACACATACCCAAGTACACGGGGATAAATGAACGCGATGTCCACGCCCCTCAAATGAAACAACAAGGAAGTACCGTAATGATTGGAAATACGGGAAATTCAGTAACGTTTAATACAGGGTCTGATAACGTCACTGTTCCGCGCCTATAAACAACAATCATTCAAGCTGCTACAGCCAACATTCTCATTGATAAGGGCAAGAGTTATGGTATTTGAAGCCACTTCCAGTGTTGCCTTAGTCATCACGATGATTTAATGGTGTTGACCGACTGAATAGCATCAGACATTCGAAGGACAAGAGCAATAATTATACCTATCCGTTTAGGAGAAAGTGGCTGTTTATATGCCTGGTGGTGAAAATGGGAAACCAATAAAACAATTTACAGGACGGCCAAGGAGGGATTCATACCCACATTCACCAGCAAGGCACGAGATAGCGCGTTAGCTCTCGGTCCCCGTGGTCGAGTTACTTTTCCTAATCAGTATAGAAGCCATATCCATGTTATATTTTCCAGTGTTGGCAAGTGAAAGTCTTTGAGGTGGTTACTTACCTGTTGCTCAAAGGCCGTCTTGTCTTGCTCTGTATCCTTGGGGATGATTTAATCAACTGGGCACTTCCCAAGTCAAAATACGTAGCGAGGCGCAACAAACGCGGTAAATTTAAATTGAAAATGAGGTGTACAGGAAATCTGAGGACGTCTCATTATACCATAAGATCGTGTTTTATTTTAAGTATACCTAAAATTAAAAGTTAAACGTATATATTGACGGAATGGTTGTGCAATGGCCTAGGGCAAATACCCAGATTAATTGTCTGGCAGTGGACATTTTTCTAGTGACACAGAGGTCACTGGGGCTATGGCACTGAAGAGCTATTAATTGAAGACTGGTTGTCCTCCTAGTTAGTGCTTACGTTTTGTGCGTATTTTATAATATTTGTACTATTCATTAATTTCAGATAGTTCATCCAGCAATGCGTACATGGTGCCTACTTTTTTGCGTGTATTTTTTTGAGGGGTGGGGAATATTTTGATATTCATTTACGGTAGTTCAGCCAGCACCTCCTAGATGGTGCTCACTTGTTTGCATGTTTTTTTTTTTGGGGGGGGGGATCTTCTTGATATTCATTCATTAATTGTAGTTCACCAGATGGTGCTTTTTATGCATATTTTGGTTTGTGGTGGTAATCTTTGTGATATTTATTCAATTCTTCTCTCTTTGATGTTCCCTGTCAACCTCTCTTGGTCAAGACTTTTTCCCTTAGGACCCCAACGGTATTCTGATACCCTCAGATGTACCTATTATCTCTTCACAGTATCTCGTACCTACTGTAAAGCGTTCTGGATAATTCTACACCCTAACGGCTAGCAAGATGAAAAGTTGAGGAATCCATGGATTATGGGTTCGCTTCCTTCTCCTCCTTTTCAATGTCACTATGGGGCGGAATCTCTCCTCTCACTTTTTTCTCCACCGGAATAAATGCTTAGAACAAGAATTCTTAAAACAAAAACTGAATATCACTTGACTAAAATTACTTACAATAGAAAGAGTCTTTCATGGAAATGCAAAATCCAACATTATACAAAAGTAATTAGACACGAAGCTCTCTACGCTTCAGTTAACGGAAAATTGGAACTGAAAGAACATAAAATAATGAGAAAAACATTACGATTAAAAATCATAGATCGAGTTCATCTTCCAAAACAAAAAGGAAAAATATATAAAAGTAAGTGCAAACTCACATACGCAATATGTCTGCACAGAATCAAATTCATTGGGCACTCAGACTAACTTATAAAATTCACACATACCTGAAGAACAAAATAACTAGATCAAATTGGTACAAACAGACTGAAAAAAATATTGAAATAATTAGGTTCGCGAAATGTACTTGATCGAACCAATAAGAAGAATATTGTACTAAAAAGGAGTTACGAGGATAATGAGGTAATGTCTAACCACCATATATTGTATATTCAACTAAAACAATTTCATTCGTTGAGTATAAAGGAATAAGCCTACTGGGCAAAAGAAATGCCAACTAATGTGGAATCCGCGTTGTCCTAAGAGACCCTTTCCTTATTGGAATCAACCTTAACCCGGCACCAGGCGCGTGGTTACTAGGGTCAGAAGTGGGCGCGTGGTGAGGTTTCTCTCACCAACGTGATAAGTGAAGAAAGCCCTCTTATTAAATCAGTTTAAGATTTAATTGGTGAATTTTATTGTTACTTTACAACTTTACAATATTTTAGTTACATACACAGGGTATTTTACCGTGTCTATTTACATGATTACAGAACAGGAAAAAATAATTAAGTATTAAGCAATATTTAATAATGTGGAAAAGCCGCAACATCACAATTGACAAAAAACAAATAAGCAAAGTGGTAAACTGTTGTTCATTGAAACTGAGCAAAATCTAATAGGAATGTTCTATTTATCACTCACTGTCTTCACGTTGTTCACGCCCTCGGCACCTGAAACAGAGAACTGCTGGCGCATGCTCCTTGCACACTGGTACAAGACAGTCTGCATAACATGTTTTGGTGTAACGATTTTTCTTCCTGGGACAGAAGCTGCATGTATTCCTATCACCATCCCCTTGAGGTACTTCGGATGACACAGGCACTACAGAGTTACCCACGATTCTTCTTAACTGTGATCGCTAAGGTGTAGGCAAGCATCCTATTGTTGCTCTCCTAGTGAGATGAGGCTTGCAAAGTTCCACAGCTAACTTCTGATGGAGTATTCTTGCACAGACATTTTCACAGTTAAATCTACATATGATGTAGCTGTTTAGAGCACCAATATCACGGAGTGTGTAGAAATTTCGTAATGGCCACCTGTTGGAATTCCTGGTAACCGTGTAGAGACTCTTCAAACCATCCACGCAGTCCACGCCACCTTCCGTCATATTATAAAATGTAATGGTCACGGGTTTAGTCTGCTAGTGTGTTGTTTCATCAATGCATTCTCCTTCATGCAATGTGGAAGGTAACAATATTTTTTTTTCTGTGTGACACATGTGAACAAAGCAAATGTCTCTTCCATGAGCAAGCATTCTTGGAAATGGTGGTCTTCCCTTTGTAGGTCCTACTTACGAACTCAACAGGAATCTGTGGTTTGTTACTCCTTAGAGTTCCAACCAGTGATAATCCGTGATTGTTTAGAAGATCCAGCGCTAGATGAACTAGGTGAAGAAAGTGTCTGTTGTCACATTCCTGCCAGATCTAGTCATCATCATCATCATCTTGTACTGTTTCCAGCCCCAGGCTGGGTCTGTTTGGAACATAAGCCTCGCCACTTAGTCCTTTCTTCCCACCACCTCTCCACTGTCACTCTGGTACAGTCCTCGCCTCTCTTCTTGACACATTCCTCCACTCCTTTCAGCCATCTATCTCTTGGTCTTCCCCTTGGTCGTTTCTTCTGCATCTGCATCTCATGTATCCTCTTGGGAAACTTCTTCTCATCCATTCTCTTTATGTGTCCATACCACCTCAGTCTTGATGTCTCAATCCTACCTTGCAAGGGCTCCTCTTTCACCATTTCCCTGACCTTTTCATTCCTCACCCTGTCTCTTCTTGTTACTCCGATCCTACTTCGCAGGAACTTCATTTCACCTGCCTGTATTCTGCTTATGTCTCTTTTCTTCATTGTCCACGTTTCTGAAGCATAGGTCAGTATCGGGATATAGTAGCTTCTGTATAACACTTCCTTGCTTTTTTGTGGGACATCTTTATTCCACACTAAGCTCTTATGCTTCTCAGAAATGCTTCTGCCTGTCTGCTACGTTCCGTAATCTCTTTGTCATTTCTCCCATTTTCCTCCACTATACTTCCCAAGTACTTGAGACTTTCCACCTTCTCCAGCTGTCCACCTCCAAGTGTTATCCCACTCATTGGTCTGTCCTTTTTCCTGGTCGTTAACAGGATCTCACATTTACTGATGTTGAACTTCCATCCGTACTCTCCCACTGTTTCTTCCCAAGCCTTCAGTTGCTCCTGAATTTCCTCCTCCTTGTTTCCCCAGACCATGAGATCATCTGCAAACACCATTGCTTTCATCTTATCTTCTCCTATCTTTCCTGCTATCCGTGTCATTACCTCGTCCATAACCACAATAAAGAGAAGGGGTGACAGCGCACTACCCTGTTTCAGGCAACTCATTTGGCTGAACTAGTCTGTTCTTTCCCCTCCAACTTTCACACAACTCACACTTCCACAATACAGTTCCTTCACTCTGCCTACAGTCCCTTTTTCCACTCCCATGTTTTCCATTGCTTGCCAAACCTTCTCCCTACACACACTATCATAGGCCTTTTCGATGTCCAGGAAGGCCATCAACAGATCCTCTCCAAATTCGTAGTGGTGTTCCTGGAGCTGTCTCACTGAAAATATGAGATCCACTGTTGATCTCCCAGGTCTGAATCCATACTGCCCCTCTCTCAATTTTCTCTCCACTTTGGCTCGTATTCTACTTTCTAATATCTTTTCATATATATTGGCACAGTGAGGTATGAGTGTGACTCCCCTGTAATTTCTGCACTCCTTTCTGCTTCCTTTCTTAAATATTGGGACAATTAATCCTTTCTTCCAATCTTCTGGGGTCTTTTTCTCCTTCCATATCACCCTCATCACACGGTACAGCCACTGTTTCCCAACCTCCCCTGCTGCCTTCACCATTTCAACACTCACTTCATCCACACCCGGTGCTCTTCCTCCTTTCATCTTGTCTATAGCCATCTCCAGTTCTCTCCAAGTCAGGTCCTTTTCCATTCCTGTGTTGTCTTCTCCATCTTCCAATACATTGTCTTCCTCCCTATGACCATTTGGATTCAGCAAATCCTAAAAGTACTCTTTCCACACTGTCTTGAGTGTCTCTTTGTTGTGTATCTCATTTCCGTTTTTGTCCATCATTACCACATCCTCTCGCAGACCTCTTCTCTTACTTTTGACCATCCCATAAATTACTTTCTTATTTCCTCTGCTGTCTTCCTCCATCATCTCGGTCCACTTTACCATCCACTTCTTCCTCTCCTCTGCGACAATCTTGTTTGCTTCATTCTTCTTTATCTTATAATCTTCCCTTGCCAGATCAGTTCTTTCCTGGAACCACACTCTGAAAGCCTTGTTCTTCCTTCCCACAGCTTCTTTTACTCTCTCATTCCACCATGGTGTCTCTTTACACCGCTTTCTGTTGCTTGTTCTTCCACATACTGCCACTGCAGCTTCCACCAGATCTAGTAATGGGCTCAATGAGACGTTTCACAACTGCATGCACAATGTTGTCCTGGACGTAGGGTCCTTGTGGCTATTGTCTCCCCGGATAAATCTCCATTTTGATAGTGTAGTAGACATGCGAATATATTTTGATGGCGTACTTAGCCGGCTTATTTGGTATGTAACATCGAATAGAACATACTCCCCTGAAAGATCCCAGCATTTCATCATCAGTTACATGTTCATGAGGTGTCCAGTAGGCCACACATTTCACAACAAATTCTTCAAATAATGTCCGTATTGGAGCCAAATTATCAAGTTCTTTTCTGTGCTGTCTGGTGTTGGTGTCATCAAAACGCAAAGCGCGTAGAAGCATACAAAAGCGTTTCTGAGACGTGACCAAACGAAACAATTCTGGATCGGATCCATCATTGGCCCATAGACCTTCTACATTCAAACGAGAACTTTTCATAACAACCGGTAAATATAGCAAACCTAATAGGTATAACATTTCTTCAAAATCAGTATCACGAGCATCTCTTTCACGTGATTCCCATACGTAATTTTGCTAATTTCAGATTCATATAATACACAATTCCTTTTATAGTGTGTTCAGGGAAACATAAATGCCATGCTTCCATTGCTGAACTTAAAAATTTCGTGCTTGTCCTCTGACACCTGGTAGATGTCAAACGAAATTCCTATAACTAGTTTTATGTGTCCTGTGTCTGTATTGTACACTCCACGTGGCAACACCATCTTTCCCTCTGTATATAGGTCTATTTCCTACAAAATTGTCAGAACTTGAAACATCGGGGTCTCTTTCTATTCCTAAAACCTAACTTTCGCAACTTTGTTCAATTCGTTCAACGTTATCTATTTCATTATTACTGCCACTGTCCATCAAATCAGCAGAATCTACACCCGCTTATTTCCTCTTGTTCATCTGCTTTTCATCCATCCATTGTAACACTTTCCGTGCAGTCTCGTCACTCACGGTTCAATATACTTACATACAGTCAATATATTTTTAGTATTCAACAATGCCAGAAATAGGAACGTAACAGGGCGCAAGGTGAGGGAAGATCTCACTGAACTGCAAGGCTTACTACAATGCACTGCAAAGCTAAAAAGTATCCCTTATCAACAAGCAGTAGTTAAAAATGACGCGAAAATTAGTGAACTTGGAATACCTTGAATATTTGACACGTGCGCATAACCATTGTGCGATATGACATGATAAAATCAAGGAGTGAGGGATTTCCCGGTGCCGGGTTAAGAACCCTAAATTTTAGGATAGATTCCAAAATGAATTCTCTGAATCATTTGAAATTAAAACTGAACTTCGACAGGGAGACGGACTCTCACCATTATTGTTTTATTGTGTGTTGGAAAGAATAATGGGAGAATGGACTAAGATATGTCAACCACATCTCAAGATTGGCAAATATATAAAATGTTATTCCTTAGTACTCGCAGATGATCTTGCACTACTTGCAAATGATATAGAAGAAGCTAAATTTCAACTAGAAGAACTTGAAAGCATTATAAAATAAGTTGGGTAACTCATTTCATATGAGAAAACGGAAATAATGTCAACCTTCAAGGCTCCAGTCCCAGCTATTAAACAATAACAAACTACAATTGTAATTTAATTTGAATATCTTGGTGAAATTCACTTGGATAAACAAAGAAAATTCGCCAATAGAAAGTAGAACATTTACATTACAAAAGTAATTTCAAGAAACACATGTTGGTCCACAGTGGTCTAATGCCATATTCATGTAACCTTACCTTATTTGAATACTCACATACTGACGCACAGTGGTATAAAGCCTCATTCCTGTGGTACATGCGGAAGGAAATTTAATGATAAGTAGTCAAAAGCCATGTACCCACGTTCATGTAGTACATGCGGAATCTAAATACATCAAGAAAAGTTTCGCCTAATGTTGGTCAAGTGTCGTAGAGGTCTCAAACCAATTGTTCGTTCCTGCGTGCGTGATAATCGGCTGTGAGTACTCCCCAGTGCCAATGTGGATAGATCTGTGTGAATGCGGATATGACCCGGTGAACATATGCAAAACCAATACATCTGTGACCGATACCAACCGGGAGGAGGAGGTGCAATGTATGGTCGTCGAACCCCTCTTCTGTACACCCATGGGCGTATGACAGGAATACCATCCTCGCACTTGTAGTGAAAGGGTATGCTGAGATTTTCGGCCTAATTTTTTTTCGTGGACAATATCGCTCGGCTGCACATACTTGGCATTGGTAGTGCCTTTCTTCAGGAGAATGGATCTTAATTAAGTAGAGCAGGCGTGCACACTGCTTTATAAATCAGTCTTTCCTCATTTTACTCTACGGCACTAGAGCCTGAGTTTAACGTCGATCGAAAGTTTAGAGTAGCACGATTAACACTCTTTAGACTCGATATTGTTCTATAAGAAAACTTTGCACAGCAAGTATCACATAAATGTGGCTTTAGATGATTAAGGATCATCATGTGTCTTTTCCTATCGCCTTTCTGAGTGAATTTTACACCGTATGTACTACATAAATGTGTCCTTACACCACCATGGATCAACGTTTGTAGCTTCAAACTGCTTTCCTCAATAAAGGTTGCTCCTCATGTATCTCAGGAATAGGGCTTCACTCCAGTATGGGTCGTCATGTGTCTTTTCAAATTTCCTTTCTGAATAAAGTCAGCGCCGCATATATTACATGTATGTGGCTTTCGTCCACTATGAATCGGCATGTGTAGGTCCAAACTACTTTTACGTTTAAACATGGCTCCGCATGAAGCACAGGAATAAGGTCTATTACCACAATGGATCGACATGTGCTTCTTTAAGTTGCTCTTATCATTAAATTTCCTTCCGCATGTACCACAGGAATGAGGCTTTATACCACTGTGCGTCAACATGTGCGTATTCAAATGAGTTTTCTGAGTAAAGTTTGCTCCGCATGTACCACACAAATAGGGCTTCAATGCACTATGGATCGTCATGTGTCTTTGCAAATTAACTTTCTGAATAAAATCAGCACCGCATATATTACAGGTATGTGGCCTTTGTCCACTATGGATCAACATGTGGATATCCAAACTACTTTTTGAAATAAACATTGTTTGCATGAAGCACAGGAAAAAGGTCTAATACCACTATGGATCGACATGTGCTTCTTTAAGTTGCTCTTATCATAAAATTTCCTTCCGCATGTACCACAGGAATGAGGCTTTATACCACTGTGCGTCAACATGTGAGTATTCAAATGAGGTTTCTGTGTAAAGTTTGCTCCGCAGCAGCTGCACGAATACGGCCTTAGACCACTATGGATCGCCATGTGTCTCTTTAAGTTGCTCTTATCTTCAAATTTCTTTCCGCATGTACCACAGCATTGAGGCTGTATACTGATATGGGTCAACATGTGGCTTTTCAAACTACCTTCCTGAGTAGAGTTTGCTCCGCATAAGCTACATAGAAAAGCCCTTAGACCACTATGGACCAGCATGTGTCTCTTCAAATCACTTTCTCGTTTTAAGTTACTTCCGCATGTTTTGCATATATACGGTATTTCTATCTTCATGATACAATCTTCATTGCGTGAGGCTCCGACTGAATCTCCTGTGAGTGTTTTCTCCGACCTGTGGAAGATAGGTTGATTCGGTGGTGGATTTCTAATGATACCACTTCGTAAATAACCACTATAAGTATAATAGCATTAATCACAAAGAATAAACTTCTGTATCTAAAATATTCTATAAATGTATCAATTACACACTTATTCGTAAGCATAGATTTAAAAGCCTAAATGTAATGCATATTATAATGATCAAAACGTGTTATCCACGATAATTTTTAACCGCTTCAGTCTTAGGGAATATTACATCAATTTCGGAACAATGGTGTTGACCGATTGAAAAGCATTTAATTTCACTATATGAGAAGATCAAGAGAAATAATACCTTTGCGTTCAGGATATCGAACTAGTGAAAAGTTAACTAGTGGAGTTTTAGCACTTGCATTACCTTACAAGTTTTTCTCAAATAGAAGAACTGAGCTCGTTCCTATTGTTCAATGATGTGGTGTTTGTGCAGTCAGTATAATATTGCAGAGAAAAATACGTCCTGCTTTATATCTGAAGTACGAGCATTCAACTTTTATTTCACTCACATATTGCAATGGAAAGTAGTCTTTCACATGCTTTTACTGTAACGAGTTGGAATGACGGATTACATTTGAAAAGAAAGGACTGTTTGAGCACATCACAACTAATTAATTGAAATGGGCCACTGAACACCAAGTAAAGCGATGGGATTGTTCATTCACGTGCAACAACTTAATTAGTACTTCGTTTGCTGTATAACATCCATATTGCCTAGTTGCAATATACATCCCACTGTATTTTGTAAACATACTGGTTATCGTACTTCACTATTGAAAACCACACTGATCACTGGATAGCATTAATTGGGGCTATACCGATTATGTAGAGATGATGCATTTACCTGGACTTTATACAAAGAACGGCATGGTACACAAAGAGTGGTCTGTTATACAGAAGCTGCTAACCCTTTAAGAACCACACTATACAGCGCACACTTACCCAAATCTCGGCATACAACTGCATGCCTCCCCTCTAGAATTTCACATTTCAACTGGCACGATTTATTCTGAACTTTCACTTTCCTCACCACGATGGCTTATTCCTTCTCCCCCGAAGTAGTATTTAAAAATTCACTGCCTGTACTTACGATTAAATCAGTTGAGAAAATGTACACAGTATTTCCAAAATAATTTCTGGTGCCAAGAAAACGCAAATACCAATTTTGGGCCTTTATTGACAATGATTGTGTAAGAATGCGCGTTGTGTGCGTCACGATACGTCATTAAATATTTTCTTGAAATGACGTAGTATCAACATTAATACTTTGTCAGTTCTGCTTTTTAACCTTGTGCCGTGGAGTGAAGTGATGGCTTAGTTGTGATTTTGTGTCTAAGTGGATGACAATGGTTGATTGATTGACCTGGTTCTATTTCATAATACTAGACAAGTCGACATATGTCAGTCCTCATAAAATGACCGAGAATTCGGTAGTTCGACAAGTTTCCGTTTCTCAAAGCATGGCAATTCAACACATATGTCACGAAAATTTACAAAATTGTCGTGACATATTGCCAGAAAGCTGTTTCATAAAGTTGTAATGCCGACAGGTAGAAATCGAACTAATTTGTCAATATGTCACCAGTTTTTCTTCATGAACTAATACATATGTCAGCTGGTGTTGTACAATTGTCAAGGTGTCATCGAAAACTCGACAGGCGCCTTGTTACATGCCCATTATTACCATAACTTATATTTTGGTATTGTGGCGCATTTGGAAGTTTCCCGTTACATTAATAGCCGAGAGTGTTGTTAAAATCGTTGGAAGGGGGCTATCGAAACGCGCAGTAGCAGAGAGTGATAAAGATCAGTGACGTACGCAGGATGTCTTTCCGGGGGTTTAATCCTTACAGCAAGGTAGTTGTACATAATCAAAATTATATTTCGATTATTATTCATAAAAAGGAATAATTCAATAAAGACTTTCATTGCATGAAAACTCTTTTAATTATACTTTCTAGCACAACGAAGATATTGAAAAGGATCCTTTTTAATACAAAAAGCTAACAATGATAAAACTGAAATGAAGCTGAGGTATCTTCATGTCCAGACGCGACCGCTCATAACAATGGTATTATGTGAGAAAAACAATGTTTTGCTCTCCATGTTGTCACTGCCATCAGGCTACTGTTGACTCTCAAAATATGCTTATTTTGATGGCATGATCTGCATCATAGATAGGAACAAAATGCAGAAACCCCGCATGTACCGAATTATATTTAACGAAACGGACACACATTGACACAGATATCCACATTTAAAGCAGCCCGTAGTGATTTGAAAAAATTAGCGATTGCACACTTGCAAGAAACAATGATCCACAGCTACCTACTATGCTGGCGTCGTCGCACTACGAATCAAGTTTGGGGCATTTACCAAGTGAAGCACACGATCACATTTCAAATACAGTATATACATGCCTATGTGATACAGGTAATGGATAGATGGGACAATAGAAGGATTCAAGCAAACAAATATCTCTGCCAGGGGGGGGGGGGTTATAAAACCAAAAACCCAGCCCGTTGGTAAGCTACCGTTTACGATATAGTGCAAATGAGGTTATCAGGGGTTTTTAGAGGGATAAGTAATCTGACTGAATTTTACTGACTTTACTGACTTCGTTTTCTGCATCAGTCAAGTTACTGCAGAATATTTGCTGCAAAGAATTGGAAATTATCTCCTGTATCCAACAAGAAGAAATTAGGCCATTGAACCTTTCGAGCAACTTGTATTCGAAAACGACGCAAATAAAAAGTCTCAGTCCTCTCTAATCCGTGTTAAAATTCTCAATGCGGTAGTGACCTAGCTGTTAGCCAAATAGCCAAAGTGTACACTCTGGCACACTCTCACTCGGAAGTGACGTCAGTGAGTGGTGTTCCAAATATGATCGGATTCAAGTGTACGAACAGAGTGCGAGAGTACATAGCGACATTTTCCAAGGTGCATACTCGGTTCGTTCACTCGGTGTGGGCTCTGTGATGTCGCCATTTTAACAGGAATTTGGTTTTCTCACTTGACATCATCAATTGTGTATTTCAGACGATACAAGGAGGGATACTTATGTTTAATTGTTGGTATTTATCTTTAACAATAGCGGTGATTGTCTTTTAACATACTGGCATCGTTGAATGACATTTGTTTGTTATCAGTGTTCCATTACCTGCGAGGTTAACTACACTTTCCGTGGCCTTTCAAACATTTACTCATAATGTTTTCCTGTTTACTTCCTAGTGTCGATGAAGGAGTGTTACGTGAAAAGAATAACTGAAACTTCTTTTCTAAACGGATTTTGTTTCTCAAGGGTGTGATGTGATTTCGCAAATTTGAAAGGTCAGCGTCCACATAAAATTGCAAAATAGGTATGAATAGCCTATCTGATTTCTGAATAATTATAATAATAAATAAACTGGGTTAGGCAATTAGGTTGGTTTTTATAGCAAGGACCAATTAATTACTGTATCTATTCTAGCTGCATTTAACGTCGGTCGTTTGGATGCAACATTTTGTGGTCATCTGTGTGCGAAGTATGTATATCATTCTTGCCTCTTCTGCAGATAACTTCAATATTCCTTGCCATAAAATAACAGTTGGTTACTCCAGCGAGTGAATGAGTTTTGTTGTAAGTCTTCGTATCTAGTTGAATGTCTGTCTGTTAGGTAGTCAGCCCGAAGTCTGGTTGGATCCTCAAAAAGTACCGCCGTTACGTTATGTGAGTAGATACCCACAAAAGCCCAAGGCAGCGCTATTTTGAGGCGTTCTAGGCAAGAAGAGGAGTGAGGTAGTTTGCCATTGCTTTCCTCACTGAGTAAGAACAGTAGTCCTAACCCTATGAGTAGAACCTTTCACAGCATTCACAGGCACTGACTGTGCCCCGAATGCCATTACTAAGCACACCCATACCTCAGTAGCTTCCATATAATCACAGCCATGAGTGAGACTGAGACATCGGTGAAAAGCCACCTTTTACTCTAGCCTGTGCCAACTGACAAATGCAAATGTACTGTATTCATCAAGAGATGAGGAATTCTGAATCTTTACAAACTAGCTTCACATTCTACTTGTGATGGAGAAACGCATTTGTCACCTCCATCTGTTTTCCTTACTGTAAGATCATCAGAAGCTTAATATTACTACTTATATTCTTACTGCCCCAGGTAGCGTATGTAACATGAAGTCTATTAATGCTTCTGTTTTGAAATTGAGTGTTAGCTTATATTGGTGTTTCCCTAAACCAGGGATGCCTACAGCCCCAACCATGACACTTCATCCGGTTTATGAACAGCATACCCTTAAGTTAAATCTACCCAGAAAGTTGGAGTATTTTTAGTTAAAAATTTGGTGACAGTTCATATTAACGTTCCCAGACACCATTGTTCTTGGAGGTAAAATGTTGTAGGCCTAATTGGCAAGCGTTTATCATTCGTGTTAATTGTTAACAGAACATCGTTTAATCAATTTGTTGCTCATGATACTCTCTACTTTTTGGCTACTAGAATTCAATACATTCATTATGAACATGGCATTGATCATACCAAGCGGACAGATTGTGTCACATGGAATCCCAGGAGATGCCATGTTTCATTCTGTGATCTATCTCTGTACACCAGTGACGTGTATCCCTAAACTAAGTAGAGATTTTAAGTCGAAGATAATCGCAAGTCGTGCGATATGTCCACCAACATATGTTCAAAATCATATCTGTACAGTTTACGTTATTATAATTTGTTTCAACCTTTTATTGCTGAAAGTATTTATAAACTGTACAGATTGCAACATTATAGACGGCACAAACCTAGAAGAATTGCTGAGTTTTAATTCACCGGCCGTGAAAGCCAATATATCATCTTTTTGGAAGCCTTCATAGGGGGGTTAAGGCTGCTTGAGCTATTAGTTCTCGCAGTCAAGTGGTGCAGTTGCACCTGATATAAAGGGAGGTGGCGCGCAGTTCGTCAGTCCTGTCGGGGTCCGGGCGGGGACACCAAGAGCCCGACGATGAGCCAGCTTGTTGTCCTAGGCGAAACCCCACACAAGACACGGCACAAACCTAGAAGAATTGCTGAGTTTTAATTCACCGGCCGTGAAAGCCAATATACCATCTTTTTGGAAGCCTTCATAGGGAGATTAAGGCAGCTTGAGCTTTTAGTTTTCGAAGTCAAGTGGTGCAGTTGCACCTAATATAAAGGGAGGTGGCGCGCAGTTCGTCACTCCTGTGGGGGTCCGGGCGGGGACACCAAGAGCCCGCCGATGAGCCAGCTTGGTGTCCTAGGCGAAAGCCCACACAAGACACGGCGCAAACCTAGAAGAATTGCTGAGTTTTAATTCACCGGCCGTGAAAGCCAATATACCATCTTTTTGGAAGCCTTCATAGGGAGGTTAAGGCTGCTTGAGCTTTTAGTTCTAGCAGTCAAGAGGTGCAGTTGCACCTAATATAAAGGGAGGTGGCGCGCAGTTCTTCACTCCTGTTGGGGTCCAGGCGGGGACATCAAGAGCCCGCCGATGAGCCAGTTTGGTGTCATAGGCGAAACCCCACACGTCGCAAACCTAGAAGAATTGCTGAGTTTTAATTCAACCACCGTGAAAGCCAATATACCATCTTTTTGGAAGCCTTCATAGGGAGGTTAAGGCTGCTTGAGCTTTTAGTTCTCGCAGTTAAGTGCTGCAGTTGCACCTAATATAAAGGGAGATGGCGCGCAGTTCGTCACTCCTGTGGGGGTCCGGGTGGGGACACCAAGTGCCCGCCGAAGAGCCAGCTTGGTGTCCTAGGCGAAACCCCACACAAGACACGGCACATACCTAGAAGAATTGCTGAGTTTTAATTCACCGGCCGTGAAAGCCAATATACCATCTTTTGGAAGCCTTCATAGGGAGGTTAAGGCTGCTTGAGCTTTTAGTTCTCGCAGTCAAGTGGTGCAGTTGCTCCTAATATAAAGGGAAGTGGTGCGCAGTTCACCAATCCTGTGGGGGTCCGGGCGGGGACACCAAGAGCCCGCCGATGAGCCAGCTTGGTGTCCTAGGCAAAACCCACCACAAGACACGGCACAAACCAAGAAGAATTGCTGAGTTTTAATTCACCGGCCGCGAAAGCCAATATACCATCTTTTTGGAAGCCTTCATAGGGAGGTTAAGGCTGCTTGAGCTTTTAGTTCTCTCAGTCAAGTGGTACAGTTGCACATAATATAACGGGAGGTGGCGCGCAGTTCGTCACTCCAGTGGGGGTCCGGGCGGGGACACCAAGAGCACGCCGATGAGCCAGCTTGGTGTCCTAGGCGAAACCCCACACAAGACACGGCACATACCTGGAAGAATTGCTGAGTTTTATTTCTTGCGTTTTAATCATGGGATAGAAATCAACATTTGCATAATGAACGTACACAATAATTATCATCTAATAGTGCATAACTCTATGGTCTACGTATATTAAAATCCAACATGGTGACCATCCGAAATATTTAGACGGTTCGCAATATTTATTAATCTACTACAGCAATCAAACTGAAATTTTGTAAGTGTATAGAGGCTATAAGCATAAGTTCACCTATGGGACGTTCATTAACCTGACGAGCACAAAACCAACATGGCGGCTACGCGAAATTTAAATATTAAAATGGACCTTTCTTGCGTTTTAACCATCCGAGCGCAGTGAAACTTGATACGGTATATGCTTATACAAATTATAATCGACTGGCATCTAATTTATTTACATTTATTTCATAACCACAAGATGGGGGTTGAGCGAAATTTTAAGATCCCGCTTTTATTTCTTGTGTCATAATCATGCGATTGAAGTTTGAATAAAACACCTACACAATAATCTTCATGTAATAGTACTTAAATCTAAGGCCTATAATATAAAATCCAACATGGTGGCCATCCAAAATATTTAGACGGTTCTCAATAGTTACGAATCTATTACAGCAATCAAACTGACAATTTGTATGTTGATAGGGGCAATTAATATTCGTAGGATATATGAAAATAGGCTATTTAGTTTTTCTCGGAACTACTTGTTATATATAAGAAGAGGATAGGGATTGATGAACGATACCATGGCAACACCATATCTCGAGGTCCAATTCCACTTGTATTCTGTCTCTGTAAGAAATAATATTTGCATGAAGGAATAACAGACTGTTAAATAGATAGACGTCCGTGTCGCGAACTTCCGTACGAACAGTGTCAACACCTGTATAAAAAAGACCCTAAAAGATGGTTTGCATTCTTTCGGAAAAACTGAAAAAATCAAATAAAGTATACATAGAAGCAAGGAAATCAAAATTTTCTGCGCTCACACTGTAACATAACGAATCCTCGCCAATGCTGCAAGTATCCATCCTCGTGAGGACGCACTTAAATATAATTATAAAGCTTGTGGGTTATGAAAATTCGGTATTTGTGCCAAAGGACCTAAATGAAAGGAATGGAGAGGGCTATCTAAAATTATTGTTGCTTAAAACCTTCCTTGGGGTGTGCACTACAACCCTACAGAATTTCAATGCAATCGGTTAAACGGTGTCGGAGTCCATTGGCTTCGGACAGATATACAGTTCCATTTTTATATGTAAGAAGAAGAGGATAGGGATTGATGAACGATACCATGGCAACACCATATCTCGAGGTCCAATTCCGCTTGCATTCTGTCTCTTTCATAAATAACTAGCTGAAGTACCCGTTCTTCGAACGGCTTTTAGTACTTGCTGGCCTGAATCATTAATATATATAATCACACATTCCTAATGTAGTTATGTTATCTCCATGTTATCAACTACATGTGTAGACTACATGCATTTTCACACACCAAATTATTAATCAGAGGTAGGAAAGTGAAAATCCTTAGCCTGCTTTCAGTCGACCGACCGCGTCAGGGAATAGAATGAATGAAAGGAATCCCCATCTAACAGCGAGGATATGAACTGTGCCAGCTGCCGAAGCCTGTCGCACTCCCCTGTGGCAATGATTAAATGAATGACGCTTGAAATGAAATGATAGTGGAGAATGTTGCTGGAATGAAATTGTGACAGGGAAAACCGGAGTACCCGGAGAAAAGCCTTTTGCCTCCTCTTTGTAGGTGAGAAAGTGCGTTTAAATATTGGAAATAAATATCAGCTTCTATGTAGTAAAAGTTAAATAACCTGTCTTAAATATTGAACACCTATCGTTTAACGTCATCATACTATATTTAAACATATAAACATTATGCTAAAAATACATCAAACTAGATAGCAATTATCATATCCGCAATAAGTAATATCGCGGAAAGTACGTACCATGTCATGATAAAGAGTAACAGTACGGAACAAACTTCAATCATCCCAAGTAATTATAACAAAAACTAATTAATCACAGAAAAAATTTCGAAGTTTATGCCGTGTCTTGTGCCAGATGGTTCAACAGCGGGCCTTGTGGTCTATTTGCGGACTCCCAAAGGAGTAGCAAACTGTGCGATACCTCAATTCTTATTTAGAACACCTCAGCCACTTAACTGCGAGTGCTAAAGGTTAAAACAGACTTTCACCTCCCTATAAAGGCTTCCAAAATGATTGTATATTCAATTTCAGGGCCAAACAATTAAAACTCAGCAACTTTTCTAGGTTTACGCCATCCTTCGTGCGGGTTTTTTATTGGCCACGAAAGTCAAAATACCTACTCTATTGAAATAAATTTGCCCAGTTCTGCAGTAAGATTAATATGAACACTAAATAAACTAATGTGACAGTAGATAGTCTTCGACACATTCGTCTGTGAATTTGGGTTTCTGATCATGGTAAAAAACGACAAAAGCCGATAAATATTGGCCAACTGAAATATTCATTTAAGGAAAAACAAATCGATAAAAAGGATGAAAGCATACCGTGCAAAGTAGAAAGCCCTATAACATTGTGAAACAGCGTAAAGATCCAAATACTCTTATACAATAACCGGCACAAAGGGTATAAAATTAGACTCAAAATCACGTCTAGTTTCGGACCCAACAAACTACCTCTATAAATAAAACAGTTCATGTAGTGACCAACATAGACTAACATCGCTCGGCGTTCACCGTGTTTTATAAGACATATTTAGGTTTTACTCACTAACCGTTGGAGATACACGAAAATTGATAAGGAACTTTCGGATAGAAAATTAAATTCTAAAGCTCGTATTGCTATTTCTTAGCGTTCTCTTTTTATTTGAAATGGAAGTATGAAAATAGTCGCCATTATTAAATAGTGCAAAACATCGAAATCAAAAGTAGCCTATATGTAAGGCTGGTAAATCAGCTCCGTCCATGCAAAATTTCATTTAAATCGAACGAGTGGTTCTTGTGTTATTGAGTTACACACAGACGGACAGACAGACAGACAGAAAGTCACACACACACTCATTTTTATATATTAGTATGACTAGTATGATAATGGAAATATGACATTTTGAAACCAAAGGGTGTAGTGACGTCACAAATGAGGGTTTTACTCGCTAACCACTGGAGATACACGAAAATTGATAAGGACCTTTCGGATAGAAAATTAAATTCTAAAGCTCGTATTGCTATTTCTTAGCGTTCTCTTTTTATTTGAAATTGAAGTATGAAAATAGTCGCCATTCTTAATTAGTGCAAAACATCGAAATCAAAAGTAGCCTATATATAAGCCAGGTAAATCAGCTACGTCCATGCAAAATTTCATTTAAATCGAACCAGTGGTTCATGTGTTATTGATAACACACAGACAGACAGACAGACAGACAGACAGACAGACTGAAAGACACACACCATCTCATTTTTATATATTAGTATGATGGAAATATGAAATTTTTAAACCAAAGCGTGTAATGACGTCACAAATGTGGGTTTTACTCGCTAACCGCTGGAGATACACGAAAATTGATCCGGACCTTTCGGATAGAAAATTAAATTCTAAAGCCCGTAGCGCCATCAAAAGTTTGCTATTTCTTAGCGTTCTCTTTTTATTTGAAATGGAAGTATGAAAATAGTCGCCATTTTTAAATAGTGCAAAACATCGAAATCAAAAGTAGCCTGTATGTAAGCCTGGTAAATCAGCTACGTCCATGCAAAATTTCATTTAAATCGAACCAGTGGTTCTTGTGTTATTGAGTAACACGCAGACAGACAGACAGACAGACAGAAAGACACACACCATCTCATTTTTAGCCTATTTTAAATTTTGAAGAAAAAAATAGGCTTATGAGATCACCTTTTGTCCGTGTGTGTGTGTGAGCGCGTGTGTGTGTGTGTGTGTGTGTGTGTGTGAGAGAGAGAGAGGTGTGTGTGTGTGATGTGCGTGTGTCCATAATAAATTATAAACGGCTGGAGCGATTTCAATGAAACTCGGTAAGTTCATAGCACTATTCCGGGCGACCCCGACCGTGCCCTTCTAATTTTGTTACGTCTCAACAATCCAACATGGCGGCTGTGTGAAATATTTAACCAGCATTCAATATATCCGAAACTATTCCCGATATCACCCTGGAATTTTTTACGGTGATAAAGGGAACTACTAGAAGTTCACCTATGTGACTTTTGAAAAACTGGTAACTACAAAACCAACATGGCGACCAGGCGAATTTGCGACTTTTAAATAGACGTTTCTCAAGATTTAACCAACCAAACGCAATGCAACTTGGTACAGTGTATGTTTATACTCGTTGGAATGCACCGACATCTAACTTCGTTCAATTGTTTACATAACCACAAGATGGCGGATGTGCGAAATATTTCACCGGCATTCTATATCTCTGAAACTATCACCCTGAAATTTTGTACGGAGATAAAGGGCACTACTGGAAGTTCATCTATAAGACTATCAAAAACCGTGTAACTAGAAAACAAACATGGCGGCCAAGCAAATTTGAAAGTTTTAAATAGGACTTTCTCGCGATTTAATTTTCCAAACGCAATGAAATCTGGTACAGGAAATATTTATACACTTTGTAATGCACTGGTATCTAATTTAGTTCAATTGTTTACATAACGTCAAGATGGCGGCTGTGCAAATATTAAATTTAAGTTTTTATTTCTTTTGTCGTAATCATGCGATCGAAGTGACAGTTTGAATAATGAACCTACGCAATAATTTTCCTTTAATGGTACATGACTCTATGGCCTATACATTTAACAATCCAACATGGCGACCATCTGAAATATTTAGACGTCTCTAAATATCTACGAATCTATTATAGCAATCAAACTGATTTTTTTTATGTTCATTGGGGCCATGAACTTAAGTTCACCTATAGGACTTTAAATAACCTGGTGATCACAAATCCAACATGGCGGTGACGCGAAGTATAAATATTCACATGGACGTTTCTCGCAATTTAACCTTCCGAGTGCAGTGAAACTTGGTACAGTAAATCCTTATACGAATGTTATTCCACTAGCATCTAATTTATTTCAATTGTTTCCATAACCACAAGATGGCAGCAGTGCGTAATTTTAAAATCTCCTTGATACTTCTTGTGTCCTAATCATGTGATTGAAGTTGGAATGCTACACGTACACAATGATCTTCATGTAACAGTACATAACTCTAGGGCCTACATATATATAATACAACATGGCGACCATCCGAAATATTTAGTCGGTTCTCAATATCTACGAATCTATTACAGCAATCAAACTGAAATTTTGTATGTTTATAGTGGCAGTTAACAAAGTAGGATATATGAAAATAGGCTGTATAGTTCTTCACGGAACTACTTGTTATATATTAGTTTGATGATGGAAATATGAAATTTTGAAATCAAAGGGTGTAGTGACGTCACGAATGTGGATTTTACTCGCTAACCGCTGGAGATACACGAAAATTGATAAGGTCCTTTCGGATAGAAAATTAAATTCTTAAGCTCGTAGTGCCATCAAAAGTTTGCTATTTCTTAGCGTTCTCTTATTATTTGAAATGGAATGAGTAGGAAATACAAGTCGGTTCTGGCACAGGGGCTAATGCGTAACATGGCCGACGCGCGCAACCAGCCCTATGTTATTCTGATGGAGGGGGCAATCAGAGCTGGCACAGGGGCTAATGCGCAAGATGGCCGCCATATTCTGAGACCGAGAATAATGTCACAGGGGGAGTTCGACCGTGTAGTTACTAAATGGAATATTTATTATTATTATTATTATTATTATTATTATTATTATTAATAATAATAATAATAATAATAATAATAATAATAATTTTATTAGGTAATTATTGATTGATAGTTTGCCACGGTGAGTGAGTGGTTATCGTGTTGGACTGCCAACCCCAAGCTTGCAGGTTCGCTCTTGGTCGTGGTAAGTGATTATTGAAAGGCGGCAAAAATACGACACGCATGTCATACGATGTTGGCATTTAAAAGAACGAGGGAGAGGTCGGCTATGTAGTTGCTAAATGGAATATTTATTATTATTATTATTATTATTTATTATTTTATTTTATTTAAGCGAAAATTCCCTTACAGGAGAGCGATTAAACTTGGATCACATGATGTCATTTGGAGGCGTGTCTCCTCCGCGCCTCCCAAAATCTCTTCATTCTCCTGGAATGTTCCCGCTTCCTCTAATCCGTCCACTTTTTTCCAGGTTGTCGTAATGATCTTGGTTCGAACTTAACATTCTTGATTTTCGTCTGGCACCCAGTTCGGTCTTCGAAATTTTGTATACTGATAATTTGTAAGTCTCTTTGTACCTCTTTAAGCCATTCTGTGCCGCATTTGCTCTGTGTTATGATACAGAGTAGTTTCTTGGGCAATCTGGAGGTGGCCATCCTGTGGATGTGAGTGTAAAATTTGGCTCTGCGTTTTCTAATTTCGTCTGTTATCGTAATGGTGTTTTGATAGAGTTCAGTACTAGGTCTCTTCATCCAAATGCCGTTTCTGTTGATTGCTCCGTAGATCTTCCGGAGATTTTTTCGTTCCTGCTTTTCCAGTTCCCTAATCTTGGAATGACTATCGATTACTATTGTTTCAGCCGCATATGTTGCTTCTGGAAGAATAACTGTTTTATAATGTCGTAATTTGGCGTTTGTCGAAATGCATTTCTTGTTGTAATGGGCCCACGATAGCCTGTAGGCCTTCTGGAGCTTAGTGATTCTGTCTTCATTGGCGATTCGATTAAGTATTTATTATTATTATTAATATTATTATTATTATTATTATTATTATCATTAGGTAATTATTGATTGATCATTTAAAATCAAGACCAGCCTTATATTGCTCCAATTTATGGTGTAGTGGCTAGCATTTTTAGCTGTTACTGTGAAGGCTCGGGTTCGAGTCCTGGCTCTGTCAAGAAATTTAATTCTAGGCTGAGGGTTGGAATGGGGTACACTCAACCTTGTGAGGCAAAACTGACAGGACCTGGCTTTTGATTCATACCGCAGCCATTCTGCCTAACCCAACTTCACCTAACCTACCCTAACCTAACCTAACCTTACCTAACCTAACCAAATCCCACCTTACCTAACCTAACCTAACCTAACCTAACTTCAAAGTCAGAATGTACAATACATTTATTGTATTTTATACCCGCAAAAATTAGATATAGAGAATGTCCACCACGATTTAGATCCTCGAGCACACTTTCTGACATATCATTAAAACGTATAGAAAGGAATGTCTGAAAATTTTCACTAACACATAGTACACGTTCACCATACATTGTGTGTCCACTTTTTGAATGTTAATGATACGGAAAAGAGTATGCATTGGTAATTCAGTGAGCTTTTTTTTCTCTCTAATCAACAGTTCTGCCCCCATAGCATTGAGAATATTTATTGTAGTAGCCTATAAAGAAACAAAAATACCATATCTATTACAGTTTAGCTATAAGTGACCAGAACCACTATAATATTTTCTTCTAATAAGGAGATTTCCATAATGATAAGAAAAGAAAGCATACCATAATGATGGATTGTGTAAGTAAACGTCTTTTGCTGCTAGATGCCACTACTAAACTGATACTCATACAACGGACAAGTGACTTCATGTTTCGCTGACGTAATCGTATGTTCCCACGCACTTCCTGTGTGTTGCACGCGCCGTAGTGGCTAAATTTGAAACTAGATTAGATGATTTGCTGATGTAATCGTATGTTCCCCTGCACGCACACGCCGGTCCCTGTGGACGGGTCCTAATAAGGAGATTTCCATAATGATAAGAAAAAAATGCTTACCATAATGATGGATTGTGTAAGTAAACGTCTTTTGCTGCTTGATGCCACTACTAAACTCATACTCATACAACAGACAAGTGAGTTCATGTTCGGCTGATGTAATCGTACGTTCCCACGCAATTCCAGTGTGTTGCACGCACCGTAGTGGCTAAATTTGAAACTAGATGAGATGATTTGCTGATGTAATTGTATGTTCCCCCGCACGCACACGCAGGCCCCTGTGGACGAGTCCTCGTGGACGAGTCCCTGTGGACGGGTCATTGTTGACGGGTCCTTGTTGACGGGTCCTTGTTGACGAGCCCCTGTGGACGGATCCTTGTTGACGGGTCCTTATTGACTAATCCCTTTAGACCGGTCCCTTTGGACTGGTCCCTATGGACTGGCCCTTGACCCCTAATGCTATGATGAAATTAAACGTTGTTCCACATGAAACGCATGTGAAGAGCCGATTGCTACTATGAACCGACTTTTTTTTTGTTTTTTTTTTGTTTTTACACATGTATACTTGTTTTTTTTTTGTAAGCGGTCGGGCTTTTTGAATAATGATTTATAGATGAGGTTTTTTTAAATTACCAAGAGATCCAAAACTAATAGGTCATTAGCTTTTTAATATCTCATGAACCAATAAGGCTAGGGACTTGTATGAGAGGTCGTTGGACTTGAGGTGACATTCTGTTTTTGAATGTATTATTTATTTTTTGTCAAAAGGGCCTAACTACACTCTTGTTAATATCTCGCTAACTAATAATTAGAGAGGGTCAAGTGAGGTGTCATGGGACTCAGGATGGTCAACCCTTTTCCATGACCAACGAATTTACTCAAAAGATCTAATACAGCATGGTCATTGACCTATGATTTTATAAACTAATCATCGGAGAGGGTCAAGTGAAGTGACATAGGACTTAGAATGGTTAACCCTTTCCCATGACCAATGAATTTACCCCAAAAATCCAAAACAGCAAGGTCATTGACCTAAGATTTTATAAACTAATAATCGGATACAAACATGTGAGATGTTTACCATGCGTGATGAAACATAGCTAGGTAGAGAAAGAATTAGTGTAGGCTACATGTATGGAGACTGACAAGTCTTTTACCATTGAAACTTGTTTTCAGATCAAACTGCAGTATAGAGAGAGTATAGGTTGCAGGTATGGGTTAATAAATGAGAAACGGTGTACGCAAACTCTGATTTATCAGGAATTAAGAGTAGACTATCTTTAATTGATTGGTTAAAGATGATAGCTAAAACACAAAAATGCTCAGTGGTTACCGAGACAAAATGGTCGCTACACACAACAAGCTTTAAATACTTGAGGCTAATAATCTATATACACACACACACACACACACTCGCGTGTTCTAAACTAAACTGTGTTGCTGTTAGTGCTCAGACAGTAGGCTAATGACAAAATGCATTGCAAACAGAAATATAATCATCTCCGGCTGTCTAATGTTACCAGCTATCCATTTTTTGTGTTGCAGTGGTAAGAACTTTAAGCTCTCGTACTGGTGGTCTTAACTCGATTTCCAGGTCTGAGGCCTAGAACGAGTTGAACTATGAAACAAGGGCATGGTGGTGCAGTGGTTAAGCTGATAGCCTTTTCACCACGGGTGTGATTTCAGGTTAATATGCATGTCATAAACATATTAAACAAAACAGAGATAACGTTTAAAACTGATTACATTTGTGTCTTTCAAATTATTACTTGGATTACAAATACAAAGGTGAACTGGGTTTGATATACAGTTAATGCTGTCTATCACACACTAGACTGTAAGAAAGCCAAAAGAGCAAAAGGCGTAGATAAAGCAGTGGTAAATTTGCTATATGTAGAGAACTACCTAGCAAAGCTATATCGCATAAGCAGTGCAGGATACAATCCAGAAATCAAATTTGTATCTTGTGGAACAGTGAAATGCACTTACGTGAGAAAATGCAAGTTCATGTGTAATATGACCTAACACACAAGTGTTCACCTGTGCACGTGCATGATAAGAGCTAACAACTCGCATTCTGTTTAGTTCGTACGTAACGTTAGGTTAGGGCTAACGCACACACCCTAGTACACGAGGCACATGCCATTTGAGAGCAGGTCAAGGGATCTAACTTGGTGGATGGATGTGTTCTAACGAGTCATTTGTAGTTGAAAGAGAATAATACTTGTTCTTAAGATGTTAAAACTGAGGAGATGTTACCTACAGTAAGACGTCTTGTTATTTCCTGTGTCATATTACAGACATGGCAGAGAGCGCACAGTTCTGTTGCTATGACTAACGCTGCAGTAATTTGAAACCCCAGGTGTTCATTAAGACAATGGATGATGACTATACAAAGTTAGCAGTCATTGCATATCACACAGGTGTTCCTTCCGGTGTCATGTTGCTGACATGGCAGAGAGCGAACAGTTCTATTGCTATGACTAACGCTGCAGTAATTTGAAACCCCAGGTGTTAATCAAGACAATGGGTGATGATCATGCAAAGTCAGCAGTAATTGGATACCACACATCAATATGGACTAAATCATAAACGTGTTGTCATAACCCGCAGAAACCTCATTTAAAGATTTTAGATTTTACATTTTAACATTTCACATTTTAACATTTCAGATTTTAGATTTGTTTTAATTTTACTTTATTTTATTTTAGATTTTACATTTCAAATTTCAGATTCATTGATTTTTAGATTTTTTTTTACATTTTCCTAAAAGAGTAAACTACAAGGTCACATACCTAACCTCATTAAACCTAACTTTACCAAACCTAACTTAAACTAATCCAAAGGCTATTGGACATACACAAAGTTTATAAGGTACATGCAACTATCCTTATGCTAGTCTTACAGGTTACTGTACAACATGATCACTACCCCAAACAGATTTTTTTTTCATTTTGTTGTTTACACATATGTCATTTTTCCAATTTCCCATTTTCAGTTTTTTTAATGTCAGTTTTTAGTTTTTCAAATTCATAACATGGAAACATGGATTTTGCATTTTGTTGTTTACACATTTATCAATTTCACAATTTCCCATTTACAGTTCTTAAAATGTCAGTTTAAAGTTTTTCAATTTCATGATATAGAAACATGGATTTTCCAATTTGTTGTTTTCACATTTGTCAATTTACCAAATTCACATTTACAGTTTTTTTAAATTTCAATTCAATGTTTTTTTTCTATTTGTCAATATGGAGACATGGATTTTTCCAATTTGTATTTTACACGTTCATTTTGCATTAGGAGTGGAGAGAGGTGGGTAGTAATTAAAAATGTGCAAGCAGTGTCCATTGTTGACAGGTCATTGTTGACGAGTCCTTTTCATACAACAGACAAGTGAGTTCATGTTTCGCATGCATTACCTAAAATGTAATACCATGCAAGTGTTTAACATTTTTACAAATTAGCTTATGTATTAGTTTATGTGTGGGGTCTTACGTTGGGCATTTTGTGTTGGCTTATTTGACAAGTTATTTTGTCAATGCATTTAGTGGATTTTTCTCTTGGTCTTGGAAAGTATATCAGTCCATTTTATCACATCCTAATGCTTACTGCCATGTTTGTAAGCAACAACAACAACACACTAAACTTACAAAAAATCTAAAGTACTCTAAGGTACTCTCAACTCGTACTCTTACCTCTATCCCATGCCTAATCAAGAACATTTTTTTTTTCAAAAAAAGGTGAATGGGGAAAGTAGACTATATGTTTAAATTTAAAAAAATCATATAAAGTCATATGTTAACTCTAACACCTACGTTTATCCCATTCTTAGTCGAAAAAATATTATATTTTTTAAAAGTTTTCTAAATAATTTTTGGAAAGTAGGCTATATTTTGAAAACTACTCATCCTATAAAGTCATATATAGACTCAAACAAATGGTTTTTATATCCTTAATCGTTAGAACAAAATATGGAATTTTTGACATTTTTTCCAAAAATGTTCATTTTTTAAAATGGGCTATATATTGGAAACTAGGAATTTTACAAAAAAAAAGTGTGTTTGACATAAATGAAAGGTATTTACCCCCCCCCCCCCTCTACCAACGAACCAAGTCCCCAGATCTCTGGGACAAAATCCAGAAATGTTTTAATCTAATCCTAGCTAACCTCACCTGACGTGACCATACCTGTTTGTAAGCAACAACAATAACACACTATGATTCCATGAATTCCAGAGTACTTTTAGATTAATTATCGACTCTCAACTCTTATAACAATGTCTATACCACTCTGTCAGAAACAAGATATTCCTTTTTTTTTTTTTTGCTCCATGTCACTACTGAAGTTATAATGGGTTTTCCGATCCTATCACTATAAATTCATTACCCCCGCTCTTATCTCGGTCTCGACAACAACCATGCCTATTTTTATTATGTCAGATGATGTAATGATCGGGTGCAAAGTGTGTGCAAAGTATGTGTAAAAGTGAGTGAAAAGTGGGTGCAAAGAGGGTGCAATGTGGGTGCAAAGTGGGTGCAAAGTGGGTGCAAAAAGTGGGGGTGTAAAAGTGGTACCCTATTTGTAATGGCTTATTTGAAAAGCTATTTTGTGGTACCCTATTTGTAATGGCTTATTTGACAAGTTATCTTTGCCAATGTATTTATAGGATATTTCTCTTGTTCTTGGAAAGTATCTCAACCCTTTTTATGATAGCATAATGCTTACCGTCATGTTTGTAAGCAACAACAACACACTAAAATTCCAAGAATCCAAACTACTTACTCTAAGGTTAATGATTGCCTCTCAACTCCATTCCACGCCTAGTCAAAAACATTATACATTTCAAATTTTTCAAAAAAGGTAAATTGGGACAGTAGGCTATATGTTTAATCTAAAAATCATATAAAATCATATGCTAACTACAACACATAAGTCAATCCCACTCTCAGTCAAAAAATATTATATTCTTTAAATTGTTCCAAAAAATCTTTGGAAAGTAGGCTATATTTTGAAAACTAATCATCCTAAAAAGTCATATATAGACTCAAACCAATGGCTTTTATGTCCTTAATCGTTAGAACAAAACATGGAATTTTTGACATTTTTTTCCAAAAAATGTTCATTTTTAAAAAATGGGCTATATTTTGTAAACTATGAAATTAACAAAAAAAAGTGTTTGACATAAATGACAGGTATTTACCCCCTCTACACAAAAAACCAAGTCCCAGGTCTCTGGGACAAAATCCAAAAAGGTTCAATTTTGAAAGTAGACGACATTTTGAAAACTAATCATTCTCAAAAGTCATATATAGACTCAACACACATTTTCTCTAAGTCTTTTAACGTTAGAACAAAACTTAACACATTTTCAATTTTTCCAAAAAAAGGTCAATTTTCAAAATTGACTATATTTTGGAAACTAAGAATTTTACAAAAATGTTTGTTTAACGTAAATGAAATACATTTACCCCCTCTACCCCAAAAATAAATTGTAGGTGCCTAGGACAAAAACTGTGCAGTAGTGTATTTGTAACAGTTCAGGACCCACCGCCACCGCTCCACCGCCAAAATGGCGGCCGTAGCTTAACTTAACCTAGCCTAACCTAACGAAATGGCGGCCGTAGCTTAACTTAACATAGCCTAACCTATCAATATGGCGGCCGTAGCCTAACCTAACCTACGAGGTGTGATCAAAAAGTTCCAAAAAGGTGGCTGCGACTTAACCTAACCTAGCCTAGCCTAACCTAACCTAACCTACAAGGTGTGATCAATAACTTTCAAGATGGCGGCCCTAGCTTCACTTAACCTAACCTAACCTAACTTAACCTAAACCTACGAGGTGTGATCAAAAAAATTTCAAAATAGTGGTCAAAGCTTAACTGAACCTAGCCTTACCTAACCTAACCTAAACCTACGAGGTGTGATCATTAAGTTCCAAGATGGCGGTCGTAGCTTAACTCAACCTAACCTAACCCTACGAGGTGTGATCAAAAAGTTCCAAAATGGCTGCCGTAGTTTAAATTAACCTTTGATTGATCCCTGTTGATTGATCTCTGTTGAAGTATCCCTTTGGACTGGTCCCTGTTGACTAGCCCCTTTGGACGGGTCCTTTTTCGAGGGATTCATTTTTTTACGGGTCCCGGAGGACGGGTCCTTGTTGACGGGTCCCTGTGGGCGGGTCCTTTGGACTGATCCCCATGGGCTGGCCCATGCATTTTATGCAAATTATGTCAAAGGGACCCGACCACAGGGACCCGCCCACAGGGACCCGTCCTCCAGGACCCGTAAAAAAATGATTCCCTTCAAAAAGAACCTGTCCAAAGAGGCTAGTCAACAGGGACCAGTCCAAAGGGATACATCAACAGAGATCAATCAAAAGGGGTCAATCAACAGGGATCAATCAAAGGTTAAGTTAAGCTACGGCAGCCATTTTGGAACTTTTTGATCACACCTCGTAGGGTTAGGTTAGGTTGAGTTAAGCTACGACCGCCATCTTGGAACTTTATGATCACACCTCGTAGGTTTAGGTTAGGTTAGGTTAGGTTAGGTTAGGCTAGGTTCAGTTAAGCAATGACCACTATTTTGAAAGTATTTTGATCACACCTCCTAGGTTTAGGTTAAGTTAGGTTAGGTTAGGTTAAGTGAAGCTACGGCCGCCATTTTGAAACTTTTTGATCACACCTTGTAGGTTAGGTTAGGTTAGGCTAGGTTAGGTTAAGTCGCAGCCACCTTTTTGGAACTTTTTGATCACACCTCGTAGCTTAGGTTAGGTTAGGTTAGGCTAAGGCCGCCATATTGATAGGTTAGGCTACGTTAAGTTACGCTACGGCAGCCATTTTGTTTGGTTAGGCTAGGTAAAGTTAAGCTACGGCCGCCATCTTGGCGGTGGAGCGGTGGCGGTGGGTCCTGAACTGTTACAAATACACTACTGCACAGTTTTTGTCCTAGGCACCCACAATTTATTTTTGGGGTAGAGGGGGTAAAGGTTAAACGTTAAACAAACTTTTTTGTAAAATTCTTAGTTTCCAAAATATAGACAATTTTGAAAATTGACCTTTTTTTGGAAAAATTGAAAATGTGTTAAGTTTTGTTCTAACGTTAA
Organism: Meconema thalassinum; assembly: GCA_946902985.2. Lineage (NCBI taxonomy): Eukaryota > Metazoa > Arthropoda > Insecta > Orthoptera > Tettigoniidae > Meconema > Meconema thalassinum. Next base: position 151,602,650 of record OX336397.1, read on the forward strand.
AGGACTTAGAGAAAATGTGTTTGAGTCTATATATGACTTTTTAGAATGATTAGTTTTCAAAATATCTTCTACTTTCAGTATTGAACCTTTTTGGATCTTGTCCCAGAGACCTGGGACTTGGTTTTTTGGGTAGAGGGGGTAAATACCTGTCATTTATATCAAACACTTTTTTTTGTTAATTTCATAGTTTACAAAACATAGCCCATTTTTTAAAATGTCAAAAAATCCATGTTTTGTTCTAACGATTAAGGACATAAAAGCCATTGGTTTGAGTCTATATATGACTTTTTAGGATGATTAGTTTTCAAAATATAGCCTACTTTCCAAAGATTTTTTGGAACAATTTAAAGAATATAATATTTTTGACTGAGAGTGGGATTGACTTAGGTGTTGTAGTTAGCATATGATTTTATATGATTTTTAGATTAAACATATAGCCTACTGTCCCAATTTACCTTTTTTGAAAAATTTGAAATGTATAATGTTTTTGACTAGGCGTGGAATGGAGTTGAGAGGCAATCATTAACCTTAGAGTAAGTAGTTTGGATTCTTGGAATTTTAGTGTGTTGTTGTTGCTTACAAACATGGCGGTAAGCATTATGCTATCATAAAAAGGGTTGAGATACTTTCCAAGAACAAGAGAAATATCCTATAAATACATTGACAAAGATAACTTGTCAAATAAGCCATCACAAATAGGGTACCACAAAATAACTTTTCAAATAAGCCATTACAAATAGGGTACCACTTTTACACCCCCACTTTTTGCACCCACTTTGCACCCACTTTGCACCCACATTGCACCCTCTTTGCACCCACTTTTCACTCACTTTTACACCTACTTTGCACACACTTTGCACCCGAACATTACATCATCTGACATAATAAAAATAGGCATGGTTGTTGTCGAGACCGAGAAAAGAGCGGGGGTAATGAATTTATAGTGATAGGATCGGAAAACCCATTATCACCTCAGCAGTGACGGAGTAAAAAATTAAAAAAAAAAGAAATATCGTGTTCCTGACAGGGTGGGATAGACATAGTTATAAGAGTTGAGAGTCGATAATTAATCTAAAAGTACTCTGGAATTCATGGAATCTTAGTGTGTTGTTGTTGTTGTTGTTGCTTACAAACAGGTATGGTCACGTCAGGTGAGGTTAGCTAGGATTAGATTAACATTTCTGGATTTTGTCCCAGAGATCTGGGGACTTGGTTTGTGGGTAGAGGGGGGGGGGGGGAAATACCTGTCATTTATGTCAAACACACTTTTTTGTAAAATTCCTAGTTTCCAATATATAGCCCATTTTTAAAAATGAACATTTTTGGAAAAAATGTCAAAAATTCCATATTTTGTTCTAACGATTAAGGATATCAAAACCGTTGGTTTGAGTCTATATATGACTTTATAGGATGAATAGTTTTCAAAATATAGCCTACTTTCCAAATATTTTTTAGAAAAATTTAAAAAAAAATATTTTTTCGACTAAGAATGGGATAAACGTAGGTGTTAGAGTTAACATATGACTTTATATGATTTTTTTTAATTTAAACATATAGTCTACTTTCCCATTCTCCTTTTTTGGGAAAAATAATAATGTTCTTGACTAGGCATGGTATAGAGGTAAGAGTACGAGTTGAGAGTACCTTAGAGTACTTTAGATTTTTTTAAAGTTTAGTGTGTTGTTGTTGCTTACAAACATGGCAGTAAGCATTATGTTGTGATAAAATGGACTGATACACTTCCCAAGACCAAGAGAAAAATCCACTAAATGCATTGACAAAATAACTTGTCAAATAAGTCAACACAAAATGCCCAACGTAAGACCCCACACATAAACTAATACATAAGCTAATTTGTAAAAATGTTAAACACTTGCATGGTATTACATTTTAGGTAATGCATGCGAAACATGAACTCACTTGTCTGTTGTATGAAAAGGACTCGTCAACAATGACCTGTCAACAATGGGCACTGCTTGCACATTTTTAATTACTACCCACCTCTCTCCACTCCTAATGCAAAATGAACATGTAAAACACAAATTGGAAAAATCCATGTTTCCATATTGACAAATAGAAAAAAAAGACATTAAACTGAAATTTTAAAAACTGTACATGGGAATTTGGTAAAATGACAAATTTGAAAACAACAAATTGGAAAATCTATGTTTCTATATCATGAAATTGAAAATCTTTAAACTGACATTTTAAGAACTGTAAATGGGAAATTGTGAAATTGATAAATGTGTAAACAACAAAATGCAAAAACCATGTTTCCATAATATAAAATTGAAACACTTATAACTGACATTTAAAATAAAAACTGAAAATGAGAAATTGGAAAATTGACATATGTGTAAACAACAAAATGAAAAAAATAATCCGGTTGGGGTAGTGATCATGTTGTACAGTAACCTATAAGACTAGCATAAGGATAGTTGCATGACATGTAAAACACAAATTGTAAAAAATCCATGTTTCCATATTGACAAATAGAAAAAAAAACATTAAACTGAAATTTAAAAAACTGTAAATGTGAATTTGGTAAATTGACAAAAGTGAAAACAACAAAATGAAAAAAAGTCCTCTCGGCACGCCGGTAGGCGGAGGTAGATTTCACCGGACAAACTTGGGGATAGGCGAAAATATGCAGAATATGCAGGTTTTCGTAGAAGGATCAGACCTCATTTATTGCGAGAAGATATTTTATAATTGGAGCTTAATTAACTTTTTTTTCGTCATTTTATGCTTATTTTAAACATTTTATTGTCTTATGGGAACGGTAACCTTCTTGTAATTTGGGGTCCATTTTTATACTAGTGGTCACACTGTCCTTATGCAAGGTTTCGACACTGATGTGTGACTATGTAACGGTCTGTTACATCTTCACGCAAAATTATATGGCTGCGACAACGCGGTCATGTAACCCCGTGTACTTAGGGATGGCTGTATTAGTCTGTAATTCAGGTAAGGACTGCAGACGGTCAATTTCAAGCAGTAGTTCCTAATGTTGGTACCAGGTACTACCGTCAACGACACCTAGCTGTGAACTTGGCTACTAGATGCCACCGCAACCAGCAACTCGCAACGAACGTTGGAACTTCCCCTCCAAAGGAAAGCATACTGAGGGATTTTTAGCGCTCTTAGAAAAGCCGACGACTTCGGCCGACTTTGAACTCGCGACCTTGGGCATAGACATGCAGCATGCTACCAGTTACGTCACCGAAGCCGCTTCACACTTAGTCAGATGAAAATCTGAATCTGATCTCGTGCAAGTGCGTTATCTTGGCAACGTCTGATGGCTCATCCCTCATCAATTTAGTAGTGTTGCCATGGCAACCTCTGATAGCTCTTGGCATTTTCTTATAATTCCGAAATCATTTTTCTCATCCCTTGGCATAATGGTGGGTCATATCAAAAATTCATTCAGACAAAAGTTTTAGGTAATTATTAGGGGAATATTGTCCATTTAGTACGGTTTTGATATTGTGCCTATTAAGAGAGATATGATTAATGTTTCCCGAAAAACCCACTTTTTCCCACCCCTTGGGTCAATGGTTGGTGCTATAAAAAAAACTATTCAAACATAAATTGTTGGGCTTTATCCGACACATAGTATGAACGTTGAACGGATTCGATATGTCACATATTAAGAGAGTTATAGCAATATTTCACTTTTTCGAAAAAAAAGCCCCCCATTTTCACCCCCTTCGACCGATTTAGCCCAGTAACGTACTCGACCGAAATTTTATAGGTATACATATTCGGTAAAAAATTCAAAGTGATTGGTGCAAAATTACGGCAGTTATCGTGTCCACAAGAAACTGATATATATATCTCTATATATATAAAAATGAAAGTTTGTCTGTTTTTTCTGAATTTCCACGGAAATTTGCGATATTTGCGCGTTTCAGGCTGTTTTATGACGGATGCGCGCAAAAATAAAATTTTTGTCTGTCTGTCTGTCTGTCTGTGTGTCTGTGGACAACTTCTACGAGTCCTTATTACTTGAGAACGGCTGGGTGGATCAACGTAAAATTTGATACAGATATCCATCAGAGGCACCACACTAATCATTGATGTAACTCTTCTCCGTACCTCTCATAAAAGGGGCCCTACCCCCTTAAAATACATGCTGAAATAGGCGTAGAAGGGCGAAACAAAGCTCATTTTCAGCCCCTCAATGTGAGAAACAAAACTCGGGGGCCCTACCACATTTTAAGGCCCTAAAACCAACAGTGTTTGAGATATTCCCAGAAAACTAATTTCACTTAATAAATTAATGAAAGAATGCATGGCGGTTACCATGGCAACTGAATCTCAGAGGTCCATCTATTTCTATAAGACGCAATGCAATTCCATTTATTACATTACTGTGACGGTTTGCAAACGGCTATAAGGTTATAATGGATCCATATTAAGCTGAAATATTCATTAATACATTCAATGCGCTTAAGGAGTCAAGGGGTACTCTAGAATTTTTTCACGCGATTTACACGTGCGGGTGTGGTACGGAAGGTCTATTTTATCCCTTCTCTATTATATAAAAATGAATGTTTGTCTGATTTTTCGGCTTTTCTACGAAAAATTGACATATTTGCCCGTTTCAGACTGTTTTGTGACGGATGCACGCAAAAATATATTTTTGTCTGTCTGTCTGTCTGTCTGTTTGTCTGTGGACAATTTTTTGTGTCCTTATAACTCGAGAACGGCTGGGTGGATTAACGTAAAATTTGATACAGATATCCATCAGAGGCACGACACTAATCATTGATGTAACTCTTCTCCGTACCTCTCATAACAGGGGGTCTACCCCCTTAAAATACATGCTGAAATAAGCGTGAGACAAAGCTCATTTTCAGCCCCTCAATGTGAGAAACGAAACTCGGGGGCCCTAAAAGAACCCCGAAAACCACATTTTAAGGCCCTAAAACCAACAATTTTTGAGATATTCCCTAAAAACTAATTTCACTTAATAAATTAATGAAGGAATGCATGCCGGTAACAATGGCAACAGAATCTCGGAGGTCCATCTATTTCTGTAAGACGCAATGCAATTCCATTTATTACATTACTGTGAAGGTTTGCAAACGGCAATAAGGTAATAACGGATCCAAATTAAGCTGAAATATTCATCAATACATATAATGCGCTTAAGGGGTCAAGGGGTAATCTAGAATTTTTTAACGCGATTTACACGTGCGGGTATGGTCCGGAAGGTCTATTATATCCCTATCCCAATTTTGTTATATTATTTTTATTATTAGTAGTATTATTCTTTTAATTATTATCATTATTATGGCGTACAACGAAGAGACAAAGCTCATTTTCAAACCTTTGGGGTCAGAAACAAAACTCGGGGCCCCTCAAGAGCCGTAAAGGGTCCCCGAAAACTATATTTTAAGGCTCTAAACCCATTAGTTTCTTAGATATTCCCAGAAAACTAATTTCATTTAATAAACTAAAGAAGGAATGCAAGCCACTAACCATGACAACAGTATCGCAAGAGGTGGCATCCAACTTTCCATCTATTTCTGGAATAAGTAATGCCACTCCATTGATTACATTTCTGTGAAAGGTTGCAAAGGGAGTACCCTAGATTTTTTTCACACGACTTACACGTGCGATATGTCGTACAGAAGGTCTATTATATCTCCAAACATCAACATTATTTTCAAAAATTCCTGAATAGAAATAGTAGACTGTTTTTTGCTGATTTTAGGAATTTGGGCCATTGGAGTCTAAAAACACTGAATTTTCATGCACCACAAGCCCTTATAATTTATAAAAGGGGTCTTCCTGTAGTTGGGCACTTGACACAACGGTTAGGGTCAGTTCGTATGTGACGTGTATTGCGATTCTTCTACGAAGTTTTCAATTTCATTTTCACGCCAGGAAGAACACGTTAGGTAAATTTAGTTTGAGAGCACATTTTAACTAATAATTTTTCTTTGCCAACAAACAGGTTCCAAGCCCCTAAACATTGCAACAGTAGCTCAATTGATAACATCTGGTTATTAATACCGAAGACCGTTCGAAGAATGGGTACTTCTGCTAGTATCTCTCTCTATATATAAATGAAAGTTTGTCTGTTTTTTCTGAATTTCCACTGAAATTTGCGATATTTGCGCGTTTCAGGCTGTTTTATGACGGATGCGCGCAAAAATAATTTTTTTGTCTGTCTGTCTGTCTATCTGTGTGTGTGTCTGTGGACAACTTCTTCGAGTCCTTATAACTTGAGAACGGCTGGGTGGATCAACGTAAAATTTGATACAGATATCCATCAGAGGCACCACACTAATCATTGATGTAACTTATCTCCGTAACTCTCATAAAAGGGGCCCTACCCCCTTAAAATTCATGCTGAAATAGGCGTAGAAGGGTGAAACAAAGCTCATTTTCAGCCCCTCAATGTGAGAAACGAAACTCGAACCACATTTTAAGGCCCTAAAACCAACAGTTTTTGAGATATTCCCAGAAAACTAATTTCACTTAATAAATTAATGAAAGAATGCGTGCCGGTAACCATGGCAACTGAATCTCAGAGGTCCATCTATTTCTGTAAGTCGCAATACAATTCCATTTATTACATTACTGTGAAGGTTTGCAAACGGCTATAAGGTTATAACGGATCCAGATTATGCTGAAATATTCATTAATACATGCAATGCGCTTAAGGGGTCAAGGGGTACTCTAGATTTTTTCATGCGATTTACACGTGCGGGTGTGGTACTGAAGATCTATTATATCCCTTCTCTATTATATAAAAATGAATGTTTGTCTGATTTTTCTGCATTTCTACGGAAATTTGACATATTTGCCCGTTTCAGACTGTTTTGTGATGGATGCACGCAAAAATATATTTTTGTCTGTCTGTTTGTCTGTGGACAATATTTTGTGTTCTTATAACTCGAGAACGGCTGGGTGGATTAACGTAAAATTTGATACAGATATCCATCAGAGGTACGACACTAATCATTGATGTAACTCTTCTCCGTACCTCTCATAACAGGGGGCCTACCCCCTTAAAATACATGCGGAAATAAGCGTGAGACAAAGCTCATTGTCAGCCCCTCAATGTGAGAATCAAAACTCGGGGGCCCTAAAAGTACCCCGAAAACCACATTTTAAGGCCCTAAAACCAACAGTTTTTGAGATATTCCCTAAAAACTAATTTCACTTAATAAATTAATTAGGGAATGCATGCCGGTAACATTGGCAACAGAATCTCAGAGGTCCATCTATTTCTGTAAGACGCAATGCAATTCCATTTATTACATTACTGTGAAGATTTGCAAACGGCTATAAGGATATAACGAATCCAAATTAAGCTGAAATATTCATTAATACATGCAATGCGCTTAAGGGGTCAAGGGGTACTCTAGAATTTTTTCACGCGATTTACACGTGCGGGTGTGGTACTGAAGATCAATTATATCCCTTCTCTATTATATAAAAATGAATGTTTGTCTGATTTTTCTGCATTTCTACGGAAATTTGACATAGTTGTCCGTTTCAGACAGTTTTGTGACGGATGCACGCAAAAATATATTTTTGTCTGTCTGTCTGTCTGTTTGTCTGTGGACAATTTTTGTGTCCTTATAAGTCGAGAACGGCTGGGTGGATTAACGTAAAATTTGATACAGATATCCATCAGAGGCACGACACTAATCATTGATGTAACTCTTCTCCGTACCTTTCATAACAGGGGGCCTACCCCCTTAAAATACATGCGGAAATAAGCGTGAGACAAAGCTCATTTTCAGCCCCTCAATGTGAGAAACAAAACTCGGGGGCCCTAAAAGTACCCCGAAAACCACATTTTAAGGCCCTAAAACCAACAGTTTTTGAGATATTCCCTAAAAACTAATTTCACTTAATAAATTAATTAGGGAATGCATGCCGGTAACATTGGCAACAGAATCTCAGAGGTCCATCTATTTCTGTAAGACGCAATGCAATTCCATTTATTACATTACTGTGAAGGTTTGCAAACGGCAATAGGGTTATAACGGATCCAAATTAAGATGAAATATTCATCAAAACAAAGGGGTCAAGGGGCAATCTAGAATTTTTTAACGCGACTTACACGTGCGGGTGTGGTCCGGAAGGTCTATTATATCCCTATCCCTATATTGTTATATTATTATTATTCGTTTAATTATTATCATTATTATGGCGTTCAACGAAGAGACAAAGCTCATTTTCAAACCCTTTGGGTCAGAAACAAAACTCGGGGCCCCTCGAGAGCCGTAAAGGGTCCCCGAAAACTATATTTTAAGGATCTAAACCCATTAGTTTCTTAGATATTCCCAGAAAACTAATTTCATTTAATAAACTAAAGAAGGAATGCAAGCCACTAACCATGACAACAGTATCTCAAGAGGTGGCATCCAACTTTCCATCTATTTCTGGAATAAGTAATGCTACTCCATTAATTACATTTCTGTGATAGGTTGCAAATGGCTATAAGGTTATCACGGAACCAACTAAAACTGTAAAATTCATCAATGTGCTTAAGGGGTTCAAGGAGTACCCTAGATTTTTTTCACACGACTTACACGTGCGATATGTCGTACAGAAAGTCCATTATATCTCCAAACAGCAACATTATTTTCAAAAATTCCTGATTTGAAATAGTAGACTTTTTTTTTGCTGATTTTAGGAATTTGGACAATTGGAGGCTAAAAAAAATGAATTTTCATGCACCACAAGCCTTTATAATTTATAAAAGGGGTCTTCCTGTAGTTGGGCACTTGACACAACGGTTAGGGTCAGTTCGTATGTGACGTGTATTGCGATTCGTCTACGAGGTTTTCAATTTTATTTTCACGCCAGGAAGAACACGTTAGGTAAATTTAGTTTGAGAGCACATTTTAATTAATAATCTTTCTTTGCCAACAAACAGGTTCCAAGCCCCTAAACATTGAAACAGTAGCTCAATTGATAGCATCTGGTTATTAATACCGAAGACCGTTCGAAGAATGGGTACTTCTGCTAGTATATATATATACATACATAAATTATACATAAACTTTTGAACTGACGGTGGTTTTGGCATCTGGGGGATGTGAAACGCGAAGATATGTCGAAATTTTCCGGAAGTCGAAACATGGTACCCATTGCAATAGTTAGCTTTCTAATGAAATCTACCTCTGGTGGTTCCTCAGTTTAGGGGCTGCGACAACGCGGTCATCTAACCCCGTGTACTTTGGGAGAGTGTAGAATCTGTCTGATAAACGGTGTGAATTGTAATAGCTGTATTTGTCTTAATTCAGGTAAGGACTGCAGACGGTCAATTTCAAGCAGTAGTTCCTAATGTTGCTACCAGGTACTACCGTCAACGACACCTAGCTGTGAACTTGGCTACTAGATGCCACCCCAACAAGCAACTCGCAACGAACGTTGGAACTTCCCCTCCAAAGGAAAGCATACTGAGGGATTTTAGCGCTCTTAGAAAATCCGACGACTTCGGCCGACTTTGAACTCGCGACCTTAAGCAGAGACATTCAGCATGCTACCAGTTACGTCACCGAAGCCGCTTCACACTTAGTCAGATGAAAATCTGAATCTGATCTCGTGCAAGTGCGTTATATTGGCAACGTCTGATGGCTCATCCCTCATCAATTTAGTAGTGTTGCCATGGCAACCTCTGATAGCTCTTGGCATTTTCTTATGATTCCGAAATCATTTTTCTCATCCCTTGGCATAATGGTGGGTCATATCAAAAATTCTTTCAGACAAAAGTTTTAGGTAATTATTAGGGGAATATTGTCCATTTTGTACGGTTTTGATATTGTGCCTATTAAGAGAGATATGATTAATGTTTCCCGAAAAACCCACTTTTTCCCACCTCTTTGGTCAATGGTTGGTGCTATAAAAAACTCTTCAAACATACATTTTTGGGCTTTATCCGACACATAGTATGAACGTTGAACGGATTCGATATGTCACATATTAAGAGAGTTATTGCAATATTTCACTTTTCGAAAAAAGCCCCCCATTTTCACCCCCTTCGACCAATTTAGCCCAGTAACGAACTCGACCGAGATTTTATAGGTATACATATTCGGTAAAAAAATTCAAAGTGATTGGTGCAAAATTACGGCAGTTATCGTGTCCACAAGAAACTGATATACATAAATATATATATATATATATACATATATATATATATATATATATACATACATTATTTATAAACTTTTGAACTGACGGTGGTTTTGGGGTCTGGGGGATGTGAAACGCGAAGATATGTTGAAATTTCCCGGAAGTCGAAACATGGGACCCATTGCAATAGTTAGCTTTCTAATGAAATCTACCTAAATCTGTTTGGGGAAGTGATCATGTTGTACAGTAACCTGTAAGACTAGCATAAGGATAGTTGCATGTACCTTATATACTTTGTGTATGTGCATTAGCCTTTGGATTAGTTTAAGTTAGGTTTGGTAAAGTTAGGTTTAATGAGGTTAGGTATGTGACCTTGTAGTTTACTCTTTTAGGAAAATGTAAAAAAAGTAAAATCTAAAAATCAAATAATCTTAAATTTAAAATGTAAAATCGAAAATAAAAAATGTAAAATTAAAACAAATCTAAAATCTAAAATGTTAAAATGTAAAATGTTAAAATCTAAAATCTTTAAATGAGGTTTCTGCGGGTTATGACAACACGTTTATGATTTAGTCCATGTTGATGTGTAGTATCCAATTACTGCTGACTTTGCATGATCATCACCCATTGTCTTGATCAACACCTGGGGTTTCAAATTACTGCAGCGTTAGTCATAGCAATAGAACTGTGCGCTCTCTGCCATGTCAGCAACATGACACCGGAAGGAACACCTGTGTAATATCCAATGACTGCTAACTTTGTATAATCATCACCCATTGTCTTACTGAACACCTGGGGTTTCAAATTACTGCAGCGTTAGTCATAGCAACAGAACTGTGCGCTCTCTGCCATGTCTGTAATATGACACAGGAAATAACAAGACGTCTTACTGTACGTACCATCTCCTCAGTTTTAACATCTTAGGAACAAGTATTATTCTCTTTCAACTACAAATGACTCGTTAGAACACATTCATCCACAAAGTTAGATCCCTTGACCTGCTCCCAAATGGCATGTGCCTCGTGTACTAGGGTGTGTGCGTTAGCCCTAACCTAACGTTACGTACGAACTAAACAGAATGTGAGTTGTTAGCTCTTATCATGCACGTGCACAGGTGAACACTTGTTTGTTAGGTCATATTACACAAGAACTTTCATTTTCTCACGTAAGTGCTTTTCTCTGTTCCACAAGATACAAATTTGATTGCTGGATTGTATCCTGCACTGTTTTTGCGATATAGCTTTGCTAGGTAGTTCTCTACATATAGCAATTTTACCACTGCTCCACCTACGCCTTTTGCTCTTTTGGCTTTCTTACAGTCTAGTGTGTGATAGATAGCATTAACTGTATATCAAACCCCGTTCTCCTTTGTATCTGTAATCCAAGTAATAATTTGAAAAAGACACAAATGTAATCAGTTTTAAACGTTATCTCTGTTTTGTTTAATATATTTATGACATGCATATTAACCTGAAATCGAACCCCTGGTGAAAAGGCTAACAGCTTAACCACTGCACCACCATGCCCTTGTTTCATAGTTCGACTCGTTCTAGGCCTCAGACCTGGAAATCGAGTTAAGACCACCAGTAAAAGAGCTAAAAGAACTTACCACTGCAACACAAAAAAAATGGATAGCTAGTAACATTAGACAACCGGAAATGATTATATTTCTGTTTGCAATGCATTTTGTCATTAGCCTACTGTCTGAGCACTGACAGCAACACAGTTTAGTTTAGAACAAGCGAGTGTGTGTGTGTGTGTGTGTACAGATTATTAGCCTCAAGTATTTAAAGCTTGTTGTGTGTTGCGACCATTTTGTCTCGGTAACCACTGAGCATTTTTGTGTTTTAGCTATCATCTTTAACCAATCAATTAAAGATAGTCTACCCTTAATTCTTGATAAATCAGAGTTAGCGTACACCGTTTCTCATTTATTAACCCATATCTGCAACCTATACTCTCTCTATACTGCAGTTTGATCTGAAATCAAGTTTCAATGGTAAAAGACTTGTCAGTCACCATACATGTAGCCAACACTAATTCTTTCTCTACCTAGCTATGTTTCATCACGCATGGTAAACATCTCACATGTTCGTATCCGATTATTAGTTTATAAAATCTTAGGTCAATGACCTTGCTGTTTTGGATTTTTGGGGTAAATTCATTGGTCATGGGAAAGGGTTAACCATTCTGAGTCCTATGACACTTCACTTGACCCTCTCCGATGATTAGTTTATAAAATCATAGGTCAATGACCATGCTGTATTAGATCTTTTGAGTAAATTCGTTGGTGATGGAAAAGGGTTGACCATCCTGAGTCCCATGACACCTCACATGACCCTCTCTAATTATTAGTTAGCGAGATATAAACAAAGATTTAGTTAGGCCCTTTCGACAAAAAATAAATAATACATTCAAAAACAGAATGTCACCTCAAGTCCAACGACCTCTCATACAAGTCCCTAGTTTTATTGGTTCATGAGATATTAAAAGCTAATGACCTATTAGTTTTGGATCTTTTGGTAAATTTAAAAAAATAACTCATCTATAATCATTATTCAAAAAGCCTGACCGCTTACCAAAAAAAACAAGTACACATGTGTAAAAACAAAAACAAAACAAAAAAACATGTTAATTCATAGTAGCAATCGGCTCTTCACATGCGTATCATGTGGAACAACGTTTAATTTCATCATAGCATTAAGGGTCATGGGCCAGACCATAGGGACCAGTCCAAAGGGACCGGTCTAAAGGGATTAGTCAATAAGGACCCGTCAACAAGGACCCGTCGACAGGGGCTCGTCACCAAGGACCCGTCAACAAGGACCCGTCAACAATGACCCGTCCACAGGTACTCGTCCACAAGGACCCGTCCACAGGGGCCTGCGTGTGCGTGCGGGGGAACATACAATTACATCAGCAAATCATCTCATCTAGTTTCAAATTTAGCCACTACGGCGCGTGCAACGCACAGGAAGTGCATGGGAACATACGATTACGTCAGCGAAACATGAACTCACTTGTCTATTGTATGAGTATCAGTTTAGTAGTGGCATCAAGCAGCAAAAGACGTTTACTTACACAATCCATCACTATGGTTAGCATTTTTTTTCTTATCATTATAGAAATCTCCTTATTAGGACCCGTCCACAGAGACCGGCGTGTGCGTGCAGGGGAACATACGATTACATCAGCAAATCATCTCATCTAGTTTCAAATTTAGCCACTATGGCGCGTTCAACACACAGGAAGTGCGTGGGAACATACGATTACGTAAGCGAAACATGAAGTCACTTGTCCGTTGTATGAGTATCAGTTTAGTAGTGGCATCACGCAGCAAAAGACGTTTACTTACACAATCCATCATTATGGCAAGCTTTATTTCTTATCATTATGGAAATGTCCTTATTAGAATAAAATGTTATAGTGGTTCTGGTCACTTACAGCTAAACTGTAATAGATATAATTTTTTTTCTGTTTCTTTATAGGCTACTACAATAAATATATTCAATGCTATGGGGGCAGAACTGTTGATTAGAGAGAAAAAAAGCTCACTGAATTACCAATGCATACTCTTTTCCGTATCATTAACATTCAAAAAGTGGACACACAATGTATGGTGAACGTGTACTATGTGTTAGTGAAAATTTTCAGACATTCCTTTCTACACGTTTTAATGATATGTCAGAAAGTGTGCTCGAGGATCTAAATCGCGGTGGACATTCTCTATATCTAATTTATGAGGGTATAAAAAACAATAAATGTATTGTACATTCTGACTTTGAAGTTAGGTTAGGTTAGGTTAGGTTAGGCTAGGTTAGGTAAGGTGGGATTTGGTTAGGTTAGGTAAGGTTAGGTTAGGTTAGGTGAAGTTGGGTTAGGCAGAATGGCTGCGGTATGAATCAAAAGCCAGGTCCTGTCAGGTTTGCCTCACAAGGTTGAGTGTACCCCATTCCAACCCTCAGCCTAGAATTAAATTTCTTGACAGAGCCAGGACACGAACCCGAGCCTTCACAGTAACTGCTAAAAAAGCTAGCCATTACACCATAAATTGGGGCAATATAAGGCTGGTCTTGATTGTACATGATCAATCAATAATTACCTAATAATAATATTAATAATAATAATAATAATAATAATAATAATAAATATTCCATTTAGCAACTACATAGCCAACCTCTCCCTGCGTTCTTTTACATGCCAACATCGTATGACATGCGTGTCATATTTTTGCCGCTTTTAAAAATCACTTACCACGACCAAGAGCGAACCTGCAAGCTTGGGGTTGGTAGTCCAACACGATAACCACTCACTCACCGTGACAAGATATCAATCAATAATTACCTAATAAAATTATTATTAATAATAATAATAATAATAATAAATATTCCATTTAGTAACTACACGGTCGAACTCCCCCTGTGACATTATTCACGGTCTCAGAGTATGGCGGCCATCTTGCGCATTAGCCCCTGTGCCAGCTCTGACTACCCCCTCCATAAGAATAACATAGGGCTGGTTGCGCGCGGCGGCCATGTTACGCATTAGCTCCTTTGCCAGAACCGGCTTATATTTCCTACTGAAATATGAAAATAGTCGCCATTTTTAAATAGTGAAAAACATCGAAATCAAAAGAAGCCTATATGTAAGCCTGGTAAATCCGCTACGTCCATGCAAAATTTCAGTTAAATCGAACCAGTGGTTCTTGTGTTATTGAGTAACACACACACAGACAGACAGACAGACAGACAGACACACACCATCTCATTTTTAGCCTACTTTCGATTTTTGCAAAAAATGAAAGTAGACTTATGAGATCAACACAGGGCGAAAAAAGTGTGTCTGTCTGTGTGTGTGTATGTGTGTGTGTGAGTCTGTGTGTGTGTATGTGTGTGTGTGAGTCTGTGTGTGTGTGTGTGTGTGTGTGTGTGTCTCTGTGTGTGTGTGAGTGTGTGTACTCTGAATGTCTGTCCCCCCGTATCAATTCGAACACGGTGAATGCGAATTGAACGAAATTTGGTACAAAGGTAGCACTAGCAAAGGACACCTCAGTGTCATGTTTTATATCGCCGCCATCTTACGAAAACTGAATGGGGGCCACTCAAACGTTCAAAACGTAAAATCAAATAACGACTAACCAAATCATCCGATCTCTACCAAATTTGGTAACAACATACCTTCGTATAGGATGCGTCTTGTGACCAAACTACAAGGTCGTCCGCCATACCATTTCAGGATGGCGGCCGTGCGAATTATGCAAACTTTATAATCCATATCATGGGACCCACCAGTTCCGATTATCGAGCCGAGAATCGTTTTAACTGTTCTAAAGGAAGAGGCACGTTCGAAATTAAAAGTTTATTTTGTAATACTATAGTGCAGACGTGATTTTAAAAAGCTGAGCTGATTCAGTAATAAGACAAAATGGCAGCGGATATCTTGTGCCTGACTTATATTTCACTAATTTGAGTATTGAATGCAATATAGCGTACTGATACAAAATAAATAAACTTTGTATGAAATGCTTTATATATAAATAATATACTCCAGTGATGAAATCGTTTAGTATAAATCATTATTTGCTAACAAGTTCTATGTAAGTCATTTTATATAGCACGATATTCGTTGACACAATTAGCTCAGTGGTAGAGCGTTAGCCTATCGCTCAAATGCCTATGGTTCAAACCCGATCAGAGTTAGATTTTTTGTTTGAAATGTTATATGTTTATTGTTTTGTAATGACTCAGATGTTTTAAAATTAAGCGTTATATTGTGCATATTATGGTGTAAAATATATATTTAATTAAAACATAATTCGCCAGCAGATTTACTCGAGACATCTAGCTGCCAAAAAGGTAACTGCACGCCGACATACTTATTAACCAGAGCCACCTATCTCTAGGTGGTGTTGTTATTAACTTCCAGATTTTATTGAAAAGTTTCTTCTTCTGGCCGCTAGAATGCACTCGCTCTGTTAGGATTATATTGTTCGATATTTCACCACTAGAAGTCACGACTAGTCTACGTGGGGCTCCATTGATTAATATACCATTGGCATTCTATGCGCATCGAATTTGAAGAATGACAAAATGATACTACGATACATTTTTACTTTTTATTTTAAAGGGTTTGTAACAGCCTATTTTGCGTTACTAGAAAATGTTATTTGAAGTAAAGAACAAAACGATTTCACATAGTAACTGAGTTCAAGCCATTGGTGTTAGTTCAGGTATTAATTACTACTTTTATTTCAGGAAAATAGCAATCGAAAATATCCACATAGTTTGTATACACACGTCGTCTCTGTAGGGTCATGGAAAGATTTGTTAATTCAATTAGGGTTTTCGATTCCCGGTCAATGCATGTGAGATTTTTGAAGTGAAATGCCATGTCCTGTGGTTCGGATTCCACGTAAAAAGGAGGTCCCGTGGCTCATAATCACAAGATTCACGGCCACGTAAAACTACAATCTTCCTTCCCTTTTTTTCAATTAGGGTTGTGAAAGCCCTGCACAACCAGACGTGTAAAGACATGCCTCAACTCAAAGTTGGATGTTGCCCACGGCAGGTCGTATATGTAATAATAATAATAATAATTATAATAATAATAATAATAATAATAATAATAATAATTATAATAAAAATAATAATAATAATATATATATATTTTTTTATTTTTTTTTTAGGGGAAGAAATGCATTTACGCACAGAGTGTCGGGCTCCTGCTGCTGAGTAGCAGACTACCGACTAAAACTCCCCCTTTACTTCTGAACACTAGCCTGGAACCGTTTAGCACATTAAAACAATAATAATAATAATAATAATAATTATAATGTTATTGGTTTTACATCCCTTTTAACTAATGCTGCTTTTAGAGACACCGGGGTGCCGGAATTTTGACCCGAAGGGGATCTTTAACGTGCCAGTAAATGTACTGACACGGCTCCCTCGCATTTGTGCACCCTCAAATGCCAGCTGACTGCGCCAGGATACGAACGTGCAACCTAGGGCCCAGCTAGCGAGAACGTTACCGCCGAGCCACGCAGCCAGTCCGGTCGATTATGTCTCCAGATCCATAACATTCTTGAGATACTTCTTATCTTTCTTTCTTTCTTTCTTTCTTCAATGATGGTAGCAGTTTTTATCTAGATTGTGGCGTTTGGTAGAGGTAAATAGTTTCTATGGCCTTCAACAAAGAATAGTTCTATTATACTCTTTGATAATAACAACGAGTTATAACTATACTCATACATTTAGGAGAAAGTAGGCTATATGTTCTTTACTGAACATCTTGTTATATATTAGTATGATGGAAATATTAAATTTTTAAACCAAAGGGTGTAGGGACGTCGCAAATGTGGGTTTTACACGCTAACCGCTGAAGATACACGAAAATTGATAAGGACCATTCGGATAGAAAATTAAATTCTAAAGATCGTAGTGCCATCAAAAGTTTGATATTTCTTAGTGTTCTCTTTTTATTTGGAATGGAAGTATGAAAATAGTCGCCATTTTTAAATAGTACAGAACGTCGAAATAAATAGTAGCCTATATGTAAGCCTGGTAAATCAGCTACGTCCATGCAAAATTTCATTTAAATCGAACCAGTGGTTCTTGTGTTATTGAGTAACACACACACAGACAGACAGACAGACAGACAGACAGACGGAATGACACACACCATCTCATTTTTATATATTAGTATGATGGAAATATGAAATTTTTAAACCAAAGGGTGTAATGACGTCACAAATGTGGGTTTTATTGGCTAACCGCTGGAGATACACGAAAATTGATAAGGACCTTTCGCATAGAATATTAAATTCTAAAGCTCGTAGTGCCATCAAAAGTTTGCTATTTCTTAGCGTTCTCCTTTAATTTGAAATGGAATTATGAAAATTGTCGGCATTTTTAAAGAGTGCAAAACATTGAAATCAAAAGTAGCCTATATGTAAGCCTGGTAAATCAGCTACGTCTACGCGAAATTTCATTTAAATCGAACCGGTGGTTCTTTTGTTATTGAGTAACACACAGACAGACAGACAGACATACAGAAAGACACACAATATCTCTTTTTTATATATTAAGTTAGTATGATATTCGCATGAAGGAATAACAGACTGTTAAATAGATAGACGTCAGTGTCGCGAACTTCCGTACGAACATTGTCACCACCTGCATAAAAAAGACCCTAAAATATGGTTTGCATTCTTTCGGAAAAACAGAAAAAATCAAATCAAGTATACATAGAAGCAAGGAAATTAACATTTTCTCCGCTCATACTGTAAAATAGCCGGCTCCGTGGTGTTGGGGTAGCGCGCCTGCCTCTCACCCGGAGGCCCCGGGTTCGATCCCCGGCTCCGTCAGGGATTTTAAAACTGACGTGAGGGTTGGAACGGGGTGCATTCAGCCTCGTGAGGACAATTGAGTAGCTGTCTGACTGTGAGACTGTGCCCCGGTCACGAAAACCAAGATCAACGGCCGAGGGGACCCGACGCGCTGACCACGCGTCAGCCCAAAATCTGCAGGCCACAATTGGCTGGGCAGCGGTCGCTTGGTAGGCCTAGGCCCTTCAAGGGCTGTACTGCCACGGGGTTAGTTTTTTTTATACTGTAAAATAACGATTCCTCGCCAATGCTGTAAGTCTCCATCCTCGTGACGACGTCCTTAATTAAAATTATAAATCTTATGGGGTATGGAAATTCAGTATTTGTGCCAAAGGGCCTAAATGAAGGGAATGGAGGGGGCTGGTTGAATTTTCGAGTAGATCGAATTTTCAAGTAGATAGTGTTACTGGTCTTGTTCCAAAAGGTAAGTATGTAAAATTCAGTTCAGCTTGGTGAAACGGTGTAGATTTAAGCCCAGTAAAACGGTGTAGATTTGCGCCAAAAGGCCTAAATGAAAGGAATGGAGAGGGCTATCTAAAAATATTGTTGCCCAAAACCTTCCTTGGGGTGTGTACTAAAACCCTACAAAATTTCAATGCAATCGGGTAAACGGTGTCGGAGTCCATTGGCTTCGGACAGATATACATTTCCATTTATATATATAAGATATATGACGAGCTGGTCCTTTTATTTCTTGCCTTTACTTGTAAGCACAACGGAATTCATGGATTATGTAGTATACTACCATTCTTCTCGCAGTCAATAATGCAGGCGTTATACCACACGTCCTATTTACCTTGTTTCGACGAGCTGGAGAACAATTTTTATCGCTGGTAAGGATACAGACTCTTACAACTATGAAGTGTGTGGAATTGCCCGCAAGTTGTTATCGGAAGTTTCTTAAATTGATTATTGAACTAAGAGGAACGCATACGATATGCTCTTGGTTTTGGAAGCTGAATCAGAAACGGGGGTAATTAATAATTCTTAAGCTAGTAGTTTTAACGTGGCCTTAAATGTTATGATTGGTCAGGTATGTGGTACAGCCTATAAGGCCCCATGTCTACTACATGCAAGTTGCGCGATTGGATACTGGCATGCAGGAGGCCTGTGTCTGTATATTTACTGACATTTTGCAGAACCCCATCAGGGGATAATTTTGCCACCCTGAGATCTCAAACCGTTGCAATTATGGAAGACGTTAAACCAATGCTATCAAATTTCACATTTGTCAGCCACAGGATCTCCTTATGTCGACCATGCATTAATCAGGAATTGTACCTGGTTTGCCTTGGGGAGTAACAAGCAGCTAGAACACTAAGCAATCATACAGCTCCCCTCCTACTAAAATTAGACATCTTATTGATTATAATAAATTATGGAACAGTTTCTAGGCAGTGGCAAAAATATTTTATGACAGCAATTTTTCAGAGCATTAAAACGCTTTTAGGAATTTGCTTTTAAAAACCAGAGGTAATTTCATTACTCTTGTACTTTTGATTAACTGTCGTCTTTGATGTCATTTCTTAATATTTAAAATTTCTCTAACAGTATCCTTCCTTACTTTCAAAAGTAAAAGCAGGAATTCTTTCGAAAACTTAGGTGCACCATTATATTGCAAACAGCAAAGTAGGTCAGGTTGCAGAATGTTGATGTTAAAGTCAAGGTTATCTATGACTAGTTATTTATGTACTAGTCAGTGTCGTTCTGAGGTGTGCCAATAGCAATTGATAAGCCCAATGGGACACAACGGTGAAACACTGGCAGCTTAATGAGAAGTCATAGTATTTCTTGGGGGTTATTGATGTGTAACATCTTTCCGCTCGGTTGCTGGATAGTTTTGTGGGAGTGATTTTGAAAATTGGGGACGGAAGTGGATCTGAACGATCGAGCTGGCAATGGTGGATAGGACGGAAATATGCACTGCCCGCTCGATCGATCGAGCGGAAGTGTATTAGCTGGCAGTGGTGGAAAACGGAAGTATGCACTGCCCGCTCGATCAATCGAACGGAAGTGTACTAGCTGGCAGTGGAGGAAAACGGAAGTATGCACTGCCCGCTCGATCGATCGAACGGAGGTGTACTAGCTGGCAGTGGTGGAAAACGGAAGTATGCACTGCCCTCTCGATCGATCGATCCAGCGAGCAGTGGTAAGACCCAGCTGGCAGTGGTACGAGAAACAATGAGAGCGCAGTGTCAGAAATTGATACCATGACGTACTCTCGGCCATGTGGAATGTATATGACATACCGAAAGGAAAACGCTCATGCGAACTCGGGTGTCCAGTAATTGAAACAAATGACATGGTCCATGTTCGAAGTCTACGTATCAGTATTTAAATGGTAAAATGCCTTAATATCAAACATTGTAAGTAGTCGGCATTGCCGGTATTATGTTTCTGCACAATGGCTATTCAAATATTAACCCACATAACGGTAATGCAGTCATCAATATAATATAATCGTTGTGGTTATACGAGAATTGAGTAGCCTTCATGAACTATTACTGAATACATTCTCTTTACTCACAAGAGGGCCTATTCATAAGGCATTTTAAACTCAATTTCACGCAGGAACATTATCGAAACAAGCAAAATATAAATGAAACAGAATTCCGTAATGCAGTATTATTGGAACGTGGAAATAAGTCGCCATCTTGTGCACAAAATTTGCGTAGTCGAAATAGCCGTGGGGTTAGTGCTTATGACTGTGAATCTAGAGATCCTGGGTTCGAATCCCGGACGGGGTAGATATTTTTGCTATCAGATTATCATTTTAAACGATATTTATCATATCAATATTACTCATTTTTACAGAATCCATATGCAATTACGTGTTGGTCTGTGAATGAAGAGGACCTGTTTATAAGGAATTTAAGGTTATGAGCGGTGTCGCGTCTATTAATCTAGTTCAGGGGTCTCCAAACTACGGCCCGGGGGTCACATCCGGCCCGCGGACAGATTTTGTCCGGCCCGCGGAGAGCTAGCATACTTGAAAACTCCTTTTAGAGAACATATTTTTTATAGCAAATTAAATTTAGTTTACTGAAGTATTCTAATTTTATGTTGAATAATTATTAATATGACATCTACATTGATATGGTCATGGGCTAACTACTCATAACATTGTTGTAGGCTTATTGTTATTGTTTTTGTGATAAGTTGGATAAAGAAACACAGAATTGTAATGAGTAAAGACATGTATAACATGCAGACATATGAAATACTAATGAGATTTATGTAATTGAGATTTTCCACTGACAATAGTTTGTAGTTGTGGACTAATTTTACTTGTAGCAATTATTAAAAGAGATTTAAGATGCTCATCAGTTAATTTAGATCTGTAAACATTTTTTGTGTACTTCATTTTGGAGAAGGTCTTCTCACACAAATAAGTAGTACCAAAAACAGAAAACAGCCCACGAGCAAATTTATGCAAATTATCAAATTGTGTCAGTGGAAGACTCTTATAAAATTCCAACAAAGATGAGTTTTGATAGTTGTTCTTAATTATATCACTGCACTGTAGTTCAATCATTTCCATTTGAAGTTCCCGGGCTAGGGTTTCAATGTCAGTATCAAAAGGATCCTGAAAAATCTTAATTTGATTCGCAAAGGCATCGAAGTCCGAGAAACGAGTATCAAAATTTATTTTCAAAGCACTCAAAGTTTCGATTGCAAAATCGATAGGAAACTCAGTCTCAGTGGTGTGGCTGAATATTTCACATGTTTTAAAATGTGAAAAACATTTACTTCGTAGTTGTGATTGAAACAGTATCAATTTCTTCCGGAATGATTTGATATTAGTGTATAAATCAGGAAGATGCTGGTTTTCTCCTTGCAATCTCAAATTCAGTTCGTTCACATGTTTTGTCAAATCAACATAGAATGCTAACTTCCACAGCCATGCGTTGTTTTGTAATTCAGTAAAAGGGCGATGCTTTTCAATCAAAAAAATTTCGATCGCTGCTCGAAGTTCAAAAAAGCGCTGAAGGACTTTCCCACAACTAAGCCAACGTACGGCAGTATGATAAGGTAAGTCATTTTCTCCAATCTCTTCAATAAATTGTCGGAATTGTCGGTGATTCAGCCCAAAAGATCTCATAAAATTAACAGTTGATATGACTGGTTTCAGAACTTCAGACATATCCAAACATTTTCCGCACAAAGACTGTTGATGAATGATACAATGTAAGACTAATGGTTTTGAACCACCGTCATTTTCTACAGCCTTTGACACAAGAGCGACCACTCCTTTATCTTTCCCACTCATGTTTTTGCCTCCATCAGTTGTAATACATTTCAAGTTTTTCCATCGAAGGTTCTTTTGATTAATGGCCATTTCAACTCCTTTAAAAATATCTGTACCAGTAGTTGTGCCATGAATACTATACATATCAAGAAGTTCTTCATGCACTTCATAGCTTTTATCTACTCCTCGAATATAAATCAAAACCTGAGCAGTATCTGACACATCCGTTGACTCATCCAAGGCCAAAGAAAACCACTCAACATCTCCATTTTTGTCGAACAGTTGAGAGGATATATTTTCAGCGATGTTTTCTACCCTTCGAGCCACAGTGTTTGCTGACATACTGACAGTTTTTAATAAATTTACCTTTTCAGGGCACATTTCTTCGGCTGCTGCAATTATGCATTCTTTGATCATTTCTCCATCGGTGAATGGTTTTCCACGTTTTGCAATTTCAAGAGCCACACGAAAGCTGGCACGAGTTGCTGCCTCTTGTTCGGTTTTGAGTTTTGTAAATGAAGATTGCTGCGATTTCAATCCGCGCTTCATAGCTTCGAATTTTTCTGTCCGCAAACTTCCTGTATATTTTGAGTAATTTTGAAAATGTTTTGTTTCATAATGACGTTTAATGTTATATTCCTTGAGAACGGCTATGCTTTCATTGCAAATCAAACATAGCGCCTTGTTACTGGACTCAATTACGAAATACTGAATGTTCCACTCATCTTTGAATTTTCTGCATTCACTATCAATTTTTCGCTTCTTTTCCATACTACTAAATCACACACAAAAGCAACAATTCAAATCAAAATACTGTTACAAAGATGTCTTAAACTTAAACACGCACAAACACGTTTTAAGGAGGTACGCACTATTTTATTTCACAACAGTGTCATAGGAACTGACTTGTGGTTGCGCAACTAGCCTTCTTATACATTCCAATTACTGCCATCTAGAAGTGAGTGGAAGACACCAGAACTCTCTCGAACCAACGAGATTACGTGCTATTAGCGCCATCTGTTAGCGATAGAAGGTACTACCTATTTCCGCTTGTGTCCACCAGATGTCGTGTCACGTTACTCCTCATGGCTCGTACTCTACGACTAATCTAGAAATTACGGATAATGACAGGAAAATTAATAATATGCAGTGTTGCCGTTTTGCGGACTTTAGTCCGATTTGCAGCCTTTTTTCAACGTTGCGTACTTTTTCGGACTTTTTTTCATCAGTGGACTATTTCACTTTTTACCACCGGCAACAATGATAATATGATTTTGGCCCTCGGAACTTACTGGAGTAATCAGTATGGCCCTAAGGCTGGAAAGTTTGGAGACCCCTGATCTAGTTGATCCATATTATATTCTTTATTTATGCTTGTGCTGGTGGAAGCTACAAATCATCTATTAAAATGAGTTCCGTATTATAAACTACAATATCTGTAAAACACTCCCTTTTACAATAGATTAATATGTGTGCCAATAATAGTATAAAATACCGGTGTATCAACAATTTCACGTGAGGTTTCTTCTACACACATCAAAAAAAGTTTTGCATCACCTCGGTTCCCAGATCTCCGGCATATAGACGTTGACTGTGTATATTGTATCCAAGATACAGTCCCTTTGACTGTTCATAGATGTCACTAAAACTGCTCAAAGATGTAAACAACCATGCATGAGCAGGGCTTATTAGACGGAGGGGGTACGACAGCCGATCAGTTCCAGTCATTCCACCAGGACGAAGGTACGCTGCTCATGTTGTCTGTAGTTCTACCATGCCTAGAAGGTCAATACCGCAGTTCGATCGCGTCCGCATTGTTACTTTGTGTCAAGAAGGGCTCTTAACAAGGGAAGTTTCCAGGCGTCTCAGAGTGAACCAAAGCGATGTTGTTCGGACATGGAGGAGGTACAGAGATACAGGAACTGTCGATGACAGGCCTCGCTCAGGCCGCCCAAGGGCTACTACTGTAGTGGATGACCGCTACTTACGGATTGCCGCTCGGAGGAACCCTGACAGCAATGCCACCATGTTGAATAATGCGTTTCGTTCAGCCACAGGACGTCGTGTTTCAACTCAAACTGTGCGCAATAGGCTGCATGATGCGCAACTTCACTCCCGACGTCCATGGCGAGGTCCAGCTTTGCAACCCCGACACCATGCAGCGCGGTACAGATGGGCCCAACAACATGCTGAATGGACCCCACGGAATTGGCATCACGTTCTCTTCACCGATGAGTGTCGCATATGCCTTCAACCAGACAATCGTCGGAGACGTGTTTGGAGGCACCCTGGTCAGGCTGAACGTCTTAGACACACTGTCCAGCGAGTGCAGCAAGGTGGTGGTTCCCTGATGTTTTGGGGTGGCATTATGTGGGGCCGACGTACGCCACTGGTGGTCATGGAAGGCTCCGAAACGGCTTTACGATACCTGAATGACATCCTCCGACCCATAGTGCAACCATATCGGCAGAATATTGGAGAGGCATTTGTCTTCATGGACGACAATTCTCGACCTCATCGTGCACATCTTGTGAATGCGTTCCTTCAAGATAACGACATCGTTCGACTACAGTGGCCAGCATGTTCGCCAGACAAGAACCCTATCGAACATGCCTGGGATATGTTGAAAAGGGCTGTTTATGGACGTCTTGACCCACCAACCACTCTGAGAGATTTACGCCGAATTGTCGTTGAGGAGTGGGACAATTTGGACCAACAGTGTCTTTATGAACTTGTGGATAGTATGCCACGGCGAATACAGGCATGCATCAATGCAAGAGGACGTGCTACTGGGTATTAGAGGTAGTGGTGTGTACTGCAATCTGGACCACAAATGCTGAAAGTCTAGCTGTATGATGGTACAACATGCAATGTGTGGGTCTCATGAGCAATAAAACGAGCTGAAATGTTGTTTGTGTTGATCTCTATTCCCTTTGTATTTAACGGTTCCGGAACTCTTGGAACCGAGGTGATGCAAAACTTTTTTTGATGTGTGTATGTCAGATGTTACACATCATATGTGACTACTGTAAGGCTCGTATCTTTTTAAATATTATAGATCACACCTAGTTCCAGGGAAGGTTACACTCGACTTTCTGTTGAATAGGCGTAAGCTATTGCAAGTTACCGTACATCCAACAGGAAGTATGTTTCCAACTAACAAGCTATTGAGCAGCGAGAGCAAAAACTTTAAGTTGCATGGAAAATACGAGCTCCATACATTTTGGGCGCAAATCCTTCGCTGAATTACAGGAGTATACGACAATATTACTTTGTATACCCCATTTTTGGTTTAGGAAGTCTAGGTGATAGTGAAGTCTCTAAGTGTGTAGAAACTGGCCATTGGTAACTGGACAATGCATGCTGATACAGTAGCAGCTGTCAATTGCAATGTCATTGTCCTGGGCATTAATATATCGAATGCATTACACAATCGGATGCTCTTACAGCATTGTTAGATAATGAACAAATTCACAAAACTTTAAATAACAGCAAATATTGTGAATATTTTCATATTTGAATGCATATAAAACAGCAGAAAGATTAAACGAAGCTTGGCCCGTGATGACATTTGCAAATCATCTTCTATGATCTTGGATTGGTTATGTAGAACTGTCGGGTAAGTTTTAAATAACCATTATGCTGCCTGCATAGTGGAGGAACACACTTCTGTCTACCAATCTAGCAATGTCTCCACCAATTGAATGTAAGGAATTTTTAGGAGGGCAGTCACAGGAATTGCAAAGGAGACCATTCCCCGAGACAGAAAAAATAAAACGCCACCATCAATTGATTGAGCACTATCTCATTGGACTAAATGGGAGTAAAAATCTAAAGAAATAAATGCAGGATTTATTCTTAAACAATACACTGGAGTAGCAGGTATCACGGTAGAAATGGTACAAATTATATTATCCTTCATCAGACATTGAAGCCTTTATATCCCACGGCTACTCTTTAGCTTACTTTCCTCCCATACTTAAGTTGCCAGAGCCAAATACACGATGTAGCCCTTCTAAATGGCGATAATCAGATCGCAACGAATGTAAACATGAGACAGTCAGCTGTTCGCGCCGCCATTAATCATACTTCGCGCGCCGCGCCCAGGGAGAGCGAGTGCAAATACGTTTCTGAGTGCTTCAGGCAAAGAAAGAGTGTGATAGAAGGAGACAGAGATATACTGACAGGAATGCGTAAGTTTCCTCGTTCGCCTCACGCAGGAATCTCCTTGTCCCTTTCAGGCAACATCCAAATTTGTTTACTAAGCCCCCCCCCCCCTCCAGGGTCTCACATCTAGTGGGACGTGGGTTGGTGACCACGAGACCCCAGCTGAGTCCGGCATTACCTCCACTTACTTGTGCCGGGCTCCTCTCTATTATCCTTCCTGTCGGCAATCCCTAGTCAACTCTTGTTCTCTTCCGACCCCGACGGTATTAGGGTATCCGAGGCCTAGGGAGTCTCTTCCTTTCCCACCTCAATTGGCCCTTCTCTCACCTTCCCAGATCCCTCATTCTTCGAGGGTTCCGCCTTCTTTTTCTTTTACACTTTGAACGTCTTTTCACTTCTAATTACATTCTGTAGGCCTACGTCTTTTCAATCTAAATTCCATTTTGGGAGTTTTTTCAATCAAAATTGCATTTTGCTCGTACTTGCAATCTAAATTGCATTTTGTACGTATTTTGATTTCCACTTGCATTTTGTGCGTATTTTGAATTTCAATTGCATTTTGTAAGTATTTTCAACCGCAGTTGCATTTTGCTGGCATTGTCAATCTAAATTGCATTTTCGCAAGTATGTTGAATCTTAATTGCATTTCGAGAGTATTTTGAATGTCAGTTGCATTTTTTAAGTACTTTCAACCTAAATTGCATTTTGTAAGTATTTTGGATCTAAATTGCATTTTGTGAGTATTCTGAATCTAAAGTGCCTTTTTGTGAGTATTTTGAATCTTAATTCCATTTATTGGGTATTTTCCCTCAAAATTCCATTTTGTAAGTCTTTTTCCATCTAAATTTACCTATTGTGAGTATTTTAAATCTAAATT
This sequence comes from Meconema thalassinum, assembly GCA_946902985.2. Lineage (NCBI taxonomy): Eukaryota > Metazoa > Arthropoda > Insecta > Orthoptera > Tettigoniidae > Meconema > Meconema thalassinum. The sequence continues at coordinate 151,630,439 of OX336397.1, forward strand.
GCATTTTGTAAGTATTTTTTCTCGCGGGCGCCGACATTTTGTGAGTGATTTGACTTGCAATTGCATTTTGTAAGTATTTTCAACTCAATCGATTTTTGAAAGTATTTTCAATCATGGGTGGCATTTTGAATCTAAATTAAATTGTGTGAGTATTTTGAATTTTAATTGCATTTTGTAAGTATTTTCAACCTCAATTGCATTGTGTTGTTGTTGTTTGAGTCTTCAGTCTTTTGACTGGTTTGATGCAGCTCTCCATGCCTCCCTGTCCTGAGCCAATCGTTTCATTTCTACGTAGCTACCACACCCTACATCCGAGGCTATCTGTTTAACATATTCTAACCTTGGTCTACCCCTACAGTTCTTGTCCTCGACCCTTCCTTCCATAACTAAGCTTGCTATTCCTGGGTGTCTTAGTATGTGTCCTACCAACCTATCTCTTCTCTTCATTAGCAGTCGCCAGAAACATCTCTCCTCTCCCACTCGCCTTAATACCTCTTCGTTTGTAACTCTATCTACCCATCTGATCTTCATCATTCTCCTGTAACACCACATTTCAAATGCTTCAATTCTCCTCTTTTCTGCTGCACCAATAGTCCAAGTTTCACTTCCAAAGAGCGCTACGCTCCAGACAAAGGCTTTCAAAAATGACTTCCTAATACCTAAATCTATATTCGATGTCAACAGATTCCTTTTTTGTAGAAAGGCTTTCCTAGCCTGAGCCAACCTACTTTTTATATCCTCTCTGCTTCGTCCATCACTGGTTATTCTGCTTCCTAAGTAACAGAAGTCTCCTACTTCCTTCAGCTTTTCACCTGCCAATTTGATCTCCATAGAGGTTTCTGATTTATTTCGGCTGCATTCCAGTATTTTTGTTTTATATTTATTAATTTTCATCATGAATTCGTTCCGTAAGACGGAATCCATACCATTCAAAAACTCATTCAAATCCTCAGGCTTGTCGGCCAAGATGACGATGTCATCAGCAAATCTCAGAGTTGAAATTATTTCTCCTTGAATCTTCACTCCGACTTTAAATTTTTCTCCAATTTCCTTCATTGCTTGTTCAATGTAAAGATTGAAAAGTATGGGTGATAAGTTGCAGCCTTGCCTTACCCCTTTCTGAATACCAGCTTCTCTCTCATGTCCTTCAGCTCGAATGACTGCTGTCTGGTTTCTGTATAGATTGTATATCACCCTCCTATCCCTGTACTTTATTCCAATAGATTTCAAAATGTCAAACAATTTAGTCCAATCAACGTTATCAAAAGCCTTTTCTAAGTCTACAAATGCCATGAACGTTCTCTTATCTTTCCTTATTCTACCTTCCAAAATCAGCCTAAGACTTAGTACAGCTTCCCTTGTTCCTACATTTCTCCTGAAACCAAACTGGTCTTCACCCAACTCCGTTTCTATCTGGCTTTCAATCCTCTTGTAAATTATTCTAGACAGGATCTTTGAAGCATGAGTAATCAAGCTGATTGTACGATAATCTTCACATCTGTCAGCTCCCACTTTCTTTGGTATAGGGATGATAACATTCTTCTTGAAATGAGGGGGTACCTCACCTGTCTCATAAATCCTACACACCAAGTGAAATAACCTGATCAGACCTTCATCTCCTATGCAGCGTAGCAACTCAATCGGTATATCATCTATGCCCGGTGCTTTGTTCCTGCCTAAGTCCTCTAATGCTCTGTCATATTCTGATCTCAATATTAAATCTCCTTTTGCATCCTCATCAATTTCCTCCTCCCTTTCCATTACATGATTCTCAATCTCCTTTCCCTTATACAAGCACTCTATGTAAGCTTACCATCTCTCAACCTTTTCTTCCCTATCTGTTAGAGGCTTTCCATTTGTGTCCTTAATATTACAGCACTTAGTCTTCTTTTCCCCAAAAGTATTCTTAATCCTTCGATAAGCTGTGCCTACTTTTCCTAATTTTAGACAATTTTCTATACCTGCACATTTCTCTTTCAACCATTCTTCTTTCGCTTCCTTGCACTTCTTGTTAACCTCATTTCTCAGACGTCTGTATTCTGCTTTCCCCTTTTCATCTCTTAGATTCTTGTGTTTCCGCCTTTCATCCATCAATTCTAGTATATCCTGAGTGATCCACGGTTTTCTACCTATTCTTTCTTTCCTACCAATGTTTTCTTCTGCGGATTTTGTTATTTCATTCTTCAAAAGTGCCCATTCGTCTGCAATTGAAGTTTGTTTAGGGGTTTTGATTAGTCCTTCCTTTATACTCTTCTTGAATCTTTCGTTTACATCCTTCACTTTCAGTCTGTCTATTGCCCACCTTTTTGGCTTTTGACTTTTCTTCAGTTTCTTCAACTTTAATCTGCATTTCATTACAACCAGATTGTGGTCAGAGTTTATGTCAGCACCAGGATATGATTTTCAATCCAAAATCTGGTTTCGAAACCTCCGCTTGACCATAATGAAGTCTATTTGGTAACGCCCTGTATCTCCTGGTCTCATCCATGTGTATATTCTTCTATTGTGGTTATCGAACAAGGTGTTAGCTATGACCAACTCATGTTCGGTGCAGAATTCCATCAGCCTGCTTCCTCGATCATTCCTTTCACCTAATCCGAAATCTCCTACTATCTTCCCTTCTCTCCCTTTTCCTACCACAGCATTCCAATCTCCCATTACTATAACATTTTCATCACCTTTGATATACCTCAGAATGTCATCTATTTCTTCGTAGACCTTTTCAACATCCTCATCATCAGCTTGACTGGTAGGCATATAGACTTGTACCACTGTGGTGCACGTAGGTTTAGTATTGATTTTTGCTACAATAATCCGTTCACTGTATTTCTCATAATATTCCACCCGCTGTCCAAGTTTCCTACTCAATATGAGACCAACCCCTGCTTGGCCATTGTTTGATTTAGTGCTAATGACCCTATAGTCTCCTGACCAAAAGTCCTGCTCTTCCTGCCAGCGCATTTCACTAATCCCAAGTGTAAGTATGGTCAATCTTCATTGCATTTTGTAAGTCTTTTGAATCTACATTGCATTTTGTTGCTGTTTGGAATCTAATTTATATTTTTTAAGTATTTAGAATCAAAACTTCATTTTGTGCGTGTTTTCCGTCTAAATTCCACTTTGTCAGTCTATTTCCTTTAACTTGCTTGTCTTTTCTGAGTGCTTTCAGACTAAGTTACATTTCGCACTGTACCCGATATTTAATCGAGGCTATCGGCTACGCCAGCTGTAGTTGAGTTTTGTTGCTTAGAAGAAAAGATTGCGCTGAGATCGAGCCAGTGACGATGAGGGAAGATGACGTAGAAGACTATGGGAGAAGAATTCACTACCCCTCAAACGCACGGAATCACGGGAGAAGTACTGGATATTTATGGAGATTAATTGGAAATGACGTATTATTTAACCTCAGAAAAGAACGGAATTATATTGAATATTAATGTTATTAACATTAGAAAAGGTGGATAACTCCTTATTTGTGTGTAATGGCTACATAACAGAAGATATGGGCCGAGGCTAAATATCTGACGTCAGAGAACAAAGGTAGGGGCTACCCTCACACCATCTGAGGGGTGGCGAGTCACGTGTTGAGCGAGGAGAGTTGTCGCAGCACAGTGAAACGAGGAATCAGTCTACTACATTCTGCTCTAGAGTCTATTACATTCTGATCTAGTAGCAAGTCGAAAGTATTACAGTATACAATACAGTGCAGTGCACTAATTATCACCTGTCTGGCAGGTTCACTTCGTAAAGTTAGCATTGTGTAACTTTGGGAGCACGGCAGAGTCGAGCAGGCTGACCGGAGATTGTATCGCGATGGCTGTGAGCAGGGCGACGGCGGCCGGTGATAGGGAACAGCATAGTTTTGAATAGTGGAGTTGCGTTAGCATTTGTTTCAAATAGTAACGCATTTACCAGCTCATAATCTACAGCAGAAATAAGCAGCATTTCATTGGGAATAACGAACATTATTGCAGCAGTATGCACAACGAATAGTCGCATACAACATGGGTAAAATGAGGCTAGTGATTAACTTCGTGTTACACACAGATAGTGAAGCAGGAAATGTCATGTATTGGGCGACATTTTGTGACAGTTTGTGGTCACGTTGTGGAACATTGCAGCCGGCATTTTCACGTTCATGATATTTGGACTTAGACTTTCAGCAGTCCAGATACTTATTGCATTTACAGTTCATACACTCTCAACACTGATAACCAAATGGACTTTGAAGTTATTTCACCGATATTACGGCGAACAAAAATGATGTGTTTCAGCATCGCATATTTTAAGCGACCATGGGGCAGCTTACACATTGCTGCGTTATGCAAAATGGGACAATGGATTTCATGCACATTATACAGTAGTGAGGTGTTCACTAAATGAGTTTAGTTCATGGACAATTACGGAAATAATTACCACTTCGAACACAGATACAGGGTGTCTAGAAAACTAGCTTACATTCTGAAATATTTTTTTTTCTGTTAATGCAATTCAACCACAGTGGATGAGAACATTGTTAGCGAATGTCAATCGACAATTTTACATCGAACAGTGGCGTAACACATCCGAAAATAGAATGGGGTGCCCATTCAAACTGAACTTTGTGGGGATTATTGGACAATATCCGTGATGGATATCCTTTATTCTACCACGTGGGGCTAGGCGCATGAAGAAACGAGATGGCAGCGCAAAGTGACGGATTCGATTCTCATCTTGAAGAGTGACTACATCATGATGTGCGTTTGGACGGGGCCAAATGCATTTCCAGTGGCAAATACGACGATTTCGCCTATCTTTCGAGAAATCTGTTGCGTACAATTGGATTATCGCCGATTTTGGAATAAATTCTATTAAACATCTGGAATATGAAGGTATTGTGAGAGCTATGACATTACTGATATGATTTTCTAACATGACACTGGGCACACTTGTAGTATATCTTTAGGAAGGTTTTTTTACGACATGGTTTGATTAGTTTCTTACTTACTCTTGAGGAGTTTGCTAAAATATGGTGTTACCATATGAGATGGCAGACACATTTATCCGACTTTTTCGCTATTTATTGATTTAATTAGGCAGGATTTTGATCTTTATTTTTCTTGAAGTGATAGTATTTTTGATCATGGTGATTTTTATCGAGTATTTCGAAACTCGAGACCTGCAGTCGGATAGTTTAGATTTTTGTCAGCGTATTGCATGCTAGCGAGTATGTGAGAGTTATCAGCAGGGATTTTTTCTTTATTGGATTGTTTTTGAGATGTGGAATTTAATTCACTCTAGCGAATCAGTATCGCTTTTATGTGACAAGTAGAATATTGTTGATTCCAATTATGTACACTCACTCATTAGTCTACGCAGACGGGGCCTGTTACTTTAAGTAGCTGTGTGGTGTTGATCGCCTGACCTGTCAAAATAGGAATTTATCATCTTAGTCTACGAAGACGGGGCCTGTTACTTCAGTAGCTGTGTGGTGTTGAACGCCTTACCCGCCGCCTAGGAATACCATATTATCATCCGAGTGCAACTGTGATAGTAAGAGAATTGAACAATGATTTACCCGTCAAATATTAGTTGATCTTTGTTAAATAATTCAGAAATAAATGTCAGCAGGGTTACATTTTGTAATTCTTGTATTGCCAATCCAATAGTTTGTTGCATTACTCTTTTGAGAGTACAGTCATTTAATATTTGATACTCTTTTGTGAGTGAGTTTATACCTTTGATAAGGATTTCAAGTAATTGAGTCTTTTAAGACGAGTTCTTTCTTATTAAGAATTTATTACAGGCAGATGATGAACAGATACTATGAATATGAGTTAATGTAACACGTTGGTGTTCTTTTTGAAGTAAATTTTGAGGATCTTACCAGAGATTTTATACTCTGGATTAAAATAAATCTTGGATTGGATAACGATTACTTTGGTAATTTTCCTTATTGTTTAAGAAGTTGTCTGGACAGGATAATACTGACTACAATTCTTGTAGGTCATTTTCGTCAACCGTCTGAAACCAGTGGCTCATTTGTGGATCATTCTGTATGATGAGTTAAGGTATATTTTGGCCAAGTTTGTGAAGTTGCCAAAGAGAGATTTATAGTATTGCCAATGTGAGTTATTGATGCAGACATGAGGTCGTCGAACCCAGTCTAGTATATATTTGAAGTTCATGCTGTGTGCTGAATAATTGTGGTATAATGTGAAATAATAATGGTATTCAAATGTGAGATTGGACGAAGTGAATTTAAGTGATAAAGTTTTGGATGATGAGATCCAATGTGATTTAGTGAAGGCAACGTATTTTTTGTCATGGCAATCGAGAGTATTAAGGGTATAGCCTGGAACTGGTGGATTTTTGGGGCAACGTCCAGTAACTGATCTTAAACATTTTCTGGAAGTTTTATAATCCAAGATTCTCTAATAATAATAGTAATAATAATAATAATAATTATAATAATGATAATTTATGGAATTATTATCTGAAGTTTAAACATATTGATGATCTGACCTGATAATAAAATTGAATAATAATTAATTAAATAAATTGATGAATAGATGAATAAAATGATAATTAATTAAAAGAGCTGATAAAATAAAATTATATTAAATTTAAGTAAGCTGATGATTATAGTAAATTTAAATAAGCTGATGACTATAAAAATAATTTAAATGAATGGATTGAAATAAATAAAATTAAATAAGATGTTGAAATTAAATCGAATTGAATGAGATGATTTGCAGATGATTTAATGAGATGATGAATATAATAATTATTTGAATGATTTGATGATAAGGAAATTAATAATTCTGATTTGAATAGAACAGATAATTGAACGATAGCCGATGTGAGGATCAGGTAATAATTTTTCTATGGATGATGATGATGATGACGACAGACGATTAGAACAGAATTGTGATTCACAACCGAGTAGTTGTTAGAAATGGTGTAAATAACGTGTACAAATTTATTATTAATCTTAAGAGTGATTATTAGGATTCCAACGTTTGCAACAGTGACATTCAAGCCATTTATGAATGATTAAATATATGTTAGTGTTGATATAAAATTAGTTGTGTGATAGAAAGTTTATAATGTTGAAAGTTGAAAGTTTGAAATTCACGTGCCTGATGTTACCTTAAACAAAGATAGGTCTTAGGGCTAAAATAATGTCAGTGACGAAAAGACATCGTGCCACGGTGACCCTGAGAACACAAGAGAATTTTAACCATTATTATTTTTGCACGTGAATATTTTCTTTTGAAGCAGTGCGGAGATGGTATGATTTGAGAGAACATTAACATCCTAACTGTAATACTCTACCATACTCCTAGGCAGGAATTTATTTTGTTTCTGTCTGACCACTCAAGTTCAAATAAATTTCATTTTATTTTAAGTTGTGATCTCATGATGATGTGTTTTCCCAATTCTTTCCTTTTTCATACTTAAGGCTTAGCCAGGAAGGATGTGGTTTGCTAGGTATTCAGTTGATGGCGCCCTTTTTATTTGATATTCTGATTAACTTTAAGCCCGTAACGACCCGGAGATATTTTATCTCGTGTTACCCTCTGCTTTTGTGATATTTCAACTGAATTTCCGACATATTCCTTATTAGCCTATTTTCAATTTTGAAAAAATAGGCTTATGAGATCACCTTTTGTCCGTGTGTGTGTGCGTGTGCGTGTGTGTGTGTGATTCGTGTGTGTGTGTCCCCCCTAATAAAATATAAACGGCTGGAGCGATTTCAATGAAACTCAGTAAGTTCATAGCACTATTCCGGGCGACCTCGACCGTGCCCTTCAAATTTTGTTACGACTCACCAATCCAACATGGCGGCTGTGCGAAATATTTCACCAGCATTCAATATCTCCGAAACGATTACCGATATTACCCTGACATCATGTATGGTGATAAAAGGAACTACTATAAGTTCACTTATGTGATCATTGAAAACCTGGTATCTACAAAACCAACATGGCGGCCAAGCGAAGTTGCGACTTTTAAATAGACGTTTCACGCGATTTATCCAACCAAACGCAATGAAACTTGGTACAGTATATGTTTATATGCATTGTAATGCACCGACAACTAACTTCGTTCATTTGTTTACATAACCACAAGATGGCGGATGTGCGAAATATTTCACCGGCATTCTGTATCTCTGAAACTATTAGGGGTATCTCCCTGAAGTTTTGTACGGAGATAAAGGGCACTACTGGAAGTCCATTTATACGACTCAAAAAACCGGTTATATACAAAACAAACATGGCGGCCAAGCGAATTAGAAAATTTGAAATAAACCTTTCTCGCGATTTAATGCTCCAAACGCACTGAAATCTGGTACAGGAAATATTTATACACATTGTAATGCACTGGTATCTAATTTAGTTCAATTGTTTACATAACCTCAAGATGGCGGCTGTGCGAATTTTAAAATTAAGTTTTTATTTCTTGTGATGTAGTCATGCGATCGAAGTGAAAGTTTGAGTAATGAACCTACCCAATAATTATCCTATAATGGTACATGACTCTATGGCCTATACATTTAACAATCCAACATGGCGACCATCCGAAATATTTAGACGGCTCTCAATATCTACGAATCTATTGTAGCAATAAAACTGAATTTTTTATTGTTCATAGGGGCTATGAACTCAAGTTCACTTATAGGACTTTAAATAACCTGGTGATCACAAATCCAACATGGCGGCGACGCGAAGTATAAATAATCACATGGACGTTTATCGCAATTTAACCATCCGAGAGCAGTGAAACTTGGTACAGTAAATCCTTATACGAATGGTAATCCACTAGCATCTAATTTATTTCAATTGTTTCCATAACCTAAAGATGGCAGCTGTGCGAAATTTTAAAATCTCCTTGTAACTTCTAGTGTCCTAATTATGCGATTGAAGTTTGAATACTCAACGTACACAATAATCTGCATGTAACAGTCCATAACTCTAGGACCTACATATATAAAATCCAACATGGCGACCATACGAATTATTTAGTCGGTTCTCAATATCTACGAATCTATTACAGCAATCAAACTGAAATTGTGTATGTTGATAGTTGCAATAAGTGGGCTATATGAAAATAGGCTGTATAGTTCTTCACGGAACTACTTGTTTTTATTTTGTGTTTACTTCAACTCTACCTGTCCTGGGATGCCAGGTATGCGATATAATAGCAGTTGGGTCATTGCATGCCTCGGACGAACGGGTACAGTACGTGTTTTCAGTCTACCTTGGTTTTCGTTATGGTTTCTATTTCATTACCATTTTCGCTATCACCCAGACCATTAGGGGCCGATAACTTCGATGTTAGGCCCCTTAAAACGACAATTATCATCATCATCAACATCTGTTTACTAACCAGGCGTAATATCACACACAGTAGCGGCTTCGGTGGCGTAGTCGGTAGCATGCTGAACTGCTATGCCCAAGATAGCGGGTTCAAACCCGGCCGAAGTCGTCGTTTTTTTTAAGAGCGTTAAAAATCCTTCAGTATGCCTTCCTTCGGAGGGGAAGTAAAGCCGGCGGTCCCATGTCATAGATTTATGGCATGTAAAAGATCCTTTCACAGACTAAACTTGTGTAAAGCAAAATTTGTTAGGTTAGATTTCGTCAGAACGCTCTATCAAAGTTCCAACGTTCACCACTAGGTATCATTGATATCTGGTGGCGAAAGTTGGAACTACCTGAAATTGAACGGAACTTGTAGCTCACCCTTTAGGGTGTCCGCTGGAAGCAGCTACAGACTCAGGCGAGCCGAACATGTCCTCGGACACTCCCGGCGCTAAAAGCCATACGATAAATAAATAATAAATAAAATCACACACAGTTATAAAGACACACTTGTCAGTCATAAAATGTACCCGTCTCTTCTCGTCTGTTCGTCTCAATAACTTTCATTATTATTTGACAAAGATGCCGTCGTAGGATTTTGCATTCATTTACTCACAACATTGTAAAGGGAATGAAATACTGAACAAAAGAAACAATACACCCAATGGTTTGAATTCAGTAAATGTTCAATATGCCCCCATCCAACTTCGATGCACAGTTCGCAGCGGTGTATTAGTGATATTTGGACTCTGTTCAGGATGTGTGGTGTGTTACGAATGACCTGGAGAACTGCCTGGATTCTTGTTATAAGTTCATCTTGTCTTTGTACGGGGTTTGCATACACTAATGTCCTCACGTAACCCCAAAAGAAAAAGTCCATGGGAGTTAAATCGGCCAAGCACGGAGGCCATTTAACAGGTCCACCACGGCCTACCCATCTTCTTGAATAATGAGCAATTAAGTGTCGTATGACACGGCAAGTAAACTGCGGTGGAGCACCATCATGACACAGCCACATTCACTGCTGAATGCCCAGGGGAACATCTTCCAATAAATCAGGCAGTGATTCTGCCAAGAAACGATAGTATTCCTCACCATTCAGATGAGGCCCAATTAAATAGTCACTAACAATGCCGGCCCAAATATAACATTAAACCTATGCTGGAATAAGCGAACTACTGTCCTATGAGGGTTTTCATCCGCCCAAAAACGACGATTTCTGAAGTTTGCCACGCCTTCTGCCGTAAATGAAGTTTCATCCGTGAAAAGGAGCGATGACGAGAAGTGTGGAATATATCCATGGCTAATTAAGACACACCTTGCAAATGTTAGGCGTTGTTGGTAATCCAAAGGTGTTAGTTCTTGCACCGATTGATAGCGATAAGGGTACAATTGCTGGTCCTTCCTAACAATCCACACTGTCATATGAAAAGCGCCAACATTCCTCGTGACATACATCGTATTTGTTGAAGGATTATCATTTATTTCTTCTAATGCAGCCTCTTCAAAATCTGGGGTCCGTACCGACGACGTCCTGCCAGCGTGGTATAATCTCTGAATGAAGTCGCTGACTGCGAGCGGAGCGAGCAGGTCAGTGACGCTTGGATACCAGGTACAAGGTGAGACATTGCGCTCCTTTGCCTGGGATAATAGATTAAAGGGAGAGTGATTAATTCTTTATTTGTGCGTAATGGTTGAGTTGGCTTTGAATTTATCATTTTATGTATCTGGCGCGGGCTGCTGTCGGACAGAGCCCCGCCAGCTTCGCAATTGAGGTGTTTAGGGAGTTGAATTAATAATAATAATAATAGTAATGTGAATTGTTTGGTTTGAATTTTCGTAAATTGTTTTTTGCTGGTGAATAGCTAGTTGAAATAGACTAATCTTGTGTTACAGACAGACTGGCTAGATGGTGTGCCTTAATTGGTTCGCTTTATTGTACTTCCGTGGCGACTTTACAGCAGTGGCCTCTTTCAGCTGCTGCTTCACGGTAATAGATTTTGAAAAATGAGAAATTTATGCTTGTTAGACCGAGAGTGAATTTAATTGTGATACTGTTTTGATAAGCCCGCTATGGTTTTGCAAGATATGACTGGGTTGAATTTCGGTCTCTTCATCGATCCCACGACCCACAGGGCACCATCCCGAATAAGCCGGTCGTGACCGACCTTCCGGGCAGTCACCCCGCACGGCTGCAGGATGGATAAAACTATGTAGTGATGTGTAATTGTTAATTTAGTGTGCCGCTGTAGCGCGGAGTTTGAAATAGGATATGGGCTGCGCTGATTGGCCGCTCAGATCTGAGGCAGCCAATAGGCGTCCGATTGGTCTGTATGTGGTTGAAAATCTCTGCCGAGATGATTTGGCTGATGACATGCCTATTTGTTAATGATTGGCTGATGTTATGCCTATTTGCAGTTAAAAACGGCCCTTTGGGTGGTAAGAAAGGGTTTTGATTAATTATTTGGCGTTGCTAGTAGTCATTTTTGTAACGTAGTTAGTAGCGTGGTAATTGAATTATTTTCAGATTGATTATTGATTTAATTATTTAATCAATTGATTGACTGATTTTTCCTGTGGGGCGCGGCATGTCCCTCCATAACAGTGATGCACCTGAGGTAGACATACCCCGTCCCAGAGGGTGGATGAGGGCTTTAATCGTCATTGTTTTGTAGAATGTATTTTATTAAAAAATATGTATTTAGGTCTTTGTTTCCTAGTGACAAGTCTGTCTGGTTCATAAGCTCCCAGTGTGTTTACAAAAGGGTTAGGATGTAGCTGAGTTGTGTTGCAATATTTTCTAGTCAGTTTGGTCATGTATTCTAGTAAATATGGAGTGTTAGTTCTGATATGTAGGTCGCGAATGAGAGTGTCTCGAGGGGCTTTTAGGGCCATCCTGAGCATTGTATTATGGATTGTTGGGAGTTTACTTATGTTGGTAATGGACATAAAGCCAATTGCTGGTATGGCGTATGTCATGACTGGCCTAATGAGAGTTGTGTAAGTTAATTTAACGTTTTTTTGTGGAGAGTTTGGATCTGGGGTTATACATAGGATAAAGAAGTTTGATGTTTCATTTGGCTTTGGCAATAGTGTTGTTGATGTGTGTCTGTAGATTTAATCGTTTGTCCAGTGTGATCCCTAGGTACTTGATTTCTGGGGCCCACTGGATGTTATTGTTGAATAATCGGATGTGTAGTTGTGGCTGAACGAATTTATGTGTAAAATGGATAGTTTTAGTTTTGTTTATGTTAATTGGGATTTTGTTTCTAATGAGCCAAGTTTGTAGTTCGTTAACGTGTTCTTGAAGGTGTCTGATAGCAATAGCTGAGTTTCTGGATTTAGCTAAAGTTGCTGTGTCGTCGGCGAAGACATGGGTGGATGTAAAATCCGATAATGGGATATCATTTGTTACCAAAAGGAACAAATGATGTCCAATTATACTGCCCTGAGCTACGCCGGCTTGAATGTTTCTGTAGGATGAGTTTACATTCTTGACTGAGGTGTAGAATTGTCTGTTAGAGAGGTATTGTTGTATGAGAGTAATGTAGGTATGATGGATGTTTAATTTGATTAATTTATTTATGATAGATGGGTGGTGTACCCTGTCAAAGGCCTGCTGAATATCTAAGAACAGGGCAACCGTATGTTGATTGTGTTGGTAGCCGTGTGTGATGAATTCCGTAACTCGTAGTAATTGTTGTGTAGTAGGATGTTGAGTTCGGAAGCCAAATGGTTGTGGAATAAGTGAGTCGTTAATGTGAGGTTTTATTCTTGCGAGTAGTATTTTTCGAACAATTTAGATAAATGACTGAGAAGACTGATCGGTCGGTAGCTACTGGGTTTCCATGGATTTTTCCCCTGCTTAGGAAAGCAAATTATTTTCGCTACCTTCCAGTCTGTTGGGAAATCTCTTAATATTAATATGGCGTTAAATATGTGGAGTAAAAGAGTGAGGGTAGAAGTGTTGAACTTTTTAATTAGTGTGTTGGTAATTCCATCTTTGCCAGGGGCCTTGTTATTGCTTAACAATTTAATGTTAGCCAGTAATTCTGGCAGTGAAATCAGTGGAATATCCGTGCCGGCTGGTAGGAGTAAAAATTGATTGTTTTCATTGAGGACCGTTGTGTCGTAATTAATGTCTTGAAGGTGAGTGTTTGGTTTAAATTGTTCCTGTAAAGAGTCGGCCATAAGTTCAGTTTTTCCTTGATTGTCAGTTATAAGTCGATTATTGTCGTCTTCGAGAGGAGGAACAGGTCGATTGTTTTTAGTAAATATTTTTGTCATTTTCCAGAGTGCTTTAGGGTCGTGGTTTTGATGAATACTTTGTAATTTGTCTTCCCAGGCGTTGTTCCAATGAAGTATTAATAGCCTGCGCACTTTAGAGTGAATATTGTAGTTAATTTTGTTTAGTAAAGATTGTGTTCGTTGATATAATTTTCTGGCGCGGTTTTTGTCTTAAATTAGGTTTAGTAATTCTTCTGGTAATGTCTGAGTTGATTGAATTAACTTTGGTTTGTAGCTGGCTCGAGCCGCTGTAATTATAGTGTTATTAAACTGACGAATGGATTGTTCTAGTTCGTATGTGGTTTTAATAGGCGGAAGTGTTTCAGGAATAAGTAAATTTTGTTGTAATTCGAATTGTTTAGGGTCTACTCGTTTATCATTAATAATCTTGTGAGTGTTAAAGTAGTTGATGTCTGCTCCTGTTTTAATAATGACTGGTACGTGATCTGAGTCAAGTTTAGTGAGCGTTTCTGTCGTTATGTTAAATGGAATGTCTATAGCTAGTAGTATGTCGTTCGTGTCTGAATAAATTATACCGTTGCGTTTGTAAAAGAAGGTAGGTGTGTCTGGGGCGTGAATGATGTAGCTGTCTTTCGTATAATGTCGGAATAACCGCTTACCGTTTATGTGGTGGATTGAAGAACGAAGCTCCCTCCTTCACGCAGTCACCTGTCAATTGACACGAAGGTTGAATGATGAGATTGGCGCCAATTGGGGTGCCGGACGCTGTAAATCCGTGCGGCATCTCTCCCGTTGTCATTTGCTGCTCCATAAGCTAGGTGAATATCACCCATTTCTTCGTTAGTGTGCCGAAACGGAGCCTATTTCACCAATTTATGCCGCAAAGGTAGCAGCCAATGTCTGTAGAACAAATTGTACAGTGCCCATTGGGGACAGTTGCACCAGCATATCTCTATCTCATCCCTTCCCTTGCCTGAAGTACAGCAGTGGCCAGAAGCTTGCACTCTGGCTCAGCAAATACGGCGAGCTTGTCAATTTGAATACCTCGCCCAGAAGTAAGAAATTGACCTCATTTTCTCGAAGTGAATAATTTTCTCGGCCAATCCGATTGCGGCATCGTCTTTTACATAAGACGCAGAACGTCCCTGATTTTTTGTCGGAATAATTAAGATACACCATCTACATTCGCGATTGTCAGCAAGATAAATGGTTGACCTGTAATGTATTATTGGAAGCTGTAATTATAGTCACATTTATCCAGTCAAATATGTAAATGTGTAGTAGTTTTGCATAGTTTGTGAGCATTTCTTCACATGAAAGAATGTTTTAATAAATAGTAAATCCTTTATTATGATCTCGCGTTGAACAATTCGTGTGAATCGATAGTTGTTGTACATTATCGATTTGCGGAACTATTGAAGTGTAAATAACCGAGACACGTGGATTTGACAAATTGTCAGGGTTAAGAAAAGGGGTGTCAGCCGTAAATTTTACAATATTTCCCCTCTCACAAACTGACATATTGCCAGATAGAAGTGTCGCAACATGTTGACAATATTATGTCAAATTGTCACAATTATCGGACCTGTCGAGATTGATGAAATAGAGCCCTGGTATACATGTATTGTGTGGACGTGATCGAAAGCAGTTCTTCACATCGCGATGCTTGGGTTTTAACGTAATCTAATCTTCCATTCAATGGGTTATGTTTTGAAATTAATTCGTGCGATGGTGATGGAATTTTCCGTTAACAAACCACTTACTGAATTAGCAAAATGGCAAACAGTTCAGTTAGCCACAGCAGAGTCAACGACATGTTGTAAAGTGCAATTAAGTTGTGAATCTGAGTAAATGTATTTTAGGAAACTTCTTCTTCTCTCCAGCATGATTAATCCCACTTATGTGGGGTCGCTGATGCGGATATTCCTCCTCCACGTTGTTCTATCCCGGACCATTTCCTCCGCAAGCCCCCGCTGTTTCATGCTTTCTTGAATGCTGTCCATCCATCGCCTTTTTGGTCGTCCTCGACTCCGTTTCCCTGGTGGAAGCATTTCCATCATCCTATTTCCCACATAATCTTGATCTCTTCTCTTAACATGGCCATACCATCTGAGGCCAGCTTCTCTGACTTTCTCAGAAACTTGCACCACGCTAAGACGTCTCCTAATCACTTCATTTCTCACTTTGTCCAACCTTGTATGTCCACTTGCCCATCTCAGCATACGCATTTCTGACACGTTCAGTTTTTTGCCCATCTCCTTGTTATCTGCCAGGTTTCTGCCCCGTATATCATTGCTGGTCTCACCACGGCCTTGTGTACCTTCCCTTTTCATTTATCTGGCACCTTCTTGTCGCACAGTACACTTGATGTTTTGCTCCAGTTGAACCATCCCGACCGTATCCTGCTCTTTATTTCCTCCTCCAGTCTACCATCTTGTTGGATAACTGCACCAAGATATCTGAACGAACTTGCAATTTTAACCCTGTTTCAGAACCCATCAGGAAACTGTAGTTGATTAATGTCTAAACTATGCCAACGGAAGGAAAGGACAAGTCGATTCGCGAAACTGGACTTAACTTTATAATACCAACATGTACTGCGGCATGTTAAGTTTGGTTTATATGTTCTTATTTTAAAAAGGGTGTTTTACATTTAGCTACAAAATGAAACTCACTCATAACTTTGTGGCATTAATAGGTCCACAACTACAAATATATTTTTGAGTTTTCCCTGAATAATAATGTCTTAACAACGCTTAATTGATGAATAGTGTGGAAATGGGTGAGGTTCATTTTGATGCTAATGTTTAGCACCCGCATTAAAAACAGGAAACCCCTAAACATTCCTTTAGACATTTCAACAGTTTCCTTATCGACGATCAAATCAACATAAAATACCGAAGAGTTTTAATTCATTTATTTCCACCTAATAACAATAAAAATAATTTAATAACATTAATTATTTAGACAAGTTTCGGCCACATTATGTCCTCCTCAGTATTTTTTTTAAACAAAAGAGAACAAATATAATTGCGGAAAATGCCATTGTTATTCAGGGTGATTTATTCCACCGTGTACAAACTCTAGGGATTGATCGAGGAGAGGATACAGAACAGAAAATGTCTAATGAACGTATGTCCGGAAATGTCTGGTTTGTTTATTAGCGACCATATATTCGATCATCCATTGTTACAGAAT
The DNA here is from genome assembly GCA_946902985.2 of Meconema thalassinum. Classification (NCBI taxonomy): domain Eukaryota; kingdom Metazoa; phylum Arthropoda; class Insecta; order Orthoptera; family Tettigoniidae; genus Meconema; species Meconema thalassinum. The sequence goes on from OX336397.1 coordinate 151,647,229, forward strand.
CAATCTCAGCCTGGATAATTAACGACCGTATTTTGGGACCGGTCTTCCCTCCACGTCGCCTAACAGGCCGGAATTATCGGCGTTTCTTTCGGTTGACATTGGCTCCCTTGCTGGAAGTCGTACCATTGATGATCCACAGGGTTATATGGCTGCTTCATGATGGTGGTCCAGCCCACTTCGCCGTTAACGTTACATCTATGCTAAACACAGATAAATACCCCTATTTTGGTTCGCACCACTAGTTGTTCTTCTTCGCTCATAAGTATGTCGAAAGATGATAACTTCGTTTTAGGTAGATTTCATTAGAAAGCTAACTATTGCAATGGGTACCATGTTTCGACTTCCGGAAAATTTCGACATATCTTCGCGTTTCACATCCCCCAGACCCCAAAACCACCGTCAGTTCAAAAGTTTATATATAATTTATGTATATATATATATATATATATATATATCAGTTTCTTGTGGACACGATAACTGCCGTAATTTTGCACCAATCACTTTGAATATTTTACATAATATGTATCCCTATAAAATCTCCGTCGAGGTCGTTAATGGGCAAAATCGGTCGGAGGGGGTGAAAATGGGGGTCTTTTTTCGAAAAAGTGAAATTTCGCTATAACTCTCTTAATACGTGAAATATCGAATCCATTCAAAGTTCATAATATGTGTCGGATAAGTGCCAAAAATTTATGTCAAATAAGTTTTTTGATAGCACCAACCATTGACCAAAGGGGTGGAAAAAAGTGGGTTTTTCGGGAAACATTAATCATATCTCTCTTAATAGGCACAATATCAAAACCGTACAAAATGGAAAATATTCCCCTAATAATTACCTAAAACTTTTGTCTGAAAGAATTATTGATATGACCCACCATTACGCCAAGGGACGAGAAAAATGATTTCGGAATTTTAAAAAATGCCAAGTGCCATCAGAGGTTACCATAACAAAGCTTTTAAATTGATAAGGGATGATCTATCAGAGGTTGCCAAGACAACGCCATTGACGAGATCACATTCATTTTTAGCCTACTTTTCACACTTTTCAAAAATGAGGAAAAAGTAGACTTATAAGATATATCCGGGAAAATGTGTCTGTCCTTCTGTCTGTCTGTCCTTCTGTCTGTCTGGCTGTGTGTGTGTGCCCCCCCCCCCTATCAACTCCTAAACGGCTGCAGCAATCGAAACCAAATTTAGTATGAGTAAAGATGTATACCGGAATATCTCAGGCCCATATTTGAAAAAGATGCCAGTGCTACCAACTGCTAAAAAAACGCACTTGAAATTTGAGCTCCATGTTGGATATCTTGGAAGGTATACATGGGAGCTACTCTAAAATTGGCACACATGTAGATAATACTATTTCAGTTTAATTTCCAGGTGGCCATACATGACAGCGTTGCCAAAATAATTTTAAGCCTTCTGATAAGTCCAATTTTTAAATGCATAGGACTTCTACATTATCAATTGGATTTCAACCAAATTTTGTATGTAATATGTGTACATAAACATATATGACTGAGTGTATGTTTTCTTAAGAGCTACCAGGGCTGCCAACTGTTAATAATTGCTCTCTATTTTGTATCCAAATATATCAGAAAGTATGCAAGCCGACAGCTTTAAACTATGCACACGTAAATTACCCGACATTTTACATTAATTTGGAGTAACTTATATACGTCAGTTCTACCAACATGATTCTAAGCCTGCTGATAGGACCAATTTTTAAATACATGTAACTTCTATACCAACAAATGGATTTCATCCAAAATTGGCACAAAAATATATAATATTTCAGATTATTTCTGGCCAGCACTCGCATGACATTGTTGCCAACATGCTTTTACGTGTACTAATAGATCCAATGTCTAAATCCACGTAACGTCCTTTGGACTTCAACCACATTTGGTATTCTGTACCTTAGGAGATGGAAGTAAGAATATATTCAGTCACCAGAGCTGCCAACTGTATTGCTCTATTAGGCTACATTATGCCTAGTATACCTTATTTCGAAATAATTAAGACATTTCGATATTACCCACTTAATTTCGTCATTATTCTAGATAGGTTCATATACTGTAGATTAATCTATGGCATGAATCTTAATTTTAAGAAAAGTAGGCTCTTTAGTTCGTCACGGAACTTCTTGTTCCATCTGACTATGAGGGAAGCGGCTAACTGGTAGCATGCTGAACTTCTATGCCCAAGGTGCTGCTTCAAAGCCGGACAAAGTCGCCGGAATTTCTAAGCGCGCTAAAAATCCGTCAGCATGCTTTCCTTCGGAGGGGAAGTTACAACGTTCGTTGCAAGTTGCTGGTTGCGGTGGCATCTAGCAGCCAAGTTCACAGCTAGGTGTCGTTGACGTTAGTATTTGGTACAAAATTAGGTACTACTACTTAAAATTGACCGTCTGCAGACCTTACCTGAATTACAGACTAATACAGTCATCACAAATAACACCGTTTATCAGACAGATTCTACACACACCCAATGTACACGGGGTTACATGACCACCTTGTCGCAGCCCCTAAACTGAGGAACCAACCAACATCTCTGCGGGAGATAAAATTTTGCGTGAAGAAGTAACAGACTGTTAGATAGTTACACATTAGTTCCAAACCTTGCATAAGGACAGTGTGATCACAAGTATAAAAATTAACCCCAAATGACAAGAAGGTTACCATCCCCATAAGACAGTAAAATGTTAAAAGTATGCATAGAAAGACGAATAAATGTTAACTAACCTCCAATTGTAAAATACTTTCTCGCAATAAATGAGGTCTGATCCTCCTACGAAAACCTGCATATTTTGCCTATTATAGCCTATCCCCTAGTTTGCCCGGTGAAATCTACCTCCGCCTTCCGGCGTGCCGAGAGGAATTTTTTAATTAGTCATGTAAGTCCCCCCAGACTACTTTTTTTCGCCAGTGAATGGATGTTGCAGAAGCCTTTCACTTCAAACCTTGAATACTCAGTGATGAATGTCTCTGTTAGAATGCAACCGTCGAAATCGCTGAAAATGTCTCTCGAGAGGCCACACATGACCCCCTCAAATGCTTCCACGTTCCAGTTCAGGATTTTTACTCTACTTTACATTCTTAAATATCTTCCTGTGTTACTCCACAAAGATCGTCCATTCTTCATTAGGTTTTATGGCGTTCTCTTCTTCTCAGATCTCAGCCGTAATGTTATCTGCATCTTCATCTGTTTCGAGAGTAGGTGTCGCTTGTTCGGTAATCCTCGTATTATAACTTTGCTCTTCTCGATATATGTCCTGTCGGTCTCGGCGCCCGTCCCTGGATTCTAGTTTCGGCTACATCCCACTTAGTGGAGCGATACGTCCTGCTTGGTGTATAGGTGTTCGTGACTGCTGTTGTTCTCATACCCAGCGTTCTTCTCCGCAGTGTTGCGACTTACGTTTGGTATGGCAATGTCTTGTATTCTATTGCTTTCGCGGTTTAACGCTTCTTCATACTTTATCCATGGCCTCTGACATACTGATGGTTGTTGCGCTGCGCATTCTATTTCTTTCTTTCTTTCTTTATTGCTTAGGCCAACTTAGGACCACGGGGCTAGTATCTACTCTTCGGTAAAGTTGTTGCTTTCTTCTTCTTCTTCTCCTTCTTCCAATAGTCCCTCATTTTCTGACTATGAGTCAGTCTTCTTTCTTCTGTCCACTTAGCTCCTGTAGTCTTCTTACTTGTAAGGGACGATGGGAAAACGCCCTGTTGGATGACCTGACGGAACATCAGACGGTCACGAGTTTGTTCCAGTGGGATCTCTAGTTGTACCATATCTGACTTAACAGACGCAATCCATTTGTTCTTAGAAGCCTTGCCTCTTCCTGTTACTGTGAATATCCTTTTGGTGAGTCTTTCAGAATCCAGACGTGCCAAGTGTCCATAAAAGGTCAGGCGTCTTTCCCTTATAGACGTGAGGATGTCCTCCTGGTGTTCATACAATTCAACATTATGACGGATTCTGGAAATGCCTCCTTCCTCTCTAATTGGACCTAATATCCTCCTCAGGATCTTCCTCTCTTTTAACTCCAATTTTCTGAGTGGACCCTTTCTGGTCATTACAAGGCACTCAGAAGCATGCAGAACAGATGGCTTGACGACGGAGTTATAGTGTCTGAGTTTGAGGTTCTTGGAGAGGCACTTAGATGAATAGATACTACGACAGGAATGATAAGCCCTTTCAAACTTGGTACATCTGGCATCTATGGCTAGGTTCTCGCTATGATTCGCAGAAATCCATTCTCCCAAGTACTTAACTGCAGTTACCTTTCTCATGGTAGTGTCTGTGAGGGAATATTAGAAGGGGCCCCTTTGATATTGGTCATAAATTCAGTCTTCTGGATGTTGATCTTCAAACAAGTCTTAACTGCTACACTCTGTAGGTTGTAGGTAGCCTCCTCTATGTTATTTGCCAGTAAAATGAGGTCGTTAAAATCATCTCTCGATGACATTATTTATGATCCTCTCCTACAAACCATTGTCAGTGCCTAGTTTAGGACCAATATATGGCATCTGATTGTTGTTCTCATCTGGTCCACTAGATGTCAGCATTCTCTGACTGTAACTTACTACAGTATGGTAAGCTTCAACAGAAGACAACTTGTCTTCATTCCCTTCTGGGTCAGTAGTCAGCATCTTCTGACAGTCACTTGCTACAGTATGGCAAGGGTCAACAGTAGACAACTCGTCTATATTCTCTTCTGGTCCACAAGATGTCCGCATTCTCTGGTTTCTGCAGCCTCTTTGCTCCTCAGGCTCAAGATCATTGTTTTCCTCCACTCCTGTCCCGGTGATGGGTTTTTCTTGATTGTCATTTCGTTTGCACTTCCATACGTGTGCCGTTCTCCATTATGTTTCTCTCTGACCGTTGTAGTTATGGATCTACCAGTTGGTAATATTGTATGTCTTGTCGACATTCTGCGTTATATCTATTTTGGTCGTCATATTTCGAACTAAACTTTGATTAACTATCTGTTCTATTTGTAAACTTAATTTTTTTGATGAAAGTTCATTAAATATTGCATTTTCGCTATGTCGTCTCTTTAAATAGTTTTGTAAATGGTATTTTGTGTTGCGTACTGCCCCCGTAATTGAATTATGTAGAGACCACGGTGGCTATATTTGAAATTATGATTAGAGTTATGGCTGTCATAGTTATGACGTGGGTAGTCATGACGTAAGCACGGATGACGTATATGCTATGCTAGCAAGCTACTTGAGCTGAGATTCTCAGTGACGTCAACATTTTAGTCCAGAATGTTCCAAGATGTACGACGCAGTCGCAGGAAACGAGGAATTCTGCTGAGGAAGAAACTATGCTATTGGAGGAGAGGCATGAACCAATGAACGATAGTTTAAAGGAAGACGGAGATTGCTGAAACTATGGTAATTTTATTATGACTTTTGGAATGCAGAATTGTGGAAATCCATTTGCAGTAAAAGCATTGATTTGGAATTTTGGTGAAATTTATTTTCAGTTTTTGAATTTTGAAAATCCGTCATGTATTAACGAAGTTGGAACTTCTCGCGATGACGCAGTATCACGCTCTGGAAGGGATGGTAACGCCCCTCGTGAAGTTAATAAAAGGGCTTGCGCAGAAGAGAGGAGCCTCTTTCGTTCTCTGATCATTCTGAGATCTAATGCTCAGATCATCGAAGTATATTTGTGAAAGTTCTTTTCTTTTACATTCATTATAGTGAGACGTCGAAGTGAACAGCAGTGAAAAGAATCGTTTTTATAACGCGTGGCGAGGCCACTATATTAACGAGATCCAGGTCAAACTAGGTGAAGTTGAAACGGACCTTAGAAAGCTTCTACAAGTTTAGCTTCGAACAGTTAGCGGTCTCCGATAAGCCAATTGTATTGTGCAGTGCTATATGCAATTATAGAAAAAGGCTGAACAATTTCGACCGATTAGTTTACAAGATATTAGCAGTTTTATACGACGGACAAAAGTGATTATCTCGCCACAAGAGAAGCACTTTTTGTTTAGCCAGAATCAACGCAAGGCTGACGCTGTGAGTGGAGTAGAAAGACTTCAGATTGCTTGGTTACAGAACGATACAGTATAATGGAGCAATTGAATACGGCAGTTTGTTCTTCTGACACTACAACCGAAGTGCAGATGGAAGGCTAAGAGGGCTTATTGCAATTGGGACATACTTCAACGGAGTAAGATAGCGACATGGAACTTCGCTAATTGCTATTCCACACAAGCGAACATGCGGTGAATACCATCTACACCCATGTTTCGTAATTAAAGGCTGAATACCATCGAACAGCCATAGAAACAATTTCATACTCTGTATATGAATAATTTCTTCGGAAATTTCTACAAAACTTCATGATGACTGTCTACTGGAACTTCAGGGAATTTTTCAAGAGAGGTCAGGGATATCCCGACTCACAAAGAAGATTATTGCCGGAAGGATGTCTATTCGTCTTCGAGGAGCAGAGCGATTCGCGGAGAAGGAAGCAGTTCGATTCTCCGAGGGTGCTATTTCCTATTTCGAGGATGGAGCTCAGCTTTAACGTGGTGAAATGGATCCATCAGCAGTCTTCTTTGGGGAATTTTCCTCTGGAACGTCAATCGGCAGATAAGGTAGTCGTGAACGTTTATTGTATTTGAGTACCCTAATAAGGTTTGAGCAACCATTTTTCCCATATTTTTAATCCTCATGTATTTTGCCCTATTTTCTTGTTGAGATTCTTATTCTCAGTACACCTTGATGAGTTTTGCATTTTTCGACGATTTATTAAGACATTGTTATGTCATGGGCATAGTTAACGATTTTGAATCAGTTGAGACTGATATTTAGATTTTTCAGTAATTAATATTTTTTTTTGTAGTCACGATTTGACTGTAAGTTAATGATTTTTATGGCAGATTTAAATTCAGACAGCGTGTCATTTTATTAAAGTAATTCTACCCCAGTTTAATTACTTTGAACAATTTTCTGTCATCATCAAGAAGGAAGAACATTTAAATGATTTTAGAGCGTTAAAATCTCTTACGTTATCGACGATCTTGGAAATACTAGTCGTTATTTGTATTGATTGCAACACAGACATTTATCGTCAGTTATGAATGAACATTGCATCATAGACACTTTTGTGAAAGAGTAATGTTAATAATGAATTATTGAATGCATTAAAGTCAAGTACTTTTGTTAGGAGTTTTTCTCAATTAGAGAATTATATAACGATGTTTGCATTCCCCAGTCTAATTGGATTCTATTCGACTACTTTGCATTTTAGTCGCACTTTATTTGAAAATAGTATTTTCATACTACAATTTTTCTTTTAAGATGTTAATCTTAAATTTTGATAGACCAGACAGGCGTATATAAGCGTATTCACTATTAAATTTGTTTGTGATTGGCAAGTTTTGACTTCATTTCAGTTCATGAATGAAATCCACGAAGGTTAAATAGAAAAACAGTTTTGAAACTATTAATGATTATAAAAAATTTTAAGTGGAACTATGAATGTATAATCGCTAGTGCAGCGCGTGTTGAAAGTCGCTGAGATATAATGCCCTTGAATATGAAGGAAGTTCCCACAAGATTTAATGTTAAAGAATTATTTGTGGAAGTTTTGTAAGTGATGTGAAAGTTTTAAATGCCATATAGATTAATATATGATGATTTTGGGCATATTTTTAATGCAGATTGTGCATTAACTTGTTAGCGAAGGATTTTCCGCTGGAGTAAGATTGTCATAGTTCGTTGAAAATTAATCAAGTGATTTACTGTTATAATTAACACGAGTTTTGAAAGAATTTGAGACAAGATTTTGAATGAAGGTTGCCGTCACAAATCATTATTAAAACCTTTATTAAACCAGATTGTGACATTAACATGTATAACTAACCTTCATTGGTCGATTATATTAAACAGGATTATGAAAATTATCAACCGAATGAACATGTGGCTAATGTAGTTATTAAATTAATAATTTAAACAATTTAAATGTTAATATTGTAAATAATTGTTGTAAATATTTTGGAAAATAATATGGAACGAGAGTGATGTTAAAGGCGTGCTTATAATATTTTTATTGTCTTTGACAAATATTATAAACAATTTCTAATTGTTATAAATAATTTATGTGATTTTGTTATAAACATTTAAGAGCTAATTAAACATTTGGATTGAAGTTAACAAGTTTAAAGAAATTAATATAATGATCCAATAGGATGTGTGCAAGGTACTTGAAAGATTTGCGTAAATATAATGTGAGTTGTCTTGTAAGACATTTAAAAGCTTGAGAGAACAAGTTGTATTCTTACGTAACATAGCGTGTGAGAAGGGAGTGCATTTGACCAGTATGCAACAGGCTGGAAGTTAGCCCGCAGCTGTGTCAACATATGGTTTTCAGGGAGTGAGGTCGTACACTCTGGCCTTGCGACTATAAATACCATTCTCTTGTTTATTAAAAGGAAACAAAATGCTCTATATATGTCACACCCTGACGTCCTTTTCCAATCCAATAGTGTTATGAATATTACGTTATTTGGAGCTCTTGGGAGCTAAAATGTTTTATATCATGTTGTATAATAATTTTGCAAGTCCTACTGGAGGACGTAGTCAGATTGACTTGGGCTACTGATAGCCACGTATATTTTGTTGTGTTAGGAAAAACATACCCTTTATTAGAAATAAAGCTTTTGTACAGTTCAAAGTTCTCGTCTTCGTTTCTGGTTCATTTTTAAATGTCATGGCGGAGATTATTGTGTGAACAGACTTTTAGTGATCCTGTTGTCAACTCAAACCCCGAGATAATTAAGAGGTAAGTAACGGTAAGTATGAAACCCCCGTCTATTTTGGTGTGTTCCACAATGATTTCCTGTGAATTTCTGTACTCTTATCTCGATAGTATCTGTCAGTGCCATTTTTATTGATGTAACTGTGCCGGTGCGATTGATAATTGGCAATCCGATTGAGGGGGCGGATATCTGACAGCCTACTATCCAGGTAAACGGGGACAGAAAGATTGGCGACACAAGAGCGTGGGGCTGAGTCAACAGAAAGATTGACCCTAATACGTGGCTCGAATTCGACAAAACTGGATTACCAGGTTGAACAATAGAAAGATTGACAAACCTAAAACGTGAGGTTCGATTAGACTCAAATAAAGAGGTTGATTCTTTGTTAGATGTCTAGGCCAATTGTAGAATTTAAGAGTGTGATTATATAGGAATTAAATGTTGTATTGTATTAGGAAAAATACACACAGAAAAGATCAGATCTTATACAACTTGAGAAAGGTTAAATAGGCTGGAAACTTAGAAAAATCGCCTATAATCTGGAATCTTATTTTATTTGACCGGCTTATGACATTTTAGTCGTATTAAAGATAAATTTAAATTATTTGGATTGTAAATGTAAATTATTTGTGTTAGGATATTTTAAAATGAGCCAGAGAAATTTGAACATGTGCTTGAGTTTGTTTCAACATGAAGTATCTTCGAATATTAATTATAAGGTAGTTATAAGTTAGATTTAAGACAGAAAATTGATCAAAATTATATATGGTGAAAAGTGTTGCTCAAATGTTGTTATTTTGCTCTTTTGATGTATGTCCCTACAGCAATCCATTTTGAATAATATTGTAATGGCAGATGAAAGTATGAGGTTGTTAGAAGAATTGAAAGCTAGCATGACTAGTAGTATGAAGCAGATGCTGAATGAAAGCATGAAGGAGAATGCTAGTAATATGTCAGCTAATTTGAATAGTAGTATGAAGGAGATGGAAGCCAGGAATACTAGTCGAATGGAGGAGAATGCTAGTAATTTGAAAGCTAGCATGGATGAAAGTTTGAAGGGTATCCAAACTAGTGCTGCTAATTTGGAGGATAATATGTCGCGTTTACAGATTAATACCCTAGGAATTGAAAATACTGTAACTGACATCCGCACAGATGTATCTAATGTGCATAAAAATGTTGATGATGTTAAATTTGATGTGTCTAAGGTACAGAGAGACCTTACAATGTTAAATCTAGATGTAGCTAATGTCCGAGGGGATATTTCTTGTGCTAGAGCCGAAGTTGTTGTTGTCAAAAACGATGTAGCGACTGTCCAAGACAAGGTCGAGGAAGTCCAAAAAGAAATTCAAAAAGCTAGAACAGATGTATCCAATGTTCAGGTAGACATTAATAACATTCATGCGGATATAACTGAGGTGCAAAGTGACATAACTAAGATTCAGGTAGAGGTCAATACAGTTTTCGTAGATATCACTAAAGTCCAAACTGATGTAAATAAAGTCAGGGAAGAAATCGAAAACTCAAAAACTCTTTGTACGCGTAATATAACTGCATTAACGACTAGGTTAGTCGACGAATCGGTTAGAACAACAACGTCTTTAGCAGAGTTGAAGTATGACGTAGAGGTCATGAGAACACAGGTATTAGACCACAATAGAGTATTAAAAGAGGATATCGAAGTAGACATAGCCGAAATGTTAACAGCAAACGTAGCGGTATGGAAAGACGAGTGGAATAAGTCAAGTGGGGAACATGTAACCCAAATTCAGGAAAGGATTGAAAGAAAACTTGCCAGTACGCAGGTAGAAATTAACAATGAAGTAGTACAAATTAGGAAAGATTTAAGCGTCAGGATAAATTCGCTATCCGAAAAACAAGTTGACGATAGAACACAACTAGATCAGGATATGCAAACTTTAAAATCTACATTAGAGGATCAAATTCATAAAGTTGTCTCGGATGTAAACGAAACGACGAGTAAACTGAAAAATTTGAAGTTAGGAGAGGCTAGTTTAATGGAGAACTACAAGGAAGAGATAGTCAAGAAAGTCTTAACAGAAATCACCGACAAGGATACAGAAGGCTTAGCTTGCGAATTGAATAGGAAGTATACCAGAAGATGTCACCTAGATCCAGAAGAAGGAGACGTGACTCCTGAAGAACGTGTATCCAGATTCAGAGAGGAGGATGACGAGAGGAATATGGAACCTGAGTGGAATTATCGAGATAGTGGGAAAAACTATCCGGATTCATATCCGAGGAACGTGACGGTCATTACGAATTTCGAGGACAAACCACAAAAATTCAGTAACACTGATAGTTTGACACCTATAGAGTATGTAAGGAATCTCAAAGATTATTTCATCGAAGCTCACATTCCCAGAGAGAGAGAGATGAAGATAGTAGAGAGATATCTGATTGGAGGACCCCTTGAATGGTTTCGCGCATTTAGATACACATTCAGCAACTTTGACGAGTTTGCAGAGGCATTAATCAAACGATTTTGGTCCATAGAAGCGCAGAATTCGTTAAGAGCGGAGGTGTATTCAAGAAAATACTCAGGTACTCTTCCAACGAGGTACGCTGATTTCTTTACGAGTCAGTTGTCCCGCTTGAGATTTTTGCAACCCCCATTGTCCACGGAGCAACTAATAGATGCGATTTCTCGTATGCTGCCAGTTGAGGTGAGGAGACTTATAATTTCGTCCAACATCAGGGATTTATCCAGCATGGATGAATTACTAAGAAGGTTAGACTACACAAGTCCAATGCCTAACGTAGTCCAGAAAGGTCAAAGGCAAGAGTATAAGGAAATCAATACGGTATACATGGACCAAGTCCAACAAACTGACAAGCCAGAGGAGGAGAAAACTGACAATGTAGGTCCTCACAGGAATAATCAGTTTAGAAATTACAGATCACAAGGTTACCGACCGTATCAACAGAGAAGAGGTTGGAACTACAACCGAGGAAACTACAATGGAAGAGGCAGATATTATAACAATAATGGGTATAACCGTAACTATAATAGGAATAACCAAAACCAAAATAGAAACCAGAATACTCAAAGTCAGGTTATGACACCTGATCAATATCAGCAAAGAGAAAAGGAAAGCCAGCAATACTTAAAAGAATTAAGGGATAAAGAAGCTGACAATCAAAGAAAAAGGCAGGATGTTGTAATCGATCCTGGTCCTTCTACGAGCCAGCAGAACTTAGAAAATAGAAATACTGGTCAGAAGAGAAAGTAGAGAGGAAGGAATACATTAACCACATACAACCCAGAGTAGAAGAAAATATGATTAAGGAACATAGAGGAAATATCATACTAGAGTAAGCCAGTAATAATTCAATTTCGTGTTCAAGAGAGTTGAGATACTTGTAACATTGAGTTTAAAAACAATTTGCAACTGTTTTTAAAACGTGGTGTGAGGAGAATGCCCCCGTAATTGAATTATGTAGAGACCACGGTGGCTATATTTGAAATTATGATTAGAGTTATGGCTGTCATAGTTATGACGTGGGTAGTCATGACGTAAGCACGGATGACGTATATGCTATGCTAGCAAGCTACTTGAGCTGAGATTCTCAGTGACGTCAACATTTTAGTCCAGAATGTTCCAAGATGTACGACGCAGTCGCAGGAAACGAGGAATTCTGCTGAGGAAGAAACTATGCTATTGGAGGAGAGGCATGAACCAATGAACGATAGTTTAAAGGAAGACGGAGATTGCTGAAACTATGGTAATTTTATTATGACTTTTGGAATGCAGAATTGTGGAAATCCATTTGCAGTAAAAGCATTGATTTGGAATTTTGGTGAAATTTATTTTCAGTTTTTGAATTTTGAAAATCCGTCATGTATTAACGAAGTTGGAACTTCTCGCGATGACGCAGTATCACGCTCTGGAAGGGATGGTAACGCCCCTCGTGAAGTTAATAAAAGGGCTTGCGCAGAAGAGAGGAGCCTCTTTCGTTCTCTGATCATTCTGAGATCTAATGCTCAGATCATCGAAGTATATTTGTGAAAGTTCTTTTCTTTTACATTCATTATAGTGAGACGTCGAAGTGAACAGCAGTGAAAAGAATCGTTTTTATAACGCGTGGCGAGGCCACTATATTAACGAGATCCAGGTCAAACTAGGTGAAGTTGAAACGGACCTTAGAAAGCTTCTACAAGTTTAGCTTCGAACAGTTAGCGGTCTCCGATAAGCCAATTGTATTGTGCAGTGCTATATGCAATTATAGAAAAAGGCTGAACAATTTCGACCGATTAGTTTACAAGATATTAGCAGTTTTATACGACGGACAAAAGTGATTATCTCGCCACAAGAGAAGCACCTTTTGTTTAGCCAGAATCAACGCAAGGCTGACGCTGTGAGTGGAGTAGAAAGACTTCAGATTGCTTGGTTACAGAACGATACAGTATAATGGAGCAATTGAATACGGCAGTTTGTTCTTCTGACACTACAACCGAAGTGCAGATGGAAGGCTAAGAGGGCTTATTGCAATTGGGACATACTTCAACGGAGTAAGATAGCGACATGGAACTTCGCTAATTGCTATTCCACACAAGCGAACATGCGGTGAATACCATCTACACCCATGTTTCGTAATTAAAGGCTGAATACCATCGAACAGCCATAGAAATAATTTCATACTCTGTATATGAATAATTTCTTCGGAAATTTCTACAAAACTTCATGATGACTGTCTACTGGAACTTCAGGGAATTTTTCAAGAGAGGTCAGGGATATCCCGACTCACAAAGAAGATTATTGCCGGAAGGATGTCTATTCGTCTTCGAGGAGCAGAGCGATTCGCGGAGAAGGAAGCAGTTCGATTCTCCGAGGGTGCTATTTCCTATTTCGAGGATGGAGCTCAGCTTTAACGTGGTGAAATGGATCCATCAGCAGTCTTCTTTGGGGAATTTTCCTCTGGAACGTCAATCGGCAGATAAGGTAGTCGTGAACGTTTATTGTATTTGAGTACCCTAATAAGGTTTGAGCAACCATTTTTCCCATATTTTTAATCCTCATGTATTTTGCCCTATTTTCTTGTTGAGATTCTTATTCTCAGTACACCTTGATGAGTTTTGCATTTTTCGACGATTTATTAAGACATTGTTATGTCATGGGCATAGTTAACGATTTTGAATCAGTTGAGACTGATATTTAGATTTTTCAGTAATTAATATTTTTTTTTGTAGTCACGATTTGACTGTAAGTTAATGATTTTTATGGCAGATTTAAATTCAGACAGCGTGTCATTTTATTAAAGTAATTCTACCCCAGTTTAATTACTTTGAACAATTTTCTGTCATCATCAAGAAGGAAGAACATTTAAATGATTTTAGAGCGTTAAAATCTCTTACGTTATCGACGATCTTGGAAATACTAGTCGTTATTTGTATTGATTGCAACACAGACATTTATCGTCAGTTATGAATGAACATTGCATCATAGACACTTTTGTGAAAGAGTAATGTTAATAATGAATTATTGAATGCATTAAAGTCAAGTACTTTTGTTAGGAGTTTTTCTCAATTAGAGAATTATATAACGATGTTTGCATTCCCCAGTCTAATTGGATTCTATTCGACTACTTTGCATTTTAGTCGCACTTTATTTGAAAATAGTATTTTCATACTACAATTTTTCTTTTAAGATGTTAATCTTAAATTTTGATAGACCAGACAGGCGTATATAAGCGTATTCACTATTAAATTTGTTTGTGATTGGCAAGTTTTGACTTCATTTCAGTTCATGAATGAAATCCACGAAGGTTAAATAGAAAAACAGTTTTGAAACTATTAATGATTATAAACATTTTTAAGTGGAACTATGAATGTATAATCGCTAGTGCAGCGCGTGTTGAAAGTCGCTGAGATATAATGCCCTTGAATATGAAGGAAGTTCCCACAAGATTTAATGTTAAAGAATTATTTGTGGAAGTTTTGTAAGTGATGTGAAAGTTTTAAATGCCATATAGATTAATATATGATGATTTTGGGCATATTTTTAATGCAGATTGTGCATTAACTTGTTAGCGAAGGATTTTCCGCTGGAGTAAGATTGTCATAGTTCGTTGAAAATTAATCAAGTGATTTACTGTTATAATTAACACGAGTTTTGAAAGAATTTGAGACAAGATTTTGAATGAAGGTTGCCGTCACAAATCATTATTAAAACCTTTATTAAACCAGATTGTGACATTAACATGTATAACTAACCTTCATTGGTCGATTATATTAAACAGGATTATGAAAATTATCAACCGAATGAACATGTGGCTAATGTAGTTATTAAATTAATAATTTAAACAATTTAAATGTTAATATTGTAAATAATTGTTGTAAATATTTTGGAAAATAATATGGAACGAGAGTGATGTTAAAGGCGTGCTTATAATATTTTTATTGTCTTTGACAAATATTATAAACAATTTCTAATTGTTATAAATAATTTATGTGATTTTGTTATAAACATTTAAGAGCTAATTAAACATTTGGATTGAAGTTAACAAGTTTAAAGAAATTAATATAATGATCCAATAGGATGTGTGCAAGGTACTTGAAAGATTTGCGTAAATATAATGTGAGTTGTCTTGTAAGACATTTAAAAGCTTGAGAGAACAAGTTGTATTCTTACGTAACATAGCGTGTGAGAAGGGAGTGCATTTGACCAGTATGCAACAGGCTGGAAGTTAGCCCGCAGCTGTGTCAACATATGGTTTTCAGGGAGTGAGGTCGTACACTCTGGCCTTGCGACTATAAATACCATTCTCTTGTTTATTAAAAGGAAACAAAATGCTCTATATATGTCACACCCTGACGTCCTTTTCCAATCCAATAGTGTTATGAATATTACGTTATTTGGAGCTCTTGGGAGCTAAAATGTTTTATATCATGTTGTATAATAATTTTGCAAGTCCTACTGGAGGACGTAGTCAGATTGACTTGGGCTACTGATAGCCACGTATATTTTGTTGCGTTAGGAAAAACATACCCTTTATTAGAAATAAAGCTTTTGTACAGTTCAAAGTTCTCGTCTTCGTTTCTGGTTCATTTTTAAATGTCATGGCGGAGATTATTGTGTGAACAGACTTTTAGTGATCCTGTTGTCAACTCAAACCCCGAGATAATTAAGAGGTAAGTAACGGTAAGTATGAAACCCCCGTCTATTTTGGTGTGTTCCACAATGATTTCCTGTGAATTTCTGTACTCTTATCTCGATAGTATCTGTCAGTGCCATTTTTATTGATGTAACTGTGCCGGTGCGATTGATAATTGGCAATCCGATTGAGGGGGCGGATATCTGGCAGCCTACTATCCAGGTAAACGGGGACAGTACGCAACGTCAACTACATTGAGTCAGTTGGCTTTTGCACCAGAGGCATTTGACCACCAGATGTAGGTGGCTGTTGACTGCCGCCAACCAACTACAAAATTCCTGCTGTCACTAGTATGTTCCTGCGTGGATTTGACAGATGGCCTCGCTTGTCCAGTAGCAGAGCTGTCTTCTCCTTGCATGTCCCCTGTTTGGTTTTCCCTAACTTCATTTTGATGACTTACAGTTTTAGTACGCTTACCGTAGAATACGGTTTTCCTGTCTACAAAGCTGCTTCTGATAATACTTACAGCATGCTGGATGTCGTCTTGAATCTCCTTCTTGAGATAACCTCCTACGTCAGCGATAAACCCTTAACTTTTCAGAGCACAATCGAGTCACACATTGATCTCCTCCACCATCTTGTCTCATTATAACATAATTTATATCTCTATGATACATAATTAATATATTCAATTTAACAACATGCAATGCACCAAGTCTTTGTATAACCCATGTTTCCTAGATAATGAACATTGATATGTTCCTGTGCTTAAACAAATTTGCCCATTTCCGAGCTTTACACATTAATAAGCTCATATAGCCCACAACGCATAAAATGCTATCGAAATGAAACAAGACAAAAACATTAGACACCGGCTTTCCAAGTTTCATTAAAGTAGTTTTGCTCGAGTCTTCACCTCATTGTAGTTTTGATTGCGGTGAGAAGCAGATCTTAGTAACGCCACTGAGTACATTCGAAGACAAGGTTAAATACTCGTAGTGTCGATATTACTTTACAGAACTTGTATTATCACATTACTAAAGAATGTAATGATCAAAAAAGTACAACAAGCAGTTCCAACTCTGCCGCCCTGGGATTCAAAAATTGCATTATCTCTATTCTGCATTAATTGACATCACATTACCTGACGTCGTTACTTAAGAACAATTATTGATTTACTGCATAATTACATGTGGTGGGGTTTCAAGCCATTTTTCAGTGTTGCCTTAGTAAACAAAAGTTTGGTGCTTTTCAGTCGGTCAACACGAATGTACCCAAAAGAGCTGGGTTATGCCCTAATCCTGAAAAAAATTACATGAGATTAAAAATTAATAATAATGGACAGCCTTAGGTTTGGGTGTCCAAAACGAGCGGTAAAACTCAATCCGAAACATTTCATGTTGAATAATACTAGTTCCAGCTTGCTCTTCCTTTATCTGTGCAATTTATCCAAAGAAATGTGCAGGTTTTGTTAGTAATGGGACCGCCTCTCCGGTCCTGGAATCCGCCGATCACCACTGCCGTATGCACTATGTAATATTATGTTATTTGAAATGCAGACAAATGTCCATAGCGAGGTATATAATTATTGAACGCCCGTAGGCTCCTCATCAAGTTCAATTTCAAGTAGTTCCAATATTAGACATCAGAGATGCGACTGTCACTGATACCTAACGACGATCGTTGGAACTTGATAGAGCGTTTCTAACGAAGTAACCTACAAATTTTGCTACAAATTACCAATTGCCGAGGTAGGAGCCCGTATTTATGTAACGTTTTATTTATAATTGTATGGTTTGGTGAGCATAATCCGTTTACTTCAAGTGAAGACAGATTATAGTTGTTTAGTTTAGACACGTTGTTTCTCTTTGGGTTCTTATTAATTTGAAACTTGATTTGGTCAGTTTTGTTCAAATGTTGCTCGCTTACCATTAATGTAAATTCCCAACAATAACTTTTTAATTTGCTTTTCCTTAAGAAAAAAACTAGTTTGTTTGTTTCTCATCATCACCATTTACAGATTTTGAACTTTTATATATAAATATGAATGATTCCAGATAGATTTGTCTCGTCTACGTTCAGCCGATTATGATGAATATTTTGTGAGTTGTTGTGCACACTCACGCGATAATTTCTGAGTTATTAAATCCATTTTACAGTAGGTGGCACACGGGTGGTATAAACAATTAGGTGATGGGGCTTGAATCATTTCAAGATAAATCCGTATGCGTTCATTCCATTGCGATGAAACTTTGGTGAATTTAACACACTCGTGCGAAGGTTTCTGAATTAGTAAATCCTTTTTACAACAGGTTGCGCGTGACTCGTTTCAACAAATGTGGCCAGCTTACGCACCGGAAAAATTTCTGATTGCTTTATGTACGCATCAGACGGAAAATCATTGTGTAACTATTTGCACTTACAGAGACAAAATTACGACACAAAATAATCTATCTCTTTGATAGGCATCGCAACGCACGGAAAACAAATCTCTTCTGTATATCTCATGAGACCGATTACCTGAAACGATCGTTCTAGAACGTTCCATAGCTTCTTGTGAGCAGGACAGATTTTATGGTTTCCATCAGACTGCTGATTGTGCAATAATAATAAGTTTATGGAACACAATGTGTACATATGTTAATACAATGGTAATCGTTAGTTACGATCGTCAAAGAGTGAGTCCTTGACTGGCAAGTGAGTATGTGATATTGTCCACAAAACTGCCCACAGAGAATGCAAGTACATAATTCCGACGCCAGATGGTGTCCTCATTGCCCACAAATCTTGTGATGGAATCCATGTGCCGCTGCTCTCGTGTATACATGTCGTAACTCAAAGATGGCTTCTTCCATTCTCCTGTGTTCATTGCAGGACTCAGAAAGTAATTCACGTCTATGTTAGCTGCTTTTTCTTCCCTGACTCTGATATGTTCTTCAAAAGCCGGTGTGACTTGAAGGCAATGGCTCTGACTTATATCTTTCACAATGAAGTCTGCGTCCGCCAGTTAATATATAATCCTCGATCTGGTTGATTTGGGTACTTGGAGGGCTCTCTTGAGGAAGAATACTTTTACTGCCTCTAGTCTCCTCAAGTTCGCAGCTGTTAGGTACACCCATACTTTGCTGATCGCATAGCACGCAATTGAAGCTATTTTGATGCGGAACAGTCGTAGTGCTGTGCCTAAAGAGAGTGTCTGGAGTTGCTTTAATAACTTTCTTACGATACAGAATCACGGCACCTTACACGGATACCAACGTGAAATAAAGATCTCTGTCTTAGGTTGGGAACAATAACCCTACGTAAAGATAGGTACATAATCATATCAGGTAGTGTCCTTATTGATCATGAAATTAAAGATAATACCAAATTGTATTAAATTTTACCACCTTGATCAATAATTATGATAAATATGAAATTAATTAAATAATTAGTACTGGTTTCGACCACATTGTGGTCTTTTTCAGCTTTCTGTAGATCTTAACACATAAACCCATGTAATACAGTTTGATCGAAATGTTCTAGAACATATTGGAAATAAGGAGTAATATTGTCAAATTAAAAAAATAGTCTAAGCTTGACCATAAAATTCTGTTGTCATAAATAATTTACTAACACTATTTATGATGTTACAATAACATAGGTAAAAGTCTCATCAAATAAAATCTATAAAATGAGATCAGTTACAAATAGTGAAGTGAATTTCAACTTTGTACTAATAATTATAATCTTATTGGAAATTACAGAAAAGGAATGTTTCGATGAGTAAATTTAGAATATGTTAAAGTAATGTAGGTATAGGTAATTGGCAGTATGGAGATCGTTAGGAAATAATCGAATATATATACGAAATGCCTTGAATGCGTAACGATTCCTCGAGATGAATGAAAGTATGTTTAGATGAACATTCTGGCTGTAGGTTGACAGGTAAGTATGTCTTCATCAAGACATGAGGTAAAAAGCATGTTCTCCTACGTAATGTAATCTCCCGTTGACTTAATATATTGAATTAAATAGGCTGTTGTGCTTGTCGAATAAATCAAGATTCGTTTTAGAAAGAGAGAAAATGAAAACTAAATTCCATCATTGTCGATTAACAAGGAGACAGAAATGAAAAGATGTAAGCAAATTGTAACTTACATCAGACGAGCGGTAAATGTTTCTTGAGATGTTCCTAAAAATGCATTTTCTTGTGACATGGTATGGCTATAACCTATAATGTACCAACTGTGTGGAGGATTTGCACCAAGATTATATACATTGGATGGTATCACCTGTTATGTTTGTTCTTCGATCGAAAAATATGTATTATAAATATGTACTGAAATTAAGATATAATAGAGAATTTACATTGGATATTAATAAAGATTTCTTGGTTCAAAGGATATTTGTTGCTATGATACATTGAGTGAAGCCAGGATCCATATACATCTAATTGATTCTAGGAGGCCAAGTAATAACGCGTATTCTTCTCCATCTCTCCTGGTCAACGGACAAGCATGCTGCACTAAAAATTAACCGCCAAGTAACATCCTCGGCAATATTGGACCATCGAGTGGGCACTAGTCCACGGCCACTCTTTTCTGTGATATTTTCAAGGATAATCAGTTTTCCTGAACTTTCCTTCCCACGACGCACTAGGTGTCCAAAGAATCCGGTAATTCTTTGTTTACATAGGGATGATACCATACATCTCAGATAGAGCTCTTAATAATAATAAACTCTTTGGTGCAAAATGACATTTAAGGTATGTGCAACATCCTTCGCCAGCAACATATTTCAAAAGAATCATCCTTTTACGGTCGAGTACCTTTGAGTGTTCATGTCTCAGTTCCATACAGAAATACTAAACTGGGTACTGTCCCCGTTATCCGGATAGTAGGCTGTCAGATATCCGCCCCCTCAATCGGATTGCCAATAATCAAACGCACCGGCACAGCTACATCAATGAAAATGGCACTGACAGATACTTTCGAGATTAGAGCACGATAGTTAGCAAGAAATTATTGTGGAACACACCAAAATATACGGGGGTTCATACTTACCTTTACTTACCTCTTAAATTTATCTCGGGGACTGGGTTGTCAACTGGATCACTTAAAGTATGCCCTCACAATAACCTCCACCATGATATTTAAAATGAACCATAACGAAGACGAGAAACTTTAAACTGCACAATAATTTATTTCACAAAAAGAATGATTTTAACAAAAATAAAACAACAAAATCCACGTGGCAATCAGAAGCCATCGACCACATAACCATGTCCTCCTGTAGGATTGGTATACTCTACATACAATGTTTCAGCTTTCTCAAGCTCAAAATAACGTAATTATAATAATGCACTTGGAATGGAAACGGGATTTGGGACGAGACACATATATCAATTGGTTTGCGTGTTTATATAGTTCATATTTTATTTATAGCCACAAGGCTATAATGTAAACGTCCTTGGCCTCTATCATACAGTTGTCCGGGCCAGCTGCAATGCACCTGCATCGTCAAGTGGACTCACCTGTCCGTTCAACCCTAGCATAAGCGAGTTCCATCAGAGCTTAGCTCTCCTTTCAAAACACGTTAAATGTCCACATCTCAACTGAAATATTATCACGCAAATCCTTTAAATGCTCCATTCAAACACCAGTGGATTACTCCAACAATCCCAAATCATATTTAATTGTTCAATCCACTTGCTTAATTAGCGTTGTTTAGAGTATAAAAACAAAACTCTTAATGTTA
Source organism: Meconema thalassinum (assembly GCA_946902985.2). Lineage (NCBI taxonomy): Eukaryota > Metazoa > Arthropoda > Insecta > Orthoptera > Tettigoniidae > Meconema > Meconema thalassinum. The sequence goes on from OX336397.1 coordinate 151,668,872, forward strand.
ATAACAAAAGTTCATTAATTATTTATAACAATAATAAATTGTTTATAACAATGTCAAACGACAATTAAAAAACTTATACACGCCTCTATTAATCCCTTTCATTTCATATTATTTAACAAAGATATTTACAAAATTATTTACAATATTATATTGTTTATATTATTTATACAAGAAATACATTAAACCACACGTTTATCCGGTTGATAATTACTCAAATCGTGGTGATATAATCGACCAATGAAGGTTAGTTATATTTAACTGTCAAATTCAGGTTTAATAAAGTTTAATAATTATTATTAATATTTGTGACGGTAACCTACATTCAAAATCTTCATCTCAAATTATTTAACACTCTTGTTAACTTTAACAGTATCTTCACATGAATAACTTTCAAAGAACCAGGACAATACATTCAGCGGAAAAATACTTCGCTCAAAACGCACAAAATTGCTCAACAATTGGCCCAGAATTCATCATATATCTTCATATATATGGCATCAAAATCTCCCAAATTACATACAAAAACCTCCACTCATAAATTCAACAACTTCATTTATTACTGTGGGAACCTCCTTCATTATTCAAGGGCATTACTCATCAGCGACTTTTACAGGTCCACTGAACTAACGATTATATACTGCTCAAAAAAATTAAAGCACCACTTTTTTCAATGGCCACCAGATTTTGAAAAGTTGACCTACAAGCTCGAAATCTCAGTATGACGTTTGTCCTGACGCCTACCAAGCATATGCTTCAGCACAACTCCCCAACTTGAGTAGTTTCGGGGTAGCACCCCGAAAACCAGCCCATTTTCGAAAACCGCAAATTGAAGTTTGCGAAAAACGCTGCAGGACTTGTCGCAGGTTGCCAAAGCAGTCGAAAATGAATGAGTCTTGCTCTTAAAGGTTCCACAAACACGTAGAAATCGTTACATTTGACGTTTGGGCATTTTCAACCCCCTTCATCATCCCCTAAACATGGACTACCATTGGGGGCGTCTGAGAAGGTACCGGGTGTGTTTAACCATCTGAAAACCTGCACACCGTCCTCAGTTGCTGATTGCAGTAAGTTCTTAAGGCCTCCGGCAATGTCCACACCCCCTAACACCCTCAACTGGCATGGGACCAAACCACCCCCTCTCGATTCACCCCTAAGGAAGGTTTTAATCGAGATGTTTATCAGTGCTGTGAATGCGGGGGTCTTCCCCTACCGTTTCAAAAAAGGAGCTGTGCCTTTGCAACCACCCCTTCCCCTGCAACCCCCGTTTGTATGATTTTTCGAATCAGGCCCTTTTTAAGGGCTGAAACGAGGTCTTAATCGCTGAAAGGGCTGTAAAGATCCTTAGAAGTAGTGGTGACACGAAATCAACCCCTTCCCATCGATGATTGACATTCCGTCCCCCAAATTCGAAATTTTTTAACCCCCAACCCTCCCTGTCTGGACGCGTAACGCGTCATGGCAGAATTTTCAGAGTTGGATGGAAATGAAGCTTATGGCCTGCAATGGAGCCGAAAACAGCAGGTTGGATAGAAATTCATCGGTAGGTTGGGAAACGGGACCAAAATTTTTCAAAAAAGTGTACAGCCTACAGTAAGTACGCCCATACATAGGCAACCCACATCACGTCCGTGCGTGTGGGTTGCCTATGATCGGCAATAGGTTACAAACTTGGGCAATGAGAGAAAAATGACGTGATGTGGGCTGCCTATGCATTGGTGTACTTACTAGAGGCTGTTAACTTTTTTTAAAACTTTTGGGTCCCGTTTCCCACCCTACCGATGAATTTCCATCCAACCTGCTGTTTTCGGCTCCATGTCAGTCCATAAGCTTCATTTCCATCCAACTCTGAAAACTCTGCCATGACGCGTTACGCGTCCAGACAGGGAGGGTTGGGGGTGCAAAAATTTCGAATTTGGGGGACGGAATGTCAATCATCGATCGGAAGGGGTTGATTTCGTGTCACCACTACTTCTAAGGACCTTTACAGCACTTTCAGCGATTAAGACCTCGTTTCAGCCCTTAAAACGGGCCTGATTCGAAAAATCATACAAACGGGGGTTGCAGGGGAAGGGGTGGTGACAAAGGCACAGCACCTTTTTTTAAACGGTAGGGGAAGACCCCCGCATTCACAGCACTGATAAACATCTCGATTAAAACCTTCCTTATGGGTGAATCGAGAGGGGGTGGTTTGGTCCCATGCCAGTTGAGGGTGTTAGGGGGTGTGGACATTGCCGGAGGCCTTAAGAACTTACTGCAATCAGCAACTGAGGACGGTGTGCAGGTTTTCAGATGGTTAAACACACCCGGTACCTTCTCAGACGCCCCCAATGGTAGTCCATGTTTAGGGGATGATGAAGGGGGTTGAAAATGTCCAAACGTCAAATGTAACGATTTCTACGTGTTTGTGGAACCTTTAAGAGCAAGACTCATTCATTTTCGACTGCTTTGGCAACCTGCGACAAGTCCTGTAGCGTTTTTCGCAAACTTCAATTTGCGGTTTTCGAAAATGGGCTGGTTTTCGGGGTGCTACCCCGAAACTACTCAAGTTGGGGAGTTGTGCTGACGCATATGCTTGGTAGGCGACAGGACAAACGTCATACTGAGATTTCGAGCTTGTAGGTCAACTTTTCAAAATTTGGTGGCCTTTGAAAAAAGTGGTGCTTTAATTTTTTTGAGCAGTATACATCCATTGTTCCTCTTCAAAAATTCTTATATTCATCAATTGTATTAATGTCTGTTATTATTTAACCTTCGTGGGTTTCATTCATGAATCGATATGAAGTAAAAATTTGCCAATCACAAATAAATTTAATAGCAAATACGATTAGACACTCCTCCCTGGTCTATCAAAATTGAGATTAATATCATCAAAGTAACGCAGTATAAAAATACTATCTTCAATCAAAGTTCATCTAAACTGCATAAATGGTCGAATAGAATACAATTAGATTGTGGAATGCAAACATTATTGTTCCAATCTATAATTGAGAAAAACTCCTATCAAATGTTCATTACTATAGTGTATTCAATAAATCGTAATCAAAGTTCATATTTCATAAAATTGTCTATAATGCAATGATAAATGTCTATGTTGCAATCATGTTCATAAGACGACTAGTATTTCAAAGATCGTCGATAACGTATTAGATTTTAACGCTCTAAAATCTGTAATCATTCTTCTCTCTTGAGGATGACAGAAAATTGGTCAAAGTAATTTACTGAATAGAATTACTTTAATAAAATGACACGCTGTCTGAATTCAAATCTGCCATAGCAAATCGTTAACTTTACAGTCAAATCGTGACTACAAAAATATGCAAATTACTGAAAGAATCTAAATTATCAGTCTTAACTGATCCAAAATTATTTAAGTATGCCAATGACATAACAATGTCTCAACAAATCGTAGAAAAAGGCATAAATCATCGAAGTGTACTGAGTACAGAAATATCCAGCAAGAAAATGGGGCAAAAGATAGGACAGAAAAAATATGGGAAAATGGTTGCTCAGATATCGCTACATGACTCAAATAATACAAGAAACGTTCACGACTACCTTATCTGTTGATTGAAGTTCTAGAGGAAAGTTTTCAAAGAAAACTGCTGTTGGTTCCATTTCACCAGCGTGAAGATTTGCTCCGACCTCGAACCTGGAATCAGCGTCCTCGGAGAATCGAACTGCTTCCTCCTCCGGAAATTGCACTGCTCCATGTATACGAAAGACATCCTTCTGGCAAAACTCTTCTTTATGAGCCGGGTCCACCCTGGCCTCTCTTGAAAGTTCCCTGAAGTTCCAGTCGTAATTCGCCATGAAGTTTATTGCAGTTATTTCCGCAGAAATATTCATAATCGTGGAGTATGATGATATTTCCACTGTCATTTGATATAATTCAGCGATGGATTCACGATGCATGAGTGTAGTTGGATGTTCACTACATGCTCGCTTTTGTAGAATGACGATTAACGAAGTTCCATGCTGTTACTTCACTCATTCGATATATGTCCCAATTGCATTAAAGCCTTAGCCTTCCATCTCAACTTCTGTTATAATCATTGAAAGCACTGCAAGATTATAATGTTCCATAGTAGAATGTATCGTTGTATTACCAAACGTATTCTCCAATATCACGGTTGTAACACGTGTCAGCCGTAGTGTATACTGTGGAATTTTAAAAGTGCTTCTCAGGTGGCGAGAAAATCACTTTTGTCTGCAGCCTTAAAATGTCAATATCTTTCAAAGTATAACTGTGAAATTGTTCAAATCTTCTACACACCTCAATGTTGTACTGCCCAATTGAATTAAAATAAAGGCAGAAGTTAACTCTTTATATCTTATCTCGTAGAAACGTTAATGTGAGCGTTACAACTTCACCTAGTTTCGAACAGCGTAAAATGGAACTGCTCCGTGTTCGTTCGATGCGCCGGGCTTTAACCTCACGCTAAAGATGACTTGCTTCACTTATTCACTCGAAAATGACTATATAACATCTGAAATATATATGCGGTATCAGCGGTATGAGAGATATGAGAGATATGAGAGCTCCTCTCTCCTATGCACGACCTTTTATCAACTTCTTAAGGGGCGTATCCATCCCTTCCATAGTTCGTTCCTCCGTCATCTGCTAGAAGTTTCAACTTTGGCTATACTTGACGGATTTTCAAATTTCAAAAACTCAAAATTAATTTCTTCAAAATTCCAAATCAATGCCATAACTGAAAATAGTTTTCCACAAATCTGCATGCCAAAAGCAATCAAATATCGTAGTTTCAGCAATCTCCGTCTTCCTTCCAAACTATCGTTCATTGGTTCGAGTCTCTCCTCCAATAGCGTAACTTCTTCCTTAGCACAATACCTTGTTTCCTGCGACTGCGTCGTAAATCTCAGATCTTTCTCGAACAAAATCATGACGTCACCAATAATCTCAGCTCCACCAGCCTACTTGCATGAAGTCTACGTCATCCGTGCCTACGTCATGAATATCCACGTCACAACTATGACATTCATAACTTTATTCATTTATGCCAATACAGCCATCGTGGTCTCAATATAATTCAATTTACGGGGGCATTCTCCCTTCACCACGTTTTAAAAACAGTTGCAAATTGTTTTTAAACTCTGTGTTATCAATATCTCAATTCACTTGAACACGAAATTGAATTATTATTGGCTTACTCTTGTATGATATTTCTTCTATGTTCCTTAATCATAAATCTCTTCTTCTCTGGTTTGTGTGTGGCTAATGTATTCTCTCCTCTCTACTGTCTCTTCTGTCCTGAATTTCTGTTTTCCAAGTTCTGCTGACTTGTAGAAGGACCAGGATCGATCACTACATCCTGTCTTTTCTTTCGGTTTTCAGCTTCCTTTTCTCGTAATTCCTTCAGATACTGCTGACTTTCTTTCTCTCTTTCTTGATACTTGTCGGGTGTCATAACCTGACCTTGAGAATTCTGATTCTGATTCTGGTACTGGTTATTTCGATTGTAGTTTCTATTATAACCATTGTTGTAGTATCTACCTCTTCCGTTGTTATAATTCCCTCTATTATTATTCCAGCCTCGTCTTTGCTGATATGGACGGTAACCTTGGGATCTGTTGTTGCGGAAATAATTATTCCTGTGAGGACCTACATTTTCAGTTTTTTCTTCCTCAGGCATATCAGTTTGCTGCACTTGATCCATGTAGACTGTATTAACGTCTTTGAATTCGTGCCTCTGACCTTTTTGTACCAAATTTGGCATTGGACTCGTGTAGTCAAGCCTTCTCAATAATTCGTCCATACTGGTCAAATCTCTGATATTTGACGATATGATCAGTCTTCTTACTTCCACAGGTAGCATACGTGAAATCGCATCTATCAACTGCTCTGTTGACAATGGGGGTTGCAAAAATCTCAAGCGTGATAGCTGACTCGTGAAGAAATCAGCGTACCGTGTTGGAAGAGTACCTGAATACTTCCTCGAGTATACCTCAGCTCTTAACGAATTCTGAGCTTCTATTGACCAGAATCGTTTTATCAGTGCTTCTGAAAATTCGTCAAAATTGCTGAAAGTGTACCAAAATGCTCTAAACCTTTCAAGGGGTCTTCCAGCTAGAAATCTTTCTACGATTCTCATCTCTCTCTCTCTAGGAATGTGGGCTTCTATGAAATAGTCTTTAAGATTCCTGATATATTCGATCGGTGTGAGACTATCAGTGTTGCTAAATTTTTGAGGTTTGTCTTCAAAATTCCGAATGACTGTCACATTTCTCGGATATGAATCCATATAATGTTTCCCACTATCACGATACTTCCATTCAGGTTCAATATTCCTATCCTCTTCTTCTTCCCTGAATCTGGATATACGTTCCTCAGGACTAATATCTCTCTCTCTTCTGTAGTGAGGTTACATCTTCTCACGTAATTTCTATCCTCTTCACCAGACAATCCTTCAGTATCCTTGTCTGTGTTTTCCGTGATGACTTTCCTAATCAACTCTTCCTTATAAGTTTCCATCATGCTAGCTTCTCCTAGTTTCAAATTCTGAAGTTTGCTCGTAGTTTCATTAACATCAGAGACAACCTTATGAATCTGTTCCTCTAACGCAGTTTTTAATGCTTGCACGTCCTGACCTATCTGAGTTCTATCCTCTACCTGCTTTTCGGAAAGCGAATCCATCCTTACATTCAAGTCTTTCCTGATCTGAACTACTTCATTATTAATGTCTACTTGTGTACTGGCAAGTTTTCTTTCAATTCGCTCCTGAATCTGATCGACATGTTCCCCACTTGACCTGTTCCATTCATCTTTCCAAACCGTTACATTTGCAGTTAACATTTCCGCGATATCTACCTCAAAGTCTTCCTTAAGTAAACGATTGTGATCTAATACTTGGGTTCTCATGACCTCTACATCGTATTTTAAACCAGCTAAAGAAGCTGTCGTCCTAACAGACTCGTCAACTAATCGAGTTGTTAATGCACTAATGTTACGAGTACAAAGGGTTTTTGAAGTTTCAATTTCTTCCCTAACTTTGTTAACATCAGTTTGAACTTTAGCAATGTCTACAAAAACAGTATTGACTTCTACTTGTATTTTATTGATATCGCTTTGCATATCATTAACATCTGAATGAATATTATTGATGTCAACTTGAACATTTGACACATCAGATCGAGCATTTCTAACCTCTCTTTGAACTTCCTCTACTTTGTCTTGTACAGTAGCAACATCATTCCTAACAACAATTACTTCAGCTCTAGCACATGAAATATCACCCCGGACATTAGCAACATCAAGATTCAACATAGTAAGATCTTCCTGTACCTTAGAAACATCATTTTTAACATCAGACACATCTTTATGCACATTGGATAAATCTTTATGGACATTGGACACGTCTGAGCGCATGTCAGTTACAGCATTCTTGATTCCCTGGGTATTGATCTGTAAACGCGACACATTATTTTCTAGGTTTGCAGAACTGGTCTGAAGAACCTTCAAACTTTCATCCAGCCTAATAGACAAATTACTAGCATTCCTAGCTTCCATCTCCTCCATTCTAATAGACATATTACTAGCATTCTCCTCCATCATCTGCTTCATTCTACTAGCACTCCTAGCTTCCATCTCCCTCGCACTTTCATTCATGCTAGCTTTCAACTCCTCTAACATCTTCCTCATACTCTCATCTGCCATTTCAATAATATTTCAATAATAAACTGCTTTAGGGACATACATCAAACAGAGCAAAATAACAACATCTGAGCAACATTTTTCACCATATATAAGTTTTGAGCAATTTTCTGTCTTAAATCTAACTTATAATTACCTTATGATTAACCTTCGTAGACACTTCATGTTGAAATAAACTCAAGCACATGTTCAAGTTTCTTTGGTTCATTTTAAAATATCCTAACACAAATAATTTACATTTACAATCCAAATAGTTTAATTTTATCTTTAATATGACTACACATGTCATAAGCCGGTCAAATAAAATAAGATTCCAGATCATAGGCGATTTTTCTAAGTTTCCAGCCTATTTAACCTCTCTCAAGTTGTATAAGATCTGATCTTTTCTGAGTGTCATTTTCCTAATACAATACAACATTTTATTCCTATATAATCACACTCTCAAATTCTACAATTGGCTAAGACATCTAACAAAGAATCAACCTCTTTATTTGAGTCTTCACAATCCCTTTGACATCGATAACTTGGTAATATAATGTTATTCGAACACTCCACAAAAATTGCGGTGCCAATTCTACTGCAATAACTTGGTAATCCAATGTTTTGCTGATCGTGCCAATCGAGCCAATCGTGCCCCACACGTTGATTGCGCCAATCCTACTGTCCCCGTTATCCGGATAGTAGGCTGTCAGATATCCGCCCCCTCAATCGGAATGCCAATAATCAAACGCACCGGCACAGCTACATCAATGAAAATGGCGCTGACAGATACTATCGAGATTAGAGCACAATAGTTAACAAGAAATTATTGTGGAACACACCAAAATATACGGGGGTTCATACTTACCTTTACTTACCCCTTAAATTTATCTCGGGGACTGGGTTGTCAACTGGATCACTTAAAGTATGTCCTCACAATAACCTCCACCATGATATTTAAAATGAACCATAACGAAGACGAGAAACTTTAAACTGCACAATAATGTATTTCACAAAAAGAATGATTTTAACAAAAATAAAACAACAAAATCCACGTGGCAATCAGAAGCCATCGACCACATAACCATGTCCTCCTGTAGGACTGGTATACTCTACATACAATGTTTCAGCTTTCTCAAGCTCAAAATAACGTAATTATAATAATGCACTTGGAATGGAAACGGGATTTGGGACGAGACACATATATCAATTGGTTTGCGTGTTTATATACTTCATATTTTATTTATAGCCACAAGGCTATTATGTAAACGTCCTTGGCCTCTATCATACAGTTGTCCGGGCCAGCTGCAATGCACCTGCATCGTCAAGTGGACTCACCTGTCCGTTCAACCCTAGCATAAGCGAGTTCCATCAGAGCTTAGCTCTCCTTTCAAAACACGTTAAATGTCCACATCTCAACTGAAATATTATCACGCAAATCCTTTAAATGCTCCATTCAAACACCAGTGGATTACTCCAACAATCCCAAATCATATTTAATTGTTCAATCCACTTGCTTAATTAGCGTTGTTTAGAGTATAAAAACAAAACTCTTAATGTTAATAACAAAAGTTCATTAATTATTTATAACAATAATAAATTGTTTATAACAATGTCAAACGACAATTAAAAAACTTATACACGCCTCTATTAATCCCTTTCATTTCATATTATTTAACAAAGATATTTACAAAATTATTTACAATATTATATTGTTTATATTATTTATACAAGAAATACATTAAACCACACGTTTATCCGGTTGATAATTACTCAAATCGTGGTGATATAATCGACCAATGAAGGTTAGTTATATTTAACTGTCAAATTCAGGTTTAATAAGGTTTAATAATTATTATTAATATTTGTGACGGTAACCTCCATTCAAAATCTTCATCTCAAATTATTTAACACTCTTGTTAACTTTAACAGTATCTTCACATGAATAACTTTCAAAGAACCAGGACAATACATTCAGCGGAAAAATACTTCGCTCAAAACGCACAAAATTGCTCAACAATTGGCCCAGAATTCATCATATATCTTCATATATATGGCATCAAAATCTCCCAAATTACATACAAAAACCTCCACTCATAAATTCAACAACTTCATTTATTACTGTGGGAACCTCCTTCATTATTCAAGGGCATTACTCATCAGCGACTTTTACAGGTCCACTGAACTAACGATTATACATCCATTGTTCCTCTTCAAAAATTCTTATATTCATCAATTGTATTAATGTCTGTTATTATTTAACCTTCGTGGGTTTCATTCATGAATCGATATGAAGTAAAAATTTGCCAATCACAAATAAATTTAATAGCAAATACGATTAGACACTCCTCCCTGGTCTATCAAAATTGAGATTAATATCATCAAAGTAACGCAGTATAAAAATACTATCTTCAATCAAAGTTCATCTAAACTGCATAAATGGTCGAATAGAATACAATTAGATTGTGGAATGCAAACATTATTGTTCCAATCTATAATTGAGAAAAACTCCTATCAAATGTTCATTACTATAGTGTATTCAATAAATCGTAATCAAAGTTCATATTTCATAAAATTGTCTATAATGCAATGATAAATGTCTATGTTGCAATCATGTTCATAAGACGACTAGTATTTCAAAGATCGTCGATAACGTATTAGATTTTAACGCTCTAAAATCTTTAATCATTCTTCTTTCTTGAGGATGACAGAAAATTGGTCAAAGTAATTTACTGAATAGAATTACTTTAATAAAATGACACGCTGTCTGAATTCAAATCTGCCATAGCAAATCGTTAACTTTACAGTCAAATCGTGACTACAAAAATATGCAAATTACTGAAAGAATCTAAATTATCAGTCTTAACTGATCCAAAATTATTTAAGTATGCCAATGACATAACAATGTCTCAACAAATCGTAGAAAAAGGCATAAATCATCGAAGTGTACTGAGTACAGAAATATCCAGCAAGAAAATGGGGCAAAAGATAGGACAGAAAAAATATGGGAAAATGGTTGCTCAGATATCGCTACATGACTCAAATAATACAAGAAACGTTCACGACTACCTTATCTGTTGATTGAAGTTCTAGAGGAAAGTTTTCAAAGAAAACTGCTGTTGGTTCCATTTCACCAGCGTGAAGATTTGCTCCGACCTCGAACCTGGAATCAGCGTCCTCGGAGAATCGAACTGCTTCCTCCTCCGGAAATTGCACTGCTCCATGTATACGAAAGACATCCTTCTGGCAAAACTCTTCTTTATGAGCCGGGTCCACCCTGGCCTCTCTTGAAAGTTCCCTGAAGTTCCAGTCGTAATTCGCCATGAAGTTTATTGCAGTTATTTCCGCAGAAATATTCATAATCGTGTAGTATGATGATATTTCCACTGTCATTTGATATAATTCAGCGATGGATTCACGATGCATGAGTGTAGTTGGATGTTCACTACATGCTCGCTTTTGTAGAATGACGATTAACGAAGTTCCATGCTGTTACTTCACTCATTCGATATATGTCCCAATTGCATTAAAGCCTTAGCCTTCCATCTCAACTTCTGTTATAATCATTGAAAGCACTGCAAGATTATAATGTTCCATAGTAGACTGTATCGTTGTATTACCAAACGTATTCTCCAATATCACGGTTGTAACACGTGTCAGCCGTAGTGTATACTGTGGAATTTTAAAAGTGCTTCTCAGGTGGCGAGAAAATCGCTTTTGTCTGCAGCCTTAAAATGTCAATATCTTTCAAAGTATAACTGTGAAATTGTTCAAATCTTCTACACACCTCAATGTTGTACTGCCCAATTGAATTAAAATAAAGGCAGAAGTTAACTCTTTATATCTTATCTCGTAGAAACGTTAATGTGAGCGTTACAACTTCACCTAGTTTCGAACAGCGTAAAATGGAACTGCTCCGTGTTCGTTCGATGCGCCGGGCTTTAACCTCACGCTAAAGATGACTTGCTTCACTTATTCACTCGAAAATGACTATATAACATCTGAAATATATATGTGGTATCAGCGGTATGAGAGATATGAGAGATATGAGAGCTCCTCTCTCCTGTGCACGACCTTTTATCAACTTCTTAAGGGGCGTATCCATCCCTTCCATAGTTCGTTCCTCCGTCATCTGCTAGAAGTTTCAACTTTGGCTATACTTGACGGATTTTCAAATTTCAAAAACTCAAAATTAATTTCTTCAAAATTCCAAATCAATGCCATAACTGAAAATAGTTTTCCACAAATCTGCATGCCAAAAGCAATCAAATATCGTAGTTTCAGCAATCTCCGTCTTCCTTCCAAACTATCGTTCATTGGTTCGAGTCTCTCCTCCAATAGCGTAACTTCTTCCTTAGCACAATACCTTGTTTCCTGCGACTGCGTCGTAAATCTCAGATCTTTCTCGAACAAAATCATGACGTCACCAATAATCTCAGCTCCACCAGCCTACTTGCATGAAGTCTACGTCATCCGTGCCTACGTCACGAATATCCACGTCACAACAATGACATTCATAACTTTATTCATTTATGCCAATACAGCCATCGTGGTCTCAATATAATTCAATTTACGGGGGCATTCTCCCTTCACCACGTTTTAAAAACAGTTGCAAATTGTTTTTAAACTCTGTGGTATCAATATCTCAATTCACTTGAACAGGAAATTGAATTATTATTGGCTTACTCTTGTATGATATTTCTTCTATGTTCCTTAATCATAAATCTCTTCTTCTCTGGTTTGTGTGTGGCTAATGTATTCTCTCCTCTCTACTGTCTCTTCTGTCCTGAATTTCTGTTTTCCAAGTTCTGCTGACTTGTAGAAGGACCAGGATCGATCACTACATCCTGTCTTTTCTTTCGGTTTTCAGCTTCCTTTTCTCGTAATTCCTTCAGATACTGCTGACTTTCTTTCTCTCTTTCTTGATACTTGTCGGGTGTCATAACCTGACCTTGAGAATTCTGATTCTGATTCTGGTACTGGTTATTTCGATTGTAGTTTCTATTATAACCATTGTTGTAGTATCTACCTCTTCCGTTGTTATAATTCCCTCTATTATTATTCCAGCCTCGTCTTTGCTGATATGGACGGTAACCTTGGGATCTGTTGTTGCGGAAATAATTATTCCTGTGAGGACCTACATTTTCAGTTTTTTCTTCCTCAGGCTTATCAGTTTGCTGCACTTGATCCATGTAGACTGTATTAACGTCTTTGAATTCGTGCCTCTGACCTTTTTGTACCAAATTTGGCATTGGACTCGTGTAGTCAAGCCTTCTCAATAATTCGTCCATACTGGTCAAATCTCTGATATTTGACGATATGATCAGTCTTCTTACTTCCACAGGTAGCATACGTGAAATCGCATCTATCAACTGCTCTGTTGACAATGGGGTTGCAAAAATCTCAAGCGTGATAGCTGACTCGTGAAGAAATCAGCGTACCGTGTTGGAAGAGTACCTGAATACTTCCTCGAGTATACCTCAGCTCTTAACGAATTCTGAGCTTCTATTGACCAGAATCGTTTTATCAGTGCTTCTGAAAATTCGTCAAAATTGCTGAAAGTGTACCAAAATGCTCTAAACCATTCAAGGGGTCTTCCAGCTAGAAATCTTTCTACGATTCTCATCTCTCTCTCTCTAGGAATGTGGGCTTCTATGAAATAGTCTTTAAGATTCCTGATATATTCGATCGGTGTGAGACTATCAGTGTTGCTAAATTTTTGAGGTTTGTCTTCAAAATTCCGAATGACTGTCACATTTCTCGGATATGAATCCATATAATGTTTCCCACTATCACGATACTTCCATTCAGGTTCAATATTCCTATCCTCTTCTTCTTCCCTGAATCTGGATATACGTTCCTCAGGACTAATATCTCTCTCTTCTGTAGCGAGGTTACATCTTCTCACGTAATTTCTATCCTCTTCACCAGTCAATCCTTCAGTATCCTTGTCTGTGTTTTCCGTGATGACTTTCCTAATCAACTCTTCCTTATAGGTTTCCATCATGCTAGCTTCTCCTAGTTTCAAATTCTGAAGTTTGCTCGTAGTTTCATTAACATCAGAGACAACCTTATGAATCTGTTCCTCTAACGCAGTTTTTAATGCTTGCACGTCCTGACCTATCTGAGTTCTATCCTCTACCTGCTTTTCGGATAGCGAATCCATCCTTACATTCAAGTCTTTCCTGATCTGAACTACTTCATTATTAATGTCTACTTGTGTACTGGCAAGTTTTCTTTCAATTCGCTCCTGAATATGATCGACATGTTCCCCACTTGACCTGTTCCATTCATCTTTCCAAACCGTTACATTTGCAGTTAACATTTCCGCGATATCTACCTCAATGTCTTCCTTAAGTAAACGATTGTGATCTAATACTTGGGTTCTCATGACCTCTACATCGTATTTTAAACCAGCTAAAGAAGCTGTCGTCCTAACAGACTCGTCAACTAATCGAGTTGTTAATGCACTAATGTTACGAGTACAAAGGGTTTTTGAAGATTCAATTTCTTCCCTAACTTTGTTAACATCAGTTTGAACTTTAGCAATGTCTACAAAAACAGTATTGACTTCTACTTGTATTTTATTGATATCGCTTTGCATATCATTAACATCTGAATGAATATTATTGATGTCAACTTGAACATTTGACACATCAGTTCGAGCATTTCTAACCTCTCTTTGAACTTCCTCTACTTTGTCTTGTACAGTAGCAACATCATTCCTAACAACAATTACTTCAGCTCTAGCACATGAAATATCACCCCGGACATTAGCAACATCAAGATTCAACATAGTAAGATCTTCCTGTACCTTAGAAACATCATTTTTAACATCAGACACATCTTTATGCACATTGGATAAATCTTTATGGACATTGGACACGTCTGAGCGCATGTCAGTTACAGCATTCTTGATTCCCTGGGTATTGATCTGTAAACGCGACACATTATTTTCTAGGTTTGCAGAACTGGTCTGAAGAACCTTCAAACTTTCATCCAGCCTAATAGACAAATTACTAGCATTCCTAGCTTCCATCTCCTCCATTCTAATAGACATATTACTAGCATTCTCCTCCATCATCTGCTTCATTCTACTAGCACTCCTAGCTTCCATCTCCCTCGCACTTTCATTCATGCTAGTTTTCAACTCCTCTAACATCATCCTCATACTCTCATCTGCCATTTCAATAATATTTCAATAATAAACTGCTTTAGGGACATACATCAAACAGAGCAAAATAACAACATCTGAGCAACATTTTTCACCATATATAAGTTTTGAGCAATTTTCTGTCTTAAATCTAACTTATAATTACCTTATGATTAACCTTCGTAGACACTTCATGTTGAAATAAACTCAAGCACATGTTCAAGTTTCTTTGGTTCATTTTAAAATATCCTAACACAAATAATTTACATTTACAATCCAAATAGTTTAATTTTATCTTTAATATGACTACACATGTCATAAGCCGGTCAAATAAAATAAGATTCCAGATCATAGGCGATTTTTCTAAGTTTCCAGCCTATTTAACCTCTCTCAAGTTGTATAAGATCTGATCTTTTCTGAGTGTCATTTTCCTAATACAATACAACATTTTATTCCTATATAATCACACTCTCAAATTCTACAATTGGCTAAGACATCTAACAAAGAATCAACCTCTTTATTTGAGTCTTCACAATCCCTTTGACATCGATAACTTGGTAATCCAATGTTATTCGAACACTCCACAAAAATTGCGGTGCCAATTCTACTGCAATAACTTGGTAATCCAATGTTTTGCTGATCGTGCCAATCGAGCCAATCGTGCCCCACACGTTGATTGCGCCAATCCTACTGTCCCCGTTATCCGGATAGTAGGCTGTCAGATATCCGCCCCCTCAATCGGATTGCCAATAATCAAACGCACCGGCACAGCTACATCAATGAAAATGGCACTGACAGATACTATCGAGATTAGAGCACAATAGTTAACAAGAAATTATTGTGGAACACACCAAAATATACGGGGGTTCATACTTACCTTTACTTACCTCTTAAATTTATCTCGGGGACTGGGTTGTCAACTGGATCACTTAAAGTATGCCCTCACAATAACCTCCACCATGATATTTAAAATGAACCATGACGAGAAACTTTAAACTGCACAATAATTTATTTCACAAAAAGAATGATTTTAACAAAAATAAAACAACAAAATCCACGTGGCAATCAGAAGCCATCGACCACATAACCATGTCCTCCTGTAGGACTGGTATACTCTACATACAATGTTTCAGCTTTCTCAAGCTCAAAATAACGTAATTATAATAATGCACTTGGAATGGAAACGGGATTTGGGACGAGACACATATATCAATTGGTTTGCGTGTTTATATACTTCATATTTTATTTATAGCCACAAGGCTATTATGTAAACGTCCTTGGCCTCTATCATACAGTTGTCCGGGCCAGCTGCAATGCACCTGCATCGTCAAGTGGACTCACCTGTCCGTTCAACCCTAGCATAAGCGAGTTCCATCAGAGCTTAGCTCTCCTTTCAAAACACGTTAAATGTCCACATCTCAACTGAAATATTATCACGCAAATCCTTTAAATGCTCCATTCAAACACCAGTGGATTACTCCAACAATCCCAAATCATATTTAATTGTTCAATCCACTTGCTTAATTAGCGTTGTTAAGAGTATAAAAACAAAACTCTTAATGTTAATAACAAAAGTTCATTAATTATTTATAACAATAATAAATTGTTTATAACAATGTCAAACGACAATTAAAAAACTTATACACGCCTCTATTAATCCCTTTCATTTCATATTATTTAACAAAGATATTTACAAAATTATTTACAATATTATATTGTTTATATTATTTATACAAGAAATACATTAAACCACACGTTTATCCGGTTGATAATTACTCAAATCGTGGTGATATAATCGACCAATGAAGGTTAGTTATATTTAACTGTCAAATTCAGGTTTAATAAGGTTTAATAATTATTATTAATATTTGTGACGGTAACCTCCATTCAAAATCTTCATCTCAAATTATTTAACACTCTTGTTAACTTTAACAGTATCTTCACATGAATAACTTTCAAAGAACCAGGACAATACATTCAGCGGAAAAATACTTCGCTCAAAACGCACAAAATTGCTCAAAAATTTGGCCCAGAATTCATCATATATCTTCATATATATGGCATCAAAATCTCCCAAATTACATACAAAAACCTCCACTCATAAATTCAACAACTTCATTTATTACTGTGGGAACCTCCTTCATTATTCAAGGGCATTACTCATCAGCGACTTTTACAGGTCCACTGAACTAACGATTATACATCCATTGTTCCTCTTCAAAAATTCTTATATTCATCAATTGTATTAATGTCTGTTATTATTTAACCTTCGTGGGTTTCATTCATGAATCGATATGAAGTAAAAATTTGCCAATCACAAATAAATTTAATAGCAAATACGATTAGACACTCCTCCCTGGTCTATCAAAATTGAGATTAATATCATCAAAGTAACGCAGTATAAAAATACTATCTTCAATCAAAGTTCATCTAAACTGCATAAATGGTCGAATAGAATACAATTAGATTGTGGAATGCAAACATTATTGTTCCAATCTATAATTGAGAAAAACTCCTATCAAATGTTCATTACTATAGTGTATTCAATAAATCGTAATCAAAGTTCATATTTCATAAAATTGTCTATAATGCAATGATAAATGTCTATGTTGCAATCATGTTCATAAGACGACTAGTATTTCAAAGATCGTCGATAACGTATTAGATTTTAACGCTCTAAAATCTTTAATCATTCTTCTTTCTTGAGGATGACAGAAAATTGGTCAAAGTAATTTACTGAATAGAATTACTTTAATAAAATGACACGCTGTCTGAATTCAAATCTGCCATAGCAAATCGTTAACTTTACAGTCAAATCGTGACTACAAAAATATGCAAATTACTGAAAGAATCTAAATTATCAGTCTTAACTGATCCAAAATTATTTAAGTATGCCAATGACATAACAATGTCTCAACAAATCGTAGAAAAAGGCATAAATCATCGAAGTGTACTGAGTACAGAAATATCCAGCAAGAAAATGGGGCAAAAGATAGGACAGAAAAAATATGGGAAAATGGTTCCTCAGATATCGCTACATGACTCAAATAATACAAGAAACGTTCACGACTACCTTATCTGTTGATTGAAGTTCTAGAGGAAAGTTTTCAAAGAAAACTGCTGTTGGTTCCATTTCACCAGCGTGAAGATTTGCTCCGACCTCGAACCTGGAATCAGCGTCCTCGGAGAATCGAACTGCTTCCTCCTCCGGAAATTGCACTGCTCCATGTATACGAAAGACATCCTTCTGGCAAAACTCTTCTTTATGAGCCGGGTCCACCCTGGCCTCTCTTGAAAGTTCCCTGAAGTTCCAGTCGTAATTCGCCATGAAGTTTATTGCAGTTATTTCCGCAGAAATATTCATAATCGTGGAGTATGATGATATTTCTACTGTCATTTGATATAATTCAGCGATGGATTCACGATGCATGAGTGTAGTTGGATTTTCACTACATGCTCGCTTTTGTAGAATGACGATTAACGAAGTTCCATGCTGTTACTTCACTCCATCGATATATGTCCCAATTGCATTAAAGCCTTAGCCTTCCATCTCAACTTCTGTTATAATCATTGAAAGCACTGCAAGATTATAATGTTCCATAGTAGAATGTATCGTTGTATTACCAAACGTATTCTCCAATATCACGGTTGTAACACGTGTCAGCCGTAGTGTATACTGTGGAATTTTAAAAGTGCTTCTCAGGTGGCGAGAAAATCACTTTTGTCTGCAGCCTTAAAATGTCAATATCTTTCAAAGTATAACTGTGAAATTGTTCAAATCTTCTACACACCTCAATGTTGTACTGCCCAATTGAATTAAAATAAAGGCAGAAGTTAACTCTTTATATCTTATCTCGTAGAAACGTTAATGTGAGCGTTACAACTTCACCTAGTTTCGAACAGCGTAAAATGGAACTGCTCCGTGTTCGTTCGATGCGCCGGGCTTTAACCTCACGCTAAAGATGACTTGCTTCACTTATTCACTCGAAAATGACTATATAACATCTGAAATATATATGCGGTATCAGCGGTATGAGAGATATGAGAGATATGAGAGCTCCTCTCTCCTATGCACGACCTTTTATCAACTTCTTAAGGGGCGTATCCATCCCTTCCATAGTTCGTTCCTCCGTCATCTGCTAGAAGTTTCAACTTTGGCTATACTTGACGGATTTTCAAATTTCAAAAACTCAAAATTAATTTCTTCAAAATTCCAAATCAATGCCATAACTGAAAATAGTTTTCCACAAATCTGCATGCCAAAAGCAATCAAATATCGTAGTTTCAGCAATCTCCGTCTTCCTTCCAAACTATCGTTCATTGGTTCGAGTCTCTCCTCCAATAGCGTAACTTCTTCCTTAGCACAATACCTTGTTTCCTGCGACTGCGTCGTAAATCTCAGATCTTTCTCGAACAAAATCATGACGTCACCAATAATCTCAGCTCCACCAGCCTACTTGCATGAAGTCTACGTCATCCGTGCCTACGTCATGAATATCCACGTCACAACTATGACATTCATAACTTTATTCATTTATGCCAATACAGCCATCGTGGTCTCAATATAATTCAATTTACGGGGGCATTCTCCCTTCACCACGTTTTAAAAACAGTTGCAAATTGTTTTTAAACTCTGTGTTATCAATATCTCAATTCACTTGAACACGAAATTGAATTATTATTGGCTTACTCTTGTATGATATTTCTTCTATGTTCCTTAATCATAAATCTCTTCTTCTCTGGTTTGTGTGTGGCTAATGTATTCTCTCCTCTCTACTGTCTCTTCTGTCCTGAATTTCTGTTTTCCAAGTTCTGCTGACTTGTAGAAGGACCAGGATCGATCACTACATCCTGTCTTTTCTTTCGGTTTTCAGCTTCCTTTTCTCGTAATTCCTTCAGATACTGCTGACTTTCTTTCTCTCTTTCTTGATACTTGTCGGGTGTCATAACCTGACCTTGAGAATTCTGATTCTGATTCTGGTACTGGTTATTTCGATTGTAGTTTCTATTATAACCATTGTTGTAGTATCTACCTCTTCCGTTGTTATAATTCCCTCTATTATTATTCCAGCCTCGTCTTTGCTGATATGGACGGTAACCTTGGGATCTGTTGTTGCGGAAATAATTATTCCTGTGAGGACCTACATTTTCAGTTTTTTCTTCCTCAGGCTTATCAGTTTGCTGCACTTGATCCATGTAGACTGTATTAACGTCTTTGAATTCGTGCCTCTGACCTTTTTGTACCAAATTTGGCATTGGACTCGTGTAGTCAAGCCTTCTCAATAATTCGTCCATACTGGTCAAATCTCTGATATTTGACGATATGATCAGTCTTCTTACTTCCACAGGTAGCATACGTGAAATCGCATCTATCAACTGCTCTGTTGACAATGGGGGTTGCAAAAATCTCAAGCGTGATAGCTGACTCGTGAAGAAATCAGCGTACCGTGTTGGAAGAGTACCTGAATACTTCCTCGAGTATACCTCAGCTCTTAACGAATTCTGAGCTTCTATTGACCAGAATCGTTTTATCAGTGCTTCTGAAAATTCGTCAAAATTGCTGAAAGTGTACCAAAATGCTCTAAACCATTCAAGGGGTCTTCCAGCTAGAAATCTTTCTACGATTCTCATCTCTCTCTCTCTAGGAATGTGGGCTTCTATGAAATAGTCTTTAAGATTCCTGATATATTCGATCGGTGTGAGACTATCAGTGTTGCTAAATTTTTGAGGGTTGTCTTCAAAATTCCGAATGACTGTCACATTTCTCGGATATGAATCCATATAATGTTTCCCACTATCACGATACTTCCATTCAGGTTCAATATTCCTATCCTCTTCTTCTTCCCTGAATCTGGATATACGTTCCTCAGGACTAATATCTCTCTCTTCTGTAGCGAGGTTACATCTTCTCACGTAATTTCTATCCTCTTCACCAGTCAATCCTTCAGTATCCTTGTCTGTGTTTTCCGTGATGACTTTCCTAATCAACTCTTCCTTATAGGTTTCCATCATGCTAGCTTCTCCTAGTTTCAAATTCTGAAGTTTGCTCGTAGTTTCATTAACATCAGAGACAACCTTATGAATCTGTTCCTCTAACGCAGTTTTTAATGCTTGCACGTCCTGACCTATCTGAGTTCTATCCTCTACCTGCTTTTCGGAAAGCGAATCCATCCTTACATTCAAGTCTTTCCTGATCTGAACTACTTCATTATTAATGTCTACTTGTGTACTGGCAAGTTTTCTTTCAATTCGCTCCTGAATCTGATCGACATGTTCCCCACTTGACCTGTTCCATTCATCTTTCCAAACCGTTACATTTGCAGTTAACATTTCCGCGATATCTACCTCAAAGTCTTCCTTAAGTAAACGATTGTGATCTAATACTTGGGTTCTCATGACCTCTACATCGTATTTTAAACCAGCTAAAGAAGCTGTCGTCCTAACAGACTCGTCAACTAATCGAGTTGTTAATGCACTAATGTTACGAGTACAAAGGGTTTTTGAAGTTTCAATTTCTTCCCTAACTTTGTTAACATCAGTTTGAACTTTAGCAATGTCTACAAAAACAGTATTGACTTCTACTTGTATTTTATTGATATCGCTTTGCATATCATTAACATCTGAATGAATATTATTGATGTCAACTTGAACATTTGACACATCAGTTCGAGCATTTCTAACCTCTCTTTGAACTTCCTCTACTTTGTCTTGTACAGTAGCAACATCATTCCTAACAACAATTACTTCAGCTCTAGCACATGAAATATCACCCCGGACATTAGCAACATCAAGATTCAACATAGTAAGATCTTCCTGTACCTTAGAAACATCATTTTTAACATCAGACACATCTTTATGCACATTGGATAAATCTTTATGGACATTGGACACGTCTGAGCGCATGTCAGTTACAGCATTCTTGATTCCCTGGGTATTGATCTGTAAACGCGACACATTATTTTCTAGGTTTGCAGAACTGGTCTGAAGAACCTTCAAACTTTCATCCAGCCTAATAGACAAATTACTAGCATTCCTAGCTTCCATCTCCTCCATTCTAATAGACATATTACTAGCATTCTCCTCCATCATCTGCTTCATTCTACTAGCACTCCTAGCTTCCATCTCCCTCGCACTTTCATTCATGCTAGCTTTCAACTCCTCTAACATCATCCTCATACTCTCATCTGCCATTTCAATAATATTTCAATAATAAACTGCTTTAGGGACATACATCAAACAGAGCAAAATAACAACATCTGAGCAACATTTTTCACCATATATAAGTTTTGAGCAATTTTCTGTCTTAAATCTAACTTATAATTACCTTATGATTAACCTTCGTAGACACTTCATGTTGAAATAAACTCAAGCACATGTTCAAGTTTCTTTGGTTCATTTTAAAATATCCTAACACAAATAATTTACATTTACAATCCAAATAGTTTAATTTTATCTTTAATATGACTACACATGTCATAAGCCGGTCAAATAAAATAAGATTCCAGATCATAGGCGATTTTTCTAAGTTTCCAGCCTATTTAACCTCTCTCAAGTTGTATAAGATCTGATCTTTTCTGAGTGTCATTTTCCTAATACAATACAACATTTTATTCCTATATAATCACACTCTCAAATTCTACAATTGGCTAAGACATCTAACAAAGAATCAACCTCTTTATTTGAGTCTTCACAATCCCTTTGACATCGATAACTTGGTAATCCAATGTTATTCGAACACTCCACAAAAATTGCGGTGCCAATTCTACTGCAATAACTTGGTAATCCAATGTTTTGCTGATCGTGCCAATCGAGCCAATCGTGCCCCACACGTTGATTGCGCCAATCCTACTGTCCCCGTTATCCGGATAGTAGGCTGTCAGATATCCGCCCCCTCAATCGGATTGCCAATAATCAAACGCACCGGCACAGCTACATCAATGAAAATGGCGCTGACAGATACTATCGAGATTAGAGCACAATAGTTAACAAGAAATTATTGTGGAACACACCAAAATATACGGGGGTTCATACTTACCTTTACTTACCTCTTAAATTTATCTCGGGGACTGGGTTGTCAACTGGATCACTTAAAGTATGTCCTCACAATAACCTCCACCATGATATTTAAAATGAACCATAACGAAGACGAGAAACTTTAAACTGCACAATAATGTATTTCACAAAAAGAATGATTTTAACAAAAATAAAACAACAAAATCCACGTGGCAATCAGAAGCCATCGACCACATAACCATGTCCTCCTGTAGGACTGGTATACTCTACATACAATGTTTCAGCTTTCTCAAGCTCAAAATAACGTAATTATAATAATGCACTTGGAATGGAAACGGGATTTGGGACGAGACACATATATCAATTGGTTTGCGTGTTTATATACTTCATATTTTATTTATAGCCACAAGGCTATTATGTAAACGTCCTTGGCCTCTATCATACAGTTGTCCGGGCCAGCTGCAATGCACCTGCATCGTCAATTGGACTCACCTGTCCGTTCAACCCTAGCATAAGCGAGTTCCATCAGAGCTTAGCTCTCCTTTCAAAACACGTTAAATGTCCACATCTCAACTGAAATATTATCACGCAAATCCTTTAAATGCTCCATTCAAACACCAGTGGATTACTCCAACAATCCCAAATCATATTTAATTGTTCAATCCACTTGCTTAATTAGCGTTGTTTAGAGTATAAAAACAAAACTCTTAATGTTAATAACAAAAGTTCATTAATTATTTATAACAATAATAAATTGTTTATAACAATGTCAAACGACAATTAAAAAACTTATACACGCCTCTATTAATCCCTTTCATTTCATATTATTTAACAAAGATATTTACAAAATTATTTACAATATTATATTGTTTATATTATTTATACAAGAAATACATTAAACCACACGTTTATCCGGTTGATAATTACTCAAATCGTGGTGATATAATCGACCAATGAAGGTTAGTTATATTTAACTGTCAAATTCAGGTTTAATAAGGTTTAATAATTATTATTAATATTTGTGACGGTAACCTCCATTCAAAATCTTCATCTCAAATTATTTAACACTCTTGTTAACTTTAACAGTATCTTCACATGAATAACTTTCAAAGAACCAGGACAATACATTCAGCGGAAAAATACTTCGCTCAAAACGCACAAAATTCCTCAAAAATTTGGCCCAGAATTCATCATATATCTTCATATATATGGCATCAAAATCTCCCAAATTACATACAAAAACCTCCACTCATAAATTCAACAACTTCATTTATTACTGTGGGAACCTCCTTCATTATTCAAGGGCATTACTCATCAGCGACTTTTACAGGTCCACTGAACTAACGATTATACATCCATTGTTCCTCTTCAAAAATTCTTATATTCATCAATTGTATTAATGTCTGTTATTATTTAACCTTCGTGGGTTTCATTCATGAATCGATATGAAGTAAAAATTTGCCAATCACAAATAAATTTAATAGCAAATACGATTAGACACTCCTCCCTGGTCTATCAAAATTGAGATTAATATCATCAAAGTAACGCAGTATAAAAATACTATCTTCAATCAAAGTTCATCTAAACTGCATAAATGGTCGAATAGAATACAATTAGATTGTGGAATGCAAACATTATTGTTCCAATCTATAATTGAGAAAAACTCCTATCAAATGTTCATTACTATAGTGTATTCAATAAATCGTAATCAAAGTTCATATTTCATAAAATTGTCTATAATGCAATGATAAATGTCTATGTTGCAATCATGTTCATAAGACGACTAGTATTTCAAAGATCGTCGATAACGTATTAGATTTTAACGCTCTAAAATCTTTAATCATTCTTCTTTCTTGAGGATGACAGAAAATTGGTCAAAGTAATTTACTGAATAGAATTACTTTAATAAAATGACACGCTGTCTGAATTCAAATCTGCCATAGCAAATCGTTAACTTTACAGTCAAATCGTGACTACAAAAATATGCAAATTACTGAAAGAATCTAAATTATCAGTCTTAACTGATCCAAAATTATTTAAGTATGCCAATGACATAACAATGTCTCAACAAATCGTAGAAAAAGGCATAAATCATCGAAGTGTACTGAGTACAGAAATATCCAGCAAGAAAATGGGGCAAAAGATAGGACAGAAAAAATATGGGAAAATGGTTGCTCAGATATCGCTACATGACTCAAATAATACAAGAAACGTTCACGACTACCTTATCTGTTGATTGAAGTTCTAGAGGAAAGTTTTCAAAGAAAACTGCTGTTGGTTCCATTTCACCAGCGTGAAGATTTGCTCCGACCTCGAACCTGGAATCAGCGTCCTCGGAGAATCGAACTGCTTCCTCCTCCGGAAATTGCACTGCTCCATGTATACGAAAGACATCCTTCTGGCAAAACTCTTCTTTATGAGCCGGGTCCACCCTGGCCTCTCTTGAAAGTTCCCTGAAGTTCCAGTCGTAATTCGCCATGAAGTTTATTGCAGTTATTTCCGCAGAAATATTCATAATCGTGTAGTATGATGATATTTCCACTGTCATTTGATATAATTCAGCGATGGATTCACGATGCATGAGTGTAGTTGGATGTTCACTACATGCTCGCTTTTGTAGAATGACGATTAACGAAGTTCCATGCTGTTACTTCACTCATTCGATATATGTCCCAATTGCATTAAAGCCTTAGCCTTCCATCTCAACTTCTGTTATAATCATTGAAAGCACTGCAAGATTATAATGTTCCATAGTAGAATGTATCGTTGTATTACCAAACGTATTCTCCAATATCACGGTTGTAACACGTGTCAGCCGTAGTGTATACTGTGGAATTTTAAAAGTGCTTCTCAGGTGGCGAGAAAATCACTTTTGTCTGCAGCCTTAAAATGTCAATATCTTTCAAAGTATAACTGTGAAATTGTTCAAATCTTCTACACACCTCAATGTTGTACTGCCCAATTGAATTAAAATAAAGGCAGAAGTTAACTCTTTATATCTTATCTCGTAGAAACGTTAATGTGAGCGTTACAACTTCACCTAGTTTCGAACAGCGTAAAATGGAACTGCTCCGTGTTCGTTCGATGCGCCGGGCTTTAACCTCACGCTAAAGATGACTTGCTTCACTTATTCACTCGAAAATGACTATATAACATCTGAAATATATATGTGGTATCAGCGGTATGAGAGATATGAGAGATATGAGAGCTCCTCTCTCCTGTGCACGACCTTTTATCAACTTCTTAAGGGGCGTATCCATCCCTTCCATAGTTCGTTCCTCCGTCATCTGCTAGAAGTTTCAACTTTGGCTATACTTGACGGATTTTCAAATTTCAAAAACTCAAAATTAATTTCTTCAAAATTCCAAATCAATGCCATAACTGAAAATAGTTTTCCACAAATCTGCATGCCAAAAGCAATCAAATATCGTAGTTTCAGCAATCTCCGTCTTCCTTCCAAACTATCGTTCATTGGTTCGAGTCTCTCCTCCAATAGCGTAACTTCTTCCTTAGCACAATACCTTGTTTCCTGCGACTGCGTCGTAAATCTCAGATCTTTCTCGAACAAAATCATGACGTCACCAATAATCTCAGCTCCACCAGCCTACTTGCATGAAGTCTACGTCATCCGTGCCTACGTCACGAATATCCACGTCACAACAATGACATTCATAACTTTATTCATTTATGCCAATACAGCCATCGTGGTCTCAATATAATTCAATTTACGGGGGCATTCTCCCTTCACCACGTTTTAAAAACAGTTGCAAATTGTTTTTAAACTCTGTGGTATCAATATCTCAATTCACTTGAACAGGAAATTGAATTATTATTGGCTTACTCTTGTATGATATTTCTTCTATGTTCCTTAATCATAAATCTCTTCTTCTCTGGTTTGTGTGTGGCTAATGTATTCTCTCCTCTCTACTGTCTCTTCTGTCCTGAATTTCTGTTTTCCAAGTTCTGCTGACTTGTAGAAGGACCAGGATCGATCACTACATCCTGTCTTTTCTTTCGGTTTTCAGCTTCCTTTTCTCGTAATTCCTTCAGATACTGCTGACTTTCTTTCTCTCTTTCTTGATACTTGTCGGGTGTCATAACCTGACCTTGAGAATTCTGATTCTGATTCTGGTACTGGTTATTTCGATTGTAGTTTCTATTATAACCATTGTTGTAGTATCTACCTTTTCCGTTGTTATAATTCCCTCTATTATTATTCCAGCCTCGTCTTTGCTGATATGGACGGTAACCTTGGGATCTGTTGTTGCGGAAATAATTATTCCTGTGAGGACCTACATTTTCAGTTTTTTCTTCCTCAGGCTTATCAGTTTGCTGCACTTGATCCATGTAGACTGTATTAACGTCTTTGAATTCGTGCCTCTGACCTTTTTGTACCAAATTTGGCATTGGACTCGTGTAGTCAAGCCTTCTCAATAATTCGTCCATACTGGTCAAATCTCTGATATTTGACGATATGATCAGTCTTCTTACTTCCACAGGTAGCATACGTGAAATCGCATCTATCAACTGCTCTGTTGACAATGGGGTTGCAAAAATCTCAAGCGTGATAGCTGACTCGTGAAGAAATCAGCGTACCGTGTTGGAAGAGTACCTGAATACTTCCTCGAGTATACCTCAGCTCTTAACGAATTCTGAGCTTCTATTGACCAGAATCGTTTTATCAGTGCTTCTGAAAATTCGTCAAAATTGCTGAAAGTGTACCAAAATGCTCTAAACCATTCAAGGGGTCTTCCAGCTAGAAATCTTTCTACGATTCTCATCTCTCTCTCTCTAGGAATGTGGGCTTCTATGAAATAGTCTTTAAGATTCCTGATATATTCGATCGGTGTGAGACTATCAGTGTTGCTAAATTTTTGAGGTTTGTCTTCAAAATTCCGAATGACTGTCACATTTCTCGGATATGAATCCATATAATGTTTCCCACTATCACGATACTTCCATTCAGGTTCAATATTCCTATCCTCTTCTTCTTCCCTGAATCTGGATATACGTTCCTCAGGACTAATATCTCTCTCTTCTGTAGCGAGGTTACATCTTCTCACGTAATTTCTATCCTCTTCACCAGTCAATCCTTCAGTATCCTTGTCTGTGTTTTCCGTGATGACTTTCCTAATCAACTCTTCCTTATAGGTTTCCATCATGCTAGCTTCTCCTAGTTTCAAATTCTGAAGTTTGCTCGTAGTTTCATTAACATCAGAGACAACCTTATGAATCTGTTCCTCTAACGCAGTTTTTAATGCTTGCACGTCCTGACCTATCTGAGTTCTATCCTCTACCTGCTTTTCGGATAGCGAATCCATCCTTACATTCAAGTCTTTCCTGATCTGAACTACTTCATTATTAATGTCTACTTGTGTACTGGCAAGTTTTCTTTCAATTCGCTCCTGAATATGATCGACATGTTCCCCACTTGACCTGTTCCATTCATCTTTCCAAACCGTTACATTTGCAGTTAACATTTCCGCGATATCTACCTCAATGTCTTCCTTAAGTAAACGATTGTGATCTAATACTTGGGTTCTCATGACCTCTACATCGTATTTTAAACCAGCTAAAGAAGCTGTCGTCCTAACAGACTCGTCAACTAATCGAGTTGTTAATGCACTAATGTTACGAGTACAAAGGGTTTTTGAAGATTCAATTTCTTCCCTAACTTTGTTAACATCAGTTTGAACTTTAGCAATGTCTACAAAAACAGTATTGACTTCTACTTGTATTTTATTGATATCGCTTTGCATATCATTAACATCTGAATGAATATTATTGATGTCAACTTGAACATTTGACACATCAGTTCGAGCATTTCTAACCTCTCTTTGAACTTCCTCTACTTTGTCTTGTACAGTAGCAACATCATTCCTAACAACAATTACTTCAGCTCTAGCACATGAAATATCACCCCGGACATTAGCAACATCAAGATTCAACATAGTAAGATCTTCCTGTACCTTAGAAACATCATTTTTAACACCAGACACATCTTTATGCACATTGGATAAATCTTTATGGACATTGGACACGTCTGAGCGCATGTCAGTTACAGCATTCTTGATTCCCTGGGTATTGATCTGTAAACGCGACACATTATTTTCTAGGTTTGCAGAACTGGTCTGAAGAACCTTCAAACTTTCATCCAGCCTAATAGACAAATTACTAGCATTCCTAGCTTCCATCTCCTCCATTCTAATAGACATATTACTAGCATTCTCCTCCATCATCTGCTTCATTCTACTAGCACTCCTAGCTTCCATCTCCCTCGCACTTTCATTCATGCTAGTTTTCAACTCCTCTAACATCATCCTCATACTCTCATCTGCCATTTCAATAATATTTCAATAATAAACTGCTTTAGGGACATACATCAAACAGAGCAAAATAACAACATCTGAGCAACATTTTTCACCATATATAAGTTTTGAGCAATTTTCTGTCTTAAATCTAACTTATAATTACCTTATGATTAACCTTCGTAGACACTTCATGTTGAAATAAACTCAAGCACATGTTCAAGTTTCTTTGGTTCATTTTAAAATATCCTAACACAAATAATTTACATTTACAATCCAAATAGTTTAATTTTATCTTTAATATGACTACACATGTCATAAGCCGGTCAAATAAAATAAGATTCCAGATCATAGGCGATTTTTCTAAGTTTCCAGCCTATTTAACCTCTCTCAAGTTGTATAAGATCTGATCTTTTCTGAGTGTCATTTTCCTAATACAATACAACATTTTATTCCTATATAATCACACTCTCAAATTCTACAATTGGCTAAGACATCTAACAAAGAATCAACCTCTTTATTTGAGTCTTCACAATCCCTTTGACATCGATAACTTGGTAATCCAATGTTATTCGAACACTCCACAAAAATTGCGGTGCCAATTCTACTGCAATAACTTGGTAATCCAATGTTTTGCTGATCGTGCCAATCGAGCCAATCGTGCCCCACACGTTGATTGCGCCAATCCTACTGTCCCCGTTATCCGGATAGTAGGCTGTCAGATATCCGCCCCCTCAATCGGATTGCCAATAATCAAACGCACCGGCACAGCTACATCAATGAAAATGGCACTGACAGATACTATCGAGATTAGAGCACAATAGTTAACAAGAAATTATTGTGGAACACACCAAAATATACGGGGGTTCATACTTACCTTTACTTACCTCTTAAATTTATCTCGGGGACTGGGTTGTCAACTGGATCACTTAAAGTATGCCCTCACAATAACCTCCACCATGATATTTAAAATGAACCATGACGAGAAACTTTAAACTGCACAATAATTTATTTCACAAAAAGAATGATTTTAACAAAAATAAAACAACAAAATCCACGTGGCAATCAGAAGCCATCGACCACATAACCATGTCCTCCTGTAGGACTGGTATACTCTACATACAATGTTTCAGCTTTCTCAAGCTCAAAATAACGTAATTATAATAATGCACTTGGAATGGAAACGGGATTTGGGACGAGACACATATATCAATTGGTTTGCGTGTTTATATACTTCATATTTTATTTATAGCCACAAGGCTATTATGTAAACGTCCTTGGCCTCTATCATACAGTTGTCCGGGCCAGCTGCAATGCACCTGCATCGTCAAGTGGACTCACCTGTCCGTTCAACCCTAGCATAAGCGAGTTCCATCAGAGCTTAGCTCTCCTTTCAAAACACGTTAAATGTCCACATCTCAACTGAAATATTATCACGCAAATCCTTTAAATGCTCCATTCAAACACCAGTGGATTACTCCAACAATCCCAAATCATATTTAATTGTTCAATCCACTTGCTTAATTAGCGTTGTTTAGAGTATAAAAACAAAACTCTTAATGTTAATAACAAAAGTTCATTAATTATTTATAACAATAATAAATTGTTTATAACAATGTCAAACGACAATTAAAAAACTTATACACGCCTCTATTAATCCCTTTCATTTCATATTATTTAACAAAGATATTTACAAAATTATTTACAATATTATATTGTTTATATTATTTATACAAGAAATACATTAAACCACACGTTTATCCGGTTGATAATTACTCAAATCGTGGTGATATAATCGACCAATGAAGGTTAGTTATATTTAACTGTCAAATTCAGGTTTAATAAGGTTTAATAATTATTATTAATATTTGTGACGGTAACCTCCATTCAAAATCTTCATCTCAAATTATTTAACACTCTTGTTAACTTTAACAGTATCTTCACATGAATAACTTTCAAAGAACCAGGACAATACATTCAGCGGAAAAATACTTCGCTCAAAACGCACAAAATTGCTCAAAAATTTGGCCCAGAATTCATCATATATCTTCATATATATGGCATCAAAATCTCCCAAATTACATACAAAAACCTCCACTCATAAATTCAACAACTTCATTTATTACTGTGGGAACCTCCTTCATTATTCAAGGGCATTACTCATCAGCGACTTTTACAGGTCCACTGAACTAACGATTATACATCCATTGTTCCTCTTCAAAAATTCTTATATTCATCAATTGTATTAATGTCTGTTATTATTTAACCTTCGTGGGTTTCATTCATGAATCGATATGAAGTAAAAATTTGCCAATCACAAATAAATTTAATAGCAAATACGATTAGACACTCCTCCCTGGTCTATCAAAATTGAGATTAATATCATCAAAGTAACGCAGTATAAAAATACTATCTTCAATCAAAGTTCATCTAAACTGCATAAATGGTCGAATAGAATACAATTAGATTGTGGAATGCAAACATTATTGTTCCAATCTATAATTGAGAAAAACTCCTATCAAATGTTCATTACTATAGTGTATTCAATAAATCGTAATCAAAGTTCATATTTCATAAAATTGTCTATAATGCAATGATAAATGTCTATGTTGCAATCATGTTCATAAGACGACTAGTATTTCAAAGATCGTCGATAACGTATTAGATTTTAACGCTCTAAAATCTTTAATCATTCTTCTTTCTTGAGGATGACAGAAAATTGGTCAAAGTAATTTACTGAATAGAATTACTTTAATAAAATGACACGCTGTCTGAATTCAAATCTGCCATAGCAAATCGTTAACTTTACAGTCAAATCGTGACTACAAAAATATGCAAATTACTGAAAGAATCTAAATTATCAGTCTTAACTGATCCAAAATTATTTAAGTATGCCAATGACATAACAATGTCTCAACAAATCGTAGAAAAAGGCATAAATCATCGAAGTGTACTGAGTACAGAAATATCCAGCAAGAAAATGGGGCAAAAGATAGGACAGAAAAAATATGGGAAAATGGTTCCTCAGATATCGCTACATGACTCAAATAATACAAGAAACGTTCACGACTACCTTATCTGTTGATTGAAGTTCTAGAGGAAAGTTTTCAAAGAAAACTGCTGTTGGTTCCATTTCACCAGCGTGAAGATTTGCTCCGACCTCGAACCTGGAATCAGCGTCCTCGGAGAATCGAACTGCTTCCTCCTCCGGAAATTGCACTGCTCCATGTATACGAAAGACATCCTTCTGGCAAAACTCTTCTTTATGAGCCGGGTCCACCCTGGCCTCTC
This sequence comes from Meconema thalassinum, assembly GCA_946902985.2. Lineage (NCBI taxonomy): Eukaryota > Metazoa > Arthropoda > Insecta > Orthoptera > Tettigoniidae > Meconema > Meconema thalassinum. The sequence goes on from OX336397.1 coordinate 151,701,288, forward strand.
TTGAAAGTTCCCTGAAGTTCCAGTCGTAATTCGCCATGAAGTTTATTGCAGTTATTTCCGCAGAAATATTCATAATCGTGGAGTATGATGATATTTCTACTGTCATTTGATATAATTCAGCGATGGATTCACGATGCATGAGTGTAGTTGGATTTTCACTACATGCTCGCTTTTGTAGAATGACGATTAACGAAGTTCCATGCTGTTACTTCACTCCATCGATATATGTCCCAATTGCATTAAAGCCTTAGCCTTCCATCTCAACTTCTGTTATAATCATTGAAAGCACTGCAAGATTATAATGTTCCATAGTAGAATGTATCGTTGTATTACCAAACGTATTCTCCAATATCACGGTTGTAACACGTGTCAGCCGTAGTGTATACTGTGGAATTTTAAAAGTGCTTCTCAGGTGGCGAGAAAATCACTTTTGTCTGCAGCCTTAAAATGTCAATATCTTTCAAAGTATAACTGTGAAATTGTTCAAATCTTCTACACACCTCAATGTTGTACTGCCCAATTGAATTAAAATAAAGGCAGAAGTTAACTCTTTATATCTTATCTCGTAGAAACGTTAATGTGAGCGTTACAACTTCACCTAGTTTCGAACAGCGTAAAATGGAACTGCTCCGTGTTCGTTCGATGCGCCGGGCTTTAACCTCACGCTAAAGATGACTTGCTTCACTTATTCACTCGAAAATGACTATATAACATCTGAAATATATATGCGGTATCAGCGGTATGAGAGATATGAGAGATATGAGAGCTCCTCTCTCCTATGCACGACCTTTTATCAACTTCTTAAGGGGCGTATCCATCCCTTCCATAGTTCGTTCCTCCGTCATCTGCTAGAAGTTTCAACTTTGGCTATACTTGACGGATTTTCAAATTTCAAAAACTCAAAATTAATTTCTTCAAAATTCCAAATCAATGCCATAACTGAAAATAGTTTTCCACAAATCTGCATGCCAAAAGCAATCAAATATCGTAGTTTCAGCAATCTCCGTCTTCCTTCCAAACTATCGTTCATTGGTTCGAGTCTCTCCTCCAATAGCGTAACTTCTTCCTTAGCACAATACCTTGTTTCCTGCGACTGCGTCGTAAATCTCAGATCTTTCTCGAACAAAATCATGACGTCACCAATAATCTCAGCTCCACCAGCCTACTTGCATGAAGTCTACGTCATCCGTGCCTACGTCATGAATATCCACGTCACAACTATGACATTCATAACTTTATTCATTTATGCCAATACAGCCATCGTGGTCTCAATATAATTCAATTTACGGGGGCATTCTCCCTTCACCACGTTTTAAAAACAGTTGCAAATTGTTTTTAAACTCTGTGTTATCAATATCTCAATTCACTTGAACACGAAATTGAATTATTATTGGCTTACTCTTGTATGATATTTCTTCTATGTTCCTTAATCATAAATCTCTTCTTCTCTGGTTTGTGTGTGGCTAATGTATTCTCTCCTCTCTACTGTCTCTTCTGTCCTGAATTTCTGTTTTCCAAGTTCTGCTGACTTGTAGAAGGACCAGGATCGATCACTACATCCTGTCTTTTCTTTCGGTTTTCAGCTTCCTTTTCTCGTAATTCCTTCAGATACTGCTGACTTTCTTTCTCTCTTTCTTGATACTTGTCGGGTGTCATAACCTGACCTTGAGAATTCTGATTCTGATTCTGGTACTGGTTATTTCGATTGTAGTTTCTATTATAACCATTGTTGTAGTATCTACCTCTTCCGTTGTTATAATTCCCTCTATTATTATTCCAGCCTCGTCTTTGCTGATATGGACGGTAACCTTGGGATCTGTTGTTGCGGAAATAATTATTCCTGTGAGGACCTACATTTTCAGTTTTTTCTTCCTCAGGCTTATCAGTTTGCTGCACTTGATCCATGTAGACTGTATTAACGTCTTTGAATTCGTGCCTCTGACCTTTTTGTACCAAATTTGGCATTGGACTCGTGTAGTCAAGCCTTCTCAATAATTCGTCCATACTGGTCAAATCTCTGATATTTGACGATATGATCAGTCTTCTTACTTCCACAGGTAGCATACGTGAAATCGCATCTATCAACTGCTCTGTTGACAATGGGGGTTGCAAAAATCTCAAGCGTGATAGCTGACTCGTGAAGAAATCAGCGTACCGTGTTGGAAGAGTACCTGAATACTTCCTCGAGTATACCTCAGCTCTTAACGAATTCTGAGCTTCTATTGACCAGAATCGTTTTATCAGTGCTTCTGAAAATTCGTCAAAATTGCTGAAAGTGTACCAAAATGCTCTAAACCATTCAAGGGGTCTTCCAGCTAGAAATCTTTCTACGATTCTCATCTCTCTCTCTCTAGGAATGTGGGCTTCTATGAAATAGTCTTTAAGATTCCTGATATATTCGATCGGTGTGAGACTATCAGTGTTGCTAAATTTTTGAGGGTTGTCTTCAAAATTCCGAATGACTGTCACATTTCTCGGATATGAATCCATATAATGTTTCCCACTATCACGATACTTCCATTCAGGTTCAATATTCCTATCCTCTTCTTCTTCCCTGAATCTGGATATACGTTCCTCAGGACTAATATCTCTCTCTTCTGTAGCGAGGTTACATCTTCTCACGTAATTTCTATCCTCTTCACCAGTCAATCCTTCAGTATCCTTGTCTGTGTTTTCCGTGATGACTTTCCTAATCAACTCTTCCTTATAGGTTTCCATCATGCTAGCTTCTCCTAGTTTCAAATTCTGAAGTTTGCTCGTAGTTTCATTAACATCAGAGACAACCTTATGAATCTGTTCCTCTAACGCAGTTTTTAATGCTTGCACGTCCTGACCTATCTGAGTTCTATCCTCTACCTGCTTTTCGGATAGCGAATCCATCCTTACATTCAAGTCTTTCCTGATCTGAACTACTTCATTATTAATGTCTACTTGTGTACTGGCAAGTTTTCTTTCAATTCGCTCCTGAATATGATCGACATGTTCCCCACTTGACCTGTTCCATTCATCTTTCCAAACCGTTACATTTGCAGTTAACATTTCCGCGATATCTACCTCAATGTCTTCCTTATGTAAACGATTGTGATCTAATACTTGGGTTCTCATGACCTCTACATCGTATTTTAAACCAGCTAAAGAAGCTGTCGTCCTAACAGACTCGTCAACTAATCGAGTTGTTAATGCACTAATGTTACGAGTACAAAGGGTTTTTGAAGTTTCAATTTCTTCCCTAACTTTGTTAACATCAGTTTGAACTTTAGCAATGTCTACAAAAACAGTATTGACTTCTACTTGTATTTTATTGATATCGCTTTGCATATCATTAACATCTGAATGAATATTATTGATGTCAACTTGAACATTTGACACATCAGTTCGAGCATTTCTAACCTCTCTTTGAACTTCCTCTACTTTGTCTTGTACAGTAGCAACATCATTCCTAACAACAATTACTTCAGCTCTAGCACATGAAATATCACCCCGGACATTAGCAACATCAAGATTCAACATAGTAAGATCTTCCTGTACCTTAGAAACATCATTTTTAACATCAGACACATCTTTATGCACATTGGATAAATCTTTATGGACATTGGACACGTCTGAGCGCATGTCAGTTACAGCATTCTTGATTCCCTGGGTATTGATCTGTAAACGCGACACATTATTTTCTAGGTTTGCAGAACTGGTCTGAAGAACCTTCAAACTTTCATCCAGCCTAATAGACAAATTACTAGCATTCCTAGCTTCCATCTCCTCCATTCTAATAGACATATTACTAGCATTCTCCTCCATCATCTGCTTCATTCTACTAGCACTCCTAGCTTCCATCTCCCTCGCACTTTCATTCATGCTAGCTTTCAACTCCTCTAACATCATCCTCATACTCTCATCTGCCATTTCAATAATATTTCAATAATAAACTGCTTTAGGGACATACATCAAACAGAGCAAAATAACAACATCTGAGCAACATTTTTCACCATATATAAGTTTTGAGCAATTTTCTGTCTTAAATCTAACTTATAATTACCTTATGATTAACCTTCGTAGACACTTCATGTTGAAATAAACTCAAGCACATGTTCAAGTTTCTTTGGTTCATTTTAAAATATCCTAACACAAATAATTTACATTTACAATCCAAATAGTTTAATTTTATCTTTAATATGACTACACATGTCATAAGCCGGTCAAATAAAATAAGATTCCAGATCATAGGCGATTTTTCTAAGTTTCCAGCCTATTTAACCTCTCTCAAGTTGTATAAGATCTGATCTTTTCTGAGTGTCATTTTCCTAATACAATACAACATTTTATTCCTATATAATCACACTCTCAAATTCTACAATTGGCTAAGACATCTAACAAAGAATCAACCTCTTTATTTGAGTCTTCACAATCCCTTTGACATCGATAACTTGGTAATCCAATGTTATTCGAACACTCCACAAAAATTGCGGTGCCAATTCTACTGCAATAACTTGGTAATCCAATGTTTTGCTGATCGTGCCAATCGAGCCAATCGTGCCCCACACGTTGATTGCGCCAATCCTACTGTCCCCGTTATCCGGATAGTAGGCTGTCAGATATCCGCCCCCTCAATCGGATTGCCAATAATCAAACGCACCGGCACAGCTACATCAATGAAAATGGCACTGACAGATACTATCGAGATTAGAGCACAATAGTTAACAAGAAATTATTGTGGAACACACCAAAATATACGGGGGTTCATACTTACCTTTACTTACCTCTTAAATTTATCTCGGGGACTGGGTTGTCAACTGGATCACTTAAAGTATGCCCTCACAATAACCTCCACCATGATATTTAAAATGAACCATGACGAGAAACTTTAAACTGCACAATAATTTATTTCACAAAAAGAATGATTTTAACAAAAATAAAACAACAAAATCCACGTGGCAATCAGAAGCCATCGACCACATAACCATGTCCTCCTGTAGGACTGGTATACTCTACATACAATGTTTCAGCTTTCTCAAGCTCAAAATAACGTAATTATAATAATGCACTTGGAATGGAAACGGGATTTGGGACGAGACACATATATCAATTGGTTTGCGTGTTTATATACTTCATATTTTATTTATAGCCACAAGGCTATTATGTAAACGTCCTTGGCCTCTATCATACAGTTGTCCGGGCCAGCTGCAATGCACCTGCATCGTCAAGTGGACTCACCTGTCCGTTCAACCCTAGCATAAGCGAGTTCCATCAGAGCTTAGCTCTCCTTTCAAAACACGTTAAATGTCCACATCTCAACTGAAATATTATCACGCAAATCCTTTAAATGCTCCATTCAAACACCAGTGGATTACTCCAACAATCCCAAATCATATTTAATTGTTCAATCCACTTGCTTAATTAGCGTTGTTTAGAGTATAAAAACAAAACTCTTAATGTTAATAACAAAAGTTCATTAATTATTTATAACAATAATAAATTGTTTATAACAATGTCAAACGACAATTAAAAAACTTATACACGCCTCTATTAATCCCTTTCATTTCATATTATTTAACAAAGATATTTACAAAATTATTTACAATATTATATTGTTTATATTATTTATACAAGAAATACATTAAACCACACGTTTATCCGGTTGATAATTACTCAAATCGTGGTGATATAATCGACCAATGAAGGTTAGTTATATTTAACTGTCAAATTCAGGTTTAATAAGGTTTAATAATTATTATTAATATTTGTGACGGTAACCTCCATTCAAAATCTTCATCTCAAATTATTTAACACTCTTGTTAACTTTAACAGTATCTTCACATGAATAACTTTCAAAGAACCAGGACAATACATTCAGCGGAAAAATACTTCGCTCAAAACGCACCAAATTGCTCAACAATTGGCCCAGAATTCATCATATATCTTCATATATATGGCATCAAAATCTCCCAAATTACATACAAAAACCTCCACTCATAAATTCAACAACTTCATTTATTACTGTGGGAACCTCCTTCATTATTCAAGGGCATTACTCATCAGCGACTTTTACAGGTCCACTGAACTAACGATTATACATCCATTGTTCCTCTTCAAAAATTCTTATATTCACCAATTGTATTAATGTCTGTTATTATTTAACCTTCGTGGGTTTCATTCATGAATCGATATGAAGTAAAAATTTGCCAATCACAAATAAATTTAATAGCAAATACGATTAGACACTCCTCCCTGGTCTATCAAAATTGAGATTAATATCATCAAAGTAACGCAGTATAAAAATACTATCTTCAATCAAAGTTCATCTAAACTGCATAAATGGTCGAATAGAATACAATTAGATTGTGGAATGCAAACATTATTGTTCCAATCTATAATTGAGAAAAACTCCTATCAAATGTTCATTACTATAGTGTATTCAATAAATCGTAATCAAAGTTCATATTTCATAAAATTGTCTATAATGCAATGATAAATGTCTATGTTGCAATCATGTTCATAAGACGACTAGTATTTCAAAGATCGTCGATAACGTATTAGATTTTAACGCTCTAAAATCTTTAATCATTCTTCTTTCTTGAGGATGACAGAAAATTGGTCAAAGTAATTTACTGAATAGAATTACTTTAATAAAATGACACGCTGTCTGAATTCAAATCTGCCATAGCAAATCGTTAACTTTACAGTCAAATCGTGACTACAAAAATATGCAAATTACTGAAAGAATCTAAATTATCAGTCTTAACTGATCCAAAATTATTTAAGTATGCCAATGACATAACAATGTCTCAACAAATCGTAGAAAAAGGCATAAATCATCGAAGTGTACTGAGTACAGAAATATCCAGCAAGAAAATGGGGCAAAAGATAGGACAGAAAAAATATGGGAAAATGGTTGCTCAGATATCGCTACATGACTCAAATAATACAAGAAACGTTAACGACTACCTTATCTGTTGATTGAAGTTCTTGAGGAAAGTTTTCAAAGAAAACTGCTGTTGGTTCCATTTCACCAGCGTGAAGATTTGCTCCGACCTCGAACCTGGAATCAGCGTCCTCGGAGAATCGAACTGCTTCCTCCTCCGGAAATTGCACTGCTCCATGTATACGAAAGACATCCTTCTGGCAAAACTCTTCTTTATGAGCCGGGTCCACCCTGGCCTCTCTTGAAAGTTCCCTGAAGTTCCAGTCGTAATTCGCCATGAAGTTTATTGCAGTTATTTCCGCAGAAATATTCATAATCGTGGAGTATGATGATATTTCCACTGTCATTTGATATAATTCAGCGATGGATTCACGATGCATGAGTGTAGTTGGATGTTCACTACATGCTCGCTTTTGTAGAATGACGATTAACGAAGTTCCATGCTGTTACTTCACTCCATCGATATATGTCCCAATTGCATTAAAGCCTTAGCCTTCCATCTCAACTTCTGTTATAATCATTGAAAGCACTGCAAGATTATAATGTTCCATAGTAGAATGTATCGTTGTATTACCAAACGTATTCTCCAATATCACGGTTGTAACACGTGTCAGCCGTAGTGTATACTGTGGAATTTTAAAAGTGCTTCTCAGGTGGCGAGAAAATCACTTTTGTCTGCAGCCTTAAAATGTCAATATCTTTCAAAGTATAACTGTGAAATTGTTCAAATCTTCTACACACCTCAATGTTGTACTGCCCAATTGAATTAAAATAAAGGCAGAAGTTAACTCTTTATATCTTATCTCGTAGAAACGTTAATGTGAGCGTTACAACTTCACCTAGTTTCGAACAGCGTAAAATGGAACTGCTCCGTGTTCGTTCGATGCGCCGGGCTTTAACCTCACGCTAAAGATGACTTGCTTCACTTATTCACTCGAAAATGACTATATAACATCTGAAATATATATGCGGTATCAGCGGTATGAGAGATATGAGAGATATGAGAGCTCCTCTCTCCTGTGCACGACCTTTTATCAACTTCTTAAGGGGCGTATCCATCCCTTCCATAGTTCGTTCCTCCGTCATCTGCTAGAAGTTTCAACTTTGGCTATACTTGACGGATTTTCAAATTTCAAAAACTCAAAATTAATTTCTTCAAAATTCCAAATCAATGCCATAACTGAAAATAGTTTTCCACAAATCTGCATGCCAAAAGCAATCAAATATCGTAGTTTCAGCAATCTCCGTCTTCCTTCCAAACTATCGTTCATTGGTTCGAGTCTCTCCTCCAATAGCGTAACTTCTTCCTTAGCACAATACCTTGTTTCCTGCGACTGCGTCGTAAATCTCAGATCTTTCTCGAACAAAATCATGACGTCACCAATAATCTCAGCTCCACCAGCCTACTTGCATGAAGTCTACGTCATCCGTGCCTACGTCATGAATATCCACGTCACAACTATGACATTCATAACTTTATTCATTTATGCCAATACAGCCATCGTGGTCTCAATATAATTCAATTTACGGGGGCATTCTCCCTTCACCACGTTTTAAAAACAGTTGCAAATTGTTTTTAAACTCTGTGGTATCAATATCTCAATTCACTTGAACAGGAAATTGAATTATTATTGGCTTACTCTTGTATGATATTTCTTCTATGTTCCTTAATCATAAATCTCTTCTTCTCTGGTTTGTGTGTGGCTAATGTATTCTCTCCTCTCTACTGTCTCTTCTGTCCTGAATTTCTGTTTTCCAAGTTCTGCTGACTTGTAGAAGGACCAGGATCGATCACTACATCCTGTCTTTTCTTTCGGTTTTCAGCTTCCTTTTCTCGTAATTCCTTCAGATACTGCTGACTTTCTTTCTCTCTTTCTTGATACTTGTCGGGTGTCATAACCTGACCTTGAGAATTCTGATTCTGATTCTGGTACTGGTTATTTCGATTGTAGTTTCTATTATAACCATTGTTGTAGTATCTACCTCTTCCGTTGTTATAATTCCCTCTATTATTATTCCAGCCTCGTCTTTGCTGATATGGACGGTAACCTGGGGATCTGTTGTTGCGGAAATAATTATTCCTGTGAGGACCTACATTTTCAGTTTTTTCTTCCTCAGGCTTATCAGTTTGCTGCACTTGATCCATGTAGACTGTATTAACGTCTTTGAATTCGTGCCTCTGACCTTTTTGTACCAAATTTGGCATTGGACTCGTGTAGTCAAGCCTTCTCAATAATTCGTCCATACTGGTCAAATCTCTGATATTTGACGATATGATCAGTCTTCTTACTTCCACAGGTAGCATACGTGAAATCGCATCTATCAACTGCTCTGTTGACAATGGGGGTTGCAAAAATCTCAAGCGTGATAGCTGACTCGTGAAGAAATCAGAGTACCGTGTTGGAAGAGTACCTGAATACTTCCTCGAGTATACCTCAGCTCTTAACGAATTCTGAGCTTCTATTGACCAGAATCGTTTTATCAGTGCTTCTGAAAATTCGTCAAAATTGCTGAAAGTGTACCAAAATGCTCTAAACCATTCAAGGGGTCTTCCAGCTAGAAATCTTTCTACGATTCTCATCTCTCTCTCTCTAGGAATGTGGGCTTCTATGAAATAGTCTTTAAGATTCCTGATATATTCGATCGGTGTGAGACTATCAGTGTTGCTAAATTTTTGAGGTTTGTCTTCAAAATTCCGAATGACTGTCACATTTCTCGGATATGAATCCATATAATGTTTCCCACTATCACGATACTTCCATTCAGGTTCAATATTCCTATCCTCTTCTTCTTCCCTGAATCTGGATATACGTTCCTCAGGACTAATATCTCTCTCTTCTGTAGCGAGGTTACATCTTCTCACGTAATTTCTATTCTCTTCACCAGTCAATCCTTCAGTATCCTTGTCTGTGATTTCCGTGATGACTTTCCTAATCAACTCTTCCTTATAGGTTTCCATCATGCTAGCTTCTCCTAGTTTCAAATTCTGAAGTTTGCTCGTAGTTTCATTAACATCAGAGACAACCTTATGAATCTGTTCCTCTAACGCAGTTTTTAATGCTTGCACGTCCTGACCTATCTGAGTTCTATCCTCTACCTGCTTTTCGGATAGCGAATCCATCCTTACATTCAAGTCTTTCCTGATCTGAACTACTTCATTATTAATGTCTACTTGTGTACTGGCAAGTTTTCTTTCAATTCGCTCCTGAATATGATCGACATGTTCCCCACTTGACCTGTTCCATTCATCTTTCCAAACCGTTACATTTGCAGTTAACATTTCCGCGATATCTACCTCAATGTCTTCCTTAAGTAAACGATTGTGATCTAATACTTGGGTTCTCATGACCTCTACATCGTATTTTAAACCAGCTAAAGAAGCTGTCGTCCTAACAGACTCGTCAACTAATCGAGTTGTTAATGCACTAATGTTACGAGTACAAAGGGTTTTTGAAGTTTCAATTTCTTCCCTAACTTTGTTAACATCAGTTTGAACTTTAGCAATGTCTACAAAAACAGTATTGACTTCTACTTGTATTTTATTGATATCGCTTTGCATATCATTAACATCTGAATGAATATTATTGATGTCAACTTGAACATTTGACACATCAGTTCGAGCATTTCTAACCTCTCTTTGAACTTCCTCTACTTTGTCTTGTACAGTAGCAACATCATTCCTAACAACAATTACTTCAGCTCTAGCACATGAAATATCACCCCGGACATTAGCAACATCAAGATTCAACATAGTAAGATCTTCCTGTACCTTAGAAACATCATTTTTAACATCAGACACATCTTTATGCACATTGGATAAATCTTTATGGACATTGGACACGTCTGAGCGCATGTCAGTTACAGCATTCTTGATTCCCTGGGTATTGATCTGTAAACGCGACACATTATTTTCTAGGTTTGCAGAACTGGTCTGAAGAACCTTCAAACTTTCATCCAGCCTAATTGACAAATTACTAGCATTCCTAGCTTCCATCTCCTCCATTCTAATAGACATATTACTAGCATTCTCCTCCATCATCTGCTTCATTCTACTAGCACTCCTAGCTTCCATCTCCCTCGCACGTTCATTCATGCTAGCTTTCAACTCCTCTAACATCATCCTCATACTCTCATCTGCCATTTCAATAATATTTCAATAATAAACTGCTTTAGGGACATACATCAAACAGAGCAAAATAACAACATCTGAGCAACATTTTTCACCATATATAAGTTTTGAGCAATTTTCTGTCTTAAATCTAACTTATAATTACCCTATGATTAACCTTCGTAGACACTTCATGTTGAAATAAACTCAAGCACATGTTCAAGTTTCTTTGGTTCATTTTAAAATATCCTAACACAAATAATTTACATTTACAATCCAAATAGTTTAATTTTATCTTTAATATGACTACACATGTCATAAGCCGGTCAAATAAAATAAGATTCCAGATCATAGGCGATTTTTCTAAGTTTCCAGCCTATTTAACCTCTCTCAAGTTGTATAAGATCTGATCTTTTCTGGGTGTCATTTTCCTAATACAATACAACATTTTATTCCTATATAATCACACTCTCAAATTCTACAATTGGCTAAGACATCTAACAAAGAATCAACCTCTTTATTTGAGTCTTCACAATCCCTTTGACATCGATAACTTGGTAATCCAATGTTATTCGAACACTCCACAAAAATTGCGGTGCCAATTCTACTGCAATAACTTGGTAATCCAATGTTTTGCTGATCGTGCCAATCGAGCCAATCGTGCCCCACACGTTGATTGCGCCAATCCTACTGTCCCCGTTATCCGGATAGTAGGCTGTCAGATATCCGCCCCCTCAATCGGATTGCCAATAATCAAACGCACCGGCACAGCTACATCAATGAAAATGGCACTGACAGATACTATCGAGATTAGAGCACAATAGTTAACAAGAAATTATTGTGGAACACACCAAAATATACGGGGGTTCATACTTACCTTTACTTACCTCTTAAATTTATCTCGGGGACTGGGTTGTCAACTGGATCACTTAAAGTATGCCCTCACAATAACCTCCACCATGATATTTAAAATGAACCATAACGAAGACGAGAAACTTTAAACTGCACAATAATTTATTTCACAAAAAGAATGATTTTAACAAAAATAAAACAACAAAATCCACGTGGCAATCAGAAGCCATCGACCACATAACCATGTCCTCCTGTAGGACTGGTATACTCTACATACAATGTTTCAGCTTTCTCAAGCTCAAAATAACGTAATTATAATAATGCACTTGGAATGGAAACGGGATTTGGGACGAGACACATATATCAATTGGTTTGCGTGTTTATATACTTCATATTTTATTTATAGCCACAAGGCTATTATGTAAACGTCCTTGGCCTCTATCATACAGTTGTCCGGGCCAGCTGCAATGCACCTGCATCGTCAAGTGGACTCACCTGTCCGTTCAACCCTAGCATAAGCGAGTTCCATCAGAGCTTAGCTCTCCTTTCAAAACACGTTAAATGTCCACATCTCAACTGAAATATTATCACGCAAATCCTTTAAATGCTCCATTCAAACACCAGTGGATTACTCCAACAATCCCAAATCATATTTAATTGTTCAATCCACTTGCTTAATTAGCGTTGTTTAGAGTATAAAAACAAAACTCTTAATGTTAATAACAAAAGTTCATTAATTATTTATAACAATAATAAATTGTTTATAACAATGTCAAACGACAATTAAAAAACTTATACACGCCTCTATTAATCCCTTTCATTTCATATTATTTAACAAAGATATTTACAAAATTATTTACAATATTATATTGTTTATATTATTTATACAAGAAATACATTAAACCACACGTTTATCCGGTTGATAATTACTCAAATCGTGGTGATATAATCGACCAATGAAGGTTAGTTATATTTAACTGTCAAATTCAGGTTTAATAAGGTTTAATAATTATTATTAATATTTGTGACGGTAACCTCCATTCAAAATCTTCATCTCAAATTATTTAACACTCTTGTTAACTTTAACAGTATCTTCACATGAATAACTTTCAAAGAACCAGGACAATACATTCAGCGGAAAAATACTTCGCTCAAAACGCACAAAATTGCTCAACAATTGGCCCAGAATTCATCATATATCTTCATATATATGGCATCAAAAACTCCCAAATTACATACAAAAACCTCCACTCATAAATTCAACAACTTCATTTATTACTGTGGGAACCTCCTTCATTATTCAAGGGCATTACTCATCAGCGACTTTTACAGGTCCACTGAACTAACGATTATACATCCATTGTTCCTCTTCAAAAATTCTTATATTCATCAATTGTATTAATGTCTGTTATTATTTAACCTTCGTGGGTTTCATTCATGAATCGATATGAAGTAAAAATTTGCCAATCACAAATAAATTTAATAGCAAATACGATTAGACACTCCTCCCTGGTCTATCAAAATTGAGATTAATATCATCAAAGTAACGCAGTATAAAAATACTATCTTCAATCAAAGTTCATCTAAACTGCATAAATAGTCGAATAGAATACAATTAGATTGTGGAATGCAAACATTATTGTTCCAATCTATAATTGAGAAAAACTCCTATCAAATGTTCATTACTATAGTGTATTCAATAAATCGTAATCTAAGTTCATATTTCATAAAATTGTCTATAATGCAATGATAAATGTCTATGTTGCAATCATGTTCATAAGACGACTAGTATTTCAAAGATCGTCGATAACGTATTAGATTTTAACGCTCTAAAATCTTTAATCATTCTTCTTTCTTGAGGATGACAGAAAATTGGTCAAAGTAATTTACTGAATAGAATTACTTTAATAAAATGACACGCTGTCTGAATTCAAATCTGCCATAGCAAATCGTTAACTTTACAGTCAAATCGTGACTACAAAAATATGCAAATTACTGAAAGAATCTAAATTATCAGTCTTAACTGATCCAAAATTATTTAAGTATGCCAATGACATAACAATGTCTCAACAAATCGTAGAAAAAGGCATAAATCATCGAAGTGTACTGAGTACAGAAATATCCAGCAAGAAAATGGGGCAAAAGATAGGACAGAAAAAATATGGGAAAATGGTTGCTCAGATATCGCTACATGACTCAAATAATACAAGAAACGTTCACGACTACCTTATCTGTTGATTGAAGTTCTAGAGGAAAGTTTTCAAAGAAAACTGCTGTTGGTTCCATTTCACCAGCGTGAAGATTTGCTCCGACCTCGAACCTGGAATCAGCGTCCTCGGAGAATCGAACTGCTTCCTCCTCCGGAAATTGCACTGCTCCATGTATACGAAAGACATCCTTCTGGCAAAACTCTTCTTTATGAGCCGGGTCCACCCTGGCCTCTCTTGAAAGTTCCCTGAAGTTCCAGTCGTAATTCGCCATGAAGTTTATTGCAGTTATTTCCGCAGAAATATTCATAATCGTGGAGTATGATGATATTTCCACTGTCATTTGATATAATTCAGCGATGGATTCACGATGCATGAGTGTAGTTGGATGTTCACTACATGCTCGCTTTTGTAGAATGACGATTAACGAAGTTCCATGCTGTTACTTCACTCCATCGATATATGTCCCAATTGCATTAAAGCCTTAGCCTTCCATCTCAACTTCTGTTATAATCATTGAAAGCACTGCAAGATTATAATGTTCCATAGTAGAATGTATCGTTGTATTACCAAACGTATTCTCCAATATCACGGTTGTAACACGTGTCAGCCGTAGTGTATACTGTGGAATTTTAAAAGTGCTTCTCAGGTGGCGAGAAAATCACTTTTGTCTGCAGCCTTAAAATGTCAATATCTTTCAAAGTATAACTGTGAAATTGTTCAAATCTTCTACACACCTCAATGTTGTACTGCCCAATTGAATTAAAATAAAGGCAGAAGTTAACTCTTTATATCTTATCTCGTAGAAACGTTAATGTGAGCGTTACAACTTCACCTAGTTTCGAACAGCGTAAAATGGAACTGCTCCGTGTTCGTTCGATGCGCCGGGCTTTAACCACACGCTAAAGATGACTTGCTTCACTTATTCACTCGAAAATGACTATATAACATCTGAAATATATATGCGGTATCAGCGGTATGAGAGATATGAGAGCTCCTCTCTCCTGTGCACGACCTTTTATCAACTTCTTAAGGGGCGTATCCATCCCTTCCATAGTTCGTTCCTCCGTCATCTGCTAGAAGTTTCAACTTTGGCTATACTTGACGGATTTTCAAATTTCAAAAACTCAAAATTAATTTCTTCAAAATTCCAAATCAATGCCATAACTGAAAATAGTTTTCCACAAATCTGCATGCCAAAAGCAATCAAATATCGTAGTTTCAGCAATCTCCGTCTTCCTTCCAAACTATCGTTCATTGGTTCGAGTCTCTCCTCCAATAGCGTAACTTCTTCCTTAGCACAATACCTTGTTTCCTGCGACTGCGTCGTAAATCTCAGATCTTTCTCGAACAAAATCATGACGTCACCAATAATCTCAGCTCCACCAGCCTACTTGCATGAAGTCTACGTCATCCGTGCCTACGTCATGAATATCCACCTCACAACTATGACATTCATAACTTTATTCATTTATGCCAATACAGCCATCGTGGTCTCAATATAATTCAATTTATGGGGGCAGTACTAGCTAGCCATAACGGGATAAAGCGCTCTTTCCATAAATGGGACAATATATTGTCATTATATTCTTGGTCATGGCAGTTCTCTTTATAAATCCGGTAGCACAGGTGATTGAAACAGAAATAACTGAACCAAGGAGCAGTATTTCTGAAACAACAAGAATATCTTGAAGGTATTTCGTTTGGTTCATTTCCCAGCCCTATCAATGTCAATTATGACCTTATTGATATTAATCTGCGGACCCATAGCTGAATTCACGATTTTTACACGAGTAAGGATATCGTCATGCCCATCTCATTAATAGCTATGAGTGCAGAAATCAGCTGCATAACGAAGGTAGGATATTTTATTACCTCCAACAGGAAAACCATCATCCCATCCGTCTCTTATGATAGATATTAAAGAGCACCAGAGACAGTATACAACTTCGACGGACATCTTTCTGATCTCAAGATCTTCAGACAGTTTACAATTTATTCTAACTATTGTCACAAAGAATTCGTATAAGCAAAACCGCATGTGCAGGAATTCCCATTTTCAACAGTACTTTCTTCGTCTTCTCGTATTGAACACTGACAAAGGCATTGCTATAATGTAGAAAGCAGATAATGACAGGAAGCTGAAATTCTCTGCTTTCTTCAATCAGCTGACGGATGTTTATCTGCTCCAAGTTACCTATACCTCGGACTAATATAGCTCGTCCATGGGGATCAGAAATGCAAGGATAGCTCGGAGAATCTGTTTCTATAAGTCCAGCATGTTCTTACTTGCATGTGAAATGAGCGCCTCGGTCCTGTTGTATCACATTACAGTACATTGTGGAGCCCAAAGGAACTAACAATCATACAGTCCAACTATATGGCCATAGTGCAGTTCTCCAGATTTTGTTGCCTGTCTGTTTCAGATGCTCGGCTGTAATGCCATCTGGTGCTCGTACCCTATGGTCTATGCAACCATAACGATGCAATTGGCCTTTCCGTATCTAGAGGTAGAATGTTTAGTTCCATTTCAAATTCATGCCGCAGGAATGCCCTTGCATGTAGTGTTTCATCTTCATAGAGATCTTTACAGTTTTCTTTTTATGTATTTAATACATTGGTGAAGTCGTGAATTCTACCATCATCAGCATCTTCATTTGTCCATGCTCTGGGTTTAAATTTGTTTGCTAACAATCTTACTTTGTGGTAAAGATCACGCGTTTCATTGAAATGGCTCTGAGCGTCGATTACTGCATAAATATCAGTTTAGTATTTATGTTTATGATGATGATGATTATGATGATGATGATAATTGTTGTTTTAAGGGACCTAACATCTAGGTTATCGGCCCCTAATGGTCTGGGTGATAGCAAAAAACACAATGAGATGGAAACCAGAACGAAAATTAAGTGAGACGAAAAATACTTACAAAAAGGAACTCAGATTGAAACTACTCACAAAATGGAGAGCGGTAATACTTACAAAAGAGAATTTAGAACGAAAATACTCACAAAAGGAATTGATAGAAAAATACGCACAGAATGAAAGTTAGGTTCAAAATACGTACAAAATGCAATGTAGATTCGAAATACTTACAAAATGCAATTGATATTCAAAATACTTACAAAATGCAAATGAGATTGAAAATACGTACAAAATGCAATTGAGGTTCAAAATACTTAAAAAATGCAATTGAAAGTGAAAATACACAATGCATTCAGATTGGAAAACACCCATTTCAGATCCAAAATACTCACAAAGTGCAATTGAAATTCAAAATACTTACAAAATGCAATTAAAATTGAAAACGCTTACAAAATGTACGGTAGATTCAAACTACTCATTTGGATGGTCAATACTTACAAAATGCAATATAGATTGAAAATACTTAAAAATATAATTTAGATTCAAAATACACACAAAATGCAATTAAGAATCAAAATACTTGCAAAATGCCCACCATCCAAATGCAATTTAGATTGAAAATATTTGAAAAAAGCGGTTTACGTTGAAAATACTTACAAAATGCAATTGAAATTCAAAATACTCACAAAAGTCCCATCCCCTATATTGAAAGACTTACTAAAAAGCAATTTAGATTGTCAATCCTTACAAAATGCAATTCAGGTTGAAATCACTCGCAAAATGAAATTTAGATCGAAAAGTCTCACAAAATGCAACGTAGATTGAAAATACCTACAAAATGTAGTGTAAATGCAAAAAAATCGCTAAAGGGAATTTAGATACACAGGGATCCAATTAACAATAACAGTGCGAGAATCTTCAAGAGAAAAGGAAATATAATGCAAAGAAAACAAGAGGTCTGACATCTCGAAGAAGGAGGGATCAAGAAAGATGAGACAAGGGCCAATAATGACGGGAAAGTGAAAGACTCCCTAGGCCTCAGATACCCTCATACCATCGGGGTCGGAAAACAACACGAGTTGACCAAGGAAGGTCGACAGGAAAGAAGACGGAGAGGAGCTCGGCACAAGTAAGTGGAAGCAATGCCGGACTCAGATGGGGTCCCGTGGTCGCCAACCCACGTCCCACGAGATGTGAGCCCCTCGGGGGGGGGGGGTTAGTTATGTTAATCTCGACAGCAATTCTGCAGAATTTCACGGCAGATCCCCCAATCTGTATCCACTGTTTTATTGGCTGCCATGGGTGAACACTGATCCAGGATATATGACGAATCAATTCTGTGGAAGAAAGGTTATTCTCGATTGCTGTTATATTGTTTATGAGTGCTTCCTACGAGAACTCTACATTAGTAGGAAGATCTTTCCTACAACACATACTTTAAATCCTTTCTTGTGGTGGGGAATCACTACGCCTTCGAAATTGCAATCTCTAGGTCACCGATGACAGAAGTTTAATTTTCAAGAATTTAAGTAACCAAATTAAAATAATTTGCAAGAACATGGATAAATATTTGACGATAGTGACATACACGTATTCTATAATCAGTACTCCGACAAATATTTGATCACAATACATGAATGTGAGTTCAGCGCGCAACAGTTAGCAATTCAGAAAGACTTAAAATATACCAAGAAACATCGAAAAGTAAGAGACTTTAATTCAATTTGTAAAAGGTGTGATACGAACTGAAAAATGAACTGCACAACGGAAGTATATATTTTTGGTGTTTTCAGAGCAAGATTTAAATTTCTCGACACCCTTCTAATATTATGACATCATTTTCACTACACCTTGATCAACGAACTCCATTTTAAAAACAGCACACGACTAATGAGATCTCTTCATTCTGACGGTGGCATTGGCCACCCATGAATCTTTTCACTGTTCCAGAGCGACGTGAGTAGAGCGGTTATGGAACACAGAGGCCAGGAGCTACTGCGGAAATTACTCATTCAGTTTACCCCGTTCGCTATTTTCGCTCCAGTTTCTATCCTGTGTTCTCGAGTTCGGGGAGGTTTCTCTTTGTACAGGGCTAATTGGCCGGCCGCGTTGTGTTAGGGTAGAGCGCCTGCCTCTCAACCGGAGGCCCCAGGTTCGAATCCCGACTCCGTCAGGGATTTTGAAACTGACGTGAGGGTTGGAACGGGGTGCACTCAGCCTTGTGAGGACAATTGAGTAGCTGTCTGACAGTGAGGCAGCGCCTCGATCACAAAAACCAAGATTAACGGCCGAGGGGACCCGATGCGCTGATCACGCGTCACCCCAATATCTGCAGGCCAAATGGATGGACAGCGGTCGCTTGGTCGGCCTAGGCCCATCATGGGCTGTATAGTGCCAGGGGTTGACTTCTTTGACAGGGCTAATTACTGGCAATCCAGATATTCCATTCGTTGTTACTGGGAGGTAAGGTCCGTACGACTGAAATTGATGAATTCAGACTGGCTTTAAACCCGCGATACACCGTAAACTCCGTTAAAAACACGCTAGTTCAAGTCGCGAATTGATTCTCAGCATTTGGAACGAGCACCGAGTTATAGCACACAAGAATGAGGGCACAGTATTTGGGAATGGGGCGATATGCGATGATACCACGATCTCCACCGCTTTCTAAAGAGGGTAGAGTGTTGAAGAACACCTACAAGACGCATTTAATAACGTCGAACCCTGTTTCGAGAAATGTCGTAGCCCCGATGTTTACTAGGAAACAAAAATTCACGGGAGTGGAGGGCATCACCATTCCCGGTACAGTAATCAGATGGCAGTCAGCGAATAAGTACCTGTGAACCAAGCTAATACAGGAGATGATTTTACCAAAGAAATGACCCAAAGCGCCAAAGAAGCGAAAACCTATCTCGCAAAGCTCTGGCCTCTACTGAGGACTCGGAGCTACCCCGATGTCTTCAACAAGATCCTCGCATACAGCATCATTGTGCGACCTGTCATGGAATATTCCAGCCCTGTGCGGGGGAACAAATTTCAGGCTGTTGAGAACCATACACAACGCACAATGTCAGGCTCACAATGGTGCTTAAGAAACGTTCAGCTATATACTGATCATCAGCTCCGCACTATTATAAATGGAAGCCTATATCAAAAGTTTTATGAACACCAACCCCTTCATTAAAGAGTTGGGTGATTATAGAACCGCAGAATGTCCATGCAAACGACCCCGAATACTTATAGAACCACGCTCTTTCACTTAATATACCTCTCTACTTTTCCTAACACGCTTCTCTTAAGAAATTTACGTTTCACTTTTCACCTTCTGTTATTCTTCAGGGCCTTGAGGACCAGGCCACATTCTAGCCAACTATATAATTCAAAATAATCACCCAAAAACTTAAACTCAATGCTGTCAGGTCCAAACCGCTTCAGAGATACAGCACTTAACCCTTCGGGCTGACAGGCTGTAATAGTTTCGCACGGAAATTTAGCTCCACTGCACGGGTTAGATTATTCCTGCTTCCCATCTGGCCACTTCCTCCTCAGTCTCGCGACCCAGATGTAGTAAGAGTTGTTAAAAATTAAGAGCTTGCTAAGATAATATTTTTCAAGGCACACTCTTCAAATATGCCAGTATGAGAAGGTGATTAAGAAATATGAATCTCAATTGTTATACAGAGCCATTCTCGTTTCAAACAAGACGTTCCGTGACGAACTAAAGAGCCTACTTTTCTTAAAATTTAAGATTCATGCCAATGATTAATCTATATGGACCTATCTAGAATAATTATGAAATTAAGTGGTAATATCGACATTTCTAATTAATTCGAAATATACCTGCCATAATGTAGCCTAATAGAGCACTACAGTTGGCAGCCCTGGTGACTGCATATATATTCTTAGTTCCATCTCTTAAGGTACAGAATACAAAATTTTGTAGAAGTCCAATGGCTATTATGGACGTTACAAGCAGTGAGACATTGGAACTATGAGCGCGCGTAAAATCATGTTGGCATGTGTTGGTCAGAAATAATCTGTAATAACATGATCTATTGTTGTGCCAAGTTTGGATGAAATCCATTTGTTAGTATGGAAGTTACATGAATTTAAAAATTGGACTTATCAGCAGGCTTAGAATCAAGTTGGCAGCACTGATGTATATAAGTTACTCCAAATTAATCTAGAATGTCAGGTACTATACGTGTGCACAGTTGAGAGCTGTTGGCTCGCATACTTTCTGATATATTGATATTACGAAAAACAAATAAGGGGCTGCATTTATTAACAGTTGGCAGCCCTGGTTGCTCTTAAGAATACGCATAGTCATATCGGTTATGGTACACATTGTACATACGAAATTTGGTTGAAATCAAATTGATAGTATGAAAGTTGCATGTATTTAAAAGTTGGTCCTATCAACATGAATAGAGTCATGCTGGTAGCACTGACCTATGTTAGTTACACCAAATTAATCTAGAATGTCAGGTACAACACGAGCGCATAGTTTAAAGCTTTCGCCTTGCATACTTTCTTAAATATTGCTATTGGGATGAAACAATAGAGAGTGCATTTATTAACAGTTGGCAGCCCTGCTAGCTCTTACAAATATGCTCAGTCATATCTATGTATGTACACGTATTACATACGTAATTTGGCAGAAATCCAGTTGATAGTGTAGAAGTTATATGCATTTGAAAATTGGACCTATCATCAGGCTTAGAATTATTTTGGCTACGCTGTCATGTATGGCCACCTGGAAATTAAACTGAAATATTATTAATTATATGTGTGCAAATTTTGGAATAGCTCCCATGCCTACCTTCTAAGATATCCAACATGGAGCTCAAATTTTGTTTTTTTCCGCAGCTGGTAGCACTGCCATCATTATCAAATATTCAGGTATAGATCTTACTCATAACAAATTTGGTTTCGATGGTTGCAGCCGTTTAGGAGTTGATAGGGGACACACACACACACAGCCAGACAGACAGACAGAAGGACAGACAGACATTTGCCCGGATCGATTTCATAAGTCTACTTTTTCCTCATTTTAGCAAAATGTTGAAAGTAGGCTAAAAACTCTTTTCCCTGATTTGATTGCAGAAGCCTGGGTTGGTATTTCAATCCCTGAATAATGCGTTCGAACGGCTTGGTCAATAGAGCGTCGCATATACTTGACCCCTCTTTTACTTTTGGCATAGGGCATCATTTTTATGAGTTCAGCCTGCCAACGATCATTGACTCCATGCGAAATGACATTGCGTCACTTAAAGTTACACCGTGTATGACTGTGTAGTTTGTGGGTAATATCCATTTGGATCGAAGAGGGCTTAGACAATGATGCCGGAAAGCGATGCCCCACGTCTATTTCTGAAATCTAGCGTCCATGGCCCGTATGGACTGCTTTCTGAGACATTTTAAATGTTACAGACGTTAATCAGTTATTTGGGGTTATTGAAGCAAAACATATTGACAAGAGATATTTATGCCTCAAACGGCTTAAAAATGACTTCAAAGGCTCAAGCCTTGAGCGCAGGCCTCAGGAAAAATTGGGATATCATTGTTCTAGACTCATCAGTCTTGTTTGCGTTGATGTTCCCAAGCGCCTATAAATTATACGATAAGCGTTAGGGATTCAGTTGCACCAAATATTATGTAAAGTGTCCCATGAAAACCTTTCCAGCCGGGAAAAACTCAGCTACCTCAAGACCGTGGAAAGGATACGCTATTACCCATGAATTTGTCAATATGGGATCTTCATCCTCTCTGATAACCAGAGTTGTTCTGTAAAGCTGTCGCGATTAACACAAAGGCCGCTTTACGTTATCGGTATTCAGGCCGATCGTAAGTATCAGCAGACCAAAGATGCCTCCCATTCGATCACATTTAGCAAGGAAACATGCGTCTTTACCTGAATGGAGTCACGTTATCCTACGAAACCCTGTATATAATTTAGGTAAAAACAAATGTAGAGCCCTGTACGATATGTATGTAAAATTCAATTTCTCTAACGCGCCTGCGACTATGCTGAGCTGTTCGCACCTCTTGTGATCTATGAAATCATCCCCCTGTAGATATCTGCTTAACGTTTGAAACGACTAACAATATTCCAGCAGACACACACAACTTACAAAATTTGAGTGTTCTATCGCCCATTCTCCAATATTATAAACAAAGCTTAGGAAAAAATCCCGGGTTTTTAACTATAAAACTGCCATGAAATAGGGAGTTGGGAAACAGTGCGATTGCAAACTAAGGGGTTTATGGCATAGACCACTAGAAACATGAATTTTATCACTGAAACCAGTACATTCTCCAAGGAAAAAACGATTTTTTTTTTCATGAATATGGAGTGAATGATATACGCTTGTTCATCAATCGGACATCGCTTGTTCTCAATGTGAATACCTGATGTTGAAAGTTGAATTCAAATTACTATACAATTTAATTTTGCGATGACATTTACACAAGACAACTTATACTATTAAATATTTTCTAATTGAAAATTATAAGGACGTCAATTTCAGAGTTAAAGGTATATTAAATTATAATATAATTCTGTTCATCAAACACCCAATGTAGAGCTGGAGGGCCGAAAACATGTTTCAACAGTAGAGAAGAAAACAATTTAAGTATTAACAGGTGTTCCAGGAAATTTAATAAGTTATCGAAGTTAATACGTAGAATCAACGCTTTTGTAACAGAGTTAATGTTTTTGCCTCGTAAAATGTGCACTTCTCTACAAGTCCAGTCTACCCAATGTGTACTTCTCTACAAGTTATGTCTACCAAATGTGTTCTTCTCTACAAGACCTTTCTACCCAATGCATACTTTTCTACAAGTCCTGCCTACCCAATGTGTACTTCTCTACAAGACCTGCCTTCACAATGTGTACTTCTCAACAAGTTCTGTCTACCCAATGTGTACTTCTCTATAGGACCTTTCTGGCCAATGTGTACTTCTCTACAAGTCCTGTCTATCCAATGTGTACTTCTCTACAAGAACAAGGTGCCCAAGTTACGGAATCTAATAGAGGATACAGTACTAAACCCTGTCACATTTTACGTGTTCAACAGGTATGAACATTTAACCTCAGAAAACACCATTATGTGGTATTATGTTGATACCCAAAAAATAACTAAAATCCTGACAGTGTTTATGATTAGTTGTAACAGACCTTTATCTGCAACAGTGGGTGTGGAAGAATCTATTAACTCGTTTAGTTTGGGTTTCAAAAGAAACATATGGGGCTAAGGACACAGCGGGGAGGTTTGAAACTTCATTATAAAACTCATTCACATTCTTATCACTGCGGCATATGTACTCCCTGCAAGCATACTTCTACAAGACGGAAATAGCTCCCATTACAGACTGACGAAAGTTTCTTAAATAGTTCCTGACAGTGAGAACCCTGAATGTGGGCTGCTAAATATAAAGTTAGTATCAATTCCTACTTCAATCATGAGACATGTCTGAAGTTGCAAACAAAACTGATTCATATCCAAAACTTAAGAGTTATGAGAGAGAACATGTTATTTGAATCTTTAACACTTACTCATTCAAGCGATTTCCACTTTCATCCGTTTCTTCATCCTGATTTTCTTCTTTTATATCCTGGGGATAAAAAGGAATAAATTATTTCTGTGTCATCACCTTATACTCTTACACAAATGACAAACCATGTAATTGTTCAGCACTGCACATCTGAAGATATATTTGCTGAATGGCTTTCACACTGTCCATCACATCCTAGTGCTAGAAAGGAAAATGATGCAGGTAAGTGGTTATAATCCCCATTCCTGAAACTTATAATACACTTCTAAATGCACCCGGTCATGTGATCTGGATCGGAAGACGAGTGAGTTTCATCCCCACCATCCCTGAAGGATTCTCATACTTCACTCTTTACACCTCTTGGTAAATGCTGGGATGGTACCTCCTAAGAGGCCAGGGGCACAGTCTTCCAACTCCTTTCAATATTAAAATCCTCATTAGCACCTCCTATGGGCTGGACAAAAGGGTATACGGCTGTAAAAACCACATACACACGCATTTCACCTCTCACCTCTAAATGGGAATACTGATGGGAAAAGAATGCAACTTAAAAATTTAAGAAATATGGTACGAAGGAAAGTTTCTTTAATACGAGCTTACAAGTAAAATAAGTGGAATTCGGAATGGCTAAGTAAGCACGACATCACCCTGAAGTAATGCGAGGGCGATGAACGCATCGTGGGAAAAGGGATGTGGTTTTTAGTGGGTAGGAATCCCACACTACTGTGGAGTGCGGACCCTTCACATGTGTCTTTTTAAGATTTTCCACAGTTCCTCGTAAAAAAATTGTCTAATGTGTCTCCTGGGATATGGATATTCCAACAAATAAGGGTTCACAAAGTTGTGAAGATTCTCTTGTTTTCGTATTCATCCTCACTGAGAGAAATGTAGGATGTCCCGTTGAACCTGTCTGCGGACATATTTACTGAAGTCCTGAGCACCTTCTTTCACTTTCTGGTAACTTCTTCCACTCTTTACACCCGTTAACATTCCAAACCTTCTTCTTCCTCTAACTCGCATTCCTTCTACTTTTCCTTCCACGATTCTTTGCAGTAGAAAATTCCTACGTAGTATGTGACTAGTGATGTGGGCCAGGCAAATGCCCGGTAGGCAGGACATCTATAAATGGACATTTGCCCAGGCATTTGCCCAAAGCAGTTTTAAGCGCCCAAAATCTGGGCATTTAAGAAAACTACTTTTTTTTACTTTTTACTACTTGTGATTGTTACTATAGCATCTAAAACATAATAAAAACCATTAATCAAAGGTACATTTCATGGATAAACTAGTAATGCCTGAATATTGCTAATAATAATTTAATTATCCTGTGTCAATGTTGTCAATAACATCTAAATGGGAATTATGAATATCTGGCTTGAATAAAATATTGTATTACTGAGTTAGGCCTGCAGGCCTACTGATTTATATTTAGGAAAATAAGGTAGGAGTTTGATTATGGTGTGAATAGTGGCTTTGGGAGGATGGTGAATGGGCTACCATCGTGCTATGATCTTGGAGTGGGGGTAGGGTGGTTGTGATCTTGAGATTGGCGAGGCAGCCCAGCCCAGTTAGTTGTGAAGTAGAGCTGTCTGTTGAGTAGTTGAGTCTGAGATAACCTCACTTCTTTCTTAGGCTATTTATATTTTTAAGTGTTCGATTAAATCATTACTAAATGCTTAGGAAAAAATGACCTATTTGGAACTTTTTTAATTTGAAAGGGAACGGAGTATCTTGTAAATATTGTAATAAGGACTATTAACAGTCACATTGTAACAAAATGGAAAAGCACATAAAGAAGTGTTTTAAGTGCCCTCAGGATCTAAAAAAAGTGCTTCAGTTAGGTACAGTTACAGAGGTTGAAAAACCTTTTTGAAAGAAAACCCCCTTATGAACCTTTACTAATTGAAGTGGATGATTTCGACAACAAATCTGCAGTACCAAGCACAAGCTCAGCATCAGAACCAAAATCAAGTTCTTTCAGTGAATTCCTACAACAACTTCTGCAGCCTATTTTGGCCTCAACTCCTGTTTTTATGAATAAATATATAGAATACATATATGTAGATACATCTATGGCTGAAACAATATTTATATAAGCGTTGCATTATGAATATGTTTTTAAAAGAGGTAAATGCTCAAAATGCATGGGCATTTATGGGTTTTGGGCATTTGCCCGTGCATTTATCCTGGACATTTGCCCCGACTTATAAATGCCTAGACATTTTACCAAGATTCTTCCCTCTTCTGTATCATTCTCATGAAACTCCTCTTCTCTCCTACTCTTCTCAGCACCTTCTCATTTGTCATTCAATAGGTCCATCTTACTTTCTCCATTCTTGCCTATAACCACATTTCTAAAATTTCTAAATATTTTTGTTCTTTCTGTCCGACTGTTCATGTTTCCGAACCATAAGCCACCACACTCTGCACAAAACATTTGACAAACCTCTTCCTAATTGTGAGTATACAACTCTTAACCCCAAAAATAAGGAGATGGCATGAAAAGAGGCATGACGATACTTTCCTCTTTCGGTTCTAAAGATGATATACATGTTTTGATAACTGGAACGATCTCCGGAAAAGAAGATTCCTCAATTTTAATTTTCGTGTGATGATCTCTATCATCCTGCAAAGAAATTACTTGTTTCACATCTATGTTCCTTTGCATTTATAGATGACTTGTAAACCTACACTGAAGTAATCAAGGAATAAAATATCATACTAAAGGGAACTGAGCCTCCGGTTCATAGTTATTTTAGTCCATGGCTAATTGCCAAAACATCTAGCAGTTATTGTGCTGTTAATATAAAAAGCATTTCAGTTAGTATAGGCACCGTGCGTTCTGCAGTGTGCTGCTGCGGGTGGATACTACGTGAACTACACACGGTCTTGTTTATCAACAGCTGTTCGTAAGACGTTGCAGTACGAGTGAATTTTTACATGTGTTTATTCAATATTTTATAGTGTTGTCTTCAGATTATGATTTTAAAAAAATGTCAAAAAGTTCTGGCAATGTTATGTGCTGTGTTGTTGGCTGCAATAATAGATACTGCAATACAGAGCAAAGTGTGAAATTTTTTAGTTTTCCATCACGACCTCACGAAATGGATTTGAAAAGACAGTGGATTTTAGCAGTAAATCGCAAGAAGTAAGTAATGGGGGATTTAAATATTTTAATTAATAATAAATTACACAGTACAAAACCTATACTAACCATGACTTTTACAAATAGGTTAACAAAACAACCAAAATAATTACAGTAATGCTATACTTCCAAGGTAAGGTCCGCACCAGTCGGCCATATTTTTAAAGCACAAACATCCTAATAGTAGAGATATTCTATTACACAGTAGTCTTAATGATAGCCTTAATAATTAAATAACATATACCTTAATACCGAGCAAAGTGTGAATTTTTTTAGATTTCCTCCCCGACCTCATGAAGTGGATTTGAAAGGCTAGTGGATTAATATTATATTTACAGAAATAGGCCCTGGTACATGACAAAAAATAGGAACAAAATATTAATAGCATACAGAAATATTTTAGAAATGTGTAATTATACATAAACATTAAATAAAAGAGCATTACAATATTTTAAATAGTCCTACAAACATATTATTATGAAACCAGATAGTCACAAAATAATTTGAACTCATTACAACAGAAATTCAAATAAATATAGGCCTAATACAGATCCAACTTAAATTTTACAAAATGTGTTCAAAATAATATTTGCATTTACAGATTTCCCATACTTTAAAAGGTATGTTTACATAAATTTGCCACATTTACACAATTTGTTTTATAGGGCAGATGGTACTTTGTGGACACCTTCAAAATCATCTAGAATCTGCAGCACACATTTCATAGGAGGGTGTAAATCTCAACATCCTGCTAGTCCAGCATATGTACTGCCCCCGTAATTGAATTATATAGAGACCACGGTGGCTATTTTGGAAATTATAGCGAAAGTTATGGCTGTCATAGTTATGACGTGGGTAGTCATGACGTAAGCACGGATGACGCAGACGCTATGCCAGCAGGCTACTTGAGCTGAGATTCTCAGTGACGTCAGCATTTATTCGAGAAGGATCCGAGATGAACGACGCAGTCGCAGGAAACGTGGAATTCTGCTGAGGAAGAAATTATGCTATTGGAGGGGAGACTCAAACCAATGAACGATAGTCTGAAGGAAGACGGAGATTGCTAAAACTATGGTATTTTTATTACTTTTTGGAATGCAGAATTGTGGAAATCCA
The DNA here is from genome assembly GCA_946902985.2 of Meconema thalassinum. NCBI lineage: Eukaryota > Metazoa > Arthropoda > Insecta > Orthoptera > Tettigoniidae > Meconema > Meconema thalassinum. The sequence goes on from OX336397.1 coordinate 151,730,054, forward strand.
TTTGCAGTAGAGGCATTGTTCTGGAATTTTGGTGAAATTTATTTTCAGTTTTTGAATTATGAAAATCCGTCATGTATTGACGAAGTTGGAACTTCTAGCGATGACGCAGTAACACGCGATGGAAGGGATAGATACGCCCCTCATGAAGTTCATAAAAGGCCTTGCGCAGAAGAGAGGAGCCTCATTCTCAGATTATCAATCGTCTGATATTCAATCGTCAGATCTCAAATAGTCATTTCAGTGAAACGTCGAGTGAGTTTAGTAGTGAAAAAGTCGTCTTTGTAACGCGTGGCGAAGCCACTGCATAAAACGAGAATCGAACTTACAAGCAGTGCAGGTTTACTGTGAAGTAAATCTAGTTGAAGTTGAAACGACCCTTATAACGCTTCTACAAGATTAGCTGTGAACAGTTAGCGGTCGCCTATAAGCTAATTCTCTTGTGCATTGCTACAGTAAGGACTGTAGAAAAGCTGAACAATTTCGAGGAAGTATTTTGGAAGTTATTGACAATTTTAGACGACTTACAAAAGTGATTTTCTCGCCACAGGAGAAACACTTTGTATAGCCAGACTCTACGCTACGGCTGACAGGGCTAGTGAAATAGGGAGACTTCAGATTGCTTTTGTGACACAACACTACAGTATTATGGAGCAGTCTAATATGGCAGTTTGTTCTTCTAATAATATTACCGAAGAGAAAATGGAAGGCTAAAGGACTTAATGCAATTGGGACATATTTCAACGGAGTAAGATAGCAGCATGGAACTTCGCTAATTGCTATTCCATACAAGCGAACATGTGGTAAATAACCATCTACACCCATGTTTCGTGATTAAAGGCTGAATACTATCAAACAGCAATAGAAATGATTTCATACTTTCTGAATATGAATATTTCTTCGGAAATTTATACAAAAACTTCATGGCGATTTTCAACTGGAACTTCAGGGATTTTTCAAGAGAGGTCAGGGTTGTCCCGACTCACAAAGAAGATTATTGCCGGAAGGATGTCGTTCGTCTTCGTGAAGCAGTTCGATTCTCCGATGGTGCTGTTTCTGGTTTCGAGGATGGAGCTCAGCTTTAACTTGGTGAAATGGATCCATCAACAGTCTTCTTTGGGGAATTGTCCTCTGGAACGTCAATCGGCAGATAAGGTAGTCGTGAACGTTTATTGTATTTGAGTTTCTTAGCAATATTTGAGCAACCATTTTTCCCATATTTTTGTCCTCATGTATTTTTGCCCGATATTCTTGTTTGAGATTCCTATTCTCAGTACACCTTGATGAGTTATGCCTTTTTCGACGTTTTTATTAAGACATTGTTATGTCATGGGCATAGTTAAATGATTTTGAATCAGTTGAGACTGATATTAAGATTTTTCAGTAATTTGCTTATTTTTGTAGTCACGATTTGACTGTAAGTTAATGATTTTTATGGCAGATTTAAATTCAGACAGCGTGTCACTTTATTAAAGTAATTCTACCCCAGTTTAATTACTTTGACCAATTTTCTGTCATCATCAAGAAGGAAGAACATTTAAATGATTTTAGAGCGTTAAAATCCAGTACGTTGTCGACGATCTTGGAAATACTAGTCGTTATTTGAATTGATTGCAACACAGACATTTATCGTCAGTCATGAACGACCATTGCATCACAGGCAATTTTGTGAAAGATGAACATTAATTATGAATTATTGAATGCATTAAATTCGTGAAACTTGTGTTAGGTTTTTTCTCATATAGAGATTTATATAATGATGTTTGCATTCCCCAGTCTAATTGGATTCTATTCGACTATTTTGCAGTTAGTCGCACTTTGTTTGATGATAGTATTTTTATACTACAATTCTTTGAAGATGTTAATCTTAAATTTTGATAGACCAGACAGGCGTATATAAGCGTATTCACTATTAAATTTGTTTGTGATTGGCAAATTTTTATTTCATTTCGATTCATGAATGAAATCCACGAAGTTTAAATGACAACAGTTTTGAAACAATTATTGATATATGAATTTTTAAGTGGAACTATGAATGTATAATCGATAGTGCAGCGGACATGTTGAAAGTCGCTGATGTATAATGCCCTTAAATAAATGAAGGAGATTCCCACAGTAATTAATAATGATAAAGATTGTGTTAGGGGAGGTTTTTGTAAATGCTGTGGAAGATTTTAATGCCATATAGTTTAATATATGATGAATTTTGGGCTATTTTGAATGCAGTTTGTGCATTATTTTGTAAGCGAAGTATTTTCCGCTAGAGTGTATGGTCATAGTTCGTTGAAAATTAATCAAGTGAATTTACTGTTATAATTAACAAGAGTTTTGAAAGAATTTGAGATAAGATTTTGAATGAAGATTACCGTCACAAATAATTTAAATTATTACAACCTTTATTAAACCAGATTGTGACATGTACATGTATAACTAACCTTCATTGGTCGATTATATTAAACACGATTATGAATTTACCAACCGGATAAAACATGTGGTTCAATGTATTTCTTAAATTAATAATTTAAATAATTTAAATGTTGATATTGTAAATAATAAATGTAAATATCTTTGACAATAATGTGGAACGAAAGTAATGTTAAAGGCGTGTTTAAAATTTTGGTAATTATCTTCGACAATATTATAAACAATTTCTTATTGTTATAAATAATTTATGTGATTTTGTTATAAACATTTAAGAGTGTGTTTTATACTCTAAACTATGCTTCTTAAACATTTGGATGATAACTTAACAAGTTTAAGGATAGTTAAAATAATCCAGTGGGATGTGAGTTAAGCATTTGAAAGATTTGCGTCAATATGTATGAGTTGTCTTGTAGACATTTAAAGCTTTAAAAGGAGCTGAATTCTTACGCAAGTGTGGTGTGACGAGTGAGCCCCATTTGACAGGTGTGAGCCAGGTTAAAGAGTAGACCAGCCGGCCAGACATCTGGTTATCAGCGAGTGAGGTCGTCCACACTCTGGTCTTGCGACTATAAATACAATTCTCATGTTTATTAAAAGGAAACCAAGTGCTCTATATATGTCTCGTCCTCACTTCCTCATCCAATCCAAATGTGTTTTAAAATGTTACGTTATTTTGAGCTCATGGGAGCTAACATATTGTTTGATAAATTTACAAGTCCTTTAGGAGGACGTAGTCAGATTGACATAGGCTACTGATAGCCACGTTTATTTTGTTGAGTTGTGAAAATCATACTCTTTATTTGAAAATAAAGCTTTTGTACAGTTCAAAGTTCTCGTCTTCGGTCTGGTTCATTTTTAAATGTCATGGTGAAGGTTATTGTGAGAGCATACTTTAATGATCCTGTTGTCAACCCAATCCCCGAGTTATTTATAAGAGGTAAGTAAAAGTAAGTATGAAACCCCGTTGATTTTGGTGTGTTCCACAATAATTTTTCTTGGTAACTTCTGTGTTCAAACCTCGGTAGTATCTGTCAGTGCCATTTTCATTGATGTAGCTGAGCTGGTGCGATTGATTGTTGGCAATCCGATTGAGGGGGCGGATATCTGACAGCCTACTATCCGGGTAAACGGGGACAGTACCAAGTATCTTTCCTGAATGTTACAGAGGAAAGTCAACAGGAACAGGCTCTCTCAGCAGATTTATAAGATTGAAGAAGAGAAGTGTAAATAGAAATTTAGTCATTTCAACACCTGATATATCACATCTACAAACTAGTGAGCCTGTTCTAGTGTCCATGAAAGCTGATGCCCAAACTCAGACAAACAAACATTGTGATGTAGAAAGCAATTTTGAATTCAGTTGTGTTTTGGATGGAAACAGTGTCAGCACACAACCAATATATCAGCCCTTCACACATGCTAAACCTAGACATGTTAGTAAATTGTCTGGGCCTGACTTCCCATATGAAGAAAGAAGATTTTTTGGTTGTAGTTCAGTTTCTGATGAATCACAATTAAATATTCGGGCTGGTGTCAACAAAGAAATTTTTAATATAATTTTAAACTTGCTGCCAGACACTAATACATGCAAAATTAGTAAAGAAAATAGACTCTTGGTATTCTTAATGAAAATGAAGTTAGCCTTACCATTTGCTGCCCTTGCTGTTATTTTCAATATTCACCGTAGTAATATTTCTAGGATATTTCAATCTGTTTTACCTGTACTGGCACAAGCAACAAAAAAGTGGATTTTCTGGCCTAGCAAGGATACTGTTAATGCTACATTGCCTTCTGTTTTCAAAGATAACCATCCAAATTGTAGAGCTATTATAGACTGCACTGAAATTAAAACAGAACAACCTCCTGAGATCAGCCAGCGTGGGTATGTACTCTATAAGTCTTCATATACTGCTAAGGTCCTTAGTGCAATTGCACCTTGTGGTATGATGACATTTGTTTCCAAATGTTATGGTGGTCGAGCTAGTGACAGTTTTATCATAAATGACTGTGGAATTTTGAAATTGATAGAATCAGGAGATCAAATAATTGCTGATAAAGGTTTCCCTGGTATAAAAACTATATTGGAGGACAGCAATGCAATTTTAGTAATGCCACCCTTCATGCATGAAGGTCATTTGACACCTGAAGAAGTTGATGACACTTACAATATTGCTAGTGTGCGAATTCATGTTGAATGGTGGGTAGATTATAGGCTAGGGAATAACCCACCCACCAAGGGAAGATGATTAAGAAAAGGAAATGGGTTTCGGACTGAAGAAAAAGGATAGAAAAATAGGAGGAGAGCCCCACAAAATTAATAAGCTTCACTTTAAACACACTTAAAGGCGATTGCCACAGAAACTTAACCTCCTGATATCTAAAATAGGTACGAGCTTGGTCGAGGCCAACGGGAACCGCAGCTGGGACTTGGGCGATTTGCAAGAGAGAGGCTTTAGTAGGTTTCCTCCCAAGCATGTATAAAAGTATTATGTGGAAGGGTAATGATCCGGCAAGACCGAGAGCAAACGATTTATTGTATGTCTTCTCAAAGAAATTAGTTTTTTCGAAATGATTCGAAGAATGCCAATAGTTAATCAAGCTTGGTATTTTCAATTTTTTGAAGTTATAGAATTCCTGAAAAGAGCGACCAAGTGCTTCAAGGAAGGGGAGTGACGAAAAAATTATAACTTGGAAAGTAATTTTGGTAAGTGACCCAATGGTTGCATTTGGAAATTGCTAAGCCCTTACTCAGCGAGAGGCCGGCTAAAAGCTTAGACAAAAAAAAAAGAAACACTTATCATTTGGGAAATTGACCATAAGTTTTCGGAGAGGATCTCCACAAGCTGGTAGCTGGCGTAGCGAGCTTTACTTGCCTTACTGGCCAATTAGAATTAGCTATTAAAGCTAAGAGAAGCTTTGACAAGATTACCACTAAGAGTTTTTGCTCAAATGCAACGAGTGGTGAAATCCCTATCAATAGATTTAAGGGCATCGAGTAGGGAGAGCCAAGGAGTACAGGACCTTGCTTAACTGTTGTATTGGAAAAGTGAGTCTCCAAAAACAAATATTTAATTTATTTAACAATTCAAAGAAGCGTAACTTTAACAAATAAATATGTTCTATGTAGTTAACAATTTGGGGTCGCAGACCTCCAACAACGTTCAGAAATTGCTCCAGGCAAATGACAATTTTTAAGGTTTTTAAACCTTGTATTAAAATCTTGGTAAGATTTAATAAAATAGGCAAAATGGAATAATTAAAGTTTTAACATTTACAGGAGTACAAGCAGTGTACTATAAGAAACCTCGGAAAGAACATTCTAACGAGAATAACAACCTCGAAGATAACAAAATAGAAAACTTAAAGAAAAAAAAAAGGAAGTTCCTACAACTTCTTATATTTAAACAGAATTACTTTATGAGAATTATACAAAGAGAGCAGGTCACTTACTGTGAACCTGAAAAGTTTATCAGAAGGAAGGTTCTAGACATCCTATACTTTAAATAGGACTCGCAAGTTAAATGAGGCAGTTTTCATTTAGCGAGACCAAAAAATAACTCACTCAAGAGTTGAGAGAATTGTTTTCCCTGCTTTTGAAGGGAGGAACAATGGAAGTTTGAAACGTGTGCTAGACACGTAATTATACAGAGATACTTAATGATAAACCAACAAAAATGGAAGGGCACTTCTTGGAATGACACCTTATTGGAACAGACCTAGATTAAAAGTTTATTGCAGATTGTTAGTAAGAGGTTTAGGAAAGAGAAATGGGAATTAAGGAAAATGTTCATGGCCTTATTTGAATATAAGCGGACGATCGCGACGCGGTAGAAAAGTTGAGCAAGCACTGGTTTTCACTATAGTTCATTGAAATATATGAAAAGTTCACTGTGGAGACACAAAGTTTATGGAAAAGAAAGTTATTGCAATTATGAAAATAACTGGTTTCACTAGATAAGTGAGAGTCTATTTCTTGAGAAAGTTGTAAATTACAATTAAATACGCTATAGAAAATTCCCGCGGTGGCCGAAACTTCACTATGTAGTAATTTAGAAGTAAGATAATTCAATTTTAAATAGAATTCTCACAGGTACGTGAGAAATACATGACGGCAGGACTTGTAGATTGAGTACAGAATCTGGAAGGTTCCAGAACAATCTTAGCAGTAAAATGGGGCTAATGTAAATCCAGCGGAGGAACTAGCTTGTTGAATTATAGACAGCGGGTAATTAGATAATATCCCACGTAGTGAGAGGATTTCTCATTTGAATAGCTTAATAAAAGCTCTTTATGGTAAAGTCGGCTTATACAAGCGAAAGCTCAACATGGCAAATCCCACGAAGAATGATTATTGCCCCAAAATAAATACTTTCACACTGTCTATAAAAGTATCATTAAAAAAACGTGGAAGTTAAAACCATGAAGATGAGGTTAAAACTTGAAGAAGGTACTTATCTTTGTTGCATGTCGAAGTGAAGTTCCTCACTGATGCCTAGAGTTCCAACATGGCGTGGAATTTTAAAAAAATGCCTCGTTAGGTCAGGAGGCTAGCTCTGGTTGAGCCTTAACTGATTGCTTCAACTGCCGACTAAGAAGTGAGACTTGCTCAACGAAGCACGGAAGGTCCTAGGAAGGGGAGAGAGTGGGGGTAGGAAACAAAAGGTATACATATCAGCATAACCAACTTATCAAAAATAAATTTTCTTCTTGATGGATGGTCTTCTAAGAATTGATAGTAGGCGATATTAGCGCAGCATGGTGGGTGAAACAGTAGACGTAGTCCTCTTGCTCAAGGAGAAAATAGCTGGCGATAGTAACAAGATCTGATGGCCAGATGGATATGTAAGTCCTCTTGCACGATGAGGAATTGAGTAGCTTCAGAGGTTCGCTACTAGATGACGCTAGGTGGGTCACAGAAGTTATATATCTGAAACATACTTATGAAGACGTAAGAGATTTGCCCATCAAGGAGAAAACAGAAGATCACTGTTGGTGTTTGGCAAAGAGGAAGGAAGAAATGAACATGCAAGGAGCAGTAGACATTATATCTCAGGTACCGTGTATTCAAAGAATACACCATACTGGGGGGGGTAACACCAACAGAGAGCAAATAAGCAGTTACACATTTAATGGCAGCGGAGCGATCAAAGACAGTGGTCTTGTGATTGGTCCATTAGTGGTCAAGATTCTGGCCACCCTGACTCTCCCATCTCTCCCAGGATAACACTCGGTCACCCTACCAGAAATCCATACTAGGGGGGGGTGAGACATCCCTAACCAAGACCAAGTCCCCCACCTTAATGTCGGGACTGGAAAGAAACCACTTCTGTCTCCGTTGTAAGGAAGTTAAATATTCCAAGTTCCACCTTTTCCAAAAAGAATTACGGAGGGCTTCAAGTTTCCGCCAAGCGATAGGTAGATTAGAATCCCTGTAAGAATTGGGAAGAGGAGGAGGAGCAGAAAGAGAAGTGCCTATAAGGAAATGACCAGGTGTAAGTGGAAGCAGGTCATCAGGGTCATTGGACAGCGGAGTTAAAGGTCGAGAATTAACAACACCTTCAATCAGAACAGACAGTGAATTGAATTCTTCGTAAGTCAGAATTCGATTACCTAAGACTTTTTTTAAATGACGTTCAGTGAGCTTTACGCATGATTCCCACCTACCACCGTGATGAGGAGCGTAAGGAGGTATAAAGCGCCATTTGAAACCCTTTGAGTAGGAAAAATTAGAAATTTGTTCCATGGCAGGAGAGGAAGTAAGAGCTTTCTTCCACAGGGAAGCTGCGCCCTGAAAAGTGGAAGCGTTATCAGAGAACATCTCTGAAGGCACACCACGCCTAGCAGTGAAGCGAGAGACAGCTGATAGAAAATAAGAAGTAGAAGCATTCGTTACTAGTTCCAAGTGGATTGCGCCTGTAACCATGCAAACAAAGAGAGAAACATAAAGCTTACCAAACAATTTGCGTTTAGCTTCAGGAGAATTTCGTTGATATTGAAACGGACCCATATAGTCCACACCAGTTAAAGCAAATGGGCGTATAGGAGAAGAGCGAAAAGAGGGCAGATCGCTCATTAATTGAGTATTGATTTTAGGTTTCGCTTTAAAGCAAGGAATGCACTTATGAATTACAGAAGAAACTTCATGAATTCCATTTATAATCCAGTACTTTTCCCTTAAAAGGCAAAGCAGAGTGCGTGTACCAACATGCAGATTACGATAATGAAAGTCACGTATAATTAAAGAAGTAACGTGATGTTTGGAAGGCAAAATAACGGGATGCTTTTTGTCCTCAGAGAGTAAAGATTGCGAGAGCCTTCCACCTACCCTGAGTAACCCATGGTCATCAAGGAACGGGGCTAAAGCACGAAGACGGCTGGATTTGGGAAGATCTCTTTTAGAAGAAAGCAAAGACAACTCAGAAGAAAAGGCTTCTTGCTGTGTCAGTTGTAAAACTTTAATGGTGGCGAGATTCAATTCATGATTGGTAAGGTGTGGCTTGGGGAGAAGAGGTTGGTCAACCACAAAATATTTCCATCTAAGGAGATAGGCGATAATTCGTATTAATTTATGAAAGGAAGAATAGCGTGACAACAAAGGATAAGAAGCATTAGAAACCAGACACGAGGCAATAGACAGAGGTACTTTTGCGTCAGGCAAGTTGGAGTTTGTAGCTGGAGGTTTAGCAGGCCATGAAGAAGAGTCTTTGATTAACCACGAGGGCCCATGCCAGTACAATTGGGAAGCTGCCAATTGAGAGGGTAAACAACCACGAGAGATAATGTCGGCTGGATTATCCGCACTGGGAACATGCCTCCATTGACATCCAGAAGAAAGAGTTTGAATTTTGGAAACCCTGTTTGCGACTAAAGTTTGCCAGTGAGAGGGGTTTTTAGCGATCCAAGAAAGGGTGATAATGGAATCGCTCCAGAGATAGATTTGCGAGAATTCGACTTTCAATACTTCCCGTAATTTCTTGACAAGTTCCGCAGCCATGAGTGCAGCGCACAGTTCGAGCCTAGGCAAAGTGATAGTTTTAAGAGGAGCGACCTTCGATTTGGCGCAAACAAGGTTGGAAACTAGAGATCCATAGAATGAATCATGGTAAACTAAATATGCACAGCAACCGTAAGCTTTTTCGGAACTGTCCGCGAACACATGGAGGAAAAAGAATGCATTAGAATGAGAGCTGATTAAATTCCTGGGAATTTCAATAAGGGAAAGATCCAGCAAATTGCTGCGAAACGAGAGCCAACGATTCAGAAAAGATAGAGGGACAGTGTCATCCCATTCACATTTAAGCGACCACAGCTCTTGCATGAAGAGTTTGGCTATAACGATAACTGGGGCAAGAAATTGAAGCGGATCAAAAATTTTTGCAATTCCAGAGAGGATTTGTCTTTTTGTATTAGGAAGCTCTTCTGCGAGCGTAACTTTATAGATAAGAGTGTCAGTGCTAGTGCACCAATGAACTCCTAAAGTTTTTATAGATTCGGAGTTTCCACAAATTTCGACAGAAGAGGGATCTACGTCTTCGATGGGAAATTGGGCGAGAAACTCAGGAGAGTTGGAGTTCCACTTATGAAGTGGGAAACCTCCATTCCTTAGTAATGCTTGAAGTTCTAAAGACACAAAAGAAGCTTCCTCCAAAGTAGAGAAGGACTGCAAGTAATCGTCAACATAGAATGACGTAGTTAGTGCTTCAGAGGCTTTGGGGTTAAATAAATGACCATCTTGTGAGGCTAGCAAGTGTAGGGATCGGATAGCAAGGAAAGCAGAGGGTTTTAAGCCATAAGTAACCGTTTTCAAGCGAAATATCTTAATGGGCTTATTGATTTCATCACGCCACAAGATTCTTTGAAGATCTCGTTGTTCTGGTTGAATTAACACTTGACGGTACATCTGTTTTATATCGGCTATGACAGCTATGGGAAATAATCGAAAGTTTAAAAGTATAGCAGATAAATCTGATTGAATAGCAGGACCAGAATAAAGAGTGTCATTAAGGCTGTTGCCATTAACGTCGGGTGATGAACCATTGAAAACAACTCGGATTTTATATTTTACAAGAGGGTTTTTCCACACAGGATGATGATTTAAATAAACCGTTTCGATTGGGGGGTGCAATTCATCATCGGATTTGTTAACAACCTCCATATGATCTAAGCTTTCATACTCATCCATGAACTCAGTGTACTGCTTTTTGACAAGGGGTTCCTTTTTGAATTTGCTCTCGATAGCAAAGAGGGCTTTTCGAGCTTTAGGCTGAGAGTTAATAAGTTTGGGGGGATTGTGTAATCTTGGCATTTGAACAATGAACCGGCCATCAGAAGAACGAGTGGTCGTGTTCAAAAAAAGTTGCTCACAGAATTCGTTTTCTGAAGAAGTTACATTAGGAGAATCAACATTTTCAAGCCTCCAAAACTGTTCCAGATCAGTATTGGAGAAGTAACATTGCGATGCAAGTTGGGGTGAATAATGGGGAAGTTGCCCTGTGACAATCCATCCAAAATTAGTGTCTCTAGCGACCACGTTTGAGGATAGCTTGCGAACCTGTTTCCGAAGGCAGTTCCAAAAGACATTGGCACTAAAGAGTATGTCAATGGGATTTTGTATGTTAAACGAAGGATCGGCTAACCTTAAATGCGAGGGAATGTTTAACCCTGAAATGTCAACCGAGTGACTAGGAGTGTCTTCTCCAATGCTATTGAGAATTAGACAATTAAGTTTAAAAAAGTTGTTTCTATGACAAATATCTCTTATGGTTAGTTTTGAAAATTGTAAAGCTTGCGATTTTGAGCTGTTGATGCCCGACACATTGATAGAAGTGGGGTTTACGGGTAGGCCTAGTTTTCTAATCAAGGAATTAGACACAAAATCATGAGTTGCAGCTGAATCTAGAAGGCCGCGTGCACGGACCCAGTTGCCAAAGTTATCCTGAACTTCAATTTGAACAGTAGACAACAATACTTGAGCACTGCGAATGGACTTAGCATTTTGAATGTATGATGAAGCATTAGAACTGTTAACACTATCATTTTTAGGAGAAGTGGATGCTGTTGATGACCTTGCCTGATCATGACGATGTAGCAAAGTATGATGAGCCTTTTCACAATGGTAACAAAGTCTTGTGGACTTACAATTAGAAGCAGAATGCGTGGGCGCTAGACAGTTGAAACAATGTTTATTTTGAGCAACTAGTTTTCGTCTGTCGTCGACTGACATTTCTTTAAAGGATTTACATAAGTATAGGGCATGGGAATCTTTACAAAGTATGCACTTTACAGGTTCGTTTAAACTTTTGCGAGGTTCGCTTTGCGTATTTAAAACAATAGAGCTAGCAACACGACGTTCACTAGACCTAGTTGGGTAACCAGTAGTGTTTGATTTGAATTTGGATGAGCTGAACCCTGATTTTTGGGTATTAGACGCTGAGCGTTCGCTTTTGGGTTTGATGGACATTAATTCAAATTTGGAACTAGGAGATGAAGGTTCGCTCTGATTAGCTAGCGCGGTTAAAAGTTGGCATCTAGCGTTTATGAAGGTGACTAAATGCTCGTAAGTATAGTCGTCTTCTTTAGAAAGTTCGATTTCCCAAGCTTTGAGGGTAGCAACATCAACTTTAGAAACCACTAAATGTATTAGGAAAGTATCCCAATAATTAGTGGGTTGATCTAATTGGGACAAAGCCTTTACGTGAAGCTGTGTAGTGTCAACTAGAGTGCGCAGGCTAGTGACGTCATTATGCTGTGACGCAGGTGGATTGAATAGAGCCCTTATGTGTCGTTGAATGCGTAACCGTAAATTTCCATATCTATCCTTTAATAAGTTAAAGGCAATGGAATAATTTTCGGCACGAAGAGGAAGTGCTTCGACCAACTGCAAAGCTTGACCTCGGAGGATAGATCTCAAATACTGAAACTTGTAAATGACTTGAATGCCTTCATTGTCGTGAACAAGGGAGCAAAATAATTCATAAAAAGAATCCCAAGCGGATTCATCTCCAGAAAAATGGGGCAAATCAATTTTCGGTAAAATTGGTTTGGGCTTGTGAGTACCCTCACGGAAAGAAGTTTGTGGTTCGTGAAGGGAACCAAGAACAGAAGCGTCCTTTTTCTGCTCCTCTTCGAGTTGGCGTATTATTTTGAAAGCAGAACCTATGCCTTCGTAATATTGGTTTTCTACTTCAACTCGATCTTCGGTTTGATTGAGCATGCAAGTTTCTATTTCAGTTTGGATGTTACAATAATTTTCGTAAGACCGTTCATAATCTCGTACGCGATGTTTTAACAAGTCTAATTGAGCTTCTGAGGGATCTAGCTCTTTTATGTACTTTCTGAAACGGGTAATTTGTCCTTTGTAGGATGCTCGTTTAGAAGTAAGTTTTTCATCTTTATCCTTCTCAGTAGGAGCCATGTTATAAAAAATAGATTGAAATGTAACTCACGATACTGTGGAACCTTGGAAATGCTGTCAAGCTGGCAGCAGCGAATGGGTAGAAAGCACGGGACCCACCAAAGAAGACAGGAGTGGTCTCGTTCCCTTTCACAGGCTTTGCACGATGTAATTATAGCTGAAAAATTCAAAGTAAATATTAATAATTTGCAGAATATTGCCAAATAGAAAAACTGAAAAAAGGACTCTCCCGGGTTTCTGGTACCAATTTTTGGGTAGATTATAGGCTAGGGAATAACCCACCCACCAAGGGAAGATGATTAAGAAAAGGAAATGTGTTTCGGACTGAAGAAAAAGGATAGAAAAATAGGAGGAGAGCCCCACAAAATTAATAAGCTTCACTTTAAACACACTTAAAGTCGATTGCCACAGAAACTTAACCTCCTGATATCTAAAATAGGTACGAGCTTGGTCGAGGCCAACGGGAACCGCAGCTGGGACTTGGGCGATTTGCAAGAGAGAGGCTTTAGTAGGTTTCCTCCCAAGCATGTATAAAAGTATTATGTGGAAGGGTAATGGTCCGGCAAGACCGAGAGCAAACGATTTATTGTATGTCTTCTCAAAGAAATTAGTTTTTTCGAAATGATTCGAAGAATGCCAATAGTTAATCAAGCTTGGTATTTTCAATTTTTTGAAGTTATAGAATTCCTAAAAAGAGCGACCAAGTGCTTCAAGGAAGGGGAGTGACGAAAAAATTATAACTTGGAAAGTAATTTTGGTAAGTGACCCAATGGTTGCATTTGGAAATTGCTAAGCCCTTACTCAGCGAGAGGCCGGCTAAAAGCTTAGACAAAAAAAAAAGAAACACTTATCTTTTGGGAAATTGACCATAAGTTTTCGGAGAGGATCTCCACAAGCAGGTAGCTGGCGTAGCGAGCTTTACTTGCCTTACTGGCCAATTAGAATTAGCTATTAAAGCTAAGAGAAGCTTTGACAAGATTTCCACTAAGAGTTTTTGCTCAAATGCAACGAGTGGTGAAATTCCTATCAATAGATTTAAGGGCATCGAGTAGGGAGAGCCAAGGAGTACAGGACCTTGCTTAACTGTTGTATTGGAAAAGTGAGAATCCAAAAACAAATATTTAATTTATTTAACAATTCAAAGAAGCGTAACTTTAACAAAGAAATATGTTCTATGTAGTTAACAATTTGGGGTCGCAGACCTCCAACAACGTTCAGAAATTGCTCCAGGCAAATGACAATTTTTAAGGTTTTTAAACCTTGTATTAAAATCTTGGTAAGATTTAATAAAATAGGCAAAATGGAATAATTAAAGTTTTAACATTTACAGGAGTACAAGCAGTGTACTATAAGAAACCTCGGAAAGAACATTCTAACGAGAATAACAACCTCGAAGATAACAAAATAGAAAACTTAAAGAAAAAAAAAGGAAGTTCCTACAACTTCTTATATTTAAACAGAATTACTTTATGAGAATTATACAAAGAGAGCAGGTCACTTACTGTGAACCTGAAAAGTTAATCAGAAGGAAGGTTCTAGACATCCTATACTTTAAATAGGACTCGCAAGTTAAATGAGGCAGTTTTCATTTAGCGAGACCAAAAAATAATTCACTCGAGAGTTGAGAGAATTGTTTTCCCTGCTTTTGAAGGGAGGAACAATGGAAGTTTGAAACGTGTGCTAGACACGTAATTATACAGAGATACTTAATGATAAACCAACAAAAATGGAAGGGCACTTCTTGGAATGACACCTTATTGGAACAGACCTAGATTAAAAGTTTATTGCAGATTGTTAGTAAGAGGTTTAGGAAAGAGAAATGGGAATTAAGGAAAATGTTCATGGCCTTATTTGAATATAAGCGGACAATCGCGACGCGGTAGAAAAGTTGAGCAAGCACTGGTTTTCACTATAGTTCATTGAAATATATGAAAAGTTCACTGTGGAGACACAAAGTTTATGGAAAAGAAAGTTATTGCAATTATGAAAATAACTGGTTTCACTAGATAAGTGAGAGTCTATTTCTTGAGAAAGTTGTAAATTACAATTAAATACGCTATAGAAAATTCCCGCGGTGGCCGAAACTTCACTATGTAGTAATTTAGAAGTAAGATAATTCAATTTTAAATAGAATTCTCACAGGTACGTGAGAAATACATGACGGCAGGACTTGTAGATTGAGTACAGAATCTGGAAGGTTCCAGAACAATCTTAGCAGTAAAATGGGGCTAATGTAAATCCAGCGGAGGAACTAGCTTGTTGAATTATAGACAGCGGGTAATTAGATAATATCCCACGTAGTGAGAGGATTTCTCATTTGAATAGCTTAATAAAAGCTCTTTATGGTAAAGTCGGCTTATACAAGCGAAAGCTCAACATGGCAAATCCCACGAAGAATGATTATTGCCCCAAAATAAATACTTTCACACTGTCTATAAAAGTATCATTAAAAAAACGTGGAAGTTAAAACCATGAAGATGAGGTTAAAACTTGAAGAAGGTACTTATCTTTGTTGCATGTCGAAGTGAAGTTCCTCACTGATGCCTAGAGTTCCAACATGGCGTGGAATTTTAAAAAAATGCCTCGTTAGGTCAGGAGGCTAGCTCTGGTTGAGCCTTAACTGATTGCTTCAACTGCCGACTAAGAAGTGAGACTTGCTCAACGAAGCACGGAAGGTCCTAGGAAGGGGAGAGAGTGGGGGTAGGAAACAAAAGGTATACATATCAGCATAACCAACTTATCAAAAATAAATTTTCTTCTTGATGGATGGTCTTCTAAGAATTGATAGTAGGCGATATTAGCGCAGCATGGTGGGTGAAACAGTAGACGTACTCCTCTTGCTCAAGGAGAAAATAGCTGGCGATAGTAACAAGATCTGATGGCCAGATGGATATGTAAGTCCTCTTGCACGATGAGGAATTGAGTAGCTTCAGAGGTTCGCTACTAGATGACGCTAGGTGGGTCACAGAAGTTATATATCTGAAACATACTTATGAAGACGTAAGATATTTTCCCATCAAGGAGAAAACAGAAGATCACTGTTGGTGTTTGGCAAAGAGGAAGGAAGAAATGAACATGCAAGGAGCAGTAGACATTATATCTCAGGTACCGTGTATTCAAAGAATACACCAAATGGTGCATTCAAAGAGTGAAAGTATATAACATACTTCAAAAAATACCAAGTGAGCTACTGTGTAGTGTTGATGACATTGTGCATATGTGTTGTGTTATGACAAATGTACAACCTCCTTTGATGTTTGAAGCCCATTATTAAATCTGCACGTTAGTTCCCTTAAATAGTGTGTGAAGAAAAACTGTTGCAACTTTTCAATACAGACCTTTAAGAACATATCATATCTTTGAATTTCTAAAAGAATTGAACTATGGTTGTCTGTATAAATGAAAAAGTCACAAGCATCAAGCCCACAACAGTACATCAACAGCTGGCATTGAGTGAAATATGCATGATTTGGTTTCAGTTCCAAATTTCCTTCTGAATTTCCTATAAGATAGGGCACATTAATCTCCTCATTTTCACCTGATTGGTTTGTCTTTACATGAAATAGGACATTTAATTTCCAGTACCCTTTATGGCTTCCCATCCACCATTACTATACCATCAGGACTAGCACACAACCAAGGATGGGTGACATGAATTATGAGACCACACTCAACAACTGTTTTACCATATAAATTTATGTATTTGGCAAGTGCAGTTTTTTCTAACTTTTTTCCAAATGTGACTTTCCTAAGACCCCTACCATTAAGACATTTAGGGTTCAAGAGTGTATTTACCAACTTCTCATGATCTTTTCTCCTAGTTTTAATTGAATGTGCCCCACATGCAGAGATCCTTTTCTTCCTTTCTGAAAACCAGAGGTCAGACTTCGATTGATGTAAGGTTTTTACACAAATTTCAACTGCTTGAGTCTTATTAATTACAACATGATTGTTATAAAAATAACTTGCTAGTGCAGAATTGCTAACACTACACACATCAATTACCGGTATTACAGATGTAGTCTCCTGTTTCATTAATAATGTTATTACATTTTTACATGCATTATTCTGAACCGTAACTGTGACATCTGCTATTAAATTTCCTAGCAATTCATTGGCAACTTAACTGATTCTGACTTGTTCTCCTCATTTAAAATTTTGGAAAGTATACATGGGGTTTTCTAATCGGAAATTTCAACTGGTTTTACATCAAGCCTCTGCCTTTTTGTGGGAAAAAGTTCTTCTAACCTCTTCCCCTTGTAATATTTCTCTCCCCACGTTTGAGATTCGAGGTCGAGACCATTCACAGGGTTGATCGGTTCGCGAAGTTACATGCTCTGAATTAACTGCATGAATAACTGCTGAAATATGCTTGCACTTCTCTGACGATCCAGCAGGGCATTCATAGGAACATGCAATCGTCTCTCTAGTAGCATTAACCTACGATAACATTATATCGTATTAGAAATTGCGTGTACATGAACATTAATGCCGCTGTCACCCCAGTTAGTTAGTTATTGTTGTTTTAAGGGGCGGAACTACGAGGTCATCTGCCCCTGCTGTCACCCCAACTAATGCATAAAATGAATAGATACGTTACCTCTATCGTGACATGATAAGGTTTCTGGCGAACTGATGTTTCTCTTATCACATTAGCAGTTATTACACTGTTGGTATTTCCTGCAAACTGCTTTTCTACTAAATTTAAAACATGCCCACTTTCTGCAAGTAGACAGGCCTTCTTCGAAGAATTGGGCCGATTATTGTCAGATAAAATACTCTGAAATCCTACAGTTATTATCAAGTCTGCCATGGCAACACGTTCTGTGATGACAGCTGATATTTCTGCGGTCCGCGGTAAACCACAACAGCTTACAATTCCGGCCACTCGTAGCGTGGCGGAGCATTTCTCCCTCTAAAGCACGGAGCCTATACACCCGAAACACATAGGCCTAGCATATTGTCACTAGAGCTGAGTATGTGTGTTGCGACTTTCCAGCGTAGATGCAGTTACCTGGAGTTATCATACAACCTTAAAAAGAACAAGCAACGTTGATAAATTTTGTGTTAGAAATCACGTACATACCATTAATTAAAGTATTGATTCAGGTGGTAATATACACCTTTTTAAAAAATTATCCTGTTAATGAAACTGGCTGGGTGGGATTCAATTAAGTGGGAACCAGGTAAGCAGTATGGCCTATGCTAATGATCTGGTTGTAATAGCAGACTCCGCAGATAACTTGCAAGCCAAGATGTTAGAACTTCAACAGAAATGCGGGGAGTGTGGTTTAAAGATCATCATATTCACAGGCAGGCCTAGCAGTCCAGGTCGCCCCAAGCCTCATGAGATGGGTCGGACACTCGTGATCGTATAATGTACATTCACAATTGAAATCCGACACGCTATAGAATACACATGTCTCAAGAGCTAGTCTAGGTTTCAACATGGCCTATCATTTTTATACCAAAGGATCTCATGGACTCTCTGCCTCAACGTACAGAAAAGTCTGTTTCGTCCTAGACTCTTCGGACAATTTGCAAGGTATTGTAAAAAAAGGCAATCTTCTAACTTTCTCTCATTTGAATATTATAAAAATACACCTTAGATGTGAAACAGTTAAACATCCATTTCAACTGCTTAAGGTTAAAAATGTTGGAGTTTTTATGTAAAACGTTATCACTCAAGCAGTGTTTCATCGTCTGACAAATATGCCAGCAGAGTGAGCCTCCATTACCAATAAATTAGCTACTGTTAGCACAGCATGTGGTGAAGACTTCATCAACAATTGAGCCCAGAATGCCAGTACAGTATTTCCGCATTACCATTAGGTGCTGTTTGCACAGGTGTAGACTTCACCTACATTAGGGCCCAGCCCAACAGAGCGAACCTGCATTACCAATAAATTAGCTACTGCTGGCACAGGTGTACACTTCACATAGAATAGGACAAAAAGTTCCAGTACAGTGATCCTGTATTACCATTAGGTACTGTTTGCACAGGTGTAGACTTCACCTACATTAGGGCCCAGGCCAACAGAGCGAACCTGCATTACCAATAAATTAGCTACTGTTAGCACAGCATGTGGTGAAGACTTCATCAACAATTGAGCCCAGAATGCCAGTACAGTATTTCTGCATTATCATTAGGTACTGTTTCCACACGTGTAGACTTCACCTACATTAGGACCCAGGCCAACAGAGCGAACCTGCATTACCAATAAATTATCTACTGTTGGCACAGGTGTAGACTTCGCATAGAATAGGACGAAAAGTTCCAGTACAGTGATCCTGTATTACCATTAGGTACTGTTTGCACAGGTGTAGACTTCACTGACAATAGGGCCCAGGTAGCCAACAGAGTGAAACTGCATTACGAATAAATTAGCTACAATTTGCCCAGGTGTAGACTTCACATAGAATAGGGCCAAGAATTCCAATACAGTGAATCTGCATTACCAATAACTTAGGTACTGTTTGCACACGTGTAGGCTAGACGTCACCTACAATAGGGCCCAGAGTGCCAGAACAGTGAACCTGCATTACCAATAAATTAGCTACTGTTCCCACGGGTGAAGACTTCACCTACAATAGGGCCCAGAGAAACCGCATTATGAATACAATAACGTCAGAAACTACTCGCTGCTAAAATACGAAATACTTATAGGAGAGGAAAAATAGGACCTATGATTACCTGTAGTGGATGTTCCGATTTGACCCTCCAGCTCTTATCTTCATACATATCATAAGACTCATCCAGCAGATTATAAGAGGGTAACAGTTCAATTGATTCCTAGAAAGTATCATACATGTATGAGCCAACGTAAAACATACAGACAGAACAACTGTACTAAGTTACGTGTAGAAATGTTTGGTGTTTTTCAGTCGGTCAACACGATTGTACCCAAATGAGATGGGTTATCCCCTAAAACTGAAAAAAAACGTGTGATTAATAAATACACTTCTATGACTAGTTTCGATCGTCAAGTGATCATCATCAGATCCATTACACTTAGGCTATAAAATCTATGCCTGAAAATATGGGGGATAATATTTGTACAATACTTACACTTATTTAGTTGGAGTATTAGTAACGCAACTTGTCAGTATTTGTTAGTTGCACACTTGCTCCAGGAGCACACAGCAATTAGGAATGCGGAGAGGGGGAGCAGCCATCACACACAGGGACTTTCAGTCAGTCACTCCAGTGCCATAAGCATACAAGTGAACTGCTCTCAACAGGACCGCACAAGACCCTAACCAGATAAGTAGCCTTTACAATACAGTACAATCAGAATTGCCAATTTACGACAACCACATATTCACTCTAAACAGGCAAATTCCGGAGGTCAAACACCACTTCCAGTATCTCAACAAAACATCACATAGGCTACAACAAACAAATACTGACGAGTTGTATTACTAATACTGCAACTAAATAAATGTACATATTGTATATATTTTCATCCATAGATTTTATAGCCTTAGTGTAATGTATCTGATGATGATCGCTTGACGATCGAAACTGGTCATCCAAGTGTATTTATTAATATCATGATTCTTTTTTTCAGCATTAGGAATAACCCATCTCATTGGGTACAATCGTGTTGACAAAGAAAAAAAAAAAAACTTTTGTTTACTAAGGCAACACTGAAAAATGGTTTCAAACAACATAATGTAAGTTACGTGTAACAATGGAATATTAAATATCCTGGTTAGCCTACTATTTGGTAGCGGGTATTAACTTAAGTCACTATACCTTCCTTGTCATGCACATCACTATGATTGCTATGTTACACGATATACATAATAAATACAACTTACAATATTAGGCAATTCATCTGGTTCACACTTAATGAATACCGGTAGTTGTTGATCCATAATATTCAGCAAACTAGAACACAAACAATGAGCTTAGGAATTATAAGAGGCCGTACTTATATCCAAATTATTATCACATATAACACATGAGTCGATTTCAGAACTAAAATAAACCTACTGGTAACGAGACGCACAGTGAGTGGAAAAGGTTGACGGTGAAACTTGACAAGATATACGTTAGGGTAAACTACGGATGTCTAAGCTATCGTTGCAATAGAATGTGGAATTACTCGTGCAACACTGACATGAAGCGTCCTATAATTGGTTTCACACAATATGATGGTGCTGGCGAAATGTATTCCTCTAAATTTCACTACAAACCTATCAACGTGAAAGTATACTCAGGTCACACCGCTAGTACTAAAAAATTGGCAGTAACTGGATACAATGAGTTGCAGAAAATACAAGACAATACTTCCGCGTCGTGTTACAAGAAACCCACTTCAAACCAAACTCTACATATCTCCCTCAGAATCAAAATTGAACGGAAGGGACTCGAAGATGTCCTTCCCTTGTAACTTTATGTGCACAGGGCACGAACATGTCCAAACAGGACTCAGGTTGGGAGAATCACCCTCATTGTTAAACTAAGTCACGTCTGTAAAGAGTACGGTACTTCAAATTTCCCTACATGTTTGTTGTTTCAGTCTTCAGTCTTTCGACTGGTTTGATGCAGATTTCCATGCTTCCCTGTTTTGAGCAAATCGTTTCATCTGGTTATTTCACTTGGTGTGTAGGATTCAGTAGTGGATCCAGACCTCGCGGGGCCCTGGGCGATATGATAAAGTGGGGCCCACAACAATAGGAAATTTAAAAAAAATATCAAATCAAATGGAAAATAGTTTTGTAATGATAATAAAATAAAGAATAGTTACAATATTTTGAATACACTACAATACATTTTTAGCCTACTTTCGATTTTTGCAAAAAATGAAAGTAGACTTATGAGATCAACACAGGACCAAAAATTGTGTGTCTGGCTGTGTGTGTGTGTGTGTGTGTGTGTGGACTCGGAAAGTCTGCCCCCCCCCCCCCCCCCTCTCCCTATCAATTTGAACACGGTGAATCTGAATTGAACGAAATTTGGTACAGAGGTAGCACTAGCAAAGGGCACCTCAGTGTCATGTTTTATATCGCCGCCATATTGACGTAAACGTAATGGCGGCCACCCAAATGTTCAAAGCTTAAATCAAATTACGACCAACCTATTCATCTGATTTCTACCAAATTTTGTAACGTTATACCTTTATGTATGACGAATCTTTTGACCAAACTACGAGGTCATCTGCCCAATAATTTGCGGAGGTGGCCATGTTTGTGTGCAAATTGATTCCCCCTATCTTTTCAAACACTGTGAAAAGGAATTGAAACGAAATTTGGTACAGAGGTAGCACTAGCAAAGGGCACCTCAGAGTCATGTTTTAAATCTCCGCCATCTTGACGTACGTAATGGCGGCCACCCAAATGTTCAAAGCTTAATTCAAATTACGACCAACCTATTCATCTGATCTCTACCAAATTTTGTTACCTTATACCTATATGTATGAAAAATCATTTGACCAAACTACGAGGTCATCTGTCTAATAATTTGCGGATGGCGGCCATGAGATTGTGTGCAAATCAATTCCCCCTATCTTTTCTTACATGGTGAAACCGAATTGAACGAAATTTGGTACAGAGGTAGCAAGGGCACCTCAGTGTCATGTTTTAAATCGCCGCCATCTTGACGTAAACGTAATGGCGGCCACCCAAATGTTCAAAGCATAATTCAAATTACGACCAACCTATTCATCTGATCCCTACCAAATTTTGTAACTTTTTATCTTTATCTAAGAAGAATCGTTTGACCAAACTACGAGGGTCATCTGCTCAATAATTTGCGGATGGCGGCCATGTTTGTGTGCAAATCGATTCCCCCTATCTTTTCAAACACGGTGAATCCAAATTGAACGAAATTTAGTAAAGTGGTACCACTAGCAAAGGGCACCTCAGTTTCATGTTTTATACCGCCGCCATCTTGACGAAAACGTAATGGCGGCCACCCAAATGTTCAAAGCTTAAATCAAATTACGACCAACCTATTCATCTGATCTCTACCAAATTTTGTAATAGTATACCTTTATGTATGACGAATCTATTGACCAAACTACGAGGTCATCTGCCAAATAATTTGCGGAGGTGGCCATGTTTGTGTGCAAATTGATTCCCTCTATCTTTTCAAACACGGTGAAAAGGAATTGAAATGAATGGTACAGAGGTAGCACTAGCAAAGGGCACCTCAGAGTCATGGTTTAAATCTCCGCCATCTTGACGTAAACGTAATGGCGGCCACCCAAATGTTCAAAGCTTAATTCAAATTACGACCAACCTATTCATCTGATCTCTACCAAATTTTGTTACCTTATACCTTTATGTATGAAAAATCATTTGAACAAACTACGAGGTCATCTGCCTAATAATTTACGGATGGCGGCCATGATTGTGTGCAAATCAATTCCCCCTATCTTTTCTTACATGGTGAAACCGAATTGAACGAAATTTGGTACAGAGGTAGCAAGGGCACCTCAGTGTCATGTTTTAAATCGCCGCCATCTTGACGTAAACGTAATGGCGGCCACCCAAATGTTCAAAGCATAATTCAAATTACGACCAACCTATTCATCTGATCCCTACCAAATTTTGTAACTTTTTATCTCTATCTAAGAAGAATCGTTTGACCAAACTACGAGGGTCATCTGCTCAATAATTTGCGGATGGCGGCCATGTTTGTGTGCAAATCGATTCCCCCTATCTTTTCAAACACGGTGAATCCAAATTGAACGAAATTTAGTAAAGTGGTACCACTAGCAAAGGGCACCTCAGCTTCATGTTTTATATCGCCGCCATCTTGACGAAAACGTAATGGCGGCCACCCAAATGT
This sequence comes from Meconema thalassinum, assembly GCA_946902985.2. Lineage (NCBI taxonomy): Eukaryota > Metazoa > Arthropoda > Insecta > Orthoptera > Tettigoniidae > Meconema > Meconema thalassinum. The sequence continues at coordinate 151,753,690 of OX336397.1, forward strand.
TCAAAGCTTAAATCAAATTACGACCAACCTATTCATCTGATCTCTACCAAATTTTGTAATAGTATACCTTTATGTATGACGAATCTATTGACCAAACTACGAGGTCATCTGCCAAATAATTTGCGGAGGAGGCCATGTTTGTGTGCAAATTGATTCCCTCTATCATTTCAAACACGGTGAAAAGGAATTGAAACGAAATTTGGTACAGAGGTAGCACTAGCAAAGGGCACCTCAGAGTCATGTTTTAAATCGCCGCCATCTTGTGGTAAACGTAATTGCGGCCACCCAAATGTTCAAAGCATAATTCAAATTACGACCAACCTATTCATCTGATCCCTACTAAATTTTGTAACTTTATATCTTTATCTATGAAGAATTGTTTGACCAAACTACGAAGTCATCTGCTCAATAATTTGCGGATGGCGGCCATGTTTGTGTGAAAATCGATTCCCCCTATCTTTTCAAACACGGTGAATCCAAATTGAACGAAATTTTGTAAAGTGGTACCACTAGCAAAGGGCACCTCATTTTCATGTTTTATATCGCCACCATCTTGACGAAAACGTGATGGCGGCCACCCAAATGTTCAAAGCTTAAATCAAATTACGACCAACCTATTCATCTGATATCTACCAAATTGTGTAACAGTATACCTTTATGTATGAAGAATCGTTTGACAAAACTACGAGGTCTTCAGCCAATTAGTTTGCAGATAGCGGCCATGTATGTGTGCAAATCAATTCGTCATATCAATTCAAACACGGTGAAACCGAATTGAATGAAATATTGTACAGATGTAGTACTAGCAATGGGCACCTCATATTCATGTTTAATATCCGTATAGCACGTTGTATTTCAGCAAGCTACTACAACCAACATTCAATTATACTCCTTGAAAAGGACAAAGAGTTATAACAATACCCATGCATTTAGGAGAAAGTAGGCTGTATGTTCTTTACTGAACATCTTGTTTAAATAATATGAAAGAAACCTCTAAGTTTCCTTGAAGAAGATAATGTAAACTATGAAATATTAAAATATTACTGTGCGACTTTTTTCCCGGCTGAAGTCTTCCATCATTTCACTGAAATCTAAAATTGCTAAACGGTCACGGGAGGTCATAGCTGAACTGAAAAAAAGAATATGAATTATAAATTAGTTTGAAAAGTATAACTAAATAATCAATTAAATTTAAAACAACCCATGGTGCGGGGCCCCCCGGACCGCGGGGCCCTGGGCGGTTGCCCTCCTCGCCCTCCCCTAGATCCGCCCCTGGTAGGATTTATGAGACAGGTGAGGGTAACCTTTGATTTCAAGAAGAACGTTATCCTATACCGTACCGAAGAGAACACCAGCTGAAAGATGTGAAGATTACCGTACAATCAGCTTGATCACTCATGCTTCAAAGAAAGACAGATAGAAAGAGATTGGTGAACACCAGTTTGGCTTCAGGAGAAACGTAGGAACAGGGAAGTCTTAGGCTGATTTTGGAAACTAGAATAAGGAAGGATAAGAGAATGTTCATCTTCATGGCAATTGTATACTTAGAAACGGCTTTTAATGACGTTCATTGGAGTACCGTTAGCTTTTTGACATTTTGAAAACGATTGAAAATAGTACAGGCATAGGAGGGAGGGTGCTCAACAAACTATACAGAAACCAGACAGCAGTTATTCGAGCGGAAGGACATGAGAGAGAAGCTCGTATTCAGAAAGGTGTAAGGCAAGGCTGCAAATTATCACCCATGGGCTACTTATCAATCTACACATTGAACAAGCAATGACGGAAATTGGAGACAAATCCAAACTAGGAGTAGAGATTGAAAGAGAACTAATTACAACTCTGAGATTTGCTGATGACATAAGGGTTACCAGATTTCAAGAATGGAAAAACGGATCACACATCCCAAAACTTTTTTTTATCAAGGTGGTAATAAATAATACACATGTGTATAAAATAAACAGTACCGGTACCGGTACATAATCAAACACACAAAATTAAAACTAGGTATTGCTGATATATCCTATAGGCCTCTGACACCAGCAACTTAAAAATAATTATCATTTGAACGACCCTTTCCAAGAATGTTTGGCCTATTATCATTTTATGAAAATAAAAAAACAGGCTTATGAGATCACCTTTCGTCCGTGTGTCTGTCTATGTGTGCGTGTGTTTCCCAATAACTTCTAAACGGCTGGAGCGATTTCAATGAAACTGGGTAAGATCATAGCACCTTTTCAACCGACCCCGACCGTGCCCTTCAAATTGTATTGTGTCTCACCAATCCAACATGGTGGCTCTGCGAAATATTTCACCAGCATTCAGTATCTCCGAAACTATTACCGATATCACCCTGAAATTCTTTTCCGTGATATAGGACAGTACTCCAAGTTCACCTACGAGACCTCTAAAAACCTGGAAACAGCAAAATCAATATGGCGGCCAAGCGAAGTTGAGATTTTTTCTAAACTTTTCTCGCGATTTAACCATCTGAACGTAAAGAAACATGGTACAGCAAATGTTTATATAGATTGTAATGCACTGGCGTCTAATTTAGTACAATTGTTTACATAACCTCAAAATGGCGGCTGTGCGGATTATTTCACTGGCATTCTATATCTCCGAAACTATTACAGATATCACCCTGGAATTTTGTACGGTGATAAAGGGTACTGCTACAAGTTATTCAATATAAATTTAAAAACCTGTAAAGTACAAAACGAGCATGGCGGCCAAGTGAAGTTGAAACATATTAATAGACTTTTCTCGTAATTTAACTTTTTTGAGCACAGTGAAATATGGTACAGTAAATGATTATACATATTGTAATGCACTGGCATCAATTTTAGTTCAATTACATAACCTCAAGATGGCGGCTGTGCGAAATTGTAAAATTAAGTTTTAATTTCTTGTCTCGTAATCATGCGATCGAAGTGAAAGTTTGAATAATGAAGCTAAGCAATAATTTTCTTTTAATGGTACATAACTCTATGGCCTATACATATAACAGTCCAAATTGACAATATCCGAAATATTTTGACGGTTCTCAATATCTACGAATCTTTTACAGCAATGTAACTGATATTTTTTTATGTTCATAGAGGCTATGAACATAAGTTCACCTATAGGACTTTCAGTAACCTGGTGATCACAAATCCAACATGGTGGCGACGCGAATTATAAATATTTAATTGGACGTTTCTCGCGATTTAAGCATCCGAGTGCAGTGAAACTTTGCACGTTAAATGATTTTACAATTGTCAATCCACTGGCATCTAATTTATTTCAATTGTTTTCATAACCACAAGATGGCAGCTGTGCGAAATTTTAAAATCTCGTTTTTACTTCTGTCTCCTAAACAAGCGATTGCAGTTTGAATACCACACGTACACACTAATCTTCATGTAATCTTATATCTTTCTTATCTTATCTTATATCTTATATTCTTATATATATAAAGGATGTTCGTCTGTTCGTCTTTTATGCGTTCATAAACCATTCATCCGATTGCGATCTAACTTTGGTGAGTTAATGTGAACACTCCCGGGATGGTTATAGGCATAGTTAATCTAATTTACAATAGATAGCGCGCGAGTAGCTTAAACAAATGAGTGTTGGCTATGCGTTCATATACAATTCATCCAATTGCGATCACATTTTGGTGAGTTGTTGTGCACTCTTCCGGGAAAGTTATAGGCATAGTAAATCCAATTTAAAATAGATGGCGCGCGAGTAGCATCTACAAAATGGCGTTGCGAGTCGTTTCAACAAAGACCACATGCGTTCATATACCATTCATCCCATCGCGATTGAACTTGGGTAAGACGTTGTGTACACTCCAGGGAAGGTTTCCGGCTTATTAAATCCATTTTAAAATAGGTAGCGCACGACTAGATTCAACAAATGAGTGATGTCGCATGAAACGTTTCAACGAAGTCCCGTATGCGTTCATATGCCATTCGTCCGATAGCGATGAAAATTGGGTGAGATGTTGTGTATACTTCAGGGAAGGTTTCTGGCTTAGATCATCCACTTTTGAATAGGTAGCGCTCGAGTGGATTCAACAAATGAGCTACAACGGCGAAGCGTTTCAACAAAGTTCCATATGCGTTCATATACCATTCGTGCGAAAGCAATGAAACTTGGGTGAGTTTTTGTGTACACTCCAGGGAAGGTGTCTGGCTTAGTACATGCATTTCACGACACGATAGGTAGCGCAGGAGTAGATTCAGGAAATGAGCGACAGCACGCAAATCGTTTCAACATAGGCTAATCCCATATGCGTTCATATACCATTCATCCGATTGGGATGAGACTTGGTGAATCGTTGAGTACACTCCCGGAAAAGTTTCAGGCTTAGTAAATCTATCTTACAATAGGTAGCGTACGAGTAGATTCAAGAAATGAGTGACGGCACGCGTATCGTTTAAACAAAATCCCGTATGCGTTTTATGCCATTCATCTGATTGCGATGAAACTTTGATGAGTTGTTGTGTACACGCCTGGGAAGGATTTGGACTTAGTAAATCCATTTTACAATAGGTAATGTACGAGTAGATGCAACAAATGGGTGAAGGCTCCTAACTTAGTAAATCCATTTCACAGTAGGTAGCGCAAGAGCAAATTTTAAAATGAGTGAGAGCGCACGAATCGTTTCAACAAAATTCCGTATGCGTTCATATCCTATTCATCCGAATGTGATGAAACTTTGGTAAATTGTTGTGCACGCTCCCACGAATGTTTCTAAATTAGTTAATCCATTTTACGGTAGTTTCAGGTCAGTTAACGGAAATTGAAAAACGATTGTATCCAAAAGCACTTCAAGAAACAAAATTACAACGCCAACACTTTCTTTGATTGGCAATGCAATGCATGCCGGGTACGGCTAGTATTATTATGAAAAAGAATGTTCGATTTTTCGTCTTTTATGCGCTCATAAACCATTCATCCAATTGCGATAAAATTTTGGTGAGTTGTTGTGCACACTTCCGAAATCATTATAGGCATGGTTAATCCAATTTACAATAGACAGCCCGCGAGTAGTTTAAACAAATGCGTGTTGGCGATGCGTTCATATACAATTCATCCGATTGCGATCAAATTATGGTGAGTTGTTGTGCACAGTCCCGGAAAGGTTATAAGCGTAGTAAATCCAATTTACAGTAGATGGCACGCGAGTAGATTCAACAAAATGGCGTGCGTTTGTTTCAAGACAGTCCCACATACGTTCATGCACCATTCATCCCACTCCGATGAAATTTGAGTGTGATGTTCTCTACAGGTAAGGTTTCTGGCTTAGTAAATCCATTTAACAATAGGGAGCGCACGAGTAGATTCAACAAATGAGCGACGACGGGCGAAGCGTTTCAACAAAGTCCTGTATGCGTTCACATACCATTCGTCCGATAGCGATGAAACTTGGGTGAGAGGTTGTGTACACTACAGGCAAGGATTCAGGCTTGGTAAATCCATGTTATATTAGGTAATGCACGAGTAGATTTGACAAATGAGCGACGACGCGCGAAGCGTTTCAACAAAGTCCCGTATGCGTTCATATACTATTCGTCTGATTGCGGTGAAACTTGGGTGAGATGTTGTGTACACTTTAGGGATGGTTTTTGGTTTAGTAAATCCACTTTATAATAGGTATGGCACAAGTAGATTAACAAATGAGCGACGACGCGCGAAGTGTTTCAACAAAGTCCCGTATGCGTTCATATAACATTCATCCAATAGCGACTAGACTTGGGTGAGTTGTAGTGTACACTCCAGGCAAAGTTTCAGGCTTAGTAAATCCATTTCATAATAGGTAGCGCACGAGTAGATTCAACAAATGAGGGAAGACGCTCGAAGCGTTTCAACAAAATCCCGTATGCGTTCATATGCCATTCCTCCGATTGCGATGAAACTTTGATGAGTTGTTGTGTACACGCCAGGGAAGGTTTTAGACTTAGTAAATCCATTTTACAATAGGTAGCGTACGAGTATATTCAACAAATGGGTGACGGCACTCTAATCGTTTCATTTCATTGCCATGAGACTTTGGTGAGATGTTGAGCACGCTCCCATGGTTTTTTTTTTTGTGAGAAAGTAAATCAATTTTACAAGAGTTTAGAGGTGGTTAACGAAAAAAGAAAAAAAATATTGGGAATCGAAAAGCACTTCAACAAAGTTACAACGGCAATACCTTCTTTGATTGGCATTGCAACGCATGCCGGGTACAGCTAGTAGTACATAAATAAAAGTTCAACCTGAAATATTTAGACGGTTCTCAATATCTACGAATCTATCACAACAATCAAACTGAAATGTTGTATGTTGATAGAGGCAATTAACATGAGTAGGATATATGAAAAATAGGCTGTATATTTCTTATTTTATCTTCTGATAAAATTCACTACAATTTTCGTCATAATTGAAATATCTCAACAATTCTTGTTTTGTGAAACTAATGGAGCTTCTGTTTCTATCTTCTCTCCATTTGATATTCATGTCAGAAAAAAAATCTCCGTTAAATCATTGGAGGGAAAAATGCTCAGCATGAGCTTCACTAGGATTAAGATATTCCTTAATGTTGTTGCCCCTAATAAATCTATAACATGTACCCATCTATCTGACACAGACATACAAATCATTTTCTCTTTCAAACTTGCACCTGTACACTACCACTCAGTAAAGTGAAGCAACGTGGCTGGCGTGCCGGTGCCGATGCTATTTGAAGTCACTAATAACAATCTCCAATCACGTCAAGCATGGATTGCGCAAGCGGTACATTTGTAAATTGGTGCGAAATTTAATATATTAACCAAAAACGTAATATTTGGCGTTCCTTTAAAGATGAAAACGGAACGGAGAACAAAACAAGAAAAAACGGAATTGTTCCGGGTAGAACGGAGCGTCTGCCAACCCTAGATGACATCGTCATCATTGCTGACACACCAGAGGATATTAATGGGTTTCTAAATGGTATGGACTCTGTATTGATGAAAATTATTAAATATAAAAATAGATTTTTGGAATGCCGTCGAATCAAACCAGAAACCCCTGTCGATGCCGAATTGTCAGGTGAAAAGATAAAGGAAGTAGGTGACTTAATTTACTTAGGAAGCAAAACATGCAGTGCTGGACCAAACAAAGAGGATAACTTTGATAATATTTAATGCAGTATCGTAATATTGTATAACTCTGCGGAGTATAATGTTCATTTCAGCCTGCCTTATCATAATTTGAATTCATTGCGACAATTGCTCGTAATAATTACGTAGTTTAATATTTAATCTTTATCTCAATATTCATTTGTTCAATTCACTCCTATAAATGTTCACTTGAAGAATGACTATCATTTAAAAATATTCCAAGTTCACTTCCCAATTTTACATAATGTTATCAAGTCCTCATATCACATGAGTACGGTCTTGAGCATGCTCTTCGCCCAGGTTAACACTTCGCTTCCCGATAATCGAAATACTTTGCGTCCGCACTACCCTGGAACATCGAGTAACACGTCTGAAATGATTCCTAATTGGCAATGAACAGTTTCATAATGTATATAAATTATTTTTATTAATTGGGCTGCCGTCACCCACGTGACCTCGGTGGGGCGCGAGTAGAGGAGCAGGGAGGGTTCTGCTTCAAATACCGTTATTTATGCAAATGAGGGGGGCGTGGCAAGGTCAATGACCTTGAGGTTGGTCATGGTCAATGACCTTGAGGTAGGTCGCCGGGACCCCGGAAGGTAAACAAACCTTGGAGGGTCCAGGAACCGGTTTGAGGGGGTGTGGGTGGAGGGGAGGGGTGGGGGAGGGAGGAGGGGGAGGTAAGGGTGGTGGAGGGGGGAGGGAAGGGGGGTGGGGGTCGAGGGGATGAGGGGAAGGATGGAAGAGGATCTGCACGAGACCCTCCTCGACCCAGTCTCTCTGTTGGACTGATCGCCTTCTCTGTTATTGTCTTGTGCTATATAGCTTTGTTTTGTACTTGATGAGATCCGAGTGTAGCCGAAGGTTTCCGAATCTTTGTCGGTGAATGAATCGTCAGATTTGAACGGTCAACTGGTGTGTGTGTGACGTCATAGCAGATTATGTGATGTGGGGTAGGTCATGGTTGGAAGTGTTCTTAAGGGGAAAACATGAATGGAGATGGATGGTGGTGGTTGTTGAAACCTGACGTGGTAGGTTGGTTAGGTGTGAATGGGTCTGAGAGACAAACAAAATGGGGTTGAAAGCGCTCAATGGTAAACAAACATCAGTGGTATCTGGAGTAGTGAATGGGATTGAGAGAGAGGGGGAATGAACTGGTTGTTGAATGTGCTCAATGGTAAACAAACATCAATGAATCTGGAGTAGTATTTCCTGTAAATGGTAGGGTGGGTGAGGATACAAAACGCATGGCATGTTGGGTCGGCCAGCTCGACATGAAATAAAAACAAGAAGGCGTACACCAGATCTGATTTATTAATCCATGTGGCATTAAAACTATTTTTTTTTCGGTAGCTTCTTCTTCCGCTTCCTCTTCATTTTCGCTGTCACTTTCATTTTCCTCCTCCATCATCATCATCATGCGGACGAAAAACTCTGCCATGACGTGGTCATTTGAAAAACTATAAAATAGAAAAAATGTCTATCAATGTCATTAGAATACCCAATCTAGCGGCGAGGATATAAACTGTCTTGATGTTTGTGTCAGGGAAAACCAAAGTACACAGAAGAAAACCTCCTAAGTTATGGAGGCATACTCCTTGCACTTCTCTGCATCAATGATTAAATGACAGGTAGAAGGTAGGAAATAATGGGAAAAGAAGACTGGCCTCTTGCAGAAGGAGGGAATCAGAAAAGATGTGGCAAGGGCCTTGGATACTCTAATACTGTTGGAGTTGGAAGAGAACAAGAGTTGGCCAAGCGAGGTTGACAGGAAAGAAGACAGAGAGGAGCTTGACACAAGTAAGTGGAAGCAATACTGAACTCGGCTGTCACCTCTGTATTTGTAAAACCCACGTTCTGCTATATGGAAGCTTTTGGAAGCTGAGTTTAAAAAATGTTTTGCAAGAAGAGAATAATACTGTTAATTTTGTTATCCTTAATTCAACCTTCTTGATTACTCATGTTTCAAAGATCCTGTCCAGAATGATTTACAAGAGGATTGAAAGCCAGATAGAAACGGAGTTGGGTGAAGACCAGTTTGGTTTCAGGAAAAATGTAGGAACAAGGGAAGCTGTACTAAGTCTTAGGCTGATTTTAGAAGGTAGAATAAGGAAAGATAAGAGAACGTTCATGGCTTTTGTAGACTTAGAAAAGGCTTTTGATAAAGTTGATTGGACTAAATTGTTTGACATTTTGAAATCAATTGGAATAACGTACAGGGATAGGAGGGTGATATACAATCTGTACAGAAACCAGACAGCAGTCATTCGAGTTGAAGGACATGAGAGAGAAGCTGGTATTCAGAAAGGATTTAAGGCGAGGCTGCAACTTATCACCCATACTTTTCAATCTTTACATTGAACAAGCAATGAAGGAAATTAGAGAAAAATTTAAAGTGGGAGTGAAGATTCAAGGAGAAATAATTTCAACTCTGAGATTTGCTGATGACATCGTCATCTTGGCCGACAAGCCTGAGGATTTGAATGAGTTTTTGAATGGTATGGACTCCGTCTTACGGAAAGAATTCATGATGAAAATAAATAAATGTAAAACAAAAATACTGGAATGCAGCCGAAATAAATCAGAAACCTCTATGGAGATCAAATTGGCAGGTGAAAAGCTGAAGGAAGTAGGAGACTTCTGTTACTTAGGAAGCAAAATAACCAGTGATGGACGAAGCAAAGAGGATATTAAAAGTAGGTTGGCTCAGGCAAAGAATGCATTTCTACAAAAAAGGAATCTGCTGACATCGAATATAGATTTAGGTATTCGGAAGTCATTTTTGAAAGCCTTTGTCTGGAGCGTGGCGCTCTATGGAAGTGAAACTTGGACTATTGGTGCAGCAGAAAAGAGGAGAATTGAAGCATTTGAAATGTGGTGTTACAGGAGAATGATGAAGATCGGATGGGTAGATAGGGTTACAAACGAAGAGGTATTAAGACGAGTGGGAGAGGAGAGATATTTCTGCCGACTGCTAATGAAGAGAAGAGATAGGTTGGTAGGACACATACTAAGACACCCAGGAATAGCAAGCTTAGTTATGGAAGGAAGGGTCGAGGACAAAAACTGTAGGGGTAGACCAAGGTTAGAATATGTTAAACAGATTGCCTCCGATGTAGGGTGTTGGAGCTATGTAAATATGAAACGATTAGCTCAGGACAGGGAGGCATGGAGAGCTGCATCAAACCAGTCAAAAGACTGAAGACTCAAACAACAATTCAACCTTTGTGTTACCCTACACATATCTCACATGGAGTGAGTGAGATTTGAACCGCGGACCAGCGGTGAAAAGCTGGTGTACTACTGCTAATTTACATAACAGCGCAACACTATTGTAATGTATGAGTAATTATACTGTTACAACTCTAAGATATTGAAAGCCCTTTTGACAATAGACTGGTATCAAGATTGATGATGTATTAACTTTTATTTTTGTTAAAGCAGTATGTTTTGGTAATACAATGAAAGCCATTATATTTGACAACGGCAATAAATTTAGCGTGTCTCCAACCGTTAATACAATGCGCATTAAATTACAATAAATTGGTCTTGTTTCTTAAGTCGGACAGAGAGAAAAAGAAAGTTGTTTGTTCCAAACAATGTCTGAATACCAAGTAGGTTGCAATACACTGTATTTTAAAATCGTCAACATGTGTGCTTATGTAAGATAAAATGTAAGTATTACAAGGTTAAAGCGCAGCATTAGGTCATGGGACCAAGCTCTCTGCTGACTCGGTAGACGCGTGGGTTCGAGCCCCACCGTCGGCCGTCCTTGAAATGGTTTTCCGTGGTTTCCCATTTTCAACACCAGGCAAATGCTGGGACGGTACCTTCTGATAGGCCTTGGCCGATTCCTTCCACATCCTTGCCCAGTTTCATTCATCTTCATCCATTCCATCCCGACGCGCAGGTCGCCCACGGGCGTCGAATAGAAAGACCTGCACTCGGCCTCTGAGGAGGCCACGCGACAAAAAAACTAGCTATGAAATTAAATTAAAAGTTTGGCAGGAGGAGTTAATGAGTGATGAAACTAATGGTAGGTAATGAATAATGATTGTGCGACCTCTGGAGAGGCCAAGTGCATGTCTTTCTAGTTAACACCCGTGGGCGACTTGAGCGTTATTTTGACGATGAAGTGATGATGAAGACGGTACATACACCCAATCCCGGACCGCAGGAATTAACTCTAGGTGATTACAATCCCTGAATAATGATTGTGTGGTCTCTGGAGAGGTTGAGTGCAGGTCATTCTAGTTGATGTCTGCGGGCGACCTGCACGTTATTATGAAGATGAAGTTATGATGAAGACAACACATACACCCAACCTCGGAGCCTCAGGAATTAACCTCAGGAGATTAAAATCCCCGATGGCCTGGTTGAGAATCGAACCCGGGGACATTTTGGGTCAATGTCTAGCACGCTAACCATTTAGCTACAGAGCTTGGCATGATGGGTAATCAACCTCATAAGAGATAAAACTAATGCTGAATGGAACTGGGTAAGAATGCAACCGCGGTTTGTTAGAAGTTATTATCCCAGCATTTGCCTGGAGTTGAAAATGGGGAACCGCAGAAAGCCATTTCAAGGACAGTTGACGGTGGATACTCAAACCCACACGTTTTCCAAGTCGGCAGAGAGCATAGTCATGACCTAACGCTGCGCTTTAGCGAGTGGAGCTGCTGTTATTATAGTTAATTAAGTTTACTCAGTGATGAGAGAACATCCAAATTACTTTGATACCTCAAACTATGAGGTTAACAATATGTTTGGCATAATTCCCATGAATAAAAAAAATAGGTCTATTTAAGGATGAGTGCGCCGGTGATGTTATGACAGAATTTGTGGCTTTGGCGCCGAAAATGTACGCATTTTCAACACAAAAGAATAAAGGTCAACGCAAAGCGAAGGGTGTTCTTCGTAGCGTCACACAATTCCTCAATGTTGAGGAATATCGATGTGTACTCTACGCAAACACCTCTCGCTTATACCAGCAAACACGCATTCTTTCAAAGAACCATAATATTTTTACAGTAAATCAAAATAAAACATCGCTGACAACATATGACAATAAACGTCTGTGGGATGGTGTAAATAGCTTGCCTTTTGGACATTTCCACACCTAGTAAAAAAGAACACACTTTCATTTTCAATTCGTTTTATTAAAATTGTATGTTTTTTTACAAGAAGAAAACTAAACCATATTTTGTGTATACTATGAACTGGTGGACTGACTCTCAAATAAATACTTAACAATATTTAATTCATGTTTATTACTTTGTCCTTTTCCTCACTAATCCACCACCAATCATTAGCTTTGACTTCATCGCTCCTGCTACAATCAAGGCTGCAATCTTCTCACCAATAGAAGCAGTAGATGACATCACACGCTGCATGGCCTTTCTTAGAAGAATGCGGTCTGCAACTCGACGTACTTCTATATTCTTGTTGTTGTAAGCAATGTAATGATCTCTACACGCTGCATCCAATATGTTGATTCCAGAATTCCCTTGTGCTAGACGTTGGCTTAGTTTAGTTCAGGCCCACAAAATTGATAGCCAGGAATATGCAGTTCAATGGGAAGTAGATCAATGGCCTTGTTAACTAGACCATGACCAGCAAAGGTCAGGCATATCTTTTTCAAGCGTTGTCTTACTTTTTGGTGCTGGCGATACTGCCGCTGCTGTCTCTTCTTCCTCTTCTTCTTCGCACCCATGAAATGACGAAGCAAAGTCTTTACAGGACGGTATATTTGTATGCCCGTGGTACAATTTGATGAGCTGACACGTTCCACACTGTTTCATGGAGGGCATTTTAGTGATAGACACTTGCTGGTGATGATTAAAGTCAGTGCATGGTTGTAGTTCACGCAGACCAGGATCTCTGGTCCACTCACTAGGTACACTGTGCCAAATATTTTTCACCGCGTTTGAAGCAACATAAAAAAGGAACGCCTTGGGCAAAGCGTTCAATTCCTCGTCTGTGAAACTGTCTAGCTTCTTTTTGCAGGTGAAAAACTTGACAATAGCTCGCTCTGTGGGGTTGGCGTCCAAACCTTCAATTGCAGCCATAATTCTACACATCCGCACTGATCGCTGGTATGTGCCACACTGTAGCCGACGTTACAGCGCTTTACACTCAACATGCAAGTTTTGACATGCTTTGCGAGCTAGCCAATCAAAAAGCTTCCAAACATTTTGAAGTGTTTTATTTTGTAGAGGTTCATCAGGCACGGACAGGTTGTACAGTGCAGGACATCCCAGATCATGAAGGTCAACAAGTTGACAAGTAGAATTAACATACTGACGCAACCATTCCTTTTTTTCGCTTCCCTTTACAAAGACAAGGTCAGCGTCAAACAAGTGAGCTTTCAGAACAAGTGATAGATGATGGTAAGGAATGTCACCTTCTTTCCAGACTAGTCCCAAATTGCGTTGCAACCACTCTGATTGTCTTCTGTCCTCGTCTGACTGCAAATGCAATGGAAACGGTGGTTCAAAGATAAAACTGGTTACTCTTGGTGCCCACATGGTTGTGCAGTCAATAATTCCAACTTCTTTAAATACAAACTTGTTTCCGTTCACCTTGAAACCCTGCACGTCGGCAATCAATGTTTTCGGCATGGCGACGGATATCACATCTTCCACTACCACTGCTTCTTAACAACTAACTGATTGGATAGGAGCGAGAAAATAATATACACACAAAAATCAATTATACAATTTTATTCATAAAGTTATCAGTACATCGCTTACAATTTTTTATCATAGGATTTGGACCATCCCAATCACAATGAGAAACTTCTCGATGCATAAAGTGTCTACGACAGGGACGGCAGGCTGCAACATCCGCCGACATACGGAGGTGTAATGGTAGCTTATCCCAATTAAGATCAATGTCGTGTGCACCGTACGCGGTCAGAAATCCAGCTGGTAAATAGGCAATCAGATGCTGCGGCATTTCACGAAGAAATTGCGCTTTATGGTAGGCGCGTATTGCTAAACTCACCAGGGTGCGATAAATCTCAAATGCTGCATCAGCGTCTCGACTTGTTGAGCAACGATCGCATTTGCAGTTCATGCAATCTACCCGCTCTCCAACATGACAAGATGAAGCTTTGGCAACGCCATCGTCCACATTATTTGTTTGATTGGTGATGGGCTTGTTGTTGTACCCCCTGTCATGAATACCAAACGTAGACATGAATCCATCCGGTAAATAGTGAACCAGATGCGGCGGCATTCTAAGCACAGTATGATTCTTGTGATAGGCAGTTATAGCTTCACTCACTAGGGCGCGATAAATGGTAAACCTTGAATCTTCATCTGAACTTGGTGAATCACTTTCACATTTGCAGACCCGCCTCGCAGAGGGGGTTGTGACTTCATCGTAGCTTTCCATGACTGTGAAGGGCAATGCAGGAAGACATGCTATTTATACTCAGGTGAACATGTTGGACAGCGGTTGATAAAACACTTGCGCCTCGTGAACAATAAGGCAATAGGCTGTCGTTTTTTCTGGAATAACTGTAGATGTTTCAAATTCTAGTCTGATATCAATAGTTGTTTCCTTCATCGACTCCTCCAAATACGAACAGTCCATCACCACCAGAGGCGCCTTGGACTTGAAGTCTTGTGGTGATAATAGCGGACATGCCTCTTTCTGATAATAGGATGACTGAAAGTTTACAAACATGTCATAAAGCTTACCATATTTGTTCTTGTTAAAGTTTAAATCCATTCCCTCATAGGGAAAGGTAACACCGTTCAAAAAGAGTCGTATATTTCGTAATTGGATGTGGTCAAATTTTGATGCATCTTTATTCAGTTGATATTTGCGATCTGTTTGAAATCCAACCAGGACATAGAGGGGACGCTCTGTATACCGTGAGGTTTTTATAGACCAAGTATGTGTATCGGAGAGTGGTAATACCGGGTATTCATGCAGCTCCCAGCTTCTAAATTGAATGGGTAAAGCTGTATCCTTCTCCACAATCTTGAGCAGACTCAATTTTTTCTGATCTGATAGAGTAACGTGCGGTACTTTCCATAGAATTCGTTGCAGTAGAATTTTTGTATCTATTGGCGCTGTATCAGCTCCCTTTAGCGCATTATAATCACTCCTGTCTCGTACAAGAATCAGATCCTGTCTTGCGTTCACAACAATGCGCTTATGATCCTCTGCAAAGCCTAGTATTAATTTTAGAGGTAAATGCCCAGTAAATGTACCATCATCGTTAATCATCCAGTCGTTGGTTGAGTTGGGACACCAACCAGCCATACAAAAAGCTTTACTCTCTTCGCATCCAAACGAGGGATAAAGTTTCATGACACTTGTTATGCCAACATTTCGAGTAGTATCCACTTCAATACCGTTGATCACGTAGCGAACCTCAGAAAACAAAAAGGCCAAAGCATTGTTGGCCAACTTTGACGTTGTTGGAATGGTACCATCCAATTTGGTGAGTTGTCCTTCAATCTGGATGTAACATTCATGTGGAAGCGTGTAGATATCTTGTTGGTTAATAGTAATGCGAATCTCATCATTATTATTTAGTCCCTGAGTATACGGATGGTAGGAATGGTGTTCAATTCTTACAATACCCTCCTGTACTTCGACAGGGTTTGTCACGTCTAGAATCGAATTCATGACGTAAGGTGTAACCAAGTTGTTGTAGGATCTGCTTGTTGACACGTGTTAACCTGTACACGTGTTGAGCACAACTAACGCCTGTTCTTGACAGCGTTGCCGCTTTATACACTTGTTTCATGCTGGCTTCAGATACAGTTTGTAGGTCACAGGTGTATGAGGGTCTAACCGGATGAGACGTTGGTTTCTATTCACCAGTCTTAAGGTAATATTCCTGATGTTGGTCACACTCACAGGATGATAGAGCACCACCGACGGGTTTTCGCGGATGATGTAACCACCAAGTGAAGTAACAATAAAATCATAAAGCGAATGCGAGGGATCTTGATTGGTGTAGACGTCTGTAATAATATTACACGTGACAGATACGTGATGATCTTCAATTATTTTCACTGGTTGGTCAGACTTGTGTATCACGTTCGGTACTAACACTTGTGGTGAATAGCCTAACAATGGCCCAATCGAATCTGGTTGAGATTTGAAATCAATCCTAAAAGAAGAAAGAATACTGCAGCGATGTGTCACGTTGTTGGCTATGAGTTCAAACTTGCGTGTCCCGTCAAGAAATGCTTTTAGACTAAATTCCTTGGTGAGAGTTGTGTAGATGTGATCGTGAATATCATCTACGGTGTAGCTGCCAGACGGTAGAGTTAACACATAGTCATCGTAGTAGAACTTATCATTGACGTCTTCAATTATGTTGCAGATTCTATTATAGCCTTCAAACGAAACAAGTCCCAGCACGTAGGGTCGTCGTCCCAATTCAATAGGAGGATAAAAGTCAACAGTTACTTCCGCACCTTGTCCGTTCACTGTAAACGTTCTACTTTCTGTTGTCATAATGACCACGTCACCCGCCGTGCTCGGTCTTATATAGAAAAGTCAAACATAGACGACCGCACTGTTGCGTGTTAAAATTTTGCACTCGTTTCACATTATAGTGTATTGTTGCACTGCTTCCAAAATAGCGAACAAGCTCTGTCGGAGGAGGAAGATTTCCAAAACTGTCAAAGTACCACACGGTTCGCCCATGCTTTATGTAGGCCACATAATGCGTTCCCGGTCCATGACTGTCATCCAAATTAACAACTGCACTTTCATGGCTCCGTGGTCGAGACGGTAGTTGGTTGCGCATAAACACACCTCGAAAGTGGGAGATCTTTAGCTGTTTTGCATATCTTATAACTTCCTTATGCGTCATGGCTCGTCGTGGCAGTGCATTGATTAACCGTTTTTTGGCGACATGTAAATGCCGAGTCCTTTCTTGTAGGGTGCTAGCTTCATGTTCACACCTTTACCGCGCAGTGCTAAGGCCTCCATAGTTTTATTATGCCTTTCACTTTCCTTCAACTGTTGCTTCGCCTCCTCAACAGCTTTCACCGTTCGTGCTACCGCACTTGCTCTTCCAAGAAGTGAACCCAGGGCTGATAGTCCAGCAAACAGTGCAGGTAAAAATCCACCACGTTTCGGCACAGGAATAACTCGGGCACGTTTTCTAAAACGTAGTTTACTTTTGGGATTCACATGCAATCGTGCTGCTCGGAGTGCTTTCTTAATAGCCAACTCACTATTTGTTTCTCCGCGCGAAGCTTGACGTGCCGCATGAAGAATAGCTTTAAAGCCTTCCTTTCTTGACAACTTCTTCCTCTTCTTCACCACATATCTCTGTTTCACCATCGCGACCAAAGAACAAGACAACCTCACACCGCAAAGTATAGAACTCAACTAACACTCCTCAGGAAGGGAACCTATAATTATTTATTCAATGGTGGCTGTATATTCAAGTTCTATATACAGAGGAAAATCGTTCATCGTTTTCCCCGCCTCTTTTTCTTCAGACGAGAGTTTCAAGTGAAAGAATAATTTGTCTCCGGCTTTCACCGGTTGATCAATAAGTGGTTGAACACTACCGTTTAATCGTACCTCTAAATGTTTCAAATCTGGTGCATACTCAATTACACGAATGGCACCATCATACATTAAACGGTAATTGTCATACCCCGAACGTAGTATGTAGGCGAGGTTATTGGGATCTTTTACCGGTTGTTGGTTTACAATGTGAAGCAGAAATATAGAGGGTATTGATTTAATAAAAAGCGATAACCGTTGTTCCAAAAATCGTTTGGTCGTCACGTCGTGAGGTTGCACAGGATCAGCAACTTCGGCTATTCGTCTTCGCTTCATCTGTAGAGCGTTCTCCTTAATTTCCCACACCTTTTCCATATCAGAGTTTAAAAACCGTTTTGTACAAACATCTTGATCATCTTCAGGATCGGCCACATGCACAAGGCGTGCATTATTTGCTGTATAGCCCTTTCCAGTTAGGGTGGGCACAATACTGAGCACCTGTTTCACCTTGTTATCTACATAGTCCTTTCTAGCAGCGTGTTGTTTGTTGGAAGAGCCAGCTGAGTGATTCGACGTTGGTGTACGTCATAGTCCTTTGCTTCTGTTAACACCACAGCATTGGTTAACATATAGGCTTTGGTGCACACATCTTGATCGTTCACAGGATCTGCAACGCCCGTAATACGTTTATTCTGAGCCTCACATTCTCCTTTGATACGTCGTAAGCGGAAATAATCTACATACTTTTTTAAACATGCGTCCGAGGGTAATACGGGTTCTGTTATATTGGTCAATCGCTTTCCATTAAAGTCGTAATTGCCATCTGTTGTGCGTGGCAATATATTAGCATCAACATATAGTTTAGTTGCCGGATCTGTATCATGTTTTGGATCGTTTGTCAAAGCAAATCGTTCATTTGTTTTAAGAGTTCTTCCAAAGGCGTCCATGGTTACACTGGAACTGAAACACCCGCTTGCCTCATGTATATAGAGACCAGCTCTTCCCCTTTCACATTTAGTAGATATGCAGATTATTAAGCAACAACATTCACTTCCGGTGGGACACTTGGTTTCACACCTCTTCTCAACATCGTCCGAACAACGTCATGGATCACTCTTCCCATCCTCCATCCGCTGTCTCATCGCCGGGCCGTCGGGATGTGGAAAAACCAATCTTCTGCTTACCCTCATCACCTCCTTAAACGGAGTGCGCTTTCAAAATATCTATATTTTTGCCAAATCGCTGTATCAACCGCTGTATGTGTTCTTGGAACAGGTCATGTCAGGTTTGCGCAACATGGGCTACTTCACATTCGCAGCACACGAAGATGTCATTTCTCCAGACAATGTTCGCCCCCATTCGCTTATGATTTTTGACGATGTGGCCACAGAACGACAGGGTATTATTCAGGCTTACTTTAGCATGGGACGTCATAAATATATTGATTGTTTTTATCTCGCTCAAACCTATTCGCGAATACCAAAACAGTTAATTCGTGACAATGCCAACGTGATTGTTCTCTTCCGACAGGATGAGCGCAACATGCATCACGTCTACGATGATCACGTGAATCCAGACATGACCTTTCAAGCCTTTACACAGTTGTGTGCCATGTGTTGGAACGCTCATCACCACAGTTGTCTTGTTATTGATAAGCAGAGCAACATCAACAATGGACGCTACCGCATGGGATTTGATCATTTCATTCGTATTTAAGTAGCTGCATTACTTTTCTGAACATCATTTGTTCAGATGTCATGGCGACAACAGGGAGTCAATTAAAAAAGCACATAATCCGTGCACGAAATAGCATTCGACAAAAGTTTCGCTATCTAAAACGTGCACATGCCGACAGTGAACTGTTTGTCGAAAAACATTTGAAGTCACCTCTGGAAGCTGTGTTGAAAGGAACATCAAAGCCTAGTGCTCGCTCAAAAGAAACACAAACAATTGAAGAGGAGGAGGAGGAAGAAAATGATGAAGAACCTGACGATGTTTTTTCTCCATTGCTTCCGTCTTCTAGCTCCAAAGAATCACCGCTGCCCCAGTTTTTGAAAACATCAATAATTGCTGAAACACCCACTAGACCCAAAGAAAAGCAGCCTACTCTTAAAGAAATTTTAAATACGCCCGAACAATATGTGCGGTTAAAATCCATTTTACTACAAAATTATGGTGCGTTGGTTACCCCCTTCCTTGAAGATCTTTTTACTAAGAAAACTGATACTACATGTGGTGTTCGCAATGAAAACAATAGATTTCGAATTGGCGATTCACCAATCAAGATAAGTGACAATGTTTTGATTGTTAAAACAGTTCGTTACAAATTGACGCCAGGTCTTTTAGAACTTTTATTTTCACGTACACCTTCTACCGAGGACTATGATAAAGAAGATCTTGAAAAGTATAAAAACATCTTGATGGCTACAAATGGTTTTAGACGTAATTATAAACATTCTGAAGCAGTAAATGCTAATAAGGGCTTCAAATATAAAACCATCATATCAAAATTGTTTCCCACCTATGCAAGTGTTCGCCGTGCAAATTCAGCGTCCGGTATCACATTTAATACTTTGAAACCTTTCATCGATTTCGCCTATTGGAACAATCCAAATAAGTTGGTTAAACGTCTGCAACTGTTGCGTGCATCAGAACAGGCCGGTCATACCGGACACGAGGCGGAAGTTTTAGAAATAGAAGAGGAGCTTCGTCATGCTGGCATTATTGTCTAATGAGTCAACGTGTTCATACACCCTCGCCTGTTAAGGCTGCCATTGCTCGCGAGTTGCATAGACCAGCTCGTCGTCTCTACCATCGTCGTCATGTCATCACACGGGGCGTTGACGATCTTTGGCAAGCTGATCTGGTTGAAATGATTCCCTATGCCAAAGATAACAACGGGGTCAACTATCTGCTCACCGTCATCGACGTTTATTCCAAAATGGCCTTTGTTGAACCTGTTCGGAATAAATCTACACAACTGGTCACCGCTGCATTCAAGACCATCATGCATCGGTCAAGACGACAACCTCGTTTGCTTCAAACAGATCAAGGCAAAGAATTTTTCAACAAGACTTTTTCCGCTTATCTCAAATCACTTGACATCCATCACTATTCCACTTTTAGCAATCTAAAGGCAAGTGTTGTAGAACGTTTCAACCGCACACTCAAGACACGCATGTGGGAACAATTTACAGCAAGAGGATCCTATCGCTGGCTTGAACTTGTACGCGACCTGGTGACACGTTACAACAACAATAAACATAGAACTATCAGAATGAAACCACGCCTTGTAACCAAGAACATTGCGCAATTGGATCGCATTCATCACAAAATCAAAACAGCAGATCCGCGACGTCATCGATTACGTATTGGTGATTATGTGCGCATCAGTAAACATAAAACAATCTTCGCCAAAGAATACACACCAAACTGGAGCACAGAAATATTTCGTATTCGCAAGGTAAAACTTTCTAATCCAGTTGTTTATTTACTTGATGACCTCAACAAGCAGCCAATCCAAAGAGGATTCTACATGGAGGAACTGCAAAGAACGCAATATCCCAAGCATTATCTTGTTGAAAAAATTGTACAAAAACGTGGCAATAAACTTTTTGTTAAGTGGCTAGGTTTTAATGCCACATATAATTCATGGATTAATAAATCAGATCTGGTGTACGCCTTCTTGTTTTTATTTCATGTCGAGCTGGCCAACCCAACATGCCATGCGTTTTGTATCCTCACCCACCCTACAATTTACAGGAAATACTACTCCAGATTCATTGATGTTTGTTTACCATTGAGCACATTCAACAACCAGTTCATTCCCCCTCTCTCTCAATCCCATTCACTACTCCAGATACCATTGATGTTTGTTTACCATTGAGCGCTTTCAACCCCATTTTGTTTGTCTCTCAGACCCATTCACACCTAACCAACCTACCACGTCAGGTTTCAACAACCACCACCATCCATCTCCATTCATGTTTTCCCCTTAAGAACACTTCCAACCATCACCTACCCCACATCACATATTCTGCTATGACGTCACACACACACCAGTTGACCGTTCAAATCTGACGATTCATTCACCGACAAAGATTCGGAAACCTTCGGCTACACTCGGATCTCATCAAGTACAAAACAAAGCTATATAGCACAAGACAATAACAGAGAAGGCGCTCAGTCCAACAGAGAGGCTGGGTCGAGGAGGGTCTCGTGCAGATCCTCTTCCATCCTTCCCCTCATCCCCTCGTCCCCCACCCCATCCTTCCCTCCCCCCCTCCCCCACCCTTACCTCCCCCCTCCTCCACCCCTCCCCTCCACCCACACTCCCTCAAACCGGTTCCTGGACCCTCCAAGGTTTGTTTACCTTCCGGGGTCCCGGCGACCTTGGGGGTCAATGACCTACCTCAAGGTCATTGACCTTGCCACGCCCCCCTCATTTGCATAAATAACGGTATTTGAAGCAGAACCCTCCCTGCTCCTCTACTACCCACTTCACATAATCTGCTATGACGTCACACACACACCAGTTGACCGTTCAAATCTGACGATTCATTCACCGACAAAGATTCGGAAACCTTCGGCTACACTCGGATCTCATCAAGTACAAAACAAAGCTATATAGCACAAGACAATAACAGAGAAGGCGCTCAGTCCAACAGAGAGACTGGGTCGAGGAGGGTCTCGTGCAGATCCTCTTCCATCCTTCCCCTCATCCCCTCGTCCCCCACCCCACCCTTCCCTCCCCCTCCCCCACCCTTACCTCCCCCTTACCCCTCCCCCACCCCTCCCCTCCACCCACACCCCCTCAAACCGGTTCCTGGACCCTCCAAAGTTTGTTTACCTTCCGGGGTCCCGGCGAACATGGGGGTCAATGACCTACCTCAAGGTCATTGACCATGACCAACCTCAAGGTCATTGACCTTGCCAAGCCCCCCTCATTTGCATAAATAACGGTATTTGAAGCAGAACCCTCCCTACTACTCTACTGGCGCGTCTTCCCTCACCACACTTCTGTCACCATTCATGTCCTGCGGGTTTGTGTAGTTGCTCCTAACATAAGCTTGCCTATACACGAGACTGTCTATGACTGGCGCGGCCTTTCCTCCAAACACGTTTCTGCCAATACTCCTAGACATTCTAGTATCGAATTTTGTGATTGGTTCGGCTTTTTCCTTGCGAGTCAACTGACCTGTTGTCCCCACCAAACCTGTTTCTAGACACCAAATTTAACACAAAGTAGGCTTCATTCCCTGCACTGTCTCAAATGCAATTCTTAACAATAAAATTTGACTACGGTGCTTAAGACATGTATATGAACTCACGAAAAAAAATATTTCTTAATTACAAACATATTTACATGTCGGAATGGCATCAGGAAGCAGAGGATATATATGCACATTGAAAACAAAAGAAGACAGGACTCCGCGTTTATAATTGAGGAATATTGTTTGATTCGTTTTTCGGTCAAGAAACAGTATATTGTGTCCTAAAATTGTTACCAAATTATTCATTTTATGTTTGATCATGGCCTTCTACATACATACATTCCACATATATATTGTGCCCGTCTGTCCACCTGGGATGGACAGGCGACAACATGCGATGCAACCGTGAGAGCATGAGGTGAGGTCGCAGGGCGTCCTGGGTTATGCGGGCTAAAATATACTACACTCTGTCACCATGTTCCATGTAAAGGATTTTGGAAATATGTAGTTGACAACACTGAACACAAAGCGAAAAACACAAATTAAAAGGAAAATTATTTCTCACTTATTAACTAAGAAACAAGTATGAAAAAGGTAGTCGAATATCACACGCACTTCCTGAAAAGTAACCTATCTTGCGAACAGCAAAGCATAATATCTAAAAGAATGAGTAGTGCATCTCAAAACAAAGGAAAGCAAGGTCGTAAAACTTGTTGAGAGCCTTTGTTCACTTTGACTATGGTGGGATAAATTCAACTGAGAATTCTACCCTTTAAAAACATCTATGCACTGTCATCTATATCAAGAAAAATGAATAATTATTGAAATTAAATTTCCCGTATTTCATTGGTCTTTCATAGATTATTTACATTAATTACATATTCGGATTATGTTTCACACACTTATCATCCTCGGGAAAATTATTTACAAATCACGTTGAGGTTCAATTCAAATTTGATCAATTAAAAAAATATCTGGAATAGATTTTTCATAATTCACTATTTGGGCAAGGCTTTCGGAATAGAACGTATTATTATGTACCTTAGTATTATATTCTGACACGTGGAAAACTATTTCGCTAGAAGAGTTATAAAATAATTATTTAATTATTATAAACAATTTAATTATCACTTGAAAATTTTTATACTGGATTTATCAATTACTCAACACTGTAGGCTTAATTAATTCATAACACTGAATTTGATTAAGTAATTCCATGAACTGTTTATACCATTAAATGTGACGTAATATTGCCATATCTGAAATCAATCTTTCGTAATGTTAGGGGCCGACAACCTGGATGCTAGGCCCCTTCAAACAACAATTATCATCATCATGTTTCATAATGACAAATATTACTCGGCGTGGAAGACTATTAGTTGGAATGGACCTAAATCATACTCATCTGAAGCTTTATTTACAGCATTGCTACAACGGCTACCTGTCCAATATATAAGTGGGTTCACCACTAAACCACCTGAGCCCACTCTCAGGAATCACTCATATTATAAACGATAGCATTAACACAAAATCCCTATATCCATCATTTATATTGTAATTTCAATTGGAATAATCAGCTTCACGTCCACTAATAGCTTGAAGATTGCCTCCCTCACTCCCAAATAAATTAGCTTTAAAAATATCATCAACATTATTACTCAACAAGTTCAGAGTTGTCATTCTTTTTTTAAATACGTTTCAATGTTTTCCAATTCATAATAATTATTATTATCATCTAGGTAAAAATTAATTTAATTTTTCCGTGTTATTACAGTGTTTGCTCCAGAGTGGCAGTTAATCCTGCTGCCTCGGAAAAAATACGCTAATGATTCCCATATGATTAAATCGATATGTGACGAAGTATAAGAGATGTTAGCATTACCTCACCTTCCAGTTCAAACGTAAAATTCAAGCATAGTCGATGACTATAACTCAAAGTATTGCTCGATGTGCGAGATGATAGAAAAGAAAATCATGGCCTTAGTTTCAAACTACAAAATAAATTACTTTATAAAGCTGGCAGGTCGTCTTGCGGTCCATCATGTATAAAGTGTCCTGGCACCACGAATCCTCTGGAAACTCCGTCCTCAGGAATGTCCTGTCCAAGCATAAGCTTGACGCTGGATCCACAGGCATTGCAGTGCGCCGGGAATGGCGTCGCTCCCATTCTTCCATTATGGTCAAGCCTCTAGCATCTCATCATCTTACAGTTGTTTCTTTGTAGAGGCAACTCTGGAATAAGTATGGCTGCAAATCTATATATTTCTTACAGTGGGTCATCGACTTAATGTTCCGTTTCACAGGTCCCATGATTGTCCAATTTTATTATGTTTACATGGCAATGAATGGTGTTGCAGGTGAACGATTGACTTTAAATTTGATTTCTAGGTCCACTGTAGCAACTGTTTATGTTACGATCGTGATCGTTAAGTTCACAGGTATTTGTTTTAAGTTTGAAACGTTATATTTGATCAGAAACAATACGCCTGATTGCTTTCAAGTCCCAATATGTCAAGTCAAGTACTGACCTCTTCTTTAAGTCCACAATAATTATAGTCAGAATGAAATATCCTTGATATTACGAGCAATATCCATATTTTCAGAATTTGTCCGCTTATTTGTGAAGCGTAGTCTCACAATTGGTTACCAGTGCCACAAATATTGTCTTCTGCATTCATCGAGAAATAACAAAGTCAATGTTAACGTACCTTTCACTTTTGGAGCACAATTTATATCAGCCAACAAGTTTGGAATATAATCCAACGCACAATCACTCTCGGCACTATCACAGCTTTAAAACATCGCGACACTATCACAGTTCCAAAACATCGCGGCACATTTGAGCATAATAACGTGGTGTATAGCCAACCGTCGCGTATCCCCACCAGCACGAGCCTCACTGGGATACTATTCATCTGTCTGGTCTGCCCTGGGCTTCAGTTTATATAGTCGCTGAATGTCAATAGTCGATATTACGTAATGGCATTAAGTAATGTTATTCTGGAAAGTGGCTTAAAGATGTAGACTTGTTCACTATCCAATATACATTTGTACTTATTGTCGTATTCTTCCAATATTGTATTTATAACGTGCGCACACAAGCATTGGTTCAGGACCGCGCTCTGTTTAAATTCTACTTGGCAAGCAGTGTGTCGCTGTCTGCTCGCTTCCGCGCGCCGTGTTCAAACATCGACTCGCGCCAGCCATAGTGCCAAGTCTCATCAGGGCACAATATATATAAGCAAGGGGGGAACTGACCCATACACTTTTTTTGGACGTGAGTGTACCTGTAACTTGCGTGCGCGCATGTGACTGCACTTGGCGTTCCTTTTTTGTCGATATCTCACCTACGAATGATCGTATTTTGATGTGTGTGGTGTCGAATGGCTTGTTTTGAAGCCCTCTTTGTACGAATGAGTGGTTTATATCTTTTAACATTATTTTACTTCAAAAAGTTGAATTTTGAAAATAGTAATTATTGAAAAACTGTGAATCGTAGAAAGCCCTGTGTAGACTTAAACGAAAGCTTGTCATTTGTTCTTTTGAGAGGAGCAGAGATGTGGCTAAAATTTTATTCATACGGCCTAACTACATGAGGGTTCAATTTTATTTATCCATGTGTTAACTTGACGTTGCGACATGTGACTATGGGTAAGACGTTGGCGGGCTTTTTCAAACTAATGACTGGTTAAGGGATGACTGTGATGAACGTGTGGGTGGGGTGGGATGGGGGGGTTGAACTTCAAAACCACTTGGCTAGTTGTGAGCGCCTGGCAGTGAACTCATGGTGGGGGATTTGTGATGCATGAGG
The DNA here is from genome assembly GCA_946902985.2 of Meconema thalassinum. Taxonomy (NCBI): domain Eukaryota; kingdom Metazoa; phylum Arthropoda; class Insecta; order Orthoptera; family Tettigoniidae; genus Meconema; species Meconema thalassinum. Next base: position 151,780,344 of record OX336397.1, read on the forward strand.
TATGAAATTACATGACATGATGCGCCTTTTTTGAATTTATTAATTATTTTTAAAAATGCCAATGACACATTTTGAAAGAAAAAAATAATACTTTTTAACTCTTTTTTTATTTTATTTGATAGTTAATGAATGATTGATATAGGCCTAATGTTTTATTAACCATGTATTTTATTTAAATTTTGACAAAGGGCCTAACAACACTTTTGTTATTAATTTCTAAACCCATGATGGGATTTTGACCCATGAGAGTTCTTTTTAAAATGTATTTAAATATTATTTAAGAGTGGTAGTAGTAGAGAGAGAGAGAGAAAGAGAGACGATACCGGTGGTGTGTAGGTGTTTAAACAACAAGCATGTGGCTGGCCACGGTGGCCATGCTTGCAAATGCATTAATCGATATTTCACGGACCATACATAGCAGTGGCTTATGCGATGGTTTGTGAAAACACGATTGTGAGGATAGCCGCCGAGCTAAAGGACGTGACATTGACAGGGTATGGATGGGAAATTGGAAACGTGGAGTATTGACATTAATAGTTGGGGCATGAGGATAACAAGAAAAAGAAAAGAAAACAGAGTGTACCCATACACATTTTTTTATTTATTTATGTAATTAAAGTACTTTTTACAATCGTTACATACATACAACTTTTTTCTTTACCCTAGGCTGTTATAGTTCTAGTTTTTTTTACCCATGGCTTGCTGTAAATGAGTTTTCCACGAGGAGGATGGACTGATGTTGTTGAAAACTGGGAAATCAACAATGGTTTTATAGGTTTAAAAACTTGATCTTCTTCTTTTACATCATCATAGTCATCATTATCATCATGATCATCATTATTATAACTATAATCACTATGACTATGTAGTCCTTTTTGATCTTTTTCCATAGACACCTCTTGTAGAGTTTGCGTGGCTTTTGATAGTGTTGTTTGCTTTACAGATGGCTTGGAAAAGGGTTTAGACATAACTTTTTGAGGAGATGGTAAATGTTTTTTAACAAACAAGTTACTATGTTGAGTAACACTTTTTTTTTGTTGGGATTGCTTTTTTGTCCTTTTGATAATGTTTTGTTAACACCAACTGTGTTTCATTTGGTATACCACATTGATGATTACCCACACTTATGACCTCACCATGTTTACTTTTTAGATGACCTGGACATTTTGTTGTTCTTTGTTTTGAGCACTGCCAAAATATGATGCTATTCACATTTTCTCGCTTATAGTTATAAGAGTAGCCATGATACAGGGCACGTGGTTTACCTTTTATTCCATAGTAGCATCTGACTTGTATATTTGATCCGCCTACTACAAAGGTTAAAACACTTTTGGTGAAAGAATGATATTGTGTTGACGTTTTATGTAGGATTATGTTGGTGGCTTATGTTGGTGATTTATGTTGGTGGCTTATGTGGGTGGCTTATGTATGTGGCATATTTTGGTGGTTTATGTTAATACCATATTTTAATGGCTTTTTAGTGGCTTATGTTAATGTCTTATGTTGGTGACTAAGGGGGGACGTTCATGAAAAACACACACTATTTAAAAGATGTACCAAACCCACAATTTTGAAGATATGAAAGTGAAATTTTGTACCGTGCTTTATATTAAGTTCGTGAATATACTGTGAAGTTCCTAGGTTATAATTTCAACATTAACTTTTTTGTAAGAGAATCTAAAATTATATTTCCAAAAAATCATAAATGTTCCTTTTTTTCAGAAACTATTCAACATATTTCTACAAACCTTTCTGTATTTAATCTCTTTGCATATAGTAAGCTTCTCTCATGAGATTTTTTGGATATATTTAATATGAGATTTTAATAATTTTTAAATGTAATTCTGTACGTATAATATAAAATCCACCCAAAATTCCAAGCACTATGCCCCATATCTGAGCGTATACACATAATTTTAAAATGTTCCGCTGAGAAAACATTTATTATGTTTATAGAAATACAAGTACAAAATTTCATAATCCTAGCTTTTTCAAATCCCGAGGAAAAGGTACTTAAACATTGAAATATATGATTTTCAGGAAATGCAATTTAAATTTCAACATAATGTTTTTTCTTCTGTTATCTCTTTAAAAGGCTCCATAACTGAACTCAGGGTCCTCTTTCCCTACAAAGCATCTCTTTTGGCTTCTGGTTTTCTGCCTCCTTTCCTTAAACAGGTATTCAACTGACTTTTCAGCCGCAGAGAGGCGCTGTATATCTATTTTTCCAAGATGTCATGAGTAAAGCCTCCTATCTTCAAGCCTATTTCATCCTTCCTACATTACCATCATTGAATACAATGACTGCATCGTAAGTAGCAATTCTGACAACTGTAGCGGAAGAAAATGTGGTTTTAGGGCATCGTTTCCATATGAGTGAATTTAGCGACTAATTTAAATTCTGGGTTTTGCCATGAACACACTTCTTGAGAAGGTCAGGATCAGTCAGAAACCTGTAAGTGGGCTTGACAACATCCAGGATAAAATTTGGAAGCCTCTCCTTGTGAAAGTAGGGGATGTTATCCCTCTGAGCCTGTAGATATTTTCACCAGCTAATGTGACACAGATGGTGAATGGGATGTTTATCTGTTGACACCGTGTGGAAATATGTAGCCCTTAAAGCACTTTTCATTTCACTTACTCTGGATAGGTTCTGTCTGATGGTCTTGACATAATGCACTTGAAGAGTGCATCTTCTAGCAATCAGCAGCTTCTGCAAACGCTGCATATCCATTTTTCTGTACACTCTACGTGGCCGTGGCATTATTGAATTATGAACAAATGAAATATTTTCGTAAATCGCCGTCAGTAGCACAAGGCAAAAGAAGAAAGGTTCCTTTATAGGCTAAACCAAGAAGCAGATTGGTTGTTATGGTTTCTAAGATATGGCACAGGGTCGCAGGTGATCTGTAAAGACCATAGAGTATATATCACGGCCTCCTAGATGTATCCCGCGCAATTTGGCTGGAATGTAATCCACGGAATCGTTGTTGACCGTGCTAGTATCTAAGAGTTACTTCAAATCGAGGGTGTGGCAGGAAGGTCGCCCTACACATTTAATTATTTTTCAGGCATTTCGGATGCGATTTTATTACTGAAACTTTGGGAATTTACTGTCAATGAGTTCTATTAATAAATAAACAAGAAGTTCCGTGACGAACTAAAGACGAAATTAAGTTGGTAATATCGAAAATTCTAATTAGTTCGAAATACTGTAGCCTATACCTGGCGTAATGTAGCCTAATAGAGAACTACAGTTGGCAGCCCTGGTGACTGAATATATTCTTAGTTCCATCTCTTTAGGTACAGAATACAAAATTTGGTTGACGTCCAATGGACAACATGGACGTTACACGCAGTTAAACATTGGATCTAACAGCGCGCGTAAAATCATGTTGGCTACAATAACATACATGTATTGGTCTGAAATAATATGGTCTATTGTTGTGTCAATTTTGAATGAAATCCATTAGTTATTATAGAAGTTACATGAATTTTAAAATTGGACCTATCAGCAGACATAGAATCATGTTGGCAGCACTGGCGTAGGCCTATATTCGTTACTCCAAATTAATCAAGAATGCCAGGTACTATACGTGTGCAAAGTTTAGAACTATTGGCTTGCACACTCTCTGATATAATGATATTAGGGTATCAAAAATAGAGACAGTACGTATTAACAGTTGGCAGCCCTGGTTACTCTTAAAATTCGGCAGTCATATCTGTTATGGTACACATAGCACACACGAAATTTGGTTGAAATCCAAATGATAGGATAGACGTTACATGTATTTAAATTTGGACCTCTCAACAGGCTTAGAATCATGTTGGTAGCACTGACGTTATACGTTACTCCAAATTAATATAGAATGTCAGGTACTATACGTGTGCATAGTTTAAAGCTGTCGGCTTGCATACTTTCTGATATATGGGTATTTAGATAAAAATAAATGAGAGCATTTATTAACAGTTGGCAGCCCTGGCGGCTCTTAAGAATATGCTGAATCATATCTGTTTAGGTACACATAGCACATACGAAATTTGGTTGAAATCCAATTGATAGTGTAGAAGTTATATACATTTAAAATTTTAAGATATCAGCAGGCTTATAATCATTTTGGCAACACTGCCATGTATGGCCTCCTGGAAATTATACTGCAATATTATTATCCATACGTGTGCCAATTTTGAAATAGCTCCCTGTCATACTTTCCAAGGTATCCAACATGGAGCTCAAATTTCAATTGCAATTTTTCAGCAGTTGGTAGCACTGACATCATTTTCAAATATAGCCGTGAGATATCCAGGTATAGATCTTTACTCCTACCAAATTTTGTTTTGATTGCTGCAGCCGTTTAGAAGTTGATAGGGGGGACACACACAGCCAGACAGACAGACAGACAGACAGACAGAAGGACAGACAGACACACATTTGCCCGATCTCATAAGTCTACTTTTTCCTCATTTTTGCAAAATGTGAAAAGTAGGCTAAAAATAAATTGAAAATTGACATTTTCAGTCCATTTCATGAACATCCCCCTTTGACAGTTTTTGTTATTAATGTATTTGATTGACTGAGAACCATAGTCAGAATTGATACTCTGGACCTTAGAACCACGGTTTCAACATTATTAGAATATTATTTTATTAGCCTATTTTCAATTTTGAAAAAAAATAGGCTTATGAGATCACCTTTTGTCCGTGTGTGTGTGCGTGTGTGTGTGTGTGTCCCTAATAAAATCTAAACGGCTGTAGCGATTTCAATGAAACTCGGAAAGTTCATAGCACTATTCCCGGCGACCTCGACCGTGCCCTTCAAATTTTGTTACGACTCACCAATCCAACATGGCGGCTGTGCGAAATATTTCACCAGCATTCAATATCTCCGAAACTATTACCGATATTACCCTGACATTTTCTATGGTGATAGAGGGAACTACTATAAGTTCACTTATGTGACTTTTGAAAACCTGGTAACAACAAAACCAACATGGCGGCCAAGCGAATTGGCGACTTTTAAATAGACGTTTCTCGCGATTTGACCAACCAAACGCAATGAAACTTGGTACAGTATATGTTTATATACATTGTAATGCACCGACATCTAACTTCGTTCAATTGTTTACATAATCACAAGATGGCGGATGTGCGAAATATTCTATATCTCTGAAACTATTTGCGGTAAGCCCCTGAAATTCTGTACGGAGATAAAGGGCACTACTGGAAGTCCATCTATAACACTTTCAAAAACCGGTTAACTACAAAACGAACATGGCGGCCAAACGAATTTGAAATTTTTAAATAGACCTTTCTCGCGATTTAATGTTCCAAGCGCACTGAAACCTGGCACAGGAAATATTTTTACACATTGTAATCCACTGGTATCTAATTTAGTTCAATTGTTTACATAACCTCAAGATGGCGGCAGTGCGAATTTTAAAATTAAGATTTTATTTATTGTGATGTAGTCATGCGATCGAAGTGAAAGTTTGAATAATGAACCTACGCAATAATATTCCTTTAATGGTACATGACTCTATGGCCTATACATTTAACAATCCAACATGACGACCATCCGAAATATTTAGACGATACTGAATATCTAAGAAGCTATTTTAGCAATCAAACTGCATTTTTTAATGTTCATAGGGGCTATGAACTTAAGTTCACCTATAGGACTTTAAATAACCTGGTGATCACAAATCCAACATGGCGGTGACGCGAATTATAAATATTCACATGGACGTTTCTCGCAATTTAACCATCCGCGTGCAGTGAAACTTGGTACAGTAAATCCTTATACGAATGTTAATTCACTGGCATCTAATTTATTTCAATTGTTTCCATAACCTCAAGATGGCAGCTGTGAAAAATTTTAAACTCTCCTTGTTTTTTTCTTGTGTCCTAACTATGCGATTGAAGTTTGAATACTACAAGTTCACATTAATCTGCATGTAACAGTACATAACTCTAGGACCTACATATATAAAATCCAACATGGCGACCATCCGAAATATTTAGTCGGTTCTCAATATCTACGAATCTATTACAGCAATCAAACTGAAATTGTGTATGTTGATAGTGGCAATTAACATAAGTAGGATATATGAAAATAGGCTTTATAGTTCTTCACGGAACTACTTGTTTTACATGGTGCTGCTTATATTTGTAAGAATAACCATGATAGAGTGGTCATGGCTTACCTTGATTGGTTATAGTATATGTAGAAACAAGATGTTCAGCAAAGAACATATAGCCTACTTTCTCCTAAATGTATGGGTATCTTTATGACTCTTTGTCCTCATCCCTAAAACAATCACCCCAACCACAATGTATTGTTTGTTTTCTTTTATATTGATAATAAGCCAGTAAGTGTCAAGATCAATATTATATACTTTATGATGATTGAATAACAAAACTACTAACTTATTGTAATGCATTCACGTCCGTTAATCTCTATATTAAGCCAGCCTGCAAAATTAAGAATCTTCCGCCCCAATCACAGTAGGTGGTGCTGCGACCTATCAGTGAATTAATCTTTATCTTGTACGCCTATGCACTGCCATCGTAATGTACTACGATGGCAGTGTTCTATGGGTGTTGAATGAGTAGGCAGTTTCAAGTAGCCAAGAGGGAGGCGATCCAGCTGGCAGTGTTTAAAGGTATTCGGAGCGCGATCGTGGCTAATAGTTGAACTACCAGTATTACAAAATTGCCATACTTCAGGAGGCCAGCTCAGGCATTTACACAGCGTTATGTTTGGAACAATATTACCCACATAACCCACAAGAGGACAGCACCGTACAGAGGCATTAAGAAGGCTGTGGTTAAGGACAACGTGTATCTAGTTCTTCTATTCTCCTTTTTCTAATGTCTTCTGTTTATGTGCGATGCTGGGACTGTGATTTTATTAATATACGAGTGTATACTTTATCCTCTCCTTTGAGCTAAATGACATTTTATTCAGTATCTGTGGAAAAAGCTCGTGCACATCATTTGTAAAAGAATTCAAGAAAAAAAACCTAACTGTAGCAGTACTCGATCCCCAGTCAACTGCGTGTCAGACTAACATGCTAGCCCAGAGCTAACCGTATCCATGACGTCAGGTGTTCTTAACTGACATATTAGATACAAACTGTTGGCAAATAATGACTTTAAATAAACGATTTCTTCACTGCAGTACATCTTCATTAAAGATCATTTCATACAAAGTTTATATTATTGTATCAGTACGGTATATCACATACAACATACTAAAACTACTGAAATATAAGACAGGCACATGAGGACAGCTGCCATCTTGTCGTGTGACACAAAGGGCTCAGCTCTTTTAAGCCACTCATACTGTATAATATTATAATATTAAATTATAATAAATAACGGATCACGACCTTCAGGATAGCTTAAACCCCCCTAGGCTCGATAATCGGAATTGGTGGGTCTTAAGCTATTTATTAAAATGGTTGCATAATTCACACGGCCGCCATCCTGAAATGGCATGGCCGATGACCTTGAATTTTGGGTGAAAGACGCGTCCTATATAAAGGTATGTTGTCACCAAATTTGGTAGAGATCGGATGATTAGTTTAGCCGTAATTTGATTTTACGTTTTGAACATTTGAGTGGCCGCCATTCTGTTTTGGTAAAGATGGCGGCGATATAAAGTATGACACTGAGGTGTCCTTTACTAGTGCTACCTCTGTACCAAATTTCGTTCAATTCGGTTTCACCGTGTTCGAATTGATAGGGGGGGACAGACATTCAGAGTACACACACTCACACACACACAGACACACACACACACACAGACTCACACACACACATACACACACACACACAGACTCACACACACACATACACACACACACAGACAGACACACTTTTTTTTCGCCCTGTGTTGATCTCATAAGTCTACTTTCATTTTTTGCAAAAATCGAAAGTAGGCTAAAAAATGCCTAAGGTGTACTAGCTGTGGAATTATTCATAAAGTCATTGAATATCAACCCTTCAAAATACACATACCTGGATACTCCTTTTGTGGTCCCAGCACTCGGCTTGATCATTGTTTGAGACGTGGGAGACACGTGCATGCGGAATGTGATAATATAGCGTATTATAACAGTGATGCATCATTAAGACGTGATGTTAATAATGTGTTGTTAAACATTGCTAAGCCACCACTAACCGCTTTTAATGCTACTGTATTAGAAAGATTGGTGGCATTGATAGTTGTTGGTGGAATGATTGGTAAATGACTTTTATGAACATATAAACTTCAGGATTAATAAAACAATCAACATGCATACCATCACTGTTATGATTTCAAAAAATAGGAAACAATCGAGTATGTTGTTCTTTGTTTTATTATGAATAGCATAATAATAATTATTATTATTATTATTATTAATTTAACATTTGTATAATAGTATAATCAATATAATAGTATCAACATATATAGAGAGAGACAGTGAGAATAATTATTATTTTAAACATGAACTTAGGTTGATAACTTTTTTTAAATTGAATGACACAATGACTTCTTTCTTGCTAGTTTATACCTAAAAACAATGGTACATCCTCTCATGCAAGACAGTCACAAGTTTAAAAAAAATTTATGTAGGTGATACTTATAAAGTCATGAGGAAAATTATTGCGTAGCTTCATTATTCAAACTTTCACTTCGATCACATGATTACGATACAAGATATAAAAATTTAATTTTAAAAATTCACACAGCCGCCATCTGGAGGCTATGTAAACAATTGAACAAAATTAGATGCCAGTGCATTACAATACGTATAATCATTTACTGTACCACATTTCACTGCGCTCAGATGATTAAATCACGAGAAACGTCTATTAAAATGTTTCAACTTCGCTTTGCCACCATGTTCGTTTTGTACTTAACAGGTTTTTGAAAGTTACATAGATATACTTGCAGCAGTTCCCTTTATCACCGTACGAAATTTCGGGGTGATATCTGTAATAGTTTCGGAGATATAAATTGCCAGTGAAATATTTCGCACAGCCCCCATTTTGAGGTTATGTAAACAATTGAACTAAATTACACGCCAGTGCATTACAATGTGTATAAACATTTGCTGTACCAAGTTTCATTACGTTTGGATGCCTAAATCGCGAGAAAAGTCTATTAAAAAGTCTCAAATTCGATTGGCCGCCATGTTGGTTTTGTAGTTACCAGGTATTTGAAAGTCTCATAGGTGAACTTGTAGTAGTGGCCTCTATCACCGTACAAAATTTCAGGGTGATATCAGTAATAGTTTCAAAGATACTGAATGCTGGCTAAATATTTCGCACTGCCGCAATGTTGGACTGGTGAGACACAATAAAATTTCAAGGCCACGCTCGGGGTCGTCCGCAATGGTGCTATGATCTTACCGAGTTTCATTGAAATCGCTCCAGGCGTTTAGAAGTTATTAGCTGGGGATACACATACACCATCACACACGCATACACACACGGACAAAAGGTGATCTCATAAGGCTATTTTTCATAAAATGAAAATAGGCTAATAACAAGTAGTTTTGTGAAGAACTATACAGCCTATTTTCATATATCCTACTCATGTTGATTGCCTCTATCAACATACAAAATTTCAGTTTCATTGTTGTGATATATTCGTAGATATAGAAAACCATCTAAATATTGCAGATGGTCGCCAGGTTGGATTTTTATTAAGTACTATTACATGAAGATTATTGTGTACGTGTGGTATTCAAACTTCAATCGCATGATTAGGACACAAGATATAAAAACGAGATTTAAAAAATTCACACAGCTGCCATCTTGTGGTTATGAAAACAATTGAATTAAAGTAGATGCCAGTGGATTTTAAATTTGTATAAGAATTTAACGTGCAAAGTTTCACTGCACTCAGATGGTTATATCGCGAGAAACGTCCATTGAAAAAAAAATCTTCGCATCGCCGCCATGTTTGATTTGTGCTTAGCAGGTTACTGAAAGTCCAATAGGTGAACTTATGTTCATAGCCTCTAAGTACATTAAAAAATTAAGTTTAATTGGTGTAAAAAATTCGTAGATATTGAGAACCGTCAAATGTATTTCGGATGCTTGCCATTTTGGATTGTTATATGTATAGGCCATAGAGTTATGTACCATTAAAGGAAAATTATTGCGTAGCTTCATTATTCAATCTTTCACTTTGATCGCATGATTACGATACAAGAAATAAAAAAATAATTTTAAAATTTCGAACAGCCGCCATCTTGAGGTTATGTAAACAATTGAACTAAATTAAATGCCAGTGCATTACAATACGTATAATCATTTACTGTACCACATTTCACTGCGCTCAGATTATTAAATCACGAGAAACGTCTATTAAAATGTTTCAACTTCGCATGGCCGCCATGTTCGTTTTGTACTTTACAGGTTTTCGAACGTTACATAGATATACTTGCAGCAATTCCCTTTATTACGGTACGAAATTTTGTGGGTGATATCTGTAATAGTTTCGGAGATATAAAAAGCCAGTGAAATATTTCGCACAGCCGCCATTTTGAGATTATGTAAATAATTGAACTACATCACACGCCAGTGCATTACAATGTGTACAAACATTTGCTGTACCAAGTTTCATTATGTTTGGATGTCTAAATCGCGAGAAAAGTCTATTTAAAAGTCTCAAATTCGCTTGGCCGCCATGTTGGTTTTGTAGTTACCAGGTATTTGAAAGTCTCATAGGTGAACTTGTAGTAGTGCCCTCTATCACCGTACAAAATTTCAGGGGGATATCGGTAATAGTTTCAGAGATACTGAATGCTGGTGAAATATAAGGTGCGTTCAAAAAGTAACGAGCCGGAGGCATAATTACAGAAACCAGTACCTGTATGTTAGAAGTATTGGCCCTGGCTGTTGAGGCACTTATCCCACTGTGACACGAGGCGGTGAATGGCTGTCTCATCAAATTCCCTGGGCTGCGATGTGAACCAGTTCCGCACGTACAGCTGGACGTCAGCGTCTGAGGTGAATCGTAGGCCCCACAGAGCCCTTTTCAGGGGCCGAACATGGCGTAATCACAGGGAGAGAGGTCTGGACTTTATGGAGGGTGGCCGAAAATCTCCCATTTGAATTTCTGCAGGAGTGCCGCGACTGTGTTGGCCACATGAGGCCGTGCATTGTCGTGGAGCGACCACGGCGGCTATGGCGTTCACTGTCACTCGGCGGTCCTGGGTAATGAGTGCATCAACCAGCTGGACGTCATTGGTAATGCATGGGGGTGCCCCAGACCGGGCATCATCGGCTAACGGCACCCGTTCTTCCCTGAAGCGCTTGTGCCACGCCTTGACCCTAGCAAGGGACATGCAGTCTTCGCCGTACACTTGTGACATTCGGCGATGAATGTTCGTTCCCCCTACTCCTTCCGCTTTCAGAAACCGAACAACACATATTTGCTCTTCGGTTGACGCCTCCATGTCACTGTTTGCAATGCGACTTGTATCGTTGGACGATTGATGCATGCTGCTGCTCGCTTTGTATCGTCACGTGACGTGCACGCGTGCCCTCTAGCGACGGGCTGTGACCTTCCACGCTCTGGTCGGAACCACACCTCGTTACACACGCCTCGATTAGCCGATGTCGTCACCGGTTTGCGCATTCCAGCCTCCGTCTCGTTATTTTTTGAACGCACCTTATATTTCGCACAGCCACCATGTTGGATTGGTGAGAGACAATGAAATTTCAAGGCCACGCTCGGGGTCGTCCGGAATGGTGCTATGATCTTACCGAGTTTCATTGAAATCGCTCCAGGCGTTTAGAAGTTATTAGGGGGACACACATACACCATCACACACGCACCCACACACGGACAAAAGGTGATCTCATAAGCCTATTTTTTCATAAAATGAAAATAGGCTAAAAATTATAAATGTCCATGAATTAGTACCTTGGTTATCATATGATTACATTTTATTGTCACATATCTGATCATAATAACTTAGGCCCGGACGTTCATGAACTATTAAATGAATAAATATGCATGCAAAAATGCAGAAATTATTGGTGAAATATGCATCACTATGAAATAACTAAGGCAATTACGATCACTCCGTATCCTTTAGCGTTTCCATTTTGAATATAAAGAAAATATGAACAGACGAACATAGGCTATACGGTAACTACACCTCTTTAAAAATATCTCAACTAAGAAACAGTTATAAATGCCGGTACCGGTAGTAGGAAATGTTATTTTATGGAACTTCAAGCGGTGTTGACCACCAATAAGTACCGTATGTCATTACGGTATGTTAATGTTTATGAATAAGTAATACACAATTTTAATAGACGTTGAATTTTTAAAACTAAAAATAATTTTACAATGTTTACATAGTGAAAGCTGAATAAAAATAATTGATATTAACTTCCCAAAAAAACTGAAACTTACTACTAAGTTAGGTATTAGAATAATTTCGCTGTTAATCTGTGATAGACTCTCGGAGTCCGGATAAAAATATACGACTTACGGACACGAAGTAACAAAAAGCGCTTCAAAACAACAGGATATTAGAATCTATCCTACGCCCTTCGCAAGCAGATATATGAAATTAAACAGGTAAGGGAAAAAATATGATGCCTTGAGTCAAAATAACCAAAATATGCAAAAAGGTGATTTTGCATGAACTTCCGGGCTTTAGCCTAATTATGACATTTGATTTATGGTACATATTGTAATTTTTTAATGTAAAATTACATATTCTGTGTTCTTATTTCACATATTTGATCAAAATGACATTTTTAGCCTACTTTCGATTTTTGCAAAAAATGAAAGTAGACTTATGAGATCAACACAGGGCGAAAAAAGTGTGTCTGTCTGTGTGTGTGTATGTGTGTGTGTGAGTCTCTGTGTGTGTGTGTGTGTGTATGTGTGTGTGTGAGTCTGTGTGTGTGTGTGTGTCTGTGTGTGAGTGTGTGTGTGTACTCTGAATGTCTGTCCCCCCCCCCCCCCTATCAATTCGAACACGGTGAATGCGAATTGAACGAAATTTGGTACAAAGGTAGCACTAGCAAAGGACACCTCAGTGTCATGTTTTATATCGCCGCCATCTTGACGGAAACGCAATAGCGGCCCCACAAATGTTCAAAGCTTAAATCAAATTACGACTAACCTAATCATCCGATCTCTACCAAATTATGCAACAACATACCTTTATGGGGGGAGCATCCTTTGACCAAACCAATAGGTCATCAGCGTAATAGTTTGCAGATGGCAGCCATCTTTGTGTGAAAATCGATTCCCCCTATTAATTCGAACACGGTGCAATTGAATGGAACGAAATTTGGTACAGAGGTAGTACTAATAAAAGACACCTTAGTGTCATGTTTTATATCGCCGCCATCTTGACGGAAACGTAATGGCGGCCTCACAAATGTTCAAAGCTTAAATCAAATTACGACTAACCTAATCATTTGATCTCTACCAAATTTTGCAACAACATACCTTTACGGGGGGGAGGATCCTTTGACCAAACTAATAGATCATCAGCCTAATAGTTTGCGGATGGCGGCCATCTTTGTTTGAAAATCGATTCCCCCTATTAATTCGAACACGGTGCAACCGAATGGAACGAAATTTTGTACAGAGGTAGTACTAACAAAAGGCACCTCAGTGTCATGTTTTGTATCGCCGCCATCTTGACGGAAACGTAATGGCAGCCACACAAATGTTCAAAGCTTAAATCAAATTACGATTAAACTAATCATCCAATCTTTACCAAATTTTGCAACAACATACCCTTATAGAGGAAGCATCCTTTGACCAAACGAATAGGTCATTAGCCTAATAGTTTGCGGATGGCGGCCATCTTTGTGTGAAAATCAAACACGGTGAAACCGAATGGAACGAAATTTGGTACAGAGGTAGCACTAGCAAAGGGTATCTCAGTGTCATGTTTTATATCCCCGCCATAGTGACAGAAACGTAATGGCGGCCACACAAATGTTCAAAGCTTAAGTTAAATTACGACTAACATAACCATCCGATCTCTACCAAACTTTGCAACAACATACCTTTATGGAGGAAGCATCCTTTGACCAATCTAATAGGTTATTAGCCTAATAGTTTGCGGATGGCGGCCATCTTTATGTCAAAATTGATTCCCCCTATTAATTCGAACACGGTGGAACCGAATGGAACGAAATTTGGTTCAGAGGTAGCACTAGCAAAGGGCACCTCAGTGTCATGTTTTGTATCGCCGCCATCTTGACTGAAACGTAATGGCGGCCACACGAATGTTCAAAGCTTAAATCAAATTACGACTAACCTAATCATTTGATCTCTACCAAATTTTGCAACAACATACCTTTACGGGGGGAGGATCCTTTGACCAAACTAATAGATCATCAGCCTAATAGTTTGCGGATGGCGGCCATCTTTGTGTGAAAATCGATTCCCTCTATTAATTCGAACACGGTGCAACCGAATGGAACGAAATTTTGTACAGAGGTAGTACTAACAAAAGGCACCTCAGTGTCATGTTTTATATCGCCGCCATCTTGACGGAAACGTAATGGCGGCCACACAAATGTTCAAAGCTTAAATCAAATTACGATTAACCTAATCATCCGATCTCTACCAAATTTTGCAACAACATACCCTTATAGAGGAAGCATCCTTTGACCAAACGAATAGGTCATTAGCCTAATAGTTTGCGGATGGCGGCCATCTTTGTGTGAAAATCAAACACGGTGAAACCAAATGGAACGAAATTTGGTACAGAGGTAGCACTAGCAAAGGGTATCTCAGTGTCATGTTTTATATCGCCGCCATAGTGACAGAAACGTAATGGCGGCCACACAAATGTTCAAAGCTTAAATCCAATTACGATTAACCTAATCATCCGATCTCTACCAAATTTCGCAACAACATACCTTTATGGAGGAAGCATCCTTTGACCAATCTAATAGGTTATTAGCCTAATAAATTGCGGATGGCGGCCATCTTTATGTCAAAATTGATTCCCCCTATTAATTCGAACACGGTGGAACCGAAGGGAACGAAATTTGGTTCAGAGGTAGCACTAGCAAAGGGCACCTCAGTGTCATGTTTTGTATCGCCGCCGTATTGACTGAAACGTAAAGGCGGCCACACAAATGTTCAAGACTTAAGTTAAATTACGACTAACATAACCATCCGATCTCTACCAAACTTTGCAACAACATACCTTTATGGAGGGAGCATCCTTTGACCAATCTAATAGGTTATTAGCCTAATAGTTTGCGGATGGCGGCCATCTGTATGTCAAAATTGATTCCCCCTATTAATTCGAACACGGTGGAACCGAATGGAACGAAATTTGGTACAGAGGTAGCACTAGCAAAGGGCACCTCAGTGTCATGTTTTATATCGCCGCCATCTTGGCTGAAACGTAATGGCGGCCACACGAATGTTCAAAGCTTAAATCAAATTACGATTAACCTAATCATCCGATCTCTACCAAATTCTGCAACTACATACCTTTATGGAGGGAGCATCCTTTGACCAATCTAATAGGTCATTCGCCTAACAGTTTGAGGATGGCGGCCATCTTTATGTCAAAATCCATTCCGCCTATTAATTCGAACACGGTGGAACCGAATGGAACGAAATTTGGTACAGAGGTAGCACTAGCAAAGGGCACCTCAGTGTCATGTTTTATATCGCCGCCATCTTGACTGAAAAGTAATGGCGGCCACACGAATGTTCAAAGCTTAAATCAAATTACGATTAACCTAATCATCCGAACCCTACCAAATTTTGCAACTACATACCTTTATGGAGGGAGCATCCTTTGACCAATCTAATAGGTCTTTCGCCTAATAGTTTGCGGATGGCGGCCATCTTTGTGTCAAAATCGATTCCCCCTATTAATTCAAACACGGTGAAACCGAATGGAACGAAATTTGGTACAGAGATAGCACTAGCAAAGGGCATCTCAGTGTCATGATTAATATCGCCGCCATATTGACAAAAACGTAATGGCAGCCACACAAATGTTTAAAGCTTAAATCAAATTAGGACTAACATAACCATCCGATCTCTACCAAACTTTGCAACAACATACCTTTATGGAGGGAGCATCCTTTGACCAATCTAATAGGTCATTAGCCTAATAGTTTGCGGATGGCGGCCATCTTTATGTCAAAATTGATTCCCCCTATTAATTCGAACACGGTAGAACCGAATGAACGAAGTTTGGTACAGAGGTAGCACTAGCAAAGGGCACCTCATATTCATGTTTAATATCCCCATAGCACGTTGTAGTTCAAAAAGCTACTACAACCAACATTTAATCATACTCCTTGAAAAGGACAAAGAGTTATAACAATACCCATGCATTTAGGAGAAAGTAGGCGGTAATTCTGCACGCCGTGAGAATTTGCCTTTTCGTAACTTTACGAACTTTTACGAGGTATATTATTGAAAATATAGGTTTTATGATTTACATACCTTTTACGGAGTTCTTGGGAGTCGTTTCACAATCTCAACATCAAGTGCTGCACCTCAATAATAATTATTTCACGAAAATAAAGAATTCTTATCGTGTTCGTTTCACTACGGAGTCCATCTTGGACACGTCATGTGACACCATGTGTGACACCATGTGACTACGTTACCAACATGTCGCACACAAAATTCACTATTTCACACTTAAAGTTAGAAATTGTTTTTGACACACATATTATTGAGACGTAAATAATGACTCAGACGTAAAGTTTGAAATTGAAATTGTTGGAAATTTAAAGTTTGAAAATGAAAATGTTCAGACACACATAGTTTTAGTAACTTTCACACGTAAAGTTAGAAATTGTTTCTTGAGTTAGAAATTGTTAGAAATTGGTTTTGTATGTAAAACATTAATAAGATACAATTTATGTCCGCTACTAGGTTAGGTACTGCCTGGCCGAAAATTACTGCTAGTACCACAAGCAAGGGGTCTGGGGCCTAAGCCCCAGGTTAGGTTTGGTTTTGTATGTAAAACATTAATCAGATACAATTTAGGTTTTAACGGTTGGGGTTGTACAGTTGTGAGACAATCTTCAAAAATTCGTGGACCCTGGTGGCATCCGGATGATTCCTTTTGAAGAGGTGCTCCGCTAAGTAGCCTTCGAAATGGGCCTTCTTCTTCCCGAAGATTGGGATACTATAGCGGACGTATCACCACTCTCGTTCTATATTCTGAGTGTGCACATTGGGATCGATGTTGGCAACTTGCTTTCTCATTTCGTTCTGACGGTAAACGTTGCCGCTCCTCTGGGTGCACACGAACTCCACTTTGTGATTCACCCTTAGGTGGACAAACCCTTCATGCTGCAGTGTGTTGTAGGCTGCCCAACAGTCGGAAATTATTATGGATCCAGGCAATATCCATTCGTGAATGACATCAATGAGGGTTTGGGCGTTCCTTCGGTGTACAGGTTTGATAAAAAAAATTCGTTTTATCATTCCTTTCGACTCCTCCAAAAACCCACTGGCCATCGACGTGTCGGCCTGCGTGGTTCTTTCTCTTCCCGAACTTTGCTTCGTCGATCTCCACCACAACTCCCGGTCCTCCAATTTGTACCCTGTTTTCATACAACCAATGCTCGCACACCTCCCGGCAGAATGACGACCAGTCCACTACGGTATGATGACTGAGATTTATTTCCCTCATCAGTGATCTGTGTCGAGGGTTAGGAAACAGGCACCATAAAACAACAAAGTTCACAATATCTGGTATAGATAAGTTTGATCCGAAAAAGAAGGTTCGTTTCAAGGCTGATGCTTTGTAGTTACAGGCCCGTTTCGGTGGTCCTGGACGGTTCTTATTGCAGGTCACAAGTAATCTACCACTCGCCCTACCCCACTTCACCTGCAGATTTGAATTGCATTTTGGGCACGGACGTGTTTTGGCTATTACATCGTGCTGTTGTAAAAGTTTCAATAATTTGTCACGATCGCCGTAGTATACACGATTGAAACTCGCAAAAGTAATTTGACATGACACGCAATCCATGGCTAAATTACGACTGACGATTTGGATTTGGCGCAATTATAAATTACATTATCGACGCTCTTTTGTTTCTTTCTATACACGGTGCGAGATAGTACCAAACGCGCGGGGTTGGCATTCCTGACATAGTGACAAGATGTCTACCCGATACTTCATTTTCAACTATATAAGTAGTGTCGCTATTTGGGATGGCCGGGTGGGTCTATGACAGCGGACGAGTCAACATCTATTAATTAATCATCTCCAGATACCATTACTACAGGTACTTTGGCTAATTTCATTACTAATTTTTTTTAAACACAAATTCTCGCGGTGTGCAGCGCTACCAAAGTTTTTTGTCGGTAGAGAAATATACGGTAATTCGAAATAGTATGACAATGATTGTTCACCTATGGTGCGGACGCAGCCTTTTAAGGGGTATAAAAAAAGGGCTAGGTAGGTAATTAGGGCGTACCGGTACGGGTTTACAATGGCAGTTTTAGGAAAAGAAGATGCCAATTAAGGGATGAAGTTTTCAAGTGGTATTTAAGCGGCACTTAGGGGGGAGGTAAGTTGCAAAATATGCATGCCTGTTTAGTGAGAATAAATGGCTCAAACGCACTTGCCTATCCGACTTGGCTGCAGAATGACTTGCAGGGCGAGGTTGCTAGCAATCCAATATCGTCACCGAGTTAGTTAGTACCTTCCACGTACTGTGAAGTACTATTTACAGACGTGAGTAAATAGCATAATGAAGATGATTCTTACATCCAGAGTTCAACTTGGACATTTTCGTGCCCTGCGAAGATTAATTTATAATATTTGACTGCCGAGGATACACAGATTTAAATGTGCAACTAAAAAATTCGTTACGACGATAATTATACAAGTAACCCCGTGATAGTAATATAACTTGGTAAGGATAAATACATCTTTCAGTCCTTCCATTCAATGTTGGTTCTATGAGGGACGTATGCTGTGTTTGGTTTGAAGTGGGTTTCTTGTAACACGAGGTGTTGTCTTGTATTTTCTGAAACTCATTGTATCCAGTTACTGCCAATTTCTTAGTACTCATAGTTTGACTTGAGTTTACTTTTGACTTCATAGGTTTGTAATGGATTTAGCGGAATTAATTCCGCCTGCCCCATCATAAAACCCATATTGGACACTCCATTTCAGTGGCTGGCACCAGTAATTATTCATCATTCTATTGCAACTAATATCTTATGAAGTCGAGCGCCATGGTCGAATAGCTTTTACCGCTAACCTCTTCTTCTCACAGTGCACTGGGAGGGTTGTGTTATCATTACCAGAAGCCTTACTTGAATCCCCTCTGTGTTATATATCATAATGTTTTGGCGTACTGGTATAAGTACTGCCTCTTATAATCCTTAGGCGCACTTTGTGTGTTCCAGATTGCTGAACATTATGGAGCAACAACCATTCATTAAGACTGAGCCAGAATGGCTGTCTGAAACTGATGAATTCCCTAATAATGTAAGTTGTATTTATTATGAATATCGTGTTACACAACTACCAAACAGAAGGCTAACCAGGATGTTTAATATTTTATTTTTTACGTACCTTAGTACAGTTATTCTGTCAGTATGTTTTATGATGGCTCATACTTGTATAATCATTTCTAGGAATCAATTGACCCGCTACCCACTTATAAACTACTGAATAACTCTGGTGATATATATGAATATGTTCACTGTGTTTGTACCCTGGGCCCAAATGTAGGTGAAATCTATACCACATTTTGTGCTAACAGTAGTAAAATTCTTGGTAATGCAAGTTTAATTCACTGGCACCCTGGACCCTATTGTACGTTATGTCCATACCACGTGTGCTAACAGTAGCTAATTTATTCGTGATGCAGGTTCACTCTGCTGGGATCCTGGGCCATTTTGTATTTGAAGTCCACACTACATGTAGTGGTAACAGTAGCTAATTTATTCGTAATGCAGGTTTACCCTGCTTGCACCCTGGGCCCTATTGTAGGTGAAGTCCACACCACATGCTGTGCTAACAGTAGCTAATTTATTGGTAATGCAGGTTTACACTGCTTGCACCCTGGGCCCTATTGTAGGTGAAGTCCACACCACATGCTGTGCTAACAGTAGCTAATTTATTGGCAATGCAGCTTTCTTCTGCTGGAACCCTATGCCCTATTTTAGGTGAAGTCCACACGACATGCTGTGCAAACAGTAGCTAATTTATTGGCAATGCAGCTTTGTTCTGTTGGCACCCTGGGCCCTATTTTAGGTGAAGTCCACACCACATGCTGTGCAAACAGTAGCTAATTTATTGGTAATGCAGGTATCTCCTGGTACCCTGGGCCCTATTGTACGCGAATTCCACACACATGTTGTGCTAACTTTAGGTAATTTATTGGTAACTAGCAGAAGTACCCGTTCTTCGAACGGTGTTCGGTGTTAATACCAGACATTATCAATTGAGCTACTGTTCCAATGGTTAGCGGTTTGCCATTCCTTCATAAGTTTATCAGAACGAAGTTAGTTTTCTGGGAATATCACACACACTGTTAATTTAAGGGCCTTAAAATGTGGTTTTCGGAGACCCTTTATAGACTCCCGAATTTTTTGTCTCACACTGAGAAGCGCAACATATGCTATGGTCGTCCTTCTAGGATAATTTTTATATTTCGCCTATTTTATCATGTATTTTGAGAAGTTTTTCCCTATATTCAGCTTTCTACTGTATGAAAAGTACAGTGATGAGTTTTATAAATGATTGGTGTATTCACTCTCATGGATACCATACCTAATTTTACGATGCACCATGCATCCGAACCCGAGTTATAGGCGTACATAAAGATACACAGAAAGGCAGAGAGACAATTCTATTGTCTACAACATATTACCCAGATATCCAAATATGGGTATATCTACCACACAGTATCAAACAAAATCATCCTTACGATGAACCCGTATGTCGACAAAGAAAGAAAAAAAAAAGATTAGTGTTTAAATGTGCTCTCAAACTAAATTCAGCTAACGTGTACTTTCTGACGTGAAATAGAATTGAAAGCCTTGTAAACGAAACGCAATACACGTCACATACTAACTTACCCTCTACGTTATGTTAGGTCCCCATACACAGGAAGACCCCTTTCATAAATTATAAAGGCTTGTGGTGCATGAAAATTCAAGTTCTTTAGCCTGAAATGACCCAAATTCCTAAAAGCCGCAAAAAAATGCTGATTCAGTTCAGGAATTGTTGAAAATAAGGTTGCTGTTTGGAGATATAATAGACCTTCGGTACTATATGTCGCACGTGAAAATTGCGTGCAAAAATTCTAGGTTACCCCTTGACGCCCTTAATTGCGTGATAGATTATACAGTCTAAGTTGGTTCCGTGATAACCTTATAGCCATTTGCAAACATTCACAGAAATGTAATAAATGGAGTGACATTGCTTCTTACAGAAATAGAAGGAAAGTTGGATGTCACCCCTTGAGATTATGTCATGGTTACCGACTTGCATTCCTTCATTAGTTTGTTAAATTAAATTAAATTATTTTTCTTGGAATATCTCAGAAACTGTTGGTTTTAGAGCCTTATAATGTAGTTTTCGAGGACCCTTTAGGGCCCCCAAGTTTTGTTTCTCGTCGTTGTACGCCATAATAATAATAATAATAATTTAATATAGGGATAGGAATATAATAGACCTGCCGTAACACCCCGCAGGTGAAAATGCGTGAAAAAATTCTAGAGTACCCCTTGACCCCCATAAGCGTATTATACGTATTGATAAATTTTACAGCTTAATTTGGTTCCTTGATAACCTTCTAGCCGTTTGCAAACTTTCACACTAATGTAATTAATGGAATTGCATTGTTTCTTACAGCAATAGATTGGCCTCTGAGATTCTGTTACCATGGTTACCGGCTTGCATTCTTTCATTAGTTTATTAAATGAAATTAGTTTTCTGGGAATATCTCAAAAACGGTTGGTTTTAGGACCTTTAGGGCCCCCGAGTTTTGTCCCTTACATTGAGGGGCGGAAAATGAGCTCTGTCTCGTCATTCTATGCCTATTTCAGCATGTATTTTAAGGGGGTAGGCCCCCTTTTATGAGAGTACGGAGAAGAGTTACATCAATGATTAGTGTCGTGCCTATGATGGATATGTGTACCAAATTTTACGTTGATACACCCAGCCGTTCTAAGGGAACAAAGTTGTCCACACACAAACAAACATACAGATAGACAAAAAAATATTTTCACGCGCATCCATCATAAAACAGTCTGAAACGCGTAAATAACTCAAATTTTCGCAGAAATTCAGAAGAAACAGACAAACTTTCATTTTTATATATCTTCTTCTTTACATTGTCCGATACGGATGTTCGCTACCGCCATGGCTAACACCTTCTTATCCTGTGCAATTCTGAAGATTTCCGTGGAAGACAGCCCAAACCACGTTCTTAAATTATCCATCCAAGTTATTCGTCTCCTTCCCGGTCCACGCTGACCTTCAATTTTACCCTCAAGTATAACTTGGAGCAGACGGTATTTTGGATTCCTCATCATGTGTCCCAAGTATTCCAATTTCCTCTTCTTAATTGTGTTTAACAGCTCAGGTTGGCTGCTCACACGCTGAAGAACCTCGGCATTACTCACATGTTCTGTCCACGAGATTTTAAGAATCCGCCTGTATATCCACATTTCAAAAGCTCGAATCTTCTTTTCTGCAGCTACGGACAAGGCCCACGCTTCAACACCATAAAGAAGGGTGGAGACAACATAACACTTCACAATTCTTTTCTTAAGCGTCATACTGGGATCTCGACAGCATAGTAGTTGTTACATTGTCATAAAGATGGATCTAGCCTTCTCTATAGGGCATCTTATTTCAACCGAAGGATCCCAATTCTCATTAATATTCTGTCCTAAATAAACCAAACTCTTGACTCGCTCAATCTGATGTCCATCGACTAAAAGGACTTATGACAATGCTGGTTTTCGCGATATTACCATATATTTTGTTTTCTTAATGTTGAGGTCAAGGCCATATTGTTTACTCTTTTGATACACCATAGTAACAATCTCTTTAAGTCCTTCGAAACTATTTGCAATCAATACAGTATCATCTGCGTACCGTATATTATTAATATAATTACCATTGACCTTCATACCTTGTTGAATGCCATCAAGTGCCTCAGAGAAAATCTGTTCTGCATAGATATTAAAAAGAAGAATGCATCCCTGTCTCACACCACGCATTATTTCCACTGATCTTACCATTTTTCGCTATCCTAATCGCATATTTCACTTCATTATGTCCATCAATTCTGATACTAGCCTTTTGACCCCAGTATAAATTAATGATGATCCGAATGTCTTGCTCATCTATTCCTGAGTTCTTGAGTGCATTATACAACTTATCATGCTGACAACGGTCAAAGGCTTTGCATAGTCCAGAAAACATGCATACACATCCTGATTTACCTCACGGCATCTCTGGAGAAAAGCATGAAGAGCAAATAATGCCTCACGAGTTCCTAGACCGTTGCGGAACCCGAACTGCTTGTCACTGATATTCATCTCGCATTTCCTGTATATGCGATTATGGATAACTTTGAGAAATATCTTGAGCACATGACTCATAAGACTGATTGTCCTAAAGTCACAAGATGAATGAGCCATCGGTTTCTTCGGAAGAGCAATACATGTAGACAAGAGCAAGTCTTTTGGCAATGTGCCCGTGTTGTATATCTTGTTATATAATGTAGTGAGCGTCACAATGCTATCATCATCCAAGATCTTCAATAATTCCACTGGAATGTCATCTTGACCAGGAGCTTTACCATTTTTCGCTATCCTAATCGCATATTTCACTTCATCCATGGTGATCATGGGTCCAACAACTGGAGGAATTTCGGCTCGGGAAGGACGATGATCATCATTAAAAAGCTCTTGTATATCGTTCTCCCAAACCTGTAATTTTTCTTCAACTTCAGATACCGTGTTACCTTGACTATCAACTAAGTTGACTGTGTTTCTTTTCCTGTGTCTACCTGAAACTTCTTTGATTTTCTTATGGACCTGGAAAATATCATATTTACTATTATGTTCTTCAATTTCTTTGCACCTATCTGACATCCAAGCTTCCTTGGCTTGTGTGATCTTATTCTTTATCAATCTATGAATCAACCAATATTCTTCATTATCTCTTCCTTTGACTTCTCTTCGTTTATTCATTACATTCAATATTTCATCCGTCATCCATGCCTTCCCTCTTATTATGTTGTGTCATATTCTTAAGTAAATGATCTCCAACCTACTTCAATGAGGTTTTAAAATTGTCCCAAAGTTCCATGGGCTGCATGTCATTTGAATTCAACGTAATAAGATCAGTGGCAAGAGCAGCAGCCACCTGTGACCTTGTATTTATTTCCCGAAGGGCATCAATATCATTTTTGTTTTGTGTTGTTTTTATCGGAATCTTGTTAAGCCGGACACAGATTTGGCTAATGAGAGGATTGTGGTCAGAAGGAACATCTGCTCCTGGATAGGTTTTTGCAAAAATCACGCTGTATCTAAATCTGCTTTTAATTGTTTTTCAGAGGTCCGCGGCGCTTGCTGCAAAATCACCGCCAGATGACATGCCCCAACAGAAGAACACCTAAAGATGGAAGAAGGTGGAGAAGGGGGAAACGCACAGGCTCGTCTACGGACACAGTCCGATAACTAACAGATCTGTCACCGACGAAATAATGCCACAACAGTTGCTTAATATTTAAGAGAAAATTTAATTACCAAAAGGGGCCAAGAAAAATAGAAATTAATAAAATCTTAACACGGAAACTCTATTGCCACAACAACCTCTCTCTGGTGATGCATATGGCTTAAGGTCAACTTAAGTTATTTACATAAGTAGGCAAGAGACGGTTTAACATGCTTGTCGAGCGAAATGAAAACATTTAATTTAAAATTAAAATAATAACGCCCAAAAGATATAAAACCAGAATACAGGTATTACCAAATGAGAAAGGGCTTGATAATTTACTAAGGTCCGCAATACCGACCCGACATGCTGACATCAAGGCCACGATGAAACGAAAAATTTAAAATTAAATTAATAAAATAAAAAAGGATCAATTAACAAATCCACAATTTTCATGACGGAGAAAAACTCGGGAACACTCACAAAAACACAAAGTTAAACCAACAAGATTAACAAAAACATACTAAGCTACCACCACAACACGTTTGAGTCTCCCGCTCGACGCCTAGAGAATGCACTCTCAAGACCAGAATGCACTCGGGCAAAACAAAAAAACAAACATGGCCACAAAATAGATGCTTGCATGTTCAGTCGAATCACGGCAAACAATTAGCTTAAAATTAAATTTAAAGTCACCAGAGAGAACAGAAAGGGAGGAAATAATTACGCCTTAAGGGGAGGTGGACGACATGTGGCTTCAAAATTTTGAATTTCCTTTTTTATGTTAATTAATACCTTAAGGTTTTGTGAACATGTAATGATAATTTTTATCATGATGTGACAACAGTCAGCCCTTTAAATCAGTAGATTTAAAAATGGCGCTCATCTGCCATGCCTACTCTCAGTTGCTTATAGATGCTACCAGTTCATTTGAATTTATACCACTTTCAGTATCTTTCCTTTTCACCTCTCTGGTTGTGAAGGATAGTGTGAACACTCTACTAGTTTGTTCTCTTCACTGCAGGATTTCTTTGGACTGTCATGGCGTAACCTTATTTCTTGTTTACATTTTGTCACGTGTGAATTTCTAATAGTCTGTTTGAAGGTTTTTATTTGTCTTGTGCTAATTTTATAAGGGAATATGGGCAGGGTAAGGAAATTTGGGGCTAAGAGGAAGTTTTTTTGGCAATAGGTATGCCAATGTAGAGAGAAAATCCTCCCCTACATCTGTAAACGTGTTTAGGCCTAATTCTAACCAAGACAATAACACAAGAAGTAGTGCATCAAAGCGAAAACTTGGACATACGGAAGGCGATCTAGATGAACATTTTCTGGTGAATGAAGATTTTAAACATAACAATATTATAATGAATTTGGGTGTTCTCTGAACTTCTAAGAAGAAGTGTTAAATGTAAATATTGTGGTGGAGAAGATTGTATTGAAGTTGTTGAAGATGAGCAAAGTAGAAAAGGATTAGCTACAAGAATTTTACTTCTCTGCAAGGTATGTGGTTGTAAGAGCTCATGTATGACATCCAAGTTATGTAGTCAGGGGTTTGATGTGAATGTGAGATTTGTTTTTCCACTAAGATGCATTGGGAAAGGAAGTAAAGCTGGCAATACATTTTGTTCTGTCATGGATCTGCCACCACCTCCAGTGAAGTTTGAACGGTACAATGACATTCTTCTTAAAAGTCTTAGTGCTGTCAGTGAGAATTCCATGAAAAGGGCAGCAGAGGGGGCAATAGAACTGAATGTTGGTAGTAATGAAATCACTATTGCAGTGGATGGTTCATGGCAAAAGAGAGGCCATAGCTCCCTAAATGGAGTTGTTTCTGCCACCGCCCTAGACTCAGGAAAGGTAATCGATGTGGAATGCCTCACAAAGTATTGTTCTCAGTGCCAAAGAGGAAATAATGATGACCATGAGTGCTCCAAAAATTATTCTTGGTATAGTGGGGGTATGGAAGTCCAGGGTGTTGTTTCAATTTTCAAGCGATCTGAAGCAAAGCGTGGTTTAAGATACATTAATTACCTGGGGGATGGGGACTCGAAAGGATTCGCTGCTGTACAAGAAGCTAAAGTGTATGGAGATAATGTACTTGTTAAAAAATTAGAATGTGTGGGCCAAGTGCAAAAGAGGATGGGTTGTAGGCTAAGATAATTGAAAAAGGATAACAAAAATACAAAGCTGTCAGATGGCAAGACACTATCTGGAAAGGGGCGTCTAACTGATCCCAATATTGATCAGCGGTATTATGGCCAGGCTATTAGGAGAACAGCTGGACTTAATGATGTAAAAAGATGAAGTGGGCAACATACTATCATAAACTTAGCACTGTTGAACATCCCCAGCATTACTTATGTCCCAAGGGTGCTAACAGCTGGTGCAATTTCAACAAGGGCAAAGAAACAGGACAACAGTACAGCCTTAAGAACTCATTTCCAGAACCTGTCTTACTGGCAATTAAACAAGTATATCGGGACCTGACTGACAAAAGACTGCTTGAAAAGTATTTACATGGGAACACTCAAAATCCAAATGAGAGTTTCAACAATTGCATTTGGACTAGACTGCCAAAAACAACATTTGTAGGTATGAAAACAATGCAGATAGGTGTTTTGGATGCAATTATTTGTTTTAATGAAGGGGTCATAAGCAGGGTGCAAGTATTGCAAAATCTAGGCATACTGGTAGGGACCAACATGCTGTCAGGTCTGAAAATTATTGACGACAAACGCATTGAGGCTGCAGAAAAGGACATTTTACAGCCAACCAAACAGCTTAGGGTGAACAAAAGGGTTCAGAAGAAGAAGGAGATGGAGAAAGAAAAACGAAGAGAGGATGAATATGGCCCAGGAATGTTCTGAGAACAAGTAAGGTTCATGATAAACTTTAAACAGATTT
The DNA here is from genome assembly GCA_946902985.2 of Meconema thalassinum. Lineage (NCBI taxonomy): Eukaryota > Metazoa > Arthropoda > Insecta > Orthoptera > Tettigoniidae > Meconema > Meconema thalassinum. Next base: position 151,807,931 of record OX336397.1, read on the forward strand.
TCTAAAAATGCCATTTTTTAGATTAAGGTGCACTTTTCTCAGAAACAATTTAAGATATACAGCTTTTATTTTCCATGTTATTTGTGTGTATGGTTATCTGTAAAATAGACTAAGAATAATCATATATTTGTTATTTTGTGACACATAGGAGCTGAGAAAGTTAATAAAATGTATTCAATTTTCAGAGACCAATATTTAAAATGATTGTAAAAAAACATAAAAGCAATTCAATTTCAAGTAATAAGTCTATTATATCAAACCAAGCCTTTTAAACGCAGATCTGAAATTTTATTTCCTAAACCGCATTTGTTAGTGAGAAAAGTCTACCTGAAACTCAGCATGTATACTAATAAAAATACCACATATTATTTTGAAAATACAATAACATCACTCTCCAGATATATACAGGAATTTAAATAAGCTTAAAAATAAGGGGAATTGCTAGTTGACAGAATCTGAGAATTTAGAAGTTGTATTGTAAAAACTGAGTGAGATATAATGAGCTTAATACCTATAATATTTTACGAGATTTTCCCTGTCATGAGGTCCACCTCCCCTTAACACTATTGACACGAGGCAATTTAGGCTGCAACGGATCGTAAGTCAAATTAATAATAGGGCAATCCCAAAGATTACAAAAAACTAAATAAATAATAATTTACAACGTAAGATAAACTAGAAACGTGTGTCCAGAAGGTACGAAGGAAAACAACAAAATTTACATAACTGGTAACATTAGCAAAACAGAAAAATTAGGCCTACCAGGCGAAACAAAATACAGAATTAAAACATTAATATAAGGCCAATATCGGAGCTCCCATAACAATATATATATATATATTAAATAATAACGTACCTTAAAAACTTCTCTGTGGAGACACAATAATAATAAAAAAAAATAACACACAAATTAAATAATATTGTAAGGCACTAGATTGCCTCAAAATGGCTAACACGCACATGCGCTGTTTTGGTAACAAGCACTCCTGTTTGCATCTAGTTGCGATTACTATTTCATTCTTCATCTTCAATGCGAAATGGCGAAAATACAGCCTTAAGAGCACAGGCAATTCCTTTTAGCATATATCCGTATTTCGTAGAGGCTAGGGGCCAAAGCCCCCAGCACACGGAGAGACACTCTTTCACCAACCAGCCGGCTTGTTGCTTTCTTGACGACAGACTATCAGATGCCAAGATGGCGGAGAATCCAAAGCCAAAAGCCGCACTGCATTAATGTTAATTGTAATTGTCCAATCACAGATTGACACATCAAGTAACAATGTGCATATTGTATAATTATATTGGCGGCATGATGTATATATAGTCTTTTGTTCAATGACGTAGAATACAATACCCTTCAAATATGTCTCGATTAGGATGAGATCAGAAGACACCACTCACACACTCTAGCGGTCGAAGATACAACTCGGCTAGAGGCTACACTCCGGCAAGAGGAGTCGATAGATGCTGCCACCTCGAGTTCATAAGCCCAACCAAGCCATCAGGCGGGCGCTTTAAAGGACGGGATACATATATATAGGGGAGCTGCATTTTAAAAAGGTTGGGACGGGCTTTTGCACGTAACAATTATAGAGAGAGATATACTGCACCGCTCTGCGTTGACCGTGTTTTATAGGTTTTACTCGCTAACCGTTGGAGATACATGAAAATTGATAAGGACCTGTCGGATAGAAAATTAAATTTTAAAGCTCGTATGTGCCATCAAAAGTTTGCTATTTCTTAGCGTTCTCTTTTTATTTGAAATAGAAATATGAAATGCTGAACCAAAGGGTGTGGTGACGTCACTAAAATGGTCGCCATTTTTAAATAGTGCAAAATATCGAAATCAAGAGTAGCCTATTAGTAAACCTGGTAAATCAGCTACATCCATGCAAAAGTTTCATTTCAATCGGACCACTGGTTCTTGCGTGATTGAGTAACAGACAGGACGACAGACAGACACACACCATCTCATTTTTATATATTAGTATGACGAAGTTTGACTCCAGTGCCATCCTGGGCTCTATTGTAAAGTGAAGTCCGCACCACATGTTGTGCTAAGAGTACCCAATTTATTGGTAATGCAGGTTCACTGTTCTGGCACCCTTCACCCTATTTTAGGTGAAGTCCACACCATATGATGTGCCGGCAGTAGTTAATTTACTGCTGGCCAAATTGTCGGAGGTTGAAACACGGCTTTATTTTACAGCTAAAACCTAACGCTCTAATTGTCGTGCAATTAAAGAGACCCTAATCTTAATTGTTTTGAAATCTAAGTTGTATTTTCATAGGATCTAAAGCAGAGAAAGTTGGAAGATTCGATTTTTGAGAATACGTTGAAAATTGTCCGAAGATTTTACGGCGAGACGTACATTTCTGAATGTTGTGGTAGGGTGTCCAGGAGTTCCTTTGGTAAGAAAATGATAGCCCCTTTCAATAGCTGGACTAGCCCGCTAGACACATGTGTACTGGACTACGTCGAGTTTCAATTATTGGATATCTATATTATGAGATCAGAAATATCCGAACACTCACATGAAGCTTGGGGCGACGTCCACTGCTGCACATGGCCGGCAATATGCTACTGACACTACCCTTTGCCTTGATTATTATTAATTCTATGGTATGGTACACACTTGCATCATATTACATCTTAATGAAATATTGAAAAGACAACAACAACCAGATGGTGTCATAATTTAACATTAAACTTCGAAATTAAGTCCACCCATGCAGGAGTCACTGAGGTAGAATTCATTATGTGACCGCTATAGGCTCTCATAGGACAGTCCAGAGTGATATGCTTCACCGGCTCCACAGTCACAATTTCGAGAGGGTAAATTATTCTTCCACATGAACAAAGAGTCAACACAAACACCATAATTGTTCCTGATCCGGTTTTTATTTTGACCATATCCGACGAGGAAGATCAAAGCCGTGTTCTCAAGATGTGACAGATGGCATGTCTCGGCACTCCTGTGGAGCAAAAATCTTCGGATCATGAGACCATTACTGGACTATGTGAAAGTTCTCATTGGTATGTCGTAGCTGCCTTCACAGGGCGCTGCCTTGAGGGAATTCTGGGTAGACATGCAGCAAGTATATCAGCATTTATAGGGAGATCCTGATTTTGAAGTATCTTGTGGTAAGCTTTGACTAGGATATTACACCTTCGGAGATGGAATGTAGCTCAGAACAGGAAGCCGTTGAATAGTGTCTTCCTCCCTACACCTTGATCTACTGTTAGCTGAGATTGTATATACATTGTTGGTCCACCCTTCATGACAGCCTCCAATGGTACACACATATTGTTAATTTGATGGTGAGTGTTTCTCGGACCTTCTTGGAGCGTTGACCGGAGGAGGAAAAGGAATGTGGATCGGACTGGCATGAATTCACCATGCGAAAACACCCTAGAGGTGGTCATTATCAGATGGCCGTCGGCAATTTCGCACAGAAAGCTCTTAGGATGTTGTTTATAAAAATATTAATTTTCAGTTCGATATTTGTTAACGCATTGCGTAATCTTGACAACGTCTTTGGGTCATGAATTATGTAGTACAAGTGAATTGGTATGAAATGAAATTTCATGTATCCTTGCCATTGTACTTAGAAATTCTTCTATCGTTCCTGTTAAATTCCTTCTCAATTTAAGTATCCCTGAGATCAGTATTACTTTAATCTGGTCTCAAGAGGGCAAAACAAACAAGGCTCGGTACGAGATTTCTGAACGCATGATTAATCAGTATTACTTGTCTTTATTAACACTATAAAATGGTAAATCGAATAACTGCATCTACGACGGAACGTCGCAACACACACACTCAATGCTAGTGACATTATGCTAGGCATACGTTTTGCGAGTGTATACTAACTGAAATGCCTTCAGTTATAAACTGCACATAAACTGTACGGTTTTTTGCCATGTCACCGCTGACGTAAGAAAACTATGCATGGGCGGTTGAATTACCTTCAGTACTTTCTTTTATTCTTTGAATCTTTCAGTGCAAGTTTACAAGTAATTTGTAAGACATAACTCCACCTACACAAAGTTAAATTTTTTAGAACCAAGTCATTTATTTGCAGGACGATACAAACCATCACACGGATATCAAAATTGAGGAATCTTCTATTCAGGAGATCGTCCCATGCAAAAGAACAGAAACATCATCTTCTGATCTGAAAGCGGTACGTATCTTCATTTCTCTTCACATCTCCTTAATAGCATTTCGGGATTAAGAGTTGTGTTTTCACAATTGTTTTGATGACAAACTGAAGCGTTTGGCTGTTAAGTTTAGTTTTATACAGCAAGCACAATCCATATTCATGGAAGGATGACGAAACAAATTATCTGTCCCAATTGATACTTCCGCCCGGTATTGCCGTCTTTGTGCGATGATCTGAGCACTGGGTTCCTGAGGACGCAGTATAATGCCATTGGTAAAAGGTGTATTATGTGAAACTAACATATGATTGGCACAAAATATTCATTCCAACGAGCATTTCATTCTATTCCGAACCTGTTAAGTTCTAAAATTCCGACATGAATAAAAGAAATCCATAGAATTTCATGGTATGTAAATATAAAGCGAAATTTAATCCATAGAATTACGGTTTATCCACCGCGGAATGACATTCTCCTTGAAGAGTTTGTCTTATTAAATCCAATGAATGATAATGATCGCATGGATTCGTGAGAAGTCGAGTGCAGGTCTTTCTAGTTGACGCCCGTGGGCCATCTGCGTACCGTAATACGGATGAAGTGATGATGAAGACGTCACATGCACCCATTGCCCGAGCCATGGGAATTAACCCCAGGTGAATAAAATCCTTGGTGGCTCGGCCGGGAATTGATCCCGAGACAAGTTGGGTGAAAGCCTACTGTGGACTTAAAGTCTAGGTATTCAAATTGAATTAAGATATCTGTATTCTGGTAGAGATCCTCCAATGAATGCTACAGACAAGAGCTGGATTTGACTACCCTCAAGAGTGTTCTTCTGTGCTTTTTCACTTGAACCCCCAGCAATTGCTGGGATGTTTCTAACTTATGACAGTGGAGCATTGCAAGAACATGTAGTTGACCTTAAGCATGAAGATAATTGAAGATGTAAGTTAAAAGTAAAAGAATGTTCTAGAACCTTACTGAGAAAGTAATTGCTAATAGTTTTATTTATAAGTACATACCGTATTGATGGAATTTATTGCAGCCGTGTACCCGTTTGTCCACTACATAGGAGGTGTTAATGAGCCCTTAAATATAGGAAAGAGTTAGTAGACAATTATTGTTTCTTGGGAGGCACCGTCTTAGCATTTACCTGCTTGAAGATTCACTTAAAAGGAGATAGTTCATTATAAGTTTCAGAATTGTAGATTATACTCACTTATCTGTGTAATGCCCACTGGGATGGGATGGACACTACGAATGTCATTCAGCGAATATCTGTTCACTCACCTGACCAGTTCAGTACAATTACAGTTTTTTATTTGTTTAAAAGTATAAGCACAGAAATAAATTATTCTATCTTATCCCCAGGATGTGGAAGAAAAATCCAGGAACGAGAAAGTGTTGAAAGTGGAAGTCACTTAAATGGGTAAGTGTTCAACATACGAAAAACGTGATCTTTTGCTTGACGTGTGCATAGCTGTAAGTTTTGGCTTGAAAAAGATTTGTTTAAAATGCGAAGACATTCGCCATTATAATCCGTATTGATAGAAGTTAAGCAACTATTCAAATAATACGCCAAATCAATACTCAATTTATATATAATTCTACATAATTTGGACATGTTTCGGCCATCAATGAGGCCATCTTCAGCTAAACAAGAATCATTAAAGAATTAAGCTAAACTATTATAAAAGTACTTAAATCTAATAAGAAAAGAAATATTAAACTAATGTTACAATTAAATAAAATGAATCACTCTTAAAATGGGTATCCTTAAAAATCAAATTAAATAAAATGAAAATAAAATACTTGTCATTTGTCTTCGGTTACCTATGGAGTGCTATGTATCAAACATTAAATCTCGCTGACTTTTATTTTAGTTTCACAGAGACGATAATAATGTCATACGTAGCCTCATTGATCAAAACGGTGAACATATAGGTTACATATGTTATTTACATACCACGATAAAGCTATAGAAGATAAGAATACATAATAATATATAAATGCAGTTAACATTTCTTCCATCATCTAAACATGTTCTTCATATTACCCACTATTTCATCACAGACATTTGCACACAAGAAGCTTTTATCTAACACTGTCGCACCAATTTCTTCGTTCTCTTACATCAAGGTATGTTACAATTAAGTATAATGTAGATCTTTACCACAATCATATATCTATTAATTTATTATTTTAATTACATAAAAATTTTCTCTGACATATTTATTTTCTTAGCAGGGCACTTTATGTCAACACGATTACTTACTGGCACGTATTCAAAATTTTAACTCTATCTTGAGTGAAGATCTCCTTATTCGTCTCAAGCACTGATCCATTTACTTAATATTTCAAGCTCTAAACTTCCTTCATGTCGGCACACTTAGTATTTGGCACCTATTCAGAATTTTTACTTCATGTTGAAGATAGATGATTTACATATTCATTTAAGCATTTAAGTATGTGCTTATTCAATTTCACTGATCTATAATAATTATTGGTTACAGAACTTAATTTTTAAATTAGTGTATTATTTTGATGAAATATGAAAATCCACAGCCTGCTTCCAGTCTCCGACCGGGTCAGGAATGGAATGAATGAAGCCCCCATCTAGCGGCGAGGATAAGAATTATTATATAGATTAATATTTGTTTACATTCGCCAATAGTGTTATCTCGTTTTTAACTACATTTTGAAGAAAGATGACAAGTATTTTAATTTCATTTTATTGAATTTGATTTGTAAGGATATCCACTTTAATAGTGATTCATTTTATTCAATTTTAACATTAATATTTCTTTTCTTATTAGTTTTAAGTACTTTTATAATAGTTTAGCTTAATTCTTATTTGATACTTGTTTAGCTGAAGATGGCCCCATTGAAGGCCGAAACATGTCCTATTTATATAGAATTATATATAAATTGAGTATTGATTTGGCATATTATTTGAATAGTTGATTAAGATTTGTTTGCAAAGTGAGATATGTCTCTTATTGTTTGTGTCTCATCCTTGAAGTAGATATTGATATTAACTTTCTTCTTAGCAGCACACAAATTATCCATCTTGTTCAGTGTTCTCACTGTCTGTAAATATTTAAGAAACCTCTATCAGTCTGTTGATGGGAGCAATTTTTTGTCTTGTGGAAATATGCCTGGAAGAAATCCTCATGATGCAGAGATAAGAATGTGAATGAGTTTTGTAACGAACATCCATTTATTCACATTTCCCCACTCTGTCCTCAAACCAAGTATTACTTCTGTAACCAAAAACAAAAGCGTAAACAGCTTTCCCTTAACTCGAAACTATTCAAGAAAAATCCAATAAAAGATCTAATTCATCTAATCATAAACCATAGGAGGATTTTAGATATTTGCGAGTTATAGACCTAATACCACATAATGATGCTAGGTTTTTGTTCAGGGAGAGAATGACATATTGAGCAGACAGGTCTTGTAGAGAAGTACACATTGGGTAGACAGGACTTGTATAGAAGTACAAATTAAGTAGACAGGTAAATAGGTATTGTGGAGAATTACTTTTGGATACCCTTGCTTTCTAATGAAGTACCTATAGGGTAGACATGTCTTGTAGAGAGGTACACAAGGGTAGACAGGTCCCGTATGGGAGTTAAACATTAAAAATTACAGGATATCCTTATACATTTACACATAACGATGCCATGTCCTCAACATGCCCGTTCATATGAGGCTCTATCTGCCTCCCATGAACATAAAAATTCAACTTGATATCTCGTGTCACAACTCATCCAAAAGAGAAGTTATCAAAATAAACTTGAAATCTGAGTTTTTGAGTTTTGCTTTACACAGAATGAAAATTTAACTATTCCCGAATATGTAGGATCTTCCGTCGGTCAGATTATTAGTCACAAATTTCAGGAATGATTTTCGTTAATGATTGAATTTCAAGCTATGATTATTATTATATCTCATTATATTTTATAACAATTTGCTATAGGCCATGAGAATTGACAAACATTATTAACACTTTTTCACTTAACCCTGTTCGAAAATATTCTGATGTAGATGCATCGATTGAAAACAAGAAATAACATCAAGACTCCAGTTCGAATTCTACTACTCAAAAATATATCAGGAATAGATCCTCTTAAAAATATACTGACACGAAATTATATTGAATCACGAGGCGTGTTTGAATGCAAAACAAAGCATGCAATTTTTGTCGCAAAGACCTCACTAAAATAAATAAGACTAGGAATATCTGAATAATATTTGATGCTTTGACTAGGCTTGAGTAAATACTTGAAAAATACTTGGAATAAGCTCATCTAAAATAATAGAACTAAACTTGGGTACGCATGACTACGCTAGACAAACTTATTTTATATTCTGGAAAACGTAATTCACGCCTTCAGCTCGGCTACGGTTGGTGTAGTCCGGTTTCTCCATTTGTTGTCCATGCACCCCATAGCACGTATGACTGCTCAATCCCCGGATGGAATCGGCAACGGCCTCGGACAGCTCCCCATTAGATCGCCCCATCATGGATGCCTGGAAAGGACATCTGCATCTTTTTTCTGTCTTCATTCTCGCCTAACCCATTTTCAATATTTAGTGTAGATTCATGTTAATTTCAGCTTTCACGGAAATACAAAAAAATCTAGCGTAGCTAAACTTCGGAGAGTCGCAATATTCCGCACACATGTTGGAATTGCCACTGTACTAGCATTGTCGAATGTTCTGGTGCCCCAATGTCCACCATTTCACTCGCTTGGCTGACTTATAAAAATGGCACGACGCATAAGCTGCAATTTCAACTGTGACTTCGTTATTTAGAATATATTGTTGTTCACTGCCTGATTCGTTTCCTGCACTGTTAAGTTAACCCTTTTTGGCCGAAATTATTTTCTTCCTCGGTTTTCTTTGAAATTTACCTAAATCATTTCCAGTCCATAGTAGAGCATAACTACATAAAACTAAGTGTGTACTTTTCACGGTATCGTCAAGAGGTGGTGTGTTTATATGATCACGCTAGGCGGATTTAGTCTGTATAACATGTCATTAATATTTGTAGATCTTTCTTATTGGTACTTATAAATTATGAAGAAAATACATTAAAATAAACGAAATATACATTAACAATACTAATTACTCAACATAACCAAAGCACTAAGAAACGCAATATTAGTTACAGTACATATGTGATCTTATTTTGTGAGGTTTCTGAGGCATTTACAACGAATAATACGACCGGGAGGTACCTGCAAAATAGTAATCTAAATAAACAAGACCCGTATTCAAAGTCAGGGGTATATTCTATTACATGCCAAGACACTGGTTGTCAAGCTAATTACATTGGACAGAGCGGAAGACGAGTAGATACACGTTATAATGTACATAGGAATGCGATAAGATACGGAACACATTCAGCCGTATGTGAACATATGTGTGACACGGGGCACAGCTTTACTAAAATCGAGACTGACCTAAAAATAATTCATCACGAATCGAAAGGCAGAGCTCTCAACATAAAGGAAGCAATCGAGATTCACCTAGCCAAACAAAACAATCCCAACAATCTAAATGAACACACTTTTATGGAGAGTTTACCCCTTTTCGCTCTACTAAAAAACACACCCTGTCGAAAACAAGACACAACTTAGTGATACAGCCAAGCTGGATAAAAAGGGGGGAAAATAGCGGTGGTTATAGGCAAATATTATTTGGATCAGGGTACTATGTACTTTCATCTGCAATAAACCTAGGCCAATATGCGTGGCAGTATTAAAGGTGCCGGGACGTCTTCAATAGACCGTGTACCGCTTAGTTTAAATGGCTTTTTTAGTCCACGCGTGGCGAAGATAGTTCCACGGTCTTTAATAGTTGCAGACTCCTGTATTCAATAGCATACATTCTTATCTAAATTTGGCAACGTCACACAAATAAACATGGCACTGACCTCAGAAAGAACAGAGCAACTAAAGGGGGAGAAAAGGGAAAAACCAGTTCCGTCCAGTTAACACCCGGGGTAGTCGACCATAACTGGTGCCTGAGGAAACACGCAACTGCTTCAAGTTCCAGTTAAGGAGACAACCCGATAAGTATAAGCCTATATTATTACAGTATAACCATAGTTGATCATGTATAACCATATAATCACCCCTAACAGACAAATTCCGATTTTTATCACTATTTTAGAAGTTCACCTAACATTAGATATACCACATTTAGCATACACCGACTGTTGCATTACCAACACTGCAACTAAATAAATGTACATATTGTATATAGGCTATTTTTCACCTGTAGTCTCAAACATAGATGTTATAGCCTAAGTGTAATGGATCTGATGATGATCGTTTGACGATCGAAACTGGTCGTCCTAGTGTATTTATTAATCTTATGTAATTTATTTCAGGATTAGGGCATAACCCAGCTCTATTTGGGTACATTCGTGTTGACCGACTGAAAAGCACCAAACTTTTGTTTCGTGATCTTATTCACAGATGTCCAAGTATTAAAAAACAGCGTTGTCTATACTGTGCACGCTAGACAAGGATGCCGGAAGATAGCTTGACCGCAACGGCCCTTGGACCCCCCCCCCCCCCCCCCCCCCCCCCCCCGCCATCGATCCCACAATCTTTAAAGGATCAGATGAGCATTCTCAGATCAGCCCGCACGGGACTAGTTACCTCGGGGTCGATCAGTGTTTGTGAGATGTGGAAATGTTATGAACTGACCCAAGAAAGCACATCAAAAACAACGAAGCAAAGAAAAGAGAAGTCCAGTCTTAAGTTACCTTCTTTGTTTATTCAAAAATAGCACCCTAACCTACTTTTGAGGGTAAGAATCGGATAAGCCTCTAAGCTAAATACATGATGAGTTGTCCCTAAAATGACGTTAGGTTACCCTCTTATGAAGTCCTACTGTTAAAAAAAATGAAATCAAGCTAAGGGAATAATATGTAATGTCAGCCCTAAGCAATTACAATGAAAAATTAATTGAAGCAAAATAATGGGTATTAAACTAAGTTATGATGGTATTAACCCTGACATTTAACGTTACGGTTATATTCTAATTTAATCCTATTTGAAAGTTAATCATATACGTGACGCGCCTATCCAAATAAAATGTCAAAGCTATCACACAATTGGTTCACTAACCAACAAAAATAATTACATCACTGACAAACGGAAACACATGTCAATAAACAACAAACACAAGATTGAATACACTCCTATGTTTATGCGCACTCGCATTCTCCCTACACAAATCGTCGACTGTTTGTAAACGATTGCCATCTGATTGTATGTTGTTAGGTTGGCAACAGCGTAATTACAATTACGCCTGACGTTACTTTTGCAAAATCTAGGCTTCCATGGCTTCGCCTGGAAGTTGCATTCGAAGTACAAAAATGTGTCAGCTTTCCCTAATTGTATTTGTAGAAGATTCACCTCACAGGTGAAAAGTCGAAAATCGCATCATGGCAGATCTATAAACATCGTGAAAGTAAATTTTAAAAAAATCACATTATTTAATTATATGATTATTCCAAAATTTTACACTTTCATTATTATTATTATTATTATTATTATTTTGTTTACTTGCATTATTTTGCCCTTAAAGTGTATTTATGAATGTCATCAGACACGAAGATAAAAGATCAGACCTATAATTAAAACTACATCGAGAATCATCTGTCATCTCGATTCAAAATATTCTCATAATTCACCATTTGAGTATCACCAATCACGTTCCATACATGTCAGTCACCACTGAGCACGTGTTTATCAATACCAACATGCGCGTTCCCCTAGCACACACGTCAAACAATGGTCAACAGTGGAATAAAACATCATCTGTCACCTTAGATAACCTTACATTGAGCGATATGCATCTTCTTCTATATAGAACAAATACCTTCTAGTTACAATTTATCACGTAGCCCTGGTCTGATACATATCCGGTCTGTACAATACAAATTTAATGGCTTCCTCAAAACAGCTGGTTGGAGCTCTCAAGTAATGGCTTAGATTGTGTAACTTACAAGTAACATTTCATTCTTTCAATTTTATTGAACAATGTGGGAATATAAATTTATTAAGAAATACTGCTATGCAGCGTCACGCTAAATGTATCATTGGGTTTGCGTGTAACATCCTACATCCTGTGCTGTAATTTCAACTGATGTGCAATGTATAGTGAATGACTTGTCAACCGCTTGCTATGCTAACTGTGTGCTGAATAATGCTTCCAAGTTCTGCCTGCAGCCTTCCTGATTCCTCTCTTCGCTGTCACGAGAACAGCGGAGCTCTGACGCTCTCATCACGTGCTTAACTTATAATTTCCAGTTCATGCTCAGATGTACATTTTATAATGGAGCCACACTGGCTTTTTTAAGGAAATGTTTATCCGTTCCAAATAACTTAAAAGGCAGATGTATCACTCGCCTACTGCGACTCTAAAAAAAATGTTTAAACGATACATAGGAGGTCTCATAAATGTTCAAAAATAAATGTAATATTGTCGTTCCATTGTGTCCATTGCCTGTCATGCTTTACCCAAAGACATCGTGTCTGAAGATGACACACTTTGTCTAATTCAGATATTTAACGTAACGTTTGCGGCGTTTTCATTCTCTGCATCGTACTCCCAATGCTGGCTTACAGAGTAATATTTACAAGTTGCCGTGAGAAAATAGAGCGTCTGAAAATAAAGATTATTCACATAACTAACTACAAAATTTGCATGTTCTCAATTGTGTGAATAAGTGCGGTCAATGTAGCATACTAGTTTTTCCACTGACAATTCTACCGTACAATAAATGGATTATTTTAACTCACTCGTTCCATGGTTGGTTGTTATAATATGGATGGCTTTATTTTGGTTTGAACCCATTCCTTGATTCGCTAACCGTGGTAACCATCGCTTCCTTTTCCTCTTCATGGTGATTTGACATCGGCTTTGCCCATGAAAATGGTTTTACATCTCCATTCCTACTGCCATAAGAATAATGGTAGTCTGCATGGGGTCATAATTTCCCATGGTTGTAGTTAGTAGCCTGAATCACTGAGTTTAGATTTATGACAGTCGTAAAATATGTACTGATTCTACACGGTGCGAAAGAAATCAAGATTGCCCTTTTTATCTCCGCCACTGGCGTTAATGACACTTCTGCATCATATCTCACAGAATTTACTACTTTAACACTTCACAAATTGTAGATTTGATAATCGCATTTTACACGTTTATTATACACAGTTCGACTGGTCGTAAATAAATGTTTAAATCACTTTGAATATGCTGGAAAGTTTAGTTACCGGCTCCAGTTTCGGAGTACCACGTGCAAATTTTTCCAGTTCTGTAAATTACGCACACGTCATGTTTAAACAGGAAATATTATCCCAAATGCCATTTACCTATCCACGTTCACTTGAACTATTCACCAATTTCACTTTCGGGCTTGCGATTCCCCCGATACTTATGAGATTTTCGAACTACACGTCCTCACACTGTTCATTATTTTAACCGAGCTCGCGACATTCGTCACATAACACATGACAAGATACTGTGTCCACTAATGGCAACCACCTCTTTCCTCGAGTCGGTCGTGCACTACGTGATTCATTTCGTAACTGTGTACATTCCATGTTCATAATCCCGTATATAATTTACATAATCGTCTTGCTCAAAAATAATGAAAAATTCATGAAAGTGTCCTTTTTGTCTTGAATGTTTTAACATTTCTGTGGGCAATAATATCATCATTAGTAAATATTCTAAATCAGCTTGCGACTTCCTCTGGTAAGTCAGAGTGTGAATATAGGTGTTTTGATTGGAATTCCTTGGCTCCTCATGCGATTGGGTTTATCTGGGATTTCTTCTTTGTGACTAATTATTAATGAGCCGAAAAGGGTCATGGGGACATGAGCCTTTCGGTCTCAATACAGTATGGAATGGAACAAAACATGAAACGCTAAGACCAACATTGCATTTTATGCACTCGGTGCGAACAGTGCTGTAGCATTCCTTTCCAGCACAGCGTCGTCGGTTGCAAGGTGCTACTAGGTGACCGAACCCGTCAAGGCGTATATCGTCACTAACACTGCTCTTCTGGATGCTATATCTTGAGGTGATAGGGTGGCCTCTTCCAACTGGCGCTGTTTTTAATTTCTGGAGATATGTGTGCGCAATATGGTGTCGAAATTTTAGATGCGTCAAATCACATCCAGACCTCTTTAGAAAGACCCACGAATTTTGAATGGAAACGTCCAGGAGCCATGTGATAAGCGACCACCACCATTTCTTTCCACGTATACCTACTCTGTAGTATGACACATTCTGGTCCATCCTGTCTGTTCCACCCATTCCATCATTGTAACCTCCGAAACGCAGCAGGTATTTTCCTTTTCTCTGCCTGGGAGAATCGTGCCACCATTGAAACGGGTTTAACGCCATGACACGTAGATGCTATGGTAACCACCGAGTTATCAACCCAACGAATAATATTTATACCGTTCGAGTTCTTTGCCATGACGTATGTGCCACGAACCTGTTTCTTCATTTCATTAGAAGGCTTCATCGGACAGTCTTTAGGAATTCAATTCTCGCGAATTGTCCCTGTGGCTCCATATCCGCGAAGGTTTAGATGACCCAATAATGCCATTCCGGCAAAAAGATTATCGAAATATGATCGAAAAGGCAAGTGTGTCATAGCAACAGGCAACTGGTCGAGCATCAGTACCACTGGAGCAACACACTTCCCAAATTTGTTGCTCATACTTCGTATTACCATGGGGATTCTTTCCTTGGTAAATATGAAAATGTATGAGATAGCCTGACGGAGTGCTCAAACACCAGAATTTATAGCCAAAGTGGATGGGCATTCATCGGATGTATTGCTTGCAGCAGTGCCTACTGTAATATTCAACCATGCATTCATCAAAATCTAGATTTTTTTCAGGCCTGAAATGCGCAAGTGTAACGATAAGTCCGACGACGAAACTCATGCCATGCAAGTGAACACCGGCTCTCAACCGGTGCTTGGTCAGGTACATCGCTGTTCACTAATCTGAATTATAAGTCAATTAAGTAGCCGGCGAAACACTAAAACCAAGAGCCGAATTTCACCTGTTTCCACGACCAAATAATCGTGGAAAGTAAGGATTTCTCAGAGCTGAGACAGCTGTCACTTGTAATTTACATGCAGGGAGATGGGGAGGATGGTGATTATTGTTCAGGCAATAACATGCAATAGACCGCTTTCCTTAAACAGGGCTGCCTATTATTTCCAAGGAGTAATTAGGAGAGGCCTAACGGCCAGGAAGTAAAGCCACAAGACATATGCTCATCATATGCTCAAAACATTGTGTTAGGCTCATAAGAATAGCAAGGGATGGCGTGACATGCGTTCTAAAAAGTGGTCATATTTCGCGTGTGGGTCGAAATGTCGACGTGTGAGGCATATAATTGTGCAAGCAGAACTCCCACCTGCCAAAGTAATGTCATTTCACAAGCAAATGCACTTTATTTGCCATTATTGTGTTAAGTTTTCATCCTTAGAGTAGCCACGTTACGTTACTGTTCTAGTAACATTCGTTAAATGTTCAAATAGTGACATATGTGTCCACCAATATAAGTATTTCGATTGCTAGGAATTAATTACGGATATTTTCCTTCATTTCTTACTGGAAATAGTTTCTGCTTGTCAATTTATTAATGAACGGTACGGTATTACTGTAAACTAATTACCCCAATCTATTTTTACGTGACTTGAGCTCTAGATTTATTGCTCGTGTGTGTTAGAGGATTGATGTGCATATTTTAGCGTGATAATGTCAAACCTCAGCCTAGACGTTGTGTATTTTGTTACCGGAACTGTACTGGCCTATTTGTTAAAAACATCGTGCAATAAAAACAATATAATACATTCATTTCCCAAGTGCTCTACTATATTTTTGATCGGTGTATCGTTTTAGTTTATGTTGTAAAATTAAACGTTTTACGGCAGTTTACATTATTTTCGAGTGCGACGAAAATTATTGTGACTGCCGCACACTTCACGCTAGCCAGCGAAGATCAACAAATATTCCTTGATATCCATCGTTATATACCTTACAACTTCGTACTCTACCTGCACACGAATCTTTTACTGGTAATTATACTTAAATCCCACTAATAAATAAGTCTACGTTACCGTAGGCTCCGCAGAGCTGGAGCCGGACCAGTATCGGGGCGTGATCAGTGCTTCAACTCTCCGCATGCTATAGCGCTGACATGGTGTCTCCTTATCACTCCTTGATTTTTTCACTCTGACTATTACTGTACATAAAAGTAGCGTGGATGCTACATATTCTAAAACTATACTGGTTAGTGCATTAATAATATATTTTGCAATAAATGTGGAAAAATTAGACTTATGAGATCGATCCGGGAAAATGTGTGTTGTCTGTCTGTCCGTCTGTCTGTCTGTTTGTGTGTCCCCTCTACCAACTCCTAAACGGCTGCAGCAATCGAATCCAAATTTGCTATGAGTAAACGTCTATACCTGAATATCTTAAGGCCACATTTTAAAATGATATCTGTACTACCAACTGCTGAAAAATCGCTATGGAATTTGAGCTCAATGTCGGATATCATAGAAGGTATGCATAGGAGCTATTCCAAAATTGGCACACATATAGATAATAATATTTCAGTTTAATTTTCAGGAAGCCATACATGGCAGTGTTGCCAAAATGATTCTACGCCTGCTGATGGGTCCAATTTTTAAATGCATACAACTTCTAAACTATCAATTGGATTTCAACCAAATTTCGTATGTACTATATGTTCATAAACAGATATGAACGAGCGTATTCTTAAGAGCCACCAGGGCTGCCAACTGTTAATAAATACTATCTCTCTTTTTTAAATCCAAATACCAATATATCAGAAAGTATGAAAGCTCACAGCTTTAAACTATGCACACGTATAGTACTTGACATTCTAGATTAATTTGGAGTAACTAATTTACGTCAGTGCTACCAACATGATTCTAAGCCTTCTGATAGGACCAATTTTTAAATACATGTAACTTCTATACTATCAACTGGATTTCAACCAAATTTCGTATGTGCTATGTGTACTTAAACATATATGACTATGCGTATTTTAAGAGCAATCAGGGCTGCCAACTGTTAATAAATGCTGTCTCGATTTTATTACCCCAATATCGATATATATCAGAAAGTATGAAAGCCACCAGCTCTGAACTATGCACAGATTAATTTGGAGTAGCTAATATACGTCAGTGCTACCAACGTGATTCTAAGCCTGCTGATAGTTCCAAATAAAAAATACATGTAACTTCCATACTAAAAACTGGATTTAATCCAAAATTGGCACAACCATAGATCATAATATTTCAGATTATATCTGACCAACACATGCATGACATTGTTGCCAACAAGATTTTACGCGCTCTGATAGATCCAATGTCTAACTGCATGTAACATCCATGCTATCCATTGGACTTCAACCAAATTTTGTATTCTGTACCTCAAGAGATGGAACTAAGAATATATTCAGTCTCCAGAGCTGCCAACTGTACTGCTCTATTAGGCTACATTATACCTAGTATATTTCGAACTAATTAGACATTTCAATATTACCAACTTAATTTCGTCATTATTCTAGATAGGTTCGTATAGATTAATCATTGGCATGGATATTAAATTTTAAGAAAAGTAGGCTCTTTAGTTCGTCACCGAACTTCTTGTTTATAATTGTAATTATTTGTTAGAATGCTCTTTTGTCAGCAATCTTAGCAGTTAGGCCTAAATGTTCCGGTTGAACCATTAATGGGTGTTACGTAAGCTTCTTACGTGAAACTGCTAAGTTGAGCAACGCACTGCGTTGGTCCTGTTTACCAAAAGCCGAAGACGACACCAGTCCTCCTTCGGAGATGGACCGTCACACACGGGGGCCGGGTAGAAGTTCACAGTTAGTAAAACATACCATGATAAGCCTAATACATGCCATTATAACACATTACTTGCATCCCCACCACTTCAAGTTCTCCCCACTGGTCATAATAATCTCCCGTTTCGATTGGTTAGAACTGCGATTACAGTACTCGAAATGGGGGGGGGGGGGGGGTTCGCTGAGTCTGCAAGACCCGCGTGTACCAAATATACCTACGTTCGCAGATTGATACGTTACTAGAATAATATAAATTAATGTGGCAATATCGAGGACTTAAGTGTTGGCATGCCAAGATTAGTTACACGATACAACTAATTACATTTGCAAGCTGACGGCGTGAAGTAAAATATCTAATGAGAGCATTAAACTAATGTGCTCCCTGCTACATGGGCCGTCCTTCGCTTGCAGTAATTTGAAAATGGTACGAAAAGAAAACTCTCAACCAGGCTAGCTAAGCAAGCCTCCTTCAATAGGGGGACAGAAAGAAGGAAAAAATGATCCCTTGCCCGGTTTGGAACATAGTTTCAAACCCAGGAATTCCCACTTATAGCACGACGCACGCATCCGATGTGTCACAATACCCGTTACTTTTCAAAAGTGTGCCAACATTTTTAATTTGTTAAAAGTTCCATGTAGTACTCTGCAAGGTCTGTATTATAGCGAGGTAACAATTTCATTGAGAACGGTGCAGCCCCACACAAGCTGGTGCTCAGTATCTATCATCCGGCCGAACCAATCGGCTTGAGGTGTACTGTAGTTTGCAGTCGAATTATCGCCATGCCAGGGACTACGACCTCATAATCAATTCGCACATTCTCTCAGGCTCTTCCTCGTCTAAGAGACACTTCAGCAAAGCGCTTAAACACAGAAGAAAACATCTACTTATTTCTATCCTTGTAGGGGTTCGTTCTGCAGAGTGCGAACATTGCAGACGGAGATGCTCAAATACCTACTGCGTCTCTTTAAATATTGTGCCCGTGAGAGGAGCTGTCAGGGTTGCCAACAACCGAAATGACTTCCCAGACACCTCACCTGCCGGACCCATGTGCCGAGAGGATAAGATGCATTTCCTATAGGCCAGAGCAGCACGAGAAACTATGATCCAAGGAATCTGGTGTAACATGGTGGCTAACGTCGTAGACGGCCTATGAAAATACACCTTAAATAACTAGACTGAGAAAGGAAACATCCAGACTTAAGTAAAACTTGTTAACACATTTATTTTAAAATTTGCAAGCACCTATCCTAGTTCGGAGGGTTTATATCGGCTAATCCGCAAACTAATAAACAAAGAAAAATAAAGAACAGGGCCCTACTTGTAAACTAAGGTAAACCCTCGCGAAAGATCTAATTACAAAGATAAACAACAACAGCAACGCAAGGAAAATGGTACGAAAAGAAACCCTAATTCAAATTACAAGGTTCAAGTTATTAACAGAATCAACATATAACAGGGTAGCAAAAGCAAATCTAAGTTACGATGATACCATTTCCTTATTTACATTTAACGTTAATCAATTTAGTTAAGTCCTGACAATTAATACAAAATTTACGGCGATTACGTCCGTAAAGCTAAAACAAATACATCAAAAGCTACATGACAAGCAATAAAAAATGTTAAATACCCTTTTATAATCTATGTGTTCATCAACACAAATAAGGTAAACATTGGGATTTACACACATTGTAGTAATAAATAAAACACAAGACACAATTCATATTATAGTCCTGCCTGCACGTTGGAATACTCTTTGTATCCAATGTCATCTAAGTGAAAAAAAAGGAAGCTTGTAGTTTAACGTGACCGTTAATCTTGAGATCATGAGCCACGGGACCTCCTTTTTACGTGGAATCCGAACCACAGGACATGGCATTTCACTTCGAAAATCTCACATGCATTGACCGGGAATCGAACCCGGACCGCCTTGGTGAGAGGCATACAGCTAGACCGCTGAGCCACCACGCCCCCTCATCTAAGTGAGTGTTATTTAGGTTGACAATGGCGTAGTTATAACTACGACTTATATCACATGAGTGTCGTGCTCCACCTGCTACAAACTAACGGTTAAGCAACACTCCGTCGATTCAAAATAGTGTCATCTGTCCTAAGACATTTCCGCCAGGAAATGTATAACATCAACAAGGTGTCGGTCAGCAGGTCCAAAATGCATGTATCTCAAGTTTAACAGAAATAAGTAAATAGTTAACAGCTTGTTTAGAGTGATTATGCGCTTGATTATTATTTTCGTAGGTTTAAATTCATCGTCGGTTTATGGCGATAGTGCTGACGATCCTAGACACCTGGGATCAGCAGTAGCGTTTCGTGCGAGATCAATTATCTGCTGTCACATCGACATAAAAGTCGGAAATACCTTCATCGAGCTCCCATCGCTCGCGCAAACAGAACACAAGTTATCAGTGGCGCTCGGCTCATCTGATTAACCTCGGGCAGGCCTGGGAAACACTTCAGTCACCTTCCGTAAACAACAGGTACACAGAACAAAGTCTGGACATACGTGCATTAACAGCTCTAAATACATGAATAGGCTCTAACAAGGGTGTCTAACACTAGCCTCACAATAAAGAATTAACCTTGACAAAATAGAAATGTACACTCTTAAATAGTGTCAAAATGTAGTTGCTGCACTAGCAATCAAGCGTGTGGCGTTTGCCAATCATTCATCATAAGATCAAATATCTGATTAACACTAAATGACCGCTTAGACCTTGACCCATATAAATGAAATACCAAAACTAACAGAAAGGAATGCTGTGAGCATCCGTCTAGGGTCTGAATAAGTCTGTCTCACGTCTGAGTGTGCTCGGTGTATGCTGGGAAATATATATACCTGTTCATGACAATGAGCTTTGGCTCGTAACCTGCGTCACATGGGACGGCTATAACAACACACTAGATTCAACTGTAAGCAGCAGCTCTCTTCAAAGAAAGTCCTATGAGAAACTGGCCTTGTAATTCATCCCAGTATAACATTTTAATCACATAACTGTACTACGTAAAAGCTCGTCTTAAAAATATACACTATAAGACGTGGCATGTCTTTTCAAACAAAGAATAGTAAATGGTAGTAATGTTACTCGATCTGAATGCCTTTGACATTGAGAGATATGTCACTTCAGGAATGTTTATCATATCATAACCAACATAAACCTGTGTCTGATCACGTGACACAAATAAATACAGAAAAATACGCAAATTCTTACATCTGCTGAGTTTGCTAATGATACGTTGAGTACATGGTTCGATGCTCTACTGAATACAAGGTAATTTCCTGACTATGTTCTTCACTAAGAACTAAATGGCATCAAGGCTCATCAAAATGAAAGATTATAGCATAGTTACATAACCGAAGGTTTCAGTCGACCATCTACTAATACGGTCTAATCTAAAGAGATCAGTGGCGTGACATAATATCAAGAAAATGGGTGTCACGGAAAATAACACTGACAATGACGGCCAAGCGTCATGCCAAAGAAAAATACACAAAATCCCCCATATCAGGGTTAAACAAGTTCAAAGACTACAGTCACGTTTAGTTAGCGAAGTGACTTGACATCTCTCGACGTCCAATAGAATGCACCTGATTGAACCAAGTTCAATCACAAGGGTGTCTGACAATCACTGTAAGTGAAAGACAAAAATGAGTACTAAAATACTAAATCCTCCCTAATGGCTGTCACGATAAGTTCGGTTGGTTTTACTAATCAACTCTACCACAAAAAGAATCGTACAAAGAGAAGGAACAGACTCACTGAATTAAGGCATCTTCACCTCGTTCCTTCCAACGAACTGAGGGGTAAAATTATCCTCTGGTTTCCGGACAAGGGTTGTCCTAACTAGGCCTCCATCATAGGCCTTATCCATGACCAGCGTCTTGATGCGTCCTCGTCGTTTACGTAATTGACACACGCCCTCCAGAAGAAAAGACGGTAACTAAATTGGAAGGACTGACCCATAAATAACACCCCCAGAGGATACTACCATTGGGACTAATTTAGAGCCTAAAGCCAAGAAAGGAAAACACAGTATACCTTTTCATGACAACCTCTATTAAAACATTCACGTACATTTTATAACATAAATATAAAATACCAAACATCCATATAAATAATATAAAAGGTGTAGTTTTCACAAGGTACAGTCACTTACTTTCAAATGTGTAGCTTCAATCATATGACCTTTAGGAATGGATGTCAGTCTCATTACAATACGGTATTCAGTCAAATATGTAGTCCATAACCTTATTATCTGTTACTTTCTTCATAGAAGCTACCAACTTCAAGATACGTAGACTAAGCCAGCTCCTTAACTTGCAGAACAGTCGATCTGGTCCGTAGATTCAATTATTATATCAAATATTCTTCCACGATGTCATTTAATATCCCACTAATGTCGGATAATGTCGTATTAGACAAAGAATTCACCATTTCCAGAACATTTGGTTCCAAATCGGAATTCACTTCTCGACCAGCATAAAAATCAACGTTCTTCCCATCATGGCTACCGTGATCTTCTTCTTCCCTGACCCTAAATGAGTTGCCAACATCACATGAGAAATCATGGGCTGGACACAGAAAATAACCTAACAGATTCCAAGACAACACATGTACCGAAATAAAAATGACCTACACATTACCTTTCTCTTAGAACCGGATCGATACTTACAAGTACCTCAGTTGCAAAATATAAGGCATGACCAACATAAAACGATGGCCTTTCGAAGATTCCATAAACTGGCATTAGCCAATAAATAATTAATATTATTAAGTAGGAACTTCAAATCAGCCCGCCCAATAAATCTCCGATCACTAGTCATCCCTCAGTTGGTACACACGATGACAAGATAAAACTACTTTGTCTTTCACAATAGAAATATTAAAATGCAAACTATTCCACGGTGCCTAAACATTAGTAGGCCATAATTCTTCAAGTTTAGAGTAATGAGTAACCACCAATTAGCCAAAGTCTGTTGGTTTATGATCTCGACGATTAGCTGCTACATTATGCGTCTCTCTTGTCCGCGTGAAAATCTAACACTCCCTTTTTACATCGATAATAATCAACGTTGTTCTACTGTGTCTTTTACAATTACCGCAGTCAAGGTTAACTAGCTACAAATGTCAGACCAAAAAGCAACAAGTTCGCAAGTCTTCGCCAGAGAGAGCAGATATCGGCGACCAAACGGAGAATCCAGTCGCTCCAGACCTCCAGCGTCTCAGTTAGGAACTAACATGCAACTACTATCAAGCCAGAAGTTCTTTTCAGTAGACATAATCACAAGCGTACTTACTGATGAGGCCGATAGAAACGCGTCCAGACTCCCCCCGTGAAACTTGGCGGTGGTTAAGAACCAAACCAACGTAAAGCTGTAAATCCTGAAAGTACATGGCTAGCATCTAGATCTCGAAGATAGGAATTCTTTTTTTTATCATATAACATGCAGAAATTCAAGGTGAAAATTTACATCTTCGTAGCCAAGTCCATTCTAAATCCACACCAAATACATTTTCAGTTAGCTAGGTCAATAAGATGTAGTAATGGAGACTTCCCAATATACCACACATGCAAATATACAAACATGCATCTTACATGGGAATAGACTTTCAGATAATATGCACAATCAGTTTACAATAGCGAAATACAGTCATGGCTTATTCTCAAGACCAGTACAAAGCCGTTTTCCAGTTTCTTGATGTAGGTTTCCGTAATCCGGGCCCTTGGACACTTCCACTTCTAATAATAATCTTCAATGCAGACAAGTCCAGAATGCGTAACTGCGAACACAATTGTACTAGGCCAGAAACACGTAATGGAATAACTTACAATTAAAGATTAAACATTCTATTATAACAATATGTGACAGCAGTAATCATAATATTTAAGTAACATAAGGCAAGCAGGATCAAAACACCGAACCAAAACCAGCAAAAATCTACACCTTTTTACAATGCAAGTTTTAATAGACATAGTCAGTTGTGAAATAACATTAAAACATGAAGTTCATAACAATTAATGGAAATAAAACGAGTATTTATCAACAAAATCATTAAAATTGGTGAACCAATATCCACCCAAAATGAAAAGAGTTCTTTAAGCCAAAGGAAAAAAATCCTAAAATGAATGTTAGCTAAAATCTCATGTCATCCATCCACGCATATCCCATTTAACAAATTTACCAACAGAAAAACAAGACTCGAACACCCAAGAAAGCAAAGAAAATTTCCAAAGAACAAGAAATCACCCAAGAAAACTAAATAAAGAGAAAACAGCTGACCACACGTACATCCCAGAACAAGAAATACACAAAAATAACAATTATTCACCAACGCATATACAGAAAGTTCACACCCAAAGATTACCTTAAGTTACCACCCATTGAAATTCGCAAATATTCCAGAATATAAATTAGCAGCCCTTAAAACGTCTTTTATACAAACACAATTACATTAATAAATACCCTTCTTATGCAGACTCAGACCAAACAGAAACAATAAAAACGAGACAATGCACGTATTTCATGAGATCTATATGAGTCCTTGCATATATAAAACACTTACCATACATAAATTCAACATATCCCTTCATTGACTTACCTTGCAAGTATTTTATTTCTCGGCCCTACCAGCCAATAAGATTGAACCCCTTCAATCGACTGTAGACTCTTCAGAGAAATTTTAATAAATACCTACCTTAATTAAAGTTACATTCTTTCATCTTACCCGAATCTTACCAAATATTTCTCATAAAATCATTTAGTAGACCTCACCTTAAAGACACCTCAACGAATACTAATTTATATACTCGGATCTTAAGTGAAACATGAATTTTAATCCCCTTAAAATAAAACAAAAAATCCCTTAACTTTATGCATGCCAAACAGAAAAAATTTACCCACCCATAAAATACAAAAAGAAACATGCAGTACATACAGACAGGGGAAGAAATATTTGTGTACGCTTGTTACCGGCACATTCAATTTAGAAAATTGTACACTCAGTAACAATAAGTACATACAATACATACATACACTCAAAACATGCATACAAGGGGAGGGAAATATTGTGTATTCTTATCACTGGAACATACAATTTAGAAAATTGTACACCACCAACATAAATACATACAATAAAAACATACATACAGGGGGAGGATCATGCATACAGAGGGAGGCAAAATTACGAATTCTTGTTCCAGAAACATACAATTTAGAAAAGTACAAACTTGCCCAATACAGTGCCAAAATTCAAATTAGCACCACACCAGTGCCTAATGTGATTATAAGAACCACATAAGTCACATCTCTAACCTCCGAAAGAACTCCCCTGCCTTGGTCCAGTAGTGACAATCCCCTGAAAAGAATTACCGCTTCCAACTACAGGTACGACATCTCGACACACATTACTCTGAAAACAATAATTATTGTATCTGCCATCTCCTCTCATATCTCCAGGACGACCAGCACTTGAACCCTGAAACGCTGGAGTAGAAATATTTGGAGCCAAGAACCCATGACCAAAAGGGCATACCATAGGAAAATTCCCAATGCGCGTGGAGTCAGCTCTATCTGAACTTTTCTGCCATAAGAATTAAATCAAAAAATTCCCTATACGATCTAGGAAGTGCATTACTACCCTCAAAAACACGAGAACAGTTATTCACCTTTAAACTGGGGTCAGAGAAAGTCTGTGGCATTACTTTAAGGTTATTAAATAAGGATGCACTTGTTTGTACTGACTTAGAACTATTGGGTACATCAGAAGTGAGGTTATCTTCCTTATTAGGAGTGCTTACATAACGAACAGGAGTAACGAATCTGGAACAATTATTATTATTATTTACATTGTCAGAAATAGATCTATCACCGCATGACATACGAGAAGGTAACAGGAAATTCGTCTCATTTTCTTTCACAACAGTCGAAACAATGCTTTTCTCCACATTATTGATAGTCTGTTCAGCATTTAATAACAAATGAGATGCAGAATTTCTAACAGAATTAGCATCCAAACAGGCTTAACGCCAATCGTTATTTGTAGAACTGACACTATTCGATAACACGACAGTATCACACTTATCAGCACTATTATTTCGAGACAACGCACGATCATACAATCCTGACAACTTAGTACGCAAGATAGACAATTCTTTAGAAAATAAATCATCTTCATTAGACCATACGTTTATAAGATCAGACAACCTCAATAGGCAATGTAAAGCCCGATGCTTTACCCTATTAATTTGGGACATCGATGGTTCACTTTCCGTTTCCAACACAGTCATATCATCAAACAAGCTCTGAACAGATGGTATGACGCAAGACTTACCCACTTTCCAATGTCCATGTTTAATATCCGGGACAGAAATATTACCATGCTTTAACTCTCTTAGTAAATTCAGATCCAATTCATACTGGGCACGAGGAATGCCACCTCGAATTAGTACTTCATATCCTATCTCACCACACTTCAAATAGTAATAATTAGACAGATCTCGTCTTTCCATTTTGGGCCATAATACGATACATGAAACACAAGAATACAATATTAATTACATTCACCAAAATAATAACATTCAATAATTACGGTTGCCACTAGTGTACTCCCCTCCAAACCTAGGCCCTAAATCAGCTCCAAAATAAGCAAGAGAAGGACCTAACCACGCTACTGCGCGGACACTTGTCACACGCCCTCCAAAAGAATAGACGGTAACTAAATTGGAAGGACTGACCCATAAATAAAACCCCAGAGGATACTGCCATTGGGACTAATTTAGAGCCTAAAGCGTAGAATGGAAAACACAGTATACCTTTTCATGACAACATCTATTAAAACATTCACGTACATTTTATAACATAAATATAAAATACCAAACATGCATATAAATAATATAAAAGGTGTAGTTTTCACAAGGTACAGTCACTTACTTTCAAAACGGTAGCTTCAATCATATGACCTTTAGGAAAGGATTTCAGTCTCATTACAATACGGTATTCCGTCAAATATGTAGTCCATAACCTTATTATCTGTTACTTTCTTCATAGTAGCTACCAACTTCAAGATACGTAGACTAAGCCAGCTCCTTAGCATGCAGAACAGTCGATCTGGTCCGTAGATTCAATTATTATATCAAATATTCTTCCACGATGTCATTTAATATCCCACTTATGTCGGATAATGTCGTATTATACAAAGAATTCACCGTTTCCAGAACATTTGGTTTCAAATCAGAATTCACTTCTCGACCAGCATAAAAATCAACGTTCTTCCCATCATGGCTACCGTGATCTTCTTCTCTTTACATAACAGCTGACTGTTGGAGACCAAGCAACAACAACAAAATTCCATTTCGATGGCAAGTGCCTAGCGCGCCTAGCAATTGACTACTTCACATTACTTATGTAATATTGCAGACAATGCCGGTATACTACTAGTGAAAGGGATAAAAGGAAATTACAAATAAAACAAGTTAAAAAACCCTGTTCACTGAACCTAAATGAGTTGCCAACATCACATGAGAAATCATGGGCTGGGCACAGAAAATAACCTAACAGATTCCAAGACAACATATGTACCAAAATAAAGATGGCTTACACATTACCTTTCTCTTAGAACCGGATCGATACTTACAAGTAATTCAGTTGCAAAATATAAGGCATGACCAACATAAAACGATGGCCTTTCGAAGATTCCATAAACTTGCATTAGCCAATAAATAATTAGTATTATTAAGTAGGAATTTCAAAACAGCACAATTCACTTCAAATCAGCCCGCCACATAAATCTCCGATCTCTAGTCGTCCCTCAGTTGGTACACACGATGACAAGAAAAAACTGCTTTGCCTTTCACAATAGAAATATTAAAATGCAAGCTATTCCACGGTGTCTAAACATTAGTAGGCCATAATTCTTCAAGTTTAGAGTAATGAGTAACCACCAATTAGCCAAAGGCTATTGGTTTATGATCTCGACGATTAGCTGCTACATTTTACGTCTCTCTTGTCCTCGTGAAAATCCAACACTCCATTTTTACATCGATAATAATCAACGTCGTTCTACTGTGTCTTTTACAATTACCGCAGTAAAGGTTAACTAGCTACAAATGTCAGACCAAAAAGCAACAAGTTCACAAGTCTTCACCAGAGAGAGCAGATATCGGCGACCAAACGGGGAATCCAGTCGCTCCTGACCTCTAGCGTCTCAGTTAGGAACTAACATGCAAGCAAGCCAGAAGTTCTCTTCACTAGACATAATCACAAGCGTACTTTCTGATGAGGCCGATAGAACCGCGTCAGTAATGATGTCTGCTTCTCTCCCACTGTGGTAGTGGTCATTCTTCTTGTTCCGGCACTTTGATCTCCTTCGCATGCGGTAACCCTAGATCTTCCGTCATATAGTAGTTCCTCAGAACGGCTCCTTTACATCATGGGGGCCCTTATCTCATCATCCCCATCGAAGATAAGTAGTTAATCACTCTGTACATGTGGTCGTTAGAATGATGCATTGTAGATGATTATTTTCACTTGAAAATATGCAATTGTGACACTGCTTTCACTGAAGCTAATATTTTTGATAAGAATAAATTCACAGATTCTACACAGCGCAGATGTTATCAAAAATGCCCATGCACTATCTGCTTTTCACTTCACATATTTTACTATCACTGAATCTCGTGGCTTCTACGTAATCCACGGTTGAAATTGCTCGCATCAGCGGCTGTCATGATTTTCACTATTTGTGGCGTTCAAACAAAACACTTGAACGATTATTTGTTCACAGATTCTAATATATTTCGTGTCCCTCGTGGACATAGTATTTCATAGAGCACGTGGTTAAAATATGGTGTTCCACGGCGTAAAGATTTTCACTGTTTTCACAAATTCACTGATATTATCGTTTAACCACATACAGGCTTTAAATTCCACTCGATTGCACACTAATAAATTCATAAAGACACAACGATGAGCGTTGATTATATTATTCGCCTACTGGTGGTCTGTTTCCTCGTCTTAGCAAGACGGACTATGCAACACGTCCTATATGGACGGTAAACCATAATCGAATGCAAGGTGCGGTGTTCCTCGTTGCTGGATCTAGTGAATACTTGAGTCATTCAGCGACTAATTCCTTCCGGTTCGCGTGTCTGCGAAGATAATACCTTAGCGTAAAATAAAAACACATTCACCTGAATGTTTAAAATATGCAGAATTACGAAATGAGATTATCTGAGCCTTGTAGAAAGTTGAGACATGTTAATAAGGACTCAGATAAAAATAAAGTAGATTTCTTCAAAGTCAATAGTGCAAGGATGATGCATCCCATTAACAAAATGCGTTGCAATGAAAAATATCACTGAGCATGAGCTCAGCGGGCTCATCATCAAGTACCCTAAGTAGTTTTAGCATAAACTGATACGCAGAATATAAAGATTTCCTATCAATTTACTTAGGAGGAACATTTTGATAACATTGTAAAGAACTAACTATATTTAAAAAGAATAGAATATTACTATAACGAGAGGATCTCATACGACTTTTGAGTTAAATATCTGAATTTCTATATAGCAATGCTTACAATTGAACCCATAGTTCGTTTAGACTTCACTGCTTTACGCATTATAAGACTTAGTTGCATATTAAATTTGCCATCAGATTTTGGTTAACATGTGTCCTCCAATGGGACATATTTTTACAGGATTACAATATCTGTCACATATAACATTATAGATGTGTTCTTTCTATTAGTGTCTTTTCATTTTGTGAGCTTACAACTAAACACATATATCACTCGCATTAAATGAATTGTTGCATCTCTCTTGTTGTCCGACAAGTCGCGGTGCGTAACTGGACCTCTCTCAATCATCTTCTTCTTGACTGAACATGGGTCTTCTATTCAGCAATATGGCTGTTGATTTCTTTATCTATCTCTGCAAGCGTAACTCGACCTCACCTTGCTCTCGTCCTGTATCAACATAAAAAATACATTATAAGCACTAGCAGTATCAAGAAAGATGGGAGAGGTTCCAAGAATACATGAATCTAGGGTCTTTCTATATGCAAAAATGACAGCAACAAAAATGTTTTTCTATTTACTTAAGAATGCAATAATTTACACTGTCAAGGGATAAATTATTATCCAGTGAATCTAGTACATATTATTTTCATTTATCTATTTTCAAGCGGTTTCCTCATGGGATAAATGTTAATGAGATTATGAACATGACACGGGACTTATTCGTACTATATCTAGAGTTAGTTATTGTACAGTTTTGAAATTTAAAACATTGCCTTACACTAATAGGTTTCCTTTATGTTACCCGTTCTCTTGGTTATCGAAGTTGTGGCTCTCCTTTTCGTACTGGGGGTTGGTATTGATGAATTGATGACCTCGATGTACTACCAATCACACCTTGGTGGTTAACTGAATAAGGGTGACGAAAGTCTTCTTCACACGTTCAAGAAGTAAGCGGTTCACTCATGGTTTTTGCTTCCCGAGATGGGTCGCTTTCCAATTTTACTATACAAGGTATGACAACAGAAGTCAACCTACGCGTTATCTCGATCGAACCTCGTCCTTTAAGATATACAATGACAGTATCCCAGTTGCTAAGCATATCAACGGCTATAACCGCTAGGTAACCTGCCGGGAAGTCGACTACTAAAAATGTTGCCATTAAGACGCTAAATTTTGGACCTAAGTCCAGTAATACGCGTTGTTCGCCGTACACTTCTAGTAATGCTTCTGAAATTCCTTTGATTTTTAAGCTATTCTTTAATATAGGCATTTTGGAAACTCCTCTCTGTAATAATGAAACCTGTTCTCCAGTGCAAATAACAATAGTTCCTGTCACATCTTCTATAGTTCCAAAGCACACCAATTCATTCGCATACTCATCTATTTTACTGTTATCAATTTGGGATCCAACCGCTACGACTGGGTTTGCGCTGTTCCTTGTCAGTTTAATTTCTTCGCGATTTACCTGCGAGGTTATTGAACCGGGGTCTTCATCGAGACCTCTTGACCATTTGGGTAATTCTGAGTACGTGTCTCTGCATTGTTAGGGTTTCTGTTTCTACATTCATGACTCGTATGACCCTTCTTATGACAAGAAAAACATTCAGCATCTCTCGTGAAATGTTGCTGGTTCGCATCCTGTGCCGAGCAGGTTCCTTAGGCATGCAATGTCGTGCGATATGACCATGTTTACCGCATCGTGAGCGATCTTCATTGGTAACCAACACCCTGCGTTCATTTTTAGGAGGTACAGGGGTCGAACCTAGGTGTCGTGTGCGAGAAAGGGCAATTAAGACTGCGTCGCTCAGACATGTGGGAGGGGGTAAATGAAGAAGCGTGTAGAATCCTACCTGACCGGACAGTTCTTTAAGAAATGCTGTCAGCACTTGAGAATCTACTAATTCAGCTGCTCGGGGCGAATCATAATTCATGCCAGATAATACCCTGGTCTATTGCCGGAAGTCGTTCTGAGTAATCTTGTATGGGTTCTTCTGCCTTCTGCTTTGCGCTGGTTAACTTTTCAAAGTAAGAACTGGTATATGTTCCCTTTGTAAATCTCTCATGCAATTTTTTTGCGAAATTCTTGATAAGAATTAAATACTACGTGCTTAAGGGACACTTTTACGTATGTGAGGGCCGAACCTGCGAGTTTTTGCTTAGCGAGACAAATTTTGTCGTGATCACGCCAACCATTCAAATCTCCTACCTCCTGTATGGCGTCTAGTAAGTCTGATACTCGGCTCTGACGTAAGCTAGGATCAAATACCGGGATCGTTCCTGTTCAGTTTGGACGATCTGAAGGTAATTCTACGGGGATCGTGTCATTAAATTCGGATCTACTTTCGTTATTAACATTGACACGGTCTATCAACATGTCAATAGCTTCCTGTAAGGTGACTTCCTGTCCATCTATGCTTCCGTTGGTAGCCATGGTACAATTAAATCAATTTAAATTAAATTAAATCAAGCAAAATCAAATCAAATGAAATATATTAAATCAAAACAATCATTCAAACGAATGTTTACAATGAACCTATACAATCCTAACACACGACGTAATTGGAGACTGAACACATTTCCTACGATATCATCTATTAAATTCACACGATTGTAGACACCGTTATTTGCAACAAACGGAGACAAGTCTTGGACATTACATGCAAGAAAACGTATCAAAATGAATGTTAGACAGTATTAAAGAGATATATTAGTACGCCATTAGGCTATGTTACGTTTTTTAAAAATATCTATAAAATCACAAGACAACAACAATGACAGCACTTAGACTCTCTGAAATGAGGGTAAGGGGATGACTGAAGCAATAAAATCAACTTACAAGTATCCCACCCATCGCTGCCACCAATCTGTAACGATAAGGCCGACGAGGCTTTATGTCATGCAAGTGAACGCCGGCTCTCAACCGTGTCTGGCCAGGTACGTAGCTGTTTACTACACATGAATTATAAGTCAATTGAGTACCCGGCGAAACACTAAAACCAAGAGCCGAATTTCACCTGTTTCCACGACCCGATATTGTGAAAAATAAGGATCTCCCAGAGCTGAGACAGTCGTTACTTGTAATTTATATTCAGGGAGATGGGGTGGATGGTGATTATTGTTCAGGGCCTTATATTATTCCACTCAAGGCAAATGGGGTTAGAATTAAAATATGCGTGGAAGCTAAATATCCACTTTCTTATCTAAAACTACACTGGTTAGAACATCAATATATTTTTGTTAATAAGCGTTATAATAAGCCAGAGTGGTCTTTATCAGCAATCCTAGCAGTGATGCCTAATCGTTCTGGTTAAACGATTGGTGGGTGTTACGTAAGCTTCTTACCATAAACTTTTAAGTTGAGCAACGCATGAGCGTTGGTCCTGATACCAGCCTTTCTTCGGTGATGGACCGTCACAGGCGTCCCGGTTAGATGATCACAGTAAAACAGGCCATGAGCGGCCCAATACATTCCATTATAACACATTACTTGCATCCCCACCACTTCAAGTTTTCTCCACTGGTCATAATAATCTTCCGTTTCGATTGGTTAAAATTGTAATTACAGTACTCGAAAACGGGGGGGGGGGGGGGGAGGAGGGTCGCTGAGTCTGCGAGACTCGCGTGTACCAGATATACCTTCGTAAGCATATTGATACGTAACGAAGTTCATAAGAACTATTGTGGTAATACAGAGGGCTTAAGGGTTGACACGCTAAGATTTAGTTACACGATACAACTAATTAGATTTGGAAGCTGACTGTGTGAAATAAAATATATAATGGCAGTATCAAAACTAATGTGCTTCCTGTAAGGTGACCTGTGAAGGAGCCCTGTTTCGCTTGCAGTAAATTGATACTGTAAGGAAACTCTCTTACCAGGCTTAGCGACATGCTTGTAATGAAACAGGGTTTCAAACCCAGGAATTCCACTTATAATATGGCGATGGCGCACGCATCCACTGTGTCACATATGCACAATCGCTTATTTCGTGCTGTAAAAGGATTAACACTTTCATCCGGAAAATCTGTTAATCCAATATCTCCAACATTAAAAACAGAATTGTCTGTATAATATATGTTCACTGCGTGAACACCACATCATTGAAGAGTAGAAGCGAGCTCAGTTCCTCTTATATGAGGAAAATTGCATAGAAATGAAAGTGCTGAAAGTCCACCAGTTAATTTTTGACTAGTTAGATCTCGTGATCGCAAATGTATTAATCCGTTTCTCTTGTCATCTAACAAAGCGAAATTAAATGCTTTTCAGTTGGTGAACACGAATGTTTGCATATTGTATAGGGTGATATTCCCTAAGCCTAAAACAAATTACATGAGGTTAAAATAATCTCGTGGATAACTAGTTTCGATCATCATAAGATGCATTTCATTTATACCTTTAAATCTACGTCTACGATAATGTGTGTAATGAAATTGTCTCCTTACAGAATGTTTTAGTTGCATACGATTAATGTGCACTTGTCCTGAATTGTTAGAGCTATGAGACTTGATATTATAATGATAGTGGCTATTAACCGACAGACAGTAGTTCGAGCATTACGTACTCTACACACGAACATTCTATCTTCCACAGATCAGTGAACACACTAACAAGACATACATTCGGAGCGTCACTCAATCAATATGGTAACATGATGATAGAAAAGTCAACTCATCATGGAAAGATACCATACGTATGCCACACTTGCGGAGCTGACTTTAATCGGAAAGTTAATTTCGTGAAACACATGTTTATTCATAGTGGTCTTAAGCCATATTCCTGTGGTACGTGTGGAGCTACGTTTACCCAAATCGGCAATTTGAATAGACACGTGACTATCCATAGTATTATAAAGCCTCATTCATGTACTATATGCCAGTCAAACTTTAATCGCAAATGCGATTTGAAAATACACATGATGTTGCATAGTGGTTTAAGACTACATTCATGTAACACTTGCGAAGCAAACTTTGCACGGAAGAATAATTTGCTGGAACACATGGTGATCCATGGTGGTATAAAGCCACATTCCTGTGGCACATGCGGAGCAAGATTTTTTACGAATAGCAATTTGAATCGACACCTATTAATACATAGTGATCTGAAACCACATTCCTGTGATACCTGTGGACGAAGATTCTCTGAAAAAAGCACATTGAAGAAACACCTGGTTATGCATAGTGGTGTAAAACCACCT
This sequence comes from Meconema thalassinum, assembly GCA_946902985.2. Lineage (NCBI taxonomy): Eukaryota > Metazoa > Arthropoda > Insecta > Orthoptera > Tettigoniidae > Meconema > Meconema thalassinum. Next base: position 151,842,766 of record OX336397.1, read on the forward strand.
TCCTGTGATAGTTGCGGACGAAAATTTGCTGCGAAGAGCAGTTTAAAAAGACACATGGTAATTCATAGTGGTATACTGAAATTATAGTGTTGTCCAATTGTTTTTATTCAAACCACCATCGATACGGGTAAGTATAAGTGTCGGTATGAAATATGATATTAGAGTTATTTGGCCATATATGAGTAAATCTACGACAATTGTTCAGTAGGAAACGATAATCGAAGAGTGATTCCTTAGAGGTCACAGACTAAGATCACTTTTAAACCTCTGTTCACCACGGAGCTTAATAAGAACGTAACAAGGGGGGGGGATATAGTACGCGATGCCGATCTCAGTATCAACGAGAATATAACATCTGCGCAGTATATAAATGTGACATTTCTTATAATAAAGTATAACATATGGATGATGCCATAGAATGTGAGAAATGCAACAAATAGCAGTATCAAGAGTGCTTGCTAACATTGGTATGCTATGATGTTTAAGCCCAATCTAATAAAAGGAAAAATAAAGATAGATGCAAACATTGAAGAACTAGGACAATAAATGAATTCGGTTGTTGACCTTATCAACGAATCCAAACCAAGATTATTACAATAGAGGATTGAGAATGAGTATGAGTACAGATAGGCAAACAGTTTTAAAACAAGTTGCAGCACCGCGTCAAGGGACGATCATATCTGGTACCTTTAATGACAAATCCCAATCCTACAATGTAGAATCCCCATCTCTTAATAAGGAAATCCAAGAGATGAGAGTAGCTACAAAGGGAAGACGGATTATCTAGATGAGGATGAACCAAACAACACACCATGGAGGACAATACAATATTAAAGAAGAAAGGACGCCCTGCGGGTTCCTAGATCCACAGTGGTTATTGCGACAAAAGAAGGTAGTGAACAACAGGCGGGAGACAAAACAGCATGGCCTTATTTGGGGAAATTAGGAAAGAATGCAACACAAAAAATGTGATAAATTATGTACGCGAAAACGGAGTAAATGTGACGATCTCAACAGCAAAGGGTTTCAAGGTGGGAATGTCTTTTCAATATCTCGAAATGACAGAAACCCCAAGTAGTGTATTTGTCAGAATATTTCGTTTTCTTCGAGGATACGTCCCAAGAAAACAGCAAGCAGGATCACTGCAATAAAAACATCAGATTACTACCACTGTAGGAACAAAAATGCCGTACCCTACTTCGATCAGAGAAGATTGGATAAAACTGACGTCTTCATAGTGACAGAAACATTTCTACGCAGACCTCTCGATATTCTAGGCTTTTACGGAATCCACTCTAATGCAAACCTACAAAAGGAAAATTAGAAGGGGGAGTCCTTTGCTTCTTCAGAGATACACTTGGGAAAATAAAGGAGTTCTTCAAAGAAGAAAAGATGGTAATCGCAAAAACCTTAGAATTAATATTAATTTGTCTATAGATACAACCACTGCCTCAACAGAGGATATTATAGAAAAACACTCAACAGCCTTCCAATATTTTTCAGATGAAGAATATGTCATTATCGCAGGTGACGTTAATTGCACAATAGATTAACCAAATCGCCAATCAGAAGTAGTGATACAAACCCTGGCAGATGATGGATTTAAACTAGCATCTAAATGAGAAGCTTAGATATATTTTGCTTACAATGGCGCTTGCAAGATTGACTTAATTTTCTTCAAGGCACGAAGCATTGCTAAAAAAGAACATGTAGTTCCGTGAAGAACTATACAGCCTATTTTCATATATCCTACTCATGTTAATTGCCACTATCAACATACAAAATTTCAGTTTGATTGCTGTAATAGATTCGTAGATATTGAGAACCGACTAAATATTTCGGATGGTCGCCATGTTGGACTTTATATATGTAGGTCCTAGAGTTATGTACTGTTACATGAAGATTATTGTGTACGTGTAGTATTCAAACTTCAATCGCATGATTAGGACACAAGAAGTAAAAACAAGATTTTAAAATTTCGCACAGCTGCCATCTTGTGGTTATGGAAACAATTGAAATAAATTAGATGCCAGTGAATTAACAATCGTATAAGGATTTACTGTACCAAGTTTCACTGCACACGGATGGTTAAATTGCGAGAAACGTTCATGTGAATATTTATACTTCGCGTCGCCGCCATGTTGAATTTGTGATCACCAGGTTATTGAACGTCCTATAGGTGAACATATGTTCATAGCCCCTATGAACAAAAAATATTCAGTTTGATTGCTATAATAGATTCGTAGATATTCAGAGCCGTCTAAATATTTCGGATGGTCGCCATGTTGGATTGTTAAATGTATACGCCATAGAGTCATGTACCATTAAAGGAAAATTATTGCGTAGGTTCATTATTCTAACTTTCACTTCGATCGCATGATTACGACACAAGAATTATAAACTTAATTTTACAATTCGCACAGCCGCCATCTTGAGCTTATGTAAAAAATTGAAATAAATTAGATACCAGTTTATTACAATGTTTATAAACATTTCCTGTACCAGATTTCATTGCGTTTGGAACATAAAAACGCAAGAAAGGTCTATTTAAATTTTCAAATTCGCTTGGCCGCCATGTTCGTTTTGTAGTTAACCGGTTTTTGAGAATCTTAGAGATGAACTTTCAGTAATGCCCTTCATCTCCGTACAAAATTTCAGGGTGATATCGCTAATAGTTTCAGAAATGTAGAATGCCGGTGAAATATTTCGCACAGCCACCATCTTGTGGTTATGTAAACAATTGAACGAGGTTAGATGTCGGTGCATTACCGTGTGTATAAGCATATACTGTACCCAGTTTTATAGCGTTTGGTTGGTTAAATCGCGAGAAACGTCTATTTAAACGCCGCAACTTCGCTTGGCCGCCATGTTGGTTTTGTAGTTACCAGATTTTCAAGAGTCACATAGGTGAACTTCTAGTAGTTTTCTTTATCACCGTAAAAATTCCCGGATGATATCGGCAATAGTTTCGGAGATATTGAATGCTGGTGTAATATTTCTCACAGCCGCCATGTTCGATTGGTGAGACGTAACAAAATTTGAAGGGCACGGTCGGGGTCACCCTGAGTAGTGCTATGAAATTACCGAGTTTCATTGAAATCGCTCCAGCCGTTTAGAATTTATTTGGTGGGGGGGGGTCCCACACACACCTCTCTCTCTCTCACACACACACACACACGGACAAAAGGTGATCTCATATGCCTATTTTTTCAAAATTGAAAATAGGCTAAAAAAAATACTAGAGACACTGTGGAACTCCAAAGAAGCACCTATAAATAACACCTTCCCACGAGCACTTATATTGAACTAAACAGACCCCACACAGCAGCGAGACTTATTGAAAGAAATAGAATATCGAGAAAAATGGATGTAGAAATAGTTAATGGGGCAGAAGAGATCATTGAAGCGAAGAATATGATAGATGAAGGTTTCATAAATGAAGCGAATCATAAATTTACTTCAACAAGCCGCCCTTCCAGTCAAAAACGAAGAGCCCTAAAATGGTTCGACAGAGAATGTTAGAACGTTAAAATCCCTCAGTATGCCTTCCTTCGTAGAGGACGGAAAGCCGGTGGGAATGTTAAACACTTATGGCATGTAAAAGAGCCTTCCACTAACTACAATTGTGTGAAGCTAAACTTTGTAGGTTAGATTTTATATACGCTCTTGACGTTCCAACGTTCGTTGCCAGGTGCTGATTGCGGTCACATCTAGTAGCAAAGTTCGCAGATAGGTGTCGTTGATTGTAGTATTTGGTAGCAAAAGTAGAACCTAGTTGAAATTGATCGTCTGCAGTCCCTACCTGAATTACAGATAACACACACTAATACAGCCATCACAATTAACACTGGTAATCTGACAGATTCTACACACACCCAAAGTACATGGGGCTACATTACCGTGTTGTCGCAGCCCCTAGACTGAAGAACCAAGCAATCAGAAAATGTTACTTGACAAGAATGGAAACGCTTATAGCATTATTCAATGCGAGGAAGAATGAGACACAATGGGTCTTACAAATCTACACGCAGATTATATTGTTTAATTTTTTCGCCATAATATGTTTATTGTATTGCATTAATGCGGTTAAGTGTAAGAGAGGGCCAAGAGCCCTTACTGCGCCACCAATAAAGGCAATTATAATAATAATAATAATATCGAACTTGAGGCAAGAAAATTAGCAGAGAAAGCAGAAGTTCAACCCTTCAAAGCGCTAAAGGAATATACAAAACCAAAGGCAACGGAGATTCCCATACAAAAGTGGGAGGAAACCTTCACAATGATAGTAAATAATACGCCTTCAATACTTTCACATCAAGCACAAGAGGATCAATATCAACATTGCAAATAACACACGAGATGGTAGGCGCCACAATAAGAAAGACAAAGAATAAAATAGCTTCCGGGCCCGATCGGATATACATCGAGCACATGAAAACATCATCACAAATACTCCCACTGTGGACGGACATATTGAATTTATGCCTATTGACGGGATCCATGCCCGATTGTTGGAGGACATCTCGAATAAAAATAATATTCAAAGGGAAAGGAAGCACGGATGATCCAAACAGATATAGAGGAGTGGCTAAAATTTTCATGAAAATCCTGACAGAAATACTTGTCAATTTGGATTTCGCAATGCGAAATGCACAATTCACGCTGTGAAATATCTACTTGACGTTAGGCACAGAATAACGAAACCCAAGGAAAAGCACTACACAATCTTCGCAGATTACACTTAAGCATTTCATAAAATAAAGAGAGACCTACTGATAACAAAAATTAAGGAAATGATCGGTGACATGCATAATTATAGAAAAACATACTACTCTATAATTTCATAGGAATTCACTACGGAGTCACACTGTCAAAATGTTTGAAGCAGACAAATGGCGTGTTGCAGGGTGATCCAATAAGCCCACTGCTACTTTAACGTAGCCACAGCGGATATAACGCAGATCATCAAGGATGCAACGGAAACCTCGCTTCTTATGTACGCAGACAACATGATCCTGGAATCAAATGACAAGGTGCAACTCCAGGAAACCCTGGATGATCTACAAGGATGGGTGGTTAAGAATGAATTGAATATAAATATGGAAAGATCAGTCCAAATGACATTTAGAAAAGCGGGAAAACCACAATGAAGGACACGTTATCATTGAGAGGAGAGCAGCTGATAATTGTAAACAAATTCAAATACCTCGGAGTAACACTTCAGATCTCAGGAACCTCGTTTAGCAATCACGTCCATGAGAGAACCACTGCAGCTGTCAAAGCAATATACAATGTAAATAATTTATTCCAACTATCGTTAAGCACATAAATTATGTTCCGTAACGTCAATATCACTGATTGCAACTAATAGAATCAACATTATTTGGGAAGAACTGACTCTCACCGGCCTTGAAATGATTCAAAAAGTAAATCAAGATTCCCGAAACATGTCCTATAAGTGGGCAAAACAGCGCCTTCAAGACTGGTTTATGAATTTGCCAGGGAATCATTCCACATCGAAGATCTCGGATTAAAATGATATTTCCACATACCGGACCATACGTTGAACTTATAAAAAAGAGAACCTCGATGAGTAGTCAAGAAAACTAAGTAGCTATAAATTAATGTTAATCATTTTCAGCATAGTGGCCATCAGTAACTATCAATTTCGGAGTAAGCAAATTATCTTTGTGTTTGAGTTGTTAAAAAATGTAAATAAATGTATTTGCTGATGTTTCGATGGCAATGAAGGGACACAATATTCATGTATTGTTCTAAAATAAATGTTTCCTCGTAGTACCATGCTTTCGTTGAAAGAAACCTGAACATCCTTAGTCGCCGGAAGGCATTTGCACATCATAATTTGACCATGCTATTCGCTGAACCGTTTCTAGTGAAGAGACATGGAGAGGATTTTACACACTCTTGAATGAAATATTCTGGGAACTTTACAGGGAAAGGGAGTTTGTATAATTCCGTACGTTATATTCCGTGAAAGTTATCATTAGAGGGGTAGGTACATCAATCAATATATGTTCTGTGCACGTCCCAATGATACGTTCTGGGAATTTAATTTGTATACGATTTTTGTGTACCTAATATGATATTGTGCCCAAATCCAGTTGCCTAGATTGAAGGGTACAAGGCCAAATCCAGTTGCCTAGATTGAAGGGTACAAGCCGCGAGCCTAGATTTGGGGGAACAGGCCACGATGATAAGTCCAGAAGGGGATGTTTGAATAGTGCGCGCCGAACCTTCTTAGAAGCTTTTCGAATGTTTTGACAGCCAAGAAGTGGGTAAGTGACGTAGGACGAGAGCATCATAGTCGAGGCTATATGTCACTAAATATTCTCCGATGAGATGGAAACATGAAACCTATATCCGATTACTGGCACGGACAAGGGAAGAAGAATGAGCTTTGTTTCAAAGAAATTGATCGAGCGGAAGCCGAGTTATGAGCTGTTTTAGATTTCAGCATTTTCTCCGCATTGACCTCGAACCGGCCAGCCTAGGAGTATATAAGGCGTGTCTCCCAGGCACATGTATGTTCACTTCGTCATCAGCACTCTGTTACCTTGGACGTGTTACTCTACGTAAGCGCTCTAGCCGCTTAACTCTCGACAATCTACGAACATCGTTACTATCACCAAGCACATGGTTGCTTTAATCTTCGAATTACAGCACAAGCTGTGGACTTTGAAATTTTCTACAGTACATGGTTACTGAAAGTGTTAAGCATTTCAAGTGAGTTTCGAACTTTTCTACGTTATCACCGAGGTGATATAAGTCTGTGGCACTTGGTAATTTCTTACCGCTACAACTTGGACATATGATAGACATTGTCTATATTTCTTTCTACAGTCCACAATCACTTATAGCTGGATTATTTATATCCAACAGTCTAGGGTCAAGTTTTAGTCTTGTTCGTTGGACCAGCCAAGATAAGTCAGTAATCTTAATACTATTCTTGCATATTACAATTCAAAAGCCGATAATGGGAATACAGGTTTGCCTTGTGTGACCTAAAGAGTGAGAAGCTCTGCCCAACCAACTCAACAGAATTCGTAATTGTGCTGAATAAGTTTGTGAGCGTACTAGAATACTGATTATATCACAGTTGGGTCATGGTAATTATTTTCAACATAGCACGTTTAGATCAGACCCCTGTCAACTTCACTTCAGCTTTTGAAGCTGCCAACATTTTTCTGCAAGATATTATGAACGCCACCATGTCTGTGTAGACAGCTTGTGGGTATAAAATGGGAGCCGATACGAGATAATAAGTACGCGTCCTAATGAGACAGACAACAGGAAGACTGAATAATCTGGTTCAGTCCAGACTTCTAACATCAAGACCTACAAGAATGTAAGCTGTTTACATTATTTCTATGCGTAGTTAGTTGGATTTTCTCATATTTTCTACAGTCTTGCCAACACATATTTTTTCTCTAGTCATCGATATGTTTATTTGATGTTGCAAATATTTTTCTTTCGAAATTTGAGCTTGGATCTGAGTCGTTTTTACTCAGACTTCAATGATTCGACATTTATGGACGAGCAGAACGAGCATTTATTTTATTTTGATATTTTTTCTTATTGCTGTCATTAGCCGCCGTAATTTGAGATTTAAGAATTAATCCAAGTTGAGGAATGGATAGTTATCAATTATTTGGAAATTGAGGGTGATATTCCCCGAACAGTTTAACAACTTTAAACCCATTTTTGGTTGAGAACATAATAATAATAATAATGTGATGTAATAATAATTATTTTTCATTTTTCTGAAATAATAATAATAAACATTGGTGATTTCTAATAATCATTTTCTGGTTGTATGATTAATGCAGTTGACATTTGAAGTCATATTCTAAATCGAATATTTGTTAATTCCGAAGGTTAGTGATTAACGCATGCCCACATATAAATAACAGATTAATTCAGTGAAATTATTTCACGTTTGCATTACATATTAAAGCTTTGAGAAGACACGGAAAGAAGTGAAACGGGAAGCTAAGCATGTATAAAGCAGGGTTTTTGCTAGAGTTTATATAAAATAAAATCATTATGGAGCAACGTCTTTCAAAACGTTTTTGCTAATATTAACACAGTGTGGATGTTTCAAACTGATGGTAAAATTATTGTCAATATTGTCGTAAACTCATTGGTGAGGTTTACTGATTTCTGAATCTTCCATTTATCGTAACAAGCAAAGGGTTGATTATTTTGTACAATTTGGGAAGATGTCATTGTGTGTTTGCAGAAAGTTATATGCCATTCTGAGTGCGCAATCTAAGTCGCAGGAATGAGGTTGTTGTAAAATGGAGCACCAATTATATTGTAGGTTGGGTGTCTTTGATGTAGTAAAGGAGTCGTTTTATCCACACTTTCGTCGCAATATAACCACAGGTTATTTTGTTGAACCATCATTATTAATTTACAGTTGATCCACGTGTTTAAAAATATTTCTAGTAATTGCTTATCCGAAAATTTGTTGTTGTTCTACTAGTTCCCTTCATTCAGGAAAACTTTATCGTTGTCTAAATGCTGATTATAATTCTGTGATATGTATCACGTGTGAATCGTATGGGCCGATGCTGTTATTTGAAATTGTTACTTATTAACAACCACTATAAGCTGAAAGGATTTTTCAGATCCTATAAAAATAAACACACATTTTTGCAAATAAGTTGATGCTTAACATGTTTGACATTTTGTCAAAATTATTCTTTGATAATAATAATAATAATAATAATAATAATAATAAATTGTTTCATTATAAAATATTCTGAATGCTATTTCAAATTTCCTAATTAATATTTTCAAGGGATAATTAATTGATTTATTGATTGAATCCATGTGGAATGGAATTTATATTTTTTATAATTATATTTTTCATTGAGTCAAATTTTTGAATAGACTTTGGATTGAGATCTATGATTCAATAGATATTTTCTGTTCTTCGAATCTAAAAATGCACAAAGTCCATGTAAATTATATTGTATTCTATTTATTATGATCAACTTTGTATTTAAACCAACTCTGCATCCTAAAAGTGTTAGTAAAAAAAATGCTACGATATTTTTGAGAAAAGAACAGTGAAAAGTGATAATTTTTTCAACAAGTGATAATTTTTCTTATTGATCTTCAACGTGTGAATGCTAAATGATTTAGGGATCAGTATAGACGATTGACTTTGCGCTGATAAAACCCTACCCCTGTATATAATTATGTAGAACGAAGTCAACAGGACTGATATTTTGACCTCTCGTCTCAACTATTTTATTGTTCATGTGTTGGCGACATTGTATTTTGTGTATATAAACTATGTTTCTCCAGTTATCTTTTATGCCATTTTGGGCATATTTTTCCTGTCATTTTAAAATTTTTAAATAAAATGAGATAATTTTATGGTATGCAAACCCGTTTCATAAATCTCCTTCTATCCTTATTGTTGCATCGAGCCGAAAATCAGTTAAGCATTTTTTGTTGGGTCTTTGTATTCGACTTTAACCCATCTGGCGCCCCGGGATATTTTGATTCTCGTGCTGACTGATTTTTGGTGAAATGCATATGTGGTCGTCCGGATTTCGGTCTAAACGGGCACAATATGATTTGGGAATGTTTGAGTTCCCTGAAATAGTTGAGTGCTTATGATAGCATGTATTGTGAAGAGTAGTGTGTTGATATTGACTGGGTTATCTTAGAACTTAAAAGGTTCATTCTGGCTCCGTACTGATAAACTAATTAGTAAAAACAGGTTAATGGTTCCGCCTGATCAATACATTTATTAATTATGATCATTGTGTGGTGATTGGTCATTAGTGGGACATGTTTAATAAGTTTGGTTATTAATCGTTGGTAAAATAAGACGGATTAGAGGCCAATCTCTGCCATTGCAAGTGTTGAAGTTATGCACTTCATAAACTTTCTATTTGGCAAGATAAAATTTCAGCGCAGTGACTTCATTGGTTTTATTATCTTTATATTGCTGGTGAAGTATTGAGGAATTAAGTGTTCCTACTGCTGATTCCAACAAAGGTGTTCTGAACTGTTGCAGTCGTACCAAACCGGTACCGTACATTTGTGTTTTCAATAGCATCTAATGACCACCGTGAGGGGTCTGTCGAAAGTGTTTATAGGCCTAGTTCCTAAGACTTTTGACATAACTCATATTAAGCGTAAAATGTTTCAATCTCTCTTTATGGTGCACAATACAAGATTCGATTTTAAGGGAATTTTTAAGTGTTACGCAAAAAATAATCTTGTATCGTTCTCTGTCATATCGGCTGATGAGGGGGCCAAAACTATTAATAAGGCCTCGAAACATGTCCCATTAATGACCACACAGTGATCATAATTAATAAAAGTATTGATCAGGCGGAACCTTTAACCTGTTTTTACTAATGGATTTATCTTCATATAATAAGTCACATCTATCTCAGAAATGTGTCCAGCATCAAGGATATGACATGCTGGAATTGGTCAGTAGCTAACTACCGTACCACAGTACATTGAACTTGTAAGGAAAGAACATCAGTGAGGTGTGTTATGCAATAAACTTCAATTACAACACTTAGAGACAGACTGACACCTTTTTTTTACCAGAAATATTGCTCTTGGTGGCAGTAATTCGCGTTGGCTGTATAACATCTTGAGAGTTTTTGATGTTGAGGAATGTGATTCAGGGAGAAATAGAGATGAATGCTAAAGGTCTGGAGGGGACACGACAATTTAATTTGTAAACAACAAAGAATGACGAGATTTTTCCATCTGTATATCAAACAAATTGAGAACAACTACCAGCTTATGCCATCAACCCACTGACTCTGCGGAACATTACAGGATAGGTGTGGCGGAGGCACATCAAGACGGCAAGCAACTGCCTTTTCTGCGATAGAAATCCCACCGTTTGTGACTCAGGTTAAAGTAGATCGAGTGTTTAGGTTAAAACCTTAATGATTAACAAGAGTTAGACTCGATAAAGTTTTAAGGTAATGGAATAACGACATTTGTATTCTTTTACGGCTGAAAAAGAAAATAATTGCATTTATTGACATAAAAATCAACAATTGAATTTACAAGATAAATGGAAAAGAGGGAGATAGAAAATAATAACTGATGAAATAAAAGAAGAGACATATGGAAATTCAATAATGGGACGTTGCTTCATTCATTTCAAACATTGTACAATTTAGTACACCATAGCATCTATGTAAACAAATTAATATATTTATTTCCTGAGAAACAAATCTTTAAATCAGCACTAATGTGTATTAATATCTCTCTAACTTAATGTTTTAATCTCCAGCCCCAATCATGGAGAGGATATCTGAAATGTGAGAGAGATAGATAGCCTAATGGCACACAAGGACTGCCATTACCTAGGGGAGCCATCATCTTACAGTCTGGATGGGTACATAGGAGTTCTAACATGAATGGAATTAGTTTAAATACACATCAGTGTGTCAAAACATCTAAGAAGAACCATCTGCTCACAGTCTGGGTAGGAACCTAGGTGCCCTAGGCTGACTGATATTAGCAGTGTGAAAATACCTCTAAGAGGCACCATCTGTTCACAGTTTGTTTGGATAACTAGGAGCTCTAAACTGAAGGATTGTAGCTTAAAGACACTCCAGGTATATCAATACCAATAAGAGGAACCATACGATCACAGTCTGGGTTGGTACTTAGATTCTCTAAACTAAGAAACATTAGTTTAATTACGCTTCGGGCGTGTCAAGACCGTTAAGGTGAACAGCTACTGACTCTCTGGATGGATACCTGGGAGCTCTATTCTGCATTATATTAGCCCCAAGACACTCCAGTATGTCAATACCTCTATGAGTAACTATCAGCTAACAGTGAGGCTGAGTACAATGGAGCCCTGAAAAGAAAATTATTAGCTTCAGGTGTGGCAATATCCTTAACTAGGACTGAGTTTTTAGGCAAAAATGAAAAAATAACTGTTTTGTTTTTCCCATATATATATATATATATATATATATCTAATGGACCCCTGCGAATCACTTCAGTAAAACAATTTTCATGCATCGCCATTTTTAAAGGCTCAGCTACATTTTTTAATCTCCTCTGCGTAAGACTTTGAACGCCCCCTTCATGCTCTCTCAGTGATTGTACTTCTATATATCTATTATTGTGTGGATTTCTTCGATTTGTTTTGAAGCCATTGTCAACATCTCTGTGGGTACTGATTTGAGCTGCCATCTAGTGTCTAATATTACAACTACATAGGCCTAACCAATATAAACACTAAAATCTAATATAAAATTTTTACGGATTGATTTCTTTGAAAGTATATTTTGCCATATAACTTCGTACATTTATATTGTCCTATACATTGTCTTTTATTATATAATTAGCTTAACTTTCCGTACAGTTACATATCACCAATTGAACAGGTAGTAACTTCCCGTGTTTATGTTTAAATTTCGTTGTTTACTTCTGTGCATGTGGCTTGCAATTTGTGATTATATTGGATGTAGTAAGTTCACGTTGGTGTGTTTCGAAAGGAAGATGTAACAAGAGAAAAAGGGAAACTTCAGCAGCAATATAAGCTCGTAAAAAGAAGCAAGAAGCTAATATGAATGAGGCAGCTTCTATGCCTATTTTCTTACTGGTGCCTACAGGAGAGGTTAGTGTTTTACTGTACAAAGTAATTCCCTACAAACTGTAAACAGTAGTGCTTGTTCAAACCCCACTAATACCGAGTTTGTAAATAAATATAAATCAGAAGATGTTAGTAATTCTGACAAGACTAGGTCTGAATTAAAACTGTCCTCTTATGCATCAGTGTCATTAGCTGCATCAGATGAAAGTTATATATTACTGCACACTAGCACATTTCCTGATTTATAAAAAAAATGAAATGTCCTCACTGTAGCCAAGCTTCCCTACATGGGGAGATAAATGAGCAGCATGGATTGGCTACTAAACTACATGTAGTATGCAAATCATGTGGGCACTGTGCAGGCCAGGCATACACAAGTCCTCGGGTAAAAGTAAATGAGGGCATAACAGAAAGAGCTCCATTTGAAGTAAATAGAAAGGGTACCGAAGCTTTCTTAAATATTGGACTTGGTCACAGGTACATGCAAACATTTTGTATGGCTATGAAAATGCACTGCATGGATTCCAAGACCTTTACCAGTCACATGCACAACTTAGCAACAGAAGTTCATTGTCTCAAGGAGAAAATGTTGAGTAAGAGTCGAACTGTAGTTCGTAAAGCACATGAATGTGTTAATCCATCCCTCATAAAGGCCACTGTTATTGATATCGCTGTTACAAGAGTTTAGTGCTTTTCAGTCGGTCAACACGAATGTACCCAATAGAGATCCTGAAATAAATTACATGAGATTAATAAAACACTAGGATGACCACTTTCGATCGTCAAGCGATCATCATCAGATCCATTACACTTAGGCTATAAAATCTATGTTTGAAATACAGGTGAAAATATTTACAATATGTACAATTATTTAGTGGCAGTATTGGTACTGCAACTGTCAGTGTATGCTAAATGCAGTATATATGATGTTAGGTGAAATGCTAAATGGTGATAACTATCCGGAGTTTGTACTTTGGAGAGAATATATGGTTGTAAAAATCAACTATGGTTAAACTATAAAATTATAGGCTAACTACTTATCTGATTGTCTTCCTTACTACAGCTACTCGCAGTTTTCGTGCTCACTGTAACTCACGGTGCGGTTGACTGCGGTGGTTATCTTAACGACTGGTTTTTCCATGCCCCCTCCCCCCTGCCCATACGTGCTGTGCGGAGTCATAGCGATGTGTTTATGTGAGGTGTTGCCAACCTAGATAAGATGTATGTTATTGAATGAGGTGGGTCTACAACTATTAAAGACCGTGGATTAGCCCTCGCCACGCGTGGACCATAAGCCATTCGAACTAAGCGTTGACGGTCTTATGAGGACGTCCCGGCACCTTTAATACTGCCGCGAATATGGGCCTTGGTTTATTGCAGAAGAAAAGTACATCGTACACCTGATCCAGATAACATTTACCTATTAAAAAACCCCTAATTTCCCCCCCCCCCCCCTTTTATCTAGCTTGGCTGTGTTGCTAAATTGTGTCTTGTTTCCGACAGGGTGTGTTTTTTAGTAGCGTGAAGAGGGGTGAGCTCTCCATGAACGTGTGTTCATTTAGATTGTTGGGATTGTTTCGCTTGGCTAGGTGTATCTCGATTGCTTCCTTTATGTCAAGAGCTCTGCCTTTCGATTCGTGATGGATTATTTTAAGGTCCGACTCTATGGTGGTAAAGCTGTGCCCCGCGTCACACATATGTTCGCACATGGCAGAATGTGTTCCGTATCTTATCGCATTCCTATGTTCATTATAACGTGTGTCTACTCGTCTTCCACTCTGCCCGATATAATTAGCTTGACAACCGGTGTCTTGGCACGTTATAGAATATACCCCTGACCTTGAATACGGGTCACGTTTATTTTGATTACTATTTAGGAGGTGCCTAGCGGTTGTGTTTTTTGTCGTGAAAGCTATCTTTATGCCTTGCTTTTTGAATAGGTTAGTGATTTTATATGTATTCGCATTCACATGAAACGCGCAAATTGTTTCTCATTGCTGTCCGGTTTGGGAATCGTTTTATCTTTATTTTTATGTTTGGCTATACGTTGGTTTATTTTGCTTGGCGGGAAGTTGTTTTCATTTGCTATTTGCTTAATAGTTCTTATTTCCTTATTATAGTTGTCTTTTGACATGGGCATGTTTAAAGCCCTGTGCACCATTGAATTGAAACCCGCTAGTTTGTGCGTACTGGGCTGATTAGACTGATTGTCGATTGCATGCGAGGTTTGTGTTGCTTTCCGGAATATGGAATATGAAAGGTCGTTGTCTTTACGTTCATTAGTTATATCGAGATAATTTATTTTTCGGTCTATTTCGGATTCCTTAGTGACTTTGATAGAGTGGTGTAGGCTATTCATGGATTGGAGAATTGTTTCTTCGCTTGTTAGTTCAGTATCGTAGATGCAAATTACATCATATACGTATCTTTTCCATATTACTATTCCCTTTGTGTTTTCTAAGAACGCATTTTCTAGTGCATTGATGAAGATGTCAGCGATTAACCCACTTAGTGGCGATCCATCGCTAGGCCTTCTCTCTGTGTGTACATTTTATTGTCGAATTGAAACACGTTTTGGGTGAGAACGACCCTCAGTAATCTCACAATCTCTCCAGTTTCTTTTACCGAATTGTTGGATTTTAAGTTGTTTTCGATAGTGTTGATTGCTTCAATAATCGGGATATTGGTGTACATGTTAGTTACATCGAAGGATACTAGCCTGAAGCTAGGTTTCATTTGTAGGGTGTTCAATGCTGTTACTAGTTCTGTTGTGTTCTTTACAGAGTTGTTTTTGTCGTTGGAAAGACGGCATTTTAAGATTTTTAGTAACTCTTTGCTGATTTTGTAATTAGGGGCATTCCTACAATTGACTATTGGTCTCATTGGGCATTCCTTTTTGTGTATTTTTGGTTGTCCCCTCAATGACGGTATTTTCGGGTTCATGTTTATTAGTATTGATTTTTCGGCTTTGGTCAGTATGTATTCTGTTTCTTTTAGCGCACTTTTTATTTGTTTTTGGAATTTGTTGGTGGGGTCTTTTGTTAATTCCTTGATTTCGTTGTTGTTTAGGAATTCGACTGTTTTTTCAATGTATTTTGTTTTGTTCAGAATTACTGTAGTGTTTCCCTTATCTGCTTTTGTGATGATTAAGTCATGTTTTTTTATTTTTTGTTTCAATGACTTTATTTCTTTGAGTTGTTTGTTGTTTTGAATGTTATTGCTATCGCCCTCTCGTTTGAGGATTTTTTGGCTTCGTTGGTGGCGAGATTTTTGGTTAATTCCCTGTCTTCTGCTGGGAGCTTGTGACTGGCTATCTCAATATCTGTGATTAACTGTTTTATATTGTGGTTCGTGTGTGCGTCTATGCAGTTGTATTTCAAACCTTTGTCTAACATATTCATTTCACCTTGAGAAAAGGTTGCGTTCGTTCTGTTGTTTACTCTGCTGTGGAAATTGAATTCATTGTTATTCGTGTGTTGTTCATTAGATTGATTGTTCTGTGTTTCTCCTAGTTTTCTTGATTTATTTTCTAGCGTTTCATGCTTCCTCGTTGCTCTGATTTTGATGGTGTCATGAAGGTGCTCGGTGAAGCTGTCCCATTGGGCTGCGTGCCAGAAATTACTTAGTTGCAATTGAATGTCGTATAATTGTTGGTTAATTTTTTGCTTTCTTATGTATGCAAATCTTAATTCGCTGTTAGTTATGATGGAACGTGGCACCACAGAGGTCATAAATCATTGAATGGGATTGGCTTAGTTGTAGATATTTTGACAGGGCTCGTTATTGATTATGAAATCTTGTCAAAATTGTGCCGCTATTGTGCCTTACTTGGCAATGAACTGGGTACTTATACACCAGAATACGCGGTATTGGCTGAACATCATAAAAGAAGTGGGGAATGCTGTAAAATTATGATGGGTCTTCAGGGGCAATGAAGCACAAGCTGATGATATAATGGGGAAAAGATCAGTTGAGAAGTGTGCAATGCGATACACAACTGTACTTTCTGATGGAATGCAAAGACTTACCAGCATCTGAATGGAATTGCAATCTATGGCGAAGGAATCAAAATAATAAAAGAGGAGTGTATCAACCATGTCGCTAAACGAATGACTACTGGGCTTCTGAATTTGAAAAGGGATACCAAGGACACAAATTTGGGAGGTCATAACCGTGGAACTTTGAAAATGGACACTATAAAGAAGTTGTCCAGTTATTATAGACAGTCCTTTCAGAAACATATGCCTGATGTTCAAGCAATGAAGACTGCCATTTATGCCTGAATGTATCATTACAGACCTAAAGATCTGAAACAACAACGTCAGAAATGCCCCAAAGGAACTGACTCGTGGTGTTTCTATAATAGAAGCACTGCTCGGTGTGAGACACCTGAAAGCCACACTAAGATGTCAGTGCAATCTTCAGAAAAAAATGGTCTGTCGCATTGCCCCTGTGTGTTAGAGACTGGCCAGCAATGAGCTTTTAGCCAGATGTGGCAGGGGAGGAGCACATAATTCAAATGAGTGTGTTCACTCTGTTATTTGGAAGAAATGTCAGAAATAAATTTTCATATCGAAGAAGCGACTGGACATGGGGACATACACTGGTGTTTCTGAGTTCAATATGGGCTGCTCTGCGATATAGGAACTGAAATGTGAAGTAAAAAATGAAGAACATTCAATGGTTGCCTCAAAAATAAGTGATTTATGAAAGCAGGAGCAGCTCAATGCATGTGAAGAAGACACGACAGGGTCTGTCTGCAGTTGAAGAAAACACAACAGGAAGCCGCCAAGAAGAAGATGGAAGGCAAATCATATGAATATGGTGTATTTTGATCCATTAGGTGAGTTAAACTGGTTAATATAGCATGCGATTTTATGAAAATTCTTTTATCTCCAAACAAAATTTTTAACAAACAAAAGTTTGGTGCTTTTCAGTCGGTCAACACGAATGTACCCAAATGAGTTGGGTTATACCCTAATCCTGAAACAAATTAGCCTACATTAGTTTAATAAATACACTAGGATGACCAGTTTCGATCGTCAAGCGATCATCATCAGATCCATTAAACTAAGGCTATAAAATCTATGTCTGAAAATGCGGGTGAAAATATTTACAATATGCACACTTATTTAGTTGCAGTATTGGTAAATGAACTCGATGGTATTTGTTAGTTGCAATCTATATGATGTTTTGGTGTGATGATAGAAGTGGTGATATAACTCCGGAATTTGTCTGTTTGGACTGACTGTGTGGTTGTTGGGAATGGTCATTTATGATTGTACTGTATTGTACAGGCTACTTATGTGGTTAGGGGTCTTGTGCAGTCCAGCAGCAAGCAGTTCTCTTGGACACTGGTAACACGCGACTGACTGGTAAGCTATCTTGCTGGGCTGCTTTCCTCTCCCCTCGCCCCGCATTCCTAAGTGCTGTGTGTACCAAGTGCAGGTGTACCTGTAGTGGGTTGGCAAGCCTAGACATGATGGTGCATGTTATTGTACTCAGGATGTACATCCTGAATGCGGGACGGGGGAGGGGGGAAGCAGCCCAGCAAAATAGCATACCAGTCAGTCGCGTGTTACCAGTATTCAAGTGAACTGCTCTCTGCTGGACTGCACAAGACCCCAAACCAGATAAGTAGCATGTACAATACAGTACAATCAGAATTGACCATTCACAATAACCACATAGTCACTCAAAACAGACAAATTCCGGAGTTCTAGCATCACACCAAAACATCTTATAGATTACAAGTAACAAATATGGACGAGTCGCATTACCAATACCGCAACTAAATAAGTGTACTAATTGTAAATATTTTCACTCGTATTTTCAGGCATAGATTTTGTAGCCTAAGGGTAATGGATCTGATGATGATCGCTTGACGATCGAAACTGGTCATCCTAGTGTATTTATTAATCTAATTTGTTTCAGGATTAGGGTATAACCCAACTCATTTGCGTACATTCTTGTTGACTGACTGAAAAGCACCAAACTCTTGTTTACTAAGGCAACACTGAAAAATGGCTTCAAACTCCACAATGTTCACGGCTAGTCAGGTAAATCGTGAAGCTAAGAGATTCAAATCACTCAGGCCTAAACTCATGAACTTTGACAAATCAATTTGGTTCAACAAAAATTATATAGAACTGAATCTCACCCCTAAATACATACCAATTATAACCGTACCAAAAACACCAGCGTCGATCATTTCAACTGAACAAGCCAAAGCGCTTTGGATAAAAAACGAATTAAGATTCGCATACACAAGAAAGCAGCCAACAATTATACGACATTCAATTGCAACTAAGTAATTTCCGGCATGCATCCCAATGGAACAGCTTCACCGAGCACTTACTTTACACTGTCAAAATAAGAGCAACGAGGGAGCACGAATCACTAGAAATTAAACTAAGAAAACTAGGAGAAGCACAGAACAATCAACCCAATGAACAACACACGAATAACAATGAATTCGATTTCCACAGCAGAGTAAACAACAGAACGAACGTAACTTTTTCTCAAGAAATGAGTATGTTAGACAAAGGATTGAAATACAGCTGCACAGATGCACACACGAACCACAATATAAAACAGTTAATCACAGATAGTGAGATAGCCAGTCACAAGCTTCCAGCAGAAGATAGGGAATTAACCAAAATACTTGCCACCAAAGAAGCAAAAAATCCTCAAACGAGAGGGCGAAAGCAACAACACACAAGGCAACAAGCAACTTAAAGGAATTAAGTCATTGAAACAAAAAAAAGAACTTTTTATAGTCGTGACGAAAGCAGATAAGGGGAACACCACAGTAATTCTGAACAAAACAGAATACATCGATAAAACAGTCAAATTCAAGGAAATAGGAAAAGACGCCACCATTAAATTCCAAAAACAAATAAAGAGTGCGTTAAAAGAAACAGAATACATATTGACCAAAGCCGAAAAAACAAAATTAATAAACATTGAGGGGACTACCTAAAATACACAAAAAGGAGCGCCCAATGAGTATAATAGTCAACTGTAGAAATGCGCAAAATTACTAAATCAGCAAACAGTTACTAAAAATCTTAAAACCCCGTCTTTCCAATGACAAAAAACAATTCTGTAAAGAGCACAACGGAATTGGTGACTGCATTGAACATGCTACAAATGAAACCTAGCTTGCGGCTAGTACCCTTCGATATAACTAACATGTACACCAATATTCCAATTAATAAAGCAATCAACACTATCGAAAACAATTTAAAATCCAACAATTCGGAAAAAGAAACTGAAGTGGTTGTGAGATTACTGAGCGTCGTACTCAGCCAAAACGTGCTTCAATTCGACAAAACAATGTGCAGCGATGGGGTCACCACTAAGCGGGCTAATCGCCGACATCTTCATTAATGCACTGAAAAATGCGTTCTTTGAAAAGACCTCAACTAAGGGAATAGTAATGTGGAAATGATACGAGGATGATGTCATTTCCATCTACGAAACTGAATTAACAAGCAAAGAAACAATTCTCCAAACATTAATGGCTTACAATACTCAATCAAATTCACTATGGAATATGAAACCGATCAAAAAACAAGTAGTTCCGTGAAGAACTATACAGCCTATTGTCGTATATACTACTCATGTTAATTGCCTCTGTCAACATACAAAATTTCAGTTTGATTGTTGTGATTGATTCGTATATATTGAGAACCGTCTAAATATTTCAGATGGTCACCAGGTTGGATATTTATTTATGTACTATTACATGAAGATTATTGTGTACGTGTGGTATTCGAAATTCAATCGCATGATAGGACACAAGAAGTAAAAACGAGATTTTAAAATTTCGCACAGCTGCCATCTTGTGGTTAAGAAATCAATAGAAATAAATTAGATGCCAGTGGATTAACATTTGTATATGCATTTAACGTACAAAGTTTCACGAGAAACGTCCATTTATATATTGATACTTCGCGTCGCCTCCATGTTAGATTTATGCTCACCAGGTTACTGAAATTTTAATATCTGTAAAAGATTAGTAGATATTGAGAACCGTCAATATATTTCGGATGCTCACCATTTTGGATTGTTATATGTATAGGCCAGAGAGTTATATACCATTAAAGGAAAATCATTGCGTAGTTTCATTATTCAAAGTTTCACTTCGATCGCATGATTACGACACAAGATATAAAAGCTTAATTTTAAAATTTCGCGCAGCCGCCATCTTGAGGTCATGTAAACAATTGAACTAACTTAGATGCCAGTGCATTACAATAGGTATAATCATTTACTGTACCACATTTTACTGCGCTCAGATGGTTAAATCACAAGAAATGTCTATTAAAATGTTTCAACTTCGCTTGGCCGCCATGTTCGTCTTGTACTTTACAGATTTTTGAATGTTACACAGATAAACTTGTAGCAGTGCCCTTTACTACCGTACAAACTTTCAGTGTGATATCTGTAATAGTTTCGAAGATATAGAATGCCAGTGAAATATTTCGCACAGCCGCCATTTTGAGGTTATGTAAACAATTGAACTAAATTAGACGCCAGTGCATTACAATGTGTATAAAGACTTGCTGTACCAAATTCATTACGGTTGGATGGTTAAATCGTGAGGAAAGTCTATTTAAAAGTCTCAACTTCGCTTGGCCGCCATGTTGGTTTTGAATTTACCAAGTTTTTGAACGTCTCATAGGTAAACTTCTAGTAGTGCCCTTTATCACCGCACAAAATTTCAGGGTGATATCTGTAATGGTTTCGGATACACTGAATGCTCGTAAAATATTTCGCACAGCCGCGATATTGGATTGGTGCAACAGAATAAAATTTAAAGGGCACGGTTGCGTTCGGCTGGAATGGCGCTATGATCTTACCGAGGTTCATTGAAATCGCTCCAGCCGTTTAGACGTTATTAGGGACACACACACACAAATCACACACACGCGCACACACAGACAGACACACGGACAAAAGGTGATATCATACGCCTATTTTTTTTTTCATAAGATGAAAATAGGCTAATAAGTTATCTCGACATAACCATCGAACGTTAAGACAATGAGCTTTCATATTCCATATTCCGAAAAGCCACACAAACATCGCATGCAATCCACAATCAGTCCCGCATAAATTAGCGGGGTTCAATTCAATGGTGTACAGGGCTTTAAACATTCCCATGTCATAAGACAATTATAATAAGCAAATAAGAATATTCAAGCAAATAGCAAAGGAAAGCAATTTCCTGCCCAGCAAAATAGGTCAAATTGTAGCCAGACATAAAAATAAAGATAAAACGATTCCAAAGCCGGACAATAATGAGAAAAAATTCGCGCATTTCAATTATGTGAATGCGAACACATATAAAATCACTATTCTGTTCAAAAACAAGGCACAAAAATAGCATTCACAACGAATAACACAACCGGTAAGCATCTGCGAAATTGTAATCTAAATAAACAAGACCCGCATTCAATTTCAGGGGTATATTCTATTACGTGCCAAGACACAGGTTGTCAAGGTAATTACATCGGGAAGAGCAGAAGAGGAGTGGATACACGTTTCCATGAACATAGAAATGCGATAAAATACGGGACACACTCAGCCGTATGCGAACACATGTGCGACGCGGGACACAGTTCACTAACATTTACACCGACTTAAAAGTAATTCATCACGAACCGAGAGGCAGAGCTCTTGACATAAAGGAAGCAATCGAGATACACCTAGCCAAAAGAAACAACCCCAATAATTTAAATTAACACACTTTCCTGAAGACAGAAACAATTCTGTAAAGAGCACAACGGAATTAGTAACTGCAATGAACATGATAAAAATGAAACCTAACTTGCGGCTAGTATTCTTCGATATAACTAACATGTACACCAATATTCCAATTAATAAAGCAATCAACACTATCGAAAACAATTTAAAATCCAACAATTAGGCAAAAGAAACTGAAGAGGATACGAGAATACTGGGCGTCGTACTCAGCCCAAACGTGCTTCAATTTGACAATAAAATGTACACACGAACAGAGGGCCTGGCGATGGGGTCACCACTAAATGGGCTAATCGCCGACATCTTCATTAATGCACTGAAAAATGCGTTCTTTAGTACACACCCCTCTTCACTCTATTAAAAAACACACCCTGTCGGAAACAAGACACAACATAACGATACAGCCATGCTAGATCAAAAAGGCGGAAATTAGGGGGATTTTAATAGGAAAATGTTATTTGGATCAGAATGTATGATGTACCTTTTCTTCAATAAACCAAGGCCGGTATTCACGGCAGTATTAAAGGTGTCGGGACATTCTCAGAGACCGGAAGCGCGTATATGGCTACTAGTTTATGCGTGGCGAGAATTGATTCCTCGGTCTTTTATAGTTGAAGACCGTCCTGAATACAATAACATATACCATCATGTATAAACTTGCCAACCCACTACAGGTACACCTGCACTTGGTACATACAGCACGTAGAAATGCGGGCTGAGGGAAGGGGGAAGCAGCCCAGCGAGATAGCATACCAGTCAGTCGCGTGATACCAGTGTCCAAGTAAACTGATCGCTGCTGGTCTGCACAAGACCACTAACCAGATAAGTAGCCTGTACAATACAGTACAATCAGAATTGACCATTCACAACAACCACATAGTCAGTCAAAACATACAAATTCCGGAGTTCTATCACCACTTCTAGGATCTCACCAAAACATCGTATAACAAATACCGACGAGTTGCATTACCAATACTGCAGCTACATAATTGTACATATTGTAAATATTTTCACCCGTATTTTCAGACAGATTATATAGCCTAAGTGTAATGGATCTATAACGATCGCTTGACGATCGAAACTTGTCATCCTAGTGTATTCACTAATCTCATGTATTTTTTCAGGATTAGGGTATAACCTAACTCATTTGGGTACATTCGTATTGACCGACTGAAAAGCACCTAACTTTTGTTTACTAAGGCAACACTGAAAAATGGCTTCAAACCCCATAACGCCATTTTTAGGGAATGAAATTGCTCCATGTTCATGAGATATTCACCAATTTTACTCAAAATATCACTGGATATTCAGAAATACATGTGTTGTAAAATTACATTGCTATATCTCCAGTCACTTTGTAAATTACAGACCAAAAAAACTATGGAAAAATTGAACCGTTTTTCTTTTCCACCTGTAGTCTTCCTTTTTTTTCTCTCTTTTCTTCGGCGTGTCAACTATCGGAATTGTTCTATTTTCTTCTTGGTTATTACTGGCCAGAATAGCCGAGCAGATCAGTGGACATTTCTATAATTGCTGATCAAGGTTCGTTATTGTGATTTCTTGCTATGCCGAATCGTGATTAGTGACACCTCTTACCTTTTTATCTTCTTTTTCGTCACCTGTGACAACCCCTTGTTACTCTCTAGGCAGTCTTCTGTTTTTTTGCTGTCCTGGTAGGACCTTTTTGTTTATGCACCCGCTCACATTTTCAAGATGCCTTTCTTTTCTATCCGTTTTTCCCGTTCGTTTTTTATAAAGGTGCGCGTAGAGGTGCGAATCTAGTTCATTTAATGTAATTCCGTGATGCCGGATTAATGCTGATACCATCAAGGTAGGTTACGTATTTTTGTCTTTGCTCATTGTATGGAATACTAGGGCGTTTCGCCTATTCTAGTATGTCCATGGAGTATCTGTTTCGTTCCCGTTATTCTTTGTCCCCATTTCGTCGTATATTTTTGTGTAGGTATTTGGTCTGGTTTACTGAGTAACGTGTGTTCAACAGTAAGACCTATGCCATATCTCTTATCTTTTTGTTTGCCTCTTATCTTAGGATTGCGTTTTCATATGCAAGTCCATAAGTTTGGCTTAATCCCTTTCTGAAACAACTTATTTTGATGGGTATCTTTTATTTTGTGTTGCAATACCTTTCTCGTAATTAATTTTAATATCGGTTACTTGCCCCTTTTTGTGTTTATTCTTTTACGTCATATCTATGCGCGCTTTTATTAATACTCCGTCCTCCTCGCTCTCCCTCATCTCCTTCAGGGCTATTTGAGCTATCGTTCGCTCCTTTGACGGTAGACTCACTTTCCCCGACTCTTTGTCTAGCCCTTTTAATCTTTATTTTTCACAATGTAATTTTACTATTTACGAGTATACTTTCCCAGATGTGTCCCCCCCCTTATCGTTTCTCCCTATCGATCTTGAAATTTACGTTTCGGTCCTTTCGACCGTTATTTTACCTAGTATCACATGTGTGTCGTCCACTTAACCTCATTCATAGCATGTAATGCTTCCTCGTCATTCCTTGATGTTATCTCTTTGGTCAATACATTACCTCTTTTTTGCCTATGTGTTGAGTATGTGTACCTTATTTAGTCTTTAGGCTAAGCTAAGCTAGGCCCATAATGTATAGCGCATTCGAATAGAACTTGCATTCACATGGCAGTGAATGTACGTTCAATCCATCGCCTCTTGTACCTTCATAACCTTAGTCCGGTTTAATGGGCCCAGCGCCAGGCTGATCGGTACACACTTCCACTGCGAACTACATCTTGCGAAAGGCCAGACGGCACAAATGGTAGGTAGAGCTTGGTCGCTATTCGAATGTATCGCTCTACATGTAACTACACCTAGTTTCATTCCCCAAAATGACATAAGAGGACCGCTTAGCCCACAAATACGTCCAACTGTATGTGTAAGTTGGTAATATGGTACTTATCGTTTGTTTTTTGTTTTTCATGTGTCGAGACAAAAAGATGGCTGGAGTTGGTTGTGAATAAAAGAAAAACAAACTGTTGTGGATTTGGTAAGGAGTTTTGTAAAAATTATCATCCTGGTGATAATTTCCTGCCGTAGCAAACTCATTTGGGCTTCGTTGTTAAAGGTAAGGCCTGTATCAATTATATTTTCGTGCCTTTTCTGCGAGTGTAATGACAAATATGAATAACGACATCAAGTGTGAAATCGAGTCGCCTACTAATAGTGATGCGTTGCATTTAGCCAACACCAGTGCTTCGACGAAACTTGATTGGTTGGAATTCGACCCCCTAGTTTCTACCTTGCCTATTCCGGCAGCACATAACTCAAACTTCCATAGTGGAAATGTTGGTAACATCGTGAACAAATGGAATGTCCGATATTCGGGGGAGGAAGGCACTTCCTCGGTATTTGAATTTACTACACGTATTGAAGAATTGTGTGCATGCTATGGTTTGGTTCCGGACAGTATTGTTCAATGCCTCCCTATGCTATTATGTGGGAACGCTTTAAAATGGTACCGTCTAGTCCAGTATCCCTTCAGTTCATGGGTTAGTTTCGTGAATGCTTTGAAAAGGAGATTCACGCCATCTGACTTTGAGCATGCCTTAAATCATGAGATTTTCTCCCGTACCCAAGCTCTCGGGGTGAATATTGATGATTATGTCACAGCGATACGTATCTTAATATCTCGTCTTCCAGTTCCACTGCCTTCTAGGGAAACTATTAATACTGTTTATTGTAATTTACATCCCTCCTATAAACAGTTTATTCGCCGGTCTTCAGTATTAGATACTGAAGATATTCTTATTCAAGGGCGTGAATTTGGAGCAACTGCCCGACTGTGTAATCGATATATCCCCCCTCCAGAGCCTTCTGAATGTATGTTTCCCGAATTAGCGTTCAAAATGAATGAATGTAGTAATAAGATCGATATGCCTGCATGTGGGCAACGTGGCAATAATACTACTCCAGCTCGTTGGTCGACACGACACTGCAACAATAGAGGCAATACCTTCGCCTCTGTTAATTCACATAGAACTAATGTTCGCGTTAATGCAGTGAATCATGTCCAACGTAGTATCCCTCGTTCCCATAACCTTGATGTAAATGCCCCTCCTCATGTGAATGCTTCCACGTCCCCGGTTCGATGCTGGAACTGCTTAAAAGGGTCACATACCTACCGTGATTGTTTAGTACCGCTAAAAGGGAAGTTTTGCTTTGGGTGTGGTTTACAAGGAGTAACCAAACCAATCTGTCCTCGTTGCAATGCTACTAATCCCTTGGAAAACTAGTGAAGCTTTGTGATGACGAATCCTATTGTGAAGCTAAGAAGATTTGTTTCAGCAGACTACGCTTCGGTGACAACTGATTTTCCTTCCATCAGTAAGATAGGTTCAATGCAGGAAGGTATGTCATTACTTTTCAGGTAATTGACTAGGTCTTGGTGAAGCTCCAATCTGTGAGCAATGCAGGGGCGTACCGTGGAACTTGTAAGTAATGACTGCCTGCAGCAAGTACCTTCTTCTTCTCTTGAATGTGCATTTCTCTTGTGACATGTTTTTCAGCTTATTTCTTCAAGTTTACGTGCGATGGCGCAAGATGGCATTGCTATCAATTTTAATTATCTACTTCTTTTCAGGTTATTCCTCCGAATAATATTTAAATAGATGACATCTAGTCATTTTTCCTCGTCCCTAATTAATCTTTGTCGGAGTATCGTGGTAGTCGCCACTCAACTTTAAATCCCATTATTAGAATAAATTAATTTCGCTCTCAATTAATCGTTCTTTCTTGTTTTAGGTAATTATCGATATCTGCCCTCTGACATCCTACTTTGAGAGATTATGGAAGACAGCTTTTGATATACTTATATTTATTACATTTTGTAACTCTGTATCTTGGTAATTTTTGTATAATATTTGGCGAGGAAGCTAGGGTTTTTATTTTTATTTTACTAATTTATTTATCTGGTTTAAGTTACGTTCTTATTATGAAATTTTCGTACCTTGATTTTTATATTTATCTTCATTGAAGTACATTCTTCTGAGTCCTCCCCGTCTTCCCCTACTTCTAGGCTCCCTCCCATCACATTTTCGTGATGTCCCCTTTTTTTTAATCCCTTCTCCCTTCCTTATGTTTAATCAAAATTTTTGTTCGTCTATTTTGGTGGACGCAACAAAAATTTTGGGGGTGTGCGTGGGATTCTGAACCGTTTTTCTTTTCCACCTGTAGTCTTCCCTTTCTTTTTCTCTTTTCTTCGGTGTGTCAATTATCGGAATTGTTCTCTTTTCTTCTTGGTTATTACTGGCCAGAATAGCCGAGCAGATCAGTGGACATTTCTATAATTGCTGATCAAGGTTCGTTATAGAGATTTCTTGCTATGCCGAATCGTGATTAGTGACACCTCTTACCTTTCTATCTTCTTTTTCGTCACCTGTGACAACCCCTTGTTACTCTCTAGGCAGTCTTCTGTTTTTTTTTGCTGTCCTGGTAGGACCTTTTTGTTTATGCACCCGCTCTCATTTTCGAGATGCCTTTCTTTTCTATCCGTTTTTCCCGTTCGTTTGTGTTTTTTTATAAAGGTGCGCGTAGAGGTGCGAATCTAGTTCATTTACTGTAATTCCGTGATGCCGGATTAATGCTGATACCATCAAGGTAGGTTACGTATTTTTGTCTTTGCTCATTGTTTGGAATACTAGGGCGTTTCGCCTATTCTAGTATGTCCATAGAGTATCTGTTTCGTTCCCGTTATTCTTTGTCCCCATTTCGTCGTATCTTTTTGTGTAAGTATTTGGTCTGGTTTACTGAGTAACGTGTGTTCAACAGTAAGACCTATGCCATATCTCTTATCTTTTTGTTTGCCTCTTATCTTAGGATAGCGTTTTCATATGCAAGTCCATTAGTTTGGCTTAATCCCTTTCTGACGTAACTTATTTTGATGGGTATCTTTTATTTTGTGTTGCAATACCTTTCTCGTAATTATTTTTAATATCGGTTACTTGCCCCTTTTTGTGTTTATTCTTTTACGTCATATCTACGCGCGCTTTTATTAATACTCCGTCCTCCTCGCTCTCCCTCATCTCCTTCAGGGCTATTTGAGCTACCGTTCGCTCCTTTGACGGTAGACTCACTTTCCCCGACTCTTTGTCTAGCCCTTTTAATCTTTATTTTTCACAATGTAATTTTACTATTTACGAGTATACTTTCCCAGATGTGTCCCCCCCCCCTTATCGTTTCTCCCTATCGATCTTGAAATTTACGTTTCGGTCCTTTCGACCGTTATTTTACCTAGTATCACATGTGTGTCGTCCACTTAACCTCATTCATAGCATGTAATGCTTCCTCGTCATTCCTTGATGTTATCTCTTTGGTCAATACATTACCTCTTTTTTGCCTATGTGTTGAGTATGTGTACCTTATTTAGTCTTTAGGCTAAGCTAAGCTAGGCCCATAATGTATAGCGCATTCGAATAGAACTTGCATTCACATGGCAGTGAATGTACGTTCAATCCATCGCCTCTGATACCTTCATAACCTTAGTCCGGTTTAATGGGCCCAGCGCCAGGCTAATCGGTACACTTCCACTGCGAACTACATCTTGCGAAATGCCAGACGGCACAAATTATCAGAATTTATAAAACATGGTGGCAAATAAAATGAAATTAATCTGACAGCTCACATCTATCACTTTCCTGAAATGTCTCAATGTTATAATACTTTTAGTTTTATGTATGTGTAATGAAAAAAATCAAGTGTTTTACACAATTTCTACTGCGCATGGAGCATTTTGATCGCACGGTATATTATAATAATACAATTAGTAAAACTTCAATTAAATTTCATCCGGTTGTTTTCAAATTTGGTATGTGATTTAGTGTTACTAATCTTACTATGCAGTTTAAATTTCAACTCATTCTGTTAACAAATGTGGAGGTTGAAATATTAACCCCTAGTGTCTCTTAAGCTATGTATCTCATGTGCTGTGTTTAAAATGAATGTTATTCAGCGAAAGATGCAACCTTTTCAGTTCGGATTGTTAATTGTGCTTAATGCCATAATTTGAATAGATTAGCGTAAATCATCATCTTAAATTTGTCATGGCTAAAACATAACGGAGAAAAACACTGATAGTCAGTCTGAAAGACTAGACTTTATATCATTTTAAATGCTACAAATGCTGCGTAAACTCGAAGTCCGTTAGCAAAAAAAAAAAAAAAAGATTTTTTTAAATTTATAAAAAAAATTGAAAAAGCATGTGCAAACCAAGGTCATAGGAGGTAGTTGGCTGGATGAGGTCACGCTCACCGGAGCACGCGGGGAAAGGAGGAAGCTCAAGCAGTACTATGACGTCACTCACCTCAGTGCATTCTCGGTAGATTTCGTCCCGTCACCGTAACGTAACACCAGACCCCAGCGAGGTCGACATAATCATTTAGAATGATAAATAATTGACATGTCACAAACATCCGAGTTCTAGTAATCATATTCAACAAGCTCGGATTATATTCTAAAAACTATCCACAAATTTACTCCATACATTATCCGCTATACGCACAGCCATACAAAGTATATCCGCAGGTTTATACGCCGATATCCGCATCCGCGCTGGACTTTACTTATAGGATTGTAAGCCGCGCTTCGACCGGTTTAGGTATGATTATTATCTACGCAAAACAAATATGCCTAACATGATGTAGTTTCTAAAATGTTACTTATAAAGTCAGAGCCTTCCCTATAGAACAAAGCTTTGCCAGACCGTATGGCGGGCGGAGTGTGACAAGTCTCCGCCAGTTGACTAGCATCTACCGTTACACAACAGCCGGTTGGGAATCACCGCATTGATTACATTCCCAGCTGACAGGATACCCTACTTCAGAGAACTAAGACTTTTGGTGGAGTACTGTAGACTATCTCGTATCCCGTGAACATGGTTAGCTTTTGAACAAGACATCGAGTTTTCCTAGTGGAAACTTATCTTCTCAAGAAGCAGTCTTGTTGTAAATGTGTACGTTTCAGCGTCGTGCGATGCCTGGCTCCTTGAATAATTGGTTAGCGAGCTAGGCCTTGACCCGAAGGGTTCCATTCCCGGCCGGGCCATTAGGGATTTTAATCTCCTGGGGTTAATTCCCGTGGCCCGAGGACTAGGTGTATGTGACGTCATCATCATCACTACATCCTCATTGCGACGCGCTGGTCACCCACTGGCGTCAAATAGAAATACCTGCACTCGGCCTCTCAGGAAGTCACACGAAGAATAAAAGACCATCGTGCGATTTTTACTTGTTGGGAACCTCAATATAGAGGTACTCTGAAGGCTCTCGATAACGAAATAACTGCACTTATAGACTACGAAATATCAGTGAGGATGAACTGCAGCGAGAGTTCCAAAACTTCCTACGATGGTCCCAGCTTTTTTTAGAAATTGAAGGACCGCATTTCCATCAACTACTCTGAAATTCATTTAAGTCAATATGTTTATGAAATACGTTGAAAAGTGTGAATGTGTTAAACTAGTTGGGCGCTACTCGGCTGCTAGCGCCAGGGCCTTGCTCGACACGCCACTACACTATGTCCCGCCGCCACACGGCGCCTGCTCGTTCTGTAGGGAAGGCTCTCTCAGAGACCCTGCGGCTTCAACTCGTTATTATTTCTAGAACGGTAAGTGCCAATTTCACGCTACGTCTATACCTTTGAAATACGTATACCCCGGCTCACTGATATACCGCATATATAAACATTATATAAATATTTTTTGCGGGTAGAGTTAAATAATAATAATAATGTGGTTGGCTTTTAATTTCTGCGCAGACAATCTATCGTTGCCTTTCCTGCCCCCGCCATACGATAGCGCCCAAAGCGGTCGCACCGTTTACGCCGCCCTAAGGCCGCCCCTGTGCCTAGGCTATTTATCATCAGCAGGACGAAACTGCTAGCAATATCTTCACCAAGTTAGTGTCTTTTATGTAGGCTACATCGCGTAAAATATTAAGATCGGAACATTTTTAGTGCATTGTAGGAGTATATATGAAGTACGGCATAGTACCATTTACAGACGTGAATGAATTTAATAGTGAAGATGATGCATTACCAGTGGCTGAGACCGGAACATGACTTTTACAGTTTCACTGAGATGGTAAATGATAATATTTGATTTTCATACCTTTTCGGGGGTTCCAGTCGACAATACCTATTGAAATTCCCGTCCATTTTGACCAATATAGCCTCCTGGAAATATGTGCTAAATTACGTAATTATGTGTGTTTCTTTCTTGTTGAATTTGAACTATGTTGGCTCACTCCAGCAGGGCGAGACATGACGAGATTTGACGATAAATTGATGTCAGGACAGTGTGCCCAGCATGTAAGATATAAAATACACCACCACTAGGAGAATATGGAGGCGTTAGGCTGTAACGATTGTCAAAACTATTGACCTGGAAGCGTTAGGCTGTGACGATTGTCAAAAACCATTGGATTGGATAAAACGAAGGTAGGAATGGTCGGGTGTACGTGCGGCTTTTGGCAGCGGGATGCTAGTGGGGCAAGATTGACAAAAAAAAACAACATTGATCTGGACGCGTCAGGCTGTAACCATGGATCTGGACGAGTTAGGTTGTACCTTTGATCTGGGTGCGTTAGGCTGTAACCATTGTCGAAAACCATTGGATTGGACAAAACGAAGGTTGGAATGGTCGGGTGTAGGTGCGGTCCTTGGCCGCGGGAAACTAGCGGGGCACGGTTGCCAATAAACCATTCATCTGGACGCGTTAGTCTGTAACCATTGATCTAGGCGCGTTAGGCTGTAACCGTGTAAAAAAAACATTGGATTGGACAAAACAAAGCTTAGAATGATCGGGGCGGCTAGTGGGGCACTGCTGACCCCAAAACCATTGGATTGAACGTGTTGGGTTTGGCTTCTTTTATTTTACAAAACCGCCTAACTTATATCAGTACCGTATGCGTGGGGTTGGCAATACCAAAAATGGCCGACACAGCTGGAATTTTTACTATATGAGTCGTGTTAGAATTTGGGAGGGGGGCGGGTTATACACAGCCGAGGAGTGAACTACATCATTCCCAGATCAATTTTCTTGTTTCGTTCCGCGTTCCGTTTTAATCTTTAACGAAACGCCAAATATTCTGTTTTTTGTTGTTGTTTTTTGGGGGGTTAATTTGATAATATATTAAATTTTTCAACAATTTTCAAATGTCCCGTTTCAGAATTGATTGTAATACTTAACTTGTTTTCCGATGGTACAGGTGCATGTTTGAAATAGAAAATGATTTCTATGTCTGTGTCAGATAGATGGGTACATATTATAGATTTATTAGGGGCTACAAAATTAAGAATTAGGCTATCTTAGTCCTTGTGAAGTTAATACTCAGCATTTTCCCCTCCAATGCTTTTACGGAGAGAGTATTTTCTGTCATGAATATCAAATCGAGAGATGATAGAAACAGAAGCTCGATTAATTTGATAAAACAAGAATTGTTCACATATTACAATCATGACGAACAATGTAGTGAATTTTATCAGAAGGTACTTACAAATAGAAAATATCCCTGCAAAGGGTCGTTCAAATGAAAAGCATTTGTAAGTTGCTGGTGTCATAGGCCTATATGATATGTCAGCAATATCTAGTTTTTAATTTTTTGTATTTGATTATATAAAAAAGAAATATTTTTTTATTTTTTATTTGATTATATCCCGTGGGGGTTTGCCTGTTCCTCTATCGGGCGCGTCACAGGTGGCGGATAGGGGTGCTCGCCGGAATTGTCCGGAGGGTTTGAGGGAAATAAAATACCTCTCGCGGACCAAAAACAGGCCCCTTGCCAGGGTTATGGTGAAGCTACGTTAGGCCTAGCAAGCCAGTAGTGGATATGGAACTGCTTTTAAACGGGACAGGCATCGGAAAGGACAGATCTAATGGAAACAGACCTGGCTATGGAAATGGACTACGAATTGGAACTCTGAATATAACTACATTGACGGGAAGAGTGGAGGAGATTGTGGATATGATGGAGAGGAGAAAACTGGATGTACTCGGACTAGCAGAGACCAGATGGAGAGGGGAAGGAAGAAAATAACTAAGAAATGGCTTGCAGCTATACTGGATAGGAAATGAGGAGGGGAAGAGAAATGGAGTGGGAATGGTGGTGAGAGAAGGGCTGAGGGAGGAAGTAAAGAGGGTAACTGATAGAATAATTAGATCCAGAATCACTGTGAAAGGTAGAAACCTGGACATTCTGCAAGTCTATGCACCACAGGTGGGATGCACAGAAGGCGAGAAGGACGAATTTGAAGAAGAGTTACAGAAGCAGTTAGTAGGGAGGAACCTGATAATCATGGGTGACCTAAATGCCCATGTCGGAACTGATAGAAGAGGTTTTGAGGAAGTGATTGGTGGTGAAGGATGGGGGAACAGGAATAAGGAAGGAGAGAGATTGTTGGAACTGTGCACGATAAATGGGCTAATGGTTGGGAACACATGGTACAAGAAGAGAGAGAGCCATAAAATTACTTGGTACAGCAGGGATATGACTAGGAAATCAGTGGTGGACTACATTCTAAGCGGGAAGGAGACAAAGAAGAGTATCGCGGATATAAGGGTAATACCTTCAGAAGCCCTGGACAGTGACCACCGTCTGCTGGTCGCCAAGGTGAGAGGACTGAAGGAAAAGAGGAGAACTGAGAACCAAGAAAGAAGAATAAGGACATGGAAGCTGAAGGAGGATGGAAATAAAGAGAAGTTCCAGATATTAGTGAGGAACAAATTACCGAAGGATGATCCGAGAACAGGTGAAGAAGATTGGAATAGGTTCAAGGACGTGTTGGTAGAAGCAGCGGAAGTCGTGTGTGGCAGAACTAGTGGAAAGAAAAGGTGGAAGGAAACACCATGGTGGAACCCCAGAACTAAGGAAGCAGTGAAAAAGAAAAATGAAGCATTCAGGAAATGGTTCCAACATAGGACAGACAGAGCAAGAGAAGAATACCAAAAGCGGAAGAAAAAAGCAGGAGAGGCAGTGAAGGAAGAGAAAAAGAAATGGCTGGAGAAATGGACAGAAATGATGGAGGAGGACTGTGATGGCAGTAAGAAAGTGTTGTATGGAATGATAAAGGCGAAGAGAAGAGATACAGGGGAAAATGTCAGAATGGTGGACAGGAATGGAAAGGAGGTTGAAAATATGGAAGAAGTAAAGGTTATCTGGAGAGAATACTTCAAGGATCTCCTAAATCCAACTAAAACCAGCGTAGTGGACATTGTGGAGGAAGAAACAGACAGTGACCAAGACATTTCAGAGAAGGAATTGACATGGAAAGAAGTGGAGGAAGCATTAAAGAAGATGAAAGGGGGAAAGGCACCGGGAATAGACGAAGTGAGTGTGGAGATGGTGAGAGCAGCAGGGGTGATAGGAACACAGTGGCTCTTTCGAGTAATGAAAGTGATATGGAGGGAGAAGGAAATACCAGAGGACTGGAAAAGAGGGATAATAATACCCTTAATTAAAAAGGGAAGTAGGAAGGAATGCAAGAACTACAGGGGAATTACACCCATGTGCCACTGCGCCTAAATATTTGAGAAGGTACTTGAGAGAAGAATTCGGACAGAAGTTGAAGATGGGCTGAGGGAAGAACAGTATGGATTCAGGCCAGGAAGGTCAACAGTTGACCTCATCTTTGCTGTAAGACAGCTACAAGGACACCATTATGAATATGGGAAAGATCTGGTGATGACCTTCTTGGATATTGAGAAAGCATATGATAGTATTAATAGAAATAAGGTATGGGAAGCAATGAGAGCAAAAGCAGTGAACAAGGAGACAGTGGCAAGAGTGAAAGCAAAGTACGAGGGAAGCAAAAGCTGTGTAAAGGTGGGAAGAGAGAGAACGGAATGGTTTCAACTGGAGAGTGGTCTGAAACAGGGAAGTGCCCTGTTATTTATAGTGGTGATGGATGAAATCATACGAAAAGAGGTAAATAGCATTGGGGAAAGGAAAATGAAGGCAATGTTGTTTGCTGATAACCTTCTGGTATGGGGAGAGGATGTGGAAGAAGTACAAGAGCAATTAGATGAGTGGGAGAAGGTAGTGTTATCATATGGGATGAAGTTCTCAGCACAAAAGTGTGAAGTGGTCATCACAACTAGGAGGAAGAACAGACTGGATATGGGCATAACAATTGGAGCAGGGGGATGAAACTACTATAGATCCTTCGCTTCCAAAGCCTCTCGGCCAACTGACAGGTTCACTGCCTGAGCACTCGCTGCGCTGCCGTAGCGCTGCTGTCCAACTCGATTGCTATTGGTTGAAGCTCATGAGGGGTGGATACGCCGGTTACATTTAAACATGTCGCTGGCAACTGGCTATCCTACTCATGATCGTGTGTGTTTGTGCTTTTGAGGCTTCCAACATGACATTCCTTCGTAGGATATTGCATTAATACGGTAGGTATTTATTTATTTCAATAGTTACTTTGCAGGTTTGCTGCCAGGATATGATTTTAATATCTACCCATTATGATAGTGTTTCTGTTTACAAATTGTGGGCTTTATTGTGATTACTTCGTTCAGTGTAGTATTCTCAATTCAAAATGATTTTAGCTAGATGGCATATTAGAATGATTTTGTGAAGTATTGTGAACTATATGAATGACTTTACATAGCCCAACCCTACTTTATTGAAACAGAGCTAGGCCTACAGTATGTGCAGAATGGTTGTGAACTGGTTGCCTTATTGTGTTTCTTTTCTCTTCTCAGGTAATGAGGCACTTCAAGGAAAGCAGATTATATACTACATTTGTCCAATGGCCTATAGACAGGAGTTGCCTGATTCTGTTGTCCGAACAGTTGTATACTAATCCTATTTCAGCAAAGGTAAGTTACCATATTGATGAAACTTTGATCTATTAATTTTTCACCAATACCGGTATAGGGTAGGCCCAGGTGCTATGTAGGTTTTGATTAGCAATACACTTAGCTCATGCCCCCCTCTGATAAATTGATATAGCCTATTGCACCCTGGCATACTGTTAGATGTGTGAGAAAGTCACTTGAGGAACTGGAATGTGCCCTACTTCTTTTGATAGTGCCTGCCACGTGTCCTTATCTGTGAATGGCACACAGTAAACTTAACTGGAATCATGACACTATTGCAGGGAGATAATCAAAATATACAGGTGACGTTATTAGGAATAGTTGCAGTCTTTGCTTCATTTAGGGCTTTTAGACATAGTGAACATCAGCCTCGTATACTGCTTGATTGTGTGTAATCTGCCTGATAATATGTGTAATTATGATGAGATAAAGATTAGGTTGGAAATGAAATGCTATATGAAGCTGTTCGTATGAGCAGACTCGGATGGGTCATGCAAAGAGAATGGGGGAGGAGAGATTACCTAAGAGGTTAATGAGCTCGGAGGTAGAGGATACGAGAAGCAGAGATAGACGTAGGAGGCTATGGTTAGTTAGTTTCAGTGTTTAACAATTTATTAAAGTGAGAGGGGTAGAAGCAGGGGATCATAGCGGTGACTTGTTTGCAAACAGAGGCTTGCAGACTGGACTATAAAAGGCTACAGACAGTGTATAGCCTATATAACATTGCAGTGAATATAATGACTAGGCCTATCGGTTCCCCTTAAGTCAATCACAAAATTGAATTCAATGCATGTTGCATTGGTAGGCTATTTGTGTAACAAATGAATTAATCCACAAATTAATATTGTTCATTTGAGATTTTTTCTTGTTTTTTCTTTCTTCTATGGATGTTTTTGGATGTGCTATATAATATCACAGTAAGAGGGGGGTATACACAGAGATCTTACTGCTTAGGCCTACTGTGCTTGGGGTAAATTGTGAACTTCCGAGATGGTGGATTTGTTCTGATGTAAGTTACTGGCTAGTGGCATTCTTCACTTCAAATAACATCTAATATTAGTTCCAGTTTATATATTTCTTCTAAATGCACTTTTGTGCATTCATTAAAGCAGCATTATCCTAATATCAAGGCTACAGTGGCATTCACCCAGGGGGTGAAGCCTGTTACACACATCCAGGCCAATTAGGAAAGTAATAATGTTGTATTATTAGTATTAATAACAATGGAATTAAAGTGATCGGGTAACTTAGTTTATCCACACTGCACTTGTCCCCACCTTCTATGAGCAGTAAAAGTTCTATATGTGCATGCTTAACATTGTAACCCGGAGAGTAGCTGTTTACTGTCCTTGTCACAAGTTGTTGCTTCAACATCTTTATTATGAGATGTATGTGTAACGACTATTTAGGTACACAATGTAATTTGTTGTAAGGAATTCACCTTCTGTGGTCTCGGGGTATAGATGTGCCGTGCGAGCCATAGAGTAGCAGCGCTGCACAGTCAATTGGCTACACCTGTTCATATTGAAACTTCATATCCCGAGGTCCTGGCTCTGCCAAGACGTTTAATTTTAGTCTGAGGGTTAAAACGGGATACACTCAACCTCGTGAGGCAGAGCTGAGGAGAGATGTGTTCAAAGTCTCTTCTCAACCATCCTAGAAATGGCTTTCTGTGGTTTCCCTCTTATACCTCAGGCAAATGTTAGGATATTTCCTAAATTAAGGTCACAGCTGCCTCCTTCCAAATTCTAGTCTCCATTACAAATACACACACA
Source organism: Meconema thalassinum (assembly GCA_946902985.2). NCBI lineage: Eukaryota > Metazoa > Arthropoda > Insecta > Orthoptera > Tettigoniidae > Meconema > Meconema thalassinum. The sequence continues at coordinate 151,880,795 of OX336397.1, forward strand.
CCTACAGCCATCACAATGTCATGGGTAATCAGACATATCCCATATACACTTCCCAAGTACCATAAAGCCACATGACCACGATGTCGCAAAGCCCCTACAACATTATTAGGATTTTAATTGTATTTTTCTCTTACAGATTCGCAATATGCGTGATGACAATTATCTACTGGGGCAATGACCTGATGAAATTAAATATTACTCTTTTCATGAAAATGTTCTGTGGATTTTATATCTGTAAAAACTAAGAAAGAAGAATATAATATGAACATATAAACATACTTATTTTTGTCCTCATTTTTTCCTTCAGAATTCTGTTTCCTTCCAGTATCGTATCTCATTCAACAGCGGTTAACAAGTTCATATTTTATAAGGTATGCATGGTTTGTATTGGTTTATTACATTCTTCTTAGTTTGCTGTGCTCCCACAACACTGGTGGCAACTAAACCTCTCTTCTACCTGTCTGATATTATAACTTATAGTACTGTGTAGTAGGTGAATAACTTTCTAGTGCTACAAGGCCATGGGTTCAAAGGCCGAACTCAGCTGAGACTTATGGAAGGAAATCCCGAAGACACCAGTTCATCTCGCATGACATCCTCTGCAAAAGTAACCTTTAAGCACTACCATCAAAAAATTATAAACTATAAAAGAAATGTTAATGATAGAAAAACTATCATGAATAAAACATATAATACTAGAAAAATTAAGAGAGGGAACATGGGGAGAAAAGTTGGGGAGTACTACGCAACTGCCGTGGTACAGGTCCTATTCTCCCCCCTGACCCTGTATCCCTCTCTCTGTAACTACATGTAGTAATATTATTATTTATGTCAATAAAATGTATTTATTCACTGTTCCTATGTTCTGTTTTACGTAAGATCAGATATCAAAACTGGTATTTTCTACTATATAAATAGTAATAATCCATTATTATGAGCCTTTGTTTTGATATCTGCTCTTAAATAAAATAGAACAAAAGGAACAGGAATAAATAAAATACGCCGACATAAATCATATTACTACGTGTAAATACAAAGGGAGCGGTACAGGGGGGGGGGGGGGAGCGGGGTACCAGTACGCGATTAAATAAAATTCAAATCGCCCGCGCTTAAAATTTAGTACGCTGCTTCACCGCCAGGTAGCAGGCTAGGCTGGTGGATGACGTAACCCTGACGGTTGTAATCGGAATCAAATTTTAATCCTGAGTAACCTTTCTCCCCTATATTCTTTGACTTGGAGGACAGCAGTTGCAGAAGTAGAATGCTTCAAGTACTTGGGAAGCATAATTGAAGAAAAGGGAGGCAATAGGATGGAAATAAATGAAAGGGGAAGGTGCGCAGATGGATTTTTCAAGAGTGTTAGGGGGATGATATGGAATAAAGATGTACCACAAAAATGTAAAGGAATCATCTGCAAGACCTACTTTGTGCCAATTTTGACATATGGTTCAGAAACATCGGTGATGAAGGAAAGGGACAAGAAAAAATACGAGCAGTGGAGACTAAGTTCCAGAGGAGTAGGGTAGGAGTGACAAGAATGGACAGAGTAAGGAATGAGAGAGTCAGAGAGATGGTAAGAGAGGAACCATTGCAAAATAAAATAGAGCTATCTAGGCTACAGTGGTATGGACATGTGAGGAGGATGCAAGAAGAGAGGATACCGAAGAAGATGTTTGGAATGGAAATGAAGGGGAAGACCAAGGGACAGATGGACAAAAGGAGTTAAGAAGAGTGTGGAGGAAAGAGGAGTGTGCTGGGACACAGTGAATGACGAGAGATGGTGGATGGACAGGAAACGATGGAGAGGCTTATGTTCCAAGCAGACCCTACCAGCGGTCGGAAACTGCTCAAGATGATGATGATGATGTATTTGATGTATTTTATTTAATACATTTGTGTATTATTTATTAGAACATTTAACAACCTTGATAAAAAGAAGCAATTTTTTGTGACGTGTGTTCCGTTTTTCCTTTCTTGAAATCTGGCAACCCTATCTTCCAGTCCCTTCCGTTCAATGCTGGATCTATGAGGGAGATCTCTAGTGTTTGGTTTGAAGTAGGTCTCTTGTAACACGAGGTGGAAGTATTGTCTTGTATTTTCTGAAACTCTTTGTATCCAGTTACTGCCAATTTCTTAGTACTTGTGGTGTAACTTGAGTTTACTTTCTCGTTGATAAGTTTGTGAAGTATTTTAGCGTAATATATTCTACCCGTCCCATCATATTGTGCTCAGGTCTGTGACTATGCTGCTTAGGAACAAAGAAACCAATAAAGGACTTGGCATCAGTAATTCCTCATTCTATTGCAAAGATAGACGTTAATATCTTACTTTATATTATGCCCTAACTTATATCTTATAAAGTTAGCGCCATGGTCGAATAAGTTTTACTGTTAAACTCTTCTTCTCACTGTGCACTTGGGGTGTTATATTCTTTTTACCAGTAGCCTAACTTGCAATCTAGGTTCTGAAATTACCTTATTTGATGTGTTATATATGATAATTATTTGGCGTAATGGTATTAGTACGGCCTCATATAATTCTGATGCGCGCTGTGTGTGTTCCAGTTTGCTGAACAATATGGAGCAACAACCACTCATTAAGAGTGAGCCAGAATGGCAGTCTGATACCGGTACAGATGATTTCCCGAATAGTGTAAGTTGTATTTATAACGTATATCGTATAACAAGCAATCTTATTGATGTGCATGACAAGCAAGGTTTAGGGACTTAATGCCTGCTACCAAATAGTAGGCTTACCAGGAAGTTTAAATAATATCTTATTGTAACACGTAGGTAACCTAGTACAGGGGAAGTCCACACTACACGCTGTGCTAACAGAATCAAATTTATTGGTAATGCAGCTTCACTCTGTTAGAACCCTGGACCCTATTGTAGGAGCGGTAACGTTCTCGCTTGCTGGGTCCTAGGTTGCAGGTTCGTATCCTGGCGCAGTCAGCTGGCATTTGAGGGTGCACAAATGCGAGGGAGCCGTGTCAGTAGATTTACTGGCACGTTAATGATCCCATTCGGGGCAAAATTCCGGCACCTCGGCGTCTCTAAAAGCCAGAGTAGTTAAAAGGGACATAAAATCAATAACATTATTATTATTATTATTCCTATTGTAGGTCAAGTCCACACCACTTGCCATGTTAAAAGTAGCTACTTTGTAGGTAATGCACATTTGACCCTATTGTAGGAGAAGTCTACACAACATTCTGTGCTAACAGTTGCTAATTTATTGGTAATGCAAGTTTACTCTGTGGTGTATTCCTTTGAATACACGTTCAGTCAGAGTTAGCTCTCGCTGCTCTTTGCTTTTTTTTCCTCATTAATCTATTTTATTTAATTTCTTTCTTCGCAGACACCAACAGTGATCCCTTTGTATTTTTTTTCTTTCAGCAGGTATTTATTGTGTCTTTAAGTCTGTTCTAGATGTGCATCTTCTATGGAATTTACTCTAGCGGCATCTCGCAGCAAACCGCCGAAGTTCTTCAATCTCTCTGAGCTCAAGAGGACTTCCTCACCAATTCACCTGGTGTCATCCTTGTCACCAGCTAATATCTCCTTGATGACACCGCTCCATGAAGAATAATACTTTTTGTATAAGAATTTCATTTTTCTCATTTTGCACATTCTGTCATAAACCCTTTCTCCTTGCCTACCTACCTCTGTCGTGTGTGGAATTGCTCGTCCTCACTTCTAGTCCAGTCGGCAAGTGTACAGTTAGGCGCTCCCACAATGGGCCAGTATCCTATCTTCATGAGACATTTTTAAAATAGACGCCATATCTGTGTTCTAAAACTAACGGCTACAAGGAACCATCGCCTTCTCAACATGAAAAAGTTAAGTACAAAGCTTCAATGATTTTAAACACCTTTTAACGTTTTTAATCAATGCTTTTAACTAAATTTTATAGACAGTGAGGGGAATTACGCAATATTGTGCAATAACCGTCTTCGTGGGATTATCGTTGTCATGCTTTAGCGAACCAAGCTTGCTCTAAAACATGCAATTTAGTACTTCTTGTACAAAATAAAAGGGAAACCTTCCCTACATCGTGGGATTTCTGCTAATACCCATAGCTGTCTATAAACTTAACTTTTTTCCACCGTGGGATTCTTACCACTCTATTTAACTGTCCACTGTTTTGGAACTTTCCACTTAAAATATACCTCAAATCGCAAAAAATTATACTCAATATCGTCAAATTGCTGAAATCTCAAATTATCCAGAACTATTAACTGCAATCCACAAACTTTTCAATGCAATCAACTTATTCAAGTCAAATTCAACTTAGTGTTCCCCGTAAACTGCAATAACTTTGAACTTTCAGTGCTACAATAGTGAAATATTACTGTCTATCAACAAACGTTGGTGCAAAACAGTGTCCGTTCAACTATCTACCGCGCCGCGTTTGATTGAGAGCAATAAATTCTGGCCAGGACTTTATCCTAATGTTCCTATCTCCATTTCCTAAAATACCTTTTACTAACAAACCTAAGCTAATCTACAAGCTAGTTACTATATGAGGCGTCGCCCAAATTTTTGGTGACCTCCCATTTTTCTCCATGTATCACTTATCACTCTGTTTCAATATCAGTAGTTATAGAAACTACTTATTAATCTTCTTTTCTTATCCTCCTTGTTCAGGAATCTTTGACGTTCTAATTGTTAAACTTTTGTATTTAGTTTATTTTGATCCAGGCCTCGCTAAGGCGACCTGACCTTTTTTGTAATATAATATTTGTAAACTTTTGTTTAAAATAGCGGTAACTTCCGCTTGCAATTCTCCTTTTTCCTCTTGCAACGATCAGGAATTTAATCTATTTATTTATAGCCTGTTGGCTTGCCAGAAGTGCATCCAAATAGTGCTTGTATCCTACTTAACTAAGTCATCAGAGTTGTAATTACTTTACAATTGGCATTACACACCTAAACTTTCTTAATTGGAAGCACACTTTTAAAATCCTTGTGAGATTTTGGTGCTCGTAACAGGTTCCACACCTCGAAACTGTTAATTGTTAAGGGTAAACTTGGCTCATCTAGAAGTCTGAGACTTCAAAAGTTTGTTAAAGCAAACAAGATTGCTCTTAACTTAAGATTAGATTTTAAATTTAATATTTGTTAAATTCTCCCAATTCTATAGATTGTTAAATAAATTTGTTATCATATTTCTTTTATCTTTCTCGTTAGAATCACGGCTAGGCAGGACTTTATCTTCCCTGATTCTTCCCCAAAGCTTAAGTTCTATGTACAAAAAAGGTAATTTCTGCATCAATAAAACCTTTACCACTTGTTGTGTTTAAAGCAAAATTCAAAATAACATTTTCAAAGTTTCTCTTAGCTGTCACAGATAATTCTAGCAAATCATTAAGGCAGATACAGCTTGCTCCGCCAGCTTCCTATTTGTAGAGATTTTCTCTCTGACTTATGTTTTGCTTTCAAAATTTCGGTTTTGTCTAGGTTAAGTCTGAGATCTTCCTCTGTTCTACGCCTTTAGTCGGCAGCTGGGTAAAAGGTTAGCCTACCTTAAGTGCAACAATTGGTATTCTTATAGGATTTTCACAAAAAAAAAAAGGTAAAAATATTGCTAAAAGCACTAAAGTTGCTTTATCTCTTCCCACTCTGGGAGCATTCGGTTGTTTTGCCAGAGATCCAACAATGCCCAGAAATAAAAATATTACGGCAAATTCAAATCTTTCCAGCATTTTTGAATGCGTAAAAAAATCTAACCCTTTTGAAGGGAAAGTTAGTAAATCCTTTCCTTTTGGCTTACTTTGTCTTTCCAGAGTATCACCCTTCCCCATAGTACCCAAATCTCAGCTTGGGAGGGAAAGAGCACATTGTTATACCTCGCAGGTAACCGTAGCCCTGGCTGCTCTTTCCGCTAACGGTCTCCGAGCCCCCTCTTATTTTAGCTACCAACGGGCTCTGCTCAGCGTAACTTGTTGTCAAATCATTACTCTAGTGATGTTCTATTGGATTCTCTTCCTCTTTACCAAAAAAATGGTTCCTACTCCTAAACTTACTTCATTTCTTCCGCATCATCTTCCCTCAGGTAGTGTTAATATTCAGTAATAACTAGGGTTCGGAAGTTTAAGACCTAAAGAAGTTCAAAATATGCCCTAAAAACTAGCTAAATATGACCTAAAAACTATGAAACTTTACATGATTTTTTTGGGATAGGTAGAGTATCACTATCATCCAGTCAACGCCTTAAGTGGCGAAACGTGATCAGCGATAATACACCAGACACATTTAATCGTACAAACTGACAGAGCTACAGTACATTAAAATTTTCAATATTCATTCAGTATCACACTACACTATTCCGAAATCCTGTGTTTGAAAGTCGATGCAGATAACACGTACGTTGTTAACGACGCCTCAATTTAAACAAAATTGCTGAAATTATAACCAAATATGACCTTATGTCACTAAAATATGACCAAAACAATAAAAAAAAAGGCCAAAATATGCATTTATAGGCAACATCAAACTGCTTTAAACGTGGTCAGGAACCCGTCATTCAAATTTATTTTTCAGATTTCGGGTAAAATGAGTTCAGGAAAAAATATGACTTTTCCTTAACATAATAACCTTAGTAATAACCTTCTCTGTTGGCACCCTGGACCGTATTGTATGTGAAGTCCACACCACAAGCTGTGTTTATACCAGATAATTTATAGGCAATGCAAGTTTACTCTTTTGGCACCCTGGTCCCTATTGTAGTTGTAGTCCACACCATATGCTGTGCTCACAGTAGCTAATTTATTGGCAATGCAGGTTTACTCTGCTGGCACCCTGGGCGCAATTGTAAGTGAAGTACACACCACACGCTGTGCTAACAGAAGATAATTTGATAGCAATGCACGTGTAGTATGTTGGTACCCTGGACGCAATTGTAGGTGAAGTCCTCACTACGTGCTGTGCTAACAGTAGATAATTCATTGGCAATGCAGGTTTACTCTGATGGCATCTTGGACCCTATCGTAGGTCAATTCCACACCACACGCTGTGTCAACAGTTACTAATTTATTGATAATGCAGGTTTACTCTGCTGGCATCCTGGATCCTATTGTAGGACAAGTCCACACTACATGCTGTGTTAACAGTACCTTATTTGTTGGTAAAGCAGGTTCACTCTGCTGGCATCCTGGTTCCTATTGTAGGACAAGTCCACACCACTCTGCAAGTTTACACATATTTGTGAACTAAGTCATTTCTTTGCAGGACGATTCAGATCATCACACGGATATTAAAATCGAGGAATCTTCTATTCCGGAGATCGTTCCATGCAAAAAAACAGAAACACCATGTTCAGATCTGAGAGAGGTAAGTATCTTCATTCCACTTTACAAGACATCTCCTTCATAGCATTTCGAAATTAGGAAGTTTTTTTCACAATTGTGTTGATGACAAACCGAAGCGTTTTGCTTTTAGGTTGTGTTTTGTACAGCAAGCACAATCATGATTGATGGAAGGATGGATAAATAAACTATCTGTCCCATGCACTACTCCCACTCACGACCGTCGCGTCGGCTTTGTGCGATGTCTTTCTGATCACTGAGCTTTTGGGGATGCAGTATAATGCCATTTGCAAAAGGTATATTATGTGCAGCTAACATATGTTTGGCACAGTCACATTGTTTTAGTTGCCCACTGTGGACTTAACGTCTAGGTGAATTAGGATATATTTATTTTGGTCAGAAATCCTCCCATGAATGCTACAAATAGGAGCTGGATTTGACTACCCTCATGAGTGGCATCTGTGGGTTTTCACTTTACCTCCTAGCAATTGCTGGGATGTTTCTATCTTATGACAGTGGAGTATTGCAAGAACAAGTAGCTGACCATTAGCATGAAGGTAATTTAAGATGAGAGTTAAAAGTAAAAGAATGTTCCAAAACCTTATGGAGAATGGCATTGCTTTATTTTATTTAGTGTATGGTTTATACAGACATTATGAGTAATATATATATATACATTTTTACAGATGAGAAACAAAGTAACTTAATTTGTGCTTTACAACTGAATGTCCAGATTTTCAATCCAGCATACAGCATCTGGAGTTACCAACATGAAGTCCACTTCATCACCGTGATAGGCTCGAATCTTGCATTCTCTGACAATGAGATGAGTGGTCTGGTGTGGAGCTCCGCAGTCACAGTCTGGATTAGGTAGTTCTTTCCACTTGTGAAGAGCGTCTCTGCACCGACCATGTCCTATTCTGATTCTGTTCAGGACAGTCCAGGTCTTGCGTGGTATCGTAGGTGGAATCCACTTGGAAACCTAGGACCTGAGAAGAAGGTATGCAGGAGCATATCTGTTGCTGCTTCCCAACGACCTTTCCATTCATCAAGAGATTTACAATCCTTAGCATTCATGTCAGCAGCATCACGTAGATTTCGATGACATGATTTTAGTCTTTTAAGATTCAAAAGTGGCAGGTCATTATGCTCGGGTAGACTAGGATTCCTGTATATCTTGTGGAACTCCTTCAAAAGGGCATTAGATCAGCGTAGATCAGGTGGCATTATACCGGTTAGCAGTGGAAGCCAATGAACTGGAGTAGATATGATTGCGCCAGATATGGTGCGCATTGTGGTATTAAGTTGGGTGTCAACAAGCCTTGTGTGATGACTTTTCAACCAAACAGGTGCACAATACTAAGCACTTGGATACACCAAACCCAAGGCTGAAGATCGCAAGGTGGTTGCAATACTTTTATTTGTAATTACATACTGAAAAAACTTCTTGCAGCCATATACCCTTTTGTCTGGCCCATAGGTGTTAATGAGCCCTGATATAGTAAAGAGTTAGTAGACAATATTATTGCCTCTTGGGAGTAACCGTCTGAGCATTTTCCTTTGTTTGAAGTTTCACATAAGAGGAGATAGTTTATTATACCTAGGTAAATTACAGAATTGTAGATTATATCGTATCGTAGGTGGAATCCACTTGGAAACCTAGGACCTGAGAAGAAGGTATGCAGGAGCATATCTGTTGCTGCTTCCCAACGACCTTTCCATTCATCAAGAGATTTACAGTCCTTAGCATTCATGTCAGCAGCATCACGTAGATTTCGTATATTGTTCCTCTCTGGAACTAGGATGGGATGGACAGTACAAACATCATTCAGGAAATATTATCTTCACTTCAGCTGACCCGTGCTGAACAATTACATGGTTTGTTATTTTTAGCCTACTTTTCACATTTTGCAAAAATGAGGAATGACTTATGAGATCGATCCGGTCAAATGTGTGCCTGTCTGTCTGGCTGTATGTGTGTGTGTGTGTGTGTCCCTATCAACTCCTAAACAGTTGCAGCAATCGAAACAAAATTTGGTACGAGTAAAGATCTATACCTGAATATCTCAATGCCGTATTTGAAAATGATATCAGTTCTACCAACTGCTGGAAAATCGCAATTGAAATTTGAGCTCCATGTTGGATATCTGGGAAGGTATGAATGGGAGCTATTTCAAAATTGGCACACGTATAGACAATAATATTTCAGTTAAATTTCCCGGAGGCCATATATGGCAGTGTTGCCAAAATGACTATAAGCCTGCTGATATGTCCAATTTTTAAATGCATATAACTTCTACACTAGTAATTGGAATTCAACCAAATTTTGTATGTGCTATGTGTACATAAACAGATATGACTGAGCGTATTTTTTTAGATCCACCAGGGCTGCCAACTGTTAATAAATGCTGTCAATTTATTTTATCCAAATACCAATATATCAGAAAGTATGCAAGCCAACAGCTTTAAACTACGGTATGCACACGTATAGTACCTGACGTTCTATATTAATTTGGAGTAACTTATATACGTCAGTGCTACCAACATGATTCTAAGCCTGCTGAGAGGTCCAATTTTAAATACATGTAACTTATTTACTGTCATTTGGATTTCAACCAAATTTCGTATGTGCTATGTGTCCCATAACAGATATGACCATGCGTATTCTTAAGAGCAACCAAAGCTGCCAACTGTTAATAAATGCTGCCTCTATTTTTGTAACCCTAATATCAATATATCATAAAGTAATTCTTCTGGATAGATCCCTATAGATTAATCATTGGCATGAATCTTAAATTTTAAGAAAAGTAGGCTTTTTAGTTCGTCACGGAACTTCTTGTTGTAAATGTATAAGCACAGAAATGAATTATTCCATATTTTCCCCAGGATCAGGAAGAAGATCTTCAGGGACCAGAAAGTGTTCGAAGAGGAAATGACTTAAATGAGTAAGTGTTCAACGTACAATATACGTGGTCTTTCGCTTGAAGTGTGCATAGCTGTAAGTTTTGGATTGGAATAAGATTGGTTTGCAAAGTGAGATATGTGTCTCATTGTTTGTGTCTCATCCTTGAATTATATATTGATATTAACTATCTTCTAAGCAGCACACAAATTATCCATTCTTGTTCAGTGTTCTCACTGTCTGGAAATATTTTGTAATCCTCTAGCAGTCTGCTGACGGCTGCTATTTTTGTCTTGTGGAAATATGCATGGAAGAAATCACATGATGGAGAGATAGGAATGTGAATGTGTTTTCTAAGTAGCATCCATTACTTCACACTTCCCCACTGTGTCTTCGAACAATATATTTCTCCTGCAACCAAAAAAAGACAGCTTTCCCTTTACTTGAAATTACCGGTACTCAATGAAAATCCAATAAAAGATCGAATACAACTAATCATAAACCATAGGATGAATTTGGATATTTGCGAGGTATAAACATAATACCGCATGATAATGCTAAGTATTTGTTCAGGTAGAGAAGGACATATTCGGTAGATATGTCTCTTAGAGGGGTACACAAAGGTATCGACGTCCTGTATAGCCCAATACCACCATAACTTAATACATGTGCTTTAATTACGGTATTACAATATAGCCTAATTCATCTACTTGGGAACAAGTTATTTAATAACAAAATCCCCCTGGCACTACAGCCCAGGCGTACCTAGCGACTGCTTCGCAACCATTTAGCCTGCAGGTATTGGGGTGACGCGTGGTCAGCGCTTCGGGTCTCCTGGGCTGTAATCTTGGTTTTCGTGACCGGGCCGCTGTCAGACTGATACTCAATTGTCCTCACGAGGCTGTGAGCACCACATTCCAGCCCTCACGTCAGGTTTTAATATCCCTGATGGAGCCGGGAATCGAACCCGGGACCTCTGGGTGAGAGGCAGGCGCGCTATCCCAACACAACGGGGCTGGCAATTACAGTATAGCCTAAAGCAAACATCACTCATATTTGTGCTTCAAGTAGAGTATTACAGTATAGCCGCATCCAAAGGCATGGTGAGTACGATTTAAAGGAAATATAAAATACTAGCTGAACCTGGCATGCGTTGCAACGCCAATCAAAGAAAGTGTTGGCGTTGTAATTTTGTTTCTTGAAGTGCTTTTGGATACACAATTCCTTATTTCAATTTCCGCTAACTGCCTTCAAACAATCGTAAAATGGATTAACTAATTTAGAAACATTCGTGGGAACGTCCACAACAACTCACCGAAGTTTCATTGCAATGGGATGAATGGCATATGAATGCATTCAGAATTTCATTTATACGATTCGTGTGCTGTCACTCATTTGTTGAATCAACTCATTCGCTTCCTACTGTGAAATGGATTTACTAAGTTAGAAACCTACACGTAAGTGCACACAACAACTCATCAAAATGTCATCGCAATCGGATGAATGGCATATAAACGCAGATGGGATTTTTTAAACGATTCGCGTGCCGCCATTTGTTGAATCTACTCATGCGCTACCTATTGTAAAACAGATTTACTAAGCCTGAAACCTTCCCTTATGTGTACTCAACGATTCATGAAAGTTTCATCGCAATCGGATGAATGGTATATGAACGCATGTGGGAATTTTTTGAAACGAATCACACGCAATTTTTTGAAGCTACTCGCGTGCAATCTGTTGTAAATTCGGTTTACTATGCCTATAACGTTACCCGGAGTGTACACAACAACTCACATTCAAATTTGATCGCCATCGGGTGAATTGTGTGTGAACGCACCGCCATCACCCATTTGTTTAAACTACTCACGCGCTATCTATTGTAAATTGGATTAACTACGCCTATAAATATCCCGGGAGTGTGCACAAGAACTCCTCAAAGTTTCATCGAAATCGATGAATGGTATATGAACGCATACAGGATTTTGTTGAATCGCTTCAAGCGTCGTCACTCATTTGTTGCATCTACTTGTGCGCAAAATATTAAAAAATAGAGTTTCTAAGTCCAAACCTTTCCCTAGCGTGTACATAATAACTCATCAAAGTTTCATCGCAATCTGATGAATGGCATATGAACGCATACGGGATTTGATGAAACGATTTGCGTGCCGTCACTCATAAGATGAATCTACTAATGCGCTTCCTACTTTAAAATGCATGTAGCCTACTAAGCCAGAAACCTTCCCTGGAGTGTACACAACATCTCACCCAACTATCATCTTTATCGGACGCATGATATATGAACGCATATGGGACGTTGTTGAAACGCTTCGCGCGTCGTCAATCATTTGTTGAATCTACTCGTGCGCTACCTGTTGTGAAATGGATTTACTAAGCCTTAAACCTCCCCTGGAGTGAACATACATCTCATGCAAGTTTCATCGCTATCGGACGAATGGTATATGAACGCATATGGGACTTTGTTGAAACGCTTCGCGCGTCGTCACTCATTTGTTGTACCAATTCTTCGGTTCATTGAGTATACGCAAAAATCGTCATCTGACAGTACATAACTCTATGGCCTACATATATAAAAACCTAACATGGCGACCATCCGGAAAATTAAAAGGTTCTCAATATCTATTAATCTATGATAGCAATCAAACTGAAATTTTGTATATTGATAGAGGCTATGAACATAAGTTCACCTATGGGACTATTAATAACCTGGTGAGCACAAATCTAACATGGCGATGACGGTGAATGAATTCGCGAATACATTACCACTTACCAGATTAATAATAATAATAATAAGGATGTTGGTTGGGCGCTAGACGAAGAATAACATCGATGAAGCAAGTCTCTCTCTCTGTCCCAAACTTAAGAAATTCAACTACTTTCATATTCCATAGGTTCACAAATTAACGTTAGATAAGAAAGATATATAATGTATGCTGGAATCAGATTTGATTCGCGTCATAAATTGTCACAACGGAAAAATTAATAAATTATAAAATAGTTTGATTAGATCCCATGAATTAATAAGACATGAATAATTAATATCTAACGTGTGGTCAAAATGGGGCCATTACAAGATGGTTCTCGCCTACCTGATAACGACGGAAACGATCAGATTAGATGTGCCTTCGTTGTGTATGAGACCGACATAGAAATATGCTCAGCTCAGTACAAGCTCCAGTCACCTGCACAATTTTTCAAGCAGTACTCTGTGCCTTAAAGACAGCACTACAGTGGTGTAGAGACAACAACAAAAATGCATAATTATACAGTGATTCACAGGCAGCACTCAACTCAATAACCAACAAATACAACTTGAACCCAATAGTTGCTGACATAATGTCAAGAACTCAGCATGGTTCCCATGTCTCTCTCTCCTGGGTTTGTGGACACACGGGACAATTGGAAATGAACGCGCAGATGAACTATCTTAAGAGGCTGCACAATCATCAATGGAAGTTTCATATGACAGAACTCCAATGCATCACCTGAAAAGAAATATAAAAGACTACATTACTCACCAGTGGAATAACATTTGGACCTCAACTTCGAAAGGATCTGTTACGAAAGAAATATTTGTTCCTGAGATTCATTCGCCTTCAAAGTGCTTTGTGCTTACTCAATTTTTATGTGGACGGGAAATTCACGTCATACTTTGGGTGATTTTACATCACTATTCAAAATGACTATACATGCTTTTGTGGATCCTCTCAAACTGTAAATCATCTGCTCTTTGACTGCCCTGCTTTTGAAAGAGAAAAACCTTTTATAAAATGTCACCTGAGTTACTGCAATAATTAACTGTCTAAAATTCTGCATCCTATATTTAAAAATCATGTTGTTATTCTAATTTTCTTACATCCATCCATCCATCATATCTTCCATAAGTCATTATAATTGTTATGCAATAACTGTTGTAAATATTTTAAAATTGACGAACTATAACCCGAATATGCTAGACAAAATAGATTTCTTCTATGTGCTTGGAATTTCAATAAATAAATAAAGAAAGAAAGAAAGAACTATAGACCGGTCTACAGTGCAATAAATGACAATATTCAACGAGCAATTGATGTTACTCAAGCTAATGATAGAATTATACTTGGGGTTGATTTAAACTGTCCAGTGGATAAACTCAATAGGGAATTGGAACTGGTCCTCTGTTACCTAGATGAGGAAGGATGACTCGTGGATGATAAGAAGGTACATCCGTATATATATCGTAATGGAGGTATCACCATAGACCTCATGTCTGTAAGAGGTCTCGCCATTCATGAATATGGACGTCTGACAAAGTGTGATGTCGTAATGGAGGTATCACCATAGACCTCATGTTTGTAAGAGGTCTCGCCATTCATGAATATGGACGTCTGACAATGTGTGATGCAGCTGTAATTAGGAAGCATATCCAAGTAATTACGATATTGACTGTTACACACCTCTTAAAGCATCAAGCGAAGACGCAATAACGAAGCCTACTACAAGGAAGAACAGAAAAAATACCATGTAGCTTGCAAGCCATCAAGGAAGGTAATTCAGATGTGGCTATGTCGGGAATAATGGAATTCGTAGAAGGAGGAATCACATTAATAGAACTGAAATAAAAAGTGCAGAAATATTTGGCAGAGAGTGCCTTAAGGAAAGACAAAAAAAACTTAAAGAAGCTACATATCGCACAAAGAACTAGGGATAATGATGATCTGGAACGCTACCAGACCGAAAGGAGAATATACAAAGACCTCATAAAGCCAAAGAAGCGAGAGTTTAGAGAGAGGGAGGACATAATAGTCATAAATGACATACAGAAAGATCCGTGTAATGCACGCAGGCCAAGACAACCACGCTTCCCAGCAGCCGTCACGATGGAAACATTGGAGGGACACAGGAGGGGAGTTCTAGTATCCAAAGAATGCAGACCGAAGTTTGACAAGTCCACAGAGGTAGAACATAGTGCTTACTTCACCATAGAAGACGTTAAGAATATCATTACCAAAAGCAAGAATAACATAGCACTAGGTTTAGATGGACTCTGTAATGAACATTTAAAGATTACGCTACCCATCCTTTAAAATGTACGGGCAGAGTTAATGAATAAGTGCTTGAAGACTGGCTCCATCCCCAGTACTTGGCGCAAGACAATCATAAAACTGCTGTACAAGGGTAAAGGCGATGTCAGCAAACCTGAATTATAGAGGGGAGTTGCGTTGGAATCGGTTGCACACAAATTGCTCACCAAGCTCCTGACTCAGAGAATAGATGCACGAGTAGATCACCTGCTCCCAGATGAACAATTACGATTTTGGACGGGCAGATCTACTCAGAGGACTGCTGAATGTCTCTTAAAGGTCATACAGTTATCACTAGAAGATCAAGGGAAGAAATATGTAATTTTCAACGACTATACCAAAACCTTTGACACAGTCAATATGAGCGAACTTGTCATAAAATTGGAAAACCTCATAGGACATTCTGGCATGACAAGACTAATATTGAGGATTTTGGCAGACAATCAGGTTGAGATCCACGATAAAATCACCCAATCGGACTGGATTGACCAAACAATCGGAGTACTGCAATGAGACCAACTAAGTCCGATTCTCTTCAGTATCCTGACCTGCGATGTCGCCTCCAAAATAAAGCAGGGAACACAGAACGTCAATGTATATATATACAGTATATATGCAGATTACCTGGCCCTGGCCTCCGAGAGTATAGGGGATCTACAGAAGGGAATAGATCTCGTTGAGCTCTGGGTGGGGGAGGAGGAACTAGTGATGAATGCTCTGAAGACTGAATTAATGATATTCAGAAAAGGAAGAATACTGAGGAAATATGACTACATTGTTTGCGAGGAACGCAACACTTCAGATACCGTACCTTGGAATCACTATACAAGTCACAGGGACTTTTTTCATGGTTCACATAAAGGGAAAATTGCAGCTAGACTTAGAATTACAAGCGACCTCAGGCATCTACAAAGAATATCAGTAAAATCAGCCATGGAACTCTTCAGAGTTAAAGTGCTACCTTCAATCACATATGGAACAGAGGTCATATGGAATTACCTATCAACCAGACAATTAAACGAAATTTAAAGTCCCAAATCAATGTATCTGAAGAGGGTATTGGAGGTGTCAAAATTATCCCCCTCACGATGTATTGAACGGCGTGGTGGCGCAGCGGTCAAGCTGTAGGCCTCTTACCAAGGTGGACCAAGTTTGATTCATGTGAGATTTTCGAAGTCAAATGCCACGTCCTGTGGTTCGGATTCCACGTAAAACGGAGGTCCCGTGGCTCATGATTGCAAGATTAACAGTCGCGTAAAACTACAAGCTTTTGCTTCTCACGATATGGGTATATGCATTAGCAAGAGAGACCGTAAATGCACTT
Source organism: Meconema thalassinum (assembly GCA_946902985.2). Lineage (NCBI taxonomy): Eukaryota > Metazoa > Arthropoda > Insecta > Orthoptera > Tettigoniidae > Meconema > Meconema thalassinum. The sequence continues at coordinate 151,897,411 of OX336397.1, forward strand.
ACCATCCACACAGGCATGCGCAGACCGGCAAAGAGAACTTCGAAGGAAGAAAGAAAGAAAGGTATCGAAGAAAGATTCTACATCACAGATGTAATTATAAATAAAGAATGTATGTGACCAGAGAATGAGCTGAGGAATCTAGTCACCTGATTTGCGATCCATGACTTCCACCATCAATCATCCCTGCCAGGAATGTGTATGTCTATTGTTCAACAATCAATGCGGCACATACCACGCCACGGTGTGTGGTAGAAAACTAGGATCACTGACTCAGTTTATATTACTTTCACTCATACGCAAATACTAGCGAAATGGCAACTGTCTAGTGGTGTATTTTATAAAGGAGATAGATAGATAGATAGATTTATTTTGTCTGGCAAGATTAGGGCCATTGGGTCCTCTCTTCCATCTAACCAGATTTTACAATTAATACACTGTTACATTATTTGCAGAACTTAACAATGGTACTTAAATCTAACAGGAATACATTTCAGATTTGATCACAATACATATAATGGCAGGTAAGCATGGCGTAGGAAAAATTATTGTAATTAGTTAAGTATAGCTAAAGTAAGGATATAATAGGGAAATACAAACACTAATAAAACAGAACCTCATGATGATGTGATGATGTTGATGATGATGATGATAAGCATCATGGATGAGTTATTACTATAGCCTAATGTTGATTTTGCACACAAGTCGTTCTTTTAACACGCGAGAGAAAATATTCCCAAATCGTCTCAATAAATTCAGTGCGGAAAATACTTTTCTAGAGACGTTGTGGACTTTCTGCGTCCAAGAGAGATGTTCGTCAATAATCATGCCCAGATCTTGGACTGATTCTCGGAATTCGATTGGGGAGTCGCGCAAGCGTAAGTTTGGTAGGGTGGGATTATTTTTATTTTACGAAGAATTTTGGGGTGGGAGATTATGATAGCTTGAGTTTTTGTCTCATTGAGTCGTAGTCCATGTGAATTGGACCAATTACAAATTTTAGTTAAGTCCTCATTGAAAGCTTTGATTGCTTGCGATAGTCTTTCTGGTACAGCATGCAGATAGAGTTGTACATCGTCAGCGTATAAGTGATATTTGCATTTAGTTATCGATGAAGTGATATCATTTATGTAGATCGAGAAGAGAAGGGGTCCTAGAACAGATCCCTGAGGGACTTCTGTCACCACTGAGCGCCAAGAAGACATTTTATTTGAGTTACTTTTAACGCGCTGTTGGCGCCCGTGTAGATATGAGTCCACCGATTGGATACTTGTAGGGGTTCTTTTTGAGGGTGCCCTACAGTGTGGTGTTTTGGGGGAAGTTATGATGCGAGTGGAGTAGGTAGTGTGATTGAGCTGTCTAGAGGCATAGACGTAGCTCTGTGGACGAGATTCCCGATTGTTCAGATTGCTGGGAGAGCTCGGGGGTGTGAAAGTGGTGCTGAGGGAGGTTTGGCAAATAAGGATTTAAACGGTGCTGCCGCTACTCGGCTTAATGCTAGCGTAAGTTGGCTAGCGAAGACTTAGAGCGATTCCGCTGATACAAACACTCTGACGGAGTAGCAAGTGGCTGTCCGCTGACGCCACGAAGCAACTAAACAATAAAGCTATAAGATCCTACCTGGAGGGAATCTGGAGGGTAGGAACTTACTAGCTAATTAAATAAATGGAATGACCAGTTAGCTAAAGACGTCTATTTTTAATGAGTATACTTCTAAGAAGAAGTATTATTAGAGTTTGCAGAGCAGCTATAGTGCTAATGATCCAGATGCAATTACAGTACAAGCAATAGGGGATGAAAGTGTAGGTGTATGGGTGTAAAATGATACTCGCTATACACTTACCAAGGTGGCAACAGTCGTGACGACGCCCTGCAGCGGTACGGCACTACAACACAAGGTTTGTTCAAGAATGACCCCGAGTCATGAACTCTCTGAGGTTTTACGGATTCAGAAGTGCAGTGCGTGCAGAATTGCACATTCTTTTAGTGTCGAAGCCCTACCGGGGTCGTTTGAGTTCAGGCGTGAGGCTACCTGAGTTTTTTGAAGTGGTATGTTTTTTAGATGTAGCCGTAGATCGTAGAAGTTGGTTTGAAGGCATGTATTTGGATGTATCTGTATGGGGTGTGAGTAATAGGGGGTGAGGGTGGTATCCTACGGATACAACATACTGTTCATAGAGAGATGAATTTTGATTAGGCTAGAGAGTAATATGTCATGATCAACAGAATCAAATGCTTTGCTGAAATCAAGAAGTGCTAAGATTAATGCTTGCCCACTGTCCATAGCCTTTCGTATGCCATCCGTGACCTTAAGTAGTGCCGTAGTAGTGCTGTGATTTTTCCGGAAGCCAGATTGGTGCTCATGAAGGATGTGCGCTTGCAAGTAGCAGGAGAGTTGTTCGTACACGATAAATTCGATAGATTTGGAGATGGCAGATAATATTCTCACTGGGCGATAGTCACTCACGTTTTTGGCTTGTGTGTTTTTAGGGATTGGAATGACAATAGCCGCTTTCCATGGCGATGGGTACGTACCGGTCATTAACGAGTAGTTGAATATGAGTGTAATTGTGGGAAGTATAATGTCAATGATTCGTTTGAATATTTCTATTTCTATATTGTCGGTCCCTTTCAATTTTGATTTGATTCTAAGAATGGCACGTCTGACTTGTGACGGGGTAACATGCGAGAAGTAGAATTTTTCTCTGTTGGGGGTTGGGGGTGTGGTAGTTGTTGGTGAGAGTTCTGTGTTTTATGTCTGGGTTGACAGAATGTCCTGTACTAGTAAAATAGTCATTGTATGTGTCAAGAGGTAGATTAATGGGGTTGTCATTTTTTTCTTTGTCTATTCCCATGTTTCTTAGTTCATTCCACGTCGCAGAGGGTTTGATATTACGCCCGAGCAAGTTGTGAGCATGCCTGGTTCGAGCGTTACGTACTGCTTGGGATGTTCTGTTTCGGAGCTTTTTAAAGTCATCATAATTCTGTTACGTGGGTAATTTCTTAAACTTTCTGTGCGCAGAATCTCGCTTAGCCATTAGTTCTTTCAGTTCCGTGCTGAGCCAGGGTGCTGGAGGTCGCGTCGTTCAAACAGTTTTCACTGGAGCATGTTTATCATATAGTCCTATCAAGTAGTCGTTCATTTTGTGTACTTTATCATCTATATTGTGAATATTCAGTATGTCATGCCATGGTACATTGAGAGCGTCTTCTATCAAGGATAACGTGTCAATTTTATAGAGGTCTCTGTACGTGATGGTCCTTGGTTTGGTCGTCTTATATTTTAAAGAGTAGGACAAGTAGATTAAGTCGTGGGCAGAAATTCCAGGTACAGATGTCTGCCCGTATTGAAGCACTTTGTCTGTTTTCTTTACTGATATCATGTCAATTGTCGTGTGTGATGAGCGTGTGTAATGTGTCGGTAGTAGGTCTAATATTTTCATGTCACGTGACGCGAGCATATTCAAGAGTTGCCGAGTTTCAGCTTTGGTATTATCGCCTATATTGGTATTGAACTCGCCCATGACTATTACGTGCTGGTAAAGAGGCAGGATGCGTAATAACGCGTTCTCTACGTCCTCTAAATGACCCAGCGAAGGTGCCTTGTAAACAACGCAGACAGCACACTTTTGATGGGCGGTCTCTATTTCGAATAACATAAATTCGGGTCTTCTATTGTACTGGCTATCTGAGCATGCTAGGATTTTAGGATTTAAGTTCGTCTTAACAAAAGCTCCAACCCCACCTCCTTTCTTTCCTACTCGGTCGTTGCGTAATAGTGTGTAGCCGGACAAGTTAAATGATTTTGAAAGATGGAGTGGCGATAGCCATGTCTCACTCATCAAGCAAATATGGAATACATCAGGTATAATAAGTTCTAGTTCATGAAAATGTGCCGATAAGGACTGTACATTTACGTGCGCTATGTGAAGACCTGTCGGATGAAGTAACAGATTTTCGAACAGGTAATCACGGGCTGCAATGGAGTCATTGTTCCCTGGAGCTACTTCTGACACTCTGTCACCTTCACAAGGCCACGGTGAGAGAAGGGTGGGACGGGTGGAATTCCTTTCACTGCAGGGGGTAAGCTGTACCGAGTTGCTGTCAGAGGTCGTAGACCCACATACTAGGTTTGCCAACTTGGGAAATTAGAACTAAACTAACCAAATTGTACTATGCTGAACTAAGACTAAGATTACATTATACAGGTGAACTAATATTAATTAAAACTAAAGTAACATACAGTGGCCGCTGTCAGCTAGGTGAATGTTCTTTGACTACAGTTTCTAACTAGTTTAGTAGGTCACACATGCAATTAATCCTAATCTTGCTACCATCGGGTTGCTTGATAAGGATATCGCCCTGCGAACTCCAACAATTTCTAACAGTGAAACGAGAAATTGCAGTCCTCACAATGGCCAGCCTGGTGGAGGTGAGATCTTCGCGAATTGTCACCTTGCTACATTTTAGCATTCTTTTTTTGAGAAACACCTCGTGCCTGGTACGGAATGAAACAAATTTCACAATAATAGGCCGCGTTCTTCCCGGGGATTAAGGTCCAACTCGATGGCTCCTGTCAATATCATGCAGGTTAACACTTGCGCCGACATCACTAAAGATGTTTAGAGCTAGTTCATCAGTAGTTTCTTCGGCACTTTCGTGCACGCCAACAATCCTGATGTTGTATCTCCTGCCATATTGTTATAGGGAGTCATACTTTTCTTCGAGCTCGTTTCTAAGGGCTCGTATTTCACTCTCGCGACTCTCAAGCTTTTTGGTGAGATCTGACACCAAGTCCATATTGACCTGGAGTGACTTCTCCAGTTGTTTGACGACAAGTTCAGTCACTCTCTCAGATATGCCAGATATAATTGTATCGAGGAACTTACCCGAACTGAGAGTCTCGTTGAGCACCTTATTTACGGCCTCCTCAACTACGTTGGCACTACCGTTGGAGTCACAGGAGGCGTGCTTGCCCTTGCCTCTGGTCATCTTGATTAAGTTATATATTTACTATATAACTACGGAGTTATCACACAAAATAACTAAACACAGTTTACACTTATTATATTACTCACACGTGTACCACTTATTTTCAATGTGCCTACACAATAACACCTTCTAATTCACTTTCACTGAGGAGCCGAGCTTACTCGCATCTGCCAAGCAATATGGTAAACCACAGGCGGGTGGAAGTGTGGAAGACCTGAATGACGCTCTACCCTAGTCTTCATACACCACGAGATGAGGGTGGAATATGCTGCGGAAGTCGCGCTAACTCTTCTGTGACTTACTGAACTGTTTACCATTTTGCTCATTCAGTAAGTGGTTAGTTAACGTAAAATTCCATCACCAACGCGGGGAATAAATTTACAAAACATAACCCTGTAAATGAAGATTAGATTACGTTAAAACCCAAGCTTTGGGATGTGAACAACTTCATTCGATCACGTCCCCACAACCACTGGCATCCTCTTAGGAACAAAATTACAACTAGCCATCATTCCACTCTCTTTCACAAGGTTAAAAAGCAAGTCTGACAAAGTTTAAATGTAGATACTACGTCATTTCATAATAAAAGAATTAATGACGTATCGTGACGCACACACATTGTATTTATACACCAATTGTCAATATAGGTCCTAAACTGGTATTTCCGTATTTTTGGCACCATGAATTATTTTGGAAATGATGTGTACATAATGGGAACTAATTAAATTGCAAATACATGTCCAGAATTTTTAAATACTACTTCGGTGGTGGAGGATTAAACCATCGCGGTGAGAAAAGTGTAAGTTCAGAATAAATCTTGCCAGTTATAATGTGAATCACTGGAGTGTAGGCATACAGTGGTATGCCGAGAGTTCGATAAGTGTGCGCTTTGTGTAGTGGGGTTCTTAAAGGTTCACCAGCTTCTGTATATTATAACAGACCACACTTTATGCACTATGTGATATTTTCTATAAAGTCCAGGTAAATGAATCGTCTCTACACAATCGGTGTAGCCCCCAGATAGTGCTATCCATTCATCCGCGAGGTTTTCATTAGTTAAGTATGATATGTTAACAAAATGATGTGGGTTGTATATTCCAACTGGGCAATACGGCTTTTATATAGCGAACGAAATGCGAATTATGTTGTGGCACTTGAACGAACAAACCTATCGCTAGTTACTTGGTGTTCAGTTTCCCGTTTCAATGAATTAGCTGTGATTTCCTCGAACAGTCCTTTCTTTTCAAACGTAATCGGTCATTCCAAATTGTTATAGGAAAAGCATGTGAATGACAACAATCCACTGAATTTAGTGAGACAAATGAAAGTTGAATGCCGGTACTTAAGATTTAAAGCATCACCTATTTATATTTATCCACTTAATAGAGACGATGAGAGACAATGTTGACTGTAGAAAGCACAAACACTTTTTTCGTGCTGTGGAAAGATTAACACGATCATCCGGAAGAACTGAAAAACTGAAATCTCTGGTGTATAAAACTGCATTGTCTGTATAGTATTGTTTTAGATCCCTAATTTGGGGGTGGATCTAAAAGGGAGAGTTATTGTACTAATTTATGAGGTTGTGCCTAAAGAAGGGTAGCCTCCCTTGGCAGGGTAAGCTGACCAGTGTAGAGTGTTGTGGTGTGCTAGGAACTAGGGGGCGTTCCTATGAATAATGTAGTAGTGTCTGAAGGGATGGGATCCAATACAAGGGTCGCCGTGCTAGTCGCTCAGCTGACTGCTTATTATGTAATTGAATCTGCTCGTATCAGCCGAGTGGCACGTGCTGCTTGCTTGCAGCCGGGCCGGCTCGGGAAACACAAAAGTACTTAAGTTAGCGCTATTAGACTACCGTCTGTCACGTCTTACCGTGACGGGAGTAAGGAAGGGCGTTGGGATGTAAAAAGGCGTATAAACAGTAAAGCGTGTGTAGAGTGTGGACCAAGTGTTTATTGGTCTGTTATTCTGAGTATGAGTCCCTTGTAGGGAATGAAATTATGTTCACAATGTATTACAAGTTGTGGGTTACAGGTTACATAAGTAGGAACTCTGAACACGATTGACTGACTCACCTCGGTTGACACCAGCGTAGCCTCGGGCCGTCTCGATGAAGCACTGACAATGAAGAGATCCCTTGACCTCATTAGGATGCCTTCTTATACTCTCTGGCGTTATGTTGTCAGCATGTGTTGGCATTGCTGGCCCAGTTAATATTATGTCGGTATGTGTAACTATTGTGCAAGGACTGGGCTGCTTTTTAGAGTGGCAAGCTGTCCCTGCTAAGTTTTATGGATGTTGGGCCGGCTTTCCAAGGGTTGCCATTTAGGGGATTTAGCCAGATGCCGGGGGGATGGACTCCAAGGGGTGCATACCCCTGGGAGGCTGTACAAGCGTCTTCCTTCATTTGTTCGCGTCCTCGCGAACGGGAACGGAACTGGAGGTTGGGGCGTTGACGTAGTGGTCCTTGAAACCCTCTCGTATCTCCTGGTGGTGTCGTATCGAAGTGTGGGTGTGAGGTCAGCCCGAGTTCAGAGGGGAGGGTTATGGGATTTACAGATATATGTATACGCTGATATTGACATTGTGAAAAAGGAAATTAACAAAACAAAAAAAATTGACATTGCGAAAAATTTGACATCGAGAAAAAAATTGACATTAAAAAAAATTGACATTTGAGAAAAATTTGACAGTAAAAGAAATTTGACCTGTAAATAAAAATTTTTTGCCCTTGCTGTTGCTGGCATATGGCTAGTTTCAAAAAAAAACATGGTTTCTGATGGTGATTCGTTACATAGTTTTGCAGGGAGGAAAAACCCAGGGCCGCACGGATGATTGCGTCGTCCGCCCTATCTTAGGGAAAAAGTGCTCCCTGCAATAAGAAAGGTAGAAGAAAATAGAAAAATGGGTGTTCCAGGGTATAATTTAAGGGAAATATTCAAAAGAAATTTATTGGTTTGGGATAAAACGGAACACCCTGACAAATGGGGAAGTTAGAAGAAAGAAAATTGAAAGGAAACAAATCACAGACATTGTGTACATGGAATCTTGATAAACAAACAAAAATATATAGTATTTAATGTACTATGTTGCGATTCTGACATTTAGGAATATTGTCGCTTTCCAGTGGAATAATTGTATGAAGTTTATCCTTAAAATTATGAATTACCCTGACCTTATGTCTAGTGGAATAATTGTATGAAGTTTATCCTTAAAAATTATGAATTACGATGACCTTATGTCTAGTGGAATAATTGTATGAAGTTTATCCTTAAAAATTATGAATTACAGTGGTCTTATGTCTAACTTAAGTGCGCTAATCCCTTATAATTCTAGTTTTTGTGAGGTACCTCGCGTGCACGCTACCCGTCTGTACGTACGCTTGCCGTCTCACGGCTGATCCTGTACGGCCACTTCTTGGTACGGTATAGTGGTCGTACCGCTTGCATGTATTCTTAATACTTAATCTGTGAAGCATCCTCTGTGGGTGAATGCTTTCACACTTGACAATGAGAGTCGCTGCCACAAATCGGTTGCCCCCTCATTGTCGTAATCTGCGTCGCATTTTGACGCTTTATGTGTTTCTATTTAGTTGATCTGCCAGCAAGCCTGGTACCCCACAGGCACCAGTCCTGCTGTGCAGATTTTTTTTTTTGGAGTGTGTAGCTGAAAAAGAAAAATGTGGTGAGTGTTTGAGAGTGTGTGGGGATTAGTGCAAGTTGACGTATATAAAATAAAAAAAAATAGTACATCATCATGGCATGCCGTAAATAATATGCCACTGCTAGATGGTAGTGAAATTCCTGTCACCAGTTTCCTGTATCTGGTGACGATGCCTGTGAAAAAATGGCGAGGTTTAGAAAAAACATATTAGTATGACATATTCTCTATGTCGCTTCCTGTATCATAGTTTTTTCTGGCTGAAGCTCTTCTTTCTCTGAAAAAAAATAGCACGATTAATGTTAATTTGCTGCATGGCCGGGCTTACCCTATACGGTGCCGTAATGCCGTAAATAATATGTAGTTGGTCTTACCCCGGTAGCGGAATTGTGGTTACCGGGTGCCGATATATTCCACTTTGATTATGCCTATTGTACTATATTATCTATTATCCTATATTATAGTGTATTGTCGGACTTACCCTGATGCCGGGTTTGGCGGTCATCAGGAGCCGCCCGGCGTTACTTAATACTATCTATTTTAATTATGGTCTAATAATAAAAAAAAAAAAGCTATTACTAAGCCGAGAGGGTTGCCTTAATCTATTGCCGAAATGTGCTGCGCCATAGCTGGCAACAGCGGTGAATAAATTTGCTTAATCCTAGGTTGCGGGTCAAATGCAACCGTCTTACAACTAAATTTGGCCTAGGACGATCGCCTGGGGCAATTAAATCCCCAGGACACCACCCGCACGAGCCCCAGAAACACCGGTTGTCTCTAGGGTCGCTAGATTCCGTCCCCTTAACTCTAGGTGTCGACGTCTATTACTAGTACTAATCTATTCGCAGGCGGCTTACGGTGCCACTAAGCTAACCGTTTCGCCCGCTGTAACTTCCTTGTTCATGACCGTTTGCTGTTCCGATTTATCGTAGTTGAGCCGCCCACTTGGCTCCTGTGAGGTGCGCGCACTGCCCCTCTCTTAATGCCCTCTGGTTGCCCGTTGCGTCGCCATTTATGTGGGCATTGGACAGTGTGGTCCAATGGCATAATATTGTCTTCGCCTTTATCGGCCGTCGCAATCTGCTTTTCGCAGCAATATTTGCCTCTATGGGCCGCCGTAATATGCTTTTCGCATTTATCTTCCACTCCAACGCATAGGAGTTTTGCTTCCCGCTATGGAAGCCGTGCCTACTTAAATTTAAACTTAACTAGGAGTCTAGTCATAATGGGGTCGTCTCTAGGGATAGTTCCCGAGGCCGGCGCCGAGTGAGCTATTTCTCCCGCCATCCTCAGAAAGTCACCCTGCAGATCTCGGCTTCGATGACCGTGACACATAGTGGGTGTATCGTTCTCCGACAAGGGGGATGGGCTAATATGCACCCCTAGATCTCGATGTTTGCCCGTGTCAGGTCCCGAATGCTTTGACCTTACGTAGTTCGTCTGTTTGGTCTAGTCGTCAGTTAAGTGAGGTCGCTGCGCTGTCGGGCCAACTGGGGGAAGGGTCCACATCGCCTTCCCCAGCTCTGCTCCGATGTGGTGCTCCTGACCTTCGGCTTACACCGTTGTCAACAATCAGATCGTATCAGATTCCTTTGTAAAAAGAAAAAATGTGTCGTAACCTGTGTAAATAGTTTAATCTCTGTGTAAAATGTAAAATATTTCCAGTGTTGCGGGGTTGTAGATCTTCTAAGTACATAGGCTACTTCTGGTCTACCATCGCTACGTCAGCTTTCCAGCAATAATGCTTTCTTTACCTTAATGGAGGTGTTAGTAGGGTCTGTAATGTCAGGTACCCTGTTATTAGGATTTGGGGGTAGTTATTTGTTGAGTGGGCTTAAAGTATGGTAGGAAGGGTTTGCGCACCTTTGGGTTCCACGTTAGTGGTGGCCTGAAACCGGTGATGCCACTGGGATGCTTCTATAGTGAGTGGAGTGGGGAGGTAATTCCCGGGATTGCAAAGATACGAAAGTTCATGCAGGTTTGATATTAAAATCCCTGGTAAATGGATGGGATACTCATGCATGTGTCTGGATATGAAGTTTCTTCCTTCATGTACGGATAGGTGTGGGGTGGGGCATAATACCAATATGTTCCTTTCATGCGGGAGTGTTTAAGTACTAAAGAATGGTTAATATATATCTATGGCCTCCTCTCTCATTTGGAGAGGCGCATTATGCTTATTGAATGTTTGCTGAGCCACCCCTAATACTCAGGTGTTAGCATCGGGACGCAAGGCGTAGCATGCCTGCTCTTTAGACGCATGAAGTCCATCAACCCCTTGTGTGTACTTTGTATGTAGTGTAGCTGTTTTTGGTCGTGTAGCTATGTCTGCGTTGTTTATGTTGGGCGTGAGAAGGTTATGGGAAGGGAGTAAGGTGGTACGCTGGTAGCCTGTTCTCCTGTCATCCTCCCTTGGTCCATGTTGGCTTTCTATCCGCGCCTTGGGATAGTAGAGCTGCATGACCTAATCTGGTCGGCCATTTGCAGTGTAGATATGGCCAGTGGTCGTAGTGCGACTGGTCATGTGCTAGTCATCTGTAATGACTCCTATGCCTTGCGATTGATAAGAGAAGTTATTAGGGGGGAGATCTTGTCTGTGTTTGCTCCTAATTGTTGAGTGCGTGTGCGTGTGTGTGCCTATGTTCCGCTACACCACGCGGACGGTTGGTCTGTTGCAGGCCAAGTCGTAATATGTATCGCCTGTGTGGGCAGAAGGCGCCCGTGGCTTGCCAACGTCCTTGCGAACGTGCCCTTATAGGCCCAAGATAAGTTCCGCTGTGTCACGTCTTGTCCATTGCCAAATGTTTTTGCAGTGTGGAGAAAAAAATGTATGGTGTTATAATTGTTATGTGTTTGTAATTTCATGGTCACTGGCGCTACGCAATAGTGTCTCGTCACCGCAGTATTACAGTGTAAATAGTCTGCTGTCAGCAGTTGGTATGTGCTTTTTCTGCACGTACGCAAGTGTGGTCATTGTTTTAGATTCCTAGCGGCTTAATGTAGCAATTCGTTCTAGTTAGGTAATGACGTTGTGTGGCCATTGTTCCCTAAGACCTGTGTCTTGCGAAATTGTCCTACCTGTGTCTGTGAAATGTATCCTCTATGCCTGGTGTAATTCGAAATTTTATGTCTGGCTTTTGGTGGAAGGAAATGTAGTATTCCCTGTTCATGCATTTGTATGGGCCAATTTCGGTGTGGTTGGGAGCCTGGATAACTGCTTCCCCTTGTGTCTAAATTTTTACTGGAACTCAGACCCGTGACCTTATGTCATTCTCTGTGTTTTATGTTTGCGTTGTGTTCCAGGGCTTGGGGCTTTCCCAGTGTGGTTTTTGCTTGCGTTCCGTGTACCAAAAATACCATTGGATAGTTAGTTTTTGGTACGAGTGTGGTGTGTGGTCATGGGTTCGAATCCGGTTGTCTGTAAAGACTTGGTGTGATCATTTCCGTGCCGCATGTATTATGGCACGTTCCCGTGGATGTGCAATGCGCAAATGAAAGCATGCATACCTGTGTAGAGTTGGTATGTTTTTGATTTCCCCTTGTAGTGTAATTTCGGAAGATATAGGGTCTCTAAATCGGGCGTGAATGATGCCGTGCGCTCTGCTCCGAGAGCTGTTGTCTGTAAGCTTGCAGGTTATCACTGAGGCCTGCGTTGTTGCTGAGTATGGTGGTATCGGCTTACAATGTCTTGCGCTCTCGCTTGTTACTTGTCCTGATAACGCCGTGTGTCCGGCACATGTGTTTTTAATCGCTTACTCTCTGTGACTGTGATTAGTGCCTTTCGCATTGTGAAAGAAAAGAGGGGAATTTGTGGTTTAACGTGACCGTATCTGGAGATCATGAGCCACGGGATTTCCGTTTTACTTGGAATCCAAACCACAGGCCATGGCATTTCACTTCGGAAATCTCATATGCGTTGGCCGTACTATAGAAGAACCTTCCATTGACTACATTTTTGTCCCCAGATTTTGTGTTACTGTGCCGTGGTTCGATTATGTCCCTACAATGGTACGAAATGTCATTATGCCCGCGTGTCTCCGGGACAGTTCTGTGGGGTGTTAGGATCGTATCCCGGTGCGGTCAGTGGGCTATTTCTTGGCCCTCTTTTCACGCCTGCCGGCGGGACCGTTTCCTTTTCTCTTAGTAGTGTGCCTTCCTGTACGTGTAGGTGTGTGAGCTTCACGTGTATGATATGCCTTTACGTGTACCTATGTATTAGATATATATATATGTTTAACTTGTCCACCTTTCTTTCATCGGGCCTAATGCCTGCGTCATAGAAAAAAATGAGCTATGCCCCGCTCTGGATTAAGAGAGCACTTTGAAAGAAAATAATAGCTGGTGGCGATAGTCTCTAAAAATTATGTCGTGAACACTATAAAAAATGTTTAAAAAAAATGGTGCTTGGGCCCTGAGTGTAGTATTTACCATTTTGATAACGTGAGTACTACCGTAATCTGGTTACGTCTCAGGGGAATCTACCGACACTGTCTAGTACACATTGGGAAGGCCATTGCAAGACGTAATTGATACACTTGTATCCACGTCACGAGCAAAGCCAGTGCACTGTGGGAGTCAAACCTGCCCTTCAAAGTAATTGTAACTCAACAAAATGACAGTGTCTCGTCCCGGTGTGCAATTGGGCTTTTCAGTTGGTTAAAGCACACCTCACCAAATTTTTGAAATTAGTTTGAGATTCTTAATTCCTGCCACACTTACGGCTTTCGCCCGCAACAGGAGAATCTATCAAACTGTGGAACCCTAACATAGAACGTTTAGTCATTTCTACTTAGAAAGACTCACTTAAGCTTTATGCTGTGATTTTATGCTTAAGTTGTGTTCAAAATATCTCTTTTTCGGCCTGAAGCCTGCTTGGCTTCCACTTGGCTTAGCATATTAGAGACTTTACGTTATGGCGTTAACCACTTCGCCCAATAACCATTGATGGCCTGAGAGAAAAATGCCATGGTTCCGAAAAAAAAACAAGAAGGATTTAGAATTGTTCCTTCTAATTTGGCTATATTGCACTGTATATACATAAAATAAGAAAGAAAAATATGCGATTTTATGTTTATTATGTACTTGTTGGACCATTTTCTTATCGCCCCCGTGTGAAAGAACTTATGTGGCCTATAATGTTGGTGTTAGCGATGTTAGTTTATTTCTGTGGCCCTGGTGGAAGTCGTTATCCTCTTTCGAGCTTCAGTGCTCAGAAAGGTGAAGGGTTTTGCCCTGTTATTAGATTATAGGCCTCTGAAATCCGCTGGGGTATTCCTTTGCTACTTTCCGGCGGCATTTCTAGCAAAGTAAGCTTTGGCCTACTTCCACCGTAGCGCGTGTCTATAGGTTTGAGTGTACCTGTATTCGAGGGCCTAATTGTGCTTGACGCTGCCCTAGTAGGTTTTACGGGAGTGTGTGTATCGTGCATCCTGAGGAATTAATGCCGGTGTTCGCCTTCGTTCTGGCAAATTTGCCCTTTGAACTGGCGGTAAAGGTCGCTTAACTGCCTGTTTATGCCCTGGCAATGTGGTGGCCTGTAGCCTGACCGCTTTTCGGCCTGTGGCCACGGCAGACTCCTGCCATTGCGCTAGCCTATCTGCGAGGGTGTATGTAGGCTTTATGTGTAGTGGGACGGGTTCTATGTCGTCAGCCCATGACGTGGCTATGTCCCTTTGTTTCCCTGTCATATCATGTGTGTTTAATGGCCCTGGCTTCAACTCCCTCTCGTCCCTTTGTTCCGAGGGGATTGTTCTAGGCTCTGCCCCTCGGTTTGGCAAAATTGCCTTCCGATCCGGAGCTGAAGGACGTGTGTTTGTGTTAGGTTTATTTTGTAGTAAGTTGGAGCCTAACCTGGCCGTCTTCTTGACTGTGGCCACGGCGAACTCCTTCCATTGTGTGGCAGTACGTGGCGGGAGGGGCATCCTCGCAAGTTGTCGAGTCAGCGTATCCACGCTTATGTCCTCTCTCGGGTGGGCTGATGGCCCTACCAACTGTGTGTGGTTCTGTACGTGTACCGGGTGTGAGTCTCGGTATGAGTCCACGTCTGCACTTGCACTCGTGGTCCTGGCGCTGAATTAGCCATTGCATGCCTAGTCAGGTCCGTGTGCCTAGTGTACCTATATGCCCTATCGTGATGTTGTAGCGTGGATGTCCAAATGTTATGTTCGTTTTGCCGACGATTGCGGGTTTCATCCCTTACCGGAGCATGTGCTCCTTCTGTCGGTCTAGTTGGGTCTCTATAATCCCGGTAATGTGTTTGTCTGTAGGCTCTCGCTCGCTCTTCCCTCCTGTGTCTTCCCTTGTCCCCCCCGGTTGTTTGTTTGTCTGTTGTTTGACGTGGTGTCGGGGTGGGTAGCCCCGTTTTTCTCTGTATTGGTGTGGGAGGGACATGTCCCCGGCTTCGCCAATTCGCTGTTTTGTCAGGCTACCGGGCCGGTTCCGGGAATTGGTGGCATGTGTGTGTGTGTCCCCGCATTGTACTGGAGGGTGGTCTATTTGTCTTTCGCCCTGTGGCCATGGTAGCCTCCCGCCCTTGTGTTGCGGTATGTGCTGAGAGAGACGTTTTCGCAAATTGCTGCGCTAATGCGTCTACAGAGATGTCGTTTGAGTGGTTCTTGAGTCTTTCCTCTGAACGCTCCCAATGGATGTTCCTCAGCATGGCCTTTCGTGCGGGCGCATACATCGTCCTATATGTGTTGAGAAAAGAAAAAAAATGACTTTGACTGGGGTTGTTTTACTAAGAATTTCTCCTGTGTAGCTGGTTTGGAGCAAAAAAAAACTACTTTCTGTCTGGGGGAAAAATTTTCACTATTTGCTTGGCTTTTTGCGGTACGGAAGGGGTCGTTTTACCTACGAGGGCTCGTTGGTTGAGTCCTGTTCTCTATGCGTAGTACCCCGCGCCTCCACCAGTGTTTTAGATCCCTAATTTGGGGGTGGATCTAAAAGGGAGAGTTATTGTACTAATTTATGAGGTTGTGCCTAAAGAAGGGTAGCCTCCCTTGGCAGGGTAAGCTGACCAGTGTAGAGTGTTGTGGTGTGCTAGGAACTAGGGGGCGTTCCTATGAATAATGTAGTAGTGTCTGAAGGGATGGGATCCAATACAAGGGTCGCCGTGCTAGTCGCTCAGCTGACTGCTTATTATGTAATTGAATCTGCTCGTATCAGCCGAGTGGCACGTGCTGCTTGCTTGCAGCCGGGCCGGCTCGGGAAACACAAAAGTACTTAAGTTAGCGCTATTAGACTACCGTCTGTCACGTCTTACCGTGACGGGAGTAAGGAAGGGCGTTGGGATGTAAAAAGGCGTATAAACAGTAAAGCGTGTGTAGAGTGTGGACCAAGTGTTTATTGGTCTGTTATTCTGAGTATGAGTCCCTTGTAGGGAATGAAATTATGTTCACAATGTATTACAAGTTGTGGGTTACAGGTTACATAAGTAGGAACTCTGAACACGATTGACTTGACTCACCTCGGTTGACACCAGCGTAGCCTCGGGCCGTCTCGATGAAGCACTGACAATGAAGAGATCCCTTGACCTCATTAGGATGCCTTCTTATACTCTCTGGCGTTATGTTGTCAGCATGTGTTGGCATTGCTGGCCCAGTTAATATTATGTCGGTATGTGTAACTATTGTGCAAGGACTGGGCTGCTTTTTAGAGTGGCAAGCTGTCCCTGCTAAGTTTTATGGATGTTGGGCCGGCTTTCCAAGGGTTGCCATTTAGGGGATTTAGCCAGATGCCGGGGGGATGGACTCCAAGGGGTGCATACCCCTGGGAGGCTGTACAGTATATATTGACAATACAGATACATATAATAGTAATTTATCTTGGGACAAAATTCAAAGAGTGATCTTCAGAAAGGAACAGGAAAGACAGCTAAAGCAGCCACGTAACACTGAACAGCTCCGGAAGCAGAAATCAAAGAGGATGAAGCGAATGTGGGCAGAGAGAAAAAAGACATGTGGCAAAATTTGAGGTATTGATTTAACGTGCTCTGTAATAGTGCTATTCGATTAAATAAAATAAGTAAATATATTGACTGCACGAAAACCACATGATAGAGCAGTAGAAACGAACACAGTTCCTCTTATTTGAGGAAAGTTTGCATAGTAATGCGAGTACGGAAATTCCACTAACTAACTTTGGACTAGTTAGATCGCTTGATCGCAAAGGTATTATTCCGTTTCTCTCGATCATCTAACATAGTCAAATTAAATACTTTTCTGTCAGTCAACACGATTGTTCCCTGATTGTATAGTGCGATATTCCCTAGGCCTGAAGCAAATTACAGGAGGTTAAAAAAAATCTAGTCTTGATCATTGATAAGTTACATTAAGGCTTTTAAATCTATGTCGACTAATAAGTGTGTAATGAAATGATACAATTATAAAATATTTTTGATTCAGAAGATTATTCTATACTTATATGGAATTGATAGTGCTTTGTGATTTGTGATATTACGATGATAGTGGCTATTTACCTAGTGCTATCATTAGAGAATTTTCCACTGAAACAACCCATCTTCCATAGATCGAAGAACACACTCACAAGAGATTCAATCGGAGGTTCACTCAATCAATATTGTAACATGAAGATTGAAATGTTAACTCAATGCGGTATGATGCCATATATTTGCCAAACATGCGGAGCTAACTTTAAACGAAAAGGTGATTTGAAGGAACACATGTGCATCCATGGTGGTCGAAAGCAACATTTATGTAGGACATGCGGAGCATACTTTACGCAGAAAGGTCATTTGACAAGACACATGTTGACCCATAGCTATCTAAGGCCATATTCATGTAGTACATGCGGAGCGAACTTTACTCATAAATACAGTTTCCAAAGACACATGCTTATCCACAGTGGTATAAGGCCCCATTCCTGTGGTACATGCGAAGCGAAATTTAATGATAAAAGCAGTTTGCATAAACATATGATGAAACATAGTGGGCTTAAGCATTCCTGTAGTACCTGCAGAGCAAAGTTCACTGAGAAAGCCGGTTTGAACAAACACAAGTTATTACATAGTGGACTTAGGCCATACTCATGTAATACATGTGGAGTGAACTTCATTCGCAAAGGTCACTTACGCACACACATTTTAAATGATATTGGTAAACCGTATTCCTGTGGTACTTGCGGAGCCAAGTTCACCGTAGAAGCGACGTTGAAAAAACACATGTTGATCCATAGTGGACTAACGCCATATATATGTAATACGTGCGGAGCCGGCTTTACACATATTTCTAATTTGAAGCAACATATGATCATTCATAGTGGTAAAAAGCCGTATTCATGTGATAAGTGCGGAGCAAACTTTCGTATGAAGGGTCAATTGAAGGCACACGTTTTCATTCATAGTGGTCTTAGACCGCACTCCTGTGGTACCTGCGGATCAAACTTTGCACTAAAAGGTGATTTGAAAAAACACATGTATATTCATAGTGGACTAAAGCCATATTTATGTAATACATGCGGAGCAGACTTTACACTAAAATGTAATTTGAAGACTCACATGTTGATTCATAGTGGTCAGAATCCCCATTCCTGCTGTACATGCAGAGCAAAGTTTGCACAGAAAGGAAGTTTGAAAAAACATATGTTGATCCATAGTGGCCTTCGGACCTTACAATGTAGTACATGAGCAGCAAATTTCTCTGTGACTGCTTCTCTGATAAGAAGTCATAATAGCCTAAAGCCCTGAACCCACACTCATGTAATGCATGCGGAATCTACATACATCAAAGAAAGTTTTGCAAATTACTGGCCAAGAGTCGTAGTGGGCAAGAACCCATCAGTCGTTCTTGTGTGCGTGCATATCGGTTAAGAATATTGGCCTGTGTCAATGAGGATAGATCTGTGTGATTGCGGATCCGACCCGGTGAACCTGTGTACAACCAGTACATCTGAGACTGATGCCAACAGGAGGAGTTGGTGCATTTTTGGGGGGACTTCGAACCTCACTTTTGTACATTCCAGGCTGTATATGACAGGTTCACGTTACAGGGAACTATCCCGGCACCTGTAGTAAGAGGAAATGCCGATTATTTTGGCCTAAATTACACTTTCATGGACGATAACGCTCGCCCACTCGAAGATGGCATTTGCAATACCGTTCTTCGGCGGAATAGTATTCACAGAATGGAATGGCCAGCCTATGCTCCCGATATCAATTGTGTAGAGCAGGCGTGTACACTGCATAATAAATAAGTCCGTCCTTACTTTACTCCATGGCAATATGCAAAACGTTTTTGATGTTTGATAAACACATGCGGGGAGAACATAAGTACGAAAGAAAAATTAAAGACACACAGGATGTTCCATCGTGGCTACAAGCCGCACACATGTTCTTCGTGTGCTTTGAACTTTATGTTAAATGATTTTTAATTTATTTGTAAACAACGAATGAAGGTTTTACCCCCCTGTATGTTATGCCAAGTGAGAACAACTACCACCTGATGCCACCTACCTGTCGACCAATGACCTACTCTGTGGATCATAACATGATAGGTATGGAACGGCGTTTTCTGCTACTGAAATCCCACCACTAGAGCCTGAGGTAAACGTCGATCTAATGTTTAGAGTAATACGATTAACAAACGTTAGACTCGATGATGTTCTAAGATAAAGGAATAACGAAATATGTTTTCTTTACTGCTGAAAAAGAAAATAGTCACATTTATTGGAAGGGAAATTAACAATTTAATTCACAAGATAAATGACTAAGTGCGGGATTAAAAATGTTAATGGTTGAAATAAAAGAAGACACACATGGAATTTTATTCATTGGAAACATTGATTCAGTAGACCAAAGAATCTTTGAAGATAAATTAATATGATTATTTCATGAGAAACCAATAATTAAATCTGCCCTTACGTAAAGGGTGTTTGAAAAAGAACTCCCTATTTTTAATGTGCCCTACTATCTGTACAACGAGACATACACGATTCTAGTTTGTGGTGTGTTATTCATCAACTCGCCAAGTTTGGCTTCCCTGCAGTCGGCAGGTCTGCTTGATCGTGAGACGGCCCCAGTGCTATTTGTTTCCTCTGTTCCCTATGTTCAGTCGAGGCGTGCGTGCGTGCATGCAGTGCAGTGCAAAGCTACTTGGTAGCAATGTGTACTCCGAAACAGAAAGTGCATTGTGTTATTTAGCTTGTGAAAACTGAGTCAGTTATAACAGCGCAACGTAATTTTAGACGTCACTATGGTGGCGAACCACATACAGCAAAAACTATCCGTCATTGGCTAAAGTCACTCAGGGAAACCGGTAGTGTTTAAAAAGCAAAATCACCAGATAGACCGAGAACTTCTGAATATATTGTTGAACAGATCCGTGTTTCGAGTGTTCGTAGCCCCTCAAAAACTAACTAAAATAGGAGGTGTTAAGGACAAAGAGTTATAACTATACCCATACATTTTGGAGAAAGTAGGCTATATGTTCTTTCCTGAACATCTTGTTTTTCATTTTATAGTCTAAATTATTAATTGTCGAGTTGGCCGAGTGGTCTAAGTTGTTTGACTTAAGTTCATATTTTCTATATAGGAAGCAAGGATTCGAATCCCTTGTCCGGCATTACTATTACCTCAACATTGTTTGTCATCACTGTATCATTATGATATACTGAGACCGCTTGATCTCATGCTGGTGATGATTTTTAGTTGTAACAGAGAATACTCCAACCATGAAATCACTGAACGCACTCCGAAAGCTTGTGTCATCTTCGGGAGAATTTTTATCTTCGTTTGAAAGCTTGTGAAGGATTAATCATGAACGCAGATGTTTATCTACGATGTGCATCTTTGAGGAATATCATTATCAGTAATTCTGCATTTTTAGCCACGTCAACATGGCAATATTTTTGGTAATTAAAGGTATTTGCATCGCAGAGACGCGAGGAAGAAGGAAGTAGGCGCTGAAAGACTTCGGTGGTATTCGAAGCCGGAACACGCCATGCAGGGAAGAAGGACAATCCCATGTGCGCTTGAGTCGCACGAAAGTGTATTCGAATAAGACCGGTCGAGTGACCGAGGAACATTTTGGTTGTGAGAAGACTAAGTAAGTCTTATCTAAGGATTGACAAAGCATCCTAAAGTTTATCAGCACCGCAGTGCTTATAAAATAAGTGATTTTGTTCCTATACGTCCAGTACATGTGCAACGCGACACCACATGGTGGAATGTGGGTCGTAAAATGTCATCAAAGTGAAAAATTATAGCATTACTCAACATTATTGAGTGATGTAAAAGCTGTATTAATGTCAGAGAAATACGCCGTGCAAAGCCGTATCTCACCCAAATATTCCAGTGATTGTGTTATCACATGTGCCAACGAATCTGTGAATGATAGCTTCAGTGAAGCAGGCACATGGCCATTTATTCTTTAAAGCCTGCACAGTTTAAAGCCAGTGTTGCTATATAAATTATCATCAGTGATAAAAGCAGTGTTTTTGTAACTTATTCACCACTGAAAGAAGAATGCCAAAAATGTGTGACTGGGACGATATGCTAATTCACACCTGTACCACGAGAAACGAGATGATGACGTAGATATCCTAATGGAGGAGCCATTGATCATCTAACACCAGCAATATGGAAGCCGATACGAGAATTACGCAAACCTTGGCCAAGGAAAGTACTACTACAGACTGGGAACATGAGGATTTATCCATTAAATTGAAGCCTGGAATGTTTCCCTGTGTGAAACATGGTGCCGTGAGTTTTCGTTAATATCTACTTGTATTTGGTTATGGTTTCGGGGGTGGATTAGTTGTAGTCAACCGTTTAGATATAACAGTCATTTAGGTAGCGTTTGTATTCTCTTGTAGATGCCGCTGAAGGCATACTTTTCACTTTCATAGGCTTCCACATTTTTGGTAGAAAGCTTATGCCCAGAGTTAGCCACCTCAGAGGGGTGCATTTATATGCCATAATTGTTGTATAGTCCCTAGAATGGACGTCAACTTAGAAGGAGCAATGATTTATTTGATTTAACCAGCTTAAAGTATTTTTATTCCTTTTTGATAACTTGGAGGCCCCATTGTTTAAATATATGAATACGCCACTGTTAGTCGGTCGTATCAGTTCGATGCTGTAAGGGTTACGCATCTACCATTTTCATGTAAATACATTTTGAAGGTCTTAGAACCTGGATTCAAGGAGAATCATGTCAAAGAATGGGAGTGTCTGTGGCCAAAGCACTCGTAAACCAACCATTCAACATTGAACCGTATCATTGACAATAATAAGCCAGGAGAATGGTGTTATTAAGAACATTTAGTTACTTTGAGTGCACTGCGCACGTTATTTTTGAAGAATTCTTTTCTTTTGTGACACAGTGACATATCTTTTTTAATGTCTTTGCAAAGTGACACATATTTCTTTTGCTATGCTTTGCCAAGCTGTGGTCCAGCCTATGTTTAAACTTCATTTTTCAAGGCGAGTTACGAGGCCTTGTTGTCCAAATAATAATGACATTGTATTATAAGGTGTAAGAGATGCAAACCATAGACATTTTTCGAATGCATTACACTAGTTTGCATACATGCTTTGAGAGACTTTGATACGCAGTGAAGCGTGATGAATAACACTTGAATTTCGTGAGGATGACAGCCCACGACACTCAAGGTAATTTACTGTAACCTGCAGAGCAGCAGACTGGATTCTCAAGTGAGACAGTTGCCGCACGATAGCATACTTTGTTTCTGCTAGCCAGATTATTTTTATCGAGCCGTTCTTGGAGCTCAGTTGGAATGTACAATTGTATCATTGTTTGAGTATAGGGTGATTAAGAAGTTACATTCTCAATGTATAATTGAATTCGCAAATGTTGTAAGCGAATAGATGAAGGTTCTTTACCTTATCTTTTATACTATCAGAGTAACTCTTATAGAATGGAGCCACACTTTTGCTTATTTTTGAAGGCTTATTTTCTCACTTAAGGTGATTGATTGTTTTCCGTGTTTTGACACGTTGTTCTATGGGGTGGTTTCCCGTTCGTTTATTATGCCAGCAGATTCATAGGGATGACTGCCGAGATGAATTCTCTTCGTGATCTCGTGGAGGGCACGTTTAGATATTTTTAGAATGGTAATTAGATGGAGCATTGCTTGCCCATCTGGAAATGTGTTATTGTGGACTAGATCATATTTCTATGATATTGGAGCCACTTAGTGCTCAAGGTCGCTATGATTATTCGGATCATGCATCTCGTAAAGAACTGTAGAAGACTTACGACTATGATTTATAACTTGTGTTATTGTTGACAAACAGATACCACGTGCATATAGTCATTCAATAATTAAGACACTCTTAAACAAAGATAGTAATAATCAGAAACCTAAATCATGAAAGATAATTATTATTAAACCGACGTGGGTTAAAACTTCAATTAAATCTTAATCAACTGTTTAACTTTGATCACGATTGTTTCAACGTGGACCAATGCAACGTGCTTGAGACAGGATATCCCTGGAAGGGAACTTTAGAGAAATACATGGTTAGACTTGACAAGAATCAGTCTGATGACTGAAGGTAGTCAACTAGTGGGTCGTATACCACATGTTTGTTTTGACATGCTTTAAGAGCATGCCTTGTCTGAATTCACATACACTTTAGATGACGGATGGAACAAACAGTCTCCATTTCGAAGTAGGTAGGGTAATAACAAGAATTGTTGTGTTTTCTGAATTTATTTCAGTGCATTTTCCCTATGTGAACCCTACTGTTGTTTATTTTTGTAGCATTATTGTATAATTCTTTGTTATGTGTATGATTGTAATGAAATGACTGTTATACTAGTTTTGTTTAATTTATACACGGACCTTTGGATCCGATGTTTCTGTAATTCAAGGTTTAGCTGAGACAGATAAATATTAAATGTAAATGCGGGATGGTTTTTAGCGTCATTTAGATTTTTGCAGTCATGTTTGACTATTTATTCATGGCACGATGATTCTTCCTAGAACATCGTTATCTTTTCCATTGTAAATTTAATTAGGGATTTGTACCATTTTCCCCAGTTTTGCTAGATTCCTTTGATTGTAATTTGAACTGATCACGAGGGTGTAATTTCATAGTTTAGGGGTTAGTTTTCTTTCTTTGTTGTGTTTCATTAGATAGCGAATTAGCCGATTTAATGCCCTCGGATCCTAGGTTAGGGGTTGGATTTTATAAATAAACATTGCCAACGATCTTTACTTAAGACTGGACTACTTTCTTTCGTAGTTTTTTTTTGTGGGAGTGTATTACCAGGGTGTCTTTGGCATTGCAAATCATGATGAGAACCTGATCCTTGGCACAGGGGAGTCTCACAGCTGGCGAGCCCTTTTGGTTTGCACTCCTATCCTCTTCGTCGGTATGTGTTCGGAGCGAGAGGTCATCTGGGAGGCCATACACGGTTGGTGGTAACCAGATGATCTCCTCAAACGGGCACATAACACTACACAAATTCGCAGACAGAGTACATTACTATAATGAATTGCTAGTCAACAGTTCAGAGTGAACAGTAAACACACTCTTTAAAGAGAGGCTTGAGCTCAGCCCCGGGATAATACACATTTTTATTTCTTACTACAAACCCTATAACCCAACCAGGATAGTGACTAGGGCTAACAGATGAACCAGTGAACGTTATCTATACATTTTTCCAGAAGAGCTTGGAACACCACATTTCTATAAAAGTCCTATAAATTTAATAAATATCTGTTTTAACCCATTTTCCTCGCGACTAAGGTCGGAACACCCTAGAGCCTTGTCTGGGTTTAAAAGTTACCGAAATGGTTTTTGGGTTTCTTAACTCTACCTAACACTATAGATACTCATTGGATACCAGTCCAAAAGAGCAGAGGGAAAGCGATAGCAATTAAGAAAAACAGACGATACACTTGAATATTTGTATTAATTTATTTTTTACAATATGTGCACACGGAATACAACTCTCTCTTTACGATTGCTTGCTATAGATTTTTAACACAACTCTTGAGGTAGATATTTTATAACTACCTCCAATTACTGATGTTCTCAAAAACTGGGGACGCCGTAATTGTTTTGTAGGCGTAAGATCTTCATCCTCCTCTTTTTCATTATCATCATTATCACTATCTAGTCATTTTTGATCCTCTTGCAATACCAGCTCTAGAATAGTCTGTGTTGCCTTTGATAGTGTTGAGGGTTTTTCATATGGGGAAGATTGTTTAAACATAGATTTGTTATCATCATTATTATTATTATCATTATTATAATTATCATTATAATTTTTACCTTTGTCCACTGTTATCTCATTGATGGTCTGTATATCCTTTGATAGTCTTGAGGGCTTTGCGGACGTTGACGACTGCCTTAATGTGACTTTTCGAGGTGATAATATGCATTTTAGCAAACAAAGCCCTATGTGCACGTGGGCGTTTCAATATATTTAACTCGAGAGAAATATTGTCTCGAGCAGCAATATCCTTTTCTCGGGCTCGCTTATTAGTATTATGATGGGTTATTTTTATCGGCAACCCTGTATCATCCTAAGCACCACATTGACGATTACACACACTTAAGACCTCACCATTCTTACATTTTAGATTGCCTTGACATGTTTTGACCTCTCTTTTGAGCATCGCCAAAATATTATTCCATCCACATTTTGTCGCTTATAGTTATAAGAGTAGCCTTTATAGAGTGCAGTTGTTTACCTTTGTTAGTTAAGGTAAGTTCCATAGTAGAAACTGACTTGTCAGTCTGATTTACATACAACAAAGGTTACAACAGTTCTGTCGAAGAAGTGATGTAGCGTCGGCTCTTTTAGTCACTTGTGGCTATACTCACTTTTTGATGTCAGCTAATTTACCTAATTATATTTATATCAGCATATTTATAGGATTATTTTATGTAGTCTTATTTTGCGGCTTAATTCCCTGTCGGCTTATTTGGCAGCTTATTTTTATGTCGGGTAATTTAGTGGCTTACTTTATGTCGGCTTATCTGGCAGCTTATTATTATGTTGGCTTATTTGGCGGCTTATTTTTATGTTGGCTTATTTAGCGGCTTTTTGGGCTTATTTAACAGCTTATTTTATGTCAACTTAGTGGCCTATTTTTATGTTAGCTTATATATCGGATTTAAGTCGGCTTTTTAGCGGCTTATTCAACAGATTAATGTTATGTCGGCTTATTTAGTGGCTTATTTTTATGTCGATTTATTTCGTGGCTTATTTTTATGTCGGCTTATTTTGCGGCTTATTTTTATGTCGGCTTATTTAGAGGCTTATTTCTATGTCGGCTTATTTAGCGGCATATTTTTATGTCGGATTATTTAGCGCCTCATTTAACAGCTTATATTTATGTCGGCTTATTCAGCGGCTTATTTTGAAGTCGGCTTATTCAACAGCCTATTTTGTCGGATTATTTAGCGGCTTCTTTATGTAGGCTTATTTAGCGGCCTATTTTATGTCGGCTTATTTAACAGTTTATATTTATGTCGGCTTATTTAGCGACTTATTTAACAACTTATTTATATGTCGGCTTAGTTAGCGCTTTAGTTTTATTTCGGCTTATTTATCAGTTTATTTTTATTTCGGCTTATTTAGCGGCTTATTTTTATGTTGGCTTATTTTTATGTCGACATCATTAGTGGCTTATTTGTATGTCGGCTTACTTTTATGTCGGCATAATTAGCGGGGTTTTATGTCGGCTTATTTAGTGGCTTATTTTATGTCGGCTTATTTAGCGTCTTATTTAACAGCTTATTATGTTGGCTTATTTAGCGGCTTATGCATATGTCGGCTTATTTAGTGGCCTATTTTTATGTTGGCTTATATGGAGGATTATTTCTAAGTCGGCTTACTTTTTTGTCGGCTTATTTAGCGGCATTTTTATGTCGGCCTATTTAGCGGCTTATTTTATGTCGTCTTATTTAGCGCCTTACTTAACAGCTTATTTTTATGTCGGCTTATTTGGCGGCTTATATCACTGCTTATTTTTGTTTGCTTATTTAGCGGCTTATTCTTATGTGGGCTTATTTATCGGCCTATTTTATGTCGGCTTATTTAACAGTTTATATTTATGTCAGCTTATTTAGTGGCTTATTTGTATGTCGGCTTATTTAGCGGCTTATTTGTATGTCGGCTTATTTGGCAGCTTATATTATGTCGGCTTATTTAGCGGATTATTTTTTTGTCTGCTTAGTTGGCAGCTTATTTTTGTGTTGACTTATTTAGCGGCTTATTTTTAAGTTGGCTTATTTAACAGCTTATTTTTATGAAGGCTTATTTAGTGGCTTATTTTTATGTCGGCTTATTTAGTAGCTAATTTAACAGCTTATATTAATGTCGGCTTATTGAACAGCTTATTTTATGTCGGCTTATTTAGCGGCTTATTTAACAGCTTATTTTCGTCGTCTTATTTAGCGGCTTATGTTTATGTCGGCTTATTTTTATGTCGGCTTATTTAGCGGCTTATTTTTATGATGACTTATTTGTCAGCTTATTTTAATGTCGGCTTATTTAGCGACTTATTTTCATGTCAGCTTATATTTATGTCGGCATATTTAGTGGCTTATTTTTATGTCGGCTTATTTAGCGGCTTATTATTATGATGACTTATTTGGAAGCTTATTTAGTAGCTTATTTTTATGTTGGATTATTTAGCGGCTTATTTTTATGTCAGCTTATTTTTATGTTGACATCTCTAGTGGCTTATTTAGCGGCTTACTTTAATGTCGGCTTAATTAGCGGCGTTTTATGTCGGCTTATTTATTGGCTTATTTAACAGCTTATTCTGTTGGCTTATTTAACGGCTTATGTTTATGTCGGCTTATTTAGTGGCCTATTTTTATGTTGGCTTATATGGAGGAATATTTTTAAGTCAGATTATTTAGCGGCTTACTTTTATGTCGGCTTATTTAGCGGCATTTTTTATGTCGGCCTATTTAGCGGCTTATTTTATGTCGACTTATTTAATGCTTTATTTAACAGCTTATTTTTATGTCGGCTTATTTAGCAGCTTATATAACAGCTTATTTTTGTTGGCTATTTAGCGGCTTATTTAACAGCTTATTCTGCTTGCTTATTTAGCGGCTTATGTTTATGTCGGCTTATTTAGTGCCCTATTTTTATTTTGGCTTACATGGAGGATTATTTTTATGTCGGCTTATTTAGCGGCTTTTTATCGGCCTATTTTGTGTCGGCTTATTTAACAGTTTATATTTATGTCTGCTTATTTAGCGGCTTATTTGTATGTCGGCTTATTTAGCGGCTTATTTGTATGTTGGCTTATTTGGCAGCTTATATTATGTCGGCTTATTTAGCGGATTATTTTTATGTCTGCTTAGTTGGCAGCTTATTTTTATGTTGGCTTATTTAGCGGCTTATTTTTATGTTGGCTTATTTAACAGCTTATTTTTATGAAGGCTTATATAGTGGCTTATGTTTACGTTGGCTTATTTGGAAGATTATTTTATGTCGGCTTATTGAACAGCTTATTTAACAGCTTATGTCTGCTTATTTAGCGCTTTATTTTTATGTCGGCTTATTTAACAGATTATTTTATGTCGGCTTATTTAGTGGCTTATTTAACAGCGTATATTAATGTCGGCTTATCGAACAGCTTATTTTATGTCGGCTTATTTAGCGGTTTATTTAACAGCTTATTTTTGTCGTCTTATTTAGCGGCTTATGTTTATGTCGGCTTATTTAGCGGCTTATTTTTATGATGGCTTATTTAGCGACTTATTTTTATGTCCGCTTATATTTATGTCGGCATATTTAGTGGCTTATTTTATGTCGGCTTATTTAGCGGCTTATATTTATGATGACTTATTTGGCAGCTTATTTTATGTTGGCTTACTTAGCGGCTTATTTTTTATGTCAGCTTATTTAGTAGCTTATTTTTATGTTGGCTTATTTAGAGGATTATATTTATATCGGCATATTTAGAGGCATATCTTATGTTGGGTTATTTGGAGGATTTTTATAACAGCTTATTTAGAGACTTATTTTTATATAAGGTTATTTGGTGACAATATTTTATGTAGGCTTATTTAGATCACTTTCTTAACAATATGGATGATCACTTTCATTCGCTTTTTGACGGCCTGGTTTGGCGCGTTTTTAGAAACCCCGTTCTACCTCGCATAATCTTGGAGAATTATTCCAGCCCTTTTAATGACACTAGTATCCTTGCAGCTGTTTGCAAGCAAGCAACAACAACTCACCAAAATGTTGGTAATTAGAGTAATTTAACCTATCTCAAAATTAAATGGGTAATTGTTAATACTGGACCAAACACTTCTATCCTACTCCTAGTCTAATTATTAACCTTAACGTATTTAACATGATCTAGTGGACCACATTACTGTGAATCACTACTTTAACAATGTATTTAACTGTGAAACAGGATCTGTGGGAAAAGGCTAAAGGAATAAACATTTAAGTGACTAGCATTTCAGTTTATTTGTATACACATTCCTACAAGTCTTAAAGTACAAACATCTGACATAGGAACATTCAGTCTCGCGCTGAGCAGGGAAGGCACTGGGTCCATATCCACATCATATCACGTGATCTTTAATAGGTGTAGGATGATTTCTTGTTTGTGTTGATAGATATTGACTAGCAATGAGCACTGGATCTTAAGAGCATCTGGCCCACGTTTGGCACTCTAATGTGATGGACAAACGTAGACAGTGGTTCTTAAACCACCTGAACATGGCCGCCGACTCATGGGCGTCTACAGTCCATGCTTTGTATGTTATGCAGCACGACCGTTGCCCAGGGTTGAACAAAACTCACGTACCGTAGTAAAGCACCCAATGGTCCAAGGCAGTGAATATCTACCGGCAAATTGCGACCTGCGCCTACTGAAGGTTGCCTTCTGTAGCAAGGGAACATCTCGCTAAATCTGTACTGGTTATATGAGCGATGGGCAATCACAAGGCAAAAGGTTCTCTGAAGAGTTCCTTCGTAAATTTCCTCTTAAAAGCAATGGGGCCGCAATTGCCCCGGTTGTTAATTACCGCACGGCAAAATTTAAAGGTCACCACACAAGGTACCCAAAAACCCTCACGTAAAATTGTTTGACTGTATTATGAGATACAGTCTCCAATTTTTCAAACACATTAAAATAAATTTACTATAAAAAATAGGTTGATTTTCGAAAAACCCTTAAAAATAAAATGAAAAATATTTTTCTCAAAAACTGTTCGATCAATTGAGTTGTAAGTTTGTAATTGTATTTAATACTACTCACAAAAGATATGTTTGAAATTTGAGACCAATTGATATATTAGGGGAAAAGTTTCATTTTCTATGACTATCCCATTAAAAAGTGTAAATTTGTCACACTTGTTGGGCGCTACGCTGCTCTTAGCGCCAGTGCCTTGGTCGACACATGGCGCCTGCGAGGCTCCGTTCTATAGAGAAGGACCTCTTCCATCATAAGATCTCCAAAAGATAACTGCGAAGGCAGAGTCGCGCTAAATGTTGTAGTACGGTATAATTAAAACTAAATAACATTGTTACTCGGGCGCTATGAAAAGGAACTTAATTTTCGTTATTGTAACAAGTAGCTTACTAGCAACAGCGTTTAGAGGCAGATTACCTGGCTGTTCCACCCCTTAATACAACAATCATCATCATTAACTGCACAACACTGTTTAGGATTAAAACTAGGCTTCATAAAAATGGAATGGCATCAAACACAATTTTGTTTTTCACCAGAGAGATGGAGTGGAATCAGGAGAATACGGTGGCTCGCACCATTTCAATGTGCGGAGAACATTGACAGCACATACTAATTTAGCACTGAATCCACCTCATAGGAATTGATAATCGACAGTGTTTGATTATCGATTCAACTAGTGTCACATTCTATCGACTATTTTATGCCTTGCTACGGTTATATTCGGTGTCTTAAAATTGTGTTTAAGATTTGAAAAAAAAACCGGACATTTATTCTCCGTAAAGAAAATCTGCCTAGATTATCTTAAAAAAGAGCATGTCCTGGATTTAGAGTTTGGTCCCCCTGGGGTTGTACATTTCCTACGTGAAATATAAAACAAAGTTTCTTCAAGGTCTGCGATTATTGTTATTGTTAATTGTTAATTATTGTTAATAATGATAATAATTACAATAATAATAATAATGGCAAGATCTACAAATAACCACTTAGATTTAAACTCCTCGAAAATGTAATTTCTAATACACCACGTGTCCTCTCTGGCCAACGAAATTGAAATAGCCTACTTTTTTAAAATTACGAAATATGCATAGTCCTAAATCTTTAAAAATGTTAAGACCTAAGATTGCAACACATCCGATTTGGCCCATACTGATATTTGGTCCTCCAGCTAGAGGCTATTTACAAGCCTAGATGGATCCAAGGACTGCCTGGGAATAACACAAGCAAAAGAATATAAAGGCATCCATCCTCAAACACCTCCACGATCGTCCACATTAAAATTGTAATATCCACTAAAATAAATACACGTTAAAGTTCCATTGTTACTCTCAGAAAACAATGGAGCAACGTTTTGTAAATGTCTGTTTTCACGTGGTGTTGGGGTGGCGCACCTGTCTCTCAACTGGAGGCCCCGGGTTCGATTCCCGGCTCCGTCAGGGATTTTAGAAACTGACGTGAGGGCTGGAACGGGGTGCACTCAGCCTCGTGGGGACAATTGAGTAGCTGTCTGACAGTGAGGCAGCGCATCGATCACGAAAAACAAGATTAATGGCTGAGGGGACCCGATGCGCTGATCACGCGTCACGCCAATATCTGCAGGCCGAATGGCTGGGCAGCGGTCGCTTGGTAGGCCTAGGCCCTTCATGGGCTGTAGTGCTAGGGGTTATTTTTATTTATATTATATGTTTTCACGTAATATTCAAATGCCAAGACGATTTGACATTATTTTGCAGGTGTCATCCTGTTGTTGATTGCCACAGCAATTCATTTATGTAGACTTGCCGTCCACTTGATAGCCCTTAGAGGAAAGACGTTTCAGAATGAAAATTCTCCTGAGAAATGATTGCCTCCATAATGAATTGCGATCAAGGATCTAGTAATAAAACATAATTTGGCCGAACTAATATGACGATAGGAGGTGTGTCTCCCATAGCTTGACTATTTATTTGGATACACAACGTCGTAGTCAATTTATTTTATGTATTTATATCGTATGGAAAAACAAGGATACATTATAAATACATACGATTTACAGGCGTTGCTTCACGTCCGTAGGTATAACCATAAATTACCCCAGACGTGTCTCCCGGGTGGAGCTAAGTAAGCAACGGAATTGGCTGCTTAAAGCTCTGCTTAAAGGATATCCCAGCATTTAATGGATACATTAAACTTCGGCTATAATGACGGAACATTATTCCAATCAAAACGATTCTCTTCAGAGCCAAACAATAGACTTAGGGCCCACTCTGAAGGTCCTACAACTGAATTTTGAGGGTATAAGCCGATCAAAAATCGAATTCCTCTTAAAACTGCTTAATGACAATCACATAGATGTGGTATTCAATATTTTATTACAATCTCCATGGTCGCAGTCATCGCCGTCTGCTGTGCTCTAACACCTTCCCGTTCAGCGCGAGTTGTGTGATAACTTAAGCAACACTTGACGATCTTCCCGACAGTAGCGCTGCTAGCTTGAACCAATTGTGAGCCTGTCCGTGTCCAAGCGCGCAATTCCGCTTATACTGTTCTGTGGCAAAATAAACGCACCCAGCAACATTTCCGTTTATTGCTTCAATTTTGGACACCAGTGTAAGTTTTGGTGCTGATATTTTGTATTACTTATAGTAGTTACAGCATTTTCACTACGACTCCATGATTTTTTCATGTACAGACAGGTACAGTATGCTTATTTAATTTAAATACCAATGTAATATTGTGCCCACGAAATCTCTGGAATATCAACCTACTAGCGCTGCGAGGTAAGTGGTGGAGTATTTTAGTACTCCTGCATGTTCGCTGTTTGGAGTGAAGTGGAGAGGTGTTAGAGCATAGCATAGATGGCGGTGGAGGGGACTCATACACCGTCAGTGGGAATTTCCGCATACAGTTACGATTCATAGCATCGCTTCACTAATATGTAACCTAGAGTTGTGAAAACTGACATATGTATAGTAAATACATAGAGCTTTCATATAATTTAGAGAGAGGAACAGTATATAAAGTATTTCGTGATTTATTGAAAGGATCATATTCGTGATTTTTTGAACTCCGTGAATCACAAAAAAAAAAACACGATTTAAGAAGAAATACCAGTCTGAATGGATTTTGTTTTGTAAAATAAACGCATAAATACCGAGGATGAACCACCATGAATGTTTTATTGTAAATAGTATATTTTTAAGAAAATATTAAATTTGTCTTTCAAAAAATTAACAGTTTTTTGTTAATTTTCCAAGTAGTCTATATCTCAATTATTTTATAAGATAATTTCATGAATGAGGTTTATCCTCTAGGGATCATTGGTTGGAATGTATCTGGCGAGTTTCATCCAGTTTCATCACATAGTTCAGAGTTGTTGTGTTCTTCCTACAAAAAAAAACTTTCGAGAAAACAGCTTTGAATATTAAACACTCCATTGATAGGTGCATGGTCTCAAGTAATACGCTATATCTCTGCCAAAACGCTGAATTTAGTTATAAACCTTAACAGATATATTGAGAAAGGTGTTGTCTTTCATTTAAATGTAAAAAAAAGAAATTGACATCCGACAGTGTACGAGCCCCCTTAAGGCCACAGTGTTTGGCCTTTTAGCCTCAGTTGCACAGTCGGCGAGCCTCAAGCATTGATACGTGAGTTGTCAGTTGCGCAGAAAACAACAAACGTATCAATTGCGCATGCCTGAGGCTCGCAACCTGTGCTGACCGGCCAAAAATCATGGCGTAATTTGTACAGCAAATGGTCACCAAAAACCAGACTTCAGCTGAACGTGAAACACTGTAGTGGCAACACCAAACACCAAACAAAACTTTCAGGATGTATAGAGTTGTGAAATGAAGCGGCACAGTAGTTATTGCTTGGACATCTCACGTACTGTACGTTTAATCGAAGATAGTACCGTCAACTGGGGATACTTTGTGCTCTCAAGGTATACTTTGTACTACGGTGACAACTTAAAATGTTTTCGGATTCATTCATCTACGAAGTATTCCCCAAGAATTCCAAACTGTATCGAAATTCTCGATTCTTTTACAATAGGAAGGAACTTGCATATATGCATGTTGTAGACTCCCTGGAGTGAGAAGTTCTGTGGTATATTTTGTTAACCAGT
This sequence comes from Meconema thalassinum, assembly GCA_946902985.2. Taxonomy (NCBI): domain Eukaryota; kingdom Metazoa; phylum Arthropoda; class Insecta; order Orthoptera; family Tettigoniidae; genus Meconema; species Meconema thalassinum. Next base: position 151,931,333 of record OX336397.1, read on the forward strand.
GAAATTGTATAGGTGTCATAAAATTATCCTAATCCGGGGCAACTGTAGACCACTATCATAATCCACCATAATGGGATATTTCTAACAATTAGATGACAGATATTACTTGATAAGGAAAGCACAACATCTAAGCTATATTTTAACATAAAATTAAATTAAATATAATTTATCTCAGTGTACTAAAATTATGCCAAAACAAAGAAGTGAAATACATGGCACAAAGTATCCCCAGTTGACGGTATAGAAAGAAGACGGGCATGTTTGTGCTGGTAGTAGTGGCTTATTAACATACGAAACCTATTGTCACTAGCCTTTGAGGTTAAACTGTAGTTACAAAGCAAAGATGCCAACCTTATTAATAACGGTGCTGAGACGGAACATGCGCACCTTTTCAATCTGAGATCCTTGTCTACGCATACGTGATAATATTGAACGTTCAGGCCTGTGATTTAGAAGGCTGTGCACGAAACATTCAAGAACCACTGATTCGGGTTGGTCCCACTGGGGGTGATCTATTGAGATCATGATCTGGGTCCAGCCAATCAGAATAGTTTCATGCATGTCCCGACTCGTAGAGATCTGATGCAACTTAGGTCCCTAGCAGTTTATTAACCTTTAAAACAATCGAAAGTTCAAATCACAAATATTTGACTTGATTTTGAGGTTATAAATAAAACAGATCAAACCGCTTGAGTCACAATGCAAAAATGTCCGCCTTACTAATCCTAATGTCTTTGGCTTTATCCATACTCAAATGCTGGAAGAAAGGCCTCTGTTTCCCTCACTGGTAATAACAGTTCGAACTTGTAACAAAGAACTCTTGGTTCCAGATCTGACCGCACTGCACTTCATTGAGCACTATGGAATGTTCTGTTTCATCACAGTCGCAGTCCTCAAAACCGATGCTAGCAGGTCCCATTCTCCGGAGGGGACTCTGGTGGTGACGTCATCGTGTTCTCCTTGCACATCTTGTTGGCAAAGGAGATCCCATCTCCGTTCGCGCTGCTGTTGTTGAAGAAGTTAGGCAGCTTACCGAAGCCCAATCGTCTTTTTGGTGGACTCTGTGATGCCGCCAGTTTTCTAGAATGGAAAAAAGAAACTCATCAGTGAACAGGAGTACGGAAAATCATTCATTATTTAACAGACATATTTAAGATTTTTATTAATACTGGTAGGCTGCCTCCATGGCTTAGGCGGCAGCACGCCAGTCTCTCACCGCTGGGTCCGTGGTTCCCATCCCGGTCACTCCATGTGAGATTTGTGCTGGACAAAGCGAAGGCAGAAATTTTTCTGCGGCTACTCCGGTTTTCCCTGTTACAAATTTCATTCCAGCAACGCACTCCACTTTCATTTCATTTCATCTATCATTCATTTAATCATTGCCCCAGGGGAGTGCGACAGGCTTCGGCAGCTGGTAGAGTTCATATCCTCGCCGCTAGATGGGGGCTTCATTCATTTCATTCCCTGACCCGGCCTGTCTACTGAAAACAGGCTGTGGATTTTTTTTTCATTTCTACTGGTACATTGGAAACATGAATATTGAAGTGTTTTGTAAAGAAAGACATTTTTTGTCTGAACTTTTGGAATTTTCGTCTCAAACTTTGTAGTTAACCCGGACGAGGCGCCAGAACTACCGGAGCGAATGGCTTTAGTAGTATTGGCATTGTTAACATAATAGCAACAGCAGCGACACAAGTGCTTATTTATCTATTTATTTATCGTATGGCTTTTAGTGCCGGGAGTGTCCTAGGGCATGTTCGGCTCGCCAGAGGCTGTAGCTGCTTCGTGCGGATACCCCTAGGGTGAGCTACAAGTTCCGTTCAGTTTCTAGTAGTTCTAACTTTCGCTACCAGATGTCAATAATACCTAGTGGTGAACGTTGGAACTTTGATAGAACGTTCCAAGGAAATCTAACCTAGAAATTTAGCTTCACACAAGTTTAGTATGTGGAAGGATCTTCAACATGTCTTAAATCTGTGACATGGGACCGCCGTTTCTACTTCCTCTCCGAAAGAACACATACTAAAGGATTTTAACGCTCTTAAAAAATCCGACGACTTCGGCCGGGTTTGAACCCGCTATCTTTGGCACAGCAGTTCAGCATGCTACCAACTACGCCACCGAAGTCACACTGCAATGGCAAACTACTTCACTCCACAAGTAGCCTAGTACGCTTCATTGTAATGCTGGCTTGGATTTCTACCCGCATAGCCTGGAGTGGCGTTTCTTGAGGATCCAAGCACATTAAGTACTGCCAACATGGCAAATGGAACACAAACCTACCTATTTCTACAGTCTATTAGCAGAGCCAAGGAGAAGAGTAGTGACATGGCTGCTAACACGCCTACAATCACTGCTGCCAACACTACCATGGAGTTACTGGCCTCTTCTAGTATGGGTTCCTCCGTCGACAGCCATTCTGCATCATCTGCACAGCAAGAATACAACATTAAAATCATTAATCAATGATTAAGAATTGAATATAGTGAATTATTTCAAATATTTGGGCATTACGATTCAGGTTACAGGAAGGAGCTTCAGGATACTCATAAGATCAAAACAGCTGAAGCAGTAAAAGCCATCAATGACATAAGGTACATTAATTTAATATCGCTTGAAACAGCGATGGAACTTTTCAAAACGAAAGTACTGACCTATGGATAGGAGATGACATGGGAATTTATCAGCTACAAACAACTAGAAGAAATGGAGAAAGTAAAAGCCAGATTTCTCAAGAGAGCGCTAGGACTATCGACGGCTACGAGGTCACGCCTTGTATATGAATTAGCGAAATAAACTTTCCTAATAGAAGATCTGAGAATGCGTTTACAATTGCCGTGTACTGAAGGATACAGGATATTGCTCCAAGACCGACAGAATAAAAGACAAGAGATAAGGATGGACTTCTACACGACACAGGCAATACAAGAGAGAGCGTGGGCTATCCGCAGTGTTTCCCAAACTATTGTGTGTGTGTACCACTTTAAGACATGAGAATCTCTCGCGTACCACCTAATGGTTGGGAGATACAGTAACTATATCCCCCTCTCACCACCACCACCGCTACGTAGTAGACCAAAAGACGGATTGTAAATTGTGTTTGTTAGAGTTAGACTGTTGGAGTTAAAGTTCAAATAATAAAAAGTGTGTCCAGTTGTTTTATTACTTATTGCAATAAGTATCCAATTCAAACATTCAGAAATGGCACTGCACAAATAATATTAATAAAATAACTCTTAATAATTAAACATAAAAACCAAAGATCAACTAACAACTTCAATGTGAAGGTTGAGGTTGAAGATTAGAAGCCAACTTAGGAATGTCTGGTTTAAGATTGCTGAGTCTCAAACGAAGATAGTTTTTCACTCTAATCTGGTATTTATTCTTGAGATAAACAAGTGAAGAAAATGCAGTCTTACACAAGTACGAAGTAGTGAGAGGTAGTAAAAATCTAACTGCTTTGTCAGCCATGTCTGCATGCCTCTCAACCCAAAAGTTCACAAGATATATCTTTGAAAAAGTTTGCCTTAATTCTGAATCACAATTCAATTCATGAAACCGCTCATTGTCTTTGTCCTTGAAATCCTCCGGCAACATATCAATGTTTTTATATTTCTATATCTTTCGTAACATCACCGCGTACCACTGCAGCAGTACGAGCGTACCACAGTTTGGGAAACACCGGGGTATAGCACTATATGAGACTAGCTGACCCATGCGAGAAATCTCGCATGTTCATAAACCACATTTTCCCCAATAGGTTTAGGCTATAATGAGTCACTTAAGAAGAAAGGTTATGTTTTTATTTCCACCAAATGAATATAGAACACTATTTACATTTCAGGATAAAGGAAAGACCTCAGAATGTTAATATGACATAAATCAGGCGTCATAGCGGCCCGTGGACAGCAATTATGGAGCGTATATTCCAACATCAATGGTTTTCGCAAATCGCACACTTATAAAAAAAAAAAGTAATTTTTTAAAGAAATTATAGCTATTTATGAAATTATAGTGCAATAAATCACTGCTAATGTCTTTTCTCTTTCATTTGAATGCTCATTTGTCACGATCGGTCGCTTGTGAGCGCCGGAGGAGGGATGCATACTACTGAAATAATATGTATGATGATATGATGATGATGATGATGATGAGACATGTGGCAACCAGGCTAGCCGTACATGGATTCCGCCACAAGGTCTGCTCCCGGAAAATGTTTCATGACCCGGATAACAGTTGTGTATGTGAACTCTGCAAAGGCATATGTGGAATCTATCACATTACAACTTGCCCAAACAGGATTAAATCCATAAATTCCTACAGCAAAGAAACAAATTAGATTATATTTTGTAAATATACTTGTAGTAATATGGCCACTTGGCTGCAATACAGATTATTTATTTAAAATCATTCAACACCACAGAACTCACGCTACTCTACGCGCGAATGATGACTTGATGACCTTACAAATTAGCCGAAATACTTTTTGTAATAATTCTGGAAATGATGTAATAGATGCTTTCTATAACCCACCCGCCCTCCCCTTTTTTATAATACGACTTAAATAGTGGAATATCAGTTGTGTCGGCCATTGTGCGTGTGATTTATGGAACAATTAACATATTGCCAACCTCACGCATACGGTAAGTGTGGTCTTTATTTTATGCTGCGCTCGCATCGTTGTGTTTCTTTATTAGGAGCGTGTTTTCAAAACCGAATATCTCCAAAATTAAAAATAAGAACTTTTTAGTTGATTCGGTAACATTTGCCACAACTGCATTGGATGGTAAAATATTTTTTGATCAAATGTTAATATTTCCTATTGATAAGGCTGTGAGAAAACATGCTTTTCGTTCAAAACTGAATATATCCATCACTTATACTGTAATATATTGAACTAAATGATTTAATGCCATCTTGAGGTTATGTAAACAATTGAACTAAATTAGATACCAGTGCATTACAATGTGTATACACATTTGCTGTACCAACATTCATTACGTTTGGATTAATAAATCGCGAGAAAAGTCTATTTAAAACTTTCAACTTCGCTTGGCCGCCATGTTCGTTTTATAGTTAACCGGTTTTTGAAAGTCTCATACTACCCTTTATCTCCGTACAAAATTTCAGGGTGATACCGGTAATAGTTTCAGAGATATAGAATGCCGGTGAAATATTTCGCACAGCCGCCATCTTGAGGTTATGTAAACAATTGAACGAAGTTAGATGACGGTGCATTACAATGTGTATAAACATATACTGTACCAAGTTTCATTGCGTTTGGTTGGTGAAATCGCGAGAAACGTCTATTTAAAAAACGCAAATTCGCTTGGCCGCCATGTTGGTTTTTTAGTTGCCAGTATTTCAAAAGTCACGTAGATGAACTTCTAGTAGTTCCCTTTATCACAGTACAAAATTCCAGGGTGATATCGGTAATGGTTTCGGAGGTATTGAATGCTAGTGAAATACTTCGCACAGCCGCCATATTGGATTGGTGAGACGTAACAAAATTTGAAGGACACAGTCGGGGTCGCCCGAAATAGTGCTATGAACTTACCGAGTTTCATTGAAGTCGCCCCAGCTGTTTAGAAGTTATTTGGGGGGACACACACGCACACACAGACAGACACATAGACAAAAGGTGATCTCACAAGCCTATTATTTCATAGATGAAAATAGGCTAAAAATCTTAAATATGGTTGGTTGGTTCCTTAGTTTAGGGCCTGGTACAACGCGGTCATGTAGCCCCGTGTACTTTGGGTGTGTGTAGAATCTGTCTGATAACCGGTGTTAATTGTGATAGCCGTATTAGTGTGTGTTATCTGTATTTAATTCAGGTAAGGACTGCATTGCATTGCATTTTAAAAAGTTCCTACCTTTGCTACCAAACGCGACCGTCAACGACCAACTAGTTCTGAGCTTGGTTACTATATGCCACCGCAGTCTGCTCCTGGCGACGAACGTTGCCTCGAATTGTAGCTAATTATTAATTTTATGTTCAAAATAAATATCACGAATTAGGATAAATATTTAAGATTATGTGAAATATCTGCTTTCCATAGCTCAATACAACCACCTTTTTTTTTCTTTCTTCAAAACTAAATATATCCATTCATTTATATTAATCTTTTATCAAGAACTTTTTATGTACTATTTATGTTTTGGTTCACTCTTGATGATAGTAAGTTGCTCTTTCTAGCTATCATTTAAACTATGTATTACTCCATTTGATAATCCTGTCTGAAGATATATGTTTTCCTCTCTCCTCTAACATTTATGATTGTGCAGATATACAGTTTTGAAAACAAGCTCTTGATATTAAGAAGGATTTACGTAAAAAATCAATGGCGCCGAAAATGCGGGAGATTTGAACGTGTGCTGTAGTGGTTTTTTGAGGGTATTGGCAAGAAGGTACGTTTCCGGACACAAGTTCCTATGCTAAACTTAACAATCTTGGTCCCCACTACAAGGCCTCAAAATCTGTAGTGGGAATTTAGAAATACCCCTATGTAAAGGGTCATCCAAAAATAATGCCAACATTTCAAAAAATTATAGCACCGAAACCCTTTATGTTAAACGTGTAATTCTTTAAAGTAAGTTTTGTTTTGGAGGGGACGTGACCTTGCTATGCGCACACTAGATGCGCGATAGCCAAGGCAGCCCGGGGGCGCGCGCGCCAATGAAGTCCTGACCTAGCCCCTTTGGATTTTTTCTGGGGGTACATTAAAAACATTGTGTATGCAGAAGAAATTCGGGATTTTGATCACCTGCGGGAGCGAATTTCAGCCCCCATCTTGACAGTTACTCCTGAAATGATTGCACGTACCAATCCAGCCATTGGGAAAGCGTGCGTTCAATGCTGATGTTGTGGTCGGACTGGCCTAGATTTTTTCTCTACAGTCCCTGTTTCCTTAAACTGATTAAACCATCGAATTACAGCTTTGTAATCAGGTGCAGTTTGTCGAGCGGTACTGACATTGGTGCGCGCGCGCACCAATTACACGTTTAACATAAAGGGTTTCGGTGCTATATTTTTTGAAATGTTGGCATTATTTTTCGATGACCCTGTATATCTCAACTTAGTAGGCCTATATAACAAAATCCCCGATTCTTGGATGTAACGGGTAATCTCGAAAACCACTGCATGGGTTTTGATGCGGTTTTCACCATTCTGTAAATGAATTCTCGAGGTAAAAGATCTGAAGGTGATCACTTGACGATCGAAACTGGTCATCCAAGAGAATTTGAGGAGATAAAAGCAAAGTGGGCGATTGAAAACAAAATGAAAATAAACACAAGAAAATGTAGTCTCATAAAAATAGGGAAAGTGCGAAGGCAAGATTTTCAATATAACATTGGCTCGGAAATACTTGTAGAAGAAGATTCTTGCAAATATTTGGGCGTTCACGTAAGGAATGATATGAAATGGAGTAGTCATGTAGGATGTGTAGTTTCTAAAGCTTACAAATCCCTGCACTTTTTAATGAAGGTATTAAAAGGAAGTAGTAACTCTGCTAAAGAATTAGGATATTTATCACTTGTAAGACCTATTCTGGAATACGCCTCGGCGGTTTGGGATCCATATCAAGTAGGGCTCATTAATGAGTTGGAAATGGTACAAAGAAAGGCCGCTAGATTTGTGCTCAGTGACTTTAATCCCAGGAGCAGTGTGAATCGTATGTTAACGAAACTTTGGCGGGAATCACTTGAGGGTAGGAGGATGAAATCTAGACTCTGCGCTATGTACAACACGTAAACAAATCAATCAGAATGGTGTGAGCTTAACAAACGTATAGGGAAGCCAACTTAAGTGGGTAGGAGCGATCATCCTTTCAAAGTTTAGGCCATGCCACAGCGATCAAATTATGGTAAAGATTCTTTCGTAAACCGTGCCATTGATAACTGGAACTCTCTACCTGCCGAAGTCTTAGAGCCTTTTCCCAAACATATAGGTAGTGTTTAAGAAAAGACTGACTATTTGTGTAAATACTCCAGTTTAATTGTTAGTGAATTGTTATTATTTATTTTTATGTATATCTAATTTGCCACCGGGGGGCACACCCCCAATTGCAAATAAATGAATGAATGAATGAATGAAGACGCTAGATGAGGCTGTTCATATGAGTCAACTCAGATGGTGGGGTCATGTGAAGAGAATGGGGGAGGAGAGATTACCTAAGAGGTTAATGAGTTCGGCTGTAGAGGGTAAAGTGGCCCATAGACGGTCAATATTATTGTACAATATAGATTGCACAATATTTTGACGATTATCCCTAGACGTTCCATAATTTTGTGGGCGCAATAACTTGAATCGTGTTAATGCAATATTGAAGGTTGTGCAATATTTTGCGCAAACACGAGGCTAGACGTACAACCTCAATGGCAGTATATTGTGCAACCTCCACACAACGGCAAAATCAGTCTTCGCCAGAGTTTCATGTTGATGTTGTTGGGTACTGACTGAACTGTGTTGTGTTTTAATTGCTGTGGGCGTAGGTGCGAAAAAGAAAAATAAGTCAGGAAGGAAAGGAAGGAAAGGAAAGAAATGGGCCAAACTGTGGTTTATTGATCGGGAGAAGTATACCCACGAAACGTTACTCAATGAACAGAGAATCATTGAACCTAATGATTTTCGCAAATTCTTACGGTTAGACGGAGAATTATTCGATAAACTCCTCACATTGGTTACTCCTCAGCATCGCGAATACGTTTCAATTCTTTGCGGAAGTTGGTGCGCAAAGAATTTATCTTTTTTACCACATGTTGTTTGTAGGCGTCTGGGTATTGTTCCCAGTATTTTTCTAAGAGCACGTCCTGCTTTTTGGCACGATTACTATAATCCTTGCACTTCAGTCGTGGTTTTGCAGGGGTTCAGATGCCTCCTCCACCTCCCCACCTCACAAGATGGCGGCGGCGCGATATCTCTCGAACGCATGGTCGAATTTTGACGAAAGAGGTGTCGTTGAACTCGGGCTGACACCCCCTTACAATGGACAACATATTTCCACCCCAAATAAAAACCTACCCCTACTAGGGGGTGAAATTGTAATTTTTTAGAAAATCTCTCCTTCTAAGTGCGACATGCGAGAGTTTGCATGCCAATATGGAATTAAACGTTGTTCTACACAAGAGACATGTATACGGTGGAAAGCCAGTATGAATTAACATGCTTGTTTTTTGTTTTTAAGCATACCCACTAAGCCTCCGTGCCTTAGGCGGCAGCACGCCGGCCTCTCACCGCTGGGTCCGTGGTTCAAATCCCGGTCACTCCATGTGAGATCTGTGCTGGACAAAACGGAGGCAGACAGGTTTTTCTCCGGGTACTCCGGTTTTCCCTGTCAAAATTTCATTCCAGCAACACTCTCCACTATCATTTCATTTCATCTGTCATTCATTTAATCATTGCCCCAGAGGAGTGCGTCAGGCCTCAGCAGCCGGCACAATTCATATCCTCGCCGCTAGTTGGGGGCTTCATTCATTGCATTCCTGACCCGGTCGGAGACTGGAAGCAGGCTGTGGATTTTCATTTCATGCCCACTCATGGCTTTTGTAACAGGGTGGGCTTTTTAAATAAACGTTGTTCTACACAAGAGACATTTATACGGTGGTTAGCCAATATGAATTAACATGCTTGTTTTTTGTTTTTATGCATGCCCACTCATAGCTTTTGTAAGAGGGTGGGCTTTTTAAAAGATGGCGGCTGTAGTGTAACCTAACCTAACCCAACCTAGCGGGTCATTGTTGACAGGTCATTGCTGACGAGTCCTTGTTGACAGGTCCTTGTGGACGAGTCCTTGTTGACAGGTCCTTGTGGAAGAGTCCTTGTTGACGGGCCCCTGTTGACAGGTCATTGTTGAAGAGTCATTGTTGACAGGTAGTTGTGGACGAGTCCTTGTTGACATGTTGTGGACGAGTCCATGTTGACGAGTCCTTGTTGATGAGTCCCTTTGGACTGATCCCTTTGGACCGGTCCCTGTGGACTGGTTCCTATGGACTAGCCCATGAATTTATTTAAATTATGTCAAAGGGCCTAACTACATTTTGCGTGTAAAGCAGTGTGTTGAACTGACGTTGATCACCAGTCCCCCACTACTATAATGTGATAACGATATGAAAGGAAAGTGACGAAATACATGCGAACACGTGTGAGATGACTTTATTACCGTCCTCCTTGTGAAACAAGTCACATCCTGTTTAGGTTCATACGTGAGAAAATGCAAGTTCATGTGTAATATGACCTAACACACAGGTGTTCACCTGTGCACGTGCACGATAAGAGCTAACAAGTCACAACCTGTTTTGACAGTGGTGGGAATAAGGCTAGAGACATGTACGATTAGTCAAATTACTCGGGCAGACATCCCCTTTCCTATGGACAACTTATTTCCACTCCAAAATAAAATCTACCCCTACTAGGGGGTGAAATAATAATTTTTATGTGAAAGTCGCCTTCCATGTGCAACATGTAAGAGTTTGTATGCCAATAAGAAATTAAACTCGTTCCACATAATGTGCATGCATACAACTGAATACCGCTATGATTTATCATTTATGTTTTTTGTTTTACGAATGCGCAATTGGGGTTTTTGTAAGAGGGCGGGCTTTTTGAATAATGATTTATAGATATGTTTTTTTAACAAATTAACCAAAGATCCAAAAACTAATAGGTCATCGGCTTTTAATATCTTATGAACTAAGAAGGCTGGGGACTTGTATGAGGGGTCGTTGGACTTGGGGTGACGCCTGTGCACGTGCACGATAAGAGCTAACAAGTCACAACCTGTTTTGACAGTGGTGGGAATAAGGCTAGAGGCTTGTACGAGTAGTCAAATTACTCGGGCAGACAACCCCTTTCCTATGGACGACTTATTTCCACTCCAAAATAAAATCTACCTCTACAAGGGGGTGAAATAATAATTTTTAGGTGAAAGTCGCTTTCCATGTGCCACATGTAGGAGTTTGTATGCGAATATGAAATTAAACTCGGTACACATAAAGTGCATGCATACAACTATATGCCGCTATGATTTACCATTTTTGTTTTTTGTTTTACGAATGCGCAATTGTTTTTTTGTAAGAGGGCGGGCTTTTTAAATAATGATTTATAGATACGGTTTTTTTTACAAATTAACCAAATATCCAAAAACTAATAGGTCATCGGCTTTTTAATACCTTATGAACTAAGAAGGCTAGTAACTTGTATGAGGGGTCGTTGGACTTGGGGTGACGCCCTGTTTTTGAATGTATTATTCATTTTTTGTCAAAAGGGCCTAACTGCACTTTCGTTAATATCTCGCTAACTAATAATCACAGAGGGTCAAGTGATGTGTCATAGGACATAAAATGGCCAACCCTTCCCCATGACCAATGAATTTACACCAAAACCCAAAACAGCAAAGTCATTGACCAAAGATTTTATCAACTAATAATCAGAGAGGGACAAGTGAGGTGTCATAAGACTCAGGATGGCCAACCCTTTTCCATGACCAACTAATTTCCCCAAAATACCCAAAACAGCAAGGTCATTGACCTAAGATTTTATAAACTTATCATTAGAGAGGGTCAAGTGAGGTGTCATAGGGCTACGAATGGTTAACCCTTTCCCATGACTAATGAATTTACCCCCAAAAGTCCAAAACAGCAAGGTCAATGACCTGAGATTTTATAAACTAATAATCGGATATCAACATGTGAGGTGTCATAGGACTTAGATTGGTCAACCCTTTCCCATGGCTAATGAATTTACCCAAAAAATCCCAATACATCAAGGTTATCGACCTGAGATTTTATAAACTAATAATCGGATATGAACATGTGAAATGTTTACCGTGAGGGATGAAACATAGCTAGGTAGTGAAAGAATTATTGTAGGTTACATGTATGGTGACTGACAAGTCTTTCACCATTGGAACTTGTTTTCAGATCAAACTGCTGTACAGAGAGAGTATAGGTTGTAGGTATGGGATAATAAATGACAAATGGTGTATACAAAATCTGATTTATCGATTCAAGAAATAAGAGTAGACAATCTTTAATTGATTGGTTAAAGAGGATAGCTAAAATCCAAAATGGTGACTATATCGAACTAAACTGATCCAAGCTGAATCAAACCCAACTAAACCGAACTAAACCGAAACAACGTAATCAAAAACAAGCCATTAAGTGTAAAACTTGTGGGTGAATGTGGTCATTGGTAATGTCAGAAAGGAAAGGGATAACGCTCTACCTCTAGAGGGTAAGGTAAAGCTAGTGCATGATGCTAATGCACACACAAGTACATGAACCACACACAACTAACCTATACTGTTTTATGGGTTGACTGTTAAAACTTGCTCAGTGGTTACTGGGACAAGATGGTCGCTACACACAACAAGCGTTAAATACTTGAGGCTAATAATCTACACACACACACACACGCGCGCGCAAACACACACTTGTTCTAAACTAAACTGTCTTTCTGACAGTGCTCACACTGTAGGCAGATGACAGAAATGCTTCGCTAATAGAAATACAATCATTTCCTGTAGTCTAATGTTACCAGCTAACCATTTTGTGCTGCAGTGGCGAGCACATGTGCCACTTACACTAGAGATTTTAACTCGATTTCTAGCTCAAAGTCCTAGAACGAATCAAACTAAGAAAGAAGGGCATGGTGGCGCAGTGGTTAAGCTGTTAGTCTTTCACTAAAGTGGACTAGGGTTTGAATTCAGGTTAATACGCATGTCATAAACACATAAAAAAAGCAGAGATAATGTTTTAAACCGATTACACTCGTCTCTTTTCAAATTATTACTTGGATTACAAATACAAAGGTGGACTGGGTGTGATATACAGTTAATGCTGCCTATCGCACACTAGCTGTAAGGAAGCCATATGTAGAGCTATATGTAGAGAACTACCTAGCGATTTCATGAACTGGTATAGCTATGTCGCATAAACGGTGCAGGATACAATCCAGCAACTATAATTCGTATCTTGTGGAACAGAGAAAATGCACTTTTGCCTTGATGGATAACAAATGTGTGCAGACGAATGACCTACGCATTAGCCTACCAAGGGGTTATAACCACGAGGAGGAGGTGTGATTTCTATATTTTATTGTTTAGAGACATGGCTTTTGTAACCAGTAGATTTGATTGGTTTAGTATTTTGTAAATATTTATTTTTGTAATTGTAAATAGTTAATTTTTTGTAAATAGTGGAAACCGTTTATTTTTGTAATGGTAAATGTTAAATAACATAACTAATGACTTAACATTGCTTGCCCACACTGTATTATTATGATACTCGGTACACAAACCATAGACAGAGTGTATTGTTTAAGGCACTCTCTTTATGAACATAGTCAGAGACTGTTGATGGTTAACAATTGCATTAATAGTGGGACATGGGGATAGCAATTAAGAAAAAACAGCCAATACCCATACAATATGTTTATTCATTTAGGTTGCTTTTTTACAATAGTTACACACTGAATACAACTTTTTATCTCTTTACCATAACATAAACCATCAACATAGGCCACCAACATAAACCATCAACATAAGCCACCACCATAAGCCAACAACATATGTCATCAACATAAGCCACCAACATAAGCTATCAACATAAGTCACCAACATAAGTCATCAACATAAGCCACCAACATAAGCCATCAACATAACCCACCACCATAAACCATCAACATAAGCCACCAAAATAAGCCAACAACATATGTCATCAACATAAGCCACCCACATAAGCCACCCTCATATGCCACCAACATCATCCTGCATAAAACGTCAACACACATCATTCTTTCACCACAAGTGTTCAGACCTTTGTAGTAGGCGGATCGACTATACAAGTCAGTGGCTACTATGGAATATACTATAACCAATAAAGGTAAACCACGTGCCCTGTATCATGGGTACTCTTATAACTATATGCGAGTAAATGCGAATGGCATCATATTTTGGCAGTGCTCAAAACTAAGTACATCAAAATGTCTAGGTCATCTAAAAAGTAAACATGGTGAGGTCTTAAGTGTGGGTAATCATCAATGTGGTATACCAAATGAAACACCGTTAGTGTTAACAAAACATGATCAAAAGAACAAGAAAAAGCAAGCCCAACAAAAACATAGTGTTACTCAACATAGTGACTTCCTTGTGAAAAAAACATTTATCTCCTCAAAAAGTCATGTTAGGACAGTTGTCAACGTTCAAAAAACCCGTAACACTATCAAAAGCAACACAGACTCTTCAAGAGGTCCCTTTTGAAAAGGGAAAAAAAGGAATTGGATAGTTCTAGTGATGTTGAGGATGATGATGATGATGATGATGATAATGATGGTGACAATGACTATAATAATTATGAAGATACTATTTATAATGATGATGATGAAAAAGAAGAGGATGAGGGTTTAATGTCTATAAAACCATTGCGGCTTCCACAGTTTTTAAGAACAAGAGTACCTGGAGAAAGTTATAAAAGGATCTACAACAAGCGTTGTGTTTAAAATCTATCTTTCAAACAATGGTAAAGAGATAAAACATTGTATTCAGTGTGTAATTATTGTAAAAAAAACAACCTAAATGAATAAAAATATTGTATGGGTATTGGCTGTTTTTTCTTAATTGCTATCTCCATGTCCCACTATTAATGCAATTGTTAACCATCAACAGTCTCTGACTACAGTATCTTCATAAAGAGAGTGCCTTAAAAATACACTCTGTCTATTGTTAGTGTACCGAGTATCATAATAATACAGTGTGGCAAAGCAATGTTAAGTCAATAGTTATGTCAGGTAAGGGATTCAAACCCTTGCTTCCTTGTACAGAAAATTTGATCTTAAGTTAAACACCTTAACCACTCGACCAACCTGACAGCTACTAATTTAATTAGTCTTGTGGACTTGAGTGCTTACAAAACTTTTCCCAGTATACATTGATTAAACCACTTGCTTGTTTGAAATATAGAATTTGTTTTGTTTTACCATAACATTGCAGTTATGAGTCTTGTGAACTTGGTGTTTAATATAGGGTTAAAGGCATTTTAAAATAATTTTAGAAAAGCCTTTAGGTATCGTGTCATGGGTTTTAGTAATGCATTACTCTTCGTTGACTAACATTTACCGTTACACAACATTATTTTGGTGAGCTTACGAATTTGACTGGTTTGCTGCAAATCTCAATGCACCCTGTCCCGAGCTAATCGTTTCATCTCTATATAGCTACCACACCCTACATTCAAGACTATCTGTTTAACTTATTCTAACCTTGGTCTCCCCCTACAAGCCCTTGGGTTCAATTCCTAGCTTTAAAACAAAATTTTAAAAGTGGTATGAGGACTAAAACAAGTATACTCAGTCTCGGTTGGTCCAAAATAAGTAGGGTTTGATTCACACCTCAACCATACAGCACCATGTTTTTTTTAATTTTTTTAAAATAATGATAACCATTTGTTCATTTACACATTTTACACATTACAATTTGTCAATTTTCCATTTGCATTTCTTTTAAATGTCAGTTTAAAGTTTTTGAATTTCATGATATGGAAACATGGATTTTCCAAATTGTTGTTTACACATTTTATTTTTATTTTGTTTATGTCAAAAGTTCATATTTGCGAAACATGATTTTTTCATTTAAAGACTTTGTAAATGGTGTTAAAGAGAGTGCTTGGCCATGGCGATGGTATAGTCTGTCTATGTGTATGCAAAACATAGAGGTCTACTATTACTACTGCAGGTAAGGCTGTTTTACACACGCTCTCTCTCTCTCTCTCTTTCTGTGTAGTCATACATGCACACAACCATGCCTGTCTTTGAGAACAAACACACAACCACTCTATTTATCCCTAAAAACATCATTGACATGCACACTCATCCCAAAGAACTTTAATTATACATTTAACATTTACCATTACAAAAATAAATGGTTTCCACTATTTACAAAAATTAACTATTTACAAATACAAAAATAAATATTTACAAAATACTACATCAATTAAATCTACTGGTTACAAAAGCCATGTCTCTAAACAATAAAATATAGAAATCACACCTCCTCCTCGTGGTTATAACCCCTTGGTAGGCTAATGCGTAGGTCATTCGTCTGCACACATTTGTTATCCATCAAGGCAAAAGTGCATTTTCTCTGTTCCACAAGATACGAATTATAGTTGCTGGATTGTATCCTGCACCGTTTATGCGACATAGCTATACCAGTTCATGAAATCGCTAGGTAGTTCTCTACATATAGCTCAACATATGGCTTCCTTACAGCTAGTGTGCGATAGGCAGCATTAACTGTATATCACACCCAGTCCAACTTTGTATTTGTAATCCAAGTAATAATTTGAAAAGAGACGAGTGTAATCGGTTTAAAACATTATCTCTGCTTTTTATATGTTTATGACATGCGTATTAACCTGAATTCAAACCCTAGTCCACTTTAGTGAAAGGCTAACAGCATAACCACTGCGCCACCATGCCCTTCTTTCTTAGTTTGATTCGTTCTAGGACTTTGAGCTTGAAATCGAGTTAAAATCTCTAGTGTAAGTGGCACATGTGCTCGCCACTGCAGCACAAAATGGTTAGCTGGTAACATTAGACTACCGGAAATGATTGTATTTCTGTTAGCGAAGCATTTCTGTCATCTGCCTACAGTGTGAGCACTGTCAGCAAGACAGTTTAGTTTAGGACAAGTGTGTGTTTGCGTGTGTGTGTGTGTGTAGATTATTAGCCTCAAGTATTTAACGCTTGTTGTGTGTAGCGACCTTCTTGTCCCAGTAACCACTGAGCAAGTTTTAACAGTCAACCCATAAAAACAGCATAGGTTAGTTGTGTGTGGATCATGTACTTGTGTATGTGCATTAGCATCATGCACTAGCTTTACCTTACCCTCTATAGGTAGAGCGTTACCCCTTTCCTTTCTGACATTACCAATGACCACATTCACCCACAAGTTTTACACTTAAACCATTGGCTTGTTTTTGATTAAGTTTGGTTCGGTTGTGTTCGGCTTAGTTGGGTTTGATTCAGCTTGGATCAGTTTAGTTCGATATAGTCAACATTTTGGATTTTAGCTATCTTCTTTAACCAATCAATTAAAGATTGTCTACTCTTATTTCTTGAATCGATAAATCAGATTTTGTATACACCATTTGTCATTTATTATCCCATACCTACAACCTATACTCTCTCTGTACTGCAGTTTGATCTGAAAACAAGTTCCAATGGTGAAAGACTTGTCAGTCACCATACATGTAGCCTACAATAATTCTTTCACTACCTAGCTATGTTTCATCACTCACGGTAAACATTTCACATGCTCATATCCGATTATTAGTTTATAAAATCTCAGGTCGATGACCTTCATGTATTGGGTATTTTTGGGTAAATTCATTAGCCATGGGAAAGGGTTAACCATTCGTAGTCCTATGACACCTCACTTGACCCTCTCTAATGATAGGTCAATGACCTTGCTGTTTTGGGTATTTTGAGTAAATTCGTTGGTCATGGAAAAGGGTTGGCCATCCTGAGTCTTATGACACCTCACTTGTCCCTCTCTGATTATTAGGTGATAAAATCATAGGTCAATGACCTTGCTGTTTTGTTTTTTTGGGGGTAAATTCATTGGTCATGGGGAAGGGTTGGCCATTTTATGTCCTATGACACCTCACTTGACCCTCTGTGATTATTAGTTAGCGAGATATTAACGAAAGTGCAGTTAGGCCCTTTTGACAAAAAATGAATAATACATTCAAAAACAGGGTGTCACCCCAAGTCCAACGACCCCTCATACAAGTCCCTAGCCTTTTTAGTTCATAAGATATTAAAAAGCCGATGAGCTATTAGTTTTTGGATCTTTGGTTAATTTGTTAAAAAAACGTATCAATAAATCATTATTCAAAAAGTCCGCCCTCTTACAAAAAAAAAACAATTGCGCATTTGTAAAATCAAAAAACAAAAATGATAAATCATAGCGGCTTTCAGTTGTATGCATGTACTTTATGTGGAACGAGTTTATTTTCATATTGACATACAAACTCCTACATGTTGCACATGGAAAGCGACTTTTACCTAAAAATTATTATTTCATCCCCTAGTAGGGGTAGATTTTATTTTGAAGTGGAAATAAGTTGTCCATAGGAAAGGGGTTGTCTGCCCGAGTAATTTGACGACTCGTACATATCTCTAGCCTTATTCCCACCACTGTCAAAACAGGTTGTGACTTGTTAGCTCTTATCATGCACGTGCACAGGCGTCACCCCAAGTACAACGACCCCTCAAACAATTCCCTAGCCTTCTTAGTCCATAAGAAATTAAAATGCCGATGACCTAAAAGATTTTGGATCTTTGGTTAATTTGTTTAAAAAAACGTATCTATAAATCATTATTCAAAAAGCTCTTACAAAAAACACAATTGCGCATTCGTAAAACAAAAAACAAAACTGATAAATCATAGCGGCATTCAGTTGTATGCATGCACTTTATGCGGAACGAGTTTAATTTCATATTGGCATATAAACTCCCACATGTTGCACATGGAAAGCGGCTTTTACCTAAAAATTATTATTTCACCCCCTAGTAGGGGTAGATTTTATTTTGGAGTGGAAATAAGTTGTCCATAGGAAAGGGGTTGTCTGCCCGAGTAATTTGACGACTCGTACATATCTCTAGCCTTATTCCCACCACTGTCAAAACAGGTTGTGACTTGTTAGCTCTTATCATGCACGTGCACAGGCGTCACCCCAAGTACAACGACCCCTCAAACAATTCCCTAGCCTTCTTAGTCCATAAGATATTAAAATGCCGATGACCTAAAAGATTTTGGATCTTTGGTTAATTTGTTTAAAAAAACGTATCTATAAATCATTATTCAAAAAGCTCTTACAAAAAACACAATTGCGCATTCGTAAAACAAAAAACAAAACTGATAAATCATAGCGGCATTCAGTTGTATGCATGCACTTTATGCGGAACGAGTTTAATTTCATATTGGCATATAAACTCCCACATGTTGCACATGGAAAGCGGCTTTTACCTAAAAATTATTATTTCACCCCCTAGTAGGGGTAGATTTTATTTTGGAGTGGAAATAAGTTGTCCATAGGAAAGGGGTTGTCTGCCCGAGTAATTTGACTACTCGTACATGTCTCTAGCCTTATTCCCACCACTGTCAAAACAGGTTGTGACTTGTTAGCTCTTATCGTGCACGAACTTGCATTTTCTCACGTATGAACCAAAACAGGATGTGACTTGTTTCAAAAGGAGGACGGTAATAAGGTCATCTCACACGTGTTCACATGTATTTCGTCACTTTCCTTTCATATCGTTATCACATTATAGTAGTGGGGGACTGGTGAACAACGTCAGTTCAACACACTGCTTTACACGCAAAATGTAGTTAGGCCCTTTGACATAATTTAAATAAATTCATGGGCTAGTCCATAGGAACCAGTCCAAAGGGACCGGTCCAAAGAGATCAGTCCAAAGGGACTCATCAACAAGGACTCGTCCACAATGACTCTTCCACAACATGTCAACAAGGACTCGTCCACAAGGACCTGTCAACAAGGAATCGTCAACAATGACCTGTCAACAGGGGCCCGTCACAAAGACTCGTCCACAAGGACCTGTCAACAAGGACTCGTCAACAAGGACTCGTCCACAAGGACCTGTCAACAAGGACTCGTCAACAATGACCTGTCAACAATGACCCGTTAGGTTGGGTTAGGTTAGGTTACACTACAGCCACCATCTTTTAAAAAGCCCGCCCTCTTACAAAAGCTATGAGTGGGCATACATAAAAACAAAAAACAAGCATGTTAATTCATATTGGCTATCCACCGTATACATGTGTCTTTTGTAGAACAACGTTTATTTAAAAAGCCCGCCCTCTTACAAAAGCCATGAGTGGGCATGCTTAAAAACAAAAAACAAGCATTTTAATTCACATTGGCTTTCCACCGTATACATGTCTCTTGTGTTGAACAACGTTTAATTCCATATTGGCATTCAAACTCTTGCATGTCGCACTTGGAAAGAGAGATTTTCTAAAAAATACAATTTCACCCCCTAGTAGGGGTAGGTTTTATTTTGGGGTGGAAATATGTTGTCCATTGGAAAGGGGGTGTCAGCCCGAGTTCAACGACACCTTATTCATCAAAATCCGACCATGCGTTCGAGAGATATCGCGCCGCCGCCATCTTGTGAGGTGGGGAGGTGGAGATGGCATCTGAACCCCTGCAAAACCACTACTCACTTCACATGCCAAAGAGCCGGAAGTACATGATACACTTCGATAAATTCTAAAATAAATTGTTTTTATGCATTCTTGTCGCCCCAGAACTCGGCCACGTTTGGATACCAACTGGCAGGACATTGCGCAATACTGCCAACAGACGACACAATTTTTACCCGTTTGCACAATATATTTTCAGGTTTTTGAAAAACACGCAATATATTGCACAACTTTTCAATGTCGTCTACACACGGTCAATTATATTGCACAACCCGTAATGTTGCGCAATAATATTGACCGCCTATGGGCCGCTTAAGAAGAGCAGAGGTAGACCTAGGAGATGATATTTGGATTCAGTGTTTAACGATTTCAATGTGAGAGGTGTAGAAGCAGTGCTAACTGCTAATAGGGGATCATGGAGGCAGCTTGTTCGGTAATGAAAACGTCAGTCAGCCTCACCTCTGAACGGCTGCGCAATCGGGGCTCACAGGCCAAACACCCATTACAATCACGTTGAACAACTGAAAAGCATTAATTTCGATTACCCCTCTGTCTTGCAAAGTCAGGACTTGTCGGGTAATACCAGAGCCAGGCCGTACCAGACACAGTACTTGTTCACAGGAAATGGGGAAAAGAGCTGACTTAACGACATGATTAGCATTGGACATGGCTTTGTCTTCACGCTCATCAACTCGGCATAAAGCATAATTCAATCAATTAGCAACGACGTAACACAGTCGTTTGATCGTATGTTCTATCTGGCTGAAACCATCACCAGACTACTTGATAACGTTTATTGGAGTACGTGGGAATACATTTTGAAAAGGATTGGAATACAAGACGGCAGTTATTCGAGCAGAAGGACATGAGAGAAAAAGGTGAAAGGCAAGGCTGCAACTTATCACCCATACTTTTCAATCTATACATTGAACAAGCAATGACGGAAATTCGAGACAAATCTAAAATAGTAGTAATGATTAAAGGAGAAATAATATCAACTCTGAGATTTGCTGATGACATCGTCATCTTCGCCGACAAACCAGACGATTTGAATGAATGAGTTTTTAAATGGTATGGATTCTATCTTGCCACTATTATGTTATTCTAAACCGTCTTGTCAAACACTAAAGAAAAAAAATCCACAGCCTGCTTCCAGTCTCCGACCGGGTTAGAAATGGAATGAATGAAGGCGGCATCACGCCGGCCTCTCACCGCTGGGTCCGTGGTTCAAATCCCGGTCACTCCATGTGAGATCTCTGCTGGACAAAGCGGAGGCAGACAGGTTTTTCTCCGGGTACTCCGGTTTTCCCTGTCAAAATTTCATTCCAGCAACACTCTCCCCTATCATTTCATTTCATCTGTCATTCATTTAATCATTGCCCCAGAGGAGTGCGTCAGGCCTCGGCAGCCGGCACAGTTCATATCCTCGCCGCTAGATGGGGGCTTCATTCATTCCATTCCCTGACCCGGTCGGTCGACAGGAAGCAGGCTGTGGATTTTCAACAGCTTTCTTCTTCTGCCGATCAAGAAGGAGAATACGTGTTTGGTTTTATGGGTGTGGATTTATCTATCCCAGTATAAGGTTCCATTATATGAAACATATTTTGGCTGGTGATTTCAGTATAATTAGAATAACTAGCTTTAGCAACATTGTTGTGGTACTTAGAGTAGGTTGCACATCCGCCCACGGTCTCACCATGTTTACGAACATTATTATCATTTACTTTATATATTTGCTGAAAAGAAAAAATATATAATCCCAGATATACTGTACATCATATGGAGCAAATTCTCGGTGACTGCATTCCGTAGTAGCTTTACACTTTTCCTTCACTCCTTCAGACTTGATCAGCCAAAAACGGCCTTACAATGCGACACGTCGAAATTATGACTGTCTTCTGCATAATCTTAAGAAGGCCTGGGTCTAATTTGAACTCTGTCCGAGATTCCTTTAAGTTGATCGGAATGACGCCAGTGCTGGAGATGATTATAGGACCTGTCCTGACTTGTGCCATGTGCCATTGCTTCCTGTTCAGTTTTGAAAGCGCTTTAAACTTTTATTATTATTATTATCGTTTTGGTCGTCTAGGAACCACGAGCGAATTTCAATGCTTTGTCCTTTGCTGTTCCCTCTTCTTCCTCCAGTAAACTCATTCCTTCATCATCTCACTATGTTTCCTCTTCCTATCCTCGGACCATTTCGAGCCGGGTTTCTTTCCCTTCCTCGCTTAGAATCCTTCCATGTTGAGCACTTTTTCCCTAAAAATATATCTCTGTCGTGTATCTTCTTCTCTGATATTATTTCATTCCAAATCCTTTTTGACTTCTTGTACCCAGGTTGTTGTTGTTGACTGCATGTTCCACAGAAATGTTATTATTATTACGTTATTTCATTCTCAGAACATCATCTGGCAACTCTACAGATTACAAGCATAATCACCACCTTTACAAAACTATTTCCACCAGTTCATGAATTTTGTTACTAATCTAGTTGTCGCAATGCTGACTGCTTTTTGCATTGACTTGTATAAATTGGTGTCAACATCAAGTTCTTTCGCTTGCCACGGTGGGTGAGTGGTTATCGTGTCGGACTGCCAACCCCAAGGTTGCAGGTTCGCTCCTGGCCGTGGTAAACGATTTTTGAAAAATGACAAAAATCACTGCACGCATGTCATACGTAGTTGGCATGTTAAATAACCCATTTGAATTCAGTAGACCGTGTTCATAATGGCAAAATTAATTTTGGGCTTTTCCGCCAAAATAAAAAGTTTGTCCTTTCTCTACTAGAAAGCGCTATAGTGTCAAGGAGCTTATATATCTAACCTCCTTGACTTTCATAGCGCTCCAAGGAGCGATACAATTCGACACGCACGCTGCCCTCTGGGCGCCAATTAACAAAGCTTGCACCCAGCACCCGAGGCCATATGATATTATATTATTATTATTATTATTGATAATAATAATACGAAGTTCCTTCAACCCCTGCAGTAAACTCCTTGTAACCACGCAAGTGCTTCTTGATATAACAAATGGTATGAGACCATGGGGTTATGGAGCCCCGTATACTTTGGGTGTGTGTAGAATCTGTCTGATAACCGGTGTTAATTGGGATGACTGTATTAGTGTGTGTTATCTGTTTTTAATTCAAGTGAGGACTGCAACGATAATTTCAAGTAGTTCCTACTTTCACCACCAAATGCTGCCGTCCACAACACCTAGCTGTGAACTTCGCTACTATTAGATGCCATCGAAACCAGCTTCCTGTTGCGAACGTTGGAACTGAGCATTAATCAAACCTAACCTACAAATTTTGGCTTCACACAAGTGTAGTTTGTGGAAGGTTCCTTTACATGCCATAAATCAATGACAAGGGACCGCCGGCTTTACTTCCCCTCCGAAGGAAGACAAACTGAGGGATTTTTAACGCTCTTAAAGATTCCGACTTTGGCCGAGTTTGAACCTGTGACCTTGGACATAGAAGCTCAATATGCTACCAACCACGCCAGCACAGAAGTTTGTGATCGCGAGACGGACTGCTTGCCCTTGTTGCCATGGTAACTGTAGTGGAGAACGCGTCTCACTCTGATGCAGGGGGTGTCAACCAGATAGGGTTTATTTGGTACTATCGGTGTATTACGTCAGTCAGCCGTTTGGAGCGCTGTATATTGTGTTGCCAACATATGCATGATACAACATTGTAATTAAAAGTAAAAAAATATCCAAATATTCAGTTAATACATTTACTAAATATACTCTAAGTCTTAACCGACATTTCCTTGTATTTATCTTGCTCACAGGCGATAATTACTGCACTTATCATCAAATAAACATTATTTCTACTGGGTTGGCGGCAGTGAAATCATGGCTGATCTGTTTATGTGTCGATGCTTGGTTACATGTTGTGAAATGATATTGGCCGTAAATAAGCTAATGTCTTCTTTATCATCTTTCTTACACCACAGCCTTTTCATGGTAATGAGAAGTGAACAGTTATTCTTCTGCTACGGCTTACCTTAAGAGTTAAAACGTGTTTCTCTAGTGGCTGTGAAAAATATAGGCCTAGTTTTGAATTGATATTAGACGCAGGTCTAGGCCTACAGGTGACATATCAATTAACTTTCACTATTATTTATCCCATAGGTAGACCTACCAAATTCTGTGAACTGTGCCTATCACCGGAAGAAGGAAGAAGTGATCCAGTCTATGACCAGGTAAGAAGTCTGTGTTACCCTAATGTTTTGGCGGTGGGTAGTGGAACTAGGTACTGTGGGTTCTCGTAATGGATTTTTTTAATAGGCCTAATGTAGACCTACGATAGTGTACAAGATGAATAAGATTGGGTTCCAGAAACCATTGCAACAACTTGATTACAGCTTGCAGTGATATTTAAATGGGCTTATTGCAAGAACCAAGGAGTGTTAATAATCAATTAATTAATTTCACATTGCAGTAGAATATAGATCTCATGATTCATGACAACGTGTCAAAGCTTTAATTTTTTCCCCTTCCTTGAAGTTCAAATTATTACAGTATTCAAAACAGATCAGATCTTGCACATGTTAGATATTGGTGCTGTGGCACCAGGTAGAATAGGTAGTAATGACATGTAGGACTGTAATTACCGGTTATTAAAACTTAACCCCCCCACCATGGTCTAATGGTCTATATCATATAGTCTTACCAATGTGTAATTATATACATTAATATACATTAACGTGTTCTTGTCCTGTGGAACCAAGTCCAACGTGAAAATCCTTTTGCTAAGTCACGGTGCTAAAGTAGACTACTCGTGTAATGTTCTGCGACCCAAATACCATTCAAATGCACCTCTCCTCGTCTAATAAGCCAAGAACAAACAAATGTGTAGATTAGTTTCCTTGCATATTCATGCTATGGGTACTTTTTATTTTTGTAGGTACACAGGAAAATAAGCTATACAGTTTATGTTATGGTAGGAATGCAGTGTTGGGCGTGGGTGTTCAGTTGGTCGAATTGGTAGTAATGGCAATACTGATGTAGGACTGTAATTACAGGTTATTAAAACTTAACATACACCCCCATGGTCTAATAGATTTAATGGCCTAGGATCATACAGTCTTACCAATGTGTAACTATATACATTAATGTGTTCTTGTCCTGTGGAACCAAGTCGAACGTGAAAATCCTTTTGCTAAGACATGGTGCTAAAGTAGTCTACTCGTGTAATGTTCTGCGACCCAAATACCATTCAAATGCACCTGTCCTCCTCTAATAAGCCAATAACAAACAAATGTGTAGATGTGTTTCCTTGTACATTCATGCTATGGGCACTTTTTATTTATTTTTGTACATACGCAGGAAAATAAGCTGTACGGTTTATGTTATGGTAGGAATGCAGTGTTGGGCGTAGGTGTTCAGTTGGTCGAATTGGTAGTAATGGCAATACTGATGTAGGACTGTAATTACAGGTTATTAAAACTTAACATACACCCCCATGGTCTAATAGGTTTGATGGCCTAGGATCATATAGTCTTACCAATGTGTAACTATATACAGTACATTAATGTGTTCTTTCCTGTGGAACCAAGTCCAACGTGAAAATCCAATAAAACCATGGAACCATTGGCCCGAGAACCCCACCCTTATCTGCCAATTTTTATTTTATACGCTTGGTAATAAGTGTTAGGTTCTGTCGATGATTTTTTGTAACAGCGAGATAGATACAAGACAAATATAATTGATTTATTGTATGCCAATGTAATTGTTGATGTACTTATAGGTACAGTAGTATTTTATTCCCACACGTTATTTACAATATTTTTCAACACGTAGGATGCCAATGTCTAAGCTTAAATGAAGGGATTTTTTCATCAATTGATTCTGTAATAACACCACCTTGTGGTGTGGTTGCTGCCACTCCTGAGGTCCTGGGCTAGTTTCCAAGCTTGATTAAGTAATTTAATTCTGGTCTGACGGTTGGAACGGCGCACACTCATCTTTGTGAGGCAAAACTGAGAAAAGGTAGGTTAGATTCTCACCTCGGCCATCCAAGAAGTGGTTTTGCAAGGTTTCCCCACTTCCACTCCAGGCTAACGCTGGGATGGTTCCCTACTTAAGGCTACGGCTGCATCCTTTCTAGTCCTCGCCTGAATTACAGGAAGTATACACACTACTACAGATAGCACAATAACACAGATTATCATACAAATCAAACACACTTCTAAATACACGGGGCTAAATGAATATGTTATCGAAAGCCCTAAATGAATTAATATCAAAAACACAATGATTCTTTTAAAATGTAGTTAACTTATTGTAGGTGCAAACATACACATGTCAGCAAATTCAAGTTCCCCGTTTCAAGCATTAAGTTACACATTTATTAAGTTTACTGTTTCAACATACAAACTGGTATGTGTTGTAGGAATTTGCGGTTCATCGGTGTCAGCCATTACATCAAGGAGGAACTAGGTCCATTATCATGTGCTGGAGGCTACTGATATACCTTGGCAAGAAAGAAGAAAGGAACATGCCTCAACACATACTTTTAGGAGGACCAGATTTGATTACTGTATTTTTGCTAAGTTTGATCTTGGCTCTCGCTGTTATTTTCTCTTCGTTGACAACTTTTTAAATAAAACATGATGATTTTTAGCAGTATTGAGTGTTTTTCTTGTTTTTCATTCAATGTCCTATTTCTCCTTTCCCCTTCACAGCATGTCATGGAATTTACTCTGTTAGTGTGCGATGATATTTTTTGATGTAGCCTACTTACTGCATTTCACCCTTCAAAATGTTTAACTGGATATATTTAAATGAACTACTGTATATAAATTTAGTTATATCCAATTCCTTTTCTGAAATTTCAGTCCCCTAATGAATTTGGCACTAATTACACTAACAATTTTAGTGTGATGAGTATCCGGTTACAACACCTGTTTCCTTAGCATTCTGTCTTAAAATTTTACTGTTATTGCTAACAGCATCAAGCATTTTAAAATATGAATATACTCCCTTCCCAGTACTTTTCCTTTGTAGTTTATTCTAATAACTAATTGGTTATAGGCCTAATTGTGCCTACTGTGGTATATTGGAGGGGACCTTTTTTAAGCTGAGTAATAATAAGCTGCAGGCCTTGTAGTAGCCTAATTTGTGTCACCAATGCATTATGCTCTAATTGCAACTGAAAGAAATTTAAACATGTATATTAGTGATGAGGTTATGTCCTAAATGCTGTGATGTTCATTTCAAAGTTCTGGAATTCACAATTTCCCTCTTTGGTATTATTTTTATTAATTTTTCTTTTATTGGTATTTTGAATGTGATTTATTTCTTGTAGCTCATAATATGATTATTATAATATTATATAATATTATTATTATCTCCACGCCTAAAAACGTGCTATAAGTATTGGGAAGATTGTGATTTTCGGAACACTGAAGTGGACAGAGCATTTAGTACGAACATTTAGCGGAATGAGGGGTAGGGGTGGGGTAGGCTACACGCACGGCCGTGCTACACGTCTACTAGTACATCAGTCATACACCAGACAGTGCTGAAGTCTTAGGTGCCAAGAATTAGCAGTCGGCCATCTGTAGTAGTAGGTAATCTGTGCTCTGATAGTCCCATGACTCTATGACGCAACAAGCCAGTCTGCTCGGGACGGGCGTATTGGGCAAGGTCAGGATAGCCTAACGTCGAGTGTTCCTTCGAGGAACACAGGAAAATGCTCAGCAACGTCATCTTCTTAATCAACTTTGCTCATAATTAATCAACTTTGCTCATAATTAATCAGCTTTGCTCATAATTAATCGCATTGCTCATAATTAATTACTTTTGCTCATAGTTAATCAACATTGCTGATAATTAATCAACTTTGCTGATAATTAATCCACATTGCTGATAATACAATTTTGCTCATAATTAATCAACTTTGCTCATGATTAATCAACTTTGCTCATAATTAATTAACATTGCTCATAATTAATCAACTTTGCTGATAATTAATCAACTTTGCTCATAATTAATTAACATTGCTCATAATTAATCAACTTTGGTGATAATTAATGCTGCCCACTGATTCATACAGATTCATGAGTAGTGCTCGGATTTTTAGGTAAATAAATATATTTTTATGTAAATACACATTTAAGCATTTTTTCTATAAATACATAAATTCCTGCTTTACACTTATTAGCACACAAAAAGACATAATATTTACATTTTTACCCTATTTTCATTTTTGAAAAAAATAGGCATATGAGATCACCTTTTGTCCGTGTGTCTGTGTGTGTGTATGTCCCGCCTAATTACTTCTAAACGGCTATGCGATTTCAATGAAACTCGGTAAGTTCAAAGCACCATTCTGGGTGACCTCGACCGTGCCCTTAAAATTTTCTTGTGTCTCACCAATCCAACATGGCGGCTGTGCGAAATTTCTCACCAGCATTCAGTATCTCCGAAACTATTACCGATATCACCCTGAAATTGTGTACGGTGATAAAGGGCACTACTAGATGTTCACCTATGAGACTTTCAAAAACCTGGTAACTACATAACCAACATGGTGCCCAAGTGAATTTGAGACTTTTAAATAGACCTTTCTCGTGATTTAACCATCCAAACGTAATGAAACTTGGTACAGCATTGTAATGCACTGGCGTCTAATTTAGTTCAATTGTTTACATAACCTCAAAATGGTGGCGGTGCGAAGTATTTCACTGGCATTCCATATCTCCGAAACTATTACAGATATCACCCTGAAATATTGTACGCTAATAAAGGGCACTGGAACAAGTTTATCTATGTAATCTTCATAAACCTGCAAAGTAAAAGACGAACATGGCGGGCAAGCGAATTTGAAACATTTTAATAGACTTTTCTTGTGATTTAACTCTCTGAGCGCAGTGAAATGTGGTACAGTAAATAATTATACATATTGTAATTCACTGGCATCTAATTTAGTCCAATTGTTTACATAAACTCAAGATGGCGGCTGTGCGAAATTTTAAAATTAAGTTTTTATTTCTTGAGTCGTAATCATGTGATCAAAGTGAAAGTTTGAGTAATGAACCTACGCAATAATTTTCCTTTTAATGGTGCATAACTCTATGGCCTATACGTGTAACATCGAATGAAAAGGAGAAGAAAAAATCGACTGATTTGGGTTCATCCAATTAATGAAAGTAGAGATGAGGTTTGCGCCACCAAGCTAGCTCAGAAGCAAAACAGACAATTAATTAAAATATATTAATAATAAAATAGCGGGCTTACAGATTTCGTTGGTAAAAACAGAGATGATGACAAGTGATCAGAAATACACTAAGAAAATGATAAAAACAAATTATGGGAGCATCAGGGTCACTGACCGATTTAAATATCTTGGAGAAATAATTAGTAGCAATGGGACGGATAAATTGGCAATTGAGAACAAAAAAGGGAAATTGGAAAGATTAAATTTTTGTACAAAAATATACACAATAAAAAGAACCTGTCTATCAATGCAAAATTACGACATTTTAATACAGTTGTTAGACCAGTCATCTTGTACGGCATGGAAACTACAAATATAACTGGAATGGAGAATTTGCTCAAGATAGAAAGAAGAATTTTAAGAAGGATTTATGGTCCTAGGAAAACACAGGAAGGTTATAGACTGAGATCCAATGCAGAAATTTATAGTAAAATCGACAACCTTGAAGTGATGATCAGAAAACGGCGACTTCAGTTCTACGGACATATGGTCCGTATGGATTGCTCAAGGTTAAACAAACAAATTTTTGATAACATCTGGAACTATAAAGGGCAAGGAAGCTATGTAAAACAAATGAAAGAAGAACTGCAAAAATTCAAAATTATTGAAGAAGATTGTCTAAATCGAATAGAGTACAGAAAAAAATAATTTTTGGCCTCAAAATTTTTGTCGGGTGAAGAAGAATCTCAACAGAGGAGAATGGACTAATGAAAGAAGAGCTGCGCAGTCGACCAGGATGAAAGACTTCTAGAAGAGAAAGAAGGAAACTAGACCTATAAAGAAGTGATATTTGCGAGGTCCTTGTTGACCTGTCCGCGGTGTATATATACACACATCAAAAAAAGTTTTGCATCACCTCGGTTCCAAGAGTTCCGGAACCGTTAAATACAAAGGGAATAGAGATCAACACAAACAACATTCCAGCTCGTTTTATTGCTCATGAGACCCACACATTGCATGTTGTACCATCATACAGCTAGACTTTCAGCATTTGTGGTCCAGATTGCAGTACACACCACTACCTCTAATACCCAGTAGCACGTCCTCTTGCATTGATGCATGCCTGTATTCGCCGTGGCATACTATCCACAAGTTCATCAAGACACTGTTGGTCCAAATTGTCCCACTCCTCAACGACAATTCGGCGTAAATCTCTCAGAGTGGTTGGTGGGTCAAGACGTCCATAAACAGCCCTTTTCAACATATCCCAGGCATGTTCGATAGGGTTCATGTCTGGCGAACATGCTGGCCACTGTAGTCGAGCGATGTCGTTATCTTGAAGGAACGCATTCACAAGATGTGCACGATGAGGTCGAGAATTGTCGTCCATGAAGACAAATGCCTCTCCAATATTCTGCCGATATGGTTACACTATGGGTCGGAGGATGTCATTCAGGTATCGTAAAGCCGTTTCGGAGCCTTCCATGACCACCAGTGGCGTACGTCGGCCCCACATAATGCCACCCCAAAACATCAGGGAACCACCACCTTGCTGCACTCGCTGGACAGTGTGTCTAAGACGTTCAGCCTGACCAGGGTGCCTCCAAACACGTCTCCGACGATTGTCTGGTTGAAGGCATATGCGACACTCGTCGGTGAAGAGAACGTGATGCCAATTCCGTGGGGTCCATTCAGCATGTTGTTGGGCCCATCTGTACCGCGCTGCATGGTGTCGGGGTTGCAAAGCTGGACCTCGCCATGGACGTCGGGAGTGAAGTTGCGCATCATGCAGCCTATTGCGCACAGTTTGAGTTGAAACACGACGTCCTGTGGCTGAACGAAACGCATTATTCAACATGGTGGCATTGCTGTCAGGGTTCCTCCGAGCGGCAATCCGTAAGTAACGGTCATCCACTACAGTAGTAGCCCTTGGGCGGCCTGAGCGAGGCCTGTCATCGACAGTTCCTGTATCTCTGTACCTCCTCCATGTCCGAACAACATCGCTTTGGTTCACTCTGAGACGCCTGGAAACTTCCCTTGTTGAGAGCCCTTCTTGACACAAAGTAACAATGCGGACGCGATCGAACTGCGGTATTGACCTTCTAGGCATGGTAGAACTACAGACAACATGAGCAGCGTACCTTCGTCCTGGTTGAATGAATGGAACTGATCGGCTGTCGTACCCCCTCCGTCTAATAGGCCCTGCTCATGCATGGTTGTTTACATCTTTGAGCAGTTTTAGTGACATCTATGAACAGTCAAAGGGACTGTATCTTGGATACAATATACACAGTCAACGTCTATATGCCGGAGATCTGGGAACCGAGGTGATGCAAAACTTTTTTTGATGTGTGTATAATAATATAGTACAGTCTCAGGTGCCGGGAGCAAGCCTTGTTAATTGATACCCAGAGGGAAGCTTGCATGTCGAATTTTATCGCTCCTTGAAGCGGAATGAAAGTCAAGTAGGTTAGATATCTAAGCTCCATGACACTATAGCGCTTTCTAGTAGAGAAATGAGGAACTTTGTGTTGGCGGAAAATCCCGAGATTAATTTTGCCATTATTGATTCGGCCTACTGAATACAAATGGGTTCTTTAACATGCCAACATCGTATGACATGCATATCGTGATTTTTGTCGCCTTTCATAATGAACCCATGTGCCATCAGGTCCATGGATGGTCGAATCCATGCATTTGAGGAAGAAATCAAAGAAACGTACAGTTTCTAATGTAACTTAAAGAAAGATCAAGCTAGGAGGCCAGTATAAGGTTGTGCAACTAACGAGGACCAGGTGTTCGAGAGGATGATATCATCCCTCTTGACATTCAGAAGGGAGCGAGTCACGAGTATTAATAACCGAGTGGAAATTTCCAACGAATAGACAAGGAGGCCTGAATCGGAAATCGAGCTGACGTTGCTGGAAAATGACAACACCGCTTATGCGCCAGGAGAGGAATAATTAAATTTAACCCGTTTACAAGTATAATAATGAGTAAACAAGTACAGTATAGTGAATCATTTTGAATGAGAGATTTTTCAGTAAAGAGAAACCATTTAATAATTGCGCAGGAGAAAACTGCAAACGCAAGACGACGTCATTGGGGAATTACCAAGGCCTGTGTGGAGGGGAGAAAGCAAAAGAAATGCAACACCCACACAATTGAGGACGAGAAATTAATTAATATCTCCGAATTGCACGATCGATTCTTAGGGGCAATGAGATTATTTGACATTGAGAAGACGAGCTTTCGGAAGGTATAATTTTTATATTTGTGGCACCATTATTTTAGAAGTTGGCCACAGAAAAGGCTAGAGTCTTATTTTTTTGTAGTAAAATAGTATAAAGCTTCGGGCTTCACCAAGCCAATCATGCAGTTATTCCGACAACCCGTGAGGGGCGTAAGACTACATCACAGCACATCAATATTCAGACAGCCGTGTGGGGCGTAACTCTGCGTCACATCGAAGACAGTTACCAGTACTCCTTGAGGGGAGAAACGCTGTGTTACACCGCAGAAGTAATATCCGATAGCCATAGGCGTCGCAGTATTAACGACTTGCTTGCCTCCATAAGGAGTGGTAAAGAAGAGATTTAAAGTATCGCCGTATTGAAATATTAGGAAAATCCTAGTTACAGGATTTAGGCCCGACTGTATACAAGTTATAGTGAAAGTTCGTAAGATATAGTCAGAGCAGGCCGCGAACGTCGGACTTAAAGGCGATAGGTCGTTAAATAGACGAACGAATATATCATAACGTACGGAAGTACCGTACCAGAAAGATAAACTGTCATTTAAATTAAAGAACCCAAAAAGGGAAGAACAGAATAAGGTTCGGAACGTACATCAGAAGCGTAGGAGTGCTAGAACCGATCAAATAAAGAAGCAAGGAGACTATAAACATTATCTCCAGAAAGCAGGCGAACTATTCTAAAAGTACTAGACTCGAGAAGTACTAGCTGCTATAAACTAAATCTATAGGTCATTGAGGAGACCTCGATCCGAATAGACTTTCGCTAGGATCGATAAGACAGATCTACAAAGAAGCCGTTCAAGTTAGATAAATAGCCGGTCATCCAGGATAGGAGTAGAAGAATTTGGATTCCAGGGAACAGTAGATGTTTCGAGACTTTCGTATTCTGCAGGATAGGAAGCCGACATGGAATAAATTTCACCCTTGGAAACGGGAAATTAAGAAGGTCACGTGTGATAGGCTCAGAAATACGGCCTAGTGATCAAGAATTGTGAAGTGTAAATTTATCAAGATTGTGTGTTAAATTAATATTTTTAGTGTTTATTATGTGTTCAAAAGGGACACATCAGTGTATAAAAATGTCGTCAATGTTAAGTGTCTTAAATATATGTCAAGAAGTGTTTATACATAAGATGAATTCCTTTAATATGGAGTAAAAAAGTTCAAAGTGGGCCCAAAATGAAGCACCGCACAAGAATAAAGATCATGGGACGATCTTAAAAACATGTGAGTACTGAATTTCATTCTATTTTGGTGTCAGGAATTGACTGTGTACAAATCCACCGGAGTTTTTGAGTAAAAGGGATGTGTGTTAATAAATAAATACTGAATAAGCAAGAACGCGGTCTGAACAATAATAGAAATTTGAGAAATTATAAATGATTATGTAAAGAATAAATCCCGTAGAGGAAATATGTGAATAAAATGTTAATGTATTTAACGAATGTCATAAGAGCAAGCGAAATATCAGTGATTATCATGAAGATATTTAAATAAAGTAAAGTTGAGATATGAAAGAAATAGCTTTTGAGCTTGTGTAAAGAATAAAGATAATACTAATAACTAAATATGGAAATATTAAATAAAGATCAAATAATTTGATGTGAACATAAGAGCGTTAAAGCCTTAACATATGTGTAAGATATGATGTTCAAGGGAATATTTTAAAAGGGAGCGATTTATCGGCAACGGAAAAGATTAATATAAGAATTTAAAAGAATGTCAATTGTTCCTAATGAGATTTATCAGTTCTTGGGAAGACATTTCGGCTTAAATTAATGTATAGCGCAAAAGAGCGCAAGTAATATTAAAATGTCACGCTAGGAACGCGTAGAGGTTAAAATACTTGGTAAATTACTTATGGAGGGTAGTTGATTGCAGTGAATTGATAATTGTATAAGTCCTCTATTTGTGACGTAGTATCACGAGGCATTGTGTATGTATTTGAAAGGGAGCTAATATATGGTATTATTGAGCGTATGTCATATGGGCCACGGCCGACTTTAAATCGCGTTTTGTATAAGTCCTCTGTAAGGGAATGGTTCCCGAGGCATGTGAAGAGATCCGAACGCAGAATCTTCTGATGATAAAAGCCCCTTTATTCTTCGTCGTCGGATGTGTATTAATCTTCCCAATCAACGAGGACCCTCTCATAATTAATAAAAGCCAAGGTTACGAAAGTGGTCTATGAACCAAAGAATAGTTGTTTGAATGAATACGGTACAGTAAAAGCCCGGTCTCTCCCCAGAACTGAATATAATGTGAAGGTTTGTTTTGAAAGCCTTGGAAATAAGCTGCTAACGGGGGTTAGACAGAGAGTCGCCCGTCACCCTCCGTGTCATAAATCGCGCCCGAGTAGAATGGCCTGGCTCTCTTAGAGTAAGGGTGGGCCAGAAACCGTCTCGTAAGATGTTGTAAAGAGAAATGAATACACCAGGAGTGTTTAAAGTTGTTAACGACCCGGGCGTTGAACCGAGGTCCTTGTAGATTGATATTTTTCGTTTGCCTGTTCAGATCGTAGTTTCTTATATGATAATGGTCTTATAAAATATAAGAGATAAATAGTCAATCCCTATTGTAAGGATGTATGGACGTAGGATTCCACGAGTTAATTGAAGGCAACTAAGTTTCGGGAGTAACTATAGTTTTTTGACTGTGTCAAGTATCTTCACGCTCTGGAGTACACAATTGATTTCCTGATTACCTTAATATATTTGTGAAATGAAGAGAGATGATAACAGCTGAATGTGTGGACACGCCCAAAATATTGAGTTAGATAATTAACAATAAAATGTAAATGTAAGTATACATTTTTTTTGGAACCTTTATGAAAGAAAAACTAATTAAGAAAATGTTGGTTTATGTGAACCCACATTTTAAAATAACATGTATGTTATCTTATGGACTCCGTGTTTATTTGGAACCGGAGTAGTTTTAATTTGTCCAGTGGCTTCAACGTGGGGCTTCTAGCAAAACATTTCATGGCGCCCAGTACGCAGGGCTGAGTTTTCCTAGGGAAAACCCGAGTTTTTCTCGAAAAATCAAAATTTTCATTTTTTTTTTGAAAAAAATGGTTTTTCGAAATTTTGAATTTTAAATACTTCCATAAAGGTTTATGAAATTGAGTAAGAGTATCAAAAGGGTACGGTGAAGTAAACACCCGTACCAAAGTAAATTTTTAAGGAAATTGGGACACACTGATTCAGAGTATCATCTCTCAAGCATGTACTAGTGTGGTGGCATTTGTGGCCCACTGTATTCTCATAAGATGGCATTGAGTGAAGAGATGCAACGGCTTTTGGAGGCTATAAAAGCCGATAGCAATGAGAAGTTGGAGGCCATAAACAATAAATTGGGAACAATAGACAATACATTGGGCCTCCAAAAGGATGAAAATAACAAAGTGTTCGAATCCATAAATGAGAGTTTGAATAAGTTGGACAGCCAACAGGAAGAAAATAATCAAAAATTAGGATCCATGAATCAAAGTTTAAAGTCACTAAAAACTGATAGTGCTAATATGGGAACTAAATTAGAAGCTATCGAAGTTAAAAGTGATAACATGGGGATTAAATTAGAAGCTATCGAAACTAACTGTATAAAAATGAACGATGAAGTGAAGGCTGAAATTAAGGAAATAAAAGAGGGGTCCAAAGGTTTAGAAAAAACAATGAATGACAAATTTCAAGGTTTTGACACTAGGTTGGAGGACAAGTTAACTGAGTTAAAAGGGGAAATCGCAAGTGAGATTAAAGAGGAAAATAAAGGATTTCATTCCGGATTGCAAGCCCAATTAGATACTATGAACACAAATATGATAGATTCCCAAAATAAATGTCAAAATCATTTTAAAAGTATTGAGGGTAAAATTGGTACCATGGAAAATAAATTTGGTTCTATAGAGAATAAGTTAATTAACATGGAAGAAATGTGCAAAAAAAATGTAGATGATTGTAAAGATGAACTTGTGAACCAGATCCAAGGTGTGCAGGAAAAATTAGAAGCTCAGATAAAATCTAACAGCGATATTTGTGAGGCTTCCCGGGATGAAATAAAACAAAGCGTGAATAAGCTAGGAGATAGATTTGAAGGGGTTGAGAAAAAAATGGGAAAACTTGAGGGAAAAGTCAATGAAGTTCAAACCGAAGTAACTGAGTTGAAAAATCAAAATCAAAAGGATGTTCAGGAGATGAAAGATCAGATTGATCATTTTACCGGGCAGGTAGATGAGAATCTGAAGACATACGAAACGAAAATAGATCAAAGATTAGGTATATACGAGGGGCATCTCCAGAGTGAAAGAAAACAACGAGAGGACGAAAGTAAGGAAAGTAACCATAAGATAGA
Source organism: Meconema thalassinum (assembly GCA_946902985.2). Classification (NCBI taxonomy): domain Eukaryota; kingdom Metazoa; phylum Arthropoda; class Insecta; order Orthoptera; family Tettigoniidae; genus Meconema; species Meconema thalassinum. The sequence goes on from OX336397.1 coordinate 151,968,339, forward strand.
TGAAATAAGTCAGGGTATTAATGAGGTTCAGGAAACCATCGGAACATTAAAGGTCGAAATAGGAAAAACTCATAAGGAAGTAGGCCAGATCCAAAATGACTTGATGATATTAAATAAGAGTCAAGAGAAAACGGAGAAAAAACTTGAAGGAATTAGAGGGGATATGGTCAAAGAACAAAGAGAGATGGAGAAGAAAATAGAAAAGATACGAGAAGACCTAGATACCAGAGGTGACGTGAAACCAGAGATGATAGACCAAAAGGTCATGATCTTTAAGAAAGAGGTAGAAGAACAACTAAATGAATTCAGGGATAGTTACAGGGATGAGAAATTCCAATCCAAAAAGGTAGAGGAAGATATTAAAAGGAATCAAGAAAGAATTCAGAATGAATTAAGATCCCGATTAGAGAGGACTGAACATAGGAATAGTCAAATGGAAATTCAACTCATGGCTAATGAAGAAAGTGCTCGAAGGGAAAGGAAGTTAGAATTCGAGAATCAGGAGGAGTTTCCAAAGACAGGATGGGTAGATTCTCGTGAACAAGGCACAGATACGGAGAGGGACTTAGGAGGGGAGAACCCTTATAAGAACCCAGGATATCCGATGGCGATGTCAACCCCGTACATGAATCAGACAAATGGCCAGATAATAAATATTATTAAATCCAATGAGGACAGACCAGTAAAGTTTACGGGTAATAACATGTCTATTACTCCAAAATACTGGCTAAAAGAAGTGGCAGAGTATCTAAACGAAATGAAGGTTCCTCAGGATCGGAGACTGAGAGCTATTGAAAAGCTGTTGGCAGGTGATTGTCTCACCTGGTTCAGAAGCTTCAGATACACCTTTGATACGGTGGAAGGCTTTAGGGAAGCATTTTTAAAACGATATTGGGCAGCAGACGTCCAAGAGAATTTAAGGCTAGATCTGTACTCTAGGAAGTACAGCACCAATGCACCTACTAAATACTCGGAGTTTTTCACCGCTCAGCTGTGTAAATTCCGCGAACTGGATATTGCTCCGGCAGAAAACGACTTGTGTGCCGCCATTGCAAGACAACTTCCGTATGAGATTCAGAGGCTGTTAATCTCATCCAAAGCCAGAAGTGCTGTGGAAGTGGAGAGTGTATTACGTCAGTTAGATATGACGACTTCGCACGTAACTCCTCGGCATCAAAGACATACTGAGCAAGTACACATGGCCAGCAGTCAGGAAACAGGAGAAAAACCAGCGACCAGGAATCAGTCCACCAGCACGGATACTCAAGGACTAGATCGAGAGTATGGGCACCAGGAGCCTAGAAGGATACAGCCATATTACAGAGGAGGATATCGAGGAAGAAATCCTAGGAATACGGGTTATAGGCAACAAGAAAGCCGACCCTATAACAATAACCATCAAAGGCAAGAAAACAGAAAGAAATGGGAGAATTATCCCAGAAGAAATGTAAGGCCAGACGATAGGGATGATGAATATCGGGCCGAAATAGAAGAAAGATATCAGGAAAGTCTTCGTTATATGAACGAAAGACCAGATGAACCTGATAGGCAAAAAGTCCGTTGGAGTGAGGCAATCAAGAACCGGAAATCACCCGACCGACTAGACGGAGCTCAAAGCTTGGAACTACAAGCTCAGTTAAAGAATGAGGGAAAAGGGAGCCCTCAGGATAAAAAAAAACTCCAAATTTAAATTGTCAAAAGTGGAAACATACCAGGAGCTGGGAGGAGGTAGAAATTGTAAATTGGATAGCTAGACCAGATGAGCTAATTAACGAGGATGTGGAAGGAATCCCACCTGTTAAAAGAGAACTACCTATAATTATGCTTAGGATAGAAGGATTACTGGTTAGAGCATTGATTGATACTGGATCCACAATAAGTCTAATTACACAAACCCTTTTAAATGAATTGGAAACAAGGGGCCGAGTATTAAAGATTCCCACATCAAGTGTAAAGATTAAGGGAATTATCCCTGAAAAATCTTTGACATGTAAATTTCAGGTATACATTGATCTGATCATGGGTAACGCTGAAATTTCGCAGTGCTTTTTGCTGGTAAATCAATTACCGTATAATGTCATATTAGGTATTGATTTTATCCGTGAGAACAAGGTCATCATAGACCTAGCGCAAAACTGCATTAGAATTCAAAGAGAGGATGTGGATGAACAAAACATTAACCTACAGGAACAGGATGCGAAAATAGAAGAACAGGTATGGCATAAAGAAGAAGTGATTGAGGAAGATTATAAGGACATAGAAAAGATATTTGAAGTCCTCAACATAGAACTCGAAGATAATGTGGAAAATGAGTTCGAGACCAACCTGTCAGGAAAAGTGGAGGAAGCTAAAGTCAGCCTCGAAATTAAGGAACAGTTAAAGAAATTATTATTGGATTATAGGGACGTATTTGATTCCAAGCCAGGGAAGATTGAAAATTTTAAATACGCGTTCCAAGTCAATGATTGGGCACCGTTCAAACAAAAACCATACCCGGTTGCGGAAAAACATTACCCACAAACTAAGAAAACACTGCAGGAGATGATGAATGCAGGTGTTATAGAAAAGATGGCGACACCATATGTTAGTCCATTAGTGATTGTGAGTAAACCGGATGGCTCAGTAAGGGTGTGTTTAGATGCCAGAAATTTAAATGCAAAAATCATACCAGAAAATGATTCGGCACCACCCATAAAAGAAATACTGAGGAAGTTCAAAGGCAAGAAGATTTTTACAAATATTGACATGACTTCTTCGTATCATCGTCTCGAACTGGAAGAGAAAACCAGCTTGTTGACTGGATTTCAGTTCGACCAACAAACATACTGCTTTAGAAGATGTCCGTTTGGATTGAAGACTGCAGGATCTGCATTAATAAGAGCGCTTGATCGAAACCTGTCAGAGGAAGTGAAAGATTGCACTATCCGTTACGTGGACGACAATTTGCTTACCTCGGAGAACATTAAGGAACATTTAGAAAATTTGAAGAAATTATTGGAAGACTTAAAAAGGGCAAATTTTAAAATAAATTTAAAGAAGTCGAATTTTTGTCAAAGGCAAGTGACATTTTTAGGGCATGTGATTGACAAGGATGGTGTTAAACCAAATCCATGCAAATTGGAATCGATAAGGGATTTTCCAAGGCCGTTGAAGGTGAAGAACGTTCGCCAGTTTTTGGGATTGATTGGGTTCTTCTCAGGACATTGTCCATCATACACAAAAACTGTTGCACCACTACAGGACCTTCTGAAGAAGGGGGGCAAGTGGAAATGGACGGAGGAAGCAGAAAAAGCATTTGTAGAGGCCAAGGAAATGCTCTTAAATTACGTGAAGCTAGGATATCCTGATTTTAATCAGAGATTTATCATTCAAACAGACGCATCTCAGATTGGAATAGGGGCAATGCTATATCAGGAGAACCCGGAAAACCCTGATAAGAAGAACTATCTAGCTTTCACAAGTAGGAGACTGAAACCACACGAGAAAAATTATACGATCAGCGAGATCGAGCTGTTAGCGATATTGCACGCGTTGCAATATTGGCGGAAGATCGTATATGGGTTTCAGGTCATTCTAAGGACGGATCATAAAGCCTTAACCTTTTTGATGAAGACTGATTTATCCAGTCAAAGGTTGATGCGTTGGGCTTTATACATTCAACAATTTGATGTCAAGATAGAGTACTGCCCAGGAAAAGAAAATATAGTTCCAGACTACTTAAGTAGACAGCCAGAGTCCATAGAAGAGGAAGTAATGGCTATAGATTTGGAAGACAGGGATCAGCGTACTCTTAATGAGTTAAGAAGCATTAGTCAAAGACAACGGGAGGATCCATGGATGAACATGCTCATATCTTTCCTTGAGGGAAGCTTGATAAGAGGAACACCAGCGTACACGGAAGCTGATAAGATAGCTCAAGATTACACGTTTTATAATGGATTGTTGTATAAGTTTGTGGACTCTGACCATACAAAATTAAGGATTGTTGTTCCTGCAATTTTGCAGAGGAAAATAGTATGGTTAGCCCATAGATCGTTCGGACATATGGGAGTCGACAAAACAGTCTCGATGCTGAAAGAAGCATTTGTATGGCCGAGACTGAGAGAAACTGTAAGGGATACGCTAAAGACATGTGATCTATGTCAAAGGATCAAACCTAATGCATTTCTGATGAGACAGAAGCCTATACCATTGTTGCCCGAAAGGCCCGGCCAAATCATATCTATTGATAATTTTGGACCTTTGCCAAAGGCAAGAAGAGGAAATCGACACATAATGGTGGCTATGGATGTCTTCACTAAAATGGTTGTCCTTGCTCCCATACAGAAGACTAGTACCAAACAGGTGTTAAAACGACTAAAAGAAAAAGTGATACCGATTCTGGGGAAACCTGAGAATTTGTTGTCGGATCACGGCAGTTGTTTCACCAGTGTAGAGTTTAGACGAGAATTAGAAAGACTTGGAATACGTCAGATTTTGTCAAGTATTCGACATCCTGAGGCAAATCCTGTAGAAAGAGTTATGAGAGAGACGGCCAAGTACTGTAGAATATACTGTGCCGAAGAAAATTGGAAGTGGATAGATATCTTGGATATTATCGAATTCTGTATAAATAATACGATCCATGAATCCACAGGAGAGATACCCATAACGTTACATCGGAATGAGCAACCAGAAAGACCTTGGAGTCTGGTAATTCCTAGGCCAGCAGACGCTCAGCCTGGAAGAGATGTACGCATTAGAAGAGCCTTTGAGCACCTAAAAGCTCAAGCCGACAGGAGGCAGAGAAGGAATAGGCATAAGAGGTATCATCGACCATTATTAGCAGGAGAAATGGTGTTAGTAAAAAGACCAGCCATTTCGGATCCAGGGAACCGTGTGTACAAGAAATTCCAGAAAATGTACCACGGACCATATCAAATAATCAGAGATTTGAGGAATAACGTATATAGAATTAGGCACTGTGAAACGGATCATGAAGTGACCATGAATTCAGCAAATTTGAAATTATATTACCCTCCCGAAGATTTTGATGAAGAAAATGAACAAACCCTGGTTATGGAAACATTTAGAGATGAATCCGCTTTTGACATAAACAAGAATAAGGAAGAAATAGAAAATAGAGCTCAGGCATTCGAGTGCGAATGCGAATTGGAGAAATTATATTGGGAAATTAAAGAAATAATTGAATTTATTGAAGAAGAAAATTCCAATTTAAGAAAGGAAAATGAGGAAATAAGGAAACGGGTAGGGATAGACCAAACCCGTAAGGAAGAATGAGGTTCTGGGGACTTAAAGTCCAGACAAGTAAAGAAAGAAAGAAAGGGTAGGGATAGAGCATACCCGACCTACACAATTACCGGATACGACTTTAAAGAAGTAAAAACAACGGAAGGTACGGATATCGTTATGATGGCTTCGACGAATAAAGACAGATATGATTAATTGAAATAAATTTCCTCAAAATTTTTCGAAAATTTATTTACCTAAGGAGGGGAGAGATGAACCCATGTGCCATCAGGTCCATGGATGGTCGAATCCATGCATTTGAGGAAGAAATCAAAGAAACGTACAGTTTCTAATGTAACTTAAAGAAAGATCAAGCTAGGAGGCCAGTATAAGGTTGTGCAACTAACGAGGACCAGGTGTTCGAGAGGATGATATCATCCCTCTTGACATTCAGAAGGGAGCGAGTCACGAGTATTAATAACCGAGTGGAAATTTCCAACGAATAGACAAGGAGGCCTGAATCGGAAATCGAGCTGACGTTGCTGGAAAATGACAACACCGCTTATGCGCCAGGAGAGGAATAATTAAATTTAACCCGTTTACAAGTATAATAATGAGTAAACAAGTACAGTATAGTGAATCATTTTGAATGAGAGATTTTTCAGTAAAGAGAAACCATTTAATAATTGCGCAGGAGAAAACTGCAAACGCAAGACGACGTCATTGGGGAATTACCAAGGCCTGTGTGGAGGGGAGAAAGCAAAAGAAATGCAACACCCACACAATTGAGGACGAGAAATTAATTAATATCTCCGAATTGCACGATCGATTCTTAGGGGCAATGAGATTATTTGACATTGAGAAGACGAGCTTTCGGAAGGTATAATTTTTATATTTGTGGCACCATTATTTTAGAAGTTGGCCACAGAAAAGGCTAGAGTCTTATTTTTTTGTAGTAAAATAGTATAAAGCTTCGGACTTCACCAAGCCAATCATGCAGTTATTCCGACAACCCGTGAGGGGCGTAAGACTACATCACAGCACATCAATATTCAGACAGCCGTGTGGGGCGTAACTCTGCGTCACATCGAAGACAGTTACCAGTACTCCTTGAGGGGAGAAACGCTGTGTTACACCGCAGAAGTAATATCCGATAGCCATAGGCGTCGCAGTATTAACGACTTGCTTGCCTCCATAAGGAGTGGTAAAGAAGAGATTTAAAGTATCGCCGTATTGAAATATTAGGAAAATCCTAGTTACAGGATTTAGGCCCGACTGTATACAAGTTATAGTGAAAGTTCGTAAGATATAGTCAGAGCAGGCCGCGAACGTCGGACTTAAAGGCGATAGGTCGTTAAATAGACGAACGAATATATCATAACGTACGGAAGTACCGTACCAGAAAGATAAACTGTCATTTAAATTAAAGAACCCAAAAAGGGAAGAACAGAATAAGGTTCGGAACGTACATCAGAAGCGTAGGAGTGCTAGAACCGATCAAATAAAGAAGCAAGGAGACTATAAACATTATCTCCAGAAAGCAGGCGAACTATTCTAAAAGTACTAGACTCGAGAAGTACTAGCTGCTATAAACTAAATCTATAGGTCATTGAGGAGACCTCGATCCGAATAGACTTTCGCTAGGATCGATAAGACAGATCTACAAAGAAGCCGTTCAAGTTAGATAAATAGCCGGTCATCCAGGATAGGAGTAGAAGAATTTGGATTCCAGGGAACAGTAGATGTTTCGAGACTTTCGTATTCTGCAGGATAGGAAGCCGACATGGAATAAATTTCACCCTTGGAAACGGGAAATTAAGAAGGTCACGTGTGATAGGCTCAGAAATACGGCCTAGTGATCAAGAATTGTGAAGTGTAAATTTATCAAGATTGTGTGTTAAATTAATATTTTTAGTGTTTATTATGTGTTCAAAAGGGACACATCAGTGTATAAAAATGTCGTCAATGTTAAGTGTCTTAAATATATGTCAAGAAGTGTTTATACATAAGATGAATTCCTTTAATATGGAGTAAAAAAGTTCAAAGTGGGCCCAAAATGAAGCACCGCACAAGAATAAAGATCATGGGACGATCTTAAAAACATGTGAGTACTGAATTTCATTCTATTTTGGTGTCAGGAATTGACTGTGTACAAATCCACCGGAGTTTTTGAGTAAAAGGGATGTGTGTTAATAAATAAATACTGAATAAGCAAGAACGCGGTCTGAACAATAATAGAAATTTGAGAAATTATAAATGATTATGTAAAGAATAAATCCCGTAGAGGAAATATGTGAATAAAATGTTAATGTATTTAACGAATGTCATAAGAGCAAGCGAAATATCAGTGATTATCATGAAGATATTTAAATAAAGTAAAGTTGAGATATGAAAGAAATAGCTTTTGAGCTTGTGTAAAGAATAAAGATAATACTAATAACTAAATATGGAAATATTAAATAAAGATCAAATAATTTGATGTGAACATAAGAGCGTTAAAGCCTTAACATATGTGTAAGATATGATGTTCAAGGGAATATTTTAAAAGGGAGCGATTTATCGGCAACGGAAAAGATTAATATAAGAATTTAAAAGAATGTCAATTGTTCCTAATGAGATTTATCAGTTCTTGGGAAGACATTTCGGCTTAAATTAATGTATAGCGCAAAAGAGCGCAAGTAATATTAAAATGTCACGCTAGGAACGCGTAGAGGTTAAAATACTTGGTAAATTACTTATGGAGGGTAGTTGATTGCAGTGAATTGATAATTGTATAAGTCCTCTATTTGTGACGTAGTATCACGAGGCATTGTGTATGTATTTGAAAGGGAGCTAATATATGGTATTATTGAGCGTATGTCATATGGGCCACGGCCGACTTTAAATCGCGTTTTGTATAAGTCCTCTGTAAGGGAATGGTTCCCGAGGCATGTGAAGAGATTCGAACGCAGAATCTTCTGATGATAAAAGCCCCTTTATTCTTCGTCGTCGGATGTGTATTAATCTTCCCAATCAATGAGGACCCTCTCATAATTAATAAAAGCCAAGGTTACGAAAGTGGTCTTTGAACCAAAGAATAGTTGTTTGAATGAATACGGTACAGTAAAAGCCCGGTCTCTCCCCAGAACTGAATATAATGTGAAGGTTTGTTTTGAAAGCCTTGGAAATAAGCTGCTAACGGGGGTTAGACAGAGAGTCGCCCGTCACCCTCCGTGTCATAAATCGCGCCCGAGTAGAATGGCCTGGCTCTCTTAGAGTAAGGGTGGGCCAGAAACCGTCTCGTAAGATGTTGTAAAGAGAAATGGATACACCAGGAGTGTTTAAAGTTGTTAACGACCCGGGCGTTGAACCGAGGTCCTTGTAGATTGATATTTTTCGTTTGCCTGTTCAGATCGTAGTTTCTTATATGATAATGGTCTTATAAAATATAAGAGATAAATAACAATCCCTATTGTAAGGATGTATGGACGTAGGATTCCACGAGTTAATTGAAGGCAACTATGTTTCGGGAGTAACTATAGTTTTTTGACTGTGTCAAGTATCTTCACGCTCTGGAGTACACAATTGATTTCCTGATTACCTTAATATATTTGTGAAATGAAGAGAGATGATAACAGCTGAATGTGTGGACACGCCCAAAATATTGAGTTAGATAATTAACATAAATTTTAAATGTAGTTATACATTTGTGTTTTGAGGATTAATAAGATATAAAGGATAGTATTTGAGGTGTACAATGAATGACACCATTATTATGTAAAGCATGGAGCCAAAAGATCTCGGAGTTATATAAAACTTACAGTTGATGCTTTATGGAAGTAAAACTAAGTAGGAATTGTTGGTTTATGTGGAAACCATATGTTTAAATACAATATTTGTTTTAATATATTTGTGATTCCTTGTTCATTTGGAACAAGTAGATGATTATGGGTCAGTAATTAAATTGTTAAAGTGTTTGTAGCGCCATTAATTTTATTAATTAAATATGTTTAAATAGGAGTTGATTTTGTTGTTATTTTTGCAAGTGTATCCTCTAATAAATCCAAAATATGTGAGTCACAGAGTGGGGGAATTTACCGCTGCCCCGAAAATTCCGAATTGAGCTACGCTGGTATACTGTGATTGGCATATCTCTTGCTAAAAGGGTACAATAAATCACTTACCACGGCCAGGAGCGAACCTGCAAGCCTGGGGGGGGGGTCTGTAATCCGATACGATAACCACTCACCCATAGTGGCAAGCAATAACATATATTGTACCATATAATTAATGTACCTTCCTTGTGGCTGCAGAGTAAAACAAAAATGTTCCTGGCCTAAATTGTAAACATTGAACAAGAATTCTAAATATTTGCTGAAAACCCTCCGTTTTCTTTTTTCCCAATTGTATTGATGTTTGTTCTTTCACTGTTGGTTGGTTGGTTCCGTAGTTTAGGGGCTGCGACAACACGGTCATATAGCCCCGTATACTTTGGGTGTGTATAGAATCTGTCTGATAACCGGTGTTAATCGTGATGGCTGTATTAGTGTGTGTTAGCTGTGATTCAGGTAAGGACTGCAGACGATTAATTTTTTCAAGTACACCGACATAAAAATCGAAACACTACGAATCTCAGACAAAACGCAATGTTTGTCCGTTTCATACCTGGCATAAATTGAATGTTGTAACATTGCAGCGACATGGCAATGTGTCGTGAATTATACATGAGTTAATTAGCTCATTTGAGAATTTTCAGCGCAATAATATTGATAAACATTGTTGATCGTGACAATCACAACACTAATGTTACAGTTTCCCGCCTTTGGACAAGAATAACCACAAACGGCTGTGTAAAGGTTTATTGCTATGAATTCTCGCGTCGCGTATTTTTGTGGACATTACGGCTTGTCTACAACATTCGTAATCATACAGTGTCACAGTACGATACATTCCAGGTTTCGACATTTCCAAATTCGTGTTTTTGCACTGTCGTGATTGTCGTCATCAATAATGTTTTTCAAATATTGTACTAATTAAGGTAATTCACTTATGATACATTGCCATATTGTTGTGATGCCATAGTATTTGGTTAATACCAGGTTTGGAACGGTCATAATTGTGTTTAGTCTGAAATTCGTAGTGTTTCGCTTTTATTGCCGGTGAGTGTATTTCCTATTTGCCACCAAATGCTACCATCCACGACACCTAGCTGCAGACGTCGCTACTAAATGCACAAGTGTACTTAGTGGAAGGTTCTTTTACATGGGACCGCCGGCTTTACTTCCCCTCTGAAGGAAAGCATACTGAGGGATTTTAACGCTCCTAAAAATCCGTCGACTTCAGCCGGGTTTGAACCCGCGATCTTGGGCATAGAAGCTCAGCATGCTAGCAACTACGCCACTGTCACTGACTCTTATTGTTAACATAAACCAGGAAGGATTTCTGTACTAAGCGTAACTCAACTTATTTTCTTATCACGTGTCGACTAATCAATCAATCGATTCTTTGGTTAGTCGATTAATCTAATATTCGGTTGGTCGATTAGTCATTTTCGATTTATTTCAAGTTATTCGATAATCGGTTTTACCAGTTCTACTCCATAGCGCTCTGCAGGTTACATTACGCCTGGTTCGCAGAAACACAGTCGTGTGACGTCAGCAAGCCTACTGCGAACCTCTTTGTGTTCGCAACAAAAGCCGCCAGGGGTCTCCACTAGAGGAATCTGGTTACGGTAACGTTATATGCAACAGCATCACCACCCCACTGCTTGCGTCGTTATCGTCTCGGACTACCAACCCCAAGTTTGCAGGTTCGCTCCTGGCCAAGGTAAGTGATTTTTGAAAGTCGACAAAAATCACAGCACGCATGTCATACGTTGTTGGCATGTTAAAGAACCCATTTTAATTCAGTAGGCCGTGTTCATAATGGCAAAATTAGTCTCGGGATTTTCTGCCAAAAGTTCCTCATTTCTCTACTAGAAAGCGCTATAGTGTCAAGGAGATTAGATATCTATTCCCCTTGACTTTCATAGTGAACCAAGGACCAAAAAAATCCGACATACAAGTTGCCCTCTGGGCGTCAAATAGCAAAGATCGCACCCGGCATCCTAGGCCATACGATATTATTTTTTAACCGACCCACTGAAAGTGTAGACCTATGCCTTCTGGTTTTCATCGCCTGCGCCATCGCGCTCAACTAACCTGGTTGGTACAATCAGCGTTTTAAAAACAATAACAAATCGCATTCTCGAATGTAGGTGTATGGGATAGTAGGGAAGAATGCGGGAGAACGAAGTTTTAAATATTGAAGAAATGTATTTATTGTTGTTTAACGGAATACGTACATGAGAAGAACACAAAGAATTATGTAGAACAGTGTTTTAGGTAGATTTCATTAGAAAGCTAACTATTGCAATGGGTACCATGTTTCGACTTCCGGAAAATTTCGACATATCTTCGCGTTTCACATCCCCCAGACCCCAAAACCACCGTCAGTTCAAACGTTTATATATAATTTATGTATGTATATATATATGTATATCAGTTTCTTGTGGACACGATAACCGCCGTAATTTTGCACCAATCACTTTGAATTTTTTACCTAATATGTATACCTATAAAATCTCGGTCGAGTTCGTTACTGGGCTAAATCGGTCGAAGGGGCTGAAAATGGGGGGCTTTTTTCGAAAAAGTGAAATATTGCTATAACTCTCTTAATATGTGAAATATCGAATCCCTTCAAGTTCATACTATGTGTCGGATAAAGCCCAAACATTTATGTTTGAAGAGTTTTTTTATAGCACCAACCATTGACCAAAAGGGTGGGAAAAAGTGGGTTTTTCGGGAAACATTAATCATATCTCTCTTAATAGGCACAATATCAAAACCGTACAAAATGGACAATATTTCCCTAATAATTACCTAAAACTTTTGTCTGAAAGAATTTTTGATATGACCCACCATTACGCCAAGGGATGAGAAAAATGATTTCGGAATTATAAGAAAATGCCAAGAGCTATCAGTGGTTGCCATGGCAACACTACTAAATTGATGAGGGATGAGCCATCAGACGTTGCCATGACAACGCACTTGCACGAGATCAGATTCAGATTTCCGTCTGACTAAGTGTGAAGCGGCTTCGGTGACGTAACTGGTGGCATGCTGAACTACTATGCCCAAGGTCGTGGGTTCAAAGCCGGCCAAGGTCGTCGGATTTTCTAAGAGCGCAAAAAATCCCCCAGTATGCTTTCCTTTTGGAGGGGAAGTTCCAACGTTCGTTGCGAGTTGCTGGTTGCGGTGGCATCTAGTAGCCATGTTCAGAGCTAGGTGTCGTTGACGGTAGTAACTGGTACCAACATTAGGAACTACTGCTTGAAATTGACCGTCTGCAGTCCTTACCTGAATTACAGACTAATACAGCCATCACAATTCACACCGTTTATCAGGCAGATTCTACACTCACCCAAAGTACACGGGGTTACATGACCGCGTTGTCGCAGCCCCTAAACTGAGGAACCTACCAAAATTCTGCGGGAGATATAATTTTGCGTGAAGAAGTAACAGACCGTTACATAGTTACACATCAGTGTCGAAACCTTGCATAAGGACAGTGTGACCACAAGTATAAAAATGGACTCCAAATGACAAGAAGGTTACCGTCATCATAAGACAATAAAATGTTTAAAATATGCATAAAATGACGAAAAACAAAGTTAATTAATCTCCAATTATAAAATACTTTCTCGCAATAAATGAGGTCTGATCCTTCTACGAAAACCTGCATATTCTGCCTATTTTCGCCTATCCCCAAGTTTGTCCGGTGAAATCTACCTCCGCCTTCCGGCGTGCCGAGAGGAATTTTTGTACTTGTCACAGCACCTCTTTGTAGACAATATTCGATGTTACAACGAATTCATCGGTTATTGTTTGCTCGGGAGTTTCTTCTACAGCAATTTTTTACATTTGCAAAGGATTGAACCCTAAAGAAATTCTTTGCTAGACAACACCGGAGCCATCTACTGTTAGACTCCTCAGCTAGCAGTACGCCGGGCTCCCACCAGATGGCTGCCGCCGCCGCGCTGCCCTGCGCTCTAGCGGCAGGCTCGCCAGGTTACGGTGCTCTCATTATAAATGTACATTTTTAAGGTATTAATTTAATTGTGAGGCATTTAAAGAGGAAGTGAGTGCGTTTCGGGCACACATGGGTTTAAGCGGAACCTGTAGGTACCCCATATGTGTAGGTTGGTGTTAACAGGACTTTGTTATCGGTGCAATACCGGAGTGGGACCTTAGCAGAAAAGTATAGGGAAAATAATAATAATAATAATAATAATAATAATAATAATTCATTTTTACATTGTCGAGTTTAGTTTGCACGCCCCTGTTTGTGAACAAGCCACCTATTAGCAGTTAGCACCGCGGCCTCCTCTGCTTCTACACCTCTCACATTGAAATCGTTAAACACTGAATCTAATGATCACCTCCTAGGTCTACCTCTCCTTCTCTTACCCTCTACTGCAGAACTCATTAACCTCTTAGGTAATCTCCCCTCTCCCATTCTCTTCACATGACCCCACCATCTGAGTCGGCTCATACGAACAGCGTCTTCATTTCTAGCGGCTTCGGTGGCGTAGTTGGTAGCATGCTGAACTGCTGTTCCCAAGATCGCGGGTTCAAACCCGGCCAAAGTCGTCGGATTTTTAAGAGCGTTAAAATCTTTCAGTAGGCCTTCCTTTGGAGGGGAAGTAAAGCCAGCGGTCCCATGTCATAGATGCATGGCATGTAAAAGATCCTTCCACTAATTTTACTTGTGTGAAGCTAAGTTATAGGTTAGATTTCTTTGTAACGCTCTATCAAACGTTCACCACTAGGTGTCAGTGACATCAGGTAGCGAAAGTTGAAACTAGTGTACTTGAAATTGAACGGAACATGTAACTCACCCTATGGGTGTCCGCTTGAAGCAGCTTCAGCCTCTGGCGAGCCGAACATGTCCTTGGACACTCCTGGCACTAAAAGCCATACGCTAAATAAATAATGATAATTTCTAGCATAGCCTTTATATCTTCATTGAGAGTACCTTCCTACCATTGCTCCCATCTATTTATCGCAGCTACCCCCATATCAGCTACCTGTAGCTTAAGTATCACCTCTCGCTTCCATACAGCAAGGTTGGTCTAAATGCTGAGCGATGTACGGAGAGTTTTGTCGCTACTCTAACTTATTTCCTGAAGAATACTGTAGATCACAACTGAGAACTCACTGCATTGGCTTTTCTACACCTCGACTCTATTCCCTTCCCCATACTGTAACCATCCTGGGAGAATATCCAACCTTCTACACCTCGACTCTATTCCCTTCCCCATACTGTAACCATCCTGGGAGAATACTCAGCCTTCTACGCCTCGACTCTATTCCCTTCCCCATACTGTAACCATCCTGGGAGAATACACAACCTTCCACACCTCGACTCTATTCCCTTCCCCATACTGTAACCATTCTGGGAGAATACACAACCTTCTACACCTCGACTCTATTCCCTTCCCCATACTGTAACCATTCTGGGAGAATACACAACCTTCTACACCTCGACTCTATTCCCTTCCCCATACTGTAACCATTCTGGGAGAATACACAACCTTCTACGCCTCGACTCTATTCCCTTCCCCATACTGTAACCATCCTGGGAGAATACACAACCTTCTACACCTCGACTCTATTCCCTTCCCCATACTGTAACCATTCTGGGAGAATACACAACCTTCTACACCTCGACTCTATTCCCTTCCCCATACTGTGACCATCCCGAGAGAATACAAAGCCTTCTACACCTCGACTCTATTCCCTTCCCCATACTGTAACCATTCTGGGAGAATACACAACCTTCTACACCTCGACTCTATTCCCTTCCCCATACTGTGACCATCCCGAGAGAATACACAGCCTTCTACACCTCGACTCTATTCCCTTCCCCATACTGTGACCATCCTGAGGGAATACACAACCTTCTACACCTCGACTCTATTCCCTGCCCCATGCTGTGGCCATCCTGAGAGAATACACAGCCTTCTACACATCGACTCTATCCCCTCCCCATACTGTAACCATCCTGAGGAATACACAGCTTTCTGCACCTCGACTCTATTCCCTTCCCCGTACTGTGACCATCCTGAGGGAATACACAGCCTTCTGCACCTCGACTCTATTTCCTTCCCCATACTGTGACCATCCTGGGAGAATACACAGCCTTCTACACCTCGACTCTATTCCCTTCCCCATGCTGGGACCATTCTGGGAGAATACACAACCTTCTACACCTCGACTCTATTCCCTTCCCCATACTGTGACCATCCCGAGAGAATACACAGCCTTCTACACCTCGACTCTATTCCCTTCCCCATACTGTGACCATCCTGAGGGAATACACAACTTTCTACACCTCGACTCTATTCCCTGCCCCATGCTGTGGCCATCCTGAGAGAATACACAGCCTTCCACACCTCGACTCTATTCCCTTCCCCATACTGTGACCATCCTGAGGGAATACACAGCCTTCTGCACATCGACTCTATTCCCTTCCCCATACTGTGACCATGCTGAGAGAATGCACAGCCTTCTACAACTCGACTCTATTTCCTTCCCCATACTGTGACCATCCTGAGGGAATACACAGCCTTCTTAACCTCGACTCTATTCCCTTCCCCATACTGTGACCATCCTGAGGGAATATACAGCCTTCTACACCTCGACTCTATTCCCTTCCCCATACTGTGATCATCCTGAGAGAATACACAGCCTTCTGCACCTCGACTCTATTCCCTTCCCCATACTGTGACCATCCTGAGAGAATACTCAGCCTTCTGCACCTCGACTCTATTCCCTTCCCCATACTGTGACCATCCTGAGGGAAAACACAGCCTTCTACACCTCGACTCTATTCCTTTCCCCAAACTCTGACCATCCTGAGAGAATGCACAGCCTTCTGCACCTCGACACTATTCCCTTCCCCATACTGTGACTATCCTGAGAGAATACTCAGCCTTCTACGCCTCGACTCTATTTCCTTCCCCATACTGTGACCATCCAGGGAAAATACACAGCCTTCTACACCTCGACTCTATTCCCTTCCCCATATTGTGACCATCATGAGAGAATACACAGCCTTCTGCACCTCGACTCTATTCCCTTCCCCATACTGTGACCATCCTGAGAGAATACTCAGCCTTCTGCACCTTGACTCTATTCCCTTCCCCATACTGTGACCATCCTGAGAGTATACACAGCCTTCTGCACCTTCACTCTATTTCCTTCCCCATACTGTGACCATCTTGAGAGTATACACAGCCTACTACACCTCGACTCTATTACCTTCCCCATACTGTGACCATCCTGAGGGAATACACAGCCTTCTACACATCGACTCTATTCCCTTCCCCATACTGTGACCATCCTGAGAGAATACACAGCCATCTACACCTCGACTCTATTCCCTTCCCCATACTGTGACCATCCTGAGGGAATACACAGCCTTCTACACCTCGACTCTCTTTCCTTCCCCATACTGTGACCATCCTGAGAGAATACACAGCCTTCCACACCTCGACTCTATTCCCCATACTGTGACCATCCTGAGGGAATACACCGCCTTCTGCACCTCGACTCAATTCCCTTCCCCATACTGTGACCATCCTGAGAGAATGCACAGCCTTCTACACCTCGACTCTATTTCCTTCCCCATACTGTGACCATCCTGAGAGAATACACAGCCTTCTTAACCTCGACTCTATTCCTTTCCCCATACTGTGACCATCCTGAGGGAATATACAGCCTTCTACACCTCGACTCTATTCCCTTCCCCATACTGTGACCATCCTGAGAGAATACACAGCCTTCTGCACCTCGACTCTATTCCCTTCCCCATACTGTGACCATCCTGAGAGAATACTCAGCCTTCTGCACCTCGACTCTATTCCCTTTCCCATACTGTGACCATCCTGAGGGAATACACAGCCTTCTACACCTCGACTCTATTCCTTTCCCCGTACTGTGACCATCCTGAGGGAATACACAGCCTTCTGCACCTCGGCTCTATTCCCTTCCCCATACTGTGACCATCCTGAGAGAATGCACAGCCTTCTGCACCTCGACTCTATTCCCTTCCCCATACTGTAACCATCCTGAGGGAATACACAGCCTTCTACACCTCGACTCTCTTTCCTTCCCCATACTGTGACCATCCTGAGAGAATACACAGCCTTCCACACCTCGACTCTATTCCCTTCCCCATACTGTGACCATCCTGATAGTATACACAGCCTTCTACACCTCGAGTCTATTCCCTTCCCAATACTGTGACCATCCTGAGAGATTACACAGCCTTCTGCACCTCGACTCTTTTTCCTTTCCCATACTGTGACCATCCAGAGAGTATACACAGCCTAGTGCACCTCGACTCTATTACCTTCCCCATACTGTGACCATCCTGAGAGAATGCACAGCCTTCTGCACCTCGAGTCTATTCCCTTCCCAATACTGTGACCATCCTGAGAGTATACACAGCCTTGTGCTCCTCGACTCTATTACCTTCCCCATACTGTGACCATCCTGAGAGAATGCACAGCCTTCTGCACCTCGACTCTATTCCCTTCCCCATACTGTGACCATCCTGAGAGTATACTCAGCCTTCTACACCTCGACTCTATTCCCTTCCCCATACTGTGACCATCCTGAGAGTGTACACAGCCTTGTGCACCTCAACTCTATTACCTTCCCCATACTGTGACCACCCTGAGAGAATGTACAGCCTTCTGTACCTCGACTCTATTCCCTTCCCCATACTGTTACCATCCTGAGATAATACACAGCCTTCGACACCTCGACTCTATTCCCTTCCCCATGCTGTGACCATCCTGAGAGTATACACAGCCTTCTACACCTTGGCTCTATTCCCTGCCCCATACTGTGACCATCCTGAGAGTATACACAGCCTTCTACACCTCGACTCTATTTCCTTCCCCATACTGTGACCATCCTGAGAGAAAACACAGCCTTCTACACCTCGACTCTATTTCCTTCCCCATACTGTGACCATCCTGAGGGAATACACAGCCTTCTTAACCTCGACTCTATTTCCTTCCCCATACTGTGACCATCCTGGGGAATACCCAGCCTTCTACACCTCGTCTTTATTCCCTTCCCCATACTGTGACCAACCTCAGAGAATACACAGCCTTCTACACCTCGACTCTCTTCCCTTCCCCATACTGTGACCATCCTCAGAGAATACACAGCCCTCTGCACCTCGACTCTATCCCCTTCCCCATACTGTGACCATCCTGAGGTTATACACAGCCTTCCTCACCTCGACTCTATTCCCTTCCCTATACTGTGACCATCCTGAGAGAACACAGAGCCCAAGTACTTAAAACGGTTCACCTGTTCCTATCTGACATTCTATATTCTTGTGTTCCTTCCCTAGAATCCTTACCGACAGGCGACATCATCTTTGTTTTAGAGATGCTACATTTCTGTTCAAGATTAATGACGTCGTCTTCTTCTTTTTGTTTTAAGGGGCCTAACATCTAGGTTATCGGCCCCTAATGGTTTGGGTGATTGTGAAAGATGAGATGAGAATGAAAACTATAACTAATACTAACTACAGACTTTCATACTAGAAGAAGAAATGGTAAACAAATAAAGGATAAGGAAAATAAAGGACAGGAAGAAGGGAAATGCCCTCAATCCTTGAGAAATGAGGATTGAGGGACTCGGAGGGAAGGAGAACAATGAAATTAAGGTAGGAAAGGGGAAAGAGGAGAGGGCCCACCCTGAGGTCAGAGGAAAAAGGGGACAAACCGGATCCAGCTCTGGAATCCCTCACGGTCACCAAACCGCAAACTCACCAGCCGTGAGCCCTTGAGGGTGTAGCACTATCCAGGGTGCACCAGAAGTGGTGGGGCTACATACACCCTGCCTCCTTGAGAGCCTTGAGCAGAAGGCTTGAGATAACATGAAAAGAGAAAGAAGGCTGACCCCTCGCAGAAGGAGGGTATCAGGAAAGATGAGACAAGGGCCAATTACGGCGGGAAAGGAAGAGATTCCCTAGGCCTTGGATACTCTAATACCGTCAGGTTCAGAAGAGAACAATAGTTGACCAAGGGAGGTCGACAGGAAAGAAGACAGAGGAGCCCGGCACAAGTGGAAGCAATGCCGGACTCAGCTGGGGTCCCGTGGTCGCTAACCCACGTCCCACTGGATGTGAGCCCCTGGGGGGCAAGTTTAATGAGATCAGTAGGCTAACATGAGATGCAGATCCTGCGCTAATGAGTATAACGGTATGGCTGAGTTCCGTCTTCCTCTGAATCAACCCACCTTACTGTACTTTCCAGCGCACTGTTACCAACCGTAGAGACCTTTCACTTATTTCGATTCCCGTAAACGAAGCGGCTTCGATAAGTGTCGGAGAACGTACAAACCATGGCAGTAGCTAGACCGGTGGTGTGCTCCCAAGCATGACCCTTCAGCCTGGATGCCCACGTTCGATTCCGAGTTCTGCCAATCCCAGTTCCAATTACGAATTCAGACACGACAATGACATATGTTAGGTTGGTTGGTTGGTTCCTTAGTTTAGGGGCTGCGATAACGCGGTCATCTAGCCCCGTGTACTTCGTGTGTGTGTGTAGAATCTGTCTGATAACCGGTGTTAATTGTGAAGGCTGTATTAGTGAGTGTTATCTGTGATTCAAGGAGAAGGACTGAAGACGATTAATTTTTTCAAGTAGTTCCTACTTTTGCTACCAAATGCTACCATCCACGACACCTAGCTGCGGACGTGGCTTCTAAATGCCATCGCAGTCAGCACCTGCCGGCGAACGTTGGAACTAATAGAGCGTTATCAAACCAACCTAAAAAATTTAGCTTCCACAAGTGTAATAAGTGGACGGGCGACCTGCGCGTCGGGTTGAGAGATGGAATGGGTGAAGAGGAATAAAACTGGGCAATGCTGTGGAAGGCAGCGGCCGTGGCCTATCAGAAGGTACCGTCCCAGCATTTGCCTGGTGTTGAAAATGTTGAAACCACGGAAAATCATTTCAAGGACGGCCGACGGTGGGGCTCGAACCCACGCGTCTACCGAGTCAGCAGAGAGCTTGGCATGGGACCGCCGCGCCGGCTGAACTTCCCCTCCGAAGGAAGACAGACTGAGGGATTTTTAACGCTCTTAAAAAATCCGACGACTTCGGCCGGGTTTGAACCCGCGATCTTGGGCATAGAAGCTCAGCATGCTACCAACCACGCCACCGAAGCTCGCGACATAGGTTAGCAGGTGCACTCCAGTAATAACGGGCCGCCTTGCCGTGCGGGAGTTGAGATTTCGAGCCATCAGGTTGCCATCACTGGGTGTGTTCTCTGGAGGGGAATGCTGAGAGCCGTGATTGGGCTGCTGTCCTTGTAGACAAGGGGGGAGAGGAGGTGGGAGTGTGGTATCACCTGTTAATCACAAGAGGCTGACAGTGGCTCAGTAACACGACAGCGAACTTGGATTTGGAGGTCCGTGACCTCTAATATGAACGACCGTTTGGTGAGGAGGGGGCAGATGGTCGGGCTCTGGGAAGTTGACGTCGGAATAACAGAAATATAATTAGTTTAGGACGTTTGCGATTTCCTTCTTTTTCTTCTTATTAAACTGCGTTTAGTCCCTAACTGTGAAAACTCGATTCTCAAAAGAATTCACACACAGTAAAACTCAACAGTGCATTTCTAACGAGATTTAACTTAACAATTAATGGGTTACTTGGTATTTCAATTAAGATTTATTAAAACCGTCGCGTTATCTGTAACAATCTTCCAAGCGCGAAACTAAAGAAAGTCAAAGTTGGCGCTGCGCTCCTCCACCTGCCCCCTCCTCTACCCTCTTGCCCACAAGGACAGGTGACCAATCACGGCTCTCAGCATTCCCCTCCCGAGAACACCCCAAGTGGTGGCAACCTGATGGCTTGAAATCTCAACTCCCGCTCGGCAAGGCAGCCCGTTATTTATGCACGCAATAGCACATAGAAGTGATGCCCATGAATGAAACAACGATACAGATTGCGTTAACCTCCAGTAACCTGGAGTGATGCAGGGTCCAGACCTCTATAGTCTCAAGTGGTGAGAGGTGGAGAACGTTATCAGGACATGGTCAACACAATGGACACTAAACAATTACGCTTTTTGTCCTCCAACATCGTGAGCCTCAGCTCTTCTCTACTTGTCGCAGAAGCAGATGAGACACCTCGTGCAAGATTAAACTATCAGCATCTTTTTAAGCATAAACTGTCCTTAAAAGAAGTGGTCAGGAAACAAAGGATACGGCAAAGAGAGGACAGGAAGAAAGAAATGCCCTCAACCCTTGAAGAATGAGGATTGAGGGACTTGGAAGGGAGGAGAGCAATGAGAGGCAGATAGGAAAGGGAAAGAGAAGAGGGCCCGCCCAAAGATCAGAGGAAAAAGGGGATAAAAAGGTCCCAGCTCTGGATATCTTTCTGGTCCGAGGGTTGAACGGAATGTGCCCAGACAAACGAACCTAATGATAAGCACATTACAAACACGCTGACAGGAAACATTAATTGTTTGAGGGGAGGAGATGCTGTAGGTTAACCCTAGTCTTTACTTTTATGTGTTTCCACATTTTAATTTATTTTAATTATTATAATTATAAATATTGTTATATTTTGTTTCTATAATTGTAATGTGATGGACGAGCAAAGAGGATATATAAAGTAGGTTAGCTCAGGCAAGGAAAGCATTTCTACAGAAAAGGAATCTGTTGACATCGAATAGCCTTAAGATTTAGGTGTTAGGAAGTCATTTTTGAAGGCCTATGTCTGGAGCGTGGCGCTCTATGGAAGTGAAACTTGGACTATTGGTGCAGAAAAGGGGAGAATTGAAGCGTTTGAAATGTGGTGTTACAGGAGAATGATGAAGATCAGATGGGTAGATAGGGTTACAAACGAAGAGGTATTAAGACTAGTGGGATAGGAGAGATGTTTCTGGCGACTGCTAATGAAGAGAAGAGATTTTTTTCGTGTGGTCTCCTCAGAGACCTATTGCAGGTCTTTCTATTCGACGCCCGTGGGCAACCTGCGCGTCGGGATGAGAGATGAAATTGATTAAGGTGAATGAAATTGGAGAAGGATGTGGAAGGAAGCGGCCGTGGCCTGTCAGAAGGTACCGTCCCAGCATTTGCCTGGGGTTGAAAATGGGAAACCACGGAAAACCATTTCAAGGACGGCCGACGGTGGGGCTCGAACCCACGCATCTACCGAGTCAGCAGAGAGCTTGATTTTTACAATTATTTTCAATCTGTTTTTATAATGTTTATTATTTTAATTTTTATATTTATTTTATTATTGTAATTTTTTTCTATATTTATATTTTATTTATACACTTCAATAGTTAATGTTTTTAGTATATTTATTTTTAAATTTTATCCCGCACATTACGTCAAGTAGATGCGTATATAATATTTGATACTTGCACTTCGGCTTGAAAATTCTCCGAAATTTGGCTAAAGGATTCAACTATCAGCCTCTTTGAAAGCATAAACTGTCCTTATGACAGGTGGTTAACATAGATACCACTGTCCCATAGGGGTTAAACATGTTTATGTTCGACGATGTCGAAATGTAAATCAGAGCTCAAGAAACAGTAATGTGACCAATTAGGTAAGGGTAGCATCGCACCTGCGCTGACTTCCACGGCCTCCTATTTTGTTTAATTCTCGCCGTCCCATGCGCTCTGTTCACTACATATAACTGGGAGGAATCTCGACAGGTATTTATGAATATTTATGTTCGACATAAAATAGTTATAATTTTCGTAGATCATAAACTGTCGTATGCAACATTATAGGCGAGTTGCATAATGTACTATTCTCGTTCACGGGCGAAATTCTACGTACAGGCCGGACGTTTGTTTTAGATGGGTGAAAAATCTTAATGGAAGCCTGGAAGCGAGTTACTGCAGTACCTATGTTGTTATCAACTGCCCCAAGCGGTCCGATGATTGACAAAGCTGTCTCACACTCCAACTGAAATACAGTCATTGGCAAATATAATGATGTTCTGTTCGTAAATACGTACCGTGTACTTCCGCGTCACACAATACTTCGACGTTGACTGTACTGTCTGCAAGTCGGCGTCGCCACGTGCTCTAGTCTGGAATTCCATTACATCAGATCGGTGGTGACAAATGTGGAGCGATAGGGTGAGAGAGTGACTGTCTACAGGCTCACCCGCAGGCTTCAAGGTCAAGGGCAATCGTCTAAAACAAACGTCCGGCCTGAAATTTAAAATTACTTGGATATAACACGGTGTCAGTGCTCAGATCGTTTCGCTTTCACAAGGCGGGCGGGCGCCCGACCGTTCAGAGACAGTTCGCAGAGCAGCCAAACAGTGGAAAGTGAGGACGATCAGCAGACCGTGATCTCCGTGCAGAGCATTACAAAACAGTTGGTTGGTTGGTTGGTTGGTTTCTCAGTTTAGGGGCTGTGACAACGTGGTCATATAGCCCCAGGCGCGAATCTACAGTTTGCCTTTGGGGTGGGGCGGGGAATCGAAATTGTTAAGAAAAATGGTATCACTAGAAACGCAATCGCAAAATAACCAAATGTACAAAACCAGACCAATTTTTTGCAAGCTACATGGATAGAAATTTGATGCGTTTAGCGCACCAAAAATATTCGTACAAATTGCAACGGCGTGTTTTGCGACTTATACATCAAGCTTTGAAACTATTCTCGATGTACGTTACAGTTTCGGCAAGTCAAGTTGGTACCGACAAAGTGGGAAAGTCACAGCTTAAATTGCCAACCAGGCTTGCAGTTTGGACGTCGGCAAAATTTTTTGGTGCGAAAAGAGCCCCAAATTCCTACCCGTGCATTGCTGCACATTCATCGTGACATCTCAATACACATAGATTCGGTAATCACAAGGTTTGCTAAACAAAATAGACGTTTTTATATAACAGGTATGAAGTTGCAAATATGTACAGTTGTGACAGAACATAATAATTGCAATAAAGATATTTTCAGTATTGAATAAAAAGAAAAAAAACTGTTTTTCAGTTAAAATTCGTTAAGTTTTATTTGTCTGGTTCTTGTGTTTTCGTTTTTTGAGTTTGCAAAAAAAATTGGTCTCCCGTTTGGGGTCATGATCCCCCCCCCCTTGAATCCGCGCCTGTGTAGCCCCGTGTACTTTGGGTGTGTGTGGAATCTATCTGATAGCCGGTGTTAATTATGATGGCTGTACTAGCTTGTGTTATCATCATATTATTTCAGTAGTATAGATCCCTCCTGCGACTCTCACAAGGGAACGATCGTGACAAATGAGCATTAGCAGTGACGAATTGCACTCTAATTTCATAAATATCTATAATTTCTTTAAAATATGACTTTTAAAAAAGTTAACGATTTGCAGATACTGTTGCTGTTGAAAAATACGCTCCATATTTGCTGTCCACTACACATTTGGCCGCTGTGACGCCTGTTTCATGTCATTTTAACATTCTGAGGTCTTTCCTTCATCATTTTGCATGGATTGCAGGAACAGTAAATCAAAGGAATGTGTACTCAAATCGTATAAATTCATAAATATTGAATAACTGGTGAGTGATATGATGATCCAATTTTCAGTGATTGCCTTCTTAAGTTAGGAACGTAGAACTTGGAATTCTAACTGGAATGTAAATAGTGTTCTATAATCATTTGGTTGAAATAAAAACATAACAACACTTCTACTTAAGTCTCTCATTATAAACCTATTGGGGAAAGTGTGGTTTATGAACATGCGAGATTCTCGCACGGGTCGGCTAGTCTGTTTTCAATTCAAGTAGAAGGACTGCAGACATTCGATTTTCAAGTAGTTCCAACTTTTGCTACCAAGCGCCACCGTCAACGACCAACTAGTTCTGAACTTTGTTACTAGATGCCACCGCAGTCGGCTCCTGGCGACGAACGTTGGAATCTAAGAGCGTTAGTCAAAGAAAACCTATAATTTTTGCTTCACAAAGGTGTAATTAGTGGAAGGTTCTTTACCATGCCATAAATCTATGATATGGGACCGCCGCGCCG
Organism: Meconema thalassinum; assembly: GCA_946902985.2. Classification (NCBI taxonomy): domain Eukaryota; kingdom Metazoa; phylum Arthropoda; class Insecta; order Orthoptera; family Tettigoniidae; genus Meconema; species Meconema thalassinum. The sequence continues at coordinate 151,993,650 of OX336397.1, forward strand.
GGTTTACTTTCCCTCCGAAGGAAGGCATACTGAGGGAATTTTAACGCTCTTAAAAATTCGACTACTTCAGCCGGGTTTGAACCCGTGAACTTGGGCATAGAAGCTCAGCATGCTACCAACTAAACCACCGAAGCCACCCTGTGAATAAGTTAGCAACGTGTTGTAGATTTCCCATTACAGGAAGATTCCTTGGGACATGTACAATACCAACAGGACTTTACAATCTCATGTCACTAATAGTCCACGTAATTATTTATTGCAGAGGAGGGTGGTGTATTCTTTGAATACACGGTACGAGAGAATAAAGTCTATTGCTCTTTGCATGTTCATTTTTTCCTTCTTCTTTGTCAAACACCAACAGTGATCATCGGTTTTCTCCTTGTTGGGCATATCTCTTATGTCTTCATAAGTATGTTTCAGATATATAACTTCTGTGACCCACCTAGCGTCACCTCGCAGCGAATCTCTGAAGTTCCTCAATTTTTCCTGGTGCTAGAGGACTTACTTATCCATCTGGCTACCAGATCTTGTTACCATCGTCAGCTATTTTCTCTTGGAGCAAGAGGACTACGTCCACTTCTTTACTCACCATGCTGCGCTAGTATCAACTGTGATCAACTCTTAGAAGACCAGCTCAGCAAGAGAAGATAAATGTTTTATTTTTAAGTTGGCAATGTTTATATGTTCTCCTTTTGTCTCCTACCCCCCACTCTTTCCCCTCTTTCTTGGACCCTCCGTGCTCCGTTGAGCTGCTCTCACTTCTTAGTCTGCAGTTGACTCGTTCAGTCAAAGCTCCGCTCGAGCTTGCCTCCTCAACCCAAGAGGCTCACCCTCTTTTACGCCATGTTGGCTAAGTAATCATCAACGGAAACTTCGACTTCAACATGAAATCAAGATAAGTACCATTTTAAAAGTTTTAACCTCATCTTCATGGTTTTAACTTCCAAGTGCTTTTAATTATAATTTATAGGCAGTGTGAAATTATTTACTTTGGGGCAATAATCATTCTTCGTGGGATTTGCCATGTTGAGCTTTTGCTTGTATAAGCCAACCTTACTAAAAAAGAGCTTTTCTTAAGCTATTCAAACGAGAAATCCTCTCGCTACGTGGGATATTATCTAATACCCGCTGTCTATAATTATAAAGCTAATTCCTCCGTTGGATTTTCTCAACCCCATTTTCTGCTAAGGTCGTTCTGGAACCTTCGAGATCTTGTTCTCTATCTGCGAGTCTTGCCGTCAAGTATTGTTCACGCACTTGTGAAAATGCTAGTTAAAATGAGGAATCTTCCTTATAAATTTTTGCAATAGCTAACTTTCCTCCACCGCTGGAACCTCTAGAACATTCTATGGCGCATTTAATTGTAAATCACAACTTTTTCAAGAAATAGACTTTCATCTATATAGTGCAATCAGTTATTTCCATAATTGCAATAACTTTTTTTCTCATAAACTTCAGTGTTTCTATAGTGAACTTTGCATCCATCTTCATAGACTACAGTGATAAACAGTGCTTGCTCCGCGTTTCTACCGCGTCGCGATCGTCCGGTTATATTAAATACGGCCATGAACGTTGATCCTATATCCCAATGATCTTTCCTCAACCTTCTACTAACAACCATTATTAATAAAATTGAAACTTTTCTATAAGGTGTCACCCACGAGGTGCCCTTCCAACTTTGCTAGTTTAACATTAATTAAATTCTGCATAATTGCTTGTGTGATACAAGTTTTAAATTCACGTTGTTCCTTTCCTATAATCAGGGAAAACAATTCTCTAAACTCTTGAGCGAGTCATGTTCAGGTTTCACGAAATGGAAACTGTCCCATTTGGCGAGTGATTCCTGCTCAAACTTGGGAAGTCTAGAACTTTCCCTTTCAATTTCTTCAGGTTTCACAGTAAGTGACCTGCCCTCTTTGTATAATTCTCATATATTAATTCTGTATAAATATAAGAAGTTGTAGGAACTTCTATCTTATTTTTCATGTTGTTATTATTTTTATTTTCAAAGTTGTCACTTTCTCTAGAACATTCTCTTCTGAATTTCTTAAGGTGCACTTTTTGTACTCCAATTCACGTTCAAGCTTTAATTACTTCATTGCTCATTTGTTTAAATCTTATAAAGATTTTAGAAACATGTAAGGTTTGAAACCTTGTAAATTGTCAATTGCCTTGAGCAACCGTTTAATGTTGAGAGGTCTGCGACCCCAAATCGTTAACTACATAGAGAATATTTATTTGTTAAAAAGATTAATTAATCCTGCATTGTTAAATAAATTAAATATTTGTTTTTGTATTCATCATTTCTCTGATACTACAGTTAGGCAGGATCCTGGCCTTCCTAGCTCTTCCTAGGTTTATGCCCTCGTTCATATACAATAAATCGTTTGCTCTCAGTCTTGTCAGACCATCACCCTTCCCTATAGTACTTTCATTCGTGCTTGGGAGGAAACACACTAAAGCCTCTCTCTGGCAAACTGCCCAAGTCCTAGCTGCGGTTCTCGTTAGCCTCTACCAAGCTCGTACCTACTTTAGGTATCAAGGTGTTAATTTTCAGTGGCAACTGCCTCTAAAGGTATTTAAAGTTGAACTCATTAATTTTGTGGGACTCTCCTCCCATTTTTCTATCCTTTTTCTCCAATCCCAAATCTACTTCCTTCTCTCAATCATCTTCCCTTGGTGGGTGGGTTATTCCTCAGCCTATAATCTACCCAGAGGGCTCATTTGTTGATTAGCACTTGCAAATCTCCTGTATTAGCCAACTGCACTACCACGACCAGTTTACAACTTGATCTTGTACCCGCTAATAAATCTTATCTCTGCCATATCCAGTTTAAAGCTACACAGGCCAACAGATTTGCTCGCCGCAATGCAAAAACGCTACAAACGTGCACTAAATTTAAACCATGACAAAAGCCGAGGCTGTGTGTGAACAGAGACTTTCTCTCCACTGCTTTTGTTCCATTTGGAGCAGAATTACGATTTAACGCTACACTTACTCAATACCGAAGTTACCGTCACAGTAAAGTAACCTGCGTTAAGATCTCTACTTAGTATAAAACAAAGTCCCCGATTCTCGGATGTCACGGGTAATCTCGAGAACCACTGGATGGATATATTGATGCGGTTTTCACCATTCTGTAAAGGATTTCTCGAGGAAAGTTTCTGCAGAAAAACATTCATTCATTTATGACCAAAGGAAGCCGAGCAGTAACGATTTCAGTGAATCGAGTTGAAGAGAAACCTGTCGTCCGTGCGCCTTTTAAGCGTACGTTGGGTAAACCGTTAAAAGTATCTATTATACTATGAGAGTGTAAGAATTGTTCAGTGTGAGAAGTTCTACAAAAACGTCCGTGATTGCAGTCCTTATTCGAATTAAAAACAGATAACACACACTAATACATCACAATTAACACCGGTTATTAGATAGATTCTACACACACCCAAAGTACACGGGGCTACATGACCACGTTGTCGCAGCCCCTAAACTAAGGAACCAACCAACCAACTTATTCACTGCATTGAGGGAACATATTATTCCGGCAACTTGTCAAAAGTAATGTTTTCAATGCTTGATCTGAAATTGACTTTGAAAATCATATTATACAACAAACCTTCGGAAACATTGAGAGTTTCTTTAAGTGAATATAGAAAAGACTACACAATTTCCATATGCCAATGAACTTAAAACGTACAATGATATTTTCACTCCGGCTCGATAAGATACTCGTGGTTGTCACCAAGAAGGCCCGGGTTCTGGTCTGGTCTGAGAGCTGGAACCAAGGTCGTAGAGACCAATCACGGGCTTCCTGAGCCTTCCGTTTCTTTTTTCAACCTGTGACATGAATTTGGAAGTATTAGTCTTGAATTAGCTTAACCCATAAAAACAAGAAGTTCCGTGACGAACTAAAGAGCCTACTTTTCTTAAAATTTAAGAATCATGTCAATGATTAATCTATATTATGGATCTATCTAGAATAATGACAAAATTAAGTTGGTAATATCGAAATTACTAATTAGTTCGATATACTGTATACCTGGCATAACGTTGCCTAATAGAGAACTACAGTTGGCAGCCCTGGTGACTGAATATATTCTTAGTTCCATCTCTTAAGGTACAGAATACAAAATGTGGTTGAAGTCCAATGGATAGCATGGAGGTTATATGCAGTTAAACATTGGATCTAACAGCGCGCGTAAAATCATGTTGGCAACAATAACATACATGTATTGGTCAGAAATAATCTGAAATAATATGATCTATTGTTGTGTCAATTTTGAATGAAATCCATTAGTTAGTATAGAAGTTACATGCATTTTAAAATTGGACCTATCAGCAGGCTTAGAATCATGTTGGCAGCACTGACGAATATTAGTTACTCCAAATAAATCTAGAATGCCAGGTACTATACGTGAGCAAAATTTAGAGCTATTGGCTTGCATACCGTACTTTCTGATATATTGATATTAGGGTAACAAAAATAGAGACAGTATTTATTAACAGTTGGCAGCCTTGGTTACCCTTAAGAATCGGCATAATCATATCCGTTATGGTACACATAGCACACACAAAATTTGGTTGAAATCCAAATGATAGTATAGAAGTTACATGTATTTAAAGTTGGACCTCTCAGTAGGCTTAGAATCATGTTGGTAGCACTGACGTATATAACTTAATCCAAATTAATATAGAATGTCAGGTACTATACGTGTGCATAGTTTAAAGCTGTCGGCTTGTATACTTTCTGATATATGGGTATTTGGATTTTAAAAATTGAGAGCATTTATTAACAGTTGGCAGCCCTGGTGGCTCTTAAGAATACGCTCAGTAATATATGTTTATGTACACATAGCACATACGAAATTTGGTTGAAATCCAATTGATAGTGTAGAAGTTATATGCATTTAAAATTTGGACCTATCAGCAGGCTTATAATCATTTTGGCAACACTGGCATGTATGGCCTCCTGGAAATATAACTGCAATATTATTGTCTATATGTGTGCCAATTTTGAAATAGCTCCAATTCATACCTTCCAAGATATCCAACATGAAGCTAAAATTTCAATTGCGATTTTTCAGCAGTTGGTAGCACTGACATCATTTTCAAATATGGACGTGAGATATTCAGGTATAGATCTTTACTCCTACCAAATTTTGTTTCGATTGCTGCAGCCGTTTAGGAGTTGATAGGGGGGGGGGACACACACAAGCCAGACAGACAGACAGACAGAAGGACAGACAGACAGACAGGCAGACAGAAGGACAGACAGACAGACAGACACACATTTACCCGTTCTCATAAGTCTACTTTTTCCTCATTTTTGCAAAATGTGGGAAGTAGGCTAAAAACTCCGAGGAATTTAGCAGTCCATCAGTTTACTTGATCCCCTTCTTCAGCCATTCTTATCTCATTACTTGTTTTAGTTCAGGATTTTCATCACTGTGGTTTTAAAATTTGATTTCCGTAATATTTACCAGTGCCTGGGCGACTGGTTTGATGCAGCCCTCCATGTCTCCCTGTTCTAAGCTACCACATCTTACATCCGAGGCAATCTGTTTAACACAACTTATTCTAACCTTGGTCTACCCCTATAGTTCTTGTCCGCGAATCTTCCTACCATCACACCATCACTAAGTTTGCTATTCTTGAATGTATTAGTATGTGTCTTACCAACCTATCTCTTATCTTCATTAGCAGCCGCCAGAAACATCTTTCCTCTCCCACTCGTCTTAATACCTCTTCGTTTGTAACCCTGTCTACCATCGAATCTTCATCATTCTCCTGTAACACCACATTTCAAACGCTTCAATTCTCCTCTTTTCTGCTGCGCCAACAGTCGAAGTTTCACTTCCATAGAGCGCCACGCTCCAAACAAAGGCTCTCAAAAATAACTTCCTAATACATCTGTAATTAGCAGAAAAGAATGACTTATTAAACAAATTGATATAAATGTTTAGCTTTAAACGTCAATTTGATTTATTTCGGCTGCATTCCAATATCTTAGTTTTACATTTATTGACTCTCTTCAGGATTTTCTTTTTCAAGACAGAATCCATACCATTTAAAGACTCATTCAAATCCTCTGGTGTGTCGGCTATGATGACGATGTCATCAGCAAATCTCAGAGTCGAAATTATTTCTCCTTGAATCTTTACTCCTTCTTTGAATGCTTCTCCTATTCCTTCATTGCTTGATCAATGTATAGATTGAAAAGTATGGGTGGTAAGTTGCAGCCTTGCCTTACACCTTTCTGAATACCAGCTTCTCTCTCATGTCCTTCAGCTCGAATGATTGCTGTCTGGTTTCTGTATAGATTATAGATCACCCTCCTATCCCTGTACTTTATTCCAATAGATTTCAAAATGTCAAACAACTTTCTCCAATCGACTGCAGCTATCGAAACCAAATTTGTTAAGAGTAGAGATCTATACCTGAATATCTCACGGCCATATTTGAAATTGACGTCAGTGCTACCAACTGCTGAAAAATCGCAATTGAAATTTGAACTCTATGTTGGATATCTCAGACGATATGCATGCGAACTATTCCAAAATTGGCACACATATAGATAATAACATTCCAGATTAATTAACAGAAGTCCATACATGCCAATGTTGCCAACGTGATTCTAAGCCTGCCGATAGGTCCAATTTTTAAATGCATGTAACTTCTATACTATCAATTGGATTTCAACCACATTTCGTATCTACTATGTGTACTACAACAGATACGACTGCGTATTCGTATGAACCAGCAGGGCTGCCAACTGTTAATAAATGCTCTCCCTATACGTTCTAGTATTCTATGTCTACCCCTTACTAGTCCCGTTCTGCAACGGGGTCGGGGATGAGATGCGATGAACCACGTGGCTGATAGTTTCTACGGCCGGATGCCCTTCCTGACGCCAACCTCACGAGAGGAGTTAATTAGAGATGAAATGAGTGAAGATGAATGAAAGTTCGATTTCAAGTAGTTCCAACTTTGGCCACCAGACGCCACTGTTACAAACACCTAGAGGCGAACTTTGGAACTAGAATAGAGCGTTTCCTAACCAGCCAAATGTAACCTACAAATTTTGCTACACCCTACCAATTGTAGTAGTAGGTTCTTTTACATGCCATAAATCTATGGCATGGCGGCTTTACTTCCCCACCGAAGGAAAGCATACTAAGAGATTTTAACGTTCTTAAAATATCCGATGACTTCGTTCGGGTTTGAACCCGCGATCATGGGCATAGAAGCTCAGCATGCTATCAACTACGCTACCGAAACCACCCGACGCAAAGAATATAAGTGACCGAATGGTGTCGGAGGGTTTTGCCGACTACCTGTGCCAACTTACGCAATGAAAGTGAGTTATCACGAACATAGATCATTATTGATTGTATTTGTGTATGTTGGATAACAACGGAAAATTACTGAATCTGTAATGTTAGGAGGCAATGTGCCTGCGGAAATTTAGATCTGTTCACTAGTAACTTATTGTTTCACAATGTTAGTAACATTGCTAATTTAGATGGATCAGTTACGGTTTCATTTGCCTATTTTTAAGTTATTGAGGGAGTGTCGGAGTACCGGAGAATCGTTCTGTGTAATGGCCCAACTTTGTTTAATAATAAAATGTGAAATATTGCTTCCATTCGTAACATTGTGGTACCATAACCTCCAAAGTTTATATCCCTCTCCCTCCAACCTTCTCAGCGAGATCATCAGAAGGGCTTGTTTCTTGTTTTGCATTGCTTATAAGTAGGGGCCGCATCTTTTTGGTAATAGCTATGCCTATAGCGCGAAACTTTTTCATACCGTCTTTCTTGCCTTCTAGGTAGGCCTACAAGCCTGTCGTCTGAAAACTCACGAGTCTCATTACTCACGAGTCTCAAAATTCACGAATTTCAAGATGAGGGTTAGTATAAGTAGGTTCTAAACGGTTTCTATACCTTGGCCAGTCTCAAAACTCACGAACCAAGCCAGCCAGCTCTTCTTTGAATGGGAAAAGGTCCATTGTTAGCGCCAACCGGAACTGCGGCAAATGTTCTAACGCCCCGTCGCACAGTGGTCCGGATCCGTAAAAAAGCGGTCAAAAATCGATATTTCAACTTAACTTTAGAAACGCCAAACCACCTTCCAAGTAAAGTGTGTTAATCAGTGTACATTAATTTCAATTTTTCTTTGGAAATTGCTTCTGTGTGTCTCAGATATATTACTGCAAAAGTGATACAACTCTTCGTTTCTGAACTCCGCACTCCGTTAAGTGAACTTTGAAATATCATTCTAACTTCAAAATGAAACTCGGGGTCTTTACTACTGTATCAGTATGTAGTTTTGGGTCTGGTATATGTGTTTATAGCATGATTTTCAATTTCAGATCACTTATAAGGACTCTTATACTTACTTTTAGAGTGCATTATTTTTTTCGCGAAAAATTAATTTTGCTTGACCTACAAAAAATGTATACATATGTATAGCATGAAACTTATGCAAGTTTTAAAATGAAGACTGGAGAATATATCCTTAAAGGTTTCATCGCCAGAACACGCCAGATGCGTGATTGAGAGGGGAGAGAACATTACTGCGCGTTCTGTGGATAAACACTCGCGCGAGATAAGGGCCTGTTGAGATATTTGTTTATGCTACGCAAGGGATATCTCTAGGCCAGGAAACCAAAATAATATTCAGTCGCGAGAAGTAATTGATTAGTGGTAGTTGTGTGTGTTGTCATGTGAGAAAAATGAATTTCGTTGTTAGTCGCAGTGAACTTCATAACAAGATTTGAGAGAACAAAAGGCAATCTCGCGCTCGCCAAGAAAAGTCCAATTAAATGTCGACGAGAGTGTCGAGAAAACAGTCTATAATAATATAAGAACCTTTTTCTTTTTGCCTTATTTTGACCGGTGGAGAAAGTGTCACTTCCTAGAACATGCTTTTTTGAAGAAATATACAGACTGGTTGAAAAAAGAAATTGTGATTTCAATTCCGAGCATGCCTGGCTCCGCAAAATCAGAGGATCGAGGTCGTCCTTCAAAAGAATTTGAAGAGCTAATGGAGAGAAGCAAAAGAAGAGAAATTAAAGACCTAAGGGAGAGTGCCACTTCATCAGAGCTTGCCTATGCGACCGCTATGAATTTAAGGGCAGAGGGAGACGTTTCATCAGCCAAGCTATTAAAAGAAGCTACCACGACTACACCAACAAGGGGCAAACGAATACGGGATGCATGGAGAAAGGGGTTCAACGATCTACAAAAATGTCACTGGAGGAAGCCTTATAATTCATAATTAAAGCAAAGTTATCCAAGCACCAGTATGGGGAGCGTGATGGCGTAGTGGCTTAGCTGCTCGTCTTTCACCCGGACGGTCGGGGATCGAATCCCGGTGACAGCTGGGTGAAATTTTCACCTGAAAAATCACGTGGCGTCAGGAAGAGCATCCGGTCTTAAATCCCCGGCCAAAACCAAAATGAGCCGGATTGGCTCCGGCGACCCCAATTAATTGGGATAAGCCCTAGAGAATGATGATCCAAGCACCAGTACAGTATGTGACAATGAGAAAATTAGCTAATATAGATAACTATGATTTATACCCTAGCTATTACGCTATTTTGAATGCTAAAAAGGCTACTTATCCACAAAATGTAATAATTAAGGAAAATGAATGTGAAGTGAAAATACAAGATTTGCAGGAACACACTTCCTCCAGAATGTTATCAATGTTACCAGATGTGAGTGATAAGAGCTATACATTATATTGTAAATGGGGCTTTGATGGCAGCTCCGGCCATTCCCAATATAAACAAACCTGGTCAGGAGCTGAAAAGAGTGACCAGAGCTTATTTATGTCATCTGTCGTGCCTCTGCGCCCCGTTGACAGTAATACAGGTATTATTGCGTGGAAAAATCCAAGAACCTCATCTACACGATTCTGCAGGCCTATACGAATGCAGTGGGTTCATGAAACATCGGAAATTACACGGACGGAAAGGATGTATTTAAATGATCAAATAGAGAATTTACATAATTTGGTTATAAACAACACCGAAGTGCAGTATTCCTTAATATTGTCAATGATAGATGGAAAAATATGCAATGCTTTAGCACAGTCTTCAAGCATGAAGTGCTATATTTGTGGTGTGAAAATTTCAGAAATGAACAATCTACAAATAATGGCACAAAAGCCCGACAATTTACAGCTTGAATTTGGAATTTCAGTTCTGCACGCCCACATTCGATTTTTTGAAAGTCTCCTGCATATTTCATACCGCCTGGGTTTTAAAAAGTGTAAAGCGAGCATGAAAGATGGTTCGAGACTTATTCGAAAGAAAAAAATGTGCAAGACTCATTCAGAACGAGATTAGGTCTTCTAGTTGATATTCCGAAGCCTGGATATGGAACAACCAATGATGGCAACACTGCCCGAAGGTTTCTTGAACAACCTCAAGTAGCATCCAAAATAACAGGGGTAGACTGTGAGTTAATAACTCGTTTCGGAAGAATTTTAAAAGCCATTTCATCTGGTCATGAAATTGATAGTTCAGAGTTCAATTCCTACTGCAGCGAAACAGCAAGCTTATATGTACGGCTATATCCATGGTATTACATGCCTCCAACACTCCATAAAATACTTATCCATGGATCTTCCATTATAGAAGCAGCTATTTTGCCGATTGGAGAAATTTCAGAAGAGACCTTAGAGTCTAGAAACAAAGACTTAAGAAAATATAGGGAATACCATACCAGCAATCCTCAAGAATTTCCAATAAATTTGACTTGTTCCATAGACTATTGCTAAGCTCTGATCCAGTAATTTCAAGCATGGAAGGTCTACCGAAGAAGAAAGTTGCCTCAGGAAGTGTGTAATTTATTGTCAATACCCGAGGACGAGACGGAGCAGGAAGGGGAAGAAGAAGAAGTCGACTCATCCGGATCAGAGGATGAATAAGTAAGTAATGTTATGCATTACGACAAATTTGCCTCATAGTAACATCTAATTTAAAGTTTAACACAAAAGAATTTCATTTCTTTTAATGGAAAATATTTTTGTCCGCTTTTTTTCGAATCCGGACCACTGTGCGGCGTCTCTACAAACCGCAGTAGTTCAAAGGGACGTAAAAGCCACAACATTATCATAATCATCATATATATTATTTCAATCAATCAATCAATCAATATTTATTGTCATTTAACAACTTATCGTTGTATTAGACTACGTCACATTGTTAAAAATACATTTTCAATTTACAATAAAATCACAAAGTTATGTATAATATATTACAAGTATTATTACCAGCTTACTGAATTCTATAAAATAAAATAAGAATAAAATAACACGAATACAGTAAGAAGAAGTTGATCTTCTATAGTCCATCTGGGTAGAGTGTAATTTTCTCTTCAAATTCGACCAAAGTGTAAATACTGCTGTTAATGAGCCATCGCTTAATGGATGCTTTGAAAATGTTTATAGACTCCTGCTGTAGTTGTGTTGGTAGTTTGTTGAAGATTTTAATTCCATAGTATTTGTAGTGGTCTTGTGTTTTCTTTAACCTGACATGAGGTGTATCTAGCTGGTTTCTTATTCTTGTGGTGTGTGAATGCACATCCCTTCGATTTTTATATACACTTAGATTTTCTTTAATATACACTAAGCTATGGAATATGTATATTGATGTAAGAGTCATAATTCCAAGTTCTTGGAAGTGATTTCTGCAGGATTCTGTACTAGGCTTGCCTTGTAGACATCTTATTGCCTTCTTCTGCCATCTGAAAACATCTTGTGCCCCTGTTGAGTTTCCCCACAATATTATACCATAAGTTAAATGTGAAGGGAAAAATGCATAGTATGCGAGAATCATCTGATTAGCACTAACTGATTGTTTGAGTCTTCGCAATAAAAATAAGACTCGTGCTAATTTTGTACATAATTTTTGTGTGTGAATGTCCCAGTTTAATTTAGGGTCTAAATGGATTCCCAACAACTTAACAGAGCTGCATTCATGACTACTTGAAGCCAATTTGACTAAGTGAAAATAGATTTCTTCTGTTTTGTTACTGTTTAGAAATAGTTTGTTTACCTTTAGCCAAGAAGTTGATTCACCTAATAATTTGTTTCTTTTCTCTTCAAGGCAAGTTAGATCTCTATCACTTGTTATTACAGTGATGTCATCAGCATACAGTATTGACTTGGCATTTATATTACTAACAATGTCGTTTATATAGACCAGGAAGAAAAAGGCTCCAATGACTGAACCTTGGGCTACACCTGTATTTACAATGAGTGGAGCAGATTTTTGGTTGTCTATTACAACTATTTGCCTTCTCTTGTGGAGATAGGAGGTAATTAATGATAATTCACAAGCTTTGACTCCATAATAGTGAAGTTTTTGTATTAATATATTATGATCCACAGAATCGAAAGCTTTACTTAGGTCTAAGAGTGTGACAGATGTAATAAGTTGAGATTCAAATCCAGCAATCACTTCATCAACAACAGCTTCAACAGCTTGAACTGTTGACTTACCAGTTCTGAAACCAAATTGGGTACTATTAAACAACTTGTGCTCCTCAAAGAATGCTGATAATTGTTCTTTCATACACTGTTCCATTATTTTGGAAATAATTGGGACAATTGAGATTGGCCTATAGTTACTGGGGTCCATCATATCTCCTTTTTTATGGACTGGAATTGTGATGGTGATTTTCAGACACTCTGGAAAAACTCCAGTAGTAAATATCCAGTTTATTAGATAAGTTAAAGGTAATACTATGATGTCTATTATTTGTTTTAGAATAAAATTCGACATTCCATAATAATCCTCACATTTTGAATTGTTTAGTTCTGAAACTATTTTTAGGACCTTCTCATGTGTTATTTGTCTCCATCTGAAGGATGGTGTGGGATTTTCATCTACCTTATGGTTTTCCAATTTCTCCATAAACTTTGTATGATGATTTTCATATTCCAAACTTTTGACCATATTTTCAACAGAATTTATAAAATATTCATTTAACACATTTGGCGTTATTGGTGTAGAGTCCTTACTTTTATTTTTACCCAGTTCCTTGTTTATGATTAACCAAGCAGCTTTACATTTATTCTTTGCGTTATTAATGAACTCATCATTCGCTCTCTTTTTTGCTGCTTTAATTTCCCCCCGATATAATTTTTTTATGTGATTATAGTTTTCTATATCCTGTGGGTCTCCTTTCTTTGCTTTAGTGTAATACATGATCTTTAGCTTCCTAATAACATCAAGGTAAGGCGTATACCATTTGGTATTATTTTTACTTTGTTTTTGATCTGTAGTGTTAATTATTTGTTTCTTAATTGGGCAGCATTTATTTAAGGAAGTGTGTATTATATTCATAAACTTATCAGCTGCTTCAGAAACATTGTTATAGCTCACAATTATGTTTTCCAAAATCCTGCTGGTCAACTCGTGCCTTAATCTGAGAAAGTTATTGTCGCTCACATCCTAATATACTTGACTTGCCTATTTTCTGGGAAGTGTCCTGTAACAATTTGAAATGTTAGCCAGAGGCCACTATGGTCAGACAAGAGAGGTTTTGTAACACCAAAATTATAACCATTTGTTGGCACATTAGTAATAATGTTATCTAAACAAGACTTCTTTCTAGTTGGTTGGTTATTGATCAGATAAAAATCAAAGGATTTTAAAATGTTACAGAATTGTTTCTTTGCCAGTGATTCAATTAATACATTTAGGTTGATATCCCCTAAACAATATATTTTATACTTTTGGAATTTTGCTAAGTAACAAGCAAACCTTTCCCATATGTTTATGAAGGCCTGGACAACCGAATCAGGTGTACGATATATGGAAATAATAATAAATTTAGCTCTTGTAAACTTTACCCCAGCTACTTCAAAGAGCTGTTCTATACAGAAATCATTTAATTCCATTATTATACTGTCCATCATAACGAATAGAATAAGAAGTGATATCACTGGCCTAGTACGCCTGGTCCGCCGCAGCGCAGCGCTGGCTCCGATCTGTGATGTAAGTTAGCATTGGCGCTTACGAGACTTAAAACCTTGCGACCTGTTTTACATGTTAAAACACCGCAAGATATCCTCATAGGCGCTAATAAGTTTGACATCTCCTCTTACTTTCCTGTGCCCAATAATAATTTAGTAAGTCGTCTCTTGTAACAGTTCAGTTTCGACAATAAGCGAAGACAAAGAGCAAGTTCAAAATGCAATTAGTTTTGCCAGCTATCGGTAAATTTTAAAAAAGAACGGAACAATTGACCTCGCTATCAGAAAGGATTTCTTCACATTGTTACACATTTTACATTCCCTCAACAGACTTGCAACACAGACAAAAAAAAAGCCGTACGAACGCAACTTTCAACTTTACCGTAGATTACTATAACATTCAATAATAACCATTAATTTCACTCCACAAACACCAAAATCAGTAAACTACCATCATATCAGAAGAACTTAACATTAAACAGACATAGAAGGCATAGTCATGACCCCTTCACAGAGTAGGCTATTGCCTAAAACTGATCACGCCTCCTTCAGCATTACGGTACATATATGTTTTTTAACTCATTGTCTTTTTATTCTCATCCCTTTCTTCACAGAAGTAGTCTTTAATGGCATCAAGAGCATTTTTGTTTACACCATACTGGACAGATACTTAGGCAAATTAGGATTATATGTGGAACAGAATAGTCTTTCAATCGCCAGTTGGTTCTTGGGAGAAGTAATACTACCTTCCCTTCTATCACAAATTTGTCAAATTTAACAATTAAATCTTCTGAAAAGTGAGTAACACAGATGTAGGACTTTTCAGTATGTTCCCTATCCTTCCCTGATATGGCCCCTTTGCACCTTATAAAACGTTCCTAATCTTTAGGAGGTTTGAAAAACCGTCTGACCTCTTTACAGTCCCCATAGCTAGATCTGCATCCTGGTACAAAAGAGCAAGGCATCTTCACTAATCACATTAAGCACTCATGAAAATGTAAGGGCTAAACGGCTGTTTACTTACATTAAATAACAATAAAATTAACACACGAAGATAACGTCAACACACGACAAGAAATTAAATTCCATTTCAGTCAATGCGTCCTACAATAGCATTTCAGGTATTAATACTATGAAGTAATAGTGTAAGCACTTGTATATCAATAAACGTTTGCACAGAACACCACTAAAACACTCCGACCAATTAAATACTTAATAAATCGCACATAAACACACAAACATTAGTGGAAATCAACAATCTCAAATCGACTGTAGCGCTGCGTAGCGGCGAGTGCCAACCCGATCCGTATTCATTACATGCTATTGAGGGAGAAGAGATCACACTTTATATTCTATTCGTTATGCTGTCCATGTTTGTAGTTACTTTCTTGAATATAGCAACACCCCCGTTTGATTTATTTTTTCTACAAAAGCTAGTCATTACCTCATACCCAGATGGAATATAAAGACTAACCTCTTCCTTCACAAGCCAATGTTCATATACACACAATATATCTATTGAAAGGGAATTGAGTAAGATTTCTAGTTCACCTAACTTATTTCTTATAGATTGTAAATTGATATGAAATACATTAAGCTCTTTCAAAACTTGTGAAGATAGCTCATCAGATTTGTTTTCAGTGATATTTACATCTTTAGTAAGTTCAATCAAAATCACTAATTTGTCTGTAACATTATTTTCAGTAGTATGCATCCCTCCTGCAGTGCTCACAAGCGACCGATCGTGACAAGAGTATATTCAAATGAAAGAGAATAGACATTAGCAGTGACTTATTGCACTATAATTTCATAAATATCTATAATGTCTTTAAAAAAAATACTATGAAAAATTGTACGAAGTGTGCGATTTGCAATCGCCGTTGATGTAGGAAAATACGCTCCATAATTGCTGTCCACGGGCACTGTGACGCCTGTTTTATGTCATGTTAACATTCTGAGGTCTTTCCTTTATCCTGAAATGTAAATAGTGTTCTATAAGCATTTGGTTGGAATAAAAACATAACCTTTCTCCTTAAGTGTCTCATTATAAGTTAAACCTATTGGGGAAAGTGTGGTTTATGAACATGCGAGATTCCTCGCACGGGTGAGCTAGTTTTTCTAATTATTGTAGAATAAGCCGCTAGTCATCTCTTTCTGTACAATAGGCACCTAAGTCACTTGGTAGGGTTGCCTGTGCTTACTAGGCGCCTTTCAATTGTTTTGATAATGGCCATTGGCTGTCACTTTGTATCCAAACACATAATAACGACTTCCAGGATACCAATGAAGTTTTTAAGGCCGCCTTGATGTCTCCAAGCAAAATGACTGAGTTGTACTTGGAGAATTTGGTCTGTGGTAGGTTGATAATTCCAGTTAAAACAATACAAAAGACATCCCATTCTAAAACTTCCTGCAGTCATCACAGGCATGTGCTCTCCGGATGAGTTTTGAGACCAATTAGAATGTTAATTCAGCTGCTAGTTTGTAGTCGTGATTTTTGATACTATTTGTTAATTCCTAGCTCGTGAGTTTTGAGACTCGTGAGTTTTGAGACGTAACCGGTACAAGTACCGTATCTTAGCAAAATGAACTCGCGAAATATCACGAAATCTGATTTATTGCTCAAATAATCACGAAATATACTCCACTTGGTACGAAAAATGCTAAATATTATCGAAAAAGCTCTCCAATAAACGTTTAAATGATTCTGAGAAATTGCCCGTCGTGGTTTCCTTCTTATTTGATTGATAGTGCAGCATATTCTCTACACAAACGTAGTTGGTAGCTTGCTGTGCTTCTATGCCCAAGATAGCGGGTTCAAACCCGGCCCAAGCCGACGGATTTTTAAAGAGGTTTAACAAATCCCTCAGTATGCCTTCCTTCGGAGGGGAAGTAAAGCCGGCAGTCCCATGTCATGGATTTATGGCATGTTAAAGAACCTTCCACTAATTACACCTGTGTGAAGCTAAATTGGATAAGTTAAGAATGTAAACAACGCCCTTAGGTTTCTACGTTCGTTGCCAAGAGCCGACTGCGGTGGCGTCTAGTAGCTAAGTTCTGAACTTGGCCTAGTAGTCGTTGACGGTGGCGCTTGGAACTATTTGAAAAATTCTAAGTTGCAGTCTCTACTTAAATTTAAAAAAAAACAGATAACACACACTAATACAGTCATCACAATTAACACCGGTTATCAGACAGATTCTACACACACCCAAAGTACACGGGGCTACATGACAGCGTTGTCGCAGCCCCTAAACTTAAGAACCAACCAACCATCTCTACACAAATGCCTACAAAGCCGGAAGTATGTGTATTCAGTTCCGCGATAACTAAGGCTATCGATGAAAATCGATATATGCTATCGATTACATCATATGGCGTTATGGTCGCAGATACAGCAGTGCGTGTCTTAGAGTTATGTACTGTTACATGAAGATTATTGTGTTCGTGTAGTATTCAAACTTCAATCGCATGATTAGGACACAAGAAGTAAAAACGAGATTTTAAAATTTCGCACACCTACCATCTTGTGGTTATGTAAACAATTGAAAAAATTAGACGCCAGTGGATTAACATTTGTATAAGGATTTACTGTACCAAGTGTCACTGCACTCGGATGGTTAAATTTCGGGAAACGACCATGTGCATATTTATATTTCGCGTCGCCGCCATGTTGGAATTGTGATCACCAGGTTATTGAAAGTCAGATAGGTGAACTTATGTTCATAGCCCCTATGAACATTAAAATATTCAGTTTGAGTGCTGTAATAGATTCGTAGATATTGAGATCCTTCTAAATATTTCGGATGGTCGCCATGTTGTATTTTTATATGTATAGGACGTAGAATCCTGTACCATTAAAGGAACATTTTTGCGTAGGTTCATTATTCAAACTTTCACTTCGATCACATCATTACGACACAAGAAATAAAAACTTAATATTAAAATTCGCACAGCCGCCGTCTTGAGGTTAAGTAAACAATTGAACTAAATTAGATACCAGTGCATTACAATGTGTAAAAACATTTCCTGTACCAAGTTTCATTGCGTTTGGTTCATTAAATCGCGAGAAAGGTCTATTTAAAATTTTCAACTTCGCTTCACCGCCATATTCGTTTTAGAGTTAACGTTTTTTTTTAGTCTTATAGATGAACTTCCAGTAGTGCCCTTTATCTCTGTACAAAATTTTGGGGTGATACCGCTGTGATGCCTGTTTCATGCAATTTTAAAATTTTGAGGGAAAGTGTGGTTTATAAACATGCGAGCTTTCTCGCATGGATCTTCGTGTACGTCATGCACACACTGGTTCTTGAATTATTATAAGACGTAATCGCCAGCGAATAGGATTAAGAGAAGGAAAAAAAAACACCCACCTCGAAATCGATAAAATTCTCAAAAATGAATCCCTTATACCACATGTCGAAAATATTATTCCAAAGAAGAAGAAAATATCTTATTAGCAAGGGTATTGCAGTGTCTAAGAACTGGACACTTGTCCATTGCAATGCATCCCTCTGAAAGTAAGTAGAAACCACGGCACGTACCAAGAGTGGTTGTTCTTGGTTGATAATAATAATGTTATTGGTTTTACGTCCCTTTCAACAACTGCGGCTTTTAGAGACGCCGGGGTGCCGGAATTTTGCCCCGAAGGGGATCTTTAACGTGCCAGTAAATCTACGGACACGGCTCCCTCGCATTTGCGCACCCTCAAATGCCAGCTGACTGCGCCAGGATACGAACCTGCAACCTCGGGCCCAGCAAGCGAGAACGTTACCCCTGAGCCACGCAGCCAGCGTTCTTGGTTGAGTCTTCGGTCTTTTGACTGATTTGATGCAGCCCTTCATGCCTCTCTGTCCTGAACTACTACACTTTACATCCGAGGCAATCTGTTTAACATATATTCTAACCATGGTCTGCCCCTACAGTTCTTGTTCTCGACTCTTCCTTCCGTAACTAAGTTTGCTATTCCTGGGTGTCTTGGTACATGTCCTACCAACCTATCTCTCCTTAGCAGCCGCCAGAAACATCTCTCCTGTCCCACTCGTCTAAATACCTCTTCATTTGTAACCTTATCTACCCATCTGATATTCATCTTTATCCTGTAACACCACATTTCAAACGCTTCAATTCTCCTCTTTTCTGCTGCACCAACAGTCCAAGTTTCACTTCCATAGAGCGCCACCCTCCAGACAAAGGCTTTCAAAAAAGACTTCCTAATACCTAAATCTATATTTGATGTCAACAGATTTCTTTTCTGTACAAATGCTTTCCTTGATTGAGCCAACCTACTTTTTATAACCTCTTTGCTTCGTTCATCACTGGTTATTTTGCTTGGTAATTGGCAGAAGTCTCCTACTTCCTTTAGCTAATTTATTTATTATCATCATTATATCATTTTTTTGCCCTTAAGTATCTCATGATGACACAGTGTTTACTTCTCTCCCCTCTTCCCAAAATCTCCTCATTTTTGGCTGTGTTCCTGTTTCCGTTTTCTGTACACAATGTTCTTGTCTTCATCTTTTCATATGCTTTAAATTTTGTATTTTTAATGTTGTTTCTGAATTCTCCTCTGTCTCCAATCATTTGCCTGTCGATCCCCACCTGCCTTAAGTCTTCCTCATTTCATGATACCAATTAGTTTTCCTGCTTGAGCTGTTTACTACATCAAAGATCTCCTTTGTAAGTCTGTTGTTGTTCATTCTCTGTATTTATGTATTTAGTTAGTTAGTTATTGTTGTTTTAAGGGTCATCTGCCCCTTATTTATGTATTTATTTATTTGTGTATTCATGTATTTGATTATTTATGTATTTATTTATGTAGGATTTGTATTTTTATGTATTTATGTATTTACTTATTTGTTACATTTATGTATTTATGCATTTATCTATTTATATATTAATGTGTTTATGTATTTATATATTAATGTATTTATATATTAATGTGTTTATGTATTTATATTAATGTATTTATCCGGCCCCGTGGTGTTGGGGTAGCGCGCCTGCCTCTCACCCGGAGGCCCCGGGTTCGATCCCCGGCTCCGTCAGGGATTTTAAAACTGACGTGAGGGTTGGAACGGGGTGCACTCAGCCTCGTGAGGACAATTGAGTAGCTGTCTGACAGTGAGACAGCGCCCCGATCACGAATACCAAGATTAACGGCCGAGGGGACCCGACGCGCTGATCACGCGTCACCCCAATATCTGCAGGCCAAATGGCTGGGCAGGGGTCGCTTGGTCGGCCTTAGCCCGTCATGGGCTGGATAGTGCCAGGGGTTTTTGATTAATGTATTTATGTATTTATATATTAATGCATTTATGCATTTATGTATTTATATTATTGTGTTTATGTATTTATGTATTAATGTGTTTATGTATTTATATATTAATGTATTTATGTATTTATGTATGTATGTATTTATTCATTTATGTATTTATGTGCTTATATATTAATGTATTTGTGTATTATCTATTTATTTATTTATGTGTGTTGCAGACCACATTTAGCGGTGTAGGTGCTGGTAATCGAACCTCGGATCTTCGACAGCAAGGAGCCTGTCACTTGTGAATCATTGATGGATGAGTGAGTTCCTAGAACTGGAAGGGGCGTATTTATCAAATAGAATATGTTCAAATATCGAACACGAAGTCGTCTTTGAACATAAGCAAGTAGCAAAGTGGTGCGGTGGTAAGATTACAAGGTTGTAGCGGGAACAATCAACTTAATAATGTTGCTGTTGTTGATTCATTGCTTGTGTGTGGAATCTGTCTGATAGCCTGTGTTAATGTGGTGGTTGTACTAGAGGAGGCCTGTGTACTGTAGATACTCCAACATGCACAGTTCTCCTCCCTCTTGTCTAAGCCCCCTACATTTAGATAAACATGTCACAAGTGTGTGAATATATTGCGTTATGTTATTTATGTTCGACGATGTCGAAATGTAAATATTAAATGTTAGAAAACTGTATCATAATGAGGGTCATTATTACACTATTCTTCATTATGAAACAATGTATCCCACCAATCAGAGCTCAAGAAACAGTTGTGTGACCAATGAGGTGAGGATAGCATCGCACCTGACCTAACTTTCACGGCCTCCTATTTTAAATTTCACTGCGTGGCTTTTAGTATCATAGTGGGGTATTCGAGGAGGCCATGGTATTCTCTGCGTCCCATGCGCTCTGTTCTGTAGATAAAACTGGCGAAATCTCGACAGATATTTATGAATATTTATGTTCGAACATAAAATAGTTATAATAATTATCGTCGAACATAAACAGTGGTATGCAACTCGCCTATAAAGGTAATTAAGATGCTCGTATGGAAATTATAAAACTAGCTTCGCTCGTTTTATAAACACGCTCGTGTCTTAATTATTGCCATTATAGGCTCGTTGCATAAACCTCCGTGGCTTAGGCGGCAGCGCGCCGGCCTCTCACCGCTGGGTCCGTAATTCTAATCCCGGTCACTCCATGTGAGATTTGTGCTGGACAAAGCGAAAGCAGACAGGTTTTTCTCCGGGTCCTCCGGTTTTCCCTGTCACAAATTTCATTACAGTAACACTCTCTACTATCATTTCATTTCATCTGTCATTCATTTAATCATTGCCCGGGGGGAGTGCGACAGGCTTCGGCAGCCGGTACAGTTCATATCCTCGCCGCTAGATGGGGGCTTCAGTCATTCCATTCCCTGACCCGGTCGGTCGACTGGAAGCAGGCTGTGGATTTTCATTTTTCATGGGCTCGTTGCATAATGTACTATAGTTATTCTTGTTTTAAGGAGCGGAACTACGAGGCCATATCGCGCACGGTAATAGTTAAACACTCCATTCTCTCCATATGAATGAGATAACTCGCTTGCCGTGACATGGCGCAGGAACGTGCTGAGGAACGTAAACACTGTGCTTGTTTGTGAGTTTTGCTTCACGCGAGCAGCGCAGGCAAGGTCGCTACCAGGTAAACAACTCAACTGTTCACGTGCGTCATTCACTTAATAGTGATTCAGCTTCACTTTCGTCAAGCTCTACGAATTAAAAAAATTAATTCAATGTTGTAAATATTATTATTTTTTAGTCAATTTTACCCTCCAGGTTGGTGCTTCCCACGGACTCAGCGAGGGAACTCACCACTACCGCCTCTACTGTCAGTGTCCTAGAGCTGGGAACATTTGATCGGATTGGATACAACTGGGGAGGTGTGATCTGCACTTCACCTAGGCGGCCTCACCTTCAAAGCAAACAGTGACCTCGTGAGAGAAGGGAAGATTGGGATGGATAGGCAAGGAAGAGGAAAGGAAGCGGCCGTGGCCTTACTGGAGCTACCATCCCGGCATTTGCCTGAAGACGAACTCGGAAACTACGGAAACCCACTTCGAGAATGGATGAGGTGGGAATCGAACACCTTCTACTCATTTGGGCCACCCGAGCCTGAGTAGACCCCGTTCCAGTCCTCATAACACTTTCGAAAAAAAATTCTTGGCAGAGCCGGGAATCGAATCCAGGACCTTCGGGGCGGCAGATAACCACGCTGACCGCTACGCTACGGAGGCGACTGTGAATATTATAAGTTGTATTTTGTGGTTAATTCGCATTACGGGCTTGGGACATCTGGGTCATCAGCCCCATATAGTTGGGTGTTTCTGTGATAACTATACTTACTAGGGTTCGTAGGTGCCCTGAGACTTGAATCAAAAACAACAACCATTTCTTATACAAGGCGTCGAAAAAATTATCCAGAACAAGAAAAAAAATGTCGAATTTGCAAGGGCATTACAGTGCCTGTCTGAGATCTAAACGCTAGTCTGCTCTTCAAAGGAATAAGACACCAACATAACAGAAACAAAATCCCTTTCGGCACGCCGGAATGCGAAGCGATTTCAATCAAACTCGGTAAGGTCATAGTACTATTTTGGCCGGCCGCGACCTGCCCTTCAAAGATCAAATTGATATTAAAATGAGAAATGCAACGTTATGTTTCAAGTAGATCTACCTTGTTTAGCCTCTTTAAATTTGAATAGGCCTATTAAAATAGAAATTATTGTTTTATGTAATTTAAAGTCGATATGAGTCGTCTGGTACCAAAACAAGCCCTTTTTAGGGGGCTGCGTGGCGCAGTCGGTAGAGGCGCTGAGCTTCTAACTGAAAGGGAGTGGGTTTTAGAAACAAAACCACCACTTTCAGAAACGCAAATGGCCCTGTGGTTCGCTCAGCCTACACCAGAAATGAGTACCAAAGTAATTCCTGGGAGCAAAGATGGCCGGGCGTGGAGCTGACAACTCCATCCCATATAGTGCCAGCCTCTACCTTCCACTACTCCCAGGGCCTCCATGGCCTGTATGGAGTTGGCTTTATTTTTTGCTTGGGACATCTGGGTCATCAGTCCCATATAGTTGGGTCTTCCTGTGGTAACTATGCTGAAGTAGTCGATTGGTTTCAAAGTAAGACAAGTAGATGAATGAGTATCAAAGCTAGACACATCTTGGCAGGGTCTATTGCGCATCGATCAGCACATCAGCTGAAAGGGGCTCTCTATGTGCTGCTTATGCAATTGTTCTGTTAGTGTCGGTGTGTTTACATTTGTATTGGTAAGTTAAATCGACTTTATACTTGTGAAGAATGATTATATTATTTTCAAAATAAGATACATCCGATTACTGAGTTGTAAAACAAGACGTATCAGCAAGCTTTAAAACAAAATAAGACACATCAAATATTAAAACGCTTATAAAAAGGAAAATAAATCGGCATGGGTCATGAAACCTTTGGAAAATATTTATCTAAATCACTTACAACTTTCAAAAAGGGGCATGTTTATTTGTTAGTAAACAAAGGACTTATTCCATTATTTTTTTGTCTCCTGAAAAATTTTGTTGAACTGATGTGCCTCGTTTTGATACCAGACGCCTCATATACAATTCCATACTAGATACTAGATGAAGTACCCGTGCTTCGCTGTGGGTCTTAAATAAATTAAAATGTGAAGGTGATAGTTAAAACAGGGGATAGGCGAGGTGCTGCGCGGAGGGAGAGTAAGGATGGAACATTTTGTCCAACTACACCGCTCGGCGTTGACCGTGTTTTATAGCACAAATTTAGGTTTTACTCGCTATCCGTTGGAGATACACGAAAAGTGATAAGGACCTTTTGGATAGAAAATTAAAAGTTAAACCTCGCATATGCCATCAAAAGTTTGCTATTTCTTAGCGTTATATTTTTATTTGAAATGGAAATATGAAAGTTTGAAGCCAAAGGGTGTAGTGACGTCACTAAAATAGTCGCGATCTTGAAATAGTGCAAAGTATGGAGATCAAAAGCAGCCTATACGTTAACCAGGTAAATCAGCTACTTCCATGTAAATCGGACCATTGGTTCTTGCGTGATCGAGTAATACACAGACACACACCATCTCATTTTTAGCCTATTTTCATTTATGAAAAAATTGGCTTATGAGATCACCTTTTGTCGGTGTGTCTGTCTGTGTGAGCTTGTGTGATGGTGTGTGTCCCCCCTAATAACTTCTAAACGGCTGGAGCGATAACAATGAAACTCGGTAAGTTAATAGCACTATTCCGGACGACCCCAACCGTGCCCTTAAAATGTTGTTACGTCTCACCATTCTAACATTTTCGGCTGTGCAAAATATTTCACCAGCATTCAATATCTACGAAACTATTACCGATATCACCCAGGAATATTTTACGGTGATAAAGGGAACTACTAGAACCTATGTGACTTTTGTAAACCTGGTAAATACAAAACCAACATGGCGGCCAAGCGAATTGCGACTTTTAAATTCACGTTTCTCGCGATTTAACCAACCAAACGCAATAAAACTTGGTACAGTATTATGTTTATACACATTGTAATACACCGACATCTAACTTCGTTCAATTTTTTACATAACCTCAAGATGGCGGCTGTGCGAAATATTTCACCGGCATTCTATATCTCTGAAACTATTAGCGGTATCACCCTGAAATTTTGTACGGAGATAAAGGGCATTACTGAAAATCATCTATAAGACTTTCAAAAACCGGTTAACTACAAAACGAATATAGCGACCAAGCGAATTTGAAAATTTTAAATGGACCTTTCTCGCGATTTAATGATCCAAACGCAATGAAACTTGGTACAAGAAATATTTATACACATTGTAATGAACTGGTATCTAATTTAGTTCAATTGTTTACATAACCTCAAGATGGCGGCTGTGTGAATTTAAAATTAAGGTTTTATTCCTTGTGTTATAATCATGCGATCAAAGTCAAAGTTTGAATAATGAACCTACGGAATAATTTTCCTTTAATGTTACCGGTACATAACTCTATGGCCTATGCATGTAACAATCCAACATGGCGACCATCCGAAATATTTAGATGGATCTAAATATCTACGAATCTATTACAGCAATCAAACTGAATTTCTTAATGTTCATAGGGGCTTTGAACATCTGTTCACCCATAGGACTTTCAATAACCTGGTGATCACAAATCCAACAAGGCGGCGACGCGAATTATAAATATCCACATGGTCGTTTCTCGCAATTTAACCATCCGTTTGCAGTGACACTTGGTACAGTAAATCCTTATACAAATGTTAATCCACTGGCGTCTAATTTATTTCGATTGTTTCCATAACCACAAGATGACAGCTGTGCGAAATTTCAAAATCTCGTTTTTACTTCTTGTGTCCTAATCATGCGATTGAAGTTTGAATACTACACGTACACAATAATCTTCATGTAACAGTACATAAGTCTAAAACCTACATATGTAAAAATCCAACATGGCGACCAACCGCTATATTTAGTCGATTGTCAATATCTACGAATCTATTACAGCAATCAAACTGAAATTGTGTATGTTGATAGTGGCAATTAACATATGTAGGGTATATGAAAATAGGCTGTATAGTTCTTCACGGAACCACTTGTTATATATTAGTTGTTTGTTGTTGAGTCTTCAGTCTTTTGACTGGTTTCATGCAGCGCACCATGCCTCCCTGTCAAGAGCTAATCGTTTCTTCTCTACATAGCTACCACACCCTACATCCGAGGCAATCTGTTTAACATATTCTAACCTTGGTCTACCCCTACAGTTCTTTTCCTCGACCCTTCCTTCCATAACTAAAGTTGCTATTCCTGGGTGTCTTAGTAGGCCCTATGTGTCCTACCAGTCTATCTCTTCTCGTCTAGCAGTCGCCAGAAACTTCTCTCTTCTCCCACTTGTCTTAATACCTCTTCGTTTGTAAACCTATCCACCCATCTGATCTTCATCATTCTCCTGTAACAACACATTTCAAACGCTTCAATTCTCCTCTTTTCTGCTGCACCAATAGTCCAAGTTTCACTTCCATAGAGCGCCACACAAAGGCCTTCAAAAATGACTTCCTAATACCTAAATCTTTATTCGATGTCAACAGATAACTAATTTATGTACTCATTTCATTAATTTTATTAGTGCATATAAATTCGTTCCCCGGTGATCATTATTATTAGTAATGGGGTAATTCAGGATTACTGGTTTCGATCGTGAAGCGGTCAACGTCTTCAGTTCAAAATATGCTACAAAATATTATATGATGACTAGCAGGTACCCGCGGCTTCGCTCGCGTCATAGTCGTGTCATATTGTTATTCAATGAAATGCAGGTTTAACCCCGTTAACACCCCTTTAGAACCTGCATATCCAAAAATCCCTCCTTAGTAGACGTTTTCGACACACAACAAACTTATCCTCAAAATCTCATTCTTCTAACTTTAATAGTTTTGGTTGGTCGATGAGAGTGAATATCCAAATATCCTTCCTTAGTGAACGTTTTTCTTCGAGAAATTCACCCCTGCCCATGGGCCCCTTAAATTGGATTAATGAAAAAACGGTCGAACACCTATTTACTTATTTTTTGAGCTGATGTTTTCCCGCTGAGTTACAAACTCCTCGCCTATGCCGTTTACGAGATACACGCTCCGTTAGGAATCCTTCAACCCCCACTTTTCACCCCTTTCACCTCATAATATACACCACATCGAAAAACCCTCAGACACGTGTCTTCTTATTTTTAATGGTGAGTTTATATGCCGAGTATTACATCCCCCAATGAAACCAATCGGGAGATATTGTTATTCAATGAAATGCCGATCTATCGGCCCATAACGGTTTGGGAGATTGTGAAGATGATAATGAAATGTAAACTATAACTAAAACTGACTAGTAACTTATATACTAGAAGAAGAAGTGGAAAAGAATAGGAGAATAAGGCAAATAAAGGACAGGAGGAAAAGAAACGCCCTAAACCCTCGATGAATGAGGATTAAGGGACTTGGAAGGAAGGAGAGCCATGAAAGGCAGGTAGAAAAGTGAAAGAGGAGAGGGTTCGCCCCAGAGGCAATGGAAAAAGGGAGAAAAACCAGACCCAGCTCAGGAATCCCTCGGGGTCGCTAACTTCCAGACTCATCAGCCATAAGCTCTTGAGGGTGTAGCACTATCCAGGGTGCACCAGAAGTGGTGGGGCTACACACACCCTGCCTCCTTGAGGGCCTTGAGCAGAAGGTAGGAGATATCATGAAAAGAAAAAGAAGGCTGACCTCTCGAAGAATGAGGGTATCAGGGAAGATGAGACAAGGGCCAATTCAGATGGAAAATTGAAAGACTCCCTAGGCCTCGGATACCCTAATACCGTAGGGGTCGGAAAAGAACAAGAATTGACCAATGGAGGTCAATAGGAAAGTTGACAGAAAGGAGCCCGGCACAAGTAAGTGGAAGTAATGCCGAACTCAGCTGGGGCCCCATGGTCGCCAACCCACGTCCCACTAAATGTGAGCCCCTGGGGTGATAAAATATTATAATGAGCACATGTAAATAACCATTATCTTCATATCTTCGCGGCCAGAAAAAGAATAAAGTTTCTAAATAACATTTCAACTCGATGAATGATCAGCAACAGGCTTACCAAGAAGATCTCCTCCTTGGTTAAAAGCTACAACACTGGAAGCCTGTGGCTTAATGAAGTACTAAAGGACTTGGATTCGGCTGGAATTGCTGACCTTGATGTAGAAGATCGTTCTAAATGTTGTGCTATGGTAGAGTCTGGGCCCACCACCTAGTCCCTAAATGTCGGAAGCCCCTTTCGCAGGGCTCAAGAGATATTGGGAACAGAAAAGAGCATCGAAGAAGAACTAGTCTTAAGCGATCCGTAGTGGGCTTAAATCAATAATAATAATAATTTCAACACGATCTAAGCTACATTTATGAACCTTCGAAAAATCGAATTTTAGTACATAAAATTGTGAAAGGTAATTAACTTGTTCTTGTGATGAGTCAGAGTAAAATTTTCAGTCAGATCCAACAGAAACGACATTGCAAATTTTAAAATTCAGTTTGATTGCTGTAATAGATTCGTAGATATTGAGAGCCGTCTAAATATTTCGGATTGTCGCCATGTTGGATTGTTATATGTACAGGCCATAGAGTCATGTACCATTAAAGGAAAATTATTGCGTAGGTTCATTATTCAAACTTTCACTTCGATCGCATGATTTCGACACAAGAAATAAAAACGCCATCTTGAGGTTATGTAAACAATTGAACTAAATTAGATACCAGTGCATTACAATGTGTGTAAACATTTTCTGTACCAAGTTTCATTGCGTTTGGATCATTAAATCGCGAGAAAAGTCTTTTTAAAACTTTCAACTTCGCTTGGCCGCCATGTTTGTTTTGTAGTTAACCGGTTTTTGAAAGTCTCATAGATGAATTTCCAGTAGAGTCCTTTATCTCCGTACAAAATTTCAGGGTTATACCGGTAATAGTTTCAGAGATATAGAATGCCGGTGAAATATTTCGCACAGCCGCCATCTCCGGGTTATGTAAACAATTAAAAGAAGTTAGATGTCGGTGATCTGACTCGAACTCGAACCCTTCAATTCCCCACGCCAACGCGCTAGCGACTACTCCGCGGGGACGGGCCGTGAACGTGTGTGTGAATAAGACTACCAAAGTTTGAGGATTGATTTTAAACGTTCAATTTTGAACGCACTAAGGCCCATTGGCAAAAACGCTCGAACAGAGGAAAAATATTTTTTTATGAAGAGCAAAACCTCCAAATTTGAACGTTTTTCTAGTAAACCTCATGGCGACCTCTCCTTGTTAGTAAGTTATGGATAATGCCTACAATGACGTTCATGGTTCGCCCAGCACCTGTATACTGTACAGGGTGTGGGCCGGAAGGAAATATCTGGGGAAATCGACGCGCAATATTCTTATCTGCTAACGACAGCGTGCTCGTCACTTCGCACTTCCACGAAGCGCAAGTCCGATTGTTCCTAGAACGCATTTTCCAGAAGAAAAAAAAACTTGTGAGAAGTTTCTCAGAACAGCTCTCCACTTTATCACATACAGGACGAAGTGATCCGATAAGGATTAAGTAAATCTTGGCCGACACGCCAGAGGATTTGAATGAGTTTTTGAATGGTATGGACTCCGTCTTGAGGAAAGAATTCATGATGAAAATTAGGGGAGAGTCCTCTAGCCCCGCACACTTTACTTTTTTTGCCAATACTGCTGAAAATTTTGAATTTAAAAATCAAGTAAAACATGTGTGACATCCTTCATGTAACATAAGACAATATTCTTGATAGCATAATTTTCAACAGTGGCAGGATTATTGGGAATTTAAATAAACGTACTTGTGGCTTTTTCCCCTTTTATTAAGACTGGCCTGTAATACCGGACAGTTTAGAACTTTTTCGGATTGTTATTTGAATACTGTAAATCCTATGCATATCTATGATCTTATCAAAGGATGTGGTAGTTGACATGATAGTGTCTTATAGGAGCTTCATACTTGAGATCTATGGACATATTATGGCCCTAAAATAAAGAGACCTTTGAAATTAAAAAATATATATTTTTACAACATGGTAAGAACTGGAGATCTCAGTGCAAGTTCACGATGTCTCTTCATGAAGCTGTAATAGAAATGTTTCCCTGCAATTTTGTTGTCCTTATTGAACCGATGAGGCAGCTTTAAAGTTGCAGCTAAATCATAAGCAAGTTTCAGGAACTCTTTTCTGGTAAGGGGTATGAGCATGCCATCTAACAGCTTGATATGGGCGACTAATTTGTTCTTCAAAATTGTCTGCAAATGTTCTCACGAAGCGCCCTAATTTCGGCGTAATTTGAATTTCTCCTCCACGCTTTATTTTTATTAGTCTATCCTGCAAAGTGCTCTTTGGAACACTAAAACTACTTGCAGCTTCCCTAAGACTCAAATTATCAGCAAGCACTCTGTTCACTGCCAGTTTCATACCGTCTTTGGACCACGTTCCCCTCCTCTTCCCATTTTTGTCGTCTATTGGCATGTTTTTATTTGCGATTCAACCTGCAAATAATAATATGACAGCTAATTACGTGTCCGATGGTACAGGACATAGTACTGTCCGGTCTTACAGGACAAGCATGCATCTAAAGAAACACCTGCCATTAACTAAATACGTTTCATTTTCAATTAATACTTTGTGAACATGTTATTAAGACCACATTAAACAACTACTCTCAGTACAGTAACAATTCACTTACCTAGTTCAGTACAATGTTCTTCCAAATCTTACTTGAGACACATGAATGAACACAGGAAATCAGAAAATACCACGTAGCGTGGTTACTGCTTGAGTGACAAACTCACACTGCTAGCGCTGACGTACACTGGAAGAAACCTTTGAAATGCACTCTACATGATGCTGACATCTAGCGAGATTTTCGTGAACTATAGTGTGTCCGGTACTACATGCCGTCCGGTGCTACAGGTTTGTCCATAGAGGTTTCTGATTTATTTCGGCTGCATTCCAATATTTTTGTTTTACATTTATTAATTTTCATCATGAATTCTTTCCTCAAGACGGAGTCCATACCATTCAAAAACTCATTCAAATCCTCTGGCGTGTCGGCCTAGATTTACTTAATCCTTATCGGATCACTTCGTCCTGTATGTGATAAAGTGGAGAGCTGTTCTGAGAAACTTCTCACAAGTTTTTTTTTTCTTGTGGAAAATGCGTTCTAGGAACAATCGGACTTGCGCTTCGTGGAAGTGCGAAGTGACGAGCACGCTGTCGTTAGCAGATAAGAATATTGCGCGTCGATTTCCCCAGATATTTCCTTCCGGCCCACACCCTGTACAGTATACAGGTGCTGGGCGAACCATGAACGTCATTGTAGGCATTTTCCATAACTTACTAACAAGGAGAGTTCGCCATGTGGTTTACTAGAAAAACGTTCAAATTTGGAGGTTTTGCTCTTCATAAAAAAATATTTTTCCCCTGTTCGAGCGTTTTTGCCCATGGGCCTTAGTGCGTTCAAAATTGAACGTTTAAAATCAATCCTCAAACTTTGGTAGTCTTATTCACACACACGTTCACGGCCCGTCCCCGCGGAGTAGTCGCTAGCGCGATGGCGTGGGGAATTGAAGGGTTCGAGTTCGAGTCAGATCACCGACATCTAACTTCTTTTAATTGTTTACATAACCCGAAGATGGCGGCTGTGCGAAATATTTCGGAGAATTGAAGCATTTGAAATGTGGTGTTACAGAAGAATGATGAAGATCAGATGGGTAGATAGGGTCACAAACGAGGAGGTAATAAGACTAGTGGGAGAGGAGAGATGTTTCTGGCGACTGCTACTGAAGAGAAGAGATAGGTTGGTAGGACACATAGGCCTACTAAGACACCCAGGAATAGCAAGCTTAGTTATGGAAGGAAGGGTCGAGGACAAGAACTGTAGGGGTAGATCTAGGTTAGAATATGTTAAACAGATTGCCTCGGATGGATGGTGTGGTAGCTATGTAGCTCAGGACAGGGAGGCATGGAGAGCTCCATCAAACCAGTCAAAAGACTGAAGACTCAAACAACAACATTGAGGAAAGACTAACACCTGCCAGGTAGAAGACCGGTTGGAAGACCAAGATAAAGTTGGATGAACCAACTGAAGAAGAAATGGGTACATGTCTTGGAGAATGAAATCTTTTGGGACAGGCAGGGTTGGAATATGGTCCTATACAACCCGGCACGATGGAAGGGCAAAGAGATAAGATGATGATGACTTGCCCAATTTAATACATCCGACTGTGTAACACAAGTCCACTTACATTTATTTTTATTTTATTTTTATTTTTTTTGCGAATGGCTGTTAGTGCCGGGAGTGTCCGAGGACATGTTCGGCTCGCCAGTTTTGTAGCTGCTTCGAGACGGGAGGAAAGTTTGGATGTAAGGTCGAGGAGTTGGAAGGTAGCGGCTGTGGCCTATAGTTAGGGACCAACCCCGGCATTTGCCTGGAAGGAAGATGGGAAACCACAGAAGACCATCTTCAAGGTTGCCGGCGGGGGAATTCGAACCTCCTCGCCTCCCGAATGTGAGCGACTGCCAACAGTCATGCCGTAACGACCACGGCTAACTCACCCGGTTTACAAATGCTACTCGGCTAGGACAAAGGCCCTGGGACTCTCCCATGTATGTCTTATCAGTAGAATGATGTCTATAGCAGATCTTTGCGTGTTCATGTGGTGACAATGAAATTTCTATTACGGTGAGATTTTACAGCCCGAGTGTGTTCATATCTTGATAGAACACTCAGTCGCTGTTATATTTGAGCCATAGTCTAGTTAGTTAGTTAGTTAGTTAGTTATAGTTGTTTTAAGGGACAGAACTACGAGGTCAACTGCCCGTCTTAACACAGGTTAAAGTATACAAATTTGGAATGGAATTTAAAATTTAGAGGTGGACACCTAAATTTGAAAAGACTGAAAATTAATAAAACAAAAAATTAAATAAAACTAATAAATGTAATATAAATAAAAAATACGGAAAAAACAAAAAAATCTCCATTAAAAACGAACAAGTCGTTGAGTCAATGTACACTAGAATTTTTGGATTGCTGGCCCTAACCCACTCTCACTTATAAAGCGGATGACGAGATCAGCAGCCACCGCGTCATCGGCTAATATAAGTATGAGTGTCATCTGCAAACCAAGGTTTCTTCGTAAGTCAGCAAGATCCACACACTCGGTTAAAATTTGGGCCACGGTGAAAACGGCTCCACAGGTACAAAGTGAAGGTACCTTCTCATTAGGTACGAATGGGTGGATCTTGTATGACCTATCCTTAGCCTACAAAAAATTACGGACTCCCTCCGTGACCGGAAAGAGCTCCGCCACACGCGAGTAGTTCCCTTGATCGCTCTCAGTTTTCTGGGCATTGGGGCAGCTAGCCACTGACGCTTCCAAAATGCCGGTACTTGTCGGCGTAACCGAGAGCGAATATCTTTAGCGGGTACTTCCATTGGTTGAGGTGGTAGTGATACCGCCCCTTTTGGAGCTTGATCCGCTAACTCATTTCCCGCAACTCACATGTGGCTTGGAAGCCACGGAAAGGTGATTCGAGTGTCAGCGTGGCACAACCCGGCTAGTAGGCCGTAACAAACGATCTATCACTCTTCAGTAATCTCCCAGAGGCTCACATCTAGTGGGACGTGGGTTGCCGACCACGGTGCCCCAGCTGAGTCCGGCATTGCTTCCACTTACTTGTGCAGGGCTCCTCTCAGTCTTCTTTCCTGTCGACCTCAATTGGTCAACTCTTGCTCTCTTCCGACCCCGACGGTATTAGGGTATCCGAGGCCTAGGGAGTCTCTTCCTTTCCCGCCTTAATTGGCTCTTGTCTCATCTTTCCTGATACCCTCGTTCTGCGAGGGGTCAGCCTTTTTTTCTTTTCATGGAATCTCCTGCCTTCTGCTCAAGGCCCTCAAGGAGGCAGGGTGTGTGCAGCCCCACCACTTCTGGTGCACCCTGGATAGTGCTACACCCTCAGGGGCTCACGGCTGGTGAGTTCGGGAGTTGGTGAATCCGGGGGATTCCAGAGCTGGGTCCGGTTTTCCCCCTTTTATCCAATACCTCTGAGACGGACCCTCTCCTCTTTTACTCTCCAATCTGCCTTTCATGGCTCCCCTTCCTTCCAAGTCCCTCAATCCACATTCTTCGAGGGTTGAGGGCATTTCTTTTCCTCCTGCCCTTTTTTTTGCCTTATTCTCCTTTTGATTTCTATTTCTTCTTCTAGTATGTAGGTTAGTAGTTAGTTTTAGTTATAGTTTACATTTCATTTTCATCTTCACGATCACCCAAACCATTAAGAGCCGATAACCTAGATGTTAGGCCCTTTAAAACAACAATTATCATCATCATCATCATCAACTCTTGAGTAGGACTTGAATTTCTGACCACAGACAACGGAACAACTCCAGATGCAGTGTGCATCACCAGCTCAGTAGTGACGTCAGTGGCACAGGAAGTATGAATTGCTAAATGGATTGATCATAACTGGGTAAGTGGCGAGACAACTCTTGCATGCTGAGATCACACAGCTCTGGCTGTTTAAACGCACTTTACTGTATTACCGGTAACTAACACATAATATTTCCGGTGACTTTTAGAGAAATGTAAGATTTTCCCCGTACTATTGAGACGATTTGGAAGATTTTGGTACATGATGGTGATAATTGTTGTTTTAAGGGGCCTAACTACGGCCCCTAATGGCTTGGGTGACCATGATAAATGAAAATGGACCTATAAGTAAATCTAACTACAAACTTACAACTAAAACTAACTACAGGTGCTGGAGTTGCACCCACAGGCACTACTGTGAGGGTGAATGACTCGTATGGAACCCCGCGCAACAGTGGCGCCTCACGTTAATCAACAAACTGTTTGGAATCACACAATATCAACATTGACGGCTGGCTGATATGAGGTATTATCATCATCATCATCATCATCATCTTGATTTCCTCATGGATATGGTCAATACAAGATACGGACTTTACAATCAAGTATTGGCTAGTTGGTTCCTCAGTTTAGGGGCTGCGACAACGCGGTCATGTAGCCCCGTGTACTTTGGGTGTGTGTAGAATCTGTCTGATAACCGGTATGTTATCTGTTTTAATTCAAGTAAGGACTGCAGACAATAATTTCAAGTACTGTAGTTCCTAATTTTGCTACCAAATGTTACCGTCCACGACGCCTAGCTTGCGGACTTGACTACTAGATGGCATCGCAGTCATCACCTGGTGGCGAACGTTGGAACTAATAGAGCCTTATCAATTCTAACCTACAAATGTTGGCTTCACACAAGTGTAGTTAGTAGGTTAGTGTGTGTTGGAGGGGAATATTTATTATTGCTATTTCTTATTAGCTTCTACTAAAGCTGCTAATAATCGAATAATTATAAATTAATCGGAAATGATTAATCGAATAATAGATTTAAAGACTAACTGAAGAATCGATTACCGTAATTGATTAGTACAAACGAGGTAAGAATCGATTGATTATTACATACGAGGTAAGAATCGATTACCGTAATTCATTAGTACATACGAGGTAAGAATCGTTTACCGTAATTGATTAGTACATACGAGGTAAGAATCGATTACCGTAATTGATTAGTGCATAAGAGGTAAGAATCGATTACCGTAATTGATTAGTACATACGAGGTAAGAATCGATTACCGTAATTGATTAGTACATACGAGATAAGAATCGATTGAATAGTGCATACGAGGTAAGAATCGATTACCGTAATTGATTGGTACATACGAGGTAAGGATCGATTGATTAGTACATACGAGGTAAGAATCGATTACCGTAATTGATTAGTACATACGAGATAAGAATCGATTGAATAGTACATACGAGGTAAGAATCGATTACCGTAAGTGATTAGTACATACGAGGTAAGAATCGATTACCGTAATTGATTAGTACATACGAGGTAAGAATCGATTACCGTAATTGATTAGTGCATAAGAGGTAAGAATCGATTACCGTAATTGATTAGTACATACGAGGTAAGAATCGATTACCGTAATTGATTAGTACATACGAGATAAGAATCGATTGAATAGTGCATACGAGGTAAGAATCGATTACCGTAATTGATTGGTACATACGAGGTAAGGATCGATTGATTAGTACATACGAGGTAAGAATCGATTACCGTAATTGATTAGTACATACGAGATAAGAATCGATTGAATAGTACATACGAGGTAAGAATCGATTACCGTAAGTGATTAGTACATACGAGGTAAGAATCGATTACCGTAATTGATTAGTACATACGAGGTAAGAATCGATTGCCGTAATTGATTAGTACATACGAGGTAATTTATTTTATTTATTTTCCGTGTTCGAATCAAATTACATTTTACCAGTAAGTAGCTACAGTTACAGCATTAGTATTTGCAGCCATAAGATCGTCTTTTGAACATATGTCCTCCATCAAGAGGCAGATCAGCAGCTGTTCTGGATCTTGTAACATGCTGCAGTCGCATTGTTGACGAGCATGTTTCATTTTATGAGATTGTTCTTGCAGCGTGAAATCCCCGTCCTCAGCCTGTTCAATAATTTCCAAATTCCAAATGGAAAGTTGTGACCAGGTGCAATTTTTTTCTGATAGAGGAATAATTAGGTCTGTGATCTCTGTCTTCCATATCTTCACACGGGCAGCTTCTTGAGAGCCTTCGAGGGCTGTTACACCCCTCAAAAAGCTGTTTCTGGACTTAAGTCTCTGTCGGGCTGGTTGTTGACCGAAATTGATTAGTACACACGAGGTAAGAATCGATTACCGGTATCGTAATTGATTAGTACACACGAGGTAAGAAAATAAGTTTAAATGAGAGGTCATCGCTCTATTTGAGTTGGGTTACGCTTATTTTCGGAATGATGTATAGAAATCTATAAAAGTTACTTTTTGCCTAAATAAATAAATAATAATAATATAGTATGGCCTCGGTTGCCGGGTGCAAGCTTCGTTATTGGACACCCAAAGGGTAGCTTGCATGTCGAATTTCGTTGTTCCTTGAATCACTATGAAAGTCAAGGAGTTTAGATATCTAAGCTCCTTGAACACTATAGCGCTTTCTAGTAGAGAAATGAAAAACTTTGTGTTGGCGGAAACTCCCGAAATTAATTTTGCCATTATGAACACGGCCTACTGAAATCAAATGGGTTCTTTAACATGCCAACATCGTATCGCATGGTGTCGTAATTTTTGCCGCCTTTCAAAAATCACTTGCCACGGCCAGGAGCGAACATGCAAGCTTGAGGTTGGTAGACCGACACGTTGACCACTCACCCACCGTGGCAAATATATAAAACCTGTTAACAACAACCAAACGAGAGTCAGTGTCTTCTATGCCCAAGATCGCGGGTTCAAACCCGGCCGAAGTCGTCATATTTTTAAGAGCGTTAAAAAGCCCTCAGTATGCCTTCCTTCGGAGGGGAAGTAAAGCCGGTGGTGCCATGTCATAGATTTATGTCATGTTAAAGAACCTTCCACTAATTACATCTGTGTGAAGCTAAATTGCATAGGTTAAGAATGTAAACAACGCTCATAGGTTACTACGTTCGTTGCCATGAGCCGACTGCGGTGGTGCCTAGTAGCTAAGTTCTGAAATAGTAGTCGTTGACGGTGGCGTTTGGCGGCAAAAGTAGGAACTATTTGAAAAATTCACAGTCTGCAGTCCTTACTTGAATTAAAAAACAGATAACACACACTAAAACAGTCATCACAATTAACACTGGTTATCAGGCTGGAGTTAGACAGCTCCTTAACCCGGTCCATAAGTCAATCCTAATTGGCTACATGGATAATTCTTGTTAGGCGCGTCCACGTCGCGGGGGTGGGCAACGGTACTGTAATATACCATGGAACTACAGTACCGGATAAGTTCTGGTGAGGACCCAGTCCTATGGGGTATAACATAGGCCCCGTGCACAGGGTTACGTGCGAAGATCTCAACGGAATCTGCAGCGGAGAAGATGGACTTCAGAACGGTGGAGATTGCGGAAGAGGCAACCCAGTACTCAGGGAATAGTATGAGTACAGCATCAATCGGCAGCGTCTGTTTCCCATGTTAGGGGCGGCTGCAAGGGCGTCAGTTCTCCATGTTAGGGGCGGCCTGAATAATAGCTGGCAGTAGCTTCATAAAATGCCTTTGGGAGTGGCGACCCCATCGTAATAATAGCCTAAAATGGAAATGGCACTTCCAATGATTCGGAAAAGGTTAGGGCGTACCCTGCAGGTGACGCGCAGTTCCTTTGGTACTGGAGGAACTGTGAGAAATGGGCGACCAGTAACCAAAATGAAAGTGGGAATCATAAATGTCATGACCCTGACAGGCAAGGTGGAGGAGGTGGTAGACTTCATGGAGAGGGAGAAGGTTGGAATGATGGGGCTGAGTGAAGTGAAATGGAAAGGTAAAGGAAGGAAGAAATTGAGGAAAGGATATACATTATACTGGAGTGGTGGCCAAGAGGCAAAAAATGGCGTGGGACTGATAACCTCGAAACAACTGGAGGAGTATGTTGAAATGGTAGAGTGTGTGAGTGACAGAATAATGAAAATTAGATTGAAGATGAAGAATGACGTGATGGACTTCATACAAGTGTATGCACCACAGACTGGAAACAGAGAAGAAGATATTGAAGTATTCCTGGAGGATGTAGAAAGAGTAATCTCAGATGTAGAAGTGGTGATCATGGGAGACATGAATGCACAAGTCGGAAATGAGAGACAAGGAAAGGAAGAAGTCGTTGGACCATATGGATATGGGAAAAAGAACCGGGAAGGAGAGGAACTTGTAAACTTTTGTGAAAGGAATGAACTGATAGTGGGTAATTCATGGTTTCGGAAGAAAAACAGCAGGCAAATTACGAGATATGGGTGGGGTGATAGAAGAACAAAATCAGTAATTGACTACTTCCTGGTGGAAAGGACAAATCGCAGAAAGCTGATGGATGTGACAGCTTTACCAGGAGAAGCATTTGATGGGGACCATAGAGCTGTGAGTAGGAGGGAAATGATCCCTTTGAAT
The DNA here is from genome assembly GCA_946902985.2 of Meconema thalassinum. Lineage (NCBI taxonomy): Eukaryota > Metazoa > Arthropoda > Insecta > Orthoptera > Tettigoniidae > Meconema > Meconema thalassinum. The sequence continues at coordinate 152,032,541 of OX336397.1, forward strand.
ATTGCATCATCACGACCAGATATTGCGTAATCGCGATGACGTCATGGGTCCTTAGAGCGAGCACGTGGTCCAGGAGCGAGCATGTGCACTGCACATGTTAGCGTGGGAATGGGTTGACCTTTTGGCTTGTTTATGCGATGGTGATAAAAAGTTAATGGGTTATGGCGCGAAGACATATTGCATTATCATGATGTCATTTGATAACCATGCGGGTGTGAGCATGTGCATGTGCACATGTTAGCGTGGGAAGAGGTCGACCTTTAACCGCTTGAAGCAGATAACCTTTGGCTAACCGCTTGAAGCAGATAACCTTTGACTTATTTATGCGATAGAGATAAAAATTAATGGGTGTTGATGTCATCTGATACCCGTGCAAGTGTGCAGCTGTGCGAGCGATCACGTGATATGTCTGCAGTGTTCGCGTGAGACGTGGTTTACGCTTTTGTAAGAGAGCGGAACTTTTAAATGATTATTAATAGATTAGTTTTTTTAAAATATTTAATAAAAACAAAAAAACTAATAGGTCATTCGCTTTTTAGTATTTCGCTAACCAATAATGCGATTTAAACATATGGGGTGTCGTAGGACTCGTAGTGAATTCTCCTTTTGTATGAACGAGGTATGTCAACCCCCAAAATAAAAACTAGCCTTACCCGGGGAGAAAGAGTAATTTTTTGTATGTATGCACGCCGGTGGCTTTTGTCAAAAGGGCCTAACTACACTTTTGTTAATATTTTCCGAACCCCTGATGGGATTTTGCCATAGGCAGTATCCTAGCACTTGGGGTGACGCCTCGTTTTTGAATGTGTGTTTCATTTTTTTTTGTCAAAAGGGCCTAACTACTCTTTTGTTAATATCCCTCGAACCAACCATGCTAGGGACTAGTCTGAAGGGTCCTAGCACTTGGGGCGCCGTCCCCCCTTTGGGTGTGAAACTACCCCCCAAAATTGAAAACTCAATATCTTGGAAACTAAGAATCCTAAAATTTGGAGTGATAGCTCTAAAAATAGGTGATGACATAGGCGTTTAGCTGGATTGGTCATTTCACCCCTAAAACAGTAAATAGTCATGTTATGGGAACAAAACGTGTTAAACACCTAAAAATGATAAATGAAACTAAGATCTTTTGTTTTTGATGAAAAATAGCAGGGGGGTGAAAACTACCCCTAAAATGAAAAATCGATACCTTGGAAACTAAGAACTGTAAAATTAGGTGTAATAGCTTAAAAAATTGGTTGTGACATAGGCTTTTATCTGGATAGATGATTTCACCCCTAAAACAGTAAATAGTGATTTTACACTGGGGAGAAAGGTGTTAAAAGGGTAAAAATGATAATTGAACCTATGATCTTTTGTTTTTGATGAAAAATAGCAGGGGGTGAAAACTACCCCTAAATTGAAAAATCGATACCTTGGAAACTATGAACCATAAAATTAGGTGTAATAGCTTAAAAAATTGGTTGTGACATAGGCTTTTATCTGGATAGATGATTTCACCCCTAAAACAGTAAATAGTGATTTTACACTGGGGAAAAAGGTGTTAAAAGGGTAAAAATGATAATTGAACCTATAATCTTTTGTTTTTCATGAAAAATAGTAGGGGGGTGAAAACTACCCCAAATTGAAAAAATCGATATCTTGCAAACTAAGAACCCTAAAATTATGTGTGATAGTTGAAAAATAGATGATGACATACGCTTTTACTCTTAAAACAGGGAATAGTAATGTTACAGGATAAAAAGGTATTAAACACTTAAAAGCATAAGAGTTTTGTGAAACCATGCTTTAATGAATGTTTGTATGGAGGATGACAGCTTGCTAATTATTATTATTATTATTATTATTATTATTATTATTATTAAGTAATTATGGATTAATGTGTTTATAGCTAACGAATAAGGCTACAGAGTTTTATCAGTTGTTGTACAAATCAGTATAGCCAACCCGTTTCCATGCCCCATGAATTTACCCAAAAGAGCCAAAACGTTAAGGTTATCGACCTGAGATTTTATAAAACTAATTATCGGAGAGTGTGTTGTTTTGGATTGACAATGGCTAACCCTTTCCCATGATTTATGAATTGACCCATAACGTTTTACCTGACAAGACTGAGTGTACCCTGTTGAGCCTTTAGAAAATTGAACCTGGACCACTGTGGTGACAGTTGAGTTATATTAATGATGCTTATTGAACAAACACACACTTGCATACGATCGCTGGGTTGAATCTGCACAGAGCCACTGGCTTTGTTTGTGTAATGAGTCTTGGTGATAAGAACACGGCGCTCTTGCCAGCAAGTTTCATATTACTCGTCTGCTTGATAGTGGACGTGCTTCGCACCGTGTTAATTTACATGACTAGATAGTTGTTAGGTAAGGGTTGACAAGGCTCAGTGAACCTTATTGCAACCTTAAAATGAAAATTGATTTCTTGGTATAGTCGGGGTTGGAAGCCAAGTCCTTAGGGTAGACAACCAAGTATGATAAACACTACACTGTGAGAAGGTCAGATGATAATGTAACAGAACATATAGAAAAGTTTTCTGTAGTTTAACGAATTGACTAAGAGCCATACCATGAGAGGTATAGGTAATTGAAATTAAATCCTTAGCTGTTGACCCTACTACATGTAAGCTATAGCAATGCCCGCCTATAAGCTATCATGTTAGAAAAAGAAATTTATGGGTTGTTTTAAATGGAGAATGATTGTGTTAACTGTGAAACACAAATCTGAATTTAAAAATAGTTTATGTCCTACATGATATTTGAAATCATTTTTATTTATACTTTAGACAAACGCTAACATAGTTGTAATCCAGAAGCCATGGCTGTCTCCTTTCCAATCCTACACCGTACACTGAAGTTAAAATTAATAATGATCACGTTACAGACAGCCAGTTTCAAAGCCATGAGAAATAAGTGAACAAAGTATAAAATTCTTGACCCAGTCGGGAACTCAACATGGTGTTGTTTCAAACAAAAGACAAGCGTTCTATAAACTTAACCACCAAGCTGTCCTATCGACCCCTAATTGTTTAGCTGATGGTGAAAATAAAATTAAATGTAAACTTTAACTAAAACTAACTACATACTTATCACTAGAAAAAAGAAATGTAAGACAAAAGGATAACAGGACAAATAAAGGACAGAAGGAATAAAAAAATGCCCCTCAACCCTCAAGAATGTGGATTGATGGACTTGAAAGGATGGAGAGCCATAAAAAGTAGATATATGAAAGTATAAGAGGGGAGGGTCCCGCTCCAGTGGTAATCGATAAAAAGGAGGAAAACTGGACCCAGCTCAGGAATCCCTTGTGGTCGCCAACTTCCAAACTGATCAGCCTAAGCCCCTAAGGGTGTAGCCATATCCAGGGTACACCACTAGTGATGGGGCTACATACACCCTACCTTTAGTGTGGCTTCAGCAAAAGGCAGGAAATAACATAAAAATAGAAAGAAGGCTGCCTCCTCACACAAGGAGGGTATCAGAAAAAAATAAACAAGTGTTAATTAAGTCAGAGAATAAAGAGACTCCCTAAGCCTTGGATAGCCTAATAATGTCGAAGTCGGTAGAGAACAAGTGTTGACCAAGTGTGGTCGACAGGAAAGAAGATAGACAGGAGCCTAGCACAAGTCAGTGGAAGCAATGACGGACTCAGCTGGGGCTCCATGGTCGTCAACCTACATTCCACTAGATGTAAACCCATGTTTGGCGGTGGTGGAAAATAGAGACCTCTTTTGTTTTAAATCACTGGCTTTAAGGATGGTAACACATGGCATGCCTTTATAATGCGATACTGGTCCTAGGGGTATGCAAAATTGTATTAGATACTCAGCTAATACTAGTGTACATGACCCCTTATTATTTTCTCTAAGTACAGTACATGGGAATGATGACCATGATTTCCAAGCCCCTAAGTAAGACAAAAACAAATTATTTCCACTTCCAAACAGTTGGGGCGAGGTGAGGTGAGTTTTCTAAACGTCAAACTCATGTGGTTTTTCCACTTGTACTGACGACTCTCAAAAGACGTTTCGTATTCATTAAGTCCGTTATTATCAGGAAACATTTTCCGCCAACGGGTGCTTACTGCATATGGCAAGGCTTTACACTCTTGAGTTAGTCAGTCTTTCTTGCTAAGGATGCTCTATATACCCTAGAAAAGGCTATACATGTTAGTTCTGAACACTTAGTGTATATAAAAATTTTATGCACAGCTTATACAAGCACGAGTTGCATGCAGTCAAACTTTGTAAGATAGTTACATACAACACGCAAAATGTGTTTCCGCTACCTAGCGGTGGATATGAACACTCCCTGGTGATATCCGAGGTGAGCATGCTTTGCTCACACATTTGCTCCCATATTGGCCCCCACATTTGCTCCCTTATTTGCTCCCACCTTTGCTCCCAATTTTGCTCCCATATTGGCTCCCACATTTGCTCCCATATTGGCTCCCACTTTTGCTCCCATATTGGCCCCCACATTTGCTCCCATATTTGCTCGCACTTTTGCTCCCATATTGGCTCCCACATTTGCTCTCACTTTTTTGCTCCCACTTTTTGCTCCCATATTAATGCCAACTCTTTTAATTATAAGCAGCAGCAAAATGTAAATGGAATAATATTTCTGATAATGTTCAAAAGAAAAGTCCTAAGGTCTTGGGTTTGAATTCCCAACTATGGTTGTCAGCCAATAAGTTACACTACAGGATACTCTTATTTTTGTGTTGTGTTGCGTGATAATTTGCCGATCTCGCGGTGTAGTGGTGTTATCCCTGAGGTCTTGGGTTCCAACTCAACTATGCCCAGAATTTAATTTTGATCTGAGAGTTGAAAGGTTAGGTTAGGTGAAGTTAGGTTAGATAAAGTTGGGTTAGGTGAAGTTATGATAGGTTAGGTTAGGTCAAGTTGGGTCAAGTTAGGTTAGGTGAAGTTGGGTTCGGTGAAGTTGGGTTACGTTAGGTTAGGTTAGGTGAGGTTAGGTTAGGTGAGGTTAGGTAAGGTGAGGTTAGGGTAGGTTTCGTTAGGATAGGTGAAGTTAGGTTAGGCGAGGTTAGGGTAGGTTAGGTTAGGTTAGGATAGGTGAAGTTAGGTTAGGGTAGGTTAGGTTAGGTTAGATTATGACAAAGTTTGTTATGTTTAGTTGTTTTAGAAAAAACACCACTTTTGCTCTCATATTTGCTTCCATATTTTCTTTGCACTTTCAACTATCTTGACTTGTGTATTGACTTTTGCCGGCATATTTGTTGACATATTTGTTAGCATATTTGCTCCCTCTTTTTATATTTGCTTTGCTCCCACATTTCATCCCATATATGCTCCCGCTTTTTGCTTCCCACTTTTTGCTCACAGTTTTTGCTCCCACATTTGCTCACACTTTTGCTGACACTTTTTACCCTCACTTTTGCTCCCACTTTTTGCATCTATATATGCTCCCACATTAATCTATTGTTGTTATTACCAAGTTGTCTTTACTAGAAATTAGTTTATGCTTGACAGTTGATATGGAAGTATCAGTGACTAGGTATGGTAAGCCTTATGCATACTATAAAGGGTATTCATATATTGTGAAACGAAGCAATAAAAATGGAACTGTTATTTGGTGCTGTTCAAAGCAACGATCGAAACAGTGTCGAGGAATGCTGAAGACAAAAGAATTGGACATACTTTCTTCAAACAATCATGATTGTAAACTTAATAATCATGCTAGTGTAAATGTAAGGAAAACTCAAACCGAAGCAAAAAACCAAGTCCAAGTAGAAAATAGTGCTGCTCAAGATAATATTAATCGCAGGTCTAATACACTACAACGCACTCATGCTGTTAGCGAGTTATTTAATGAGAAACCTCTAACACCTCCTGTAAAACCCATGATCAGACACACACCCACATCTCAAAAGCCCTCAACCCTATCAGAGACAACATACCCCATCAAGAAGTTGGTTGGGGAAGGTGAAAAGGATGGTGATGGTGATGATAATAATAACATAACAAGGTTAAAGCACTCTAGCACATCTGAAAAGAAGCTTTCAACACTATCAAAGGCAAGTCAAACCATTGAACAGACTGTGGACATAGGTGGAAATTATGATGGTAAAGATGACGACGATGATGATGATCATTATGAAGATGATTATAATGATGAGGATGATAATGATGATGATGGTGAAAATGACGAACTGCTTCCCGAGTATTTAAAACCATTCATAAAAAATAGCAAATGGAACGATCCTAATATATTAGTCGAACGTCTACAGCTCTTGCATGCCTGTAAACAGGCTGGTCGTATTGGTTATGAGGAAGAGCTGTTAAAAATAGAAGATGAACTTCGTAAAGCTGGTATTATAGTATAATTGGTCAACGTAGCAACACCCCCATCCCCTAAAATAATGTTCAGCAAGTGTTATATTTAAAAACTATAACAAGCAAACGTGAACAAAAAACTGCTGTATTCTGTGTGTGTGTGTGTGTGTGTGTGTGTATACCTATTGTAAAATATATATATTTGAATTAAATTAATTAACACAGTTTGTATATATATTTTTTTTTTTGGCATGTTGACTGTATATTTGCTCAACCACTTTTTGTTTTTTCAATGCACATTTTTGATTTGTTTTGATTTTTCCGTAGCATTACAGTTATCAGTCTTGTAAACAGGGTGATTAATATAGGTATAAAGGCATCTTAAATAAATCACAAGCATTACAGTTGTGACATATCACGTATAACATGTTACATGTTATCCTACATTCCACATAGGGCTCTCCCTTCTTAACAGTGAACTCAGTTGGTCATTAAAATAACTACTTGTAAAATAATTCCAGTGGCATATCCTGTTAGCAAATATCATATATTAAAAATTTTCACGTCATAGAACGACAACTTGAAAATCATTTATTGTAGTAATACCTTTAATGTGACCACCAAACCTTCAAGTATGCAATATACATTGCAGATAGTGCTGTATTTTGGTCGTTAGTGCCTCAACTGCTTACATTAAATAACAATACTGTAAACATATAAACGTTTAATAAATCATTATTGTTTTCTTTAAATATCTATACCTAATAAATATTTTCACACCATAGAATGACCATTTCAAGATCATTTATTGTAGGAATATCTTTAATGGGATCTCCAAACCTTGAAGTAAACCATATTTGATATACATTCCACAAAGCTACATAACCGACAGTACGTCGTGGTATCAATCTCAGCCACCGCGCGCATTCATTGTTTGTATTGCATTTCAGTACCATTTTGCATTTTATTTCTTGAAAATCACCCCCAAGCCCAAAAAATACATAGTAAGCTAGTGAAAACATGTTACACATCAATAATTTTAGAAGAGCTCTCAGGTATTGTATGATGATTTTTTTAGCCAATTTTCATTTTTGAAAAAAATAGACTTATGAGATCACATTTTGTCCGTGTGTCAGTCTGTGTGTGCGCGTGTGTGTGCGTGTGTGTGAGGATTTTTGTGTGTGCCCCCCTAATAAAATCTAAACGGCTGGAGCGATTTCAATAAAACTCGGTAAGTTCATAGTGCTATACGGCACGACCCTGACCGTGCCCTTCAAATTTTGTTACGTCTCATCAATCCAAAATGGCGGCTGTGCGAAATATTTCACCAGCATTCAATATCTCCGAAACTATTACCGATATCACCCTGGAATTCTGTATGGTGATAAAGGGAACTACTAGAAGTTCACCTATGTAACTTTTGAAAACCTGGTAGCTACAAAACCAACATGGCAGCCAAGCGAAGTTGCGACTTTTAAATAGACGTTTCTCGCGATTCAACCAATCAAACGCAATAAAGCTTGGTACAGCATATGGATATACACATTGTAATGCACCGACATCTAACTTCGTTCAATTGTTTACATAACCTCAAGATGGCGGCTGTGCGAAATATTTCACCGGCATTCTATATCTCGTAAACTATTACCGGTATCACCATGAAATTTTGTACGGAGATAAAGAGCACTACTGAAAGTTGTATGGAGATAAAGAGCACTACTGAAAGTTCATCTATGAGTCATTCAAAAGCCGGTTAACTACAAAACGAACATGGCGGCCAAGCGCAGTTGGACGTTTTAAGTAGACTTTTCTCGCGATTTAATGATCCAAACGCAATGCAACTTCGTACAGCAAATGTTTATACACAGTGTAATGCACTGGTGTATAATTTAGTTCAATTGTTTATATAACCTCAACATGGCGGCTGTGCGAATTTCGAAAATTAAGTTTTTATATCTTGTGTTCTAGTCGTGCGATCGAAATCAACATTTGCATAATGAACGTACACAATAATCATCACCTAATAGTAGATAACTCTATGGCCTACATATATTAAAATCCAACATGGCAACCATCCGAAATATTTAGACGGTTCTCAATATCTATTAATCTACTACAGCAATCAAACTGAAATATTGTAAGTGTATAGATGCTATAAGCATAATTTCATCTATGGGACGTTCAATAACCTGGCGAGCACAAATCCAACATGGCGGCGACTTGAAATTTAAATATTCTAATGGACGTTTCTTGCGTTTTAACCTTCCGAGCGCAGTGAAACTTGATACGGTATATCCTTAAACTAAGTTTAATCGACCGGCATCTAATTCATTAAATTATTTTCATAACCACAAGATTGCGGCTGAGCGAAATTTTAAAATTCGCTTTTATTTCTTGTCTCCTAATCATGCGATTGAAGTTTGAATAAAACACCTACACAATAATCTTCATGTAATAGTACATAAATCTTAGGCCTATAATATAAAAATCCAACATGGTGACCATCCAGAATATTTCGACGGTTCTCAATATCTACGAATCTATTACAGCAATCAAACTGACAATTTGTATGTAGATAGAGGCAATTCATATTAGTAGGCTATATGAAAATAGGGTATTTAGTTCTTCACGGAACTACTTGTTTAGTACTGTATAACTGTTTGTCGACTAGCATTTACTGTTACACGTCATTTTTGGTAAACTCTACATAAGTATCCTATATATTATATTATGTTATTGGTTTTACGTCCCTTTTAACTACTCTGGCTTTTAGAGACGCCGGGGTGCCGGAATTTTGCCCCGAAGGGGATCTTTAACGTGCCAGTAAATCTACTGACACGGCTCCCTCGCATTTGCGCACCCTCAAATGCCATCTGACTGCGCCAGGATACATAAGTAACCTAATTGTCTCTGGTATAATGTCTTGTTTAACAAACATGGTCACACGGTTCGTCTATAGGTCTAAGCCTCTGTTGTATATGATTTCAAAAAATGATAAACAGCTAAACTCACTGGTCAATAACCAACATAGTGGCCAAAATGTTTCCCTGATAGGTAACTCATGTTTGGTTAGTCAATTCTTATTGCAAAGCCAGTCAAGACCTAAAAAATAGTATTAACACCATATCCCTAAACAAATCAAACCATTTTAAGGTATTTATTAAATTTAATTGCATTTTAGGAAACTTGCAAGCATCTTGCAGCCTTCAAGAGGAAAGTATAGACAGGAATTGTGAAAAGGAAGCCGCTAAGTCATTCAATGTAGTAGGTGTTATGAACCTCAACGTAAGAAGTTATGAAATTCTATGTGAGGGTGTGGTTTTTACCGTTGATGTCTTTTCTGGCACCCACCTCAGAGACGAGTTTATGGGAGATGAAACTCAGCTATCATGTCGAATGTGGAGCTCCTAGTCTAGGAGAAAGTCACGTTCAGGTATTTGTCTGCAGGGAGTGTGGGAAACGAAACAACAACTAAAAAAGCATACAAGTAAAGGGAATATTATGGAATTTTCGAGTATATGTTGTGAATGTTTTAAAAAATTGGTTAAATTTCATGGTTTGTAGACCTCTTGGCGAAATTTGGTAGAATTTAGTGAATTTTCATCAATATTCGGCTAATTTTATATACATTTGAGGTAGTTTCAACCATTCTTTAATAATTCAATGGCATTTCAATAAATCTGGTAGTCATTTGTTGGATTTTGCTGAAATTTGGTGGAAATTGCTAAATTTGCGGTAAATTTAGGGGATTTACAAAATTCTGGTCAATTTCAAGATAAATCTCGGATATTTAGATATTTTACAAATAACCTCTGTCACTGTGATGGCTGTATTAATGTGTGCTTCGACTATGAAGGGTAGGAATGGTAAGGAGCTGGTTATAGACTTAAGAGCATAGTCAATTATATTTACTTTCAGGATGTGTGTTGTGGGAAAATCAAACACTCCTCTTGTTAGTTTTTCAAGTAAGTGTACTCCATGCCTCCCTTAGAAGCCGCCAATGAGCTCTAAGCATTGGCAGTTTGCAACCATCTCACTATTGTTAACATAGAATGCTCATTACTTGTTATTTCAACTACATGTTGTCATGTAGGTAAGGAATTGATCCAAACATAACATATTTTGATTTTCTTTGCACTTGTCTGTGGGCAAACATTGCATTTACCTGGAGTACAAGTGGAAAACCACATGAGTTTGACGTTTAGAAAACTCACCTCACCTCACCCCAACTGTTTGGAAATGGAAATAATTTGTTTTAGTCTTACTTAGGGGCTTGGAAATCATGGTCATCATTCCCATGTACTGTACTTAGAGAAAATAATAAGGGGTCATGTACACTAGTATTAGCTGAGTATCTAATACAATTTTGCATACACCTAGGACCAGTATCGCATTATAAAGGCATGCCATGTGTTACCATCCTTAAAGCCAGTGATTTAAAACAAAAGAGGTCTCTATTTTCCACCACTGCCAAACATGGGTTTACATCTAGTGGAATGTAGGTTGACGACCATGGAGCCCCAGCAGAGTCCGTCATTGCTTCCACTGACTTGTGCTAGGCTCCTGTCTATCTTCTTTCCTGTCGACCACACTTCGTCAACACTTGTTCTCTACCGACTTCGACATTATTAGGCTATCCAAGGCTTAGGGAGTCTCTTTATTCTCTGACTTAATTAACACTTGTTTATTTTATTCTGATACCCTCCTTGTGTGAGGAGGCAGCCTTCTTTCTATTTTTATGTTATTTCCTGCCTTTTGCTGAAGCCACACTAAAGGTAGGGTGTATGTAGCCCCATCACTAGTGGTGCACCCTGGATATGGCTACACCCTCATGGTCTTAAGCTGATCAGTTTGGAAGTTGGCGACCACAAAGGATTCCTGAGCTGGGTCCAGTTTTCCTCCTTTTTATCGATTACCACTGGAGCGGGACCCTCTCCTCTTATACTTTCATATCTAGCTTTTATGGCTCTCCTTCTTTTCAAGTCCATCAATCCACATTCTTGAGGGTTGAGGGGCAATTTTTTATTCCTTCTGTCCTTTATTTGTCCTGTTATCCTTTCGTCTTACATTTCTTCTTTCTAGTTATAAGTGTGTAGTTAGTTTTAGTTATAGTTTACATTTAATTTTATTTTCACCATCAGCCAAACAATTAGGGGTCGATAGGACAGCTTGGTAGTTAAGTTTATAGTACGCTTGTCTTTTGTTTGAAACAACACCATGTTGAATTCCCGACTGGGTCAAGAATTTTATACTTTGTTCACTTATTTCTCATGGCTTTGAAACTGGCTGTCTGTAACGTGATCATTATTAATTTTAACTTCAGTGTACGGTGTAGGATTGGAAAGGAGGCAGCCATGGTTTCTGAATTACAACTATGTAAGCGTTTGTCTAAAGTATAAATAAAAAAAGGGGTTCAAATATCATGTAGGAAATAAACTATTTTTAAATTCAGATTTGTGTTTCACAGTAATAACAATCATTCTCCGTTTAAAACAACCCATAAATTTATTTTTCTAACCTGATAGCTTATAGGCGGGCATTGCTATAGCTTACATGTAGTAGGGTCAACAGCTAAGGATTCAATTTCAATTACCTATACCTCTCATGGTATGGCTCTTAGTCAATTCGTTAAACTACAGAAAACTTTTCTATATGTTCTGTTACATTATCATTTAACCATCTCACAGTGTAGTGTTTAACATACATGGTAGTCTACCCTAAGGCCATGGCTTCCAACCCTGACTATACCAAAAAATTCATTTTCATTTTAAGGTTGCAATAAGGTTCATTGAGCCTTGTCAACCCTTACCTAACAACTATCTAGTCATGTACGTTAACACGGTGCGAAGCAACACTATCAAGCAGACGAGTAATATGAAACTTGCTGGCAAGAGCGCCGTGTTCTTATCACCAAGACTCATTACACAAACAAAGCCAGTGTCTCTGTGCAGATTCAACCCAGCTATAGTATGCAAGTGTGTGTTTGTTCAAAAAGCATCATTAATATAACTCAACTGTCACCACAAGGTCCGGGTTCGATTTTCTAAAGGCTCAACTCAGTCTTGGCAGGTAAAACGTTTTGGGTCAATTCATAAATCATGGGAAAGGGTTAGCCACTGTCAGTCCAAAACAACACACTGTCCGATAATTAGTTTTATAAAATCTCAGGTCGATAAACTTAACGTTTTGGCTCTTTAGGGTAAATTCATGGGGCATGGCAACGGGTTGGCTATACTGATTTGTACAACAACTGATAAAACTCTGTAGCCTTATTCGTTAGCTATAAACACATTAATCCATAATTACCTAATAATAATAATAATAATAATAATAATAATAATAATAATAATATTAGCAAGCTGTCATCCTCCATACACACATTCATTAAAGCATGGTTTCAAAAAACACTTATGCTTTTAAGTGTTTAATACCTTTTTCTCCTGTAACATTACTATTCCCTGTTTAAAGAGTGAAATAATCTATCGAGTTAAAAGAAAGATATCGATTTTTTCAATTAGGGGGTAGTTTCCACCCCCCTACTATTTTTCATGAAAAACATAAGATCTCAGGTTCAATTATCATGTTTACCCTTTTAACACCTTTTTCCCCACAGTAAAATCACTATTTACTGTTTTAGGGGTGAAGTCATCTATCCAGATAAAAGCCTATGTCGCAGCCAATTTTTTAAGCTATTACACCTAATTTTACGGTTCTTAGTTTCCAAGGTGTCGATTTTTCAATTTGGGGGTAGTTTTCACACCCCTGCTATTTTTCATCAAAAACAAAAGCTCTTAGTTTCATTTATCATTTTTAGGTGTTTAACACGTTTTGTTCCCATAACATGACTATTTACTGTTTTAGGGGTGAAATGACCAATCCAGGTAAAAGCCTATGTCATCACCTATTTTTAAAGCTATCACGCATAATTTTAGGGTTCTTAGTTTCCAAGATATTGAGTTTTCACTTTTGGGGGTTAGTTTCACCCCCCAAAGGTGGTCGTCGCCCCAAGTGCTAGGGCCCCTCATACAAGTCCCTAGCATGATTGGTTCGCGAGATATTAACAAAAGTGTAGTTAGGCTCTTTTGACAAAGAAATGAATCATACATTCAAAAACGAGGCGTCACCCCAAGTGCTAGGATACTGCCTATGGCAAAATCCCATCAGGGGTTCAGAAAATATTAACTAAAGTGTAGTTAGGCCCTTTTGACAAAAGCCACCGGTGTGCATACATACAAAAAATTACTCGTTCACCCCAGGTAAGGGTTGTTTTTATTTTGGGGGTTGACATACCTCGTTCATACAAAAGGAGAATTCACTACGAGTCCTACGACACCCCATATGTTTAAATCGCATTATTGATTAGCGAGATACTAAAAAGCGAATGACCTATTAGTTTTTTATAAATATTTAAATAAACCTCATCTATAAATTATCATTTAAAAATTCCGCTCTCTTATAAAAGCCCTCAAGTGCGCATGCATAAAAAAACTTCTTAACCCCCGGGTAAGGGTAGCTTTTATTTTGGAGTGGATATACCCCCATCCATAGCAAGGGGTGGTTCACCACAAGTCCTACGACACCCTATATGCTCAAATTCGAACATGCGTTCGCGAATCATCGCCAATGTTCGCCAGAAAGTAGGCTATCTTTTTGTCTTGTCCTAGACACTTGAAACTTGCTGTCAGCCTAGAGGGCGTAGGGGCCTTTCATTGACGCCAAGAAAACTTTTTTCTTATCTTCACCGCTTCCAAAATAGCGCCAATTTCAAAAAACAACAATTTAAAAAAATATATATACCGACACTCATTCATAGCAAAGAGGACGTCACGCCATTCCTAAATAACACATCGTTCTAGCCTTACAAGCTCATTAAATTCGCCAAAATGTCAAAAACGCACGTTTACTTCAAATTGCGTTTCCAAATTCCACCCATTTTAAAAAATAACCTCACCATCAAATAGAGCGGGAAAAATAGCATTTAAACGAGCCCTCACACCACCCTAGTCCTCGCCCACCACCAAACCTTTTCCCAACATAGCCATCCGTATTCAAGCACACACGCGACTTGAAAGAGAACATACACTACCCTACTACTCGCGAATGACCTTTTAGTTTTGGTATTTTAATTAAATAAAGAGGCTATAGGAAAAGAGGGGGCATTACTACGAGTGCGAGATATCAGGTTCGGGGCCGATACGACGAGGGTTCAATAAGTTAGTGGACAGAACCCCCAAGTTAACACTACTTGTTAAAGGTCAACCACGTCTCACGCGAACACTGCAGACATATCACGTGATCGCTCGCACAGCTGCACACTTGCACGGGTTTCAGATGACGTCAACACCCATTAATTTTTATCTCCATCGCATAAATAAGCCAAAGGTTATCTGCTTCAAGCGTTTACCCAAAGGTTATCTGCTTCAAGCGGTTAAAGTTTGACCTCTTCCCACGCTATCATGTGCACGTGCACGCTGCACATGCTCACACGCGCATGGCTATCAGATGACGTCATGATGATGCAATATGTCATCGCGATTACGCAATATCCAAATGGTAAAAATGTATACTACTTCTAGGCCTAGAGTTTTTAGGTGTGCTAAAGACGATTCTTTCTAAACTGAGGTGAAAAATATATTCAAAGAACAAATCTTTGGTTTCAAGCAATATGTCGAAATGCACATTTCTCAATTAGCCTACGATATTCAACAAATGGAGCCTTATTAAGGTCGTTGAGGACGGCATGAGTATTACAACGGCCGCGGAGAGGAATGGTGCCCTGAGAAACGCCCTCTCGGACAAAATCGAAGGCAAAACTACAGAGGAAGACGGGGCCATGTTCCTTTTTAACAAAGGGGTGATCAGTGGGTAATGTCACTAGGAAAAGCGGGTTTGTCGGTAACAAATGATGATTTGCAAATTAGCGTCTAGTGCCTCACTAAAGAATTGAAGAGCGACTCTCCTTTCAGGGATGGGCGGCCAGGTAGGAAATGGTGTGAATTTTTCCTAAAAAGAAAACCAAGCCTGTCTTTACGAAACCATCAAAATTTGACAGTAAACCGTGCTGCAATTACAGAACATCAAATTAAAACCTACAGTTATTTGGTGGAAAACCACTTACAGTATCTTGTCAAACCCTCGGCGATTGTTCAACGCAAGACCATGTGGGTAGATTATTAGCTTGGGAATAACCTAACCCCCAAGGGAAGATGATAAAGAGAAGGAGATGGGTTTCGGACTGGAGAAAAAGGATGGAGAAATAGGAGGAGAGTCCTACAAAAGTTATAAGTTTAACTTTAAATGTACTCAAAGACGGTTGCCACTGCAAATCCGCTCTCCGATACCTAAAGTGGGTAGGGTCCTGGGCAAAGCTAACGGGGAACGCAGCTAGAACTGGGGCGGTTTGCAAGAGAGTGGCTTTAGAGTATTCCCTCTCAAGCATACGTATGCCTACTATGGGGAAGGGTGATGGTCTGGCAAGACAAAGAGTAACAGATTTATGGTGTATCTGTTCAAAGGAGTTTGTTTTTGAACAAGTAATTTGAAGAATGCCAATAATTGAATCGGTTTCGATATTTTTGTTTTCGAAATCGTAGAGTTCCTAAAGAGCGACCAAATGCTTCCAAGAATGATAGGGATAAAACAATTATACCATTGGGAATAATTTTGGTAAGTGTACCGATAGTTGCATTTGGAAATGGCTAAGCTTTTACCCAGCAAGGAGCCGACTAAAAGTTTAGGCAAGGAGAAACACTTATATTTTGAAAAACCAACCATAAGTGTTGGAGAGAATCTCCACAAGCAGGAAGCTGACGTAGCGAGCTATGCTTGCCTTAATGGCCAGTTAGAATTAGCTATTAAAGCTAAGAGAGACTTTACCAAGTTACCAACTAAGAGTTCTTGCTCAAATGCATCAAGTGGTGAAAACCCTACCAAGAGATTTATTTGCATTAAGCGAGAAGAGTCAAGGAAGACAGGATCTTGCCTAACCGTTATGTCAGAGAAATGATAAAGCTAAAAGGAACGATTGAATTTATTTAACAATGTTGGGTAATAGTTTTTTGACAAATATATAATTTAGATTTTGTAACAAATGGGGTCACAGGCCTCCGAAAAACATCTAAAGCTTGCGCCAGGCAATTAACAATTCTTTTGGTTTCAAACTTTTTATATGTTTTAAAATCCTCGCAAGATTTGGAAATGGCGAAGATAAAATAAAAAATCTAAAGACAATTAAAGTGATTAAAGTTAGACAATAAATCAAGTACATGTTGTGTACTTTTAAGAAATTCTAGGTAAATATCTTAGAAAGAGTAACAACTTCGGAAGTAACAACAACAAAAAGCAGGAAGAATAAAGGAGAAGTTCCTATAACTTCTTATATTAAAGCTGAATTACTTGGTTGGATTATGCAAATGGGGCAGGTCACTTATTGTGAAACCTGAAGAGAAAATCGAAATGAAGTTTCTAGACCTCCTATGTTTAAGTAGGAATCACGAGACAAATGGGGCAAGTTTCCCTTTCGTGAAACCTAGAAGTAACTCACTTAAGAGTTGAAAGAATTGTATTCCCTGATTAGAAGGGAGAAACAAGATATTTTGAGACGTGTACCAGACACGTAGTTATGCAGACATTAATTTGTGATATATAAGCAAAAAGGGAGGGCACGTCTTGAGAGTGACATCTCATTGAATAAGACCTAAAGTAACAATTTTATTATTATGGTTTGTGAAAGATCCAATGGGGAAGTGTTCATGGCCGTATTTGTAATAATCGGACGAACGCGACGCGGTTGAAATATTGAACAAACACTGTTTTTCACTATAGTCTGTTGAAATGGACGAAAAGTTCACTGTAGTAACACAAAAGTTTATGGCAAAGAAAGTTATTGCAATTATGGAAAATAACTAGTTACACTAGATTGGCGAGAGTCTATTGCTTGAGAAAGTTGTAGATTATCGTTAAATGCGCCAGAGAAAATCCCAACGGAGGAAGAAAAATTAGCTATTGATCAGTAATTCATAAGAAAGATTCCTTAGTTTCAAAAAGTATTCCCACATGTGAGTGGAAAATACATGACGGTATGACTGGTAGATAGAGAGCAGATTCTGGAAGGTTCCAGAGCAATCCTGACTGAAGAATAGGGCCAAAGTTATTCCAGCGGTGGAACGAGCTAAGTATTTTATAGACAGTGGGTAATTCAATGGTATCCCACGTTGTGAGAAGATCTCTCATTTAATAAGCATAAGAAATGCTGCTTCCTATTAAGATCGGCTTAGACAAACCAAAGCTCAACATGGAAAATCCCACGAAGGATGATTATTGCCCCAAATATAGTGGGCCGATAACCTAGATGTTAGGCCCCTTAAAACAACAATTATCATCATCATCCAAATATAGTAATCTCACACTCCCTATAAAATGATCATTAAAAGCATGTAGTTATTAAAAGACGATGAGAATGAGGTCAAAACCTGAAGTCGGTACTTATCTTTGCTTCATGGCGAAGGTGAAGTTCCCTTTGACGGTTGAGATTAAAGTTCCAACATGGCGTGGAATTAAAAGATTGCCTCTTGAGTTGAGGAGGCTAGCTCTAGTTGAGCTTCAACTGTCTGAGTCGACTGCCGACGTACAAGTGAGACACGCTCAGCGAAGCACAGAGGGACCAGGGAAGGGAAAAGAGTGGGTTTAGGAAACAAAAGGAATACATATCAGAATAGACAACTTTACAAAAATATTTTTTTTCTTGATGAATGGTCTTCAAAGAGTTGATAGTAGGCGACACTAGAGCAGCCTGGTGGGTAAAAAAGTAGACGAAGTTCTCTTGATCACGGAGATGATAGCTGGCGATGGCGACGAGATCTGGTGGCCAGATTGATAAGGAAGTCCTCTTGAACAGGGAAGAATTGAGGAACTTCAGAGATTCGCTGCTAGATGACGCTAGGTGGGTCATGGAAGATATATATCTAGAACAGACTCACAAGTAACATGAGAACCATAAACAGCAAGGAGAAATTGGAAGATCACTGTTGGTGTTTGAGAAAAAGGAAAGAAAGAATTACAGCAAAGAGCAGTAAAAAGTTTACTCTATCATACCGTGTATTCCAAAGAATACACCACCATGGTCTGGTCTCACTTTTTATGTGAATACGCCTCCCATCCCCCCGGCAAAAGTAAAAAAAACAGCATAACAGCCCAGAAAATGACCATTCGCTCTTGAACACCGGTCGGGGAAGCCTATATCATTACACGTTCTTGTGGGTATATTGTTCGAATTTCAATTATTATTAATATTATTATTGTTGTATTTCTAATGCACTTTAAGAAATACAAAAATAAGTTATAATAATTGTGTTTAGAGCAGAATTACGATCTTTTCATGCCCGTATATCTACCCGCCATTGCCGATTTTTCGTATTTTCCTTTTTTAAATAATTACTGGTATTGCATTATTCGTAAATGTTAGCCTCCATGTCAATAAATCGGTGCCTTGCACAACAATATTGACATAAATGCATTATAAACAGCAGATAAGGACAACGAAAAATGTCACGACAATTGGTGCAAACGGGTGACGAATATTGGAAAAATCTAATTACAGCGTGACGATTACTAGCGCAAAAACACATTAAAAAACAAGATGTTCAGGAAAGAACATGTAGCCTACTTTCTCCTAAATGTATGGGTATAGTTATAACTCTTTGTCTTTATCATCTCCTAATTTCTTACAATTCGAAGTGCAAATTGGCACACTGGATTTGAGGAGTGGCGTTCAAATAATTTACCCCAGCATTTTGCAATTTCATCAGTAAACACTCCAAACAACGTAGGTATTCAGTTTATTAACACCGACCACTTACAATAATTTAAGCTTCGTTGCTCTAAACGTATCACTGGGAGAAACATATTTAATATAACTATTACACAGCTAATTTGAAATCGCGCACGGCTAACGAGAAAGACAGGCCATGGCGCGTAAACCAAACCCTTCTGTGACGTAGGCAATGTACCGGTACTGCTTGATGATGCTTGTACGTTTAAGTCGAGAGCAATTCATAAGCAGCAGAAATGCAATATTTTATATCAATCTTCATAAAATGGACGCAGTTTAGATGTTCCGTGTGTTTTCAAACACGATAAATTATACTGTATAGGTTTGCAAAACTACGCCTATTGAAGTTACTCCTTACAAAAATCCACGCGAACTAGGATTCAAGGGTTCGTTGTGTCTTTAATAGCTGCAACGAACAGGCTACAGTAAGTCGAGTTGTAGATTCTGTGACCTTCGTTGTGAGTTAAATTATGTGCACATTAGTATAATTAGATCAAGGAATCTTGCAGCACAGTATAGATATCATTAACTTATTGTTGTTTCAAGGGGCGGAACATAAATTAATTCGTTTATAGAAGAGATCTGCGGAATACACTACCCACCGACTAACGACTTGTATCAATACCTTCTATGAAGACAAGTGATAAATGAATATCAACGTTTATACAGGTTCAATGATGTAGACAAGATGACTAGGTACCACACCGGCAGTAAAACGAAGACCAGGCAGTGGTGCAACAGAACTACATTGCTGACGTCACGAAAACTCACCAGAGCCAGTCATTCTCGTTGGCCGTGATAATCGCGCCTTATCTTGGGGATGTGTACCCTCTATCGGCAAAAAAAAATAACCTTCGAAATTATACTGTAGACATGGGTTCACTAACTGGCCGGTAGAGAGCATAGCTCGCATCTAGAAGGCTGTGGTTACCAATAACATAGTTCAAGTGATTACCCTTAGATGTCACTCCGGTGGTGAATGTTGTTTTAATTAAATATATATTTTCCATTTCAAAATGCACCATATAATGCTTTATTTTATAACGTCTCACTACTCAAGAAATAATAAATATTAAAAAAATCAAGAAAAAAAGTCCAACTCTGATAGGATTTGAACCACGGCCAGCCTGATGAAAGACTAACGCGCTGACCACTCAGCCAATCGTGCACACTCTAACAGATCGTTAGGAACCAATACATATACCACGTTATAGCAATTCATAACTTGGACTAAAGGTTTTCTTTACTGGAGTATATTTTAAACCGAGTTCATTTCATAGAAAGTTCATATATTTGTTGCCACTAGCCTATATTGCATGCAACATACTGAAATTAATAAAATATAGGTCAGAACGAGAGATCAGCTGCCGTCTTGTCAAATAACCGAGACGACTCAGCTTTTTAAAATCACTTCTAGACTATAATATTAAAATATAAACTTTTAATTTCAAACGGGCCACGTCGTTTCAAACAGATTAAACGATTCTTGGTTCGATAGTCGGAACTGGTGGGTCCCATGTTATGGATTATAAAGTTTGCATAATTCACACGGCTGCCATTCTGAAATGGTACGGTTGATGACTTCGTAGTTTGGGCACAAGACGCGCCTCATATGAAGGAACGTTGTTACCAAATTTGGTAAAGATCCGATTATTAGTTTGGTTGTAATGCATTATTACGTTTTGACCATTTGAGTGGCCGCCATTAAGTTTTGGTAAAGATGGCGGCAATATAAAACATGACACTGAGGTGCCCTTTGCCAGTGCTACCTCTGTACCAAATTTCGTTCAATTCGGTTTCACCGTGTTCGAATTGATAGGGGGGGACAGACATTCAGAGTACACACACTCACACACACACACAGACTCACACACACACACAGACAGACACACAATTTTTGGCCCTGTAGTGATCTCATAAGTCTACTTTCATTTTTTGCAAAAATCGAAAGTAGGCTAATACATAATTTTTCCTAAAACTAATAGGCTACTTTCGGCATTGAGAGTTTCCTAGTGTTTGAGGTTAGGTACAATGGTCTCGTTGATTTAAATTACCAAAAGACTAAATCAGTCTTAACATGACGACTATAGGTACATTTACCTTACCTCATTGTAGAATGCGCCACGTTTCCCCTTCTGTAGGTGCGGTCTCCTATACTCTTTGGGGGCGGTTCGGCCACAAACCTCACTTGGAACGTAATGACCCTAGCATGCCAAGCCTCCACGGAAATCTTCTTCTCTCTTGGGACATCCTCTCTCTTAGCCGGACAAGCTACAACAGCAAACAATTAGGCTACTTAAAACAGAAACACACTTAAAAATTTTATGTTATGAATATTATGTCTCTCTTATCTTAGATGAGCTACGTTCAAACCTTGGACTATACCGTGTAACCCAGTACAACTATGTCAACTATCGGCAAGTTGCCACTTGCACATAGCCTAAGCTATACAATTTCATTTATTAGAGTTACCCCTTGTGATTTCTTACCACGCACGTTGACTACTGTTTGAAAGAACTTTAAACTCTCAACTTCGAAACAAACTTTTTCGCTTCAATCTATTGTAGCCTATTGTAGCATCGTATAACAGTACGTCAAGAGTCAAAGTGGTTGTCCTGTGCCAATGCCAAAAACCTATTCAAATAAAAATTAGCTAATGATAGGGATTTGAGGCCCTTATATGAAATGTGGAAATAAATATTTCTCCTTGTTTTATTATATTAGGCTATATACATACCTACACATTTAAACGAAAATATTAGCCTAGGCCTATGTCTTAAATCGCCAGGGGGCTTACGACTAAGCCTGAACATTAATTTATGTTGATTGCCTGCCTACTAATTATGCAATTACAGTATATAATGATTAACATCCCCTTGTAACTCGCTCAATATCATAACATGTTCTCTGAAAACTAGGCTACACATTCATTGCACATTTTGCTAAATACTGTTATAGGTTATAATCGCTAACCTGGGGGCTTAGTGTTAAACTGCTCTCACTAAACAACTCTTAAAATTATCTTAAAACATACAGTCATTCCAACAACTACAGTTTGAATTAACACATTTTCATTTTTTGTACACCTGAACGCAAATCGGACGAATGCTCCTGGATTACAACCGAGACGTTACAGCGATGACGACTTTTCCGAACTATATAACTTAAGCGAATTGAATAAAGCTCATGGATTACAACAGAGGCGTTACAGCGATGATGACTTTGAACTATCAATATTCTCATACAGTTCAATATCCGCCAATCAGATGCCTTAAAACAGTGGCCGTGTTGTAGTCCAGGCGGTTTAAGAAATACGCCTGCTAGCAACCTCGCCCCAATGATGATAAATACCTAGCCTTGGCACGGTGTTTGAAAAACGGTAAATCTAGTGGCGTAGGCCTACTGTATTTCTAACACTAATCTGATATATTAATTATATGCTTATGCCCCGGTGTCAAATTACAAAACGTAATGAAATAAATACATATTCCATCAATAACCTAAAGTAAACCTCCATTCATCTCAATCATAAATCTATCCAACAAACACTCCCTCCTTGCCTCTTTCTGACGATATTGGTTGTCGTGTTGGCAGCCTGGAAGGTCTTCGACATGGTGATTCTCTCAATTTAACCTGGCCCCTCTTCACCAGTGAGTTTTCATCTACAGTAATTTGGGTGAAAAGAGAGAATTATAATTCCCTCCTTATACAGTTAAATTTCATAGAGAAGCCAACGCATGTAGTTTATCCCACGTGGTAAGTACCGTAATTCTGTAGCGAACTCGCATAAAACCACTCAGTGCATTTTAAACCATTTATCCTCACTAAACAGCTATGAATATGCGGTGATCCCGTGAACTGTTAATATTTATTGTAACTTACTCCCCCTTTATGCCTCTTGAAGACCACATTAAACCTTTATCCCTTAATTGGCATCTTTTTTCCCGGAAACTGCCACTTAAACCCTTATGCCCCGATTACCTAGACCTTTCCCTTAATTTCCCTAAAGGAACAGCGATTTGGAACATGGAATATAATTATAATGCCCAGCCATACCGGTACCCAGAAAAATAGATACCGTACCGGTAAACTGATCAAAAAACTAGAAAGTTGGTACCTGACCGCCTCGTTCTATAGGCTAGTGGCCTATGTCACCACGAAGGCCCGGGTTCAATTCCCGCCTCTGCCACAACATATTTAATTTGGATCGGAGGGATAGTGAGGCAGAACTCAGCCATCCGTCGTTTCCCACTCCAACTCAATGCCAATGCTGGGATAGTACCCAACCGTAGGCCACGGCCGCTTCCTGTTATTATCCTACCTCAATTAAGAGTTACACACTAGTTTAGGCTTCACTAAGTTTGGGAAAAATACTCCCAAAAAGTATATTACCTACAAAATAAACCATGCTCACAAAAAAGGATTTTATATACAACAAGCTGACCCGGCAGACGTTGTCCTGCCAATCAAAGAAAGTGTTGTAACTTTGTTTCTTGAAGTGCTTATGGATACACAATATTTTTTTCAATTTCTGTTAACTGCCTCTAAGCTATCGTGAAATGAATTAACTAATATAGAAACATTCGTGGGAGCATGCACAACAACTCTCCAGGTTTCATCGCAATCGGATAAATGGCATATAACGCATACGGGATTTTGTTTAAATGATTCGTGCGCTGTCACTCATTTGTTGAATCTACTCGTGCTCTACCAACTGTGAAATGGATATACTAAGTAAGAAAGTTTCGTGTAAGTGTACACAACAACTCATCAAAGTTTCATCGGAATCGGATGAATGACATATGAACGCATACGGGATTTTCTTTAAACGATTCGCGTGCCGTCTCTCATTTGTTGAATCTACTCATGCGCTACCTATTGTAAAATAGATTTGCTAAGCCTGAAACCTTCTCTGGAGTGTACTCAATGATTCACCAAGGTTTCATCGGAATCGGATGAATGCTATATGACCGCATATGAAACATTGTGGAAACGATTCGCGCTCCTTCGCTCATTTGTTGAATCTACTCGTGCACTACTTATTAAAAACTGGATTTACTTAGACAGAAACCTTTCCTGGAGTGTAAACAACAATTCACCAAAGTTTCATTGCAATCGGATAATTGGTACATGAACGCATACAGGACTTTGTTGAAACGATTCGCACACCATCGCACATTTGTTGAATCTACTCGTGCGCAACCTCCTGTGAAATGGATTTACTAAGTTAGAAACCCTCACGTAAGTGTACACAACATCTCACCCAAGTTTCATTGCAATCGGATGAATGGTATATGAACGCATTCGGGACTTTGTTTAAACGTTCGCGTGTCATCGCTCATTTGTTGAATCTACTCGTGCGCTACCTATTGTAAAATGGATTTACTAATCCAGTAGCCTCCCCTGGATGGTAAACAACATCTTATCCAAGTTTCATCGCTATCGGACGAATGGCATTTGAACGCATACGGGACTTTGTTGAAACTCTTCGCACGTCGTCGCTCATTTGTTGAATCTACTCATCCGCAACCTCCTGTGAAATAGATTACTAAGTTAGAAGCCTTCACTTAAGTGTACACAACAACTCACCAAAGTTTCATCTCAATCGATGATAGGAATATAAACTTATACGGGATTTTGTTGAAACACTTCGCGCGTCGTCACTCATCTTTTAAAATCTAGTCGTGCGCTACCTATTGTGAAATAGATTTACTAAGCCAGAAACCTTCCCTGGAGTGTACACAACATCTCACCCATGTTTCATCGCTATCAGACGAATGGTATTTGAACGCATACGGGACCTTTTTGAAACGCTTCGCGCGTCGTCGCTCATTTGTTGAATCTATTCGTGTGTTATCTATTGTAAAGTGGATTTACTAAGCCAAACGCCTTCCCTGGAGCTCACTCCAGATATCACCCAAGTTTCATCGCAATGGGATGATTGGTATATGAGCGCATACCGGACTTTGAAACGCTCTAACGTGCAGAGACAAACAGTAGATTTCGACATCACTGCCACCTTTGGTATAAAACACAACTTTCCGCCACGGGCGGAGTGTAGGTATGTAATGGCGGTAGTTGCACAGGTTGCGACCAGGTGGCTCTAACGTGCAGAGACAAACCGTCCAAAGACATCAGCTTTCACCAAGGCCAAGGCTTGTGGTTTCCATAACGACTGTTTTTGACTGTATATTGTGGTTCTAAAATTGTATGTAAATTGTGGTTCTGAAATTATGTTCATTCTACCTACCGGGTCAGATTGTGAATCTAAACCATACATGGATCCACCCTAATATACTTACCAAATTCCATCAAAATCGGTCCAGTCGTTTAGGAGGAGATCTGTGACATACACACGTGTCGAAGAATTATATATATAAAGATATACCAGTAGGCCTAAACATATGAATTTCCGAAAAACACAAAATAGTATTTTAACCCTTTATAGGGCAGAGTACGGTATTACTGATGATCTTTTGTTTGTATTTATTTTAATTTAATTTTAATTGTTTCACCCTACCGTAGGTAATATTAATTATTATTATTATTTTTAATGTTTGTTTTCATTTCTTCTTTGTTTTATTTTAATTTTAGTTTTCATTAGAATTTTTATGTTTTTAAAATTAAGATTATAAAGGAATAGAATTTTAATTTTTATAAGCTTATTTATTTTTAATTATCATTTCTTTAACTTCATAATTTTAATTGTTTCATCCTAATTTTATTTATTAATTTTTAGTTTTAAATTATTTGACGTTTTAATGTTCTAGAATTTAGAGTATAATAGTATTATATTTTATTTTTATAAGCTTATTTATTTTTAAGCATAATTTAATTAGGCGTACCATTTTTTAAACTTTTTATTATTAGGCTTATTAGTTTTTATTTGAAAAAAAAAATATTTCATGTACTTAAGGTCAAGGAGATAAAGAGATAATATTTGGTTGTCAGTGGGCTAATACTAACACTTCCAAAAGTCAAACTGTTGGTAAATGGCTGAAAGATCCAACCATCAGCATCATTGGTTAATATTACCACTGACTTATAACGATTTAAATACAATTAAAAACACAAAATACTTTCTTCCATTCAAACTGTTCAAAATATTATTAGAAATATTGTTGTCATTGTTGAACGCGTTAATGTGCAGTGGCAATGGTTCAAATCCCACCGTCAGCCCCCTTAAAATTTTTCTCCTCACCCTGTCTCCGGTCCTGTAAATGGTAAATAATATGTAGCGATTATTAATATTTGCATATTACACTTTCGTTTCACCCTGTTTGCGGTACGTTGAATCAATCATTTCTCTAGGTGTTGTTTTTTCCTTTGTGCCCGGTATCTCTTAATTCTTTCTGATCTTCTTTTCCTCTCTTCTTCCTTTGAGATGATGGGGTTTGTATTTCAGTGTAGATTTGTTCTGGAACTTTATATTTTTGTCCTTAGGAACTTAATTATATTAGCTTTTCGATTGAGTAGCGCATTTTCTGTAATTTTTAATTATCCTACTGGGTCTTTTTCAGTTTCCTTAAATCATGTGGTTTTGTTTTGTGGTTACGGAAGAAATCATAGATTTGTTTGGTCAATCTGTTACAGTTCATTCTGAGAAGGTGACCGTAATGATTTATCCTCCTTTTTGTATTGTCGTGACCTTACCGGTCCTGTGAGATGGTCTGGCAGGTTGACAGCGCTTCTGGTGATTTTACTAGCCAAGTGATTAATAGACAGGGAGTTTGCATTGCTGGGTGGTCCTGGAACTCACCGGAATGAAAGATGTTACTTCCCCGGAAATTACTGCTGTTATAATTGAGTATAGCAGTCGTTGCATGTACACTATTTACAGTTACTTTGAATATACTGACGGAAGTTTACGCTGATTGATTCAGCTCTACCAAGTCGTACTTCTAGACGAAGTCTGGCATGTCCTCACGAGACTGAACTCCAACACACGTTCGAGGCGATGGCTGGAGGCTAAGGGCTCCCGTGTGCCATCTTGGATGTCATTATAACCAACTAAAGATGACCACAGTCGATCCCTCCCTCTACTGAGTGCCTGTGGTTACTTCCAATTCGACCACACAGTAGGTGCTGCCAACCAAGCTAGTGATGGCTTCATGTACTAACATTCATATGACTGCAAGTCCAACTAATTGAACCTGCTTATTATTCTGTTTCATTTGTTCAAATAGAGCATAGTGCACAATAGACTGGATTCTTGAATCAGTCAATAATACCAAAGTCTGTGTAAACATCCTGTCATGCGCTTCTAGCTCATTTCCCTGAGACTAGAAGCATGGCTTACTTATATAAAAATAATAATAATCTGAAATAAAGTTCGTACTGAACTCCAGGGCTAGGTTCAGAATCTGGGAGTTATTATTATTATTATTATTATCATCGTAAGCCGCGGCTACCTGTTGTAAATCTTTCGAACCAGGCGATCTACCGTACCCTCTAAATTCGATGCAGTGAAACCGGAACTGTATTGGGCAGCCTGTGACTAAGATATTATTATTACTATTATTATCGGTGGGGAACAGATTTTTACGGACTTAGAGAGACGTGGGCTCGATCCGTTCTCCTTGGTTTCCCATCTTCAATTCGAAGCAAATGCCAGGACGTCAGCTTTTAGTAGGTTATGGCCTCTTCCTTCCAATGCCTCGCCTAGTTTCATTCTGCTTCGCTCATTTCATCTCTTATTAACTCCTCGCATGAGGTTGGCGTCAGTAAGGGCATCTGGCCGTTAAATCACTCTCCACAAGGAAGAAAACAAGAAGTTCCGTGACGAAGTAAAGAGCCTACTTTTCTTAAAATTTAAGATTAAGATTCTATATGGATCTATCTAGAATAATGACGAAATTAAGTTGGTAATATCGAAATTCATAATTACCCTGCAGTTCGAAATACTGTATACCTGGCATAATGTAGCCTAATAGAGAACTACAGTTGGCGGCCCTGGTGACTGAATATATTCTTAGTTCCATCTCTTAAGGTGCAGAATACAAAATTTGGTTGAAGTCCAATGGATAGCATGGACGTTACATGCAGTTAATCATTCGATCTAACAGCGCGTAAAATCATGTTGGCATACATGTATTGGTCAGAAATCGTCTGAAATAATAAGATCTATTGTTGTGTCAATTTTGAATGAAATCCATTAGTTAGTATAGAAGTTACATGCATTTTAAAATTGGACCTATCAGCAGGCTTAGAATCATGTTGGCAGCACTGACGTATATTAGTCACTCCAAATTAATCTAGAATGCCAGGTACTATACGTGTGCGAAGTTTAGAGCTATTGGCTTGCATACTTTCTGATATATTGATATTAGGGTAACAAAAATAGAGACAGTATTTATTAACATTTGGCAGCCCTGGGTACTCTTAAGAATCAGTATAGTCATATCTGTTATGGTACACATAGCACATACGCAATTTGGTTGAAATCCAAATAATAGTATAGAAGTTACATGTATTTAAAATTGGACCTCTCAGCAGGCTTAAAATCATTTTGGTAGCACTGACGTATATAAGTTACTCCAAATTAATATAGAATGTCAGGTACTATACGTGTGCAAAGTTTAAAGCTGTCGGCTTGCATACTTTCTGATATGTGGGTATTTGGATTTAAAAAAATATAGAGCATTTATTAACAGTTGGCAGCCCTAGTAGCTCATAAGCATACGCTCAGTCATATCTGTTTATGTGTACATAGCACATACGAAATTTTGTTAAAATCCAATTTATAGTGTAGAAGTTATATGCATTTAAAATTTGGACCTATCAGAAGGCTTATAATCATTTTGGCAACACTACCATGTATGGCCTCCTCGAAATTAAACTGCAATGTTATTACCTATACGTGTCCCAAATTTGTAATAGCTCCCATTTATACCTTCCAAGATATCCAACAAGGAGCTCAAATTTCAATTGCGATTTTTCAGCAGTTGCTAGCACTGACATCATTTTCAGATATGGCCGTGAGATATTCAGGTATAGATCTTTACTCCTACCAAATTTTGTTTCGATTGCTGCAGCCGTTTAGAAGTTGATAGGGGGACACACTCACATAGCCGGACAGACAGACAGACAGACGGACAGACAGACACACATTTGCCCGATCTCATAAGTCTACTTTTTCCTCATTTTTGCAAAATGTGAAAAGCAGGCTAAAAAGCATTGCGTCCCATCCCCGACCGCGTTGAAATGAGAATAATAAAAGGTAGATATTGTATATATATGATTATTATTATAACTATTATCATCGTTTCTAAACGTAGACAACTATGGAATGCAATTTAAGAGGTTCATGTCTTGAATTCTGGCACTGACAGTGGCCTTTCGGGGTGTAGTGTTGGCTGGATTCTTCCCACTCTTCGTCTAGGCAAATGCTGGAATGGTAAAATACCTAAAGTCTTGCATCTGATCGGTCATTTCCAGACCATAATAAATACTCCTAGGAAAACGACTACAGACACCACACAAATACAGGTTATCAGACAAATTAACACTCATAAATACATGATCAAGATTTACCGAAAACAACTCTAAAACTTAGTTTTTGGTTGCTCATGGCACAGTGGCTAGTATTCATGGTTGTCATCCCTGAGGTCCGTGTTGGATCACCTGTTCTGCAAATACATTTATTTCTGGTCTGAGGGTTGGAGCAGGGTCCACTCAGTCACGTGAAGCAATTCTGGGAATAGGTGGGATTACCAACTCAGCCATACTGAAAGTAGTTATCCGTGGTTCCCTCTTCCACTCCAGGAGAATTCCGGGAAGGTTCCTCCCTCAAAATCCTCACTTTAATTAAACTCATTAATACTGCCATCACACTACCACAGCTTATGATACAAATTTACACACACACGCCCAATAACACGGGGCTAAATGACCGCGATGTCTAAGCCCCAGAAATGAAGCAACAACAAGAAATGATTGGAAATAAGGAAACTACCATAACGTAAAATGCAGGACACGAAGATGACCGTATTTGCCTCGTTCCTTATTGAAAACATTCCTTGCCCTATCTATACCTAGAGCCCTGCGCCCATTTCAGTATTGTCCTCTCTATGATAATTCTTTCTTACTAAGTTTAGATTTAATTTCTCAATTACAGACTGAGTGATTCACAATCAAAGGTGTTTGTAAGCTAAATGCTTGGTTAGCATTGATGCGTAGTGATATGAACAATTTTATTACCTAAAATTGCGAGCTTTGTCAGATATACAGGCTGTAAAAAAAGTCCTGCACCAAACATAAATCCCGCATGCAGGTGGGGGCAGGGAGTAATTTGAGATAGGGAACCCATGTGCGGAACTCAACCGTTACGCCCCTATGAGCGATTTTAATTATGAGTACATTTGGCAACGTCGCGTGCTACCCACGGCAGAAGACTGATTACCGCTCACAAGTCAATTTAGCCATAGGCCCACCCCGTGGCTCAGTGGCAAGACGTTATACGCACACACTGAGGTGACCGGGTTCGAATCTCCCTTTCGACAGTGCTGATTTTTTTTTCTTCGAGTCGTTTGGATTTGCATCAATTAATTACTACATAGGGCTAGATTAGATCCTTTTTGTTTCTAATTTCGTTTTAAAAGTAGCTAAATTATACGCCGCAATTTTGCGTTTTAAAACAAAAACTAATTGGTTCTGTTCGTTGCCGATTTAGGCTATTTCTTCGCGGTAGGATTTTGTTTGGTCACAAATGATCTCCTTATTTTTGTATTAATTTCTGTATGATTGTTTCGCAACGATATCTTTAAGATCGCAATTTGAGGTAAAGGTCATAGGCGCTTACTTTACAAGCAAAAGATTGCGAGTTCAAAAAGTTACAGTGCAGATACAGGTTCAGCGATCGTTGGAACTGAGGAACTTAAATGCTTATCAATTATTTTATTGAATTTTGCGTTAGATCACTTCTCTGTGTCGCTTTTCTTAGATTTCCTAATTATTGTATGTTAATGAAACTCCGAATTTTCTAACCGTCGTTTTGTTGCTCCCAAGCCTTATTGTTACACGTTATTTCAATCAAAGTGAGGTAGCCTTTGGTCTG
Source organism: Meconema thalassinum (assembly GCA_946902985.2). Classification (NCBI taxonomy): domain Eukaryota; kingdom Metazoa; phylum Arthropoda; class Insecta; order Orthoptera; family Tettigoniidae; genus Meconema; species Meconema thalassinum. The sequence continues at coordinate 152,063,729 of OX336397.1, forward strand.
CGTGCTGGCCTACGAATCGGGCGTTCCCGGTTCGAATCCGAGAAACTACACGTATTTTTATTCGTGCTACATATTTGTTCGAGAACATTGTGGAGCAAATATCAAACTTCAGGAAATGTCGGTGTTTTCAGTTTCTGTCAAGTCTAGAAAATTATGTCAGTGTATAAAAGCCCTTAAGAACAACGATGCATTATCAGTTCTTCCGCGAGAGTCTTCAAACCGTAGCTTTCCTGAAAAAAATCGCAATGGACGGATATCCTAACGAACACCTCGCAGACATCCACTACGTCTACGGATTGGCTGACGGGAATAGTCGCCAGGCCCAGCGCATCTACCAAGAGAGGTTCCCCATGCGCCATATCCCACACTACCAAATTTTTACGCGAATTCACAATCGTTTGCGAGCAACAGGATCGATTGTGGTAAGTACCATAACTGTCAATGTGTATCTCTTATTCATCTTTTGTTTCCCTGTAAATGTGATAAAACAATAGCTACGTCTTAGTGTTTTAAACAATTTAAAAATGGAACGGTGTAGGTACTAGAAGCCGAAAAGAGAATGTCAACATTGTCCCATCGAACGTAACACTTTCGCATCTCACGTTTGGCTCCTAAAACCCAAACCGTTCCAATTAGGACAAAGATATCAGAAATGAAAGTTACTTTTAAAAAATACAATGCACCTTATTCAACTCGAATATTTGTAGAAAAACAGTGCCCATTCTGAATGGCAGGTACCGATACCCAACGTTTGAAAGCGCCTGGACGGCAAATGGTGGGTTTCCGACCGTATGTTCTTCGTTTGTAAAGCCTTACAATTTCAAGACGGATTCAGGGTTTTTGGATGGAAAAATAAACTTTACACTCCCTGAAATAAATTTAATTTTAGTGACTCTTAGTGTTCCTTTTTGTTATGATTAGGGGTATCCGTCGGTGATTTTTCTGAGTACCTTTCCTATCAGAGGTATCAGTTTTGAAATAAAAAAAATCCTTTACGAATGGTGCTTTCTTTTCTGCTTTGTTTTTTAATTTGAATTTCAGGTTGGATTTTTCAAGTTATCGTCTAGTGGGAACAAAGAAGAACGGTTTAATTCACATTTTTTCATAAAGTTATTTTTCCTTACACAGGCTCACAACCCCCGACCGGGAAGACCGCGGGGAAGGAGAACTCCAGAAATGGAAGAAAGGGTTTTGGAGCGTGTACGCAATAATCCTTCCACAAGCCCGCGTGCGATCGGACGTGCGGAAGGGTTAACGCATACCACTGTCCACAGCGTGATACAAGATGATGATGGCCTGTGTCCGTATCATTTTCAAAAAGTTCAAAAAGTAAAGCCAGAGGATCTTCCAGTCCGGATGGATTTCGCCAATCAAATTATCGATCGCTTGGGGGAGAACCCTGATTTCTTGTCGAAAATTTTTTTCACAGACGAAGCGACGTTCACCTGGGATGGTTGCTTCAACATCCACAACAATCACACGTGGACTCACGAAACCCCCCACCAGACAGTCGTGCAGGGAAATCAAGAAAAAATATGTGTGAACGTTTGGGCGGGAATTATTGGGGACCAACCTATCGGGCCATACATTTTACCAGTCAGACTCAACGGACGCGTTTATCTGCGGTTTATTCAAGAAGTTCTCCCAGAACTTCTGGAGGATGTCCCGCTGCAGACAAGGGCTGAAATGGTCATCCAGATTGACGGCACCCCAGCTCACTGGCTGCGAGCAGTTCGGGACTTTTTGGACGGAATGTTCCCCGAAAGATGGATCGGCAGAGGAGGTCCAGTTCAGTGGCCGCCACGCTATCCTGATTTGACGCCAATTGATTTTTTTCTTTTGGGGACACATGAAGGATACACGATGGGACAGAAATCGACAGTCAAGTGGGGCTAGTCGGAAGAATAGCTGTAGCGGCCGGCGTCATTCGGGACAGAGCAGAATAAATTTTTGGACGAGTCCGCGAATCACTTGTAAACCGTCTTCATTTTTGCCTTCGTGGCATGAGCAAGGAGGAAATTTTGAGCAACTGCTATAACGATTTTTTTTGTAAAACTCTCCCAAAGTAAGGATAATTTAGTTTGCTATTGTTCATTTCTTCCAAGTCTACTTGTCTGGAAAGTTATGTTATGTATTGAAAACGAAGAACAATTTGTATTAAAACTAATAAATTGTCTGATTTTCAAAACGATTTTTTTTTAATTACAGACCTCCCTCCGCAACAACAATAAAGAGATAAATACATTGAACGAAAAAGAGAACTGCCAGAGCATCTTAAGACAAGGCAGAGTCGCAACATTGCTGATGTCTGAACCGTTAACGAACACGTGGCTGTAGGCTAAGCGTAAACATTTAATTAAGATTCTTAAAACGTTCTTGAAAAATCCACCTGAAAACATCATGCTTACGGTAATTGAGTTGATCTATCATCAAATTACTCGGAGGAAAAAAATGGTAGGGTTGGAAGAAGGATTCGAACCTCAGCGTGTAGTTACCTACGCCTGAGTGTCGAGCGCTTTTCCACTGAGCCACGAAGTGGGACTGGAGGTAGGTAGACTTGTGAGCGTTAATCGGTCCTCTGCCGTGGATAGCACGCGACGTTGCCAGATGTACTCATAATTAAAATCGCCCATAGGGGCGTTACGGTTGCGTTCCGGACATGGGTTTCCTACCTCAAATTGCTCCCTGCCCCCACCACCATGCGGAGCTTAAGTTTGGTGCAGGACTTTTTTTTACAGCCTGTATATTCAAACGTTGCTTGTGATTATGATAGTTCCTTTTAGATTAATAATTACCGAGTAGTGATATAATGTGGCCTAAACTAGAAGTATAATCAATTAATGTTTAGAATATTAATTCAATTTATTGACGTAAGGTGTAATAAAATGATTAAGTCCCCATTGGTATTTCTTTTAATTTAAACAATAAGGTTTGCACAATTAGATTCATAATTTCTTTCTGTTTCTGCGTTGAACAGATTCCGCTTGTACAAGGTAAATAACATTCACATTGGACAAGTTTCCGCTTTGAGCAACTTTCACTGTACAATTATGAAATACAACAAACAATATTTACAGGTTTAGGAAATAACACCCATAACAATTGGGTACAATCATGTTGACCAAGTGAAAAGCATTTACATTTTGTTTACTAAGGCAACACTGAAAAATGGCTTCCACCTCGATAAAGCATTAATAGACATTGTATTGAGCCTCGAGGCATAGTGACTAGTATTCTTCGCTATCACTGCAGTGGCTCGAGTTCAATTCCCGACTCTGCCAAGAATTTTAGTTCTGGTTTGAAAGCTGGAACAGGATATACTCAGCCTTGTGAAGCAAAGATGAGAAGAGGGGGGTTCGATTCCTAGCTCAGCCATCATGGAAGTGGTATTCCGTGGTTTCCCCACTTCTACTCCAGGCAAATGATGGGTTGGTTCCTAACTTTAAGCCACAGCCTCCTCCTTCCCAATTCTGTCCCCAATTTACAAATACACACACCAGAACAGCCATCACAATAAAACAGGTTATCGCACAAATTACACACACACACACACACACACACATGGGGTTTTATGACTGCGATGTCGCAATCCCTAATATATCCAACAACAACAACATTTATATCTATGTCTACCCCTTATTAATCCCGTTTTCCGACAGGGTTGGGGATGCGATTCGATGAAATTCCACGTGGCTGATAGTTTCTACGGTCGGATGCCCTTCCTGATGCAAATCTCACGAAAGGAGTTAATGAGAGATGAAATGGATCAAGATGAATGAAAGTTCAATTTCATGTAGTTCCAACTTTAGCTATCAGACGCCACTGTCACTGACACCTGGCGTGAACGTCGGAACTTGATAGAGCGTTTCCTAAGCAGCTAAATATAACCTACTAATTTTGGTACATAACTTCCAATTGCAATGGTAGGTTTTTACATGCCATAAATCTAAATCAAGCAACAACCACATCATTTATATGGATTTATATGGTGTTACATAATGTATGACAAGAGCCAAAAATGTATATTATTCTGTATATTTAAGGTGTCCCAGTTGCCGGGCAGATATTCCTTTGGAAATACATATTCAGTTCCCGAGAGGAAAAATGTGTAGCGTACCGTAATATTCCAGATTGTTGATGGTTAAAGGTGTAGTTCCCCCTTAAAGTAAGATGATTCCAACTGTACAATACAGCAGTACCAACAGCTGCTGCCACTTGTCACTACCACTTGACAGCATTTAACACTAATTGAAATACCTAGTTAATACAAAATTAAAATTAATAGGAAATGGCCATAGTCGCTCCTTACGAGGCAGGGCGGAGACTTTCATGAACTGAAACAATGTTGTGATCTATTATGAGCCCTGAGGTGTTGGTTTAATAGAGTTTCGAGAGCTTTGAAGCCATTTTTCATTGTTTCCTTATTGACAATTGATATTACAACATATCACAACGTAATCCCCACTACTGGGTCATGTGTAAAATAAACTGAACAATATTATACATTTTGCAGTTTTGCCTTATTGACAATTGATATGTTGACCAACTGAAATTTACAATATCAACTTTCAGTAAATGTCAGATCAAAGAAGGAAGCAAAGGAAGCTTGTAGTTACACGTGACTGTTAATCTCGCGATCTTGAGCCATGGGACCTCTTTTTTTTTTACGTTGAATCCAAACCACAGGACATGCCATTTCACTTAAGAAATATCACATGTATTGACCGGAAATCAAACCCAGTCTACCTTGGTGAGAGGCAAACAGCTTGACACTGCGCCACCCTTAAGGAAACAGGCAAGTACAAAATAAAATGCAATTATAAGGAGACAATGAAATATGACTTCAAAGCTTCCTAAACTCTATTAAAACAACACCTCAGGGCTCATAATTGATCACAACATTGTTTCAGTTCATGAAACTCTCCGCTCTGCCTCATAAGAAACGACTATGGCCATTTCCAATTAATTTTAATTTTGTATTAACTAGGTGTTTCAATAAGTGTTTAAATGTTGAATTACGTGTGCAAAGAATTTAATAAATGCTGACAAGTGGTAAGTGACAAGTGGTAATGCTGTATTGTACAGTTGGAATCATCTCCTAGCAACGATACGTGTTAGGCGAAGTTGTGTCTTGTAACTTGCAGTCCTGTCTCCACTCTGGCTGTCAAATCTCTGATGCAGTCCACCAAGTAGGAAGTCTCATCAGCTATTTTAAGGCATTTCTTGCACCACAGTGTTGTAACAGACCTGTAATCAAAGAGAAGAATAAGGAATCAGAATGGGTGAACAGGGACAATGGGAAAAGGACTAGAAAACAGAAATGTGGCTTAATTACAATTATACAATTATCGTTTGCACGCCAGGGGAAGTCAGATGGGTTTGAATTGATGTTTCCTTCTTGCGTACTGTTCACTTAGCGGCCAAATTCATGGGAAGGCGCGGAATATGTTAATAATGAGTTGCTCCTCCACGAACCCTCAATACGGCAGCAATACGGCGAGGCATCGACTTGACATTCAACTGACTCACAGGAGCCCTTCGATCTCCTGGCATTGTTCTGCTGAGGTGACGTGATGTCCGCTCGTTAAACACCTGTAGTCGTCCCGTGCGGCGGATTACGCGGATGGTAACATTATCTCTACGATATTGAAGATTCACCCTCGACACTGTTGACCTCGGAAACCCGAATTTGCGTGTAATCTCCGAAACGCAATGACCCATGCAGCGTGCGCCGATGATTATTTCAGGTTCAAAGTCGGTTAACTCGTGACGTCTTGCTATCTTCAATACACTCGTGCCTGTGACAGACTGCTCTAGCCGCAAAGTTCAGGGGTCATACAGGGCACATTTATTAATGGGACAAACCTTCCCGTGACTTTGGGCCACTTATTGCACTGCCTGCTTCACTCACTCACGGCTTCTCTGTACTCTGCGTATGGGAATTATAAGAGGGTCTTCAGTAACAGACTACAGACAAGCACAATGCGGGAGATAGCAGTAACTGTCAAACCGCGCATCTTTACAGCCGAACCCCCGCTCCCCATCACAGCATGTCGAACTGACTTCTCCTAGCGCGCAGACAATACTTCCCTCAATTTGCATTATACATGGAGGTCCTTCTCTATAGGACGCAGCCTTGCTGGGGCGCGTGGCGGATGCATCATGATTAATCGTGGCCAGATAACTATCATGTACGAATTACAAAACAGAGAGGTTGGAAAGTTATTAAACCAGGAACTACCACAAAGATGGATTTATGCGGGACAGATTGCGATCAGATGCTCTTACCCTGGCCACCATATAACTCTGTGATTTCTTCCTGTGGGTGTATGTTAAAGATCAGGTCTTGATCCCTCCTCTACTGGGGAATATTTTGGAACTGCCGCAAATCATCCGATCCACCTTCCTTAACATCACCTAGGCATGTTGGGGAGTGTGAGGGAAAGGAACAGACTGTCGAGTAGATGTGTGTCGAGCGACAAAGGGTGCTCATATTGAGCATTTGTAATGTATGTAAAAACTTAATGAGTTACAGTACACAATGAAACAAGATTCGTAATCCTAGGCATTAAATCAACAAATGCATTACTTTGTCCTTGGAGATCTGTACAATTGCCTTATAACTTGTGTTAATGTGATGTCTGCACTAGTGTAGTCACTATGATATTTTGTAACCTCAAAAATCATTTTGAATAACCCCCTATTACACAATAATGTTTCTATTAAAATAAACGCTTTTAACTTATAAACCTATAAGAAAATAAAGACCTACGGTACCATTATATCTATTGCGTAATATACTTTAGCCTAATGAAGTGAATTTCCACGAGACATGCATTAATCCTTAAAGCCTACACTAATTATTGTTACTCTAAACGCCAACGTGAGGAACCGAATGTACTGGACACATTCAGCATTAGGAAGAGAACGGCTTGGCATTTGGATTTGTACGTTAAAGGTTTCTTAGCCAAATTGTCGTGTACTATACAGTAACAAAGTAATGTACTCTTAATATTAAAAAAATATATTATTCCTATAGCTTATATGTTTGTTTTCAGCCTACATTCGATTTTTGCAAAAAATTAAAGTAAACTTTTGAGATCTACACATGGCCAAAAATTGTGTGTCTGTCTGTGTGTGAGACTGTGTACTCTGAATGTCTGTGCCCCCACCACCCCCCGATCAATTCGGACACGGTGAAACCTAATTGAACGAAATTTGGTACAGAGGTAGAACAAGCATAGGGCACCCCAGTGTCTTGTTTATTGTGCCGCCATCTTGACGGAAACGTAATGGGGGCCACCCAAATTGTAAAAGCCTAAATGTGATTACGACCAACCTAATAATCTGATGTCTACCATATTTTGCAACAACATATCTTTATGAGCGAAGCATATTTTAACCAAACTACAAAATCATCAGCCTAATAGATTGCATATGGCGGCCATGTATGTTTGCAAATCGATTCCCCCTATCAATTCAAACATGGTGAAACCGAAATTTGGTACAGAGGTAGGTCTAGCAATGGGAATTCCAGTGTCATGTTATATATCACCGCCGTCTTGACGAAAACGTAATGGTGGCCACCCAAATCTTAAAAGTTTGAATCAAATTACGACCAACCTAATCATCTGATCTCTATCAAGTTTTGCAAAGTTATACCTTTATGCATAAAGAATCTTTTGACAAAACTTCAAGGTCATCAGCCCAGTAATTTACGGATGACGGCCATGTATGTGTGCAAATCGATTCCCCATATATTTTCAGACACGGTGAAACCGAATTGAACGAAATTTGGTACAGAGGTAGCACTAGCAAAGGGCACCTCAGTGTCATGTTTTATATCGCCGCCATCTGACGGAAACGTAATGACGGCCACCCAAATGTTCAAAGCTTAATCAAATTGCGACTAACCTAATCATCCAATCTCTACCAAATTTTGCGACAACATATATTCAAATGGCGAGCGTCTTTTGACTAAACTACACGGTCATCAGCCTCATAGATTGCACATGGCGGCCATATGTGTGTGCAAATCGATTCCTCCTATCAATTCAAACACGGTGAAACCGAATTGAACAAAATTTGGTACAGAGGTACGACTAGCAAAGGGCACCTCCGTGTCTTGTTTTATATTGGCACCATCTTGACGGAAACGAAATGGGGGCCACCAAAATTGTAAAAGCCTAAATCTAATTACGACCAACCTAATAATCTGACCTCTACGCAATTTTGCAACAACATACCTTTATGAGCGATGCATACTTTAACCAAACGACAAAATCATCAGCCTAATAGTTTGCATATGGTGGCCATGTATGTGTACAAATCGATTCCCCCTATCAATTCAAACACTGTGGAATCGAAATTTGGTACAGAGGTAGGCCTAGCAATGGGAACTCCAGTGTCATGTTTTATATTACCGCCATCTTGACGAAAACTTAATGGCGGCCACCCAAATCTTAAAAGTGTGAATCAAATTACGACCAACCTAGTCATCTGATCTCTACCAAGTTTTGCAACGTTATACCTTTATGTATAAAGAATCTTTTGACCAAACTTCAAGGTCATCTGCCCAATAATTTGCCGGTGGCGGCCATGTATGTGTGCAAATCGATTCCCCCTATCTTTTCAGACACGGTGAAACCGAATTGAACGAAATTTGGTACAGAGGTAGCACTAACAAAGGGCACCTTAGTGTCATGTTTTATATCGCCGCCATCTTGACGGAAACGTAATGGCGGCTACCCAAATGTTCAAAGCTTAATCAAATTGCGACTAACCTAATCATCCCATCTCTAACAAATTTTGCAACAACATATATTCATATGGCGAGCGTCTTTTGACTAAACTACACGGTCATCAGCCGGATAACTTGCAAATGGCGGCCATGTGTGTGTGCAAATCGATTCCCCCTATCAATTCAAACGCGTTGAAACCGAATTGAACAAAATTTGGTACAGAGGTACCACTAGCAAAGGGCACCTCAGTGCCTTGTTTTATATTGCCGCCATCTTGACGGAAACGTAATGGGGGCCACCCAAATTGTAAAAGCCTAAATCTAATTATGACCAACCTAATATTTTAATCTCTACCAAATTTTGCAACAACATACTGCACCCGAATCCCGCATAGTCATAGCCTATGTCCGCAAAGATAGAAAAGGATTGTAGGGAGGTCGATACCCAGCCAGGTTAACCAACACTACCCTACAAGGATAATGACTAGGGAACCCTCGATGCATACCGGCCATGCAACAACACTACCGATTAGTTACACATTTACAAAGAAAATAAACTATCCTAAACACAAAATGGTAGGACGAGAATCTCGGATCTCGGGAGTGAACGGTGAAAGTTGAGACTAACATGAATTCTAGTAACTAATTCGCAGTATTATCGCATGTCGATTGCAAGAATGAAATGATGATCAGATTTATAAAAACGAACAGGCAAACAAAAACTAGTGCCTGGGATTTATTTCCAAACAAATTACAAATAAGAAAAGTAATCCCTATTACCATTAAATTAAATAAACAAGTTAAAATTAACTGTTACACACATCAGATAGTTCTACTAACTGTAGAATAAATGTTACTGAACATTCTCGCTGCAACAATGTAATTATGTTAAGTTTCATAAAATATTTACGTAATTGACAGTCACCCTGTGGCTATGTCACCGAAATAGTCTGGTTAAAATCAGCTGTTCACTCATAAAAATGAAGTTAACATTACAAAAAAAAAACTACATTATACACGGGCGTGCGTAAAATGTTACTGTCTACTCTAATAATACTGTCATAAATTATATATGGTTTAAATATTTACATTATCTACAGTTCTCGTGCTTCACACGGTTTAAAATATACTATTAACACTATCAGTCGCGATCTGACAGCTTCATAGTGTCTCTGTTACGTTAACAGTTATTTGAACAATGTTTCAACCGACGATCAAATTCTCAGGTACTTCTAGTGGTTAGTCATAATAAATAAGCTTTAAATATCAAACCCTTAAGTTAAATACAGCTTAGAGTGTCGTGTCAATAAATAAAACAATAGGATAAAGAGCGATGCGAAACTACTTAAATACTCTATACATCTCGTGGAACATATACAAATATTCTCGGACATAAACAATTCAAACATTAACCCCTGTGTTAGCGCTTCTTACTCATCCTGTAACAATTCGTTGCTCCACATAGCAATTTATTCCATCCTTCCGCAATACACTGAACAATACTTATCAATGGCGTTTGCTACGCTCCAAACATGTCATACTTACTTCCTTTCCTTACTATAAACAATCTTCAAAACTCCGCACGGCATTACTTCCATGAAAAATCCATCTTGCTACACACTTGTAGAAGAATTAGTTATTTTACTAGGTAACTACGCTAGAGTATATTACCGTTCAGAATGCACTCCTAACTACCAACTCCACTCTAAATTATTAATCCTCGTGCATCAATTACAACAATTACATGTTCGTTCACAATAATACAATTAACAAAGTACTTCTTATTCCTTTAATTAGCGCTATTCATTCTCTTTGATCCATAACAAACTTGTTTATCCACGTTACAAAACGTTAACAATGTAAATTTGTAGTTCGCTCGTCTTTTAGTTGTTAATAAAATAAATACATATCCTCACGCTTCTGGTGTACATTTGAATATATGAACAATTCATATTTAAGTTGTTTTTAACATACTAGACCACATGAAGACTAACATATCTCCTGGTCTATTCATCTCAGTTAAACAATGTTTCTACTCTAATTGTTGATAAATATAGGCATCATTTGACCTCAATTGTCAGTACCATGATCCTATTTTATAGTGTATATTGGTAATATAAATAGTCCAAGACTATATAGTTGTCCAATAAGTTGTAATCCGCTATTGGAATTTTATAACATTCAAATTGTTATAAATAAATATTTCAGATGTATACTAACATCGTAATGTTTGTAAAATAATATTAGAGCATCTCACAATAATGCTTTACCTGATAGCAATGCAATATAGATATATAAATGTGTACTTTCGCTGTTAAGCATAGAAATTTTTAATAACAATTATAATGTTTATATGTTCTTACAAACATGTCATTATTTACGCTTTCCTCTCCAAAATACAATGTAATCGAAACCTTCTCTCCGAGAAACAATATAATCAAAGCATTCCTTTTATAAAACGAGTATCGTCCGAAAGTGAGTATCTTACACAGTTTCCTTCAAAATAAAAAATACGAGAAACGCAAATCTAAGTTACAAATACATGAAATAAAGTCTCAAACGATACACGATGACGTATCAAAAATTACAATGAAACTCTACAATTTTAGCTATGAAAAACAAAGAATAAAGATAAGAATTATTACAAATGAAGTTGGTCACTTCAAAATTGGATTTCTACTGTTACAACAAAACTATAGATATTAGAGCAAACGGTTGTTCTACCTTGAGATGTCTTCAACAGCGGTTCTTGAAATTCCATCGAAGCTGCAATCGCTCGCCTCCTCGAGAAACCAGTCGCTGCCAAGCACGTGCAAATCAGCTGTGAGCGACCCCATCTCAGTCGGGCTGTAATCACCTGCTCTGCGTCTCGGCTGGAGTTGCTAACGGTGAATCTTCCATCTTCACGGTCAGCGACCTGGGAACTGCGTTTCTTGGTTCGATTGGCTGCAAACGGTCATTTGCTTCTTACCTCTGACCTGCAGAGTGGTCTCGCCATCGTAGATCCGCAAGTCCTGAGTTGACATCTCGTCCTGATGTTGTTGGACATCTTGCTTGTAGTGTAGAAACTCATATTGGAATACTGCAAGTTGTTGCGCAGTTGTAGCTGTGTCGATCCTTGAATTTCCAAGACACTCTGACTTCCCAATCCATGGTATAGATTAACCTCCTTTCATGTATTTAGTTCTCCATAATATTCTCTTCAGTATACGTAGAATAAGCTTTTCCTCCCCGACTTAAATTCGCTGTCATCATGTAGACTATAATGAGGACTGTGGTGTAATACTGTTGAATTATATAGTTGAATTCGTTGTAGCAATATTGTAGCTTGCAATAGACAATACTGTTAGTTATTGCTTCTCTATAAAGTGCTGTTTTATAAGCGAAGTCCGTTCTGATGATGTTATACTTTCATAAACGCTGATCTCTCCAATACTAATGTAATTTCACTTTACCGGCTCTTCTTCTAAAGTTCCTCGGCGATTCCTCAGTCATTCGACAGTACAACAGTGCTTGTCGACCGGGCTTATGTTGCGTGCAATAAATGCTTCTCTGCTGTGGGCGTGCGTCAAGCACGTCCGCTCGTGTCAAGTTGCTGCGAGAGAGTCACGCCACGCTTCTCTGCTCGGCGGCACGTGTCACTGCTAGCCTTCCTCAGCTAGCCTCACACTCATGCATATTAATAGAAATATACTCATAGTTGCTCTATTATTCAATAATTTATATTTCTTTTCAACCAAATAAATTTCATATCGCATTCTACACTTGTAGATGTGCTTATTTCACTTTATATCTGCCAAATTTATATAAAAGCGATTCCCACAAAAAATATGTGCTTTTATTTGATTGGCTGTTAAAATATTCTGATAAAGGCTCCTGGATCTAGCCTCTTATCCACGGGTCGTGTGCATCGCTTTGTTATGATCGCCTTGCTAACCAAAACTGGTTTTCTAGTGCCAAACATGAAGCTTTGCACAATTTCCAGCTTCGAATGATCGAACACTTCCTTAGTTAAAATCTCATTCACCAGAATATTTCCAAATAATAAATTCCTCAAAATGCTTCAAAATTCTCCAAAATACTTTCATTATGCTTCATTTGCATCCCATAATACATATATAATTATTAAATTATTTTTATTTAAAAATTTCCAATTTTTCCTTCCAATGGTGAACAAGTCGTTCGAACCTCGGCTCAGTCAAAGGTCCTAAGCTGAGCTGAATTCGAGTTCAATACCTTTATCAGGGGAGCATATTTCAAACAAACTACAAAATCATCGGCGTAATAGTTTGCATATGGCGGCCATGTATGTGTGCCAATCGATTCCCCCTATCAATTCAAACACGGTGAAACCAAAATTTGGTACAGAGGTAGGTCTAGCAATGGGAACTCCAGTGTCATGTTTTATATCATCGCCATCTTGACGAAAACGTAATTGCGGCCACCCAAATCTTAAAAGCTCGAATCAAATTACGACCAAACTAATCATCTGATCTCTAGCAAGCTTTGAAACTTTATACCTTTATGTATAAAGAATCTTTTGACCAAACTTCAAGGTGATCAGCCCTATAATTTGCGGATGGCGACCATGTATGTGTGCAAATCGATTCCCCCTATTTCTTCAAACACTGTTCAACCGAATTGAACGAAATTCGGTACAGAGGTAGCACCTGTAAAGGGCACCTCAGTGTCATGTTTTATTTAGCCGCCATCTTGACGGAAACGTAATGGTGGTCACCCAAATGTAAAAAGCTAAAATCAAATTACGACCAACCTAATCATCTGATCTCTACCAAATTTTGCAACAACATACCTTTACGTGAGAAGCGTTCTTTGACCTAGCTACAAGGTCATCAGTTCAACAGTGTGCATGTGGTGGTCATGTATGTGTGCAAATCGATTCCCCCTATGAATTCAAACAAAGTAAAATAGAATTGAACGAAATTTGGTACAGAAGTAGCATTAGCAAATGGCACCTCAGAGTCATGTTTTATGTCGCCGCCATCTGGACGGAAACGGAATGGTGGCCACCCAAATGTTAAAAGCTTAAATCAAATTACGACCAACCTAATAATTTGATCTCTACCAAATTTTGAAACAACAAATATTTTTGTGCGAAGCATCTTTGGACTGAACTGCAAGGTCATCAGCCGAATAGTTCGCAGATAGCGGTCATGTATGTGTGCCAATCGATTCCCCACATCAATTCAAACACGGTGAAACCGAATTGGATGAATGTTTTACAGAGGTAGCACTAGCAAAGGGCTCCTCACATTCATGTTTAATTTTCGTATAGCACATTGTATTTCAACAAGCGACTACAACCAACATTCAATTATACTCCTTGAAAAGGACAAAGAGTTATAACAAAACCCATGCATTTAGGAGAAAGTAGGCTAAATGTTCTTTTCTGAAAAACTTGTTTTCATTTTGATTTCATTATTCAGAATTGATTAATGCATCTTTTTTTCTTCTTTTAATTCAATATGTAGGGGAACGTTGGGCAATCGTGCGCAGCGGGTAATCGTGCGCACCTATGTTTTTGAGTTGGCTGTACAACTACCAACTGAATCCACTGCTATCCTCTAGCTGTCATCGTACTTAAGAGATAGGGACAGTCAGCCTGAAGCCAGATGCTATGTGATAGCTGTGAGACGTGGATGAAGAAACCATACACATTTCATGCTATTTTTGTATCCAGAAAATAAGAAGGTAAGCCTACAGTTGTGATTCAATTGTTTAATATCTAATGTAGTGTTCAATGGCAGTATTTACTGTGTTTTTGCAAGTATTTATTTTTCAATATAATAGATTAGCTTAACGGGATTCGGTGAGTTACGTTTTAAAAGCAGAATGGGGAAATGGTACGCATGACATAAAATTAAAGGTCTACCAGGCAAATAATGGTTGTATGGGTTCTTGACGAGAAATCCTGCATTAGCATTGTGAAAATCTGAGGGAACAAGTTTAAATAGGACTGCCGCCTTTAATTCTGATAACAAAAGATATTCTATTTCTATTCTAAAATACTTCTGAATACAACAGCATTTTTAAAGTTGTTGGTACATGCATTTAAGTCGGCAAAAGAAATGCCCAAATAATTATGGACCTAAAGGAGAAAATTAAAATGGGGCGAACCATAACAGGTCTATTCTGTTTGAGTGTAGCATATTCATAATACAGTTGTTTGTTAAACTCGTATACATATATTTTATGCTTATGGAAGCAGCCATTGTAATTGGGAACAATCATGTTGACTTATTGAAAAGCATTTCTTTAGATTACTAAGACAACATTGAAGAATGGCTTTCAACACGTTAATAACCCTAAAAATTATATGTGTAGAAGCTGTTGCAGATATTAAATATATTAGCTATCGAATTATTAGATTACCTGCTTGATATGTGCATTCGAAATAGTCTTCAAATTCAAAATACCTGGTTTAAAAAGAGAGAATGTTATAAAGTAACTAGATACAGCTGGGACGGAAGATATAGATCAATGATAGACCTTGTAATAACAGCGGGTTAAGCAGGAAAACACGTTGTGGATGTCAATGTCGTTGCCAGTGAAAGTCTTGACAGTGTCCATAGGTTTGTTCTAGTTAGTATAACTGGTGTTAAACTGATTAATTCTAAGATGGAAAAGAAACAAAATATTAAGGTCTGGGAGCTGGAGAAATCAGATAAACTTGATGAATATCAAAGAAAAAATTTAGGGAAAGTTCCATAAATTGATACCAAAAGTGCAGAGGAATATTGGCAAAATTTTCGAAATATCTTAGTTGAGGAAGCTAGAGAATTACTCTATGTGGCGAAACAAGTAGCAAGGTTCGACATAACGAGACTGCCTGGTGGAATAAAGAAGTCAAATTAACAATTCAATTGAGGAACATAGTAAAGAGAACATTGGAAGTGGAGACACAAAAGAATGACAGAAATGAGGATAAATTAGATCACTTGTTCAAGAACATCGAGAGCTCAAATTAAGACTTAAATGCATAATTAATGAAGAGAAGGATGATATTTGGGATGCATTTGCGAAAAAGGTGGAGGTAGAAACACAAGATAATAAGAAATTACTCTATATAGAACAATGAAAAACAAGGAAAGTCATCAGGAATCAGTTATAGATTTGGAAGGGAAAAGAGGAGAAGTGAGGAGAAGCATCAATTAAATCAGGAAGCGAATGGGACAGTATTTTGATTAACTATTAAATGATGCATCCAATAATGACACTGGGGACACAATGATCAATTTAGGGGCCAATGATAAAAACCGCCAAAAACCACCCCCAAACTGGTCTGATGCAGAAGAAGCTTTAAAAGCTAAGATCAAAGGCAAATCTACTGGGTTTGATGAAATAAGTTCAGACATGAACAAAGCAGTAGGAATTAATGGGATATATTGGTTGTACACAGTAATACATGCTATATGAAAAGACAATCAGATCCTTGATGACTGGTCTTAAGGTGTAATAGTGCCCTTGTTTAAAAGACGAAACTGGAAAATGTTCGAGAACTATCGAGGAATTACTTTGTTATCCCATGGTCAAAAGATCTTGGAAAAAATAATTGTGAAAAGATTAGCCAGGCACTTAGAAAAAGCTTTAGAAGAACAACAACATGGCGTTAGACCAGGAAGGAGTACAATTAACTTGATATTTGCTGCAATAATTCTTAATGAGAAAAATCTTGAAAAAGGGAAAGTGTTAGTAATGGTATTTCTAAGTATAGAGAAAGCTTATGATAGCATTGCAAGATAAACAATTTGGGAATGTTTAGAAAGGCACAATGTCCCAAAAGACTTGATAAACAAGATCAAAATGCTGTATGAAAACACAAGGGCATGTGTAAGAATAGGTAATGGGGAAAGCAGATAGTTCACAACAAAACAAGGAGTCCAACAAGGAAGTTCACTGTCACCATTGCTACTCATCACAGGGGTAGACATAATCCTGAAGAAAACAAAAGAAGACATTGGTAGTGACACAAATGCCCTTGTATTTTCAGATAGTAGTGATGAAAAAAGGACTGTCTAAAGCAGCCACTTGCTTGAATAATCAGCCTCTACAAATTGCTGATGAATTTAATTATCTTGGTAGAATACTGAGTAAGGATAACAACAGCAACAGTGAAGTAACAAATAGAACTAGTAATGAAACCACTTTCTATGTACAAGTTAGAACACTACTGTGGGATAATTAAGTGCCCAGGAAGTGTAAACATATACTGTTTAAGACATACTTCATCCCAATTCTGACTTACGGAGTAGAAACATGCACCCTGTCCAGAAGAGAAGAAAGTAGGATCCAGGCATCCGAAATTAAGTTTATAAGAACAATGCTTCAAAGAACAAGAAGGGACTAAGTAAAAAATGAAACAAACAGGACAGAAGCTGGCATAGATACCAGTGCTACAAAATATTTGCAGAAGCTACGATAAGGATGGTATGGGCGTCTATAAAGAATGGGAGCTAAGAGGACACCAAAAGCTCATTTAAACAAGATTATCCCAGGGAAAAGACCCGTACGAAGACCAAAGAAGAAATGGTTACCCCATATCAAGCATGATATTTAAGACAAAATGCTAGACTAGAGACGGACTCATAAAGACCAACAATTCATGGACAGGAAAAGGTGGCGAGGGCTCGTTAACATCACCCGGACTGGAGCTGGAATTTGATGATGATGATGATGATGATGATGATTATAGGCGTGATTCTTGTTTGACCAAGAAATGAACTTCTTTAAAATTTGAACTTAAATGCAGAATTTTAGTATCATTGCATGTTTATGTTATTATAAATATATTCGAACATTCTAATATTAATACACATTGCATGTTTCAGCCAATTCACATTGTTTTATTATGGCTTTCCAACATTCATCCCATGCGCACAATTTCCAACACATGCGCATAATTACCCTGCAGGGTGGGTAATCGTGCGCAAATACATATTTGCTGGATTTTGAATTATAGTCCACCAAATTTTTTTTTGCATTAAATTTGTTTCTGCGTATCGGATGTAGAGTTATTAAGGCTCCCTTATTCATAACTGCCTGTGTGTTACCTACTATTAAATAATCACAAGACCAATTCTTTATTATCTGCGCACAATTTTCCCACTCTCCCTTAACACTTGTATTTGTAATATATTACAATTTATCCCACAGAGAGATTACCAACAAGGATTCTCCGGTGATTCGTGATATATATCCAATGTGTTCAATGTGTTTACTTAACCTTTTGAACTCCATTACCCTTAGCATATGCTTCCTGCTCCACTCCTAATTAATTTCTGCACTATGAATATCAGTAGGAAGTGACCACTGCAAAACAATCTAACATAAAATATGTCCTAATTATGTCATATGAAATATATTTCCAAGTCAGTTGTTGGATCATCATTGTCACTATCACTGCCCACTAACTGCTCTCAAATATCCAGTTACGTAAGCAAAGATGGAGACGCCATGCTTACATTCAATCTCTGGTCGATTGTATAAACATCGTTTGAATAGGGATCAGTTTGACTGGAGTTCGAAATCTGAACCAAGTTCAGTTGTCGTCCATGTTGTAAAAAAACTATTCTCTAGTTCCGAGATCAATTTGATCTCCAGTTCAGGATGTTCAATGTGGAAACAGCGCAAGATAGTAAGGATATTCGCCTATAGAGTGCACTAGACTCATCTCGCCGGAGCGAGCTTCATCTTTTTGTTTGTTTATTTTTCTAGGTTTTAACTTCAAATGAAAGTTTATTTTCATGTGTTGGTGATGAAAACCTATGTAGAACATAAGGGAAGTGCCCACCAGGTTTGCCTGAGCGGGAAAGATGAGACGAAGAAAGAAATGTAACATAGGCTTTAAAGGCCATTTTAGTGAGAAACAAGATGTACAGTAAAGAACATATAGCCTACTTTCTTCTAATTGCATGGGTATTGTTATAACTCTTTGTCCTTTTCAAGGAGTGTAATTGAATGTTGGTTGTAGTAGCTTGTTGAAATACAACGTACTATACGGATATTAAACATGAATATGAGGCGCCCTTTGCTAGTGCTACCTCTGTAAAACATTCATCCAATTCGGTTTCACCGTGTTTGAATTGATATGGGGAAATGATTTGCACACATACATGGCAAAGTATTGGGATGATGACCTTGTATTTCAGTCAAAAGATGCTTCTCACAAAAAGATGTGTTGTTGCAAAATTTGGCAGAGATCAAAATATGATTAGGTTGGTCGTAATTTGATTTAAACTTTTAACATTTGGGTGGCCGCCATTACGTTTCCGTCACGATGGCGGCAATAGAATACCTGACACTGAGGTGCCGTTTGCTAGTATTACCACTGTACCAAATGTCGTTCAATTCAGTTTCACCATGTTTGAAAAGATAGGGGGAATCTATTTGCACACATATATGGCTGCCACCCGCAACGTATTGGGCTGATGACCTTGTAGCTTGGTTAAAAGATTCTTCATACATAAAGGTGTAACGTTGCAAAATTTGGTAGAGATCAGATTATTAGGTTGGTCGTAATTTGATTGAAGCTTTTTACATTTAGGTGGCCACCATGACGTTTCCGTCCAGATGGCGGTGATATAAAACATTACACTGAGGTGCCCTTTGCTAGTGCTACCTCTGTACCAAATTACGTTCAATTCGGTTTCATCGTGTTTGAATTGATGGACGGAATCGATTTGCACACATACAAGGCCGCCATCCGCAAAGTATTGGGCTGATTATCTTGTAGTTTGGTCAAAAGATTCTTCATACATAAAGGTATAATGTTGCAAAATTTGGTAGAGATCAGCTGATTAGGTTGGTCGTAGTTTGATTTAAGCTTTTGACATTTGGGTGGCCGCCATTACGTTTCCGTCGAGATGGTGGTGATATAAAACATGACACTGAGGTGCCCTTTGCTATTTCTACCTCTGTACCAAATTTCGTTCATATCGGTTCCACCGTGTTCGAATTTATAGGGGGGGGGACAGACATTCAGAGTACACACTCACACACACCCTCACACACACACACACACATACACACACACACACACACATACAGACTCACACACAGACACACATTTTTTCGCCCTGTGTATATGTCATAAGTCTACAATCATTTTTTGCAAAAATCGATATTAGGCTAAAAATACGTTCCATGGACTTCAAATTCATGGCGTTTTCTTTTAACAATGAACTTGGCCATAGCTAAACACTGCCAATTAACGCGAGGAAACCAACTTAATGTGGCGTAAGAACACTAACACTTTCACATATTGATCTGTAGAAGCCTCGGGACTGTTCGTGAGGGAGCAAGTATTCTAGGGAGTGTTGGGCAGGTTTTGGCTGCCATGCCATCTGCCGGATACTCGCATAACTGAATTGGCCACTGCTCCATCTGTTGTGCATGGGAATAATTAATTTTACTTATTTTATTTCAAAACCTTACAAGATTTTAGGCGGTCGCCCCTTCATGTAACACGCACGGTCGACGACGGTAGTCTACCATCCTCCCGTTTGTTTCAATTGTGAGTTTTTGTTTTCACTTTCACTTTGAGTTTGATCGAGCATACAACTGAGTCCTGAAAAGAAAAGTACATGGCCATTGGCAGCATTAATAAAATTATTATAGTGTAAATATAGAAACATTTATTCAATAAAAGGCCAAGACAATGTATTAAAAAATTACTATTTTTAGAAAATAATGTAAAACCTATATAAATAAATCTCTTAGGTACGTAGAACCAATATATTTTTTATATATGTCGAAGAAACATGGGAGTTCAGAATTGATCATAAACTGTGAATAATAAGAGCGACAACGGTGGTGGCAAAATGAAAGAGCTTCAAAGGTAGTGTTGTGTGCTTTCGTGTGTGTGGATGTTGGGGGGAGAATAAGCAACTGGGTTATCAATATTGAATAAAATGTGTTAGAAATGAGGAAAAACTAAGATAAATATTTTAATTTTGTTTTGGGCGATCGGCAAGGAAATTGCACTACCGCTCGACTGCGCCCTTGGCACTTTGATGAACAATTGAGCGAAAACGTCGCCGTCATGAACCGCTACACCTCTGTCCTCCAGCGAAGGATATCGTACCTTGAGAATACATGTGTCTTTAGCGCCCTTTGTGACGATCAGAGGAGCTTTCTCTCTTTCTTCCTTTCTTTCTTTCTTTCATTCATTAGGACGCGACCGTATGAAGGTTAAGTATCTGGTAATGGTGCTGTGGCACACCAGTTGTGAACCACTGTACGAGAGTGTATTTAAGATAATATCATTAAGATTATATCTCCTACTACTCCTCCGCCGGAACGACTGCTCCCGAGCCGACCGACCCCGCTCCTTATATACACAACAGCGGTGTACGTGTACAAAGGCCGATCGGCACGGGCGAAGCCGCACAGCGAACGAGCGGTCGGGCTAAATGCTCAAAGCTTTATTGCTTTAAAATAAATACAGCCAAACGAACAATAGGCAAGTTAACAAATAACAATATCCCCCATCGGGGTACAAACAACATACCCTTCACTACCCAAGTCCTTCCGGAAACTCATAAACACTGGAAAGTTCACTTCACTTATCACTAGAGTAAATCACTCCACTCGTATACTTGTCTGTCAAAGCTGCCAGGGCGTCTTCAAATCGTAGAGTGTTCTCCAAGATCGCGTTCGTCGCAAGATGGAAGGTGCAAGACCCAGCGCCAAAGGCTGGTGGCACTTCCGCTCCTCGATCCGGCGGGAGGACCGAGGGGAACGGAAAGTTACTTGGCTAGTGCCCCTCGTCCACCCCCGCATGATCCGCGTCCTCGGCAGGCGAACTGGCGGTTGTATTTGTAAATTCGGGGGCGCTGTCGAGTTGGATGGCGAAGCTCCAGCCCTCGGTCAGCGCCACGTACAGCAAGATGGCCCAGTTGT
Organism: Meconema thalassinum; assembly: GCA_946902985.2. Taxonomy (NCBI): domain Eukaryota; kingdom Metazoa; phylum Arthropoda; class Insecta; order Orthoptera; family Tettigoniidae; genus Meconema; species Meconema thalassinum. The sequence goes on from OX336397.1 coordinate 152,085,390, forward strand.
ATGCGTATTTTTTGTTGACACACATCTAGGTTGGGCCACGCCGAGAGCAGGTATAACACCGTCTGAGCGTGATGGTCCCTGCCCATCGGCGTGTAGACCAACCGTTGTCGCAGATCAGCGGCGAGGTTCCACGCTCGCTGCACTGTGGGGACGGGCATCCCTTTGGGATAGTCTCAGGATGCCAACGTCCACCACTGGAAGCCTGCTTGATCCGAGTCGTCGTCCTCGTCGATGTCCGGTGGATGTTCTTGGTGTGGGCCGCCTGGTGTATTTCTCGAAATACACGTTCAGTCAGAGTTAGCTCTTGCTGCTCTTGGCTTTCATTTATTTATTTATTTATTTATTTATTTAATTTCTCTTCCCGCAGACACCAACAGCGAACCCTTACATTCTATTTTCCACGTGCACTTGCTTATGTTTTGTATAGGTCTGTTCAAGATATGCATCTTCAACGGAACCACTCTAGCAGCATCTTACAGCTACCCTCTGAAGTTCTTCAATCGCGTCAGGTCAAGAGGACTTCCTCTCTAATCCACCAGTCGTCGTGTTCGTCGCCAGCTAACTACTCCGTGAAGAAGCTTTACTTGTACAAGAAATTTTGTGTTTGTAATGTTTCCTATGCTTGTATAAATTCTTTTGTTTTCCTTCCCCTACCCCGTCGCCCGCCTACCTCTGCCGGGTGTGGTATCGCTCGCCCCTCCGCGCGCCGTTCAGCTCTCTCACTTCTCCTAGTTCGGCCGTCGAGTATACAGTGCAAAGTCCTCTCAGGGCCAGTCTCCTGTTTTTATGAGACGATTTTAAATTAGACGCCATGTCTACTTTTTAAAAACCAACCGTCTCCAGGAACCATCGCCTGCTCAACATGAAAACCTAGCTAAGTACAAAACTTCAAAGTTTTAAACAGATTTTAATGGTTTTTAAGGAGATGCTTTTAATAGAATTTCACAGACAGTGTGGAATTGCTCACTATTGTGCAATAACCGTCTTCGTGGGATTTTCTTGGTTAAGCTTTAGCTATCCAGGCTAGCTTTTTCAACATGAAATTTAGTACTTCTTGTACGAAATGAATGAGAATACTTTCTCACACCGAAGGATTCATGTTAATTTAACCTCTGTCTATAAAACTTAGCTTTTTCCTCCGTGGGAACTTTACTGCCTTATTTAACTGTCATCTTGGCTCTGGAACTTTACACATGAACCAATCTTTCTACCAGTCAAGCAATCTAGTATTTTCCACTCCAAATAAGGGAATACTTTTCCTCACCGAGGAATTCATGTCGCATTAACTGCTGTTCAAAACCTAATTTGCTTTCCACCGTGGGAACTTTACCTCAGCATTCAACTGCAACCCATAAAATTTCCAACGCAATAAACTTGTTCAAGCTCAAATTTAACTAAGTGTTCTACATAACTGCAATAACTTTTCGCCTTAAAAACTTTCTGTGGTGCAATAGTGAACTTTCCCAATTTGTCAACAGACTTTAGTGCAATACAGTGCTCGTTCAACTATCAACCGCGCCGCGTTCGTGAAAGCGATAAATCTGGCCATGACTTTATCCCTAAGTTTCTATTTCCAGTCCCTAAATCATCCTTTACTAACATAAATTAAATTAAAATCTTCATATATCTAAATACAATGAGGTCTCGCTTGCAATCAAGCGCCCTCTGAAATTTGTTCCATATTTCACATTATAATTCTGCGTAAACTTGTGGCTAGTCCACATTTTAAATTATCTTCCCTTGTATAATAAGGAATTGTACATTTTGCAAATTATAAAAGAGTTAACTAATTGTGTAATCCAGGCTTCGTTAATGCAACCTGTGCCCGCTTGCAACTTTTTCTTCTTTTCCTGTTATAATCAGGAACCTAACACATTTGTTCATAGCCTTTTCGATTGCCATAAAGGCATTCTAAAAGTGCTTGAATCATACCTAATCAATCTAAGTTATAACTACTTTGCAATTATTGTTACAAACTTTGAATTGCTTAATTTTAAGCACATTTTAAAACCTTCGTAAAGGTTTAGTGCTTGTTCTAAGTTCGAAATTTGTAACTACTTTGATATTGTCCATTGTAAACTTTTACTTTATTGGGTCTGAGACCCTCAAATGTTTGTAAAACCAACCAAGGAAAAAGTTCTTCTAACTTTAAAAACAAAATTCTAATTCTACCAATTGTTAATGTTCTAAATTTTATATTGTTTATTAAATAAATTATTTGTTTTTCTTTGCTCTTTATCTTTCCCGGTAGAATCACGTTTAGGCAGGACCTTCCCTTCCCTGATTCTTCCTTTAAGCTTAAGTTCTATTTAAGAAGAAACAACAATTTTCGTATCAGTAAAACTTTTACCTTTTGTTGCATTGGAGACAAAATTTCAAATAACAACAGTTTTAAAGTTTCACTTAGCTGATATAGCTAATTCTAGTAAATCATTGAAACAAGTACACCTCGCTCCGCTAGCTACCTATTTGTAGAGATTTCCTCTCTGAATCATGTTCTACTTTCAAAATCTTAATTTTTTAAAGTTAGGTTTGAGATCTTTCTATTTTCTAAACTCTTAGTCGGCATCCTGCTGGGTAAAACCTAAGCCTACCTTCAGAGCCAAAATTGGCATTATTGTAGGACTTTCACAAAAATAGTAAAATTATTGCAAAAAGCATTAAATTGCCTGATCCCTTCCCACTTCGGAAGCATTCGACTATTTGCCAGAAATACAACAGTTCCCAGATAAAAAAAATATCACGGCAAATTCAAATTATTTCAGCCTTTCAAAACGTTCAACAAAATCTAACCCTTTCGAAGGGAAAAAAAATAAATCGGTTTCCTTTAGTATACTTTGTCTTGCCAGACTACCACCCGTCCCCCTAGTACTGGAATATCGGCTTGGGAGGGAAAGTGCACTTACCAAGCACTTTCAGGCAACTTCAATTCAAGATGCGCTCACCGCTTCCCATGTGTGGGTCCCCTCTAAAGTTAGACGTCTCATAAGCTTTGCACGGCGAAATTCCGTTTAAATATAAATTTACTTAAAGTTTAGTGCTGGACTCTCATCCTATCTACCAATACTTGACTCTACGCCTAAACCCACCTCCTTTTCTCCCCTATCATCATCCCTTAGGGAGCGTTAATCCTCAGCTAAAACTTACCACCGCCTTCTAAAAAGAGATCCTGTCTGTGAGATCTTGCAGGAGCTTCAGCATATCATCGAAGCGTTCAGTGGTAACCATGGTAGTTGACGATGTCTGAGATTCAGCAGGAGATCCTTGGCGAGAAGTACTGGGCTCGTCCTGCGTGACACTAGAAGCTATTTTTCCTGCCAACAAATGTAATTTTTTTTTCAGCCTTATAGATGTCGTTATTTCAATATAATCATAATCGAGCCTAACTCTTGTTAATCGTGCTACCCTGAACATATGATCAACGTTAACCCCAGTCTCTAGTGGTGGGGTTTATATCGCAGAAAACGCCGTTGCATGCCGTCTTGGTATCCCCTCCACCACACCTATACTGTCATTTTCCGAGGGTCGGTGTTTAGCCGACGGTTTGGTGGGAGTTGATCTCACGTTGCATGACATGCAGGTGGTAAAACCTTCATTCTTCGTTGTAAACAAATTAATATGTCTTGTCCCCTCAGGACCTATAACGTTCATCTCAATTTATCCCTTAAATCACATTTTTTCAAAATAAAAAATCCTCAAGATTTTATAAAGCCTACGCCAATAACAGCCACCAGTAGCAATATTCGTAGTAAAAATAGGTCTCATCGTTATCTATTAGTATTGCAATTGCAGCTAATTGCATAACACTGCTTACTGTTGTGCTTCCTTTACAAGATAAATGTGCTATAATGTGGTAGTAATATACTCATCAATTTCAGAATGAGTCATATCCTTGATGCGCGACCAATTTCTGAGATATATGCGACTGATTATATGAAGAGATAGTGAATATCACCACTGTACCCTTTACAAAGCATGCTATAGTAAGCACTAAATTATTTCGGAGACCAAACAAGTAGTTCCGTTACGAACTAAAGAGGCTACTTTTCTTAAGATTCATGCCAATGATAAATCTACTTTGACCTATGTAGATTAATTCAAAATATACCTGAAATTCTAGCCCACTAGAGCACTACACTTGGCAGCCCTGTTGACTGAATATATTCTTAGCTCCAGCTCTTAAGGTACAGAATACACATACAAAATTTGGGTGAAGTCCATTGGATAGCATGGACGTTACATGCAGTTAGACATTGGATCAATCAGTGCGCGTAAAATCATGATGGCAAAAATGGCATGAATGTGTTGCTCAGAATTAATCTGAAATATTATGATCTATTATTGTGCCAAGTTTGGATAAAATCCATTTGTTAGCACAGAAGTTTCATGTGTTTAAAACTTGGACATGTCAGCAAGCTAAGAATCATGTTGGCAGCACTGAAGTATATTAGTTACTCCAAATTAATCTCGAATGTCAGGTACTATACTTGTGCAAAGTTTAGAGCTGTTGGATTGCATACAACCTGATATATTGGTATTAGGATAAAAAATAAAAAGTGCGCATATTAATAGTTGGCAGCTCTGGTGGCTCTTTAGAAATCGAATAATCATATCTGTTAAAGTACACATGGCACATACGATATTTGGTTGAAATCCAATTGATACTACAGAAGTTACATGCATTTAAAAATTGAACCTATCAGTATACCTAGAATCATGTTGGCAACACTGTCCTACACGGGCTCCTGGAATGATATTATCTATGTGTGCGCCAATATTGGGATAGTTCACATGCATATCTTCTAAGACATCCAACGTATGGCTCAAACTTCAAATGTGATTTTTGATCAGTAGGTAGCACCGACGTCATTTTCAATTACCCCGTAAAATATCCAGGTATAGATCTTCATACCAAATTTGATTTCGATAGCTGCACCCGTTTAGGAGTTGATAGGGGGAACACTCAGACAGAAGGAGAGACACACATTTCCCCGATCGATCTCATACGTAAACTTTTTCCTCAATTTTGCAAAATGTGAAAATATGCTAAAATATGCGTACGTGCATACCAAAAATATATAACGTGGATTTGTTAAACCTCAAACCCTAAAACATTCCGAAATCATATCATATGGGTGTACACAAAAATTGCATTGCCAGAACATGCACAAACCCCCATCCACTATAACAATTTCGGAACATATGAGTTTGTTGTTTACAATCCCCTCTCCCTAAGACATTCACAGGACATATCATATGGAAGTGAACCAAACCCCTCACTATAAAATTGAAAGAAAATATATTTGTTGATGTACTTACTCCTCTAACGATAACATTTACGGAATTATACAAATACCCTTTCGCTGTTAAGTACCCACAATATTTTATTCAGGTATGTGCAAAATCCTCTCTCTGTCTCTTCACTTGAAACCGTAGTTCGAATAACATGCTCAAAATATAATGTGAAACTTTCTTTATGTGACTAAGGATATTCAGCTTGTCTTAAAACCTTCTCTTTCAATGAAAACTTTGAACTATTTTAGAGCAATACATGAACTGTATCCTTTAATTATGATAGAAATATCAGTTAACTACTATATTTACCTTTTTCACAACTAAAACGCAAGGCAAATTTGCGTATTCCTAAATTGAACATGACTGATGGCCACTATGGGTTATGAGTCTTAAATCTTACCCCTATGCCGATTTAAATATTTTACAAGAATTAGGCTACCGGTCAAATTGTATTAAAATGTGTCTTCATGGTACTGAACCCATATTTAAAAGGGCCTAAGTGAAGGCAGGGGTCGGGAGTCGAACCTACAGCTCTCAAGTACGGAGGCGCCAAGGCTATGCGCTGGAAAATTAAAACTAACGGCATAGGGATGTGTATTAAGATTACAGCTATTGCCAGAATAAATGGGATGAGTTTTCGTTTATAAATAGCGAGGTTGTAAGAAGAAATATAAAACGCTATTTTATTAGCATGGAGAGGAATGAGATTTATAGACATTGGAAACTGGCCAGAACGACAAGTTCTATGAAGACGGCAATTGGGAAAATTCGGCTTATGGATGGCACTTTGAAGCGTGGTAGAAAGGAAATCTGACCACGTAAATGAAACAGGTTCATCATGTGACCACTTTTTAACCAATAGCAATATTATATATTGGAGGTCACCAACATTTTAATTATATTTTGAAATAACTTATAGAAAAGAATATGTGGTAAAAATGGAAAGCTGACGGTAAATGAAAGTTGATGGTATAAATTATATTTTGAGATTTAAAAGGATGAGACCGATATTTAAAGATGAAAGATTTTACAAGGTCGAATGCCAGAAACGCCATTTTTATAATCGCTATTAGAGCAGGGCAGAGGGCATTCTCTTCAAGTCTTCGAAATCGACAAGACGTATATTTCTGAAGCAGCGAAAGTTACATACAAGATTGAGAACGGGAAGAAAATACTATTGCGCGACTTCATAGAAGATGAACACCAATGAATCAATTACTATGAAAGCAGAAACAACAATTAATATATAAATCCAATAATTACGGCAGGAGAAGATATATGGAAATTTTTTGAAACAGCGGAGAAAACTATAGAGCGGTAACACCATTGCCAACAAGAAGAAACGTATGTCTACAATCTACAAGTACTGTATTACTCAAGAAATAAGGAATTTTAAGAAGATGTTATTGAATTTGGGGTCAACTAAGATATTTAATATGAATTACTCATCGATTGATATGGAAAGGAACTAAATCATGAAGGAGAACTAACTACTTGCAACATGAGGATTTCAGCAGTGACTTAGCTCACATACTAAGGCTTTGTCGAGGCAGGTGAAAATCCAACATCATGATTCACCAAATAACATCATATTCGCATCTACGACTGCAAGGTATCTCCTTGAATATCAAAAGGAATACCTATAATCTACAACAACAACAACCATTCGATGGAGAACTTCGAGATTGCTGTTCGCAAGAAGATCTCGCCAATGACACCGAGAGTATGCAGATGTCGCGGGACTCGAGCCAGAAGGGGACGGTGACGGCAGGAACTGGTTCTCAGCTGATGAACGAGGGAGAGAGAGGGAGTGAGCAGGTGGGATCCAGACACATGAGCACGCGACCACCCCAGGTACCGGTATCTCGGCTGATCGACATTCTACAGAAAGGCGGAGACAGCTGCGTGGGAGTAACAGGTCCTATTTGGATTCTGGGAACTGTTTTGGCATAAGGTAAAGAACACCCAACGAATACTCAGTAGTTAGATTGCAGTAATGTAGATTCCTTGAACAGACCTAGTTTTTGTGTGGCTAAATTGATCGACTTGTTTTTAAATCATTTTAATAGGTTAATTGAGTGAGGAGCACCGTTATTATCGTTTAAATGTTTATATAAATGTTTTGAGAACGTCGTCATTAGGATTTTGACGTATTTAAGATTGTATAGTCGTCATATTTCGTGACTGCAAGTGTATTAGATTGTTACTTGTATTTGCATAGTTATAGTGGAATATTTTAAACGTGCGTTAGTTCTGACACCCGAATAAGCAGAATGTCATTGTTGACATGATATATATATACAAACAATTTTATGGCAGAGATGTATTTTGGAAACTAGTATAGAGAGACAAGTCATTGTTCGGTTTTGTTGAGAACAACAATGAACTTATTGTCGGAAACCAGACTTATTAAGAAATATGTGCGTTATTTAAAATAATCTGTTGTATTGACACGGATAACAACGCTATATTGCAGTACAGAAAAATACGAGGTGTATAATGAAACAGTAAAGAATGAATTCTTGTAAGAAAAGAAAGAAATGTACAAGATGAAATGCATTTAAGATAGGCACACTTAAATGAATGAATGTAACGTATTTTTATTAAGCAAAGACGAGAATATTTAGACCGTTTGTATAATGTTAGAATGTTTGATGAACATTGGTTCCACATATGAAAGAGAAGTAATGAAATCGCATAATAAAAGGTTATTAAGTACAGTGCGTGGTGACAGATTTCTCATAATAAAGGAACAAGAAGGTAAATACAGGATGTTTATTAAGTATTGACGAAAGGAAAGGAACGTATAATCGGTAGAAGTATTGTAATTTGAACTTTATGACTATAATTACTGAATTTCGTAGATACCTAGAGTATTCAGAGAAATGGGATTATTATTATTATTGCATGTAGTTGAAACGAATATGAAGGCGTAGGAAATGACGCTACTTTGTGTTTTGTGGTTGATATAATGAGATGTTCCTAAGAAAGTATACAATAAAATGCGAAGGTATAATGGAATTCCGACTATGTTGTCGAGGTATAATATATGAAATAAATATAAAGGGTCACTATAATGAAGTAATGGAATGTAATGCGTGTAAGTAAGGAATCGTAGATCATCTGATATATCTTAGTCTTATATTTTATTAAACCTATTGAATGGATTTGTCAATTGAAGAGCAGTTTTTAGTTTTACCGTTTGAAACATTTGCTCTATGGAAGTAAAAGTAAAACCCTGATATGACATGAAAGTAGCAATATTATTATTATGAAAGATAAAAATGATAGTTGCGAGCAGAACTAGTGAGAAAACACATTATCGCGTAGCTAACGTTAATGGTGTTAATTTTGTAAATACACTGTAAATATTAATGTATAAAGTAATAATATAGAATGCCAATCCGAATCAATCGTATACGTAGAAAGTTTTAGAGTAGAGTAATAATGTGTGGAATGTATCATTTAGTGAGAGAATGTAGATGTATACCTGAGGTATATTTTCGAATGTTATAAGTACAGTATGAGCCACAAGTGTGACTACATAATTTTTAAATGATAATAATTGTCATTTAACATGGGAGAAATACTTTATTTCTCGTCGTTTTAGCCAAACAGACTTGTTATTAGTGACGAGAAGATCACTTCGTTTATTTGTTTTAAATATACTATATATTTAATTGTGAGAATGAAAGTTGTACGATGTGAGTGTAGACATGACAGGACGGAGTGTCCTACTTTTCTGATTTTTATTAATAAATTAGCAGGCGCTAGTTGGCGTTTGGCAGATCATTTTATAGAACATCTCGGTCTTCTATCTTTAATAATCAGAAAACGATAGTGCAGCTATTTAGGTTCTGGCGCTCATTGCAAATTTAAGTAACCGTTCACCCTCGAGATTCTAAGAATCTTGTCCTACCACATCCTGGTTCGTAGGAAGTTTTATTTTTGTAGATAAGTAGACGTACTATCGTATTTTTGATAAATATACCAGCATTCAGAGGTTACTAGCTATCCATCTAGCAAGGATCCGTTGATCCTTTCTAGCTGGGTATCAACGCCATATGTGATCCCTTCCATCCCTTAGGATAATAGGCGGTGGCTACGTCAGCTTCGGGTGCAGTACCAAACACCTTTTAGTGATTTCTGCACTACAAGAAAGCAAGCGAGTTGTTTTGGCCAACAGGTGAGAATACTTTTGCCCAGCTTACTGAATAAATGATAAACACGAAATATGGCATTTGTCTGTTGTGGGTTAAATTGGTTATATTTTACAACCTTTTAACAAAAACCCTCTTTTTAATTTAGTAGTTAAATATTAGGGATGTACAAAACGTACACGAAAATTCTGTTCCATCACATATAATTCACATGTGGCCTCTTCCCAGTGAGAATTAATATATAACTCAACAAATATACATTATGAATGAATCGAACAATGGTCTTACATACCCACTGTGAATTGCCATGTGTTCCATTAATATCCCACTTTATAACAAAACTTTTCTCGCCTTATACAGGATGATTCATAATTCCTATTACAAACTTCTGGGGGTTGTAGACGGGACTAAGTAGATCACAGTTTGAAGAGGAACCCTTGTCCGTAAATTTATCGTTTTTAGGATCACTTTAATTCTACAAAGCCCGCTTCACAGAATGCATATTACGTACATTGGCTGAGGGCACCCTATGCAGTTTCCTGATGTCATACGGTACGTATATCTTCTTTTTAGAAACCGTAGTGACAATGAGTCTGCTTTGACAGCAGTTGTTATCCTGTCAGGGCATGGTACACGACAAGACCGCATTCCAATGAAATCGTGTCGTCTGTTCATTAACAAACGATAGAGACATTGTGATCCAGTCATTTAGCAATACAGGATGGCGGCAAACACTTTCAAAGAGTACACCGATATGTTACTTATGTATGGCGAAGTTGGACATAAATGTCGAGCTGCACAACGCATGTATCATGAACGTTTTCCGCATTGCCCCACCACATCACATACCATTTTTGTGAGACTACAACAAAGCTGCGAGAAACTGGTCCATTCAAACCGAGGAGGGCTGATTGTGGTGCTCCACAGACGCGTCACACTGTCAACGTTGAAGAGGACGTCCTTCGTCACGTAGGAGAGGACCCGTCGACGAATTCGCGAAACATTGCCAATGCCGGTAATGGGTCCTAATCGACCGTCTGGCGTGTTTTTCGGGACCAGCAACTGCACCCTTTCAACCCACAGATAGTTCAAGCAATGGGCCCGGCAGATTTCGCACCACGTGCCAACTTCTGTGCTTGGTTTCTACAGTGTATTAACTCACTCCACTTTCTGCGTCACGTTCTTTTCGCCGATGAAGCTCAACTAACCATGAAGCTGTTTCCTTCACTACAGAGCTCTTTGTGGTAGCGTCGGCGTACACTGGGTCACTGTAGGGTCATGGAAAGATTGGTTAACGCAAGTACGGTGGTGAAAACCATGGAAAACCAGACGTGTAAACACATGCCTCAACTTGAAGTTGGATGTTGCCCTCATCAGGTCAATTATGCCTCCAGTTCCATAAAATTCTTGAGATATGTCTTCTCTTTCTTTCTTTCTTTCTTTCTTCAAAGATGCTAGTAGTATATCGAGGTTGTGGTGTTTGGTAGAGATAAATAGTTTCTAAGGTCTTCAACCAAGGAATGATTCTATTATACTCTTTGATAAAGACAACGAGTTATAATTATACTTATACATTTAGGATAAAGTAGGCTATATGTTCTTAACTGAACTTCTTGTTATTTTCCATGTAAAATTACATATTCTGTGTTTATAATTTACATATTTGATCAAAATTAAATTTTTTAAACATACTTTTTCTTTATTTATTTAAAATTACATATTCTGTGTCTTACTTTAAAAAAGTATTTTTTCGCAAGTAAAATATACGGTAATTTTAACCTGTCTGTATGACAACATTTGTTCACTAGAATCTTAGATACATAAAACGATTTTTCCAAGCAATTCATAAGCTGTTGAGAAAGGGCCAGGGAAGAATATCAAGAAATATATGAGTGAAGATAAGGGGATAGGATTTCACGTCACAACCTGCTGGAGACTCAACGGCTGGACGTAAGTTTATTTTAAATGTCGAGTTAGTGCCTGAGACATATAATAATATCAACATGCAAAATATGTGCTTATTTATGTAATAAATATGTAGGCCTAATATTACATTAAAAATCAAAATATGTAAAATTAATTAATTTTTTATATAAATTGTATATTACACATGATATTACTTGAAGATTCCTCATTTTATTCATAATATGTATTAACAAAAAAAAGTGTGGAAAGTGGCAGATAACCATGCTGTTCCTCCCCTTCAAACAATAACAATACAAGAAAAATGTTGTACAATAATTAATTAAGAATCTTTTTTACGAGACTCTTGCCGAGTCGGAAGAACTTGTTCCACTAGTTCTGGCGGCAGCGCACATTATTGAACAAACCCAGGTCTTGTGGGACGTGTGTATGACAACATGTTGCGCAGTTACACGTTAACGAACAGCAGGGTCACTATGTGGAACAACTCTTGTTGTGCATGCGTGTCTCTTGTGGAGTGGGGGATGTGCAATCGAGTGAAACTGATTTGTTATCGAAACGATACATGTCTCGACAGGGGTTCCTAATCAAAATGTTACCTGCATAGTCCCCTCTACATCCCCACTAAGTTTGTAACAGGAATTATGATTCACCCTGTATAAGTGAATTTGTTTGAGTCGCAATTACAAATTATTTGTATTTAAAATTTATTTTCCAACAAGATCTGCTCAAATAAACTACTTGAATATGGTTCTGTTTTATGCTCCGTATGCACAACTGAAATATTGTTTCTATACACTAGCCTATGATCTCAAACGTGTCACTTGGGTAAAATTCTTTGATCGCATGCTCTACGGTACATAATTTGGACTTCCGGTAGCTATCAATTAAAGTGTGACTCAGAATCTCTCTACGTACTCATGACTTGAAGTAACTCATAAATATAGCTTTCCAATATGAATTAACAGGTCATTTTTCAAAGCTCCTTAATCCAAAAAATTTGCTACTTAGCATATGAATAAAGCTTTTTGCCAGTAAGAGCTACACGAGTCTTCAAACACCCTTTTTAAGTGAAAACTGCTCTATATATACTACTTGAATATGACTTCTGGCGTCTAAGTCACATGCAAATCTCAACAAATACTTCTCGTGTAAATGTAGCAGCGCATATAACACTTCAGTTTGGCGCTAGACCAATAAGAATGACGCACATAAAAAAAATCTGGATATTGCCATAGAGCACAGTAGGGAGGAACTTATTTCTTAAGCAGTGTCCACCCCTGCTCTACACAGTTGAGATCGAGAACATATGCAGCCCATTCCGTTCTGTGACAATGCCAGCTCTGAGCAGGTGAACGTTTTCGTCCACGAAAGTGAAATTTTAGCCAAAATTGTCAGCATAGCCTTTACTAGAGGTGACCGGATAATATCTCTGTGGCGTGTGCCTGTCACACGCTCTGGGATGTAAGAACGACCAATAGGTTAGAGACTACTACGACACTTGGCCAGCAATATGCAAAACTTATGTTGAAGGGTGTGCGCGTGAGGAACATGTGTGTGGTTATTAGCCAATATGGATCATCGTGCCTATCATTAATCCATCTTTCGCAGAGAAACATTCCGGCATGTGTTTAACAAAAAATTATTTTCCAAAATAGATTCTACAAGTACAACAATCCAAGATAGAAATGTTTTTTATACAGTGTGGTCCACCCGCCCCTTATTATTTAGTTTTATGAAACCCAACTAACACTGCATTTCTCTTGATGGTCGATATTGCTCTGCCCTCTGACTGTGTGACAGCAATGGAATTGGGTCATGGGTCCAGCAAGGAAAAACCGACCTTAAACTTTTCCCCGCCAACTACTATGGCCCATTCTACTAACATATGACTTATTGCTCTTTGAAATAACACACATCCACGTAATACGATCGAATTAATAGCTTACTCCACGTGATCTGTAATAGTAGAAAGTTAAATCAACACCATAAACCGTGATTGAAGACTTTGAGATGGACTTAAACGTTTGAGGTGGGACGGCTACAGTAACAACTGCAAGTGCAGCGCGCGCTGTGTACTATGCTTTGGTGGCTGATTCGGTTAAAGCATGGCCGTAGAAGGCGGGCGAGAATGGGTAGAATGGTGCATCGAATCCAGTGATAGGCATACTCTTTTGAATGAAAGCCTACGCTCCATTTTAGTGGGGATGTAACTACTTTGCCACATTCATTCCCTTACGATGTATTTTTGTGAAGAGTGGGTTGAATTTTGCTGGTTTATAAAGGGAATACGACCGAATTGATAGCTTTTGCCACGTGACCTGTAATGGCAGAAAATTAAAAAACTGCCATGGACATTAACATAACATATCGACGTGTCGCTCCAGAGGTCCAGGTTCGATTCCCAGTTCTGCCAAGAAATTCAATACTGGTCTGAGGGCTGAAATTGGATACACTCAGCTTCGTGAAGCAAATCTGTGAAGAGGTGGGTTCGATTCCCACCTCAAGAACCCTTGAAGTGGTTCTCTGTAGTTTCCCACTTCTGCTCCAGGCCATTGCCGGGACGGTTTCTAACTTAAGGCCCCGGCAGCCTCCTTCCCCATCCTCACCTTAATTGCTAATACATACATAATACAGACACCACTATAGACAGGTTATCACAGGAATTCTACACACACCCAAGTACACGGGGCGAAATGACCGCAATGTTCTAGCGCCTTAATGAAACAAAATTCTGATCGCCAGTGCTAGCATCGAAGTATACGTATTCCTTAAAATTTCCCGTGGTATTATTTTGTTCGGGGTCTACTCAGCCACGGGTGATCCAAATGAGCATGCAGGGTTCGATTTCCCCTTCAACCATCCTCGAAGTGGTTTTCCGTGGTTTCCCACTTCGTCTCCAGGCAAATGCCGGGATGATACCTAACGTAAGGCCACGGCCGCATCCTTCCCTCCTCCTTGCCTATCCCTCCCAATCTCCCCATCCCTCATAAGGCCCTCGCTTTGCAGGTGAGCTGCCTGCGTGAGGTGCTCGTCCCACCTCCCCAGTTGTATTACCGTCCTATGTTTCAAGCTCCAGGGTCTTGGGTGACAATCTAATCGGACCATATTTCTACGACGGCCATCTTACGGGAGCACGCTACCTTCATTTTCTGCAAAATGAACTCCCACAGTTGCTGGAAAACGTGCTACTGCGCGAGCGATTGCGAATGTGGTGGCAACAGGATGGGGCCCCACCTCACGGATCATTAATCGTCAGGAACCATCTTCATGATACATATCCAAATAAATGGATAGGAAAAGGAGGACCTGTTCACTGGCCTGCCAGATCACCCGATCTTACGCCACTTGACTTCTTCCTGTGAGGTCACTTAAAGCGGGTAGTATAGGCACAGGAGCCAGAAGATCCTGACCACCTTCGGCAACTAATCACCCAGGCATGTCAAGCTGTTACACCTCAGATGTTACAGCGTGCAAGACTGTCTGTAATACGTCCTGCTGAAATCTGCATCAACCAAGGTGGTCAACATTTCGAACACTCGCTACACTGAATATGCAGAGTACCTACAGGGGGGTGTGGTGGCGCAGCGGTCAAGCTATTTGCCTCTCACCAACGCCATGTCCTGTGGTTCGAATTCACGTAAAATGGAGATCCCGTGGCTTATGATCGCGAGATTAACTGTCACGCTAAACTAAGAGCTTTCTTCCTTTTCTTCGTACAGACCATTATGTCATCGTCTAACCTGCCTAAGTAGCATCGAATAAAAACGGTACTTTTCAGGACTAAATAAAAATTCGTTCATTGGAACAGGTAGATATGTGTCCGTAGTGCAGCTACTGAAATGGCATTAAGCGAAAAAAAGAAGGAACTTATTAGCTTTGGGATCGAACCTGCCACATTGCAGCATGGCTGACGTTACAGCAGAGAAGCACGATTTAACCACCTTAGCTACCGTGAGCCGTGGTGGGCCACTCTCACGTACTGAGTCTATTTGTAGTCCTCAAAGACACTTCATGTCTTTCGTAAGGCAGTGTTGTTCGGATGTGTCGATTTACACATTCGATATAGTTGATGGCAATGAAATAACACTGCTGCCAATGATTTCGACTATATTCGCGAGCATGAACTCAACCGTCAAGTTGTACTAGGCCGTAAATGAGTAAGTACTAATGTTTTTAGGACGACTATGATATACGCGTTAGTTGGGTTGCCTTCCTCCACTAACCCAACTAACTTCGCATTTCTCCAGATGGTCGATATTGCTCTGCGCTCTGACTGTGTGACAGCAATGTAATAGGGTCATGGGTCTAGCAAAGAAAAACCGACCTTAAACTTTTCCCCGCCAAATACTACGGCCCATTCTACTAACATATGACTTACTGCTCCTTGAAATAACACACATACACGTAATACGATCGAATTAATAGCTTACGCCACGTGATCTGTAATAGTAGAAAGTTAAATCAACACCACAAACCGTGATTGAAGACTTTGAGATGGACTTAAACGTTTGAGGTGGGACGGGTACAGTAACTACAGCACGTTTAGCGTGCGGTATCTACCATGTGTTGGTGGCTCAGAGGGTTAAAGCCTGACCGTACGTGATGGGCGCGCTCGGGTAGAATGCTGCTTCGAATCCAGTAGTAGGCATACTTTTTTGAACGAAAGCCCACATTCCATTTTAGTTGGGATGTAACTATATTGCTACATTTATTGACTTACGACGAATTTTTGTGTAGATTTCGTTGAATTTTGATGATTTATCAAGAGAAAACGATCGAATTGGTACGTTATGCCACGTGACCTGTCTCTTCTCTTCTCTTAGTCGTTTACCCTCCAGGTTGGTGGAACCCACCGACTCAGCGAGAGAACTCACCACTACCGCCTCTACGGGCAGTGTCCTAGAGCTGGGAACATCTAATCTGAGGGGATACAACTGGTGAGGTGTGATTGGCAACTCGTCCAGGCGGCCTCACCTGCAAAGCGAACAGGGGTCTCATGAGGGAAGGGAATGGATGGCCAGGATGGATAGGCAAGGAAGAGGGAAGGAGGCGGCCGTGGCCTTGAAGAAGGAACCATCCCGGCATTTGCCCGAAGACGAAGTGGAAAACCACGGAAAACCACTTCGAGGATGGCTGGGGTGGGAATTGAACCCCCTCTACTCATTTGGAACACCCGAGGCTGAGTAAACCCCGTTCCAGTCCTCATACCACTTTACAAATTTCGTGGCAGAGCCGGGAATCGAACCCAGGACCTCTGGGGCGGCAGCTAACCATGCTGACCGCTACGCTACGGAGGCGACCACGTGACCTGTAAAGGCAGAAAATTTAAAAACTGGCATGAATATTAACGTAACATCTCGAAGTGTTGCTCCGGAGGTCCGGGTTCGATTCCCAGCTCTGCCAAGAAATGTAACACTTGTCTGAGGGCTGAAATTGGGTACACATAGCCTCGTGGAGCAAATATGAGAAGAAGTGGGTTCCATTCCCACCTCAGCCACCCTGGAAATGGTTTTCAGTGGTTTCCAAATTCCGGGACGGATTCTATCTTAAGGCCACGGCCGCTTCCTTCCCAATCCTTAATTGCAAATACTCACATCATTACAAGCCCGCAATAACTCAGCTTATCAGACAAATTCTACACACACACACACCCAAGTAAACGGGGCTAAATGTTCTAGGCCCTCAAATGAAACAAAACAACATATCGAAGGATATTCTGATCGCCAGTGCTTGCATCGAAGTATACGTATTCCGTAGAAATTCCCATGGTATTACCTAGGTATTAGCATACTTTCGATTTTTGCAAACTATGAAAGTGGACTTATGAGATCTTCACAGGGCCAAAAATCGTGTGTCTGTCTGTGTGTGTGACTGTGTGTGTGCGAGTGTGTGTACTTTGAATGTCTGCCCCCCCCCCCCCCCCCCACTTATCAATTCAAACGCGGAGAAACCGAATTGAACGAAATTTGGTACAGAGGTAGAACTAGCAAAGGGCACCTCAGTGTCATGTTTTATATCGCCTCCATCTTGACTGAAACGTAATGGCGGCCACCCAAATGTTCAAAGCTTAAATCAAATTACGAATAACCTAATCATCCGATCTCTACCAAATTTTGCAACAACATATATTTATATGGCGAGCGTCTTTTGACTACACTACAAGGTAATCAGACCAATAGTTTGCAGATGGCGGCCATGTATGTGAGCAAATCGATTCCCCCTATCAATTCAAACACGGTGATACCGAATTGAACGATATTTGGTACAGAGTTAGCACTAGCAAAGGACACCTCAGTGTCATGTTTTATATCGCCGCCATCTTGACGAAAACGTAATGGCGGCCTCCCAAATGTTCAAGCTTAAATACATTACGACGAATCTAATAATCTGATCTCTACCAAATCTTGCAACAACATACTGTACCTTTATGTGTGAAGCATATTTTGACCAAACTAAAAGATCATCAGCCCGACAGTTTGCATATGGCGGCCATGTATGTATGCAAATCGATTCCCCCTATCAATTCAAACACGGTGAAACTGAATTGAACGAAATTTGGTACAGAGGTAGCACTAGCGTAGAACACCTCAGTGTCATGTTTTATATCGCCACCATCTTGACGGAAACGTAATGGTGGCCACCCAAATGTTCAAAGCTTAAATCAAATTACGACTAACTTAATCATCCTATCTCTATCAATTTTGCAACAACGTATACTTGTATGGCGAGCGTCGTTTGACTGAGCTACAAGGTCATCAGCCCATTAGTTTGCAGATGGCGGTCATGTATGTGTGCAAATTTATTCCCCCTATCAATTCAAACACGGTGTAACCGAATTGAACGAAATTTGGTACAGAGGTAGCACTAGCAAAGGGCACTCCAGTGTCATGTTTTATATTGGCGCCATCTTGACGAAAAATTTATGGTGGCCATCCTAATGTTAAGAGCTTGAATCAAATTACGACCAACCTAATAATCTGATTTCTACCAAATTTTGAAACAACATACCTTTATGTATAGAGAATCTGATGACCACACTACTGGGTCATCAGGCCAATAATGTGCGGATAGCTGCCATGTATGTGTGCAAATCGATTCCTACTATCCATTCAAACACGGTGAAACCGAATTGAATGAATTTTTTTTACAGAGGTAGCACTAACAAAGGGCACATCATATTCATGTATAATAACCGTAAAGCACGTTGTATTTCAAGAAGCTACTACAACCAATATTCAATTATACTCCTTGAAAAGGACAAAGAGTTATAACCATACCCATGCATTTAGGAGAAAGTAGGCTATATGTTCTTTACCGACCAACTTGTTTTGTTATTAAATTTTAACAAAAATTCTTAGCATATCTTTAGGCCCGTATCACACGACACTCGCCTGGCAAGGAAGCTGCTGTGATCGCTGGTACAAAATCCTGTATGATTCTGTTCTCTTCGTCAGTACACCTGCTTGTATGACCGAAGTGTATCACACGCTAGCTTTTTGTACGCTAAGTTGTATGAAATAAAACATTGCGAAGGGCTGTCGTTTGAGGGCTTTATTTGCAGTTCTTTCGCCTTATTAACGCAAAGTGGTCGCGAAAATTGCTTTAAGTAAATTAGAAAACATGCCAGGTACTGAATGAATGCATTCCAATCAATATTTAAGATCTAACTGTAATAATTGAATATTTTACCATACGCGTTAATAAGAAGCGCAACAAATACCTCGAGAGTGTGTTGGAAATGTGTGCAAGTGTTATTGCGTCCGCTCGCTCTTTCGAAGATCCCGGGTTTAAGACCATCCAATGGCAGATTTTTTAAATTCTTTTTAACTATTTTATTATACCCTCCGAGCCTCCGTGGTTTAGGCGGCAGCACGCCGGCCTCTCACCGCTGGGTCCGTGGTTCAAATCCCAGTCACTCCATGTGAGATCTGTGCTGGACAAAACGGAGGCAGACAGGTTTTTCTCCGGGTACTCCGGTTTTCCCTGTCACAATTTCATTCCAGCAACACTCTCCACTATCATTTCATTTCATCTGTCATTCATTTAATCACTGCCCCAGAGGAGTGCGACAGGCCTCGGCAGCCGGCACAGTTCATATCCTCGCCGCTAGATAGGGGCTTCATTCATTCCATTCCTGACCCGGTCGGAGACTGGAAGCAGGCTGTGGATTTTCATTTTCATTATACCCTCCCTACCTCGTACAGCAAGATTTCAACTTGGTTTTGTTCGCATTATCTACGAAGACGATAGGGAAAGTTATTTTCTTGTCTCATTTAAATGGTTATTTTCCCTAAATACTGTTCATAACCATGGATGGATACTATTAGTTATCATTAATATTTTTTAGTCGGTTTTACCTTCCAGGTTAGGTTTTCCCACGGACGCAGTGAGGGATCCCATCATTACCGCCTCTACGGGCAGTGTCCTGGAGCTTGAAACATCTCATTTGGGGATACAACTGGGGAGGTGGGATCAGCACCTCGCCCAGGCGGCCTCACCTGCAAAGCGAACAGGGACCTTTTGAGGGATGTGAATGGTGAGGGAGATAGGGAGGGATAGGCAAGGAAGAGGTAAGGAGGTGCCCGAGGCAGTACGGTAGGTAACATCCCAGCATTTGCCTGAAGGCGAAGTGGGAAACCACGGAAAACCACTTTGAGGATGGCTGAGGTGGGAATCGAACCCCCTCTACTTCATTGGACCACTCGAGGCTGAGCAGACCCCGTCCCAGTCCTCATATCACTTTTCAAGTTTCATGGCAGAGCCGGGAATCGAACCCAGGACGTCCGGGGTGGCAGATAATCACGCTGACTACTACGCAACGGAGGCGACTCTATTCGTGATAATTAGAATTTTATTGGTTCAATATTTATAATAATATGACACGTTCTGTAATTACTGGCTTGCTGCGAGGCTCAGCGGTAACGTTCTCGCTTGCTGTGTCTAAGGTTGCAGATTCGTATCCTGGCGCAGTCAGCTGGCATTTGAGGGTGCGCAAATGCGAGGGAGCCGTGTCAGTAGATTTACTGGCACGTTGAAGATCCCCTTCGGAGCAAAATTCCAGCACCCTGGCGTATCTAAAAGCCAGAGCAGTTAAAAGGGACGTAAACCAATAGTTATAATTATCTGTATTTACTGTATGTTTGGGGCAGATGACCTCGTAGTTTCGCCCCTTAAAACCTCACAATCTAACTATTACTGTTAGTGTATAGCAAGCGCTTTTCGCACAGACGCCGTTGAAAAAAATTATAGTTTCGGTTTGATGTATTTATTCGTGAGCCTACCCAAATAACAAATTTATTTGTTATGTGGGTCGTCTGAGTGAGTCGGAGTTTTCTTTTAAACAAAGGTGGTCAAAATTTCGAACACTTGCTACCTTGAATATACATGATACCTTGCTTTCGTTCTACAGATCATTATGTCGTCGTCCAATCTGGCTGCGTACCATCGGATAAGTACGGTCCTTTTGAGGACCAAATAAAATATCACTCGTTGGAACAGATAGATATGCGTCCATAATACATCCACAATAAACGACATTAAGCAAAAAAAAATGTACTAGTTCAAGATTCGAACCTACTACAATGCGACTTCGTTGCCGCTACTCTAGCAATTCTTGATTTAGCCACCGTAGCTAACGAGAACCATGCTGAATAGCTGGCACGTATTGAATCTATTCGTGGACACTTCCTGTCAAAACGTAAGAATGTGTTATTCGGAGCTCTAATCATTTCAATCATGCATTATATTTGAGGTGATTGAAAGAACACTGCCACTATTAATTTCTACTATATTCGCGAGGATGTACTCAAAGGTAAAGTTGTACAATGGACGTGAAGGAGCAGGTACGAATGTTTTTAGGATGACTGTGATATACGCGTTAGTTGGGTTGCCTTCCTCCAAAAAAAATAAGGGGCTAGTGGACCACACTGTATACTTCAGGAGTGTGAAATTGGACCACTATGGTACAATATGTGTGTCTTCAGTTGACCCTTCTGAGTGAAGGTTCCTCCACATGTACCACAGGAATATCGCTTGATATAATGTGAGTTTCCAAATTATTTTATTGAGTAACCTATGATCCGCACTAACAACATGAATACGGTATTAGCCTACAAATGATTGCATCTTCAAAATGCTTTTCTCAGCACATATTGCATCTCATTATCTTTAGGAATGAGTCACTAAACCGCTACGGAACAGCATGTGTGGCTTAGTATAATATTTAAGCTCTGCGTATATTTGACGGATGTGGTAAAGGACCACTATGGATCATCTCGTGCGTCTTCTGGGAACTTTTCAAAGAAAACTTTGCTCCCCATGTACCACAGGAATGTGGCATGCGACCACTATGGATCATCACGTGTTCCTCAAGGCCAACTTTCCGCGTAAAATTTTCTCAACATGTACCACAGGTATGTGGCTTGCGACCATTATGGAGCATCACGTGTTCCATAAGGCCAACTTTCCGCGTAAAGTTTGCTCAATATTTACCACAGGTATGCGGCTCGAGTCGACTATGAATCCTCATGTGTTTCGTCAAGTTGCGTTTCTGAGTGAACTTTGCTCCACATGTATCACAGTAATGTGGCTCCACTCCACTATGGATCGTCACGTGACTCTTCAGACTACTCTTCATCGTAAATTTTACTTCACATGTACCGCATGAAAATGGCTTGATATCACTATGAGTATTCACATGTATTTTTAAGTCGCTTTTACGCAAAAAGTTTGCTCCACATGTACCACAAGTATTTGGCTTGAGACCACTATGGGCCATCTCGTGTTCATTAAGGTGACTTTTCTGTCTAAAGCTTGCTCCACATGTACCACAAGTATGTGGCTTGAGACCACTATGGATCATCTCGTGTTCCTTAAGGTGACTTTTCCGTTTAAAGCTTGCTCCACATGTACCGCAGGAATGTGGCTTCAGATCGCTATGGATTAACATGTGTCTTTTCAGACCACCCTTCTGGGTAAATTTTGCTCCACATGTACCACAGGAATGTGGCATCAGACCACTAACACTCATCACATGTTTATTAAGGTCACTTTTCCCCTTAAAGTTAGCTCCACATGTACCATAGGAACGTGGCTTGAGACCCCTATGAATCCTCATGTGTGTAGTCGGGGAACTTTTCTGATTGAACTTTGCTCTACATGTTCCGTAGGAATGTGGCACAGGACTTCCATGAATCTTCATGTGTAACTTCAAATCCTCCTTCTTAGCAAAGTTTGCATTGCAAATTATGCATATGTATGGCATCATACCGCTATGGGTTGACGTCATTTTGTTGTTAACATTTTGATTGAGTGAGGCAACGAATCTATCTCTTGTTAAAGTGATCTCCGAATTGTGGTCGTTTCTGTAAATAATTTCTAATGTTAGTACGAGTAACACACCCACTTTCATTACAATATCAAAAGTTACATAGCACAATGCCGGATAAGTATACAAGAATTGTCTGTATTCGTCGACATAGATTTAAACGCCGAAACTAGGTGCGTATGTCGATGCTCGGAACTAGTCCGTCAGGTTTATTTTTTAGCCTCATGTAACTTGCTTCGGCGAATAACACAGTTTACATATCGGTACAATACTGTTGACCCACTGAAAAGCATTTTATTTCGCTATGTTGGCTAACAAAGGAAACGGAATAATAACTTAGCGGTCAAGAGATATAACTAGTGAAAACTAATTTGCAATTTGCATTAATTTGCATGTTTTCCTTCAATACTAGAAAGTGAGCTCGTTTCTACACTTCAATCAAATGGTGTTCGTGCAGTCGATATATATTATACAGACAATACTGTTTTTTACTGTATGTCGCAGTTTTTGGATTTATGGTTCTTCCGGATGAACTTGTTAATCCTTATACAGCAAGAAAAAAGTGCTTTTGCCAGTCAACATGATCCTTTATCGTCTCGATTAAGAGGAAAAATAAAAATTGGGTGCACTATACTAAGTACGAGAGTTGAGGGGTAGGAGGGATCCTATCCTAGGGGTAATTGAATAGGCAACCCATCATCCAGGGACAAGGCCGTGCGTACTCCCGAATATGTAAGCGGGAAAAGTCGTGTGTGGGCTCAAACGAAAGGGTTCCATCCCCTCTATCAATAAGTCAAGCCTATTCCATCTTAAGTTAAAAGCATCCATACCTCCAGGGAATATAAGACTGTTTTAGAGAGCATGCGCAATTGAGGCTCTTTCAAGATGACGGATTTTTCAAACCTCATGGTAGATGCCTCCAAATCCCCTTCCTCCCCACTCCCCTTACCATCATCCAGAGAATTCGCTAAACTTCGCAACAGGTTTTTCCCAGATTTAATGCGATTTTACACAAAAGTCCACCATTGCTTCCACCTACTTGCGGTAGGGCCATCTCTGTTGATCTCGGTTGGTCAGTTTCTCCTTTCTTCCAATTTATTTATCGATTGTTTTATATTTATGTTTTTATTATTATTGATTCTCGATTTGTCATTTATTGATGAGCTCATCGTCATCATCATAGCAAACACTCGTATCGAGTAGGTTGACCATCCAATCCGGAATGTCTCTACATCGGTGATTTGGGAGGTGACTATAAAGCCCATTGTGGAAGACACAATTTGCCGCAGTGATGACAGGTGGTCCCAGGTGGGACATCCGCGTTCCTTCCATTTATTTTAATGAGCACTCTGACCTTTCTGCGCTGCCTCTTATCCTCTACTGTTTGTCGGCGGTTACCATCAAAATATATTGCACCATGATGAACATAGACATAGATTTAAACTCCGAAATTAAGTGCGTATGTCGATGCTCGGAACTTGTCACCCAGGTGAATTTTTTAACCTCATGTAGCCTCCAAATCCTTCTCCAGGGCTGGTTGGTAGAGGGCCTGGGTTTTACTGGTGTTAACTTTGAGACCAATCTTTTTGTATGCCGAAGACAGGAAGAGCGAACAAGGGCTAAGCTCTCCAAGTTATGAATATCAATGTGACACATTTGCATATTAGCTTTCAGTACGTCTTTGAATCTCTTCCACTGACTTCCCACAGAGTGTTTACCCTCTGTTAATTCAGAAGTAAACACCACTTTGGGAATGCGATTATTGGGCATGCAGATTACGTGTCCTGTCCATCTCTGCTGAGGTTTTATAATCATGGCTTCAATACTAGTAGTCTGTGCTTCTTCGAGAATGCTCGTGTTTGTACGTCTGTATTGCCTTGTCACATGAGGAATTCTCCTCAAGCATCGCTGGTGATATTGCTCCAGCTGTTTGAGGTGTCGTCAATAGCATGCCCAAGATTCAGATCCATAAGTTAAAGTGAGAACTACAACTGAGTTGTACACAAGGATCTTCGTTGCAGCATTGACATCATGGTTGTCAAAACTTAGACCTTAGACTTAAAAAGGATGCCCCAGCACAGTTCATCTTGTGTTGAATTTCGGAATCTATATTAGCACTTGATGACAGGGTGCTGTCAAGATAAGGGAAGGTGTTAACTTCTTGAAGCCTCACTCCATCAATGTTGACAGTAATGTTTCATTTTCCTAATCCTTCTCCTGGGCTGGTTGGTAGAGGACCTAATTTTACTGGTGTTAACTTTGAGACCAATCTTTTAGAATGCCGAAGACAAAACATTCAAGATTTTCATGAGTTGTTCCTCTGATTGAGTTACTCCTGCAGTATCATCTACGTGCTGTAACTCAACCAATGCATCAGAAGATGTTCGAGTAAGTTATTTGTATACCTAAAGGAAGATCGTCAATGACTAGCTTCATGACAGGGGAACGTACAGAGAAAACAATGTAGGGGAAATCAGACATCCTTGTGTAACGCCAGTATTAAATATGGAATGGCTCTCCAACAGAGTCGTTACCAATGACAGTTGCCGTCATATTTGTTAAGAGCAGTTTTAAGATGGTAATAAATGTTGGTGGAATACCATACAGTGCTAAAATTTTCCATAAAGCTTCACGGTTTACCGAGTCATACGCCTTAGTGAGGTCGATTAAGGCAATATAAAGAGGTCTATTTTGTTATCTACATTTCCCTTGAAGCTGTCGAGCTGTGAATATCATATATGTGATTCCTCTAGAAGACCTAAAACCACATTGGCTCTCTGCAAGTATTTTTTCCACCAAAGATAGAATGGAGCCAAAATACGAGTAATAAGCTTTCCGAGGCATTATAGTAATGATATGCCATGATAGTTGGTGCAGTCTGTCCGATCACCTTTCTTAAATATGGAAACTATCAGACTATCTCTGAGATCAGCAGGTATTTTTTCAGTTCTCCAAATAATAACAATAACAAAATCACGTTTGTGGCTTATGAGTTCCTCATATCCTTCTTTGAGAGCTTCTGCTGGTATACCATCAGAACCTGTGGATTTTTGTCGCTTTGTTTGACTAACAACACAATGAACCTTTTCTAGTGTTCGCAAGGAGCCGACATCTTCCCAGATGGGTGCTTCGTCTATTATGTCATACACATGTTCATCAACAATTGAATCCTGATTCAAGAGGTCTTCAAAATATTCTTTCCACCTATTCATGATGGAATATTGATCTTATAGAAGTGTACTTTTGTCACTGGACCAAAGCGAATTTCTGCTGAAAGTGGTGGGACCATAAACAGCTTTTGTTGCTTGGAAGAACTGTCGCAAATCTTTGTCCACTGAATATTGCAGTTATTTAGCTTAGGATGTCCACCATGCGTTTCTATGTGCACAAGTTCTTCTTCGGACATTTGCTTAGGCAAGGCAAAAGGCTCCTTCACAACACGGGAATTCATATCATTCCAACAAGAATTCTCGAAAATTCTCCATACCTAACAAAATTCACCAATACCTACCTAAATTTACACAGTATCTCCAAATTTACCCCCGTATTCACCTAAACGTTTTTAAAATTCATCAAAACCACCGATTTCCCCTAAATTTTTCGATTTGACAAAAATTCATCAGGACATCCCCAGGATCTACCTCATTTTTTTCAAATTACCACCCAGATGGGTCCTCCCACATCCAACGACACGTTTTGGATGATCGAGCTGCCAATGGTGCCGATGACCGAAATGCCACAATCGCCCACCAAGAATTACGCACACACAAATACACGGGGCTGATAACTGAGATGAAACAATCCCCCAACATGAATTGCTCGCACTCAGGGACACAGAGCAAAATGATCGAGTTGTTTCATGTCCACTCTACAGCGAACTAGTCAACCAGTTTCCCAGACCGTGACAGATGCCAATTCAGCGGGAATACAACACCGCTTCAAACCCGTACTTATCAGAACATGCCATCTCCATTCAATGTTAAAAATACAAATATGACTTTCACCGCAAATACTCTGGTTCGATTCCCTCCTCTGCCAAAACTGGAACAGGATCCACTCAGCCTCGTGAGGCAAAACTGAGACGAGGCGGGTTCGAATCCGACCTCACCCACCCTGGAAGTGGTCAACCACTATATAAACCTAGATACCTCCGATTTTCCTCCAAATTCAACCAGAATTCAATCGAATCCAAAAATGCCCACACAAATAAACGAAATCAACTCGCAATTACCCAAATGTATGGGTTCCACAAGCCCATGGAGCTGTACCGACAGGTGGATGATGTATCGATATCAGGAAGTGAGGCAGTGGATGACGTCATAGGACGACAGAGAATTTTCTCCATGATCCCCTATTATCAATTAGTACTGAGGCCTCCTGTTCTTCTAAACCTCTCATTTTGAGATCATTAAACTCTGAATTCATCGATCACCTCCTAGGTCGCCCTCTGTTACTCTTACCCACTACAGCCAAATTCACTAACCTCTGAGGTAATCTCACTTCCTGCCATTCTCATCACAGAACCCACCATATACGTCGGCTCAAACGAACAACTTTATCTAACGTGTCCATTCTAACTTAACCTTTAACTACACATTACGAGAATGCATACACCTCCTGATATTGTCACCACCCATTCATCTCAGCAGTCATTAGTGCTACCCTCACATAAGTTACCCCTAGCTTTTGTATCATATATCCTAAATCTGCCACTCACTTACTTCAATAAAGCAAGGGTGGTCCAAATACTAAACGATGTAGAAAGAGTTCGTCGCTACAGTAATTTCTTTCTTAAACAATAGGCCTCCTGTTGATCCCATTTGAGAACTCACTGCATTAGCTTTTATACACCTCGACTCTTCATATCCCCCCAACACAACCAACATGATCGAATGCACGGCATAAGTACTTAAATATTCAAACTGCTCTAATATACTTTCTCCTATGGGTATTCTATTTCCTTGTGTTTCTTCCCTACATCAGGGTTATTGAGCGGTCGATTTCTACATTTCCTCAATTACACACATTTCTCCGTAGATTATCCAGGTTTACACAAATCACATTTATTTGCCGAAGAATTGCGTAAACTATCTTCAAATTCACATTTAATTACCAGAATTTCAATAATATTCATCAAACTTACCCAAATTCACTAACATCCATCAAATTTAACCAAATCAACAAAATCCACCAACATTTAAACAAATTCAATAATATTCTCCTTACACGTCAGCTATCTTAGAAGTCACTTTCTGTGGTTCACTACAATCCCTCCAGGCAAACGCTGAGACGGTCCATTATCGTAGGCCACGGCTGCTTCCTTCCTCCTCTGCCGAGTTTGTAACATTCATTCATTTATCCCTCATGGATTACTCTGATGAGGTTGGTGTAAGAGAAAGGCTTCGGGCCGTAAAAACCACACCCTCACATAAACATTCATCACATCTCAACCCCAAACTCTCACTTTAAGATATATAACTCTGACTCCATGCATCTACTCCCAGGCTTACCTCTGCTTCTCTTACCCTTAACAGCTGTAGGCTGTTTAACGTATACTAAGACCTTAGCTTTCCCATTGCCGTTTAAAGCCACGCGGGATTTAAACCATTTTGATTGGCTGGTTCCTCAGTTTAGAGGCTGCGACAACGCAGTCATGTGGCCCCGTATACTTTGGGTGTGTAGAATCTGTCTGATAACCGGTATCAATTTTGATGACTGTATAAGTGTGTGTCATCTTTAATTCAGGTACGGACTGCAGACGATCAATTCCAAATGAATGGATGATTGTTAAGAGGGATCTGAGTCACCAAATTGGTCGTTTTGAGTTAGTGGCAGACACGAATTGGCGGAGGGTAGATACACATTTGAGTGTCAAAACGATCCTAATTTCGGCCTTCTCTCATGGTGTACCACACCATATGTTATTAGATTTGATTGTAAGAAGGGATCTCAGTCATTAGTGTCGTAGAGTACAGCGTTTTGGTTTGTGAAAGGAACAATATATTTTGTTCGGCAAAACAACAAAAAGCAGTGATATATTGTGGCACAGAAGCAAGAAATTATGACTTGATTGTTATAAGGTACCCAAGTAATCATATTATAAAAAAGATTTTCTCTTTGAAAAACATTGCAACGGTCATAGAGCAGTAAGCCCTACGTTCCAATCCCAGTTAAATATATCCTCAAAACAACTCTAGTTTTTGGTGCAAAATTGAGAGGACAGGACAGGTTTTTTTTTGTGTTTTTCTCAGAACTGTCCATTCGCGGCTTCAGGGAAGCTTGCGACCATCAATATAATCCCTAAAGATATACTCAGTTCTAACCTCACTGCCACGTCCTTAGGGCCAATATGTCTTCTAAATGTATTGGGGAAGATTCTGGATAAATTAAATATCGACCGTGCTATTTATCATATGTATCACAACGAATGTCTTAGTAACAACCAGTATAGATTTACGCCCCAGACGTCTACTGAAGATTCTGTTCTCGACGTAGTAGACTGGATTCAAGGCGTTATTTGCTCAAGGAAAGTTGCTGTTTTAATCCCATTAGATAGTACAGGAGCGTTTGATAATGCTTGGTGGCAAAAAATTGGCCATGTTGAAGGAAAACACTGTCCCTGAAAAGTATACACATTACTACAATCTTACTTCTGCAAACGGAGCGTAAAGCTCACAATTAGGACTGTCGTCTTGACTAGGTATGTTAGCAAAGGATGCCCGCAGTGATCAGCTTGTAGCCCATGGCGCTGGAATATCTTATATGGCGGTCTTCTGCAGCTTCCTCTTCTGGTAGGCTGTAAAGTTATTGCCTATGCTGATGAAGCACTTCTTTTAATCGTTGCTGACGAAATTAAAGAACTGAAGACTTGTGCATATGCAACTTTGGAAACACTGCTTGAATGGGAAAAAGCTGATAAACTGAAGTTCAATCTTCACAAAACCAAAGCGATGTCCCTCACAAGACAGAAAAAGCTGAATAAACCAAAAACTATAACGGATGAACATAAATTAGCACTAGAAGATCACCTTTCATTTCTGGAAATTACGCTGGATAGACAACTTACGTTTAGGGCTCATCTAAATAAATTACAATTTAAAGCTAGCAAGCTCCTTCAAGCAAGCTCCTGTTGCTTGTAGGCCGTCCTGGGGGCTGGACTCTGAACTGCTTCGAATAACTTATCACACTGCTTTTGTGCCTCTCATTTTACATTGTGTTTCTTCCTTTCGTTCCAGGATTGAAAGAAAATGGGCTAAGGGCAAATTGCTTCAAATCCAAAGCGAATTGGTACTTCGAATTTCACATGCTTACCGTACAACCTCCACTGGTGCCACTCTTATTATCACCGGAATTGAACCACTCCTTTTAACTGCAATTGGGAAAGCTGAGCTGACACTACTTATGAAAAATCGACCTTCTACTATACCCTCTCTTAATGCTGTCATGGAGAACAACTGTCATTTTTTGGAAACTGATCATCCTAGCCTCTACCAGAAACTCTTTTGGAATGATTTCACATATACACACGACTTCATAATTTATACTGATGGATCCCGTATACCGAGCTCGCCTGGAGATGACAAGGTGGGATGTGCCTTTGTAGTTTATGAGAATGACGTAGACATCTCATCAGCGCAGTATAAACTCTCTTCTCATTGCTCGGTATTTCAGACGGAATTATGGGCTATCAATTGTGAAGAAACAAATCAGAAAGCTCAGATACTCAGCGATTCACAGGCAGCGTTAAAATATATATAAATATATAAATGATAAATATCATGTGAAACCAATAATTATTGTCATAAGATCTTTGGCTCAGCAAACTATGCACATTTGCTTATCTTTGACTCGAGGACATATTGGAACCGTTGGAAATGAAAGAGCAGACTAGCTAGCAAAAACTGTTGCCATGTCCAACGTGCCGGGGTCGTTTGATAAATCTCCAGTACGTTATGTGAGAAGACGGATAAAGCAATTAACCTTCATTCGGTGAAATCACCTATGCACTTCCTCTTCGAAGGGCGCAGTTACCAGGAATATATTCTTCCCCAAGCGTTTCGACTGACTCACATAAAAATGCTGACACCAAGTTTTGAGCTTTCACAATTCCTCTCCGGCCATGGGAAATTTCAATTTTACTTCGAACGTTTCAAAATTAAATTAGAAGACGATTACTCTTGCAACTGTGGATCATCTCAAAACATATCCTCCCCCTTATTTGACTGCCCTCCCTTCGAAGGAGAAATATATAATATTAAACACCATTTGACTTACTGCAATAATGAACTAACATTACCACTCTCCCCAATTTTCAAAAATCTTGTTGTTACAGTCAATTTCTAACACATCTCATTTACTTCAAATTTTCTTTGTTAATTGCCTTATGTAATATGTAACCTGTAATGACTTAAACTACAATCCGAATATAATAAAATATAAATATAAGCCCTGGCACTACAGTCCATTAAGGGCCTAGGCCTACCAAGCGACCGCTGCCCAGCCATTTGGCCTGCAGATATTGAGGTGACGCGTGGTCAGCGCATCGGGTTCCCTCGGCCGTTGATCTTGGTTTTCGTGAACAGGGCGCTGCCTCACTGTCAGACAGTTACTCAATTGTCCTCACGAGGCTGAGTGCACCCCGTTCCAGCCCTCATGTCAGTTTCTAAAATCCCTGACGGAGCCGGGACTCGAACCCGGGCCCTCCGGGTGAGAGACAGGCGCGCTACCCCAACACCACGGGGGCAGCTACAACCCGAATATACTTCGGTGGAATAGGGTTCCCCCTGTATTGGATATTAGATATAATAATAGGTGGTTTAAGAATTTCTGTGGAAAAAAAAACTTATGACAAACATTTTAAAAAATGCTCCAGAAATCCTAGTAACAGAAATCGGTCAAATGAAAAGTGTGAGGAAGTTCAAATATTTGGGGGAAATTATTCAAGAAAATGGTTTGGAAAAATCTGCTGTAGAAGAAAGAATACGAAGGATGGAAAAAACGTATGGCATAACTAGGAATACTTACAGCAAAAAGTGTTTGTCTAAAGATCTTAAAATACAGAACTACAACACCGTAGTCAAACCAGAATGAACGTATGCGAGTGAATGTGTCGCACTGAACTACAAATTGGATAAATTAGAAGTAGTAGAAAGAAGAATTATATGCAAAATACTCGGACTTTTAAAAACTGCAGAATTTTGGAAATTAAGAAGTAATGATGAAATATATAAAAAATAGAAAACATATCAGAAACATTACGAAGAGGAGATTGGTACTTTTTTGGCATTTGTACAGAATTGATGACAGTAGGTTAACCAAGCAGATCTTCACATTCCTGCGGAGCAGGAAGTCAACAAAAACCTTGGTACAGGAAGTCAAAAAGATTTGGAAAGAAACAATATCAGATAAGAAGATTCATCACAGAGATACTTTTGGGCAAAAAGTGCTAAAGATGGAAGTTGGCCAAGGGAGGAAGGGAAAGAAAACCGGCTCAAAATGGTCCGACGAAAGGAAGAGGCAACATAGTGAGATGATGAAGGAATACTGGAGGAAGAAGCAGGAACAGTAATGAACAAAGCATTGAAATTGGCTCATGGTCCCTACACGACCGAAACAAAATACAAATACAGACAATAATAATAATAATACTTAGAAGAAGAATATTAATAATAAACGACTAAGGTTCCTTTTTACGATCACCCATTCAAATAGTTCCTACTTTTGATACCAAATGCTACTGTCATCGACACATAGCCACGAACATGGCTATTAGATGCCACTTCGACCGGCACCTTCTTGCGAACGTTGGAACTAATAGAGCGTTAATCAAATCTAATCCACTCTCTCCTTTGTGTGTACACTTTAAACCCCAAGACATGCCTTTGCACGGTATCCCTATATCCTAAGTTCTAACATCTACTCGTTGGAATTTGTCATCTATCATTCGCATGTATGTATTTTTACCTAAGTACCTTATCCTAGAGTTTTTAAACCATAAATACATATGCACACATGTAAGGCTCCTGTCTATCATCTTCCATGTCGACTTTTCATGGCCAACTCATGAACTCTTCTAACCCAAGAGTATAAGATTATTAGAGTATCCCAGGTATGGAGTTAATCCAATTTCTTGCATACCGACCCACTACCCACATACATGCATACCTACAACAATGTATAGAAAGTTTCATGGGTACACTAATTTCTTTCTTGCAGAATATTATAGATCTCAACTGAGAACTCGGATATATATATCGCACCCCTGCAAGAAGACTGACACAAGACAAAAAAACACAGTTCTGAGATAATGAGCTTCAATGTTTTTAAATTGCTGTAATTAATTCAAATGAATTGCTATTATTTCAATATTTTGTAGAATTGCCCATCATTTATCGGATTTTACTTCAAGCACACCAAAATAAAGCTAAATTAGAAAGACGTTGCCTATTATACATATTTATTGAGTTGTGGCACTCTTTCGCCATGATCTAATGAAAGTTTTACGGTCTGTTACATACTGTACTGTAGTTGTGGCACTCTTTCACTAGGCTATAAAGCATGTTTTACAAGCAATTATTATGCAAGTTACAGAAAGAATTGGCTTACAAATACAATGTCATCTGTGAATATTTTTCTTGATGTGAGAGCATGTTTACAACTAACTGCTTTTAGAAATATGAAGTTGCATTCTTACAAATTCTTTTTGTGGGTTCCTGATGGATATCTTAACCTACAATACTGAGTGTTCACGAAATTACTACTTAAAAGAAAGGTTCATTGCATTAACTACTTGCGTGCCATTTTCCAGATCTTTTAATTCAAACCGTGGTCAAATTAAATTAATTTACTACACCTTCTTTCACATTTTCTACAGGTTGCGCTCTATTGTTTCTATTGTTTCTCCAATACAGAACGTTTTAGTCCTTGGTAGTAGGAAAGGTATTGAGAAGGAATCAAATTAGCCGATGTTCAAAGACTTATTTGGTTCTTCTTCTTCTTCTTCAAAGTCACGAAACGCTATGACCATGTTGCCTTCCTTAATAACATTTATTTTGGTGGCGTTGGTTAAGTTATGGCTTTAATTGATAAAATGGTAATAGCATTGGGAATATTGAATCACCCACAATATTGTCATAATCTGCATCGACAATATTCACAGCCATTGTCCCTATAAGACGATCAAATCAGACATTAACTTACTAATTTCTAACAGTTATGGCATCCATATTTCCTGACTTTGAAGCCAAACCATTATTATCACTGTGATAGGAGCTATTATCTTGAGGATCAATAGGCTTACATGGTTACGACGTGTGGAAATAATGCCCGAAGAGAGAAAGTATACAATTTCTTGGCAGAGTCGGGACAGGAGATCCCTTTTCTTCAATTCAGAAATAGCGTAGAGAAGAACTCTAATTGTGATGCTAATGTTGATCATCCATGTTTAAATTTGGAGGGATTCACTCTTTGCGGCTAGAGAAAACAGATCATGGCGTAGCTTGGTTGTGTGAAAGTCGATCTAAAATCTTCCATTTCTTCATTAACAGCCACATTTTGACTTGTGACACTATTTCTCATGGAACAATAATAACACATGTGACTTACTAACAATGCAACTGCTCATGTTAATACTGCCACAACATAAAGAGCTGCATTTTATGGGCAGTGTGTATACTGCCTTACAATGTCAAATAATAGGCAAATATAAATTTAGACTCGTGGCAGTCTTGGGACCGGAAAAGGACACAGTAAACTCTTCCAAGTCATATATAGTATAACTCAAAATCGACAATTTTTGACTTGTGGCAGTCTACTTGCAGGGGTGCGATATATATTTCTACAAGGATATTCATCCGACATTCTGGGAGACCGTAAAGATCCAGAATACATAAGAGCGCTATAGTACATACAGTATATGCATACATTATGGTACACCATATAAATGATTATGCAGCATGTGGATTGATGCTCTGAGTATTCCAAAGCAGACCTTTTCAAGATCTTCCTCGATGATGCTAAGCTTTTGGGGGATATCCACGACGAACTTGAAGGATGTTCCCCGAGCTCCAAATAGGAGCATTTTTAGGTAAGTTATTTTTAGGTAAGTTATATCTCTCACTCAAGTGAGGTATGCATGGTCGGTAAATAGCTTCTTTCTCCTTGTTGACTAGTACAGCTTGCGGAATGTCCACTTCCATTCGTATCGTGGGATCCCGAACCAAACCTCTTCCGTTCTGTCAATGGCAACGATAACTGCTCAACGGTGACTACCATTTTCCGAAATGCAGTGCACTTCCTCATAAATTTCCCATTTCAATTTCCTTAGGGAAGTGCCAATTGATGATCGAACTCTGTGATGGCAGGAAAATCGTAATAGTTCCCCTTTAGAACATTGACCCAGGACAAGTCCTAGCGTCTCTGGTTGGTCGCATCCTGGTTGTCGGCAAAGCTATATATAAGCTCTATATATATATATAAAAATGAAAGTTTGTCTGTATTTTCTGAATTTCAACGGAAATTTGTTTTATGACGGATGCGCGCAATAATAAATTTTTTGTCTGTCTGTTTGTTTATTTGTTTGTTTGTCTGTATGTGGACAACTCTGTGTCCTTATAACCTGAGAACAGCTGGGTGGATCAACGTAAAATTTGATAGAGATATCCATCAGAGGCACCACTCTTAATCATTAATGTAACTCTTCTCCGTACCTCTCATAAAAGGGAGCCTACCACCTTAAAATACATGTTGAAATAGGCGTAGAAGGACGAGACAAAGCTTATTTTCAACCCCTCAATGTGAAAGACAAAACTCGGGGGCCCTAAACGGACCCCGAAAACCACATTTTAAGGCCCTAAAACCAACAGTTTTTGAGATATTCCCAGAAAACTACTTTCATTTAACAATCTAATGAAAGAATGCAAGCCGGTAACCATGGCAACGGAATCTCAGAGGACCATCTATTTCTGTCAGACGCAATGCAATTCCATTTATTACATTAATGTGAAATTTAAACGGAGGTTATCACGGAACCAAATTAAGCTGTAAGATTCATCAATACATATAATGAATGCGCTTAAGGGAGTCAAAGGTTACACTGGAATTTTTTCAAGCGATGTTCAGGTGCGGGTGTGGTACGGAAGGTTTTTAATATCCCTATCCCTATATTGTATTTATTATCTTATTATCATTATTATTATATTATGGCATACAACGACGAGACAAAGCTCATTTTTAGCCCCTCGGTGGCAGAAACAAAACTCGAGGGTTCCCGAAAACTACATTTTAAGACTCTAAAACCAACAGTTTCTGAGATATTCTCAGAAAAGTAATTTAATTTAATAAACTAATGAAGGAATGCAGGCCGGCAACCATGACATCAGGTTCGCAAGAGAAGACATTCAACTTTCCATCTATTTCTGTAAAAAGCATTGCCACTCCACTTATTACATTTCTGTGAAAGTTAGCAAATGGCTATGAGGTTATCACGGAACCAACTTAAATTGTAAAATACATCAATGCGCTTAAGGGGGTCATGGGGTAACCTAGAATTGTTTAACGTGATTTACACGTGAGATAGATATATCGTACAGAATTATATCTCCAACAGGCAAGATTATATCCAAAAAAATAAAAAATAATAATATTAAATTGAAATAGTATTTTTACGGCTAATAGGAATTTGGGCCATTGGAGGCTAAAAAACCTGAATATTCATGCACCACAAGCCTTTATAATTTGTAATAGGTGACATCCTGTGGATGGGGACTTTACAAAACGGTAAATGTGAGGTGTATTGCGTTTCATCTACGAGGTTTTCAATTTTATTTGCACGTCAGGAAGTACACATTAGGTGAATTTAGATTGAGCACACCCTAACTTTTTTTTTCGACAAACGGGTGCATCGTAAGGATGATTTTGAGTGATACTGTGTGGTTGATATATCCATATTCGGACATCTGGGTGATATGTTGTAGGTTGGTTGGTTCCTCAGTTTAGAAGCTGCGACAACGCGTTAACGTAGCCCCCTGTACTTTGAGTGTGTGTAGAATCTGGCTGATAACCGGCGTTGATTGTGATGGCTGTATTAGTGTGTGTTATTTGTATTTCAGGTAAGGACTGCAGACGATCAATTTCCAGTAGTTCCTACTTTTGCTACCAAATGCTACCGTCGACACCTAGCTGTGACACGGCTGTATGCCACCGCAACAGGCACCTGGCGGCAAACTTTGGAACTAATAGAGCGATAATCAAATATAACCTACAAATTTAGCTTCACACAATTGTAGTTAGTGGAAGGTTCTATATTAAATGCCATAAATTTATGACATGCGACCGCCTGCTTTACTTCCCCTCCGAAGTAAGGCACACTTAGGGATTTTTAGCCTACTTTCGATTTTTGCAAAAAATGAAAGTAGACTTATGAGATTAACACAGGGCGAAAAAAGTGTGTCTGTCTCTGTGTATGTGTGTGTGTGAGTCTGTGTGTGTGTGTGTGTGTGTGTGAGGGTGTGTACTCTGAATGTCTGTCCCCTCCCTATCAATTCGAACACGGTGAATGCGAATTGAACGAAATTTGGTACAAAGGTAGCACTAGCAAAGGACACCTCAGTGTCATGTTTTATATCGCCGCCATCTTGACGGAAACGTAATGGCGGCCACACAAATGTTCAAAGCTTAAATCAAATTACGACTAACCTAATCATCCGATCTCTACCAAATTTAGCAACAACTTACCTTTATGGGGGGAGCATCCTTTGTCCAAACCAATAGGTCATCAGCGTAATAGTTTGCGGATGGCGGCCATCTTTGTGTGAAAATCGATTCCCCCTATTAATTCGAACACGGTGCAACCGAATGGAACGAAATTTGGTACAGAGGTAGTACTAAAGAAAGGCACCTCAGTGTCATGTTTTATATCGCCGCCATCTTGACGGAAACGTAATGGCGATCACACAAATGTTCAAAGCTTAAATCAAATTACGATTAACCTAATCATCCGATCTCTACCAACATACCTTGCAACAACATACCTTTATAGAGGAAGCATCCTTTGACCAAATGAATAGGTCATTAGCCTAATAGTTTGCGGATGGTAGCCATCTTTGTGTCAAAATCGATTCCCCCTATTAATTCAAACACGGTGAAACCGAATGGAACGAAATTTGGTACAGAGGTAGCACTAGCAAAGGGCATCGCAGTGTCATGTTTAATTTCGCCGCCATCTTGACTGAAACGTAATGGCGGCCACACAAATGTTCAAAGCTTAAATCAAATCACGATTAACCTAATCATCCGATCTCTACCAAATTTTGCAACAACATACCGTTATGGAGGGAGCATCCTCTGACCAATCTAATAGGTCATTCGCCTAATAGTTTGCAGATGGCGGCCATCTTTGTGTGAAAATCAATTCCCCTATTAATTCAAACACGGTGAAACCGAATGGAACGAAATTTGGTACAGTGGTAGCACTAGCAAAGGGCACCTCAGTGTCAAGTTTTATATCGCCGCCATCTTGACTGAAACGTAATGGCGGCCACACAAATGTTCAAAGTTTAAATCAAATTACGATTAACCTAATTATCCGATCTCTACCAAATTTTGCAACAACATACCTTTGTGGAGGGAGCACCCTCTGACCAATCTAATAGGTCATTCGCCTAATAGTTTGCGGATGGAGGCCATATTTGTGTCAAAATCGATTCCCCCTATTAATTCAAACACGGTGTTAACCGAATGGAACGAAATTTGGTACAGAGATAGCACTAGCAAAGGGCACCTCAGTGTCATGTTTTATATCGCCGCCATCTTGACTGAAACGTAATGGCGGCCACACAAATGTTCAAAGCTTAAATCAAATTACGACTAACATAACCATTCGATCTCTACCAAACTTTGCAACAACATACCTTTATGGAGGGAGCATCCTTTGACCAATCTAATAGGTCATTAGCCTAATAGTTTGCGGATGGCGGCCATCTTTATGTCTAAATTGATTCCCCCTATTAATTCGAACACGGTGGAACCGATTGGAACGAAATTTGGTACAGAGGTAGCACTAGCAAAGGGCACCTCAGTGTCATGTTTTATATCGACGCCATCTTGACTGAAACGTAATGGCGGCCACACAAATGTTCAAAGCTTAAATCAAATTACGATTAACCTAATCATCCGATCTCTACCAAATTTTGCAACAACATACCTTTATGGAGGGAGCATCCTTTGACCAATCTAATAGGTCATTCGCCTAATAGTTTGCGGATGGCGGCCATCTTTGTGTCAAAATCGATTCCCCCTATTAATTCGAACACGGTGAAGCCGAATGGAACGAAATTTGGTACAGAGGTAGCACTAGCAAAGGGCACCTCAGTGTCGTGTTTTATATCGCCGCCATCTTGACGGAAATGTAATGGCGGCCACACAAATGTTCAAAGCTTAAATCAAATTACGATTAACCTAATCATCCGATCTCTACCAAATTTTGCAACAACATACCTTTGTGGAGGGAGCACCCTCTGACCAATCTAATAGGTCATTCGCCTAATAGTTTGCGGATGGAGGCCATATTTGTGTCAAAATCGATTCCCCCTATTAATTCAAACACGGTGTTAACCGAATGGAACGAAATTTGGTACAGAGATAGCACTAGCAAAGGGCACCTCAGTGTCATGTTTTATGTCGCCGCCATCTTGACTGAAACGTAATGGCGGCCACACAAATGTTAGTAGTGTGGTAGTGAGAGAGCTGTCTCACTTAGGAAGTTGTGAGCCCCTGCGACCTTGGAATGGAAGGAGCCATGCTAGGAGGGCGTGCTTGGATTCGTTTATTTCGTCTCGTCGTGCTCTTTACGGGAATGTCGGTGTCGAAAAGGTGAAGTTAGGGTTTTGGGTCAAAACGTGCGTTTTTCACATTTTTGCCGATTTTTGGAAAACGGGTTATGCTAGGAGGGCGTGCTTGGATTCGTTTTTTTCGTCTCGTTGTGCTCTTTACGGGAATGTAGGTGTCGAAAAGGTGAACTTAGGGTTTTGGGTCAAAACATGCGTTTTTCACATTTTTGCCGATTTTTGGAAAACGGGTCATGCTAGGAGGGCGTGCTTGGATTCGTTTATTTCGTCTCGTTGTGCTCTTTACGGGAATGTAGGTGTCGAAAAGGTGAAGTTAGGGTTTTGGGTCAAAACATGCGTTTTTCACATTTTTGCCGATTTTTGGAAAACGGGTTATGCTAGGAGGGCGTGCTTGGATTCGTTTT
The DNA here is from genome assembly GCA_946902985.2 of Meconema thalassinum. Taxonomy (NCBI): domain Eukaryota; kingdom Metazoa; phylum Arthropoda; class Insecta; order Orthoptera; family Tettigoniidae; genus Meconema; species Meconema thalassinum. Next base: position 152,125,345 of record OX336397.1, read on the forward strand.
TTTCGTCTCGTTGTGCTCTTTACGGGAATGTAGGTGTCGGAAAGGTGAAGTTAGGGTTTTGAGTCAAAACATGCGTTTTTCACATTTTTGTCGATTTTTGGAAAACCGAAAACGTGAGAATGACGCGTGTGATAGTATTTATTTCGTCTCTTTATTCTCTTTACGTGGATATAGACATGAAAAAGGTAAAAAGCTGGAAACATGGTTTTCTTATGGAAAAGGTGTTTTTTTTGTTCATTTTCGCGTTATTTGGAAAACGAATGAGGCGATTTTTATGATGGGCATGTCGATGTATTTGTGTCGTTGTTCAGTTTACGGGAATGTAGGTATGGAAAACCTGAAATCATGGTTTCCGTCATTTTTTTTTTCGAGATCGTTGAGGAAAACGGGGAAAAAGTAAGAAACCAGATTTGAAGTCACGTTAGGTTATGCGCTTTGATATTAATAAAACACTTATGCATTATTATTATTATTATTATTTGTCTTGACTGGTCAGGGCTCACACGCAGAGAGAGAACTTGCTTAATGCAATGAGAATTGAAAGCATTGAGACTGACCCACGGCGATCCAGACAGACACAGGTCTTATCATCGTACGTGCCTCGCAGCAGAGAGAGATAAGAGGCTGGTGTCATTATACAGTGTGCGGATTTATAATGTGTATGTCATAGCCTAGGTTCATTATGGACTCATCATGCAACGCAAAGTTTGAAACAATGAGTGAGTGTATAACATCATGATAACAGATTGGCATGGGCTCGAACAAAGCGGTTATTGGACATGTAATAAACAAAAGGGTGGGAATAATGAAAGGTCATATGATACATTTTTTTTAATTTTTTTTTTTCAAAATAATTAAATAGGGTTTTATTACAAAAAATTATGTTTATTGACCCATGAATTATACGTGGAAGGAAAACCTAACCACTTTACAAAATATTTTGCACCTTTGACTTTAATTACTCGTTCAATGAGATAATCGTTGGGATATAATGTTTTTTGCACTTCTTCATAATAGAATCGTCCCTGAATGGGTTGACCGCTCTGATCTTCTAAGAGATACGTCACTGGTTGACCTAGCTTGACTTGGCGAATTTAAAAATTTCTGTCGACCATTGTGGAGTATACGATTTTGAAAACACACTTCTATGTTTACTAATGCGAACAAAATCTCCAATTTTAAGGCGATGTCGCCTTGGATCTACCCTTTTTATAGGGTTAAACAGTCTATTGAGTCTGGGTAGGTTCTTGGTGACGAGGCGAGGTTTCATGCCGATGGTGGAATGAATGGTGTTGTTGTAGCGAGACACAAGTTGAGGTAACCAGTCTATCCATCGATAGGAACCATGTATTGTAAACTCTTTCCACATATAACTTTTTAATGTTCGATTGAACCGCTCGACCACACTGGCTTTGAGATTGCTATAGGTGGCATAATGGTGAATATCCTTAGATTTGAGAAAACTGGAGAAATCCTTGTTGAAAAATTCTTTCCCCTGGTCGGTTTGTAACAAGTGAGGTTGACGTTTTGATTGTTCAATAATATGTTGAAAGGCCTTTGTGACTAAGATACCAGTTTTATTTTTTACTGGTTGAACAAAAGCCATTTTGGAATAGACATCAATGACAGTCAACATATAGCGTACACCGTCGTTAACGTTAGAATAAGGTATCATTTCAACCAGGTCTGCCTGCCAAAGGTCATCGATTCCTTTGGAAATGACACGACGACGTTCATAAATGCGTCGGGCTGGTTTATGCAATTCATGAGCAATGCCCACTTTGATGGGGGATGGCTTATAAGATAATTTTAGCATTTCGGAGTTGTTGTTCAACGTCGGCGATTTCCGCCTCATGTCCAGTGTGACCAGCTTGTTTTGATGCATGAAGCAAGTATAAGCGCTCTACTAACTGATTGGGATTATTCCAAAAGGTTATATCTAGGTAGGGTTTTAATTTCTTAAACCTTACACCAGAGGCAGAGTGATGTTTTTGCTTACCAAAGATGTTTGCAATGATGGTTTTATATTTTTGGGATATATTGGCATTGACCTGCTGAGAGGGTTTATAGTTTCTTTTGTGAGCGTTGGTGTCTAATAAAATGGATTTATATTTAGCAAGGTCCTCGGACGTAAAATCTTGTGTCGAGGGGGTGCGAGAAAATAGCAGCTTTAACAGACCTGGTGTTAATTTATAGTTGATATTTTTAATGACAGCTTTCGTACGAGCAAATTTAATGGATGAATCCCCAATTTTAAAACTATCATTCTCATAGCGAACACCATACGTGGTATCTGTCTTTCCAATAAATAGAAGGGTCAAATACGGTTCCAGGGTTGCCCCATATTGTTTGATTAAAATGTTTTTGAGTTGAGCTTTATTTTGAGGGGTTGCCAAGACTTGTGAAAACGGAGACGATGTGGAGGAAGACGGTGTTGCCGCTATGACGGAAGATTTTTGTTTTGTTTTTAGAAACTGTTGAAGGGGTGACGATTTCTTTTTTCTTTCAGGACTAAATACGCTTTCGCTGTCACTTTCACTTTGTTCATGCTCTTCTTCTTCTTCTTTCTTTTCATGTTCTTGATGTTCTTGTTCACTAACATTAGAGGAGGAGGAAGAGGAGGATTTTACCTGTCGTGTGGATTCTGTTTGAGTAAATTTTGAACTTGTTATGGGTTTGGTTTGAGAGGTAGCAGCAGCAGCAGTAGCAGCAGAAGCATTAGGTTTAAATCTCATGGGATCAACCGATGATGGAGCATGTTTTATCATGGGTAAAGGATTGACGTTTTTTAAACGTTGCAATTCACGAAATTTATGTCGAATCGTATTTCGTGCCTCAATAATACGCTGCATGATTTGAACATGTTTCTTGTACCCTATGGCGTTCGCCATGGTAAAGGTAAAGACACACTAACAGGAAATGTCCAACCCTAGGTCTTTTTAAACAGAAATAAAATGATCAAAACCCAAGCGATAACGTCCCTCACATCGTTCACTCTGTTTATTTATGACCAAACAGGCATGGGGATGATGGTTCCAACACGAAGCACACAATTGCGTGAAAGCTGTAAAGGACATATCTGGATTCACATGATCTTGAAAAATATGATAGAGATTTCTAGAGTCTTGGCGGAAGAGAACGATGAGATTGGCATTGTCACGAATCAACTGTTTGGGGATTTTGGAATAGGTCTGAGCTAGATAAAAACAATCCACTTGTTTATGGCGTCCCATACTAAAATACTCTTGAATAATGGCCTGTCGTTGAGTGGCAATATCATCAAAAATTATAATGGAATCTGGTTGAATGCGGTCTGGTTGAATGACATCTTGAGGTGAGGTGAATGTAAAATAGCCCATGGCTTCTTTATTTAACGAAGACATAATTTGTTCCAGATACACGTACAGAGGCTGGTACAAGGATTTGGCAAAAATATAAATATTTTGAAATCGTAGGCCATGAGGTGCGGTAATAATGTTCAGCAAAACATTGGTCTTTCCACAACCCGAAGGCCCTACCATAATACATCGAACGGTAGATGGGAATAGGGTGCCATGACGTTTAGGTTCGCACACGGACAGTGATAGCTCTGAAACCAAATCAGAGACGGGCAAAGCATGGGGTTGTTTCATTAATTCCATTGTGTCGATGACTGAGTTTTTTTCATGTGTGTATAAGGTTTATATATATAGGCAAACGGTGAGTAAGATAGGTTAGTTAACGTCTATCACCATGGACGTGTTTGGGAGAGCTCGTGTAACCATGGCCACGGCCGCCTCTTTGTCAAAACAGTCACGAGAGGTGGCAACAAAAAGCTATGTCGATCGCAAAGTGCAAAGTGTCTATCACATGGCCCCGAGACTAACCGCTGAGGGCTATTCAGCCAATCATCATCGTATTATTGATGTGCAAGAGCCTCGAGACGAAAATGATGTCTGCACGAAACGTTATGTGACCTATCAAATGAAAAGGCTTTATAAATTTGTCCCATCTGTATTTTTAGTGTACCTGTCAAATCAAAAACTGGACAATGACGAAAACCATTCCCCACCACCACTACCACTGGTGAATGATGATCTTACCTATATGCTTGCTTCCGGTTTAAGTCGTTATCGACTGCATTATGATGGTGTCATTCATATTAAATATGCCATGCCTGATGAGAAACATTTAAAAATACAACTAAACGGTGATAGAGTGTTGGCCCACAACCATCAAAGAGTAAATGTGGGAGATGAATTATCCTTTCATCTTATGCTTACGTTTGAGGAAAAGGAAGCTGGGAAAACGGTGAATGATTTCCCGCTTTATATAGAATTGGAATATAGTGCTATGAAATAAGGTTCTCTACGTTAGTTGTTATCGAATGTTTGCTGTGAAAGGTTCACCAAGTAGCAGCATGGTGAAAAAAAGATATGCTATGAACATGAAAAAATCAAATCTCAAAAAGAGAAAAAAGCCAGGTCGGGAACCAAGTCGATCTGCCTCACACCCAGTGTTAAAACGTAAAAAAACTAAAAAAAATCTAAAAAGAGTGGCTATCGAAAAAGCTTTACAAGCGGTGCGATTGTCTACAGCTCCGAAATCGCAGCATTATGTATCGATAAAAAGAAAAGAAAGAAAGCAAAAACGTGGGCGAGTCATTCCTGTTGCTAAGCGTGGGGGTTTTTTGCCGGCTTTATTTGCAGGGTTGGCAGCTTTGGGGTCCCTTTTGGGTGGTGCCAGCGCTGTAGCGAAAACCATAAAAGCCGTCGAGCAAGGCAAGCAACAACTCAAAGAAAGCGAGCGACACAATAAAACGTTAGAAGCCATTGCGATGGGAGCTAGAAATGGCAACCCTTTAAAGCCAGTCTTTTATCCACAAGGTAATGGCCTACCGTCTAAGGAAAAAAAAATGTCCATCTTCATCGATAAGCGCTTAAGCCAACTGCCTCGTCATGCCATGACCCATGAAGAAGTGGAAAGCTATGCCAAACAACTAAAGATTTCTCATTTTCGAGGAGTATTTATGCGAAATGAATTACCTAAAGCACCGTGGAAAGAAGAACGAGCCATGATGAATTTAGATGATGATGCAGGCCCAGGAACCCATTTTGTAGCCTATGTGAAACAAGGTTCCACAGTATGGTACTTTGACAGTTATGGAAATTTACCACCCCCGATCGAGTTGATACGTTATTTGGGAAACCGGGTAAAGATATTCTATAATGTGAATCGTCAACAAACCTTTGACAGTCAAGAGTGTGGCCGTTTGAGTTTACATTTTTTATATAAGAGGTCGCGTTAAGCCATCAGTTTCATCATTATGAATGTCAACGCCAAGACCTTTACCGTGCACAGTCGCGGGCCTGAAGTGTCCCTGGATTTTTCCCTCCCATTGAATTGCATCCCGAACAATCCTATGTGCTAGGATTAATTTCTTTGGAAAGTTACAACAGAATTTACAATATTCAAGTGGATATTAATGACAAATTTTATTATGATGATTATATGTTGACACTACCCCCTGGAGGTTATACTATAGACGATGTGCATGAGGCCATTAGCGTGTCGATGATAAAACAATTTGGTGTCAAACCATTTGCGGATGGGACACACAAATTTGAACTTACAGCCAATACAATAACTCATCGCTGTCGTATTTTCTCTACGTTTAACATTGACTTTGAAACACGAGTTCATTCTATTGGTCCTTTATTAGGATTTAAACCAAGAGTGTTGGCAGCTCAGCAACCCCATGAATCAGATTATCCAGTGAAATTCATCGAGGACCATCACATTTCTGTAACTTGCAATATTATTAGAGACGTATTTACGAATCAAGAACAAAGCCATTCCCTGTATGATTTTATTGTCACCTCTCCTTGCGGCTATATTATTCGTGAAAACCCTTCAGTGGTTCTCTATCATCCTGTGTGTGTCAGTGATATTAGTAATATTACCTTACGCTTAGTGAATAGAAACCAACAACTGATTGCTTTGGACGCCAACACCCCTGTGACCTACAAGTTGGTTTTAAAGACGCTATGAAATTTATCTATAAAGCAACAACAACGTCTACGAGCTCGGTTAGTTGCCCGCCGTGTATGAAACGGTTGACACGGGTAAACCGACAACGCTTACAACGCCTTGGTTATACGCTACACCCCAATCATGAACAAAGAGCTGTTGCAAGTGTTAAATCCCATACAAGTGGAAGATGGCGTCGTGCGCATTGATATGCATTCCTATCAACCTCAAGCAACAGGTCTGAATAACAATGACGAGATTCAATTCATCATTAACAATCAAGATATTTTTACTCTACCTCATGAAAGTGTCCTTCAAATTGAGGGTAAATTAATGAAAGCAGATGGCAGTACGCCCACAACGTCTGCGTTGGCGAATCATGGTTTGGCTTTTCTGTTTTCTGAAGTACGTTATGTGATAAATGATATTGTCATAGATATGACTCGAAATGTGGGCATGACTAGTCTTATGAAATTATATCCATCCTATAGCGAGGAGGAAAGTAAAACGCTTTCTATGGCAGGATGGTGTCCCAACAGTAGCAATAACTGGCTAGTTCATACCGATGGCACTTTTACAGGCTTCCTACCCTTAAAATTACTCCTTGGCTTTGCCGAAGATCACAAGCGTATTATTTTAAACGCAAGACAAAGTTTGTATCTGGTGAGAGACCGCAGTGATTATAATGCACTGAAAGGAGCCTCTGACCAAGTGATAGACTCAAAAATTCAACTGCTTCGATTACTATGGAAAGTGCCCCATGTGACGCTATCGGATCGTAAAAAGCTAAGCATGTTAAATTTGGTGCAAAAAGATAAAGCCTTGCCTATCGCCTTTCGAAGTTGGTGTCTGCATGAATACCCCTTGCTACCTACCACTGACACTCATAGTTGGAGTGTCAAATCGGCTCGCTCTACCGAGAGACCCCTCTATGTTATTATTGGTTTTCAAACCAATAGAAAATACCAACAAAGCAAAGATGTCACCTTGTTTGATCACATTCACTTGAGAAATATACGACTATTTTTAAATAATGTTTGCTTTCCCTATGAGGGGTTGGAACTCAATTTTTCAAAAAATAAGTTTGGTCCCCTTTATGACATGTTCGCTAAATTTCAATCGTCTTATTATGAAAAACAGGATTGTCCTATGTTGTCGCCACAAGGGTTTAAAGCAAAAGCACCACTGATTGTTTTCGACTGTTCGTATCTAGAAGAATCTATGAAAATCACCACCATTGATTTAAGGGTAGATTTTGAAACACAAGAAAATGTCCCAGACCATACCAGTGCCTACTGTTTGATTATTCATGCTAGACAAGTGAAATATCATCCTTTGTCCAATTATGTCACCAGCATGTAAGCCATCTGTGGTCGAATGAAAACAAAAAAAGATCATCATTCATAGGATTGATGATAAGCGTCTGCATGCACAGTATCTGTTGCGCTCTGGCACTGTGCGCACATACGACAACAACAAACATCATGTTTCCCTCAATAAGCAACAGCAACAACAACAACAACAACAACAACGTGACAGACAAACCATGGAATTTAAAATGTGAATTTAATCGTTTGAAAACTTTTGAAGCATGGACAGTTCCCTTTATGGATTGTGGAGAATTGGCTGCGAGCGGATTTTATTACTTAAAACGTGGGGATGTGGTCAAGTGTATTTTTTGCAACATTGAAATTGGAAACTGGGAAATAGGGGATCGAGCCTTTAGCGATCATCAGCGATGGAGTCCATCCTGCCCTTACCTCAATCGCTATGATGTGGGCAATATTCCATGGAGTTTGAATTATCCGGTTATTGTACCAGACCCTACAAAACTAGGAGATACCTGTGGACCGTATGTGCAAACTATTCATTTGAATGCTGTTCCAAATTAAGCCAACACACTTGTTTGTAATAAAAGTGTAAGTTTTTTTTTGTTATGAATAAAACCTCAACAAATATTTCGCTGTTGTTCAATTCATTTTTTCCTTTTTTTCCCCTAAAGTCCTTTGATTTTGCCATGTTAAACCATGGCATGGGTTAGTTGTTGATTAGACGTCAATGAGGTAACAAGTAAAAATAAAAAAGCATGATGCGTACACTCATCGTGGATTGTCAGGGGTTTAAAATTGCAGACAACAAATTTATATTTAAGGAAGTTGCTTTTATCGATTGTAGTACGTTTTGGGTGTCTAACCCTATTCATTTGGTGTTTAAACCTCCCTATGCTTTCGAGTTGCTTAGTGAAAAAGATAAAAAACAGAGCCAATGGATTGAAAATCATTTGCAGTTAGCATGGAACAAGGGTGATATTTCTTACAAGTATCTTGACATTGTCATGAAAGCCCATTTGTCCTCGGCCAATGTCTTATTTGTTAAAGGGAGTGAGAAACGCCAGTGGCTTCAACCATTTCTACCCTCTCACTGTCAATGTATTGACCTTTTAGATCTGGGTTGTCCATCCCTGCAAACGCTCATGGACACTTGTCCTTGCGACAATATTCAGAATAAAGCCTTAGCGCATGCATGGCAATTGTTTCATTGGCTCACCACGAGTGCATGTTGGGAGTAGTTCAATAAAATGAAAACTGAAAGTGTATCGTCCAATGATAGCAGTGAGACGTGTACACGTGAGGTGATAACATCAACGTTATAGACATGGACGCCACTACAATCGACAAGGCTATTGGAAAGTTCTTTGTGTGCAAGAAAAAACTGATTAGCTTTACACAACATGAATTATTAGCACTACCTAAATCATTTCTTTTTTATGTTGCTGCCAACGCTGTCAAAGAAATTTGGGAAAAGGCGCCTGCCGAGTGGACTAACGACTCTGTATTGAGTGAACTACAACCATGCAGTCATTTTTCCCATCACAAGCAATTAACCATGGCAAAAATACCTTCCATTCGACAGTGTGCCACATGCCAATTAATGAAATTATATCATGGTCATAAAACTCAGTGTAAAGACATTGTTTCATCATTCCATGGCTGTCATGCGGAAAACAACCACCACCTACCATGCTCGTCAGGAGCTGCCGACAAACAACAACAGCAAGAACAAGAACAAGAACAAGAAGAAGAAGAACAACAAAAAAAGTGTTTTTCACCGATTGAAACCTCTATGTCCCAGGTGTACTGGCCGTGGAATTATTGATAACATTATTAAAAACTTACCATTCGAAGCTCACTTACCTGCTTACAGCTTTTGCGGCCCTGGTACTCGTCTTCAAGATCGTTTGAGGAGAGGGAATATGGGAATCAATGCTTTGGATCATGCATGCCTTAATCACGATAAAGCCTATGAAAACAGTGATCCCACACTAAGACGCATTGCCGACAAAGTCTTGTTAAGCATTGCCAAGCAACGATTAACAGCTTCAGATGCCAGTCTAGCAGAACGAATGGCAGCATTTATAGTGATTGGTGCTATGAAGAGCAAATTACTTTTATCTAGATATGGACTTTAACGTAATGAATTTATTTTAAAAAATGTATAGTATCACTGTTATCATGACAAAAAAATAAATAAAAAGACAAGAGTCCATGTTGTGTTTTTTTCCATTATTATTATTCACTCATAGTTTCATTATTATAATTATAAATGACAAACAATAAAAAAGGGACAGCAGTGCATCGTTAAAAATTATTACTAATTGTAGTAAATCTATTTTTTCAATCACAAACAATAAAAAAGGACAAAAGTCCATTATTTTAACTAATAGTTTCATTATTATTATTATAAAAAATTATATATACATGGTAATTGTACTAAACCTATTTTTTTTAAATCACAAACAATCAAAAGAAAGGACAAAAGTCCATCATTATTCATCAGCTTCAAATAGCAGTCTAGCAGAACGAATGTCAGCATGAAATCTTTATCTACTCTAGAACCAGTTTTTTTTTTGTTAAACGCTTATTATTGAATAAAATAACATGTTACTAGAATTTGATCATTATAAATTATAATAAAAATTGCATAAAAATTGCTATAAATGCTATTTTAAATCACAAACAATAAAAAAAGGACAAAAGTCCATTATTTTAACTAATAGTTTCATCATTATTATTATAAAAAATTATATATACATGGTAATTGTACTAAACCTATAAACAAACAAAAAAATCTACCATTAAGCATAAGTTTTGAAAATTTATTTTTATTATTATTTATCATGGTAAACGTTGAGCAACAATTAATAAACGTCAAACTGTTGAACCCAAAAAATAATTTTATTTTATTATAGTCATTAAAGAGTAGGGCATGAATAAACAAAAAAGTTACGGCTAGCGTACAATGATTATTCGTTTTCAATTTTTACAAAACGAACCATGCATCGATTATTTTTTTCACCCTCATAAATTAAATAGACAGGGTGAATACTGGAATTGACATCTTCCATAACATTATCAGGTAGGTTATTAAATCGTGTGGGAAGAAATGTCTCAAAGTCTTGACAAATGCAAAGAGCTCGTTCACCAAATTTGGTTTTCAGTTTTTGAATTTTATGTATGCGAAAGGGTGTTTGCGTAGGCAATTCACTCATTTTCTTGCGTGCAAAGCCACAATCTTGACCAATGGCGTTCAAGGCGTCCATGGTTGTCTATAACCAAAGAAAAGAGTGTTACTTTCTAACACTCTTGTTCTTATATTACAATAGCAATAACTTTGTACATTAAAGTATATTGTTTTTTTTTTTAAATCCTGAGTGTTTATGACCTGAAGTTGTAGATAGATAGTATTGGATAAAAATATAATAATAATGTTTGTATCATTTTTTCAGTCAAAACATACATTTGGAAATTATTTAATAGGAAATGTTTTATCAAAATTAAGTGTGAATCTCTCTTGGAGGTAAATGCATGTCTCTGTTGTGAATGGGAATTAGCCTATCATTCCCTAGTCGAATGACTTGTATTCGTTTGCTCTGTTGTTGTGCAAATTCACACAACATTCTGTTAAATAAATAGTATCAACAAATACTAAGAGCAAACATGGAATGCTTTTGGTAACCTATAAAAAGGCAAAGTTAACACGCTATGCATTTAATAACCATGTCTACATCCAACAAAACAAAATTCAAAACTACAAATTTAAACCAGTGTGTATGTGTTTATCAACGTGAATACACGATAAACTAAAACAAACAAACAAAATAGCCAAATGTATTCTAAACGTCAAGTATGCACCTGAAAGCCGAATGTAAACAAAAAAATGCGATAATCATGACATCATGTGGTTAGTTTCTAACAAATCTCATTCTATGAGGCGAATATTGATTGATAGGTAAGCCAAGACAAAGTTGGCGAAATGCTTGTTGTCGATACGAAGTGATTGATTCCTCAGCAGGAAATTTATAAAAATGAAAACAAAACATTTGAAAAGTTATTGGAAAATAAACATTAAACAGGGGTTTTGTACATATTGTACACCAGAAATCTGGAAAATGATCCTCGTCAGCTAATTTAACAATCACTTGATTCATGGTTAAACCGTACCATGCTTTATGAATCACTTGCGTGGATACATTATTTTCAAAGTCAAAATTTAGCATACAGGATTTACAAAAGTGATGCCCTGGATCATAAACTATGTCATCATCCATAATGATGTCATAAAACATGGTATCAATGCGTACTTTCGTGTTTCTATATTCTGAAGGATAGGCCACACGTTGAGGATTATGAGACATCATCGTGGCATATTCATTGAACGTGGTGTGTTGTGTGACGATAAAACGATCTTCATCATGGCTCATGATTGAATCTGAAAAGTAGTCGTTGCCGTTTACTAAGTGAATAAATAAAAATACTATGTACTATATACACTGTCTGTCCCCTAAGTCAATGGCAAAAATAAAATAAAAAATAAGCAAAACACAAATAAATAACCATCTGTCTGTTGACTTCTTTAGGTTAGGTTAGGAAAAAAACATGTAACAGGTTAAAGAAACAATTTCTGTTCAGATATTTCAAATATATCACCACTCATAACTCTAGCCATAAAGTGAGAGTTTTGTCCTCCGTAAAAGCAGCAGATTATTATTCTTTTGTTCTTGCATGAGACCTACTAAGCCACACCCTAGTGTGGCCTATTAAGCCGCATGCCTACTGAGGGTGAATGGTCACCTTGCCGAAACATGAGGCCTACTAAGCGACAACAATAGTGAGGGTGGCTACTTGTTTGTTTTTTTCCTAACCTAACCTAAAGAAGTCAACATGTTTTTAATCTAGCCTGTGCACAGTGAACCATGGAAACGTTGATGCATGGCTCTCTTTATGCGTTGACAGGCAAATAGCACAAGACATACAGTTTATGTACAACTATTTACAGGCATTCACACATCCATGCATACACCCATGCACGCAGGTTAAAAAACAAAAATTATATGATACACTACAATTTTTTATTTTTATTCCGAGGCTCAAGATGGCATCTCGCATTTGATAGCAACCAAACCAAACACTTGCCGTGTTGTACAACAACAATAGCTACAACCACTACTGGTTGTAACCAAATGGGACGCTTGTCATCATATCCTGACACCACTGTCTCTTGTCGTTCAACAAAGCGAGTGTTTGTTTTCGCTGCTTCATTAAAAATAAATCATGATTTTTTGAGAGAATCCTAAACTGACTATGTGCCATGGCTGTGTGGGTCTGAAGGACATGTAAATAATCATCCACACAGAGTCGTTTAACCACATGCTGGCTAATCCCTTTGGCTCGCATAGATTCGCATCGATCCACCTGTCGAAAACTATACATTTTCGGAGCGAGACCTACAAACTCAGTCATCATGGTGTCTGAACACTCATCTTTCATTAAACCAATTTCTTTTTTGTTCAGACGGGGGATATCGAACACGTTCTTCTCACTAAACGAGAACGTGTCAAACCATTTTGGGTTTTGTTTCATAACGACATACGGATCACAGTCACGGATATGGTAAATAAAACTATCCGTGTCTGTATATAACAAGGAAATGGTACCAAATCGCTGTATTGCAAAACCATAATGGAATTTATACATGTGCAATTTTGAAAAATCTAATATGACTTGCCCTAAATAGATAGGCTTATTCATGACCACTTTAGTTTTGGCAAGTTCAATAGTCAGTAGATCATGATCAATAATGTTTAAAGATTTGAAATTTGGTTTTGCAATATATTTTTGAGCCCCCCATCTGCCATGCCATGTATTGACCAACTTAATGTCCCTATACTGGCGTACATTTTCCAAACTCTTGCCATAGATACAATTATTCATCAGTTTAAAAAAATTGATTTGAAATGGCTGAGTGGCACTTTGTCTGTGACTGGTATTTAAATCCATGTATGGTTTCAACCACGGTTTCTGACAAAAAGAAATACCTCTATGGATTTTTTTCAGGGTTAAGCCCTGAGCTAAACATTCTACCAGCATGTCAATATGCAACACATAGTGATTTTTATCATACAAGGTACCCATCAATTTCTTATGATTGCCCTTACTCTCGGGCGGCACCATTTTCTCTATGCAAAAGGGGAAATCACCATGACGCTGTCTGAGATGGGGGGGATAAGCTAAGTCGACATCAAGAACATACCCTACGTCCTGTTGCTTGCTAGCGCTATGCACATTAAAATCTTTAATTTCATCCTCAGACAGCCAGACAAAGTTTCTGTACGGCAGTGGTCGACTCATAGCGTGACCGTATAAATTGTTTACGTCGAAATACATTAGATAGGATTCTGGTTCTTCGGGACAATAATCAGGCATGTAATGATTATTTGCCTTGGCATGTCGCTGATTGAGCGATACGAATCCCCCACGAATCCCTTTTTCCATCATGAGTACCATATCGGGATCCGTCAGTAAATCAAGCTCAATGTGGGTAAATTTGAGGGCGGCGTCCCAACTTAACCCTGGACTGGTATAGTAGTGAGCGGGGTCAAGGCCATAAATCCTGTGACATAGCTGACGAAACGTTTCAAAAACGTCGGTCAACAACAACACGTCTAATTTTAAGTAGTGCATAGCATACTGGCCCATGGTTTCTATGCCAAACACTCGCCAAACATGCTGTGCATGGGCATAGTCTTCTTCACTGATGGTGCTTTGAGTCAATTGAGAAAAGAATTTTTCTCTTGGCGGCAAAGTCGTTTCTTCAAGCACCTCGTAACTTTCCACATAATCGTATGGAAAATGGCCTTTACGAACACACAATTTAAATTGATTTGTATCCGTAAAGTGGGAATGGGTATGTTTCAACTCATCTTGGCTTAAGCCTTTCACAAGACTATCCAGCGAACTAGACATAAACTTGAATGAGTCGAGAAAGCGAATGCTCATGCTTCCTTTTCTCCATGAAAGTGAGGTAAAGCTCTCATGGTTCTTAGCCAAAATGCTGAATTTGCTCTTATCTACATGAGCAAATTGTTTTACAATGAAGTGAAGGTCATACCGGGAGAAATTGTGTAAGAAGACAGGGAGGAAGCGAGGTGTAGAGTACTTCAAATTGCATTCGTTATGGGCAGCACCTCTAAAATGCCCTGTCCTGTGGCAGTGGTCTCTTACTTTTTTTTCTCCGCCTAAGATTGGCTTTTCACATATGTGGCAGGTGGTGGCTTGATCATATTCTCTTTGCTGTACGTCATTCATCTGAATTGATACAGGGTTGTTCAAAATAGTTTCTACTTTGCCTGCTAAAGCCGCCATTTGATCAACAAACCACCGCGCACAATCCTGACCTTTATGACTTACATACTCACATTGTGAATTATCATAGTGACAGACAACATAATAGGCTACAGCAAAAGGCTCATGTTTCTGCACTGGATAGGTTGAGCTTGTATGGGGGCTTGGTTCACATCCCTGAATGGGAACAGTAAGGGCCTCAAAATCAGCGTAAACAGTAAATGGTACCATCTCTTGTTTATTAGTGGCCTTAAATTTTAAGACTGCGTCATTCCCTTCGGGCAAGACTAGCTTTACTGCCGTCTGCCCTTCACAGTCTTCTGTATGTCGTTTCAAAAGTTCATCAGTTGTAAAATACTGAAGGCAGCGCTCACAAATATGTGTCTTACCATTATGGTTAGACACTTGGCTGCTTACTAGTTTTCCTAAATTCTTTATCCAACAATAATGGCTTTTATCCCCATCAGACAGGAAAAGCAGGAGAATGTGATGTTGCTTTACCTGTTTGGTGGCATACAAGGGGCCCACAATATTGGATCCTTCGACGCCATACACCATGAAGGAGAAATTTGGATTATCTTTCTCAAATAAATGAATTTTATCTAGAGGCATGGGAAATGAAACACGCTCGAGATTGAGAGTTTGTTTCATGCGGTTAAACAATTCTTTGTACTTCCCTGGTCTATCACAATTACTGCCCTGACAGGGTTGCAGGCAGCTCACTATACTCCACAAAAAGCAGTAATCGTCTTTGTTGCGTATGTTGATCACTGCCTTTCTGGAAGCGATAAAGCTCGGCGTGGCAATATAGCTACTTCCTGCATTCAATGGATTGTATTTACAAATATTGATTTGCAAATAGGCAATGCTATTGAGGGCCAAGCCACTGGGACCCTCTTGCAACTTATCAAATTTAGTGATAAGCGCTTGAATAGCTTTCTCCTGATACCACGTTTCCAAATTATCGGCTATCAGTACTTTCTCCATTTTTGTACAAAGGTTGAAGGTGTGTTTCTCTTCAACATTATTTTTTATCAATGTAAATTCACATAGTAGTTCGAAGTTTATTTTTAAAGCCTGATGCAATCTTAAGCCTTGTTCACATTCACTCAAAAAAATGGGAAAACATAATTCCACAAAATCCTTAGGCGACAGACAGTGATTCGCATTGTAAATTCGGCCTGAGCATACTCGCGTTTTGAAACATTTGGCCAAAGGCTGCCACACTAACACTTCACTCTCTGATATAGACATGATTATAAAATGGACTAATAAACGTGCAACCCTTACCTTAAAATAGGTTAATCCAAAATCTCCAATTCCAAACGACCACACTTATCGATTTTTACTGACTGGCACACACAATCTCGTTCACAGGTAGACAATGGTTGTAGTAATTTGGGCCCCCAGCAGGAAATGATCACCAACAAAGTTGTTATAGTTTTAATATCAACGACAAGGTTTATCTTGTTTTTTTTGTTTCCAATGATTTATCTGAAAAACAAACCAATACAATCCGTTATTAGTCATGGTTATATACATTAAACATGTGCATTCATTCATTCATTCATTCATTCATTCATTCATTCATTCATAAGACTTGCTAAAAACAAAAGGTTTCAAGTGTGCACACATAAATAAGACACTCACTCGAAAATAACAAAGTCATTTACAAAGACTCACCTCTTTTTTTTAATATCAAAAGCGTCAAGGTAGTTAAAACCTATTCACTCCATATATATCTTCATTCTAAAACAATAATAAATACACGCCATAAGTATATAAATTTCCGTGAAATAAATGACATGCATTTAACAACAACAACAACAATAAAAGTAATGGAACAACATGTACTCACCATATAATGAATTATAATACTTTCAGCAAATGTGCTCTTTGCCGCCACTGTCACTGTCACTGTCACTGTCTCTCTCTCTCTGTCTGCTTTCCCAGACTTAATGATGTTGTTTTTAAAAATCTGCAACAAACGAAATCCCCCAAAAATACCATCAGTCACTAACTTACTTTTCATGCATACACAAAATAACAATAAAACCAATCATGCCATAATTAACAATAATGAACCTACCTTAGTACAAGTATGGCCGCGGTTCACGTAATATTTTACAAAGAGCATAAGGCACTTGCATCCGTCACCTTCAAAGATGAACACGAGAATGATGAGTCTCTCTTACCCTCAGAACATATATGTCTCCTCAACAAGATGCAAAGTTAACACTTTACTTTTTTTTTTTGTTCCTATGAGTAGGATGTCATGGAGCGCACAAGTCAGACCGATTCTCACAAGCTTTTGCAATCTCTGCATGAGTATGCGTGAGAATGCAATGATCAGCTTTTCGACAGAGCTGTTTGTCCTTCATCGAGATATCGGGTAACACGTCTGGGTCAGATAACAGCCACCTGCATGTGAACAACAGGCTGTTATCTCTCTCTGCTGCGAGGCACGTACGATGATAAGACCTGTGTCTGTCTGGATCGCCGTGGGTCAGTCTCAATGCTTTCAATTCTCATTGCATTAAGCAAGTTCTCTCTCTGCGTGTGAGCCCTGACCAGTCAAGACAAATAATAATAATAATAATGCATAAGTGTTTTATTAATATCAAAGCGCATAACCTAACGTGACTTCAAATCTGGTTTCTTACTTTTTCCCCGTTTTCCTCAACGATCTCGAAAAAAAAAATGACGGAAACCATGATTTCAGGTTTTCCATACCTACATTCCCGTAAACTGAACAACGACACAAATACATCGACATGCCCATCATAAAAATCGCCTCATTCGTTTTCCAAATAACGCGAAAATGAACAAAAAAAACACCTTTTCCATAAGAAAACCATGTTTCCAGCTTTTTACCTTTTTCATGTCTATATCCACGTAAAGAGAATAAAGAGACGAAATAAATACTATCACACGCGTCATTCTCACGTTTTCGGTTTTCCAAAAATCGACAAAAATGTGAAAAACGCATGTTTTGACTCAAAACCCTAACTTCACCTTTCCGACACCTACATTCCCGTAAAGAGCACAACGAGACGAAAAAAACGAATCCAAGCACGCCCTCCTAGCATAACCCGTTTTCAAAAAATCGGCAAAAATGTGAAAAACGCATGTTTTGACCCAAAACCCTAACTTCACCTTTTCGACACCTACATTCCCGTAAAGAGCACAACGAGACGAAATAAACGAATCCAAGCACGCCCTCCTAGCATGACCCGTTTTCCAAAAATCGGCAAAAATGTGAAAAACGCATGTTTTGACCCAAAACTCTAAGTTCACCTTTTCGACACCTACATTCCCGTAAAGAGCACAACGAGACGAAAAAACGAATCCAAGCACGCCCTCCTAGCATAACCCGTTTTCCAAAAATCGGCAAAAATGTGAAAAACGCACGTTTTGACCCAAAACCCTAACTTCACCTTTTCGACACCGACATTCCCGTAAAGAGCACGACGAGACGAAATAAACGAATCCAAGCACGCCCTCCTAGCATGGCTCCTTCCATTCCAAGGTCGCAGGGGCTCACAACTTCCTAAGTGAGACAGCTCTCTCACTACCACACTACTAATGTTCAAAGCTTAAATCAAATTACGACTAACATAACCATTCGATCTCTACCAAACTTTGCAACAACATACCTTTATGGAGGGAGCATCCTTTGACCAATCTAATAGGTCATTAGCCTAATAGTTTGCGGATGGCGGCCATCTTTATGTCTAAATTGATTCCCCCTATTAATTCGAACACGGTGGAACCGATTGGAACGAAATTTGGTACAGAGGTAGCACTAGCAAAGGGCACCTCAGTGTCATGTTTTATATCGACGCCATCTTGACTGAAACGTAATGGCGGCCACACAAATGTTCAAAGCTTAAATCAAATTACGATTAACCTAATCATCCGATCTCTACCAAATTTTGCAACAACATACCTTTATGGAGGGAGCATCCTTTGACCAATCTAATAGGTCATTCGCCTAATAGTTTGCGGATGGCGGCCATCTTTGTGTCAAAATCGATTCCCCCTATTAATTCGAACACGGTGAAGCCGAATGGAACGAAATTTGGTACAGAGGTAGCACTAGCAAAGGGCACCTCAGTGTCGTGTTTTATATCGCCGCCATCTTGACGGAAATGTAATGGCGGCCACACAAATGTTCAAAGCTTAAATCAAATTACGATTAACCTAATCATCCGATCTCTAGCAAATTTTGCAAAAACATACCTTTATGGAGGGAGCATCCTTTGACCAAACTAATAGGTCATTAGCCTAATATTTTGCGGATGGCGGTCATCTTTGTGTGAAAATCGATTCCCTCTATCAATTCGAACACGGTGAAACCGAATGGAACGAAATTTGGTTCAGAGGTAGCACTAGCAAAGGGCACCTCAGTGTCATGTTTAATATCCCTAGAGCACGTTGTATTTCAACAAGCTACTACAACCAACATTCAATCATACTCCTTGAAAAGGACAAAGAGTTATAACAATACCCATGCATTTAGGAGAAAGTAGGCTATATGTTCTTTGCTGAACATCCTATTTGCTTTTCTGTGTATCTTTAAGTACGCCTATAACTCGTGTTTGAATGTTTGGAGCATCTTAAAATTAGGTATCCATGAGAGTTAATAATTCAATCATATATAAAACTCTTCACCGTACTTCTCATAGAAAGGTTGGTATAGAAAAAACATTTCAAAATACATGCTAAAATAGACGAAATAAAAAAAATATCCTAAAAGTACGACCAAGGCATATGTTGCGCTTCTCATTGTGAGACACAAAATTCGGGAGTCTATAAAGAGTCTCCGAAAACCACATTTTAAGGACCTTAAATAAACTGTGTCTGTGATATTTCCAGAAAACTAACTTCGCTCTGATAAACGTATAAAGGAATAACAAGCCCCTAACCATTGCAACAGTAGCTGGTTATTAATACCGAAGACCGTTCGAAGAGCGGGTACTAGTTTTTATATAGAGAGAGATATACTGCACCACTCGGCGTTGACGGTGTTTTACAGGTTTTAATCGGTAACCGTTAATACCTTTAGGATAGAAAATTAAATTTTAAAGCTCGTATGTGCCATCAAAAGTTTGCTATTTCTTACCGTTCTCTTTTTATTTGAAATGGAAATATGAAATTTTGAAACCAAAGGGTTTAGTGACGTCCATATAATAGTCGCCATTTTTAAATAGTGCAAAATATCGAAATCAAAAGTAGCCTATGTGTAGGCCTGATAAATCAGCTACGTCCATGCAAAATTTCATTTAAATCGGACCAGTTGTTCTTGCGTGATTGAGTAACAGGACGACAGACAGACAAACACCATCTCATTCTTTATATATTAGTGTGATAATAAAATAATACATTTTAAATCTCTACTCATTACAAAACAAAGTCGCCGATTCTTGGATGCTCCGGGCAATCTCAAGAACCACTGGGTGGATTTTGATGCGGTAATCACCAGTCTGTAAAAGATTTCTCGAGAAAGGTTTCTGTTGAAAATATTCATTTGTAATCAATCGACGCCGAGCAGTAACGATTTCAGTGGATCGAGTCGAAAGAAAAACTACTATCCGTGCGCATTTTAAGCTTACGCTAGGTAAACTGATCATCATATCTACATACTATGAGTGTAATAATTGTTCCGCATGAAAGGTTCTACAAAAAAGTCCCGGTCAGCATATTTCTAACTTCAATACATCACACATTATAAGTGTTATGAGGTTTTCATTTCTTCCAACAATCTTCATTCAATTACTAGCTAGCGAACGAGCCTATCACCTCAGTTTCCGCCTTAGTTCGCAGACACACAGTCAAGTTTAGATTGGACGGAAGGGGGATTCGTGTTTCATGCACCTCGCCATTCTTAAATTACGTCTGGCAAGAATTCGGTGCACATGCTATCTCCATGATAATATAATTAATAGTCCAGTCAGTGATTTGAACCCATCATCTCGAGACGGGAAACGGATATAGGTCGTAGTTCATTGAAATCGAAAAAATACGCCTTTCTTTACGCTGGGTAAGCCGTTACAGATACTGGGTGAATCTAGGAATATATAAAATAAATAATCGATATTAAATAAATGAATAATATTAAATCCATAAATAAATAAAAGTTGAATATTAATAAGAGATATTTCATTTGTCCACGTTACACGGATGACCACAGTGCTGTGGCGTCACGCAACTGGTTTGGTCTTGTTTGAAAAGGTAACGAGAAACACGCCACCTGCAATAGCCGTCCGAGCTAACCCTCGACAGGTTTATTCTCGTTGAAACGACGGCGTGACTTTGAGCGAGCCACACATAACACTACCCGCATAGCCGTCATGACAAAGCGAACCTTCCGATGGATAATAACAATAATCGATAATAAGTATTCAATAAATAAAAATATATAAAAATTAAAAAATAAGGGTCCCAGGATTCAACCTGGGAGGAGTCTTTGTGACTCATGGCGAATGGGAGTGAATTAAGTCGCTGTTCACAACAAGAGAATCCAACTAGCCTCCTTCACTCCAACTCCAGCATGTAAACCACTCGAGATGCCCCCTGTTAAGCCGAGCAACCCAGTGGAAGGTTGGGTAATGAATCCCAGCGGGAAACTAGCTCGGCGAGCCGATCAGTGATGGGGCCTCCAAGGCTCGAAACCTTTGTAGTATCTTGGTCAGTGTAAAATATCACTGAGCCCAATCTACAGTTTTTCAACTGTTTAAAGCATACAGGAAAGTTCAGCAGAACCTACTACCTAAGGTGGTAACCAATCAGCAATCGTCGAAAGTGACTCATGCGGGCCTTCAGATTCTGGGGGAGCCCGAACCGACATGCTTGGAGGTATCGGAGACTCCACAAAAAAAAAAAAAAAAAAAAAAAAAAAGAATATCAAACAAAAGCGTCGAAACTTCTTTGCTACCGTTAATGTGAATTCTCTTTTAAAGGTCGGCAAACTGAAACACTAAACAGACACACTCTCTCAACATAAAATTCCTATCACACCAACTCAAGAAACAAGGTTTACAGATGAACATGCTTTCGAATCACAAGGTTACAGAATTTATAAGGTAAGACCGGCAAACGTGTAATGAAAAATGTTCCTCATCTTGGCATAGGATTTATTGTCACGGACTTAGCCTCTCTAGCAGCCGAGTCTCGGCTCTTTCATTCCGTAGTGCAAACAGGATGGACACTATTGTCAACGTTCACGCACCGATTAATCAGGCAAACAAAGCAGACCCAAAAGGAACAGATACATTTTGGGAAGATCAGGAGGACATTCAAATACCCGACAAGCACACTATTATCATGTTGGGGGATTTCAATGCTCAACTCGGATAAGAAAGAAAACATCAAAACATTGTAGGAAATTATCCGGCTCACCAGAGAACCAACCGTAATGGGGAGAGACTCAATGAACTCTGTAGGGCATTCAAACTACTTATGAAATCGACAGCTTTCAAGCACTTACCCGAGAAACAAAATACTTGGACATCCCCAAATCCCGTTCTTGGTGAGTTCCAGATCGATCACGTAGCCATTGCTTGGAAAGCGGAACGAGAGTTACAAAATGTGAAGATTCTGCGAAGTGCCAACCTTGACTCTGATCATTACCTTTCTAAAGTCAAACTTAAACTCATTCAACAAAATACCAGGAAGGTCCTTGGATCCACAGAACTGGGAACAACTACAAGAGGCCCTGGTTGACAGCTAAGAAGACAGTCCCCTTCACGCAACCGAAGAAGCATGCCTGATGGACCAGTGAGTGTAATGTGGTAATAAGGAAAAGACAACTTGCCTGCCATAGATGGAGCTCATTGAGAAACGCAGATAACTGGGAGAAGTTCCTAGATACAAGAAAAAACAACGCAAAAATTATACGTGGGATAAAAAGTGCCTTCGACAAGAATCAGCTAGTACAAATTCAGCAGGATTTCGAGAAGAACAATGCTCGAGACTTCTACGGAATTTTCAAACAGAATCTCAATAATTACACCTCACCAAACCAACACTTCAAAAATCTCGACGGAAAACTGCTCACAATGACAATGACAACTGCCAATTCCTGGCTAAATACTTTGAAACACTCCTCAACTGAGAAGCCCCAGAATCCACATTTCAATTCGAAGAAAATGCACACTTTCACGCTGATTCACTTCCACCGACAAAAGATGAAATCAAACAGTCATTGATAAACAATAAGGCACCAGGTAAAAACTTGATAACATCTCCACTATTGAAATATGCTGGAGACAAGGCAGTTGACAAGTTAACTAAGATACCAGGCGATATTTGAGAAACAGAGAAATTTCTGGGGGCTGGACCTCAGACCTTATTCACTCTCAATATCTCCTTCAGGAAAACCAAGTGTATAAGTAATATAACGCTGGCACCAAGAGAACTAGCCATTGCAAGAGGAAAGATCAAGCGGCCAGAAAAGTTCAAATACCTAGGTGAATGGATAGAGCTTAATATCTCTGAGAAGAAGGCTTTTACATCTCGAATGACAAAAATGGAAACTGCATACCAGTTAACCAAGGGAATATATAACAAGAAATCATTGCACAGTCATCCGACAGGAACCGTTATATGCTGCAGAGTGTCTTAGGGTGCAACGAAAAGGTCTTATGGAGAAACTTGAAACAAAAGAAAGGAAGATATTACGGAAAGTCTTGGGCCCAGTCAAGGAAAACGGTGATTACAGACGGAAGCACAACCATGAACTCCGCACACATATTACCAAAATCACTGACATGATGAGAAAGAGGAGGATTGTGTTGTATGGTCATTTAACAAAATTGAGCACAATGTGATTGTCAAACAAAATCATAACTTACTTTCTGGGTAATAGAAACAAGGGAGCGTGGTTTGGAGAGGTAGGAAAGTATTTAAAACAAGTGGGAATTACATACGATATTCAGATGCGTACGCCCATTAAGGTGAAACTGTTAAGCACCTGAGTTTCCAGGAAAAGCCTAAACTAACAACAGCCAAGACGTGAACTGAGACCAGGAAACAGCAGCACCCAGAACACACGAGACGTTACTGGGCGAATGTTAAAGCTCGAGGCACAGAGGAGTTGAATTAACGTGGTCCATAGCTGGCCGAAACGTCAACAAGAAGAAGAAACAAATTTATCAAATATAAAATAATAAATTCATAAAAATTAAATGCTAAATAAATAGACATAAAATATAAATTAATCAATCATGTTGGATCGACCGCTCGGGCTATCCTGTCGTGCGCAGCTAGGTGTCATGTTACATGACTTCGTGGAAACCCACACTTAACCTTGCAAACGTCCATCATAAAAAGAATAACGCTATTGGAATTGGCCTGTCCTATGGATAGAGGGGATGGAGGCATTTCGTTTGAGCCCTCGCATGATAATCTCCGATTACGCGTTTGGATGGTATCTACTATTTTTGGAAATCTCGAGTCGATGACTCTGTAGTTGATCAATAATCGATAAATCGATCATCAATAAAGAGTTATAAATACATATTAAATCTTATATATAAAAGTGAAAGTCTGTATGTATGTGGGTGTGTATGTGGGTGGGTGGGTTTGTTCCGTATACAAATCTACACCGTTCCACCAATCTCAACCAAATTTTGCATACACATAGTTTAGGACCCAGAAGGAACGGCTGGCTACATGAATTTTCGATAGTCTTTCTCATTCATCTGATTTCGGTCCTTTTGTACTCGAGCAAAGGCTAATATAAAGTCATAAAATATACTCATGAAGGAATGGCAAGGCAGATCATTTCCATGGCAACATAGCTCAAGTCGAGACACGGCCGACTGGATGCGAGTTGCGCTCTGCACTACCGGTATAGAAAATTAGGATCTTTGCTTGAAATCCCGTTAGTTACTCAACTGCTCACACAGCACTGTCAACCGAGTATAGCATAGCAAAGACGTGACACTATTTGTCAGTATAATTCCCGCAATATCAAAATGCACATTATATCACAAAATAATATAAGAATAATAACCCCTGGCAATACAGCCCATGAAGGGCCTAGGCCTACCAAGCGACCGCTGCCCAGCCATTTAGCCTGCAGATATTGGGGTGTCGCGTGATCAGCGCATCGGGTCCCCTCGGCCGTTAATCTTGATTTTCGTGATCAGGGTGCTGCCTCACTGTCAGACAGCTACTCAATTGTCCTCACGAGGCTGAGTGCACCCGGTTCCAGCCCTCACGTCAGTTTCTAAAATCCCTGACGGAGCCGGGAATCAGGGTGAGAGGCAGGCAGGCTACCCCTACACCACGGGGTCGGCCACAAAATACAATAGCTTGATATTAAATGACAGAAACCAAACATACCATCGCACCTTATTAAAATAGAATTCCATTAGGTTCACTCGATTTTTATAAACCTTTATGAACTTTCCTGCTGGCAAGACCGCTGCTGAGTGGAGAGGATTACAGATCTGAGAAATGCAATCCAAACATTTCATACAATAAATTATTTCCACTGTGAATACAACTTAAACCAGACTTTCAGTTTTCATTGTAGAAAAAGATATTGCTGAAATTGTAATTTGATGATGATAGTTGATGTTAAAGGGCCTAACATGGAGGCTATAGGCCTCTTAATTCTTTGGGATGAAAATGAAGGATGATAAAATGAACACTAGAACTAAAAATAACTACAACTTACAACCAAATTACGGATTAGGAGAACAAAAGGACACAAAGGAAGGAATAAGGGAAATAAAATGCAGGTAAATGAAATGTTCTCAACCCTCAAAAAAAATGAGAATTGACGGATTTGGTAAGGTGTGCCATGAAAGGCAAATAGGAAGGGAAATAGGAGAGAGACCTCCCCTCAAGAGCCGTGAGCCCTTGAGAGTGTAGCATCTCCAGTGGTGGGGCTACACACACCCTGCCTCCTTTATGACCTCGTGCAGAAGGGAGGAGATATGATGAAATGAAAAAACAAGAGATCTGACCCTTCGAAGAATGAGGGTATAAGGAAAGATGAAACACGGTCTAATTAAGGCGGGAATTTGAAAGACTTCTTAGACCTCAGATATCCTAATACCGTCAGGGTCGGAAGAGAACAAGAGTTGACCAGTAAATATGCCAGACAGGACCCCTGCACAATTAAGTGGAAGCAATCGCGAACTCAGCGGGGTCCCCTGATCGCTAACCAGCGTCCCACAAGTTGTAAGCCCCTGAAGGAGGGGGAGTGTCGTAATGTCGTAAGTGAACGAAAGGTGACCAAGGGTGATCGACAGGTACGATGACAGAAGGGAGCCGGGCACAAGTAAGTGAAAGCAATAGCGCACTCAGCTAGGGTCCCGTGGTCTCCAAACCCACATCCCTTTAGTCGTGAGCCCCTGGGGGATGTACTGAAGAATGATTCAAGAGAATCGCAAGAAAACATCATTATACCCATTTTTCAAAATATAACTTATGGATATGCACTGGACTGTTGATTCCATAGTTAATTGGATATCATCGTAGGTATGAGAGGCAAAGAAGTCACTATCATGTGCGTTACTAGCATTGGTCAACTACTATCCCGGCATTTGCCTGGACAGAGTGTAGAAAAACCTCACTCAGGATAGTTTCAAACCTACGATGTCTGGACTTGCTACAGCTGCCCTCGCAACCGTGGTGCACGATTATACGAACACAACTACGGTGCGGGACTCTCAAAATGACGACTACACACAACAGACGAAGGAGTGTTTGTGTCCGGAACAAAGTTATCGCCGGAAATCACGTAAGACAATCATCACACCAAACTCTGTCTCACGTAAACTCGGGAAATGAAAGCACACCTCCTGTGGGGGACCAAGAGTAGTGTTGAATGCGACATCTTCCATCGGTACTGGCAACTGGCATATGTAATGCCATTTTAGATATGTTTTGTTCTCTTTCATAATAGCTTTAAACTGCCTGTTCATTTAACATCAGACAAGATAGGTTGCAGCACCATTTTCATTGCCAGTTGGATCGCATCCCTCCTGCCTGCCCATTCAACACTCAAACACGTACAGGATCTTTTCACAGTAGCGTTCCATTCGTATTTACGTCTTTTTCCAGAACTAGCACTGACGTAATTTCGTTTCTTACTACCATCTATTTGAGTTTTTGAACTTCGCTAAACCCATAACATATTAAACAATAGACAAATCATTTTCTAAATGAAACATTGTCATTACTTCAAGTAAGTTATCGTATTTATTAAATTTATATTCATTCAATGTCATTTAAATTAGATTGCATAATGATTTTAATATATTATTTCATCTCAGTCACATTTATAATTAGCCTATATTTGCTTTTTCATTGCTTTCTTATCAGACACCATATACTTTGAGCTAACCTCTTTACTTTCCACAACGTCGTGTTACTTGAAGCCGCTTTCATTAGAAAAGGCTTATGAATTTTTAAGCATACAGGCTCTTCATTAGTTATACACAGATTGGTGAAGTATTGATATTCCAAGTCTGCCATTTCAAACTTTTGACCTATCTTACGAAATACTTTAGGGGCTAAAGAAGAAGCCCAATGTGTTCTCAATCAATGCATCTCATTTGACATTATACTGGGATTACACGTTGCTGCTTTTACTTTAACTAGGTGAGATAGGTTAGTTGGTTCCTCTGTTTATGGGCTGCGACATCGCGGTCATGCAGCCCTGTATACTTTGGATGTGTGTAGAATCTGCCTGATAACCGGTGTTAATTGTGATGGCTGTATTATTGTGTGTTGTATGCAATTCAGGTAAGGACTACAGACAGTCAATTTTAAGTAGTTCCTACTTTTTCTACCAAATGCTACCATCAACGACATCCTGCTGCAAACTTGGCTAATAGATACCCCCGCAACCAGACGGTGAACCTTGGAACTTAATAGCGCTAATCAAATTTTACTTTCACACGAGTGTAGTTAGTGGAAGGCTCTTTTACATCACATAAATCTATGTCCTATGACATGGGCCCAGCGGCTTTACTTCCCCACCGAAGGAAGGCATACTGAAGGATTTTTAACGCTCTTCAAAACTCCGATGACTTCGGCCGGGTTTTAACCCACGACCTGGGCCATAGAAGCTCAGCATGCTACCAAATACGCCACCAAAGCCGCTCAATATGAGATAATAGGAATGTAAATACAGCAATACTATTCCCTAATATGCAGCTATTGTAGCCTATACACTGCTTTATGTATATGAATAAGCCATTTCTCATTAATCACACCATTTGTGCGGGGTTAAAAATCGTAAGTATATTTGACTCCAGAAGGATGACTTTATATTCCAAATATTGAATAATTTAAATATTGTTTCCTTTCAAAAAGGCAGATGCAACAATTTAAAAATGAAAGAGAACTATGTGAACAAGACGTCTCAATTACACCCATTACAAGAGCAATAAAGACTATCAGGAAAGTACCATAATTGTGAGACTAGGTCCTTGAGAAACGTGCATATACAGCCGTTTTTGTTATTGATGCATTCTCTACTACGTTATTGTACTCCACAGTACCTTTCGCCTAGATTTACAATGAGTTAATATGGCACTTGATTAACTTCAGAGCCCAAGATAACTATGTTTTAAACTCACTTAGGGACAAAGTGAATATACCTTGCGTAATATATTGGCATGTATCTATCTATAACATGTAAATACACCTCTCGGGCAACGCCGGGTAAAATAGCTAGTAATAAATAAATCTAAAAATAAGCTGGAAAAGGACCTAAACTGACCAAGGGAAGTCAACAGAGATGAGCTCGGCGAATGTAAGTGGGAGCAATGGTGGACTTTTGTGTTAAATCTACTTAAATTTGGAAAAATCTATTTGGAATTTTGGGGCATTCTGGGGGGTAGGGGTTGTGGGAGATAAAGGTAGGTGGTAGAGAAGGGGGCATGGAGCCATCTACCATAACTATTGGGAATTCCGCCAATTTAGAAGATACATTAAGTGCGCATGCGCACTAAAAATCCTTAATTTCGTGGATGGGGGTAAATTTTATCTTAGGGCGAAATGACTTGTCCTAAAAAGGAGATGGAGCCCTTTCGCTTGAGCCCTTACACAGCTTTCTTCGGGATGTATTGCGGGTTGCCTGTTCAGTTACCCCAGGGATAGGACCTCTTTACTTACGAGCACGGGCAACTGCACACCAAGTAACTAGCGGTGTGTTTGTTCGTTCATGTGACACTAATTAATTCACGTTATAATTGTCTGGTTGGAATATGTAAGTGTTACCATACTTCACTATTGAACACATTATTTAGGGCCTCACCGATTGTGTAGGAATGACTGATTTACCTGGCACACAGCACATACAGTATAGTGCGGTCTGTTATAATGTACAGAAGCTGGTAACCCTTTTATAACCCCACTAAGCAGCGCACACTTATCATCCAACTCTCGGCATACCACTGCATGCCTCTCCTCTAGCGTCGCACATTTTAACTGGCACAATTTTTTGCGAACGTTCTCTTTTCTCACCACAGTGGCGTAATCCTCCTCCCCTGAAGTAGTGTTTAAAAATTCTCTACCTGTACTTAGATTGCACTATGTACACAGGATTTCCAAAATAAATTCTGGGCCTCTATTGCCAATTATCTATCTATATATATATAAATGAATATTTGTCTGTTTTTTTCTGAATTTCCACGAAAATTTGCGATATTTGCGCGTTTCAGACTGTTTTATGACGGATGCGCGCAAAAATAAAATTTGTTTGTTTGTTTGTCTGTGGACAATTTTTTGAGTCCTTATAACTCAAGAACGGCTGGGTGGATCATTGTAAAATTTGATACAGATATCCATCAGAGGCACGACACTAATCATTGATGTAATTCTTCTCCGTACCTCTAATAAAAGGGGGCCTACTCCTTAAAATAGATGCTGAAATAGGCGTAGAAGGGTGAGACCCCCAAAACCACATTTTAAGGCCCTAAAACCAACAGTTTTTGAGATATTCCCAGAAAACTAATTTCACTTAATAAACGATGAAAGAATGCAAGTCGGTAACCATGGCAACACAATCTCAGAAGTCCATCTATTGCTGTAAGACGCAATGCCATTCCATTCATTACATTACTGTGAAGGTTTGCAAACGGCTATAAGGTTATAACGGATCCAAATTAACCTGAAATATTCATCAATACATATAATTCACTTAAGGGGGTCAAGGGGTACTCTAGAATTTTTTCACGCGATTTACACGTGTGGGTGTGGTACGGAAGGTCTATTATATCTCTATCCCTATATTGTTATATTATTATTATTATATGTTGGCATGTCAAAGAACCCATTTAAATTCAGTAGGCCATGTTCATAATGGCAAAATTAATCTCGGGAGTTTCCGCCAACACAAAAATCCTCATTTCTCTACTAGAAAGCGCTATAGTGTTCAAAGAGCTTAGATATCGAACCTCCTTCACTTTCATAGTGATTCAAGGAACAACGAAATTCGACATGCAAGCTACCCTCTGGGTGTCAAATTACAAAAGCTTGCACCCGACACTCGAGGCCATACGATATTATTATTATTTATTATTATTATTATTATTATTATCATCATTATTATGGCGTACAACGGCGAGACAAAGCTCATTTTCAACCCCTTGGTGTCAGAAACAAAACTCGGGGCCCCTAGAGAGCCGTAAAGGGTCCCCGAAAAATTCATTTTAAGGCTCTAAAACCAACAGTTTCTTAGATATTCCCAGAAAACTAATTTCATTTCATAAACTAATTAATGAAGGAATGCAAGCCAGCAACCACGACAACAGTATTCATGAGGTGACATCCAACTTTACATCTATTTCTGCAAGAAGTAATGCCACTCCATTTATTACATTTCTGTGAAAGTTTGCAAATGGCTATAATGTTATCACGGAACCAACTAAAACTGTAAAATTCGTCAATGCGCTTAAGGGGTTCAAGGAGTACCCTAGATATTTTTCACACGACTTACACGTGCGACATGTCGTACAGAAGGTCTATTATATCTCCAAACTCCGAAGTTATTTTCAAATAATCCTGATTTGAAATAGTAGTCTATTTTTTGCTGCTTTTAGGAATTTGGGCCATAGGAGGCTAAAAACCTGAATTTTCATTATTATTTTCATTCTTTTTTTTATAAAAGGGGTCTTCCTGTGGTTGGGCACTTGACACAACGGTTAGGGTCAGTTTGTATGTGACGTGTATTGCGATTTGTCTATGAGGTTTTCAATTTTATTTTCACGTCAGAAAGAACACGTTAAGTAAATTTAGTTCGAGAGCACATTTTAACTAATCATTTTCCTTTGTCGACAAAAAGGTTCCAAGCCCCTAACC
Organism: Meconema thalassinum; assembly: GCA_946902985.2. Taxonomy (NCBI): domain Eukaryota; kingdom Metazoa; phylum Arthropoda; class Insecta; order Orthoptera; family Tettigoniidae; genus Meconema; species Meconema thalassinum. The sequence continues at coordinate 152,156,364 of OX336397.1, forward strand.
TTTGCAACAGTAGCTCAATTGAAAACGTCTGATTATTAATACCGAAGACCGTTCGAAGAATGGGTACTTATGCTAGTTGTGTATAAATGTGAGTTATGTGGGCGTCACGATACGTCATTAATTATTTTATTAAAGAAATTATGCAGCCTTAAAAATTTACCGTTGTCAGTCTTGGAATGCAGCCGAAATAAATCAGAAACCTCTATGGATATCAAATTGGCAGGTGAAAAGCTGAAGGAAGTAAGAGGCTTCTGTTACTTAGGAAGCAATATAACCAATGAAGGACGAAGCAAAGAGGATATAAAATGTAGGTTGGATCAGGCAAGGAAAGCATTTCTGCAAAAAAGGAATCTGTTGACATCGAATATAGATTTAGGTATTGGGAAGTCATTTTTGAAAGTCTTTGTCAGGAGCGTGGTACTCTATGGGAGTGAAACTTTGACTATTGGTGCAGCAGAAAAGAGGAGAACTGAAGCGTTTGAAGTGTGATGTTATAGGAGAATAATGACGATCAAATGGATATATAGGGTTACACGCGAAAAGGTATTAAGATGAGTGGGAGAGGAGAGACGTTTCTGGCGACTGCTAATGAAAAGAAGAGATAGGTTTGTAGGACACATACCAAGAAACCCAGGAAAAGCCAGCTTAGTTATGGAAGGAAGCGACGAGGACAAGAACTGTAGGGGTAGACAAAGGTTAGACTATGTTAAATAGATAGCCTCGGATGTAGGGTGTGGTAGCTATGAGAAGACACGATTAGCTCAGTACAGGGAGGCATGGAGCACTGCATCAAATCAGTCAAAAGACTGAAGACTCAAAACAACAGCAGTCTTGCTTTTTTATCTTTGTGCCGTGGAGTGAAGTGATAGCTTATGTGTTATGCTTTTAATTTTAAGTGAATGCCAATGAATGATAGCTTGACCTGGTAAACACGATTTTTAGGGGACGTGATTGACTTGAGTTGCTTGGGTTTTAACGTAATTAAATCTCTTATTTATAGGTTTGATTTTTAAAATATATCTTCTGCGGTGGTAATGTAATTTTATGTCTACAAAGCACTCACGGAATGAACAAAATGGTAAAAAGTACAGTTAGCCTCAGGAGAGTCAGCGAGACAGCCACGGCACATTCCACACTTATCTCCTTTATAAAATAAACCTCGAGTCAGCTGCCATTTTATAAGTATTTGCTTCTGGGCGAAGGTAATATAGTGTCATTTTGTAAACTGAAATTAAGTGTTTTACCTTTAACCACAAAATGAAACTCACTCAAACTCTGTGGCATTATGTTGTCTCTCTATACAAATATTTTATAGTTTGCCTTGAATAATAATGAATTGTTGTTGTTGTTTGAGTCTTCAGTCTTTCGACTGGTTTGATGCAGCTCATCATGCCTCCCTGTCTTGAGCTAATCGTTTCATCTCTACATAGCTACCACACCCTACATCCGAAGCAATCTGTTTAACATATTCTTACCTTTGTCTACCCCTACAGTTCTTGTCCTCAACCCTTCCTTCCAAAACTAAGCTTTCTATTCCTGGGAGTCTTAGTATGTGTCCTACTAACCTATCTCATCTCTTCATTAGCAGTCGCCAGAAACATCTTTCCTCTCCCACTCGTCTTAATACTTCTTCGTTTGTCACCCTATCTACCCATCTGATCTTCATCATTCTCCAGCAACACCACATTTCAAATGCTTCAATTCTCCTCTTTTCTGCTGCAACAATAGTCCAAGTTTCCCTTCCATAGAGCGCCACGCTCCAGACAAAGGCTTTCAAAAATGACTTCCTAATACCTAAATCTATATTCAATTTCAACAGATTCCTTTTATATAGAAAGACTTTCCTTGCCTGAGCCAACCTACTTTTTATATCTTCTTTGCTTCGTTCCAGTATTATTGTTTTACATTTATTAATTTTCATCATGTATTCATTCCGTAAGACGAGGTCCATACCATTCAAAAACTCATTCAAATCATCAGGCGTGTCCACCAAGATGACGATGTCATCAGCAAATCTCAGAGTTAAAATTATTTCTCCTTGAATCTTCACTACCACTTTAATTTTTTCTCCAATTTCCTTCATTGCTTGTTCAATGCAAAGAATGAAAAATATGGGTGACAAGTTGCAGCCTTGCCTTACATTAATAACGCTTAATTAATTATTCGTTTGGAAATTCGTAAAATTCATTTTGAAGCTGAAAGTTTAGCACCCGCGTTTAAGAAAGGAAAAGTCTAAACATTCCTACAAGGAGGGTAAGTATAATGTAAACGAAAGAACATGTTGTTTGTATGTTTAACACTTACTCATTTAAGTGATTTTCACTTTCATCTGCTTCTTCATTCTGATTTTCTTCTTTTACATCCTGGGGATAAAATGGAATCATTTATTACAGTGTTATCATCTTATACATTTGCACAAATGACAACCCATGTAATTGTACAGCAATGCATAGCTGAAGTGAAGATATATTCGTTGAATGACTTTTTACTGTCCTTCACATCCTAGAGCTAGAGATCAAAATGATACAGATAAGTGGTTGTATTCCCCAGTTCTGAAACTTACAATACCCAATTAGAGACCACGGTAAACTTAGAGCTAATGAATATGCTAAGATCAGTGCCGTAATGGAAGAATTATCCTAAAAGGATTGAGGTCAAATGAACATTTACTTTAAATTCTTTTAGCCGTAAGACCATGAGAGAGGGGCAGATGTCAATACAATAATTCCCCTCATTGGGTCTATTAGCCGCGTGATCGAGATGTTGATAAGAGTGCAAAACTACTTACTGCTAAAGACACAATTGCCACTTTAAGGGTAAAAATCAGTTTATGGTTTGGAAAAATAAATGAGAGCAATTTTGAGAGTGTCCTTTGACATCTAAATGTCCAATTAGCGACAAAATACAACCACTGGTTCATAATCTTTAATGCAACGGAAATAGAGGCTGGTTGGATATTTCCCAACACTAAATGTAAAACAATACGAATTGAAAAGAATTCCTTTTGCACCCTCCAGCTCTTGTGAACTTCAACTTATCGAAGAAAAGGAACTGCCGGAGCTTAAAAACAACCAGGCTTTAAGACTTACGAACCAAGAGTCAGAATTAGACAGCTTCTGGGTTTCTATTTAACAAGATCTTCCTCAGCTGAGTCAAAGAGCCCTCATTGTTTTGTTGCAGTTTTCAATGACATATTCGTGTGAAAGTGCGTTTCGTGTTATGTCTAATACAAAAAAAACACAGTAAAACGTGGAAGTTTGAGAATGATAGATGAGGAAATGCGTGTGAATTTGTCCTGCATCCGACCTGATATAAAACATATTCCTAATGATCGCCAAGCCCATAGCAGTCATAGAATTGGAGCATCAAGGTGCAAGTATTGTATCTATTAGATAGGCCTTAATATAGCCTATTATACTTGGAAAATCATATGTATACTATGAAAAATTTCAATTTCTCTAAAATGAACCTCCTTTGTTAAAATAGTCTATGATTATAATTAAAATAATTAAAGAGGCGTCATGTAGAATTGTGCGTGCTAATAGGGTGTTGCCATGAGAAAAAGTTTGGAAAGCTCTGCAATAGACCATAACAGGTCCTACGGTCCAACACGTACACATAACATTGAGTAATAAGCAACTAGACTGCCCATACGGGCATAGCTTCTGAGAAAGACGGCATAAAACAATCAACCTTCAGAATATTATACAAGGCATTTCTTTACAATTCGCTGCAATTTAATATTTTAATGATCAAAAAATGTTAGATTGAATCACTGAAATGCCTCTGTGGGGAGTCTATTGTAGAGCATGCTAGTAACTACAAGCATTGTGTGTCTGCTAGAGTATGGGAGCACACTGTTTGCAAAGGAGATACAGGCTGTGGATGACATTGGAGTAGGTATTAACAGCCAAACACTTCCGTTTGTCATCAACGTAAATGTGAGAATACAACTCTTAATCCCTAAATGCTATGAGGTGATAAGGAGATGTCTTGAAAAGACGCATGAAGATACTTACCTCTTTCAGATCTGAACATGATACTGCTGTTGAGATGCATGGACCGCTTTCCGGAATAGAAGATTCCTCTGTGTGATGGTCTGTATCGTCCTGCAAAGAAATGACTTGTTTCACATATGTATTCCTTTCCGTAGGTGGGATAGTATCTTACAGGTGGCTTATAACCTGCACTGAAGGAATAAGGGAATAAAGTAACATACTGAAGGTAATTCAACCCTGCATTCATAGTTTTCTTTCGTCAATGTTACATGGCAAAACACCTAACAGTTAATGTGCAGTTTTTATCAAGAAGCATTTCAGTTAGTATACACTCGGAAAACGTGAGCCTAGCATATTGTCACTAGCATTGTGTGTGTGTGTTTTGCGACTTCGCGGCGTAGATGCAGTTACTTTTAGTTACCATATAACGTTAATAAGGACAAGAAACATTGAAATATTTTGTGTTAGAAGTCTTGTACCAAGCGTTGGCAATTTAAAACCATTTTTGATCTCATGGAAACCTGACTTTGGGTGTAATTTAACGGGAACGAATAACAAATAGGGGCTTATTTGTAAGTACAGTGGCAGCTACTTGAAATCTCATGTTATATAAATTCACTTGTAATGAAAAATACATGAGCCCTTGTCGTTATCAAGGTGATTGACTGCGTTGTCAAAACCCCTAATCTAAGGAACCAACCAACAAGGTGATTATACAATGTGTTAATAAACAGAGAAGTGAATAACAATATGTTTATAGACAGCAGCTTAAGAACTTTAGAGAATGAATTTCACGACCGTGGTCCAATAAAAGGCTGAGAAACACTGCCATAGACAATCACTGGTGTGTATTCGACGGTACTTCGTGCCAGTCAAAAAAAATAAAAAATCTTTCTCCTTCGTACAAAGTTTCTACAAACACCAAGAACTCGTCAAAATTAAATATTTATTCAACAATAGAGCCTATCATGAAGATGAAGGATAAGTCAGCACCATACTGATAGTCACAGCTAGGAGTGGAGGCAGTTTTCAAGGGTGGACCATCAACATATTGACAGCCATAACTTACAGGAGAGGGAGGCATCAAGGTGGAAGGAGGACCAACATCATATCTCTCTCGTTTGATTTTTATAAAAATACTCCTTAGATGTGAAAGAGTTAAACATTTTTTTTACTGCTTGAGGTTTAAAACATTGAAGTTTTGATATAAAAGGTTATTACTAAATCAGTGTTTTATCCTCCGACAAATATGCCAAAAAGTGAACCGCACCTGGGAAACTGGAGGTTGTCAACGATGATGATGACGATGATGATGATCAGTGAACCTGCATTACCAATAAATTTGCTACTGTAAGCACAGCATATGGTGTAGACTTCACATACAGTGGGGCCCAGGGTGGCAACAGAGTGGACCCGCATTATGAACACAATAACGTGAGCAACTACTGACTGCTTAAATAAGAACCATATATATGAGAGGCCCAGGGTCTCCCACAAGTCCAACCCCTCCTCCACGTGGTGGGAGACGGGCAACGGCATGAAGTAGGGGATTGCCTATAGGGGTGAAGTACAGTGGGGACTTTGTGTGCCCCGGGACCGCTACGGTAGCTGTGAAGGCTCTATGGGAACCCTGAAAAGTGACGGCTGACGGGGCTCTGGTGAAGCTACGATAGGCCTAGCAAGCCAGTAGTGGATATCAAATTTGCTTTCAAACCAGGAACAGGCCTCGGAAAGGACGGATGCAAACGACGACGACCCGGATTTGCTAATGGACTACGAGTTGGGACATTAAACATACAGACACTGACAGGAAAAGTGGAGGAGATTGTAGATGTGATGGAGAGAAGAAAACTGGATGTACTGGGCTTGGCAGAAACAAGATGGAAAGGAGAAGGTCGCAGAGAACTGAGGAAAGGGTACCGGTTGTACTGGAGTGGGAACAGTGAAGGAAGGAGCAGCGGAGTAGGAGTAGTTGTGAGAGATGGAATGAAGGAAGAGGTAAAGGGAATAAGTGACAGGATCATGAAGATCAGAGTAACTGTAAAGGGAAGAAGCCTGGAGATAGCCCAGGTATATGCCCCTCAAGTTGGATGTACAACTCAAGAGAAGGAAGACTTTGAGGAGGAGCTACAACAGCAGTTGGATGGTCAGAGCATCATTGTCATGGGAGATTTGAATGCACATGTAGGAAGTGAAAGGCAAGGATATGAAAATGTATTGGGAGCAGAAGGATGGGGTAGCAGGAATGAAGAAGGGAGAAAGTTGCTGGATTTTTGCAAGAGAAACGGTTTAGTGGTAGGCAACTCCTGGTTCCGGAAGAAAGAAAGCCACAAGGTAACGTGGTACAGCAGTGATTTAACAAAGAAATCTTTGGTAGATTACATGCTGTACGACTGGGAAATGAAGAGAAGTGTCAGAGATATAAAGGTAATACCATCAGAGGCCTTAGATAGCGACCACAGAATACTTGTAATGAACCTGGGAGTTGTTAAGGATAGCAAGAGGACAGAGTACCAGGAAAGGAGAATCAAAGTATGGAAACTCAAGGAAAAAGAAGTCAAGGAAGAATTCCAGAAGATAATAAGGGAAAGGATGCCAACAGACAATCCTAAAACAGGGGAAGAGGAATGGAAGCAATTCAAAAACACAATGGTGGAAGTTGCAGTGGCAGTATGTGGAAGAACAAGCAACAGAAAGCGGTGTAAAGAGACACCATGGTGGAATGAGTGAGTAAAAGAAGCTGTGGGAAGGAAGAACAAGGCTTTCCGAGTGTGGTTCCAGGAAAGAACTGATCTGGCAAGGGAAGATTATAAGATAAAGAAGAAAGAAGCAAACAAGATTGTCGCAGAGGAGAGGAAGAAGTGGATGGTAAAGTGGACAGAGATGATGGAGGAAGACAGCAGAGGGAATAAGAAAGTACTTTATGGGATGGTCAAAAGTAAGAGAAGAGGTCTGCGAGAGGATGTGGTAATGATGGACAAAAACGGAAATGAGATACACAGCAAAGAGACACTCAGGACAGTGTGGAAAGAGTACTTTGAGGATTTGCTGAATCCAAATGGTCATAGGGAGGAAGACAATGTATTGGAAGATGGAGAAGACAACACAGGAATGGAAAAGGACCTGACTTGGAGAGAACTGGAAATGGCTATAGACAAGATGAAAGGAGGAAGGGCACCAGGTGTGGATGAAGTGAGTGTTGAAATGGTGAAGGCAGCAGGGGAGGTTGGGAAACAGTGGCTGTACCGTGTGATGAGGGTGATATGGAAGGAGAAAAAGACCCCAGAAGATTGGAAGAAAGGATTAATTATCCCAATATTTAAGAAAGGAAGCAGAAAGGAGTGCAGAAATTACAGGGGAGTCACACTAATACCTCACTGTGCCAAGATATATGAAAAGATATTAGAAAGTAGAATACGAGCCAAAGTGGAGAGAAAATTGCGAGAGGAGCAGTATGGATTCAGACCTGGGAGATCAACAGTGGATCTCATATTTTCAGTGAGACAGCTCCAGGAACACCACTACGAATTTGGCGAGGATCTGTTGATGGCCTTCCTGGACATCGAAAAGGCCTATGATAGTGTGTGTAGGGAGAAGGTTTGGAAAGCAATGGAAAACATGGGAGTGGAAAAAGAGACTGTAAGCAGAGTGAAGGAGATGTATTGTGGAAGTGTGAGTTGTGTGAAAGTTGGAGGGGAAAGAACAGACTGGTTCAGACAAATGAGTGGCCTGAAACAGGGTAGTGCGCTGTCACCCCTTCTCTTTATTGTGGTTATGGACGAGGTAATGACACGGGTAGCAGGAAAGATAGGAGAAGATAAGATGAAAGCAATGGTGTTTGCAGATGATCTCATGGTCTGGGGAAACAAGGAGGAGGAAATTCAGGAGCAACTGAAGGCTTGGGAAGAAACAGTGGGAGAGTACGGATGGAAGTTCAACATCAGTAAATGTGAGATCCTGTTAACAACCAGGAAAAAGGACAGACCAATGAGTGGGATAACACTTGGAGGTGGACAGCTGAAGAAGGTGGAAAGTCTCAAGTACTTGGGAACTATAGTGGAGGAAAATGCGAGAAATGACAAAGAGATTACGGAACGTGGCAGACAGGCAGAAGCATTTCTGAGAAGCATTAGGAGCTTAGTGTGGAATAAAGATGTCCCACAAAAAAAGCAAGGAAGTGTTATACAGAAGCTACTATATCCCGATACTAACCTATGCTTCAGAAACGTGGACAATGAAGAAAAGAGACATAAGCAGAATACAGGCAGGTGAAATGAAGTTCCTGCGAAGTAGGATCGGAGTAACAAGAAGAGACAGGATGAGGAATGAAAAGGTCAGGGAAATGGTGAAAGATGAGCCCTTGCAAGGTAGGATTGAGACATCAAGACTGAGGTGGTATGGACACTTAAAGAGAATGGATGAGAAGAAGATTCCCAAGAAGATACATGACATGCAGATGCAGAAGAAACGACCAAGGGGAAGACCAAGAGATAGATGGCTGAAAGGAGTGGAGGAATGTGTCAAGAAGAGAGGCGAGGACTGGACCAGAGTGACAGCGGAGAGGTGGTGGGAAGAAAGAACTAAGTGGCGAGGCTTATGTTCCAAACAGACCCAGCCTGGGGCTGGAAACTGTACAAGATGATGATGATGATGATGATATATGAGAGGAGATATAAAACCTGTAATTACCTGTACTTGATGTTCAAATTTCACCACCCCACTTTTATCTTCATATATATCACCAGATTCATCCAGCTGATTATAAGAGGGTAACAGGTCAATTGATTCCTGGGAAGTATAATACAGTATGAGCTAACGTTAAACACACAGACAGAATAACTGTACTAAGCTACATGTAACAATAAAATACTACTAATTGGTAGCAGGTATTAAGTGAATATACCTTGCTTGTTACGCACATCTCTAAGATTGTTATGTTACATGATAAACATAATAAATACAACTTACAATATTAGGTAATTCATCAGTTTGAGGTAGCCATTCTGGCTCACTCTTAATGAATGGTTGTTGCTCCATAATATTCAGCAAACTAGAACACACAAAGTGCGCTTCAGAATTATAAGAGGTCGTAGGCTACTTATACGAGTATGCCAAATCATTATCATATAAAAGGTTATTCACCTAAGATGTCACACGGAAAAAACATCTAAACTATTCAAGATATCGGTACTCATATTCGTAAATGACCCAGGGGCCTGTAAAATAATGTGCTACTTACGCTGATGTGGAGAGCAATAATCAAGATATTGACACTAAATCAATATTGTCAAATGGAAGAACACAAATTCATACAGCTGGTTCAACTGCGTAAAAGTTCAAATATGTAAGTATTTTCAAAACTGAACAGTTACTTTTTGATATATAAATAAGAACAGCATGCGCTGTTGTGCTTGCTGCATCAGACAGCGTGCAATCGGGCAAGGACATATTGACGAGCAAGCAGGTTCCTGGGTTCATACCAATTACACCGACGAGATGTTGTTATGTTCGCGTGCCCACGCCCTTGGGATCATTTCCAATAAGTCTCCCTAGGACATTATTCATTTGCTTTTCTAGAAGGAGCTCTTCAGGTGTCCTGTGTTATGTTTATTTCTCAATTCATACAGTAGTAGGTACTGTACACTCAAACAGTGACAATTAATAATAGGTTCGTTATGTTCCTTTGCAGTCGAGGTAATTATTTTAGTCCCTTTAAAACCATCCCCCCTCCCTGTCCGGTCATGCATTCGCCTGTCATATACACTTTGCAAACCCATCATATGTGCACGATATGTTTACATGCCTGGTATCCGTTCTGTGGCTGGACCCAGGAACCAATATGACTGCACGATGGCTGATGCGGCATGCACAACAACGCATTCTGTTCTTATTGATATCTCAAAAAGTGACTGTCCAATTTTAAAAATACTTACATATTTTTACTTGTACGCAGTTAAACATATAGGCCAGCAATATGAATTTGTGACATTCCTTTTCAAAATAGGGTGTTAGTATCAATATATCGGTTATTACTCACCCCACGAGTAAAGTAGCACATTATTATCCAAGCCCCTGGGTGTTACGAATAATGAAAACAGAATACCGATATCTTTAAGGGTTCAGACGTTATTTCCGTGTACCGTATCATCTTAGGTGAATAACCCTGTATAACACATCAAACGAGGTAATTTCAGTACGGTATTCAAGTAAGGCTACTAGTAATAAGGATATAACCCACCTGGTGCACAGTAGTTAGACGAGGTTAACGAAGAAACGTATTCGACCATGACGCTCGAGTTTAGATAGATAGATAGATACATTTTTATTAATTCCATTTGATCAAATACATGCATTCAATACATTTTTGATATAGGACACGTCAGAATTTACATGCATAAAATAAAAGAACTAACAGGTATATATTACTAAGATTATAACTATTTATAACTTATTATAATAGCAAATCTTAATAGATACAATCTTATTGCACAACTATTTACACCTCACTCTATTATCATAATATGAAAAATTAATTCTATAAATACAACAACATACAGCTAGGTATTAAAATTAAATTAAAAAAGTAAAATATAGTTATAGATTCCATCACTCCTATACACTAAAATATTCAACTACTGAGTAAAAACAATGGCACTGCAGATAAGCTTTCAACATTCTATCAAAGGTTTTTATTTTTGGGGCCAGTTTTATATACTGGGGCAGTTTATTGTATAATTTAACTCCAGTGTGAAAAGTTCCTTTTTGATATATGCTTGTGTGTGTGTGTGAAATATGAATGTTTTGATTTTGTCTTGTGTTATGCCTATGAACATCATTGTTTGTTTTAAGAAAAACATCTTTATTCATTAAATTCTTTTTAAAAAACATAATACTTTCAAAGATATATATGCAGGGCAGTGGGAGAATGTTTAAATCTTTAAACAGAGGTCTACATGATTCTCTAGAGTTTACATTTGCCATAATTCTAATCGCTCTCTTTTGTATCCTAAACGTGCTTAGTACATCTGGCGACATACCCCAAAATATGATCCCATATCTTAAGTATGAATGGAAATAAGCAAAATAAGTATTTCTTAATGTGTGCATGCTAGTGCAGGTTTTCAAAATACGTAACGCAAAGCACATCGAGTTCAGTTTAGTATTCAGATATTGTATATGTTTATTCCATTTCAAGTCTTGTTGTATCCATAGTCTTAAAAACTTTATTTCTGATTTATTTTCTATTTGATGACCATTTAATGTTATATTGGGCATCGCAGGATTCCTATTCTGTATAGTGTGGAAATTTAGACATACTGTCTTTTTATAGTTTATTATGAGGCGATTATCTTGTGACCATTTGGTTAACTCTCCTGTAACGGAGTCAGCAGACTGCTGTATGACCTGTTTAGTTTCACCTTTTATTACGAGTGTTGTATCGTCCGCAAACAAAATTTCCTTATGTGAATGAACGTTCTGTGTTATATCATTGATATATAGAAGAAAGAGCAGTGGGCCCAAAACCGATCCCTGGGGTACTCCAAATTCAATAATTCCCTCATTGGACAATGTTTCATTAAGTAATTTGGTTCCATCATCCTTGTGTCTCAAGCTTACTATTTGTTTACGCCTTGTTAAGTAAGACTCTATCCATTTATTAGCTAGACCTCTAACACCGTATTGATTTAGTTTGGTAAGGAGGATTTTATGGTCAACTACATCAAATGCTTTCGATAAATCCAAGAATAGGCCAGTTACATGTTCCTTATTGTCAATTAATTTCAGTATACTATTACTACATTCGTAAATTGCTGTCTGTGTAGATTTTTCCGTTCTAAATCCATGTTGTGAGTTTGATAATATTTTATTTTTTTCTATGAAACTTATCAGTCTCTTATACATAATTTTTTCCACAATTTTTGCAATACCAGTTGGTAAGGTAATAGGACGATAGTTATCTAATTCATCTTTTGAACCGTTTTTGTGCACTGGAATTACTTTTGATAACTTCAAAATATCCGGGTAAGTTCCTGAGAGAATTGAACTGTTTATTAAGTGCGTAAGTGGATTTATTATATTTTCTGCACATTTCTTTAAAATTGCATCAGGGATTCCATCAATGCCAGCACAGAATTTATTTTTTAGCTCTTTTATAACTATTCTTACCTCTTCACTTGTGACATGATTTATAAATAAAGAATCACTGCATATATTTATTTTATTATTAGAATTTAGTGTATTTACCTGTGATTTATTTAATAATTTTTGCGGAATTTCCAGAAAATAGTCATTAAAAGTGTTTGCTATTTCCTCTGGATTATTAATCACTTTATTATTTCTGGTCAGTGTAATGTTCCTTTGTATTTTAGCAGATTTTCCAGTTTCTTTCTTTATTACGGACCACATAGCCCTGTTTTTATTAGATGATTGGGAAATAAAATTATCATTATGCATTTTCTTTGCTAGTCTTATTACCTTATTTAATATGCTAGTGTATTTTTTGTAGTATAAATTGAATTCAGGTGTTGTGTGGTATTGTTTATATAATTTGTGTAGAAATTTCTTTCTTTGACATGAATTTATAATCCCTGTTGTTATCCAATTGCTAGTTTTGTTATTTTGAACAGTTCTTCGTTTAAAGGGGAATGCTATTTCAAAATAGTGTTTTAGGGTACTGTTAAATGCATTAAATTTATCATTTACATTTTCTAGTTCATAAATTTCTGACCATGTTTCCTTATTTAATAAGTCATTGAAATATGTAACATTTGATTCAGTGAATGACCTGCACTTTGATTTTACTCCATTATCATTATTATTGATTACTTCGGATACTTCAAAACTCAGTATTTGTCCATGGTGGTCACTAAAACCCGGACAATAGACTTCTATTGAATGGTGATATTTATCTGTATTTATAAAAATTTGATCAGGAGTGGTTTTACTAAATTTTGTTATTCTTGTTGGTGTATTTACTGTAGGTTTCAGTCCATAGGAAATTAGTAACTGGTTTAATAATTCACAATTTCTATCAAGTTTTAAGAAATCCACATTTACATCCCCACAAATTATTATATCGAAATTTACTTTGCTCATGTTATTGAGTAACAATTCTAGTTTATCTATAAATAGAGGAAACTTTCCTGACGGAGAACGGTATACGCATACAATTATTAACTTAAACTGCTGAATTTTTACGGCAGAGAATTCAAAATCCTGTTCCATAATTAGATAATCATAAGCTGTTATCTGTTCATGATCTAAATTATTTCTTAAGAAGATGCAAGTACCACCATGGCTAATATTAGATCTAGAGTATTTACTAGCTTGTATAAACCCTGGGAATTGAATTAATTCGAGTTGTTCCTCTTTCAGCCAATGTTCTGAAATACATAGTGCTGAGATGTCTTTAAGTTCATTTTTAAGCATTAGATTTATGTAATCAATTTTATTATAAAGAGACTGGACATTCTGGTGGTAAATTTTAAATTTGTTACTTTTGCAAGCTTGTGTTGGTGATTTATTTACATTATTATTATCATAATTGTTATTATTATTGTTGCTAGACAAATCCGAAATACCATTGTTGCACTCCGTTAAATTTGACTTCAAAAGATGTGAATGCCAAACCTCACGTTTGGCTTCTTCTACCAGTTTCCCTGCTTCCACTCTAATGATATTACTGTTGAATTATTCTTACCATTTGAATTTACAATTTTGCAGATTTCATCACTAAGATACTCTTTTCCTAATCTATTTATAAGATATACCAGTAAGTTAGAGTATAATATCGAGTACAATATGAATGTCTATCATTGGAATTGAATGAGGAATTACTGATAGTAGCCACTGAAAAGAAACGTCCTAGTATTGGCTTCTTTATTCCTAAATAGGTTATACACAAATCTCAGCATAATACGATGGGGCAGGCGGAATAAATTCCACTAAAGTACCCACTCACTTCAAACCAAACACAACATATCTCCGTCTTTGCACCAACATGAATCGATTGAAAAATGTATTTATGTTTACCAACTTATAAGTACTATCACTGGGTATCTTTTATAACTGCCGTCATAAAGGCGTTTCTAGTTACACATTTAATCTTGTGTATCCTCGACAATAAAATATTGTAAATCAATTTACACAGGGCATGAACATGTCCAAGCTAAACTCGGTAGAAAGATTCATCTCCATTATCTAATTTAGTCACGTCTGTAAAGAGTACTTCAAGTATTCCTACATGGAAATCAAAATTCTTAGATCTTAATATTTTGCCGCGAGGCACATGATTTAAGTCGGAAGACGCTAACTCGGTGACGACATTCCTAGCAACCTCGCCCCGCTGATTATAGACACCATAGCCTAGCCACGGTCATAGAACAACGGAAAGACTAGTGACGTATTTCCAACACTACCGGTAATCAAATATAAGTATTGTTATATATGCTTATGCCCTGGTGACAAATTACAAAAGTTAATGAAATAAATACATATTCCATCAATAACCTAAATTAAGCCTACATTCATTTCCAGGGCCAGATCTAGGGGAAAGCAACCGCCCAGGGCCCCGCGGTACGGGAAGCCCTGCGCCATGGATTTTTTAAATTTAATTACTTTATAATAGTTTTCATACTAATTTATAACAAATATTCTTTTTTTCATTGCAGCTATAACCTCCTGTGACCTTTTAGCAAGTTTAGATTTCAGTGTAATAATAGAAGACTTCAGCCGGGAAAAATGTCGCAAAGTAATATTTTAATATTTTATAGTTTACATAATCTTCTACAAGGGGACGTACAGGTCTCTTTCATATTATTAAAAAAATGTACTGTAGTGTATTAAAAATATTGCCACTAATCATTATTTTATTATTATTACCCAACTATTCTCTATTTGATTTGATTTGTTTTATTTCCTATTGCTGTGGGCCCCACCTTATCATATCGCCTAGGGCACCGCATGGCCTGAATCCGCCACTGTTCATCGCAATCATAAAACTATCTAACACACACTCCCTCCTTGCCACTGTCTGACGATACTGGTTGTCGTGTTGGCAGACTTGGTGGTATTTGACAAGCTGTACACTCAGTTTAACCTGGCCCCTCCTCGCCAGTGAGTTTCCGTCTCATTTGGGTGAAATGATAGAATTATAATCCCTTCCTTATACAGTTCCATTTCATAGAGAAGCCATCGCATGTATTTTATCCCACGTGGCAAGTGATTCTGTAGCCACCTTTTATTCTCAAACCCAGTCTCCCTTGGTGAAAGACAAACAGTTTGACCACTGCACCATCCGTAAGGCAACAAGCAAGTATAACTTAAAATGCAATTTTTTGTAAAGTTACACACAAGACTTTTATACATTTCCTACTCCTCAAAATGCACGATAGAAGTGACGGCCCTAATGCCATCATAAAGAAAGTTTCAATTGGCCCTGAAGCAATGAAAGGTTGGACAACACTGGGATGAATGTATAGTCAACCTATACTGAGACCCAAAGCAATATGGTTTTAAAGAATTCCACCCTCTTAAGTTTGAACACATCACCGTTTTCCACATGACTTTATCACTTCACTGTCACGGAGTACATGATTTCCATCTTTAGTTTTTACAGATCTCATACGGGAGATTTCTTGGCATAACTCAATACCCTCCACTACTTTGCCTATCAACAGTGTGCGAGGGAAGGGACGGAGTAATCGCTTGCCCACCCAGATATACAACTGTGATCCCGTAAGACCAAGTCCAGTTGACTCATCCATCCCCTTACCTCGCATACGAACGGCATCCATTTCATCCTTCAACCCACATTTGTCTCTAAGGGTTAGAAGACATTGACGTGGTGAGAGTGCTTGCGAGGTCGAATGATCCTCTTGCCTATGTCAGCAGTAGCATAGCTACTGGCAGGGCCTCCCTTGCCGGACAGGTCAAAGGTGAAGATCCAGACTAAGAAGCAACACAAGAAGATGTCCAACGACTCCAAGTGCGAAAGAGGAGTCAGAGTCCCAACGAAATACGAGGCGGAAGAGACACTTCAGGATAGGGAGGGGCAGACGAGGCTCCAAAGCCATGCTGGAGGCAGCTTGTCGAGAGGTTGGATTCCTCGATAACAATATCCCCGTCCCCCGGTAGAGGTTAGGCGTGAGGTTATCAGACTTACCCTGTAAAAAATATCTTGTTCAGAAGGAACAAACACAGAATAAACCAGACAGATTTCTTTAACTACGACCAAAGCAAGTTAAAAGGACTCGCATAAGGAAATTGGACATAAAATGGCTACTTGGAATGTAAGAACGATTTTACAACCAGGGAAGATGCAAAAATTGGGAGAGAGATTAATACATTTTAATTAGTCTTAGTTGCACCACCAGAGATAAGATTGAATGGAAGAGGAAGAATTGATAAGAAAGATTTTATATTATTTTATTTTATAGTGGACCAGAGAGAAGAAAAGGATTATTTGACACGGGATTTAATGTAAATCAGAAAATAAGGAAGAATATTCTAGAGTATAGAACCGTTACGGTACATTGGGCGTTCATCTCCCGTGCCCCCCTTCCCCGCCCATCAAACGGCGAGAGAAGTATGCCACTGAAGGATTGTGTGGGGACAAAGAGTGAAGAACTGCTGTTTTATTTTGGATTTAAGGATATTGACATGTTAATAAAAATTCAAAAAAAATTATTGAAAATTCAACTTGACGTCTGTTTTGGCAACAATGTACATTGTAACTGTTGCGAGTTGGCGCTGATTTTGAAATTATTATGGCGGGCAATTGTACCAACTGATTTTGGAAGCAACCTTTGAAAACTCATAAGAATTTAAATTTGCCGGCAAATGTTGGGGGTGACAGCCCTGTCGCAGCTGCCAAAAGTGAGCTTGTTGCGACGTGCGAACCTGTATCCATTGTATTTGACCCTGAGCGTTTGTAGAAAACGGTTGAGTGAAGAGGTTGCTCTGTGAGGGTCAGATCTCCTCTCCAATGCTCCGAGATGTGGACGGTACGTGAAAATAATTTGAACCGAAGTGACTTTTGATTTGGAGAAATAATGAGAAATTGAACTTTTATGCTGGACTTTTAGGAATTCAAGTCATGAGGGAAATGTTTAATTAAATTGCACGTGCACGTGGCGGGTTAAGATTGTTTGATTATTCAAGGGGTTTATTGTGTGTGTTTCTCTGGCTTCTGGTTTCACTATGTAACGTGGGTTAGTGATCGCCTCGTGGCATATTCCGGGTGATTGGTTAGCGTTATGCTTGGTATTTGTCCGCGTGGAAGTTTTCACGAGGTACCAAGTTTATTTTCCATATTGTTAGCGTTAAGTCCACCTCGTGCTCTAAATTTAAGAATTGTTTACTTTGGGGGTATTTTCTGGTCTTCAACGGGATTTATTTCATTTGGGAATCAGGGGTTATTTTTGTTATCTTCAGCCGTGTATTTTGGTGTCGGCCATTGGCCATGATTAGGGTACACTTATTTCTGGTCTGTTTGTTCTCCGAGAGGGATTGTTATGTCAAGTAGGATTTTGCGAGGGTAAGTTTGTGTGTGTTTTCTCGTGTCCTGCGGTCAGGGATTCAGGTCTTATTCTGACGGAATTTTTAGGTCTTGATAGTGAAAAGGGTAATTGTTGTGTGATTTGTACCACCTCGGAGAGAAACTAACTTTCCCCTGTCATGCCCCTTCCTGCCTCTTTCTGCCAAATTTTGGGCGACTTTATTTCCATGTCTTTTCTACCGAAATTTTGGGAGGAAGGGGGGGGGGGGGCGATTCGTTTTGTTTGGTTCGGTTAGGTTCTGCTTTGTGGTTCTTGTTTGGCTTAATATTTTTTGTTGGTTTTTTCATTTATGTAATTCAGCGCTACTTGTGAAGGGGATCTTAGGGTTTTGTGTGAATGTGTGTTGAGGTGCGCACAGGGAAGGGGAGTTAGTTTTAGGTTTTGTTTGTTTTTTCAGGGTAGTTTAAGTTTTGTGCCTTGCTTTGATGTCGTTCTAAATATTTCCTTTGGGGGTCGACGTGTAAGATTAATCATTGTATCCTGGCAACTTCATACTGTACTAAATTCTAAATCCCCTTTTCTAAGTGTAAATGTAAATGTAATCGGGCACATTAAGTTTAGGTTTTATATATATTCTCTTGATTTCTCACTTTATTTGGTGAATACATTGTTGTTTCCTAGGCTCCCTTTCATTTCATTACGAACTATCCCTAGGCACCTATCCCCAACACGGCCACGTTTAGGGTCCTTATCTATAGGCATGTTGGAGAGTGTGTGGGAATGGAACAGACTGTCGAGTAGATGTGTGTCGAGTGACAAAGGGTGCACATATTGAGCATTTGTAAAGTATGTAAGAAATTTATGAGTTACAGAACTCATTGAAACAAGATTCGTAATCCTACACTAATTGGACTGTGTAGGATAATTACCTGCTTACTAGTCCCCAAGCCTTTCCCAATGCTCGCTCCAATGCGCATTCAATCAACAAATGCATTTATTTTTCCTTGGACATCTGTACAATTGCCTTATAACTTGTGTTAATGTGATGTCTGTACTAGTGTAGTTGCCTATTATGATTTTTGTAACTTCAAAAATAATTTTGAATAACTTTCTATTACACAATAAGGTTTCTATTAAAGTAAACACTTTAATCTTATAAATCCTATAAGAAAATAAAGAACTAGGGTACTATTATATCTATTGCGTAATATACTGCAGCATAATGAAATGAATTTCCTCGAGACATTCCAAAAATTCAAAGAAATTCAAAAAATAAAACAAAATTTATTGAAAATTCAACTTGACGTCTGTTTCGGCAACAATGTGCATTGTAACTGTTGCGAGTTGGCACTGATTTTGAAATTATTAGGGCGGGCAATTGTACCAACTGATTTTTGAAGCAACCTTTGAAAACTCATAAAACTTTAAAGCCTACAGTAATTATTGCTACTTTAAACGCAAACATGCGGAACCGAATGTACTGGCCACATTCAGCATTAAGAAGAGAACAGCCTGGTATTTGGATTTGTACGTTAAAGGCTTTGTAGCAAATTTGAGTGTACTATACAGTAACAAACAAAGCAATGTACTCTTAATATTAATATATATATATATATATTATTCGTACAGCGTATATGTTTTTTTATTTTTATTTCATTATTCGGAATTAATTAATGAATATTTTTTCTTATTTAAATTCAATATTTAGGGGAAAGTTGGGCAATTGTGCGCAGCGGGTAATCGTGTGCACTTATGTTCTTCGAGTTGGCAGTACAACTAGCAACTGAATCCATTCCTATCCTCTAGCTGTCACCGTACTTGACAAATAGGGTAAAACATCCTATTGTTGTCACCCCTCCAGTAATTGGCACTGCTTACTGCAACTGGGCATAATAAGGTGTCTGTCATGTTTTCAGTCCTGCAAGTTCCCTAATTTTGAGCCTCGACACGCCGCATGCAGTATTTCAATTGTTTCCGCCAGTCGGCATTGTTACAATAGTGGCTAGCAGGTATCCTGCCAGTTACTGCAAACATTGTTTCTCACAAGACTGTTTCCTTAGCGGTAAGTGAAGAACATTATATACACATGACGTTAGTTTATTAATATATTAAATAATTATGATTGTTTATTAGTATAGGGTACATTCGTTTGTGAATTGAAATATACTTTTAAGACAACTCAGACCTCCTACCTTCACGGATTACGTCCTTTAGGATAGCTTAAACCACCCTTGGCTCGCTAATCGGAATTGGTGTGTCCCATGTTATGGATTATAAAGTTTGCATAATTCACACGGCCGCCATACTCAAAGGTACGGCTGATGACCTCGCAGGTTGGGTAAAGGACGCGTCCCATATGAAGGTATGTTGGTCCCAAATTTGGTAGAGATCGGATGATTAGTTTAGTTGTTATTTGATTTTACGTTTTGAACATTTGATTGGCCGCCATTCAGTTTTGGTAATGATGGCGGCGATATAAAACATGACACTGAGGTGCCCTTTTTTGCCAGTTCTACCTCTATACCAAATTTCGGTCAATTCGGTTTCACCGTGTTCGAATTGATGGGGGGGGGGGGGGGGGGGGGGGGGAAGACATTCAGACAACACACACACACTCACACACACAATTTTTAGCCTACTTTTTGCATTTTGTATAAATGAGGAAAAATTAGACTTATGAGATCGATCCGGGAAAATGTGTGTCTGTCAATCTGTCTCTCTGTGTGTCCTCCCCCCCCCCCCCCCCTATCTACTCCTAAACGGCTGAAGCAATCAAACCCAAATTTGGTATGAGTAAAGATCTGTATCTGAATATCTCACCGCCGTATTTGAAAATGATGTCAGTGCTACCAACTGCTGAAAAATCACAATTACAATTTCAGCTCCATGTTGTATATCTTGGAAGGTATGCATGGAAGCTGTACCAAAATTGGCACAAATATAGATAATAATATTTCAGTTTAATTTCCAGGAGGCCATACATGACAGTGTTGCCAAAATGATTCTTAGCCTGCTGTTAAGTCCACTTTTTAAATGTATATAACTTCTACACTATTAATTGGATTTCAACCAAATTTCGTATGTACTATATGTAGATAGACATATATGTCTGAGCGTAATCTTAAGAGCCACAAGGGCAGCCAACTCGCTATTGTTTTTATCCAAATAGCAATATATCAGAAAGTATGCAAGCCGACAGCTTTAAACTACTCGTATGCACAAGTATAATACCTGCCATTCTAGATTAATTTGGAGTAACTAATGGACCTCAGTACTACCAACATGATTCTAAGCCTGCTGATAGGACCAATTGTAAATACTTGTAACTTCTATACTATCAATTGGAATCAACCAAATTTCGTATGTGATATGTGTACTATAACAGATATGACTATGCGTATTCTTAAGAGCAGCCAGGGTTGCCAACTGTTAATAAATGCTGGCTCTATTTTTTACCCTAATATCAATATATCAGAAAGTATTCAAGCCAACATTATGCCAGTTATATTTCGAACTAATTAGAAATGTCCATATTACCAACTCAATTTCGCCATTATTCTAATTAGGTCCATATAGATTAATCATTGGAATGAATCTTACATTTCGAGAAAAGTAGGCTCTTTAGTTCGTCACGGAACTTCTTGTTGTCCCTGTGTAGATCTCATAAGTCTACTTTAATTTTTTGAAAAAATCGAAAGTAGGCTAAAAATGATAAATATCCATGAGCTAGAACGTTAGCTTTCGTGAAATTACATTTTATTGTTACACTAGCTGAACCCGGCATGCGTTGCAACGCCAATCAAAGAAAGTGTTGGCTTTGTAATTTTGTTTCTTGAAGTGCTTTTGAATACACAATTCTATTTTTCATCTTAAGCTAACTGCCTTAAAAACTATCGTAAAATGGATTAACTATTTGTGAAACATTCGTGGGAACGTCCACAACAACTCACCAAAGTTTCATTGCAATCGGATGAATGGCATATGAATACATACGAAATTTCATTAATACGATTCGTGTGATGTCACTCATTTGTTGAATCACTCGTTCGGTACATACATTGAAGTGGATTTACTAAGTTAGGAACCCACATGTAAGTGCACACAACAACTCATCAAAGCTTCATCGCAATCGATGAATGGTATATGAATGCATACATGATTTTGTTGAAACGCTTCAAGCGTCGTCACTCATTTGTTGCATCTACTCGTGCGCTAAGTATTGTAAAATGGATTTGCTAAGTCGAAACCCTTCCCTGGCGAGTACACAATAACTCATCAAAGTTCCATCGCAATCGGATGAATTGCATATGAACGCATACGGGATTTTGTTTAAACAATTCACATGCCGTCACTAATTTGTTGAATCTACTCGTACGCTACCTATTGAACAATGGATTTACTAAGCCTGAAACCTTCCCTGGAGTATACTCACCGATCCACCAAAGTTTCATCGCAGTCGGGTAAATGGTATATGAACGCACACGGGACTTTGTTGAAACGATTCGCGTGCTGTCCTTATTTGCTGGATCTACTCGTGCGCTAGCTATTGTAAAGTGCTTGTACTAAGCCAGAAACTCTTCCAGGAGTGTACAGAACAATTCTTCACAGTTTTTTCGAAATCTGATGAATGTTATATGAACGCATACAGGACTTAGTTGAAACGATTCGCGTGCCTTCGCACATTCGATGAATCAACTCGTGCGCTACCTATTGTAAAATGCATATACTAAGCCAGAAACCTTCCCTGGAGTGTACACAACATCTCACCCATGTTTCATCGTTATCGGACGAATGGGATATGAAGGCATACGGGCCTTTGTTGAAACGGTTCGCACGTCGTCGCTCATTTGTTGAATCTACTCGTGCTCTACCAATATTGTAAAATCGATTTACTAATTTGAAGACCGTGTACACAACAACAAATCAAAGTTTCAACGCAATCGGATGAATGGCATATAAACGCATGCGGGATTTTGTTTAAACGATTCGCGGGCCGTCACTTTTTTTTATCTACTCATGCGCTAACTATTTTAAAACGTATTTACTAAGCCTGAAACCTTCCCTGGAGTGTAGGCTACTCAACGATTCACCAACATTCTTCGCAATCGGATAAATGGTATATGAACGCATATGATAATTTTTTGAAACGAATCGCACGAAATTTTGTTGAAGCCACTCACGCGCTATCTATTGTAAATTGGGTTTACTATGCCTATAACGTTCCCGGGAGTGTGCACAACAACTCGCCAAAATTTGATCGCAATCGGATGAATTGTGTATGAACGCAACGCCATCACTCATTTGTTTAAACTACTTGCACGCTATCTATTGTAAATTGGATTAACTACGCCTATGAATATCCCGGGAATGTGCACAACAACTCATCAAAGTTTCATCGCAATCGACGAATGGTATATGAACGCAAAGAGGATTTTTTTGAAACGCTTCACGCGTCGTTACTCATTTGTTGCATCTACGTGTGCGCAAAATATTAAAAAATGGAATTGCTAAGTCAAAAACATTCCCTGAAGTGTACGCAATAACAAATCAAAGTTTCATCGCAATCTTATGAAAGGCATATGAACGCATACAGGACTTTATTGAAACGATTCGCGTGCCGTCGTTCATAAGATGAATCTACTCATGCGCTAACTACTTAAATAGGAATGTACTAAGCCAGAAACCTTCCCTGGAGTGTTCACAACATCTCACCAAAGTTTCATCGCTATCGGACGAATGGTAGATGAACGCATACGGTACGTTGTTGAAACACTTCGCGCGCCGTCACACATTTGTTGAATCTACTCGTTCGCTACCTATTGTAAAATGGATTTAAAATGCCTGAAACCTTCCCTCGAGTGTACATAATATCTCACCGAAGTTTCATCGCAATGGGATGAATGATATATGAATGCATGTGGACTTTGTTGAAACGAATCGCACGCCATTTTGTTGAAGCTACTCGCACGCCATCTATTGTAAATTGGATTTATTACGCCTATAAATTTCTCGGGTGTGTGCACTACGACTTACAAAAATATGATCGCAATCGGATGAATTGTATATGAACGCATCACATCACTCATTTGTTTAAACTACTCACACGCTATCTATTGTGAAATAGATTAACTATGTCTATGAACATCCAGAAAGTGTGTTCAACAACTCACCTAAATTATATTGCAATCGGATGAATGGTTTATGAACGCATAAAGACGAACAGACAGACATTCCTTTATATATAAGATATATGATCATAATGGCATTTGTTTTACATATTTTTATTTTTTAGTGTAAAATTACATATTCTGTGTTTTTAATTTACATATTTGAACAAAACGACATTTTTAAACATACTTTTACCTTATTTATTGAACATTACATATTCAGTCTCTTACTGTAAAAAAGTATGTTTTCGCAAATAAAATATACGGTAATTCCAAACAGTTTGTATGACAATATTTGTTCACTAGAAACTCAGGTACATGATACGGATATTCCAAGCAATTCATAAGCTGTTGAGAAAGGGCAAGGGAAGAACATCAAGAAATATATTAGTGGAAATAAGGGGATGGGAATTCACCTCACACCCTGCCGGAGACTCAGCGGCTGTACTTAAGTGTATTTTAATTGTCGAGTTAGTGCCTGAGACTTACAATAAGATTAACATGCAAAATATGTACTTATTTATGTAATAATTTTAGGTGAAATATTTAGGCCTAATATTACATTAAAAAATTAAAATATGTAATATTAACTTACAGTAATTTTTATATAAATGATATATTACACAAGATATTACTTGAAGATTCCTCATTTTATTTCAAATATATTTTTACAAAATAACGTGTGGTGCGGGGTAGACTACCCTGCTGTTCCCCCCTTAAAGCAATAATACTACAAATGTGTTGCACAATAATAAATCAATTAATTAGTTGTTTATGTATGCCCATATTATAGCAAATATAAATAACTTTTATTATGTCTGAGAAAATGAATACGAACAATGAATAAGAATTTTGAGGAGCACTTTTTGTTTCCGGGGTGGAAATATAGCAGCCTTTCTTATTGACAGTTGAAAGTAGAGTACCAGGCACTCTCTGGAAAACTGACATTAACTTAATTCAAGCCGCAGGGTGCTAGGTGAATTCCCTTTCCCTATCTCCACTAATATATTTCTTGATATTCGTCCTTGGCCCTTTCTCAACAGCTTATGAATTGCTTGGAAAATACGTTTCATTTACCTGTGATTCTAGTGAGCAGATATTGTCATACAGACTGTTTACAACTGCAGTTCTCTTGGGAAGACATACTTTTTGTTACAGTAAGGGACAGAATATGTAATTTTAAATATATAAAGTTAAATTATGTTTTAGCAAGTAGTTCCGTGAAGAACTATTTTCATATACCCTACTTAAGTTAATTGCCACTAACAACATACAAAATTTCAGTTTGATTGCTGTAATAGATTCGTAGATATTGAGAACCGATTAAATACTTCGGAAGGTTGCCATGTTGGATTTTATATACGTAGGTCCTAGAATTACGTACTGTTACATAAAGATTAATGTGTACGTGTAGCATTCAAACTTCAATCGTATGATTAGGACACAAGAAGTAACAAGGAGATTTTAAAATTTCGCACAGCTCCATCTTGTGGTTATGGAATCAATTGAAATAGATCAGATGCCAGTGGATTAACATTCGTATAAGGATTTACTGTACCATGTTTCACTGCACTCTGATGGTTAAATTGCGAGAAACGTCAATGTGAATATTTATATTTCGCGTCGCCGCCATGTTGGATTTGTGATCACCAGGTTATTTAAAGTCCTATAGGGAACTTAAGTTTAAAACCCCTTTTGAACATAAAGAAATTTAGTTTGATTGCTACAATAGATTCGTAGATATTCAGAGCCGTCCAAACATTTCGGATGGTCGCCTTGTTGTATTGTTAAATATATAGGCCATAGAGGCATGTGCCATTAAAGGAAAATTATTGCAAAGGTTCATTATTCAAACTTTCACTTCGATCGCATGATTACGACACAAGAAATAAAAACTTAATTTAAAAATTCGCACAGCCGCCATCTTGAGGTTATGTAAACAATTGAACTAAATTAGATACCAGTGCATTACAATGTGTATAAACATTTCCTGTACCAGATTTCATTGCGTTTGGAACATTAAATCGCGAGAAAGGTCTATTTAAAAATTTCAAATTCGCTTGACCTTCATGTTCGTTTTGTAGTTAACCGATTTTTGAAAGTCTTATAGATGAACTTACAGTAGTGCCCTTTATCTCCGTACAAAATTTCAGGGTGATACTGAGCCCGTCAGAGGAGCTGCCAGGACAGCCAACAACCGAAATGACCTCCGTAACATCTCATCCGCCGGACCTAACTGCCGAGAGGATCAGGTGAACTTCCATACAGGCCAAAGCAGCACGAGAATCCATCATCCACGGGGATCGTGGTACATGGTGACTAAAGGTCATAGACTGCCTAAGGAAAGGTTCACCTTAAAAGCTAGACTGAGAAAAAACATCCAGACTTATGTAGAACATCGTGAGGATTTATTTTAAAATCCACAAACCCCTATCCTAGTTCGGAGGGTTTCTGTCGGCTAATCCGCAAGCTAATAAATAATCAAAAATAAAGAGCATGTCCCTACCTGAGAAGTTACTGTAAACCCTCGCGAAAGATCTATCTCACAATTATTAAAGCAACAACAGCAACACAAGGAAAATGGTACGGCGAAAAACCCTAGGTCAAGTTACAAGTTCAAGCTAATATCGGAATTTACATTTAACAGGGCAGCAAAACAAATCTAAGTTAGGATGATACCATTTTCTCATTTACATTTAATATTGATGCATCTAGCTAAGTCCTACCAATTAATTACAAAATTTACGGTGGTGACGTCCGTAATATCAAACAATTACAATCAAAGCTATGTGACAAGCCATAAATAAAACTAAGGCATTCTTACAGACTAGGTGCTAATCAGCACACAAAAGGTGACATAGAGGATTTGTGCACTTTCACATCAATAAATCAATAAATACAAGACCACAGTTTTATTCAAAGCCTACCTACACCTTTGTTTACTGTTTGTAAGCCATAGTCATTTAACGTGTGTAATTACGGTGATGACTGCGTAGTGGAAACTACGTCTAACATCGTATGGCCTGAGCTCCACTAGCTACGAACTAAAGGTTCAAGCAAGCCTCTGTCGTTACAAAACAATAATGTCAGCTGTCCTAAGGTCATTTCCTCCAGGAAATACTTTCATTGGCACGGCTATCTCAGCAGTTTCCAAATGCAAATGAACAAGGTTAAATAGAAAGGATCTGTTAGTTATATTTTGTTTATCAAAATTATGCGTTTTATTATTAAGATGTCGGTTTAAATTATCGTTGGTTTATGGCGAATAACAGCTGACTAGCCTGGCACGGAGCGTCTCTGCGAGATCATCTCTGCCAAAGGGCCTTGACTCAAAAGTCGGGATACGATCAACGAGCAATAACAACTCGGACACACAATAACACGAGTTACCAGCGGCGCGCAGCTCGCGTTCAATAACTCTGGGACAGGCCTGGAAACACATCAGTTACCCTCCCTAAATATCTGGTCTACGGGAACTGTCCCGGACACGGTACACAAAATACCTTCTAACATGAAAAAGCCTCCTCACGGGGGTCACTAGCCTCCAACATAATATAAGAATCCTGACATAACTGTACTCGTCGAAACAACGGTTCACGCAAAAGGCGTTTAACTAACAAATAACAATCTACAGAACATGTGTTCAGACACAGAAATGGACACTGGGTTCCATGAGCTATCAATGCAATGAAAAAGAAAAATGCTGCCAGCATTGCGTCCTGTGTTAAAAATAAGTCTGTCTCACTTGGAAGCAAGCGCTCTCAATCGGGCGCTGGGAAGTATTCAACCACCTGTCTCTGTGTCACAGCGTGCTACAAGCTCCCTGTACAGTTTGACACAACACGTTTACTGGGCCGGCAGTTTTAGCAAGAAAATAACTGTAAAACTGGCCTCATAATAATACCTTTACCATAGGTTATAAACATCAAAGAATGTGTGCATTAAGAGTACGCTATAAAGCTGAATATAAACATATAAATCTGGTATATTGGCTTTCACGGCCGGGCGGGGACACCAAGAGACCGCCGATGAGCCTAGCTTCGTGTCCTAGGCGAAACCCCACACAAGAAACGGCACAAACCTAGAAGAATTGCTGAGTTTTATATAAATCTGTCTTTCATAGCAAAGACGTTTAAAAGATAGCAATGTCACTCATTGCTGGAGCTCTTTGCTCTCAAAGATAAAACACTTCATTTGTTTCTTGTATCAAACATTCAAATAAATCACGTGTCATTACACTTGACACAAACAAAATAATATTACAGCGCAAATCTCACTCTGCTGGATTTGCTTAATGATACGTTGGGAACTGGGTACGATGCTAGGTTACAACGAACATCCCTTTTACTTGCAAGGTCTACACTTGACCTGGATGGCTTCTGAGCACTTCCTGAATGAAATATAAATGCAGTTACAAAACTGGTAATTACAGTCGATTACCTAAATGATACGACTTCTCTAATCAAGTCAGGGGCGTAACGTTGACTGGCTGCTTTAAGTGCAGTTAAAGAATTATGACCATGGCATCAATTTGCCATAACAGGAGTCTGATAAGACTCGAAAATCATCCCAGATAGGGTTAAACAAAGTAGCCTTGAAATGACTACGGTCACGTTTAGCAATAGACAGGAATTGACGTCCTAAGACGTCCATCAGGTTGCACCAGGGTTGAACAAAATGTCGAACCCAAGGGTGGCTCACAATCACTGTAAATAAATGACATCTAATTATACTAATTACATTCCCTACCTATAAAATGGCTGTCACTAAGTTCGGCTGATTTACAATCTACACTAATCTAAATATACTACCAATGACTAAAACAAAGAAGGGTTGTACAAACTCACGATCTGAAGGAGTCCACACTTAGCTATTTCCAACGACAAGGGTTGAACAAAGTACCTCTGGCTTTCAGGATTGGTTTTGTCCATATCAGAACTTCCATTGTGGCTCTCCCAAAGACCAGGGTTCGGTCTGTCCCCGTAGTTGACATCGTGAATGGGTTGGACATGCCTAGAAAGGGCATCCTCGACTCCTTCCTTCTCGTTCGACGTTCTTGAAGTTCCAAATCATGCTCGTTCCATCCGAGACGTCTCCCTCATACCATGACGGTATCATAGCCCATCATATTCGACTCGAACATGGTGTTACAAATGTCGAACACATGGTCGGTAATATTAGACATTGTGTATTTCTTTAGCACGTGAAAATTGTGGTGTGCTTTGTAGCAATCACAGGCGTTACACATATATCTAGCAACACAGCCTCTACACTTTGCAGATATCATAAATAAATGGCCATGCACTGATCTGCTGGTTCACACGTGCACAGATTCTATTTTTGCAATCACGTGGCATCCGTGAAATTGGTGTCGTATTCTTGCGGATAAATCCACTGTAGCAATCTATGCACGAAGCGTATTTAATATCACACTCGTTTAATGTAACGTTATCATAATTATTTGTATATTTGGCACCAGGCTTTAGCCCTCAACAAATCACGTGGGTACAAAATGCGGTGCTACAAAATCGTAGAAAATTCACAATACGTTTCAAATAAGTTTCCAATACTATTGGTGCTGATCACTACACTTTAACAATCGTGATGCACAATACGATGGTGCTCGATGACACTTGATAATATTTCTTCGCTATAAAGCGGACTATTCCCACGTCTTACACGACGGATATTTCAACACGCCTCAACCGGGCGGATCCTCCTGACGTAGTGCACGGAACTGCGTCCCTCGTGGAATGAAGTCGTCAAACTAAGTCGTTGAGCGACTATTTATATTCCTTTTTGCATATCTGCAATGATATTACCATACCTTAAAGTGAAAAAACATTCTCCTAAATGTTTCAATAATACTGAATAACGAAATGGAATATTCTGAGTCCCGCAGAAAGTTAAAGTTGATTAATAAGACCTCAGATAAATAATTAGCAGACTTCACCAAAGTCAAAAGTGCGATCCTCTGCTACTCCAAAGAGAATTGTATAAGCTCTCAGCTTCTAGTTGCTTTCTGGGTGTGTTGAAAGTTAGTACATCCCATCATAAATGTGTTGTCATGAAAAATATCACATGAACCTTAGCTCAGCGGGTTCATCTGCCTCTCCGTCGTTTCAAATAAAATGTAAGGACGGCATTTTATTTGACTCAAAGTTCATTCATGAGTGATATTTTTTTTAGATTAGCCGCGTTGAAGGTTCCAATGCACTCTCCTGTTTGAATGTCTTCAATCACGTAACTTCCATTGTTTAGAGGTTGTCGGAAATGCAACAACGGTTCTGGTCATCGCCTGATTCGGCCTGTATCCATCTCCATTAATTATGTGTCCCACAAATTTGACTTCTCTCTGGAAGAATCGACACTTGTCGAACTTCAATTTGAAATTAGCCTGCCGAAGATTCTCAAAAACAAGGCGTAAAATTGCTAAATGTTCTTCCTCCGTTTCCGAGGCTATGATGATGTCATCCACGTAACATATCACCTTCTGTTTTACTTCAGGTGTTAGCTTCGCATCAAGTGCTCTAATTAATGCAGCTCCGGCATTTTTCACTCCAAAGGGTAGTTTCCGAAAGACATAGGTGGTCTGATCGAACAGAAACCCTGTATACTTCTGAGTATGCTCAGGCAATCTTATATGGTAGTAGGATTGTACTAAGTCCAATGACGAAAATACCTTCTTCCCCTTAAATTTTCTGAGGATGTCCCTAATTTCGGGCGGTCGGTCATGCTCAGGAGCTAGGCGTTCGTTTAAGGCCCTGGCATCGAGACAAAGTCTCAGGCTTCCATCCACCTTAACCACAGGTGTTATAGGATTTAAGAAAGAAGTTGGTGACTTCTTAATTGTACCTGCTGCTTCCATTTCATGGATCTCCTTAGCAGCTTCCTCTCGGTGTTTCTCTGCGATAGGATAAATCTTCTTCTGGAACGGGGAATCGTCTAGTACTATAAGATCGTACTCGTAGTCCAATATTTCACCAGGTGTGGTGTCGAATATGTCCTCGTATTCGCTCAATATTGCATCTAGCTTCTCTCGTATAAGTGCTGATAATTGTTCTGCCTCTCAGTCGGCATCTTGCGTCTCCTCAATTTCCTTGCCATTTAAATTCTCAACAACGTTGACTTCGGATTCAAATTCCGGTTCTTCGTCTACCAAATTCATTTGAATGGGTTCGTTCGGCTTAAACTCCACCGTATTACGTCCCATATCAATGATTCCATCGTACTTCCGAATGAAGTCCACATCCAATATGGCATCATGATGCAGGCCATTCATCACTAGAAATTCGTGCAAGTACACGTGCCTCGAAATTTTTAAAGTGCATAAAATCTGAACTTTGCACGTTACAACACGGTCAGGTATAACTCCTCTGATTCTTACTGCAGAAACTGGCAGCTCTGTCACCTCAGAGTTTGCTTTCAGTCTGGCATGGCAATCGGCGGAAATGACACTTCATCGCTCCTGTATCGATGAGAATGACCACGTCACATCCATTCAGGGTAGCTACAATCTTCGGTAGACGCGTCAATTCGTAGTTGTGGTTCGTCGTTCGGCGTTCGTCTAATAGATCTTCCTGAATTGGCTCCCAGAGTAAGATAGTGGCAGTTAATCTGTGGTCAATCGGGTAAGAGTCTACTGGGTTTTTGGCGTTTTTTTCCTTGGCGGGGAGTACCGGGCTGGTTTTGCCTCGTTTCTTCCGCCGGAATATTTCGTGTTTCCCGCGAAGTCGTGTTCTGATCTCCCCCTTCTTGGTTTTCTTGGAGTCCTCGAAGTTGCTGAAGGTACTCACGACTCTCCTGTGCTCCTCCTTTTCAGTCTCGATCGGCCTGATAGCTGGGATCCTGAACTCGACGGTATCCTCCGCTGTAGCGGTAATCTCTACGGACATCTCCCTGCTGTGGGTTCCGGTTATTATTTCCTCGGCGGTCGTCATCGTGTCGACGGTTGTCGTTCGTCCTTCGATCAAAGCGTCGGTTCCAATAACTACGACGGTCATCTCTCCGGTCTCTAGCGTACGGAGTGTTATTCCAATTTCTCCGACCACGATTATATTCATTACGCTGTTCAAGACTCTCTTGAGTCTGTGTTTGCTGTGGCGTCTGGCACACTTTGTCCACAGTCATCAAGTTAACTTGTCGCTCATCACGCCTGTCAGCCTTCTGTTGACGGTGTGTTGGAAACTGTTCGGTATTGGCGTCCAGTCGTCGCAAGATTTGATCGCACTGCTGGAATGTAGATGCTCCTGCAGCGATCAATACTCGTTGCACGTCTGCAGGGTATTGCCAGACGATGGTATTCACAAGTTCTTGCTCTGACAGTGGGGGTTGCAAACAACGAAGTTTCGCTAGCTGGGTTGCGAAGTAGTTCGCATAGCGCGTCGGAGTGTTCGAGCTATGTCGGCGGGTGTACATCTCAGCTCTGATACTTTGCTGGATGTCGCTCGACCAATAAGTTTAATAGTCTTGATAGTCTACGAATGAATAGCGGAAGGCCCTGAACCATGTGCTAGCTTGTCCCTCAAGCAAACGCTCAATAACTCGGAGCTCTCTCTCCGGAGTCACCATTGTGTCTCCTAAGTAGTTCTCCACATTCACTAAGAATTCTACAGGAGTGATGCCACTTCCAGTGCCTGAGAATCGAGCTGGTTGCTCTTCTCGCGAACGGATGATTGTCACGTTCCCCTGTGTGTGCGCGGGTCTGAATGAACTCGGCATATAATTATGCGTTGGCGTACTCGTCTCTTGACTTTGTTGATTATGTACGGGTTGGAAAGGATTCGCGTCGTAATTTAACGCTTGACTCTGCGCTGAACCGGTAAATTGGAACGGTTGTGGTTCCATGGGTGCGCTAGGTTGAACGTGTGTAGGCATTATCCCTGCGGATTGCGGTCCTGGTGTTGTCTGAGAGTCTCCCATCTGTGGAGGTAAATGTATCTCCCTTGGTTGAGTCTCAAGTCGGTCGAGACGTCTCTCGATAATTTCGAGCCCTGGGATAGTCTTAGCTGCGACCTTGTTTCCCAAATCGTTGAGCTTCAACTCAATTCTCTCGACTTTACCTTTGAGGTTGGTGTCGACTTCACGAATAGCTGTCCTCAAGTTGTAACTGAGGTCTAACCTCTCGGTTATTGCGACTTACTCAAATGTTTTCTGCAGTGAGTCAATTTCCCCCTCGACTTTGGACATGTTGTCCTTGATCCGACCTACGTCATCCTTGACCTCGGCTACCTTCGCCTCCATAATGGTTTTATGCTCATTAAGGTCACCCCTCAACAGCATTACATCGATCTTATTTTCTTCTCGATGAATGTCTACTCTCTCTCGTAGCCCTGTTGCGGTATCGGTTAATTCCGTAATGTTCTTTCGGTTCGTATTCAACTCGTCCTTGACCTGGATCATACTATCGACGATCGTCTTGACATTATTGGTGACGGCGTTCGCTGCACCTCTCATCAGTACGAGTCCTATGTTCATGGTAGCCATGTCCTTCTTGACGTTGTCCATGAATCCCTCGACGTGAGTTAATCGAGTTCCAAATTCCTCTCGAGTATGGTCTAAGTCAGCCCTCATATCAACCTGAACTCTATTAATAGTTGTTTGAATCTGAGCGGTGTGCTCCTCTATGCGGGCTTGCACGTCCTCCCTAGCTCTATTAATTTGGTCTGTCAAATTATCAATACGCTGGTTAGACTCCTGATGGTGTCGTATTACGTCAACCCTAACAGCTGCTAAACCTGCCGTAAGATCGTTTCTGGCCTCTATTCTATGAGCATCTATGTCGGCCCTGACCTGCGTTAGATCGGCCCTAACATTATTAACTTCATTTATTACTTGGTCCACATGACCACTTACAGTATTATTTGATCGGGTGTTAGCCTCAAGATCCTGTCTAACCTGGTCCATATGACCACTTACATTATTGACAGCTTGGGTATTCTCACCTAAGTCACCCCAGACTTCACCTAAATCACCCCTTACAGTACCTACTTCCTGCCTGACTTCACCTAAGTCAGCAGTAATCTGCTGGAGATTGCCATTGACACCTGCCAACATCTCTCCAAATACATGACGAATTGTTTCCTCATCCATAACAAGAAATTATTGAGAAAGAGAGGGAGCAATCTCTTATGGAACTTACAGCTATGATTAGTTACTTGGTGGTATAAAGCTTGTTTCATTTAAATAAACATCACGAGTACAGCTGGAGTATGCAAACTAAATGCTTCTACATTTACAAAGACAACAGCGAGCAAAGCAAAGTATTACATTTACTCAGGATGAGGCATCATCAAAGAAAATCCTAACCATCATTTATCTAACACAAAAGCCTCGCCCCTTGGACTTGTATCAAACATGAATGCCATGCGGTTAATCGATCTGCAGTACGACTTTCTAAGTTCGTCCCAGTCCAGTCAATTTACCATTGATCAACATTAAGATCCTCTTAAATAACATGGAACTGACGGTCACCACGTTAACGTCGGCACATGAGTTGGGCGCCATTTAATATAAGTATATGTTATGAGCCCGTCAGAGGAGCTGCCAGGACAGCCAACAACCTAAATGACTTCCCTAACATCTCATCCGCCGGACCTAACTGCCGAGAGGATCAGGTGAACTTCCATACAGGCCAAAGCAGCACGAGAATCCATCATCCTCGGGGATCGTGGTACATGGTGACTAAAGGTCATAGACTGCCTAAGGAAAGGTTCACCTTAAAAGCTAGACTGAGAAAAAAAACATCCAGACTTATGTAAAACATCGTGAAGATTTATTTTAAAATCCACAAACCCCTATCCTAGTTCGGAGGGTTTCTGTCGGCTAATCCGCAAGCTAATAAATAATCAAAAATAAAGAGCAGGTCCCTACCTGAGAAGTTACTGTAAACCCTCGCGAAAAATCAATCTCACAATTATTAAAGCAACAACAGCAACACTAGGAAAATGGTACGGCGAAAAACTCTGGGTCAAGTTACAAGATCAAGCTAATATCGGATTTTACATTTAACAGGGCAGCAAAACAAATCTAAGTTAGGATGATACCATTTTCTCATTTACATTTAATATTGATTCATCTAGCTAACTCCTACCAATTAATTACGAAATTTACGGCGGTGACGTCCGTAATATCAAACAATTACAATCAAAGCTATGTTACAAGCCATAAAAAAACAAGTAAAGCATTCTTACAGACTAGGTGCTAATCAGCACACAAAAGGTGACATAGAGGATTTGTGCACTTTCACATCAATAAATCAATAAATACAAGACCACAGTTTTATTCAAAGCCTACCTACACCTTGGTTTACTGTTTGTAAGCCATAGTCATTTAACATGTGTAATTACGGTGACGACTGCGTAGTGAAAACTACGTCTAACATCGTATGGCCTGAGCTCCACTAGCTACGAACTAAAGGTTCAAGCAAGCCTCTGTCGTTACAAAACAACAATGTCAGCTGTCCTAAGGTCATTTCCTCCAGGAAATACTTTCATTGGCACGGCTATCTCAGCAGTTTCCAAATGCAAATGAACAAGGTTAAATAGAAAGGATCTGTTAGTTATATTTTGTTTATCAAAATAATGCGTTTTATTATTAATATGTCGGTTTAAATTATCGTTGGTTTATGGCGAATAACAGCTGACTAGCCTGGCACGGAGCGTCTCTGCGAGATCATCTCTGCCAAAGGGCCTTGACTCAAAAGTCGGGATATGATCAACGAGCAATAACAACTCGGACACACAATAACACGAGTTACCAGCGGCGCGCAGCTCGCGTTCAATAACTCTGGGACAGGCCTGGAAACACATCAGCTACCCTCCCTAAATATCTGGTCTACGGGAACTGTCCCGGACACGGTACACAAAATACCTTCTAACATGAAAAAGCCTCCTCACGGGGGTCACTAGCCTCCAACATAATATAAGAATCCTGACATAACTGTACTCGTCGAAACAACGGTTCACGCAAAAGGCGTTTAACTAACAAATAACAATCTACAGAACATGTGTTCAGACACAGAAATGGACACTGGGTTCCATGAGCTATCAATGCAATGAAAAAGAAAAATGCTGCCAGCATTGCGTCCTGTGTTAAAAATAAGTCTGTCTCACTAGGAGCAAGCGCTCTCAATCGGGCGCTGGGAAGTATTCAACCACCTGTCTCTGTGTCACAGCGTGCTACAAGCTCCCTGTACAGTTTGACACAACACGTTTACTGGGCCGGCAGTTTTAGCAAGAAAATAACTGTAAAACTGGCCTCATAATAATACCTTTACCATAGGTTATAAACATCAAAGAATGTGTGCATTAAGAGTACGCTATAAAGATGAATATAAACATATAAATCTGGTATATTGGCTTTCACGGCCGGGCGGGGACACCAAGAGACCGCCGATGAGCCTAGCTTTGTGTCCTAGGCGAAACCCCACACAAGAAACGGCACAAACCTAGAAGAATTGCTGAGTTTTATATAAATCTGTCTTTCATAGCAAAGGCGATTAAAAGATAGCAATGTCACTCATTGCTGGAGCTCTTTGCTCTCAAAGATAAAACACTTCATTTGTTTCTTGTATCAAACATTCAAATAAATCACGTGTCATTACACTTGACACAAACAAAATAATATTACAGCGCAAATCTCACTCTGCTGGATTTGCTTAATGATACGTTGGGAACTGGGTACGATGCTAGGTTACAACGAACATCCCTTTTACTTGCAAGGTCTACACTTGACCTGGATGGCTTCTGAGCACTTCCTGAATGAAATATAAATGCAGTTACAAAACTGGTAATTACAGTCGATTACCTAAATGATACGACTTCTCTAATCAAGTCAGGGGCGTAACGTTGACTGGCTGCTATAAGTGCAGTTAATGAATTATGACCATGGCATCAATTTGCCATAACAGGAGTCTGATAAGACTCGAAAATCATCCCAGATAGGGTTAAACAAAGTAGCCTTGAAATGACTACGGTCACGTTTAGCAATAGACAGGAATTGACGTCCTAAGACGTCCATCAGGTTGCACCAGGGTTGAACAAAATGTCGAACCCAAGGGTGGCTCACAATCACTGTAAATAAATGACATCTAATTATACTAATTACATTCCCTACCTATAAAATGGCTGTCACTAAGTTCGGCTGATTTACAATCTACACTACTCTAAATATACTACCAATGACTAAAACAAAGAAGGGTTGTACAAACCCACGATCTGAAGGAGCCCACACTTAGCTATTTCCAACGACAAGGGTTGAACAATGTACCTCTGGCTTTCAGGATTGGTTTTGTCCATATCAGAACTTCCATCTTGGCTCTCCCAAAGACCAGGGTTCGGTCTGTCCCCGTAGTTGACACCGTGAATGGGTTGGACATGCCTAGAAAGGGCATCCTCGACTCCTTCCTTCTCGTTCGACGTTCTTGAAGTTCCAAATCATGCTCGTTCCAACCGAGACGTCTCCCTCATACCATGACGGTATCATAGCCCATCATATTCGACTCGAACATGGTGTTACAAATGTCGAACACATGGTCGGTAATATTAGACATTGTGTATTTCTTTAGCACTTGAAAATTGCGGTGTGCTTTGTAGCAATCACAGGCGTTACACATATATCTAGCAACACAGCCTCTACACTTTGCAGATATCATAAATAAATGGCCATGCACTGATCTGCTGGTTCACACGTGCACAGATTCTATTTTTGCAATCACGTGGCATCCGTGAAATTGGTGTCGTATTATTGCGGATAAATCCACTGTAGCCATCTATGCACGAAGCGTATTTAATAACACACTCGTTTAATGTAACGTTATCATAATTATTTGTATATTTGGCACCAGGCTTTAGCCCTCAACAAATCACGTGGGTACAAAATGCGGTGCTACAAAATCGTAGAAAATTCACAATACGTTTCAAATAAGTTTCCAATACAATTGGTGCTGATCACTACACTTTAACAATCATGATGCACAATACGATGGTGCTCGATGACACTTGATAATATTTCTTCGCTATAAAGCGGACTATTCCCACGTCTTACACGACGGATATTTCAACACGCCTCAACCGGGCGGATCCTCCTGACGTAGTGCACGGAACTGCGTCCCTCGTGGTATGAAGTCGTCAAACTAAGTTGTTGAGCGACTATTTATATTCCTTTTTGCATATCTGCAATTATATTACCATACCTTAAAGTGAAAAAACATTCTCCTAAATGTTTCAATAATACTGAATAACGAAATGGAATATTCTGAGTCCCACAGAAAGTTAAAGTTGATTAATAAGACCTCAGATAAATAATTAGCAGACTTCACCAAAGTCAAAAGTGCGATCCTCTGCTACTCCAAAGAGAATTGTATAAGCTCTCAGCTTCTAGTTGCTTTCTGGGTGTGTTGAAAGTAAGTACATCCCATCATAAATGTGTTGTCATGAAAAATATCACATGAACCTTAGCTCAGCGGGTTCATCTGCCTCTCCGTCGTTTCAAATAAAATGTAAGGACGGCATTTTATTTGACTCAAAGTTCATTCATGAGTGATATTTTTTTAGATTAGCTGCGTTGAAGGTTCCAATGCACTCTCCTGTTTGAATGTCTTCAATCACGTAACTTCCATTGTTTAGAGGTTGTCGGAAATGCAACAACGGTTCTGATCATCGCCTGATTCGGCCTGTATCCATCTCCATTAATTATGTGTCCCACAAATTTGACTTCTCTCTGGAAGAATCGACACTTGTCGAACTTCAATTTGAAATTAGCCTGCCGAAGATTCTCAAAAACAAGGCGTAAAATTGCTAAATGTTCTTCCTCCGTTTCCGAGGCTATGATGATGTCATCCACGTAACATATCACCTTCTGTTTTACTTCAGGTGTTAGCTTCGCATCAAGTGCTCTAATTAATGCAGCTCCGGCATTTTTCACTCCAAAGGGTAGTTTCCGAAAGACATAGGTGGTCTGATCGAACAGAAACCCTGTATACTTCTGAGTATGCTCAGGCAATCTTATATGGTAGTAGGATTGTACTAAGTCCAGTGACGAAAATACCTTCTTCCCCTTAAATTTTCTGAGGATGTCCCTAATTTCGGGCGGTCGGTCATGCTCAGGAGCTAGGCGTTCGTTTAAGGCCCTGGCATCGAGACAAAGTCTCAGGCTTCCATCCACCTTAACCACAGGTGTTATAGGATTTAAGAAAGAAGTTGGTGACTTCTTAATTGTACCTGCTGCTTCCATTTCATGGATCTCCTTAGCAGCTTCCTCTCGGTGTTTCTCTGCGATAGGATAAATCTTCTTCTGGAACGGGGAATCGTCTAGTACTATAAGATCGTACTCGTAGTCCAATATTTCACCAGGTGTGGTGTCGAATATGTCCTCGTATTCGCTCAATATTGCATCTAGCTTCTCTCGTATAAGTGCTGATAATTGTTCTGCCTCTCAGTCGGCATCTTGCGTCTCCTCAATTTCCTTGCCATTTAAATTCTCAACAACGTTGACTTCGGATTCAAATTCCGGTTCTTCGTCTACCAAATTCATTTGAATGGGTTCGTTCGGCTTAAACTCCACCGTATTACGTCCCATATCAATGATTCCATCGTACTTCCGAGTGAAGCCCGCATCCAATATGGCATCATGATGCAGGCCATTCATCACTAGAAATTCGTGCAAGTACACGTGCCTCGAAATTTTTAAAGTGCATAAAATCTGAACTTTGCACGTTACAACACGGTCAGGTATAACTCCTCTGATTCTTACTGCAGAAACTGGCAGCTCTGTCACCTCAGAGTTTGCTTTCAGTCTGGCATGGCAATCGGCGGAAATGACACTTCATCGCTCCTGTATCGATGAG
Organism: Meconema thalassinum; assembly: GCA_946902985.2. NCBI lineage: Eukaryota > Metazoa > Arthropoda > Insecta > Orthoptera > Tettigoniidae > Meconema > Meconema thalassinum. The sequence continues at coordinate 152,195,875 of OX336397.1, forward strand.
AATGACCACGTCACATCCATTCAGGGTAGCTACAATCTTCGGTAGACGCGTCAATTCGTAGTTGTGGTTCGTCGTTCGGCGTTCGTCTAATAGATCTTCCTGAATTGGCTCCCAGAGTAAGATAGTGGCAGTTAATCTGTGGTCAATCGGGTAAGAGTCTACTGGGTTTTTGGCGTTTTTTTTCCTTGGCGGGGAGTACCGGGCTGGTTTTGCCTCGTTTATTCCGCCGGAATATTTCGTGTTTCCCGCGAAGTCGTGTTCTGATCTCCCCCTTCTTGGTTTTCTTGGAGTCCTCGAAGTTGCTGAAGGTACTCACGACTCTCCTGTGCTCCTCCTTTTCAGTCTCGATCGGCCTGATAGCTGGGATCCCGAACTCGACGGTATCCTCCGCTGTAGCGGTAATCTCTACGGACATCTACCTGCTGTGGGTTCCGGTTATTATTTCCTCGGCGGTCGTCATCGTGTCGACGGTTGTCGTTCGTCCCTCGATCAAAGCGTCGGTTCCAATAACTACGACGGTCATCTCTCCGGTCTCTAGCGTACGGAGTGTTATTCCAATTTCTCCGACCACGATTATATTCATTACGCTGTTCAAGACTCTCTTGAGTCTGTGTTTGCTGTGGCGTCTGGCACACTTTGTCCACAGTCGTCAAGTTAACTTGTCGCTCATCACGCCTGTCAGCCTTCTGTTGACGGTGTGTTGGAAACTGTTCGGTATTGGCGTCCAGTCGTCGCAAGATTTGATCGCACTGCTGGAATGTAGATGCTCCTGCAGCGATCAATACTCGTTGCACGTCTGCAGGGTATTGCCAGACGATGGTATTCACAAGTTCTTGCTCTGACAGTGGGGGTTGCAAACAACGAAGTTTTGCTAGCTGGGTTGCGAAGTAGTTCGCATAGCGCGTCGGAGTGTTCGAGCTATGTCGGCGGGTGTACATCTCAGCTCTGATACTTTGCTGGATGTCGCTCGACCAATAAGTTTAATAGTCTTGATAGTCTACGAATGAATAGCGGAAGGCCCTGAACCATGTGCTAGCTTGTCCCTCAAACAAAGGCTCAATAACTCGGAGCTCTCTCTCCGGAGTCACCATTGTGTCTCTTAAGTAGTTCTCCACATTCACTAAGAATTCTACAGGAGTGATGCCACTTCCAGTGCCTGAGAATCGAGCTGGTTGCTCTTCTCGCAAACGGATGATTGTCACGTTCCCCTGTGTGTGCGCGGGTCTGAATGAACTCGGCATATAATTATGCGTTGGCGTACTCGTCTCTTGACTTTGTTGATTATGTACGGGTTGGAAAGGATTCGCGTCGTAATTTAACGCTTGACTCTGCGCTGAACCGGTAAATTGGAACGGTTGTGGTTCCATGGGTGCGCTAGGTTGAACGTGTGTAGGCATTATCCCTGCGGATTGCGGTCCTGGTGTTGTCTGAGAGTCTCCCATCTGTGGAGGTAAATGTATCTCCCTTGGTTGAGTCTCAAGTCGGTCGAGACGTCTCTCGATAATTTCGAGCCCTGGGATAGTCTTAGCTGCGACCTTGTTTCCCAAATTGTTGAGCTTCAACTCAATTCTCTCGACTTTACCTTTGAGGTTGGTGTCGACTTCACGAATAGCTGTCCTCAAGTTGTAACTGAGGTCTAACCTCTCGGTTATTGCGACTTACTCAAATGTTTTCTGCAGTGAGTCAATTTCCCCCTCGACTTTGGGCATATTGTCCTTGATCCGACCTACGTCATCCTTGACCTCGGCTACCTTCGCCTCCATAATGGTTTTATGCTCATTAAGGTCACCCCTCAACAGCATTACATCGATCTTATTTTCTTCTCGATGAATGTCTACTCTCTCTCGTAGCCCTGTTGCGGTATCGGTTAATTCCGTAATGTTCTTTCGGTTCGTATTCAACTCGTCCTTGACCTGGATCATACTATCGACGATCGTCTTGACATTATTGGTGACGGCGTTCGCTGCACCTCTCATCAGTACGAGTCCTATGTTCATGGTAGCCATGTCCTTCTTGACGTTGTCCATGAATCCCTCGACGTAAGTTAATCGAGTTCCAAATTCCTCTCGAGTATGGTCTAAGTCAGCCCTCATATCAACCTGAACTCTATTAATAGTTGTTTGAATCTGAGCGGTGTGCTCCTCTATGCGGGCTTGCACGTCCTCCCTAGCTCTATTCATTTGGTCTGTCAAATTATCAATACGCTGGTTAGACTCCTGATGGTGTCGTATTACGTCAACCCTAACAGCTGCTAAACCTGCCGTAAGATCGTTTCTGGCCTCTATTCTATGAGCATCTATGTCGGCCCTGACCTGCATTAGATCGGCCCTATCATTATTAACTTCATTTATTACTTGGTCCACATGACCACTTACAGTATTATTTGATCGGGTGTTAGCCTCAAGATCCTGTCTAACCTGGTCCATATGACCACTTACATTATTGACAGCTTGGGTATTCTCACCTAAGTCACCCCAGACTTCACCTAAACCACCCCTTACAGTACCTACTTCCTGCCTGACTTCACCTAAGTCAGCAGTAATCTGCTGGAGATTGGCATTGACACCTGCCAACATCTCTCCAAATACATGACGAATTGTTTCCTCATCCATAACAAGAAATTATTGAGAAAGAGAGGGAGCAATCTCTTATGGAACTTACAGCTATGATTAGTTACTTGGTGGTATAAAGCTTGTTTCATTTAAATAAACATCACGAGTACAGCTGGAGTATGCAAACTAAATGCTTCTACATTTACAAAGACAACAGCGAGCAAAGCAAAGTATTACATTTACTCAGGATGAGGCATCATCAAAGAAAATCCTAACCATCATTTATCTAACACAAAAGCCTCACCCCTTGGACTTGTATCAAACATGAATGCCATGCGGTTAATCGATCTGCAGTACGACTTTCTAAGTTCGTCCCAGTCCAGTCAATTTACCATTGATCAACATTAAGATCCTCTTAAATAACATGGAACTGACGGTCACCACGTTAACGTCGGCACATGAGTTGGGCGCCATTTAATATAAGTATATGTTATGAGCCCGTCAGAGGAGCTGCCAGGACAGCCAACAACCTAAATGACTTCCCTAACATCTCATCCGCCGGACCTAACTGCCGAGAGGATCAGGTGAACTTCCATACAGGCCAAAGCAGCACGAGAATCCATCATCCTCGGGGATCGTGGTACATGGTGACTAAAGGTCATAGACTGCCTAAGGAAAGGTTCACCTTAAAAGCTAGACTAAGAAAATAAAACATCCAGACTTATGTAAAACATCGTGAAGATTTATTTTAAAATCCACAAACCCCTATCCTAGTTCGGAGGGTTTCTGTCGGCTAATCCGCAAGCTAATAATTAATCAAAAATAAAGAGCAGGTCCCTACCTGAGAAGTTACTGTAAACCCTCGCGGAAAATCTATCTCACAATTATTAAAGCAACAACAGCAACACTAGGAAAATGGTACGGCGAAAAACTCTAGGTCAAGTTACAAGATCAAGCTAATATCGGATTTTACATTTAACAGGGCAGCAAAACAAATCTAAGTTAGGATGATACCATTTTCTCATTTACATTTAATATTGATTCATCTAGCTAACTCCTACCAATTAATTACGAAATTTACGGCGGTGACGTCCGTAATATCAAACAATTACAATCAAAGCTATGTGACAAGCCATAAAAAAACAAGTAAAGCATTCTTACAGACTAGGTGCTAATCAGCACACAAAAGGTGACATAGAGGATTTGTGCACTTTCACATCAATAAATCAATAAATACAAGACCACAGTTTTATTCAAAGCCTACCTACACCTTGGTTTACTGTTTGTAAGCCATAGTCATTTAACATGTGTAATTACGGTGACGACTGCGTAGTGGAAACTACGTCTAACATCGTATGGCCTGAGCTCCACTAGCTACGGACTAAAGGTGCAAGCAAGCCTCTGTCGCTACAAAACAACAATGTCAGCTGTTCTAAGGTCATTTCCTCCAGGAAATACTTTCATTGGCACGGCTATGTGAGCAGGTTCCAAATGCAAATTAACAAGGTTAAATAGAAAGGATCTGTTAGTTATATTTTGTTTATCAAAATTATGCGTTTTATTATTAATATGTCGGTTTAAATTATCGTTGGTTTATGGCGAATAACAGCTGACTAGCCTGGCACGGAGCGTCTCTGCGAGATCATCTCTGCCAAAGGGCCTCGACTCAAAAGTCGGGATACGATCAACGAGCAATAACAACTCGGACACACAATAACACGAGTTACCAGCGGCGCGCAGCTCGCGTTCAATAACTCTGGGACAGGCCTGGAAACACATCAGTTACCCTCCCTAAATATCTGGTCTGCGGGAACTGTCCCGGACACGGTACACAAAATACCTTCTAACATGAAAAAGCCTCCTCACGGGGGTCACTAGCCTCCAACATAATATAAGAATCCTGACATAAATGTACTCGTCGAAACAACGGTCCACGCAAAAGGCGTTTAACTAACAAATAACAATCTACAGAACATCTGTTCAGACACAGGAATTGACACTGGGTTCCATGAGCTATCAATGCAATGAAAAAGAAAAATGCTGCCAGCATTGCGTCCTGTGTAAAAAATAAGTCTGTCTCACTTGGAAGCAAGCGCTCTCAATCGGGCGCTGGGAAGTATTCAACCACCTGTCTCTGTGTCACAGCGTGCTACAAGCTCCCTGTACAGTTTGACACAACACGTTTACTGGGCCGGCAGTTTTAGCAAGATAATAACTGTAAAACTGGCCTCATAATAATACCTTTACCATAGGTTATAAACATCAAAGAATGTGTGCATTAAGAGCACGCTACAAAGCTGAATATAAACATATATATCTGTCTTTCATAGCAAAGACGTTTAAAAGATAGCAATGTCACTCATTGCAGGAGCTCTTTGCTCTCAAAGATAAAACACTTCATTTGTTTCTTGTATCAAACATTCTAATAAATCACGTGTCATTACACTTGACACAAACAAAATAATATTACAGCGCAAATCTCACTCTGCTGGATTTGCTTAATGATACGTTGGGAACTGGGTTCGATGCTAGGTTACAACGAACATCCTTTTTACTTGCAAGGTCTACACTTGACCTGGATGGCTTCTGAGCACATCCTGAATGAAATATAAATGCAGTTACAAAACTGGTAATTACAGTCGATTACCTAAATGATACGACTTCTCTAATCAAGTCAGGGGCGTAACGTTGACTGGCTGCTATAAGTGCAGTTAAAGAATTATGACCATGGCATCAATTTTCCATAACAGGAGTCTGTTAAGACTCGAAAATCATCCCAGATAGGGTTAAACAAAGTAGCCTTGAAATGACTACGGTCACGTTTAGCAATAGACAGGAATTGGCGTCCTAAGACGTCCATCAGTTTGCACCAGGGTTGAACAAAATGTCGAACCCAAGGGTGGCTCACAATCACTGTAAATAAATGACATCAAATTATACTAATTACATTCCCTACCTATAAAATGGCTGTCACTAAGTTCGGCTGATTTACAATCTACACTAATCTAAATATACCACCAATGACTAGAACAAAGAAGGGTTGTACAAACTCACGATCTGAAGGAGCCCACACTTAGCTCTTTCCAACGACAAGGGTTGAACAAAGAACCTCTGGCTTTCAGGATTGGTTTTGTCCATATCAGAACTTCCATCTTGGCTCTCCCAAAGACCAGGGTTCGGTCTGTCCCCGTAGTTGACATCGTGAATGGATTGGACATGCCTAGAAATGGCATCCTCGACTCCTTCCTTCTCGTTCGACGTTCTTGAAGTTCCAAATCATGCTTGTTCCATCCGAGACGTCTCCCTCATTCCATGACGGTATCTTAGCCCATCATATTCGACTCGAACATGGTGTTACTAATGTCGAACACGTGGTCGGTAATATTAGACATTGTGTATTTCTTTAGCACTTGAAAATTGCGGTGTGCTTTGTAGCTATCACAGGCGTTACATATATATCTAGCAACACAGCCTCTACACTTTGCAGATATCATAAATAAATGGCCATGCACTGATCTGCTGGTTCACACGTGCACAGATTCTATTTTTGCAATCACGTGGCATCCGTGAAATTGGTCTCGTATTCTTGCGGATAAATCCACTGTAGCAATCTATACACGAAGCGTATTTAATATCACACTCGTTTAATGTAACGCTATCACAATTATTTGTATATTTGGCACCAGGCTTTAGCCCTCCACAAATCACGTGGGTACAAAATGCGGTGCTACAAAACCGTAGAAAATTCACAATACGTTTCAAATAAGTTTCCAATACTATTGGTGCTGATCACTACACTTTAACAATCGTGATGCAAAATACGATGGTGCTCGATGACACTTGATAATATTTCTTCGCTATAAAGCGGACTATTCCCACGTCTTACACGACGGATATTTCAACACGCCTCAACCGGACGGATCCTCCTGACGTAGTGCACGGAACTGCGTCCCTCGTGGAATCAAGTCGTGAAACTAAGTCGTTGAGCGACTATTTACATTCCTTTTTGCATATCTGAAATGATATTACCATACCTTAAAGTAAAAAAACATTCTCCTAAATGTTTCAATAATACTGAATGACGAAATGGTATATTCTGAGTCTCGCAGAAAGTTAAAGTTGATTAATAAGACCTCAGATAAATAATTAGCAGACTTCACCAAAGTCAAAAGTGTGATCCTCCGCTACTCCAAAGAGAATTGTATAAGCTCTCAGCTTCTAGTTGCTTTCTGGGTGTGTTCAAAGTTAGTACATCCCACCATAAATGTGTTGTCATGAAAAATATCACATGAACCTTAGCTCAGCGGGTTCAATACCGCTTATAGTTTCAGAGATATAGAATGCCTTTGACATAATTCGCACATCCGCCATCTTGTGGTTATGTAAACAATTGAACCAAATTAGATGTCTGTGCATTTCATTGTGTATAAAGATATACTGTACTAAGTTTTATTGCGTTTGGTTGGTTGAATCGCGAGAAACGTCTATTTAAATGTGGCTAATTCGCGTGGCCGCCATGTTGGTTTTGAAGTTACCAGTTTTTCAAGAGTCACATAGGTGAACTTCCAGTAGTTCCTTTTATCACCGTTAAGAATTCCAGGACGATATCGGGATTTCGCACAGCCGCCATGTTGGATTGGTGAGACGTAACAAAATTTGAAGGGCACGGTCGGAGTCGTCCGGAATGGTGCTATGAACTTACCGAGTTTCATTGAAATCGCTCCAGCCATTTAGATTTTATTAGGGACACACACACACACCTCACACACACACACACACGCACACACACACTGACTAAAGGTGATCTCATAAGCCTATTTTTTCAAAATTGAAAATAGGCTAAAAATGTAATTTGATCAAATATGGAAAATAAAAACACTGAATATGTAATTTTACATTGAAAATTAGAAATATGTCATAATGATCAGATATGTAACAATAAAATGTACTTATATGATAGCTAAAATTCTAATTCATGGACTTTTATCATTTCAAGTTATATAAAAGCAAAGGGAAGTAATATGTATTTACATAAAACTCCTAGCCCTAATGATAGGTCTAGGTAGTGAAGTTCGGCTACATTCTTATTGTTCCGCTGCACTGGTCTGTCTCAACGAGGAAAAGCTGACTGCCCCGCTGCTCTGTCTCGAGGGGGATGGATGCTCAGTTGCAGTCGTGTGTATTCAGGTCGCTTCGTTTGCAGCGCTGGTCTGTCTCCAAGTGCTAATATTCTGTAAAGATTTGCCAATGGCACTACGTCAGCAAATGTAGTATCAACAAGATGGAACACCAGCGCACTTTGTACGTGCAGTCCGCGAACATCACGACCAAACATTCGGGGAAAGAATGATAGGTAGAGGTGGTCCAATTTCGTGGCCACCACGATCGAAAGAATAATCTCCCCTCGACCTTCTTCTGTGGGGCCATATGAAGAGCCTTGTCTATGAGACCCTTGTCGACTCGTAAGATCTTGTTTCACGCGTTCTGGCGGCAGCGCACATTATTGAACACACACCAGGTCTCGTCGGACGTGTGTACGACAATATGTTGCGCAGATGCACGTTGATTAACAAACAGCTGGGTCACTACGTGGAACAGCTCTTGTAGTGCAAACGTGTCTCTAGTGAAGTGGGAGATGTGCAATCGAGTGAAACTGATTCGGTATCGAAACGATACATATCTCGACATGGGTTTCTAATCAAAATGTTACCTGCATAGTCCAATCAACAAACCCAAGAAGTTTTTAATAGGAATTATGAATCACCCTGTATAAGTGAATTTGTTTGAGTCGCAATTACAAATTATTTGTATTTAAAATTAATTTTCCAACAGGCTTTGGTCAAATGAACTACATGAATATGGTTCTGTTTTATGTTCAGTATGTACAACTAAGATATTGTTTCTATACACTAGCCTATGAACGCAAACGTGTCACTTGGGTAAAATGCTATGATCGCATGATCTACAATACATAATTTAGACTGCCAGTGCCTATCAATTAAAATGTGTGTCTCGGAATCTCTCTACGTACTCACGACTGGAAGTAACTCATATTTATATAGCTTTCCAATATGAATTAACAGGTCATTTTTCAAAGTTCCTTAATCAGTAAATTTTGTAACTTAGTATATGAATAATGCTTTTTGCCAGTAAGAGCTACATGAGTCTTCAAACACCCTATTTATGTGAATATTGCTCCATATATTCTACTTTAATATGTCTTCTGGCGTCTAAGTCACATGCATCTCCGAAAAGATACTCCTTGTGTAAATGTAGCTGCGCATTTAACACTTGAGTTTGGCGCTAGACCAATAAAAATGACGCACATGAAAGAAAAATCTGCATATTGCCATAGAGCACAGTAGGGAGGAACTAATTTCTTATGCAGTGTCCACCCCTGATCTACGCAGTTGATATTGGGAGCATAGGCAGGCCATTCCAATCTGTGAATAACAGTCTCCTGAAAAAACACATTGACAATGCCAGTTCTGGGTGGGCGAGCGTTATCGTCCATGAAAGTGAAATTTTGGCCAATATTGTCAGCCTGTAGCTAGAGGTGACCGGATAATATCCATGTGACGTATGCCTGCCACACGCCCAGGGATGTAAGAATGGCCAATGGGTTAGGGACCACTACGACACTTGGCCAGCAATATGCAAAACTTATGTTGATGTCTCTGCGCATGAGGGACAAGTGTGTGGTTAATGGAAATTATGGATCATTGTGCGTATCATTATTCCTTCTTTCGTATTGAAACCTTCCGGCATGTGGTTACCAAAAAATTATTTTCCAAAATAGATTCTACATGTAGAACTAGGAAAGGGGGTTCAGAGAAACATACTACATGAATGTGACATTAGACCACTATAGATCAATATGTGTGTCTTCAGTTGACCTTTCTGAGTACAGGTTCCTCCATATGTACCACAGGAATATCGCTTGACATAATGTGAGTTTCCAAATCACATTTTTGAATAAACTATGATCCGCAAGAACAAAATGAATACGGGATTAGGCTAAAATGATTGCTTCTTCAAAATCTCCTTCTCAGCTCATATTGCATCCCATGTACTTTCGGAATGAGTCACTAGACCACTATGGAACAACATGTGCAGCTTAATACAACCTTTCCTAGTAAAGCTCGCTCTGCGTATATTTGACGGATGTGGCAAACTACCACTATGAATCACCAAGTGTGTCTTCAAATAGCCTTTTTGAGTGAATCTTGCTCCTTATTTTCCACATGAACGTGGCATTAGACTTCTATGGAGCATCACCTGTGTTCAGGGTTCTTGTCCAAGTAAAGTTTGCTTCATATATTATACATGAGCCATTGGTGCTCGAGACCAATGTGGAACAATATCTGTTTTTTCAAATTTCCCGTCCAAATAAAGTTTTCACTGCATTTTTTTCAGAAATGTTTCTTTACACTACTATGGATCAACATGTGTCTTCTATAAGTCCTTCTTCAGTAAAATTTTCTCCACAAGTATCGCAGGAATGAGGCGTGAGACGACTGTGGATCGTCATCTGTGTCCTAATGTGGTTTATCTGAACATAGTTTCTTCCGCACATACCACAGGTATATGGCATGAGACCACTATGGATCATTACGTCCGCCTTCAGATCAGCCTTCTGCGAAAAGTTGGCCCCACATTTACCTTGGAATGTGGCTTGGGACTACTATGGGTCACCTCGTGTGTTTTCAGGGCACTTTTTATAATAAACTTAGCTCCACATTCACCACGGAAATGTGACTTGAGACCACTATGGATCATCACGTGTCTCTTGAGGTGACCTTTCTGTGTAAAGTTTGCTCCACATGTACCACAGGAATATGGCTTAAGACCACTATGGATCACCTGGTGCTTTTTCAGGTTACTTTTCGTGATAAACTTAGCTCCACATGCACGACAGGAATGTGGCTTGAGACCACTATGGATCATACCGTGTGTTTTCAGGTCACCTTTCTTCGTAAAGTTTTCTCCACATGTACCACAGGAATATGGCTTAAGACCACTATGGGTCACATGGTGCTTTTTCAGGTTACTTTTCGTGATCAACTCCACATGCACGACAGGAATGTGGCCACTATGGGTCACCTGGTGCTTTTTCAGGTTACTTTTCGTGATAAGCTTAGCTCTTCATGCACTACAGGAATGTGGATTGAGACCACTATAGATCATCACGTGTGTCTTCAGGTCACCTCTCGTCGTAAAGTTTGCTCCACATGTACCACAGGAATATGGCTTATGACCAGTATGTCGTAACTCGTCACAGGAATGTGACTTGCGACCACTATGGGTCAACACGTGCGCCCTCAGGGCACTTTTCTTAAAGAACGTAGCCCCACGTTCATCACAGGAATGAGGCTTGAGATCGCTGTGGGTCATTTCGTGCCTCTTCAGGGTGCTTTTCAAAATTAACTTCACTCCACATGCATTACAGGAATGTGGCTTGTGACCACTATGGACCAGCACGTGACTCGTCAGGTCACCTTTCCGGGTAATGCTTGCTCAACATTTACCACAGTAATATGGCTTAAGACCACTATGGGTCATCTCGTGCGTCTTCAGGGCACTTTTCGTTGTATTCTTAGCTTCACATGCATCACAGGAATATGGCCTAAGACCACTGTGGGTCATCTCGTGAGTCTTCAGGCAACTTTTCAAATGAAACTTTGCTGCACATGTACCACAGGAATGTCGCTTGAGACTACCATGGATCATCCCGTATCTCTTCAGGGTACCTTTCTGCGTAAAGTTTGCTCCACATGTACCACAGGAATGTTGCTTAAGACCACTATGGATCATCTCGTGCCTCTTCCGGGAAAATTTCTTACTAAAGTTTGCTTCAAATGTACTACAGGAATGAGGCTTGAGACCACTATGGATCATCATGTGTGCCTTCAAATTCCTTTTCTTAGCAAACTCTGCTTTGCAATATATGCATATGTGTGGCATCATGTCGCTATAGTTTGACGTGTTTATTTTGAATACATTTTGATTGAGTGAGGGAACGTTTCTACCTCTTGTTAAAGTGATCTCCGAATTGTGGTCGTTTCTGTGAAAAAGTTGTAATGTTAGTACGAGTAAAATAGCCACTTCCATCACAATATCAAACCTTACATAGCACAATGACGGATAAGTATACAATAAACTTCTGTATTCGTAGACATAGATTTAAACGCCGAAATGAAATGCGTATGTCGACGCTCGGAACTATTTACCCAGGGGAATATTTTAGCCTGATAATTTGCTTCAGGGGATAACACTGTTTACCATTTTCGTACAATACTGTTGACCAACTAAAAAAGAATTTAATTTCGCTACGTTAGAAGATCAAGAGAAACGAAGTAATAAATTTGCGGTCAAGAGATCTAACTAGTGAAAACTAAACTAGTGCATTTTCAGCTATTTGCATTAATTTGCATGTTTTCCTTCAATACTAAAAAGTGAGCTCGTTACTAGTCTTCAATCAAATGGTGTTCGTGCAGTCGATATATATTATACATTCAATGCTGATTTATTCTGTATGTCGGGGTTTTGGGATTTATATTTCTTCCGGATGAACGTGTTAATCGTTTTACAGCAAGAAAGAAGTGCTTGTGCCAGTCAACATGATCTTTCATCGTTTCGATTAAGCGGATAAGTAAAATTTTGGGGCTCTATACTGTAAGTACGAGAGTTGAGAAGCAGGAGGGATCCTATCTCAGGGGTATTTGAATAGGCTACCCACCTTCCAGGGACAAGACCGTGCGTACTCCCGAACGAGTAAGCGGGGAAAGTCGTGTGCGGGTTAAAACGAAAGGGCTCCATCCCCTCTATCTATAAGACAAGCTTGTTCCAACCTAAAGTAAAACGTATCCATACCTACGGGGAATGTAAGATTCTTTTAGAGAGCATGCACACTTGAGGCTCTTCCAAGTTGGCGGGTTTTTCAAACCTTATGGAAGATGCTTCCAAACCCCCTTCCCCCACCCTCCTTCCTGCAATTAAAAGAATCCTCTTATCTTCGCAAGAGATTTTTCAAAATTTAATGAGTTTTTTTAAGTCCTCCATGGCTTCCACCTTCTTGCTCTAGTCCCAACTCTGTTGACCTCGTTTGGTCAGTTAATCTTCTCTTCGAACTTAATTGATTTACTATGTTTTAATAAGTATATTTTTATTATTATTGATTGATTATCGATTTGTGAGCTAAGCAACATCATAGCAAACACTCGCATCGATTAGGTTGGCCTTTCAATCCCGAAAGTTTCTTCATCGGTGAGTTTGGAGGTGACTATACAGCCCAATGCGGAAGGCACACAATTCGCCGCAGCGATGACAGGTGGTCAAAGGAAGGGCTTCCACGTTCCTTTTATTTCTTCTAATGAGCACTCTGTCCTTTCTGCGCTGCCTCTTATCCTCGACACATTGTCGGCGGTTTCGTTCAAACTATATTGCACCATGATGAACAAGTTATCTCCAGGAAGAGCGAACGGGGGCTAAGCTCTCAAAGTTATTATTATCAATGTGACACATTTGTATAATAGCTTTCAGTACGTCTTTGAATAGCTTTCGCTGACCTTCCACACAGCTATTACCCTATATTAATTCAGAGCAAAACACCATTTTGGGAATGCGATTATTGGGCATGCGCATTACGTGTCCTGTCCATCTCTGCTGACGTTTTATAATCATGGCTTTAATACTAGTAGTCTGTGCTTCTTCGAGAATGGTGGTGTTTGTACGTCTGTTTTGTCTTGTACATGAAGAATTCTCCTCAAGCATAGATGGTGATATTGCTCCAGTTGTTTGAGGTGTCGTCTATAGCATATCCAAGGTTCAGATCCATAAAGTAAGGTGAGAACTACAACTGAGTTGTACACAAGGATCTTTGTTGCAGCATTGATATCATGGTTGTGAAAGACTTAAACCTAAGACTTGCAAAGGATGCCCCAGCACGTTTAAACCTCTGTTGAATTCAGGAATCAATATAAGCACTTGATGACAGGTTGAAGGTGTTAACTTCTTGAAGCCTAACTCCATCAATGGTGACACTAATGTTTCCTTGTCCTTCTCCAGGGCTGGTTGTTAGAGGGTCTGGGTTTTACTGGTGTTAACATTAAGACCAATCTTTTTGTATGCCGAAGACAAAGCATTCAAGGTTTTCATGAGTTGGTCCTCTGATTGAGATACTACGGCAGTATCATCTGCATACTGTAACTCAACCAATGCATCAGAAGATGATCGAGTCCTTGCGATTAGACGGCTTACATTAAAGACGTTTCATTCTATCCTGTGTTATTTGTACACCAAAAGGAAGATCGTCTTTGACTTGCTGCATGACAGCGGCAACGTACAGGGAAAACAATGCAGGGGAAATCACACAGCCTTGTTTAACTCCAGTATTGATATGGAATGGGTCTCCAACAGAGGCGTTACCAATGACAGTTGCCGTCGTATCAATGTAGAGCAGTCTTAAGATGGTAATTAATGTTGGTGGAAAACCATACAGTGCTAAAATTTCCATCAAGCTTCACGGTTTACAAAGTCAAATGCCTTAGTGAGTTCGATGAAGGCAATATAAAGAGGTCTATTTTGTTCGTATAATTTCTCTTGAAGCTGTCGAGCTGTGAATATCATATATGTGGTTCCTCTAGAAGACCTGAAACCACATTGGCTCTCTGGAAGTATTTTCTCCACCAAAGATAGAACGCGATTAGCCAAAATACGACCAATAAGCTTTCCGAGGTATTATAGTAATGATATGCCACGATAGTTGTTGCAGTCTGTCCGATCACCTATCTTAAATATGGAAACTATCAAAATATCTCTGAGATCAGCAGGTATTTTTTCAGTTCTCCAAATAATAATAATAATAACATCATATTTGTGGCTTATGAGTTCCTCATCTTCATCTATGAGAGCTTCTGTTGGTATACCATCTTAAGCTGTGGCTTGTGTCGCTTTGCTTGATTAACAACACACTTCACTTCTCCTAGTGGTAGCAAGGAGCCGAGTTCTTCCCTGATGGGTGCTTGCTCTAATATGTCATACACCCGCTCATCAATAATTGAATCCTGAATCAAGAGGTCTTCAAAATGTTCTTTCCACCTATTCATGATGGAATATTCACCTTTTAGACGTGTACTTTTGTCACTGGACCAAGGTGAATTTCTACCTAAAGCGGTGGGACCATAAACTGTTTTTGTTGCTTGGAAGAACTGTCGCGAATCTTTGTCCGCTGAATATTGCAGCTCTTTAACTTTGGATATCCACCATGCGTTTTTAAGTGCACGAGTTCTTCTTTGGACTTTTGCTTTGGCAAAGCAAAAGGCTCCTTTCTTAGCGTGGGAATTCATATTTTTCCTCGAAGCTAGCAATGCTTTTCTCTTTTGAGAGCTCAATCCTTCAATTCCCTCATTATTTTTTATCAAAGCAGTCCTGATGTTTCCAGGTCTTCTACCCGAGCGTTTCCTTAGAAGCATTTAGTTTAGTGGCCTTCAGACTCTCTCAGTGTTGTGTTACATCTAGATGATATTCCGTTGGCACTGTCTGGTTAAGCAGGTCTCTGTATTGGGATATACACTCTGAGTTACCAAACTTCTCGGTATCAAAATTATGCCTACAAATCTTCTTTTGTTTACTCATTTCAGTGGATAATTTTACATCGGCTCCTGTCATTGCTTCGGTGATAAGAACATCTCGTTATTTTTTCTTGTGTACAATGACATCGTCAATGTGATGCCAGTGCTTCAATCTAGGATGCTGCCTTGGAGTATTGAGGCGGTTCTTTTCGCGAATGATAGTATTGCTGATTACTAATTCATGTTTAGCACATTTTGAGAGCAGCCGTATACCGTTGGAGTTTTCACTCCCAACTCCCTCCTTGCCAATGATACCATTCCAAACATTGTAGTGCTTACCCACTCCAGCGTTAAAATCACCGAGCAGGATGAGTTTGTCTTCACGTTTGATATTTGATAGGACGTTATCTAGATTGGAATAGAATTATCTATAATGACATAATCGGATGTAGAGATTACCGTAGTATGCTGGTTGTTATTTGGTGGAAGTCCTAGTGTCATGAGGCATTCATTATACCCAGTAGGAAGCTCAGACAAATCATTGAGACGCTTTTTCTTAGTGGTGATGCCAACGCTATGCATTCTGCGCTCATCTAAAAGTTAACCCTTCTAAAAGAAGCCGTGCTCTGCACCTTGTTCATTCAACTGACCTTCTTCAGCAAGACGGGTGCTGCTATGTCGATGTCATATCTTCGTAACTCTCTACCCTCAATAGCTGTTCTCCTTTCAGGTCTCTAATTTGCGTGGTCATCAGTGAGTGTTCTTACATTCCATGTTGCAAAATACATTTTCTTACTAATCCAATTTGGTCGACCGGATGGATGTGATACAATTGGACGCGCCTATCCAGTCAGTAGTAACTAAAAGGTCATCGACCCGCGATTTCCGAAAATAGTCGATATCACCCGAACGATAATCGGAAAAAGTCGTTTGAAGGATCAAATGAAATGGCTCCATCCCCTCTATCCATACGGCACATTTTCAATTTAAATACTATTTTTTATGATGGACGTTTCCAAGTGTAAGTGTGGTTCAGAGCGGTTTCCACAAAGTCATGTAACATGGAACCTAGCTGCCTGCGACAGGATAGCCTGGCCGGTCGATCCGAGATGGCCACCAATTGATTATTTTTATTAATGATTATTATTTTATTTTTATTTATTTTATAATTATTATTTTTGATTATCGATTGCTCATTATTAATTTTTATTTATTTATTATTTAATATGTATTTATTACAAGCTGACCCGACATGCGGTGCAATGCCAATCAAAGAAAGTGTTGGTGTTGTAATTCTGTATCTTGAAGTGCTTATGGATACGCAATATCTCTTTTCAATTACCAGTAACTGCCTCTAAACTATTGTAAAATGGATTTACTAATTTATAAACATTCGTGGGAGCGTGAACAACAAATCACCAAAGTTTCATTGCAATCGGATCAATGGCATATGAACGCATAGGGGATTTTGTTTAAACGATTCGTGCGTTGTCACTCATTTCATGCATCTACTCGTGCACTACCTATTGCAAAAGGGATTTACTAAGCCGAAAACCTTCCCTGGCGTGTGCACAACAACTCATCAAAGTTTCATCGCAATCGGGTGAATGGCATATGAACGCATACGGAATTCTGTTAAAACGATTCGCGCGACATCACACATTTGTCGAATCTTTTCCTGCGCCACCTATTGTAAAATAGATTTACTAAGCCTGAAACCTTCCCTCGAGTGTACTCAACGATTCATCAAAGTTTCATCGCAATCGGATGAATGGTATATGAACCCATAAGGGAATTGTTGAAACGATTCGCGCACCATCGCCCATTTGTTGAAACGACTCGTGCGCAACCTATTGTAAAATGGATTTACTAAGCCAGAAAACGTCCCTGGCATGTACACAACATCTCACCCAATTTTAATCGCTATCGGACGAATGGTATATTAACGCATACGGGACTTTGTTGCAAAGCTTCGCGCGTGTACACAACATTTCACCTAAGTTTCATCGCTTTCGGAGGAATGGTATATGAACGCATACGGGACTTTGTTGAAACGCTTCGTGCGTCGTTGCTCATTGTTGAATCTTCTCCTGCGTTACGTATTGTAAAATGGATTTACAAATCCAGAAGCCTTCCCTGGAGTGTACACAACATCTCACCCACGTTTTATCGCCTTAGGACGAATGGCATATTATCGCATACAAGACTTTGTTGAAACGCTTCACGCGTAAATGCCCGTTTTTTGAATCTAATCGTGCGCTACTTATTGAAAAATGGATGCACTAAGCTAGAAACCTTCCTTGAAGTGTATTCCACATCTCGCCTAAGTTTAATTGAAATTGGATGAATGGTATATAAACGCATACGGGACTTTGTTGAAACACCTCCCGCGTCGTCGCTCATTTGTTGAATCTACTTGTGCGCTACCTATTGTAAAATGGATTTACTAAGCCAGAAACCTTCCTTGGAGTGTACTCAACATCTCACCCAAGTTTCATTGCAATCGGATGAATGGTATATGAACGCATACGGGACTTTGATGAAACGCTACGCGCATCGTCGCCCATTTGTTGAATCTACTTGTGCGCCACCTCTTGCAAGATGGATTAACTAAGCCAGAAACCTTCCTTGGAGTGTACTCAACATCTCGCCCTAGTTTCATTGCAATCGGATGAATGCATATGAACGTATAGGAGACATACACACACACACACTGACAGACAAACTATCGCGTAATATTCATTTTATGTATCTAGATTTTTATTTATTTATTATAACTATTTATAATTTATTTTATATTTACTATTAATTATGATTATTATAATTATTATTATCAAACGAGCAGATTCACTTTATAATGATGGCTATGTGGGTAGCGGCCTGTGTGACTCGCTCAAGGCCATACATTCCTTTCAACAAGAAAAAAATTGTCGAGATTTAACACGCCTGGCTCTTGCAGGTGGCGTTTCAAACAAGACCAAACCTTTTGCGCAACGTCAGAGGGTTGTGGTCATCCATATAACGCGGACAAATGACACCTTTATATATTACTAGCTGAAGAACCCGTTCTTCGAACGGCTTTTAGTACTTCCTGGCCTAAGTCATTAATATCATCACACATTCGTAATGTAGATATGTTACTTCCAAGTTACGAACAACATGTGTAGACTACATGTATTTTCACTCACCCAATTATTTACCAGAGATAGGAAAGTGAAAATCCACAGCCTGCTTTCAGTCGACCGACCGGTTCAGGGAATTAAATGATTGAAACCCTTGTCTTGCGGCTGCCAACGCCTGTCGCACTCCCCTGGGGCCATGATTAAATGAATGAGAGAATAAATGTAATTATAGTGGAGATTGTTTCTGGAATGAAATTGTGACAGGGAAATCCGGAGTACAAGGAGAAAAACCGGTCTGCCTCCGCTTTGTAGGCAGGAAAGTGCGTTTATATATTGGAAATAATTATCAGCTTCTTTGTAGTAAAATTTAAATAACCTTTCTTAAATATTGAACACCTATCGTTTAACGTCTTCATACCATGTTTAAACATATAAAGAGTATGCTAAAAATACATCACACTTGGTAGAAATTGTCATGTCTGCAGTATGTAATATTGCTGAAACTACGTATCATGTCATGATAAAAAGTAGCAGTAACAAAACATACTTAATAATCCCAAATAATAATAACAAAATTAGTTTTAATCACAGCAAATTTTCTAAGTTTATACCTTGTCTTGTGCGAGATTTCACCTAGTTACTCCGAGAGAGTTCATCAGCGAGCTCTTGTGGTCCATTTGCGGACCAACAAAGGAGTAGCAAACTACGCGATACCTCAATTCTTAACTAGAACACCTTCCGTAATTCACTGCGAGAGCTAAACGTTCAAACAGTCTTTAACCTCCCTATAAAGGCTTCCAAAATGATTGTATATTGAATTTCAGGCCCAAGCAAATAAAACTCAGCAACCTTTCTAGGTTTATGCCGGGTTTTGTGCAGGGTTTCATTGGCCGTGAAAGACAAAATACCAACTTTATAGAAATAAGTTTGCCCAATTCTGCATTAAGATTAATTATGAAAACTAAATAAACTAATGTGACAGTCGGTAGACTACGACACATTAGTCTGTGAATTTGGGTTTCTGATCATGGTAAAAAAAGACAAAAAGCAGATAAATATTGGCCAACAGAAATATTCAGTTAACAAAAGAGTAAGAAAGCATACCGCGCAAATAAGAAAGAACTATAACATAGTAAAACAGCGTAAGGATCCAAATACCCACATACAATAACCGGCACTAAGAGTATAAAATTAGACTCAAGATCATGCCTCGTTTCAGACCCCACAAACCACCTCTATAGATAAAACAGTTCATGTAGGGACTAACACAGACTAACATAGCTCGGCGTTGACCGTGTTTTATAGCACAAATTTAGGTTTACTCGCTAACCTTTGGAGATATACGAAAAGTCATAACGACCTTTCGGTTAGAAAATTAAATTTCAAACCTCGCATATGCCATCAAAAGTTTGCTATTTCTTAGCGTTCTATTTTTATTTGAAATGGAAATAAGAAATTTTGAAACCAAAGGGTGTAGGGACATCACAAAAATGGTCACCATTTTTAAACAGTGCAAAATATCGAAATCAAAAGGTGACTGTATGTCAACCTGGTAAATCGGGTACATCCATGCAAAATTTCATTTAAATCGAACTAGTGATTCCAGCGTGGTTGAGTAACTGAGAGACACAGAGCATCTAATTTTTGATGTGTAACATCTTTCCACTCAGTATCTGGATATTTTTGTGCCACTCGATAGCTGGAAATTTTTGTGTGAGTGTTTTTGGAAAAGGGACGGAAGCGGATGGGACGGAAACAATGAGCGCGCGCGGTGGCGGAGAACGGTACAACGACGTAAGTAGGGGGGTAAGGGGGGTTCTAACCCACCCGGCGTTGCTCGGGCGGCGTCCATGTCAAATCATTAATATCTGGCCAACCCATGGTCCGATTTTGACAAATGAGGTGTCATTGGACTCAGGCTGATGTGCTCTATCCTACGGACCACGTATTATTTTGTTTTCGAAAGTAGGTGATAGTTTGAAAACCAAACACTATAGAATGTTGTGCCATGGCTCAATCGAATGGTCTCTATGACCTTTATTTTCTATAATAAAACTTTTTTATTTTTGATGTTTTTTTGAAAACACTCGAATTTTGAAAATCCTATATTTTGGAAACTAGAAAGTTTACAAAAAAAATAGTTTGACATAAATGAAAGGTCCCTACGCCCTCTACCATGAAAATAAATTTCAAGTCTCTAGGACAAAAACCTGACAGTAGTGGGATGACGGGTTCTGCTTCCAAAAGCAAGTTGTGAGCCGCTGCGACCTTGAAATGGAAGTAGTCATGCTAGGAGGGCGTGCTTGGATTCGTTTTTTTTCGACTCGTTGCGCTCTTTACGGGAATGTAGGTGTGGAAAAGGTGAAAGCTGGAAACATGTTTTTTTTTAGCAAAAACGTGATTTTAGACTTTTTGCTATATCTCGCGAACCAAACATGCTAGAGGCGTGTACGAGGGGTCCAAGGACTCGGGCTGACGTCCTCTTTGCTATGGACCATGCGTTATATTTTTAAAACAATTTGGAAACTCGTTTTTGGGGGTAAAGAAGTGTTTTTTGTGATTTTTGCTGATAACTCACGAACCAATAAGCCTAGAGACGAGTGCGAGGTGTCATTTTTTTCATGCGTTGCCCTCTTGCCAAGGATGTTCGTGTTGAGCAGGAATGAAAAACCATGTTGAGGTAAAACCATGATTTTAGACTTTTTGTTCTATCTCGCAAACCCATAACGCTAGAGACGTGAACGAGGTGACCTAGGACTCGGGCTAACGCCCCCTTTTTGAAACTATGTTTGACATTTTGACAAAGGGCCTAACGCCATACACGATGAAAAAAAATTCTTTACCTGTTTAAAATGTTCATGATGCGTGGTGGTTGAGAGAGACGATACGGCTGGGTGTGTGTGTTTCAACGAACCTGTCGCTGACCTCAATGACCATGCTTAACAGAACAATCGATATTTCGGCGGGTCGGCTTATGACAAAGCGAGGGTGCGTTTTTTTTCTGACATTTTACCCCCGAAGGGGAACTTTAACGTGTAAACGATGATGAGAACTTGGTTCTATGTTGGTCGAAGCTAGTACAGAAAACAAACTTGTAGAGGAGCAGAAAAGCAGGAGGCGAATGTCATTTGAGCTTATTGGAATGCGCTGATCTGTCTTGACAACAGGTGCAATGGAAAATGACAAAGACGCGGAGGACGCTTGAAATTGAGATAATCTGACAACCGTGGTGGCAGGGGAGTGCGAAATGCATGCACACACGTGTGAAACCACATGTACGCTAAACAAGTTACATTCTGTTTTTGCTTCGTACGTGACAAAATGCAAGTTCAGCTGAAATTTGACCTGGCACAGGTGTTCACCTGGGACGTTAGCTGTCCACGTGCACGATAAGAGAATGTTCAAAGCATGGGAAAAAATGATTATACATGCAACGTAGCATATATAAAGACATGTCGTTATCATTTCCACGCTCACTTAGGTGACTACCTTTGAACACATTGCATTGCGTGAAACCCCTGGTCTTGTTTAACAGTTTTGGTGTTGGTGAAAAATACTTATCCTTGTTGTGAGGTAGGTATATATTTATTCATTTATACATTTATTGATTAATATATATTTACAAGCAATTATTTATTGATTAGGTAATTATTGATTTTTTAATTTATTTGTTTGCAGATAACTGGTATACCTTACATGTCTGAGAGAGAAGAAAACATTGCACTTTTGAGCCCACTAGAAGGAAACAGCAATAAGCCACTGCAAGTGATGGTGGGATTATTTTTTTAAACTAACTTGTTTCATTTTTTGTTTCATATTTTGCTTTATGAAATGCATGTATTAACCTGAATTTAGGTATTTATAACGGTTTATTTTATTTATTTCCAGAAACTTGGAAAGAAAAGCCTTACCGCCGTAGCAGTCGCTGAAAACCCGAGACGCACTAAAGTGCAACCATTGTTTCCAGGCTGTGAACAATTTAAAACTCAGGTAAGCCTAACATAAATGCTATTCCATTTTACCACTACTGAAAACACGTAGACAAAAAAATTCATTACCTGTACATGACTAGGACGATGATTGTTTTCTTGATTAATGACTATGTATTGGCAACCGGTACAAGACCATATTGGTTGTTTACCGGGAAAGTACAAGGCCATATTGGATTTTGTAAAACACAAAAATTTTAATTTAACTGACAGGTCGTTCCTATAATAATAATAATAATAATAATAATAATAATAATAATAATAATAATAATAATATAATATTAATCATAATAATATTAATATCGTATTTCCTCGGGTGCCGGGTGCAAGCGTTGTTATTTGACACACAGAGGGTAGCTTGCATGTCGAATTTAGTTGTTCCTTGACAATGAAAGTCGAAGAGGTTAGATGTTAGATATCTAATCTCTTTAAACTCTATAGCGCTTTCTAGTAGAAAAATGAGGAACTTTGTACCCTATGAACTCAACGAATATTCACAGGTTTGAACATGATAATCTGAACAAAATGAGATGACATTATTTTTTGTTTATGTATTGGTTATAGGGGAATGTAAATGACTAAATTCAGGTTACTACATGCATTTCATAAAGTAAAATATGAAACAAAAAATGAAACACGTTAATTTAAAAAAATAATCCCACCTTCACTTGCAGTGGCTTATTGCTGTTTCCTTCTAGTGGGCTCAAAAATGCAATGGTTTCTTCTCTCTCAGACATGTAAGGTATACCAGTTATCTGCAAACAAATAAATTAAAAAATCAATAATTACCTAATCAATAAATAATTGCTCGTAAATATATATTAATCAATAAATATATAATTGAATAAATATATACCTACCTCACAACAAGGATAAGTATTTTCCACCAACACCAAAACTGTTAAACTAGACCAGGGGTTTCACGCAACGCAATGTGTTCAAAGGTAGTCACCTAAGTGAGCGTGGAAATGATAACGACATGTCTTAATATATGCTACGTTGCAATGTATAATCATTTTTCCCACGCTTTGAACATTCTCTTATCGTGCACGTGGGCAACTAACGTCCCAGGTGAACACCTGTGCCAGGTCAAATTTCACCTGAACTTGCATTTTGTCACGTACGAAGCAAAAACAGAATGTAACTTGTTTAGCGTACATGTGGTTTCACACGTGTGTGCATGCATTTCGCACTCCCCTGCCACCAAGGTTGTCAGATTATCTCACTTTCAAGCGTCCTCCGCGTCTTTGTCATTTTCCATTGCACCTGTTGTCAAGTCAGATCAGCGCATTCCAATAAGCTCAAACGGCATTCGCCTCCTGCTCGTCTGCTCCTCTACAAGTTTGTTTTCGGTACTCCCTTCGACCAACATAGAACCAAGTTCTCATCATCGTTTACACGTTAAAGTTCCCCTTCGGGGGTAAAATGTCAGAAAAAAAACGCACCCTCGCTTTGTCATAAGCCGACCCGCCGAAATATCGATTGTTCTGTTAAGCATGGTCATTGTGGTCAGCGACAGGTTCGTTGAAACACACACACCCAGCCGTATCGTCTCTCTCAACCACCACGCATCATGAACATTTTAAACAGGTAAAGATTTTTTTTTCATCGTGTATGGCGTTAGGCCCTTTGTCTAAATGTCAAACATATTTTCAAAAAGGGGGCGTTATCCCGAGTCCTAGGACACCTCGTTCACGTCTCTAGCGTTAGGGGTTTGCGAGATAGAGTAAAAAGTTAAAATCATGGTTTTACCTCAACATAGTTTTTCATTCCTGCTCAACACGAACATCCTCGGCAAGAGGGCAACGCATGAAAAAATGACACCTCGCACTCGTCTCTAGGCTTATTCGATCGTGAGTTATCAGCAAAAATCACAAAAAAACACGTGTTTACCCCAAAAACGAGTTTCCAAATTGTTTTAAAAAATATAACGCATGGTCCATAGCGAAGAGGACGTCAGCCCGAGTCCTTGGACCCCTCGAACACGCCTCTAGCATGATTGATTCGCGAGATATAGCAAAAAGTCTAAAATCACGTTTTTGCTCCAAAAAAAAACATGTTTCCAGCATTTCACCTTTTCGACACCTACATTCCCGTAAAGAGCGCAACGAGTCGAAAAAAACGAATCCAAGCACGCCCTCCTAGCATGACTCCTTCCATTCCAAGGTCGCAGGGGCTCACAACTTGCTTTTGGAAGCAGAACCCCTGTCATCTCACTACTGTCAGGTTTTTATCCTAGAGACTTGAAATTTATTTTCATGGTAGAGGGCGTAGGGACCGTTCATTTATGTCAAACAATTTTTTTTGTAAACTTTCTAGTTTCCAAAATATAGGATTTTCAAAATTCAAGTGTTTTCAAAAAAACATCAAAAATAAAAAAGTTTTATTATAGAAAATAAAGGTCATAGAGACCATTCGATTGAGCCATGGCACAACATTCTATAGTGTTTGGTTTTCAAACTATCACCTACTTTCGAAAACAAAAATTTTCAATTTTTTTTTTGAAAATACAATGCGTGGTTCGTAGGAAAGAGCACACCTGCCCGAGTCCAATGACACCTCATTTGTCAAAATCGGACCATGGGTTGGCCAGATATCAATGATTTAACATGGACGCTGCCCGAGCAACGCCGGGTGGGTTAGAACCCCCCTACTCCCCTACTGACGTATTGTTGGCCATGTGGCTATGTGGAATGTAAATCGCATATGGTTTAGTTCAAGGTTTGGAGACCCTATTAAAGATATTCCCACAATAAATCATCTTCAAGTAGTTGTTGTTGTTGTTGTTCTTTGGTGTGAAAACATTCATTTGCTGAAAACAATTACGATTTATTAAATCTTCATACTTTTTCGGTATTCTTATTTAATGTATGCACTCGATATACTGTCGCCCATCTGGCTATTTGGAATCTATATCGCATCAACAAACACTCAAACAACGTAGGAATTCAGTATATTAACACCGACTACTAACAATAGTTGAAACTTCGTTGGTCGAAACGTATCACTGGGAGAAACACATTTAGTATACCTACCGCACACCTAATTTTTAATCGCGTCTAAACTTGGCAGTGCTCTCTATCGGCAAAAACACCGCCGGCATGCATTCCCTAACTGGCCAGTAGAGAGCGCAGCTCGCAACAAGTAGGCAGTGGATTGCTCCCGCATACCGTAATTCAACTAGTGGTAGGTAGATGTCACTACTGCATATCAATTGGAGAACCTCGCATCAAGTAGGCAGTGGATTTCTCCCGAATACCATAGTTCAACTAGAGGCAGGCACATGTCACTACTGCAGATCCATTGGAGAACTTTGATTTAATTAAATATATATTTTCCATTGCCCCATTAAAGAAATTCCTACAATAAATAATCTTCAAATGTTCGTTCTTTGCTGTGAAAATATTCATTATATCATATTTGCTGAAAGGATTTGGCACAGGAGTTATACAAGTAGCGAGCAGAAATCTTACTACTTTTGCTGTATTCTTATTTAATCTAAGCACTCGAGGTACTGTCGGCCAAAATACAGCCCTATTATATCATATTTGCTGAAAGGATTTGTCACTGGAGTTTTACAAGCAGTTATTGCAGAAATAACCCCGCCTACCTGGGCCCAATGTTTGGGAAGCCAGGCTCTGCCTGTCACAAGCCAGGGCAAAGTGGTGAGTGATAGATGAGTAACACCTCTTTAAAAAACCTCGGTCCAGCTGACCCGGCTGGTAGTACCTTGCAAGGGTCCCTTGCCAGGGTTACGGTGAAGTCCTCAACGGCATAGACAGTGGCGTAGATGGACTACGGAACAGTGTAGATGGCGGAAGAGGCAGCCCAGTACTCGGGATAATGGGTAAAAGGTATATGTCCATATAATAGGCATATATCAGACACCGAACTTCTCCCGGGATAAGGAGACCACCTTCTATCAAGTGCCAACGGTCTTTTAGGAGGGCGGATGAGCGGTTAGAAGAAGGGCACTCTCTTGCCCTTGGGATGGCAAACTGCTCCTAAAGGCGGAAGAGCTGACAGATGGCCAACGGCATAGAATGGAGAAGGCAACGGGAAACCACTCCATTAAAGATCCGACTGGATATCCCAAGAATCAGCAGCTTATGATGGAAAGCTCATTGGTTAAATTCTCCGGAGGTAAAATAGCTCCCCATTCGCATCTCCTGGCGGGGGCAACTAAAGGAAATAGTGGCATTATTAACAAACGCAAAAAACAGAAATGCGTAAGGAAAATAGGAACATGGAATGTTAACACATTATTAAAGGTGGGGAAGCTGGAAAACCTGAAAATAGAAATGAAGAGATTAAAAATAGATATTATCGGTATTTCTGAAATGAGATGGCCTGGCACGGGTGACTTTTGGTCAGATGACTACAGAATAATCTACTCAGGGCCGGAAGACGGACCGCTCGGAAGAAATGGGGTAGGAGTGATTATGGAAAAATCCATGGGACTCAGAGTAGCGGGATATGTGCAGCATAAGACAATGTAATCATTATGGGGGACATGAATGCAACGGTAGCGGAAGGAACAGAGGGAACAACTGTTGGGCAGTTTGGACTGGGAGTCCAATATTTGAGAGGTGAACGATTGATAGAATTCTGCACTAGGCATAAATTAGTCATAACAAATACACTCTTCAACCATCCCAAGAGAAGACGATACACTTGGAAAACTCCTGGAGATACGAGAAGAGCGCAATTGGATTACATAATGGTAAAAGAAAGGTTTAAGAACCAGGTTAAAAATTGCAGAAGTTATCCAGGTGCAGATATCGTAAGCGATCATAATCTAGTCATGATCCACACGGAACTCAAATATAAGAACATCGTTACGAGAAAAACTGAGTATCTACAGGTGACAAAACTTAAGATGCCAACTATTAGAGATGAGTTCCAAAGAAGAACAGATGAAATGATTGAAAGAAATACTGACATATTCGAGAAACCAATAGAAAGTCAGTGGGAAATTCTGAAGGACAAAATACTAGGAACTGCAGAGGAACTGCTAAAAAATAAAAATAAAAACAGCAGGAAAGCATGGTTAAGTGAGGAAGTTGTAGAAATGATAACTGAAAGAAGAAGATTCAAAAACGCCACAAGTGACGAAGGAAAACAAAAATATAGAAGGCTGAGAAATGAAATCGTTAGGAAAAGCAAGCGAGACAAAGAAAAATACTTATGTGATATATGTGATGAAATAGACACCGATTTTAAAGCAAATAACTTAGATAAAGCATATGGAAATGTGAAGCAATTTTTTGGTGAGAAGAAACAGAAGACATGTGATATTAAAGATGAGAATGGACAATACCTGTATGAAGAGGGAAAGGTTGGGAAGAGATGGAAAGAATATCTAGAGAGCCTCTATGGAGATGAAGTTATGAATAAGGAAGTAATAGAGGAAGAAGACCAGACAGATGCAGAGAATAGAGGTGACCAAATACTAAAATCGGAATTTAAAAGAGCACTGAAAGATTTAAAAGACAAAAAAGCACCAGGTGTAGATAAAATCCCTGCAGAACTATTAAATAACTGCGGAGAGAAAGCTGAAGATGCATTGCATGGAATGATATGCAAAATGTATGAAACTGGAATAGTACCAACTGACTTTACTAAGTGCATAATAATTCCAATTCCAAAGAAGGCCAAAGCACAAAATTGCGATCAATTTAGGACATTAAGCCTGACAACACATGCATCTAAAATTCTTACACGTATTATACTTAGGAGAATAGAGAACAACCTTGATAACTACATTACAGACGACCAATTTGGATTCAGAAGGGGCATTGGAACAAGAGAAGCAATATTAGCTCTAAGAAAAATAATTGAAAAGAGAAATAGAAAAGGAATACCAACATATCTAGCATTCATGGATCTGGAGAAAGCTTTTGACAACGTGAATTGGAATATACTGTTCAAGTTACTAAAGAAAGTGGGAATCTCTTATAGAGATAGAAGAATAATACATAGTTTCTATAAGAATGAAAGGGGAATAATAAGATCTGGCAATAACCAGGAAGAGGTTGAAATAAGAAAAGG
Source organism: Meconema thalassinum (assembly GCA_946902985.2). Classification (NCBI taxonomy): domain Eukaryota; kingdom Metazoa; phylum Arthropoda; class Insecta; order Orthoptera; family Tettigoniidae; genus Meconema; species Meconema thalassinum. The sequence goes on from OX336397.1 coordinate 152,224,161, forward strand.
AGTACGATAAGGATGCCCGCTATCTCCTTACTTATTTAATTTGTATGTCCAAGATTCCATAAATAGGATAAGAGAAGAGATTCAAGTTGGAGTAAAATATACATGGGGAAAAGATTGACATGCTCCGATTCGCAGATGACATTGCTTTAACAACAGATAATGAAGATGATCTTCAACAGATACTTCATGTAATGAATAACATCCTTAAAAACGAATTTAACATGAAGATGAATAAAAATAAAACAAAAATAATCGTATGCAGTCGGAACCAGGAAGATCATAGGAGAGCACCAGCAATTTATATCCAAAATGATAGAATACAACATGTGAAGGAATATAAGTATCTGGGAAGCTTGATAACGTATGATGGAACCAGCAAACGAGAAATTTGGAGTAGAATTATTCAGGCAAAGAACGCCTTTTATAGAAAGAAGAATCTCTTCACATCCAGAAGTATAGACCTAAAAATAAGAAAAAGACTGTTGAAGACATACGTGTGGAGTGTGTCTTTGTATGGTAGTGAGACCGGGACAATAGGGAAGTCAGAAGAGAGGAAGTTGATGGCTTTTGAGGCTTGGTGCTGGAGAAGAATGCTTAAGATCAGTTGGATACAACATATGACAAATGAAGAGGTATTCAGAAGAGCAGGAGAAAGTAGAAGCTTTATGAAGAGCCTCAAAACAAGAAGAGCAAATATGTTGGGACATATTCTCTGACATAATAGACTGCCAGCAAGAGTCATCGAAGGGATGTTAGAAGGGAAAAACACTAGAGGAAGACCACCACTTGCATACATCACACAGTTAATGACAGACACGAACACAAAATCATATCGTGAATTGAAGATTATGGCGGAGAATAGAGAAGATTGGCGAGTTGCTGCAAACCAGCCCCAGGGCTGTTAACTTAAGAGAGAGATTGCAGAAATAATAGTAATGAGAACTTACCGATGGAAATAACACGAAGGAATCCTTCATGTTTACTGGCACAAGGTAGCACTATGAGTTCAGTCAAAAAAAATGCGAGTAAATAATATGGAATTATTCGAATAACATGTCAGATGTTTCACATCATGCGCGACTTCTATAAGGCTCGTAATTTTTATAAATTAGTATGGATAACGTTGATCTGTTTCTCAGAGGGAACATATTTTTGGTATATATACGAAACCGTTCATTTTAGGACTTTAAAAAGTGTGTTTCGGGGTCCATAGGGGACCTCCGTGTATTGCTTTTCGTATCTGGTGTCTTAAAATGAGCTAAATCCGGTCTTTCTACTTTTGTCCATGCTCAGTGCCGAAGGGCCGAAAAAACTCACTACAAATTGAATTTTCAAAAACCGTTTCTTAGAGAGACCCCACACCCTAGGATCAACCAACATGCAAAATTTCAGCTATCTAGGTCTAGTGGTTTGAGCGCTATAGACTGACATTGCTCGGCGTTGACCGTGTTTTATAGCACAAATTTAGGTTTTACTCGCTTACCGTTGGAAATACACGAAAAGTGATAAGGATCTTTCGGATAGAAAATTAAATTTTAAACCTCTTATATGCCATCAAAAGTTTGCTATTTCTTAGCGTTTTCTTTTCATTTGAAATGGAAATATGAAATTTCGAATCCAAAGGGTGTAGTGACGTCACTAAAATGGTCACCATTTGTAAATAGTGCAAAATATCGAAATTAAAAGTAGCCTGTATGTTAACCTGGTAAATCAGCTACATCCATACAAAATTTCATTTAATTCGGACCAGTGGTTCTTGCGTGAGTGAGTATCATACAGACATACAGACACACACCATCTCATTTTTATATATTAGTATGGATTATTAATTCACTTTTATTTATTTATTTATTAGTTTATTATTTATTTAATTTTTATTTACTTATTTAATATCAAAACTTATGCAAAATTTTATTTCTACAGCTACACAAACAGGCACATTTTACATTAATCAGCCAGTTGAATACAATCTTGAAATAAAACATCCGTATTAAATTAACTACCCTATAACAAATAAAATATTTCGTCCATAGAAGTGTTAAGTGGAATAGTCCCCATTACACAGGCTGCGTTTCCCTTTTGAATCGCTATGCCGATTCTCTGCATCAAATAGGTCTTGGAACGAGGATCACCAGAGACTCCACCTATTACTCGTCCTAGCTTGTGTGCTAGATTTATTGCGTCCTCACTCCAAGGACCCATTGTCTCCACAGCAAAGGCCACGAAAATATAGTCCTCCATGATCTTCCTATGTTTGTTTTTCTTCCGAGTGACGGCGATCTCAGCTACAGATCCTGCTTCCTTTGACGATGATGAAATATAGGAAGGAGTCAAAGTATCTGAGCACGTTGCATCCCAGACTAGGCATTTGCCATTCGACCAAGGAATAATGGTCATCCCATCAGGGCGGCGACCGTCGTCTCTGAAAATGCCAGATGGTTCAAGAATTGACGGGAATTTTGCTGTAGCGAAAGCCCTCCGAAGCGTTTCATTTATAGAGAAATGACGAGAATGTCGACCAGCACTCCTTTTACAAGAGAGACCGTGTGTACCACGTGCGGAAACGACCTCACCACCTACACAAGTATGAGGTTTACAAAGCGTTGATCCAAGGCGGAGAGACATCGAAATCCTAAAACTATTGTTGTCCAGTAATGTCCCTATTGTTCTCGATGGGATGGCATTTAACCATGAATTCGATTCTTTCTTCAAACTAGCCAAATGAATAGCCTTTTCCTCATCTGAGTGAAATTCCAGGTTGTCCATTATTTTTTGCAAACGAGACCGTCCCAATTACGTTGGAACGCAGGAGCTGCAGGGATAGATGGATCGTTAAACTGGTAGTTCCATAATTCCAAAGCCTCAGCGTAAAAAGTGATTTCCTCAATGTCCGAAATAACTGGAAACATTGACTGGACGAGAGAGAAAACACTATTCACCGATGACATGAAAGCTGGAAGTATTAAATCTTCAATTTTTCTTATTCCGATTCCACCGTAACGAACAGGGAGTGAGGCTATTGTCCAAGATCTATCATTTAAATTTGTATTAAGAGTTGACTCTAGTGTGCATTTCACAAAAACATCCATTCTCTGTATCGACGGTCTAATCTTCCATAGAGGAGTACTTCTAAGCAAATATATGAACTTAAGAACAAGGAAACAGTTTTTTAGGAGAAAGTAAGCAATGTGAAACTTCAAATCATTCAGACGCCCAAGCAGAAGAGTTAACTCGTCAAATTTTCTGGATAAGGAGGGTTCAATGGCGCCTTCAGTGACTGGAGCCTTCAGCAAAGTTAGAGACGAAACCACTTCAATGCCTGGAGATAACTCGTTGAAACGAGAAAAAATCTCATCTTTATTGTCACCGCAAAAGAGCAACTCACATTTGCTGGGGTTGATGTCAAGACCAAGTGATTTACATTCCGCAATAATCGAGGAAAAATCATCTAGAACGACAGTCGGATCCCCTAGCAGCGAGCCATCATCCAAATACCAAATGTTCAGTTCAGATGAAAGCTTCTCCAAAATTGACTGAATGACCAGGCAAAAGCCTAAGGGCCCTCCAGGGTCACCTTGTTGGAGACCAGATTTAATATTATTTATTGAGTATTGATTATTTATTTCTTCAAATGTATAATAATTTTTTTTTAATTTAATATTTAACACATATATATACAGTATATATATATATTGATTATAATAACTTATTTATTTGATTATGGGTGTTACAGCATTAGACAGCAGAGCCAAGCGGTCGATTCCAAGATTTGTGATGTCGGCCACGATTGCAGCGTGCACTGGCGACCCATCCAAGATGCCGGGATCACCTACACCATACCCCTGACCCCATCTCTCACACCCTATCCCCCAATTCCCACCACCACCACCACCACCACCACCACCACCACCTCCAGAAATTCATCAAATTCCAAACAGGTTTTACCGAAAAGATGGTGTATTGGCTTTCACGGCCGATGAATTAAAATTCAGCAATTCTTCTAGGTTTGTGCCGTGTCTTGTGTGGGGTTTCGCCTAGGACACCAAGCTAGGCTCATCGGCGGGCTCTTGGTGTCCCTGCCCGGACCTCCACAGGAGTATCGAACTGCGCAATACCTCCCTTTATATAGAGTGCAACTGCACTCCTTGACTGCGAGAACCAAAAGCTCAAGCAGCCATAACCTCCCTATGAAGGCTTCCAAAAAGATGGTGTATTGGCTTTCACGGCCGGTGAATAAAAACTCAGCAATTCTTCTAGGTTTGTGCCGTGTCTTGTGTGGGGTTTCGCCTAGGACACCAAGCTAGGCTCATCGGCGGGCTCTTGGTGTCCCTGCCCGGACCCCCACAGGAGTATCGAACTGCGCGATACCTCCCTTTATATAGAGTGCAACTGCACTCCTTGACTGCGAGAACCAAAAGCTCAAGCAGCCATAACCTCCCTATGAAGGCTTCCAAAAAGATGGTGTATTGGCTTTAGGGAATTTAGGGAGGTGTATAGGGAGGTATCGCGCAGTTCGATACTCCTGTGGGGGTCCGGGCAGGGACACCAAGAGCCCGCCGATGAGCCTAGCTTGGTGTCCTAGGCAAAACCCCACACAAGACACGGCACAAACCTAGAAGAATTGCTGAGTTTTAATTCACCGGCCGTGAAAGCCAATACACCATCTTGTTTTAGGAAGCCTTCATAGGGAGGTTATGGCTGCTTGAGCTTTTGGTTCTCGCAGTCAAGGAGTGCAGTTGCACTCTATATAAAGGGAGGTATCGCGCAGTTCGATACTCCTGTGGGGGTCCGGGCAGGGACACCGAGAGCCCGCCGATGAGCCTAGCTTGGTGTCCTAGGCGAAACCCCACACAAGACACGGCACAAACCTAGAAGAATTGCTGAGTTTTAATTCATCGGCCGTGAAAGCCAATACACCATCTTTTTGGAAGCCTTCATAGGGAGGTTATGGCTGCTTGAGCTTTTGGTTCTCGCAGTCAAGGAGTGCAGTTGCACTCTATATAAAGGGAGGTATCGCGCAGTTCGATACTCCTGTGGGGGTCCGGGCAGGGGCACCAAGAGCCCGCCGATGAGACTAGCTTGGTGTCCTAGGCGAAACCCACACAAGACACGGCACAAACCTAGAAGAATTGCTGAGTTTTAATTCACCGGCCGTGAAAGCCAATACACCATCTTGTTTTTGGAAGCCTTCATAGAGAGTTTATGGCTGCTTGAGCTTTTGGTTCTCGCAGTCACGGAGTGCAGTTGCACTCGATATAAAGGGAGGTATCGCGCAGTTCGATACTCCTGTGGGGGTCCGGGCAGGGACACCAAGAACCCGCCGATGAGCCTAGCTTGGTGTCCTAGGCGAAACCCCACACAAGACACGGAACAAACCTAGAAGAATTGTTGAGTTTTAATTCGCCGGCCGTGAAAGCCAATACACCATCTTTTTGGAAGCCTTCATAGGGAGGTTATGGCTGCTTGAGCTTTTGGTTATCGCAGTCAAGGAGTGCAGTTGCACTCTATATAAAGGGAGGTATCGCGCAGTTCGATACTCCTGTGGGGGTCCGGGCAGGGACACCGAGAGCCCGCCGATGAGCCTAGCTTGGTGTCCTAGGCGAAACCCCACACAAGACACGGCACAAACCTAGAAGAATTGCTGAGTTTTAATTCACTGGCCGTGAAAGCCAATACACCATCTTTTTGGAAGCCTTCATAGGGAGGTTATGGCTGCTTGAGCTTTTGGTTCTCGCAGTAAGGAGTGCAGTTGCACTCTATATAAAGGGAGGTATCGCGCAGTTCGATACTCCTGTGGGGGTCCGGGCAGGGACACCAAGAGCCCGCCGATGAGCCTAGCTTGGTGTCCTAGGCGAAACCCCACACAAGACACGGCACAAACCTAGATGAATTGCTGAGTTTTAATTCACCGGCCGTGAAAGCCAATACACCATCTTTTTGGAAGCCTTCATAGGGAGGTTATGGCTGCTTGAGCTTTTGGTTCTCGCAGTCAAGGAGTGCAGTTGCACTCTATATAAAGCGAGGTATCGCGCAGTTCGATACTCCTGTGGGGGTCCGGGCAGGGACACCAAGAGCCCGCCGATGAGCCTAGCTTGGTGTTCTAGACGAAACCCCACACAAGACACGGCACAAACCTAGAAGAATTGCTGAGTTTTAATTCACCGGCCGTGAAAGCCAATACACCATCTTTTTGGAAGTCTTCATAGGGAGGTTATGGCTGCTTGAGCTTTTGGTTCTCGCAGTCAAGAAGTGCAGTTGCACTCTATATAAAGGGAGGTATCGCGCAGTTCGATACTCCTGTGGGGGTCTGGGCAGGGACACCAAGGGCCCGCCGATGAGCCTAGCTTGGTGTCCTAGGCGAAACCCCACACAAGACACGGCACAAACCTAGAAGAATTGCTGAGTTTTAATTCACCGGCCGTGAAAGCCAAACAACCATCTTTTTGGAAGCCTTCATAGGGAGGTTATGGCTGCTTGAGCTTTTGGTTCTCGCAGTCAAGGAGTGCAGTTGCACTCTATGTAAAGGGAGGTATCGCGCAGTTCGATACTCCTGTGGGGGTCCGGGCAGGGACACCAAGAGCCCGCCGATGAGCCTAGCTTGGTGTCCTAGGCGAAACCCCACACAAGACACGGCACAAACCTAGATGAATTGCTGAGTTTTAATTCACCGGCCGTGAAAGCCAATACACCATCTTTTTGGAAGCCTTCATAGGGAGGTTATGGCTGCTTGAGCTTTTAGTTCTCGCAGTCAAGGAGTGCAGTAGCACTCTATATAAAGGGAGGTATCGCGCAGTTCGATACTCCTGTGGGGGTCCGGGCAGGGACACCAAGAGCCCGCCGATGAGCCTAGCTTGGTGTCCTAGGCAAAACCCCACACAAGACACGGCACAAACCTAGAAGAATTGCTGAGTTTTAATTCACCGGCCGTGAAAGCCAATACACCATCTTTTTGGAAGCCTTCATAGGGAGGTTATGGCTGCTTGAGATTTTAGTTCTCGCAGTCAAGGAGTGCAGTTGCACTCTATATAAAGGGAGGTATCGCGCAGTTCGATACTCCTGTGCGGGTCCGGGCAGGGATACCAAGAGCCCGCCGATGAGCCTAGCTTGGTGTCCTAGGCAAAACCCCACACAAGACACGGCACAAACCTAGAAGAATTGCTGAGTTTTAATTCACCGGCCGTGAAAGCCAATACACCATCTTTTGGAAGCCTTCATAGGGAGGTTATGGCTGCTTGAGCTTTTGGTTCTCGCAGTCAAGGAGTGCAGTTGCACTCTATATAAAGGGAGGTATCGCGCAGTTCGATACTCCTGTGGGGGTCCGGGCAGGGACACCAAGAGCCCGCCGATGAGCCTAGCTTGGTGTCCTAGGCGAAACCCCACACAAGACACGACACAAACCTAGAAGAATTGCTGAGTTTTAATTCACCGGCCGTGAAAGCCAATACACCATCTTTTTGGAAGCCTTCATAGGGATTGCTTCTAAAGCGCCCTTTCAATCTCAGTTTACATATTCTATCAGATATACAGTAGGTTCAAACCCTATGACACTTTTCCTTATTTTCTGATTTACAATAAATCCTCTTCTTCTTCTTCATCGTCCACTATAAAAAAACACTAAAATCTTTCTTATCAATTCTTCCTCTTCCATTCCATCTTATCTCTTGTAGCGCCACTAAATCCAATCCAAAATTATTAATCTCTCTCCCAATTTCTTGCATCTTCCCTGGTTGTAACATCGTTCTTACATTCCAAGTAGCAATATTTAATCCATTTTCCTTATGCGTGTCCTTTTAACTTTCTTTGGTCGTCGTTCAAAAGATCCGTCCGGTTTATTCTGTGTTTGGTCCTTCTCAACAATATATTTTTTACAGGGTAAGGCTGTTAACCTCACGCCAAACCTCTGTCAGAGGACGGGGACATTGTTCACGAGGCATCCAACATCTAGACAAGCTGCCTCCACCATGGCTTTGGAGCCTCGTCTGCCTCTCCCTATCCTGAAGTGTCTCTTCCGCCTCCTCCTTCGTTGGGACTCTCAGTCCTCTTCCGCATTTGGAGTCGTTGGACCTCTTCTTGGGTTGCTTCCTAGTCTGAATCTTCACCTTGGACCTGTCCGGCAAGGGTGGCCCTGTCAGTAGCTACGCTACCGCCGGCATAGCCCAAAGGATCATTAGACCTCGCAAGCACTCTCGCCATGTCAAGGTCTTGAAACCCTTACAGAGTGAACAAATTGCAAATAGGGAAGAAAAACGATTCTGAAGAACAAACATAAGACTTATTAATCAACGATAACAATAGGTCATCTGACGAGGAGAGGGCAGCTAGAATGAGGAGGAAGATGACAGCTTAATTCCCTGTCAATCTGTAGAGGACTTAAATGTATTTGGTTTGATTTAAGTGCTCTAATGTGGGCATAAATAAATAAATGTTAGGCTTCCACCTATAAATTTAAACTTGACTAAATTTGTATCATGCTATGTCTGTTAAGAGGGACGAATGACCTCGCTGTTCCGCCCCTTAAAACAGTAACTAACCATACTGTGTGTGTGTTGTAATGGGCAATATTTCCATAGGATCCAGATTGCAGTTATGAACCGCCTCGTGGCTTAGCTACTAGCATTAATGGCTATCACATCGGAGGTCTTGGTTCGATTGCCGGCTCTGCCAAGGAATTTCATTCTGGCCTGAGGACTTGAACGGGGTACACTCAATCTAGTGAGGCTCAACTGAATAGAGGCGGGTTGATTCCCACCTCAGCCATCTTCGAAGTGGTTTCCCATGCTTTCCCCACTTCTCCTTCGAGCAAATGCTAGGATGGTTCCTAACTTAAGCCCATGGCTACCTCCTTCCCAATCCTCACACTAATACAGGTTATCAGACAACATTCCACACTCATCCAAGTACACGGGGCTATATGACCTTGATGTCCAAGCCCTCCAGTCCCGTATGCTTTCATATACCATTCGTCCGATAGCGACTAAAATTGGGTGAGTTGTTGTGTACACTCCAGGGAAAGTTTTAGGCTTCGTAAATCCATTTTTCAATAGGTATCGCACGAGTAGATTCAACAAATGAGCGACGGCACGCGAATCGTTTCAACCAAGTCCCGTATGCGTTCATATACCATTCATCCGATTGCTATGAAACGTTGGTGAGTTGTTGTGAACCCTTCCGAAATCATTATAGGCATAGTCAATCCAATTTACAATGGACAGCGCGCGAGTATTTTTAACAAATGAGTGTTGGTGATGCCTTCATATAGCCTACAATTCATGCGATTGCGACCAAATTTTGGTGGGATGTTTGGCACACTTCCGGGATGGTTATAGGCATAGTTAATCCAATTAACAATAGATGGCGCACCAGTAGTTTAAACAAATGAGTGTTGGTGATGCGTTCATATACAATTCATTCGATTGCAATCAAATTTCGGTGAGTTGCTATGCATAAGCCAGGAAAAGTTATGGGCATAGTAGATCCAATTAACAATAGATGGCGCGCGAGTAACTCCAACAAAATGGCGTGCGTTTGTTTCAACAAAGTCCCACATGCGTTCATATACCATTCACCCCACTGCGATGAAACTTGGATGAGATGTTGTATACACTCAGGGAAGGTTTCTGGCTTAGTAAATCCACTTAACAATAGGTAGCGCACGAGTAGATTCAACAAATGAGCGACGACGCGCGAATTGTTTCAACAAAGTTCCGTATGCGTTCATATACCATTTGTCCGATAGCGATGAAACGTGGGTGAGATGTTGTGTACACTTCAGGGAAGATGTCTAGCTTAGTAAATCCATGTTACAATAGGTAGCACACCAATGGATTCAACAAATGAGCGACGACTCGCGAAGTGTTTCGACAAAGACCCGTATGCGTTCATATACAATCGTCCGATAGAGATGAAACTTTGGTGAGTTGTTGTGTACACTCCAGGGAAGGTTTCTGATTTAGTAAATCCATTTTTCAATTGGTAGCAAACGGGTAGTTTTAACTAATAAGCGACAGCGCGTGAATAGTTTCAATAAAGTCCAGTATACGATCATACCATTCATCCGAGTGTGATAAAACTTTGGAAAGCTGAGTACAGTCCTGCGAAGTTTCATGAATTAGTAAGTCCGTTTTTCAATGGGTGGCGCACGAGAAGATTCAACAAATGAGTGACGGCGCAAATCGTTTAAACAAAATCCCGTATGCGTTCATATGCCATTCATCCGATTGCGATGAAACTTTGATGAGTTGTTGTGTACACGCCAGGAAAGGTTTTCGAGTTAGTAAATCCATTTTACAATAGGTAGCGTACGAGTATATTCAAGAAATGGGTGACGGCGCTCTAATCGTTTCAGCAGTCCCGTATGCGTTCATATACCATTCATTTCATTGCGATGTAACTTTCGTGAGTTGTTGATCACGCTCCCGTGAATGTTTCTGAGATATTAAATTATTTTTTTATAATAGTTTAGAGGTGGTTAACGGAAAAAGAAGAAAATATTGGGAATCCAAAAGCACTGCAACTAAAAAAGTCAAAACCCCGACACTTTCTTTGATTGGCATTGCAACGCATGCCGTGTACAGCTAGTATATATAGCCTATATAGGTTATATCTCAAGTACTTTAAAACTGTAATGAAAGAACTTATCCACGACACGATTGTGACCCGGTCAACTTCTCTGGGCAACTGACAATAATTTACGTTTCAATATGCCCCAGAATTTGAGGCTCGCAGATTGTATGATACCCCAATGTGTATTCAGAGACCACCGGCGGTGTAAGTTAGTGAATTGCTCATTATTTCAAGTCCCAGGGCACCTGCCCCAAATCCTTCACCCCTAATACAAACACTGATAGTCACCACAATAACACATTATCAAATGCCATGCACACACAAGTACACGGGCCGGTGACCTAAGAGATCCTAATCCCCTAATTGAAATTACAATAATAATAAAGTATACAGTATGTCAACAAATATGGTCATAGAAATGACTCCAGATTATAGATTTCCATGAAGAATACATACTTTGATACCTAAGTGTTTAAAATAAGACTGCTGTTGCAACTTGAAACTGAATCCAAGCACTCTGAACAGTGTGTGAACTGTTTACACCATGATACCCCTTGTTAACTCTTGATGTAGGCCTCGTAACTGAAGCTATGGAATACCATTAGGCCAACTAATGACCAGTATTAACTCCACTATGATGTGCAGGCCACCTACAGGTGCCATCTGGAAAGACCTGCACCAAGCCTCTCCAAAAGCCACACACCAATATTGATACTTCTCTCATCCAGATGTAAAACGCATCCATCACATGGAAAACTCATCTTACATCATCCTCAATCCTGCATGGGAGGAATAGGGAGTAGACATGCCACTGTCCAGTAAAATATGCGGTTAGACGGAAATTTATTGGTTCAGACAAGGTTAAAGTTAGATCGGATCGGTGTTAAGCAACGGTTAGAGTGAGTTTAGGTGTGTGTGTGTGTGTTTTACTTGATTGATTGACAACGCCATTGTACATAGTATTATTCACCAGTTATATTAGCACATTCACTACAGACTGAAAGCAAAGAAAACTTGTAGCTCTCGTGATCATAAGCCACATAACTAGGGATAGGAATTTTTCGGTGATTTCAGAGTGAAAAAAGCGGTATTTTAAAGTGGCAAATTCGGTGGTTTCAAGTGCATTTTTCGGTACTTTCAAAATGTTAAATTTTAGGCGGGATACTTTTAATATCATGGATAACATAACACATTTCAGTCATCCTTCAAAGTATACTTCGGCGAAGAGATCCAAATTCTCTTGTGACAAACGGTGACACATATCACTTAACGTGCTAGTGTAAGCTGAAAAACAAAAGTTCCCAGTTAGCGTATGAACAGAGTATCAAAATGGTTTTCAACACAGATTCTGAGAGCTTCGGAAATACAAATGTTATTCCTTGCAAAACTCGAACAATGTCTGACTTGGTCCTGTCGTGCATCTGCTTGATTAAAGTTTGCAGTTCGCTGTATCCTCTTATGACCACACTTTCTTCCAGTGTTCCACATAATGGCAACTTTTAAATTTTCTTTGCAAAGTCCTCATTGATGTTCATTGTCACTATTTATGCTGGACCAAACGCACACATTTGTAAATCTTGTTCCCGGGGTCAACGGATCTCAAGCTGAATAATATTCTAAGAGCATGGTTCTGCGCTCGAAATTAGTTCTAGGCAAGAAAATATCACTGGATGAGGTACGAACCGAGAGCATCAGAGGAAAATAGTGTATAAAATTTTCGAGATATGAATTTTATTTACACTCAGGAAGAGAGATTATGCATCAACAAGTCATTGGTAAAATTTTAGCCACAGGAAATATTTGTATTTGGAGAAGGAATGGAAATTTTATTACTTGGTACATTTTAACCAAGCATAAATGACTTGAGACAAGTCCAGCATAGTGCACAGTTTTATCGGTGTTAGCTGCGAGAAACCAGTTTTTGATACGAGGGGACATGGCAAGGATGAGCAGTCGAACGCGAGCCAGAGGAGAGAGAAGTGGGGACGACGCGTGATCAGCGCGCGCCATAAAGAGTTAACAGCCAATCAGATAAAAGATTGATTACAGAGGAACTGATACATATTAAATACAATATTTTAATATTAAAAGGATTGTGACACAACAAATTCACCAGGAAGGAAAAGGGAATTTAATTAGCAAGACGGAAATTAAACTGGATAATTGAGGGAGGAGATATAAGGGAAGGAGTGAATTTTCAGAGCGGAGTGAGGCTAGCTCAGTCAATTTACGAGGGAAATCGAACGGAGGAGGCTATCGAATGCCAAGTAACAAGGCGCTTTCTATCTGAACTTTGAAGGAGACAACACGTACAACGAATCACTCTCTAATCTACAAGAGGTAAAGACTTGGAAAATATTAGACTACAAGGTGAAGAAATGTAGTAGAAACATGGAATCACAAGTATGAATAAGCTGATAATACAATTGAGAAGAAGTATTTAGCAGAAACAACGAGAGATATGAGTCGTGAAACTATACTTTGTAACAGTACATCGAAACTTCGAACGCAAGACCACGCAGAAGAGAAGCCAAAGGCATTGTCATACTTCAAGGAAGAAACACATCATACTATACAAGATGTATAAAGAATTAGAACAAAGGGGAGAGATTACGACTACTCATTGTTTAGAAAGAAGGAGAATGTTTTAATTCTTCCACTATGAAGGGAAAGTAAAGCTATACTAACAAGCGAGATCCAGATATGACCATGACAACATAACTAATGGGAGCGAGCTGCGTCAACACCTGCAGTTCCTTCGAATAAACGCAACAAGCTACTACAGTGGAGAGAAATGCACAACCTGAGGTGATTTCTCGTGTTAAGAAAGCACATTGCAACACTACCGACATCCAAAACCATCCAGAGATGGGCAGAAAGAAGATGGACCCAAGAATGAAGGGTGAGAAGTATCTAGGTCATCGGGCCGAGAAGTGTGAAACGCTGCGGAGGAGCGAGGTCAACGACACGGACGGGGGGAGACTGCCAGTCGAGTCCCAGCTGATTACCAGTTTTACTCACCCCATTGCTGTACAACAAGCCCAGCGGTCTACACGGAAGCGGCGTGACTCATGCAGACCAGATGGCAGGCAAGTGTCACATTCAAGAAGGCGCGTGGGAGAAATTCCACAGATACCAACATCTTCAGATCTTACCAGCGGCCACAGTTTTGAAGGTAGACAAGTGCAATTTTACACACCTATGTAGTTAGAACTTGTACACGATATTCCAGTATAATGACCAACATCTTATCTTATATTCATAGCCCATGTTATTATTTTGTCTAGAATTTAGAAATTTTGGTGGAAATCTTCATACGCCATTTGGACGTATTTTGAACGTTTATTGATGATATTCGACAGCGTAATTACTTTTGCAGTTTATTAGAACGCTTAGAATTTTTGCTTGAAGATAAATCCTTTGCGATAACAAAGTATATTTCGTAGATATTGTTGTAACATCAGAGAAACGGTAATAAGTATGTTAAATATATATTGTAACAGTGGAGAGAAAGTAGTCTAGAGTTTTGAAAAGCGTAAATTTGCACATGTGATACAAGAGAAAGAGATGACATGATGATCCTAAGTATATGAAGCTAATTCGTCTCAGGAACGAAATTATTGGCAGGAGTATTCAATATTTGCATTGAAGGAACTCCATTGTCCGAGAAGATGATATTGTAAAATCCAGAAGTTTATTTAGAACGTAAGAACAGTATGCGTAATTTTAAAGGCATAGCTGAATGCTGAAAACGAAATTAGAAGGTATTGTAGATCAGTATTTGTTATGAAAAGATCTTGTAAAATGAAAGGAAGGATATTAAGTTTCTATTGTAAGGAGAGACGGGAGGTAAAGATATTGTTATTTGAATGACAAACGCGAGCAGATTTAAGATTCAGAGCAAAGCTAGAAATTGTAACAGAAGTGTATTTAAAGCACAGAGAAGAAATACGGCATGATTTATGGAAGCGAGAATGTGAAGAGATTTGCGGTAATAATATTTTGTGAGAGATGTATAGATGTATAGATAGAACATAGCACGGAATTGTATAATCGATAAAAGATTATGTCGGAGGAGGAGTAGTGAATTCATGAAAGGTGTTACATTCGTAATATCTAGTAGGAATTCTGAATATCTTACTTTATTGAAAGTATGTGATATGGTTCATAGAAGTTTGTGAAAGTGCTAAGAGGAGAATCTATACGACAAGCAATTATGTCGAAGGAAGAGTAATAAGGACGCGATGATATGTTTATGAAGTGTGTGAGATAAAGAATTTATGATGGAAGGATGTGAAATACTATGTGTTAGTTAAGTAAAGCCGTAATATGTATTTTTGGAGAATCACGAGTGTGAGCAGTGAGGGTTAATGCCACGCACACTTATAGTTTTATTTTGGAAGCTTATCTGAAAGTCATGCGTCGCAAGTTTGTAATATTAATTGTTACGTGCAATGCCCGTAACAACGTTTTTAAATATGTATCTCCCCTATATTGATGTGTCCCCGACCTTTAAAACGCCCACCTGATGGCTTGGTTCGGCTTATGAACTAGAGAAGGCAGCATCTATTGGCCTCTAGCCGTGCTTGTATCTTCCACCGCTAGAGTGAGTTTGTGGTGTCTTCTGATCTCATCCTAGTAGCGACATATGTGAAGGATATTATATTCTACGTCATGAAACAAAAGACTTTATTTGCATCATGCCGCCAAAATAATTACATAATATGCACATTGTTACTTGATGTGTCATGCTGTGATTGGTCATTTACAATTAACATGAATGCAATACTGTATTTGACTTTGGATTCTCCGCCATCTTGTGAGCTTCATAGTCTGTCGTCAAGAAAACAACAAGCCAGCTGCTGGTCAAAGAGTATCGCTCCGTGTGTGCTGGGGGCCTTGGCCCCTAGCCGCCTCGAAATATGGATATACGATTAAAAAAAAAGGAATTGCCTGTGCTCTTAACGCTATAATTTCATCGTTTCGCAGTGAAGAAGAAATTCGAATAGTAATCGCATCTCGATGCAGACAGGTGTGCTTGTGACCCAAACGAAGCATGTGCTGGGTGGGCCATTTTCAGGCAATCTAGTACCGTATAACGTTATTTGGTTTGTGTGTTAATTATTTTATTTTTATTGTGTCTCCTCAGAGAAGTTTTAAGGTACGTTATTATTTTTAATATATTGTTTTTGGAGCTCCGATATTGGCCTTATATTAATGTTTTAATTCTGTATTTTGTTTCGCCTGGTAGGCCTAATATTTCTGTTTGTCAACGTTACCAAATATGTAAAATTTTATTCTTTTCCTTCGTACTGCCCCCGTAATTGAATTATATAGAGACCACGGTGGCTATTTTGGAAATTATAGCGAAAGTTATGGCTGTCATAGTTATGACGTGGGTAGTCATGACGTAAGCACGGATGACGCAGACGATATGCCAGCAGGCTACTTGAGCTGAGATTCTCAGTGACGTCAGCATTTATTCGAGAAGGATCCGAGATCTACGACGCAGTCGCGAGAAACGTGGAATTCTGCTGAGGAAGAAATTATGCTATTGGAGGGGAGACTTAAACCAATGAACGATAGTCTAAAGGAAGACGGAGATTGCTGAAACTATGTTATTTTAATTACTTTTTGGAATGCAGAATTGTGGAAATCCATTTGCAGTAGAGGCATTGTTCTGGAATTTTGGTGAAATTTATTTTCAGTTTTTGAATTATGAAAATCCGTCATGTATTGACGAAGTTGGAACTTCTAGCGATGACGCAGTAACACGCGATGGAAGGGATAGATACGCCCCTCATGAAGTTCATAAAAGGCCTTGCGCAGAAGAGAGGAACCTCATTCGCTCATTCTCAATTGTCAGATTTCAAATAAGCATTTCAGTGAAACGTCGAGTGAATCAGTAGTGAAAAAGTCGTCTTTGTAACGCGTGGCGAAGCCACTAGTCGAACATACAAGCAGTGCAGGTTTACTGTGAAGTAAATCTAGGTGAAGTTGAAACGACACTTATAACGCTTCTACAAGATTAGCTGTGAACAGTTAGCGGTCGCTTATAAGCTAATTCTCTTGTGCATTACTTCAGTAAGGACTGTAGAAAAGCTGAACAATTTCGAAGAAGTATTTTGGAAGTTATTGACAAAATTAGACGACTGACAAAAGTGATTTTCTCGCCACAGAAGAAACACTTTGTATAGCCAGACTCTACGCTACGGCTGACAGGGCTAGTGAAATAGGGAGACGTCAGATTGCTTTTGTGACACAACGCTATAATATAATGGAGCAATTTAATAAGGCAGTTTGTTCTTCTAATACTTAAACCGAAGAGCAAATGGAAGGCTAAAGGACTTAATGCAATTGGGACATATTTCAACGGAGTAAAATAGCAACATGGAACTTCGCTAATTGCTATTCCATACAAGCGAACATGCGGTAAATAACCATCTACACCCATGTTTCGTGAATAAAGGCTGAATACTATCAAACAGCAATAGAAATGATTTCATACTTTCTGAATATGAATATTTCTTCGGAAATTTATACAAAAACTTCATGGCGATTTTCAACTGGAACTTCAGGGATTTTTCAAGAGAGGTCAGGGTTGTCCCGACTCACAAAGAAGATTATTGCCGGAAGGATGTCGTTCGTCTTCGTGAAGCAGTTCGATTCTTCGATGGTGCTGTTTCTGGTTTCGAGAATGGAGCTCAGCTTTAACTTGGTGAAATGGATTCATCAACAGTCTTCTTTGGGGAATTTTCCTCTGGAACGTCAATCGGCAGATAAGGTAGTCGTGAACGTTTATTGTATTTGAGTTTCTTAGCAATGTTTGAGCAACTATTTTTCCCATATTTTTGTCCTCATGTATTTTTGCCCGATATTCTTGTCTGAGATTCCAATTCTCAGTACTCCTTGATGAGTTATTCCTTTTTCGACGTTTTATTAAGACATTGTTATGTCATGGGCATAGTTAAATGATTTTGAATCAGTTGAGACTGATATTTAGATTTTTCAGTAATTTGCTAATTTTTGTAGTCACGATATGACTGTAAGTTAATGATTTTTATGGCAGATTTAAATTCAGACAGCGTGTCACTTTATTAAAGTAATTCTACCCCAGTTTAATTACTTTGACCCATTTTCTGTCATCATCAAGAAGGAAGAACATTTAAATGATTTTAGAGCGTTAAAATCCAGTACGTTGTCGACGATCTTGGAAATACTAGTCGGTATTTGAATTGATTGCAACACAGACATTTATCGTCAGTCATGAACGACCATTGCATCTTAGGCAATTTTGTGAAAGATGAACATTAATTCTGAATTATTGAATGCATTAAATTCGTGAAACTTGTGTTAGGTTTTTTCTCATATAGAGATTTTTATAATGATGTTTGCATTCCCCAGTCTAATTGGATTCTATTCGACTATTATGCAGTTAGTCGCACTTTGTTTGATGATAGTATTTTTATACTACAATTCTTTGAAGATGTTAATCTTAAATTTTGATAGACCAGACAGGCGTATATAAGCGTATTCACTATTAAATTTGTTTGTGATTGGCAAATTTTTATTTCATTTCGATTCATGAATGAAATCCACGAAGTTTAAATGACAACAGTTTTGAAACAATTATTGATATATGAATTTTTAAGTGGAACTATGAATGTATAATCGATAGTGCAGCGGACATGTTGAAAGTCGCTGACGTATAATGCCCTTAAATAAATGAAGGAGATTCCCACTGTAATTAATAATGATAAAGAATTATTTGTGGAAGTTTTGTAAGTTCGGTGGAAGTTTTGTAAGTTCGGTGGAAGTTTTAATGCCATATAGATTAATATATGATGAATGGGCTATGTTGAATGCAGTTTGTGCATTATTTTGTAAGCGAAGTATTTTCCGCTAGAGAGTATTGTCATAGTCCGTTGAAAATTAGTCAAGTGAATTTACTGTTATAATTAACAAGAGTTTGAAAGAATTTTGAGATAAGATTTTGAATGAAGATTGCCGTCACAAATAATTAAATTTATTACAACCTTTATTAAACCAGATTGTGACATTTACATGTATAACTAACCTTCATTGGTCGATTATATTAAACACGATTATGAATTTACCAACCGAATAAAACATGTGGTTCAATGTATTTCTTAAATTATTAATTTAAATAATTTAAATGTTGATATTGTAAATAATAAATGTAAATATCTTTGACAATAATGTGGAACGAAAGTAATGTTAAAGGCGTGTTTAAAAATTTTTGTAATTATTTTCGACAATATTATAAACAATTTCTAATTGTTATAAATAATTTATGTGATTTTGTTATAAACATTTAAGAGTGTGTTTCATACTCTAAACTATGCTGACTAAACATTTGGATGATAACTTAACAAGTTTAAGGATAGTTAAAATAATCCAGTGGGATGGAAGTTAAGCATTTGAAAGATTTGCGTCAATATGTATGAGTTGTCTTGTAGACATTTAAAGCTTTAAAAGGAGCTGAATTCTTACGCAAGTGTGGGGAGAGGAGTGCGCCCCATTTGACAGGTGTGAGCCAGGTTAAAGAGTAGACCAGCCGGCCAGACATCTGGTTACAAGCAGGCGAGGTCGATACTCCGGCCTTGTGCCTATTTATAAAAGTGTTATGTTTATTAAAAGGAAACCAAATGCTCTATATATGTCGTACCCTGACTTCCTCATCCAATCCAAATGTGTTATAAAATGTTACGTTATTTTGAGCTCAAGGGAGCTAACATATTGTTTGATAAATTTGCAAGTCCTTTAGGAGGACGTAGTCAGATTGACATGGGCTACTGATAGCCACGTTTATTTTGTTGAGTTGTGAAAATCATACTCTTTATTTGAAAATAAAGCTCTTGTACAGTTCAAAGTTCTCGTCTTCGGTCTGGTTCATTTTTAAATGTCATGGTGAAGGTTATTGTGAGAGCATACTTTAAGGATCCTGTTGTCAACCCAATCCCCGAGATATTTATAAGAGGTAAGTAAAAGTAAGTATGTAACCCCGTCTATTTTGGTGTGTTCCACAATAATTTTTCTTGGTAACTTCTGTGTTCAAACCTCGGTAGTATCTGTCAGTGCCATTTTCATTGATGTAGCTGAGCTGGTGCGATTGATTGTTGGCAATCCGATTGAGGGGGGCGGATATCTGACAGCCTACTATCCGGGTAAACGGGGACAGAAGGATTGGCGCACCTAAAACGTTGGGGCTCGATTCAACATAACTGGATCACCAGGTTGAATGCCAGTAGGATTGGCAAACCTAAAACGTGTGGTTCGATTAGACTCAAATAAAGAGGTTGATTCTTTGTTAGATATCTAGGCCAATTGTAGAATTTAAGAGTGTGATTATATAGGAATTAAATGTTGTATTGTAGTAGGAAAATTACACTCAGAAAAGATCAGATCTTATACAACTTGAGAAAGGTTAAATAGGCTGGAAACTTAGGAAAATCGCCTATGATCTGGAATCTTATTTTATTTGACCGGCTTATGACATTTTAGTCATATTAAAGATAAAATTAAATTATTTGGATTGTAAATGTAAAATTATTTGTGTTAGGATATTTTAAAATGAGCCAGGGAAACTTGAACATGTGCTTGAGTTTGTTTCAACATGAAGTGTCTTCGAAAGTTAATTATAAGGTAGTTATAAGTTAGATTTAAGACAGAAAATTGATCAAATTATATATATGGTGAAAAGTGTTGCTCAAATGTTGTTATTTTGCTCTTTTGATGTATGTCCCTACAGCAGACTAATTTTTGAATAATATTGTAATGGCAGTTGAAAGTTTGAAGATGATGTTAGCGGAGATGTCTGCTAATATGAAGCAGATGAGTGAGAGTATGAAGGAGATGGAAGCTAGGAATACTAGTCGAATGGAGGAGAATACTAGTCGAATGGAGCAGAATGCTAGTAATTTATCTGCTAATTTGAAAGCTAGCATGGATGAAAGTTTGAAGGGTCTTCAGACTAGTTCTGCTAACTTAGAGGATAATATGTCGCGTTTACAGATTAATACCCAAGGAATTGAGAATACTGTAACTGACATGCGCTCAGACATGTCCAATGTTAAAATAGATGTATCTAATATGCATAAAGATGTTGCTAATGTGCATAAAGATCTTACAATGTTGAATTTAGATGTTGCTAATGTCCGTAGTGATATTTCTTGTGCTAGGGCTGAGGTAGTTGTTGTCAAAAATGATGTTGCGACTGTCCAAGACAAGGTTGAGGAAGGCCAAAGAGGAATCCAAAATGTTAGAACTGATGTGTCCAATGTTCAGGTCGATATTAATAACATTCATTCGGATGTAAACGAGATGCAGAGCGACATAAATAAAATTCAAGTAGAGGTCAACACAGTTTTCGTAGACGTTGCTAAAGTCCAAACTGATGTAAATAAAGTCAGGGAAGATATAGAAAATTCGAAAACTCTTTGTACACGTAATATAAGTGCATTAACGACTAGGCTAGTTGATGAGTCAGTTAGAACGACAGCGTCTTTAGAAGGTTTAAAGTTTGATGTAGAGGTCATGAGAACCCAAGTATTAGACCATAATAAAGTATTGAAAGAGGATATTGAATTAGACATAGCAGAAATGTTAACGGAAAATGTAGCAATATGGAAAGAAGAGTGGATTAGGTCAAGTGGGGAACATGTAACCCAAATTCAGGATCGTATTGAAAGGAAACTTGCCAGTACTCAAATTGATATTAACAATGAAGTAGTACAGATTAGGAAAGATTTAAGCGTCAGGATGGATTCGCTATCCGAAAGACAAGTTGAAGATAGGACAAAAATAGATCAGGAGGTGCAAACATTAAAATCTGCATTAGAGGAACAGATTCATAAAGTTGTCTCTGATGTGAATGAAACGACGAGTAAATTACAGAATTTGAAGTTAGGAGAGGCTAATTTAATGGAGACCTACAAAGAAGAATTAATCAAGAAAGTATTAACGGAAATCACTGACAAGGATACAGTAGGCTTGGCTTGCGAAAATAGTAGGAATTATGCCAGAAGATATAACCTAGATCCAGAAGAGAGAGACGTGACTCCTGAATAACGTATATCCAGATTCAGGGAGGAAGATGACGAGAGGAATATGGAACCTGAGTGGAACTATCGTGATAGTGGGAAAAACTACCCGGATTCATATCCGAGGAACGTAACGGTCATCAGGAATTTTGAAGATAAACCGCAAAAATTCAGTAACACGGATAGTTTGACACCTATCGAATATGTAAGGAAACTCAAAGATTATTTCATCGAAGCTCACATTCCCAGAGAGAGAGAGATGAAGATAGTGGAGAGATATTTGATTGGAGGACCCCTCGAATGGTTTCGCGCATTTAGATACACATTCAGTAACTTTGACGAGTTTGCAGAGGCATTAATCAAACGATTTTGGTCCATAGAAGCGCAGAATTCGTTAAGAGCGGAGGTGTATTCAAGAAAATACTCCGGTACTCTTCCAACGCGGTACGCTGATTTCTTTACGAGTCAATTATCCCGCTTGAGATTCTTACAACCCCCATTGTCCACGGAGCAACTTATTGATGCGATTTCTCGTATGCTGCCAGTTGAGGTGAGAAGGCTAATAATTTCGTCCAACATCAGGGATTTAACCAGCATGGATGAATTACTGAGGAGGTTAGACTACACAAGTCCAATGCCTAACGTGGTGCAGAAAGGTCAAAGGCAGGAGTATAAAGAAATAAATACTGTATATATGGACCAAGTCCAACAAACTGACAAGCCAGATGAGGAGAAAACTGACAATGTAGGTCCTCACAGGAATAATCAGTTCCGAAATAACAGATCGCAAGGTTATCGACCGTATCAACAGAGAAGGGGCTGGAACTATAACCGAGGAAATTACAATGGAAGAGGCAGATATTATAACAATAATGGTTATAACCGAAATTATAACAGGAATAACCAGAGCCAAAACAGAAATCAGAATACTCAAGGTCAGGTTATGACACCCGATCAGTATCAGGAAAGAGAGAAGGAAAGCCAGCAATACCTGAAAGAATTACGGGAAAAAGAAGCGGACAACCAAAAGAAAAGGCAGGATGTTGTAATCGATCCTGGGCCTTCTACGAGCCAACAGAATTTTGAGGTCGGTAACACAAAAAAAAACGCCGATTTCTCAACGTCAGTGAGAACCTGTAAATACATTGCCACACCACACCTGATTACGATTGATGAGATATATGAAGTGACTGATGAAGATTTGCTAGAAGAGAGGGGTATCGTTAAAGAGGAAAGACCATGTGCCTTACCTATTATTTCTGTACGGATAGATGGACAACAGTATAAAGCCCTGATGGATACAGGTGCAATTATCTCCATCATTTCAGAGGAATGTTATCAAAGTCTGCTAAGAGGAGAGAACATGACAGTTCTACCTGTTTCTACCGTCAAAGTGAGAGGGATATTCCAAGATAAGGCAGTGAAGTGCAAGATTCAAGTGTTACTGAACTTTGAGATCAATGGAAGGAATTATGAACAGATCTTCATTGTGGTGAGCAAGATCAACTTTGATATGGTGCTTGGAATCGATTTTATATCGAAGGTCGGAGCTATTATTGACATGAAGAACAGAAGTATTAGCTTTAATGATGGGTACATAATCACAGAAGAGATAGAAAAACAGGACGTGAAAAACAGTCTGGAAATAGACCTTAGGGAAGAAATTTTGAATACTATAGTTAATGAAGTGGAAAATTTAGCAGAAATACCCAGTAGAAAAACTGAAGGATTTGAAAAAATTCAGGGGGAATTTGAGGATCTGATAAAGGAATTCCAAGATATTTTCGATGAAAAGCCTGGATTGATTAAGGATTATAAATACAAGATAAGGCTGACAGATGAAACCCCTTACCAGAAGAGAATATACCCCATTCCTGAGAAATACTATCAAGAAGTACGAGGGTTAATCAGAAAAATGGAGGTAGACGGGATTATTAAAAAACAGGCGTCGTCTTATATAAACCCCATCACAGTAGTGAAGAAAAGTAATGGTCAGATACGTCTTTGTCTCGATGCCAGAATCATTAACTTGAAGATTCTTCCAGAAAACGACCGACCACCCAAGATTAGAGATCTGCTTCGAAAATTCAATGGGAGAGCATGTTTCAGCGTTCTTGACTTGACGTCTTCATTTTATCAAGTTCAGCTAGAAGAAGATAGTATGCAGTACACTGGATTCCTATTTGACCAGACGTCATGGGTCTTTGTCCGAATGCCTTTTGGTATGGTTAACAGTGGACCAGCACTTATTCGAGCACTTGATAGTAAGCTCACTGACGAAGTGAAAGAAAATGTAATCTGCTACATCGACGATTTAATCGTATCTTCACCCAGCGCCGAAGAACATTTAGTGCACTTGAGAAAGTTGTTCGAGAATTTACGGGAGGCCAATATCAAGGTGAATTTTGGAAAATGTCAATTCTTGAAGCAGGAAATAAATTACTTGGGGCATACTATTGATAAAGATGGATATCATCCAAACATGAAAAAAGTAGATGCGATCACGAGATTTCCAAAGCCAACCAAGGTAAAACAAGTCAGAGAATTTGTAGGAGCATGCCAATTTATTAGCAGCCACTGTCCAAGATACTCGGAAATTATGGCTCCTCTGTATGACTTACTCAAGAAGAATAACAGATGGAAATGGAGTACCGCTGCAGACGAGGCTTTTGAGAAAGCAAAAGAAATGCTCAGAAATAATGTGAAACTAGAGTACCCAGACTTTGAGAAGGTGTTCTATATTGAGTCTGATGCATCAAGAGTAGGCATTAGTGCAGTCTTATACCAGAAAGACGAGGCAGGCAACAAGCACTACATTGCGTTCACTAGTCGGAAGTTGAAGAAACACGAGGAAAATTACTTCACGACGGAGCTTGAAGCGTTAGCTTTTGTAACAGCATTGCAAGCATGGAAGAAAATACTGCTGGGACATAAGGTCATCATTATTACTGACCATAAAGCACTACAGTTTATGCTGCAAACTGACATGTCGAGTGATAGATTGACACGTTGGGCTTTGTTCACCCAACAGTTTAACGCCACTATCGTCCACCAGCCTGGGAAAGATAACTTACTGGCTGATGCTCTATCACGTAACCTTATTAAAAATGTGCAGATACACCATGT
The DNA here is from genome assembly GCA_946902985.2 of Meconema thalassinum. Classification (NCBI taxonomy): domain Eukaryota; kingdom Metazoa; phylum Arthropoda; class Insecta; order Orthoptera; family Tettigoniidae; genus Meconema; species Meconema thalassinum. The sequence goes on from OX336397.1 coordinate 152,248,913, forward strand.
ACAATTGGAGCAAGAAGATCAAGAAACCGTTAGGAGGTTAGCCCGAATCGGTGTGTCACAGAAGAGACACGCTCCAATAAGGAAAATGTACAGGTTCCTTAAGGGTTACATGGACAATACAGATGTTGACTATGCAGTTACACGGAGAAATTCACGACACTTTGTATTGAGTGGAGACATCGTATGCAAGTATGCTGACTCTGCGCATACAAAACTCCGAATAGTCGTGCCACCTAAACTTGTTGTCAATTTAGTGTGGGTAGTTCATCACGCAACTGGACATGCCGGTTTAGATAAGACTCTTAATACTCTCAAAGAGAGATTTATCTGGACTAACATGCGTTCCAGCATTGCCAAGGTCATTAGATCTTGTGACAAATGTCAAAGAGCAAAGTATGCTTCTGCTTTATTAAAAGGAAAACCGAAGGCTATGATTCCTTCTAAGCCAAACGAACTTATGGCGACGGACATATTTGGCCCCTGTCCGAAGGGATATCAGGGTAACCAGTACCTGTTGGTTACCGTGGATGTTTTCTCAAAATTTGTTACAATGAGTCCCATGCAGAAAGCTAACACAAGGAACGTAGTAAGCAGACTGGAAAATGCTGTATTTCCTAAAGCTGGTATACCAGAATATCTACTGTCAGATCATGGAACACAGTTTACATCCGTGGAATTTGCAGCGGATATGGAAAGGCTTGGTATTAAGCACTTATTTTCAAGCGTGCGTTATCCAGAATCGAATTCCTCAGAAAGATATATGGCTGAATTTTCGAAATTCTGTCGAATTTTCTGTCCAAATGATCATTCTGGTTGGGTGAGATTTGTACCCCTTATAGAGGAATGTCTGAACTCTACAGTGCAGGAGAGCACAGGAGAAGTGCCAATGCGACTTCATCTTGGAAGAAACCCAGAAAGGCCGTGGGATAATCTTTTCAACCACATTCCTAGAGATCCCGACGTAGGAAGGCAGCAGAGGATTGACAAGGCGAAGGAACAACTCCAGAAAGCAGCAGAGAAACGATTAAAAAGAGTAGCTGGAAAACGCTTTGGTGCACCCTTACAAGTTGGAAATCTTGTATTATTACGCAGACCTGTCAAGGCTGATATGGGCAAGAAAATATACCCCAAATTTGGAAATGTATTCATGGGGCCGTTTAGGATTACGAACGAATATGGGAACAACTGCTATGAACTCTACGATGATGAGAATAACGTCATTTACGGCAAGTTCAATGCTGGAAATTTAAAAAGATACTATCCTAGAGTAAACCAGTTATAATTCAATTTCGTGTTCAAGAAAGTTGAGGTACTTGTAACACTGAGTTTAAAAACAATTTGCAACTGTTTTTAAAACGTGGTGAGAGGAGAATGCCCCCGTAATTTAATTATATAGAGACCACAGTGGCTAATTTGGAAATTATAGCGAAAGTTATGGCTGTCATAGTTATGACGTGGGTAGTCATGACGTAAGCACGGATGACGCAGACGATATGCCAGCAGGCTACTTGAGCTGAGATTCTCAGTGACGTCAGCATTTATTCGAGAAGGATCCGAGATCTACGACGCAGTCGCGAGAAACGTGGAATTCTGCTGAGGAAGAAATTATGCTATTGGAGGGGAGACTTAAACCAATGAACGATAGTCTAAAGGAAGACGGAGATTGCTGAAACTATGTTATTTTAATTACTTTTTGGAATGCAGAATTGTGGAAATCCATTTGCAGTGGAGGCATTGTTCTGGAATTTTGGTGAAATTTATTTTCAGTTTTTGTTATGAAAATCCGTCATGTATTGACGAAGTTGGAACTTCTAGCGATGACGCAGTAACACGCGATGGAAGGGATAGATACGCCCCTCATGAAGTTCATAAAAGGCCTTGCGCAGAAGAGAGGAACCTCATTCGCTCATTCTCAATTGTCAGATTTCAAATAAGCATTTCAGTGAAACGTCGAGTGAATCAGTAGTGAAAAAGTCGTCTTTGTAACGCGTGGCGAAGCCACTAGTCGAACATACAAGCGGTGCAGGTTTACTGTGAAGTAAATCTAGGTGAAGTTGAAACGACACTTATAACGCTTCTACAAGATTAGCTGTGAACAGTTAGCGGTCGCTTATAAGCTAATTCTCTTGTGCATTACTACAGTAAGGACTGTAGAAAAGCTGAACAATTTCGAAGAAGTATTTTGGAAGTTATTGACAAAATTAGACGACTGACAAAAGTGATTTTCTCGCCACAGAAGAAACACTTTGTATAGCCAGACTCTACGCTACGGCTGACAGGGCTAGTGAAATAGGGAGACGTCAGATTGCTTTTGTGACACAACGCTATAATATAATGGAGCAATTTAATAAGGCAGTTTGTTCTTCTAATACTTCAACCGAAGAGCAAATGGAAGGCTAAAGGACTTAATGCAATTGGGACATATTTCAACGGAGTAAAATAGCAACATGGAACTTCGCTAATTGCTATTCCATACAAGCGAACATGCGGTAAATAACCATCTACACCCATGTTTCGTGAATAAAGGCTGAATACTATCAAACAGCAATAGAAATGATTTCATACTTTCTGAATATGAATATTTCTTCGGAAATTTATACAAAAACTTCATGGCGATTTTCAACTGGAACTTCAGGGATTTTTCAAGAGAGGTCAGGGTTGTCCCGACTCACAAAGAAGATTATTGCCGGAAGGATGTCGTTCGTCTTCGTGAAGCAGTTCGATTCTTCGATGGTGCTGTTTCTGGTTTCGAGGATGGAGCTCAGCTTTAACTTGGTGAAATGGATTCATCAACAGTCTTCTTTGGGGAATTTTCCTCTGGAACGTCAATCGGCAGATAAGGTAGTCGTGAACGTTTATTGTATTTGAGTTTCTTAGCAATGTTTGAGCAACTATTTTCCCCATATTTTTGTCCTCATGTATTTTTGCCCGATATTCTTGTCTGAGATTCCTATTCTCAGTACACCTTGATGAGTTATTCCTTTTTCGACGTTTTATTAAGACATTGTTATGTCATGGGCATAGTTAAATGATTTTGAATCAGTTGAGACTGATATTTAGATTTTTCAGTAATTTGCTAATTTTTGTAATCATGATATGTCTGTAAGTTAATGATTTTTATGGCAGATTTAAATTCAGACAGCGTGTCACTTTATTAAAGTAATTCTACCCCAGTTTAATTACTTTGACCCATTTTCTGTCATCATCAAGAAGGAAGAACATTTAAATGATTTTAGAGCGTTAAAATCCAGTACGTTGTCGACGATCTTGGAAATACTAGTCGGTATTTGAATTGATTGCAACACAGACATTTATCGTCAGTCATGAACGACCATTGCATCTTAGGCAATTTTGTGAAAGATGAACATTAATTCTGAATTATTGAATGCATTAAATTCGTGAAACTTGTGTTAGGTTTTTTCTCATATAGAGATTTTTATAATGATGTTTGCATTCCCCAGTCTAATTGGATTCTATTCGACTATTATGCAGTTAGTCGCACTTTGTTTGATGATAGTATTTTTATACTACAATTCTTTGAAGATGTTAATCTTAAATTTTGATAGACCAGACAGGCGTATATAAGCGTATTCACTATTAAATTTGTTTGTGATTGGCAAATTTTTATTTCATTTCGATTCATGAATGAAATCCACGAAGTTTAAATGACAACAGTTTTGAAACAATTATTGATATATGAATTTTTAAGTGGAACTATGAATGTATAATCGATAGTGCAGCGGACATGTTGAAAGTCGCTGACGTATAATGCCCTTAAATAAATGAAGGAGATTCCCACTGTAATTAATAATGATAAAGAATTATTTGTGGAAGTTTTGTAAGTTCGGTGGAAGTTTTGTAAGTTCGGTGGAAGTTTTAATGCCATATAGATTAATATATGATGAATTTTGGGCTATGTTGAATGCAGTTTGTGCATTATTTTGTAAGCGAAGTATTTTCCGCTAGAGAGTATTGTCATAGTCCGTTGAAAATTAGTCAAGTGAATTTACTGTTATAATTAACAAGAGTTTGAAAGAATTTTGAGATAAGATTTTGAATGAAGATTGCCGTCACAAATAATTAAATTTATTACAACCTTTATTAAACCAGATTGTGACATTTACATGTATAACTAACCTTCATTGGTCGATTATATTAAACACGATTATGAATTTACCAACCGAATAAAACATGTGGTTCAATGTATTTCTTAAATTATTAATTTAAATAATTTAAATGTTGATATTGTAAATAATAAATGTAAATATCTTTGACAATAATGTGGAACGAAAGTAATGTTAAAGGCGTGTTTAAAAATTTTTGTAATTATTTTCGACAATATTATAAACAATTTCTAATTGTTATAAATAATTTATGTGATTTTGTTATAAACATTTAAGAGTGTGTTTCATACTCTAAACTATGCTGATTAAACATTTGGATGATAACTTAACAAGTTTAAGGATAGTTAAAATAATCCAGTGGGATGGAAGTTAAGCATTTGAAAGATTTGCGTCAATATGTATGAGTTGTCTTGTAGACATTTAAAGCTTTAAAAGGAGCTGAATTCTTACGCAAGTGTGGGGAGAGGAGTGCGCCCCATTTGACAGGTGTGAGCCAGGTTAAAGAGTAGACCAGCCGGCCAGACATCTGGTTACAAGCAGGCGAGGTCGATACTCCGGCCTTGTGCCTATTTATAAAAGTGTTATGTTTATTAAAAGGAAACCAAATGCTCTATATATGTCGTACCCTGACTTCCTCATCCAATCCAAATGTGTTATAAAATGTTACGTTATTTTGAGCTCAAGGGAGCTAACATATTGTTTGATAAATTTGCAAGTCCTTTAGGAGGACGTAGTCAGATTGACATGGGCTACTGATAGCCACGTTTATTTTGTTGAGTTGTGAAAATCATACTCTTTATTTGAAAATAAAGCTCTTGTACAGTTCAAAGTTCTCGTCTTCAGTCTGGTTCATTTTTAAATGTCATGGTGAAGGTTATTGTGAGAGCATACTTTAAGGATCCTGTTGTCAACCCAATCCCCGAGATATTTATAAGAGGTAAGTAAAAGTAAGTATGTAACCCCGTCTATTTTGGTGTGTTCCACAATAATTTTTCTTGGTAACTTCTGTGTTCAAACCTCGGTAGTATCTGTCAGTGCCATTTTCATTGATGTAGCTGAGCTGGTGCGATTGATTGTTGGCAATCCGATTGAGGGGGGCGGATATCTGACAGCCTACTATCCGGGTAAACGGGGACAGTACCTTTCTGGAAACACGTTTCTATTTTATTTTACGTTGTAAATTTTTATTTATTTAGTTTTTGGTAGTCTTTGGGATAGCCCTATTATTTATTTATTTTTACGATCCGTTGCAGTCTAAAAAAGCCTCATGTCAATAGTGTTAAGTGGTAATTCTTTCCTTCCCTTTTGTTCTCTCTGATGATTTTAAATTAATTTTATGCTAATTGTTTGCCGTAATTCGATTTGAAATGCGGTCGTCTGTTTTGGTGGCCATGTTTGTTTTTTGTTTTGCCTGGGTGCATTCTGGTCTTGGGAGTGCAGTCTCTAGGCGTCGAGCGGGAAACTCAAACGTGTTGTGGTGTTAGCTTAATATTTTTTTTATTTACCTTGTTGGTTTAACTTTGTGTTTTTGGTGAATGTTCCTGTGTTTTTCTCCGTCACGAATGCTGTGGATTTCTTAATTGATCTTATTTTATTTTATTAATTTGATTTTAAATTTTTCGTTTTGCATCGTGGCCTTGATCTCTGCATGTTGGGTCGGTATTACATACCTTGTAAATTATCAAGTCCTTTCTCATTTGGTAATACCTGTATTCCTTTTTTTTAAATCTTTTGGGCATTATTATTTTAATTTTTTAAAATTAAATGTTCTCTTGTCGCTCAGCAAGCATGTTAAACCGTCTCCTGCCTACTTATGTAAATAACTTATGTTGGCCTTAAGCCATATGCATCACCAGAGAGAGTTTTTTGTCGCCATAGAGTTTCTTCCTTTTTTTTAATGATTTTGTTAAATTCTTATTTTTCTTTGCCCCGTTTAGTGATTAAATTTTCTTTTAAATTTTAAGCAACTGTTGTGGCATTATTTCGTCGGCAGCAATTCTGTTAGTTATCGGGGGGTGTCTGTAGACGAGCCGGTGCCTTCCCCTCTTCTCCACCTTCCTTCCACCGTTTGGTGTTCTTCTGTTGGGGCATGTCATCAGGAGGTGATTTTGCTGTTGAAGCGATGCGGACTTCTCAGAAAGGTAAGTAGGCCCATCCACCCTGGCCATCACCGGTGTCACATTGGTAGCAGATCGGGCTCGTGTTCGCGTCTGAAGCCATCCCCTCCTCCTTTCCCGCAGGCTCGTTTTATGGACCCTTCTGGTGCTGATGGAGCGGTTGTTGATGGGATCTGTCATGTCAGTGCACTCGATGTTATTTAATGCTAATCCTTGTCGTTTGTTTGATTTCATGTTTGCCTCTGAGTATCCATGTGGTGATATGTAAGTGACCTGTTCCAAGCGAGGTGTCTGTGCTGGTTTTTATCCTGTTTGTGATGCAACATTCCCGGTGAAAATTGAAGCTTGGTAAGTGACTGGCATGTGTTCTTGGCATGGGAAATGTGGATTTGTTAGTATTCTGATAGCCTACATGCTGCGAGTGAAGAGATCGAGGAGCCCTGTCTGAAGCTGTTCGCCATGTGGTTTGTAGCAATTTGTGTAATTTAGCTTCCTCTTCTCGAGCCATGCAAGCGATGACGTCTGCAGTTCTGGGCAACATTGTGCATGATTCTATTTGACGAAACTTCAGGTGTCGAGGCAGTGTCGGTGTTTAAGAAGACTGTTGTGTTCCTGTATGTTTCTTGTGCATGAAATTCTGTGGTGATATGCTGTCCTCGTGATATTTTTATTATGCAACTATCACGCCTACTGGTGTTGTGGCAAAGTGTAGTCCGATTAAAAGGGCTAACCCCCTAGAAATCAGCCCTCCCTATGTCCCTACGTGGTGCCGAAAGGCACATTTAACGTGCATGTCACTAATTATTTGCTAGGAATTCTTCCCAACTCATTCAAGGTAAGTGTTTGTTTTGAGATGTTCCTATCGCAGTGTGCGATTTGTAATTTTTTTGTTCATACACTTACTTTATGCTGCAATCGTTCTGGGATAAGTGTGTATGTTGTGCAAATCGTGTCTGGATGTATGTGTTAACGTTAGATTTTGATTTAGATTTGTAGGGTGGGGTAATTCAGGGTTTGTTGTGTTTGCAAAAGTAAGCCTAGGATCGTGTTTTTATTAGTTGCTTTCCTTGTAATTTAGAACTAAACCGAATATATAGGTCTGTTTTACGTGGAGATATCTACTGTCTGGGGTTAGCTAGGTTAGAAGTATGGGATTCTTTCTTGGTTTGATCCCTGGGCAGGTTGTATATAGAACTTGCACGATCCGAAGAGCATCAGGTATGGGACTGAGCTGGACGGTGACATGCAAGTATGTGTAATGTAATGTAATTGTAAGGGTATTGTGTTTTTTTTTATTGTATTTGTTTGTGTCATGATATCTCTACGACTACATAACTTGCATATTTGAGTATTAATGGGAATTATTTTTGTGGGTGGTTAAAAATTATGTATCGCTGTTATTGGAGTATGTTGTGCGATGAATATGTTGTTGTGAATATGAGGTCTCAGTTCGTGAACAGCCAAAATGTAATGTGCTTTCTGCTTAATTAATTAATATAGGGTCGTCAAAATTTACTGGGGTTAAATTTCTGTTGGACATTGTGGTCATCAGCTTCTGTAAGTCAGCTTGTTTTGCATTTAAAGCCAGTAATCTGTTGTTGCTGGTAATCAGGGTCATCAGTTGCCTCAAGCTAACCGTAAATGACACAGGCCAACTGTTTTGTTCATGCTATGGCAATCACGGTCATCAGCCACTGTAATTTGAGTAAAATTTTCTGCTTTTATCTGGTCATTCTAATTTTTTTTCTGCTTAAATCGTTAGGAATGGTGCGTTAGTGTTCCCTGTTGGCCTCGTCTTTCGACAAGAGTGGCTTGTTTTCTTATCTAACCGTATTTTCGGGCCATGTTAGGCATCCTTTCGTTGTACGTGTTCGTGTCTTAAACCTGAACGAGGAAACCTCATTGTACCTCGTGTACTGTTGAACTTAGTTCTTTTTATGTTGGATTTTTCTCACCTAGGCGGATTTCGGCTGTGTAGTCATCTGGTGTCGAACCTCAATTTCGTTCGTTGTGTTAGTGTACTGGTGTTTTGTTTTCTGAGCTGCCTTTTTCCCTTCGTTTTTTTTTGTCGTATCTGTAACTGCGTTTGTATTCCTCATTGTCCCCATGCCAAGTAATGCGTGCGATCACGAACCAACAAATGTGGAGGCATACATGTCAGCTTAATTAATTTTCCTTATTCGAAACCCTAAGGCCAACAAAATTTCCAGAGTGCATCTGTCGCACATTAAACGTGGTGGAGACGTTTGTAATGAGGAAATGCTACCATAAATTTTGTTAACTGATTTTGTATAATGCAGAGTATCCCTAACCTTCATTGAAGCCTTCAGGCATCTGTTCCTTCTGGAATTTTAAATTGGGTTTTAAAAACTCTAGTGGGATACAACTTGTAACTGTTGGGTAATTCCCTTTTTATGGTAAATTGTAAAATTGAAACTAATTTTGATATTTTCATAGTAGATGCTAGCATGTAAGTTGGACTCGGTGGGAGACCTAACTCATGGTGATCTTTTATACCAGTTTCCTTGGGAATTTGAGTGGTCATTCCTCTACCGTAGCTCCTGCTAAATGTATAGTCGTTCAACTCGCATATTATTGAAATGTACTACTAGTCTGTAAAAAGGTAATCTTGTTATTTAATTAACTATTTGTGAGCACGGATCTAGGGCATGGTCAGGATTTTCCTTCTTCATTTAAATTCAACTTTGTTTCTCTTTTATAAAATGTAGTAAGAATTAGTAATTTCTGTAAACTTTTTTTGAAATAAGATTAACTTCTGTTTTGTAAATGGCTGCCCACACGTCGCATGATATCTGGCACATTGCTTCCACCTACTTCGTCTAAAGCTAACAACATTGGACTTATAGAAAATTTACCTAACGTGTCTCGGACTATGAAAGCACTGCAGGTGCTGGTGTTCTGCGTTTCTGAAGACTTATGGACACAGTGAAGCTGTTAACTAAGTGGTTTGCGAGGTGATCAATTATCCCTTCACTGATAATCTGACCCTGCACTCTTCCTAACCAAAACGATGTGGTTTTTATCCATCAATTGGAGTTAACTGGTGAATATTATCTTCTGGAAACTTGCTTTGTGAATCGACTAGTTTTGGAGTACTGCCTATGCCTAGGCATATTCGTGAACGGTGTTCACGCTTAAGGGAGGGAGACTGTTACGTGCAATGCCCGTACCAACGTTTTTAAATATGTATCTCCCCTATATTCATGTGTCCCCGACCTTTAAAACGCCCACCTGATGGCTTGGTTCGGCTTATGAACTCGAGATGGCAGCATCTATTGGCCTCTAGCCGAGCTTGTATCTTCCACCGCTAGAGTGAGTTTGTGGTGTCTTCTGATCTCATCCTAGTAGAGACATATGTGAAGGATATTATATTCTACGTCATGAAACAAAAGACTTTATTTGCATCATGCCGCCAAAACATTTTAATGGTGTCGTGTGAATATTATTTGGTAAAGCACATTGTCGTAATATGTGGCTAAATTTAATTGGTCCAATTTAAATAATCCTGGTGCATGGTGGGTGGCCTCCTTCGTTTGAGTCCTCCATCTTGTGGATACTGACTGGTGACTGTTCGCTGGGTGAAGAAAGACGCATATTCTGATTCTCGTCAAGGGGCGAGGGCTTTAGCCCTCGTCCCCGCTAACTTGGGGATTTATCCCAGTATTGGATGATACATGAAGTATTAGTGTGCAACTATCATCTGTGATAATCGTGTAAATAGTTTCTTGGACCTTAATATGGAAATGCGATATTGGTGTGCTTCTCTTCGACCGGCAGTTGTCAGCCATCTCATATTTTATTTTATTTTTGGTGATATAAATCCTTTAAGGATATCTAAGTAGTGTTAAAAAAATTAGTGTCTCTCCTAAATGTATGTTTTGGCATTTTATTTATTTTAAATTATTGGAGCTCCATATTTTGCATTGTGTACTGAAAGTTTTTTGTTCTGAAGGTTGACTTTGGCCTAGATATGTCACCTTTAAATATGTAAAATTTTGTTAAACTATATAAGTCCGGGGAACACTTCTGTTTTTTTCTTATTTTATTATTTGGCGTCTGGCTAAAGCATTTTTCTCTTTTATTACATTCTAACACTGACCAGACTAATCTATGGAAAAGTAGGCCTAATTTGATCATTAGTCGATCGGTTTTTATTTTTGATCCGTTGCCTTTTAAAAACATTTTGACCTCGTAATGTCTAGAGTTTGGTTATATCTTGCTGTTTTCTCACTGGAGAAGTTTTTTTTAAATGTAAAATTAGGCGTTTTACATAAATACGTGCTGATATACCTTCAACTGTTCTTCGTCGCCTTGGTAACTAGTTGACAGGAGTGCATTGTGTTTTTTTTTCTGGCGTGGTTTTGAAGTGCAAGTTCTTGGGTCTTGGTGATGTTCTTTAAATTATTTTGATTTTAAATTATCCTTTGGTTTTCCTTTTTTGGAGTTTTCTTTTTGTACTCCTACGTTATTTTTTCAGTACCTTGTTTATGGTAAAATTTGGTACTATTTACTCCTTTTTTTGATTCTCCAAGGACCTCAAGGTTCATTTGGGAGTATGTCAGGTACATATTAAGTGTTTAAATTTGGTTTGTGGACTTTCATTTTCTGACCACAGGTTAATTGTTAATTGCTATCGACCTTTAATTTTTTTTAAATCTACAGTGAGAATTCTATCTAAGGTTATATTTTATTTTTGTAATTTAATGCTGGCTGATGCATGTTCTGTTATCTGGTGGAGGTGTTCTTTTAAATTTTGGTAATTAAATCTTCTTTTAATTACTAAGCAACTGTTGTGGCATCTTTTCGTTGGAGGCAGTCCTGTCGGTTATTAGACCGTGTTTGTAGACGAGCCTGTGCGTTTCCCCTTCTCCACCTTCTTCCACCCCTTTAGGTGTTCTTCTGTTGGGGCATGTCATCTGGCGGTGAGTTGCTGTTAGCGAGGCGGACCTCTAAAATAAGGTAAGCTGGGCCAATCACCCTTTCCAGAGCCCGGGCGTAGCATTAATGATTATTAAATACCGGATTTGTATATTTAAGTTAATAGTCATGAACTTAACTGTTTTTAACAATAATTCTCATTGGTTATAACAAAGTAATACAGCATTGGACAATTTTATTGTGTGATATACGAGAGAAGGAGGTAGGAATGAACTCTATACAATTGGAGACAAATATAAAGAAATCGTGCAGGACGCGATAGTGTATATATGTGTATATAAACAGTATTATTATTATTAATTATTTTATTCAGATTTGTAGATTTGACGCTATATTGCGGAGACGTTAACGACTGTATTATACAGGGAACATGTTTGTAGAAGTTGAACGTTAAAGTGAAGTACAACACAAGTAGAACTACAGCATTTTGCATTGTAATAATGTTGTTTGTTTGTGCAACATCTTTCAAGGAAAGATATTATTTTCACATAATTTGTGTGTGATACACAAGAGACTCATTTTAGTCATATTAAGCCTAGAGAAGGACAGCTATTTTATTTTGAGTGTTTTTATTTTATCTTTCAACAGTGATAGGGACATTTATGTAATGTCGTTTTTAGTTAATAAATGGCAAGCCTTTTTATACACTTGCTACGTTTTTATAGAGCTGATTCTTATTTCAATGCTTAATTGCGCGATAACGATACCGCTAGCTAGATGCAGTCCATCGACACATTTGCCTTAATTACCCGAGAGTCGAGTTGCTCATTAGTGCTCTATTTTTTTATTTTTCTTAAGCTGTTCTGTATGCAACTAGTTGGTAGTATAGTTAGGTGTGCGTTATGTGTGTTCAGGATTCCCTAGTTATTAGTCCGGTAGGACATGTTCAATTCTTAGCCGGGTATTGACATCCCTACGATCCTTTTTCCATATGCGCGGATTTGGGACTGTGACCTAGAGTAATTCGGGTGCAGTACCCAACGTTTACTAAAACTGAATGTATTTTCTCTCTTTTAACACATTTCCACAACACTCCAACAGCTCCTGAATGTTCGTACCGTAATTTCGAAACAGCAAGTTTAAGGGATAGCTGAATTCTCCGTAGATGTCCATCTAGTAGGTGAAGAGTCTGATAAAACTGGCCTTCTAATAAAGGGATGAGTTCAGTGATGTCTGTGCCAAATTCTTTGAATCTCAAGTATTTCGTCATGTGAAACATTGTTCAGGAAATCAACACCGAGTTATCAGTCCCTACTACTTCATTCTTAAATTGCACAATTGAAGTATACTGACAGGTACACTACAGAATGAAACCAAGAAGACCACCTGGTTAAGACTGTTCAGGAAACAGCGGCACATTTTGATATGGATACTTGCCATCTAGATATTCATGTCTGAAAGGCGCACTATATGACGCCAAATGTCGAGTAGTTACTAGGATGAAGGAGCAGGTGACCTTGCTGTTCTGGCCCTTAAAACCTAAATAACTTCGTAACTTACCAGGATGACCGCCCAGATTGATAAAGATCGCTGTATGCAGAAAGCGAGGTCCGCTATCTACCGTTATGTTTCTGATCATTCCGTGTTTGTTGGATGCTCTCCATGCAGTCAAGTCATGAGAGAAAATTACCGCTACTACACTCGCACAAAAGCAAGCCTTTTTCCGCTTCTGTGACGACTATATTTCAAATGGACAAGGTGGTCTCACTACGATGACATTAGGGCAAAACCTGGATGAATGCCAAGATGCAGAAGACAGTGACATTCAGTAGTTAGAATTCGATACAGACGATCATGGTTTCAGACATAAAAGCGATGAGGATATTGTACGGAATTTGACTGTCGGTGAGGTAAACTGAGATCCAGTTCATATCGAGTGAAGGAGTGGTGTATTCTTTGAATACACGGTACGAGAGATATAATGTCTATTGCTCTTTGCATGTTCATTTCTTCCTTCCTCTTTGCCAAACACCAACAGTGATCATCTGTTTTCTCCTTGTTGGGCATGTCTCTTATGTCTTCATGAGTATGTTTCAGATATATAACTTCTGTGATCCACCTAGCGTCATCTAGTAGCGAACCTCTGAAGCTACTCAATTCCTCATCGTGCAAGATGACTTACTCATCTATTTGGCTACCAGATCTCGTTACCATCGTCAGCTACTTTCTCCTTGAGCAAGAGGACCACGTTTACTTCTTTACTCACCATGCTGCGCTAGTATCATCTATCAACTCCTTGAAGACCAGCTCACCAAGAAATCAATTATGTTTTGCTAAGTTGGCAATGCTTATATGTTCTCCTTTTGTCTCCTACCCCCCTCTCTTTCCCCCTTTTCTTGGACCCTCCGTGCTCCGCTGAGCTGCTCCCACTTCTCCGTCTGCAGTTGACTCGTTCAGTCAAAGCTCCTCTCGAGCTAGCCTCAAACTAAGAGGCACACATTTTCCTACGCCATGTTGGCTAGATAGTCTTCCTAAGGAACTCCGACTTCAACATGAAATCGAGATAAGTACCTTTTTAAAAGTTTTAACCTCATCTTCATGGTTTTAACTTCCAAGTGATTTTAATTATAATTTATAGGCAGTGTGAAACTATTTACTTTGGGGCAATAATCACTCTTCGTGGGATTTGCAATGTTGAGCTTTTTCTTGTATAAGCCAACCTTACTAAAAAGAGCTTTTCTTAAGCTTTAAACGAGAAACCCTCTCGCTACGTGGGATATTATCTAATACCCGCTGTCTATAATTACAAAGTTATTTCCGCCGTTGGATTTTCTCAACCCCATTTTTCTGCTAAGATTGTTCTGGAACTTTCCAGATTCGGTACTTAATCTACGAGTCCTGCCGTCATGTATTTTTCATGTACTGGGGAGAATTCTGTTCAAAACTAAATTACTACAATAGTGAATTTTCGTCCACCGCTGGAACATTTTATGGCGCATTTAATTGTAAATCACAACTTTTTCGAGAAATAGACTTTCACCTAACTAGTGCAATCAGTTATCTCCATAATTGCAATAACTTTTTTTCTCATAAACTTCAGTGTTTCTCTAGTGAACTTTGCATCCATCTTTACAGACTATAGTGATAATCAGTGCTTGCTCCACTTTTCTACCGCGTCGTGATCGTCCGGTTATATTAAATACGGCCATGAACATTGATCCTATATCCCAATGAGCTTTCCTTAACCTTCTACTAACAACCATTATTTATAAAATTGTAACTTTCTATAAGGTGTTACTCACAAAGTGCCCTTCCAACTTTGCTAGTTTAACATTAATTAAATTCTGCATAATTTCTTGTGTGATACAAGTTTTAAATTTACATTGTTCCTCCCTTCAAAAGCAGGGAAAACAATTCTCTCAACTCTTGAGTGAGTTATTTTTTGGTCTCGCTAAATGAAAACTGCCTCATTTGACTGGCGAGTCTTATTCAAAGTATAAGAGGTCTAGAACCTTCCTTCTGATTAACTTTTCAGGTTCACAGTAAGTGACCTGCTCTCCTTGTATAAATTTCACAAAGTAATTCTGTATAAATATAAGAAGTTGTAGGAACTTCCTTTTTATTCTTTATGTTTTCCATTTTGTTATCTTCGAAGTTGTTATTCTCGTTAGAATGTTCTTTCAGAGGTTGCATATAGTACACTGCTTGTACTCCTGTAAATGTTAAAACTTTAATCATTCCATTTTGCCTATTTATGAAATCTTACCAAGATTTTAATACACGGTTTAAAAAACCTTAAAAATTGTCAATTGCCTGGAGCAACTGTTTAATGTGGAGAGGTCTGCGACCCTATTTGTTAAAAGGTTCAAACGAACTATGTTTATTAAAATTATATTGTATAATTGTTAATTTCATCAAATTTTTTCTAATTGTAAAATAAACAAATCTTTTCCCTTCTCTTTTTCATTTGCGAATATAAAGTTTAGGCAAAATCCTGTCTTCCTTGACTCTCCTCACTCAATGATATTAAAATCATTAATAGAGTTTTCACCATTTGTTGCATTTGAGCAAGAACTCTTAATTTTCACCTTACTAAAGTTCTTCTTAGCGACAATAGCTAATTCTAATTGGCCAGTAAGGCAAGTAAAGTTCGCTAAGCCAACTACCTGCTTGTGGAGACCCTCTCCGAAAACTTATGGTCAGTTTTCTAAAAAATAAGTGTTTCTTTTTGTCTAAACTTTTAGCCGGCTCCTCGCTGAGTAAAAGCTTAGCCATTGTCCAATGCAACCATTGGTTCATTCACCAAGATTACCCAATAAGGCATAATTTTTTATTATATTCCTTCTTAGAGACACTTGGTCGCCCTTACAGGAACTCCATAATTTTGGAAATTGAAAATACCAAGCTTGAGTTAAATCATTGGCATTCTTTGAATCCCTTTGAAAAACCTAATTTCTTTGAGAAGACATACAGTACATTTGTTCCTCTCAGTCTTGCCAGATCATCACCCTTCCCTATAGTACTTTCATTCGTGCTTGGGAGGAAATACACTACAGGTTCTCTCTGGCAAACTGCCCAAGCCTTAGCTGCGGCTCCCGTCAGCCTCGACCAAGCTCGTTCCTATTTTAGGTATCAAGGTGTTAACTTGCGGTGGCAACCACCTTTAAGTGTGTTTAACACTAAACTTATTACTTTTGTGGGACTCTCCTCCTATTCTTCTATCCTTCTTTTCAAATCCCAAATCTACTTCCTTCTCTTAATCATCTTCCCTTGGTGGGTGGGTTATTCCCTAGCCTATAATCTACCCAAAATTTGGTCCCAGAAACCCGGGAGAGCCCATATTTTCTTCTCTCTTTCTAAAAAAGTGTCATTTGACAATACTTTGCATATTTCTAATATCTGTGTTGAATATTTCAGCTATAACCACATCGTGCAAAGCCTGTGAACGGGAAAGAGGCCGCTCCTGTCTCCTATGGTGTGTCCCATTCTTTCTACTCATTCGCTGCTGCCAGCTTGACAGCATTTCCAAGGTTCCACAGTTTCGTGAGTTACATTTTTATTTATCTTCCTTAATATGGCTCCCACTGATAAGGATAAGGATGAAAAACTTACTTCTAAACGAGCATCCTATAAAGGGCAAATTACCCGATTTAGAAGGTATATAAAAGAATTAGATCCCTCAGATGCGCAATTAGATTTGTTGAAACATCGTGTAAAGGATTTTGAACGTTCTTATGAAAACTACTGTAACATTCAAACTGAAATTGAAACTTGTATGCTCAATCAAACAGAAGATCGTGTCGAAGTAGAGAACTTATATTACGAAGGCATAGGTTCTGCTTTCAAAATAATACGCCAACTCGAAGAGGAGCAGAAAAAGGACGCTTCTGTTCTTGGTTCCCTTCACGAACCCCAAACTTCCTTCCGTGAGGGCACTCACAAGCCCAAACCTACTTTACCGAAAATTGATTTACCCCATTTTTCTGGAGATGAATCCACTTGGGATTCTTTCTATGAATTATTTTGCTCCCTTGTTCATGACAATGAAGACATTCAAGTCATTTACAAGTTTCATTACTTGAGATCTATCCTTCGAGGTCAAGCTTTGCAGTTAGTTGAAGCACTTCCTCTGCGTGCCGAAAATTACCCCATTGCCTTTGACTTATTAAAAGAAAGATATGGAAATTCACGTTTACGTATTCAACGCCATATTAAGGCTCTATTTAACCTACCTGCGTCACAGCACAATGACGTCACTAGTTTGCGTACTTTAATTGACACTACCCAACTCCACGTTAAAGCTTTGTCCCAATTAGAGCAGCCTACTGAACATTGGGATACTTTCCTAATACATTTAGTAGTTTCTAAAGTTGATGCTGCTACCCTCAAAGCTTGGGAAATTGAACTTTCTAAGGAAGACGACTACTCTTACGAGCATTTAGTCACTTTCATAAACGCTAGATGCCAACTTTTAACTGCGCTAGCTAATCAGAGCGAACCTTCATCTCCTAGTTCCAAATTCGAATTAATGTCCATCAAACCCAAAAGCGAACGCTCAGCGTCTAATACCCAAAAACCAGGGTCCAGCTCATCGAAATTCAAATCAAACACTACTGGTTACCCAACTAGGTCTAGTGAACGTCGTGTTGCTAGCTCCATTGTTTTAAACACGCAAGGTGAACCTCGCAAAAGTTTAAACGAACCGGTAAAGTGCATACTTTGTAAAGATCCCCATGCCCTATACCTCTGCAAATCCTTTAAAGAAATGTCAGTCGATGACAGACGAAAATTAGTCGCCCAAAACAAACATTGTTTCAACTGCCTAGCGCCTACGCATTCTGCTTCTAACTGTAAGTCTACAAGACTTTGCTACCATTGTGAAAAGGCTCATCATACTCTGCTACATCGTCATGATCAGGCAAGGTCATCGACAGCATCTACTTCGCCGAAAAATGATAGTGTCAACAGTTCTAATGCTTCATCATACATTCAAAATGCTAAGTCTATTCGCAGTGCTCAAGTATTGTTGTCTACTGTCCAAATTGACGTTCAGGATAATTTTGGCAACTGGGTCCGTGCACGCGGTCTTCTAGACTCAGCGGCAACTCATGATTTTGTATCTAATTCTCTGATTAGAAAACTAGGCCTACCCGTAAACCCCACTTCTATCAATGTGTCGGGCATTAACAGCTCAAAATCGCAAGCTTTACAATTTTCAAAACTAACGATAAGAGATACTTGTCATAGAAACAACTTTCTTAAACTTAATTGTCTAATTCTCAATAGCATTGGAGAAGACACTCCTAGTCACTCGGTTGATATTTCGGGGTTAAACATTCCCTCGCATTTAAGGTTAGCCGATCCTTCGTTTAACATACAAAATCCCATTGACATACTCTTTAGTGCCAATGTCTTTTGGAACTGCCTTCGGAAACAGGTTCGCAAGCTATCCTCAAACGTGGTCGCTAGAGACACTAATTTTGGAACGATTGTCACAGGGCAACTTCCCCATTATTCACCCCAACCTGCATCGCAATGTTACTTCTCCAATACTGACCTGGAACAGTTCTGGAGGCTTGAAAATGTCGATTCTCCCAATGTAACCTCTTCAGAAAATGAATTCTGTGAGCAACTTTTTTTAAACACCACCACTCGTTCTACTGATGGCCGGTTCGTCGTTCAAATGCCAAGATTAAATAATCCTCCTAAACTTATCAATTCTCAGCCCAAAGCTCGAAAAGCTCTCTTTGCTATCGAGAGCAAATTCAAGAAGGAACCTCTTGTTAAACAACAGTACACTGATTTCATGGATGAGTATGAAAGCTTGGATCATATGGAAGTTGTTAACAAATCCGATGATGAATTGCACCCCCCAATCGAAACGGTTTATTTAAATCACCATCCCGTGTGGAAAAACCCTCTTGTAAAAGATAAAATCCGAGTTGTTTTCAATGGTTCATCACCCGACGTTAATGGCAACAGCCTTAACGATACTCTGTATTCTGGTCCTGCTATTCAATCAGATTTATCTGCTATACTCTTAAATTTTCGATTATTTCCCATAGCTGTCATAGCCGACATAAAACAGATGTACCGTCAAGTGTTAATTCGACCAGAACAACGAGATCTTCAAAGAATCTTGTGGCGTGATGAAACCAGTAAGCCCATTAAGGTATTTCGCTTGAAAACGGTTACTTATGGCTTAAAACCCTCTGCCTTCCTTGCTATCCGATCCCTACACTTGCTAGCCTCTCAAGATGGTCATTTATTTAACCCCAAAGCCTCTGAAGCACTAACTACGTCATTCTATGTTGACGATTATTTGCAATCCTTTCCCTCTTTGGAGGAAGCTTCTTTTGTATCTTTAGAACTTCAAGCATTACTAAGGAATGGAGGTTTCCCACTTCATAAGTGGAACTCCAACTCCCCTGAGTTTCTCGCTCAGTTTCCCATTGAAGACGTAGATCCTTCTTCTGTCGAAATTTGTGGAAACTCCGAATCTATAAAAACTCTAGGAGTTCACTGGTGCACTAGCACTGACACTCTTATCTATAAAGTTACGCTCGCAGAAGAGCTTCCTAATACAAAAAGACAAATCCTCTCTGAAATTGCAAAAATTTTTGATCCGCTTCAATTTCTTGCCCCAGTTATCGTTATAGCCAAACTCTTCATGCAAGAGCTGTGGTCGCTTAAATGTGAATGGGATGACGCTGTCCCTCTTTCTTTTCTGAATCGTTGGCTCTCGTTTCGCAGCAATTTGTTGGACCTTTCCCTTATTGAAATTCCCAGGAATTTAATCAGCTCGCATTCTAATGCATCTTTTTTCCTTCACGTGTTCGCGGACAGTTCCGAAAAAGCTTATGGTTGCTGTGCATATATAGTTTATCATGATTCACTCTATGGATCTCCAGTTTCTAACCTTGTTTGTGCCAAATCGAAGGTCGCTCCTCTTAAAACTATCACTTTACCTAGGCTTGAACTGTGCGCTGCACTAATGGCTGCAGAACTTGTCAAGAAATTACGGGAAGTATTAAAGGTCGAATTTTCGCAAATCTATCTCTGGAGCGATTCTATGATCGCCCTTTCTTGGATCGCCAAAAACCCCTCTCACTGGCAAACTTTTGTCGCAAACAGGGTTTCCAAAATTCAAACTCTTTCTTCTGGATGTCAATGGAGGCATGTTCCCAGTGCGGATAATCCAGCTGATATCATCTCTCGTGGTTGTTTACCCTCTCAATTGGCAGCTTCCCAATTGTACTGGCATGGGCCCTCGTGGCTAATCGACGAATCTTCCTCATGGCCTTCTAAACCCCCTGCTACAAACCCCAACTTGTCTGATGCTAAAGTACCTTTACCCATTGCTTCGTGTCTTATTTCCAACGCATCTCATCCTTTGTTGTCACGCTATTCTTCCTTCCATAAATTACTACGGATTGTTGCATATCTCCTTAGATGGAAATATCTTGTGGTTGACCAACCCCTTCTCCCTAAACCACACCTTACCAATCATGAATTGAATCTCGCTACCATTAAGATTTTACAACTGACACAGCAAGAAGCCTTTTCTTCTGAGTTGTCTTTGCTTTCTTCTAAAAGAGATCTTCCCAAATCCAGCCGTCTTCGTGCTTTAGCCCCGTTTCTTGATGACTATGGGTTACTTAGGGTAGGTGGAAGGCTCTCGCAATCTTTACTCTCTGAGGACAAAAAGCATCCCGTCATTTTGCCTTCTAAACATCACGTTACTTCTTTAATTATACGTGACTTTCATTACCGTAATCTTCATGTTGGTACACGTACTCTGCTCTGCCTCTTAAGAGAAAAGTACTGGATTATAAATGGAATTCATGAAGTTTCTTCTGTAATTCATAAGTGCATTCCTTGTTTCAAAGCGAAACCTAAAATCAATACTCAATTAATGAGCGATCTGCCCTCTTTTCGTTCTTCTCCTATACGCCCATTTGCTTTAACTGGCGTGGACTATATGGGTCCGTTCCAATATCAACGAAACTCTCCTGAAGCTAAACGCAAATTGTTTGGTAAGCTTTATGTTTCTCTCTTTGTTTGCATGGTTACAGGCGCAATCCACTTGGAACTAGTAACGAATGCTTCTACTTCTTATTTTTTATCAGCTGTCTCTCGTTTCACCGCTAGGCGTGGTGTTCCTTCTGAGATGTTCTCTGATAACGCTTCCACCTTTCAGGGCGCAGCCTCCCTGTGGAAGAAAGCTCTCACTTCCTCTCCTGCCATGGAACAAATCTCTAATTTTTCTTATTCAAAAGGTTTCAAATGGCGCTTCATACCTCCTTACGCTCCGCATCATGGTGGTAGGTGGGAATCTTGCGTAAAACTCACTAAGCGTCATTTAAGAAAAGTCTTAGGTAATCGAATTCTGACTTACGAAGAATTCAATTCACTGTCTGTTTTGATTGAAGGTGTTGTTAACTCTCGTCCTTTAACTCCACTTTCCAATGACCCTGATGACCTACTTCCACTCACCCCTGGTCACTTCCTTATCGGCACTTCTCTTTCTGCCCCTCCTCCTCTTCCTAATTCTTACAGGGATTCTAATCTACCTATCGCTTGGCGGAAACTTGAAGCCCTCCGTAATTCTTTTTGGAAAAGGTGGAACTTGGAATATTTAACTTCCTTGCAACGGAGGCAGAAGTGGTTTCTTTCCAGTCCTGACATTAAAGTAGGGGACTTGGTCTTGGTTAGGGATATTTCACCGCCCCTAGTATGGATTTCTGGTAGGGTGACCGATTGCTACCCTGGAAGAGATGGGAGAGTCAGGGTGGCCAGAATCTTGACTACAAATGGACCGATCACAAGACCACTGTCTTTGATCGCTCCGCTTCCAATAAATGTGTAACTGCTTTCTTGCTCGCTGTTGGTGTTTGTCCCCCAGTATGGTGTATTCTTTGAATACACGGTACGAGAGATATAATGTCTATTGCTCTTTGCATGTTCATTTCTTCCTTCCTCTTTGCCAAACACCAACAGTGATCATCTGTTTTCTCCTTGTTGGGCATGTCTCTTATGTCTTCATGAGTATGTTTCAGATATATAACTTCTGTGATCCACCTAGCGTCATCTAGTAGCGAACCTCTGAAGCTACTCAATTCCTCATCGTGCAAGATGACTTACTCATCTATTTGGCTACCAGATCTCGTTACCATCGTCAGCTACTTTCTCCTTGAGCAAGAGGACCACGTTTACTTCTTTACTCACCATGCTGCGCTAGTATCATCTATCAACTCCTTGAAGACCAGCTCACCAAGAAATCAATTATGTTTTGCTAAGTTGGCAATGCTTATATGTTCTCCTTTTGTCTCCTACCCCCCTCTCTTTCCCCCTTTTCTTGGACCCTCCGTGCTCCGCTGAGCTGCTCCCACTTCTCCGTCTGCAGTTGACTCGTTCAGTCAAAGCTCCTCTCGAGCTAGCCTCAAACTAAGAGGCACACACTTTCCTACGCCATGTTGGCTAGATAGTCTTCCTAAGGAACTCCGACTTCAACATGAAATCGAGATAAGTACCTTTTTAAAAGTTTTAACCTCATCTTCATGGTTTTAACTTCCAAGTGATTTTAATTATAATTTATAGGCAGTGTGAAACTATTTACTTTGGGGCAATAATCACTCTTCGTGGGATTTGCAATGTTGAGCTTTTTCTTGTATAAGCCAACCTTACTAAAAAGAGCTTTTCTTAAGCTTTAAACGAGAAACCCTCTCGCTACGTGGGATATTATCTAATACCCGCTGTCTATAATTACAAAGTTATTTCCGCCGTTGGATTTTCTCAACCCCATTTTTCTGCTAAGATTGTTCTGGAACTTTCCAGATTCGGTACTTAATCTACGAGTCCTGCCGTCATGTATTTTTCATGTACTGGGGAGAATTCTGTTCAAAACTAAATTACTACAATAGTGAATTTTCGTCCACCGCTGGAACATTTTATGGCGCATTTAATTGTAAATCACAACTTTTTCGAGAAATAGACTTTCACCTAACTAGTGCAATCAGTTATCTCCATAATTGCAATAACTTTTTTTCTCATAAACTTCAGTGTTTCTCTAGTGAACTTTGCATCCATCTTTACAGACTATAGTGATAATCAGTGCTTGCTCCACTTTTCTACCGCGTCGCGATCGTCCGGTTATATTAAATACGGCCATGAACATTGATCCTATATCCCAATGAGCTTTCCTTAACCTTCTACTAACAACCATTATTTATAAAATTGTAACTTTCTATAAGGTGTTACTCACAAAGTGCCCTTCCAACTTTGCTAGTTTAACATTAATTAAATTCTGCATAATTTCTTGTGTGATACAAGTTTTAAATTTACATTGTTCCTCCCTTCAAAAGCAGGGAAAACAATTCTCTCAACTCTTGAGTGAGTTATTTTTTGGTCTCGCTAAATGAAAACTGCCTCATTTGACTGGCGAGTCTTATTCAAAGTATAAGAGGTCTAGAACCTTCCTTCTGATTAACTTTTCAGGTTCACAGTAAGTGACCTGCTCTCCTTGTATAAATTTCACAAAGTAATTCTGTATAAATATAAGAAGTTGTAGGAACTTCCTTTTTATTCTTTATGTTTTCCATTTTGTTATCTTCGAAGTTGTTATTCTCGTTAGAATGTTCTTTCAGAGGTTGCATATAGTACACTGCTTGTACTCCTGTAAATGTTAAAACTTTAATCATTCCATTTTGCCTATTTATGAAATCTTACCAAGATTTTAATACACGGTTTAAAAAACCTTAAAAATTGTCAATTGCCTGGAGCAACTGTTTAATGTGGAGAGGTCTGCGACCCTATTTGTTAAAAGGTTCAAACGAACTATGTTTATTAAAATTATATTGTATAATTGTTAATTTCATCAAATTTTTTCTAATTGTAAAATAAACAAATCTTTTCCCTTCTCTTTTTCATTTGCGAATATAAAGTTTAGGCAAAATCCTGTCTTCCTTGACTCTCCTCACTCAATGATATTAAAATCATTAATAGAGTTTTCACCATTTGTTGCATTTGAGCAAGAACTCTTAATTTTCACCTTACTTCTTCTTAGCGACAATAGCTAATTCTAATTGGCCAGTAAGGCAAGTAAAGTTCGCTAAGCCAACTACCTGCTTGTGGAGACCCTCTCCGAAAACTTATGGTCAGTTTTCTAAAAAATAAGTGTTTCTTTTTGTCTAAACTTTTAGCCGGCTCCTCGCTGAGTAAAAGCTTAGCCATTGTCCAATGCAACCATTGGTTCATTCACCAAGATTACCCAATAAGGCATAATTTTTTATTATATTCCTTCTTAGAGACACTTGGTCGCCCTTACAGGAACTCCATAATTTTGGAAATTGAAAATACCAAGCTTGAGTTAAATCATTGGCATTCTTTGAATCCCTTTGAAAAACCTAATTTCTTTGAGAAGACATACAGTACATTTGTTCCTCTCAGTCTTGCCAGATCATCACCCTTCCCTATAGTACTTTCATTC
Organism: Meconema thalassinum; assembly: GCA_946902985.2. Classification (NCBI taxonomy): domain Eukaryota; kingdom Metazoa; phylum Arthropoda; class Insecta; order Orthoptera; family Tettigoniidae; genus Meconema; species Meconema thalassinum. The sequence goes on from OX336397.1 coordinate 152,273,041, forward strand.
GTGCTTGGGAGGAAATACACTGCAGGTTCTCTCTGGCAAACTGCCCAAGCCTTAGCTGCGGCTCCCGTCAGCCTCGACCAAGCTCGTTCCTATTTTAGGTATCAAGGTGTTAACTTGCGGTGGCAACCACCTTTAAGTGTGTTTAACACTAAACTTATTACTTTTGTGGGACTCTCCTCCTATTCTTCTATCCTTCTTTTCAAATCCCAAATCTACTTCCTTCTCTTAATCATCTTCCCTTGGTGGGTGGGTTATTCCCTAGCCTATAATCTACCCAAGGAGTGATGCATCGGAAATCCCGAAAGTTCCCACAGTCAAGTAAGTGTGCCTATAGTCACACTTATCTCTTATATAGAAAATCGAGATGAATTTTAGTTCTCATATATTGTTTTCTTCAGAATTGTACAATCTAAAATTAGAAAAAATAAACTATCTAAGAAACAAAAAGCGATGACAGTCATTTCTCTTTGTAAATATTGGTGTAATCCACGTAGTGTGTCTTACAAAACTATGTTATAAAGTACTTTTTTTTCTCTGTGTTTTCTTAAAATACATTTCAATATTTTAACCAATAGTTTTCTTTTTGCTAGGCTTAAAAACATTACTGCAGATAATTCGCGGCTTTCAAAAATTCGCGGAAATTCGTCGGAAGTGCACTATAAAGAAAAAACTTAAATTCGCGTTTCGACGCGAAATTTGCGTTTTCATGTAAAATTCGCGTATCATGTTAAATTCACGAAAATTCGCGAGGTAAAAAACTTTTTTTTGCCATTTTTAGGGTTATTATAACACATAATGAATAACACATAACCTGTGTATTACTTCTTAAAAAAAATCGCTAAATTGGCTATCGCGAATTTTTCATATCCCTACACATAACCTTTCTTTTTATTCTTGGAATTTGAACTACTTGATGAGACTTTGAAATTTTAACATGCATTAACCAAGAACCGAACCCAGTCCAAAAATCCACAATCACTTTAGGCTATCCCAGTGGAGGAGGTTATTTGGGTGTGACTTTGGCTTCTAGGAGTAAAGAAGCAGGACTCGGAAGGAAGGGTGGTTGGCCAGTTAAAGAGACTTAAGCCCTGAGCCTGTATTTCAACTTAACTTAGCAATGGAGGTTCATTAAGACAGATGCACTAATTAATATAAAATGAAGTAGGCTACTTGTTGCTGCTATAATAGCTACGGTATACAAAGATGTGGAACTAATGAAGGTAAAGGAAATAAATAGCACATATGAGGCGTTCCGTAAGAGAAGGGCGAGCCTGCCACATGAGCATTTGGAGGTAATCAGTGTGCAAGATTTGTGCTCGTGAATTGGATAAGGGCGAGGCCACAATATAATGTTCACTTTCCGTACGATAAGGGCGAGGCCACAATATAATGTTCACTTTCCGTACGATAAGGGCGAGGCCACAATATAATGTTCGCTTTCCGTACAATAAGGGCGAGCTCACCAGCATGGGGCACCCTTGCATTATAGAGCATAAAGACAGCTACCTGATGCGTAAATTAAATAAAAAGACTCTCGGTGGGTTTGCCCTTCTCTTACGGAACGCCTCATATGAGAATATTAAAGCCTTCTTGGAACACAAGATCATGAACAAAAGTACCCCTCACAACAACATGACTTTTTTATTGACTAAAGAATTGCCTGGGTATTTACATTGGGAACATTAAAAATTACAGGTATCACTTATTTAAAGTTGCTGTAGAGGACTTGAATTGCTTTAGCTCTCACTAGAAACAATTCAAACGTTTGTCCGGAGTACAAGAGGAATTTCTTTAAGTCCGTAAATTCCTCCATTTTTAGAAACTAACATTTAAACAAACCAGTCGTAAAACGAGAATAAGAGAAGATTGAGTTGCGATTGCGAGGTAAATGCTGTTTCTGTGTGTGCTACATCATCTGTGTGGAGAGCGTTTCTCTTTGCTGCTTGAATGCTGGCGAGTGAGCACTGTTGATTGTGATTGCATTCTTTCAACACGTGTTAAATTAAACCTCGGCTAAACGCGAGTTTCTACAATGCCAAAGCGGAAGTGTAAATTTAACGACATTTTAGCAACTAAGCTCAGTGTCAGATTTATCCCGCAGAACAAATCAGTTCCTCTTTAAAATATGAATGATGTTTCACAATGGAAATAAATAACCAGAATAATATGCATTAAATATTTATTAATGTATTTTTGCTTTTTAGTGTTATATTTTGTGATTTTCCTGAAATGCCCTACATTCCGCAAGACGCATCTGGTAACCCTAGTTCTGACCGCAAAAGTTAACAAAACAAAAGCCACATTTCCCCCACACTTTTCAATACACCGTGTGTTAATTTAATAGTTTAAAACCTTTCATCGTTGCGATGCAATCACAATGTGTCACCACAGAACTGGAGGAATGTGGTGTTACACAGACTTCTTCAGATTACAGCTCAGTGAAAATGAAAATCCACAACCTGCTTCCAGTCTACGACCGGGTCAGGAATGGAATGAATGAAGCCCCCATCTAGCGGCGAGGATATGAACTGTGCCGGCTGCCGAGGCCTGACGCACTCCTCTGGGGCAATGATTAAATGAATGATAGATGATATGAAATGATAGTGAAGAGTGTTGGAATGAAATTTTGACAGGGAAAACCGGAGTACCCGGAGAAAAACCTGTCTGCCTCCGTTTTGTCCAGCACAGATCTCACATGGAGTGACCGGGATTTGAACCACGGACCCAGCGGTGAGAGGCCGGCCTGCTGCCGCCTAAGCCACGGAGGCTTGAAAATTACAGCTCAGTAATATTAACAATTTTGAATTTCTAGTTATTTATTTTCTTAAAGTGCCCTATCTGATTACCAAGAGAGCTAGTGTGTTGAAATAGAGTTAAATAAATTAAATTAAATATATACTCAGCACCCAGCTGTTTAACATGTGAGCATCCCAGGGGCGTATATAGGGGGGGGGGGGGGGGCTGGAAAGCCCTGGCCCCCCTGAAATGTTTGTCACATATATTATTTGTTTATGAATTAAAACATTAAAACTAATATACTCGTACTTATCATGTACTATTGTTACTAAGCGACGAATGGTAACGTTGCAAAGCAAGGCGATGGTAGAGCGATGTAAACAGTGTGACAATCAGTTTGATCTGATCTTATGTGTAACAACATAACCTCTTATTACTCTCCAGTGCCTTCGCTCTTATGAACGTACCAAGAACAGCAACACGTGCCCTTGAAGCGTTTGACAAAAGTTTCTTTCCCTAACTTTTATACCCTTATCAAACTTTTGGCAAATTTCCCTCTCGCTGTTGATACCGGTACTGCCGAACGGAGTTTGAGTTGGTTGAAGACATACCGTACTTAAGAAATTCTACTTCTGAAAACAGACTCAACAGTCTAGTATTGTTATCTATTCACAGAGACATACATCTCACTGACGATGAAGTTATAAACCGACTTGGTAATGCTTCAAGAAACCTTGACTTTTGTAAATCAAAACAGTAATGTTAATTCTTTCCATGTAAATACTATCAAGTGAGCAAGATGATTGCATTAATAAAGAGTATAATAAAATGATCTTAGGTGTGTTTGACATTAACCAACCATAAAGCATCACAACAAATTGGTAGAAAAAGTGATGCCGGATAGCCTTAAAACTCATCATTTTGCACCAAACTATACAAATGTTTCCCGGGAAGAACCCAGGACCCCCTATTTTTGGGGACCTATACCATGCACCCTAATCCTCGGTTGGGCACCCCCCCAAAATAAAACTTTATACGCCTCTGGTGCATCCAGAAGTGCAGCTTCAGTGGCGTAGTTGGTAGCACGCTGAAATGCCATGACCAAGATTGCGGGTTTAAACCTGGCTGAAGTCGTTTGATTTTTAAGAGCGTTGAAATCCTTCATTATGCATTCCTTCGGAGGGGAAGCAAAGCCGGCGGGCCCATGTCATAGATTTATGGCATGTAAGAGAGCCTACCACTGCCCACAGTCTACCCTCAAAATTTAGTCCTAGAAATGTCATTCATAACTACTTTGAAACAGACAACACATAATTGCAAAACCGACACCCCGGACCGTCACTAGAATTGGTAAAAAGAAAAGCAATTGGTGGTGTGTTTGACAGTAGCATCTGGTAGCCAAAGTTGGAACTACTAGGAATTAAACTTGTTGGGAGGCGTCGGGCTGCAATTCATATACAATATAATAAGTGGTGCTTCCAAGTGGCTTACAGGTGAAGTGGTGCTGCAATTCATATACAGTATAATAAGTGGTGCTTCCAAGTGGCTTACAGGTGAAGTGGTGCTGCAATTCATATACAGTATAATAAGTGGTGCTTCCAAGTGGCTTGCAGGTGAAGTGGTGCTGCAATTCATATACAGTATAATAAGTGGTGCTGGCAAGTGGCTTACAGGTGAAGTGGTGCTGCAATTCATATACAGTATAGTAAGTGGTGCTTCCAAGTGGCTTACAGGTGAAGTGGTGCTGCAATTCATATAGCCTACAGTATAATGTTACGGCTGTGAGGTTGTTTTGTCGCCTCGCCACGTTGAGTCACAGCTGCCCCGGGCTGTGTGTGCTCTGCCTCAGTGTATTACGTGCGCCTTCCGCAACGGGCTGCGAAGTGAAAGGGATGGTCCAGAATATTCGTGACCCAGCCAGTGATAGAAATCTCGAGAAGCCGTGTATCCTGGACGATTATAGAATTCATTGAGTCACCAGCCTGCTATATAAGTGGCATCAACAGTGAGGGGACCGAGTTTTCCTGAGGACAGTGTTTCTGAGCTAGTGCGCGCTTTTCCTGAGCGACAGAAGTGTGGTGACGTGACTTGCGAAACCCAGTGAGATTCCTTCCGAGCCGCGGAGCAGTGTGAGGAGTGTGTACTTGCTTAGGGCGACAGAGACATTGTGGTGAATTACGAAACGCATTGGGCAGTTCCCTAGCCAGCGGACAGCGAGGCAGTGTATGGTGGTGAGTGGCTGGCTATCGTAAATAACTGTAGTTTGCGTACAGGGAAGTGGACAGGTATTTCGTTGAGTGACAACCGGCTAGACACAGGTCAGCCAAATTAGTGAACGGACAGCTGTTCGAGAGAGTGAAAGAGAAGAGACGGCAGCGAGAGAGGAACTAGAGTGAGATACTAGTTGCTTGTATTTGCTATTTGTGTGGTGTATTTTCTGGCCCGCAATAAAGCCAATACGTTTCTTTAGAGCAGTAATTGGTGTTGTGCTTTCTACCCACCGTAATCCAGTTAACGGAAGCGCCACTAGGGGGTGGCACGTAACAACTGGTGTCAGAAGCCGGATTACGAACTCAAGCATAAGCACAACACCTGAAGGTCCTGGTTTCAAAACCCGAGCAGGTCATTTTTCTCTAATTTTCCTGTGAGTGCATGCCCTTTAAAAGACAAACATCTAAAATGGAAGCGCAATTTGCAGCATTATTAGAAAAGTTAAGTGGCATGGAAGCCAAGATGGAAGACGGCCAGAAGAATTTAGCCAAGGACCTGAAGGATGACCTGAAGAAGATGGAAGACGGCCAGAAGAATTTAGCCAAGGACCTGAAGGATGGCCAGAAGAAGATGGAAGACGGCCAGACTAAGTTAGCACAAGACCTGAAGAAATTAGAACAGGGCCTACGTGAGGAAGTCACGGCAGTGGAAAAGAAGTTCGACGCCTTACAAGTGGAAGTTGCCGAGCTGCGCCGACGCCCGCTGATGGGGGTGGAGGAGAAATTCAACGCCCTACAAGAGGAAGTTGCCGAACTGCGCCAACACCCACTGACGGGGGTGGAAGAGTAATTCAACGCTCTTCAAGAGGAAGTTTTCGAGCTGCGCCGACGCCCGCCACAGGTACACCAGGGATATCAGGAACGGGACAGAGCAGAGTGACGCCCCCAACCTTCGACGGAAAGGTCCCGTGGAGCACCTATTTACGTCAGTTCGAGGCAGCCTGTTCCATAAACAACTGGAACAGCACGGAAAAGGCTACAGCTCTCATTTTAGCGCTGAGAGGGGACGCCCTTAACATCCTTCAGGCCATCCCGACTGGTTCCCAGGACTACGCTTCACTAATCGCCCATATGGAGTCCCGATATGGAGAAAGCCATCTTCAGCAGGCCTACCAGATGCAGCTCCGTACCCGGGTAAAAAAGAACGCGGAAACCCCGCAGGAGTTCGAGATGGACATCGCACGCCTCGTAAGGCTCGCCTACCCAACAGCGCCGGCCAACTTTCTGGAACAGATAGCGACGCAGACCTTCACCGACGGGCTACGGGACTCGGACACTCAACAGGCGCTGCGACTCGCGCGCAATAAGACCCTGGCAGATGCGCTGAGCCACGCACTTGAGTTCGAGATGGCAAAGCAGGTATCTAGAATGCGCGCGCGGGTGCGTCAGGTGGACGTCGACGAACCAGCCAAAGCCGACAAGACCAAGCCCCTGGCCGATGAACTGATGGAGGCACTAGGCCAGTTCTTCAAGAGTCGCAGTACCACCAACAAAAATGTAACCCAAGGGCATCCGGAGAGGCGGTCCGGAAGAGGACTACCGACCTGCTGGACCTGCCGTAAGAGAGGCCACCTGAGCAAGGACTGCGGTGATCGCCGCCGCCAAGGGTTTCCGTCGGGACAGTCAGTCGTAGGGAAACCGCGCGGACCAGGAAAGCAAGTACCAGCCAGCCTTGGGGGGCAAAGGTTGGCTTGTGACAGTCGTCAAGCCCCGGCAGTCCAAGTTCGTGTGACGCAGTTACGGAGGGATAATAGCAGCCTAATGGTCGACGGAGTCGTCAACGGAGAGAGCTGGCCCATGCTAATCGACACGGGAGCATCGAGGACCATCGTCAGTCCCACCGTGATCTCGAAGTGGAGAGTGCAACCCACACAAAGGAACCTCCAGCTAATAACCGCGACCGGAGAGACCGCACCGGTACATGGCGAAGCATCACTGGAGTTCGTCATTGGTCGACGGGCGATAAAGCATCCAGTGCTTGTGGCTGACGTATCAAATGAAGTGATCATCGGACTGGACTTCCTAGACCAGAACAACATCATCTTGGATCTGAGTACCAACATTCTGCATTTCGGAGGTGAGGAACTTGCTTTGCAACCAGCACATGAGGCCGTCGCCGCACGACGAGTAAGGCTGAGGGAGGACGTCATCGTTCCCGCCAGGACGGAAGTCAGCGCTGCAGTAATTGTCGACGGAACAGCTGAGGGAGTGGCGGCTGTCATCGAGCCAAAATATGAGGACATCCAGACAAAAGGATTGCTAATTGCCAAAACCCTCATCAACACGACGTCTCGGCCGTACGTCCGTCTGTACAACCTGAACGACTAAGACATTACGGTTCACCGGGACACCAACCTAGGAGTCTGCGAGCCAGTTACCTGGATTGCCCGCATTACAGACACGACGGACGGACACCTGCAGATGGACAACCGAAGAAGACGCGCCCTGCCAGAAGAACTACAGAAGCTGTACCAAGGATCCCAGGACCATTTAGACGAGGAGCAATCACGCCAACTTCAGGACCTGCTACGCGAATTCCAGGATGTCTTCTCCGTGGGGAGCAAAGACTTCGGCAGGACAAGCTTGGTCCAGCACAGAATCGACGTTGGGGGCAGCGCACCCATTAGGGCCCCATTCCGACGTGTCCCGCTCGCCAAGCAAGCTGAAGTCGACCGGATGGTAGAAGAGATGAAGGAGCAAGGAGTGATCGAGCCATCACATAGTCCTTGGAGTCCTCCGGTCGTGCTAGTGAAGAAGAAGGACGGTTCCACCAAGTTCTGCGTGGATTACAGGCGGGTGAATGACGTCACGAAAATGGACAGCTACCCTCTACCCCGGATCGACGACACCCTGGACACCATATCAGGGTCAAGATGGTTCTCCACCTTGGATCTGAAGAGTGGCTACTGGCAGGTGGAGGTCCACCCTAAGGACCGCGAGAAAACTGCGTTCTCTGTGGACAGCGGGCTCCGGCAGTTCACCGTCATGCCATTCGGTCTGTGCAACGCCCCTGCGGCCATCGAAAGGCTAATGGAGTCCATTCTGAGGGGACTATACTGGACGACCTGCCTGGTCTACCTAGACGACGCCATCGTTCTGGGGAGAAGCTTCGAGGAGCACTACATCAACCTGAAGGAGATCTTGAAGAAGCTACGGGCTGCCCAGCTGAAGTTAAGCCCTAAGAAGTGTCAGCTCTTCCAGAAGCAGGTCCAGTACCTTGGGCATATCGTCTCCAAGGAAGGGGTGCACACCGACCCAGAGAAGACCGCAGCTGTGAGGGAGTGGCCAGTTCCGAAGGACAAGTCCCAACTACGAAGCTTCCTGGGACTCTGCACGTATAACCGTCGCTTCGTGAGAGGATTCGCCGACATCGCCAAACCACTACATCGACTGACTGAGAAGGACCAACTCTTCACGTGGACAGCTGAATGCCACAGTGCCTTCGAACAACTCAAGCAGGCTCTGTGCACCGAGCCTATTCAGGCCTACCCCAGACCTGGAACAAGGTTCATCGTCGATACCGATGCCAGCGACTTTGGCTTAGGAGTAATCCTGTCGCAAATAGTGGACGGCGAGGAGAGAGTAGTGGCCTACTTCAGCAAAGCCTTGTCGAAGCCAGAGAGGAACTACTGCGTCACCAGGAAGGAGCTGCTCGCCATCGTGAAGACCATTGAACACTTCCACAAGTACCTGTACGGGCAAGAATTTCTCAACAGAGCCGACCATGCATCCCTGCGATGGCTCCTGAACTTCAAGCAGCCCGAGGGTCAACTCGCGCGGTGGTTAGAGAGGCTTCAACAATACAACTTTGAGATCCAGCACAGGAAAGGCCAACTGCATTCTAACGCCGACGCCCTGTCACGAAGACCGTGCCCCGAAGACTGCACCTTCTGTACCAGACGGGAGGAGAACACCGGGATACAGTGCCGAAGGACTACTGTGGAACTTCAAGGGAGCTGGAGCCGCGAATCTTTCACGCGGGCGCAAGCGGAAGATGATGACCTGGGACTGATAGCCGAATGGAAGAGGGCCTGTGTCCCCAAACCCGGGTGGAACATTGTGAGTGACTGCAGCCCAATGTTTAAGTTCTACTGAGCGCAGTGGGACTCGCTGGTTGTAAGGGATGGCCTCATCTGCCGTACCTGGGAGAGCACCGACGGGAAGACATCTCGGGAACATGTCGTCGTTCCAAAGACTATGACGGAGGAAGTCCTGAAAGAAGTCCATGGAGGATCATCTGGTGGACACCTAGGGATAAAGAAGACCCTGGAGAAGCTGACAGAGTGGTTCTACTGGATCGGATGCCGAACAGACGTGGAGGACCACTGCGCGAGGTGCCACGATTGCGCAGCCAGCAAGGGCCCAGGACGAAGACGACGGGGTCCACTGAAGACCTACAACGTGGGCGGCCCCATGGAGAGAGTGGCCATCGATGTTGCTGGGCCATTCCCGTTGAGCGAGGCAGGGATCCGCTACATATTGGTCGTCAGCGACTACTTCACCAAATGGCCAGAGGCGTATGCCCTCATTTACCAAGAAGCCGTGACGATTGCAGAGACCCTGGTGAAGGAATTCGTCAGCCGGTACGGAGTACCCCTGGAGCTGCGCTCCGACCAAGGGAGGAACTTTGAGTCTCAGGTGTTCTAGAACCTATGCCAGCTGCTGGGAATCCGGAAGACAAGGACGTCGCCGCTACACCCTCAGTCCGACGGGATGGTAGAACGATTCAATCGCACCATCGTGAACCATCTCCGAATAGTCGTCAGCGAGCACCAGAGGGATTGGGACAAACATCTTCCACTATTTCTCCTGGCCTACCGCGCCACCGTGCATGAAGCCACCGGGTGCACACCAGCCCGGGCCATGTTTGGGAGGGAACTCCGTCTACCTGTCGATCTTGCCTTCGGCCGACCTGGGAATGATCCGGTCCCGGTAACCCAGTATTGTCAAGAACTGGTCGACCTACTGGAGGACGTGCACGCGTTCGCGAGGAGGAAACTGCGGATCGAGTCCGACCGAATAAAGACCCGATACGACCAACAGACGGATGCCGGCGGTTTCCACGAGGACGACCTGGTCTGGCTCTTCAACCCATTACGGAAGAAAGGCCTGTCACCCAAACTGCAGAAATCCTGGGAGGGCCCGTACCGAGTCGTGAAACGGATCAACGATGTCGTCGACAGGATCCAGCGGAGCCCGAGGGCGAAGATGAAGATCGTGCATCGAGATCGCCTGGCAGCCTACGGAGGGACACAGACGGACCAATGATTGATCGGGACGATCAGCCTTTTAGGAAGGGGGTGGGGTTACGGCTGTGAGGTTGTTTTGTCACCTCGCCGCGTTGAGTCACAGCTGCCCCGGGCTGTGTGTGCTCTGCCTCAGTATATTACGTGCGCCTTACGCAACGGGCTGCGAAGTGAAAGGGATGGTCCAGAATAATCGTGACCCAGGCAGTGATGGAAATCTCGAGAAGCCGTGTATCCTGGACGATTCTAGAATTCATTGAGTCACCAGCCTGCTATATAAGCGGTCTCAACAGTGAGGGGATCGAGTTTTTCTGAGGACAGTGTTTCTGAACTAGTGCGTGTTTTTCCTGAGCGACAGAAGTGTGGTGACGTGACTTGCGAAACCCAGTGAGATTCCTTCCGAGCCGCGGAGCAGTGTGAGGAGTGTGTACTTGCTTAGGGCGACAGAGACATTGTGGTGAATTACGAAACGCATTGGGCAGTTCCCTAGCCAGCGGACAGCGAGGCAGTGTGTGGTGGTGAGTGGCTGGCTATCGTAAATAACTGTAGTTTGCGTACAGGGAAGTGGACAGGTATTTCGGTGAGTGAAAGACCGGCTAGACACAGGTCTGCCAAATTAGTGAACGGACAGCTGCTCGAGAGAGTGAAAGGGAAGAGACGGCAGCGAGAGAGGAACTATAGTGAGATACTAGTTGCTTGTATTTGCTATTTGTGTGGTGTATTTTCTGGCCCGCAATAAAGCCAATACGTCTCTTTAGAGCAGTAATTGGTGTTGTGCTTTCTACCCACCGTAATTCAGTTAACGGTAGCGCCACTAGGGGGTGGCACGTAACAATAATAAGTGGTGCTTCCAAGTGGCTTACAGGTGAAGAGGTGCTGCAATTCATATACATTATAGTAAGTGGTGCTTCCAAGTGGCTTACAGGTGAAGTGGTGCTGCAATTCATATACAGTGTAATAAGTGGTGCTTACAGGTGAAGTGGTGCTGCCAACCGAAAGTTTGGAGACAGGGCCCATATCAATTGTTTTTCTAAAATCCGTTCTTCCTGTTTTGCCTAAGTACTGCCCCCGTAATTGAATTATATAGAGACCACGGTGGCTATATTTGAAATTATAAGGAGAGTTATGGTTGTCATAGTTATGACGTGGGTAGTCATGACGTAAGCACGGATGACGTATATGTTATGCCAGCAGGCTACTTGAGCTGAGATTCTCAGTGACGTCAGCATTTAGTCGAGAATGTTCCAAGATTTACGACGCAGTCGCAGGAAACGAGGAATTCTGCTGAGGAAGAAACTATGCTATTGGAGGAGAGGCATGAACCAATCAACGATAGTTTAAAGGAAGACGGAGATTGCTGAAACTATGGTATTTTTATTACTTTTGGAATGCAGAATTGTGGAAATCCATTTGCAGTAGAAGCATTGATTTGGAATTTTGGTGAAATTTATTTTCAGTTTTTGAATTTTGAAAATCCGTCATGTATTAACGAAGTTGGAACTTCTAGCGATGACGCAGTATCACGCTTTGGAAGGGATGGAAACGCCCCTCGAGAAGTTAATAAAAGGGCTTGCGCAGAAGAGAGGAGCCTCTTTCGTTCTCTGATCATTCTGAGATCTCATTCTCAGATCATCGAAGTCTATTGTGAAAGTTCTTTTCTTATACATTCATTATAGTGAGACGTCGAAGTGAACAGCAGTGAAAAGAATCGTCTTTATAACGCGTGGCGAGGCCACTATATTAACGAGATCCAGGTCAAACTAGGTGAAGTTGAAACGGACCTTAGAAAGCTTCTACAAGTTTAGCTTCGAACAGTTAGCGGTCACCGATAAGCTAATTGTATTGTGCTGTGCTTCATAAAGTAATAGAGAAAAGCTGAACAATTTCGACCGATTAGTTTAAAAGATATTAGCAGTTTTATACGACTGACAAAAGTGATTATCTCGCCAAAAGAGAAGCACTTTTGTATAGCCAGAATCAACGCAACGGCTGACGCTGCGAGTGGAATAGAAAGACTTCAGATTGCTTGGTTACAGAACGATACAGTATAATGGAGCAATTGAATACGGCAGTTTGTTCTTCTAACACTACAACCGAAGAGCAGATGGAAGGCTAAAAGGGCTTATTGCAATTGGGACATACTTCAACGGAGTAAGATAGCGACATGGAACTTCGCTAATTGCTATTCCACACAAGCGAACATGCGGTGAATACCATCTACACCCATGTTTCGTAATTAACCCGGCAGTGGTATCGTGGGGTGTGACGTACCCAGGTGGTAATAGTTCTGTTTGTTTCTAACAGAGGGTGTGATCTACTTGGTTCATGACTTGTGTAGCTGCAGGTAGTGACCTTGGGAAGGTATTAATCACATTCTGAACAGTTAGTTTCAAGTCAGATCTCTTGGTGACTAGTCTGAAAGTGCACTGGGCATCTCACACCCCACGATACCACTCGCGTTTGGAAAACAGGACAATGCAAGGTAAGGTTTTACTGAGTTAGTTAGTTATTGTTGTTTTAAGGGGCGGAACTACGAGCTCATCTGCTCCTAAGGTTTTACTGAATTGTACATGATTGTTTAAGGGGCGGGGGGGGGGAAGGGGAGGGGAGCAGAAAAATGGGAATTTTATAATTAAAGCGCATATTTGGATATGGAATTTGGTAATTACAGCCACTTATCGCTTCAATAATTTCATACAGTTATTTCCTTATTTTTCCAAACTGTAGATGGATCTCCATGCTGAACATACAAACCGAGTGGCTGGAGGAAGAAGAGGAAGCTATTGATTCGAATTCAGATTCAGAAGAGGATTTTGTATATACAAGCGATCATAATAGTGACTCAGAATTAGAAGCTGTCGAGTCGGAAATTGAATCGGAAAATCATTCTACAAACTATTTTCAAGGGAGAGATGGTGTGACTAAGTGGAAAAAAGTGTGTCCTCTGCCCAATGTTCGAACGCGTAGGCACAATATTATAACTCACTTACCAGGCGTTGTAGGAGACGCCAAAAATGCAAAAACTCCATTGGAGTGTTTTTCCCTTTTTATTTCACCAGATATAGTTGGACGAATTGTTACCTGCACTAATAAAAGAATAACGAAAATAAGGGAGAGTTATGGGGCTAGTCAGTCAGTGGCACGAGATACAGATGAATGTGAAATAATGGCAGTGTTTGGTCTTCTTTATCTAGCTGGTACAAAGAGGGCCAATCATGTAAATTTGGAAGAATTGTTTACAACTGATGGAACTGGCGTAGAAATCTTCAGGAGCGTCATGTCTCTAAACCGTTTTCGATTTTTGCTACGCCACCTCAGATTCGATGACCCCGAAACAAGGGATGCCCGGAAAGAAATTGATATAATGACCCATATTCGGGAACTTTTTGAAATATTTGTCGGTAACTGTGGAAGCATTACTCTGTGGGGGAGTATGTGCCACTAGATGAAAAATTGGAGGCTTTCAAAGGACGGTGCTCGTTTCGAGTTTATATGCCCAATAAACCCGCTAAATATGGCATCAAGATATTTGCTTTAGTAGATGCAAGAATGTTTTACACTGCAAAGCTTGAAATTTATGTAGGCCAGCAACCAGAAGGGCCATTCCAGCAAAGCACCAAAGTTAGCGACCTGGTAGAGCGTATGATTGCCCCCATAGCAAACTCAGGGAGGAATCTCACGTGTAACAACTGGTTTACCAGCTACACCTTAGCTCAGACATTGGTAGATGAGTACAGGATAACTGTAGTAGGAACTTTACGGAGGAATAAGAAAGAAATCCCTCCTGAAATTCTTAACACAAGAAACAGAGGTGAATATTCAAGTTTGTTCGGGTTCTCTGGTAACACAACGCTGGTGTCCTATGTACCTAAGAAGGGTAAAGTTGTTCTTTTGTAATCCACAATGCATCACGATGCCAGTATTGATACATCAACAGGAGATAAGACCAAACCGGAAATGAATACTTTCTACAACCTAACTAAATGTGGTGTAGACGTTGTTGATGAGCTATCAGCAACCTATAACGTTGCCAGGAACAGTAGAAGATGGCCTCTGACAGTATTTTTCTCAGTACTGAATGTCGCAGGAATCAATGCAAAAATTATATTTGAGGCTAATTGTAAGCAAGAGATTGTGAGAAGGAAATTTTTAAAAAATCTTTCCCTGCAGCTTGTTGAAGGCCAGATACATAAAAGACAACATTTGACAAACCTTCCACGGGAATTGACCAGTAAAGTGAAGAGAAGTAGCTCCATGACACCCAGCGCTGGAGAGCCGGCCACGGAAAAGACAACAACAATGCGGCGCTGTCACTACTGCCCCCGAGGCAAGGACCGAAAATCTCGTTATAGGTGTGCGACTTGTGATGTATCCTTATGTATGGAACACATAAACCCCATATGTACACAATGCATTCCGGTCGTGGGAATTGAAGAAGGATGATCCGTTTCTTTTCTTGAGTGAAATGTGTTATTGTATATAAGACATTGTTGGTCCATGACAATGAGTTTGTATTCTTCTGTTCTTTATTGTGGCCATTCATAAAGCTCCAAGTGACAATGTGTACCACTAATAATATTCATGTTGTTCATTAAATGTTACATACAGATCATTGTTTTATTGGGTACCTCATACCCCACGATACCACTGGCGTAACTTTTCTTAGCGATACCACTGCCGGGTTAAAGGCTGAATACCATCGAACAGCCATGGAAACAATTTCATACTCTGAATATGAATAATTTCTTCGGAAATTTCTACAAAACTTCATGGCGATTGTCTACTGGAACTTCAGGGAATTTTTCAAGAGAGGTCAGGGATGTCCCGACTCACAAAGAAGATTATTGCCGGAAGGATGTCTATTCGTCTTCAAGGAGCAGAGCGATTTCCGGAGAAGGAAGCAGTTCGATTCTCCGAGGGTGCTATTTCCTATTTCGAGGATGGAGCTCAGCTTTAACGTGGTGAAATGGATCCATCAGCAGTCTTCTTTGGGGAATTTTCCTCTGGAACGTCAATCGGCAGATAAGGTAGTCGTGAACGTTTATTGTATTTGAGAGTATTAATGATGTTTCAGCAACCATTTTTCCCATATTTTTATCCTCATGTTTTTTGCCCTATTTTCTTGTTGAGATTCTTATTCTCAGTACACCTTGATGAGTTTTGCATTTTTCGACGATTTATTAAGACATTGTTATGTCATGGGCATAGTAAATGATTTTGAATCAGTTGAGACTGATATTTAGATTTTTCAGTAATTAATATTTTTTTTGTAGTCACGATTTTGACTGTAAGTTAATGATTTTTATGGCAGATTTAAATTCAGACAGCGTGTCATTTTATTAAAGTAATTCTACCCCAGTTTAATTACTTTGACCAATTTTCTGTCATCATCAAGAAGGAAGAACATTTAAATGATTTTAGAGCGTTAAAATCTCTTACGTTGTCGACGATCTTGGAAATACTAGTCGTTATTTGAATTGATTGCAACACAGACATTTATCGTCAGTTATGAATGAACATTGCATCATAGACACTTTTGTGAAAGAGTAACTTTAATAATGAATTATTGAATGCATTAAAGTCAAGAATTTTTGTTAGGAGTTTTTCTCAATTAGAGATTTATATAACGATGTTTGCATTCCCCAGTCTAATTGGATTCTATTCGACTACTTTGCAGTTTTAGTCGCACTTTATTTGAAGATAGTATTTTTATACTACAATTTCTTTTAAGATGTTAATCTTAAATTTTGATAGACCAGACAGGAGTATATAAGCGTATTCACTATTAAATTTGTTTGTGATTGGCAAGTTTTGACTTCATTTCGGTTCATGAATGAAATCCACGAAGGTTAAATAGAAAAACAGTTTTGAAACAATTAATGATTATAAAAAATTTTTAAGTGGAACTATGAATGTATAATCGCTAGTGCAGCGCGTGTTGAAAGTCGCTGATGTATAAGGCCCTTGAATATGAAGGAAAGTTCCCACAGGAATTAATGTTATAGAATTATTTGTGGAAGTTTTGTAAGTTATGTGGAAGTTTTTAATGCCATATAGATTAATATATGATGATTTTGGGCATATTTTTAATGCAGTTGATGCATTAACTTGTTAGCGAAGGATTTTCCGCTGGAGTAAGATTGTTCTAGTTCGTTGAAAATAAATCAAGTGAATTTACTGTTATAATTAACACGAGTTTTGAAAGAATTTGAGATAAGATTTTGAATGAAGGTTGCCGTCACAAATCATTATTAAAACCTTTATTAAACCAGATTGTGACATTAACATGTATAACTAACCTTCATTGGTCGATTATATTAAACACGATTATGAAAATTACCAACCGAATGAACATGTGGTTAATGTATTTCTTAAATTAATAATTTAAACAATTTAAATGTTAATATTGTAAATAATTGCTGTAAATATTTTTGAAAATAATGTGGAACGAGAGTGATGTTAAAGGCGTGCTTATAATATTTTTATTGTCTTTGACAAATATTATAAACAATTTCTAATTGTTATAAATAATTTATGTGATTTTGTTATAAACATTTAAGAGCTAATTAAACATTTGGATTGAACTTAACAAGTTTAAAGGAATTAACATAATGATCCAATAGGATGTGAGCAAAGTACTTGAAAGATTTGCGTAAATATTAATGTGAGTTGTCTTATAGACATTTAAAGGCTTCAGAGAGCAAGCTGTACTCTTACGTAACTTAGCATGTGAGAAGGGAGTGCATTTGACCAGTATGCAACAGGCTGGAGGGTAGCCCGCAGCTGTGCCAACATCTGGTTCTCAGAGAGTGAGGTCGTCCACACTCTGGCCTTGCGACTATAAATACCATTCTCATGTTTATTAAAAGGAAACCAAATGCTCTATATATGTCACACCCTGACGTCCTTTTCCAATCCAATAGTGTTATGAATATTACGTTATTTGGAGCTCGTGGGAGCTAAAATGTTTTATATCATGTTGTATGATAATTTTTGCAAGTCCTACTGGAGGACGTAGTCAGATTGACTTGGGCTACTGATAGCCACGTTATTTTGTTGTGTTATCAAAATCATACCCTTTATTAGAAATAAAGCTTTTGTACAGTTCAAAGTTCTCGTCTTCGTTCTGGTTCATTTTTAAATGTCATGGTGGAGGTAATTGTGTGAACAGACTTTAGTGATCCTGTTGTCAACTCAAACCCCGAGATAATTAAGAGGTAAGTAACGGTAAGTATGAACCCCCGTCTATTTTGGTGTGTTCCACAATGATTTCCTGTGAACTTCTGTGCTCTTATCTCGATAGTATCTGTCAGTGCCATTTTCATTGATGTAGCTGTGCCGGTGCGATTGATAATTGGCAATCCGATTGAGGGGGCGGATATCTGACAGCCTACTATCCAGGTAAACGGGGACAGAAAGATTGGCGACCCAAGAGCGTGGGGCTGAGTCAACAGAAAGATTGGCGCACCTAAAACGTTGGGGCTCGAATTCGACAAAACTGGATTACCAGGTTGAACGCCAGTAAGAGTGGCAAACCTAAAACGTGAGGTTCGATTAGACTCAAATAAAGAGGTTGATTCTTTGTTAGATGTCTAGGCCAATTGTAGTATTTAAGAGTGTGATTATATAGGAATTAAATGTTGTATTGTATTAGGAAAATTACACTCAGAAAAGATCAGATCTTATACAACTTGAGAAAGGTTAAATGGGCAGGAAACTTAGAAAAATCGCCTATAATCTGGAATCTTATTTTATTTGACCGGCTTATGACAGTCATATTAAAGATAAAATTAAAATATTTGGATTGTAAATGTAAATTATTTGTGTTAGGATATTTTAAAATGAGCCAAAGAAATTTGAACATGTGCTTGAGTTTGTTTCAACATGAAGTATCTTCGAGAATTAATTATAAGGTAGTTATAACTTAGATTTAAGACAGAAAATTGATCAAAATTATATATATGGTGAAAAGTGTTGCTCAAATGTTGTTATTTTGCTCTATTGATGTATGTCCCTACAGCAGTCCATTTTTGAATAATATTGTAATGGCAGATGAAAGTTTGAGGATAATGTTAGAGGAGATGTCTGCTAACTTGAAAGCTAGCATGAACAATAGTATGAAGCAGATGTTGAATGAAAGTATAAAAGAGATGGAAGCTAGGAATACTAGTCGAATGGAGGAGAATGCTAGTAATATGTCTGCTAATTTGAATAGTAGTATGAAGGAGATGGAAGCTAGGAATACTAGTCGAATGGAGGAGAATATGAAGGTTCTTCATACTAGTGCTGCCAATTTAGAGGATAATATGTCGCGTTTACAGATTAATACCCTAGGAATTGAGAATACTGTAACGGACATGCGTACAGACGTGTCTAATGTCCATAAAGATGTGTCTATTGTGCATAAAAGTGTTGATGATGTTAAATTTGATGTGTCTAAGGTACAGAAAGACCTTACAATGTTAAATTTAGATGTAGCTAATGTCCGAGGGGATATTTCTTGTGCTAGAGCCGAAGTAGTTGTTGTCAAAAACGATGTAGCGACTGTCCAAGACAAGGTCGAGGAAGTCCAAAAAGAAATTCAAAAAGCTAGAACTGATGTATCCAATGTTCAGGTAGACATTAATAACGTTCGTGCGGATATAACTGAGGTGCAAAGTGACATAACTAAGATTCAGGTAGAGGTCAACACAGTTTTCGTAGATATGACTAAAGTCCAAACTGATGTAAATAAGGTCAGGGAAGACATCGAAAACTCAAAAACTCTTTGTACGCGTAATATAACTGCATTAGCGACTAGACTAGTTGATGAATCAGTTAGAACAACAACGTCCTTAGCAGAGTTGAAGTATGATGTAGAGGTCATGAGAACCCAGGTATTAGACCACAATAGAGTATTAAAAGAGGATATCGAAGTAGACATAGCCGAAATGTTAACAGCAAACGTAGCGGTATGGAAAGACGAGTGGAATAAGTCAAGTGGGGAACATGTAACCCAAATTCAGGAAAGGATTGAAAGAAAACTTGCCAGTACGCAGATAGAAATTAACAATGAAGTAGTACAGATTAGGAAAGATTTAAGCGTCAGGATAAATTCGCTATCCGAAAAACAAGTTGACGATAGAACACAACTAGATCAGGATATGCAAACTTTAAAATCTACATTAGAGGAACAGATGCATAAAGTTGTCTCGGATGTAAATGAAACGACGAGTAAACTGAAAAATTTGAAGTTAGGAGAGGCTAGTTTAATGGAGAACTACAAAGAAGAGATTATCAAGAAAGTCTTAACGGAAATCACTGACAAGGATACAGAAGGCTTAGCTTGCGAATTGAATAGGAATTATGCTAGAAGACATAACCTAGAGCCAGAAGAAAGAGACGTGACTCCTGAAGAACGTGTATCCAGATTCAGAGAGGAGGATGACGAGAGGAATATGGAACCTGAGTGGAACTACCGAGATAGTGGGAAAAACTATCCGGATTCATATCCGAGGAACGTGACGGTCATTAGGAATTTCGAAGACAAACCACAAAAATTCAGTAACACTGATAGTTTGACACCTATAGAGTATGTAAGGAATCTCAAAGATTATTTCATCGAAGCTCACATTCCCAGAGAGAGAGAGATGAAGATAGTAGAGAGATATCTGATTGGAGGACCCCTTGAATGGTTTCGCGCATATAGATACACATTCAGTAACTTTGACGAGTTTGCAGAGGCATTAATCAAACGATTTTGGTCCATAGAAGCGCAGAATTCGTTAAGAGCGGAGGTGTATTCAAGAAAATACTCAGGTACTCTTCCAACGAGGTACGCTGATTTCTTTACGAGTCAGTTGTCCCGCTTGAGATTTTTGCAACCCCCATTGTCCACGGAGCAACTTATTGATGCGATTTCTCGTATGCTGCCAGTTGAGGTGAGGAGACTTATAATTTCGTCCAACATCAGGGATTTATCCAGCATGGATGAATTACTGAGAAGGTTAGACTACACAAGTCCAATGCCTAACGTAGTCCAGAAAGGTCAAAGGCAGGAGTATAAGGAAATCAATACGGTATATATGGACCAAGTCCAACAAACTGACAAGCCAGAGCAGGAGAAAACTGACAATGTAGGTCCTCACAGGAATAATCAGTTTAGAAATTACAGATCACAAGGTTACCGACCGTATCAACAGAGAAGAGGTTGGAACTACAACCGAGGAAACTACAATGGAAGAGGCAGATATTATAACAATAATGGGTATAACCGTAACTATAATAGGAATAACCAAAACCAAAATAGAAACCAGAATACTCAAGGTCAGGTTATGACACCCGATCAGTATCAGCAAAGAGAAAAGGAAAGCCAGCAATACTTAAAAGAATTAAGGGATAAAGAAGCTGACAATCAAAAGAAAAGGCAGGATGTTGTAATCGATCCTGGGCCTTCTACGAGCCAGCAGAACTTAGAAAATAGAAATACTGGTCAGAAGAGGAATTAGAGAGGAAAGAATACATTAACCACACACAACCCAGAGTAGAAGAAAATATGATTAAGGAACATAGAGGAAATATCATACTAGAGTAAGCCAGTAATAATTCAATTTCGTGTTCAAGAGAGTTGAGATACTTGTAACACTGAGTTTAAAAACAATTTGCTACTGTTTTTAAAACGTGGTGAGAGGAGAATGCCCCCGTAATTGAATTATATAGAGACCACGGTGGCTATATTTGAAATTATAAGGAGAGTTATGGTTGTCATAGTTATGACGTGGGTAGTCATGACGTAAGCACGGATGACGTATATGTTATGCCAGCAGGCTACTTGAGCTGAGATTCTCAGTGACGTCAGCATTTAGTCGAGAATGTTCCAAGATTTACGACGCAGTCGCAGGAAACGAGGAATTCTGCTGAGGAAGAAACTATGCTATTGGAGGAGAGGCATGAACCAATCAACGATAGTTTAAAGGAAGACGGAGATTGCTGAAACTATGGTATTTTTATTACTTTTGGAATGCAGAATTGTGGAAATCCATTTGCAGTAGAAGCATTGATTTGGAATTTTGGTGAAATTTATTTTCAGTTTTTGAATTGTGAAAATCCGTCATGTATTAACGAAGTTGGAACTTCTAGCGATGACGCAGTATCACGCTTTGGAAGGGATGGAAACGCCCCTCGAGAAGTTAATAAAAGGGCTTGCGCAGAAGAGAGGAGCCTCTTTCGTTCTCTGATCATTCTGAGATCTCATTCTCAGATCATCGAAGTCTATTGTGAAAGTTCTTTTCTTATACATTCATTATAGTGAGACGTCGAAGTGAACAGCAGTGAAAAGAATCGTCTTTATAACGCGTGGCGAGGCCACTATATTAACGAGATCCAGGTCAAACTAGGTGAAGTTGAAACGGACCTTAGAAAGCTTCTACAAGTTTAGCTTCGAACAGTTAGCGGTCACCGATAAGCTAATTGTATTGTGCTGTGCTTCATAAAGTAATAGAGAAAAGCTGAACAATTTAGACCGATTAGTTTAAAAGATATTAGCAGTTTTATACGACTGACAAAAGTGATTATCTCGCCACAAGAGAAGCACTTTTGTATAGCCAGAATCAACGCAACGGCTGACGCTGCGAGTGGAATAGAAAGACTTCAGAT
Organism: Meconema thalassinum; assembly: GCA_946902985.2. Lineage (NCBI taxonomy): Eukaryota > Metazoa > Arthropoda > Insecta > Orthoptera > Tettigoniidae > Meconema > Meconema thalassinum. The sequence goes on from OX336397.1 coordinate 152,294,927, forward strand.
TGCTTGGTTACAGAACGATACAGTATAATGGAGCAATTGAATACGGCAGTTTGTTCTTCTAACACTACAACCGAAGAGCAGATGGAAGGCTAAAAGGGCTTATTGCAATTGGGACATACTTCAACGGAGTAAGATAGCGACATGGAACTTCGCTAATTGCTATTCCACACAAGCGAACATGCGGTGAATACCATCTACACCCATGTTTCGTAATTAAAGGCTGAATACCATCGAACAGCCATGGAAACAATTTCATACTCTGAATATGAATAATTTCTTCGGAAATTTCTACAAAACTTCATGGCGATTGTCTACTGGAACTTCAGGGAATTTTTCAAGAGAGGTCAGGGATGTCCCGACTCACAAAGAAGATTATTGCCGGAAGGATGTCTATTCGTCTTCAAGGAGCAGAGCGATTTCCGGAGAAGGAAGCAGTTCGATTCTCCGAGGGTGCTATTTCCTATTTCGAGGATGGAGCTCAGCTTTAACGTGGTGAAATGGATCAATCAGCAGTCTTCTTTGGGGAATTTTCCTCTGGAACGTCAATCGGCAGATAAGGTAGTCGTGAACGTTTATTGTATTTGAGTGTATTAATGATGTTTGATCAACCATTTTTCCCATATTTTTATCCTCATGTTTTTTGCCCTATTTTCTTGTTGAGATTCTTATTCTCAGTACACCTTGATGAGTTTTGCATTTTTCGACGATTTATTAAGACATTGTTATGTCATGGGCATAGTAAATGATTTTGAATCAGTTGAGACTGATATTTAGATTTTTCAGTAATTAATATTTTTTTTGTAGTCACGATTTTGACTGTAAGTTAATGATTTTTATGGCAAATTTAAATTCAGACAGCGTGTCATTTTATTAAAGTAATTCTACCCCAGTTTAATTACTTTGACCAATTTTCTGTCATCATCAAGAAGGAAGAACATTTAAATGATTTTAGAGCGTTAAAATCTCTTACGTTGTCGACGATCTTGGAAATACTAGTCGTTATTTGAATTGATTGCAACACAGACATTTATCGTCAGTTATGAATGAACATTGCATCATAGACACTTTTGTGAAAGAGTAACTTTAATAATGAATTATTGAATGCATTAAAGTCAAGAATTTTTGTTAGGAGTTTTTCTCAATTAGAGATTTATATAACGATGTTTGCATTCCCCAGTCTAATTGGATTCTATTCGACTACTTTGCAGTTTTACTCGCACTTTATTTGAAGATAGTATTTTTATACTACAATTTCTTTTAAGATGTTAATCTTAAATTTTGATAGACCAGACAGGAGTATATAAGCGTATTCACTATTAAATTTGTTTGTGATTGGCAAGTTTTGACTTCATTTCGGTTCATGAATGAAATCCACGAAGGTTAAATAGAAAAACAGTTTTGAAACAATTAATGATTATAAAAATTTTTTAAGTGGAACTATGAATGTATAATCGCTAGTGCAGCGCGTGTTGAAAGTCGCTGATGTATAAGGCCCTTGAATATGAAGGAAGTTCCCACAGGAATTAATGTTATAGAATTATTTGTGGAAGTTTTGTAAGTTATGTGGAAGTTTTTAATGCCATATAGATTAATATATGATGATTTTGGGCATATTTTTAATGCAGTTGATGCATTAACTTGTTAGCGAAGGATTTTCCGCTGGAGTAAGATTGTTATAGTTCGTTGAAAATAAATCAAGTGAATTTACTGTTATAATTAACACGAGTTTTGAAAGAATTTGAGATAAGATTTTGAATGAAGGTTGCCGTCACAAATCATTATTAAAACCTTTATTAAACCAGATTGTGACATTAACATGTATAACTAACCTTCATTGGTCGATTATATTAAACACGATTATGAAAATTACCAACCGAATGAACATGTGGTTAATGTATTTCTTAAATTAATAATTTAAACAATTTAAATGTTAATATTGTAAATAATTGCTGTAAATATTTTTGAAAATAATGTGGAACGAGAGTGATGTTAAAGGCGTGCTTATAATATTTTTATTGTCTTTGACAAATATTATAAACAATTCCTAATTGTTATAAATAATTTATGTGATTTTGTTATAAACATTTAAGAGCTAATTAAACATTTGGATTGAACTTAACAAGTTTAAAGGAATTAACATAATGATCCAATAGGATGTGAGCAAAGTACTTGAAAGATTTGCGTAAATATTAATGTGAGTTGTCTTATAGACATTTAAAGGCTTCAGAGAGCAAGCTGTACTCTTACGTAACTTAGCATGTGAGAAGAGAGTGCATTTGACCAGTATGCAACAGGCTGGAGGGTAGCCCGCAGCTGTGCCAACATCTGGTTCTCAGAGAGTGAGGTCGTCCACACTCTGGCCTTGCGACTATAAATACCATTCTCATGTTTATTAAAAGGAAACCAAATGCTCTATATATGTCACACCCTGACGTCCTTTTCCAATCCAATAGTGTTATGAATATTACGTTATTTGGAGCTCGTGGGAGCTAAAATGTTTTATATCATGTTGTATGATAATTTTTGCAAGTCCTACTGGAGGACGTAGTCAGATTGACTTGGGCTACTGATAGCCACGTTATTTTGTTGTGTTATCAAAATCATACCCTTTATTAGAAATAAAGCTTTTGTACAGTTCAAAGTTCTCGTCTTCGTTCTGGTTCATTTTAAATGTCATGGTGGAGGTTATTGTGTGAACAGACTTTAGTGATCCTGTTGTCAACTCAAACCCCGAGATAATTAAGAGGTAAGTAACGGTAAGTATGAACCCCCGTCTATTTTGGTGTGTTCCACAATGATTTCCTGTGAACTTCTGTGCTCTTATCTCGATAGTATCTGTCAGTGCCATTTTCATTGATGTAGCTGTGCCGGTGCGATTGATAATTGGCAATCCGATTGAGGGGGCGGATATCTGACAGCCTACTATCCAGGTAAACGGGGACAGTACCTATACTGTAGTCCCAGATAACGAGTGTGCTGGTTGGCAGAGGAGAAAAATTTGTGGATCGCTTCAAGCTTTGGAAATTTGGGACTCGCCCTACTCGCCAGAGTGCAGTAAGGATAACAGCTGAAGATCGAAATTAGAAAGTGGTAACCATTGATCTTGTGGGATCTGTGTTCCATGACTGAGCCGCACGAAGCCTCAGGCGGGTAGTGTTTGAAGAAACGAAGAGTTGGTAGCACACGCACTGTTGCTATATATTGCACCAAGGCTTGACGTTTAAGTGAACAACTAGTTTCCTAGTTGGCCTTCGAAATGCCATTCTTAATTATACTACTTCGACACCGACACCACATAATTGCAAAACAAACACTCCGTACCTTCACTAGAATCAGTAAAAAGAAATGAAATAAATGTACCTTCCTATGACTTTGGGATTCCAGTCAATACTAGGATATGTGCACTGCCAGCGTTAAAAGAACAGGACATCAAAAGTGGAGGATATATTTGGCAGGTAGGCCGAAAGAGGAGCACGGAGAGGTGTAGTGTTGAGGGGCTGCGAGGAGGATATCTGCTGTGCTGACAGCAGGAGCGGGGATGGCCCGCGGCCTGAACCAAGGCCCCGCCTCTATTTTCCGTGATTGCTCAACATGGCTTACAGCACATTATAGTAATTACCTGTTTCACGAATCCTTGCCGGTGGAAGATGTATGAATTTCAAGTTATCAGCGGTATGAAGCAATCCGTTTTCCTGGAGAGATTGGTACAGTCTGAATGTATGTCAATGAATCGTTGTGGCATGAGCTTAGTGTTTAGTCAGTTGGGCATATCAAAAAAGTGATACGTGAATAATTTTACGGAATTCATATTCTTAACAGAAGAATAGTGCATTATCACAGTAGCATCAACGTTTATGTATAATCGATATATTAGTAACAGGAGCAGAACAGCACGCAATCTCCTAGCATTAATAATGGAGTATACATTTCTTCTCTCCTGCCCCACACAAGCATTGACACACCAATATACGGTACAGAGGTATACATCAGACAGCACACTCTCTTCAAACCAGCAAGGAACCGCCAAACGTGTAATACCTCAGTCGGTACCTACGTTTGTATTAAATACACACATCAAAAAAAGTTTTGCATCACCTCGGTTCCCAGATCTCCGCAATATAGACGTTGACTGTGTATATTGTATCAAAGATACAGTCCCTTTGACTGTTCATAGATGTCACTAAAACTGCTCAAAGATGTAAACAACCATGCATGAGCAGGGCCTATTAGACGGAGGGGGTACGACAGCCGATCAGTTCCAGTCATTCCACCAGGACGAAGGTACGCTGCTCATGTTGTCTGTAGTTCTACCATGCCTAGAAGGTCAATACCGCAGTTCGATCGCGTCCGCATTGTTACTTTGTGTCAAGAAGGGCTCTCAACAAGGGAAGTTTCCAGGCGTCTCAGAGTGAACCAAAGCGATGTTGTTCGGACATGGAGGAGGTACAGAGATACAGGAACTGTCGATGACAGGCCTCGCTCAGGCCGCCCAAGGGCTACTACTGTAGTGGATGACCGCTACTTACGGATTGCCGCTCGGAGGAACCCTGACAGCAATGCCACCATGTTGAATAATGCGTTTCGTTCAGCCACAGGACGTCGTGTTTCAACTCAAACTGTGCGCAATAGGCTGCATGATGCGCAACTTCACTCCCGACGTCCATGGCGAGGTCCAGCTTTGCAACCCCGACACCATGCAGCGCGGTACAGATGGGCCCAACAACATGCTGAATGGACCCCACAGAATTGGCATCACGTTCTCTTCATCGATGAGTGTCGCATATGCCTTCAACCAGACAATCGTCGGAGACGTGTTTGGAGGCACCCTGGTCAGGCTGAACGTCTTAGACACACTGTCCAGCGAGTGCAGCAAGGTGGTGGTTCCCTGATGTTTTGGGGTGGCATTATGTGGGGCCGACGTACGCCACTGGTGGTCATGGAAGGCTCCGAAACGGCTTTACGATACCTGAATGACATCCTCCGACCCATAGTGCACCCATATCGGCAGAATATTGGAGAGGCATTTGTCTTCATGGACGACAATTCTCGACCTCATCGTGCACATCTTGTGAATGCGTTCCTTCAAGATAACGACATCGCTCGACTACAGTGGCCAGCATGTTCGCCAGACATGAACCCTATCGAACATGCCTGGGATATGTTGAAAAGGGCTGTTTATGGACGTCTTGACCCACCAACCACTCTGAGAGATTTACGCCGAATTGTCGTTGAGGAGTGGGACAATTTGGACCAACAGTGTCTTGATGAACTTGTGGATAGTATGCCACGACGAATACAGGCATGCATCAATGCAAGAGGACGTGCTACTGGGTATTAGAGGTAGTGGTGTGTACTGCAATCTGGACCACAAATGCTGAAAGTCTAGCTGTATGATGGTACAACATGCAATGTGTGGGTCTCATGAGCAATAAAACGAGCTGAAATGTTGTTTGTGTTGATCTCTATTCCCTTTGTATTTAAAGGTTCCGGAACTCTTGGAACCGAGGTGATGCAAAACTTTTTTTTGAAGTGTGTAAAACACCAGGTATCCTAGTTACAGGTTTTACTGTGGAGATTTTATTATGACAAAATAAAATAGAATTGAAATAACTGACTTAACAGGCTAAAACTGAAATCATGCAAACAACTAATATAAGCCTATACAAAGTAAAAAAGGAAAAACAGGTAAAATTGTGTGCCCTTTTAAAACATTAAAAAGAGATATCCAATATTTCAGGTGATAGTTTACATTGAACTATGAACAAGTGTCTAATAAACATAAGATCTACTGTGCCTACTTTCCGAGATCTTAACACTTGTTTATTGATGGCACAGACTAGCCTATCAGATAATCATATTTAACAACCCTGCATGTCACAAGGAATAACAAAAAAACAGTTTGGTTGCGGATATGAGCAGAGTCGTCGGATTGGCGCTCCATCAAACAGGGCAGTTGAAAAGATAAATTCATGTTAGAAATAAGTTGTGTATAATACTCATAACTCACGGTACATACTACGTCTAACACCATGTATAGCTTCAGTAATAACCACCAGTTTCTTTCCCAATATAGCAGGTATAGCCGCCAGTTTTTTGGCCAAAACACCATATACAACACCCTATATAGCATCAATAATGGCCACCACTTTCTTGATCAACACAGCATGTATAACACTAGACAAAGCTGATCGTATATCAAGGTGGAATTATTGGGTTATTATAAATAGTACGACAGGTTATTTTTAAGGGAATACAAAACCACGACCCAATGATATGTAAACAGGGCGCAATATACAAACTTCAAATTACTCCAAAATTTCACACTTCAGTTTACCAATACCTACATACGGACATAATATTTAAAAAAATCCTATTTACTATTGACAGCACAACAAAACCGATACAAAATTCAAGCCCAGAACAAAATACTGAATTAAAATTTGGTTGAAAATTTGTTTAGTAAGTATTGTGAGTGTAGCTACTTCTTCTTCTTCTTCTTCTTTTTCTTTAGCGTTTGTCCCACCTCGTGGCAGGGTCCGCTATTTGAGTCCGCTGTCTCCACTTTACTCGGTCATGGGCCATGTCCGGATGAAGGTTGACGCCTTTCAAATCCCTGTGCAGTGTATCGGCCCAACGTTGTCTCGGTCGCCCCTTTGGTCTTTTCCCGGCGACCTCCAGTGTGTAGCCCTGTTTTGCAATGGTGTCCGCTCCTGACCGTAGCACATGCCCAAACCATCGCTTGTAGATGTCCAGTGAGTATAGTGTGTGTAACTACAAGCCCTGATAAATACTGTACATTACAGATGTTCAGTGAGTATAGTGTGTGTAGCTACAAGCCCTGATAAATAATGTACATTACAGATGTCCAGTGAGTATAGTGTGTGTAACTACAAGCCCTGATAAATACTGTACATTACAGATGCCCAGTGAGTATAGTGTGTGTAGCTACAAGCCCTAAAAATACTGTACTTTACAGATGTCCAGTGAATATAGTGTGTGTAGCTACAAGCCCTGATAAATACTGTACATTACAGATGTCCAGTGAGTATAGTGTGTGTAACTACAAGCCCTGATAAATACTGTACATTACAGATGTCCAGTGAGTATAGTTTGTGTAACTACAAGCTCTGATAAATACTGTACATTACAGATGTCCAGTGAGTATAGTGTGTGTAGCTACAAGCCCTGATAAATACTGTACATTACAGATGTCCAGTGAGTATAGTGTGTGTAGCTACAAGCCCTGATAAATACTGTACATTACAGATGTCCAGTGAGTATAGTGTGTGTAGCTACAAGCTCTGATAAATACTGTACATTACATATTTCCAGAGAGTATAGTGTGTGTAGCTACAAGCCCTGATAAATACTGTACATTACAGATGTCCAGAGAGTATAGTGTGTGTAGCTACAAGCCCTGATAAATACTGTACATTACAGATGTCCAGTGAGTATAGTGTGTGTAGCTACAAGCTCTGATAAATACTGAACACTACAGATGTCCAGTGAATATAGTGTAAGTAGCTACAAGCTCTGATAAATACTGTACATTACAGATGTCCAGTGAGTATAGTGTGTGTGGCTACAGGCTCTGGTAAATACTGTACATTACAGATGTCCAGTGAGTATAGTGTGTGCAGCTATACGCCCTGATAAATATTGCACATTACAGACATCCTGTGGTAGGATTTCGCACCAAAGTCGCAAAGTTATCAAATTTAACTTTGGTAAGTAAATAATGCAGACTGTTGTTATTTGCCTTCACGAACACCAAAGCGGGTTCGACAATGATCAAGACATAATTCTCAACTATTGTAGGAGTGTTTTGAAAATTTGCAATTGCCGGCAGTTGATACACATTCGCTACTTGAGTATGTTGCGGACTTTCAGATCTAACTGACTCTTCAGAAAGAATTCTCCAGTATGCAGAACTCACACCACGGTTTTGTCGCTCAAACATCTCTAACTGTAAACGCATGTCTTTGAATTCTTTCTTTGGCACAAACACTCGACACTGGGTATATTGGGGTATATCCTCCACATTTATGACATCGAGGACAAGATCAATATTTGGCTTTTTCTCTTTATTTAGTAACTTAAGCTAGGTTTCAGCATCCTCGGCAGGACATGCTACAATAAGAGCTCCCTCACTACTGAACAAACAAGAATTGGCGCGGGGATAATATTCAGGTTTATAGCAACTGACAATACTGCCGGAGATGAATTCCTTGATGTGTTTTGCCTGTTCTTCTGACAAGTATCTCCTTGGAAATTCCTTTGGTACAACAGCTAACATTCTTGTTAATTCACCTGCAGAAATCTTCTGTTCTCCGATTTCTGACTAAAATATGAAACTCCCTAGACCCAGATGATATTGACAGTTCTTCAGAATACACCGGTATGGTAATTCGTGAAGACGCAGAGTTTGGTAATTCAGCCCTGAAAGTAGAACAATGATTAGTGTTTATTTGAATTGTGCTCTAAAATTGCCTTGGTGTCAAATATAGGCTCTTCACAATCATCATCATCATTTATTGCATTGGCGGGCCTTTAAGGCCTACAGCAGAAGACAAAAAGTAGAGAAACAGATTAAGAACTTGAAAAGAACATAGTATACTATAAATACGATTAAAAGAAAAGGGGAAAGAAGACGTCAAGTCACAGCACTGGAGTTATCGACAGCCCACGAGGATTGGCGCCATGGGTAAATTTGACCCGACCGTAAATTGAGTGTTCACGAGGTAATGGACATGTTACTTTTACAGGGTGACGTTCAAGGCTAGAAAAGGAGGCACTGTAAGTGACAGGAAATGAGGGCTGACCAAACGAAACTACAGAGCATTATTTTATCCTCGGTTCAAAGATACCCATGCGCCAGTCCTCGCGAGTTAAGGATTGTCTGAAGTCGATCCTTCCATCACGTGCTTGGGCGTTTTCCATCAGGTTGGGAATGAAGGACTCGGTATTGGAGAGACCCATCAGCTCAAAAGATGTGAGCAAACCACTGGAGCCTCGTGTCCTAATAATCCACTCTAACGCACCCATCAAAGTTTCACCTCCCGAACGGAGCATCTCAGCTGTGATAACACTACCTCCTCGAGCCTTATTGTTCTTGAGGGCCTTTAGTGCAACTCTGATTTCCTCCTCTGATGGTTCAGGAAATTCCACTCTAGCAAACTGCAACCACTTCTGAATTGTAGTAATTGTAGGATTACCATAATAGTCTACAGTAGGTTCTCAGAATGCTTTTTAAATAGGTTTTCCTGTTCAAAAGGTGGTACGTCACCAGTCTCATTCGTTAAGATCAATGCATGTTGTCGATAAGCACCCATAGCAAATCTTGCGATCCGAAAAAAAAGTGTGTGACGCCTTCGATTCTTCAACAGGCAACAACAGACTCCGATAGTGTTCCCGTTTCTTCGTCCGTATGAGTCGATCAGTGTTATTTCTTGCCTCATAATAAGCTATCCTTGTATCTTCCAAAAGTTGTACGAGCCATTATAACCTCAACACTGATCTGATCTCTACAGATCCTCCGCGTTCTTCATATAACCAAGGTTTACTTCTACTTTTTGGATGGTAAACAAGCTCTTCGTTTGCACTCACGGACATTCTATTCCGCAATGTTACCCGTGCTTCTTCCACGGTTTTAGGCTCAGTCGATATAGTGAGGAGCTCGCAATTTATCTTGATAGTGCTGTCTTGGCTTCATCTTCCAATTTTACCTTGTCAATAAATAAAAATAGATAAAAATACAGAGAATTAGAAAGTAAGATTCGTATGGGACATGAACTGTTTGTACACCGTTGCTCTGGCACTGTGTTGATTTATCAAACATTTAATTCCAGTTTACAATGCTGGGACGCTCTCTCCCCAAGGGTCATAGATAAGGAGGGCACAGTTATGCGTTATGAGTGAAGACCTCAACAGCACCTGCAGCGGAGGAGTCCTTTGGTACATTGTGGTTGGCGGAAGAGGCAACCCAGTGCTTGGGTTTGATATGAGTGTACCCTAGTTTGGGGACATATATCAGTCGTAGCATGTGTACCTCAGAGAGGCGACTACTAACTGTGTCTGTTCCCTATGCCAAGGGCGGCTGATAAATGGCCATAATTGGTATTGAGGGAGATGCTGGCAGCAGCTATAAAATGCTTGTCGACAGGCTATGTGACTAGCTGGCCGTAAAACATCCAGTCACAATCTCATGGAATGCTGTCTTTCAGATTTAGTGCATAAGCTAGGGCGTCCACTGTAGGCGAAGCGCGTTGGTAAGGCCCGGTCAACGTAAGACATATACAGGAGTTACCGACGCATGGACGGCTAAACAAGCTAGCCCATACAACCTGTCTTGTATCACTCCACGTTGGCACTATGTCTGGGTGGCACAGCGAATTGTCAAAGGCTGTCAAAATGAGACAGTGCAGTGCAGGAAACGCGATGGAGTGGACAGAAGTCGTGTGACATCGGATGCGGGTGCCAACTGATATACAATGGTACTCGTAGAGCAACCAGTGGCATTGTTACTGTCATATCAGCGATGTTTGACAGTTGTATTTCAAATGTGCTGTGATACGATGACTACTTGATGAAGATACATCGCAGATGGACGAAAAGTCTACTTTTCCAGTGCATACGCCCTACAGACATGTCTACCTGGAACGAGGGATGCCTCATGGGAGATGCTTGAAGAGAAGACGCCAAAGACTACCTGGTTATTGCTGGTGATCTAAACGGACATGTCGGCCACTGAAAGTAAGATCATGCAGCCCACGGTGGACATGGTTTATAGTCCAGTCAAATTAGATATAAAAAGGGGCCCGACCTTCCAAAGGTCATGTAGTTCTAATTTTGTATATGTTGTTTGGACCTCTGCCAATAGTAAAAAAAAAAATTTGCAACTTCGAAAGACCTGTGCTAGTTGTGTAATACCCAAAAAACACCTAACTTTTTGCACAATTTTCGGTTTTTGCTCAATGTTTTTTAAAATACGCATCTGCCAGAAAAACTCATATTTATCTTTTATAACCTAGATTAAATTTACTACAATTTGAAACCCAAGCGAATACTGTATGTTTAGTAGATCCCGAGATACAGTTCTTCAAAGATTGAATATTTTTCATTGAAGTAAAAATTGTTGGTTTTGGTCTCCTAATTTGACAAATATTACCAAAAATATTCATTCCATAAAAATGGATAGGCAATGAACTTGAAGTTTGTTTGTTTAGCTTTAATTTGAGCTCTGATTGGTACCGGTAAGCCTAATGCTTCTCTCTAAAGTGGCATGTAATAGAAAACCTTGAAGTATAGAAATCAGGAAATATGAACGAAAACAAGTTTTGAGTGCATCAGACATCAAGTATAGGGCCGATAATAATGATGTGTAATTTACGTATAATATTAACTCGTCCGAATGGCTTGTAGACGAGTGAGGTTCATTGTGTGTGTGAGAGCAAGCGTCGGGACCTCAACAAATTAAGGCGAAGCCCCTGAACAAAGAATCGACCATTCCCTCCTCCCTCCTACACATTCTTGTGTCAGTTTGCCGCGTAAATCGAAGAGTGAGGACAGTGAAGTGTTAATGTACTCGAATGCCTAGTGCAATGTCTATTCCTCCAGGCATTTGTTTTAAATGTCATAAGCCACTGAGGGAAGGCACAACCATTGTCGTAAAGCAAGTAGGTACTCGCTCACATTAACGTGAGTGTGAAAAGTGACCTTAATGAAAAGAAAATATTCTCTCGAAAACTTCAAGAGGAAGTAGGAAGAGTTACACTACTGCAAGCAATGTTAAAGCATCTGTTCGACGTAAAGGAGATTCTGATCTCCAACCATCCAGACCCTTAAGATCGTCAAGTGAACTCGGCAGGATATAACTGAAGAATTCATCAGGCAATAAAAAGAACTGCCCAAATCATGAAGAAATGATGTCCACAAAGTTGATAAGTTCGGTTTCAGGATAACATTCCTAGATGCAGCTGAACACCGAGGTGGCCAATGGGGAAAGAAAATTATACAGCGGCTCTCAAGTGTAAATAACTTGGTAGTTGCTGATACAAGATACCACGACTTGGGTAATAAAACGATATTCACTAAGCCATTAACAACTGGACAGAAGAGAGGACATCGACCGGCAATTGATGTAGATGAGGCATTGGAAGATATAGGCTATCCACTTACCCCTTGGAGAACTCTGAGGAACATCCGTCCTCAATAGATGATATATTGAAACAGTACAAAGGATATTTTCCTGATATCACAACTGTGAGATCTCATAAGTGTATGAAACCAATGAATATCCTCCATCCTGCGATTTCTTAGGCAATGTTAATTCAGCCATCCATGAATCGGTACAGTTGGTCTACTATTGTTTCATCCCTGAATCCGCACCGTACTACTGTTTTATGAAACCATTGTTCCGAAACACAAGCGTGCTGTACTTAACACTTGGAGAATTGATGTGTAGCTTTTTAAAATACCGTACTCTCAAATGAGCTGTACGACTACGGTCTTTCATCTCCTAACTCTTGTTAGGCCTTGGGACCTACTTACACAGAAAACTTGGTTCCAAGCTATAGTTGATGTATTCAGCTCTGGGATTTCCATGCACTTTAGTGAAGCAGCGCAGCTTGAAAGTTTTGCAATAAGGAGGTCACAATCCTCACCACCTATTGATAAAGGAGCTCTCATCCAGCTTGTCTTTGACAAAAAAAAAAACAACTTCTAGAACTGGCAGAACTTTTCCTGCTTCTAGACTCCAGTAACGAAACCATAGCAAAAGCTGGGGAGAAGTGCTTTGTGGCTTTGTACGGGGTGATTTCCTAACAGACACCATGAATAACCTTCCTTACCAACTATTTGTTACATTTGCAGCCAACACAAAAATCCATCTTGCTTGCCTGCCCCCAGCAGAGGATGCCGCACGCCATCATGATTACAGAACTTACAACCAAGTTAAAAAGTAGTTTGGGGTCAATACAAATCTTACAGATTGGTGGTAGAAGCTAGATGATCAAGGTCCTATCCCTATCACTACAACTATGGATCCTGAACCTCAGCTCCTACTGCACATGATTTCCTGCAATTGCAGAAACGGTTGCAGCGGCGGTTGGAGTTGCCGTAAGACGAACTCAAATGCTCAGCCCTTTGTCAATTTTGTGGTGGAAAAATTATGTAAAAACGTGCAATTTCTTCAGCTAGAGGATTCTGACAACAAGGAAGAAGTCCCCATCGCTAAATTGATAGAACGGAAAAACGAGCCTGTGCCTACTGTTAGTTCGAGAACTCCTCCAATGAACGTGCACCAACATCAGAGGAAGATTTTTCGAGACCCAGGCTATCAAAACAAATGGAATTACGATGGGGCCTGTTGCTTCATACATGTAAAAACTTATCTGAAACGTTACGCTTTCCCTTGTATTAAAACAAAATAGTACCTATGTGAACTGATTTCTTTCAATTTTTTAAAATTCAACTTTTGTAAGAAGCACTTGGCCTACAGGTACCGTCAGAGCTCAAATTGAAGCTAAACAAATATCTTTCAAGTTCATTTCCTGTGAATTTTCTCATAGAATTAGTATTATTGATAATATTTGTCAAATTGGAAGACCGAAACCAAGAATTTCTACTTTTATGAAAAAATATTCAACTTTGAAGAACTGTATCTCGGGATCTACTAAACATACAGTATTCGCTTTGGTCTCAGATTGTAGTAAATTTAATCTAGTTTACAAACGTTACGTATGGTGTTTTCTGTCAGATGCATATTTTAAACGACATTGAGCAAAAACCAAAAATTGTGCAAAAAATTAGGTTTTTGGGTATTACACAACTAGCACAGGTCTTTCGAAGTTGCAAATTTGTTTTTTTTTACTATTGGCAGTGGTCCAAACAACATATAAAAATTAGAACTACATGACCTTTTGCAAGGTCGGATGTCAAATTTGACTGGACTATTAGAGGATAAGAACGTCGATGGCCAACGAATCCTTAATTATGCAGAAGCCCCTGCATGACCTGGTAATCACGAACACTTGGTTCAAGAAGCATAATTTGCATTGAATTACATATTACAACGGCACGCAGGTGATGGGAGTAATGTCAGGAGGGTACTATTAAGGGGACAATATACTAAAACTCCATGAACTTCGAGGAAAATATTAAAGTTAGGTTTATAACACTAAAAATACCCAGATATGTCCTCTATCAAAAAAGTTTTTTTATTTTTTAAGTGCCGCCATTTTTAAAGTACTCTTCACCTCGTCTAATTGGCAATGCGGTGGCAAGATATTGTTTCGGCTGCGCGGTTGCTTCATCACCTCGCTGCGTGATTCAAAGACCGCCTCGGGCTACCTCCTGCCCCTGTGTTAACCAGCGGTTTGCGCAACAAGAAGACAGGCAGTAACAAAGAGACCGTCTCGAACCTTCGTGGCCCACCCGTAATGGAATTCTCGAGTAACCGTGAATCCTGGTCTGCTCTGGAAACATCCATTGAGTCACCAGCCCCGCTATATAAAGCGACCTGGCCAGCGAGGGACGGACTGTGGTTTTGAGCGAGTGTGTTTCACTGTGCGACAGAGGTCATTGTGGTGAAGTGCTGTGTGAATTGCGAAACTCAGTGGGCTGTTCCCTAGCCTGCGGAGAGCGAAGCCGTGTGCGGTATTCATGCATTTAGTGGTGAGTGCCAGACTATCGTAAATAACTGTAGCTTGTGTACTCAAGGAAGTGTTGCAGGTATTTCTACCGAGGCCACCGGTCTCATTAGCGAGGGATAAACTGCGTGAGCAAGTGAAAGGACGAATATCCTCCATAAGGGAGCAAACACGAAGAAAGACAGCTAATTGTTTCTATTTGCTTATTGTGTGGTGTAACTTTCTGACCTGCAATAAAGCTAATATTTCTTTAAAGGACCATTTGTATTGTGCTTTACCTACTTTGATCCAATTAACGAACTTGCTACTAGGGGTAGCACGTATCAATATTATGTGTTTCTCGCGTCTTTATTCTTGGGATTTTAAATGAAATTGAAGAATCGACTTGCAGATGTGATATTTTGCATCGCAATGCTCAGTTGTTATATTACGTGATCCATTATTAGTGAATAACCACGGTTTCACGCCTTGCGCTGAAATTAATTTCATAATATTACTTATTTTTATAGTGCTTGGCTACTGGTTGTAATGAATTCAACGCATGCTATTTTTAAGTTGAGTATGTAACCCTTATTTATATTGCATATGTAGTAAGGATGGCACCCTACCCGTTTTGTTAGTAAACAGTGAAATTGGTGGTTGTGTTTGGATTGTGCTGTTTCAGAATCTTTCTTTTGTGAACTTTCGTATATGTATTTTCTGTAATTGTATTATCAAGAATGCCTAGGAGTAGGAGATGTCCTAGAAAACGGCCGTCGAAGAGAAGTTCAGCAGGTTTGTCTGTTCATTATAAGGTTTCAGCAACATGCCTGTTAATTATTGGCCTATTTCATGTCCTGAAATGAAACATACTGATGGGGAAGACAGTGTGATTTGCTCTTCTGATAGTACCGAATGTAATTCGAATGATTCTGATACAATGGGTGAGAGTGAAATTAGGCCAACAGCCACTGAGAAGAAACTGGCAACATTCTCTAATTTCAGGCCTGAAAACATAGATGCAGATGACTGGGGGAATGGTAATTTTATTATTGTGCATAATTCTGCACTTCAGGGACATGTTAAGGGATTGTTTCGCAGTCTGTGTTTAACTCGATCAGTGTCTGTTGAAGTGAGAGAGAAAGTAGTCTGAAGGGCATACCTATGGTGCAGGGCAGTTCTAAACTCAGTGAAGTTGCATAGATTTTTATTTTGCATTTTATGGCTTAGCAAAATTTTAATCTCTTTCATAAAAAAAAGTTCCTTGCCATGCAGCTTTTGTCTGATAACAAGTAACAATTTACACAGAAGTAGCTAATAGTTGGTGCACAAATATTAGTATGCATTTTGCTGTGGAAGGTGATTCAAAATTATTTTTGAACTACCAAATTCTGTTTGCACTAATATATTTTTTTTAAATTTCAACATTACATTTAAAAAAATCTACATGCTAATGTATTTGTCACACAGCTAACTGTGCCACTAACTTTTGTTAGCATACCGTAGCTATTAAGAAGGTTTGTGAAGTATTTGGTACCAATTGGTAAATGTTGTTATGCAAGGGCCTTTTTTTACGATGGTGGTAGAATGGCATTTAAAAAATTCCTACTCAAAGAGTTGTATATGTACAATATTCAAACTTTATAATATTACTATACTTGAAGAGAGATATCTCAGAGAAAAATAGGTAAGAATGCATTGAAAAATATAGAAGTTAGAAATTTCAGTATAGTGTCCCCTTAAAGAACAGATAAAAGGATAAATTAGAAATTAACCTGTTAGATGAGGCTATCTTCATCAGCAGACTCAGATCGTGGAATCATGTGTTGAGAATGTGTAAGAGGTTATGGAACTCTGCAATGGAGTGTAAAAGAAACACAGGTAGACTAACTAGGTGATGGTTCAAGGGGAGAGGCTTACTGAGGGGCTCAGTGGAAGAACTAACTATCACAACCGGAGCACATTTGGAAATAAGCAAGTTTTTATTAAATCATGTACATTATGGAACTTACAAGTGATATAATATTGATATTGGCTCTTGTGTCATTCGATGTGGTACTAGTCTAGAAAATAAGTAACTCATAAATAAGAATAAAACCATACAGATGACCTTCCGGAAAGCCGGACATGTATCAACTGAAGACAAATTCCTAGCGAAGTAAAATCCGTTGGAAATAGTAAACTCATTCAAATACTTGGGCGTGACACTGCGGATTACAGTAAAATCCTTCCGACCGCACACTAAATCAAGAACATTTCTTCAGTGATACCCTCACGTTTGTATCGTTCTTCTTCTATAATCCTTAAATTTAAAAAGAGCTTCGAGAAGAAAGTACAATATACAGTAGTCTACACATCTTCCTGATTTTCAGTTATTCATCATTTCGCACACACATTATCCTTTTGTTTTATTATTGTGGCTATGGAGTAGTTGTTGTTGTGTATGTTAGGTGGAGAGACCAACCATGAGGAAACCTGCAACAGTCAGATAAACTGATGATGATTTACTCACATCATGGGCGCCCGCAGGGAGGGGCAAGGTGGGGTCGTGCCCCCTCCCACCTAGAATTCCGAGAATGTTGATATTCGATTGGTCATTTTCAACAGTTAATTCATAAATTGAAGTTTCTGATAATCAACTGACAAATGTCACAACAGAAAACTTTTTTAATGTTGCTGACATAGGCTAATATGTATTTATATTCAAAAATATATGGTTCTAATGATGTCATGCACTAGACCACCAATGGAAACATCGCTACTTTTTTTCAATACGGTTACCGGTATGCCTACAGTAGTGTAAATACCATATGTTTTCCCAACACTATCAAAAGTGGTTGGGCTGGCTACTATTTTCGCCACCTCACTGACAGTGACGATATGAAAGCACGTTCAGGAGATATGTTCATACATTGCAACACCGATAGAAGATTTCAACCCCTAAAATGAGGTTTTCTTTGCTGACTAGTGAAACACTGGTCCCTTAAGGTCACGCTTACAATATAGGGTCATTTACTGTATTCAGGCCGCTAATTACGGGGGAACAAACAAGGCAGCTGCCCAGGGCGGCAGGTTTTAGGGGCGGAAGAAAATCTTGAAAACTGTATAAAACCGCTTGGGCATTAAACGCCAAGATATTAACGTTTAACCCCCTCCACACACACACACAACACATACAAACAAGAGAATTATTCATTGTTGCACATTTACCACGTTGATTATTTAAGGAGACACAAAACAGATTGTGTTAGTCATCTTGGTGTTCTTGTTTTTGAATCTGACTTGAAAGTGAAATTTGACTAATGAAATCCTAATCTTGTTTGCAAATGACAAGGCAGGAAGTAATCCCCTTGTTATTTAAATAATTGGTGTTTTGTTTTTACGTATCGCTTTTTTTTAGTGCCGGGAGTGTCTGAGGACATGTTCGCCAGAGTTTGTAGCTGCTTGTATGCGGACATCCACGGAGTGAGCTACAAGTACCGTCGCGTGTGGAGTGTTGTCTGGGGAGGAAAGCGTGAATGTAAGGACGAGGAATGGAAGGTAGCGGCTGTGGCTCATAGTTAGGGACCAACCCCGGCATTTGCCTGGAAGGAAGATGGGAAATCAAAGAAGACCATCTTGAAGGTTGCCGGCGGGGGGATTCGAACCTCCTCGCCTCCCGGATGTGAACGACTGCCTGCAGCCACACCGTAACGACCGCGGCTAACTTCTTTTTTTGCCAGTGGTTGTGTATAATATCTTTTAAATTTTAATGCAAATTATTTGCATTAAGATTGTTTTCAATTTGTAATTTCAGTAAACATATATGTACAGTGTTTGTCACTCATAGCTCAATACACGCTCATTGAATAAACATCCCCATATGTTAAGGACGCTGTAATAAATCTACATATTTTAATTCGGGGGTAGCATAGATTCTCCCCCAGAGGCTTCAGGAGCCCTAAATACGGGCCTGACTGAGTTGTACACTCGTCGAAATTTGCGTCATTCTGCCTTACTGCGATCGTTATTCATGCTGCGAAATAAGGTATACTGTATTTTTTTAAATTCAAGATGTGCCATAGTACTGTGGTCCATTTCTTGAGAACAGAGCAATTATTGCTACAAATGAACAGCAATCTACCATTGTTGTAGATTCTTAACCTGTAGGCCGCACTCTCAATCGAATGTAGACGGTACATCAGTTGAGACAAAATGGTGAATTCAATACTGATATACTTCGTAATGTTGTAGGCTATATGATTCCAATGGAATCTTCTTGCAAGGCAATTTCCTATGCCCAACATGTAGCCTACTTATATGAGCGGAGAAGCCAATTTAATCCTAATTTAATTGGGCCTATAGTCGTATTGACCGACTGAAAGTTACAATTCAATATAGATCAATTAGGTGATCAAGCCAAAATTCAAGGGGGGATTTATAATGATGTGCTTCTGAAAGAAGAAAATTACAGAACAGGCTCTTAACTCAAGGAACATTAATGTGACATTCTTAAGTACGAATGTATAATAGTTAAATGATCCCGCGATGTTTGTCGTTATCAAAGCGACTAAGTAAGAAGTACCGAACATGATTTAGTGAGTTTTATATTTTACTTAACGGTCAGAAATAATCAAATGAAATATTTTCTTTCTAAAACGAAAATTTGCTGAAACCATGGGCGTCACAAGTACGAGTAACGTACAATACGAATTTATCAATTCGCACAAAATTCATTATGCTAAGAAGAGAAATGCAAAGTATTCCTGACAGCTTGTTAAGCAGAGGAAAAACGTGATGGATCTGCTGTAAGGGCCAGTACAAACTAGACATTTGGAAACAGTGCTATTGGAATTATTAGGCAGATTCATACGTAGGGATAGTTCCACAGTTTAATTTAACTCAGTAATTTGAAAATATCTGAAAATATGTCTTCCAGCTACTGTATTTATAAAATAGGCGAACTGGATTTACATTAGCATTTTAAGAAACTGCTTGACTTTTATATTATTGTCGATACATGGTGATATCACTATTTTTACCTGTTTTTAAGAACTGAACATTATGACAATGAATCACAAAAAAAAAAGAAACGCGAATTTCCATGACAAAAATTGTGAACTAAAACCAAAACATTCCCCTCAATCGTGCCATAAAGCAGCCAACGGTTTCAGACCAGTTAAATAATGAATTACACGAAGCAAGTAAGAAATGAAAAGAGAATGGGGGGGGGGGTTATGAAATGAAAATTATAACTTGGCCCCCCTCTGGAAAAAATCCTGCGGGCGCCTAGGACTCACATTATGTGAGTATTTCCTGCAGAACTTACAGCAAAGCTATCCACAAATAATCACCAATACCCCAAGTTAAAGAAATGAACTATCACTCTTTTATGCTGACGAATCCTACAAAGAAAAAAAAAATCGGGAGAAATACTTCAAGAACTTCATGGAAACACAGATATTTTTGAAGAGACTTACAAACTTTTTCTTTAGTACTGGCAATTCCTTCTACTAGTGCATCAGTGGAACGCAGTTTTTCTTGTTTCAAAAGACTAAAAACGTTTTCAAGAAATACAATATCACAGTCCAGACTTGCATCATTGACTATCATCACCATACATCGTGAATTGTTGCTGAAACTAATTGAAGACCAGCCCTTCTACGTGGACATCGTAGATAAGTTTGCCAACCTTAAGGAACGGAGGATTGATTTAATCTATAAAAAATATGTGTGTTTTGACTTTTTTAGTACGGTGATTTATATTTTGTTAAGTATTAGCTTTTTAGCAGATTAGAATTCAAATACGAAAAGGAATATGTTAATATTCACAACCGCTGTACCGCTGAAATTGAGTTTGGCTTTTTACCTGCTTTCTCCTTTACGAGCCGCCACTGCCATCGAAAGAAACGATCAATTTCACGTAGTTCCTACGTTTGCTACCAAATGCTACCGCCAACGACACCTAGCTGCGAACTTGGATGTTAGATGCCACCGCAACCAGCACCTGGCGACGAACATTGGAACTCAATGAGCATTAATCAAATCTTACCTACAAATTTAGCTTCACACAATTGAAGTTAGTGGAAGGTTCTCTTACATGACATGGGCCCACCGGCTTTACTTCCCCTCCGAAGAAAGACGTACTGAGGGATTTTTAACGCACTAAAAAACTGACGACTTTGGCCGGGTTTGAACCCGCGATCTTGGGCATAGAGGCTCAGCATGCTACCAACTGCGCCGCCGAAACCGCCTAAATACCGGTGAGTGGAAGGGGTTGTTTCATTCTATGCAGAAAGTTTGGCGTCAGTTATGTGAGCGATCAAATGGAAACATTTTGGTTGATGTGTCAAGAATAATTAATGTAGAGAGAAAAATAACCTAATTATTAGAGCAAATTTAACTGTTGATAAGGTGAAAAACGAGTCCGTTTCAGAAGAGCCGTATTTCTTTTCAGCACAAGTTCCTTCCTTATTAATACACGACCCATCTGTTTCCAAAGAAGTGAAAATATGTGACTCACCTTGTTGCCAACATAATTTATTACACGCGTTCTCTTGGTCAATCGCCGAATAGCCAGCCCCGGAATAAAATCTTGTCGTTAGTTACAACTCATCCTTGGAGACATATTAAGGAATAGTTATTCCGATTAATAACCCGAGTTCGTAAAACTGGGCCTAAGATAGGAGCCATCCCGGTATTTGTCTGGAGTATAAGTGGGAAATCACGGAAAACCACTTCCAGGATGTCTGAGGTAGAAATTGAACCCATCTCTTCTCAGTTTTCTTTCTGACGAGGCTGATTGTAACTACGAGGCCATCCGCCTCTCTTGACACAAATTAAATTACACAAATTTGGAATACGTAGCTAAATTTTGAGGTGGCAGCCGAAATATTAAAAAAGACCTAATAATTATAACAATAAACAAAATTATGGAAGAAAAAAAATTCAATTTTCAATAAAGAACAATGTCTTTGAGTAAATAAACCCTTATAAAGCAGATGATGAGATCAGCAGCCACCGCGTCATCGGCTAATATAAGTTTGAGGGTCATCCGCAAACCAAGGTTTCTTCGTAAGTCGGCAAGATCCACACACTCGATTAAATTGTGGGCCACGGTGAACACGGCACTACAGGTACAAAGTGGGGGGTCTTCCCTTCTCATCAGGTACGAGTGGGTGGATCTTGTATGAACTATCCTGAGCCTATACTAAATAGCGGATTCCCTCCGTGATCGTAAAGAGCTCCGTCACACGTGAGTAGTTGCCTTGATCAAACTCAGTTTGTTGGGCATTGGGTCAGCTAGCCACTGACTCTCCCAAAATGTCAGTTCTTGTCGGCGTAACTAAGAGCGAATATCTCTAGCGGGTACCTCCATTGGTCGAGGTGGTAGTGATACCGCCTCTTTTGGAGCTTGATCCGCTAACCCGTTCCAACCCTCAGACCAGAATTAAATTTCTTGGCAGAGCCGAAAATCGCACCCGGGCCTTCACTGATGAAGCAGCAATTGGTTACTGTACTCAATCCACCCAGCGCAGCGGTGACGTAGATGGCAACCATTCACTTCTCACAGAGCACCCACGCACAAGCGAAGGACGGACTGGTTCTTTTATTAACCCCTTTCTTACTTGTGTATGTTGTAAGGGTAGTTGTGTAGTTCGCCTGAGAAATCACGTGGTGTCAGGAACCGCGCGCATCGTGTCAAAACCACACGCTGAAGAAAGTTTTAACCGGCCGGGATATTATACGGAGCCCATGTAGCAGGCTATCTCAGTAGGCTTATCCGTGTATTGAAACCTTCAGCCTGGTAACGCCTCACCTATTATTAGTGCCAATCGCGGAAGAGTGGTTGGTTGGTTCCTCAGTTTAGGGGCTGCGACAACGCGGTCATGTAGCCCCGTGTACTGTGGGTGTGTACAATCTGTCTGATAACCGGTGTTAATTGTGATGGCTGTATTAGTGTGTGTTATCTGATAAAAGTAAGAACTGCAGACAATAATTTCAAGTAGGCTAGTTCCTACTTTTGCTACCAAATGCTACCGTCCACGACAACTAGAAATGCGGACTTGGCTACTAGTCTGCATCGCAGTCAGCACCTGGCGGGTACTAATAGAGCGTTATCAATTCTAACCTACAAATTTTGGCTTCACACAAGTGTAGTTAGTGGAAGGATCTTTTTGATGCCATAAATCATGACGCCACCGAAGCCGCCAATGATCCAGTCACTATGGGTAAAGGAAGCTGGTAATTTTCCTAATGTAACGAAATCCGACATAAAAGAGAGAACACGAGGACGGACGAAAGAAACGAGAAGGATGCCCAGACGTCTACGTTATCAAACAATCTTGAAGCCAGGTGTGATACTTGTACCATTTAGAGCAGGGGTTCCCGACTGGTGGTACGCGTGGGTGATACGATAGTTCACAAATACAGGAGAAGAATGTATCTGCATTTCCTATATTCTCATAATGTTTTGAAGAAAATGAAATATCTCCAATGCCAGATGTGGTTGCTGATATTGTTTTAGATCCCTTAGTTGGGGGGTAGTTTGGGATAAAACACTTGTGTCACTGTGCTAATTTGGAAGGTAGTTCCTAGGTGAGAGTAGCTTCCCGTAGCTGGGAGAGCTTACTAGTGTAGTGTGTTGTTTAGTGTTTAAACGCTAGGGGGTGTTCCTGCAAAGATGCAAGTGTTGGTTAGGGGATGGACCTCTAAATACAGGCTACTATACTGGCCTGCCAGCTGGACGGGATGAGTAATACAATAGGCGTGCTTATGTCAGCGGCTCGACGTTATGTAGTCGAGTCGCGTGCGGGGAAATACAATGCAGTCTGACCAAGCAGTTACTGGCTACTACGGTCACGGTCAATCGTGACGAAAGTCAGGAAGGGTATGAGGATATGAAGAGGAGTGTAATTATCAATGCAAGTGTAATTTACTGACCATGTGTTTATTGGTCAGTGAGTGTGAATTTGTAAGTCCCTCTTGGGGGAATGTAGACAATTATACAAGTGGTGTGTACAAAATTATGGGTGGGTGTTTACAAAATAAAGGAGTCTGAGCACTTTGCTGAATCTCACCTGATGATGTAGCTGGAACAGGCGTTGGCTAGGGCCGCTGGCGACGCACTGAGTAGTACTGATAATGGCTCCAGTTTAGGACTCCACTTCTTATACTTTTAGGTGCTGCATGGTCAGCATTACGTCACTGTGGCTGCCCCAGTTAGTTGTTGATGTAGATGTTTATGTATGTGTTTCAAGTAGTTGGCTAACCTCCCGGGCTGGGTGGCCGCCTCTTGCTGTGTAAAGATAATGTTCTGGTCTTATGATGTTGCCAGTTGGGGTGGTTTTAGTAAAAGATGGGGGATGGCTTTCAGGGGTACTGCCCCCCCCCCGGGGCTGTACAATATCATTGTTCACTTGGAACCCCTTCAAAAAAGTTTTAATAAATATTTTTCCGAAGACTATTCCAAATTTGATTGGATCAGAAATCCTTTTTCGAGAACCTCACCAAATGAGTTGAAATTAAAAGAAAGTTTTATCGATCTAACCGAAGATAGTTCAATGATAGACAGTTTTAAAGAGAAATCTTTAATTAACTTCTGGATTGGATGTAAAACAGAGTACCCAATGATCATCCGGCAAGCTCTGCTATTTTTGATGGCATTTGTTACAAGTTACTTGTGCGAGAGTGGATTGTATGAACATTTGTACAACAAAAATAAACATAGAAACAGAATAAGTGTTGAAGAGGACATGAGAGTGAAGTTTAGTTCAATTACTCCTGATATTGATATTTTAAACAGGCAAACAACAACAATGTTTAAATAACAATTAGCAAGAAAAAATTAAATAAATTGTTATCTTGATAAAGGGTTGAAAATAAAAACAAATTCAAGTGCATTAATAATTAAATATAAAGTTTCCTTAGTAAATTATAAAAAAGAAAAACATTGGTTGCGCGGAGAAACAAAACCTTATCCGCAACCGCACGACTGTTATCCAATAATATTTTAATTAGATAAAGCATAAATTACTAAAGCGACATATTTAGACATTTGAGGAAAACATCGTTCCCTTAGGCTTTGTGTGTCATGTGCTATGTTTAAAATGAATGATACACAGCCAGAATTGCAACCCTTTCCTGTTTGGAGTGTTAATTATGCTTAATGACATAATTTGAATGAGATTAGAGTACCGGTATTACATTATTTTGTCATGACAAAAGATACAGACTACGGGAGAATATATTGCCATAAACATTCGGGTTCTAATAATGATATTAAACAAAAGTTCGGATTATATTCTAAAAACTATCCCAAATTTTCCCCAAACATTATCCGCACCTTATTCGCTATCCGTATGGCGAAAAATTTTGCAGATATCCTCATCCGCGCACAGCTTCAGCACTTGGGAACATTTCCGACATTAAATATATGTTTCAAAAAACATAAAAATAGACTGTTGGTAGGCCAAAATATCTAAAAATTTCAAGTGGCACGCAGTGGCTAAAAGGTTGGGAACCCCTGATTTAGAGTCTTCAGCAATTTTAGGGGTGGAACATCGAGGTCATCTGCCCTTCTTAAGACGGATAAAATGGTTCATTTGTTTTTAAAATGTAGAGGAAGTTGCCTGAAAAATTATAGCAAAACAAACCTGTACGGCATTTCGCAAAAGAAGCAGATCCTTGAGTAAAAACACACTAGATAACTAACTCACTCAATTATTAAGTTGATGACGCGATTAGCAGTCATCTGCTAATATAAGATGTGAATAACAAATAGATACAGGTAATAATAATAATCACGATTAAGGTCCTATGTAACACTATTATCCTCCAAGCTCGGCATCACCAACGGACTCTGTGAGGGATCTTTCCTCTACCGCCGGAGCTGAACACAGATACATCTAGGAAGTCTGAGGTGGAATCGAAGTCGGAACCTGTAGGAGTGAATTGTGGTGTTACAGGAGAATGTCGAATAGTTATGGGAGTTATAATTCATGATCATGTAACTTATTGGTTTTAAGCTTCAATTCAAGTCATATTTCATAAATGAATTTCGTTTCTAAATATGTCAAATATGTATTTATTAAGTAATTAGAGAGAAAAATAGGCGTGGCGTTAATCTTAGGTGTTATTAATTGATTTAAGGTATTTGCGTCATGATATTCATAGAGCCCTGCGTACTTGGGTGTGTGGGGAATTTGTCCGACTGTGTTACTCTGATAGCTGCATTGAAAATCCACAGCCTGCTTCCAGTCTCCGACTGGGTCAGGAATGGAATGAATTAAGCCCCCATCTAGCGGCGAGGATATGGACTGTGCCGGCTGCCGAGGCCTGACGCACTCCTCTGGGGAAATGATTAAATGTATGACAGATGAAATGAAATGATAGTGGAGAGTGTTGCCGGAATGGAATTTTGACAGGGAAATCTGGAGTACCGGTACCCGGAGAAAAACCTGTCTGCGTCCGTTTTGTCCAGCACAGATCTCACATGGAGTGACCGGGATTTGAACCACGGACCCAGCGGTGGTGATAGCTGCATTACGGTGTATAAATTACATAAGGATCTGGAAGGAGGGGGTCGTGGCACTAAGATAGATACCATCCCAGCATTTTCCTGGAGTAAAAGCAGAAAACCACTTCCATGCTGGCTGCGGTGGGAATCGACCCCCCCTATCCTCAGTTTTGCCTCACGATGCTGAATGTACCCGTTCTAGCCCTTAGACCAGCATTATATTTCTTGGCAGAGCAGGGAATCCAACCCGGAGAATGCTAGCCACTACACCACGAAGTGAATAATTCTGGCATTGATTGTTTTTCCCAAGAATTTGTATAAAATGGATGTGATTGAGATTGGTCTAGTTTTGAATGTTTTGCATGTACAACGTTGGCTATAGACTATTCCATTTGCCTAAGGAATGTGAGATGAAGTAAATTGCAGCAAGGCCGTAATTCTTGAGAATTTTAACCGGTACAAAGTCCGGTCCTGTTATTAAGAAGCGACTCGATTTCGATCATTGCTCAGCGGCGGAGGTGGTCTGAAGGGCCAGTGTATTTCCGGGCTCATTCATGTTTCCTTGAAGTTTGTATTTTAAAAGCTTGCGCTATGTTGTTGCTATAAAAACAAATACCCTGTATTTCGGTCCCGTTATGCTGGAATTTACTGGGTGCGGTGGTGCCACATTTGCTATGTATGGTTTCCAGAGCTGCCCAGTTTCCATAGGCACTTGTTGTAGCCAGAGTTTACCAATCTTTTAATCAGTTTTTCTTCAAACAGTTCAATATTACAGGTTATTAAAAATATCCGATAGGTTAAAAAGCCAGAGTGTCGTAAGCGCCACTTTGTTGAAACATGAGGTTAAGACACAGATGCACTTGACAGGGCGGATGGCACATGCTGGCTAAGTATCATAAGCGAGCATGCCTGCAAACATCTAAAATATTGAAATAATGAATGCTATCGCAAACACCACTCTCTCTTAACCCACCAGCAAAATATCGTAAGCGGGCGACAACATTATCTTAAGCGACAGGTCCAGTTGTCGTATGCACCTTATACATGTATCGTATGATGACGGCTGAATCGTCTAACGAACGTAAGCGACATCCCGCCTTATAGGAGTGGTCAGAAGAAAGCATTATGTATTAATAGTCGTGTAGAGCTCATTAGGCTATTGCTATTCAGCACGTTGCGTATCTGGCTTGTGTATTAATTAAAACAGTGCCATGTATGCTAATTCGAGAGCATTCAAAATACTTCACTGTTCTTCACCACGTCTGCCTTGTGGCGTAGTGGCTAGCTTTCAATTCATGTCACCTTGGAGGCCTGGATTCGATTCCCATCTCAACCACCCTTGAAGTTGTTTACCGTGGTTTCCCACTTCTACTCCAGGCAAATGCCGGGATGGTTCCTTATGTAAAGCCACGGCCGTCTCCTTCCCAATCCCAGTATTCAAATACAAATACACCCACTAATACAGACATCTCAATTACACAGGTTATCAGACAAATTCTACAGTGTCGCTAAGCCCCTAAATCAATCAACTATAACTGTTCTTCACCTCATCACACTGACATCCAAGACTGGAAAATCGACTGCACAATCATCCCTTCCACTACAGCCGATGGAGCATCATTCAGAATATCAGACGTAAATACAGTGATGTTCCAAAATAATTCCAATGAAATACCGATAGTCATTAGTTTGGATTATAAAGGGCTCAAGTCAACCTCAATCAGAATTGGAAACTGTCGAACGAAACAGTCGGTGACTGTTGTGCAAGAAAATTGTAACAGATCAAGATTATACCCTGAACGTCTTATTATATTTGAACAGTTCTGAGATTTGGCAGGATTGTGCTCCAAGACCATCATTAATGAAGAGTACCGTACCTCAGTGAATTTATGGCAATTCCCACAGAATCCAATGTTAAAGACGATCTACCAGAGACCGATGAAGAAGATTAAATTGATCAAGATTCCTTGTTCAGAACTGTCCTATTTCAATTTCCATTCATTGTAATAACTTGAGAAAAATGTTAATAATATTTCTATTTAATAAGTCGTGTCCCTTTCTGAAGGCATTTTGTGTTATCTTTAGATCAAATATTACAGTATTTTGAATCTCCTATTTTCGTACTTCGATAAAGGCAAAAGTTATATTACAGTGCACAGTGACCTGTGTGAAATGCTTGGCAATACTACACTGGTAAGGTTTTAAGCATAAATAATACTTCTAATGTGTAAAGTCTATGTGGCGGGTGGTTTTTACGGCCGGATGCCCTTTCTGACGACAACCTCATGAGAGGAGATAACGAGAGATAATATCGTATGGCCTCGATGCCGGGTGCAAGCTTTGTTAATTGCGTCCAGAGGGCAGCTTGCATATCAAATTTTGTTGTTCCTTGCAGCGCTATGAAGGCCAAGGAGGTTAGATATCCTAGCTCCTTGACGCGATACCGCTTTCTAGTAGAGAAATTAGGAACTTTGTGTTGGCAGAAAATCCCGAGATTAATTTTGCCATTGCGAACGCGGCCTACTGAATTCATATGGGTTCTTTAACATGCCAACAACGTATGACATGCGTGTCATGATTTTTGTCGCCTTTCAAAAATCACTTACCACGGCCAGGAGCGAATCTGCAAGCTTGGGGTTGGTAGTCCGACACGATAACCACACACCCACCGTGGCAAGCAACGAGAGATAAAATTAATGCAGATGAATGAAACTGGGCAAGGATGTGGAAGGAAGCGGCCATGGTCTGTCAGGTACCTTCCCAGCATTTGTCTAAAGTTGAAAATAGGAATCCACGGAAAATGGTGGGGTTTGAACCCACGTCCCATGTCTACAGAGTCCGCAGAGACTTGGTCCCATGGCCTAGCGCTGCACGTTAGCGATAGTAGCTATCGCTGTCGGTTCGTTAACATACATATATACATACATTTAAATTCAAAAATATTCATTGGTTAGACGGTAGACCTAATTTGAAAGTGTGAGAACCGCCTCGTCAATACTGAGAAAATGGAGTTTAGTAAATGAATGCCTCTGATACCTTCTTCAGGGTAATTGAATGATATTTAAATGTTAAACTAGGTTGACAAAGGTAAAATAGAAAAGGATATCCTTATAAATTGAATTTAAATAAGATAAAATGAAAAGCTCACAAGTAGGTTAAATGTCATATAGACCTAATAGAAAAAAGATGATATTAAGGGTGTTATGAACTAATCAATAAATGAAAGCGCTATAGCATGCGGAGAGTTGAAGCCCTGACCACTCCCCCATACTAGCTCGGCTCCAGTGTTAAATGGAGCCTACCGTAGACTTATTTATTAATGGGATTTAACTATGATTCCCAGTAAAAGAATCGTGAGCCCGTAAAGTGCGAAGTTGTACGATATGTCGATGGAAATCAAGGAATATTTGTTCTTTGCTGGCTAGCGTGAAATGTACGGCAGTACACTCGAAAATCATGTAAACTGCCGTTAAACGTTTAATTTTACAATATAAAGTAGAGGTCGCCTCCGTAGCGTAGCGGTGAGCATGGTTAGCTGCCGCCTCGAAGGTCCTGGCTCTGCCACGAAATTTGAAAAGTGGTACGAGGACTGGAACGGGGTCTACTCAGCCTCGAGTGGCCCAAATGAGTAGAGGGGGTTCGATTCCCCCTCAGCCATCCTCGAAGTGGTTTTCCGTGGTTTCCCACTTCGTCTTCGGGCAAATATCGGGATGGTACCTTCTTCAGGGCCACGGCCGCCTCCTTCCCTCTTCCTTGTCTATCCATCCTAACCATCCCTTACCTTCCCTCATGAGGCCCCTGTTCGCTTTGCAGGTGAGGCTGCCTGGGCGAGGTGCCAATCCCACCTCACCAGTTGTATCCCTTCCGATTCGATGTTCCCAGCTCTAGGACACTGCCCGTAGCGGCGGTAGTGGTGAGTTCCCTCGCTGAGTCCGTGGGTTCCACCAACCTGGAGGGTAAACGACTAAAAAAAAGTAGAGAAATACACCGATCTAAAATAGAGTATAGTAGGCCTACTTGGGAAATGAGTGTTATACCGGTATGCAGTTTTTAGCCTAATTTTCAAATTTTGCAAAAATGAGAAAAATGTAGACTTATGAGATCGATCCGGGAAAATGTGTGTGTGTCTGTCTGTCCTTCTGTCTGTCTGGCAGTGTGTGCCCCCCCCCCCCCCCCTATCAACTCCTAACCGGCTGCAGCAATCCAAACCAAATTTAGTATGAATAAAGATGTATACCGGAATATCTCAAGCCCATATTTGAAAATGAACAGTGCTACCAACTGCTGAAAAAAGCACTAGAAATTTCAGCTCCATGTTGGATATCATAGAAGGTATGCATGGAAGCTATTCCAAAATTGGCACACACGTAGATAATATTATTTCATTTTAATTTCCAGGAGGCCATATATGACAGTGTTGCCAAAATAATTTTAAGCCTTCTGATAGGTCCAATTTTTAAATGCATATAACTTCTACACTATTAATTGGATTTCAACCAAATTTCGTATGTGCTCTGTGTAACATAACAGATATGACTATAAGTATTCTTAAGAGCAATCAGGGCTGCCAACTGTTAATAAATGCTGTCTATATATTTTTACTCTAATATCAATATGTCAGAAAGTATGCAAGCCAACAGCTCTATACTTTGCACACGTCTAGCACCTGACACTCTAGATTAATTTGGAGTAATTAATATAAGTCAGTGCTGCCAACATGATTATATGCTTGCTGATAGGTCAAATTTTAAAATACATGTAACTTCTATACTAACAAATGGATTTCATCCAAAATTGGCACAACAAGATATCATAATATTTCTGATAATTTCTAACCAGCACACGCATGACATTGTTGCCAACATTCTTTTACGCGTGCTCATAGATCCAATGTCTAACTGCATGTAACGTCCATTGGACTTCAACCAAATTTTGTATTCTGTACCTTAAGAGATGGAACTAAGAATATATTCAGTCACCAGGGCTGCCAACTGTAGTGCTCTATTAGGCTACATTATACCAGGAATATTTCGAACTAATTAGACATTTCGATATTACCAACTTAATTTCGTCATTATTCTAGATAGGTTCATATACGGTACTGTAGAAGAATCATTGGCATGAAAAGTAGGCACTTTAGTTCGTCACGGAACTTCTTGTTATAACTTGTAATTATTATGGGATTTCAGGCAACCAGACACCCACAACTGTATTCTTAACTTATACCTAATAATAAGCAAATGTCCGGCACCGTGGTTATATGGTTAGCGCGCTAGGCTTTGACCAAAGTGTACGAAGGTTCGATTCCCGGCCGAGCCATCAGAGATTTTAATCTCCTGGGGTTAATTCCCCTGGCTCGGGGACTGGGTGTATGTGACGCATTCATCACTTCATCCTCATTACGACGCCCAGGTCGCTCACGGGCGTCAACTAGAAAGACATGCACTCCGACTCTCCGGAGGCCACACGATCATTTTTCATAAGCAAATAATTACTGAGATACCAGTAAGCCTGCCATTATATTCACCAATGTGTATTAAATAATTTAAAATATTGAACCATATGAACTGAGTTGGTGTGCCGTTATTATTTTTATGTTCGACCCTCACTATTATGTGTCAGAAAACTGTATCATAATGATGGTCATTATAACACTGTTTTTCATTATGATACAGTTTCTCCAGCCAATCAGAGCTCGTTCATTGACCAATTAGGTAACGATACCTTCGCGCATGCGCTCAAAATCCAACACGTCGGACATATACACAACATCGAACTATCATAAATTACCGACATGGAATACGCACCCGTCCATATGTTCGCGTAAATAAACTGGCGAATATGAGAAAAGAAATAGCACTGTACCTTAATATCACCAACACTAATTTCTACACAGCGCATTGCCTTCAAACGACTCCGGTGACAATATTACAGAGGAACGGCAGATGTTAACATATGGCCTGCATAATATGGCATTGCAAGCACACAGAGCGCATGCGTCGGTCGTTCAGAGATCTTGAAAGACAATGATATCATACACAGCGCTCGCTCTCCGATCACAAAATTCAAGTGGCTGACTCTCAACAGATATTTATTAATATTTATGTTAAAACATATAATAAAGTTATAATTATCGTCGAACATAAACAGTCGTATGCAACTCGCATATAATGGTAATTAAGACACTCGTATGGAAATTATAAAACTCGCATACGCTCGTTTTATAAAAATACTCGTATCTTAATTATAGCCATTATAGGCTCGTTGCATAATGTACAATTATTGCTTGATATTTAAAAAAATTAGAAAAAACAGTCTGCCCACGCTTTGTCTAGCACAAATCTCACATGGAGTGATAGGGATTTGAACCACGGACTCCGTGGTGAGAGGCCGGCGGGCTGCCGCCTAAGCCACGGAGGCAATTGGACAATTAAGTTAATACCGTTTGGGTAGATTATTGGCTGAGGAATAACCTAACCACCAAGGGAAGTTGATAAAGAAAAGGGGGTGGGCTTCGGACTGGAGAGAAAGGAGAGAGAAATAGGAGGAGAGTCCCACAAAAATTATAAATTTAACTTTAAATGCACTCAAAGGCGGTTGCCACTGCAAATCCGCTTTCTGATACCTAAAGTGGGTAAGGACCTAGTCGAAGCTGACGGAAAACGCAGCTAGGACTTGGGCGGTTTGCAAGAGAATGGCTTTAGTGTATTCCCTCTCAAGCATGCATATGCCTACTATGGGGAAGGGTGATGGTCTGGCAAGACAGAGAGTAATAGGCCTTATGTATGTCTGTTCAAAGGAGTTCGTTTTTGGACCAAAAATTTGAGGAATGCCAATAATTGGAATTGATTTTGATATTTCCAGTTTTCGAAGTTGTAGAGTTACTACAAAGTGACCAAGCGTTGGGGACACCAAGAGCCCGCCGATGAGCCTAGCTTGGTGTCCTAGGCGAAACCCCACACAAGACACGGCACAAACCTAGAAGAATTGCTGAGTTTTAAAAACACTTATCTTTTGAAAAACCAACCATAAGTTTTTGGAGAGGATCTCCACAAGCAGGAAGCTGGCGTAGCGAGCTGTACTTGCCTTACTGGCCAGTTAGAATTAGCTATTAAAGCTAAGAGAGACTTTACCACGATCACCACTAAGAGTTCTTGCTCAAATGCAACGAGTGGTGAAAACCCTATCACGAGATTTATTTGCATTAACGAGGGCATGAACCTAGGAAGAGTCAGGGAAGACAGGATCTTGCCTAACCGTTGTATTAGAGAAATGATGAGTCAAAAAGGAAAGTTTGAATTTATTTAACAATGCAAAGAAGTCTAATAAATTTGACAAGTATATAGTTTCAATTTTTGTTAACAATTTGGGGTCGCAGACCTCCTAACGTTTAAAGTTTGCTCCAGGCAATTAACAATTCTTTAGGTTTCAAACCTTTAAATGTACTAAAATCTTTATAAGATTTAAAAATAGAAAAGATAAAGTACAAAGGTATAAAGACAATTAAAGTGATTGAAGTTAGACAGTAAATTGAGTACAAGGAATGTACTTCAAGAAATTTCCAAGTACCTATCTTAGAAAAAGTTACAACTTCGAAAATAACAAAAAAGAAAACAGGTAGAATGGAAGAGAAGTTCCTATAACTTCTTATATTTACGCTGAATTACTTTTATAATAGTTATACAAATTAGGACAGGTCACTTACTGTGAAACCTGAAGAGAAAGTCAAAAGGAAGGTACTAGACTTCCTATGGTTAAATAGGAATCACGAGACAAATAGGGCAAGTTTCCTTTTCGTGAGACCTAGAAATAACTCACTAATGAGTTGAAAGAATTGTATTCCCTAATTAGAAGGGAGAAACAATGTAAGTTTAAAACGTGTGCTAGACACGTATTTATGCAGAAGTTAATTAATGTTATATAAGAAAAAGGGGAGGGCACTTCTATAGAGTGACACCTCATTGAAAAAAGACTTAAGTAATAACTTTATTATTAAGGTTTGTTAGTAAAGGGTTTAGGAAAGATCAATTGGGATTGAGGATAAATGTTCATGGCCTTATTTATGGTAATCGGACGATCGCGACGCGGTAGAAATGTTGAACAAGCACTAGTTTTCACTATAGTCTGTTGAATGCATGAAAAAATCACTGTAGTAACACAAAAGTTTATGGCAAAGAAAGTTATTGCAATTGTGAAAAAAAAACTGGTTGCACTAGGTAGGCGAGAGTCTATTGCTTGAGAAAGTCATAGATTGTCATTAAGTACACCAGAGAAAATCCAAACGGTGGAAGAAAAGTTAGCTATTGAGCGTTAAATAATAAGGAAGATCCTTTAGTTTGAGAAAATATTCACACATATGAGTGGAAAATACATGACGTCGTGACTGGTAGATTCTGGAAGGTTCCAGAGCAATCTTGACTAAAGAATGGGGCCAAAGTTATTCCAGCGGTGGAACGAGCAAAATATTTTATAGACAGCGGGTATTCTATAATATCCCACGTTGTGAGAAGATTTCTCATTTAATTAGCTTAAGAAAAGCTACTTTCTATTAAGGTTGGCTTAGACAGCCAAAAGCCCAACATGGTAAATCCCGCGAAGGAGTATATTTCCCCCAAAATATGGTAATCTCACACTGCCTATAAAATGATAGTTAAAATCATGTAGAAGTAAAACCGATGGAGATGAGGTTAAAACCTGAAGTCTGTACTTATCTTTGCTGCATGGCGAAGGTGAAGTTCCCTTTGACGATTAAAGTTCCAACATGGCGTGGAATCTAAAGAATGCCTCTTTAGTTCAGGTGGCTGGCTCTAGTTGAGCCTTGACTGAGTCGACGGTCGACGTACAAGTGAGACCCACTCAGCGATACGCCGAGGGACCTGGAAAGGGAAAAGAGTGGGGGTAGGAGACAAAAGGAATACATATAAACATAACCAACATAAGAAAATTAAATGTTTTTCTTGATGAATGGTCTTCAAAGAGTTGATAGCAGACGATACTAGCGCAGCATGGTGAGTGAAAAAGTAGACGAAGTTCTCTTGATCACAGAGATGATAGCTGGCGATGGTGACGAGATCTGGTGGCGAGATGGAAAAGGAAGTCCTCTTGTACAGGGAAGAATTGAGGAACTTCACAGATTCGCTGCTAGATGACGCTAGGTGAGTCATGGAAGATATATATCTAGAACAGACTCACAAATGACATAAGAGACATGACCACCAAAGAGAAACTAGGAGATCACTGGTGGTGTTTGAGAAAAAGGAAGAAATGAACAAGCAAAGAGTATTAAAAATATACTCTATCATACCGTGTATTCCAAGAATACACCACCGTTCATTACTAATTTGCAAGCAGAAACTATTTCCAGTAACGAACGAAGGAAAATATCCGTAATTAATCCCTAATAATCAAAATACTTATATACGTGGCCACATAAGCCACTATTTGAACATTTTACGAATGATACTGTCGCTTTGTTGGTGTAGTGGTCACCGTGCTTAGCTGCCACCCCGGAGGTGGGCAGGTTCGATTCCAGACTCTGCCAGGATATTTGAAAAGTGGTATGAGGACTAGAACGGGGTCTACTCAGCCTCAGGTGGTCTAAATGAGTAGAGTGGGTTCGCTTCCCACCACAGCCATTCTGGAAGTGGTTTTCCGTGGTATCCCACTTCGTCTTCAGGAAAATGCCGGGATGGTAGGCCTACCTACCGTTAGGCCACGGCTGCCTCCTTCCCTCTTCCTTGACTATCCCTCCCATTCTTCCCATCCCTCATGAGGTTACCTGTTCACTTTGCAGGTGAGGCCACCTGGGCAAGGCGTTTCTCCCACCTCCCCAGTTGTATCCCCGACATGATGTCAAGCTCCAGGACACTGCCTGTAGAGGCGGTAAAGGTGGGATCCCTCGCTGAGTCCGTGGGCAAAGCCTATCTGGAGGGTAAACTGACTACCAAAAAAAACCACGAATGATAGACTACTAGAACAGTAAGGTGGCTACTCTAAGGATGAAAGCTTAACACAATAAATGGCAAATTAAGTTCATTTACTTTGGCTGGTGGAAGTTGTAGTTGTGCAATAATATGCCCCACACTACGACATATCAACCCACACGCGAAATATCACCACATTTTAGAACATATGTCACACCATCCCATGCTATTCTTATGAGCCAAACGCAATGTTTTGAGCACAAGAGAAGGGTTACCACTTCCTGGCCGTTAGGGCCTCTCCTTATTACTCCTTGTCCACCACCAGTGGCAGTGAGTGGACATGCACAGATAAGGCTACCGGTTGCTGACACATGTACAAAAAACACCTTGCATTTACAGGGTCCGACAGAAACAATCTACCATTGGTATTATAGATCCTATAGTAAATTTACATAGGGAACGCAACGGACGAGAGTGGTAATTGATAAGTAACATAATGCCACAATAACACAAGGCATGTCACATCTCTTAGATAACCATTGTCCCTTGTAATGCACAAACAAAGTCCATCAATCAACATGTGATGCTTTTCAGTCGGTCAACACCATTGTACCTAATTGTGACGGGTTATTCCCTAATTACAACATAATGGATAATCACCACACGATGCTTGCAAAGCAGTTTCTGTACGACGAGGGAAGCTCTGCTCCAGGTGTGACATTCATCTTCGACTGTTACACGAGGAACATTATTCAGATGCAGTAGAGGTCACCAAAGAATTACACAGTCCGTAAGAAAAGGGACATGGCTCGAGAATACAAAGTCTTGCTGATGACCTATTGTTTTGCCCGTGGATACTCTTACGGCAATACGAGAACGCAGTGTTCCACTGTTCATCGTACTATGAGCGGACAGTAGCTGACTGGTTTAGTTACTTGTGTTGATAAACATAGTATGAAGACGTTTCTTATATCGGATATGCGAAATGTCACCCTTAGCGCTCTTGAAGGTCGCGGTTCGATTCCCCTCCCAAGTACTAAGTGGAATAATCGAATTTGTGATGTATGACCCAGATCGGTACGGTATTGTGTTGATAAGCAACAGCAATAAAATGATTGATTAATTCTTCCCTAACCCAGAACTGGGCTTTTACAGAACCTGGGAGATTATTGAAAATGAATGATTCTCATACCGGTACCTTTCTGGGAGTCAATAGTTAGTTATTATTGTTGCAATGTTAGGTAGCGCTGCCCTGCCAAATGCACATTCCTGGTTTTGTCACGCAGAGTAGGGAAGTCACTCAGCAATACATTTAGTGTGGTATTTTTTGTATCCCACAATTTTGCAACTAATGACATCAATGTATGCACCTCTGTGTGCACGCTTTGGTGACAGTTGAACAATATACATGCGCTGTCGAGCATGGCTGCCGTTATTAAATAAACAAAAACACTATATTTACGTAATTTAGCACATATTCTGGTCCAGTCGATGAAGACGTGACCAAGGTTAGTAATTACAATTGTCAATGTCCCCCAGAAGATGAAATAAGGTAGGAAAATAATTTATTATCGAAATGAAAGTGAGGTCTCTTTCAGTATTAATGACATTTTAATTCTGGTTTGAGGGCTGGAACAGGGTACACTCAGCATCGTGACGCAAATCTGAGAAGAGGCAAGTTCGCTTCCCACCTCAGCAATCCTGGAGGTGGCTTTCCACTTCTACTGCAGGTAATTTCTGGGATGGTTCCTAACTTCAGGCGACAGCCACCCTTTATCCCTAAATTAAAAATACACACACAACCAAATACATGGGGCTACATGATGCTGCAGCCCCTGAAATAAGCAAAAGCAATAAAATGATTGATTAATTCATCCCTTGACCAAAACTGGGCTTTTGCAGAACCTGGAAGATTATTGAAAATAAATGATTCTCATACCGGTACCTTTCTGGGAGTCAATAGGGCTTGAAAATATTGTCAGTTATCACTGCTGGACTGGAAATATTTGTAATATTACGTAAATAAAGGTTTTTATTTCTTGCTTGTTCAACGACGACAGTCATGTTTGAGGCTTATCACATCCCATCACTGTTGCCAACATGTCCGATACAAAATACACCAGAAACAATTGGTCACTACTTATTGTCTGGACGAAAATTACTAATTGCAGTATACTACAAGCAAAGCGGCCTGGGACGTAAGGCCCAGGTTAGGGTTGTTTTGTATGTAGATCAGTATTCACCATTGTAATGAAACTTGGCGCGCTTTAACATTGACTTGACGGCGCTCTTCTGGTTTACGACACCGGATAAGAAGTAGTACCGAATGCGTGGGGTTGGCAACACTATACTTGTACATAATTAATGCCGAAAATTGCCGACACACCTGAAATGTTTACTATACCGTATACGTCGTGATGAAATTCGGGACGGCGGGTGGGTTATAGACAGCGGAGGAGGCAACATCTCTTACTGCATCATCTCCAGATTTTTCCCCACCTTTACTACAGGTGGCTGATTTCAGTAGTTTAAGAATATTTTACTTTATATATTCTGGTCTAGGGAAGTTGTTCCAATGATTCTGTGGTCTTATAAGAGAATTTTCCACTCTTCTAATGTCAAATTAAAAGGCATACACTTTAAATAAATGCATGGTCTAGCACTATTATATTTTTGCAGATAATAACGCAGTCATGCGATAGACTACCGTAATTTAAAAAAAAAGTTATCAAAACAAATTAAGAATTTATTTTTGGATCACCTAGTACAAACATGCCAAGGGCAAAAAAAAAATCAGATGCAGATTTCTTACATTTTTTTTTATTAAGAATTAAATACTTCAGTACGCTGATTGAGAATATTCTCGTATGGTAACACAGAATTGATTCTTATTAATTGCAACGTAGGTGACGAAACGTGAAGAATTGCTTACAAATATCTGAAATAGTTTTTGAAACAGACCAGTGCTCTGTAAGCCTATTGGATAGCATTCTTAAACAATCGCCAACCATAATGTATTATGTGTGCATTTAAATCGGCTCTTAAAATAGGCGTGTCATTCCCAATTATTGCTCTGTCATTCAATCTGTAGGGCATACAATAGTAAATATATCGGAAATTTTGAGGTTGGTTATATTCCTAGTGCTAAACTAAATCCTATTGGCACTACCGGTTCTCAACACGGGGATGAAGCTACATTAAGAGTACAGAACTGACAACACGAGTGGACTCGCGAAGAATCGACTCTGAGACCGTAAAACTCGAGGCCAAGGACGCTGTCAGCCTTATCTGTGGGCCATGTATAATAATGTCGGTAGGCCTAGCCCAAGTATTGTATTCGTTTCCCATTAATGCACAGTGATGTAATAGAATATTCAAAATTTGATCTCCTGGGAAAGCGGCTTATGTGGCGTAGTTGGTAGAATGCTGAGCTTCTATGGGTATCGCGGGTTCAAGCCCGGCCGAAGTCGTCGGATTTTTAAGAGCGTTAAAAATCCCTCAGTATGCCTTCCTTCAGAGGGGAAGTAAAGCCGGCGGTCCCATGTCATAGATTTATGGCATGAAAAAGAACCTTCCTCTAACTACACTTGTGGAAGCTAAACTAAAATGTGTAGGTTAGTTTGATAACGCTATATTAGTTTCAACGTTCTGCGCCAGGTGTTGACTGCGATGGCATTTAGTAGCCACGTCCACAGCTAGGTGTCGCGGACGGTAGCATTTGGTAGCAAAAGTAGGAACTACTTGAAAAAAATGAATCGTCTGCAGTCCTTCTACCTGAATCACAGAGAACACACACTAATACAGCATCACAATTAACACCGGTTATCAGACAAATTCTACACCCAGCCAAAGTACACGGGGCTACATGACCGCGTTGTCGCAGCCCCTAAACTAAGGAACCAACGATCTCCTGGGAAAGCATGATATTCGACAGCAGCTTGACACTGCCTACAGGTAATTTGTGCTCTTGCGGAAGAAACGTTATATTCTGTCAAAAATCATTGACTGTGTAAAATTCTGTGGTGCCTTCGAATTAGTACTTCGTAGTCATGATGAGACAAATGAATCGTCAAATCCTGGCATATTTCGAGACCTCGTCAATTTTAGTTCAGAGCTAGATGTTGCGCTTAGAGATCACATGTCTAAAGGGACAGTTTTCAAGGGCACCTCGAAATAAATTCAGAATGAATTACTCTCATGCATCCTTGAAATCTGTCATGAGAAAATAAAGAAAGAAATATTCACAGTGGACTTCATCTCGATAAGAGCAGACGAGACCATCGATGTATCAATTCCTCTGCAGTTGATCGTCGTGTTGCGTTACGTTCTTCC
Organism: Meconema thalassinum; assembly: GCA_946902985.2. NCBI lineage: Eukaryota > Metazoa > Arthropoda > Insecta > Orthoptera > Tettigoniidae > Meconema > Meconema thalassinum. The sequence goes on from OX336397.1 coordinate 152,335,306, forward strand.
AAGTGGCAAACCAGTTGAACGATTCTGGAGTTTTCTCTCGCCCAATGATCATAGTGCTAAAACATTAGCAGAATGTCTGAAATCTACTGTATTTTATGTTCAGATAAATGGACAAATTAGCAAGCTAGAATCTTCTTTATGTCATATGAAGACGGGCATTGATGTGAAAGTATTTAGGTTGAGGCAATTTACTGTTGGGAGCGTGGAGAGGAGAGTTTCCTCCACCACTCCGCACCCCCAGTCTCGAGGGGGTGAATGACGCAAGCAAGGTCAACAGGCTAATTCACAGCAAACGAGCGGGATGATTGTCTTATTGTGTTTGCGATCGTGAATACTAGGCAGCGCAGTGAAATTATTTTTCTTTGTGCGTGATATAGGGAAAGTGTTTTTTGTACACTGTGGATAGCATAAGTTCGACACGTCGGAAATATTCAGGCGAAGCATCGCGCATATCGGTTCAGCCGCGAGATATTTATATTCCGAATTACCAATAATGGTCGCTGACAGCTGTCATAAAAGTTGATCTAACAGCTCACCAGGATGGAAACTACGAGCAGCGGTAGCATCGAGTGGAGGAAGCAGCGGACCGGCGAGCCAGCCAGGGGCCAGGGCAGGCGCAACCGCACCCGGAGAGGTAGAGGGCCGCGATCCTTGGGTGGGGAGTTAACCTCCACTGAGCCCTCTCCTCCGGTCACGCAGGCACGCCAGCAGACTCTTGGTGAGAAGGCGCCAGCAGCGCAGAAGCCGCCAGCCGTTGAAGAGGTAGGGGTGCCTCACAGCCCGTCTGGCGCACTTGACGTTACAGACAGTTAGGAACGGGGCCCCGAGTGAAAGCCGAAGTTAAACGATTGACTTCGCGTCACCACATGGTAGCTTTACGATTGGTTACAAAGTGAGAAGCTTATTATCCTCTCTGTTTCAAAATAAATCATGTGATTGTGCCAGAACTTATCTATATTTACGACACTTTACTAAATGTAAAATACTGTAGTGTAATATTCAACATATCATATTCTCAGAATACATTACATTGAAGTAACTCCATTTTCTGTACAATGCACATCGCATTGTTGGTCTAGGGGTATGATTCCTGCTTTGAGTGCGAGAGGTCCCGGGTTCAATCCCCGGAAGAGCCAAGCATTTTTATTACTTTTGTTTTTATCTCTTGAAAAGATTCAAAAAGTATGTAAAAGAACCTTAGGAACGTTCTTTTTTCGGGCGAGACTTCCGGTAATTTAAATACATAGGTTGAGGTAAACGCTTCTTTTTTCCCCGTCGGTTTACCCTCCAGGTTGACTTTTCCCTCGGACTTAGGTTGGTTGGTTGGTTGCTTCCTCAGTTTAGGGGCTGTGACAACGCGGTCATGTAGCCCCGTGTACTTTGGGTGGGTGTAGAATCTGTCTGATAACCGGTGTTAATTGTGATGGCTGTATTAGTGTGTTATCTGTTTTTAATTCAAGTAATATGGCATTGCAAGCACACAGAGCGCATGCGTCGGTCGTTCCGAGATCTTGAAAGACAAAGATATCATACACAGCGCTCGCTCTCCGATCACAAAATTCAAGTGGCTGACTCTCAACAGATATTTATTAATATTTATGTTAAAACATATAATAAAGTTATAATTATCGTCGAACATAAACAGTCGTATGCAACTCGCATATAATGGTAATTAAGACAGGGCGCCCATGCGCTGTGTCCGAGCTCACATCGCTCGCCCAGCTGAACCTGGCGTCGGGGATACTGCTGATGTCCGGTCGCGGGGAGCTAGCCTGTCCTGGCGTCCGACTCTTCTCGGACTCGGCTAGCTCAGAGGGGCACGGGGAGGCGTCGGTTGGCTCGGACCGCAGGGACACCTGAGTTATATCCGGGCTACCTGTGCTCCCCGGGCCGGGAGCAACTCCAGCGTCGAGTGCGCCAGCACTTGACGTTACAGACAGTTAGGAACACTTGACGTTACAGACAGTTAGGAACGGGGCTCCGAGTGAAAGCCGAAGTTAAACGATTGACTTCGCGTCACCACATGGTAGCTTTACGATTGGTTACAAAGTGAGAAGCTTATTATCCTCTCTGTTTCAAAATAAATCATGTGATTGTGCCAGAACTTATCTATATTTACGACACTTTACTAAATGTAAATTACTGTAGTGTAATATTCAACATATCATATTCTCAAGTTTCCTCGATCGCCTCGGCTTGCCGCATGCCCGCCAGCATATCTCTGTCTCCTTCTATCTCACTCCCTTCCCTTGCTTGAAGCACAGCAGTGGCCTGCGGCTTGCTGCCTGGCTCAGCAAATACGGCGAGTTCGTAGATTTGAATCGCGCGCCCGGAAGTAACAAAGTAACCTCATTTTCTCGGAGGGAAAAATTTTCTCCGCCAATCCGATTGCGGAATCGTCTTTTACATAACACACAGAGCGTCCCTGATTTTTTTTGTCGGAGTAATTAAGATAAACCCTGTATATGTGTATATATTTATATGTGCACATATATAATATATACCTATGTTAATATATGCTAATTATGCCTGGTAAATCGCGACCGCGATCAGACAGGCACTAAGTCCTAAAAGACATTCCTTCTATCCAATCCCCTATGATTTCTCTTCTACTATCGTAGACTAACTGCATGTCGGAGGCACCAGTAGTAAGGTCGGTGCCACGCGGGGGGTGCGGGTACCCTTTCGGGGCCCTCCCCGAAAGAAAAAAAAGCTCATGGTCTTAGGGGGCTGAAGGGGAGAGGAGAGGCATTCTAGCTGCGTTGATTGAGTGGACGTGCCACTGCAGGTATTGCCAACTCAGCACCGATGTTATTCACGCTATGGTTACTCACTGCTACTTTCGTTTAGTTCCAATTGTGAAATTGTATGGGTCAGTAGTAGGTTGGCACTATTGTCGTTCGCGTGGAGGCCAGCTGTCTCCAGCTGACTCGTTGCATTCCTACCACGGATTTTAAGCTGTTTGACGGACAGTACGTTCACATCAATGCCCGTCTTCATATGACATAAAGAAGATTCTAGCTTGCTGATTCGTCCATTTACGTGAACATAAAATACAGTAGATTTCAGGCATTCTGCTAATGTTTTAGCACTATGATCATTGAGCGAGAGAAAACTCCAGAATCGTTCAACTGGTTTGCCACTTGGAAGAACGTAACGCAACACGACGATCAACTGCGCAGCAAATGATACATCGGTGGTCTCGTCTGCTCTTATCGAGATGAAGTCCACTGTGAATATTTCTTTCTTTATTTTCTCATGACAGATTTCAAGGATGCATGAGAGTAATTCATTCTGAATTTATTTCGAGTTGCCCTTGAAAACTGTCCCTTTAGACATGTGATCTCTAAGCGTACCATCTAGCTCTGAACTAAAATTGACGAGGTCTCAAAATATGCCAGGATTTGACGATTCATTTGTCTCATCATGACCATGAAGTACTAATTCGAAGGCACCACAGAATTTTACACAGTCAATGATTTTTGACAGAATATAACGATTCTTCCGCAAGAGCACAAATTACCTGTAGGCAGTGTCAAGCTGCTGTCGAATATCATGCTTTCCCAGGAGATCGTTGGTTCCTTAGTTTAGGGGCTGCGACAACGCGGTCATGTAGTCCTGTGTACTTTGGGTGGGTGTAGAATTTGTCTGATAACCGGTGTTAATTGTGATGCTGTATTAGTGTGTGTTCTCTGTGATTCAGGTAGAAGGACTGCAGACGATTAATTTTTTTCAAGTAGTTCCTACTTTTGCTACCAAATGCTACCGCCCACGATACCTAGCTGTGGACGTGGCTACTAAATGCCATCGCAATCAGCACCTGGCGGAGAACGTTGGAACTAATATAGCGTTATCGAACTAACCTACACATTTTAGTTTAGCTTCCACAAGTGTAGTTAGTGGAAGGTTCTTGTTCATGCCATAAATCTATGACATGGGACCGCCGGCTTTACTTCCCCTCCGAAAAAAGGCATACTGAGGGATTTTTAACGCTCCTAAAAAACTCCGACGACTTCGGCCGGGCTTGAACCCACGATACCCATAGAAGCTCAGCATGCTACCAACTACGCCACATAAGCCGCTTTCCCAGGAGATCAAATTTTGAATATTCTATTACATCACTGTGCATTAATGGGAAACGAATACAATACTTGGGCTAGGCCTACCGACATTATTATACATGGCTCACAGATAAGGCTGACAGCGTCCTTGGCCTCGAGTTTTACAGTCTCAGAGTCGATTCTTCGCGAGTCCACTCGTGTTGTCAGTTCCGTACTCTTAATGTAGCTTCATTCCCGTGTTGAAGACCAGTAATGCCAATTGGATTTAGTTTAGCACTAGGAATATAACCAACCTCAAAATTCCCGATATATTTACTATTGTATGCCCTACAGATTGAATGACAGAGCAATAATTGGAAATGACACGCCTATTTTAAGAGCCGATTTAAATGCACACATAATACATTATGGTTGGCGATTGTTTAAGGATGCTATCCAATAGGCCTACCGAGCTCTGGTCTGTTTCAAAAACTATTTCAGATATTTGTAAGCAATTCTTCACGTTTCGTCACCTACGTTGCAATTAATAACAATCAATTCTGTGTTACCATACGAGAATATTCTCAAACAGCGTACCGTAGTATCTCTTATATAAAAACAAGTGTCCTGACTGACTGACTGACTCATCATCGCCCAGCCAAAACTATTAAAGTTAGAAACATGAAATTTTGGGGATATGTTCGTGGTAAGTCGAAAATGCGCACTAAGAAAGGATTTTTGGATATTCAGGTTCTAAAGGTGTCTTAAGGGGGTACACATGCATTTCATTGAATAGCAATATCTCCGGCTTGGTTTCATTGAGGGACGTGATACTCGGCATATGAACGTATCATTAAAAATAAGAAGACATGTGTCTGAGGGTTTTTCGATGTGGTGTATATTATGAGGTGAAAGGGGTGAAAAGTGGGGGTTGAAGGGTTCCTAACGGAGCGTGTATCTCTTAAATGACATAGGCGAGGAGTTTGAAACTCAGCGGAAAAAAAATCAGCTTAAAAAATAAGTAAATAGGTGTTTGACCGTTTTTTCATAAATCGAATTTAAGGGGCCCATGGGGAGGGGTGAAATTCTGAAAAAAGAAAATTGAAAGATACAAAGTCCTGACACACTCATCATCGCCCAGCCTAAATTATTGAAGTTAGAAACAAGACATTTTGGGGATATGATCATTATATGTCCAAACCGTCCACTAAGGGAGGTTTTTCGGATATTCAGGTTCTAAAGGGGTGTTAAGGGGATAAGACCTGCATTTCATTGCATAACAATAACTCCGGATTGGTTTCATTTGTGGATGTGATACTCGGCATATAAACTGATCATTAAAAATAAGAAGACACGTGTCTGAGGGTTTTTCGATGTGGTGTATATTATGAGGTGAAAGGGGTGAAAAGTGGGGGTTGAAGAATTCCTAATGGAGCGTGTATCTCCTAAACGACATAGGCGAGGAGTTTGAACTCAGCGGAAAAACATCAGCCTAAAAGATAAGTAAATAGGTGTTGACCGTTATTTTTTTCATAAATCAAATTTAAGGGGCCCATGGGAAGGGGTGAAATTCGGGGGGGGGGGACAGGAAAGAAAGTGTCCTAACTGATTGACTGACTCACTCACTCTTCAATCTCAGGAAGTGAAAACTGCTTAAAAATAAGTAAATAAGTGTTCGACAGTTTCTTTTTCATAAATCAAATTTAAGGGGTTCATGGGGAGGGGTGAAATTCTGGAGAAAAAATGAAAGAAAATGTCCTGACTCACTCATCATCGCCCAGCCAAAATTAATGAAGTTAGAAACATGACATTTTGGGGATATGTTCGTTGTATGTCAAAACCGTACACTAAGGGAGGATTTTCGGATATTCAGGTTCTAGAGGGGTCTTAAGGGGGTTGAACCTGCATTTTATTGAACAACAATATATCACGAGTGGTTTCATTTGTGGATGTGATACTCGGCACATAAACTAATCATTAAAAATAAGCAGACATGTGTCTAAGGGTTTTTCGATGTGGTGTAGATTATAAGGTGAAAGGGGTGAAAAGTGGGGGTTGAAGGTTTCCTAACGGAGCGTGTATCTCTTAAAAGACATAGGTGAGAAGTTTGAAACTCAGCGGAAAAAATCAGCTTAAAAATTAAGTAAATCGGTGTTCGAACGTTTTTTCATAAATTCAACTTAAGGGGCCGATAATGTGGGGTGAAATTCTGCGAAAAAAGGAGAGAAAGTGTCCTAACTGACTGACTAACTCACTCACTCATCAAACTCAGGGGAAAAAGACAGCTTAAAAAATAAGTTAATAGGTGTTCGAGCGTTTCTTCATAAATTCAATTTAAGGGGCCCATGGGGAGGGGTAAAATTCTGGTAAAAATAATTGAAAGAAAATGACCTGATTGACTCACTCACTCATCATCGCCCAGCCAAAATTATAGAAGTTAGAAACATGAAATTTTGGGGATATGTTCATTGTATGTCGAAACGTCCACTAAGGAAATATTTTTGGATATTCAGCTTCTAAATGGGTGTTAAGGGGGTAAACCTGCATTTAATTGAATAACAATATCTCACGAGTGGTTTCATTTGGGGATGTGATACTTGGCATATAAACCAATCATTAAAAATAATCTGACACATGTCTAATGATTTTTCGATGTAATGTATATTAAGAGTAAAGGGGTGAAAAGTGGGGGTTGAAGGATTCCTAACGGAGCATGCATCTCCTAAACGACATAGGCGAGGAGTTTGAAACTCAGAGGAAAACAATCAGCATAATAATAATAAATAAATAAATAAATAAATAAATACATACATAAATAATTTAATAAATAGGTGTTCGACCGTATTTTCATAAATCCAATTTAAGGGGCTCATGGGGAGGGGTGAAATTCTGGAAGAAAAACGTCCACTAAGGAAGGAATTTTGGATATTCACTCTCATCGACCAACCAAAACTATTAAAGTTAGAAGAATGATATTTTGGGATTATGTTTGTTGTGCGTCGAAAACATCTACTAAGGAGGGATTTTTGGATATTCAAGTTCTAAAGGGGTGTGAACGGGGTTAAACCTGCATTTCATTGAAGAACAATATGACACGACTATGACGCGAGCGAAGCCGCGGGTACCTGCTAGTTTAATTATAAAAAAGTAAAAAAAATGTAAGAAACCTAAATCTGTTTTGTTTTTTTGCCCATGGCATTGGTCTATGAGTATTAGGTGATCCAAAAATAAATTCTTAATCTGTTTTAATCATCTTTTTAAAAAATTACGGAAGTATATCGCATGATTAATTTTTATCTGCAAAAAAATAATAGTGCTAGACCATGCATTCATTTAATGTGTATGCCTTTTGATTTGACATTAGAAGAGTGGATCATTCTCCTATAAGGCCACAGAATCATTGGTACAACTTCCCTAGACCAGAATATATAAAGTAAAATATTCTTAAACTACTGAAATCAGTCCAAATACCTGTAGTAAAAGTGGGGAAACACCTGGAGATGATGCAGTAAGAGATGTTCACTCCTCCGCTGTCTATAACCCACCCGCCGTCTCGAATTTCATCACGACTTATACGGTATAGTAAACATTTCAGGTGTGTCGGCAATTTTCGGCATTAATTATGTACAAGTATAGTGTTGCCAACCCCACGCACTCGGTACTACTTCTTATCCGGTGTCATAAACCAGAAGAGCGCCGTCAAGTCAATGTTAAAGCGCGCCAAGTTTCATTACAGTGCTGAATACTGATCTACATACAAAACCTGGGGCTAACGTCCCAGACCCTTTGCTTGTAGTCTACTGCAGTCAGTAATTTTCGTCCAGACAATAAGTAGTGACCAATTGTTTCTGGTGTATTTTGTATCGGACATGTTGGCAATAGTGATGGGACGTGATAAGCCTCAAACATGGCTGCCGTCGTTGAACAAGCAAGAAATAAAAACCTTTATTTACGTAATATTACAAATATTTCCAGTCCAGCAGTGATAATTGACGGTATTTTCAACCCCTATTGACTCCCAGAAAGGTACCGGTATGAGAATCATTTATTTTCCTTAATTTCCAGGTTCCGTAAAAGCCCAGTTCTGGTCAAGGGTTGAATTAATCAATCATTTTATTGCTTTTGCTTATTTCAGGGGCTGCAGCATCATGTAGCCCCATGTATTTGGATGTGTGTGTATTTGTAATTTAGGGATAAAGGGTGGCTGTCGCCTGAAGTTAGGAACCATCCCAGAAATTACCTGCAGTAGAAGTGGAAAGCTACCTCCAGGATTGCTGAGGTGGGAAGCGAACCTGCCTCTTCTCAGATTTGCGTCACGATGCTGAGTGTACCCTGTTCCAGCCCTCAAACCAGAATTAAAATGTCATTAATACTGAAAGAGACTCACTTTCATTTCGATAATAAATGATTTTCCTACCTTATTTCATCTTCTGGGGGACATTGACAATTGAAATTACTAACCTAGGTCACTTTTCATCGACTGGACCAGAATATGTGCTAAATTACGTAAATATTGTGTTTTGTTTATTTAATAACGGCAGCCATGCTCGACAGCGCATGTATATTTTTCAACTGTCACCAAAGCGTGCACACAGAGGTGCATACATTGATGTCACTGGTTGCCAAATTGTGGGATACAAGAAATACCACACTAAATGTATTGCTGAGTGACTTCCCTACTCTGCGTGACAAAACCAGGAATGTGTATTTGTAGTCCAGGAATTTTATGTTTTAACATTGAAATATTTTTAGTAAAGCTGAAAATTGGTACAGTTGTCCTATTCGATGTTCTTAACAACATATTAAAATTCCCCGGTCTCCCCGTGTCGGCTTCCTGGATTTCCAGCCGTTTGAACTCCTGGAATGCTGGAGAAGTAGGTGGTGTCGCTGGATTGCGCATTGTAAGCGAAGGATTTGGCTTACAGTGCTCTAACATGGCTTAAATTAAAGGAGAAAAATTGAGCTGTAAGTTAATTTACGGGTTGGCCAGTTAGCGATACTTCCGGTCTAACAGGAAACGAAAAAAAGGCCGCGAATTTTAGAAAAGAGTGCCACGTTTTTTTTTTGTTTCTTTTTGACGTTTGCTGGCAAGCTATCACGAATATCGCAGACAAGTCTTGTATAAAAGTTGTTGGCGACAACATAAGCTTTAATTTGATGTATTTATAATCGATGTTTAAATAATAGTTGCCGAGCTATAGCGGTGTAAACAAAAGATTGTTACGTCATTCTCTTCTCCGTCTGCGCTACACACACACACACACACACTGCGACCGGGACGCGCTCTGATTTTGCATTGTTACATCCGACAGGAGCTTCCTTTCTCTATGATAAATGAAGTGCTTCCCCCCTTTTCAAAATATTTCACGCTTAAACCCACACCTCTCAAAAAATCCCCCCCCCCCCCAAATTGATTTTTTTCAATTTTTTTTTAGTGTTTTTAATGATAATCACCCTTTTTCTTCGTCTGCTCCTAATAGTGAAAATAATTCAGTTTCGCATTTTGAGGCCTCCCCCCCCCCCCCACAATCGACATCTCTTCATTCTATAAAGTGTTCTCGGTGCGGTTCTTTACGTGCTTTATTGAGCTAGGTAAACAAAATTAATGTTTTAATATGTAACCATTTGTGACTTGGCGATCATAAATTATTATTGTACTGCCAATTTTAGGAGTAGTGCGAATATCGGAGTAGATATTTCTGCTTAAAACTAATAGTTTATAATGTATTATTTATCAAATAATTGAAATAATTTTTGTTAGAAACCAATTTGTAAACAAAAGAGAATGTTAATTTTATCACAGCAAAGTAAAATGGTGTAACAACATACTGAAAATAATATATACCTGCAAATATGTACGCAGTGAATGCTGCCGGCATGCGTCGGACGTTGACGGCAAAGTGGCCAAATCGAACGAAGCAGTAACTGTCTGTCTTGCGATAGTCCTTCCATACAGATGCACACGAAGCTCGTTTAGAGAATTGAAGCCCTTTCCGTTGAACAACTCCAGAACAATTTTTTCTCCAGCTATCTTGATATCTTCCTTGGATGCGCCAGGCTGATTGCAAACTTCGACAGTTTTCCGAAGATCTTCGTTGTTTTTGAGAATGCCCCATGGACGCTTCTTCCCTTTGCTAAAAATAGCCGAAGTTGTGACACATCCGCTCACGGCATGTACAAATAGCACACAATTTTTTATCTCGCTGATATCTTCCTGAATGTTTGTGATAGGGAAAATCTTTCCAAGAGATTTTGAGTTTCCATGACTGTAAAAATGGATGTTGTTGTTCACTCTTGCTTTTGCCAACAACATGCATAGGACATCAATGCCTGACGCTATAACAGTAACAGCATGATCTTCGGCATCTAAAGACAACGATACGCCGACAATTAGTGTATCTGCGTCCCCTGACGCCTGACGAACAGCAACTCCAGAATTTCTAAGCTCCTTTGTCAACGTAGAGATGAACCGTCCCTTGTTTTTGGTGTTACTTAGAAAGTCTGCCTGAGAAGTGGAAATCATTGTGTTGGAATCGAAGACGATGTGTATGGACGTCCGCTTTCCCGCACGGCGTGCCTGCTCCTGGTTCTTCGTGCCTGGAGTCTGATTGTAGTTGCCAAACACAATGGTAACGTTTGAAGGATAGTGCTTGCTTATGTACAACTTGTAGGACTGGATTATGTCACCAAAAGTTGCAGGTCTTGGCCATACAACGGTATGCAAAAGCAGACCTCCATCAACGACTACTTTGCGTTGTTCTTCGAAATCTTTGGGGGCTTCTGAAGATTTGAAAAGGTGTTGAAGTGCTGACTTGGCTGTTTTTCTCAGTAAGGATGAATCGAAGAGAGCTGGAGGCGCTTCCGATTTCATCTCACATATATTCGCATGAAAAGATAGTGCGGGTTGACCGGGACGATGTCATCACGTATTTTTAGTTGGCACCCAACAACTGACAAAGGGACTACGCGGCTTTTTCTTGCGAGCTTTAGACCCTCAAAACTTTTCCCCACCATTTTTTGTATTTCTTCTTCACCAAATTATCGAGCCTTGTCACAGTTGATGCTGTTGTCTGCAACTACGCCAGTGGAAAGCGATTGAAGACTTTCTTTATTTAAATCACACGGAGAGCGATCTTCTACCCACGAGCGAAACACTTCTGCTTGGCGGTTCTCCAGCTTCCGCCGCGAGTCTCTCAACTCAACGGGCTGTTCCGAGGATTTTGTCTTTATACCAGACACATTTTCTACAGCTTCACAGATCGGGATGCACAGTGGAAACGCTGAGACAAAGTGAGCCAGCGCGCTATCGTCCACTCCTCGTCCTCTTGTTAAACCTCCACGTGATTTCATAGGCCGCATAAGATCCTATTCTATGGCCATATCTGACCATATTCCAGCCCAAAAATCATGCGAGCGTCGGATGGAAAAGTACCCATTCTTCGTGAAGTTCATGTACTCGTCCACGGGCATCTTCTTTTCTAACTTAAGCATTTGATGCAGGTACAAGTAGGCTGACTTAGCGTTGTGAATTAGTCTTGTGTAGTTCGCGAACGAACTAGTTCGGAAGAGCGGGTCCCACAGGCGAACTACCGAACTAGTTCCCAGATCCCTTGCTTGTTAGTTCGTTCGATCCTTGTAAGAGCGCGAGAGCGCGGGACCGCCGTTGCTCGTCAGCTCGTCACATCACCACTCATTGCACAATCACATGCGCTTTGGTTCGTTCAGTCAGTTAGTTCGGTGCAGTTGATTGGGTGTGTCTATTGTTAGTTGCAAGATTGTCAAGTTTTGGCGCGGTGCGGCGAATGTTGAATGTTGGTTTATAATACAGTAAATACAGCATAACACACTACTAGTGCTAACACGCTAACAGGTAATAACTACCTTATATTTGTAATGTAATACAGTGGCGGTTCATACATTGAAGTAACTGATAGTTAACTGATTTAGATGTGGGGAGAATTCCACGGTTTTATTTAACTTAGTCATATGGAATTATTTGAAAATATCTCCAATTATTTAGAAAATTGGCGAACTGGATTAACATTACCATTTTAATGAACTGCTTGTTTTCTATTTTTGTTGATACATGGTGACAACTACTTTTTACCTGTTTTTAACAAATGAACATTATGACGATGATTCACAAAGAAAAGCGATGGACAAAAGCTTTGAACTAAGAAATCCTATTCCTCCCATTTAGATAATGATAATGATAATAAAGATAATGTCAAAAATCCTGTGGGCGTTCATGAATCGTATGGAGATGCGCCAATTTACGCGAAAACAAATTAAAGAGAATAATTAGTGTATGCTTCCACAAACACATCGTCCATATTGTTTTCTTTTAAGTACAGTATTTCACTAATGATACACAAATGACGACTTTTGGCTTTAGAAACAATAGAAAGAGAAGTCGTCCCAGAAGGAAAGACATGGAACCAAATTAAAAGGATGGCCAACAACACAGTGAGATGGAAGAAGTTTGTAGCTGCCCTATGTTCCTACAAGGAATAAAAGGAAATAAGGAAAGAATAAGGAATTTTACTAATGTTTCAATACTCATATTTTTGTATTTTTTATCTTCGAATATCAAAATGTAAAACATATTACACACGCAATACGTCGCTATCTAATACACGAACTGCACGTGCAGCGAGCACAGTAACGGTTACAGTAGTCTACAAGAGATTAGTAGCCTTACCCAATACTCAATCAACAACGTACTTGTCAGCACATTCCTGTCGCATCAAGTTAGTTGAGCAACGCGGCAGTAGATTCGCCATCGCGTCACCGTGCCGTGTCGTTTGAAGGTCGATGTTCATGTCTTATATTGGTAACATCTAATGCAGTAGAATTCTTGTTAAATAAAAAAATTCAAAATATTTATTACTTATTTTGTAATAGAGCAGGTGAAACGGCGATTCAAACGCTTCAATGGAGAACCGCCACTGATGTAATATGACTATCAAAATATTATGTGACTTCTACAATGCGATGATGTGAAGTAGTGTAATGTATATCAATTTGATAATAGGGTTAATATGTTTTGTTTCAGGTCATTTATTACGATGTCATCAAAAAGGAAGCATAGCTCCCTTTGGATACATTTCACGGAAGGCACAAATAAAAAGAAAGCAAAATGTAACCACTGCTCAACATTAATAAGTATTGCAGGAGGCTCAAACGGAAATTTAACCCGGCATATGAAAACAAAACATGCTTTCATCCCATTAACAATTGAAAGACAGCCACCGACAGTATCTCATTTAAACACACTTCAATCAAATGAAACCACATCCGAGTCGGAGAATATTATTTCGGCTTCGCCAAGTGTAGCAGACTCACAACAATCAATGAACCAATACATTCGTAGACCACCGTCAGTCCGAAAGGTTGAACGAATAGACAGACAAGTTGTCAAGATGGTTGCTAAAGGGCATCACGCTTTACGAATAGTGGAAGAAAGAGAATTTCGACAACTTATTGAATTAGTTTCTTATTGCCCAGGTTACAAACTTCCGTCAAGGAAAACGTTATCATAAAATTTAATGTCAAGCGTTTACAATGACGTAAAGGACGAAGTGCAAAAGAAAGTGCAAGCTGTATCTGAGTTGTCTCTCAGAACTGATGTTTGGACTTCTAGGAATAATGAAAGCTATATAGCCATTGTAGCCCATTTTATAGATGAAGAGACTAAACTTCAGTCGGCATTACTTGGTTGTATAAATTATAATGAGCGGCATACCAGCCAAAACTTATGCAACTTCATGAAAGATGTTATGGAAGAGTGGCATATTTCCCACAAAGTTGCTGCCATCATTAGCGATAATGCTGCAAACATCTTATCTGCTGTCAGACTTGGTGGGTGGCGGTCAATCTCATGTTTTGCTCACTCTCTAAATCTTGTCGTACAAGACTCTACGAAAGAAATATCTGACGTTTTAGTGCAAGTTAAAAATACTGTCGAGTTTTTCAATCGTAGCACACAAGGAAAAAAGAAATTGATAGCTACACAACAGCAACAGCAAATGAATTTGCCTGTTCTCAAGCTCAAACAGGACGTCCAGACCCGCTGGAATTCTACGTTTGATATGCTTCAGCGAATTGTGCAGATAAAGGATGCTGTGATTGCTACGGTTGCACTTCTACGCTCTGACCTAACTATAAAGGAAAGGGACTGGGAGATAATAGAAGAAGTTTAGCCCTTACTGAGTCCATTCTATGAAATAACAGTAGAAATAAGTGCCGAAAAATCTGTGACTTTATCAAAAGTTATTGTGTTTTGTAACTTGCTAAAAAGTTTCCTGCAAAAACATGCTTCTAACAATGAAAAAATTGTTGCTGTGCAATCAGTGTTAAAGAAAGGCATGGAAGACCGTTTCAAAGATATAGAGAATAATATTCTCTACGCTGAATGTACCATTCTGGACCCCCGATTTAGACAGAGAGGATTCAAAAACCAAAGAGCTTGTGAAGTTGCAATACAAGGTCTCAGAAATAAAATCGGCAGAGTGCAATTACTTCAAAGGGAGAATCCAGATATTTCAGTGGCTGCTCCTACTCCTAGCACCTCATCCGTGTCTAGTTCTAGTATCAGCAGTAGCCTATATGGGCTGAGTTTGACCAAGAAATTACAAAAAATAATAGACCAGAGAACCAACTTGCTGCTGGTATTCGCGAATTCGATAAATACCTCAAGGAAGAGTATTTAGATCGAAATAAAGATCCCCTTCAATGGTGGCACGAGCGTCGCCAGTTATATCCTCATGTTTACACCTATGTGTTAAAGAGATTTTGCATAGTAGCGACATCAGTACCCTGCGAACGCGTTTTTTCGGCGACGGGACAAATCCTCAATGATCGAAGAACTCTATTATCGACGAACAAAGTGTCCAAATTAACTTTTTTGCATAACAATATGTAAGTTAGTTATATTAACGAATGATAGGTAAAGAACAAACAAGATGCTTTAGCATACGATCTCACTCAAGAGTCATTGTTATTTTCACTGTGCCTAATTGTTAGGTAACAAATTAGAAGTGTGTGTTAGTATTACTTTTCTTAACACTTTATAGGGCAAACCTATTTTGTTTTACTTTTATGCGTTTTTTTACATTTTAATTTTTATTAATTATTATAATTATTATTAATAATGTTATTTTTTGTTTCGCTAATTTTATTGTTTATGTATTTGTTTTTAATTTTCAATTTATGTTCTTATAAGATAGATTTAATTTTGATATTTATATTGAATTATTTAATTAACTAATTTCAAATTGATTTTTACAATTATTTTTATAATTTTTTATAGTTAAGTTTCTTATTTAAATTTATATATTTCTTTTATTATTGCAATTTCATTTTTATAATTTTTATTTCTACATTCATATTATATTTAATTTTTACACTTGACTTGTTAATGATTTTACTTTTAAATCGTTTGAAATTTTATCCAATACCGTACATTACGTCAAGTACAGTGTTCGCATTATATCTCTGCCGGTGAGGACAGTTATATTTCTGAGAATTCGAGCCGTCAACTCCTCTTCTCCTATTCATAGTGTGGGGCTCGGCATAATGCACTCGGCACACTCATTAGTGCTTGCCACACAATTGTTGATTTGCCAATTTGAGAAATGTCTTTGGTGATGCTTTTACAGTCTGTGTACGGTATACCTTTCCTGGAAGTAATAACGTAGCTCACCGGCAGGGATATAACGTGGGCACAGTAGATACGTACGGAATTTATTTAATATTTCACTTCGGCAGGAAAATTCTCAGAAATTTGGCTGAAAGATTCAACTATCAGCATCTTTGAAAGCATAAACTGTCCTTATGACTGGTGGTTAATAAAGAGACCACTATCCCATAAAGGGTTTTTAATATTGGTAATATTGCTTGTGCGGCTTAGCCTACTTAACCTGTACCCAATAATAGAAATATTTTTGTTACCATGGCATATATAATGGTATTTTTATTTACTAAAATAAACGTATTTAGAATATTCTATAAGTAATATTTCTTCAAACGGAAATTTAACCCGGCAAATGAAAACAAAACACGCTTTCATCCAATTAACAATTGAAAGACAAAATAAAGAATTTTAAAAATTAACAAATCCATTTAAAAATTAAAATACTACGAGTACGCTTACAATGTATGTAAAGTAAAAAATAAGAACAGAATAGCTGAATATGCCATTTTACATTTTGTGCAAATTAGCCTACTGATTTATTTTCCCATTTGATGTTTAATTACCCAAAATACTGGTAATAACCCAGGCATTGGCTGCACTGATCGTTATAAAGAAACTGCTATAACAAGCAAAAGAGCGCGTGCAGTAGCAGTAGCAACGCGAGTGAACGATCTGTCTTTCAGGGAACTCGTGATGGGAACTAACGAACTAGAAGAGCGACCTAGTTCGCTAAGGAGCTGCGAAAGTGCGAACTAAACTGATCGCTCCCAGCCGCGAACTACTATGCGCACCAGTGCCTGACGAGTAATGAGTGGTGACAGACTGCTATAAAAAAACGAGGAGTGCGTGCAGTAGCAAGGCGAGCGAACGATCTGTCTTCAAGATGGGAACTAACGAACTAAAAGAGCGAACTAGTTCGCTAAGGAGCTGCGAACTAAACTGATCGCTCCCAGCCGCGAACTATTATGCGCAAGACTAACTAGAAGGAAAGGTCTTAGGAAAGAAGGGACGAGGTCGACCTAGGAAGCAATTCCTTCCAAGTATTGATGCAAAACGTAGGAGATGAAAAGACAAGCTGAAGACAGAAGACAATGGTTGATTCGACAAGGCATTGCCTTTAGACATTGATTGATTGACGGTATGTAGGGAAATAGCCTACTTTGTTAGCCTCAGCGTTTGTGTTTTTCTTCTGAGGTATAAATGGAGATAAGCAAATTGCTTCACAAGAAGAAATATCTGAAGCTTTTTCACTAGAAAACGAAACTATGCAATTATACTGTATGAACATTTTCATGTCTGGCGTCGGGGAAGTACCACTCTCGTAATCGCGAACCGAGACCCATATTCCTTGGACCGGGCTTGTATAAGAGAGTTTTCTGTTTCGTCTCTTGTAAAGTTTAGAGGTTTGGCTGCGTTCCCACATTCTTTAATTAAGTTGTGTTTTCTGAAGACATATTTTTAGTTTCCTGTGCAGGAGAGCGGAACGCAATATTGAAGGTATTATTGAATTGACAATTTGTAGACTGTTCATTTTAATTTTCAGATTGTTTGATTAGCCCTAGGTTCGTATATAAGAGGTTGTCTCGTTCCGCGCGCATGAGCTCTTCTCCCCCGGCTGATGACGTATTGCACAGACCCGGCAACTGCCAACGCCATAGTCTCCAGTCAGCTGGAAGCTTCAGCTATTCTTTGTGGTGTTGTGTTGATGTGTTTATCTATTCCCGTTACGTGTCATTTATTTATTTATTTACTTATAGGGTACAGATTTCCCAGTGATCTGGTAGCTCAAGGGGGAACTGCCCTTTACAAATATGGCTGATGACGTATTGCACAGACCCGGCAACTGCCAACGCCATAGTCTCCAGTCAGCTGGAAGCTTCAGCTATTCTTTGTGGTGTTGTGTTGATGTGTTTATCTATTCCCGTTACGTGTCATTTATTTATTTATTTACTTATAGGGTACAGATTTCCCAGTGATCTGGTAGCTCAAGGGGGAACTGCCCTTTACAAATATGGCTTAGTAACTTATACTAGAATATACTAAGGTGGTTGGATCATTTATTCAGTCTTTGTGGGTTCATTGTTTCAGGAAGTACCTGCGTGCTTCCTTTTTGAATTTGTTCAAGTTAATAATTTGTCTCAGTTTAGAAGGTAAGTTGTTATAAGATGTGCTGGCTGAATAGGAAATACTTTTAATACCATATCTAGTTGTGTTTGTTGACTCCACATATAACTGGTTCCCTGATCTTGTGTTATGGGTATGAATGTCTTTCCTGCATTGAAGTTCAGTATTAAGATTAATACGACCTTGTTTGAGCTGGCTTCGTAATGGCAATATGTTTGTCTCCTGAAATACTTGTACAGTTGATTTCCTAAACTCGTAACCATACATGATTTTAATTGCTATTTTTTGGAGAACTTCGGGCTCATTTCTTGATTCCTGTGTACATTTACCCCATATTGTGTTCATGTACATAAGGTGAGAATGAATAAGAGAGGCATATATGCTCATTAAATGTTGATTGCTTATTCCATACTCCCTTAATCTTTTTATAACACCAATTACACTAACAATTTTCTTTTTCACATTTGTGACATGTTCATTATATAGAGGTGTTTGATAGTGTTTCATTAAGTACTGCTCTACAAGTTTCTCCAAGTAATAGGTAAGTGCTTGTTAAATGAAAGAGCAATTTGTGTATTATTAGGTTCGTGGAACGACCTTATAATTTTGACGTGTTTTTTTTTCTTTCAGTTTTCTACAATGCTTGGAATGAGATGCACGGTGGCTTTGTGTACAAACAGTCTTATTTAAATTAAGCGGGATCCCGGGAGTGCACATATAAAGCATCATTCATTCCCTAAAGACAATTTAATTAGGCAAAAATGGGTGCTGTGTACTAGAAGAGACGGGAAGTGGAATCCTAATACTTCACAAACATGCTCTGAACATTTTACGGAGGATGACTATGAGAGGGACCTGAAAGCAGAATTATTGAATTTAATTCCTAAGAGAAAACTGAAACAAACTGCTGTGCCTTCATTTAAATTAGGTACTGATATACCCAAATAAACCCAGCTGCAGATACGTGAACGTGAAATACGTAGTGAGAAGAGAGAAAATAAAAGAACTGCGAATCAAATTTTAGAAAGCTCGTACTCTGTTCAAGAAGTGTGTGATGGCGTCCCAACTATAACGGAGGAAAATCAAATAGATGTTTTGAAGATGGAAAATGAGAAGTTGCGACAAAAGAACGCAGAGCTGGAGAGGAGAATCGTACTGAAAAGCCAAGAAATTGGCAGGCTTAAAAGAGAACCTTGTAAAATGAAGAGAAAATGAATTGATGAAACCAGAGGTCCGGGAAATACTCGGTTCGGTTTTAACTGAAAATCAAATAGACATCCTTTTATTAAGTAAGAAAAAGAAAGTTAAATGGACAGACGATGAAATATCTCTTGCATTTTCCGTGAGATACATTAGTAAGCGTTCATATATTTTTCTGAAAAAGAAAATGGACATTCCTTTGTCTGGACTGTCTACACTGCAAAAATGGGCATCAACAGTCGATATGAACACTGGAGTTCTCCAAGTTGTTTAAAGCGTCATGGAATATGACAGGAAAGGAGATGAAGTTATCGGGCCACACTCCAATGTGCAAATAATAATGGCTCGAGGACTTTTTGCTCAATTGAAGGTGCCTCTTTTTGTTGTTTTTGACGTGAAAGTAACCCGAGAGATTTTAAACTTTATTATTTTAAAACTTGCCGATATGGGTTACATTGTAAAAGCATGTGTTAGCGACATGGGGGTGGAAATGTTGGACTTTGGATGGAACTAGGTATTAGTAGTGATAATACCTGGTTCACTCATCCCTCTACGGAAGAAAAAATATACATGTTTGCTGACGCGCCACATCTTCTGAAACTAGTACGGAACTGGATTTTAGAAACTGGGTTCCAGCTAAAGAGCGGGAAGATTGTAAATAAACTTCATATCGTAGCATTATTAAATGATCAGAAGAAATGTGATCTCAAAATGTTGCATAATCTGAACGAAAGTCACATCACCGTGGAAAAGACTCAGAGACAAACTGTCAGGAAAGCGTGTCAGTTATTGTCGCACAAGACAGCCACTGCTCTGCAATTTATGAAACCGGAAGCTGATCCTCAGCTGGCTGAAGAAACTGGAAAATGTATTGAATGATAGGTGGTACGATGTAATGAATACATACAGTCCCAAACCTTCAGGTAGACCTTCCAAGAACCCATATGCAACAGATCTGGAATCTCAAGATGCAATTCTCAGCGACATGCTCGAATTAATTGAAACAATGAGATGCTGTGACAAGAAAAATATACAGCTCTTTCAGAGAGGAATCATCACATCCATTAAATCTTTGAGTATCTTCCATTAGATTTGAAGAGTGCCCAATGTATTGAGTACATACTCACCCATCGTCTCAATCAGGACGCTTTAGAAAATCTGTTTTCTCAGATTAGGACGAAAGGTGGTCTGAATGATCATCCTTCTCCTTTAGACATTTTATATCGTTTAAGAATGATTATTTTAGGGCGAAATCAAGGACTCCTTAAAAATAATTATAATACGGGAACCGAAGATGATTCCGATTATATTCCAGACAAAGTGCTTCGAATGTCTGGTGTATTATGCAAGAAGGAAGAGGATCATCCGGAAAAAGATAGCGAAGTAGATGTCACCAGAGAAATTATTGCCTCATCGATTCCTGAAAACGAATTGAGCACCTCCCCCCCACCCCACTTCCCCCTCCCCCTTAACTGAAATGGAAGCCAATGCAATGTTTTACCTTTCTGGGTGGGTAGCAAAGAAGCTTATATCGACATGTCCAAACCTCTTGGTAGTTACACATCTACTAGCTCAAAATCGCAGTCTCTGAATCCACAAAATGCATGGATCAAAAGTTTGTCGTTCGGTGGACTCATAGAGCCTTCTGAAAGCTGGAAAAAAGAGGCAAAATTGCTAGAAGATGAATTTAAGAAGTACCATGGTCTCAAGAGGGGTAAATTGTGAATTACCAATTTGGTTGAATCTCTTTACAAGAAATACCCTGAAATAAATCGTGTAGTGGTAGAGACAATCATTCGACAGAGGACTTTCGTACGAATGAAGTTCATGAATGCACTGAAGACAACACAGGGGAGCTACAAGAGAAGTAATGAATGTTCAGTTTCTCATGACAAAATATCCAAGAAGATGAAACAAGTAGATCCGTGAAGAACTATACAGCCTATTTTCATATATCCTGCTAATGTTAATTGCATCTATCAACATACAAAATTTCAGTTTAATTGCTGTAACAGATTCGTTGATATTGAGAACCGTCTAAATATTTCAGATGGTCGCCAGGTTGGATTTTTATTTTTGTGCTATTACATTGAGATTATTGTGTACGTGTGGTATTCAAACTTCAATCGCATGATTAGAACACAAGAAGTAAAAACGAGATTTTGAAATTATGCACAGCAGCCATCTTGTGATTATGCAAACAATTGAAATAAATTAGATGCCAGTGGATCAACATTTGTATAAGCATTTAACGTGCAACGTTTCACGGCACTCGGATAGTTAATTCGCGAGAAACGTCAATTTAAATATTTATACTTCGCGTCGCCGCCATGTTGGATTTGTGCTCACCAGGTTACTGAAAGTCCTTTAGGTGAACATATGTTCATAGTCTCTATGAACATAAAAAAAAAACAGTTTGGTTGCTGTAAAAGATTCATAGATATTGAGAACTGTTTAAATATTTCGGAAGCTCGCCATTTAGGATTGTTATATGTATAGGCCATAGAGTTATGTACCATTCAAGGACAATTATTGCTTAGGTTCATTATTCAAACTTTCGCCTCGATCGCATGATTACGACACAAGAAATAAAAACTTAATTTTAAAATTTCGCACAGCCGCCATCTTGAGGTTATGTAAACAATTGAATTAAATTAGATGGCAGTGCATTACAATCTGCAAAATCATTTACTGTACCTCATTTCACTGCGCTCAGAGAGTTAAATCACGAGAAAAGTCTATTAAAACATTTCAAATTCGCTTGGTCGCCATGTTCGTTTTGTACTCGACAGGTTTATGAATTATACATAGGTAAACTTGTATCAGTACCCTTTATCACCGTACAAAATTGCAGGGTGATATCTGTAATAGTTTCGGAGATATATAATGTCAGTGAAATATTTCGCACAGCCGCCATTTTGAGGTTATGTAAACAATGGAACTAAATTAGACTCCAGCGCATTACAATGTGTATAATCATTTGCTGTACCAAGTTTCATTACGTTTGGATAGTTAAATCGCGAGTAAAGTCTATTTAAATGTCTCAACGTCGCTTGACCGCCATGTTGGTTTTGTAGTCACCAGATTTTTGAAAGTCTCATAGGTGAACTTCTAGTAGTGCCCTTTATCACCGTACACAATTTCAGGGCGATATCGGTAATAGCTTCGGAGATATTGAATGCTAGTGAAATATTTCGCACAGCCGCCGTGTTGGATTGGTGAGACGTAATAAAATTTGAAGGGCATGGTCGAGGTCGCCGGGAATAGTGCTATGAACTTACCGAGTTTCATTGAAATCGCTCCAGCCGTTTAGATTTTATTAGGGGGACACACACACACACCTCACACACACACACACACACACACACGCACACACACACACGGACAAAAGGTGATCTCATAAGCCTATTTTTTTTTCAAAATTGAAAATAGGCTAAAAATTACCCGGTGAATATTTATCAGGCTTGAACGCTCGATTGAGTTCGTGAACAGTGAGTAACTGTAATAGTTTTCCATAATTAATCTCAACAGTTTATTGAGCATGAATTTTAATAGAATTGAAACGGTGCTGTGTATTGTACATTATGTGAATCTCTATCAATATGACTCACTTTTGAAGCTTCAGAATTACCGTTCTGTGTCGATTCGAATAACTTTTATATTTAATTATTCATGATGAATCTAGCATCTAGGTTATCGGACTCTAATGGTTTGGCTGATAGTGAAAAGGAAAGATGATCAAATGAAACCTTCAACTTACACTAACTACTGACTTACAAACTAGAAGAGGAATTGGGAAACAAAAAGGACAAGAATGTAATAAAAAACAGGGGGAAAGGAAATGCCCTCAACCCTCGATGAATGAGAATTGAGGGACTTGGAAGGAAGGAGAGCCATGAAAGGCAGATAGGAAAGGGGAAAGTGTGGGGGTTCACCCCAAAGGCAATAGAAAAAGGGGGATACTTGACCCAACTCAGGAATCCCTCGAGGTCGCCAAATCCCGAGCTCACCAGCCGTGAGCCCTTGAGGGTGTAGCACTATCCAGGGTGCACCATAAGTGGTGGGGCTACATACACTCTGCCTCCTTTAGGGCCTTCAGCAGAAGGAAGGAGATATCAGGGGAAAAAAGCAAGATGTCTGACCCCTCAAAGAATGATCAGGAAAGATGAGAGAAGGGCAAATTAAGGCCGGAACGTTAAAGATTCCCTAGGCCTCGGATACCCTAATACCATCAGGGTCGGAAGAGAACAAGAGTTGACCAAGGGAGGCCGAAAGATAAGGTGACATTGAGGAGCCCGGCACAAGTGGAAGCAATGACGGACTCAGCTGGGGTCCCGTGGTCGCTAACCCACGTTCCACTAGTCGTGAGCCCCTGGGAGGTTAATTATTCATTTATTATTCTATTTTGAAAATTGACCGTAACATGACCCTTGTCAATCAAGGTGTAAACATGTAGTGTCCTTGAGTTAAGCAGTGTATTGTGAGATCAAAGCATGTGTTATAATGTGGTGCCTATATTGTAGATATAATACTAAAGAAAGCGAGTATTTACACGCTCTGATTATTTAAAGCTCTATTAACTTATATTAAACTGCATTTATAGCTAGAAGTATCACGAGATCTTGTGTTGTACATCAACCCCTTGGTTACCTGCTGCTATAGTGCAAGGCTAGGGGCAGATGACCTCGTAGTTCCGCCCCTTAAAACAACAATAACTAACGAACTAGTGCAAGGCTAGCCTAACAGTAGTCCCTACCACTCAGCGTTGGTCGGCTGATGACGTCACGCAGCAGGGGAGCGCTGTTACCACAGCCCTAATGAGAACGAGGCAACCTGTTCTCTGCTAGCCTTGGGTCTACGGCAACCGACCAGTGAACATCTATTACTATATCATCTCCAGATACCATTACTACAGTTATTTTGGCCAGTTTCATTACTTACAATTTTTTAAACACATGTTCTCCTATTCTGTAACGCCACCGATTTAACTACGTCATGTAGGCCTACTTGTTTCATTTGAGCGGCTTGGATATCTTGGTCATTTAGCTCCGTGTACTTCGGTGCGTGTATAATTTAATTATCTGTGTTACTGTGGTGTCTATTATAAATTCAGGTGAATACTGTATTGAGAAGGAGGCGGCCGTGGCTCGAAGGTAGGAACCATCCGGGTAATTGCCTCGAGTAGAATTGGGAATAAGACTATAAAATAAAAGAATAACTGATATTTTCTGAATTGTGTTAGAAATGCATCCATTATATTACAAGTTTTCTTGCACTGTGCCTATTTAACATCGGTGTGTTGTGGCGGATTTACAGACGCGTTGCTAGCAATATCGTCTTCTAGTTCGTGTCTTTGATGAACCAAGTGATGAAATATTACGATCAGAGAATTTTCAGTTCCGTGTTGGGATATTTGAAATGCTCTCTAAGGACGTGACTAAATTTAACAACAATAATAACTTATTATTAATATTTTACAGTCGTAGTTTTGCCTGTGTGGATAATTTTACAATATTTAATTATCGAGGTAACACAGGCTTAAAGTGTAACTAGGAACTGCTTTATGACGGCAATTATGCGAGTCATCCAGTAACAGTATTTATAAATTTGTAAGGATCTTTCAGTTCTTTACTTTCAATTTGGTTCAATGAGGGAGCTTTGTTATTTTCATTTGAAGTGGGTTTCTTGTAACACGAGGAGGAACTATTGTCTTCTGTTTTCTGAAACTCGGAGCATCCAGTTGCTGACGATATTTTACTCGTGCAGTCACTTGAGTTCACTTTTACGTTGGTAGGTTTGTAATGTAACTTACCGTCGGACAATTATATTTATTCCGCGTGTCCCATCACATTGTGCTCAGGTTTGTGTGTAGCCTACTTAAGAATAGAGAAACCAATTATAGGTTGCTTCATTTCACTGCTCCACAAGCTGGCACCAGTAATTCCTCATTCTATTAATATTTCACTAGATATTATACCCTAACTCATATCTTAAAATGTCGAGCGTCATTGTTGAATACGTTTTGTTGTTAACTTCTTCTCACTGTGCACCTGGAGGGTTATATTTGGATTGCCAGTAGCCTATCTTGAATTCCGTGTTCAGGTGTTATAGGCCTATATGATAATGATTTGTGTGTTCTAGCTTCCTTAACATTATGGACCAACAACCATTAATTAAGAGTGAGCCGGATGAATTCCTTAATATTGTGAGTTTTATTTATTTCATATATCGTGTAACATGATGTGCATGATGAGCTTGCTACCAAATAGAAGGCCTACCAGGATGTTTCTTTCCATATTGTTACACGTAACTTATAACTCTTATTCTGTCGGTATATTTCATGTTGGGTCATACTTGTATAATTCATTCCAGGGGTCAAATGACCAATTACCCACTTCTAACCTGCTGGATGAATCTTGTGATATATTTGAATATGAAAACACGTCGGTCAAAGTGGAGCATCAAATACAGGTGATCATAGTTTCTATATTTCTTTTCTAATAATAATGTGAATTATTTTCTCATCATTTCACAATTTGGATCATTCAGCGTTGTTTCTTATTTTAGCAATAACTAATGTTTTTGTATTCATAATGCTGGTTGACACTGCTGGCACCCTGACATTCACAGTAGGTTAATACATTAATTATGCACGACGTATCACTTTTTTGTTTTTCGTTTCCATTTCGACAAATTATCATTTTCATACCATGTTTTATCTTTTGGGTGTAAATTACCGTATCAATTTTAACTTCCAACCTTGATAACTTTTGCACCGACAGCACCCGATATATGTGCTAAATCGCGTAAATATGTGTTCTATTTAACAACCGGAGCCATGTTCGTCAGATGTTTTTAGTATGTGAAATTGCCACAGCAAGCGCTCACAACGAGGCGCACACATGGACGTCAGTAGTTGCCAACATGTCCGATACAAAATACACCAGACAACACGTAACGTTGTAATTATAATATACTAAGTACTTTATTGCGCACAATGTGTACGAACGTGGTTCTTACGATCCATCATTATTACAAAATTTTGTGAGGGATTCTACCCGCAGTTTACATGATAGTACGTGATATCCTTCACATGGGCTGTCACATCTTATACACCAATACTCAGGACGTGGTTCGCGAATTTTCTTCGTCCGACATATACGGTGGTGAAAACCATGCACCGATATTCGAATCATAACGTGCCTCAACTGATAACCACCATGCGTCCATGCACGGTTAGTTATCGCATCACACAGGTAGAAATACTCCCATATGCTAATCTTCTTCTAATGAAGCTCTTTTAGAAGTTTCTTATATGCTTGAATGGCTGGAAGCAGAAGCTTCAAACGCAACTCCCCCACGAAAATCAATTCTCTAGACAGCTCGTAAACAAGGCGGGATGGAGGATATTTGGACAGGCAATGCACTCTTTTTAAAAATGATGCTTTTGCCTTCTGTATAGTGTGTAAATGTCACTTTCAGAGGGGTGTCCATATATTTTCTAATTTTCACAAAATTTCGTCAGTCACCTCTCTGCTCTTGCACGTTCTCGCGTGATATATGGGGGCGTGGTGGCTCAGCGGTCTAGCTGTATGCCTCTCACCAAGGCGGTCCGGGTTCGATTCCCGGCCAATGCATGTGCGATTTTCGAAGTGAAATGACATGTCCTGTGGTTCGGATTCCACGTAAAAAGGAGGTCCCGTGGCTCATGATCTCAAGATTAACGGTCACATTAAACTACAAGCTTCCTTCCTTCCTTCGCGTGGTATATGTCGCAAGGACCCTTACAAATCTTGCACACGCGTAGTTCGTCTGGTTGGTGATAGACGTCTTTCATGCAGATCTGGTGGAGGAAACCATGGACCGCAAAGCGCGTCAAGATATGTCTCAGCTCGTAGGATCCTTGCATCCATTCCTGTGTAGTTATAGCGTCCATCGTGTAAAATTCATGTCAAATGTCATTTCTCTTTGCTGTCATGAGATGTTAATACTCCCCATATCCCGGTGTGTGCGGCAGGAGCATCTGTAATCTGACTTCTTCCATAAAGGGTAGTTGCCTGTCATGACATACACAAGCCGCGAGGGCGTGAACTGGGATAGGCATAAGGCTCTTTTTAGGTACATTGCCTTGATCCTTTCCAGCGTTGCCAGATGTCTGTGCCTAAAATGTTTCCAAGTAATTTCTAGGCCATACATCGCGACTGGTGCTATTTTTAACCAAAAATGTCTTATTGCCGTCTTCAGGGATAGGCTGCGTAGATGCTCGATGTCGCTCATAGCCGTCAGTGCAGCGTCCAGCCTCTCTCTCACGTGCATCGTAAAGACGTTCCCAGATGTCTGCATAGTCACCCCCAGGTACCGGAAATGGGAGACTGTAGTCAGGGAGGTGCCTTTGTAATGAAACGTCGCGGGATTTCCTCCCCTTCTGAAGGACATAGTGCCTGTCTTCGTCTCGTTCAAACTCATTTCGTTATTTTCGGCCCATACTGCTACATTGTTCACGGCAATTTGTAGATCTTCTGCACTTGTAGAGGTCATTACCATATCGTCTGCGTACATATAAATTTTGACATTGGGTGGAACTATTGTAGTGACGTCAGCTGTTGCTATTGTAAACGATATCGGACTGAGAGAATCGCCTTGAAGGACCCCGTTCGTTTGCTCGATTGGTTCAGAAGTGATGAAGCCGTCAGAGATTTCTATTAGGCTACTACTCATACCCCAGCGCAATTAGAGTTTAACCCGAAAATTTAGAATAACAATTCCGGATATGAAAAAATAGTTGTAAGTACCTTTAAGTAAGATAATCCTAAAAGTCCCACGGCCTCCTTGATGGGATACCTGAAATATCCTGGAGAAACCTGGAATTTTCCTGATATGCTTATAAATCACGAACCAGTGGTCAGAATCTGGTTGTTTTTGGCTTATTAATATTTATTTGTACGCAGAATATTATTTTAGGTACCCAGGGGGGAAAAATTAGTATACTGTAAAAAAATGATTTTTTTGCGCTTTTTTAGATTAAAAAATCTCAATTTTGACAAAATATGACCAGCTTAAATGCCAAAATGCAGTCACATACACGCAGCTAATTATCAGCGATGATAAAATTAATTATTCACTGTTAAAAAAGCCTAAAAAGTCCGAAAACATGGTGTTCGTTGCCTGGACTATGGCTAAAATGGGCATAAATCGCGAAGACCGGAGTTACCGAATTTATCTTATTTTTGTTTTTCTTTTCCTAGAGATGCTTAGCCATGTGTTAGACCTATGATTTGCACTCTATCCCAACTCATCCGTCTCCCCTCCTCAACCCTGCCACCTTTGTTCCCAACACTCAAGTCCAATCAATGTATGCTTCTTACGACAATTTTATGTTAAATTAAAAAAAAAAAATGGTTTGATTTCTTGTGTAGGATTCATGAAGCAAAAAATACACTGAGTTGTTTTAAATAGATAGCTAATATAATCAATTTAACGTTATTTAGAAATACAAAGCTTTGGTTCATTTTCATTGACACAAAGGTGCGGTGTACTACCGTAATGAGGTAGACGCTTAAAGAATTATATAATGCGGAAGGAATAACTTATGTATATATGTACATATTCGACGTCTTATAAAAATTAGAGGAATGAACAAAACATATCTGTACTGGTAAGACTAGGAACGAACAAGTATAAGGAATACATAATTATCGCAGACGTCGACGCGTCCGTAGCGGAGCCTCCTTAGGATCGTCGATGAGCTCTGCAATTCAAAACGAGAGGTCTCAGCATTTTTAAGACTAAAATCTACAATAAGCCAATTGAAGTTGCAAGTGTTTACCTTCTGGAAAGTCCTCTCTCTTTCTTCTTCTTCTTCTTCTTCTTCTTCTTCTCCTTCCTCATCGGAATCTTCACACCATTACTGCAGCCATGTCCAGCACAATATGCACACATATTTGTGCAGTCAATGCGGTTCTTTCTGCAGCTGCAGTTTAATGCTTTGCATTCGGCCGCACAGTTGCCTGATGTAAGATTGAGCAGTTGAGACGGTACCAGACAGAGGCCTTGTGTTTGCAACAGCGACCAGGTTGCCGTTTTCTTCTTGCCATCCCCATTGAGTTGGGGGCAGCTCATTTCCCAACCACGCTTGGACCTGGGCATATAAAGCAATAGCTTACAGAAAAGTGCACGCAAGAGAAGGAATCAAGAAATAGAACACAGTTGCTGGTGAACTTACCTGATGGTAAACCCGAAATGAGTGTTGTTGGGCAGCCGAAGATGTTGGGGGTAGATTGGCCAATTCAAATTTCTTGTTCGGTGGAGTTTTGGCTACTAATCTGGTGTACTCGTGGAATCTCTTTTGATCCAACGATCCCTTGCGGTTTCGAGGATATACGGACAGTAAGAACTTTTCGCCAGCTCTTGTGGCCGCATCAGGAGATGCATCGCGGTCGTTTAAGACTTGCACTTCGCGCTGTAGTTTTTCATCCTTGAGTAACTCTCTGAATGGTTTTATCTTGCCTATTTTAAAGATGGCTGATGTTGTATCATAACCCGTAGCCGCATGTATGAAAATAATGTTGCTTTTCATGTTGCCCACCTCCTCCTGGCACTGCTGACTGCTGTAAGTCTTGATAGTCTTCCCCCATACATGGAAATGGATATCCAAACTTGCAGGAGTGAGTGCGATGAGTAAAACTGCGAAGTCAGTATCTTGGCCAATCACGCAGGCTTTCTATCCATCTCTAGCTGCGTCAATAGCAGTTAGAACTATTGACCTTTCAGCTTCTGCCGCTGCCTGGACTGCACCAATTCCAGCTTCATCAAGGTATCTCGAGAGGAGGCGAATGAGACGCATTTTATTTCTTCCGTTGGTGAGGAAGACGTCTTGAGCGGCTACCACCTGAACATGCTCGTCCACGATGAGATCGACATCTGACCCTAATAACAATAGAAAGTTCCTTTAATTATTATTTCTTTCATAATATATTTTAGAGGCAATTTTTTTTAGAGGAATATACAGTTACCTACCATTCGTTGCTCGTCTAGCATGTGCTGCGTCCTCTGTTGAAGATGTTTCGTATCCATCGAAGACAATGGTCGTCG
Organism: Meconema thalassinum; assembly: GCA_946902985.2. Taxonomy (NCBI): domain Eukaryota; kingdom Metazoa; phylum Arthropoda; class Insecta; order Orthoptera; family Tettigoniidae; genus Meconema; species Meconema thalassinum. Next base: position 152,365,456 of record OX336397.1, read on the forward strand.
GCTCGTTGAACCGTTTCTTCAGATAATCCACGTACTTGTTGCATATCTGCCGTAGGTTTCGGAGCGAAACCATGAAACTTGGCGCAAGAAGAACCCTCCATCCAAGATGTACTTGGTACGATTATTCTCTGCTCTATTGCCGTCTATGACAGGTAGCACTGTCATTAGTGAAGACCTGTTGCCTTGTCTTAAGGAAAAGTCGTCGAACAGGGCAGCTGGTGGCTCGCGCAGCTCGTAGGTGAGAAGGTCGGCGAGCTCTTCGTCGTTTCGCTTGATCACCAGCATGCGGTGGAATATATAGTTGCTCTGGATTCACATCGACAACTTTGTCCCGTACGAACAATCCACGTACACCACCGGCGAGTGATACGACACAATCTTTTCTCTTTAAGTGAAGATCGCTGAAGGGAACCCCTATCATGGCCTTCATTGCAGCTACGCCAACAAGCCACGCGTCGTCACAGTTTACATTTTTACTGGCGAGTCGTCCGCTGGATAATGATAATAGGAGTGGTGTGCTCTTGTTGAAGGGATTGTGAAGCTTCAGCCAATCCAGCATTTTCTGGGCATCTGCCTGATCTCGCTTCTGGTGGGACTCGCGCAAATCAACGTTTTCGTCGGAGGATTGTTTCTAGTGTAGTAGATTATGTTATTGGGTGTGTGTTTCTGTGTGGGAAGCAGAAGGATGGGGGGGGGGGGGGGGAAGCAATTGTAAAAGGACGTGAAGAATATGCAATATACCACACAAGTAGCATACGTTTCAGCATATAAGACGACAATTAAAACAAACCCGAGAAAGAGCGATAAATTGAGCATTTTTCGGACTTCGATTTACGCCCATTGTAGCCATATTCCAGGCAACGAACACCGTGTTTTCGGACTTTTTAGGCTTTTATACAGTGAAGAATTAATTTTATCATCGCTGATAATTTTTTGCGTGTATGTGACTGCATTTTATTATGGAAACAGGTCATATCTTTGTCAAAATTCGGATTTTTTACCTAAAAAAAAGCGCAAAAAATCAAAAGTTTTTTTACAGTGTACCAATTTTGTTTTTCCTGTGTACCTAAAATATTATTCTTCACACAAATAAATATTAATAAGCCAAAAACAACCAGATTCTGACCACTCGTTCGTGATTTATAAGCATTCCAGGTTTCGCCAGGTTTTTCCAGGATATTTCAGGTATCCCATTAAGGAGGCCTTGGGACTTTTAGGATTATCTTATTTAAAGGTACTTACAACTATTTTTTCAAATCCGGACTTGTTATCCTAAATTTCCGGGTTTTGGCTTTTTTTCGTCTAATTGCACTGGGCTATCAGCAGATTCCTAATGAATCTAGCTAAGTAGCTAAACTAGCCTACCAATTTCTCAAGTTTGTCGATGATAATTTGTCTGTTAAGGGTGTAATTATGTGATTAAAGAAATAATTGGGATTTGTGTATTATCTGTATGTGTAAATAATGCTTGTATGAGGCCATGGTGCCAACTTCTCTTAATCGCAATCAAAAACAATTGATCTGGGCGCGTTAGGCTGTAACCATTGTCAAAATCCATGGGATTGGAGAAAACGTAGGTTAGAACGGTCGGGTGTGGGTGCGGCCTTGACGTTCGGCTATCCTCTTGTTGCAGGTTACAGATAGGTTATGTTTTATCCACCTAACTTCCACTTCACGTTGGTATTTCGCGCAAGGTAGTGTTTTTGGTACTAAAGTGTGTTGTTGCAATAGCTTCAGAAACTTTTTAGGTTGATCATAGAACCGCCGATTGAAGTTACTCATTGTTATCAGGCAACTTCGACAATCCATAGTGAATAAATGATTCAATTCGGCGCACTATCAAATGAACAGAGTGCTGCACTCGAATGATGCGCACTAGAGAATGAACTGGGCGCGTCTTTGTTTTATATAGTACCGTAAGCGTGAGGTTGGCAGTGCTGTTTTGATGACAGACCAGTGGGGCTAACGAAGAGACCCGAATACTCACGACTGCAACCGATGATGATTGATTTGAACTAGTGGTGACCACAGCTGTAATTTTGGCTATTTAAGCCGTGATCCTATTTGGGATGGTTGGCTGGTTCACAGACGGTGGAGGAGCAATCATCTAAATACATTTCCTCTAGATATTTTCCTGACCATTACTACAGGCATTTTGGTTAGTCTGTCTACTTTAGAAAATTTATGACGAAGTCATACGTCATGCACTGCTGCCGTGAAGACTACACCATATGCTGTGTCGACAGTGGCTTATTTATTGTTAAGGCAGGTTTGAGCAATTGGCACTCTGTCATTTACAGTAGGTTAGGACTTTACCAGATGCCAATGCTAAGAGTCAATCATACGGCATTTGAGATATGACTGAACCTAAGGGAAGTTGCGCTCCTGTTTGTTCATCCTGGTGCTTTTAAGTTATTGGATAACAAGGAAGACTGCTATAGTACGAAATGTGATCTCCATACTGGCTTCAATTAATGTATAGATCCTAACTTGGCAGTTAGGCCCCTTAAAACAACAATTATCATCATCATCATCATATCCTAACTTGGCTGTCATCAATCATAATTCAAATGAGAAATCATCACCACCACCACATCTTTCCTGCCTCTTCTTCTTGGAACCGAGAGCGCTTCTGAACTCGAATCAGAATATCTTACGCTTCGTGCAGTTGTGCAAAGCAATTACACCACAAATTGCATTTGCCTGTCAAATCTTGATATAATTGATGAGTTTATGGAGTGGCATTCTCTGTGGAGTAATTTGTAAACATTTATATTTTAGATGGCTCAATGGAATACACACATATTACTCCCCACAACTACAGTAGAAGGAAGTGGCCTGAAACCCACGAAACCTGAGCTAAACCCGGCATTACTTTTACTTACGTGTGCAACGCTCTTCGGTTTAATCTTTCATACGCACCTCCATCGGTTAACTCTCTTTTAGTTCCCATTCCGACGGTTAAAGGTTTTATTCCAATTGCTCAGCTTCTTTTCTTTTCTACGCAACCTATCCCTGAAGACGACAATAAGACTTTTTTGGTATGTATGGACTGGAAATTATTTGGAAACATATTAGGCACAGACATCCGGCAACGCTGGAAAGGATCAAGGCAATGTACCTAAAAAGGGCCTTATGCCTATCCCAGTTATCCTCTTTTTTTGAGTCAAGACTTCTTCCTTCTTTTCATGATATCCCTGAACATTTTTAAGATGTAACTAAAACGTTGTGGCGGTATTTATTGGCGGGACAAATGACGTGGCTCCCAACAACGGTGCGGAAGTAAGAACACAACTCAAAAGAAGACTTTGTAATTTAACACACACCAATATGATTGTCGTATATGTTCCTCATTGATAATATTATTTATTGTAATTCGCACAAATGTGCAATTCAGTATGAATTATACATTCTTATAATTGTGCTTTTCATAGTCGTTTATTGAACTGACTCTTTTCCTGCATATTTCTATATGGCATCTAGCAAATTATGTACACGTCGCAGCTGGCTCATGGTAATTCTTTTTTGTTCACAGTAGATGGGGAAAACCATGTATACATAAATTCGTGAATACATACCGCATCTCAAAGTTAGCAGGTGTCAATCATTGTCCCACTAGAGTAGAGTTGTGGCCATATTTATATCCTCATTGTAAGCATCCTTTTCCTCAGGTTTTCAAACACTTAAATGGATTTAAAAAAATTGAGACCTGATATCTTCTATTAAAATGATTCTCTGGCTAAGAGGTGTACTAGTCTCGATCTTGAGGGTTTTGCTACTCCAAGGGCTCCTTTGATATAGAGTTTTCGCTCTTTTTATTGGATTTCTTTGGCATTTGAAACACTTCATTGCTATTTCTAAATTTAGTAATCGAATGTACTTGATGCCGTTTAGTGCTATAAATGCGTGAGTAGCATAGAGTGGTGATTATTATTATTTATCATATGATGGTAGAAGGGATATATAAAACAATTATTTACAAATATATATACAATGATATACACTAAGATACACTCGATCTCAAGTTTGAAAACCTGGAGTCCAAAATTGAACAGTTGAATCTAGTCAATGGCTTCTTGAGACAGGTTCTGTAAGTCTTGCAATGTTCTTTTGAATGCTATGAGGGGACATGCGAAGACTAGGTGATCCATAGTCTGCTGTTCTTCGCCAGTCACATGCAGGAGAGGACTTCCAACCCCATTGGTTCAGGATCGCTGCGCACCTTCCTTGGCCCGTTCTTATCCGATTCAGTGCGCACCATTGGCACCGAGGTAGATGAATTCCTGCGGGGCGAACCCAAGGAGTTTCGATTAACTGATGATGTGTCAAGGACGTTTGTTCCTGCCATTTGGTATTCCAGGCATCTGGGATGTTGAAGTTGTCGTCCTGCAGGCTGGTTGCTATTCTCCATGATGGTTGCCTGGACTTCGGTCGCTGTGCGGAAGTTACTGAGAGCACGGAGTGTAATGGCAGTCATGGATCGTTTTGGATTTTTTTCGTGTGTTCCTCAATGACTGGAGTCTTCTAAGGGGAGGAGGTAGAATATTACTCAATACTGGTAGTCATTCATTGAGAGGACATTGATAACCGTACCATTGATACTATATTTTGCACTTTGCATTTTGCCGTATCTCCTTTTCTGAAATTTATAATTTCTATTTTCGTCACATTTATATTGAGTTCGTTATCTTAACACCATTCTTCCCTATTACATATTGTTTCTTGTAATTTCTGTAAGTTTATGCTAGTACTAAAATAGCTGCATATGTGTTGGTAGATACCTTATCTTTCTTCTCCAGTTCTCTCAATGTCTCATCAACGGCTAAACTGAAGAGTGCAGGGCTCATGGGATCTCCTGGAAGAACGCCTTTTATTCGTAACTAGCTGAAGTACCCGTGCTTCGCTACGCGTCATAAATAAATTAAAATATGAAGGTGACAGTTAAAACAGGGGATAGGCGAGGTGCTGCGCAGAGGGAGATTAAGGATGGAACATATTGTCCAACTACACCGCTCGGCGTTGACCGTGTTTTATAGCACAAATTTAGGTTTTACTCGCTAACGGTTGGAGATACCTTTCGGATAGAAAATGTAATTTTTAACCTCGTATATACCATCAAATGTTTGCTATTTCTTAGCGTTCTCTTTGTATTTGAAATGGAAATATGAAAGTTTTAAACCAAAGGGTGTAGTGAAGTCACTAAAATGGTCGCCATCTTTAAATAGTACAAAGTATTGAAATCAAAAGTAACCTATATGTTAACCAGGTAAATCAGCTACTTCCATGTAAAATTCATGTAAATCGGACCAGTGGTACTTGCGTGATTGAGTAATACACAGACACACACCATCTCATTTTTAGCCTCGCTTCCCTCGCGTCATAGTCGTGTCATATTGTTATTCAATGAAATGCAGGTTTAACCCCATTAACACCCCTTTAGAACCTGAATATCCAAAAATCCCTCCTTAGTAGAAGTTTTCGACACACAACAAACATATCCCCAAAATATCATTCTTCTAACTTTAATCGTTTGGGTTGGTCGATGAGAGTGTACATCCAAAAATCCTTTCTTAGGGGACGTTTTTCTTCCAGAATTTCACCCCTCCCCATAGGCCCCTTAAATTGGATTTATGAAAAAACGGTCGAACACATATTTATTTTATTTATTTATTTATTTATTTATTTATTTATTTATTTATTTATTTATTTTTAAGCTGATTGATTTCCTCCGAGTTTCAAACTCCTCGCCTATGTCGTTTAAGAGATACACGGTCCGTTAGGAATCTTTCAACTCCCACTTTTCATCCCTTTCACCTCATAATATACACTACATCGAAAAACCATTAGGCATGTGTCAGCTTATTTTTAATGATTAGTATATATGCCAAGTATCACATCCCCAAATGAAACCACTCGTGAGATATTGTTATTCAATGAAATGCACGTTTACCCCCCTTAACACCTATTTAGAACCTGAATATTCAAAACTCTTTCCTTAGTGGACGTTTTCGACATACAACGAACATATCCCCAAAATTTCATGTTTCTAACTTTAATAATTTTGGCTGGGCTATGATGAGTGAGTGAGTCAGTCAGGACATTTCCTTTCATTTATTTTTGATAATTTCTCCCCTCCCCATGAACCCCTTAAATTGGATTTATGAAACAAACGGTCGAACACCTATTTACTTATTTAAAGCTGTTTTCCCCCTGAGTTTGATGAGTGAGTAAGTGAGTCAATCAGTTAGGACACTTTCTTTCCTGGTTTCCCCCCCCCCCCCCAGAATTTCACCTCTCTCCAAGGGCCCCTTAAATTGGATTTATGAAAAAAAACAGTCGAACACTTATTTACTTGTATTTTAAGCTGTTATTTTTCCGCCGAATTTCAAACTTCTCGCCTATGTCCTTTAAGAGATACACGCTCCGTCAAGAATCCCTCAACCCCCAATTTTCACCCCTATCACCTCATAATATACACCACATCGATAAACCCTTAGACAAATGTCTGATTATTTTTAATGATTAGTTTATATACCGAATATCACATCCCCTAAGAAACAACTCATGACATATCGTTATTCAATGAAATGCACGTTTACCCCCTTAACATCTCTTTAAAACCCGAATGAACAAAAATCATTCCTTAGTTGACGTTTTCGACATACAGCGAACATATTCCCAAAATTTCATTTTTCCAACTTCAATAGTTTTCGCTGGGCGTGATGAGTGAGTGAGTCAGACAGGACATTTTCTTTCAATTATTTTTACCAGAATTTCACCCCTCCCCATGGGCCCCTTAAATTGGATTGATGAAAAAACTCTTGAACACCTATTAACTTATTTTTAAAGCTGTCTTTTCCCCCTGAGTTTGGTGAGTGAGTGAGTTAGTCAGTTAGGACACTTTCTCTCCTTTTTCCCCCCAGAATTTCACCCCACTCCATTGGCCCCTTAAATTAATTTATGAAAAAAAACGGTCGAACACCGATTTACTTATCTTTTTAGCTGATGTTTTTTCGCTGCGTTTAAAATTTCTCGCCTATGTCGTTTAAGACATACACGCTCCGTTAGGAATCTTTCAATCCCTACTTTTCACCCCTTTCACCTCATAATATACACCACATCGAAAAACCCTCAGACACGTGTCTTACTCTTTAATGATGAGTTTATATGCCGTGTATCACATCCCCCAATGAAACCAATCGGGAGATATTGTTATTCAATGAAATGCAGGTTTAACCCCATTAAGACCCCTTTAGAACCTGAATATCCGAAAATCCTCCCTTAGTAGACTGTTTTGAAATACAATGAACATATCCCCAAACTGTCATGTTTCTAACTTCAATAATTTTGGCTGGGCGATGATGAGTGAGTGAGTGAGTCAGGACATTTTCTTTCAATTTACTTTTTTCAGAATTTCACCCCTCCCCATGAACCCCTTAAATTTGATTTTAGAAAAAAAACTGTCGAACAGCTATTTACTTACTTTAAAAGCAGTTTTTCCCCCTGAGTTTGATGAGTGAGTCAGTCAGTCAGTCAATCAGTTAGGACACTTTCTTTCCTGTTTCTCCCCCCCCCCCCCTCCAGAATTTCACCCCTCCCCATGGGCCCCTTAAATTGGATTTATGATAAAACGGTCAAACACATATTTACTTATTTGTATGCTGATTTTTTTCCCGCTGTGTTTCAAACTCCTCGCCTATGTCGTTTAAGAGATACGCGCTCCGTTAGGAATCTTTCAATCCCCACTTTTCACCCCTTTCACCTCATAATATACACCACATCGAAAAACCCTCAGACTCGTGTCTTCTTATTTTTAATGATGAGTTTATGTGCCGAGTATCACATCCCCCAATGAAACCAATCGGGAGATATTGCTGTTCAATGAAATGCAGGTCTACCCCCTTAACACCCCTTTAGAACCAGAATATCCAAAAATCCTCTCTTAGTGGGCATTTGCGGCCCTTGGGGAAGCTGCATACCAAATTTCATTCCAATCCGTTTGATGGTTTCTGAGATTTCGTGATGAATGAATGAGTGAGTGAGTGGTATTTGACAAATATATAGTAGAAGATAGTGTCAAACTCGGTTGACAGTGCTGTGTGAGCAGTTGAGTAACTAACGGGATTTCAAGTAAAGATCCTCATTTTCTATACCGGTAGTGCAGAGTGCAAATGGCATCCAGTCGGCCGTGTCTCGACTTGAGCTATGTTGCCATGGAAACTATCCGCCTTGCCATTCCTTCATGAGTATATTTTATGATTTGATTAGCCTGTGCTGGAGTGCAAAAGGGTCGAAATCAGAAGAATGAGAAAGACTATCGAAAATTCATGTAGCCAGCGGTTCCTTCTGGGTCCTAAACTATGTGTATGCAAAATTCGGTTGAGATTGGTGTAACGGTGTAGATTTGTATACGGAACAGACCCACATACCCACATACATACAGACTTTCACTTTTATATATAAGATATGGGCGTCGATAGTAACAAGTTATCTGATTTTCTTATTATGTTGTATTTCAATATTACTCGTAATATAATATAATGGAAAATTAATGGGTTTTATTTGAAGAAAATGAGGATACTGTAGGGGCAGTTGACTGCCTCCTTGAAGCAACAATAACTAGCTAATGGGATATTGTAAACACTTTAGGAACACCCAGTAACTGCATTCAGCCTCCTGTTATGAACACTATAAATGTAAATAGTAATAGAACAAGAGGTAATGATATAAATGTATATGAAAATGTTGTAGGAAATAACAGTGGTAATCGCAGTGTGTTATCAAACAAGTGTAATAAATCAGTCTTCCTGAAATCAACAACGGAAGATGAATTAAGTATGATTGTCAGAAAAATAAACATAGTTATAGTTGGGACGAAATGTCACCCTGGATATTGAAGCAGTGCAATGGTCCAACCCTAGACATTCTTACAGAACTGATAAACATGTGTGTCTTTACAGGTATCGCCCAAGATATACTAATTCTATCCGTTGTCAAACCAATTTTTAAGAGGGCTGACAGACATCAACTAGGTAACCACAGACCGATAACAGTTTGTTACAATATTTTAGAGTACGTATGTAATTTGCCATAAAAAGTTACGTGCCTTACAGTAGTCGCATATGATGTGTAACATGCCACATGGCCGTCAGTACCTCGAATGCTTACATAAAATAAGAATACAGCAAATGTATGAAGATTTAATAAATAATAATTGTTTTCGGCAAATATGATATAATGAATATTTTCACACCAAAGAACGACAACTTGATTTATTGTAGGAATATCTGTAATTGGGCCTCCAAACCTTGAAATAAACCTTATGCGCCATACATTCCACATAGCCACATGGCCCACAGTACCGTGGTACCAATCTCCGACACCGCGCGTGCTCATTGTTTCTGTCCCATCCATTTCCCTTTCATTGTTTCCGTCCCAACCTTATCTGTTTCATTTTTCAAAATCACCCCCCCCAAAAAAAAAAACAGATACCGAGTGGAAAGATGTTACACATCAATAATAGAGTTCATTAATACAATTGATTTAATAAATAAGAATCACTTTGGTTTCACAGTGATCATATCTACTATTTGCAGAATTTTATGGAACACTGCTTTCCTCTCTCGATGGTAATCTAATAAATGTGTTATGCCGTCGAACTGACAAAATCCTTTGATACAGTAGAACATGAATTATTATTGGATAAGGCAGAGGGTTATTGTATAAGGGAAGTGGCGTTTGATGAGTTAAAAAATGTTACAGATATCAATTTACAAAAATTTCTTCAGGAATGGTGTGAATACCGCGGAGTTACAATACTCTCCTAGTTTATGTCCAAACGTTATAACTCAATGTTCAATCCTACTACTTGATATTCTTTTGTAAATTATGTACCACAGTCAGGAAATATTTTAATTATTTCATATGTAGATGAAACCGCAAGGTTAACTAGGACTGTAATAAAACAATTGCCCTTCATGAAACTCAAAATAGTATCGATCTTTTCACCCAGTGTTTTGTTGAGCATATGTTAGGCGAAACGCATGAATAATCAGCTTTATAATATTTTCAAGCATAACGTAATTTAAAAGTAAATCGAAAATTTTACATTGAAACCGATCATATACAACTGGTGGCCTCAGCAAAACGTATCATGGGAGGAGAATATAAATGAAAAATGTAAGAGATAAAGAAACTCTTGTTTTACAGCGAATTTCAGGATGCTTAAGCAGCGAATAGCAGTTACCAGTTTATTATGGATCAATACATTCACATATATCACCCGACATTGAGATATGGGTTGGGTAGCTAATAGGAATAATGTGGAGACTATTGAAATTGCGACAATGAGTAATACGATACTTGTTGGGTTGAAACAGAGAATAATGGAGGGTTGTATTTAGGAAGCATAATATTTTAACAATATTTTTAATGTATATTTTCGATTAATCTTGTAAGAAAACTTCAACACAAAAAGTTGCCACAATCAGAAATCACTACATTCGTGAAACTAGTGGGCAGAATATCTCCTTTAAGAAAGGGTTTATAAAATATATGCAGAAAAGGATCCTTTTGAAAAGGAGTTATATATGATAATAAATTACTGAACTACTTAAATTCTTTCACTGGAGTGGGGTTCAGACCATCACTTAAGGTTTATCTAACCCAGAAAGTGTTATATTCCTGTGCTTCTGAATGTTGCATGTTTGCAAATATGTCAACTTACATGTGGATATGCTGTGTAGGATAATGACGTATCCAACTCTTTATTAACTGCCGGTTCTGGAAAACAAAGTCTGATATGGTTGTATAAGTGCTTTGGATATGTATCCCACCTTGAATGGTTTCAATCATGGTAAGACTATAACACTAACAAGAGTACATCGCCAATGTAAATCTCGCAGAAACGTTACTCAAGTATTCATTAGATGCATCTATATTGATATGTGATATTTGTTACCCAAATACGTGGAAGGGCGACATGTGGCGCACTATAATACGCCCGAGACTGAAGGGTTTCTGAGTTCTCATTCTAATATTACACTACTGAGGAAATGGTTGAAGTAGTGCAATAGGTTGGGGAGGATATGAGAACACCATCTTGGGCAGCCCCAGGTCTGTCGAGTGTTTCATATGCGTACAATTTCAGCCTCTCTACGGATGGTTCAATTGAATCTTAGGATGTAATATAATCACAAACGTTTTCCTTGTTATATGACAAAAAGGGACTTAACGGTCTCATGCTCCACTAACTAAGAATAACCCCTGAAATTGTGTTATCTTCTTGATAAAATCATGTTCCTAGCTATCAGAAAGTAGAACAAACTGGGATCAGAAGAAAGTTTTCGACCGTGGATGCCAGACTGAAAATCCGTAATAGGATTTCTTTCTTTAGAAACTTGGAACATCATAAACACGAGACCATGTACTTGGCTGATTGCTCAGTCATTGAAGACCTGTAGTGTGTGTACGGTAGACAGATCATGAGTTAATCCGTGTCAGGAATGTGCTCCGCGCAGTGCATTGTTGCGAATGCTGACAATTTGTAGGTGTTCTGTGAATACTTATCAGTTTCTGCATATTGTGTCTTGTACTGTGGCAGCCCACTGATTATATTTCCTGAACGACAAATATCTAGCTGCCTCTCTTGCCGACATTTGCAAGCTCTGGGCCAGTAGCTGAATTGAAGGCGAAAACTCACCTCTGGTATGGGTACAATTGTCCATGATTGTCTTCATGGTATCATTAAACATTATTGAGAATACCTTGCAAATTGTTCAAACATTTGACGACGAAACACACATTTGCGAATGTTGAAGTAGGGTGACCATTTGTATGAAAATAATACCTCCTGCCAAAATCTAGACTAGCCCGGGAGACGTTAAACAAGTGTGTTCTGGAGCGCGTTGGGCTTTAACTGGAAATTCACATTATGAGATCAGTATCCGAACACTCACATGACAATGAATGTGAGGCTTGGGTTGACCTCCACTGCTTCACATGGCCAACAACTTGGTATTGACACACACTTGATGACAGCGTTCACTGCTTGCTCTTACTGTAAGTAAGGTGAGTGCCCACCCTCCTCCTCCATGGTAGCCTCCAATGTTGCACACATACTGTTAACTTGATTACGAGTTTTTTTCGGTTCTTGGGTTGTACGGAGGAGATAGAGGGATGATGGTTGTTTTGGACTGGCACGAATTCACCTTGAAGAACACCCCAGACATGGTCTGTGGCACTGTGCCTCAGCCATTATTAGACCGTGGTTGACAATTTCATTTGGAAACACTCTCCAGCTCTTGTCTATAAACATATTCATGTTCAGGTCTCTATTTGTAATACATTGCGTAATCTTGGCAACGACAATTGGTCATGTATTAAGAATTACTAGTGAATTGGTATGCAATGGAATCAAGTAGCTGCCACTGTGCTTAAGAATAAACCTCGATTTCTTTCTCGTTAAATTTCTGTCTGCGTAAAGCATTCTTCATTTAATCTTGTCTCAAGAGGATAAAAAACACAATATTTATCAACGTTTCTTGTCCTTAGTAACGCTATATGGTAACTGTAAGTAACTCCATCTACGCTGCGAAGTCGCAACACACACACACTCAATGCTAATGACAATATGCCAGCCATACGTTTTGCGAGTGTATAAGAACTGAAGTTCTTTCTGATGTTAACATCACAAATACTGTCAGGTTGACGTAGCAAAAGTATGAATGTGATTTTCAACTACCTTTGGTATGTTATTTTATTCTTTGATACCTTCAGTGCAAATTATCTGAAAGATATTATTCCAGCTATGCAAAGGAACTTATTTATAAAACAACTAATTTCTTTGCAGAATGATACAGACCTTCGCACGGATATCAAAATTGAGGAATCTTCTATTCCTGAGCTCATTCCTTGCAAGAAAACAGAAACAACATCTTCAGATCTGAAAGAGGTAAGTATCTTTATGCCTCTTTACCAGACATCTCCTCATCACCTAATAGCATTTCAAGATAAACAGTGGTATTTTTACAATTTTGCTGATGTCAAAACTGTTTGGTTGTATTTTGTACTGCCAGCACAATCCATTTTGATGGGAGGACAGTGAGTTGAAATTTCTGCCCCATGCGATACTTCTACCCGCGACCGCCGCCTTTGTGCGATGTTGCTCTGATCACTCAGCTACTGGGGGATGCATCTTATATGTCATTTAGAAATGTACATTATGTGAAGCTAGCATATGTTTGCCACAATCACGTTTTACTAGTTGCCCATTATGTGCTCCCGTACACTAGCAGACGTATAATTCTTGTAGTTACCAGCATATTATAGCAACAGTATTGATGTTACATACTCTACAATAGCCTCCCTCTAGCATTTAATTTAACTCAGGATTACTACCACTTATCTGTACAATGTTCACCTCTAGCAGTAAGATGTGATGGACCGTACCAAAGTCGTTAAGCGTATATATCCTTATTTCAGCTGAGCAGTGCTGTACAATTACATGGTGTGTTGTAAGTGTAAACGTATAAGGTGATAGCACAGAAATAAATTATTCCATCTTATCCCTAGGATGAGCAAGAAGAAATCCAGTATCGCGAAGGTGATGGAAGTGGAAATCTATTAAATGAGTAAGTGTTCAAGATACATAAAATATTATCATCCACTTTGAGCGTGGATTGCTGTAAGTTTTAAAGTTCTGTTGATAATGTTAGATGTGTCTCTTATTGTATGTGTCTCGTCATTGAAGTAGATATTGATTTTAACTTTCAACCTAGCAGCCCACAAATTATGCTTTCTTGTCCAGAGTTCTTTCACATTTGAAGTACTTAAGAAACGTTTGTTAGTCTGTTGATGGGAGCTATATCGGTCTTGTAGAAGTATGCTCGGAAGAAATACACATGCCGCAGTGATAAGAATGTGAATGAGTCTTGTAAGGAACATCCATTACTTCAAACCCCTTCCACTGTGTCCTTACCCCCAAATGATTCTTCTGTAACCCAAACTAAAAGCGTAAATATCTTCCTACTGATCCAAAGTTGCAGCAAGAAAATCCGGTATGTTCTTACTTTTTCACAACACCAGCTTATGCAGTGTGGGTAGACAATACTTGTAGAGAGGGAAACATGGGTAGACAGGTCCTGTAGAGTAGTACAATATACTGTAGTCTAATACATGCATAAAGTCTAACATGTGCATTCATTACTGTAAAACCAAAACAATTATAACTTTATGCAAGTACTATAAACATTGTATTATAGTATAGATCACTTGATACATGCGCTTTAAATAGTGTATTATAATGTAGCCTTATGTATTTGAGACAGTATTCCGATGTCAATCCATAACTTCAAAAAGAAAATGAAGCGATAATACATGTTCACACCCAACAATAAACCGAATACTAATGAAACATAAAAAAGAATAGGAGACATTATTAAAGAGACCCCCCCCCCGCAAAGAGGAAATTAAGTGCGGTTCAATTCGTAAATAAAGACACATGAAAATAACGAATATTTTCAAGGTACAAGGACTCAATATATCTTAAAATCCACAGCCTTTAAGAAATTACCAAGGAAACAGAAAACATGGATCTCACACAACCCGCTCTTAGGAGAATTTCAGTTAGATCATGTAGCGGTTAAAAGGAAGTTTAATAAAGAAATACAAAATGTCAGAGTACTCACGGGTGCTAATTTAAATTCTGATCACTATCTTTCTAAAATAAAACTCAGAATTATCCCCAATAGGAAAACCCGCTCTAACAGACTAAGACATAGGAAATACGATCCTGAAAAGATAATGAACTCAAAAGAGTTTTCAATCGCCACTGCAGATTTAAAAAATCAAGGCTGGGATCAAATAAAAGAGCGTCTAATAATTAAAGCAGAACAACTTGCTCCACTAACTAAAATCAAAAAACATCCGTGGTGGACGGAAGAGTGTGATAGTCTCATTGAACTAAGAAGGAATGCATGGCACCTGTGGAAATAACAGAAAAATGACCATAACAGACACAATTTCTTAAATGTTCGAAAATTAGTGACTAAAATTCTTAAGAGAATAAAAAAAAAAAACTTGAGATGATCACATACTTATGAAAATTAATGAAGACTTTCACAGAAACAATGTGCAAAACTTTTATAAGAATTTTAAGAAGAAATTGACTAAGTACAGCCCCCCAACTCTACAACTCCAGGATATAGAAGGAAGTGTTGCTCACACCAACTGTGAGGAACCTATAGAAAATAATAATAATAATAATAATAATAATGAAAATGAAAATCCACAGCCTGCTTCCAGTCTCCGACCGGGTCAGGAATGGAATGAATGAAGCCCCGATCTAGCGGCGAGGATATGAACTGTGCCGGCTGCCGAGGCCTGACGCACTCCTCTGGGGCAATGATTAAATGAATGACAAATGAAATGATAGTGGAGAGTGTTGCTGGAATGAAATTGTGACAGGGAAAACCGGAGTACCCGGAGAAAAACCTGTCTGCCTCCGTTTTGTCCAGCACAGATCTCACATGGAGTGCCCGGGATTTGAACCACGGACCCAGCGGTGAGAGGCCGGCGTGCTGCCGCCTAAGCCACGGAGGCTTCAATAATAATAATAATAATAATAATAATAATAATAATAATAATAATAATATCGTATGGCCTCGGGTGCTGGGTGCAAGCTTTGTAATTTGACACCCAGAGGGTAGCGTGCATGTCGAATTTCGTTGTTCCTTGAATCACTAGGAAAGTCAAGGAGGTTAGATATCTAAGCTCCTTGAACACCATAGCGCTTTCTGGTAGATAAATTAGGAACTTTGTGTTGGCGGAAACTCCCGAGATTAATTTTGCCATTATGAACATGGCCTACTGAATTCAAATGGGTTCTTTGACATGCCAACATCTTATGCCACGCGTGTCGTATTTTTGCGGCCTTTCAAAAAATATCACTTACCACGGCCAGGAGCGAACCTGCAATATTGGGGTTAGTAGACCGACACGCTATCCACTCACCCACCGTGGCAAGCTACCTATAGAAAATATGGACTTTCATACATCCCCATCAACCAATCCTGACTCAGAACCTCCAAACACTGAAGATCTCCATTCAATAATATCGAATCATAAGAATTATAAGGCTGCGGGAGAAAATCAAATCACAGCTGAATTTTGGAAGAATGTTAACGAAAATGCTATACAGTCTTTCAGAAATATCTTTGAGGAAATTTGGATACATGAAAGAATCCCAGATGACTGGAAAACAGCCCTTATACATCTACTTCATAAGAAAGGATCCAAAACAGACCCTAACAACTACAGAGGGATATCTCTCCTTGACTTAACATGCAAGATATTCTCCACAGCCCTACTACACAGGACAGAACCTCAACTAGACCATCGACTTGGGGAATACCAGGCGGGTTTCAGGAAAGGGAGATCCTGTCCGGAACAAATTATCAACCTCAACCACATCATGAACTGCCAAAAATCACGGGCTAAATCGTATGTTATCACTTTCATTGACTTCCAAAAGGCGACTCTATAGATAGGGAATCCTTATTCTCGGTCCTGAAAGAACTAGACCTCGATAACAAAACTACAAACCTAATCAGAGAAACACTAATACATTCTCCAAAGTTAAATTCATGGGGGAACTCTCCACCCCTCTGAGATTAAAACAGGTGTACGGCAAGGAGATGGACTTTCTCCACTGCTATTTAACTGTGTCCTAGTAAAAGTAGTCAGAGGGTGTAATGTGAAGACCCACATAGGAATCAGAATAGGAACTAAAAACAAAGGCATTAAGGTCAATTGTTTAGCTTTTGCTGGTGACATGGCCTTATTAGCTGAGACATGGGAAAAAGCCAAGGAACAGATCCTCGAACTCCAAAGGCAAGCGTTAAAAATGGGTCTCAAAATCTCAGTTGAAAAGACCAAAATAATGACGAACGTATAAAAAAAACCACCAGAAAAGCTTCAAGTGGGCCAACAATACATAGACATCGTCAAAAAAATTAAATATCTGGGGGATGGATCGGCTGGAATGCGCTAAGGAATAAGACAATGGAATCTAGGAGAAATAAAGTTCAATTGGCTTTCCAATTTACGAAGGACACTTATAACAAGAAGTCTCTCTCCTGGAATACCAGGATAAGACATTATAACACGGTAATTAAACCAGACGCCTTATATGCAGCCAAATCATTGTCTCTCACCACCCAGGTACTGCTTGAAAGGCTGGAGGTCAAGTAAAGAAAGATAATACACAAAATATTAGGCCCCAAATTGCATAACAACAAATTAATCCATGTCAGGAACGAAACTCTTTACCAAAAGACTGAAAAACTCGCGGACACGATAAGAAAACGGAGGATTTTTTAATGGGCACATCCTCCGAATAAATTCAAATTGACTAACCAAAAAGATCTTCGACCACTTTCGTAATACGACAACAAAACCTCTTTGTTTTAAGGAAACCGAGGAAGACCTCGTGGAATTCCAAATTACAGACACCATGCTCATGGACAAAACAGCCAAAACCGTCACCAAGGATAAGAATTAACGGTTCCAAGTGAAACTCTAACAAAAGCGTACGTTCCACATACCTGCCGAAGAAAGGGAAGCAAGATCTCAAAGGATGAGGTAATAATGGGCCAAAAGGAAAGCTCAAAACAATAAAAAGTGATTGATTTCATGTACCCAAAGTTGGGTGAAACATATAAGGAAGAATATTAAATGATTAAATAAACGAAATTAAATAAATACATAAATAGTTATAATAATAATAATAATTATTATTATTATTTCTAATTAATAAAAGTTGAATAATCAAAGAAATCGATAATATATATATATAATTTATTCAGTAAATAATAAATTAATTATAAATAATTCATAATCAATATGGATTAAATAATTATTTTAAAACCCCGCCATTTAAGAGTTCAGTTTCGCATGGCGGCCATCTTGCGCATTAGACCCGGGTCCACGATAGGTTTATTTACCCTACTGTAATTTCCTCCTCTAGATCACATAATCATGAAAACAATATCACTTAACTGTCGTAAGCATATACGAGTGATGTAACGGTCTTACAATAAATTCCAGAGATCAGCCATGACCTCAATTTGTATCATAACTTAGCATTGAATCAAACATTCATAGGAACAATCTGTCGTGTATCTAAAAGAAAAACTGCAGTAGTCTCGCTATAAGAATCACTATGAATGCTGAGTAATATCAGCTTGTAAAACGAGGCTTGACCTTGTGTCAACCGGCCACACACCTCCTCTAGAATGACAATGTTCATGGTGTGGCATCGCCTTTATAAATCAGAATGCATTATTATATTTTGAGCTTACAAAACGACAGTCCTATCTGTAGCTCATACTACTTAAATATACACATATTTACAGGTTCGTTAACACTAGAGCTAGTCTCAAACTAAGCTCATCAGAAAATCTGAAGTTGAAGGCAAAGAAGATAAAATGACAGATATGTCAGTGCTACCAAGTGCTTTGGAATATGTAAAGTACTGTTAGCACCCTTTTGTTTCATTCCGAAGGCCTCATATACCTTCTCTAATACCATACAATTCGTACGATGTTTCGAAAATGTTCAGTGTCCTCCTTGACACAAAAATAAGCTTACAAACAGCACCTACACCCTTCGTGTTGAAAACTGATACATTATTCTAGCGAAGACGAATACATGGCTTCTGAAGCCTAATGCATGAATCCTGCTGATTCCAAGCACTGGAATAACGTGGCATCAAAGCTCACAATTAAAATTAGCCATGATAAAAGTGACAGGGTGACCATTACCTCCGCCAAACGATCCGATGATAATTAAGGGTGTTCAATGAGTGGGCCTCGGTAATCCATAACCGGAATTAAGTATAATCAGGGTGTCTGATGAACAAGTTGTCTACCTCGTAGACTCGAAATGTAGCTTGCAAGGGCCTGTAGGAGTTTTTAGGTGCCTCCTAACATTACATCAATGGACGACAATTAACATGTGTGGGTAGATTATTAGCTTGGGAATAATCATACCCCCAAGGGAAGGTGATGAAGAAAAAGAACTGGGTTTCGGACTGGAGAAAAAGGATGGTTAGATAGGACGAGAGTCCAACAAACTTATAAAAATAAAGTTGAGGGAGTATTTCGTAACAAGTAGCAAAACCTTTGCTATTTGAGTATGTACTTTCTTTGAAGATGGCATAAGCCTTTGGGAAGAGTCGGGGAAGATAGGATCTTGCCTAATCGTTATTTTATAGAAAATGATGAAGCAAAAGGATATAGTTTGATTTATTTAACAATGCATAGGAATGCGATAAATGTAACCAATATAAAATGTACAATTGGAATTTTTAAACCATTGAGGTCTGAGACCTTTTAAATTATTTAAAGTTTGCACTAGGCAATTAACAAAATTTGGTTTGGAACCTCTTGAAAGCACCAAATCTGAATAAGATTTTAAAATAGTGCTAAAAATAGCAAACTTTAAAGTTTATAACGAGGATTATGAATAATTAAAGCTATGACAAAGAATCAGGTACAATATATGCACTTTGAGAATTCCTATGTGGAAATCTTAAAGTATGAACAAATATTAAATTTGAAATTATAACAAAATAAGAGAGAGAAATTAAATAGATGTTTCTATAACTTCTTATATTTATACAGTAATTACGATTACAATTTATACAAATAGGGCAGGTCACTTATTGTGAAACCTGAAGAGAAAAATTAAGAAGAAGTTTCTAGGACTTCTATGTTTAAACAGGATCACGAGGAAAAATAGGGCAAGTTACCCTTTCGTGAAACTTAAAGAGAAAAGTTAAGCCACTCACGTGTGAGTAGAAATAATTGAATTCTCCAGTAAGAAGGGAGAAACAATATACTTTAAAATGTGTACTAGACACAAAATTTTACACAGTTAAGTTATTACAAACGGAACAAAGATGGGAGGGCATTTGCTATCAAATGACACCTCATTGCAACAAGCCTAAATTTAAGAATTAACCTAATTTGTTAGTAAAGGGTGGTTGTGGAAGAGGAAATAGGAACTTTTTGGAGAAAGTTCTTGGCCGTATTTATTTTTCTTGGACGAGCGCGACGCGGATGAAAAGTTGAACGAGCACTGTTTTCACTATAGTCTATTGACGTGGTTGAAAAGTTTACTATTGTAGCTCAGAAAGTTTATAGAAAGGAAAGTGTTTACAGTTACGTGAATAACTAGTTGAATTTTGGTTTGAGAGAGTCTATTGCGTTGAAAAATTTGTAGGTTCTAGTTGAATGCAGTGGACGAATTCCCACGAAGGAAGACAAATTAGGTGTTGATCAGTGGTTCATAAAGAAAATTCCTTAGTTCGAAAAAGGATCTCCATATGTGAGTGGAAAATATTCGAAGGTTTAGCTTATAGATGAATTGTTTGGCCTGGAAAATTCCAGAACAATCATAGCGGTTGAATTGGGCAAATAAAGTCCAGCGGTGGAAAAAGCTAAGTTTTCTATAGACAGTGGGTAATTTAATGATGCCCCACGTTGTGAGAAAATATCTCAGTTAATATGGATAAGAAATGCTGCTTCATTTTTAAATTAGCTTAGATAGACAAAGCCCAACATCGAAAATCCCGCGAAGATGGTTATTGCCCCACATTTCGCAATTTCTCACTGTCTATAAAATGGTGGATAAAAAGCATATAGCTATTTAAAAGCAATTAAAATGTGTTGAAGAACGTTGAAGTAGTACTTAGCTCATTTCTGTTGAACGGCGATTCTCCTGGTGACCGTTGGTCTGGAATTCACTTCATGGCGACTAATTTAAAATATGTCTCTCTAGGAGAGGAGACAAGCCTTAGTTAGGCTCCAACTGTTAGGCTTTGACGTCCAAAGCACTAGTGAGAGAAGTGAGGACGAGACCTCCAGAAGCCTAGACGGCTTTGCAATCACAAGTAGAGTGCCGAGAGGGCGAGACCTCCCTGAAGCCCAGACGGCTTTAGAATCACACGTAGAATGATAGCGAGCAGGAACTAGCGCGGGGCGAAGCAAGCATTATCGCACACGTCATAGATAGGCGGGTGAGGGGAAGTGAGAACAGGGGATATAGGAGAGAAACAAAAGAGGTTATACAAGCATGAGAAACATAACAAAATGAAAATATCTGATGAAAATAAAGCTCTTCGCAGAGCAGTTGGCTGGCGAAGAATGCGGCCCCTGGCGGATTGAAGACAAAGTCTTCATGACTTGAGGCAATGGAAGTTCGGAGGGCGGCGATGAGACGCTGCGAGGCCGGTTCAGCAGAATATGTCCTTCTGAAACAAACTTACAAGAAAAATGAACAAATGCACGGGGCAAACAGAAGGTAATAGTTCAATGTTGGTGTATGCGGGAAGGAAATGTAAATAAATGAGTTAATATGAAGTAATGGAGAGCAGCAAAAACGAATTCTGTCTTTCCGCGTATTTCCAAAAATACATCAATGTGGCAGAGTCGTGCCACGGGGTGTCACAAAATTTAGTGATCGGGCCAGGGCTGTCCCAAAAATCTAAAACAGTTAATATTTGATTAAGTCTAAACAGGTCCTACCTAAATGGTTGCTTTTGAGTGCGGTTCTACAACTACTCAACTGAAGCAGAAGCCTTAACAGATTGAAAATGTTGAACTCACATGGTCGGCGAGCTTGATCTTATGTTACCTTGGGGTTAGGATCGTCTCCATGTCCTGCCTTCGATCCTTTACCTCCTTCCGATCCATCGCTTCTTTATCCTCCTCATTATGTGGAATTGACCTCTAGCAACCCCCTCACCGGGTAGTTTACTCCATCTCAACAATCATCTTAAGGTCAGTAATCTGTGCGTCCATGTGGTTGTTGGGTAGTTGGTAGTTGAAAATCGTGGCCGTTAATTTACAATTATTGAACAGAGAATAACCAATCACTGGTTTTAAACTATTACAGACTTGCGACAAAAATGGCTCTATGTCTGCCACTGGCGTTAGTAAACACGCGGGTGGTGTTCTGTTCACAGAAGCTAGTACGTTCATCAAAAATCGGAGAAAAATCGTTGCGATCGTTGTCCAATGATAATTTCTAAAATTGTTCCAGTCCAGTCCATAGCCTGATTTGGCTCAAAATAGCCTTAATATACACTCCACAAGGTTTTGCGATATGTTAGAATACCTCGTGGCTTGCCCATGCAAAAATTGCACAATGTGGTTGTACAAGTTCCAATGTGCTGATGGAAATACACATTTACCAAAAATCGTGCCTCCTTCGCACGCCAAACTTGTTCGTAGGAAGTAATAATCCAACTGTAGCAGTTTTGTAACTGTTCACTGTCACGTAACATTTCAACATACATTTTCAATTCACACGGGACGTCGTCCCAAAAGCACGCCTGCACCACTTTCAAGCAGACACAGTTGTGACGTCACTCTAGACGAGCTTCCGGGTTCGTGAAGAAGCCCATCAAATCGTGTAGCGACTAATTAAACATGATTCGTATATCTTCGAGGAAAAATTGGGATTTGATGTTGCCATTAATCCATGAATTTAGAGTAATGTAACGGGATATTCATAATAACATTAATAATTCCGTACAATTCCAAATTAAAGACATAAAATCATTTCCTCCCACTCAAAAATTTACAATGCATTACTGGATTTAGCTCAAGGCTCTCGCGGTGTGTTGTAGCCGTCGTTGGGGGGAGTACCAACATATGCTCATTAAAGTGATCACCAACACGAGCCTTTTGGCTCAATATAGTTTATCGATAGCGCTAACCGTTTACCAAAGAGGTGGGACAAATGGAGTTTTGAGAGAGAAAATATCATACCTCCCTTAAGAGACGCAATATCATAACAGTTTAAGAAGGTGAATACTCTTATAAAAGTACCTAAAACCTTCGTCTGAAAGAAATTTTCCCGGAGAAATCTACCCCTGCCTTCCGGCGTGCCGAGAGGGATTTGTTTTGTTATTGTGAACTCCATACTGTGGCGGGACCAGTCAGATCCGCTGCCAGCGCCTTGCTCTCGGTAGTTTGACCGGCATCTAAGTCACGTGAGCGCCATCTGGAACTCGATTCTCTTTGGGCTCATGGCCTCCTTGACCAGGTCTGGATTAAAAACAAGAATGATAGCTGTGTTTTCTTTCTCAGAAATTTGTTGATCCTAACCAGTGACCAGAAATGAGGCGAGATGGTAGGATGTTGGTAGTTTTGTACTGGATTGAGGACATGAATAGTCGAGGGTGAATTGTAATTTGTTGCCTTATAATTGGAACTAGTGCACGGGAATAAATGGCCTCTGAAGTTGAGATAAGGCAACAATAACGTTTTAAATACATTTGTGCGTCGTTTTGGCAGTGAGCATGGCTTCAAAATTAGTGAGCTTAAGTGAACTAAAATTGGCCGATTCGAAACGTGAACTGGAGGAGCGCGAAATGGACACGTCAGTAATGAAATAAGTGCTTCAGCAACATTTAAGGCGGGCCGTTATGGACCCTGGCAGAGACCCACACAGCCTCGTATTTGACACAACCTGTGGCACCAGTGGCTGAAAAAACGTTCTAAAATCTTAGAAGAGAAATTAGAAAGCTTAGCAGATAAGTTGGAAGAGAACTGTAGGAATTTGAAAGAGAAATTGAGAGAAATTGTAAAAGTTTGGAAAATAAATTAGAAGATAATTCTAAAATCCTAGAAGGAAGAATACAGAATGTAGAAATTGACTTTAATAGTGAATTAGAGGAAGCAGCCAAACGCATTAAACTGTTAGAGGAGGGCTTGAAGCAGCCAAGTAAAGGGTGTATTGTAGACATACATGCCACACACAAGGTTGGTGAGCAAGCTAAGGTCCAGATTCCAGTGCTGTACGTACCCATGTCCGCTGGACAGTCTGGCTTACCCTCGTTTGGAGGTAAGATGCCATGGCGCGAACACATTGCACTCTTTGAGTCAGCGTCAATAGTACACCTGTGATCGACGGTTACCAAGGCAGCTATGTTGAGTCTCGCATTGCGTGGTGATGCCTTGGCACTTTTAGAGACCATCCGCTTGCCGGATCGCCAAAACTACGATGAGCATGTATACCGGTCGCTGCTGAAAAGCCGGCACCAAAAACCAAATGAGGGCCTACAGGAGTTTGAGACGGACGTTGCTCGTCTGATAAAAGAGTGTCTACCCCACGGTGCCGGATGATGTACTGAATGCGAAAGCTTGGCAATCGACAGTTTCCTCGATGGTCTGCGAGAATATGAGACACAACAGGTGGCCAAGCACTCGTTCCAAATCCTTAAGTGAGGAACTATTGCAAGTCATCGAGTTTGAGGCTGTCAGGCAGTCCGTGCGAGGTCAGGTCCGAGTGCGCGCTACCAACGCAGAGAACTCAGAGCTTCAATGGACCATGGAAGAGTTGGTCCAGAAGGTTTTGGAGGCATTGAAAACTAATAGGAAGGAGTTCCGCTGCTGGGGCTGTGGGGAACTAGGCCAGCCTCAGAGTAGGTGCAAAATTGAAGGCACTCAAGGACAGCAGCAACAGGAAAACTAAGAAGGGTTGATAGGACGGGGCAACTGTCAACCTGCACGAAGAAGACTACATGTTTAGGTGTGACTGTTGCATCTCTGGGTGGAAGATCGGACAGTTTTTCCGTGGTTGGTGTGGTGAATGGAAAGCTGAAGAGTCAACTTCTGGACACAGGTCCACCGATAACTATCTTTAGCTCAGAGTCAGTAGCAGATGGTAAAGGCATCCAACCATCGTCATGGACGTTGAAGACGGCTATCGCAGATTATGCCGAGTTCTACGGGGAGACTGTTGCCAACTTCCTTATCGGCGGCACCAGCTTCCAACATCATGCACTCGAGGCCCGTATTGATGAAGACGTAATCCTTGGGACATACGTTATGACGCGATTTGGGTTTTCGCTAGACCTAAACAGAGGAGTTATCACCATCGGTAAAGAAGAGGTAATCCTTTAGCGTGGGAAGAATTTCACAGCATGCTTGGTTGTAGATGAAGACACCACGTTGGCAGAGCGCAGCCAAATTATAGTTAAGGCCCGCCTGGACAGAGCTGTTTCTGAAGTTCAAAGCGTAGTACTGGAACCGGATATAATTGATGATAATTTGGGCGTTGTTTACTCGTTGCAAGAATGTTACTCCTGACTGGGAAGACGATCCCAGTACGCCTGATGAATGTCAATAGCTTTCTAGTGATTCTGAAGAAAGGGAGCGGTCTAGGACATTGTTCAACCATCTCCTCCGTTGTGCAACGGTCTGTTAATCGCACCCCATTATTTAGAGAACTCCCGGATTCTTAAGAACCCCTCGTCCAGGACACTTGCCGCGAGTTATCTGCTTAGCATAAAAGCAATTTTAAGGATTTTATTACGCGTTACCAGGACATCTTTGAAAGTGGGACTGGGCCTAAGGAAAGAACAAATATAGTCGAACACCAGTTAGACACTGGGGACGCAAGACCTATTCGCCAAGTTCCCAGAAGAATGCCATTGGCAATGCGCGTGGAGGCTGAGAAAATCATCCAGGAAATGGAGCAAGATGGTGTGATCGAGCCTTCAAACAGTCCGTGGATTTCTCCGGTTTTACTTGTTAAGAAGAAGGATGGAATTTCAAGATTTTGCATGACCATCGATTAATCAATATTTTGACAAACAAGGACAGTTAACCTCTGTCCCGAATTGAATGCATTATGGACACATTGGTCGGCTGTGAGCTTTTCTCCACTTTGGACCTCCACTTTGGGACTGGCAAGTCGGACTCGCTTCTCAAGACCGGGACCGGTCAGCGCTTTCCATGGGAACTGGATTGTGGCAGATCACTGTGATGTCATTGTCCTTTGCAACACTCCAGCAACATTTGAGTGATTAATGGAAAGCGTGTTCAGAGGACTGTCCTGGGAAACCTGTTTAGTGTACTTGGACAACATTATTGTGCTTGGTAGGTCAGTTAGTAACCCTCTGCAGAACTTTGGTCAGGTTTTCCAGCGGCTGCAAGAGGCTAGTCTGAAACTTAATCCGAAGAAGTGTAACTTCTTCCGGAGGAAGGTCAAGTTTTTGGCCATGTGGTCTCTGCAGAGGGAGTTTCTGTAGGCACGGAGTAGATCACCGCCATCCGGAAATGGCCAGTGCCTAGGGACTAGCTCGAAGTGAGAAGCTTTCTCGGGTTGTTTACTTACTACCCTCGTTACGTTTCTGAGTTGGTCAATATCGCTAAGCCATTGACGAGACTCACCGAAGGGTGAAGGGGTTTTGAGTGGGACTTCGACTGACAACGAGCGTTAGAGTACATTGAGCTGTGCACCCATTTTTAGTTACCCTAGGCCTGAAGGGGAGTTCATCTTTGACACGTACGCCAGTAACTTTGGCATTGGAGGTGTTATTTCACAAATTCAAGATGGACATCGACGGGTGATTGGGTACATATGCAAAGTGTTATCAATGGCGGAACATAATTACTGCGTGACCAGGAGGAAACTATTAGCCGTTGTCAAGGATGTAGATCACTTTCATAAATATCTATCTGTACCTGTACCTTAAGAATGATTAATGGAAAGCGTGCTCAGAGGAATGTCCTGAGAAACCTCTTTAGTGTACTTGGACGACATTATTGTGCTCAGAACGGACCATGCGTCCTTCACGTGGCTTTTGCGGTTCAAGGCCTCAGAATGTCAGCTAGCAAGGTTGATTGAGCGACTCCATGAATACGACTTTATTTCAGAACACCGGTCTGGCAATAGCCACCGAAATGTTGACGCTCTGTCAAGGAGGCCGTGTCCAGCAGACTGGAAACACTGTTCCAGAGTGGAAGACAAAGCTGCTATCGTTCTACTAATGACCGACATTAATGACTCCTTGCAGGAAGCGGTAGTTCTGAAGGACCATGAGGCAGACCTTGACCTGAAGATCGTAGTGGGCTGGAAGAAGACAGGAGGAAGGCCGTCTTGGAATGAAGTAGCTCACTTCTCTCCGAGCTTGAATGCCTACTGGGCCCAATGGGTCTCGATTACCATAGAAGATGGGGTTCTAAGGCGTGTCTTGGAATCCACAGATGGAATGCGGAAGAGACTGCAACACCTGGTTCCCAAGAAGAGAGTACCTGAAGTATTGAAGCAGCTTCACGATGGAGTCTAAGGATGATATCTAGGAGTGTATAAGACTCGGGAGAAGACACGTGAATGATTCTATTGGACTAATTTAAGGAAATACGTCAAAAATTGGTGCAGGAAATGTGAGACATGTGCTTTCGCCAACGATCCTCAGAAACGGAGGGTAGCCCCTATGCGACAGTACAACGTTGGATCACCGGTTGGAAGGATTGCGATTGATATAGCTGAACCCTTCCCTTCGACGGAAGGAGGGAACAGGTACATATTAGTCGCAATGGACTATTCAGTAAATGAGCTGAAGCATACGCCCTACCTAACCAAGAATTGGTTACCATCGCCGAAGTTTAGGTTAAGGAAATGGTCAGTCACTTTGGTGTCCCACTGGAACTTCTTTGTGATCAGGGGTGAAATTATAAGTCACAACTGGTCACAGATATTTTTGTCGAATTTTGGTGATCCGAAAGATGTGAACTACAGCTCTGTATCCGCAGTCTGATGAGATGGTGGAGCTAATGAACAAGACAGTTGAAAAGTACTTGTACAAAGTCATCTCAGAGCATGAGCGAGATTGGGACCATCACCTGCCTTTATTTTTTTTTTGGCCTATCGCAGCTCCGTGCATGAGACCACTGGACAGACACCTGCAAACGTTCTATTCGGCCGAGAACTTCGGTTGCCGTGCAATCTTCAGTTCAGTTGCAAGCCAGATGAAGATATGGCCGGTGATGATACCTCTCAAGACTTAAATAACGTATGGTTGACATCCATGACAGAGTCCGTAGTAACAAACAGCATGCGAGTGACCCAACGAAGACACGTTATGACCGCAAGACGGACAGGGGTATTTATCAGCCTGGATACCTCGTGTGGTCGTCGTCGTGGGTACTCCCTCAAACTGCAACGATCTTGGGATGGCCCTTACGAGATTGTGACCAGGATCAATTAAGTAATTATAGGATTAAGCATCAATTAAAATAGTTCATTGTTTTATTAGATTGTGAGTGTCCATGTGAGCGTTCCTGGTGACAGTTACATTGTTTATTAGATATAGTTCATTGTTTCATTAGACTGTGATGTGCGAGGGGCCATGTGAGTGTGTCTCTGGTGATAGTTACATTGTTTATTAGATATAGTTCATTAGACTATGATGTGCGCGGGTCCATGTGAGTATGCCTGGTGACAGACTGTATTAGTGGTAGTATTATTTGTTGGTAGAGCTTTAGTATTTTTCGTTAGTAGAATTTAGGTATTTAATTGTTAGTAGAAGGTTAGTAATTTTGTTAGTAGAATTGCTCAATTACTTTATTCTGATAGAGAGTTGAAGACTCTCAGATTAAATCAATTCTCTACTTGACTTATCGACGATTAAGATTTTAATAACATTAGCCAACTAATGGCTACACTGCGTTCTGCTGCACGGCTGAAAGCAACGGGAAAATACAGCCGTATTGCTCTTCCCGAATAATTCACCTCTCTATGCATAATTACATGTGATGATGGGATCCTCCCTTGTAAAATCCCAATCCGGAGGTAAACTAGTCACCCGTTTGGATCTCCGGGTGGGGACTACTCGAGAGGGGGGTTTACATCACAGAAGTGACAAAGAGGAAATCTGACATTCTACGGATCAGAATATGTATGTCAAGGGTGATGAAAATGTTATAGTAATGGGAGATTGGAATGCTATGGTAGGAATAGGAAGAGAAGGGAAGATAGTAGGAGATTTTGGATTTGGTGTTAGGAAGTATCGAGGAAGCAGGCTGATGGGATTCTGCACCCTAGCATGAATTGGTCATAGCTAACACCTCATTCGATAACCACAATAGAAGAATATACCCATGGATGAGACCAGTATATACAAGGCGTTGCCAAATTGACTTCATTATGGTCGAGCAGATATTTTGAAACCAGATTTTGGATTGTAAAACATATCCCGGTGCTGACATAAACTCTGTCCACTATCTGGTTGTTATGAAATGCAGATTAAAGGTGAAGAAACTGAAGATTAGTCAAAAGCCAAAAAGGTGGACAATAGACAGACTGAGAGAGAAGAATGTAAACGAAAGATTCAAGAAGAGTATAAAGGAGCGACTAATGACAAACCCTAAACAAACTTCAATTGCACACAAATGGGCACTTTTGAAGAATGAAATAACAAAATCCGCCAAAGAAAACATAGGTAGGAAAGAAAGAATAGGTAGAAAACCGTGGATCACTCAGGACATACTAGAATCCATGGATGGAAGGCGGAAACACATGAATGTAACAGATGAAAAGGGGAAAGCACAATACTGACATCTGAAAAATGAGTTTAACAAGAAATGCAAGGAAGCGAAAGAAGAATGGTTGAAAGAGAAATATGCAGATATAGAAAATTGTCTGAAGTTAGGAAATGTAGACACAGCTTATCGGGGGATTAAGAATACTATTGGGGAAAAGAATTTAAGCGCTGTAATATTAAGACACAGATGGAAAGCTTCTAAGAGATAGGGAAGAAAAGGCTGAGATATGGAAACTTACATAGAGTGCTTGTATAAGGCAAAGGAGATTGAGAATCATGTAATGTAAAGGGAAGAGGTAATTGATGAGGATGCGAAAGGAGATTTAATATTGACATCAGAATTTGACAGAACATTAGAAGACTTAATCAGGAACAAAGCACCACGTGGTGTATTCTTAGGAATACACGGTAAGACAGAGTTAGCCTTCGCTGCTCTTTGCTTAACTTATATTTTCCCTTTCTCTCAAACACCAACAGTGATTTCTTACCTTTTCTTTTATTTGAGCACCTTGCTTACTTTCTTTGTAAGATTATTGTAGATATAACTTCCATGATCAACCTAGCGGCATCTAGCAGCTAACTGCCGAAGTTCCTCAACATCTCTATGCTCAAGAGGACTTCCTTTTCAATCTAGCCACAAGATGTCGCCGCTATCTTCAGCTAACATCTCCATGCTCAAGAGTACTTCTACAACAAACCCTTCCACCAGGCTTCGCTATTGACGCCTACTATCAACTCCTTGAAGATTACTTTTAGTTTTATTTCTAAAGTTGGTATTTCATATGTATGTTCCTTTGTTTTCCCCCCACCCCCTTCCCTCCTTGGTACCTCTGTGCTTCGTTGTGCGGTCCCCACTTGTGTGTTAGTCTTCAAAGCTCACAGTCGGAGTCTTACTAAGGCTCGTCTCCTGTTCATGTGAGACATGTTTTAAATATCTACGCCATCATGTGGATTTAAACTAACGGTCGCCTGGATCGCCTACTCTTCAGAAATGAGCTAAGTACTAATCTTAAAAGTTTTTACATGGTTTTAATATAAGATTTTACACACAGTGTGCGGTATTGCTTCCAACAACATAATACCCGCCTTCGAGGGACTTTTCTAGTCATGCTCCATCCATCTAAGCTGCCCAACTTGGAAAATTAGTGCTTCCTGCACAAATTAATTGGGAATGATTTCTCACACCGTGGGAGATTTATTCAACTTACTGTCTATAAAAACTTAGCTCTTTTCCTCCGCGGGATGTTCTGCCCAGTTCTACTGTTATCACAACTCTAGAACTTTCTACAGCAATTTATCTTTCTACAAGTAAGACCATCAAGTACTTTCCACCTAAATATGGGAATGCTTGTTCCTCACTGAAGAATTTATGTTGAAAATACTTCTAATCAGCATATAATTTGTCTTCCTTCGTTGGAAATTATCCGCTGCATTCAACTACGATTTATAATCGTCAAAACGCAATAAACTTTTCCAATCTAAAATTCAACTAGTGATCTCCACAACTTTAATAACTTTTCGTTTCATAAACTTTCCGTGTTACAATAGTGAACTTTTCATCAAACTACAGTGCATAACAGTACCAGTTCAACCACCATTCGTGTCGCGCTCAAACGAAAGCAATAAATATGGCCAAGACTTTCTCCTAGTCCTTCTATTTCCTCCTCTCAAGCTCCTCACTAACATGTTATGAAAATGAAAATCCACAGCCTGCTTCCAGTCTCCGACCGGGTCAGGAATGGAATGAATGAAGCCCCCATCTAGCGGCGAGGATATGAACTGTGCCAGCTGCCGAGGCCTGACGCACTCCTCTGGGGCAATGATTAAATGAATGACAAATGAAATGATAGTGGAGAGTGTTGCTGGAATGAAATTTTGACAGGGAAAACCGGAGTACCCGGAGAAAAACCTGTCTGCCTCCGTTCTGTCCAGCACAGATCTCACATGGAGTGACCGGGATTTGAACCAGGGACCCAGCGGTGAGAGGCCGGCGTGGTGCCGCCTAAGCCACGGAGGCTTATCACTAACATGTTATAATAATTGTAAAATTTAGGTTCTTTTCAATGAGGTAACATACTATAGAAGTGCCCTCCCATCTTTGTACTGTTTTCCATAAGTAATTTCTGCATAATTGGTGTCTAGTACACACCTCAAATCATATTGTTTTTCCACTTTTATTAGGGAATTCAATTATTTCTATTCCCTAGTGAGTTTTCTAATTTTCCTTTTTCCAGGTTTCACGAAAGGGTAACTGGCCCCATTTTTCTCGTGATCCCTGCTTCAATACAAGAAGTTATAGAAACTTCTTCTTAATTCTCTCTTTTCTCGTTATAATTTCAAATTTAATATTTGTTCGTACTTTTAGAATTTCCATTTGGAATTCTCAAAGTATATATATCGTACCTGATTTATTGTTAAACTTTAAATTTGCTAATCTCAGCACTATTTTAAAATCTTATGCAGATTTGGTGCTTACAAGAGGTTCTAAACCAAATTTTGTTAATTGCCTAGTGCAGACTTCAAAAATTTTAGAGGTCTGAGACCTCAAAGGTTTAAAAAATCAAATTGTACATTTTACAGTTGTTAAATTTATCATATATTTTACGCATTGTTAAATAAATCAAACTATATCCTTTTGCTTCATCATTCTCTATAAAATAACGATTAGGCAGGATCCTACTTCCCCTAACTCTACCCGAAAGCTCATTCTCGCTTTAAGAAACTCAAGTATCAAAGTAAAAAAGGTTCCACTATTTGTTGCATTTGAACAAAAACTCTCCGCAAAAACTTTTTCAAAGTCGCTCTTAGCTTTTATAACTAATTCTAACTAGCCAGTAAGGCAAGCATAGCTAGCTCTGCCAGCTTCCTGCTTGTTGAGACTTTCTCTATAACTTATGGTTGGTTTTCCAAATTTAAGTTTTTCTTCTTTTCTAAACTTTTAGTCGGCACTTTGCTGGGTAGAAGCTTAGCCTTTCTTGAATGCAACCATTGGTGTTCTTACCAAAATTTAAAACCAAAAATTCAGTCAAATTGTTCCCAAAAGCACTATAACTGCTTCATCGCTACCCTTCCTGGAAGCATTCGGTCGCTCCTTGGAGATTCTACAATTCCAAGTACTAAAAACATCACGGCGAATTTAAATTATTTGCGCCTTTCAAAACGGTTGATTAAACCTGATTCCTTTGAAAGGATATACAATAAATCTTCCCCATATTACCCAAGTTTAGGCTGGGAAGGGAAAGCACAAACTCCACTTGCTTGAAAATAGCTCAAGCTCCAGCCGCATTTCCCGTTAGCTACGGCCAGGTTCATACCCACTTTAGGTGTTTCACGGCCTTTGCAGTGACACTCGTCACTAACTCATTCAAATTAATTTTGTTTGCTTAGTGTTGGACTCTCGTCCTATTTACCCACACTTGTTCTTCATTCCGAAACCCACTTCCCTTTCCTTTTCTCTTCATCTTCCCTTGGGGGTAGGGTTAATTCCTAGCAAAAACCTACCCACCATGCATAGATGATATACTGATTGAGTTGGTACGCTGCATAGGTGATGATGGTCTGATAAAGTTATTTCACTTGGTGTGTAGGATTTATGAGACAGGTGAGGTACGCACTGATTTCCAGAAGAATGTTATCATCCCTATACCGAAGAAAGTAGGAGCTGACAGGTGTGAAGATTATCGTACAATCAGCTTGATTACTCATGCTTCAAGGATCCTGTCTAGAATAATTTACAAGAGGATGGAAATCCAGATATAAACGGAGTTGGGTGAAGACCAGTTTGGTTTCAGGAGAAACGAAGGAACAAGGGAAGCTGCACTAAGTCTTAGGCTGATTTAGGAAGGTAGAATATGGAAAGATAAGCGAACGTTTATGGCATTTGTAGACTTAGAAAGGCTTTTGATAACGTTGATTGGGCTAAATTGTTTGACATTTTGAAAACGATTAGAATAAAGTACAGGGATAAGAGGGTGATCTACAATCTATACAGAAACCAGACAGCAGTCATTCGTGCTGAAGGACCTGAGAGATAAGCTTGTATTGGGAAAGGTGTAAGGCAAGGCTGCAACATATCACCCATACTTTTTAATCTTTTCATTGAACAAACATTAAAGGAAATTGGAGAAAAATTTAAAGTGGGAGTGAAGATTCAAGGAGAAATAATTTCAACTCGTAGATTTGCTGACGACATCGTCATTTTGGCCGTCACGCCTGAAGATTTGAATGAGTTTTTGAATGGTATGGACTCCGTCTAGAAAAAAGAATTCATGATGAAAATTAATAAATGTAAAGCAAAACTATTGGAATGCAGCCGAAATAAATCAGAAACCTCTATGGACATCAAATTGGTAGGCGAAAATCTAAGGGAAGTAGGAGACTTCTGATACCTAGGAAGCAAAATAACCAGTGATGGACGAAGCAAAGTGGATATAAAAAGTAGGTTAGCTCAGGCAAGGAAAGCATTTCTACAGCAAAAGTATCTGTTGACATCGAATATAGATTTAGGTATTAGGAAGTTGTTTTTGAGAGCCTTTGCCTGGAAGTGAAACTTGGTCTATTGGAGCAGCAGAAAAGAGGAGAATTGAAGCGTTTGAAATTTGGTGTTACAGGTGAATGATGAAGATCAGATGGGTAGAAAGGGTTACAAACGAAGAGGTATTAAGACGAGTGAGAGAGGAGAGATGGTTCTGGTGCCTGCTAATGAAGAGAAGAGATAGGATGGTAGGACACATACTAAGACACCCAGGAATAGCAAGCTTAGTTATGGAAGGAAGGGTCGAGGACAAGAACTGTAGGGGTAGACCAAGGTTAGAATATGTTAAACAGATTGCCTTGGATGTAGGGTGTGGTAGCTATGTAGAGATGAAACTATTAGCTCAGGACAAGGAGGCATGGACTGCTGCATCAAACCAGTCATTTGACTGAAGACTCAAACAACAACAAGCGACAATCCAACGGAAATCCTCGGGTTGTCCACATCAATCGACTGGCACCTTTTACAGGAGACAACGGACCGAAAAAGGATCAGATTCCTTGAGCTTGTAATCCCCAAACAATGTCTTTCGAAGAGTTGTGTAGCAGCAAACTGTAGCATCTCCCATTGAGTAACAAAGATTATTGACCAAGACCTCTTCGTTGTTTCATCGGAATATGCACTGGCACACTGTGTTGCTTTAGATTTCCAGATGACAAGAGTAATCGCAAGGGTCTCTAGGAGCAAGTTCGGGGTTAGTGAACATTCGGAACACCAGAGTCCCATTGTTGGAGAATCCATGCACCTGTTTCGGAACTATAGGAACCTCTTCTACCTTGTCACAAACAGGTGGTCCTGCGGGAATCCAACTTATCGTGCCATTTGGAACAGTTTGATCAACATGGGACGCATGGGAATAAGGGAGCTTGGCATTCCGAATCTGGGTTGCGGGTTCGACGGACTTGATTGGAGAACATTAAGAAGAATAATTGAAATGCTGTTCAAGGACACTGTTGTTAACATCTTAGTTTGCGTCTACGAAACCAAGAGTTCCAGAATGAAGAGGGAGGACACCCTCACTTCTCATGAACCGGACGTCGGGACACTTCAACACTCCTGGGATAAGACAACCTGTTCTGGGGCAGAACAGCGTTAAGGAGGGTGTAGTGTGGCGGGTGCAGTCAGATCCGCTACCAGCGCATTGCTTTCGTCAGTTTGACCAGCTTCTAAGTCATGCTAGAGCCCCCTGGAACTCGAATTTCTTCCGTCTCACGACCTCCTTGACCAGGTCTGGATTAAAAACAAGAATGAGAGCTCTGTTTTCTTTCTCAGAGATTTGTTGATCCAAAACGTGACCAGAAATGATGCGAGATGGTAAGATGTTGGTAGTTTTGCACTTGATTGAGGAAATAAATGGAAATGGTGAAAGGTAATTTGTTGCCTTGTAATTTGAACTACGTGTACCTTAGGCAATTTTTTTAAAGTTTCAGGTAACCTAGGTAACTATTGGCGACGTGTTGTTGACTTTCGTAGTAAGCGGCAAATTGAATATAAATTGCTTGTTTTGGTAGATTTCATCAGAAAGCTACCTATTGCAACGGTACCATGTTGGGACTCCCGAAAAATATTGACCAATATTTGCGCTTCACATAAGACGCCAAACCCTCCGGCAATTCAAAAGTTTGTATGTAATTTCAATATATACTAGCAGAAGTACCCGCTCTTTCAACGGTGTTCGGTGTTAACACCAGACATTATCAATTGAGCTACTGTTGCAATGGTTAGCGGTTTGTCATTCCTTCATAAGTTTATCAGAACGAAGTTAGTTTTCTGGGAATATCACACACACTGTTAATTTAAGGGCCTTAAAATGTGGTTTTCGGACACCCTATATAGACTCCCGAATTTTGTGTCTCACATTGAGAAGCGCAACATATGCTCTGGTCGTCCGTCTAGGATAATTTTTATATTTCGCCTATTTTAGCATGTATTTTGAGAAGGTTTTCCCTATATCCACCTTTCTACTGTAAGAAAAGTACGGTGAAGAATTTTATAAATGATTGGTGTATAGACTATCATGGATGCCATGCCTATTTTTACGATGCACCAAGCATCCGAACACGAGTTATAGGCGTACATAAAGATACACAGAAAGACAGACAGACAATACTATTGTCTACAACATATCACCCAGATATCCAAATATGGGTATATCTACCACATAGTATCAACCAAAATCATCCTTACGATGAACCCGTATGTCGACAATAAATAAATAAAAAATAAATGATGAGTTAAAATGTGTTCTCAAACTAAATTCAACTAACGTTTACTTCACGACGTGAAATAGAATTGAAAGCCTTGTAGACGGAACGCAATACACGTCACATAAAAACTGACCCTCTGTTGTGTTAGATCCCCATACACAGGAAGACCCCTTTCATAAATTATAAAGGCTTGTGGTGCATGAAAATTCAGGTTCTTTAGCCTCAATTGGGCCAAATTCCTAAAAGCCGCAAAATATGCTGATTCAATTCAGGAATTTTTGAAAATGATGTTGCTGTTTGGAGATGTAATAGACCTTCTGTACTATATGTCGCACGTGAAAATTGCGTGAAAAAATCTAGGTTACCCCTTGACCCCCTTAATTGTATTGATGAATTATACAGTCTTTGTTGGTTCCGTGATAACCTAATAGCAATTTGCAAACTTTAACAGACATGTAATAAATGGAGTGACATTGCTTATTACAGAAATAGATGGAAAGTTGGATGCCACCCCTTGAGATAATGGTGTCATGGTGACCGATTTGCATTCCTTCACTAGTTTGTTAAATTAACTTTAAATTAGTTTTCTGGGAATACTTCAGAAACTGTTGGTTTTAGAGCCTTATAAGGTAGATTTCGAGGACGCTTTAGGGCCCCCGAGTTTTGTTTCTGGCACCGAGGGGCTTTGTCTCGTCGTTGTACGCCATAATATAATACTAATATAATATTATAATATAGGGATAGGAATATAATAGACCTGCCAGACCACACCCGCCTGTGTAAATCGCGCGAAAAAATTCTAGAGTACCCCTTGACCCCCTTAAGCGCATTATACGTATTGATGAATTTTACAGCTTAATTTGGTTCCGTGATAACCTTCTAGCCGTTTGCAAACTTTCACACTAATGTAATTAATGGAATTGCAATAGATGGACCTCTAAGAATCTGTTGCCATGGTTATCGGCTTGCTATCGTTCATTAGTTTATTAAATGAAATTAGTTTTCTGGGAATATCTCAACAACTGTTGGTTTTAGGGCCTTAAAATGTGGTTTTCGTGGACCGTTTAGGGCCCCCGAGTTTTGTCTTTCACATTGAGGGGCTGAAAATGAGTTTTATCACGTCCATCTCCGCCTATTTTAGCATGTATTTTAAGGGGGGAGGCCCCCTTTTATGAGAGATACGGAGAAGAGTTACATCAATGATTAGTGTCGTGCCTCTGATAGATATCTACACCAAATTTTACGTTGATACACCCAGCCGTTCTCGAGTTATAAGGGAACAAAGTTGTCCACAGACAAACAGATAGACAAAACAAATATTTCGCGCGCATCCATCATCAAACAGTCTGAAACGCGTAAATAACTGAAATTTCCGTAGAAATTCAGAAAAAAACAGGCAAACTTACATTTTTAGCCTATTTTCAATTTTGAAAAAATAGGCTTATGAGATCACCTTTTGTCCGTGTGTGTGTGTGTCCCTAATATCTTCTAAACGGCTGGAGCGATTTCAATGAAACTCGGAAAGTTCATAGCACTATTCCAGGCGACCCCGACCGTGCCCTTCAAATTTTGTTACATCTCACCAATCCAACATGGCGGCTGTGCGAAATATTTCACCAGCATTCAATATCTCCGAAACTATTCCCGATATCACCCTGGAATTTTTTACGATGATAAAGGGAACTACTAGAAGTTCACATATGTGACTTTTGAAAAACTGGTAACTAGAAAATCAACATGGCGGCCACGCGAATTCGCGACTTTTAAATAGACGTTCTTGCGTTTTATCCAACCAAACGCAATAAAACTTGGTACAGTATATGTTTATACACATTGTAATGCACCGACGTCTAACTTGGTTCAATTGTTTATATAACCACAAGATGGCGGATGTGCGAAATATTTCACCGGCAATCTATATCTCTGACACTATTAGCGGTATCACCCTGAAAGTGTGTACGGAGTTAAAGGGCACTACTGGAAGTTCATCTATAAGACTTTCAAAAACCGCTTAACTACAAAACGAACATGGCGGCCAAGCGAATTTAAAAATTTTAAATAGACCTTTCTCGCGATTTAATGTTCCAAACGCAATGAAATCTCGTACAGGAAATGTTTATACACAATGTATAATACACTGGTATTTCATTTAGTTCAATTGTTTACATAACCTCAAGATGGCGGCTTTGCAAATTTTAAAATTAAGTTTTTATTTCTTGTGCCGTAATCATGCGATCGATGTGAAAGTTTGAATAATGAACCTACGCTATAATTTTTCCTTAATGGTACATGACTGTATGGCCTATACATTTAACAATCCAACATGGCGACTATCTGAAATATTTGGACAGCTCTGAATATCTACGAATCTATTATAGCTATCGAACTGAATTTTTTTAATGTTCATAGGGGCTATGAACTTAAGTTCACCTATAGGACTTTAAATAACCTGGTGGTCACAAATCCAACATGGCGGCGACGCGAAGTATAAATATTCACATGGACGTTTCTCGCAATTTAACCATCCGAGTGCAGTGAAACTTGGTACAGTAAATCCTGATACGAAAGTTAATCCACTGGCATCAACTTTATTTCAATCTTTTCCTTAACCACAAGATGGCAGCTGTGCGAAATTTTAAAATCTCCTTGTTACTTCTTGTGTCCCAATCATGCGATTGAAGTTTGAATGCTACACGTACACAATAATCTTCATGTAATAGTACATAACTCTCGGACCTACATATAACAATTCCAACATGGCGCCCTTCCGAATTATTTAGTCGGTTCTCAATATCTACGAATCTATTACAGCAATCAAACTGAAATTTTGTATGTGGATAGAGGCCATTAACATAAGTAGGATATATGAAAATAGGCTGTATAGTTCTTCACGAAACTACTTGTTATATAGAGAGAGATAGAATGCACCGCTCGGTGTTGACCGTGTTTTATTGCACACATTTAGGTTTTACTCTTTAACCGTTGGAGATACACGAAAAGTGATAAGGACCTTTCGGATAGAAAATTAAATGTTAAAGCTCGTGTATGCCAATAGAGGTTTGCTATTTCTTAGCGATCTGTTTTTATTTGAAATGGAAATATGAAATTTTGAATCCGAAGGGTGTAGTGACGTCACAAATGTGGGTTTTACTCGCTCACCGTTGGAGATACACGAAAGGTGATAAGGGCCTTTCGGATAGGAAATAAAATTTTAAAGCTCGCTTGTCCCATCAAAAGTTGGCTATTTCTTAGCGTTCTGTTTTTATTTGAAATGGAAATATGAAATTTTGAAACCAAAGGGTGTAGTGACGTCACTAAAATGGTCGCCATTTTAAAATAGTGCAAAATATCGAAATAAAAGTACCGTATGTGTAACTCGGGTAAATCAGCTACATCCATGCAAAATTTCATTTCAATCGGACCAGTGGTTCTTGCGTGAATGAGTAACAGATAGGACGACAGACAGATAGGACGACAGACACCATCTCATTTTTATATATTAGTATGATTATGATATATATAATTATCTCACTTGGGTGGTTTCAGTAGCGTAGTTGGTAGCATGCTGAGCTTCTATGCCCAAGATCGCGAGTAAAAATCCAACTGAAGTCTTTTTTTATGAGCGTTAAAATGCCTTCAGTATACCTTCGTTCGGAGGGTAAGTGAAGCCGGCGGGTCCGTCATAGATTTATAGCTTGTAAAATGGCCTTGCATTAACTACTGTATAATTGTATTAAGCATAAGTTGTAGGTTGGATTTGATTAACGCTTTATTAAGTTCCAACGTTCGCCCCCAGGTGCCGGCTGCGGTGGCATCTAGTAGCCAACTTCACAGCTAGGTGTCGTTGACGGTAGCATTTGGTAGCAAAAGTAGGAATTACTTGAAATTGGTGGTCTGCAATTCTTACCTGAATTAAAGATAACACACACTAATACAGCCATCACTGGTTATCAGACAGATTCTACAAACATCCAAAGTACATGGGGCTACTGGACTGCGTTTTCGCAGCCCCTAAACTGAGGAACCAACCATATATCTCACTTCCTTGTGGACACGATAACTACCGCCAATTGCCACCTATCACTTTCAAATTTATACATAATATAAAACCCATCTAAATGTAGGACGAGTATGTCAATTGGCAATATTGGACCAAGGTGGTGGAAATAGTGGGCCTTTTTCGAAAATGTGAATTCGCTTTTACTTTCTTGATAATTGAACAATCGAACCCATTCAAAGTTCATACAATTCTTCGCATAAGGTTCAAAACCTCATATCCGTAAATTCTTTTAATAGCACAGACCATTGATTAAAGGTCTGGAAAAAATGAAGTTTCTTGAGAAAAAAAATCATATCACCCGTAATAGGCACAAAATGAAATCCGTTTAGTATGGTCAATAGCCCTCTAAAAATTATCTACAACTTTTGTCTGAACGAGTTTTTGATATGACCCTTCGTTACGCCAAAGGATGAGAAAAATATACTCTGTGAATTATAAGATGCGTTCTCGTATGCTGAACATGGGAACGTTTCTAGGCATACAACATTTGGCAAATTTAATGAATTTTATTTTGTCTGGTGAAGTCTACCTGCGCCTTCCGGCGTGCTGAGTTTTTTTTTATTGTACCGTACTTTGCATATGACTGAAAATTAAATCATCAAGAACTGTTCTGCAGTTTAGTGACTAACGAGATGTGTTCTGTTTTTAAAGTCGCTGCTGACAAGGCATCTGATATAGGAATGCCCCAGTCTTAAGTGTTGAGGTGTGAGTTTGTGTGTGTGGTCTGCGCCTGACTAAGTAGTAGTAAGAGAATTAATTAATTATTTGCTCGGCGTCTCTTGTACTTGCGTAATCTCATCTATTTAACATTTGTTATCGATGTTGTGATCGGCTCAAATTTATGTCTCCGACCCGGAGAAAAAGGGATATTCGCTGATCTGATATATTTT
Source organism: Meconema thalassinum (assembly GCA_946902985.2). Classification (NCBI taxonomy): domain Eukaryota; kingdom Metazoa; phylum Arthropoda; class Insecta; order Orthoptera; family Tettigoniidae; genus Meconema; species Meconema thalassinum. The sequence goes on from OX336397.1 coordinate 152,406,548, forward strand.
AGATTTATTATTTAAACATGGTGCCTTGGTAGTTGCAAGGTATAACACCCAATTTATTCGTAATAATAATAATACATAAACCAATCTTACCTTATATTCTATCTCTTATATAAAAACAAGTGTCCTGACTGACTGACTGACTGACTGACTGACTGACTCATCATCGCCCAGCCAAAACTATTGAAGTTAGAATCATGAAATTTTGGGGATATGTTCGTGGTAAGTCGAAAACGCGCACTAAGGAAGTATTTTTGGATATTCAGGTTCTAAAGGGGTGTTAAGGGGATAGACCTGCATTTCATTGAATAACAATATCTCCCGATTGGTTTCATTGGGAGATGTGATACTCGGCATATACACTCATCATTAAAAATAAGAAGACACGTGTCTGAGGGTTTTTCGATGTGAAGTATATTATGAGGTTAAAGGGGTGAAAAGTGGGGGTTGAAGGATTCCTAACGGAGCGTGTATCTCTTAAACGACATAGGCGAGGAGTTTGAAACTCAGTGGAAAAAAATCAGCTTAAAAAAATAAGTAAATATGTGTTTGACCGTTTTTTCATAAATCCAATTTAAGGGGCCAATAGGGAGGGGTGAAATTCTGGGGGGGAAAAACAGGAAAGAAAGTGTCCTAACTGATTGACTGACAGACTCACTCATCAAACTCAGGGGGAAAAAACTGCTTAAAAATAAGTAAATAGGTGTTCGACAATCTTTTTCAAAAACCCAATTTAAGGGGTTCTTGGGGAGGGGTGAATTTCTGAAAAAAGGAAATTGAGAGAAAAAGTCCTGACTCACTCACCATCGCCCAGCCAAAATTATTGAAGTTAGACACATGACATTTCGGGGAATATGATCATTGTATGTCGGAACCGTCCACTAAGGGAGGATTTTCGGATATTCAGGGGGTCTTAAGGGGGTTAAACCTGCATTTCATTGAATAACAATAACTCCCGATTGGTTTCATTGGTGGATGTGTTACTCGGCATATGAACTCATAAAAAATAAGAAGACATGTGTCTGAGGGTTTTTCGATGTGGTGTATATTATGAGGTGAAAGGGGTGAAAAGTGGGGGTTGAAGGATTCTTAACGGTGCGTGTATCTCTTAAACGACATAGGCGAGGAGTTTGAAACTCAGCGGAAAAATCAGCTTAAAAGATAAGTAAATAGATGTTCGATCGTTTTTTTTGCTTAAATTCAATTTACGGGGATCATGGGGAGGGGTGAAATTCTGGGAGAGGGGGGGGGACCCGAAAGAAAGTGTCCTAACTGATTGACTCACTCACTCACTCTTCAAACTCAGGGAGAGAAAACTGCTTAAATATAAGTACCGGTAAATAAGTGTTTGACAGTTTATTTTTCATAAATCAAATTTAAGGGGTTCATTGTGAGGGGACAAATTCTGGAAAAAAAATGAAAGAAAATGTCCTGACTCACTCACTCACTCACTCACTCATCATCGTCCAGCCAAAATTATTGAAGTTAGAAACATGACATTTTTGGGATATGTTCGTTGTATGTCAAAACCGTACACTAAGGGAGGATTTTCGGATATTCAGGTTCTAAAGGTGTCTTAATGGGGTTAAACCTGCATTTTATTGAATAACAATATCTCATGAGTGGTTGCATTTGCTGATGTGATACTCGGCATATAAACTAATCATTAAAAATAAGCAGACATGTGTCTAAGGGTTTTTCGATGTGGTGTATATTATAAGGTGAAAGGAGTGAAAAGTGAGAGTTGAAGGATTCCTAACGGAGCGTGTATCACTTCAACGACATACGCGAGAAGTTTGAAACTCAGCGAAAAAAACAGCTTAAAAATAAGTACATCGGTGTTCGACCGTTTTTTCATAAATTCAATTTAAGGGGCCAATGGGGTGGGGTGAAATTCTAGAGAGAAAAAAGGAGAGAAAGTGTCCTGACTGACTGACTAACTCACTCACTTATCAAACTCAGGGGAAAAAGACAGCTTCAAATATAAGTTAATAGGTGTTCGAACGTTTCTTCATAAATCCAATTTAAGGGGCGCATGGGGAGGGCGTATAATTCAGGTAAAAATAATTGAAAGAAAATGACCTGACTGACTCACTCACTCATCATCGCCCAGCGAAAACTATTGAAGTAGGAAAAATTAAATTTTGGGAATATTTTCGTTCTATGTCGCAAACGTCAACTAATGAAGGATTTTTGTTTATTCGGGTTCTTAAGAGGTGTTAAGGGGGTAAACGGGCATTTCATTGATTAACGATATCTCACGAGTTGTTTCTTTGGGGATGTGATATTCGGCATATAATCTAATCATTAAAATTAAGCAGACATATGTCTAAGGGTTTATCGATGTGGTGTATATTATGAGGTGAAAGGGGTGAAAATTGGGGGTTGAAGTATTTTTAACGGAGCGTGTATCTCTTAAACGACATAGGCAAGAAGTTTGACATTCAGCGAAAAAAAAACAGCTTAAAATATAAGTAAATAGGTGTTCGACCGTTTTTTCATAAATCCAATTTAAGGGGCCCTTGGAGAGGGGTGAAATTCTGGGGGGAAAAAACAGGAAAGATAGTGTTCTAACTGATTAACTCACTCACTCATCAAACTCAGGGGGGGGGGAGAACAGCTTGAAAAGAAGTAAATAGGTCTTCGACCGTTTTTTAATCATAAATCCAATATAAGGGATTCATGAGAGGGGTGAAATTCTGAAAAATAAATGAAAGAAAATGTCCTGACTTACTCACTCACTCATCATCGCCCAGCCAAAATTATTGAAGTTAGAAACATGAAATTTTGGGGTTGTGTTCGTTGTATGTCGAAAACGTCCACCAAGGGAGGATTTTTGGATATTCAGGTTCTAAAGGGGTGTTAAGGGGGTAGATCTGCATTTAATTGAATAGCAATATCTCCCGATTGGTTTCCTTGGGGGATGCGATACTCGGCATATAAACTCATCAATAAGAATAAGAAGACACATGTCTGAGGGTTTTTCGACGAACTGTATATTATGAGGTGTATGTGTGAAAAGTGGGGGTTGAAGGATTCCTAACGGAGCAAGTATCTCTTAAAAGACAGAGGCATAAAGTATGAAACTCAGGGGGAAGAATCAGCTTGAAAAATTAGTAAAAAGGTGGTCGATCGTCTTTTTCATGAATCCAATTTAAGGGGCCCATGGGGAGGGCTGAAATTCTGGAAGAAAAAGTCCACTAAGGAGGGATTTTTGGATATTCACTCTCATCGACCAACCAAAACTATTAAAGTTAGAAGAATGATATTTTGGGGATATGTTTGTTGTGTGTCGAAAACGTCTACTAAGGAGGGATTTTTGGATATTCAGGTTCTAAAAGGGTGTTAACGGGATTAAACCTGCATTTCATTGAATAAAAATATGACACGACTATGACGCGAGCGAAGCCGCGGGTACCTGCTAGTCTATATATATAAAAATCAATGTTACGTGATAGTTTGTCTGTCTGTGGGTCTGTGGGTATGTCTCCTAAGCGTTCATATACCATTCGTCCGATTGCGATGAAACTTGGGTGAGATGTTGAGTACACTCCAAGGAAGGTTTCTGACTTAGTAAATCCATTTTACAATAGGTAGCGCACGCGTAGATTCAACAAATGAGCGACGATGCGCGAAGCATTTCAACAAAGTCCCGTATGTGTTCATATACCATTCGTCCGATAGCGATGAAACTTGGGTGAGATGTTGTGTACACTTACGTGAAGGTTTCAAAATGAGTGAATACATTTCACAGTAGACAGCGCACGAGTAGAATCAACAAATGAGCGACGACACGCACAGCGTTTCAACAAAGTCCCGCATGCATTCATATACCATTCGTCCGATAGCTATGAAACTTGCGTAAAATGTTGTGTACACTGCAGGGAAATTTTCTGGCTTAGTACATCCACTTTACAATTGGCAGCGCACGAGTAGATTCAACAAATGAGCTACGACGCGTGAAGCTTTTCAACAAAGTCACGTTTGCGTTCATATACCATTCGTCCGATAGCGATGAAACTAGGCTGAGATTTTGTGTGCACTCCAGGGAAAGTTTCTAGCTTAGTAAATCCCTTTAAAAATAGGTAGAGCACGAGTAGAATCAACAAATGAGCGACGACGCGCGAAGCGTTTCAACAAAGTCCCATATAATTTCATATACAATTCATCCGATAGCGATGAAACTTGTGTGAGATGTTGTGTACACTCCAGGGAAGGTTTCTGGCTTAGTACATACATTTTACAATAGGTATCGCACCAGTAGATTCAACAAATGAGCGATGACACGCGAAGCGTTTCAACAAAGTCCCGTATAAGGTCATATACCATTCTGCCGTTAGCGGTGAAACTTGGGTGAAATATGGTCGACACTCGAAGGAAGGTTTCTGGCTTAGTAAATACATTTCACAGTAGGTAGCACACGAGTAGATTCGACAAATGAACGACGACACGCGGAGCGTTTCAATACAGTCCCCTATGTCTTCATATCCCATTAGTCCGATAGCGATGAAACTTGGGTGAGATGTTGTGGACACTTACGTGACGGTTTCTAACTTAGTAAATACATTTTACAGTAGGTAGCGCACGAGTAGATTCAACAAATGAGTCACGGAGCGCGAATCGTTTAAACAAAATCAGGTATGCGTTCATATACTATTCATCCGATTGCGATGAAACATTGATCAGTTATTGTGTACCCGCCAGGGAAGGGGACTTAGTAAATCCATTTCACAATAAGTAGCGCAAGAGTAGATGCAACAAATGGGTGACGACGCGCGAAGCGTTTCAACAAAATCCCCTATTGCGTTCATTTAACATTCTTTGATTGCGATGAAACCTTGATGAGTTATTGTGTACACGCCAGGGAAGGGCTTCGACTTAGTAATACATTTCTCAATAGGTAGCGCACGAGTAGATTCAACAAATGAGTGACAGCGCACGAATCGTTTAAACAAAAACCCCTATACGTGCATATACCATTCATCCGATTGCGATGAATCATTGATGAGTTATTGTGTACACGCCAGGGAAGGGTTTCGACTTAGTAAATCCATTTCACAATAGGTAGCTTACGAGTAGATTCAACAAATGAGTGACAGCGATGAAACTTTTGAAAGTTGTTGTGCACGCTCCCACGAATGGTTCTAAATTAGAAAATCCATTTTACGATGGCTTAGAGGCAGTTAACATGTTGTGTATCCAAAAGCACTTCAAGAAACAGAATTTCAACGCCGACACTTTCTTTGATTGGCATTGCAACGCATGCCAGGTACAGCTTGTATTCTATAAACTTAAATGTACCAAAGATTCCTAGAAATAACTTAACATAGTATTACAACTGAATTTCATTATACAAATGGACACTAATTTACTTTCACTCACTTGCTAATACCAGCAGACTGGTAACTCACTAGTGGTGTATTTTATAAAGATTTGAGGGAGGAATATGCTGCTGACGTCTTACTAACTCTCCTGTAGCTAACTGACACTGTTGACGATTTGGCGCATTCAGTAAGTGATTATTACAGCTTATTACCACCGCGGGGTATAGATTTGAAAATATAAGCCTATCTTATCTTATCTTATTCTTATCTTATATCTTATATATAAATAAAAAAGGATGTTCGTTTGTTCGTCTTTGATGCGTTCATAAACCATTCATCCGATTGCGATCAAATTTTGGTGAGTTGTTTTGCACTCTTCCGAAATCATTATAGGCATAGTTTATCCACTTTACAATAGGTAGCGCGCGAGTCGTTTAAACAAATGCGTGTTGGCGATGCGTTCACATACGATTCATTCTATTGCGATCAAATTTTGGTGAGTTGTTGTGCACAGTCCCGGAAAAGTTATAGGCGTAGTAAATCCAATTTACAATAGATGGCGCTCGGGTAGCTTCAACAAAATTGCGTGCGTTTATTTCAAGAAAGTCCCACATGCGTTCATATACCATTCATCCCATTGCAATGAAACTTGAGTGAGATATTCTGTACACTTAAGGTAAGGTTTCTGGCTTAGTAAATCCACTTAACAATAGGTAGCGCACGAGTATATTCAACAAATGAGCGACGACGGGCGAAGCGTTTTAACAAAGTCCTGTATGCGTTCACATACCATTCGTCCGATAGCGATGAAACATGGATGAGAGGTTGTGTACACTACAAGGAATGTTTCAGGCTTAGTAAATCCATTTTACAATAGGTAGCGCACGAGTAGATTCAACAAATGAGCGAAGAGGCGCGAAGCATTTCACCAAAGTCCTGAATGCGTTCATATACTATTCGTCTGATAGCGATAAAACTTGGGTGAGATGTTGTGTACACTTCAGGGAAGGTTACTGGCTTAGTAAATCCACTTAACAATAGGTATCGCACAAGTAGATTAAACAAAGGAGCGACGACGCGCGAAGTGTTTCAACAAAGTCCCTTATGCGTTCATATACCAATCGTCCGATGGCGACTAAAATTGGGTGAGGTGTTGTGTACACTCCAGGGAAAGTTTCAGGCTTAGTAAATCCATTTTACAATAGGTAGCGCACAAGTAGATTCAACAAATGAGTAACGGCGTGCGTATCGTTTAAAAGAAATTCCGTATGCGTTCATATACCATTCATGCGATTGCAATGAAATTTGGTGAAATGTTGTTTCCTCTCCCGCGAAGATTTCTGATTTAGTAAATCCATTTTACAATTGGTAGCGCACGAGTAGATTCAACTAATGAGCGACAGCGCGTGAATCGTTTAAACCAAGTCCCGTATGCGTTCATATCGCATTCATCCGATTGTGATAAAACTTTGGTGAGTTGAGTACAGTCCTGCGAAGGTGTATGAATTAGTAAATCCGTTTTTCAATGGGTGGCGCACAAGCAGATTCAACAAATGACTGACGGCGCGCGAATCGTTTAAACAAAATCCCGTATGCGTTCATATGCCATTCGTCCGATTGCGATAAAATTTGATGAGTTGTGTACACTCCAGGGAAGGTTTTCGACTTAGTAAATCCATTTTACAATCGGTAGGTTACGTGTATATTCAACAAATGGGTGACGGTGCTCGAATCGTTTCAACAAAGTCCCGCATGTGTTCATATACCATTCATTTCATTGCTATGAATCTTTGGTGCGTTGTTGAGCTCACCCCCATGATATTTTTGGAGATAGTAATCAATTTTACAATAGTTTAGATGTGGTTAACGGAAAAAGGAAAACATATTGGGAATCCAAAAGCACTTCAACAAACAAAGTTACATCGCCAACCCTTTCTTTGATTGGCATTGCAACGTATGCCGGGTACAGCAAGTATATATATATATATATATATATATATATATATATATATATATATATATATATATAAAAAGGATGTTCGTTTGTTCGTCTTTTATGCGTTCAAAACCATTCATCCGAATGCGATAAAATTTTGGTGAGTTGTAGTGCACACTTCCGAAATCATTATAGGCATTGTTAATCCAATTTACAATAGATAGCGCGCGAGTAGTTTAACAAATGAGTGTTGGCGATGCGTTCATATAGTCTACAATTCATCCGATTGCGACCAAAGTGTGGTGGGTTGTTTAGCACATTTCCGGGATTGTTATAGGCATAGTTAATCCAATTTACAATAGATAGCGCGCGTGTTGTTTAAACAAATGAGTGTTGGCTATGCGTTCATACACAATTCATCCGATTGCGATCAAAGTTTGGTGAGTTTTTGTGCACACATCAGGGAAAGTTACAGGCATAGTAAATCCAATTTACAATAGATGGCGCGCAAGTAGCTCCAACAAAATGGCGTGCGATTCGTTCCAACAAAGACCACCTGCGTTCATATGCCATTTATCCCATTGCGATTAAGCTTGGGGGAGATGTTGTGTACACTCCAGGGAAGGTTTCTGGCTTAGTATATCCATTTTACAATAGGTAGCACACAAGCAGATTCAACATATGAGCGACGATGCGTGAACGTTTCAACAAAGTCCCGTATGCGTTCATATACCATTCATCCGATTGCGATGAAATTTTGGTGAATCGTTATGTGCACTTCAGGAAAGTTTTCTGGCTTAGTAAATCCATTTTACAATAGGTAGCGCACGAGTAGATTCAACAAATGAGCGATAGTGCGCGAATCGTTTCAATAAAGTCCCGTATGCGTTCATATACCATTTATTCGATTGCGATGAAGCTTTGGTGAATTGTTGTGTACACTTCTGGGAAGGTGTCTGGTTTAGTACATGCATTTCACGATAGGTAGCGCACAAGTAGATTCAAAAAATGAGCGTTGGCACGCGAATCGTTTCAAAAGAGTCCCATATGCATTCATATACGATTCATCCGATTGCGATGAGACTTTGGTGAATCGTTTAGTACACTCCAGGAAAAGTTTCAGGCTAAGTAAATCTATTTTACAATAGGTAGCGTACGAGTAGATTCAACAAATGAGTGGCGGTACGCGTATAGTTTAATCAAAATCCCGTATGCGTTCATATGCCATTCATCTGATTGCGATGAAACTTTAATGAGTTGTTGTGTACACGCCTGGGAAGGTTTTCGACTTAGTAAATTCATTTTACAATAGGTAGCGCACGAGTAGATGCTACAAATGAGTGACGACGCACGAAGCGTTTCAACAAAATCCCGTATGCGTTCATATACCTTTCATCGATAGCGATGAAACTTTGTTGAGTTGTTGTGTACACTTACGCGAAGGTTTCTAACTTAGTAAATCCTGTTCACAGTTGGTAGCGCAGGAGTAAATTTAAAAAATGAGTGACAGTGCACGAATCGTTTAAACAAAATTCCGTATGCGTTCATATCCCATTCGTCCGATTGCAATGAAACTTTGGTAAATTGTTGTGCACGCTCCTGCGAATGTTTCTAAATTAGTTAATCCATTTTACGACAGTTTAGAGGCAGTTAACGTAAATTGAAAAAATATTGTTTCCAAAACACGTCAAGAAACAAAATTACAACGTCAAAACTTTCTTTAATTGGCATTGCAACGTATGTCGGGTATAGCCAGTAAATAATAAAAATAGGTTACGCTGAAGCCCAAGCATCGGGAAGTGAACACCACCAGTCGAACACGTCCCCACAAAACATGTATTCCAGTTCAAGCCATCAACCATTCGCTTCCACATAGATACAAAATCACTAGAACTAGGCAGTCCCTTAATCTACAACGCAAGGATGAGAAGCCTGACTGACAATGTTTTAATGTAAAGGCAACGTCATGTCATTTTGAAAATAATTAATGGCGTATCGTAATGCACACTTCAATATTAATAACGAACGTTAATAGAGGTCCGATACTGATATATCCATGTTTTTGGAACCGGGAATTAATTTAGAAATACTTTTTACATAGTATGAACTTGCTGGATTGAAATTCAGGTCGAAAATTTGTAATACTTCTTCGGAGAAAGGGGATTAAGTCGGTGTGTTGAGAAATGTTAACATTTAAAATAAAAGGCGCCAGCCAGAAAGTGGAACGCTCAGTTCAAGTAAATCAGTCAGATGCACACAATCGGTGTAGCCCTAAATTCTGCTATCCATTCATCCGTTATGTATTCAACAGTGAAGTATAAGTCATGTGGCCTGTATATTCCAGCTAGCCAGAATGGTCAATCTATAGTGAATTAAATGTGGATTAATTTGTGTCACTTAAATGAGCGGACAGATCGCTGGTTACATGGTATTCAGTTGCCCATTTCAATGTATTAATCGTGATGTCCTCGTGCAGCCTTTTTTTTTCTTTCAACGTAAAGTTCTTGTGTATCTCGTTACAAGAAATTAATATCAATGACAACATTCCTCTGTAATGAGTGATCTATATATATAAAGCTCAATGTTGGTTTGTCTGTCTGTCTGTTATTTATACAAATCTACACCGTTTCACCGATCTAAACCAAAATTTGTAAACTTACCCTTTGGAACCCTCCGGGTAACACTGTCCACTTTAAATTTCTGATAGACCTCTCCTTTCCCTGCATGTAGACCCTTTGGCACAGCTTCAACAAACTGGCGTGCGATTCGTTCCAACAAAGCCGCGTATGCGTTCATATACCATTCATCCCATTGCAATGAAACTTGGGTGAGATGTTGTGTGCACTTCAGGGAAGGTTCCTGGCTTAGTAAATCCACTTTACAATAGGTAGCGCACGAGTAGATTCAACAAATGAGCGACGTCGCGCGAAGCGTTTCTACAAAGTCCCGTATGTGTTCTTATACCATTCGTCCGATAGCTATGAAACTTGTGTGAGATGTTATGTACACTCCCGAGAAAGATTTTAGTTAGTAAATCCACTTTACAATAGGTAGCGCACGAGTAGATTCAACAAATGAGCGACGTCGCGCGATTCGTTTCAACAAAGTCCCGTATGTGTTCATATACAATTCGTCCGATAGCTATGAAACTTGGGTGAGATGTTGTGTACACTCCAGGGAAGGTTTCTGGCTTAGTAAATGTACTTTAAAATAAGTAGAGCACGAGTAAATTCAACAAATGAGCGACGGCACGCGAATCGTTTCAACAAAGTCCCGTAAGCGTTCATATACCATTCACCCGGTTGCGATGAAACTGGGATGAGTTGTTGCGTTCACGCCAGGGAATGTTTTGAATTAGTAACTCCCTTTTACAGTAGGTAGCGCAAGAGTGGATTCAACAAATGAGCGACGGCACGCGAATTGTTTCAACTTAGTCCCGTATGTGTTCCTATACTATTCATCCGATTGCGATGAAACTTTGGTGAATCATTGAGTAAACTCCAGGGAAGTTTTCTGGCTTAGTAAATCCATTTTACAATAGGCATCGTAGGAGTAGTTTCTCAAATGAGGGACGGCACGCGAATCATTTGAACAAAATCCCGAATGCGTTCATATGCCATTCATGCGATTGCGATGAAACTTTGATGAGTTATTGTGTACATGCCAGGGAAGGTTTTGAGTTAGTAAATACATTTTACAATAGATAGCTCACGAGTAGATCCAACAAATGAGCGACGACACGCGAATCTTTTCAACAAAGTCCCGTATGCGTTCATATACCATTCATCGATTGCGATGAAACTCTGATGAGTTGTTGTGTACACTTAAGTGAAAGTTCCTAACTTAGTAAATCCATTTCACAGTAGGTAGCGCGCGAGTAGATTCAACAAATGGGTGACAGCGCACGAATCGTTTAAACAAAGTTCCGTATGCGTTGATATGCCATTCGTCGGATTGCGATGAAACATTTGCGAGTTTTTGTGCACGCTCCCACGAATGTTTCTAAATTAGTGAAACCATATTTAGCCTATTTTCATTTATGCAAAAATAGGCTTATGAGATCACGTTTTGTCCGTGTGTCTATCTGTGTGTGCGTGTGTGTCTGATGGTGTGTGTCCCCCCTAATAACTTCTAAATGGCTGGAGCGATTTCAATAAAGCTCGGTAAGTTCATAGCACTATTCCGGGCAACTCCGACCGTTCCCTTCAAATTTTGTTACCTCTCACCAATCCAACATGGTGGCTGTGCGAAGGTTTTTACCAGCATTCAATATCTCCGAAACTATTACCGATATCACCCTGGAATTTTGTACGGTGATAAAAGGAACTACTAGAAGTTCACCTATGCGACTTTTAAAAATCTGGTAACTACAAAAGCAACATGGCGGCCTAGCCAAGTTGCGACATTTAAATAGACGTTTCTCGCGATTTAACCAACCAATCGCAATGAAACTTGGTACAGTATAAGTTAATACAAATTGTAATGCACCGACATCTAAGGTCATTCAATTGTTTACATAACCTCAAGATGGCGGCTGTGCGTAATATTTCACCGGCATTCTATATCTCTGGAACTATTACCTGTAACACCATGAAATTTTGTATGGAGATAAAGGGCACTACTGGAAGTAAATCTATGAGGCTTTCAAAACCCGGTTTACTACAATACGAACATGGCGGCCAAGCGAAGTTGAAAGTTTTAAATAGACTTTTCTCGCGATTTTATGATTCAAACGCAATGAAACTTTGTACAGGAAATGTTTATACACATTGTAATGCACTGGTATCTAATTTAGTTCAATTGTTTACGTAACCTCAAGATGGCGGCTGTGCGAATTTCTAAAATTAAGTTTTTATTTCTTGTGTTCTAATCATGGGATCGAAATCAACATTTGCATAATGAACGTACACAATAATCATCATATAATAGTACATAACTCTATGGCCTACATATATTAAAATCCAACATGGCGACCATCCGAAATATTTAGACGGTTCTCAATATCTATTAATCTACTACACTAATCAAAATGAAATTTTGTAAGTGCATAGAGGTTATAAGCATAAGTTCACCTATGTGACGTTCAATAACCTGGCGATCACAAATCCAACATGGCGGCTACGCGAAATTTAAATATTCAAATGAACGTTTCTTGCGTTTTAACCATCCGAGCGCAGTGAAACTTGATACGGTATATGCTTATACAAATTATAATCGCTTGGCATATATTTCATTCAAATTTATTTCATAACCACAAGATGGCGGCTGAGCGAAATTTTAAAATCCTGCTTGTATTTCTTGTGTCGTTATCATGCGATTGAAGTTTGAATAAAACACCTACACAATAATCTTCATGTAATATTACTTAAATCTAAGGCCTATAATATAAAATCCAACATGGTGACCATCCAAAATATTTAGACAGTTCTCAATATTTACGAATCTATTACAGCAATCAAACTAACAATTTGTCTGATGATAGGGACAATTAATATTAGTAGGATATATGAAAATAGGCTATTTAGTTCTTCACGGAACTACTTGTTCGATACTTTAGAGGCACTTAACGGAAATTGAAAAACGTATTGTGTATCCAAAAGCACTTCAAGAAAGAAAATGTCAAAGCCAACACTTTCTTTGATTGGCATTGCAACGCATGCCGGGTACAGCTAATAGAAAATGAAATTGAATGCTCGGTCTTGAGATATAAAGCATCGCCCAATTGCCATATAATTTTATTCAAGACGATGAAAGAATATCTTGACCTTCAGCCGTATGTTATTGTTATTAACCTTGCTCCATGCACAATATTCTTTTTCGTCCAGGAGAAGGAATATCACGTTTATCCAGATTAACTCTTACTCCAAGATCTCCGACATATTAAACAGCATTGTCTGTATAATATGTATTCAGACTGCATGATACTTCATCATTGAAGAGTAGAAACGCGCTCGGTTCCTCATATTTGAGGAAAACGTGCATAATAATGGTACTGCTGAAAGTTACACTATTTAACTTTGCACTAGTTAAATCTCTGCATCATCTTACGTAGCAAAATTAAATGCTATTCAGTCGGTCTACACGATTGAACCCATATTGTAATGGGTGTTAGTCCTTAACCCTGAGACGAATTATATGAGATTACATAATTCCCTGTCAACAAATGTTTAGAGAAAGGAGATATGCCACAGTAGTTGAGGTACTCCAAAGTAAATTCTCTAAAAAAGGAAAGGTAACACAGAAGATCCCAACTCCTATCGAGGTATCGCACTAGAGAACAATGGTTCCATAGTGTTCTCTAAAATCCTATGTAATAGTATGTAATAGATTGACTGAGTTGGTTGATACCTTTATTCCGGACTTTCAATTTGGCTTTAGAAGGGGTAGATCAACTCTCCGTGCAGTAAGGAATTTATTGACTGACATAGTTGATGATATATTAAGAAATGAAAAGGGAAACTTCTTCGCAGTTTTCATAGACTTTAATAAGGCTTTCGACTTACTGGATAGGGAAGTACTTATCAGAAAATTAGAGCGCGTTATAGGACGGGAAATCTATGTTGCCATAATAATCAGAAACATACTATCTGACACGAGAGGTCATTGATGATGGCATTAAAACATCCTGTGTCATAACCCAAACGAACAGTGCACTACAGGGTGACCACATGAGTCCCGTATGAGTATTTTTCAATATCGTAACTGCCAATGTGACAAGAATTACTGATGGGATGGATAAATAAGTCATGGTTTACTTGTATACTGATGACATTGTCATAGGAGGATAAATCCTGAAAAATGTCTAAGATGCGATCGATAGACTATTGGAATTGGCAATGGAAAATAAGTTTACAATCATAACCAAAAACACACACGAAATGACGTTCCGGAAGGGAGGAAGAATTGCATTACAAGGCCAATTGTACCTAGAAGAAAACAAATTAGCCATTAAGAAACAGTTCAAATATCTGAGCATTTGCTTTCAAACTGCTCAGACCACCTACTCTTTTCTCGTTAGTGTCAAAACAATAGCAGCGATTAGAGTTATGAAAGACATTCCAAAGCCCGAAAAACTATTCCTGACCACCTCAATGGAACTCATTCAAATGGAAATAATACCGGTTTTGACTTACGGAATTGAACTTATATGGGATCAATTAAAAGTGAGTGTTGAAAGTCTAGAGAATATAAAGGCCTCTTTCCTCAAGAGAACACTTGCTGTATCGCAATTTACTCGATCGAGATTCGTATATGTACTAACTATGGAAGACTATCTTATACAAGAGATCAGAAATAGAATGTTTCTGTCATCGATGACCGCTTTCCAAGATACTATAAAAAGACGAGAACACAATGAGCAGACATTTTGTGGTAATTTAAGCACTGACGCGATGAGGAATTGCCACTGGACTCCGATTATTTACGTATAGAGACATGTTATCACCAGGTTTGCACGTCATGGTTTCCATCATGCGGTCTGGACCAATAAGAGATTTTATGAACTTTTTGATTCGCGTGTGTGTGAACGGTTTGATGTTCAGTGTGGCGAATACCACTTGCAATTTGGCCAAAAGAGGTAAAAATCATTGTAAGATTATGCTAATCAAATCTAATGCCCACTGTGCTTAATTGTTTTAATAAATAACTCATTTGTATGACTAGTTACGATCTTCAAGCGATCATTATCTGATGCTTTACATTTAGTTTTTTAATCTATGTCCACAATTTTGTTATGCAATTATATATATATATTTTGGTCACAGAATGTTATTGTATACTTATGAGTAATTGTACGTCATAAGTGATTTTTATATTATAACTAGCAGCAGTACCCGGCTTCGCCCGGTGGAATGATGATAATGTCTCAAAGTCTTCTTAGAAATATAATGGATTTTAAATCTAGGTCATTTGCCCCCTATGGAAATGAGGGCGTAACATCTTGGTAATTTGTCCTACTGATCAGGACGACATTAATAATTACTACAGAACTGACATATGAAATTTAGAAAATAATAGAAAAAGTTATTTTTAGGAATCATATTTCTGGAAAGACTTGATTATTTTTGCCAAAGAGGTCCCACTTAGAGTTCAAAGTTTCGTCGTGTTATGGTTTCACCTGTACGATAAATGTCCGAAGCAATTCCTCAAAGAAAAGCTTCCAGATTTCGCAGTCGATATATCGTTAACGTTCCTGAGCATCCAGTTGTCTCTTCCTCTGACACAAATCATCTTCTACATAGTGATGATGCAAATAGAAGCGACTACTGGCACATGTGTCTTATCAACGAATAGGAAAAATTAATACGTTAAAGGAATGAGAGGACTAAAATAGAAAAGAGATGTACGATATACCATAACACTCCCTGTGAATTTTCTACGTGACCGGCTTACATGTTTCGCTACAGGTTTACAAGAAGAGTAACCAGATCATTGGCATAAATGAATACAGTGACAGTAGATTAAATAGTAGTCTATCCTAGACTGATAACACGCAAGGTAACTCGGCCTAATATACGTTGTAATGGTTGAACTTCAGAGAAATTTGTCATCTCACTTCGCAGTTGTTATTTAATAAATACTAACATGTATGTAGCTAACATGGAAATTAAGGAGTGCGTTAGGATAAACGATATTCGTAGTTTTCCCTCTGGTATATAAATGAATAAATGTTTAGGTGTGCCCACTCTTAAGCAAGCTACGTATAACTGCCCATGAGAGAAGCATGGTCATTCCAGATTAAGGCCTGCTACCTTGAGTGACTGTCCTTGGGGCTTGTTTATGGTCATTGCAAACGCAAGACGTACTAGGAATTGCAGTGGCTTGAAATCAAAAGGCATATCAGTAGGGATCATAGGAATCTGGGAATGAAGATGTCTTCTCCTTTGGCATGGCCTGTCAATACTGTCGCTTTTATTACATTTGGCATGAGTTTTTTCACACCAAGTCTCGTTCAATTACACAATTTTGGTGGATCGATATTTCTCGATAGCAGTATTGATGATCCAGCTTTTGGTATTAATTTATGTGGTGGAAATTCAGGTGGTTCCAGAGAATTCAAGAACTCAGTAGGGTTAATACAGCCTGTTGTCCAGAACAGTATCGATAGATTTGTACGTCGTATTGGGGCCAGGAAGATGATCTTGGATCTGAATATTCATTTTGTATACACTTTCGTTTTTAGGCGCTATAATTGCTCGCTCGCTAAGCCACTGTTGGTCGTTATAATTTCCAGGAATATCTGGGAATACTTCGTTCATCATTTCCTGAACTGAAGGCATCAGTTCGCAAAAGTCTAACGGGAAAGAAATGAGATTGGTTGTCGTATCAGGCGTGAAATCACCATCACCGAGATGCAAGAGTTGTTGCGCAAACTTCTGTGCAGTCACATCTCCTAGTAAATGGACTTTCATATTGGTCGTCAGTGTCATTTTGTAAACATGTCTCCAAAGATACGATGCTTTGAGGCAAGCATTGGGTTCTTCAGCGGGAGTTGATCCCGGTATAACTGGTAATGTTTGGCGAAAGTCACCCGCCAGAACTAGAACAGTTCCTTCCATTAGTTGACTGTTTCCTCGTATGTCTTTCAGTGTTCGATCAAGCGCTTCAAGAGCTTTCTTACGGGCAATAGTGCACTCATCCCAAACAATGACTTTGCATGTTTTTAGTATTTCAGCTTTTCCGGAGGACTTCTTGATGTTACATACTGCAGTTTCTGACTGCGCAAGATTTAATGGCAGATTCAGAGCTGAGTGTGCTGTTCGACCTTCAGTGAGTATTGTGGATGCAATTCCTGATGATGCCATTGCAAATGCAATTTCGTTCTGTGCCCGAGTTTCTGCAAGTAGCAAATTAATGAAAAAAGTTTTTCCTGTTCCTCCTGGTGCATCAAGAAAAACAATTCCACCATTTCCGTTATTGATTAAGTCCATTATGGCACTATATGCCAATCTTTGGTCATCAACTAAGAGATGCTTTTTGTCTTCAATGAACCTTTTTAACTCATCAGTGTTGAAGCTGCTTTCTCTCAATATGTCCCTATCAAGTACGTCAGTATTAGTGCGTAATGGGGCTGGCAAACCAAGCTGTATGAGAGTTTTGCCATTGCATTTATCCTCAATTATTATGAGGGCTTCATTAAGTACATGAGGAGAAAAATTCAGCTCTTCGTTGTTCTCTAAGTACATCCTCACTAAGTCTTTCTTTATATTTGTCCCAAATAGCCTGAGGGTTTGATGGGGAGCAAGTTGTTATTATAATTGCAAACAGACTTCTTAGTTGAGATGGAAAGGATGTGAAGGATGCTTCGGACAATGTTATGTCCCAATGTTGGTCATTTTCAAGTAAGCCACGCTGTTTGCATGCTTCTATGCATATTTGACAATCTACTCCGTTCACAGTTTTCAGATATTTGAATGATATTGGCCCTCGAATTGTGTGAAGTAGTAATCGAAGGTAATAGCATTCGGCGTTGTTGGGATGAACTGTATATACCCGGCCTAAGGAATCACTTCACGCACATCATGTCCTGGAACTAAAGCACCTTCTTTTCTCTTGCAGAACACTCTGGTAGATTTATCCCATGTGTAATATCTGGGAACTTCTGCATACATCAGTGTTCTAGCAAATGGATCTTGTTGACATAAAAGAAAGAAGGCTGTTAGTGCCGTGTTAGGAGGTTGTGCAGCTTTTTCGTGGGCGTTATCAGCTGTGAATTAAACTCGTTGTCCGTTTTCTAGATGAACACTGAGATGAACAACGGGTGGATAACGTTCATGAATTGAGAAATTAAGGATACGCCAAACTGCTTCGTTGCTGCTGATATATCTTCCCAACTGAAATTGTGTAGGCTCATCGATAGTCCTGGTTTGTCCTTCAATTTGAAATTCTGCCCAATCACTACCCTTGTTGACGTATTTACAGATGTATTTAATGGATTTCACTGAATTGCAGAATTCAACAATGATGTGTGCTTGGAACATTTTAGAAAGTAGAGGAGATTATGGAACCACCCATCTGTTGTCTACCTCAGTTTGTCTGTACTGGTTGTGTACCTTAAAATTGATATTCGTAGTATAGCCTCCGTTTCCTGGTTTTCGTCATCTGTACAGAGGGTAGCCATCATTTCCGGTTTGGGTTTCCTGGGTAAATTCTCGGGGGTACTTTTTGCTACATTTTCCTTCCTTCATGCAGGGTGACTTAGGGTTGATAGCTCCACGTGGTTCATGAATTATATTCTTTGTAATTATCTAAAAGAGCATGGGGTCTTGTTATTTACTGGGAATCTCCGCAGATATGACACTGTCCACTTGAGTTGGACGTATCTTGCTTTTGAGCCATAATATTATGTGAGCATGTGGAAGGCCTCTTTTTTGCCACTCAATTGAGTACAGTCGACAGCGAGTTTCTCCGTAAATATGGCTCTTGGTTATTATATCCACGAGCTTTGCTAATTTTTGTTTAAAAATTCTCGCTGTCAAATCATGGCGATCAGTAGGTGCCTGGCCACAGAAAATTTCTTCCTTAATGCCAGTCCAGGCAGGATTACATGTAACTGTAATAAATACATCTGGACATCCGTATATCCAAACATAGCACATGCCATCCTGGGCGTATTCGTGCATATATATTGGACTTCCCGTAAATGTTGCCGGTAAAATAACCATTTTTCCAGTGTCCACAACATTGCCATCATTGGCTACAGCATCACGCCAATGAATGTAAACATCAACTCGAAGTTTATTTTGGTTTAATCGGATGTAGAGCAGGCGTACATCTTGGCGTACATATCAACAATAAATTGATGGAAGGGTTGTTCGCTTTTCAGAATAAGGGTTGATGATCCTGGTCTAATCATTATTCTGTAGGCATAAAAATCCATAGCTGATATCTTTTTATTCGTGGCTGTACTGTGCCCGTTTAGACCGAAGTCCAACGACCACATATGCATGTTACCGAAAATCAGTCAGCACGAGATTCAAAATATCTCAGGGTGATATGGGTGAAATTACCACAAGAAAACAAGATCTAACTTGCTTTACTGATTTTTGGCTCGATGCAGCAATAAGGATAGAAGGGAGATTTAAAAATACCACAATTTCTAAGAAATCTCATTTTATTTATATTTAAAATTTACTCTTAAAATGCATTAGGATGCATGAAAAAGTTTTCATACATATTATATACAAAATAGAAGGAGCAACACATGAAACACTATTTAATTTGAACTAATGCCTAAATATCAGTCCTGTTGGCATTGTCCAAAAATTTATATACAACACTGTAGGTTGTTCAGGGCTAATATAAACGTCCAGCCTGAATTCTACTTGACTATTTTTCACTTGTTGAATTATCACATTTAACTAATTCACTTGTTTGTCAAAATCACTTTTTGTTTATACATGTTCAATTGTTTAAATAAATACCTATCACATTCCAAGAATCATGAATTCACATTCTGAATCGGTGTGTTAATTATCATAGCTATGAGTAATCACAATGAATAAAGATTTGTAGGACATCTGAGCATCATCAATAACAATTGTTTAAACATTATGAGCATGGCTTCGAAGAACTTCGATTATGAGAAAAATTTATTATATCATCTGTTCTGGATACGATAATGACAATCATGAATAACATGATTCATTAAACTATAAATTCCATGGATTAAACCAATAACCAAAACATTTTACATATGTCAATTAAATCACAAATATTAATTATTTAAACTTTAGCATTCAGATCATTGAAAAGATCAATGTGACTATTTTCATCAAAATAGTAACAAATACTATCACCCATAAATTATTAATCTTCATTTAAATATGAAATATTTACTTCCACAAAATTTAAACATTATAAGTTTTGGAACTTCAATAAGATCACAGATATCCTTCAGATGATAGTGGCTGTTCATTAAATAACAATGACAATATTTCTTTAAGCACCGGCCCATTCCACTAATGTGTCAACAATTACCTGATCACATTCATATTCAACTAACGGTAAGGCATCGTCAAAACTAAAGATTTGTTTATAACAACATGGGTTGTCAAATACTGGGAAATATATGTAGAACACGAGAAAATCAAATGTGAAATTTAACCATGATGGTTGCATGAAATAACCATTGGGTCATCTACTTCGAAGAGAGTGTGATTCGATTTTTTTTAACTTTCATATATTTTGTTATCAACATATTTTTATATAAGCCATCAAACCATCACTATGGTTGATGCTTCACGTAACACCATATCCATTCATGTGATATTATTGCACTATTTGAATGACAAAAGTCACCTTTTTTAACACATAATGTTTCTCCACATATTATTATTCATATCACACATTATTATTTTAATCAAGCCATCGCTTGTTATCCAACAGGAAGACTAGGAAGCTAGGAAGCTCCTCCAATAAGTTTACTACAAATTTCACCGTCATATTGATTCATTGTATCTTTAGATCGTGCCTACTCATGATCAACATTGTCATAAGGTGACATTACCCAAATAATTTATTATTTATATAAATGCAAGATAACCCTATTTTATACAGGCTTTTTATATCCCATTTCGATAATCTTCCGCGTCTACACAAGATTTAATTTCCTAACGCAATTGTCAAATGCTTCAAACTTCATTCTGTTACTTCAGAATGTGGGCGTACGTAAAACCACTAACCTTCGGAAAAAGAAACTATACGAAGTAGCAAAGCTGTTCCAAATATTCAAACTTATTGTCCACATAATATGACATGATTATTAGAAGTTACAAAATATTCTTATTAATATTATTAATATTTCAGAAAATGAAATTATTATTATTAATAAATTATTATTATTATTATTAATCACTTCCAAACTGGAATTTGCTTGTCAAAACAACTTGAAAACAATCAAGTTTGAATTCGTAAATAGGAAATATCCTTGCCTCAAACTAAATAAACATTAAGATCGACATATGCAACGGCTGATGACCGTGATTAGAAGATATAAAATCAATATAAGATGCTCATGGTGCTGTCCATAGATTCAAATCATAGATTCAGAGTCTCTGAACACAGAAAATGTTCAGACATAGGCCTCAAATGCCTCGTAGCCTAGTTTGCGACAGCAAACAACAAAATAAAAGTTGGGTTGATATTTCTGTAGATATGGAGAATTCCAAATACCTTAGCATAAGAATAATTCAAATG
Source organism: Meconema thalassinum (assembly GCA_946902985.2). NCBI lineage: Eukaryota > Metazoa > Arthropoda > Insecta > Orthoptera > Tettigoniidae > Meconema > Meconema thalassinum. The sequence goes on from OX336397.1 coordinate 152,428,001, forward strand.
TAGCTTACATTTTTGTAGATTTTGATGATGGCAACCTCCTGTTTGGTACCGGATTATTTCCATTCTTCAGTCCCATTGGACTCGTATTTAAATCCGCGTATCGGCCTCCATTTCTACCCGTGGTTAATTTAACAGCATATAACTGCTAGTTCCATAGCTGACTCGAAATATTCTTGACTTGCAATGTCCATGATGAAAGTCTTAATAGCTGTTGCTATTTGCATTAAGGGGATTGGATCTCTAAGATCCATGGTAATAAAACCAGACGTTACATTGATGCAACTGTGACACATTCAGTAAAGTTTTGGTTCTCTGACAATCTTGTTATACTTTGGTTCAGACCTGATGTTCCTGTTGTAACTAATCCTATGGGTGAGATTATGCATCTCCCAGACTGCGTTAGACACAGCTGGTCCCGTTCGTCGGCTAAGTGGACTGACCAAGCAAGGTTGGTACCTAATATATACTGAGAAGTTGTCGTGGTTGTTCTTATAGTTACCAAAACAGAAGCTTGTCACTGGCGAATTGGAAAACAAAATGTTCCAAAATAATTAAATATGGTTTGTAGACTAAGTCTACCATATGTCCGATGCAGCTAAGAATTCACTAAGTGCCCACTGCATGTCGAAGCCTATCACTTGAAATCACTTCACAGAAAAATTAGCCACTGAACGTGAAAAAGACGTTTTGCCCATCACTTGGTCCGAAGATTTACAACACCTTGCGTAGAGTTACTGCTTACCAGCATTCAAAGATTATAACAGCGACCATGCGCTTAAGATGTCGTAGCGAAGTATTAGCGACCATGCGCTGCGAAGAAGTGACTTATTGAGCCTGGCACGGGCCCCAATTTATACTCCCATGGTGCTACACGCTGTAGTCCACGTCACAGCTCTTATGTCACAGTGAAGGAATTCCTCAAATACAAAACTGCCAATATCTCGGCTTCTGTTGATCCGATTTCTTTCCAATATAGTTCATTCTTCTCCTTTTCTTCGTGCCAAAAATGATGTGCTTTCCATGTTTCCAAAAGATCGGGAACTAATTAATCAAAATATAGCCTTGATGATGAAGTGGAATGCGTCACATACCTCTCTGTTGCCTGCATATTCCTTCGAAAAGCTTCGAGAATAAAATCCGCGCGCTGTTCAAACTTGTGCCTGGGACGTCAAATATGCACATCCACCCCTCACATGGGCAAAAATAAAAATGAACATTTTTATTTTTCTATTTCACTCTTCAGTTCTACTAATTTATGTTGCTCTTGAGTAATAGACTTTTCTCACGATGTTACCAGTTTGTAAATATCTTGTCATAACTTTCCTCGATTCGACAAGTTTCAAAAAATAAATTATGCCAAAAGTTTGAATCGCTCCCCCGATGTTGTTTTCTATATTTCTATTCACCTCTTTGTTCCTTGCGGTGTTCTGCGGAAAGTATTCAATTTTTCTTCGTCTTCATCTTCAAAATTATAGTCTGTTAAACAAAAAGTATTAACTTCTGCCGTTTTTTTCCTCCTCTTTTTCTCTTTTTTCTGGTCTTTCTGCAAACCTGAGCTACTGGGTTTATCCTGTTTTAACTGTTCCAGGTTTCGCTTGCTTTCCTAGTGTCGTTCTTCCAGGTTTTTCCTCGCTTGTTGCTTGAATTCCTCGCTCGACTCTCGGGAATTTTCGTTTGGTTGGAAGTTTTGGTCATTCCTCCCGAAATACCGTCTTTCCTGGTATTGTCTCTGGTTATCCATAGGTCTCCTCCATTGTCTCCAGTTATTATATCCATCATATCTCGCATATGGTCTGTTATCATACGGCCTGTCATTGTATGATTTCCATCCTCGCTTATCCCTGTCATTCCTCGACACTTTATCTTGCTGATATCCTCGTGGTGTTGTTTGAGAATACTGATCTGCCATGACTGCAAAAACAGTATGTTAATTCTTCCCACCTTTCTGGTGGAAGATTTGTGCGTTGGAATGGTCGAGTTTCTGAAGTACTTCGTCAAACTGTTCCATATTATATATGTCGGCTGCTATCAAAGTTCTTTGCTCATCAGCAGGAAATTTTCTAATCAAAGCAGTGATTAAAGCATCATCCGGCATAGGTAGATCCAGGTGCTCCAGTTTAGATAACTGTTCTGCAATGTATTTCGAGTACCGTGTGGGTTGAGACGTGGAGTGGCGTTTAGAATAGAGCTCTGCTCTCACCTGTTGTTGTGTCTCAGGTGACCAGAACTTCCTTAATAACGATCTAGAGGACTCTTCATAACTGTTTAGATTAGATCTCAACGCTCTAAACCAAGTAAGTCTGGGACCATCTAGAAATTTGCCAATAACTCGGATTTCTCGCTCTTTGGAAATTTTTGATTTTTTCAGGTAGTCATTAATTTTCCTCAGGAACTCTACTGGGATAACAGTCCCTGAACCTGACAATTTTGAAGGTTTATCCTCTACATTTTTATATAAGAGGATGGGAGTGGATTGGACAATTCTCGTGATCTTATCTTGTTTTTGAGAATAATTAGCTTTACTCGCTTCGCTCGTTTTCTCTAAATCCACATCCATACTAGGAACTAAAGATTTACTTGGTGCGTCTACGATGTCTTTTGCCTTCGGTTGGTAATCAGTGAATTTACTACTGAGTTTCCTGACAGTCTCCTTCAATTCTGCATTTTCCTCTCCTACTAATTTCTTTATCTCGTCAGTACTATTTATGCTGTGAGAACATTCAGCTTGTTTCCTGTCTTCTACCTGTTTTCTAATATCTTGGATATCTAAATGGTTTTCCTACGATTGCTTTCTAATCTCTTCTGTAATTTTCCTGACCTGTTCGGTTTCCTTCCTGACCTTTTCTGTTTCCTTGAAGTTATCCTTCACATCAACAGATATTTTATTCATGATTTCTCGATGATTCTTCATGGAACTTGTCATCTCTTTTATATCTTTCTGGGCTGTTTGAATGTCCTTTGACATTACCTGCACGTGTGATGTCAAAGTTTCCCTAATTTCCTTAATCCCGTCTTGAGTTTCCTGTTTGATGGCCTCCTTCACTTCATTGATCACAATGGTTTTCATTTCTGTTATCAATTCCTTGACTACACCCTCTTTTATTTCTCCTACTACAAATTCCTGGAATTGTTCTGTCAGACGTTGGACTACTTGAGCTGCCATTTCGTTATTTTCATTTTGGATACGAATTTCCAAATTAATCATATCTTCTCCTAATTACCTAAGACCGCGTTCCATCCTGTCAGCTGAAGTTTGAGCCTTCAGATCAGCATCATGAAATTTACTATCCATTGTTCTCGCGTTAACCGCTAAAGTCGCTTCGAGTTCTTGAGTCTTTTCGAAAAGTTTAGTCATTTTACTTTCAAAACTTTCTTTTAAAGAATTTGAATTTTCCTCCATTTTGGTCTCCATAGAAGTTTCTAAAGAATCTGAATTTTCTATTAACTTAGCTCCTAAAGAATCCTGTATTTTCTCTTAATTTAGCCCTTAAAGAAATGGAATTTTCATTTAATTTAGCCTCTAAGAAAACTGGATTTTCTTTTAATTTAGCTTCCATGGTTTGTTTTAAAGAATCTGATTTTTTTAAATTAAGCCTCTAAAGACTTATGGGACTTCGCTAATATTTCAGCCATATGCTTTTCAACACCTTTGGAGTGCTCCTCCAAACGGTTCAAAACCCTCATCACCTCATCCTTAATTGCACACAAATATTTAGGGGTGGAATGTTAGCAGACACTAAGACATAAAACTGGAACATGAATTATACTATGGTATTGGAAATTTCCGAAATAAAATGAGATATGCCCTAATGTCGACATGATGGAAAACAATTCTCTACAATCTACTAATTTAAACAACAATAATCAAAAATGCAAGTTCAAAATATCCTCCATCTGGATGCTACGAAATTGTGTATTTCCAGACTACCAAACGAATTCTACAAAATACATGACACCCCAATGGATAAGCCATTGTATAACATTCGAAACCATACTTAACTTTAACCCAAACTCATTTTTAAGTTTCCCACTAATTGGGTTTCCTATCAAGTTATTCGTCCTTAGCAGACGTTTTTCCAAATCCCAAAAATATGTATTCAAAATGTCAAAATTCAAATCGCACCCCACGTTAGGTAAGCCATTTCTCTTTTCTAACTTATTTTATTTGCCCGTTTAGACCGAAGTCCAACGATCACATATGCGTGTTACCGAAAATCAGTCATCAAGAGATACAAAATATTTCAGGGCACCATATGGGTGAAAATACCACAAGAAAACAAGATCTAATTTGCTTTACTGATTTTCGGCTCGATGCAGCAATAAGCATAGAAGGGACATTTGAAAATACGACAATTTCTAAAAAATGTCATTTAATTTATATTTCAAATTTACTCTTAAAAAATGCAAAAATAGCATAAGATGCATGAAAAATTTTTCATACATATTATATACAAAATGGAAGGAGCAACACATAAAACAGTATTTAATTTGAACTAATGCCAAAATATCAGTCCTGTTGGCATTGTCCAAAAATTCATATAGAACTGTAGGTTGTTCAGGGCAAATTTAAACGTCCAGCCTGAATCCTACTTGACTATTTTTCACTTGTTGAATAATCACATTTAACTAATTCAATTGTTTGTCAAAATCACTTTTGTTTATATATTCAATTGTTTAAATAAATACCTATCACATTCCAAGAATCATAAATTCACATTCTGAATCGGAGTGTTAATTATCATAGCAATGGGTAATCACAATAAATAAAGATTTGTAGGACATCTCAGCATCATCAATAACAATTGTTTAAACATTATGAGCATGGATTCAAAGAACTTCGATTATGAGAATAATTTATTATATCATCTGTTCTGGATCCGATAATGACAATCATGAATAACATGATTCATTAAACTATAAATTCCATGGATTAAACCAATAACCAAAACATTTTCCATATGTCAATTAAATCACAAATATTAATTATTTAAACTTTAGCATTCAGATCATTGAAATGATCAATCTGACTATTTCCATCAAAATAGTAACAAATACTATCACCCATAAATTATTAATCTTCATTTAGATATGAAATATTTACTTCCACAAAATTTCAACATTATAAGTTTTGGAACTTCAATAAGATCACAAATATCCTTCAGATGATAGTGGCTGTTCATTAAATAACAAAGACAATATTTCTTTAAGCACCGGCCCATTCCACTAATGTGTCAACAATTACCTGATCACATTCATATTCGACTAACGTTAAGGCATCGTCAAAACTAAAGATTTGTTAACAACAAAATCGGGTTGAAAAATACTGGGAAATATATGTAGAACTCGAGAAAATTAAAATGTGGAATATAACTATGATGGTTGCATGAAATAACCATTGGGTCATCTACTTCGAAGAGAGTGTGATTCGATTTTTTTTTACTTTCATATATTTTTAGCCTACTTTCGATTTTTGCAAAAAATGAAAGTAGACTTATGAGATAACTACAGGGCCAAAAAATGTGTGCCTGTCTGTGTGTGTGTGAGTCTGAATGTGTGTGTGAGTGTGTGTACTCTGAATGTCTGCCCCCCCCTCCCCTATCAATACGAACACGGTGAAACCGAATAGAACGAAATTTGGTACAGAGGTAGAACAAGCAAAGGGCACTTCAGTGTCATGTTTTATATCGCCGCCATCTTGACGGAAACATAATGGCGGCCACTCAAATGTTTAAAGCCTAAATCAAATTACGACTAACCTAATCATCCGATATCTACCAAATATGGCAACTACATATAGTCGTATGGCGAGCGTCTTTTGACCAAACTAAAAGGTCATCAGTCCAATTGTTTTCAGATGGCGGCCATGTATGTGTACAAATCGATTACCCTAATCAATTCAAACACGGTGAAACCGAATTGAACGAACTTTGGTGCAGAGGTAGCACTAACAATGGGCACCTCAGGGACATGTTTTATATCGTCGCCATCTTGACGAAAACGTATTGGCGGCCACCCGAATGTTGAAAGATTAAATAAAATTACGACCAATCTTATCATCTGATCTCTACAAAATTTTACAACATTATACCTTTATGTATGAAAAAAAATCTTTTAACTAAACTGCAAGGTCATCAGCCCTATACATTGCGGATGGCGGCCATGAATGTGTGCAAATCGTTTCCCCCTATCTACTCAAACACGGTGAAACTGAATTGAACAAAATTTGGTACGGAGGTAGCACTAGCAAAGGGCACCCCAGTGTCTTGTTTTATATTGCCGCCATCTTGACGGAAGCGTAATGGCGGCCACCCAAATGTTCAAAGCATAAATCAAATTATAACTAACCTAATCATCCGATATCTACCAAAATTTGCAACTACATATAGTCATATGGCGAGCGTCTTTTGACCAAACTACAAGGTCATCAGCCCATAGGCGGCGATGTATGTGTGCAAATCGATTACCCTTATCAATTCAAACACGGTGAAACTGAATTCAGCGAAATTTGGTACAGAGGTAGCACTGGCAATGGGCACTCGAGTGCCATATTTTATATCGCCGCCATCTTGACATTAACTCAATGGCAGCCACCCAAATGTTGAAGTCTTGATTCAAATTACGACCAATTTAATCATCTGATCTCTACCAAATTTTGCAACATTATACCTTTATGTATAAAAAAAATATGTTTCGACCAAACTAGAAGGTCATCAGCCCAATCATGTGCGGATGCCGGCCATGTATGTGTGCATATCGATTTACCCTATCTTTTCAAAAACGGTGAAACCAAATTGAACGAAATTTGGTACATAGGTAGCACTTGTAAAGGGCACCTCAGTGTCATGTTTTATATCGCCGCCGTCTGGACGGAAATGTAATGGTGGCCACCCAAATGCAAAAAGCTAAAATCCAATCACGACCAACCTAATCATCTGATCTCTACCACATTTTGCAACATCATACCTTTAAGTGCGAAGCGTTCTTTGACCAAGCTACAAGGTCATCAGTCCAATAGTTTGCATATAGCGGCCATGTATGTGTACAAATCGATTCCCCCTATCAATTCAAACACGGTAAAACCTAATTGAACGAAATTTGGTACAGAGGTAGCACTAGCAAAGGGCACCTCAGTGTCATGTTTTATATCGCCACCATTTTGACGGAAACGTAATGGTGGCCACCCAAATATTAAAAGCTTAAATCAAACTACGACCAACCGAATTATTTGATCTCTACTAAATTTTGCAATAACATACCTTTTTGTGGGAAGCATCTTTTGACTGAACTACAAGGTTTTCAGCCCAATAGTTTGCAGATAGCGGCCATATATGTGTGTAAATCGATTCCCCATATCAATTCAAACACGGTGAAACCAAATTAAATGATTTTTTTTACAGAGTTAGCACTAGCAAAGGGCACCTCATATTCATGTTTAATATCCGTATAGCACGTTGTATTTCAACAAGCTACTACAACCAACATTCAATAATACTCCTTGAAAAGGACATGCTTTTAGGAGAAAGTAGGCTATATGTTCTTTACTGAACATCTTGTTTATCAACATATTTTTATATAAGCCATCAAACCATCACTATGGTTGATGCTTCACGTAACACCATATTCATTCATGTGACATTATTGCACTATTTGAAAGACAAAATTCACCTTTTTTAACACATAATATTTCTCCACATATTATTATTCATATCACACATTATTATTTTAATCAAGCCATCGCTTGTTATCCAACTGGAAGACTAGGAAGCTAGGAAGCTCCTCCAATAAGTTTGCTACAAATTTCACCAGCACGTTAATTAATTGTATCTTTAGATCGTGACTACTCATGGTCAACATGGTGCCATTACCCAAATAATTTATTATTTATGTAAATGCAAGGTAACCCTATTTGATACGGGCTTCTTAATATCCCATTTCGATAACCTTCCGCGTCTCCGCAAGATTTAATTTCCTAACGCAATTGTCAAATTCTTCAAACTTCATTCTGTTACTTCAGAATGTGGGCGTTTGTAAAACCACTAACCTTCGGAAAAAGAAACTATCCGAATTAGCTAAGCTGTTCCAAATATTCAAACTTATTATCCACATAACATGGCATGATTATTAGAAGTTACAAAATATTATTATTATTATTATTGTTATTCTCGAATCACCCACTTTGGGGTACATCAGATCAATCACTTCTTAGATGCTTGTGCTCTCCTTTTCTCCCAATACTTCTTCATTCTCTCTGATCTCCTCTTTCTTTCCTCTTGTGATATCTGCATCGGTTTTCTGGAGACGGCTCTGGCTTGGAACTTCTTGGTGTTGTCTTTGGTCACGGTTTTGACTGTACCATTCATCAACATGATTTCAGTAATCTGAAGCTCTCGCAGGTCGTTTTCCACTTCCGTAAACCAATTAGGTTTGATCTTTTTGGAAAAGAAGTCAAAGATATTCTTGGTTAATCGGGCAGGATTCATCCGGTAGATGTGTCCATAGAAATCAATCCTCCTTTTCCGTATGGTATCTGAAATTCTCTCCGACTTCACATACAGGGTGTCGTTCCTATAGAAAACTTGTTTGTTATTTTGGAATTTAGGACCTATGTTCTTCCTCAAAACTTTTCTCTCTTTGATTTCCAATTTTTCCATTTGCCCTTGTCTCCTCAAGACTAGTGTTTCTGCTGCAAAGAGTGCCTCTGGCTTAATTACGGTGTTATAATGCCTGATTTTAGTGTTCCAGGAGAGGGTTTTCTTATTGTATGTATTTTTGGTCTATTTTCAATTTTGAAAAAAATAGGCTTATGAGATCACCTTTTGTCCGTGTGTGTGTGCGTGTGTGTGTGATTCGTGTGTGTGTCCCCCCCTAATAAAATTTAAACGGCTGGAGCGATTTAAATGAAACTCGGTAAGTTCATAGCACAATTCCGGGCGACCCCGACCGTGCCCTTCAAATTATATTACGCCTCACCAATCCAACATGGCGGCTGTGCGAAATATTTCACCAGCATTCAATAACTCCGAAACTATTACCGATATCATCCCGGAATTTTGTATGGTCATAAAGGGAACTGCTTGAAGTTCACTTATTTGACCTTTGAGAACCTGGTAACTACAAAACCAACATGGCGGCCGAGCGAAGTTGAGACATTTAAATTGACGTTTCTCGCGATTTAACCATCCAAACGCAATAATACTTGGTACTGTATATGTTTCTATACATCGTAATGCACCGACATATAACTTCGTTCAATTGTTTACATAACCTCAATATGGCGGCTGTGCGAAATATTTCACCGGCATTCTATATCTCTGAAACTATTACCGGTATCACCCTGAAAATTTGCACTGAGGTAAAGGGCACTACTGGAACTTCATATATGTGACTTTAAAAAACCGGTTAACTACAAAACGAACATGGTGGCTAAGCGAAGTTGAAAGTTTCAAATAGACTTTTCTCGCTATTTAATGATCCAAACGCAATGAAACTTGGTACAGCAAATGTTTATACACATTGTAATGCTGTGGTATGTAATTTAGTCCAATTGTTTTCATAACCTCAAGATGGCGGCTGTGCGAATTTTTAAATTAAATTTTATTTTTTGTGTCGTAATCATGCGATCGAAGTGAAAGTTTGAATAATGAACCTATGCTATAATTTTCCTTTAAAGGTACATGACTCTATGGCCTATACATATAACAATCCATCAAGGCGACCATCCGGAATATTTTGAATCTACTAGAGCATTCAAACTGATTTTTTTACGTTCATAGGGGTTATGAACATAAGTTCACCTATAGGACTTTCAATAACCTGGTGATCACAAATCCAACATGGTGGCGACGCGAAGTATAAATATTCTCATGGTCGTTTCTCGTAATTTAACTATCCAAGTGCAGTGAAACTTGGTACAGTAAATCCTTATACAAATTAATGTTAATCCACTTGCATCTAATTTATTTCAATGGTTTCCATACCACAAGATGGCAGCTGTGCGAAATTTTAAAATCTCTTTCTTACTTCTTGTGTCATAATCATGTGATTGAAGTTTGAGTACTACACGTACACAATAATCTTCATGTAACAGTACATAACTCTAAGCCCTACAAATATAAAAGTCCAACATGGCGTCCATCCGAAGTATTTAGACGGTTGTCAATATCTACGAATCTATTACAGCAATCAAACTGAAATTTAGTATGTTGATGGTGGCAATTAACATTAGTGGTATATATGAAAATAGGCTCTATAGTTCTTCACGGAACTACTTGTTGGTTTTCTGGAAGGCTAGTTCCATTTTGATTCTTCTCGCCTCCATTGTTTTTCCTTCAAGGTTATTCCAGTCGATCCATTCTCCTAAGTATTTGAAACTATTAACCACCTCGATTTTATTAGCTCCTACTGTAACTCTCTTGGGCACATCCAAACTATTTGACATAATTTTCGTTTTTTTCAAAGGAAATTTTAAGTCCTATTTTCCCCGCCATCTCTTGTAATTCTGTGATTTGTTCTTTGGTGTCCTCCCATGTTTCTGCGAGCAGCGCCAAGTCGTCAGCAAAGGCCAAACACTTAATCGTGATTCCTTTGTTTTTTGTTCCTAGACGTATTCCCCTCGTGTTTTCGCATTCCATTCTCTCATAACTTTTTCAAGTGCACAGTTGAACAACAGAGGGGAGAGACCATCCCCCTGCCGGACCCCTGTTCTGATCTCAAATGGTTCAGACAGTTCGCCCATGAATCTAACTTTAGAGGACGTATTCGTGAGCGTCTCCTTTATGAGGGCTAGGGTTTTCCTGTCCAGGCCAAACTCTTCCAAAATATTGAGCAACGACTCTCTGTCGATGGAATCGTAAGCTTTTTGGAAGTCTACAAAGGTCACTATATACGGTTTTGCCCTCTGCTTCTGGTACGCTATAATGTTTCTGAGATTTAAAATTTGTTCAGCGCTAGATCTCCCCTTTCTAAACCCTGCTTGATACTCCCCAAGTTGGCAGTCCACTGTGGTTCTGTTCTTTCTAATAACTCTCTTGAAAATATCTTGTATGTCACGTCCAGCAGTGAGATCCCTCGGTAATTGCTAGGATCCGATTTCAAACCTTTTTTGTGAAGAGGGTGTATCAGGGCCATTTTCCATTCCACTGGAATGATCTCTGTCTTCCATATCTCCTCAAAAAGCTTTTGGAGTGAGCCAATCGCATCTTCACTGGCATACTTCCATAATTCAGCTGTTATCTGATTTTCTCCAGATGCCTTGAAATTTTCCATACGAGTCAGTATCTTCCGAATCCCTCTTACAGACGGGGGTTTAGAATCATGGTTGGGAAACGATTTTGGCCCACAATCGAAACACATCTTTTAGAGTGGTTCATCGCAATTTAGGAGTTCTTTAAAGAAGCCGGCTAGAATTTTGCAGTTACCCCTGTTACTATATGCCACGTTTCCGTTTTCGTCCTGAAGTTGGAGAGTTGGGGGGTCATATCTGCTTAGGTTTTCCTTGAACACTCGATAATAGTTTCTCATATTGTTCTTCGCAAAGTCATCATTTATCTTCCTGAGTAGTTGGTCGCCGTGCTCCTTCTTTACTTTCTTGATCCCCTTGGACACCATCTTCCTGGTTTCCACAAAGTGTTGCCAGGTACTCTCGTCCTTTTTGGTTTGCCAAACGTGCCACGCCTTCTTCCTCAGATCAAGTAGTCTATCACACTCGTTGTTCCACCATCTATGCTCCTTCGTCTTTGTAACAGGAGGAAGTTGTTCTGCCTTGGTTAGAAGACTCTTCTCCATCTGCCTCCAGTCGTGGCCTTCTAGGTCTCTGGTTAATGTGTCCCATTCTTCCATGATTATTATTTCAGAAAATGAAATTATTATTTTTAATAACATATTATTATTATTATTATTATGAATCACTTCCAAACTGGAATTTGCTTGACAAAACAACTTGGAAACAATCAAGTTCGAATTCGTAAATAGGAAAATATTCATTCCTCAAACTAAATAAACATTATGATCGACAGATCCTACGGCTGATGACCGTGATTAGAAGATATAAAATCAATATAAGATGCTCATGATGCTGTCCATAGATTCAAATCATAGAATCAGAGTCTCTGAACACAGAAAATGTTCAGACATAGGCCTCAAATGCCTCGTAGCCTAGTTTGCGACAGCAAACAACAAAAGAAAAGTTGGGTTGATATTTCTGTAGATATGGAGAATTCCAAATATCTTAGCATAAGAATAATTCAAATGTAGCTTACATTCTTGTACTGTGACACATTCAGTAAAATTTTGATACTCTGACAATCTTGTTATGCTTTGGTTCAGACCTGATGTTCCTGTCGTAACTAATCCTATGGGTGAGATTATGCATCTCCCAGACAGCGTTAGACACAGCTGGTCCCGTTCGTCGGCTAAGTGGACTGACGAAGCAAGATTGGTATCTAATAAATACTGAGATGTTGTCGTGGTTGTTCTTATAGTTACCAAGACAGAAGCTTTTAACTGGTGAATTGGAAAACGAAGTGTTCCAAAATAATTAAATATGGTTTGTAGACAAAGTCTACCATGTGTTGGATGCAGCTAAGAATTCACAAGTGCCCACTGCATGTCGTAGCCTATCACTGGAAATCGCTTTACAGAAAAATAATCTAAGTTCCACTGAACGTGAAAAAGACGTTTTGCCCATCACTTGGTCCGAAGATTTAGAACACTTTGCGTCGAGTAACTGCTTACTAGCATTCGAAGATTATAAAAGCGACCATGCGCTTAAGATATCGTAGCGAAGTATTAACGACCATACGCTGCGAAGAAGTGACTTATTAAGCCTAGCACGGGCCCCAATTTATACTCCCACGGTGCTATACGCTGGAGTCCACGTCACAGCTCTGACGTCACAGCGAACGAAGTCCTCAAATACAAAACTGCCAATATCTCGGCTTTGTTGATCCGATTTCTTTCCAATATAGTACATTCTTCTCCTTTTCTTCGTGCTTGAATAAATGATGTGCTTCCCATGTTTCCGAAATATCGGGAACTAATTAATCAAAATATAGCTCTGATGATGACGCGGCATGCGTCACAAGCCTCTCTGTTGCCTGTATATTCCTTCGAAAAGCTTCGAGAATAAAATCCGCGTGCTGTTCAAACTTGTGCCTGGACTTGAAATATGTGCCTGGGACCTCAAGTATGCACTAGCGGATAAAGGCACAGTACCACTGATTGGATGAGTTTGCCTCAGATTAAAGTGGTACACATCCTCACCCTCCCAAAATATTAATGGGTACTGAAGGGCATCGTACGATCTGTGTGTTTCTGAAATTCGTTGAAAAACATCACTCCGTCTATGAATGATTATATCACGTTTATCGAATTCTTGTCCAGTCATCACAATGCACAGTGGGTCAAAATCAAAATTTAGGGGGATTACATTATTTTTACGTTTTAATAATGAATTTAGAGTGAAAGCAACGTATATAATTTGTTTAATTCATAATAAACATCAGTTAAGACCTTTTTAAGCTACGTATACACATGCAAGAAATTGTCTATGACTAGGAATTGGATAGAGCATTCAGTTATCTCTTCAGAACGATTTTCTACCCCTAATTTACTTTTAAGAAAGTCACAAAGTGCCACCTTTGACATAATCGTCGAACCCAGTGCTTCAAACAGTTGTAAACGTGTGAGAAGTGGTTGCGCAGCATCTTCTAAATCGTAAAATAACTAATTAAGTTTCAAAAGGATGCAAAAAATCTTATAGCAGGCGTAAACCAGAAGACTTGATCTACGTATTAACATTTAGTAGAAAGTGACGCAGAGTGACGTGACATACTAAAAATCTATGTGAAAATATGATTTTAAAAATAATTGTTAAATATTATATAATGCAAATATAACTAAAATTACGTAACAATTACGCCCATTAATAACTGAAACACGTTACAAAGATCATACTTTCAGTTGCATGTTTCGTCTTAAAGCATCACACTAACCACACAGACAACCAAACCACAGCCACTTACATTCACCCTCCAATTCAGACTGCTCGGACATTGGTGACAGATTTACATTAAGATGCGTTTATATCCCAGAATAGTGGTCGGCAATTAGATGAGAATGCTGTTGAAGTAATACATTTTGATTTTTTAATTATGAAATTAAATAATTTTGTCCTCCTAGATTTCGATTTTTACCCACTGTGAATTGCCACTTCCTCAATGGTTGGTGCATTAAAACGATGTTCATGTTCGCCTACTGGTCTCTTGTCTGCTGATATAACAACCTTTTATTCATCCGTTGGTATTCGATCCTGGGCGGTCTTAAAACTATTTACTAAGTTATTATGCTCTTGCAACAACCTTTGTAGAACTATAACAATCTCCCTTCTTGTGCTGGGAATATGTTTACAACGTTGATCGGCTTGTTGTCGTTCGTCTCCCATGACATAGATTTGAAGAATTTTGGATTGTCATTAGTGAAGGGAAGAATTGATCCAAGTTAGTGATAAATTTGACCTTGCACTTTGAAAGTTGGCATGAAACTAGTTTCTTAAACTATTGCCGTTGTACCGAAAGAAGTTATTTGGAAGCATGAATTGTACTTCCTAATGTTATTCAGGAAGTGTTTAGACTCTTGAGTCGTTCCTGACGTGTACGAAAGAAGTGGTTCGGGAGGAGAATTTAGAGCGGCTAACTTGATTTTCCCGTTAGAGCAACATATTCCAGGCGACTCCGATCTGAATTTTTTGGCTAGACAGTGATGGCATACGACATCCATTTTCCAATTGTTACTTTGGGATGAATTCCATTCGTAAGTGGGACCGCACTGAAATGCCTCTAATTTCAAATCAGACCGCCTAAATGTTTGCCTTGATTGGGAAAGTCGCGTACGTTCGATTTCAAGCCGTCCTTGACGCTGCTGAGGAGTCTCGGCAGCCCTGAGCTCAGCGTGCCTTCTTTCGTCCTTTTTAAGCCCGTCTTGACGCTACTGAGGTGTTTCAGCAGTCCTGAGCTCAGCGTGCCTTTCTTTCGTCCTGTTCAAGCCGGTCTTGACGCTGCTCAGGTGGTTCAGGAGCCCTAGTCTGTGACTGCCTTATTTGCTGATTTTCAAGTCGGTCTTGATGCTGCTGAGGTGTTTCAGCAGCCCTGAGCTCACCGTGCCTTCTTTCATCCTGATCACGCCGATATTGACGCTGCTCAGGTGGTTCAGCATCCCTAGTCTGAGACTGCCTCATTTGCTGATCTTCAAGCCGGTATTGACGCTGCTGAGGTGTTTCAGTCGCCCTAAACTATGCATGCCTTCTTTCATCCTGATCAAGCCGATATTGACGCTGCTCAGGTGGTTCAGGAGCCCTAGTGTGAGACTTCCTTATTTGCTGATCTTCAATCCGGTCTTGACGCTGCTGAGGTGTTTCAGCAGTCCTGAGCTCAGCGTGCCTTCTTTCATCCTGATAACGCCGATAGTGACGCTGCTCAGGTGGTTCAGCATCCCTAGTCTGAGACTGCCTTAATTGCTGATCTTCAAGCCGGCATTGACGCTGCTGAGGTGTTTCAGCAGCTCTGAGCTCAGCATGCCTTCTTTCATCCTGTCCAAGCCATTTCTTGGTTTGTTGGATCATTTTCCCAATAGATTGTCGCTTTTTGGGAGGCATTTTGAGATAGTTAAAAGAACTCACAATTCGAAGTGGAAAGCTGTTGGTGATGGAGTACCATGTACCTGTAAATCGCAGTCAAGGAAGATTTTATGCCGTGTTGTTTAAAAGTAGTATGAAGGGAACATATGCGTCATTGGCCCCTAATGACTACTGTGGCATTGTACACATGAAACTTAGAAATTAATAGACAAAGTCATTTTTAAGAATCATAGTTCGTGCAAGAATATGTGTTGGTGATTATTACTATAGTAATGGGCGTAACATGTGGGTCACTTGCCCTAATGATGAAGATGATAATGAAGAACACTAATGAACGGGTATATCAAACTTCCGAACTAATAGAAAAACATATGTTAAAAGTCACAGGCGAGGAAGACTCTGGTGTTGCTTAGTAGTATAAAGGACGTCAACATCTAGGTCATTTGCTCTTTTGATAAAGATGAAAATGAAGACTTCTACTGAATGGGTATATCGAACTTACGAACTAATAGAGAAACATATTTTAAAAATCATAGGCGAGGAAGTCTGTGATGTTGCTTAGTAGTGTAATGGACGTAACATCTAGGTCATTTGCCCTTTTGATAAGGATGATAATGAAAACTACTGTTGAATTGACACGTCAAACTTACAAAATACCGTAATAGAAATAAATATTTCAAAATTCACAGGCGAGGAAGACTTATTTTGTGTGGTGATTAGTGGTATAATGGGCGTAACATCTAGGTTATTTGCCCTTATGATAAGGATGATAATGAAAACTACGATTGAATTGACACGTGAAACTTACAAACAACCGTAATAGAAACGAAAAGTTTAAAAATCACAGTGGAGGAAGTCGTTTATGTGGTGATGATTAGTGGTATACTGGGTGTAACATCTAGGTCATTTGCCCTAATGATACGGATTTTAATGAAAACTACTACTGAATTGACACGTCAAACTTACAAACTACCGTAATAGAAAGGAAAAGTTCAACAATCACAGTCGAGAAAGACTTTATGTGGTGGTGATTAGTCGTATACTGGGCGTAACATCTAGGTCATTTGCCCTTATGATAAGGATGATAAGGAAAACGTATTGTGTGTTGTGATTAGTGGTATAATGGGCGTAACAACTAGTTCATTTGCCCTTATGATAAGGATGATGAGGAAAACTTATTGTGTGTGGTGATTAGTAAAATCTAGGTAATTTGCCCTTATGATGATAATAATAATAAGGTAACTTAATGAAAAAAGAAATGACTACTAAACGAACATGGTATAATTTTAAAACTGATATAGGTAATTTAGATTTCTATCTCGATGTCTTCTCAAGTCTCAACCTTATTTTCTGGCTTAGGCCTATACTCGATGCGTCTAGTGAAAGAGCTTATGGCATACTGCTCGGGTCCCAGCTGCACAGACCTGAGAGGATCGCAGATGATGACGATATAATATGAGCCACGTTCGGGGTTCCCGCCCTATTTACATTGCCCGGGGACTCAATCACTCTTTCGCAATACCACAGTGGCTTGAGTAACGGCCCTGTGCTGGCGTCAGCATAGACAGCAGATAACACGGCGGGCTCTAGACAGTCCTCTCATGTCACCTCGCGATGATTCAGCAAGCTTTTCACACAACTGCCCCCCCCCCCAGGATCTCACAACATGTGAGACGTGGTTTGGCGACCAAGGGACTCAAGCTGAGTCCGGCATTGCTTTGACTTACTGGTGCCGGGCTCATTTCAGTTCTCTTTCCTGTCGGCCTCCCTTGGTCAACACTTGTTCTCTTCTGACCTGGACGGTATTAGGGTATCCGAGGTCTAGGGAGTCTTTCACTTTCCCGCCCTAATTGGCCCTTGTCTCATCTTTCCTGTTACCCTCCTTCTTCGAGGGGTCAGCCATCTTTATCTTTTCAGTAAATTATTTTTAAGATACTGTTTATATTCAGCGGAACTATAATAAATAATTTTTTCAGATGAGCAATATTTACAACATCTTTCATAGATATATTTGTCAGAAGATTAACCATATAATTGCCTATAAAACAATATTTCATATATAGTTTTCAAGTATTATTTAAAATTTTCATAGATATTTTTTAAGGATTTATTAATGTTCTTGCCAAATTATTTTCTTGAAAACGAATTGTAAGAATATCTATTTCTTAATTTAAGTTTACTTTAGGATAAGTTTTCTCTTAATTTTGCTGAAGAAGAAATCATTGTTGTTTCGAAACATGTACACTTCAAGGTTCCAAAGGATAACCATATAAATCTTGGTTCAGATCGGTGAAACGGTGTAGATTTGTGCCAAAGGGTCTAAATGCAGTAAAAGGAGTGGTGTGTCTGATATTTAAGGTGGACAGAGTTACCCGCAGGGTTCCAAAGGATAACTATACAAATTTTGGTACAGATCGGTAAAACTGTGTTATTTGTGCCAAAATGCCTAAATGCAGGGAATGGAGTGGTCTGTCCGAGATTTAAAGTTGACAGGGTTACCCGCAAAGTTCCAAAGGGTAAGTATACAATTTTTTGTTCAGATCGGTGGAGCGGTGTAGATTTGTATACTGTACCCAACTGTCATCATGTGGAACATGTGTTCGTATCCCAGCTAACTCACGGTCTTTCGAGGTATGGGGCGTTCCTGCCCACCATACGACCACATGCTCAGGATTTGAGTCTACCAGGTAACTACTCTACATGAAATACACAACATATTCCTAAAATAAAATATTTACTGGTATAAAATCATGGCTATACAACAAATACAAATAAAGGACAAATTACATTTAATTCCCACAAATAAAAATAGGGTTGTTTTGTGAGTTTTCTTCTTAAAGTAGTGCTACACTGCACTTAAATCTAATTCTAGCATCCTATCATTGATACTTTCAGACTTCATGGGTTTCCATAGTGTTCATCCTGTGACACAATTTATATAATTGGGGTATCACAACATAAAAATCACATATCACCTCTAAATGACATTAATAAAACATTACTCCGTTTCTTATGGCATTTACTTTGATTAGCATAAATTCATTATTTTCTGCTTTAATTAACAATTATTTGTTGTGTCGTGTGAATCATCTTCCTTCTTTCCATCACTATAAAACGCATAAAAAGTGGTACTTTTCCCTTACAAAATAAACATGGATAGAATTGTTTATAGTTTCACCATACAACGATTCTCTGGGTCTTGTCGGGCTTATTATCGTTACAAATGTGTCATGTTCTTAGAAATCACATACCCGTCTGCATAAATTAGCGTGAACTGGCTAAAATGCCTTCTAAAAGGATGCCTAACACTTTATTTGGTTCAGTGTTCCTCTTCAGAGAATAACTGGGCCAAATATTATCCGATTTCTTAGATTCAACAATGTATGTGAGTTGCAACACAGCTTTTAATTCAATTGGCATCATCATTACACTCATAACTTAATTGCATATTGAAATATCGAGATTCTTCAGTGTCCTACTGTGACCATAATTTAAAAGACTGGCGGACTCATGTCCCCTCTTCCCTCAGCAGGCAATAAAATTAGTTCCGGCAAGCTACAAGATGGCTGCTCGGCTCAGTGGGCCAACCCACTTTCCCCATCTGCAGGCAAGGTCAAGTTTGTTTACAACTGCAGTACAGTAAAGATACGCTAAGTGTTGTTCCTAAGTAATTGAGTCATTTAATTATTTAACACCTATAATTAGTGTACATTGGGCTCAACTGGCTCCTTATTAACATTCATGGCTGGGGATGAATTCCGGTGATAGCCTTGCCGTTCTATGGTGAATACTAGAGGCTTTAGACGCGCATCAAATGAGAACACACGATTCTCACCGGCAGCTGTCACACAATAACATAAGGAAATCTGCATTTCCTAAACGACGAATATGATTCTTACCTCTCAGGATAGATCATTTATAGACATGCTCACGGAGTCTCAACGGACCTCACTCGTGGCCATAATTCATGCAAGCGTTGGATACAGACAGGCTCTGCCCAATTCGCTGCGAATAATAAAGTATGCACAAAGGCGATACTACCTCGTAGATTTAGCCAACATCTCACCTAACGCGCAAGCTATATTAGATTGGTCCCCGCAATTATTTATTTACGTAAATCACTGGATTCTACGTTAATTCTGCACGCTTATATGCGGCTCATACAATACTTCACATAGATGACTCAATTATTAAGGCACCCGCGTTCTCTCTGTAATAATACTTAAGCCAAAGCTTTAAATAGCTCCTAGCAACAATGTATAAATTTACTGGCTTACTTTACTTTAATGGTCCTCAAAATAATCCTAAGGATTGACCATATCAAATATTCATTCAACACTTTACTGACACTGAAAAACTCTCGTATCTCGTTATATTCCACGTTACATTCTTACTGTTTACCAAAATACAGTATCTTTATATTAGACATGACACACTTTGAACATTATTTAGGCCAAAAATGCCTATTACTTTACTGTTGCCGACCCCAGATTATTATTATTATTCATTTAACGTTATCGTTACATCCATCACTATTTTCGACCTGAATGGCCCTAAACAAATCACCTTCCAAACCATATTTTATTCAAAACGAGTGGTGAAAACTCGTTCAATAAGTGACTGTGACATCTTAGTCTCAAAGTGATAAATCGTTATATGGTGAACTATTTAGTTATAACATCATTGTAAATTGGTACTCACTTTTTATTTTCGCTGGATGGTACCAGCCTTTCAGCTTCAGGCCTACCATGACGCTTGATTTAAGCCATCATGTTATATTTTTCACAACACTTAATTTCACACATTTCCCACATGATAAACATACTCTTATCAGTGGCCTCTTTCACATTTACACAATGCATATTAATCACTGTACACATGAACACTTTTAAATCACTATTACACAATTTATGTAAACTTATTCACTATTTCACAGTTCGATCCTAATCGGACTCCTCCTACGCCTGATCTCAGAGATGCGATGCAATTATGACAACCGCTGGTCTCCGTGAAAGTTTAACAGCGTTTACGGACGTTCGATCCTCGTCACCTGCAATAACGTTCAGCTCACTCTCCAGATTAAGTAGCGGTGTTTCCCAAGCTCCCATCATTGTAGTGATCCTGATGATAATGTCATATACAATTCTGACAATACCTCCCGGTATATGAACTGTTCAAAAACATTATAAGTTCCTTTCTCGCTGTGGCGAAATTATACCTGCGTCAGATAATAGATAAATATCTATATTAAATTACTTCGACGCACTTCATGATTACTTATGAAGCTGTACGACTTGTTTCATTGTTCTTCAACGGCTGGGCGTTGATACTTTAACATTTTGCGCGCTCACTGGCAGCGTGTTAGTTACGTGTAGACTGAAGACAACTCTAGGCGAACTGAACTTGGTCTGCCTCACTCTCCCTTATAAAGGTTTCTCGTAAAAACTAGTCCACCGGACATGTGGCTGCGACTCCTGCCTTGAAATAATACCTTTTCAGCCGAAATGACATATACACCTTGTTTCTTTAAGTGTGGAGGTTTCATAAACGTTCGCGTGCCGGCGATCGCTTCGGCCAATTAATTACAATTAATTGCCTTAGTCCAGCGCGTTAGGACGCCACAATGGTGATTCCCCGTTGACTGGTCACCAAATCACTCCTCTCGAGTGTAGGCTCGGTAGTAATGCGTTCATTTAGAGATCTTGGCCTTAATTTAGGTGTAAAATCATCCCTAAATTACCTCTCTTAAAATATATTCACCTGGGTGTACATTTCAATGCATTTCATTGCTCCACTTGGCTGTAATTAATTAATTTCCGTGGGCATTCATCCGTACCCTAGGTTCCATCGTTGTCAAGTGGTGAATACCCGGGTCATTAATTTTGAGCTGTCTCCCCGCTCCAGACGAAAGTAGATCTCTTGGCGTCAACGAGCTCCACCCATTTGCCAACTGCAATTAGTAAAACGTCAACTGGCCTGCTCTCGTTCCTGTAGGCTTTGAAAACGTATACTTTCTTGCATTTACTTACAATTCTTCACCTTAAATTGCTATGATATTCACATATAGATCGTGAAATCATGCTACCTTATTATGTCTCATTATTTAACACATTGCTCTTCGGGTTCCCTGAAACTGTTCCTCCTCAGAGATCAATGGTTCGATTCTAGTTAGAATCATGTGCCTGGTCTTCTCAGATAGGACCTGAGTTCGATGCCATACTGCCTTGACCAATTGGGCACATCTTTCCCTTGCTAAGCTCGGAAAATTCATTTCACAAGTGAATTTTTCGGGCCTTTCAGATGGCATTGACTCCATGGAGTATTTACTTTAAGCGGTCAGTGCTCTCGGCAGTGGGCTGTCTCGTTCCCCCATTCCACTATGTCTGCCGTCTCATAGACTTGTTCTGCCTTCTCAATTGTTCATTCATTTCCTCTAGCTCCGTAGCGGCCTCCCTCAACTGGTCGTAAAGTTCCTCCAGTTGACAGCTGCATTCTCCCCTCGTATCCCTTGGGTTTATGAGCTGCGAGCCTCGCTCCGTTTCTTGCTGGGTCTGCAAGCTTTTCTCCAGAGTCTTTCCGTGCATACGTAATGACTCCCCGTCCACTTGGGTGTGCATTGCTTGCTCTTCCCTCCTATCATAGTCCTCTGGTGGACTATACAACTTCAAATTAGCTGTATTTACAACTTCTCTACCTGTTGCTTCGTCTCTGATCCGGTATGCATTATTTTGCAAATCCCTTATAATCAGGTAGGGTCCGTGATAGGCATGCTGAAATTTTTTATATTTCCTGCTCTCTGGATCTGAACTAGCGGGTTTCTTCAATAAGTCGTATTCTCCTACGAGTAATGGTCTATGATAGCGTTTCCTCCTGCTTCTCCGCTGCCGTCTGTCTGCTTGTTTCTTGAGATACTCGAAAGTTCTCTGGATCCTCAACTCACGTCCAGGCTGTGCATCGATGGGTGTCCGAATGACATTATTCCATGGCCTCTCTGGTCTTCTATCGAGATGTAGGCTCACTGGCACCTCTCCTGTCGCTTCGTGCACGGTATTGTTAATACAATATTCAATAATCTCAAGTACGTCGATCCATTTCCAATTCTCAGTCGAGCAGTATATCTTCATGTACTTTTGCAGTTCCCTCATTACTCTCTCGGCGGAATTCGACTCCGGGTGTCGAACTGTGGACAAAATCTGTCTTATACCCAGATTTTCCAACTCCCTGCGAAATTCTATGCTGGTAAAACAGCTCCCATGATCAGATAAGATGTTCTCCGGCTGCCCTAATATAGGAATGATTCTTTCCTTCAGCCTCTTAAGTACCTGTTTTGTACTGGTTTTCTGAATTGGACACGGGACTACCATTTTTGAAAACACGTCTAGTGCAACTAGGATGTGTCTATTTCCTCTTCTAGCTCTAGGAAGCGGCCCAAAGTTGTCCAGTGCCAGAAGCTGGCATGGCTTCTCTGGTAAGAGCGGTATAGGTTTTTGCCTCATTAAATACGAGTTAGGCTTTACTCGTTGGCAAATATCACATGTCCTGAGTGTATTCCTGACTGTATCTCGAAGTTTTGGCCAAATATATGCTTCTTTAAGCAGGGCAACAGACTTATCTACGCCGGGGTGTCCAAAAGCTCGGTGTGCTAACCATACTAGCCTTCTCTGCAATGCTGGTGGTACGACTATCCTGGGTCTGGTGTGGTCTGAGTCGCTCCATTTATGTAGCATCTGGTTAAACCATAGATACTCCGTTGATAGTGCTTCGGCTTCCATATACATCGGGGTTCCTCTGTCCAGTTTTCCCTCGAAGTAATTAATCATCAACCGTATCCAGGGATCTTCACGTTGAAAACCGGTGATGTTCCTCAGATCATCTAAGGTCTTCTGATCTCTATCTTCTATCTCGATAGCTAGAACTTCTTCTTCATCAGCTGTCGGGTATCTGCTTAGCATGTCAGGTATGATATTGTCCTTCCCCGGGCAATACTCGATTTCCACTTGAAATTGCTGTATGTACAGGGACCATCTCGTCAGTCTTTGATTCGACAAGTCAGTTTTCAACAGAAACGTTAGGGCTTTATGGTCTGTTCTTAATATAATTCTAAAACCATAGACTAGCTTCCGCCAATACTGTAGGGCATACAATATCGCGAGTAATTCGATCTCCGTGACCGTATAATTCTTTTCATTAGGTTTCAACCTTCTACTTATGAATGCAATGTAAGTTTTCTCCTCTGGCTTGTCCACATTTTCCTGATATAACATTGCTCCAATACCTATGAATGATGCGTCAGTCTGGATAATAAATTTCTGAGTGTAGTCAGGATATCCCAATTTTACATAATCTAACAGCATCTGTTTAGATTTCACGAAGGCTTCCTCGCATTGCTCCGTCCAGCGCCATCTTCCTCCTTTCTTGAGTAAGTCTTGGAGTGGTGCTACGGTCTCGGTATACTTTGGGCAATGGCTTGAAAAGAATCCAATAACGCCTAGATATTGCCTGACGTTCTTTACCTTCGTTGGTCTCGAGAAATGTTTAATGACTTCCAATTTTCCCGGATTAGGTCTGACTCCTTGTGCATCTATTACGTGGGCTAGAAATTTAACTTCTCTCTGAGCAAAGTTAGACTTCTTTATATTGACCTTAAAGTTAGCCTGACTTAGGTCATATAACAACTTGCGTAGATCTCTGACATGTTCTTTGACAGTTTCAGATGTCAGTAGTATATCATCTACGTAACATATGGTCGTTGCTTTTACCTCTTCGGACAGGTTCCGATCTAGCGCTCGTATCAACGCTGAACCTGCTGTTTTCAATCTAAATGGAAGACGCACGTAAGAATACGTATGCTGGTCGAATACAAATCCAGTTAACAAGCTTGTTTTCTCTTCCAGAGCAAGATGGTGAAAACTTGCCGTCAGGTCAAGATTTGAGAACACAGTCTTTCCTTTGAACCCCCTGAGTACCTCCTTAATGGGCGGCACATGGTCAAATTCCGGTATGACCTTGGAATTCAAATTTCGTAGGTCCAGGCATATCCTCACACTTCCGTCCTGTTTAGGTACAACTACCAGTGGGCTGACATAAGGTGTGGCCGTCTTCACAATGACGCCTGCCTCTAACATTTCCTGTATTGCTTCTTTGACCTTTAAATAATGTTTCTTGGCTACAGGATACGGCTTCTGTTTGAATGGTGTCCAATCGCTGACTTGGAACGCATACTGGAAATTCTTGATCCGGCCAGGTCTCGAATCGAAGACTCCTTTATACTCAAACAGCAGTTCCCTTAGCATTTGCTTATATTCTGGACCAAATTTAGCTTCCTCAATCTTCTCTTCCAGGCATTCTTCAAATTTTGGTTCGAGGTCCTTTTCAATGTCTGCGGCCAGTGTTGCCAACTCTTCCTCGATGTCTTCTGTTGTCGATACTGCATCCCCAGTCATATCTCCGTATGTATGCCATACGTACTCTTCTGGTCTCGTTTCATTATGCTTTAATGAGAGCTCTAACTCTTCCTTTCCCTCACTTGCGCGAAACATAACAATGTCTTGCGAGAGATCTATGATAACTTTATATTCTCTTATGAAATCCATGCCAACAATGAGGTTAAACGGCAGCTTATTCACAAGTAGGAAGCTCTGTGAGAATGTAGAGTTCCCTATCTGCAAATCTAAAAATACTTGGTATTTGCATAACATAACTTTATCTGGTATCACACCTTTTATTTTCACGCTTGAAATAGGTATTTTCAATACGTGAATTTTACTTTGGATTTCATTATATAATGCCTGGGTTATCAAGCACACTGTTGAACCTGTGTCAATGAGACTTCTTATCTTCATGCCTGCAATGTTTACAATAATAATGGGTAGTTCCCTTCTTACATTGACCGTCCCTTCGTCTCGGTCTTCGATAAGCTCCTTAGGTTTGGCAATCCAGTCAACAACATTCACTGTATTCCATCCTGAACTTATCTCTCTTTGGTCATTTAATTTTGGTGTTTTTTTTTTCAATTGCTCCATTCTTTGTGGAGTTCTTCTGTCTGTCTTCATACTGCTGAAGTTCCAGACTCTTGGCACCGTCATCATTTTTATAGATGTCGGGTGACCTTCTATTCCTAATCGCTTCATCCCAATGAACTCGCGATTGTCTCGGGTCATCTCCGCGCTCTTCCATGTATCTTAAAGATGCGTGATAGCGTTCTTCCGCCTCTTCTTCGAACCCGCGACTCTGCTCTTGGGATCTCCATCCTTGGTTGTTCCCATTTCGGCCGTAATTCCTTCTGTTATCAGGCTGCTGGTCTCTCGTACCACGCTGATTCCAGTTTTTCCTTCCTCGGTTTCCACGGTTCGATCCTCCTCGATATGCTGGCCTCCAATTTTGGTTTACGCGTCCTTTGCGTCCTTCGCGTTGCCAGTCGGATTTTTCCGTTTCGGTGCTCGTAGATTTGCTTTTTGTCTGCACCTTAGTTGGTTCAGTCGGTGTAGTCGTCATGTTGACTTCTTCCATGTTCCGACTTTGCCTTGGGTGCTGCGCTGTGGTGAGATCGAGTTGTCTCAGCACCTCCTCCATATCGATCGCAGTTTTGGCGTTTGCTGAGATTAGTAGACGTTGTACTTCATACGGTAGCTGCTTGGCTATCGCTATGCACAAATCTGACTCTCTAATCCCTTCATCAAGTTCACGAAAACGGCACAATTGACTCACAAAGAATTTTCCGTACTTAGTCGGATTACTAGTACTATAACGCCTGGAATACAAGTCCAATCTGAGGTTCTGTTGTATACTTGCGTTCCAGTACCTGCTTAAAAATGCTTGGCGAAATTCGTCAACGGTGTCGAACGTGTACCGAAAACTCCTAAACCATAGGGCACACTCACCTTCGGTTATTTTTTCAATCGCTCTCAACCTGCGCTCTGGCGGTACTTTCGCGTCATTCAAGTACTCGGAAACTTCTTTAAGCCAGTACTTGGGTGTCATGTTAGAATTACTCCCAGAGTATTTCTTTGGTTTCTCATCACTAGCCCTTACAACTGTGACTATTTGATTTTGAACAGCATTTTCATGCGGTGTTGACATGGCAATTGGCATACCAGGTGTGGTATACGGGCTGTCACTTGGCATGGCTGCATTCTTTGGAGTAGGCTGTATTTCTATCTCTGCCCATTTGTTTCTCCTATTCTCGTCTATACTTCCTTCGCTAGACCTAGGATTCCGCAACATAGATTCCTCCTGCGCGATCATTCTAGTCTCTATTTGGCTGTGTCTATTTTCTGCCCTTTCCAAACGAGCTAATACCTCTCGTTCTATTTTCTCTAGGCGATCTCGGTTTCTTTCTGCCATAGAAAATACCTTTTCCTTATCATCCTTAAGGTTTTCCTTCAGGTGGGTAATTTCCCCTGCTAGACTTTCTCTTACCTCGGCAAGAGTCTTATCGCTGGCTTCAGTCTTTAATCCTTCTCGAAGTTCTAATTCTTCTCGTAAGCCTGTAACTTCCTTTTGAATGTGACCCTGCATCTGAGAGATTTCAGTCCTTATTTTCGTGATTTCTCCCTGGTCCTCATCCTGTCTTTTATGAATAACTGCTAGGTCGCTCTGAGTTTGTTCCAACTCTTTCTGTACCTTCCCGACCTGTCTCTTCATATTTGACATTATCTCCTTATTCTCTTGATCAGAAGTTTTTATTTCCTGGATTTCCTTGCATTGGTCAAGGATATTCTGATCCTGTTTTCTTAAGGCTTCGTCTACCGCCTTGGCGTAACCTGCCATTCGCGTATTCCATTTTACATCGCTATCCTCGAGCCTTTGATCCACGGTCTGAGTGAACGTGTTAAATTGCTCTAGTTGACGTTTAGTATTAGCTTCATTCTGACTCTGAATGTCTTTAAGCTCCATGGACATACTGCTTAAACTATCGTTAATCTCACGTTGTGACTCTCTGCACGCTTGCAGATTATTCTCTAGTTTTAACTCTATAGATTCAAAGCGTTTATCGTTATCAGCTTGCATTTCTGAGACCACGCTAACAATATTCTTAGTTACCTCACGCTGGACAGACTCTTTAACGTCATCCATTTTTCTATTAACCTCCATTAAGTTTGATTCTAACTGCGTGTTTACTGTAGCCAACATCTGGCTTACCTCAGTCTGATTGGCCTCCAATTGAGTATTGACTGTAGCCAATCTATTGTTTATTTCGGCTTGATTAGCATCCAATCTACCCGTTATTTCATCTTTAAATGCTTTAGATTCTTCCTTTCTTTTAGCATTATTCTCATCAAAATGTTCCCTTAACTCAGCAATACACCTGAGTACGTCCTCAGTTCCAGCCATCCTGTATTTCTTAATTTGAGATTCAGGTAGGCCGCAGCTGAACATGCTGGCGCGTTCTGTTAGAAAGAAAAGGATTCCGATCCCGCGACAACAACAACAACATATTACAAAATGTCAAAACCAACTAGGGAATGGGTATAGACCCACGTACCCATCTGACAACAGTGTCTGACGTCTGAATATCATCTAGAAAAACTCACAATCGCTCAAACAGAGTTTGAGGAAAAATACTATTTTTATGGTTTTCCCCATGAAAACCATGCTATTTTTATGGGGTTTTCTGAATCCCATAAGCCATCCACGTCCTGGGCGCCATGATAATGAAAATGATAAGGGTGTCATGCTTTGCCCCACACACGGGCGACATGATAATGAAGTGGATATCCCATGCTTTGCCACACACAACTGGGCGACATGATAATAAAAAGAGGAGGAGTTCTGTGGGTTTAACAATCATGCTTTGGCCGGTTTGTGCAATGCCAAGATCGCTCCTATTGCACTGACGCAGGCGGTTCCGTAATGAATTAATACCGTCCCACGTTGCTTGGGCCATGATAAAGATTAGGGAATGGGTATCACTTATGCTGTGACAAGTTACATTTACATTTAAGCATGTTTTATGGAGGATTATCAACATTTATTTGACGAGATGGCTTATTAACAAATGGGATGCGGCCTTTTTCCTATTATATCCTAATTTCTATGCTGCATTTGCTTCTACCGTTAATATCTTGGCCGACTTTTAGTAGTACCTGCGACTCAATCCCAGTACAGAGACATATCCCCCATGTACCCAACTGTCATCATGTGGAACATGTGTTCGTATCCCAGCTAACTCACGGTCTTTCGAGGTATGGGGTGTTCCTGCCCACCATACGACCACATGCTCAGGATTTGAGTCTACCAGGTAACTACTCTACATGAAATACACAACATATTCCGAAAATAAAATATTTACTGGTATAAAATCATGGCTATACAACAAATACAAATAAAGGACAAATTACATTTAATTCCCACAAATAAAAATAGGGTTGTTTTGTGAGTTTTCTTCTTAAAGTAGTGCTACACTGCACTTAAATCTAATTCTAGCATCCTATCATTGATACTTTCAGACTTCATGGGTTTCCATAGTGTTCATCCTGTGACACAATTTATATAATTGGGGTATCACAACATAAAAATCACATATCACCTCTAAATGACATTAATAAAACATTACTCCGTTTCTTATGGCATTTACTTTGATTAGCATAAATTCATTATTTTCTGCTTTAATTAACAATTATTTGTTGTGTCGTGTGAATCATCTTCCTTCTTTCCATCACTATAAAACGCATAAAAAGTGGTACTTTTCCCTTCCAAAATAAACATGGATAGAATTGTTTATAGTTTCACCATACAACGATTCTCTGGGTCTTGTCGGGCTTATTATCGTTACAAATGTGTCATGTTCTTAGAAATCACATACCGTCTGCATAAATTAGCGTGAACTGGCTAAAATGCCTTCTAAAAGGATGCCTAACACTTTATTTGGTTCATTGTTCCTCTTCAGAGAATAACTGGGCCAAATATTATCCGATTTCTTTGATTCAACAATGTATGTGAGTTGCAACACATCTTTTAATTCAATTGGCATCATCATTACACTCATAACTTAATTGCATATCGAAATATCGAGATTCTTCAGTGTCCTACTGTGACCATAATTTAAAAGACTGGCGGACTCATGTCCCCTCTTCCCTCAGCAGGCAATAAAATTAGTTCCGGCAAGCTACAAGATGGCTGCTCGGCTCAGTGGGCCAACCCACTTTCCCCATCTGCAGGCAAGGTCAAGTTTGTTTACAACTGCAGTACAGCAAAGATACGCTAAGTGTTGTTCCTAAGTAATTGAGTCATTTAATTATTTAACACCTATAAGTAGTGTACATTGGGCTCAACTGGCTCCTTATTAACATTCATGGCTGGGGATGAATTCCGGTGATAGCCTTGCCGTTCTATGGTGAATACTAGAGGCTTTAGACGCGCATCAAATGAGAACACACGATTCTCACCGGCAGCTGTCACACAATAACATAAGGAAATCTGCGTTTCCTAAACGACGAATATGATTCTTACCTCTCAGGGTAGATCATTTATAGACATGCTCACGGAGTCTCAACGGACCTCACTCGTGGCCATAATTCATGCAAGCGTTGGATACAGGCAGGCTCTGCCCAATTCGCTGCGAATAATAAAGTATGCACAAAGGCGATACTACCTCGTAGATTTAGCCAACTTCTCACCTAACGCGCAAGCTATATTAGATTGGTCCCCGCAATTATTTATTTACGTAAATCACTGGATTCTACGTTAATTCTGCACGCTTATATGCGGCTCATACAATACTTCACATAGATGACTCAATTATTAAGGCACCCGCGTTCTCTCTGTAATAATACATAAGCCAAAGCTTTAAATAGCTCCTAGCAACAATGTATAAATTTACTGGCTTACTTTACTTTAATGGTGCTCAAAATAATCCTAAGGATTGACCATAACAAATATTCATTCAACACTTTACTGACACTGAAAAACTCTCGTATCTCGTTATATTCCATGTTACATTCTTACTGTTTACCAAAATACAGTATCTTTATATTAGACATGACACACTTTGAACATTATTTAGGCCAAAAATGCCTATTACTTTACTGTTGCCGACCCCAGATTATTATTATTATTCATTTAACGTTATCGTTACATCCATCACTATTTTCGACCTGAATGGCCCTAAACAAATCACCTTCCAAACCATATTTTATTCAAAACGAGTGGTGAAAACTCGTTCAATAAGTGACTGTGACATCTTAGTCTCAAAGTGATAAATCGTTATATGGTGAACTATTTAGTTATAACATCATTGTAAATTGGTACTCACTTTTTATTTTCGCTGGATGGTACCAGCCTTTCAGCTTCAGGCCTACCATGACGCTTGATTTAAGCCATCATGTTATATTTTTCACAACACTTAATTTCACACATTTCCCACATGATAAACATACTCTTATCAGTGGCCTCTTTCACATTTACACAATGCATATTAATCACTGTACACATGAACACTTTTAAATCACTATTACACAATTTATGTACACTTATTCACTATTTCACAGTTCGATCCTAATCGGACTCCTCCTACGCCTGATCTCAGAGATGCGATGCAATTATGACAACCGCTGGTCTCCGTGAAAGTTTAACAGCGTTTACGGACGTTCGATCCTCGTCACCTGCAATAACGTTCAGCTCACTCTCCAGATTAAGTAGCGGTGTTTCCCAAGCTCCCATCATTGTAGTGATCCTGATGATAATGTCATATACAATTCTGACAATACCTCCCGGTATATGAACTGTTCAAAAACATTATAAGTTCCTTTCTCGCTGTGGCGAAATTATACCTGCGTCAGATAATAGATAAATATCTATATTAAATTACTTCGACGCACTTCATGATTACTTATGAAGCTGTACGACTTGTTTCATTGTTCTTCAACGGCTGGGCGTTGATACTTTAACATTTTGCGCGCTCACTGGCAGCGTGTTAGTTACGTGTAGACTGAAGACAACTCTAGGCGAACTGAACTTGGTCTGCCTCACTCTCCCTTATAGAGGTTTCTCGTAAAAACTAGTCCACGGGACATGTGGCTGCGACTCCTGCCTTGAAATAATACCTTTTCAGCCGAAATGACATATACACCTTGTTTCTTTAAGTGTGGAGGTTTCATAAACGTTCGCGTGCCGGCGATCGCTTCGGCCAATTAATTACAATTAATTGCCTTAGTCCAGCGCGTTAGGACGCCACAATGGTGATTCCCCGTTGACTGGTCACCAAATCACTCCTCTCGAGTGTAGGCTCGGTAGTAATGCGTTCATTTAGAGATCTTGGCCTTAATTTAGGTGTAAAATCATCCCTAAATTACCTCTCTTAAAATATATTCACCTGGGTGTACATTTCAATGCATTTCATTGCTCCACTTGGCTGTAATTAATTAATTTCCGTGGGCATTCATCCGTACCCTAGGTTCCATCGTTTTCAAGCGGTGAATACCCGGGTCATTAATTTTGAGCTGTCTCCCCGCTCCAGACGAAAGTAGATCTCTTGGCGTCAACGAGCTCCACCCATTTGCCAACTGCAATTAGTAAAACGTCAACTGGCCTGCTCTCGTTCCTGTAGGCTTTGAAAACGTATACTTTCTTGCATTTACTTACAATTCTTCACCTTAAATTGCTATGATATTCACATATAGATCGTGAAATCATGCTACCTTATTATGTCTCATTATTTAACACATTGCTCTTCGGGTTCCCTGAAACTGTTCCTCCGCAGAGATCAATGGTTCGATTCTAGTTAGAATCATGTGCCTGGTCTTCTCAGATAGGACCTGAGTTCGATGCCATACTGCCGTGACCAATTGGGCACAATACATAACAGACAAACAGACAGACAAACATTGTGCTTTATATATACAGATAGATGTTAGAGGCTACTTACCTAGATTGCTTCAGTGGATATTTTCTATTTCCAGTACTATCTTCCACACGTCTGAGAACACACTTACACATTTTACCCTCAGAGCCTCACTTCTTCAAAATGGTAACAGGAACATCGCAGTCTGGAATGACATGAGCGAACAAATATCAACTAATAACGGTCTAAAGCCCTATTCATGCAGTATATGCGGATATAGTTTTCCAAAGAATGGAGATTTGAAGAGACACAAGCTCATTCATAATAATAATAATAGTAGTAGTGTAAAGCCAAATTCCTGTAGCTCATGTGGATCAAACCTTACAAAGAAGGGAAATTTGAGTACAGATATGCTAATTCATAGAGGTGCTGAGCTAAATTCTTGTAGCTCATGCGGTAAACACTTTACCACAAAAGGAAGTTTGGAGACGCACATGCTCATTCATAGTGGCGTTAAGCCACATTCCTGTAGCACATGCGGAAAGAAGTATACTGGACATTTGAAAACTCTCATGCTCTGTCATAATGATGTAAAGGCACACTACTGTAGCAAATGTGGAAATAACTTTTCACGCAATGCAGATTTGAAGAGACACATGCTCATTCATAGTGGTGTAAAGCCACACTCCTGTACCATATGCGGAAAAAACTTTACACACAATGGAGATTAAGCGCCACATCCACTTTCATAGTGGTGTAAAGCCGTATTCATGTAGCACATGTGGATCAAACTTTATTGAGAAGGGAAGTTTGAAGATGCACATGCGCATTCATAGTGGTGTAATGCCACATTCCTGTAGCACATGCGGAAAAAAGTTTACTCATAATGCAAGTTTGAAGACACCCATGCTCTTTCATAGTGGTGTAAAGCCACACTCCTGTAGCACATGCGGAAAAAGCTTTACACTCATAGGAAGTTTGAAGAGGCACATGCTCATTCATATTGGTGTTAAGCCATATTCATGTAGCACATGTGGATCAAACTTTCGTGAGAAGAGCACTTTGAAGAGACACATGATAATTCATAGTGCTGTAATGGCGTATTCCTGAAGCACATGCGGAAATAACTTTACACAGAATGGATATTTGAAAACACACATGCTCTTTCATAGTGGTGTAAAGCCACACTCCTGTAGCACATGCGGAAAAACTTTACATTCCAAGGAAATTTGAAGGCGCACATGCTCATTCATAGTGGTGTTAAGCCATATTCATGTAGCACATGTGGATCAAACTTTAGTGGGAAGAGCCATTTGAAGAGGCACATGATCATTCAAAGTGGTGTAATGCCATATTCCTGTAGCACATGCGGAAAAAACTTTACACAGAATGGAGATTTGAAGACACACTTGCTCTTTCATAGTGGTGTAGAGACATATTCATGCGGATCAAACTTGACTATGAAGTAAGATATGAAGACACATGCTCATTCATAGTGATTGAGAGCCAAATTCCTGTAGCATATGCGGATAAAACTTTACCACAAAAGGAAATTTGGAGACGTAACTGGTCATTCATAGTGGTGTAAAGGCACATTCCTTTAGCAGGTGCGGAAACAACTTAACACAGAATGGAGATATGAATACACGCATGCTCTTTCATAGTGGTGTACAGCCATATTCAGACGGATCAAATTTGATTATGAAGGGAGATATGACGACACATGCTCATTCATAGTGGTTTAAAGCCAAATTCCTGTAGCACATGCGGATAAACCACAAAATGAAATTTGGAGACGCACCAGATCGTGCATAGTAGTGTAAAGCCATATTCCTGTAGTAAATGCGGAAACAACTTTACACAGAATGGAGATATGAAGGCACACTTGCTCTTTCATAGTGGTGTAGATCCATATTCATGCAGATCAAACTTTACTATGAAGGGAGATTTGATGATAGATTCTCATTCATAGTGGTTTCAAGCCAAATTCCTGTAGCACATGCGGATAAAATTTTAACACAAAAGGAAATTTGGAGACGCACCTGGTCTTGCATAGTGGTGTAAAGCCGCATTCCTGTAGCACATGCAGAAACAACTTTACACAGAATGGAGATATCAAGACACACATGCACTTTCATAGTGGTGTAAAGCCACACTCCTGTAGCACATGTGGTCAAAACTTTACACGGAATGAATATTCGGAAACACAAATGCTCTTTCGGTGTAATGCCACACTCCTGTAGCACATGCGGAAAGAACTTTACACAGAATGAAGATGAAGGGAAATTTGAAGACACTTGCTCATTCATAGTGGTTTAAGGGGGATTTTTAGGATATCCATTGTACCAAAAGTGTACTTTTTCCCAAGACCAATGGACATATCACTATGAAATTTGAAGTGCATAATGTACAAACATATGTTAGTTTTGGGAACTAGAATTTTGTATTTGATTGTGTAGAAATTAAATTTTTATTGTCCAATTTCTTTTTCAATGCCATTTTTCAGGTCATAATAACCCCATAATTTGGTTTCTAATAACTGTAGTCTCTTTATTCTCGTTCCTAAATGATGATGTGTCGCTATAAGCTAGTACTGAAAATTACATTACTCTGGCTGTTTGTGGTTGCGGGACGTTACGGCTTTGGTTGGGAGCTTTTGGTTTATGGGTTGGCAACAGGGATGATCGTTGGAACAACATAGTTACGGAATACATTCTACTATACAAGTTATGATATAAAACCCAAGAATAAATCATATGTTCTGGCGTGTACTTTTGTCTTCATACGAATGTAAATAAGTAGCTATTTTTATATCATGATCATCATCTTGTACAGTTTCCAGCCCCAGGCTGGGTCTGTTTGGAACATAAGCCTCGCCACTTAGTCCTTTCTTCCCACCACCTCTCCGCTGTCACTCTGGTCCAGTCGTCGCCTCTCTTCTTGACACATTCCTCCACTCCTTTCAGCCATCTATCTCTTGGTCTTCCCCTTGGTCGTTTCTTCTGCATCTGCATCTCATGTATCCTCTTGGGACTCTTCTTCTCATCCATTCTCTTTAAGTGTCCATACCACCTCAGTCTTGATGTCTCAATCCTACCTTGCAAAGGCTCCTCTTTCACCATTTCCCTGACCTTTTCATGCCTCACCCTGTCTCTTTTTGTTACTCCGATCCTACTTCGCAGGAACTTCATTTCCCCTGCCTGTATTCTGCTTATGTCTCTTTTCTTCACTGTCCACGTTTCTGAAGCATAGGTCAGTATCGGGATATAGTAGCTTCTGTATAACACTTCCTTGCTTTTTTGTGGGACACCTTTATTCCACACTAAGCTCCTAATGCTTCTCAGAAATGCTTCTGCCTGTCTGCCACGTTCCGTAATCTCTTTATCATTTCTCCCATTTTCCTCCACTATACTCCCCAAGTACTTGAGACTTTCCACCTTCTCCAGCTGTCCACCTCGAAGTGTTATCCCACTCATTGGACTGTCCTTTTTCCTGGTCGTTAACAGGATCTCACATTTACTGATGTTGAACTTCCATCCGTACTCTCCCACTGTTTCTTCCCAAGCCTTCAGTTGCTCCTGAATTTCCTCCTCCTTGTTTCCCCAGACCATGAGATCATCTGCAAACACCATTGCTTTCATCTTCTCTTCTCCTATCTTTCCTGCTATCCGTGTCATTACCTCGCCCATAACCACAATTAAGATAAGGGGTGACAGCGCACTACCCTGTTTCAGGCCACTCATTTGCCTGAACTAGTCTGTTCTTTCCCCACCAACTTTCACACAACTCACACTTCCACAATACATTTCCTTCACTCTGCCTACAGTCCCTTTTTCCACTCCCATGTTTTCCATTGCTTTCCACACCTTCTCCCTACACACACTATCATAGGCCTTTTCGATGTCCAGGAAGGCCATCAACAGATCCTCTCCAAATTCGTAGTGGTGTTCCTGGAGCTGTCTCACTGAAAATATGAGATCCACTGTTGATCTCCCAGTTCTGAATCCATACTGCTCCTCTCTCAATTTTCTCTCCACTTTGGCTCGTATTCTACTTTCTAATATATTTTCATATATCTTGGCACAGTGAGGTATGAGTGTGACTCCCCTGTAATTTCTGCACTCCTTTCTGCTTCCTTTCTCAAATATTTGGACAATTAATCCTTTCTTACTGTCTTCTGGGGTCTTTTTCTCCTTCCATATCACCCACATTACACGGTACAGCCACTGTTTCCCAACCTCCCCTGCTGCCTTCACCATTTCAACACTCACTTCATCCACACCCGGTGCTCTTCCTCCTTTCATCTTGTCTATAGCCATCTCCAGTTCTCTCCAAGTCAGGTCCTTTTCTATTCCTGTGTTGTCTTCTCCATCTTCCAATACATTGTCTTCCTCCCTATGACCATTTGGATTCAGCAAATCCTCAAAGTACTCTTTCCACACTGTCTTGAGTGTCTCATTGTTGTGTACCTCATTTCCGTTTTTGTCCGTCATTACCACATCCTCTCGCAGACCTCTTCTCTGACTTTTGACCATCCCATAAAGTACTTTCTTATTTCCTCTGCTGTCTTCCTCCATCATCTCTGTCCACTTTACCATCCACTTCTTCCTCTCCTCTGCGACAATCTTGTTTGCTTCTTTCTTCTTTATCTTATAAGCTTCCCTTGCCAGATCAGTTCTTTCCTGGAACCACACTCTGAAAGCCTTGTTCTTCCTTCCCACAGCTTCTTTTACTCTCTCATTCCACCATGGTGTCTCTTTACACCGCTTTCTGTTGCTTGTTCTTCCACATACTGCCATTGCAGCTTCCACCATTGTGTTTGTGAATTGCTTCCATTCCTTTTCCTCTGTTTTAGGATTGTCTGTTGGCATCCTTTCCCTTATTAACTTCTGGAATTCTTCCTTGACTTCCTTTTCCTTGAGTTTTCATACTTTGATTCTCCTTTCCTGGTACTCTGTCCTCTTGCTATCCTTAACAACTCCCAGGTTGATTACAAGTATTCTGTGGTCACTATCTAAGGCCTCTGATGGTGTTACCTTTATATCTCTGACACTTCTCTTCATTTCCAAGTCGTACAGCATGTAATCTACCAAAGATTTCTTTGTTAAATCACTGCTGTACCACGTTACCTTGTGGCTTTCTTTCTTCCGGAACCAGGAGTTGCCTACCACTAAACCGTTTCTCTTGCAAAAATCCAGCAACTTTCTCCCTTCTTCATTCCAGCTACCCCATCCTTCTGCTCCCAATACATTTTCATATCCTTGCCTTTCACTTCTTACATGTGCATTCAAATCTCCCATGACAATGATGCTCTGACCATTCAACTGCTGTTGTATCTCCTCCTCAAAGTCTTCCTTCTCTTGAGATGTACATCCAACTTGAGGGGCATATACCTGGACTATCTCCAGGCTTCTTCCCTTTACAGTTACTCTGATCTTCATGATCCTGTCACTTATTCCCTTTACCTCTTCCTTCATTCCATCTCTCACAACTACTCCTACTCCGCTGCTCCTTCCTTTACTGTTCCCACTTCAGTATAACCGGTACCCTTTCCTCAGTTCTCTGCGACCTTCTCATTTCCATCTTGTTTCTGCCAAGCCCAGTACATCCAGTTTTCTTCCCTCCATCACATCAACAATCTCCTCCACCTTTCCTGTCAGTGTCTGTATGTTTAATGTCCCAACTCGTAGTCCATTAGCATATCCGGGTCGTCGTCGTTTGCATCCGTCCTTTCCGAGGCCTGTTCCTGTTTTGAAAGCAAATATGAAATCCACTACTGGCTTGCTAGGCCTATTGTAGCTTCACCAGAGCCCCGTCAGCCGTCACTTTTCAGGGTTCCCATAGAGCCTTCACAGCTACCGCAGCGGTCTCGGGGCACATAAAGTCCCCACTGTACTTCACCCCTACAGGCAATCCCCTACTTCATGCCGTTGCCCGTCTCCCACCACGTGGAGGAGGGGTTGGACTTGTGGGACATGTATGTATTAAACCCAACATATTGATTAAGCCCAACATTTTCATCTTATGGGGCCAGATCTATGGTAATCAAGCGGACAGACCACAAGGTTATGAATACACGCTTAACATTCAGCAAGTGATATGTTCGGTAGAGTAACGGCTACGGCTACGGCAATAATATTCACAATAGGATTGATATTTACAAAGGTGGACTAACTACACCAGTAAGCGAGTTCCTGGTCGAAACTGTGAAACGGCGGCTTTGTTATCGTCACAACTACTCAGGGCAGGTAATTACAAGTACATTATTTTACTCAGGCTTTCCTAAACATTATCCCATAAATCATGGATCCCGCAGAAAGGCTAAAGTAAATACGGAAGAGAGCTGTAGTAAAGGGTCAGCTGACGAGAATGGCGAAATTTGTTAGTGAATTTGAGGGCGAAACTCAAGGTTTAAATGAAATTCAACTGCGAATTGACGACATGATAGATATTATAAGTATTTACGATGCAATTCATTCGAATTTAGATGTAAAGGAACCTGAGGATCAGAGTCATGATGAAGATAGGGAACAATTTGAAGCAAGCTATTATAGGTTGACGTGCGAAATGATGAAAATACTAGCTGAACAGAATCTGGAATATCAGTCAGGTGGTTCTCATGTTGTCAGTGCAGATGGCTCGTGTAACTCAACAAAGCGTAGGTAATTAAAACTTCCACCACTTACACTGCTTAGTTTTAATGGTGAATACGAGATATGGTTATAATTTTCAGACTCCTTTAGAGTGATGGTGCATGAAAATGAAGATGTGCCAACAATAAAACAATTTCAGTATTTAGTATCTTCTTGTAAGGCGGCCGCCAGTCAACTAATTCAGAGTATTCCAATCACGGAAGACAATTACCTTGTAGCATGGAAACTATTAGTAGACAGATATGAGAATAAGCGCCTTAATGCGTCTACTGATGTGCAGGAATTAATGTCATTAAAGCCTGTACAAAGGGAATGTGCACCAGAACTTGTGAGATATTCCAATTCATTTTCCAGTAATTTAAATGCATTAAAGGCATTGAACCTTTCAACCCCATTGCATGAGGTATTATTGATGCATGTGTATTTACAAGGTCTTGATGTGTACTCTAGAAAGGAATGGGAAATATAGCTCAATAGCCAGGAACTGCCAACAGTAGTTGAACTGCTTCATTTTGTGGAACATAGACGTCAGGCATTGGAAAATATAAAATTTCTCGGTCAAACGGGTAGCAAACAAGCGTTTTCTACAGAGGGGAGGGATAGTCAACATAAAGCGAATAAACCTAAACATCATTCATATGTTGCAACCCAGAAGATCACTTGTGCATGCTGTAAGGAAAATCACTTCCTATTCAAATGTCCACAGTTCGCAAGGCTAAGCGTAGAAGAACGGAAAAATCTGGTGACAATAAACACTGTTACAATTGTTTACAGGGTTCACATCTAGCTCCTAATTGGACTGTAAATCAAGTTTTTGTAAGAAGTATGGAGGGAAACATCATTCACTGCTTCACAGGGAGTCTTACACGACTACCAATGAACAGCAAAAAACTACACGGGGTGGATCTGATGAAACTGTCATACCACACTCTTAATGGAAGGTTAAGATCACAAGTACTCTTGTCTACAGTCATGGTTTGGGTCAAGGATGTCGTCGGCAGACTGCACACCTGTCGCGTCTTACTACACAGCGGAAGTGAACGTAACTTTGTCACTGAACAATTGGCTCAGACGATCAAGCTTAAAAGACATAGGCAAGCGGTACCTATTCAGGGGATCAATAATGCAGGCGGTCAGGCAAGCCACACTGTCACTGAACTTATGCAAGCGGTTATCGGTAATTTTCAAGATGAAATTCAATGCTTAGTTCTCCCACGCATAACAGGCACCATGCCTCATTGTTACATTGAGCATAAACATTGGAACTTGCCCCATGATATTTATTTAGCAGATCCTACATTTTATCAGCCTGGACACATATACATGCTGGTGGGAGCAGGGTTGTGCAGGGTTGCTCTTCAAGCTTTTGCGGAATGGGAGAATGACTCGTCCAGGAAACTACCCAATACTACAAGAAACAGAATTAGGGTGGATCTTGTCAAGACAGGCCCAACAAGCAACAGAGAATGACACACTACAAATAAATGTCTGTTTCATGAAGTATGAAGATAGAATGGATAAGCAGTTACAGAAGTTCTGGGAATTGGAAAACGTGACCACTCCTCCCAGGATGCGGGAAGAAATCGAATTCGAACAACACTTCAAAGATCATACTACCAGAGATGAACAAGGAAGATACGTTGTTCGACTGCCAATGAAGGAAGATTGTGAGTCCCTGGGAAGCTCGTGTATTCAAGCTACCACGCGATTACTAGAATTGGAAAGCCGACTACAACGCCAGCCACAGCTTCGTTCGGAATACACCAAATTCATGGAAGAATATGAAGGATTAGGACATATGGAACTTGTCCATGATGAAGACGGCGGTCGTGAAGGCACGTATTATCTCCCACATCACCCGGTTATAAAGGAATCGAGTACATCTACAAGAACGCGAGTAGTTTTTTATGCTTCGGCAAAGACCACTGAATGATGGGTTGATGGTAGGCCCTAGAGTACAACAGGATCTATATTCAATCATTTTGCGACGTCCTGTCGCATTCTCTGCTGATATAGCAAAAATGTACAGGCAAATTAGAGTTCAGTCATGTGACACGGGACTTCAGCGGATACTCTGGCGTAACTCACCCGATGAGGCAATGAAGATTTATGAGCTTCAAACAGTTACTTATGGGACAGCAGCTGCACCCTTTCTAGGCACTAAATGTCATCAACAGCTCGTCGAGGACAAAGTTTTATATATCCACTCGCAGCAATGGTCCTTCGAAGGGATTTCTATGTCGACGATGATCTGTCTGGATGCGCTACAGTGGAGGAAGCGCTAAGGCTTCAAACAGAGTTGCTCCAGTTGCTAAACTGTGGTGGATTTCCATTACACAAATGGTGTGCAAATTACGGTGGCTTACTGGAAGCAATTCCTGCCGAACACCGTGAGACCCAGTTACCATTACAAATTGACAATGATGGTGGTGTTAAAACTTTAGGGCTTCTTTGGCACCCAACTAGAGATAAATTTCTTGTAACAACCAAGGTAAATATAAACGACTCATCAACGTTGAAGGACACCATATCTAAGCGCATTGTATCTTCCATTATTGCATCAATGT
This sequence comes from Meconema thalassinum, assembly GCA_946902985.2. Classification (NCBI taxonomy): domain Eukaryota; kingdom Metazoa; phylum Arthropoda; class Insecta; order Orthoptera; family Tettigoniidae; genus Meconema; species Meconema thalassinum. The sequence continues at coordinate 152,469,632 of OX336397.1, forward strand.
TTGTTCCACTGGTTCTTATCAGCCCTGTTGTGATTGTTTACAAAATATTTTTGCAGCAGATGTGGCTTCACAATTTGTCATGGCAAATTAAATTTAATGAAGGAATGGCAAATCATATGCAATAACTTGCCTACACTAAACTCCCTGAATATTGATGGATTTGTATTATGTCAGGGTGAGCTGGTAGACTATCAGGTGCATGGGTTTTGCGATGCTTCCGAGAAGGCATACGGCGCATGTCTGTACATCAGGTCTATAAACAAACAAGGAGAAACCATGGTACGACTCCTATGTTCAAAGTCAAGAGTAGCTCCAGTGAAAAGGGTTACCTTACCTCATTTAGAATTGTGTGGAGCGGTCCTGCTCGCACAATTGATGCATAAAACCTTGCTAATTTTAGAGCTGGATGTTAGCAACGTCTATTTATGGACTGACTCGTCGATAGTATTTTCCTGGAGAGCATCACCTGCAACCAGATGGAAGACATTTGTTGCTAATAGGGTTGCAACATTTCAAGAGGCAACGCATAATGCCACATGGAACTAATGAGTTCACCAATTTGGCTGATTGGTCCAGAGTGATTACAAAAAGACATCAACTCGTGGCCATCGCCTGCCCCAACATTAGAGGTTACTGAAGAACAGAGAAGAATCCAAGTAACTTTGGCAGTGCCAAACACAACAGGAGAATTCATGGAACGCTATTCTAACCTGTCACGCTTAGTGAGAGTGACAGCATACTGCATTAGATTCATTCTCAGAGCAATAAATCAAACATTTAAAACAGCAGGGGTGTTGACAAGTGACGAATTGCATGTAGCTCTACACAGATGCGTCAGGTTTGCACAACATGTGGTCTACGCCCAGGAAATACACAAATTCAAAAGAGGCATCCAAGTGCAGAAGCAAAGCAAGTTGATGGATCTACGTCCATTCTTGGATGGTCAGGGAATGGTCCGGGTTGATGGGAGACTCGACAACTCAAACTTAACATATGATGCCAAGCATCAGCTGATTCATCCTCCAAGGCATCACCTGACAAAACTCATAGTATTGTCAGGACATCTGGGTTATTGCATGCTGGGCCACAACTTTTACTGGCAGCACTTCGAGAACGTTACTGGATCCCTGCAGCAAGACAGTGATCAGGTCTGTCTTGCATAAAAGCTTTAAAAATTTTAGACTGAAGGCTAGAGTTTCCCAACAACTAATGGGAAATTTACCATCACCTAGGGTCCAAACATATCGACCATTCCTCAATGCTGGTGTGGACTATGCAGGCCCAATCTTGATCAAGGGTTGAAATACGCGGAGCAAAACAACACTGAAATGCTATATTGCAACTTCAATCTGTCTTTCTTCATGGGAAATTCATGTGGAAGTGGTTAGCAATCTCTCTTCAAAGGCCTTCATAGCTGCCCTCAAAAGGTTTACAGCAAATAGAGGGAAAATTGCGCATATATATAGCGACAATGGGACCAATTTTGTCGGAGCAAACCGAAAACTGCAGGAGCTGAGGAGAATGTTCCTGTCAGAACAATTCAATTTACGGCTTCATGAGCATGCAGCAGCTGAGCAGATAAGCTAGCATTTCATACCCCCAGTTCACCTCACTTCGGTGGTCTATGGGAAGCAGCGGTGAAATCAATGAAGTACCATTTTAAACGTGTAGTAGGCAATAATATGCTGACATATGAGAATTTAAATACATTAACTGCTCAGATAGAAGCTTGTCTTGACTCCCGTCCTTTAACGGACCTGTCAGACGATCCCATGGCCCCAAGTTATTTATCTCCTGGTCACTTTTTAATTGGTGCACCTCTCACCTGCCTACCCGAGCCTGATTTAGCTGATCTGCCCTTAGTAAGTTGTCCAGAAGGCAGCGAGTGCAGGCCATGCAACAGCAGCTGTGGAGGAGGTGGTCATCCGACAACCTGAATTCGTTGCAGCAGAGAAGAAAGTGGGCAATTTCCAAGGACAACCTGCTACCTGGTGCAGTGGTCCTTGTTCGTGATGACAATTTACCTCCCTTGCAGTGGCGGATGGGAGTCATCACTGAAGTTCACCCAGGAAAGGATGGAGTAGTGAGAATAGTAACATTGCGAACCACGAGAGGCACACTCGAGCGGCCCATCTAGAATTTGATGGTACTACCTACGCAATAGGAAGTATATGACATTTGAACCTGGAAACTTGATAGGATGGGTTAAGAAGATGTTTGTCTAGTGTTTAGTGTAATTAACTTATTTAAACTGTGTCACTCATATAATTCATTGTTTGTATTTTTGTTGAATTTCAGTAGATTCAAGAAAGGGGAATATGTTTGTGGTTACGGGACGTTACGGCTTTGGTTGGGAGTTTTTGGTTTATGGGTTGGCAACAAGGATGATTGTTGGAACAACATCGCTACGGAATACAGTCCACTATATAAGTTATGACATACAGTAAAACCCAAGAATAAATCATATGTTCTAGTGTGTACTTTTGTCTGCATACATATGTAAATAAGTAGCTATTTTTAGCCTATTTTCAATTTTGAAAAAATAGGCTTATGAGATCACCTTTTGTCCGTGTGTGTGTGTGTGTGTGTGAGGAGTGTGTGTGTCCCCCCTAATATCTTTTAAACAGCTGGAGCGATTTCAATGAAACTCGGTTAGTTCATAGCACTATTCCGGACGACCCAAACCGTGCCCTTCAAATTTTGTTACGTCTCACCAATCCAACATGGCGTATGTGCGAAATATTTCACCAGCATTCAATATTTCCGAAACTATTCCCGATATCACCCTGGAATTTTGTACGATGATAAAGGGAACTACTAGAAGTTCATCTATGTGACTTCTGAAAATCTGGTAACTACAAAACCAACATGCTGGCCACGCGAATTAGCGACCTTTAAATAGACGTTTCTCGCGTTTTAACCAATCAAACGCAATTAAACTTGGTACAGTATATGTTTATACACATTGTAATGCACCGACATCTAACATGGTTCAATTGTTTACATAACCACAAGATGGCGGATGAGCGAAATATTTCACCGGCATTCTATATCTCTGAAACTATTAGCGGTATCACCCTGAAATTTTGTACGGAGATAAAAGGCACTACTAGAAGTTCATCTATAAGACTTTCAAGAACCGGTTAACTACAAAACGAACATGGCGACCAAGCGAATTTGAAAATTTAAAATAGACCTTTCTCGCGATTTAATGTTCCAATTGCAATGAAATCTGGTAGAAGAAATGTCTATACACATTGTTATACGCTGGTATCTAATTTAGTTCAATTGTTAACATAACCTCAAGATGGCGGCTTTGCGAATTTTAAAATTACGTTTTTATTTCTTGTGTCGTAATCATGGGATCGATGTGAAAGTTTGAATAAAGAACCTGCGCAATAATTTTCCTTTAATGGTACTGTCCCCGAATTCGTATAAAGAGATACGAGGAATTGATATGAAAGGCAGCCTTAAAAATAAAAGAGAGCATTTGATTAATATTGGAAGAACGAATTTTGGAACAGGTCCATTACACAAGCTTTATGTCATGAAGTATTGCCCAACAAGAAGCTTGTTAGCTGAATGTAATCTCCTCCTAGAAAGGGCGGATTTGATTGGATCATCCATTCGAGATAGACCATAGCCGGTTCTTGAAGAAAAAGGAACGGGATTGGAAGATCCAGTGAGCGAAGTTAGAAATGGAATGTTTTATTTTGTCTAGTAGGCTATTTAATGCATTTGGAAGCATTGACCGTGGGAAATAAAATGAAGACATTAATTAAGTTATAATCAGGAAATGTTGTCTGTGGATATTAACGCCCGAAGTATGTATGAGGATATTCATGTCCGAGTTTGGGTAGGCAGCATTGAGTAAGGAACAGGTGCTTCGAGAAGGCGAGAGAAGGATGACGTCAGAGTGTGTCAGGTGACGTGAGGGAGAGTCTACTTGGTCAGAGAGAGGGGAGCAGAGTGCGGCGGAAAGGCATTACGACAGTGGTTGTTCGTGTGTGATGTTTAAGGAAGTGATATGAACGTGTGAAACATCGTGTCTAAATGTGCTAATGTATTGTGAAGCACGGAAGTCTGTGTGATTTTGAGTGGGTTTTGGAATATGCCACGGTAAAGACCGGTGGCATGGGGAGACAATGAATTGTCAGTCAGTACTGTGTAACGTATTCATGGAGAAAAGGGAAATGTGAATATACTTTTTGAAAAGTACTGAACGTGTATGTTTGTAAGGAAACGCCTTGAGACCCGTTACCTCGGAACGTTATGTTCGAGGAGGTAGTGGTGAGCAATAAAATGGAGAACATTATGGACACGTGGCCGGAAGGAGAATGTGATTTATCAGAGGAAGTTATGGTATTCTGTTAAATTATGCTGAGGGAAATGCGGCCTACATCATGAAAGTGAGAATTCCTTCGAGTGGAGTCACTTAGAACGATATGCGGAAAAGCAAAATTCACGCAGCCACTTCAAAAATGCACAATCTAATAGAGAACATTATGAATTTTGGCCAACACAAGTTCGGGAAGGAGACTACACGATTGTCTGGAGGGACGAGAAGAAGAAAACGCCAGGACAAAGACCAGGGTTCGAACGAGGTATCTGTCAGGGGGCGAACCGAATGCCGTGGCAACCAGGCCTTCTCAAGATCTCGGATGGCCGATAGCAAGGAACGAGCCGTTTCTAGGCGGACTCGGGAAGGAGGCTCGTGGTTTGAAGCGAGGCTACCAAGATGTCAGCCGTGTGAATTGGAAACCAGCGCCTGTTCTGAACGTGAATGGATCTTCACATTGTTCGTCTCCGATTCAGCTGAATGTAAGACAAGCTTTTCAATATTTGTAGCCCCAGTTCGTAGTTCTATGTTCTTGTAGATGCTTTGCGTGATCATTTTATTTCAGTAAAATTTTTGTTAAGTAGTTGGTTTAGATCTTGTGGTCAGTCATTTTATTCATCGAAGCAAGTTACGGTGTGCTTTTAGTGGGCTAGTAAGCCTCAGTTCCAGCATGTTTGGGGATCTTTGCAGGCGAGTTAACTGCTTGCTCACCGTGCTTGGGTTAGTGGAGTCCTCGTTTCGATGATTACCGCTGGCTTTTACCATTGTAAGATTTTTTTCTCAGATTTGAATTTTCGGCCTTTTGGGTTTCGCTATAATTTATTTTCGGATTTAAGAGTGTTCCGGGATGAACAGTTTCTTGCGCACTTTGCTTCTTTGCATCTTTTTCTTATTTCCGCACTGTTGCCACTTCGCAGCTTCAGAGGAGTTAGTTTTTGAAAAATTGCTTTCGAAAATTAGATTTTCTTAGATTTTAATTTTGAGATTTAGCTATTTGATCTTCGATGATTCTTTTCATATTGTGCTGTTGCACTATTATCTAACTATACCATTTGAATTATTTTCGCTATTTTAAATTTTGAATTGTTTTGGATTTTGAAATTTTCACTCTGAAAATTTATTTCATTTTGATATTGGAATTTGAATCAAATCTTTCCTCGGATTTTCAGAAAATCCCGATCAATTTTGATTTTGAGAAATTTGGGACTTCAATCCTGACTTGAGATCTTCCAACAAGATTTTTTTTTCAAACTTTCTTCGAAAGTTTAATTAATTTTTAGTTTTGACTTTTAGAAAATGTCTTGTTGATTTAAAGTTGGTTGCTATTCTGATAGTTCAGATGAAGAGTTCTTTCGAAAAAAAATTGAATTATAAAATGTAATGATGATTCGAGTGATGTTCTCGACTGTTGTTATTGAGTGACACAGTGTATATACATAATTATTTATTTAAATGTTTACTGAATATAGAGCACACATAAGTGGAAAATATTTTTGAGTTGACACTCACGATCAATGTAACGTGAAACGGATTATAATAGAATTATATTGTACAGGCCCGGGGGACTGTACCCCCTGACAGCCACCCCCCCATCATCTACTAAAACCCACCCCAACTGGCAAACATCATAAGACCAGAACATCACCTTTACACGGCAAGAGGCGACCACCCAGCTCGGGAGGTTAGCCAACCACTTGCAACACATTCATAAACATTAACACTACAACTAACTGGGGCAGCTACGTCAGCGGAATGCTGACTAAGCAACGGCAGGAACTATAAGAAGGGAGGCCTTTTTGGAGCATTATCTGTCATACAGTGTGTGGCGCCGAAGGCCCTAGCCGACGACTGTGCCAGCTGCCATCATCGGGTGAGAATCAGCAAGTGTTCAGATATCCTTTACTTTGTAAAAACTCATCCACAATCTTGTACACTCAACTTGTATCATTACTTACATTCCCCTAAAAGGGACTTACAATTTCACACTCACTGACCAATAAACACATGGTCAGTAAACTACACCTGTCTTGATAATTACACGCCTCTTTACACCCCCATACCCTTCCTGACTCTCGTCACGATCGACCGTGACCACAGTAGCCAGTAATTGCTTGCTCAGGTTTCATTGTGCTTCCCGCAGGCGACTCGACTGCATAGCAGCGAGCCGCTGACGTAAGCACGTCTGTTATATCACTCACTCCGTCCAGCTGGCAGACCAGCACAGCAGCCTGCAGCCAGAGGACCATCCCCTAACGAATACTTACGTCTTTATAGGAGCACCCCCTAGCATCCAAACACACAACACACTACACTGGTAAGCTCACCCAGCTACGGGAAGCTACCCTCTCCTAGGAATCACCTTCCAAATTAGTACAATAACATAAGTGTTTTAGCCCTAACTACCCCCCAACTAAGGGATCTAAAACATATTGGTGGAGGCCCGGCTACCACGCACAGTAAGGGTAGGACTCACACAACGAGCCCTAGTGGTAGAAACGACCCCTACCGCACGCAGCCACGCGAAAAAGTTGATTTTTTTTTCTGACAGAAAGCATTATTTTTCCTTCACACTAGCTACACAAGGGACTTTTTTTTCAAACCAACCCCCCACCCCCCCCCCCCCCCGAAAGAATCAGAGATATAATACATTGCCAAGCATACACAGTTTTTATATATATACATACACTTGATTCAGCATGGCCCCTCTATACCGCCTAGCTGTGCTGAGGAGCATTGGGGAGTACCAGGAGTTAATTGCCTGGCACAAGGTCTTTGAGACAAGACAGGACTACCTCACAAGGTTTCAACAGCTCCTGCACGCCCAGTATATGCGAATTATAAGTGCACTTGTCCGGCCACTCCGCAGCGCCAAGAATCGCAAGATTCGGGCGAAAATCCCCACCCTCCGTACACAAATCATTAAGGCACACTGGCAACTACACTGCCGACACGAATTCATGTTCCAGCAATGGGAAACACTCATCAGGGAACACCAACGGATAGGTACTAGTGGCACAAAAGTCGCTGAGCAGGCCATGAGCCTCAATAGGCAGTACGCCCAAATTTGGGAGGGATATAAGGAACTCCAGGCTAACAAGGCCATTTTTGAGTTCATGACAGGGCCGCCAGCCCAGCCGAGAGAGGACATAAGCGTAGATACGCTAACTCGGCAATTTGCGAGGATGTCCCTCTCGACACGTACTGCCACACAAGGGAAGGAGTTCACCGTGGCCACAGTTCAGGAAACGGCCAGGTTAGGCTCCAACACACTGCAGGGCCAAGGCCACATCAACACACGTCCCTCAGCTCCAGATCAGAAGGCAATTTTGCCAAACCGAGGAGCAGAACCTAGGCCAACCCCCTCAAAACGGACGAACGAGAGGGAGTTGACGCCAGGACTCTCGGGCACACATAATAACACAGGGGGGAAACGGGAGGTAAACATGTCATGGGCTGAGAACGTAGAGCCCGCCCTACAGCACATTAAGCCCACACAGACCTACACACATAGGCACACACAAGGGCAGGAGTCTACCGAGGCCATAGGCCAGAAATCGGTTAGACTACACACCACTACATCGCCAGGGCAATCACAGGCCATTACACGGCCTTTACCGCTAGTTCAAAGGGCAAGTTTGCCAGAATGGAAGCGGGCACCAGCATGTGTACCCCAGGTGCAAATGCATAAGAGGGTGTTGCCTTCGGCCCCTCAGGGTGCACAACACACACACGCACACTCTGACCAGGCGCAGACACACAGTACACGGGGTATAAGAAAGGTCTTATTACCTACCCCACGAGGCCGGGCAGTCAGGATTACACCCCCCCCCATAAACTCTACTAGGGTAGCGCGGAGCGCAATCAGCCCCTTAGACACAAACACATTCAGACCAATATCCAGGCAATACGGAGAAAGTAGGTCCAGGCTTACTTTGCTACAAATTCCTCCAGAAAATAGCAAAGAAGCACCTCAATGGGTTTCAGGGGCCTATGCCCTAGTGATAGGGCGAAAGTATTCACCTTTCCGAGCAAGGACGCTCGGAAGGAGATAACAACTTTCACCAGGAATACAACATACATCAATGTCACTGGCACCACAATTACAGATACAGGTAGGCTCTTTTACATGAAGGAAACACTACAATGGATACACAAAGAGCAGGTTCCATCCCTGTAAACGGTAGACACACGGAGACTCACGGACAAAAACTGCACATTTTTCATGTATATACAGTGGAACATGGCTAAGTCAAAATTGTATAATTCAAAATTCTTCTTAGTTTTTTCTTGGTCCCTAGCATTTTTTTTAGGCCATCAATGGTTTATAATCGTGGTTAATTCAGGACATATTTTGGACAATTCAAAGTTTTTAATATGCAAAGGCAAGCGGAAGCCAATCAGACGGGCCACGCGGCTCAGGGTCGGAAAGAATTAGTCCGAATACAGCCTAAGCAACAAACCACAGCATAGAGCTTAGGCGGGTCTTTCTAAGTAGAAATGACTAAGTTGTTCTATATTCCGGTCCTACAATTTGCTAGAATCTCTTGTGATGGCCGAGAGCCCTAATCGTGAGAAACAGTCAAGAATCTCACAGTATTTTTGAAAAATAGTAGATTTCCCTGACACGATACAATCTTTACAAAGTACCGCCGTCTGGCAACCTGCTATGGTAAGCATGAAGCATTATGTCAATGTCACATAATATATTTTCTCTACTCTTTCTTTCTTAATCCGAATGTTTGCATAACTCAATTTTGCTTTCACTAATCCCGTGAAGTGCGAATTATCCAAGTTGAACTATATATATTTAATCCATGGGTATACGTTATATATATTACACTGCCTATAACAAGAAGTTTTCTCGTCCCCCATAACAGCGCGCAAACTAAACATAAACACCATAGGGTGAAAATCCCAGACTTTGGGAAAACCCACATATTTATGGAAGGCACACAGTCAACTCGCATTGCCGCATAACAGTTAATACACTAGCAAAACTGTCCCGGAGACACAAGCCTAAAAAAGCACCAGGAATAATTACCCTGGACAAAGACGGTCTCGAACCTGCAACCTCCTGAACACCAGGAATGCAAGGTCGGGTAACTATCCAGTTGCAGGATAGGGAAGAAAGGGATGGTCACACTGACAGACATTTATATGCATAAAACAATAAAATCACCTCCGACACCTAGTCACCAAACACGCAATTAGCGGTCCAGTGACACACATGCATAACGACAGCTAGTACCACTAACAGGGATATAATCGCCCCACGCTTACAACGACACAAAAATTGGGGACACAATATGTATTTACAGGAAGGTTCTTTTCCATTACGATAAGCCCAAAGACACGCTGTATAAGCAGACATCAGAGAGACGTGTCGGCAAGCATACACACATTGGCCTGGCACATGGGCCAGCCACCTAGCCGGCGAAGCACTTCCTTGCAATGCTGTAATCCAATACTATCGCCGGGTCAGCGATAACGCACACTCGTGAGTGCGCGACCTTCACCAGCGCAGGCGACTTACAAGCGGCCTGGACTGGCTGTGATACACACGGTCATTCACGCTGTTTTCAAAACCCCATAACTCCCAAAATAAGAATACAAGGGTCTTCACAAAAGACACAAATCACTCACGCTACAACATACTTTCATCCGCGTGCCTTAAATACACGATACGTGTGCCATGGTATATACGGTACAGAAACCGCAGCACCAGGACCTTAGAACAAGGCGGGAGCGCACACTTGATTTAACACAATACCTTCGTGCCAAAAACAAACTAACCAATGGTATTTTTGGCGCGAAAAACACAAACAAAAGCCACACTGGGGACACACAAATCCCAACAGACAACGCAGACATAAAACACGGAGAATTACACGGGATCGCGGGTCCGGATGCCCAGCAAAAATCGGACGCCGTGGAAAACAAAAATCCAGAATCCCATTCAGACAGAAATTGGCCCCAGACAAGCACATAAGTGGGTCAGATACACGTTTATAGTGACAAGAAGGTTCTTTACCATACACACTGGAGCGTAGATTCGCCCCAAGGTGCTCGCTACAACAGCCTACCTCGGCATTGGCGACCCAGGAATTCCTAATAAGGGGGCGTACCGAAAATCATAGGCCTCCACGGGGACCGCAATAGACTTCCTAGACATGGATTACACATAGTTACACAAGGCAGAGGTCTTGCGGAAAACAATGTACACACAACATCGGTAAGCAAAAACGGGACAGATTAGCACACTGGCCCTCCCGGAATCCCAAACAATGACAACACTCGGACATTGGCAAAAGTCACGTTCCGGCAGCCGACATACGTAACGCCAGAGACTTCCCGTACACAAGCGCATAAAAACAAAACACAAAGCAAAACACTGACTTGCGAATTCCAGAAGCATTGCAACACTGTTGTCGGCAGACACTATTGTTATAACGGAAGTGACCATGAAATGCAGACATGACCACAAAAACAAACCAATAATAATGGTATACATTGACACAGGATTCAACGCTGTTACAACAGGCATAACATTTAGCAATGTACAGACACGATAGGCCGGATCTATCATAGGGCCACAGAAGCTTGTTTACAAGTGCGATAACAGGCTACACGCGCCGGCTGACAATTAGCAGCGCGAAACACGATAAGACGTATCCGATAAACGGCACGCGCGACAGCGCGCTGCAGCGGAACGCAACTACAGTCACGCAAGCCTCAGTAATCACAGCCACGGGCACCTCCTGCCACATGCGACCACTAATCAGGGGCGAATACAGACAGGTCCTCTGAAGGAACAACCCCCCCCCCCAATAACTACTTCTCTTTTTACTTTTTAACCCCAAAACCATCATAGGCGATCAGGACATGACCAGTCACACCACGATCACTTGCTACATTAACATTACAAATGAGAGACCAGATTAGGCCGTGACGTCACAGCGTCACCGCACTTCACCATCACAAGGAGCGGATAGAAAGCAGATATTGACCAAGTGAGGATGACACGAGCAGAGATCGATAGTGCCAGCAAGATAGCCAATATACCACCTACAGGCTACCATTATACCACATTTCTCCTTCCATAACCTTGTCACTCACAACATTAGCCAACACAAACACATAAACACATAAAAACAGCTAAACTACATGCCAAAATATAGATTGGGGTTGATAGACTTCATGCGTTTAAAGAGAGGGCTCACTACGCCCTGGCTCTCAATGCTTACGCCCGAGTATTAGGGGCGAGTCGGATAAACGACAATTAAGCGTAATGCACATCTCTAAGCAAGAGATGAGGCCAAATTTATAATAACAATTCTTTTTAATAAATAATCCCGCATGCAAGGGACATAGTATTATTATACCTCGGCCTATACCTATCCTTAAATGAGAGCGGATACGCCTCATATCCATCCGCACGCATGAAATATCCTACCCACACACCTGGGTATTTATTATTATTACTCCTGCATGGAATTTTTAAAATTTTTGCAAACCCGGGAAGTGCCTACCCCGTCCACTCACTGTAAAAGCATCATGATAGCATCACCGGCTCCCGGCCACCATTTACATGGAGCCCAACGATGCGCAACCCCCTCCTACCACGCTTTAAACCCATCCAGCAGATAACACCCCCGGATCCTAATAACAGGGAACCCAACGCCATAAAACCTTATTAACGCCTCCAAGAAAATTAACAAGGCATTACCGCTGGAAGTCCGACGTAGCTACAGAAGGCCTGAAGTAGTCCATGCATTTAGAAGATTCTACAACCCCAGAACACTTAAAAATTTTACATTTATTACACAGTAAATTATGTACAGATCACACTATTTTTTCTATATAACACAAAAGGAATCTGATGACACGCTGAATGGTGATGACAGCGTAAGCAGAAGGGCAGAGGCACCATACAGGAGCAGAACTGCGGAAGGCGATGATGAGCCCTACCCCGGTTGGCTCAACGACCCAGACCAAAAAGACGAACTACGTAAGGTCGAAGCGCCGATGACCTGGCACGGGCAAACTTCGGAGTCCCAGGGGTACCTAGCCTGTCACCGGGACAAAGAGATGTTACACCCACTATGTGCTACGGGCATCGAAGCCAGACCTGCAGGGGAGACTTTCTACGAGTGGTGGGAGAATTAGCCAGCTCCATACCGGACTCAGGAGATGACCCTAGGGACGACCAAATCAGAACTAGACTCCTAGTTTAGTATGTAAGTAAGTAGAGCTTCTAGGGCGAGAAGCTAGTCTCCTACTCGCAGGAGTGAAGCAGGGTCTCAGGGTTCAGCGGGATCAACCCTATATCCGACAAGTCCTTGCTCCGCGTAGCAAAGGTGAAGACAACCAAACAAATGAAGAATGAATTAACAAATAATCAATAATATATATGGAATGACTGCGGTCATTCGACCCCGCGCCCACATAAATGGCTGACAACGGGTCACCAGAGATATTAAATGGTGACGCAGCGGGCAGCCAGAGATACTAAATAGGCATGCAGCGAGCTGTCTAAAGGGGTTCGAGTGAGCAAACCCAACTATGCCAATATAGGCGAAGAGGATACCCGGACGCTCAAATTCCCGGATGATACTATTTAATCGGACGATTTTTCCCGAACGATGTCCAGTGCCCACATAAATGGTGACGCAGCGGGCAGCCAGAGATATTAAATGAGGAGCACAGCGAGCTGCCTAAAGGGGTTCGGGTGGGCAAACCCAAAAATGCCAATATAGGCGAAGAGGAGCCCGGACGCTCAAATTCCCGGATGAAGGATGATGACACAGGCAAGTAAACGGCGAGGCTGTTTGCTCTTTGGCACCGTAGTCGCCCGGGACTTTATTAATTACTAGTATTAAGCAATAATATAAATGTCGACAACTAGTATTAAGGGAGCGGAATCCGGTGGTTTTAGAGACAACCGGTGTTTCTAGAATTCACGCGGGTGGTGATCTGGGGAGGTAAAACTGCCCCGGGCGATCGCTCTGGTCAAAATTTTAGCATGTAAGACAGTTGCATTTGACACGCAACTTAGAATTAAGCAAATTTAATAACCGCTGTTGCTCAATAATAACACAGCACATTTCGGCATTAGACTAAGTTAAACCATTCGGCTCATAAATACCATTTTTTTCTCCTTTTACTTGTCATAATCTTGACTAACCATTTCGGCGCCTGGTGACAAACAAACCCGTCATCAGGGTAAGCCCGACAATACGGTAGGTTAAGTAAAATTAAGATAACACGATAGAATAAGCTAGATAATACCTAGGCTAACCTAGAAGTAAGGTACACCTCAGTGGCGCCACACTTAGTCTTATAAATTAAGCGCCACCGACGAAGTGTTACATATATATACATGTGATGTATTGCCATGTATTGTAAATGCATTATTATTCACTAATCCACTTTTACCCACACAGGAAAGCGAGGAAGCAAACGAACATAAATGTCTTCCAATTAGATGGCCAATAATCCATTTTTTATTTCACAGATGACAAGGAGCACGAGCATGTCTATTGTAAATATGTTTTCCACACCAAATTACACACACCCTTATCTCTATCACAAAAACACACTGTTCCTCATCGCTCTTCAGTCGCGCCAATAAGGTGACGGCGCCGCGATCAGCGACGTAAGGTGACGTGGGGCACCGAGCGACGCTGACGCAAACACACGTTCGATATGCTTCAATGAAAAGCAATATTCGGCAGCCAGGGGCGGTGCAGAGGTTGTGAGCACCTACCCTCGCCGCCAAGGTAAATTCTTCCACCCACGGGGAAAATTTACGAAAGGAAAAGTAACGGCATGACCACTAACCCACAGCCATAGGTGAGAGGCACCTACAGCCAGCGGGTAATAAATGAATGGAGAATGAGTCGACAAGAGCGCTTAAGAAGGCCTAGGGAATGAGACGAGGTACCAGGCTCATGAGTGAAAAGCTATAGCAATAAGGTTATCATTTTATGTCATTTTATGTTACACTAGGTTATGTCATGTTATATCATCATTTTATAAGCAAAAACTGTAAAGGCAAAGCATACACAAACATAGTGGTGCTCAACTGTATACCTAAACACATAAATTCACACCATTTTACACGCCATAATGTACACACTGACTTTCATTTCTACCCTTCTAACTTAAAATTTGTGAAGGTGTCCCGTTTTACCCCAACACAATAAACTATATTTTACATATTCCTTTAACTTATACCCTGGGACACCTATTTGTTTCTATTTTCTTCCATCTTTCACACTAAAACATTGCAGGGAGCAATTTTTTCCCCAACACAGCGCCGGACGGCACAACCACCCGTCCAGCTGTGGGTTTTTTCCTCCCTGCACAATACCAACACATATATAGTGTCAAAATCACGTATTTTTTGTTGTTGTACTTTTTAATGTCAACTTTTTAATTGAACTGTTTTAAATTATCATATGTATATCCCAAAACCTACCCCTCTGAGCACAAGCTGATCTCTCATCACCACGACATCAACACACCTACATCTACACCAACACTGAAGAAAAGAAGAAGAGGTACAAGAAGAAAACAAAAACTATCCATCGTCACCCCCACTCCACGTTCCGTTCCCGTTCGCGGGGACGCGAACTAATTGGAGAAGAAGACTTGTACAGGCCCGGGGGGCTCTACCCCCTGAAAGCCACCCCCCATCATCTACTAAAACCCACCCCAACTGGCAAACATCATAAGACCAGAACATGACCTTTACACGGCAAGAGGCGACCACCCAGCTCGGGAGGTTAGCCAATCACTTGCAACACATTCATAAACATTAACACTACAACTAACTGGGGCAGCTACGTCAACGGAATGCTGACTAAGCAACGGCAGGAACTATAAGAAGGGAGGCCTTTTTGGAGCATTATCTGTCATACAGTGTGTGTCGCCAAAGGCCCTAGCCGACGACTGTGCCAGCTGCCATCATCAGGTGAGAATCAGCAAGTGTTCAGATATCCTTTACTTTGTAAAAACCCATCCACAATCTTGTAGACTCAACTTGTATCATTACTTACATTCCCCTAAAAGGGACTTACAATTTCACACTCACTGACCAATAAACACATGGTCAATAAACTACACCTGTCTTGATAATTACACGCCTCTTTACATCCCCATACCCTTCCTGACTCTCGTCACGATCGACCGTGACCACAGTAGCCAGCAATTGCTTGCTCAGGTTTCATTGTGCTTCCCGCAGGTGACTCGACTGCATAGCAGCGAGCCGCTGACATAAGCACGTCTGTTATATCACTCACTCCGTCCAGCTGGCAGACCAGCACAGCAGCCTGCAGCCAGAGGACCATCCCCTAACGAATACATACGTCTTTATAGGAGCACCCCTTAGCATCCAAACACACAACACACTACACTGGTAGGCTCACCCAGCTACGGGAAGCTACCCTCTCCTAGGAATCACCTTCCAAATTAGTACAATAACATAAGTGTTTTAGCCCTAACTACCCCCCAACTAAGGGATCTAAAACAATATCGTGCTTAGTTAACACGCACTAGGAGATCGTCATTCGATCTGTAATTGCTATCGCTTATGAAGCATATTTAAAATAAGTATCAACGTCTTTGAATTGCTTATAAATTGAGGGAGAGATGGTCATTTTTTGATAGTGTTGGATGGTGGTGTTTACATTGAAGAGGTGTGCGATAATATCAATTGCTTTTTTTTGGTATTTTGAAGGTCGACCCCTGTAAGGGACGTTATGTCCTGGGAACCTTTCCTCTGTCAATGGTTGTTGTTGTTATTTGGGGCTGCGTTTGGTATGTGATTTGGATTGCAGTCTTGTTAGTCAGCTGTGAGCTGTGATTGCCGTTCGTTGGAACGTTGAGTTATTAGGGTTTGTGGAGTTTATTTCGACTGCTGTTAGATTACTTTTACTGTGTTTGAAGACAGTATTGTTTTATATTCGTATTGTAGGACCAGTTTGGTTGTTAAAACTCAGCAATTCTTCTAGGTTTGTGTCGTGTCTTGTGTGGGGT
Source organism: Meconema thalassinum (assembly GCA_946902985.2). Classification (NCBI taxonomy): domain Eukaryota; kingdom Metazoa; phylum Arthropoda; class Insecta; order Orthoptera; family Tettigoniidae; genus Meconema; species Meconema thalassinum. The sequence goes on from OX336397.1 coordinate 152,486,010, forward strand.
TTCGCCTAGGACACCAAGTTGGCTCATCGGCGGGCTCTTGGTGTCCCCGCCCGTCCCCGCCGATGAGCCAACTTGGTGTCCTAGGCGAAACCCCACACAAGACACGGCACAAACCTAGAAGAATTGCTGAGTTTTAATTCACCGGCCGTGAAAGCCAATATACCATCATTTTGGTTGTGTTTGATGTTTGTCTGGTAGACTGTCGCGTTCATCTAGATCAGCTGGGTTGGCGATACCGGGGGCTCCAAAAGTTTGGTATTCAAGACGATGATGCTAATTCAGTTATATGATTATTGTTATTGTTTTTGAAGACTGGATAAAACAGGGGCTCAGTGGATAGCATTCTCATCTTCATTGGTCGGAACGCTAACCATAGTTTGCCCGTTAACTTCGATGTTGATCACCGTCTGTTAATATTGATGAATAATAGGTCTATGTAGATTAGTGGAGGAACTTTGGTGTAGATACTGTCCTAGAATGACACATATATAATTATAATTAGGTATTTCTAAAATTTTTGTAATTTGAATTAAAAGATATTTCGGTAATCCAATGAAGAATAAAACTCAGGATCTATGTATAGAGTAATATTTTGATACTGTAAATAGTGAGAGGCCGTCACTATTTAATTCTATTAAGTTTTTTTTCTCTTCTAGCTCTTCATAAATATTTTTTTATTAATCCTGATAGAAAAGGCATTGCGATAAGTTGCCAATTTATTTATTGTTGATCTTTAAGTCGTTATTTTTGGTGTGTAATTTAGCTGACGTTATGTCAGAGTGTGTGCCATAAGACATCAATTGTAATTACATTCAGTTATGGATCTTCGATTTAATTATATCCATTTTTGCGGTGTCTTCTCTTTTCTGAATAAAATTTGGGCACGCATTTGCGTATGCTTATACCATTTCCAACTTACTCTTTCGTTGTGTTTTTATAGATAGTTGGAGGTTAGGAACATGCCATGGTTATTATAGCGGCTTGAACCATTTTATCCATTCCTTTGTCCCTGTTACGCCCGTGTGAGTGAGAGTCTTGCGCTCAGGAGTGTGTTGTCGCTGATCCTGTGGAGGATTAACCATTGCGTGTTGAATATATTCGCCTGATATGTGTCCACTATTTGCAGAGTGTGAGATGCCGGGTATTACGTTATGTAATTTTAGCTGGGGTACTGCCGATGGTATTTGATCCGCTGTCTTCTTGGATTGTGGCATTCACGACACTGCTGAAATCGGGTACAGTACATGACTCTAGGGCCTATAAATTTAACAATCCAAAATGGCGACCATCCGAAATATTTAGACGGCTCTGAATATCTACGAATCTATTATAGCAATCAAACTGAACTTTTTTATGTTCATAGGGACTATAAACTTATGTTCACCTAGAGGACTTTAAATAACCAGGTGATGACATACCAACATGGCGGCGACGCGAAGTATAAATATTCGCATGGAAGTTTCTCGGAATTTATCCATCAGAGTGCAATGAAACTTGGTATAGTAAATCCATATACAAAGTTGATCAACTGGTATCTAATTTATTTCAATTGTTTCCATAACCACAAGATGGCAGCTGTGCGAAATTTAAAAACACCTTGTTACTTATTTTGTCCTAATCATGCGATTGGAGTTTGAATGCTACACGTACACAATAATCTTCATGTAACAGTACATAACTCTAGGACCTATATATATAAAATCCAACATGGCAACCATCCTAAGTATTTAGTCGGTTCTCAATATCTACGAATCTATTACAGCAATCAAGCTGAAATTTTGTATGTAGAAAGAGGCAATTAACATAAGTAGGATATATGAAAATAGGCTGCATAATTCTTCACGGAACTACTTGTTATATTCGTGTTTGTTTTAAACCCAACATTTTGATTAAGCCCAACACTGGCTCTAATAGCTGCTGAGAATAGGTACAAAATAGTTTGAAAAATGTTATTGTGAGAAATGAAGGTTTAAAAATTTATATTTGCATTCAGTATGAAAATACTCTTTTTTTAAGCCAGAGAATTAATGTTCTCCATAAGAATAGTTTTCATCATCATCTTGCCTTCCCTTCTCTGATCTTCTATGCTGTCTTGCAGTCTGCCGTAATTTAATAGACTGGCTTCAGCTTTTGCAATCCTCTTACGATCTATTTCATACAATATCCGGATAGTATGTACTCCTGGTTCCATTGCTACCTGCCTTAGAACTTCAATTTTGCCTTTATTTTCCGCATTAAACCATCATAAACAGCAATAGATAACACTTCCAGTCCACAGAGCGTAGTTTTTGGACACCGACCCCCGCTAGGTGTTTAAATCATTCGTTATTATTTTGTGTCTTCCCATGAATACAATTTTTTTAGTAATTCTGGGTCAGCCAGAACTCAGAATGTTGGCTTTATTTCATTCATAACTACCTCATGGAGTGAATGTTTATGTTTGTAAGTGGTTCTATCAATATTGTACTTACACCAGTCATCCTTGGGGCATAGAAAATGCCTAGGCAACTCATCTGAGGACATTTTATGGAAATATATGGCCCATATTGCTTTTCGCAATGCATCTATACTACTGTTATTTTCCCTTATTGCTTTTCCATAGAATAGTTGAAAGGAATCAATTTCCTTTTGAGTAAGTCTTTCTTTACCTCCCAAGGTTTTTCCATCTTCTAGACGAACACCTTTCATTTCTTTCAGTAATCGTCGGAGCCGTCCTCCAACCCTCTTCTGAATATGGCCCACTCATTCAAGTTTCTCAATGTTACATTCATAAGGTTTAGATTCCTTTACACATCACATAGATATTTGGTATATCTAACACCATATTGTTCTTGGGAACGACAAAACATTTCAACCACAGCATCCGACTCCATCCTAACCCTTGATCCCGTATAATTCTGACAACATCTAGTTTTATGTTTCTCAACTCACCCTTTCTCAGCTGTAGGGTCAACTGAAGGTTTTCTTGTTGAACACTGGTGACAATATTTAAACTTCATTTGTACATCTAATACCTTACCACTGTCGACACTAATGATGGAAGAGACACCATAGAGCGATGTATGCCCCCTTTTCATCCAAGTTCCATCCACAGATACACACAAATCTGTAGCATATTCAATACTGTCTTGTTCATTAGCAATAATTCTAGCTTTCCTATCTTCCACAACAGTTGCAATTGCTTTTTTCATACTTCCTTTGGCAACATCACACACAGCGTCAGAAACATAACGGTTTGCAGTATCAAACCGAAGGCTTTGTGCGGGTAAATTCATAATACCACAAAGTACATTTGCTGCTTCTCTACCTTTACCCAAGCATCTCATACCATAAACTAACCTGATGTTGCTTCCCAACAAATCATTCTGCATTTTTATTCAGTGCTAAATGCAAATTCCTAATTACAAACACTACACAAAATGTTCATGTTTCTTGCAATCCCAACTCTATTTTCTTCAACTAATTTCACACACCCAGTTTATTACAGTTTGAACAAGCACAGGAGACATTTATAGCACTGCAGAGAAGTTCTAAATCTATCATTCTAAATCCGGAAGACAATAGCTATATATCACTAACTATCTTATTTAAATATTGAAGTACTGAGCCAATTTTTGATGATGATGATGATGATGAAGAAGATAGTTTATGTTGTGATGTTGTTGCTGGTACTGCATTTGCTGCCTTGGTATAACGATTGCCACAAAACTTTCTCTTCTTATAAACATTACTTACTTTCCCCCTTATTATATTACCAATTTTTCACTAACGTCACTGAAGATAACACTCCCGCAATTCAATCAACAAACCAACCAATACGGAAGACTCGATCTTCCTGCAGGCTACTGCTCTCCGCTGCATTCTGGTGGCAAAACAAGGAACTAAAAACATAGAGATAGAGAAAAAGGAGCAATTTATGCCATAAATATTCACAAGAGAGTTGTATATTAGCATTAAAAGGATTTATGAATCCAAAAGCAACAGAGTAGGTTGAAACTTGGTGTGACACATTCGCGCACCCACATAAACATTAATTATTTTCACCGACTTATATCAAAGATGGGGGATGAACGTTGCTCACGTCCGCAGGATTTACCTTCTAATTGCCCTGCACGTGTCCCCCGGGTGGTGCTAAGCGAGCAACGGCAATAGGCAGCCAGTCTATCCTAGGATCTCCTGGCTATCAAATTATGTCAAATACACCATTTGGAAACAGCTCTTCTCAGAGCTCTTTAACAAGAAACATTGGTCTCACTATTCGCATTTTCCAACTCAATATAGAAAGCATCAGTAGAGCAAAGTGTGATTATCTCTCAAAAATGCTCAGAGAGAACAACATAGATGTTGTTGTCCTTCGAGACGCATGCTGCTAATGAAGAACAACTCCGTACTAGGGGTAGTATTGCTGGGTACACGGCACTAGGAGCAACTTACCATGAAGCATATGGAGTGGCCACATATGTCCGTAATAACATCAAAGAAGCTGAGCTACTATCTCAAAGCACAGAAGAAAACGTTCATCAGGTTGTCATCCGACTGAATAATGTCTCAATCGCCAACATCTACAAACCACCGTGCATTTCATGGCCTCAATATATTGTACCAACTGCAGAACATCCTGCAATTTATGTGGGGGATTTCAATAGTCATAATGAACTCTGGAAGTATTCTAAAACAGATGATTGTGGACTTAAATTAATGGACTGGTGCGAAAGTAACAACCTCCATCTAGTATTTGACGCTAAAGATCAAGGAACTTTTCGGTCAGCTGCATGGGGTAGAGATTCGAATCCAGATTTATGCTTTGTCAGCTCCAATATAAATGGAAATCCATTACACACTACACGCAAAGTGATGGGAGATTTCCCTCATAGCCAGCATAGACCAGTAATACTCGAATTTGGTATCACAGTTCCCATTATACGATCAACGCCACGCCCCCGGTGGAATTTCCAGAAAGCCGATTGGTCTGCATTCTCTGTGGAGCTTGATAAATGCATTCGTTGGATTCCCCCAAATCACCAAAGCTATCAACGTCTTGTTGGCGCAGTTATATCTTCTGCTAAGAAATGTATGCCCAGGGGCTATTGGAAAGAATATATTCCTGGCTGGAATACCGAGAGTGAGGAATTGTTTAAGAATTTCGAACAAAACAGTGATGCAGAAACGGCTGACAAACTTCTGGCTAGCTTGGATGAATGCCGAAGGCAAAGATGGGTTGAAACAGTCGAAAGCTTAGATTTCACTCATTCTAGCAGAAAAGCCTGGGGCCTTCTTAGAAGGCTAGGAGGAGGTACACCAGTAGTAAAGAGTCAACCTCAGGTGACACCAGACCAAATAGCTTCCCATATTGTAACAACTTCCCGAGCTCCATCTGACAAGAAACATACTAAGTATGTTAGATACCAGCTTCATGCTCTGAAATCATCAACACCTCGCATGTCTAGCTATTCACGTCCCTTTACAGCCTTTGATGTTCAAGAGGCCCTCAAAGACCTAAAACTTGGCAAGGCACCTGGTTTCGATGGAATTCATCCAGAATTCCTCACACATATGGGAAACAATGCAAAGAGATGGATGGCACAGTTCTTCACAGATATTCTCCAGACTGGACAAATCCCACCCGACTTCAAGAAAGCTAAAATCATTTCCATATTGAAGCCTGGAAAACCTGCAAATATACCTGAAAGTTACAGACCCATAGCCCCCCTTAGCTGTTGCTACAAACTCTTTGAAAGGCTTATCTACAACAGAATTGGGTCAACCATTTTAGAACTCATTCCTGCGGATCAGGCAGGCTTCAGACCTAACCGAAACTGCTGTGATCAAGTACTTTCATTAACATCTTACATTGAGGCCGGATTCCAGCAAAAGCTTAAAACATCTGCTGTCTTTGTGGATCTCACTGCTGCCTTTGATACCGTATGGAAGGAAGGATTGATTTATAAATTACTCAGAGCTATACCCTGCAGAACAATCGCACAGCTTATCAACAACATGATCAGTGACAGAAAATTTCAGGTCTGTTTAGGTGAAAAGAAAAGCTCAGTGAGAAAACTGCATAATGGATTGCCCCAGGGATCAGTTTTGTCGCCACTACTGTTTAATCTATACATCTCTGATCTTCCAGAAACAATATCCAGAAAGTTCTGCTATGCTGATGACTTGACACTGGCCACACAACACAAGATCATTGAGAAAACTGAAGACATTCTGAATAAGGACTTATCCACCCTGACAGAATATTTCAGGAACAGGAGACTCAGACCCAGTGCAGCCAAGACGGAGGTCTCTTGCTTCCATTTGAGTAACCGGCTTGCTAACTTCAAACTAAATATTACCTTTTCCAATAGAGTTCTTAATCACAATAGGTTTCCGAAATATCTTGGTGTTACCTTGGATCGGACTTTATCCTTCAAGCAACATCTTTTGAACTTGTCGAAGAAACTGAAAACCCGAAACAATATTATTCAGAAGCTAACTGGTACTACTTGGGGATCTGCTGCGAACATCCTGCGCTCTTCAGCCTTAGCACTGGTTTTCTCTACTGCCGACTTCTGTGCTCCAGTGTGGCTTAATAGCCCGTATACGAAGTATATTGACCCAAAATTGAATTCCAGCATGCGTCTTTTATCTGGCACCATCAGACCAACTCCAGTCCACTGGCTCCCACTATTGTCTGGTATAATGCCACCTGACTTACGAAGATCGAGTGCTCTTGTTCGAGAGTACAACAAGATCTGCAAGAATCCTCTGCTACCTGTTCTAGGCGACATACCAGCTCTTAGTCTCCAAAGATTGAAATCACGACATCCACCTCTTTGTGATGCAGCTCTGAAGACATCCACCAACTTCGATGCTTTGGAGGAATGGAAAGGCCGCTGGAATAACTCCACTGACTTGCCCCTACATAACATCTTCAGAGGTGAAAAAATTGCTAACGGATTCCAACTACCGCGTGCAACTTGGTCCAGACTGAACAGGATCAGGACAGGTCATGGAAGGTGCAGGGATTCCCTCTATAAGTGGATTTTTGTACCTTCTCCAGAATGTGATTGTGGAGCCCCTCGCCAGACCATTCCTCACATTTTAAGCGAGTGTCAACTACGGGCTTATCCAGGTAGATTGGAAGACTTTGTATCACCAACAGCGGAGGCACTGCAGTGGGTTCAAAAGTTGGACATTCACCTATAATGGATAACTCTAATGCCTGACCTGAATCAATGTTTTTTTTTTGTTATTGTGTATATATTGTATATATTATGTATATAATTTCCTTGCCATACGCTAATAATAATAATAATATCAAAGATATTACCATGAACTTTCACAAGATGAAAACAACATCCCAAATATTCAAAAAACACCATTTTAAAAAATTCGAAATTTCAACCATTCTCATTGACATCCCCCTTTAAGGCCATATCCATGTAGCACATGATGAGCGAACTTGACTGAGAAGGGTAGTTTAAAGACATGCTCATTCGTAGTAATATGCCATATTCATGTACCCCAAGCTGAGCAGACACACATACGCATTCATAGTGGTATCAAACCATATGCATTCACTAGATGCGAAAAGAATTTCACTAGGAAGGGAAGATTAAAGGACGCACGCTATATTCAGGTAGTACACGCGGAGCAAACTTTGGTCGGAATGGAAATTCGGAGACGCATTTGCTTAATCATAGTGGTGTCAGTGCAAATTCCTGTAGCTCATGTAGAATGAACTTTACTTTGGAACAGCATTTGAAAATACACATTTTAATACATAAAAGTGTAAAGCCTTAATCATGTAGTACATGGGTAGCAAACATTACACAAAGCGATTTCTAGGGAAACAAAATTAGTGCTTAATCATACTTGTAAATATACGCATTCGTATGGTACATGAGGAACGAACTTAACCTGAAGCGCTGTTTGGAGATTGACTTGTTTTCTTTCTGATAGGAAAGTAGAAAATGCACATTTGTGTAGCAAATGTGAAAATAACTTTACTATGAATCTATATTATGAGACACACATGCTTATTCATAGCTGCTTACAGCCCTTTCCACATTTGGAGCAACTTTACTGGGAAAGGGTCTTTGAACACATATCTCCTAATTTATAGTGAGCTGAAACAATAATCATTTAGTACATCTGGACCAAACTTGACTCTGTCAAATTCATTAGATAGACACATGCTAATTATTAGTGGCCAAATGTGCTTCCATGTTGTTAATGCGGAACTATATTTGCAGGGATAGGACCTTAAGTCACATGCTAGTACGTGAAGCCAAATGCATGCATCATTTGCGGAATCTAAACTAGGAAATGATCTTAAGAAAAACCCATGCGGAGATAACGTTAATATGAAAACAACATTGTAGACACATGCTTATTGATTGGGGATAATAGCCGCATCTACACAGATTTTGCCAAGCAAACTTGACTGAATAAAAAAGTATGCCAAACTTATGTATTAAATATGCAGCAACATTTACTCACAAGTATCTCTCATGATTCGCTTGTTACTTAGTTGCCACAAGGCATATTCAAATAGTACATGTGGAGCAATTTGTACTCTATTGGGTGTATAACGACACATGTGTAAATTCATACTTGCCTAAGCAGTATTCATATAGTATGTACGGATTAAAATTCACTGTTTGGGAGGCTCACAAAAATTCCTTGTTCATCGTTGGGGCAAAAGCCATATTCATGTGGTACTTGTGGCGAAAAGTCAATAATAAAAATCGAATATATTATACCACATTGTGGCCCTCTTCATCAATATTGTCTTCTAAATAAATTAAAACTATTGAATTACGAGCAAAATTGTTTAATACAGTATTTTCCTTGGGTTTTCCCTTTCCGTAATAATTTTTCATAAAAGGTATTAATAAAACAGATCTGTAACAATGTGTGTTTTAGTTTATGTTAGTATATAATAATTGTTTAAAATATCAGGTGTTATAAATAGATTTAATAATGTCTTATGATGGTTTCTCATTAGATGAAATAAGGATCTTTGGTGTGGGGAGCATGGCTTGGAAATTTACTGCATTTATTCCTCGCTTTATTGAGAATTGTATACTGCACATGGTATGGATGAAGCTGATGGTCTTCGACGGAGAAACGTTGCGTATACATCTATGGTGAAGTTTGATTCAATAGGTGTTAATGTATGCGTTGTTTCTTATTGAATGTGTAATTGGAAGTCATGGAGCCATGTCCCTTTATTGAATTATCATAAGTCTGTTCTTGCATTTTATCCGTTTTTGGCGCTTATTTTGTAAATTCAATTGATAACTATTCCTGCCAAAAATGTAATTATTTTCGTTTTCACCCGTAGAAAAAGGAAATGTCGTTGTTCCTTTATCTTTCAACATTCTCAACTTAAACTTTTGTAAATCGCGCTATCCTAAACATTAGATTAACTTTGGCCTCAGGCTCTAGCGGTGGGATTCCTATCGCATAAATGGTCGTTGCATGCCGTCTAATCTCTTTGTCACATCTATACTGTCATGTTCCGCAGATTCTGTGATTAGCCAACGGGATAGTGGCTTTAGGTGGTAGTTGTTCTCACTTTGTATGACTGCAGGTGGAAAAACCTTCATTCTCCGTTGTTAACAAGTACATTCGTATTGTCCCCTCTGGACCTTTTGCCTTCTCATCTAATTCTCCCTGAATCACATTTCTCCAAATTTGAAATTCTCAAGATTTTATCAAGCAAGCGTGAATAACTGCCATGACATGTAATATTTGAATAAGAAAACACTTGGTATCGAACTGTCTATTAGCAAATGCAGCTAATCTCATAACACTGCTCATTGATATGCTTCTTTTAACATGATAATCATGCTGCAAAGTGGTAGTTATCTACTCATTTATTTCAGAATAACTCTCTAAACGTCATATCATTGATACTGGACGAATTTCTTACATAGATGTAACTTATTATATAAAGATATAGGCTACTGAGTAAATTTCAACACCGAACTCTTCACAAAACATGGTATCATAAACAATACATTATTTCTAGGAGCACATAATATTCGTAGGTATCTGCCCAATATATATATATATATATATATCAAGGATGTGTAAAATCCACCGCTCTTCCTAAAAAGTTCCCAACACATACAGTATTTAGATGTACACAAAAACCCTCCCCAAATTACACAAGTGTCCAAATGTTAAGCATAATCACTAAACGTGGCCATACCGTCTGATAGGAATGTCAGACGGATTGTTTTACAAACGGAAGCCTAATCACACACCATATGTCACACAACTTGTGCAAAAGATTAGTGTCAGAAAGGTTCTGATAGCTAAAGTACACCTTTGAAAACAACTAACAAAACTTGTCAATGTCTTCCACAACAATATATGTTGTTAATAGGATGCATGGTTACCCCTAACGGCCACACATGCTTCGCAGCGACGTCTATCAGAAGGTCCAAGAGCTCTTGTGGCAGTCGATCCCATTCCTCCGAATGGGAAATGCAAAGGTCTTGGAGGGTCCTTGGTGGAAGCTGACGGGATGCAATTCGCCTCCCCAATGTATCCCAGGCATGTTCTATTAGATTCATATCTGCAAACTTCGATGGCCAGTCCATACGATAAGGCCGATAACCTAGATGATAGGCCCCTTAAAACAACAACAACAACAGTCAATACGATGAATGTCTTCCCCAGCCAGAAATACATCCACCAGACAAGCGTCGGTGCGATCAGGCATTATCATCCTTTAAGAGGAAGTCTGGACCAACCCACCTCTGAAGAGTCGAACATGTGGCCTCAGTAGCTAATCCCTGTATCTCCGAGCATTCACAGTGATCCTCGGACCACCCATGAAGATATGCAGGTCCGTACAGCCATTCATGACGCCACCACCGCCATACTGGTCGCGTTTATGTGGTTGTATCGGCTACCCAGTTTCCTCCAGATTAATGCGCGACGGGAATTTTTCTGCAAATAAGAGTACACGCCTCCATTCATTCATTCATGGTCCTGTTTCCACGTTGACGGCTTCAGTGTAAACGGACCCGTCTTTGTGCTGGAGTGAGCGGGCCGCACACCGCTGGACTTCGGGCTAACAGCCCTGCTGTTCTGAGTCTCCGGTACACTGTTTCCCGGGAAACGGCAACCCTTGAGATGGCTTCAATCTTTGCCGACAATAGTCTTGTAGGTGCACTCCGATTACGTCGGGTGGTTAAGGCCTGATATCGGTCCTGCTGTGGAGTGGTTACTCTTCGTCGACTGGTACTGCCTTAGGACTAACATCTCCTGTGTCTCGAAATCGTCTCCAAAGCCTGGAAACGACACTTAAAGGCACATTGAAGGATACAGTGATTTCGGTCTGTGTATGACTTGCTTCCAGTTGGCCGAGTATTCTACCCTTTGAAGCAGGGTTCAAATGACTTTGGTGTGCCATTATGTTGTTACGTTCACCACGAGGCTACATTCCGCCCACTATAACAGGGCAAACACGACTGGGGGAATATGGGGCGCAGGCACTGGCTGTGTTTACCTTGTGGTTACGTCGCTAGTCAAAGTAGGGAATACTCCTTTCCTATACAGAGCGAACACGTAAGGTAGGTAGGTGCATACGTCGTGCGATTTGCGGTCTATTTCCTGTTGCCCTGCTTATTAATAACTTATCCTTAACTTTTGGATACTGGTGTACATTCCCAGAACATATCATTTGGATATGCACTAAAACCCTCCTCTATAACAACTCCGGAGCGTATCAGTTTGATGTGTACAAACCCCTCTCCCTAAAATATTCACTGTATCATATGGATGTGAAGAAAACTCCTCTCTATAAAATCTGTTGATTGATGTACAAATCCCAGTAACTATAACATTCGCGGAATATAACAGTTGGAATAATGTCTTACCTCCACTCCCTGTAAAATTCCCAGGGTATCATTCTGATGTGTGAAAAATCCTCACCCTATGTCTCTACACTTGAAATCTCTCTTAGCATGCCTGAACTATTATGTAAAAATATGTACGAAAAATGCTGGTACTACACTTAAAAATTATGTATAAATAAAAATTCAAACGTATTCAATTTACAGTACAGTTTGATAAACAGATATTGCAGTATTGTATACTGTATTCTCAATAAGTTTTAAGTAGGCGAAAACGCTCAAGTTTTATCCGCAAGCCGGATAATCCAGAGTATACTGTACATCACAAAGTAAATTTGTCTACGCCTAATTACATGTATGCGCTTGATGGCCACTATAGGTTATGAACCTTAAAACGTACTCGTATAGGCTACTGAATGACAAATTGCATATATTACATGAATTTAGCTACCAGTTGAACGGTATTAAAATATTAGTTTTCAATTTACCCACACCCCTTTAGTGAATTCTGCTTCACGTGAAAGCGCGCAAGTTGTTCTGGCTAACACGCGATAATTCTGTTTTAAATGCCCTTCAAGCCGATTAAGTGATTCACAACAAATATGGCATTTGCCTGCTGTCGATAAAATTGGCTATATATTAAGATACTCTCTGAAGAACCCTGTTTTGAATGTAGTAGTCAAGCATTCAGGATACACACGTGTATCATTAGACCAATCTTTAGAGCAAACTCTTTTCAAACATAAATCACTTAAACGTAGCTCCTTTTCAAGTACGGTAAGAATGAAGATATGTTTCAAAAAGGATACATACGAGCTATGGTATAACCATTGATCTCTAGGTAATACTGGAATGCCGACTGTATGGGAGCAAAGTGCGGCTTTTGGTGCGACTAGTTACGCCTGGTAGTTCACGTCAAGGAGGAGAGTTTGACGTATACGAACGCAAGGATAATGTACGTACCTACGACGAGATACAAGTAAAAGAGGTACTTTGAACATTTAGGCGAACGGTAAACTAAACGGAACTTACGCCGAAATACATATTTCAAAATATCATAATAATTTGATACTTAAAATGGCTAGGAAAATACGCCAACATAAAATATTATATTGCAGCCTGATTGTTCATCATTTTTATTTTTATCCTTAGATCAGAGGCAGCACACACAATAACTATAGGCCTACTGGCAATAAATACAAGCCGTACGTACATTAAAACAAAATAAAAAGAATAAAGAACAAAAGATGAGGTAATTTGTATTCAACGTTTTTATTAATTCAAAGGCAGCATTCATATGTGTGTGAATATGCATAAGCCTACAACTAAACAATTAAATTGATGCTTAGTGAAGAAAAATACATACTTTATTTATGAAAAACCACCAAATGTTCAATATTCTTAAAGGCAATGGTGCATGTTGCTCAGCGGTCAAGCTATTCGCATCTCACCAAGGTGGACCAGGATCGATTACCGGTCATTGCATGTGAGTTTTTCGAAGTGAAATGCCATGTCCTGTGATTCGGATCCCGCGTAAAATGGAGGTCCCTTGGCTCATGATCACAGGATTGACGGTCACGTAAAACTACAAGCTTCTTTTTCTTCAAAGCAGGTCGAAACTTAGAACTCACATAAGTCATACAGCAAACGAACAGGATCCTGCAGGAAAGATCCCTTAAGCCGAATTCTTTTTATCGTCTCCAAGACTGACATAATAAAAGTATACTGGAAAATGTGAAATTTTATGCCTATGCTGATGAAAAAAGTAACAGTAAATATTAGGCCTAGGTCTACAGACATCAACTTGTAGGCTACTTGTCGTTCAATAACTCTCGGTCTTTTCTTGGGTGGCTGAAGCAGATGCTGTGGGAAATTGAAAATTGCAGGTACCGTACCACATCACCTTTAAGCAGTGGTTTGTTTCTATTAGAATGAAACAAGTAGCATGATTTATAAAAGTGTTCACAGCTATAACCCATTTCTTTAATACATCTGGACTTTTCCATGGAAATCTCTAATATAAGCAAGGCCTAGGTTATAATTCTGTGACTAATAACTTATAACCTATAATAGGGCCTACGTGTATTTGTCATATGCTATTTAGGCCTATTGTGTCAAAATTTGATGTAAGACGTATCCATAAACGCAGAATAGGCTACTTCATTACAAATCTCAATTCGAAAATAAAGTAGACCGTAAACCTATCGTATTATTGGAAAATACCATACATATAACGTTGCACAGAGGTATGTACGATCAAATATATGAAAAGAATCACGACATATCAGCTGACTTGTATTCTAGAGTTCAATGGTATGACAGTTTTTGGTGCGACTAGTTACGCCTGGTCGTTGCACGTCAAGGAGGCGATGACCAGGAAGCAGTTTTCAGCGAGGGTTACCATGGGAGGAGTCGTTCCAGTAGTACCTACAGTTCAATGGGTATAACAAACCCTCTACGAATTTACACGGGCTTAATGAATACCCCGCTTTCTAAAAATCCCTTCTCAACTTGTATTTAGTGAATTTTCTTCAGTACGCAATAACACATTTTCTGTAAAAGATGGTGTATTGGCTTTCACGGCCGGTGAATTAAAACTCAGCAATTCTTCTAGGTTGTGCCGTGTCTTGTGTGGGGTTTCGCCTAGGACACCAAGCTAGGCTCATCGGCGGGCTCTTGGTGTCCCTGCCCGGACCCCCACAGGAGTATCGAACTGCGCGATACCTCCCTTTATATAGAGTGCAACTGCACTCCTTGACTGCGAGAACCAAAAGCTAAAGCAGCCATAACCTCCCTATGAAGGCTTCCAAAAAGATGGTGTATTGGCTTTCACGGCCGGTGAATTAAAACTCAGCAAAAACTCGGGCAGGGACACCAAGAGCCCGCCGATGAGCCTAGCTTGGTGTCCTAGGCGAAACCCCACACAAGACACGGCACAAACCTAGAAGAATTGCTGAGTTTTACATTTTCTGTAATTTAAAATTATTTGCCATAACATGAATATAACTTCTGGCCACTGTCAATTAAAATGTGCTTTCTGCAATCTGCCTTCGTGCTCTCCACCACAAGTACCACATGGATATGACTTTTGCCCCAACGATGAACAAGGATTTTTTGTGAGCCTCCCAATCAGTGAAATTTAATCCGTACATACTATATGAATACTGCTTTTGGCAAGTATGAATTAACACACGAGTCGTTATACACCCAATAAAGTAAAATATGCTCCTCATGTACTATCTGAATATGCCTTGCGGCAACTAAGTAACAAGCGAATCTTAAGAGATACTTGTAGTAAATGTTGCTGCATATATAATGCAAAAGTTTGGCATATATTTTCTTCAGTAAAGTTAGCTTGGCTTAATCTGTGTAGATGCGGCTATTAGCCCCAATCAATTAGCATGTGTCTAACATTTTGTTTTCGTATTAAGGTTTTCTCCGCATGAGTTTTTCTAAAGATTCTTCCTAGTTTAGATTCCGAAAATGTTGCATGAATTTGTCTTCAGGTACTAGCATGTGACTACAAAGGTCCTATCCCTGCAAATATAGCTCCGCATTAACAACATGGAAGCACATTTGACCACCAATAAATAGCATGTGTCTATCTAAAGAACTTGGCAAAGTAAAGTTTGGTCCGGATGTACTAAATGGTTATTGTTTCAGCCCACTATGAATTAGGTGACTCTTCAAAGACCCGTTCCCAGAAAAGTGGCTCCAAATGTACTGCATGAAAAGGGCTGTAAGCTGCTATGAAAAAGCAAGTGTGTCTCAAATCATAGATTCATAGTCAAATTTTATTCACATGTGCTACCCAAATACGCATTATCTAACTTCGTATCGGAAAGAAAACCAGTTAATCTCCAAATAGCGCTTCAGAGTAAAGCTTGTTCCACATTTACCATTCGAATGCGTATTAGGTAGATTTCATTAGAAAGCTAACTGTTGCAATGGGTGCCATGTTTAGACTTCCAGAAAATGTCGACATATCTTCGCGTTTCCCATCCCCTAGACCCCAAACACACCATCACTTCGAAAGTTTATTTATAATTTATGTATATATTTATATAAGGTGGGTTCAAAAAGTAACATGCCGGAGGCATATTTACAGAAACCAGTACCTGTATGTTAGAAGTATTGGCCCTGGCCGTTGAGGCACGTGTCCCACTGTGACACGAGGCGGTGTATGGCGGTCTCATAACATTCCCTGGGCTGCGATGTGAACCAGTTTCGCATGTACAGCTGGACGTCGACGTCCGAGGGGAATCGTTGGCCCCGCAGAGCCCTTTCCAGGGGACCAAACATGGCGTAATCACAGGGAGAGAGGTCTGGACTGTATGGAGGGTGGCCGAGAACCTCCCATTTGAATGTTTGCAGGAGTGCCGCGACTGTGTTGGCCGTATGAGGTCGTGCATTGTCGTGGAGCAGAATGACCCCACGGGTGAGATTGCTTGGTCGTTTTGTTTTGATCGCTTGGCGAAGGATGGTCAAGTTTTGCGAGTAACGCTGGGCATTCACTGTTGTCCCATGCGGCATGAAGTGTATAAGAAGCGGGCCATCTTGATCAAAGAAGAACGTCAATATTACCTTTCCTGCACTCGTGTGGATGGCCTTGCCCTTCTTTGGGTGGTGGTGACCCTGGATGCTTCCACTGGAGGCTTTGTCGTTTGGATTCTGGTTCGTAGTGATGACACCATGACACATCTCCAGCCACCACCCGTGCCAGGAACTCATTCCCTTCCCTCGCTTAGCGCTGCAGATGACCAAGACAGTGGGTCATTCGACATGCTGCCTGGTGTGGTTGATGACGGTGGGGCACTCATTGGGCACACACTTTTCGCAAGAGCAGTCGTTCCCTCGTAATGATCTGCACACTTCCGACGCTCAATCCGACCACGGCGGCTATGACGTTCACTCTCACTCGGCGGTCCTGGGTAATGGGTGCATCAACCAGCTGGACGTTGTCATCGGTAATGCAGGGGGTTGCCCCAGACCGGGCATCATCGGCTAACGACACCCGTCCTTCCCTGAAGAGCTTGTGCCACGCCTTGACCCTTGCAAGGGACATGCAGTATTCGCCATATACTTGTGACATTCGGCGATGAATGAACGTTCCCCCTACCCCTTCCGCTGTCAGAAACCGAACAACACATCTTTTCTCATCGATTGACGTCTCCATGTCACTGTTTTCAATGAGACTGGCAGCGTTGGACGAATGATGCATGCTGCTGCTCGCTTTGTATCGTCACGTGACGTGCACGCGTGCCCTCTACCGACGGGCTGTGACCTTCCACGCTCAGGTCGGAACTACACCTCGTTACACACGCCACGATTAGGCGATGTCGTCACTGGTTTGCGTATTCCAGCCTCCGGCTCGTTACTTTTTGAACGCACCTTATATATATCACTTTATTGTGGACACGATAACTACCGCAATTTTTCACCAATCACTTTGAATGTTGTACATAATATGTATCCCTTTAACATCTTGGTCGAGATCGTTAACGGGCACAATCGCTTGAAGGGGGTGAAAATGGGGGACTTTTTTCGAAAAAGTGAAATATCGCTATATTTCTCTTAATATGTGAAATATCGAATCCATTCAAAGTTCACACTGTGTGTCGGATAAGGTCCCAAAATATATGTTTGAACATTTTTTGATAGCGCCAACCATTGACCAAAGGGGTGGGATTTTTTTTTTTCGGGAAACATTAATCATATCTCACTTAATAGGCACAATAAAAAACCGTACAAAATGGACAGTATTCCCCAAATAATTACCTAAAACTTTTCTCTAAAAGAATTTTTGATATGACCCACCATTACGCCAAGGGATGAGCAAAATGATTTCGGAACTAGAATAAAATGCCAAGAACCATCAGAAGTTGTCTTGACAACGCCACTAAACTGATGAGGGATGAGCCATCAGAGGTTGACATGACAACGCCATTGCACGAGATCACATTCAGTTTTCCATCTGACTCTGTGGGAAGCGGCTTCGGTGACAAAACTGGTAGCATGTTGAACTTCTATGCCCAAGGTCGTGGCTTCAAAGCCGGCCGTAGTCGTCGGATTTTCGAAGGGCGTTAAAAATCCCTCAGTATGATTTCCTTCAGAGGGGATGTTCCAACGTTCGTTGCTAATTGCTGATTGCGGTGGCATCTAGTAGCCAAGTTCACAGCTAGGTGTCGTTGATAGTAGTATTTGGTAGCAAAATTAGGAACTACTACTTGGAATTGACCGTCTGCAGTCCTTAACTGAATTACAAACTAATACAGCCATCACAATTAACACCGGTTATCAGACAGATTCTACACACACCCTCAGTACACGGGGCTACATGACCGCGTTTTCGCTGCCCCTAAACTGAGGAACCAACCAACACCTCTGCGGGAGATAAAATTTTGCGTGAAGAAGTAACAGACCGATAGATAGTTACACATCAGTGTCAAAACCTTACATAAGGACAGTGTGACCACAAGTATAAAAATGGTCCCCAAGTGACGAGAAGGTTACCGTCCCCATAAGACAATAAAATGTTAAAAATATGCATAAAAAGACGAAAAACAAAGTTAATTAAGCTCCAATTGTAAAATACTTTCTCGCAATAAATGAGGTCTGATCCTTCTACGAAAACCTGCATATTATGCCTATTTTCGCATATCCCCTAGTTTGCCCGGTGAAATCTACCTCAGCCTTCCAGCACTTTGATGAACAACTGAGCGAAAAGGTCGCCATCAAGAACCGCTACTCTATCATCTAGCGAAGGATATCGTCCCATGAGAATACATTTGCCTATTGCGCACTTTGAAACGATCAGAGGAGCTCTGCGTGCTTTCTTCTCAACAGGACGGATATCCGCTTTTGAATATATATTCAAAAATCATTGAATATAATTTATTAATCTGAAAGGCATTCTTATTTTATTTTTAAAGGATATAGTGCAAACTCAAGCTTAAATATTTCAAAAAATTATTTCGTCCCGAAAGGGTCTCTTAAGAGCACGCGGAATCAACAATGGTCTTTCTTTTAGCCCTGTTTTCCCTTATACTCAACATATGAATTTTCGTTTAAATTGACCATATAAAGTGGTTAGATCTGATCTCTTTCTCCTCGAAACTCCGTGTAAGTGCAATTTTCTTGTCTTTAGTTTGGTCTATTACATTTGGCGATCCTAATTGTTTAAGGTCCTTCTCAGTCTGTTTGAACCAATATGATCCGGTTTTTGTTCTTCTGGCATGTGTGAATTTTATAAGTTACTGTAAATTGTTTGGGTCCATTCTTTCTAAGTGCCCCATCAATTTGATTCGTTGCAGACGTATTGCGTCTGTGAGTCTGAAGATACTTTTATATCGTAACCTTCAGTCCTTGATATGGAATTGAATTTGTAGAAAGATAGAAATGAAATAGCAAGAAAAGATTATTCAATAAGTGATTGACAATAACCAAATTATTTCTCTGCAAAAGTTACAATCCTGCATTACAAACGACCATCATCGAAAATTCTAGTATTTCTCATCCTCAAACTGATTGAATTGGACGCTTCACACGCAGATATTTATAATAAAAAAATGTCCATATTTAATTTGACACTGATCAGCTTTTACCTGCCATAATTTACTTTGTTTCACCAATATTTACATTTCTTAACACCAATTCTCAGAATTAGCACACTTATTGTTTATTTAAATTGTAATTGTTTACATAATTATATTTGTATAATAGTTTATAACATTTCAAACTGTTTATAAAACTTTGTAATTGTTTGTAAAATTTCCCATTGTGTACTATAGTAATTTTGTGATTTGTAATGGATTGAAATGTTGATTTGTTTATAAAATGTTGTAATCTGCCATTCGTTATTAAATATATAATTGTTTATACATTTTTGTAATTGTTTATAAAATTTCCAATTCATTAAAAAATGTGTAATTTAGATTAGCAACGTTGGTAAAATGGGTAATTGTTTATAACTATGACATTTAATTAATCAAATGTTTATAATATTAATCTTGCCAATTTATTATACAGTAACATTAGCATTTATTAAGTTGAACAAAAATTATTTATTAGAACTATAATTGTTTCTAACATAATTCTAGATTTAGATTTGGTAATTGTTCATCAGCATTGTCAATAGTCTTTAACATAACATCTATCTTTATAATTGTATATAATTAAATGCATTGTCAATTTATTAAAGATTGAAAGGGCGATATTAATTTTTTCTGACAGCCTAAATCTGTCCATTATGCGTACTACTACATTATTAAGAAATTAGGAATTTCTTATCAATGCGGCTTGGTCCCTAGTTACATTAGTCCTTCATCGTACAATACCACTTTATGGTCTCTGCCCTCTAAGGCAATTATTTACGCATACAACGGTATACGGGGTTAATATAAATATTCTGAATTTTTGAACGTAGAATTGTTAGCGCTTTGTCAATAAAAACACACTGATCACAAAATAATGTTTGTTGATTTCCTAACACGCAAGTAGTATACACTTTTAGACTTTGGATATTGCGTAATCGCGAGGACATATTGCATCATCATGCACTTAATGGTGACGTCATGGGGCACTTAATGGATGCTTAGAGCTAGCATGTGCACATGTTAGCGTGGGAAGAGGTTGACCTTTAGCCGCTCGAAGCAGATAACCTTTGGCTTATTTATGCGATGGAGATAAAAATTAATGGGTGTTGACGTCATCTGATAACCAAGCGAGTGTGAGCATGTGCAGCTGTGCAAGCGATCACGTGATATGTCTGCAGTGTTCGCGTGAGTAATCGCTAGAAGCAGATAACATTTGGCTTGTTTATGCGGAGGTGATAAAAAATTAATGGGTGTTGACGTCATGGGAGGTTGTTTATTAGGATGATAACCGTCTTCCGACATTAGAGCGAGCATGTGCACGTGCACATGTTAGCGTGGGAAGAGGTAGACCTTTAACCGCTTGAAGCAGATAACCTTTGGCTTATTTATGCGATGGAGATAAAAATTAATGGGTGTTGACGTCATCTGATACCCGTGCAAGTGTGCAGCTGTGCGAGCGATCACGTGATATGTCTGCAGTGTTCGCGTGAGACGTGGTTGACCTTAAACGTCATTGGGTAAGAATGTAATCTTTGACTTCTTTAAGTAATAGTGATTAAAAAAATGAGATGATTGCGTCAGAAGCTTGTTTTGTAGCATTTGGTTTCTTGAGTGTAGGTGGGGGTGAAGGATATATACATGCATGTGTGCGAGGATGAGTTTAACTTCTACGTTTGCGCGAAGAGAGTGTGTGTGAAAGAAATAAAGAAAGTCAACGACGAGGAACAAATTGTGTGTGTGATGGATGTTCTAACGAAGTTCAATAACTTAGCCACTTGCGTTGAGTATTCTAATAAGAAACTATCAGAACTAATAATTGATTTACCGTATGTGGTCCAAATTATTCCGGCTGTGGAGACGAGATTTGGAAGAAAAATAGTGGTGGACATTATCATTGAAGATGAAATAACAAGTGTATTTCTACCAGCAGTATTTGCAAAACTAAGCGCATCAGAGGTCGATGAACTAAACTCACTTAGAGGCAAACTGATGTTGGAGTATTTGGGGTTGAAGAACAGCTCACATCAAGTTGTTTTAAAACTGTAAATTTTTGGTGAGTATATATATGCGGATTATATATGTATTGATTGATATAACGATTGATATATATTTAGTTGCTTATTATTTCTTAATTTGTTTAATTTTTTCAGATTATCAAAAAACCAATAAAAGGAACAGCAAAATAAAGCGGAAAACTGTTAATTTTCTGAGTGGAACTGAACATCGTTCGCACCCGGTAATAGAGTATCATCTTGTATGCTTTCATCAGTCTGAAAAAGGCGAAGGAGAAGAAGATGATGATGAGGTGAGTCATAATGAGAAAGAAGCTTGTTTTAACAAATGGACATCTTCGAGTGGAATTTGAACATATTCAGTCTACGTTACTACTGTTAGCAAATCAGATGATAGTCAGCGAGAGGTGACAGAAACAGTTCTAAAATATTTGTTACAAGAATTATGTGAAGATGAACATTTTATTTGTTTCTTCGGATACAAAACATTTGATGAGGTTTTCAAAATTGAATTTTCCATGACTTGTTTTGAAGTAACAAAATTGAATGAGTATAGAAACAAATTGCTTGGTAAACTTCAGGATGAATTTCCCTTTGAAGCCATTCATTGTTCACTGGAGATTACAGGCAGTAATTTATCTCAATGGCTTGAATATACTTAAAAAGATTATAGGTTTATGGTGAGCCGATGTTACAGCAACTACTGGTGGTGTATTAACAACAGTGCAAATTGGACAATTGCTTAGAGAACAATGGCAACACCTCCTAGCAAACGTAGAAAGGTTGATATTGTAATACATAATAACAGTGAAAATATAAGAAAACAATTGGACAATGAATTTGAAAATGTTTCAAATTTTAGAAGTGAACTAAACGGTGCCATTTCAATATCATACCAAATCGGGGAATACACTCAAACGGACTTGATTGAGAACAGTGATGAGTTGATTGAATGTTGGAGAGTTATTAGTGAGCACATATTGCAACAAGCTTTGAATTGTGAAGAAATTACACTTCAAATAAAGGATGAATCTTTCTTAAGCTGTGAGTTAATTGAAACGGCATTCAATTCTAGAGTGTACACACTTGCAGTTTCAAATGTTAAGAATGAGTTTTTGGATCCTCGCGAATTTTTAGCAAATGCTAATATTTGGTTTACAAAGTATGTTAAGAAAGCGTTAACTGTACAAGCTTTAAAGGTGAATTCAGTTTTGTGTGCACAGTATGTGCTTCGCGACATATCAGAAAAAAAATATTTTGCTGTCAAAAATAAAGTAGTTTTCGAGTATACTGACTTAAATGAATTTTATAATAATCATATCATTGAAGGTACATTGACAAAAATGAGCGAATTTGAAGAAAATGGCTCTGGGTGGGCTTTAGAAAAAATTCATAGTTTGAGAATTAATATAAATAAATATGTTGGATTTCATGTAGGAATGTCCAATACTAGTAGATTGCCTGATGTAATAGTCAATAAACATGCAGTGCTAAATTTGTATGATACAAAGGAAGCTTGTTTTGCGTGGAGTGTGGTTGCTGGTTTGTATCCAAAAACTCGAAACGCGAATCATCTTTCTTCCTATCCTAATTAAAGAGATGTTTTAAATTTAGATGATATTCCAATTCCAATGCAAATGAAATATTTAAATAAGTTTGAAAATCAAAACAATATTTCTGTAAATGTGTATGGAGCACAATATGATGAAAACTATTGTGTGTGTATGGGAACAAACGAAGTAAAAGGAAAAAGAAAACATTTACTATTGTACCTTTGTATGTATCAGATAAAGTATATGAAAGGAGTGTGGACTTATTGATGTTGCAGATTGGAAACAGTGAAAGTTATCACTTTTGTTTAATTAGAAATCTCGCTCGCCTTGTTCGTTCAAGCGTCACTAGCATCCAGAGACGGATTTATATATGTAGACGTTGTTTGTCATATTATTTTCTTGAGGATGAGTTAAATGTTCACTTTGCGGACTGTAAACAATGTCCTGTTGCAAAAAGCTTATTGCCAACTGTCGAACAAAGATTTGTTAATTTTACAGAATTTAAATTTAAAGATACAGTTCCATTTATAATTTATGCAGACACTGAATGCGTTTTGTCTCCTGTTTCCTCTTGTTTTCCAAATAGTGACATTCCTAACTCTACATTAACACATAAACATATTCCTTACAGCATTTCTTTATACCTTCATTGTAATTTTGATAGTGATTTGTGCAGTTTTAAACTCTTTAGGGGAAATAATTGCATAGAATTGTTTGTAAAGGAACTTTATAGTATTGTAGATAAACTTCAAACATATTATTTATCAGCTAAACCGATGTTAAAGATGACGGAAAATGAAGAAAGATTATTTTTGTTAAGTAAAATTTGTCATATTTGCGAGAAACCGATTGCAGATAATGAACTCAAAGTACGCGATCATTGTCACATAACTGGAAAATATAGAGGAAGCGCACACAATAGTTGTAATTTAAATTACAAAGTAACAAAGGTTCTGCCTATAGCATTTCATTATCTAACGGCCTATGATGGACATTTTATAATTAAAGAAATTTGTGAGAAACAAGATGGTGAGGTGTTACATAATCCTGGTCATATAAGTTTGTTAGCAATGCATATGGAACGTTAAAAAGGGTTTACAAAGTATGTACGGGTTAAGAATAGATTCATTCAGTTAAGAATTATCGATACATATAATTTCTTGTCCTGTTCACTAGATCAATGTTCATCTTCGTTAAGTGAAGATTCAAAGCAAATAACTAGACGTTATGTTAATGATGATGCACAGTTTCGAGAAAAGGCGTGTTTCCATATGAATACGTCACAAGTATGGATGTACATAACGAAACTGAATTACCAGAAATATTCAAGTTTTATAGCAGTCTTTATAATCAAACAATATCGAACGAGGAGTATGAGTTTGCTCAATCGGTGTGGGAAACGTTTTCCTGTCAACATTTGGAGAATACGCCGATTTGTATTTAAAAGTAGACACACTTCTTTTGGCGGATGTCTTTGAAAATTCTAGATCGAATGGCATGGAAACGTATGGCATTGATGCAGCTCATTTTTACACTGCTCCATCCATGTGTTGGTGTGCAATGAAAGAGATAACCAATGTTCAACTTGAATTGCTTCAAGATATTGATATGTTACACTTTTTTCAACGATCTATTCGAGGAGGTAATGTTCAGTGTATAATACGACATGCGATTGCTAATAATAAGTATATGAAAACTTATGATGAGAAAAAACAAGACTCCTACATAATGTACTTTGATGTTAATAATTTATATGGATATGCTATGATGGAATATCTTCCAACAGGTTGCTTCAAATGGGTTGCAAATGTTGAAGGGTTTAATGTTTTAAATATTGATGATACTTCAGAAATCGGATATATCTTGGAAGTAGATTTGAGTTATCCTCAAGAGTTCATGACAAACATTCAGATTACCCTCTATGTCCAGAAAAGTTGACAAAGCTAATGGCTACCCTAGATAATAAAGAACATTATGTTTTGCCTTATAGAATGTTAAAGCAATGTATTCAACTAGGAATGAAATTAGAACGTATTCACAGAATAATCGAATTCAATCAGAGTCAATGGCTAAAACCATATATTGATGTGAACAAAGAGAAACGAAAACAGCCAAAAAATTATTTTATTTTATTTTTATAAATTGATGAATAATGCAATTTTTGGTCGTTCACTGATGAATGTGAGGAAGTTAAGGACATCAAATAGGTTACCAATTGGCATGGACCCTATGGTGCTAGGTCTTTAATAGCTAAGGCTAATTTTGTTGTTGTTTGAGTCTTCAGTCTTTTGACTGGTTTGATGCAGCTCTCCATGCCTCCCTGTCCTGAGCTAATCGTTTCATCTCTACATAGCTACCACACCCTACATCCGAGGCAATCTGTTTAACATTTTCTAACCTTGGTCTACCCCTACAGTCCTTGTCCTCGACCCTTCCTTCCATAACTAAGCTTGCTATTCCTGGGTGTCTTAGTATGTGTCCTACCAACCTATCTCTTCTCTTCATTAGCAGTCGCCAGAAACATCTCTCCTCTCCCACTCGTCTTAATACCTCTTTGTTTGTAACCCTATCTACCCATCTGATCTTCATCATTCTCCTGTAACACCACATTTCAAATGCTTCAATTCTCCTCTTTTCTGCTGCACCAATAGTCCAAGTTTCACTTCCATAGAGCGCCACGCTCCAGACAAAGGCTTTCAAAAATGACTTCCTAATTCCTAAATCTATATTCGATGTCAGCAGATTCCTTTTTTGTAGAAATGCTTTTCTTGCCTGAGCCAACCTACTTTTTATATCCTCTTTGCTTCGTCCATCACTGGTTATTCTGCTTCCTAAGTAACAGACGTCTCCTACTTCCTTTAGCTTTTCACCTGCCAATTTGATCTCCATAGATGTTTCTGATTTATTTCGGCTGCATTCCAGTATTTTTGTTTTACATTTATTAATTTTCATCATGAATTATTTCTGTAAGACGGAGTCCATACCATTCAAAAACTCATTCAAATCCTCAGGCTTGTCGGCCAAGATGACGATGTCATCCGCAAACTCAGAGTTGAAATTATTTCTCCTTGAATCTTCACTCCCACTTTAAATTTTTCTCTAATTTCCTTCATTGCTTGTTCAATGTAAAGATTGAAAAGTATGGGTGATAAGTTGCAGCCTTGCCTTACACCTTTCTGAATACCAGCTTCTATCTCATGTCCTTCAACTCGAATGACTGCAGTCTGGTTTCTGCATAGATTGTATATCACCCTCCTATCCCTGTACTTTATTCCAATCGATTTCAAAATGTCAAACAATTTAGTCCAATCAACGTTATCAAAAGCCTTTTCTAAGTCTACAAAAGCCATGAACGTTCTCTTATCTTTCCTTATTCTACCTTCCAAAATCAGCCTAAGACTTAGTACAGCTTCCCTTGTTCCTATATTTCTCCTGAAACCAAACTGGTCTTCACCCAACTCCGTTTCTATCTGGCTCTCAATCCTCTTGTAAATTATTCTAGACAGGATCTTTGAAGCATGAGTAATCAAGCTGATTGTACGGTAATCTTCACATCTGTCAGCTCCCACTTTCTTTGGTATAGGGAAGATTACATTCTTCTTGAAATCAGGGGGTACCTCACCTGTCTCATAAATCCTACACACCAAGTGAAATAACCTGATCAGACCTTCATCTCCTATGCAGCGTAGCAACTCAATCGGTATATCATCTATGCCTGGTGCTTTGTTCCTGCTTAAGTCTTCCAAAGCTCTATCAAATTCTGATCTCAATATTAAATCTCCTTTCGCATCCTCATCAATTTCCTCCTCCCTTTCCATTACATGATTCTCAATCTCCTTTCCCTTATACAAACTCTCTATGTAAGCTTTCCATCTCTCAACCATTTCTTCCCTATCTGTTAGAGGCTTTCCATTTGTGTCCTTAATATTACAGCACTTAGTCTTCTTTTCCCCAAAAGTATTCTTAATCCTTCGATAAGCTGTGTCTACTTTTCCTAATTTCAGACAATTTTCTATACCAGCACATTTCTCTTTCAACCATTCTTCTTTCGCTTCCTTGCACTTCTTGTTAACCTCATTTCTCAGACGTCTGTATTCTGCTTTCCCCTTTTCATCTCTTACATTCTTGTGTTTCCGCCTTTCATCCATCAATTCAAGTATATCCTGAGTGATCCACGGTTTTCTACCTATTCTCTCTTTCCTACCAATGTTTTCTTCTGCGGATTTTGTTATTTCATTCTTCAAAAGTGCCCATTCGTCTGCAATTGAAGTTTGTTTAGGGTTTTTCATTAGTCCTTCCTTTATACTCTTCTTGAATCTTTCGTTTACATCCTTCTCTTTCAGTCTGTCTATTGCCCACCTTTTTGGCTTTTGACTTTTCTTCAGTTTCTTCAACTTTAATCTGCATTTCATTACAACCAGATTGTGGTCAGAGTTTATGTCAGCACCAGGATATGTTTTACAATCCAAAATCTGGTTTCGAAACCTCTGCTTGACCATAATGAAGTCGATTTGGTAACGCCCTGTATCTCCTGGTCTCATCCATGTGTATATTCTTCTACTGTGGTTATTGAATAAGGTGTTACCTATGACCAATTCATGCTCAGTGCAGAATTCTACCAGCCTGCTTCCTCGATCATTCCTTTCACCTAATCCGAAATCTCCTACAATCTTCCCTTCTCTCCCTTTTCCTACCACAGCATTCCAATCTCCCATTACTATAACATTTTCATCACCCTTGATATACCTCAGAATTTCGTCTATTTCTTCGTAGACCTTTTCAACATCCTCATCATCAGCTTTACTGGTAGGCATATAGACTTGTACCACTATGGTGCAGGTAGGTTTAGTATTTATTTTTGCTACAATAATCCGTTCACTATATTGCTCATAATATTCCACCCGCTGTCCAAGTTTCCTACTCAATATGAGGCCAACCCCTGCTTGGCCATTGTTTGATTTAGTGCTAATGACCCTATAGTCTCCTGACCAAAAGTCCTGTTCTTCCTGCCAGCGCATTTCACTAATCCCAACCAAATCCAACCTCAACCTATCCATTTCCCTTTCTAAGTTTTCTAACCTTACATTTCCTAGCAGACTTCTAACATTCCACGCTCCGATCCGTAGAATGTCAGATTTCCTCTTTGTCACTTCTGTGATGTTAACCCCCTCTCGAGTAGTCCCCACCCGGAGATCCGAACGGGGGACTAGTTTACCTGCAGATTGAAATTTTACAAGGGAGGAGGCCATCATCACATGTATTTATGCATATAGAGGTGCATATCCTCGGGAATAGCATACGGCTGTAGTTTCCCGTTGCTTTCAGCCGTGCAGCAGTACGCAGTGTAGCCATTATTTGGCTTATATTATCAATATCTTAACCGTCTATAAGACTAGTAAAGAATTGATTTATTCTGAAAGGCTGCTACTCCCTTTCAGAATAAGTAAAGAGCAATTCTACTAACAAAAATACTAACCTTCTACCGTACTAACAAATAAATACCAAAATTCTACAAACGAAATAATACTTAAGTTCCACCAACAACAAATACTACAACTAAAACAGACTGTCACCAGACACACTCACATGCAATCACACATCACAGTCTACTGAAACAATGATCTATAACTAATAAACAATGCAACTGCTACCAGACACACCCACACACCACAGTCTAATAGAACAATGACATATATCTAATAGACAAACTAACTACCTACTTACAACTACAACTAACTAATTTTAAACATTGAATAATATTCGATGAACAATGTATGGTCATTGAGATGAGCAGACTAAAGATTTTTCACAATCAACCAGTATATGTTGGTACATCTATATTAGTTTTGTCTAAATGTAAAATGAATAACTTTCATTACAATGTTATTTTAGCAAATCCTGAATCAAATGTGAGGTTGTTATACACAGACACCGATAGTTAGATATATATATTCTATTATGATATTTATGAGTTCATAAAACAGCATTCAAATTTGTTTGATACTGGAAACTATGAAACAAACAATTCTTTTGGCATTGTCAGACAAAATAAAGTTGAAATTGGTTTAATGAAAGATGAACATACTGGAAGGTTTGTTGAAGAATTTGTGGGGTTAAGACCCAAAATGTATGCAATAAAATTGTGTGAAGAAATGAATAGCTTGTATAAGGCTAAAGGCATTAAGAAGAGTGTGAGTAAAACTATGAATATTGATGAGTATCGAAAGTGTCTCTATAACAGAGATCATGCCAACAAAGTTCAAGTTTGTATAATTTCAAAATCTCATTCTGAATTTACTGTTCGGCAAAATAAGTTGGCAATTTCATCAAACGATGATAAAAGGCACATAACTGAAAACGGAATTGTTACTTTACCGTTTGGTCATTTTTCTCTGAAAAAATGATTAGAAACAAATTTGAGATTAAAGCACTTCATCTCTCTTACTTACTTTAATTCTTTCACACACACACTTTTATTCTGTTAATAATACTAATTTTTGTGAGTTCCTTTGCTTATGAAAAAGAGAATAAATAATAACCCAAATTTTGTGTGTATTATTTACAACTCCTCTCCCCACCATTCCCCTTTTCCTGAAATATGTGTGTATATATATATATATATATATATATATATATATATATATATAATTACATTATATTACTTATCATTTAGTAATGGTGCGTTGTGAGAGGAGCAACTCTGCCACTCAATATAAACGATCAGGAAGTGGATCATTAATTAGTCGTGTACTTAATAAAACTATTGATAATTTACCCGTGGAATTACACATCCCGGGATATGAATATTGTGGACCAGGAACAAAATTAGAAAAGCGATTGAGCCGTGGTGATCCAGGAATAAATATATTAGATAAAGCGTGCAAAGAGCACGACATTGCTTACGCTAATCATAAAGATTCAAACAAAAGAAGAGAGGCAGATGAAATTTTAGCTTCAAAAGCTTGGTCTCGTGTAAAATCCCGTGACGCATCATTAGGAGAGAGAGCGTCTGCACTAACAGTCAGTGGCATAATGAAAGCTAAGTCTAAGCTTGGAGGAGGTAAACGAAAATTAAATTTTTAAAAACAAGAAAAGATTAAAAAAAAAGAGCATCGAAAAAGCAAGGTGGTATTTTACCCCTACTTCCGATATTTGCAGCCTTGTCGGGCTTGTGGGGTCTAGCAGGCGGAGCAGCCGGGGTAGCGTATGCTATAAACAAAGCGAAAGCTGCAAAAGAAGAATTAAAAGAAATGAGAAGACACAATCGAATGATAGAAGCAATGCGAGGAAAAGCAGGTCAAGGTATTTATTTAAATCCTCCTGCATACAAAAGATAATTAACCAAATACCAAATAAAGCATTAAGTAATTTCGATTTAGCTAAATACGCACATCAATTAAAGATTCCAAATTTTAGAGGAGTCTTTATGCGAGATACGTTACCAAGACATCCTCGAGAAAATGAAAACTGTATTGTTAACCTTGAACCGATGGTTAAATCTGGTTCACATTGGTTGGCTTTCAGTAAACGAGGTAAATACGTGCATTATTTTGATAGTATCGGTAATTTAAGACCGCCATTAGAAATTTTAACATATCTTAAAAATTGCTATCTACAATATAATTTTCATTCATATCAATCAATTAATTCATCGATTTGTGGACATTTATGTTTAGTCTTCTTGTATTGTATAAATAAGGGAAACACAGACCGTCTTTAAACATTTCAAAGATGACTTTCGAAAGACGGATAACTCTTGAAGGTAAAGGCTCAAAAATTGATGTTACATTGCAGAACCCGATTCATCTTGAAGGAGCAGAGTTTTTTGAAATAGGACTTGCAGGATTGTATACATCTAATTCTATTCGAAATGTTACCAACCGAAATAATAAATTTCGCATTCATTTTACTAATTCTTTTTTATCAATTGATTTAGTGGTACCACCAGGTATTTATGAATTTGAAGATCTAGCCTCAACATTTGACGATTAACTTAGTTATCACTCATTGTCGAAACTTATAACAAATAATATACAAAAACAAATCTTTATTTGAAAGAGGATATAAACGGGAAAGGACGCAACCGTCTTGGTTTGTCTTCTCCGTTTAATATTGATTTCGGTGTACCCCACAGTGTAGCAGAGGCTTTATGAATTGAAAAGAAAGTTTACCCAAAAGAAAATAAAAAATAAATTGAGATTGATCGAAATAGAATCAAAAGTGAAGTAAAAATTAACGAATATAATAACGTTTTAGCTATAAAGATGAACGATGTGGATACAACAATTTTAATAATACCCGATGCTAGCTATACGTTTCAACAATTAAGTGCAAAGATTAATGAATTATTACTAGCACATTTATTAGCACATTTATTAGGTGAAAAAGACAAATTTCCTTCATATATTTATATTAATTATGATAAAGTGTTCTCTAATTGTATACTGTATTCGAAAAACTTTGCTATAGATTTTGGTGTTGCAGATTCAATTGCAGATTTTTTAGGATTTTCTCATAAAATGTTCGAGGCAAACACAACTCATCATTCTGAATATATGATTAAAATTAACACTGTTAATAGTATTCGAGTATGTTGCAACCTTGTGCTTGGTACGAGTTCTTATTCGAACCATAAACCATCACACGCTTTATATAATTTAAAAGCTCATGTTCCTGCTGGTTATACGATTGTTGTACAACCAACAACACTTAATTTTTTTGCCTATGAACAGCAAGGTTATTCAACATGTATCTGTGCAACTTGAAGATCATCTTCAACAGCTCATTGATTTGCAAGATGAAGATTTAATTGTAGAATTAATTATTCGTCCAGCACGATATCTTGCTATATAAAGTAATGAAATACTGTTATATTTTCATTCTACTTGAGTAAGCTTACTAGAAAACATTCACAAATTTGGTTATACTATATAATACTCAAAGTTTGAAAAAAAAAAGAAGTCGACTCTGATTCGAAAAAAAAATATAAATCAATCAGCTAAAATTTCTAAAAAAAAAAAAAAAAAAACAACGCCATCGTACCTTAAAATCTAAGAAACAGTTATCGACTAACAACAAACATTTCTTACAGTCTTTAGGCTATCGCATACTTTAATTTCAATATAAATATATATGCAATTGGTAATCTTATTTAGTTTCTATCTATATTTGAAGCTGTTAACATGTTTAACATGTTTAACATAACATATAAAAGAGAGGTTGACAACAGAGTTGTGCGACGAGAAGAAAGATTTTACCAACCTTATTCAGCTAATAAATTCGAAAATAATGATGAAATTCGAATACCAATTCAAAATGAAAAAACATAGTTTTATTATCAGAAGGTGTTCTTCACTTTGAAGGACAAATTATTACTTCTAACGTAAATCCGGCTGCTTCTACTACAGCACATCCTGACCAAAATTTTGGGGCTAATCTTTTTAGCGAAATTCGCGTTACGTTAAATGGTTAAGAAATTGCTCGTACACGCCATCTAAGTATAACAAGTTCTATAAAAACCTTTGCATCATATTCAAAAAACGAATATACAGCTTTACAAAATGCTGGTTATTTTCCCTCTTTAACAACACCAGCAAGTGAAGCAAATATTGTTGATAGTATCACAAAACGTTTCCATGTAATACTTCTTTAAGCAACCTGTTAGGTTTAGCAGAGGATTATAGAAAGCCGATTTTAAACTGCAAGCATGAGCTAATACTTCTCCGATCGTCGAGTGACGCACGTGCGTTGCAATCTGCAACCGAAAATGATCTTTCTAAGGTCAATTTATTTAAAGTTTATCTAAAAATTCCTGTTTTATTATTATCGGACGAAGAACAAATTAAAAGATTAAAACTAATTCAGAAAAATATTCCCATTCAGGTTGGTTTTCGATCATGGGATGTTCATGTCTTGCCATCTCTACCTAGAACAACTAAATATAGTTGGACTGTAATGACAACTTCTGAAACTCAAAAACCACGTCAATTTTTATTAGGTTTTCAAACTAAAAGAAATGTACTAAATACGTGCTCTTCCTATTTTGACCATTGTAACATTAAATCTATAAGAGTTCTTTAAATTAAATTTTTATCCCTATGAAATGCCAACTTCTGAAATTGCTATAAATGACTACAGCGAATTGTATGACATGTTTGTTAAATTTCGTAATGCATATTATCAGATCGATGATTTTCGTTCAGAGACTCTAGTTTCACGACATGAATTTAAGTCTCATTGTCCGATTATTGTAATTAATTGCCTCGAGCAAGTGGAGGCAGTGAAGATATCTTCAGTTGATGTGCGAATTGAAATCGAGACAAGTGAGAATATACCTGAAGATACAACTCTTTATTGTGTTCTTATTCATGATCGTCAAATATCTTACAGACCATTAACTAATGAAGTAATTATCTAAACCATTATTTGCTAAGTTATAAGCAAGCAAGTAAACAAGTATTCTCACTTTAGTTGCAATCATGGATTTGACAACAACAAATAAGAAGCCACCAATAGTTGCAGACATTCGAAAGCTACCAAACGGCAGTTTGGAACTTGCTTACTGAATGTTAAATAACAGCAATATACCTTCATTCAGTCCTGTGTTCACATGGGTCGCAGCGTATTGTGAAAAAACTCTTTCTTCTTTTTTGACTCTATTAAAAATAAATATTAATATTTAGTTGTATATAATTTTTCACAAGAATTTTCTTTGTTTGCACTAAAAACACTCTCCCCTGGGTCATTAATCGATCTTAATACGATTGATGGAATGTGAGATCTAATGTTGAAGCATAGTCAACGTTTACCTACAGATTGTCGAAAACATTTACCATCTCTTGCAATGGGAAGCAATAGTTGTGCTAAATTTAATGTCAATGCTGTTCAACATTGGTTAAATTCTTCTTATGGCATCATGAAAATCGTGTGTTCGATAATAAACAAGTTTCGAAACAATGGACTTCAAGGTTTTAATAAGTTTGATTGGAACTACTTTCCTATAAACATACTGACTATATATGAGCCACAACGAATTCGTCTGGAGTGGGAACATCTACCAGATCATCTAAGAAGAAAATGTCAACTGTTTCATCTTCGCTGCAATTGTGATAACTGTAATCGCTATCCATAAAAGGTAATTCATTAAATCTAGTAGTGTTGTTGACACCTATACATATTTTGTTTTTGTTTGCTTTTTTTTAACACAGTGTATACTTTTTGTCTACAGAAAATAAACATCTGGACAACTAAAAGAACAAGATCATCTCAACACACACTCATCAGGACAACTAAAAGAATGAGATTACTTCAACACTCATACAAGAGAAATAAAATTGTATTAATTGTAATTCTAAATGAATAAAGAAGACAAGGTCTTTGTACCACTTCATATTAAAGTTTTTTTAAATGATCAAACACCTCCTCACTCCACATATATATAAAATAATATGGTCAGGTGAGGGATTCGAACCCCCGCTTTCAATTTCTGAAAATTAGATCTTAAGTCTATCGCCTTAGACCGCTCGGCCAACCCAACACAAGAAAATCATGCACATTAGCCAGCGTGTTTTCTTGATCCATATCAGTTCACATTTAGCTTCGTGTGAAGAACAACTTTTTTGTTAAGTAAAGCAGCATCATGAAGTATTTTAATTGTGCAAAGTATTCCAAGAAACAGTTAATGCAAATGATATTGAGTCAAAAAGGAATGAATTTAAAATCTGAAAGAGATCGGCTAAAAACAATTAAGAACTGGTCTTCAGACAGTTTTACGAACACTGCATGTTTAGCAGCTGCAGGATTTTACTATTATGGATATAAGGACATGGTCAGGTGTGCTTTCTGTAATCTGCAACGTAGTTATTGGGAAGATGATGATGATCCGTTCGAAGACCATAAGAAATGGGCTTTTTCTTGCCCTTACGTAAACAATATCTCTCCTAGCATAGAATTAAAATCTGAATATGAAAGACTTAAAACTTTTCAAAATTGGTCTCTTCCCTGTCCAAACGAATTTTGTTTATCATCAGCAGGATTTTATTATACCGGTCATGGTGATAAGGTGAAATTTATATTCTGTAAGATTGAAATTGAAAATAGGAGAGAAAACGATACTCCTTTAAATGATCATAAAAAATGGGCACTATATTGTCAATATTTAAGAGGGTTTTACGTCGGCAACGTTGATTTAAATCCTGATAATCCTACTATTATTCCATATAATACAAGTTATGATACGTGTGGAAACAATGTATGTTGATGTGATGTGATTTTTTGTGCAGTGTGCATTCTCAGTCGTAAACGTTGACGTGCTGAAGTTTGTTAAGCAGTCAAACACTCTACCTGTAATTTCATTTACTAATGGTGAAAACCAGAGTAAAAGTGAAAAAAGAAAGCATAGTGTTTTACTAACGAACACTATTCGATGTATCATTTGCGGTCCATCGAACTGTGGCAAAACAAACGTAATGATAAATTTATTATGTCACAAAAATGGAGTTCCTTTTGAAAACGTTTATATTTATTCTAAATCACTTGCTCAAAGTAAGTATGTTGAATTAAAAAAGTTTTTGGACTCTATAAAAGAAATAAAAAGCATTTTTTCTGATAATGATGAAGTTATGCCTCCAGAAATGGCTAGAAAAACTCTATATTTGTTTTTGATGATGTAGCCAGCAATGAACAACAACACATGAAAGATTATTTCAGTAGAGGTCGTCATCACGATGTTGACGTATTTTATCTTTGTTAAACATATTCTTGAATACCTAAACATCTAATTAGAGATAACGCTAATTTTTTAATTCTTTTTAAACAAGACGGAACAAACTTGCGTCATGTATACAACGATCATGTAAATACAGATATGAGCTATGATCAGTTCTTTGATATTTGTTCTTATTGTTGGCAAAACTCTAAGTTTGGCTTTTTGGTTGTCGATAAAGATACCGATTTACAAAATGGTCGATATCACAATGGATTTGATGTTTATTTTCAGTTATAAATAATAGTTCAAAAGAGCTAAATGATCATTCGCGATATACACTTTGTGTGGTTAACAACCTAACTATGACATCGTTTAACAAAATCAATAACGTGTCTATCAGACCACCAACTTCACGCCATGATATTGCAACTAAATCGTATGTTGATGATAAGCTACTGCAAAATGGAAATCAAGTAACAACAACAACACGCGATGGGCATCTAAGTATTAACGGCAAACGGTTAAAAGATGTTGGAACACCCATACATGCTGAAGATGCTTGCAACAAAGGTTATGCACTGAAGTTATTGAATGAGAAAAATAAAATTGTGTCTAAAGAAGACATACAACGAAACATTAATGACCTTAAATGTTTAATTTTTTCAATTTGTAAAATAGAGAAACAACAACTTGACTTTGAAAACAAAAGTCTCGCAGGCTTAGCTTTACCATCATCTGCAAATGATGCAGTAAACCTTATTGCAATGCAGCAACATACATCGAATATAAAAAAATATCAGGAAAACCGGATAACCGAAGTGTTACAACGAGTAGAATTCATTCATGGTTTAGTGAGCGAATTTTCAGAAGATCATTTTCCGTTTGATGATGATAGTCTCGACTTGGGTAACAAAAGAATAAGAAATGTAAAAGATCCAGTTCAAAATCAAGATGCAGTATCGTATTCTTTTCTTAAAACTCATGTAACAAAAGAACTCGATGAAATTTAAAAAAATCTCTTTTGA
Organism: Meconema thalassinum; assembly: GCA_946902985.2. NCBI lineage: Eukaryota > Metazoa > Arthropoda > Insecta > Orthoptera > Tettigoniidae > Meconema > Meconema thalassinum. The sequence continues at coordinate 152,522,765 of OX336397.1, forward strand.
ATATAAACGAAAATGATGAAACTGTAGATATGTTAAATAGAAGAATAACAAACATATCTCAACCAATCGATTCGTTAGATGAAATAAACAAATATTATTTAGAAAACTTTGCTGCTTCTTAATCACTAAATTTAATTTTTAAAAAATCTTAAACGTAGACGATGGCGGGACTTTAAATATGATGAGTAGACGAATTACTCACGTAAACAATCCCATATACGATAACGATGTTGCAAATAAGACGTTTGTTGAACAATATGCCGCTTCACGAGATGAATTTGAAGAAATGAAACAGACTGTAAGCAATCTACAACATCAAACACAAACAAATGTCGCGTGTCCTGTTAACGACCAAGATGTGACAAATAAACGGTTTGTAGAACACAATGCTGCTTCACGAACTGAAGTTAATCAACTAAAGGAAATTTTAAGCAATTTACAAACTCGTATTGAGGGTGTTGCTAACAATCTAAATATTGTTAAAAAAAGAAGAACTTGAAAGTTACGCTGCTGCATCCAAAGATGAATATAACAAGTTAAAAACTGAACTAGGAAAAATTGAGCAATTGGTTAACAAAGAACCACTCGAAAGTTTTACCGCATCCAAAGAAGAATATGGTATATTACAAGATGAAGTAAAGAAAAAGAACTTATCAAAATTTATTCTGAAATTCTCCAACACACCATCAATCCATTCACCGGTATACACGCTTCATAATCATTATATACAGTACCAACTTCTCTGTAAAGGTATACTGTAATAAAACCAATTTTTGTTTCACCAAGATCTCCAATTGTGTATGCAATTTTAAATATACGTCAAGAGATTGAACTGGATGGCAGTGACATTGTAGTTGAAGAACAAGATGAATTACAGTTTCGACTTAGAGATCCTGAGAAACATAAAACCAATGATCTTCCTCTTCAAATTGATTTTGAATATACTATAAATAAGTAAAACAACTACAATTTTAGTTTAGTCATGGAGAAGAGCTCGAAGATTAAAGCTGAAAGTCGAGTAAAGGATAAACTTTCTCGCTTAAAAAAAGATGTTAAGGACAAGTATCTTTCACTTCAAAATGATGTTAGACGTCGAGAATTAGATATAGAGAGTAAGTTTAAACCAGTAACAGATTCATTAAATCAGCTTGTAGCTATTGCTAATACAACGTCAACTAAAAAAAGAAAATCAAAAAAGTAAAAAAAGATGTGATGATTCTGAATCAACTGCTACTTCAGACGAAGAAGATGGAGATAGCATCAAAATAATTACACTACTTAACCGCTACTTTGATCCGTTCATTAAACAAAACGTGGATAGAACATTTGGTATAACGATAAGAAATGATAAACAATATTTGGGACGTGAAAGAGTTTTCTTTGATAAAAAGTGGATAAAAGTTGGTGGTGAAAATTTTCCTATAACAGAAGGTCTACTTGAATTGATTCAAAGGAATGTACCCGATCACTCTCTAATCGATTGGAGTGATTTAAGTTCTTATTTGAAATTATTAAATGTTTCAAACGTGCACAAAATAAATTATGCAAGCAATGCAGCTCCGAGAGGAACATAATCTCATAAGTATAAAAATATAATCGAACCCCTTCTTACTGAAGGCATAGATAGAATTATAAAAACAACATATGAGAATGAAGAGGCAAATACCACGATGCATACTGGATATGGCCAAAAGAAACACACGACACCACAAGCCATTTGGAAATTCGAAGGAGGAAACAATATTGAATTTGTCCATTGGAATGAACCAAACAAATTAGTATCAAGACTTAAAAGATTAATTGCATCGAAAGCTGCAGGTCACACAGGACTCGACAGCGAAATCTTTGCAATTGAAGAAGAACTAGGAAATGCAGGATATATTGAATACATATTCAAACATTTGTAAAACAATGCACAGTATGTTAGATATCTTTGTTTAGAAAATAACTATGAACGAAATCAGACGAGATTTGCAAAAGAACTTCATGCACCTCTTATAAAAAAAAAGTTTAAAAGACGACATGTTATTAGCAGAGGAATCGATGACCTCCATGAAGCTGATCTTGTGGACAAGTCAAAACTTGCAAAATGGAATAATGGATTTAAATATTTATTAAGCATTATTGACGTTTACTCAAAATATGCATGGGCAATTCCTCTTAAAACCAAAAAAGGAAGTGAGATTGTAAAAAGTTTAAAATTTGATTATTCTCAAAGTAAAAGATTGCCCAATTATTTTCACACTGATCGAGGAACGGAATTTTATAACAGCGAATTCAAAACATGGTCTCAGAAACAAAATCTAAAGCATTATTCCACTGGGAGCTCCATTAAAGCGAGCGTGGTAGAGAGATTTAATCGAACTCTTAAGGAATCGATGTGGAAAGAGTTCACAACACGTGATTCATACCGATGGGTAAATATTTTGCCTGAGTTATTAGTAAAGTATAATCACAAAATACATCGCAGCATTGGCATGAAACCTATTGATGTAAAAAGAAACAATCAACCTCTCTTGCCAACACAATATAATGAAACTTTAAGAAAACCTATGTATAAAATTGGCGACATTGTAAGAATATCAAAAATCAAGAAACATTTCAGCAAGGGGTATGAAGCTAATTGGAGTACGGAATTATTTACAATTTATAAAGTTCAAAATACTAATCCACGAACATATCTTTTAAGAGATAATAAAAATTTGCCGATATTTGGGGCATTTTATGAAGCAGAGTTACAACGAACAAAACATCCTAATATTTATTTAGTTGACAAAGTACTTCGTAGAAAAGGAACCCGAGCCTTCGTATCTTGGCTAGGATTCGATTCAACTCACGACTCTTGGATTTCGAACAAAAACATATTCTAATTAAAACAATGTAAGTTTTTTTAATTCATCGCAATATTATTATTATTATTATTATATCTATATATTTTCAGCTCACTAAAACCAACACACTCAAGAAAGAAAAGAATGATTGTACTTACCTTCCACACAAGATCACCAGCATATTCAACTCTGCAGACAGCATCTTCAATTCTCAGCATCTTGGCGAAAAAAAAAGAACTACTTACCACTCTAAGAACGAAGATCATACCATTTTGTTTTCACTATTTCGTATTATATAATTAATGTAAACCATAATGATTAAAATAAATATATTTAAAAATATATATATTTCAATATGAATCACCGTTCACTGTCCATTTAGTATAGTATTTGCACTTTTTCTTATTCTTCCTCTTCTCCTTCTTCTTCTTCCTCTTCCATATGCTCTCCATCTTCTTCGCTTTCTTCTCTTTCTTGCACAAGATCTTCAAGACTCACTAGGTCTTTGTATACTCCATTAGGGGGGGGGGGAGTCGCCCTAAATGCTTCCACTCTGGCTAGGATAACATCCAGAATGGTTAACGTTAGCCCGTTAAGCACAAATTCTGTGCAGTAGCGTTCGTCTCTTAGTATCCCAAGAATCTCTACGTCAAAGAAATCCTTCTCTAGCGCAATGAACGATCTGACAATAATTTCCTCCTCCATTTTGGAGGAGGAAGCCATAAAATTACAACCCAACATCCTGGCTTTCTCTGCTAACGTCTTAACCTCTCTCAGATGTTGCATCATCCCAATCAAAGAGTAGCAGAGAGACATGTTGAATTGTAACTACTGCATCATAATAATCTTGCTCTTATATACTATGAAGTTAAAGAAACAAAAAGCTCATTAAACATATCACATAAATGAAACTTTGTGAACTGATATCCAAACTTGTTCTCTCATTAAAATAATTTCAGAGTTCAATAATGATGGCTAAGAATTTAAAACAAACAAGCCAATATTCATTTCATGCAGTCAAAGATATATATATTTGTGTTATAAAACGGTCTATGCAGAATGAGACCACACAGCATGCAAGCACACAAAAATGTTAACTAACAGCTGCACGTCCTATATGGATAAGCAAGCCGGACCCCCACGTTCGGCTCGCTCGCGGTAGCCAAAGAACGATAACAGCCGCGGGCAAAGGTTATCTGCTTCAAGCGGTCAATCTCTTCTTGCTGCTAACACATGCATAGCACTAAGCAAACGCATGTGAATAACCAACTGGCTCTCTATGGGCTTCGCGCCCATACAGTATCATTCAAATGTTAGTACACCTAAAACTTTCCGCTAACAAGACCCCATTTGAACTTTCTTTTCTCATTTTTATCCTATAGACCTGAGAGTAGGTTTACTGGTAGACGGGATAGAGAGCTTTCATTTATGACAAACAAACTTTTTTGTAGAATTAATAGTTTCCAAAATAGTGAGCATTTTTCAAAATTCATTTTCTTTTGTCCTAGAGAAATGAAATTTGGTACAGGGCTAGAGGAGGTCAAGGCCATTCATTTATGTCAAACAAACGTTTTTATAGATTTCCTAATTTTCGAAATATATCCTATTTTCAAAATTAAATTTATTTTGTCCTAGAGAGTTGAAATTTGCTGTGGGGGTTGAACAGATCAAGACCATTCATTTAAGTCAAACAAACTTTTTTGTAACATTCCTAATTTTGGAAATATAGCCACGTGCTCGCTCTAAGGGCCCATGACGTCACCATTAAGTGCATGATGATGCAATATGTCCTCGCGATTACGCAATATCCAAAGTCTAAAGGTGTATACTACTCACGCATTATTCACATTCATGTATCACTTCTTCTCACGCTAGTCGGAAACATCTATCTATTTATGTTACTCAAGGTCGAATTCCTCCGTGTTTCAAATATTAGCTTGCGGGTAAACTCATATTAACCTCTACGTGTACGACGATATGGAACAAAACAAAAACAAGATGTTCAGTGAAAAACATATAGCCTACTTTCTCCTAAATGCATGGGTATTATTATAACTCTTTGTCCTTTTCAAGGAGTAAAATTGAATGTTGGTTGTAGTAGCTTGTTGAAATACAACGTGCTATACGGATATTAAACATGAATATGAGGTGCCCTTTCTAGTGCTACCTCTGTAAAAAATTTCATTCAATCCGGTTTCACCGTGTTTGAATTGATATGGGGAATCGATTTGCACACATTCATGGCCGCTTTCTGCAAACTATTGGGCTGATGACCTTGTTGTTCAGTCAAACGATGCTTCACACAAGAAGGTATGTTGTTGCAAAATTTGGTAAGTTAGAGATCTAATGATTAGGTTTGTCGTAATTTGATTTAAGCTTTTAACATTTGGTAGGCCACCATTCCGTTTCCGTGAAGATGGCGGCGATATAAGACATGACACTGAGGTGCCCTTTGCTAGTGCTACCTCTGCACCAAATTTCATTCAATTCGGATTTACCGCGTTTGAATTGATAGGGGGGATTGATTTGCACACATACATGGCCGCCATATACAAAGAATTGGACTGATGACCTTGTAGCTTGGTCCAAGAATGCTTCTCACATAAAGGTATGTTGTTGCAAAATTTGGTAGAGACCAGATGATTAGGTTGGTCGTAATTGTATTTATTGTATTTAAGCTTTTTAAATTTGCGTGGCCACTATTACGCTTCCTTCAAGATGGCGGCGATATAAAACATGACACTGAGGTACCCTTTACTAGTGCTACCTCTGTACCAAATTTCGTTCAATTCAGTTTCACCGTGTTTGAAAAGATAGGGGAATCGACTTGCACACATACATGGCCAATATCCACAAATTATTGGGCTGATGACCTTGTAGATTGGTCAAAAGAGTCTCTATACATAAAGGTGTTATGTTGCAAAATTTGGTAGAGATCTGATGATTAGGTGGTCGTAATTTGATTCTAGATTTTAACATTTGGGTGGCCGCCATTACGTTTTCGTCAAGATGGCGAAGATATAAAACATGACACAGGAGTGCCCTTTGCCAGTGCTACCACTGTTCCAAATTTCGTTCAATTAGGTTTCACCGTGTTTGAATTGATAGGGGGAATCGATTTGCACACTTACATGGCCGCCATCTGCAAACTATTGGGTTGATGACCTAGTAGTTTAGTCAAAAGTCGCCCGCCATATGAATATATATTGTTGTTGCAAAATTTGGTAGAGATCGGATGACTAAGTTAGTCCTAATTTGATTTAAGCTTTGCCGCCATTACGTTTCCGTCAAGATGGCGGCGATATCAAACATGTCACTGAGGTGCTCTTTGCTATTGCTACCTCTGTACCAAAGTTCGTTCAATTCGGTTTCACCGTGTTTGAATTGATAGGAGGAATCTATTTGCACACATACATGGCAGCCATCTGCAAACTATTGGGCTGATGATCTTGTAGTTTAGTCAAAATATGCCTCCCACATGTATTTGGTAGAGAGCAGATTATAGGGATGGTCGTAATTAGATTAAAGATTTTAACATTTGGCTGGCCGCCATTACGTTTCCGTCAAGATGGCGGCAATTTAAAACATGACAGTGAGGTGCCCTTTCCTAGTGCTACCTCTGTACTGTACCTGTAAATCCGGAAAGTAGCCTGTTGGAATATCCATTGCCCCAGCTGGATCGCCTATTTCTAACAGCACTGGCAAATTACTACCTTAGAAATCGCTCCCAACATGGCCTTTACATACAGCAGTTACAAGAATATTGTGGATCAACAACAAACTAAACGGGGCACTTACCTTTACTTACGTTCTCGGGGACTGGGAATTCAGCTTCGCCTACAATACATCCACAATACTCTACTCCTTATATTTAAAATGAATCACACGCCAACAACAATAAATAACGAACTGAATAAATTTATTAACTAAGGTAAACTAACCTATATAAACAAAATAACAATAAACTAACCTAATAACAAAAGAAAAAGAAAAACACGCAATCATACACACTTCCTTTCTACTACACATCTTATTACAATGCTGTGTTGAAAAAAATATCAGCATTAAATTCTTGGTTTGTTTAGGCCTATGCTACTTAAAAGAAAAACGTTTAAGGAAGGCTCTTACATTCATTGCATCCCGGCAACTGGTTTCATTTACTAGCACGCGTTTGGAGAACGCACGTGCACTGGCCTGTTTCATCAATGAAACACCAGCACCACGCTGCACTCGGAACTAAATACAATTTATACAAGGCGGCGAGTCTTCACTTGTTCCTATTATGTCACACCGTTCTCCAATTCTAACGGTGAATCTTTCTAGCCAGCCCACATCGAGACTGCTTTGTGTGAGTTAAGAATACACGTAAAATTAACATACTGATCTTACAAAAATGCTCATAACTACTATGTTTCTTTAACAATCATTCTGAAAATTTTATACACACTTTCATTCGCACCCCAAAATTGTTCATGACCAATTCGGTTCAACAATTACTCTTAACAGTTGACAATCATTCATACAAAACATCTGCTCACAAAACACACCCTATTCCAGAACATTCGATTAATAAGTCCTACCAAAAATAATTTTACTAATTAAATCATTTTCGAAAAAATATTTACATATAATTTGTTCATAATAATATATACTATTTAGTGTTGCTAACACGTTACTTTCGAGATTCTGGCTTCTCTGTTACAATACAATTCTCAATTTATTATATACACTGGTTTTCCACATAACCATTCTCTAACATTCCGTAGTTTTGATATACTGCTTACACATCGTCTTATATAGGTTTCATTACATTGTTGGTCTAATACAATCGACTGATTAAGGTTAACTGTACGTAATTACATTACTTCGGGTTTAATAAAATATAATAATTGTATTATTGACATGACTAGACAATCGTTCTCTAGTTGTATTTCCGCTAAAACACTTCTGTCAACACAGCTAAAACGTTACTCCACATGAACTGGACTACTTGTATACAACGACTCTTATCATGATCCATACCTTCTTATCAAAGAACCACAATACTTTGACTTCCCTTTAAAATGCAGAACTTCCTTCGCACGAGCACTTCATAGCTCTACAAATCCTCATATAACAATATATAAACAATTATCATCCACTATGTTAAACAATAACCAAAAAGGATTAATTGTTATTGATATTTCTTCTGTAGCAACTTTTCTCAATTAAAGGCATGACCCTCAGTATCATTTCACATGACTACTGATCTACAGTTATACATACTTGTTTTCTTCAAACGAAACTTCCAATTGTAATGAACGATATTAGACTGTCGTGATTGACCTCCTAAAGTTTACTCCACAACAAGATAATTAACTGTTAACTCTTCTGTCGCAATTACATGTAAAAAAATAATACTCCTGTCTCACTTCACTGATCAATCTTTAAATTTTTTATCGTTGTAATATCATGTCGACATAATGACGTGATGTTACACGAATAGTGTAAAATAACACACATGTTATTAATAGTGTCAAATAGAATTCAATCTTGACCGGGATAAACTAGCTTTGAATTCCTAGCCAAAGATTTGAATAATCTTCTATCAAAAGGTATTTCCTCTAACATATTAAATGAACAAAGCTCTCAGCTTTTCAAATAATAAAAAGGTTTGTCAATGTCGTAATGTTTTTCCACTCTACACAAAGAATATTTATAGGGATTAAGACTTCGGTCTTATCAAACGACTAGTATTTCTTAGATCGTCGACAGTTTATGTACAATAATGATATAACAATATCATTCGATCTTTCTTCTGTTCTTGAAGTTTAATGTTGTTACATTACAGTGCTCAAATTAAATTTAAAATTAATTTAATTTGAAGCTATGACACAATGTCAGAATACTTGATTTAAATAAAATTATTAAAATTCGAGAGTCGAAACGACTAGTCTTCTATGAGGCAATATGATTCCTCAAACCAAATTATTAATGTCAGTTCCACAACTGATCCGTAAAATAAAATTGGAAAATAGATGAAAGCCAATCATCTCCTAAATAATCTTGAAGCATAAAAATGTTAGCACACATTTGAAGTGTAAAATACATTAAAACACTGAAATACATGAAATGTGAAAATATGGAGTAAGATCGTTGGATAAGGGGAAATGATGATGACGATGATCGTTGGCTCAGGATGTCACTAATCAAGCTCTATACTAAAAATAAGAGACACTGCTACGTTATTCGAACGAAAACTTGAAGATCTATGTAAGTATTCCCACAATACTTTAGATGTTTCCTCAGTTCAAGATACTGAGATGGATCTGCATTCGAATCTCGGATCTGCGACCTCAGAGATAGGAAACGTCCCTCTCTGGAATTCACCAACATTCGCCTGGGCTCGAACGACATCCTTCTGGCAAATTCTTCTGTGGTTGTTGGGCTACCCTAGCATCTTGACAAATCTCTTCTGTAGAATCTTCATTCTCGGTCGCAAATATGTATCAGCCTCATCATTGGAATAATTTATAGAAATATTCATATAAATGGTGAATGAAATATTTCTATTGCTAATTGATGTTACATTAGTGTTCTTAGACCGACGAAAATGTACAAGATGGACCGTACACTACGTCTGTATTCAAGAATACGTCGTCTAACGAAGTTCCATCGTTGTGTCTTTACTTCTGTTATCGAATATGTCTCTGGCGCATGACTATTTAGTTGATCATATCAACAATGTTAATTATGTTGAATGAAAACACTTGAAGAATAATGATAGTCATTCTGATAATGCGTATATACTGCGCCAATGTTACAAGTTCTTCGCTATTGTTCACTTGAACTGCGTTCGCCAACTTCACAGTGCTATCTAAAATGATATTCAGCTTTATTTCCAGCACATTTGAAAATCTGACTTAACAGGCTTATATTGTCGAAACTGGAAGGTTTAGAACGCTCGACTTTTCACAGAATGTAGTATTCAACCTGTTCTTTATATATATTCGCTTAGTTAAATTCAGATCTCAATTATATAAGAGATATAATTATTTCAATGTTCCTCACAACTTCACATAAAATGGAAGTGCGGGAATCTCCTACGTTCCACCTAGCTTTCCTCGCGTCTCCACAAGTCGACAGTCGTCGCACTCGGACAAGGCATTTGGATCTCGGTTAACCCAGTAAAAGCACATCTTCACTCTTCAAAGACTGCTGGAATAAGGACCACGATCCTTGGATCTCCCCCTCCAAGTCGAAATTTTGGCGGCCATATCGATCTCCCACCATCATTTTAGCGCGTAGATTACTAATGCTTATTACTGCGTAGATTAACCGATCTGTGGTTTTTAAAGTATCAGACAATTTCTTTTAATATTCTCTTCATTACCAAATAAGAAAATCTTCTAAGGGCCTAAATGTATAATTTCACCCAATTATGTAGTTGAAGTTGATCCCGTCTTCTATAAGACATCTTCTCATTGGCTCTGGGCTGGGATCCAATAGATTAATTTATAACAATATTTATGATATTAATTTCCAAACTCACTGTTGCTATGCCACTTTTAGCCTTCTAGAAGCGTCTATTGTGCAATATATCACGTGATCGGGCTCTCCCACGGCCTCGAGCTTGTAACACTACCCTCCTGTGTCACACTTTCAGAATTTATATTTGCTAGTTACATTTTATCATGGGGACGGAAAATACTCTCATTTTGTCCCAGAATAATTCAATTTTCGGGGGCAGTACCAAATGGTGTTCAATCGGTTTTGCTGTGTTTGAATAGATAGGGGGAATCGATTTGCACACATACATGGCCGCCATCCGTAAAGTATTGGGCTGATGATCTTGTAGTTTGATCAAAAGATACATAATGGTATAATGTTGCAAAATTTGGTAGAGATCGGATGATTAGATTAGTCGTCATTTGATTTACGCTTTGAAAATTTGGGAGGCCGCCATTACGTTTCCGTCAAAATGGTGGTGATTTATAACATGACACTGAAGTGCCCGTTGCTATTTCTACCTCTGTACCAAATTTCGTTCAATTCGGTTTCACCGTGTTCGAATTCATAGGGGGGGGCAGACATTCAGAGTATACACACACACTCACACACACACTCACACAGACAGACGAACTCTGTAGATCTCATAAGTTCAAAGTGTTGGAACACTCAACGTCATGCCTGTTTAGTGATTGACAAACAAAGTGAACTCAACCAAGGGCGGTATCGCTTAGGGTTTGATAATTTTATTGCTATTTGAGGCACTGTGTCATTCCCTCTCAAGTCATTTGTCAATTCACCATGGCGTTAGCAGAGAGTCAATTGAAAATGCATATTATTAGAGCAAAAAATACTATTCGCCAAAAGTTCCGTCAATTGAAACGATAAACTCGTCCAGCGACTACAGCTGTTGCATGCTTCTCGTCAAGCCGACCATACTGGTCACGATTGGGAAATTCAACAACATTTAGCACCTCCGCTAGAAGCCATGTTGAAACCCTTTCTCAAGCCATCTGAAACGCTACCTACCGTTTCACAAGCCACTCAGACGCACCCCTAGGACCCTGAGGAAGAGGAAGAGGAACAGGAAGATTTAACTAGTGTTAGCGAAGTTGAGGATGACGAGGAACAAGTGCTTACGCCTCAAAAAAAGGCCTTACCCCTTGCAGAGTTTTTAAGAAAAAAGAAATCCTTGGTCATGGTCGAAACACCTTGCCCTTCCAGATCGTCTCCGTTTTCACAACTCTTGGCCATCACTCAACATAAAGCTCAAATGAAAAACATTTTAATAAAATATTATGGATCAACACTAGAACCCTATCTCATTGATCTATTTATTGGAAACACAGATACCACATATGGTGTTCGCTATGAGGATAATAGTTTTAAAATTGTGGATTCATCCATTAAATTTGCTCGTACAAAAGCTGTCATTAAAACGATCAACTATAAATTAACACCAGGATTGTTAAAGCTGCTATTCTCTCGGACTCCCTCTTCCCAAGATTATACGCCAGAGGACCTTGGTAAATATAAATCCATTTTATAGGACACCCATGCCCACAAAAGACAATATGATCCCACTCAACAAGTGAATGCCAATATATCTCAAAAATATAATAGCATCATTGCAAAAATGTTCCCCACTAGTCAAAGTGGTCGTCGTAAAGTGTCCGCTTCGGGGGTGACATTCAAACCATTAAAACCCCTTGTGGATGTTACCTACTGGGACAATCCCAATAAACTCGTCCAGCGACTACAGCTGTTGCATGCTTCTCGTCAAGCCGGCCATACTGGTCACGATTGGGAAATTTAAGAAATTGAAGAACTTCGAAATGCTAAAATTATTGTTTAAGCCCTCACCCATTAAAATGGGTATTGCTCACGAGTTGCATCGCCCAGCTAGGCGTCACTATCCACGACTTAAGGTGATTTCACGAGGTGTGGATGATTTTTGGCAAGCAGACTTGGTTGAAATGATCCCCTATGCTAGCGTTAACGACGGTGTAAAGCTATATGTTGACCGTCATTGATGTGTATTACAAAATTGCGTTTTTTGAACCTGTGCGTCGCAAGTCTGGTCCACTAGTCACCAAGGCCTTTCAACTTAATTTTCAACAATCCAAACGTCAACCTCAGTTACTACAAACCGACCAGGGGAAATAATTTTTCAACAAAGATTTCTCCAGTTTTCTCAAATCTAAGGATATTCACCATTACATCACGTACAGGAATCTCAAAACCAGCGTGGTTGAGTGGTTGAACCGAACATTGAAAACCCATATGTGGAAAGCGTTTACCGCTCAAGGCTCATATCGCTGGCTGGACTTGTTACCCGAACTTGTGTCACGTTACAATGACACCAAACACAGAACCATTGGGATCAAACCACGACTTGTGACCAAAAATATTCCTCGACTGGATAAACTGTTTAACCCCATAAAACAGCGGACCCTAAACGTCATCGCCTTAACATTGGGGACCATGTTCGTGTGAGCAAATTTAAGTCCGCCTTCGACAAGGGTTACACACCAAATTGGGGGACTGAACTATTTCGAATTCGTCAAGTCAACCTAAACAGCCCAGTCTCCTATTTACTCGAGGACCTCAACCATCAACCCATAAAAGGCAGGTTTTATCTCCAAGAAGTATAAAAGAGAGCGTTTCCAAAACATTACCTTGTGGAAAAAGTGTTGAAACAAAAACGAAATAAACTATATGTAAAATGGTTGGGATTTAGCTCAGCCTTTAATTCTTGGATTAATAAATTACATGTTGTGTGAACCTGTGTGCCTTGTATTTATTTATTCACTCATGTTGTACTTAACCTATATCCCTGTGTGCGTGTGTGTACAGTCCTCAGCTCTTCATGTATTATGAGCAATACATATTTCTTTCTCTCTTCACCTATGTTGTCTCTTACACCAACTCTCCCCCTCTCCTTCCCTTCACCTCCCACCACTGTCAAAACATGATGTGACTTGTTAGCTCTTATCGTGTACGTGCGCAGCTAACGTTCAAGGTGAACACCTGTGTGTTAAGTCATATTACGCATGAACTTGCATTTTCTCACGTATGAACCAAAACAGGATGTGACTTGTTTCACAAGGAGGACGGAAATAATGTCATCTCACACGTGTTCACATGTATTTCGTCACTTTCCTTTCATATCATTATCACATTGTAGTAGTGAGGGCTGGCGAACAACATCAGTTCAACACACTGCTTTAGACACAAATGTAGTTTGGCCCTTTGGCACAATTTGAATAAATTCATGGGCTAGTCCGTAGGGACCAGTCCAAAAGGACCCGACCAAAGGGACCTGTCAACAAGGACCCGTCAACAAGGACTCGTCCATAGGGACCCGTCAACAATGGCCCGTCAACAGGGACCTGTCAAAAAGCACTCGTCCACAGGGATCCGCCAACAATGACCCGTCAACAAGGATCCGTCCACGGGGCTAGTCAATAGGGATCAGTCCAAAGGGACAAATCAACAGGGATCAATCAAAAGGGGCTCTGGCCTCAAGACCTAACATGCCCCTGTTTGATTATTGGTTTGCCTATCGACAAGCGTCACTTGGAATACGTTTTGAACACCCCTCATGGGTTGGGTTAGGTTAGGATACACTACAGCCGCGATCTTTAAAAAGCCTGCCCACTTACAAAAGCTATGAGTGGGCATGCGTAAAATAAAAAACAAGCATGTTAATTCATATTGGCTTTTCACGGTACACATGTCACTTGTGCGGAACAACGTTTAAGTTCATATTAGCATTCAAACTCCCAAATGTCGCACTTGAAAAGCGAGATTTTCTAAAAAATTACAATTTCACCCCCTCTAGTACTGGTAGGTTTTATTTTGGGGTGGAAATATGTTGTCCATTGGAAAGGGGGTGTCAGACCGAGTTCAACGATATCTCATTCGTTAGATTCCGACTCTGCGTTCGATAGATATCGCACCGCCGCCATCTTGTAGGTGGAAAGCCGTAGGTGGTGCCAGAACACACGAAAAACGACTACTCCCGACAGGTGGATGTGACCCTCAATGAGACTTGCAGTTTATAGTGACTGTCTGTATAAATTCTACTCCAGTTGACAATCTCTATTGTCATGCAGGAATTGCTCCACCTTGTATTCGAAGAGAGATTGCTGCGGACAAGGAGAGGGGTAGAGAGGAGCAACAAAGCAACACCTCCAGTTCAGAGAATAAAGTCAAGTAAAAGCTTCCTACGAACGTCTAAGGAACTAACTGGATCACCTACTTAGCGAGAGTGCGGTCTTGGAAAGCCAAGGTTGCCGTCATCCCAGGACAAATGACAGTCTCAGAACGTTTGCCACCTGGCTGTCATGAAGACTAGACCGTGTGGAAATCCTTGAACAGACTGAGTACAGGAGTGGGCAGATCCAAAGGCAAATTAGCAAGATAGGGCTATATCAATTCCAGCAACATCACATGTGACTGTGGTGAAGAACAAACTATGCAGCATATGCTCCAGTGTCCATTGTGCCCATTTTCCTGCACCAAAGATGATCTTTTTAATGCCACACAAAATTCAATTGATATTGCTAGTTTTTAGGTAGATTTCATTAAAAAGCTAACTACTGCAATGAGTACTGTCCCCGAATTCGTATAAAGAGATACGAGGAGTTGATATGAAAGGCAGCCTTAAAAAAAGAGAGCATTTGATTAATATTGGAAGAATGAATTTTGGAACAGGTCCATTACACAAGCTTTATGTCATGAAGTATTGCCCAACAAGAAGCTTGTTAGCTGAATGTAATCTCCTCCTAGAAAGGGCGGATTTGATTGGATCATCCATTCGAGATAGACCATAGCCGGTTCTTGAAGAAAAAGGAACGGGATTGGAAGATCCAGTGAGCGAAGTTAGAAATGGAATGTTTTATTTTGTCTAGTAGGCTATTTAATGCATTTGGAAGCATTGACCTTGGGAAATAAAATGAAGACATTAATTAAGTTATAATCAGGAAATGTTGTCTGTGGATATTAACGCCCGAAGTATGTATGAGGATATTCATGTCCGAGTTTGGGTAGGCAGCATTGAGTAAGGAACAGGTGCTTCGAGAAGGCGACAGAAGGATGACGTCAGAGTGTGTCAGGTGACGTGAGGGAGAGTCTACTTTGTCAGAGAGAGGAGAGCAGAGTGCGGCGGAAAGGCATTACGACAGTGGTTGTTCGTCTGTGATGTTTAAGGAAGTGATATGAACGTGTGAAACACCGTGTCTAAATGTGCTAATGTATTGTGAAGCACGGAAGTCTGTGTGATTTTGAGTGGGTTTTGGAATATTCCACGGTAAAGACCGGTGGCATGGGGAGACAATGAATTGTCAGTCAGTACTGTGTAACGTATTCGTGGAGAAAAGGGAAATGTGAATATACTTTTTGAAAAGTACTGAACGTGTATGTTTGTAGGGAAACGCCTTGAGACGCGTTACTTCGGAACGATATGTTCGAGGAGGTAGTGGTGAGCAATAAAATGGAGAACATTATGGACACGTGGCCGGAAGGAGAATGTGATTTATCAGAGGAAGTTATGGTATTTTGTTAAATTATGCTGAGGGAAATGCGGCCTACATCATGAAAGTGAGAATTTCTTCGAGTGGAGTCACTTAGAACGATATGCGGAAAAGCAAAACTCACATAGCCACTTCAAAAATGCACATCTAATAGAGAACATTATGAATTTTGGCCAACACAAGTTCGGGAAGGAGACTACACGATTTTCTGGAGGGACGAGAAGAAGAAAACGCCAGGACGAAGACCAGGGTTCGAACGAGGTATCTGTCAGGGGGCGAACCGAATGCCGTGGCAACCAGGCCTTCTCAAGATCTCGGATGGCCGATAGCAGGGAACGAGCAGTTTCTAGGTGGACTCGGGAAGGAGGCTCGTGGTTTGAAGCGAGGCTACCCAGATGTCAGCCGTGTGAATTGGAAACCAGCGCCTGTTCTGAACGTGAATGGATCTTCACATTGTTCGTCTCCGATTCAGCTGAATGTAAGACAAGCTTTTCAATATTTGTAGCCCCAGTTCGTAGTTCTATGTTCTTGTAGATGCTTTGCGTGATCATTTTATTTCAGTAGAATTTTTGTTAAATAGTTGGTTTAGATCTTGTGGTCAGTCATTTTATTCATCGAAGCAAGTTACGGTGTGCTTTTAGTGGGCTAGTAAGCCTCAGTTCCAGCATGTTTGGGGATCTTTGCAGGCGAGTTAACTGCTTGCTGACCGTGCTTGGGTTAGTGGAGTCCTCGTTTCGATTATTACCGCTGGCTTTTACCATTGTAAGATTTTTTTTTCTCAGATTTGAATTTTCGACCTTTTGGGTTTCGCTATAATTTATTTTCGGATTTAAGAGTTTTCCGGGATGAACAGTTTCTTGCGCACTTCGCTTCTTTGCATCTTTTTCTTATTTCCGCACTGTTGCCACTTCGCAGCTTCAGAGGAGTTAGTTTTTGAAAAATTGCTTTCGAAAATTAGATTTTCTTAGATTTTGAATTTTGAGATTTAGCTATTTGATCTTCGATGATTCTTTTCATATTGTGTTGTTGCACTATTATCTGACTTTACCATTTGAATTATTTTCGCTATTTTAAATTTTGAATTGTTTTGGATTTTGAAATTTTCACTCTGAAAATTTATTTTATTTTGATATTGGAATTTGAATCAAATCTTTCCTCGGATTTTCAGAAAATCCCGATCAATTTTGATTTTGAGAAATTTGGGACTTCAATCCTGACTTGAGATTTTCCAACAAGATTTTTTTTTTCAAATTTTCTTCGAAAGTTTAATTAATTTTCAGTTTTGACTTTTAGAAAATGTCTCGTTGATTTAAAGTTGGTTGCTATTCTGATCGTTCAGATGAAGAGTTCTTTCGAAAACAATTTTGAATTATAAAATGTAATGATGATTCGAGTGATGTTCTCGACTGTTGTTATTGAGTGACACAGTGTATATACATAATTCTTCTTCTTCTTCTTCCTTCGATTTTGGCCTACTGTGGACCACGGAAAACAACTGATTTGTTGGTTAGTCTTTATTTTCTTCTCCCAAAATTTCTTCATCCTTTCGCTGTGGTTCCTCCTCCTCTCATCTGACCAGGTGTTTTTGGCCCTTTTACATTGCTTTTCCTGGAACCCCTTGAATTTATCAATCTTAGCTCGAAACACATCTCTATTCCAAATGTCTTCTGGATTTATCCCCACTTCCTCCATGTCTTTTCTCGTTTCCTCTATCCATAATGTAGTTGCCTTGATCTTGGTGATGTAGTTAAAGATTCTCTTCGTTAGTCGACTCTCGCTCATTCTCATGAGGTGTCCATAAAACTTCAATCTCCTCTTACGGATGGTGTCTGTGATTTTCTCTGCCTGTCTGTAGAGATCTTCATTTCTCCTCTTCCTCCATGTACCATCTTTTTGTTTTTCAGGTCCTAGGATCTTTCTCAAGATTTTCCTTTCCTTCTTCTCTAAATCCTTGATTTCCCCTTTCTTATTCAATATCAAGCATTCTGAGCTATAGAGTCCCTCTGGCTTGACAACCGTGGTATAGTGTCTTATCTTTGCCCTGTAGGATAGAGTTCTCTTGTTGTATCTATTTTGTACTAATTTATAGGCTAGCTCCATCTTTCTAGCTCTTCCTCTATTTGCTTATTTATCAAGTCCATTCGGCTGGATCCATTCTCCAAGATATTTAAATTTATCAGCTCTCTTGATTTTCCCATATCTTGTTTCCAGATGCTTTCTTTATTGTGTTTGTACTCCATGTACTCTGTTTTTAGCCTATTTTCAATTTTGAAAAAATAGGCTTATGAGATCACCTTTTGTCCGTGTGTGTGTGCGTGTGTGTGTGTGTGTGTGTGTGTGAGAGGTGTGTGTGTGTCCCCCACTAATAAAATCTAAACGGCTGGAGCGATTTCAATGAAACTCGGTAAGTTTATAGCACTATTCCCGGCGACCTCCACCGTGCCCTTCAAATTTTGTCACGTCTCACCAATCCAACATGGCGGCTGTGCGAATTATTTCACTTGCATTCAATATCTCCGAAACTATTACCGATATCGCCCTGAAATTGTGTACGGTGATAAAGGGCACTACTAGAAGTTCACCTATGAGACTTTCAAAAACCTGGTGACTACAAAACCAACATGGCGGCCAAGCGAAGTTGAGATATTTAAATAGACTTTTCTCGCGATTTAAATATCCAAACGTAATGAAACTTGGTACAGGAAATGTTTATACACATTGTAATGCAATGGAGTCTAATTTAGTTCAATTGTTTACATAACCTCGAAATGGCGGCTGTGCGAAATATTTAAACTGATATTCTATATCTCCGAAACTATTACAGATATCACTCTGCAATTTTGTACGATGATAAAGGGTACTGATACAAGTTTACCTATGTATATTTCATAAACCTGTAAAGTACAAAACGAACATGGCGAATTTGAAATATTTTCTCGTGATTTAACTCTCTGAGCGCAGTGAAATGTGGTACAGTAAATGATTTTGCACATTGTAATGCACTGCCATCTAATTTAATTCAATTGTTTACATAACCTCAAGATGGCGGCTGTGCGAAATTTTAAAATTAAGTTTTTATTTCTTGTGTCGTAATCATGCGATCGAAGTGAAAGTTTGAATAATGAACTTAGGCAATAATTGTCCTTGAATGGTACATAATTCTATAGCCTATACATATAACCATCCTAAATGGCGAGCTTCCGAAATATTTAAACGGTTGTCAATATTTATGAATCTTTTCAGGAATCAAACTGACAATTTTTATGTTCATAGAGGCTATGAACATATGTTCACCTATAGGACTTTCAGTAACCTGGTGAGCACAAATTCAACATGGCGGCGACGCGAAATATAAATATTTAAATGGACGTTTCTCGCGAATTAACTATCCGAGTGCCGTGAAACGTTGCACGTTAAATGCTTATACAAATGTTGATCCACTGGCATCTAATTTATTTCAATTGTTTGCATAATCACAAGATGGCTGCTGTGCGTAATTTTAAAATCTCGTTTTTACTTCTTGTGTTCTAATCATGCGATTGAAGTTTGATTACCACACGTACACGATAATCTTAATGTAATAGTACAACAATAAAAATCCAACCTGGCGACCATCTGAAATATTTAGACGGTCCTGAATACCTACGAATCTGTTACAGCAATTAAACCGAAATTTTGTATGTTGATAGAGGCAATTAACATGAGCAGGATATATGAAAATAGGCTGTATAGTTCTTCACGGAACTACTTGTTTCGTAGAAGATCCTGAGTCCAGTCTTCTCAGCTATTTCATGTAATTTTTGAAGCATTATTCGAGCTTCGTCTTTTCCTTTGGCTAGCAATGCCATGTCATCAGCAAATGCTAAGCAATCCACCTTTACACCTTGCTTTTTTTGTTCCTAAACAGATTCCTTCTATACCTTCTTCTTTTATTGCTTTCCTCCATAGTCTCATTATTTTTTCCAGGACGATGTTAAACAAAATTGGTGATAGTCCGTCTCCTTGTCTGACTCCTGTCTTAATCTCAAAAGCCTCTGAGATTTCTCCTTGAAATTTTACTTTGGAGACGGTTTCTGTTTGTGTCTGTTTTATAATTGCCCGCGTTTTGCCATCTATTCCAAATTCCTCCAAAACATTGAAGAGTGTCTGCCGGTCGATGGAATCATATGCTTTTTTGAAATCAATGAACACAACTACGGTGTTTTTGCTTCGTAGAGCTCTTACTCTCAGAATACTTTTCAGACCAAAGATCTGTTCCACACAGGATCTTCCCTTTCTAAAGCCCCCTTGATATTCACCTATTTGATGATCCACCTGTTCTTCTACGATGTTTAGCAACGCCTTGGAAAGTACTTTGTAAGCAATAGATAGTAGCGAAACTCCCCGGTAGTTGTTTGGGTCAGTCCGATCTCCCTTCTTATGGAGCGGATGTATAAGTGCGCCTTTCCAGTCTTTGGGTATTTGTTCATTTTCCCAAATATCACAGATTAGACGGTGTAAGTTCTCCGCTAGCTTATCTCCTCCAATTTTCCACATTTCAGCTACTATACCATCTTCTCCTGGTGCTTTGTCGTTTTTGAGTTCTTTAATGATTTTCTGTATTTCTATGAGGCTTGGTGGTTTAGACTGTGGATTCATCTTTGGTGGCTTCTCGAACTTCAGTTTTTCCAGTGGTTCCTTGCAGTTTAACAGGCTTTCGAAATACTTGGCCAACAGGTGGCAATTTTCGTTGTTACTCAATGCGAGTGTACCATCCTTCCTTTTAAAACATAGACTTGGAGGTTGGTATTGTTGTAATTCTTCCTTAAAAGTTCTGTAGAACTTTCTGGTGTTATTTTTCTTGAAGTCTTCTTCTATACTTTCTAACCGGTCTTTATCATATTGTCTCTTTTCTCCTCTGATGATCTTGGCAGTGGCTTTCCTTTGTTGACTGAAATCATTCCAATTTTCCTTCGTTGGGTTGGAATACCACCTCTTCCATGTCTTCAGCCTCTCGTCAACAGCGTTGTCACATCGTATGTTCCACCACCTGTGTTTCTTTTTTCTTTTTCGCTGCCCCACGTTTTCGACCGCTTTAGTTAACGATTCTCTAATTTCTTCCCAGTTATTCATTTCCAACTTTCACAGGTTTTCTTGATAGATATTTTTGTTTTGTTTCAGAATTTCCGTGTCGATCCTTGGTTTCCTTTTACCTCTCTTTTGATGCCTATTCGGTTGAAATTTTACTTTAATTTCTGACAGAAAGTGGTCTGTGTCGATTTTCAAACTTTTTCTCACTTTTACGTTCATGATCTCGCATCTATTTTTTGTTGTAATTGCAACATGGTCAATTTGAAATTCGCCTAATATTGGATTGGGCGAAATCCATGTTTTCTTCTTCTTTGGGAGGGCTTTGAAGTGCGTAGACATAAGTTTTAGGTTGAACTGCTTACAAAAGTTGATTAATCTCTCGCCGTTTCGATTTGTTCTGTTATGTGCAGGATATTCTCCAACAATCCTTTTGTATTTTCTTTCTTTTCCTATCTGGGCATTGAAATCACCAACCAGGATTTTTACATTTCCAAGGGGAATTTTTGATGTCTCATCTTCGAGTGTTTCCCAAAAGTCTTCCACTTTCTCCATGTTCCTTTTATTGTCTTGGTTAATGGAAGCGTGGGCATTGATGATTGTGTAGGATTTGTTCCCTGATCTGAATGATAGGAATGAGATTCTCTCCGACGGTGAGCTAAATTTTGTGAATGAATTCATTAGGCTTTTCTTGACCACGAAAGCTGTTCCAAGAATTGGCAGTTTCCCATTTGAGATTGTATACCCGGGTTTGCCCTTGTATATTCTAAAGCCATCCGACTCCATTGTGTCTTCATCCAGAAATCTCGTTTCTTGCAACGCTAGAATGGATATGTTTCTTTCTTTCAACACTGTAGTCAATTGTCTCATTTTTCCTGTTTGACGGAGTGTGTTAATGTTCAGTGTTCCAAGCAGATGTTTTTGTTTAGATCTTATTTTCTGTGATGGGGTTCCAGGAAGCTCCGACTCTTCCTTACATGACGATCCAAGCTCTTCAGAATCCAAAGGCCTGGTTGCACCACTCATGGTGGTGGTGGATTTCCGTTTCCGGCTGCCCCCTGGAGTAGTTGTCCTTGAAGACGTTTCCATCATGTCAATTGTTGAAGTCATTGAGAAAACAGGAAATCCTGTTTTCGGAAATAGAACTGAGGTTGTAAGCCCCAGAGCCCTTTTCTCTCGGGGTGGGTCCCCAAGCCTTTGAGAATCCCTTCTCTACCCACAAGGCAGTGGTTCCAACTGATCAACCCCACTTGGGAGGGATTGCCTCTTCCGCCAATTCCGCCGTACTGATGATCATCATCTCCTCCATCATTGCCGTTGAGGTCTTCACCGCAACCCTGGTAAGGGGCCCTCACAAGGTACTATCACCCGGAGCCAGGTGAACCAAGGTTTTTTTGTGAGGTGTTACTCCTCAATCACTCCTCCTTTGTCCTGGCTTGTGACAGGCAGAGCCTGGCTTCCCCATGTGGGGCCCAGGTTGGCGGAGTTGTATATACATAATTATTTATTTAAATGTTTACTGAATATAGTGCACACATAAGTGGAAAATGTTTTTGAGTTGACACTCACAATCAATGAAACTTGAAACGGATTATAGTTAGAATTATATCGTGCTTAGTTAACACGCACTAGGAGATCGTCATTCGATCTGTAACTGCTATCGCTTATGAAGCATATTTAAAATTAGTATCAACGTCATTGAATTACTTATAACTTGAGGGAGAGTTGGTCTTTTTTTTGTTAGTGTTGGATGGTGGTGTTTACATTGAAGAGGTGTGCGATAATACCATTTTTTTTTTTGTATTTCGAAGGTCAACCCCTGTAAGGGACGTTATGTCCTGGGAACCTTTCCTCTGTCAATGGTTGTTGTTGTTATTTGGGGCTGCGTTTGGTATGTGATTTGGATTGCAGTCTTGTTAGTCAGCTGTGAGCTGTGATTGCCGTTCGTTGGAACGTTGAGTTATTAGGGTTTGTGGAGTTTATTTCGACTGCTGTTAGATTACTTTTACTGTGTTTGAAAACAGTATTGCTTTATATTCGTATTGTAGGACCATTTTGGTTGTGTTTGATGTTTGTCTGGTAGACTGTCGCGTTCATCTAGATCAGCTGGGTTGGCGATACCGGGGGCTCCAAAAGTTTGGTATTCAAGACGTTGATACTAATTCAGTTATATGATTATTGTTATTGTTTTTGAAGACTGGATAAAACAGGGGCTCAGTGGATAGCATTCTCATCTTCATTGGTCGGAACGCTAACCATAGTTTGCCTGTTAACCTCGATGTTGATCACCGTCTGTTAATATTGATGAATAATAGGTCTATGTAGATTAGTGGAGGAACATTGGTGTAGATACTGTCCTAGAATGACACATATATAATTATAATTAGGTAATTCTTAAATTTTTGTAACTTGAATTAAAATATATTTCGGTAATCCAATGAAGAATAAAACTCAGGATCTATGTATAGAGTAATATTTTGATACTGTAAATAGTGAGAGGCCGTCTCTATTTAATTATATTAAGGGGGTTGTTTTTTCTTCTCTTCTCGCTCTTCATAAATATTTTTTTTATTAATCCTGATAAAAAAGGCATTGCGATAAGTTAACAATTTATTTATTGTTGATCTTTAAGACGTTATTTTTTTGTGTAATTTAGCTGACGTTATGTCAGAGTGTGTGCCATAAGACATCAATTGTAATTACATTCAGTTATGGATCTTCGATTTAATTATATCCATTTTTGCGGTGTCTTCTCTTTTCTGAATAAAATTTGGGCACGCATTTGCGTATGCTTATACCATTTCCAACTTCCTCTTGCGTTGTGTTTTTATAGATAGTGGGAGGTTAGGAACATGCCATGGTTATTATAGCGGCTTGAACCATTTTATTTATTCCTTTGTCCCTGTTACGCCCGTGTAAATGAGAGTCTTGCGCTCAGGAGTGTGTTGTCGCTGATCATGTGGAGGATTAACCATTGCGTGTTGAATATGTTCGACTGATATGTGTCCACGATTTGCAGAGTGTGTGATGCCGGGTATTACGGTATGTATTTTTAGCCGGGTTACTGCCGATGGTATTTGATCCGCTGCCTTCTTGGATTGTGGCATTCACGACACTGCTGAAATCGGGTACAGTACCTTGTTTCGACTTCCAGAAAATGTCGACATATCTTCGCGTTTCACATCCCCCAGACCCCAAAACCACCGTCAGTTCAAAAGTTTATATATAATTTATGTATGTATATATATATATATATATATGAATATCAGTTTCTTGCGGACACGATAACTGCCGTAATTTTGCACCAATCACTTTGAATTTTTACCGAATATGTAGGCTATTCCTATAAAATCTCGGTCGAGTTCGTTACTGGGCTAAATCGGTCGAAGGGGGTGAAAATGGGGGGCCTTTTTCGAAAAAGTGAAATATTGCTATAACTCTCTTAATATGTGAAATATCAAATCCCTTCAAAGTTCATACTATGTGTCGGATAAAGCCCAAAAATGTATGTTTGAAAAGTTTTTTATAGCATCAACCATTGACCAAAGGGGTGGGAAAAGTGGGTTTTTCGGGAAACATTAATCATATCTCTCTTAATAGGCACAATATAAAAACCGTAAAAAATGTTCAATATTCTCCTAATAATTACCTAAAACTTTTGTCTGAAAGAATTTTTGATATGACCCACCATTACGCCAAGGGATGAGAAAAATGATTTCGGAATTATAAGAAAATGCCAAGAGCTATCAGAGGTTGCCATGGCAACACTAAAAAATTGATGAGGGATGAGCCATCAGACGTTGCCATGACAACGCACTTGCACGAGATCAGATTCAGATTTCCATTTGACTAAGTGTGAAGCGGCGTCGGTGAAGTAACTGGTAGCATGCTGAACTTCTATGCCCAAGGTCGCGGGTTCAAAGCCGGCCGAAGTAGTCGGATTTTCTAAGAGCGCTAAAAAACCCTCAGTATGCAATCCTTTGGAGAGGAAGTTCCAACGTTCGTTGCGAGTTGCTAGTTGCGGTGGCATCTAGTAGCCAAGTTCACAGCTAGTTGTCGTTGACGGTAGTATCTGGTAGCACATTAGGAACTACTGCTTGAAACTGACCGTCTGCAGTCCTTACCTGAATTACAGACTAATACAGCCATCGCAATTCACACCGTTTATCAGACAGATTCTCCAC
Organism: Meconema thalassinum; assembly: GCA_946902985.2. NCBI lineage: Eukaryota > Metazoa > Arthropoda > Insecta > Orthoptera > Tettigoniidae > Meconema > Meconema thalassinum. The sequence goes on from OX336397.1 coordinate 152,547,872, forward strand.
TCACCCAAAGTACACGGGGTTACATGACCGCGTTGTCGCAGCCCCTAAACTGAGGAACTAACCAACATCTCTGCGGGAGATAAAATTTTGCGTGAAGAAGTAACAGACTGTTAGATAGTTACACATCAGTACCAAATTTTGCGTAAGGACATTGTGATCACTAGTATAAAAATGAACACCAAATGACAAGAAAGTTACCATCCCCATAAGACAATAATGTGATAACAAGATGTTCAGTAAAGAACATATAGCCTACTTTCATCTAAATGCATGGGTATTGTTATAACTCTTTGTCATTTTCAAGGAGTGTAATTCAATGTTGGTTATAGTAGCTTGTTGAAATACAACGTGTTATACGAATATCAAACATGAATATGAGGTGCCCTTCGGTAGTGCTACCTCTGTAAAAAATGTCATTCAATTCGGTTTCAACGTTTTTGAATTGATATGGTGAATCGATTTGCACACATACATGGCCGCTATCTGCAAGCTATTGCGCTGATGACCTTGTCGTTTGGTCAAAAGATGCTTAACACATAAAGGTATATTGTTGCAAAATTTAGGAGAGATCAGATGATTAGGTTGGTCGTAATTTGATTTAAGCTTATAAAATTTCGGTAGCCGCCATTACGTTTCCGTCAACATGGCGTCGTATAAAACATGACACTGAGGTGCCCTTTGCTATTGCTACCTCTGTACCAAATTTGGTTCACTTCGGTTCACCGTGTTTGGAAAGGGGAAATCGATTTGCACACATACATGACCGCCATCCGCAAATTATTGGGCTGATGACCTTGTAGTTTGGTCAAGAGATTCTTCGTACATATAGGTATAATGTTGCAAAATTTGGTAGAGATCGGATGATTAGGTTAGTCGTAATTGATTTAAGCTTTGAACATTTGTGTGGCCGCCATTACATTTCCGTCAAGATGGCGGCGATATAAAACATGACATTGAGGTGCCCTTTGCTAGTGATACCTCTGTACAAAATTTCGTTCAATTCGGTTTCACCATGTTTGAATTGATAGGGGGAATCGATTTGCACACATACATAGCCGCCATCCACAAATTATTGGGCTGATGACCTCGTAGTTCGGTCAAAGATTCTTCGTACATAGAGGTATAATGTAACAAAATGTGGTAGGAATCAGATGATTAGGTTCTTCGTAATTTGATTTAAGCTTTCAACATTTGGGTGGCCGCCATTATGTTTCAGTCAAGATGGCGGTGATATAAAGCATGACACTGAGGCGCCCTATGCTATTGCTATCTCTGTACCAAATTTCGTTCAATTCGGTTTCACCATGTTTGAATTGATAGGGGGGGGGGCAGAAATTCAGAGTTCACACACTCACTCACAGACACACACAGACTCACACACACACACACACAGACGGACGCACATTTTAGCCTATTTTCAATTTTGAAAAAATAGGCTTATGAGATCACTTTTGTCCGTGTGTGTGTGCGTGTGTGTGAGGTGTGTGTTTGTCCCCCCCCCTAATAAATTCTAAACGGCTGGAGCGATTTCAATGAAACTCTGTAAGTTCATAGTACTATTCCGGGTGACCTCGACTGTGCCCATCAAATTTGGTTATGTCTCATCAATCCAACATGGCGGCTGTGCGAAATATTTCACCAGCATTCAATATCTCCCAAACTTTTACCGATATCACCCTGGAATTTATTACAGTGATAAAGAAAACGACTAGAAGTTCACGTATGTGACTTTTGAAAAACTAGTAACTACAAAACCAACATGGCGGCCACGCGAATTTGCGACTTTTAAATAGACGTTTCTCTCGATTTAACCAACCAAACGCAATAAAACTTGGTACAGTATATGTTTATACATATTGTAATGCACCGACATCTAACTTGGTTCATTTGTTGATATAACCACAAGATGGCAGGTGAGCGAAATATTCACCCGGCATTCTATATATCTGAAACTATTAGCTGTATCACCCTGACATTTTATACGGAGATAAAGGGCACTACTGGAAGTTCACCTACAAGACTTTCAAAAAGCGGTTAACTACCAAACGAACATGGCGGCCAAGCGGAGTTGAAAATTTTAATTAGACCTTTCTCGCGATTTTATATTTCAAACGCAATGAAATCTGGTACAGGAAATATATATACACATTGTAATGCACTGGTATCTAATTTAGTTCAATTGTTTACATAACCTCAAGATGGCGGTTGTGCTAATTTTAAAATTAAGTTTTTATTTTTTGTCGTAATCAAGCGATCGAAGTGAAAGTTTGATTAATAAACCTACGCAATAATTTTCCTTCAATGGTACATGACTCTATGGCCTATACATTTAACAATCCAACATGGCGACCATCCGAAATATTCAGACGACTCTGAATATCTACGAATCTATTATAGCAATCAAACTGATTTTTTAATGTTCATAGGGGCTATGAACGTAAGTCCTCCTATAGGACTATAAATAACCTGGTGATCACAAATCCAACATGGCGGCGACGCGAAATATAAATATTCACATGGACGTTTCTCGCAATTTAACCATGCGAGTGCAGTGAAACTTGGTACAGTAAATCCTTTTACGAATGTTAATCCACTGGCATCTAATTTATTTCAATTATTTCCATAACCACAAGATGGCAGCTGTGCGAAATTTTAAAATCTCCTTATTACTTCTTGTGTCCTAATCATGCGACTGAAGTTTGAATGCTACACGTACACAATAATCTTCATGTAACAATACCTAACTCTAGGACCTACATATATAAAATCCAACATGGCGACCATCCGAAATATTTAGTCTATTCTCAATATCAACGAATCTATCACAACAATCAAACTGAAATTTTGTATGTTGTTAGTGGCTGTTAATATAAGTAGGATATATGAAAATAGGCTGTATAGTTCTTCACGGAACTACTTGTTTTGCCCTGTGTTGATCTCATAAGTCTACTTTCATTTTTTGCAAAAATCAAAAGTAGGCTAAAAATATGCATACAAAAACAAGAAAAAAATTTAATTATCCTCCAATTGTAAAATATTTTTTTGCAATAAATTAGGTCTGATCCTCCTACGTAAACCTGCATATTTTGCCTATTATAGCCTATCCCCTAGTTTGCCCGATGAAATCTTCCTGCGCCTTCCGGAGTGCCGAGAGGATTTTTTTTTGTCGAGATTGGTGTGAATTGCTTTTAAATTTATTTGTGTTCTGTTGTTTACTATGCATAATTGAACTGTGTATATGGTATTTCTGATACGATAATAATAATAATTGCAGATATTATCGGGTGCCATTGCTTTGTTACCTTTTTTCGAGCGTATGGCTAAGTCACTTCCGCTACTGAGAATTCCTGAGTGTGGCTCGTAGATTCTAATCTGTACTTATGTCCATCAGTGAGAGGAGACCCCGGGAGTGGTCTCCCCACATTTGATTGGGTATATTTCCTGGAAGACGTGAAATTTTTCATTTTTGAGCCTTGAAGGGGCGTTCTCTGTGTCCCGTAAAACCCAGGCTCCTTCCTAGGCCATATATTGGTTTCCGGTTTCTTTGAGTTTCGTTTTGTATACTTTGCGACTGTCTGAAGACTCCTTCAAGTGATCTGCATGGCCCGACTTCCTTGCTCTGTGAAGGGGTGAATAGTGTTGTGTTTGGTGCTTCATAACATCTTCCGCTGATCCAGAGTTGAGCTGTTCACGTTTGTGAAATTGCCAGAAAGATGGCGGATTTGAAGATATGTCCATAGTTTCTAATCTGGTATCCATATTATCCCCTTTGACGTATTATATCGCTGATTTATTCTCGGGTCGTTAATCTTCATTTGTTCTGACTAATGTTTCCTTGCTGATTTTGTGCTGCGATTTGGGGCTGTGCTCCAAGCGGTATCCATGTGAAGGACACGGTAATTGGCAGGTGTTTTCTTAATACTGCAGCATTATCTATTTTCCGGTCTGTTTGTTGTAGTCTTTTCAAATTTGTGAGAATTAGATCAACTGTGCTGCTGCAATTCTGAGAGAAGTAGGTTTTATCGCATTTATTATTTGTTAAAGAGAGACCTTCCTCTTCCAAATGTGAAATAACAGCATATGCCTTTTCTTGTATTATATCAATGCGACTATTCAGATCGCCAGCTATTATTACAGTCCCCATTTTATTTAAAATGTTTAAGACCTGGCTCTCTTCGGTAATAATATATTTTAATTCTAGCTCTGGTTGGAAATATACGGCCACCATGGCATTGGATTTGGTCTTTGCAGCCAGAAAGTTGTCTGTATCGTGAATGATGCGAAATGGACATAACCAAGGTTTTAGAGGTATGGTTATTCCTCCTTTGTGAGGTGAAGGAACGTATTGTACTGGTTGGGAGAAGACCAATCTTTGGTGAGGAAAGTCTCTGTTAGAACAATCACATTTTTGTCACCTAAAATATTGTTATTTATATGTTGGAAAGCCGTGCCTAGGCCTTCGACGTTGCAATGTAGGGCAAATGGAATGAAATTCCCAATCAACCACATAGGGAAAATGTTGTAGATTAAGGAAAAAGGTTGGGAGCGAAAGAAATAGATTGGGTGCAAGAGACGGGCCACAATACAAAGTTTTACTAACAAAAACAAACAAAAAAACAGTATAAAAGAGGACTGAAAAATCTAGAGGGGCAGTAATATGATTCGCTGAGCGAGGCAGGCTGGGTAGTAACAGGCAAAGGGGACCTCGTTGCTCATTTACAATTTTTTTAAATTTTATTATTATAAATATCATATTCCATGCCCAAGATCAAGGGTTCAAACCCGGCTGAAGTCGTCGGATTTTTAAGAGCATTAAAAATCCCTCAGTATGCCTTCCTACGGATGGGAAGTAAATCCGACAGGCGCATGTAATAGATTTATGGCTTGATAAAGAACCTTCCACTAACTACACCTGCGTGAAGCTTAATTATAGGTTCATCGCTAGGAGTCGACTGTGGTGGCATTTATTAACTAAGTTCAGAACTAGTTGGTCGTTGATGGTGGCGTTCGGTAGCAAAATTTGGAACTACTTGAGAATCGAATGTTTGCAGTCCTTACTTGAATTAACAAGAAACTGATAACACACACTATTACAGCCATCACAATTAACACTGGTTATCAGATAGATTCTACACACAACCAAAGTACACGGAGCTACATGACCGCGTGGTCGCAGCCCCTAATCTGAGGAACCAACCAACCATAATGATCACAAAATTGATCAAGCTCAAAATTTTTAGAACAAGAATTTCTTCTCAAAAATTATGCTAAATATCCATCATACAAATAGATCAAAGTACATAAAGGCAATAGCCAACGAAGTTCACGTGGCCCATCTACAAATTTCAGCCAAGTGAAGTTTGACAATATAGAAAGGGGGTTAATTAACTCCAATAATTATTAAATGTGGGTTTTGAAATCCCGAGCAAACATTATACACCGTGGCGTTAGACCAGGAGATGGTCATGGCCAAGGGTTAAAATAAGTTATAACTAGAAGTAATCTCACGGGTATAATGATTGTTGTGCTCGGAATTCCCGAAATATTTCACCAGCAGGGCACTTATGAAAGATTTAGCGAAAGAATGAACCAAAACATTTTGATTGAGAAAGAACAACAACAATCAAGATGCATAGATGGCAATGGCCCTAGTTTGGAAGTTGGCTGAGCGAACTATACCAGCATTTAACAATCTAAAGGGAATCGTGGAACAAACTGGATGTTTTGTTTGGAGCACATCAAAGATAAGAAATAATTGCACCAGTTAATGTGGAACATTTATAATGGCTTTCGTAAGTAAAAAAGGAGACTAGAGAAATTAAAAATAAGCATTGCAGGTAACCCAGAATACTCTTCGAGTTAGGGTAATGATCAGGACTAGTAGAACACCACAAGTAGTTGCTGCTAATTATAGGTCTCAGACCAAAGATACTCTAAAATTACTAAATAAAAAAATCTTGTAATTTATTTCTAAAGCTTGAATAAATGTGCGATTATCTCACATAATAGGGTGTCTCAGTAGACACAACAAAGCTTGAGAAGGGGCTAAGGTACCTAAACATTTATTGATCCTGAGATCCTGGAAACAGCAGGTGCCTATGCATTAGAGCAATATAATGCAAAGCGGCTTCGGTGGCGTAGTCGGTAGCATGCTGAGCTTCTATGCTCAAGATAGCGGGTTCAAATCCGGCTGAAGCCGTCGGATTTTTTAAGAGCGTTAAAAATCCCTCAGTATGCCTTCCTTCGGAGGGGAAGGAAAGCCGGCGGTCCCATGTCATAGATTTATGGCATGTTAAAGAACTTTCCACTAATTACACCTGTGTGTAACTAAATTGTATAGGTTAAGAATATAAACAACGCTCTTAGGTTGCTACGTTCGTTGCCAAGAGCCGACTGCGGTGGCGTCTAGTAGCTAATTTCTGAATTAGTCCTAGTAGTCGTTGATGGTGGCGTTTGGTGGCAAAAGTAGGAACTACTTAAAATTAAATGTCTGCAGTCCTCACTTGAATTGAAAACAGATACACACACTAATACAGTCATTACAATTAACACCGGTTATCAGACAGATTCTACACACACCCAAAGTACACGGGGCTACATGACCGCGTTGTCGCAGCCCCTAAACTAAGGAACCAACCAATATAATGCAATTAGCGAAAAGCCTTTGAACTTGAAACTAAGTGTTGGAAGTACCTAAATAGTGAATTACTAATAAGCACCATAAAAAGCCTTTCATTTGAAGGCAGTAAAATTGTACTCTAAGCTGAGCCGTTTGCCTCCACAGCAGATGCTGCTAAGAACTTTGAAACTCTTCCAAGAGGGCCCTTATGGCAAGAGAAATATGCAACTGGCTCTCGAAGGCACCAGCATGATACAATGCCCAGACGGCAAGAAAATGCTAAGATGGGCCCTACACAGCAACGAAATGAAATCGTGTCTAGACGACAGCAACATGATGAAACTGGCCTTAGCCAGTACCTGAAGAAATATCCAACAATTATGTTTAGATTAAAAGAGTGGCTTATATACTTCTTAGATTATATATATTGGTTTATGGTATATGCAGAATTCTAATAGGGGGTAGATACCACTTTGATGTAACTTCCGGTTTACAAAAAAAAATACATATAAGTTGTTTATACCAGATTTGTTAGTGAAGGGGGGAAATGGGGAGGTAAGGAAAGCAGGTTGTTTTCACTATTGTCCATGCATAATCTTTGCTCCGGAAACGTATACGGAAACCAGATAACTTATGACTCGATGCACTGAAAAGTTATATAAGAAGATTTTGTTTGATAAATGCCACTATTTGACAACTTAATATATTCCAGTTGAGGAGGTGTATTGCAATTTTATTACAACTAACGGACCCGTGCGAGAAATCTCGCATGTTCATAAACCACACTTTCCCCAATAGGTTTATAATGAGTGACTTAAGTAGAAATGTTGTTATGTTTTTATTTCAAACAAATGGTTATAGAACACTATTTACATTTCAGTTAGAATTCCGAGCTCTACATTCTCTAACTTCAGAAGGCAATCACTGAAAATGGGATCATCATAACACTCACCAGTCATTCGTTATTTATGAAAGTATCTTGGTGAAGGTTTCCTGCTTTATCTTGTTAGCTGAGGATCCTCTTTCTCCCTTATCAGGACAGCCCTCGTTGGAAAACTTCTTCACGCCCCGCTTTCAGTGAGGCTTACAACGATCAGCGTTAAAGACCTTCACACCGCCTGCAGGGCAGCTTTCCCGTGCATGTGTGAGGCGTTCAGCGCTGCACGTTACCTACAGGGGTGCATTCGCTTTCTTGAGAGGAGCGTCAGCATGAGAGCGTGCTGTGGCTGGTATCTTTCTGTGAGCATTGTATACTGCTTCCTTGATCTGATTTTCCGTGTTTTCCTGAAGTAGGGTTTTGACGTATTGTGTTAGGTCCTCGACCTTTTCGGCAAGGGCGGCTATTACCACCCTACAGGGTTTATTCATGTCCAGTGCCTCGGGTTTACATATTTCACACAGCCATATCAGTTTCCGTTTCTTTCATTCAAGGTCTTTGACTTCCTGACCAATGAGGACAGTACAGTTCTCGTGGGTCGTTTCTCTGCACCTATCGCATTCGATTGTGCTGTCCTCGTTAGTGCTTTGCCTCTGACATTTTGGGCAGAATTCCTTTTCGTTGCTTCTGGGTGCACTCCGGGCAGAAAGCATCTTGGTCAAGATTTCCTGTAATATCTTGTTGGCTGAGGAGCCTCTTACTCCCTTATCAGGACCGCCCTCGTTGTAAAACTTCTTCACGCCCCGCTTACAGTGAGGCTTCCTTGTTCCTAAGCGCAACGATCAGCGTGGCTGGTTTCTTTCTTTGATATTTTAGAAATTAGAATGCAATTTGTCACTGTTAATGCCATTTGTGTGTTGAGTCCATTGATTAACAGTTTAGCCGCAACAATCTCCGGTTATTCGATACATTAACTTTCAGTCAGAGTTCCTAGTTGAACGCCCCCTAAATTAAGAAGGCAATCACTGATAATTGGACCATCATAACACCGGTTATTCGATATTTATGATATTATACGATTTGAATACCCGTGCGAGAAATCTAGCATGTTCCCCAATAGGTTTATAAAGAGTGACTTAAGGAGAAATGTTCCAATGATTTTATTTCAACCAAATGATTATAGAACACTATTAACGTTTCAGTTAGAACGCCAAGCTCTACGTTCTCTAACTTATGAAGGCAGTCACTGAAAATTGGATCATCGTAACACTCACCTGTTATTCGATATTTTGTAAAACTTCTTCACGCCCCGCTTACAGAGGGGCTTCCTTGTTCCTAAGCGCAACGATCAGCGTGGCTGGTTTCTTTCTTTGATATTTTAGAAATTAGAATGAAATTCGTCACTGTTAATACCACTTGTGTGTTGAGTCCATTGATTGACAGTTTAGTCGCAACACTCACCGGTTATTCGATACATTAACTTTCAGTCAGAATTCCTATTTGAACACCCCCTAAATTAAGAAGGCAATCACAGAAAATTGGATTATCATAACACCGGTTATTCGATATTTATGATATTATAGGATTTGAGTACCCGTGCGAGATATCTAGCATGTTCCCCAATAGGTTTATAATGAGTGACTTAAGGAGAAATGTTGAAATGATTTTATTTCAACCAAATGATTATAGAATACTATTAACGTTTCAGTTAGAACTCCATGCACTACGTTCTCTAACGTATGAAGGCAATCACTGAAAATTGGATCATCATAACACTCACCAGTTATTCGATATTTATGAAAGCATCTTGGTCAAGATTTCCTGCTTTATCTTGTTGGCTGAGGATCCTCTTTCTCCCTTTTCAGGACAGCCCTCGTTGGAAAACTTCTCCACGCCCCACTTACCGTGAGGCTCCCTTGTTCCTAAGTGCAACGATCAGTGTTAAACTCCTTCATACACTGCCTGCAGGGCGGCTTTCCCGTTCATGTGTGAGGCGCTCTGCGCTAAACTCCTTTAGGGGTGCTTCCGCTTTCGTGAGTGGTGCATCATCATGAGAGTGTGCTGTGGCTGGTTTCATTCAGAGAGCATTTTATACTGCTTCTTTGATCTGATATTCCCTCTTTCCCTGAAGTCGGGTTTTGATGTATTGTGTTAGGTCCTCAACCTTTTCGGCAAGGGCGGCTATTACCACCCTACACGATTTATTCATCTCCAGTGCCTCAGGTTTACATATTTCACACAGCCATATCAGTTTCCTGTTCATTCTTTCAAGGTCTTTGAATTCCTGACCAATGGGGCCAGTACAGTTCTCGTGGGTCTTTTCTCTGCACCTATCGCATTCGATTGTGCTGTCCTCATTAGTGCATTGCCTCTGACATTTTGGGCAGAATTCCTTTTTATTGCTTCTGGGTGCACTCCGGGCACAAAGCATCTTGGTCAAGATTACCTGCTTTATCTTGTTGGCTGAGGAGCCTCTTACTCCCTTATCAGGACAGCCCTCGTTGTAAAACTTCTTCACACCCCGCTTACAGAGGGGCTTCCTTGTTCCTAAGCGCAACGATCAGCGTGGCTGGTTTCTTTCTTTGATATTTTAGAAATTAGAATGCAATTCGTCACTGTTAATGCCATTTGTGTGTTGAGTCCATTGATTGACAGTTTAGCCACAACACTCTCCGGTTATTCGATACATTAACTTTCAGTCAGAATTCCAAGTTGAACGCCCCCTAAATTAAGAAGGCAATCACTAAAAATTGGACCATCATAACACCGGTTATTCGATATTTATGATATTATACGATTTGAGTACCCGTGCGAGAAATCTAGCATGTTCATAAGTCATATTTTCCCCAATAGGTTTATAATGAGTGACTTAAGGAGAAAGGTTGTAACGATTTTATTTCAACCAAATGATTATAGAACACTATTAACGTTTCAGTTAAAACTCCAAGCTCTACGCTCTCTAACTTAAGAAGGCAATCACTGAAAATTGGATCATCATAACACTCACCAGTTATTCGATATTTATGAAAGCATCTTGGTCAAGATTTCCTGCTTTATCTTGTTGGCTGAGGATCCTCTTTCTCCTTTATCAGGACAGCCCTCGTTGGAAAAATTCTTCACGCCCCGCTTACAGTGAGGCTCTCTTGTTCCTAAGTGCAACGGTCAGTGTTAATCTCCTCTATACACTGCCTGCAGGGCAGCTTTCCCTTTCCTGTGTGATGCGCTCTGCGCTAAACTCCTTTGCAAGTTACCTACAGGGGTGCTTCCGATTTTTTGATTGGAGCATCAGCTTGAGAGCGTGCTTTGGCTGGCTTCATTCTGCGAGCATTTTATACTGCTTCTATGATCTGATTTTCTCTGATTCCCTGAAGTCGGGTTTTGATGTATTGTGTTAGGTCCTCGACCTTTTCGGCAAGGGCAGCTATTACCACCCTACAGGATTTATTCATCTCCAGTGCCTCGGGTTTATATATTTCACACAGCCATATCAGTTTCCTGTTCTTTCTTTCAAGGTCTTTGACTTCCTGACCAATGAGGCCAGTACAGTTCTCGTGGGTTTTTTCTCTGCACCTATCGCATTCGATTGTGCTGTCCTCAATAGTGCATTGCCTCTGACATATCGGGCAGAATTCCTTTTCGTTGCTTCTGGGTGCACTCCAGGCAGAAAGCATCTTGGTAAAGATTTCCTGCTTTATCTTGCCGGCTGAGGATCCTCTCTCTCCCTTATCAGGACAGCCCTCGTTGGAAAACTTCTACACGCCCCGCTTACAGTGAGGCTCCCTTGCTCCTAAGTGCAACGATCAGCGTGAAGCGCCTTCACACACTGCCTGCAGGTCAGCTTTCCCGTTCCTGTGTGAGGCGCTCAGCGATAAACTCCTTTGCACTTTACCTACAGGGGTGCTTTCGCTTTCTTGAGTGGAGCACCAGCATGAGAGCGTGCTGGGGCTGGTATCTTTCTGTGAGCTGTGTATACTGCTTCCTTGATCTGATTTTCCATGTTTGCATGAAGTCGGCTTTTGATGTATTGTGTTAGGTCCTCGACCTTTTTGGCAAAGGCGGCTATTACCACGCTACAGGATTTATTCATGTCCAGTGCCTCAGGTTTACATATTTCACACACCCATATCAGTTCACTCTTCTTTATTTCAAGGTCTTTGACTTCCTGACCTATGAGGCCTGTACAGTTCTCGTGGGTCTTTTCTCTGCACCTATCGCATTCGATTGTGCTGTCCTCATTAGTGCATTGCCTCTGACATTTTGGGCAGAATTCCTTTTTGTTGCTTCTGGGTGTACTCCGGGCAGAAAGCATCGTGTTCAAGATTTCCTGCTTTATCTTGTCGGATGAGAAGCCTCTTTGTCCCTTATTCGGACAGCCCTCGTTGTAAAATTTCTTCACGCCCCGCTTAAAGTGAGGCTTCCTTGTTCCCAAGTGTAACGATCAGCGTGGCTGGTTTCATTCTTTGATATTGATGAAATTAGAATGCAATTCGTCACTGTTATTGCCATTTGGGTGTTGAGTCAACTGATTTACAGTTTAGCCGCAACACTCTCCGGTTATTCGATACATTAACTTTCAGTCAGAATTCCAAGTTGAACCTTCCCTAATTTAAGAAGTCAATCACTGAAAATTGGATCACGAGAACACCGGTTATTCGATATTTATGAAATTATACGATTTCACTACCCAATCCATTAATTTACTGATTCTGAAAACCATGGGAAATGTTCGAAGATAGAAGAAAAACCTGTAAAAGAATTAATATTTTATAGTTCTAAGGTTTTAGACGCCGTAGCACTCGCCGGTTATATGATTTAGAGTAGGGCCTACTCAATCCATTGATTTACTGTTTCTGAAATCCATGCGAAATGATTGAAGAAAAACTATAGGGGAATTAACTGTCAATAGCACACTTCTTACAAAAATTGATAGGCCTATTTATGAAATTAGAATGCGATTCGTCACTGCTAATTTATGAGGCCTATATGATGATGATGATGATGATAGTTTTAAGGTTTTAGACGACAACTCATATTATAGCATGATACAGCAACAGTTTTTGCAAAAAGCACACTCCTTACAAAAATCGATATTTATGGAATTAGGATGCAGAAGAAAAACCTGTACCCAATCCATTGATTTATTGATTCTGAAAACAAGATAGCAAAAACCACAATTCTTAAAAAAATCGATACGGTATCTATGGAATTAGAATGCAGAAGAAAAACATGTATCGCGGCATATTAACAAAGCTGGAATTTAAACAATTCCATTGTTTAGACGGAGAGCTAAAATCATGTGTGTGCTGAGTCCATTGATTGAAAGCTTAGCAGTAACACTCGCTGGTTATACGATTTGAGTACCCAATTCATTGATTTAGCCGACTGATTCTGAAAACCATGGGAAATGATAGAAGAAGAACGTGTAAAAGAATTAATTAACTTAATGTTTAATAGTTCTAAGGTTTTAGACGACGTAACACTCACCGGTTATACGATTAGGGTAGCCTCCTCAATCCATTGATATACTGTTCCTGAAAACCATTCGAAATGATCGATATTTATGAAATTAGAATGCAGAAGAAAAACCTGTAAAATAATTAACGTTTAATAGCTTTAAGGGTTTAGACGACAACTCATAGTTGCAAATTGTTAGAGCATCAGTATTTGCAAATCGCACACTTCATACAAAAAGTTATATTTATAAAATTAGAACACAATTCGTCACTGCTAATTTATGAAATTATACGATTTGAGTACATATTCCTTTGATATACTGCTTTTGAAATTCATGCAAAATGATAAAGGAAAGACCTCAGAATGTTAAAATGACATGAAACAGGCGTCACAGCGGCCAAAATGTGAAGTGGACACCAATTATGGAGCGTATCTTCCTGCAGCAATAGTAACTGCAAATCGCACACTTCGTACAGTGTTTTAAAGTCAGTTTTTAAAGAAATTATAGATATTTTTGAAATTAGAGTGCAATGCGTCACTGGTAATATATATTCTCTTTCATTTTAATGCTCATTTTTCACGATTGATCGCTTTTGAGCGCCGCCGGAGGGAAGCATGCTACTGAAATAATATATATGATGATGATGATGATGATGATGATGATGATGATGATGATGATTGAAGCATTTATGCGGTTTCTCAAAAGTTTTGGGTTCTAGCTGTATTAGTCCATTGGACCATTAGAACTTGAAAAAGGTGTATTTCGCTGTGACTTCATAGACTTCGTATTGGAATACTCCTAGAACTTTCTTGATGAGTTTTCTGGGATTAGAAGAAGTTCAATACAATTCCCACGGCGGCCCCAATTATTTGTGTTTAGTAGATGTTTTTGGATGGTTCTAATACCACCGCCACCTCACCCACCTCACGAGATGGCGAACAAATTATTGTAGAAAGTCATGTCAGGTGTCAAATTACTTGGGGTGAAGTCCCCTATCCAGTTCACCATTTTATTGTTTCCATATTTTGACAAAGGGCCTAACTACACATTTTTAAAAATTTTGCACTGTGTACAACTACTCACATAAATGATGCGCTTTTGAAATAAAGATAGTGAGATTAGCCTGGTCTACCAAACCGGAACCGAACCGGACCGGAGCGGAACTGGAACTGAACCGAAACGAACCGGACCCGAACCGAAACAGAACTGAAACCGAAGCGGAACCGGACCGAACTAAACCAGGATTGAACCGAACCGGTGAGTGAATGTGTTCCAGAGCAGGGGCTAAAGCATACACTTAAGTACACGGGGTACATGCAAGTATCCCATGCACTCTTTAATGGAGGATGAGACAAACCGGTGATGTATGATTTAATACAAGCCAACTCTTGCAGTGTATGACGTCACGTGATGCATGTGTTACAAATTGATGCAAGGTCAGCGTTATGTTAAGGAAGTGTGTGTAACATGATTCTTATCAGCGGCAAAACGAACTTACCACTGGAAGGAAGGTGCTGCGTTACTGGATGCAGGTGTTTGAAACATGATTTTTTGCAGACGTAGGATGTCAGCAAATCATGATCTTGCCACTGGAAGCAAGGTGTTGTGTTTAGGATGCAGGTGTGCGAAACATAAATCTTGCAGACGTATGATGTCACGTGATGTAGGTGTTTATTATCGACCATGAGAAACGATACATTGACAGATATTTGCGGTGACGCAGGTGCACATATGGCATAGGTGTGTTTGTGGTATAAAAGGCTAGGGAGGGGGAAGGCCTTTCTCACTTTGTACTTCAATCTTGTGAACGACAGTTGACAACGTGTTATCTCTACAGCTTACCTGTGTGTTGGAAGATGACTTGAAAATACCTTACTACTTTGGTAAGTATGTTTTCTTTAAAAATCAAATTTAGTCGGTTATAAGCACTCTATTAAGTTCGAACGTTTACTACTAGGTGTCAGTGAAAATGGCATCTGGGAACCAAAGTTGGAACTACTTGACAATTGTGTGAAGCTGAATTTCTAGGTTAGATTTGATTAACGCTTTATCAAGTTCCAACGATCACTACTAGGTGTCAGTGACAATGGTACCTGGTAACTAAAGTTGGAACTACTCGACAATGGTGTGAAGCTAAATTTGTAGGATAGATTAGATTAACGCTCTATTAAGTTTGAACGTTCACCGCTCAGTGTCAGCGACAGTGCCATATTTGGTAACTAAAGTTGGAACTACTCGACAATGGTGTGAAGCTAACTATGTAGGATAGATTTGATTAACGCTCTATTAAGTTTGAACGTTCACCGCTCAGTGTCAGCAGCAGTGCCATATTTGGTAACTTAAGTTGGAACTACTCGACAATGGTGTGAAGCTGAATTTGTAGGTTAGATTTGATTAACGCTCTATTAAGTTTGAACGTTTACCGCTAGGTGTCAGTGACAGTGACATATCTGATAACCAAACTTGAAACCACTCGACAAATGTGTAAAGCTAGGTTTGTAGGTTAGATTTGATTAACGCTCTATCAAGTTCCAACGTTCACCACTAGGTGTCAGGGACAATGATATCTGTTAACCAAAGTTGGAACTGCTTGAAAATAGACTTGCTGAGAATCCACAGACGATCAATTAAAATACTCTACTATGACCATTGGCTGTAATTTAATTAACATATTTTTCTTTTACTTTGTTTTATTTTTTATTAATATTTATGATTTCTTTCTATTATAGGTAATTTTGAAAGTGATCATCATGTACAAGTGTGGTGAATGTAATAAACAGTTTTCAAGACCTGACAGCCTTCAACGTCATGCAAACGCTAAACATAATCTTAAACTGTTTGTGTGCAGTCATTGTGCTTCCACATTTAACAGACAGGATAATCTTGCACGTCATGTTAATTTAATACATGTTAGTTCTGCACCATTTTCGTGTTCAGTTTGTGAACTTGGTTTTTCTGGTGTAAAGCGATATGAATCCCACATGGTTGAAGTGCATGGTGAACAACAGGAATTAAGAACTGCAAAACCATCAACTAGCACGGAACCTTTAAAAAATGTGATGCTCAAAAGCGTAAACATTCTCCAGATTTTGAAAATACTTGTACAACAAAAACAATGAAGAATGGTGAACCTTCGATAACACATTGTGATGTATGTAATATTGATATACCTTTTTCAATCCTTCATGGACATTTACGCAGTATTAATCATAAAAATAACGCTTGCCATGAAAGAAATTCTGCGAATATTCAACAAATTGGTAGTGCGTTTAAAAGTCGAATTGCTAGTTACAGACTTCATAGTGAAGTAAAAACACAAAGTATTGAATCATTTTTAAAGACTGTTCAACCTAGTGTGTTTGGCTTGGTAGATAATGTTTTAGTAGAGCATAAAACAATTAAGATGAATTTTGAACTCTTTGGGCTGTATGTAAAAACTGGAAGTGAAGGTGAAATTACTGATATCAAATCCTTTAATACAAAAATCATAATTGTTAACGAATCAACTAATATCAGTGATATGTACCAAGATATTTCAAGTGCTATCATTGTGAGAGTGACGAGTTCCAGGAAAGGGAGTCAGGCTGGGAGTTGGTTGAATTACTTTATTTAGAAACCAACATGAATTAATATAATCCCCTTCGAGCATCATCATACATTGATTTGCCAGTATGGATCAAACGAAAGAGAGGTGTTGTGAACGTTTGGAATATTGACCATCCATGTTTTTCGTGGGCTGTAACCTCAGGTCTCCATCCTGCAGTGAGAGCTGTGGCAAGCAACTCATCTTATCCTCACTATTCCTCAGTGTTAGATTTAAAAGAAATGGAATTTCCTATGGAGATAAAAGACATTAAACGTTTTGAAGAGCTGAACAATGTAAGTATTAATGTGTATGGAATTGAAAACAAGAGTATAGTTGGTCCTCTATATTATACACAGGAAAAAAAGGATGCTCATGTTAATTTACTATACATAACTAAAGATGAAATTGCCCACCATTGTTGGATAAAACATTTAAGTAGACTTGTCGGTAGTCAACTATCAAAACGTAATAATAGAAAGTGGTTGTGTGATGGTTGTTTACTATATTTTAGAAAAGAGGATCAGCTATTTCAACATAAAAAATGGGGTTGTAATCATGTTTGTACTGTATTACCTACTCCTAGAAATAACACTCTAAAATTTATGGACTTTGAAAAGCAGCTTCGAGTAAAATTTTTTATATATGCTGACTTTGAGGCTTAGTTAAAGCTTTTTAATACATGTCCATCGAATCCAACCAATCCTTTTACCAACACTACTCACATTCATGAACCTTTTAGCTTTGCATATTATATTAAATGCAGTTATGACGACTCGTTAAATAAGTTTGAGCTCTATAGAGGACCTGATGCACCTAAAGTTTTTATGGAAAGACTTGAAAAAGATGCAATCTGTATATCCTCCATTTTAAATACTATCATTCCAAAGGAGCCACTAACATCATTACAACAAATGAGTTTTGAAACTGAAACTATTTGTTTTATATGTGGTGAATGTTTGTATACAGATAGGGTTCGCGATGATGACCATTTAACAGGAAAATATCGTGGTGCTGCTCATAAAGATTGTAATTTAAAGTATAGAGTAACTAAACTCATTCCAATCATTCTACATAACGGTAGCAAATACGATAACCACTTTATTGTTAAAGAATTTGGAGCTTCGGATGTAAAAATCGAAGTGATTGCAAATAATAAAGAACAATACATATCGTTCACAAAATATATCAAAACTGACACTGAAAAAACTATAAAACTGAGATTTTTAGATTCATTCCGCTTTATGCCAAATAGTCTTGATGAGCTTGCAAGTAATTAAAAATCAGATCAGTTTTGTGAAATTCATCGTGTCTTTCCTAAAGAAGATGATTTAATTTGATTCGTCAAAAAGGTATATTCCCTTATGAATATATTAACTCTATGGATCGTCTTGAGGAGTGTTCTTTACCACCAAAAGATGCATTTTACAGTTCCTTAAACACAACTCATATCAGTGATCAGGAATAGTTACATGCACAACGTGTATGGATACAGTTTGACATTCGAACCTTAGGTGAATTTTCAGAAATATATTTGAAGACAGATGTGTTGTTATTAGCAGATGTTTTTGAAAATTTCCGGAATGTTTGTATGAAAACTTACGACCTTGACCCTTGTCAGTATTTTACTGCACCTGGGTTAAGTTTCAGTTCAATGGTGAAAAGAAAAACGAAAGTAAATTTAGAATTGATGACTGATACAGACATGATTAATTTTATAATATCATCAATTCGAGGTGGATTAAGACAATATAGTGGACGGTATTCTAAAGCGAATAATAAATACATGCCTAGTTATAACACTTCGAGGAGTCAAAGTATATTGTTTACCTTGATGCAAATAACCAATATGGTTGGGCTATGAGTCAATATCTACCACTGAAAGATTTTCGCTGGCTGACACAACCTGAAATTGATGTCTTACATGTTGACACTCTTAATGATAACGATGATAAAGGATATATTTTAGAGGTAAATCTTGAGTACCCTAAAGAGATACATGATGATCATAATGATTTACCATTTTGTCCTGAGACTATGAAATCTCCATACATCACATCACGAACGAAAATATTAATTGCTAATGTGAATCATAAATGTAAATATGTAATACATTATCAAAACTTAAAACAGTGTCTACAGCATGGATTGAAATTAACCAAAATTCATCGCTTATTAAAATTTCGTCAATCAGCATGGCTCAAACCGTAACAATAATTTAAGAACACTGTCAACGAATGCTTTTGAAAGAGATTTTTATAAACTCATGAATAATAGAGTTTTTGGAAAGACCATGGAGAATGTTGAAAAGCGAGTTGATGTAAAGCTGATGACCAGGTGGGAGAATGATGGTAAAAGGTATGGTGCGAGCAACTTAATAAGCAAGCCAAACTTCCATAGCTGTTCAATTATTCATGATGATTTGGTTTTAATACAAATGAATCGCCTTAAAGTAACTTACAACAAACCCATATATGTGGGTTAGGCCATTCTGTAATTGTCAAAAACATTTATATATGAATTTCACTATGATCATGTTAAGAAAAACTACCGTGATAATGCAAAATTACTCTATACAAATACAGATTCTTTTATTTATGAGTTTAAAACTGATGATTTTTATGAAGATATCAAAACTGAGCTAAATAGGTTTGATACAAGTGACTATCCCAAGGAAAATATTTACGATTTACCTCTTGTAAACAAAAAGGTTCTTGGAAAATTTAAGGATGAATGTGCTGGTGTTGTTATAGACACATTTGTAGGCACAAAATCTAAATCATACAGCTATATGACAATAATTGATGATCTACTAATTGAAAAATTAAAAAGAGTAAAGAAGAATGTTGTTAGTAAAGAGTAGGATGTAAGTGATTATAAGAACGGTATAGTCAGTAACCCACCTATATTATATAAGAAAATGTGTGTATTTAGAAGTAAAAATCATCAGCTGTATACTAATTTGTTGAACAAAGTTGCTTTAAGTAATGAAGACAACAAACGATTCATTATACCCAGCTCATTTGATACTCTCGCTTGGGGAAACAGTCGCATTGACGACTATTACTTTACTTAAGTCTGATGTACACTATATTGTATTATTTGTAGTATGTTTATATTGTAATGTATTTCTAAAACTGTAAGTATAATGTATAATGTTAGGCTATTGTAGTTTAGTAAAATAGAACATAAGTAATACATTTTAGTGTAAAATGTTTGCTTTATATATTATGGAAAAGATTTTCAAAAATGTACAGAATGTGTGTACTAAACAAGGGGAATGTAAAAGATGTGAAGTGGAAATTGTAAATACTCATGTGTGAAAAAAATGAAATGGCTATCAACATTTTAAAATTAAAAGACATAGAGATCTGTTATACCTTATTTTTATTTCATTACAAAAAATGTACAGAATGTGTGAACTAAACAAGGGGAATGTAAAAAATGTAAAGTGGAAATTGTAAATATCCATATGTGAAAAAAAGAAAAATTAAGAAATAGCTATCACCATTTTTAAAAATAAAATACATTGTGATCTGGTAAACCTTGTTTTTATTTCACAACAAATTGGGCTTTACAAAATAGAATACAAAGAAATACCAATTCCTCAATCCTTTTCATTGTTCATGTCCACTCATCATTAACTTTCCTTTTATAGCCAATCTCTTTCCCACTGAGGCATTATAGGATGTCATACGTTGTTTAGCTCTTTTCAACAATACTTTATCCGCCACACGTCTTAAAGCAGAATGACTATGACGATAAGAAAGGCCGTGTTCTCTACATGCTTGATCCAAAGAATTAATAGATATTCACTTAACATACGGTATTGACTGTCACATAATAAATTAACAACTTGGAGAGTAGGCCTACTAATAAATCTTCTTTGGTAAAACTATCTGCATATCGAGGGCAGATAATCTTGTAGTTCCACCCTTAAAACAACAACACTACCTCTTGCATAGTCTGTGATGTTGGTAGCTCCTGAGACGTGGAAGATGGATTAAACATAACTTTTACAGTAAAAGTTAAACGTTGCTCAATAAACAATGCTCAATCTTGAGTCACAGTATATTTTTCATGAAACGTGATAGCAAAACACTATTGATTATCATTCAGCATTAGAGTTATATATGAAATAGATAAGAAAAGGGCCATACTATACTTTTATATAGGTAATAAACGGGTCATACTATACTCTAGGATACACAGGTTTAAATGTGTAACTAGGAACTCGTTTGTGACGGCAATTATACAAGTTACCCACTGTTAGTATTTATACGTTAAATACATCTTCTGTTCAATGTTGGTTCTATGAAGGACTTTGGTTGGTTTACATTTGAAGTGAGTTCCTTGTAACACGAGGCGGAACTATTGTCTCGTGATTTCTGAAACTCACTGTATCCTCTTTCTGCCAATATCGTAATACTCGTGTAGTAACTTGAGTTTACTTTTACGTTGATAGGTTTGTAATGCAATTTATCGTCGGACAATTACGGTATATTTAATCCGCGTGCCCCATCACATTTTGCTCAGGCTTGTGTGTAGCCTACTTAGGAATAGAGAAATCAAATGTAGGTTGCTTCATTTCACTGCTCCACAAGCTGGCACCAGTAAGTTAACTCCGCATTCCATTAATATTTTAATCGATATTATACTCTAACTCATATCTTAGAAAGTCGAGCGTCATTGTCGAATACGTTTGTTGTAAACTTCTTCTTCTCACTGTGCGCCTGGAGGCTTATATTTGGATTACCAGTAGCCTAACTAGAATTATGTGTTCTGATATTAAGTTACCTCATTGCATATGTTGTATATGATAATGATTTGTGTGTTCTAGCTACCTAAACATTATGGACCAACAACCATTAATTAAGAGTGAGCCGGATGAATTACTTAATAATGTGAGTATTTTCTAATTCATATATCGTGGAACATGATGTGCATGACAAGCTTGCTACCAAATAGGGTAGGCTAACAAAGATGGGTAGCGCTGCACACCGTGAGAATATGTGTATATAAAAAACTAGTAATGAAATTAGCCAAAGTACCTGTAGTAATGGTATCGGGAGATGATAAATTAATAGATGTTGACTCGTCCACTGTCATAGACCCACCCAGCCATCCCAAATAGCGACACTACTTACATAGTTGAAAGGAAGTATCTGGTAGACATCTTGTCACTATGTCAGGAATGCCAACCCCGCGCGTTTGGTACTATCTCGCACCGTGTATACAAAGAAACAAAAGAGCGTCGATAATGTAATTTATAATTGCGCCAAATCCAAATCGCCAGTCGTACTTTAACCAAGGATTGTGTGGCATGTGAAATTACTTCATAAATTGTATCTTATTAATGTTTCACATACAAAACCAAACCTAACCTGGGGCTTAGGCCCCAGACCCCCTTGCTTGTGGTACTAGCAGTAATTTTCGGCCAGGCAGTACCTAACCTAGTAGCGGACATAAATTGTATCTTATTAATGTTTTACATACAAAACCAAACCTAACCTGGGGCTTAGGCCCCAGACCCCCTTGCTTGTGGTACTAGCAGTAATTTTCGGCCAGGCAGTACCTAACCTAGTAGCGGACATAAATTCTATCTTATTAATGTTTTACATACAAAAACAAACCAAACCTGGGGCATACGCCCCAGACCCCCTTGCTTATGGTACTAGCAGTAATTTTCGGCCAGGCAGTACTTTACGTCTTTACGTGTGAAATGGTGAATGGTGAATTTTGTATGCGACATGTTGGTAACGTAGTCACATTTCCGTCTGTCGAGTGACTTATAACTGTTATTCTGTCGGTATGTTTCATGTTTGGTCATACTTGTATAATTCTTTCTAGGGGTCAAATGACCAATTACCGACTTCTAACCTGCTGGATGAATCTTGTGATATATTTGAATATGAAAACACGACGGTCAAAGTGGAGTATCAAGTACAGGTGATCATAGATTCTATATTTCTTTTTTAATAATACTAATGCGAATGATATTCGCAATTTGGATTCTTCAGTATTGTTTCTTATTTTAGCAACAACTGATGTTTTTGTATTCATAATGCTGGTTCACTGTGCTGGCTCCCTGGAATTCACAGTAGGTGAAGACTACATCAATGCTATGCTATGAAGTACGGTTGCGCTGATGATTGTTTATCCTAGTGCTTATAGGATAGTGTATAACAAGGAAGACTGCTATAGTACGAAGTGCTAGCTCTGTACAGGCTTTAATTATTGGCTGTCAACAATCATATATCAAATGAGAAATCATCACCACCAACTCATCTTTCCTTCCTCTTCTCCTTGGAACCGAGAGCGCGTTTGAACTCGAATCAGAATATCTTACGCTCTTTGCAGTTGTACAAAGCAATTACACCACAAACTGCGTATGCCTGTCAAATCTTGATATAAATGATGACTTTATGGAGTGGCATGCTCTCTGGAATAATTTGTATAATCCTATATTTGAGATGGCTCAATGGAATACGTACTGTTCTTGCCACGGTTTTTGGCCGGTCACACCCGGTTTCGCACTCGTACAGAGGACTGGACCTTAATCTAAAACATATATATTTTCTTCATCGATATAGAAAAAGCATTTGACAATGACAATTGGGAAACCTTATTTCTTACAATGGCCTAGGTCGGGATTGACTGGAAAAACAGGCGCCTTATTCTGAACTTATATAAAAATCAAACTACGGAAATAACAGTTAATGGCAATAAGAAGAGATGTAAGGCAGGGTTGTCCTCTGTCACCATATCTTTTTAATATCAATATAGAAGCTGCAATAAATGCAATAAAAAAGAAACAAAAGGACTAAAATATAGTGGAGTACAGGTTCATAGCATTCACTTGGCGGTTGATATTGCTTTTATAGCAAACTCCGCATGTGAAATGAATGGAATGTTAATAGTTTTTCCGAAATCCTAATCAAAAATTCGGGCTAAGAGTTAATTCTCGGAAGACAAAATTAATGGTGGTTGATAAAAAGAAACATGGTTGGTTCCCAGATTTAAGGGCTGCGACAACGTGGTCATGTAGCTCCGTGTACATTGGATGTGTGTACAATCTGTCTGATAACCGGTGTTAATTGTGACGGCTGTAATAGTGTGTGTTATCTGTTATTCAAGTAAGGACTGCAGACGATCAATTTCAAGTAGTTCCTTCTGTTGCTACCAAATGCTACTCTCAACGACACCTAGCTGTGAACTTGATTACCAGATGCCACCGCAACCAGCACCTGGCGGCGGACATAGAAAATAATTGAGTTTTTATCAAATTTAGCTTCACTGAATTGTAGTTAGTGGAATGTTAAATAACATGCCATTAATCTATGACATTGACCCACCGACTTTACTTCCTTTCCGAAGAAAGGTATACTGAGGGCTTTTTAACGCTGATAAAAATATGACGACTTTTGCCGTTTTTGAACCCGCTATCTTGGGAATAGAAGCTCAGCATACTACCAACTACGCCACCGAAGGCGCTAAAGCTCCGCGTAGTGTATTATCCGAAAGCTGCCAACTTTTAGGTGTTATGTGAATACTTATCACTTACTGCAAATTGTGTCTTGTTATGTTTTCTGAACGACAAGTTTAATATCTAGCTTCCTCCCTTGCCGTCATTTGCTAGCACTGGGCCAGTAGCTGAATTGAAGGTGAAAGATCACTTCCAGAATGGGTACAGTTGTCCATGATTGTCTTCATGGTATCATTAAACATTATTGAGAATTCCTTGCAAATTGTCCCAACAGTTTAGGACGAAACACACATGAATATTTAGGTAGTGTGACCATTTGTATGAAAATAATACTTCCTGCCAAAACCTAGACTCGCCCGGGAGACGTTAAACATGTGTGTTCTGGAGCGCATCGGACTTCAACTGGAAGTTTACATTGTGAGATCAGTATCCGAACTCTCATATGAAAATGAACGTGAGGCTTGGGTTGACCTCCACTGCTTCACATGGCCAACAAGTTGGTATTGACACACACTTGATGACAGCCTTCACTGTTAGCTCTTACTGTAAGTAAGATGATGGCCCACCTTCCACCTTCATGACAGCCTCCAATGTTGCACACATACTATTAATTTGATGGCGAGGGTTTCTCGATTCTTCTCGGAGCGTTGTATGGAGGAGGAAGTGGGATGTGGATTGTTTTGAACTGGCACGAATTCACCTTAGCACCCCAGATATGGTCTATGATGCTTTGTCTCAGCCTTTATTAGATCGTGGTCAGTTATTTCATTTAGAAAAACTTTCCAGCTCTTGTCTATAAACATATTAATGTTCAGTTCTTTATTTTCATATATTCCGTAATCTTGGCAATGTCAATTGGTCGTGTATTATGAATTACAAGTGAATTGGTATTCAATTAACCTCGATTTCTTTCTCGTTCCCATTAAATATCTCTCTACCTTTACGCATCTTTGATTTAATCAGGTCTCAAGTGGGTGAAACAATCACGATATTTATCAACGATGCTTGTCCTTATTAACGTTCTATGGTAACTCGAAGTAACTGAATCTACGCAGCGAAGTCATAACATACACACAAAATGCTAGTAACAATATACCAGTCCCACGTTTTACGAGTGTATACGAACTGAAATGCTTTTTGATGTAAACTCCACAAAAAGTGTCAGATTGACGTTACAAATGTATGAATGTGGTTTTCAATTACCTTTGGTATGTTATTTTATTCCTTGATAACTTCGATGCATATCATCTGAAAGGTATTATTCCACCAACTAAAGGAACATATTTGTAAAACAAGTCATTTCTTTGCAGAATGATACAGACCTTCACATGGACATTAAGATTGAGGAATCTTCCATTCCTGAGCTTATTCCTTGCATCAACACAGAAACACGATCTTCAGATCTGAAAGAGGTAAGTATCTTTATGCCTCTTTACCAGACATCTCCCCATTACCTTATAGTATTTCAAGATAAAGAGTGGTATTTTTACAAATTTGTTGATGATAAAATTGTTAGGTTGTGTTTTGTACTGCCAGCACAATCCATTTTGATGGAAGGACAGCGTATTGAAATTTCTGTCCCATGCGATTCTTCTACACACGACCGCCGCCTTTGTGCGATGTTGCTCTGATCACTGAGCTAATATGGGATGCATCTTATATGTCATTTAGAAAGGTACATTATGTGAAGCAAGCATATGTTGGCACAATCACGTTTTACTAGTTGCCCATTATGTGTTCCCGTACACTAGCAGACGTATCATTCTTGTAGTTACCAGCATAATATATAAGAAGCGTTCAAAAAGTAACGAGCCGGAGGCTGTAATGTGCAAAAGCGGTGACGACATCGGCTAATCGTGGCGTGTGTAACGAGGTGTGGTTCTGACCAGAGCGTGGAAGGTCACAGCCCATCGCTAGAGAGCATGCGTGCACGTCACGTGACGATACAAAGCGAGCAGCAGCATGCATCAACCGTCCAACGCTGCCAGTGGCATTGCAAACAGTGGCATGGAGGCGTCAAACGAAGGGCAAAGATGTTTTGTTCGGTTTTTGACAGCGAAGGAGTAGGGGGAACGGACATTCGTCTCCGAATGTCACAAGTGTACGGCGAACACTGCATGTCCCTTGCAAGGGTCAAAGCGTGGCACAAGCGCTTCAGAGAAGGACGGGTATCGTTAGCCGATGATGTCCGGTCTGGGACACCCCCCTGCATTACCGATGACAACGTCCAGCTGGTTGATGCACTCATTACCCAGGACCGCCGAGTGACAGTGAACGCCATAGCCGCCGTGGTCGGATTGAGCGTCGGAAGTGTGCATACCATCATGAAGGAACGACTGCACTTGCTGAAAGTGTGTGCCCAACGGATACCCCACAGTCTTCAACTACACCAGGAAGCATGTCGAATGCCCTACTGTCTTGGTCTTGGTTGGACGATGGATGCATGCTGCTGCTCGCTTTGTATCGTCACGTGACGTGCACGCGTGCCCTCTAGCGAAGGGCTTTGACCTTCCATGCTCTGGTCGAAACCACACCTCGTTACACACGCCACGATTAGCTGATGTCACTGGTTTGTGCATTCCAGCCTCTGGCTCGTTACTTTTTGAACGCACTTTATAGCAACAATATTGATGTTTAATACTCTACAATAGACTCCCTCTAGCGTTTAATTTAACTGAGGATTATTACCACTTATCTGTATAATGTCCATCTCTAGCAGTAAGATGTGATGGACCGTACTAAAGACGTTAATCGTATATATCTTCAATTCAGCTGAGCAGTGCTGTACAATTACATGGTGCGTTATGTCTGTAAACGTATCAGGTGATAGCACAGAAATAAATTATTCCATCCTGTCCCTAGGATGTTCAAGAAGAAATCCAGGAACGAGAAAGTGATGGAAGAGGAAATCAATTAAATGAGTAAGTGTTCAACACATAAAATATTATCTTCCACTTTAAGCGTGGATAGCTGTAAGTTTTGAACTTTGAAAAGTTTTGTTGGTAACGTCAGATGTGTCCCTTATTGTATGTGTCTCGTCATTGAATTAGATATTGATATTAACTTTCTATTTAGCAGCCCACAAATTATCCTTTCTCGTTCAGAGTTCTCTCCGTCTTGAATTTTTTTAAGAAACGATTGTCAGTATGTTGATGGGAGCTATTTCTGTCTTGTAGAAGTATGCTTGGAGGAATGTGGAAGTAGTATTGTATGGAACATCCATTTCTTCAAACCTCCCTCCAC
Source organism: Meconema thalassinum (assembly GCA_946902985.2). Classification (NCBI taxonomy): domain Eukaryota; kingdom Metazoa; phylum Arthropoda; class Insecta; order Orthoptera; family Tettigoniidae; genus Meconema; species Meconema thalassinum. Next base: position 152,575,135 of record OX336397.1, read on the forward strand.
TGTGTCCTAACCCCAAATGATTCTTCTGTAACCCATGCTAAAAGCGTAAATAGCTTCCTCATGATCAAACAAGTAGTTCTGTGAGGAACTATACAGCCTATTTTCATATATCCTACTAATATTAATTGCCTCGATCAACATAAAAATTGTCAGTTTGATTGCTGTATTAGATTCGTAGATATTGAGAACCGTCTAAATATTCTGGATGGTCACCATGTTGGATTTTTATATAATATGCCTTAGATTTATGTACTATTACATGAAGATTATTGTGTAGGTCTTTTATTCAAACTTCAATCGCATGATTAGGAGACAAGAAATAAAAGCGGGATTTTAAAATTTCGCTCAGCCGCCATCTTGTGGTTATGAAAATAATTTAATGAATTAGATGCCGGCCGATAAAAATTTGTATAAGGATATACCGTATCAAGTTTCACTGCGCTCGGATGGTTAAAACGAAAGAAACGTCCATTTGAATAATTAAATTTCGCGTCGCCGCCATGTTGGATTTATGCTCGCCAGGTTATTGAACGTCCCATAGGTGAACTTATGCTTATAGCATCTATACACTTAAAAATTTGAGTTTGATTGCTGTAGTAGAGTAATAGAAATTGAGAACCGTCTAAATATTTCGGATGGTCGCCATGTTGGATTTTAATATATGTAGGCCACAGAGTTATGTACTATTAGTTGATGATTATTGTGTACGATCATTATGCAAATGTTGATTTCGATCGCCTGATTAGAACACAAGAAATAAAAACTTAATTTTCGAAATTCGCACAGCCGCCATATTGAGGTTATATAAACAATTCAACTAATTTAGATACCAGTGCATTGCAATGTGTATAAATATTTGCTGTACAAAGTTTCATTGCGTTTGAATCATTAAATCGCGTATTAAGTCTATTTGAAACTTTCAATTTCGCTTGGCTGCCATGTTCGTTTTGTAGTTAACCGGTTTTTGAAAGTCCCATAGATGAACTTACAGTAGTGCCCTTTATCTCCGTACAAAATGTCATGGTGATGCCGGTAATAGTTTAAGAGATATAAAATACCGGTGAAATATTTCACACTGCCGCCATCTTGAGGTTATGTAAACAATTGAACGAAGTTAGACGTCGGTGCATTACAATGTCTATAATCATATACTGTACCAAGTTTTATTGCGTTTGGTTGGTTGAATCGCGATAAACGTCTATTTAAAAGTCGCAAATTCACTTTGCCGCCACGTTGGTTTTGTAGCTACCAGGTTTTCAAAGGTCACATAGGTGAACTTCTAGTAGTTCCCTTTATCACCATACAGAATTCCAGGGTGATATCGGTAATAGTTTCGGAGATATTGAATGCTGGTGAAATAATTCGCACAGCCACCATGTTGGATTGGTGAGCCGTAACAAAATTTGAAAGGAACGGTCGGGGTCGCGCGGAATAGTACTATGAACTTACCGAGTTTCATTGAAATCGCTCCAGCCGTTTAGAAGTTATTAGGGGGGGGACACACAAAAATCCTCACACACACACACACGCACACACAGACACACACGGACAAAAGGTGATCTCATAAGCCTATTTCTTTTTTCAAAAATGAAAATACGCTAAAAATTCAGGAAGTTAACTTCGGTATGTACTTACTTTTTCACAAGACCAGCTTACCCAGTGTGGGTATACAAGACTTGTAGAGAGGAAATCATTGGGGAGGCAGGTCCTGTAGAGTAGTTCAATATAGTCTAATACATGCATAAAGTCAAACATGTGCTTTAAGTATTGTAAAACCAAAACAATTGTTACTTCATGCAAGTACTTGAAATATTGCATTATAGTGTGGGTCAAGATAACTATCACTTGATACAAGTACTTAAAATATTGTATTATAGTATAGGTCAAGACAACTATCACTTGATACAAGTACTTTAAATATTGCATTATAGTATAGGTCAAGACAACTATCTCTTGATACAAGTACTTTAAATATTGTATTATAGTATAGGTCAAGACAACTATCACTTGATACAAGTTCTTTAAATATTGTATTATAGTATAGGTCAAGACAACTATCACTTGATACAAGTACTTTAAATATTGCATTATAGTATAGGTCAAGACAACTATCACTTGATACAAGTACTTTAAATATTGCATTATAGTATAGGTCAAGACAACTATCTCTTGATACAAGTACTTTAAATATTGCATTATAGTATAGGTCAAGACAACTATCACTTGATACAAGTACTTTAAATATTGCATTATAGTATAGGTCAAGACAACTATCATTTGATACAAGTACTTTAAATATTGCATTATAGTATAGGTCAAGACAACTATCATTTGATACAAGTACTTTAAATATTGTATTATAGTATAGGTCAAGACAACTATCACTTGATACAAGTACGTTAAATATTGTATTATAGTGTCACTATCACTTATTATAATGTAGCCCAAGACAATTATCACTAGATACATGTGCTTCAAATAGTGTATTACAGTGTAGCCGTATGCATGTGAGAGTATGTAGGAGGAGAAAGCCGACTAGGCTTGGATTGCAGTACCGGTATAGACTTTTAGTGTATTATAATAAATTTTCCTAGGTTATTTAGTGACAATTTTTTTAAAGAAGGCAACGACGTTGAGACGGTATTTCCATGTCAATCCAAAACTTAAGAAAGAAAACGAAACGATAAAACAAATTCACACCCAACAAGTAAACCGAATACTAATGAAACATCAAATCAAAGTAGGGAACATTAATAACGAGGCCCCTAAAAAAGGAAATTATATGCGGTTCAATTCGTAAATTAAAGACACATGAGAATAACGAATATTATCAAGAAACAAGGACTCAATATTGCATTCAGAATGGATACACTCGGTAAGCAGTTGCGTGTGCCCGTGTACATTGGGTGTACGCCTTAGTCCCTGGTTCAGGTCACCTTAGGTTAGATTAGGTAGACTAGGTTAACACGCCATTTATGTAAGTGTATGCGTAGTAGCCCTGTGCTAAAAATAATAAATTAATTATTTAAATAACATATTTTAAAAACTAAAAATCTGAATTTAAAAAAAATATATACTTGTGCTCTTTTGGCATACATCTAAATATAAAAATAATAATAAATAAAATAAATAATAAAAATATATACTGTATGTACAGTATATAATAATAAATTAAATAAAGAAATAAATAATAAATCATTCATATAGTCAATAACGAATAAATAATTATTGGAAAGCCCGCCATTTAAGAGTTCAGTTGCGCGCGGCGTCCATCTTGCGCATTAGCCCCTGGCCCAGGATAGGTTTATTTACCCGACTATAATGTCCTCCTATAGATCACAAACTCTTGAAAACAGCATCAATTAACTGTCGTAAGCATAAACGAGTGACGTAAATGTCTTACAATAAATTCCAGCGATCAGCTGTGACCTCAATTTGTATCATAACTTAGCATTGAATCAAACATTCATGGGAACAATCTGACGTGCGTCTAAAAGAAAAACTGCAGTAGTCTTGCTATAAGAATCACTATGAATGCTGGGTAATATCAGTTCGTAACACCCCGCTTGACCTTGAGTCAACCGGCCACACACCTCCACTAGAATGACAATGTTCATGGCGCGGCATCGCCTTTTCAAATCAGAATGCATTATTATATTTTGAACTTACAAAACGACAGTCCTATATGTAGATCATATGACTTAAATATACACTTATTTACAGGTGCGTTAACACTAGAGCTAGTCTCAAACTAAGCTCATCAGAAAATTTGAAGTTCAAGTCAAAGAAGATGAAACAACAGATATGTCAGTGTACTCCAAGTGCTTTGGAATATGTAAAGCACTGTTAGCACCCTCGTGCTTCGTTACAAAGGCCTCATATACCTCCTGTAATACCATTACAACTCGTAGTATGTTCCAAAAATGTTCAGTGTCCTCCTCGACTCAAAAATAAGCTTACAAACAGCACCGTCACCTTTCGTGTTGAAAACTGATACGTTATTGTAGCGAAGACGAATACTTGGATTCTGAAGCCTAATGCATGAATCCAAGCACTGGAATAATGTGGCATCAGAGCTCACGATTAAAATTGACCATGATTAAAGTGACAGGGTGATCCTCACCTCCTCCTAATAATACAATGATAATTAAAGGTGTTCAATGAATGGGCATTTCATAACCTAAATTATACATATTCAGGGTGTCTGATAAACAAGTTGTCTACCTCGTAGACTCGAAATGTAGCTTGCAAGGGCTAGGAGTTTTAGGTGCCTCCTATGATTACAACAATGGATGATAATGGGCACGTGGCAAAGTCGCGCCACAGGGTGTCACAAAATTTAGTGATCGGACGAGGGCTGTCCCAAAAATCTAAAAACAGTGAATCCCTATATATATAAAAATGAAAGTTCATTTGTGTTTTTTGAATTCTTACGGAAATTTGCGTTATTAACGCGTTTCATACTATTTTATGACGGATGCGCGCGAAAATAAAATATTTGTCTGACTTTAATTCTGTTTTTCTGTCGACAACTTTGTTCCCTTATAAGTCGAGAACGGCTGGATGGATCAACGTAAAATGTGGTACAGATATCCTCCAGAGCCACCAAACCAATCATTGATGTAATTCTTCTCCGTACCTCTCATAAAAAGGGGGCTTACCCCCTTAATATACATGCTGAAATAGGCGTAGAAGGGTGAGACAAAGCTCATTTTCAGCCTCTCAGTGTGAGAAACAAAACTCGGGCGCCTTAAAGTGCCCCCGAAAACCACATTTTAAGGCCTTAAACCAATAGTTTTTGAGGTATTCCCAGAAAACAAATTTCATTTAATAAACTAATGAAAGAATGCAAGCCGGTAACCATGGCAACAGAATCTCACAGGTTCATCTATTTCTGTAGGACGCAATGCAATTCTAATCATTAAATTACTGTGAAAGTTGCAAACGGCTATAAGGTATTCACGGAACCATATTAAGCTGTAAAGTTCATCAATACATATAATGCGCTTAAGGGGTCAAGGGGTAGTGTAGAATATTTTAATTCCATTTACCCGTGCGGGTGTCCTGCGGAAGGTCTATTACATCCCTATCCGTATATTATTATATAATAATAATAATTACTATTTTTATATTATGGCGTACAACGACGAGACAAAGCTCATATTCAGCCCCTCGGTGTCGGACACAAAACTTGGGGACCATATAAGGTCCCGGAAAGTACAATTTAAGGCTCTAAAACCAACAGTGTATGAGATAATCCCAGAAAACTAATTTCATGTTATAAACTAATCAAAGAATGCAAGCCGGTAACCATGACAACAGTGTCTCAAGAGGTGACCTCCAACTTTCCATCTCTTTCTGTAAGAAGCAATGCCACTCCTTTTATAATATTTCTGTGAAAGTTTGCAAATGGCTATAAGGTTATCACGGAACCAACTAAGACTGTAAAACTCAGCAATTCTTCTATGTTTGTGACGTGAGTTGTGTGGGGGTTTCGACTAGGACACCAAACTGGCTCATAAGGGGGCTCTTGGTGTCCCCGCCCGGACCCCACAGTAGTAGCGAACTGCGCGCTACATCCGATTATATGAAGTGCACCTGCTGCTCTTTACACCGAGAACTAATAGCTCAATTAGTCGTAACCTCCCTATGGTATATTGGCTTTCACGGCCAGTGAATTAAAACTCAGCAATACTTCTAGGTTTGTGTTGTGTGGGGTTTCGCCTAGGACTCCAAGCTGGTATAGCAGTAGGCTCTTGGTGTCCCCGCCAGGACCCCCGAGGGAGTAGCGAACTGCGCGCTATCTCCCTTTATATGAAGTGCACCTGAACCTCTTTACTGCGAGAACAAAAAGTTCAAGCAGCCATAACCTCCCTAAGAAGGCTTCCAAAAAGATGGTATATTGGCTTTCTCGGCCAGTGGATTAAAACCCAGCAATTCTTCTAGGTTTGTGTTGTGTGGGGTTTCGCCTAGGACTCCAAGCTGGTTCAGCAGTGGGCTCTTGGTGTCCCCGCCCGGACCCCCGAGGGAGTAGCGAACTGCGCGCTACCTCCCTTTATATGAATTGCACCTGCACCTCTTTACTGCGAGAACAAAAAGTTCAAGCAGCCATAACCTCCCTAAGAAGGCTTCCAAAAAGATGGTATATTGGCTTTCACGGCCAGTGAATTAAAACTTGGCAATTCTTCTAAGTTTTTGCCGTGTGTTGTGTGGGGTTTTACCTAGGACTCCAAGCTGGCTCCTCAGAGGGGGCTTGGTGTCCTCGCCCAGACCCCCACAGGTGTAGCGAACTGCGTGCTACCAGATAGACACTGAGGACTCAATACCTATTCGCCAAGTTCCCAGAAGATTTCCATTGGCGGTACGTGAGGAAGCTGAGAAAATCATCCAGGAAATGGAGCAAGTTGGTGTGATAGAGCCTTGAAACAGCCCGTGGAGTTCTCCAGTTGTACTTGTTAAGAAGAAGGACGGAACCTGAAGATTTTTGCGTGGACTATCGATTACTCAATAACGTGACAAAGAAGGACAGCTACCCTCTGTCCCGAATTGATAACACTATTGACACATTGGTCGGCTGTGAGCTTTTCTCCACTTCGGACCTTAAGAGTGGATACTGGCAAGTCGGACTCGCTTCCAAGGACCGGAAGAAGACAGCGTTTCCCATAGAAACTGAATTGTGGCAGTTCACTTTGATGCCATTCGGCCTTTGCAACGCTCCAGCAACATTTGAGCGATTAATGGAAAGCGTGCTCAGAGGATTGTCCTGGGAAACCTGTTTAGTGTACTTGGACGACATTATTCTGCCTGGTAGGTCAGTTAGTAACCATCTGCAGAAATTTGGTCGGGCTTTCCAGCGGCTGCGAGAGTCTAACCTGAAACTTAATCCGAAGAATTGTAACCTCTTCCGGAGGGAGGTCAATGGGCCATGTGGTCTCTGCAGAGGGAGTTTTAGTAGACCCGGAGATCATCGCCATTCGGGAATGGCCAGTGCCTAGGGACAAGCTCGAAGTGAGAAGCTTTCTCGGATTCTGTATTAAATACCGTCGTTACGTTCCTAGGTTTGCCAATATCGCTATGACATTGAGGAGACTTACCGAAGACTGAAGGGTTTTTGAGTGGGACTTTGACTATCAACAAGCGTTAGAAGAGCTTGAGAATATGTTGATCAGTTTACCCATTTTAAGTTACCGTAGGCCTGAAGGGGAGTTCAACCTTGACATGGGCGCCAGTACCATTGGCATTGGAGGTGTTCTTTCACAAATTCAGGATGGACATGGACGGGTGATTGGGTACTTCAGCAAGGTCTTACCCGAGGCGAAACGGAATTACTGCGTGACCAGGAGGGAACTATTAGCCGTTGTCAATGATGTAGAACACTTTCATAAATATCTGTACAGAAGGAAGTACCTACTTAGAACGGGCTATGCGTCTTGGGCGTTGCTTTTGCGGTTCAAGGCCCCAGAAGGTCACGTAGCCAGGTGGATTAAGCGACTCCAAGAATACGACTTTGTTTCGGAACACCGGTCTGACAATAGCCACCAAAATACCTACGATTAATCCAAGCTGGCCGTGTCCAGCAGACTGGAAACACTGTTCCAGAGTGGAAGACAAAGCTGAACCGTTCTACGAATGACCGCCATTAATGACTCCTGGCAGAATGCGGAAGTGCTGAAGGACCAATAGGCAGAACCTGACCTGTAGATCGTAGCGGGCTGGAAGAGGACAGCAAGAAGGCAGTCTTGGAATGAAGTAGTTCACCTCTCTCCGAGCTTGAAGGCATACTGGGCCCAATGGGACTTGATTACCATAGAAGATGGGGTTCTGAGGCGTGTCTTGGAATCCGCAGTTGGAATGCGGAAGAGACTGAAGCTCCTGGTTCCCAAGAAGAGGGTACCTGAAGTGCTGAAGCAGCTTCACGATTGGGTTTCAGGAGGTCACCCTGGAGTGTATAAGTCTCTGGAGAAGACACGTGAAAGATCCTATTGAATTAATCTAAGGGAAGAAGTCAAAGATTGGTGCAGGGAATGTGAGACATGTGCTTCCGCCAACGGTCCCAGAAATGGAGGGTAGCCTCTATGCGACAGTACAACGTTGGATCACCGTTTGAGAACATTGTGATTGATATAGCTGGACCCTTCCCCTCGACGGAAGGAGGGAACAGGTACTTATTAGTCGCAATGGGCTATTCAGCAAATGGGTTGATGCATACGCACTACTAACCAAGAAGCGGTTACCATCACCGAAGTTTTGGTTAAGGATATAGTCAGTCACTTCGGGGTCCCATTGGAACTGCATTGTGATCAGGGGTGAAATTTTGAGTCACAACTGTTCACAGAGATTTTTGTCGAATTTTGGGGATCCGAAAGACGAGGACTACGTCTCTGCATCCGCAGTCTGATGGGATGGTGGAGCGCATGAACAAGACAATTGGAAAGTACGTGTCCAAAGTCGTATCAGAGCATCAGCGAGATTGGGACCTTAACCTGCCTTTCATTTTATTGGCCTATCGCAGCTCCGTGCATGATACCTCTGGACCGACACCTGCAAAAGTTCTCTTCGGTTGAGAACTTCGGTTGCCGTGAAATTTTCAGTTCAGTTGCAAGCCAGATGAAGATATGGTCGGTGATTATTACGTCTCAATACTTAAAAAAGGTATGGTTGACATCCATGGCAGAGTCCGTAGTAACATTGAGCATGTGAGTGACCGAATGAAGACACGTTATGACCTCGAGGCGGACAGTGGAATTTATCAGCCTGGAGATCTCGTGGGGTTATATAACCCGAGCAGACGTCGTGGATACTCCCCAAAACTACAACGATCTTCGGATGGCCCTTACGAGATTGCGACCAGGATCAATGATGTGATCCTAGGATTAAGAAACAATTAGATATAGTTCATTGTTTCATTAGACTGTGATGTGTGAGGGTCCATGTGAGTGTGCCTGGTGACAGTTACATTGTTTATTATAGTTCATTGTTTCATTAGATTGTAATGTATGAGGATCCATATTAGTGTGTCTGGTGAGAGTTAGATTGTTAATTAGATATATAATTCATTAGACTATGAATGTGCGAGGGTTCATGTGAGTGTGCCCGGTGACAGACTGTTTTAGTGGTAGTATTTGTTGTTGGTAGAACTTAAGTATTTTTCGTTAGTCGAATTTTGGTATTTAGTTGTTAGTAGAAGGTTAGTATTTTTTATAGTAGAATTGCTCTATTACTGTATTCTGAAATGAGTAGCAGCCTTTCAGAATGAACCAATACTTGACTTATCTTATAAACGGTTAAGGTATTAATAACATTTGCCAATAAATGGCTACAGTGCGTTCTTCTGCACGGCTGAAAGCAACGGGAAACTACAGCCGTATTGCTCTTCCCGAGGGTATGCACCTCTCTATGCATAAATACATATGATGATGGGCTCCTCCCTTGTAAAATTCCAATCCGGAGGTAAACTAGTCCCCCGTTCGGATTTCTGGGTAAGGACTACTCGAGAGGCGGTTAATATCACAGAAGGGACAAAGAGAAAATCTGACATTCTACGGATCGGAGCGTAGAATGTTAGAAGTCTGCTAGGCAATGGAAGGTTAGAAAACTTAGAAAGGGAAATGGATAGTCTGAGGTTGGATTTGTTCGGGATTACTGAAATGCGCTGGCAAGAAGAGCAGGACCTTTGGCCAGGAAACTATCTAACTAAATCAAACAACGGCTATGTGGGGTAGGCCTCATATTAAGGAGGAAATGTGGACAGCGGGTGGAACATTATGAGCAATATAGTGAACTGATTATTGTAGTTAAAATCAATACAAAACCTACGTAAACCACAGTTGTACAAGTCTATATGCCTACCAGTCAAGCTGATGATGAAGATGTTGAAAAGGTCTACGAAGAGATAGATGAAATTTTGAGGTATGTCAAGGGTGATGAAAATGTTATAGTAATGGGAGATTGGAATGCTGTGGTAGGAAAAAGAAGAGAAGGGGAGATGTTAGGAGATTTCGGATTAGGTGAAAGGAATGATCGAGGAAGCAGGCTGATGGAATTCTGTACCGAGCATGAGTTGGTCATAGCTAACACCTTACTCAATAGCCACAATATAATAATACACTGAAGAAAATGGAAATTGCAAACCCAGAACGATTGGTGCTACATTGCTGCAATTGAACATGCAGGACGAGTGTTTGGTTGTGATTCGATGATTACACTTTCTGGTCCCTCTGACCGCAAGTTTGGACAGCAATCAATACAGGATGTGCCCACCACGAGCTGCAATACATTGATGAATTTGGCGAGGCCCTGAATCGCTTCCTGAGGAATTGTGGCCCATGCTTGCTGCACTGCACGGGTCAGTTGTTTCAGAGTTGTGGGTGGCTGAGGACGGTTGGCCAGTTGTCGACCCATCATGTCCCACACATGCTCAATAGGACTGAGGTCTGGGGATCTGGCGGGCCATTCTAATGTTGTGATGTCGTGGAGAGCTTCTCTGGAGATGCGTGCAGTGAGAACCCGGGTATTGTCCTGCTGAAACACCCCATTAGCAATGTTCGCCATCATAGGGACAACCACTGGATTGAGTACCCTATCAACGTACTGTCGAGCAGTCATAGTGCCCTCGACAAGCACTAATTGTGATTTCACATTAATGCCAATAGACCCCCAGACCATAAAGCTTGGTGATGGCCCTGTGTGCCTCTCGACAATAAGGTCTGGGCGGCCCCTCTCTCCGGTACGTCGGCGCACACGATTCCGGCGATCACTGTGGGCAAGACAGAAGCGCGATTCATCACTAAAGACGACCCTATGCCATTCGTCGACCCACGTCGATCGTTCTCGACACCAGGCCAGGCTTACACGTCGCTGTTGTGGGGTCAATGGAACACCTTCCGCAGGGTCACGGGATCGTAAGCCAGCTGCACGCAGGCGATTACCAACTGTTTGTTGTGTAATGTGGGGTGCCACAGCTGCTCGAATACGCGCTGCTGTTGCATGGGGTTCCATCCGGGCCATCCGAATGATGAGGCTACCCTCTCTCTCAGTTGTTTGTCGCGCTGGGCCTGTGCCAGGTCTACGAGTGTGGGTACCTTCATTTGAACACTGCTGCCACACACGTTTTACCGTAGATGCCTGTCGGCCAACACGTGCAGCGACAGTCCTTAGCGATAATCCAGCCTCACACTGTCCAATTATCCGAGCCCTCTCAAATGGCGACAGTAGTTGATAATGTGCTCTTCTCTGTCGTCGAGGCATGTTTGACGAGGAACACTTCACTGCACAGACTGCAAGTTAACTACGCTACACCAGAGTCCGTATACTGGAGTTGATTCCTCCGCGACCAATCACGTGGGGAGACCTGTAGCAACAATCCAGTGGGTCTGACATTTGATCGTTTACATACCTACATGGCTTCGTTCCATATCTTGAAAATCAACACTAACGACCAATGCCTTCATGGTGATGCAATTTCCATTTTCGTCAGTGTATATACATGGATGAGATCAGGGGATACAGGGCGGTACCAAATCGACTTCATTATGGTCAAGCAGGGATCTCAAAACCAGATATTGGATTGTAAAACATATCCCGGTGGTGACATAAACTCTGACCACAGTCTGGTTGTTATGAAATGCAGATTAATTTGGAAGAGACTGAAGAAGTCAAAAGCCAAGAACGTGGGCAATAGACAGACTGAAAGAGAAGGATATAAACGAAAGATTTAAGAAGAGTGTAAAGGAACGACTCATGAGAACCCCTAATCAAACTTCAATTGCAGACGAATGAACACGTTTTTGGATTGAATTAACAAAATCCGCAGACGAAAACATTGGTAGGAAAGAAAGAATTGGTAGAAAACCGTGGATTGCTCAGAATACACTTGAATTAATATATGAAAGGCGCAAACACAAGAATGTAAGAAATTAAAAGGGGAAAGCAGAATACAGACGTCTGAGGAATGAGGTTAACAAGAAATGCAAGTAAGCGAAATAAGAATGGTTGAAAGTGATATGTGCAGGTATAGAAAATTGTTTGAAGTTAGGATAAGTAGACACAGCTTATTGAAGGATTAAGAATACTTTTGGGGAATAGAAGACTACGTGCTGTAATATTAAGGACACGGATGGAAAGCTTCTAATAGATGGGGAAGAAGATGTAGAGAGATGGAAAGCCTACATAGATTGTTTGTATAAGGGAAAGAAGATTGAGAATCATGTAACGGAGAAGGAAGATGAGGATGAGGATGCGAAAGGAGATTTAATATTGAAATCAGAGTTTGATATAGAGCATTGGAAGACATAAGCAGGAACAAAGCACCAGGCACGGATGATATACCGATTGAGTTGCTGCTTCTGCATAGGTGATGATGGTCTGATCAGGTTATTTCACTTGGTGTGTAGGATTTAAGAGACAGGTGAGGTACCCTCTGATTTCAAGAAGAATGTTATGTGCACGGGACAATACCTTAGGCATTTTTTTAAATGTCTTCTGGTAACGTAGGTAACTACTGGCGCTGTGTTGTTGACTTTGGTAATAAGCGGCAAATTGAATATAATTTGCATGTTTTTGGTAGATTTCATTAGAAAGCTACCTATTGCAATGGTACTGTGCCCTTATTTCCATGTGAGATGTCAGCCAAAATCCGAAAATGGAAGAGGATCGCAGCAACTTTTAGTACCCGGCTAGAAATAACCACAAATTGCTACTGGTAAACACACATCGGAATAAGGAACATGCTGACTATAGTTCTACTCTTCTGGGTTCGGTTAACTAACTACACTGGAGAGTGAAAAACTTTCGAATCTCGGGCGTAACGGGAATTGGATATAGGTTATGCCACTATTCTACTACTATACCATTCTTACCTTAACCATGCTATTACGAAATATAGCGCAAAAGTTATAGATAATATTGCACGCATTCGTGAAAATGTGCCTGGCAGGATTATTCATAATAAAAACAATTGACAAAGAAAACAAAGTCAAGTTCAAAACCAAAACGAATTCAAAAACTCCTAATAGATGCTGCTAGCTATGAATGTAATGCTGCGTAAATAATGAACCCACTTTTGACACCTCACTGCTGTGTCCAAGATTTCAGGATTCAAGTCAACCCCTGGCAGTATACAGCCCATGAAGGGCCTAGGCCGACCAAGCGACCGCTGCCCAGCCAAATTTCGGGAGTATCAAAAGAAAAAAATAGTAATTTAATACCGTTGTTAAATATGCTATTTAGCGATGGATTGTCGCTATTACAATAACTAAGTCTTACTCTATACAGAACTCCTGATTCCTACGCTAATCCTAGTCTAAATACGATTATATTTACTGTATCATTTAAAGTATTGTTAATATTTACTTACTGTATATTACAAGTTTCGTTGCATTTTCAATTTCTTTTCCGTTCATGAGACAACTTTACACTAACTTGAGTTATATTTCAGAATAATAGACAATATAGAGATCAATAATGAAGCCTAGATTATCTCATGATCGAACTTCCTCCAAGTCTTTCAAAATAGAAATAATAATAATTATTATTATAATCTTATGCGCACTTCCAATAAATACCAGAATCAATTACTCTCTGTTGACATTGAACTATATGATCTGACTATAACCGTCATCTAATTCTAGATCAGCTGTTTACTGACACCTTGTCTTGTTTCAAACATCTACTATGAAATATCGCTTAAAACCAACGAATCCTAACGCCATTGCTTCATTAAAACATCTCGTGTTCCATTATAATATGGATTCCTTTCTACACAAACAGTATATTATCGTAGAATAATTCTCTTAACAACAAATATCCTTCCGACACTACCAATGCCATTATAGCTCATTGTTACTACTCTCAAATATGCAAATATTTTCCTCCAATACTTGGCAATACTCTCTTTACCATTACTTTCAATAAACCACGTCGTAGCTACCTTTTCAAAAAACATTCCAATACAATACTCCATAATATCAGCTGATTACCTGACAACAATACTTGTATGTGGCATTTTAATAATGTTTCATAATATCAATAGCTTCACAATATCGTTACTTGCCTTCCTCTACTGTCATCAATAATACATATTTTTATGTGACATAGTTTCATTCTGTTTCTCAAAACATTTTTCCTGGTATTCGAATATTTGTGAATATTATCCTATTTATTCCAAATATTTTCCATCATAAAGACAATAATAATGTTCATTTTCCTCATTTACTTTTATACAATTTGAATAGTTTTACGAGAAATGTTCTTCGTCTTACTTGTCATTATGTTGACAAAATATACGTCCTACTATTGATCAGAACATGATCGTCATCCTAACTTCAATAAATTTAATTATAACTGAAAATATCGAATCAAGCAATGCAAATGACAACACACAAAAATCTTCATCACATAAATCTCTAATCCAAACTTAAAATAGCAAAATACCAAAAAATGTAAAACTCGGACAAAAATCTACCATCATAAAATATCTCGACGCTCAACTAACGATCTACCAATCCTGACTTATTAAATCGAAAATAGCGAAAAGCGACTATGAAAACTCCAAGAACAATACTAATAAATCATTAAATAGAAATCAACGTCGAAAATGGACACATATCATGTATCTCCATCTACAAATATGGGCTACTGAAGATAATTATTTTCTTACTTTATGTCGCGTATAGATCTCTAGTAGAAGAGCATGAACTGGGTTCCATAACCCAGTTCGTCCGCCTCCTACTTTCCTAGATTTTAGTTCCATCCTAGATTTCGCCTTACAGCTCCAAGATGTTTTACCTGAGTGGACCAAGAACTGCATCTCCCCGTCTTCGATCTTCCTCCTCGTCCGATTCCAGGTTCTTCTTGTTCCAACCTCTTCTTTTCTTCATGTCTTCAGCGTAGAATTCCTTCCATCTCATCCAAGCCTTGTCCATTTTATTTTCATAGATTAATTTGCATTGAAATATCGAGAAAATAAAATCGATACCGATATTATAAGTCACTCCTGATATTCTCGTCTTCATCTTGTAGGTTACATTACCCCCTGCATATTTAGCACTGCATTATCACAACTTTTGTAATGTTACAAAATGTCCCTCTCAATCTCGACTGTAACAACATTTTCATAATCATATCGAAGAAATATTAGTAGAAGAAATAATATATGTGTTAACTTGTTCACGTTTCCAATGCTGCTCTAAACTTATGCTCAATAAGTGTACTCTGTGGCGTAGAGACGATTATTGTATTTAAACAGCGAATACTTTCTTCTCCCGACATAAATATAACTAGTTCTGTTCGTTTCTGTAATTTCACTCTACGAAATGTTCATATCACTGCTTCTGAACTGTTTCTTCACAAAGTCTGACTACTTTTCCTTGCGTTCGCTCCCCGAACAAAATTGCTTATTTCACGTATATACCTCCTCAATTCCTTTAATAATTTTCACTACATCTCGACACTTACAAGTGTGTAAAAATGTACTCACACGTTTGCATGCAAGCAAATACACTTCGCGATGAGTCGCGACATTTTTTTACCTATCAATGTAATGTATCACACAAAGCTCGCACTCGGAGACCGAAGTTCGATACGTCTCCCGAACAAAAAGCCGTGATTCCCTCGCTCGCTTCCCCTTCTCCACTCAAATTTGACCTCATCAAGAAATTCCGCGCATGTCTTAGGCGGGATTCTTTCCAATCCTCTCTCTGCCTCATTGAAACATATTTCTTCAAAGTGGTATCTCTGATAAAAAGCTTCACTTATTAAACTGTAAATTCTCAATTCATAAATTATCGTAAAATAACTTGCAATTACATCATTAGAAGTATTGGTAATTAATTCCATCTAACCTTCCTATTGGCTTCCGGTCTGTCACGTGATATTCTCAGCGCACCACTAGATACCATGCGCGTGTCATCCACACCTTTTCTTGCTCTGCGAATTGCTTATCTTGCCCCTTCCTTTCGTCGATACACCTTTTCTTTCTCTGCGAATTGCCTATATTGCCCCAGATCAAAGAAGACCGGTTTTCTGCCGTCTTATATATTACCTTCCTCTAGTAATTTTCTGATTGGTTCGGCGTTATACACAGATAGCATCCCCTCATGGCTTAGCACTAACCAGAGTTCGACTACCAAATCCAGCTACTATAAATTTATAATTTTTTATGGAGATAATAATATTACTCAAACCACAAATTCCAGTAGAGTTCTGACTTCCGGAAAATGTGGACCAATTTTTGCGTTTCACATCCCCCAGACGCCCATGTCATACATTTATCGCATGTAAAAGACCTTCCACTAACTATAATTGTGTGGGGCTAAATGTGTAGGTGAGATTTGATTAACGTTTTATTATAATCCAACGTTCGTCACCAGGTGCCAGTTGTGGTGGCATCCTGTAGCCAAGTTCACAGCTAGGTGTCGTTCACGGTAGCATTTGGTAGCAAAAGTAGGAACTACTTGAAATTGATCGTCTGCAGTCCCAGCCTGAATCACAGATAGCTCACACTAATACAGCCATTACAATGACCACCAGTTATCAGACAGATTTTACAAACACCTTAAGTACATGGGGCTACATGATCACGTTGTCGCAGCCCCTAAACTGAGGAACCAACCATATATCTCACTTTCTTGTGGACACGATAACTACCGACAATTGCCACCAATCTCTTTCAAACGTATACATAAAATAAAACCCTTTTAAATGTTGGTCGAGTATGTTAATGGGCAATATTGGACCAAGTTGGTTAAAATAGTGGGCCATTTTCTTAATATGTGAAAAATCGAATCCATTCAAAGTTCGTACAATTCTTCTCATAAGGTCCAAAAACTTATATCCGTAAACTTTTGGAAGAGTTTTTGATATGACCCACCGTTACGCCAAGGGATTAGAAAAATATACTTTTGGAATTATAAGATGCGCTCTTGTATGCTGAACATGGGGACGTTTCTAGGTACAGAACAATTGGCAAATTTAATTAATCCGATTTTTTTGTCCGGTGAAGTCTACCTGTGCCTTCCGGCGTGCCGAGTTTTTTTAAATTCTACCGTACCTTGCATATGAATGAAAATTAAATCATCAAGAACTGTTCTGCAGTTTAGTGACTAACGAGATGGTGTTCTGTTTTCAAAGTCGCTGATGACAAGGCATCTGATATAGGAATGCCCCAGTGTTTAGTGTTGAGGTGTGAGTTTGTGTGTGTGTGTGTGTGTGTGTGTGTGGTCTGCGCCTGACTAAGTAGTTGTAAGAGAATCAACTAATTATTTGCTCGGCGTGTCTTGTACTTGCGTAGTCTCATCTATTTAACATTTTGTTATCGATGTTGTGATCGGCTCAAATTTATGTCACCGACCCGGAGAAAGATGGATACTCGTTCCTCTGATATATTTTAGGTTTATTACTTAAACCGTGTGTGTTTCCGGGTGCCTGGGCTAGTTGCAAGGTATAACACGCAATTTAAAATATTAATAATAATAATAATAATAATAATAATAATAATAATAATAATAATAATAATAATAATAGTACATAAACCAATCTAACCTTATATTCTATTTCCTAGAAATAACTTATCATAGTATTACAACTGAAATTCATTTTACAAATTGACACTATTTTACTTTCACTCACTTGAAAATACCAGATGAATGGCAACTGACTAGTGGTGTAGTTTATAAAGGAGTTGTGGGAGGAATGTACTGCGCCCGTCTCACTAACTCTCCTATGGCTAACTGAACACTGTTGATGATTTGGCCCATTCAGTAAGTGGTTATTACCCCTTATTATCACCAAGGGGGACAAATTTGAAATCCAATTAGCTTTACAATTGCTGGGTGGTTTATTTGGAAAAGGGGAGCCCCTGATTCTTCGTTAAGGTTCAACACACAGCTTTTGCATTTATTGAGCCCACTACCGTAAAAGACATTTAATGCATTAGCAATGGCCTGTTTATCAGTAATTAGCCAATAAATAAGAAAAATAGATTACGGTGAAACCCAAGCATCGGAATGTGAACACCTCCAGTCGATCACATCCCCACAAAACATGTATACCAGGTCTAGCCATCGACCATTCGCATCCACATAGAAACAAAATCACTAGAACTAAGCAATCCTATAATCCACGACATAAGGATGAAAAGCATGACTGACATTGTTTTATTGTAAAGGCAATGTATTTTCTTTATGAAAATAATTAATGATCAGTCGTGATGCACACATCAACATTAATAACGAACAAACGTTAATAGAGGCTCGATACTGGTATATCCATGTTTTTGGCACCGGAAATTAATTTAGAAATACTTTTTAAATAGTATCAACTTGCTGGATTTAAATTCAGGTCGAAAATTTGTAATACTACATCGGAGGAAGGTGGCCAAGTCGTTGTGTTCAGAAAAGTGAACGTTTAAAAGAAAGTCATGTGTTCTGTATATTCCAACTAGCTAGAATGGTCATTCTATAGTGAATTAAATGTGGATTAATTTGTGTTCCTTGAATGAGCGGAGAGATCGCTAGTTACTTGGTATTCAGTTGCCCGTTTCAATGCATTAATCGTGATGCCCTCGTTTACCTTTTTAACGTAACTTTCTTGTGTATCTCGTTACAAGAAAAGAATATCAATGACAACATCCCTCCGTAATTAGTGATAGAAAATAATATTGAATGCTCGGTCCTGAGATAAAAAGCAGCACCCAATTGCCATATAATTTTATTCAAGGCGATGAAAGAACATTTTGACCTTCAGTAAATAACAGCCGTATGTGAATGTTATTAACCTTCCCCATGCACAATATTTTTTTCGTGCTGGAGGATTATCACTGTTACTCCAAGATCTCCGACATGTAAAACAGTATTGTCTGTATAATATGTATTCAGACTGCATAATACATCATCATTGAAGAGTAGAAACGAGCTCGATTCATTATATTTGTGGAAAACGTGCATAGTAATGGTACTACGGAAAGTTACACCAACTAACTTAACACTAGTTAGATATCTGCATCTTCTTACGTAGGGAAATTAAATGCTATTCAGTCGGTCTACACGATTGAACGCATATTTTAATGGGTGTTATTCCTTAACCCTCAGACAAATTATATGAGATTACTTAATTCCCTGTCAACAAATGTTTAGAGAAAGGAGATATGCCACAGTGATTGAGGTACTCCAAAGTAAATATCTAAAAGTGGAAAGGTAACACCGGAGATCCCAACTCCTATCGAGGTATCGTACTAGAGAACAACGTTTCCAAAGTGTTCACCAAAATCCTATGTAATCGATTGATCGAGTTGTTTGATACCTCTATTGGGGACTTTTAATTTGGCTATATAAGGGGAAGATCAACTCTACCTGCAGAAAGGAATTTATTCACTGACATAGATGATGTCTTAAGAAATGAATAGGGAAAATTCTTCGCAGTTTTCTAAGACTTTAATAAGGCTTTCGACTTACTGGATAGGGAAGTACTTATCAGAAAATTAGAGCGCATTAGAGGGCGGAAAATCTATGTTGCCATAATAATCAAAAGCATAATGTCTGACACGAGAGGTCATTAAAACATCCTGCGTAAAAACCAAACGAACAATGCACTACAGGGTGACTACATGAGTCCCGTATTTTTAGC
Source organism: Meconema thalassinum (assembly GCA_946902985.2). Classification (NCBI taxonomy): domain Eukaryota; kingdom Metazoa; phylum Arthropoda; class Insecta; order Orthoptera; family Tettigoniidae; genus Meconema; species Meconema thalassinum. The sequence goes on from OX336397.1 coordinate 152,594,755, forward strand.
CTATTTTCATTTTTGAAAAAAAAAAAAATAGGCTTATGAGATCACCTTTTGTCCGTGTGTCTGTCTGTGTCTGCGTGTGTGTGTGTGTGGATTTTTGTGTGTCCACCCTAATAACATCTAAACGGCTGGAGCGATTTCAATGAAACTCGACAAGTTCATAGTACTATTGCGCGCGATCCCGACCGTGCCCTTCAAATTGTGTTACGTCTCACCAATCCAACATGGCGGCTGTGCGAAATATTTCACCAGCATTCAATATCTCCGAAACTATTACCGATATCACCCTGGAATTCTGTACGGTGATAAAGGGAACTACTAGAAGTTCACCTATGTAACTTTTGAAAACCTGGTAGCTACAAAATCAACATGGCGGCCATGCGAATTTGCGACTTTTAAATAGACGTTTCTCGCGATTCAACCAACCAAACGCAATAAAACTTGGTACAGTATATGTTTATACACATTGTAATGCACCGACATCTAACTTAGTTTAATTGTTTACATAACCTCAAGATGGCGGCTGTGCGAAATACTTCACCGGCATTTTATATCTCTTAAACGATTACCGGTATCACCATGAAATTTTGTACGGAGATAAAGGGCACTACTGGAAGTTCATCTATGGGTCTTTCAAAAACCGGTTAACTACAAAACGAACATGGCGGTCAAGCGAAGTTGAAAGTTTTAAATAGACTTTTCTCGCGATTTAATGATCCAAACGCAATGAAACTTCGTACAGCAAATGTTTATACACATTGTAATGCACTGGTTTCTAATTTAGTTCATTTGTTTACAGAACCTCAATATGGCGGCTGTGCGAATTTCGAAAATTAAGTTTTTTTTCTTGTGTTCTAATCATGCGATCGAAATCAACATTTGCATAATGAACGTACACAATAATCATCAACTAATAGTATATAACTCTATGGCCTACATATATTAAAATCCAACATGGCGCCCATCCGAAACATTTAGACGGTTCTCAATATCTATTAATCTACTACAGCAATCAAACCGAAATTTTGTAAGTGTATAGATGCTATAAGCATAAGTTCACCTATGGGACGTTTAATGACCTGGCGAGCACAAATCCAACATGGCGGCGACGCGAATTTTAAATATTCAAATGGGTTTTTCTTGCGTTTTAACCATCCGAGCGCAGTGAAACTTGATACGGTATATCCTTATACAAATTTTTATCGACCGGCATATAATTCATTAAATTATTTTCATAACCACAAGATGGCGGCTGAGCGAAATTTTAAAATCCCGATTTTATTTCTTGTTTCCTAATCATGTGATTGAAGTTTGAATAAAACACCTACACAATAATCTTCATGTAATCTATATATATAAAATTCAATGTTACGAGAAAGTATGTGGGTGTGTGGGTGTGTGTGTATGTCTCCAATGCATTCATATACCACTCATCCGATTGCGATGAACCTTGGGTGAGATGTTGAGTACACTCCAGAGAAGTTTTCTGGCTTAGTAAATCAATTTTACTTAGGGAGCGCTAGAGTAGATTCAACAAATGAGTGACGATGCGCGAATCGCTTTAACAAAGTCCGCTATGCGTTCATATACCATTCATCCGATGGCTATGAAACTTGGGTGAGATGATGTGTATACTCCATTGAAGGTTTCTGGCTTAGTAAATTCATTTTACAATAGGTAGCACACGTGTAGAATCAACAAATGAGCATCGACGTGCGAAGCGTTTCAACAAAGTTCCGTATGCGTTCATATACCATTCGTCCGATAGCAATGCAACTTGGGTGAGATGTTGCGTACACTCCGGGGAAGGATTCTGGCGTAATAAATCATTTTACTATAGGCAGCACACGAGTTGATTCAACAAATGAACGACGACGCCCGAAGCGTTTCAAAACAGTCCCGTACGCGTTCACAAACGTTACCATTAGTTCCGATAGCGATGAAACTTGGGTGAGATGTTGAGTACACTCCTGGGAAGGTTTCTGGCTTAGTAAATCCATTTTACAATAGGTAGCCCACGAGTAGATTCAACAAATGAGCGATGACCCGCGAAGTGTTTCAACGAGGTCCCGTATGCGTCCGTATACCGTTCGTCCAAAAGCGATGAAACTTGGGTGAGATGTTGAGTACACTCCAGGGAAGGTTTCTGGCTTAGTAAATCCACTTTGCAATAGGTAGCGCACGAGTAGATTCAACAAATGAGCGACGAGGCGCGAAGCGTTTCAATAAAGTCCCGTATACGTTCATACACCATTCGTCCGATAGCGACGACACTTGGGTGATATATTGAGTAGACTCTTAGGAAGTATTCTGGATTAGTAAATCCACTTTTCAATAGGTAGCGCACGAGTAGATTCAATAAATGAGCGATGACGCGTGAATCGTTTCAATAAAGTCCCGTATGCGATCATATACCATTCGTCCGATAGCGATGAAAATTGAGTGAGATGTTGAGTACACACCAAAGACGGTATCTGGCTTAGTAAATCTATTTTACAATGGTCAGCACACGAGTAGAATCAACAAGTGAGCGATGGCACGCGAATCGTTTCATTAAAGTACGCTTTCATATACCATTCGTCCGGTAGCGATGAAACTTGGGTGAGGTTTTGTGCACACTTCAGGGAAGGTTTTTGACTAAGTAAATCCATTGTACAATAAGTTGCGCACGGGTAGATTCAACAAATGAATGACGGCGCGTGAATCGTATAAATAAAATCCCGTATGCATTCATATACCATTCATCCGATTTCGATGAAATATACTATTCATCCGATTGTAATGAGACTAGGGTGAATTGTTGTGCACACTGCAGGGAAGGTTTCTGACTTAGTATATCCATTGTATAATAGGTAGCTCAGGAGTTGATTCAACAAATGAGTGACGGCGTGCAAAGCATTTGATCGAAGTTCCATCTGCGTTCATATACCATTCATCCGATTGCCATGAAACATTGGTGAGTTGTTGTGCACGCTCCCACAAATGCTTATAAATTAGTAAATCCAGTTTACGATAGCTTCGAGGCAGTTAACGGAAATTGAAGAAAATATTGTGTATCCAAAAGCACTTTAAGAAACAAAATTACAATGCCAACACTTTTTTTGATTGGCATTGCAACGTATGCCGGGTACAGCTTGTAGTACATACATCTAAGGCTTATAATATAAAATTCCAACATGGTGTCCATCCAGAATATTTAGACTATTCTCAATATCTACGAATCTATTACAACAATCAAACTGAAAATTTGTATGTTGATTGAGGCAATTAATATTAGTAGGATATATGAAAATAGGCTGTATAGTTCTTCACGGAACTACTCGTATAATATTGTAACAGCCAATGTGACAAGAATTACTCATGGGATGGATAAGAAAATCGTTGTATACTTGTATGCTGATGACATTGTCATAGGAGGATCAATCCTTTAAGACGTCGAAGATGTGATCGATGGACTCTTGGAATTGGCAATGGAAAATAAGTTTACAATCATAACCAAAAAGACACACCAAATGACGTTCCGGAAGGGAGGAAGAAATGCATTACAAGACCAATTGTACTTAGAAGAAAACAAATCAGCCATTAAGAATCAGTTCAAATATCTGGTCATTTGCTTTCAAACTGCTCAGACCAGTTACTCTTTTCTTGTTAAAGACTAAACAATAGCAGCGATTTGAGCTATGAAAGACATTCCAAAGCCCAAAAAACTATTCCTGACCACCTCAGTGGAACTCATCCATATGGAAATAATACCGGTTTTGACTAATGGAATTGAACTTATATCGGATCATTTAAAAGTGAGTGTAGAAATGCTGGAGAATGTAAAGGCCTCATTCCGCAAGAGAAAACTTGGTGTATCGAAATTCACTCGATCGAGATACGTTTATATACTAATTATGGAAGACTATCATATACACGAGATCAGAAATAGAATGTTCCTATCATCGACGACCGCTTTCTAAGATATTATAAGAAGACGAAAACGAAATGAGCATACAATCAGTGGTAATTTTGCAGCACTCACGCGATGAGGAATTGCCACTGGACTTTGACTATTTACGAGTAGAGACATGTTGTCACCAGGTTTGCATGTCATGGCTTCCATCGTGCGGTCTGGACCAATAAGAGATTTCTTGAAACATTTAATTCACGTGTGTGTGAACCGTGTGATGTTCGGTGTGAGGAATACCACTTGCAATTTGGCAAATAGAGTTAAAAATCATTGTAAGATTATGCTAATCAAATCTAATGCACACTGTGCTTAATTGTTTTAATACATAACTCATTTGGATGAATAATTACGATCATCAAGGGATGATTATTTGTTGCTTTACATTTAGTCTATATCCACAATTTTGCAATGGAATTATAAATATATTCGCAATATTTTGGCCACAGAATGTAATAGGTATTGTATACATCTTAGTAATTGTACGTAATAAGTGATTTTTATATTATAATGTTAGTAGCTACTTATCTAGATTGCTTCAGTGGATATTTTCTATTGCTAGTACTATCTTCCACAGGTCGGAGAACACCCTGACAAATTATACCCTCGGAACCTCGTTTCTTCAAACTGGTAACAGGGACTTGGCAGCCTGGAGTGATATGCGTGAACAAATCTTACCTGTTAACGGTCTAAAGCTCTATTCATGTAGTACTTGCGGAAAAAAGTTCACAAGGAAAGGAAATTTGAAAGAACACATGCAGATTCATAGTGGTGTAAAGCCGTTTTCGTGCAGCACATGCAGAAGAAACTTCACGAAAAACGGAGCTTTGAAGAGACACATGATGATTCATACTGGTGCAACGCCATATTCCTGTAACACATGTGGAGCAAAATTTACTGAGAAGCTAAATTGTTGAATCACATGCTCATTCATAGTGGTGTAATGCCATATTCCTGTAGTACATGCGGAAGAACCTTTACGCAAAATGGAAGTTTAGAGACACATGCTCATTCACAGTGGTATGCGGCCATTTTCCTGCACATCATGCGGAAGAAAATTTAAGCAGACTGCAGCTTTAAAGTCACACATTCTCATTCATAGTGGCGTAAAGTCGTATTGCTGCAATACATGTGGAGCAAATTTCACTAAGAAGTGTAATTTGAAGACACACATACTCATTCATAGTGGTGTAAAGCCACACTCCTGTAGCACATGCGGGAGAAACTTCACTCTTAATGGACCATTGAAGAGACACATGATGATTCATCGTGGTTTAAAGCTATATTCATGAAGCACATGCGAACAAACTTACATGAAAATAAGAATTGAAATGACACTTGCTGATTCATAGTGGTGTGAAAAGCCTATTTCCTGCAGCAAATGCGGAAGATTCTTTATACATAAATGAGCCTTAAAGACTCACACACAAGCTGATTCATAGTGGTATAGAGCCATATTCCTGTAACACCTGTAGAGCAAAATTTACCGAGAAGGGAAATTTGAAGGAAAACAACTTCCTGTAGCACATGAAGAATAAAAATTAAAATGTATAGGTTTGGGAAGACACCCATGATCAATGCGCAGCAAACTTTACACCAAAAGGTTTCTAGGGAAACACATGTGCTTAATATCCATACGCATCCGTGGAACAATTTTTATACTGAAGCGTATTAGGAGATTGGCTAGTTTTTTTTTCTGATAGGAAGGTAGAAAAGTCGCATTTGTGTAGTAAATGTGAAAGAAAGAGTTATTATGAATACATATTTTGAGACACATATGCTTATTCATAGCAGCTTACAACCCTTTTCATGCAATACAATTGGAGCAGGCTTACTGGGAATGGGTTTTTGAAGACACATCTCCTAATTCATATTGGGCTGAAACAGTAATCATTCAATAAATCCGGACCAAACTTTACTTACCAAGTTCTTTAGATGGACACATGGTAATTATTAGTGGCCAAATGTGCTTCGATGTGGGTAATGCGGAGCTGTATTTGCAGGGATTGGACCTTTGAAGTCACATGCTAGTTCCTGAAACCAAATTCATGCAACATTTGCGGTATCTAAACTAGGAAATACCTTTAGAAAAACTTATGCGGAGAAAACGTTTATACGAAAAGAAAATTGTAGACACATGCTTATTGACTGGACTACTCAGATTATGCCGAAAAAACTTTACTGAAGAAAAAAGTATGCCAAACTTATGTATTACTCATACAGCAACATTTTTTCACAGGTATCTCTTAAGATTCGTTTGTTACTTAGTTGCCAAAAGGCTTATTCAAATAGTATATGGGGAGAAGTTTTTACTTCATTGGGTGTATAACAACACATGTGTTATATAATACTTGCCAAAAGCTGTATTCATATAGTATGTACGGATTAACATTCACTGATTGGGAGGCGCACAAAAATCCCTTGTTCATCGTTGGGGCAAAAGCCATATTCATGTGGCACTTGTGGTGAAGAGTACGAAGGCAGATTTCAAGTTGCACATTTTAATTGATAGTAGCCAGAAGTTATATTCATGTTATGGAAAATAAGGTTAAATTACAAATAATGTGTTCTTGCGGACTGAAGAAAATTCATGAAATACAAGCCAAGAACGGTTTGTTAGAAAGTGGGGTATTCATAGAGGGTATGTTATTCCATAGCTCGTATGTATCCTTGTTGAAACATATCTTCATTCTTCCTTGAAAAAAAAAAGGCTTCGTGTAAGTGATAGTCTATATATTGGAAAAGAGTTTGCTCAAAAGATTGTTCTAAGGAGACACGTGTGTATCCCGAATCCTTAACTGCTACATTCAAAATAGAGTTCTTTAAAGGGTATCTTAAGATATAGCCAATTATATCAACAGTAGGCAAATGCCATATTTCTTCCGAATCACTAAATCAGCTTGCAGGGCATTTAAAACGGAATTATCGCATGTTAGCGAGAACAACTTGGGCGCTTTCATGTGAAGCAGATTTCACTAAAAGGGTTTGGGTAAATTGAAAACTCATATTATAATACAGTTCGACCGGTAGCTAAATTCATGTAATATATATGCTTTGGCATTCAGTATACGAGTCAGTCTTAAGTTTCATAACCTATAGTGGCCATCAGTCACATTCATGTAATTAAGCGTAAACAAATGTACTTTGTGATGTACAGTATACTCTGGAATATCTGGTTTGGGGATTAACCTTTCGCGTAATCGCCTAATTAAAACTTATTGTGAATACAGTATATTAACAACTATATCTGTTGTTCAAACTGTACTGCAAATTGAATTCGTTTGATTTTTTATTCGTACATATTTTTGAGGTGTAGTCCCTGTATTTATCGTACAGATTTATTGCAGTGTAGTCCCGGTGGAGGAAAGTTATATTTAGTGCGTTTTTTGTGACATGTAGACGACTTCCTGCATTGTCCAGAATTGTTTTATAATAGCGAAGTGTAAGTTTCATAAGGAGGTGGAGACAGGCTTGATTCAAGGTTGCAGGAAGTTAAGTCTTGTCTGCATGCCGTTGACGGATCCGCTTGACCAGTCAACAGCTGTTAACAAGTTGGATCTTCAGTGTATAGATGATATGGGACAAAGAGGGTTTGGATAAGGTGACATTATTGCCGCACGCCATATATGTATCGAGGTAAGCAAGCAGAGAACTTTTACAGACAGCACTATAATGTGGGTGACTTATCAGAATAAATGTATTATATCCTACTTTATAAGGAACTGGTTACTTAAAATAAATAATAGAAGGCAATCATCTTTAAATAAACACATGCTTTTGGACGATCCATGTCATTCACCCCGGTCATTGTGCGGATAATCGAGAGCACTGTACTTGTAAAATAACGTTAAACCACTGATATTTCCGTCGTAATTAAGGGAGAGAAATAACGTATTGCCTTAAAATAAATTTTCTCAAATAGTGACCAGCTTTAATTTGATAGAGAAGGTTTAAGAGACAAGATGTGTATCCTTAGTCGCCGGAAGGCATATTTAAAAGATATTTGAAGCATGGTATGATAGGTTTCAAGTGAAGAAACATAGGGAGAGGATTTTTCACACATCAGAATGAAATATTCGGGAAATTTTACCGGGAGTGGAGGTAAGACATGATTCCACATGTTATGTTTCGCGAATGTTATAGAGAGGAGTTTGCTTCACATCCATATGATATTTACTGTGAATATTTTAGGGAGAGGGGTTTGTACACATCAAACTGATATGCTCCGGAGTTGTAATAGAACAGAGTTTTAGTGCCCATCCAAATGATATGTTCTGAGAATTTACACTAGTGTCCAAAAGTTAAGGATAAGTCATTAATAAGCAGGACAACAGGAAATATACCGCAAATCGCACGACATATGCACCAACCAACCGTACGTGTTCGCTCTGCATAGAAAAGGAGTATTCCCTGCTTTGACTAGTGGCGTAACCGCAAGGTAAACACAGCCTGTGCCTTCGCCCCATATTCCCTTCGTCGTGTTTGCCCTCTTATAGTGGGCGGAGGGTAGTCGTGGTGAACGTGACAACATAATGGCCCACCGAAGCCATTATGACCCCGTTTTGAAGAGTAGAATACTCTGGCACCTGGAAGCAGGCCAGACACAGACCGAAATCGCCTTTTTCTTCAATGTGCCTTAAAGTGTCATTTCCATGCTTTAGAGACGATTTCGAGACGATTTCGAGACACAGGTAATGTTAGTCGTAGGCCAGTACCAGGTCGGCCAAGAGTAACCACTCCACAGCAGGACCGATATCTGGCCTTATCCGCCCGACGAAATCGGAGTGCACCTGCAAGACAATTATTGGTGGAGCTTGCAGCCATCTCTGGGGTTGCCGTTTCCCGGAAAAAAGTGTAACAGAGGCTCAGAACAGCCGGGATTTTGCCAGACGTCCAGCGGTGTGCGTCCCGCTCACACCAACACAGAGACGGGCCCGTTTACTGTGGAGCCGTCAACGTCGAAAGTGGACCATGAATGAATGGAGGCGTGTAATCTTATTTGCTGAACGATTTCTGCCGCACATTAATTTAGAGAGAACTGGGTAGCTGTTACAACCACAGGAACATCATGGAGCGCGACCAATATGGTGGTGGTAGCGTCATGGTGTGGGGCAGCATCTTGTTGAATGGCCGTACGGACCTGCACATCTTCATGGGTGGTCCGAGAATCACTGTCAATGCTCAGAGATACAGGGATGAGGTACTGATACCACAAGTTCGACTCTTCAGAGGTGTGGTTGATCCAAACCTCCTCTTAAATTGGCGATAATGCCCGACCGCACCGCGCTGCTCTGGTGGATGAATTTTTGGCTGGGGAAGACATTCTCCGCATGGACTGGCCAGCGAGATTTGTGGATCTGAACCCTATACAGCATGCCTGGGATGCTTTGGGGAGGCGAATTGCATCCCGTCAGCCTCCACCAAGGACACTCCAAGACCTTTACATTTCCCTTTCGGAGGAATGGGATCGACTGCCACAAGAGCTTTTGGACCATCTGATAGACGTCGCTGCTAAGCATGTGTGGCCGTTAGGGGTAACCATGCACTCTATTAACAGCATATATTGTTGTGGAAGACATTGCCAAGTTTTGTTAGTTGTTGTCAAAGGTGTACCTTAGCTACCGACACTGTTCTTTTAGACAAGTTGTGTAACAAATGGTGTGTGATTCAGTTTCCGTTTGTTCTGGAATCCGTCTGACATTCCTATCAAGTGGTATGGCCTCGTTTAGTGATTATGCTTAACTTTTGGACACTTGTGTAATTTGTGGAGGGATTTTGTGTACATCTATAGAATGTGTTGGGAACTTTTTAGGAAGAGCGGGGCGTTTTATGCAACCATGATATATATATATATATATATATATGTTGCGTATGCACGTAAGCAGATTAAGTGTACCTTGAAATAATGTATTGTTTATAATACCACGTTTTATGAAGAGTTCAGTGTTGAAATCTACTCAGTATATCTTTATATAATAAGTCACATCTATGTAAGAAATTCGTACAACATCAAATGATATGACGTTTAGAGATTTATTCTGAGATAAATGAGTAGATAACTTACCACTTTACAGGATGTTTATCTTGTTAAAAAAAAGCATATCAATGAGCTGTGTTATGAGATCAGCTCTGCATTTGCTAATAGACAGACCGAGACCATGTTTTTTTTTTTTACAATATTACATTTCACGGCTGTTATTCGCGCTGGCTTCATAAAATCCTGAACAATTCAAATTTAGAGAAATGTGATTCAGGGAAAATTAGAGAAGAAAGCTGAAGGTCCAGAGGGGACAAGACAATTGTATTTGTCAACAACGAAGAATGAAGGTTTTTCCACCTGCATGTCATGCAAAGTGAGAACAACTACTACGATACCTATAGCCACTATCCCGTTGGCCATTCACTGACTCTGCGGAGCATAACAGTATAGATGTGACAAAGAGATTAAATGGCATGCAACGGCCATTTCTGCGATAGAAATCCCACGGCTAGAGCCTGAGGTCAATGTTAATCTAATGTTTTGGATAGCGTGATTTACAAGAGTTGTAATCGAGAAAGTTCAAAGTTAAAGGAATAAAGGCATTTCTTTTTCTACGAGTGAAATCGAAAATAATTACATTTTTGGCAGGAAACCTTATCCATTGAATTTACAAAATAAGTCCCAAAAAGGGGCTTAGAAAATAATAACGGATGAAATGCAAGAATAGACTATGAAAATCCAATAAAGGAACATGGCTTCATGCCTTCCAATTACCCATTCAATAAGAACCAACGCTTGCAGTAACACCTATTGAATCCAACTTCACCATAGACATATACAAATATTCTGCAGTCAAAGTACATAAAGCTTCATCTACACCAGAAGCAGTATAAAATTTTCAATTAGGCAAGGAATAAATACAATATTTTTCCACACCATGCTTCCCTCAGCAAAAATCCTTATTTCATCTTGTGAAAGATCATCCCAGAACTATTTAAATAAAAACCTATTTATAACATAATTATTACCATTATCATCAATTGAAATCACACTTTGTTACAGATCTGTTTTTAATACTTCTTATGATTTTTCTATTACATTACGTAAAACCCCAAGGTAAATATTGAAAACTTTGCTCGTAATTAATGTAGTTTTAATTTATTTTGAAGGTAATTACTGAAGGGAGACACAATGTGGCTGAAACTCGTATAATATATTCTATTTTTATTTATTGACTAATGTGGATTAAATTAAAAAATGTTACGGTATTTTACTTCTCATTATATTAGCAATAAGCACATATTCTAAATATTATTAATTCCTTATCATTACGTTCCAAACTTGTACATTTCAGCTGACCAAAGCATCTTTAAAAATAAATTAATATGATTATTTCCTCGGAAACAAATCTTTAAATCAGCACTATTGTACATTAATATCTCTCCAACTTAATGTTTTAAACTCTGGCACTAGAATGGAGAGCATATTTAAAATGTGAGAAAGCTCTAATCTGCTGATAGCCTAATGACATTCCAAATGTGCCATTACTCCTGAGGGTTCATAGGAGCTCTAAACTAAATGATATTAGTTTAAAGACACTCCAGGTTTGTGGATACCTTATAAATGTGTCAGGAGAACCATGCTCTTACAGTATGGTGGCAACTGAGCAGCTCTAAATTGAATGATATTAACTTAAAACACGCCAGGTTTGTCAATACTGCAATATTCCATCGGGAACTGGAACATAGCCAAGATATTAAAGAAATGTTTGTTTGGAAATACAAAAAGGCGGACACTTAAGGTTTTCAAAAATACTTAAAAGTAAACTTTCCTGGATGGGTGTCGACTGGCGCTAGCGTTGAAGATGTGTGGTTATATTTCAAAAATATTATTCATACGGGCCAATCGCTTTACGTTCCAAAATATTGAGTGAAAGGAAACGCGGATCCAGAATACTACAATCCACGTGTTAGAATTCTTAAGAGAAAAGCTAGAAAAATACACAACAGACTAAAATCGAATAGGAACCATTACAGACAATACCAACTAATTATCTAGGAATTGACGCAGAAAAATGTAAAGCACACGATTTTTTATGAAGACTATACTAAAACCGGGAAATACAAAATCTTTTTATAATCGTCTGAGGAAACGGAAAATGAACAGAGATGACATTAAGTCTCTGATGGACTCAGAAGGAAATCTTTTCACAGGAAACCCACAAAGCGCTGAAGTGCTTAATGAGTGGTATAGCAGCGTTTTACTGCAAAGGTATTCATAACAGAGAGGTTAGAAAAATACTGAATAAAATCAAGAAATTCAAGTCTGTAGGACTCGATGAGGTGTCTGGCGACATTTTCAAGATGGCGGAGAACAAATAATCCCCTTCCTTAAGGTATTGTTCACAGTCTCTCTGAACAATAGGTCTGTCCCGTCCGACTTGAAGAAAGCTATTGTAATTCCAATCTATGAAGGAGGGGACAGAACCATGCCAGGTAACTATAGACCAGTGAGTCTGACAGCAGTAGTTTGTAAACAAATGGAACAAATAATTGCAGATTATGTAAGGGAATTTTGGGAGAAAAATAACTGGTAATATGATAGACAATACGGATTCAAGAAAGGATATTCTTGTGAGTCACAGGTGGTGGGTTTTGTCAAGATATAGCAGAAGTCATGGACACAGGAGGCCAAGTGGACAGTGTAATCATTGACTTAGCTAAGGCCTTTGACATGGTTCCACATGAGCTCCTGTTACATAAGCTTGCAAATTTGGGTCTTGATGAAAAAGTGGTATTCTGGATCCGGGACTTTCTCCATACAGAACCCAAACAGTCAAGGTTGGGGGAGTATTTTCGAAAGAGACAAAATTCACCTCTGGAATTCCACACAACGCTCCTCCAACAAGACTTGGAACGTATAGAGTGCTGGGTTATCCGAAATGACATGAGGATAAGTGCAGCAAAAAGTAAATGCCTGTCTTTTGCTAACAGCAGAAAAGGAAAAACAGTTGATTATAAATTCTTATCTTCTTATCTTAATTCCTGCCGCTCCTTTCGGAGCATAGGGCCTTGGCGAAATTTCTCCACGCAGTACGGTTCCTGGCCTTTCTCTTCACTTGACTCCAGTTCTTGTCCACCTCTGCAATTTCATTTTCGATCGTTCTTTTCCAGGTCTTCTTAGGTCGACCTCATTTCCTGGCGCCTTGAGGATTCCAGTCTAGCGCCGCCCTCTCAATAGCTCCGCCCGGCTTCCTTAGTGTGTGACCAATCCAGCGCCATTTCCTCTCCTTGATCTGGATGCTAATCGGTTGTTGATTGGTGATTGTCCAAAGATCTTCATTTGAGATTATGTCCGGACACCTCACATTCATGATGCGACGCAGACATCTGTTAATGAACACCTGTAGCTGGTTGTTGATCGGTTTTGTGACTTTCCATGTTTCACAGCCGTAGAGAAGAATCGACTTTACGTTGTTATTGAAAAGGCGGAGTTTGATCTTCCTGGAAATGTTTCTATTTCTCCAGATGGGGTAGAGCTGGACAAAGGCACCATTTGCCTTCCTGATACGGCTTCGAACATCTTCCTCTGCTCCCCCATCATTTGTGACTATACTTCCAAGGTAGAGGAAGGACTCAACTCGCTCAATTTCCTTTCCGTTGACTGTCAAACTAGTCGTGATGTCAGAATTTATCCTCATCTCTTTGGTCTTTTTGGTGTTGATCATCAGTCCTGCTCGTTCTACTTCTCTCTGCAACCTCCCCAGCTTATCTTCTATGTCTCGGTACCGTTGTGCCATAAGACAAATGTCGTCTGCGAAATCCAGATCTTCAAGCCTGTCATTTATACCCCACTGAATACCCCTCTTCCGTCCTCCCATTACCTTCTTCATCACACTATCCAGGACCAACAGGAACAGAGTGGGGGAAAGGACACACCCCTGTCTCACTCCGGAACTGACCTTTATCTTTTCTGTTAATTTGCCTTCGTGAAGAACCTGGCACTCATACCCTTCGTACATCTCTTCCATGATTCTGATGATCTTTGTTGGAATTTTATATTCCTCGAGGGTCTTCCACATGATTCTTTGATTTACGGAGTCGAAGGCTTTCTCGAAGTCAACAAATGTGAGGTAAAGGGTATTCCGCCACTCCACACTCTGCTCCAGGATTATTCGGAGGGTGTTGATAAGATCCACACAGCTGCGATGTTGTCGCAATCCAGCCTGTTCCTTCCGAAGCCTTTTTTTCTACGCAGTCTTTTATACGATTCAGGATGACTCTCGCCAGCACTTTGCTTGGAATGGACAGCAAGGTGATACCCCTCCAGTTGTTACAGTTTGTGGTGTCCCCTTTCTTCGGCAACTTGACTATCAACCCCTTCTTCCAGTCGGTTGGTATTTTCTCCTCCTTCCAGATCTTCTCCAACAGCGGGTGCAGCAGATCGATCGTAATATCCAGGTCTGCTTTCAGTACTTCCGCTGGGATATTATCCAGACCTGGTGCCTTCCCGCATTTCATCTGCTTCAACGCTGTCCGTATTTCGCCCCGAGTTGGGGAGTCGAGGCTGATATTTGGGTCACTTTCTGCTTCCTATTCATCTTCTCCTCGCTGCTTACTTTCTGGTCCTCTATTTCTATTAAGAACCTCCGCAAAGTGTTCTCTCCATCTTGTCAGCTGCTGTTCACACGTCGTGAGGATCTCACCGGTCTTGCTCTTCACAGGCCTAGTTTTATTAAAACCTTTCTTCGAAAGCATCTTTGTGATGCCATAGAGCTCCTTAACGTCCCCCCTTCTTGCCGCTTCTTCTGCTTTCTCCGCCTGCTCATCAATCCACCTCCTATGATCCTTCCGTACACTCCTCTTTACCTCCCTGTTTGCTGTTGAATACTTTGCTTGTGCGAGAGCCTTCTGCTGCCTAGTCTTGCAGGTGTTTAGCTTGGCCTTAATCTCCTTCCTATAATTTATCTTGTCCCAGGTCTGATCGGATATCCATTCTTTCCGCAGGTAGTTCTTGTACCCGAGCTGCATCTCACTGGTTTCCACGAAGATATTCTTTACCTCGCTCCACACAGTCTCCACGTCCTTCTCTGTCTCGGAGTCCAATAACTGGAATTTATTTCTGAGCTCCAGTTTAAATTGGTCCAATCTCTGCTGGTTCTTAAGCTTGCCCACATCAAACTTGTTGTGCCGAGTGTTAAACTTTCGGTGGACTGCGACGATCTTCATGCGGAAGTTTGCAACCACAAGATGATGGTCACTACCAACGTCCGCTCCTCTCTTGTTCAAATTAAATAATAATAAATTAGGAAACAAAATTATTCCTCGAGTGGAGCCATGTAGCTATCTCGGGATTGCCATAAATATAACGTTACACTGGGGGTGAGCACGTTGAGAGCGTTGCTAATAAGGCGCAAAAGTCGTTATACTTCGTTATGAGGAACATGAAGGGTAGCAATATTCACGCCAAATAATCGGCTTACAGATGTTTTGTGAGACCAATTTTGGAACACGCCATGAGTGTGTGGGAGCCCTACCAATCAACTCGAACGAACAAATTGGAAATGGTGCAAAGGAAAGCTGCAAGTTTCGTACTTGGCAAATTCTCGCAATCTGACAGTGTCTCTGACATGTTAAAGTCATTGGGTTGGGAATCCCTACACAGTAGAAGACATAAAAGAAGATTCCGGGAGATGTACAAAGCATACACAAGGGAGCCGGCCTGCAATGAGTTGCGAGACTGCATGAGCCAGATTATATGGGTAGGAGAGATCACGAATACAAAATTATGCCCATCATTCAAAAAACAAACTTAACTAAGTATTCTTTTATAAACAGGTGTATTCAAACATGGAATGAGTTACCTGAAGAAGTATTGGAAACTTTTCCTAACAGTTTAACAGGGGGCATCAATAAAATCTACCGAAAATATAGATTTTTTTACTGTCACATTACGTTGCTTATACTTGAGAGATTATATTCCCAAAGTTTGGAGGGAAAATGTCATCTCTAAGTCTGCTAAATAAGTTAATGTTATACAAGTAGATGATGCACATGTGCCACGCCCACCTTTCTCAACATACAGTCGTACTAGTCCTTGTCTTCTTGAATTGATTGCTTTTCATCCTTGCATATTGGCAGAAATATGTACTAGAATACGTAAAGTAACTAAACTGGCAAAGCTCAGAACGACGGTGGTTAGGATTTAGAAGGCTATGATATTGGCGCGAGTATTGCTTTAGTTGACACCTCTGTTGTTGCCAAGTGATTTGTTGTGTATCGTTGATTGTTTATCTGAGCGGTGATCGCGGTGAAATCTAGTATGCCTAGAAGTAACAGAAGTTTTAGGAAACTCAATAAATCGCTGATCAAAAATGTTATGAAGGAGAAATATGAATCCCGAAAAGTGGCGTCACATGCCGCATCCTCAGAATTATTGACCAAAAACGTGTTGCTGCAGCTGAAACTGAAATTCTGTCTGGAATGAAACGCAGATAGCAACATAAAAGGGGTGAAGAGAAGTGTGGAAGATGAGGAAGACAAAGACTACAGCCCTGGAGCCTTTTAGTCAATGAATTAGTGTTTTGTGAGTACCAAACTTTCATTGATGAATTACTGTACTTTCCTCTTTTTTACAAATGTTCCTTTTCTTCGGACACTCTGAAATGGAGATGATTGAAACTTTTTACAGATAGTACACTGATATTAACACATATTTTACTGCAAGAGAAGTTTGATGTTTGCAAAACTAAATTTTTAATAGGCATTAATTTACAATTTTTTCATTATTTTTGGATGCAAAATTTTAAAATGTTATAAATGCGTTGATATTTCACCAAACAAAAACCCTTGCGCATATTTGTTTGAACGCTATTGGTGACATTAAATATACATTTTCAAAATTCCCATCGACGTTTTATTTGAAAATGGTACATAAATATTGGTACTCAAAATTAAAATTTGTAATTTCAATTAATAATCCCAATTTTGTGATGGAAACCGTAAACTTACGGAACACATAGTGTATAGTACTAATAAGAGGCTTACCAATTGTTATCCCAATGCGAATAGCGGTATAGATGATATATGTTTTTTTTTTCAATGGATATGCATATTGGTTGACGTTCCCCCTTACAGGTTTTCAAGAAGAAATTAAATGTTGCATTCAGGGAACACAGAGACATTATGGAAAGAAAATGATATAAGCAGCATGAAAATATATTGTTACCACCAGGTTTTGCCTTACTGTAACAGTATAGGACCGTCCAACAGAACGGGGCCCCTCCAAGTTTCGGGCCGTACGCATCTGCCATCTAGCGGAAAACTCTACTACTACTTGCACATATTGCTTGTAGCGCTATTCACGGAGTTTGAGCTCTGGCAAGTGTACGTTAGTCAGCAGTTGTTTGTAACGGGTCTTGTTTAAGGTTAGCTAACAAGGAGTTCCTCATAGATTTCTCAGTGTTGTGTGCCCTCTTCTGTTCTAAACAGATTAATTGTAAATACATACATAGATTCTACACCTATTTAGTAATAATTTCATATATAATTATTGATAACTTTACTAGGTTATGAATATTATCTGAAATTCAAAACAATGGCGTGGTTGGATAAAACAGGCCAGTGAAAAGTTCTACAAAATGGGGTACCCGATTATATCCAACTGTGATATTTACCAACTTCTATTTCTGAAATATTTATTTGGCTTGGGATGGTTGTTAATTAGTTGTTAGTTTTAATAATTAATTTATTACTCTTAGGTATTTTTGACACACCCAAAAAAATGTCATGCTCCATGTATACTAGAAATACAAACCGACAGTCATGGGATCAAGATGCAATGGAGACTGCCGTGGGGGAAGTAATTGCAGGCGCAATGGGATATTACAAGGCTGCTAAGCTATACAATGTCCCACAAACTACATTAGAAATTCGAGTGAAGAAAGTAAAGGAAGGTCGATTCTAGAGGCCACTCAATAAAGGTAGGTGTTCGTTCACTTTTAATATAGGCTATGTAATTTTTATAATTTACAATTATTTATTTTATATATTTCATATATTAATTTGTATGTAGGTTATGAAAGAAAATATATTTACTTATTTAATTTTATTTTTTGCTTTTTATAGGTCTTGGAAGATATAAACCAGTCTTCACTCAGGAACAAGAATCTGAACTAGTAGACCATATCCTAGAAATGGAAAGAAGTTTTTTTTGATTCACAATCAATGACCTCCGTTCACTTGAATTTGAATTGGCAGACAGAAATGATTCGAGCCACACATTCAACAAGGAGAAGAGAAACGCGGGAAAGTGTTGGTACTATTCATTCCTAAAACGAAATCAACAGCTATCTTTAAGAATTCTGGAGGCCACTTCATTAGCAAGATCTATGGGGTTCAACAGAATATCAGTTGGAGCCTTCTTCAAATTGCTACTAGGAGAGTACGAAGAACACAACTTTACAGCAGATCGCATTTGGAACGTCGACGAAACTGGTGTTTCTACTGTGCCAAAGAAGAAATCAAGAGCGATAGCTTTGAAGGGAAAAAGGCAGGTAGGAGAGATATCAACAGCAGAAAGGGGAACTCTTAACTACAGTTACTATTTGTATGAATGTTTCAGGTAACTTTATGCCCTTGATGTTCATTTTCCCAAAGAAACGTACCAACATGGAGCTTCTTGACCTTACCCCCCCCCCTCCCCCCTACCCCCCCCCCCCCCCCAGGAAGCTTAGCTGAGTTCCATGAAAGTGGTTGGATGCAAAAGGAATTATTTGTTAGGTGGTTCCGAAAATTCGTGGAATTTACTACTCCTTCCCCTGAGAAGCCAGTGTTGCTTATCCTGGATGGCAGCTCAACGCATACGAAGAGCTTGGATTTAGTTCTTCTTGCACGTGAGATTAATGTTGTTCTAATATATTTCCCTCCCCACTGCACCCATAGAATGCAGCCACTTGATGTGGGACTAATGGCACCTATTAGCACATTCTATGCCCAACAAGTGGATAAATGGCTGTTACACCACCCAGTTCGTTGTGTTACTGAAAGACAAGTAGGAGAACTCTGCGGTAAGGCCTTCCTAGAAGCTGCTACTATGAAGAGAGCTGTTAATGCATTTAAAACTACAGGAGTGTTTCCTTTGAACCCCAATGCATTCCCAGATCATTATTTTGCACCATCTCAAACGGAGAGAGCAGCCTCAGAGCAGCACCCAAATCATGACAATAACTTGGAAATTCACACACCTCAGAGACGAAACTCCAGCAGACATAATAAAGTTACCTATAGCTGAGAGAAAGGAATCAAACAACCGCAGAAGACGACGAACAGCAGTACTTACTTCATCCCCCTACAAGGGAGAACTGTTTGCTGCTGCCAAGCGAACAAAACAAAAATCACAGAAGAGTGCAAAGCCAAATTACTCGAAGGATGGTTCTGGTTTTACATCCCGAAACAGTTTGCGACAATTTCCATAGGAAAGAGGAAGTTGGATATTGAAAATGATTCATCATCGGATGAAGAACTGGATGATACCTCCTGTGTGTATTGCGATGAACTATATTCAAAACTCGACTCGCAATGAAGGTTGGATTCGATGTATCAAATGAAAGAACTGGGCACATGAGTTACGCAGTGGAGCCGACAAGGAGGATGACACTTTCACTTGTGATTTCCGTCAGTAATGGTTTTCATTTGCTTTTTCCATCCATAATTGTGCGACAAGTAAGCTATGTTTCTGGTATTCAACTTAGACCTGTTGGAAATCGTTTTCCATTTGAGAGAGACAAATTTCAGTGTGTATGTGATATTAACAATCAATAATATAAATAAGAAAATGGCCACCCCATTTTATCAAACCGGTTTGACAAAATGGGGAAAAATACATTTTTGCCTATTAAACATTTTTGTGTGCAAATGTAAGGCATGAGTGAATATTTAATTATAGTATATTGTAAACAATTATTAAGAGATAATTTTAGAAAATAAAGGAGTGTTCTATAGCATTTTGTTTTCTCGAAAATAGCAAAGAAATTTCAACCACCACATTTTGGCCAACTCTCCCCTACCTATTATTAAATAAATAAAGAGGAACCATAAGCTAACAGTTTGAGAGGCTACCTATCAGTTCTAAACTTAATAATATTAGCTTAAAGACACTCCTGGTGTGTCAATATCCTTAAGGGAACCTATCTGCGCACAGTATAGGTAGGTAACTAGGAGCCCTAAACTAAATAATACTAGCTTAAAGACACTCCATTGTGTCAATAACTCTATAAAGAACCATCTGCTAACAGAGTGAGTACCTAGGAGCACTAACCAGTATGATATTAGCTTAAATACACTGCAGGTTCGTCAATACCTTATTAGTAGTGAAAGGTTAACCATCCGCATACAGTATGGAGGTACCTAGGAGCTGAAAACTGAATGACATTAGCTTAATGACGTTCCAGATGGGTCGATATCTTCAGAAGAACATAGGGTGAGTACATAGGAGCTCTAAACTGCATGCTTTGAGCTTAAAAGCAATCCAGTGTGTTTATTCCTCTAAGAAGAACCATCTGTTAACCGTATACGTGGATGCATAGGAGCATTAAGCTGAATGATATTAGCTTAGTGACACCCGAATTGTATCAATACGTCTAACAGAAACCATCTTTTCACAGTCTGGGTGGGAACCTGTGAGCTCTAATCTGAATGATATTAGCTCAACGGCATTATTGGTTTCTCTATACCCTAAATGTAGTGTAAAGCGAATCATCCACTTCCAGTATGGTTGGAAACTTGGAGTTTTACACCTCTGAGATAAACCATCTGCTCACAGTCGTGGTGGGTACCTAAGTGCTCTAAACTGAAATACGGTACCGTATATTAACGGGGATACGGAATCACCTATATTACCTATGTTAAATTGGTTTAATTCATGTTCCTTTTCCTCAGAATCTAATAATGGTATGAAAATTAAATTTACGTCACATTTCATTCAAACCTCACTTAACATAGTAATGGAGCGAATTGTATATAGGGGTGTCTGTTTTTTTATATAAATTGTCAAAATATATAATTACTTTTTCAGCAAAAAAAACAAACAGTTTTGCTTTAAACAAGTTAACTTATGAATTATAATATTAACCACTATGAGATAAAATTTATGGTGAACATTTCACAGCTCTGTGATAAATAGTCGCCTAGATAAGGTAACATACATTTTTAGAAAATGGAACTGAGAAAACTGCATTTAAAACTTTCCAAACATGATGATCAAAAATCCCTCAGTATGCCTTCCTTCGGAGGGGAAGTAAAGTCGGCGGTCCCATGTCATAGATTTATGGCATGTAAAAGATCCTTCCACAGACTAAACTTGTGTGAAGCTAAATTGTTAGGTTCGATTTCGTCGGAACGCTCTATCAAAGTTCCAACGTTCACCACTAGGTATCATTGATATCTAGTAGCGAAAGTTGGAACTATTTGAAATTGAACGGAACTTGTAGTTCAACCTAAGGGTGTCCGCTGGAAGTAGCTACAGACTCAGGCGAGCTGAACATGTACTCGGTCACTCCCGGCACTAAACGCCATACGATAAATAAATAAATCTCATTGTTAGCACAAGTGTAAATTAATTATGGCAATTCATAATGGTTGAACTAAAATATATTACACATGATTTTAAAGGACAGACTTTAGCGATTCATAAAATATAAAAGGATGTTGATTTTGACCATAAATGTTCCGTATTCCGTTAGACACTGTAGGTGTGTCAATAAGAGGATCCATCGGATCACAGTCTGGGTTGGTTTAAGGAACTCTAAAGTGTAAGATATTGGCCAATTGACACTGCTGGTTGTGTCAATTCCGTTAAGGTGAACAGCTGCTGACAGTCGGGTTGGGTACGTAGGAGCTCTGAGCTTTTGTTACAACTGCTGGTTCATCATTGAAAAAAAAATTACTTTCTTAAGGTGTAGAATATCGTGTATATGCTGTAGTTGAGAATATAATAAAACAGTCAATTACCCTAATACCATCAGACAAAATTGTATTATATTTTTGCTAAGTTTCCGAGATATTCGAAGTGTCGATGCTTTGTTACAGAGGACGTTATTCACGACGTTCAAGCGCGCTGGGGCTCCCAGAGTCCATTAGGAGAATTTCGCATTCCGACAGTTCCTTCTGTTAAATTTGTAGAAAGATGCCTGTTAATATATGTAATGTATTGAAACATATTTTCGACAAATCATCGGAGTTATCATCTGCTTAAATGTAAGGAAATGCACTATTATTTCAAAGCTTATAAATAAATTCTTAGAATTTGATAATCATGAGTTTACATAAAAGCCAATAAAAGGAATACAAGAAACTCTTACAGATTAATAAAATACCTATAAGTTTTGAATATTGGCAAATTTAAGGTAAACGGATCCTCCTTGCCAAAATTACTACGATAATTTAGTTAGAACAATTATTATATAGGGTATCTTTTATTAAATTTGTGATATAATGCGCCGGTCCTATGTTATCTGTTAGCTTATGAACCATATTTTGACTTTCTAGTAGGTTAATCATTCTCGCTTTATTTTGTTTGAGTGCCTCGTGGACATCGTTTAGTGAACATTGGACAGCCTGTATGGTTGACCGTCCCTGTCTGAAACCAAATTGTTCATCCGGCATCATGTTAGTCAACACGGTTATTCTTTTGTGGAGTAGTATTCTTAAAACCTTAAACGCGGAACATTCTAAGGCGATTCCTCTATAAGCATTCATATCACTCATGTCGCCTTTTCCTTTATATATTATATAGATCTGCATCTAACTGGAATACTGCCTGCTGAATTGCATTTGTTGAAAAGCCTTGTCCACGCATCTGCGGGTATGTGCAGAGAAGCCTTGAGATGTCCATTGCAGATATTATCGGGTGCCATTGCCTTGTTTCTTTTCGTCGAGCTTCTGTCACTTCCGCTACTGTGAATTCCTGAGTGTGGCTCGTGGATTCTAACCGCCACGTACATGTACTTATGTCCATCTGTGAGAGGAGACCCCGGGACTGGTCTTCCCACTTTTGATTGGGTATATCTCATGGAAGACGTGGAATTCTTCATTTTAGAGCCTTGAATGGGGCGTTTTCTGCGTCCCCTAAAAGCCTGACTTCTTCCTTGGCCATATATTGGTTTCTGTTTTTTTTTTTTTATTATCGTTTTATATACTTTGCGACTGTCTGAGTATTCCTTCAAGTGATCTGCAAGGCCCGAGTTCCTTGATCTCTGAATGGTGTATAGTGTTCCCTTACGTGCTTCATAGCATCTTGCGTGAACCAGATTTGAGCTGTTCTCGAGAATGTTTCTCCCGGAATGATGGCGGATTTGATAATATTTTTCATAGCTTCTAATCCGGTATCCATATTACCCCCATTACTGTATTCTATCGCTGTTTTTATTCTCGGGTCGTTAATCTTCATTTGTTCCGATAAACGATTCCTTGATGATTTTGTGCAGCGATTTGGGACTATGCTCCAAGCGGTATCCACGATGAAGGACGCGATGATTGACAGGTGTTTTCATAATACTACAGCATTAGCTATTTTTTCTGTCTGTTAGTTGTAGTCTCTTCAAATTTGTGAAAATTAGATCCATTGTGGTGCTGCCATTATGGCAGAGTTAAGTGTTATCGCACTTATAATTTCGGTGGCGTGGTCAGTAGCATGCTGAACTCCAAAGCCCAAGATCGCGGTTTCAAACCCAGCCGAAATCGTCGAATTTTCAAGAGCGTTAAAATTCTTCAGTAATCCTTCTTTTGGAGGACAAGTAAACCCGGCGGACCCATGTCATAGATTTTTGTCACGTAATGGAACCTACCACTGCAATTGGTAGGGTGTAGCTATTTTTTAAAATTATATTTGACTAGTTAGAAACCCTGTATCACGTTCCAACGTCCGCCGCTAATTGTTAGTGACAGTAGCATCTGGTGGCCAAATTTGGAACTAATTGAAATTGAACTTGTTGGGAGCCATCGGGCGGGCAATCAAAAATTCCCAGCTATGTGACTGCAATTCATATATCTTCATTTATTAAAGAGAGTCTTAATCCGGTGTCGACATTAACCCCATTGATGTATTATATCGCTGTTTTATTCGCGGGTCGTTAGTCATCATTTGTTCTGATAAAAGTTTCCTTGATGATTTTGTGCAGCGATTTGGGACTATGCTCCTAGTGGTATCCATGATGAAGGACGCGATGATTGGCAGGTGTTTTCTTAATACTACAGCATTAGCTATTATCCTGTCTGTTAGTTGTAGTCTCTTGAAATTTGTGTGAAAATTAGATCATTTAGAGAAATTGTGCTGCTGCCATTATGGTAGAAGTAGGGTTTATCCCATTTACTATTTATTAAAGACAGACCTTCCTCTTCCAAATGTGAAATAACAGCATATGCCTTCTCTTATATTATATCAATGCGACAATTCAGATCGCCAGCTATCATTACAGCCTCCATTTTATTTATCTTGTTTATGCCCAGACTCTCGTCGGTAATAATATATTTTAATTCTAGCTCTGGTTGCAAATGGTTGGGAGAAGACTTATCTTTGGTGAGGAAAGTCTCTGTTAGAACAATCACATCTTTGTCAGTTAAAATATTGGGATTTACTTGTTGGAATGCCGTGCCTAGGCCTTCGACGTTGCAATGTAGAGAAATTGGAATGAAATTCCAAATCAACCACATACGGAAGATGCTGAAGATTAAGGAAAAAGGTTGGGAGCGAAAAAAAAAAGATTAGGTGCAAGGGACGGGTCACAATACAAAGTTTTATTAACAAAAACAACCAAAAAGTCAGTATAAAAGAGGACTGACAAATCTAGAAGGGACATTAATATGAATCGCTGAGCGAGGCAGGCTGTGTAGTGCCAGGGAAAGGGGAGCTCGTTGCTCATTTACAATTTTATATTCTTATTATTATAATGATCATATTCTATGCCCAGGATCGCTGGTTCAAACCCGGCCGAAGTCGACGGATTTTTTTAAGTGCGTTAAAAATCCCTCAGTATGCCTTCCTTCGTAGGGGAAGTAAATCCAGCGGGCCCATGTCAAAGATTTAGGGCATGATAAAGAACCTTCCACTAAATATACCTGCGTGAAACTTCATTATAGGTTCGTCACTAGGAGCCGACTGCGATGGCATCTAGTAACAATGTTCACAACTAGTTGGTCGTTGATGGTGGCGTTTGGTAGCAAAGTTTGGAGCGAATTGAAAATCGAATGTTTGCAGTCCTTACTTTAATTAAAAAGAAATATATAACACACACTAATACAGCCATCACAATTACAGACACCCAAAGTACACGGGGCTACATAACCGCGTTGTCGCAGCCCCTAAACTGAGGAATCAACCAACCATAATCACAAAGATGTTCAAGCTTAAAATTTGTAGAACAAGAACTTCTTCTCGAAAAGTACACTAAATATCCATGAGAGAAATAGATAAGTGTACAAAAAGGCAACAGTCAACAAAGTTCATGTGGCCCATCTACAAATTTCAGCCAAGTGAAATTTGACAATATACAAAGGGTGTTAATTAACTCCAATAATTCTTAAATGTGTGTTTTGAAAACCCGAGCAAACATTAAGCACCGTGTGCCGTAAGACCAGGAGACGGCCGTGGCCAAGGATAGAAATAAGTTTTAACTAGAAGTAATCTCAAAGGAATAATGATTGTTGTGCTCGGAATTTACTAAATATTTCACCAGCAGGGCACTAATGAAAAATTTAGCGAAAGAATGAACCAAAAAAGTTTGATTGAGAAAGAACAACAACCAAGATGCACAGATGGCAATGACCCTAGGTTGGAAGTTGGCTGAGTGAACTATACCAGCATTTAACAATCTAAAGAGAATCGTGGAACAAACTGGACAACATCGCATTTAATGACCTTTTGTTTTGAGCACAAGAAATATAAGAAATAATTGCACAAGTTAACATGGAACATTTATAATGGCTTTCGTAAGTGAAAAAAGAGACTAGAGAAATTAAAAATAAGCATTGCAGGTAACCCAGAATACTCTTCGAGTAAGGATCATGAACAGGAGTAGTGGAACACCACAAGTAGTTGCTGCTAATTATAGGTCTCAGACCAAAGATACACTAAAATGACTAAATAAAAGAATCTTGGAATTTATTTCTAAAGCTTGATTAAATATGCGAGTATCTCACATAATAGGGTGTCTCAGTAAACACAAGAAAGCTTGAAAAGGGGCTTGATCCTGAGATCCTGGGAACGGCAGGTGCATATGTATTAGAGCAATATAATGCAAGAAGGGAAAATTATTTGAACTTGAAAATAAGTGTTGGAAGTACCTAAGTAGTGAAATACTAATAAGCACCATAAAAAGCCTTTCAGCTAAATTCAGTTAAATTGTTCTCTAAGCTGAGCCGTACTCCAGAGCAGATGCTGCTAAGAAATTTGAAACTTTTCCAAGAGGGCCCTGATGGCAAGAGAAAGATGAAACTCGCTCTCGAAGGCACCAGAATGATACAATGTCTAGACTGCAAGAAAATGCTAAGATTGGCCATACACAGTAACCACATGAAATCGTGTCTAGACGACAGCAACATGATGAAACTGGCCTTAGCCAGTACCAGAAGAAATATCCAACAATTATGTTTAGATTAAAAGAGTGGCTTACATACTACTTAGATTATATATATATTGGTTTATGGTATATGCAGAATTCTAATAGGGGGAAGATACCACTTTGATGTAACTTCCGGTTTACAAAAAGAATGTACTGATAAGTTGTTTATACCTGATTTGTTAGTGAAGGGGGAAAATGGGGTGGTAAGGAAAGCGGTTGTTTTCACTATTGTCCATGCATAATCTTTACTCTGGAAACTTATACGAGAACCAGATAATTTATGTCTCGATGCACTGAAAAGTTATGTAAGTAGTTTTTGTTTGATAAATGTCACTATTTGACAAGTTAATATATTCCAGAAGAGGAGGTGTATTGCAATTTAATTTCAATTGAAGCATTTATGCGGTTTCTCGAAAGTCTTGGATTACTAGCGGTGTTAGTTCATTGAACCGTTAGAACTTGAAACAGGTGTATTTCGCTGTGACGTCACAGACTTCGTATTTGAATACTCCTAGAACTATCTTGATTAATTTTCTGGGATTAGAAGAAGTTCAATACAATTCCCACGGTGGCCTCAATTATTTGGTGTTTGACAGAATTTATAGAAAGTCCTACGATGCGCCAAACATAATTTGCAAATGCTCATCGCCATGCATTCCCTCGGAGGAAATGGACAATTAAAACAAGTAGATGCTCAGACATAACTAGTAAAATGTAGTACTTGGTGAAATGGTGTCTAGCCCGCTAGATAAAACTGCGATAAACGTTTCTGAAACAGCTTCATTGCAGATTTAAGCCAGATTTCTCTACTTATCTTTCGCATGATGAGTTGAGAGCGCAGGTTTAATGTAGGTTCACTACATGGCTACAACAATATGTCGGGCGATGGAACTGGCTCTCAGAGAGAGGTCAAAGCAGCTGCTTGGTTAACCAATAGGGTCTAAACGACGAGTGAAACAGCTCACAGCAGTGTGGCAGTGAGGCGCTGAAAGGGGCAGGAGGGAGAGCACTGTGTCGTGAGACACGGCGAATACAACTATGAAACAACAAATATCTTTCGCTTCCACAAATTTCTTGTCTTCAGGCAGAGTCCAAAAAGTGGAGTTCACGGAGTATAAAGCGCGAAGGTTGCCCTCTGGTGGGGATGAGCTGAGGTGGTAAGCCTTCTTCATCAGCCGTTAACAGAGAGTTCACGTGTTGGCTGAAAGATAGCGCACCAAGATGAAGCTTGACGTTGCTAATGATCGGGGTGAAAGGCGACTCGTACTGTACCCTCAATTTCATGACTGGAATGCCTTTATGGGAAGGTAATATGTAAACATTTGTGAACATGAAGAGCGATACAGGATCATATGTTTCGCGACCCACAAGTTGACTTTGGATAGCGGTCAGGACGAGAGAAATGGGGCGCATGCGTTGCCAGTACAAGTGTCACAGCTGATTGGTCAGTGGTATTGATTATTTTATCGACCAACAACAAGAGATAAATTATGCCCATAAGACGGGAATAATAGTTTTTTTTACACGTTCTGGTGTATTTTGACATGTCTGCAATTATAACAGGTGATGGATTATCAACTACTTTCAAGTAATGGAAATCTCATAAACACGGAAATAAGATATTTGTATCTTATCAGTACGAATTTTGAGCACTAGTAGCGCGACGGTCGGTGCGATCGGAGATGCGAGTTTGCCTGCCCGAC
The DNA here is from genome assembly GCA_946902985.2 of Meconema thalassinum. Taxonomy (NCBI): domain Eukaryota; kingdom Metazoa; phylum Arthropoda; class Insecta; order Orthoptera; family Tettigoniidae; genus Meconema; species Meconema thalassinum. The sequence goes on from OX336397.1 coordinate 152,622,999, forward strand.
GGAGAGGGTAGATTGGATTGTATCACGCACGAATACACATGTATAGAGTTACACCTGTGATTGGCGGGCAAGATCAAGTGAAACGCGAGTGAAAGTTCGTTTTGATTAGATTGTACTACCACTGTACAGCAGGGAGATTCCTAGTGTCGAAGAGGACTCCAGTTTCAGTACCGCATAGGATATTGCGAACGAAATGGAAATGCAGTTTGTCTTGCTAGACAACTGTTCATTATAGGTAAGCCTTATATTTTTCTTGACAAGTGAATACTTGCTTTTACAAGCATATGGACAAGTTGCTAATTCAGATGCAATTCATCGCATTGGAACTGGCTGTATTGATACACACATCTTGTGTGTGTTGTGAGAACAATTAGTGCCTCTATTCGAGAAGCATTTCTCAATACGAGTGCATGGATATTGAAACTACTTCATTATATACAAGGCCTAACTTATATGTGTGTGTGACCTAACAACCATGTTGAGCAATTTGATGTCGAGAGGAACGGCTGTTATGTGTTTCATAATTTAACTATGGGCGGTTAGGCGAGATAGACATGATTGTCACTGTGCGGGCGAGGTCACGAACATTTTGATGCTATCGGCATTGTTGCCCGCGCTGGTGAGTGTCTGTGAACACAGCTGTTGTATCGCTGTAAAATGTGTTTCACAATGACCCGGTTTCGCGAGGCTAGTGAACTTTATTATTCGAGCCGATATGGACGTCGCTTTGTGCTGCGATTATTAGGACGTTATCCAAAGATGAAAGGAACTGTCGTTGGTTTTAGAGTGGGACATTCAATCAGGATGGGAGATGTCTGGAGACCCAGGGTTCGTTTCTCGTTTTCCTGGACAGTGAAGACCTCTACTGCCTACATGAAGGGAACAGTCATGAAGGACATGACTGTGTTCTTTCGTGATCTAAAAGAATCATCCAAGGTACAGAATTAAGCCTCATCAATCGTAGCTAAGCATGTGTATTCTAACGTTGTCACACTGCCACATACATTTCTTATAGGATTTTTGTAGAATGTCTAAGAATGGAGTTTAGGTTTGATCCTAGTGTCAAGTCTGAGTCTATTCTGGAGATTATTTTGATTCTACTTAAAGGATGCACCCATTGTAATTAAATGTATTGTAGTTTGATTTTATTTTGGTTACTGTAAATTCAAGTTTATTTAATGGGGAATTTATTTAATGTAGAGAAGAGGAACTTTAGGCCACTCAAGATTCGTCATTACACGTGTTTGTTTTTGATTTATATAGTAAATGAACACTAGTTTTATGTCTTTATATGACATTACTCAAGTTTGGGTAGACTCCATTTGGAGTTTCTACTATAGTGCGACTAATAAGAAGACTTTTATACACTTCAAAGTGAAATTTCAGTATTCAGGTTGATTTTCGAATACTGCAGTAAGCTTTTTGAAGCTGGTTCAGTGAAGAAAGCGGATTTTTTTGATTTGCTAGGAATTTATATTCTGCTCTTCAGGTAAAGGGACGTTGATAGTATTTCTAATCGTGCAATGGAGAGCCGATTGATATGATCGCCCGGACCGATAGTGTAGGATGCTATTTGTCGTTCTTGACGCTATTAGAGTAGATTTATTCCGAACTTTGACTTGATCCAGGTATTTTCTTCAGTAATTTTTTTGAGATTTTGCAATATGATTGCTTTGATAGATTCGTTTAAGATTCATTATAGATGGACTATACATGTGTTTTTAAACACAGTTTGAAGACCTATGCATACATTCACCCTATTTTATTAACGCGAATCCCAGATTAGATTTATGCGGAGGCAGATCTATCGCCAAAGTTTTAATTGTTATTTAACACTTATTGAAAGCTATGTATATTGATCGATAATAATAATAATAATAATAATAATATAAGAGCAAATGAAATAATAATTTAACAGTGATTAATTGAACTGTATAGAAACTTGTATAATTATAGCAACACTATTTCATTGTGAATTTGATCTGTTAAATAAGCCGAATTCTTCATTCACTTAGGGAGGTGTTTAATTGAAGCACTAAAATTATATTAGTGACAGAAAATATAAACGATATGAATGCTTAGTGTAGCATGATACTTAATGGTAAAGCCATGTAAAGGATAGTGTCCTTTATTATTAAAAGGGTTTTCAATGGAATATTCCAAGTTGTAGTATGAATGGCATTCCACCCAGATGGATTTTGAAAGTAAGGATGATTATGGCTTAAGGCAATTTATTTCTGTATCGGTTCATGTTAATAGTCTCTTGTGGGAATCATGCATTTTAGGCATGTTGAAATAAACCTACCTGGTAAAATTTTCGAATATTTGTATCACTGCAATGCTTAACAGGCGTTATAATAATCACTAATTCAGATCTGGTGATGACTGTTCATTTAAAGGGGATGTAAAATTAAATTAAAGAATTTAACTTCGACTTAGCTTAATTGTTTGGTCGGAAGAGATTAATAAAACCAGAAAAATACAGCAACCACAAATATACTAAAACACATGGAAGGTGTCACTTCTGAATCCTGCGAAAACAATAAGAAGGTGTTACAAAATGACAGTACATTTGTATTATAGCTTTAGATACTTATTGTTCAGGGTATAAATTTGTATATCTTGTAAATATGAAAATTTTCAGGGATTCTATTTAAATGTTTCAATTGTTGCCAACATTTCTGTTGAACCATGTAAATGATTGTTGTTCATATATTTGGGTAAAAAGCAGTCAATAACATTGATGAATATAGGGGCTGGCATTTTTCTCCAATGTTCATGAAACTTCGGTTGGAAGTTGGGCACTCTGCCTTAAATTATAATATAGTGACTTACACTATATTTTCCTTTCCTGAATAAATTTTCTTTAGTCAACTTTAAATCTTCGAAGTGTGATACTTTATAGAAACGATAAGAGAACACGTTAAGAAGGCCAGTGGTAGGTATTTCAGTGGTTTTCCACACACCAGGGATTGCGTTCATCGTTATTCTTGTGCTTTTGAGCTTTCTTATGTCGTTCACCATGGTTTTTCTTAACGTAGTCTCAGTTAGAATTCCTGTACCCCATTTCCTCGTCTCATGTTGGGTAGAATCTGGGGAATTTTCTAGCCGGGGTTTTCTGGTTCTACGATCCAGTTGTCATCGTTGGATTCCAACATGCTGATGGTAGGTATTTCGGGTACAGTACGCTACAACATACTTTCAACGAACATGAGAAAATGCACAACAACGGGGCGAAACAGAAAAAGTATGTTGGTGGTATGCACGGAAGAAAATATTAATAGAAGGCAAAAATCAAAGAGAACCCAAGGTGGGTGCAGATTACTGAACGTTAAAGTGTATGTTCAAAGAATATACAACAATGTTTTATCGTTAGGCGTCTCTTATGCGTCAAGTGTTACTCCCTCGTCGCGTGACCTTCGAAAATGAAATCTACGGACTAAAACTCTCATTTGCAAGAATTACACAGAATTAGTTTTCTCCAAATGCGGAAAGCGGAAAACAACTCTGAAGACTTTAGTTCTTCCTCTAGTTACAAACTCTTTGGCATATATGTCACCGTCTATTCCATTTTCTCAAGTTATTTCTGATTGTTGTGACAGTAGTGACGTGCTTAAATCTTCCTACGAAAAGCCACGCCATTTTGTCTATGGCTTGAAGTTCCGCATCTTCGTTTGTACCAACTGATGATGCCCGCTTGAGCTGTTGGAAATTTCTGTTCCTATTTATTCTGGACGCAACGTCCGCGAAAAGGTGATTATCCTCATTAGAGTAGATGACTTCCCATGAGACAGCATCCTCTGTATCTATGTAAAGTCTTGCCTCCGTTGTAGTAGATCCCTACTAGTAACTAGGGAGAGCCCTTCTGTATTAGATCGTGCTGTACTGTCATCATTCTTGAAAGCAGTGCGATTTTTTCTAGTTCTTCTAGATACAATTTCTGAAAAAAGTGAGCATAGATCGATTAAAAGCTTCTTTCAATGACATTAGCAATGTAAACGTACGGTAAGTGAAGTTCCCTTATTAGTCAACTACGTTGTCAAACACGATTTTGTAAACAAAGGCCGTCAAAGTCAGAAGCAGAAGAAGTACAGAATTCAGTGAGGTATGAACTTACCATAAATGCGTCTGTCTCCCTTAGATATCGATGTAACACCGTAAAGTACCAAGGGCCCGGGGCACGGCGCATCGGAAAGCGTTCAGTTTACAACCGGCGAGCTCCATGACAGTTTCCCTCAGCCAACCCATAAATGAGATGCATGTAGGCGCATTCTTTATTAGAAGAATCGTCCACCATAGTGAATGTGTCACTTCCACGCTGTGGTGTGGAAGTGAAGAATCTCCTGTGTTTCGGGTCTGAAGTAAACCCCACAGAATGTGTCGTGCAACCTGCAGTGGCAGCCGTGTGTTTACTCCAAGGCACGGTGGAAGCGCCACCATGTCCCAGTGAACCGTTTTTATCAGGTTCATTATTTTTTGTCATATTATTATTATTATTATTATTATTATTATTATTATTATTATTATCACCATTTCCTTCATGTCTCATTATTGTGACATACGTTTCTCTGTCTTACCTACTGCGTTCAAACTTTGTAATTCTGCGTAAATGTTTCGTCAGATGGTGAAACTTTTCACCCCTACTGACACAGTTTTACCATTGGTTGAAGCATAACTTGTTGCTAAGCTTTGCTTCTCCCATTGGCCCCCTTTATGTTCTGGAGAGGGGATGTTTCTACGACTTATTTTTCTCGGGCTCGTTACTACTTTCCTTTAGAGAAGGTTGCTCCCCTTCCAATTTGAGCCGTCAGATAGACGGACGTGTGTGCACGTGTCAGGCCTTTGCCCGCACCCAGAAAGCAACTAAGCGTAAGTACGATTCGATCACTTGACTTATCGGGCATGCTATCATTTTTGAATTTCAGTTTATCCATTTTTTATTTTATTTTTGTGTCTCCTTTGATTCACTTACAATTTCCCTTTCTTATGATGATGTGAATTCGATCCATGAACCCAAGTCCCTTCGCCTTTGTTTACGTTAGTTTAGCGAAGCCTCTGTGTTTATTTGTCATCCCTACCTTTCATGCAATCGGTATTATTTTTACTCAAATCTCTCAGGTCTGAAATATATGCTATTTTTCTACGAGGCTTAATTATGCTCTGTATTGCGTCACCACCTGGTTCGGCGTTCTTTTATGACGACCTCCGGTGGATTGTCGCATCAGAGCCTTGTTTTTATGGATGGAATCGGCGAAGTTACGGAGCTGAGTCTCACGTCTACAGTCAGATCCTCCCTCTGTTTTATTGAAATGTATGTGAGCGATGGTCATCGTGCTAATTACTGTCCATGCGCCGCATTACTTTCTTTGTTTCATCGTATGTCGTTGTGATTCGGCACTTCTACCTCTGTGTAAGCCTACATCTTCCTACGAAGCATATTTCTTAGCAGATTGATTTTTTTTATTTCCTGTCCCGGTAATGTCACGTAATTTAATGTAATTTTCATTTCCTTTATTTTTATGTGTTAATTTTGTGTTGCTTCTTCTGGCTTCGTTATATTACGTAACTCCGTGTCATCCCCCACCCCCGTTTCCTACATACGCACTCCTCCCATCCCCACCACTTTCACCCCCTACCCCATGATTTCACAACATCATGAGCGTTTTAGTTCTGCTTTTGGCGCAGAGCATTCTAGTCCAGGTCATCCTCGTAAGTAGAGGTGTTCTCTTATTCGACTCGTCCATACTCTCTATCTTTTTTTTTTTTTTTTTTTGTATTTTAAATTTTGGTTATCGAGTCGCGCTTACGGTTTAGTTGCACATTGATTGTAAGTACATTTTAATTAATCTTGTTTCATCTTTGTTTGTGCTTAAGTTCATTTATACACTTTTCTCTTGATATTGTTTTTGTGTACCCCTTTCATAGGTACCATCTTTAATTTTAATTTAATTTTGTTTGTTATTAAGTGATTTTAATACCTCTTCAAGTTTACCTTTCATTTTGTGTTTAGATTTAATCCTTACTTTTATGCGCACCTGTTTTAGTTTGCTTTAAATACATTAGTAAGTAGTTCATTTTGGTTTCATCCTCTTTCATTTGTAATTTTAAGTTCCCTCATCTCTCGTTCGATTTCGTCGGTCTTGGCTTCGTATTGTAACGCAGTCACGACCTACACGCTTCTGGGTTCTTCGATCAATTAGATAAATTTAATTCCGCTTTTGATTTGTTTTATACAATTCATTCGTTTCCTTTTTTGGAAAGTACTTTTCTTTCGATCCGGAATCTTGGGCCCAGCACGCATCGAAAGAGACATCCTTTCCCCGCTCCTTAGCGATCCTGTTTAAGTTGTTGTTTTCGCTTCCGCTGTATTCCTCATGCCTCTGCTATTTGTATAACGTAAAAGCACAAGCGGTGCAAATGGTAAATCAGAGCGTGGTTAAACGCGAAATCGTCCCCTTTAGGTTACCAAACTTATGTTATTTTTTTTCAATTATTACAACGTTGTCTTTCTGAGTTAAAGATACCTGTACTGAATTGTTCCCCCATCCTTGAAGAAAGTGTGGAGTGTGAAAGCATTTCTCGAGTGAACAAGACATCCAAAGAATCTAGTTCCGAGGTGAAGAGTGCAACAAGTTAGTGAGTACTTCGCAACGCTGGAATAGGACATATTACGGTATTGTGACCTTTATTTTACTAAGTTAAAGTGTTTTACTTTTCTCCTTGTCTATTGTCATGTCTAAGTCAGAATTCCCACCCGTCAAAAAGGAGTTAAATTTTATGGGCTTTGAATCTTTAACAATGCCCACGCCACTATTGCAAGATACGACACAGGACCTGCTAATGATAGACCCTCCCCTTTTAGATCGCTCCATCGCCCCTGTTGGCACTGTTAATAGTGCTCGCCACAACGAAAATGTTGCATCAGTAGTGAGTAGGTGGGGTTTGACTTTTTCCGGAGAAAACAATACCTCATCAGTTTTTTGTTTTATCCAACGTGTGGAGGAATTGTGTCATTGTCACGATATTAATCCCGACAGTATTGTACGCTGCTTACCTATTCTTTTGTCTGGAAAAGCGCTGATGTGGCATCGCACTTCTCCAAATTTTTATAAGTCATGGGACGAATTTGTTGGGTGCATTAAGGACCGTTTCACGCCGCAAGATTTCGATTTCGCTCTCAAACAAGAAATATACTCCCGCACTCAGGCTCCTGGGGAGATGAACGACGATTATGTAACCTCAGTCCGTCTGTTAGCAGCGAACCTCCCCCAACCCTTTCATCCCAGGGATCTGTTGGAAATTATATACAGGAATTTAAATCCCACTTATAAATACTTCATTCGGCGTACATCTGTTTTTTCCATCGAGGACATCATATTGCAAGGCCGTGAGTATGAATCAAATGCACGAGCCTGTTCGAACTATACTCCACCTCCAAGAGCCGATAATACGATTTTCCCCGAGTTAGCCTACTCCCCCCAGACAACATTGTCTAACCCAGCTGTCGACCGAACAAAAGACGACACCTTACGGTTTAAGCCGTCTGCTCGCTGTGCTGAGTCCCTTTCTAAGAATTCTAATCCAGGCCCTTCTGTGGCTCGTAATTCTTATGCTGTTTCCCGTGAAAAGACTACACAAAACCCAACAACAATCGCACGCAATGTTTCTTCTGGTCGCATAACTTGTTGGAACTGTAATGAACTTGGACATCATTTTAACATGTGTTCTTTAAAACGCCGAAAATTCTGTTTTGGCTGTGGGATGAATGAGGTCACGACTCGTTCCTGTCCGAATTGTAATTCCAACCAGGAAAACTCATAGGGAGGTGTTCTGAGTTCGACTCCCGGAGCAGTCCTCCATCCAAACTTGACAATGCACCTAATTTTGATGTTGTGTTACAACCAGGAGTCTCAGTAAATTTCGATAATGTCTCGGCACCTGCTATTTTGGATACAGGCGCCACCGGAAGTTTCATCCACCGTTCAGTGGCAGATAGCATTCGATCTTCGCAAAAACACCCCATACAGAATAAATGTCAGTTCCTCTCTGCGGGATCGTCAGTTATCGACGTTGCCGAAACTATTTTATGTCGCATTAAAATTCACGGATTTTCTTGGAAACATGTTTTTCATGTGGTTAACAATCTCTCCACTCAATGTATTCTAGGAATTGACTTTATGCATAAAACGGGTATGCAGTTGGATTTTATTAACGATTCATTTTGTTTCAAATTTCGCTCAGATAAAATGTTCCCCTTTGAAGAATGTACTTCTAACTATGTTGATGTGTCTCCTGTATTTTCCGTACATCTTCCATTAACTTTGATGTCCGAGCAACGTGATACTCTGAACGATTTAGTTGAGGAATTTTCTGATGTCCTCACAGAAGATTTAGGTTCTGCTGTAAATCACGAATGCCACATTGACTTGAGCGACAATGCACCTGTTCGAAGTCCTCCATTTCCTTGTAATCCGCCCAAGCTCTTGGCCATGAAAAAGTATATCAATGATTTGCAAGATCGGGGAGTAGTAGTTCCTTCCAAATCAGCTTATGGGTCTCCTGCTTTCTTAATTCCCAAGAAAGAAGAGGGCGAGTACCGGCCAGTCGTAGACTACCGAAAATTGAACAAGAAGGTAGTCTTTGATAATTTCCCACTGCCTACTATTGAGAGTGCTTTTCAACATTTCCACGGGGCCAATGTGTATTCGATGATTGATCTAAATAGTGCCTATTATCAGATTCCTTTGGATGCTGAGAGTCGCGACTTCACCGCTTTTAACACCCCTTTCGGGTTATATAATTTCAAACGTCTTCCGATGGGGGTAGCTGTTGGTGCCCAAGTCCTCAGTCGCGTGCTAGACGACATCTTGGGAGACCTGAAGTTCAATTTTGTATTTAATTATCTTGACGATTTAGTCGTATACAGCAGATCTTTTGAGGAGCATGTCGTTCATCTTAGGGAAGTTTTCTCCCGCCTCAGGAAGGCCGGTCTCACTACCAATCCAAAAAAGACCTCTTTGGGCTGTACTCAAATTAAATTTCTGGGTCACATTCTGTCAGCCGATGGCATCCGTGTCATACCCGAGCGCGCAGATTGCATTCAGCAGTTACCTGTACCCACCACAGTTAGGGCCTTGAGAAGAGTAATGGGTATGTTCACGTTCTATTCTCGTTTTATCAAAAACTTCTCTGACATTTCGGCACCTCTAAATGCTCTCAAAAAGAAGAATGTGAAATTTGTGTGGGGGCCAGAACAGGACAAAGCTTTCAATGTTTTGAAAGAAGCCCTTATGTCAGCACCAGTACTGCACACGCCTGATTTCGAATCAGCTTTCTTTTTGCATTGTGACGCCAGTGATTTGGCCATTTCTAGTGTTTTGAGCCAGCGTGTGGATGAAAAATTTGCACCAGTGGCCTTCGCGAGTCGTATGTTAAATCAACATGAACGACGTTACTCAATTTTCGAGAAGGAAAGTCTTGCTGTGGTATTTGGATGTGAAAAATTCAGGACCTTTTTGGAACACCGTCACTTTACTGTTTTTACCGACAATGAGGCTTTGAAATGGAGTCTTTCTCACGTGAAAAAGCTTGGACGTATCAACAGGTGGATTTTGAGGTTGTCATCTTTTAGGTTTGATATCATCCACGTAAAAGGGAGCGAGAACCCGGTAGCTGACTGCCTGTCACGCATGTTTGAAGAGACCCCTAGGACTCCAATCGAGAGCGTTTATATCAGTACGCCACTTCAAGAAAATCTTTTCCTATTGCAACATTGTCCTTGGTCTTTTGTGGATATCCGGAAATTTCAGTCTGAGGATCCATTTTGCACTGACCTCCGTGCAAAAATTGCAAACAAAGATCCGGCAGTAAGCAACTTTTGTGTTCGAAGTGATGTTATTGGCTATGTTCTTCCTAACTCTTCTAAATTTAGAATTTTTGCTCCATTAGCAGTACGTGATATGCTTTTGACATATTATCATGATTCTGCACTGGGAACTCATGCAGGGATGCAGCGCACTTTCCGTAAGATATCCGGTGAATTTTATTGGCCCTCAATTAAAGTAGATGCTTTTGCTCATGTCAGAAGATGTTTAACCTGCCAGCGTTCTAAACCTGCCCAGAACACTCGTGTAGGCTTCCACCAAGCTGGTATCGTCACTCGTCCCGGCGAACGCCTTTTCATTGATTACTTTGGTCCAGTCGTGAGATCAAAATCTGGCAATCAAGCCATTTTAACTGTCATTGATGGTTTTTCGAAGTTTGTTTGGTTATTCCCAGTAAAGAATATCACTTCTCAGACTACTATCCATTTCTTGTCTAGATATATATTTGGAGTTTTTGGTCCTCCCAAGTACCTTGTATCAGATAACGCCTCTGTATTCCGTTCCAAAGCTTTTGAAACTATGGTATTTAACTGGGGCATCCAACATATTTTCTTGTCACCGTATCGACCGCAGGGAAATCAGGTAGAGCGTTTCCACAAAAACTTGAAGGCTTGTATGTCCGCTTTTCACAATGCCGATCAAACCTCCTGGGATACGAACCTACAGTATTTCAGTCTCGGGTTCAATACCTCTTTCCATTCGTCCGTTCAAACTACTCCAGCTGAATGATTCCTTGGCCGAGCGCTCATCGACCCCTTGCTGCTCAAATGGAATATTGAATATCTTTCCGAACCTTCTCGCACCACCTCTGTTGCTCAAAAATGGGCCATCGCTACCGGTCACCTCAAGAAGGCAAAAGCCAGAGTAGCGAAGCGCTACAACTTAGGCCGTCATGATGTTAAATTCCAAATTGGAGACAAAGTTTTGTGTCGTTTACATCCTTTGAGTGACGCTACCAAACAAATTTCCAGTAAGCTGTGCTTACGTTGGTCAACTCCCAAGACTATTGCTCGGTTTTTAAATCCGGTCTCAGTTGAGTTAGTGGACGATCACGATAATTCAGTGACTTCGGCCCATGTCACGCAGTTGAAAAAAATTGTCAAATGATCTTGTGAATTTCACCTCACTATAATGTTGTATTTTTGTTTTCTTTTTCATTCTAATTGGATGCCCGAGCTCCTTAATAGCCAACCTAGCATGTGAGCCTATTCTGATCTTAATTCGTGTGCTTCCTTTTCATTTATTCCTGTGACAAGACAGGAGACACCCGTGGCCTTTTTCTCGTACGCGAGTGTGTCGTGAATACTTGACATCTCTGTCGAGCTATATCTTTGCCTGAGGCCATCAGCATATACCTGGTCGGTCACTGTTTGCAAACCACCCCTACTCCTCTTTTGTACTGTTCCCCGGCTTAACTCCTATTGTTCGGCGACAGACAAGGACCCTTCAACACTTCCTGTTTGACCTTGTAGGAACTTTGTATTTATTTTAAATTTATTGATGTAATTGACTTTTTGTGTCATGGTTTTGAGATAGCATGCACCTTTGTGTCATCATGATTTTGATGTTTATTGTGAAGTCCTGTATTTTGTTTGATTTTAAATTGTCAAGTGTTCTTAGAAAGTCGTGTATTGTCTAGTAACCATCCTGACGGGCAGCCAGTAACAACAAGCAGCCTTTGTGTACCTGGGCTAACACAGCTGGGGGTCTTCTCGGAACTCGTTAACGGACCAGTCACCCCCCCCCCCCCCCCCCCCCCCCCCCCCCCCCCCCAATGGATCTATACATGGCTTCATTTTCAGCTGCTGAAAAGGAGAGTACTTTCCCTTTCGAAGACATTATGACACTATTGCATATTCCTCGTTGACGCAACGAACGGTCCTATATACAGGGTGTCCCAATTGTATTTTTTTTTTAATGTGATCATGATATAACTTTGTCTGTCTTTTCTCATCAGAGGCTGGGGAGATTTGCAGTCTTGGGGTAACGTCCATCTTGAAGATTTCGACATCCGCATCATCTTGAAATAACAAGAACAATGATCACCATTTAATATATGAACTCACTGTATTTCTTTTTGAACGCAGTACTTTTGACGTTAGTGGCTAGTGTTGACGAGCAATGAAGGGGGTACCACCATCATTTCACGGTCAGATTAGTCAACTGTTCATTTTTTTTGTATTCTCCTAGAGGTCTATAGTACCCATTGTTTTTAGTATTCAATATTTTCCCCCTATACGATTTTTTTTGCCTCCCCATTTGTACGAAAAAAGAAATTTCCATGGCCAGGAAAATTCCTTTTTTTTTTTGGGAGAGCAGGGGAATTTTGAACCGTTTTTATCAGGTTCATTATTTTTTGTCATATTATTATTATTATTATTATTATTATTATTATTATTATTATTATCACCATTTCCTTCATGTCTCATTATTGTGACATACGTTTCTCTGTCTTACCTACTGCGTTCAAACTTTGTAATTCTGCGTAAATGTTTCGTCAGATGGTGAAACTTTTCACCCCTACTGACACAGTTTTACCATTGGTTGAAGCATAACTTGTTGCTAAGCTTTGCTTCTCCCATTGGCCCCCTTTATGTTCTGGAGAGGGGATGTTTCTACGACTTATTTTTCTCGGGCGCGTTACTACTTTCCTTTAGAGAAGGTTGCTCCCCTTCCAATTTGAGCCGTCAGATAGACGGACGTGTGTGCACGTGTCAGGCCTTTGCCCGCACCCAGAAAGCAACTAAGCGTAAGTACGATTCGATCACTTGACTTATCGGGCATGCTATCATTTTTGAATTTCAGTTTATCCATTTTTTATTTTATTTTTGTGTCTCCTTTGATTCACTTACAATTTCCCTTTCTTATGATGATGTGAATTCGATCCATGAACCCAAGTCCCTTCGCCTTTGTTTACGTTAGTTTAGCGAAGCCTCTGTGTTTATTTGTCATCCCTACCTTTCATGCAATCGGTATTATTTTTACTCAAATCTCTCAGGTCTGAAATATATGCTATTTTTCTACGAGGCTTAATTATGCTCTGTATTGCGTCACCACCTGGTTCGGCGTTCTTTTATGACGACCTCCGGTGGATTGTCGCATCAGAGCCTTGTTTTTATGGATGGAATCGGCGAAGTTACGGAGCTGAGTCTCACGTCTTCAGTCAGATCCTCCCTCTGTTTTATTGAAATGTATGTGAGCGATGGTCATCGTGCTAATTACTGTCCATGCGTCGCATTACTTTCTTTGTTTCATCGTATGTCGTTGTGATTCGGCATTTCTACCTCTATGTAAGCCTACATCTTCCTACGAAGCATATTTCTTAGCTGATTGATTTTTTTTATTTCCTGTCCCGGTAATGTCACGTAATTTAATGTAATTTTCATTTCCTTTATTTTTATGTGTTAATTTTGTGTTGCTTCTTCTGGCTTCGTTATATTACGTAACTCCGTGTCATTCCCCACCCCCGTTTCCTACATACGCACTCCTCCCATCCCCACCACTTTCACCCCCTACCCCATGATTTCACAACATCATGAGCGTTTTAGTTCTGTTTTTGGCGCAGGGCATTCTAGTCCAGGTCATCCTCGTAAGTAGAGGTGTTCTCTTGTTCGACTCGTCCATACTCTCTATCTTTTTTTTTTTTTTTTTTTTTTTGTATTTTAAATTTTGGTTATCGAGTCGCGCTTACGGTTTAGTTGCACATTGATTGTAAGTACATTTTAATTAATCTTGTTTCATCTTTGTTTGTGCTTAAGTTCATTTATACACTTTTCTCTTGATATTGTTTTTGTGTACCCCTTTCATAGGTACCATCTTTAATTTTAATTTAATTTTGTTTGTTATTAAGTGATTTTAATACCTCTTCAAGTTTACCTTTCATTTTGTGTTTAGATTTAATCCTTACTTTTATGCGCACCTGTTTTAGTTTGCTTTAAATACATAAGTAAGTAGTTCACTTTGGTTTCATCCTCTTTCATTTGTAATTTTAAGTTCCCTCATCTCTCGTTCGATTTCGTCGGTCTTGGCTTCGTATTGTAACGCAGTCACGACCTACACGCTTCTGGGTTCTTCGATCAATTAGATAAATTTAATTCCGCTTTTGATTTGTTTTATACAATTCATTCGTTTCCTTTTTTGGAAAGTACTTTTCTTTCGATCCGGAATCTTGGGCCCAGCACGCATCGAAAGAGACATCCTTTCCCCGCTCCTTAGCGATCCTGTTTAAGTTGTTGTTTTCGCTTCCGCTGTATTCCTCATGCCTCTGCTATTTGTATAACGTAAAAGCACAAGCGGTGCACCAGCTGACTAAGCGATCCAATGAGGCGCACTTTCCCTATCCCCTCTCCACAGTCTCATCGGTCACGTCTGTGTCTTTGGCCCCGTTTCCGCTTTCCCGTCGCTCTATTCATAAAATTTGAATGTTCCGAGTGAGCGAATAATCAAAGAATAATTCACTGGCCGTGAAAGCCAATATACCATCTTTTAGGAATCCTTCATAGGGAGGATGAGGCTGCTTGAGCTTTTAGTTCTCGCAGTCAAGAGGTGCAGTTGCACCTTATATAAAAGGGAGGTGACGCGCAGTTCGCTACTCCAGTGGGGGTCCGGGTGGAGACACCAAGAGCCCGCCGATGAGCCAGCTTGGTGTCCTAGGCGAATACCCACACAAGACAAGGCACAAACCTAGAAGAATTGCCGAGTTTTCATTCACTGGCCGTGAAAGACAATATAACATCTTTTTAAAGAATAAAGAGCTTAATTAATTTTTATAATTGAAAGTGAGACGCAGATTAACCCGGTTATTTTCGTGATTAATGCGCAATAAATCTGGAAAGCAAGGCAAAATAATTTGAAAACAAATCGGGGAATTTTTTCTTCCGGGTTCGACCCGAAGCAGATGGAAATACACTGAAAAGCACCGACTCCTTGCCCACTGAGCTACGAGATCCACAGGTCAGATGCTCAGCTTGAAACACACAAGAGTGTAAACGCCTCACTCGATGCAGCTCATTGCGCGACGTTGCCAAGTTTCCTCGTAATTAGAAATGCTCACAGGGGCTTAACGGTTGGTTTGCGCCCACAGGTATCTGAACTCTTATTGCACTCCAGACCCACCCCCATGCGTGGTTTGATTTTCTTATTTTCCGACACCATGTATATTATGCCCTTATGAAAAGACAATTATTCTAAATTATAAATATAACTAATTACATAAGCAAACACGGTTATATTTGATGTCTACAAGAAACAATTTTCGACCACTTTTGTCGCAGTCACCGGAATTATTTTAAAAATACAACCTTAATTTATATTTTAGAAACACTTCAATTGTGAAGCTTTTTCCAAAGAGTTCATCATATGTGTTTAAACTATATTATCCTAAAGTAATTTTTATAATGATATCCGTTTACGTTACAATTGTATGAATATACAAATATTGGTGAATTGTTTATTGGTCTGAAAGGATTTCTTATTTTCTTTATAAAGTATATAATAAAAACTCATGATTAAACATTTATAAAAATTACTTCTTCTTCGTCGCGAAATGGTCTCTTAGGAGCACGTGGAATCAACAAAGGTTGGCCTTTATTTTAGCCCTGTTTCCCTTTATTCTAAGCGAATGAATGTTTTGTAGGATGGACCATATATGGTGGTTATACCGTATCTCTTTGTCCTCGAAACCACGTGTAAATCCAATTTTCTTGTTTTTAGTTTGAACAATTACATTGGCGATCCTAATACTTTAAGGTCCTTCTCAGTCTGTTCGAACCACTATGATCTGTTTATTTTGTTCTTCTGGTATGTGTGAATTTAAGGGGGCACATACAGCTTAAGGAGCCACAACAATAACGATTTTAACATTATAACTGCGCCTGTCATAAATCTTGTACAACAGTGATATACATTTCCAAGGAAACACACACACCTTGCAATTAGAAGCAAAGTTAAAAATTTTCAATATTCAAATGGTTTTTATTTTTATCAATTTATTCAAAATGTGGTTCTTGTTTTGTGCTGACCTTCACCGTTTCCCTGATATCTCCGGTGTTTATAGGCATTTTTGGAGTTTTCTTTTTTAATGTGGGTGTTAAACCTTCAGCTACAAAATGAATCTCGCATATTTTCACATGATTAATTAATTAATTAATTAATTAAGCGTCATTATTTCCATTTTTATTCTGCGCAAACTATAAAAAAAATATGTTAACGTTTCATAGAATGACTAATTAAGGTGACAACGGTTTTGAGTGAGATTCATTTTATAGCAGAATTTAAAAAAAAGAAAACTCTAACAATTCCTATGAACACGGGGGATATCAGGGAAATGGTGAAGGTCAGCACAAAAACGTACTATAGTATGTTCCCCATCAGTTGGATTCGTTGCAGACGTATTGCGTCTGTCAGTTTGGAGATATTTTTATATTGTAACCTTCGTTTCGTGGTATAGACTTGAATTTGTAGAAAGATAAAAATAAAATAGTAAGAAAACATTATTTAATAACTGAATAAATGAAAAGGAGAGACTTTTTCTCTGAAACACTTACAATCCTTCATTATAGACGACCATCATAAAAATTTCTCTTATTTCTGATCCTCAAACTGATTGAATCGCGCATTTTACACACAGATATGTATTAGAAAATACTTTTTTATTATAACGTTAATCTGCCAATGATTAGCTCCTATCTGCCATCATTTACTTTGTTCCGCCAATATTTACTCTACTTAACACCAATTCTCAGAATTAGCACAATTTTTTATTTAAGTTGTAATTGTTTATAATATAAAAATTATATAATTGTTTATAATATTTCAAGCAGTTTATGAAACTTTGTAAAATTTCTCATTGTTTATAATAATACAGTAATTTTGTATTTATTTATAAACTTGGGATTGATTAAAAGACAAGTAGTTCCGTGAAGAACTATACAGCCTATTTTCAGATATCCTACTTATGTTAATTGCCACTATCAACATACAAAATTTCAATTTGATTACAGTAATAGATTCGTAGATATTGAGAACCGACTAAATATTTCGGATGGTCGCCGTGTTGGATATTATATATGTAGGTCCTAGAGTTATGTACTGTTACATGAAGATTATTGTGTACGTGTAGCATTCAAACTTCAATCGCATGATTAGGACACAAGAAGTAACAACGAAATTTTAAAATTTCGCACAGCTGCCATCTTGTGGTTATGGAAACAATTGAAATAAATTAGATGACAGTGGATTAAAATTCGTATAAGGATTTACTGTACCGGTACCAAGTTTCACTGTAATCGGATGGTCAAATTGCGAGAAACGTCCATGTGAATATTTATACTTCGCGCGTCACCGCCATGTTGGATTTGTGATCACCAGGTTATTGAAAGTCCTATAGGTGAACTTATGTTCATAGCCCCTATGAACATAAAAAAATCAGTTTGATTGCTATAATAGATTCGTAGATATTCAGAGCCGTATAAATATTTCGGATTGTCGCCATGTTGGATTGTTAAATGTATAGGCCATTGAGTCATGTACCATTAAATGAAAATTATTGCGTAGGTTCATTATTCAAACTTCCACTTCGATCGCATGATTACGACACAAGATATAAAAACTTAATTGTAAAATTCGCACAGCCGCCATCTTGAGGTTATGTAAACAATTGAACTATATTAGATACCAGTGCATTACAATGTGCATAATCATTTCCTGTACCATGTTTCATAGCGTTTGGATCATTAAATCAGGAGAAAAGTCTATTTAAAACTTTCAACTTCGCTTGGGCGCCATGTTCGTTTTGTAGTTAACCGGTTTTTGAAAGTCTTATAGATGAACTTCCAGTAGTGCCCTTTATCTCTGTACAAAATTTCAGGATGATACCGCTAATAGTTTCAGAGATGTAGAATGCCGGTGAATTATTTCGCACAGCCGCCATCTTGTGTTTACCGTATGTAAACAATTGAACGAAGTTAGATGGCGCCGCATTACAATGTGTATAAACATATACTCTACCAAGTTTTATTCACTTGGTTGGTTAAATCGCATGAAACGTCTATTTGAAAGTCGCAACTTCGCGTGACCGCCATGTTGGTTTTGTAGTTACCAGTGTTTCAAAAGTAACATAGGTGAAATTGTAGTAGCCTAGTTCCCTTTATCACCGTAAAAACATTCCAGGGTGATATCGGTGATAGTTTCGGAGATATTGAATGCTGGTGAAATAATTCGCACAGCCGCCATGTTGGATTGTTTACACGTAACAAAATTTGAAGAGCACGGTCGGAGTCGTCTGAAATAGTGCTATAAACTTGCCGAGTTTCATTGAAATCGCTCTAGCCCCTTAGATGTTATTACGGGGGGAACCACACACCATCACACACACACGGACAAAAGGTGATCTCATGAGCCTACTTTTTTCAAAATTGAAAATAGGCTAAAAATATTTCTTTATACTATTTTGTAATTTGTCATTGTTTAATAAATTTGTATTTTTTATAAATTTTTGTAATTGTTAATAAAAATTCAAATTGTTTACAAAATTTGTAAAATAGTAACGTTGATAAAAATGGGCAATTGCTTACAACATTAGCATTTATTTCATCAAATATTATAAAATTAGCATTGGATAATGTAACATTAGCATTTATTTGGTTAAACAAACATTATTTATTACAACTATAATTGTTTCTAAGATTATCATCTGGATTTGGATTTGGTGATTGTTCATAAGCATTGACCATTTTTTATAGCATAAGCATTAATTTTGCAATTGTTCATAACTAACTGTATTTGTACTGATTCAATTCAACAATCATTCCAATTACTGGAACATGGGAAAATGACCTGAAATAAAATGCATGTGATTAATTTTATATATGTAATTTATTTCAGGTTATTCTTCACATATTCTAGTAACAGGAATGATGTTTGTGTCGACCGACTGAAAGCTACACTATTAATCGTTTCACTCAGTTTATCCTCGCCCCTCCTTGCCAACTGCCACTTAAACCCTTGTACTATCCTGACATTTGCGTGGAGAAGAAGTGGGAAACCACAACGCAAGGGGTGGACAGCTAACTTTCTAGTTCGCTGCTTATTATAGAGGTACGGTATCTTATATTCCATGTTCCAAATCACAGTTCCCTAAGGGGTAATAAAGAAAAGTGGTAGGTAATTAGCGCACAAGGGTTTAAGTGGGAGTATCGGGTAATGAAGGTGGTAAGGTTGTCAAAGACCATCCAGTATATATAAGAAAGTTTAAACATTTCTTCGGATAGTGGCAAAGAGGGAAATGAAATGAGGGTGTGTTGCATAGTTTTATGATGATGATATTTCATTTTTTAATGTAGGCTGGCCTTAGGTTATTGATGGAATACGTATTTATTTCATTATGCTTTGTAATTTGTCACAAGGGCATAAGAATATATCATATTGGTGCTACTACTACTACTAATAATAATAATAACTACAATACTACAAATAAATTGGTTTCAGGGGCCGATAACCTAGATGTTAGGCCCCTTAAAACAACAATTATCATCATCATCATCAATAAACTGGTTTGTGTCAGAATTGCAACCATCTTAATCATTCAATTTTTATCATCGGTAATTTGTTTTGTTTAACGGGTACCGGTACATTGCTAGCAAAATCGTCACTGAGATTTTTCTTTCATGCCCTTCGTGGCGAAATATTAAAATATGAGAATTTTGAGTTTCATGTAGGGATGATCGAAGTACTCTCTACAGACGACACTGAATTTAATACTCAAGATAAGTCCTACAACCGGAGTTCTGCTTGGACATGTTCATGCCCTGTGTAGCTTTATTTACAACTAGCTGCAGTACCCGTGCTTCGCTACGCGTCATAAATAAATTAAAATGTGAAGGTGACAGTTAAAACAGGGGATAGGCGAGGTGCTGCGCAGAGGGAGATTAAGGATGGAACATTTTGTCCAACTACACCGCTCGGCGTTGACCGTGTTTTATAGCACAAATTTAGGTTTTAATCGCTAACCGTTGGAGATACCTTTCAGATAGAAAATGTAATTTTAAACCTCGTATATGCCATCAAAAGTTTGCTATTTCTTAGCGTTCTCTTTTTATTTGAAATGGAAATATGAAAGTTTGAAACCAAAGGGTGTAGTGACGTCACTAAAATGGTCGCCATCTTTAAATAGTGCAAATTATTGAAATCAAAAGTAACCTATATGTTAACCAGGTAAATCAGCTACTTCCATGTAAAATTCATGTAAATCGGACCAGTGGTATGCGTGATTGAGTAATACACTCCCACCATCTCATTTTTAGCCTCGCTTCGCTCGCGTCATAGTCGTGTCATATTGTTATTCATTGAAATGCAGGTTTAACCTCATTAACACCCCTTTTGAACCTGAATATCCAAAAATCCCTCCTTAGTAGACATTTTCGACACACAACAAACATATCCCCAAAATATCATTCTTCTAACATTAATAGTTTTGGTTGGTCGATGAGAGTGAACATCCAAAAATCCTTCCTTAGTGGACGTTTTTCTTCCAGAATTTCACCCCTCCCCATAGGCCCCTTAAATTGTATTTATGAAAAAAACGGTCGAACACCTATTTATTTTATTTATTTATTTATTTATTTATTTATTTATTTTTAAGCTGATTGATTTCCTCCGAGTTTCAAACACCTCACTTATGACGTTTAAGAGATACACGCTCCGTTAGGAATCTTTCAAACCCCACTTTCATCCCTTTCACCTTATAATATACACTACATCGAAAAACCATTAGACATGTGTCAGCTTATTTTAATGATTAGAATATATGCCAAGTATCACATCCCCAAATGAAACCACTCGTGAGATATTGTGATTCAATGAAATGAACATTTACCCCTTAACACCTCTTTAGTACCTGAATATCCAAAACTCTTTTCTTAGTGGACGTTTTCGACATACAACGAACATATCCCCAAAATTTCATGTTTCTAACTTCAATAATATTGGCTGGGCGATAATGAGTGAGTGAGTCAGTCAGGACATTTTCTTTCAATTATTTTTGATAATTTCACCCCTCCCCATAAACCCCTTAAATTGGATTTATGAAACAAACGGTCAAACACCTATTTACATATTTAAAGCTGTTTTCCCCCTGAGTTTGATGAGTGAGTGAGTCAATCATTTAGGACACTTTCTTTCCTGTTTTTTCCCCCCAGAATTTCACCCCTCTCCAAGGGCCCCTTAAATTGGATTTATGACAAAACGGTCGAACACCTATTTACTTGTCTTTAAAGCTGTTTTTCCCGTCGAATTTCAAACTTCTTGCCAATGTCGATTCAGAGATACACGCTCCGTTAAGAATCCCTCAACCCCCAATTTTCACCCCTTTCACCTCATAATATACACCACATCAATAAACCCTTAGACATATGTCTGATTATTTTTAATGATTAGTTTATATACCGAATAACACATCCCCAAAGAAACAACTCATGAGATATCGTTATTCAATGAAATGCACGTTTACCTCCTTAACACCTCTTTAAAACCCAAATAAACAAAAATCATTCCTCAGTTGACGTTTTCGACATACAGCGAACATATTCCCAAAATTTCATGTATCCAACTTGAATAGTTTTCGTTGGGCGTGATGAGTGAGTGAGTCAGACAGGACATTTTCTTTCAATTATTTTTACCAGAATTTCACCCCTCCCCACGGGCCTCTTAAATTGGATTGATGAAAAAACACTTGAACACCTATTAACTTGTTTTTTAAGCTGTCTTTTTCCCCTGAGTTTGATGAGGGAGTGAGTTAGTCAGTCAGTTAGGACACTTTCTCTCCTTTTCCCCCCAGAATTTCACACCACCCCATTGGCCCCTTAAATTAATTTATGAAAAAACGGTCGAACACCGATTTACTTACTTTTTAAGCTGATTTGTTGCGCTGAGTTTCAAATTTCTCGCCTATGCCGTTTAAGAGATAGGCCTACACGCTCCGTTAGGAATCCTTCAACCCCCACTTTTCACCCCTTTCACCTCATAATAATACACCACATCGAAAAACCCTTAGACACATGTCTGCTTATTTTTAATGATTAGTTTATATGCCGAGTATCACATCCACAAATGAAACCACTCGTGAGATATTGTTATTCAATGAAATGCAGGCTTAACCCCCTTAAGACCCCTTTAGAACCTGAATATCCAAAAATCCTCCCTTAGTGTACGGTTTTGACATACAACAAACATATCCCCAAACTGCCATGTTTCCAACTTCAATATTTTTGGCTGGGCGATGATGAGTGAGAGAATGAGTCAGGACATTTTCTTCCATTTTTTTTCCTTGAGAATTTCACCCCTCCCGATGAACCCCTTATATTTGATTGTTCAAAAAAAAATGTCGAAAAGCTATTTACTTACTTTAAAGCAGTTCCCCCCCCCCCCAAGTTTGATGAGTGAGTCAGTCAGTCAATCAGTTAGGACACTTTCTTTTCTGCCCCCCCCCCTCCCAGAATTTCACCCCTCCCCATGGGACCCTTAAATTGAATTTATGAAAAAAACGGTCAAACACATATTTACTTATTTTTATCCTGATTTTCTTCCGCTGAGTTTCAAACTCCTCACCTATGTCGTTTAAGAGATATACGCTCCGTTAGGAATCTTTCAATCCCCACTTTTCACCCCTTTCACCTCATAATATACACCACATCGAAAAACCCTCAGACACGTGTCTTCTTACTTTTTAATGATGAGTTTATATGCCGTGTATCACATCCCCCAATGAAGCCAATCGGGAGATATTGTTATTCAATGAAATGCAGGTTTAACCCCCTTAAGACCCCTTTAGAACCTGAATATCCGAAAATCCTCCCTTAGTAGACGGTTTTTACAAACAATGAATATATCCCCAAACTGTCATGTTTCTAACTTCAATAATTTTGGCTGGGCGAAGATGAGTGAGTGAGGGAGTCAGGACATTTTCTTTCAATTTTCTTTTTTCAGAAATTCACCCCTCCCCATGAACCCCTTAAATTTGATTTATGAAAAAAAAACTGTCGAACAGCTATTTACTTACTTACTTACTTTTCCCCTGAGTTTGATGAGTGAGTCAGTCAGTCAATCAGTTAGGTCACTTTCTTTCCTGTTTTCGCCCTCCCCCCCGCCCAGAATTCCACCCCTCCCCGTGGGCCCCATAAATTGGATTTATGAAAAACCGGTCAAACAAATATTTACTTCTTTTTTATGTTGATTTTTTTCGCTGAGTTCCAAACTCCTCGCCTATGTCGTTTAAGAGATACACGCTCCGTTAGGAATCTTTTAATCCCCACTTTTCACCCCTTTCACCTCATAATATATACCACATCGAAAAACCCTCAGACACATGTATTCTTATTTTTAATGATTAGTTTATATGCCGAGTATCACATCCCCCAATGAAACCAATCGGGAGATATTGCTATTCAATGAAAGGCAGGTTTACCCCCTTAACACCCCTTTAGAACCTGAATATGCAAAAATCCTCTCTTAGTGGGCATTTGCGTCCCTTGAGGAAGCTGCATACCAAATTTCATTCCAATCCGTTCGGTGGTTTCTGAGATTTCGTGATGAATGAATGAGTGAGTGAGTGAGTGGTATTTGACAAATATATAGTAGAAGATGGTGTCAAGTCTTTGTTATGCTAAACTCGGTTGACAGTGCTGTGTGAGTAGTTGAGTAACTAACGGGATTTCAAGTAAAGATCCTCATTTTCTATACCGGTAGTGCAGAGCGCGAATGGCATCCAGTCGGCCGTGTCTCGACTTGAGCTATGTTGCCATGGAAACTATCTGCCTTGCCATTCCTTCATGAGTATATTTTATGATTTGATTTGCCTGTGCTTGAGTGCAAAAGGGCCGAAATCAGAAGAATGAGAAAGACTATCGAAAATTCATGTAGCCAGCGGTTCGTTCTGGGTCCTAAACTATGTGTATGCAAAATTTGGTTGAAATTGGTGGAACGGTGTAGATTTGTATACGGAACAGACCCACCCACATACCCACATACATACATACAGACTTTCACTTTTATATATAAGATGTAATTGCACAGGTTTAAATGTGTAACTAGGAACTTCATTATAACGGCAATTATATAAATTACCCAATTATATGTATAAGGTTGTACGGATAAATACAACATTCAGTCCCTTCCGTTCAATGTCATACCAAACACCAAACAACTCTGAACATGAGGGAGGAGCCAGATTCACTCGCTCGCGTCATCCAATGGCATACCGTGACTGTGCCTACATAACTGAACGCGCTAGGCTTGCTACACCGTACTGCGCCCGGGACCGGCACCTTTCATGTCGTTTGGTCTGTTTAAAAGAAGCGCCACGCTACATTTTTGAATGAGCGCCATGAGAGGAGACAGCCAATCCACCGCTAAGCTTGAGCGAGCAGCGAATCACGAGACACCGAACTTACTGGAATATCTTGAAAATCCATAGCCTGCTTCCAGTCGACCAACTGGTTCAGGGAATGGAATCAATAAAGCTCCCATCTAGTGACGAGGATATGAACTGTGCCGGCTGCCGAAGCCCGTCGCTCTCCCCTGGGGCAATGTTTAAATGAATGACAGATAAAACGAAATGATATTGGAGAGTGTTGCTGGAATGAAATTTGTGACTGCGAAAACCGGAGTACCCGGAGAAAAACCTGTCTGCCTCCGCGTTTTCCAGCCTTAATCTCACATAGAGTGACCGGAGTTTGAACCGTGGACCCAACGGTGAGAGGTGGGCATGCTGCCGCCTTCGCCACGGAGGTTCACTGGAATATCTTGATATAGCTTATTCCACTGTTCAACATAGGAGATAACTACTTAATATTTAAAGCCTCAATTTTATGTTAATATTCCAGAAAGAATTATATTGCTATCATTAAGCATTTAAAATATATTATGAAAGGAAGCGATCATGCATTACGTCATTGTGACCGCTAGGCATGCCTCCTGGCCGTATAAAAGACACGCGTAGGCCTTCCAAAGACATCTATCTTGCTCAAACTATCTTATCGGAATTTCTCTTTTCGCCGCCAGCCTCACTGAAGTCATCTCGTGTGCGTGTTCAAATTCTACGGTATTCGAGAACTGCAATGTTCATATCGGCGAGTTTTGGGCGCCTAGGAAGTTGAATTGAACCTGAATTATTTCACGTGAGTGTTTGAACATAATCTGTTTCGTTTAAGTGCGCTAGCTATTTGGAACTGATTATTGACTCTGAAACATATTTTGTGGTAAAAGAACTGTGGGAGTGATTACACGCTGGAATACTGCTGTGACGTTTCTAGGGACCAAAATTGCGAGAACATTCTTGTAACTGCACGCCCAAGTATAAGCTTTCATCTTCGTGATATACAGTATGTGGCAAATACTTCGAGTGATTGAGAAACGGTTGAAATTGAGCATACAGGGCCTTTCGTTATTCCAGCCATCCTAGCGAGTAAAACTGATTCATGAGCGCTAGTGTTAACATTACTCCAACATGTGTGCGGAACATCGTGGTAATCTGAGTTATAGATCTTCTGGACTATTCCACGCTTTGGCTGGTGAGATGACCGTGCTCTAAATATTGAGGATGGATTAGGGATGAAACGAAGAAAGAAGATTATGTCCATTTTCCAGCCGCTTAAGGAGACCAGAAATAGACCAGATTATGGGAACTGTCCAGAGCCGATGTAGACTTGGCCAGGATTGGAAGCAGCCAGATATGCAGTGGGGCACATAATGGATGAACTGGACTACGCCAACCATGTCCGATCTGGAGGCCGAAATGACATCCTGAATATCTGAAAGTAAGACCACACCATGCATTAGTAGTTATCTCTAGCGTAATCATGTGTATCCAATCTTCATTCCATTTATTTTAGCTTAGCTTATTCTTGGTATTTATCCATATTTTCGTCTTCTTATCCGAGCCTAGTTTCTCGTTATGTTAGCTGTGCTCATTTGATATTTTATTAATCCCAGGGTACCTCAAGTGTTACGTATTCTTGTTTAGTGAGGTTTTGCGACGAGTATCACACATGTTATTTATCTCTACACCCCGAGATTCACTATAGTTTGTGTTAAGAAAATTTGGGATTTATTACTGAATCAGTTTTTGAGTATTGGAAATCATATTTGTCTTTGCGTGCATTTTCTTGTGTGAGATTGATGCTTTTGTTTCGAATGGTTTTCGAATGTGATCAATCTGTAGTAATAATAATTACGATGTTTACAAATATCCCATTGCACATAACCTAGAATTTTCTGAAATCTGAAATAATAATAATAATACAAACCTTTGCATGAAATGATTCATTATGATACAGCGGTGAGAGTTATGAATAAGTGTTGATAGATCTAGCAATCAAATGTCTGAGATATCATTTAATCGAATGTCAACTTATCTCAATTCTGATAATTACAAGCAGATTTACCTGATAATTTATGTACAACTAGAAAATATCATTTGAAAGTATATTTTTTGGAACAATCGCGTGTGACAAAATGAACCGTGTGATTATGACATTGAATAATAGGCGTGCGTGAACACGATGATACATATTTAGTCAATAAGACATTTTTTGAGTGACTGTTCATTATTTTAGTTTATTAGGAATCTCAAGCGTTATGGAATCTATTTTAGAACCCTGAGCGATAAGCAGCAGTGCTATTTCTGTTTTTGTGATATGTTTATGAAATAAAATGGAGTATTTTTAAGAATTCTATGTTTCGTCCATTCCTATATTCAAGCGTGGGACTCGAATTCGGTCCAGTACCATTTTTCATACCCAGTTTCCCCTGAGAGTTTTCGAGTCTCGTGCTCAACCGATTTCGAGGTTCACGCATATGTGAGCGTTGGTCTCCGGACTAACGGGCACAGTACGAAATCATTATTTCTCTCCGCACACGAAAGTAACAAATTATTCAATTATTTTGATGAACCTATAATCGTTACAAAGCTGAACATTTGAAAGATGTCTGTCGAAACCCTGTGACGCTACGACCAGCCGTTCTGGAGATAGCATCTGTCTTTGAACAGAAGGGATAGTTTGAGTGTGAAAGATTTAGTGTTGAAATACCGGTATTTAGGTTCGCCGGGGAAATACAAACTAGAGTGACAGTATTGCTGTATCACTTGAGTAGTGGAGCTTTAAAAAGTGCTGTGAGTTAAAGATTTGAACTCATAGCATTTCCCTTAGCGAACCGTGTGGCAGCCGAAAGGTCTTGCACAGCCAGGCAAGAAATATAATTCTCAGTAAGTACCGGTGAAAATCCACAGCCTGCTTCCAGTCGACCGACCGGGTCAGGGAATGGGATGAATGAAGCCCCTATCTAGCGGCGAGGATGTGAACTGTGCCGGCTGCCGAAGCCTGTCGCACTCCCCTGGGGCAATGATTAAATAAATGACATATGAAATGAAATGATAATGAAGAATGTTGCTGGAATGAAATTGTTACAGGGTAAACCGGAGTACCCCGAGAAAACCCTGTCTGCCTCCGCTTCGTCCAGCACAAATCTCACATGTAGTGACCAGGATTTGAACCACGGACTCAGTGGTGAGAGGCCGGCGTGCTGCCGCCTAAGCCACGGAGGCTCTAGTAAGTACTGGAATGTCTTTTTAAAGAAGCTTTCAAATACAGAAGTACGTGATAACTAAAATTTCTCTGACAACCTGTGTTTTGGAGGTGTCTGCAATTGTGTGTGTGTGTGTTTGTAATTTAGGCGAGGATACTCACCTTTTTCCTTTTTACATCACGAGGCCCCGTTCTAACCCTGAGACCAGATCTAAATTTCTTGACTGAATCGTGAATCGAACACGGACCTCATGGGAGACGGCTGAATATGCTAGCCACTACACCACAAGGTGCTCCCCGATAAACGAAAACTAATCATATTCAATAGCTTTCTGTATTTCTATTACCTACCTTATAACGAGTTCAGGTAATCGTCAGTGGTAGCTACGCTCGCTAAAGCGAAGCGTTAGGCCATGGGGCCAAGCTCCTACAGACTCGGTAGACGCGTAGGTTTTAGCCCCACCGTCGGCCATCCATAAAATGGGTTTTCTTGGTTTCGCATTTTCAACACCAGGCAAATGCTGGGATGGTTCCTTCAGACAGGACACGGCCACTTCCTTATACATCCTTGCCGGTTTCATTCATTTCATCTCTTATTAATTCCTCTCATGTGCTTGGCGTCAGGAAGGGCATCCGACGGCAAATGCCATCCGCCACATAGCATTTCGTCTCATCCCCGACCAGAGGGGCTTGAAGGGGGGGGGGGAGGAGGTGACTATCTTGGAAAATTCTGAGTATTCTCAGGGGATTGTCACCGCAAAATGCCCCGAAATATCAACCAATATTTTAGAGCATATACTGTAATTTAGTTAGTTATTGTTGTTTTAAGGGACGGAACTACGAGGTCATCTGCCCCTAGCGTACAACTTTGAGTAATTCTTTTAGATAAGAGTTAAATGTAAAATTCTAAGTTTATATAGCCTACAATTTAGTGTAAATACCAAAAAATATAAAATACAACACAAATAACATTTTATACCTAATGAATTTCCTATTATGGCCTATGGAGTATGAATGGCACATATCTTAATATTTGTCAATTTATTAAGCAGAAAGATAAACATTTTTTTTTAATATTTTTTACAAACTGATAATTTATTTCACAATAGTACAGTGCTGTGGAATTCTCAGTTTTGCCTCACAAGGCTCGAGTGTACCCCGTTCCAGCCTTCACACCAGAATTGTTTTTTTTTTGGCACAGCCGGCAATCGAGTTTGGACCTCCAGGAAGGCAGCCAAGAATGGTAGCCACTACACCCCGAGGTAGTCTAATTTCAATCTTAATATTGTTTATAATTTAGCCAAAATGTTAAGTTTAGGGTACAACCAATTTTACAATTATATTATGCTTTTACCAAAGCACTTTCTTAATTTTTATTGGCTTTTCTAGGGGGGAAGGGGGGGGGGGGAAGGAGCCCACACAGCTCCCCCCTTATATACGCCCCTGTCCTCGACCCCGTTGGTAATGGCAGAGGCGGCCCTAGCATAGTTTTCAGGAGGTGCGAGATCTCATTTATCCCCCCCCCTGCCCCCCTCCACCATTTCCCCCTGTTGAGACTAATCTGAACATAGAGACTAAAGGTAACATTCATGTTTTGCATCATTAACAACACAGACTCCGAAAGATTAGTGTAGTATTATGGAAGAGAAACAATAACAGTAAAATGAAACAATATTCTTTTAATAATTTCTCATTTAGGGCACTTGGCTCGATGCGAAGATTGGTTAGTGTAAGTAGTGGGGGTAACAAGGGAGATGTGACTCCCACTACTTTCATATAAACTTCGCCGATATCTCCCGAACGCATGATCGGATTTTAACGAACGAGGCGTTGTTGGCGTTGGGGTGACGTCCTCTTCGCTAAGAATGTGTGTTGGTACTTTTTTTTGAAAATTGTTGATTTTGAAAGAGGCGCTATTTTGGAAACGGTGAAGATCAGAAAAAAGTTTGTTCGACGTTAATGAAAGGCGGTATGCCCTTTAAGTGGACAGCAAGTTTGAAGTGTGTAGCAGGAAACAAAATGATAGCCTACTTTCTCGCGAACATTGGCGGTAATTGGCGAATGGATTGTTGGATTTTAACGAATGAGGTATTGTTGACGTTGGGGTGACGTCCTCTTTGCTAAGAATGTGTGTTGACATTAACATTTTTTAAAATTCTTGTTTTTGAATTTTTGATTATTTTGGAAACGGTGAAGATAAGAAAAAAGTTTTTTTTACGTTAATGAAAGGCGCCTATGCCCTCTAGGCAGAAACCAAGTTTCAAGTGTGTAGGCCAAAAGAAAAAAAATGAATTTTGAAAAATGATCACTATTTTGGAAACGGTGAACTTGTCAAAAAAGTTTGTTTGGGATGAATGGTTGGTATTTACTCCATCTACCTGCACGATAAATTTGAAGTCGCTAGGTGAAAAACCTATGCACGTTTTGGGGGTTTAACCTATTTTTTTGTCATATTTGAGATATTTTTGGAAAACGGGAATGACTTATGGGTATGATGGAGATCATGTTGTCTTTTTCGCCATGATGGATTGGATGGGGGAGGGGAGTTATACACCCTTTTTGAAAAAAGGGGGTTTAGTCTAATTAAATAAATAAATAAATAGGGGTTTATTACAAAAAATCATGTTTATTGACCCATGAATTAAACGTGGAAGGAAACCCTAACCACTTTACAAAATATTTTGATCCTTTGACTTTAATTACTCGATCAATGAGATAATCGTTGGGATATAATGTTTTTTGCACTTCTTCATAATAGAATCGTCCTTTGATGGGTTGACCGCTAAGAGATACGTCACTGGTTGACCTAGCTTGACTTGGCGAATTTTAAAAATTTCTGTCGACCATTCTGGAGTGTACGATTTTGAAAACACACTTCTATGTTTACTGATGCGAACAAAATCTCCAATTTTAAGGTGATGTCGCCTAGGGTCAGCCCGTTTTATAGGGTCAGTCTATTGAGTCTGAGTAGGTTCTTGATGCTGAGACGAGGTTTCATGCCGATCGTGGAATGAATGGTGTTGTTTTATTGAGGGTAAATTGATGAAAGCAGATGGCAGCACACCCACGACGTGTATTATTATTAACTAATAGTTTCAATATGATGATTATAAATAATATAAATGGTGTTTCAAATAAAATTATTTTTTAAATTATAAACAATAAGAAGAAATTACAATGCATTATTATTAACTAATAGTAGGAATATCATCATTATAAACAATAATATAAATGGTGTTTAAGTTTTTTAAATTATAAACAATAAAAAGAATGACAGTGCATTATTATTAACTACTAGTTTCATTATGAACATTATAAATATTGCTATAAATGGTATTTGCCACGGTGGGTGAGTGGTTATAGTGTCGGACTACCAACCCCAAGATTGCAGGTTCGCCCCTGGCCATGGTAAGTGATTTTTGAAGGCGACAAAAATCACGATACTCATGTCATACGTTGTTGGCATGTTAAAGAACCCATTTGAATTCAGTAGGCCGTGTTCAATGGCAAAATTAATCTCGGAATTTTCCGCCAACACAATGTTCCTCCATTCTCTACTTGAAAGCGCTGTAGTGTCAAGGAGTTTAGATATCTAACCTCCTTGACTTTCATAGTGTTCAAAGGAACGACGAAATTCGACATGCAAGCTACCCTCTGGGTGTCAATTAGCAAAGCATGCACCAGGCACCCGAGGCCATACGATATTATTATTATTATTGTACTAAATAATAAAATAAGTTCAATCGTCATGGGCTTAAGGGTCGCTTGTACATTAAACACCCTCCCCATGCACCGCAAGCACAAGTAAAAAAATAAAAGTAAAAAAACATGTTTTAAATGTAGTCAAAGTAGCATATAAAAAAATTAACAAGTTTAGGACTATGATTTTATTATTATTATTATTATTATTATTATTATTATATTGTAATAAAACATATAATTATTATTTTGTTTGTACAAAACCATGTGACCGTTAAAAATAATGTGTCTTATTATTATTATTATTATTATTATTACTGTTACGTGCAAAGCCCGTCCCAACGTTATTAATATGCATCTCCTCTACGTACTGTATATGTATCCCCTTCCATTTGAAGCGCCCGCTAAGATGCCTTGGTTTGGCTAATGAACTTGAGATGGCAGCATCTCTCGGCTCCTTGGGCTGGAGTTGTGTCTTCTGCCGCTAGAGTGAGACTTTGGTACCTTCTGATCCCGTCTCATCGTGACATATTTGAGAAAAAGTATATTATTCTACGTCATTAAACAAAAGACTATATATGCATCATGCTGCCAAAACATTTTAATGGTGTCGTGTGAATATTATTTGGTTAAGCACATTGTCGTAGTGTGTGGCAAATTAGGATTGGTCCAATTTAAATAAACCTGGTGATGTTGGGTGGCCGTCTTCGCGATTGTCCTCCATCTTGTGAATTTTGACTTGTGACTGATCGCTGGGTGAAGAAAGACGCATATTGTGAATCTCGTCAAGGGGCGAGGGCTTATGCCCTCGTCCCCGCTAACCTGGGGATATATCCCAGTATTTTGATGATACATGAAGAATTTAGTGTGCAACTATCATCTGTGATAATCGTGTAAATATTTTCTTGGGCCTTAATATTGAAATGCGATGTTTGGTGTCCTTCTCTTCGACGGCGGTTGGCAGCCATCTCATATTTTATTTTATTTTTGGTGATATAAATCCTTTAAGGATATCTAAGTAGTGTTGTAAAAATTAGTGTCTCCCCAAAAGGCTTTATTAAGGTATGTTTTGGCATTTTATTTATTTAAAATTTTTGGAGCTCCATATTTTTCATTATGTACTGAGTGTTTTGTTTTTTGTTCTGAAGGTTGACTTTGGCCTAGATATGTCACCTCTGAATATGTAAAATGTTGTGAAACAATATCAGTCCGGGGAACACTAATGTTTTTCTTCTAATTTTATTATTGGGCGTCTTGCTAAGGCATTTTCGTCTTATTATATTCTTGTACTGACCAGACGAATCTATTAACACTAGGCCTAAATTTGATCATTCGTCGGTCGGTTTTTAGTTTGATCCGTTGCCTTTTAAAAACTATTTGATCTCGTAATGTCTAGAGTTTGTTTATATCTTGCTGTTTTCTCACTGGAGAAGATTTTTTTTAATGTAAAATTAGGCGTTTGACATAAATACCTGCTGATATACCTTTAACTGTTCTTGGTCGCCATGGTAACTTGTTGACAGTAGTGCATTGTGGGTTTTGTTTCTGGCGTGTGTTTGAAGTGCACGTTCATGGGTCATGGTGATGTTGTTTAACTTATTTTGGTTTTAAATTATCCTTTGGTTTTCCTTTTTTGGAGTTTTCTTTTTGTACTCATGCGTTATTCTTTCGGTACCTTGTTTATGGTAAAATTTTGCACTATTTACTTTTTTTTTTTGATTCTCCAAGGCCCTCATGGTTCAGTTGGGAGTATGTCAGGTACATTTTAAGTGTTTAAATTTTTTGGTGGCTTGTCATTATCTGAGCTCAGGTAATTGTTAATTGATATTGACCTTTAACTTTTTTTTAATCTACAGTGAGAATTCAAGCTGAGGTTTTATTTTATTTTTGTAATTTAATGCTGGCTGATGCATGTTCTGTTCTCTGGTGGAGGTGTTCTTTTAAATTTAACATTAAATGTTTCTTTTAAAGCAAGCTACTGTTGTTGCATCATTTCGTCGGTGGCAGTTCTGTTGGTTATCGGGGGTTTTTCTGTAGACGAACCTGTGGGTCTTCTCCTTCTCCACCTTCTTCCACCTATAGGTGTTCTTCTGGCCCATCCACCCCCACCATCCCGTGTCAATTATTATTATTATTATTACCGGTATTATTATTATTTTGTAATAAAACATGTCAGTATGATTTTGTTTGTACAAAACCATGTGACCATTTAACACAATGTAACGTTAACTTTAAATTATTTATTTAGTTATTTAATTAGTAAATAGTGTTCATTTGTTTCTTTGTTTGTTTTTTAACTTATGGTTGCATTGCATGAGTGCGTGTGCTAAATTAACAAGCTATCCTTAAGCGCATGATGTTTCAACTTATTTTAAAATCTATACATGTACATCAAAAGAAAGTAAGAAAACATGCATCATAGGCAATGTTTGTATTCTCGTAGCCCTAAAGGATAAAAATATTTATCTAATTAAATAGTGAACCTACAAAAAATTACCATTTACCGGTAGTCATTATATGCATCATTGTATTAATGTAGCCCTTAAGGCTAAAATACAAACATAAGAAGTGAAGAAAATTATTATTATTATTCTTTCTTCGATTCGGCCAACTAGGGACCACGTCAGTTCAACTGTCTCTTCTTCCGAGCTCTAACTACCGTCCAGTGTTCCCTCATTCGTCTCCGGTGTTGTTCTTTCCTCTCTTGGGACCACGCCTTCCCTGTCTTCAGCTTCGGATTTTCCTGGAAACTTTATTGCGTACGTAGTTTTTCCTGAAGTGGAACACGTTCCTGGATATCTTTAGGGGAAATTTCTATTTCACGTAGATCTTTCTCAACTTCCGTAAACCATGCCCCTTTTGTTTTCTTATCTTGAAAGTACGTCAATATCCGTTTTGATATCCTGCCTGGGCTCATTCGTGTCACGTGGCTATCAAAGGCAATCCTTCTTTTTCGAATCGTGTCACTGATCTTCTCCACGTGCTTGTACAATTCGTGGTTGTGACGCCTTCTGTACTCGCTGTTTTCCTTGATGGGACCCAGGATTTTCCTCAGAATCTTCCTTTCTTTAGCCTCTAGTTTTTCCATTAGACCTTTCTTGTTCATTATTAGAGTCTCAGCCGCATACAGAGCCGCTGGTCAAATAACAGTGCAGTAATGTCTAATTTTGGCGTTTAAGGATATCGATCTCTTATTGTAGATGTCTTTAGTCAGGTTGTACGCCATTTCCATTTTATTAATGCATGACATGAAGGCTTCCTTCTCTGATAGGTTAGGCTCCATCCATTCTCCGAGGTATTTAAACTTTTTTGCCTTCAGAACTTTTCCTAGTCCGACCTCCAGTTCCCTGGGCGCTGATTTTATGTTTGTCATGAATTGTGTGTTCTCAAAGGAGATTTGAAGCCCAGCCTTCAGTGCTTGATTTTTCAGCTGGTTAAGTTGTTCTTCTGCCATATCAATGGAATCTGAAAAGATCACTAGATCATCTGCAAAAGCTAGACAGTCAATTGTAAGATTCATATACTTGTACCCTAGCCTTAGGCCATTTTCTACCCTTGAATTTTTCATTTCCTTCCGCCATTCTCGGATGACCTTTTCCAAAACACAATTGAAGAGAAGCGGTGATAGCCTGTCTCCTTGCCTCACTCCTGTCCTGATTTCAAAGGCATCAGACATCTCTCCTCTGAACTTCACTTTGGAGGTTGTGTTGGTCAGAGTAAGCTGGGTAATTGATTGTGTCTTGTTATCTAAGCCAAACTCTTCAAGGATTTGCAATAGGATGGTTCGATCAATTGAGCCGTATGCTTTCCTAAAATCAACAAAGGTCATCACGAATTCCCTATTCCTGAGTTTCAGATATGAAAGGATGGACTTCAGATTCATAATCTGCTCAGCACATGATCGTCCCTTTCTGAAACCCCCTTGGTATTCCCCCAGTTGTGGATCGATTTGTTGTTCCGCCCTATTCTGTAGAGCTTTTGAGAGGATCTTGTAAGTTATAGAGAGATGCCACGGTAATTGTTCACATCAGTTTTCTCCCCTTTTTATGTAGTGGATGAATTACGGCAGAGGTCCATCCACTTGGGAGTTTATCGCTCTCCCAGATCTCTTGAATAATTGCAACAAGCTTGTCGACTGCTTTTTCCACTGCATGTTTCCACAATTCAGCAATTATCAAATCTTCACCCGGTGCCTTTTTGTCCTTCAGCTCTTGGATGATCTTCGTGATTTCAGCCTTCGTAGGGGGGGGGGGGGGGGACAAATCCGGGTGGATGTTTGGGTTTATTTCATCAACGAAAGGGGTTTCAGGAGCCTCACAGATGAGGAGGTTTACAAAATAACTTGCTAGAATCTGACAATTATCTTTATCATTGTAAGCTAATTTCCCGTTGGAATCTTTAAACTGTAGACTTGGGGGGTTGTATTTGTTCAGACTGTGCTTCAAGGTTTTATATAAGTTACGTGTGTTATTTTTCTGGAGGTCTTGCTCAATCTGTACCAACTGCTCCTTATTAAACATACGTTTCACGCCTCGGATTGTTTTTGATGCAGATTTTCTCGCGTTTAGGAAGTTGACCCTGTTTTCTTCATTTTTATGGCAATTCCATTTCTGCCACGCGACCTGTCTTAGCTGAACTGCTGTATCACACTCATGATCGCACCAAAAATGCTTTCTTGATTTTGTGAGTGGGACAGTCTCCTTTGCTGTTCTGACTATAGCCTCTTGTAATTGTTCCTAATTCTCTGGATTTAAAGTTTCCAACTTGTGGGTGAATTCTCGGTTGCTCCTTAGCTTGTCTCTGTCAAACTTACCAGTTTTTCTTGGAGTAATCTTCTTGTTATTTCTTGGAATTAGTCTAACTTTGATCTGCGATAGGCAGAGATCCGAGTCTAAGTTGCCACTTCTCTGAACCTTTGCGTTCTGGATCTCTCGTTGCGCTTTCCGTGCAATGGCGACATGATCAATTTGGAATTCACCAAGGTTGGAGTTTGGAGAAATCCAGGTCTTCTGTTTTCTGGGTAGGTGTTTGCACGCCGTTGACTTCAGGACCAGATTGAATGCTCTGCATAACTCCACAAGCCTCTCTCCATTACGATTAGTTCTCCTGTGAGCTGGGTAGTTTCCAATATTCTTCTGATATTTTCGTTCTTTGCCAAGCTGGGCATTGAAATCCCCTAGCAGAATGATGATATGTTTGTCAGGTACCTTTGAGAGGATATATTCTAGCTCCTCCCAGAATGCGTCAGTTCCTTCCGGGTCCTTCTTATTCGCCTGATTGATTGGCGCATGTACGTTCACCATTGTGTAAACTCTATTTGTACACTGAAAAGAAAGAGTAGAGACTCGGCTGTTAGGGGATGTAAAGTCCACAATCGAACCCAAAATCTTCCTGTTGACAATAAATCCTATGCCTAAGTGTGGGATGGTTTTTACTACACGTTTACCGGTCTTGCCTTTGAAGATTCTATAACCTTGTGACTCGAAGCACTGTTCATCCGTGAATCTTGTTTCCTGAATTGCAACGATCAATATTTGATATCGGGACAAGACATCAGTAACCTGTTTGAGTTTGCCGGTCTTAAGAAGTGAGTTTGCGTTGAAAGTAGCAAAAAAATTCCGGCGTTTGTGTCTGATCTTTCCTGGAGTCTCCGATAACTCAACGCATGTCTGCGCAGGCTCCCCAGAATCCGAAGGCCTGCATGCTTCACTCAAGGTGAAGGTGGATTGGTTACCACCTGGGGTAGTAGCTTTTGCTGAATTTTTCTCCATGCTTTGAACAGTTGAAAAACTGTAGATTGGGGTCAGTGATATTTCGCACTGACCAAAATACAACCAAGGTTGTGAGCCTTGGAGGGCCTCATGATGTCTTCCGGCTAAGAGAAGGCATTTCCTCCTACTCGAAAAAGGTATGGTTTTCCCGCCAATACTCGGGTTGCTGATTGCAGTGGTCACCCACTGGGCGATGGGGTCGCCACATCCCTACGCCATATTATTATTATTATTATTATTATTATTATTATTATTATTATTATTTACCATTATAAACCATAAACAACAGTTAATAAACGTCAAACTGTTGAGCACCGAAAAAAATTGTTTTTGGTTTAGTAAGACATCAATAAACAAAAAACACTCATGGCTTGCGTACAATAATTATTCGTTTTCTAGTTTTACAAACCGAATCATGCAACGATTTCTTCTCCCTCATAGATTAAATACGCAGGGTGAAAACTAGAATTGACATCTTCCATGACATTATCAGGTAGGTTATTAAATCGTGTGGGTAGAAATGGCTCAATGTCTGGACAAATGCAAAGAGCTCGTTCACCAAATTTGGTTTTTAATTTTTTATTTTATGAATGCGAAAGGCTGTTTGTGTAGGCAATTCACTCAATTTCTTACGTGCAAAGCCGCAATATTGGCCAATGGCGTTCAAGGCGTCCATGGTTGGCAATAAGGAAAGAATATAGTGTTAATTTTAAACACTCTTATTCTTATACAACAACAACACTGTCAATACATTAAAGAATGTTGTTTTTATGCCTGAGCGTTTAACGCCTAAAGTTGTAGATAGTATTGGTTAAATTAACAAAAATATAATAATGATTGTAAGAGGTACGCGATA
Organism: Meconema thalassinum; assembly: GCA_946902985.2. Taxonomy (NCBI): domain Eukaryota; kingdom Metazoa; phylum Arthropoda; class Insecta; order Orthoptera; family Tettigoniidae; genus Meconema; species Meconema thalassinum. The sequence continues at coordinate 152,660,785 of OX336397.1, forward strand.
ACTGTTGAACCAACATCAACAGTCAATTTTTTTGTGTTTCATGGTCCACATGACTTAAATAGGTATACTGTTGTAAATTACAATTATCATCGATAAGAAAAAATTGTGTTTTGGTGCGTATGACATCCATTAATAGTGCTTGATGAATTTCTTGCCACGGACCTCGTCCGTCAAAACTTGTGGTTTTTAACACTGGAAGAAGCAACAACTGTGTTTGCTGAATGTAAACTAGGCTGTCTGCGATATGATGATTCATATTATCATACATGCTCATGTTTTGTAAAAAAAAAAAGAAAGAAAGAAACCAAGCTATCATTTTAAACTATTTTTAAAGCTATAAATAAACCAAAACCTTGTTTTAAATTTTCTTTTAAATTGAAGAAAGAATAGTTGGTTTCTACCATAGGGTAAAGGGAGTTGTTAAATGGCATTAATAACGTGCAAAAGCATCATTAGACAAATCAATTAAAATGTATTTATCGGGATAGGGTTCAATTTCTTGCGCATCTGCTAATGAAGTGACAAAACACTGCCGAAACGTATTTAAAAAATTTGGTAAATATGTAAATGGTATTAAATCACCACTATTTTTTTATTAAAAATAGTGGAGCTCTGACATCTATAAAATCTAAAATAAGGTTTTGGTTTAAAGGTTTATTACCAACTAAGCCTGTCTTTTGTATAGGTACAACTAAGACTTGTTTATGTTGTATCATCAGTAACTGATCTTCAACTTGTGATCAAAGGGCTTCATACATTTTTTCTAAAATGATGAATAACAAAATTCCAAAGTTATTGTTATAATTATTATTATTATTATTATTATTATTATTATTATCATTATTATTATTATTATTATTAACATGTATTAATTCATATTATCAGTTATATGGGTGGCTCAAAAGTTTGTGGCAACAGTTTCTTTGACAGATTAACAAAAACGTAGGCGTATGGGCAATGTCCACATGACCACTGTATTACCTTTCGATAAAATGCATGTAAAACAAACAAATAATTGTCCCACACTGTGTAGCCTACTTCTAAAAGTTGACATTCATTTTCGTCGTTTTCAGACAATACAAGAATTTGAAAATTATTTTATAGAAAATGTTTTATGAAGATGAAGTGTGAATCATTTTCAAGATCGCTTGGAGGTAAATGTATGCCTCTGTTGTCAATAGGTAATAGTATATAATCTCCTTGTTGAATGAGTCGTATACGATTCCCCTGTCGGCCTGCAAATTCGCACTGCATACTGTTATAATATATAGTATGCACAGATACTATAAACAAACAACTGCATGCTAATGGATGCCTATAAAGGTAAAGTTAACATACCATGCAATTTATTAAGCATTCTTTTATATCCAAGAAACAAAACAAAAACAATACAAATTTAAACCAGGGTGTGTGTTTTCCATAAACATGAATGCACCATAAACTAAAAAAATATATAGCCAAATGTCTTTATCAAAGTAAAGTATGTTCCTAAAAGCCGAATCCAACCAAAAAACAACATATGCATCTCATATTCTTGTTGTTGTTAGTTTCTAAGAGACCGTATTCTATGTTGTGAATATTGATTCATAGGTAACGTAAAATAAATTTGACGAAATGCTTGTTGACGATATGAACTGGTTCCTTTCTCAGCAGGGATTTATAAAAGTGGAAACAAAACATATTTGACGTTACTGGAAAACAGACACTAAACAAGGGTTTTGTACATGGTGTACACCAATAAAACTGGAAAATCATCCTCATCCGCTAATTTAACAATCACTTGTTTCATCGATAAACCATACCATGATTTATGAATTACTTCTATAGATACACTATTTTCAAAACCAAAATTTAGCATACAGAATTTGCAATAGTAATGACTTAGATCATGAAACAAGTCATCATCAGCATCATCATCATCATGATCAATGATGCTGTTATAAAATGTGGTATCAATGCGCACTTAGTGTTTTTATACTCTGAAGGATAGGCCACACGTTGTGGATTATAATTTACCATCGTTGAATATTCATTAAAAGTAGTGTGTTTGGTAACAATAAAAGAACCTTCATCATGGCTCATCATTGAATCTGAAAAGTAGTTATAGACGTTTTACTAAGCATATACAGTATATATTAAAAAATGTCAATTTATACACAGTCTGTCCCCTAAGTCAATAGCAAAAATAAAATAAAAAATAAGCAAAACACAAAATAAATAAATAAATAAATAAATAAATGACCATCTGTCTGTTGACTTTTTTATGCATTAGGTTTAAAAAACAATTTCTGTTCAGTTATTTGTCTGGTGTTGTTTTGTAATACATCACCACTGATAACACAAGTCATAATGTGTGTTTTTCTCCACAATAAAAGCAAGATTTTTTTTGTTCTTGCATCAGGTCTATTAACCTAGTGAGGCCTATTAAGCCACATGTCAACTGAGGGTAGGCGGTCAGTTTGCTGAAACATGAGGCTTATTAAGCTAGTATCTAGTGGGGCCTATTAAGCAACATGTCTACTGAGGGTGGGTGGTCAGTTTGCTCAAACATGAGGCTTATTGAGCCAGCATATAGTGAGGCCTATTAAGCATCATGCCTGCTGAGGGCGGGTGGTCAGTTTGCTCAAACATGAGTCTTATCAAGCCACCATCTAGTGAGGCCTATTAAGCCGCATGTCTACTAAGGGTGGGTGGTCACTTTGCTTGAACATGAGGCTTATTGATTGAGCACCTAGTGAGGCCTATTAAGCCACATGTCTACTGAGGGTGGGCGGTCAGTTTGCAGAAACATGAGGCTTATTAAGCCAGCACCTAGTGAGGCCTATTACGCCATATGTCTACTGGGGGCGGGTGGTCACTTTGCTGAAACATGAGGCATATTAACCAACTAGCTAAAAAAAGCCGACATGTTTTAATCTAGCTTGTGCACAGTGAGCTATGCAAACGTTCATGCATGCCTCTCTTTATGCGATGACAGGCAAATAGCACAAGACATACAGTTTATATACAACTACTGTATTTACACACATTCACACATCCTTGCATACATCCATGCACACAGGTTAAAAAGCAAAAATTATATGATATACTACAATTTTTTATTTGTATTCCAAGGCTCAACATGGCATCACGCACTTCATAGCAATCAAACCAAACACTTGCCGTATTGTACAATAACAATAGCAACAACCATTACTTGTTGTAGCCAAAGGGAACGCTTGTCATCATATCCTGACAACACTGCCTTTATCATCCAACAAGGCGAGTGTTTTTTTCTTTGTTTCATTAAAAATAAATTATGGTTTTTAGACAGAATCCTAAACTATGTGTAACATGCCTGTGTGGGTTTGAAGGACATGTTTATAATCATCCACACAAAGGCTTTTAACCACGTGTTGGCTAATTCCTTTAGATCGCATAGATTCACATTGATTCATCTGTCGAAAACTATACATTTTCGGCGCGAGACCTACAAACTCTAACATCATGATGTCTGAACACTCATCTTTCATTAAACCAATTTTTTTTGTTCAGATGGGGGATATCGAACACATTCTTTTCAGTAAACGAGGACGTGTCAATCCATTTTTGGTTTTCATTCATAACGACATATGGATCACAGTCACGGATATGGTAAATGAAACTATCCGTGTCTGTATATAACAAGGAAATGGTACCAAATTGCTCCATTGCAAAACCATAGTGAAATTCATACATGTGCAATTTAGAAAAATCTAAAATAACTTGGCCGAAATAGATGGGTTTATTAATGACCACTTTAGTTTTATCGAGTTCAATAGTGACTAAATCATGATCAATAACGTTCAAAGATTTGAAATTTGGTTTTGCAACGTATTTTTGCGGATCCCATCTGCCATGCCATGTGTTGACCAGATGTATATCCCTATACTGCAACACATTTTCAAGACCCTTGCCATTAATACAATTATTCATCAGTTAAAAAAAATATTTGAAATGGCTGAGTGGCACTTTGTCTGTGACTGGTATTTAAATCCATGTATGGCTTCAACCACCGTTTTTGACAGAAAGAGGTACCTCTATGGACTTTTTCAGGGTTAAGCCCTGGGCTAAACATTCTACCAGCATATCAATGAGCAATACATAGTGATTTTTGTCATACAAGGTGCCCATCAATTTTTTATGATTACCCTTACTCTCGGGCGGCACCATTTTCTCTATACAAAAGGGGAAATCACCATGTCGCCATCTGAGATCGGGGGAATTAGCTAAGTCAACGTCAAGGACATATACTACGTTCATTAAAATCTTTAATTTCATCCTCAAACAGTCAGACAAAGTTTTTGTAAGGCAGCGGTCTGCTCATGGCGAAACCGTATAAATTGTTTACATCGAAAAACATCCAGTAAGATTCTGGTTCTTCGGGACAATAATCAGGCATGTAATGATTATTTGCCTTGGCATGTCGCTGATTGAGCGATAAGAACCCACCACGAATTCCTTTTTCCATCATCAACAACATATCGGGATCCGTCAGTAAATCAAGCTCTATTTGGGTATATTTAAGCGCAGCGTCCCAACTTAACCCCGGACTGGTATAGTAGTGGGCGGGTTCTAGCTTTGTACGTCCCTGATCTACCAGCATTTTGTTGATGATTTTCACAGGGCTGCAAATACTAGCCACACTCCAAAAAAAGCAGTAATCGTCTGTGTTGCATACATTGGTCTCTGCCTTTCTCGAAGCGATAAAGCTCGGTTTGGGAATATAGCTACTTCCTGCATTCAATGGATTTTATTTACAAATAATAATTTGAAAATATTCAGAGCTATTCAGAGCCAGGCTATTTGGTCCGTCTTGTAACTTATCAAATTTACTGATAAGCCCATCAATAGCATTTTTCTGATACCACATTTCAAAATTATCAGATATCAGTAATTTTTCCATTTTTGTACAAAGATTAAACATATGTTTTTCTTCAACATTATTTTTTATCAAAATAAATTCACATAGAAATTCGAAATTCATTTTTAAGGCGAGATGTGATGATAACCCCTGCTTGCTTTCATTCAGAAAAATAGGCAAACACGATTCGACAAATTCTTTAGGGGATAGACAGTTTTTCGCATTATAAATTCGGCCCGAACATATTCTACTTTTAAAACATTTGGCTAATGGTTGCCATTCTACGTCTTCACACATGGACGTAGACATAATTAAAAATCAACAGTAAATGGAATTTTAACTCACCTTATAAATAGAGTAATCCAAAAAAAAGCAAATTCAGATGTCTTCTAACACACTAGTACACACTCTCACTCACTCACACACAAACACAAGTCGTAGCATCTGTTGTTGTTGTTTCTCCAACTGAAGGTGGAGACAGCAGACATCAGACAGCCAGTTAGTCGCAATGTGGGATAATGCTTCTTTCATTCAAAATATATATATATATAATCTGAAAAGCAAAGCAATAAGACCCTTTATTAGTAATGGTTATATATATATTAAGTAAACATATGTATTCATTCATTCAGTTATAGTACATAATAACAAAACATACACAAAAAGGTTTCAGAAATGCAATAGAATTAATCATACGCACGCACATACAATCAGACACTCACTCGGGAAATAGTAAGCTAATTTTGCATAAAAAATCAATAGCTTCATAAAGTACCTTTTCAATATCAAAATTTTAGCTTAGTGGGCTACGCTGCTACTCCCAATCGTCTGTTGGCACGCACACAGTTTAATTCTGCAACAAAAATAAATGTATTCCATAAGTTCATTCATTAGCATTAAATAAAATAGCATTCATTCATTTTAGCCTAAGTCATAACAATATGTACATAACTTTTGCAAATTAATAATATTTTTTTTTTAAACTAATATTTCCATAGCTGCTTTAATTTGTCCTTTTTTACTTGATATATACAGCATATTAGTTGTTTTATCTGCAACAAAAATATACATTCATAGCATTAAGTTATTAAATCAACTTCCAAATAATGCACCAAAAAACAATAATTTATTCCATAACATTATTATAAGACAAATAACATACCTTGCCTTTTACTTGCTGTTCAATATAGATGTTTTTTATTAAGTTAATTAAATTAGTCAATTAAATAATTAATAAATTAATTTAAAAAATTTTAAACGCGCGTAGGCTAATGGTTCAGCAGACCCGTATGTATCGATGGATATTTTGCAAAGTAATGCTCATAACGGTCTGTCTCGGTACATATATAAATCTGTCTATAAATTGCCAACATGTTATTTCTCACAATGTATCAAAACACCTTGCAAGTAATGACTGACTGAGTTAGAGAATTCTTGGCATTAGCACTTCACACGTACTGTACGCCTACGTCATTTCCCACTGCGCACTCTATGAGAAGTTCAACATAAGCATTTTCAAAACAAAGCTCTGAGAGCCTACTAACCTTGGAGCATAGTATCAAGTTATCATACCTAGCAACAGCTACTGTCGTTATCTCACTTTGTTCCCAACGACAAAGTTGCACAGGCAGCCTTCCCACACACATAAGCCTACGCTATTGTTATTCTGATAACGAGCTGGTCTCTAGCTCTCATGCTGGTTCAACGCCCCACTTCTGTTTGCAAATAACAAATCTCTTTTAGCAAACTGTTTCTATGTCCAGTCAAGCTTAGTATAGTGAAATCATATATGCATGTTTTTGCAACAATAATAATTGCGCTTAGCGTGGCAACCCTACGTCACTTCAAATGTCATTTCTTTCATTTTTTTTCATGCTTTCCTCAAATGTCTGGAATACATAATGGAAACACCTAAAACCATGGTTCCACTTTTATTTACCCCTACATTTCCCGTAAACAGGACAATAAAGGAATGGGAAAAGTGGAACAGTTAGGCAAGGAAATGGGAAGGAGGCGGCCGTGGCCTTACAGTAGGAACCATCCCGGCATTTGCCCAAAGACAAAGTGTCAAACCACGGAAAACCACTTCAAGAATGGCGGAGGTGGGAATCGAACCCCCTCTACTCAATTTGGCCACCGAGGCTGAGTAGACCCCATTCCAGTCCTCACACCACTTTTCAAATTTCGTGGCAGAGCCGAAAATCGAACCCAGGACCTCGGGGAGGGGAGGGGGGCAGCTAAACATGCTGAGCGCTACGCTACCGAGGCAACTAAAAACATAGGATAAACCCCCAAAACGTGCATAGTTTTTACACCTAGCGACTTCAAATTTATCGTGCGGGTAGAGGGAGTAAATACCAACCATCCAACACAAACAAACTTTTTTAACAAGTTCACCGATCCAAAATAGTGATCATTTTTCAAAGTTCCTTTTTCTTTTGGCCTACACACTTAAAACTTGGTTTCTGCCTAGAGGGCATAGGCACCTTTCATTAACGTCAAACAAAATTTTTTCTTATCTTCACCGTTTCCAAAATACCGAAATCAAAAATTTAAAAACAGGAATTTTCAAAAAAAAAAAAAACGCCAACACACATTCTTAGCAAATAGGACGTCACCCCAACGTCAACAATACTTCATTCGTTAAAATCCGACCATCCGTTCGCCAATTATCGCCAATGTCCGCGAGAAAGAAGGCTATCATTTTTTTCCTCCTATACACTTCAAACGTGCTGACCCCCTAGAGGGCATAACCGCCTTTCATTAAAGTCAAACAAACCTTTTTCTCATCTTCACCGTTTCCAAAATAGCGCCAATTTCAAAATCAACAATTTAAAAAAAGAAAAACACATCCTTAGCAAAGAGGACGTCTCCCAACGCCAACCTCTTTCGTTAAAATCCGATCATGCGTTCGGGAGATATCGACAAAGTTAGTAGGAAAGGAGGCTATCATTTTTTCCTCCTACACACTTCAAACTTGCTGTCCACCTAGAGGGCATAGCCTCCTTTCAATAACGTCAAACAAACATTTTTCTCATGTTCACCGTTTCCATAATAGCGCCAATTTCAAAATCAACAATTTTCAAAAAAAAAAAATACCAACACACATTCTTAGCAAAGAGGACGTCACCCGACGGCCAACAACATCTCGTTCGTTAAAATCCGATTGGGTAGGTTTTAGCTGAGGATTAACTCCACCTAAGGGAAGATGATCAAGAAAAAAAAGGAAGCGGGTTTCGGAATGAAGAACAAGTATGGATAGAAAGGACGGGAGTCCAATGTAAAACACAAACTAAAACTTGAAGTAAGTGTTCAACCACAGTTTCCACAGTACAATGACTGTGAGACCAGTGGCGACTCCTAATTTTCACAATGTGTAGGACGTAATAAGATAGGCTACTTATTAACCTAAGATAATTATTATAGCTGGGCCAAATTGAGATATTAGACTCAGTTATTCTGTCGCACAGCACTATTACGAACACATTACACAATACAATACAATCGAATACCACTCCAAAGATGTGCACACGCTGAAAACAGACTATCCATTCTGACCGCGCAAAATCATAACCAATAAGCCCGTAGTGTTGGTTTAAAATTCAACCAATAGCGAGACTTGATGATCTCAGTCGACGTCCTCAGAATGCCATTAAACAGACCAAACCTTCCCCTTCCTCCTCAGGGGCTACCCTCACATTTCTAAGGCCATAAACACGTGCTTTGAGGACGCAAGGCTTACTTCCTCACAGCTCTCTACTCCGGGTGGTGAAGGTCACACTTCACCCATCTAGGGGTGAAATGTAGAACTAGTGACAAGTACTGATAGTAACAGTGAGACAGAGCATATCGAGAGGGCGCACAAGGTGGCCCCAAAGACTATTTTACAAAACTTTTTTTTAAACAGTTACAGCTGAGAGCTGACTGTAGGATGATTCTCACGTCCTACATGGAGGAATCGCCACTGTGTGAGACACCTAAAGAGGGTAGGGACCTGAACACAGCTAACGGTTAATGCAATCGGAACTTGGGCTATTTGCGAGCAAGCGGCATCCGTACTTTCCCTCCCAAGCCAATATTTTAATACTATGGGGATGGGTGGTGGTCTGGCAAGACAAAGGGTGATAAGAGATACAGATTTACCGTTTCTCATTTCAAAGGAGTTGGATTTAAACGAATGTTTTGAAAGGCGTAAATAATTTGAATTCGCCGTGATATTTTTTAGTTTTCGGAACTGTTGGATTTCCGACAAACGATCGAGCGCTCCCAGAAAGGGAAGCAATGAAGCGGTTTTAATGCTTTTGTAAATAATTTTACTGGTTTCTTTGAAAATTTTGGTAAGAATACCAATAGTTGCACTTAAGAAAATCTAAGCTTTTCCCCAGCAGAGTGCCGACTAAAAGTTTAGACCAGAGGAAAAACTTGCATTTTGGGAACAGACCCTAAGTCAGAGAGAAAATCTCAACAAGCAGGAAGCTTGCGGAGCTAGCTATACTTGCCTTAAGGGCTCGTTAGAATTAGCTATGACAGCCAAGAGAAGCCTTGAAAATGTTGTTACTAGAAGTTTTTGTTCAAATGCAACAAGTAGCAAAACTTTTATTATTTGGGTATTTAATTTTCTTAAAGAGAGCTTAAGCCTATAGGAAGAATCAGTGAAGATAAGGTCCTGCCTAATCGTTATTCTACTGAGAGAGATAAAACGAAAAACTGAAACTTTTTATTTGACAAAGTGTAGAGTTATAAGAATTTAACAAATATAAAATGCACAATCTAATCTTAATCTTTTGAAGTCTCAGACCTCTAGAGAAGTAAAGTTTACACTTAGCCATTAACAGCTTGAAGATTTATAACTTTTTATAAGCACTAAAATCTGCATCAATTTTAAAAGTTGTGCTTAAAATTAACAAATTTAACGTTTATAACAACGATTATAAGATAATTAACGCTTTAATAATTAGATCAGGTACAATGTAGGTACTTTTAGAATCCCTTTATGGAAATCAAAAATTCTATGAACAAATAATACATTCAAAATTAAAAAAAAGGGAATATTTAAGAAGTTTCTGTAACTTCTTATAATTAAACCGAGATTAAGAGAATGATATACTCAAATAGGGCAGGTCACTATTTGTGAAGCCTGAAGAGAAAAATTGGTTGGCTCACTTATGAGTAGAAAGAGTAGAATTCCCTAGTTTTAGAAAGGGAAGAACAATTAAGGTGTGGACTAGCCACCATTTTATACAGAATTAATTCGTGATATATGTAACAAAGTTGGGAGGGCACTTGCTGACAAGCGAGGCCTCGTACAAATTGACATACATTTATATTTTAATTAGATCGTTAGTAAGATATTTGGGAGGGAGGAAATGGAAACTTTTAGGAAATATCTTGGCCAAATGTATTGTTCTCATACGAACGCGACGCGGTTGGTAGTTGAATAGGCACTGTTTTTCACTATAGTCTATTGATGTAATTGAAAAGTTCACTAATGCAGAACAGAAGGTTTATGAAGAGAAATGTTGTTGCAGTTATGTAGATCACTATTTAAATTTTAGCTTGAACAAGTTTATTCCTTTGTAGAGTTTATAGATTGCGGTTGACTGCTGAAGAAAAGTTCCCACGGAGGCAAGTAAATTAGATTTTGAACAACAGTAAATGTGATGCGAATTCCTCAGTGAGGAAAAGTATTCCCATGTTAAAGTGGAAAATATTAGGTTGCTTTACTTGCAGAAATGTCGCGTGACACAGAAAGTTCCGGAGTTATGATGACTGTTGAATAGGGCAGTAAGTTCCCACGGAGGAAAAAGGCAAAGTTTATAGACAGTGGGTATTTTAAGTGATACCCCTCGTTGTGAGAAAGTATCTCAGTTAATTTGTACAAGAAGTACTGTTTCATTTTAGAAAGTTAGCTTGATCAAAAAGATCTCTTGAAGGCAGTTATTGCCTAACATTTAGCAATTCCACACACTGTCTATAAAATTGAATTAAAAAGCATTTAGCTATTTACGAACCCACGATGATATGTTTAAAACATAGAACTCTGTACTTAGCTTTGTTTCATGAAGCAGGCGATATTTCTTGGTGACGGTTGGTTTAAAATTCAGACATGGCGTCTGATTTAAAAAAGTTTCAAGAGAGCAGGAGACTGGCCCGGGTAGGGATTGCACTGTACTTGACGGCCGAACTATGAGTGAGAGTTGCTTAACCAAGCACGAAGGTACCAAGGGGAGAAGATGGTGGGGGGAAAGGGACAAAAGAGCACACATCAGAATATACAACTTAAGAAAGATAAAATTCTTATAGAGAACATAGAATTCTTCTTAGAGCAGTGTCTTCAAGGAGTTGTTAGCAGGTGACAATGACGAAGCCTGGTGGATGGGATTGGTGAAGAAGTCCTCTTGAGTATGTAGATGTTGAGGAACTTCAATGGTTAGCTGCTAGATGCCGCTAGATTGTTCATGGAAGATATATATCTAGAACAGACTCAAAGGAAACATAAATGCCTCTACAAAGAGAAAAGAAATAGGGAGAGATCACTGTTGGTGTCTGAAAAGAAAGAAATTAAATAAAAGGTTTGAGCAAAGAGCAGCAAAAGCTAACTCTGCCTGACCGTGTATTCAAAAGAATACACCATCGATCATGCGTTCGGGAGATATCGGCAAAGTTTATATGAACGTAGGGGGAGTCACCGCTCTCTTGTTACCCCACTACTATAGTAGATGTAGATGCAGGCGCCTCGGGAAAAGCCCGCTTCGTTTCTGAGACAAGTCTCGGTATGCTCAAAGGTTTCGGACTCAACAATATCTTTTTGAACGGTTAATTTCAACCGCTAAGGCAGATAATAGACCATGTTTAACTAATTCAAATTGAAGAGGATTTTAAACTGATATGTCAATATTCTTTCAAGAACGTTACTGGAATAACATATTAATATTGAGATACTATTATATTAATGCTAAAGCTAGGAAGGTGAAATTTGGTATCTAGGTAGTTACTAGCACAACGAGATGCTGAAATACATCATTTTGTTGTGACGTTCCTAACATGGGCGTAGGGAGGAGGACGGTAGGGGATTTGAACTTAATACTCAACTCATTATTTCAACAATCTCATGCTGTGGGCTTATGTCTGTACCTTTGAAATATGCACAGAGTGAGCTCACTCATATATAGAATTATTTTGGTGGCTAGAATTCAGTAGTAATGAGGTGATTGGGTTTAAAATTTTTGGCAATCTATTGTTGCATTTTCTTCGCCCCGCATATAACAGCCCCAGGGGCGCCCCTGGGTAACGGGGTTATCAAGGGGTGGACATATATTATGGTGTTTGAAGCTATTTTCTGCGCCCCCTTATGACAGCCCTAGGACCGCCCCTGAGTAACGGGGTTAATGAGGGGTGGACATACATTATGGTGTTTGAAACCATTTTCTGCGCCTCCATATGACAGCCCTAGGGCCACCCCTGGATAACGGGGTTAATAAGGGGTGGACATACATTATGGTGTTCGAAGCTATTTTCTGCGCCCCCCATATGACAGCCCTTGGGCCACCCCTGGGTAACGGGGTTAATAAGGGGTGGACATACATTATGGTGTTTGAAGCTATTTTCTGCGCTCCCTATATGACAGCCCTTGGGCCACCCCTAGGTAACGGGGTTAATAAGGGGAGGACATACATTACGGTGTTTGAAGCTATTTTCTGCGCTCCCTATATGACAGCCCTAGGGCCACCCCTGGGTAACGGGGTTAATAAGGGGATGACATACATTATGGTGTTTGAAGCTATTTTCTGCGCTCCCTATATGACAGCCCTAGGGCCACCCCTGGGTAATGGGTTAATAAGGGGTGGACATACATTATGGTGTTTGAAGCTATTTTCTGCGCTCCCTATATGACAGCCCTAGGGCCATCCCTGGGTAACGGGGTTAATAAGGGGTGGACATACATTATGGTGTTTGAAGCTATTTTCTGCGCCCCCTATATGACAGCCCTAGGGCCACCCCTGGGTAACGGGGTTAATAAGGGGAGGACATACATTATGGTGTTTGAAGCTATTTTCTGCGCCCCCTATATGACAGCCCTAAGGCCGCCCCTGGGTAACGGGGTTAATAAGGGGTGGACATACATTATAGTGTTTGAAGCTATTTTCTGCGCCCCCTATATGACAGCCCTAGGGCCACCCCTGGGTAACGGGGTTAATAAGGGGTGGACATACATTATGGTGTTTGAAGTTATTTTCTGCGCTCCCTATATGACAGCCCTAGGGCCACCCCTGGGTAACGGGGTTAATAAGGGGTGGACATACATTATGGTGTTTGAAGCTATTTTCTGCGCCCCCTATATGGCAGCCCTAGGGCCGCCCCTGGGTAACGGGGTTAATAAGGGGTGGACATACATTATATTGTTTGAAGCTATTTTCTGCGCTCCCTATATGACAGCCCTAGGGCCACCCCTGGGTAACGGGGTTAATAAGGGGTGGACATACATTATAGTGTTTGAAGCTATTTTCTGCGCCCCCTATATGACAGCCCTAGGGCCACCCCTGGGTAACGGGGTTAATAAGGGGTGGACATACATTATAGTGTTTGAAGCTATTTTCTGCGCCCCCTATATGACAGCCCTAGGGCCACCCCTGGGTAACGGGGTTAATAAGGGGAGGACATACATTATAGTGTTTGAAGCTATTTTCTGCGCCCCCTATATGACAGCCCTAGGGCCACCCCTGGGTAACGGGGTTAATTAGGGGTGGACATACATTATAGTGTTTGAAGCTATTTTCTGCGCCCCCCATATGACAGCCCTAGGGCCACCCCTGAGTAACGGGGTTAATAAGGGGAGGACATACATTATGGTGTTTGAAGCTATTTTCTGCGCCCCCCATATGACAGCCCTAGGGCCATCCCAGGGTAACGGGGTTAATAAGGGGAGGACATACATTATGGTGTTTGAAGCTATTTTCTGCGCTCCCTATATGACAGCCCTAGGGCCACCCCTGGGTAACGGGGTTAAGAAGGGGTGGACATACATTATGGTGTTTGAAGCTATTTTCTTCGCTCCCTATATGACAGCCCTAGGGCCACCCCTGGGTAACGGGGTTAATAAGGGGTGGACATACATTATGGTGTTTGAAGTTATTTTCTGCGCTCCCTATATGACAGCCCTAGGGCCTCCCCTGGGTAACGGGGTTAATAAGGGGAGGACATACATTATGGTGTTTGAAGCTATTTTCTGCGCCCCCTATATGACAGCCCTAGGGCCACCCCTGGGTAACGGGGTTAATAAGGGGTGGACATACATTATGGTGTTTGAAGCTATTTTCTTCGCTCCCTATATGACAGCCCTAGGGCCGCCCCTGGGTAACGGGGTTAATAAGGGGTGGACATACATTATAGTGTTTGAAGCTATTTTCTGCGCTCCCTATATGACAGCCCTAGGGCCACCCCTGGGTAACGGGGTTAATAAGGGGTGGACATACATTATGGTGTTTGAAGCTATTTTCTGCGCTCCCTATATGACAGCCCTAGGGCCACCCCTGAGTAACGGGGTTAATAAGGGGTGGACATACATTATAGTGTTTGAAGCTATTTTCTGCGCTCCCTATATGACAGCCCTAGGGCCACCCCTGGGTAACGGGGTTAATAAGGGGGGGACATACATTATGGTGTTTGAAGCTATTTTCTGCGCTCCCTATATGACAGCCCTAGGGCCACCCCTGGGTAACGGGGTTAATAAGGGGAGGACATACATTATGCTGTTTGAAGCTATTCTCTGCGCTCCCTATATGACAGCCCTAGGGCCACCCCTGGGTAACGGGGTTAATAAGGGGTGGACATACATTATGGTGTTTGAAGCTATTTTCTGCGCCCCCTATATGACAGCCCCAGGGCCACCCCTGGGTAACGGGGTTAATAAGGGGTGGACATACATTATGGTGTTTGAAGCTATTTTCTGCGCCCCCTATATGACAGCCCTAGGGCCACCCCTGGGTAACGGGGTTATTAAGGGGAGGACATACATTATGGTGTTTGTGGCTATTTTCTGCGCTCCCTATATGACAGCCCTAGGGCCACCCCTGGGTAACGGGGTTAATAAGGGGTGGACATACATTATGGTGTTTGAAGCTATTTTCTGCGCCCCCTATATGACAGCCCTAGGGCCACCCCTGGGTAACGGGGTTAATAAGGGGTGGACATACATTATAGTGTTTGAAGCTATTTTCTGCGCTCCCTATATGACAGCCCTAGGGCCACCCCTGGGTGACGGGGTTAATAAGGGGTGGACATACATTATAGTGTTTGAAGCTATTTTCTGCGCTCCCTATATGACAGCCCTAGGGCCACCCCTGGGTAACGGGGTTAATAAGGGGTGGACATACATTATGGTGTTTGAAGCTATTTTCTGCGCTCCCTATATGACAGCCCTAGGGCCACCCCTGGGTAACGGGGTTAATAAGGGGTGGACATACATTATAGTGTTTGAAGCTATTTTCTGCGCTCCCTATATGACAGCCCTAGGGCCACCCCTGAGTAACGGGGTTAATAAGGGGTGGACATACATTATGGTGTTTGAAGCTATTTTCTGCGCTCCCTATATGACAGCCCTAGGGCCACCCCAGGGTAACGGGGTGAATAAGGGGTGGACATACATTATGGTGTTTGAAGCTATTTTCTGCGCCCCCCATATGACAGCCCTAGGGCCACCCCTGAGTAACGGGGTTAATAAGGGGTGGACATACATTATAGTGTTTGAAGCTATTTTCTGCGCTCCCTATATGACAGCCCTAGGGCCACCCCTAGGTAACGGGGTTAATAAGGGGTGGACATAAATTATGGTGTTTGAAGCTATTTTCTGCGCTCCCTATATGACAGCCCTAGGGCCGCATCTGGGTAACGGGGTTAATAAGGGGAGGACATACATTATGGTGTTTGAAGCTATTTTCTGCGCTCCCTATATGACAGCCCTAGGGCCACCCCTGGGTAACGGGGTTAATAAGGGGAGGACATACATTATGGTGTTTGAAGCTATTTTCTGCGCTCCTTATATGACAGCCCTAGGGCCACCCCTGGGTAACGGGGTTAATAAGAGGTGGACATACATTATGGTGTTTGAAACTATTTTCTGCGCCCCCTATATGACAGCCCTAGGGCCGCCCCTGGGTAACGGGGTTAATAAGGGGTGGGCATACATTATGGTGTTTGAAGCTATTTTCTGCGCCCCCTATATGACAGCCCTAGGGCCACCCCTGGGTAACGGGGTTAATAAGGGGTGGACATACATTATGGTGTTTGAAGCTATTTTCTGCGCTCCCTATATGACAGCCCCAGGGCCACCCCTGGGTAACGGGGTTAATAAGGGGAGGACATACATTATGGTGTTTGAAGCTATTTTCTGCGCTCCCTATATGACAGCCCTAGGGCCACCCCTAGGTAACGGGGTTAATAAGGGGAGGACATACATTATAGTGTTTGAAGCTATTTTCTGCGCTCCCTATATGACAGCCCTAGGGCCGCCCCTGGGTAACGGGGTTAATAAGGGGTGGGCATACATTATGGTGTTTGAAGCTATTTTCTGCGCCCCCTATATGACAGCCCTAGGGCCACCCCTGGGTAACGGGGTTAATAAGGGGTGGACATACATTATGGTGTTTGAAGCTATTTTCTGCGCTCCCTATATGACAGCCCCAGGGCCACCCCTGGGTAACGGGGTTAATAAGGGGAGGACATACATTATAGTGTTTGAAGCTATTTTCTGCGCTCCCTATATGACAGCCCCAGGGCCACCCCTGGGTAACGGGGTTAATAAGGGGTTGACATACATTATGGTGTTTGAAGCTATTTTCTGCGCCCCCTATATGACAGCCCTAGGGCCGCCCCTGGGTAACGGGGATAATAAGGGGTGGACATACATTATAGTGTTTGAAGCTATTTTCTGCGCTCCCTATATGACAGCCCTAGGGCCACCCCTGAGTAACGGGGTTAATAAGGGGTGGACATACATTATAGTGTTTGAAGCTATTTTCTGCGCTCCCTATATGACAGCCCTAGGGCCACCCCTGGGTAACGGGTTTAATAAGGGGAGGACATACATTATGGTGTTTGAAGCTATTTTCTGCGCTCCCTATATTACAGCCCTAGGGCCACCCCTGGGTGACGGGGTTAATAAGGGGTGGACATACATTATAGTGTTTGAAGCTATTTTCTGCGCTCCCTATATGACAGCCCTAGGGCCACCCCTGGGTAACGGGGTTAATAAGGGGTGGACATACATTATGGTGTTTGAAGCTATTTTCTGCGCTCCCTATATGACAGCCCTAGGGCCACCCCTGGGTAACGGGGTTAATAAGGGGTGGACATACATTATGGTGTTTGAAGCTATTTTCTGCGCTCCCTATATGACAGACCTAGGGCCACCCCTGGGTAACGGGGTTAATAAGGGGTGGACATACATTATGGTGTTTGAAGCTATTTTCTGCGCTCCCTATATGACAGCCCTAGGGCCACCCCTGGGTAACGGGGTGAATAAGGGGTGGACATACATTATGGTGTTTGAAGCTATTTTCTGCGCCCCCCATATGACAGCCCTAGGGCCACCCCTGAGTAACGGGGTTAATAAGGGGTGGACATACATTATAGTGTTTGAAGCTATTTTCTGCGCTCCCTATATGACAGCCCTAGGGCCACCCCTGGGTAACGGGGTTAATAAGGGGTGGACATACATTATGGTGTTTGAAGCTATTTTCTGCGCCCCCCATATGACAGCCCCAGGGCCACCCCTAGGTTAATAAGGGGTGGACATACATTATGGTGTTTGAAGCTATTTTCTGCGCTCCCTATATGACAGCCCTAGGGCCACCCCTAGGTAACGGGGTTAATAAGGGGTGGACATACATTATGGTGTTTGAAGCTATTTTCTGCGCTCCCTATATGACAGCCCTAGGGCCGCCCCTGGGTAACGGGGTTAATAAGGGGAGGACATACATTATGGTGTTTGAAGCTATTTTCTGCGCTCCCTATATGACAGCCCTAGGGCCACCCCTGGGTAACGGGGTTAATAAGAGGTGGACATACATTATGGTGTTTGAAACTATTTTCTGCGCCCCCTATATGACAGCCCTAGGGCCGCCCCTGGGTAACGGGGTTAATAAGGGGTGGGCATACATTATGGTGTTTGAAGCTATTTTCTGCGCCCCCTATATGACAGCCCTAGGGCCACCCCTGGGTAACGGGGTTAATAAGGGGTGGACATACATTATGGTGTTTGAAGCTATTTTCTGCGCTCCCTATATGACAGCCCCAGGGCCACCCCTGGGTAACGGGGTTAATAAGGGGAGGACATACATTATGGTGTTTGAAGCTATTTTCTGCGCTCCCTATATGACAGCCCTAGGGCCACCCCTAGGTAACGGGGTTAATAAGGGGAGGACATACATTATAGTGTTTGAAGCTAATTTCTGCGCTCCCTATATGACAGCCCTAGGGCCGCCCCTGGGTAACGGGGTTAATAAGGGGTGGGCATACATTATGGTGTTTGAAGCTATTTTCTGCGCCCCCTATATGACAGCCCTAGGGCCACCCCTGGGTAACGGGGTTAATAAGGGGTGGACATACATTATGGTGTTTGAAGCTATTTTCTGCGCTCCCTATATGACAGCCCCAGGGCCACCCCTGGGTAACGGGGTTAATAAGGGGAGGACATACATTATAGTGTTTGAAGCTATTTTCTGCGCTCCCTATATGACAGCCCCAGGGCCGCCCCTGGGAAACGGGGTTAATAAGGGGTGGACATACATTATAGTGTTTGAAGCTATTTTCTGCGCCCCCTATATGACAGCCCTAGGGCCACCCCTGGGTAACGGGGTTAATAAGGGGAGGACATACATTATAGTGTTTGAAGCTATTTTCTGCGCCCCCTATATGAGAGCCCTAGGGCCACCCCTGGGTAACGGGGTTAATAAGGGGAGGACATACATTATAGTGTTTGAAGCTATTTTCTGCGCTCCCTATATGACAGCCCTAGAGCCACCCCTGAGTAACGGGTTTAATAAGGGGTGGACATACATTATGGTGTTTGAAGCTATTTTCTGCGCTCCCTATATGACAGCCCTAGGACCGCCCCTGGGTAACGGGGTTAATAAGGGGTGGACATACATTATGGTGTTTGAAGCTATTTTCTGCGCCCCCCATATGACAGCCCTAGGACCGCCCCTGGGTAACGGGGTTAATAAGGGGGGGACATACATTAAGGTGTTTGAAGCTATTTTCTGCGCCCCCTATATGACAGCCCTAGGGCCACCCCTGGGTAACGGAGTTAATAAGGGGAGGACATACATTATAGTGTTTGAAGCTATTTCCTGCGCTCTCTATATGACAGCCCTAGGGCCACCCCTGGGTAACGGGGTTAATAAGGGGTGGACATACATTATGGTGTTTGAAGCTATTTTCTGCGCTCCCTATATGACAGCCCTAGGGCCGCCCCTGGGTAACGGGGTTAATAAGGGGTGGACATACATTATGGTGTTTGAAGCTATTTTCTGCGCTCCCTATATGACAGCCCTAGGGCCACCCCTGGGTAACGGGGTTAATAAGGGGAGGACATACATTATGGTGTTTGAAGCTATTTTCTGTGCTCCCTATATGACAGCCCTAGGGCCACCCCTGGGTAACGGCGTTAATAAGGGGTGGACATACATTATGGTGTTTGAAGCTATTCTCTGCGCTCCCTATATGACAGCCCTAGGGCCACCCCTGGGTAACGGGGTTAATAAGGGGTGGACATACATTATGGTGTTTGAAGTTATTTTCTGTGCTCCCTATATGACAGCCCTAGGGCCACCCCTGGGTAACGGGGTTAATAAGGGGAGGACATACATTATGGTGTTTGAAGCTATTTTCTGCGCTCCCTATATGACAGCCCTAGGGCCACCCCTAGGTAACGGGGTTAATAAGGGGTGGACATACATTATGGTGTTTGAAGCTATTTTCTGCGCTCCCTATATGACAGCCCTAGGGCCGCCCCTGGGTAACGGGGTTAATAAGGGGTGGACATACATTATGGTGTTTGAAGCTATTTTCTGCGCCCCCTATATGACAGCCCTAGGGCCACCCCTGGGTAACGGGGTTAATAAGGGGTGGACACACATTATGGTGTTTGAAGCTATTTTCTGCGCTCCCTATATGACAGCCCTAGGGCCACCCCTGGGTAACGGGGTTAATAAGGGGAGGACATACATTATGGTGTTTGAAGCTATTTTCTGCGCTCCCTATATGACAGCACTAGGGCCACCCCTGGGTAACGGGGTTAATAAGGGGAGGACATACATTATGGTGTTTGAAGCTATTTTCTGCGCTCCCTATATGACAGCCCTAGGGCCACCCCTGGGTAACGGGGTTAATAAGGGGAGGACATACATTATGGTGTTTGAAGCTATTTTCTGCGCTCCCTATATGACAGCCCTAGGGCCACCCCTGGGTAACGGGGTTAATAAGGGGAGGACATACATTATGGTGTTTGAAGCTATTTTCTGCGCTCCCTATATGACAGCCTAGGGCCACCCCTAGGTAACGGGGTTAATAAAGGGTGGACATACATTATATTGTTTGAAGCTATTTTCTGCGCCCCCTATATGACAGCCCTAGGGCCACCCCTGGGTAACGGGGATAATAAGGGGTGGACATACATTATGGTGTTTGAAGATATTTTCTGCGCCCCCTATATGACAGCCCTAGGGCCACCCCTGGGTAACAGGGTTAATAAGGGGTGGACATACATTATGGTGTTTGAAGCTATTTTCTGCGCCCCCTATATGACAGCCCTAGGGCCACCCCAGGGTAACGGGGTTAATAAGGGGTGGACATACATTATGGTGTTTGAAGCTATTTTCTGCGCCCCCTATATGACAGCCCTAGGGCCGCCCCTGGGTAACGGGGTTAATAAGGGGAGGACATACATTATCGTGTTTGAAGCTATTCTCTGCGCCCCCTATATGACAGCCCCAGGGCCACCCCAGGGTAACGGGGTTAATTAGGGGTGGACATACATTATGGTGTTTGAAGCTATTCTCTGCGCTCCCTATATGACAGCCCTAGGGCCGCCCCAGGGTAACGGGGTTAATAAGGGGTGGACATACATTATGGTGTTTGAAGCTATTTTCTGCGCCCCCTATATGACAGCCCCAGGGCCACCCCAGGGTAACGGGGTTAATAAGGGGTGGACATACATTATGGTGTTTGAAGCTATTTTCTGCGCCCCCTATATGACAGCCCTAGAGCCACCCCTGGGTGACGGGGTTAATAAGGGGAGGACATACATTATAGTGTTTGAAGCTATTTTCTGCGCTCTCTATATGACAGCCCTAGGGCCACCCCTGGGTAACGGGGTTAATAAGGGGTGGACATACATTATGGTGTTTGAAGCTATTTTCTGCGCTCCCTATATGACAGCCCTAGGGCCACCCCTGGGTGACGGGGTTAATAAGGGGTGGACATACATTATGGTGTTTGAAGCTATTTTCTGCGCTCCCTATATGACAGCCCTAGGGCCACCCCTGAGTAACGGGGTTAATAAGGGGTGGACACACATTATGGTGTTTGAAGCTATTTTCTGCGCTCCCCATAGGACAGCCCTAGGGCCACCCCTGAGTAACGGGGTTAATAAGGGGTGGACATACATTATGGTGTTTGAAGCTATTTTCTGCGCTCCCCATAGGACAGCCCTAGGGCCACCCCTGAGTAACGGGGTTAATAAGGGGTGGACACACATTATGGTGTTTGAAGTTATTTTCTGCGCTCCCTATAGGACAGCCCTAGGGCCACCCCTGAGTAACGGGGTTAATAAGGGGTGGACACACATTATGGTGTTTGAAGCTATTTTCTGCGCTCCCCATAGGACAGCCCTAGGGCCACCCCTGAGTAACGGGGTTAATAAGGGGTGGACACACATTATGGTGTTTGAAGCTATTTTCTCCGCTCCCTATATGACAGCCCTAGGGCCACCCCAGGGTGACGGGGTTAATAAGGGGTGGACACACATTATAGTGTTTGAAGCTATTTTCTGCGCTCTCTATATGACAGCCCTAGGGCCACCCCTGGGTAACGGGGTTAATAAGGGGTGGACATACATTATGGTGTTTGAAGCTATTTTCTGCGCTCCCTATATGACAGCCCTAGGGCCACCCCTGGGTAACGGGGTTAATAAGGGGTGGACATATATTATGGTGTTTGAAGCTATTTTCTGCGCTCCCTATATGACAGCCCTAGGGCCACCCCTGGGTAACGGGGTTAATAAGGGGTGGACATACATTATAGTGTTTGAAGCTATTTTCTGCGCTCCCTATATGACAGCCCTAGGGCCACCCCAGGGTAACGGGGTTAATAAGGGGTGGACATACATTATAGTGTTTGAAGCTATTTTCTGCGCTCCCTATATGACAGCCCTAGGGCCACCCCTGGGTAATGGGGTTAATAAGGGGAGGACATACATTATGGTGTTTGAAGCTATTTTCTGCGCCCCCTATATGACAGCCCTAGGGCCACCCCTGGGTAACGGGGTTAATAAGGGGTGGACATACATTATAGTGTTTGAAGCTATTTTCTGCGCCCCCTATATGACAGCCCTAGGGCCACCCCAGGGTAACGGGGTTAATAAGGGGTGGACATACATTATGGTGTTTGAAGCTATTTTCTGCGCTCCCTATATGACAGCCCTAGGGCCACCCCAGGGTAACGGGGTTAATAAGGGGAGGACATACATTATGGTGTTTGAAGCTATTTTCTGCGCCCCCTATATGACAGCCCTAGGGCCACCCCTGGGTAACGGGGTTAATAAGGGGTGGACACACATTATGGTGTTTGAAGCTATTTTCTGCGCCCCCTATATGACAGCCCTAGGGCCACCCCTGGGTAACGGGGTTAATAAGGGGTGGACATACATTATGGTGTTTGAAGCTATTTTCTGCGCTCCCTATATGACAGCCCTAGGGCCACCCCTGGGTAACGGGGTTAATAAGGGGTGGGCATACATTATGGTGTTTGAAGCTATTTTCTGCGCTCCCTATATGACAGCCCTAGGGCCACCCCTGGGTAACGGGGTTAATAAGGGGAGGACATACATTATGGTGTTTGAAGCTATTTTCTGCGCTCCCTATATGACAGCCCTAGGGCCGCCCCTGGGTAACGGGGTTAATAAGGGGTGGACATACATTATGGTGTTTGAAGCTATTTTCTGCGCCCCCTATATGACAGCCCTAGGGCCGCCCCTGGGTGACGGGGTTAATAAGGGGAGGACATACATTATGGTGTTTGAAGCTATTTTCTGCGCTCCCTATATGACAGCCCTAGGGCCACCCCAGGGTAACGGGGTAAATAAGGGGTGGACATACATTATGGTGTTTGAAGCTATTTTCTGCGCCCCCTATATGACAGCCCTAGGGCCACCCCTGGGTAACGGGGTTAATAAGGGGAGGACATACATTATGGTGTTTGAAGCTATTTTCTGCGCTCCCTATATGACAGCCCTAGGGCCACCCCTGGGTAACGGGGTTAATAAGGGGTGGACATACATTATGGTGTTTGAAGCCATTTTCTGCGCTCCCCATATGACAGCCCTAGGGCCACCCCTGGGTAACGGGGTTAATAAGGGGAGGACATACATTATGGTGTTTGAAGCTATTTTCTGCGCCCCCTATATGACAGCCCTAGGGCCACCCCAGGGTAACGGGGTTAATAAGGGGTGGACATACATTATGGTGTTTGAAGCTATTTTCTGCGCCCCCTATATGACAGCCCTAGGGCCACCCCTGGGTAACGGGGTTAATAAGAGGTGGACATACATTATGGTGTTTGAAGCTATTTTCTGCGCCCCCCATATGACAGCCCTAGGGCCACCCCAGGGTAACGGGGTTAATAAGGGGTGGACACACATTATAGTGTTTGAAGTTATTTTCTGCGCTCCCTATATGACAGCCCTAGGGCCGCCCCTGGGTAACGGGGTTAATAAGGGGTGGACATATATTATGGTGTTTGAAGCTATTTTCTGCGCTCCCTATATGACAGCCCTAGGGCCACCCCTGGGTAACGGGGTTAATAAGGGGAGGACATACATTATGGTGTTTGAAGCTATTTTCTGTGCTCCCTATATGACAGCCCTAGGGCCACCCCTGGGTAACGGCGTTAATAAGGGGTGGACATACATTATGGTGTTTGAAGCTATTCTCTGCGCTCCCTATATGACAGCCCTAGGGCCACCCCTGGGTAACGGGGTTAATAAGGGGTGGACATACATTATGGTGTTTGAAGTTATTTTCTGTGCTCCCTATATGACAGCCCTAGGGCCACCCCTGGGTAACGGGGTTAATAAGGGGTGGACATACATTATGGTGTTTGAAGCTATTTTCTGCGCCCCCTATATGACAGCCCTAGGGCCACCCCTGGGTAACGAGGTTAATAAGGGGTGGACACACATTATGGTGTTTGAAGCTATTTTCTGCGCTCCCTATATGACAGCCCTAGGGCCACCCCTGGGTAACGGGGTTAATAAGGGGAGGACATACATTATGGTGTTTGAAGCTATTTTCTGCGCTCCCTATATGACAGCACTAGGGCCACCCCTGGGTAACGGGGTTAATAAGGGGAGGACATACATTATGGTGTTTGAAGCTATTTTCTGCGCTCCCTATATGACAGCCCTAGGGCCACCCCTGGGTAACGGGGTTAATAAGGGGAGGACATACATTATGGTGTTTGAAGCTATTTTCTGCGCTCCCTATATGACAGCCCTAGGGCCACCCCTGGGTAACGGGGTTAATAAGGGGAGGACATACATTATGTGTTTGAAGCTATTTTCTGCGCTCCCTATATGACAGCCTAGGGCCACCCCTAGGTAACGGGGTTAATAAAGGGTGGACATACATTATATTGTTTGAAGCTATTTTCTGCGCCCCCTATATGACAGCCCTAGGGCCACCCCTGGGTAACGGGGATAATAAGGGGTGGACATACATTATGGTGTTTGAAGATATTTTCTGCGCCCCCTATATGACAGCCCTAGGGCCACCCCTGGGTAACAGGGTTAATAAGGGGTGGACATACATTATGGTGTTTGAAGCTATTTTCTGCGCCCCCTATATGACAGCCCTAGGGCCACCCCAGGGTAACGGGGTTAATAAGGGGTGGACATACATTATGGTGTTTGAAGCTATTTTCTGCGCCCCCTATATGACAGCCCTAGGGCCGCCCCTGGGTAACGGGGTTAATAAGGGGAGGACATACATTATCGTGTTTGAAGCTATTCTCTGCGCCCCCTATATGACAGCCCCAGGGCCACCCCAGGGTAACGGGGTTAATAAGGGGTGGACATACATTATGGTGTTTGAAGCTATTCTCTGCGCTCCCTATATGACAGCCCTAGGGCCGCCCCAGGGTAACGGGGTTAATAAGGGGTGGACATACATTATGGTGTTTGAAGCTATTTTCTGCGCCCCCTATATGACAGCCCCAGGGCCACCCCAGGGTAACGGGGTTAATAAGGGGTGGACATACATTATGGTGTTTGAAGCTATTTTCTGCGCCCCCTATATGACAGCCCTAGAGCCACCCCTGGGTGACGGGGTTAATAAGGGGAGGACATACATTATAGTGTTTGAAGCTATTTTCTGCGCTCTCTATATGACAGCCCTAGGGCCACCCCTGGGTAACGGGGTTAATAAGGGGTGGACATACATTATGGTGTTTGAAGCTATTTTCTGCGCTCCCTATATGACAGCCCTAGGGCCACCCCTGGGTGACGGGGTTAATAAGGGGTGGACATACATTATGGTGTTTGAAGCTATTTTCTGCGCTCCCTATATGACAGCCCTAGGGCCACCCCTGAGTAACGGGGTTAATAAGGGGTGGACACACATTATGGTGTTTGAAGCTATTTTCTGCGCTCCCCATAGGACAGCCCTAGGGCCACCCCTGAGTAACGGGGTTAATAAGGGGTGGACATACATTATGGTGTTTGAAGCTATTTTCTGCGCTCCCCATAGGACAGCCCTAGGGCCACCCCTGAGTAACGGGGTTAATAAGGGGTGGACACACATTATGGTGTTTGAAGTTATTTTCTGCGCTCCCTATAGGACAGCCCTAGGGCCACCCCTGAGTAACGGGGTTAATAAGGGGTGGACACACATTATGGTGTTTGAAGCTATTTTCTGCGCTCCCCATAGGACAGCCCTAGGGCCACCCCTGAGTAACGGGGTTAATAAGGGGTGGACATACATTATAGTGTTTGAAGCTATTTTCTGCGCTCCCTATATGACAGCCCTAGGGCCACCCCAGGGTAACGGGGTTAATAAGGGGTGGACATACATTATAGTGTTTGAAGCTATTTTCTGCGCTCCCTATATGACAGCCCTAGGGCCACCCCTGGGTAATGGGGTTAATAAGGGGAGGACATACATTATGGTGTTTGAAGCTATTTTCTGCGCCCCCTATATGACAGCCCTAGGGCCACCCCTGGGTAACGGGGTTAATAAGGGGTGGACATACATTATAGTGTTTGAAGCTATTTTCTGCGCCCCCTATATGACAGCCCTAGGGCCACCCCAGGGTAACGGGGTTAATAAGGGGTGG
The DNA here is from genome assembly GCA_946902985.2 of Meconema thalassinum. Classification (NCBI taxonomy): domain Eukaryota; kingdom Metazoa; phylum Arthropoda; class Insecta; order Orthoptera; family Tettigoniidae; genus Meconema; species Meconema thalassinum. Next base: position 152,687,273 of record OX336397.1, read on the forward strand.
ACATACATTATGGTGTTTGAAGCTATTTTCTGCGCTCCCTATATGACAGCCCTAGGGCCACCCCAGGGTAACGGGGTTAATAAGGGGAGGACATACATTATGGTGTTTGAAGCTATTTTCTGCGCCCCCTATATGACAGCCCTAGGGCCACCCCTGGGTAACGGGGTTAATAAGGGGTGGACACACATTATGGTGTTTGAAGCTATTTTCTGCGCCCCCTATATGACAGCCCTAGGGCCACCCCTGGGTAACGGGGTTAATAAGGGGTGGACATACATTATGGTGTTTGAAGCTATTTTCTGCGCTCCCTATATGACAGCCCTAGGGCCACCCCTGGGTAACGGGGTTAATAAGGGGTGGGCATACATTATGGTGTTTGAAGCTATTTTCTGCGCTCCCTATATGACAGCCCTAGGGCCACCCCTGGGTAACGGGGTTAATAAGGGGAGGACATACATTATGGTGTTTGAAGCTATTTTCTGCGCTCCCTATATGACAGCCCTAGGGCCGCCCCTGGGTAACGGGGTTAATAAGGGGTGGACATACATTATGGTGTTTGAAGCTATTTTCTGCGCCCCCTATATGACAGCCCTAGGGCCGCCCCTGGGTGACGGGGTTAATAAGGGGAGGACATACATTATGGTGTTTGAAGCTATTTTCTGCGCTCCCTATATGACAGCCCTAGGGCCACCCCAGGGTAACGGGGTAAATAAGGGGTGGACATACATTATGGTGTTTGAAGCTATTTTCTGCGCCCCCTATATGACAGCCCTAGGGCCACCCCTGGGTAACGGGGTTAATAAGGGGAGGACATACATTATGGTGTTTGAAGCTATTTTCTGCGCTCCCTATATGACAGCCCTAGGGCCACCCCTGGGTAACGGGGTTAATAAGGGGTGGACATACATTATGGTGTTTGAAGCCATTTTCTGCGCTCCCCATATGACAGCCCTAGGGCCACCCCTGGGTAACGGGGTTAATAAGGGGAGGACATACATTATGGTGTTTGAAGCTATTTTCTGCGCCCCCTATATGACAGCCCTAGGGCCACCCCAGGGTAACGGGGTTAATAAGGGGTGGACATACATTATGGTGTTTGAAGCTATTTTCTGCGCCCCCTATATGACAGCCCTAGGGCCACCCCTGGGTAACGGGGTTAATAAGAGGTGGACATACATTATGGTGTTTGAAGCTATTTTCTGCGCCCCCCATATGACAGCCCTAGGGCCACCCCAGGGTAACGGGGTTAATAAGGGGTGGACACACATTATAGTGTTTGAAGTTATTTTCTGCGCTCCCTATATGACAGCCCTAGGGCCGCCCCTGGGTAACGGGGTTAATAAGGGGTGGACATATATTATGGTGTTTGAAGCTATTTTCTGCGCTCCCTATATGACAGCCCTAGGGCCACCCCTGGGTAACGGGGTTAATAAGGGGAGGACATACATTATGGTGTTTGAAGCTATTTTCTGTGCTCCCTATATGACAGCCCTAGGGCCACCCCTGGGTAACGGCGTTAATAAGGGGTGGACATACATTATGGTGTTTGAAGCTATTCTCTGCGCTCCCTATATGACAGCACTAGGGCCACCCCTGGGTAACGGGGTTAATAAGGGGTGGACATACATTATGGTGTTTGAAGTTATTTTCTGTGCTCCCTATATGACAGCCCTAGGGCCACCCCTGGGTAACGGGGTTAATAAGGGGAGGACATACATTATGGTGTTTGAAGCTATTTTCTGCGCTCCCTATATGACAGCCCTAGGGCCACCCCTAGGTAACGGGGTTAATAAGGGGTGGACATACATTATGGTGTTTGAAGCTATTTTCTGCGCTCCCTATATGACAGCCCTAGGGCCGCCCCTGGGTAACGGGGTTAATAAGGGGTGGACATACATTATGGTGTTTGAAGCTATTTTCTGCGCCCCCTATATGACAGCCCTAGGGCCACCCCTGGGTAACGGGGTTAATAAGGGGTGGACACACATTATGGTGTTTGAAGCTATTTTCTGCGCTCCCTATATGACAGCCCTAGGGCCACCCCTGGGTAACGGGGTTAATAAGGGGAGGACATACATTATGGTGTTTGAAGCTATTTTCTGCGCTCCCTATATGACAGCACTAGGGCCACCCCTGGGTAACGGGGTTAATAAGGGGAGGACATACATTATGGTGTTTGAAGCTATTTTCTGCGCTCCCTATATGACAGCCCTAGGGCCACCCCTGGGTAACGGGGTTAATAAGGGGAGGACATACATTATGGTGTTTGAAGCTATTTTCTGCGCTCCCTATATGAGAGCCCTAGGGCCACCCCTGGGTAACGGGGTTAATAAGGGGAGGACATACATTATGGTGTTTGAAGCTATTTTCTGCGCTCCCTATATGACAGCCTAGGGCCACCCCTAGGTAACGGGGTTAATAAAGGGTGGACATACATTATATTGTTTGAAGCTATTTTCTGCGCCCCCTATATGACAGCCCTAGGGCCCACCCCTGGGTAACGGGGATAATAAGGGGTGGACATACATTATGGTGTTTGAAGATATTTTCTGCGCCCCCTATATGACAGCCCTAGGGCCACCCCTGGGTAACAGGGTTAATAAGGGGTGGACATACATTATGGTGTTTGAAGCTATTTTCTGCGCCCCCTATATGACAGCCCTAGGGCCACCCCAGGGTAACGGGGTTAATAAGGGGTGGACATACATTATGGTGTTTGAAGCTATTTTCTGCGCCCCCTATATGACAGCCCTAGGGCCGCCCCTGGGTAACGGGGTTAATAAGGGGAGGACATACATTATCGTGTTTGAAGCTATTCTCTGCGCCCCCTATATGACAGCCCCAGGGCCACCCCAGGGTAACGGGGTTAATAAGGGGTGGACATACATTATGGTGTTTGAAGCTATTCTCTGCGCTCCCTATATGACAGCCCTAGGGCCGCCCCAGGGTAACGGGGTTAATAAGGGGTGGACATACATTATGGTGTTTGAAGCTATTTTCTGCGCCCCCTATATGACAGCCCCAGGGCCACCCCAGGGTAACGGGGTTAATAAGGGGTGGACATACATTATGGTGTTTGAAGCTATTTTCTGCGCCCCCTATATGACAGCCCTAGAGCCACCCCTGGGTGACGGGGTTAATAAGGGGAGGACATACATTATAGTGTTTGAAGCTATTTTCTGCGCTCTCTATATGACAGCCCTAGGGCCACCCCTGGGTAACGGGGTTAATAAGGGGTGGACATAGATTATGGTGTTTGAAGCTATTTTCTGCGCTCCCTATATGACAGCCCTAGGGCCACCCCTGGGTGACGGGGTTAATAAGGGGTGGACATACATTATGGTGTTTGAAGCTATTTTCTGCGCTCCCTATATGACAGCCCTAGGGCCACCCCTGAGTAACGGGGTTAATAAGGGGTGGACACACATTATGGTGTTTGAAGCTATTTTCTGCGCTCCCCATAGGACAGCCCTAGGGCCACCCCTGAGTAACGGGGTTAATAAGGGGTGGACATACATTATGGTGTTTGAAGCTATTTTCTGCGCTCCCCATAGGACAGCCCTAGGGCCACCCCTGAGTAACGGGGTTAATAAGGGGTGGACACACATTATGGTGTTTGAAGTTATTTTCTGCGCTCCCTATAGGACAGCCCTAGGGCCACCCCTGAGTAACGGGGTTAATAAGGGGTGGACACACATTATGGTGTTTGAAGCTATTTTCTGCGCTCCCCATAGGACAGCCCTAGGGCCACCCCTGAGTAACGGGGTTAATAAGGGGTGGACACACATTATGGTGTTTGAAGCTATTTTCTCCGCTCCCTATATGACAGCCCTAGGGCCACCCAGGGTGACGGGGTTAATAAGGGGTGGACACACATTATAGTGTTTGAAGCTATTTTCTGCGCTCTCTATATGACAGCCCTAGGGCCACCCCTGGGTAACGGGGTTAATAAGGGGTGGACATACATTATGGTGTTGAAGCTATTTTCTGCGCTCCCTATATGACAGCCCTAGGGCCACCCCTGGGTAACGGGGTTAATAAGGGGTGGACATATATTATGGTGTTTGAAGCTATTTTCTGCGCTCCCTATATGGACAGCCCTAGGGCCACCCCTGGGTAACGGGGTTAATAAGGGGTGGACATACATTATAGTGTTTGAAGCTATTTTCTGCGCTCCCTATATGACAGCCCTAGGGCCACCCCAGGGTAACGGGGTTAATATGGGGTGTACATACATTATAGTGTTGAAGCTATTTTCTGCGCTCCCTATATGACAGCCCTAGGGCCACCCCTGGGTAATGGGGTTAATAAGGGGAGGACATACATTATGGTGTTTGAAGCTATTTTCTGCGCCCCCTATATGACAGCCCTAGGGCCACCCCTGGGTAACGGGGTTAATAAGGGGTGGACATACATTATAGTGTTTGAAGCTATTTTCTGCGCCCCCTATATGACAGCCCTAGGGCCACCCCAGGGTAACGGGGTTAATAAGGGGTGGACATACATTATGGTGTTTGAAGCTATTTTCTGCGCTCCCTATATGACAGCCCTAGGGCCACCCCAGGGTAACGGGGTTAATAAGGGGAGGACATACATTATGGTGTTTGAAGCTATTTTCTGCGCCCCCTATATGACAGCCCTAGGGCCACCCCTGGGTAACGGGGTTAATAAGGGGTGGACACACATTATGGTGTTTGAAGCTATTTTCTGCGCCCCCTATATGACAGCCCTAGGGCCACCCCTGGGTAACGGGGTTAATAAGGGGTGGACATACATTATGGTGTTTGAAGCTATTTTCTGCGCCCCCTATATGACAGCCCTAGGGCCACCCCTGGGTAACGGGGTTAATAAGGGGTGGACACACATTATGGTGTTTGAAGCTATTTTCTGCGCTCCCTATATGACAGCCCTAGGGCCACCCCTGGGTAACGGGGTTAATAAGGGGAGGACATACATTATGGTGTTTGAAGCTATTTTCTGCGCTCCCTATATGACAGCACTAGGGCCACCCCTGGGTAACGGGGTTAATAAGGGGAGGACATACATTATGGTGTTTGAAGCTATTTTCTGCGCTCCCTATATGACAGCCCTAGGGCCACCCCTGGGTAACGGGGTTAATAAGGGGAGGACATACATTATGGTGTTTGAAGCTATTTTCTGCGCTCCCTATATGACAGCCCTAGGGCCACCCCTGGGTAACGGGGTTAATAAGGGGAGGACATACATTATGGTGTTTGAAGCTATTTTCTGCGCTCCCTATATGACAGCCTAGGGCCACCCCTAGGTAACGGGGTTAATAAAGGGTGGACATACATTATATTGTTTGAAGCTATTTTCTGCGCCCCCTATATGACAGCCCTAGGGCCACCCCTGGGTAACGGGGATAATAAGGGGTGGACATACATTATGGTGTTTGAAGATATTTTCTGCGCCCCCTATATGACAGCCCTAGGGCCACCCCTGGGTAACAGGGTTAATAAGGGGTGGACATACATTATGGTGTTTGAAGCTATTTTCTGCGCCCCCTATATGACAGCCCTAGGGCCACCCCAGGGTAACGGGGTTAATAAGGGGTGGACATACATTATGGTGTTTGAAGCTATTTTCTGCGCCCCCTATATGACAGCCCTAGGGCCGCCCCTGGGTAACGGGGTTAATAAGGGGAGGACATACATTATCGTGTTTGAAGCTATTCTCTGCGCCCCCTATATGACAGCCCCAGGGCCACCCCAGGGTAACGGGGTTAATTAGGGGTGGACATACATTATGGTGTTTGAAGCTATTCTCTGCGCTCCCTATATGACAGCCCTAGGGCCGCCCCAGGGTAACGGGGTTAATAAGGGGTGGACATACATTATGGTGTTTGAAGCTATTTTCTGCGCCCCCTATATGACAGCCCCAGGGCCACCCCAGGGTAACGGGGTTAATAAGGGGTGGACATACATTATGGTGTTTGAAGCTATTTTCTGCGCCCCCTATATGACAGCCCTAGAGCCACCCCTGGGTGACGGGGTTAATAAGGGGAGGACATACATTATAGTGTTTGAAGCTATTTTCTGCGCTCTCTATATGACAGCCCTAGGGCCACCCCTGGGTAACGGGGTTAATAAGGGGTGGACATACATTATGGTGTTTGAAGCTATTTTCTGCGCTCCCTATATGACAGCCCTAGGGCCACCCCTGGGTGACGGGGTTAATAAGGGGTGGACATACATTATGGTGTTTGAAGCTATTTTCTGCGCTCCCTATATGACAGCCCTAGGGCCACCCCTGAGTAACGGGGTTAATAAGGGGTGGACACACATTATGGTGTTTGAAGCTATTTTCTGCGCTCCCCATAGGACAGCCCTAGGGCCACCCCTGAGTAACGGGGTTAATAAGGGGTGGACATACATTATGGTGTTTGAAGCTATTTTCTGCGCTCCCCATAGGACAGCCCTAGGGCCACCCCTGAGTAACGGGGTTAATAAGGGGTGGACACACATTATGGTGTTTGAAGTTATTTTCTGCGCTCCCTATAGGACAGCCCTAGGGCCACCCCTGAGTAACGGGGTTAATAAGGGGTGGACACACATTATGGTGTTTGAAGCTATTTTCTGCGCTCCCCATAGGACAGCCCTAGGGCCACCCCTGAGTAACGGGGTTAATAAGGGGTGGACACACATTATGGTGTTTGAAGCTATTTTCTCCGCTCCCTATATGACAGCCCTAGGGCCACCCCAGGGTGACGGGGTTAATAAGGGGTGGACACACATTATAGTGTTTGAAGCTATTTTCTGCGCTCTCTATATGACAGCCCTAGGGCCACCCCTGGGTAACGGGGTTAATAAGGGGTGGACATACATTATGGTGTTTGAAGCTATTTTCTGCGCTCCCTATATGACAGCCCTAGGGCCACCCCTGGGTAACGGGGTTAATAAGGGGTGGACATATATTATGGTGTTTGAAGCTATTTTCTGCGCTCCCTATATGACAGCCCTAGGGCCACCCCTGGGTAACGGGGTTAATAAGGGGTGGACATACATTATAGTGTTTGAAGCTATTTTCTGCGCTCCCTATATGACAGCCCTAGGGCCACCCCAGGGTAACGGGGTTAATAAGGGGTGGACATACATTATAGTGTTTGAAGCTATTTTCTGCGCTCCCTATATGACAGCCCTAGGGCCACCCCTGGGTAATGGGGTTAATAAGGGGAGGACATACATTATGGTGTTTGAAGCTATTTTCTGCGCCCCCTATATGACAGCCCTAGGGCCACCCCTGGGTAACGGGGTTAATAAGGGGTGGACATACATTATAGTGTTTGAAGCTATTTTCTGCGCCCCCTATATGACAGCCCTAGGGCCACCCCAGGGTAACGGGGTTAATAAGGGGTGGACATACATTATGGTGTTTGAAGCTATTTTCTGCGCTCCCTATATGACAGCCCTAGGGCCACCCCAGGGTAACGGGGTTAATAAGGGGAGGACATACATTATGGTGTTTGAAGCTATTTTCTGCGCCCCCTATATGACAGCCCTAGGGCCACCCCTGGGTAACGGGGTTAATAAGGGGTGGACACACATTATGGTGTTTGAAGCTATTTTCTGCGCCCCCTATATGACAGCCCTAGGGCCACCCCTGGGTAACGGGGTTAATAAGGGGTGGACATACATTATGGTGTTTGAAGCTATTTTCTGCGCTCCCTATATGACAGCCCTAGGGCCACCCCTGGGTAACGGGGTTAATAAGGGGTGGGCATACATTATGGTGTTTGAAGCTATTTTCTGCGCTCCCTATATGACAGCCCTAGGGCCACCCCTGGGTAACGGGGTTAATAAGGGGAGGACATACATTATGGTGTTTGAAGCTATTTTCTGCGCTCCCTATATGACAGCCCTAGGGCCGCCCCTGGGTAACGGGGTTAATAAGGGGTGGACATACATTATGGTGTTTGAAGCTATTTTCTGCGCCCCCTATATGACAGCCCTAGGGCCGCCCCTGGGTGACGGGGTTAATAAGGGGAGGACATACATTATGGTGTTTGAAGCTATTTTCTGCGCTCCCTATATGACAGCCCTAGGGCCACCCCAGGGTAACGGGGTAAATAAGGGGTGGACATACATTATGGTGTTTGAAGCTATTTTCTGCGCCCCCTATATGACAGCCCTAGGGCCACCCCTGGGTAACGGGGTTAATAAGGGGAGGACATACATTATGGTGTTTGAAGCTATTTTCTGCGCTCCCTATATGACAGCCCTAGGGCCACCCCTGGGTAACGGGGTTAATAAGGGGTGGACATACATTATGGTGTTTGAAGCCATTTTCTGCGCTCCCCATATGACAGCCCTAGGGCCACCCCTGGGTAACGGGGTTAATAAGGGGAGGACATACATTATGGTGTTTGAAGCTATTTTCTGCGCCCCCTATATGACAGCCCTAGGGCCACCCCAGGGTAACGGGGTTAATAAGGGGTGGACATACATTATGGTGTTTGAAGCTATTTTCTGCGCCCCCTATATGACAGCCCTAGGGCCACCCCTGGGTAACGGGGTTAATAAGAGGTGGACATACATTATGGTGTTTGAAGCTATTTCTGCGCCCCCCATATGACAGCCCTAGGGCCACCCCAGGGTAACGGGGTTAATAAGGGGTGGACACACATTATAGTGTTTGAAGTTATTTTCTGCGCTCCCTATATGACAGCCCTAGGGCCGCCCCTGGGTAACGGGGTTAATAAGGGGTGGACATATATTATGGTGTTTGAAGCTATTTTCTGCGCTCCCTATATGACAGCCCTAGGGCCACCCCTGGGTAACGGGGTTAATAAGGGGAGGACATACATTATGGTGTTTGAAGCTATTTTCTGTGCTCCCCTATATGACAGCCCTAGGGCCACCCCTGGGTAACGGCGTTAATAAGGGGTGGACATACATTATGGTGTTTGAAGCTATTCTCTGCGCTCCCTATATGACAGCCCTAGGGCCACCCCTGGGTAACGGGGTTAATAAGGGGTGGACATACATTATGGTGTTTGAAGTTATTTTCTGTGCTCCCTATATGACAGCCCTAGGGCCACCCCTGGGTAACGGGGTTAATAAGGGGTGGACATACATTATGGTGTTTGAAGCTATTTTCTGCGCCCCCTATATGACAGCCCTAGGGCCACCCCTGGGTAACGAGGTTAATAAGGGGTGGACACACATTATGGTGTTTGAAGCTATTTTCTGCGCTCCCTATATGACAGCCCTAGGGCCACCCCTGGGTAACGGGGTTAATAAGGGGAGGACATACATTATGGTGTTTGAAGCTATTTTCTGCGCTCCCTATATGACAGCACTAGGGCCACCCCTGGGTAACGGGGTTAATAAGGGGAGGACATACATTATGGTGTTTGAAGCTATTTTCTGCGCTCCCTATATGACAGCCCTAGGGCCACCCCTGGGTAACGGGGTTAATAAGGGGAGGACATACATTATGGTGTTTGAAGCTATTTTCTGCGCTCCCTATATGACAGCCCTAGGGCCACCCCTGGGTAACGGGGTTAATAAGGGGAGGACATACATTATGGTGTTTGAAGCTATTTTCTGCGCTCCCTATATGACAGCCTAGGGCCACCCCTAGGTAACGGGGTTAATAAAGGGTGGACATACATTATATTGTTTGAAGCTATTTTCTGCGCCCCCTATATGACAGCCCTAGGGCCACCCCTGGGTAACGGGGATAATAAGGGGTGGACATACATTATGGTGTTTGAAGATATTTTCTGCGCCCCCTATATGACAGCCCTAGGGCCACCCCTGGGTAACAGGGTTAATAAGGGGTGGACATACATTATGGTGTTTGAAGCTATTTTCTGCGCCCCCTATATGACAGCCCTAGGGCCACCCCAGGGTAACGGGGTTAATAAGGGGTGGACATACATTATGGTGTTTGAAGCTATTTTCTGCGCCCCCTATATGACAGCCCTAGGGCCGCCCCTGGGTAACGGGGTTAATAAGGGGAGGACATACATTATCGTGTTTGAAGCTATTCTCTGCGCCCCCTATATGACAGCCCCAGGGCCACCCCAGGGTAACGGGGTTAATAAGGGGTGGACATACATTATGGTGTTTGAAGCTATTCTCTGCGCTCCCTATATGACAGCCCTAGGGCCGCCCCAGGGTAACGGGGTTAATAAGGGGTGGACATACATTATGGTGTTTGAAGCTATTTTCTGCGCCCCCTATATGACAGCCCCAGGGCCACCCCAGGGTAACGGGGTTAATAAGGGGTGGACATACATTATGGTGTTTGAAGCTATTTTCTGCGCCCCCTATATGACAGCCCTAGAGCCACCCCTGGGTGACGGGGTTAATAAGGGGAGGACATACATTATAGTGTTTGAAGCTATTTTCTGCGCTCTCTATATGACAGCCCTAGGGCCACCCCTGGGTAACGGGGTTAATAAGGGGTGGACATACATTATGGTGTTTGAAGCTATTTTCTGCGCTCCCTATATGACAGCCCTAGGGCCACCCCTGGGTGACGGGGTTAATAAGGGGTGGACATACATTATGGTGTTTGAAGCTATTTTCTGCGCTCCCTATATGACAGCCCTAGGGCCACCCCTGAGTAACGGGGTTAATAAGGGGTGGACACACATTATGGTGTTTGAAGCTATTTTCTGCGCTCCCCATAGGACAGCCCTAGGGCCACCCCTGAGTAACGGGGTTAATAAGGGGTGGACATACATTATGGTGTTTGAAGCTATTTTCTGCGCTCCCCATAGGACAGCCCTAGGGCCACCCCTGAGTAACGGGGTTAATAAGGGGTGGACACACATTATGGTGTTTGAAGTTATTTTCTGCGCTCCCTATAGGACAGCCCTAGGGCCACCCCTGAGTAACGGGGTTAATAAGGGGTGGACACACATTATGGTGTTTGAAGCTATTTTCTGCGCTCCCCATAGGACAGCCCTAGGGCCACCCCTGAGTAACGGGGTTAATAAGGGGTGGACATACATTATAGTGTTTGAAGCTATTTTCTGCGCTCCCTATATGACAGCCCTAGGGCCACCCCAGGGTAACGGGGTTAATAAGGGGTGGACATACATTATAGTGTTTGAAGCTATTTTCTGCGCTCCCTATATGACAGCCCTAGGGCCACCCCTGGGTAATGGGGTTAATAAGGGGAGGACATACATTATGGTGTTTGAAGCTATTTTCTGCGCCCCCTATATGACAGCCCTAGGGCCACCCCTGGGTAACGGGGTTAATAAGGGGTGGACATACATTATAGTGTTTGAAGCTATTTTCTGCGCCCCCTATATGACAGCCCTAGGGCCACCCCAGGGTAACGGGGTTAATAAGGGGTGGACATACATTATGGTGTTTGAAGCTATTTTCTGCGCTCCCTATATGACAGCCCTAGGGCCACCCCAGGGTAACGGGGTTAATAAGGGGAGGACATACATTATGGTGTTTGAAGCTATTTTCTGCGCCCCCTATATGACAGCCCTAGGGCCACCCCTGGGTAACGGGGTTAATAAGGGGTGGACACACATTATGGTGTTTGAAGCTATTTTCTGCGCCCCCTATATGACAGCCCTAGGGCCACCCCTGGGTAACGGGGTTAATAAGGGGTGGACATACATTATGGTGTTTGAAGCTATTTTCTGCGCTCCCTATATGACAGCCCTAGGGCCACCCCTGGGTAACGGGGTTAATAAGGGGTGGGCATACATTATGGTGTTTGAAGCTATTTTCTGCGCTCCCTATATGACAGCCCTAGGGCCACCCCTGGGTAACGGGGTTAATAAGGGGAGGACATACATTATGGTGTTTGAAGCTATTTTCTGCGCTCCCTATATGACAGCCCTAGGGCCGCCCCTGGGTAACGGGGTTAATAAGGGGTGGACATACATTATGGTGTTTGAAGCTATTTTCTGCGCCCCCTATATGACAGCCCTAGGGCCGCCCCTGGGTGACGGGGTTAATAAGGGGAGGACATACATTATGGTGTTTGAAGCTATTTTCTGCGCTCCCTATATGACAGCCCTAGGGCCACCCCAGGGTAACGGGGTAAATAAGGGGTGGACATACATTATGGTGTTTGAAGCTATTTTCTGCGCCCCCTATATGACAGCCCTAGGGCCACCCCTGGGTAACGGGGTTAATAAGGGGAGGACATACATTATGGTGTTTGAAGCTATTTTCTGCGCTCCCTATATGACAGCCCTAGGGCCACCCCTGGGTAACGGGGTTAATAAGGGGTGGACATACATTATGGTGTTTGAAGCCATTTTCTGCGCTCCCCATATGACAGCCCTAGGGCCACCCCTGGGTAACGGGGTTAATAAGGGGAGGACATACATTATGGTGTTTGAAGCTATTTTCTGCGCCCCCTATATGACAGCCCTAGGGCCACCCCAGGGTAACGGGGTTAATAAGGGGTGGACATACATTATGGTGTTTGAAGCTATTTTCTGCGCCCCCTATATGACAGCCCTAGGGCCACCCCTGGGTAACGGGGTTAATAAGAGGTGGACATACATTATGGTGTTTGAAGCTATTTTCTGCGCCCCCCATATGACAGCCCTAGGGCCACCCCAGGGTAACGGGGTTAATAAGGGGTGGACACACATTATAGTGTTTGAAGTTATTTTCTGCGCTCCCTATATGACAGCCCTAGGGCCGCCCCTGGGTAACGGGGTTAATAAGGGGTGGACATATATTATGGTGTTTGAAGCTATTTTCTGCGCTCCCTATATGACAGCCCTAGGGCCACCCCTGGGTAACGGGGTTAATAAGGGGAGGACATACATTATGGTGTTTGAAGCTATTTTCTGTGCTCCCTATATGACAGCCCTAGGGCCACCCCTGGGTAACGGCGTTAATAAGGGGTGGACATACATTATGGTGTTTGAAGCTATTCTCTGCGCTCCCTATATGACAGCACTAGGGCCACCCCTGGGTAACGGGGTTAATAAGGGGTGGACATACATTATGGTGTTTGAAGTTATTTTCTGTGCTCCCTATATGACAGCCCTAGGGCCACCCCTGGGTAACGGGGTTAATAAGGGGAGGACATACATTATGGTGTTTGAAGCTATTTTCTGCGCTCCCTATATGACAGCCCTAGGGCCACCCCTAGGTAACGGGGTTAATAAGGGGTGGACATACATTATGGTGTTTGAAGCTATTTTCTGCGCTCCCTATATGACAGCCCTAGGGCCGCCCCTGGGTAACGGGGTTAATAAGGGGTGGACATACATTATGGTGTTTGAAGCTATTTTCTGCGCCCCCTATATGACAGCCCTAGGGCCACCCCTGGGTAACGGGGTTAATAAGGGGTGGACACACATTATGGTGTTTGAAGCTATTTTCTGCGCTCCCTATATGACAGCCCTAGGGCCACCCCTGGGTAACGGGGTTAATAAGGGGAGGACATACATTATGGTGTTTGAAGCTATTTTCTGCGCTCCCTATATGACAGCACTAGGGCCACCCCTGGGTAACGGGGTTAATAAGGGGAGGACATACATTATGGTGTTTGAAGCTATTTTCTGCGCTCCCTATATGACAGCCCTAGGGCCACCCCTGGGTAACGGGGTTAATAAGGGGAGGACATACATTATGGTGTTTGAAGCTATTTTCTGCGCTCCCTATATGAGAGCCCTAGGGCCACCCCTGGGTAACGGGGTTAATAAGGGGAGGACATACATTATGGTGTTTGAAGCTATTTTCTGCGCTCCCTATATGACAGCCTAGGGCCACCCCTAGGTAACGGGGTTAATAAAGGGTGGACATACATTATATTGTTTGAAGCTATTTTCTGCGCCCCCTATATGACAGCCCTAGGGCCACCCCTGGGTAACGGGGATAATAAGGGGTGGACATACATTATGGTGTTTGAAGATATTTTCTGCGCCCCCTATATGACAGCCCTAGGGCCACCCCTGGGTAACAGGGTTAATAAGGGGTGGACATACATTATGGTGTTTGAAGCTATTTTCTGCGCCCCCTATATGACAGCCCTAGGGCCACCCCAGGGTAACGGGGTTAATAAGGGGTGGACATACATTATGGTGTTTGAAGCTATTTTCTGCGCCCCCTATATGACAGCCCTAGGGCCGCCCCTGGGTAACGGGGTTAATAAGGGGAGGACATACATTATCGTGTTTGAAGCTATTCTCTGCGCCCCCTATATGACAGCCCCAGGGCCACCCCAGGGTAACGGGGTTAATAAGGGGTGGACATACATTATGGTGTTTGAAGCTATTCTCTGCGCTCCCTATATGACAGCCCTAGGGCCGCCCCAGGGTAACGGGGTTAATAAGGGGTGGACATACATTATGGTGTTTGAAGCTATTTTCTGCGCCCCCTATATGACAGCCCCAGGGCCACCCCAGGGTAACGGGGTTAATAAGGGGTGGACATACATTATGGTGTTTGAAGCTATTTTCTGCGCCCCCTATATGACAGCCCTAGAGCCACCCCTGGGTGACGGGGTTAATAAGGGGAGGACATACATTATAGTGTTTGAAGCTATTTTCTGCGCTCTCTATATGACAGCCCTAGGGCCACCCCTGGGTAACGGGGTTAATAAGGGGTGGACATAGATTATGGTGTTTGAAGCTATTTTCTGCGCTCCCTATATGACAGCCCTAGGGCCACCCCTGGGTGACGGGGTTAATAAGGGGTGGACATACATTATGGTGTTTGAAGCTATTTTCTGCGCTCCCTATATGACAGCCCTAGGGCCACCCCTGAGTAACGGGGTTAATAAGGGGTGGACACACATTATGGTGTTTGAAGCTATTTTCTGCGCTCCCCATAGGACAGCCCTAGGGCCACCCCTGAGTAACGGGGTTAATAAGGGGTGGACATACATTATGGTGTTTGAAGCTATTTTCTGCGCTCCCCATAGGACAGCCCTAGGGCCACCCCTGAGTAACGGGGTTAATAAGGGGTGGACACACATTATGGTGTTTGAAGTTATTTTCTGCGCTCCCTATAGGACAGCCCTAGGGCCACCCCTGAGTAACGGGGTTAATAAGGGGTGGACACACATTATGGTGTTTGAAGCTATTTTCTGCGCTCCCCATAGGACAGCCCTAGGGCCACCCCTGAGTAACGGGGTTAATAAGGGGTGGACACACATTATGGTGTTTGAAGCTATTTTCTCCGCTCCCTATATGACAGCCCTAGGGCCACCCCAGGGTGACGGGGTTAATAAGGGGTGGACACACATTATAGTGTTTGAAGCTATTTTCTGCGCTCTCTATATGACAGCCCTAGGGCCACCCCTGGGTAACGGGGTTAATAAGGGGTGGACATACATTATGGTGTTTGAAGCTATTTTCTGCGCTCCCTATATGACAGCCCTAGGGCCACCCCTGGGTAACGGGGTTAATAAGGGGTGGACATATATTATGGTGTTTGAAGCTATTTTCTGCGCTCCCTATATGACAGCCCTAGGGCCACCCCTGGGTAACGGGGTTAATAAGGGGTGGACATACATTATAGTGTTTGAAGCTATTTTCTGCGCTCCCTATATGACAGCCCTAGGGCCACCCCAGGGTAACGGGGTTAATAAGGGGTGGACATACATTATAGTGTTTGAAGCTATTTTCTGCGCTCCCTATATGACAGCCCTAGGGCCACCCCTGGGTAATGGGGTTAATAAGGGGAGGACATACATTATGGTGTTTGAAGCTATTTTCTGCGCCCCCTATATGACAGCCCTAGGGCCACCCCTGGGTAACGGGGTTAATAAGGGGTGGACATACATTATAGTGTTTGAAGCTATTTTCTGCGCCCCCTATATGACAGCCCTAGGGCCACCCCAGGGTAACGGGGTTAATAAGGGGTGGACATACATTATGGTGTTTGAAGCTATTTTCTGCGCTCCCTATATGACAGCCCTAGGGCCACCCCAGGGTAACGGGGTTAATAAGGGGAGGACATACATTATGGTGTTTGAAGCTATTTTCTGCGCCCCCTATATGACAGCCCTAGGGCCACCCCTGGGTAACGGGGTTAATAAGGGGTGGACACACATTATGGTGTTTGAAGCTATTTTCTGCGCCCCCTATATGACAGCCCTAGGGCCACCCCTGGGTAACGGGGTTAATAAGGGGTGGACATACATTATGGTGTTTGAAGCTATTTTCTGCGCTCCCTATATGACAGCCCTAGGGCCACCCCTGGGTAACGGGGTTAATAAGGGGTGGGCATACATTATGGTGTTTGAAGCTATTTTCTGCGCTCCCTATATGACAGCCCTAGGGCCACCCCTGGGTAACGGGGTTAATAAGGGGAGGACATACATTATGGTGTTTGAAGCTATTTTCTGCGCTCCCTATATGACAGCCCTAGGGCCGCCCCTGGGTAACGGGGTTAATAAGGGGTGGACATACATTATGGTGTTTGAAGCTATTTTCTGCGCCCCCTATATGACAGCCCTAGGGCCGCCCCTGGGTGACGGGGTTAATAAGGGGAGGACATACATTATGGTGTTTGAAGCTATTTTCTGCGCTCCCTATATGACAGCCCTAGGGCCACCCCAGGGTAACGGGGTAAATAAGGGGTGGACATACATTATGGTGTTTGAAGCTATTTTCTGCGCCCCCTATATGACAGCCCTAGGGCCACCCCTGGGTAACGGGGTTAATAAGGGGAGGACATACATTATGGTGTTTGAAGCTATTTTCTGCGCTCCCTATATGACAGCCCTAGGGCCACCCCTGGGTAACGGGGTTAATAAGGGGTGGACATACATTATGGTGTTTGAAGCCATTTTCTGCGCTCCCCATATGACAGCCCTAGGGCCACCCCTGGGTAACGGGGTTAATAAGGGGAGGACATACATTATGGTGTTTGAAGCTATTTTCTGCGCCCCCTATATGACAGCCCTAGGGCCACCCCAGGGTAACGGGGTTAATAAGGGGTGGACATACATTATGGTGTTTGAAGCTATTTTCTGCGCCCCCTATATGACAGCCCTAGGGCCACCCCTGGGTAACGGGGTTAATAAGAGGTGGACATACATTATGGTGTTTGAAGCTATTTTCTGCGCCCCCCATATGACAGCCCTAGGGCCACCCCAGGGTAACGGGGTTAATAAGGGGTGGACACACATTATAGTGTTTGAAGTTATTTTCTGCGCTCCCTATATGACAGCCCTAGGGCCACCCCTGGGTAACGGGGTTAATAAGGGGTGGACACACATTATGGTGTTTGAAGCTATTTTCTGCGCCCCCCATATGACAGCCCTAGGGCCACCCCAGGGTAACGGGGTTAATAAGGGGTGGACATACATTATGGTGTTTGAAGCTATTTTCTGCGCCCCCTATATGACAGCCCTAGGGCCACCCCTGGGTAACGGGGTTAATAAGAGGTGGACATACATTATGGTGTTTGAAGCTATTTTCTGCGCCCCCCATATGACAGCCCTAGGGCCACCCCTGGGTAACGGGGTTAATAAGGGGTGGACATATATTATGGTGTTTGAAGCTATTTTCTGCGCCCCCTATATGACAGCCCTAGGGCCACCCCTGGGTAACGGGGTTAATAAGGGGTGGACATACATTATAGTGTTTGAAGTTATTTTCTGCGCTCCCTATATGACAGCCCTAGGGCCGCCCCTGGGTAACGGGGTTAATAAGGGGTGGACATACATTATGGTGTTTGAAGCTATTTTCTGCGCCCCCTATATGACAGCCCTAGGGCCGCCCCTGGGTAACGGGGTTAATAAGGGGAGGACATACATTATGGTGTTTGAAGCTATTCTCTGCGCCCCCTATATGACAGCCCCAGGGCCACCCCAGGGTAACGGGGTTAATAAGGGGAGGACATACATTATGGTGTTTGAAGCTATTCTCTGCGCTCCCTATATGACAGCCCTAGGGCCGCCCCAGGGTAACGGGGTTAATAAGGGGTGGACATACATTATGGTGTTTGAAGCTATTTTCTGCGCCCCCTATATGACAGCCCCAGGGCCACCCCAGGGTAACGGGGTTAATAAGGGGTGGACATACATTATGGTGTTTGAAGCTATTTTCTGCGCCCCCTATGTGACAGCCCTAGAGCCACCCCTGGGTGACGGGGTTAATAAGGGGAGGACATACATTATAGTGTTTGAAGCTATTTTCTGCGCTCTCTATATGACAGCCCTAGGGCCACCCCTGGGTAACGGGGTTAATAAGGGGTGGACATACATTATGGTGTTTGAAGCTATTTTCTGCGCTCCCTATATGACAGCCCTAGGGCCAGGGTGACGGGGTTAATAAGGGGTGGACATACATTATGGTGTTTGAAGCTATTTTCTGCGCTCCCTATATGACAGCCCTAGGGCCACCCCTGAGTAACGGGGTTAATAAGGGGTGGACACACATTATGGTGTTTGAAGCTATTTTCTGCGCTCCCCATAGGACAGCCCTAGGGCCACCCCTGAGTAACGGGGTTAATAAGGGGTGGACATACATTATGGTGTTTGAAGCTATTTTCTGCGCTCCCCATAGGACAGCCCTAGGGCCACCCCTGAGTAACGGGGTTAATAAGGGGTGGACACACATTATGGTGTTTGAAGTTATTTTCTGCGCTCCCTATAGGACAGCCCTAGGGCCACCCCTGAGTAACGGGGTTAATAAGGGGTGGACACACATTATGGTGTTTGAAGCTATTTTCTGCGCTCCCCATAGGACAGCCCTAGGGCCACCCCTGAGTAACGGGGTTAATAAGGGGTGGACACACATTATGGTGTTTGAAGCTATTTTCTCCGCTCCCTATATGACAGCCCTAGGGCCACCCCAGGGTGACGGGGTTAATAAGGGGTGGACACACATTATAGTGTTTGAAGCTATTTTCTGCGCTCTCTATATGACAGTCCTAGGGCCACCCCTGGGTAACGGGGTTAATAAGGGGTGGACATACATTATGGTGTTTGAAGCTATTTTCTGCGCTCCCTATATGACAGCCCTAGGGCCACCCCTGGGTAACGGGGTTAATAAGGGGTGGACATACATTATGGTGTTTGAAGCTATTTTCTGCGCTCCCTATATGACAGCCCTAGGGCCACCCCTGGGTAACGGGGTTAATAAGGGGTGGACATACATTATAGTGTTTGAAGCTATTTTCTGCGCTCCCTATATGACAGCCCTAGGGCCACCCCAGGGTAACGGGGTTAATAAGGGGTGGACATACATTATAGTGTTTGAAGCTATTTTCTGCGCTCCCTATATGACAGCCCTAGGGCCACCCCTGGGTAATGGGGTTAATAAGGGGAGGACATACATTATGGTGTTTGAAGCTATTTTCTGCGCCCCCTATATGACAGCCCTAGGGCCACCCCTGGGTAACGGGGTTAATAAGGGGTGGACATACATTATAGTGTTTGAAGCTATTTTCTGCGCCCCCTATATGACAGCCCTAGGGCCACCCCAGGGTAACGGGGTTAATAAGGGGTGGACATACATTATGGTGTTTGAAGCTATTTTCTGCGCTCCCTATATGACAGCCCTAGGGCCACCCCAGGGTAACGGGGTTAATAAGGGGAGGACATACATTATGGTGTTTGAAGCTATTTTCTGCGCCCCCTATATGACAGCCCTAGGGCCACCCCTGGGTAACGGGGTTAATAAGGGGTGGACACACATTATGGTGTTTGAAGCTATTTTCTGCGCCCCCTATATGACAGCCCTAGGGCCACCCCTGGGTAACGGGGTTAATAAGGGGTGGACATACATTATGGTGTTTGAAGCTATTCTCTGCGCTCCCTATATGACAGCCCTAGGGCCACCCCTGGGTAACGGGGTTAATAAGGGGTGGGCATACATTATGGTGTTTGAAGCTATTTTCTGCGCTCCCTATATGACAGCCCTAGGGCCACCCCTGGGTAACGGGGTTAATAAGGGGAGGACATACATTATGGTGTTTGAAGCTATTTTCTGCGCTCCCTATATGACAGCCCTAGGGCCGCCCCTGGGTAACGGGGTTAATAAGGGGTGGACATACATTATGGTGTTTGAAGCTATTTTCTGCGCCCCCTATATGACAGCCCTAGGGCCGCCCCTGGGTGACGGGGTTAATAAGGGGAGGACATACATTATGGTGTTTGAAGCTATTTTCTGCGCTCCCTATATGACAGCCCTAGGGCCACCCCAGGGTAACGGGGTAAATAAGGGGTGGACATACATTATGGTGTTTGAAGCTATTTTCTGCGCCCCCTATATGACAGCCCTAGGGCCACCCCTGGGTAACGGGGTTAATAAGGGGAGGACATACATTATGGTGTTTGAAGCTATTTTCTGCGCTCCCTATATGACAGCCCTAGGGCCACCCCTGGGTAACGGGGTTAATAAAGGGTGGACATACATTATGGTGTTTGAAGCCATTTTCTGCGCCCCCCATATGACAGCCCTAGGGCCACCCCTGGGTAACGGGGTTAATAAGGGGAGGACATACATTATGGTGTTTGAAGCTATTTTCTGCGCCCCCTATATGACAGCCCTAGGGCCACCCCTGGGTAACGGGGTTAATAAGGGGTGGACATACATTATAGTGTTTGAAGTTATTTTCTGCGCTCCCTATATGACAGCCCTAGGGCCGCCCCTGGGTAACGGGGTTAATAAGGGGTGGACATACATTATGGTGTTTGAAGCTATTTTCTGCGCCCCCTATATGACAGACCTAGGGCCGCCCCTGGGTAACGGGGTTAATAAGGGGAGGACATACATTATGGTGTTTGAAGCTATTCTCTGCGCCCCCTATATGACAGCCCCAGGGCCACCCCAGGGTAACGGGGTTAATAAGGGGTGGACATACATTATGGTGTTTGAAGCTATTCTCTGCGCTCCCTATATGACAGCCCTAGGGCCGCCCCAGGGTAACGGGGTTAATAAGGGGTGGACATACATTATGGTGTTTGAAGCTATTTTCTGCGCCCCCTATATGACAGCCCCAGGGCCGCCCCAGGGTAACGGGGTTAATAAGGGGTGGACATACATTATGGTGTTTGAAGCTATTTTCTGCGCCCCCTATGTGACAGCCCTAGAGCCACCCCTGGGTGACGGGGTTAATAAGGGGAGGACATACATTATAGTGTTTGAAGCTATTTTCTGCGCTCTCTATATGACAGCCCTAGGGCCACCCCTGGGTAACGGGGTTAATAAGGGGTGGACATACATTATGGTGTTTGAAGCTATTTTCTGCGCTCCCTATATGACAGCCCTAGGGCCACCCCTGGGTGACGGGGTTAATAAGGGGTGGACATACATTATGGTGTTTGAAGCTATTTTCTGCGCTCCCTATATGACAGCCCTAGGGCCACCCCTGAGTAACGGGGTTAATAAGGGGTGGACACACATTATGGTGTTTGAAGCTATTTTCTGCGCTCCCCATAGGACAGCCCTAGGGCCACCCCTGAGTAACGGGGTTAATAAGGGGTGGACATACATTATGGTGTTTGAAGCTATTTTCTGCGCTCCCCATAGGACAGCCCTAGGGCCACCCCTGAGTAACGGGGTTAATAAGGGGTGGACACACATTATGGTGTTTGAAGTTATTTTCTGCGCTCCCTATAGGACAGCCCTAGGGCCACCCCTGAGTAACGGGGTTAATAAGGGGTGGACACACATTATGGTGTTTGAAGCTATTTTCTGCGCTCCCCATAGGACAGCCCTAGGGCCACCCCTGAGTAACGGGGTTAATAAGGGGTGGACACACATTATGGTGTTTGAAGCTATTTTCTCCGCTCCCTATATGACAGCCCTAGGGCCACCCCAGGGTGACGGGGTTAATAAGGGGTGGACACACATTATAGTGTTTGAAGCTATTTTCTGCGCTCTCTATATGACAGCCCTAGGGCCACCCCGGGGTAACGGGGTTAATAAGGGGTGGACATACATTATGGTGTTTGAAGCTATTTTCTGCGCTCCCTATATGACAGCCCTAGGGCCACCCCTGGGTAACGGGGTTAATAAGGGGTGGACATACATTATGGTGTTTGAAGCTATTTTCTGCGCTCCCTATATGACAGCCCTAGGGTCACCCCTGGGTAACGGGGTTAATAAGGGGTGGATATACATTATAGTGTTTGAAGCTATTTTCTGCGCTCCCTATATGACAGCCCTGGGGCCACCCCAGGGTAACGGGGTTAATAAGGGGTGGACATACATTATAGTGTTTGAAGCTATTTTCTGCGCTCCCTATATGACAGCCCTAGGGCCACCCCTGGGTAATGGGGTTAATAAGGGGAGGACATACATTATGGTGTTTGAAGCTATTTTCTGCGCCCCCCTATATGACAGCCCTAGGGCCACCCCTGGGTAACGGGGTTAATAAGGGGGTGGACATACATTATAGTGTTTGAAGCTATTTTCTGCGCCCCCTATATGACAGCCCTAGGGCCACCCCAGGGTAACGGGGTTAATAAGGGGTGGACATACATTATGGTGTTTGAAGCTATTTTCTGCGCTCCCTATATGACAGCCCTAGGGCCACCCCAGGGTAACGGGGTTAATAAGGGGAGGACATACATTATGGTGTTTGAAGCTATTTTCTGCGCCCCCTATATGACAGCCCTAGGGCCACCCCTGGGTAACGGGGTTAATAAGGGGTGGACACACATTATGGTGTTTGAAGCTATTTTCTGCGCCCCCTATATGACAGCCCTAGGGCCACCCCTGGGTAACGGGGTTAATAAGGGGTGGACATACATTATGGTGTTTGAAGCTATTTTCTGCGCTCCCTATATGACAGCCCTAGGGCCACCCCTGGGTAACGGGGTTAATAAGGGGTGGGCATACATTATGGTGTTTGAAGCTATTTTCTGCGCTCCCTATATGACAGCCCTAGGGCCACCCCTGGGTAACGGGGTTAATAAGGGGAGGACATACATTATGGTGTTTGAAGCTATTTTCTGCGCTCCCTATATGACAGCCCTAGGGCCGCCCCTGGGTAACGGGGTTAATAAGGGGTGGACATACATTATGGTGTTTGAAGCTATTTTCTGCGCCCCCTATATGACAGCCCTAGGGCCGCCCCTGGGTGACGGGGTTAATAAGGGGAGGACATACATTATGGTGTTTGAAGCTATTTTCTGCGCTCCCTATATGACAGCCCTAGGGCCACCCCAGGGTAACGGGGTAAATAAGGGGTGGACATACATTATGGTGTTTGAAGCTATTTTCTGCGCCCCCTATATGACAGCCCTAGGGCCACCCCTGGGTAACGGGGTTAATAAGGGGAGGACGTACATTATGGTGTTTGAAGCTATTTTCTGCGCTCCCTATATGACAGCCCTAGGGCCACCCCTGGGTAACGGGGTTAATAAAGGGTGGACATACATTATGGTGTTTGAAGCCATTTTCTGCGCCCCCCATATGACAGCCCTAGGGCCACCCCTGGGTAACGGGGTTAATAAGGGGAGGACATACATTATGGTGTTTGAAGCTATTTTCTGCGCCCCCTATATGACAGCCCTAGGGCCACCCCAGGGTAACGGGGTTAATAAGGGGTGGACATACATTATGGTGTTTGAAGCTATTTTCTGCGCCCCCTATATGACAGCCCTAGGGCCACCCCTGGGTAACGGGGTTAATAAGAGGTGGACATACATTATGGTGTTTGAAGCTATTTTCTGCGCCCCCCATATGACAGCCCTAGGGCCACCCCAGGGTAACGGGGTTAATAAGGGGTGGACACACATTATAGTGTTTGAAGTTATTTTCTGCGCTCCCTATATGACAGCCCTAGGGCCGCCCCTGGGTAACGGGGTTAATAAGGGGTGGACATACATTATGGTGTTTGAAGCTATTTTCTGCGCCCCCTATATGACAGCCCTAGGGCCGCCCCTGGGTGACGGGGTTAATAAGGGGAGGACATACATTATGGTGTTTGAAGCTATTTTCTGCGCCCCCTATATGACAGCCCTAGGGCCACCCCTGGGTAACGGGGTTAATAAGGGGTGGACATACATTATAGTGTTTGAAGTTATTTTCTGCGCTCCCTATATGACAGCCCTAGGGCCGCCCCTGGGTAACGGGGTTAATAAGGGGTGGACATACATTATGGTGTTTGAAGCTATTTTCTGCGCTCCCTATATGACAGCCCTAGGGCCACCCCTGGGTAACGGGGTTAATAAGGGGTGGACATACATTATGGTGTTTGAAGCTATTTTCTGCGCCCCCTATATGACAGCCCTAGGGCCACCCCTGGGTAACGGGGTTAATAAGGGGAGGACATACATTATGGTGTTTGAAGCTATTTTCTGCGCCCCCTATATGACAGCCCTAGGGCCACCCCAGGGTAACGGGGTTAATAAGGGGTGGACATACATTATGGTGTTTGAAGCTATTTTCTGCGCCCCCTATATGACAGCCCTAGGGCCACCCCTGGGTAACGGGGTTAATAAGAGGTGGACATACATTATGGTGTTTGAAGCTATTTTCTGCGCCCCCCATATGACAGCCCTAGGGCCACCCCAGGGTAACGGGGTTAATAAGGGGTGGACACACATTATAGTGTTTGAAGCTATTTTCTGCGCTCCCTATATGACAGCCCTAGGGCCACCCCAGGGTAACGGGGTTAATAAGGGGTGGACATACATTATGGTGTTTGAAGCTATTTTCTGCGCTCCCTATATGACAGCCCTAGGGCCACCCCTGGGTAACGGGGTTAATAAGGGGTGGACATACATTATGGTGTTTGAAGCCATTTTCTGCGCTCCCTATATGACAGCCCTAGGGCCACCCCTGGGTAACGGGGTTAATAAGGGGTGGACATACATTATGGTGTTTGAAGCTATTTTCTGCGCCCCCTATATGACAGCCCTAGGGCCACCCCTGGGTAACGGGGTTAATAAGAGGTGGACATACATTATGGTGTTTGAAGCTATTTTCTGCGCCCCCCATATGACAGCCCTAGGGCCACCCCTGGGTAACGGGGTTAATAATGGGTGGACACACATTATGGTGTTTGAAGCTATTTTCTGCGCTCCCTATATGACAGCCCTAGGGCCACCCCTGGGTAACGGGGTTAATAAGGGGTGGACATACATTATGGTGTTTGAAGCTATTTTCTGCGCTCCCTATATGACAGCCCTAGGGCCACCCCTAGGTAACGGGGTTAATAAGGGGTGGACATACATTATGGTGTTTGAAGCTATTTTCTGCGCCCCCTATATGACAGCCCTAGGGCCACCCCTGGGTAACGGGGTTAATAAGGGGTGGACATACATTATGGTGTTTGAAGCTATTTTCTGCGCCCCCTATATGACAGCCCCAGGGCCACCCCTGGGTAACGGGGTTAATAAGGGGAGGACATACATTATGGTGTTTGAAGCTATTTTCTGCGCTCCCTATATGACAGCCCTAGGGCCACCCCTGGGTAACGGGGTTAATAAGGGGAGGACATACATTATGGTGTTTGAAGCTATTTTCTGCGCCCCCTATATGACAGCCCTAGGGCCACCCCTGGGTAACGGGGTTAATAAGGGGAGGACATACATTATGGTGTTTGAAGCTATTTTCTGCGCTCCCTATATGACAGCCCTAGGGCCACCCCTGAGTAACGGGGTTAATAAGGGGAGGACATACATTATGGTGTTTGAAGCTATTTTCTGCGCTCCCTATATGACAGCCCTAGGGCCACCCCTGGGTAACGGGGTTAATAAGGGGTGGACACACATTATGGTGTTTGAAGCTATTT
Organism: Meconema thalassinum; assembly: GCA_946902985.2. NCBI lineage: Eukaryota > Metazoa > Arthropoda > Insecta > Orthoptera > Tettigoniidae > Meconema > Meconema thalassinum. Next base: position 152,712,943 of record OX336397.1, read on the forward strand.
TCTGCGCCCCCTATATGGCAGCACCAGGGCCACCCCTGGGTAACGGGGTTAATAAGGGGTGGACACACATTATGGTGTTTGAAGCTATTTTCTGCGCTCCCTATATGACAGCCCTAGGGCCACCCCTGGGTAACGGGGTTAATAAGGGGTGGACATACATTATGGTGTTTGAAGATATTTTCTGCGCCCCCTATATGACAGCCCCAGGGCCACCCCTGGGTAACGGGGTTAATAAGGGGTGGACATACAGTATGGTGTTTGAAGCTATTTTCTGCGCCCCCTATACGACAGCCCTAGGGCCACCCCTGGGTAACGGGGTTAATAAGGGGAGGACATACATTATGGTGTTTGAAGCTATTTTCTGCGCTCCCTATATGACAGCCCTAGGGCCACCCCTGGGTATCGGGGTTAATAAGGGGTGGACATACATTATGGTGTTTGAAGCTATTTTCTGCGCTCCCTATATGACAGCCCTAGGGCCACCCCTGGGTAACGGGGTTAATAAGGGGAGGACATACATTATGGTGTTTGAAGCTATTTTCTGCGCTCCCTATATGACAGCCCTAGGGCCACCCCTGGGTAACGGGGTTAATAAGGGGTGGACATACATTATGGTGTTTGAAGCTATTTTCTGCGCTCCCTATATGACAGCCCTAGGGCCACCCCTGGGTAACGGGGTTAATAAGGGGTGGACATACATTAAGGTGATTGAAGCTATTTTCTGCGCTCCCTATATGACAGCCCTAGGGCCACCCCTGGTAACGGGGTTAATAAGGGGTGGACATACATTATGGTGTTTGAAGCTATTTTCTGCGCTCCCTATATGACAGCCCTAGGGCCACCCCTGGGTAACGGGGTTAATAAGGGGTGGACATACATTATGGTGTTTGAAGCTATTTTCTGCGCTCCCTATATGACAGCCCTAGGGCCACCCCTGGGTAACGGGGTTAATAAGGGGTGGACATACATTATGGTGTTTGAAGCTATTTTCTGCGCTCTCTATATGACAGCACTAGGGCCACCCCTGGGTAACGGGGTTAATAAGGGGTGGACATACATTATGGTGTTTGAAGCTATTTTCTGCGCCCCCTATATGACAGCCCTAGGGCCACCCCAGGGTAACGGGGTTAATAAGGGGTGGACATACATTATGGTGTTTGAAGCTATTTTCTGCGCCCCCTATATGACAGCCCTAGGGCCACCCCTGGGTAACGGGGTTAATAAGGGGTGGACATACATTATGGTGTTTGAAGCTATTTTCTGCGCTCCCTATATGACAGCCCTAGGGCCACCCCTGGGTAACGGGGTTAATAAGGGGTGGACATACATTATGGTGTTTGAAGCTATTTTCTGCGCCCCCTATATGACAGCCCTAGGGCCACCCCAGGGTAACGGGGTTAATAAGGGGTGGACATACATTATGGTGTTTGTAGCTATTTTCTGCGCCCCCTATATGACAGCCCTAGGGCCGCCCCTGGGTAACGGGGTTAATAAGGGGTGGACATACATTATGGTGTTTGAAGCTATTTTCTGCGCTCCCTATATGACAGCCCTAGGGCCACCCCTGGGTAACGGGGTTAATAAGGGGTGGACATACATTATGGTGTTTGAAGCTATTTTCTGCGCTCCCTATATGACAGCCCTAGGGCCACCCCTGGGTAACGGGGTTAATAAGGGGTGGACACACATTATGGTGTTTGAAGCTATTTTCTGCGCCCCCTATATGACAGCCCTAGGGCCACCCCTGGGTAACGGGGTTAATAAGGGGAGGACATACATTACGGTGTTTGAAGCTATTTTCTGCGCCCCTGTATGACAGCCCTAGGGCCACCCCTGGGTAACGGGGTTAATAAGGGGTGGACACACATTATGGTGTTTGAAGCTATTTTCTGCGCCCCTGTATGACAGCCCTAGGGCCACCCCAGGGTAACGGGGTTAATAAGGTGTGGACATACATTACGGTGTTTGAAGCTATTTTCTGCGCTCCCTATATGACAGCCCTAGGGCCACCCCAGGGTAACGGGGTTAATAAGGGGTGGACATACATTATGGTGTTTGAAGCTATTTTCTGCGCTCCCTATATGATAGCCCTAGGGCCACCCCTGGGTAACGGGGTTAATAAGGGGTGGTCATACATTATGGTGTTTGAAGCTATTTTCTGCGCCCCCTGTATGACAGCCCTAGGGCCACCCCTGGGTAACGGGGTTAATAAGGGGTGGACATACATTATGGTGTTTGAAGCTATTTTCTGCGCTCCCTATATGACAGCCCTAGGGCCACCCCAGGGTAACGGGGTTAATAAGGGGAGGACATACATTATGGTGTTTGAAGCTATTTTCTGCGCCCCCTATATGACAGCCCTAGGGCCACCCCTGGGTAACGGGGTTAATAAGGGGTGGACATACATTATGGTGTTTGAAGCTATTTTCTGCGCTCCCTATATGACAGCCCTAGGGCCACCCCTGGGTAACGGGGTTAATAAGGGGTGGACATACATTATATTGTTTGAAGCTATTTTCTGCGCTCCCAATATGACAGCCCTAGGACCACCCCTGGGTAACGGGGTTAATAAGGGGAGGACATACATTATGGTGTTTGAAGCTATTTTCTGCGCCCCCTATATGACAGCCCTAGGGCCGCCCCTGTGTGATGGGGTTAATAAGGGGTGGACATATATTATGGTGTTTGAAGCTATTTTCTGCGCTCCCTATATGACAGCCCTAGGGCCACCCCTGGGTAACGGGGTTAATAAGGGGAGGACATACATTATGGTGTTTGAAGCTATTTTCTGCGCCCCCTATATGACAGCCCTAGGGCCACCCCTGAGTAACGGGGTTAATAAGGGGTGGACATACATTATGGTGTTTGAAGCAATTTTCTGCGCTCCCTATATGACAGCCCTAGGGCCACCCCTGGGTAACGGGGTTAATAAGGGGTGGACATACATTATGCTGTTTGAAGCTATTCTCTGCGCTCCCTATATGACAGCCCTAGGGCCACCCCTGGGTAACGGGGTTAATAAGGGGTGGACATACATTATGCTGTTTGAAGCTATTCTCTGCGCTCCCTATATGACAGCCCTAGGGCCACCCCTGGGTAACGGGGTTAATAAGGGGTGGACATACATTATGCTGTTTGAAGCTATTTTCTGCGCCCCCTATATGACAGCCCTAGGGCCACCCCTGGGTAACGGGGTTAATAAGGGGTGGACATACATTATGGTGTTTGAAGCTATTTTCTGCGCTCCCTATATGACAGCCCTAGGGCCGCCCCTGGGTAACGGGGTTAATAAGGGGTGGACATACATTATAGTGTTCGAAGCTATTTTCTGCGCTCCCTATATGACAGCCCCAGGGCCACCCCTGGGTAACGGGGTTAATAAGGGGTGGACATACATTATGGTGTTTGAAGCTATTTTCTGCGCCCCCTATATGACATCCCTAGGGCCACCCCTGTGTAACGGGGTTAATAAGGGGTGGACATACATTATGGTGTTTGAAGCTATTTTCTGCGCCCCCTATATGACAGCCCTAGGGCCACCCCTGGGTAACGGGGTTAATAAGGGGTGGACATACATTATGGTGTTTGAAGCTATTTTCTGCGCCCCCTATATGACAGCCCTAGGGCCACCCCTGGGTAACGGGGTTAATAAGGGGTGGACATACATTATGGTGTTTGAAGCTATTTTCTGCGCTCTCTATATGACAGCCCTAGGGCCACCCCTGGGTAACGGGGTTAATAAGGGGTGGTCATACATTATGGTGTTTGAAGCTATTTTCTGCGCCCCCTATATGACAGCCCCAGGGCCACCCCTGGGTAACGGGGTTAATAAGGGGTGGACATACATTATGGTGTTTGAAGCTATTTTCAGCGCTCTCTATATGACAGCCCTAGGGCCACCCCTGGGTAACGGGGTTAATAAGGGGTGGACATACATTATGGTGTTTGAAGCTATTTTCTGCGCTCCCTATATGACAGCCCTAGGGCCACCCCTGGGTAACGGGGTTAATAAGGGGTGGACATACATTATGGTGTTTGAAGTTATTTTCTGCGCCCCCTATATGACAGCCCTAGGGCCACCCCTGGGTAACGGGGTTAATAAGGGGTGGACATACATTATGGTGTTTGAAGCTATTTTCTGCGCTCCCTATATGACAGCCCTATGGCCACCCCTGGGTAACGGGGTTAATAAGGGGTGGACATACATTATGGTGTTTGAAGCTATTTTCTGCGCCCCCTATATGACAGCCCTAGGGCCACCCCTGGGTAACGGGGTTAATAAGGGGTGGACATACATTATGGTGTTTGAAGCTATTTTCTGCGCTCCCTATATGACAGCCCTAGGGCCACCCCTGGGTAACGGGGTTAATAAGGGGTGGACATACATTATGGTGTTTGAAGTTATTTTCTGCGCCCCCTATATGACAGCCCTAGGGCCACCCCTGGGTAACGGGGTTAATAAGGGGTGGACATACATTATGGTGTTTGAAGCTATTTTCTGCGCTCCCTATATGACAGCCCTAGGGCCACCCCTGGGTAACGGGGTTAATAAGGGGTGGACATACATTATGGTGTTTGAAGCTATTTTCTGCGCCCCCTATATGACAGCCCTAGGGCCACCCCTGGGTAACGGGGTTAATAAGGGGTGGACATACATTATGGTGTTTGAAGCTATTTTCTGCGCCCCCTATATGACAGCCCTAGGGCCACCCCAGGGTAACGGGGTTAATAAGGGGTGGACATACATTATGGTGTTTGAAGCTATTTTCTGCGCTCCCTATATGACAGCCCTAGGGCCACCCCTGGGTAACGGGGTTAATAAGGGGTGGACATACATTATATTGTTTGAAGCTATTTTCTGCGCCCCCTATATGACAGCCCTAGAGCCACCCCTGGGTAACGGGGTTAATAAGGGGAGGACATACATTATGGTGTTTGAAGCTATTTTCTGCGCTCCCTATATGACAGCCCTAGGGCCACCCCTGGGTAACGGGGTTAATAAGGGGTGGACATACATTATTGTGTTTGAAGCTATTTTCTGCGCTCCCTGTATGACAGCCCTAGGGCCACCCCTGAGTAACGGGGTTAATAAGGGGTGGACATACATTATGGTGTTTGAAGCTATTTTCTGCGCTCCCTATATGACAGCCCTAGGGCCACCCCAGGGTATCGGGGTTAATAAGGGGTGGACATACATTATGGTGTTTGAAGCTATTTTCTGCGCTCCCTATATGACAGCCCTAGGGCCACCCCTGAGTAACGGGGTTAATAAGGGGTGGACATACATTATGGTGTTTGAAGCTATTTTCTGCGCTCCCTATATGACAGCCCTAGGGCCACCCCAGGGTAACGGGGTTAATAAGGGGTGGACATACATTATGGTGTTTGAAGCTATTTTCTGCGCTCCCTATATGACAGCCCTAGGGCCACCCCTGAGTAACGGGGTTAATAAGGGGTGGACATACATTATGGTGTTTGAAGCTATTTTCTGCGCTCCCTATATGACAGCCCTAGGGCCACCCCTGGGTAACGGGGTTAATAAGGGGTGGACATACATTATGGTGTTTGAAGCTATTTTCTGCGCTCCCTATATGACAGCCCTAGGGCCACCGCTGGGTAACGGGGTTAATAAGGGGTGGACATACATTATGGTGTTTGAAGCTATTTTCTGCGCTCCCTATATGACAGCCCTAGGGCCGCCCCTGGGTAACGGGGTTAATAAGGGGTGGACATACATTATGGTGTTTGAAGCTATTTTCTGCGCTCCCTATATGACAGCCCTAGGGCCACCCCTGGGTAACGGGGTTAATAAGGGGTGGACATACATTATGCTGTTTGAAGCTATTCTCTGCGCTCCCTATATGACAGCCCTAGGGCCACCCCTGGGTAACGGGGTTAATAAGGGGTGGACATACATTATGCTGTTTGAAGCTATTTTCTGCGCCCCCTATATGACAGCCCTAGGGCCACCCCTGGGTAACGGGGTTAATAAGGGGTGGACATACATTATGGTGTTTGAAGCTATTTTCTGCGCTCCCTATATGACAGCCCTAGGGCCGCCCCTGGGTAACGGGGTTAATAAGGGGTGGACATACATTATAGTGTTCGAAGCTATTTTCTGCGCTCCCTATATGACAGCCCCAGGGCCACCCCTGGGTAACGGGGTTAATAAGGGGTGGACATACATTATGGTGTTTGAAGCTATTTTCTGCGCCCCCTATATGACATCCCTAGGGCCACCCCTGTGTAACGGGGTTAATAAGGGGTGGACATACATTATGGTGTTTGAAGCTATTTTCTGCGCCCCCTATATGACAGCCCTAGGGCCACCCCTGGGTAACGGGGTTAATAAGGGGTGGACATACATTATGGTGTTTGAAGCTATTTTCTGCGCCCCCTATATGACAGCCCTAGGGCCACCCCTGGGTAACGGGGTTAATAAGGGGTGGACATACATTATGGTGTTTGAAGCTATTTTCTGCGCTCTCTATATGACAGCCCTAGGGCCACCCCTGGGTAACGGGGTTAATAAGGGGTGGTCATACATTATGGTGTTTGAAGCTATTTTCTGCGCCCCCTATATGACAGCCCCAGGGCCACCCCTGGGTAACGGGGTTAATAAGGGGTGGACATACATTATGGTGTTTGAAGCTATTTTCAGCGCTCTCTATATGACAGCCCTAGGGCCACCCCTGGGTAACGGGGTTAATAAGGGGTGGACATACATTATGGTGTTTGAAGCTATTTTCTGCGCTCCCTATATGACAGCCTTAGGGCCACCCCTGGGTAACGGGGTTAATAAGGGGTGGACATACATTATGGTGTTTGAAGTTATTTTCTGCGCCCCCTATATGACAGCCCTAGGGCCACCCCTGGGTAACGGGGTTAATAAGGGGTGGACATACATTATGGTGTTTGAAGCTATTTTCTGCGCTCCCTATATGACAGCCCTAGGGCCACCCCTGGGTAACGGGGTTAATAAGGGGTGGACATACATTATGGTGTTTGAAGCTATTTTCTGCGCCCCCTATATGACAGCCCTAGGGCCACCCCTGGGTAACGGGGTTAATAAGGGGTGGACATACATTATGGTGTTTGAAGCTATTTTCTGCGCTCCCTATATGACAGCCCTAGGGCCACCCCTGGGTAACGGGGTTAATAAGGGGTGGACATACATTATGGTGTTTGAAGTTATTTTCTGCGCCCCCTATATGACAGCCCTAGGGCCACCCCTGGGTAACGGGGTTAATAAGGGGTGGACATACATTATGGTGTTTGAAGCTATTTTCTGCGCTCCCTATATGACAGCCCTAGGGCCACCCCTGGGTAACGGGGTTAATAAGGGGTGGACATACATTATGGTGTTTGAAGCTATTTTCTGCGCCCCCTATATGACAGCCCTAGGGCCACCCCTGGGTAACGGGGTTAATAAGGGGTGGACATACATTATGGTGTTTGAAGCTATTTTCTGCGCCCCCTATATGACAGCCCTAGGGCCACCCCAGGGTAACGGGGTTAATAAGGGGTGGACATACATTATGGTGTTTGAAGCTATTTTCTGCGCTCCCTATATGACAGCCCTAGGGCCACCCCTGGGTAACGGGGTTAATAAGGGGTGGACATACATTATATTGTTTGAAGCTATTTTCTGCGCCCCCTATATGACAGCCCTAGAGCCACCCCTGGGTAACGGGGTTAATAAGGGGAGGACATACATTATGGTGTTTGAAGCTATTTTCTGCGCTCCCTATATGACAGCCCTAGGGCCACCCCTGGGTAACGGGGTTAATAAGGGGTGGACATACATTATGGTGTTTGAAGCTATTTTCTGCGCTCCCTGTATGACAGCCCTAGGGCCACCCCTGAGTAACGGGGTTAATAAGGGGTGGACATACATTATGGTGTTTGAAGCTATTTTCTGCGCTCCCTATATGACAGCCCTAGGGCCACCCCAGGGTATCGGGGTTAATAAGGGGTGGACATACATTATGGTGTTTGAAGCTATTTTCTGCGCTCCCTATATGACAGCCCTAGGGCCACCCCTGAGTAACGGGGTTAATAAGGGGTGGACATACATTATGGTGTTTGAAGCTATTTTCTGCGCTCCCTATATGACAGCCCTAGGGCCACCCCAGGGTAACGGGGTTAATAAGGGGTGGACATACATTATGGTGTTTGAAGCTATTTTCTGCGCTCCCTATATGACAGCCCTAGGGCCACCCCTGAGTAACGGGGTTAATAAGGGGTGGACATACATTATGGTGTTTGAAGCTATTTTCTGCGCTCCCTATATGACAGCCCTAGGGCCACCCCTGGGTAACGGGGTTAATAAGGGGTGGACATACATTATGGTGTTTGAAGCTATTTTCTGCGCTCCCTATATGACAGCCCTAGGGCCACCGCTGGGTAACGGGGTTAATAAGGGGTGGACATACATTATGGTGTTTGAAGCTATTTTCTGCGCTCCCTATATGACAGCCCTAGGGCCGCCCCTGGGTAACGGGGTTAATAAGGGGTGGACATACATTATGGTGTTTGAAGCTATTTTCTGCGCTCCCTATATGACAGCCCTAGGGCCACCCCTGGGTAACGGGGTTAATAAGGGGTGGACATACATTATGGTGTTTGAAGCTATTTTCTGCGCCCCCTATATGACAGCCCTAGGGCCGCCCCTGGGTAACGGGGTTAATAAGGGGTGGACATACATTATGGTGTTTGAAGCTATTTTCTGCGCTCCCTATATGACAGCCCTAGGGCCACACCTGGGTAACGGGGTTAATAAGGGGTGGACATACATTATGCTGTTTGAAGCTATTCTCTGCGCTCCCTATATGACAGCCCTAGGGCCACCCCTGGGTAACGGGGTTAATAAGGGGTGGACATACATTATGCTGTTTGAAGCTATTCTCTGCGCTCCCTATATGACAGCCCTAGGGCCACCACTGGGTAACGGGGTTAATAAGGGGTGGACATACATTATGCTGTTTGAAGCTATTCTCTGCGCTCCCTATATGACAGCCCTAGGGCCACCCCTGGGTAACGGGGTTAATAAGGGGTGGACATACATTAAGCTGTTTGAAGCTATTCTCTGCGCTCCCTATATGACAGCCCTAGGGCCACCCCTGGGTAACGGGGTTAATAAGGGGAGGACATACATTATGGTGTTTGAAGCTATTTTCTGCGCCCCCTATATGACAGCCCTAGGGCCACCCCTGGGTAACGGGGTTAATAAGGGGTGGACATACATTATGGTGTTTGAAGCTATTTTCAGCGCTCTCTATATGACAGCCCTAGGGCCACCCCTGGGTAACGGGGTTAATAAGGGGTGGACATACATTATGGTGTTTGAAGCTATTTTCTGCGCTCCCTATATGACAGCCCTAGAGCCACCCCTGGGTAACGGGGTTAATAAGGTGTGGACATACATTATGGTGTTTGAAACTTATTTTCTGCGCCCCCTATATGACAGCCCTAGGGCCACCCCTGGGTAACGGGGTTAATAAGGGGTGGACATACATTATGGTGTTTGAAGCTATTTTCTGCGCTCCCTATATGACAGCCCTAGGGCCACCCCTGGGTAACGGGGTTAATAAGGGGTGGACATACATTATGGTGTTTGAAGCTATTTTCTGCGCTCCCTATATGACAGCCCTAGGGCCACCCCTGGGTAACGGGGTTAATAAGGGGTGGACATACATTATGGTGTTTGAAGTTATTTTCTGCGCCCCCTATATGACAGCCCTAGGGCCACCCCTGGGTAACGGGGTTAATAAGGGGTGGACATACATTATGGTGTTTGAAGCTATTTTCTGCGCTCCCTATATGACAGCCCTAGGGCCACCCCTGGGTAACGGGGTTAATAAGGGGTGGACATACATTATGGTGTTTGAAGCTATTTTCTGCGCCCCCTATATGACAGCCCTAGGGCCACCCCTGGGTAACGGGGTTAATAAGGGGTGGACATACATTATGGTGTTTGAAGCTATTTTCTGCGCCCCTATATGACAGCCCTAGGGCCACCCCAGGGTAACGGGGTTAATAAGGGGTGGACATACCTTATGGTGTTTGAAGCTATTTTCTGCGCCCCCTATATGACAGCCCCAGGGCCACCCCAGGGTAACGGGGTTAATAAGGGGAGGACATACCTTATGGTGTTTGAAGCTATTTTCTGCGCTCCCTATATGACAGCCCTAGGGCCACCCCTGGGTAACGGGGTTAATAAGGGGTGGACATACATTATGGTGTTTGAAGCTATTTTTTGCGCCCCCTATATGACAGCCCTAGGGCCACCCCTGGGTAACGGGGTTAATAAGGGGTGGACATACATTATGGTTTTTGAAGCTATTTTCTGCGCTCCCTATATGACAGCCCTAGGGCCACCCCTGGGTAACGGGGTTAATAAGGGGAGGACATACATTACTGTGTTTGAAGCTATTTTCTGCGCTCCCTATATGACAGCCCTAGGGCCACCCCTGTGTAACGGGGATAATAAGGGTTGGACATAAATTATGGTGTTTGAAGCTATTTTCTGCGCTCCCTATATGACAGCCCTAGGGCCACCCCTGGGTAACGGGGTTAATAAGGGGTGGACATACATTACTGTGTTTGAAGCTATTTTCTGCGCTCCCTATATGACAGCCCTAGGGCCACCCCTGGGTAACGGGGTTAATAAGGGGTGGACATACATTATGGTGTTTGAAGCTATTTTCTGCGCCCCCTATATGACAGCCCTAGGGCCACCCCTGGGTAACGGGGTTAATAAGGGGAGGACATACATTATGGTGTTTGAAGCTATTTTCTGCGCTCCCTATATGACAGCCCTAGGGCCACCCCTGAGTAACGGGGTTAATAAGGGGTGGACATACATTATGGTGTTTGAAGCCATTTTCTGCGCCCCCCATATGACAGCCCTAGGGCCACCCCTGGGTAACGGGGTTAATAAGGGGTGGACATACATTATGGTGTTTGAAGCTATTTTCTGCGCTCCCTATATGACAGCCCCAGGGCCACCCCAGGGTAACGGGGTTAATAAGGGGAGGACATACATTATGGTGTTTGAAGCTATTTTCTGCGCTCCCTATATGACAGCCCTAGGGCCACCCCTGGGTAACGGGGTTAATAAGGGGAGGACATACATTATATTGTTTGAAGCTATTTTCTGCGCTCCCTATATGACAGCCCTAGGGCCGCCCCTGGGTAACGGGGTTAATAAGGGGTGGACATACATTATGGTGTTTGAAGCTATTTTCTGCGCTCCCTATATGACAGCCCTAGGGCCACCCCTGGGTAACGGGGTTAATAAGGGGTGGACATACATTATGGTGTTTGAAGTTATTTTCTGCGCCCCCTATATGACAGCCCTAGGGCCACCCCTGGGTAACGGGGTTAATAAGGGGTGGACATACATTATGGTGTTTGAAGCTATTTTCTGCGCTCCCTATATGACAGCCCTAGGGCCACCCCTGGGTAACGGGGTTAATAAGGGGAGGACATACATTATGGTGTTTGAAGCTATTTTCTGCGCTCCCTATATGACAGCCCTAGGGCCACCCCTGGGTAACGGGGTTAATAAGGGGTGGACATACATTATGGTGTTTGAAGCTATTTTCTGCGGTCCCTATATGACAGCCCTAGGGCCACCCCAGGGTAACGGGGTTAATAAGGGGTGGACATACATTATGGTGTTTGAAGCTATTTTCTGCGCTCCCAAATGACAGCCCTAGGGCCACCCCTGGGTAACGGGGTTAATAAGGGGAGGACATACATTATGGTGTTTGAAGCTATTTTCTGCGCTCCCTATATGACAGCCCTAGGGCCACCCCTGGGTAACGGGGTTAATAAGGGGAGGACATACATTATGGTGTTTGAAGCTATTTTCTGCGCTCCCTATATGACAGCCCTAGGGCCACCCCTGGGTAACGGGGTTAATAAGGGGTGGACATACATTATAGTGTTTGAAGCTATTTTCTGCGCACCCTATATGACAGCCCTAGGACCACCCCTGGGTAACGGGGTTAATAAGGGGTGGACATACATTATGGTGTTTGAAGCTATTTTCTGCGCTCCCTATATGACAGCCCTAGGGCCACCCCTGGGTAACGGGGTTAATAAGGGGAGGACATACATTATGGTGTTTGAAGCTATTTTCTGCGCCCCCTATATGACAGCCCTAGGGCCGCCCCTGGGTAACGGGGTTAATAAGGGGTGGACATACATTATGGTGTTTGAAGCTATTTTCTGCGCTCCCTGTATGACAGCCCTAGGGCTACCCCTGAGTAACGGGGTTAATAAGGGGAGGACATACTTTATGGTGTTTGAAGCTATTTTCTGCGCTCCCTATATGACAGCCCCAGGGCCACCCCAGGGTGACGGGGTTAATAAGGGGTGGACATACATTATGGTGTTTGAAGCTATTTTCTGCGCTCCCTATATGACAGCCCTAGGGCCACCCCTGAGTAACGGGGTTAATAAGGGGTGGACATACATTATGGTGTTTGAAGCTATTTTTTGCGCCCCCTATATGACAGCCCTAGGGCCACCCCTGGGTAACGGGGTTAATAAGGGGTGGACATACATTATGGTGTTTGAAGCTATTTTCTGCGCTCCCTATATGACAGCCCTAGGGCCACCCCTGGGTAACGGGGTTAATAAGGGGAGGACATATATTACTGTGTTTGAAGCTATTTTCTGCGCTCCCTATATGACAGCCCTAGGGCCACCCCTGTGTAACGGGGATAATAAGGGTTGGACATAAATTATGGTGTTTGAAGCTATTTTCTGCGCTCCCTATATGACAGCCCTAGGGCCACCCCTGGGTAACGGGGTTAATAAGGGGTGGACATACATTACTGTGTTTGAAGCTATTTTCTGCGCTCCCTATATGACAGCCCTAGGGCCACCCCTGGGTAACGGGGTTAATAAGGGGTGGACATACATTATGGTGTTTGAAGCTATTTTCTGCGCCCCCTATATGACAGCCCTAGGGCCACCCCTGGGTAACGGGGTTAATAAGGGGAGGACATACATTATGGTGTTTGAAGCTATTTTCTGCGCTCCCTATATGACAGCCCTAGGGCCACCCCTGAGTAACGGGGTTAATAAGGGGTGGACATACATTATGGTGTTTGAAGCCATTTTCTGCGCCCCCCATATGACAGCCCTAGGGCCACCCCTGGGTAACGGGGTTAATAAGGGGTGGACATACATTATGGTGTTTGAAGCTATTTTCTGCGCTCCCTATATGACAGCCCCAGGGCCACCCCAGGGTAACGGGGTTAATAAGGGGAGGACATACATTATGGTGTTTGAAGCTATTTTCTGCGCTCCCTATATGACAGCCCTAGGGCCACCCCTGGGTAACGGGGTTAATAAGGGGAGGACATACATTATATTGTTTGAAGCTATTTTCTGCGCTCCCTATATGACAGCCCTAGGGCCGCCCCTGGGTAACGGGGTTAATAAGGGGTGGACATACATTATGGTGTTTGAAGCTATTTTCTGCGCTCCCTATATGACAGCCCTAGGGCCACCCCTGGGTAACGGGGTTAATAAGGGGTGGACATACATTATGGTGTTTGAAGTTATTTTCTGCGCCCCCTATATGACAGCCCTAGGGCCACCCCTGGGTAACGGGGTTAATAAGGGGTGGACATACATTATGGTGTTTGAAGCTATTTTCTGCGCTCCCTATATGACAGCCCTAGGGCCACCCCTGGGTAACGGGGTTAATAAGGGGAGGACATACATTATGGTGTTTGAAGCTATTTTCTGCGCTCCCTATATGACAGCCCTAGGGCCACCCCTGGGTAACGGGGTTAATAAGGGGTGGACATACATTATGGTGTTTGAAGCTATTTTCTGCGCCCCCTATATGACAGCCCTAGGGCCACCCCAGGGTAACGGGGTTAATAAGGGGTGGACATACATTATGGTGTTTGAAGCTATTTTCTGCGCTCCCTATATGACAGCCCTAGGGCCACCCCTGGGTAACGGGGTTAATAAGGGGTGGACATACATTATATTGTTTGAAGCTATTTTCTGCGCCCCCTATATGACAGCCCTAGAGCCACCCCTGGGTAACGGGGTTAATAAGGGGAGGACATACATTATGGTGTTTGAAGCTATTTTCTGCGCTCCCTATATGACAGCCCTAGGGCCACCCCTGGGTAACGGGGTTAATAAGGGGTGGACATACATTATGGTGTTTGAAGCTATTTTCTGCGCTCCCTGTATGACAGCCCTAGGGCCACCCCTGAGTAACGGGGTTAATAAGGGGTGGACATACATTATGGTGTTTGAAGCTATTTTCTGCGCTCCCTATATGACAGCCCTAGGGCCACCCCAGGGTATCGGGGTTAATAAGGGGTGGACATACATTATGGTGTTTGAAGCTATTTTCTGCGCTCCCTATATGACAGCCCTAGGGCCACCCCTGAGTAACGGGGTTAATAAGGGGTGGACATACATTATGGTGTTTGAAGCTATTTTCTGCGCTCCCTATATGACAGCCCTAGGGCCACCCCAGGGTAACGGGGTTAATAAGGGGTGGACATACATTATGGTGTTTGAAGCTATTTTCTGCGCTCCCTATATGACAGCCCTAGGGCCACCCCTGAGTAACGGGGTTAATAAGGGGTGGACATACATTATGGTGTTTGAAGCTATTTTCTGCGCTCCCTATATGACAGCCCTAGGGCCACCCCTGGGTAACGGGGTTAATAAGGGGTGGACATACATTATGGTGTTTGAAGCTATTTTCTGCGCTCCCTATATGACAGCCCTAGGGCCACCGCTGGGTAACGGGGTTAATAAGGGGTGGACATACATTATGGTGTTTGAAGCTATTTTCTGCGCTCCCTATATGACAGCCCTAGGGCCGCCCCTGGGTAACGGGGTTAATAAGGGGTGGACATACATTATGGTGTTTGAAGCTATTTTCTGCGCTCCCTATATGACAGCCCTAGGGCCACCCCTGGGTAACGGGGTTAATAAGGGGTGGACATACATTATGGTGTTTGAAGCTATTTTCTGCGCCCCCTATATGACAGCCCTAGGGCCGCCCCTGGGTAACGGGGTTAATAAGGGGTGGACATACATTATGGTGTTTGAAGCTATTTTCTGCGCTCCCTATATGACAGCCCTAGGGCCACCCCTGGGTAACGGGGTTAATAAGGGGTGGACATACATTATGCTGTTTGAAGCTATTCTCTGCGCTCCCTATATGACAGCCCTAGGGCCACCCCTGGGTAACGGGGTTAATAAGGGGTGGACATACATTATGCTGTTTGAAGCTATTCTCTGCGCTCCCTATATGACAGCCCTAGGGCCACCACTGGGTAACGGGGTTAATAAGGGGTGGACATACATTATGCTGTTTGAAGCTATTCTCTGCGCTCCCTATATGACAGCCCTAGGGCCACCCCTGGGTAACGGGGTTAATAAGGGGTGGACATACATTAAGCTGTTTGAAGCTATTCTCTGCGCTCCCTATATGACAGCCCTAGGGCCACCCCTGGGTAACGGGGTTAATAAGGGGAGGACATACATTATGGTGTTTGAAGCTATTTTCTGCGCCCCCTATATGACAGCCCTAGGGCCACCCCTGGGTAACGGGGTTAATAAGGGGTGGACATACATTATGGTGTTTGAAGCTATTTTCAGCGCTCTCTATATGACAGCCCTAGGGCCACCCCTGGGTAACGGGGTTAATAAGGGGTGGACATACATTATGGTGTTTGAAGCTATTTTCTGCGCTCCCTATATGACAGCCCTAGAGCCACCCCTGGGTAACGGGGTTAATAAGGTGTGGACATACATTATGGTGTTTGAAACTTATTTTCTGCGCCCCCTATATGACAGCCCTAGGGCCACCCCTGGGTAACGGGGTTAATAAGGGGTGGACATACATTATGGTGTTTGAAGCTATTTTCTGCGCTCCCTATATGACAGCCCTAGGGCCACCCCTGGGTAACGGGGTTAATAAGGGGTGGACATACATTATGGTGTTTGAAGCTATTTTCTGCGCTCCCTATATGACAGCCCTAGGGCCACCCCTGGGTAACGGGGTTAATAAGGGGTGGACATACATTATGGTGTTTGAAGTTATTTTCTGCGCCCCCTATATGACAGCCCTAGGGCCACCCCTGGGTAACGGGGTTAATAAGGGGTGGACATACATTATGGTGTTTGAAGCTATTTTCTGCGCTCCCTATATGACAGCCCTAGGGCCACCCCTGGGTAACGGGGTTAATAAGGGGTGGACATACATTATGGTGTTTGAAGCCATTTTCTGCGCCCCCCATATGACAGCCCTAGGGCCTCCCCTGGGTAACGGGGTTAATAAGGGGTGGACATACATTATGGTGTTTGAAGCTATTTTCTGCGCTCCCTATATGACAGCCCCAGGGCCACCCCAGGGTAACGGGGTTAATAAGGGGAGGACATACATTATGGTGTTTGAAGCTATTTTCTGCGCTCCCTATATGACAGCCCTAGGGCCACCCCTGGGTAACGGGGTTAATAAGGGGAGGACATACATTATATTGTTTGAAGCTATTTTCTGCGCTCCCTATATGACAGCCCTAGGGCCGCCCCTGGGTAACGGGGTTAATAAGGGGTGGACATACATTATGGTGTTTGAAGCTATTTTCTGCGCTCCCTATATGACAGCCCTAGGGCCACCCCTGGGTAACGGGGTTAATAAGGGGTGGACATACATTATGGTGTTTGAAGTTATTTTCTGCGCCCCCTATATGACAGCCCTAGGGCCACCCCTGGGTAACGGGGTTAATAAGGGGTGGACATACATTATGGTGTTTGAAGCTATTTTCTGCGCTCCCTATATGACAGCCCTAGGGCCACCCCTGGGTAACGGGGTTAATAAGGGGAGGACATACATTATGGTGTTTGAAGCTATTTTCTGCGCTCCCTATATGACAGCCCTAGGGCCACCCCTGGGTAACGGGGTTAATAAGGGGTGGACATACATTATGGTGTTTGAAGCTATTTTCTGCGGTCCCTATATGACAGCCCTAGGGCCACCCCAGGGTAACGGGGTTAATAAGGGGT
The DNA here is from genome assembly GCA_946902985.2 of Meconema thalassinum. Lineage (NCBI taxonomy): Eukaryota > Metazoa > Arthropoda > Insecta > Orthoptera > Tettigoniidae > Meconema > Meconema thalassinum. The sequence goes on from OX336397.1 coordinate 152,730,010, forward strand.
GGACATACATTATGGTGTTTGAAGCTATTTTCTGCGCTCCCAAATGACAGCCCTAGGGCCACCCCTGGGTAACGGGGTTAATAAGGGGAGGACATACATTATGGTGTTTGAAGCTATTTTCTGCGCTCCCTATATGACAGCCCTAGGGCCACCCCTGGGTAACGGGGTTAATAAGGGGAGGACATACATTATGGTGTTTGAAGCTATTTTCTGCGCTCCCTATATGACAGCCCTAGGGCCACCCCTGGGTAACGGGGTTAATAAGGGGTGGACATACATTATAGTGTTTGAAGCTATTTTCTGCGCACCCTATATGACAGCCCTAGGACCACCCCTGGGTAACGGGGTTAATAAGGGGTGGACATACATTATGGTGTTTGAAGCAATTTTCTGCGCTCCCTATATGACAGCCCTAGGGCCACCCCTGGGTAACGGGGTTAATAAGGGGAGGACATACATTATGGTGTTTGAAGCTATTTTCTGCGCCCCCTATATGACAGCCCTAGGGCCGCCCCTGGGTAACGGGGTTAATAAGGGGTGGACATACATTATGGTGTTTGAAGCTATTTTCTGCGCTCCCTGTATGACAGCCCTAGGGCCACCCCTGAGTAACGGGGTTAATAAGGGGAGGACATACTTTATGGTGTTTGAAGCTATTTTCTGCGCTCCCTATATGACAGCCCCAGGGCCACCCCAGGGTGACGGGGTTAATAAGGGGTGGACATACATTATGGTGTTTGAAGCTATTTTCTGCGCTCCCTATATGACAGCCCTAGGGCCACCCCTGAGTAACGGGGTTAATAAGGGGTGGACATACATTATGGTGTTTGAAGCTATTTTTTGCGCCCCCTATATGACAGCCCTAGGGCCACCCCTGGGTAACGGGGTTAATAAGGGGTGGACATACATTATGGTGTTTGAAGCTATTTTCTGCGCTCCCTATATGACAGCCCTAGGGCCACCCCTGGGTAACGGGGTTAATAAGGGGAGGACATACATTACTGTGTTTGAAGCTATTTTCTGCGCTCCCTATATGACAGCCCTAGGGCCACCCCTGTGTAACGGGGATAATAAGGGTTGGACATAAATTATGGTGTTTGAAGCTATTTTCTGCGCTCCCTATATGACAGCCCTAGGGCCACCCCTGGGTAACGGGGTTAATAAGGGGTGGACATACATTACTGTGTTTGAAGCTATTTTCTGCGCTCCCTATATGACAGCCCTAGGGCCACCCCTGGGTAACGGGGTTAATAAGGGGTGGACATACATTATGGTGTTTGAAGCTATTTTCTGCGCCCCCTATATGACAGCCCTAGGGCCACCCCTGGGTAACGGGGTTAATAAGGGGAGGACATACATTATGGTGTTTGAAGCTATTTTCTGCGCTCCCTATATGACAGCCCTAGGGCCACCCCTGAGTAACGGGGTTAATAAGGGGTGGACATACATTATGGTGTTTGAAGCCATTTTCTGCGCCCCCCATATGACAGCCCTAGGGCCACCCCTGGGTAACGGGGTTAATAAGGGGTGGACATACATTATGGTGTTTGAAGCTATTTTCTGCGCTCCCTATATGACAGCCCCAGGGCCACCCCAGGGTAACGGGGTTAATAAGGGGAGGACATACATTATGGTGTTTGAAGCTATTTTCTGCGCTCCCTATATGACAGCCCTAGGGCCACCCCTGGGTAACGGGGTTAATAAGGGGAGGACATACATTATATTGTTTGAAGCTATTTTCTGCGCTCCCTATATGACAGCCCTAGGGCCGCCCCTGGGTAACGGGGTTAATAAGGGGTGGACATACATTATGGTGTTTGAAGCTATTTTCTGCGCTCCCTATATGACAGCCCTAGGGCCACCCCTGGGTAACGGGGTTAATAAGGGGTGGACATACATTATGGTGTTTGAAGTTATTTTCTGCGCCCCCTATATGACAGCCCTAGGGCCACCCCTGGGTAACGGGGTTAATAAGGGGTGGACATACATTATGGTGTTTGAAGCTATTTTCTGCGCTCCCTATATGACAGCCCTAGGGCCACCCCTGGGTAACGGGGTTAATAAGGGGAGGACATACATTATGGTGTTTGAAGCTATTTTCTGCGCTCCCTATATGACAGCCCTAGGGCCACCCCTGGGTAACGGGGTTAATAAGGGGTGGACATACATTATGGTGTTTGAAGCTATTTTCTGCGGTCCCTATATGACAGCCCTAGGGCCACCCCAGGGTAACGGGGTTAATAAGGGGTGGACATACATTATGGTGTTTGAAGCTATTTTCTGCGCTCCCAAATGACAGCCCTAGGGCCACCCCTGGGTAACGGGGTTAATAAGGGGAGGACATACATTATGGTGTTTGAAGCTATTTTCTGCGCTCCCTATATGACAGCCCTAGGGCCACCCCTGGGTAACGGGGTTAATAAGGGGAGGACATACATTATGGTGTTTGAAGCTATTTTCTGCGCTCCCTATATGACAGCCCTAGGGCCACCCCTGGGTAACGGGGTTAATAAGGGGTGGACATACATTATAGTGTTTGAAGCTATTTTCTGCGCACCCTATATGACAGCCCTAGGACCACCCCTGGGTAACGGGGTTAATAAGGGGTGGACATACATTATGGTGATTGAAGCTATTTTCTGCGCTCCCTATATGACAGCCCTAGGGCCACCCCTGGGTAACGGGGTTAATAAGGGGAGGACATACATTATGGTGTTTGAAGCTATTTTCTGCGCCCCCTATATGACAGCCCTAGGGCCGCCCCTGGGTAACGGGGTTAATAAGGGGTGGACATACATTATGGTGTTTGAAGCTATTTTCTGCGCTCCCTGTATGACAGCCCTAGGGCCACCCCTGAGTAACGGGGTTAATAAGGGGAGGACATACTTTATGGTGTTTGAAGCTATTTTCTGCGCTCCCTATATGACAGCCCCAGGGCCACCCCAGGGTGACGGGGTTAATAAGGGGTGGACATACATTATGGTGTTTGAAGCTATTTTCTGCGCTCCCTATATGACAGCCCTAGGGCCACCCCTGAGTAACGGGGTTAATAAGGGGTGGACATACATTATGGTGTTTGAAGCTATTTTCTGCGCTCCCTATATGACAGACCTAGGGCCACCCCTGGTTAACGGGGTTAATAAGGGGTGGACATACATTATGGTGTTTGAAGCTATTTTCTGCGCTCCCTATATGACAGCCCTAGGGCCACCCCTGGGTAACGGGGTTAATAAGGGGTGGACATACATTATGGTGTTTGAAGCTATTTTCTGCGCTCCCTATATGACATCCCTAGGGCCGCCCCTGGGTAACGGGGTTAATAAGGGGTGGACATATATTATGGTGTTTGAAGCTATTTTCTGCGCTCCCTATATGACAGCCCTAGGGCCACCCCTGGGTAACGGGGTTAATAAGGGGTGGACATACATTATGGTGTTTGAAGCTATTTTCTGCGCCCCCTATATGACAGCCCTAGGGCCGCCCCTGGGTAACGGGGTTAATAAGGGGTGGACATACATTATGGTGTTTGAAGCTATTTTCTGCGCTCCCTATATGACAGCCCTAGGGCCAACCCTGGGTAACGGGGTTAATAAGGGGTGGACATACATTATGCTGTTTGAAGCTATTCTCTGCGCTCCCTATATGACAGCCCTAGGGCCACCCCTGGGTAACGGGGTTAATAAGGGGTGGACATACATTATGCTTTTGAAGCTATTCTCTGCGCTCCCTATATGACAGCCCTAGGGCCACCCCTGGGTAACGGGGTTAATAAGGGGTGGACATACATTATGCTGTTTGAAGCTATTCTCTGCGCTCCCTATATGACAGCCCTAGGGCCACCCCTGGGTAACGGGGTTAATAAGGGGTGGACATACATTAAGCTGTTTGAAGCTATTCTCTGCGCTCCCTATATGACAGCCCTAGGGCCACCCCTGGGTAACGGAGTTAATAAGGGGAGGACATACATTATGGTGTTTGAAGCTATTTTCTGCGCCCCCTATATGACAGCCCTAGGGCCACCCCTGGGTAACGGGGTTAATAAGGGGTGGACATACATTATGGTGTTTGAAGCTATTTTCAGCGCTCTCTATATGACAGCCCTAGGGCCACCCCTGGGTAACGGGGTTAATAAGGGGTGGACATACATTATGGTGTTTGAAGCTATTTTCTGCGCTCCCTATATGACAGCCCTAGGGCCACCCCTGGGTAACGGGGTTAATAAGGGGTGGACATACATTATGGTGTTTGAAACTTATTTTCTGCGCCCCCTATATGACAGCCCTAGGGCCACCCCTGGGTAACGGGGTTAATAAGGGGTGGACATACATTATGGTGTTTGAAGCTATTTTCTGCGCTCCCTATATGACAGCCCTAGCGCCACCCCTGGGTAACGGGGTTAATAAGGGGTGGACATACATTATGGTGTTTGAAGCTATTTTCTGCGCTCCCTATATGACAGCCCTAGGGCCACCCCTGGGTAACGGGGTTAATAAGGGGAGGACATACATTATAGTGTTTGAAGCTATTTTCTGCGCCCCCTATATGACAGCCCTAGGGCCGCCCCTGGGTAACGGGGTTAATAAGGGGTGGACATACATTATGGTGTTTGAAGCTATTTTCTGCGCCCCCTATATGACAGCCCTAGAGCCACCCCTGGGTAACGGGGTTAATAAGGGGAGGACATACATTATGGTGTTTGAAGCTATTTTCTGCGCTCCCTATATGACAGCCCTAGGACCACCCCTGGGTAACGGGGTTAATAAGGGGTGGACATACATTATGGTGTTTGAAGCTATTTTCTGCGCTCCCTGTATGACAGCCCTAGGGCCACCCCTGAGTAACGGGGTTAATAAGGGGTGGACATACATTATGGTGTTTGAAGCTATTTTCTGCGCTCCCTATATGACAGCCCTAGGGCCACCCCAGGGTAACGGGGTTAATAAGGGGTGGACATACATTATGGTGTTTGAAGCTATTTTCTGCGCTCCCTATATGACAGCCCTAGGGCCACCCCTGAGTAACGGGGTTAATAAGGGGTGGACATACATTATGGTGTTTGAAGCTATTTTCTGCGCTCCCTATATGACAGCCCTAGGGCCACCCCAGGGTAACGGGGTTAATAAGGGGTGGACATATATTATGGTGTTTGAAGCTATTTTCTGCGCTCCCTATATGACAGCCCTAGGGCCACCCCTGAGTAACGGGGTTAATAAGGGGTGGACATACATTATGGTGTTTGAAGCTATTTTCTGCGCTCCCTATATGACAGCCCTAGGGCCACCCCTGGGTAACGGGGTTAATAAGGGGTGGACATACATTATGGTGTTTGAAGCTATTTTCTGCGCTCCCTATATGACAGCCCTAGGGCCACCCCTGGGTAACGGGGTTAATAAGGGGTGGACATACATTATGGTGTTTGAAGCTATTTTCTGCGCTCCCTATATGACAGCCCTAGGGCCGCCCCTGGGTAACGGGGTTAATAAGGGGTGGACATACATTATGGTGTTTGAAGCTATTTTCTGCGCTCCCTATATGACAGCCCTAGGGCCACCCCTGGGTAACGGGGTTAATAAGGGGTGGACATACATTATGCTGTTTGAAGCTATTCTCTGCGCTCCCTATATGACAGCCCTAGGGCCACCCCTGGGTAACGGGGTTAATAAGGGGTGGACATACATTATGGTGTTTGAAGCTATTTTCAGCGCTCTCTATATGACAGCCCTAGGGCCACCCCTGGGTAACGGGGTTAATAAGGGGTGGACATACATTATGGTGTTTGAAGCTATTTTCTGCGCTCCCTATATGACAGCCCTAGGGCCACCCCTGGGTAACGGGGTTAATAAGGTGTGGACATACATTATGGTGTTTGAAACTTATTTTCTGCGCCCCCTATATGACAGCCCTAGGGCCACCCCTGGGTAACGGGGTTAATAAGGGGTGGACATACATTATGGTGTTTGAAGCTATTTTCTGCGCTCCCTATATGGCAGCCCTAGGGCCACCCCTGGGTAACGGGGTTAATAAGGGGTGGACATACATTATGGTGTTTGAAGCTATTTTCTGCGCCCCCTATATGACAGCCCTAGGGCCACCCCTGGGTAACGGGGTTAATAAGGGGTGGACATACATTATGGTGTTTGAAGCTATTTTCTGCGCCCCCTATATGACAGACCTAGGGCCACCCCTGGGTAACGGGGTTAATAAGGGTTGGACATACATTATGGTGTTTGAAGCTATTTTCTGCGCTCCCTATATGACAGCCCTAGGGCCACCCCTGGGTAACGGGGTTAATAAGGGGTGGACATACATTATGGTGTTTGAAGTTATTTTCTGCGCCCCCTATATGACAGCCCTAGGGCCACCCCTGGGTAACGGGGTTAATAAGGGGTGGACATACATTATGGTGTTTGAAGCTATTTTCTGCGCTCCCTATATGACAGCCCTAGGGCCACCCCTGGGTAACGGGGTTAATAAGGGGTGGACATACATTATGGTGTTTGAAGCTATTTTCTGCGCCCCCTATATGACAGCCCTAGGGCCACCCCTGGGTAACGGGGTTAATAAGGGGTGGACATACATTATGGTGTTTGAAGCTATTTTCTGCGCCCCTATATGACAGCCCTAGGGCCACCCCAGCGTAACGGGGTTAATAAGGGGTGGACATACCTTATGGTGTTTGAAGCTATTTTCTGCGCCCCCTATATGACAGCCCCAGGGCCACCCCAGGGTAACGGGGTTAATAAGGGGTGGACATACCTTATGGTGTTTGAAGCTATTTTCTGCGCCCCCTATATGACAGCCCCAGGGCCACCCCAGGGTAACGGGGTTAATAAGGGGAGGACATACCTTATGGTGTTTGAAGCTATTTTCTGCGCTCCCTATATGACAGCCCTAGGGCCACCCCTGGGTAACGGGGTTAATAAGGGGTGGACATACATTATGGTGTTTGAAGCAATTTTTTGCGCCCCCTATATGACAGCCCTAGGGCCACCCCTGGGTAACGGGGTTAATAAGGGGTGGACATACATTATGGTGTTTGAAGCTATTTTCTGCGCTCCCTATATGACAGCCCTAGGGCCACCCCTGGGTAACGGGGTTAATAAGGGGAGGACATACATTACTGTGTTTGAAGCTATTTTCTGCGCTCCCTATATGACAGCCCTAGGGCCACCCCTGTGTAACGCGGATAATAAGGGTTGGACATAAATTATGGTGTTTGAAGCTATTTTCTGCGCTCCCTATATGACAGCCCTAGGGCCACCCCTGGGTAACGGGGTTAATAAGGGGTGGACATACATTATGGTGTTTGAAGCTATTTTCTGCGCTCCCTATATGACAGCCCTAGGGCCACCCCTGGGTAACGGGGTTAATAAGGGGTGGACATACATTATGGTGTTTGAAGCTATTTTCTGCGCCCCCTATATGACAGCCCTAGGGCCACCCCTGGGTAACGGGGTTAATAAGGGGAGGACATACATTATGGTGTTTGAAGCTATTTTCTGCGCTCCCTATATGACAGCCCTAGGGCCACCCCTGAGTAACGGGGTTAATAAGGGGTGGACATACATTATGGAGTTTGAAGCCATTTTCTGCGCCCCCCATATGACAGCCCTAGGGCCACCCCTGGGTAACGGGGTTAATAAGGGGTGGACATACATTATGGTGTTTGAAGCTATTTTCTGCGCTCCCTATATGACAGCCCCAGGGCCACCCCAGGGTAACGGGGTTAATAAGGGGAGGACATACATTATGGTGTTTGAAGCTATTTTCTGCGCTCCCTATATGACAGCCCTAGGGCCACCCCTGGGTAACGGGGTTAATAAGGGGAGGACATACATTATATTGTTTGAAGCTATTTTCTGCGCTCCCTATATGACAGCCCTAGGGCCGCCCCTGGGTAACGGGGTTAATAAGGGGTGGACATACATTATGTGGTGTTTGAAGCTATTTTCTGCGCTACCTATATGACAGCCCTAGGGCCACCCCTGGGTAACGGGGTTAATAAGGGGTGGACATACATTATGGTGTTTGAAGCTATTTTCTGCGCTCCCTATATGACAGCCCTAGGGCCACCCCTGGGTAACGGGGTTAATAAGGGGAGGACATACATTATGGTGTTTGAAGCTATTTTCTGCGCTCCCTATATGACAGCCCTAAGGCCACCCCTGGGTAACGGGGTTAATAAGGGGTGAAAATACATTATGGTGTTTGAAGCTATTTTCTGCGGTCCCTATATGACAGCCCTAGGGCCACCCCAGGGTAATGGGGTTAATAAGGGGTGGACATACATTATGGTGTTTGAAGCTATTTTCTGCGCTCCCTATATGACAGCCCTAGGGCCACCCCTGGGTAACGGGGTAAATAAGGGGAGGACATACATTATGGTGTTTGAAGCTATTTTCTGCGCTCCCTATATGACAGCCCTAGGGCCACCCCTGGGTAACGGGGTTAATAAGGGGTGGACATACATTATGGTGTTTGAAGCTATTTTCTGCGCTCCCTATATGACAGCCCTAGGGCCACCCCTGGGTAACGGGGTTAATAAGGGGTGGACATACATTATAGTGTTTGAAGCTATTTTCTGCGCTCCCTATATGACAGCCCTAGGACCACCCCTGGGTAACGGGGTTAATAAGGGGTGGACATACATTATGGTGTTTGAAGCTATTTTCTGCGCTCCCTATATGACAGCCCTAGGGCCACCCCTGGGTAACGGGGTTAATAAGGGGAGGACATACATTATGGTGTTTGAAGCTATTTTCTGCGCCCCCTATATGACAGCCCTAGGGCCGCCCCTGGGTAACGGGGTTAATAAGGGGTGGACATACATTATGGTGTTTGAAGCTATTTTCTGCGCTCCCTGTATGACAGCCCTAGGGCCACCCCTGAGTAACGGGGTTAATAAGGGGAGGACATACTTTATGGTGTTTGAAGCTATTTTCTGCGCTCCCTATATGACAGCCCCAGGGCCACCCCAGGGTGACGGGGTTAATAAGGGGTGGACATACATTATGGTGTTTGAAGCTATTTTCTGCGCTCCCTATATGACAGCCCTAGGGCCACCCCTGAGTAACGGGGTTAATAAGGGGTGGACATACATTATGGTGTTTGAAGCTATTTTCTGCGCTCCCTATATGACAGCCCTAGGGCCACCCCTGGGTAACGGGGTTAATAAGGGGTGGACATACATTATGGTGTTTGAAGCTATTTTCTGCGCTCCCTATATGACAGCCCTAGGGCCACCCCTGGGTAACGGGGTTAATAAGGGGTGGACATACATTATGGTGTTTGAAGCTATTTTCTGCGCTCCCTATATGACAGCCCTAGGGCCGCCCCTGGGTAACGGGGTTAATAAGGGGTGGACATACATTATGGTGTTTGAAGCTATTTTCTGCGCTCCCTATATGACAGCCCTAGGGCCACCCCTGGGTAACGGGGTTAATAAGGGGTGGACATACATTATGGTGTTTGAAGCTATTTTCTGCGCCCCCTATATGACAGCCCTAGGGCCGCCCCTGGGTAACGGGGTTAATAAGGGGTGGACATACATTATGGTGTTTGAAGCTATTTTCTGCGCTCCCTATATGACAGCCCTAGGGCCACCCCTGGGTAACGGGGTTAATAAGGGGTGGACATACATAATGCTGTTTGAAGCTATTCTCTGCGCTCCCTATATGACAGCCCTAGGGCCACCCCTGGGTAACGGGGTTAATAAGGGGTGGACATACATTATGCTGTTTGAAGCAATTCTCTGCGCTCCCTATATGACAGCCCTAGGGCCACCCCTGGGTAACGGGGTTAATAAGGGGTGGACATACATTATGCTGTTTGAAGCTATTCTCTGCGCTCCCTATATGACAGCCCTAGGGCCACCCCTGGGTAATGGGGTTAATAAGGGGTGGACATACATTAAGCTGTTTGAAGCTATTCTCTGCGCTCCCTATATGACAGCCCTAGGGCCACCCCTGGGTAACGGAGTTAATAAGGGGAGGACCTACATTATGGTGTTTGAAGCTATTTTCTGCGCCCCCTATATGACAGCCCTAGGGCCACCCCTGGGTAACGGGGTTAATAAGGGGTGGACATACATTATGGTGTTTGAAGCTATTTTCTGCGCTCTCTATATGACAGCCCTAGGGCCACCCCTGGGTAACGGGTTTAATAAGGGGTGGACATACATTATGGTGTTTGAAGCTATTTTCTGCGCTCCCTATATGACAGCCCTAGGGCCACCCCTGGGTAACGGGGTTAATAAGGGGTGGACATACATTATGGTGTTTGAAACTTATTTTCTGCGCCCCCTATATGACAGCCCTAGGGCCACCCCTGGGTAACGGGGTTAATAAGGGTGGACATACATTATGGTGTTTGAAGCTATTTTCTGCGCCCCCTATATGACAGCCCTAGGGCCACCCCTGGGTAACGGGGTTAATAAGGGGTGGACATACATTATGGTGTTTGAAGCTATTTTCTGCGCTCCCTATATGACAGCCCTAGGGCCACCCCTGGGTAACGGGGTTAATAAGGGGTGGACATACATTATGGCGTTTGAAGTTATTTTCTGCGCCCCCTATATGACAGCCCTAGGGCCACCCCTGGGTAACGGGGTTAATAAGGGGTGGACATACATTATGGTGTTTGAAGCTATTTTCTGCGCTCCCTATATGACAGCCCTAGGGCCACCCCTGGGTAACGGGGTTAATAAGGGGAGGACATACATTATGGTGTTTGAAGCTATTTTCTGCGCTCCCTATATGACAGCCCTAGGGCCACCCCAGGGTAACGGGGTTAATAAGGGGTGGACATACATTATGGTGTTTGAAGCTATTTTCTGCGCCCCGTATATGACAGCCCTAGGGCCGCCCCTGGGTAACGGGGTTAATAAGGGGTGGACATACATTATGGTGTTTGAAGCTATTTTCTGCGCTCCCTATATGACAGCCCTAGGGCCACCCCTGGGTAACGGGGTTAATAAGGGGTGGACATACATTATGGTGTTTGAAGCTATTTTCTGCGCCCCTATATGACAGCCCTAGGGCCACCCCAGGGTAACGGGGTTAATAAGGGGTGGACATACCTTATGGTGTTTGAAGCTATTTTCTGCGCCCCCTATATGACAGCCCCAGGGCCACCCCAGGGTAACGGGGTTAATAAGGGGTGGACATGCCTTATGGTGTTTGAAGCTATTTTCTGCGCCCCCTATATGACAGCCCCAGGGCCACCCCAGGGTAACGGGGTTAATAAGGGGAGGACATACCTTATGGTGTTTGAAGCTATTTTCTGCGCTCCCTATATGACAGCCCTAGGGCCACCCCTGGGTAACGGGGTTAATAAGGGGTGGACATACATTATGGTGTTTGAAGCTATTTTTTGCGCCCCCTATATGACAGCCCTAGGGCCACCCCTGGGTAACGGGGTTAATAAGGGGTGGACATACATTATGGTGTTTGAAGCTATTTTCTGCGCTCCCTATATGACAGCCCTAGGGCCACCCCTGGATAACGGGGTTAATAAGGGGAGGACATACATTACTGTGTTTGAAGCTATTTTCTGCGCTCCCTATATGACAGCCCTAGGGCCACCCCTGTGTAACGGGGATAATAAGGGTTGGACATACATTATGGTGTTTGAAGCTATTTTCTGCGCTCCCTATATGACAGCCCTAGGGCCACCCCTGGGTAACGGGGTTAATAAGGGGTGGACATACATTACTGTGTTTGAAGCTATTTTCTGCGCTCCCTATATGACAGCCCTAGGGCCACCCCTGGGTAACGGGGTTAATAAGGGGTGGACATACATTATGGTGTTTGAAGCTATTTTCTGCGCCCCCTATATGACAGCCCTAGGGCCACCCCTGGGTAACGGGGTTAATAAGGGGAGGACATACATTATGGTGTTTGAAGCCATTTTCTGCGCTCCCTATATGACAGCCCTAGGGCCACCCCTGAGTAACGGGGTTAATAAGGGGTGGACATACATTATGGTGTTTGAAGCCATTTTCTGCGCACCCCATATGACAGCCGTAGGGCCACCCCTGGGTAACGGGGTTAATAAGGGGTGGACATACATTATGGTGTTTGAAGCTATTTTCTGCGCTCCCTATATGACAGCCCCAGGGCCACCCCAGGGTAACGGGGTTAATAAGGGGCGGACATACATTATGGTGTTTGAAGCTATTTTCTGCGCTCCCTATATGACAGCCCTAGGGCCACCCCTGGGTAACGGGGTTAATAAGGGGAGGACATACATTATATTGTTTGAAGCTATTTTCTGCGCTCCCTATATGACAGCCCTAGGGCCGCCCCTGGGTAACGGGGTTAATAAGGGGTGGACATAATTATGGTGTTTGAAGCTATTTTCTGCGCTCCCTATATGACAGCCCTAGGGCCACCCCTGGGTAACGGGGTTAATAAGGGGTGGACATACATTATGGTGTTTGAAGTTATTTTCTGCGCCCCCTATATGACAGCCCTAGGGCCACCCCTGGGTAACGGGGTTAATAAGGGGTGGACATACATTATGGTGTTTGAAGCTATTTTCTGCGCTCCCTATATGACAGCCCTAGGGCCACCCCTGGGTAACGGGGTTAATAAGGGGAGGACATACATTATGGTGTTTGAAGCTATTTTCTGCGCTCCCTATATGACAGCCCTAGGGCCACCCCTGGGTAACGGGGTTAATAAGGGGTGGACATTCATTATGGTGTTTGAAGCTATTTTCTGCGGTCCCTATATGACAGCCCTAGGGCCACCCCAGGGTAACGGGGTTAATAAGGGGTGGACATACATTATGGTGTTTGAAGCTATTTTCTGCGCTCCCTATATGACAGCCCTAGGGCCACCCCTGGGTAACGGGGTTAATAAGGGGAGGACATACATTATGGTGTTTGAAGCTATTTTCTGCGCTCCCTATATGACAGCCCTAGGGCCACCCCTGGGTAACGGGGTTAATAAGGGGTGGACATACATTATGGTGTTTGAAGCTATTTTCTGCGCTCCCTATATGACAGCCCTAGGGCCACCCCTGGGTAACGGGGTTAATAAGGGGTGGACATACATTATAGTGTTTGAAGCTATTTTCTGCGCTCCCTATATGACAGCCCTAGGACCACCCCTGGGTAACGGGGTTAATAAGGGGTGGACATACATTATGGTGTTTGAAGCTATTTTCTGCGCTCCCTATATGACAGCCCTAGGGCCACCCCTGAGTAACGGGGTTAATAAGGGGAGGACATACATTATGGTGTTTGAAGCTATTTTCTGCGCCCCCTATATGACAGCCCTAGGGCCGCCCCTGGGTAACGGGGTTAATAAGGGGTGGACATACATTATGGTGTTTGAAGCTATTTTCTGCGCTCCCTGTATGACAGCCCTAGGGCCACCCCTGAGTAACGGGGTTAATAAGGGGAGGACATACATTATGGTGTTTGAAGCTATTTTCTGCGCTCCCTATATGACAGCCCCAGGGCCACCCCAGGGTGACGGGGTTAATAAGGGGTGGACATACATTATGGTGTTTGAAGCTATTTTCTGCGCTCCCTATATGACAGCCCTAGGGCCACCCCTGAGTAACGGGGTTAATAAGGGGAGGACATACATTATGGTGTTTGAAGCTATTTTCTGCGCTCCCTATATGACAGCCCTAGGGCCACCCCTGGGTAACGGGGTTAATAAGGGTTGGACATACATTATGGTGTTTGAAGCTATTTTCTGCGCTCCCTATATGACAGCCCTAGGGCCACCCCTGGGTAACGGGGTTAATAAGGGGTGGACATACATTATGGTGTTTGAAGCTATTTTCTGCGCCCCCTATATGACAGCCCTAGGGCCACCCCTGGGTAACGGGGTTAATAAGGGGTGGACATACATTATGGTGTTTGAAGCTATTTTCTGCGCCCCCTATATGACAGCCCTAGGGCCACCCCTGGGTATCGGGGTTAATAAGGGGTGGACATACATTATGGTGTTTGAAGTTATTTTCTGCGCCCCCTATATGACAGCCCTAGGGCCACCCCTGGGTAACGGGGTTAATAAGGGGTGGACATACATTATGGTGTTTGAAGCTATTTTCTGCGCTCCCTATATGACAGCCCTAGGGCCACCCCTGGGTAACGGGGTTAATAAGGGGTGGACATACATTATGGTGTTTGAAGCTATTTTCTGCGCCCCCTATATGACAGCCCTAGGGCCACCCCTGGGTAACGGGGTTAATAAGGGGTGGACATACATTATGGTGTTTGAAGCTATTTTCTGCGCCCCCTATATGACAGCCCTAGGGCCACCCCAGGGTAACGGGGTTAATAAGGGGTGGACATACATTATGGTGTTTGAAGCTATTTTCTGCGCTCCCTATATGACAGCCCTAGGGCCACCCCTGGGTAACGGGGTTAATAAGGGGTGGACATACATTATATTGTTTGAAGCTATTTTCTGCGCCCCCTATATGACAGCCCTAGGGCCACCCCAGGGTAACGGGGTTAATAAGGGGTGGACATACATTATGGTGTTTGAAGCTATTTTCTGCGCTCCCTATATGACAGCCCTAGGGCCACCCCTGGGTAACGGGGTTAATAAGGGGTGGACAAACATTATGGTGTTTGAAGCTATTTTCTGCGTTCCCTATATGACAGCCCCAGGGCCACCCCTGGGTAACGGGGTTAATAAGGGGAGGACATACATTATGGTGTTTGAAGCTATTTTCTGCGCCCGCTATATGACAGCCCCAGGGCCGCCCCTGGGTAACGGGGTTAATAAGGGTTGGACATACATTATAGTGTTTGAAGCTATTTTCTGCGCTCCCTATATGACAGCCCTAGGGCCACCCCTGGGTAACGGGGTTAATAAGGGTTGGACATACATTATAGTGTTTGAAGCTATTTTCTGCGCTCCCTATATGACAGCCCTAGGGCCGCCCCTGGGTAACGGGGTTAATAAGGGTTGGACATACATTATAGTGTTTGAAGCTATTTTCTGCGCTCCCTATATAACAGCCCTAGGGCCACCCCAGGGTAACGGGGTTAATAAGGGGTGGACATACATTATGGTGTTTGAAGCTATTTTCTGGGCTCCCTATATGACAGCCCTAGGGCCACCCCTGAGTAACGGGGTTAATAAGGGGTGGACATACATTATGGTGTTTGAAGCTATTTTCTGCGCTCCCTGTATGACAGCCCTAGGGCCACCCCTGAGTAACGGGGTTAATAAGGGGTGGACATACATTATGGTGTTTGAAGCTATTTTCTGCGCTCCCTATATGACAGCCCTAGGGCCACCCCAGGGTAACGGGGTTAATAAGGGGAGGACATACATTATGGTGTTTGAAGCTATTTTCTGCGCCCCCTATATGACAGCCCTAGGGCCACCCCTGGGTAACGGGGTTAATAAGGGGTGGACATACATTATGGTGTTTGAAGCTATTTTCTGCGCTCCCTATATGACAGACCTAGGGCCACCCCAGGGTAACGGGGTTAATAAGGGGAGGACATACATTATGGTGTTTGAAGCTATTTTCTGCGCTCCCCATATGACAGCCCTAGGGCCACCCCTGGGTAACGGTGTTAATAAGGGGTGGACATACATTATGGTGTTTGAAGCTATTTTCTGCGCTCCCTATATGACAGCCCTAGGGCCACCCCTGAGTAACGGGGTTAATAAGGGGTGGACATACATTATGGTGTTTGAAGCTATTTTCTGCGCTCCCTATATGACAGCCCTAGGGCCACCCCTGGGTAACGGGGTTAATAAGGGGTGGACATACATTATGGTGTTTGAAGCTATTTTCTGCGCCCCCTATATGACAGCCCCAGGGCCACCCCAGGGTTACGGTGTTAATAAGGGGTGGACATACATTATGGTGTTTGAAGCTATTTACTGCGCTCCCTATATGACAGCCCTAGGGCCACCCCTGGGTAACGGGGTTAATAAGGGGTGGACATACATTATGGTGTTTGAAGCTATTTTCTGCGCCCCCTATATGACAGCCCTAGGGCCACCCCTGGGTAACGGGGTTAATAAGGGGTGGACATACATTATGGTGTTTGAAGCTATTTTCTGCGCCCCCTATATGACAGCCCTAGGGCCACCCCTGGGTATCGGGGTTAATAAGGGGTGGACATACATTATGGTGTTTGAAGCTATTTTCTGCGCTCCCTATATGACAGCCCTAGGGTCGCCCCTGGGTAACGGGGTTAATAAGGGGTGGACATACATTATGGTGTTTGAAGCTATTTTCTGCGCTCCCTGTATGACAGCCCTAGGGCCACCCCTGAGTAACGGGGTTAATAAGGGGAGGACATACATTATGGTGTTTGAAGCTATTTTCTGCGCTCCCTATATGACAGCCCCAGGGCCACCCCAGGGTGACGGGGTTAATAAGGGGTGGACATACATTATGGTGTTTGAAGCTATTTTCTGCGCTCCCTATATGACAGCCCTAGGGCCACCCCTGAGTAACGGGGTTAATAAGGGGAGGACATACATTATGGTGTTTGAAGCTATTTTCTGCGCTCCCTATATGACAGCCCTAGGGCCACCCCTGGGTAACGGGGTTAATAAGGGTTGGACATACATTATGGTGTTTGAAGCTATTTTCTGCGCTCCCTATATGACAGCCCTAGGGCCACCCCTGGGTAACGGGGTTAATAAGGGGTGGACATACATTATGGTGTTTGAAGCTATTTTCTGCGCCCCCTATATGACAGCCCTAGGGCCACCCCTGGGTAACGGGGTTAATAAGGGGTGGACATACATTATGGTGTTTGAAGCTATTTTCTGCGCCCCCTATATGACAGCCCTAGGGCCACCCCTGGGTATCGGGGTTAATAAGGGGTGGACATACATTATGGTGTTTGAAGTTATTTTCTGCGCCCCCTATATGACAGCCCTAGGGCCACCCCTGGGTAACGGGGTTAATAAGGGGTGGACATACATTATGGTGTTTGAAGCTATTTTCTGCGCTCCCTATATGACAGCCCTAGGGCCACCCCTGGGTAACGGGGTTAATAAGGGGTGGACATACATTATGGTGTTTGAAGCTATTTTCTGCGCCCCCTATATGACAGCCCTAGGGCCACCCCTGGGTAACGGGGTTAATAAGGGGTGGACATACATTATGGTGTTTGAAGCTATTTTCTGCGCCCCCTATATGACAGCCCTAGGGCCACCCCAGGGTAACGGGGTTAATAAGGGGTGGACATACATTATGGTGTTTGAAGCTATTTTCTGCGCTCCCTATATGACAGCCCTAGGGCCACCCCTGGGTAACGGGGTTAATAAGGGGTGGACATACATTATATTGTTTGAAGCTATTTTCTGCGCCCCCTATATGACAGCCCTAGAGCCACCCCTGGGTAACGGGGTTAATAAGGGGAGGACATACATTATGGTGTTTGAAGCTATTTTCTGCGCTCCCTATATGACAGCCCTAGGGCCACCCCTGGGTAACGTGGTTAATAAGGGGTGGACATACATTATGGTGTTTGAAGCTATTTTCTGCGCTCCCTATATGACAGCCCCAGGGCCACCCCTGGGTAACGGGGTTAATAAGGGGAGGACATACATTATGGTGTTTGAAGCTATTTTCTGCGCCCGCTATATGACAGCCCCAGGGCCGCCCCTGGGTAACGGGGTTAATAAGGGTTGGACATACATTATAGTGTTTGAAGCTATTTTCTGCGCTCCCTATATGACAGCCCTAGGGCCACCCCTGGGTAACGGGGTTAATAAGGGTTGGACATACATTATAGTGTTTGAAGCTATTTTCTGCGCTCCCTATATGACAGCCCTAGGGCCGCCCCTGGGTAACGGGGTTAATAAGGGTTGGACATACATTATAGTGTTTGAAGCTATTTTCTGCGCTCCCTATATAACAGCCCTAGGGCCACCCCAGGGTAACGGGGTTAATAAGGGGTGGACATACATTATGGTGTTTGAAGCTATTTTCTGCGCTCCCTATATGACAGCCCTAGGGCCAACCCTGAGTAACGGGGTTAATAAGGGGTGGACATACATTATGGTGTTTGAAGCTATTTTCTGCGCTCCCTGTATGACAGCCCTAGGGCCACCCCTGAGTAACGGGGTTAATAAGGGGTGGACATACATTATGGTGTTTGAAGCTATTTTCTGCGCTCCCTATATGACAGCCCTAGGGCCACCCCAGGGTAACGGGGTTAATAAGGGGAGGACATACATTATGGTGTTTGAAGCTATTTTCTGCGCCCCCTATATGACAGCCCTAGGGCCACCCCTGGGTAACGGGGTTAATAAGGGGTGGACATACATTATGGTGTTTGAAGCTATTTTCTGCGCTCCCTATATGACAGACCTAGGGCCACCCCAGGGTAACGGGGTTAATAAGGGGAGGACATACATTATGGTGTTTGAAGCTATTTTCTGCGCTCCCCATATGACAGCCCTAGGGCCACCCCTGGGTAACGGGGTTAATAAGGGGTGGACATACATTATGGTGTTTGAAGCTATTTTCTGCGCTCCCTATATGACAGCCCTAGGGCCACCCCTGAGTAACGGGGTTAATAAAGGGTGGACATACATTATGGTGTTTGAAGCTATTTTCTGCGCTCCCTATATGACAGCCCTAGGGCCACCCCTGGGTAACGGGGTTAATAAGGGGTGGACATACATTATGGTGTTTGAAGCTATTTTCTGCGCCCCCTATATGACAGCCCCAGGGCCACCCCAGGGTTACGGTGTTAATAAGGGGTGGACATACATTATGGTGTTTGAAGCTATTTTCTGCGCTCCCTATATGACAGCCCTAGGGCCACCCCTGAGTAACGGGGTTAATAAGGGGTGGACATACATTATGGTGTTTGAAGCTATTTTCTGCGCTCCCTATATGACAGCCCTAGGGCCACCCCTGGGTAACGGGGTTAATAAGGGGTGGACATACATTATGGTGTTTGAAGCTATTTTCTGCGCTCCCTATATGACAGCCCTAGGGCCACCCCTGGGTAACGGGGTTAATAAGGGGTGGACATACATTATGGTGTTTGAAGCTATTTTCTGCGCTCCCTATATGACAGCCCTAGGGCCGCCCCTGGGTAACGGGGTTAATAAGGGGTGGACATACATTATGGTGTTTGAAGCTATTTTCTGCGCTCCCTATATGACAGCCCTAGGGCCACCCCTGGGTAACGGGGTTAATAAGGGGAGGACATACATTATGGTGTTTGAAGCTATTTTCTGCGCTCCCTATATGACAGCCCTAGGGCCACCCCACGGTAACGGGGTTAATAAGGGGTGGACATACATTATGGTGTTTGAAGCTATTTTCTGCGCCCCCTATATGACAGCCCTAGGGCCGCCCCTGGGTAACGGGGTTAATAAGGGGTGGACATACATTATGGTGTTTGAAGCTATTTTCTGCGCTCCCTATATGACAGCCCTAGGGCCACCCCTGGGTAACGGGGTTAATAAGGGGTGGACATACATTATGCTGTTTGAAGCTATTCTCTGCGCTCCCTATATGACAGCCCTAGGGCCACCCCTGGGTAACGGGGTTAATAAGGGGTGGACATACATTATGCTGTTTGAAGCTATTCTCTGCGCTCCCTATATGACAGCCCTAGGGCCACCCCTGGGTAACGGGGTTAATAAGGGGTGGACATACATTATGGTGTTTGAAACTTATTTTCTGCGCCCCCTATATGACAGCCCTAGGGCCACCCCTGGGTAACGGGGTTAATAAGGGGTGGACATACATTATGGTGTTTGAAGCTATTTTCTGCGCTCCCTATATGACAGCCCTAGGGCCACCCCTGGGTAACGGGGTTAATAAGGGGTGGACATACATAATGGTGTTTGAAGCTATTTTCTGCGCCCCCTATATGACAGCCCTAGGGCCACCCCTGGGTAACGGGGTTAATAAGGGGTGGACATACATTATGGTGTTTGAAGCTATTTTCTGCGCCCCCTATATGACAGCCCTAGGGCCACCCCTGGGTAACGGGGTTAATAAGGGGTGGACATACATTATGGTGTTTGAAGCTATTTTCTGCGCTCCCTATATGACAGCCCTAGGGCCACCCCTGGGTAACGGGGTTAATAAGGGGTGGACATACATTATGGTGTTTGAAGTTATTTTCTGCGCCCCCTATATGACAGCCCTAGGGCCACCCCTGGGTAACGGGGTTAATAAGGGGTGGACATACATTATGGTGTTTGAAGCTATTTTCTGCGCTCCCTATATGACAGCCCTAGGGCCACCCCTGGGTAACGGGGTTAATAAGGGGAGGACATACATTATGGTGTTTGAAGCTATTTTCTGCGCTCCCTATATGACAGCCCTAGGGCCACCCCAGGGTAACGGGGTTAATAAGGGGTGGACATACATTATGGTGTTTGAAGCTATTTTCTGCGCCCCCTATATGACAGCCCTAGGGCCGCCCCTGGGTAACGGGGTTAATAAGGGGTGGACATACATTATGGTGTTTGAAGCTATTTTCTGCGCTCCCTATATGACAGCCCTAGGGCCACCCCTGGGTAACGGGGTTAATAAGGGGTGGACATACATTATGGTGTTTGAAGCTATTTTCTGCGCCCCCTATATGACAGCCCTAGGGCCACCCCTGGGTAACGGGGTTAATAAGGGGTGGACATACATTATGGTGTTTGAAGCTATTTTCTGCGCCCCTATATGACAGCCCTAGGGCCACCCCAGGGTAACGGGGTTAATAAGGGGTGGACATACCTTATGGTGTTTGAAGCTATTTTCTGCGCCCCCTATATGACAGCCCCAGGGCCACCCCAGGGTAACGGGGTTAATAAGGGGTGGACATACCTTATGGTGTTTGAAGCTATTTTCTGCGCCCCCTTTATGACAGCCCCAGGGCCACCCCAGGGTAACGGGGTTAATAAGGGGAGGACATACCTTATGGTGTTTGAAGCTATTTTCTGCGCTCCCTATATGACAGCCCTAGGGCCACCCCTGGGTAACGGGGTTAATAAGGGGTGGACATACATTATGGTGTTTGAAGCTATTTTTTGCGCCCCCTATATGACAGCCCTAGGGCCACCCCTGGGTAACGGGGTTAATAAGGGGTGGACATACATTATGGTGTTTGAAGCTATTTTCTGCGCTCCCTATATGACAGCCCTAGGGCCACCCCTGGGTAACGGGGTTAATAAGGGGAGGACATACATTACTGTGTTTGAAGCTATTTTCTGCGCTCCCTATATGACAGCCCTAGGGCCACCCTGTGTAACGGGGATAATAAGGGTTGGACATACATTATGGTGTTTGAAGCTATTTTCTGCGCTCCCTATATGACAGCCCTAGGGCCACCCCTGGGTAACGGGGTTAATAAGGGGTGGACATACATTACTGTGTTTGAAGCTATTTTCTGCGCTCCCTATATGACAGCCCTAGGGCCACCCCTGGGTAACGGGGTTAATAAGGGGTGGACATACATTATGGTGTTTGAAGCTATTTTCTGCGCCCCCTATATGACAGCCCTAGGGCCACCCCTGGGTAACGGGGTTAATAAGGGGAGGACATACATTATGGTGTTTGAAGCCATTTTCTGCGCTCCCTATATGACAGCCCTAGGGCCACCTCTGAGTAACGGGGTTAATAAGGGGTGGACATACATTATGGTGTTTGAAGCCATTTTCTGCGCCCCCCATATGACAGCCCTAGGGCCACCCCTGGGTAACGGGGTTAATAAGGGGTGGACATACATTATGGTGTTTGAAGCTATTTTCTGCGCTCCCTATATGACAGCCCCAGGGCCACCCCAGGGTAACGGGGTTAATAAGGGGAGGACATACATTATGGTGTTTGAAGCTATTTTCTGCGCTCCCTATATGACAGCCCTAGGGCCACCCCTGGGTAACGGGGTTAATAAGGGGAGGACATACATTATATTGTTTGAAGCTATTTTCTGCGCTCCCTATATGACAGCCCTAGGGCCGCCCCTGGGTAACGGGGTTAATAAGGGGTGGACATAATTATGGTGTTTGAAGCTATTTTCTGCGCTCCCTATATGACAGCCCTAGGGCCACCCCTGGGTAACGGGGTTAATAAGGGGTGGACATACATTATGGTGTTTGAAGTTATTTTCTGCGCCCCCTATATGACAGCCCTAGGGCCACCCCTGGGTAACGGGGTTAATAAGGGGTGGACATACATTATGGTGTTTGAAGCTATTTTCTGCGCTCCCTATATGACAGCCCTAGGGCCACCCCTGGGTAACGGGGTTAATAAGGGGAGGACATACATTATGGTGTTTGAAGCTATTTTCTGCGCTCCCTATATGACAGCCCTAGGGCCACCCCTGGGTAACGGGGTTAATAAGGGGTGGACATACATTATGGTGTTTGAAGCTATTTTCTGCGGTCCCTATATGACAGCCCTAGGGCCACCCCAGGGTAACGGGGTTAATAAGGGGTGGACATACATTATGGTGTTTGAAGCTATTTTCTGCGCTCCCTATATGACAGCCCTAGGGCCACCCCTGGGTAACGGGGTTAATAAGGGGAGGACATACATTATGGTGTTTGAAGCTATTTTCTGCGCTCCCTATATGACAGCCCTAGGGCCACCCCTGGGTAACGGGGTTAATAAGGGGTGGACATACATTATGGTGTTTGAAGCTATTTTCTGCGCTCCCTATATGACAGCCCTAGGGCCACCCCTGGGTAACGGGGTTAATAAGGGGTGGACATACATTATAGTGTTTGAAGCTATTTTCTGCGCTCCCTATATGACAGCCCTAGGACCACCCCTGGGTAACGGGGTTAATAAGGGGTGGACATACATTATGGTGTTTGAAGCTATTTTCTGCGCTCCCTATATGACAGCCCTAGGGCCACCCCTGGGTAACGGGGTTAATAAGGGGAGGACATACATTATGGTGTTTGAAGCTATTTTCTGCGCCCCCTATATGACAGCCCTAGGGCCGCCCCTGGGTAACGGGGTTAATAAGGGGTGGACATACATTATGGTGTTTGAAGCTATTTTCTGCGCTCCCTGTATGACAGCCCTAGGGCCACCCCTGAGTAACGGGGTTAATAAGGGGAGGACATACATTATGGTGTTTGAAGCTATTTTCTGCGCTCCCTATATGACAGCCCCAGGGCCACCCCAGGGTGACGGGGTTAATAAGGGGTGGACATACATTATGGTGTTTGAAGCTATTTTCTGCGCTCCCTATATGACAGCCCTAGGGCCACCCCTGAGTAACGGGGTTAATAAGGGGAGGACATACATTATGGTGTTTGAAGCTATTTTCTGCGCTCCCTATATGACAGCCCTAGGGCCAACCCTGGGTAACGGGGTTAATAAGGGTTGGACATACATTATGGTGTTTGAAGCTATTTTCTGCGCTCCCTATATGACAGCCCTAGGGCCACCCCTGGGTAACGGGGTTAATAAGGGGTGGACATACATTATGGTGTTTGAAGCTATTTTCTGCGCCCCCTATATGACAGCCCTAGGGCCACCCCTGGGTAACGGGGTTAATAAGGGGTGGACATACATTATGGTGTTTGAAGCTATTTTCTGCGCCCCCTATATGACAGCCCTAGGGCCACCCCTGGGTATCGGGGTTAATAAGGGGTGGACATACATTATGGTGTTTGAAGTTATTTTCTGCGCCCCCTATATGACAGCCCTAGGGCCACCCCTGGGTAACGGGGATAATAAGGGGTGGACATACATTATGGTGTTTGAAGCTATTTTCTGCGCTCCCTATATGACAGTCCTAGGGCCACCCCTGGGTAACGGGGTTAATAAGGGGTGGACATACATTATGGTGTTTGAAGCTATTTTCTGCGACCCTATATGACAGCCCTAGGGCCACCCCTGGGTAACGGGGTTAATAAGGGGTGGACATACATTATGGTGTTTGAAGCTATATTCTGCGCCCCCTATATGACAGCCCTAGGGCCACCCCAGGGTAACGGGGTTAATAAGGGGTGGACATACATTATGGTGTTTGAAGCTATTTTCTGCGCTCCCTATATGGCAGCCCTAGGGCCACCCCTGGGTAACGGGGTTAATAAGGGGTGGACATACATTATATTGTTTGAAGCTATTTTCTGCGCCCCCTATATGACAGCCCTAGAGCCACCCCTGGGTAACGGGGTTAATAAGGGGAGGACATACATTATGGTGTTTGAAGCTATTTTCTGCGCTCCCTATATGACAGCCCTAGGGCCACCCCTGGGTAACGGGGTTAATAAGGGGTGGACATACATTATGGTGTTTGAAGCTATTTTCTGCGCTCCCTATATGACAGCCCCAGGGCCACCCCTGGGTAACGGGGTTAATAAGGGGAGGACATACATTATGGTGTTTGAAGCTATTTTCTGCGCCCGCTATATGACAGCCCCAGGGCCGCCCCTGGGTAACGGGGTTAATAAGGGTTGGACATACATTATAGTGTTTGAAGCTATTTTCTGCGCTCCCTATATGACAGCCCTAGGGCCACCCCTGGGTAACGGGGTTAATAAGGGTTGGACATACATTATAGTGTTTGAAGCTATTTTCTGCGCTCCCTATATGACAGCCCTAGGGCCGCCCCTGGGTAACGGGGTTAAGAAGGGTTGGACATACATTATAGTGTTTGAAGCTATTTTCTGCGCTCCCTATATAACAGCCCTAGGGCCACCCCAGGGTAACGGGGTTAATAAGGGGTGGACATACATTATGGTGTTTGAAGCTATTTTCTGCGCTCCCTATATGACAGCCCTAGGGCCACCCCTGAGTAACGGGGTTAATAAGGGGTGGACATACATTATGGTGTTTGAAGCTATTTTCTGCGCTCCCTGTATGACAGCCCTAGGGCCACCCCTGAGTAACGGGGTTAATAAGGGGTGGACATACATTATGGTGTTTGAAGCTATTTTCTGCGCTCCCTATATGACAGCCCTAGGGCCACCCCTGGGTAACGGGGTTAATAAGGGGTGGACATACATTATGGTGTTTGAAGCTATTTTCTGCGCTCCCTATATGACAGACCTAGGGCCACCCCAGGGTAACGGGGTTAATAAGGGGAGGACATACATTATGGTGTTTGAAGCTATTTTCTGCGCTCCCCATATGACAGCCCTAGGGCCACCCCTGGGTAACGGGGTTAATAAGGGGTGGACATACATTATGGTGTTTGAAGCTATTTTCTGCGCTCCCTATATGACAGCCCTAGGGCCACCCCTGAGTAACGGGGTTAATAAGGGGTGGACATACATTATGGTGTTTGAAGCTATTTTCTGCGCTCCCTATATGACAGCCCTAGGGCCACCCCTGGGTAACGGGGTTAATAAGGGGTGGACATACATTATGGTGTTTGAAGCTATTTTCTGCGCCCCCTATATGACAGCCCCAGGGCCACCCCAGGGCTACGGTGTTAATAAGGGGTGGACATACATTATGGTGTTTGAAGCTATTTTCTGCGCTCCCTATATGACAGCCCTAGGGCCACCCCTGAGTAACGGGGTTAATAAGGGGTGGACATACATTATGGTGTTTGAAGCTATTTTCTGCGCTCCCTATATGACAGCCCTAGGGCCACCCCTGGGTAACGGGGTTAATAAGGGGTGGACATACATTATGGTGTTTGAAGCTATTTTCTGCGCTCCCTATATGACAGCCCTAGGGCCACCCCTGGGTAACGGGGTTAATAAGGGGTGGACATACATTATGGTGTTTGAAGCTATTTTCTGCGCTCCCTATATGACAGCCCTAGGGCCGCCCCTGGGTAACGGGGTTAATAAGGGGTGGACATACATTATGGTGTTTGAAGCTATTTTCTGCGCTCCCTATATGACAGCCCTAGGGCCACCCCTGGGTAATGGGGTTAATAAGGGGTGGACATACATTATGGTGTTTGAAGCTATTTTCTGCGCTCCCTATATGACAGCCCTAGGACCACCCCTGGGTAACGGGGTTAATAAGGGGTGGACATACATTATGGTGTTTGAAGCTATTTTCTGCGCTCCCTATATGACAGCCCTAGGGCCACCCCTGGGTAACGGGGTTAATAAGGGGAGGACATACATTATGGTGTTTGAAGCTATTTTCTGCGCTCCCTATATGACAGCCCTAGGGCCACCCCAGGGTAACGGGGTTAATAAGGGGTGGACATACATTATGGTGTTTGAAGCTATTTTCTGCGCCCCCTATATGACAGCCCTAGGGCCGCCCCTGGGTAACGGGGTTAATAAGGGGTGGACATACATTATGGTGTTTGAAGCTATTTTCTGCGCTCCCTATATGACAGCCCTAGGGCCACCCCTGGGTAACGGAGTTAATAAGGGGTGGACATACATTATGCTGTTTGAAGCTATTCTCTGCGCTCCCTATATGACAGCCCTAGGGCCACCCCTGGGTAACGGGGTTAATAAGGGGTGGACATACATTATGCTGTTTGAAGCTATTCTCTGCGCTCCCTATATGACAGCCCTAGGGCCACCCCTGGGTAACGGGGTTAATAAGGGGTGGACATACATTATGGTGTTTGAAGCTATTTTCTGCGCCCCCTATATGACAGCCCTAGGGCCACCCCTGGGTAACGGGGTTAATAAGGGGTGGACATACATTATAGTGTTTGAAGCTATTTTCTGCGCTCTCTACATGACAGCCCTAGGGCCACCCCTGGGTAATGGGGTTAATAAGGGGTGGACATACATTATGGTGTTTGAAGCTATTTTCTGCGCCCCCTATATGACAGCCCTAGGGCCACCCCTGGGTAACGGGGTTAATAAGGGGTGGACATACATTATGGTGTTTGAAGCTATTTTCTGCGCCCCCTATATGACAGCCCTAGGGCCACCCCTGGGTAACGGGGTTAATAAAGGGTGGACATACATTATGGTGTTTGAAGATATTTTCTGCGCCCCCTATATGACAGCCCTAGGGCCACCCCTGGGTAACGGGGTTAATAAGGGGTGGACATACATTATGCTGTTTGAAGCTATTCTCTGCGCTCCCTATATGACAGCCCTAGGGCCACCCCTGGGTAACGGGGTTAATAAGGGGTGGACATACATTATGCTGTTTGAAGCTATTTTCTGCGCTCCCTATATGACAGCCCTAGGGCCACCACTGGGTAACGGGGTTAATAAGGGGTGGACATACATTATGCTGTTTGAAGCTATTCTCTGCGCTCCTTATATGACAGCCCTAGGGCCACCCCTGGGTAACGGGGTTAATAAGGGGTGGACATATATTATGGCGTTTGAAGCTATTTTCTGCGCTCCCTATATGACAGCCCTAGGGCCACCCCTGGGTAACGGGGTTAATAAGGGGTGGACATACATTATGGCGTTTGAAGCTATTTTCTGCGCTCCCTATATGACAGCCCTAGGGCCACCCCTGGGTAACGGGGTTAATAAGGGGTGGACATACATTATGGTGTTTGAAGCTATTTTCTGCGCTCCCTATATGACAGCCCTAGGGCCGCCCCTGGGTAACGGGGTTAATAAGGGGTGGACATACATTATGGTGTTTGAAGCTATTTTCTGCGCCCCCTATATGACAGCCCCAGGACCACCCCTGGGTAACGGGGTTAATAAGGGGAGGACATACATTATGGTGTTTGAAGCTATTTTCTGCGCCCCCTATATGACAGCCCTAGGGCCACCCCTGGGTAACGGGGTTAATAAGGGGTGGACATACATTAT
Organism: Meconema thalassinum; assembly: GCA_946902985.2. Classification (NCBI taxonomy): domain Eukaryota; kingdom Metazoa; phylum Arthropoda; class Insecta; order Orthoptera; family Tettigoniidae; genus Meconema; species Meconema thalassinum. The sequence goes on from OX336397.1 coordinate 152,757,648, forward strand.
TTTGTTTGAAGCTATTTTCAGCGCTCTCTATATGACAGCCCTAGGGCCACCCCTGGGTAACGGGGTTAATAAGGGGTGGACATACATTATGGTGTTTGAAGCTATTTTCTGCGCTCCCTATATGACAGCCCTAGGGCCACCCCTGGGTAACGGGGTTAATAAGGGGTGGACATACATTATGGTGTTTGAAGTTATTTTCTGCGCCCCCTATATGACAGCCCTAGGGCCACCCCTGGGTAACGGGGTTAATAAGGGGTGGACATACATTATGGTGTTTGAAGCTATTTTCTGCGCTCCCTATATGACAGCCCTAGGGCCACCCCTGGGTAACGGGGTTAATAAGGGGTGGACATACATTATGGTGTTTGAAGCTATTTTCTGCGCCCCCTATATGACAGCCCTAGGGCCACCCCTGGGTAACGGGGTTAATAAGGGGTGGACATACATTATGGTGTTTGAAGCTATTTTCTGCGCCCCCTATATGACAGCCCTAGGGCCACCCCTGGGTAACGGGGTTAATAAGGGGTGGACATACATTATGGTGTTTGAAGCTATTTTCTGCGCTCCCTATATGACAGCCCTAGGGCCACCCCTGGGTAACGGGGTTAATAAGGGGTGGACATACATTATGGTGTTTGAAGCTATTTTCTGCGCCCCCTATATGACAGCCCTAGGGCCACCCCTGGGTAACGGGGTTAATCAGGGGTGGACATACATTATAGTGTTTGAAGCTATTTTCTGCGCTCTCTACATGACAGCCCTAGGGCCACCCCTGGGTAACGGGGTTAATAAGGGGTGGACATACATTATGGTGTTTGAAGCTATTTTCTGCGCCCCCTATATGACAGCCCTAGGGCCACCCCTGGGTAACGGGGTTAATAAGGGGTGGACATACATTATGGTGTTTGAAGCTATTTTCTGCGCCCCCTATATGACAGTCCTAGGGCCACCCCAGGGTAACGGGGTTAATAAGGGGTGGACATACATTATGGTGTTTGAAGTTATTTTCTGCGCTCCCTATATGACAGCCCTAGGGCCACCCCTGTGTAACGGGGTTAATAAGGGGTGGACATACATTATGGTGTTTAAAGCTATTTTCTGCGCTCCCTATATGACAGCCCTATGGCCACCCCTGGGTAACGGGGTTAATAAGGGGAGGACATACATTATGGTGTTTGAAGCTATTTTCTGCGCCCCCTATATGACAGCCCCAGGGCCACCCCAGGGTAACGGGGTTAATAAGGGGAGGACATACATTATGGTGTTTGAAGCTATTTTCTACGCTCCCTATATGACAGCCCTAGGGCCACCCCTGGGTAACGGGGTTAATAAGGGGTGGACATACATTATGGTGTTTGAAGCTATTTTCTGCGCCCCCTATATGACAGCCCTAGGGCCACCCCTGGGTAACGGGGTTAATAAGGGGTGGACATACATTATGGTGTTTGAAGCTATTTTCTGCGCTCCCTATATGACAGCCTTAGGGCCACCCCTGGGTAACGGGGTTAATAAGGGGAGGACATACATTACTGTGTTTGAAGCTATTTTCTGCGCTCCCTATATGACAGCCCTAGGGCCACCCCTGGGTAACGGGGTTAATAAGGGGTGGACATACATTATGGTGTTTGAAGCTATTTTCTGCGCTCCCTATATGACAGCCCTAGGGCCACCCCTGGGTAACGGGGTTAATAAGGGGTGGACATACATTACTGTGTTTGAAGCTATTTTCTGCGCTCCCTATATGACAGCCCTAGGGCCACCCCTGGGTAACGGGGTTAATAAGGGGTGGACATACATTATGGTGTTTGAAGCTATTTTCTGCGCCCCCTATATGACAGCCCTAGGGCCACCCCAGGGTGACGGGGTTAATAAGGGGTGGACATACATTATAGTGTTTGAAGCTATTTTCTGCGCTCCCTATATGACAGCCCTAGGACCACCCCTGGGTAACGGGGTTAACAAGGGGTGGACATACATTATGGTGTTTGAAGCTATTTTCTGCGCTCCCTATATGACAGCCCTAGGGCCACCCCTGAGTAACGGGGTTAATAAGGGGAGGACATACATTATGGTGTTTGAAGCTATTTTCTGCGCTCCCTATATGACAGCCCTAGGGCCACCCCTGGGTAACGGGATTAATAAGGGGTGGACATACATTATGGTGTTTGAATCTATTTTCTGCGCTCCCTATATGACAGCCCTAGGGCCACCCCAGGGTAACGGGGTTAATAAGGGGTGGACATACATTATGGTGTTTGAAGCTATTTTCTGCGCTCCCTATATGACAGCCCTAGGGCCACCCCAGGGTGACGGGGTTAATAAGGGGAGGACATACATTATGGTGTTTGAAGCTATTTTCTGCGCTCCCTATATGACAGCCCTAGGGCCACCCCTGGGTAACGGGGTTAATAAGGGTTGGACATACATTATAGTATTTGAAGCTATTTTCTGCGCCCCCTATATGACAGCCCCAGGGCCACCCCAGGGTGACGGGGTTAATAAGGGGAGGACATACATTATGGTGTTTGAAGCTATTTTCTGCGCTCCCTATATGACAGCCCTAGGGCCACCCCTGGGTAACGGGGTTAATAAGGGGTGGACATACATTATGGTGTTTGAAGCTATTTTCTGCGCTCCCTATATGACAGCCCTAGGGCCACCCCTGGGTAACGGGGTAAATAAGGGGTGGACATACATTATGGTGTTTGAAGCTATTTTCTGCGCTCCCTATATGACAGCCCTAGGGCCACCCCTGGGTAACGGGGTTAATAAGGGGTGGACATACATTATGGTGTTTGAAGCTATTTTCTGCGCTCCCTATATGACAGCCCTAGGGCCGCCCCTGGGTAACGGGGTTAATAAGGGGTGGACATACATTATGGTGTTTGAAGCTATTTTCTGCGCTCCCTATATGACAGCCCTAGGGCCACCCCAGGGTGACGGGGTTAATAAGGGGTGGACATACATTATGGTGTTTGAAGCTATTTTCTGCGCTCCCTATATGACAGCCCTAGGGCCGCCCCTGGGTAACGGGGTTAATAAGGGGTGGACACACATTATGGTGTTTGAAGCTATTTTCTGCGCTCCCTATATGACAGCCCTAGGGCCGCCCCTGGGTAACGGGGTTAATAAGGGGAGGACATACATTATGGTGTTTGAAGCTATTTTCTGCGCTCTCTATATGACAGCCCTAGGGCCACCCCTGGGTAACGGGGTTAATAAGGGGTGGACATACATTACGGTGTTTGAAGCTATTTTCTGCGCCCCCTATATGACAGCCCTAGGGCCGCCCCTGGGTAACGGGGTTAATAAGGGGTGGACATACATTATGGTGTTTGAAGCTATTTTCTGCGCCCCCTATATGACAGCCCCAGGACCACCCCTGGGTAACGGGGTTAATAAGGGGAGGACATACATTATGGTGTTTGAAGCTATTTTCTGCGCCCCCTATATGACAGCCTTAGGGCCACCCCTGGGTAACGGGGTTAATAAGGGGTGGACATACATTATGGTGTTTGAAGCTATTTTCAGCGCTCTCTATATGACAGCCCTAGGGCCACCCCTGGGTAACGGGGTTAATAAGGGGTGGACATACATTATGGTGTTTGAAGCTATTTTCTGCGCTCCCTATATGACAGCCCTAGGGCCACCCCTGGGTAACGGGGTTAATAAGGGGTGGACATACATTATGGTGTTTGAAGTTATTTTCTGCGCCCCCTATATGACAGCCCTAGGGCCATCCCTGGGTAACGGGGTTAATAAGGGGTGGACATACATTATTGTGTTTGAAGCTATTTTCTGCGCTCCCTATATGACAGCCCTAGGGCCACCCCTGGGTAACGGGGTTAATAAGGGGTGGACATACATTATGGTGTTTGAAGCTATTTTCTGCGCCCCCTATATGACAGCCCTAGGGTCACCCCTGGGTAACGGGGTTAATAAGGGGTGGACATACATTATGGTGTTTGAAGCTATTTTCTGCGCCCCCTATATGACAGCCCTAGGGCCACCCCTGGGTAAAGGGGTTAATAAGGGGTGGACATACATTATGGTGTTTGAAGCTATTTTCTGCGCCCCCTATATGACAGCCCTAGGGCCACCCCTGGGTAACGGGGTTAATAAGGGGTGGACATACATTTTAGTGTTTGAAGCTATTTTCTGCGCTCTCTACATGACAGCCCTAGGGCCACCCCTGGGTAACGGGGTTAATAAGGGGTGGACATACATTATGGTGTTTGAAGCTATTTTCTGCGCCCCCTATATGACAGCCCTAGGGCCACCCCTGGGTAACGGGGTTAATAAGGGGTGGACATACATTATGGTGTTTGAAGCTATTTTCTGCGCCCCCTATATGACAGCCCTAGGGCCACCCCAGGGTAACGGGGTTAATAAGGGGTGGACATACATTATGGTGTTTGAAGCTATTTTCTGCGCTCCCTATATGACAGCCCTAGGGCCACCCCTGTGTAACGGGGTTAATAAGGGGTGGACATACATTATGGTGTTTAAAGCTATTTTCTGCGCTCCCTATATGACAGCCCTAGGGCCACCCCTGGGTAACGGGGTTAATAAGGGGAGGACATACATTATGGTGTTTGAAGCTATTTTCTGCGCCCCCTATATGACAGCCCCAGGGCCAACCCAGGGTAACGGGGTTAATAAGGGGAGGACATACATTATGGTGTTTGAAGCTATTTTCTGCGCTCCCTATATGACAGCCCTAGGGCCACCCCTGGGTAACGGGGTTAATAAGGGGTGGACATACATTATGGTGTTTGAAGCTATTTTCTGCGCCCCCTATATGACAGCCCTAGGGCCACCCCTGGGTAACGGGGTTAATAAGGGGTGGACATACATTATGGTGTTTGAAGCTATTTTCTGCGCTCCCTATATGACAGCCTTAGGGCCACCCCTGGGTAACGGGGTTAATAAGGGGAGGACATACATTACTGTGTTTGAAGCTATTTTCTGCGCTCCCTATATGACAGCCCTAGGGCCACCCCTGGGTAACGGGGTTAATAAGGGGTGGACATACATTATGGTGTTTGAAGCTATTTTCTGCGCTCCCTATATGACAGCCCTAGGGCCACCCCTGGGTAACGGGGTTAATAAGGGGTGGACATACATTACTGTGTTTGAAGCTATTTTCTGCGCTCCCTATATGACAGCCCTAGGGCCACCCCTGGGTAACGGGGTTAATAAGGGGTGGACATACATTATGGTGTTTGAAGCTATTTTCTGCGCCCCCTATATGACAGCCCTAGGGCCACCCCAGGGTGACGGGGTTAATAAGGGGTGGACATACATTATAGTGTTTGAAGCTATTTTCTGCGCTCCCTATATGACAGCCCTAGGACCACCCCTGGGTAACGGGGCTAATAAGGGGTGGACATACATTATGGTGTTTGAAGCTATTTTCTGCGCTCCCTATATGACAGCCCTAGGGCCACTCCTGAGTAACGGGGTTAATAAGGGGAGGACATACATTATGGTGTTTGAAGCTATTTTCTGCGCTCCCTATATGACAGCCCTAGGGCCACCCCTGGGTAACGGGGTTAATAAGGGGTGGACATACATTATGGTGTTTGAAGTTATTTTCTGCGCCCCCTATATGACAGCCCTAGGGCCACCCCTGGGTAACGGGGTTAATAAGGGGTGGACATACATTATGGTGTTTGAAGTTATTTTCTGCGCACCCTATATGACAGCCCTAGGGCCACCCCTGGGTAACGGGGTTAATAAGGGGTGGACATACATTATGGTGTTTGAAGCTATTTTCTGCGCTCCCTATATGACAGCCCTAGGGCCACCCCTGGGTAACGGGGTTAATAAGGGGTGGACATACATTATGGTGTTTGAAGCTATTTTCTGCGCCCCCTATATGACAGCCCTAGGGCCACCCCTGGGTAACGGGGTTAATAAGGGGTGGACATACATTATGGTGTTTGAAGCTATTTTCTGCGCCCCCTATATGACAGCCCTAGGGCCACCCCTGGGTAACGGGGTTAATAAGGGGTGGACATACATTATGGTGTTTGAAGCTATTTTCTGCGCTCCCTATATGACAGCCCTAGGGCCACCCCTGGGTAACGGGGTTAATAAGGGGTGGACATACATTATGGTGTTTGAAGCTATTTTCTGCGCCCCCTATATGACAGCCCTAGGGCCACCCCTGGGTAACGGGGTTAATAAGGGGTGGACATACATTATAGTGTTTGAAGCTATTTTCTGCGCTCTCTACATGACAGCCCTAGGGCCACCCCTGGGTAACGGGGTTAATAAGGGGTGGACATACATTATGGTGTTTGAAGCTATTTTCTGCGCCCCCTATATGACAGCCCTAGGGCCACCCCTGGGTAACGGGGTTAATAAGGGGTGGACATACATTATGGTGTTTGAAGCTATTTTCTGCGCCCCCTATATGACAGCCCTAGGGCCACCCCAGGGTAACGGGGTTAATAAGGGGTGGACATACATTATGGTGTTTGAAGTTATTTTCTGCGCTCCCTATATAACATCCCTAGGGCCACCCCTGTGTAACGGGGTTAATAAGGGGTGGACATACATTATGGTGTTTAAAGCTATTTTCTGCGCTCCCTATATGACAGCCCTAGGGCCACCCCTGGGTAACGGGGTTAATAAGGGGAGGACATACATTATGGTGTTTGAAGCTATTTTCTGCGCCCCCTATATGACAGCCCCAGGGCCACCCCAGGGTAACGGAGTTAATAAGGGGAGGACATACATTATGGTGTTTGAAGCTATTTTCTACGCTCCCTATATGACAGCCCTAGGGCCACCCCTGGGTAACGGGGTTAATAAGGGGTGGACATACATTATGGTGTTTGAAGCTATTTTCTGCGCCCCCTATATGACAGCCCTAGGGCCACCCCTGGGTAACGGGGTTAATAAGGGGTGGACATACATTATGGTGTTTGAAGCTATTTTCTGCGCTCCCTATATGACAGCCTTAGGGCCACCCCTGGGTAACGGGGTTAATAAGGGGAGGACATACATTACTGTGTTTGAAGCTATTTTCTGCGCTCCCTATATGACAGCCCTAGGGCCACCCCTGGGTAACGGGGTAATAAGGGGTGGACATACATTATGGTGTTTGAAGCTATTTTCTGCGCTCCCTATATGACAGCCCTAGGGCCACCCCTGGGTAACGGGGTTAATAAGGGGTGGACATACATTACTGTGTTTGAAGCTATTTTCTGCGCTCCCTATATGACAGCCCTAGGGCCACCCCTGGGTAACGGGGTTAATAAGGGGTGGACATACATTATGGTGTTTGAAGCTATTTTCTGCGCCCCCTATATGACAGCCCTAGGGCCACCCCAGGGTGACGGGGTTAATAAGGGGTGGACATACATTATAGTGTTTGAAGCTATTTTCTGCGCTCCCTATATGACAGCCCTAGGACCACCCCTGGGTAACGGGGTTAATAAGGGGTGGACATACATTATGGTGTTTGAAGCTATTTTCTGCGCTCCCTATATGACAGCCCCAGGGCCACCCCTGAGTAACGGGGTTAATAAGGGGAGGACATACATTATGGTGTTTGAAGCTATTTTCTGCGCTCCCTATATGACAGCCCTAGGGCCACCCCTGGGTAACGGGATTAATAACGGGTGGACATACATTATGGTGTTTGAATCTATTTTCTGCGCTCCCTATATGACAGCCCTAGGGCCACCCCAGGGTAACGGGGTTAATAAGGGGTGGACATACATTATGGTGTTTGAAGCTATTTTCTGCGCTCCCTATATGACAGCCCTAGGGCCACCCCAGGGTGACGGGGTTAATAAGGGGAGGACATACATTATGGTGTTTGAAGCTATTTTCTGCGCTCCCTATATGACAGCCCTAGGGCCACCCCTGGGTAACGGGGTTAATAAGGGTTGGACATACATTATAGTGTTTGAAGCTATTTTCTGCGCCCCCTATATGACAGCCCCAGGGCCACCCCAGGGTGACGGGGTTAATAAGGGGAGGACATACATTATGGTGTTTGAAGCTATTTTCTGCGCTCCCTATATGACAGCCCTAGGGCCACCCCTGGGTAACGGGGTTAATAAGGGGTGGACATACATTATGGTGTTTGAAGCTATTTTCTGCGCTCCCTATATGACAGCCCTAGGGCCACCCCTGGGTAACGGGGTAAATAAGGGGTGGACATACATTATGGTGTTTGAAGCTATTTTCTGCGCTCCCTATATGACAGCCCTAAGGCCACCCCTGGGTAACGGGGTTAATAAGGGGTGGACATACATTATGGTGTTTGAAGCTATTTTCTGCGCTCCCTATATGACAGACCTAGGGCCGCCCCTGGGTAACGAGGTTAATAAGGGGTGGACATACATTATGGTGTTTGAAGCTATTTTCTGCGCTCCCTATATGACAGCCCTAGGGCCACCCCAGTGTGACGGGGTTAATAAGGGGTGGACATACATTATGGTGTTTGAAGCTATTTTCTGCGCTCCCTATATGACAGCCCTAGGGCCGCCCCTGGGTAACGGGGTTAATAAGGGGTGGACACACATTATGGTGTTTGAAGCTATTTTCTGCGCTCCCTATATGACAGCCCTAGGGCCGCCCCTGGGTAACGGGGTTAATAAGGGGAGGACATACATTATGGTGTTTGAAGCTATTTTCTGCGCTCTCTATATGACAGCCCTAGGGCCACCCCTGGGTAACGGGGTTAATAAGGGGTGGACATACATTACGGTGTTTGAAGCTATTTTCTGCGCCCCCTATATGACAGCCCTAGGGCCGCCCCTGGGTAACGGGGTTAATAAGGGGTGGACATACATTATGGTGTTTGAAGCTATTTTCTGCGCCCCCTATATGACAGCCCCAGGACCACCCCTGGGTAACGGGGTTAATAAGGGGAGGACATACATTATGGTGTTTGAAGCTATTTTCTGCGCCCCCTATATGACAGCCCTAGGGCCACCCCTGGGTAACGGGGTTAATAAGGGGTGGACATACATTATGGTGTTTGAAGCTATTTTCAGCGCTCTCTATATGACAGCCCTAGGGCCACCCCTGGGTAACGGGGTTAATAAGGGGTGGACATACGTTATGGTGTTTGAAGCTATTTTCTGCGCTCCCTATATGACAGCCCTAGGGCCACCCCTGGGTAACGGGGTTAATAAGGGGTGGACATACATTATGGTGTTTGAAGTTATTTTCTGCGCCCCCTATATGACAGCCCTAGGGCCATCCCTGGGTAACGGGGTTAATAAGGGGTGGACATACATTATGGTGTTTGAAGCTATTTTCTGCGCTCCCTATATGACAGCCCTAGGGCCACCCCTGGGTAACGGGGTTAATAAGGGGTGGAAATACATTATGGTGTTTGAAGCTATTTTCTGCGCCCCCTATATGACAGCCCTAGGGCCACCCCTGGGTAACGGGGTTAATAAGGGGTGGACATACATTATGGTGTTTGAAGCTATTTTCTGCGCTCCCTATATGACAGCCCTAGGGCCACCCCTGGGTAACGGGGTTAATAAGGGGTGGACATACATTATGGTGTTTGAAGCTATTTTCTGCGCCCCCTATATGACAGCCCTAGGGCCACCCCTGGGTAACGGGGTTAATAAGGGGTGGACATACATTTTAGTGTTTGAAGCTATTTTCTGCGCTCTCTACATGACAGCCCTAGGGCCACCCCTGGGTAACGGGGTTAATAAGGGGTGGACATACATTATGGTGTTTGAAGCTATTTTCTGCGCCCCCTATATGACAGCCCTAGGGCCACCCCTGGGTAACGGGGTTAATAAGGGGTGGACATACATTATGGTGTTTGAAGCTATTTTCTGCGCCCCCTATATGACAGCCCTAGGGCCACCCCAGGGTAACGGGGTTAATAAGGTGTGGACATACATTATGGTGTTTGAAGCTATTTTCTGCGCTCCCTATATGACAGCCCTAGGGCCACCCCTGTGTAACGGGGTTAATAAGGGGTGGACATACATTATGGTGTTTAAAGCTATTTTCTGCGCTCCCTATATGACAGCCCTAGGGCCACCCCTGGGTAACGGGGTTAATAAGGGGAGGACATACATTATGGTGTTTGAAGCTATTTTCTGCGCCCCCTATATGACAGCCCCAGGGCCAACCCAGGGTAACGGGGTTAATAAGGGGAGGACATACATTATGGTGTTTGAAGCTATTTTCTGCGCTCCCTATATGACAGCCCTAGGGCCACCCCTGGGTAACGGGGTTAATAAGGGGTGGACATACATTATGGTGTTTGAAGCTATTTTCTGCGCCCCCTATATGACAGCCCTAGGGCCACCCCTGGGTAACGGGGTTAATAAGGGGTGGACATACGTTATGGTGTTTGAAGCTATTTTCTGCGCTCCCTATATGACAGCCTTAGGGCCACCCCTGGGTAACGGGGTTAATAAGGGGAGGACATACATTACTGTGTTTGAAGCTATTTTCTGCGCTCCCTATATGACAGCCCTAGGGCCACCCCTGGGTAACGGGGTTAATAAGGGGTGGACATACATTATGGTGTTTGAAGCTATTTTCTGCGCTCCCTATATGACAGCCCTAGGGCCACCCCTGGGTAACGGGGTTAATAAGGGGTGGACATACATTACTGTGTTTGAAGCTATTTTCTGCGCTCCCTATATGACAGCCCTAGGGCCACCCCTGGGTAACGGGGTTAATAAGGGGTGGACATACATTATGGTGTTTGAAGCTATTTTCTGCGCCCCCTATATGACAGCCCTAGGGCCACCCCAGGGTGACGGGGTTAATAAGGGGTGGACATACATTATAGTGTTTGAAGCTATTTTCTGCGCTCCCTATATGACAGCCCTAGGACCACCCCTGGGTAACGGGGTTAATAAGGGGTGGACATACATTATGGTGTTTGAAGCTATTTTCTGCGCTCCCTATATGACAGCCCTAGGGCCACTCCTGAGTAACGGGGTTAATAAGGGGAGGACATACATTATGGTGTTTGAAGCTATTTTCTGCGCTCCCTATATGACAGCCCTAGGGCCACCCCTGGGTAACGGGATTAATAAGTGGTGGACATACATTATGGTGTTTGAAGCTATTTTCTGCGCTCCCTATATGACAGCCCTAGGGCCACCCCAGGGTAACGGGGTTAATAAGGGGTGGACATACATTATGGTGTTTGAAGCTATTTTCTGCGCTCCCTATATGACAGCCCTAGGGCCGCCCCTGGGTAACGGGGTTAATAAGGGGAGGACATACATTATGGTGTTTGAAGCTATTTTCTGCGCTCTCTATATGACAGCCCTAGGGCCACCCCTGGGTAACGGGGTTAATAAGGGGTGGACATACATTACGGTGTTTGAAGCTATTTTCTGCGCCCCCTATATGACAGCCCTAGGGCCGCCCCTGGGTAACGGGGTTAATAAGGGGTGGACATACATTATGGTGTTTGAAGCTATTTTCTGCGCCCCCTATATGACAGCCCCAGGACCACCCCTGGGTAACGGGGTTAATAAGGGGAGGACATACATTATGGTGTTTGAAGCTATTTTCTGCGCCCCCTATATGACAGCCCTAGGGCCACCCCTGGGTAACGGGGTTAATAAGGGGTGGACATACATTATGGTGTTTGACGTTATTTTCTGCGCCCCCTATATGACAGCCCTAGGGCCATCCCTGGGTAACGGGGTTAATAAGGGGTGGACATACATTATGGTGTTTGAAGCTATTTTCTGCGCTCCCTATATGACAGCCCTAGGGCCACCCCTGGGTAACGGGGTTAATAAGGGGTGGACATACATTATGGTGTTTGAAGCTATTTTCTGCGCCCCCTATATGACAGCCCTAGGGCCACCCCTGGGTAACGGGGTTAATAAGGGGTGGACATACATTATGGTGTTTGAAGCTATTTTCTGCGCCCCCTATATGACAGCCCTAGGGCCACCCCTGGGTAAAGGGGTTAATAAGGGGTGGACATACATTATGGTGTTTGAAGCTATTTTCTGCGCCCCCTATATGACAGCCCTAGGGCCACCCCTGGGTAACGGGGTTAATAAGGGGTGGACATACATTTTAGTGTTTGAAGCTATTTTCTGCGCTCTCTACATGACAGCCCTAGGGCCACCCCTGGGTAACGGGGTTAATAAGGGGTGGACATACATTATGGTGTTTGAAGCTATTTTCTGCGCCCCCTATATGACAGCCCTAGGGCCACCCCTGGGTAACGGGGTTAATAAGGGGTGGACATACATTATGGTGTTTGAAGCTATTTTCTGCGCCCCCTATATGACAGCCCTAGGGCCACCCCAGGGTAACGGGGTTAATAAGGGGTGGACATACATTATGGTGTTTGAAGCTATTTTCTGCGCTCCCTATATGACAGCCCTAGGGCCACCCCTGTGTAACGGGGTTAATAAGGGGTGGACATACATTATGGTGTTTAAAGCTATTTTCTGCGCTCCCTATATGACAGCCCTAGGGCCACCCCTGGGTAACGGGGTTAATAAGGGGAGGACATACATTATGGTGTTTGAAGCTATTTTCTGCGCCCCCTATATGACAGCCCCAGGGCCAACCCAGGGTAACGGGGTTAATAAGGGGAGGACATACATTATGGTGTTTGAAGCTATTTTCTGCGCTCCCTATATGACAGCCCTAGGGCCACCCCTGGGTAACGGGGTTAATAAGGGGTGGACATACATTATGGTGATTGAAGCTATTTTCTGCGCCCCCTATATGACAGCCCTAGGGCCACCCCTGGGTAACGGGGTTAATAAGGGGTGGACATACATTATGGTGTTTGAAGCTATTTTCTGCGCTCCCTATATGACAGCCTTAGGGCCACCCCTGGGTAACGGGGTTAATAAGGGGAGGACATACATTACTGTGTTTGAAGCTATTTTCTGCGCTCCCTATATGACAGCCCTAGGGCCACCCCTGGGTAACGGGGTTAATAAGGGGTGGACATACATTATGGTGTTTGAAGCTATTTTCTGCGCTCCCTATATGACAGCCCTAGGGCCACCCCTGGATAACGGGGTTAATAAGGGGTGGACATACATTACTGTGTTTGAAGCTATTTTCTGCGCTCCCTATATGACAGCCCTAGGGCCACCCCTGGGTAACGGGGTTAATAAGGGGTGGACATACATTATGGTGTTTGAAGCTATTTTCTGCGCCCCCTATATGACAGCCCTAGGGCCACCCCAGGGTGACGGGGTAAATAAGGGGTGGACATACATTATAGTGTTTGAAGCTATTTTCTGCACTCCCTATATGACAGCCCTAGGACCACCCCTGGGTAACGGGGTTAATAAGGGGTGGACATACATTATGGTGTTTGAAGCTATTTTCTGCGCTCCCTATATGACAGCCCTAGGGCCACTCCTGAGTAACGGGGTTAATAAGGGGAGGACATACATTATGGTGTTTGAAGCTATTTTCTGCGCTCCCTATATGACAGCCCTAGGGCCACCCCTGGGTAACGGGGTTAATAAGGGGTGGACATACATTATGGTGTTTGAAGTTATTTTCTGCGCCCCCTATATGACAGCCCTAGGGCCACCCCTGGGTAACGGGGTTAATAAGGGGTGGACATACATTATGGTGTTTGAAGTTATTTTCTGCGCCCCCTATATGACAGCCCTAGGGCCACCCCTGGGTAACGGGGTTAATAAGGGGTGGACATACATTATGGTGTTTGAAGCTATTTTCTGCGCTCCCTATATGACAGCCCTAGGGCCACCCCTGGGTAACGGGGTTAATAAGGGGTGGACATACATTATGGTGTTTGAAGCTATTTTCTGCGCCCCCTATATGACAGCCCTAGGGCCACCCCTGGGTAACGGGGTTAATAAGGGGTGGACATACATTATGGTGTTTGAAGCTATTTTCTGCGCCCCCTATATGACAGCCCTAGGGCCACCCCTGGGTAACGGGGTTAATAAGGGGTGGACATACATTATGGTGTTTGAAGCTATTTTCTGCGCTCCCTATATGACAGCCATAGGGCCACCCCTGGGTAACGGGGTTAATAAGGGGTGGACATACATTATGGTGTTTGAAGCTATTTTCTGCGCCCCCTATATGACAGCCCTAGGGCCACCCCTGGGTAACGGGGTTAATAAGGGGTGGACATACATTATAGTGTTTGAAGCTATTTTCTGCGCTCTCTACATGACAGCCCTAGGGCCACCCCTGGGTAACGGGGTTAATAAGGGGTGGACATACATTATGGTGTTTGAAGCTATTTTCTGCGCCCCCTATATGACAGCCCTAGGGCCACCCCTGGGTAACGGGGTTAATAAGGGGTGGACATACATTATGGTGTTTGAAGCTATTTTCTGCGCCCCCTATATGACAGCCCTAGGGCCACCCCAGGGTAACGGGGTTAATAAGGGGTGGACATACATTATGGTGTTTGAAGTTATTTTCTGCGATCCCTATATAACAGCCCTAGGGCCACCCCTGTGTAACGGGGTTAATAAGGGGTGGACATACATTATGGTGTTTAAAGCTATTTTCTGCGCTCCCTATATGACAGCCCTAGGGCCACCCCTGGGTAACGGGGTTAATAAGGGGAGGACATACATTATGGTGTTTGAAGCTATTTTCTGCGCCCCCTATATGACAGCCCCAGGGCCACCCCAGGGTAACGGAGTTAATAAGGGGAGGACATACATTATGGTGTTTGAAGCTATTTTCTACGCCCCCTATATGACAGCCCTAGGGCCACCCCTGGGTAACGGGGTTAATAAGGGGTGGACATACATTATGGTGTTTGAAGCTATTTTCTGCGCCCCCTATATGACAGCCCTAGGGCCACCCCTGGGTAACGGGGTTAATAAGGGGTGGACATACATTATGGTGTTTGAAGCTATTTTCTGCGCTCCCTATATGACAGCCTTAGGGCCACCCCTGGGTAACGGGGTTAATAAGGGGAGGACATACATTACTGTGTTTGAAGCTATTTTCTGCGCTCCCTATATGACAGCCCTAGGGCCACCCCTGGGTAACGGGGTAATAAGTGGTGGACATACATTATGGTGTTTGAAGCTATTTTCTGCGCTCCCTATATGACAGCCCTAGGGCCACCCCTGGGTAACGGGGTTAATAAGGGGTGGACATACATTACTGTGTTTGAAGCTATTTTCTGCGCTCCCTATATGACAGCCCTAGGGCCACCCCTGGGTAACGGGGTTAATAAGGGGTGGACATACATTATGGTGTTTGAAGCTATTTTCTGCGCCCCCTATATGACAGCCCTAGGGCCACCCCAGGGTGACGGGGTTAATAAGGGGTGGACATATATTATAGTGTTTGAAGCTATTTTCTGCGCTCCCTATATGACAGCCCTAGGACCACCCCTGGGTAACGGGGTTAATAAGGGGTGGACATACATTATGGTGTTTGAAGCTATTTTCTGCGCTCCCTATATGACAGCCCTAGGGCCACCCCTGAGTAACGGGGTTAATAAGGGGAGGACATACATTATGGTGTTTGAAGCTATTTTCTGCGCTCCCTATATGACAGCCCTAGGGCCACCCCTGGGTAACGGGATTAATAAGGGGTGGACATACATTATGGTGTTTGAATCTATTTTCTGCGCTCCCTATATGACAGCCCTAGGGCCACCCCAGGGTAACGGGGTTAATAAGGGGTGGACATACATTATGGTGTTTGAAGCTATTTTCTGCGCTCCCTATATGACAGCCCTAGGGCCACCCCAGGGTGACGGGGTTAATAAGGGGAGGACATACATTATGGTGTTTGAAGCTATTTTCTGCGCTCCCTATATGACAGCCCTAGGGCCACCCCTGGGTAACGGGGTTAATAAGGGTTGGACATACATTATAGTGTTTGAAGCTATTTTCTGCGCCCCCTATATGACAGCCCCAGGGCCACCCCAGGGTGACGGGGTTAATAAGGGGAGGACATACATTATGGTGTTTGAAGCTATTTTCTGCGCTCCCTATATGACAGCCCTAGGGCCACCCCTGGGTAACGGGGTTAATAAGGGGTGGACATACATTATGGTGTTTGAAGCTATTTTCTGCGCTCCCTATATGACAGCCCTAGGGCCACCCCTGGGTAACGGGGTAAATAAGGGGTGGACATACATTATGGTGTTTGAAGCTATTTTCTGCGCTCCCTATATGACAGCCCTAGGGCCACCCCTGGGTAACGGGGTTAATAAGGGGTGGACATACATTATGGTGTTTGAAGCTATTTTCTGCGCTCCCTATATGACAGACCTAGGGCCGCCCCTGGGTAACGAGGTTAATAAGGGGTGGACATACATTATGGTGTTTGAAGCTATTTTCTGCGCTCCCTATATGACAGCCCTAGGGCCACCCCAGTGTGACGGGGTTAATAAGGGGTGGACATACATTATGGTGTTTGAAGCTATTTTCTGCGCTCCCTATATGACAGCCCTAGGGCCGCCCCTGGGTAACGGGGTTAATAAGGGGTGGACACACATTATGGTGTTTGAAGCTATTTTCTGCGCTCCCTATATGACAGCCCTAGGGCCGCCCCTGGGTAACGGGGTTAATAAGGGGAGGACATACATTATGGTGTTTGAAGCTATTTTCTGCGCTCTCTATATGACAGCCCTAGGGCCACCCCTGGGTAACGGGGTTAATAAGGGGTGGACATACATTACGGTGTTTGAAGCTATTTTCTGCGCCCCCTATATGACAGCCCTAGGGCCGCCCCTGGGTAACGGGGTTAATAAGGGGTGGACATACATTATGGTGTTTGAAGCTATTTTCTGCGCCCCCTATATGACAGCCCCAGGACCACCCCTGGGTAACGGGGTTAATAAGGGGAGGACATACATTATGGTGTTTGAAGCTATTTTCTGCGCCCCCTATATGACAGCCCTAGGGCCACCCCTGGGTAACGGGGTTAATAAGGGGTGGACATACATTATGGTGTTTGAAGCTATTTTCAGCGCTCTCTATATGACAGCCCTAGGGCCACCCCTGGGTAACGGGGTTAATAAGGGGTGGACATACGTTATGGTGTTTGAAGCTATTTTCTGCGCTCCCTATATGACAACCCTAGGGCCACCCCTGGGTAACGGGGTTAATAAGGGGTGGACATACATTATGGTGTTTGAAGTTATTTTCTGCGCCCCCTATATGACAGCCCTAGGGCCATCCCTGGGTAACGGGGTTAATAAGGGGTGGACATACATTATGGTGTTTGAAGCTATTTTCTGCGCTCCCTATATGACAGCCCTAGGGCCACCCCTGGGTAACGGGGTTAATAAGGGGTGGACATACATTATGGTGTTTGAAGCTATTTTCTGCGCCCCCTATATGACAGCCCTAGGGCCACCCCTGTGTAACGGGGTTAATAAGGGGTGGACATACATTATGGTGTTTGAAGCTATTTTCTGCGCCCCCTATATGACAGCCCTAGGGCCACCCCTGGGTAAAGGGGTTAATAAGGGGTGGACATACATTATGGTGTTTGAAGCTATTTTCTGCGCTCCCTATATGACAGCCCTAGGGCCACCCCTGGGTAACGGGGTTAATAAGGGGTGGACATACATTATGGTGTTTGAAGCTATTTTCTGCGCCCCCTATATGACAGCCCTAGGGCCACCCCTGGGTAACGGGGTTAATAAGGGGTGGACATACATTTTAGTGTTTGAAGCTATTTTCTGCGCTCTCTACATGACAGCCCTAGGGCCACCCCTGGGTAACGGGGTTAATAAGGGGTGGACATACATTATGGTGTTTGAAGCTATTTTCTGCGCCCCCTATATGACAGCCCTAGGGCCACCCCTGGGTAACGGGGTTAATAAGGGGTGGACATACATTATGGTGTTTGAAGCTATTTTCTGCGCCCCCTATATGACAGCCCTAGGGCCACCCCAGGGTAACGGGGTTAATAAGGGGTGGACATACATTATGGTGTTTGAAGCTATTTTCTGCGCTCCCTATATGACAGCCCTAGGGCCACCCCTGTGTAACGGGGTTAATAAGGGGTGGACATTCATTATGGTGTTTAAAGCTATTTTCTGCGCTCCCTATATGACAGCCCTAGGGCCACCCCTGGGTAACGGGGTTAATAAGGGGAGGACATACATTATGGTGTTTGAAGCTATTTTCTGCGCCCCCTATATGACAGCCCCAGGGCCAACCCAGGGTAACGGGGTTAATAAGGGGAGGACATACATTATGGTGTTTGAAGCTATTTTCTGCGCTCCCTATATGACAGCCCTAGGGCCACCCCTGGGTAACGGGGTTAATAAGGGGTGGACATACATTATGGTGT
Organism: Meconema thalassinum; assembly: GCA_946902985.2. Lineage (NCBI taxonomy): Eukaryota > Metazoa > Arthropoda > Insecta > Orthoptera > Tettigoniidae > Meconema > Meconema thalassinum. Next base: position 152,775,921 of record OX336397.1, read on the forward strand.
TTGAAGCTATTTTCTGCGCCCCCTATATGACAGCCCTAGGGCCACCCCTGGGTAACGGGGTTAATAAGGGGTGGACATACATTATGGTGTTTGAAGCTATTTTCTGCGCTCCCTATATGACAGCCTTAGGGCCACCCCTGGGTAACGGGGTTAATAAGGGGAGGACATACATTACTGTGTTTGAAGCTATTTTCTGCGCTCCCTATATGACAGCCCTAGGGCCACCCCTGGGTAACGGGGTTAATAAGGGGTGGACATACATTATGGTGTTTGAAGCTATTTTCTGCGCTCCCTATATGACAGCCCTAGGGCCACCCCTGGGTAACGGGGTTAATAAGGGGTGGACATACATTACTGTGTTTGAAGCTATTTTCTGCGCTCCCTATATGACAGCCCTAGGGCCACCCCTGGGTAACGGGGTTAATAAGGGGTGGACATACATTATGGTGTTTGAAGCTATTTTCTGCGCCCCCTATATGACAGCCCTAGGGCCACCCCAGGGTGACGGGGTTAATAAGGGGTGGACATACATTATAGTGTTTGAAGCTATTTTCTGCGCTCCCTATATGACAGCCCTAGGACCACCCCTGGGTAACGGGGTTAATAAGGGGTGGACATACATTATGGTGTTTGAAGCTATTTTCTGCGCTCCCTATATGACAGCCCTAGGGCCACTCCTGAGTAACGGGGTTAATAAGGGGAGGACATACATTATGGTGTTTGAAGCTATTTTCTGCGCTCCCTATATGACAGCCCTAGGGCCACCCCTGGGTAACGGGATTAATAAGTGGTGGACATACATTATGGTGTTTGAAGCTATTTTCTGCGCTCCCTATATGACAGCCCTAGGGCCACCCCAGGGTAACGGGGTTAATAAGGGGTGGACATACATTATGGTGTTTGAAGCTATTTTCTGCGCTCCCTATATGACAGCCCTAGGGCCACCCCAGGGTGACGGGGTTAATAAGGGGAGGACATACATTATGGTGTTTGAAGCTATTTTCTGCGCTCCCTATATGACAGCCCTAGGGCCACCCCTGGGTAACGGGGTTAATAAGGGTTGGACATACATTATAGTGTTTGAAGCTATTTTCTGCGCCCCCTATATGACAGCCCCAGGGCCACCCCAGGGTGACGGGGTTAATAAGGGGAGGACATACATTATGGTGTTTGAAGCTATTTTCTGCGCTCCCTATATGACAGCCCTAGGGCCACCCCTGGGTAACGGGGTTAATAAGGGGTGGACATACATTATGGTGTTTGAAGCTATTTTCTGCGCTCCCTATATGACAGCCCTAGGGCCACCCCTGGGTAACGGGGTTAATAAGGGGTGGACATACATTATGGTGTTTGAAGCTATTTTCTGCGCTCCCTATATGACAGCCCTAGGGCCACCCCTGGGTAACGGGGTTAATAAGGGGTGGACATACATTATGGTGTTTGAAGCTATTTTCTGCGCTCCCTATATGACAGCCCTAGGGCCGCCCCTGGGTAACGGGGTTAATAAGGGGTGGACATACATTATGGTGTTTGAAGCTATTTTCTGCGCTCCCTATATGACAGCCCTAGGGCCACCCCAGGGTGACGGGGTTAATAAGGGGTGGACATACATTATGGTGTTTGAAGCTATTTTCTGCGCTCCCTATATGACAGCCCTAGGGCCGCCCCTGGGTAACGGGGTTAATAAGGGGAGGACATACATTATGGTGTTTGAAGCTATTTTCTGCGCTCTCTATATGACAGCCCTAGGGCCACCCCTGGGTAACGGGGTTAATAAGGGGTGGACATACATTATGGTGTTTGAAGCTATTTTCTGCGCCCCCTATATGACAGCCCTTGGGCCACCCCTGGGTAACGGGGTTAATAAGGGGTGGACATACATTACTGTGTTTGAAGCTATTTTCTGCGCTCCCTATATGACAGCCCTAAAGCCACCCCTGGGTAACGGGGTTAATAAGGGGTGGACATACATTATGGTGTTTGAAGCTATTTTCTGCGCTCCCTATATGACAGCCCTAGGGCCACCCCTGGGTAACGGGGTTAATAAGGGGAGGACATACATTATGGTGTTTGAAGCTATTTTCTGCGCTCCCTATATGACAGCCCTAGGGCCACCCCTGGGTAACGGGGTTAATAAGGGGTGGACATACATTATGGTGTTTGAAGCTATTTTCTGCGCTCCCTATATGACAGCCCCAGGGCCACCCCTGGGTAACGGGGTTAATAAGGGGAGGACATACATTATGGTGTTTGAAGCTATTTTCTGCGCTCCCTATATGACAGCCCTAGGACCACCCCTGGGTAACGGGGTTAATAAGGGGTGGACATACATTATATTGTTTGAAGCTATTTTCTGCGCTCCCTATATGACAGCCCTAGGGCCACCCCTGGGTAACGGGGTTAATAAGGGGTGGACATACATTATGCTGTTTGAAGCTATTTTCTGCGCTCCCTATATAACAGCCCTAGGGCCACCCATGGGTAACGGGGTTAATAAGGGGTGGACATACATTATGGTGTTTGAAGCTATTTTCTGCGCTCCCTATATGACAGCCCTAGGGCCACCCCTGGGTAACGGGGTTAATAAGGGGTGGACATACATTATGGTGTTTGAAGCTATTTTCTGCGCTCCCTATATGACAGCCCTAGGGCCACCCCCGGGGTAACGGGGTTAATAAGGGTTGGACATACATTATGGTGTTTGAAGCTATTTTCTGCGCTCCCTATATGACAGCCCTAGGGCCACCCCTGGGTAACGGGGTTAATAAGGGGTGGACATACATTATGGTGTTTGAAGCTATTTTCTGCGCCCCCCATATGACAATCCTAGGGCCACCCCTGGGTAACGGGGTTAATAAGGGGTGGACATACATTATGGTGTTTGAAGCTATTTTCTGCGCCCCCTATATGACAGCCCTAGGGCCACCCCTGGGTAACGGGGTTAATAAGGGGTGGACATACATTATGGTGTTTGAAGCTATTTTCTGCGCTCCCTATATGACAGCCCTAGGGCCACCCCTGGGTAACGGGGTTAATAAGGGGTGGACATACATTATGGTGTTTGAAGCTATTTTCTGCGCTCCCTATATGACAGCCCTAGGGCCGCCCCTGGGTAACGGGGTTAATAAGGGGTGGACATACATTATGGTGTTTGAAGCTATTTTCTGCGCTCCCTATATGACAGCCCTAGGGCCACCCCTGGGTAACGGGGTTAATAAGGGGAGGACATACATTATGGTGTTTGAAGCTATTTTCTGCGCCCCCTATATGACAGCCCTAGGGCCACCCCTGGGTAACGGGGTTAATAAGGGGAGGACATACATTATGGTGTTTGAAGCTATTTTCTGCGCTCCCTATATGACGGCCCTAGGGCCACCCCTGGGTAACGGGGTTAATAAGGGGAGGACATACATTATGGTGTTTGAAGCTATTTTCTGCGCCCCTTATATGACAGCCCTAGGGCCACCCCTGGGTAACGGGGTTAATAAGGGGTGGACATACATTATGGTGTTTGAAGCTATTTTCTGCGCTCCCTATATGACAGCCCTAGGGCCACCCCCGGGTAACGGGGTTAATAAGGGGAGGACATACATTATGGTGTTTGAAGCTATTTTCTGCGCCCCCCATATGACAGCCCTAGGGCCACCCCTGGGTAACGGGGTTAATAAGAGGTGGACATACATTATAGTGTTTGAAGCTATTTTCTGCGCCCCCTATATGACAGCCCCAGGGCCGCCCCAGGGTAACGGGGTTAATAAGGGGTGGACATACATTATGGTGTTTGAAGCTATTTTCTGCGCCCCCTATATGACAGCCCTAGGGCCGCCCCAGGGTAACGGGGTTAATAAGGGGTGGACATACATTATAGTGTTTGAAGCTATTTTCTGCGCTCCCTATATGACAGCCCTAGGGCCACCCCAGGGTAACGGGGTTAATAAGGGGAGGACATACATTATGGTGTTTGAAGCTATTTTCTGCGCCCCCTATATGACAGCCCTAGGGCCGCCCCAGGGTAACGGGGTTAATAAAGGGTGGACATACATTATAGTGTTTGAAGCTATTTTCTGCGCTCCCTATATGACAGCCCTAGGGCCACCCCTGGGTAACGGGGTTAATAAGGGGAGGGCATACATTATGGTGTTTGAAGCTATTTTCTGCGCTCCCTATATGACAGCCCTAGGGCCACCCCAGGGTAACGGGGTTAATAAGGGGAGGACATACATTATGGTGTTTGAAGCTATTTTCTGCGCCCCCTATATGACAGCCCTAGGGCCACCCCAGGGTAACGGGGTTAATAAGGGGAGGACATACATTATGGTGTTTGAAGCTATTTTCTGCGCCCCCTATATGACAGCCCTAGGGCCACCCCTGGGTAACGGGGTTAATAAGGGGTGGACATACATTATGGTGTTTGAAGCTATTTTCTGCGCCCCCTATATGACAGCCCTAGGGCCACCCCTGGGTAACGGGGTTAATAAGGGGTGGACATACATTATGGTGTTTGAAGCTATTTTCTGCGCTCCCTATATGACAGCCTTAGGGCCACCCCTGGGTAACGGGGTTAATAAGGGGAGGACATACATTACTGTGTTTGAAGCTATTTTCTGCGCTCCCTATATGACAGCCCTAGGGCCACCCCTGGGTAACGGGGTTAATAAGGGGTGGACATACATTATGGTGTTTGAAGCTATTTTCTGCGCTCCCTATATGACAGCCCTAGGGCCACCCCTGGGTAACGGGGTTAATAAGGGGTGGACATACATTACTGTGTTTGAAGCTATTTTCAGCGCTCCCTATATGACAGCCCTAGGGCCACCCCTGGGTAACGGGGTTAATAAGGGGTGGACATACATTATGGTGTTTGAAGCTATTTTCTGCGCCCCCTATATGACAGCCCTAGGGCCACCCCAGGGTGACGGGGTTAATAAGGGGTGGACATACATTATAGTGTTTGAAGCTATTTTCTGCGCTCCCTATATGACAGCCCTAGGACCACCCCTGGGTAACGGGGTTAATAAGGGGTGGACATACATTATGGTGTTTGAAGCTATTTTCTGCGCTCCCTATATGACAGCCCTAGGGCCACTCCTGAGTAACGGGGTTAATAAGGGGAGGACATACATTATGGTGTTTGAAGCTATTTTCTGCGCTCCCTATATGACAGCCCTAGGGCCACCCCTGGGTAACGGGATTAATAAGTGGTGGACATACATTATGGTGTTTGAAGCTATTTTCTGCGCTCCCTATATGACAGCCCTAGGGCCACCCCAGGGTAACGGGGTTAATAAGGGGTGGACATACATTATGGTGTTTGAAGCTATTTTCTGCGCTCCCTATATGACAGCCCTAGGGCCACCCCAGGGTGACGGGGTTAATAAGGGGAGGACATACATTATGGTGTTTGAAGCTATTTTCTGCGCTCCCTATATGACAGCCCTAGGGCCACCCCTGGGTAACGGGGTTAATAAGGGTTGGACATACATTATAGTGTTTGAAGCTATTTTCTGCGCCCCCTATATGACAGCCCCAGGGCCACCCCAGGGTGACGGGGTTAATAAGGGGAGGACATACATTATGGTGTTTGAAGCTATTTTCTGCGCTCCCTATATGACAGCCCTAGGGCCACCCCTGGGTAACGGGGTTAATAAGGGGTGGACATACATTATGGTGTTTGAAGCTATTTTCTGCGCTCCCTATATGACAGCCCTAGGGCCACCCCTGGGTAACGGGGTTAATAAGGGGTGGACATACATTATGGTGTTTGAAGCTATTTTCTGCGCTCCTTATATGACAGCCCTAGGGCCACCCCTGGGTAACGGGGTTAATAAGGGGTGGACATACATTATGGTGTTTGAAGCTATTTTCTGCGCTCCCTATATGACAGCCCTAGGGCCGCCCCTGGGTAACGGGGTTAATAAGGGGTGGACATACATTATGGTGTTTGAAGCTATTTTCTGCGCTCCCTATATGACAGCCCTAGGGCCACCCCAGGGTGACGGGGTTAATAAGGGGTGGACATACATTATGGTGTTTGAAGCTATTTTCTGCGCTCCCTATATGACAGCCCTAGGGCCGCCCCTGGGTAACGGGGTTAATAAGGGGTGGACACACATTATGGTGTTTGAAGCTATTTTCTGCGCTCCCTATATGACAGCCCTAGGGCCGCCCCTGGGTAACGGGGTTAATAAGGGGAGGACATACATTATGGTGTTTGAAGCTATTTTCTGCGCTCTCTATATGACAGCCCTAGGGCCACCCCTGGGTAACGGGGTTAATAAGGGGTGGACATACATTATGGTGTTTGAAGCTATTTTCTGCGCCCCCTATATGACAGCCCTAGGGCCACCCCTGGGTAACGGGGTTAATAAGGGGTGGACATACATTACTGTGTTTGAAGCTATTTTCTGCGCTCCCTATATAACAGCCCTAGGGCCACCCCTGGGTAACGGGGTTAATAAGGGGTGGACATACATTATGGTGTTTGAAGCTATTTTCTGCGCTCCCTATATGACAGCCCTAGGGCCACCCCTGGGTAACGGGGTTAATAAGGGGAGGACATACATTATGGTGTTTGAAGCTATTTTCTGCGCTCCCTATATGACAGCCCTAGGGCCACCCCTGGGTAACGGGGTTAATAAGGGGTGGACATACATTATGGTGTTTGAAGCTTTTTTTCTGCGCTCCCTATATGACAGCCCCAGGGCCACCCCTGGGTAACGGGGTTAATAAGGGGAGGACATACATTATGGTGTTTGAAGCTATTTTCTGCGCTCCCAATATGACAGCCCTAGGACCACCCCTGGGTAACGGGGTTAATAAGGGGTGGACATACATTATATTGTTTGAAGCTATTTTCTGCGCTCCCTATATGACAGCCCTAGGGCCACCCCTGGGTAACGGGGTTAATAAGGGGTGGACATACATTATGCTGTTTGAAGCTATTTTCTGCGCTCCCTATATAACAGCCCTAGGGCCACCCCTGGGTAACGGGGTTAATAAGGGGTGGACATACATTATGGTGTTTGAAGCTATTTTCTGCGCTCCCTATATGACAGCCCTAGGGCCACCCCTGGGTAACGGGGTTAATAAGGGGTGGACATACATTATGGTGTTTGAAGCTATTTTCTGCGCCCCCTATATGACAGCCCTAGGGCCACCCCTGGGTAACGGGGTTAATAAGGGGTGGACATACATTATGGTGTTTGAAGCTATTTTCTGCGCTCCCTATATGACAGCCCTAGGGCCACCCCTGGGTAACGGGGTTAATAAGGGGTGGACATACATTATGGTGTTTGAAGCTATTTTCTGCGCTCCCTATATGACAGCCCTAGGGCCGCCCCTGGGTAACGGGGTTAATAAGGGGTGGACATACATTATGGTGTTTGAAGCTATTTTCTGCGCTCCCTATATGACAGCCCTAGGGCCACCCCTGGGTAACGGGGTTAATAAGGGGAGGACATACATTATGGTGTTTGAAGCTATTTTCTGCGCCCCCTATATGACAGCCCTAGGGCCACCCCTGGGTAACGGGGTTAATAAGGGGAGGACATACATTATGGTGTTTGAAGCTATTTTCTGCGCTCCCTATATGACAGCCCTAGGGCCACCCCTGGGTAACGGGGTTAATAAGGGGAGGACATACATTATGGTGTTTGAAGCTATTTTCTGCGCCCCTTATATGACAGCCCTAGGGCCACCCCTGGGTAACGGGGTTAATAAGGGGTGGACATACATTATGGTGTTTGAAGCTATTTTCTGCGCTCCCTATATGACAGCCCTAGGGCCACCCCCGGGTAACGGGGTTAATAAGGGGAGGACATACATTATGGTGTTTGAAGCTATTTTCTGCGCCCCCCATATGACAGCCCTAGGGCCACCCCTGGGTAACGGGGTTAATAAGAGGTGGACATACATTATAGTGTTTGAAGCTATTTTCTGCGCCCCCTATATGACAGCCCCAGGGCCGCCCCAGGGTAACGGGGTTAATAAGGGGTGGACATACATTATGGTGTTTGAAGCTATTTTCTGCGCCCCCTATATGACAGCCCTAGGGCCGCCCCAGGGTAACGGGGTTAATAAGGGGTGGACATACATTATAGTGTTTGAAGCTATTTTCTGCGCTCCCTATATGACAGCCCTAGGGCCACCCCAGGGTAACGGGGTTAATAAGGGGAGGACATACATTATGGTGTTTGAAGCTATTTTCTGCGCCCCCTATATGACAGCCCTAGGGCCGCCCCAGGGTAACGGGGTTAATAAGGGGTGGACATACATTATAGTGTTTGAAGCTATTTTCTGCGCTCCCTATATGACAGCCCTAGGGCCACCCCTGGGTAACGGGGTTAATAAGGGGAGGGCATACATTATGGTGTTTGAAGCTATTTTCTGCGCTCCCTATATGACAGCCCTAGGGCCACCCCAGGGTAACGGGGTTAATAAGGGGAGGACATACATTATGGTGTTTGAAGCTATTTTCTGCGCCCCCTATATGACAGCCCTAGGGCCACCCCAGGGTAACGGGGTTAATAAGGGGAGGACATACATTATGGTGTTTGAAGCTATTTTCTGCGCCCCCTATATGACAGCCCTAGGGCCACCCCTGGGTAACGGGGTTAATAAGGGGTGGACATACATTATGGTGTTTGAAGCTATTTTCTGCGCTCCCTATATGACAGCCCTAGGGCCACCCCTGGGTAACGGGGTTAATAAGGGGAGGACATACATTATGGTGTTTGAAGCTATTTTCTGCGCCCCCTATATGACAGCCCTAGGGCCACCCCTGGGTAACGGGGTTAATAAGGGGTGGACATACATTATGGTGTTTGAAGCTATTTTCTGCGCTCCCTATATGACAGCCCTAGGGCCACCCCAGGGTAACGGGGTTAATAAGGGGTGGACATACATTATGGTGTTTGAAGCTATTTTCTGCGCTCCCTATATGACAGCCCTAGGGCCACCCCTGGGTAACGGGGTTAATAAGGGGAGGACATACATTATGGTGTTTGAAGCTATTTTCTGCGCTCCCTATATGACAGCCCTAGGGCCGCCCCTGGGTAACGGGGTTAATAAGGGTTGGACATACATTATGGTGTTTGAAGCTATTTTCTGCGCTCCCTATATGACAGCCCCAGGGCCACCCCAGGGTAACGGGGTTAATAAGGGGTGGACATACATTATGGTGTTTGAAGCTATTTTCTGCGCTCCCTATATGACAGCCCCAGGGCCACCCCAGGGTAACGGGGTTAATAAGGGGTGGACATACATTATGGTGTTTGAAGCTATTTTCTGCGCTCCCTATATGACAGCCCTAGGGCCACCCCTGGGTGACGGGGTTAATAAGGGGAGGACATACATTATGGTGTTTGAAGCTATTTTCTGCGCTCCCTATATGACAGCCCCAGGGCCACCCCTGGGTAACGGGGTTAATAAGGGGTGGACATACATTATGGTGTTTGAAGCTATTTTCTGCGCTCCCTATATGACAGCCCTAGGGCCACCCCTGGGTAACGGGGTTAATAAGGGGTGGACACACATTATGGTGTTTGAAGCTATTTTCTGCGCTCCCTATATGACAGCCCCAGGGCCACCCCAGGGTAACGGGGTTAATAAGGGGTGGACATACATTATGGTGTTTGAAGCTATTTTCTGCGCCCCCTATATGACAGCCCTAGGGCCACCCCTGGGTAACGGGGTTAATAAGGGGAGGACATACATTATAGTGTTTGAAGCTATTTTCTGCGCTCCCTATATGACAGCCCTAGGGCCACCCCTGGGTAACGGGGTTAATAAGGGGAGGACATACATTATGGTGTTTGAAGCTATTCTCTGCGCTCCCTATATGACAGCCCTAGGGCCACCCCTGGGTAACGGGGTTAATAAGGGGAGGACATACATTATAGTGTTTGAAGCTATTTTCTGCGCTCCCTATATGACAGCCCTAGGGCCACCCCTGGGTAACGGGGTTAATAAGGGTTGGACATACATTATGGTGTTTGAAGCTATTTTCTGCGCCCCTGTATGACAGCCCTAGGGCCACCCCTGGGTAACGGGGTTAATAAGGGGTGGACATACATTATGGTGTTTGAAGCTATTTTCTGCGCTCCCTATATGACAGCCCCAGGGCCACCCCTGGGTAACGGGGTTAATAAGGGGTGGACATACATTATGGTGTTTGAAGCTATTTTCTGCGCTCCCTATATGAAAGCCCTAGGGCCGCCCCTGGGAAACGGGGTTAATAAGGGGTGGACATACATTATATTGTTTGAAGCTATTTTCTGCGCTCCCTATATGACAGCCCCAGGGCCACCCCTGGGTAACGGGGTTAATAAGGGGTGGACATACATTATGGTGTTTGAAGCTATTTTCTGCGCCCCCTATATGACAGCCCTAGGGCCACCCCTGGGTAACGGGGTTAATAAGGGGTGGACATACATTATATTGTTTGAAGCTATTTTCTGCATCCCTATATGACAGCCCTAGGGCCACCCCTGGGTAACGGGGTTAATAAGGGGTGGACATACATTATGGTGTTTGAAGCTATTTTCTGCGCTCCCTATATGACAGCCCTAGGACCACCCCTGGGTAACGGGGTTAATAAGGGGTGGACATACATTATATTGTTTGAAGCTATTTTCTGCGCTCCCTATATGACAGCCCTAGGGCCACCCCTGGGTAACGGGGTTAATAAGGGGTGGACATACATTATGGTGTTTGAAGCTATTTTCTGCGCCCCCTATATGACAGCCCTAGGGCCACCCCTGGGTAACGGGGTTAATATGGGGTGGACATACATTATGGTGTTTGAAGCTATTTTCTGCGCTCCCTATATGACAGCCCCAGGGCCACCCCTGGGTAACGGGGTTAATAAGGGGTGGACATACATTATGGTGTTTGAAGCTATTTTCTGCGCTCCCTATATGACAGCCCCAGGGCCACCCCTGGGTAACGGGGTTAATAAGGGGTGGACATACATTATGGTGTTTGAAGCTATTTTCTGCGCCCCCTATATGACAGCCCTAGGGCCACCCCTGGGTAACGGGGTTAATAAGGGGTGGACATACATTACTGTGTTTGAAGCTATTTTCTGCGCTCCCTATATGACAGCCCCATGCCCACCCCTGGGTAATTGGGTTAATAAGGGGTGGACATACATTATGGTGTTTGAAGCTATTTTCTGCGCACCCTATATGACAGCCTTAGAGCCACCCCTGGGTAACGGGGTTAATAAGTGGTGGACATACATTATAGTGTTTGAAGCTATTTTCTGCGCCCCCTATATGACAGCCCTAGGGCCACCCCAGGGTAACGGGGTTAATAAGGGGTGGACATACATTATGGTGTTTGAAGCTATTTTCTGCGCTCCCTATATGACAGCCCTAGGGCCACCCCTGGGTAACGGGGTTAATAAGGGGAGGACATACATTATGGTGTTTGAAGCTATTTTCTGCGCTCTCTATATGACAGCCCTAGGGCCACCCCTGGGTAACGGGGTTAATAAGGGGAGGACATACATTATGGTGTTTGAAGCTATTTTCTGCGCTCCCTATATGACAGTCCTAGGGCCACCCCTGGGTAACGGGGTTAATAAGGGGTGGACACACATTATGGTGTTTGAAGCTATTTTCTGCGCTCTCTATATGGCAGCCCTAGGGCCACCCCTGTGTAACGGGGTTAATAAGGGTTGGACATACATTATAGTGTTTGAAGCTATTTTCTGCGCTCCCTATATGACAGCCCTAGGGCCACCCCTGGGTAACGGGGTTAATAAGGGGAGGACATACATTATGGTGTTTGAAGCTATTTTCTGCGCTCTCTATATGACAGCCCTAGGGCCACCCCTGGGTAACGGGGTTAATAAGGGGTGGACATACATTATGGTGTTTGAAGCTATTTTCTGCGCTCCCTATATGACAGCCCTAGGGCCAAACCTGGGTAACGTGGTTAATAAGGGGAGGACATACATTATGGTGTTTGAAGCTATTTTCTGCGCTCTCTATATGACAGTCCTAGGGCCACCCCTGGGTAACGGGGTTAATTAGGGGTGGACATACATTATAGTGTTTGAAGCTATTTTCTGCGCCCCCTATATGACAGCCCTAGGGCCACCCCTGAGTAACGGGGTTAATAAGGGGTGGAAACACATTATGGTGTTTGAAGCTATTTTCTGCGCTCTCTATATGGCAGCCCTAGGGCCACCCCTGTGTAACGGGGTTAATAAGGGTTGGACATACATTATGGTGTTTGAAGCTATTCTCTGCGCTCCCTATATGACAGCCCTAGGGCCGCCCCTGGGTAACGGGGTTAATAAGGGGTGGACATACATTATGGTGTTTGAAGCTATTTTCTGCGCTCCCTATATGACAGCCCTAGGGCCACCCCTGGGTAACGGGGTTAATAAGGGGAGGACATACATTATGGTGTTTGAAGCTATTTTCTGCGCTCCCTATATGACAGCCCTAGGGCCACCCCTGGGTAACGGGGTTAATAAGGGGAGGACATACATTATGGTGTTTGAAGCTATTTTCTGCGCTCCCTATATGACAGCCCTAGGGCCACCCCTGGGTAACGGGGTTAATAAGGGGTGGACATACATTATGGTGTTTGAAGCTATTTTCTGCGCCCCCTATATGACAGCCCTAGGGCCACCCCTGGGTAACGGGGTTAATAAGGGGTGGACATACATTATGGTGTTTGAAGCTATTTTCTGCGCTCCCTATATGACAGCCCTAGGGCCACCCCTGGGTAACGGGGTTAATAAGGGGAGGACATACATTACTGTGTTTGAAGCTATTTTCTGCGCTCCCTATATGACAGCCCTAGGGCCACCCCTGGGTAACGGGGATAATAAGGGGTGGACATACATTATGGTGTTTGAAGCTATTTTCTGCGCCCCTTATATGGCAGCCCTAGGGCCACCCCAGGGTAACGGGGTTAATAAGGGGTGGACATACATTATGGTGTTTGAAGCTATTTTCTGCGCTCCCTATATGACAGCCCTAGGGCCACCCCTGGGTAACGGGGTTAATAAGGGGTGGACATACATTATGGTGTTTGAAGCTATTTTCTGCGCTCCCTATATGACAGCCCTAGGGCCACCCCTGGGTAACGGGGTTAATAAGGGGTGGACATACATTATGGTGTTTGAAGCTACTTTCTGCGCCCCATATATGACAGCCCTAGGGCCACCCCTGAGTAACGGGGTTAATAAGGGGTGGACATACATTATGGTGTTTGAAGCTATTTTCTGCGCTCCCTATATGACAGCCCTAGGGCCACCCCTGGGTAACGGGGTTAATAAGGGGTGGACATACATTACTGTGTTTGAAGCTATTTTCTGCGCTCCCTATATGACAGCCCTAGGGCCACCCCTGGGTAACGGGGTTAATAAGGGGTGGACATACATTATGGTGTTTGAAGCTATTTTCTGCGCCCCCTATATGACAGCCCTAGGGCCACCCCAGGGTGACGGGGTTAATAAGGGGTGGACATACATTATAGTGTTTGAAGCTATTTTCTGCGCTCCCTATATGACAGCCCTAGGACCACCCCTGGGTAACGGGGTTAATAAGGCGTGGACATACATTATGGTGTTTGAAGCTATTTTCTGCGCTCCCTATATGACAGCCCTAGGGCCACCCCTGGGTAACGGGATTAATAAGGGGTGGACATACATTATGGTGTTTGAAGCTATTTTCTGCGCTCCCTATATGACAGACCTAGGGCCACCCCAGGGTAACGGGGTTAATAAGGGGTGGACATACATTATGGTGTTTGAAGCTATTTTCTGCGCCCCCTATATGACAGCCCCAGGGCCACCCCAGGGTAACGGGGTTAATAAGGGGAGGACATACATTATGGTGTTTGAAGCTATTTTCTGCGCTCCCTATAATACAGCCCTAGGGCCACCCCTGGGTAACGGGATAAATAAGGGGTGGACATACATTATGGTGTTTGAAGCTATTTTCTGCGCTCCCTATATGACAGCCCTAGGGCCACCCCTGGGTAACGGGATTAATAAGGGGTGGACATACATTATGGTGTTTGAAGCTATTTTCTGCGCTCCCTATATGACAGCCCTAGGGCCACCCCTGGGTAACGGGGTTAATAAGGGGTGGACATACATTATGGTGTTTGAAGCTATTTTCTGCGCCCCCTGTATGACAGCCCCAGGGCCACCCCTGGGTAACGGGGTTAATAAGGGGTGGACATACATTATGGTGTTTGAAGCTATTTTCTGCGCTCCCTATATGACAGCCCCAGGGCCACCCCTGGGTAACGGGGTTAATAAGGGGTGGGCATACATTATGGTGTTTGAAGCTATTTTCTGCGCCCCCTATATGACAACCCTAGGGCCGCCCCTGGGTGACGGGGTTAATAAGGGGAGGACATACATTATGGTGTTTGAAGCTATTTTCTGCGCTCCCTATATGACAGCCCTAGGGCCACCCCTGGGTAACGGGGTTAATAAGGGGAGGACATACATTATGGTGTTTGAAGCTATTTTCTGCGCTCCCTATATGACAGCCCTAGGGCCACCCCTGGGTAACGGGGTTAATAAGGGGAGGACATACATTATATTGTTTGAAGCTATTTTCTGCGCCCCCTATATGACAGCCCTAGGGCCGCCCCTGGGTAACGGGGTTAATAAGGGGTGGACATACATTATGGTGTTTGAAGCTATTTTCTGCGCTCCCTATATGACAGCCCTAGGGCCACCCCTGGGTAACGGGGTTAATAAGGGGTGGACATACATTATGGTGTTTGAAGTTATTTTCTGCGCCCCCTATATGACAGCCCTAGGGCCACCCCTGGGTAACGGGGTTAATAAGGGGTGGACATACATTATGCTGTTTGAAGCTATTTTCTGCGCTCCCTATATAACAGCCCTAGGGCCACCCCTGGGTAACGGGGTTAATAAGGGGTGGACATACATTATGGTGTTTGAAGCTATTTTCTGCGCTCCCTATATGACAGCCCTAGGGCCACCCCTGGGTAACGGGGTTAATAAGGGGTGGACATACATTATGGTGTTTGAAGCTATTTTCTGCGCTCCCTATATGACAGCCCTAGGGCCACCCCCGGGGTAACGGGGTTAATAAGGGTTGGACATACATTATGGTGTTTGAAGCTATTTTCTGCGCTCCCTATATGACAGCCCTAGGGCCACCCCTGGGTAACGGGGTTAATAAGGGGTGGACATACATTATGGTGTTTGAAGCTATTTTCTGCGCCCCCCATATGACAATCCTAGGGCCACCCCTGGGTAACGGGGTTAATAAGGGGTGGACATACATTATGGTGTTTGAAGCTATTTTCTGCGCCCCCTATATGACAGCCCTAGGGCCACCCCTGGGTAACGGGGTTAATAAGGGGTGGACATACATTATGGTGTTTGAAGCTATTTTCTGCGCTCCCTATATGACAGCCCTAGGGCCACCCCTGGGTAACGGGGTTAATAAGGGGTGGACATACATTATGGTGTTTGAAGCTATTTTCTGCGCTCCCTATATGACAGCCCTAGGGCCGCCCCTGGGTAACGGGGTTAATAAGGGGTGGACATACATTATGGTGTTTGAAGCTATTTTCTGCGCTCCCTATATGACAGCCCTAGGGCCACCCCTGGGTAACGTGGTTAATAAGGGGAGGACATACATTATGGTGTTTGAAGCTATTTTCTGCGCCCCCTATATGACAGCCCTAGGGCCACCCCTGGGTAACGGGGTTAATAAGGGGTGGACATACATTATGGTGTTTGAAGCTATTTTCTGCGCTCCCTATATGACAGCCCTAGGGCCACCCCCGGGTAACGGGGTTAATAAGGGGAGGACATACATTATGGTGTTTGAAGCTATTTTCTGCGCCCCCCATATGACAGCCCTAGGGCCACCCCTGGGTAACGGGGTTAATAAGAGGTGGACATACATTATAGTGTTTGAAGCTATTTTCTGCGCCCCCTATATGACAGCCCCAGGGCCGCCCCAGGGTAACGGGGTTAATAAGGGGTGGACATACATTATGGTGTTTGAAGCTATTTTCTGCGCCCCCTATATGACAGCCCTAGGGCCGCCCCAGGGTAACGGGGTTAATAAGGGGTGGACATACATTATAGTGTTTGAAGCTATTTTCTGCGCTCCCTATATGACAGCCCTAGGGCCACCCCAGGGTAACGGGGTTAATAAGGGGAGGACATACATTATGGTGTTTGAAGCTATTTTCTGCGCCCCCTATATGACAGCCCTAGGGCCGCCCCAGGGTAACGGGGTTAATAAGGGGTGGACATACATTATAGTGTTTGAAGCTATTTTCTGCGCTCCCTATATGACAGCCCTAGGGCCACCCCTGGGTAACGGGGTTAATAAGGGGAGGGCATACATTATGGTGTTTGAAGCTATTTTCTGCGCTCCCTATATGACAGCCCTAGGGCCACCCCAGGGTAACGGGGTTAATAAGGGGAGGACATACATTATGGTGTTTGAAGCTATTTTCTGCGCCCCCTATATGACAGCCCTAGGGCCACCCCAGGGTAACGGGGTTAATAAGGGGAGGACATACATTATGGTGTTTGAAGCTATTTTCTGCGCCCCCTATATGACAGCCCTAGGGCCACCCCTGGGTAACGGGGTTAATAAGGGGTGGACATACATTATGGTGTTTGAAGCTATTTTCTGCGCTCCCTATATGACAGCCCTAGGGCCACCCCTGGGTAACGGGGTTAATAAGGGGAGGACATACATTATGGTGTTTGAAGCTATTTTCTGCGCCCCCTATATGACAGCCCTAGGGCCACCCCTGGGTAACGGGGTTAATAAGGGGTGGACATACATTATGGTGTTTGAAGCTATTTTCTGCGCTCCCTATATGACAGCCCTAGGGCCACCCCAGGGTAACGGGGTTAATAAGGGGTGGACATACATTATGGTGTTTGAAGCTATTTTCTGCGCTCCCTATATGACAGCCCTAGGGCCACCCCTGGGTAACGGGGTTAATAAGGGGAGGACATACATTATGGTGTTTGAAGCTATTTTCTTCGCCCCCTATATGACAGCCCTAGGGCCACCCCTGGGTAACGGGGTTAATAAGGGGTGGACATACATTATGGTGTTTGAAGCTATTTTCTGCGCTCCCTATATGACAGCCCTAGGGCCACCCCAGGGTAACGGGGTTAATAAGGGGTGGACATACATTATGGTGTTTGAAGCTATTTTCTGCGCTACCTATATGACAGCCCTAAGGCCACCCCTGGGTAACGGGGTTAATAAGGGGAGGACATACATTATGGTGTTTGAAGCTATTTTCTGCGCCCCCTATATGACAGCCCTAGGGCCACCCCTGGGTAACGGGGTTAATAAGGGGTGGACATACATTATGGTGTTTGAAGCTATTTTCTGCGCTCCCTATATGACAGCCCTAGGGCCGCCCCTGGGTAACGGGGTTAATAAGGGTTGGACATACATTATGGTGTTTGAAGCTATTTTCTGCGCTCCCTATATGACAGCCCCAGGGCCACCCCAGGGTAACGGGGTTAATAAGGGGTGGACATACATTATGGTGTTTGAAGCTATTTTCTGCGCTCCCTATATGACAGCCCCAGGGCCACCCCAGGGTAACGGGGTTAATAAGGGGTGGACATACATTATGGTGTTTGAAGCTATTTTCTGCGCTCCCTATATGACAGCCCTAGGGCCACCCCTGGGTGACGGGGTTAATAAGGGGAGGACATACATTATGGTGTTTGAAGCTATTTTCTGCGCTCCCTATATGACAGCCCCAGGGCCACCCCTGGGTAACGGGGTTAATAAGGGGTGGACATACATTATGGTGTTTGAAGCTATTTTCTGCGCTCCCTATATGACAGCCCTAGGGCCACCCCTGGGTAACGGGGTTAATAAGGGGTGGACACACATTATGGTGTTTGAAGCTATTTTCTGCGCTCCCTATATGACAGCCCCAGGGCCACCCCAGGGTAACGGGGTTAATAAGGGGTGGACATACATTATGGTGTTTGAAGCTATTTTCTGCGCCCCCTATATGACAGCCCTAGGGCCACCCCTGGGTAACGGGGTTAATAAGGGGAGGACATACATTATAGTGTTTGAAGCTATTTTCTGCGCTCCCTATATGACAGCCCTAGGGCCACCCCTGGGTAACGGGGTTAATAAGGGGAGGACATACATTATGGTGTTTGAAGCTATTCTCTGCGCTCCCTATATGACAGCCCTAGGGCCACCCCTGGGTAACGGGGTTAATAAGGGGAGGACATACATTATAGTGTTTGAAGCTATTTTCTGCGCTCCCTATATGACAGCCCTAGGGCCACCCCTGGGTAACGGGGTTAATAAGGGTTGGACATACATTATGGTGTTTGAAGCTATTTTCTGCGCCCCTGTATGACAGCCCTAGGGCCACCCCTGGGTAACGGGGTTAATAAGGGGTGGACATACATTATGGTGTTTGAAGCTATTTTCTGCGCTCCCTATATGACAGCCCCAGGGCCACCCCTGGGTAACGGGGTTAATAAGGGGTGGACATACATTATGGTGTTTGAAGCTATTTTCTGCGCTCCCTATATGAAAGCCCTAGGGCCGCCCCTGGGAAACGGGGTTAATAAGGGGTGGACATACATTATATTGTTTGAAGCTATTTTCTGCGCTCCCTATATGACAGCCCCAGGGCCACCCCTGGGTAACGGGGTTAATAAGGGGTGGACATACATTATGGTGTTTGAAGCTATTTTCTGCGCCCCCTATATGACAGCCCTAGGGCCACCCCTGGGTAACGGGGTTAATAAGGGGTGGACATACATTATATTGTTTGAAGCTATTTTCTGCATCCCTATATGACAGCCCTAGGGCCACCCCTGGGTAACGGGGTTAATAAGGGGTGGACATACATTATGGTGTTTGAAGCTATTTTCTGCGCTCCCTATATGACAGCCCTAGGACCACCCCTGGGTAACGGGGTTAATAAGGGGTGGACATACATTATATTGTTTGAAGCTATTTTCTGCGCTCCCTATATGACAGCCCTAGGGCCACCCCTGGGTAACGGGGTTAATAAGGGGTGGACATACATTATGGTGTTTGAAGCTATTTTCTGCGCCCCCTATATGACAGCCCTAGGGCCACCCCTGGGTAACGGGGTTAATATGGGGTGGACATACATTATGGTGTTTGAAGCTATTTTCTGCGCTCCCTATATGACAGCCCCAGGGCCACCCCTGGGTAACGGGGTTAATAAGGGATGGACATACATTATGGTGTTTGAAGCTATTTTCTGCGCTCCCTATATGACAGCCCCAGGGCCACCCCTGGGTAACGGGGTTAATAAGGGGTGGACATACATTATGGTGTTTGAAGCTATTTTCTGCGCCCCCTATATGACAGCCCTAGGGCCACCCCTGGGTAACGGGGTTAATAAGGGGTGGACATACATTACTGTGTTTGAAGCTATTTTCTGCGCTCCCTATATGACAGCCCCATGGCCACCCCTGGGTAATTGGGTTAATAAGGGGTGGACATACATTATGGTGTTTGAAGCTATTTTCTGCGCACCCTATATGACAGCCCTAGAGCCACCCCTGGGTAACGGGGTTAATAAGTGGTGGACATACATTATAGTGTTTGAAGCTATTTTCTGCGCCCCCTATATGACAGCCCTAGGGCCACCCCAGGGTAACGGGGTTAATAAGGGGTGGACATACATTATGGTGTTTGAAGCTATTTTCTGCGCTCCCTATATGACAGCCCTAGGGCCACCCCTGGGTAACGGGGTTAATAAGGGGAGGACATACATTATGGTGTTTGAAGCTATTTTCTGCGCTCTCTATATGACAGCCCTAGGGCCACCCCTGGGTAACGGGGTTAATAAGGGGAGGACATACATTATGGTGTTTGAAGCTATTTTCTGCGCTCCCTATATGACAGTCCTAGGGCCACCCCTGGGTAACGGGGTTAATAAGGGGTGGACACACATTATGGTGTTTGAAGCTATTTTCTGCGCTCTCTATATGGCAGCCCTAGGGCCACCCCTGTGTAACGGGGTTAATAAGGGTTGGACATACATTATAGTGTTTGAAGCTATTTTCTGCGCTCCCTATATGACAGCCCTAGGGCCACCCCTGGGTAACGGGGTTAATAAGGGGAGGACATACATTATGGTGTTTGAAGCTATTTTCTGCGCTCTCTATATGACAGCCCTAGGGCCACCCCTGGGTAACGGGGTTAATAAGGGGTGGACATACATTATGGTGTTTGAAGCTATTTTCTGCGCTCCCTATATGACAGCCCTAGGGCCAAACCTGGGTAACGTGGTTAATAAGGGGAGGACATACATTATGGTGTTTGAAGCTATTTTCTGCGCTCTCTATATGACAGTCCTAGGGCCACCCCTGGGTAACGGGGTTAATTAGGGGTGGACATACATTATAGTGTTTGAAGCTATTTTCTGCGCCCCCTATATGACAGCCCTAGGGCCACCCCTGAGTAACGGGGTTAATAAGGGGTGGAAACACATTATGGTGTTTGAAGCTATTTTCTGCGCTCTCTATATGGCAGCCCTAGGGCCACCCCTGTGTAACGGGGTTAATAAGGGTTGGACATACATTATGGTGTTTGAAGCTATTCTCTGCGCTCCCTATATGACAGCCCTAGGGCCGCCCCTGGGTAACGGGGTTAATAAGGGGTGGACATACATTATGGTGTTTGAAGCTATTTTCTGCGCTCCCTATATGACAGCCCTAGGGCCACCCCTGGGTAACGGGGTTAATAAGGGGAGGACATACATTATGGTGTTTGAAGCTATTTTCTGCGCTCCCTATATGACAGCCCTAGGGCCACCCCTGGGTAACGGGGTTAATAAGGAGAGGACATACATTATGGTGTTTGAAGCTATTTTCTGCGCTCCCTATATGACAGCCCTAGGGCCACCCCTGGGTAACGGGGTTAATAAGGGGTGGACATACATTATGGTGTTTGAAGCTATTTTCTGCGCCCCCTATATGACAGCCCTAGGGCCACCCCTGGGTAACGGGGTTAATAAGGGGTGGACATACATTATGGTGTTTGAAGCTATTTTCTGCGCTCCCTATATGACAGCCCTAGGGCCACCCCTGGGTAACGGGGTTAATAAGGGGAGGACATACATTACTGTGTTTGAAGCTATTTTCTGCGCTCCCTATATGACAGCCCTAGGGCCACCCCTGGGTAACGGGGATAATAAGGGGTGGACATACATTATGGTGTTTGAAGCTATTTTCTGCGCCCCTTATATGGCAGCCCTAGGGCCACCCCAGGGTAACGGGGTTAATAAGGGGTGGACATACATTATGGTGTTTGAAGCTATTTTCTGCGCTCCCTATATGACAGCCCTAGGGCCACCCCTGGGTAACGGGGTTAATAAGGGGTGGACATACATTATGGTGTTTGAAGCTATTTTCTGCGCTCCCTATATGACAGCCCTAGGGCCACCCCTGGGTAACGGGGTTAATAAGGGGTGGACATACATTATGGTGTTTGAAGCTACTTTCTGCGCCCCATATATGACAGCCCTAGGGCCACCCCTGAGTAACGGGGTTAATAAGGGGTGGACATACATTATGGTGTTTGAAGCTATTTTCTGCGCTCCCTATATGACAGCCCTAGGGCCACCCCTGGGTAACGGGGTTAATAAGGGGTGGACATACATTACTGTGTTTGAAGCTATTTTCTGCGCTCCCTATATGACAGCCCTAGGGCCACCCCTGGGTAACGGGGTTAATAAGGGGTGGACATACATTATGGTGTTTGAAGCTATTTTCTGCGCCCCCTATATGACAGCCCTAGGGCCACCCCAGGGTGACGGGGTTAATAAGGGGTGGACATACATTATAGTGTTTGAAGCTATTTTCTGCGCTCCCTATATGACAGCCCTAGGACCACCCCTGGGTAACGGGGTTAATAAGGGGTGGACATACATTATGGTGTTTGAAGCTATTTTCTGCGCTCCCTATATGACAGCCCTAGGGCCACCCCTGGGTAACGGGATTAATAAGGGGTGGACATACATTATGGTGTTTGAAGCTATTTTCTGCGCTCCCTATATGACAGACCTAGGGCCACCCCAGGGTAACGGGGTTAATAAGGGGTGGACATACATTATGGTGTTTGAAGCTATTTTCTGCGCCCCCTATATGACAGCCCCAGGGCCACCCCAGGGTAACGGGGTTAATAAGGGGAGGACATACATTATGGTGTTTGAAGCTATTTTCTGCGCTCCCTATATGACAGCCCTAGGGCCACCCCTGGGTAACGGGATAAATAAGGGGTGGACATACATTATGGTGTTTGAAGCTATTTTCTGCGCTCCCTATATGACAGCCCTAGGGCCACCCCTGGGTAACGGGATTAATAAGGGGTGGACATACATTATGGTGTTTGAAGCTATTTTCTGCGCTCCCTATATGACAGCCCTAGGGCCACCCCTGGGTAACGGGGTTAATAAGGGGTGGACATACATTATGGTGTTTGAAGCTATTTTCTGCGCCCCCTGTATGACAGCCCCAGGGCCACCCCTGGGTAACGGGGTTAATAAGGGGTGGACATACATTATGGTGTTTGAAGCTATTTTCTGCGCTCCCTATATGACAGCCCCAGGGCCACCCCTGGGTAACGGGGTTAATAAGGGGTGGGCATACATTATGGTGTTTGAAGCTATTTTCTGCGCCCCCTATATGACAACCCTAGGGCCGCCCCTGGGTGACGGGGTTAATAAGGGGAGGACATACATTATGGTGTTTGAAGCTATTTTCTGCGCTCCCTATATGACAGCCCTAGGGCCACCCCTGGGTAACGGGGTTAATAAGGGGAGGACATACATTATGGTGTTTGAAGCTATTTTCTGCGCTCCCTATATGACAGCCCTAGGGCCACCCCTGGGTAACGGGGTTAATAAGGGGAGGACATACATTATATTGTTTGAAGCTATTTTCTGCGCTCCCTATATGACAGCCCTAGGGCCGCCCCTGGGTAACGGGGTTAATAAGGGGTGGACATACATTATGGTGTTTGAAGCTATTTTCTGCGCTCCCTATATGACAGCCCTAGGGCCACCCCTGGGTAACGGGGTTAATAAGGGGTGGACATACATTATGGTGTTTGAAGTTATTTTCTGCGCCCCCTATATGACAGCCCTAGGGCCACCCCTGGGTAACGGGGTTAATAAGGGGTGGACATACTTTATGGTGTTTGAAGCTATTTTCTGCGCTCCCTATATGACAGCCCTAGGGCCACCCCTGGGTAACGGGGTTAATAAGGGGAGGACATACATTATGGTGTTTGAAGCTATTTTCTGCGCTCCCTATATGACAGCCCTAGGGCCACCCTGGGTAACGGGCTTAATAAGGGGTGGACATACATTATGGTGTTTGAAGCTATTTTCTGCGCTCCCTATATGACAGCCCTAGGGCCACCCCAGGGTTACGGGGTTAATAAGGGGTGGACATACATTATGGTGTTTGAAGCTATTTTCTGCGCTCCCTATATGACAGCCCTAGGGCCACCCCTGGGTAACGGGGTTAATAAGGGGAGGACATACATTATGGTGTTTGAAGCTATTTTCTGCGCTCCCTATATGACAGCCCTAGGGCCACCCCTGGGTAACGGGGTTAATAACGGGTGGACATACATTATGGTGTTTGAAGCTATTTTCTGCGCTCCCTATATGACAGCCCTAGGGCCACCCCTGGGTAACGGGGTTAATAAGGGGTGGACATACATTATAGTGTTTGAAGCTATTTTCTGCGCTCCCTATATGACAGCCCTAGGACCACCCCTGGGTAACGGGGTTAATAAGGGGTGGACATACATTATGGTGTTTGAAGCTATTTTCTGCGCTCCCTATATGACAGCCCTAGGGCCACCCCTGGGTAACGGGGTTAATAAGGGGAGGACATACATTATGGTGTTTGAAGCTATTTTCTGCGCCCCCTATATGACAGCCCTAGGGCCGCCCCTGGGTAACGGGGTTAATAAGGGGTGGACATACATTATGGTGTTTGAAGCTATTTTCTGCGCTCCCTGTATGACAGCCCTAGGGCCACCCCTGAGTAACGGGGTTAATAAGGGGAGGACATACATTATGGTGTTTGAAGCTATTTTCTGCGCTCCCTATATGACAGCCCCAGGGCCACCCCAGGGTGACGGGGTTAATAAGGGGTGGACATACATTATGGTGTTTGAAGCTATTTTCTGCGCTCCCTATATGACAGCCCTAGGGCCACCCCTGAGTAACGGGGTTAATAAGGGGAGGACATACATTATGGTGTTTGAAGCTATTTTCTGCGCTCCCTATATGACAGCCCTAGGGCTACCCCTGGGTAACGGGGTTAATAAGGGTTGGACATACATTATGGTGTTTGAAGCTATTTTCTGCGCTCCCTATATGACAGCCCTAGGGCCACCCCTGGGTAACGGGGTTAATAAGGGGTGGACATACATTATGGTGTTTGAAGCTATTTTCTGCGCCCCCTATATGACAGCCCTAGGGCCACCCCTGGGTAACGGGGTTAATAAGGGGTGGACATACATTATGGTGTTTGAAGCTATTTTCTGCGCCCCCTATATGACAGCCCTAGGGCCACCCCTGGGTAACGGGTTTAATTAGGGGTGGACATACATTATGGTGTTTGAAGTTATTTTCTGCGCCCCCTATATGACAGCCCTAGGGCCACCCCTGGGTAACGGGGTTAATAAGGGGTGGACATACATTATGGTGTTTGAAGCTATTTTCTGCGCTCCCTGTATGACAGCCCTAGGGCCACCCCTGGGTAACGGGGTTAATAAGGGGTGGACATACATTATGGTGTTTGAAGCTATTTTCTGCGCCCCCTATATGACAGCCCTAGGGCCACCCCTGGGTAACGGGGTTAATAAGGGGTGGACATACATTATGGTGTTTGAAGCTATTTTCTGCGCCCCCTATATGACAGCTCTAGGGCCACCCCAGGGTAACGGGGTTAATAAGGGGTGGACATACATTATGGTGTTTGAAGCTATTTTCTGCGCTCCCTATATGACAGCCCTAGGGCCACCCCTGGGTAACGGGGTTAATAAGGGGTGGACATACATTATATTGTTTGAAGCTATTTTCTGCGCCCCCTATATGACAGCCCTAGAGCCACCCCTGGGTAACGGGGTTAATAAGGGGAGGACACACATTATGGTGTTTGAAGCTATTTTCTGCGCTCCCTATATGACAGCCCTAGGGCCACCCCTGGGTAACGGGGTTAATAAGGGGTGGACATACATTATGGTGTTTGAAGCTATTTTCTGCGCTCCCTATATGACAGCCCCAGGGCCACCCCTGGGTAACGGGGTTAATAAGGGGAGGACATACATTATGGTGTTTGAAGCTATTTTCTGCGCCCGCTATATGACAGCCCCAGGGCCGCCCCTGGGTAACGGGGTTAATAAGGGTTGGACATACATTATAGTGTTTGAAGCTATTTTCTGCGCTCCCTATATGACAGCCCTAGGGCCACCCCTGGGTAACGGGGTTAATAAGGGGTGGTCACACATTATGGTGTTTGAAGCTATTTTCTGCGCTCCCTATATGACAGCCCTAGGGCCACCCCAGGGTAACGGGGTTAATAAGGGGTGGACATACATTATGGTGTTTGAAGCTATTTTCTGCGCTCCCTATATGACAGCCCTAGGGCCACCCCTGAGTAACGGGGTTAATAAGGGGTGGACATACATTATGGTGTTTGAAGCTATTTTCTGCGCTCCCTGTATGACAGCCCTAGGGCCACCCCTGAGTAACGGGGTTAATAAGGGGTGGACATACATTATGGTGTTTGAAGCTATTTTCTGCGCTCCCTATATGACAACCCTAGGGCCGCCCCTGAGTAACGGGGTTAATAAGGGGTGGACATACATTATGGTGTTTGAAGCTTTTTTCTGCGCTCCCTATATGACAGCCCTAGGGCCACCCCTGGGTAACGGGGTTAATAAGGGGTGGACATACATTATGGTGTTTGAAGCTATTTTCTGCGCCCCCTATATGACAGCCCTAGGGCCACCCCTGGGTAACGGGGTTAATAAGGGGTTGACATACATTATGGTGTTTGAAGCTATTTTCTGCGCTCCCTATATGACAGCCCTAGGGCCACCCCTGGGTAACGGGGTTAATAAGGGGTGGACATACATTATGGCGTTTGAAGCTATTTTCTGCGCTCCCTATATGACAGCCCTAGGGCCACCCCTGGGTAACGGGGTTAATAAGGGGAGGACATACATTATGGTGTTTGAAGCTATTTTCTGCGCCCCCTATATGACAGCCCTAGGGCCACCCCAGGGTAACGGGGTTAATAAGGGGAGGACATACATTATGGTGTTTGAAGCTATTTTCTGCGCTCCCTATATGACAGCCCTAGGGCCACCCCAGGGTAACGGGGTTAATAAGGGGAGGACATACATTATGGTGTTTGAAGCTATTTTCTGCGCTCCCTATATGACAGCCCTAGGGCCACCCCAGGGTAACGGGGTTAATAAGGGGAGGACATACATTATGGTGTTTGAAGCTATTTTCTGCGCCCCCTATATGACAGCCCTAGGGCCACCCCTGGGTAACGGGGTTAATAAGGGGTGGACATACATTATGGTGTTTGAAGCTATTTTCTGCGCTCCCTATATGACAGACCTAGGGCCACCCCAGGGTAACGGGGTTAATAAGGGGAGGACATACATTATGGTGTTTGAAGCTATTTTCTGCGCTCCCCATATGACAGCCCTAGGGCCACCCCTGGGTAACGGGGTTAATAAGGGGTGGACATACATTATGGTGTTTGAAGCTATTTTCTGCGCTCCCTATATGACAGCCCTAGGGCCACCCCTGAGTAACGGGGTTAATAAGGGGTGGACATACATTATGGTGTTTGAAGCTATTTTCTGCTCTCCCTATATGACAGCCCTAGGGCCACCCCTGGGTAACGGGGTTAATAAGGGGTGGACATACATTATGGTGTTTGAAGCTATTTTCTGCGCCCCCTATATGACAGCCCTAGGGCCACCCCAGGGTAACGGGGTTAATAAGGGGTGGACATACATTATGGTGTTTGAAGCTATTTTCTGCGCTCCCTATATGACAGCCCTAGGGCCACCCCTGAGTAACGGGGTTAATAAGGGGTGGACATACATTATGGTGTTTGAAGCTATTTTCTGCGCTCCCTATATGACAGCCCTAGGGCCACCCCTGGGTAACGGGGTTAATAAGGGGTGGACATACATTATGGTGTTTGAAGCTATTTTCTGCGCTCCCTATATGACAGCCCTAGGGCCACCCCTGGGTAACGGGGTTAATAAGGGGTGGACATACATTATGGTGTTTGAAGCTATTTTCTGCGCTCCCTATATGACAGCCCTAGGGCCGCCCCTGGGTAACGGGGTTAATAAGGGGTGGACATACATTATGGTGTTTGAAGCTATTTTCTGCGCTCCCTATATGACAGCCCTAGGGCCACCCCTGGGTAACGGGGTTAATAAGGGGTGGACATACATTATGGTGTTTGAAGCTATTTTCTGCGCCCCCTATATGACAGCCCTAGGGCCGCCCCTGGGTAACGGGGTTAATAAGGGGTGGACATACATTATGGTATTTGAAGCTATTTTCTGCGCTCCCTATATGACAGCCCTAGGGCCACCCCTGGGTAACGGGGTTAATAAGGGGTGGACATACATTATGCTGTTTGAAGCTATTCTCTGCGCTCCCTATATGACAGCCCTAGGGCCACCCCTGGGTAACGGGGTTAATAAGGGGTGGACATACATTATGCTGTTTGAAGCTATTCTCTGCGCTCCCTATATGACAGCCCTAGGGCCACCCCTGGGTAACGGGGTTAATAAGGGGTGGACATACATTATGGTGTTTGAAGCTATTTTCTGCGCCCCCTATATGACAGCCCTAGGGCCACCCCTGGGTAACGGGGTTAATAAGGGGTGGACATACATTATAGTGTTTGAAGCTATTTTCTGCGCTCTCTACATGACAGCCCTAGGGCCACCCCTGGGTAACGGGGTTAATAAGGGGTGGACATACATTATGGTGTTTGAAGCTATTTTCTGCGCCCCCTATATGACAGCCCTAGGGCCACCCCTGGGTAACGGGGTTAATAAGGGGTGGACATACATTATGGTGTTTGAAGCTATTTTCTGCGCCCCCTATATGACAGCCCTAGGGCCACCCCTGGGTAACGGGGTTAATAAAGGGTGGACATACATTATGGTGTTTGAAGCTATTTTCTGCGCCCCCTATATGACAGCCCTAGGGCCACCCCTGGGTAACGGGGTTAATAAGGGGTGGACATACATTATGCTGTTTGAAGCTATTCTCAGCGCTCCCTATATGACAGCCCTAGGGCCACCCCTGGGTAACGGGGTTAATAAGGGGTGGACATACATTATGCTGTTTGAAGCTATTTTCTGCGCTCCCTATATGACAGCCCTAGGGCCACCCCTGGGTAACGGGGTTAATAAGGGGTGGACATACATTATGCTGTTTGAAGCTATTCTCTGCGCTCCCTATATGAGAGCCCTAGGGCCACCCCTGGGTAACGGGGTTAATAAGGGGTGGACATACATTATGGCGTTTGAAGCTATTTTCTGCGCTCCCTATATGACAGCCCTAGGGCCACCCCTGGGTAACGGGGTTAATAAGGGGTGGACATACATTATGGCGTTTGAAGCTATTTTCTGCGCTCCCTATATGACAGCCCCAGGACCACCCCTGGGTAACGGGGTTAATAAGGGGAGGACATACATTATGGTGTTTGAAGCTATTTTCTGCGCCCCCTATATGACAGCCCTAGGGCCACCCCTGGGTAACGGGGTTAATAAGGGGTGGACATACATTATGGTGTTTGAAGCTATTTTCAGCGCTCTCTATATGACAGCCCTAGGGCCACCCCTGGGTAACGGGGTTAATAAGGGGTGGACATACATTATGGTGTTTGAAGCTATTTTCTGCGCTCCCTATATGACAGCCCTAGGGCCACCCCTGGGTAACGGTGTTAATAAGGGGTGGACATACATTATGGTGTTTGAAGTTATTTTCTGCGCCCCCTATATGACAGCCCTAGGGCCACCCCTGGGTAACGGGGTTAATAAGGGGAGGACATACATTATGGTGTTTGAAGCTATTTTCTGCGCTCCCTATATGACAGCCCTAGGGCCACCCCTGGGTAACGGGGTTAATAAGGGGTGGACATACATTATGGTGTTTGAAGCTATTTTCTGCGCCCCCTATATGACAGCCCTAGGGCCACCCCTGGGTAACGGGGTTAATAAGGGGTGGACATACATTGTGGTGTTTGAAGCTATTTTCTGCGCCCCGTATATGACAGCCCTAGGGCCACCCCTGGGTAACGGGGTTAATAAGGGGTGGACATACATTATTGTGTTTTAAGCTATTTTCTGCGCTCCCTATATGACAGCCCTAGGGCCACCCCTGGGTAACGGGGTTAATAAGGGGTGGACATACATTATGGTGTTTGAAGCTATTTTCTGCGCCCCCTATATGACAGCCCTAGGGCCTCCCCTGGGTAACGGGGTTAATAAGTGGTGGACATACATTATAGTGTTTGAAGCTATTTTCTGCGCTCTCTACATGACAGCCCTAGGGCCACCCCTGGGTAACGGGGTTAATAAGGGGTGGACATACATTATGGTGTTTGAAGCTATTTTCTGCGCCCCCTATATGACAGCCCTAGGGCCACCCCTGGGTAACGGGGTTAATAAGGGGTGGACATACATTATGGTGTTTGAAGCTATTTTCTGCGCCCCCTATATGACAGCCCTAGGGCCACCCCAGGGTAACGGGGTTAATAAGGGGTGGACATACATTATGGTGTTTGAAGCTATTTTCTGCGCTCCCTATATGACAGCCCTAGGGCCACCCCTGTGTAACGGGGTTAATAAGGGGTGGACATACATTATGGTGTTTGAAGCTATTTTCTGCGCTCCCTATATGACAGCCCTAGGGCCACCCCTGGGTAACGGGGTTAATAAGGGGAGGACATACATTATGGTGTTTGAAGCTATTTTCTGCGCCCCCTATATGACAGCCCCAGGGCCACCCCAGGGTAACGGGGTTAATAAGGGGAGGACATACATTATGGTGTTTGAAGCTATTTTCTGCGCTCCCTATATGACAGCCCTAGGGCCACCCCTGGGTAACGGGGTTAATAAGGGGTGGACATACATTATGGTGTTTGAAGCTATTTTCTGCGCCCCCTATATGACAGCCCTAGGGCCACCCCTGGGTAACGGGGTTAATAAGGGGTGGACATACATTATGGTGTTTGAAGCTATTTTCTGCGCTCCCTATATGACAGCCCTAGGGCCACCCCTGGGTAACGGGGTTAATAAGGGGAGGACATACATTACTGTGTTTGAAGCTATTTTCTGCGCTCCCTATATGACAGCCCTAGGGCCACCCCTGGGTAACGGGGTTAATAAGGGGAGGACGTACATTATGGTGTTTGAAGCTATTTTCTGCGCCCCCTATATGACAGCCCTAGGGCCACCCCTGTGTAACGGGGTTAATAAGGGGTGGACATACATTATGGTGTTTGAAGCTATTTTCTGCGCTCCCTATATGACAGCCCTAGGGCCACCCCTGGGTAACGGGGTTAATAAGGGGTGGACATACATTATGATGTTTGAAGTTATTTTCTGCGCTCCCTATATGACAGCCCTAGGGCCACCCCTGGGTAACGGGGTTAATAAGGGGTGGACATACATTACTGTGTTTGAAGCTATTTTCTGCGCTCCCTATATGACAGCCCTAGGGCCACCCCTGGGTAACGGGGTTAATAAGGGGTGGACATACATTATGGTGTTTGAAGCTATTTTCTGCGCCCCCTATATGACAGCCCTAGGGCCACCCCAGGGTGACGGGGTTAATAAGGGGTGGACATACATTATAGTGTTTGAAGCTATTTTCTGCGCTCCCTATATGACAGCCCTAGGACCACCCCTGGGTAACGGGGTTAATAAGGGGTGGACATACATTATGGTGTTTGAAGCTATTTTCTGCGCTCCCTATATGACAGTCCTAGGGCCACCCCTGAGTAACGGGGTTAATAAGGGGAGGACATACATTATGGTGTTTGAAGCTATTTTCTGCGCTCCCTATATGACAGCCCTAGGGCCACCCCTGGGTAACGGGATTAATAAGGGGTGGACATACATTATGGTGTTTGAAGCTATTTTCTGCGCTCCCTATATGACAGCCCTAGGGCCACCCCAGGGTAACGGGGTTAATAAGGGGTGGACATACATTATGGTGTTTGAAGCTATTTTCTGCGCTCCCTATATGACAGCCCTAGGACCACCCCTGGGTAACGGGGTTAATAAGGGGTGGACATACATTATGGTGTTTGAAGCTATTTTCTGCGCTCCCTATATGACAGCCCTAGGGCCACCCCTGGGTAACGTGGTTAATAAGGGGTGGACATACATTATGGTGTTTGAAGCTATTTTCTGCGCACCCTTTATGACAGCCCTAGGGCCACCCCAGGGTAACGGGGTTAATAAGGGTTGGACATACATTATAGTGTTTGAAGCATTTTTCTGCGCCCCCTATATGACAGCCCCAGGGCCACCCCTGGGTAACGGGGTTAATAAGGGGTGGACATACATTATGGTGTTTGAAGCTATTTTCTGCGCTCCCTATATGACAGCCCCAGGGCCACCCCTGGGTAACGGGGTTAATAAGGGGTGGACATACATTATGGTGTTTGATGCTATTTTCTGCGCCCCCTATATGACAGCCCTAGGGCCACCCCTGGGTAACGGGGTTAATAAGGGGTGGACATACATTACTGTGTTTGAAGCTATTTTCTGCGCTCCCTATATGACAGCCCCAGGGCCACTCCTGGGTAATTGGGTTAATAAGGGGTGGACATACATTATGGTGTTTGAAGCTATTTTCTGCGCACCCTATATGACAGCCCTAGGGCCACCCCTGGGTAACGGGGTTAATAAGGGGTGGACATACATTATAGTGTTTGAAGCTATTTTCTGCGCCCCCTATATGACAGCCCTAGGGCCACCCCAGGGTAACGGGGTTAATAAGGGGTGGACATACATTATGGTGTTTGAAGCTATTTTCTGCGCTCCCTATATGACAGCCCTAGGGCCACCCCTGGGTAACGGGGTTAATAAGGGGTGGACATACATTATGGTGTTTGAAGCTATTTTCTGCGCTCCCTATATGACAGCCCTAGGGCCACCCCTGGGTAACGTGGTTAATAAGGGGTGGACATACATTATGGTGTTTGAAGCTATTTTCTGCGCACCCTATATGACAGCCCTAGGGCCACCCCAGGGTAACGGGGTTAATAAGGGTTGGACATACATTATAGTGTTTGAAGCTATTTTCTGCGCCCCCTATATGACAGCCCCAGGGCCACCCCTGGGTAACGGGGTTAATAAGGGATGGACATACATTATAGTGTTTGAAGCTATTTTCTGCGCCCCCTATATGACAGCCCCAGGGCCACCCCAGGGTGACGGGGTTAATAAGGGGAGGACATACATTATAGTGTTTGTAGCTATTTTCTGCGCCCCCTATATGACAGCCCCAGGGCCACCCCAGGGTGACGGGGTTAATAAGGGGAGGACATACATTATGGTGTTTGGAGCAATTTTCTGCGCTCCCTATATGACAGCCCTAGGGCCACCCCTGGGTAACGGGGTTAATAAGGGGTGGGCATACATTATGGTGTTTGAAGCTATTTTCTGCGCTCCCTATATGACAGCCCTAGGGCCACCCCTGGGTAACGGGGTTAATAAGGGGTGGACATACATTATGGTGTTTGAAGCTATTTTCTGCGCTCCCTATATGACAGCCCTAGGGCCACCCCTGGGTAACGGGGTTAATAAGGGGTGGACATACATTATGGTGTTTGAAGCTATTTTCTGCGCTCCCTATATGACAGCCCTAGGGCCACCCCTGGGTAACGGGGTTAATAAGGGGTGGACATACATTATGGTGTTTGAAGCTATTTTCTGCGCTCCCTATATGACAGCCCTAGGGCCGCCCCTGGGTAACGGGGTTAATAAGGGGTGGACATACATTATGGTGTTTGAAGCTATTTTCTGCGCTCCCTATATGACAGCCCCAGGGCCACCCCAGGGTAACGGGGTTAATAAGGGGAGGACATACATTATGGTGTTTGAAGCTATTTTCTGCGCTCCCTATATGACAGCCCTAGGACCACCCCTGGGTAACGGGGTTAATAAGGGGTGGACATACATTATATTGTTTGAAGCTATTTTCTGCGCTCCCTATATGACAGCCCTAGGGCCACCCCTGGGTAACGGGGTTAATAAGGGGTGGACATACATTATGCTGTTTGAAGCTATTTTCTGCGCTCCCTATATAACAGCCCTAGGGCCACCCCTGGGTAACGGGGTTAATAAGGGGTGGACATACATTATGGTGTTTGAAGCTATTTTCTGCGCTCCCTATATGACAGCCCTAGGGCCACCCCTGGGTAATGGGGTTAATAAGGGGTGGACATACATTATGGTGTTTGAAGCTATTTTCTGCGCTCCCTATATGACAGCCCTAGGGCCACCCCTGGGTAACGGGGTTAATAAGGGTTGGACATACATTATGGTGTTTGAAGCTATTTTCTGCGCTCCCTATATGACAGCCCTAGGGCCACCCCTGGGTAACGGGGTTAATAAGGGGTGGACATACATTATGGTGTTTGAAGCTATTTTCTGCGCTCCCTATATGACAGCCCTAGGGCCGCCCCTGGGTAACGGGGTTAATAAGGGGTGGACATACATTATGGTGTTTGAAGCTATTTTCTGCGCTCCCTATATGACAGCCCTAGGGCCACCCCTGGGTAACGGGGTTAATAAGGGGAGGACATACATTATGGTGTTTGAAGCTATTTTCTGCGCCCCCTATATGACAGCCCTAGGGCCACCCCTGGGTAACGGGGTTAATAAGGGGAGGACATACATTATGGTGTTTGAAGCTATTTTCTGCGCTCCCTATATGACAGCCCTAGGGCCACCCCTGGGTAACGGGGTTAATAAGGGGAGGACATACATTATGGTGTTTGAAGCTATTTTCTGCGCCCCCTATATGACAGCCCTAGGGCCACCCCTGGGTAACGGGGTTAATAAGGGGTGGACATACATTATGGTGTTTGAAGCTATTTTCTGCGCTCCCTATATGACAGCCCTAGGGCCACCCCTGGGTAACGGGGTTAATAAGGGGTGGACATACATTATGGTGTTTGAAGCTATTTTCTGCGCTCCCTATATGACAGCCCTAGGGCCACCCCTGGGTAACGGGGTTAATAAGGGTTGGACATACATTATGGTGTTTGAAGCTATTTTCTGCGCCCCCCATATGACAGCCCTAGGGCCACCCCTGGGTAACGGGGTTAATAAGGGGAGGACATACATTATGGTGTTTGAAGCTATTTTCTGCGCCCCCCATATGACAGCCCTAGGGCCACCCCCGGGTAACGGGGTTAATAAGGGGAGGACATACATTATGGTGTTTGAAGCTATTTTCTGCGCCCCCCATATGACAGCCCTAGGGCCACCCCTGGGTAACGGGGTTAATAAGAGGTGGACATACATTATAGTGTTTGAAGCTATTTTCTGCGCCCCCTATATGACAGCCCTAGGGCCGCCCCAGGGAAACGGGGTTAATAAGGGGTGGACATACATTATGGTGTTTGAAGCTATTTTCTGCGCCCCCTATATGACAGCCCTAGGGCCGCCCCAGGGTAACGGGGTTAATAAGGGGTGGACATACATTATAGTGTTTGAAGCTATTTTCTGCGCTCCCTATATGACAGCCCTAGGGCCGCCCCAGGGTAACGGGGTTAATAAGGGGTGGACATACATTATAGTGTTTGAAGCTATTTCTGCGCTCCCTATATGACAGCCCCAGGGCCACCCCTGGGTAATTGGGTTAATAAGGGGTGGACATACATTATGGTGTTTGAAGCTATTTTCTGCGCACCCTATATGACAGCCCTAGGGCCACCCCTGGGTAACGGGGTTAATAAGGGGTGGACATACATTATAGTGTTTGAAGCTATTTTCTGCGCTTCCTATATGACAGCCCTAGGGCCACCCCAGGGTAACGGGGTTAATAAGGGGTGGACATACATTATGGTGTTTGAAGCTATTTTCTGCGCTCCCTATATGACAGCCCTAGGGCCACCCCTGGGTAACGGGGTTAATAAGGGGAGGACATATATTATGGTGTTTGAAGCTATTTTCTGCGCTCTCTATATGACAGCCCTAGGGCCACCCCTGGGTAACGGGGTTAATAAGGGGAGGACATACATTATGGTGTTTGAAGCTATTTTCTGCGCTCTCTATATGACAGTCCTAGGGCCACCCCTGGGTAACGGGGTTAATAAGGGGTGGACACACATTATGGTGTTTGAAGCTATTTTCTGCGCTCTCTATATGGCAGCCCTAGGGCCACCCCTGTGTAACGGGGTTAATAAGGGTTGGACATACATTATAGTGTTAGAAGCTATTTTCTGCGCTCCCTATATGACAGCCCTAGGGCCGCCCCTGGGTAACGGGGTTAATAAGGGGAGGACATACATTATAGTGTTTGAAGCTATTTTCTGCGCTCCCTATATGACAGCCCTAGGGCCACCCCTGGGTAACGGGGTTAATAAGGGGAGGACATACATTATGGTGTTTGAAGCTATTTTCTGCGCTCTCTATATGACAGTCCTAGGGCCACCCCTGGGTAACGGGGTTAATTAGGGGTGGACATACATTATAGTGTTTGAAGCTATTTTCTGCGCTCCCTATATGACAGCCCTAGGGCCACCCCTGGGTAACGGGGTTAATAAGGGGAGGACATACATTATGGTGTTTGAAGCTATTTTCTGCGCTCTCTATATGACAGTCCTAGGGCCACCCCAGGGTAACGGGGTTAATAAGGGGTGGACATACATTATGGTGTTTGAAGCTATTTTCTGCGCTCCCTATATGACAGCCCTAGGGCCACCCCTGGGTAACGGGGTTAATAAGGGGTGGACATACATTATGGTGTTTGAAGCTATTTTCTGCGCTCCCTATATGACAGCCCCAGGGCCACCCCTGGGTAACGGGGTTAATAAGGGTTGGACATACATTATGGTGTTGAAGCTATTTTCTACGCCCCTGTATGACAGCCCTAGGGCCACCCCTGGGTAACGGGGTTAATAAGGGGTGGACATACATTATGGTGTTTGAAGCTATTTTCTGCGCTCCCTATATGACAGCCCCAGGGCCACCCCTGGGTAACGGGGTTAATAAGGGGTGGACATACATTATGGTGTTTGAAGCTATTTTCTGCGCTCCCTATATGACAGCCCTAGGGCCGCCCCTGGGTAACGGGGTTAATAAGGGGTGGACATACATTATATTGTTTGAAGCTATTTTCTGCGCTCCCTATATGACAGCCCTAGGGCCGCCCCTGGGTAACGGGGTTAATAAGGGGTGGACATACATTATGGTGTTTGAGGCTATTTTCTGCGCCCCCTATATGACAGCCCTAGGGCCGCCCCAGGGTAACGGGGTTAATAAGGGGTGGACATACATTATAGTGTTTGAAGCTATTTTCTGCGCTCCCTATATGACAGCCCTAGGGCCACCCCAGGGTAACGGGGTTAATAAGGGGTGGACATACATTATGGTGTTTGAAGCTATTTTCTGCGCCCCCTATATGACAGCCCTAGGGCCGCCCCAGGGTAACGGGGTTAATAAGGGGTGGACATACATTATAGTGTTTGAAGCTATTTTCTGCGCTCCCTATATGACAGCCCTAGGGCCACCCCTGGGTAACGGGGTTAATAAGGGGAGGGCATACATTATGGTGTTTGAAGCTATTTTCTGCGCTCCCTATATGACAGCCCTAGGGCCACCCCAGGGTAACGGGGTTAATAAGGGGAGGACATACATTATGGTGTTTGAAGCTATTTTCTGCGCCCCCTATATGACAGCCCTAGGGCCACCCCAGGGTAACGGGGTTAATAAGGGGAGGACATACATTATGGTGTTTGAAGCTATTTTCTGCGCCCCCTATATGACAGCCCTAGGGCCACCCCTGGGTAACGGGGTTAATAAGGGGTGGACATACATTATGGTGTTTGAAGCTATTTTCTGCGCTCCCTATATGACAGCCCTAGGGCCACCCCTGGGTAACGGGGTTAATAAGGGGAGGACATACATTATGGTGTTTGAAGCTATTTTCTGCGCCCCCTATATGACAGCCCTAGGGCCACCCCTGGGTAACGGGGTTAATAAGGGGTGGACATACATTATGGTGTTTGAAGCTATTTTCTGCGCTCCCTATATGACAGCCCTAGGGCCACCCCTGGGTAACGGGGTTAATAAGGGGAGGACATACATTATGGTGTTTGAAGCTATTTTCTGCGCCCCCCATATGACAATCCTAGGCCACCCCTGGGTAACGGGGTTAATAAGGGGTGGACATACATTATGGTGTTTGAAGCTATTTTCTGCGCTCCCTATATGACAGCCCTAGGGCCGCCCCTGGGTAACGGGGTTAATAAGGGTTGGACATACATTATGGTGTTTGAAGCTATTTTCTGCGCTCCCTATATGACAGCCCCAGGGCCACCCCAGGGTAACGGGGTTAATAAGGGGTGGACATACATTATGGTGTTTGAAGCTATTTTCTGCGCTCCCTATATGACAGCCCCAGGGCCACCCCAGGGTAACGGGGTTAATAAGGGGTGGACATACATTATGGTGTTTGAAGCTATTTTCTGCGCTCCCTATATGACAGCCCTAGGACCACCCCTGGGTGACGGGGTTAATAAGGGGAGGACATACATTATGGTGTTTGAGCTATTTTCTGCGCTCCCTATATGACAGCCCCAGGGCCACCCCTGGGTAACGGGGTTAATAAGGGGTGGACATACATTATGGTGTTTGAAGCTATTTTCTGCGCTCCCTATATGACAGTCCTAGGGCCACCCCTGGGTAACGGGGTTAATAAGGGGTGGACATACATTATGGTGTTTGAAGCTATTTTCTGCGCTCCCTATATGACAGCCCCAGGGCCACCCCTGGGTAACGGGGTTAATAAGGGTTGGACATACATTATGGTGTTGAAGCTATTTTCTGCGCCCCTGTATGACAGCCCTAGGGCCACCCCTGGGTAACGGGGTTAATAAGGGGTGGACATACATTATGGTGTTTGAAGCTATTTTCTGCGCTCCCTATATGACAGCCCCAGGGCCACCCCTGGGTAACGGGGTTAATAAGGGGTGGACATACATTATGGTGTTTGAAGCTATTTTCTGCGCTCCCTATATGACAGCCCTAGGGCCGCCCCTGGGTAACGGGGTTAATAAGGGGTGGACATACATTATATTGTTTGAAGCTATTTTCTGCGCTCCCTATATGACAGCCCCAGGGCCACCCCTGGGTAACGGGGTTAATAAGGGGTGGACATACATTATGGTGTTTGAAGCTATTTTCTGCGCCCCCTATATGACAGCCCTAGGGCCACCCCTGGGTAACGGGGTTAATAAGGGGTGGACATACATTATATTGTTTGAAGCTATTTTCTGCATCCCTATATGACAGCCCTAGGGCCACCCCTGGGTAACGGGGTTAATAAGGGGTGGACATACATTATGGTGTTTGAAGCTATTTTCTGCGCTCCCTATATGACAGCCCTAGGACCACCCCTGGGTTACGGGGTTAATAAGGGGTGGACATACATTATATTGTTTGAAGCTATTTTCTGCGCTCCCTATA
This sequence comes from Meconema thalassinum, assembly GCA_946902985.2. NCBI lineage: Eukaryota > Metazoa > Arthropoda > Insecta > Orthoptera > Tettigoniidae > Meconema > Meconema thalassinum. Next base: position 152,814,728 of record OX336397.1, read on the forward strand.
TGACAGCCCTAGGGCCACCCCTGGGTAACGGGGTTAATAAGGGGTGGACATACATTATGGTGTTTGAAGCTATTTTCTGCGCTCCCTATATGACAGCCCCAGGGCCACCCCTGGGTAACGGGGTTAATAAGGGGTGGACATACATTATGGTGTTTGAAGCTATTTTCTGCGCCCCCTATATGACAGCTCTAGGGCCACCCCTGGGTAACGGGGTTAATAAGGGGTGGACATACATTACTGTGTTTGAAGCTATTTCTGCGCTCCCTATATGACAGCCCCAGGGCCACCCCTGGGTAATTGGGTTAATAAGGGGTGGACATACATTATGGTGTTTGAAGCTATTTTCTGCGCACCCTATATGACAGCCCTAGGGCCACCCCTGGGTAACGGGGTTAATAAGGGGTGGACATACATTATAGTGTTTGAAGCTATTTTCTGCGCTTCCTATATGACAGCCCTAGGGCCACCTCAGGGTAACGGGGTTAATAAGGGGTGGACATACATTATGGTGTTTGAAGCTATTTTCTGCGCTCCCTATATGACAGCCCTAGGGCCACCCCTGGGTAACGGGGTTAATAAGGGGAGGACATATATTATGGTGTTTGAAGCTATTTTCTGCGCTCTCTATATGACAGCCCTAGGGCCACCCCTGGGTAACGGGGTTAATAAGGGGAGGACATACATTATGGTGTTTGAAGCTATTTTCTGCGCTCTCTATATGACAGTCCTAGGGCCACCCCTGGGTAACGGGGTTAATAAGGGGTGGACACACATTATGGTGTTTGAAGCTATTTTCTGCGCTCTCTATATGGCAGCCCTAGGGCCACCCCTGTGTAACGGGGTTAATAAGGGTTGGACATACATTATAGTGTTAGAAGCTATTTTCTGCGCTCCCTATATGACAGCCCTAGGGCCGCCCCTGGGTAACGGGGTTAATAAGGGGAGGACATACATTATAGTGTTTGAAGCTATTTTCTGCGCTCCCTATATGACAGCCCTAGGGCCACCCCTGGGTAACGGGGTTAATAAGGGGTGGACATACATTATGGTGTTTGAAGCTATTTTCTGCGCTCCCTATATGACAGCCCCAGGGCCACCCCTGGGTAACGGGGTTAATAAGGGTTGGACATACATTATGGTGTTGAAGCTATTTTCTGCGCCCCTGTATGACAGCCCTAGGGCCACCCCTGGGTAACGGGGTTAATAAGGGGTGGACATACATTATGGTGTTTGAAGCTATTTTCTGCGCTCCCTATATGACAGCCCCAGGGCCACCCCTGGGTAACGGGGTTAATAAGGGTTGGACATACATTATGGTGTTGAAGCTATTTTCTGCGCCCCTGTATGACAGCCCTAGGGCCACCCCTGGGTAACGGGGTTAATAAGGGGTGGACATACATTATGGTGTTTGAAGCTATTTTCTGCGCTCCCTATATGACAGCCCCAGGGCCACCCCTGGGTAACGGGGTTAATAAGGGGTGGACATACATTATGGTGTTTGAAGCTATTTTCTGCGCTCCCTATATGACAGCCCCAGGGCCACCCCAGGGTAACGGGGTTAATAAGGGGTGGACATACATTATGGTGTTTGAAGCTATTTTCTGCGCTCCCTATATGACAGCCCTAGGACCACCCCTGGGTGACGGGGTTAATAAGGGGAGGACATACATTATGGTGTTTGAGCTATTTTCTGCGCTCCCTATATGACAGCCCCAGGGCCACCCCTGGGTAACGGGGTTAATAAGGGGTGGACATACATTATGGTGTTTGAAGCTATTTTCTGCGCTCCCTATATGACAGCCCTAGGGCCACCCCTGGGTAACGGGGTTAATAAGGGGTGGACATACATTATGGTGTTTGAAGCTATTTTCTGCGCTCCCTATATGACAGCCCCAGGGCCACCCCTGGGTAACGGGGTTAATAAGGGTTGGACATACATTATGGTGTTGAAGCTATTTTCTGCGCCCCTGTATGACAGCCCTAGGGCCACCCCTGGGTAACGGGGTTAATAACGGGTGGACATACATTATGGTGTTTGAAGCTATTTTCTGCGCTCCCTATATGACAGCCCCAGGGCCACCCCTGGGTAATTGGGTTAATAAGGGGTGGACATACATTATGGTGTTTGAAGCTATTTTCTGCGCACCCTATATGACAGCCCTAGGGCCACCCCTGGGTAATTGGGTTAATAAGGGGTGGACATACATTATGGTGTTTGAAGCTATTTTCTGCGCACCCTATATGACAGCCCTAGGGCCACCCCTGGGTAACGGGGTTAATAAGGGGTGGACATACATTATAGTGTTTGAAGCTATTTTCTGCGCTTCCTATATGACAGCCCTAGGGCCACCCCAGGGTAACGGGGTTAATAAGGGGTGGACATACATTATGGTGTTTGAAGCTATTTTCTGCGCTCCCTATATGACAGCGCTAGGGCCACCCCTGGGTAACGGGGTTAATAAGGGGAGGACATATATTATGGTGTTTGAAGCTATTTTCTGCGCTCTCTATATGACAGCCCTAGGGCCACCCCTGGGTAACGGGGTTAATAAGGGGAGGACATACATTATGGTGTTTGAAGCTATTTTCTGCGCTCTCTATATGACAGTCCTAGGGCCACCCCTGGGTAACGGGGTTAATAAGGGGTGGACACACATTATGGTGTTTGAAGCTATTTTCTGCGCTCTCTATATGGCAGCCCTAGGGCCACCCCTGTGTAACGGGGTTAATAAGGGTTGGACATACATTATAGTGTTAGAAGCTATTTTCTGCGCTCCCTATATGACAGCCCTAGGGCCGCCCCTGGGTAACGGGGTTAATAAGGGGAGGACATACATTATAGTGTTTGAAGCTATTTTCTGCGCTCCCTATATGACAGCCCTAGGGCCACCCCTGGGTAACGGGGTTAATAAGGGGAGGACATACATTATGGTGTTTGAAGCTATTTTCTGCGCTCTCTATATGACAGTCCTAGGGCCACCCCTGGGTAACGGGGTTAATTAGGGGTGGACATACATTATAGTGTTTGAAGCTATTTTCTGCGCTCCCTATATGACAGCCCTAGGGCCACCCCTGGGTAACGGGGTTAATAAGGGGAGGACATACATTATGGTGTTTGAAGCTATTTTCTGCGCTCTCTATATGACAGTCCTAGGGCCACCCCTGGGTAACGGGGTTAATTAGGGGTGGACATACATTATAGTGTTTGAAGCTATTTTCTGCGCTCTCTATATGACAGCCCTAGGGCCACCCCTGAGTAACGGGGTTAATAAGGGGTGGACATACATTATGGTGTTTGAAGCTATTTTCTGCGCTCCCTATATGACAGCCCTAGGGCCACCCCTGGGTAACGGGGTTAATAAGGGGAGGACATACATTACGGTGTTTGAAGCTATTTTCTGCGCTCTCTATATGACAGTCCTAGGGCCACCCCTGGGTAACGGGGTTAATTAGGGGTGGACATACATTATAGTGTTTGAAGCTATTTTCTGCGCCCCCTATATGACAGCCCTAGGGCCACCCCTGAGTAACGGGGTTAATAAGGGGTGGACATACATTATGGTGTTTGAAGCTATTCTCTGCGCTCCCTATATGACAGCCCTAGGGCCGCCCCTGGGTAACGGGGTTAATAAGGGGTGGACATACATTATGGTGTTTGAAGCTATTTTCTGCGCTCTCTATATGGCAGCCCTAGGGCCACCCCTGTGTAACGGGGTTAATAAGGGTTGGACATACATTATGGTGTTTGAAGCTATTCTCTGCGCTCCCTATATGACAGCCCTAGGGCCGCCCCTGGGTAACGGGGTTAATAAGGGGTGGACATACATTATGGTGTTTGAAGCTATTTTCTGCGCTCCCTATATGACAGCCCTAGGGCCACCCCTGGGTAACGGGGTTAATAAGGGGAGGACATACATTATGGTGTTTGAAGCTATTTTCTGCGCTCCCTATATGACAGCCCTAGGGCCACCCCTGGGTAACGGGGTTAATAAGGGGAGGACATACATTATGGTGCTTGAAGCTATTTTCTGCGCCCCCTATATGACAGCCCTAGGGCCACCCCTGGGTAACGGGGTTAATAAGGGGAGGACATACATTATGGTGTTTGAAGCTATTTTCAGCGCCCCCTATATGACAGCCCTAGGGCCACCCCTAGGTAACGGGGTTAATAAGGGGTGGACATACATTATGGTGTTTGAAGCTATTTTCTGCGCTCCCTATATGACAGCCCTAGGGCCACCCCTGGGTAACAGGGTTAATAAGGGGAGGACATACATTATAGTGTTTGAAGCTATTTTCTGCGCCCCCTATATGACAGCCCTAGGGCCACCCCTGGGTAACGGGGTTAATAAGGGGAGGACATACATTATAGTGTTTGAAGCTATTTTCTGCGCCCCCTATATGACAGCCCTAGGGCCACCCCTGGGTAACGGGGTTAATAAGGGGAGGACATACATTATGGTGTTTGAAGCTATTTTCTGCGCCCCCTATATGACAGCCCTAGGGCCACCCCTGGGTAACGGGGTTAATAAGGGGAGGACATACATTATAGTGTTTGAAGCTATTTTCTGCGCCCCCTATATGACAGCCATAGGGCCACCCCTGGGTAACGGGGTTAATAAGGGGTGGACATACATTATGGTGTTTGAAGCTATTTTCTGCGCCCCCTATATGACAGCCCTAGGGCCACCCCTGGGTAACGGGGTTAATAAGGGGTGGACATACATTATATTGTTTGAAGCTATTTTCTGCATCCCTATATGACAGCCCTAGGGCCACCCCTGGGTAACGGGGTTAATAAGGGGTGGACATACATTATGGTGTTTGAAGCTATTTTCTGCGCTCCCTATATGACAGCCCTAGGACCACCCCTGGGTTACGGGGTTAATAAGGGGTGGACATACATTATATTGTTTGAAGCTATTTTCTGCGCTCCCTATATGACAGCCCTAGGGCCACCCCTGGGTAACGGGGTTAATAAGGGGTGGACATACATTATGGTGTTTGAAGCTATTTTCTGCGCTCCCTATATGACAGCCCCAGGGCCACCCCTGGGTAACGGGGTTAATAAGGGGTGGACATACATTATGGTGTTTGAAGCTATTTTCTGCGCCCCCTATATGACAGCTCTAGGGCCACCCCTGGGTAACGGGGTTAATAAGGGGTGGACATACATTACTGTGTTTGAAGCTATTTCTGCGCTCCCTATATGACAGCCCCAGGGCCACCCCTGGGTAATTGGGTTAATAAGGGGTGGACATACATTATGGTGTTTGAAGCTATTTTCTGCGCACCCTATATGACAGCCCTAGGGCCACCCCTGGGTAACGGGGTTAATAAGGGGTGGACATACATTATAGTGTTTGAAGCTATTTTCTGCGCTTCCTATATGACAGCCCTAGGGCCACCTCAGGGTAACGGGGTTAATAAGGGGTGGACATACATTATGGTGTTTGAAGCTATTTTCTGCGCTCCCTATATGACAGCCCTAGGGCCACCCCTGGGTAACGGGGTTAATAAGGGGAGGACATATATTATGGTGTTTGAAGCTATTTTCTGCGCTCTCTATATGACAGCCCTAGGGCCACCCCAGGGTAACGGGGTTAATAAGGGGTGGACATACATTATGGTGTTTGAAGCTATTTTCTGCGCTCCCTATATGACAGCCCTAGGACCACCCCTGGGTGACGGGGTTAATAAGGGGAGGACATACATTATGGTGTTTGAGCTATTTTCTGCGCTCCCTATATGACAGCCCCAGGGCCACCCCTGGGTAACGGGGTTAATAAGGGGTGGACATACATTATGGTGTTTGAAGCTATTTTCTGCGCTCCCTATATGACAGCCCCAGGGCCACCCCTGGGTAACGGGGTTAATAAGGGGTGGACATACATTATGGTGTTTGAAGCTATTTTCTGCGCCCCCTATATGACAGCCCTAGGACCACCCCTGGGTAACGGGGTTAATAAGGGGAGGACATACATTATGGTGTTTGAAGCTATTTACTGCGCTCCCTATATGACAGCCCTAGGGCCACCCCTGGGTAACGGGGTTAATAAGGGGTGGACATACATTATGGTGTTTGAAGCTATTTTCTGCGCTCCCTATATGACAGCCCTAGGGCCACCCCTGGGTAACGGGGTTAATAAGGGGTGGACATACATTATGGTGTTTGAAGCTATTTTCTGCGCCCCCTATATGACAGCCCTAGCGCCACCCCTGGGTAACGGGGTTAATAAGGGGTGGACATACATTATGGTGTTTGAAGCTATTTTCTGCGCTCCCTATATGACAGCCCTAGGGCCACCCCTAGGTAACGGGGTTAATAAGGGGAGGACATACATTATGGTGTTTGAAGCTATTTTCTGCGCTCCCTATATGACAGCCCCAGGGCCACCCCTGGGTAACGGGGTTAATAAGGGGTGGACATACATTATGGTGTTTGAAGCTATTTTCTGCGCCCCTTATATGACAGCCCTAAGGCCGCCCCTGTGTAACGGGGTTAATAAGGGGTGGACATACATTATGGTGTTTGAAGCTATTTTCTGCGCTCCCTATATGACAGCCCTAGGGCCACCCCTGGGTGACGGGGTTAATAAGGGGAGGACATACATTATAGTGTTTGAAGCTATTTTCTGCGCCCCTGTATGACAGCCCTAGGGCCACCCCTGGGTAACGGGGTTTATAAGGGGTGGACATACATTATGGTGTTTGAAGTTATTTTCTGCGCCCCCTATATGACAGCCCTAGGGCCACTCCTGGGTAACGGGGTTAATAAGGGGTGGACATACATTATGGTGTTTGAAGCTATTTTCTGCGCTCCCTATATGACAGCCCCAGGGCCACCCCTGGGTAACGGGGTTAATAAGGGGTGGACATACATTATGGTGTTTGAAGCTATTTTCTGCGCTCCCTATATGACAGCCCCAGGGCCACCCCTGGGTAACGGGGTTAATAAGGGGTGGACATACATTATGGTGTTTGAAGCTATTTTCTGCGCTCCCTATATGACAGCCCCAGGGCCACCCCTGGGTAACGGGGTTAATAAGGGGTGGACATACATTATGGTGTTTGATGCTATTTTCTGCGCCCCCTATATGACAGCCCTAGGGCCACCCCTGGGTAACGGGGTTAATAAGGGGTGGACATACATTACTGTGTTTGAAGCTATTTTCTGCGCTCCCTATATGACAGCCCCAGGGCCACCCCTGGGTAATTGGGTTAATAAGGGGTGGACATACATTATGGTGTTTGAAGCTATTTTCTGCGCACCCTATATGACAGCCCTAGGGCCACCCCTGGGTAACGGGGTTAATAAGGGGTGGACATACATTATAGTGTTTGAAGCTATTTTCTGCGCCCCCTATATGACAGCCCTAGGGCCACCCCAGGGTAACGGGGTTAATAAGGGGTGGACATACATTATGGTGTTTGAAGCTATTTTCTGCGCTCCCTATATGACAGCCCTAGGGCCACCCCTGGGTAACGGGGTTAATAAGGGGAGGACATACATTATGGTGTTTGAAGCTATTTTCTGCGCTCCCTATATGACAGCCCTAGGGCCACCCCTGGGTAACGGGGTTAATAAGGGGGGGACATACATTATGGTGTTTGAAGCTATTTTCTGCGCTCCCTATATGACAGCCCTAGGGCCACCCCTGGGTAACGGGGTTAATAAGGGGTGGACATACATTATGGTGTTTGAAGTTATTCTCTGCGCTCTCTATATGACAGCCCCAGGGCCACCCCTGGATAACGGGGTTAATAAGGGGTGGACATACATTATGGTGTTCGAAGCTATTTTCTGCGCCCCCCATATGACAGCCCTAGGGCCACCCCAGGGTAACGGGGTTTATAAGGGTTGGACATACATTATGGTGTTTGAAGCTATTTTCTGCGCTCCCTATATGACAGCCCTAGGGCCACCCCAGGGTAACGGGGTTAATAAGGGTTGGACATACATTATGGTGTTTGAAGCTATTTTCTGCGCTCCCAATATGACAGCCCTAGGGCCACCCCTGGGTAACGGGGTTAATAAGGGGTGGACATACATTATGGTGTTTAAAGCTATTTTCTGCGCCCCCTATATGACAGCCCTAGGGCCACCCCTGGGTAACGGGGTTAATAAGGGGAGGACATACATTATAGTGTTTGAAGCTATTTTCTGCGCCCCCTATATGACAGCCATAGGGCCACCCCTGGGTAACGGGGTTAATAAGGGGTGGACATACATTATGGTGTTTGAAGCTATTTTCTGCGCTCCCTATATGACAGCCCCAGGGCCACCCCAGGGTAACGGGGTTAATAAGGGGTGGACATACATTATGGTGTTTGAAGCTATTTTCTGCGCTCCCGTTATGACAGCCCTAGGGCCACCCCTGGGTGACGGGGTTAATAAGGGGAGGACATACATTATGGTGTTTGAAGCTATTTTCTGCGCTCCCTATATGACAGCCCCAGGGCCACCCCTGGGTAACGGGGTTAATAAGGGGTGGACATACATTATGGTGTTTGAAGCTATTTTCTGCGCCCCCTATATGACAGCCCTAGGGCCACCCCTGGGTAACGGGGTTAATAAGGGGTGGACATACATTATATTGTTTGAAGCTATTTTCTGCATCCCTATATGACAGCCCTAGGGCCACCCCTGGGTAACGGGGTTAATAAGGGGTGGACATACATTATGGTGTTTGAAGCTATTTTCTGCGCTCCCTATATGACAGCCCTAGGACCACCCCTGGGTTACGGGGTTAATAAGGGGTGGACATACATTATATTGTTTGAAGCTATTTTCTGCGCTCCCTATATGACAGCCCTAGGGCCACCCCTGGGTAACGGGGTTAATAAGGGGTGGACATACATTATGGTGTTTGAAGCTATTTTCTGCGCTCCCTATATGACAGCCCCAGGGCCACCCCTGGGTAACGGGGTTAATAAGGGGTGGACATACATTATGGTGTTTGAAGCTATTTTCTGCGCCCCCTATATGACAGCTCTAGGGCCACCCCTGGGTAACGGGGTTAATAAGGGGTGGACATACATTACTGTGTTTGAAGCTATTTCTGCGCTCCCTATATGACAGCCCCAGGGCCACCCCTGGGTAATTGGGTTAATAAGGGGTGGACATACATTATGGTGTTTGAAGCTATTTTCTGCGCACCCTATATGACAGCCCTAGGGCCACCCCTGGGTAACGGGGTTAATAAGGGGTGGACATACATTATAGTGTTTGAAGCTATTTTCTGCGCTTCCTATATGACAGCCCTAGGGCCACCTCAGGGTAACGGGGTTAATAAGGGGTGGACATACATTATGGTGTTTGAAGCTATTTTCTGCGCTCCCTATATGACAGCCCTAGGGCCACCCCTGGGTAACGGGGTTAATAAGGGGAGGACATATATTATGGTGTTTGAAGCTATTTTCTGCGCTCTCTATATGACAGCCCTAGGGCCACCCCTGGGTAACGGGGTTAATAAGGGGAGGACATACATTATGGTGTTTGAAGCTATTTTCTGCGCTCTCTATATGACAGTCCTAGGGCCACCCCTGGGTAACGGGGTTAATAAGGGGTGGACACACATTATGGTGTTTGAAGCTATTTTCTGCGCTCTCTATATGGCAGCCCTAGGGCCACCCCTGTGTAACGGGGTTAATAAGGGTTGGACATACATTATAGTGTTAGAAGCTATTTTCTGCGCTCCCTATATGACAGCCCTAGGGCCGCCCCTGGGTAACGGGGTTAATAAGGGGAGGACATACATTATAGTGTTTGAAGCTATTTTCTGCGCTCCCTATATGACAGCCCTAGGGCCACCCCTGGGTAACGGGGTTAATAAGGGGTGGACATACATTATGGTGTTTGAAGCTATTTTCTGCGCTCCCTATATGACAGCCCCAGGGCCACCCCTGGGTAACGGGGTTAATAAGGGTTGGACATACATTATGGTGTTGAAGCTATTTTCTGCGCCCCTGTATGACAGCCCTAGGGCCACCCCTGGGTAACGGGGTTAATAAGGGGTGGACATACATTATGGTGTTTGAAGCTATTTTCTGCGCTCCCTATATGACAGCCCCAGGGCCACCCCTGGGTAACGGGGTTAATAAGGGTTGGACATACATTATGGTGTTGAAGCTATTTTCTGCGCCCCTGTATGACAGCCCTAGGGCCACCCCTGGGTAACGGGGTTAATAAGGGGTGGACATACATTATGGTGTTTGAAGCTATTTTCTGCGCTCCCTATATGACAGCCCCAGGGCCACCCCTGGGTAACGGGGTTAATAAGGGGTGGACATACATTATGGTGTTTGAAGCTATTTTCTGCGCTCCCTATATGACAGCCCCAGGGCCACCCCAGGGTAACGGGGTTAATAAGGGGTGGACATACATTATGGTGTTTGAAGCTATTTTCTGCGCTCCCTATATGACAGCCCTAGGACCACCCCTGGGTGACGGGGTTAATAAGGGGAGGACATACATTATGGTGTTTGAGCTATTTTCTGCGCTCCCTATATGACAGCCCCAGGGCCACCCCTGGGTAACGGGGTTAATAAGGGGTGGACATACATTATGGTGTTTGAAGCTATTTTCTGCGCTCCCTATATGACAGCCCTAGGGCCACCCCTGGGTAACGGGGTTAATAAGGGGTGGACATACATTATGGTGTTTGAAGCTATTTTCTGCGCTCCCTATATGACAGCCCCAGGGCCACCCCTGGGTAACGGGGTTAATAAGGGTTGGACATACATTATGGTGTTGAAGCTATTTTCTGCGCCCCTGTATGACAGCCCTAGGGCCACCCCTGGGTAACGGGGTTAATAACGGGTGGACATACATTATGGTGTTTGAAGCTATTTTCTGCGCTCCCTATATGACAGCCCCAGGGCCACCCCTGGGTAATTGGGTTAATAAGGGGTGGACATACATTATGGTGTTTGAAGCTATTTTCTGCGCACCCTATATGACAGCCCTAGGGCCACCCCTGGGTAATTGGGTTAATAAGGGGTGGACATACATTATGGTGTTTGAAGCTATTTTCTGCGCACCCTATATGACAGCCCTAGGGCCACCCCTGGGTAACGGGGTTAATAAGGGGTGGACATACATTATAGTGTTTGAAGCTATTTTCTGCGCTTCCTATATGACAGCCCTAGGGCCACCCCAGGGTAACGGGGTTAATAAGGGGTGGACATACATTATGGTGTTTGAAGCTATTTTCTGCGCTCCCTATATGACAGCGCTAGGGCCACCCCTGGGTAACGGGGTTAATAAGGGGAGGACATATATTATGGTGTTTGAAGCTATTTTCTGCGCTCTCTATATGACAGCCCTAGGGCCACCCCTGGGTAACGGGGTTAATAAGGGGAGGACATACATTATGGTGTTTGAAGCTATTTTCTGCGCTCTCTATATGACAGTCCTAGGGCCACCCCTGGGTAACGGGGTTAATAAGGGGTGGACACACATTATGGTGTTTGAAGCTATTTTCTGCGCTCTCTATATGGCAGCCCTAGGGCCACCCCTGTGTAACGGGGTTAATAAGGGTTGGACATACATTATAGTGTTAGAAGCTATTTTCTGCGCTCCCTATATGACAGCCCTAGGGCCGCCCCTGGGTAACGGGGTTAATAAGGGGAGGACATACATTATAGTGTTTGAAGCTATTTTCTGCGCTCCCTATATGACAGCCCTAGGGCCACCCCTGGGTAACGGGGTTAATAAGGGGAGGACATACATTATGGTGTTTGAAGCTATTTTCTGCGCTCTCTATATGACAGTCCTAGGGCCACCCCTGGGTAACGGGGTTAATTAGGGGTGGACATACATTATAGTGTTTGAAGCTATTTTCTGCGCTCCCTATATGACAGCCCTAGGGCCACCCCTGGGTAACGGGGTTAATAAGGGGAGGACATACATTATGGTGTTTGAAGCTATTTTCTGCGCTCTCTATATGACAGTCCTAGGGCCACCCCTGGGTAACGGGGTTAATTAGGGGTGGACATACATTATAGTGTTTGAAGCTATTTTCTGCGCTCTCTATATGACAGCCCTAGGGCCACCCCTGAGTAACGGGGTTAATAAGGGGTGGACATACATTATGGTGTTTGAAGCTATTTTCTGCGCTCCCTATATGACAGCCCTAGGGCCACCCCTGGGTAACGGGGTTAATAAGGGGAGGACATACATTACGGTGTTTGAAGCTATTTTCTGCGCTCTCTATATGACAGTCCTAGGGCCACCCCTGGGTAACGGGGTTAATTAGGGGTGGACATACATTATAGTGTTTGAAGCTATTTTCTGCGCCCCCTATATGACAGCCCTAGGGCCACCCCTGAGTAACGGGGTTAATAAGGGGTGGACATACATTATGGTGTTTGAAGCTATTCTCTGCGCTCCCTATATGACAGCCCTAGGGCCGCCCCTGGGTAACGGGGTTAATAAGGGGTGGACATACATTATGGTGTTTGAAGCTATTTTCTGCGCTCTCTATATGGCAGCCCTAGGGCCACCCCTGTGTAACGGGGTTAATAAGGGTTGGACATACATTATGGTGTTTGAAGCTATTCTCTGCGCTCCCTATATGACAGCCCTAGGGCCGCCCCTGGGTAACGGGGTTAATAAGGGGTGGACATACATTATGGTGTTTGAAGCTATTTTCTGCGCTCCCTATATGACAGCCCTAGGGCCACCCCTGGGTAACGGGGTTAATAAGGGGAGGACATACATTATGGTGTTTGAAGCTATTTTCTGCGCTCCCTATATGACAGCCCTAGGGCCACCCCTGGGTAACGGGGTTAATAAGGGGAGGACATACATTATGGTGCTTGAAGCTATTTTCTGCGCCCCCTATATGACAGCCCTAGGGCCACCCCTGGGTAACGGGGTTAATAAGGGGAGGACATACATTATGGTGTTTGAAGCTATTTTCAGCGCCCCCTATATGACAGCCCTAGGGCCACCCCTAGGTAACGGGGTTAATAAGGGGTGGACATACATTATGGTGTTTGAAGCTATTTTCTGCGCTCCCTATATGACAGCCCTAGGGCCACCCCTGGGTAACGGGGTTAATAAGGGGAGGACATACATTATAGTGTTTGAAGCTATTTTCTGCGCCCCCTATATGACAGCCCTAGGGCCACCCCTGGGTAACGGGGTTAATAAGGGGAGGACATACATTATAGTGTTTGAAGCTATTTTCTGCGCCCCCTATATGACAGCCCTAGGGCCACCCCTGGGTAACGGGGTTAATAAGGGGAGGACATACATTATGGTGTTTGAAGCTATTTTCTGCGCCCCCTATATGACAGCCCTAGGGCCACCCCTGGGTAACGGGGTTAATAAGGGGAGGACATACATTATAGTGTTTGAAGCTATTTTCTGCGCCCCCTATATGACAGCCATAGGGCCACCCCTGGGTAACGGGGTTAATAAGGGGTGGACATACATTATGGTGTTTGAAGCTATTTTCTGCGCTCCCTATATGACAGCCCCAGGGCCACCCCAGGGTAACGGGGTTAATAAGGGGTGGACATACATTATGGTGTTTGAAGCTATTTTCTGCGCTCCCGTTATGACAGCCCTAGGGCCACCCCTGGGTGACGGGGTTAATAAGGGGAGGACATACATTATGGTGTTTGAAGCTATTTTCTGCGCTCCCTATATGACAGCCCCAGGGCCACCCCTGGGTAACGGGGTTAATAAGGGGTGGACATACATTATGGTGTTTGAAGCTATTTTCTGCGCTCCCTATATGACAGCCCTAGGGCCACCCCTAGGTAACGGGGTTAATAAGGGGAGGACATACATTATGGTTTTTGAAGCTATTTTCTGCGCCCCCTATATGACAGCCCCAGGGCCACCCCTAGGTAACGGGGTTAATAAGGGGAGGACATATATTATATTGTTTGAAGCTATTTTCTGCGCTCCCTATATGACAGCCCCAGGGCCACCTCTAGGTAACGGGGTTAATAAGGGGTGGACATACATTATAGTGTTTGAAGCTATTTTCTGCGCCCCCCATATGACAATCCTAGGCCACCCCTGGGTAACGGGGTTAATAAGGGGTGGACATACATTATGGTGTTTGAAGCTATTTTCTGCGCTCCCTATATGACAGCCCTAGGGCCACCCCTGGGTAACGGGGTTAATAAGGGGAGGACATACATTATGGTTTTTGAAGCTATTTTCTGCGCCCCCTATATGACAGCCCTAGGGCCACCCCTGGGTAACGGGGTTAATAAGGGGTGGACATACATTATGGTGTTTGAAGCTATTTTCTGCGCTCCCTATATGACAGCCCTAGGGCCACCCCAGGGTAACGGGGTTAATAAGGGGAGGACATACATTATGGTGTTTGAAGCTATTTTCTGCGCTCCCTATATGACAGCCCTAGGGCCACCCCTAGGTAACGGGGTTAATAAGGGGAGGACATACATTATATTGTTTGAAGCTATTTTCTGCGCTCCCTATATGACAGCCCTAGGGCCACCCCTGGGTAACGGGGTTAATAAGGGGTGGACATACATTATATTGTTTGAAGCTATTTTCTGCGCTCCCTATATGACAGCCCCAGGGCCACCCCTGGGTAACGGGGTTAATAAGGGGTGGACATACATTATGGTGTTTGAAGCTATTTTCTGCGCCCCCTATATGACAGCTCTAGGGCCACCCCTGAGTAACGGGGTTAATAAGGGGTGGACATACATTATGGTGTTTGAAGCTATTTTCTGCGCTCCCTATATGACAGCCCTAGGGCCACCCCTGGGTAACGGGGTTAATAAGGGGAGGACATACATTACGGTGTTTGAAGCTATTTTCTGCGCTCTCTATATGACAGTCCTAGGGCCACCCCTGGGTAACGGGGTTAATTAGGGGTGGACATACATTATAGTGTTTGAAGCTATTTTCTGCGCCCCCTATATGACAGCCCTAGGGCCACCCCTGAGTAACGGGGTTAATAAGGGGTGGACATACATTATGGTGTTTGAAGCTATTCTCTGCGCTCCCTATATGACAGCCCTAGGGCCGCCCCTGGGTAACGGGGTTAATAAGGGGTGGACATACATTATGGTGTTTGAAGCTATTTTCTGCGCTCTCTATATGGCAGCCCTAGGGCCACCCCTGTGTAACGGGGTTAATAAGGGTTGGACATACATTATGGTGTTTGAAGCTATTCTCTGCGCTCCCTATATGACAGCCCTAGGGCCGCCCCTGGGTAACGGGGTTAATAAGGGGTGGACATACATTATGGTGTTTGAAGCTATTTTCTGCGCTCCCTATATGACAGCCCTAGGGCCACCCCTGGGTAACGGGGTTAATAAGGGGAGGACATACATTATGGTGTTTGAAGCTATTTTCTGCGCTCCCTATATGACAGCCCTAGGGCCACCCCTGGGTAACGGGGTTAATAAGGGGAGGACATACATTATGGTGCTTGAAGCTATTTTCTGCGCCCCCTATATGACAGCCCTAGGGCCACCCCTGGGTAACGGGGTTAATAAGGGGAGGACATACATTATGGTGTTTGAAGCTATTTTCAGCGCCCCCTATATGACAGCCCTAGGGCCACCCCTAGGTAACGGGGTTAATAAGGGGTGGACATACATTATGGTGTTTGAAGCTATTTTCTGCGCTCCCTATATGACAGCCCTAGGGCCACCCCTGGGTAACGGGGTTAATAAGGGGAGGACATACATTATAGTGTTTGAAGCTATTTTCTGCGCCCCCTATATGACAGCCCTAGGGCCACCCCTGGGTAACGGGGTTAATAAGGGGAGGACATACATTATAGTGTTTGAAGCTATTTTCTGCGCCCCCTATATGACAGCCCTAGGGCCACCCCTGGGTAACGGGGTTAATAAGGGGAGGACATACATTATGGTGTTTGAAGCTATTTTCTGCGCCCCCTATATGACAGCCCTAGGGCCACCCCTGGGTAACGGGGTTAATAAGGGGAGGACATACATTATAGTGTTTGAAGCTATTTTCTGCGCCCCCTATATGACAGCCATAGGGCCACCCCTGGGTAACGGGGTTAATAAGGGGTGGACATACATTATGGTGTTTGAAGCTATTTTCTGCGCTCCCTATATGACAGCCCCAGGGCCACCCCAGGGTAACGGGGTTAAAAAGGGGTGGACATACATTATGGTGTTTGAAGCTATTTTCTGCGCTCCCGTTATGACAGCCCTAGGGCCACCCCTGGGTGACGGGGTTAATAAGGGGAGGACATACATTATGGTGTTTGAAGCTATTTTCTGCGCTCCCTATATGACAGCCCCAGGGCCACCCCTGGGTAACGGGGTTAATAAGGGGTGGACATACATTATGGTGTTTGAAGCTATTTTCTGCGCTCCCTATATGACAGCCCTAGGGCCACCCCTAGGTAACGGGGTTAATAAGGGGAGGACATACATTATGGTTTTTGAAGCTATTTTCTGCGCCCCCTATATGACAGCCCCAGGGCCACCCCTAGGTAACGGGGTTAATAAGGGGAGGACATATATTATATTGTTTGAAGCTATTTTCTGCGCTCCCTATATGACAGCCCCAGGGCCACCTCTAGGTAACGGGGTTAATAAGGGGTGGACATACATTATAGTGTTTGAAGCTATTTTCTGCGCCCCCCATATGACAATCCTAGGCCACCCCTGGGTAACGGGGTTAATAAGGGGTGGACATACATTATGGTGTTTGAAGCTATTTTCTGCGCTCCCTATATGACAGCCCTAGGGCCACCCCTGGGTAACGGGGTTAATAAGGGGAGGACATACATTATGGTTTTTGAAGCTATTTTCTGCGCCCCCTATATGACAGCCCTAGGGCCACCCCTGGGTAACGGGGTTAATAAGGGGTGGACATACATTATGGTGTTTGAAGCTATTTTCTGCGCTCCCTATATGACAGCCCTAGGGCCACCCCAGGGTAACGGGGTTAATAAGGGGAGGACATACATTATGGTGTTTGAAGCTATTTTCTGCGCTCCCTATATGACAGCCCTAGGGCCACCCCTAGGTAACGGGGTTAATAAGGGGAGGACATACATTATATTGTTTGAAGCTATTTTCTGCGCTCCCTATATGACAGCCCTAGGGCCACCCCTGGGTAACGGGGTTAATAAGGGGTGGACATACATTATATTGTTTGAAGCTATTTTCTGCGCTCCCTATATGACAGCCCCAGGGCCACCCCTGGGTAACGGGGTTAATAAGGGGTGGACATACATTATGGTGTTTGAAGCTATTTTCTGCGCCCCCTATATGACAGCTCTAGGGCCACCCCTGGGTAACGGGTTTAATAAGGGGTGGACATACATTATATTGTTTGAAGCTATTTTCTGCGCTCCCTATATGACAGCCCTAGGGCCGCCCCTGGGTAACGGGGTGAATAAGGGGTGGACATACATTATGGTGTTTGAAGCTATTTTCTGCGCTCCCTATATGACAGCCCCAGGGCCACCCCTGGGTAACGGGGTTAATAAGGGGTGGACATACATTATGGTGTTTGAAGCTATTTTCTGCGCCCCCTATATGACAGCCCTAGGACCACCCCTGGGTAACGGGGTTAATAAGGGGAGGACATACATTATGGTGTTTGAAGCTATTTACTGCGCTCCCTATATGACAGCCCTAGGGCCACCCCTGGGTAACGGGGTTAATAAGGGGTGGACATACATTATGGTGTTTGAAGCTATTTTCTGCGCTCCCTATATGACAGCCCTAGGGCCACCCCTGGGTAACGGGGTTAATAAGGGGTGGACATACATTATGGTGTTTGAAGCTATTTTCTGCGCCCCCTATATGACAGCCCTAGCGCCACCCCTGGGTAACGGGGTTAATAAGGGGTGGACATACATTATGGTGTTTGAAGCTATTTTCTGCGCTCCCTATATGACAGCCCTAGGGCCACCCCTAGGTAACGGGGTTAATAAGGGGAGGACATACATTATGGTGTTTGAAGCTATTTTCTGCGCTCCCTATATGACAGCCCCAGGGCCACCCCTGGGTAACGGGGTTAATAAGGGGTGGACATACATTATGGTGTTTGAAGCTATTTTCTGCGCCCCTTATATGACAGCCCTAAGGCCGCCCCTGTGTAACGGGGTTAATAAGGGGTGGACATACATTATGGTGTTTGAAGCTATTTTCTGCGCTCCCTATATGACAGCCCTAGGGCCACCCCTGGGTGACGGGGTTAATAAGGGGAGGACATACATTATAGTGTTTGAAGCTATTTTCTGCGCCCCTGTATGACAGCCCTAGGGCCACCCCTGGGTAACGGGGTTTATAAGGGGTGGACATACATTATGGTGTTTGAAGTTATTTTCTGCGCCCCCTATATGACAGCCCTAGGGCCACTCCTGGGTAACGGGGTTAATAAGGGGTGGACATACATTATGGTGTTTGAAGCTATTTTCTGCGCTCCCTATATGACAGCCCCAGGGCCACCCCTGGGTAACGGGGTTAATAAGGGGTGGACATACATTATGGTGTTTGAAGCTATTTTCTGCGCTCCCTATATGACAGCCCCAGGGCCACCCCTGGGTAACGGGGTTAATAAGGGGTGGACATACATTATGGTGTTTGAAGCTATTTTCTGCGCTCCCTATATGACAGCCCCAGGGCCACCCCTGGGTAACGGGGTTAATAAGGGGTGGACATACATTATGGTGTTTGATGCTATTTTCTGCGCCCCCCTATATGACAGCCCTAGGGCCACCCCTGGGTAACGGGGTTAATAAGGGGTGGACATACATTACTGTGTTTGAAGCTATTTTCTGCGCTCCCTATATGACAGCCCCAGGGCCACCCCTGGGTAATTGGGTTAATAAGGGGTGGACATACATTATGGTGTTTGAAGCTATTTTCTGCGCACCCTATATGACAGCCCTAGGGCCACCCCTGGGTAACGGGGTTAATAAGGGGTGGACATACATTATAGTGTTTGAAGCTATTTTCTGCGCCCCCTATATGACAGCCCTAGGGCCACCCCAGGGTAACGGGGTTAATAAGGGGTGGACATACATTATGGTGTTTGAAGCTATTTTCTGCGCTCCCTATATGACAGCCCTAGGGCCACCCCTGGGTAACGGGGTTAATAAGGGGAGGACATACATTATGGTGTTTGAAGCTATTTTCTGCGCTCCCTATATGACAGCCCTAGGGCCACCCCTGGGTAACGGGGTTAATAAGGGGGGGGACATACATTATGGTGTTTGAAGCTATTTTCTGCGCTCCCTATATGACAGCCCTAGGGCCACCCCTGGGTAACGGGGTTAATAAGGGGGTGGACATACATTATGGTGTTTGAAGTTATTCTCTGCGCTCTCTATATGACAGCCCCAGGGCCACCCCTGGATAACGGGGTTAATAAGGGGTGGACATACATTATGGTGTTCGAAGCTATTTTCTGCGCCCCCCATATGACAGCCCTAGGGCCACCCCAGGGTAACGGGGTTTATAAGGGTTGGACATACATTATGGTGTTTGAAGCTATTTTCTGCGCTCCCTATATGACAGCCCTAGGGCCACCCCAGGGTAACGGGGTTAATAAGGGTTGGACATACATTATGGTGTTTGAAGCTATTTTCTGCGCTCCCAATATGACAGCCCTAGGGCCACCCCTGGGTAACGGGGTTAATAAGGGGTGGACATACATTATGGTGTTTAAAGCTATTTTCTGCGCCCCCTATATGACAGCCCTAGGGCCACCCCTGGGTAACGGGGTTAATAAGGGGAGGACATACATTATAGTGTTTGAAGCTATTTTCTGCGCCCCCTATATGACAGCCCTAGGGCCACCCCTGGGTAACGGGATTAATAAGGGGTGGACATACATTATGGTGTTTGAAGCTATTTTCTGCGCTCCCTATATGACAGCACTAGGGCCACCCCTGGGTAACGGGGTTAATAAGGGGTGGACATACATTAAGGTGTTTGAAGCTATTTTCTGCGCCCCCTATATGACAGCCCTAGGGCCGCCCCTGGGTAACGGGGTTAATAAGGGGTGGACATACATTATGGTGTTTGAAGCTATTTTCTGCGCCCCCTATATGACAGCCCTAGGGCCACCCCAGGGTAACGGGGTTAATAAGGGGAGGACATACATTATGGTGTTTGAAGCTATTTTCTGCGCTCCCTATATGACAGCCCTAGGGCCACCCCTGGGTAACGGGATTAATATGGGGAGGACATACATTATGGTGTTTGAAGCTATTTTCTGCGCCCCCCATATGACAGCCCTAGGGCCACCCCAGGGTAACGGGGTTAATGAGGGGTGGACATACATTATGGTGTTTGAAGCTATTTTCTGCGCCCCCCATATGACAGCCCTAGGGCCACCCCAGGGTAACGGGGTTAATAAGGGGTGGACATACATTATGGTGTTTGAAGCTATTTTCTGCGCCCCCCATATGACAGCCCTAGGGCCACCCCTGGGTAACGGGGTTAATAAGGGGTGGACATACATTATGGTGTTTGAAGCTATTTTCTGCGCCCCCTATATGACAGCCCTAGGGCCACCCCTGGGTAACGGGGTTAATAATGGGTGGACATACATTATGGTGTTTGAAGCTATTTTCTGCGCTCCCTATATGACAGCCCTAGGGCCACCCCTGGGTAACGGGGTTAATAAGGGGTGGACATACATTATGGTGTTTGAAGCTATTTTCTGCGCTCCCTATATGACAGCCCTAGGGCCACCCCTGGGTAACGGGGTTAATAAGGGGTGGACATACATTATAGTGTTTGAAGCTATTTTCTGCGCTCCCTATATGACAGCCCTAGGGCCACCCCTGGGTAACGGGGTTAATAAGGGGAGGACATACATTATGGTGTTTGAAGCTATTTTCTGCGCTCCCTATATGACAGCCCTAGGGCCACCCCTGGGTAACGGGGTTAATAAGGGGTGGACATACATTATGGTGTTTGAAGTTATTTTCTGCGCCCCCTATATGACAGCCCTAGGGCCACCCCTGGGTAACGGGGTTAATAAGGGGTGGACATACATTATGGTGTTTGAAGCTATTTTCTGCGCTCCCCATATGACAGCCCTAGGGCCACCCCTGAGTAACGGGGTTAATAAGGGGAGGACATACATTATGGTGTTTGAAGCTATTTTCTGCGCTCCCCATATGACAGCCCTAGGGCCACCCCTGGGTAACGGGGTTAATAAGGGGTGGACATACATTATGGTGTTTGAAGCTATTTTCTGCGCTCCCTATATGACAGCCCTAGGGCCACCCCTGGGTAACGGGGTTAATAAGGGGTGGACATACATTATGGTGTTTGAAGCTATTTTCTGCGCTCCCTATATGACAGCCCTAGGGCCGCCCCTGGGTAACGGGGTTAATAAGGGGAGGACATACATTATGGTGTTTGAAGCTATTTTCTGCGCTCCCTATATGACAGCCCTAGGGCCGCCCCTGGGTAACGGGGTTAATAAGGGGTGGACATACATTATGGTGTTTGAAGTTATTTTCTGCGCTCTCTATATGACAGCCCTAGGGCCACCCCTGGGTAACGGGGTTAATAAGGGGTGGACATACATTATGGTGTTTGAAGCTATTTTCAGCGCTCCCTATATGACAGCCCTAGGGCCACCCCTGGGTAACGGGGTTAATAAGGGGAGGACATACATTATGGTGTTTGAAGCTATTTTCTGCGCCCCCTATATGACAGCCCTAGGGCCACCCCTGGGTAACGGGGTTAATAAGGGGTGGACATACATTATGGTGTTTGAAGCTATTTTCTGCGCTCCCTATATGACAGCCCTAGGGCCACCCCAGGGTAACGGGGTTAATAAGGGGAGGACATACCTTATGGTGTTTGAAGCTATTTTCTGCGCCCCCTATATGACAGCCCTAGGGCCACCCCTGGGTAACGGGGTTAATAAGGGGTGGACATACATTATGGTGTTTGAAGCTATTTTCTGCGCCCCCCATATGACAGCCCTAGGGCCACCCCTGAGTAACGGGGTTTATAAGGGGTGGACATACATTATAGTGTTTGAAGCTATTTTCTGCGCTCCCTATATGACAGCCCTAGGGCCACCCCAGGGTAACGGGGTTAATAAGGGGAGGACATACATTATGGTGTTTGAAGCTATTTTCTGCGCTCCCTATATGACAGCCCTAGGGCCACCCCTGGGTAACGGGGTTAATAAGGGGTGGACATACATTATGGTGTTTGAAGCTATTTTCTGCGCTCCCTATATGACAGCCCTAGGGCCACCCCAGGGTAACGGGGTTAATAAGGGGAGGACATACCTTATGGTGTTTGAAGCTATTTTCTGCGCCCCCTATATGACAGCCCTAGGGCCACCCCTGGGTAACGGGGTTAATAAGGGGTGGACATACATTATGGTGTTTGAAGCTATTTTCTGCGCCCCCCATATGACAGCCCTAGGGCCACCCCTGAGTAACGGGGTTAATAAGGGGTGGACATACATTATAGTGTTTGAAGCTATTCTCTGCGCTCCCTATATGACAGCCCTAGGGCCACCCCAGGGTAACGGGGTTAATAAGGGGAGGACATACATTATGGTGTTTGAAGCTATTTTCTGCGCTCCCTATATGACAGCCCTAGGGCCACCCCTGGGTAACGGGGTTAATAAGGGGTGGACATACATTATGGTGTTTGAAGCTATTTTCTGCGCTCCCTATATGACAGCCCTAGGGCCACCCCTGGGTAACGGGGTTAATAAGGGGTGGACATACATTATGGTGTTTGAAGCTATTTTCTGCGCTCCCTATATGACAGCCCTAGGGCCACCCCTGGGTAACGGGGTTAATAAGGGGTGGACATACATTATGGTGTTTGAAGCTATTTTCTGCGCTCCCTATATGACAGCCCTAGGGCCACCCCAGGGTAACGGGGTTAATAAGGGGTGGACATACATTATGGTGTTTGAAGCTATTTTCTGCGCCCCCTATATGACAGCACTAGGGCCACCCCTGGGTAACGGGGTTAATAAGGGGTGGACATACATTATGGTGTTTGAAGCTATTTTCTGCGCTCCCTATATGACAGCCCTAGGACCACCCCAGGGTAACGGGGTTAATAAGGGGTGGACATACATTATGGTGTTTGAAGCTATTTTCTGCGCTCCCTATATGACAGCCCTAGGGCCACCCCTGGGTAACGGGGTTAATAAGGGGTGGACATACATTATGGTGTTTGAAGCTATTTTCCGCGCTCTCTATATGACAGCCCTAGGGCCACCCCAGGGTAACGGGGTTAATAAGGGGTGGACATACATTATGGTGTTTGAAGCTATTTTCTGTGCTCACTATATGACAGCCCTAGGGCCACCCCAGGGTAACGGGGTTAATAAGGGGTGGACATACATTATGGTGTTTGAAGCTATTTTCTGCGCTCCCTATATGACAGCCCTAGGGCCACCCCAGGGTAACGGGGTTAATAAGGGGTGGACATACATTATGGTGTTTGAAGCTATTTTCTGCGCCCCCTATATGACAGCACTAGGGCCACCCCTGGGTAACGGGGTTAATAAGGGGTGGACATACATTATGGTGTTTGAAGCTATTTTCTGCGCTCCCTATATGACAGCCCTAGGGCCATCCCAGGGTAACGGGGTTAATAAGGGGTGGACATACATTATGGTGTTTGAAGCTATTTTCTGCGCTCCCTATATGACAGCCCTAGGGCCACCCCTGGGTAACGGGGTTAATAAGGGGAGGACATACATTATGGTGTTTGAAGCTATTTTCTGCGCCCCCTATATGACAGCCCTAGGGCCACCCCTGGGTAACGGGGTTAATAAGGGGTGGACATACATTATGGTGTTTGAAGCTATTTTCTGCGCTCACTATATGACAGCCCTAGGGCCACCCCTAGGTAACGGGGTTAATAAGGGGTGGACATACATTATGGTGTTTGAAGCTATTTTCTGCGCTCCCTATATGACAGCCCTAGGGCCACCCCTGGGTAACGGGGTTAATAAGGGGAGGACATACATTATGGTGTTTGAAGCTATTTTCTGCGCCCCCTATATGACAGCCCTAGGGCCACCCCTGGGTAACGGGGTTAATAAGGGGTGGACATACATTATGGTGTTTGAAGCTATTTTCTGCGCTCACTATATGACAGCCCTAGGGCCACCCCTAGGTAACGGGGTTAATAAGGGGTGGACATACATTATGGTGTTTGAAGCTATTTTCTGCGCTCCCTATATGACAGCCCTAGGGCCACCCCTGGGTAACGGGGTTAATGAGGGGTGGACATACATTATGGTGTTTGAAGCTATTTTCTGCGCTCCCTATATGACAGCCCTAGGGCCACCCCAGGGTAACGGGGTTAATAAGGGGTGGTCATACATTATGGTGTTTGAAGCTATTTTCTGCGCTCCCTATATGACAGCCCTAGGGCCACCCCTGGGTAACGGGGTTAATAAGGGGAGGACATACATTATGGTGTTTGAAGCTATTTTCTGCGCTCCCTATATGACAGCCCTAGGGCCACCCCTGGGTAACGGGGTTAATAAGGGGTGGACATACATTATGGTGTTTGAAGCTATTTTCTGCGCCCCCTATATGACAGCCCTAGGGCCACCCCAGGGTAACGGGGTTAATAAGGGGTGGACATACATTATGGTGTTTGAAGCTATTTTCTGCGCACCCTATATGACAGCCCTAGGGCCACCCCAGGGTAACGGGGTTAATAAGGGGTGGACATACATTATGGTGTTTGAAGCTATTTTCTGCGCCCCCCATATGACAGCCCTAGGACCGCCCCTGGGTAACGGGGTTAATAAGGGGTGGACATACATTATGGTGTTTGAAGCTATTTTCTGCGCCCCCTATATGACAGCCCTAGGGCCACCCCTGGGTAACGGGGTTAATAAGGGGTGGACATACATTATGGTGTTTGAAGCTATTTTCTGCGCCCCCTATATGACAGCCCTAGGGCCACCCCTGGGTAACGGGGTTAATAAGGGGTGGACACACATTATGGTGTTTGAAGCTATTTTCTGCGCTCCCTATATGACAGCCCTAGGGTCACCCCTGGGTAACGGGGTTAATAAGGGGTGGACATACATTATGGTGTTTGAAGCTATTTTCTGCGCTCCCTATATGACAGCCCTAGGGCCACCCCTGGGTAACGGGGTTAATAAGGGGTGGACATACATTATGGTGTTTGAAGCTATTTTCTGCGCCCCCTATATGACAGCCCTAGGGCCACCCCTGGGTAACGGGGTTAATAAGGGGTGGACACACATTATGGTGTTTGAAGCTATTTTCTGCGCTCCCTATATGACAGCCCTAGGGCCACCCCTGGGTAACGGGGTTAATAAGGGGAGGACATACATTATGGTGTTTGAAGCTATTTTCTGCGCTCCCTATATGACAGCCCTAGGGCCACCCCTGGGTAACGGGGTTAATAAGGGGAGGACATACATTATGGTGTTTGAAGCTATTTTCTGCGCCCCCTATATGACAGCCCTAGGGCCACCCCTGGGTAACGGGGTTAATAAGGGGTGGACATACATTATGGTGTTTGAAGCTATTTTCTGCGCCCCCTATATGACAGCCCTAGGGCCACCCCAGGGTAACGGGGTTAATAAGGGGTGGACATACATTATGGTGTTTGAAGCTATTTTCTGCGCTCCCTATATGACAGCCCTAGGGCCACCCCTGGGTAACGGGGTTAATAAGGGGTGGACATACATTATAGTGTTTGAAGCTATTTTCTGCGCTCCCTGTATGACAGCCCTAGGGCCACCCCTGAGTAACGGGGTTAATAAGAGGTGGACATACATTATAGTGTTTGAAGCTATTTTCTGCGCTCCCTATATGACAGCCCTAGGGCCGCCCCTGAGTAACGGGGTTAATAAGGGGTGGGCATACATTATGGTGTTTGAAGCTATTTTCTGCGCTCCCTGTATGACAGCCCTAGGGCCACCCCTGGGTAACGGGGTTAATAAGGGGAGGTCATACATTATGGTGTTTGAAGCTATTTTCTGCGCCCCCTATATGACAGCCCTAGGGCCACCCCTGGGTAACGGGGTTAATAAGAGGTGGACATACATTATAGTGTTTGAAGCTATTTTCTGCGCTCCCTATATGACAGCCCTAGGGCCGCCCCTGAGTAACGGGGTTAATAAGGGGTGGACATACATTATGGTGTTTGAAGCTATTTTCTGCGCTCCCTATATGACAGCCCTAGGGCCACCCCTGGGTAACGGGGTTAATAAGGGGTGGACATACATTTTGGTGTTTGAAGCTATTTTCTGCGCTCCCTATATGACAGCCCTAGGGCCACCCCTGGGTAACGAGGTTAATAAGGGGTGGACATACATTATGGTGTTTGAAGCTATTTTCTGCGCTCCCTGTATGACAGCCCCAGGGCCACCCCTGGGTAACGGGGTTAATAAGGGGTGGACATACATTATGGTGTTTGAAGCTATTTTCTGCGCTCCCTATATGACAGCCCTAGGGCCACCCCAGGGTAACGGGGTTAATAAGGGGGTGGACATACATTATGGTGTTTGAAGCTATTTTCTGCGCTCCCTATATGACAGCCCTAGGGCCACCCCTGAGTAACGGGGTTAATAAGGGGTGGTCATACATTATGGTGTTTGAAGCTATTTTCTGCGCCCCTATATGACAGCCCTAGGGCCACCTTTGGGTAACGGGGTTAATAAGGGTTGGACATACATTATGGTGTTTGAAGCTATTCTCTGCGCTCCCTATATGACAGCCCTAGGGCCACCCCTGGGTAACGGGGTTAATAAGGGGGGGACATACATTATGGTGTTTGAAGCTATTTTCTGCGCTCTCTATATGACAGCCCTAGGGCCACCCCTGGGTAACGGGGTTAATAAGGGGTGGACATACATTATGGTGTTTGAAGCTATTTTCTGCGCCCCCTATATGACAGCCCTAGGGCCACCCCTGGGTAACGGGGTTAATAAGGGTTGGACATACATTATAGTGTTTGAAGCTATTTTCTGCGCTCCCTATATGACAGCCCTAGGGCCACCCCTGAGTAACGGGGTTAATAAGGGTTGGACATACATTATAGTGTTTGAAGCTATTTTCTGCGCTCTCTATATGACAGCCCTAGGGCCACCCCTGGGTAACGGGGTTAATAAGGGGTGGACATACATTATGGTGTTTGAAGCTATTTTCTGCGCCCCCTATATGACAGCCCTAGGGCCACCCCTGGGTAACGGGGTTAATAAGGGTTGGACATACATTATAGTGTTTGAAGCTATTTTCTGCGCTCCCTATATGACAGCCCTAGGGCCACCCCTAGGTAACGGGGTTAATAAGGGGTGGACATACATTATATTGTTTGAAGCTATTTTCTGCGCTCCCTATATGACAGCCCTAGGGCCACCCCTGGGTAACGGGGTTAATAAGGGGTGGACACACATTATGGTGTTTGAAGCTATTTTCTGCGCTCTCTATATGGCAGCCCTAGGGCCACCCCTGGGTAACGGGGTTAATAAGGGGTGGACATACATTATGGTGTTTGAAGCTATTTTCTGCGCCCCCCATATGACAGCCCTAGGGCCGCCCCTGAGTAACGGGGTTAATAAGGGGTGGACATACATTATGGTGTTTGAAGCTATTTTCTGCGCTCCCTATATGACAGCCCTAGGGCCACCCCTGGGTAACGGGGTTAATAAGGGGTGGACATACATTATGGTGTTTGAAGCTATTTTCTGCGCCCCCTATATGACAGCCCTAGGGCCACCCCAGGGTAACGGGGTTAATAAGGGGTGGACATACATTATGGTGTTTGAAGCTATTTTCTGCGCTCCCTATATGACAGCCCTAGGGCCACCCCTGGGTAACGGGGTTAATAAGGGGTGGACATACATTATGGTGTTTGAAGCTATTTTCTGCGCCCCCTATATGACAGCCCTAGGGCCACCTCTGGGTAACGGGGTTAATAAGGGGAGGACATACATTATGGTGTTTGAAACCATTTTTATTGTTGCCTAAGTAAACGAAAGTTCGATGCTTTTCAGTCGGTCAACACGATTGTACCAGAAAAGAGATGGGTTATTTATTCCCTAACCCTGAAAAATATTTACATGACACTAATAAATACACTTGGATGACCAGATTCGATCGATGAAGACAACTGCTCTCACCAGGACACGCAAGACTCACATCAGGTAAGTTGCCTGTACAATAAAACCTGGATTGACCATTTAACTACAATCTCATATTCACTCGCTACAGCTTCCCGGTCAATGCATGTGAGATTTTCGAAGTGAAATGCCATGTCCTGTGGTTTGGATTCCACGTAAAACGGAGGTCCCGTGGCTCATGATCTCAAGATTAACGGTCACGTTAAACTACAAGCTTCCTTTTCACTCTAAACAAGCATGATGTAGGTCGATCACCACTTTCAGTATTTTATCAAAACATCACATCACATGGACTATAACTTACAAACATTAACGAGTTGAACTATCTCAACTAATACCGCAACTCAAGAAGTGTACATATCGTAGCCTAAATATTTTCACCCATACATTCAGACATCATCTGACGATGATCGTTTGGTAATCCCAGAGTAGGCTGTATTCACCAATCTCATGTAGGCCTATTTTTTTTTCAGGATTAGGGAATAACCCATCTCATGAGGGTACGATCGTGTTGACCGACTGAAAAGCATCAAACTCTCGAGTAGACATACATAAAGAGAAGGAGTCCATGTAGTATTGATACGGTACCGTAGGCTACTCAGAATGATATGGGTATAAGGTTAGCCTACGTCATGTTGGTCTACTTGTTCCATTTGAGCGGTTTGGATATCTTGGTCATTTAGCTCCGTGTTCTTCGGTGTGTGTATAATTTAATAATCTGTGTTACAGAGGTGTCTGTATTACGGTAGAGTGTGTGTATTTTTAATTTAGGTGAATATTGGGCCCGAAGATAGGACCCATCCTGGTAATTGCCTGGAGTAGAATTGGGCATAATAAAATAAAAGAATGACAGATATTTTCTGTATTGTGTTAGAAATGCATCCATTATATTACAATTTTTCTTACACCGTGCCTGTTTATCATCGGTGGGTCGTGGTTGTTTTACGGACGCGTTGCTAGCAATATCGTCAAAGGGTTCGTGTCTTTGATGAACCAAGCGGCGGAATATTACGATCAGAGAATTTTCAGCTCCATGTTGGGATATTTGAAATGCCCTCTAATGACGTGACTGCATTTAATAACAATAATAACTTAATATTATTATTATACAGTCGTAGTTTTGCCTGTGTGGATAATTTTACAATATTTAATTGTCGAAGTTACACAGGCTTAAATGTGTAACTAGTAACTGCTTTATGATGGCAACTATGCAAGTCATCCACTAATTGTATTTATACATTTGTAAGGACCTTTCAGTTCTTTACGTTCAATTTTCTTCAATGTGGGAGTTTTTGTTATTTTCATTTGAAGTGGGTTCCTTTTAACACGAGGAGGAACTAAATTATTCTGTTTTCTGAAAATCACAGCATTCAGTCGCTGACAATATCTTACTCGTGCACTAACTTGACTTTGCTTTACGATGATAATTTTGTAATGAAATTTAGTGTCGGACAATTATATTTATTCCGCGTGCCCCATCACATTGTGCTCAGGTTTGTGTATAGCCTACATAGGAATAGAGAAACCAATTGGTTGCCTTATTTCACTGCTCCACAAGCTGGCACCAGTAATTCCTCATTCGATTAATATTTTACTCGACATTAAATATCCTAACTCATATCTTATAAAGTTAAGTCGAGTGTCATTGTCGAATACCGTACGTTTGTTGTTAACTTCTTCTCACTGTGCACCTGGAGGGTTATATTTGCATTACCAAGAGCCTAACTTGAATTCGGTGTTCTGAAATTAATTCATTTCATGTGTTATATATGATAATGATTTGTGTTTTCTAGCTTCCTGAACATTATGGACCAACAACCATTAATTAAGAGTGAGCCGGATGAATTCCTTAATATTGTGAGTATTATTTAATTCATATATCCTGCAACAAGATGTGCTCGACAAACTTGTTACCAAATAGGAGGCTAACCAGTATGTTTTTTTTATTGTTACACGTAACTTATAACTGTTATTCTGTCGGTATGTTTTATGTTGGGTCATAATTGTATAATTCTTTCTAGGAGTCAAAAGACCAATTACCCACTTCTAACCTGCTGGATGAATCTTGTGATATATTTGAATACGAAAACACGGCGGTCAAGGTGGAACATCAAATAGAGGTGATCACAGATTCTTTATTTCCTTTCTAATAGGCGGCTTCGGTGACGTAGTTGGTAGCATGCTGAGCTTCTATGCCCAAGATCGCGGGTTCAAACCCGGCCGATGTCGTCGGATTTTTTAAGAGCGTTATAAATCCCTCAGTGTGCCTTTCTTCGGAGCGGAAGTAAAGCCGGCGGTCCGGTGTCATAGATTTATGCCATGATAAAGAACCTTCCACTAATTTCACTTGTGTGTAGCTAAATTAAAAGTTTAATTTGACTAACACTCTTAGGTTCCATCTTTCGTCACCAGGAGCCGACTGCGGTGGCATCTAGTAGCGAAGTTCAGAACTAGTTGGTCGTTGGCGGTAGCGTTTGGTAGCAAAAGTGGGAACTACTTGGAAATTCAATGTCTGCAGTCCTTACTTGAATTGAAAACAGATAACACACACTAATACAGCCATCGCAATTGACAGCGGTTATCAGACAGATTCTACACACACCCAAAGTACACGGGGCTACATAACCGCGTTGTCGCAGCCCCTTAACTGACGAACGAACCATCTTTTCTAATTTATTTATTTATTTATCGTATAACTTTTAGTGCCGGGAGTCTCCAAGGACATGTTCGGCTTGCCAGAGGCTGTAGTTGCTTCAAGTGGACATCCATAGGGTGAGCTACAAGTTGCGTTCAATTTCAAATAGTTCCAACTTTCGCTACCAGGTGTCACTGATACCTAGTGGTGAATGTTGGAACTTTGATATAACGTTCCAACGAAACATAACCTTGAAATTTAACTTCACACTAGTTTAGTCTGTGGAGGGATCTTTTACATGCCGTAAATCTATGACATGGGACCGCCAGCTTTACTTTCCCTCCAAAGGGAGGCATATTGAGCGTTTTTTAACGCTCTTAAAAATATGACTACTTCGGCCAGGTTTGAACCCGTGATCTTGGGAATAGAAGCTCAGCATGCTACCAACTACGCCACCGAAGCCGCTAAAGCTCTGCGCAGTGTATTGTTCTGAAAGCTTTAGGTGTTCTGTGAATACTTATCACTTTCTGCAAACTGTGTCTTGTTATGTTTTCTGAACGACAAATATGCCCCCTTTGCTGGCATTTGCAAGCACTGGGCCAGTAGCTGAATTCAAGGAGAAAATAAAAATCAAGAATGGGTACAAAATCAATGATTGTCTTCATGGAATTATTAAACATTAATGAGAATACTTTGCCAATTATCCCAACAGTTTAGGATGAGAAACACAGGAAAGCTGAGGTAGGGTGACCATTTGTATCAAAATAATAGTTCCTGCCCGCGAGACGCTAAACATGTGTGTTCTGGAGCGCATCGGGCTTCAACTGGAAATTTACATAATGAGATCAGTATCCGAACACTCACATGAACATGAATGCAAGGCTTGGGTTGACCTCCACTGCTTCACATGGCCAACAACTTGGTATTGACACTCACTTGATGACAGCCTTCACTGTTAGCTCTTACTGTAAGTAAGATGATGGCCCACCTTCTACCTTCATGACAGTCTCCAATGTTGCAGACATACTGTTAATTTGATGGCGAGGGTTTCTCGCTTCTTCTCGGAGTGTTGTACCGAAGAGAAAGAGTAATGTGGGTTGTTTTTGACTGGCGCGAATTCATCTTGAAAGACACTCCAGATATGGTCTATGGCGCTGTGTCTCAGCCTTTATTGGACCGGGTCGGCAATTTCATTTAGAAAAACTCTTGTCTATAAAAATATTCATGTTCAGTTTTTTTTAATACATTGCGTAATCTTCGCAACGTCAATTGGTCATATATTATGATTTACAAGATAATTGGTATGCATTGAAATTTCTAGTAGCTGCCACTGTTTTTACGAATAAATCTCGAATTCTTTCTTGTTCTCGTTTTATTTCTCTCTGCCTCAAGCATCTTTGATTTAAACGGGTCTCAAGAGGGTAAAGCAATCACGATATTTATCAACGATGCTGGTCCTTATTAACATTCTATGGTAACTCTAAGTAACTGCATCTACGCCGTGAAGTCACAACGTACACACACGATGCTAGTAACAATATGCCAGCCCTAGGTTTGGCGAGTGTATACGAACTGAAATGCTTTCGGAAGTAAACTCCGCAAAATCTGTCAGGTTGATGTAACAAAGGTATGAATGTGGTTTTCAATTACCTTTGGTATGTTATTTTATTCCTTGATTTCTTAGTGCAAATCATCTGAAAAATATTATTCCACCTACGCAAAGGATCGTATTTGTAAAACAAGTAATTTCTTTGCAGAATGATACAGACCACCACACGGATATTAAAATTGAGGAGTCTTCTATTCCTGAGCTCATTCCTATCGTAAAAAAGAAAACACCATCTGCTGATATGAATGAGGTAAGTATCATTATGCCTCTTTAAAAGACATCTCCTCATCACTTAATAGCATTTCAAGATAAGGAGTGGTACTTTTACAGTTGTGTTGATAACAAAACTGCTTGGTTGTTATTTGTACTGCCAGCACAATCCATTTAGATTGAAGGACTGCGAATTGAAATTTCTGTTCCATGCGATACTTCTACCTGCGACCGCCGCCTTTGTGCGATGTTGCTCTGATCACTGAGCTACTGGGGGATGAATCTTATATGTCATTTAGAAAGGTACATTATGTGAAGCTAGCATATGTTTGCCACAATCACGTTTTACTAGTTGCCCACAATGTGCTCCCGTACTCTAGCAGACGTATAATTCCTGTACTTAGCATCATAAAATAGCAACAGTATTGATGTTACATACTCTATAATAGCCTCCCTCTAAGGATTATGACCACTCATCTGTATAATGTTCATCTCTAGCAGTAAGATAAGATGTAAAGGACAATACGAAAATCGTTAAGCGTATAAATCTCCACTTCAGGCGAGCAGTGCTGTACAATTACATGGTGTGTTATGTGTGTAAATGTATAAGGTGATAGCACAGAAATAAATTATTCCATCTTATCCCTAGGTTGAGAAAGGAGAACTCCAGGAACGTGAAGGTGTTGGAAGTGGAAATCCATTAAATGAGTAAGTGTTCAACATACATAAAATATTACGGTATCTCCCGCTTTAAGCGTGGATAGCTGTAAGTTTTAAAGTTCTGTTGGTAATGTCAGATGTGTCTCTTATTGTTTGTGTCTCGTCATTGAAGAGAGTCTTCTTAGCAGCCCACAAATTATCCTTTCTCGTTCTGAGTTCTCTCTGTCTTGAAGTATTTAAGAAACGTTTGTCAGTCTGTTGATGGGAGCTATTTCTGTCTTGTAGAAGTATGCTTGGAGGAAATACACTTGTCGCATGATAAGAATCTGAATGAGTCTTGTAAGGAACATCCATTACTTTAAACCCCTTCCACTGTGTCCTTACCCCCAAATGATTCTTCCGTAACCCATGCTAAAAGTGTAAATAGCTTCCTCCTAATCCAAAGTTGCAGGAAGTAAAATCCGATATGTTCTTACTTTTTCACAAGACCAGCTTACCCAGTGTGGGTAGACAAGACTTGTAGAGAGGGAAACATTGGGTAGACAGGTCCTGTAGAGTAGTACAATATAGTCTAATACATGCATAAAGTCTAACATGTGCTTTAAGTACTGTAAACCCAAACAATTATCACTTTATGCAAGTACTTTATATATTGTATTATAGTATAAGTCAAGATATCTATCACTTGATACATGTGCTTTCAATATTGTATTATGGTATAGGTCAAGACAACTATCACTAGATGCATGTGCTTTAAATTGTGTATTATAGTGTAGCGTCATGCATGTGAGAGTAAGCGGCAGGAGAATGCTGACGGCATGGATTGCACTATATGCAAAGTATTTAATTAGAGACGCATTTATATTTAATATTACGCATACATATTACAATAATTTCCATTTTTGCGAGCAATTTACTTGCGATATTAAACACTCAGAAGGAATTTCTCGCTTTGTGTTGGCAGAAGTGCCAGAGCGCAACATAGCCTGAGGCGGCTTCATCCCTAGGCACGTTTATAACCAAGAGTGACGGATCTATTTCATGATCCTTGGTGTGCGTTGTAGGCTATTTGAGCATATCACAATGTATGAAGTTTAAAAATGGACAATTTTGTTGATGCAAAGGAACATATCTGTAGCTATTATCTAGGAAACATGCGTTAAACGAAGACTTTGATCATTGGATGTTGTTAAACTTAATATATATTATCTATGTATAATACAGATATAAATTATGTTAAACGTGTACTCCTAACGTTGTGAGTTTCTTCGCTCTCTTTGATTTAAGAGTGAACACTACAGCTTAAGGAGCCAGAACAATAACGATGTTATTATAATAACCGTGCCTACCTTAGATCGTGCACTACAATTATATACATTTACAAAAAACACACACATCTTTTTATTTGAGGCAAAGTTTAAAATTTATAAAATTAAGGTCGTAACTATTTCTTATCTATTTTTCAAATTTTGGTTGTTTCCTTGTGCTGATCTTCATCGTTTGCCTCAAATTTCCCATGTTTTTACGAATTTTTAGGCTTTTACTTTTTTAAAGTTGGTATTAACCTTCATTCGGTTGCGCCCGCGGTAGATTACCGTCCAATTGAAAAGAACGCGCTTAGAGCTCCTCTGATAGTTACAAAGTTCGCAAAAGGCAAATGTATTCTCAAGGTACGATATCCTTCTCTAGATGACAGAGGAGTAGCTGTTCTTGATGGCGACGTTTTTGCTCAGTTGTTCATCAAAGTGCTAACGGCGCAGTCGAGCGGTAGACTACCGTCGCGCGCGACCGGAAGTGCAAATTGTTTTGCCTACCGTCCAAAACAAAATGTTAGTATTTCCTCATTTCTAACACATGGCATTCACTATTGATAGCCCAGTTGCTCATTCTCTCCCCAACATCCAAACACAACACTATCTTTAAAGCTTTTTCATTTTTGCCACCACTGTTGTCGCTCCTATTATGGATTTTTTATTGAAAAGATATTTCTATATTTACACCTCTGTATGTCAATTACATGTTCGATCAACCTCAATATTGCCATTGAAAGTGAAAAGGAACTCACAATTGAAAAACAAAAACAAAAAACAAAAAAATAACAAAACGGGAGGACGGTAGATTACCGTCGAGCGACCGCGTGTTTTACAGAAAGTGGCGCGACCGCAAGAAGGTTAAACCTTCAGCCCCAAACTGAATCTCACTCATATCCACACTATTATTTAATTAAGCGTTATTAATTCATTATTGTTCCGAGAGAACTCAAAATATATTTGTATAGAAAGACTAATTAAAACCACAACGTTTCGAGTGGGTTAGATTATGTAGCTAAAGGTTGCATATGTCGATATTCCATTTTATGTCTATATGTGGGCGCTGTCCCAGTTTTAGGCAGATTTCATTAGAAAGCTACTTATTGCATTGGGTACTATGTTGCGGCTTGGGGAATATGTCGACACATCTGCATGTTTCACATCCCCTGACACCAAACCACCGTCAGTTCAAAAGATTATTTAGAATTTATATATCTGTCTCTATCTTTCTCTTTATTAAGTCCGTTAGACCCATTTACAACAGATTGTACAGCGAGAGAATCAGACTGAGACTTCTGACTAGCTCCGGCACGAGAAAATGAATCTCAGGTAATGTCGGGTGTTGGGAGAGGTTGTTTAAGAAACCACATCAGCAGGAAAAATAATTCTAAAAAATGAATAACCCACGCTTAAGTAAAATTTTGCTGTAATGTATTATTATAGAATCAGATACCTATCCTAAGTCTATGAGGGGTTTAAATGGATATTCCATTTTAATCTAATATTATTCCTCCTGGATGAGAAAGACACCCTAACTAATGTCTAGGATCCCCTCTAGAAGTTCTGTCAACATATAGGTTATGTTCAAAGCAAGCTAAGATCGTGGCGCGTAAATCAGTCCCTACGCAATTACAATCCCACTTAATAATCTAATATATAAAAGTGAAAGTCTGTCTGTATGTATGTATGAATGTATGTATGTATGTGGATATGTTCCGTATACAAATTTACACCGTTTCACCAATCTCAACCAAATTTTGCACAATTATAGTTTAGAACCCAAAAGGAACGGCTGGCTACATGAATTTTCAATAGTCTTTCTCATTCTTCTGATTTCAGCCCTTTTGCACTCGAGCAAAGGCTAATTATATATATATATATACCATACTAATATATAAAAATGAGATGGTGAGTGTCTGTCTTTCTGTCTGTCTGTCTGTCTGTCTGTGTGTTACCTAATAACGCAAGAACCACTGGTCCGATTTAAATGAAATTTTGCATGGATTTAGCTGAAATACCAGGTTTACATATAGGATACTTTTAATTTCGATATTTTGCACTATTAAGAAATTGCGACCTTTTTAGTGACGTCACTACACCCTTTGATGTAAAAATTTCATATTTCCATATCAAATAAAAAGAGAACGCTAAGAAATAGCGAACGTTTGATGGCACATATGAGCTAGGAAATTTAATTTCCTATCCGATGGGTCCTTATCACTTTTCGTGTATCTCCAACGGTTAGCGAGTAAAAACCTACTTTTGTGACGTCACTACACCCTTTGGAAATTTCATATTTCAAATTTCAAATAAAAAGAGAACGCTAGGAAATAGCAAACTTTTGATGGTATACACGAGCTTTAGCATTTAATTTTCTATCCAAAAGGGTCTTAACACTTTTCGTGTATCTCCAACGATTAGCGAGTAAAACCTAAATTTGTGCAATAAAACACGGTCAACACCGAGCGGTGCAGTATATCTCTACATAATATAAAAAAGAAAATTTGTCTGTTTTTTTTTCTGAATTTCTACGGAAAATTGAGTTATTTACACGTTTCAGACTGTTTTATGATAGATGCGTGCGAAAATAATGTTTTGGTCTGTCTGTCTGTTTGTTTGATTGTCTGTGGACAACTTTGTTCCCTTATAACTCGAGAACAGCTGGGTGTATCTACGTAAAATTTGGTACAGATATCCATCAGAGGCACGACACTAATCATTGATGTAACTCTTCTCTGAACCTCTCATAAAAGGGGGCATGCCCCCTTAAAATACATGCTGAAATAGGAGTAGAAGGACAAGACAAAGCTCTTTTTCATCCCCTCAATGTGAGAGACAAAACTCGAGGGCCCTAAAACCACATTTTAAGGTCCTAAGTCCAACCGTTTTTGAGATATTCCCAGAAAACTAATTTCATTTAATAAACTAATGAACGAATACAAGCTGGTAACCATGGCAACAGATTCTCAGAGATCCATCTATTGCTGTAAGACGCAATGCAATTCCATTAATTACATTGGTGTGAAAGTTTGCAGACGGCTAGAAGGTTATCACGGAACCAAATTAAGCTGTAAATTTCATCAATACGTATAATGCGCTTAAGGGGGTCAAGGGGTACACTAGATTTTTTCACGCGATTTAAACCTGCGGGTGTGGTACGGCAGGTCTGTTATATTCCTATCCCTATATTATATTATTATTATTATATTATGGCGTACAACGAGGAGACAAAGCCCCTCGGTGCCAGAAACAAAACTTGAGGGCCCTAAAGGGTCCTCGAAAACTTCATTATAAGGCTCTAAAACCAACAGTATCTGAAATATTCCCAGACAACTAATTTAATTTAATTTAACAAACTAATGAAGGAATGGAAATCGGTAACCATGACAACATTATCTCAAGGGGTGGCATCCAACTTTCCATCTATTTCTGTAAGAAGCAATGTCACTCCATTTATACCTTGCCACGGTGGGTGAGTGGATAGCGTGTCGGTCTACTAACCCTAAGATTGCCAGTTCACTCCTGGCCGTGGTACGTGATTTTTGAAAGGCGGCAAAAATACGACTCGCATGTCATACGATGTTGGCATGTCAAAGAACCCATTTGAATTCAGTAGGCCGTGTTCTTAATGGCAAAAATTAATCTCAGGAGTTTCCGCCAACACAATGTTCCTCATTTCTCTACTAGAAACGCTATAGTGTTCAAGGAGCTTAGATATCTACCCTCCCTGACTTTCATGGTGATTCAAGGAACAACGAAATTTCGACATGCAAGCTACCCTCTGGGTGTCAAATTATGAAGCTTGCACCCGGCATTCGAGGCCATACGATATTATTATTAGGCTAATCCATTTATTACATTTCTCTGAAAGTTTGCAAATGGCTATAAGGTTATCACGGGACCAACGTAGACTGTTTAATTCGTCAAGGGGGTCAAGGGGTAACCTCGATTTTTTTCATGCAATTTCACGTGCGACATATAGTACAGAAAGTCTATTATATCTCCAAACAGCAACATTATTTTCAAAAATTCCTGAATTGAATCAGCATTTTTTGCGTCTTTTAGGAATTTGGGCCATTTGAGGCTAAAGAACCCGAATTTTCATGCACCACAAGCCTTTATAATTTATGAAAGAGGTCTTCCTGTGTATGGGGACCTAACACAACGTAGAGGGTCATTTTTTATGTGAGGTGTATTGCGTTTCGTCTACAAGCCTTTCAATTCTATTTCACGTCAGGAAGTACACGTGAGGTGAATTTAGTTAGAGAGCACATTTTAACTAATCTTTTTTCTTTTTTTTTGTCGACAGACGGTTTCATCGTAAGGATGATTTTGTTTGATACTGTATGGTAGATGTACCCATATTTGGATATCTGGGTGATATGTTGTAGACAATACAATTGTCTGTCTGTGTATCTTTATATATGCCTATAAATCGTGTTCGGATGCTTGGTGCATCGTAAAATTAGGTATGGTAAACATGAGTCAATACTCCAATCATTTATAAAACTCCTCACCGTACTTTTCATACAGTAGAAGGGTGGATATAGGGAAAAACGTCTCAAAATACATGCTAAAATAGGCGAAATATAAAAATTATCCTAGAAGGACGATCAAAGCATATGTTGCGCTTCTCAATGTGAGACACAAAATTCTCGAGTCTATAAGGGGTCTCCGAAAACCACATTTTAAGGCCCTTAAATTAACAGTGTGTGTGATATTCCCAGAAAACTAACTTCGTTCTGATAAACTTATGAAGGAATGACAAACCGCTAACAATTGCAATATTAGCTCAATGGATAATGTCTGGTGTTAATATATAACACCGTTTGAAGAACGGGTACTTCTGCTATATTAATATAT
This sequence comes from Meconema thalassinum, assembly GCA_946902985.2. NCBI lineage: Eukaryota > Metazoa > Arthropoda > Insecta > Orthoptera > Tettigoniidae > Meconema > Meconema thalassinum. The sequence continues at coordinate 152,854,135 of OX336397.1, forward strand.
AAAAAAATGAGATGGTGTGTCTGTTTTTCTGTCTGTCTGTGTGCTACTCAATAACGCAAGAACCACTGGTCCGATTTAAATGAAATTTTGCATTGATGTAGCTGATTTACCAGGTTTACATATAGGATACATTTTATTTCGATATTTTGCACTATTAAAAAATGGTGACCATTTAAGTGACGTCACTACACCCTTTAATCAAAACTTCATATTTCCTTATCATATAAAAAGAGAACCAACGCTAAGAAATAGCAAACTTTTGACGGTATATACGAGCTTCACTTTTCGTGTTTCTCCAACGGTTAGCGAGTAAAACCCACATTTGTGACGTCACTACGCCCTTTGGTTTCCAAATTTCATATTTCCATTTCAAATAAAAAGAGAACGCTAAGAAATAGCAACCTTTTGATGGCATACACGAGCTATAACATTCAATTTTCTATCCAAAAGTTCCTTATCACTTTTCGTGTATCGCCGACGGTTAGCGAGTAAAACCTAAATTTGTGCAACAAAACACGGTCAACACCGAACGATGCAGTATATCTCTACATATATAACAAGTAGTTCCGTGAAGAACCATACAGCCTATTTTCATATATCCTGCTCATGTTAATTGCCTCTATCAACATACAAAATTTCAGTTTATTTCTGTAACAGATTCGTAGATATTGAGAACCGTCTAAATATTTCAGATGGTCGCCAGGTTGAATTTTTATTTTTGTACTATTACATTAAGATTATTGTGTACGTGTGGTATTCAAACTTCAATCGCATGATTGGAACACAAGAAATAATAAAAACGAGATTTTAAAATTACGCACAGCAGCCATCTTGTGATTATGCAAACAATTGAAATAAATTAGATGCCAGTGGATCAACATTTGTATAAGCATTTAATGTGCAACGTTTCACGGCACTCGGATAGTTAATTCGCGAGAAACGTCCATTTAAATATTTATATTTCGCGTCGCCGCCATGTTGGATTTGTGCTCACCAGGTTACTGAAAGTTCTATAGGTGAACATATGTTCATAGTCTCTATGATCTTAAAATAAATCAGTTTGGTTGCTGTAAAAGATTCATAGATATTGAGAACCGTCTAAATATTTCGGAAGCTCGCCATTTAGGAATATTATATGTATAGGCCATAGAGTTATGTACCATTCGAGGACAATTATTGCCTAGGTTCATTATTCAAACTTTCACTTCGATCGCATGATTACGACACATGAAATAAAAACTTAATTTTAAAATTTCGCACAGCCGCCATCTTGAGGTTATGTAAACAATTGAATTAAATTAGATGGCAGTGCATTAGAATCTGAAAAGTCATTTACCGTACCACATTTCACTGCGCTCAGAGAATAAAATCACGAGAAAAGTATATTAAAATATTTCAAATTCGCTTGTTTGCCATGTCCGTTTTGTACTTTACAGGTTTATGAAATATACATAGGTCAACTAGTATCAGCGCCCTTTATCACCGTACAAAATTGCAGGGTGTTACCTGTAATAGTTTCGGAGATATAGAATGCTGGTGAAATATTTCGCACAGCCGCCATTTTGAGGTTATATAAACAATTGAACTAAATTAGACTCCAGCGCATTACAATGTGTATAAACATTTGCTGTACTAACTTTCATTACGTTTGGATAGTTAAATCGCGGGAAAAGTCTATTTAAAAGTCTCAACTTCGCTTGACTGCCATGTTGGTTTTGTAGTCACCAGGTTTTTGAAAGTCTCATAGGTGAACTTCTAGTAGTGCCCTTTATCACCGTACACAATTTCAGGGCGATATCGGTAATAGTTAAGGAGATATTGAATGCTAGTGAAATATTTCGCACAGCCGCCATGTTCGATTGGTGAGAAGTAACAAAATTTGAAGGACACGGTCGAGGTCGCCGGGAATAGTGCTATGAACTTACCGAGTTTCATTCAAATCGCTCCAGCCGTTTAGATTTTATTAGGGGACACACACACACACCTCACACACACACACACACACGGACAAAAGGTGATCTCATAAGCCTATTTTTTCAAAATTGAAAATAGGCTAAAAATGAAAGTTTGTCTGTTTTTTTTCTGAATTTCTACGGAAATTTGAGTTATTTACGCGTTTCATACTGTTTTATGACGGATGCGCGCGAACATATTTTTTTGTCTGTCTGTCTGTTTGTCTGTGGACAACTTTGTTCCCTTATAACTCGAGAACGGCTGGGTGTATCAACGTAAAATTTGGTACAGATATCCATCAGAGGCACGACACTAATCATTGATGTAACTTTTCTCTGTACCTCTCATTAAAGGGGGCATGCCCCCTTAATATACATGCTGAAATAGGAGTAGAAGGACGAGACAAGGCTTATTTTCAGCCCCTCAATGTGAAATACAAAACTCGGGTTCCCTAAAACCACTTTTTAAGGTCCTAAGTCCAACCGTTTTTGAGATATTCCCAGAAAACTAATTTCATTTAATAAACTAATGAACGAATGCTAGCCGATAACCATGGCAACAGATTCTCAGAGGTCCATCTATTGCTGTAAGACGCAATGCAATTCCATTAATTACATTAGTGTGAAAGTTTGCAAACGGCTAGATGGTTATTACGGAACCAAATTAAGCTGTAAATTTCATCAATACGTAAAATGCGCTTAAGGGGGTCAAGGGGTAGTCTAGAATTTTTTCACGCGATTTACACCTGCTGGTGTAGTATGGCAGGTCTATTATATTCCAAACCCTATATTATATTATTATTATTATTACTATTATTATTATTATTATATTATGGCGTACAACGACGAGACAAAGCCTCTCGGTGCCAGAAACAAAACTCGAGGGTCCTCGAAAACTACATTATAAGGCTCTAAAACCAACAGTTTCTGAAATATTCCCAGAAAACTAATTTAATTTAATTTAACAAACTAATGAAGGAATGCAAATCGGTAACCATGACAACATTATCTCAAGGGGTGGCATCCAACTTTCCATCTATTTCAGTAAGAAGCAATTTATTACATTTATTACATTTCTGTGAAAGTTTGCAAATGGCTATGAGGGTATCACGGAACCAACGTAGACTGTATAATTCATCAATGCAATTAAGGGGGTCAAGGGGTAACCTAGAATTTTTTCATGCAATTTCACGTGCGACATATCGTACAGAAGGTCTATTATATCTCCAAACAGCAACATTATTTTCAAATATTCCTGAATTGAATCAGCATTTTTTGCGGCTTTTAGGAATTTGGGCCATTTAAGACTAAAGAACCTGAATTTTATAATTCATAATGTTGAATTTTGGGCTTATGCCGTGTTTATTATATTAAAACTCAACGCGTTTCGAAAGAAACCATGCCTTTCTTCGTCAGGAATAATCTGGAATACGACAATGATTGCTAAGAGAAAGCAACAAAGAACATATAGAAGGTGCCCAAAGATGGACGCCATTATAGCCCCATGTTAGGGACAACGGAAAGCAGCAGTGAATTACTTTCTCAGGGTTCTGATAATAGGTAGCCAGGATTCAATGAGATTGTAGCCGGTGTCGCGGTTGAAATTATCTGGGTGTTGACGTATTTCAACCGCCTCCCTGATGATCCTGGGACGATATTGCTTTATACGGGCAAGAACATCCACTCCTTGGAACATGACATCATGGCCAGGTGTTAATGCATGATCGGCAACAGCTGATTTATCAGGTTGAATGAGCCTGATACATCTATTATGTTCCTTAATGCGAGTGCATATTGTTCTCGAAGTCTGCCCGATGTAAACCTTGCCACAAGTACAGGGAACTCTGTAGATACCCGGTTGTTGCAATTTAGGCAAACTGTCCTTAGTTGGTCGCAGGAGTTGCCTAATCTTAACAGAAGTTCCAAATACAGTCCGTAGGTTGTACCGACGTAGGATTTTAGCAATACGATCCGTCGTGTTATGTATGTAAGGTAGGTAAGCAGTTCCTCTTACATCTCTTTTCTCAACTGACGTCCTATTATTATTTGTTGGTTTCAGAACCTTAGAGATCAAAGCCTTGCTATAACCGTTGCTCTCAAAGGTGGTTCGCAAGGTATTAATTTCTTCTTGTAAAGAAGACACTTCACAAATCCTCCTAGCCCGGGTAGTTAGAGTTGTAAGGATACCATGTTTCTGGGCAGGGTGATGGTGAGAACTTGCGTGGATATATCTATTGGTGTGTGTTGGCTTACGAAAAACGCTGTGTCCTAAAGATCCATCCTCTTTCTTGGTGACGAGAACATCTAAAAACGGTATTTTGCCGTCAGATTCCTTTTCCATGGTGAAACAAATAGAAGGGTGCTGGAGATTAAGGTGATCCAGGAAATGTCTAAGATTTTCCTCACCTTCCGTCCAAACAACGAACGTGTCATCCACATAACGCCACCAGATCTTCGGTTTGAAAGGAGCCGACGACAAAGCTTTCTCTTCAAAGTTCTCCATGAAGAAATTAGCCACAACAGGAGAGAGAGGACTACCCATGGCCACACCATCAGTCTGCTCATAAAAATTCCCATTCCATAGAAAGTAGGAGGAGGTCATGCAGTGATAAAAAAGTCTTGTGATGTCTTCAGGAAAAAAGCCATTAATGAGAGACATAACACCATCAATAGGAACTCTCGTAAACAGAGACACCACGTCGAGACTCACTAGGATATCACCCGGCTGAAGTGTTATAGCTTTCAACTTTTCCACGAAGTGTGTGGAATCCTTAATGTACGAAGGCGTATTACCCAGAAGCGGCTGAAGTAGTCTACCTAAGTATTTGGAAAGGGCATATGTAGGAGAACCAATCACACTAACAATAGGTCTAAGAGGAACATCTTCTTTATGTATTTTAGGAAGACCATAGAGTCTCGGAGGAATAGCATCCCCTGGAAGGAGAGTCTTCGCTGCATCCGCTGGAATAGATGATTGCTTGATCAATTTGACGGTGACATTTGAGTAGCGAGTAGTAGGATCACGACTATTAATCCTATATACAGGATCTGATAACAAAGACGAGATCTTGGAATCATAATCAACCTTATCCAACACCACTGTCGCGTTACCCTTGTCAGCGGGGAGAACGATAATATCAGAATTGTCCCTTAGATCTTTAAGTGCCCGGCTTTCGCCTTGTTTTAAGTTGGTGTTAGGTGGCTTAGCGTTCTTGAGAACTCTGGAACATTCTTGTCTGGCTTCCTCGGCCTCTTCAGGTGTGAGGTGATGTACCGAGGATTCTACAGATGTAATAAGTTCTTCAATAGGAATTCTTCTAGGCGCTACAGCAAAATTGAGACCTTTAGCGAGAACTGCCTGTTGGGTATCACTTAGGGGCATGCTGGACAAATTTACGACAACCTTGTTAGCATCAAGTCTAATGGCTTGAGATTTCTGCATCTGACATAACCTATCATATTTGGAAATATGTCTTGCCCTCACCTGATCTAGAACGCTGTTAGCTTGCACTGAAGAAATACGATCAACTAAGGACAGTTTGCCTAAATTGCAACAACCGGGTATCTACAGAGTTCCCTGTACTTGTGGCAAGGTTTACATCGGGCAGACTTCGAGAACAATATGCACTCGCATTAAGGAACATAATAGATGTGTCAGGCTCATTCAACCTGATAAATCAGCTGTTGCCGATCATGCATTAACACCTGGCCAGGATGTCATGTTCCAAGGAGTGGATGTTCTTGCCCGTATAAAGCAATATCGTCCCAGGATCATCAGGGAGGCGGTTGAAATACGTAAACACCCAGATAATTTCAACCGCGACACCGGCTACAATCTCAGTGAATCCTGGCTACCTATTATCAGAACCCTGAGAAAGTAATTCACTGCTGCTTTCCGTTGTCCCTAACATGGGGCTATAATGGCGTCCATCTTTGGGCACCTTCTATATGTTCTTTGTTGCTTTCTCTTAGCAATCAGTGTCGTATTCCAGATTATTCCTGACGAAGAAAGGCATGGTTTCTTTCGAAACGCGTTGAGTTTTAATATAATAAACACGGCATAAGCCCAAAATTCAACATTATGAATAGTAATACGGGCCGTGAAAGTCTAAATGACAACCTGAATTTTCATACACCACAAGCTTTTATAATTTACAAACTGTACCCGGCATGCGTTGCAATGCCAATCAAAGAAAGTGTTGGCGTTGAAATTCTGTTTCTTGAAGTGCTTTTGGATACGCAACATGTTAACTGCCTCTAAGCTATCGTAAAATGGATTTTCTAATTTAGAACCATTCGTTGAAGCGTGCACAACAACTTTCAAAAGTTTCATCGCTGTCACTCATTTGTTGAATCTACTCGTACGCTACCTGTTGTGAAATGGATTTACTAAGTCGAAACCCATCCCTGGCGTGTACACAATAACTCATCAATGATTCATCGCAATCGGATCAATTGTATATGCACGTATACGGGGTTTTGTTTAAACGATTCGTGCGCTGTCACTCATTTGTTGAATCTACTCGTGCGCTACCTATTGAGAAATGTATTACTAAGTCGAAGCCCTTCCCTGGCGTGTACACAATAACTCATCAAGGTTTCATCGCAATCGAAGAATGTTATATGAACGCAATATGGGATTTTGTTGAAACGCTTCGCGCGTCGTCACCCATTTGTTGCATCTACTCTTGCGCTACTTATTGTGAAATGGATTTACTAAATCCCCTTCCCTGGCGGGTACACAATAACTGATCAATGTTTCATCGCAATCGGATGAATAGTATATGAACGCATACCTGATTTTGTTTAAACGATTCGCGCTCCGTCACTCATTTGTTGAATCTACTCGTGCGCTACCTACTGTAAAATGTATTTACTAAGTTAGAAACCGTCACGTAAGTGTCCAAAACATCTCACCCAAGTTTCATCGCTATCGGACTAATGGGATATGAAGACATAGGGGACTGTATTGAAACGCTCCGCATGTCGTCGTTCATTTGTCGAATCTACTCGTGTGCTACCTACTGTGAAATGTATTTACTAAACCAGAAACCTTCCTTGGAGTGTCCACCATATTTCACCCAAGTTTCACCGCTAACGGCAGAATGGTATATGACATTATACGGGACTTTGTTGAAACACTTCGCGCGTCGTCCCTCATTTGTTGAATCAACTTGTGCGCTGCATATTGTATAGTGGATTTACTAAGCCAGAAATTTTCCATGACGTGTACACAATATCTCACCCAAGTTTCATAGCTACGGACGAATGGTACATGAATGCATACGGGACTTGGTTGAAACGCTTCACGTGTCGTCGCTCATTTGTTGATTCTACTCTTGCGCTACATATTGTAATATGGATGTACTCAGCCAGAAACCTTCCCTGGAGTGTACACAACATCTCACCCAAGTTTCATCGCAATCGGATGAATGGTATGTGAACGTATACGGGACGTTGTCGAAACGCTTCGCGCGTAGTCACTCATTTGTTGAATATAAACGTGCGCTTCGTATTGTAAAATGGATTTACTTAGCCAGAAACCTTTCCTGGAGTGTACACAACAATTCAACAAACATTTATCACTATCAGACGACTGGTATATGACTTTATACGGGACTTTGTTGAAACGCTTCGCGTGTCATCGCTCATTTGTTGAATCTACTGGTGCAATACCTATTGTAAAATGTATGTACTAAGCCAGAAACCTTCCCTGGAGTGTACATAACATCTCACCCAAGTTTCATCGCTATCGGATGAATGGTATATGAAATTATATGGGACTTTGTTGAAACGCTTCTTGCGCCGTTGCTCATTTGTTGATTCTACTCGTGCTCTACCTATTTTTAAAGGGATTTACTAAGCTAGAAACCTTCCCTGGAGTGCACACAAAATCTCAGCCTAGTTTCATCGCTATCGGACGAATGGTATATGAACGCAAACGTGACTTTGTTGAAATGCTTCGCGCGTCGTAGCTCATTTGTTGAATCTACTCGTGCGCTGCCTATTGTAAAGTGGATGTACTAAGCCAGAAAATTTCCCTGCAGTATACACAACATTTTACGCAAGTTTCATAGCTATCGGACGAATGGTATATGAATGCATACGGGACTTTGTTGAAACGCATTTCGTGTCGTCGCTCATTTTTTGAATCTACTTGTGCGCTATCTACTGTGAAATGTATTCACTAATTTTGAAACCTTCACGTAAGTGTACACAACATCTCACCCAAGTTTCGTCGCTATCAGACGAATGGTATATGAACACATAAGGGACTTTGTTGAAATGCTTCGCGCATCGTCGCTCATTTGTTGAATCTACGCGTGAGCTGCCTAGTGTAAAATGGATTTACTAAGTCAGAAACCTTCCTTGGAGTGTACTCAACATCTCACCCAAGTTTCATCGCAATCGGACGAATGGTATATGAACGCATAGGAGACATACATACCCACCCACAGACAAACTATCACGTTACATTGATTTTTATATATATAGATGATAGAGGTCTTCCTGTGTATGGGGACCTAACACAATGAAGAGGGTCAGTTTTTATGTGACATGTATTGCGTTTCATCTACAAGGCTTTCAATTCTATTTCATGTCAGGAAGTACACGTTAGGAGAATTTAGTTTGAGAGCACATTTCAACTAATTTTTTTTTTTTGTCGACATACGGGTTCATTGTAAGGATGATTTTGTTTGATACTGTGTGGTAGATATACCCATATTTGTATTTCTGGGTGATATGTTGTAGACAATAGATTTGTCTGTCTGTATCTTTATGTACGCCTATAACTCATGTTCGGATGCTTGGTGCATCGTAAAATTAGGTATGGTAAACAAGAGAGTCAATACACCAATCATTTATAAAACTCTTCACCTTACTTTTCATACAGTAGAAGGGTGGATATAGGGAAAAACTTCTCAAAATACATGCTAAAATAGGCGAAATATTTAAGTTATCCTAGAAGGACGACCAAAGCATATGTTGCACTTCTCAATGTGAGACACAAAATTTGCGAGGCTAGAAAGGGTCTCCGAAAACCACATTTTAAGGCCCTTAAATTAACAGTATGTGTGATATTCCCAGAAAACTAACTTCGTTCTGATAAACTTATGAAGGAATGACAAACCGCTAACCATTGCAACAGTAGCTCAATTGATAATGTCTGGTGTTAACACCGAACACCGTTCGAAGAACGGGTACTTCTGCTAGTATATATATAAAGGAATGTCTGTGTGTTCGTCTTTTATGCGTTCATAAACCATTCATCCGATTGCGAAAAAATTTTGGTGAGTTGTTGTAAACACTTCCGGGAGGTTTATAGGCATAGTTAATGAATTTCAAAATAGATAGCGCGCGGGTAGTTTAAACAAATGCGTAATGGCGATGCGTTCATATACAATTCATCCGATTGCGATCAAATTTGGGTGAGTTGTTGTGCACAGTCCCGGATAAGTTATAGGCGTAGTAAATCCAATTTAAAATAGATGGCGCGCGAGTAGCTTCAACAAAATTGCGTGCGTTTGTTTCAAGAAAGTCCCACATGCATTCATATGCCATTTGTCCCATTGCGATGAAACTTGGGTGAGATGTTCTGTACACTTCAGGTAAGATTTCTGGCTTAGTAAATCCACTTAACAATAGGTAGCGCACGAGTAGATTCAACAAATGAGCGACGACGCGCGAAAGTTTCAACATAGTCCCGTATGCGTTCATATACCATTCGTCCGATTGCGACTAAACTTAGGTGAGATGTTGTGTACACATCAGGGAAGGATTCTGGCTTAGTAAATGCACTTAAAATAGATAGCGCACGAGTAGATTCAACAAATGAGCGACGACGGGCGAAGCATTTCAACAAAGTCCTATATGCGTTCATATATTATTCGTCTGATAGCAATGAAACTTGGGTGAGAGGTTGTGTACACTTCAGGGAAGGTTTCTGGCTTAGAAAATCCACTTTACGATAGGTAGGGCACGGGTAGTTACAACAAATGAGTGACGACGTGCGAACCGTTTCATCAAAGTCCCGTATGCGTTCATATACTATTCGTCTGATAGCGATGAAACTTGGGTGAGATGTTGTGTACACTTCAGGGAATGTTTCTGGGTAGGTAAATGCACTTTACAATAGGTATCGCACAAGTAAATTAAACGAATGAGCGACGACGCGCAAAGTGTTTCAATATAGTCCCGTATGCGTTCATCTACCATTCGTCCGATAGCGACTAAACTTGGGTGAGTTGTTGTGTACACTCCAGGGAAAGTTTCAGGCTTAGTAAGTCCATGTTACAATAGGTAGCGCAGAAGTAGATTCAACAAATGGACGAAGACGTGCGAAGCGTTTCAACAAAGTCCGGTACGCGTTCATATACCATTCGTCCGATAGCGATTAAACTTTGGTGAGATGTTGTGTACACTTCAGGGAAGGTTTCTGTCTTAGTACCTCCACTTTACAATAGGTATCGCACAAGTAGATTCAACAAATGATCGACGGCACGCGAATCGCTTAAACAAAGTCACGTAGCGTTCAAATGCCATTCATCCGATTGCTAAGAATCTTTGGTTGGATGGGTGTGCGCACTCCAGGAAAGGTTTCTGACTTAGTAAATTCTTTTTACAATAGGTAGCGCACGAGTAGATTCAACAAATGAGTAACGGCGCGCGTATCGTTTTAAAAAAATTCGTATGTGTTCATATACCATTCTTGCGATTGCAATGAAATTTGGAGAAATGTTGTTTCCACTCCCGCAAATATTTCTGATTTAGTATATCCATTTTACAATTGGTAGCGCATGAGTACATTCAGCTAATGAGCGACAGCGTGTGAATCGTTTCAACCAAGTCCCGTATACGTTCATATACCATTCATCCGATTGTGATAAATCGTTGTTGATTGAGTACCGTCCTGCGAAGGGGTATGAATTAGTAAATCCGTTTTTCAATGGGTGGCGCACAAAAGATTCAACAAATGAGTGAAGGCGCGTGAATCGTTTAAACAAAATCCCGTATGCGTTCATATGCCATTAATCCGATTGCGATGAAACGTTCATGAGTTGTTTGTACACGCCAGGGAAGGTTTTCGACTTAGTAAATCCATTTTACAATAGGTAGCGTACGAGTATATTCAACAAATGGGTGACGACGCTCGAATCTTTTCAGCAAAGTCCCGTATGCGTTCATATACCATATATTACATTGCGATGAAACTTTGGTGAGTTGTTGAGCACGCTCCCATGATTTTTTTGAGATAGTAGATCAATTTTATAATAGTTTAGAGGTGGTTAACGAAAAATAAATAAATAAATATTGGGAATCCAAAAGCACTTCAACAAACAAAGTTACAACGCCAACACTTTCTTTGATTGGCATTGCAACGCATGCCCCGTACAGCTAGTAAAGTCATAAAATATACCGATGTCGTAATTGCATGGCAAGAACGGCTACCATATCTCAGACCGTAACATCAAAACAAAGATGGTGGCAATTGTAGGGGAACAGTTGTTGAGAGTGGCGGGCATTGCGCCATCGAAATAGCGGCAAGTTCGAAGACAAGCATTCGCATAATTGATTAAATTCCACCAGAAATTACAGGATTTTATGTAATAAGGCACAAATTCAATATGAAACCCTAACGTACTTCCTTACAGACAACGCGAACCGACTGTAGCTAAAAATACAGACACAAATGAGGCAATGATAAGACAAATACAGTATTAAAAAAATGCAAATGCTAGTAAATGCTACAAGAATGCAAATAGAAATTGTTGTAGTTGTTGCTTATATTAGGGGCAACGACATCGTGGTCTTACAGCCCAATTTATTTGTGTGATAACCTGTGTTATTGTTATGGATGAACTAGTGTGATTGAACATTGGGGATTGGATTGGGAAGGAGAAGGCCATGGCCTTAAGTTAGGAACCATACTGGCAATTGCCTGGAGTAGAAGTGGGGAAACCACGGAAAACCTTTACCAGGATTTGAATAGGGAGCAGCCGTATTCATACATTAGGTACCATCCCAGCATTTGCCTGCAGTAGAGGTGGGGATGGCTGAGGTGGCCATTGAACCCTCCTCTACTCAGTTGCCTCATGGGGCTGAGTGCATTTCAGAATTCAATTTCTTCGCAATGTGTATGTCAGTCCAATCGACGGCTCAAATGACACAAATCTTCCATTTCTGGAGATCATAAGGAGTTTCATTGATATCTGTCATACGTCAAAGATTGTTGCATTGATGTTGATTCATTCAAGGCCTTTGCGACATCGTGGTCATGTTGTCCCTTGTACATAGGTGTGTATGGACTCTGTCTGATAACCTGTGTCATTGTAATGGCTGTAGCAGTGTTTATATTTGTAATTGAAGCTAGGATTTTGAAGAAGGTGGCCGTAATTTTTAGCTACGAACCATCTCGACTTTTGTTAGTTATTGTTTTAAGGGGAGAAACAGTGAGGTCATCTTCCCCTCATGGCATTTGCCTGGAGTAGATGTGGGAAAACACGGAAAACCAATTCAATGACAGCTGTGGTGGGACTCGAACTGTCTCTTCTCAGTTTAGCCTCACGAGACTGGGCATGCCCCGTTCCAATCCTCAGACCAGAATTACATCTATTGGCAGAGCCAGAAATGGAACCCAGGACCTTTGGATCCACAGTCCCAATGTGATGCCCGTGACTACATAATGCGGGGGGGGGGGCTTGGCGGCTCTGCAGTTTAGCTGTATGCCTCTCACCACGGCGGTCCGGGTTCGATTCCGGGTCAATGCATGTGAGATTTTCGAAGTGAACTGCCATGTCCTGTGGTTCGGATTCCACGTAAAAAGGAGGTCCCGTGGCTCATGATCTACAGATTAACGGTCACGTTAAACTACATGCTTCCTTCCTTTTTACATAATGCGGAGGCTGATGCAATATAATAACCCCTTGCACGACATCCCATTAAGGGCCTTGGCCTACCAGGCGACCGCTGCCCAGCCAATTGTCTTGCAGATATTGGGGGTGATACGTGATCAGCGCATCGGGTCCCCTCGACCGTTAATCTTAGTTCTCGTGATCGGGGCGCTGCCTCGCTGTCAGACAGCTACTAAATTGTCTTCACGAGGCTGAGTGCACCCCGTTCCAGCCCTCACGTCAGTTTCTAAAATCCCTGACGTAGCCGGGAATCGAACCCGGGGCCCCCAACACCACGGGGCCGGCTAGGAGGCTGTTACAACTTATCATAATGGCAGAATTTACATTTTGCCATTAAGAAGGATATTTGAGAAATCCCTATACCATCCTCTTAGAAACACATGGATTATCTGTTCATCATATTTCTTTGCTTTGACTGACAGGCTATTGAGAATAGCCAATATTAAAAGCTCTAGCGAAGGCAGGATTTGATTTACACGGAAACTTAGTTTTCATTATACCATTGTCACTATAAAGACACAAGCTTTCCTTAAAATATCTACCAACATTTGCATCATCTCAAAAGTACCGGTAGGCATAGGCTATTGTAATGTGAAATATGACTCACCAAATCGTCTTGCTTGGTCCACCTGTAACTGCAGTATCCATTTAAACTTCTCCACATGCACATAGAGATTCTTATAGAATGCACCTATGTCGAAAGAAAGAACTTTCCTAACCATAAATGTATGTTCAAACTGACAAAATCACACACCACTACTATTGGTGCTTAAAATTCAAATGGTACCTGTACCGGTATTTATTACCTACGGTACACTATGAACATTATAAACAGTAAGAGATCACTCAAGATATATACTATTTTACGAATTCATGGTAGCAGACGCACTCGCTACAAACGTAAACAAACAGCCGTTAACTCAAAGCCTCCCCGTATAATGACCACAATTTTTTTTGAATCGATTATCGTATTACGGTCTGATATATTGTGGTCGGTCTTGAGCAAGGCAGGTCGTCTCCATGAAATCGTAGCTCAAGACGGGGCACGGCCGACTGGATGCGAGTAGGGGGGTAGTGGCGCTTCGATTACACTCTAGAACCCAATTAATCCCAGTACTAAGCCTCAGCCATGTAATATTTGCGAAAGCTCGCGAATCCATTGCCGGATGTTGACAAATGAGGTGTCGTTGGACTCAGAGTGACGTCCTCTTTGCTATGGACCACTCGTTATATTTTTTCAAATTTTGATTTTTTTTTTTTCGAAAGTAGGCGATAGTTTTTAAACTAATTATGATAGAACGTTGTGCCATGGTTCAAACGAATGGCATTTATGTCCTTTATTTTTTATAATAACACTTTTTTATTTTTTTAGATTTTTTGAAAACTGAAATTTTGAAATTCCTATATTTCGGAAACTAGGGATTCTACAAAAATGTTTGTTTGACACAAATGAATGGCCTTGACCCCTTTTATCCTCAAAATAATAAGGGGACTTCAGCAACGCCCCCCCCCCCGGCTACTCCCAATGTGAGCCGATAACTCCAGAACCCATGGCCGAAGATTTCTTGAAAACACTGAAATTTTGAAATTCCTATATTTCGGAAACTAGTAGTTCTACAAAAATGTTTGTTTGACACAAATGAATGGCCTTGACCCCTTCTATCCTCAAATTAATAAGGGGACTTCCGCACCCCCCCCCCCCCCCCCCCGCTACTCCCAATGCGAACCGATAACTCCAGAACCCATGGCCGAAGATTCAAGAATGAGGTGTCGTTGGACTCGAGCAGACGGGGGCTTTGCTATGGACCACTCAATGTATTTAAAAAAAATGGAAACTCTATTTTGGGGTAAAAAGGTGTTTTTGTGATTTTTGCTGATATCTCACGAACCAACAAGGATAGAGACTTGTACGAGGTGTCATTCTTTTTGTCGCGTTGCCCTCTTGCCGAGAATGCCTGTGTCGAGTAGGATCAAAAACCCATTTTGGGGTAAAAATGTGATTTTAAACTTTTTGTTATATCTCGCGAACCAATGCCGTTAGGGACGTGTACGAGGACTCATGGGACTCGGGGTGACGCCCCCTTTCGGATGTGGTAGTTATTATTTACCAACAAAATCACAAAGGGCCTAACGCCATACATGTCGAAAAAATAATTGTTTACCTGTTTTTAAATTGTAAATGAAGCGTGGTTGTCAAGACAGACGGTACCACTGGCATGTGTATCAACGAACCTGTCGCCAGCTACGGTGGGATGGTTTACGATGGCTCGTGTTCCGATATTTGTTATGGTGAATGGATGAACGCTAATATTAAAAAAAATAATTACGAGCCTTACAGTAGTCGCATATGATGTGTAACATCTGACATGAAAGAAGCCTCTCGTGACTTGTTGATACACCGGAATTTTATGGTATTATTGGCACGAATATTAATCTATTGTGAAAGGGAGTGTTTTACAGATATTGTAGTTTATTATACGGAACTCATTTTATTAGATAATTTGTAGCTTCAACAAGCACTAGCCTAAATAAAGAATACGATAAGGATCAACTAGATTAATAGACGCGACACCGCTCATAACCTTAAATTCCTTATAAACAGGTCCTCTTCATTCACAGACCAACACGTAATTTCATATGGAAGATGTTAAAATGAGTCATATTGATATGATAAATATCGTTTAAAATGATAATCTGGTAGCAAAAATATCTACCCCGCCCAGGATTCGAACCCAAGATCTCTAGATTCACAGTCATACGCACTAACCCCACGGCTATTTCGACTACGCAAATATCGTGCACAAGATGGTGACTTGGAATTGATATCTTGTCATATGGTTTACGTTCCAATAATACTGCATTACGGACTTAAGTTTCATTTATATTTTGCTTGTTTCGATAATGTTCCTGCGTGAAATTGAGTTTAAAATGCCTTATGAACAGGCCCTCTTGTGAGTAAAGAGAATGTATTGAGTAATAGTTCATGAAGGCATGCTCAATTCTCGTATAACCACAACGATTATATGATATTGATGACTGCATTACCGTTATGTGTGTTAATATTTGAATAGCCATTGTGCAGAAACATAATACCGGCAATACCGACTACTTACAATGTTTGATATTAAGGCATTTTGCCATTTAAATACTGATACGAAGATTTCGAACATGTACCATGTCATTTGTTTCAATCACTTGAAACCAGAGTTCGCATGAGCGTTTTCCGTTCAGTATGTCATATACATTCCACATGGCCGAGAGTGCGACATGGCATCAATTTCCGACACCGCGCTCTGATTGTTTCTCTTACCAGTGCCAGCTGGATCGATCGATCGAGTTGACAGTGCGTCTTATACGTCCGTTCGATCCACCACTGCCAGCTAGGGCACACTTCCGTTCGATCGATCGAGCGGGCAGTGCATACTTCCGTTTTCCACAACTGCCAGCTAGTACAGTTCCGTTCGATCGATCGAGCGGGCAGTGCATACTTCCGTTTTCCTCCACTGCCAGCTAGTACACTTCCGTTCTATAGATCGAGCGGGCAGTTCGATCCACCACTGCCAGCTCGATCGTTCCGATCCACTTCCGTCCCCAATTTTCAAAATCACTCCCACAAAACTATCCAGCAACCGAGCGGAAAGATGTTACACATCAAAAAACGTGTGAAGCGTGCTAGGATTGTTTACCCTAAAGCGGTTCTTTAACCTGTTGGTAAACGGTTATTATTGACATGGCTCTGTGGCATTGATGCATGTTCATAGGCCAGCAGACTGTTTTAGGATATAAAGCTATAACGTTCAGACGACCAAGCAATTTGTATAAAGGCAGCACATGAGCGTTAATGCAAATGCTAATTCTGTAATGAGATAGATTTAGGATGAAACGTAAGCTTTGAATGGTTAAATGAAATGTATGATTTAACACTTGTAGCTGGTAGCCTGCTATCAAGCCCCCATGTGCTTTGTAACTTGAAGGCTGAAATTGTGTTAAGTGTGCTAGGATTTTTTTTACCCTGAAGAGGATTGGGTAGATTATTAGCTTGGGAATAACCTAACCCCCAAGGGAAGATGATGAAGAAAAAGAAGTGGGTTTCGGACTGGAGAAAAAGGATGGAGAAATAGGACGAGAGTCCAACAGAAGTTATAATTTTAACTTTAAGTATACTCAAAGGCAGCTTCCACTGCAAATCCGCTCTCCGATACCTAAAGTGGGTAGGGACCTGGGCGAAGCTAACAGGAAACGCAGCTGGAACTTGGGCTGTTCGCAAGAAAGTTGCTGTAGCGTATTCCCTCTCAAGCATAAATATGCCTACTATGGGGAAGGGTGGTGGTCTGGCAAGACAAAGAGTAACAGATTTATTGTGTATCTGTTCAAAGGAGTTTGTTTCTAAACAAGTATTTTGAAGAGTACAAACAATTTGAATCAGCTTTGATATTTTAGTTTTTGAAATTGTAGAATTTCTAAAGAGTGACCAAATGCTTCCAAGAAGGATAGGGATAAAGCAATTATACCCTTGGGAATAATTTTGGTAAGTGTACCAATAGTTGCATTTAGAAATGACTAAGCTTTTACCCAGCGAGGCGCCGACTAAAAGTTTAGACAATGAGAAACACTTATATATTGAAAAACCAACCATAAGTGTTAGAGAGGATCTCCACAAGCAGGAAGCTGGCGTAGCGGGCTATGCTTGCCTTACTGGCCAGTTAGAATTAGCTATTAAAGCTAAGAGAGACTTTACTAAGTTAATAACTAAGAGTTCTTGCTCAAATGCAACAAGTGGTGAAAACCCTATCAATAGATTTATTTTTATTAAATAGGAAGAGTCAAGGAAGACAGGATCTTTCCTAACCGTTATGTTAAAGAAATGATAAAGCAAAGAACAAATCTTTAATTTATTTAACAATGTAAAAGGAAGTAGTTTTTGTAACAAATATATAATTTTGATCTTTATAAACAATTGGGGTCGCAGACCTCCGAAAACATCTAAAGCTTGCGCCAGGCAATTGATAATTCTTTTGGTTTTAAACCTTTTATATGCTTTAAAATATTCGTAAGATTTTGAAATGACTAAGATGAATAAATGAAAAATTTAAAGGTTACTGACGTAATTAAAGTTAAACAATAAATCAAGTACAAGGTGTATACTTTAAGGATTTCTAGATAAGTATCTTAGAAATATGAACAACTTCGAAAGTAACAACAACAAAAAACAGGAAGAAATGAAATAGAAGTTTCTATAACTTCTTGTATTAATGCAGAACTACGCTTAATGATTATACATAGGAGATTATACAAATAGGGCAGGTCACTTATTAAAAACCTGAAGAGAACAATTGAAAGGAAGTTTCTAGAACTCCTATGTTTAAGTAGGGATCAGGAGAAAAATGGGGCAAGTTTCCCTTTCGTGAAACCTAGAGATAACTCACTTTTGAGTAGAAAGAATTGGATTCCCTAATTAGAAGGAAGAAACAATATAATTTAAGGCGTGTGCTAGACACGAAGTTTTACAGACATTAATTCGTTATACATGGAGCAAATAAGGGAGGGCACTTATGTAGAGTGGCACCTCATTGAAAAAAGACCTAAAGTAACAATTTTATTATTTTAGTTTGTTAGTAAAGGGTTTGGGAAAGATCAAATGCGATTGTGGAAAAGTGTTCATGGCCGTATTTATTGTACTCGGACGAGCGCGACGCGGATGAAAAGTTGAACAAGCACTGTTTTCACTATAGTCTGCTGATATAGTGAAGAGTTCACTGTAGTAGCACAAAAAGTTGATGGCAAAGAAAGTTATTGTAATGGTGGAAAATAACTAGTTACACTAGATTTGCGAGAGTCTATTGCTTGAAAAACTTGTAGGTTATAGTTGAATGCACCAGAAAAATCCCAACGGAGGAAGAAAAATTAGATATTGATTAGCAGTTCATAAGGAAGATTCCTTAGTTTGAAAGAGTATTCCCATATGTGAGTGGAAAGTACATGACAGTATAACTGGTAGATCGAGTGTAGGTTCTGGAAGATTCCAGAGCTATGATGAGTTGTTTAAATTGGGTAGAGAATCCCTCGGCGGAAAACTAGATTATATAGACAGTGGGTATTTCAGAAATATCCCTCGATGTGTGATAGCATCTCAGAAAATCTTTCATTTTGAAAGTTAGAATTGATAGTTTGAGTTTGATCAAGAAGATCTCCTGAAAGCAGTTATTATCACATAGCAACTTTCACTGTCTATAAAATCCAAATAAAAGCATTGAGCCTTTAAAAAGCGATGAGAATGAGGTTAAAACATGAAGTCGGTACTTATCTTTGCATCATGAAGAAGGTGATGTTGCTGTTGATGGTTGGTTTTAAAACTCGAACATGGCGTCGAATTTAAAAGTTTGCCTCTTGAGTAGAGGAGGCGAGCTTTAGTTAAGCTCCAACTGACTGGTTTGACTTCCGACGTACAAGTGAGACCCGCTCAACGGAGCGTGGAGGGACCAGGGAAGGGAAAAATAATGGGGGTAGGAGACAAAAGGAATACATATAAGAATAGCCAACTTTACAGTAATAAAAATCTTCTTGATGAAATGGTCTTCAAAGAGTTGATAGTAGGAGTCACTAGCGCAGCCTGGAGGGTGAAAAAGTAGACGAAGTTCTCTTGATCACGGAGATGATAGCTGGCGATGGCGACGAGATCTGGTGGCTAGATTGATAAGGAAGTCCTCTTGTACAGGGAAGAATTGAGGAACTTCAGAGATTCGCTGCTAGATGACGCTAGGTAGGTCAAGGTAGATATATATCTAGAACAGACTTACAGGTAGTATGAGAGACATATACCAACAAAGAGAAATCAGGAGAGCACTGTTGGTGTTTGCGAAAAAAGGAAGGGATGAACTAAAGCAAAGAGAAGCAAAAGCTTACTCTGTCTTACCGTGTATTCCAAAGAATACACTAAGGATCTTAAACGTTTTAGTCAACGGTGATGAGCGAGACCGCTCTCTGACACAGCAGACGGTACACAGTGGTCCGGATTCGAGAAAAAGCGGACAAAAATATTTTCCGTTAAAAGAAATGAAATACTTTCGTGTAAAACATAAAATTAGATGGTACTATGAGGCAAATTTGTCGTAGTGCATAACATTACTTCCTTATTCATCCTCTGATCCGGATAAGTCGACTTCTTCTTCTTCCCCTTCCTGCTCCGTCTCGTCCTCGGGTTTAGACAATAAATTACACCAGGGGCCGATAGCCTAGATGTTAGGCCCCTTAAAACAACAATTATCATCATCATCATCAATAAATTACACACCTCCTGAGGCAACTGTCTTCTTTTCTTCTTCTGTAGACCTCCCGTGCTTGAAATTACTGGATCAGAGCTTAACGATAGTCTATGGAACAAGTCACAATTATTGGAAATTCTTGAGGATCTTCTTGTATAGTCTTCCCTATATTTTCTTAACTCTTTTATTTCTAGACTCTAAGGCCTCTTCTAAAAGTTCCCCAATCGGCAAAATAGCTGCTTCTATAATGGAAGATCCATGGATAGTATTTTATGGAGTGTTGGAGGCAAGTAATACCATAGATATAGCCGTACATAATATGCTTGCTGTTTCGCTGCAGTAGGAATTGAACTCTGAACTATCAATTTCATGACCAGATGAAATTGCTTTTAAAATTATTCCGAAACGAGTTATTAACTCACAGTCTATCCCTGTTATTTCGGATGCCACTTGAGGTTGTTCAAAAAACCTTCGGGCAGTGTTGCCATCATTTGTTGTTCCATATCCAGGCTTCAGAATATCAACTAGACGACCCTCGTTCTGAATGAGTCTTGCACATTTTTTTTCTATCTTTTGAATAAGTCTCGATTACCATCTTTCACGCTCACTTTCCACTTTTTAAAACCCAGGCGGTATGAAATATGCAGGGGACATTCAAAAAATCGGATGTGGGCGCGCAGAATTAAAATTTCAAATTCAAGCTGTAAATTGTCGACGGGCTTTTGTTCCATTATTTGTAGATTGTTCATTTCTGAAATTTTCGCACCACAAATATAGCACTTCATGCTTTAAGGCTGTGCTAAAGAATTCCATCTATCATTGACAATATTGAGGAATATTGCACTTCGGTGTTTTTACAACCAAATTATGTAAATTCTCAATTTGATCATTTAGAAACATCCTTTCCGTCCGTGTAATTTCCGATGATTCATGAACCCACTGCATTCGAATAGGCCTGCAGAATCGTGTAGATGAGGTTCTTGGATTTTTCCACGCAATAATACCTGTTTTACTGTCAACGAGGCGCAGAGGCACGACAGATGACATAAATAAGCTGTGGCTACTCTTTTCAGCTTCTGACCAGGTTTGCTTGTATTGCGAATGGCCGGAGCTGCCATCAAAGCCCCATCAAAGCTCTTATCACTCACATCTGGTAACATTGATAAAATTCTGGAGGAAGTGTGGTCCAGCAAGTCTTGCATTTTTAACTTCACATTCATTTTCCTTAATTATTCCATTTTGTGTATAAGTAGCCTTTTTAGCATTCAAAATAGCATAATAGCTAGGGTGTAAATCATGCTTATGTTTATTAGCTAATTTTTCTCATTGTCACATACTGGTGCTTGAATAACTTTGCTTTAATTAAGAATGGTAAGGCATATTCCACTGAGATTTTTGTAGATCGTTGAACCCCCTTTCTCCATGCATCCCGCATTCGTTTGCCCCTTGTTGGTGTAGTCTTGGTGGCTTCCTTTAATAGCTTGGCTGATGAATCGTCTCCCTCGGCCCCTAAATTCATAGCGGTCGCATAGGCAAGCTCTGATGAAGTGGCACTCTCCCTTAGGCCTTTAATTTTTCTTCCTTTGCTTCTCTCCGTTAGCTCTTCAAATTCTTTTGAAGGACGACCTCGATCTTCTTATTTTGCGGAGCCAGGCATGCTCGGAATTGAAATCACAATTTCTTTTTTTCAACCAGTCTGAATATTTCTTCAAAAAAGCATGTTCTAAGAAGCGACACTCTCTCCACCGGTCAAAATAAGGCAAAAAGAAAAAGGTTCTTATATTATTATACACTGTTTTCTCGACACTCTCGTCAACATTTAATTGGAATTTGTTAATGAGTTATGTTACCACAAACTTTTCTTGGCGAAAGATTGATTTTTGTTCTCTTGAATCTTGTTATGAAGTACACTGCGACTAACAAGGTAATTCATTTTTCCATCTTAACAACACACACAACTACCACTAAACAATTACTTCTCGCGACTGATATTATTATTTTGGTTTCCTGGCCTAGAGATATCCCTTGCGTAGCATAAACAAATGTCTCAACAGGCCCTTCTCTCGCGCGAGTGTTTATCCTCAGAGCGTGCAGTAATGTTCTCTCCCTTCTCAATCACGCATCTGGCGTGTTCTGGCGATGAAACTTTTAAGGATATATTCTCCAGTCTTCATTTTAAAACTTGCATAAGTTTCATGCTATACATATGTATACATTTTTTTTGTAGGTGAAGCAAAATTAATTTTTCTTGAAAAAAATAATGCACTAAAAAGTAAGTATAAGAGTCCTTATAAGTGATCTGAAATTGAAAATCATGCTATAAGCAAATATATCAGACCCAAAACTACATACTGATACAGTATTAAAGACCCCGAGTTTCATTTTGAAGTTAGAATGATATTTCAAAGTTTACTTAACGGAGTGAGGAGTTCAGAAACGAAGAGTTGTATCACTTTTGCAGTAATATATCTGAGACACACAGAAGCAATTTCCAAAGAAAAAGTGAAATTAATGTACACTGATTAACATACTTCACTTGAAAGGTGGTTTGGCGTTTCTAAAGTAAAGTTGAAAAAACGATTTTGACCGCTTTTTTACGGATCCGGACCACTGTGCGGTAGTTGGATATGATCAAGTGATTTTTGGACGTGGTGAAAATATGTGGTTAAAATGATCATATATTAAGAATGGCCGCTTGCTAATCATTATTATTACAATAAAATGTGTAATAATAATAATAATAATAATAATAATAATAATAATAAGACACACATGTTTGAATGCTAACACACACACAGTCCTGTTCGCTGGAGAGTGAATACTGTACCTAGCCAGAGGCCTCGTCAGTCTGCTACTGCTGATAAGGCAGGAATGCGCATGCAGGCAGGAAGTGCAGTGTCGAGTTACTTGCCTCGTGGTGGCTAGCAGGTGCGACGTTTAAGCAGAGACTGCCATTTTGGTTCTGAGGCAGTAGGACTACCGATGTATAAGAGGCAGTCATTTTGGTTCCTTATTAATAACATGAAGCTAGTATAAAGTACGCAAATCTTATCGAGATTGAGGAATGTGGAGAGGCGTGGGAACATTTGAGAAAGAGAAACAGACAACCATTCAAGGTCATAACGCTGAAAAAATGCAACTCACTCTGTTGCTAAGCAGACTGATAAGGTTTGTGTTAGTAATACACTGGCAGGACCAGCAAATAGACGTATACAGTAGAGCTGTGGAAGAAAAATCCTTTTTGTTTACGGTAAGTACCTACGAATGATTATTTTAATAATGTAATGCAAATGAACCTTAAAATTATAGTTATTGATAAGGTAATTAATGATTTTATTTATTTATTTATTTATTTATTTATATATTTGCAGATAACCGTTATACCTTACATGTCTGAGATACAAGAAACCATTGCACTTTTGAGCCCACTAGAAAGAAACAGCAACAAGCCAGTACAAGGTGAGATTTTTTAAAAACTAACTTGTTTCATTTTTTGTATGATATGCTTTATTTTATTTTATGAAATGCATGTATTAACGTGAATTTAGCTATTTATAGCGGTTTATTTTATTTATTTTTAGAAACTTGGAAAGAAAAGCCTTACCGCCGTAGCAGTTGCTGAAAACCCGAGACGTACTAGAGCGAAACCATTGCCAAAGGGTGAACTATTTAAAACTCATGTAAGCGTAACATAAAATACTATTCCATTTTACCACTACTGAAAACTCGTAGGCAAAAAATTCGTTACCTGTGCTTTCTTGATTAATGGCTATGTATTGGCAAACGGTACAATACCATATTGGTTGTTGACCGGGAGAAGTACAAGGCTATATTGAATTTTCTAAAAACAAAAATTTAAATTTAATTTATGGGTGTTTCCCTATGGACTCAACGAATATCGACAGGTTTGAATATGATAATCTGAACACACTGACATGACATTCATTTTTGTTTATATAAGGGGGGATGTAAATCACTGCAGCTTTATAAAAAAAGTAAGTGAATGGGTTACTGTTAGTGCCGACATACAGTTTATTATTATATATTTTTGATGGTGTTTTTTTCATTTAATGTCGATTAACGTTAAAGATTTATTTACAAATATTGATTGATTGAGTGGTGGGTTATTTTGTTTGTTATTATGTGCGGTCATGCGCCGTGAACAGACAGTGAAAAAGCATACATTGTGCTTTAAAATACTCTGTGCTCTTGTGCAACGTTAATAACTTGCAATAAAGAAGTTTTATTATAACACATGGCGTTAGTACCAAATACAACAAGTGAGGAAGTTGGTTTACCATGTGGGTTAAACTTAAAATCGGAAAACGATTGTTGGTTAACATTTGAATCCTGGCCTGTAGGCTTTTTGTCGGCACATAAACTTGCTAAAGCTGACTTCTATTACTTGAACCGAGAAGATGTTGTGAGCTGTGTGTTTTGTCGTATTGAACTTTCACATTGGGAAGAAGGAGATGATCCCTTTAGAGACCGTTCGCGATGGTCTCCTTGTTGTTTTTACATGCTTGGAAAACAAGTGAGTAACATACCCATGTATCCATTTTACCGGACCACAAGGCCATTGCCAACTACTTACGTTTCTGAATCACAAATAAATAATAATAATGTTGTATTTCCAGCCAACGGTAGTGTCGATATATGTGGTCCATATGCCATTGGCAGTGTTGAGTTGGCATGTGCTTTTGAAAAATTGGGATTTTGCAAGACTAAAGCACTAGCACACCCAGAGTACAGGCCTGTTGAAAATCGTTTAGAATCTTATAAGAATATTTGGCCATTATTATTAAAACACCTTACAAAACAGCTGAGTGAAGCTGGATTTTTTTATACTGGTGAAGGGAATAAAACAATATGTTTTGATTGTGGAATTGCTTTAAAGGATTGGCAAATGACTGGTGACCCTTTTGTGGAACACGCTCGTTGGTTACCTAACTGTAAATACATGGTGTTGCTTGAAGGTCAGGAATTTGTGAACACTATTCGTAAAGAAAACGTGATTGCAGCACAAGAGATAAAAGTTCATTTAGAGTTAGGATACACGGAGCAAATACATGAGGCTGAAAAAAAGACTTGTCGCACGAACAGATACAAAAGTGTGACCAACAATTATGTAAAATTTATTATCAAGAAGAACTAGGTGTTGTATGTTTGCCTTGTGGACACATGATAGCCTGTGTCAAGTGTGCATTAGAACTTAACACTTGTGCTATATGCAGTAAAGTAGCATCTGCTACAGTTAGGGCATTTCTTGCATAAATAGTATAATTTATTAGCAATTCATAGTGCAAAATACCTATATGCACAATATTATTACAAGCTGTTTAGAGTGTAATAGATATGCTTTTCCTTTGTTTATAGACTACTACAATGAATGTTGTGAATGCTGAGGGACAAGCATATGGCTAGGAGACAAAGAAGCTCAGCGAATCGCCAACGCATATTCCATTCCGGATTATCAAGATTCGGAAAATGAAAACAGCATATGGTGATCGTGTACTTTGTGTATGCGAAAATTTTGAGTTATTTCTGCCTACACGGTTTAATGATATGACGGAGAGTGTTTTTGATGAAGTGAATAATACTGTGCAACCTGTACACTTAATTTATGAAGGTTTTAAAAACAATAGGTGCATGGTCCGTTTTAATTTTAAAAAACGAATGTGAAATAATAATGGAAAATATAAGTGATGACAATGGGCTGAAAGAATGTATGGAATAATAATGGTTTAGTGTTGTCTTTGAAAATATTATCATGAAACCAAAACAAAATGTATATGAAGTTTGTGAATAAATGCAAAATGATGTTACAATGCTGTTTTATTTCATACAAAGTTAGAATATTTAAAATTGCAGAGTATACTTGATTATGACAATAGATGCACACTGAATACAACTCTTTCTCTCTTTACAATAGTCTGTTATAATTTTTAAACACAAGGCTTGTTGTATATCTTTTTATAGCAATGCCCATTCACTGTTGTTTTCAAAAACTGGGGAAGCCCCAATGGTTTTATAGGCATAAAAAACCTTATTGTTATTACTCTTTAGTCATTTTGATCCTCTTGCAATACTACCTTTTTGCATATCAAGAGCAGATGACCTAGT
Source organism: Meconema thalassinum (assembly GCA_946902985.2). Lineage (NCBI taxonomy): Eukaryota > Metazoa > Arthropoda > Insecta > Orthoptera > Tettigoniidae > Meconema > Meconema thalassinum. The sequence goes on from OX336397.1 coordinate 152,880,385, forward strand.
TGTTCCACTCCTTAAAACGACGACAACAACACTACCTCTTGCATATTTTGTGGTGTTGATGGCTCTTGCAACGTGGAAGATGGATTAAACAGGGGTTAAACGTTGCTCATTAAACAATCCACTATTTTCAGTAGCAATATGGTTTTCTTGATTTCTTGTCAACGGCAACTGTGTTTCATGCAGTACACTACATTGATGATCACTGACACTTAAAACCTCTCTATTTTTACTTTTTAGGTCACCAAGACAAAGTTTGGAACGTTGTTTTGAACAACGCAAAATAACAGTTCCGTTGTTATTGGTTCTTTTTACAATATATGAATATCCTTTAAGTATGCATGAGGCTTACCATACCTAGTCACTGATACTTCCATGTCAACTGTCAAGCATAGACCAAGCTCTAGTAAAGTCAACTTGGTAATAAGAATAATAGTTTAATGTGAGAGCAAATTTGGATCCAAAAAGTTCAGATAAAAGTGGAAGCAAATAAGCAAATATAGGAACCAAGAGTGGGAGTAAAAGTGGTCGCAAAGTGGTAGTCCCATTACATAATAATTTTAGCAGGACGAAGCTTCTTGTTCAATTTATTTGATTTCCCAATCGTGACCGGTATGCCCAGCTTGTTGTAAAGCATGCAACAACTGTAGCCGCTGGACGAGCTGATTGGGATTGTGCCAGTATACTAATTTAACAAATGAATTTTTAGGTGTACGTGAAGCATTACCATTATCATCATCATGATCATTATTATCATTATGATCATGACCATCATCACTATTAATATATAGTCCTTTTTGATCCTCTTGCAATAGCACTTTATTTATAGTCTGTGTAGACATTGATAGTGTTGAAGGTTTCTTGGACGTTGACGACTGTCCTAACGTGACTTTTTGAGTGCATGGTAAGTCCTTTTGAACAAACACTGCACTATCTTTAGCCGCAATATCGTTTTCTTGAACTTGCTTTTTAGTTTTTTGAATTTTTTTAAACAGCAACCGTGGTTCGTTGGGAGCTCTACATTGATGAACACTCACACTTAAAACCTTTCAATTTTTACTTTTCAGATTGCCTCGACATTTAGTTAACCTCTCTTTTGAGCATCGTCAGAATATTATTCCATTCACATTCTGACAATTATTGTTATAAGAGTAGCCTTGATAGAGTGCACGTTGCCTACCTTTGTTGGTTGTAGAAAGTTACATAGTAGTAACCAACATGTCAGTACGATGCTTACACTACAAAGGTTACAACTGTTTTAATGATGGAGTGACCTATCATAAGCTTATATATTGGCTTATGTGTTGGCTTTGTGTTGGCATTTTGTGTTGACTTTTTGTGTTGGCTTTTTGTGTTGTCTTTTGTATTGGCTTTTGTATTGGCTTATTTGACAAGTTATTTTTGTCAATGTATTTAGTGGATTTTTTTTCTTGGTGTTGGAAAGTATTTGAAAGAGAGGGAATATTTAAAGGCTTAACCTCAGCACACCTAACCTAACCTAACCTAACCTTACCTAACCTAACTTTACCTAACCTAACGTAACCTAACCTTTCAAGTCTCAGATGATAATTAAAAATTCTGTGCATAGTTGAGTTAGAACCCAAGACCTCAGGGGTAAAACCCTATTATTTTTTGTGGCTTATTTTGGTAGCTTATTTTGATGGCTAACCTAACTTTACCTAACCTAACCTAACGTTACCTATCTTAACCTAACCTAACCTAACCTAACCTTTCAACTCTCAGATGATAATTAAATTCTGGGCAGAGTCGAGTTGGAACCCAAGACCTCAAGGGTAAAAACCAATTATCTTTTGGTGGCTTATTTTGGTAGCTTATTTTTATGGCTAATCTAACTTTACCTAACCTAACCTCAGCTCACTTTGTATATCACTAGTATGTGTTCATATCCTCCGTTAGGTGGCATACTAGTTGTTCAGGTAGTGCTCATATTTATCGCTAGGTAGCGCAAACATACTTTGCGTGTTGCATGTGACTCTTGTGAAGTTTGACCGCGTGCAAGACGTGCTTTTATAAGCTCTGTATATAATAAATAAACTCAATATACAATTAACCACTAAATGTTCAGAACTAACATATATAGCCATGTTTAGGGTATATAGGAGACCCTTAGCAAGAAAGGCTGTCTAACTCACCAGTCTACAGCCTTGTCATACGCAGTAAGCTCCTGTTGGCAGTAAATCGTATACCACATTGTTCGTTACATGGCACTTAAACAGGCTCTAGATCATGAACTAAAATTGGTAAAAAATATTCATGTGTTAAAGTTTAAACAAAGGCCTTGGCTAAAGGCATGCGTTGATTTTTTACCAATTTTAGTCCATGATATAGAGCCTGTTTAAGTACCATGTAATGAACAACGTGGTATAGGATTTAAGACGACAATCAAAAGATGCTTCATATTCCTTAAGTCCATTATTATCAGGGTCATTTACTGCCAACAGGTGCTTACTGCGTATGACAAGGCTGTTGACTGGTGGGTTAGACAGCCTTTCTTGCTAAGGGTCTCCTATATACCCTAAGCATGGCTATATATGTTAGTTCTGAACATTTAGTGGTTAATTGTATATTGAGTTTATATACTGAGCTTATACAAACATGTCTTGCACGCGGTCTAACTTAACAAGAGTCACATGCAACACGCAAAGTATGTTTCCGCTACCTAGCGATAAATATGAGCACTACCTGAACAACTAGAATGCCACCTAGCGGAGGATATGAACACTTACTAGTGATATCCAAAGTGAGGTGAGGTTAGGTTAGGTAAAGTTAGGTTAGCGATAAAAATAAGCTACCAAAATAAGCCACCCAAAAAAAATGGTTTTTACCCTTGAGGTCTTGGGTTCCAACTCGACTATGCCCAGAATTTAATTATCATCTGAGAGTTGGTTGGTTGGTTCTTAAGTTTAGGGGCTGCGACAACACGGTCATGTAGCCACATCTGAGAGTTAAAAGGTTAGGTTAGGTTATGTAACGTTAGGTTAGGTAAAGTTAGGTGGGCTATCAAAATAAGCTACCAAAATAAGCCTCAAAAAATGGTTTTAACCCCTGAGGTCTTGGGTTCCAACTAAACTATGCACAGAATTTTTAATTATCATCTGAGAGTTGAAAGGTTAGGTTAGGTAATGTTAGGTTAGGTTAGGTTAGGTGAGCTGAGGTAAAGTCTTTAAATATTTCCTCTCTTTCAAATACTTTCCAACACCAAGAAAAAAATCCACTAAATACATTGACAAAAATAACTTGTCAAATAAGCCAATACAAAAGCCAACACAAAAAGCCAACACAAAAAGCCAACACAAAAGGCAACTCAAATGCTAACACATAAGCCAATATATAAGCTAATGATAGGTCACTCGATCAGCAAAACAGTTGTAACCTTTGTAGTGTAAGCATGGTACTGACAGGTTAGTTACTACTATGGAACTTTCTACAACCAACAAAGGTAGGCAACGTGCACTCTATGAAGGCTACTCTTATACCTGTAATCGTCAGAATGTGAATGGAATAATATTCTGGCGATGCTCAAAACAGAGGTCAAAAAAATGTCGAGGCAATCTGAAAAGTGAAAATGGAAAGGTTTTAAGTGTGAGTGTTCATCAATGTAGTGCTCCCAACGAACCACGGTGGCTGTTTACCAAAAAAATGCTAAAAAGCAAGTTCAAAAAACGATATTGCGGCTAAAGATAGTGCAGTGATGGTTCAAAAGGACTTACCATGTCCTCAAAAAGTCATGTTAGGACAGTTGTCAACATCCAAGAAACCTTCAACACTATCAAAGTCAACACAGACTGTAAATAAAGTGGTATTGCAAGAGGATCAAAAAGTACTATATAATAATAGTGATGATGGTCATGATGATAATGATATTGATGATCATGATGATGATAATGATGATGATGATATTGATGATAATGGTAATGCTTCGTTTACACATAAAAATTCATTTTATAAATTTGTATACTGGCACAATCCCAATAAGCTCGTCCAACGGCTACAGTTGTTGCATGCTTTACAACAAGCTGGGCATACCGGTCATGATTGGGAAATCAAAGAAATTGAACAAGAGCTTCGTCGTGCTAAAATTATTGTGTAATGGGTCTACAACTTTGCGACCACTTTTACCCCTACTCTTGGTTCTTATATTTGCTTATTTGTTTCCACTTTTACCTGAACTCTTTGGATCCATATTTGCTCACCCATTAAACTATTATTCTAATTACCATAATGACTTTACTAGAGCTTAGTCTATGCTTGACAGTTGACATGGAAGTATCGGTGACTAGGTATGGTAAGCCTTATGCATACTATAAAGGATATTCATATATTGTAAAACGAACCAATAAAAATGGAAATGTTATTTGGCGTTGTTCAAAACAACGTTCCAAGCATTGTCGTGGTGACCTAAAAAGTAAAAATAGAGAGGTTTTAAGTGTCAGTGAACATCAATGCTATGTACTACATGAAACACAGTTGCCGTCAACAAGAAATCAAGAAAACCATATTGCTAGTCAAAATATTGGATTGTTTAATGAGCAACGTTTAACCCCTGTTCTAAAAGTTATGTTTAATCCATCTTCCACGTTGCAAGAGGCATCAACATCACAAACTATGCAAGAGGTAGTGTTGTTGTTGTTGTTGTTGTCGTCATCGTTTTAAGGAGTGGAACAACTAGGTCATCTGCTCTTGATATGCAAAGAGGTAGTATTGCAAGAGGATCAAAATGACTAAATAGTAATAAAAATAAGTTTTTATGCCTATAAAACCATTGCGGCTTCCCCAGTTTTTGAAAACAACAGTGAATGGACATTGCTATAAAAAGATATATACAACAAGCCTTGTTTTTGAAAACTACAACAGACTATTGTAAAGAGAGAAAGAGTTGTATTCAGTGTGCATCTATTGTTATAATCATGTATACTCTGCAATGTTAAATATTCTAACTTTGTATAAAATAAAACAGCATTGTAAAATCATTTTGCATTTATTCACAAACTTCATATACATTTTTTTTGGTTTCATGATAATATTTTCAAAGACAACACTAAACACCATAACATTATTATTCTATACACATATTTTTCTTTATGTCCATTGTCATCACTTATATTTTCCATTATTATTTTTTAATTTAATTAAAACGGACCAAGCACCTATTGTTTTTAAAACCTTCATAAATTAAGTGTATAGGTTGCACAGCATTATTCACTTCATCGAAAACACTCTCCGTCATATCATTAAACCGTGTAGGCAGAAATGTCTCAAAATTTTCGCATACACAAAGTACACGATCTGCTGTTTTCAATTTCCGAATCTTGATAATCCGGAATGGAATATGCGTTGGCAATTCGCTGAGCTTCTTTGTCTCTAAGCCACATGCTTGTCCCTCAGCATTCAGAACATTCATTGTAGTAGTCTATAAACAAAGGAAAAGCATATCTATTACACTCTAAAAAAGCTTGTAATAATATTGTGCATATAGGAATTTTGCGCTATGCATTGCTAATAAATTATACTATGTATGCAAGAAATGCCCTAACTGTAGCAGATACTACTTTTCTGCATATAGCACAAGTGTTAAATTCTAATGCACACTTGACACTGGCTATCATGTGTCACAAAGCAATAATACAACACCTACTTTTTCTTGATAACAAATTTTACTTAATTGATGGTCACACTTTTGTATCTGTTCGTGAAAGAAGTCTTGTTTTTCAGCCTCGTGTATTTGCTCCGCGTGTTCTAACTCTAAAGGCACTTTTATCTCTTGTGCTGCAATCACGTTTTCTTTACGAATAGTGTTCACATATTCTTGACCTTTAAGCAACAGCATGTATTTACAGTTAGGTAACCAACGAGCGTGTTCCACTAAAGGGTCATCAGTTATTTGCCAATCCTTTAAAGCAAATCCACAATCAAAACATATTGTTTTATCCCCTTCACCAGTATAAAGAATCCAGCTTCACTAGGCTGTTTTGTAAGGTGTTTAAATATTAATGGCCAAACATTCTTATAAGATTCTAAACGTTTTTCAACAGACCTGTACTCTGGGTGTGCTAGTGCTTTAGTCTAGGAAACTCCCAATGTTTCGAAAGCACATGCCCATTCACCTCTGTCTATGGCATATGGACCACATATATCGACACTACCGTTGGCTGGTAATACATCATCATTATTATTATTTATTTGTGATTCAGCAAAGTAAGTAGTGGCCAATAGCCTTGTGGTTCGGTAAAATGGATACACGGGTATGTTACCCACTTGTTTTCCAAGAATGTAAGGACAACAAGGAGGGTAAAATGGATACACGGGCATGTTGCCCACTTGTTTTCCAAGCATGTAAGGACAACAAGGAGACCATCGCAAATGGTCTCTAAAGGGGTCATCTCCTTCTTCCCAGTGTGAAAGTTCAATACAAAAAAAACACACAGCACACAACATCTTCTCGGTTCAAGTAATAGAAGCCAGCTCCAGCAAGTTTTATGTGCCGACAAAAAGCCTACAGGCCAGGATTCAAATGTTAACCAAAGATCGTTTTCCGGTTTTAAAATTTAACCCACTTGGTAAACCGACTTGCTCACTTGTTGTTTTTTGTACTAATGCCATGTGTTATAATAAAACTTTTTTATTGCAAGTTATTAACGTTGCACAAGAGCACATAGTATTTTAAAGCACAATGTATTCTTAAAGATGGTATATTGGCTTTCACGGCCGGTGAAAGCCAATATACCATCTTTTTGGAAGCCTTCATAGGGAGGTTAAGGCTGCTTGAACTTTTAGTTCTCGTAGTCAAGTGGTGCAGTTGCACCTTATATAAAGGGAGGTGGCGCGCAGTTCGTCACTCCTGTGGGGGTCCGGGCAGGGACACCAAGAGCCCGCCGATGAGCCTAGCTTGGTGTCCTAGGCGAAACCCCACACAAGACACGGCACAAACCTAGAAGAATTGCTGAGTTACAATGGTTACAATGTATTCTTGTTCACTGTCTGTTCACGGCGCATGACCACATCTAAAAACAATCAAAATATCCCATCACTCAATCAAACAAACAAACAAACAATCAATACTTGTAAATAAAACTTGAACGTTAATTGACATTAAATGAAAAAAAAACCTCCATCAAAAATATTTCAAAATAAACTGTATGTCGGCACTACCAGTAACCCAGGCAATTTTTTTTATAAAGCTGCAGTGATTTACATCCCCTCTTTAAACAATATACAGGGTGTTACAGAAAGGTACGGCCAAACTTTCAGGAAACATTCCTCACACACAAAGAAAGAAAATATGATATGTGGACATGTGTCCGGAAACGCTTAATTTCCATGATAGAGCTCATTTTATTACTTCTCTTCAAATCACATTAATCATGGAATGGAAACACACAGCAACAGAACGTACCAGCGTGACTTCAAACACTTTGTTACAGGAAATGTTCAAAATGTCCTCCGTTAGCGAGGATACATGCATCCACCCTCCGTCGCATAGAATCCCTGATGCGCTGATGCAGCCCTGGAGAATGGCGTATTGGATCACAGCCGTCCACAATACGAGCACGAAGAGTCTCTACATTTGGTACCGGGGTTGCGTAGACAAGAGCTTTCAAATGCCCCCCATAAATGAAAGTCAAGAGGGTTGAGGTCAGGAGAGCGTGGAGGCCATGTAATTGGTCCGCCTCTACCAATCAATCGGTCACCGAATCTGTTGTTGAGAAGCGTACGAACACTTCGACTGAAATGTGCAGGAGCTCCATCGTGCATGAACCACATGTTGTGTCGTACTTGTAAAGGCACATGTTCTAGCAGCACAGGTAGAGTATCCCGTATAAAATCATGATAACGTGCTCCATTGAGCGTAGGTGGAAGAACATGGGGCCCAATCAAGACATCACCAACAATTCCTGCCCAAACGTTCACAGAAAATCTGTGTTGATGACGTGATTGCACAATTGCGTGCGGATTCTCGTCAGCCCACACATGTTGATTGTGAAAATTTACAATTTGATCACGTTGGAATGACGCCTCATCCGTAAAGAGAACATTTGCACTGAAATGAGGATTGACACATTGTTGGATGAACCATTCGCAGAAGTGTACCCGTGGAGGCCAATCAGCTGCTGATAGTGCCTGCACACGCTGTACATGGTACGGGAACAACAGGTTCTCCCGTAGCACTCTCCATACAGTGACGTGGTCAACGTTACCTTATACAGCAGCAACTTCTCTGACGCTGACATGAGGGTTATCGTCAACTGCACGAAGAATTGCCTCGTCCATTGCAGGTGTCCTCGTCGTTCTAGGTCTTCCCCAGTCGCGAGTCATAGGCTGGAATGTTCCGTGCTCCCTAAGACGCCGATCAATTGCTTCGAACGTCTTCCTGTCGGGACACCTTCGTTCTGGAAATCTGTCTCGATACAAACGTACCGCGCCACGGCTATTGCCTCGTCCATACATCAAATGGGCATCTGCCAACTCCGCATTTGTAAACATTGCACTGACTGCAAAACCACGTTCGTGATGAACACTAACCAGTTGATGCTACGTACTTTTGTGCTTGATGCTCGTACTGTAGAGCAATGAGTCGCATGTCTACACAAGCACTGACGTCAACATTACCTTCCTTCAAATGGGCCAACTGGCGGTGAATCGAGGAAGTACAGTACATACTAACGAAACTAAAATGAGCTCTAACATAACGTCAACATTGCCTTCCTTCAAATGGGCCAACTGGCGGTGAATCGAGGAAGTACAGTACATACTAACGAAACTAAAATGAGCTCTAACATGGAAATTAGGCGTTTCCGGACACATGTCCACATAACATATGTTATTTCTTTGTGTGTGAGGAATGTTTCCTGAAAGTTTGGCCGTACCTTTTTGTAACACCCTGTATAAACAAGTAGTTCCGTGAAGAACTATACAGCCTATTTTCATATATCCTACTTATGTTAATTGCCACTATCAACATACACAATTTCAGTTTGATTGCTGTAATAGATTCGTAGATATTGAGAACCGACTTAATACACACATCAAAAAAAGTTTTGCATCACCTCGGTTCCAAGAGTTCCGGAACCTTTAAATACAAAGGGAATAGAGATCAACACAAACAACATTTCAGCTCGTTTTATTGCTCATGAGACCCACACATTGCATGTTGTACCATCATACAGCTAGACTTTCAGCATTTGTGGTCCAGATTGCAGTACACACCACTACCTCTAATACCCAGTAGCACGTCCTCTTGCATTGATGCATGCCTGTATTCGTCGTGGCATACTATCCACAAGTTCATCAAGACACTGTTGGTCCAAATTGTCCCACTCCTCAACGACAATTCGGCGTAAATCTCTCAGAGTGGTTGGTGGGTCAAGACGTCCATAAACAGCCCTTTTCAACATATCCCAGGCATGTTCGATAGGGTTGATGTCTGGCGAACATGCTGGCCACTGTAGTCGAGCGATGTCGTTATCTTGAAGGAACGCATTCACAAGATGTGCACGATGAGGTCGAGAATTGTCGTCCATGAAGACAAATGCCTCTCCAATATTCTGCCGATATGGGTGCACTATGGGTCGGAGGATGTCATTCAGGTATCGTAAAGCCTTTTCGGAGCCTTCCATGACCACCAGTGGCGTACGTCGGCCCCACATAATGCCACCCCAAAACATCAGGGAACCACCACCTTGCTGCACTCGCTGGACAGTGTGTCTAAGACGTTCAGCCTGACCAGGGTGCCTCCAAACACGTCTCCGACGATTGTCTGGTTGAAGGCATATGCGACACTCATCGGTGAAGAGAACGTGATGCCAATTCTGTGGGGTCCATTCAGCATGTTGTTGGGCCCATCTGTACCGCGCTGCATGGTGTCGGGGTTGCAAAGCTGGACCTCGCCATGGACGTCGGGAGTGAAGTTGCGCATCATGCAGCCTATTGCGCACAGTTTGAGTTGAAACACGACGTCCTGTGGCTGAACGAAACGCATTATTCAACATGGTGGCATTGCTGTCAGGGTTCCTCCGAGCGGCAATCCGTAAGTAGCGGTCATCCACTACAGTAGTAGCCCTTGGGCGGCCTGAGCGAGGCCTGTCATCGACAGTTCCTGTATCTCTGTACCTCCTCCATGTCCGAACAACATCGCTTTGGTTCACTCTGAGACGCCTGGAAACTTCCCTTGTTGAGAGCCCTTCTTGACACAAAGTAACAATGCGGACGCGATCGAACTGCGGTATTGACCTTCTAGGCATGGTAGAACTACAGACAACATGAGCAGCGTACCTTCGTCCTGGTGGAATGACTGGAACTGATCGGCTGTCGTACCCCCTCCGTCTAATAGGCCCTGCTCATGCATGGTTGTTTACATCTTTGAGCAGTTTTAGTGACATATATGAACAGTCAAAGGGACTGTATCTTTGATACAATATACACAGTCAACGTCTATATGCCGGAGATCTGGGAACCGAGGTAATGCAAAACTTTTTTTGATGTGTGTATTTCGGATGATCGCCATGTTGAATTTTATATATGTAGGTCCTAGAGTTATGTACTGTTACATGCAGATTATTGTGAACGTGTAGTATTCAAACTTCAATCGCATATTTAGGACACAAGAAGTAACAAGGAGATTTTAAAATTTTTCACAGCTGCCATCTTGAGGTTATGGAAACAATTGAAATAAATTAGATGCCAGTGGATTAACATTCGTATAAGGATTTACTATACCAAGTTTCACTGCACTCCAGATGGTTAAATTGCGAGAAACGTCCATGTGAATATTTATAATTCGCGTCGCCGCCATGTTGGATTTGTGATCACCAGGTTATTTAAAGTCCTATAGGTGAATTGAAGTTCATAGCCCCTATAGAAATTAAAAAATGCAGTTTGATTGCTAAAATAGATTCGTAGATATTCAGTATCGTCTTAATATTTCGGATGGTCGCCATGTTGGATTGTTAAATGTATAGGCCATAGAGTCATGTACCATTAAAGGAAAATTATTGCGTAGGTTCATTATTCAAACTTTCATTTCGATCGCATGACTACATCACAAGAAATAAAAACTTAATTTTAAAATTCGCACTGCCGCCATCTTGAGGTTATGAAAACAATTGAACTAAATTAGATACCAGTGGATTACAATGTGTATAAATATATCCTGTACCAGGTTTCAGTGCGCTTGGAACATTAAATCGCGAGAAAGGTCTATTTAAAATTTTCAAATTCGCTTGGCCGCTATGTTCGTTTTGTAGTTAACCGGTTTTTGAAAGTCTTATAGATGGACTTCCAGTAGTGCCGTTTATCTCCGTACAAAATTTTTGGGAGATACCGCTAATCGTTTCAGAGATATAGAATGCCGGTGAAATATTTCGCACATCCGCCATCTTGTGATTATGTAAACAATTGAACGAAGTTAGATGTCTGTGCATTAAAATGTATATAATCATATACTGTACCAAGTTTCATTGAGTTTGGATGGCCAAATCGCGAGAAACGTCTATTTAAAAGTCGCAAATTCGCTTGGCCGCCATGTTGGTTTTGTAGTTACCAGGTTTTCAAAGGTCACATAAGTGAACTTATAGTTGTTCCCTCTATCACCATAGAAAATGTCAGGGTAATATCGGTAATAGTTTCGGAGATATTGAATGCTGGTGAAATATTTCGCACAGCCACCATGTTGGATTGGTGAGTCGTAACAAAATTTGAAGGGCACGGTCGAGGTCGCCCGGAATAGTGCTATGAACTTTCCGAGTTTCATTGAAATCGCTCCTGCCGTTTAGATTTTACTAGGGACACACACACACACGAATCACACACACACACACGGACAAAAGGTGATCTCATAAGCCTTTTTTTTTTCAAAATTGAAAATAGGCTAAAAATGAATGTCATGTCAGCGTGTTCAGATTATCATGTTCAAACCTGTCGATATTCGTTGAGTCTATAGGGAACCACCCATAAATTAAATTTAAATTTTTGTTTTTAGAAAATACAATATTGCCTTGTACTTTTTCCGGTCAACAACCTATATGGTCTTGTACCGTTTGCCAATACATAGCCATTAATCAAGAAAGCAATCATTGTCCGAGTCATGTGCAGGTAATGAATTTTTTGTCTACGAGTTTACAGTAGTGGTAAAATGGAATAGCATTTTATGTTAGACTTACCTGAGTTTTAAATATTTCGCTCTTTGGCAATGGTATCGCTCTAGTGCGTCTTGGGCTTTCAGCACTGCTACGGCGGTAAGGCTTTTCTTTCCACGTTTCTAAAAAGAAATAAAATAAACCGCTATAAATACCTAAAATCACGTTAATACATGCATTTCATAAAATAAAATAAAACATATCAAACAAAAAATGAAGACAATTAGTTTAAAAAAAATCTCACCTTGGCTTGTACTGGCTTGTTGCTGTTTCCTTCTAGTGGGCTCAAAAGTGCAATGGTTTCTTGTATCTCAGACATATAAGGGATAACGGTTATCTGCAAATAAATAAATACATAAATAAAATCATTATTTATCTTATCAATAACTACAATTTTGAGGTTCATTAGCATTACATTATTAAAATAATCATTCATAGGTACTTACCGAAACCAAAAAGGATTTTTCTTCCACAGATCTACTGTATACGTCTATTTGCTGGTCCTGTCAGTGTATTACAAACACAAACCTTATCAGTCTGCTTAGCAACAGAGTGAGTTGCTTTTTCTCAGCGTTTTGACCTTGAATGGTTGTCTGTTTCTCTTTCTCACATGTTCCCACGCCTCTCCACATTCCTCAATCTCGATAAAATTCGCGTACCTTAAACTAGTTTCATGTTTTTAATAAGTAACCAAAATGGCTGCCTCTTATACATCGGTAGTCCTAGTGTCTCAGAACCAAAATGACGGTCTCTGCTTAAACGTCGCACCTGCTAGCCACCACGAGGCAAGTAACTCGACACTGCACTTCCTGCCTGCATGCGCATTCCAGCCTTATCAGCATTAGCAGACTGACAAGGCCTCTGGCTGGGTACAGTATTCAGTCTCCAGCGAACAGGACTGTGTTTGTGTTAGCATTCAAACATGTGTGTCATATTATTATTATTCTTAAACATTTTACTGTAATAATAATTATTAGCAAGCGGCCATTCTTAATACATGATCATGTTAACCACCTACTTTCACCACGTCCAAAAATCACTTGATCATATCCAACTACCGTCTGCTGTGTCAGAGAGCGGGATCGCTCATCACCCTTGACTAAAACGTTAAAGATCCTCTTCAGGGTAAAAATATCCTAGCACACTTAACACATTTTCTGCCTTCAAGTGACAAAACACATGAGGGCTTTCTAGCAGGCTACCAGCTACAAGTGTTAAATCATACATTTCATTTAACCATTCAAAGCTTGCGTTTCATCCTAAATATATCTCATTACAGAATTAGCTTTTGAATTAACGCTCATGTCCTGCCTTCATACAAATTGTTTGGTCGTGTGAAGGTTATAACATTATATCCTAAAACTGTCTGCTGGCCTATGAACATGCATCAATTCCACAGAACCATGTCACTAATAACCGTTTACTAACAGGTTAAATAACCCCTTTAGGGTAAACAATCCTAGCACGGTTCACACGTTTTTTTTTGTGGAATATTAGCGTTCATCCATTCACCATAACAAATATCGGAAAACGAACCGTCGTAAACCGTCCCATCGTCCTGCCTAAATATCCTTTGTTCTATTGGGAAACCGGCTCCATAGGTGGCGACAGACTCGTTGACACACATGCCAGTGGTACCGTCTCTCTTGACAACCACGCTTCATTTACAATTTAAAAACAGGTAAACAATTATTTTTTTCAACATGTATATCGTTAGACCCTTTTGATTTTTTTTGGAAAATAATAACTACCACATTCGAAAGGGGGCGTTACCCCGAGTCCCATGAGTCCTCGTACACGTCCCTAGCAGCATTGGTTCGTGAGATATAACAAAAAGTCTAAAATCACATTTTTTCCCAAAATTGGTTTTTCATCCTACTCGACACAGGCATTCTCGGCAAGAGGGCAACGCGACGAAAAGAATGACACCTCGTACAAGTTTCTAGCCTTATTGGTTCGTGAGATATCAGCAAAAATCACAAAAAGCACTTGTTTACCCCAAAATCGAGTTTCCAATTTATTTTTTTAAATATAATGAGTGGTCCATAGCAAAGCCCCCGTCAGCTCGAGTCCAACGACACCTCATTCGTGAATCTTCGACCACGGGTTCGGGAGTTATCGGCTCGCATTGGGAGTAGGGGGGCAGAAGTCCCCTTACCCCCTCCCCCTATTGCTCAGTTTTTGTCCTAGAGACTTGAACATTATTTTGAGGGTAGAGGGGTCTAGGCCATTCATTTATGTCAAACAAAAATTTTTTTAGAATTCCTAGTTTCCAAAATATTGGAATTTCAAAAATACAGTGTTTTCAAAAAATCTTAAAAAATAAAAAATAAAGGACATAAACGCCATTTGTTTGAAGCATGGCACAACGTTCTATCGTAATTAGTTTAAAAACTAACGGCTACTTTCGAAAACAAATATTTTCAAAATATAAAAAATATATAACGAGTGGTCCATAGCAAAGAGGACGTCACTCTGAGTCCAACGACACCTCATTTGTCAACATCCGACCATGGGTTCGCAAATATTACATGGCTGAGGCTTAGTAGTGGGATTAAGTGGGTTCTAGAGTGTGATAGAAGCGCCACTACCCCCCTACTAATGCGAGTTATGCTCTCCACTGCCGGTATAGAAAATGAGGCTCTTTACATGAAATCCCGTTAGATACTCAACTGCTAACACAGGACTGTCATCCCAGCATAGCATAACAAATACTTGACACTATTTGTCAATATTATTTCCGCAATATCAAAATGCAAATTATATCAGAAAATACAATAGCGTGATATTAAATGAGAGAAACTACACATACCTTTGCACCTTATTAAAATAGAATTCCATTACGATCACTCGATTTTTATAAAACTTCATGAACTTCCCTGCTGAGTGGTTAGTACAGGAGATATTTGGAAGCAATCGGTATTTCGGTTTCCCCAATAATATTCGTAATTGGCGATACCAATTTCTCTGCAATGACGCTGGCAAGACCGCTGCTGCGGTCAGGTTAATGAGTAGAGTCGATTAGAGTTCTGAGAAATGCAATCCAAACATTTCGTACAAGAAATTCTTTACACTGTGAATACAACTTAAACCAGACTTTCAGTTTCCATTGTCGGAAAAGATATTGCTGAAATTGTAATTTGATGATGATAGTTGATGTCAAAGTGCCTAATATGGAGATTATAGGCCTCTAATTCTTTGGGGGTGAAAATGAAAAATGATGATATAATGAACACTAGAACTAAAAATAACTACAACTTACCACCAACTTACGGATTATAAGAAGAAAAGGGCAAAAACGAAGGAAAAGGGGAAATAACATACCGGTAAAAGAAATGCTCTGAACTCTCAAAAAATGAGAATTGACTGATTTGGGAAGATGTACCATGAAAGGCAGATTGGAAAAGAAATAGCAGAGAGTCCACCCCAGAATTACTGGAAAAAGGAAAAAAACAGATCCAGCTAAGGTATCCTCCCTACCTCAACAGCCGTGAGCCCTTGAGGGTGTAGCACCTCCAGTGGTGGGGCTACACACACCCAGCCTCCTTTATGACCTTGTGCAGAAGGCAGGAGGTATAATGAAAAGAAAAACAAGAGATCTGACCCTTTGAAGAATGAGGGTATCAGGAAAGATGAAACAAGGTCCATTTAAAGCGGGAATTTGAAAGACTCCTTAGACCTCGGATATCCTAATGCCGTCAGTGTCGGACGAGAATAAGAGTTGATCAAGGGGCCGACAGTAAATATGCCAGAGAGGACCCCGGCACAATTAAGTGGAAGCAATCGCGAACTCAGCTGGGGCCCCCTGATCGCTAACCAGAGTCCCACAAGTTGTAAGCCCTTGAAGGAGGGTGAGTGTCGTAATGCCGTAAGTGAACGAGTGGTGACCAAGGGTGGTCAACAGGAAAGATGACAGAAGGGAGCCCGGCACAAGTAAGTGGAAGTATTACCGCACCCAGCTGGGGTCCCGTTGTCACCAATCCCACAGCCCATTAGTCGTGAGGCCCTGGGGGATGTACTGAAGAATGATTCAACAGAATCGCATGAAAACATTATGATACCCATTTTTCAGAAGATAACTTATGGGTATGCACTGGACGGTTGATTCCGTAGTTAATTGGATATCATCGTTGGTCTCCGAGGCAAAGAAGTCCCTATCATGTGCGTAACTAGCAGTGGTCAAGTTCTGTCCCAACATTTGCCTGGACAGAGTGTAGAAAAGGCTCACTCAGGACAAAACGCAGCAATTCTTCTAGGGTTGTGCCGTGTCTTGTGTGGGGTTTTGCCTAGGACACCAAGCTGGCTCATCGGTGGGTTCTTGGTGTCCCCGCATCCCACACAAGACACGGCACAAACCTAGAAGAATTGCTGAGTTTTAATTCACTGGCCGTTAAAGCCATTATACCATCACTCAGAATAGTTTATCGGTGCTGGGTTTCGAACCGGCGATGTCTGGACTTGCTACAGCTGCCCTAGCAGCCGTGGTGCACAATTAAACGATCACTACTAAGGCGGGAAATTACGTTAAGACAATCATCACACCTATCTCTGTCTCACATAAACTCGGGAAATGAAATCTCATCCCCTATGTTCTTCCCATGACAAACAACAGTATGACATACTGGATATGAGCAGTGGCGTTCAAACCATAATTTATAATTTACCCCAGCACTTTACAATTTCATCAGCAAACATTCCAAACAACGTGGGAATTCAGTATACTAATACCGACTACATACAATAATTGAAACTGAAACAAAACTTCGTTGTTCTAAACATAACACTGTGAGAAATAGATTTAATATATCTATCGAACAGCTGTTTACTAATCGCGTCTATACTTGGGTGGGAGTGCGTTCTATCGGCAACTAGGGGAAATGTTTCAAATACACGTTATGCATGGGTTGTAACTGGGAGGGAATGGCACGGCCGGTATAGTGCGCAGCTTGCATCTAGTCGGACGTGGACGAGACCACCAAGTTTCCATCTATCTCTGTAAGAGGCCATGCCACTCCATTTTCTTCACGGAGACAGTAGTTCAAGCTATGACCACCAGGTATCTATCTATCTCTATAAGAGACCGTGGCACTGTGTTTTCTGCACGAGGACAGTAGCTCAAGGAATGACCACCAGGTTGTTTCATCTATCTCTGTAATAGCCCATGGCATTCCATTTCCTACACAGAAACAGTAACTTAGTTCATCTCCACAGAAACTGTAGTTCAAGCTATGACTACCAGGTTTCCATCTATCTCAGTAAGAGGCCATGCACCCCATTTTCTATTAAGGATCTGTACCGGATTCCGTATTTACAGGGAATTGAAATTAAAAAAGGAATACATTGGCTAACCCTGCATGTGGCGTAACGCTTACAACAGCTGGAGATATCATCACGAAACTTAGTATTAACATTAAATGAGCATAAATGATTCTGTAGTTGATTAATTTAGAGACTTTGCTACATCATGTTCATATAGCCCCATGAACTTGAGTGTGTATGGAATTTTTCTGATAACATGTGCTACTGTGATGGTTGTAGTAGTGAGTGTATTTGTAATTCAAATGAGGATTGGAAAGGAGGTTGCTGTGGCCTTCAGTTAGGGGCTATCGCGGTATTTGCCTGGACAGAGTGTGGGAAACCGCGGAAAACAATTTCCAAGTTTTGTCTCGGGAGGTGCAGTGTAGCCCATTTCGGCTCTCACACCAGAATTAAAATTTCTTGACTGATCCGGAATTCAAACTCAGAACTCCAAGGCGAAAGCCGAAAATGTTAACCGCTAATACACGTGGTCGTCTAAATGAGTTTTGCATTTTATGTAAAATTTTCTTTAACCTTCAGTCTTTAGGTTCTGTCCCCGAAATTCGATTTATGATGATGGTGAGACCCATGCAAAATTTTACCATTGAGTATTGAAAATTAACGAGGCCTGGAAAGTTTAGTAGCGAGAGACGATGAAGAAAAGGTGTTGCCCAATGAGAAGTCGTTAAGTTGTAGCTCGATCCTATCGACTCTTCCTTTGAGGTTCGTGTCAACTTCGCGTATAGCCGTCCTCAGGTTATAGCTGAGGTCTAACCTCTCGGTTACCGCGACTTCCTCGAATCGTTTCTGTAAGGAATCGATTTCTCCTTCGACTTTCGACACGTTGTCCTGGATCTTTCCAACATCATCTCTGACCTCGGCTACCTTGGCCTCCATGGTGGTCTTGTGTTCGTTGAGGTCACCCCTCAATAACATGAGATTGATTTTATGTTCCTCACGATGAACGTCAACTGTTTCACGTAGGCTTGGTACGGTTTCTGTTAACTCCGTAATATTCCTCCTATTGGTGTTTAATTCGTCCTTGACCTCGATCATGCCATCGACGATCGTCTTGACGTTGTTATTCACAGCGTTTGCTGCACCTCTCATCAAAATCAGTCCAATATTCATGGTCGCCATGTCCTTTTTCACGGTGTCCATAAATCCCTCGACGTGAGTCAATTGAGTCCCAAATTCTTCTCGAGTGTGCTCCAAGTCGGCTCTCATATCTATCTGGACTCTGTTTATGGTCGTTTGAATTTGAGCTGTGTGCTCCTCCAATCGGGTCTGCACATCCTCCCTAGCTCTATTCATCTGGTCGGTTAAGCTATCTATACGCTGGTTAGCCTCCTGATGGTGTCGTATGACATCAACCCTAACAGCCGCTAAACCTGCCGTAAGATCATTCCTAGCTTCGACTCTATATGCGTCCATGTCGGCCCAGACCTGTGTTAGATCAGCCCTAACATTATTGATCGACTCTGTGACTTGGTCCACATGACCACTTACAATATTTATAGACTGGGTGTTAACTTCTAAGTCCTGTCTAACATTGTTAATTTCCTGTCTAACTTGGTCCACATGACCACTGACATTGTTAATTGACTGGGTGTTAACCTCTAAGTCCTGTCTAACATTGTTGACAGCTTGGGTATTCTGACCTAAGTCACCTCGGACTTCACCTAAATCACCTCTTACGTCACCTAAATCAGTCCTTACTGTGCCTAATTCAGCAGTAATCTGCTGGAGGTTGGCATTGACACCTGCCATCATCTCCCCCAAACACACGACGAATAGTTTCCTCATCCATTGACAAGAAATATATTTGAGAAAGTGAGGGATCAATCTCTAATGGAACTTACAGCTATGATTAGTTACTTGGTGGTATAAAGCTTGTTTCATTTAAATAAATATCACGAGTACAGCTGGAGTATGCAAACTAAGTGCTTCTACAATTACAAAGACAACGGCGAGCAAAGCAAAGTATTACATTTACTCAGGATGAGGCATCATCAAAGAAAATCCTATCCATCATTTATCCAACACTAAAGCCTCACCCCATGGACTTGTATCAAACATGAATGCCATGCGGTCAATTGATCTGCAGTACGACTTTCTATGTTCGTCCCAGTCCTGTCAATTTACCATTAATCAACATTAAGATCCTCCTAAATAACATGGAACTGACGGTCACCACGTTAACGTTGGCACGAGTTGGGCGCCATTTTATGAGACCGTCGGTGGAGCTGTCAGGATAGCCAACAACCGCAATGACTTCCCTAACATCTCATCCGTCGGACCTATCTGCCGTGAGGATCAGGTGAACTTCCTAATAGGCCAAAGCGGCACGAGAATCTGTAGTCCACAGGGATCGTGGTACATGGTGTCGATGGTCATAGACTGCCTAAGGAAAGGTTCACCTTAAAAACTAGACTGAGAAAATAAACATCCAGACTTATGTAAAACACCGTGAAAATTTATTATTAAAATTCACAAACCCCTATCCTAGTTCGGAGGGTTTCAATCGGCTAGTCCGCAAGCTAATAAACAAACAAAAATAAAGAGCAGGTCCCTACCTGAGAAGTTACGGAAAACCCTCGCGAAAGATCTATCTCACAATAATAAGGCAACAACAGCAACACTAGGAAAATGGTACGACGCAAATCCCTAGGTCAAGTTACAAGATCAAGCTAATATCAGAATTTACATTTAACAGGGTGGCAAAACAAATCTAAGTTAGGATGATACCATCTCCACATTTACATTTAACGTTAATTCATCTAGCTAAGTCCTATCAATTAATAACAAAATTTACGGCGATGACGTCCGTAACAGAAAACAATTACATTCAAAGCTAAGTGAACAGCCATATAAAAAAACATCTAATTATTCTTAGGAACTAAGTGCTAACAGCATACAATAGGGTAACATGTAGGATTCATACACTTTTACATCATAAATAATTAATAAGAGACAACAGTTTTATTAAAATGCCTGCCTGCACCTTGGTTTACTCTTTGTAAGCCATAGTCATCTAATGTGTGTAGTTACGGTGACGACTGCGTAGTAAATACTACGTCTAACATCGCATGGCCTGCGCTCCACAAGCTACGAACTCAAGGTTCGAGCAAGCTTCAGGTCGCTACAAAAGTGTCAGCTGTTCTAAGTCATTCCCTCAAAAGGAAATACCTTCATTAGCTCGGCCATGTCAGCAGGTTCCAAATGCAAAAGAACAAGGTTAGATAGAAAGAATTCGTTAGTTAGCTTTTGTTTTACCAAAATTATGCGTTTTGTTATTAAGATGTCGGTTTAGGTTATCGTTGGTTTATGGTGAATAATGGGCACGGAGTGTCTCCACTGAGATCAATCTCCACCAAAAGCCTCGACTCAAAAGTCGGAATACAATCAACGAGCAATAACAACTCGGACACACAATAACACAAGTTACCAGCGGCGCGCAGCTCGCGTTCAATAACTCTGGGATGGGCCTCCACACTCAGTAACCCTCCATAACATCTGGTCAACGGGAACAATCCCGGACAAGGTACACACAAATACCTTCATACAATAAATACCTCCTTAAACAGGGCGGCCTACAACGTACTATAGAAAACCTGACATAACTGTACACGTCAAACGACGGTACACGCAAAAGTGCGCTTAACTAACAAAAACAATCTATAAAAACATGTGATCAGATACAAGAGTGGACACTGGGTTCCATGAGCTAAATTGCAATGAAAGGAAGAGCGAATACAACAAGTATTCTGTCCTCTGTCAAACTATGTCTGTCTCATAATACAAGCGTGCTCTCAAGGGCACTGGGTCACAAACCAGTTTGTGTCGCTGCAGTCTACAACATTCCTGCGCTGTCTGACACAACACACTAACTATCAAGGCCGGCGATTTAAGCAAAATAAAAACTGTACAACTGGCCTCATCATAATAACTTTACCATAGGTTATAAACCTCGAAGGATACGTGCATAAAAACACGCTATAAATCTGTATACAATAATATAATTCTGTCTTCCACACCAAAGACATTTAAATGGTAGCAATGTCACATTGCTGGAGCTCTTTGCTCACATAGATATAATACTTCAGTAGTTGCTTGTATAAACATTAAATAAATACGTGTCTTCACATGACACTAACAAAATAATAATTGTGACGCAGATTCCACACACTGGATCTGCTTAATGATACGTTGGGAACTGGGTTCGATGCTAGACAACGAAACATCCCTTTTACTTATTAGGTCCACACTTGACCAGATGGCTTCTGAGCAACATCTCAAATGAAATATAATGCAGTTACAAAACTGGTAATTACAGTCGATTACCTAAATGATACGACTACTCTAACGAAGTCAGGGGTGTAACAAAGACTGGCTGCAAAAAATGCAGTTAAAGAAATATAACCATGGCATCTGATTGCCATAACTAAAGTCAGCAAAGACTTGAAAAACACCCCAGATAGGGTTAAACAAAGTAGCCTCAAATGACTACGGTCACGTTTAGCAAAAGATAGGCATTGACGTTCTACGACGTCCATCAAGCTGCACCAGGGTTGACCAAAATGTCTGACCCAAGGGTGACTTACTCTAACTGAAATGAATGACATCTAATTAGACTAATTACATTCCCTACCTATAAAAATGGCTGTCACTAAGTTCGGTTGGTTCACAAACTACATTAAACCTACTATACCGCCAGAAACTAGAACAAGAAAGGGTGTACAAAAACTCACGAAATGGAGGAGCTCTCACTCAGCTCTCTGTTCAACGACAAGGGTTGAACAAATTCACCTCTGGCTTTCCGGAACGGCATCGTCCTCATCAGGACTCCCATCTGGACTCTCCCAAAGACCAGGGTTCGATCTGTCCCTGTCGTCGACTTCGTGAATGTACTGGACATGCCTGGGAATGGCATCCTGGGTTCCTTCCTCCTCGTTCGCTGTTCTGGAAGTTCCACCATCATGCTGGTTCCATCAGATACATCACCTCCATACCATAGTGGTATTAGCCCATGATCTCGGTCTCGAACATGGTGTAGAATAATTTGATCACGTGGGTGGTTGAATAATACATGTGGTAGTTCATTCTTTCACTTCAAAAATCACAATGTTCGTTGTAAATGTTACAGGCTTTAATACAATTGATAACACAGCCTTTACTTCGCAGATATTGAATAATACATGATCAAGCACTGTTCTGTGGTTCTTCACGTGTACTGACGCCACTTTTTACATCACGTGGCATCCGTGAAATGTGCGTCGTTTTGTAATTGAAAAATTCACTGTGGCAATTCAAATCTATTATACTTTCATAATCACAATTGCTTAAAATAATTACAACACGTTTACCTCTATATTTTTCACCAGGCTCTCGGCCCTCCACAAACACGTGGGTATAAAAATGTGGTGTTACGGTAATGTTGGAATTTTCACTATACTTGCCAATTATATCACAATATGATTCCTGTTGTTCACTATGCATCAATAAACAGTGATTTGTAGAATACTTGTGCTCAATGGCACCCGATGATAACTTCCACGCTAAACAGCGGATATTTTCCACGTCTGAAACGACGGCTACAATTTCACGCCAACACAGGGCGGATTTTCCAGATGTAGTGCAAATAATTCACTATACAATTCTTACTTATCACTCGTATCGTAACGTATTCTGTGCTCGATGGCAGCTGATAACAATTTCCTCGCTAAACAGCGGATAGTTTCTACAAGACGGATGTAACTTCACGCCTACACGGGGCGGATTCTCCAGACGTAGTGCAAGGCACAGGGTTCCTCGAGGAAGTAGGTCGTCAAAACCAAGTCGTTGAGGGGTAGATTCTCTCTATCCAAACGTCATCCTCACCTGCACGTGGTACACCCTGCTCCATACTGACGAGGCTCTGACGACCGAATAACTCCCGGGATAAGGACTTCCCCTCTCTCCTGCCAACGGCTTATGTAAGGCGGATGAGCAGATTGAGGTTAGGGCACTCTCTTGCCCTTGAGATGGGAAACTATCTCTTAAGGCGGATGAGCCAATAATGGTCAACGGCATAGAAGACCTCAACGGTGGACCAAGCGCATGAGCAACTATTATTGCCCGAACGGTTGGGAAGGCGGATGAAGGATGCAACAGTCCAGGACCACCAGTCGTCATAGCTTCTATGCCACTGGATATAGGCCCTGTATCTGTCAAGTACTGTGTGTCTGTTGATGTGCAACAACATGCCCACATTAAAAGATGTCACGCACAGGCGTCTTCTAAACAACGAAGGAAGGATAAGGATACAAAATCTATTCGCCAATTAATCACAAGTCCTGTGGCGATCGGGGAGTTGTGACGGGAGCAGGATTGTGTTGTCTTGGAGCTCCTAGTGATGAACCGGCACGTAGGCGACGTATGTGTGATCTTCGCTTTGCTTGAGGATGGGCTGTAGAGCAATTCGTATTCTGCATTCGTGACTAAGCAGGCCTGTTTAGGATCCACTCTGCTTACCCTGAATGGGGAGGGGGCTAAAAAAAGTGCCCTAAAAATAGTCAGCCTAATATCACCCGACTGGATAACCGCGTTCAGAGGGTACACCACAAGCGGTCGAACCACAATGAAAATTAATTTTGCTACATGGAATGTCCGTACTTTGATGGACAATGACACACATAATCGACCACAAAGGCGAACGGCAATTGTTGCCCGTGAGCTGAAAAGATTCAACATTCATATTGCCGCACTCAGCGAAACAAGGTTAGCCAATGAAGGACAACTGAAGGAACATGGAGGTGGCTACACTTTCTTCTGGAAAGGGAAAGACACTGAAGATCAACGTATTCATGGAGTTGGCTTTGCCATTAAGAACGAGCTTGTCAACCTTCTCGATGAACTTCCACATGGTATAAATGAAAGGCTTATGACACTACGACTTAAGTTAAAAAACAGCCGATGAGCGACTGTAATTAGTGCATATGCTCCAACTCTCACCTCTGATGATGAACAGAAGGAAGTATTTTACTCTCAACTTGATGTGATCTTGAAGGATATACCGCAATCTGATAAAATCATCCTCCTATGAGACTTCAATGCTCGCGTTGGAAGAGACGCAGCGTTATGGGCTGATGTTATTGGAAAAGATGGTGTTGGGAAATGCAATTCTAATGGGACACTCCTTTTATCCAAGTGTTCTGAACATAGCCTCGTAATCACAAACACACTATTCCGACCGAAGGACAAATTTAAGTCCTCATGGCAGCATCCTAGATCAAAACACTGGCACCTACTTGATTACGTGATTGTGCGAGCAAGAGACAAGCGTGACGTACTACTCACAAGGGCTCTGACAAGTGCTGATGACTGCTGGACGGATCATCGATTAATAAGATCTGTAATGACTCTACAAATTCTCCAAAAGCGCAGAAAACAGAGAAAGCACATCAGGCGCAGGGTGAACACCGAACGTTTACAAAACGTTACTGCTAAAATGAAGTTTCATGAACTTCTGAATGAAAAGTTACCAGATAATTACCCTGAAAAGGTTGAGGAACATTGGCAAACAGTCAAGTCTGCTATACTCTCAGCGTGTGAAGAATCGATTGGTTTCGTCAAGATGAGGCATGCTGACTGGTTTGATGAGAATGATGCAGAAATCCAGAATCTTATTGATAAGATGAGGAAAGCATTCCATGCATGGCAAGCCAATCCAACTTCTATCTCCAAACAGCAACTGTATAAAGATGCAAAGGCTGAAGTGCAAAGGAAAACTCGGGTCTTGAAAAATCAATGGTGGATCTCCAAATCCCGTGAAATGCAGCATCTAGCCGAAACGAATAATACTCATGCTTTGAACAGAAAAGGCACCATGGATGACCTGGAGAAAGCCGAAAGACGTATCCTCAGGAAAATCCATGGCCCGACATTGCTCCCAGATAGAACCTACCGTTTGAAATCTAATTCTGACCTGTATCGACAGTTAGAATCAGCCAATACCAGTATGCGACGTAGGAGACTAAAGTTCTATGGGCACCTACAACGATTGAACAGCATCAGGCTTATCAAGAAGATCTTCTCCTTGGTTAAAAGCTACAAGACTGGAAGCCTGTGGCTTAATGAAGTTCTAAAGGACTTGGATTCGGCTGGAATTGCTGACCTTGATGTAGAAGATCGTTCTAAATTTTGTGCTATGGTAGAATCTTGGACCCCACCACCTAGAGTCCCTAAATGTCGGAAGCCCCTTTCGCAGGGGAGAAAGGAGAAATTATCAGCAGGGCTCAAGAGATATTGGGAACGCAAAAGAGCATCGAAGAAGAACTGGTCATAAGCGCTCCGTAGTGGGTTTAAATCAATAATAATAATAATAACATTAACATTATTTTCACGGACAATTACATTAGCAGTAGGTTCAAACAATAACATTTAACTTAAAATAACGTTATTCTATTCTGTACGCCTCAATTACGTGCGAGTGAGTGAGCGCGCGCACTGTGATGTACAGAATATAAGTCTTATGTTACGTCTTACCGCGTAGCCCTGTCCCGCAACAACAGTCACCTTTATTGCTGTTTTACTCAATAAGTAAAAAATGTAACATAGACGTTTGTTCCCGCTTACCCTTCATTTGTAGTTGAGGTAGGATTTGGGTAGGAAGGGCCGTGGTCTTTAAGTTAGGTGCCATCCCAGCATTTGCTTGGGGTGGAAGTTGGGAAATCCACTGAAGGCTACTTCCAGGATGGCTGAGATAGGAATCGAGACCCGCCTCTACTCAGTTTTTGCCGCAAGAGGCATATGGGAACTGCGGGAAATGAGTTAGCGGATCAAGCTGAAAAAGAGGCGTTATCACAACCACCTCGACCAATTGAGGTACCCGCTAGAGATTAGGGCTCGGAATATTCGCGTATTCGCATATTCGAATAGTATTCGAATATTCGAATTGCGTATTCGGTATTCGAATTATTCTAACCGTATTCGAATATTCGCAACCTCACGAATATTAAAAAAGAAATATGAGGATGACGACTCACAGAGCAAGACATCCAAAACTCTAAAATCGACAATTTCTGGGGCTCTTAAAATACGATTTCACATTAGTGATGAAGAACCGACCGCAGGTGTAAGTTTAACCCGATTAGCGTGTGCTGTGGATTCACGTTACAAAAATCTTTTACACGAAAATGCACAAGACACTGAAAAGATTTGGGTGGAACTACACGTGCAGATGCTTTCTTGTGATACCGAGAAGATTCGGATGCTTCACAACCACAACCTCACTCACTCTCGTCCAGCTTTGAAAGGGACCTCGACTTCATTTTCAAGCGTCCATATACGTCCCCACGCAGGAAAACTGTGGCCGAAGAGCTGGAAAACTTTAGGAAGGCCCGTTAAACTGTAGGTGACCCCTGAAATTGTAGAAGGCTAATGAAAAGGTATACCCAGAATAAGTCAGTTGGCGTGAAAGTACTTATGCATTCCTAGCACCTCCGTTCAATCAGAAATAAATTTTTCCACAAGCGGCAATATTGTTAATGCCAAAAGAACATGCCTTGATCCTGACAATGTTGACAAATTGATTTTTTGTCCAAAATAAGAAAATTTTCGCACGAAATAATCTTTGAGTTAAAAGCCTGTTGACACTGGAATTTCTAATTTTTGTTTTTCTTTCAAGTACTCGGGTCGATAATGTTGTGCTTATGTTGATGGAAATGTGCATTTGCACGGCGTTAAGAGAAGACACGAAAAGTTTCTTATTTTTAATATTTGGTTTTG
Source organism: Meconema thalassinum (assembly GCA_946902985.2). Taxonomy (NCBI): domain Eukaryota; kingdom Metazoa; phylum Arthropoda; class Insecta; order Orthoptera; family Tettigoniidae; genus Meconema; species Meconema thalassinum. The sequence continues at coordinate 152,907,600 of OX336397.1, forward strand.
TAAAAACGTTAGGACACATCTCCAATCGCTGCTCCAATGGTAGACTACTCAGCAGTAATGCAACCTATTACCAGTGAGGAAGTCAAGGATGTAATTCAACAAACAAAATTGGAAAAGCCTGTGGGCCGGACGGGATCTGCAATGAACATCTCAAAGAAAGTAGCCCTATGTTGGTAGAGGCTTGGACAGTACTACTCAATCAATGTCTTGCGCAGGCCTCAATACCAATATATCGTCGTTTACCCAAACACGGATTAGCTTGTATTCTGTTTTCTTCCCTGAATTAAAGAATTGGCATGTCATTGAAGATTCCGTGGTTTTTCATTTATTAAATACCATGGGTCAAAGAATTATTTACATGCTACTTTTGTCTTATTTGGCCGAACTAACTTTATTTGCTGAGTACAAAAGTTGTACTTGTCTACATATCTCCAAACCATAGTGCGCGTTTCCACTAAACAGTAACAGTATTGCTTTTCAAGCCTCAATTTAATTTCTTATCATTGTTGAACAAAACTTTTAATTACGAAATTCATTCATATAAAAGCACTGACATACTAAATAATTTGCAAATGCATAACCTGTTCGGCAAAACAACTTACAGCAAAAACCCATTTAAGACGATAAAATGTCGCATAATAACCGGAATAACGTATTAACCGGGCACGGCAGAAACGCACGCGTGAAGGTTGAATTCATAGATAGAGGAATGAGACAAATACCGTAATTCGAACGATAGGAATAGAATATTCGTACGAAACAGTCAATCCAAATAATGAAGACGAAGTTCCGTGCCGAACTAAAGAGCAGTCTTTTCTTAAAATTTAAGATTCATGCCAATGATTAATCTGTATGGACCTATCGAGAATAATGACGAAATTATGTTGGTAATATTGACATTTCTAACCTGGTATAATGTAGCCTAATAGAGCACTACAGTTGGCAGCCCTGGTGACTGAATATTGTCTTAGTTCATCTCTTAAGGTACCGGTACAGAATACAACATTTGGTTGAAGTCCAATGGATAGCATGGACGTTACATGCAGTTAGACATTGCATCTATCAGCGCGCGTAAAATCATGTTGGCAACAATGTCAAGGATGTGTTGGTCAGAAATAATCTGACACATTATATCTCTTGTTGGGCCAATTTTGGATTAAATCAATTTGTTACCGGTAGTATAGAAGTTACATATTTAAAAATTGGTCCTATCAGCAGGCTTAGAATGTTGTTGGTAGCACTGACGTATATTAGTTACTCCAAATTAATCTATAATGTCTGGTACTGTATGTGTTCATAGTTTAAAGCTGTTGGCTTGCATACTTTCTGATATATTGGTATTTGGATTTAAAATAAAATAGAGAGAGCATTTATTAACAGTTGGCATCCGTGGCGGCTCTTAAGAATACGCTCACTCATATCTGATTGTGTACATATAGTACATACGAAATTTGGTTGAAATCCAATTGTTAGTGTAGAAGGTGTGTGCATTTTACAATTGGACCTATCAGCACATGGAGGAAAGAACGGAAGGAGATGCCTTCGCTGCGCTGCCTAGTGCAAGCTGCTGAAGCCAAAAGGCACGCCCACTTTTGGTAGCAAGAAAATGGCTGTTCCTATGCTTAGAGCCGTAAACCACTCCAACTAGTCTTGGAATTTAGTGACATAAAACTGCAATGACAAGTCAAGATCTTTTTTTAGGATATGCAGAATACACTCTGTACACCACGGTAATTGGCACAAATAAGCTGCGTTATTGTTTTAAAAGCCAACCGACAGTAGTGGCTACGCTGGCTAAAGCGCAGTATTAGGTCATGGGGCCAAGCTCTCTGCTGACTCGGTAGACGCGTGGGTTCGAGCCCCACCGTCGGCCGTCCTTGAAATGGTTTTCCGTGGTTTCCCCATTTTCAACACCAGGCAGGTGCAGGGACGGTGCCTTCTGACAGGCCACGGCCGCTTCCTTCCACATCCTTGCCCAATTTCATTCACCATCATTCATTTCATCTCTCATTAACTCCTCTCATGAGGTTGGCGTCAGGAAGGGCATCCGGCCGTAAAAACCATCGCCACAAGGACTTCCATCGCATCTCATCCCCGACCCCGTTGGAAAACGGAAATAATAAGGGGTATTATGAATATGTTTTTAAAAGAGGTAAATGCCCAAAATGCCTGGGCATTTATGGGTTTTGGGCATTTGCACGGACTTTTATCCTGGACATTTGCCCTGACTTATAAATGCCTAGACATTTTACATCACTAAGCACATGACATACGTAGCCTAGGGGAATGACTTTTTCCTCAAATGTGTGAATGTGTTCTTTGGTAATTTTTGCTTTATTTAATTTAATATATTATTGTAATGCCAGTAGATTCGGATAACAAACGTGCAGAGCTCTACCTATTGTGTGTCTCTCTCTCTGCCTTAAAAGACTGTATGGAATTAGATGTAATGTTTGCACATCACTCGATATTGTACTTGTGTGTCCTACAATAAGCTTGTCCAAATCCTGACGCAGCACCTAACATTTTTGGCTGTCACCTTACCATTAATATTAAGTCATTAAGCACCGTAAAAACGAACTATTTGTCTTCCTGTTGCTGTGATAAGCACTAAACTACTATAGAATTGTATACTACACGTACTCTGTTGTGATTGTAAAAAGCTATGACTACAACATAAGTTAGTTTGTCTACTGCTAATATGTTGAAAGATCTGAAATTGTGGGATGCCTAGAAGGTGCTCAGACAGCCACTTTTTGATGTAAGTCTAATAGATCTATCCAAATATATTATACACACATCAAAAAAAGTTTTGCATCACCTCGGTTCCAAGAGTTCCGGAACCGTTAAATACAAAGGGAATAGAGATCAACACAAACAACATTTCAGCTCGTTTTATTGCTCATGAGACCCACACATTGCATGTTGTACCATCATACAGCTAGACTTTCAGCATTTGTGGTCCAGATTGCAGTACACACCACTACCTCTAATACCCAGTAGCACGTCCTCTTGCATTGATGTATGCCTGTATTCTCCGTGGCATACTATCCACAAGTTCATCAAGACACTGTTGGTCCAAATTGTCCCACTCCTCAACGACAATTCGGCGTAAATCTCTCAGAGTGGTTGGTGGGTCAAGACGTCCATAAACAGCCCTTTTCAACATATCCCAGGCATGTTCGATAGGGTTCATGTCTGGCGAACATGCTGGCCACTGTAGTCGAGCGATGTCGTTATCTTGAAGGAACGCATTCACAAGATGTGCACGATGAGGTCGAGAATTGTCGTCCATGAAGACAAATGCCTCTCCAATATTCTGCCGATATGGTTGCACTATGGGTCGGAGGATGTCATTCAGGTATCGTAAAGCCGTTTCGGAGCCTTCCATGACCACCAGTGGCGTACGTCGGCCCCACATAATGCCACCCCAAAACATCAGGGAACCACCACCTTGCTGCACTCGCTGGACAGTGTGTCTAAGACGTTCAGCCTGACCAGGGTGCCTCCAAACACGTCTCCGACGATTGTCTGGTTGAAGGCATATGCGACACTCATCGGTGAAGAGAACGTGATGCCAATTCCGTGGGGTCCATTCAGCATGTTGTTGGGCCCATCTGTACCGCGCTGCATGGTGTCGGGGTTGCAAAGCTGGACCTCGCCATGGACGTCGGGAGTGAAGTTGCGCATCATGCAGCCTATTGCGCACAGTTTGAGTTGAAACACGACGTCCTGTGGCTGAACGAAACGCATTATTCAACATGGTGGCATTGCTGTCAGGGTTCCTCCGAGCGGCAATCCGTAAGTAGCGGTCATCCACTACAGTAGTAGCCCTTGGGCGGCCTGAGCGAGGCCTGTCATCGACAGTTCCTGTATCTCTGTACCTCCTCCATGTCCGAACAACATCGCTTTGGTTCACTCTGAGACGCCTGGAAACTTCCCTTGTTGAGAGCCCTTCTTGACACAAAGTAACAATGCGGACGCGATCGAACTGCGGTATTGACCTTCTAGGCATGGTAGAACTACAGACAACATGAGCAGCGTACCTTCGTCCTGGTGGAATGACTGGAACTGATCGGCTGTCGTACCCCCTCCGTCTAATAGGCCCTGCTCATGCATGATTGTTTACATCTTTGAGCAGTTTTAGTGACATCTATGAACAGTCAAAGGGACTGTATCTTGGATACAATATACACAGTCAACGTCTATATGCCGGAGATCTGGGAACCGAGGTGATGCAAAACTTTTTTTGATGTGTGTATATATATTTGTATTTGAGTATAGCCGACACACCAAACTATTTGAATGAATTATTACATTGTATTGATTAACCATAATATCGCCACAGAGCAGCTTGTTTGTGTTCTTGGTGCTAAATACTTATTTACCTTAACATTACGTATGTGGAAGCTATTATTAACCATACAGAGTCGCATTATATTTAAAACTCTGGTAGTTAAAATACTTTTTTTTTCACTGGAGTGCAATTTTGCATACGTCCCCCTTAAATTGCATTTTGTGACTATTTTGAATCTAAATTACATTTTGTAAGTATTTTGTATCTAAATTGCATTTTGTAAATATTGTCAATTCAAATAACAGTACAGTAAGTATGTAGTTAGTTTTAGTTGTAAGTAGGTAGTTAGTATGTCTATTTGATATATGTCATTGTTCTATTAGACTGTGGTGTGTGAGTATGTCTGGTAGCAGTTGCATTGTTTATTAGTTATAGTTCATTGTTTCAGTAGACTGTGATGTGTGAGGGTGCATGTGAGTGTGCCTGGTGACAGACTGTTTTAGTGGTAGTATTTGTTGTTGGTAGAACTTTAGTATTTTTTCGTTAGTAGAATTTTGGTATTTAATTGTTAGTACGGTAGAAGGTTAGTATTTTTGTTAGTAGAATTGCTCTTTACTTATTCTGAAAGGGAGTAGCAGCCTTTCAGAATAAATCAATTCTTTACTAGTCTTATAGACGGTTAAGATATTGATAATATAAGCCAAATAATGGCTACACTGCGTCCTGCTGCACGGCTGAAAGCAACGGGAAACTACAGCCGTATGCTATTCCCGAGGATATGCACCTCTCTATGCATAATTACATGTGATGATGGCCTCGTCCCTTGTAAAATTTCAATCCGGAGGTAAACTAGTCCCCCGTTCGGATCTCCGGGTGGGGACTACTCGAGAGGGGGTTAACATCACAGAAGTGGCAAAGAGAAAATCTGACATTCTACGGATCGGAGCATGGAATGTTAGAAGTCTGCTAGGAAGTGGAAGGTTAGAAAACTTAGAAAGGGAAATGGATAGGTTGAGGTTGGATTTGGTTGGGATTAGTGAAATGCGCTGGCAGGAAGAACAGGACTTTTGGTCAGGAGACTATAGGGTCATTAGCACTAAATCAAACAATGGCCAAGCAGGGGTTGGCCTCATATTGAGTAGGAAACTTGGACAGCGGGTGGAATATTATGAGCAATATAGTGAACGGATTATTGTAGCAAAAATCAATACTAAACCTACCTGCACCACAGTGGTACAAGTCAATATGCCTACCAGTCAAGCTGATGATGAGGATGTTGAAAAGGTCTATGAAGAAATAGACGAAATTCTGAGGTATATCAAGGGTGATGAAAATGTTATAGTAATGGGAGATTGGAATGCTGTGGTAGGAAAAGGGAGGGAAGGGAAGATAGTAGGAGATTTCGGATTAGGTGAAAGGAATGATCGAGGAAGCAGGCTGGTAGAATTCTGCACCGAGCATGAATTGATCATAGCTAACACCTTATTCAATATCCACAATAGAAGAATATACACATGGATGAGACCAGGAGATACAGGGCGTTACCAAATCGACTTCATTATGGTCAAGCAGAGGTTTCGAAACCAGATTTTGGATTGTAAAACATATCCTGGTGCTGACATAAACTCTGACCACAATCTGGTTGTAATGAAATGCAGATTAAAGTTGAAGAAACTGAAGAAAAGTCAAAATCCAAAAAGGTGGGTTATAGACAGACTGAAAGAAAAAGATGTAAACGAAAGATTCAAGAAGAGTATAAAGGAAGGACTAATGAAAACCCCTAAACAAACTTCAATTGCAGACGAATGGGCACTTTTGAAGAATGAAATAACAAAATCCGCAGAAGAAAACATCGGAAGGAAAGAAAGAATAGGTAGAAAACCGTGGATCACTCAGGATATACTAGAATTGATGGATGAAAGGCGGAAACACAAGAATGTAAGAGATGAAAAGGGGAAAGCAGAATACAGATGTCTGAGAAATGAGGTTAACAAGAAGTGCAAGGAAGCGAAAGAAGAATGGTTGAAAGAGAAATGTGCAGGTATAGAATATTGTCTGAAATTAGGAAAAGTAGACACAGCTTATCGAAGGATTAAAAATACTTTTGGGGAAAAGAAGACTAAGTGCTGTAATATTAAGGACACAAATGGAAAGCCTCTGACAGATAGGGAAGAAAAGGTTGAGAGATGGAAAGCTTACATAGAGAGTTTGTATAAGGGAAAGGAGATTGAGAATCATGTAATGGAAAGGGAGGAGGAAATTGATGAGGATGCGAAAGGAGATTTAATATTGAGATCAGAATTTGATAGAGCTTTGGAAGACTTAAGCAGGAACAAAGCACCAGGCATACATGATATACCGATAGAGTTGCTACGCTGCATAGGCGATGAAGGTCTGATCAGGTTATTTCACTTGGTGTGTAGGATTTATGAGAAAGGCGAGGTACCCCCTGATTTCAAGAAGAATGTAATCATCCCTATACCAAAGAAAGTGGGAGCTGACAGATGTGAAGATTACCGTACAATCAGCTTGATTACTCATGCTTCAAAGATCCTGTCTAGAATAATTTACAAGAGGATTGAAAGCCAGATAGAAACGGAGTTGGGTGAAGACCAGTTTGGTTTCAGGAGAAATGTAGGAACAAGGGAAGCTGTACTAAGTCTTAGGCTGATTTTGGAAGGTAGAATAAGGAAAGATAAGAGAACGTTCATGGCTTTTGTAGACTTAGAAAAGGCTTTTGATAACGTTGATTGGACTAAATTGTTTGACATTTTGAAATCGATTGGAATAAAGTACAGGGATAGGAGGGTGATATACAATCTGTACAGAAACCAGACAGCAGTCATTCGAGTGGAAGGACATGAGAGAGAAGCTGGTATTCAGAAAGGTGTAAGGCAAGGCTGCAACATATCACCCATACTTTTCAATCTTTACATTGAACAAGCGCCACGCTCCAGACAAAGGCTTTCAAAAATGACTTCCTAATACCTAAATCTATATTCGATGTCAGCAGATTCCTTTTTTGTAGAAATGCTTTCTTTGCCTGAGCCAACCTACTTTTTATATCCTCCTTGCTTCGTCCATCACTGGTTATTCTGCTTCCTAAGTAACAGAAGTCTCCTACTTCCTTCAGCTTTTCACCTGCCAATTTGATCTCCATAGAGGTTTCTGATTTATTTCGGCTGCATTCCAGTATTTTTGTTTTACATTTATTAATTTTCATCACGAATTTGGCTACTGTTTGTATATACACACATCAAAAAAAGTTTTGCATCACCTCGGTTCCAAGAGTTCCGGAACCTTTAAATACAAAGGGAATAGAGATCAACACAAACAACATTTCAGCTCGTTTTATTGCTCATGAGACCCACACATTGCATGTTGTACCAGCATACAGCTAGACTTGCAGCATTTGTGGTCCAGATTGCAGTACACACCACTACCTCTAATACCCAGTAGCACGTCCTCTTGCATTGATGCATGCCTGTATTCGTCGTGGCATACTATCCACAAGTTCATCAAGACACTGTTGGTCCAAATTGTCCCACTCCTCAACGACAATTCGGCGTAAATCTCTCAGAGTGGTTGGTGGGTCAAGACGTCCATAAACAGCCCTTTTCAACATATCCCAGGCATGTTCGATAGGGTTCATGTCTGGCGAACATGCTGGCCACTGTAGTCGAGCGATGTCGTTATCTTGAAGGAACGCATTCACAAGATGTGCACGATGAGGTCGAGAATTGTCGTCCATGAAGACAAATGCCTCTCCAATATTCTGCCGATATGGTTGCACTTTGGGTCGGAGGATGTCATTCAGGTATCGTAAAGCCGTTTCGGAGCCTTCCATGACCACCAGTGGCGTACGTCGGCCCCACATAATGCCACCCCAAAACATCAGGGAACCACCACCTTGCTGCACTCGCTGGACAGTGTGTCTAAGACGTTCAGCCTGACCAGGGTGCCTCCAAACACGTCTCCGACGATTGTCTGGTTGAAGGCATATGCGACACTCATCGGTGAAGAGAACGTGATGCCAATTCTGTGGGGTCCATTCAGCATGTTGTTGGGCCCATCTGTACCGCGCTGCATGGTGTCGGGGTTGCAAAGCTGGACCTCGCCATGGACGTCGGGAGTGAAGTTGCGCATCATGCAGCCTATTGCGCACAGTTTGAGTTGAAACACGACGTCCTGTGGCTGAACGAAACGCATTATTCAACATGGTGGCATTGCTGTCAGGGTTCCTCCGAGCGGCAATCCGTAAGTAGCGGTCATCCACTACAGTAGTAGCCCTTGGGCGGCCTGAGCGAGGCCTGTCATCGACAGTTCCTGTATCTCTGTACCTCCTCCATGTCCGAACAACATCGCTTTGGTTCACTCTGAGACGCCTGGAAACTTCCCTTGTTGAGAGCCCTTCTTGACACAAAGTAACAATGCGGACGCGATCGAACTGCGGTATTGACCTTCTAGGCATGGTAGAACTACAGACAACATGAGCAGTGTACCTTCGTCCGGGTGGAATGACTGGAACTGATCGGCTGTCGTACCCCCTCCGTCTAATAGGCCCTGCTCATGCATGGTTGTTTACATATTTGAGCAGTTTTAGTGACATCTATGAACAGTCAAAGGGACTGTATCTTTGATACAATATACACAGTCAACGTCTATATGCCGGAGATCTGGGAACCGAGGTGATGCAAAACTTTTTTTGATGTGTATATATATATATATATCATTTTTGGGACTCTGAAATAACTTCATTATTTAATTGGTGAATTACCATGTTAAGATCTATGTAAGGATTTGCTTCAGTTTAATGGTAATTCGATATATGCCATGATCGCGCATGCGTAAGTATCGTGTATGAATTACAAACTATTTGAGAAACTTTTATGTGATATAAAGATATGTCACGCGAATCAGACTGTTGCATGAAGGACAAAGGGCATCCATTTTGTCGTGGAGATTTGTGAAACACTATATGAGAAAGATTTAAAGTTAACGCAAGGGCGTGTTATTAAGGGAACAGTGCTTGGAAAATATATTGTTGAAAACTGTATACAGAAGAAACGTGTGAATTGTAGACTATTCATCTTGAGTGAAATTTTTTATGAACATGGCAAACGCTGTAGAAATGTATAGGACTGCGACATGTATATTAGCTACGAGTGAGATGAGTGCGTGCTAAATATGCCGAGGGGAAATGTAGTCGAAATTATGCTTCAGGAGTGTTCTTGGTTGACCAGTATCAAGACACAAAGAGTGGAGGCACGATGACCATGGACATTTAGAAGGAAGAAAGACTACACAAATCGCACGAACTGAATAATAAATGATGGATAATATGAACGGAATCAACCAGAACTTTGATGGGCCAAGTTCAGAAGAGTGGAACGAGTAGATGCTCAAGAGCCAAGAAGATGTCGGGACTCGATCCAGCTAGACCCAGGGAGGCGAGCGAGGACTTGCGGGGACCGAGAGACGTGGCTGGGCGAACCTTCAGTTGGGGCTGATTGCCGGTCGACCAGCGAGGCGAGGAGATCTTGTTCGAAGCAGCCGAACCGGACTTGAGCGGGAGTCCCTAGTTCATTCTTCATAGCGTGGTGTTACATGCTAAGTGCTTCGATGAATCAACATGAAGCCTTCACAAAGTAAGATAAAAAGTTCATTTATATTATCAGTTCAGTAGTTGATAGATGTTTGAGCATGCCTGTAGGACCAATTCTCATTGTGATTTTTCACTGTTTTACCAATCTACGTTGAATGTTTATTGGACATTGTATTAAAACTATATGTGTGAATCGTCTCATCCGAAGGTAATGCTTATTGGGATTGGCGATCTTCCCTGTTAGTATTCATTTTAGAATATCGATTTATTTTGATAATGGTTAATGCCAGTTCTGATCTTTCGGATTGTTGGATTATTAGAAATTCTAGTTGATGAATTATTTTTACGTGTTTGAATCATGGAAGGATTTTCACGACGATAGATAACATCGATTGTGTTAACAATATTTCGAAAGTTTGATTATACGCCAAGGATTAAGGATTTTTATGGATGACATTGTCATGAAGTTGGGATTGAATCCTATTTAAGGATTATTTTTATTTTAAGGATTTTCATGTTTAGGAGTTTTCCTATTTCAGTTTTTACTGAAGATCGAAATTATTTTCATTCCAAGGATTTAAGGATTTTGGATAATCCTATTTTAAGGATTAAGGATTTTCATATAATCCCAGGATTGGGATCCTGAGTTTGGATTTTGTTAATTGTTTCATATTTTAATCGGATTTGAGTATTCTCCAATATTAAATATTTCTTTGGATTTTATTTTCAATTTTGTAGTTGAAGTTTATTTCCATTTAGTTGGATTTTCAGATGTGAGTTTCGAATCAGCTGTTGATATTCTTTAAAGAATCCTTAACATTGTCGATAGTTATTGAAGACTTATATAGTCAGTAATACGCTTTCATGGAACTGATACTGACAAACAGAAATTATTCCTAGTTGAGGAATAATATATTTTGATGTTATTAAAGCAAATATTTTTAGGATTTAAGGATGGAAGCTTGTCATAGCTATTGTTGACATTGTGAAGAAAGCATTGGTGCTTTAGTTCAGAAGCTATTATATTATCATTTATTGTAACGATACCGGTTATTTATTTATTTGGAACCTGAGAGCGTCGTATTAAAGAGATTGTGGGAATTATTATTATTGAGAGGAGGTATTAGGACGAACATGAAACTTGACTTTGGTCAGTTCATGGAGGCGAGGGCTGATGCCTTCTGATGCCTTGTCCTATGTATTGGTGTGACATTGTTTCATGATGAATAACTCCCGTGATGTGAACGGAGTATTGAAGGCCATGCAGAAATATGGCAGCGAAGCGATGTTTCCAGTATCGGCTTGAAAGGCCTGATGACTGTGGGAAGTTCCGCTTGTTGAATTAAAGAATGGTGGAATGATATTGCTTCGTATTAAGGGAGGCTTCTAGTAGGATGAAGTAGTCTGGAACAAAGGCTGTATTTGCAGGAAAGAATGAAACGAAATGTTGATTGGGGAATATGATGTGAGTGCGCCTCTATTGGTAGGCCTGAGTGGTCAGCTTTGCGGTACCGTAGCGAGTACAGTATGTGCCATAAGCGAGGTTCCTGGTATCTTATGGAAGCTTTATTAAGTATTAGTATATTTATTAACGTTGTTGAGACCAGTGAGGAGTGAATATTACCTTAGTCTGGGCTTAGTTGAATGGACTATTGGCCCTTATTGTAACTGTAAAACACATGATTTTGACATGATGTTAGTGGAAGATTATAAGACTTTGTTGAGCCATTTTATAACACCTAAATAATGGCATTTAAGTGATAACCTTTTGGTAGAATAGGTTGACGGTTGTACATAGTCAGTAATTATGTTTTCATTGTTTATTAATTAATATTTAGATATATTGGTTCATTTGGAGAGGACGACAGGTTTCAGGATCTGAACATGTATAGAGTTCAACGTTGCGGTTGTAATGATGACAGGCCATCGTCATTAGGGTCATTTTCATCGAGTCACTTAATCTATATTTTTATTTCCGTCGATCCTGAACACCTGGGCATAGCATAATAATGCCCTTTTACGTTAGTTTGTTTCGCCTATGCAGGCATATATGTATATTTATATAATGTTTATTGGCGTTTTGAAGTTAGTCGTAACGTGTTTCTTATTTGGGTTGTTACTAAGAATCTGTAGAGACAGATGGGTAGAGTTTGGTAAATAAATGCGGGCACGTGTTTACGACTGCGTGCAATGTTTCTTAAGAATTTGCCGTTATGATTTATCGTACTGGGGGTTTGATGTAAATATTATGGTCAAGATATTGAAGCAATGCCTATTAACCCACTTCATTTTCCTAGGTGACCCGAGATTTATAGAGTTCTCTACCTCTCCTTTTTGATTAGTTGCTTTTGGTCCCTGTGAGGACAGACCATAGTATTTATTTATGTATGGGTTAACCCTTATATGTTCCTAGTTTTCAGTGTGTGATATGCTAGCTGTGACGGTAAATATTTTTAGCCGGGGTGCTGCTGTTTACAACGATCCATTATCATCTTGGAGATTCTGGCTGTCATATCACTGGTGAATCGGGCACAGTATCAGAAACCTATGTAACATTTTGGGTCTAATTTTATGCTCTAATGCCGCTGCTGTTACGGGAGATTTTGAATCTTTACCTTATGACGAAAGGTATAACGCGTAATATATTGTGTGTAATATCTACTAGAATCGAAGTTTTATACTCTCCGTTAAGGTGTGTTCTACTACTGATATGATGACGTTTATGTTTTATTAATCATAATGTCCTTATACTGCATTTTGTATTGCCGACAGTGCCTACATCTACCAGCTGTCTTTTGTATTACAAATCAGAAATACAGTAACTTTTGCGTGATAATGCAGATTGTTCTATGAATAATATTTCCTTCTGTTATTCGGGGTTAGGTCTATTGTAATTGGTAATTATACTGCTCTATGACTATGCTAATTTGTAATGGAACCGGATGTTAAACTATGAATTTTGTTGATAACATGTCAATAACATACGGCAATTAAACTACGAATATATATTATTATGCGATAATTTTCTACAAGAACCAAACAGTATGTATCTTTCTGTAACATATAAAGACACCTCCCAGGCAACGCCGGGTACAATAGCTAGTAATTATACTGAATCTACTTGGGTAACTGATGGTTGTCATCTTGTCGTTCTACAACGAACAAGAAGATCCGAATGTTCAATAAATCACCAATATGGGTAAGCTAAGTTATGCTGGTGTCACGCTAACATTTATCGTTACGTTACCAAGCCAGCTAACCCTTATCTGAAATGTACTTCAGAGTGACACAAATTTCAAAAATCAAAATGCCAATGCTAGTGGCGACTTACTACATAAATGAATCCAAGAACAAATACAAAATTCAAATTGCACTGCTAAAATGTGCATCATTTGTGCCCTTCGAGCACGAGCATGCATTGTTTGTGCGTCAAAATAGGAGGAAATCTTTATGATGGTGACTGCGAATGTTAAAGCATGTCTCATGTCACATTGATGCGCCCTGACCGTGATTTACAATTGTTTTCACGTCAGGTGATCCGTCGTCTCTAATATTGGGTTATGTCAATCAAGAAAACTAGCTAAATGCAAAGAAGATAACAAGTCAGATTTTCAGATTTTCATTTAGGCAAATCAGAGTTATTTAGTTTCTGGTTTAGACAAAAACCAACAATTGATTGATATTTAGATTCTTGCACTACGGTTTGTATTAGCCCTTCACTACTACTGAGTTTAGTTTTCAGTTATAGGGGGCGTTGTGGAGCCGCGTCAATCTGTTGGCCTCACACCAAGGTGGACCGTGTTCGTTCCCGGTCCATGCATGTGAGATTATTTAAGTGAAATGCAATGTCTTGTGGTTCGGATTCCACGTAAAAAGCAGGTCCCATGGCTCATGATCGCATAATTAACGATCACGTAAAGCTAATAGCTTTTTCAATTGTACGTTAATACGCCGCAAACGTAGCAAAAAAGACCATCAAATATTCCCGATAATGTAACCTCAATCCAAGTATCTGCACCCTTAAGCTCTGTCTCATAATTCCAGAACAATATCATATTCAAAACACTTCATTATTCTTGGCAAATGAGGTACCATCCCATCATTTCCATAATCATATAACATTGCTAGAGTGAACTTGTCGGCTTACATGCTGTCTCAGCAGACACAAAATATCGCTACCTCATAATTATCTTATTGCCAACTGCAAATCAGAGTGGTCAGCAGACGCAATTATCACGTGTTCAAATTCTCATCAATATGCCTGAAAATCATCACTGCCGGCTGCCTGTTGCTGTGCTATCATATTTCAAACATATACGAGCGAAAACAAAAATGCTGTTTATCCAGCGTTCTCGTAAAGAATGTTCTACCTGAAGAAGTTGATTTCATGAAAATGCAACTTATTTCAATGGGCACCATGTTGCGACTTCCAGAAAATGTTGACATAAATCTTCGCGTTTAACATCCCGCAGACCCCTAAACCACCGTCAGTTGAAAAGTGTATATATAATATATATTTATTACTTCCTTGTGGACACGATAACTACCTTCATTATGCACTAATCACGTTAAAGTTTTATACAGAAAATATACCCATTCCAAGTCTCGGGCGAGTTCGTTAAAGGGAAATATCGCATTCAGGGGTTGGAAATGGGGGGCCTTTTTAGAAAAAGTGAAATATCGCTGTAACTTTCTTTGTGTGAGAGAAATCGAATCAATTCAAAGTTATACTCTTCTTCGGATAGACTAAGGGCCAAAAACTTACCTCCATAGTGTGCCCGTCAGACAGGAACGTTCAGGGTACCACAACCGCAGATGGCATCCCAGGCGCCTCCATCCTCCAAACACACACACACTGAGAGGATCGGATGTATTCCTCAGGCCATCACCAGCACGAGACTGATAACCCGGGCGTATCAGGTATATCGGGGTGGGGGATGTCATAGACATGCCCGAGGAAACACACCCCAAAACTAAAGCTAGCAATAATGAGATCCAGGCTTAGGTAAAGTTCGTAAAAATGTATTCAATTCAATCGCAAATCCCTATCCTGGTTTTGGAGGGTAGAACATCGGCTAGTCGGCAAAGCTATGTTTTGCCTCACAAGGCTGAGTGTACCCTGTTCCAGTCCTGAGACCAGAATTAAATTTCTTGGCAGAGTCAGGAATTGAGTCCAGGCCTAGGCGGCAACAGCCAAGATTACTAGCCGCTACACCACAGGGTGAATATGAATGTTACATTAGTTGCTGTTGTTTCATTTGAGGGGACTTTGACATCGTGATCATTTAGTCCCGTGTACTTGGTTGAGTGTGGAATTTGTCTGATAACCTGTATGATTGTCATGGCTGTATTAGTCTGTGTATTTGAAATTCAGATAAGGACTGGGAAAGAGGCGGCCAAGGCCTTCAGTTAAGATATATTCCGGCGTTTGCCTGGAGTAGAAGAGGGAAACCACCGAAAACCTCTTCCAAGATGGCTGAGTTAGGAATCAAACTCAGCTCCTCTCCTCAGTTTTGCCTCACAAGGATGAGTGTACCCCGTTCCATTCCTGAGACCAGAATCAAATTTCTTGACAGAGCCAGGAATTGAATCCAGGCCTAGGCAGTGTCAGTCAAGATTACTAGCCGCTACACCACGAGGTGGACAATAAAAGACTGGTCTTGATTGTTCATGATCAATCAATAATTACCTAATAATAATAATTAAAATTATAATTTATTATAATAACAATAATAATACATATAACATTTAGCAACGTTACACGACCGACCTCACCCTATGACGTCATCGACAGTCTCAGGGTGTGGCGGCCATCCTACACATTAGCCCCTGGCCCAGCTAAGACTCTCCCTCCATAAGAATAACATAGGGGAGTTGCGCGCGGCAGCCATCTTGCAGATTAGCCCCTGCGCCTGCTATGACTCTCCCTCCCATAAGAATAACATAGGAGAGTTGCGCGCGGCGACCATCTTGCACATTAGCCCCTGCGCCAGGACTGGCCTATATATCCTACTGGTTCGAATGCGTAGTTGGTAGCATGCTGAGCTTCTATGCCCAAGATCGCGGGTTCAAACCCAGCCGAAGTCGTTGGATTTTTCAGAGCGTTAAAAATCCCTCAGTATGCCTTCCTTCGGACGGGAAGTAAAGATTTACTGTATGTCATGTAAAAAGTCCTTGCACTAACTATAACTGTAAAGTTAAATTTGTATGTTAGATTTCATTAACGCTTTATTAAGTTCCAACGTTCGCCACAAGGTACTGGTTGCGGTGTCATCTGGTAGCCAAATCCACAGCTAGGTGTCGTTGATGGTAGCTTTTGGTAGCAAAAGTAGGAACTACTTGAAATTGATCGTCTGCAGTCCTTACCTCAATTATAGATAAAACACACTAATACAGCCATCACAATTACCACCAGACAGATTCTCCAAAACCCAAAGTACACGGGGCTACATGACCGCGTTGTCGCAGCTCCTAAATTTCTTGTGGACACGATAACTACTGCCAATTCCCACCAATCACTTTCAAACTTATACATCAAATAAAATCAATCTAAATGTCGGTTGAGTATGTTATTGTGCAACATTGCGCCAAGGGGGGTAGATATAGTGGGTCTGTTTCAAAAGCTGAAATATGGCTTTCACTTTCAATATGTGAAAAATCGAATCCATTCAATGTTCATACAATTCTTCGCATAAGGACCAAAAACTTATATCCGAAAATTTTCTCATAGCCCAGACCATTAATCAAGGGTTTGCGGAAAATGGAGCTTTTTAGAACAAAAATTTACTCCACCCTTAATACGCACATATTGAAAACCGTTTAGTAAGGTCAATAGTCTTCTAAAAATTACCTAAAACTTTTGTCTGGGAGAGTGAACTCTGTTGGTCATTGAAATAACTACTTGTAAAACTCCAGTGCCGGTTTTCAGCAAATATGATATAATGATTTTTTTTTTCACACCCAAGAACCACAACTTAAAAATGATTTACTTTAGGAATATCTTTAAGGGGCCTCCAAATCTTGAACTAAACCGTAAGTGATATACATTCCACATAGCCACATGGCTGACTACGTGTCTGCCGGGAGAACAGTGAACTCTGTTGGTCATTGTAAAACTGCAGTGCCAAATCCTGACCGGTTTTCAGCAAATATGATATAATGAATATTTTCACACCAAACAACGACAACTTGAAGATGATTTATTGTAGGAATATCATTATTTGGGCCTCCAAAGCTTGAAGTAATTCTGTATGCGATATAGATTCCACATAGCCTCATGGCCGACAGTACTTCGAGTGCTTACATTAAACACAGCAAAAGTATAAATCATAATTGTTTTCAGCAAATATGATATAATGAATATTTTCACACCAATAAATGACAATTTGAAGATGTTGTATTGTAGGAATATCTGTAATGGGGCCTCCAAACCATGACGTAAACCGTAAACGATTTACATTCCACATAGCCACATGGTCGACAATACCAATCATCGCCACCGAGCGCGCTCATTGTTTCCGTCCCATCCATTTTCGTTTCATTATTCAAAATCACCCGCACAAAAAATATACAGATACCGAGTGGAAAGATGTTTCACATCAATAATACAAAAACCAAACTTATCTTATATACTATAATCTTCAATGAACCACAGTTTCCTAGAAATACTTTAACATAATATTACAACTCAAATTCATTTGACAAGTTGACACTAATTTACTTTCAGTCACTTGCTAATACCAGCTGAATGGCAACTGACTAGTGGTATATTTTATAGCGTAATTGAGGGAGGAATGTGCTGCGCCTGTCTCACCAACACTCTTCGCTGACTAACTGAACTGTTGACCACTTTTATCATTCTCTAAGTGGTTAATACTGTGTATTACCACCGCGGGGGATACATTTCAAGACATAACCCTATAAATAAGACATTAGATTACGCTAAAACCCAAGCATCGGGATATGAACAGCTCCAGTTGATCACGTCCCCGCTAAACATGTTTACCAGGCCTAGCCATCAACCATTCGCATCCACATAGAAACAAAATCACTACAACTAGGCAATCATTTGATCCACGACACAAGGGTAAAATCAAGACTGGCAAAGTTTAATTGTGAAGGCTATGCCATTTCTTTAACATAATAATTAATGACGTATCGTGACGCACACTTCCCGAACGTTATCAGATACCCGAAACTCGTAGGATATCCATATTCTTGGCATCGGAAATTAATTTAGGAAATACTTTGTACGTAATGTGAACATGCTGGATTGCAAATACAAGTCGAAAATTTGTAATACTACTTTGGAGGAAGGTGACTTAAGTCGTTGCGTTGGGAAAAGTGAACATTTAGAATAAACGGTTGTAATCAGAAAGTGGAGCACTCAGTTTAAGTAAATCCGTCATCTCCACACAATCGGTGTAGCCTTTAATTCTGTATTCTGTATTCTCATAATTGAAGAGTAGAAACGCGCTCAGTTCCTCGTATTTGAGGAAAACGTTCATAGTTATGGTACTGCTCAAAGTCCACTATTTAACTATACACTTTACACTATTCAATACGATTGTACCCAAAATGTAATGAGTGTTATTCCCTAAAATTGAAAAAAATTACATCAGATTGAATAATTCCTTGTCAACAAAGGTTTAGAAAAGGAGATATCCCACAGCGCTGGAGGCTCTCCAAGGTTAAAATTCTCTGCAAGGAGAAAGGAAACACAGAAGATCTCAATTCCTTTCAAGGTATCGCACTAAAGAACAACGGTTTCAAAGTGTTCACTAAAATCCTTTGTAATAGATTGATCAAGTTGTTTGATAACGCTATCCCTAACTTCAATTTTGGCTTAGGAAGGAGAAGATCAACTCTCCATGCAGTAAGGCATTTATTGACTGACATAGATTAAACCTTAAGAAAGGAAAGGGAAAATTCCTCGTACTTTTCATACACAATAATAGGCTTCCGACTAGCTGGATAGAGAAGTACTAACCACGAAATTAGAGCGCTTCATAGGACTGAAAGCTATCTAGCCATACTAATCAGAAACTTACAATCTGACACAAGAGTGGTCATAGATGATGGCTTTCCTACAGCCAGTGTCATAACCCAAACGAACCGAGTACTACAGGGTGACCCCATGAGTCCCGTATTATTCAATATCGTAACAGCCAATGTGACAAGAATCCCTCAAGGGATGGATAAGAAAGTCGTCGTATACATATATGCCGAAGACATTGTCATAAAAGGATCAATCCTGAAGGATTTCCAAGATGCGATCGATCGACTCTCGGGATGAGTTATGGAAAATTAGATAACAATCAACACAAAGAAGACAGTCCAAAAGGAAGCTTGTAGTTTAACGTGACCGTTGATCTTGAGATCATGAGCCACGGGACCTCCTTTTTACGTGGAATCCGAACCACAGGACATGGCATTTCACTTCGAAAATCGCACATGCATTGACCGGGAATCGAACCCGGACCGCCTTGGTGAAAGGCATACAGCTAGACCGCTGAGCCACCACGCCCGTGACAGAAGACAGTCCAAATGGCGTTCCAGAATGGGGTGACTCCATGAGTCCCGTATTATTCAATATCGTAACAGCCAATGTGACAAGAATCCCTCAAGGGATGGATAAGAAAGTCGTCGTATACATGTATGCTGAAGACATTGTCATAAAAGGATCAATCCTGAAGGATTTCCAAGATGCGATCGATCGACTCTCGGGATGAATAATGGAAAATTAGATAACAATCAACACAAAAAAGGCAGTCCAAATGGCGTTCCAGAAAGGAGGAAGTAATGCATTGCAAGGCCAATTGTACATAGGAGGAAACAAATTAGCCATTTTTAATCAGTTCAAATATATGGGCATTTGCCATCGAACGACAAGGACCACCTTCTCTTTTCATGTTAGAGAAAATACGTTAGCAGCGTTTAGAGCTGTGAAAGCCCGAGAAACTGACCGTGAGCACCGCAATGAAACTCATTCGAGTAAAAATAATACCGATTTTGAATTATGGAATTGAGCTTATATGGGATCAATTAAAACTGAGTTATCTAGATACTCTAGATATTCTTTCCTCAGAAGAACACTTGGTGTCTCGAAATTCTCTCGATCAAGACTCTTATATGTATTTATGACTATCTGATACAAGGGATCAGAAATAGAATATTTCTGTCATTAACGACCGCTTTACAAGACAATACAAGCAGGCGAGAACAAAAAGGAGCAGTCATTTGGTGATAATTTTGCAGTACAGACTAATTACGAGTTGAGAGATGATGTCACCAGGTTTGCACGTCATGTGGTCTGCACCAAAAAGAGATATCATGAACCTTGTGATGCTATAATCACCATTATAGCATTTCACCAACCATCATATAGATTACAACTAACATACACCGACAAGTTACATTATCAATACTGCAACTAAATATGTGTACATATTGTAAATATTTTCACCAGTATTTTCAAACCTAGATTGTATAGCCTAAGTGTAATGGATGTGAAGATGATTGCTTGACGATTGAAACTGGTCATCCTAGTGTATTCATTAATCTCAAGTAATTTTTTTTCAGGATTAAGGTATAACCCAACTTTTTTGAGTACATTCGTGTTGACCGACTGAAAAGTACCAAAGTTTTGTTTATTTTAGTAACAGAGGATAACTGAAAAGTTATGAGTAATTGTACGTCGTAAGTGATTTTAATATTGTAATGTTAGTGGCTACTTAATTAGTACTAGCAATAGAAATTATCCACTGAAACCTGCTTATCTCCTACAGGTCAGAAAACACCCCAGCAAATGATACACTCGGAGCACCACTTTTACAAAATGGTAACAGAAACATGACAGGCTTGGGTGAGATCAGGGAACAAATCTTAACTGATAGAGGCGTGAAGCCACATTCATGTAGTACATGTGGAAGAAACTTTACTTCCAAAGGAAAACTGAGGGTTCATGTGATCACTCATAGTGGCCTAAAGCCATATTCATGTAGTACATGCGGAGCAAACTTCACAACAAAGGGAAGTTGCAAGGTACACATGCTCATTCATAGTGGTTTAAAGCCATATTCATGTATTATATGCAGAGTTAACTTTACTCAGAAGAAAGGTATGACCTCACACATGCGTACTCATAGTGGTTTAAAGCCATATTCATGTGTTACATGCGGAGCAAACTTCACAAGGAAGGCTAGTTTGGAGACACACATGCACATTCATAGTGGTTTTAAACCATATTCATGTGATACATGCGGTGAAAACTTAACGAGGAAAGGAAGTTTAAAGGAACACATGCTCATTCATAGTAGCATTAAGGCATACTCATGTACTTTATGCAGAGCAAACTTTACTCAGAAGGGTGGTTTGAACAAACACATGCGGATTCATAGGGGTTTACAGCCATATTTATGTACTATATGTAGAGCAAAGTTTACTCAGAAGGGACATTTGAATAATCACATGTGCATTCATAGTGGGTTAAAGCCATACTCATGTGTAACATGCGGAGCAAACTTCAAATTGAAGGGGAATTGGAAGACGCACATGGTCAGTCATACTGTTTCAAAACCGTATTCATGTGGTACATGTGGGGCAAAATTTAAATTGAAGGGACATTTAACGATGCACATACTCATTCATAGTAACGTTAAGGCATACTCATGTACTATATGCAGGGCAAACTTTACTCAGAAGGCAAGTTTGAACTCGCACATGCGTATTCATAGTGGTTTAAAGGCATATTCATGTGTTATATGCGGAGCAAACTTCACATTGAAGGGAAATTTGACGACGCACATGCGCATTCATAGTGGTTTATAGGCATATTCATCATGTACGTGGGGATCAAACTTTCCTACGAAGAAAAATTTGAAGAGACACATTCGCTTGTATAGTGGTCTAACGCCATATTCACGTGATACATGCGGAGCAAAGGTGACTGTGAAGCGAAATTTGAAAAGCACGTACGCATTCATAGTGGTTTAAGGGCTTATTTATAGAGTACGTGTTAAGCAAATTTTTACTCTGAAGGAAAGTTTGAAGACACACATGATCATTCATATTGGTTTCAAGGCATATTCATGTAGTACGTGCTGGTGAAACTTTACAGTGATGGGGGGGGAGGGGGTATTTGATGACACTCTCGCGTATTCATAGTGGTCCAATGCCATATCCATGTACTTCATGCGGAGCAAGCTTTTTGCAAAGGATTTCTTGGAAGAACTTGTGCTGATCCATAC
Organism: Meconema thalassinum; assembly: GCA_946902985.2. NCBI lineage: Eukaryota > Metazoa > Arthropoda > Insecta > Orthoptera > Tettigoniidae > Meconema > Meconema thalassinum. The sequence goes on from OX336397.1 coordinate 152,929,750, forward strand.
TGGTGAAAATGCGCAGTCGTAAATTACATGCGGAACAAACTGGAGATTGGCAAGTTAATTTTCTCAAATGAAGTTAAAAAAATGTGCATACATGTAGACAAAGCTTTTCTATGAATCTAAATTTTGTGACACGCATGCTTATTCAAGCAGTTTATATGGAGCAACTTTTCTGGGAAAGTTCGTTGAAGAGACACCTTCTAATTCATAGTGGGCTGAAACAATGATCGTTAGGTACACCCGGAGCTAACTTTACTGTGCTAAGTTATTTAGATAGACTCATGCTGATTAATTGTGTCCAAATGTGCGCTAATGTAGTTAATGCAGAGCAATAATTACAGGGATAGGATCTTTGAAGTCACATGCTAGTTCATATGGCCTGAAGCTACTCACGGAAACCCAACGATCTCTTATAATACTGTCTGTCTACGCAACTCTCATGCAGTTACGTTTCATGCCCTACAACAATTTATACTGTATACTAGCAGGTACCCGCGGTTTCGCTCGCGATCAAGACAATGGGGACGATGCATTATTGCTGATAATAGGTCTATTCTATTACAGCAATCTCGGCTACAGATGGGTCCATTCTAATTCTGAAAATTCTGATACATACAGTATATTGACATGAGCAGCAAAGTGGGAATTTTATAGAGTTGTGAAAGTCTGCAGGGTATGATGTTACATTATGTGAACACATTTTAGAATTACGTTTTTTGTTTTGCCATCTTCTGCTGAGACATAACGATTTTGTAGTCCGGATACTCGTGAGCATGCCACATACTGTTGTCCATGGAAAAAAATGATTTTGTCTAATTGTACACCTGCTGCTGTTAAGTGTGTATCATTGCGTTTTGTTAATAGAAATTGGGAATATTGTATGAAGAGGGAACACACTGGAATGGCAAGTATGGGGAATTAAAAGTATTTTTCCTTAAGCTATTCTGGGTGTAATTTTGCCACACATATTGATGATTTGAACGTCAACATTTCGCTGTTAATAGAACTATAGTAAAATATCTCTCACCTTGGCCGCTGATGTACATTATGCAGTCTCTTTCAGTGTTACATCCCACGGACTGAAATTCTCCAACAACCCTTGTGCCTCACATAGCTCTCTAAATAATTGCTATTCCCGATTGTTGTTGTCGAGTCTTCAGTTTTTTTGACTGGTTTGATGCAGCCTTCCATGTCTCCCTCTCCTGAGCTAATCGCGTCATCTCTACATAGCTACCACTCCCTACTACCGAGGCAATCTGTTTAACTCTGGTCTACCCCTACAGATCTTGTCCTCGGCCCTTCCATCCATAACTAGGCTTGCTATTCCCGGGTGTCTTAATATGTGTTGTACCAACCTATCTTTTATCTTCATTAGAAGTCGCCAGAAACATCTCTCCTCACCCACTCGTCTTAATAGCACTTCATTTGTTACCCTATCTACCCATCTGATCATCATTCTCCTGTAACACCACATTTCAAACGCGTCAATTGTCCTCTTTTCTGCTGCACCATTAGTCCAAGTTTCATTTCCTTATAGTGTCACGCTCCAGACAAAAGCTTCCAAAAATAACTTCCTAATACCTAAATGTATATTCGATGTCAACATATTCCTTTTCTGTAGAAATGCTTTTTTTTGCCTGAGCCATCCTGCTTTTTATATCCTCTTTGCTTCGTCCATCACTGGTTATTTTGCTTCCTAAGTAACAGAAGTCTCCTACTTTCCGTAGCGTTTCACCTGCCAATTTTGTGTCCATGGAGGTTTCTGATTAATTTCGGCTGTTGTTCAATAATTTTGTTTTGCATTTATTGATATTCATGATGAATTATTTCCTCAAGACGGAGTCCATACCCTTCAAAAACTCGTTCAAATCCTCTGGCGTATCGGCCAAGATGACGATGTCATCAGCAAATCTCAAAGATGAAATTATTTCTCCTTGAATCTTCGCTCCCACATTAATTTTTTCTCCAATTTCTTGATTATTGTGTTTTTAGAGATCTTTGAAAAGCGTTGCCCTCGCACATGGTGTAGATGCATTGTCGAAGGGAAACATTCCATGTTACGAACATGGGCCGCATAATCTTTACCGAAAGCCTATCTCGAACAGCAGTTCTTTGAACTGAGATTTGCCAACATTTTATTGTATCTTTCCACGTGGCATATCTCTGTACCTCAACATACTGAAGAGTGCTTTAAAAATCATGTCTTGTTTAAATTTTGGAAAAGGTAGTGAGTGTGGTTTTTGCCGGAGTGGATACTCGCTCGTAGAAATTCTTTTTAGTAAAATAGACTGGTTCACAATATTGTACATGCACATTGAGGTACATGACGGCGGGATGGCTTAAGTGTTACGGAAACGGCAATAGCCAACACAGAGCTTCGTTGCTACTGAAATAACGACCGTTCTTAACCATACGGGATTTTTGAGCCCAGTGTTTATGAAATTCAACGTAGCTATATCGCTACCTTTATTTAGTAGCCGCTACTGTAATGTTTAAAAATTAAAAGTGGAATTAGAAGGCGCTTTCCGTATTTTTTACCCCTGGCACTACAGACCACGAACGGCCTATGCCTATCATGCCGCCGCTTCCCAGCCATTTGGCCTGCAGATATTGTGGTGACGCGTGGTAAGTGCATCGTGTCCGCTCGGCCGTTAATCTTGTTCTTCGTGACCGGGGAGCTGCCTCGCTATCAGACAGCTACTCAATTGTCCTCACGAAGCTGAGTGCACTCCGTTGCAGCCGTCACGTCAGAGTCTAAAATCTCTGACGGAGCCGAGAATCGAATCCGGGGCCTCCGGATGTTAGGTAGGCGCGCTATCTTGAAAAAGATAATAAATGGATTGGCATTGCCTCCTACAGGGATATATAGAAAATCGGGTGTCGTACCTTGAGGTTCAGTTGCCATGGAAACGGATTTGCCATTAGTTCATCAGTTTATCAGAGTGAAGGTAGTCTTCTGCGAATATCTTTGAAACTGTTGGTTTTAGGGCCTTCAAATGTGGTTTTCGGTGTCCCGTAGGGACCCGAGTATTGTTTCTTGCATCGAGAGGCGTAAATGAGCTTTTTCCGGTCTTTATGCAACAACTTCGATATTTTGTCCCGGTTGAGTATTTTTTGGTGACTTTTCAGTTATGTTGCTCGTTCCACGGGAACTCGGATTTTTCCGGATCAAGGGCAGCCTATATGTTATCCCAGGGTATAAGCTGTCTCCATTTCAAATTTCATCCAAATCCGTCCAACCGTTTTAGTGTCAAGAGGTAACAAACTAACACACAGACAGACAGACTTTCACAATTATAATATATATGTATATAGGGATATTAAAAGAAATGTATTTCGAAATTATAAATATAACTAATTACATAAGCAATCACGGTTATATTTTCTGTCTACAAGAAACATTTTTCGGCAACTGTTGTTGCAGTCCTCTGAATAATTTTAAAATTACAACCGTCATTTATATTTTAGAGACACATTTTTGTGATGCGTTTTCCATAGATGTCATTATATCCACTATATTATCGTTATGTTATTTTTATACGGATATCCGCGTACCTTCAACTGGTATAAATATTGAACAATTGTTGAATGTAATTTCTTGGTCTGAAAGGCTTTATTATTTTATTTTTAAAGGATATAATGTAAACTCCTGTTGAAGCCTTGCTAAAAATTACTTCTTTTTCGTCGCGCAAGTGTCTCCTAGGAGCGCGTGTTATCAACGATGGTTGGTCTTTCTTTTAGCCCTGTTTTCCTCTACACTCAACGAATGAATTTCTCGTTGCATGGACCACATATGGTGGTTAGACCCTACCTCTTTGTCCTCAACATTCCGTGTAAATGCAATTATCTTGTTTTTAGTTTGGTCTATTACATTTGGCGATCTTTCTCAGTCTGTTTGAACCAATATGATCTGGTTGTTTTGTTCTTCTGGTATGTGTGAATTTGATAAGTTACTGTAATCTCTTAGGGTCCATTCTTTCAAAGTGCCCCATCAATTGGATTCGTTGCAGACGTATTGCGTCTGGGAGTTTGGAGATACTATTATATTGTAACCTTCAATCCATGATATGGAATTGAATTTGTAGAAAGATAGCAATATAACTGAAATATAAAATCAGTCGGCCATTTGCCGCCTTCCGGGCTGTAAATGAGAATCACCTTGGCAGGGATTCATGTCTCGGGATTATCAGAAATACTACAAGAAACAAGAAATACAATGGATGGATTTGTAAGTAAGAACAAATTATTCAATAACTGAATAAATGACGGTAACAAACTATTCCTCTGCAACATACACAATACTTCATTACAAACGACCATCATCGAAAACTCTAGTATTTGTGATCCTCAAACTGATTGAATTGGTCGTTTCACACACAGATATTTATTATATTTATTCTGCCATCATTTACTTTGTTCCGACAATATTTACTTTACTTACCACCATTTCTCAGAATTAGCAACATTGGTTATTTAAGTTGAAATTGTATATAAAATTATATAATTGTTTATAATATGTCTTTTGAAATTGATTGTAAAATATGTCATTGTTTATGATAATAATATTCTTTGTAATTCTTTATAAAATTTGTAATTGATTAAAAAATTTCAATTTATAATAAAATGTTGTACCTGTTTATAAAATTTGTCGTTGTTTGTCAAATTCGAGATTGTTTATATTTTTTGTAATTGTTTACTAAATATCTAATTCTTTATAAAATTAATTTAGATTAGAAATGTTGATAAAAATTGACAATTGATTACAACATTAACATTTATTTTATCAAATGTCTATACTATTAGTATTGGCATTTATTATAACATTTGCATTTATTTAGTTGAACAAAAATTACTTATTAAAACTATAATTGTTTCCAACATTATCATCTAGATTTAGATTTGGTGATTGATCATTGGCATTGACAATTCTTATAACATTGGCAATTATTTCTACAATTTTTAATAATTAAATGTATTGGCAATTTATTATCGATTGAACGGGCGACGTTTATTTTTTTTGGACAACCGAAACTTGTCCATAATGAGTACTAGTACATTTCTTATTAATGCGGCTTGGTCCCTAGTTACATTAGTGTTTAATATTACAGTACAACTTTATGATCTCTGTCCTCTAAGGCAATTATTTACGCATATAACGGTATAAGGACTAAACCTAAATATCCTGAATTTTGAACGTAGATTTCTTAGCACCATATCAATAAAATACACACTGATCACAAGATACCTTTTATTGTTTCCCTAACACACATTAATTAAATTCATGTAAAATATTTTCTCACGCTAGACGGAAAATTCGCCTGGCATTAAACATCTATCGATTTACGTTAAACAAGGTCAAATACCTCCATGTTTTAAATACCAGCTTGGGGGTATACTCATATTACGACGACATGGACCAAAACAAAACTGTAAATCTAGAATCCATTATTTCAATCACTCGAAGGAAAACTCAATGCCGTATATTCCGAACTCTTCAGTTACTCCATTATACAACTTGACTGTTCTACAATAACAAAGGTTAGATATTCTACCATGTTAAATCCCAGAATGTGGTAGATACAACCGGGGTGGTGTGTGGCACTTGCCTAGTGGTGCTGGTGAAGTATTACTTCTGAGTACTGTTTTTACCTAGCGAGTTTAAAGTGCATTTTCATTACACGCGAGGGAACCTATTGAACGGATTCACCACCGTATTTAATTTTCCTCAAAAACGGCCACTACGGTCCTTGTAGAACGACTAGTCGTATATTTGATTCACGAGCCCCGTGTACATGGGTGTGTGTAGATTTTGCTGATAACCTGCTTCATTGTGATGCCGGATCAAGTGTGTTGTAATTGTTGTAATTTTTAATTTTGGTAGGATTTGGGCAGGAAGTTGCCGTGGCTGTTTCATTCAGTAAAGATAGCTTTGAAGTCAGCACAAAAACAAGTAGTTCCGTGAAGAACTAAATCCTATTTTCATATACTCTACTATGATACTAATTGCCTCTATCAACATACAAAATTTCAGTTTGATTGCTGTATAAGATTCGTAGGTATTGAGAACCATCTAAATATTTCGGATGGTCGCTTTGTTGCATTTTATATAATTGTAGGTCTTAGAGTAATGTACTATTACATGAAAGTTATTGTGCAGGTGTAGTATTTAAACTTCAATCGCATCATTAGGACAGAAAAAATAAAAACGATATTTAAAATTTCGTATAGCTGTCATCTTGTGGTTATGCAAACAATTGAAATAAATTAGATGCCAGTGAATTAAAACTTTTAATGTATACGAATTTACCGTACCAAGTTTCACTGCACTCGGATGGTTAAATCGCGAGAAACTTCCATTTAAATAAGTAAAATTCGTGCCGCCGCCATGTTGGATTTGTGCCCAACAGGTTATTGAAAGTCCCATAGGTGAACTCAGATTATAGTCTCTATGAACATATGAAATTTCAGTTTGATTGCTGTAATAGATTCGTAGATATTGAGAACCGTGTAAATATTTCGGTTGGGTGCCATGTTGGAATGTTATATGTATAGGCCATAGAGTTATGTACCATTAAATGAAAATTGTTGCGTAGGTTCATTATTCAAACTTTCTCTCCGATCACAGGATTACGACACAAGAAACAAAAATTTAATTTTAAGATTTCGCAGAGCCGTCATCTTGAGAATATGTAAACAACTGAACTAAAATAGATGCCAGTGCATGACAATGTATATAAATATTTACAGTACCATATATCACAGCGCTAAGATGGTTAAATCGCGAGAAAAGTCTATTAAAATGTTTCAACATCGCTTGACCCCTTGTCCGTTCGGTAATTTACAGGTTTTTGAATGTTACATAGATGACCTTGTAGTAGAGCCCTCTATCACCGTACAAGATTTCAGGGTGATATCAGTAATAGTTTCGGAGATATAGAATGCCGGTGACATAATTCGCACAACCGCCATCTTGAGTATATGTAAACAATTGAACTTAATTATATGCCAGTGTATTACAATGTGTATCAACATTAGCTGTATGTAGTTTCGTTGCGATTGGATGGTTAAAATGCGAGAAATGTCTATTGAAATGTTTCAAATTCGCTTGGCCGCCACGTAGGATTTGTAGATAAAAGGTGTTTGAATGTCTCATAGGTGAACTTGTAGTAGTGCCTTTTACCAACTTACAAAATTTCAGCGTGATATCGGTAATAGTGTGGGAGATATAGAATGCTGGTGAAGTATTTTGCACAGCCGCCATGTGGATTGGTGAGACGTAATAAAATTTGAAGGGCACGTTCGGGGTCGGCCAAAATGGTGCTATGACTTTGCCATGTTTCATTGAAATCAATCAAGCCGTTTAGAAGTTATTAGGGGACACACACACACAGACAGACAGACACACACACACGGACAAAAGGTGATCTCATCAGCCTATTTTTTCATAAATGAAAATAGGCTTATCATTCCAATTACTGGAGTATGTGATAATAACCTGAAATAAATTACATGTGATTTAAGTTTTGTATAAGTAATTTATTTCAAGTTATTTTTCACATATTTTCGTAATTGGAATGATTTTTGTGTTGATAAACTGATAGCTACAATATTAATAGTTTCACTCAGTTGAACCTTGCTCCCCCTTGCCAACTGCCACTTAAACCCATTTACTATCCCGGCATTTGCATGGAGTAGAAGTGGGGAACCACAGAAAACTACTTCCAGGATCCTGCCTCACAAGCCGGCTGAGCCGGGAATCGTACTTGGGCCTCTGCGGTGACAGCCAAGAATGCTTGCCACTACGCAACAAAGTGGACAGGTAACTCCCTGCTTATTATAGAGGTACTGTGCCCGTATATTCGAGAAGTAAACCGCCAGAAATCCATAGCTGAGCTGGATCGCAGAATTTCGAAAGCATCTGGCTAATATGCTTATCAAAATCCGCTCCAACAAAGTCTTCGAGAATATTCGCAGAAAACTCCAATGATGTTATGGAAATACACAAATGCACTTTGGTTCAGGTGAACACTTACCTTGTTATCTCTCGGGGTTTAAAATGGGTAGTCAGCTTCCAACCTGAAATGGGGCTCCACAATATCATCTCGAAAGACGACGTAGAAAACAAAGTAGATATATTTAATAACGAAAGTTAACTATTATCTAAACAACCAAAAATAATCCCTAACTTAAAATTGATTAATAAATAATTACATTCATTCACACCTCTCCACATATACGCCACTGAAAACGCTGTGTTATCAGAACATCAGAAATCAAATTTTTATAGGCCTATGCCTCCAACAAGTGTTAAAACAATTTACAAAAATGTTGGCATTCCTTAACAAGCTATTAAAATACTTGGGCGCGACGCAAAGCGTTCCTCTAGTCATGTGACACGATTATTTAATGTTACAGTTACTTGCCAGCCAACATCTTGCTTTCATTCATAAAACTCGTGGCTTCTACAACTCTCTCCCTTCATAAAACAACAGTGGCCTTGATATTATAACAGGTTATTTCCACTCAGAGCCGAGTGAATGCATCTTGCCGCTCCAATATTACAAGTTTTAAATGATCATTCACACTAAACAAAACTTGCTATAACTCACTTACTCCTTACGCAAATACGTTAAAACTTTCACACAACGATACAAGCATTCCCTTTAACCATGTTAACCTGGTAAAGTTAACCTCAGTCACACTTAACAATTCAGAACATTCATTCCAAAAATATCAACTCTTACACACAGTACAATTCAAAAACATATAATAAATTATTATTCCTAATATCTTATTCCCTTGATTAAATAATTATTGGGAAACTTATTTGCAGTATAATCTGCATTATTATTGATAGCGTTGGCTATCATAACGATATAAATTCGTTATATGAATATAAATATTAGCTTTAACTCTGATCCTAATTTAAATCCTTCCACACATTATCAGGATCCTTCAAAGACCTCCTTCACCTTTCAAAATACTACTGCACATTGTCATATCAGGTTTATAGTAGTATTCAGTCTAATGCGTTCAACCAGCAAAGATCAAACACACCTATTTACTCAAATCGTGTTTAATAAAATTTTAATAAGTAGTATTGTACCCGTTCCACCCTGGTACGCGATGACCCAACTGCCATAGCTTCGCCTATCAGGTGTACCGGGACAGAGGGAATCGAGGCAATAAAAAAATAAAGAATGTGTCGGAGATCCAGTTGAAATTGAAAACATAAAGCAGTGGATAGCCCGAGACAAAGTGTCCCTGGGTCGTTTACGGGTTTAATTTAATTATGATGCAAAGCAAAGGGTGCCATCAACTGGATTCCTAATAAACCACATCCTGCCTGGTGAAGCCTTAATATTACACAGGAAAGGATTGGGAAAAGTATATCATCACGAGATCATATAAAATAAAAATAAAAGAAGGTTTATTGAACTTGCTTGACAAGACATGATATATGAAAATCCTGCCTGGGATAATGGTAGATCATGACAGTTATTGTTAATGCACATTCAGCATTAACAGTTTTGCTAGTCTAGTTTAGAGTTTCTTTGGAGTAGTCACCATGGAAATCAACGGATATAGGCTCGACAAAATTCATTATTCTATTTCATGGCATGTATAGCAGTGGAATCAAGTGGTGCAACGACCGGCCTACTTTAATTAATTTCGAATACTGTATACTACATTTTATTATTTTTTAATTACATTAAGTGGTCCTCCGCAAATTACCTTAAAATAAACGTGATATGTACTGCGACCACCAGAGGTAAGGCTCGGTCGTGAACACACATTCTAATTCGCGATCAAACATTTTGGTCTTCTAGTGGGCCGGATATTCCAATTTACATTTGTTACAGTGACAGTATATACAGTGCCTTTATAATAACCACAGTGTTATGAAAATATTACTACGATCTTACGACGCCAAATCGTGCCTACCAACCTCGCCGGTCATAAATGCCGCGCTATGGAACGTATAACCTGTAAACAATTTGCAATGGCAACCATAAGTCATTGAATCAGAAGGATCTTTGATGACAACATATTCTACCCACACCTTAAAAGGTCAGATCCAATTTATTCTTATTTTAATTTCTATCCTTTCACTATGGCAGAGGAGAGTATTAAAATATTAATACGCAATCGAGGTATAATAAAGGGCAGCGTGACACGTATTAAAAGCTTTATAGATCGGTTTAACAGTGAGCAAAGCATTACTGCTATCACATCTCGTAGAGAGAGTTTGGAGGAACTGAAACAATAGTATGAAGGGGTTCAATGTCAATTAGAAATCAGTGAAGTTGGTGAAACGTACGAAGCTGATAGGGAATTATTTGAAGACACATATCATCAAATAAAGGTCGACATAGACAGAATAATCACCCCTCATGAAATACCAAATCTTTCAAGACACTCCTGTCAAGGGGATATCTCAGTTAGAAGTAACTACATTGGGGCCTACATCAAATTACCTACCTTTACACTGAAACCATTTGGAGGCGATTATGAAAACTGGAGAGGATTTCATGATTCCTTTGTATCTATGATCCATAACAATCAAGATTTGCATGATATTCAGAAATTCCACTACTTAATTAGCAGTTTAAGAAACGAACCTCTTTCAATTGCACAGAGTCTTCCATTATCTGCTAAAACTACAGCTTAGTTTGGCAGAGGTTAATTGACAGATTCCAAAACAAGAAATTAATTTCTTCAATTCACATAAAGCGGTTATTAGAGCAAGACTCAATCCAGAAGGAGAATGCCAATTCTCTTAGAGAGGCTATAAACACAAGTCAGGCCAATGTGAAGGCATTACAGGCCCTTGAATTAAATGTTTCAATTGAAGATTTGTTATTGTCACAATTGTTAATCAACAAATTAGATCAAGCAACTAGGAAGGCGTAGGAAATACATACTACAGGTTCTGAGTTAGAATCCCTGGAGGCTCTATGGACATTTTTTGAGAAGAGATGTTTAGCAATTGAGGCAATCAAGCCAGGTACACAAGTTCAAGGTTTTTAACAGAGTAATCAGCCAAGTAGAATTACACCCAAACATACTGTTAGCAATGTGCATGCAAGTGTTGATTACCAATGTGTATTTTGTAAGGGTTCACATTACATATATAAATGTGATTCCTTCAAAAAACTTAATGTCCATGACCGACATAATGTTATGAGAATAAACTATGTTTTAATTGTTTGGGCAACAATCATAATGTCGATCAGTGTCAATCAAGCTCGTGCAAGATCTGCGATAAATATCACAATACACTTCTGCACGATGAGAGGAGACGTGATCGCACCAGGCCAATGCCAACGTCACGTGGGACAGAGAGCGAACACATCTCTCGCCATAGAGCTAATCACCACACAGCGCGCCCTCTAGATGTCACTCACTGCGCTGTAAAGGAATCCAATCTGTCAAGAGTCGTGTTATCAACAGCAATAGTAAAAGTCAAAGACAGTCATGGTAATATGCATGAGTCCAGATGTTTGCTGGACTCAGGTTCTCAAACTAATTTCGTGAGCGAAGAATTAGCTCAATTATTACATCTTAAACGGAGCAGGAGTTCAAACCTCACATTGCGTTACAATTCATTTACAGTCTGCGGTCAGCTCGTTCAATATAGATGCTACATGCCTAGTGCTATCGAAGATTACCAACAACCTACCAAGTAGAAAAATTGACATTTCAAGATGGAATTTACCCGCCAATATACAATATGCTGACAGAAATTTCAACATTCCAGGCAAGATCGATTTGCTACTCTGTGCAGACTTATTCTTTAAGGTCATACTAGAAGGTAAGAAAACTCGTGATGGGTATCCAACCTTGCAGAATACGCAACTGGGATGGGTAGTAGCTGGTCAGGCACCCCTGTAACAACAACAAAGGGAAAATGCAACGTCGCTATTCATTCAAATAGACCAACTAGACAAACAGCTTAAAAGATTCTGGGAAATTGAAGATTTGCATGCGTCACCAATCACTAAGGAAGAAAGAGATTGCGAAGAGCACTTTACGAAGAATACAATGCGTGATGCTGCGGGAAGGTTCCGAGTTCGACTACCCCTTAAACAAACTTCATCGCAGGTAGGGAATTCATATCCACAGGCAGTAGTGAGATTCCACGCCATTGAGAAAAAACTTAATCGTGATCATAAGTTAAAGCAAGAATATTCAACATGCATGAAAGCGTATTTACAACTTTGTCACATGAAACCAGTACCTACGTGCACCGAAGATGGAGGATACTTCATGCCACACCATGCAGTATTCAAACCGACAAGTACCAGCACTAAAACTCGTGTTGTCTTTGATGCGTCCGCATAAACTGACAGTGGCGTATCGTTAAATGATAATTTACTCGTTGGCCCTACAATACAAGACGACCTGCATGCTATTGTACTACGTTTCAGGACACACAAGGTTGCTCTTGTCGCAGATATTACAAAAATGTAACGCCAGATTCAAGTTGTCAAAGACACGAAGCTACAACGAATACTATGGAGGAACAATTGTACAGAACCACTGCAGTGTTATGAACTCACGACAGTGACTTATGGGACGGCCAGCGCTCCGTTTCGAGCTACGAGGTGCTTACAACAGTTAGCTGATAAAGAGACGAAGGAATTTACACATGCAGCAGCTGTCCACAGAAAGGATTTTTATGTTGATGACCTTCTAAGCGGAGCTAATACTGAATTAGAGGCTATTCACTTACAGCAAGAATTTGATACACTACTGTTAAGAGTTATTGGCCTGTTTGCCATCTCTTGATGAATGCAGTACATTTGCATTTGTCTGTTGGCACAGGCTAGAGTAAAATGTGGCTTTTCACCGATGTCTCAGTCTCACTCATGGCTGTGATTATATGGAAGCTACTGAGGTATGGGTGGTGCTTAGTCATGACATTCAGGGCACAGTCAGTGCCTGTGGATGCTGTGAAAGGTTCTACTCATAGGGTTAGTACCGCTGTTCTGATTCAGTGAGGAAAGCAATGGCAAACTACCTCACTCCTCTTCTTGCCTAGTACGCCTCAATATAGCGCTGCCTGGGGATTTGTGGGTATCTACCCACATAACCTAATGGCAGTACTATTTGAGGATCCAACCAGCCTTCGGGCTGACTACCTAACAGACAGACTGTTAAGAGGAGGGTTTGAACTTAAGAAATGGTGTTTCTAACAGCAGTAAGGGCATGTCAACAATACCAGAAGAAAATAGAGAAACCAAATCGCCAATTCAACTCGACAGTGCAGACACGGTAAGGACGTTGGGAATAATCTGGCACCCATCAACAGATCAATTTCAATTCGACATAACTGTCAAAAGGTTTGTTCACGTAACCAAGAGAAGTGTACTCTCGTCTATTGCTGCAATTTTTGACCCTTTGGGTTTATTAGGTCCAGTTATCCTCTCCTGTAAGGTATTTATGCAACAACTCTGGTCTCTTCAATTACAATGGGACCAAGAACTACCATGTCTGCTTCTTAACAATTGGAATGCAATTTACTCGCAACTGCCAGAACTTAACGATATTAAAATTGACAGGTATATTTTAAGTGATAACAAGATTATAAATTATCAATTACGTGGTTTTTGTGACGCCTCTGAATGTGCTTAAGGAGCTTGCGTATACATTCGTACTACAGATGAACAAGGGATTATTACATGCAATTTAATGTGTTCCAAATCAAGAGTCGCGCCACCTAAACAATTGTCAATTCCACGTATAGAATTGTGCGGCACTCTCTTATTAGCAAGGTTACTGAAGCGAACATTCAAGTGTCTCACTTTGGATATTAGTTCTATTCCTGCCTGGACAGACTCAACAATTGTCTTACTATGGATTTATTCACCGTCGTCAAAGTGGAAAACATTTGTCGTCAATCGGGTCTCTGAAATCCAGGACACGGCAAAGACATGTACATGGCATCATGTATATACACAACAGAATCCAGCTGACGTATTGTCACGAGGAAGCGGACCCAAAGCATTAAAATTAAACGACCTCTGGTGGCACGGGGCGTCCTGGTTGTGCCAGCCTGAAGAATTATGGCCAATTACTACCGTGGAATGTACCTCAGAAGCACTCGAAGCTAAACCCACAGCATGTGCAGTCACCTGCTGCAACAATGAAGATATCACTTCATGGTTTTCCTCATTGTTAAAAATGAAACGTGTCTTAGCTTACTCTAAGCGATGTATCTACAATCTACAGCACCCTCGTACGAAGATTACATGTACATGTACTACTTTGCTGTGCACGATATGTTCAACACCAGGAATTTCAAAGGGAAATTCAAGACCTCCAATTGAGGAAGGAAGTTGACAAGAGAAGTGAGTTAAAATCACTCACTCCATTTCTCGATAAAGATAGATGTATCAGAGTGGGCGGGCGATTACGCAATGCAGACGTAGCATACGACCAGAAACATCAGTCTATATTACCAGCGCATCACCATGTCACGAAATTGATTATCCGCGACGAACACTTAAGACTACTACATGCTAGCACATAGTTGCTGGTTGCTTCATTAAGAATGAAATATTGGATTCCTCACGCTAGGACAACTGTCAAAGGTGTCATTCGCAAATGCGTGACATGCTACAGGTTCAAGGCTAATAGCTCATCGCAATTAATGGGTCAGCTGCCTACTGAAAGAGTTAAGCCTACTCGTCCTTTCCTATATACTGAAGTGGATTTCGCGGGGCCATTATTTATAAAACAATGTTCTCCACGGAGTAACACGAAAGTTAAGTGTTACGTTGCACTTTTTGTCTGCTTAGCCACCAAGGCCATTCATTTGGAACTTGTAAGCAATATCACTACCGAAGCCTTCATTGCTGCTGTAAGAAGAATGATAGCCCGGAGAGGGAAAGTACTTCAAATTCACAGTGACAACGGTTCGTCATTCGTCGGAGCCAGAAATCAACTTCGAGAACTTCATGAGTTGTTCCAGTCAGAGCAACACCAACGACACATTGAAAGTGTTGGAATTCAAGAAGGATTTACCTGGATATTCATTCCTCCACGAGCACCACATTTTGGAGGGCTTTGGGAAGCTGGGGTAAAATCTATGAAATTTCATCTTACTAGAGTTACCATGCACGCTCACTTGACATTTGAAGAAATGACTACGCTCCTCTGTCAGATAAAAGCCATTTTAAATTCACGACCAATCACTCTTCTGAACAATGACCCGAATGACACATCCTATCTGTCACCAGGACACTTCCTGATAGGAGAACCCATGATGGCCATTTCAGAACCAGATTTAGCCTTGTCAACCACTTCCAGGCTTTCCAGGTGGCACCATCTTCTAAAAATGAAGCAACATTTTTGGAATAGGTGGTCATCTGACTATCTGGGCAGCTTGCAGCAGCGCATGAGGTGGAGGTCGGCACAGCCCAGTGTGCCTACAGGAACGGTGGTCCTTATTAAAGATGACCATATTCCACCATTGGACTGGAGATTGGGCGTCGTTCAGCAAATATTCCGAGGCAAGGACGACTTGGTGAGAGTCGTTGATATCCGCAGGTCTTCGGGAGTTTATAGGAGACCTGTGCACAAGTTGTGCCCACTCCCAATTGACCAATGACTTCAGTGTATGCTTCGTCAATGTATTTGTGTATTTGTATAATTACGTGCATTGACAGTTTTAAGAGGGATTCTAGTGATCTTATTTTTAGGGAACTTATTTTTCATTGTTTAATTGTATTTCTTAGTAAAATATGCCAGCACATTCTAAGTGGGCTGGTATTTTAATGCACATTCAGCATTAACAGTTTTGCTAGTCTAGTTTAGATTTTCTTTGGAGTCAGTCACCATGGAAATCAACAGATATAGGCTCGACAATATTCATTATTCTTTTTCATGGCATGTATGGCAGTGGAATCAAGTGGTGCAATAAACGAATGACCGGCGTACTTTAATTGATTTCAAATACTGTATACTACATTTCATTATTTCTCAATTACATTAAGTGGTCCTCCGCAAATAACATTAAATAAACGTGATATATACTGCGACCACCAGAGGTAAGGTTCGGTCGTGAAAACCCATTCTAATTCGCGATCAAACAGCTATTCAAATATAACCCACATAACGGTAAGGCAAGTCATCAATATAATATATATCGTTGTGTTTATACGGGAACAGAGCAAGCCTTCATGAACTATTGCTGAATACATTCTCTTTAATCACAATAGGGCCTATTCATAAGGCATTTTAAACTCAATTTCACGCAGGCACATTATCGAAACAAGCAAAATATAAATGAAACTTAATTCCGTAATGCACTATTGTTGGTACGTGAATATAAGTCACCATCTTGTGCTCAATATTAACGTGGTCAAAATAGCCGTGGTGTTAGCGTCTTTGACTGTGAATTTAGAGATCTCGGGTTCGAATCCCGGACGGGATAGATATATTTGCTACCAGATTATCGTTTTAAACGATACTTATCATATCAATATGACTCATTTCAACAGAATCCTTATGAAATTACGTGTTGGTCTATGAATCAAGAGGTCCGGGAACTGGGCAAGCCTTTCATGATCTACTGCTGTGCACATTGTATTTACTCGCAAGTTGGCCTATTTATAAGGAATTTAAGGTTATGAGCGGTGTCGCGTCTATTAATGTAGTTCATCCATATCGTATTCTTTATTTAGGCTAATGATGGTGGAAGCTACAAAACCTCTAATAAAATGTGTTCCGTATTATAATCTACAATATCTGTAAAACACTCCCTTCTACAATAGATTAATATTTGTGCCAATAACATTATAAAATACCGGTGTATCAACAATTTCACGTGAGGTTTCTTCTATGTCAGATGTTTCACATCATATGCGACTACTGTAAGTCTCGTAAAGTTTGTTTGTGGATTTTATGTAATCTGAAGAATTTGGGAAATCTTAGTATATTTGGAAGGATTCTTGGGAATCTTTGTATATTTGTACGAATTTTTGGTGAATCTGGTCAATTTGAAGTAAATCTGGGAATGTTTGCGTGATTTTATGATTTTTTAACGTATTGTAGAACAATTTGGGTAATCTTAGTGTATTTGGAGGGATTTGGTGGAATCTGGTCAATTTGACCAGTTCTATAGAATTTTGGTGATTTTTGGAAACATGGTGATTTTTTATTATTTGGGTAAGTTACAGGACTCTCGAATGGCATCTGGGTTGGAAGAGTATAAGGGATGAGCAAGGGAGGTCGACAAAGAGGGGCCTGGCATAAGTAAGTGTAAGCAATGCTGGTCTTTGAAGAAAATCTGATAAATTTCGGTAAAACCTGTTTGGAATTTGAGGAAATTCTGGAGGTGGTGGTGGTGGTGGTGGGAATTGGGGGATAGGGTGTGAGAGAAGGGGTCAGAGGTATGGTGTAGGAGGGACCGGCATCTTGGATGGGTCGCCAGTGCACGCTGCAATCGTGGCCGGCATCACAAATGCTGGAATCGACCGCTTGGCTCTGCTGTCTAATGCTGTAACACCCATAATCAAATAAATAAGTTATTATAATCAATATATATATGTTAAATATTAAATTAATAAAAATTAAGTAAAAATAATACATTTGAAAAAATAAACAATCAATACTCAATAAATAATATTAAATAAATAAATAAAAATTAAATAAATAACAAACTAATAAATAAAAGTGAATTCATAATCCATACTAATATATAAAAATGAGATGATGTGTGTCTGTGTGTCTGTGTGTTACTCAATCACACAAGAACCACTGGTCCGATTTAAATGAAATTTCGCATGGATTTAGCTGATTTACCAGGTTAACATACAGGCTACTTTTGATTTTGATATTTTGCACTATATACAAATGGTGACCATTTTAATGACCCTTTGGATTCGAAATTTCATATTTCCATTTCAAATAAAAAGAGAACGCTAAGAGATAGCTAACTTTTGATGGCATATAAGAGGGTTAAAATTTAATTTTCTATCCGAAAGGTCCTTATCACTTTTCGTGTATTTCTAACGATTAGCGAGTAAAACCTAAATTTGTGCTATAAAACACGGTCAACGCCGAGCGATGTTAGTCTATAGCGCTCAAACCACTAGACCTAGATAGCTGAAATGTTGCATGTTGGTTGATCCTAGGGTGTGGGGTCTCTCTAAGGAACGGTTTTTGAAAATTCAATTTGTAAGTGTTTTTTTTTCGGCCCTTTGGCACTGAGCATGGACAAAAGTAGAAAGACCGGATTTAGCTAATTTTAAGACACCAGATACGAGAAACAATACACGGAGGTCCCCTAGGGACGCCGAAACACACTTTTTAAAGTCCTAAAATGAATGGTTTCCTAGATATTCCCAAAAAATATGTTCCCTCTGAGAAACAGATCAACGTCATCCATACTAATTTATAAAAAATTACGAACCTTAGAGTAGTCGCGTATGATGTGTAACATCTGACATGTTATTCGAATAGTTCCATATTACTTACTCGCATTTTTTAAGAATGAACTCATAGTGCTACCTTGTGCCAGTAAACATGAAGGATTCCTTCGTGTTATTTCCATCGGTAAGTTCTCATTAGTATTATTTCTGCAATAACTACTTGTAAAACTCCTGTGCCAAATCCTTTCAGCAAATATGTTGTAATAGGGCTGTATTTTGGCCGACAGTACCTCGAGTGCTTACATTAAATAAGAATACAGCAAAAGTAGTAAGATTTCCGCGCGCTACTTGTAATACGCTTGTGCCAAATCCTTTCAGCAAATATGATATAATGAATATTTTCACACCAAAGAACGAACATTTGGAGATGATTTATTTTAGGAATTTCTTTAATGGGGCAATGGAAAATATATATTTAATTAAATCGAAGTTCTCCAATGGATCTTCAGTAGTGACATCTACCTGCCAATAATTGAACTATGGTATTCGGGAGATATCCACTGCCTACTTGATGCGAGGTTCTCCAATGGATATGCAGTAGTGACATCTACCTGCCACTAGTTGAATTACGGTATGCGGGAGTAATCCACTGCCTACTTGATGCGAGCTGCGCTCTATACTGGCCAGTTAGTGAACGCATGCCCGCGGTGTTTTTGCCGATAGAGCGCACTGCCAAGTATAGACGCGATTAAAAATTAGGTGTGCAGTTGGTATATTAAATGTGTTTCTCCCAGTGATACGTTTCGACCAACGAAGTTCCAATTATTGTTAGTAGTCGGTGTTAATATACTGAATTGCTACGTTGTTTGGAGTGTTTGTTGATGCGATATAGATTCCACATAGCCAGATGGGCGACAGTATATCGAGTGCTTACATTAAATAAGAATACAGAAAAAGTATGAAGATTTATTAAATCGTAATTGTTTTCAGCAAATGAATATTTTCACACCAAAGAACGACAATTTGAAGATGATTTATTGTGGAAATAGCTTAAATAGGGTCTCCAAACCTTGAACTAAACCGTATGCGATTTACATTCCACATAGCCACATGGCCAACAGTACGTCGTTGTACCAATCTCCGCCACCGCGCGCGCTCATTGTTTCCGTCCCATGCACTTCCGTCCCATCCACTTCCGTCCCTTTTCCAAAAAGACTCGCACAAAAATTTCCAGCTACCGAGTGCCACAAAAATATCCAGATACTGAGTGGAAAGATGTTACACATCAAAAATTAGATGCTGTGTGTCTGTCTGTTACTCAACCACGCTAGAACCATTGGTCCGATTTAAATGTAATTTTGCATGGATGTAGCCGATTTACCAGGTTAACATACAGTCTACTTTTGATTTCGATATTTTGCACTGTTTAAAAATGGTGACCATTTTTGTGATTTCACTACAACCTATGGTTTCAAAATTTCTTATTTCCATTTCAAATAAAAATAAGAACGCTAAGAAATAGCAAACTTTTGATGGCATATGCGGGGTTTAAAATTTAATTTTCTATCCGAAAGGTCGTTATAACTTTTCGTATATCTCCAACGGTTGGCGAGCAAACCTAAATTTGTGCTATAAAACACGGTCAACGCCGAGCTATGTTAGTCTGTGTTAGTCCCTACATGAACTGTTTTATCTATAGAGGTGGTTTGTGGGGTCTGAAACGAGGCATGATTTTTAATCTAATTTTATACTCTTAGTGCCGGTTATTGTATGTGAGTATTTGGATCTTTACGCTGTTTTACTATGTAATAGTGCTTTCTTCTTTGCACGGTATGCTTTCTTACTGTTTATAGATTATTTTTTGTTAACTGAATATTTCTGTTGGCCAATATTTATCTGCTTTTTGTCTTTTCTTTACCATGATCAGAAACCCAAATTCACAGACTAATGTGTCGTAGTCTACCGACTGTCACATTAGTTTATTTAGTTTTCATAATTAATCTTAATGCAAAATTGGGCAAACTTATTTCAATAAAGTTGGTATTTTGACTTTCAAGGCCAATGAAACCCCGCACAAAACACGGCATAAATCTAGAAATGTTGCTGAGTTTTAATTGCTTGGCCCTGAAATTCAATATACAATCATTTTGGAAGCCTTTATAGGGAGGTTTAAGACTGTGTGAGCGTTTAGCTCTCGCAGTAAATTACGGGAGGTGGTCTAGTCATGAATTGAGGTATCGCGTAGTTTGCTACTCCTTTGGTGGTCCGCAAATGGACCACAAGAGCTCGCTGATTATTTATCACGGAGTAACTAGGTGAAATCTCGCACAAGACACGGCATAAACTTAGAAAATTTGCTGTGATTAAAACTGATTTTGTTTTTATTATTTGGGATTATTAAAGTTTGTTTTGTTACTGCTACTTTTTATCATGACATGATACGTAGTTTCCACAATATTACTTACTGCGGACATGACAATTGCTACCAAGTTTGATGTATTTTTAGCATACTGTTTACATGTTTAAATATATTATGAAGACGTTAAACGATAGGTGTTCAATATTTAAGAAAGGTTATTTAAATTATACTACATAGAAGCTAATAATTATTTCCAATATATAAACGCACTTTCCTACCTACAAAGCGGAGGCAGACCGGTTTTTCTCCGTGTACTCCGGATTTCCCTGTCACAATTGCATTCCAGAAACAATCTCCACTATAATTTCATTTAATCTCTCATGCATTTCATCATTGCCCCAGGGGAGTGCGACAGGCTTCGGCAGCCGCCGGACGGGGGTTTCAATCATTCCATTCCCTGATCCGGTCGGTCGCCTGAAAGCAGGCTATGGATTTTCACTTTCCTACCTCTGATAAATGATTGGGTGATTGAAAATGCATGTAGTCTACACATGTAGTTCGTAACATGGAAATAACATATGTACATTACGAATGTGTGATGATATTAATGATTTGGGCCAGCAAGTACTAAAAGCCGATCGAAGAACGGGTTGTTCAGCTAGTAATAAATAAAGGTGTCATTTGTCCGCGTTATATGGATGACCACAATCCTCTGACGATGCGCAAAAGGTTTGGTCTTGTATGAAACGGTAACGTGAAACCCGCCACTTGCAAGAGCCAGGCGTGTTAAATCTCGATTTTTTTTTCCTTGTTGAAAGGAAGGCGTGGCCTTGAGCGAGCCACACAGGCCGCTACCCACATAGCCTTCATTATCAAGTGAACCTGCACATTTGATAATAATAATTATAATAATCATAATTAATAATAAATATAAAATAAATTATAAATAGTTATAATAAATAAATAAAAATCTAGATACATAAAAATGAATATTACGCGATAGTTTGTCTGTCAGTGTGTGTGTGTGTGTGTGTGTGTGTGTGTGTGTGTGTGTGTGTGTGTGTGTGTCTCCTATATGTCCATATACATTCATCCGATTACGATGAAACTAGGGTGAGATGTTGAGTACACTCCAAGGAAGGTTAATTGCTTAGTTAATCCAACTTGCAAGAGGTGGCGCACAAGTAGATTCAACAAATGGGCGACGATGCACGTAGTGTTTCAACAAAGTCCCGTATGCGTTCATATACCATTCATCCGATTGCAATGAAACTTGGGTGAGATGTTGAGTACACTCCAAGGAAGGTTTCTGGATTACTAAATACATTTTACAATAGGTAGCGCACAAGTAGATTCAACAAATGAGCGACGACGCGTATGGCGTTTCAACAAAATCCCGTATGCGTTCATATACCATTCATTCGATTGCAATGAAACTTGGGCGAGATGTAGAGTACACTTCAAGGAAGGTTTCTAGCTTAGGGCATCCATTTTACAATAGGTAGCACACGATTAGATTCAACAAATGAGTATTTACGCGCGAAGCGTTTCAACAAAGTCCCGTATGCGTTAATATGCCATTCGTCCGAAAGCGATAAAACGTGGGTGAGATGATGTGTACACTTCAGGGAAGGCTTCTAGATTTGTAAATCCATTTAACAATAGGTAGCGCACGGGTAGATTCAACAATGAGCAACGACGCGCGAAGCGATTCAACAAAGTCCCATGTGCGTTCATGTACCATTCCTCCGAAAGCGATGAAACTTAGGTGAAATGTTGTGTACACTCCAGGGAAGGTTTCAGGCTTAGTAAATCCACTTTACAATATGGAGCGCACGGGTAGATTCAACAAATGGGCAACGACGCGCGAAGCTTTCCAACTAAGTCCCGTATGCGTTAATATACCATTCGTCCGATAGCGATGAAAATTGGGTGAGATGTTGTGTACACGCCAGCGAAGTTTTCTGGCTTAGTAAATCCATTTTACAATAGGTTGAGCACGAGTAGTTTCAACAAATGGGCAATGGTGCGCGAATCGTTTCAACAAAGTCCCGTATGCGTTCATATGCCATTCATCCGATTGCGATGAAACTTTGATGAGTTGTTGTGCACACGCCAGGGAAGGTTTTCGACATAGTTAATCCCTTTTGCAATAGGTAGTGCACGACTAGGTGCAACAAATGTGTGACAGCGCACGAATCGTTTAAACAAACTCTCCTAGGCGTTCATATGCCATTGATCCGATTGCGATGAAACTTTGGTGAGTTGTTGTGCACGCTCTCACGAATGTTTCTGAATTAGTAAATCCATTTTACGAATGTTTAGAGGCAGTTAGCGGAAATTGAAGGAGATATTGTGTATCCAAAAGCACTTCAAGAGACAAAATTACAACACCAACACTTTCTTTGATTGGCATTGCACCGCATGTCGGGCCAGCTTGTAATAAATACATATTAAATAATAAATAAATAAAAATAAAATAATGAGCAATCGAAAATCAAAAATAATAATCTTATCTCTCCATATATAAAAACTAGCAGAAGTACCCATTCTTCGAACGGTCTTTGGTATTAATAGCCAGACGTAATCAATTGAGCTACTGTTGCAATGGTTAGAGGCTTGGAACCTGTTTGTCGACAAAGATAAATGATTAGTTAAAATATGCTCAGAAAATAAATTTAGCCTACCAAACGTGTACTTCCTGACGTGAAAATAAAATTGAAAACCTCGTAGACGAAACGCAATAGAGATGAAAGTTTGTCTGTTTTTTTTCTGAATATCTACGAAAATGCGCCTAATTTACGCATTTCAGACTGTTTTATGACGGATGCGCGAGGAAATAAATTGTTTGTCTATCTGTCTTGTCAGGCTGTCTGTCTGTCAGTCTGTGGACAACTATGTTCCCTTATAACTCGAGAATGGCTGGGTGGATCAACGTAAAATTTGGTACAGATATCCTTCAGAGGCACGACACTAATCATTGATGTAACTCATCTCTGCAGCTCTCATAAAAGGGGGCCTACCCCCTTAATACACTTGCTGAAATAGGCGTAGAAGGGCGAGACAAAGCTCATTTTTAGCCCCTCAATGTGAGAAACGAAACTCGGGGGCCCGTAAAACCACCTTTTTAGGCCCTAAAACCAACCGTTTCTGAGATATTCCCAGAAATCTACTATCATTTAATACAATAATGAAAGAATGCAATCCGGTAACCATGGCAACAGAACCACACAGAGAGACGCAATGCCATTCCATTTATTACATTACTGAGGTAGGTTGCAAACGGCTATAAGGTTATAACGGAACCAAATCAAGCTGTAAAATTCATCAATGATATAATGCGCTTAAGGGGGTCAAGGGGTACTCTAGAATTTTTATCACGCGTTTTGCACGTGCCGGTGTGGTACGGAAGGTCTATTATGTCCCTATCTCTATATTGTTTTATAATTATTATACTACGGCCTACAACGACGAGACAAAGCTTATTTTCGGCCCCTTGGTGTCAGAAATAAAACTCGGGGACCCTAAATAGCCGTAAAGGGTCCCCAAAAAGTACATTTTAAGGCTCTAATACCAACAGTTTCTGATATTCCCAGAAAACTAATTTCATTTAATAAACTAATGAAGGAATGCACACCAGTAGCCATGACAAAAGCATCGCAAAATGTGACATCCAACTTTCCATCTATTTCTGCAAGAAGTAATACCACTCCATTTATTACATTTCTGTGAACGTTTGCAATTGGCTATTAGGTTATCACGGAACCAACTAAAACTGTAAAATTCACAATGCGCTTAAGGGGGTCAGCGGTTACCATAGCTTTTTTTCACACGACTTAAACGTGCGATATGTCGTACAGAAGGTCTATATCTCCCAACAGCAACATTATTTTCAAAAATTTCTGAATTGAAACAGTATTTTATTTCTTGTTTTTAGGAATTTGGGCCATTGGAGGCTAAAAAAAAACTGAATTTTTACGCACCACAAGCCTTTATAATTTACTAAAGAGGTCTTTCTCCGGATGGGGACTTGACACAACAGTGAAGGTCAGTTTTTATGTGAGGTGTATTGCGTTTCGTCTACGAGGTTTTCAATTTTATTTTCACGTCAGGAAGTACACGTTAAGTAAATTTAGTTTCAGAGCATATTTTAACTAATCATACTTCTTTGTCGACAAACGGTTCCAAGCCTCTAACCATTGCAACAGTAGCTCAATTGATTACGTCTGGCTATTAATACCAAAGACCGTTGAAGAATGGGTACTTCTGCTAGTATATATATAAAAAGGAATGTCTGTGTGTTCGTCTTTTAAGAGTTCATAAACCATTCATCTGATTGCGATCAAATTTCGGTGAGTTGTTGTAAACACTTCCGGGAGGTTTATAGGCATAGTTAATCCATTTCAAAGTAGATAGCGCGCGAGTAGTTTAAACAAATGCGTAATGGCCATGCGTTCATATACAATTCATCCAATTGCGATCAAATTTTGGTGAGTTGTTGTGCACAGTCCCGGAAAAGTTATAGGCGTAGTAAATCCAATTTACAATAGATGGCGCGTGAGTAGCTTCAACAAAATGGCGTGCGTTTGTTTCAAGAAAGTCCCACGTTCGTTCATATGCCATTCATCCCATTGCGATGAAACTTGGGTGAGATGTTCTGTACACTTCAGGTAAGGTTTCTGGCTTAGTAAATCCACTTAACAATAGGTAGCGCACGAGTAGATTCAACAAATGAGCGACGACGGGCGAAGCGTTTCAACAAAGTCCTGTATGCGTTCACATACCATTCGTCCGATATCGATGAAACTTGGGAGAGAGGTTGTGTAAACTACAGGCAAGGTTTCTGGCTTAGTAAATCCATGTTATAATACGTAGTGCACGAGTAGATTCAACAAATGAGCGACGACTCGCGAAGCGATTCAACAAAGTTCCGTATGCGTTCATATACTATTCGTCTGATAGCGATGAAACTTGGGTGAGATGTTGTGTACACTTCAGGGAAGGTTTCTGGCTTAGTAAACCCACTTAACAATAGATAGCACACGAGTAGATTCAACAAATGAGCGACGACGGGTAAGGCGTTTCAACAATGTCCTGTATGCGTTCACATACCATTCGTCCGATAGCGATCAAACTTCGGTGAGCGGTTGTGTACACTTAAGGCAAGGTTTCTGGCTTAGTAAATCCACTTTACGATAGGTAGGGCATGAGTAGATTCATCAAATGAGCGACGACGCGCGAAGCGTTTCAACAAAGTCCCGTATGCGTTCATTTACTATTCGTCCGATAGCGATGAAACTTGGGTGAGATGTTGTATACACTTCAGGGAAGCTTTCTGGGTTAGTAAATCCACTTAACAATAGGTATCGCACAAGTAGATTAAACAAATGAGCGACGACGCGCGAAGTGTTTCAACATAGTCCCGTAAGCGTTCATATACCATTCGTCCGATAGCGACTAAACTTAGGTGAGTTGTTGTGTACACATCAGGGAAGGTTTCTGGCTTAGTAAATCCACTTAACATTAGGTAGCTCACGAGTAGATTCAACAAATGAGCGACGAGGGGCGAAGCGTTTCAACAAAGTCCTGTATGCGTTCGCATACCATTCGTCCGATAGCGATGAAACTTGGGTGAGAGGTTATGTACACTTCAGGCAAGGTTTCCGGCTTAGCAAATCCACTTTACGATAGGTAGGGCACGAGTAGATTCAACAAATGAGCGACGACGCGCGAAGCGTTTCAACAAAGTCCCGTATGCGTTCATATACTATTCGTCTGATAGCAATGAAACTTGGATGAGGTGTTGTGTACACTTCAGGGAATGTTTCTGGTTTAGTACATCCACTTTACAATAGGTATCGCATAAGTAGATTCAACAAATGATCGACGGCACGCGAATTGCTTAAATTCACGTAGCGTTCAAATACCATTCATCCGATTGCTAAGAATCTTTGGTTGGATTGTTGTGCACACTCCAGGAAAGGCCTCTGTCTTAGTAAATCCTTTTTACAATAGGTAGCGCACGAGTAGATTCAACAAATGTGTGACGGCGCTCGAATTTTTTCAACAAATTCCCGTATGCGTTCATATACCATTTATTTCATTTCGATGAAAATTTGGTGAGTTGTTGAGCACGCTCCCATGATTTTTTTGAGATAGTAAATCAATTTTACATTAGTTTAGAGGTGGTTAACGGAAAATAAATAAATAAATATTCGGAATCCAAAAGCACTTCAACAAACAAAGTTAAAACGCCAACACTTTCTTTGATTGGCATTGCAATGCATGCTGGGTAAAGCTAGTTATAATAATAATAAACCGCGGACAGGCCAACAAGGACCACGCAAATATCATTTCTTTATAGGTCTAGTTTCCTTCTTTCTCTTCCCGAAGTCTTTCATCCTGGTCGACTGCGCAGCTCTTCTTTCAGCAGTCCATTCTCCTCTGTTGAGATTTTTCTTCTCCCCGACAAGAATTTTGAGACCAAAAATTTTTTTCCTGTACTCTATTCGATTTAGACAATCTTCTTCAGTAATTTTGAATTTTTGAAGTTCTTCTTTCATTTGTTTTACATAGCCTCCTTGTCCTTTATAGTTCCAGATTTTATCAAAAATTTGTTTGTTTAACCTTGAGCAATCCATGCGGACCATATGTCCGTAGAACTGAAGTCGTCGTTTTCTGATCATCACTTCAAGGTTGTCGATTTTACTATAAATTTCTGCATTCGATCTCAGTCTATAACCTTCCTGTGTTTTCCTAGGACCATAAATCCTTCTTAAAATTCTTCTTTCTATCTTGAGCAAATTCTCCATTCCGGTTATATTTGTAGTTTCCATGCCGTACAAGATGACTGGTCTAACAACAGCTAGTTATTAAATAAACAAAAATAAAATAATAAACATTAATAAAAATAATCAATTGGTGGCCATCTCGGATCGACCGGCCAGACTATCCTGTCGCAGGCTGCTAGGTTCCATGTTACATGACTTTGTGGAAACCGCTGTGAACCACATCTACACTTGGAAACGTCCATCATTAAAAATAGTATTTAAATAGAAAATGTGTCGTATTGTTAGAGAGGATGGAGCCATTTCATTTGATTCTTCAAACTACTTTTTCCGATTATCGTTCGGGTGATATCGACAATTTTCGGAAATAGCGGGTCGATGACCTTGTAGTTACTACCGACTGGATAGACGCATCCAATTGTATCACATCCATGCGGTCGACCAAATTGGATTTGTAAGAAATGTTATTTTGCAACATGGAATGTAAGAACACTTACTGATGACCCCGCACATGAGAGACCTGAAAGGAGAACGGCTATTGTGGGTAGAGGCTTACGGAGATATGACATCGACATAGCAACACCCGTCTTGCTGAAGAGGGTCAGTTGAATGAGCAAGGTGCGGGGCACGGCTTCTTTTAGAAGGGTAAACTTTCAGATGAGCGCAGAATACATAGCGTTGGCATCACCACTAAGAAAAAGCTTCTCAATGATTTGTCTGAGCTTACAACTGGGTATAATGAACGCCTCATGTCACTAGGACTTCCACTAAATAACAACCAGCATGCCACGGTAATCACTACATCCAATTATGTCATTATAGATAATTCTATTCCGATCAGGATAACGTCCTATCAAATATCAACCGTGAAGACAAACTCATCCTGCTCGGTGATTTTAACGCTGGTGTGGGTAAACACTACAATGTTTGGAATGGTATCATTGGCAAGGAGGGAGTTGGGAGTGAAAACTCCAACGGTATACGGCTGCTCTCAAAATGTGCTGAACATGAATTAGTAATCAGCAATACTATCATTCGCGAAAAGAATCGCCTCAATACTCCAAGGCAGCATCCTAGATTGAAGCACTGGCATCACATTGACGATGTCATTGTCCACAAGAAAAAATAACGAGATGTTCTTATCACCGAAGCAATGACAGGAGCCGATGTAAAATTATCCACTGAAATGAGGAAACAAAAGAAGATCTGTAGGCATAATTTTGATACCGAGAAGTTTGATAACTCAGAGTGTATCTCCCAATATAGAGACCTGCTTAACCAGACAGTGCCAACGGAATATCATCTAGATGTAACACAACACTGAGAGAGTCTGAAGGCCACTAAACTAAATGCTTGTAAGGAAACGCTCAGGTAGAAGACCTGGAAACATCAGGACTGCTTTGATAAAAATAATGAGGGAATTGAAGGATTGAGCTCTGAAAAGAGAAAAGCCTTGCTAGCTTCGAGAAAAAATATGAATTCCCATGCTAAGAAAGGAGCCTTTTGCCTTGCCAAAGCAAAAGTCCAAAGAAGAACTCGTGCACTTAAAAACGCATGGAGGATATCCAAAGTTAAAGAGCTGCAATATTCAACGGACAAAGATTCGCGACAGTTCTTCCAAGCAACAAAAACAGTTTATGGTCCCACCGCTTTAGGTAGAAATTCACCTTGGTCCAATGACAAAAGTACACTTCTAAAAGGTGAATATTCCATCATGAATATGTGGAAAGAACATTTTGAAGACCTCTTGGTTCAGGATTCAATTATTGATGAGCGGGTGTATGACATATTAGAGCAAGCACCCATCAGGGAAGAACTCCGCTCCTTGCTACCACTAGGAGAAGTTCAGTGTGTTGTTAATCAAGCAAAGCGACACAAGCCACAGTTTAAGATGGTATACCAACAGAAGCTCTCATAGATGAAGATGAGGAACTCATAAGCCACAAATATAATTTTATTATTATTATTATTTGGAGAACTGAAAAAGTACCTGCTGATCTCAGATATATTCTGATAGTTTCCATATTTAAGATAGGTGATCGGACAGACTGCAACAATTATCGTGGCATATCATTACTATAATACCTCAGAAAGCTTATTGGTCGTATTTTGGCTAATCGCGTTCTATCTTTGGTGGAGAAAATACTTCCAGAGAGCCAATGTGGTTTCAGGTCTTCTAGGGGAACCACATATATGATATTCACAGCTCGACAGCTTCGAGAGAAATTATACGAACAAAATAGACCTCTTTATATTGCCTTCATCGACCTCACTAAGGCATTTGACTTTGTAAACCGTGAAGCTTGATGGAAATTTTAGCACTGTATGGTTTTCCACCAACATTAATTACCATCTTAAGACAGCTCTACACTGATACAACGGCAACTGTCATTGGTAACGCCTCTGTTGGAGACCCATTCCATATCAATACTGGAGTTAAACAAGGCTGTGTGATTTATCCTGCATTGTTTTCCCTGTACGTTGCCGCTGTCATGCAGCTAGTCAAATACGATCTTCCTTTTGGTGTACAAATAACACAGGATAGATTGAAACGTCTTTAATGTGAGCCGTCTAATCGCAAGGACTCGATCATCTTCTGATGCATTGGTTGAGTTACAGTATGCAGATGATACTGCAGTAGTATCTCAATCAGAGGACCAACTCATGAAAACCTTGAATGCTTTGTTTTCGGCATACAAAAAGATTGGTCTTAATGTTAACACCATTAAAACCCAGACCCTCTAACAACCAGCCCTGGAGAAGGACAAGGAAACATTAGTGTCACCATTGATGGAGTTAGGCTTCAAGAAGTTAACACCTTCAACCTGTCATCAAGTGCTTATATTGATTCCTGAATTCAACAGAGGTTTAAACGTGCTGGGGTATCCTTTGCAAGTCTTAGGTCTAAGTCTTTCACAACCATGATGGCAACAAAGATCCTTGTGTACAACTCAGTTGTAGTTCTCACCTTACTTTATGGATCTGAACCTTGGACATGCTATAGACGAAACCTCAAACAGCTGGCGCAATATCACCATCTATGCTTGAGGAGAATTCTTCATGTACAAGGCAAAACAGACGTACAAACACCACCATTCTCGAAGAAGCACAGACTACTAGTATTGAGGCCATGATTATAAAACGTCAGCAGAGATGGACAGGACACGTAATGCGCATGCCCAGTAATCGCATTCCCAAAAGGGTGATTTGCTCTGAATTAACATAGGGTAATCGCTGTGTGGAAGGTCAGCGAAAGCTATTCAAAGACGTACTGAAAGCTATTATACAAATGTGTCACATTGATAATAATAACTTTGAAGCTTAGCCCCTGTTCGCTCTTCCTGGAGATAACTTGTTCATCATGGTGCAATATAGTTTGAACGAAACCGCCGACAATGTGTCGAGGATAAGAGGCAACGCAGAAAGGACAGAGTGCTCATTAGAAGAAATAAAAGGAACGTGGAAGCCCCACCTGGTACCAGCTGTCATCGCTGTGGCGAATTGTGTGCCTCCCGCATTGGGCTGTATAGTCACCTCCGAACTCACTGATGAAGAAACTTTCGGGATTGGAAGGCCAACCTAATCGATGCGAGTGTTTGCTATGATGTTGCTTAGCTCACAAATCGATAATCAATCAATAATAATAAAAACATACTTATTAAAATTTAGTAAATCAATTAAGTTCGAAGAGAAGATTAACTGACCAAACGAGGTCAACAGAGTTGGGACTAGAGCAAGAAGGTGGAAGCCATGGAGGACTTAAAAAAAACTCATTAAATTTTGAAAAATCTCTTGCGAAGATAAGGGAAATCTGGTAATTGCAGGAAGGAGGGTGGGGGAAGGAGGTTTGGGAGCATCTTCAATAAGGTTTGAAAAACCCGCCATCTTGGAAGAGCCTCAAGTGCGCATGCTCTCTAAAAGAATCTTACATTCCCCGTAGGTATGGATACGTTTCACTTTAGGTTGAACAAGCTTGTCTTATAGATAGAGGGGATGGAGCCCTTTCGTTTTAACCCGCACACGACTTCCCCCGCTTACTCGTTCGGGAGTACGCACGGTCTTGTCCCTGGAAGGTGGGTAGCCTATGCAAATACCCCAGAGATAGGATCCCTCCTGCTCCTCAACTCTCGTACTTATAGTATAGAGCCCCCAAATTTTACTTATCCGCTTAATCGAAACGATGAAAGATCATGTTGACTGGCACAAGCACTTGTTTCTTGCTGTAAAATGATTAACACGTTCATCCGGAAGAACTATAAATCCCAAAACCCCGACATACAGAATAAATCAGCATTGAATATATAATATATATCGACTGCACGAACACCATTTGATTGAAGAGTAGTAACGAGCTCACTTTATAGTATTGAAGGAAAACATGCAAATTAATGCAAATAGCTGAAAATGCACTAGTTTAGTTTTCACTAGGTAGATCTCTTGACCGCAAATTTATTACTTCGTTTCTCGTGTACTTCTAACGTAGCGAAATTAAATTATTTTCAGTTAGTCAACAGTAGTGTACGAAATGGTAAACAGAGTTATTCCCTGAAGCAAATTATAAGGCTAAAATATTCCCCTGGATAACTAGTTCCGAGCGTCGACATATGCATTTCATTTCGGCGTTTAAATCTATGTCTACGAATACAGAAGTTTATTGTTTACTTATCCGGCATTGTGCTATGTAAGGTGTGATATTGTGATGGAAGTGGCTTTTTTACTCGTACTAACATTACATCTTTTTCACAGAAACGACCACAATTCGGAGATCACTTTAACAAGACATAGAAACCTTGCCTCGCTCAATCAAAATGTATTCAAAATAAACACGTCAAACTATAGCGGTATGATGCCACACATATGCATATATTGCAAAGCAATGTTTGCTAAGAAAAGTAATTTGAAGGCACACATGATGATCCATAGTGGTCTCAGGCCTCATTCCTGTGGTACATGTGGAGCAAACTTTACAAAGAAAAGTTCCCTGAATAAGCACGAGATGATCCATACTGGTCTTCAGCCTTACTCCTGTGGTACGTGTGGAGCAAATTTTAAGCAGAAAGATACCCTGAAGAGACACGTGATCATCCATGGTGGTCTCAAGCGACATTCCTGTAGTACATGTGCAGCGAAGTTTAATTTGAAAAGTTGCCTGAAGCCCCACGAGATGACCCACAGCGGTCTCAGGCCATATTCGTGTGATGCATGTGAAGGTAAGTATACTACGAAAAGTGCCCTGAAGACGCACGAGATGACCCATAGTGGTATCAAGCCATATTCCTGTGGTACATATGGAGCAAGCTTTACCCGGAAAGGTGACCTGACGAGACACGTGATGGCCCATAGTGGTCTCAAGCCATAATCCTGTGATGCATGTGGAATGAAGTTTATTTTGAAAAGCACTCTGAAGACTCACAAAATTACCCACAGAGATCTCAAGCCTCATTCCTGTGATGAATGTGGTGCTAAGTTCATTACGAAAAGTGCCCTGAGGGCGCACGTCTTGACCCATAGTGGTCGCAGGTCACATTCCTGTGATGAATGCGAAGCTAAGTTTTTTACGAAAAGTTCTCTGAAGACTCGCGAGCTGAGACATACTGGTCTTATGCCATATTCCTGTGGTACATGTGGAGCAAACTTTACGAAGAAAGGTGAGCTGAAGTCACACGTGATGATACATAGTGGTCTCAAGCCACATTCCTGTAGTGCATGTGGAGCTAAGTTTATCACGAAAGGTAACCTGAAACAACACCAGGTGACCCATAGTGGTCTTAAGCTATATTCCTGTGGTACATGTGGAGCAAACTTTGCGAAGAAAGGCGACCTGAAGTCGCACGTCTTGACCCATAGTGGTCGCAGGTCACATTCCTGTGATGAATGCGAAGCTAAGTTTTTTACGAAAAGTTCTCTGAAGGCTCACGAGCTGAGACATACTGGTCTTATGCCATATTTCTGTGGTACATGTGGAGCAAACTTTACTCAGAAAGGTCACCTAAAGAGACACGTGATGACCCATACTGGACTCATGTCACATTCCTGTGATGAATGTGGAGTTATGTTTATTACAAAACGTGCCCTGAAAACAAACGAGGTGACCCATAGTGATCTCAAGCCACATTCCAAGGTACATGTGGGGCCAACTTATCGCAGAAGGCTGATCTGAAGGCGGACGTGATAATTTATGGTGGTCTCAAGCCATATACCTGTGGTATGTGTGGAAGAAACTTTGCTCAGAAAAGCCACTTGAAGACACACAAGACGATCCACAGTCGTCTCAAGCCTCATTCCTGCGATACATGTGGAGAAAATTTTTACTGAAGAAGGAAATTTTAGAAGATACATGTTGTTCCATGGTAGTGTAAAGAAACATTTCTGAAAAAAATGCAGAGACAAATTTATTTGGATGGGTAATTTGAAAACACAGATATTGTTCCACATTGGTCTCGAGCACCAATGGCTCATGTACAATATATGAGCAAACTTTACTTGGACAAGAACCCTGAACACTCCATAGATGTCTAATGCCACATTCATGTGGAAAATATGGAGCATCATTCACTCAGAAAGGCTATTTGAAGACACACATGGTGATTCATAGTGGTCGTCTGCCACATCCGTCAAATATACGCAGAGCGAGCTTTACTAGGAAAGGTTGTACTAAGCCGCACATGTTGTTCCATAGTGGTCTAGTGACTCATTCCGAAAGTACATGGGATGCAATATGAGCTGAGAAGGACATTTTGAAGAAGCAATCATTTTGTAGCCGAATCCCGTTTTCACTTTGTTCGTGCGGATCATAGTTTATTCAAAAATGTAATTTGGAAACTCACATTATGTCAAGCGATATTCCTGTGGTACATATGGAGGAACCTGTACTCAGAAAGGTCAACTGAAGACACAAATATTGATCTATAGTGGTCTAATGTCACATTCATGTAGTATGTTTCTCTGAAGCCCCTTTCTTAGTTCTACATGTAGAATCTATTCTGGAAAATAATTTTTTGGTAATCACATGCCGGAAGGTTTCACTACGAAATATGAAGATGATGATGATAATAATTGTTGTTTTAAGGGGCCAAACATCTAGGTTATCGGCCCCTTCACTACGAAAGAAGGAATAATGATACGCACGATGATCCATCATGTCCATTCACACACATGTCCCTCATGCGCACACACATCAACATAAGTTTTGCATATTGCTGGCCAAGTGTCGTAGTGTTCTCTAACCCAGTGGTCATTCTTACATCCCTGGGCGTGTGGCAGGCATACGTCACATGGATATTATCCAGTCACCTCTAGTGAAAGGCTGACAATTTTGGCTAAAATTTCACTTTCATGGACGATAACGCTCGTCCACCCAGAGCTGGCATTGTCAATGTGTTTTTTCAGGAGACTGTTATTCACAGAATGGAATGGCCTACCTATACTCCCAATATCAACTGCGTAGATCAGGGGTGGACACTGCATAAGAAATAAGTTCCTCCCTACTGTGCTCTATGGCAATATGCAGATTTTTCTTTGATGTGCTTCATACTTATTGGTCTAGCGCCAAACTCAAGTGTTAAATGCGCAGCTACATTTACACAAGGAGTATCTTTTCGGAGTTGCATGTGACTTAGACGCCAGAAGACATATTAAAGTAGAATATATGGAGCAATATTCACATAAATAGGGTGTTTGAAGACTCATGTACCTCTTACTGGCCAAAAGCCTTATTCATATACTAAGTAGCAAAATTTACTGATTAAGGAACTTTGAAAAATGACCTGTTAATTCATATTGGAAAGCTATATAAATATGAGTTACTTCCAGTCGTGAGTACGTAGAGAGATTCCGAGACACATTTTAATTGATAGGCACTGGCAGTCTAAATTATGTATTGTAGATCATGCGATCATAAAATTTTACCCAAGTGACACGTTTGCGTTCATAGGCTAGTGTATAGAAACAATATCTTAGTTGTACATACGGAGCATAAAACAGAACCATATTCATGTAGTTCATTTGAGCAAAGCCTGTTGGAAAATAAATTTTAAATACAAATAATTTGTAATTGCGACTCAAACAAATTCACTTATACAGGGTGATTCATGATTCCTATTAAAAACTTCTTGGGTTTGTTGATGGGACTATGCAGATAACATTTTGAATAGGAACCCATGTCGAGATATGTATCGTTTCGATAACGAATCAGTTTCACTCGATTGCACATCTCCCACTTCACTAGAGTCACGTTTGCACTACAAGAGCTATTCCACGTAGTGACCCAGCTGTTCGTTAATCAATGTGTATCTGCGCAACATATTGTCGTACACACGTCCCACGAGACCTGGTGTGTGTTCAATAATGTGCGCTGCCGCCAGAACGCGTGAAACAAGATCCTACGAGTCGACAAGAGTCTCATAAACAAGGCTCTTCATATGGACCCACAGGAGAAGGTCGAGGGGAGATTATTCTTTCGATCGTGGTGGCCACGAAATTGGACCACCTCTACCTATCATTCTTTCCCCGAATGTTTGTTCGTGATGTTCGCGGACTGCACGTACAAAGTGCGCTGGTGTTCCATCTTGTTGATACTACATTTGCTGACGTAGTGCCATTGGCAAATCTTTACAGAACATTAGCACTTGGATTCAGACCAGCGCTGCAAACGAAGCGACCTGAATACACACGACTGCAACTGAGCATCCATCCCCCTCGAGACAGAGCAGCGGGGCAGTCAGCTTTTCCTCGTTGAGACAGACCAGCGCAGCGGAACAATAAGAATGTAGCCGAACTTCACTATCTAGACCGATCATTAGGGCTAGGAGTCTTATGTAAATGCATATTACTTCCCTTTGCTTTTACATAACTTGAAATGATAAATGTCCATGAATTAGAATTTTAGCTATCATATAAGTACATTTTATTGTTACATATCTGATCATTATGACATATTTTTAATGTAAAATTACATATTCTGTGTTTTTATTTTACATATTTGATCAAATTACATTTTTAAAACATAATTTAACTTTATATATTTAAAATTATATATTCTGTCCCTTACTGTAACAAAGAGTATGTCTTCGCAAGAGAACTGCTGTTCTAAACAGTCTGTATGACAATATCTGCTCACTAGAAACTCAGATAAATGAAACGTATTTTCCAAGCAATTCATAAGCTGTTGAGAAAGGGCCAAGGAAGAATATCAAGAAATATATTAGTGGAGACAGGGAAAGGGAATTCACCTAGCACCCTGCTGGAGACTCAGCAGCTTGAATTTAGTTTATGTCAGTTGTCCAGAGAGTGCCTGGGACTCAACTTTCAACCTGTCAATAAGAAAGGCTGCTATATTTCCACCCCGGAAACAAAAATTGCTCCTCAAAATTCTTATTCATGGTTCGTATTCATTTTCTCAGACATAATGAAATGTATTTATGTTTGCTATAATATGGGCATGCATAAACAACTAATGAATTGATTAATTATTGTGCAACACATTTGTTGTATTATTGTTTTAAGGGGAGGAACAGCAGGGTTGACTGCCCCGCACCACACGTTATTTTGTAAAAAAATATTTGAAATAAAATGAGGAATCTTCAAGTAATATCTTGTGTAATATATTATTTATATAACAATTACTCTAAGTTAATATTACATATTTTAATTTTTTTAATGTAATATTAGGCCTCAATATTTCAGCTACAATTATTACATAATAAGTACATATTTTGCATGTTAATCTTATTATATGTCTCAGGCGCTAGCTCGACAATTAAAATACACTTAAATACAGCCGCGGAGTCTCCTGTAGGGTGTGAGGTGAATTCCCATCCCCTTATTTCCACTAATATATTTCTTGATATTCCTCCCTGGCCCTTTCTCAACAGCTTATGCATTGATTGGAATATCCGTATCATGTACCTGAGTTTCTAGTGAACAAATATTATCATACAAACTGATTGGAATTGCCATATATTTTACCTGCGAAAACATACTTTTTAACAGTAAGTGACTGAATATGTAATGTTCAATAAATAAGGTAAAATTATGCTTAAAAATGTCATTTTGTTCAAATATGTAAATTAAAAACACAGAATATGTAATTTTACATTAGAAAATAAAAATATGTAAAAAAAATGCCATTATGATCACATATCACGTCTTTTATGCGTTCATAAACCATTCATCCGATTGCAATATAATTTAGGTGAGTTGTTGAACACACTTTCGGGATGTTCATAGATATAGTTAATCCATTTCACAATAGATAGCGCGCGAGTAGTTTAAACAAATGAGTGATGTGATGCGTTCATATACAATTCATCCGATTGCGATCATATTTTTGTAAGTCGTAGTGCACACACCCGAGAAATTTATAGGCGTAGAAAATCCAATTTACAATAGATGGCGCGCGAGTAGCTTCAACAAAATGGCGTGCGATTCGTTTCAACAAAGTCCACATGCATTCATATATCATTCATCCCATTGCGATGAAATTTCGGTGAGATATTATGTACACTCCAGGGAAGGTTTCAGGCATTTTAAATCCATTTTACAATAGGTAGCGAACGAGTAGATTCAACAAATGTGTGACGGCGCGCGAAGTGTTTCAACAACGTACCGTATGCGTTCATATACCATTCGTCCGATAGCGATGAAACTTTGGTGAGAAGTTGTGTACACTCCAGGGAAGGTTTCTGGCTTAGTACATTCATATTTAAGTAGTTAGTGCATGAGTAGATTCATCTTATGAGCGTCGGCACGCGAATCGTCTCAATAAAGTCTTGTATGCGTTCATATGCCTTTCATCAGATTGCGATGAAACCTTGATTTGTTATTGCGTACACGCCAGGGATTTTTTTTGACTTAGCAATTCCATTTTTAAATATTTTAGCACAAGTAGATACAACAAATGAGTAACGACGCGTGAAGCGTTTCAAAAAAATCCTGTATGCGTTCATATACCATTCGTCAATTGCGATGAAACTTGGATGAGTTGTTGTGCACATTCCCGGGATATTCATAGGCGTAGTTAATCCAATTTACAATAGAGAGCGCGCGAGTAGTTTAAACAAATGAGTGATGTCGTTGCGTTCATACACAATTCATCCGATTGCGATCAAATTTAGTTGAGTTGTGCACACTCCCGGAACGTTATAGGCATAGTAAACCCAATTTACAATAGATAGCGCGTGAGTGGCTTCAACAAAATTGCGTGTGATTCGTCTCAAAAAATTATCATATGCGTTCATATACCACTTATCCGATTGCGAAGAATTTTCGTGAATCGTTGAGTAGCCTACACTCCAGGGAAGGTTTCAGGCTTAGTAAATACGTTTTAAAATAGTGCATGAGTAGATTTTAAAAAAAGTGACGGCCCGCTAATCGTTTAAATAAAATCCCGCATGCGTTTATATGCCATTCATCTTATTGCGTTGAAACTTTGATTTGTTGTTGTGTACACGGTCTTCAACTTAGTAATCCGATTTTACAATATTGGTAGAGCACGAGTAGATTCAACAAATGAGCGACGACGTGCGAACCGTTTCAACAATGGCC
Organism: Meconema thalassinum; assembly: GCA_946902985.2. Lineage (NCBI taxonomy): Eukaryota > Metazoa > Arthropoda > Insecta > Orthoptera > Tettigoniidae > Meconema > Meconema thalassinum. The sequence continues at coordinate 152,968,818 of OX336397.1, forward strand.
CGATTGCGTTCATATCCCATTCGTCCGATTACGATGAAACTTGGGTAAGATGTTTTGTACACTCCAGGGAAGGTTCTGGCTTAGTATGTGCATTTTACAATAGGTAGCGCACGAGTAGATTCATCTAATGTGCGACGGCACGTGAAGCGTTTCAACTAAGTCCTGTATGCGTTCATATAACATTCATCCGATTTCAATAAAACTATGAAGAATTGTTGTGTACACTCCAGGAAGAGTTTCTGGCTTAGTACATGCACTTTACAATAGCTAGCGCACGAGTAGATTCAGCAAATGGGGACAGCACGTGAATCGTTTCAACAAAGTCCCGTGTGCGTTCATATACCATTCACCCGACTGCGATGAAACTTTGGTGGATCGGCTTAGTAAATCCTTTTTACAGTAGGTAGCGTACGAGTAGATTCATTAAATTAGTGACGGCATGTGAATTGTTTAAACAAAATCCCGTATGCGTTCATATGCAATTCATCCGATTGCGATGGAACTTTGATGAGGTATTGTGTACTCGCCAGGGAAGGGTTTCGACTTAGCAAATCCATTTTACAATACTTAGCGCACGTGTAGATGCAACAAATGAGTGACGACGCTTGAAGCGTTTCAACAAAATCATGTATGCATTCATATACCATTCATCGATTGCGATGAAGCTTTGATGAGTTGTTGTGTGCACTTACGTGTGGGTTCCTAACTTAGTAAATCCACTTCATTGTATGTACCGAACGAGTGATTCAACAAATGAGCGACATCACACGAATCGTATTAATGAAATTTCGTATGTATTCATATGCCATTCATCCGATTGCAATGGAACTTTGGTGAGTTGTTGTGGACGTTCCCACGAATATTTCTCAATTAGTTAATCCATTTTGCGATAGTTTGGAGGCTGTTAGCGGAAGATGAAAAATAGAATTGTGTATTCAAAAGCACTTGAAGAAACAAAATTACAAAGCCAACACTTTCTTTGATTGGCGTTGCAACGCATGCCGGGTTCAGCTTGTGTAACAATAAAATGTAATTTCACGAAAGCTAACGTTCTAGCTCATGAACATTTATCATTTTTAGCCTACTTTCGATTTTTTCAAAAAATGAAAGTATACTTATGAGATCTACACAGGGACAACAAGAAGTTCTGTGACGAACTAAAGAGCTTACTTTTCTCGAAATATAAGATTCATTCCAATGATTAATCTATATGACCTAATTAGAATAATGACGAAATTGAGTTGGTAATATGGGCATTTCTAATTAGTTCGAAATATAACTGGCTTAATGTTGGCTGGAATACTTTCTGATATATTGATATTAGGGTAAAAAATAGAGCCAGCATTTATTAACAGTTGGCAACCCTTGCTGCTCTTAAGAATACGCTTAGTCATATCTGTTATAGTACACATAGCACATACGAAATTTGGTTGAATCCAATTGATAGTATAGAAGTTACATGTATTTACAATTGGTCCTATCAGCAGGCTTAGAATCATGTTGGTAGTACTGAGGTCCATTAGTTACTCCAAATTAATCTAGAATGTCAGGTACTATACGTGTGCATACGAGTAGTTTAAAGCTGTCGGCTTTCATACTTTCTGATATATTGCTATTTGGATAAAAACAATAGAGAGTGCATTTATTAACAGTTAGCAGCCCTTGTGGCTCTTAAGATTACGCTCAGACATAAATGTCTATCGACATATAGTTCATACGAAATTTGGTTGAAATCCAATTAATAGTGTAGAAGTTATATACATTTAAAAATTGGACTAGAAGTTATATACATTTAAAAATTGGACTTATCAGCAGGCTTAGAATCATTTTGGCAACACTGTCATGTATGGCCTCCTGGAAATTAAACTGAAATATTATTATCTATATGTGTGCCAATTTTGGTACAGCTCCCATGCATACCTTCCAAGATATACAACATGGAGCTGAAAGTTTAATTGTGATTTTTCAGCTGTTGGTAGCACTGACCACGTTTTCAAATATGGCGGTGAGATATTCCGATAGAGATCTTTACTCATACCAAATTTGGGTTTGATTGCTTCAGCCGTTTAGAAGAGATAGGGGGGGGGGGGGACACACACACAGACAGACACACATTTTCCCGGATCGATCTCATAAGTCTACTGTTTCCTCATTTTTACAAAATGCAAAAAGTAGGCTAAAAATTGTGTGTGTGAGTGTGTGTGTACTCTGAATGTCTTTCCCCCCTATCAATTCGAACACGGTGAATCCGAATTGACCGAAATTTGGTATAGGGGTAGAACTGGCAAAGAGCACCTCAGTATCATGTTTTATATCGCCGCCATCTTTACCAAAACTGAATGGCGGCCACTTAAATGTTCAAAACGTAAAATCAAATAACAACTAAACTATTCATCCGATCTCTACCAAATTTGGGGCCTATATACCTTCATATGGGACGCGTCCTTTACCCAACCTGCGAGGTCATCAGCCGTACCATTTCAGTATGGCGGCCGTGTGAATTATGCAAACTTTATAATCCATAACATGGGACACACCAATTCCGATTAGCGAGCCAAGGGTGGTTTATGCTATCCTAAAGGACGTAATCAGTGCGGGTAGGAGGTTTGAGTTGTCTTAAAAGTATATTTCAATTCACAAACGAAAGTACCCTATACTCATAAACAATCATAATTATTTAATATATTAATAAACTAACGTCATTTGTATATAATGTTCTTCACTTTCCGCTAAGGAAACAGTCTTGTGAGAAACAATGTTTGCAGTAACTGGCGGGATACCTGCTAGCCACTATTGTAACAATGCCACTGGCGGAAACAATTGAAATAATGCATGCGGAGTGTTGAGGCTCAAAATTAGGGAACTTGCAGGACTGAAAACATGACAGGCTTCCTAGTATGCCCAGTTGCAGTAAGCAGTGCCAATTACTGGAGGGGTGCCAACAATAGGATGGTTTACCCTATATGTCAAGTACGGTGACAGCTAGAGGATAGGAGTGGATTCAGTTGCTAGTTGTATTGCCAACTCGAAAAACTTAAGTGCACACGATTACCTGCTGCGCACAATTGCCCAACTTTCCCATACATATTGAATTTAAATAAGAAAAAAGATTCATTAATTAATCAATCCCGAATAATGAAATAAAAATGAAAAAACATATACGTTGTACGAATATATATATATTAATATTAAGAGTACATTGCTTTGTTACTGTATAGTACACTCAAATTTGCTACAAAGCCTTTAACGTACAAATCCAAATACCAAGCTGTTCTCTTCCTAATGCTGAATGTGGCCAGTACATTCGGTTCCGCATGTTTGCGTTTAAAGTAACAATAACTACTGTAGGCATTAAAGTTTTATGAGTTTACAAAGGTTGCTTCCAAAATCAGTTGGTACAGTTGCCCGCCATAATAATTTCAAAATCAGTGCCAACTCGCAACAGTTACATTGTACATTGTTGCCGAAACACACATCAAGTTGAATTTTCAATAAATTTTGTTTTATTTTTTGAATTTCTTTGAATTTTTTGAATGTCTCGTGGAAATTCATTTCATTATGCTACAGTATATTACGCAATAGATATAATAGTGCCCAAGTTCTTTATTTTCTTATAGGATTTATAAGATTAAAGTGTTTATTTTAATAGAAACCTTATTGTGTAATAGAAAGTTATTCAAAATTATTTTTGAAGTTACAAAAGTCATAATAGGCAACTACACTAGTACAGACATCACATTAACACAAGTTATAAGGCAATTGTACAGATGTCCAAGGAAAATTAAATGCATTTGTTGATTGAATGCGCATTGGAGCGAGCATTAGGAATGGCTTGGGGAACAGTAAGCAGGTAATTGTCCTACACAGTCCAATTAGTTTAGGATTACGAATCTTGTTTCAGTGAGTTCTGTAACTCATAAATTTCTTACGTACTTTACAAATGTTCAATATGTGCACCCTTTGTTACTCGACACACATATACTCGACAGTCTGTTCCATTCCCACACATCCCCAACATTCCTATAGAGAAGGACCCTAAACGAGGCCGTGTTAGGGATAGGTGCCTAGGGATAGTTCGTTATGAAATGAAAGGGAGTCTAGGAAACAACAATGTATTCAATGTATTCACCAAATAAAATGACAAATCAAGAGAATATATATAAAACCTAAACTTAATGTGCCCGATTACATTTACATTTAGAAAAGGGGATTTAGAATTTAGTACATTATGAAGTTGCCAGGATACAATGATTAATCTTACACGTCGACCCCCAAAGGAAATATTTAGAACGACATTAAAGCAAGGCACAAAACTAAAACTACCATGAAAAAACAAACAAAACCTAAAACAAACTCCCCTTCCCTGGGCGCACCTCAACACACATTCACACAAAACCCTAAGATCCCCTTCACAAGTAGCGCTGAATTACATAAATGAAAAGAACAACAAAAACTGAAGCCGAACAAGAACCACAAAGCAGAACCTAACCCAACCAAACAAAACGAATCCCCCCCCCCCCCATCCCAAAATTTCGGTAGAAAGAGAAATGGAAATAAAGTCGCCCAAAATTTGGCAGAAAGAGGCAAGTAGTGGTTTTTGATCGGTTCCGCAGCCTCCTCCTCATCCTCCCCTCCTCCCAAGATGGCGGCCGTAGATAAACTTAACCTAGCGTGTGAACCAAAAAGGCTAGAGACTTGAACGAGGTGTCAAATTACTCGGGCTGACACCCCCTTTCCTCTAGTTAAATCATTTCAACCCAAAATGAAAGGATGAATGCTTAATATGAAATTAAACTTTGTTCCACATGAAAATCATGCAGAGTCCCGAATGCCGCTATGATTTAACATGTTTGTTATTTGCTTTTACGCATGCCCACTAATAGTTTTTGTAAGAGGGCGGGCTTTTTAAAGATGGCGGCTGTAGTGTAACCTACCTAACCCAACCCACGAGTGGTGATCAAAAAGTATTCCAAGCGGCGCTTGTCGATTGGCAAACCAATAATCAATGAGGACATGTAAGGCCTCGAGGCGATAACCCCTTTTGATTGATCCCTGTTGATTTGTCCCTTTGGACTGGTTCCTGTTGACGGGTCATTGCTGACGAGTCCCTTTGGACGGGAGAGGTCATTGTTGACAGGTCATTGTTAACGGGTCCTTGTTGACAAGTCCCTGTTGATGGGTTCCTGTTGGCAGGTCCTTTTTGACTAATCCCTTTAGACCGGTCCCTTTGGACTGGTCCCTATGGACTGGCCAATGGTCCCTAATGCTATGATGAAATTAAACGTTGTTCCACATGAAACGCATGGGAATAGCCGATGGCTACTATGAATTAACATGTTTGTTTTTTGTTTTACGCATGCGCACTTGGTTTTTTTTGTAAGCGGGCGGGCTTTTGAATAATGATTTATAGATGAGTTATTTTATTAAAAATTACCAAAAGATCCTAAACTAATAGGTCATTAGCTTTTGAATATCTCATGAACCAACAGGGCTAGGGACTTGTGTGAGAGGTCGTTGGAATTGAGGTGACATTCTGTTTTTGAATGTATTATTTATTTTTGTCAAAAGGGCCTAACTGCACTTTTGTTAATATCTCGCTAACTAATAATCAGAGAGGGTCAAGTGAGCTGTCATGGGACTCAGGATGGTCAACCTTTTTCCGTGACCAAAGAATTTACCCAAAAGATCCAAAACAGCAGGGTCTTTGACCTATGATTTTATAAACTAATAATCGGAGAGGGTCAAGTGAGGTGTCATAGGACTTAGAATGGTTAACCCTTTCCCATGACCAATGAATTTACCCCCAAAATCCAAAACAGCAAGGTCATTGACCTAAGATTTTATAAACTAATAATCGAATATCAACATGCGAGGTGTCATAGGACTTAGAATGGTCAACCCTTTCCCATGGCCAATGAATTTACCCTAAATACCCAATACATCAAGGGCATCGACCTGAGATTTTATAAACTAATAGTCGGATACGAACATGTGAGATGTTAACCATGCGTGATGAAACATAGCTAGATAGAGAAAGAATTAGTGTAGGCTACATGTATGATGACTGACAAGTCTTTTACCATTGAAACTTGTTTTCAGATCAAACTGCAGTATAGAGAGAGTATAGGTTGCAGGTATGGGTTAATAAATGACAAACGGTGTACACAAACTCTGATTTATCGATTCAAGAATTAAGAGTAGACTATCTTTAATTGATTGGTTAAAGAGGATAGCTAAAACACAAAAATGCTCAGTGGTTACCGGGACAAGATGGTCGCTACACACAACAAGCTTTAAATACTTGGGGCTAATAATCTATACACACACACTCGCTTGTTTTAAACTAAACTGTGTTGCTGTCAGTGCTCAGACAGTAGCCTGATGACAAAATGCATTGCTAACAGAAATATAATCATTTCCGGTTGCCTACTGTTACCAGCTATCCATATTGTGTTGGAGTGGTAAGCACTTTTAGCTCTTGTACTGGTGGTCTTAACTCGATTTCCAGGTCTGAGGCCTAAGGTAAATAGTATACTGCAGTTTTTTAATACTTTTTTTAATGCAGCGGTAGATAGGTGTTATTTTGTAAAACAGTCTTACCTACCGTAGTAGCAGTAGTAGTAGTAGGCCTATACGTTTTTGGAAACAAACAGAAAGAGAATGCACTATTGCCATGGCCAAGCACTTCCATTAAGACGATTTCAAGAAAATTTTAATCAGCAAATGTGTGTTTTACAAAACTAAACTTTCAAAATGGACTAAATCATAAACGTGTCGTCAGTGATATGAAAAAAATAGGAAATCCATGATTCCATATCAACACAATTTAAAAACTTAAAACTGACATTTAAAACATGTAAATGGGAAATTGACAAATGTGTAAGCAACAAAATGGAAAATTCCTGTTTCCATATCATGAAATCCAAAAACTTTAAACTGACATTTTCAAATTGAGTACATGGCAAATTGACAAATGGCAATATGTGAAATGTGAAAATGAAAAAAAAATGAACAAATGGCTATCATTATTTTAAAAAAACGTCGTGTTCTATCGTTAAAGTGTGATTCAAACCACGTCTACTTATTTGGATCATCCGAGACTGAGTAGACCTGTTTTAGTCTTAATATACTTTTAAAATTTTATGTTAATGCTGGAATTGAACTCAAGAGCTTTAGAGTGCCATTTAACTATGCTAACCGTTACGCCACAAAGACAACTTTACACTACTCTTAATGAACAATAATAAGAAAAAGAATAATAAATGTTGAATTTTTTTTAAGGATGAACATGGTGACACAGTTTCTGTTTCACAGTCTGCTAGCCACTAGCCAGCAGCTGGGGTCTTAGAAAACGATACAGTTGACATTTTGTAATGAGATGTGACATGTTTCAAAGTACAGTATTATGGGTAATTGTTGTGTAAAAACTAATCCTGTACAAGGAGCGCAAGGGTTCGAACCCCTTAACTAACATTACTATTGCCTGAGCATGGCTTGACGACACTGTATTATTATGATACTCGGTACACAAACCATAGATAGAGTGTATTGTTTAAGATCACTTTCTTTCTGAACATAGGTGGAGACTGTTGATGGCTAACAATGGCATTAATATAGTAGGACGTGGGGATAGCATTAAGAAAAAACAGACAATACCCATACAATATTTTTATTTATTTAATATAAGTACTTGTACCATAGTTACATTCAATGTACATTTCTTTTTTCTCTATTACTATTTAGTCCTTTTTGATTCTCTTGCATATGAAGGGTAGATAATCTTGTAGTTCAGCCCCTTAAAACAACAACAACACAATCTTTTGCATAGTCAGTGATGTTGATGACTCTTGAGATGTGGAAGATGGATTAAACATAACTTGTACAGCAGGGGTTAAATATTGCTCAATAAACACTGCACTATTTTGAGTAGCAACATTTTTTTCTTGTACTAGCTTATTAGCATTGTCATGATAATTTTTGTTGACACCAACAGAGCTTCATCTGGTACACCACATTGATGATCACTCACACTTAAAACCTTACCATTTCTACTTTTTAGATTGCCTCGATATCTTTTTGAACTTTCTTTGGAACATCGCCAAAATATTATTCCTTTTACATTTTGACGATTATAGTTATAAGAGTAGCCTTTATAGAGTACACGTTGTTTACCTTTGTTAGTTGCAGTAAGTTCCATAGTAGCAACTAACCTGTAAGTATGATTTGCTCACTACAAAGATAATAACTTTTCTGATAATAAAATCATTTAGCGTTGCCTTTTATATTTAATGTGTACAGTTTTAAGTGATAGCAAATGTGACAGCAAAATGGTAGCAGAGTGGTAGAAAATATTACATGTATTGTTAAGAAATAGTTTAAGTGGTTATGTGGATCCATTACATAATAATTTTGGCACGACGAAGCTCATTTTCTATATCCAATACTTCTTCCTCATATTCAGTATAACCAGCCTGATTATAGACATGCAGTTGCTGAAGCCACCGGATCAGCTTACTTCGATTGTTCCAGTAGACAAATTTAACAAATGATTTTTTTTGGTGTAAACAAAGCATTACCATTATCATTATTATTATTACCATCATATTCATCATCATCATCATAACCATTATCATTATCATCATCATCATCATTATAGTCCTCATCACTATTTCTATATAGTCCTTTTTGATCCTTTTGCAATACCACATTTTGCACAGCCTGTGTTGCCTTTGATAATATTGGGATTTTTCCAGACATTGACAACTGTCCTAACACGACTTTCTGAGGAGATGATAAATGTTTTTTAACAAACAATGCACTATCGTGAGCTGCAATATCTTTTTCTGGGGCTAGTGTCTTAGAATTTCGAAGAGTTTTTTTAAACAGCACGATGTTTTATCTGGCACACTACATTGATGATCACTCACACTTAAGACATCAGTATTTTTACTTTTTAGCTCACCTCGACACTGTTTTGAACGATGCTTTGAACAACGCCAAATAACAGTTCCATTTTTATTGGTTCGTTTTACAATATATGTATATCCTTTATAGAATGCATATGGCTTACCATAGCTATTTGTTGATACTTCCATGTCAATTGTCAAGCATGAACTAATCTCTAGCAAAGTTCACTCGATAATATAAATATTAGTTTAAAGTGAGAGGAAAAGTGGGTGCAAAAGTGGGTGCAAGAGTGGATGCAAGAATTGGTGCTAAAGTAGGTGAAAAAGTGGGTACAAAAGAGGGTGCAAAAGTTAGTGTAAAAGTGGGTGCAAAAGTGGGTGTAAGAGTGGATCCAAGAATGGGTACAAAAGTGGGTGCTAAAGTGGGTGCAAAAGTGAGTGCAAACATGGGTGCAAAATTGGGCGCAAAAGTGAGTGCAAAAGTCAGTGTAAAAGTGAGTGCAATAGTGGGTGCAAAAGTGTGTGCAAAGGTGGGTGCTAAAGTGGGTGCAAAAGTCACTGTAAAAGGGAGTGCAAAAGTGGGTGCAAAAGTGGGTGCAAATGTGAGTGCAAAAGTGGATGTAAATGTGGGTGCAAAAGTGGGTGCCGTTTATAGTAGGCATGAATTTTACTTGAATGTGATTTAAGTAAATCTAATTTCTAAACCCTAGTAGTGAATAGTCAGTTGGTATTGATCTATGCAAGCGTAAACATGTCACATACACTGGTGATGGATACTCAAGGCTTTAAGGTCAACGAAAACAAGTATATATTTAAAGAAGTGGGTATTATTGATTGCACAACACGCGGGTTACCATATCTTTTTTCGGACTAGTGTTTTAACATTTGAAGAGTTATTTTAAACAGCAACGATGTTTTATCTGTTATACTACATTGATGATTACTCACACTTAAGACCTCACTATTTTTACTTTTTACCTCACATTGACACTGTTTTGAACGATGTTTTGAACAACGCCAAATAACAGTTCCATTTTTATTGGTTCGTTTTACAATATACGTATAACCTTTATAGTATGCATATGGCTTACCATAACTGTTCGTTGATACTTCCATATCAATTGTCAAGCATGAAATAATCTCCAATAAATTTCGCTCGATAATAGAGATAATAGTTTGAAGTGGGTGCAAAAGTGGGTGTAAAAGTGGATGCAAAAGTGGGTGCAAAAGTGAGTGTAAAAGTGGGTGCAAAAGTGAGTGCAAAAGTGGATGTAAAATTGAGTGAAAAAGTGGGTGCAGTTTATAGTAGGCACTATTTTTACTAGAATGTGATTTGAGTAAATGTAATTTTTAAACCCAAGTAGTGAGTAGTCAGTTGGTTTAGATCTATGCAAGCGTAAACATATCACATACACTGATGATGGATACTCAAGGCTTTATGGTCAACAAAAACAAGTATATAGTTAAAGAGTTGGCTATTATTGATTACACAACACTGAATCTATTTTTTAAATGTTGCCCCTTTGGACTTGTCGCTGTTGACTAGCCCCTTTGGACGGGTCCTTTTTGAAGGCAGTCATTTTTGACGGGCCCCTGCTGACGGGTCACTGTGGACGGATCCCAGTGGACGGGTCCCTGTTGACAGGTCCTTTTGACTAATCCCTTTGGACTGGTCCCTTTGGACTGATCCCTATGGGTTGGCCCATCCATTTATCCAAATAATGTCAAAAGGTGCAAAGGGCAAATCAACAGGGATCAGTCAAAAGGGGTTATCGCCTCAAGGTCTGTCATACCCCTCTTTGATTATTGGTATGCCTATCGACAAGCGCCGCTTGGAATACTTTTTAATTATCCCACCCGTCGTGGGTAGGGTTGGGTTAGGTTAGGTAACACTACAGCCGCCATCTTTAAAAAGGCCGTGGGAACATAGGTGTTTAACAGCAGTCTTCGGCAAAAAGCCCAACAATACTTCATACAATGCCCTAGTCTTATTGGTTCGCGATATATTAACAAAAGTGCACTTAGGCCCTTTGTCAACATTTCAAAAATAGATTCAGTGTTGTGCAATCAATAATAGCCACCTCTTTAACTATATACTTGTTTTTGTTGACCATAAAGCCTTGAGTATCCATCATCAGTGTATGTGATATGTTTACGCTTGCATAGATCAAAACCAACTGACAACTCACTACTTGGGTTTAGAAATTACATTTACTCAAATCACATTCTAGTAAAAATCGTGCCTACTATAAACTGCACCCACTTTTGCACCCACTTTTACATCCACTTTTGCACTCACTTTTGCACTCACATTTACACCCACATTTGCACCCACTTTTGCACCCACTCTTACACCCACTTTTCCACCCACTTTAAACTATTATTTCTATTATCGAGCGAAATTTATTGGAGATTATCTCATACTTGACAATTGATATGGAATTATCAAAGAATAGTTATGGTAAGCCATAAGCATATTATAAAGGTTATACGTATATTGTAAAACGAACCAATAAAAAAGGAACTGTTATTTGGCGTTGTTCTAAAACAACGTTCAAAACAGTGAAAAGCGAGCTAAAAAGTAAAAATAGTGAGGTCTTAAGTGTGAGTGATGATCAATGTAGTGTAACAGATAAAACATCGTTGCTGTTTAAAATAACTCTTCGAATTTTAAAACACTAGTCCGAAAAAAGATATGGTAACCCGCGTGTTGTGCAATCAATAATAGCCACCTCCTTAAATATATACTTGTTTTCGTTGACCTTAAAGCCTTGAGTATCCATCACCATTGTAGGTGACATGTTTACGCTTGCATAGATCAAAACCAACTGATTATTCACTACCTGGGTTTATAAATTACATTTACTCAAATCAAATTCTAATAAAATTCATGCCTACTATAAACGGCACCCACTTTTGCACCCACATTTACATCCACTTTTGCACTCACTCTTTTCTCACTTTTGCACCCACTTTTGCACCCACTTTTACACCCACTTTTGCACTCCCTTTTACACTGACTTTTGCACCCACTTTTGCACCCACCTTTGCACTCACTTTAGCACCCACTTTTGCACTCACTTTTACACTGACTTTTCACTCACTTTCCCACCCACTTTTGCACCCTCTTTTGCACCCACTTTTGCACTCAATTTGCACCCACGTTTGCACCAACTTTTGCACCCGTTCTTGCATCCATTCTTGCACCCACTTTTGCTCCCACTTTTACACTGACTTTTGCACCCTCTTTTGCACCCATTCTTGCACCCACTTTTGCACCCACTTTTCCTCTCACTTTAAACTATTATTTATATTATCGAGTGAACTTTGCTAGATATTAGTTCATGCTTGACAATTGACATGGAAGTATCAACAAATAGCTATGGTAAGCCATATACATTCTATAAAGGATATACATATATTGTAAAACGAACCAATAAAAATGGAACTGTTATTTGGCATTGTTCAAAACATCGTTCAAAACAGTGTCGAGGTGAGCTAAAAAGTAAAAATAGTGAGGTCTTAAGTGTGAGTGATCATCAATGTAGTGTACCAGATAAAACATCGTTGCTGTTTAAATAAAACTCTTGAAAATGCTAAGACACTAATCCCAGAAAAAGATATTGCAGCTCACGATAGTGCATTGTTTGTTAAAAAACATTTATCATCTCCTCAGAAAGTCGTGTTGGGACAGTTGTCAATGTCTGAAAAACTCCCAACATTATCAAAGGCAACACAGACTGTGCAAAATGTGGTATTGCAAAAGGATCAAAAAGGACTATATTGTAATAGTGATGAGGATTATAATGATGATGATGATAATGATAATGGTTATGATGATGATGATGATGATGATGATGATAATAATAATAATAATGATAACGGCAATGCTTTGTTTACACCAAAAAATCATTTGTTAAATTTGTCCACTGGAACAATCGAAGTAAGCTAATCCGGCTGCTTCAGCAACTGCATGTCTATAAACAGGCTGGTTATACTGAATATGAGGAAGAACTATTGGATATAGAAAATGAGCTTCGTCGTGCCAAAATTATTATGTAATGGATCCACATAACTGCTTAAACTATTTCTTAACAATACATGTAATACTTTCTACCACTCTGCTACCATTTTGCTGTCACTTTTGCTATTACTTCAAACTGTACATATTAAATATAAAAGCCAACGCTAAATGATTTTATTATCAGAACAGTTATAACCTTTGTAGTGAGCAAATCATACTAACAGGTTAGTTGCTACTATGGAACATACTACAACTAACAAAGGTAAACAACGTGTACTCTATAAAGGCTACTCTTATAACTATAATCGTCATAATGTAAAAGGAATAATATTTTGGCGATGCTCAAAAGAGAGGTCAGAAAGATATCGAGGCAATCTAATAATTAAAAATGGTAAGGTTTTAAGTGTGAGTGTTCATCAATGTGGTGTACCAGATGAAACACTGTTGGTGTCAACAACAAATAATCATGACCATGCTAAAAAGCTAGTACAAGAAAAAATGTCGCTACTCAAAATAGTGCAGTGTTAATTGAGCAACATTTAACCCCTGCTGTAAAAGTTATTTTTAATCCATCTTCCACATCTCAAGAGTCATCAACATCACAGACTATGCAAAAGGTTGTGTTGTTGTTGTTTTAAGGGTCAGAACTACAAGGTTATCTACCCTTCATATGCAAGAGAATCAAAAAGGACTAAATAGTAATAGAGAAAAAAGAAATGTATTTTGAATGTAACTATTGTACAAGTATTTACATTAAATAAATAAAAATATTGTATGGGTATTGTCTGTTTTTTCTTAATTGCTATCCCCACGTCCTACTATATTAATGCCATTGTTAACCATCAACAGTCACCACCTATGTTCAGAAAGAAAGTGATCTTAAACAATACACTCTATCTATGGTTTGTGTACCGAGTATCATAATGATACAGTGTCGTCAAGCCATGTTCAGGCAATAGTATTGTTAGTTAAGGGGTTCGAAACATTGCTTCCTTGTACATAATTAGTTTTTACTCAACAGCAACCCATAATACTGCACTTTGAAACACGTCACATATCATTACAAAATGCCAACTGTATAGTTTTCTAAGACCCCAGCTGCTGGCTAGTGGCTAGCAGACTGTGCAACAGATACAGTGTCACCATGTTCATCCTTTAAAAAATTCAACATTTATTATTCTTTTTCTTATTATTGTTCATTAAGAGTAGTGTAAAGTTGTCTTTGTGGCGTAACGGTTAGCATAGTTAAATGGCACTCTAAAGCACTTGAGTTCAATTCCAGCATTAACATAAAATTTTAAAAGTATATTAGGACTAATACAGGTCTACTTAGTCTCGGGTGATCCAAATAAGTAGATGTGGTTTGATTCAAAATTTAACGACAGAACACGACGTTGTTTTTTTAAAATAATGATAGCCATTTGTTCATTTTTTTTCATTTTCACATTTCACACATTGCCATTTGTCAATTTCCCATGTACACAATTTGAAAATGTCAGTTTAAAGTTTTTGGATTTCATGATATGGAAACAAGAATTTTCCATTTTGTAGTTAACACATTTGTCAATTTCCCATTTACATTTTTTTAAATGTCAGTTTTAAGTTTTTAAATTGAGTTGATATGAAAACATGGATTTCCTATTTTTTTCATATCACTGACGACACGTTTATGATTTAGTCCATGTTGAAAGTTTAGTTTTGTAAAACACACATTTGCTGATTAAAATTTTCTTGAAATCGTCTTAATGGAAGTGCTTGGCCATGGCAATAGTGCATTCTCTTTCTGTTTGTTTCCAAAAACGTATAGGCCTACTACTACTACTGCTACTGCGGTAGGTAAGACTGTTTTACAAAATAACACCTATCTACCGCTGCATTAAAAAAAGTATTAAAAAACTGCAGTATACTATTTACCTTAGGCCTCAGACCTGGAAATCGAGTTAAGACCACCAGTACAAGAGCTAAAAGTGCTTACCACTCCAACACAATATGGATAGCTGGTAACAGTAGGCAACCGGAAATGATTATATTTCTGTTAGCAATGCATTTTGTCATCAGCCTACTGTCTGAGCACTGACGGCAACACAGTTTACTTTAAAACAAGCGAGTGTGTGTGAATAGATTATTAGCCCCAAGTATTTAAAGCTTGTTGTGTGTAGCGACCATCTTGTCCCGGTAACCACTGAGCATTTTTGTGTTTTAGCTATCCTCTTTAACCAATCAATTAAATTAGTCTACTCTTAATTCTTGAATCGATAAATCAGAGTTTGTGTACACCGTTTGTCATTTATTAACCCATACCTGCAACCTATACTCTCTCTATACTGCAGTTTGATCTGAAAACAAGTTTCAATGGTAAAAGACTTGTCAGTCATCATACATGTAGCCTACACTAATTCTTTCTCTACCTAGCTATGTTTCATCACGCATGGTTAACATCTCACATGTTCGTATCCGACTATTAGTTTATAAAATCTCAGGTCGATGACCTTGATGTATTGGGTATTTAGGGTAAATTCATTGGCCATGGGAAAGTGTTGACCATTCTAAGTCCTATGACACCTCGCATGTTGATATTCGATTATTAGTTTATAAAATCTTAGGACAATGACCTTGCTGTTTTGGATTTTGGGGGTAAATTCATTGGTCATGGGAAAGGGTTAACCATTCTAAGTCCTATGACACCTCACTTGACCCTCTCCGATTATTAGTTTATAAAATCATAGGTCAATGACCTTGCTGTTTTAGATCTTTTGGGTAAATTCGTTGGTCATGGAAAAGGGTTGACCATCCTGAGTCCCATGACATCTCACTTGACCCTCTCTGATTATTAGCTAGCGAGATATTAACAAAAGTGCAGTTAGGCCCTTTTGACAAAAATAAATAATACATTCAAAAACAGAATGTCACCTCAAGTCCAACGACCTCTCATACAAGTTCCTAGCCTTATTGGTTCATGAGATATTCAAAAGCTAATGACCTATTAGTTTAGGATCTTTTGGTAATTTTTTTAAAAAATAACTCATCTGTAAATCATTATTCAAAAGCCCGCCCGCTTACAAAAACCCCAAGTGCGCATGCGTAAAACAAAAAACAAACATATTAATTCATAGTAGCCATCGGCCATTCCCATGCGTTTCATGTGGAACAACGTTTACTTTCATCATAGCATTAGGGACCATGGGCCAGTCCATAGGGACCAGTCCAAAGGGACCGGTCTAAAGGGATTAGTCAAAAAGGACCTGTCAACAGGTACTTGTCAACAAGGACCTGTCAACAATGACCCGTCAACAATGACCTGTCAAAAATGACCTGTCAACAGGGACCCGTCCACAGGGACTCGTCAAAAATAACCCGCCCAAAGGGACTCTTCATCAATGACTCGTCAACAGGAACCAGTCCAAAGGGACAAATCAACAGGAATCAATCAAAAGGCGTTATCGCCTCAAGGCCTTACATGTCCTCATTGATCATTGGTTTGCCTATCGACAAGCGCCGCTTGGAATACTTTTTGATCACCCCTCGTGTGTTGGGTTAGGTTAGGTTACAATACAGCCGCCATCTTTAAAAAGCCTGCCCTCTTACAAATACTATTAGTGGACATGTATAAAAACTAATAACAAACATGTTAAATCATAGCGGCATTCAGGAATCTGCATGTTTTTCGTGTGGAACAACGTTTAATTTCATATAAGCATTCACCCTCTCACATGTCACACTTGGAAAGCGAGATTTTTCTAAAATATTACTATTTCATCCCCTAGTAGGGGTAGGTTTCATTTTGGGGTTGAAATAAGTTGTCAGCCCGAGTAATTTGACACCTCGTTCAAGTCTCTAGCCTTCTTTGTTCACAAGCTAGGTTAAGTTAAGCTACGGCCGCCATCTAGGGTGGAGGGGAGGAGGAGGAGGCTGCGGAACCGATCAAAAACCACTACTGAGGCAGGAAGGGACAAGACAGGGGAAACTTAGTTTCTCTCCGAGGTGGAACAAATCACACAACAATTACCCTTTTCACTATCAAGACCTAAAAATTCCGTCAGAATAAAAAGACCTGAATCCCTGACCGCAGGACACGAGAAAACGCAAACAAACTTACCCTCGCAAAATCCTACTAGACATAACAATCCCTCTCGGAGAACAAACAGACCAGAAATAAATGTACCCTAATCATGGCCAATGGCCGACACCAAAATACACGGCTGAAGATAACAAACATAACCCCTGATTCCCAAATTAAATTAATCCCGTTGAAGACCAGAAAATACCACCAAAATAAACAATTCTTAAATTTGGAGCACGAGGTGGACTTAACGCTAACAATAAGGTAAATAAACTTGGTACCTCGTGAAAACTTCCACGCGGACAAATACCAAACATAACGCTAACCAATCACCCGGAATATGCCACGAGGCGATCACTAACCCACGTTACATAGTGAAACCAGAAGCCAGAGAATCACACACAATAAACCCCTTGAATAATCAAACAATCTTAACCCGCCACGTGCACGAGCAATTTAATTAAATATTTCCCTCATGACTTGAATTCCTAAAAGTCCAGCATAAAAGTTCAATTTCTCATAACTTCTCCAAATCAAAAGTCACTTCGGTTCAAATTATTTTCACGTACCGTCCACATCTCGGAGCATTGGAGAGGAGATCTGACCCCCACAGAGCAACCTCTTCACACAACCGTTTTCTTCAAACGCTCAGGGTCAAAGACAATGGATACAGGTTCGCGCGTCGCAACAAGCTCACTTTTGGCAGCTGCGACAGGGCTGTCACCCCCAACATTTGCCGGCAAATTTAAATTCTTATGAGTTTTCAAAGGTTGCTTCCAAGATCAGTTGGTACAATTGCCCGCCATAATAATTTCAAAATCAGTGCCAACTCGCATCAGTTACAATGTACATTGTTGCCGAAACAGACGTCAAGTTGAATTTTCAATAAATTTTGTTTTATTTTTTGAATTTTTATTAACATGCCAATATCCCAAAATCCAAAATAAAACAGCAGTTCTTCACTCTTTGTCCCCACACAATCCTTCAGTGGCATACTTCTCTCGCCGTTTGATGGGCGGGGAGGGGAGGGGGGCACGGGAGATGAATGCCCAATGTACCGAAGCGGTGCTATACCCTAGAATACTCTTCCTTATTTTCTGATTTACAATAAATCCCGTTCCAAATAATCCTGTTCTTCTCTCTGGTCCACTATAAAATAAAATAAAATATTTCTTATCAATTCTTCCTCTTCAATTCAATCTTATCTCTGGTGGTGCAACTAAGACTAATTAAAATGTATTAATCTCTCTCCCAATTTTTGCGTCTTCCCTGGTTGTAAAATCGTTCTTACATTCCAAGTTGCCATTTTATGTCCATTTTCCTTATGCGAGTCCTTTTAACTTTCTTTGGTCGTAGTTCAAGAAATCCGTCTGGTTTATTCTGTGTTTGTTCCTTCTCAACAAGATATTTTTACAGGATAAGTCTGATAACCTCACGCCTAACCTCTACCGGGGGACGGGCATATTGTTACCGAGGAATCCAACCTCTAGACAAGCTGCCTCCACCATGGCTTTGGAGCTTCGTCTGCCCCTCCATATCCTGAAGTGTCTCTTCCACCTCTTCCTTCGTTGGGACTCTGACTCCTCTTCCGCACTTGGAGTCGTTGTACATCTTCTTGTGTTGCTTCTTAGTCTGTATCTTCACCTTTGACCTGTCCGGCAAGGGAGGCCCTGCCAGTAGCTATGCTACTGCTGGCATAGCCCAAAGGATCAATAGACCTCGCAAGCACTCTCACCACGTCAAAGTCTTCTAACCCTTAAAGAGTGTCAAGACTCACCCAGAAAAATGTGGGAAGAAGGATGAAATGGATGCCGTTCGGATGCGAGGTATGGGGAGGGATGAGTCAACTGGACTTGGTCTTATGGGATCACAGTTGTATATCTGGCTGGGCAAGCGATTACTCCGTCCCTTCCCTCGCACACTGTTGATAGGCAAAGTAGTGGAAGGTGTTGAGTTATGCCTAGAGATCTCCCGTATGAGATCTGTAAAAACTAAAGATGGAAATCATGTACTCCTTGACAGTGAAGTGATAAACTCATGTGGAAAACTGTGATCTGTTCAAACTTAAGAGGGTGGAATTCTTTAAAAACATATTGCTCTGGGTCTCAGTATAGGTTGACTATACATTCATCCTAGTGTTGTCAAACCTTTCATTGCTTGAGGGCCAATTGAAACTTTCTTTATGATGGCATTAGGGCCATCACTTCTATCGTGCATTTGAGGAGTAGGAAATGTATAAAAGTCTTGTGTGTGACTCTTCAACAAATTGAATTTTAAGTTGTACTTGCTTGTTTCCTTACGGGTGGTGCAGTGGTCAAACTGTTTGTCTCTCACCAAGGTAGACTGGGTTTGATTTCCGGGCAATACATGTGATATTTTTGAAGAGAATGCCATGTCCTATGGTTTGGATTCAACGTACAAAGAGGTCCCGTGGCTCATGATCGCGAGATTAAGTGTCGGTAAAACTGCAAGCTTCCTTTGCTTCCTTCTTAGCCCTGACAGTCATGGAAAGTTGATAGTTTATCTTTCAGTTGGTCAACATTATCAATTATAAAAGGCGTAAATATTAACCATTATGTAATTGATATCCGTGTTGATTGATAGAACTAACTTATCATATTCAAAACCGCGTTGTCAAACACTAAATAATGTAGTTTAATCACAGCATATACGTACATGTTTCGGTGTTCAATGACGACCTCGTCAGCGTAAATTAATTAAGGGGGGAGGTACACCATTCGCTAGTGTAAATTTATGAATTTTCAATATTTAATTTTCTGAAGCCCTATGATTTAGAAAAAAGAAAATTTACAGGTTTAGTATTTATAACTTATATACTGTTAGAATATTATAAAATTTAAAAAAAATGTTATTGATTGGTCATCAGTACACTTTAAAACTTCCTTGCGTAATTTGTGCAGTCACGTAGCGTTTACACAATAACTACCCCAATTATGTAATTATTGGATTTTTTTTCTTGCATTGTTTGTATGATCCAAGGCTACAACATACACTAGAATCTTAGACATCGCATACGAAACAATATTTATTTTCGATTATTTAAATAAGTTGAGGAAAAATTTGAATATTTATTTTGATTTTTTTAAATGTAATGGAACATGTTATGAAAGATCCTAATACATGTTGTTGGCATGATTAAACTTCACACTCATGCAAAATAGTATTGCAGTAGCTTAAAAATAAGAGAGTTATGGTGAAAACGCTGTGTAAAAAATGAAAGTTGAGAAAATGCATGATAAACATACCAAAGGGTTGTATGTCCATTAAAACTTCCCTGCTTCATACACAGGTCCCTCTTTCTGGATCAGTTTGGCCTCCTCTTCCAACTTCAGTCTCTTTTTGCATTTCCTTGCTTCTTTTGTAGTCTCCAGAACCCTTTTATTTGCCGAAAGTATGCGTTTCTCATCTTCAACTTGCAGGAACTGGGAGCAGTATGTTCCCACCTCAAGCCCCAACTGCTGCAACACTTGAATTCTAGCCCTCATTCCATCATTAAAAGTCATGGTAGCATCATTAACACCAATCTGAACAGTTCTTCTTCCAGAAAACAATGTTTTAGGGCATATCTTCCAGATTTTAGGGTTCAATGACTCATTATTATTTTGTGTGTGGCCACCAACACATCTTATCAACAGTTCGGTTTTCACATGATTCTTGAAAACAGGTTTGATGTCTCCATAATGGCAGGGGCTAGATTATTTTTGTGCTCATATTTGTCTGCATTGCCTTGTACCACAGCCTGCTGGTAAAGACACCAAGGGTCTAGACCTTTTGGACAAAAGTAATGCTGCGGGTGATCATCTGCGGAAGCCTTGTGGTACCATATGGCCCAGATGGCTGTTCTCATATTATCTACAGATAAGTTATTAGCTCTAATGCCATTCCCATAATAGACAGTGAGGGTATTTATCACAGCATCAGTCAGTCTGTTTTTGCCACCGAGTGGCATATATATATATATTCTCCTTCACTTTTCTCAACTGAGACCCCATCCTTTTCTGGACATGGCCAACACATTCCTTTTTCACTATATTAATATCTGTCCCATATGGCTGGTCATCAGAAACAGACTTGTAGCTCTTGGTATCTCCATCCCCAATATAATTGACATACCGTAAATTGTGACTGGCTACACTTCAGCTGAAAATCATTTTCATCCCCTCCACCCCCATGCTGCCTGCACTTCCTTTGTGGTTGATGTCACAGACCTCTTCATGTACCTCCCACCACTATCGATAAGCTAGGGTGCTAGTCTTGCCTTTCCACTGATCACATCCTTTGCAAGATGATGACAGAACCTCTATATCTATCACTTTTCCAGTTTTTGCACCTATAACATTGCACACACCATGTAGTGAACTGTGACCCCTCGTTAACCATGTGCCATCACAGCTTACAGATACATCCCTACTGCCTGTAAGACTTGCTTCCCCTTCAGCAGCCTTACTTAGAGATTCTTTAGCTACTTGGTTGGTGGCAGCCAGAATCCTCTGGTTCACCAGCGAGTAAGTCGACTTCTTTACAGCTGGTGGTAAATTCATTAGGCCACAAAACATACCTAATCCTGCTAAACCTTACCCTGAACACCTCATAGCATATATTGCACGCCTGTTTATGGAATAAACATGGTTGTTTGTTCCTAATTTATGGCATCTGTCAAAGGAACCAATTACACCACATTTCTGGCACACTATTGTTACATTACAACCTAAACCTACTATTGTATGTATACTGAGTTTCACATTTCCCCCACATACACACCGAAGGCACTTTTCCAACTGTTCAAACATAATATTTACGTTGAAAATAATATTTACCTCATCAAAACCACTACTGCTATTGCCACAGTCTTTGGGAAGCTTCTTGGCTGAGGCACTTTTTAGGTTAGGTGAAACATGAATGATAGCATTTGCAGTTGTATGCCTATTTCCACGGAAATTCACTTTCTTAGGCCTATATACTGCTTTCCGTTTACCCATTTCGAAGTTATGAACACAGCCACTTGCAAAAACTGTACTGAAACACAGGTGAACAATTTTTTTCTTTCTCACAAGTTAACATGTGCTCCGTTGCCGCGGAAACTAAGTTATATTGGTAAACAAAAGCATCACGTGACTTCCTGTTCCTGAGATGCAAAGAGAAATGCACTACGGAGCATGCCTGAGAGAGATTTAGAAGCACCAGTCTTCAATAGGAGGGAAGTAATACAATCCAAGGCGGCGCTGAGACGTGGGCACGACAGTGCTTCAGATCAGCTGACACCTATTTATATTTTACGTTATATCTCCGAAACTATTAAAAT
This sequence comes from Meconema thalassinum, assembly GCA_946902985.2. Classification (NCBI taxonomy): domain Eukaryota; kingdom Metazoa; phylum Arthropoda; class Insecta; order Orthoptera; family Tettigoniidae; genus Meconema; species Meconema thalassinum. The sequence goes on from OX336397.1 coordinate 152,991,131, forward strand.
TCCTTAAAAATTATTTCTTTATTGGAAAGAGCAAAGTCTATTAATCATTATATGATCTGAAAAAGAATTGCAATTTTTTGACCTTAAAAGGTGTACTTCCCCCCTCAAAATAAACTCAAAACTAAGTTTACAAAAATAAAAGAGAAAATAGATATCCTTACAAAACACTATTAGAAATTTAAATAAAAAGAAAGCTCACAAAAAGAATTAAAACCATATGAATAAATGAGAATCGAATGAATATAATTGTACCTTAAAGGACTGCTTGTTAATAAATAGTGAATCAGACATCGCTGCTATATGATGTATCTCCCTGTTATATCACGATCAACTTCAGTGTGGTTTAATATTATCGGACGTAAATCAACCTTAATGAATACTGCAGCCTGTATCACATTGACGTGGTCTAACCTTAACATTTTCAGCAGAAACATACTTGTCAGTTATGATGTTGCTACGATGGTGGTAATATATACGTGAAAGATGTAAAATTTAATGGTATACAATTATCTAACCTTTAAATAAACCAGAAGACTCCTACTAGTTGGATCGTTTGACGTTAGCTGTCCAAGTTGGTAATGCAGTAAATAATCTTCATCCAAACTGATCTAGTCTACTATATATTTGTCAAATACCACTCCCTCACTCACTCACTCATTCATTCATCACGAAATCTCAGAAACCACCGAACGGATTGGAATGAAATTTGGTATGCAGCTTCCTCAATGGTCGTAGGTGCTCGCTAAGAAAGGTTTTCAAAACATTCACTCGGGATCATGGTCAAACCGCGAAAACCGCGATTATATGAGGCAATGCGGGCTGCATAACGTCGCCCCTACCAGTGTTCTGGTGCGTTGCAGGCAGTGAGCTTACTGTCATAACGTGCACGTCATTGTTGTCTGCGCTCCCGACCTTTACCCACTCTCTCTGATCAAACAGTACTTCTATGTAATTTCTGTTTGTACTTTATACATTCACCATCACTTTATAATCATCATGTTGCATTATCTATTAGCCTTTAGTTGAAGTAACTGTAGTTATAATGAATAGTAGACTTTGGTAAAAGAAAATTACCTCTACCAACGTTAATTTTGTTACGTTAGGCTAGGTCTGTTCCATTTATCAGGTTTTTAAGTAGAGATTTGTTTTATTACGTTAGGAGAAGATGGCTAATGCATTAATATCCCTCAACGTCACAACAGCACTCAAGCACCATTGAAGAAGGCCGTGTCTGCCGCTAACGTTTGCAGCATCAGAATATTTGAGCATGAGGGTGATAATTCTTATCTTTTGCTATTTCGCAATCTTCTCTATCAGTTTCTGGTTGATATGTATGCAAAGATTTAGACAGAGAGACTACTTTGGATTCGCATCAATCAGAAAAAGTTGAGAAGTGAGGAATATGTGCACTTGAAGGACGCAATGAGTAGAGCTGTCAGCCGTTCGTCATATGTTGGTAAAATGGATATCGCAGGCTGCCCACTTCGGAGGGTGGGGTTTCTAATATTTAAAAGGGAGTGGAAATTGACAATAACTGGGTGGTCCCCTATAACCCCGTCCTATCTCGCACCTTCTCAGCTCATATCAATGTTGAGTACTGCAACTCTGTAAAGTCAAAAAAATATATTTGCAAGTATGTTAACAAAGGTTTCGACCAAGCTACTTTTAACATCGGAGAGTTTGTCGAAGTTGCGAGATATGAATCAGGACTTCACATCAGCAGCACAGAGGCGGCATGGCGCATATTCTGCTTCCTCATACATGAACGCTCTCCTTCCATCATGCAACTTGCCGTCCACCTTGAGTATGGCCAGCGGGTTTACTTTAATGAAGACGACGTTCGTGACCAGTTTAACAGCCCTCCATAAACACAACTCTTCTTGCTTTCTTCGAACTATGCCGATCCGACAAATTTGCTTCAACACTTTTATATTGAGAAGTTCCATCCTGTTTCGTTTGGAAAGGTAAGAAATTCTGCAGAAGGAATCAAGGAAAGCCAGTCCCAGGCCATCCTAGTATGAAAAAAGATCAGATTCTTGGCAGAGTTTACACCGTTCATCCTGGTAATGCCGAGTACTACTACCTCCGCCTCCTTTTACATAAAATCCCTGGCCCCCATTCTTTTACTGACCTCAAAACCGTGGCAGGGGAGGTTCAACCAACATTTCAAGCGGCATGTAAAGCACTTGGCTTGCTAGAGGATGATGCGCACTGGGACCGCACACAAGAGAAAGCGTCCTCCACTGACTCTCCCCAGAAGACACGTGAGCTGTTTGCCATCTTACTGGTGTTTTGTCAAGTGAGTGATCCCATCATGCTCTGGAAAAAACACAAAGACAGCCTCGTGGAAGATGTGGTGAGAGAGGTTCAGAGGCAGTGTGCTGATGTCAACCTGGTCATGGGCGTTATCTACAACAGGTGTCTGGTGCTTCTTGAGGATTTAGTACTAAAATTGTCTGGTCAACAACTGGAACGCTTTGGACTTCCGTCGCCTTCTCGAGAACAAGACTCCGTTGTTGTTCACCGAGAATATGTCAGTGAATATCTTACGACACAATTAAGTTGTCCAAAGTGGTTTCTGATAATGTTCCAAAATTGAACAACGAGCAGAGCAGATATTGGCCTATGACGAAATAGTTCGAAGTGTTTTTTCAGAATGTGGTCAGCTCTTTTTTCTGGATGCACCAGGCGGAACTGGCAAAACCTTCCTCATTAATCTCCTGCTGAGTACATTTAGAAGTCGATAGAACATTGCCATCGCAGTCGCCTCCTCGGTTATTGCAGCATCTCTACTGGATGGTGGAAGAACAGCACTTTCTGCCTTCAAGTTCCCTCTTAACCTCAGTCACGCTGCATCTGCCCTTTGTAACATCTCTAAGCAAAGTGGAACAGCTCGCGTGCTGAGAGAGGCAAAACTCATTATGTGGATGAATGCACGATGGTGCACAAAGGAGGAGTCGAGGCATTGGACAGAACACTTAGGGACATTACGGGTATCAACCAACTTATTGGTTGAGTCACAGAACTTCTTGCCGGTGACTTTAGACAGACCCTCCCTGTTATACCCCGTGGAACACGGACTGACGAAGTAAATGCCTGTCAAAAACCATCTTACATATGGCCCAAAGTCACATCAATTCCCTTGACTGTCTACATGCGCGTACACCTCCATGGTGAGTTTATGGCTGAGGAGTTTTCCCGTCTCATTCTAAGCATTGGCGATGGAAAGTTGGAGGAAAATGACGGGAAAATAATTATTCCAGTTCAACTGTGCGAAGTTGTTGACAGTTTAGAGAATTTGATCGAAAAGATCTGTCCCCAAGTGTTTGCAAATTCCAACCTTGATAATTCATGGATGGAAGAAAGAGCTATTCTTACCCCATCAAATGACTCTGCTGATAGTATAAATATCGCCCTCCTTAATAAGTTATCAATAACAAAATGGTATACGAATCAGTAGACTCAGTTGTAGAGGTTGAAGATGCAGTACATTATCCTGTAGAATCCCGGAATACCGCCTCATGTCCTGATCCTCAAGGTTGGTGCTCCTGTCATGTTATTGCGCAAGCTAAACTCTGCAATGGAACCAGACTGCAGGTTAAAGCACTGCATAAATTTGTGATTGAAGCCACCATATTTACAAGTGTTGGGCAAGGCGAAACTGTCTTCATACCCCGCATTACTCTAATCCCATCAGACTACCATTTTCAATTCAAACGTCTGCAGTTTCCTTTGAAAGTCTGCTACGCCATGACAATTAACAAGGCTCAGGGACAGAGTTTAAAAGTAGCTGGTGTGGATCTGAGAAGTGACTCTTTCGCACATGGTCAATTGTACGTGGCATGCTCCAGAGTCAGTTCTTCTGGTGGCTTAGTCATTCTGCAGCCTGAGAGAAAGACCAGAAATGTAGTTTACCGAGAAGTCCTTATGCATTAAAAAACACTCTCGATAGAGAAGCCGCGGGTAACAGCTAGTATTTTATATGTGTAAGACGTATGAAACGATTTGGATATTGCCAAGCCAAAATATAATGTATGGATACTTTGAGAAATAAAATATCCAACATTCATTAAACAGTGGGCAACAAATTAGAATATGCAAATGTAATAAATTGTGACAATAACAAAGATGCAAAGTGAATACAAGAAGCGATTGAATTAACTATCTAAGATGCCGTTTGGAAGCAAAAGTTATAAAGATAAAACCGTATTAAGTAAAAATTCAGACTTTCACGACCGGCGTTGAAATAGGAAATAGGACAAAATGTCCTTAGAATACGGCCTATAAGCCCGCGAAACAGAGATTCCTATAAAACCGTATATTTTGGGTTATCATGGTAATCGTTGTAGCGCTGTTACATGATCAGTTGTCAATAAGGCAACACTGCAAAATGGCATCAAAGCTATCTTTATTCATGGAAAGTGCAATTTACCTGTTTGACACATCTTGCAGCTTGTTAACAATATCGTAGAATTATTTGTAAATGTAATTGTTTAGTAAACTAACCAGTAATTTAACACAGAGATTGCATATAAACTTCAATATGCGGTATTACTCACTTGACACACCTTAAAATAACGCGAGTCAATGTGCACATTTTTCTGACACAAGTCTCTGAATGTTCAATTCAGGATCTGTCAGGAAAATGAGGCCTGATCTTAGTGAATCACTTTCAGTGGAGTTTCTCACTTTTTACTTAATGACTTTCAAAGGCTGAAATAGCACTGCCACACACATGCAATGGAAGTTAGTTATTGTTGTTTTAAAGGGTGGAACTACGATTGTTACCAAAGGATACAGGATATTTATTTTACGAATGTGCTAGTTATCTTTTAAGAAATTTCAATACGAAAATTTGAAAAAATGGTCTGGTTAGCGCTTATCAGTTTCGATACTTCAAGTCTGCATAGTTCAATATTCCCATAAATGTGAGTTGAAAAATTTGAATTAACAAAACAACAAATGAAGCTGCGCAACGAATAAGGGACTCCGTGCCATTTTTGCAGTTTTGTGTAAAGTACGTTTTTGTTGTTTGAAAGCGCGCTATTGCATGAATTTCGTCCAACTATTATATGAGTGGTCCCTACTATCATATAAACATTGTAGTTTACTTGTGTGGGGTTTCAGTGATCACTGAACATAGATATAAGCACATTTTTAGCCTACTTTTCACATTTTGCAAAAATGAGGAAAAAGTAGACTTATGAAATCGATCCCGGAAAATGTGTGTCTGTCTGTCTGTCTGTCCTTCTGTCTGTCTGGCTGTGTGTGTGTGTCCCCCCCCCCCCCCTATCAACTCATAAACGGCTGCAGAAGTCGAAACCAAATTTAGTATGAGTAAAGATGTATACCGGAATATCTCAAGCCCATATTTGAAAATGATGTCTGTGCTACCAACTGCTGAAAAAATGCACTAGAAATTTGAGCTCCATGTTGGATATCATGGAAGGTATACATGGGAGCTATTCCAAAATTGGCACACATGTAGATAATACTATTTCAGTTTAATTTCCAGGAGGCCATATATGACAGTGTTGCCATAATAATTTTAAGCCATCTGATAGGTCCGATTTTTAAATGCATATAACTTCTACACTATTAATTGGATTTCAACCAAATTTTGTATGTAATATGTGTACATAAACAGATATGACTATAAGTATTCTTAAGAGCAATCAGGGCTGCCAACTGTTAATAAATGCTGTCTATATTTGTTTACCGTAATATCAATATATCAGAAAGTATGCTCTATACTTTGCACACGTCTAGCACCTGACACTATAGATTAATAAATCAGTGCTGCCGACATGATTCTATGTTTGCTGATCATTTTAAAATGCATGTAACTTCTATACTAACAAATGCATTTCATCCAAAATTGGCAACAAGATATCATAATATTTCCGATTATTACTAACCAGCACACGTTTGACATTGTTGCCAACATGCTTTTACGCGTGCTGATAGATCCAATGTCTAACTGCATGGAACGTCCATTGGACTTCAACCAAATGTTGTATTCTGTACCTTAAAAGATGGAACTAAGACTATATTCAGTCACCAGGGCTGCCAACTATAGTGCTCTATTAGGCTACATTATACCAGGAATATTTCGAACTAATTAGACATTTCGATATTACCAACTTAATTTCGTCATTATTCTAGATAGGTTCATATACTGTAGAATAATCATTGGCATGAAAAGTGGGCTCTTTAGTTCGTCACGGAACTTCTTGTTGTCTATAAAATGGGAAGAAGGGCCCCCGTAACAGGTTTTGTTGTCTCAGAGCCCACTCGCTAATAGCATGCATTTCTTGTGACTGGAGTCCTTATTCCACTGAACGGATGGTAATAGCTATATTAATACACACACTGATCTTTGTTGTTTGTTGTTGTAGTTGTTGATTGTTTTAAAGGCTTTGCGACATTGCGGTCATGTAGCCCCGTGTATTGGGGTATGTGTCACTGTGATGTCTGTACTAGTGTGTGTATCTGCAACTGAGGTACGATCTGGGTAGGAAGCGGCCGAGGCCTTATGTTAGGTACCATTCTAGCATTTTCCTGGAGTAGGAGAGGGAAATCACGGAAAATCACGTCCAGGATGACTGAGATGGGAATTGAACCCGTCTCTTCTCAATTCTGCCTCAGGATATTGAGTGTACTCCGTTTCAGCCCTCACACCAGAATTAAATTTCTTGACAGAGCCGGAAATCGAACTCGGACCTCCACGGTGACAGCCAAGAATGCTAGCCACAATGGAACGAGGCGGACAAAACACTGCTTGGATGGTTCCTCAGTTTAGGAGCTGCGACAACGCGGTCATGTTTCCCCGCGTACTTTGGGTGTGTGTAGAATCTGTCTGATAACCGGCGTTAATTGTGATGGCTGTATTGGTACTGCAGACGATCAATTTCATGTAGTTCCTACTTTTGCCACCAAATGCTACCGCCAACGACACCTAGCCCCGAGCTTGGCAATTAGATGCCACTGCAACCGGCACCTGGCTACGAAGGTTGGAACTACAGAGCGTTTATCAAAACTAACCTACAAATTTGGAAGGCATACTGAGGGAATTTTATCGCTCTTAAAAATCCGACAACTTCGACCGGGTTCGAACCCGCAATCTTGGGCATAGAAGCTCAGCATGCTACCAAGGGGTGCGAAGGGGACGCTCAAGTTACTCTAGGTTATCAACTAAAATGTAGTTCTATTCCTTTTCCAGACCTATTTTAACAATCTTATAGTGTGACATGATTTAGGAATAGTGATGATTGACAAAGTTAATTTGGAAACAGTGAGTAATTTGTACATCAGATAACGAGCTAGGGGGGATTTAAACGGGTTATCACATTCAAATGACGTCTTCCTTATAAGCGTGGCGATAACGAAACCGATGACAACACCGAATGATGTGAAAAAGATACATCTTGCAGAGGGTCTCATTTACACGTCCACATACAGAACGTTACTGGGCTGCAAACACAGACTTGGATCTCTAAAAGAACATGTGTTTCGAATATTTTAAAACATTCTCTTGATTATTCTCCCACAACATTGAGAGTGCGCTGAAAGGTGAGGAGGTGATGGATGTGTGTGCACTAGCACCTTTTAGCATCCCTTGGCTACCTGCGTCCATGCGCTCCAACTCTCATACCAGCATTAAAGATCCTCCATCGTAGAGCTGAGGATCGAACCTGGAACCTTCGGTGCAGGTCTCAAAGAACTGAGGATATTACACAAAATGTATATAAATTAGGACATCATGGGACAAGGTTGTACTATGGTGTCTTCCCTCTGAAAATTTTAGTATTTCCGGGTTCATCCTTATGGCAAAGGGGACATCAATTATCGTAAAACCTATCATAATAAGAGATTACGTGCCACTTATTCTCTACAGTAGCTGGGAGTGGTTTAGGGGTAAGTGTAGTATTTGCCCTTTTTTAGAAGGCTTGGGTTAGAACCCCGGTTTAGCCATGGAGAATTTAAATCCTGGTATAAGTGTTGGAACAACAAGGTACACTTAAAATTGTGAGCATTACCGAGGAGTAGTTTCCAGGTACCTCCCTTGTCTATCCTCAAAATCGTCGTCCGTACTTTCCCATTTCTACTCCAAACAAATATCGGGATGATAGCCTACCTAACATGCCAGATTCACATTCCTACAAATTCTAGCCCCGCAAACACGTACACACCCTAGCTATCACCACTATAACGCAGGTTATAAGACAGCTCACACACTTAAGTACACGGGGATGATGACATCGATGCCCCCTAGTCCCCAAATAAAACAACTTAATCTCTACATTATTAACAGGGATATATTCAAATGTCTCATTCCCAAAATTGAGACCTAATTATTCTGACATCCAGACACCCACGTGAAAGCACGGAGGTCCTTTTTCCACTCACCTATTTTGGTTGTATTTTTCATGGAATTTTACGACCATGACGATTTTCATTTGCTTCCCCAGCATCTTTCAACATCCTTCTATTGCAATCCTTCCACTTTTGCATGTTCCGTTTACGTCTTCGGCCGATATTGTCACGTTTTCTAGCTGACGGAGAGATTTCCAACTTCCTGACGTCCTCCGTCTTGGAATACCAGGGCCCTTCTTCCACGCACGTGCCATTTCAATTGCAAATACTGTATCTACCCATAGGTGGCACTTGTGTGCTCGTTTGGCACGTCATTTCATGCTACATGCGACCAGGTACCTTATTCCAGGATAATCTCAAAACAGACCGAGGTGGCGCGGAGTCCCTTATTCGTTGCGCGGGTTCAAATCTTCAGTTTCAAAGCTGTACACGGGTGATATGCTTGGATTCAAGCTGGACACTGATTCTACCCCTATCCGCCACTCCCTCCTTCTCACCCTCAATATAGTTCTCACAAATTCCTTGTTAACAACCGGTGACTCGAACGTTCCACAGTAGGCTTTCCACGCGCAGACAATAACCATATTTATCACTGTTCGCTGCTGACCATTAGCTGATGGTTCTTGACCAATAGCATGCTTCCTCTCCGTGGAGTCTGGAGTCCGGCTCGCTTGTCAAGTCTCCAGTGTTGCACAGTTGCATGCAGTGCTGTCAGGTCTCACAGCTTGTTCTCAATGGCTAAGGTGGAGAGTTGACAACGCTGTGCCTCGAGATGGGAAAGTCCTGACTCCAAGCAGACATCTAATATAAACATGGCCGCCCAGCTAGGTTTCGAAAGCGAGCAGTTCGTTAATGAGGAAAATTAGAGGACTATATATCGCCACCTTATTATAAAAATAAACCAGTTTAGACTTGGATCGTATTGTTTGTGCATGTGGCAGTTAATGCTTTGATTTTATTCACTACGAGTGCTGACAATAGAGTAATTTCATAAGTCCAATGTTTTCTATATAGGTCTGGGTCCCGTCCATCTTGAATTGTCGAGAGACTGCTGTATGTACACACATCAAAAATAGTTTTGCATATTGCTGGCCAAGAGTCGTAGTGGTCTCAAATCCATTAGTCGTTCTTGCGAACGTGTATATCGGCTGTGTACACTCACTCGTGTCTGAGAATAAATCTGAGCGAGTGTGGAGACGACCCGGTGGACGTACGCACAACCAATATATCCGTGACCGGTACCAACAGTGAGGAGGTGGTGCAATATATTGGGGTGGCATCATGTATGGTCGCCGAACCCCTCTTGTGCACATCCCTGGGCGTATGAAAGGCATACGTTACAGGGATACCATCCTGGTACTTGTAGTGAAAGGCTATGCTGACAATCTCGGCCCAAATTTCACTTTCGTGATCGATAACGCACGCCCGCACATTGGCAATGCCTTTATTCAGGAGAATGGTATTCAGAGAATGGAAAGGCCTGCCTATGCTCCTGATCTCAATTGTGTGGAGCAGGTGTGGACACTGCTTAATAAATAATTCCGTCCCCACTGTTCTCCATGGCAATATGCAAAACCTTTTTTGATGTGTGTATTTTAATCACATATAATAATTTTCAGGTTATTTTACACATGACCCAGTAATTGGGATTACATTGTGAATGTTGTAATATCAATTGTCAATAAGCAAACAATGAAAAATTGCTTCAAAGCTCTCTAAACTCTATTAAAACAACACATCAGGGCTCATAATTGATCACAACATTGTTTCAGTTCATGAAACTCTCCGCTCTGCCTCGTAAGGGCGACTATGGCCATTTCCTATTAATTTTAATTTTGTATTTAAGTGTGAAATCAATTCAATAAAGGCTGGCTAGTGGTGAGTGACAAGTGGCAGCAGCTGTTGGTACTGTTGTATTGTACAGTTGGTATCACCTTACATTAAGTGGGGGACTACACCTTTAACCATGAACAATCTGGAATATTACGGTACACATTTTTGCTCTCAGGAACTGAATATGTATTTCCAAGGGAATATATGCCTGGCATCTGGGACACCATAAGGATACAGAATAATATACATTTTTGGCTCTAGTCATACATTATGTTACACCATATAAATCCATATAAATGATGTTGTTTTTATTGTTTTAGATTTATGGCATGTAAAAGAACCTACCATTGCAATTGGAAGTGTGTAGCAAAATTAGTAGGTTATATTTAGCCGGTTAGAAAACGCTCTATTAACTTCCTAAGTTCGCCGCCAGGTGTCAGTGTCAGTGGCGTCTGATAACTAAAGTTGGAACTACTTGTAATTGAACATTCATTCTTCTTGATCCATTTCGTCTCTCATTAACTCCTCTCGTGAGATTTGCATCAGGAAGGGCATCCGTTCGTAGAAACTATCAGCCACGTGGAATTTCATCGCATCACATCCCCAACCCTGTTGGAAAACGGGATTAATAAGGGGTAGACATAGATATAAATGTTGTTGTTGTTGGTTATATTAGGGATAGCGACATCGCAGTCATACAAGCCTGTGTGTGATTGTGTTTGTGTGGAATTTGTGTGATAACCCGTTTTATTGTGATGGCTGTAGTGGTGTTTGTATTTGTAAATTGGGGATAGAATTGGGAAGGAGGCGGCTGTGGACTTAAGTTAAGAACCAACCCATCATATGCCAGCAGTAGAAGTGGGGAAACCACTTCCAGGATGGCTGAGCTAGGAATCGAACCCTCCTCTTCTCAGTTTTGCTTCACAAGGCTGAGTATACCCCGTTCCAACCTTCAGAGCAGAACCGAGAATTGAACCCGGGCCTCTGCAGTGACAGCTAAGAATACTAGTCACTATGCCTCGAGGCTCAATACAATGTCTATTAATGCTTCGTCGTGGTGGAAGCCATTTTTCAGTGTTGCCTTAATAAACAAAATTTAAATGCTTTTCAATTGGCGAACATGATTGTACCGAATTGTTTTGGGTGTTATTTCCTAAACCTGTAAATATTGTGTGTTGTATTTCATAATTGTGCAGTAGAACTTGCTCAAAGCGGAAACTTGTCCAATGTGAATGTTATTTACGTTGTATAAAGCGGAATTTATTGAACGCAGAAACGGAAAAAAATTATGAATATAATTGTTCAAACCTTATTGTTTAAATTAAATGAAATACCAATGGGGACTTAATCATTTTATTACGCCTTATGTCAATAAATTGAATTAATATACTGAACATTAATTGATTATTATTATTATATTATTATACAGTATTCTGCCTAGTGGCAGGTCCATGTCTTCGTACAGAGAATTTCTGATGCCAACGTTCCCGGTCTTCAGCTTCTTTCTTCAGTCTGCTGTAACTCTTTCTATCTTTCATATCATCCAAATGTTGGATTCTTCTTCTTCCCCGTCCTATCGTTCCTTTGATCTTACCTTCAATGACGTCGTGTATGAGCCCCTCATGTCTAAGTATGTGCCCGATCCAGTTGGCCTTCCTCTGAAGAATTGTATTCAGAAAAGTTTTATTCTCACCTACTCTTCTCAGTACTGCATCGTTTGTCACCCGATCTGTCCACTTGATCTTCTCTATTCTCCTCCAGCACCACATTTCAAAACTTTCTAAGTATTTTCTTTCCCTTTTTCTCATTGTCCACGTCTCTACCCCGTACAGTGCAATGCTCCCGATGTAACACTTCACCAATTTCTTCCTTAGTTCTAAACTCAACTTTCCGGTGAGCAGAGTCCTCTTCTTGTTGAATGCGGCTTTGGCAATGGCAATTCTGGCGCGAATTTCATTTGTGCATTGAGCATCTTTTGTCAGCAAGCTTCCCAAGTACTTGAACTGCTTCACATTCTCCAATTCTTGATTGTCGATATTTACCCTCAAAGGTTTCTCCCGTTTTGAAATCCGCATCACTTTTGATTTCTCGATGTTGATTTCCATGCCATATATCCTTCCAGTTTCCACCAACCGGTTCATCATGTGCTGCAGTTGTCTTTGATTTTTGGCGAGCACTACTAGGTCATCTGCATACTTGATGGTGTTTATGAGGCGTCCTCCTATCCTGAAATTTCCGCATCCTTTCAAAGCTTCTTTCACCAGCCATTCACCATACAGGTTGAAGAGACTTGGCGATAGACAACATCCTTGTCTGACTCCTCTTCCTATTTCCACGCTGTTCGTTTCTCCGTATTTCAGTCGCACCTTTACTCTTTGTCCCAGGTACAAATTAAAAATTAGTCTCCGGTCTCTCCAGTTGATTCCTATCTCCTTAAGGATGTTCAACAATTTTGTCCAGTTGACTCTGTCGAAGGCCTTCTGCCAGTCTATAAAACAAACGCAAACTTCTTCGTTAACAGTCAAAACTCTCTCCGACAATAACCTCACTATACCGATAGCATCTCTGGTTCCTTTTCCTTTCCTAAATCCAAATTGATCTTCTCCCATTACTTCTTCAATTTTGTGTTCCAGCCGTCTATTGAGTATTCTTGCAATGATCTTCGCCACATGTGAGATCAGACTAATTGTTCGGTAATCACTACATTTCGTAGCTTGTTTTTTCTTCTCAAGAGGAACCATTGTGACGTCCAAAAAGTCTTTAGGCCATTCTCCATTTTCATAAATGTTGTTGATAAGTTGTGTCAGCACTTTCAGACCTCCATCTCTGATTTCTTTCAGCAAATCCACCGGTATGTCGTCTTCTCCTGTAGCTTTCCCTTTTTTCATGTCCTCAATTGCCTTCTCTACTTCCGTTGTCAGTATGCTGGGCCCTTTCTCGTCTTCATCAATCGCCTCCTCTGTCTCCATGTCAATGTCTTGCGGACGGTGTTCCTTATCGTAGAGTTCCTTTATGTATTCTTCCCATATTTTCAGCACTCCCGCTTGTTCAGAAACCATTTGTCCTCTAGAGTCCTCTATTCCGAATGACCTTACTCCTTTGTTCTCGCTTCCTCCCAGCTCCTTCGTTTTCTGGTACATGAGGTCGTACCGTCCTCTTCTCTGTAGTTCCTCTATGTCATCGCACATTTCTTCCATGTACTTTTCCTTTGCTTTGTCTGTTTCTCTCCTGAGTGCATTGTTAAGTCTTCTGTATTCTTCTTCGTTTATATTTTTACACTTCCTCCTTTCCTCCATCTTCTCCATCATCTCATTGGTGATCCAGGGTTTCCTCGCTCTCTTTGCTTCCCTCCCAACTTCACTCTTTAAAGTATTCAACAAAACCAGTTTAACATTTCGCCATTGCACTTCCACACTTGTACTTGCATTTTCACCTCTCATTTCACTAAATTGCTGCTCCAATGATTCTCCTACTCTCTCATTGTTCACTCTTAACTTTTCCAGGTCCCATCTCTGCTTTCTCCTCCCACACTGTCGAATCCTCTTCAGCCTTGTATTGATGTCTGCAACCAGAAGGTTGTGATCCGAGTCGATATCGGCAGCCGGCATAGTCCTAGCGTCTTTCACACTGCCCCTAAACCTCTGTTTAACAAGTATGTAGTCTATTTGATATCTGTTAATGTCTCCTGGGCTCCTCCATGTGTATAATTTGCTCTTTCTTTTCTTGAACCAAGTGTTCATCACCACTAAATTGTTTCTCTGACAGAATTCCACTAGCATCCCTCCTCTGTCGTTCCTTCTGCCTAATCCATATTGTCCCACAATGTTTGCTTCTCTACCTTGTCCAACCACACTATTCCAATCACCCATAATTATGATTATACTTCTAGTTTTGGCCACATTATGGCATTCCTCAGTAATTATTATCTGAAAGAAACTATCATAATCGCAAGCAAAGTTTGAATATATATCTGACAATGCTCGCAATTTTAAGTCATTAAGTACATATCACTACGCTTTTAGCTTACAAACATCTTTGATTGTGATTCACTCAGTCTGTAATTGTGAAATTAAAACGAAACTTAGTAAGAAAGAAGTATCATGAGAGGACGATTCTGAGATGGGCGCAGTGCTCTAGGTACAGATAGGGCAAAGAATGGTTTCAATATGGAACGAGGCTAATACGGTCATCTTCATGTCCTGCATTATACGTTATAGTAGTTTCCTTATTTCCAATCATTACTTGTTGTTGCTTCATTTGACGGGCTTGGACATCGTGGTCATTTAGCCCCATGTTCTTGGGCGTGTGGGTGTAAATTTGTCTGATAACCTGTGGTAGTATGATGGCTGTATTAATGAGTTTAATTAAAGTGAGGATTTGGAGGGAGTTGGCCGTGGCCTTAAATAAGGAACCTTCCCGGAATTCTCCTGGAGTGGAAGAAGGAAACCACGGATGGCAACTTCCAGTATGGCTGAGGTGGTAATCGAACCCGCCTCTTCCCAGAATTGCCCCACGTGACTGAGTGGACCCTGGGATGACAACCATGAAAACTAGCCACTGTGCCACGAGCCGCTAAAAACTAAGTTTTGCAGTTGTTATTGGTAAATTTTGATCATGTATTTATGAGTGTTAATTTGTCTGATAACATTTGTTTGTATGGTGTCTGTAGTAGTTTGCCTAGGAGTATTTATTATGGTGTGGAAATGATCAATCAGATGACCCAAGATTTGAAGTATTTTACCTTTCCGGGATGAATCCAGCAAACACCACAGTTGTCTACGTTAAGATTCGATGATAGTAGTTATAATAATAATCATTCATATATATAGATAGATCTACCTTTTAATATTCCCATTTCAACGCGGACGCAATGATTTTTTTCTTCCTTGTGGAGAGTGATTTAACGGCCAGATGCCCTTACTGACGCCAACCTCATGAGAGGAGTTAATAAGAGATGAAATGAGTGAAACAGAACGAAACTAGGCGAGGCATTAGAAGGAAGCGGCCATAAAGTTGAAAATGGGAAACCTCGGAGAACGGATCGAGCCCACGTCTCTCAAAGGCCGCAAACATCTGGGCTCCAGCGATAATAATAATAATAATAATAATAATAATAATAATAATAATAATATCTCAGTCACGGGCTGCCCAATAAATACATTTCCGGTTTCGCTGCATCGAAATTGGAGAGTAGATTGCCTAGCTCAATTGAATTACAACAGGTAGCGTCGGCTTACGATGATAATAATAACTCACTGTCGTGACTGCGAGCCTCCCAGGTTCTGAACCCAGGACTGGAGTTCAGTTCGAACCTCATTATTATTATTTGGTAATAGATGTATGTAAGGAAGTCATGCTTATTAGTCTCAGGGGAATGAGCCAGAAGCGCATGACAGGAAGTTTACACAGACTTTAGAATTATTGACTGATTGAAGAATCCAGTCTATTGTGCACTATGCACTATTTGACCAAATGAAACATAATAACAAGCGGATTCAATTAGTTGGACTTGCAGCCATGTGAATGTTAGTATATGAAGCCGCCACTAGCTTGGTTGGCAGCACCTACTGGGTGATCGAATTGGAAATAACCACAGACACGCAGTAGAGGGAGGGACGGTCTCTGGTCATCTCTAGTTGGATATAATGACATTCAAGATGGCGCACGGGAGCTCTTAGCTTCCAGCCATCGCCTTGAACGTGTGATAGAGTTCAGTCCCGTGGGGACAAGCCAGACTTCGTGTAGAAGTAACACTTAGTAGAACTGAATCAAGCTGCGTAACCCTCCGTCAGCATATTCAAAGCAACTTTAAATATTGTTCATGCAACGACTGCTATACTCTATTAAAACAGCAGTAATTTACGGTGAAGTAACGTCTTTCATTCCTGCGAGTTCCGGGACCACCCAAAAATCCAATCTCCCTATCTAGGAACCACTCGACTAGTAAACAACACCAGAAGCGCTGTCAACCTGCCAGAACATCTCACAGGACAGGTAAGGGCACGACAATACATAACAGGAGGATAAATCTCTACCGCCACCTTCTCAGAATGAACTGTAACAGATTGACCAAACAAATCGTCGATTTATTCCGTAACCGCAAAACAAAACCCACATGCTTTAAAGAAACTGAACAAGACCCAGTAGAATAATTAAAAATTACAGAAAATTCGCTACTCAATCGGAAAGCTAAAATAATTACCAAGGACAAAAATATAAGGTTCCAGAACAAATCTACACTAAAATCCAAACCCCATCATCTCGGGAGAAGTCGGGTGAAGAAGGTCAGAAAGAATTAAGAGATACTGGGCACAAAGGAAAGAACAATACCCAGGGAGATGATTGATTCAACGTACCGCAAACAGGGTGAAATGAAAGTATAGTAGGCTAATAATAATAATCTCTACATATATTATTTCCCATTTTACAGGACCGGAGACAAGGTGAGGAAAAACATTTAAAGGGGACTTACGGTGGGATTTGAACCATTGCCCCTGCACGTTAACGCGCGTAACCGTTCAGTTCAATAATGACAATAATATTTCTAATAGTATTTCGAACAGTCTGAATAGATGAAAGTATTTTGTATTTTGAATTATGTTTTAATCCGTTATAAGTTAGTGGTCGAAACATTAACCACCTATTATAAGGACAATGTATATTGCCAATGATGCTGATGGTTGAATCCTTCAGCCATTTACCAACAAATTAACTTTTGGAAGTGTTAATATTAGCCTACTGAAAACCAAATATTATCTCTTTATCACCTTGACCTAAAGTACATGAAATATATTTTTAAAATAAAAACGATTGGGCCTAATAATAAAAAGTTTAAAAATGGTAGGCCGAATTAAATGATAGTTAAAAATAAATATGCTTCTAAAAATTAAAAGTCTATTCTTTTATAATCTTAATTTTAAGAGCATTAAAATGCGAAATAAAACAAAAATTAAAATTTATGTTAATTAATATTAGGGTAAAACAATTAAAATTAAATTAAAATAAATACAAATAAATGAACATCAGTAATACCAACTCTGCCCTATAAAGGGTTAAAATACAATTTTGTGTGTTTCGGAAATTCATATATATACTTTTTTATGAGAATTATTTATTTTGTATGTAAACTACTCTTTGGGAGAATTTTGCCCCAACTCTGTGAAGTCTAAACTAGTGTGTGTACTTGTAATTGAGGTAGGATTAGGGCAGGAAGCGGCCGTGGCCTCCGGTTGGGTACTACGCCAGCATTTGCATTGAGTAGGAGTGGAAAACGACGGATGGCTGAGTTCTGCCTCACTATCCCTCGGATCCAAATTTAATGTCTTGTGGCACACCCAAATTTAATGTCTTGTGGCAGAGCGGAGAATTGAACCCGAGCCTTCGTGGTCAATCCAAAAGTTAGCCAATGCTCAGCGAGGCGGTCAGGTAACTTTCTAGTTTGATGATCAAAGTATCAGCACGGTACGTATTTTTCTGGGTACCGGTACCGAATGTTTGGGCATCTTATATTCCATGTTCCAATTCGCTGTTCCTCAAGGGGAATTAAATAAAAGGTCTAGGTAATTGGGGCATAAGGGTTTAAGTGGCAGTTGGCGGTAAAGAAAATGCCAATTAAGGGATAAAGTTTTAATGTGGTATTCAAGCGGCATTACGGGGGAAGTTACAAGTGATTTGCAATATTAAAATATTACTTTGCGACATTTTTCCCGGCTGAAGTCTTCTATTATTACACTGAAATCTAAACTTGCTAAATGGTCACAGGACGTTATAGCTGCACTGAAAAAAGTAATATTAGTTATAATTTAGTTCGAAAACTAAAATTAATTAATTAATTAAATTTAAAAAATCCATGCCGCAGGGCTTCCCGTACCGCGGGGCCCTGGGCGGTCGCCCTCCCCTAGATCTGGCCCTGGAAAAGAATGTAGGCTTAATTTAGGTTATTGATGGAATATATATTTATTTCATTAACTTTTGTAATTTGTCACCAGGGCATAAGCATATAAAATAATACAGTTATATCTGATTACCTGTAGTGTTGGAAATACGACACTAGTCTTACCGTTGTTCTATGACCGTGGCTAGGCTATGGTGTCTATAATCAGCGGGGGGAGGTTGCTAGGAATGTCGTCACCGAGTTACCGTCTTCCGACTTAAATCATGTGCCTCGCGGCAAAATATTAAGATCTAAGAATTTTGATTTCCATGTAGGAATACTTGAAGTACTCTTTACAGACGTGACTAAATTAGATAATGGAGATGAATCTTTCTACCGAGTTAAACTTGGACATGTTCGTGCCGTGTGTAAATTGTTTTACAATATTTTATTGTCGAGGATATACAAGATAAAATGTGTAACAAGAAACGTCTTTATGACGGCAGTTATAAAAGATACCCAGTGATAGTACTTATAATTGGCAAGCATAAATACATTTTTCAATCGATTCCACATTCATGTTGGTGCAAAGACGGAGATATGTTGTGTTTGGTTTGAAGTGAGTTTCTTGTAACCCGGGGTGGTCTTGTTTTTTCTGAAACTCATTGGATCCAGTTGCTGCCAATTTCTTGGTGCTCGCGGTGTAACGTAAGTTAACTTTCACGCTGATAGGTTTGTAATGTACTTTAGTGGAATTTATTCTGCCTGCCCCATCGTATTATGCTGAGATTTGTGTATAACTTATTTAGGAATAAAGAAGCCAATAATAGGACGTTTCTTTTCAGTGGCTACTACCAGTAATTCCTCATTCACGCTGTCTGATGCAGCATGCACAACAGTGCATGCATGCTGTTCTTATTAATATATCAAAAAGTAACTGTTCAATTTTGAAAATACTTACATAACTTTCATGAACTTTTACGCAGTTGAACCAGCTGTATGAATTTGTGTTCTTCCATTTGAGAATATTGATTTAGTGTCAATATCTTGATTATTGCTCTCCACATGAGCGTAAGTAGCACATTATTTTACAGGCCCCTGGGTCATTTACGAATATGAGTACCGATATCTTGAATGGTTTAGATGTTTTTTCCGTGTGACATCTTAGGTGAATAACCTTTTATATGATAATGATTTGGCATACTTGTATAAGTAGCCTACGACCTCTTATAATTCTGAAGCGCACTTTGTGTGTTCTAGTTTGCTGAATATTATGGAGCAACAACCATTCATTAAGAGTGAGCCAGAATGGCTACCTCAAACTGATGAATTACCTAATATTGTAAGTCGTATTTATTATGTTTATCATGTAACATAACAATCTTAGAGATGTGCGTAACAAGCAAGGTATATTCACTTAATACCTGCTACCAATTAGTAGTATTTTATTGTTACACGTTGCTTAGTACAGTTATTCTGTCTGTGTGTTTAACGTTGGCTCGTACTGTATTATACTTTCCAGGAATCAATTGACCTGTTACCCTCTTATAATCTGCTGGATGTATCTGGTGATATATATGAAGATAAAAGTGGGGTGGTGAAATTTGAACACCAAGTACAGGTGATTATAGGTTTTATATTTCCTCTCATGTATATGGTTCTTATTTAAGCAGTCAGTAGTTGCTGATGTTATTGTGTTCATAATGCGGGTCCACTCTGTTGCCACCCTGGGCCCCATTGTATGTGAAGTCTACACCATATGCTGTGATTACAGTAGCAAATTTATTGGTAATGCAGGTTCACTGATCATCATCATCATCATCATCGTTGACAACCTCCAGTTTCCCAAGTGCGGTTCACTTTTTGGCATATTTGTCGGAGGATAAAACACTGATTTAGTAATAACCTTTTATATCAAAACTTCAATGTTTTAAACCTCAAACAGTAAAAAAAAATGTTTAACTCTTTCACATCTAAGGAGTATTTCTATAAAAATCAAACGAGAGAGAGCTAGCCATGCCTGTCAATATGATGTTGGTCCTCCTTCCACCTTGATGCCTCCCTCTCCTGTAAGCTATGGCTGTCAATATATTGATGGTCCACCCTTGAAGACTGCCTCCACTCCTAGCTGTGACTATCAGTATGGTGCTGACTTATCCTTCATCTTCATGATAGGCTCTATTGTTGAATAAATATTTAATGGTGACGAGTTCTTGGTGTTTGTAGAAACTTTGTACAAAGGAGAAAGTTTTTTTTTTTTTTTTTGACTGGCACGAAGTACCGTCAAATACACACCAGTGATTGTCTATGGCAGTGTTTCTCAGCCTTTTATTGGACCGCGGTCGTGAAATTCATTCTCTAAAGTTCTTAAGCTGCTGTCTATAAACATATTGTTATTCACTTCTCTGTTTATTAACACATTGTATAATCACCTTGTTGGTTGGTTCCTTAGTTTAGGGGCTTTGACAACGCGGTCAATCACCTTGATAACGACAAGGGCTCATGTATTTTTCATTACAAGTGAATTTATATAACATGAGATTTCAAGTAGCTGCCACTGTACTTACAAATAAGCCCCTATTTGTTATTTGTTCCCGTTAAATTACACCCAAAGTCAGGTTTCCATGAGATCAAGAATGGTTTTAAATTGCCAACGCTTGGTACAAGACTTCTGACACAAAATTTCTCAACGTTTGTTTTCCTTATTAACGTTATATGGTAACTAAAAGTAACTGCATCTACGCCGCGAAGTTGCAACACACACACACACACACTCAATGCTAGTGACAATATGCTAGGTCCACGTTTTGCGAGTGTATACTAACTGAAATGCTTTTTGATAAAAACTGCACATTAACTGTTAGGTGTTTTGCCATGTAACATGGACGAAAGAAAGCTATGAATGCAGGGTTGAATTACCTTCAGCATGTTACTTTATTCCCTCATTCCTTCAGTGCAAGTTTATAAGCCACCTGTAAGATACTATCCCACCTACGGAAAGGAATACATATGTGAAACAAGTCATTTCTTTGCAGGACGATACAGACCATCACACATATATTAAGATTGAGGAATCTTCTATTCCGGAAAGCGGTCCATGCATCACAACATCAGTATCATGTTCAGATCTGAAAGTGGTAAGTATCTTCATGCGTCTTTTCAAGACATCTCCTTATCACCTCATAGCATTTAGGGATTAAAAGTTGTATTCTCACAATTATGTTGATGACAAATGGAAGTGTTTGGCTGTTAATACCTACTCCAATGTCATCCTCAGCCTGTATCTCCTTTGCAAACAGTGTGCTCCCGTACTCGAGCAGACACACAATACTTGTAGTTACTAGCATGCTCTACAATAGACTCCCCACTGAGGCATTTCATTGATTCAATCTAACTTTTTTTGATCATTAAAATATTAAATGGCAGCGAATTGTAAAGAAATGCCTTGTATAATATTCTGAAGGTTGATTGTTTTATGCCGCCTTTCTCAGAAGCTATGCTCGTATGGGCAGTCTAGTTGCTTATTACTCAATGTTATGTGTACGTGTTGGACCGTAGGACCTGTTATGGTCTATTGAAGAGATTTCCAAACTTTTTCTCATGGCAACACCCTATTAGCACATACAATTCTACATGACGCCTCTTTAATTATTTTAATTATAATCATAGACCATTTTATCAAAGGAGGTTCATTTTAAAGAAATTGAAATTTTTCATAGTATACATATGATTTTCCAAGTATAATAGGCTATATTAAGGACATTTCTAATAGATACAATACTTGCACCTTGATGTTCCTATTCTATGACTGCTATGGGTTTGGCGATCATTAGGAATATGCTTTATATCAGGTCGGATGCAGGACAAATTTACACGCATTTCCTCATCTATCATTCTCAAACTTCCACGTTTTACTGTGTTTTTTTTTTTGGTATTAGACATAACACGAAACGCACTTTGACACGAATATGTCGTTGAAAACTGCAACAAAACAATGAGGGCTTTTTGACTCAGGCGAGGAAGATCTTGCTAAATAGAAACCCAGAAGCTGTCTAATTCTGACTCTTGGTTCGTAAGTCTTAAAGCCTGTTTGTTTTTAAGCTCCGCCAGTTCCTTTTCTTCGATAAGTTGAAGTTCACAAATGTTTGAGGGTGCAAAAGGAATTCTTTTCAATTCGTATTGTTTTACGTTTAGTGTTGGAAAATATCCAACCAACCTCTATTCCAGTTGCATTAAAAGATTATGAACCACTGGTTGTATTTTGTCGCTAATTGGACATTTAGATGTCAAAGGACACTCTCAAAATTGCTCTCATTTATTTGGCAGTCAAAGTGAAAGGTTGTGTTTTTCCCGAGCTCTCAGGTGTGCTGAAATGGGTTGTTCTCTGGAGTGTTATCGCGCGAGGATCGGACTGTGGTATGTGAAGGGTAGTCGGGATTTCCGGTGTTTGTGTGTGCGTACGGACTCTAGTAACTTGTGGTTCATAGCCCTAGAGATAGCTGCATTGCTAGTTATTGGTGGAGTGGAAGTGAATCCAGGCCCTGTTACTCCAAATATGAATCAGGCAAATGATCCAGTGGCCGCCTTAAAGTGTTCGACGTGCAGTAAAACATTGAAGAACGGTGTTCAGTGTGGACTATGTGGGAAATGGTTTCACTTCGGCTGTATTAAGGTCAAGAAGGAGGATTGTGATGTCGGGAATTGGTTTTGTAAAGTATGTGATACGCCGGACTGTTTGAGGGTGCAAAGTAAGTGATCAAATAATACAGGAACTTAGAACAAAGCTTCGTGAATCAGAGGAAACGGTGAAGGATGTGACTGAACGGCTTTCTACTGGGATCAGTGTGGAAGAGGGCGTGCAGGAGCAAACTGAGGATGACGTCATCATAATGGGTGATTCTATGATACGATGGAGTGCGAATATCTCGAGGAAATCAGATGCGAAAGTGCGGTGTTATCCGGGGATTAAAATTGACCAGCTTGCCCAACAAGTGGAAGAAGCAAATGTAGAGGACTGTGACAAAGTTAAAGTGTTGTTGCTCCATGTTGGGACGAACGATTTGAAGAAGAGGTCTACAGTTGATTACATCATGGGGGAGCTCTACGAACTAGACAGAAAAGCTAAAAGCAAGTTTGGAAATGCAAAAATTATAATGAGTGGCATTGTTCGGCGGGGAGATGTTCCGTTAAGGTGAGTTAAGACTGTAAATGAGCGCATGGACTGGGTTTCTGCACAACTGGGATTAGTGTACGTAGATACTGACTGCTGGATTGGTGGCCGTGACTTCGCCCGAGACGGGCTGCATTTAAATCGACGGAGCTCTTTTAACCTAGGGAGCCTACATGACAGGGTCATCGGCTCGTGCCGGCCATTGTGAGGAGGAGCAGGTCCAGAGGTAGCCAGCCGACGGGAACAGAAGGAGCTACTTCGTGATATTTGCTGCGGAGGTAAGACTCTAAGATTACTGCAGGTTAATTGTCAGAGTTTAGGAAATAAATTAATTGAATTTTGGAATCTTGTAGAGACGTATTCTCCGGACATTGTCATTGCTACCGAATCTTGGTTACATGAGGATATAAATAGTAATGAAATAATTCAAGGGACCTACGAAATTCACAGAAGGGATCGGGGGAAGCTAGGTGGTGGGCTTTTTATTTGTGTGCGCAAGAATATAGCTAGTTTCTTTAAGTTGGCTGATACGGATCATGAAATGTTATGTGTACAAATTTCGGATAAATGGAATAAATTCACTCTTCAGGTGTTAGGGGCGTATAGAGCACCTAAAGATAAGTTTTCGCTTCTCGACACACTGTGTGATAAAACATGTACGGGTAATGCTATGAAAGAGAGCATAATAATTGCCGGAGATTTAAACCTCCCCTAAGTAGACTGGTCTGGTGAGTCAACTAGCTGTGGTCAAGCTCAGAGCGCTGCAAACAAATTCTTAAGGGAGGGGGGATTTTCCCAAGTAGTTGACTTCCCAACTAGAGGCAATTAGTGACCATTCTGGGGTTGAATTAAATATTAGATACGGTGAAATTACAAAATTAGACTCTGATGTAGCAAATAAGATCATATTCCAGTATCGCAGGACGGATCAGGGCAAATTTCAGGTGTATTTGAATGAGCTATTTGTAGGATGGGCATCGGAAGGAAATCACATTAATATCCTGTGGACTAACTTTTTGAAAATTTTAAATAGCGCTATAGATGAATTTGTTCCATTTAAATTACTGAAACAAAACCCAGAAGTCTTAAACGGAAAATTAGGAAATTATACAATAAAAGACATGATAGTGACAAGTAGGCCTATATGTTGAAATTTAAGTCCTTATCAAGAGAGCTCGTTTTAAAAAAGAGGGCTGCTCATGACAATTATATGCAAGGTTTTACTTGGTTCGGGAGGCGATGGGTGGAAAAAAAATTACAGTTATGTTAGGAGAAGAAAGGGAAATTCAAATAATTTGTCGATGATAATGTCCGGTGACGGTAAATTAATTACTGAGAAGCAAGCCATTGCTAATGAATTAAATGTCTTTTATGGTAGTGTGTTCAATAAATCCAATAGCTGTGTGTTGGACCTTAACGGTGAATCAGGGGCTCCACTTCTCCAAATAAACCAGTCAGCAATTGTAAAGCTAATACAAAAATTACGTTACAATATATCGAAGGGTCCTGATAATATTGTTAGTGAAGTACTTAAACTAGGAGGTAGGGCCGTGGCACGATACTTAGAGGTGATTTTTAATGTGTCCATAAATAATGCGCAAATCCCGGTTGACTGGTAAAGAGCTACGGTAGTTCCAATATTTAAGGGAGGGAGCAGACTTGAATTGGGCAACTACAGGCCGGTTAGGCTTACGTCCATCGTTTGTAAACAGATGGAGCATCTCATTTGCGACTACTTGAGGGAACAGTGGGAAACACTATCATGGTTTAATGATAGGCAACATGGATTTCGGAAAGGTTACTCATGCGAGAGTCAGATGCCATCACTTTTTCAAGATATTAGCGAATCGTTAGACGATGGAGTTTCAGTCGACGCCGTAGTTATAGATTTTGCGAAGGCATTTGATGTCGTGCCGCATGACATGCTACTCCATAAATTAGCTTCGACGAAGATTGATAGAAGTGTAATTTTATGGATCCAAGAATTTTTGACGGGTCGTTCCCAGAAAGTGAAAGTTGAAGGCCGATTCGCGGATGAAATTACCGTAACGTCGGGTATCCCTCAGGGCAGCGTAGGCCTAATCGGAACTTTGCTATTTTTGGGTTTATAAATGACTTACCAAATGGGATTCGCAGTGACTGTCGATTGTTTGCGGATGATTGTGTAATATATCGAAAGATACATAACTCACAAGACAATGCAGTACTTCAAGATGACCTGAACCTGGTCTATAAGTGGGCGAATGAAAATAAAATGAAAATAAACACAAGAAAATGTAGTCTAATAAAAATAGGGAAAGTGCGAAGGCAAGATTTTCAATATAAAATTGGCTCGGAAATACTTGTAGAAGAAGATTCTTGGAAATATTTGGGCGTTCACGTAAGAAATGATATGAAATGGAGTAGTCATATAGGATGTGTAGTTTCTAAAGCTTACAAATCCTTGCACTTTGCAATGAGGGTATTAAAAGGAAGTAGTACCTCTGCTAAAGAATTAGGATATTTGTCACTTGTAAGACCTATTCTGGAATACGTCTCGGCGGTTTGGGATCCATATCAAGTAGGGCTCATAAATGAGTTGGAAATGGTACAAAGAAAGGTCGCTGGATTTGTGCTCAGTGACTTAAATCCCAGGAGCAGTGTGAGCCGTATGTTAAAGAAACTTGGGTGGGAATCACTTGAGGCTAGGAGGATGAAATCTAGACTCTGCGCTATGCACAACGCGTATACAAATCAACCAGCATGGGGTGAGCTTAGCAAACGTATGGAAAAGCCTACTTACATGGGTAGGAGCGATCACCCTTTCAAAGTTAAGGGCCGACCTCAGCGAACAAATTATGGTAAATATCCTTTCGTAAACCGTGCCATTGATAATTGGAACTCTCTACCTGCCGCAGTCTTAGAGCCTTTTCCCAAACTTATAGGTGTGTTTAAGAAAAGACTGACTATTTGTGTAAATACTCCAGTTTAATTGTTAGTGAATTGTTATGTACAATTATTTATTTGTTATGTATATCTAATTTGCCACCCGGGGACACACCCCCCAATTACAAATAAACGAATGAATGAATGAATAAACTGATTTTTACCCTTAAAGTGGCAATTTTGTCTTTAGCAGTAAGTAGATTTGCACTCTTATCAACATGTCGATCAAGCGGCTAATAGGCCCAATGAGGGGAATTATTGTATTGACATCTGCCCCTCTCGTATGGGTTTAAGGCTAAAAGAATTAAAAGTAAATGTTCATATGACCTCAATCCTTTTAGGTTAATTCTTCCATTACGGCACTGATCTTAGCATATTCATTAACTCTAAGTTTACCTTGGTCTCTAATGGTGTATTGTAAGTTTCAGAAATGGGGAATATAACCACTTACCTGTATAATTTTGATCTCTAGCTCTAGGATGTGAAGGACAGTAAAAAGTCATTCAACGAATATATCTTCACTTCAGCTATGCATTGCTGTACAATTACATGGGTTGTCATGTGTGCAAATGTATAAGTTGATAACACTGTAATAAATTATTACATCTTATCCCCAGGATGCAAAAGAAGAAAATCAGAATGAAGAAGCAGATGAAAGTGAAAATCACTTAAATGAGTAAGTGTTAAACATACAAACAGCATGTTCTTTCGTTTACATTATACTTACCCTCCTTGTAGGAATGTATAGGCTTTTCCTTTCTTAAATGCGGGTGCTAAACTTTCAGCTTCAAAATGAATTTCACGAATTTCCAAACGAATAATTAATTAAGCGTTATTAATGTAAGGCAAGGCTGCAACTTATCCCCATACTTTTCAATCTTTGCATTGAACAAGCAATGAAGGAAATTGGAGAAAAATTTAAAGTGGTAGTGAAGATTCAAGGAGAAATAATATTAACTCTGAGATTTGCTGATGACATCGTCATCTTGTCGGAAACGCCTGAGGATTTGAATGAGTTTTTGGATGGTATGGACTCCGTCTTACGGAATGAATACATGATGAAAATTAATAAATGTAAAACAAAAATACTGGAATGCAGCCGAAATAAATCAGAAACCTCTATGGACATCAAATTGGCAGGTGAAAAGCTGAAGGAAGTATGAGACTTCTGTTACTTAGGAAGCAAAATAACCAATGATGGACGAAGCAAAGAGGATATAAAAAGTAGGTTGGGTCAGGCAAGGAAAGTCTTTCTACAAAAAAGGAATCTGTTGACATTGAATATAGATTTAGGTGTTAGGAAGTCATTTTTGAAAGCCTTTGTCTGGAGCGTGGCGCTCTATGGAAGGGAATCTTGGACTATTGTTGCAGCAGAAAAGAGGAAAATATGAGCATTTGAAATGTGGTGTTACGGAGAATGATGAAGATCGGATGGGTAGATGGGGTGACAAACGAAAAGGTATTAAGAAGAGTGGGAGAGGAGAGATGTTTCTGGCGACTGCTAATGAAGAGAAGAGATAGGTTAGTAGGACACATACTAAGACACCCAGGAATAGCAAGCTTAGTTATGGAAGGAAGGGTTGAGGACAAGAACTGTAGGGGTAGACCAAGGTAAGAATATGTTAAACAGATTGCTTCGGATGTAGGGTGTGGTAGCTATGTAGAGATGAAACGATTAGCTCAAGACAGGGGCATGATGAGCTGCATCAAACCAGTCGAAAGACTGAAGACTCAAACAACAACAACAATTCATTTTTATTCAAGGCAAACTATAAAATAATTGTATAGTGTGACAACATAATGCCACAGAGTTTGAGTGAGTTTCATTTTGTGGTTAAAGGTAAAAAACTTAATTTCAGTTTACAAAATGACACTATATTACCTTCGCCCAGACGCAAATACTTATAAAATGAAAGCTGACTCGAGGTTTATTTTATAAAGGAGATGAGTGAGGAATGTGCCGCGGCTGTCTCGCTGACTCTCCTGAGGCTAACTGTACTTTTTACCATTTTGTTCATTCCGTGAGTGCTTTGTAGACATAAAATTACATTTCCACCGCAGAAGATATATTTTAAAAATCAACCCTATAAATAAGAGATTTAATTACGTTAAAACCCAAGCAACTCAAGTCAATCACGTCCCCTAAAAACCAGGTCAAGCTATCATTCATTGGCATTCACTTAAAAATAAAATCATAACACACAAGCTATCACTTCACTCCACGGCACAAAGATAAAAAAGCAAGACTGCTGTTGTTTTGAGTCTTCAGTCTTTTGACTGGTTTGATGCAGGGCTCCATGCCTCCCTGTACTGAGCTAATCGTTTCATCTCATAGCTACCACACCCTACATCCGAGGCAATCTATTTAACATAGTCTAACCTTTGTCTACCCCTACAGTTCTTGTCCTCGTCGCTTCCTTCCATAACTAAGCTGGCTTTTCCTGGGTTTCTTGGTATGTGTCCTACAAACCTATCTCTTCTCTTCATTAACAGTCGCCAGAAACATCTCTCCTCTCCCACTCGTCTTAATACCTTTTCGCGTGTAACCCTATCTATCCATTTGATCTTCATTATTCTCCTATAACATCACATTTCAAACGCTTCAGTTCTCCTCTTTTCTGCTGCACCAATAGTCCAAGTTTCACTCCCATAGAGTACCACGCTCCAGACAAAGGCTTTCAGAAATGACTTCCCAATACCTAAATCTATATTCGATGTCAACAGATTCCTTTTTTGCAGAAATGCTTTCCTTGCCTGATCCAACCTACATTTTATATCCTCTTTGCTTCGTCCATCATTGGTTATATTGCTTCCTAAGTAACAGAAGTCTCTTACTTCCTTCAGCTTTTCACCTGCCAATTTGATATCCATAGCGGTTTCTGATTTATTTCGGCTGCATTCCAAGACTGACAAGGGTAAATTTTTAAGGCTGCATAATTTCTTTAATAAAATAATTAATGACGTATCGTGACGCCCACATACTGTAACTCGCATTTATACACAAATAGCAGAAGTACCCATTCTTCGAACGGTCTTCGGTATTAATAATCAGACGTTTTCAATTGAGCTACTGTTGCAAAGTTTAGGGGCTTGGAACCTTTTTGTCGACAAAGAAAAATGATTACTTAAAATGCGCTCTCGTACTAAATTTACCTAACGTGTTCTTCCTGACGTGAAAATAAAATTGAAAACCTCATAGACGAATCGCAATACACGTCACATACAAACTGACCCTAACCGTTGTGTCAAGTGCCCAACAACAGGAAGACCCCTTTTATAAAAAAATTTAAAAAAATAATGAAAATTCAGGTTTTTAGCCTCCAATGGCCCAAATTCCTAAAAGCAGCAAAAATAGTCTACTATTTCAAATCAGGATTATTTGAAAATAATTTTGGTGTTTGGAGATATAATAGACCTTCTGTACGACATTCGCACGTGGAAGTCGTGTGAAAAATATGTAGGGTACTCCTTGAACCCCTTAAGCGCATTGACGAATTTTACAGTTTTAGTTGGTTCCGTGATAACCTTATAGCCATTTGCAAACTTTCACAGAAATGTTATAATTGGAATGGCATTACTTCTTGTAGAAATAGATGTAAAGTTGGATGTCACCTCTTGAATACTGTTGTCGTGGTTGCTGGCTTGCATTCCTTCATTAATTAGTTTATGAAATGAAATTAGTTTTCTGGGAATATCTAAGAAACTGTTGGTTTTAGAGTTTTGTTTCTGACACCAAGGGGTTGAAAATGAGCTTTGTCTCGCCGTTGTACACCATAATAATGATGATAATAATAATGATAATGATAATAATAACAAATAATAATAATATCGTATGGCCTCGGGTGCCGGGTGCAAGCTTTTGTAATTTGACACCCAGAGGGTAGCGTGCATGTCGAATTTCGTTGTTCCTTGAATCACTATGAAAGTCAATGAGGTTCGATATCTAAGCTCCTTGAACACTTTAGTGCTTTCTAGTAGAGAAATGAGGAATTGTGTGTTGGCGGAAACTCCCGAGATTAATTTTGCCATTATGAACATGGCCTACTGAATTTAAATGGGTTCTTTGACATGCCAACATATAATAATAATAATATAACAATATAGGGATAGAGATATAATAGATCTTCCGTACCATACCCACAAGTGTAAATCGCGTGAAAAAATTCTAGAGTACCCCTTGACTCCCTTCAGCGAATTATATGTATTGATGAATATTTCAGGTTAATTTGGATTCGTTATAACCTTATCGCCGTTTGCAAACCTTCACAGTAATGTAATGAATGTAATGGCATTGCGTCTTACAGCAATAGATGGACTTCTGAGATTGAGTTGCCATGGTTACCGACTTGCATTCTTTCATAGTTTATTAAGTGAAATTAGTTTTCTGAGAATATCTCAAAAACTGTTGGTTTTAGGGCCTTAAAATGTGGTTTTGGGGGTCTCAACCTTCTACGCCTATTTCAGCATCTATTTTAAGGGGGTAGGCCCCCTTATATGAGAGGTACGGAGAAGAGTTACATCAACGATTAGTGTCGTGTCTCTGATGGATATCTGTGTCAAATTTTACGTTGATCCACCCAGCCGTTCTTGAGTTATAAGGACTCAAAAAATTGTCCACAGGCAAACAAACAGATAGACAAAAAATTTATTTTTGCGTGCATCCGTCATAAAACAGTCTGAAACGTGCAAATATCGCAAATTTTCGTGGAAATTCAGAAATAAACAGACAAACTTTCATTTTTATTTATATAGAGATATTTGGCATTAGAGGCCCAGAAATTATTTTGGAAATCCTGTGTACATAGTGCAATCTAAGTACAGGTAGAGAATTTTTAAATACTACTTCAGGGGAGGAGGATTACGCCACTGTGGAGAGAAAAGGGAACGTTCGCAAAAAATTGTGCCAGTTAAAATGTGCGACGCTAGAGGAGAGGCATGCAGTGTTATGCCGAGAGTTGGATGATACGGGTGCGCTGCTTAGTGGGGTTATAAAAGGGTTACCAGCTTCTGTACATTATAACAGACCGCACTATACTGTATGTGCTGTGTGCCTGGTAAATCAGTCATCCCTACACAATCGGTGAGGCCCTAAATATTGTGTTCAATAGTGAAGTATGGTAACACTTACATATTCCAACCAGGCAATTATAACGTGAATTAATTAGTGTCACATGAACGAACAAACACATCGCTAGTTACTTGGTGTGCAGTTGCCCGTACTAGTAATTACAGAGGTCCTATCCCAGGGGTAACTGAACAGGCAACCCGCAATACATCCCGTAGAAAGCTGTGTGAGGGCTCAAACGAAAGGGCTCCATCTCCTGTTTAGGACAAGTCATTTCGCCCTAAGATAAAAATTACCCCTATCCACGAAATTAAGGATTTTTTGTGCGCATGCGCTCTTAAAGTATCTTCTAAATTTGGCGGAATTCCCAATTGTTTTGGTAGATTGCTCCATACCCCCTTCTCTACCACCTACCCTTATCTCCCACAACCCCTACCCCCAGAATGCCCTAAAATTCCAAATAGATATTTCCAAATTTAAGTAGATTTAACACAAATGTCCACCATTGCTCCCACTTACATTCGCCCAGCTCATCTCTGTTGACTTCCCTTGGTCAGTTTTGGTTCTTTTCCAGCTTATTTTTAGATTTATTTATTACTAGCTATTTTACCCGGCGTTGCCCGAGAGGTGTATTTACATGTTATGGAAAGAAACATGCCAATATATTACGCAAGGTATATTCACTTTGCCCCTAAGTGAGTTTAAAACATAGTTATCTTGGGCTCTGAAGTTAATCAAGTGCCATATTAACTCATTGTAATTCTAGGCAAAAGGTACTGTGGAGTACAATAACGTAGTAGAGAATGCATCAATAACAAAAAGGGCTGTATATGCACATTTCTCAAGGACCTAGTCTCACAATTACGGTACTTTCCTGATAGTCTTGATTGCTCTTGTAATGGGTGTAATTGAGACGTCTTGTTCACATAGTTCTCTTTCATTTTTAAATTGTTGCATCTACCTTTTTGAAAGGAAACAATATTTAAATTATTCAATATTTGGAATATAAAGTCATCACTCTGGAGTCAAATATACTTACGATTTTGAACCTCGCACAAATGGTGTGATTAATGAGAAATGGCTTATTCATGTACATAAAGCAGTGTGTAGGCTACAATAGCTGCATATTAGGGAATAGTATTGCTGTATTTACATTCCTATTATCTCATATTGGGCGGCTTTGGTGGCGTATTTGGTAGCATGCTGAGCTTCTATGGCCAAGGTCGCGGGTTAAAACCCGGCCGAAGTCATCGGAGTTTTGAAGAGCGTTAAAATCCTTCAGTATGCCTTCCTTCGGAGGGGAAGTCAAGCCGGTGGGCCCATGTCATAGAACATAGATTTTTGTGATGTAAAAGAGCCTTCCACTAACTACACTCGTGTGAAAGTAAAATTTGATTAGCGCTATTAAGTTCCAAGGGTCACCGTCTGGTTACGGGGGTATCTATTAGCCAAGTTTGCAGCTAGATGTCGTTGACGGTAGCATTTGGTAGAAAAAGTAGGAACTACTTAAAACTGACTGTCTGTAGTCCTTACCTGAATTACATACAACACACAATAATGCAGCCATCACAATTAACACCGGTTATCAGGCAGATTCTACGCACATTCAAAGTATACGGGGCTGCATGACCGCGATGTCGCAGCCCCTAAACAGAGGAACCAACTAACCAATCTCACCTAGTTAAAGTAAAAGCAGCAACGTGTAATCCCAGTAGAATGTCAAATGAGATGCATTGATTGAGAACACATTGGGCTTCTTCTTTAGCCCCTAAAGTATTTCGTAAGTACGTCGAAAGTTTGAAATGGCAGACTAGGAATATCAATACTTCACCAATCTGTGAATAATTAATGAAGAGCCTGTATGCTTAAAATTCCATAAGCCTTTTCTAATCAAAGCGGCTTCAAGTAACACGACGTTGTGGAAAGTAAAGAGGTTAGCTCAAAGTATATGGTGTCTAAAAAGAAAGCAATGAAAAAGCAAATATAGCCTAATTATAAATGTGACTGAGATGAAAAAATATATTAAAATCATTATGCAATCTAATTTAAATGACATTGAATGAGTATAAATTTAATAAATACGATAACTTACTTGAAGTAATGACAATGTTTCATTTACAAAATGATTTGTCTATTGTTTAATATTTTATGGGTTTAGAGAAGTCCAAAAATTCAAATAGACGGTAGTAAGAAACGAAATTACACGTCAGTGCTAGTTCTGGAAAAAGACGTAAATACGAATGGAACGCTACTGTGAAAAGATCCTGCACGCGTTTGAGTGTTGAATGGGCAGGCAGTTTAAAGCAGGCAGGAGGGATGCGATCCAGCTGGCAGTGAAAATGGTGCTGCAACCTATCTTGTCTTATGTTAAATGAACAGGCAGTTTAAAGCTATTATGAAAGAGAACAAAACATATCTACAATGGCATTACATATGCCAGTTGCAAGTACCGATGGAAGATGTCGCATTCAACACTACTCTTGGTCCCCCACAGGAGGTGTGCTTTCATTTCCCGAGTTTACGTGAGACAGAGTTAGGGGTGATGATTGTCTTACGTGATTTCCGGCGATAACTTTGTTCCGGACACCAACACTCCTTCGTCTGTTGTGTGTAGTCGTCATTTTGAGAGTCCCGCACCGCAGTTGTGATCGTATAATCGTGCACCATGGTTGCGAGGGCAGCTGTAGCAAGTCCATACATCGTAGGTTTGAAACTAACCTGAGTGAGGTTTTTCTACACTCTGTCCAGGCAAATGCCGGGTTAGTAGTTGACCAATGCTAGTAACGCACATGATAGTGACTTCTTTGCCTCTCATACCTACGAAGATATCCAATTAACTATGGAATCAACAGTCCAGTGCATATCCATCAGTTATATTATGAAAAATGGGTATCATGATGTTTTCTTGAGATTCTGTTGAATCATTCTTCAGTACATCCCCCAGGGACTCACGACTAATGGGATGTGGGTTTGGAGACCACGGGACCCTAGCTGAGTGCGGTATTGCTTTCACTTACTTGTGCCCGGCTCCCTTCTGTCATCGTTCCTGTCGACCACCCTTGGTCACCTCTCGTTCACTTACGACATTACGACACTCCCCCTCCTTCAGGGGCTTACAACTTGTGGGACGCTGGTTAGCGATCCTGGGACCCCAGCTGAGTTCGCGATTGCTTCCACTTAATTGTGCCGGGGTCCTGTCTGGCATATTTACTGGTCAACTCTTGTTCTCTTCCGACCCTGACGGTATTAGGATATCTGAGGTCTAAGAAGTCTTTCAAATTCCCGCCTTAATTGGACCTTGTTTCATCTTTCCTTATACCCTCATTCTTCGAAGGGTCAGATCTCTTGTTTTTCTTCTCATCATATCTCCTCCCTTCTGCACGAGGTCATAAAGGAGGCAGGGTGTATGTAGCCCCACCACTGGAGGTGCTACACTCTCAAGGGCTCACGGCTCTTGAGGTTGGGAGGATACCTGAGCTGGATCTGTTTTTTCCCTTTTTCCAGTGATTCTGGGGAGGTCTCTCTCCTATTTTCCTTCCTATTTACCTTTCATGGCACACCTTACCAAATCCATCAATTCTCATTTTTTGAGGGTTGAAGGCATTTCATTTACCTGCATTTTATTTCCCTTATTCCTTCCTTTGTGTCCTTTTGTTCTCCTAATCCGTAATTTGGTTGTAAGTTGTAGTTATTTTTAGTTATAGTGTTCATTTTATCATCATTCTTCATTTTCATCCCAAAGAATTAAGAGGCCTATAGACTCCATGTTAGGCCCTTTAACATCAACTATCATCATCAAATTACAATTTCAGCAATATCTTTTTCTACAATGAAAACTGAAAGTCTGGTTTAAGTTGTATTCACAGTGGAAATAATTTATTGTATGAAATGTTTGGATTGCATTTCTCAGACCTGTAATCCTCTCCACTCATTAACCAGACCGCAGCAGCTGTCTTGCCAGCAGGAAAGCTCATAAAGGTTTATAAAAATCGAGTGAACCTAATGGAATTCTATTTTAATAAGGTGCGATGGTATGTTTGGTTTCTGTCATGTAATATCAAGCTATTGTATTTTGTGGCCGGCCCCGTGGTGTAGGGGTAGCGTGCCTGCCTCTCACCCTGAAGCCCTGGATTCGATTCCCGGCTCCGTCAGGGATTTTAGAAACTGACGTGAGGGGTGGAACCGGGAGCACTCAGCCTCGTGAGGACAATTGAGTAGCTGTCTGACAGTGAGGCAGCACCCTGATCACGAAAACCCAGATTAACGGCCGAGGGGACCGATGCGCTGATCACGCGACACCCCAATATCTGCAGGCTAAATGGCTGGGCAGCGGTCGCTTGGTAGGCCTAGGCCCTTCATGGGCTGTATTGCCAGGGGTTATTATTACTATATTATTTTGCGATATAATTTGCATTTTGATATTGCGGGAATTATATTGACAAATAGTGTCACGTCTTTGTTATGCTATACTCGGTAGACATTGCTGTGTGAGCAGTTGAGTAACTAACGGGATTTCAAGCAAAGATCCTCATTTTCTATACCGGTAGTGCAGAGCGCAACTTGCATCCAGTCGGCCGTGTCTCGACTTGAGCTATGTTGCCATGGAAATGATCTGCCTTGCCATTCCTTCATGAGTATATTTTATGACTTTAGATTAGTCTTTGCTCGAGTACAAAAGGACCGAAATCAGAAGAATGAGAAAGACTATCGAAAATTCATGTAGCCAGCCGTTCCTTCGGGGTCCTAAACTATGTGTATGCAAAATTTGGTTGAGATTGGTGGAACGGTGTAGATTTGTATACGGAACAAACCCACATACCCACCCATATACATACAGACTTTCACTTTTATATATAAGATTTAATATGTATTTATAACTCTTTATTGATGATCGATTTATCGATTATTGATCAACTACAAAGTCATCGACTCGAGATTTCCAAAAATAGTAGATACCATCCAAACGCGTAATCGGAGATTATCATGCGAGGGCTCAAACGAAATGCCTCCATCCCCTATATCCATAGGACTCGCCAATTCCAATACCGATATTCTTTTTATGATGGACGTTTGCAAGGTTAAGTGAGGGTTTCCACGAAGTCATGTAACATGACACCTAGCTGCGCCCGACAGGATAACCCGAGCGGTCGATCCAACAAGCTTGATTAATTTATATTTTAGTTATTTATTTATTTAATGTCTATTTATTTAGTATTTAATTTTTATTAATTTACTATTTTATATTTGATAAATTTGTTTCTTCTTCTTGACGACGTTTCGGCCAGCTATGGACCACGTTAATTCAACTGCTCCGTGCCTCGAGCTTTAACATTCGCCCAGTAACGCCTCGTGTGTTCTCGGTGGTGCTGTTTCCTGGTCTCAGTTCACGTCTTGGCTGTTGTTAGTTTAGTCTTTTCCTGGAAACTCAGGTGTTCAATAGTTTCACCTGAAGGGGCGTACGCATCAGAATATCGTATGTAATTCTCACTTGTTTTAAATACTTTCCTACCTCTCCAAACCACGCTCCCTTGTTTCTTTTACCCAGAAAGTAAATAAAGATTTTGTTTGACAATCACATTGGGCTCAATTTTGTTAAATGACCATATAACACAATCCTACTCTTTCTCATCATGTCAGTGATTTTGGTAACATGTGTGTAGAATTCATGGCTGTGCTTCCGTCTGTAATCACCGTTTTCCTTGATTGGACCCAAGACTTCCCGTAACATCTTCCTTTCTTTTGTTTCAAGTTTCTCCATAAGACCTTTTCGTTGCATCCTAAGACACTCTGCAGCATATAACGGTTCCTGTCGGATGACTGTGCAATGATTTCTTGTTATATATTCCCATGGTTAACTGGTATACGTTTCCATTTTTGTCATTCGAGATGTAAAAGACTTCTTCTCAGAGATATTAAGCTCTATCCATTTACCTAGGTATTTGAACTTTTCTGTCCGCTTGATCTTTCCTCTTGCAGTGGCTAGTTCTCTTGGTGCCAGCTTTAAGTTACTTATACACTTGGTTTTCCTGAAGGAGATATTGAGAGTGAATAAGGCCTGATGTCCAGCCCCCAGGAAGTTTCTCTGTTTCTCAAATATCGTCTGGTATATTAGTTAACTTGTCAACTGCTTTTTCTCCAGCATATTTCAATAGTTGAGATGTTATCAAGTTTTCACCTGGTGCCTTATTGTTTATCAATGACTGTTTGATTTCATCTTTTGTCGGTGGAAGTGAATCTGCGTGAAAGTGTGCATTTTCTTCGAATTGAAATGTGGATTCAGGGGCTTCTCAGTTGAGGAGTGTTGCAAAGTATTTAGCCGGGAATTGGCAGTTGTCATTATCATTGTGAGCAATTTTTCCGTCGGGATCTTCGAAGTGTTGGTTTGGTGAAGTGTAATTATTGAGATTCTGTTTGAAAATTCCGTAGAAGTCTCGAGCATTGTTCTTCTCGAAATCTTGCTGAATTTGTACTAGCTGATTCTTGTCGAAGGCACGTTTTAGCCCACGTATAATTTTTGCGTTGTTTTTTCTTGTATCTAGGAACTTCTCCAAGTTATCTGCGTTTCTCAATCAGTTCCATCCATGGCAGGCAAGTTGTCTTTCCCTTATTACCACATTACACTCACTGGTCCACCAGGCATGCTTCTTCGGTTTCGTGAGGGAGACTGTCTTCTTAGCTGTCAACCAGGGCCTCTTGTAGTTGTTCCCAGATCTGTGGATCCACGGACTCAAGTTTCTCAGAGAACTCGTGGTTAGTTCTATTTTTGTGTCAAACCTAAATATTTTTCTTGGATGGACCTTCCTGGTATTTTGTGGAATGAGTTTAAGTTTGACTTTAGAAAGATAATGATCAGAGTCTAGGTTGGCACTTCGCAGAATCTTCACATTTTGTATCTCTCGTTCCGCTTTCCGAGCAATGGCTACGTGATCGATCTGGAACTCACCAAGAACGGGATTTGGGGATGTCCAAGTATTTTATTTCTCGGGTAAGTGCTTGAAAGCTGTCGATTTCATAAGTAGTTTGAATTCCCTACAGAGTTCAATGAGTCTCTCCCCATTACGTTTGATTCTCTGCTGAGCCGGATAATTTCCTACAATGTTTTGATGTTTTCTTTCTTATCCGAGTTGAGCATTGAAATCCCCCAGCATGATAATTGTGTGCTTGTCGTGTATTTGGATGTCCTCCTGATCTTCCCAAATTATATCTGTGTCTTTTGGGTCTGTTTTGTTTGCCTGATTAATCGGTGCGTGGACGTTGACAATAGTGTACATCCTGTTTGCACTACGGAATGAAAGAGCCGAGACTCGGCTGCTAGAGAGGCGAAGTCCGTGACAATAAATCCTATGCCAAGATGAGGAACATTTTTCATTACACGTTTGCCGGTCTTACCTTATAAATTCTGTAACCTTTTGATTCGAAAGTATGTTCATCTGTAAACCTTGTTTCTTGAATTGGGGTGATAGGAATTTTATGTTGAGAGAGTGTGTCTGTTTAGTGTTTCAGTTTGCCGACCTTTTGAAAGGGAATTCACATTAAAGGTAGCAAAGAAGTTTCGACGCTTTTGTTTGATTTTTTTGTGGAGTCTCCGATACCTCCAAGCATGTCGGTTCGGGCTCCCCCAGAATCCGAAGGCCCGCATGAGTCACTTCGGACGATTGTTGATTGGTTACCACATTAGGTAGTAGGTTCTGCTGAACAGTCCTGTATGCTTTGAACAGTTAAAAAACTGTAGATTGGGGACAGTGATATTTTACACTGTCCAAGATACTACAAAGGTTCCGAGCATTGGAGGCCCCATCACTGATCGGCTCGCCGAGCTAGTTTCCCGCTGGTAT
Organism: Meconema thalassinum; assembly: GCA_946902985.2. Lineage (NCBI taxonomy): Eukaryota > Metazoa > Arthropoda > Insecta > Orthoptera > Tettigoniidae > Meconema > Meconema thalassinum. The sequence continues at coordinate 153,030,208 of OX336397.1, forward strand.
TGATTACCCAACCTTCCACTGGGTTGCTCGGCTTAACAGGGGGCATCTCGTGTGGGTTACATGCTGGAGTTGGTGTGAAAGAGGCTAGTTGGATTCTCTTGTTGTGAACAGCGACTTAATTCACTCCCATTCGCCATGAGTCACAAAGACTCCTCCCAGGTTGAATCCTGGGACCCTTATTTTTTAATTTTTATATTTTTTATTTATTGAATACTTATTATCGATTATTGTTATTATCCTTCGGAAGGTTCGCTTTATCATGACGGCTATGCGGGCAGTGTTATGTGTGGTTCGCTCAAGATCACGCCGTCGTTTCAACGAGAATAAACCTGTCGAGGGTTAGCACGGGCGGCTATTGCAGGTGGCGTGTTTCTCGTTACCTTTTCAAACAAGACCAAACCAGTTGTGTGACGCCACAGGGCTGTGGTCATCCGTGTAACGTGGACAAATGAAATATCTCTTATTAATATTCAACTTTTATTTATTTATTTATTTATGGATTTAATATTATTCATTTATTTAATATCGATTATTTATTTTATATATTCCTAGCTTCACCCAGTATCTTTAACGGCTTACCCAGCGTAAAGAAAGGCGTATTTTTTCGATTTCAATGAACTACGACCTATATCCGTTTCCCGTCTCGAGATAATGGGTTAAAATCACTGAATGGACTATTAATTATATTATCATGGAGATAGCATGTGCACCGAATTCTTGCCAGACGTAATTTAAGAATGGCGAGGTGCATGAAACACGTATCCCCCTTCCGTCCAATCTAAACTTGACTTTGTGTCTGCCAACTAAGGCGGGAAGGCAACATGGTCATAGCGTTTCGTGACTTTGAAATTAGTCTTTGAACATCGGCTAGTTTGATTCCTTCTCAATACCTTTCCTACTACCAAGGACTAAAACGTTCTGTATTGGAGAAGCAATAGAGTGCAACCTGTAGAAAATGTGAAAGAATGTGTAGTAAATTAATTTAATTTGACCATGCTTTGAACGTAAGGATCTAGAAAAAGCACGCTAGTAATTAATGCAATGTACCTTTTTTTAGTAGTAATTTCGTGAACACTCAATAGTGTAGGTTAAGATATCCATCAGGAACCCACAAAAAGAATTTGTAAGAATGCAACTTCATATTTCTAAAAGCAGTTAGTTCTAAACATGCTCTCACGATTCCCGGTCAATGCATGTGAGATTTTCGAAGTGAAATGCCATGTCCTGTGGTTCGGATTCCACGTAAAAAGGAGGTCCCGTGGCTCATGATCTCACGATTAACGGTCACGTTAAACTACAAGCTTCCTTCCTTTTTTTCCTTCATCAAGAAAAATATTCACAGATGACATTGTCTTTGTAAGCCAATTCTTTCTGTAGCTTGCATAATAATTGCTTGTAAAACATGCTGTATAGCCTAGTGAAAGAGTACCACAACTACAGTACAGTATGTAACAGATCGTAAAACATGCATTAGATCATGGCGAAAGAGTGTCACAACTCAATAAATAAGCATAATTGGCAACGTCTTTCTAATTTAGCTTCATCTTGGTATGCTTGAAGTAAAATCTGATAAATGATGGACAATTCTGCAAAATATTGAAATAATAGTAATTCATTTGAATTAATTACAGCAATTTAAAAACATTGAAGCTCATTATCTCAGAACTATGTTATTTGATAATAATAATAATAATGTTATTGGTTTTACGTCCCTTTTGACTACCCTGGCTTTTAGAGACGTCGGGGTGCCGGAATTTTGCCCCGAAGGGGATCTTTAACGTGCCAGTAAATGTACTGACACGGCTCCCTCGCATTTGCGCACCCTCAAATGCCAGCTGACTGCGCCAGGTTTCGAACCTGCAACCTTGGACTCAGCAAGCGAGAACGTTACCCCTGAGCCACGCAGTCAGACTATGTTATTTGACTTGTGTCAGTCTTCTTGCAGGGGTGCGATATATATATATATATATATATGTATATATGCGAGTTCTCAGTTGAGATCTATAATATCCTGCAATAAAGAAATTAGTTTAGCCATGGAACTCTCTATACTTTGTGGTAGGTATGCATGTATGTGGGTAGTGGGTCGGTATGCAAGAAAATTGATAAACTCCATACCTAAGATACTCTAATAATCTTATACTCTTGGGTTAGAAGAGTTCTTGAGTTGACCATGATAAGTCGACAGGGAGGATGATAGAGAAGAGCCTTATATGTGTACATATGTATTTATGGTTTAAAAACTCCAGGATAAGGTACTTAGGTAAAAATACATACATGGGAATGATAGATGACAAATTCCGAGTATATGTTAGAACCTATAAACTTAGGATATAGGGATACCGTGCAAAGGCATGTCTTGGTGTTTAAAGTGTACACACAAAGGAGAGATTTGATTTGATTAACGCTCGATTAGTTCCAAAGTTCGCAACAAGGTGCCGGTCGCAGTGGCATCTAGTAGCCATGTTCGTGGCTATGTTTCGATGACAGTAGCATTTGGTAGCAAAAGTAGGAACTATTTGAATGGGTGATCGTAAAAATGGACCTAAGTCACTTATTATTACTATTCTTCTTCTAAGTATTATTATTATTATCATCAATATTAGTATTTTGTTTCGGTCGTGTAGGGACCACTAACCAATTTCAACGCTTTGTTCATTACTGTTTCTGCTTCTTCCTCCAGTATATCGTCATCATCTCACTATGTTTCTTACTTACTTACTTTCGGACCATTTTGAGCCGGGTTTCTTTCCCTTCCTCCCTTGGCAAACTTCCATCTTTAGCACTTTTTGCCCAAAAGTATCTCTGTGATGTATCTTCTTATCTGATATTGTTTCTTTCCAAATCTTTTTGACTTCCTGTACCAAGGTTTTTGTTGACTTCCTGCTCCGCAGGAATGTGAAGATCTGCTTGGTTAACCTACTGTCATCAATTCTGTACAAATGGCCAAAAAGTACCAATCTCCTCTTCGTAATGTTTCTGATAAGTTTTCAATTTTTTATATATTTCATCATTACTTCTTAATTTCCAAAATTCTGCAGTTTTTAAAAGTCCGAGTATTTTGCGTATAATTCTTCTTTCTACTACTTCTAATTTATCCAATTTGTAGTTCAGTGCGAGACATTCACTCGCATACAGGCATTCTGGTTTGACTACAGTGTTGTAGTTCTGTATTTTAAGATCTTTAGAAAAACCCTTTTTGTTATAAGTATTCCTAGTTATGCCATACGTTCTTTCCATCCTTCGTATTCTTTCTTCTACAGCAGATTTTTCAAAACCATTTTCTCGAATAATTTCCCCCAAATATTTGAACTTCCTCATCGTTTTTATTTGACCGATTTCTGTTACTAGGATTTCTGGAGCATTTTTTAAAATGTTTGTCATATGGTTGTTTTTTTCTACAGAAATTCTTAAACCACTTATTATTATATCTAATATCCAATACAGGGGGAACCCTATTCCAAGCAAGTATATTCGGGTTGTAGCCGCCCCCGTGGTGTTGGGGTAGCGCGCCTGCCTCTCACCCGGAGGCCCCGGGATTTTAGAAACTGACATGAGGGCAGGAACGGGGTGCACTCAGCCTCGTGAGGACAATTGAGTAGCTGTCTGACAGTGAGGCAGCGCCCTGGTCACGAAAACCAAGATCAACGGCCGAGGGTACCCGATGCGCTGACCACGCGTCCCCTCAATATCTGCAGGCCAAATGGCTGGGCAGCGGTCGCTTGGTAGGCCTAGGCCCTTAAAGGACTGTAATGCCAGGGGTTATATTTATATTTTTATTATATTCGGGTTGTAGTTTAAGTCATTACAGGTTACATATTACATAAGGCAATTTACAAAGAAAATTTGAAGTAAATTTGATGTGTTAGAACCTGACTGTAACAACAAAATTTTCGAAAATTGGGAGAGAGTGGTAATATAAGTTCATTGTTGCAGTAATTCGAATGGTGTTTTAGATTATATCTTCCTCTTTCGAAGGTAGGGCAGTGAAACAGGAGGTGACTTATGTCTTGAGATGATCCACAGATGCAAGAGTAATCGTCTTCTAATTTAATTTTGAAACGTTCGAAGTAAAATTGAAAATTCCCATGGCCGGAGAGGAATTGTGAAAGCTCAAAACTTGGTGTCAGCATTTTTATGTGAGTCAGTAGAAAACCTTGGGGAAGAATATACTCCTGGTAACTGCGCCCTTTGAAGAGGAAGTCCATAGGTGATTCCACCGATCGAAGGTCAATTGCCTTATCCGTTTTCTCACATAACATACTGGAGATTCATCATACGACACCAGCAAGTTAAACATGGCAGCAGTTTTTGCTAACTAGTCTGCTCTTTCATTTCCAAAGGTTTCAATATGTCCTCGAGTCCAAGATAAGCAAATGTGCATAGTTTGCTGAGCCAAAGATCTTATGACAATAATTATTGGGTTCACATTATATTTATCATTTATAGATTTTAACGCTGCCTGTGAACCGCTGAGTATCTGAGCTCTCCGATTTGTTTCTGTACATTTGATTGCCCATAATTCCATCTGAAATACACAGCAATGAGAAGAGAGTTTATACTGCGCTGATGAGATTTCTACGTCATTCTCAAAAACTACAGAGGCACATCCCACCTTGTCATCTCCAGGCGAGCTCGGTATACGGGATCCATCAGTATAAATTATGAAGTCGTGGGTGTGTGTGCAATCATCCCAAAAGAGTTTCTGGTAGAGGCTAGGATGATCAGTTTCAAAAAAATGACAGTTGTTCTCCATGACAGCATTAAGAGAGGGTATAATAAAAGGTCGATTTTTCTTAAGTAGTGTCAGCTCAGCTTTCCCAATTGCAGTTATAAGGAGTGGTTCAATTCCGGTGATAATAAGAGTGGCATCAGTGGAAGTTGTACGGTAAGCACGTGAAATTCGAAGTACCAATACGCTTTGTATTTGAAGCAATTGGCCCTTAGCCCATTTCCTTTCAATCCTGGAACGAGAGGAAGAAACACAATGTAAAATGAGAGGCACAAAAGCAGTGTGATAAGTTATTCGAAGCAGTTCAGAGTCCAGCCCCCAGGACGGCCTACAAGCAACAGGAGCTTACTTGAAGGAGCTTGCTAGCTTTAAATTGTAATTTATTTAGATAAGCAGTAGGGGGGTGAGGCGGTTTCTAAATAGTGTCATGGCCGCCGCGTGAGTCCAAGCCAATATCTCTCGAACGCATAGTCTGATTTTGACAAATGAGATGTCGTTGGACTCGAGCTGACGTTCTCTTTCCTATGGACCACTCGTTATATATATATATATATGTTTGTGTAATTTTTTGTTTTCGAAAGTAAGTGATAGTTTGAAAACCAAATATGATGGAATGTTGTGCCATAGTTCAAACGAATGGTCTTTATGACCTTTATTTTCTATAGTCAAACATTTTTATTTTTTATGCTTTTTTGAAAACACTCGAATTTTGAAGATCCTATAGTTTGGAAACTAGGAATTCTACAAAAAAGTTTGTTTGACACAAATGAAAGGTCCCTACCCCCTCTACCGCCAAAATAAATTTCAAGTCTCTAGGATAAAAACTGGTAGTAGTGTGGTAAGGGGAGCTGGGCCACTTAGGAAGTTGTGAGCCCCTGCGACCTTGGAATGGAAGGAGTCATGCTAGGAGGGCGTGCTTGGATTCGTTTTTTTCGTCTCGTTGTGCTCTTTACGAGAATGTAGGTGTCGAAAAGGTGAAAATCTGGAAACATGGTTTTTTGGGGGTAAAACCGTGATTTTAAACATTTTGCTATATCTCGCGAACCAATCATGCTAGAGGCGTGTACGACGGGTCCATGGACTCGGGGTGACGTCCTCTTTCCTATGGACCACTCGTTATAATTTTTTAAAAAATTTGGAAACTCGATTTTGGGGTAAACACGTGTTTTTTGTGATTTTTGCCGATATCTCACGAACCAATAACGCTAGAGACGTGTACGAGGTGTCCTACGACTCGGGCTAACGCCCCATTTCAAATGTGGTTGATATTTTTTCCAAAAAATAATTCACAAAGGGCCTAACGCCATACATGTTGAAAAAATATTTTTTCTTTACCTGTTTAAAATGTTCATGAAGCGTGGTGGTTGAGAGAGACGATACTGCTGGGTGTGTGTTTCAACGAACCTGTCGCTAACCACAAGGACCATGCTTAATAGAACAATCGCTATTTCGGCGGGTCGGCTTATGACAGAGCGAGGGTTCGTCTTTCTAATCTTTCCTATGGCAGATGGATGGAGGCTAATATTTGAAAATGTGTGAAGCATGCTAAGATTTTTACCCCCCGAAGAGAGCCTTTAACGTGTAAACGGTGATGAGAACTTTGTTTTATGTTGGTTCAAGCGAGTACAGAAAACAAACTTGCAGAGGAGCAGACGAGCAGGAGGTGAATGTCATTTGAGCTTATTGGAAGGCGCTGATCTGACTTGACAACAGGTGCAATGGAAAATGACAAAGACGCTTGAAGGTGAAATAATCTGACAACCGTGGTGGCAGGGAAGAGCAAAATGCATGCATACACGTGTGAGATGACATGTACGCTAAACAAGTTACATCCTGTTTGCTTCGTACGTGACAAAATGCAAGTTCACGTGAAATTTGACCCGGCACAGGTGTTCACCTTGGGCGTTAGCTGTCCACGTGCACGATAACAGAATGTTCAAAGCGTGGGAAAAATGATTATACATGCAACGTAGCATATATAAAGACATGTCGTTATCATTTCCACTCTCACTTAGGTGACTACCTTTGAACACACTGCGTTGCGTGAAACACTTGGTCTTGTTTAACAGTTTTGGTGTTGGTGGAAAATACTTATCCTTGTTATGGGGTAGGTATTTATTTATTCATTTATATATTTATTGATTTATATATTTACAAGCAATTATTTGTTGATTGTTGAAGTTATGAATAAATGTTTATTTATTTGTTTGCAGATAACGTGTATAGCCTACCTGTTGTGTGTCAGTGGGAAGGATATTTAAGAAAGAGAAGAACGGACAGCTAGAAAAGGAAACCATTACCACACTAGCCCACGAGACTGGAATAAAGCAAAGCATTACAAGTCAAGGTGAGATTTGTTTATATATAAACTGTTTGATTTTGTTTTGTTTATGACATGCATAAACTATATGGAATTGATATGCTTATGGTGGTTTATTTTATTTCTTTTTAGAGTGTTGGAAAACGCTTGACCACTGTTGATAACCAGGAACGTGTACGTTTGGGACCATTGTCAAGCAGTCTACAGCTGAATACTCAGGTGAGAGTGTTCTTTCAAAATAATGTATTTTACTGCTGCGGATACGTTAACTTGGGAACCCCTAAACAGTTGTTTCAAATCGCGTGTGAGCTCTGGTCGTGTGGTCAATGTTAGAAAAACTTTGATTTCCAAAGAATTTTAGAATCGTGTTTCGACATTTTTAAAATTGAAATTTGTATAGCGCAAAGGTTGCATACGGCTTTAAAGGTGAGTACAGAACTGGTGTGCGATTTCATATATAAAAAGAAGGACGTAGAGCATAAAGAGACATTTTATATTTGCAGAGCTATTCATTGCCCATAATTTGGAACAGTGGTATTAAACCCACGTGGTCAATGCCTTGCTATCAAAATTTGATAAACTGCAACAAGGACCCAGTGGTTTAGCGTTAGACAAAATCCATTACCTGAAAATCAACATTTGTGCTGGGTCTAGCTATATTAAAACACCACCAACAATAGCTTCGAAAAACGCTGTGGTCAATATAAAGAATCGTGACTATGATTTGCAGCCGGTACAAAATGGTTGTTGGCCGGGAAAGTACAAGGCCAAGTTTGAAGAATTAAAACAAACTTTAAATTTAACTCGAGTGTCGTTCCCTATGGACTTAACCGAGATCCATAGGTTTGAACAAGACAACCATGACTTTTCGTTCATGGTGTATGGCCTTGATGGTGATGAGATTGTGGGTCCTCTTTATGCTACGAAAGAACCGAAACGACACCACATTCATCTTTTATATTTATCTGTAGGAGAGGTGAATCACTATTGCCTGATTAAAAGCTTAAATAGATTGCTAAGCAGTCAAATGTCCAAGGACAAGCGTCCATAACATATTTGTGATCGTTGCTTGCAATATTTTAAAACCCCTACGCTTTTGGAACGTCATAGGGTAGATTGCGTTTCTCAGGAAGCGGTGAGATTGATATTGCCACAAGGGGACAAGGCTGTGTTGAAATTTATAAACATTCATAAGCGTGATACTGTTCCCTATGTGGTATATGCCGATTTCGAAGCTCTCACTACACCCATGGCGGGATGTGAACCAGATCCCACCATTAGCTCAACCACACCCATTCAAAAACATGAACCCTTTGCCATAGAATTTAATGTGGTGCGTGCCTATGACCCCACACAATCCGTTTTTAAATACCGTGAGGGGCCAGATTGTGCCAGATGGTTTTTGGATGAACTTGTCACGTTGGCCGACCATGTACAGGGTTTACTGGACCACCCAGTACCCATGAGCCTATCTCCAGAACAGCAGCAACGGTATGAGCATGCCACGACATGCCGTATTTGCGAAAAGCCTATTTTAAGTGGAGAGGAAAAAGTCAGAGACCACTCGCACTTTACGGGGGAGTTTCGTGGAGCTGCGCACGGCAAATGCAATTTAAACTTTCCAGCTCCTCGTTTTATCAGTGTCTTTTTCCACAATCTGGCGAATTTTGACATTCAGTTTTTGATTCGTGAATTGGGTCATGTCAACTAGGGCTCGTTTACCATTATTCTCCAAAACCATGAGCGTTTTACAGCCCTGACATGGAGGTTGAGCGACTTTAGCATTCGATTTTTGGATTCCTTTAAGTTTATGGCATTCTCGCTAGACAGCCTTGTGAATGGCTTGAATGAGTAGGAATTAAAATATACTAGAATACATTTTAATGATCCTGAGCAATTTCAATTGTGCATTCGGAAAGGTATATTCCCGTATGATTTCTGCAACAGCTGGGACGTGTTAAAGCAAAGAAAACTCCCACCACAAGAGAAATTTTACTCAAAACTAACATGCAGTACCGTTTCCGATGAAAACTATGCACATGCATGTCAAGTTTGGCGAGTGTTTGGCATGAACACGATAGGTGAATATGCTATGCATTACCTAAAACTGGATGTATTGCTGCTCACCGATGTATTTCAAAAATTCCGAGAGTTGTGTCAGCACATTTACGGTCTTGACCCTGCTCACTATTATACGAGTCCTGGGCTCTCGTTTGATGCCGCTTTGAAATACACTCAAGTGGAATTGGATTTACTCACTGATGTAGACATGGTTCTATTTTTTGAAAAAGGCATTCGTGGCGGCTTTGTGTCACTTAACCAGCGCCATGCCGAAGCGAACAATGTCTACATGCCAGATTATTCACCAGACAAACCAGAATCGTACTTAATGTACTATGACGTGAATAATTTGTATGGTTACGCCATGTGTCAGCCTTTGCCCTATGGAAAGTTTGCTTGGCTGACAGACAAACAAGTGTCAGAATTTGATGTGATCAAGGCTAGCCAAGAAACAGGCCGTGGATATGTGCTAGAAGAGGATATTGAATATCCCTCATCCTTGTATGATGAACATGTCGATTTCCCATTCTGCCTTGAGCAAATGGTTCCCCCTGACAGTAAAGTGAAAATTGAGAAACTCATGGGCACACTTTACAACAAAAATCGGTATGTGCTACATATCCAAATGTTGGTGCAATGCCTCGCCCAAGGCTTGGTGTTAAAGAAAATCCATAGAGGTATTTCTTTTGCTCAAAAAGCATGGCTTGAGCCATACATGCAACTCAACACAATGCACCGACAAATGGCAACACAGCAGTTTGGAATTAATTTTTTTAAATTAATGAACAACTGCATTTATTATTATTATTATTATTATTATTATTATTATTGCCTTTATTGGTGGCGCAGTTAGGGCTCTTGGCCCTCTCTTACACTTAACCACATTAAAACAATACAATAAACATATTATGGCGACAAAATTAAACAATAATAATTGACATTGATCATGACTTTCACACTCTCATTCACTCATCCAGTCACACTTGTTGTCGGTCAGCAATGTTCAGCAGGCTGCCCCAGCAGGTGGTCTTGAATTTAGATAGTGAGGTGATACCCCTGACACTGGCTGGAAGGGTATTCCACAGCCTAGACCCCACCACATGAAAAGAGTTGTTGTATATAGAGGAGCGATGAATAGGAATGGAGAGGGAAGAACCAGAGCGTGTATTATTACCATGGAAAGAAGACAAGTACTTGAATTTATTTGATAAGTACAGTGGTCTGTCGTCAGACAATAATCGGAAAATCTGGACAAGAATGTGATATAATCGACGTAGTTCAGGTTTCAGCCAGGAAAGAGCGCAATAATAGGGAGTGATATGTTTATCATAGCTCAGATCGTAGATAAATCGTATGCAAGAGTTCAGAGCTCGTTGAAGTTTCAAAGTTAATGTTTTGGTTGCGTCTACAAGAATAACGTCACAGTAGTCAAGAATAGGAAGTATTAGTGTCTGTATGAGTAGGATTCTTACTTTAAATGGTAAAATATCTTTTTTTCTTTTGAGGGAGTGGAGCGTTGCGAAAATCTTCTTGCATACATTCTGTACATGTTCAGACCAGTTAAGAGTCTGATTTATTATCACACCTAGATTTTTCACTGTAGGACAGTATGGAATTTCATTGTTGTTCAGTACAATTGGGGGAATAATTTGATCTCGGAGTGACGTCAACAGTTTTTGAGAGCCAATTATGATAACTTGTGTTTTGGATGGATTCAGATGAAGGGAATTTTCCTGAGAATATTTTCCAAGTCGTTGAAGGTCAGCGTTGATAGTTTCAATTGTCAATGGAATGTCATTTGTCTTGCAGTGGGAGTATATCATCTGCATATAGGTGATATTTGCAATTTTTCAAATTAGATGAGATGTCGTTGATATATAGTACAAAAAGCAAGGGTCCTAGTACACTACCCTGTGGGGCGACTGACTTTCTGGTTAGCCACTGAGACGTTTTATCCTGGGTTACAACACGTTGCTGGCGATTATTCAGGTATGATGCGAAAAAGATGCATTTATGGCAAGTCCATGGAAAATGTCCGCAAATACCGTGACATTAAATTAGTGAATGTCTGGGAGGGGCAGTGGGGTGCCCGGTGGTGCATTGCCAAGCCAAATTTCAAATCGATCAACATTATCGATGAGGATTTGGCTGCTATTGAATTGAGTAAGACCAGCGTGACCATGGATAAGCCCATTTACTTGGGCCAAGTCATTTTAGACTTTTCCAAATCGGTCATGTATCGATTCCACTATGAGTTTGCCAAACACCATTTTGAGGACGTCTCTCTTTTGTATATGGATACGGACTCATTCATTTACCACATTCGTCACTGCAACCCCTATGACGTCATGAGGCTGCATAGCGACACCTCTTCCTATAGCGCTGACAACATGTTTCAGCTGCCCATAAAAAACAAGAAGGTAATGGGCGTTTTAAAAGATGAATTCGGTGATTTCTTTATGACGGAATTCGTTGGTTTGGCTTCAAAAATGTATGCTTACCGCACACTAGACTGTAAGGAAGCCAAAATAGCAAAAGGTGTAGGTAGGTCAGTGGTAAAATCGCTACGTGTAGACGATTACCTGGCGGTTTTACGCACTGGAAAAGCTATGTCTCATACACAATGCAGGATACAATCCAGCAACCATCATTTGTATCTTGTAGAACAGAGAAAACGCACCCTCGCCTCCATGGATAACAAACGTGTGTGGGCTGATGACCTGCTCACCAGCCTGCCCTGGGGTTATGATCGCAAGGAGGAGGAGGAGGAGGTGTGATTTCACTGTTTAATCGTTTAGGGACATAGCTTTATGTAACCTGTAGATTTAGTATTTTGTAAATATTGGTTTCTGCCATTGAAATAGTAGAATTTGTAAATAGTGGCAACCCACTTGGACCTTTTGCTCTTTAAAAAAGTTCTATGCAACCTTATTAAAAAAAAAATCGACTGGTAAATAGTTTGATTCTTTTACAGCTGTACAAAGTTGTAGTTTTTTTGTAAATATTTAATAAGTAATAGTATTTTTTTAGTAACTTTAATAACTAGTATTTAATTATTTTTTGTAATGTAAATTATAAATGGTAAACTAAAAAGTTCTCTTGGGATGAGTGTGCATGTCGAGAATGTGCTTTTGGGAATAAATAAAGTGGTTGTGTTTGTTCCCAAAGACAGATGTGAATGTATGAGTAGAGAGAGAAAGCTGGTGTGTATGTATGACCAGAGCAAACACGGTGAGGTAGAGTGGGTGGGAGGGGGGGGGGGGAAATTGTCACTTATGGTCAATGGTCATTTTGATTTCAATAGTTTTGTTTTCTTTGAAAAGTGGCAGACAATAGACATTATTTTTGTAAAAACAGTCTTACCTGCAGTAGTCGTAGACCTCGACGTTTCTCCAAACACCCATAAACACATTGCAGCATCATCATGGTCAAGCAGTTGCATGAACTTCATTGTCAAATCTCAACTTTCGTCATACACCAAATGGAAAAATGTGAAAACAGCAAAATGGAAAATCCATGTTTCCATATCACCAAAATCAGCAAAACTTAAAACGAACATTAAAAAAAACGGGAAATGGCTATGTGTGAAATATGAAAATTCAGAAAAACTTCAAACGAACATTGTTTAAAAAGTGTCATCAACAAAATGGAAAATCCATATCATCAAAATCACAAATCATGAAACGAACATTTTTAAAAACTGTAAATTGCAAATGACAATTGGCAATGTGTGAATTCATTATGTGTGAAATGTGAAAATGAAAAATCATCCCATCAACATCATGATTTTTAAAAATAAAAAATAAAAACATCGTGCTCTGTAAACCTTTGTTTTTATTTCATAGTCATATTGAATTGACAAAAGAAAAATAGAATACAAACACATCTCAATTCCTCACTCCTCCATTCCTTCATGTTTATGTCCACGCATCATCATCTTTCCTTTCATAGCACTCATGACAATCAGGGCTGCCATCCTTTCACCCACTGAGGCACCACAGGTTGTGAAACGTTGTTTAGCTTTTTTCAATAACAATTTATCTGCCACATGTCTTAAACCAGGATGACTATGGCGATAAGAAAGGTCATGTTCTTTGCATGCTCGATCCAAAAGATTAATGGGTACATCACCACGCTGCAAACGTTTTTCGAGATGAGTTCCAGGGCCACAAAAGCGATAACCTGGAAGATGGATTTCGAAAGACGTCTTGAAACGTTGTTCCTCGGAGTTTAAATTCATGGATGTGACGTCTCTTGAGGCTTTAAAGCAAGACATGACTGAGCGGCTTGACATGGGTTGACCTGTTATTTATACACTCTTCACTTGGTTGGACAGTGACTTGTTTGTGATGAATAATCAAACAGTAGGCCGTCGTATTGGCTGGTACATTGTCATGCGTTTCAAAATCTAGTCGAATGTCAATTTTGAATGGCTTGACAGACTCTTCCAGATAAGAACAGTCAAAGATAATCAGTGGTGCTCTTGCCTTAAACGCTTGGGGTAGCAGCATGGGCCGTTCTCTTTTTGATAGTACGACCATCGAAATTTAGAAAACAAGTCGTACAGGGGGCCAAACTTATTTTTTGAAAAATCAAAATCCAGTCCTTCATAGGGAAACACAGCTCCGTTGAGGAAAAGACGTGCATTTCTCAATTGCAGGTGATCAAATTTCGTGGCATCTTTGGTTTGTTGATACTTGCGATTCGTTTGAAAACCCACGATCAGGTAGAGAGGTCTCTCTGTATAGCGGGCTGTTTTTACAGACCAACTGTGTGTGTTGGTGGTGGGCAATAGCGGATACTCATGGAGTGCCCAGCTTCTAAATTCCATGGGTAGAGGCACATCTCTCTTTACCATTTTGAGTATATCCAGTTTTTTTGTTATCGTCAAGGGTCACATGAGGCACTTTCCATAGCAAGCGTTGTAGTTGAATTTTTGAATCTATGGGGGCATTGTCAGCTCCCTTGAGTGCATTATTATCACTCCTGTCTCTCACCAAACAAAGCACTTGCCTTGCGTTGACCACAATGCGCTGGTGATCTTCGGCAAAGCCTAAAATCAGTTTAAGAGGTAAATATCCAATAAAGGTTCCATCGGTATGTACCATCCAGTCATTGGTCGAGTCAGGGCACCAACCTGCCATGCAAAGTGTTTTACCTTCTTCCTCACTATAAGAGGGATATAGTTTCATGACACTGGAATTGCCCACATTTCGAGTACTATCCACCACGATATCGTCAATCACGTAACGTACTTCAGAAATCAGAAAGGCCAAAGCATGGTTTGCACACTTGGATGTGGTGGGTGTAGAGCCATCGGTTTTGGTGAGTCGACCTTCAATCAGAATGACACTTTCATGCGGTAGGGTGTAAATATCTTGGTTGTTGATAACAAATGAACTTCACCATTGTTATTGAGTCCAGGTGTTTGAGCTTGATAGGAATGGAGATCAATTCTTACCACTCCTGGTTGCTCCTCGATGCGGTTCGCTACCTCTAGGATAGAATTCATCATGGGGGTTGACGTGGTAACCCAAATGCTGTAAAATCTGCTTGTATTGAGATGTTAACGTGTATTCACGTGGCAAACAACTAACACCATTCCTAGACGGTGTTGTTGCTTTATACACAAACTTCATAGTGGCTTTAGCACCAACTTGTAAGTCACTGGTGTGGTAGAATCTAGATCAATGAGTTGTTGATCTCTATTGATCAATCTTAATGTTATATTACTAATACTATCGACAGCCACAGAATGAAAAAGCACCACTGGAGGGTTTTCACGAATAATATAGCCATTGGGTGATGTCACAATAAAGTCATAAAGCGAATGCGATGGTTCTTGATTGGTATACACTTGGCTAATTATATTACATGTCACCGACACATGATGGTCCTCAATGAATTTCACTTCAGGGTCTGATTCATGTTTTTTGTTGGACTCCAACACACGTGGTTTAAATCCTAGTAATGGGCCAATGGAATCGGGGTGTGTTTTAAATTCAATGTTGAATGTAGAGAAATTACTGCAGCGATGACTGTTGGTATTTCCTACAATTTCAAACTTGCGCGTTCCGTCGAGAAATGACTTTAAACCATACTCATTGATCAACACCACATAAATGTGTTCATAAATGTCATCGATCGTGTATCCGCCAGAGTTCAGGGTGAGCACAGAATCATCATAGTAAAACTTGTTGTTCACATTTTCACGTATGTTGTATATTCGATTGTACGTTTCAAGAGATACGAGTCCTAAACCATAGGGTTTTTCACTCAATTCGACAGGCGGGTAAAAGTCTAGGCTGACTTCAGGTCCACGTCCATGCAGTTTAAACGTTTTACTTTCTGCCGACATACTGGTGGCGTTTTAGCTTATGCTGCGTCTTATATAAAAAAAATTAAACACAAACGTCCACACTGTTGGCTGTTAAACGTTTGCTCACGTTTCACATTATAATATATCTTGATCCTGTTTCCAAAATAGGTCACTAGTTCCATGGGCGGGGGCAAATTCCCAAAACTGTCAAAGTACCATACGATGGATCCCTCTTTGACATAAGCTACATAATGCGTTCCTGGTCCTCGGTGATCATCCAAATTAACAACAGCACATTCCTGTTTCCAGGCTCGTGGGGGTAATTGGTTTCGCATAAACACCCCTCGAAAATGAGAAAGCTTTAGTTAATTAGCATAGCTTTCCACTTGTTGATGCGTCAGGGCATGTCTTGCTATGGCTGAGGTTAATTTTTTTTATATTTCGAAATGGTGAAATCCCATATCCTTGTTGATAAAAGGCTGGCTTTAAATTGGCATTTCTTGCCCCCATTGCAATCGCTTCCATCGTTTCATTATGTCGCTGACTTTCTTTTAGTTTTTGCTTGCCCAGCTGCGCGGCTTTAATGGTTTTCGCTACAGCACTGGCACCACCCAAAAGTGAACCTAGAGCAGCCAGACCGGCAAATAAAGCAGGTAAAAGTCCGGCTCGTTTGAGGACGGGAATCACTCGCCCTTGGTTTGAACCCTGTCGCCGACGTTTTGGAATAACATGTCTCTGTGCTGCTCGAAAGGCTTTCCTTATGGTCAATACATTATTTTTTCTTTTTTTTCTTTCGCGAGGGCTTGTCCACGAATGTCTTAAGCCCAGGCTTTGCCAAGGACAAAGTCCTTTTTTTAGTCTTTCTCACCACATACCTTTGTTTCACCATAATGATAATGACCAACAACCTTTCACAAGAAAGTTTAAGTCACAACTAACGTCAGATTGTTATTTCATGGCTGTATATTCCAAGTCCACATAAAGTGGGAAATCGTTTATGGTTTTTCCCGCTTGCTTTTCATCCCATGACAACATGAGATGAAAGGATAATTCATCACCTGCATTGACCTTTTCATGGTTATGGACCAACATCCTATGACCATTTATCTTTATTTGTAAATGGTTCTCATCAGGTATGGCATATTTAATGTGAATGGTTCCATCATAGTGTAATCGATAGTGGCTTAAACCCGAAGCAAGCACATAGGTCAAGTTCTGATCATGGACTAGCGGTAAATGGTTTCTGTCATTCACAGGTTTTTCATATGTCAGATACACTAAAAATACAGATGGGATAAATTTATAAAGCCTTTTCATTTCATAGGTCACGTAACGCTTGGTACAGACATCGTCTTCGTCTTGCGGGTCTTCCACGTGAATAATCCGATGGTGATTAGCGCTATAGCCATTCACCGTAAG
The DNA here is from genome assembly GCA_946902985.2 of Meconema thalassinum. Classification (NCBI taxonomy): domain Eukaryota; kingdom Metazoa; phylum Arthropoda; class Insecta; order Orthoptera; family Tettigoniidae; genus Meconema; species Meconema thalassinum. The sequence continues at coordinate 153,047,059 of OX336397.1, forward strand.
CTGGGGCACTTTGTCATAAAACTCATACACTTTGTTATCCACATACTTTTTCGTAGTAACGTCTGTATACATTTGAGGATGTTTTAAATGGGTTAACCGCTTTCCCTTAAAGTCATAATCTCCGTGTTTTGTGCATGGCACTACAGACCTATCCACATAGTGTTTATTAGCAGGATCTGTTTCTTGTTTAGGATCATGTATGGGGACAGACCTAGCTTTGGCCATTAACGCACATCCAAAGACATCCATCGTCAACCTGTAGTACCAGTCTACTGTTTCTATGACAAGGCTCGGTGTCCTGTATATAGACAGCCTGCTAGCCTGGCTAAGCCTTAGTTGAAATGAAGATTATTAAGTAGCAAGAGTCATTCCCCGTGGGGGACATGGTTTCCCATCTCTGTACCACATCACGTGAACAACGCCATGGTTCACTGTTTCCATCTTCCATTCGCTGCATCATTGTGGGGCCTTCCAGCTGTGGAAAGACTAATCTTTTGCTGACGCTCATTACAGCGCCCAATGGTCTGCGTTTTCAAAATATTTATATTTTTGCAAAATCTCTCTACCAACCCCTCGACGTGTTTCTGGATCAAGTCATGTCTGGATTACGAAAAGAGAATATGAGTTATTTCACATATTCCATGCAAGAAAATGTTATTTTACCGGATGAGGTAAAGCCTGTTTCACTCATGATTTTCGATGATGTATCCACTGAACGTCAAGGCATCATTCAAAACTATTTCAGCATGGGTCGTCACAAACATATCGATTGCTTCTATCTTGGACGAACGTATTCTAAAATGTCCAAACAGTTGATTCGTGACAATGCCAATGTCATTGTTTTCTTTCGCCAGGACGAGAGGAACAGTCGTCACATTTATAATGAACATCTGAATCCGGATATGACCTTTCAAATGTTTACAGAATTGTGTGCCAAGTGCTGGAACACTCAACGTCATGCCTGTTTAGTGATTGACAAACAAAGTGAACTCAACCAAGGACGGTATCGCTTAGGGTTTGATCATTTTATTGCTATTTAAGGCCCTGTCTCATTCCCCGTCAAGTCATTTGTCAAGACACCATGGCGTTAGCAGAGAGTCAATTGAAAAAAGCATATTATTAGAGCAAAAAATACTATTCGCCAAAAGTTTCGTCAATTGAAACAATCACGTGCAAATCATGCTTTGTTTATTCAACAACATTTAGCACCTCCACTAAAAGCCATGTTGAAACCCTCTTTCAAGCCATCTGAAACGCTCCCTACCGTTTCACAAGCCTCGCAGACGCTGCACGAGGACCCTGAGAAAGAGGAAGAGGAACAGGAAGATTTGACTAGTGTTAGCGAGGTTGAGAATGACGAGGAACAAGTGGTTACGCCTCAAAAAAAAGGCCGCACCCCTTGCAGAGTTTCTGAGAAAAAAGAAATCCTTGGCCATGGTCGAAACACCTTGCCCTTCCAGAGCGTCTCCGTTTTCACAACTCTTGGCCACCCCTCAACATAAAGCTCAACTGAAAACCATTTTAATAAAATATTATGGATCAACATTGGAACCCTATTTCACCGATCTATTTATTGGAAACATAGATACCACGTATGGTGTTCGCTATGAGGATGATAGTTTTAAAATTGGCGATTCATCCATTAAATTTGCTCGTACTAAAGCTGTCATTAAAAACATCAACTATAAATTAACGCCAGGACTGTTAAAGCTGCTCTTTTCTCGGACTCCCTCTTCCCATGATTATACGTCAGAGGATCTTGACAAATATAGATCCATTTTATTGGATACCCATGCCCACAAAAGACAGTATGATCCTGCTCAACAAGTGAATGCCAATATATATCAAAAATATAAAACCATCATTGCAAAAATGTTTCCCACCAATCAAAGTGGTCGTCGTAAAGTGTCCGCTTCGGGAGTGACATTTAAACCATTAAAACCCCTTGTGGATGTTACCTACTGGCACAATCCCAATACGCTCGTCCAGCGGCTACAGTTGTTGCATGCTTCACGTCAAGCTGGCCATACCGGTCACGATTGGGAAATTCAAGAAATTGAACCAGAACTTCGAAATGCCAAAATTATTGTTTAAGCCCTCACCCATTAAAATGGGTATTTCTCACGTGTTGCATTGCCCAGCTAGGCGTCACTATCCACGACTGAAGGTGATTTCACGAGGTGTGGATGAACTTTGGCAGGCTGACTTGGTTGAAATTATACCCTATGCTGGCGTTAACGGCGGTGTACGCTATATGTTGACGGTCATTGATGTCTATTCCAAAATGGCCTTTGTTGAACCTGTGCGTCGCAAGTCTGGTCTACTAGTTACTAAGGCCTTTCAACATATTATTCAACACTCCAAGCGACAACCTCTGCTGCTACAATCTGACCAGGGGAAAGAATTTTTCAACAAGGATTTCTCCAGTTTTCTCAAATCTAAGGATATTCACCATTACACCACGTACAGCAATCTCATAGCCAGTGTGGTTGAGCGGTTCAACCGAACATTGAAAGCCCATATGTGGAAAGCGTTTACCGCTCAGGGCACGTATCGCTGGTTGGATATGTTACCAGAGCTAGTGTCACGTTACAATGACACCAAACATAGAACGATTGGGACCAAGCCACGCCTCGTGACCAAAAATATTCAGCGATTGGATAAACTGTTTAACCCCATAAAAACAGCCGATCCTAAACGTCACCGACTAAAAATTGGGGATTTTGTTCGTGTGAGCAAATTGAAGTCAGCCTTCAATAAGGGCTACACGCCTCAGTGGGGGACTGAACTATTTCAAATTCGTCAAGTCAACTTGGACAGTCCAGTCACCTATTTACTCGAGGACCTCAACCATCAACCTATAAAAGGTAGATTTTATCTCCATGAACTTCAAAAAACAGCATTTCCTAAGCATTATCTTGTGGAAAAAGTGTTGAAACAAATAGGAAATAAACTATATGTCAAATGGTTAGGATTTAACTCTACGTTTAATTCTTGGATCAATAAATTACATGTCGTGTGAACCTGTGTACTTTTTATTTATTTATTTATTCACACATGTGGTACACCACCTATAGCTCTATGTGTACAGTCCTCAGCTCCACGTATTTCTTTCTCTTTCCACCTGTGTTCTCTCTTACATTACCCCTCCCACTATCCCCCTTCACCTCCCACCACTGCTGTTCGCAGCTCTTGCCTATTGGTTGTGACATCATTCCCACAAGTTGCATCATACTTTTTACTGATTCAGCGATTCCCACGCTTTGAACATTCTGTTATCGGGCACGTGGACAGCTAACGTCCAAGATGAACACGTGTGTTGGATCATATTACACGTCGACTTGCATATTGTCACGTACGAATCAAAACAGGATGTGACTTGTTAACAGTTATCGCGCACGTGGACAGCTAACGCCCCAGGTGAACACCTGTGCCGGGTCAAATTTCACATGAACATGCATTTTGTGACGTACGAAGCAAACAGGATGTAACTTGTTTAGCGTACATGTCATCTCACACGTGTATGCATGCATTTTGCTCTTCCCTGCCACCACGGTTGTCAGATTATTTCACCTTCAAGCGTCTTTGTCATTTTCCATTGCACCTGTTGTCAAGTCGGATCAGCGCCTTCCAATAAGCTAAAATGACATTCACCTCCTGCTCGTCTGCTCATCTGCAAGTTTGTTTTCTGTACTCGCTTCAACCAACATAGAACCAAGTTCTCATCACCGTTTACACGTTAAAGGCTCTCTTCGGGGGGTAAAAATCTTAGCATGTTTCACACATTTTCAAATACTAGCCTCCATCCATCTGCCATAGGAAAGATTAGAAAGACGAACCCTCGCTTTGTCATAAGCCGACCCGTCGAGATAGCGATTGTTCTATTAAGCATGGTCCTTGTGGTTAGCGACAGGTTCGTTGAAACACACACCCAGCAGTATCGTCTCTCTCAACCACCACGCTTCATGAACATTTTAAACAGGTAAAGAAAAAATATTTTTTCAACATGTATGGCGTTAGGCCCTTTGTGAATTATTTTTTGAAAAAATATCTACCACGTTTGAAAAGGGGCATTGCTCCGAGTCCCAGGACACCTCGTACACGTCTCTAGCGTTATTGGTTCGTGAGATATCGGCAAAAATCACAAAAAAACACGAGTTTCCATTTTTTTAAATTATAACGAGTGGTCCATAGCAAAGAGGACGTCACTCCGAGTCCTTGGACACGTCGTACACGCCTCTAGCATGATTGATCCGCGAGATATAGCAAAAAGTTTAAAATCACGGTTTTACCCCCAAAAAAAACATGTTTCCAGATTTTCACCTTTTCGACACCTACATTCCCGTAAACAGCACAACGAGACGAAAAAAACGAATCCAAGCACGCACTCCTAGCATGACTCCTTCCATTCCAAGGTCGCAGGGGCTCACAACTTCCTAAGTGGCCCAGCTCCCCCTTACCACACTACTACCAGTTTTTATTCTAGAGACTTGAAATTTATTTTGGCGGTAGAGGGGGTAGGGACCTTTCATTTATGTCATACAAACTTTTTTGTAGAATTCCTAGTTTCCAAAATATAGGATTTTCAAAATTCGAGTGTTTTCAAAAAAACATAAAAAATAAAAAAGTTTGATTATATAAAATAAAGGTCATAAAGACCATTCGTTTGAACCATGGCAAAACATTCTATCATATTTGGTTTTTAAACATTCACTTACTTTCAAAAACAAAAAAAATCAAAAAAAAACAAAAAAATAAGTGGTCCATAGGAAAGAGAACGTCAGCTCGAGTCCAACGACACCTCATTTGTCAAAATCAAACTATGCGTTCGTGAGATATTGGCTTGGACTCACGTGGCGGCCATGACACTATTTAGAAACTGCCTCACCCCCCTACTATGAGCCCTAAACGTAAGTAGTCTATCCAGCGTAATTCCCAGAAATGAAAGGTGATTTTACAGTGCTAATTTATGTTCTTCCGTTATAGTTTTTGGTTTATTCAGCTTTTTCTGTCTTGTAAGGGACATCGCTTTGGTTTTGTGAGGATTGAACTTCAGTTTATCAGCTTAACCCCATTCAAGCAGTGTTTCCAAAGTTGCATATGCACAAGTCTTCATTTCTTTACTTTCGTCAGCAACGATTAAAAGAAAAGGAAGGAAGGAAGATTGTAGTTTTACGTGACCGTGAATCACGATTAAAAGACGTGCGTCATCAGCATAGGTAATAACTTTACAGCCTTCCAGAAGAGGAAGCTGCAGAAGACCATCATATAAGATATTCCAGCGTCCTGGGCTACAAGCTGATCACTGTGGGCATCCTTTGGTAACATACTTAGTCAAGACGACAGTCCTGATTGTGAGCTTTACGCTCCGTTTGCAGAAGTAAGATTGTAGTAATGTGTATAATTTTCAGGGACAGTGTTTTCCTTCAGCATGGCCAATTTTTGGCCACCAAGCATTATCAAACGCTCCTGTACTATCTAATGGGATTATAACAGCAACTTTCCTTCAGCAAATAACGCCTTTAATCCAGTCTACTACTTCGAGAACAGCATCTTCAGTGGACGTCCGGGGCGTAAATCTATACTGGTTGTTACTAAGACATTCGTTGTGACACAGTCGATAGTTAATTTATCTAGAATTTTCCCCAATACATTTAGAAGACTTATTGGCCTTTAGGACGTGGCAGTGAGGTTCGAACCGAGTATATCCTTAGGGATTATATTGATGATCGCAAGCTTCCCTTAAGCCGCGTATGGACAGTTCTGAGAAAAACACCAACAAATAAAACGGTCCTGTCCTCTGAATTTTGCACCAAAAACTAGAGTTGTTTTGAGGATATAGTTAACTGGGATTGGAACGTAGGGCATACTGCTCTATGACCGTTGCAATGTTTTTCAATGAGAAAATCTTTTTATAATATGATTACTTGGGTACCTTATAACAATCAAGTCATAATTTCTTACTTCCGTGCCACAATATATCACTGCTTTTTGTTGTTTTGCCGAACAAAATATATTGTTACTTTCACAAACCAAAACACTGTACTCTACGACACTAATGACTGAGATCCGTTCTTACAATTAAATCTAATAACATATGATGTGGTACACCATGAGAGAAGGCTGACATTAGGATCGTTTTGACACTCAAATGTGGATCTACCCTCAGCCAATTCGTATCTGCCACTAACTCAAAACGACCAATTTGGTGACTCAGGTCCCTCTTAACAATCACCCATTCATTTGGAATGGATCGTCTGCAGTCCTTACCTGAATTAAAGATAACACACACTTATACAGTCATCAAAATTAATACCGGTTATCAGACAGATTCTACACACCCAAAGTATACGGGGCCACATGACTGCGTTGTCGCAGCCTCTAAACTGAGGAACCAACCAATCAAAATGGCTTGAATCCCGCGCGGCTTTAAACGGCAATGGGAATGCTAATATCAAGGTTTTAGTATACTTTAAATACAGCTGTTAAGGGTAAGAGAAGCAGAGGTAAGCCTAGGAGTAGATGCATGGCGACAAGAGTTATAGATCTTAAAGTGAGATGTTGGGGTTGAGATGTGATGAATGTTTATGTGAGGGTGTGGTTTTTACGGCCCGATGCCTTTCTCTGACACCAACCTCATCAGACAAATCCATGAGGGTTAAATGAATGAATGTTACAAGCTCGACAGAGGAGGAAGGAAGACGCCGTGGCCTACGATAATGGACCGTCTCAGCGTTTGCCTGGAGGAATTGTAGTGAACCACAGAAAGCGACTTCTAAGATAGCTGACGTGTAAGGAGAATATTATTAAATTGTTTAAATGTTGGTGGATTTTGTTGATTTGGTTAAATTTGATGGATTTTAGTGAATTTGGGTAAGTTTGATGACTATGAGTGAAATTCCGGTAATTAAATGTGAATTTGAAGATAGTTTAGGCAATTTTTCGGTAAATAAATGGGATTTGTGTAAACCTGGATAATCTTCGGAGAAATGTGCGTAATTGAGGATGTTTAGAAATCGACCGCTCAATAACCCTGTTGTAGGGAAGAAACACAAGAAAATAGAATACCCATAGGAGAAAGTATATTTGAGCAGTTAGAACATTTTAAATATTTAGGCCATGCATTCTCTCATGTTGGTTGTGTTGGGGGGATATTAAGAGTCGAGGTGTATATAAGCTAATGCAGTGACTTCTCAAATGGGATCAACAGTATTGTTTAAGGAAGAAATTATTGTAGCAACGAACTTTTTCTACCCTTGCTTTATTGAAGTAAGTGAGTGGCAGATTTAGGATATATGATACAAAAGCTAGAGGTAACTTATATGAGGGTAGCACTAATGATTGCTGACATGAATAGGTGGTAACAATGGCAGGAGGCGTATGCATTCTCGTAATGTGTAGTTAGAGGTTAAGTTAGAAATGGACACGTTAGATAAAGCTGTTCGTGTGAACCGACGTATATGGTGGGTTCTCTGATGAGAATGGCAGGAGGCGAGATTACCTCAGAGGTTAATGAATTTGGCTGTAGTGGGTAATAGTAACAGAGGGAGACCTAGGAGGTGATCGATGAAATCAGAGTTTAACGATCTCAAAGTAAGAGGTTTAGAAGAACAGGAGGCCTCAGTACTAATTGACAATAGGGGATCATGGAGACAACTCTCTTTCGTCCTATGACGTCATCCACTGCCTCGCTTCCTAATCTCGATACAAGCATCCACCTGTCGGTACAGCTCCATGGGCTTGTGGAACCCAGAAATTTGGGTAATTGCGAGTTGATTTCGTTTATTTGTGTGGACATTTTGAGATTCGAGTGAATTCTGGTAAAATATGGAGGAAAATCTGAGGTATCTAGGTTTATTTAGTGGTAGACCGCTTCCAGGGTGGATGAGGTCGGAATCGAACCCGCCTCTTCTCAGTTTTGCCTCACGAGGCAGTTTTGGCAGAGAAGGGAATCGAACCAGAGTATTCGCGGTGAAAGTCATATTTGTATTTTTAACATTGAATGGAGATGGCATGTTCTGATAAGTACGGGTTTGAAGCGGTGTTGTATTCCCGCTGAAATGGCATCTGTCACGGTCTGGGAAACTGGTTGACTAGTTCGCATTACAGTGGACATGAAACAACTCGATCATTTAGTTCTGTGTCCTTGAGTACGAGCAATTCATGTAGGGGGATTGTTTCATCTCAGTTATCAGCCCCGTGTATTTGTGTGTGCGTAATTCTTGGTGAGCGATTGTGACATTTCGGGCATCGGCACCGTGGGCAGCTCGATCACCCTTAACGTGTCGTTGGATGTGGGAAGACTTGAGAAATATATGTCATTACCCTCCGTCTGGGTGGTAATTTGAAAAAATTGAGGTAGATCCTGGGGGTAAATCTGGGGGATTGATGAATTTTTGTCAAATCGAAAAATTTAGGGGAAATCGGTGGTTTTGAGCAAATTTAAAGACGTTTAGGTGAATACGGGGGTAAATTTGGAGATACTGTGTAAATTTAGGTAGGTATTGGTGAATTTTGTTAGGTTTGGAGAATTTTCGAGAATTCTTGTTGAAATGATATGAATTACCGTGCTGTGAAAGAGCCTTTTGCCTTGCCAAAGCAAGAACTTGTACACTTAAAAACGCATGGTGGACATCCTAAGCTAAAGAACTGTAATATTCAGCGGACAAAGATTTGCGACAGTTCTTCCAAGCAACAAGAGCAGTTTATGGTCCCACCACTTTCGGTAGAAATTCCCTTTGGTCCAGTGACAAAAGTACACTTCTAAAAGATCAATATCCATCATGAATAGGGGGAACGAACATTTTGAAGACCTCTTGAATCAGGATTCAATTATTGATGAACATGTGTATGACATAATAGACGAAGCACCCATCTGGGAAGATCTCGGCTCCTTGCAAACACTAGAAGAGGTTCAGTGTGTTGTTAATCATGCAAAGCGAGAATCATCCACAGGTTCAGATGGTATACCAGCAGAAGCTCTCAAATAAGGATATGAGGAACTCATAATCCACAAACATGATTTTGTTATTGTTATTATTTGGAGAACTGAAAAAAACTGCTGATCTCAGAGATAGTCTGATAGTTTCCATATTTAAGAAAGGTGATCGGATAGACTGCAACAATTATCGTGGCATATCATTACTATAATGCCTCGGAAAGCTTATTGCTCGTATTTTGGCTCCATTCTATCTTTGGTGGAGAAAATACTTGCAGAGAGCCAATGTTGTTTTAGATATTCTAGAGGAACCACATATATGATATTCACAGCTCGGCAGCTTCAAGAGAAATGTAGAGAACAAAATAGACCTCTTTATATTGCCTTCATCGACCTCACTAAGGCATTTGACTCGGTAAACCGTGAAGCTTTATGGAAAATTTTAGCACTGTATGGTATTCCACCACCATTTATTACCATCTTAAAACTGCTCTAAACTAATATGACGGCAACTGTCATTGGTAACGACTCTGTTGGAAAGCCAGTCCATATTTAATACTGGCGTTACACAAGGATGTCTGATTTCCCCTACATTGTTTTCTCTATACGTTGCCTCTGTCATGTAGCTAGTCATTGACGATCGTCCTTTAGGTCCTTTAGGTATACAAATATCTTACAGGTTGGATTGAAAGCACTTTAATTTAAGCCGTCTAAGGTCAAGGACACGAACATCTGATGCATTGGTTGAATTACAGTACGTAGATATTACTGCAGGAGTAGTTCAATCAGAGGAACAATTCATGAAAATCGTGAATGTTTTGTCTTCGGCATACTAAAGATTGGTCTCAAAGTTAACGCCAGTACAACTCAGGTCCTCTACCAACCAGCCCAGGAGAAGGATTAGGAAAAGGAAACATTACTGTCAACATTGATGGAGTGAGGGTTCAAGAAGTTAACACCTTCCCTTATCTTGACAGCACCCTGTCATCAAGTGATAATATAGTTTCCGAAATTCAACACAAGATGAACCGTGCTGGGGCATTCTTTGCAAGTCTAAGGTCTAAATTTTGACAACCATGATGGCGATGCTGCAACGAAGATCCTTGTGTACCACTCAGTATAGTTCTAACCTTAACTTATGGATCTGAATCTTGGGCAGGCTATAGGCGACACCTCAAACAGCTGGAGCAATATCACCAGCGATGCTTGAGGAGAATTCCTCATTTGACAAGGCAATACAGGCGTACAAACACCAGCATTCTCGAAGAAGCACAGACTACTAGTATTGAAGCCATGATTATACAACGTCAGCAGAGATGGACAGGACACCTTATCTGCATGCCCAATAATCGCATTCCCAAAGTGGTGTTTTGCTCTGAATTAACAGAGGGCAAACACTCTGTGGGATGTCAGTGGAAGCGATTCAAAAACGTACTGAAAGCTAATATGCAAATGTGTCACATTGATATTCATAACTTGGAGGGCTTAGCCCTTGTTCGCTCTGCCTGTCTTCGGCATACAAAAGGATTGGTCTCAAAGTTAACACCAATAAAACTCAGGCCCTGTACCAACCAGCCCTGGAGAAGGATTAGGAGGCTACATGAGGCTAAAAATTCACCTGGGTGACTAGTTCCAAGCATCGACATACGCACTTAATTTCGGTGTTTAAATCTATGTCTATGTTCATCATGGTGCAATATATTTTGAAGGTAACTGCCGACAAACAGTAGAGGGTAAGAGGCAGCGGAGAATGGACAGAGTGCTCATTAAAAGAAACGGAAGGAACGTGGATGCCCCCGCCTGGGACCACCTCTCATCACTGCGGCAAATTGTGTGCCTTCCGCATTGGGCTTTATAGTCACCTCCGAACTCACCGATGAAGAGACATTCCGGATTGGAAGGCCAACCTACTCGATACGAGTGTTTGCTATGATGATGATGATGAGCTCATCTATTGACAAATCGATAAGCAATAATAATAAAAACAAATATAAAAAAATCGATAAATAAATTGGAAGAGAAGAGAAACTGACCAAACGAGATCAGCCTAGATGGCCCTAGTGCAAGTAGGTGGAAGCAATGGTGGACTTTAGTGTAAAATTGCATTACATTTGGGAAAAACCTGTTGCGAATATTAGCAAATTCTCTGGATGATGGTAAGGGGGAAGGGGGGGGGGGGGAAGGGGATTTGGAGGCATCTACCATAAGGTTTGAAAAATCCGTCATCTTGTAAGAGCCTCAATTGCGCATGCTCTCTTAAGAATCTTATATTCCCTGGAGGTATGGATACATTTAACATTAGGGTGGAATAGGCTTGACTTATAGATAGAGGGGATGGAACGCTTTCGTTTGAGCCCGCACACGACTTTCCCCGCTTGCATATTCGGGAGTACGCACGGCCTTGTCCCTGGATGGTGGGTTGCCTTTTCAAATACCCCTAGGATAGGATGCCTCCTGCTCCTCAACTCAAGTACTTATAGTATAGTGCACCCAATTCTTAGCCTATTTTCAATTTTGAAAAAATAGGCTTATGAGATCACCTTCTGTCGGTGTGTGTGTGTGTGTGTGTGCGTGTGTGTGTGTGTGTGTGAGGTGTGTGTGTCCCCATAATAACTTCTAAACGGCTGGAGTGATTTCAATGAAACTCGGTAGGTTCATAGCACTATTCTGGGCGACCCTGACCGTGTCCTTCAAATTTTGTTACGTCTCACCAATCCAACATGGTGGCTATGCGAAATATTTCACCAGCATTCAATATCTCCGAAACTATTCCCGATATCACCCTGGAATTTTTTACTGTGATAAGGGGAACTACTAGAAGTTCACCTATGTGACCTATGAAAAACTGGTGACTACAAAACCAACATGGCGGCCACGCGAATTTGCGAATTTTAAATAGACGTTTCTCGCGATTTAACCAACCAAACACAATAAAACTTGGTACAGTATATGCTTATACACATTGTAATGCACCGACATCTAACTTCATTCAATTGTTTACATAACCTCAAGATGGCGGATGTGTGAAATATTTCACTGGCATTCTATATCTCTGAAACTATTAGCGGTATCACCCTGAAATTTTGTACGGAGGTAAGGGGCAATACTGGAAGTTCTCCTACGCAGGTATAAGTATTTCAAAAACCAGTTAACTACAAAACGAACATGGCGGCCAAGCGAGTTTGAAAATTTTAAATAGACCTTTCTCGCGATTTAATGTTCCAAACGCAATGGAATCTGGTACAGGAAATATTTATACACATTGTAATGCACTGGTATCTAATTTAGTTCAATTGTTTACATAACCTCAAGATGGCGGCTGTGCGAAATTTTAAAATTAAGTTTTTGTTTCTTATGTCGTAATTATGCGATCGAAGTGAAAGTTTGGATAATGAACCTACGCAATAATCTTTCTTTATAGTACATAACTATATGGCCTATACATACAACAATCTAAAATGGCGACCATCCGAAATATTTAGACGGTTCTCAGTATCTACGAATCATTTACTGCAACCAAACTAATTTTTTTAAATGTTCATACAGGCTATACGCACAAGTTCATCTATATGACTGTCAATAACCTGGTGAGCACAAATCCAACATGGCTGCGTCACGAAGTATAAACATTTAAGTGGACGTTTCTCGTGATCTAACCATTCCAGTGCAGTGGAACTTTGTACAGTAAATGCTTAAACAAATGTTAATCCACTGGTAACTAGTTTTTTCAATTGTTTTCATAACGACAAGATGGCAGCTGTGTGATATTTTACAATCTCGTTTTTACTTCATGTATCCTAATCATGCGATTGATGTTTCAATACCACACGTAAACAATAATCTTCATGTAATAGTACATAAATAAAAATCCAACATGGCGACCATCTGAAATACTTAGACGGTTTTCAATATCTACGAATCTATTACAAGAATCAAACTGAAATTTTGTATGTTGATAGAGTCGATTGACATGAGTAGGATATATGAAAATAGGCTGTATAGTTCTTCACGGAACTACTTGTTTTGTATTAGTATGATGATGATGATGATGATATAACAATGTGAAACAGCGTAAAGATCCAAATACTCACTTACAATAACCAGCACAAAGAGTATAAAATTAGACTCAAAATCACGTCTCGTTTCGGACCCCACACACTGCCTCTATAAATAAAACAGTTCATGTAGAGACTAATATAGACTAGCATCGCTTGGCGATGACCGTGTTTTATAATACATATTTAGGTTTTACTCGCTAACCGTTGAAGATACACGAAAAGTGATAAGGACCATTCGGATAGAAAATTACATTTTAAAGCTCGCATATGCCATCAAAAGTTTGCTAAGTTCTCAGCGTTCTTTTTTATTTGAAATTGAAATATGAAATAGTTGCCATTTTTAAATAGTGCAAAATATCGAAATCAAAAGTAGCCTATATGTAAACCTGATAAATCAGCTACATCCATGCAAAATTTCATTTAAATCGGACCAGTGGTTCTTGCGTGATTGAGTATCAGACAGGACGACAGACACGCACCATCTCAATTTTAGCCTATTTTCAATTTTGAAAAAAAAAAACAAAAAGGCTTATGAGATCACCTTTTGTCCGTGTGTGTGTGTGTGTGTGTCGCCCCAAAATAAGTTCTAAACGGCTGGAGCGATTTCATTGAAACTCGGTACGTTCTTAGCACTATTCCGGGTGACCCCGACCGTACCCTTCACATTTTGTTACGTCTCACCAATCCAACATGGCGGCTATGCGAAATATTTTGCTAGCATTCAATATCTCCGAAACTATTCCCGATATCACCCTGGAATTTATTACGGTGATAAAGGAAACTACTAGAAGTTCACCTATGTGACTTTTGAAAACCTGGTAACTACAAAACCAACACGGCGGCTACGCGAATTTGCGACTTTTAAATAGACATTTCTCGCGATTTAACCAACCAAACGCAATAAAACATGGTACAGTATATGTTTATAGACATTGTAATGCACCGATATCTAACTTCGTTCAATTGTTTACATAACCACAAGTTGGCGGATGTGCGAAATATTTCACCGGCATTCTATATCTCTGAAACTATTAGCGTTATCACCCTGAAATATTGTTCGGAGACAAAGGGCTTTACTGGAAGTTCACCTATAAGACTTTCAAAAACCGGTTAACTACAAATCGAACATGGTGGCCAGGCGAATTTGAACATTTTAAATAGACCTTTCTCGCGATTTAATGTTCCAAACGCAATGAAATCTGGTACAGGAAATGCTTATACACATTGAAATGCACTGGTACCTAACTTAGTTCTATTGTTTACATAACCTCAAGATGGCGGCTGTGCGAAATTTTAAAATAAAATTTTTGTTTCTTGTGTCGTAATTATGCGATCGAAGTGAAAGTTTGAATAATGAACGTACGCAATAATCTTTCTTTATAGTACATAACTATATGGCCTATACATACAACAATCTAAAATGGCGACCATCTGAAATATTTAGACAGTTCTCAGTATCTACGAATCATTTACAGCAATCAAACTGATTTTTTAATGTTCATAGAGGCTATGAACACAAGTTCATCTAAGGACTTTCAATAACCTGGTGAGTACAAATCCAACATGGCTGCGTCGTGAAATATAAATATTTAGGTGGACGTTTCTCGCGATTTAACCATCCCAGTGCAGTGGAACTTTGTACAGTAAATGCTTGTACAAATGTTAATCCACTGGTATCTAGTTTATTTCAATTGTATTCATAACGACAAGATGGCTGCTGAGCGAAATTTCAAAATCTTGTTTTTACTTCATGTGTCCTAATCATGCGATTGACGTTTGAATACCACACGTACACAATAATCATCATGTAATAGTACATCAATAAAAATCCAACATGGCGACCACCTGAAATATTTAGACGGTTTTCAATATCTACGTATCTATTACTATAATCTAACAGAAATTTTGTATGTTGATAGAGACAATTGCCATGAGTAGGATATATGAAAATAGGCTGTATAGTTCTGCACGGAACTACTTGTTACTTTTCCTCTTAATCGAGACGATAAACTATCATGTTGACTAGCACAAGCACTTTTTCTTGCTGTATAAGGATTAACACGTTCATCCGGAAGAACTATAAATCCAAAAACTGCGACATACAGTATAAAACAGTATTGTCTGTACAATATATATCGACTGCACGAACACCATTTGATTGAAAGGTAGCAACGAGCTCACTTTCTAGTATTGAAGGAAAACATCAAATTAATGCAAATTGCAAATTAGTTTTCACTAGTTATATGTCTTGAACGCAAAGTTATTATTCCGTTTCCTTTGATAATCAATCATAGCGAAACAAAATGCTTTTCAGTGGGTCAACAGTATTGTACCGATATGTAAACAGTGTTATTCCCAGAAGCAAATTACATGAGGCTAAAAAATTAACCTGACGGACTAGTTCCGAGCATCGACATACGCACCTAATTTCGGCGTTTAAATCTATGTCTACGAATACAGAAAATTCTTGTGTACTTATCCGGTATTGTGCTATGTAATTGTTGATATTGTAAAGAAAGTGGGTGTGTTACTCGTACTAACATTAGAAATTCTTTACAGAAACCACCACAATTTGGAGATCACTTTAACAAGAGATAAATTCGTTGCCTCACCCAATGAAAATGTTAACAAAAAGACGTCAACCCATCGCGATATGATGCCATACAAATGCACAATTTGCAAAGCAAACTTTGCTAGGAAGGAGGGTTTTAAGTTACACATGAAGATTCATGGCAGTCCTGTGCCACATCCCTGCGGAACATGTGGAGCCAAGTTCAATCAGAAAAGTTCCCTGACGACACACATGAGGATTCATAGTGGTCTCAAGCCACATTCCTGTGGTACATGCGGAGCAAGCTTTAAACGGAAAGGTGACCTTGACGAACACAAGGTGATCCATAGTGGTCACGAGCCATATTCCTGTGACATATGTGGAGTAAACTTTAAGCGGAAAAGTGACCTGAATAAACACTTGATGATCCATAGAGGTCTGATGCCACATTCCTGTGGTAAATGTGGAGCCACCTTTGCACGAGAAGGTCGCCTTAATGAACACATGATGATCCATAGTGGTCTCAAACCACATTCCTGTGGTACATGTGGAGCCACCTTTGCACGAAAAGGTCACCTTAATGAACACATGATGATCCATAGTGGTCTCAAACCACATTCCTGTTGTACATGTGGAGCAAACTTTATTCGGAGGAGTGACCTTAATAAACACGTGATGATCCATAGTGGTCTAAGACCACATTCCTGTGGTACTTGTGGAGCAAGCTTTACACGGAAAGATGACCTTAATGAACACGTGGTGATCCATAGAGGTCTCAAGCCTTACTCCTGTGGTACATGTGGAGCAAGCTTTATACGGAGAGGTCACCTTTATGAACACAAGATGATCCATAGGGGTCTAAAGCCTCATTCCTGTGGTACATGTGGAGCAAGCTTCAAACGGAAAGGTCACCTTAAAGACCACGAAATGATCCATAGAGGTCTGAAGCCTCATTCCTGTGGTACATGTGGAGCAAAGTTTACTCAGAAAAGCACCCTGACGTACCACATGAAGACTCATAGTGGATTCTAGCCACATACCTGTGGTACATGTTGAGGAAACTTTACGAGGAAAGTAGGACTTAAGGAACACGATCCATAGTGGTAGCAAGCCACATTCCTCTGTTACATGTGGAGCAAAGATTACTTTGAAAAGTTCCCAGAAGACGCACGAGATGATCCATAGTGGTATTTTACCACATCCATCAAATATAAGCAGAGCTATCTTTACTAGGAAGGATTATACTAAGCCACACATGCTGTTCCATTGTGGTTTAGTGACTCATTCCTTAAGTACATGAGATGCAATATGTGCAGAGAAATGCATTTTGAAGATGCAATCATTGGTAGTCAAATCCTGTATTCATGTTGTTAGTGCGGATCATAGGTTACTCAATAAAGTAATTTGGAAACTCACATTATATCAAGCGATATTCCTGTGGTACATGTGGAAGAACCTTTACTCAGAAAGGTCAACTGAAGACACTCATGGAGTATATAAGGAACATTTCTCTCTTGGAATGTTGTACATGTAAAACTATTTTGGAAAATAATTTTTTGGTAAACACATGCCGGAATGTTTCACTACCAAAGATGGATTAAAGATACGCACGATGATCCATATTGGCTAATAACCACACACATGTTCCTCATGCGCACACCCTTCAACATAAGTTTTGCTTATTGCTGGCCAAGTGTCATAGTAGTCTCTAACCTATTGGTCGTTCTCACATCCCAGAGCGTGTGACAGGCACACGTCACAGGAATATTATCCGGGCAGCTCTAGTAAAGGCTATGCTGAAAATTTTGGCCAAAATTTCACTTTCGTGGACGATTACATTCACCTGCCCTGAACTGGCATTGTCACAGAACGGAATAGCCTGCATAAGCTCCTGATTTCAACTGTGTAGAGCAGTAGAAATAAGTTCCTCCCTACTGTGCTCTATGGTAATATGCTGATTTTTTTATGTGCGTCATTCATATTGGTCTAGCGCCAAACTCAAGTGTTATAGGCGCTGCTACATTTACACATGAAGTATTTTTTGAGAGTTGCATGTGACTTAGTCGCCAGAAGGCATATTTATGTAGTATATATGGAGCAGTTTTCACATATAAAGGGTGTTTGAAGACTCATGTAGCTCTTACTGGCATAAAGCTTTATTCATATACTAAGTAGCAAATTTTTTTTGATTAAGGAGCTTTGAAAAATTACCTGTTAATTCATATTGGGAAGCTATATTTATGAGTTACTTCCAGTCGTGAGTATGTAGAGAGATTCTGAGTCACACTTTAACTGACAGGCACCGGAAGTCCAGATTATGTACCGTAGAGCATGCGATCAATGAATTTTACCCTAGTGACACGTTTGAGTTCATACGCTAGTGTATAGAAACAATATTTCAGTTGTACATACGTAGCATAAAACACAACCATATTCAAGTAGTTTATTTGAGCAAAGCTTGTTGGAAAATAAATTTTAAATACAAATAATTTGTAATTGCGACTCTAACAAATTCACTTATACAGGGTGAATCATAATTCCTGTTACAAACTTTGTGGGGTTGTAGAGGGGACTATGCAGATAACATTTTGATTAGGAAGCCAAGTCGAGACATGTATCGTTTCGAAACCTAATCAGTTTCACTCGACTGCACATCTCCCACTTCACTAGAGACACGTATGCACTACAAGAGTTGTTCCACATAGTGACCCTGCTGTTTGTTAACGTGTAACTGCGCAACATGTTGTCATACACACGTCTCACAAGACCTGGTGTGTGTTCAATAATGTGCGCTGCCGCCAGAACACATGGAACAAGTTCTTCCGACTCGGCAAGAGTCTCGTAAAAAAGGTTCTTAATTAGTTATTGTACAACACTTTTCTTGTATTGTTATTGTTTTAAGGGGATGAACAGCAAGGTTATCTGTCACGCACCACACTTTTTTATAAATACATATTAAGAATAAAATGAGGAATCTTCAAGTAATATCCTGTGTAATATACCATTTATATAAAAAATTAATTAATGTTACATATTTTGATTTTTAATGTAATTTTAGGCCTTCGCCTACTATTGTTAGATAAATAAGCACATATTTTGAATGTTGATATTATTATATGTCTCAGGCACTAACTCGACAATTAAAATAAACATACGTCCAGCCGTTGAGTCTCTTGATATTGATATTTGTTGATATTCTTCCCCGGCCCTTTTTCAACAGCTTAGGAATTGCTTGGAAAATCCGTTTATATATCTAAGTTTCTAATGAACAAATGTTGTCATACAGACTGGTTAGAATTACCGTATATTTTACTTGCGAAAAAATCTTTTTTTAAAGTAAGAGACAGACTAAGTAATTTAGATAAGGAAAGAAAAAGTATATTTAAAGAATTTCATTTTTATCAAATATGTAAATTATAAACACAGAATATGTAATTTTACAAAAAGAAATAACAAGATGTTCGGTTAAGAACATATAGCCTACTTTATCCTAAATGTATAAGTATAGTTATAACTCGTTGTCTTTATCAAAGAGTATAATAGAATCATTTCTAGGTTGAAGACCTTAGAAAATTTTTATCTCTACCAAACACCACAACCTCAAGAAACTACTACCATCATTGAAGAAAGAAGGAAAGAAAGAAAGAAAGAAAGAAAGAAAGAAAGAGAAGACATATCTCAAGAATTTTATGGAACTGGAGACATAATCGACCGGACGAGTACAACATCCAACTTCGAGTAGAGGCATGTGTTTACACGTCTGGCTGCCCATGGTTTTTACAACCTTAATTGCATTAACCCAACTTTCCATGACCCTACAGTAACGCGTGTATGCCGACGCTACCACTTAGAGCTCTCTAGTGAAGGAAACAATGAATCAAATTATGAAATTCAAATCCCTAGAGCGCAATTTTAGAGTACATGTTCATTATTTATATTCGATTGCTATTTGGCTGCAATAAAATTATTTATTAATATCCTGAACCATGGGCGCCCATACGGGGGGGGGCATGAAAAATAAAACTATATGAAAATCAGACTGAGAACATTTTTTTTTGCAAAATTGCTCACAGTATTCTAATTAATTTGTACTAAATATAAATACTTCAGATATTTAACATTCCGACAGGCCAAACATTAAATACTGTATAGTGGCAGTGGGCTCATTAAGCCTGTCTTGCACACCTCAGAAATCAGAATTTTTAAAAATCACAATATTTGCTGAAGAATAGTTTTGCTTCTATTAGTGAATACACTCATTCGTTCTCTACATAGTCTATTACGTAATGGTGCTCGATCAGGCGCAATCTGCCTCGCATATCACTTTTGCAACAACAGCAAATGTGTAGAAGGGTCATCGACAGACTGGCCGATATGGACTTGAATGTCATGTGGAAAGACGTAACCACTGAAAGTTAGTTGACGAATATGAGATAAGAATTAACGTGTGCCCGTCAGATCAGTAGCACCCACCGGAAGGTTAAAATCATCCTAAATATTATGTCAGTTATGCAATAGAGCTGGTGTGCTTTTGCTTTAAATTAGACACTTGAGTAATATTACAAAGGAATGTTGTAATTTATATGCGCGTAGCCTACATTCGATTCGTGTGTATTATGTTCACTATGAACGGCCACCTAGACTGTGTCTGTTTGCTTACAGTATTATTAATTATGAATTTAGTGTGCAACGTGCACTTATGACATATTGATGACCCTCGGAAATAATGATGACTGGTACTTACAGGCGTTGACTTCAGCTGTGACGACTCAACTCTACTGATTCGGGGGTTAGTTGCTCCCAAAGAATCCCTCCTACTTACTCGCAGCACAATTACTATATATTTCACACGCAAGCCTCTCAACTACGAACATTATGTACATTATTACTTTGACGGTCAGCATCCAACGATTTATCTAGTTTCGTGGACCTGATTATACAAAGATGCTTTAAATGCGTGATTTGGATTATCGCATCTAGTTCGCTCCAGAGTTTACTAATACATAGCATATTTTACAAGTAATTGTCGTATAACAATTTATCGCTATGGTCTCAGAATTTCGGTATACAGACGTTAGTTTACAATACTTCATGCGATTCGAGACAAACAATCTAGGCTATTTGTTTGAAACTAGGCTCATAATTCCATTGAGAATATATAGCCCGCAACTCAGTAATTGCATATCGAACACCAACTTGTGATCGTGTGAAATACCTTCCTTCTCCACCATAAACAAACAAGTCCAAAATACAAGTTCCACTCCCTCACGGAGTCCTACCATGAATACGAGCCACTCCACACGGAGTCCAAAGGATGAGTACACCGCCCTACACGCGATCAAAGGATGAGTACTACTCCCCACGGAGTCCTAAGAATGAGTCACCCTCACAGCTTCGTCAAGTCCTAATAACATTCATCTCCCCTCCACAAATCACTGGCCAACCTGGCTTCCCTCACGGGTCCAGCCAATCAAAACAAAACATTACCATATAAGGAGTGCCTTCTTGGTCTTCAAAATACCCTAGACACACCCCTAGCACAGAGTTGCCAAGCCTCCTACCTGCATGAGTCATCATGCACTTCAGCTTGCAAGAGAAAAACCCAGGCGACAACAAGCCTAATTCCTGGCTCTTGCACACAATTCCAGACTCTCTGACTGAAGATTATTCCTATGTTAAAATATTCACAAATAGACTCAGATCCTGCCAATTACAATCCCTTAAAACGTAAACAAATTAATCGAAAATAAATCACATGTAACTGTATTATACACTTCATTACATAATTATAAAACATAAAAAGGCATCAGATAAAAATACATGGACGATTATGAAAATCGTACGTCCCGAAAGTAAGGGTTCGATCCCTTGTGACCTGGAAGGTTACAACGTTAATAAATCTGCATATTCCAAGTCGGGGGCAGCAAAGTTGTATTTTTTTTATCCCAGAGGCGTCAAGAACCATAAATATGGGCCTGACTGTATTATACTCTCGCCATATTACGCCGGCTTGCCTTTCCGCGATCGTTATTCGTGTGGCGAAAAGCTATACATTTTTATTTTAAAGGTATGCAATAGTACGGTGGCTTATTTCAAGAGAACAAAGCGATTATTGCTACGAATGAACAGCAATCTAACAATGCAGTTGTAGATACTTAACCTGCAGTGTTACATTTTCTACAATCGAAGCAATTTATAATACAGTGGTTAAATTATCCTGCAATGTTTGTGCCATAATCAAAGTGACTTAGATTCGCACTCTTAATCGAATATAGGCAAAATGGTGAATTCAACAGTGATAGACTTCGTAATGTTGTGTATGATTTCAATGGATCCCTCTTTCAAGGCAGGCAATTTTGGATGTGTAACATGTACTTATGAGACATAAATACATAAATTTAATAAAAATTATTTGTATTAGATTGGTTAGACAGTATATTATTCACAGAATTAAGCTCGACTTGATGCTTAATCATAACAACCAGCAATTTGAAATGGGTACGGTACTTCAACAAATTCAAAAACATATCTGATCATCAGTATGTGCCTTAATTAGCCTGACAATTCTGGGATATAGTGTAAAAAAATTATAAATAAGGGTGTAAAAATGTACGTTCCAAGTTAAACGGCTGCGTGAGTAGCGCTTTTCTTTTCCAGGCTACTATCAAACATCTGGAAGACATGAACACCATAGATCTGCTATTTTGCCAAAATGTCACCAATTCGACGTAAATCCACACGTGGCATGCGTTATAAGAAAGGACAGAATGTAGTAATTTGACCTTTAAGCCCATCTGTGTAGTTGAGTACCTCAATTTAAGCTCCACGATGACGACTGGTTACCTAAATATTCGAAATTTGATTGCCGACGCTGACAGCAGCCATCCCTAGTAGGCCTACGATATTTTCAACACTACCTTCAGGGAAATACGACGTATGTATCATGTTTCATGTTCCGGGGCACTCATCTCAAAACTACGGTGTCGGTTTTATGAAATAGCATTACTTTACACACTCGCCTAATGATACGTTATTACATAAACCGGAATTTCACCCAGAGTTAAGTACAAGGGGTGAGGTTTAAATCTGTTTACAAATAAAGCAACAACATTTACAACAATGCCAGTTATTGAATATAAAAAGGTTAATTTTCCCCTCTAAGGGTAGCCTTAACACACATAAATTTAAAAGACTCAAAAAGTATTTGTATTAGATTGGTTAGACAGAATATTATTACGTCACAGGTACAATAATACGGCAAAATATATCACTTGTTAATTTTATAAAACTCTACGGAATTGTACAATATCTGTTAGTTTCATTTTATCGTCAATTATTTCATAAACAGAGAAAAGCTTGAGCATAAGGCTCAATTACACATTGAAATAAATGGTTTCTTGACGTTCGTATCACCTTTCCTCTTGTTTCAGTCGAGAATGCGAATAATGGTAGTACGTGATATAGTGGTTTTTATCCATTTTACTTAGTGGTTAGTAATAATCAGGCGAAATATTTTTATTCACAAAACTAATTTTTACTAAAACCATAGGCTCGAGTTTATCAGTTCGTAGGTTACAAGTATTTCATGATTCTAATAAGAGCAATGCGAAGTATTTCCGATTGGTTGTTTAGAAGAGGAAAGCCGTGACGATCTGCTGTAATGGCCAGCACAAACTAGATACCGTAGCCTACCGTATTTGGAAACAGTGCTATTTAAATAATTGGGCTGATTCAGATGTTGGGATATTTCCACAGTTTAACTTAGTGATTTGGGAGCATGTGAAAATATGTCCAGTTATTTAGAAAGTTGGCGAACTGGATTAACGATATCATTTTAATGAACTACGGTACTTGATTTTTATTTTTGTCGATACCACTATTTTTTTCTGTTTTTAAGAACTGACCATTACGACGTTAAATCACGAAGAAAAGCGAACGTTAACAGACAAAAACTGAAAGAAAACATTCCTCCCATACTTGCCACAAAGTAGCCAATGGTTTCAGAGCAGTAAAATAATGAATTTCACGAAGTAAGTAAGAAATGAAACCTTCTTTGTGTGTGTGTGTGTGTGTGGGGGGGGGGTGACAGATAGGTAATGAAACGAAAATATTTACTTGCCCCCCCCCCCCCTGGAAACAATCCTATGGGCGCCCATGTCCTGAACTAGCACCAACAGATAGAGCCCAGGTACTGTGTGATATCGTTTTGTCTTCAGTTCAAATAATACACAATAGGCTGTTACAATCGCCTTAAAATAAAAATGTATCGTATTATCAACTTTTCATTCTTCAAATTCGATGCGTATAGAATGCCAACCAGTGGAATCCCACGTAGAACAGTCATGACCTCTGGCGGATGAGATAATCCTAATAGGGACAGTGCATTCTTTCGGCCATAAAAATACATTTTTGAGTTACAGCTGAAAGGCAATCTGTGGGCCGTTGCGCATTAAGTTGGCCATGATAATTCTCCTGGTTGCTTTTAGATGTCTCTTGCAGATCCGCGTGCGAATTTTGTTTTAATTAAATATATATTTTCCATTGTAATGTGCACAATATAACGCTTAATTCTGAAACGTCTGAGTGATTAAAAAACAATAAATATAAAAAACAAGCAAAAAAACAGCTCTGGTAGGATTAGAACTTCGGTCATACGGGTTGAAAAGCTTACGCTTTACCACGCAGGCAATCAATTCAACAAAAATTTGCCGATATCAGTTGAATTACATACAACGTCTTAGCAAATAATGATTTAGTCTAAACGATTTCTTCAGTGGTGTATACTTTTTATGTATAAAGCATTTCATACAAAGATTATGTTATTTCAATCAGTAGGTTATATTACATGCAATACTCAAACTAATGAAATATAGGTCTGGCACAAGTTATCAATTGCCATCTTGTCTTCTGAGACGGCTCAACTTTTTAAAGTCACTTATGCACTATAATATTACAAGATAAACTTTAAATTTCGAACGGGCCACGTTCTTTAGAACAGTTTTAACGATTCTCGGTTCGATAATCGGAATTGGTGGGTCCCCTGATATGGATTATAAAGTTTGCATAATTCACACGGCCGCCACCCTAAAATGATACTGTTGATGACCTTGTAGTTTGGGAACAAGACGCGTCCTATATACAGGTATGTTGTTACCAAATTTGGTGGAGATCGATGATTAGTTTAGTCGTTATTTCATTTTACGTTTTGAAAGTTTGAGTGGCTGCTATTGAGTTTTGGTAAAGATGGCGATGATATAAAACATGACACTGAGGTGTCCTTTGCTAGTGCTACTTCTATACAAAATTTCATTCAATTCGGTTTCACCGTGTTGAATTGATAGGGGGGCAGACATTCAGAGTACACAGACAGACACACAATGTTTTGCCCTGTGTAGATCTCGTAAGTCTACTTTCATTTTTGCGAAAAAAGAAAGTAGGCTAAAAATATGTAAAACAAATATCATTATGATAGATATGTAACAATAAAATGTAATTTCACGATAGCTAACGTTCTAATTCATGGACATTTATCATTTTTAGTTATGTATAAGCAAAGGTAAAGATTATGTATTTACATAAAAATCCTAGGCCTAGTGATCCGTCTAGGTTGTGTGAAGTTTTGGGTACATTCTTATTGCCCATCTGCGCTGGTCTGTCTCAACGAGGAACAGCTGATTGCCCCACTGGTCTGTCTCGAGGGGGATGGATGATCGATTGCGGTCGGGTCGCTTCGTTAGCCCCGCTGGTCTGTCTCTAAGCGCTAGTCACAGAACTCGACCAGTACTTCTTGCAGGAAGATCAAGTACCTGGGACTGGTCAGGCGGTGCGGAAGAATATACGGCCCAATCAGATGACCATCAAGGATATCAGTCCATTAATTGATGCCGAACCGTTGCTGAAATCCACGTGGCTGCATGGCATGCGGATTTTCTTCAGCCCAAATGTGACTGTTTCGACAGTTAAAAAGAGCTTCATGATTAGTTGAGCTTCATCGGTGAAAAGAACGTGACGCGGAAAGTGGAGTGAGTTAATACACTGTAGAACCCAAGCACAGAAGTTGGCACGTGGTGCGAAATCTGCCGTGCCCATTGCTTGAACTATCTGTGGGTTGAAAGGGTAAAGTTGCTGGTCGCGAAAAACACGCCAGACGGTCGATAAGGACCCATTAACGGCATCGGCAATGTTTCGCGGATTCGTCGACGGGTCTTCTTCTACGTGACGAAGGACGTCCTCTTCAATGTTGACAGTGTGACGCGTCTGTGGAGCACAACAATCAGCCCTCCTCGGTTTGAATGAACCAGTTTCTCGCACCTTTGTTGTAGTCTCACAAAAATGGTATGTGATGGGGTGGGGCAATGCGGAAAACGTTCATGATACATGCGTTGTGCAGCTCGACATTTACGTCCAACTTCGCCATACTTAAGTAACATCTCGGCGTACTCTATAAAAGTGAATGCCACCATCCTGTATTGCTAAATGACTGGATCACAACTGATGTCTCTATCGTTTGTTAACGAACAGACGACACGATTTCATTGGAATGCGGTCTTGTACTGTACTACGCCCTGACAGGATAACAACTGCTGTCAAAGCTGACTCACTGTCACTACGGTTCTAAATAGAAGATATACGTACTCTATGACATCAGGAAACTCAGCCAATGTACGTAATACGCATTCTGTGAAGCGGGTTTTGTAGAATGAAAGTGATCCTCAAACCGGTTTGGAATCGAAACGATAAATGTCCGGACAAGGGTTCCTCTTCAAACTGTGATCTACTTAGTCCCGTCTACAACCCCCAGAAGTTTGTAATATGAATTACGAATCACCCTGTATAAGGCGAGAAATGTTTGTTATAAAGCGGGATATTAATGAAACACATGGTAATTCACAGTGGGTATGTAAGACCATAGTTCGATTCATTCATAATGTATATTTGTTGAGTTATATATTAATTCTTACTGGGAAGAGGCTACATGTGAGTTATATGTGATGGAACAGAATTTTCGTGTAAGTTTTTCTCATCCTTAATGTTTAACTACTAAATTCAAAAGAGGGTTCCCTTAAAAGGTTGTAAAAATATAACCAATTTAACCCACAACCGGCAAATGCCATATTTCTCGTTAATCATTTATTCAGTAAGCTGGGCAAAAGTATTCTCACCTGTTTGCCAGAACAACTTGCTTGCTTTGTTGTAGTGCAAAATCACTAAGAGGTGTTTGGTACCATGGAACACATTTTTAATACATTTTGACCGGTAGCCTATTTCATATAAAATATTTGAATCGGCATAGGGGTAAGATTTAAGATTCATAACCCATAGTGGCCATCAGTCATGTTCAATTTACTTTTCATTTTAGTTCTGAAAAAGGTAAATATAGTAGTTAACTGATATTTCTATCGTAATTAAAGGAGACAGTTCAAGTATTGCTCTAAAATAGTTCAAAGTTTTCATTGAAAGAGAAAGTTTTAAAGACAAGCTGAATATCCATAAGTCACATAAAGAAAGTTTCACATTATATTTTGAGCATGTTATTCGATCAACGGTTTCCAGTGAAGAGACAGAGAGAGGATTATGCACATACCTGAATAAAACATTTTTGGTATTTTACAGCGAAAGGGGATTTGTATAATTCCGTAAATGTTATCGTTAGAGGAGTAGGTACATCAATAAATATATTTTCTTTGAATTTTATAGTGAGGGATTTGGTTCACTTCCATATGATATGTTCTGTGAATGTCTTTGGGAGAGGGGATTGTAAACAACAAACTGAAATGTTCCGAAATTGTTATAGTGGGAGGGGTTTTGTGCACGTTCTGGCAATGTAATTTTTAGACGGTTTTTGTGTACATCCATATGATATGATTTGGAAATGTTTCAGGGTTTCAGGTTTAACACATCCACGTTATATATTTTGGGTATGCACGTACGCATATTTTAGCCTAATATTCACATTTTGCAAAAATGAGGAAAAAGTTTACTTATGAGATCGATCGGGGAAATGTGTGACTGTCCTTCTGTCTGAGTGTTCCCCAATATCAACTCCTAAACTGTTGCAGCTATCGAAATCAAATTTGGTATGAGTAAAGATCTATACCTGAATATTTTACGGGGATATTTGAAAATGACGTCGGTGCTACCAACTGATCAAAATTCACATTTGAAATTTGAGCCGTATGTTGGATATCTCAGAAGATATGCATGGGAACTATTCCAATATTTGCGCACACATTGATAATATCATTCCAGATTAATTTCCAGGAGCCCGTGTAGGACAGTGTTGCCAACATGATTCTAGGATTGCTGATAGGTCCAATTTTTAAATGCATGTAACTCCTGTAGTATCAATTGGATTTCAACCAAATATCGTATGTGCCATGTGTACTATAACATATATGAATATTCGATTTCTAAAGAGCGACCAGGGCTGCCAGCTATTAATATGCGCACTTCTTATTCTTTATCCTAATACCAATATATCAGGGTGTATGCAATCCAACACCTGTAAACTTTCCACACGTATAGTACCTGCCATTCGAGATTAATTTGGAGTAACTAATATACGTCAGTGCTGCCAACATGATTCTAAGTCTGATGATATGTCCATGTTTTAAACACATGAAACTTCTATGCTAACAAATGGATTTTATCCAAACTTGGCACAATAATAGATCATACTATTTCTGATTAATTCTGATCAACATATACATGCCATTTTTGCCATCATGATTTAACGCGCACTGATTGATCCAATGTAACGTCCATGCTATCCATTGGACTTCAACCTAATTTTGTATGTGGATTCTGTATCTTAAGAGTTGGAGCTAAGGATATATTCAGGCAACAGTGCTGTCAAGTGTAGTGCTCTAGTGGGCTATACTATTTCAGGTATACTTTGAACTGATCTAGATAGGTCAAAGTAGATTTATCATTGGCATGAATCTTAATAAAAGTAGGCTCTTTAGTTCGTAACGGAACTACTTGTTTGGTCTCTGAAATAATTTAGTGATTATTATAGCATGCTTTGTAAAGGGTACGGTGTTGATATTCACTGACCATCTCTTCATATAATAAGTCGCATCTATCTCAGAAATTTGTCCAGCATCAAGGATATAACTCATTCTGAAATTGATGAGTATATTACTACCACATTATAGCACATTTAACTTGTAAAGAAAGCTCATCAGTAAGCAGTGTTCTGCAATTAGCTGCAATTGCAAAGCTAATAGACAACGATGAGACCTATTTTTACTACAAATATTGCTCCTAGTGGCAGTTATTGGCGAAGGCTTTATAAAATCTTGAGGATTTTTTATTTTAAAAAATGTGATTTAAGGGAGAATTAGAGATGAATGTTATAGGTCCTGAGGGGACAAGACAAATTAATTTGTTTACAACGAAGAATGAAGGGTTTACCACCTGCATGTCATGCAACGTGAGATCAACTACCACCTAATGCCACCAACCCGTCAGCCAATCACCGACTCTGTGGAAAATGACAGTACAGGTGTGATGGAGGGGATATCAAGACGGCATGCAACGGCGTTTTTTGCGATAGAAATCCCACCACTAGAGACTGGGGTTAACGTTGATCATTTTTCAGGGTAGCACGTTTAACAAGAGTTAGGCTCGGTTATGATTATATAGAAATAACGACATCTTTAAGGCTGAAAAAAAGTATTACATTTGTTGGCAGAAAAAATAACAATTAAATTTACAAGATAATTGACAAGGAGGGAACTGGAGAATGATAACGGATGAAACTAAATAACTTTCCAACGTAATGTTTTAATCTCTGGCCCTAATCAATAAATAGAGAGGATATCTGAAATGTGAGAGAGTGGTAGACTGAGTGTTGGTAGCCTTAAGGCATTCCACGAGTGACATTACCCCTAAGGGGAGCCATCCTCTCACAGTCTGTGGGGTGAGCAGTCGTTCCAGCGGAGGAGTAGTCAGCATCCGGTCTGGTATCTCCTGCAGCCATTCGCGTGGCCTGCAACTGTGTGCATCGGAGTAATGCCCCCTAAGCACGCCAGAAGGGGAGGCAAACATACACCCAGTGCTCAAACCAGTGTCAAGAACGGAGAAGTGACAGACGACGACAATCCAGCACTGTTACTCATTTTCCAGAAATGAAAACTCCAGACTCCAGGGAGAAAACTAATTCCACTCCCAAGACGGCAACTAAAGGAACAGACAGAGACCCACGCCGCCTAGTTAACAGCACGGCTTCTCCAAAGAAAACACCATCGAGAGCTTCTAGTGTCACGCAGGACGAGCCCAATACTTCTCCCCAAGGATCTCCTACTGAATCTCAGACATCGTCAACTACCATGGTTACCACAGAACGCTTCGAGGATATGATGACGCTCTTGCAAGACCTCACAGGCAGGATCTCTTTTTTAGAGGGAGGCCCGCACCAAGACCATCCACCGGACATCGACGAGGACGACGACTCGGATCAAGCAGGCGTCCAGTGGCGGATGTTGGCACCCAGATACTATCCCAAAGGGATGCCCGTTCCCACAGAGCAGCAATTGTGGAACCTCGCCGCTGCTCTGCGACAACAGTTGGTCTACACGCCGACGTGCAGGGACCATCACGCCCAGACGGTGTTATACCTGCTCTCGGCGTGACACAACCTAGATGCGTGTCAACAAAAATACGCATACAACCGTGCCAACTTGCTGTACGCGGCGCTGACCAAGGGCTGGAGATTCGCCATCCAACTCGACAGCGCTCCCGAATCTACAATACCATCCGCCAGTTCGCCTGCCGAGCACGCGGATTACGCGGGGGCGGACGAGGGGCACCAGCCAAGTAACTTTCCGTTCCTCTCGGTCCTCCCGCCGGGTCCTGCACCTTCCATCTTGCGACGAACGTGATCTTGGAGACCACTCTACGAGTATGAAGACGCCCTGGCAGCTTTGACAGACAAGTATACGAGTGGAGCGATTGACTCTAGTGATCAGTGAAGTGAACTTTCCAGTGTTTATGAGTTACCGGGAGGACTCGGGTAGTGAAGGGTATGTTGTTTGTTCCCCGATGGGGGATATTGTTCTTTGTTAACTTGTCTATTGTTCTTTTGGCTGTGTTTATTTTAAAACAATAAAGCATAGGGGCTTTTGCTCCTTTGCTGTGCGGCTTCGCCCGTGCCGATCGGCTTCGCCCTTTGTACACGCACCCCGCTGTTTTGTATATAAGGAGCAGGGTCGTTCGGCTCGGGAGCTGTCGTTCCAGCGGAGGAGTAGTAGGAGATCTAATCTGAATGATATTAGCTTAAAGACACTCTAGTGCAGTGGTTCACAACTGGTGTGCTACAGCACCATTACCAGATACTTAACCTTCACATGGTCGTGCCCACGGTAGTTACCGTCCTAATGAAAGAAAGAACGAAAGAAAGAAAGAAAGAAAGAAAGAAAGAAAGCTCCTCTGATCGTCACAAAGGGCGCTAAAGGCACATGTATTCTCAAGGTACGATATCCTTCGCTGGATGAGAGAGAAGTAGCGGTTCTTGACGGCGACGTTTTCGCTCAATTGCTCATCAAAGTGCCAAGGGCGCGGTCGAGCGTTAGTGCAATTTTGTTTGCCGATCGCCCAAAACAAAATTAGAGTATTTTTCTTAGTTTTTCCTCATTTCTAACACATTTTATTCACTATTAATAACTCGGTTGCTTATTTTTCCCCCAACATCCAGACACACGAATGCACACAAAACTACATTTGAAGCTCTTTCATTTTGCCACCACCGTTGTCGCTCTTATTATTCACAGTTTATGATCAACTCTGAACTCCCATGTTTCTTCGACATATATTAAAAAAATTGGTTCTACGTACTGCGCCCGAATTCTCCAATCACCACCTATATCCGCTGAGATGTAAAGGATTGCAGGAACATAGATACCCAGCTCAAATAACTTACCGTTCCCTGCTAGGTGGAGAATAGGAAAGTCGTGGTTCATACAGTGTATAAAACAGTACTACTAAACTAGTTACATACTTTAACTATTATTTACGTTAATAGCAAAGCGAAAAAAACTCGGATCTCGAGGGGCGATAAGGACAAAACTATAGTGGGCGCCTATATCCACCTAGCAGCACCATTTAATAGGGATTATCAAAGGAAGAAGCGGTCAGCTAAGATAAAATGGTGACAAGCATACTAAAAAGTGCTTGTTGAGTTTATTCACTTTGGGCAATACAACTTATGTCCCTCACACACATACATAAAAAATGGTGTCCTATTTGACACATCAAATAAAAATTCAAAAAAAGACAATTTAGACAAACTGATCTTTGTCTTGAAAATAATATTGGAAGAATTCGACACTCCACTGAACCCTCATTCTCTCCACGTAGAATGATGCAAAAAATCTTGCATGACAAAATACAAAATTAAATTCAATAAATTTTAAACAATGTGATGTTCCTCTGAACTAACACTAAATCTTTGAAATATGAAACGACGGTGG
This sequence comes from Meconema thalassinum, assembly GCA_946902985.2. Taxonomy (NCBI): domain Eukaryota; kingdom Metazoa; phylum Arthropoda; class Insecta; order Orthoptera; family Tettigoniidae; genus Meconema; species Meconema thalassinum. The sequence goes on from OX336397.1 coordinate 153,079,078, forward strand.
TTTCAGACATTTCCCTAGTCTATACAATGCGTTTCATTAACGTGAACCGTAGTTCTAAATCTGATTTAATTATTGAAAAATAATTAAATGTTATATTTTTACAGAATTTACAAAGTTGTGGTCAGCACAAACTTTCACTCCTCTTTACCATAAATCTCAAAAGATTTTAATTTATTAACTGTTTCTCTGAACATAGCATTTTATTTATATCACCTATACCTAATGTTGTTAAAAATAGTAGCATACTTGTCATATCAAACTGAACAAATGTGACGAACGATGAAGTTAATCACTGCTCAAAAATTTTCACTCCAATCTCTGAATAACTTCCGATAGCGGTGAATTCATTGCTAGACTCTCAATTACAAATTTTAATTAACATTTAATCCGATGCGTGGCATCTTACTTCACTCCACACCTCTGTTCTCTAATTTTCATAAATAATGTATCAACTTTTTAAACTCCCTGTACAGAATCTTGCCTCAACGCAATTAACAACTTCACACTTCTTGAGAAAAAATATTGGAAACATCTCCAATGTGCGTCCTTTATTAACAATGCGCAACTTCATTTACGCTAACTTAGCACGGAATTTCAATACTTAAACCATTTCATTGCGTTCTACACTAACGCATAAAAATCAGTGACCGTATTTCATATTCACCCAACTGTGAATATTTTTCAAGTCACAATACTACAAAACTTCAACTACTTTTATACATTATTTCTCGTGTTTCAATAAATCGTCACCCACAAACTTAACCCATTCTGTACATTCTTAATAAACGCATTATTAGACACCCTGTGTCTTCATTTATTTCCTTTAATTCAAACATTAAATTTCATCGAAGTATTAACGTAACTTTCTGAGAATGGTCTGCAAGAATTCATATTTAATACAAATACAAACATTACCTCCCTTTCGTGGTTTCAAAATTATAAATGCAGTTCATTTAAGTCCATACTGACTTATTTCTGACACCAGGTTGACTTATAATATGTCACCTTGTCATTTCCTTCGACATTTCCAATTACATGTTACTTTAACAATGAACTTTCTATGTTCTTCACAATAAAAAATTATTACATAATTTATTTTAATTTAATAACGCTCTAATTATTTATTTTTACATTTATTACTGTTCCTTGAACCTATTTCCAACTGGTTATTTTATTACTGTACTCCAATAAGATGAGTATAGCTTCAGTATAGTTCTCCATAACTATCCGCATTTATAAAGTCATAATGACGTTAGATTAATTTATCTTGTCATTATAATTACGAATAATTACTTTTACAAAGTATATTTGACATAGTGTAATACAGCATTTATAACCCGAAGTAATATTTAGTATTTTCGAAGCTTGGTGTAATATTCTAAGCTTTCGAAACATACTGTGTTCTCGCAAACTTTCACAAACTTTTGAAACATTCTGTACTTCAATTATCGACGCATTCCAACACTCCTTACAAAAACAGATTTACTTCGCTGGGCAAGTATTAAATATAATGAATCTACTATTTAATTTTACTATGATGTCAAAAGCAAACTCTCTGACGAAATTATTAATCTGTCTAAATTTATTAGAAAAATGGCAATGCAATTACGTGAATTAATAATTAACAAGAAGTTCCGTAACGAACTAAAGAGCCTACTTTTCTTAAAATTTAAGATCTATGCCAATGATTAATCTATATGGATCTATCTAGAATAATGACGAAATTAAGTTGGTAATATCGAAATTTCTAATTACTTCGAAATACTGTATACCTGACATACTGTAGCCTAATAGAGAACTTCAGTTGGCAGCCCTGGTGACTAAATATATTCTTAGTTCCATCTCTTAAGGTACAGAATACAAAATTAGGTTGAAGTCCAATGGATAGCATGGACTTTACATGCAGTTAAACATTGGATCTAACAGCGCGCGTAAAATCATGTTGGCAACAATGACATACATGTATTTGTCAGAAATAATCTGAAATAATATGATCTATTCTTGTGTCAATTTTGAATAAAATCCATTAGTTAGTATAGAAGTTACATGCATTTTAAAATAGGATCTATCAGCAGGCTTAGAATCATGTTGGCAGCACTGACGTATATTAGTTACTCCAAATTAATCTAGAATGCCAGGTACTATACGTGTGCAAAGTTTAGAGCTATTGGCTTGCATACTTTCTGACATATTGCTATTAGGGTAAAAAAATAGGGACAGTATTTACTAACAGTTGGCAGCCCTGGTTACTCTTAAGAATCGGCATATACATATCTGTTATGGTACACATAGCACACACGAAATTTGGTTGAAATCCAAATGATAGTATAGAAGTTACATGTATTTAAAGTTGGACCTCTCAGCAGGCTTAGAATCATGTTGGTAGCACTGACGTATATAAGTTACTCCAAATTAATATAGAATGTCAGGTACTATACGTGTGCATAGTTTAAAGCTGTCGGCTGGCATACTTTCTAATATATTGGTATTTGGATAAAATAAATAGAGAGCATTTATTAACAGTTGGCAGCCCTGGTGGATCTTAATAATACGTTCAGTCATGTCTGTTTATGTACACATAGCACATACGAAATTTGGTTGAAATCCAATTGATAGTGTAGAAGTTATATGCATTTAAAATTTGGACCTATCAGAAGGCGTATATTCATTTTGGCAACAGTGCGATGTATGGCCTCCTGGAAATTAAACTGCAATATTATTATCTATACGTGTGCCAATTTTGAAATAGATCCTATTCATACCTTCCAAGATATCCAACATGGAGTTCAAATTTCAATTGCGATTTTTCAGCAGTTGGTAGCACTGACTTCATTTTCAAATATGGGCGTGAGATATTCAGGTATAGATCTTTACTCCTACCAAATTTTGTTTCGATTGCTGCAGCCATTTAGGAGTTGATAGGGGGGACACACACACAGCCAGACAGACAGACAGAAGGACAGACAGACAGAAGGACGGACAGACAGACAGACAGACACACATTTGCCCGATCTCATAAGTCTACTTTTTCCTCATTTTTGCAAAATGTGAAAAGTAGGCTAAAAATCTACACTTAATATTACAGCTTAAAGAAAAAATATGTTGGTCAATCACTGACTTAGACACTAAACATGACTAAACTACAATTTATATTGATAAACACTTTTTCTACCATTACTGGTGAGAAGATTCAGCTTTGCCTGATGGTCCCAAGCGATATGGATTGCCTGTGCTCCACACAAACAGATGATCGGACAAGCCATATGTGCCGGCCTGGACGTGGCCTATGCGGTTATCGCTGGATCGAGGTCACAGCTTAGAGCGGACATTCACCCCAAGTGGTCGACCTGCTTGCTTCCATAGCACGACTCTCCCACTCCGCTGGTCGCTCAAATCTTCAGACATGACACTCTCACACGTTGGCGCTCTTCTCCTCAATAAATCTTCCTCTATAGTATAGTGTTCTCTGAGAATTCCTAGATGAATGTGGAATCTCAATGTAGCGTAGTTTGTTCGGTGAACTTAGTGTGTAGTGGACATACGGTCACGAAATCCATTAGAAATAGTCATTCTGGATTCACACTCTTCATTGATGCAGACTAACTCCCCTCCATAGTGAAATTAGAACATATTCACTTCTTGACTGAGAATAATACACGTAGTCCTTCCCCTTCGACTAACTTGTAATGTCATCTTTAATACTGCCGATGTAAAGTCGTTGTATATATTGTATATAGAATTGTATATTCGAAGTATTGCTGTTGTAGTGATAGCAGTAAACTTTCAGTATATCTCTGTTGAGTTGTGGCTACAAACTGCGTTGTATGCACGAAGTATTCTGTAGTAGAAATGAGCTTGTTAAATATGCTCCGTTTCACGCAAGTTATTTCACTGTGCTGCTTCACCGGGCTTCTAACTCTGCCTGGCCCGTGGAGATGCTTCTCCTTGTGGTCACCGCCTCCTGCCTTCGCTCTTCTCTCGACTATACCAGTCGTTTCCAATAACGTAGTGAACTTTTGATTTATGGTCAGAACTTGACCCGTTGTAGATAGAGAATGAATCGTCCTTCACTGAGCTCGCCGCGTCTAGGCTTCGTCTCAATCCCCTCTCATGGATTCTAACGCTGCCCAAGGCTTCCCCTTCTCTGCTATTTTGCCACGCGCTGTTTCCTCCCCTCACGTGGTTGATGACGATTCCACATAGAAGCGGATACGGGGTCTGTGTTCGTAATGTCGTAAACCAGTATCCTTTCTCAAAATATTTTCTATTTGTTTCAAATATTCAGAATATTCCAAATTTATTCTGGCCTTCAATGATGTTTATTCCTGTTCCTTAGCCGTATAATATACTTCATTTTACCGTATAAAATACTTTGATATACAGTCTTAAATTTTTATAGAGATTTTATTTACCCGCTTGTAAAGTCATGCGTCCCAGTTCGAATCTCGCCTAAGTCAGAACCATAGCCTTAAATAAATTAGGGTCCAGTACCTAAGAGATTTATTTATATAGGTTTTACGATATTTTCTAAAAATAGTAATTTTTGAATACATCGTTTAGGCCTTTTATTGAATAAATGTTTGTATGTTTACACCTATGTATGTCAGTTGCATGTTCGATCAAACTCAAAGCCAGTCATAATGCCATTGAAAGTAAAAAAACTCACAATTGAAACAAACTGGAGGATGGTAGACTACCGTCGTGCGACCGTGTGTGTTACATGAAGGGGCGACCGCAGGAAGGTTAAGCCTAAGGTCTTGAAATAAAATAAGTAAAATTAATTATTTTCATGCACAACAGATGGTGACAGTGGCCAATTCAGTTATGCAAGTATCCGGCAGATGGCATGGCAGCCAAAACCTGCCCAACACTCCCTTGACTACTTGCTCCCTCACGAACAGTCCCGAGTCTTCTACAGATCAATATGTGAAGGTGTACGCGTTCTTACGCCACATTAAGTTGGCTTCCTCGGGTCGATTGGCAATGTTTAGCTATGGTCAAGTTCATTGATAAACGAAAACGCCAGGAATTTGAAGTCCATGGAACGTATTTTTTCTCACTAAAATGGCCTTTAAAGCCTATGTTACATTTCTTTCTTCGTCTCATCTTTCCCGCTCAGGCAAACCTGGTGTGCACTTATCTTATGTTCTACATAGGTTTTCATCACCAACACATGAAAATAAACTTTCATTTGAAGTTAACACCTTCAAAAATAAATAAACAAAGAAAAAGTTGAAGATCGCTCGGCGAGATGAGTCTAGTGCACTCTATAGGCGAATATCCTTAGTATTTTGCGCTGTTGCCACATTGAACACCCGGAACTGGAGATCAAATTGATATCGGAACTAGCACATAGTTCTTTACAACATGGATAGTAGTGACTTAGGGACAGTTCAGAGTCACATCATACTTTCCTACGAAATGCCAATATCCCCCGAACGCATGATCGTATTTTAACGAACGAGGTGCTGTTGGCATTGAGATGACGTCCTCTTTGATATAAATGTGTGTTGGTATGTTAAAAAAAATTGAAAATGTTAGTTTTTGAAATTGTCAGTATTTTGGAAACGGTGAATTTGAGAAAAAAGTTTGATTGACGTTAATGAAAGGTCGCTATGCCTTCTAGGCAGACAGCAAGTTTCAAGTGTGTAGGACAAAACAAAATAATAGCCTACTTTCTCGCGAACTTTGCGATATCTGGCGAACGCCTTATCGGATTTTAACGAATGAGGTATTGTTGGCGTTGGGGTGACGTCCTCTTTGCTATAAATGTGTGTTGGTATTTAAAAAATATTTGAAAATGTTTGTTTTTGAAATTGTCATTATTTTGGAAACGGTGAATTTGAGAAAAAAAATCTATGTGACGTTAATGAAAGGTCCCTACCCCCTTTAGGAAGAAACCAAGTTTCAAGTCTGTAGGACAAAAGAAAATGAATTTTGAAAAATGGTCACTATTTTGAAAACTAGAATTCTACAAAAAAATGTTTGACATTAATGAAAGGTCCCTATGGCCTGTACCATGAAAATAAATGTCAAGTTTCTAGGACAAAAAACTGTGCATTTTGAAACTTTTCTTTTAATTTTAAAATGAAATGTGGTGGTAGACAGAGGGAGACGGTAGCGCTGGGCGTGTGTTTGAACGAGCCTACCACCGGCCATGGTGAATACAGCAAATGGCTATTTCGAAGGGGCGATAGGGCGAGGGATAGCTTTCCGATATTTTTGCTATGACGAACGAATCAAGGCGAATATTTCGAAAATCCCTTAAGGAGATTTTTAAACATGTTAGTAATGAGTGAATTGACAAATGATAATAATAATTGTATGAGGCAAATAGAAGCGAGGGGCGTTTGATAGTTGTCAACAACTTGAAGAAATTGCTTTGTATATCTGACTGGCAGCCAAGAAAGATATCCGTCATGAGGCTGGCTGGGAGCTGGCTAGGATACATGGTGATGTATTTAGGATGGCCGTTTGCTAATGATTATTGTTATTATTATTATTATTGATACGTGCAAGGGCACGTCTCTACCATTTCAAACATGTATTTTATCATGGATGCTGTTCTTGAAGTTTTGAATCGTCCGCTTCGTCGCTCAGTACCGCCTGTGACCACAAGATGGTAGCTGCAGTCGGACTTTGGAAAGATTCAAATAGTTCCTGTTTCTCCCCAATAGGTGGTGTTGGCTACGCCTTATAAAACTCTTAATACGCATGACATAATTGAAAGACAATTACATTCTTCATCTTAAAACAAATGCCGGGGTATTCATGATACCGCCAAATTATGAACTTATTTATGACATTGTTGTTTTGAGGTGTCACTCCGTGATTGGACAATATTATTTACATGAAGACAGTTCGGCAAATGACGAGCGTTGCTCCGCCATTTTGGTGGAATCCTTTAGCTGTCGCCAAGAGAAACAAGAAGGACTGGTCGTGAAAGGTGTCTCCGCTGATGGGGGGGCGGTTGCCTCCCCCATCCTCTTCGAAATATAAATATATTCAAGAGAAGATATGAATGCCAATTCTACTTGGAAATTGCCTGTGATCTTCAGGTTGTGAATTTCATCGTTTAGACGTGTGAAATGTGATTGCATCTCGACGCGTAACTTCGCTTGTGATCTAAACGAAGCATGTGCTGGGCGGGCTTCTTCAGGGCAATCTAGTGCCATATTTTGTTTTATTTGGAACGTGTTAGTTTTTTGTTTTCATTGTGTCTCCGCTGTGGAGTTTTAAGGTACGTTTTTTTAATTTAATTTATCTAATTATTTTATTTTGGGAGCTCCAATTTTGGACCTCGTATGAATGTTTGATCTTCTGTTTTGTTTTATTTTATAGGCCTAATTTTGTTTCTGTTTAATTACGTTTCCTAAATCATTTGAACCTTGTTATTTTTCGTCGTACCTCCTGGAGACACATTTCTAGTTTATTTCGCGTTTAAATTATTATTTATTTTCTTTTGCCAATCTTATGATTGATATAGTATTCAAATTAATTTATTCATGATCCGTGCCCTTTACACTTGTAATAGTTTTTAAATGTAATTGTTTTCCGCCGTTCATTTCCTTACGTTGATGATAAAATTTATTTTATTAATTGTTTGCCGTAATTTCGATCTGGCATGTTTTTGTGTGGCCATGTTGTTTACCGTGATGCATTGTGGTCTCGTGGTCAGTCCATTGGCGCGGGTCTCAAAGGCGGACGTGTTGTGTGTTAGCTTAATCCCTTTTTTTTAATGTAATCTTGTTGATGTTAATTTTGTGATTTTTGGTAAATGTCCTTGTGTTTTCCGGCTTCGTGCTTATCATTTATTTATTTTCTGTCCCATTTAATTTTTTAATTAAAATTTAATTTAATTTCAATCCTTATTTTTTGGCGTGGCCTCAACATCTGCATGTCGGATCGTGATTGCATTTCCTTGCAATTTATCAAGCCCTTTCTCATTGTGTTGTGCATGTAATTTTTATTTTAACCTTTGGGCTTTAACATTTTTATTTTAAATTAAGTCTTTCCTCTTCTTGGCTTTGCAAGCAAGCATGTTAAGCGCTATCTGGCCTTCTTGTAAATTTGTGTTGGTTGATGCATGTTCAGTTTATGGTGAAGTTCTTCTTTAAATTTTTAATATTAAACCTTTTACTATCCATTTTTAATTCTTTTGTTGTGGCATTATTTCACCGACGGAAGTTCCGTTGGTTTTTGGGGGGTGTTTGTACGATAGCCTGTGTATGTTGTCCCCTTCTCCATCTTCCTTCCACCCCTTTTGGAGCTCTTCTGGTGGGATTTGTCTTCTGGAGGTGATTTTGCTGCGGAAGTGACCCGGACCTCTGAATACAGGTAAGTTGGCCCATCCACGCTCCCCGTTCTCGTCTCATTCTGGTGAAGCAGAGCGTTGGTTATCGAGTTACCGACGTGCTGCTGGCCAGTGCCGTTAATGTGGGGTAGCATAATGTACTGTTGAACTTAGTTCTTTTTATGTTGGATTTTTCTCACCCAGGCGGATGTCGGCTGTATTCTCATCGGGTGTCGAACCTCAATTTCGTTCCTTGTGTGAGTGTATTGGTGTTTGATTTTCTGCGCTGCCATTTTCTTCTTCGTTCTTGTCGTTACTGTAACTGCGTTTGAATTCCTCAGTGTCCCCATGCCAAGTAATGCGTGCGGTCACGAACCAACTATGTAGAGGCATACATGTCAGATTAATTCATTTTCTTTTTCTAAACCTTAAGCCCAAAGCAAACAAAGTTTCTAGAGTGCATCTATCACACATTAAGCGAGGTGGAGAGGTGTCTAATGAGGAAATGCTACCGTAAATTTTGTAAAACGAATTTTGTATAATGTAGAGTGTCCCTAAAATTCATTGAAGCCTTCTGGTATCTGTTCCTTGTGGAATTTTGGAATTTTAATTGGATTTGAAAACTCTGATGGGATACAAAATGTAAATGTTGGGAAGTTCCCATTGTAATGGTAAATTGTAAAAGTGTACCTAATTTTGATGTTTTCGAAGGAGATGCTAACATGTAAGTTGGGCTCGGTTGGAGACCTAACTCATGGTAACCTTGTATTCCTGTTCCCTTTGGGAATTTTAGTGGTCATTCCTCTACCGTAGTTCCTTCTAAATGTATAGTCGTCTAACTCATGTAATCTTGTAATGTACTTCGAATCTGTAAAAAGGTAAACTTGTTAATGAAATTTTGTAAGCACGGATCTAGGGCATTGTCAGAAATTTTTTCTTCATTTAAATTCAACTTTGTTTCTCTTTTGTTAAAATGCAGTAAGATTTAATACCTCTGTAAACCTTTTTTTGAAATTTGATTAACTTCTATTTTTGTTAATGGCTGCCCACGCGTCGAGTCATATTTTGCACATTGCTTCCACCTACTTCGTCTAAAGCGACCTACATTGGACTTGTTGAAAATGTTCCTAACGTGTCTCGGACTCTGAAAGCACTGCTGGTGCTGGTGTACCGCATTTCTGAAGATTTTTGGACACAGTGATGCTGTTGACTAAGTGGTTTGCGAGGTGATCAATTATCCCATCACTGATAATCTGACCCTGCATTCTTCCTAACCAAAACGATGCGGTTTCATCCATCAATTGGAGTTAACAGGTGAACATTATCTTCGGGAAACATCTCTGGTGAATCGACAAGTTAAGGAGTACTGTCTATGCCTTGGCATATTCGTGAACGGTGTTCACGCTTAAGGGAGGGAGACTGATACGTGCAAGGGCACGTCTCTACCATTTCAAACATGTATTTTATCATGGATGCTGTTCTTGAAGTTTTGAATCGTCCGCTTCGTCGCTCAGTACCGCCTGTGACCACAAGATGGTAGCTGCAGTCGAACTTTGGAAAGATTCAAATAGTTCCTGTTTCTCCCCAATAGGTGGTGTTGGCTACGCCTTATAAAACTCTTAATACGCATGACATAATTGAAAGACAATTACATTCTTCATCTTAAAACAAATGCCGGGGTATTCATGATACCGCCAAATTATGAACTTATTTATGACATTGTTGTTTTGAGGTGTCACTCCGTGATTGGACAATATTATTTACATGAAGACAGTTCGGCAAATGACGAGCGTTGCTCCGCCATTTTGGTGGAATCCTTTAGCTGTCGCCAAGAGAAACAAGAAGGACTGGTCGTGAAAGGTGTCTCCGCTGATGGGGGGGGGGCGGTTGCCTCCCCCATCCTCTTCGAAATATAAATATATTCAAGAGAAGATATGAATGCCAATTCTACTTGGAAATTGCCTGTGATCTTCAGGTTGTGAATTTCATCGTTTAGACGTGTGAAATGTGATTGCATCTCGACGCGTAACTTCGCTTGTGATCTAAACGAAGCATGTGCTGGGCGGGCTTCTTCAGGGCAATCTAGTGCCATATTTTGTTTTATTTGGAACGTGTTAGTTGTTTGTTTTCATTGTGTCTCCGCTGTGGAGTTTTAAGGTACGTTTTTTTATTTAATTTATCTAATTATTTTATTTTGGGAGCTCCAATTTTGGACCTCGTATGAATGTTTGATCTTCTGTTTTGTTTTATTTTATAGGCCTCATTTTGTTTCTGTTTAATTACGTTTCCTAAATCATTTGAACCTTGTTATTTTTCGTCGTACCTCCTGGAGACACATTTCTAGTTTATTTCGCGTTTAAATTATTATTTATTTTCTTTTGCCAATCTTATGATTGATATAGTATTCAAATTAATTTATTCATGATCCGTGCCCTTTACACTTGTAATAGTTTTTAAATGTAATTGTTTTCCGCCGTTCATTTCCTTACGCTGATGATAAAATTTATTTTATTAATTGTTTGCCGTAATTTCGATCTGGCATGTTTTTGTGTGGCCATGTTGTTTACCGTGATGCATTGTGGTCTCGTGGTCAGTCCATTGGCGCGGGTCTCAAAGGCGGACGTGTTGTGTGTTAGCTTAATCCCTTTTTTTTTAATGTAATCTTGTTGATGTTAATTTTGTGATTTTTGGTAAATGTCCTTGTGTTTTCTGGCTTCGTGCTTATCATTTATTTATTTTCTGTCCCATTTAATTTTTTTAATTAAAATTTAATTTAATTTCAATCCTTATTTTTTGGCGTGGCCTCAACATCTGCATGTCGGATCGTGATTGCATTTCCTTGCAATTTATCAAGCCCTTTCTCATTGTGTTGTGCATGTAATTTTTATTTTAACCTTTGGGCTTTAACATTTTTATTTTAAATTAAGTCTTTCCTCTTCTTGGCTTTGCAAGCAAGCATGTTAGGCGCTATCTGGCCTTCTTGTAAATTTGTGTTGGTTGATGCATGTTCAGTTTATGGTGAAGGTCTTCTTTAAATTTTTAATATTAAACCTTTTACTATCCATTTTTAATTCTTTTGTTGTGGCATTATTTCACCGACGGAAGTTCCGTTGGTTTTTGGGGGGTGTTTGTACGATAGCCTGTGTATGTTGTCCCCTTCTCCATCTTCCTTCCACCCCTTTTGGAGCTCTTCTGGTGGGATTTGTCTTCTGGAGGTGATTTTGCTGCGGAAGTGACCCGGACCTCTGAATACAGGTAAGTTGGCCCATCCACGCTCCCCGTTCTCGTCTCATTCTGGTGAAGCAGAGCGTTGGTTATCGAGTTACCGACGTGCTGCTGGCCAGTGCCGTTAATGTGGGGTAGCAATTATTATTATTATTATTACAGTAAAATGTTTAAGACACACACTTTTCATTGCTAACACACACAGTCCTGCCTGCTGGACACTGAATACTTTACCTAGCCAGAGGCCCTGTCAGGGCTGCGGATGCTGATAAGAGAGAAATGTGCATGTGGGCAGGAAGTGCGATATCAGCTTACTTGCCTGGTAGAGGCTAGCAGGTCTGGCGTTTAAACAGAGACCGCCATTTTGGTTCCTAGACAGTCGCACTACCAATGTATAAGAGGCAGCCATGTTGGTTCCTTATTGAAACATGAAACTAGTATGCGGTACGCGAATCTTATCGACCTTGAGGAATGTAGGGAGGCGTGGGAACATGTCAGAAACAGAGATGACTTCAAGGTCAAAACGCTGAGAAAATGCAACTCTCTCTGTTGCTAAGCAGACTGATAAGGATTGCGTTAGTGATGCACTTGTTGTATTAGCAAATAGACGTATACAGTAAAGCTCTGAACTGATGATGATGATGATAATTGTTGTTTTAAGGGGCCTAACATCTAGGCTATCGGGCTCTGAACTGAACTTTGGAATAAAATACTTTGGTTTTCCGTAAGTACATATTAATGATTATTTTAATGATGTAATGCTAATGAACCTTAAATTTATAGCTATTAATAAGGTAATTAATGAATTTTTTATTTATGTGTTTGCAGATAACCGATATACCTCACATGTCTGAGAGAGAGACCATTGCACTTTTGAGCCCACTAGAAGAAAACAGCAACAAGCCAGTACAAGTCAAGGTGAGATTTTTTAAACTAACTTTTTTTTTGTTTGATAGTTTATTTTATGAAATGCATGTTTTAAGCTGAATTTAGGAATTTATGGTGGTTTATTTTATTTATTTTTAGAAACATGGAAAGAAAATATTTACCGCTTTAGCAGTCGCTGAACACACGAGACGCACTAGAGTGCGATTATTGTTTCCAGGCAGTGAACTATTGAAAACTCAGGTAAGCCTAACTTAAAATGCTATCCCATTTTACCACTATTGAAACCCCTAGACAAAAAAATGCATTAGCTGTACATGACTGGGACGATGATTGCTTTCTTGATTAATGGCTATGTATTGGCAACCGGCACAAAACCATAATGGTTGTTCACCGGGAAAGTACAAGGCCATGTTGGATTTTTTTAAAACAAAAAAATAAATTTAATAAGGGCGGTTCCCTATGGACCTAACGAATATCTACAGGTTTGAACAAGATAATCTGGACAAAACCCATGACATATATTGGTTAAAGGGGGATGTAAATGACCGCAGCTTTATAAAATAATTAAGTAGATGGGTTACTGTTAGTGCCGACATACAGTATATTTTTAAATATTTCTTATGGTGTTTTAATATTTTAATGCCAATTACGTTAACGTTTTATTTACAAGTATTGATTGATTGAGTGATGGGTTATTTTGTTTGTTTTTAGGTGTGGTCATGTGCCATTAACGTAGTGAACAGGCAGTGAACAAGCATGCATTGTGCTTTAAAGTACTCTGTGCTCTTGTGCAACGTTAATAACTTACAATAAAAAATTGTATTATAACACACGGCTTTAGTACAAATACAGCAAGTAAGCAAGTCGGTTTACCACGTGGGTTAGATTTCAAATCAGAAAACGATCGTTGGTTAACATTTGAATCTTGGCCTGTAGGCTTTTTGTCAACACTTAAACTTGCTGGAGCTGGTTTAATTACTTGAACCCAGAAGATGTTGTGCGTTGTGTGTTTTGTCATGTTGAACTTTCACACTGGGAAAAAGGGGATGATCCCTTTAGAGACCATTTGCGATGGTCTCCTCGTTCTCCTTACATGCTTGGAAAAGAAGTGGGTAACATATCAGTATATCCGTTTTACAGAACCACAAGGCCATTGGCCACCACTTACTTTGCTAAATCGCAAATAAATAATAACGGTAGTGTCGATATATGTGGTCCATATGCCATAGACAGTGTTGAAATGGCATGTGGTTTTGAAATATTGGGAGTGTGCAAGACTATAGTGCTAGCACACCCAGAGTACTGGTCTGTTGAAAAACGTTTAGAATCTTATGACAATGTTTGGCCATTACTATTAAAACACCTTATTAAACAGCTAAGTGAAGCTGGAGTTTTATACTGGTGAAGGAGGATAAAACGATATGTTTTCATTGTGGATTTGCTTTAAAGGATTGGCAGATAACTGATGACCCTTTTGTGGAACACGGTCGTTGGTTACCTAATTGTAGATACATGGTGTTGCTTATAAGTCAGGAATTTGTGAACACTATTTGTGAACAAAACGTGATTGCAGCACAAGAGATAAAAGTTCCATTAGAGTTAGAACACGCGGTACAAATACATGAGGGTGAAAAGAAAGATGTGTCTGACCAACAAGTACAAAAGTCAGACCAACAATTATGTAAAATGTGTTATGATGAAGAACTAGGTGTTGTATTTTTACCTTGAGGACACTTGATAGCTTGTGTCAAGTGTGCATTAGCACTTAACACTTGTGCTATATGCAGAAAAGTGGTATCTGCTACAGTTAGGGCATTTGTTGCATAAATAGTATAATTTTTTAGCCATGCATAGTGCAAAATACCTATATGCCCAATATTATTACAAGCTATTGTTGTGTGTATTAGATAAGTTTTCGTTTTGTTCATAGACTACTACAATGAATGTTTTGAATGCTGTGGGACAAGCATGTGGCTTAGAGACAAAGAAGCTCAACGAATTGCCAACGCACATTCCATTCCGCATTATCAAGATTCGGAAATTCAAAACAGCATAAGGTGATCGTGTACTTTGTGTATGCGAAAATTTTGAGACATTTCTGCCTACGCGGTTTAATGACATGTCGGAGAGTGTTTTTGATGAAGTGAATAATGCTATACAACCTGTACACTTAATGTATAATGGTTTTAAAAACAATAGGTGTATGGTCCGTTTTAATTAATAAAAAAAAACAAATGTGAAATAATAATGGAAGATATCAGTGATGACAATAGACTGAAAAAAAGAAAATATGTGTATAGAATAATAATGTTTTAGTTTTTAGTATTGTCTTTAAAAATATTATGATGAAACAAAAATATGTATATAAAGTTTGTAAATAAATGCAAATGATGTTACAATGCTGTTTTATTCCATTCAAAGTTAGAATATTTTTTGTTACAATAGATACACATTAAATACAACACTTTCTCTTTACCATTGCTTGTTATAGTCTTTTAAGAACAACACTTGTTGTAGATCTTTTTCCACGGTGAACAATAGGCATAAAACGCCATTATCACTATCATAATCATAATCGGCATTATCACTGTAGCAGATGCTAGAATAGAAATATAATATCTTCTGTTATCAGAATTAAAGACAGCAGTCCTATTTAAACTTGTTCCTTCAGGTTGTCAAAATGCTAATGTAGGATTTCTCGTCAAGAACCCATACAACCATTCTTTGTCTGGTAGACCTTTAATTTTATGTCCTACGAACCATTTCCCCATTCTGCTTTTAAAACGTAACTCACCGAATCGCGTTAAGCTAAACTATTATATTGAAAAATAAATACTTGCCAAAACACAGTAAATACTGCCATTTAAGACTACATTAACTTTTAAACAATTGAATCATAACTCTAGGCTTACCTTCTTATTTTCTGGCAACAAAAATAACATGCAATGTGTATGGTTTCTTCCTTCACGTCTCACAGCTATCACATAGCAACTGGCATCAGGCTGACTGTCCCTATTTGTCAAGTACGATGACAGCTGGAGGATAGCAGTGGATTCAGTTACTAGTTGTACTGCCAACTCGAAGATAAGTGCGCACGATTACCCGCTGCGCACAATTGCCCAACGTTTCCCTATACATTGAATTTAAAGAAGAAAAAGATGCATTAATCAATCCTGAATAATGAAATCAAAATGAAAACAAGATGTTCAGTAAAGAACATATAGCCTACTTTCTCATAAATGCATGGATTTTGTTATAACCCTTTGTCCTTTTCAAGGAGTATGATTGAATGTTGGTTGTAGTAGATTGTTCAAATACAACGTGCTATACGAATATAAATATGAATGTGAGGTGCCCATTGCTGGTGCTACCTCTGTAAAAAATGTCATTCAATTTCGTTTCACCGTGTTTGAATTGATATGGGGAATCGATTTGCACACATACTTGGCCGATATCTGCAAACTATTGGGCTGATGACCTTTTAGTTCAGTCCAAAGATGCTTCCCACAAAAATAATTTTTGTTACAAAATTTGGAAGAGTTCAAATGAATAGGTTGTTCGTAATTTGATTTAAGCTTTTACCATTTTGGTGGCCGCCATTCCATTTTCGTCAAGATGGCAGCGATATAAAACATGGCACTGAGGTGCCCATTGCTAGAGCTACCTCTGTACCAAATTTCGTTTAATTCGGTTTCAGCGTGTTTGAAAAGATATGGGGAATCGATTTGCACATTTACATGGCCGCCATCCGCAAATTATTGGGCTGATGACTTAGTAGTTTGGTCAAAAGATTCTTTATACATAAAGGTATAACGTTGCAAAACTTGGTAGAGATCAGATGATTAGGTTGGTCGTAATTTGATTAAAGCTTTTAAGATTTGGGTGGCCGCTTTTACGTTTTCGTCAAGATGGCGGTGATATAAAACATGACACTGGAGTTCCCATTGCTAGACCTACCTCTGTACCAAATTTCTGTTTCACCGTGTTTGAATTGATAGTGGGAATCGATTTTCACACATATATGGCCGCCATATGCAAACTATTAGGCTGATGATCTTGTAGATTGCTTAAAATATGTTTCCCACATAAAGGTATGTTGTTGCAAAATTCGGTAGAGATCAGATTATTAGGTTGGTCGTAATTAGATTTCGGCTTTTACCATTTGGGTGGCCCCCATTACGTTTCCGTCAAGATGGCGGCAATATAAAACAAGACACTGACGTGCCCTTTGCTAGTGGTATCTTTCTACCAAATTTTGTTCAATTCGGTTTCATCGTGTTTGAATTGATAGGGGGAATCGATTTGCACACACACATGGCCGCCATCTGCAAACTATGAGGCTGATGACCGTGTAGTTTAGTCAAAGGACGCTCGCCATATGAATATATATTGTTGCAAAATTTGGTAGTGATCGGATGATTAGTTTAGTCGCAATTTAATGTAAGCTTTGAACAATTGGGTGGCCGCCATTACGTTTCCGTCAAGATTGTGGCGATATAAAACATGACACTGAGGTGCCCTTTGCTTGTTCTACCCCTGTACCAAATTTCGTTCAATTCAGTTTCACCGTATTCGAATTGATAGGGGGGGGGGGGGTGGCAGACATTCAGAGTACATAGACTCACACACAGACAGACACAATTTTTGGCCATGTGTAGATCTCATAAGTCTACTTTAATTTTTTGCAAAAATCGAAAGTAGGCTAAAAGCAAACATATAAGCTATAGGAATAATATATTTTTTAATATTAAAGAGTACATTACTTTGTTAGTGTATAGTGCACGCAAATTTGCTAAGATACATTTAACGTACAAATCCAAATGCCAATCCGCTCTCTTCCTAATGCTGAATGTGTCCAGTACATTCGGCTCCTCATGTTGGCGTTTATAGTAACAATAATTAGTGTAGGCTTTAAAGATTAATGCTTGTTTCGTGGAAATTCATTTCATTATGCTACAGTATATTACGCAATAGATATAATAGTACCGTAGGTCTTTATTTTCTTATAGGATTTATAAGTTAAAAGCGTTTACTTTAATAGAAACCTTATTGTGTAATAGGGGGTTATACAAAATGATTTTTGATGTTACAAAAATCATAAAAGGTGACTACACTAGTGTAGACATCACATTAACACAAGTTATAAGGCAATTGTACAGATCTCCAAGGACAAAGTAATGCATTTGTTGATTGAATGCGCATTGGAGCGAGCATCGGGAAAGGTTTGGGGAACAGGAAGCAGGTAACTATCCCATACAGTCCAATTGGCCTAGGATTACGAATCTTGTTTCATTGTGTACTGTAACTCATAAAGTTTTTACATACAATACAAATGCTCAATATGAGCACCCTTTGTCACTCGACACACATCTACTCGACAGTCTGTTCCTTTCCCTCACACACCCCAACATGTCTAGGTGATGTTAAGGAAGGTGGATCGGATGCCTTGCGGCAGTTCCAAAATATTCACCAGTAGAGGAGGGATAAAGACTTGATCTTTAACACATACCCACAGGAAGAAATCACAGAGTTATATGGTGGCCAGGATAAGAGCATCTGATCGCAATATGTCCCGCATAAATCCATCTTTGTGGTAGTTCTTGGTTTAAAATCTTTCCAACCTCCCTGTTTTGTAATTCGTACATGCTAGTTATCTGGCCGTGATTAATCGTGATGCATCCGCCATGCGGCCCCAGTAAGGCTCCGTTCTATAATTCAAAGTGAGGGCTGTAGTGTCTGCGCGCTAGGAGAAGTCAGTTCGACGTGTTGTGTTGGGGAGCGGGGGTTCGGCTGTAAAAATGCGCGGTTTGTCAGTTACTGCTATATCCCGCATTGTGCTTGTATGTAGTCTGGCACTGGAGACCGCTCTTATATCTCCCATATGCAGAGTACAGAGAAGGCGTGAGTAAGTGAAGCAGGCAGTGCAATAAGTGGCCCAAAGTCACGGGAAGGTTTGTCCCATGAATAAATGTGCCCTGTATGACCCCTGAGCTCTGCGGCTAGAGCAGTCTGTCATAGACACGAGTGTATTGAAGATAGCAAGATGTCACGAGTTAACTGACTTTGAACGTGAAATGATCATCGGGGCACGCCGCAAGGGTTATAGTATTTCATAGATTACACGCAAATTCGGGTTTCCGAGGTCAACAGAGTCGAGGGTAAATCTTCAATATCGTAGAGACAATGTTACCATCCGCGTAATACGCCGCACGGGACGACTACAGGTGTTTAACGAGCGGACATCACGTCACCTCAGCAGAACAATACCAGGCGATCGAAGGGCTACTGTGAGTCAGTTGAATGTCAAGTCGATGCCTCGCCGTATTGCTGCCGTTTTGAGGGTTTGTGGAGAAGCAACTCATTATTAACATAATATTCCGTGCCTTCCCATGAATGTTGGCCGCTAAGTGAACAGTACGCAGGAAGGAAACATCAATTCAAACCCATCTGACTTCCCCTGGCGTGCAAACGATAATTGTATAATTGTAATTAAGCCACATTTCTGTTTTCTAGTACTTTTCCCATTGTTCTTGTTCACTCATTCTGATTCCTTATTCTTCTCTTTGATTACAGGACTGATACAACTCCGTGGTGCAAGAAATGCCCTAAAATAGCTGATCCAATATGTTTGGCTGCCTCCTATTTTAAGAATGCATCAGAGATTTGACAGCCGGAGTGGAGACAGGACTGCAGGATACAAGACACGTATCGTTGCTAGGAGATGATTCCAACTGTACAATACAGCAGTACCACTTGCCACTCACCACTTGCCAGCATTTATTAAATCGATTTCACACGTTATTGAACATTTAAACACTTATTGAAATACCTAGTTAACACAAAATTAAAATTAATAGGAAATGGCCATAGTCGTTTCATACGAGACAGAGCGGAGAGTTTCATGAATTGAAACAAGGTTTTGATCAATTATGAACCCAGAGGTGTTGTTTTAATAGAGTGTTGAGAGCTTTGAAGCCATTTTTCATTGTCTCCCTATAATTGCATTTTAAGTTGTACTTGCCTGTTTCCTTAAGGTTGGGGCAGCGGTCAAGCTGCTTGCCTCTCCCCAAGGTAGACTGGGTTTGATTTCCAGTCAATACATGCGATATTTTTGAGGTGAAATGCCATGTCCTGTGGTTTGGAATCAACGTAAAAAAAGAGGTCCCGAGGATCATGATCGCGCGATTAACCGTCACGTAAAATTACAAGCTTCGTGTGCTTTCTTCTTTGCTCTGAAATTCATGGAAAGTTGATATTGTAACATTCAGTTGGTCAACAGTGTCAATTGTCAATAAGGCAACACTGCAAAATGGTTTCAAGGCTATCTTTATTCATGAAAAGTGCAATTTACCTGTTTGACACATCTTGCAGCTTGTGAACAATATCGCAGAATTATTTGTAAATGTAGGCTAATTGTTTAGTAAACTAACCAGTAATCTAACACTCAGATTGCATGTTTCTATCTGGCTTTCAATCCTCTTGTAAATTATTCTAGACAGGATCTTTGAAGCATGAGTAATCAAGCTGATTGTACGGTAATCTTCACATCTGTCAGCTCCCACTTAGTATGTGTCCTACCAACCTATCTCTTCTCTTCATTAGCAGTCGCCAGAAACATCTCTCCTCTCCCACTCGTCTTAATACCTCTTTGTTTGTAACCCTATCTACCCATCTGATCTTCATCATTCTCCTGTAACACCACATTTCAAATGCTTCAATTCTCCTCTTTTCTGTTGCACCAATAGTCCAAGTTTCACTTCCATAGAGCGCCACGCTTCAGACAAAGGCTTTCAAAAATGACTTCCTAATACCTAAATCTATATTCGATGTCAGCAGATTCCTTTTTTGTAGTAATGCTTTCTTTGCCTGAGCCAACCTACTTTTTATATCCTCTTGAAACACCTTAAAATAACGAGAGTCATTGTGCACTATTTTTCTGACACAAGTCGCTGAATGTTCAATTTAGGATCTGTCAGGAAAATGAGGCCTGATTCTAGTGAATCACTTTCACTGGAGATTCTAACTTGATTTAATGGCTTTCAATAGCTGAAATAGCACTGTCACAACATGCACTGGAAGTTTAGTCAGTTACTGTGGTTTTCAAGGGCGGAACTACGACTGTCACCTAAGAATACAGGATATTTATTTTCCGAAAGTGCTAGTTATAATTGAAGAAATTTTAACAAGAAAATTTGAAAAAATGGTCTGTTTAGCTCTTTATCAGTTCCGATAATTCGAGTCTGGATTGTTCAATATTTCCAAAAATGTGAGTTGAAAAATTTGAATTAACAGAAATAACAAATCTTCAGTTTCTAAGCTGAACACGGGTGATGTGCTTGAATTCAAGCTGGACACTGATCCTACCCCTATCCACCACTCCCTCCTTCTCACCTACAATATAGTACTCACAAATTCCTTGTTACCAACCGGTGACTGAAACGTTACGCAGTAGGTCTTCCACGCACCGACAATAACAATATTTATGACTGTTCGCTGCTGACCATTAGCTGATGGTTCTTGACCAATAGCATGCTTCCTCTATGTGGAGTCTAGAGTCCGCTCGGTTGTCAGGTCTCCACTGTTGAACAGTTGCATGCAGTGCTGTCAGGTCTCACTGCTTGCTCTCATTGGCTAAGGTGGAGAGTTGACAACTCTGTGCCTTGAACTGGGGAAGTCCTGGCTCCACGCAGACATCTAATCTAAACATGACCACCCACCTAGGTTTCAAAAGCGAGCTGTTCGTTAATGAGGAAAATTAGAGAACTATATATCGCCACCTTATTTTAAAAATAAACCAGTTTAGTCTTGGACCGTATTGTTTGTGCACGTGGCAGTTAATGCTTTGATTTTATACACTACTAGCAGGTACCCGCGGCTTCGCCTGCGATCAAGACAATGGGGACGATGCATTATTGCTGATAATTAGTCTATTCTATTACAGCAATCGCGGCTACAGGTGGGTCCATTCTAATTCTGAATATTCTGATACATACAGTGTATTGATATGAGCAGCAAAGTGGGAATTTTATAGAGTTGTGAAAGTCTGCAGGGTTCGATGTTACATAATGTTAACTCATTTTAAAATTACGTTTTTGTTTTTGCCATCTTCTAATGAGATATAACGATTTTGTTGTCCGGATGCTCGCGAGTACGCCACATACAGTTGCCCATGGGAAAAAATGGTTTTGTCTAAATGTACACGTGCTCCTGGTAAGTGTGTGTCATTGCACTTTGTTAAAGAAATTGCGAATATTGTTTGAAGAGGGAACTGCACTCGCGCGCACTGGAATGGCAAATGTATCGGAATATGGGGAATTAAAAGTATTCTTCTTTAAGCTATTCTGGGTGTAATTTTGCCATACGTATTGATGATTTGAACGTCAACATATCGCTATGAATAGACCTACAGTATAGTAAAATATCTCTCACCTTGGCCGCTGATGTACATTATGCAGTCTCTTCCAGTGTTACATCCCAGGGATTAAACTTCTCCAACAACCCTTTTGCCTCACATGCATCTCTAAGTAATTAAAATTCCTGATTGTTGTTGTTTGAGTCTTCAGTTTTTTTAACTGCTTTGATGCAGCCCTCCATATCTCCCTTTCCTGAGCAAATCGTTTCATCTCTACATAGCTACCACACCCTACATCCGAGGCAATCTGTTTAATCCTGGTTTACCCCTACAGTTCTTGTCCTCGACCCTCCCATCCATAACTAAGCTTGCTATACCTGGGTGTCTTAATATGCGTCCTACCCTCCTATCTCTCCTCTTCATTAGCAGTCGCCAGAAACATCTCTCCTCTCCCACTTGTCTTAATACCTCTCCATTTGTCACCCTTTCTACCCATCTGATCATCATTCTCCTGTATCACCACATTTCATAAGCTTCAATTCTCCTCTTTTCTGCTGCACAATTAGTCCATTAGTCCAACTCAGCAACTTTTCTACGTATAAGGCGTGCCTTGTGCGGGGTTTCAATGGCCGTGAAAGGCAAAATACCAACTTTATTGAAATATGTTTGCCGAATTCCTCAGTAAGAGTAATTAAGAAAAAAATATTATTTAATGTGACAGCCGGTAGAATACGACACATTCGTCTGTGAATATGGGTTGCTGATCACGGTAAAAACGAAAAAGAGCAGATCAATATTGGCAAACAGAAATATTCAGTTAACAAAAAACAAATTTATAAAGAAAATGAAAGCATAGCGTGCAAAATATAAAGCATCTTCACAATGTAAAATAGCGTAAAGAACCGAAAGCTCGCTCACAATAACCAGCTCAAAGAGTATAAAATTTGACTCAAAATCACGCTTGTATCTGACCCCAAAAACCACCTCTATAAAAAAAATATCTCATTTTACGCATATCAATGCGAGGAGCAATGTTCGTGGTTTCCACTTCAACGAACCCCGCGTTTTAAGGCCCTTAAACGAACGGTTTTCGAGATATTGCCAGAAAACTATCCCCGGTCTGCGAAATTGCATCGGTTGCCATAGTAACGTTGATCTGTTTCTCAGAGGGAACACAGTTATTTGGGAATATCTCCGAAACCGTTCATTTTAGGAACTTAAGAAGTGTGTTTCGGGGTTCCTACAGGACCTCCGAGTATTGTTTCTCGTATCTGGCGGCTTAAATGAGCTAAATCCGATCTTTGTACCGACTGTCCTTGCTCAGTGCCAAAGAGCCGAAAAAAGTCACTTACAAATTGAATTTTCAAAAACCGTTTCTTAGTGAGCCTCTACATACTCGGATCAACCAACATGCAAAATTTCAGGTTTCTAGGTCTAGTGGTTTGAGCCCTGCGGTGATGAGTCAATTTTGGATTATATATAATAGATGAGACTTATCAAGTCGATTTGCTCTTAGAAATACGGAATATAGCTCATTTTAAGCGTTTCAATGCGAGGAGCAATGTTCGTGGTTTAAGAAGTGGGAACCGAACCCCGAGTTTTAAGGCCCTAAAACGAAGGGTTTTCGAGATATTGAGCCCGTTAGAGGAGGTGATCCGGGTACCATCCACCGAAAAGATGGTACTTCGAAAGACCCCGTCCTTCGAACCCAAAACCTCTGGGGATCGGGTGCATTTCTTTGTAGGCTTGCTCAGCACGAGGGGCTTGATCCTGGGGATCTGGGTCATTTAGCAGGGAAGCACTCATAGACGCCCAAAGTAATACATCCGAAAAAATGCCAAAACTAGCAATAAAAAGAGATCCAGTCTTAAGTTAGATTCGTGTATGATTTATTCAAGTAAGACCCCTAATCTATTTCTGAGGGTCGAAGTCGGCTAATCCGCTAATCTAATTACAATAATGAGTCGTCCCTAGCTTGATTTTAAGGACCTCCGCGAAATCCTAGTTACATGAAAGAATAACAAAGCAAACTAGGCGCATAGTACATGAATAATTAACGCGTAACAAATTTACAAATAAATGACTCGGTATAATTTACATTTAACAGGTAGCAAACCAATCCCTAGGTTAAGCTGGTACCACGTCCACATTTAACGTTACATTTAAGTTATATCTTATGCCTATGTGAACGAAAGTACTACGACGAGATGCGTCGTAAACAAATGCTTATTACCAAATCTAATAATAGTAGACCACTATCAAAAAAATACAATTACATAACACTCTTGTGTCTAATAGGAACAATGGGATAAATACACTCGGGAATAAAGAAGTAAACACTCTTATGCTAGCCTACCTTCGCGAATTGACATACTGTTTGTAGTCAATCGTCATCTCAAGCATGTAAGTTATGTTGGCAAAGCGCAATCATAATTGCGTCTCACATGCTTTGGATCACGTGGGCCACAAGTTACTGATTATCGGTCCCGGAGATCCAATGTCGTCGATACAAGTAGTGTCAGCTCATTTAAAGTCATCTCCCACATAGAAATGGATTGATGTCACGGTGTCGATTAACAACAAGCAAATGGTTGCAAAGTTATAGCTGTAATTATTTATAACAATTAATTAATCCGTTGGTTTAGGATAATTATGCTCTTGATTTATCAGAAGGGTTAGATGTTATTTAGTTAGTTCTATTAACGACACCAGTCGTATGCTGCAATATGTGATCTCACTTGAAATTCACTCAAATAACATGACTTCAACAAGTCAACAATAACACAGGTTGGCGCGTCTTACACCAATTGCGTGCGGTGCATCGGTCGTCTCAGCCACAGCTCAAAGAACGCCGGAATAAACCAATAGTAAGGCGGACATTCAATCTGTCCTGCCAAATACCAAATAATGTGTTCACGGACATAACAATTACAATGGCTAGCCTAATTTATACAAAGCTGGGTCAATTAACATTATTGTTTAAACCTTTCTACAATACGCCAGATGAAGCAAAGTCATCGGCTCAAACATTTAAGGAATTCGTATAAGCGAACGTTCCCTCATTCCTAAAAAGTGGCAAGAATAATAACAGGTGTTGACAGCTCCCATAGCTGCTCTCCAAAGCAAGGTTATTAATACCTGTGACCTTCAAAATTCCTAGGCTTGTGACATAAGTTAGCACACAAAAAAGTCAATAAAGTCGTCTCTCTCCTGTATCTCGGGTAAACCGGCTGTCAGCTGGTGCGCGCAAGCAAGTCCCATCGCTTCGCGTGCAGCTTTTAGCATGGCAATGATTAGTGTTTTAAAATGATCATTATAATCTTGTAGTAGCACGAATTCAAGTCCTGAAGTGCTCTGCAGATTATCTAAAAATGTCTCATCACTTCCCTAATAGTGTTCCTTGGGATAACATTCACTTCAAAAAGATATAACGTAGAATTAAACTCAAAGAGTACAAATAGTAAGATATCACACTCGCGCATCTAACTGCACTGACATTCAGAGGTATGTCACTCGTTCATTATACATGTAGGATTTGATAGGTGTTTTTCGGCACTCTCCACAACAAAAATTAAACATCTAACGTCTGCTGCGATGTTTGAAATGATACGAAGTTAGTTAGCCCATCAGTCTAACAGAATATGGGTTCGTTCATCTCGAACTTCACGTGGTAAAAAGTACTCAAAACATGTCAAATAAAGAGTACAAAAACGTTTCAGCAACGGTCGACCGAAAAATAATACGGGAATAAGCCCTCAAATTAAATAAGGGACCTGACTATAGGGTGTCCCCTAACTCTCTCAGAAGTCTACATCTCCTGTAGTTAAGATTCCGATTACATGACATAAGATACACTGAAATACATGTGAATTCGCACCTGCCGTATAGTACACGGAATTGTGGTGTCTAACAAAATATTGTCCCATTGCCAAAGAAAGAAAATACACACATTTCCTACCTAAGTTGTCAAATATCGTTGCGTTTCGGCTCAAAAATATGCATTCAACTACTACCTTAACCTGGACAAACTTCGTACAATAAGCTTACAAGACTCACGGTTACTTTATGCGGTAGATCACCTTCCAGAACTTCCATTGGAAGGGGTTATATGCTTCCAAGGTTCCAAGCATTATTATTGGAAAGGCTATGGATTTCAGCCTGTCCTCGTGGTCCTCTGTTAGCGTCTCGTACATGGTTTGTACTTGGTATTGTCGACTGGACAATTCCATGGTGCTGGCGTATTTCGTTGGTGTTCAACTTACATGATGAATTATACCATCACGATGCTCTCACAATACAGTTGCAGAAGTATTAGCACGTGGGGCGTTATGGTAAGCATTGTGGTTGACAAAATTCACCGATTCTAATAAAGAATAGGATTGTAAAATACACACTGGCTCTAGTATTTGCAGGTGATAAAAATGCTCTGCTTTACCTGCCACCGATTCTACTGTTACCAACACGTGGTAAACGCTCACAGATTTTACTAAGTCGAAATCACTAAAAATCTGGACAATCACTGACGCGTACGTGCGATAATTAGTTTTATCATCCTTAAATTTTATATTGGCACCCACTAGGCTATAACACGTCGTCGTAAGATGAATATTTCACGTCTTTAGAAAATGTTGCAATCGTCTGCCATCAGACGGTCTTCGTGGTTAGTGAAAAATTGTGAAATTATCGCAAACAAATCATATCTTCCACTAGCACGTAGCACTGGCCTTACTGGGCCTAAAATAATACTGTTCGTAGACTGAATTGTTGAGATCAGCTCGATGGCTGTAGATGACAGTCCTCCCAATTATGGGGTATACTTGCCTACAATGGCATTCGTCTTTTAAACGGACGATCAACACAAAGCGTCCAGCCTCAGCGGACTATCAAAACGGTGTGGTTCGTGCGTAGCACGGCTTTCTGACTCGAAGAAAGTAGTCTAGTTAAAATAGCGACTGCTTTCAGAATCTCCCGCGTGTCCGCGGTGAAAAATACCTTTACCTAAAATTGATTTACCATTTCCAGAAGGCATAGAAGATGACAAATTAAACAGAATTAATTATTGCAAGCTCCTGAGATATGTGGCATAAAAATAGTGAGTATTATATCTCTAGGAGGAAAATAAGCTGCCCTCTATGAAGTAAAAATACTGGATTGTTCATGAGGAAGCTTTAGGGTGTGTTTCGTAGAACTGAGATTGTAAAGTAAGTATGCTCTCAAAGAAATATTTGATACATGAGCCAAGGCGGACTCAATATTGCCAGAAAACTATCCCCGGTCTGCGAAATTGCATTGGTTGCCATAGTAACGTTGATCTGTTTCTCAGAGGGAACACAGTTATTCGGGAATATCTCCGAAACCGTTCATTTTAGGAACTTAAAAAGTGTGTTTCGGGGTCCCTACAGGACCTCCGCGTATTGTTTCTCGTATTTGGCGGCTTAAAATGAGCTAAATACGATCTTTGTACCGACTGTCCTTGCTCAATGCCAAATGGCCGAAAAAAGTCACTTACAAATTACATTTTCAAAAACTGTTTCTTAGTGAGCCTCTACATACTCGGATCAACCAACATGCAACATTAGCTTTCTAGGTCTAATGGTTTGAGCCCTGCGATGATGAGTCAATTTTGGATGTTCAGTGCCAGTAGGATAAATAAGGCGGTTCTGGGACAGGGGCTAATGCGCAAGATGGCAGCCGTGCGCAACTATCCTATGTTATTCTTATGGAGGGACAGTCAGAGCTGCGCCAGGGGCTAATGCGCAAGATGGCCGCCACGCCCTGAAACTGTCCATGGCGTCTGAGGGACAGGTCGGCCGTGTAGTTGCCAAATGGAATATTAATTATTATTATTATTATTACTATTAGGGTAATTATTGATTAATCATGTACAATCAAGACCAGTCTTATATTGACCACCTCGTGGTGTAGCGGTTAGTATTCTTGAAATTCACCACGGTGGCCTGGGTTCGATTCACGGCTCTGCCAAGAAATTTAATTACTGGTCTCACGAGTGGAACGGGGTACACTTAGTTTTGTGATGCAACAGTGAGAAAAGGCGGGTTTAATTCATAACTCTGCCATTCAGCCTAACCCAACTTCATTTGACCTCACCTATCATTACCTTAGTTCACCTAACCAAACATGTCCTCACCTAACCTAACTTCAAAGACAGAGCAAAATAAGTAAGAGCAAATGAGAGAGCACAACTAATAAACTTAGTTATAACCTAACCGAACCTAACCTAACATAACCTAACTTCAAAGACAGAGCAAAATAAAGTAAGAGCAAATGAGAGAGCACAAATAATAAACTTAGTTATAAACTAACCTAACCTAACCTAACCTAACCTAACCCACAAAAACCTCATTTCAAGATTTTAGATTTTACATTTTAACATTTAACATTTTAATATTTTAAATTTTTGATTTTATATTTTTTAGATTTTACATTTTTTGATTTTTTGTAATTTAAATTTTAGTTTTTTAGATTTTACATTTTCCGAAAAGAGTAAACTACAAGGTCACATACCTAACCTCACCAAACCTAACATCACCAAACCAAACTTTACCAAACCTAACTTAAGCTAATCCAAAGGCTAATGCACATACACAAAGTATATAAGAGCACATGCATCTATACTTATTGTGACACTGGTAGAGGTGAGAGATGAAAGTAGAAGGTGTTGAACAAAACCATTTACCCAGGCAGTTAAATAGTATGAACATAAGAGAATAACGAACTATGATACAAGAACACAGAGGTCACCTTTGATATATATATATATATATATATATATATATATATATATATATATATATATATATATAATTGACAATTAATAATATTAAATGCATTTACAAGACAGGAATAAAATTTAAAAGAAATTAGTTCTTGGCATAAACAGCTAATTGAATATAAGCAAGGAATCCCACCGATTGAGGAGGAAAAGGGTTGAATTAATTATATTAAATGAGCAAATGAAAAGTCAAAGACCAACAAAAATATCCAACGTTAAATACACAGATAAATTACCTTTAAAGGATACTCAAGGTATGAAACGAAAGTAGTTTAAGTTCAAATACGGTCTCAACTCAATGCAATCAATTAAGTTAGTTTTATTAACAGGAGCGAATTCAAGGTACGTGTGATCGCAATCAAATCCTAAAACATGTCTCTTTTAATGACAAGAAAACAAAAAACTATTGTTTTTACTGCAAGGAAGAAACGATAACAATCGCCTAGGTTGGCACCAGGCAACACATTACACAGAATAAAATAAGTGTCATAATCTTCGACACAAGTTACAGTGCCTATATGAGGCATACTAACAAGATACAAGGAGAAAAGAAAAATTTACATAAGATAATTAGGTTAAGAAAGTCCTTGCACTTGACCAAAATGAAGACTGAATTCTACATGGCTAGTAGCTCAGAAAATAAATTAAATAACCACATTCCCCCAAAAGATATATAGTAAGGAAATAGATAATTGGAAACTATTTTAAATATATCGACAGGTACCTTACCGTTACTCCGACCACGAGGCTAGACCAAAACACGATAGTGAACAACAGTCCGCCAACATAAAATAACACAAAGTTAAGAAATTACAATACGTCCAAGATAATAAAACATATCGATAGAAATAAAACAGCTTCCAAAATATCTCACAATATTTACCAACCTTTCCTAAAGCATACTGGTTGGGATACCAGAAAATATTATTACACCAGGTAAGTCAAAATATCTTCAGGGAGATGTCGGAAGTACTTCCTAATCAAGTTGTATATGAACATATTCCAGAATAGAGGCTATGTTATCCTTCAGGGCTAACCAGCCCGGTTTAATATCGGAGTTATAAATTTTGCATCTTGCTTGTAAGGATTCCAATAGAGAATCCTTTTCTTATTATCGCTGTATCCAAGGTAACAGCCTTTTGTTGACTTCGGCAGCCATCGGAGGAAATCGTAGATAGAGAATACAGCGCTCCAAGCGTCAAATCCAAAAGGAGTAGTACTAATATTCTCCGTCAGATGGCAGCATCCCGCAGCGACAAACGAGTTTCTATTCGTGCTCAACAGGTAGCGTGGCAAGTCTGTTTATCTCAAGCACAAGCATGACAGCTAGACCAACTTGTTTACATATTAGCAAGGATAAAGTTCACGTCAGGGAAATTAAAACGCGTCACTTATGCTAGTCTTATAGGCTACTGTACAACATGATCACTACCCCAACCGGGTATTTTTTTCATTTTGTTGTTTACACATTTGTCAATTTTCCAATTTCCCATTTTCAGTTTTTTTTAATGTCAGTCCTAAGTTTTTCAATTTCATAATATGGAAACATGGATTTTGCATTTTGTTGTTTACACATTTGTCAATTTCCCAATTTCCCATTTTCAGTTTTTTTTTATGTCAGTTTTAAGTTTTTTAATTTCATAATATGGAAACATGGATTTTGCATTTTGTTGTTTACACATTTATTAATTTCACAATTTCCCATTTACAGTTTTTCAAATGTCAGTTTAAAGTTTTTCAATTTCATGATGTAGAAACATGGATTTTCCAATTTGTTGTTTACACATTTGTCAATTTACCAAATTCTCATTTACAGTTTTTAAAATTTCAGTTTAAAGTTTTTTCTATTTTGTCACTATGGAAACATGGATTTTCCAATTTGTGTTTTACATGTTCATTTTGCAATATTTTTTTTAAATACATGTACACTATTTACACATAATACATGTTTATATTTATTCTTTTTTGTTATAAATTGTACAGTTGTTTTTATTTTGTTTTATATTTTATTTATTTTTGATTAAGAATACCATTTTTATTTTTTTATTTTATTTGTATTTTTTATTTTTGTAGGGCTATTGTTTTATTTCCTAAATTGTTTTGTTTTATGTATTTGCTAGTTGAAGGCAGAATATTTTGATATTCATAACTTAAATCGCTAAGCATGGTTAATGATAGAGTAATGACCATAGGCATGTGTACCTACACCATCAGCATCAATCACTCTTTTATCATCACCAGGACACAAAGCAATTTTGTTTAGTCTTATGGATGATATGTCATGTTGTTTAGAAGCGATAATGTTCGTGGGTATTCTTTTTACATTGTTTTTCATGACACAATCCCTATAATCTTGAAAGCTTATACAATTTTTGACAACACCTCTGCTAATACCTTTAATTTTTTTGATTTCTTTACCAATTATGACTAAAGCGCACATTTTAGCTCTAAGTCCAACAAATGCTTTTATAATTTGTCCACAAGCCTCGTCTTTAAATTTCCCCAACGTTTTCTTGTTTGATGTAGAGTAACATATGTGATTAGTAGGATAATCTGATGTGTCCAGGTGTTCAAGGAAATCCAACTTGTCTTGATATACATCTGGGGTGTTAACCAAATAAATGAACGAGTCGGTATCCATATACATGAGTTTAAGATTGTTCATTCCATAATAGGGTAGCAGGACATCATAGTGGTGGGAATACATTAGAGTTTTTGAAATATCCAGTATACACATTCCAATATATATAGGCTTATTGAATACAATGTTACGTTTAGCCATGTGGAAAACAGTTAGGTTAGGATCATAAATTGTTCTGTCAATAAATGTCGGCTTTGCTATTAGCTTTTCTGCCTTTTTGCTGTCAGTAAAAAGACGTACTGTACCCGTTTAAACCATTTGAGCTGCTTGTCGTATCCGAAGATCAACTGGATTTCAGAATCTCGAGGACCCCGGCTCATAACTTGGAAATCCTACCAACAATAGCTAAATGGGGGGGGGGTGCACACTTCCTAAGATCATGTTTTGGTAAAGCAAAATGGGTGGATTAACTGAATAAACGAAGAGCTCGAGAAACTTACTATTCTCGGTTAGGTGGGCGAAATTAGTGGTTAAATAAAACCTCAAATGCACCAAAACATAATCCTTCTCATAACTTAAATAAATCATCAAAACGCGGTTACAAAACTAACAAATAATTTTATTAATGAAGTGATAATAAATAAAATTAAATCAACAAATATCCCTATAATAATTACATATGATCCGCAAAAAGATTCTGCGTAAATCCAATAATAAAATGATAAAATTAAATCATCGTCCCTTGGACGTTAGAAGTACTCCACTTCTTATGAAAAAAATAAACTAATTATCAAACAGCTGTTAGCACAACAGCGCTAAAATTTACTCTTGTTCTCTAGTAATATATGAACAAATATCGGTATTAAAACAGCCAATGTCTTCCAATGGCATTTCTACTTATTATTACAAAACCATCCATTGGTAAAAATAATGGCAATTAATTTTATGTTGATCTTCCATAAGATCGCTTCTGTATAACAATAAACAACCTTACTGTATTTAAAGAACGTCGTCACGTTCTTTAAACGTCACTCCTATTAATGGTTTAAACGTTTAAAACTTTATAATAAATTAAACGAAAGTTTAATTGTCAACTAAGGTTCCCGAAATTATTTAATGATTAACAATAGAAATTATTATTAAAAATTTAATTAAAAGCTATTAATACTTCCAAAATATTAATTACGTTTGTAAAATGTTCGTTATTTAGATGTTTATTAATTATTAGAAATAATTATTAATCGTGTTAATTCAAATAATAAACCATATTATTATTATTGTCTTAGGATCAGTTGTTTGTCAAGAAAGTTGTTCAGTTAACTTTATTATATCGTTAAATTCTCCTAGTTATTAATAATATTATATTTAAATATTGTTAACAAAATGTCTTATGTTATTTACATCATTCGTGATGATTCTCAATCATCCAACCTCTTGTAAACTACTGACAATCCAAAATTTTTATGCTCTTAAATAAAGTGTCACTGTTACAAAATCATATCACATTGTTATCATAATATAGTTGTTTCGTTTCATAATTGGGCATACATACATAGCCGAACGGTTAAGTTAAGCTTATATAATTGATGTCTTATCCTTGATAATATCTTAATAATAATTAACAACATTGTTACTTTCAATCCGTTTCCAAAATATTTTCCGCCAATACAACTAATCAATTCAACTGAGAGTCGTTTCACAATAATACTGGACAACAAAGGTCTTACTTAAATCTTTACTGTAATATAACTAGTTATAATTTCCAAATAAACGCTCACAACGCGTATAATGACCTTCCCTTCTCTGATATACTGAACAAATTTCCACAGAACACGTAAACAACGACTTCTCTCAATTACATAGGTAAATTCCGTATAACATTTTTCTCAGCTTGTTATCAAACAAATATAGCTGCTATAATTCTTCACTTTGATCTCTTAATACAGTATTCTTCCGTAACAACATATTTAAATTGCATATAATGCCTTGCTTTCATAATATATTTATATATAATAATTACAGCGTATAACTCTTTCAGATGTTGTGATAATACATAATAGTCGACTCTAATAAACAGTGATGACGTAATGGTTTACTAGTATAAGTTACTCTAGATGTCAAATAATTGTTGTTAACATTTAATAAATATAAACATTCGTTACTTCTCTCTGGTCTTTCCAAAATATTGCGTTAATGCAATCAATAGTCTATAACAATCTCTAAGAGTGTTGCAAAAATTTCGTAGAATACTCAAAACGTGTTGATTTGTCTAAGCAGATAAGATCTTTCAAAATAAAATAATTTATCCACTGACAAATTATTATTAATAATGACTGGCTAAAGTGGAATGTCCAAATAATATTTCATCCTTCCACCAATCCAAAATGTTCGATTGAATAATTACTTGAGCAGCATCAGACTCGAAGTTAACTATAACACAATAACTATATTTCCAAAATGAAGGATAACTGTTCCTAAGATTTGCAATAAAATCTTGGAAATGTCCAAATAATAATTCATTTCCAAATAAATATCCTTTTCATAGTCTGAGTTGCTTGGGTAAATTAATATCATATTCCAAAATGCTTAATAAAATTCAATAAAATTCGATAAAATTCAATAAAATTCCCAAAGAATTCATAGATCGAAATAAATTCGAAAAACGAAATCATTTATAAAATGAGCTTAAATCTCGAAACCTATAAGTAAAAAATCCAAATGCTAATATCCAAAATCTCACTAAAAGAAATTTAATATTTAAATATCCAACGTTGATAAATAATTTCTGGGCCTAAACTATATCACACACAATAAAAATGGTTTAGCATTGAAATAGTGCCATACTCTCTGATATTCTACTCTACAACTAACTACAAAAAGAACCAACAACTACGAACGAAGCTTTCTGTCACTACCTTGCGATGACATTTGTAGAAATAGTGTGGAGAAAGTTACTGACGACACCAGTAATTCCACACTTGATAATCTTCATCCTCTTCCTCCGAAAATCTGCCTCATCACGACTCGAACCCTGATCTCTGATCGTTAATCTCCCTGGCTGGTTTCGAACACGGACCTCGCCTCGATCAGCAATACCGCATGAACCTCCCAGTCTCGAAGTGCTATGAACTGCTTCAGTTCGGGTTTGATAGTATCTAGCCATGACGCGATAATCAAGTTCCATCTCGGAATGTTGGACTGTAGCTGCGCAATCGTTACACCACATCTTATAATTTTAAGATTAATGTCGGTTGCCTGATATTCTAGACTGACTATGTAACATCACGTTCCCTGCGCATAACTTGGCTTAGTTCATGATCACAAATGCGTTAAACACAATGGTAACTATTCCCCTTAACGCTTGCATATCGAACACTTCGATAAAAAGCTTATCATTGAGCAGAGACTTGCTATACTTGAGTGCTGCTGTCCTTCAAATGTATTGGAACAGACATAACGGGCCATCTCCTCCGCGCCTGTTATGCTGGCACGCACAGAGTGAAACGTGCTTATATAATGTGCATGCTTTCAACAAACAAAACTATCTTATTCCTTCAAATGTCGTCTCTAAACTTTCACGAAATGTACACACGATGTTTCTCTTAAGTTTAGTGGAACTCTCGATACTAGTTTCACACGACAACTGATATTATGACGATATTCTATATCCCACATCTTCAGCGGACATCTCATGTTAAATTTTGACCGACGGGACCGACCTCCTCGCCGGCAAACTATGTTCGCGTGAGACCCCTATCTTGCACACGCTAGTTTCAGGAACTCAAATGTCGCAGGTCTGTTCCCTAGCACCGCTTCAACACAAAGACCTCGATTTGATGCGCGTCACCATGCTCGTCAAAACCAATCGACTGGCGCGTCATGAGAAAAGAGCGGTAAATCATTCATTACTGATATCTTTCTACAGGAGTATTAAACTTCCTTCTCTGGGTGACTATCATAAATCCTTTTAATTAAGATCTTTTCTCAATAGTTTCAAATGTGCAGATTCTCTCTTCTTTAATAAATGACAGTATATAAATCGACGAAGCTTCTCATCAAGCGCGCTCATTTTCTCCTTCCTCCTTGTTTCTAGAAATTGGATTAGCCAATCAACGCATTTCTCTTCGAACTCTGCATGTTGCTATGAGCGGCCAAGAGAAAATACAACGCAGCATTGCCCATCGGCGGCTTCCATCGCCATTTTGCTGTCGTCAAACTCAATCTGAAGCTTCCTCTCCCTTTTAAAATTTTAAATATATCGTAATTCCTCCAAAAATACTGCAATCTTCTCCAAATTTGACCAAAACATCCTGAATAGCATCCTGTCCATCCTGAATCATTTATAATTCTAGTTGATTTTCCCCTTAACGCTTGAATCAAAGCGTGACCAATTCTTTTATTCGGGTTCCATAAAACAATCCTCGAAATAGAATTCTAAATTCATCTGTTAATCCAATGTCTCATAAAACTTCTTCATCTTGGTATTAAATCTACCATATCTTTCTCTAGATTTGTCATCTCCTCATCTCTATTCTTCTGGTTCTTCTCTGTCCTTAGTTTGGAAAAAAAATCTCATTATTCATGGCATTGTGATATGACAAGTGATCTTCATATAATTGCGCTTAGTAATTGGAGTTTTTTTTGTTCAGGGGCTGTTTCTTCAGCTCTTCCCTGTTGACTAGTGCCTGGTTTAGGGTCAACTTCACTCCTGTTGTTATTTCTGGAATCTCGAGTTGTATTTCCCTGGTCAGCGTTTCTAATGTACTCCTGACCTTCACGATACCTCTCATTATACTGCTGTCTAGACAATACATCATCATTATAGATTTTATTGCGGCTATAACCTCTATTGTTTCGATTATTCTGACCATTTCGTTGGAGTTGTAGTTCCTATAATTGTTATTATTATAGTTATTGTTGTTGTGGAAATAACCTGTCCTTCTGTTATTTTCTCCATTTCTACGTTCCTCTTGCTGATAAGGTCTACCTTCTCTGAATCGGCGGTATCTTGGTTCATACCGTCTATCTCTAAACTAATTGTTCCTATCAGGACCTGGTCTATTTTGAACTTGATTCGTTACTTCTTCTGTTTGTTGGGTCTGAACTATAACTATCGTATTCACCTCTCTACTATCCTGCCTGTTTCTAGGAATTACATTAGGCATGGACCTTTTGTAGTCAAGTCTATGAAGTAATTCATCCATCTTGGCAAGATCATTGACTCCTGACGATATTAAATTACGTCTGACAACGACCGGAATTTGCCTAGAAATAGCTTCTATTAATTCCGTTTTTGTCAAAGGGGGTTGAAGGTAACGTAGTTTCGCTAACTGCATGTTAAAGAAGTCAGCGTACCTAGTTGGGAGAGTACCTATGTATTTCTTAGAGTAAACCTCCGCTCTCAAATCTTGCTGTCTTTCCACACTCCAATATATTTTGATTAGAGCTTCGGCAAATTCCTCAAAGTTTCCGAACGTATACCTGAATGCACGATACCACTCCAAAGGTGATCCCTCGAGATAGTGTTCCACGATACGCATTTCTCTATCTGAGTTGCCTAGATGCAAAACTGTCCATGTCCATTTTTCAAAAAAATATGAGTTGGCAGCACTGGAGTGTAGAGCTAGACTTATTACACAAGCCTGAAATGCTATTTATGCTCAAACCTGTCCATGTCCTATGAATACCAGCTCTCGAAAAGTGTGGTTGGATTCAAAACTGTCCATGTCCATACGTAAGTGAGGCTCAAAACTTGCCTTGTCCCTTTCCACCAATCGCAATGAAGATTGAAGTCAGATGACTAATACAAGATGGCCGTCTTATATATGTAAACATTGAGCCCTTGTGTGTGTTTTAAAGTTTAATCTGAAAGTTATACGTACTTTTTTCGTCACAATAAATATGAAACATGTCAGTAATGTTGATCAAGGCCTTGCGGAAACAACACCTGACCGTTCTAGGAAGCGAGTACGCCGTAAAGATCAGTGAAGCAAGTTGTTTCTATTCATTGCTGAAGGAAATGCGAGACAATTTCTGCCCATGTCTTTCGACTGCCAAAGGAATTAAAATATCTGATCAGAGTGTCTATTACAGTAGGCAATTATACCTATACATTCTTGCTATTGTAGTATGTTCCTCTAAATAAAGGTTAACCACTAATAATATCTTCATGTACACAAGGCTTGAGAACGCAGTTAAGAGAGGGTCAAATGAAATATGCTCAGCTCTCTACCACTGTTTATGCCATACAGACATGAGCAACATACAAACTTTGGGCTTAAAAAACACAATAGTTGTCTAGATGCTGTGTCACTGGATGTACAAACACGCAACAAGCGGCAACAAAATAGAAGTGAATTATCCCATTACTGGATATTCATTCATGCCTTCCGATAGAATGATTGGGCTCATCAAAAGGCAACTGCGGAAACGAGAAATGATAGTTTCAACCAAAGCATCTTGGAAGAGTGTAGGACCCTCCACAAACTAGGGAGAGACTGGGAGATAACTGACTGGAAAGGGCCATTCAAAACGCCATCCAATCCGCAGTATCGTTCCCCTTCCAGATAACAAAAGTAAAAAGAGTCATCATCATCATCATCATCCGTAATTCACAGAATGTAATTCACATCCAAGGGGAGCCTAATTATAGGTCTGACATCAATGAACCAATGGGTGTATGCAAACGGGGAATACACTATAAACAGGTAAACCCGGACTGCTTAACAAACTCTCCAGCGACCATTAATGAAAAATAACTGGAAAATGTTTCAAATCTCCTCGAGAAACACTATCGTGAGTCCTGGAGGGAGATTAACTCTGTGTTATAGTACATGAACTTATCAGGCTAGCAGGAGAGGATCAAGACATTGTTCCAGGTATGATGTACTAAGTGCGTGGCAGATTGTCAGATATTACACCATGTACGTTTTAAAAAAATGCACAAATTTAGATTTATGTTCATTCCATAAATTAAAAATTGAATACAAAAATTTAGATTTATGATCATCACATGTCTTCTCTTCACATAGTCTCTAGTCTGTTTCAAAACTGTCCATGTCCATTACAGTTGCATGCAAAAGTGTCCATCGGCAAAATGAGATGCAAAAGTGTCCATGTCCATTTTTATTTTGCTTATATCTTGCAAGTATTTCGTTCCTGACTTTTTGTCAATAGCTCAAGCAGATTTGTACTAATTCATACTTATTTTTATGATAAACAGTGCAGGCTTCTCACCAATCCACCCAGTAAAAACACATTTTCCACTTTTTCTCAAAACCAGTTATGGAGGACATGGACACTTTTGCATCTAGGCGACTCATCTTGAGATATATGATTTTCAAAGAAATAATCACGGAGATGCCTAACGAACTCAATTGGTGTAAGACCATCTTTATCATTATATTTTCGTGGTTTTTATTCAAAATTTCTAATGATAGTGACATTAGATGCTCTGTTCGAAGGGTATACCTGTCTTAGACTTCCTACCCCTAAATCATTCTCTCCTATTTCTAGATCTTGTTGCATCGAAAGTCCTATCGGTGTCTGTTTCGCCCTAACATCTCTAATTCCATCTTCTAATCGTGTCATCCTAGCTTGATCTGTTTCCTTTACTTCGTTTTCGGTCTCGAACTGATTTCCTATGCATTCCTGAATATCCTTCCTTAGTTCGTCCTTTAATGAAATCTTAATAGCTTCTGCCGTTAATGCATCGCCTAAGTTAATATTTTGAATGCTCCTTTTAATTTCCTCAAGCTCAGTTAACCACCTTTCCCTATCGGCCATCAAGTCATTATCCATTCGATTCACTTTATCTCCTAAAGACTTGGTTTCATTCATTTCTCTATCGAGATCTGCTCTAACTCCTGACATATCATCACTTTGAGTTTTCTGTACAAGATTGATTCTTTTAATTAAATCCTCCCATTCATCAGAAACATCCTTGTTTAATCTAGCTTCAGTTGAAACTATCTTGGTTTCCATATCACGTTTGATGCTTGAAACATGATCGGAAATGAGTTTCTTCCAATCAGCCTTCAACGCTTCCAAACTTTTTTGACAATATTCTCCACATCTACATCAATTCCATCTTTCAACAATTTACTGTGATCCTGTACTTGTGTTTTCAAACTGTCAACAACTGTTTTAAGTTCTGTTAACCTCATGTTAGTTTGCGATGTGTTTCCCTCAGCTTGTTGTTTATTGAATTCCCATTCCTTTCTGATTTCAGTCTGGAAATTCTCATTACTCGTTTCTAATTCTTTAAACTTGTTTTGCATGTTAGAATCAATTACACCTAACCTAGATTGAACTTGTTCCGTGTTAGACTCTATTGTGCTTAATCTAGATTGAACTTGTTCTGTGTTAGACTCTACACTACCTAGTCTAGTTTGTACATCGATGGTGTTTTTCTGAATTTTAATAATTCTTGCTTTGAGTAATACAACCTCATCTTAAGCCTTTCTAACATTTCCCTGCATCTTGTCAACATTACCCTGTATCTTGTCAACATTTTCCTGCAACTTGTCAACATTACCCTGTATCTTGTCAACATTTTCCTGTATCTTGTCGACTGTGTTTGTGACTTGTGTAGAACTAACTTGCAATTTATTAACATCGCTGCTAACGGAAGTAGCACTACTTTGTAATTTCTCCAAAGACTCTTGTAATTCATCTAGATCTTCTTTAATACTGTCTTTAACACTTTCTTTTACAGTGTCAGCAATGTTTTCTACTATAGTGCCCTAACGCTTTCTTTAACAGGATCTACTTCTGTTTTAACGCTTTCAATTACAGATTCTTTAATAGTGTCCCTATTCTTTTCTGCTTCTTCCCTAACAGACTTAAATATCATTTCAGCGTCCTGTTTAACACTATTAAAACCTTTCTGGGTGTACGTGCGAACACCTTCCACATCCTTTGTCAGATTGTCCATCTTATTTTGGACATATGAAAACATCTTATATACCTCTTCAATCTTCATTGCCATTGCAACAATTACAAATATTTCAACTACTACGGGAACATGATATACACTGCAGAACTAGAATTCCATAGAGCAACCATTTTCAACTTAATATTTGGGAATATTATTGTTTACAAGACTTATACTAATCCCTAGATTAATTATTTTAATGATTCACTTACATTATGAAGTCCTAATTCTATTACTATTAATTAATTTTAATCCTTTACGTTTCATGACTGTGACTGAAATGTCAACAACCGGATTATCAAACAAACAGATTTAGATTATACGTCAGCTTTCTGTTTCTCGAATTATTCTTCCTTACTCAGTATTTCATTC
Organism: Meconema thalassinum; assembly: GCA_946902985.2. Lineage (NCBI taxonomy): Eukaryota > Metazoa > Arthropoda > Insecta > Orthoptera > Tettigoniidae > Meconema > Meconema thalassinum. Next base: position 153,119,517 of record OX336397.1, read on the forward strand.
AATCTAATCTTCCAAAATTAAAACAATTGCACCCAATCACGCCCAATTAAGCCTCAACAAGCCTAATCGTGCCTGACATCACGAAATACGTCGCTACGAACCAGAGTTCGAGCCTAGACGTTGGACTGCCATTTAATGTGTACCCGTTTAAACCATTTGAGCTGCTTGTCGTATCCGAATATCAACTGGATTGCAGATCGCAAGGTCCCCGGCTCATAAACCTGGAAATCCTACCAACAATAGCTAAATAGGGGGGGGGGGGGTGCACACTTCCTAAGATCATGTTTTTGTAAAGCAAAATGGGTGGATTAACTGAATAAACGAAGAGCTCGAGAAATTTACTATTCTCGGTTAAGCGGGCGAAATTAGTGGTTCAATAAAACCTCAAATGCACCAAAACACAATCCTTCTTCATAACTTAAATAAATCATCAAAACGCGGTTACAAAACTAACAAATAATTTTATTAATGAAGTGATAATCAATACAATTAAATCAACAAATATCCCTATAATAATTACATATGATCCGCAAAATGATTCTGTGTAAATACAATAATCAAATGATAAAATTAAATCATCGTCCCTTGGACGTAAGAAGTACTCCACTTCGTATGAAAAAATAAACAAATTATCAAACAGCTGTTAGCACAACAGCGCTTAAATTTACTCTTGTTCTCTAGTAATGTATGAACAAATATCGGTATTAATACAGCCAATGTCTTCCAATGACATTTCTACTTATTATTACAAAACCATCCATTGGTAAAAACAATGGCAATTAATTTTATGTTGATCTTCCATAAGATCGCTTCTGTACAACAATAAACAACCTTACTGTATTTAAAGAACGTCGCCACGTTCTTTAAACGTCACTCCTATTAATGGTTTAAACGTTTAAAAACTTTATAATAAATTAAACCAAAATTTAATTGTCAACTAAGATTCCCGAAATTATTTAATGATTAACAATAGAAATTATTATTAAAAATTTAATTAAAAGCTATTAATACTTCCAAAATATTAATTAAGTTTGTAAAATGTTCGTTATTTAGATGTTTATTAATTATTAGAAATAATTATTAATCGTGTTAATTCAAATAATAAACCATATTATTATTATTGTTTTAGGATCAGTTGTTTGTCAAGAAAGTTATTCAGTTAACTTTATTATATCGTTAAATTCTCCTAGTTATTAATAATATTATATTTAAATATTGTTAACAAAATGTCTTATGTTATTTACATCATTCGTGATGATTCTCAATCATCCAACCTCTTGTCAAGTACTGACAATCCAAAATTTTTATGCTCTTAAATAAAGTGTCACTGTTACAAAATCATATCACATTGTTATCATAATATAGTTGTTTCGTTTCATAATTGGGCATACATACATAGCCGAACGGTTAAGTTAAGCTTATATAATTGATGTCCTATCCTTGATAATATCTTAATAATAATTAACAGCATTGTTACTTTCAATCCGTTTCCAAAATATTTTCCGCCAATACAACTAATTAATTCAACTGAGAGTCGTTTCACATTAATACTGGTCAACAAAGGTCTTACTTAAATCTTTACTGTAATATAATTAGTTATAATTTCCAAATAAACGCTCAGAACGCGTATAATGACCTTCCCTTCTCTGATATACTGAACAAGTATCCACAGAACACGTAAACGACGACTTCTCTCAATTACACAGGTAAATTCCGTATAACATTTTTCTCAGCTTGTTATCAAACAAATATGACTGCTATAATTCTTCACTTCGATCTCTTAATGCAGTATTCTGCCGTAACAACTTATTTAAATTGCATATAATGCCTTGCTTTCATAATATATTTATATATAATAATTACAGCGTATAACTCTTTCAGATGTTGTGATAATACATAATAGTCGACTCTAATAAACAGTGATGACGTAATGGTTTACTAGTATAAGTTACTCTAGATGTCAAATAATTGTTAACATTTAATAAATATAAACATTCGTTACTTCTCTCTGGTCTTTCCAAAATATTGCGTTAATGCTATCAATAGTCAATAGCAATCTCTAAGAGTGTTGCAAAAATGTCGTAGAATACTCAAACGTGTTGATTTGTCTAAGCAGATAAGATCTTTCAAAATAAAATAATTTATCCACTGACAAATTATTATTAATAATGACTGGCTAAAGTGGAATGTCCAAATAATATTTCACCCTTCCACCAATCCAAAATGTTCGATTGAATAATTACTTGAGCAGCATCAGACTCGAAGTTAACTATAACACAATAACTATATTTCCAAAATGAAGGATAACTTTTCCTAAGATTTGCAATAAAATCTTGGAAATGTCCAAATAATAATTCATTTCCAAATAAATATCCTTTTCATAGTCTGAGTTGCTTGGGTAAATTAATATCATATTCCAAAATGCTGAATAAAATTCAATAAAATTCGATAAAATTCAATAAAATTCCCAAGGAATTCATGGATCGAACTAAATTCGAAAAACGAAATCATTTATAAAATGAGCTTAAATCTCGAAACCTATAAGTCAAAAATCCAAATGCTAATAACCAAAATCTCACGAAAAGAAATTTAATATTTAAATATCCAACGTTGATAAATAATTTCTGGGCCTAAACTATATCACACACAATAAAAATGGTTTAGCGTTGAAATGGTGCCATGCTCTCTGATATTCTACTCTACAACTAACTACAAAAAGAACCAACAACTATGAACGAAGATTTCTGTCTCTACCTTGCGTTGACATCTTGTAGAAATAGTGTGGAGAAAATTACTGACGACACCAGTTATTTCTCACTTGATAATCTTCATCCTCATCCTCCGAAAACCTGCCTCATCACGACTCGAACCTTGATCTCCGATCGTTAATCTCCCTGGCTGGTTTCGAACACGGACCTCGCCTTGATCAGCAATACCGCAAGAACCACCCAGTCTCGAAGTGCGATGAACTGCTTCAGTTCGGGTTTGATAGTATTTAGCCATGACGCGATAATCAAGTTCCATCACGGAATGTTGGACTGTAGCTGCGCAATCGTTACACCACATCTTATAATTTTAAGATTAATGTCTGTTGCCTGATATTCTAGACTGACAATGTAACATCACGTTCCCTCCGCATAACTTGGCTTAGTTCATGATCACAAATGCGTTAAACACAATGTTAACTATTCCCCATAACGATTGCATATCGAACACTTCGATAAAAAGCTTATCATTGAGCAGAGACTTGCTATACTTGAGTGCTGCTGTCCTTCAAATGTATTGGAACAGACATATAACGGGCCATCCCCTTCACGCCAGTAATGCTTGCACGCACAAAGTGAAACGTGCTTATATAATGTGTATGCTTTCAACAAAGAAAACTATCTTATTCTTTCAAATGTCGTCTCTAAACTTTCACGAAATGTACACACGATGTTTCTCTTATGTTTAGTCGAACTCTCGATACTAGTTTCACACAAGAACTGATATTTTGACGATATTCTGTTTCCCACATCTTCAGCGGACTTCTCATGTTAAATTTTGACCGACGGGACCGACCTCCTCGCCGACAAACTATGTTCGCGTGAGTCCCCTATCTTGCACACGCTAGTTTCAGGAACTCAAATGTCGCAGGTCTGTTCCCTAGCACCGCTTCAACACAAATACCTCGATTTGATGCGCGTCACCACGCTCGTCAAAACCAATCGACTGGCGCGGCATGAGAAAAGAGCGGTAAATCATTCATTACTTATATCTTTCTACAGAAGTATTAAACTTCCTTCTCTGGGTGACTATCATAAATCCTTTTAATTTAGATCTTTTCTCAATAGTTTCAAATGTGCAGATTCTCTCTTCTTTAATAAATGACAGTATATAAATCGAAGAAGCTTCTCATCATGCGTGCTCATTTTCTCCTTCCTCCTTGTTTCTAGAAATTGGATTAGCCAATCAACGCATTTCTCTTCGAACTCTGCATGTTGCTATGAGCGGCCAAGCGAAAATACAACGCAGCATTGCCCATAGGCGGCTTCCATCGCCATTTTGCTGTCGTCAAACACAATCTGAAGCTTCCTCGCATAATAAAATTTAAAAAATATCGTAATTCCTCCTAAAATACTGCCATCTTCTCCAAACTTCACCAAAACATCCTGAATAGCATCCTGTCCATGCTGAATCATTTAGAATTCGAGTTCAGTACTGCCCCCGTAAATTGAATTATATTGAGACCACGGTGGCTGTATTGGAAAATATGAAGAAAGTTATGGCTGTCATAGTTGTGACGTGGATATTCATGACGTAAGCACGGATGACGCAGACTTCATGCAAGTAGGCTGCTTGAGCTGAGATTCTTGGTGACGTCATGATTTTGTTCGAGAAAGATCTGAGATTTACGACGCAGTCGCAGGGAAACGTGGAATTGTGCTGAGGAAGAAGTTACGCGATTGGAGGAAACGGCTCGAACCAATGAACGATAGTTAGGAGGGAGACGGAGATTACTGAAACTATCATATTTAATTACCTTTGGCATGCAGAATTGTGGAAAACTATTTTCAGGTATGGCATTGATTTGAAATTTTGAAGAAATTAATTTTGAGTTTTTGAAATTTGAGAATCCGTCATGTATAGCCAAAGTTAGAACTTCTAGCTATGACGGAGAAACAAGCTATGGAAGGGATGGATACTCCCCTTAAGAAGTTGATGAAAGGTCTTGCACAGCAGAGAGAAGCTCATATCGCATATATATCGCATATCACATATATATCTCATACCGCATATATATTTCTGAGGTCATATAGTCGTTTTCGAGTGAATAAGTGAAACAAGTCGTCTTTAGCGCGTGTGGTATAGCCAACCGCATCGAACGAGCTTCGAGCGTGCCGCAGTTCCATTTTACGGTGTTTGAAACTAGGCGAAGTTGAAACGCACACATTTTCAAGTCTACAAGATAATATATCATGAGTTGACTAATGCCTTTAAGCTAATTCTATTGTGCAGTACTATATTAAAGTGTGTAGAAAGATTGAACATTTTCAAGATTCTAATTTGAAAGATATTGGCATTTTTAGACGGCAGACAAAAGTGATTTTCTCGCCACCTGAGAAGCACTTTTAAAATATCACATTCTACGCTACGGCTGACACTGGTATTGCAACCGTGCTACTTCATATTGCTTTTGATGATATAACGCTGCATTCTAACATGGAACAGTATAATATGGCAGTTCTTTCAACTATTGTAACGGAAATGGTGATGGAAGGCTAAGGACTTTAATGCAATTGGGACATATATCGATGGAATGAAATAGCAGCATGGAACTTCGCTAATCGTCTTTCTACAAAAGCGAGCATGTAGTGAACATCCAACTACACTCATGCATCGTTGTCCAACGCTGAATTATATCAAATGGCAGTGGAAACGTATTCATACTCCACAACTATGAATATTTCTGCGGAAATAACTGCAATAAACTTCATGGCGAATTACTACCAGAACTTCAGGGAACTATCAAGAGAGGCCAGGGTGGACCCGGCTCACAAAGAAGAGTTTTGCCAGAAGGATGTCTATTGTCTACAAGGAGCAGTGCAATTTCCGGAGGAGGAAGCAGTTCTATTCTCCGAGGGCGCTGGTTCCGGGTTCGAGGTCGGAGCACATCTTTTTGGTGAAATGGAACCATCACCAGTCTTCTTTGGAAGATTTTCCTCTAGAACTTCAATCAACAGATAAGGTAGTCGTGAACGTTTCTTGTTTTATTTGAGTCATTTAGCGATATCTGAGCAACCATTTTTCTCATATTTTTGTCCCACATATATTATGCCCCATATTCTTGCTTGATAATTCTGTACTCAGTACACTTCGATGATTTATGCCTTTTTCTACGATTTATTAAGACATTGTTATGTCACTGGCATAGTTACAATATTTTGGATCAGTTGAGACTGATAATATATTCTTTCAGTAATTTGCATATTTTTGTAGTCACGATTTGACTGTAAAGTTAATGATTTTCTTTGGCAGATTTGAATTCAGACAGCGTGTCACTTTATTAAAGTAATTCTCTTCAGTAAATTACTTTGACCAATTTTCTGTCATCCTCAAGAAAGAAGAATAATTAAAAGATTTTAGAGCGTTAAAATCTATTTCTGTATCGACGATCTTGGAAATACTAGTCGTTTTATGAACATGATTGCAACATAGACATTTATCGTCAGTTCTGAAATTACCATTGCATTATAGACAATTTTATGAAATATGAACTTTGATTACGATTTATTGAATACACTATAGTAATGGACTTTTGATAGGAATTTTTCTCAATTCTAGATTGGAACAATAATGTTTGCATTCCAAAGTCTAATTGTATTCTATTCGACTATTTATGCAGTTTAGATGAACTTTGTTTGAAAATAGTATTTTTATACTACGATACTTAGGAGATATTAATCTCGATTTTGATAGACCAGAGAGGCGTGTCTAATCGTATTTGCTATTAAATTTATTTGTGATTGGCAAATTTTTAATTCATATCAATTCATGAATGAAACCCACAAAGGTTAAATAAATAACAGTTTTGAAACAATTAATGAATATAAGAATTTTTGAAGTGGAACTATGGATGTATAATCGTTAGTTCAGTGGACATGTAGAAGTCGCTGATTAATGCCCTTGAATAAGTGAAGGAGATTCCCACAGTAATATTAATGAAGTTGATGAGATTATAAGTGGAGGTTTTGTGTATGGATTGTGGAAGATTTTTATGCCATATATATGGAAATATATGATGAATTCTGGGCCTATTTTATGCAATTTGTGCGTTTGAGCGAAGTATTTTTCCGCTGAGTTTATTGTCCAGGTCCTTTGAAGATTAATCATGTGAAATTACTGTTAAAATTAACAAGAGTGTTAAATAATTTGAGATAACGATTTTGAATGGAGGTTACCGTCACAAATAATAATAATAATAATTATTAAAACTTATCAAACCTGAATATAAGCATAAATATAACTAACCTTCATTGGTCGATTATATTAACCTGATTTGAGTAATTATCAACCGGATAAACGTGTGGTTTAATGTATTTCTAAAATCAATAATATAAATATTGTAAATAAATTGTGTAAATATCTTTAACAATAATGGAAATGAAAGGAATTAAGAGAGGCGTGTATAGATTTTTCAATTGTCATTTGACAATACTATAAACAATTTGTAATTGTTATAAACAATTAATGAGCATTTGTTATAAACATTAAGAGTTTTGTTAATATACTCTAAAGAACGATAATTAAACATATGGATTATGTAATTAAACAAGTTTTGGGATTATTAGAGTAATCCAGTAACATGTGATTGAAGCATTTAAAAGATTTGCGTGATAATATTTGAGTTGAGTTGAGGACATTTAAAGTGTTTGAAAAGGAGCTAGGCTCTGATGTCACGAGCATATGCTAAGGTTAGCTGGACAGGTGGGTCCGTTTGACGACGTGGGCATGCGACATAATGTAGGGTGGATCGCAGCTGGCCTGACAACTGTATGTTAGAGGCCAAGGTCGGCCACGTAACAGGCTTGCAGTTATAAATAAAGTGTGATGTTTATGAAAGAGGAAAACAATTGCTACATGTCTCGTTCCAATTCCCGCATCCATTCCAAGTGTATTACTATTATTACGTTCTTTATAAGCAAGTGAAAGATAAAATTTTGTATGTAACGTTTACAAGTCCTACAGGAGGACATGATTATATTGACAATGGCTTCTGATTGCCACGTGTATTTTGTTGATTTTTTGTTAAAGTCATTCCCTTTATGTGAAATAAATTATTGTACAGTTTAAAGTTTCTTGTTTCCGTCTTGGTTCATTTTAAATATCATGGTGGAGGTTATTGTGTGGGCATACTTTAAGTGATCCAGTTGGCAACCCATACCCGAGATTAATTTAAAGAGGTAAGTAAAGGTAAGTATGAACCCCCGTATATTTTGGTGTGTTCCACAATAATTTCTTGTTAACTGCTGTGCTCTAATCTCGATAGTATCTGTCAGTGCCATTTTCATTGATGAAGCTGTGCCGGTGCGTTTGATTATTGGCAATCCGATTGAGGGGGCGGATATCTGACAGCCTACTATCCGGATTTACGGGGACAGTAGGATTGGCGCCACAATTTCGTGGGGCACGATCAGCTCGATTGGCTCGATTGGCACGTTCAACAAAACTGGATTACCAGGTTGAACGGCAGTAGAATTGACACGTTCGATCAGCAAAACATTGGATTACCAAGTTATTGCAGTAGAATTGGCACCGCAATTTTGTGGAGTGCTCGAATAACATTGGATTACCAAGTTATCGATGTCAATGGGATTGTGAAGACTCAAATAAAGAGGTTGATTCTGTGTTAGATGTCTTGGCCAATTGTAGAATTTGAGAGTGTGATTATATAGGGATTAAATGTTGTGTTGTATTAGGAAAATTACACTCAGAAAAGATCAGATCTTATACAACTTGAGAGAGGTTAAATAGGCTGGAAACTTAGAAAAATCGCCTATGATCTGGAATCTTATTTTATTTGACCGGCTCATGACATGTTTCGTCATATTAAAGATAAAATTAAACTATTTGGATTGTAAATGTAAAATTATTTGTGTTAGGATATTTTAAAATGAACCAAAGAAATTTGAACATGTGCTTGAGTTTATTTCAACATGAAGTGTCTACGAAGGTTAATTATAAGGTAATTATAAGTTAGATTTAAGACAGAAAATTGCTCAAACTTATATATGGTGAAAAATGTTGCTCAGATGTTGTTATTTTGCTCTGTTTGATGTATGTCCCTAAAGCAGTCTATTTTTGAATAATATTGAAATGGCAGATGAGAGTATGAGGAAAATGTTGGAGGAGATGTCCAACAATTTGTCTATTAGGCTGGATGAAAGCATGAAGGAGATGGAAGCTAGGAATGCTAGTCGAACAAAGCAGATGATGGAGGAGAATGCTAGTAATTTGTCTACTAGGATGGATGAAAGTTTGAAAGTTATTCAGACCAGTTCTGCAAACTTAGAAAATGATATGTCGCGTTTACAGATCAGTACCCAGGGAATCGAGAATGCTGTAGGTGACATTCATAAAGATGTTTCTGATGTTAAGACTGATGTTTCTAAGGTACAGAAAGATCTTACTATGTTGAATCTTGATGTTGCCAATGTCCGGGGTGATATTTCATGTGCTAGAGCAGAAGTAATTGTTGTTAGGAACGATGTTGCTACTGTACAAGATAAAGTAGAAGAGGTTCAAAGAGAGATTCAAAATGTTCGAACCGATGTGTCAAATGTTCAAGTAGACATTAATAACATTCATTCCGATGTAAATGAGATGCAAAGCGATATAACTAAGATACAAGTAGAAGTTAACACTGTTTTTGTAGACATTGCTAAAGTTCAAACTGATGTTAATAAAGTTAGAGAAGAAATTGAAACTTCAAAAACACTTTGTACTCGTAACATTAGTGCATTAACAACTAGGTTAGTTGACGAGTCTGTTAGGACAACAGCTTCTTTAGCAGGTTTAAAGTATGATGTAGAGGTCATGAGAACCCAAGTCTTAGATCATAATCGTTTACTTAAGGAAGACATTGAAGTAGATATTGCGGAAATGTTAACTGCAAATGTAACGGTGTGGAAAGATGAATGGAATAGGTCAAGTGGGGAACATGTAACTCAGATTCAGGAACGAATTTAAAGAAAACTTGCCAGTACACAAGTAGACATTAATAATGAAGTAGTTCAAATTAGGAAAGATTTGAGTATAAGGATGGATTCGCTATCCGAAAAGCAGGTAGAGGATAGAACTCAAATAGGTCAGGACGTGCAAGCATTAAAATCCGCGTTTGACGAACAAATTCATAAGGTTGTCTCTGATGTTAATGAAACCACGAGCAAACTTCAGAATTTGAAACTAGGAGAAGCCAGCATGATGGAAACCTATAAAGAAGAGTTAATCAGGAAAGTCATCACGGATAAGGATCCAGAAGGCTTGACTGGTGACGATAATAGGAATTACGTCAGAAGATGTAACCTCGCTACAGAAGAGAGAGATATTAGTCCTGAGGAACGTATATCCAGATTCCGGGAAGAAGAAGAGGATAGGAATATTGAACCTGAATGGAGATATCGTGATAGTGGGAAGAATTACATGGATTCATATCCGAAAAATGTGACAGTCATCCGGAACTTCGAGGACAAACCTCAAAAATTTAGCAATACTGATAGTCTAACACCGATAGAATATATCAGGAACCTGAAAGACTATTTCATTGAAGCTCACATTCCCAGAGAAAGAGAGATGAGGATAGTTGAGAGATTTCTAGCTGGAGGACCCCTTGAATGGTTCAGAGCATTTCGCTATACGTTCAGTAATTTTGACGAATTTGCAGAGGCACTGATAAAACGATTCTGGTCCATCGAAGCGCAGAATTCATTAAGAGCGGAGGTATACTCAAGGAAGTATTCAGGTACTCTTCCAACACGGTACGCTGATTTCTTCACGAGCCAGTTATCACGCTTGAGATTTTTGCAACCCCCATTGTCAACAGAGCAGTTGATAGATGCGATTTCTCGTATGCTGCCTGTGGAGGTGAGAAGACTCATCATATCGTCAAACATCAGGGATTTGACCAGTATGGACGAATTGTTGAGGAGGCTTGACTACACGAGTCCAATGCCAAATGTGGTACAAAAAGGTCAGAGGCACGAATTCAAAGACATCAATACTGTCTATATGGATCAAGTTCAGCAAACTGACAAGCCTGATGAAGAAAAAACTGAAAATGTAGGTCCTCACAGGAACCATCACTTTCGCAACCACAGATCGCAAGGTTACCGTCCATATCAGCAAAGAAGAGGCTGGAATAATAATAGAGGAAATTATAACAATGGAAGAGGTAGATACTACAATAACCAGGGCTACAATAGGAATTACAATAGAAATTACCAGAATCAAAATCAGAATTCTCAAGGTCAGGTTATGACACCCGACAAATATCAGGAAAGAGAGAAAGAAAGTCAGCAGTATCTAAAGGAATTACGAGAGAAGGAAGCTGAAAACCAAAAGAAAAGACAGGATGTAGTGATCGATCCTGGTCCTTCTACAAGTCAGCAGAACTTGGAAAATAGGAATTCAGAACAGAAGAGAAATTAGAGAGGAGAGAATGCATTAGCCACACACAAACCCAGAGTAGAAGAGACTTATGATTAAGGAACATATAGGAAATATCATACAAGAGTAAGCCAATAATAATTCAATTTCGTGTTCAAGTGAATTGAGATATTTATAACACAGAGTTTAAAAACAATTTGCAACTGTTTTTAAAACGTGGTGAAGGGAGAATGCCCCCGTAAATTGAATTATATTGAGACCACGGTGGCTGTATTGGAAAATATGAAGAAAGTTATGGCTGTCATAGTTGTTACGTGGATATTCATGACGTAAGCACGGATGACGCAGACTTCATGCAAGTAGGCTGCTTGAGCTGAGATTCTTGGTGACGTCATGATTTTGTTCGAGAAAGATCTGAGATTTACGACGCAGTCGCAGGGAAACTTGGAATTGTGCTGAGGAAGAAGTTACGTGATTGGAGGAAACGGCTCGAACCAATGAACGATAGTTAGGAGGGAGACGGAGATTACTGAAACTATCATATTTAATTACTTTTGGCATGCAGAATTGTGGAAAACTATTTTCAGGTATGGCATTGATTTGGAATTTTGAAGAAATTAATTTTGAGTTTTTGAAATTTGAGAATCCGTCAAGTATAGCCAAAGTTAGAACTTCTAGCTATGACGGAGAAACAAGCTATGGAAGGGATGGATACGCCCCTTAAGAAGTTGATGAAAGGTCTTGCACAGCAGAGAGAAGCTCATCTATATATATATATAAATCAATGTTACGTGATAGTTTGTCTGTCTGTGGGTATGTCTCCTATGCGTTCATATACCACTCATCCGATTGCGCTGAAACTTGGGTGAAATGTTGAGTACACTCCAAGGATGGTTTCTGGCTTAGTAAATCCATTTTACAATAGGTAGCGCAGGAGTAGATTCAACAAATGAACGACGACGCGCGAAGCATTTCAACAAAGTCCCGTATGTGTTCATATACCATTCGTCCTATAGCGATAAAACTTGGGTGAGACGTTGTGTACAGTTATGTGAAGCTTTCTAACTTAGTAAATACATTTCACAGTAGATGGCGCACGAGTAGATTCAACAAATGAGTGACGACACGCAAAGCGTTAACAAAGTCCCGTATGCATTCATATACCATTCGTCCGATAGCGATGAAACTTGGGTGAAATGTTGTGCACACTCCATGGATGGTTTCTGGCTTAGTAAATCCATTTTACAATTGATAGCGCGCGAGTAGATTCAACAGATGAGTGACGACGCCCGAAGCGTTTCAACCAAGTCCCGTATGCGTTCATATACAATTCATCCAATTGTGATGAAACTTGGGTGAGTTTTTTGTGCACACAGCAGGGAAGGTTTTCGACTTAGTGAATCCATTTTATAATAGGTAGCTCAGGGTAGATTAAACAAATGTGTGACTGCGCTCAAATCGTGTAAATAAAATCCCTTATATGTTCATATACCATTCATCCGAATGCGATGAAACTTGAGTAAATTATTGTGTACATTGCAGGGAACGTTTCTAATTTAGTAAGTCCATTGTATAACAGGTAGCACACGAGTAGTTTCAACAAATGAGTGACGGCGCGCGAATCGTATCAACAAAGTTCTATCTGCGTTCATATACAATTCCTCCGATTGTGATGAAACTAGGGTGAATTGTTGTGCACACTACAGGTGAGGGGGTCTGAATTAGTAAATGCATTGTACAATAGGTAGTGCACGAGTTGATTCAACAAATGAGTGACGGCGCGCGAATCGTTTAAACAAAATCCCGTATGCGTGCATATGCCATTAATCCGATTGCGATGAAACATTGATGATTTGTTGTGTGTACGCCAAGGAAGGTTTTCGACTTAGTAAATACATTTTACAATAGGTAGCGCACGAGTAGATGCAACAAATGAGTGACGACGCGCGAAGCGTTTCAAATAAGTTCCTTCTGCGTTCATATACAATTTATCCGATTGCTATGAAACTTTGGTGAGTTGTTGCGTACGCTCCCACAAATATTTCTAAATTAGTAAATCCATTTTACGATAGCTTAGAGGCAGTAAACGGAAATTGAAGAAAATATTGTGTATCCAAAAGCACCTCAAGAAACAAAATTACAATGTCAACACTTCTTTTGATTGGCATTGCAACGCATGCCGGGTACAGCTTGTATCGCATATATATCGCATATCGCATATATATCTCATACCGCATATATATTTCTGAGGTCATATAGTCGTTTTCGAGTGAATAAGTGAAACAAGTCGTCTTTAGCGCGTGTGGTATAGCCAACCGCATCGAACGAGCTTCGAGCGTGCCGCAGTTCCATTTTACGGTGTTTGAAACTAGGCGAAGTTGAAACGCACACATTTTCAAGTCTACAAGATAATATATCAAGAGTTGACTAATGCCTTTAAGCTAATTCTATTGTGCAGTACTATATTAAAGTGTGTAGAAAGATTGAACATTTTCAAGATTCTAATTTGAAAGATATTGGCATTTTTAGACGGCAGACAAAAGTGATTTTCTCGCCACCTGAGAAGCACTTTTAAAATATCACATTCTACGCTACGGCTGACACCGGTATTGCAACCGTGCTACTTCATATTGCTTTTGATGATATAACGCTGCATTCTAACATGGAACAGTATAATATGGCAGTTCTTTCAACTATTGTAACGGAAATGGAGATGGAAGGCTAAGGACTTTAATGCAATTGGGACATATATCGATGGAGTGAAATAGCAGCATGGAACTTCGCTAATCGTCTTTCTACAAAAGCGAGCATGTAGTGAACATCCAACTACACTCATGCATCGTTGTCCAACGCTGAATTATATCAAATGGCAGTGGAAACGTATTCATACTCCACAACTATGAATATTTCTGCGGAAATAACTGCAATAAACTTCATGGCGAATTACTACCAGAACTTCAGGGAACTATCAAGAGAGGCCAGGGTGGACCCGGCTCACAAAGAAGAGTTTTGCCAGAAGGATGTCTATTATCTACAAGGAGCAGTGCAATTTCCGGAGGAGGAAGCAGTTCTATTCTCCGAGGGCGCTGGTTCCAGGTTTGAGGTCGGAGCACATCTTTTTGGTGAAATGGAACCATCACCAGTCTTCTTTGGAAGATTTTCCTCTAGAACTTCAATCAACAGATAAGGTAGTCGTGAACGTTTCTTGTTTTATTTGAGTCATTTAGCGATATCTGAGCAACCATTTTTCCCATATTTTTGTCCCACATATATTATGCCCCATATTCTTGCTTGATAATTCTGTACTCAGTACACTTCGATGATTTATGCCTTTTTCTACGATTTATTAAGACATTGTTATGTCATTGGCATAGTTACAATATTTTGGATCAGTTGAGACTGATAATATATTCTTTCAGTAATTTGCATATTTTTGTAGTCACGATTTGACTGTAAAGTTAATGATTTTCTTTGGCAGATTTGAATTCAGACAGCGTGTCACTTTATTAAAGTAATTCTCTTCAGTAAATTACTTTGACCAATTTTCTGTCATCCTCAAGAAAGAAGAATAATTAAAGGATTTTAGAGCGTTAAAATCTATTTCTGTATCGACGATCTTGGAAATACTAGTCGTTTTATGAACATGATTGCAACATAGACATTTATCGTCAGTTCTGAAATTACCATTGCATTATAGACAATTTTATGAAATATGAACTTTGATTACGATTTATTGAATACACTATAGTAATGAACTTTTGATAGGAATTTTTCTCAATTCTAGATTGGAACAATAATGTTTGCATTCCAAAGTCTAATTGTATTCTATTCGACTATTTATGCAGTTTAGATGAACTTTGTTTGAAGATAGTATTTTTATACTACGATACTTAGGAGATATTAATCTCGATTTTGATAGACCAGAGAGGCGTGTCTAATAGTATTTGCTATTAAATTTATTTGTGATTGGCAAAATTTTAATTCATATCGATTCATGAATGAAACCCACAAAGGTTAAATAAATAACAGTTTTGAAACAATTAATGAATATAAGAATTTTTGAAGTGGAACTATGGATGTATAATCGTTAGTTCAGTGGACATGTAAAAGTCGCTGATGAATAATGCCCTTGAATAAGTGAAGGAGATTCCCACAGTAATATTAATGAAGTTGATGAGATTATAAGTGGAGGTTTTGTGTATGGATTGTGGAAGATTTTTATGCCATATATATGGAAATATATGATGAATTCTGGGCCTATTTTATGCAATTTGTGCGTTTGAGCGAAGTATTTTTCCGCTGAGTTTATTGTCCAGGTCCTTTGAAGATTAATCATGTGAAATTACTGTTAAAATTAACAAGAGTGTTAAATAATTTGAGATAACGATTTTGAATGGAGGTTACCGTCACAAATAATAATAATAATTATTAAAACTTATTAAACCTGAATATAAGCATAAATATAACTAACCTTCATTGGTCGATTATATTAACCTGATTTGAGTAATTATCAACCGGATAAACGTGTGGTTTAATGTATTTCTAAAATCAATAATATAAATATTGTAAATAAATTGTGTAAATATCTTTAACAATAATGGAAATGAAAGGAATTAAGAGAGGCGTGTATAGATTTTTCAATTGTCATTTGACAATACTATAAACAATTTGTAATTGTTATAAACAATTAATGAGCATTTGTTATAAACATTAAGAGTTTTGTTAATATACTCTAAAGAACGCTAATTAAACATATGGATTATGTAATTAAACAAGTTTTGGGATTATTAGAGTAATCCAGTAACATGTGATTGAAGCATTTAAAAGATTTGCGTGATAATATTTGAGTTGAGTTGAGGACATTTAATGTGTTTAAAAAGGAGCTAGGCTCTGATGTCACGAGCATATGCTAAGGTTAGCTGGACAGGTGGGTCCGTTTGACGACGTGGGCATGCGACATAATGTAGGGTGGATCGCAGCTGGCCTGACAACTGTATGTTAGAGGCCAAGGTCGGCCACGTAACAGGCTTGCAGTTATAAATAAAGTGTGATGTTTATGAAAGAGGAAAACAATTGCTACATGTCTCGTTCCAATTCCCGCATCCATTCCAAGTGTATTACTATTATTACGTTCTTTATAAGCAAGTGAAAGATAAAATTTTGTATGTAACGTTTACAAGTCCTACAGGAGGACATGATGATATTGACAATGGCTTCTGATTGCCACGTGTATTTTGTTGAATTTTTGTTAAAGTCATTCCCTTTATGTGAAATAAATTATTGTACAGTTTAAAGTTTCTTGTTTCCGTCTTGGTTCATTTTAAATATCATGGTGGAGGTTATTGTGTGGGCATACTTTAAGTGATCCAGTTGGCAACCCATACCCGAGATTAATTTGAAGAGGTAAGTAAAGGTAAGTATGAACCCCCGTATATTTTGGTGTGTTCCACAATAATTTCTTGTTAACTGCTGTGCTCTAATCTCGATAGTATCTGTCAGTGCCATTTTCATTGATGTAGCTGTGCCGGTGCGTTTGATTATTGGCAATCCGATTGAGGGGGCGGATATCTGACAGCCTACTATCCGGATTTACGGGGACAGTACGTCTATTATTTTACGGATATTTTCCATTGTTTTTCCAAAAATGGCATTGTTGAATAATTTGTACAGATTTTTCTCAAACTAATTTTTGGCTGGTTTTCGAAGGTTGCTATTTAAATCAACGTTTGCCTTTAACCAAGGTCTTTGCTTAAACTTTTACACACGATGAATTTTTATTAATTTTATTCCTTGATCTAAAGCCTGTTTTAATGCCATGTAGTGAACAAGATATCGCCTTCGATTCCCAAGATGAGGAATTAGTTTTTTCAGAGACGAATCCTTAGGTTGTGTACACTCTGGTAGGAAAGGTAAATCGTTGTGTAGATCATGAAAGTCAGATGGGTAATCAACATCAACGTCTAGAATGTATCCCACAGGATCGTCTTCCTTTAGTTTTTCTAGTTCAACAGTATCTGGAGAAACCCATTGAAATCCACCATAAGGAAGTGAGTGGCACATAGCCCACCCGTATTGGTTGTTGGCATCATCATAGGTAATAAACTGCGATGGTTTGTCAGAATCATAGGTTTCCATGTATTTATTTTTAGCTTCAGCATACCGATGAAACACCTGGCATATGCCTCCACGTATTCCAGACTCGATTAATAGAATCTGATCGTAATCCTGTAGCAATTCCAGTTCAATTCCTGTATAAAGGAGCATAGCCTCTAAACTTAAACCAGGCGAAGTAATAAATTGTGCAGCATCCACTCGGTGTGTTTCTAGTGTTTTGTTTCTAAACGTTTCAAAGCTGTCTGCAAGAAGGAGTACATCTGAAGTTAGGTAGAGGTCACTATATTCCCCTAGAGTTTTAATGTTGAACTGATTCCACACATTTTTGGCATGTTCATAGTCTTCTTGACTAACATCTTGTTGACTTAATTTGTTAAAGAATACCTCTTTTGGAGGTAAACACGTTTCACTTAACTTTTCTCATGAAACAATGTAGTCATAACAAAATACCCCTTTACGAGTCATGAGCATTGCATTTTATTTTCCAATGTACTTGTCTGTTTCAGGGTATGATGTTAAGTTGGAAACTAAGTTTTCCAAACTACTCGGCATTAACCGAAACGTGTCCACAAATCGAAGCTTAACATTTCCTACATATTTGGTGAAGGAAATGTACTTTTCTTTGGAGTTAGCGATAACATCCACTCTCTCAGTAGTACATCCCAATTGCTTTACAATGAAATTTGCGTCGTAGCCACTCATATTATGTAGAAATACAGGAACGGGGTTGCGTGTTTTACACCTCAAATTACAGTTATTGTGAGCACTTCCAAGGTATTCCCCTGTAATATGACAATGGTCTCGAACTTTCCAGTTCTCTTTGGTAAATGGTTTTTCACACAAATAACAGGTTTCAGAACATTGAAACTCTGCTTCTTGATCCTGAGTTAAGGCCTTTGGAACATTTAAGGTGTAATGGCGATCGATTTCATTAGCTATTGAGATCAAACAGTCCATAAACTTTTCTGCAGCGCCAGGTCAACGATAAATAGCAGATTGGCTTGGAAGGTTTGTCTTTATGTGTTCCACAGCAGGTGAGTGTTTAACATGTATACCAAAGCTCATAGGAACATGACTCTGGTATGGCACTGTATAACTTGCCTCAGGATTAGGTAGACATGTTTGATAGGGTAACAGTATACTTTCAAAATCTGCAGAGATAACGTAAAGTCTTGAAAAATCAATGGTGGATCTCCAAATCCCGTGAAATGCATCTAGCCGAAACAAATAATACGCATGCTTTCTTCTAACAACAAGGACTATACATGGGCCACATTATCATGGCTTGAATCCTCTGCAGTCTAAATATAGCACGGAACTTCTTAGAGACACAAACTCCATTAATTCCCGTTGGAAAGAACATTTTGAAGAACTACTCAACAGGGACACACAGGTTGATAATAACATTTTCACCCGTCTTCATCAGAGACCCTAGAGACCACCTTGATGATCCTCCGCCTCTATCAGAAATTGAATATGCCATCAATCAGCTCAAAGACAATAAAGCATCAGGCATGGATGGGATTCCTGCTGAGCTCTTTAAAGTAGGGAATACTACTCTAGTTCATCACATACACCAACTCATAGTTAAAATATGGACTACCATTACCATACCTAATGACCTAAGGATGCCTTGATAATAACCATCTTTAAGAAAGGTGATAGGGCACAATGTGGTAATTATCGAGGTATATCGTTGCTTTCTGTTGCTGGTAAAATCCTGGCCAACGTCTTAGCCAACCGTTTGAAGCCGTTGGCCGAAGAAATACTGCCTGAAACTCAGTGTGGCTTCCGAACTAATCGAAGCACAACTGATATGATCTTCTGTGCTAGGCAGATACAGGAGAAATCCAGAGAGCAAGGACGCCCTCTATATGGCTTTCATAGATATTGTTAAAGCATTTGATTCTGACAATCGAGAAATGCTATGGAGGATTCTTGCCACACTTGGCTGCCCCCCAAAATTCATTCAGATTCTTCGATTACAACATGATGATATGAATGGCACGGTTCTTAACAACAATGGCCCTGGAGAGCCATTTAAGATTACAACGGGTGTCACACAGGGATGTGTGATTGCCCCCACACTCTTTTCAATAGTGTTGTACTAAATTTGGTCCAAGAAAAGATTCCAAAGGGTGTAGAAATTATATCCTGGACAGATGGAGGTTTATTCAATCACAACAGATTACGTGCAAAAACTTAAGTGTCAGCTACATCCGTTCTTGATCTCCAGTATGCTGATGACAATGTCATCTTAGCAAATTCAGATGAAGATCTTCAAATCACCCTGAATGTATTCAATGAGGCATACAGAAACATTGGTCTGGACATAAACAACAATAAAACACAGGTTCTTTATCAGCCAACATCACATGACAGGGCTACTGCTCCTGCTATCATGATTGATGGACATAAACTAATGAATATAGATCATTTTCCCTATTTGGGTTGTCACCTATCAACAAATGCGAACATAGACGCTGAGATTCAACACCGCCTCCAATGTGCCAGTGGAGCCTTTGGTCGTTTGCTCTTTCGCGTGTTTGACAACCACGACATTAGCATTTTAACACAATTATACGTTTATCAAGCTGTTGTAGTTCCCACTCTGCTTTATGGCTGAGAAACCTGGGTTACTTACAGAAGGCACCTCTTATCTTAAGAAAAATACTGTCAACGATGCCTTAGGAGAATTCTTGGTATTAAATGGCAAGACCGGCGCACTAACACAAGTGTTTTGGAGGAAGCTAGCACTATTAGTATAGAGGCTCTCATTATAAAACACCAACTTCGATGGACAGGACATGTAGTTCGTATGCCTGAGTCCCGTCTCCCAAAACAAATCTTATATTGCCAGCTGAATGTCGTTCAGAGAAAGCAGGGTGGGCAACAAAAACGCTACAAAGATGTTCTGAAGACCAACTTGAAGAAATGTCAAATAGATACAGGTAACTGGGAGGCTGTCGCATACGACCAATCAGAGTGGCGCCACAACATCCACCAAGGCCACTTGTTTTTCGAACAAGAGAGAAGAAGGCTTCAGGCTGAAAAAAGAAATGCCAGAAAAGAGCGCATGATTCGCAGAATGATCAACCCCCAAGATCCATTGGCTGCTCAAGACCTTGTGTGCCAATATTGTGGAAGAGTCTGTGGTTCTCGGATCGGACTCTACAGTCACCAAAGAACTCACGCAATATGATTAGACCTAATGTTGGTTTACAGCGAAGATTTACATAAATGTACCTTGGAAGACAATCATACTCGTATCACGAGTGGTAGCCTAAATAAATAAATAATTCTAAGCATTTTTCAACATTTAAGAATTTCACAATTGAGTTTTTAATTGGCATTTCAACCCTAGCAATGTCATGCTGGACACACAAAGCTCTATGTTCTTTCAGTTTTTCCATTCCTTGCTGCCCATATTGATTATTGAAGTGAGTAAAACACCGTTTACACGTATATATCTTATGTTGATGGTGGGTAATCTGATGTCTTACGAGTTTATCAAAATCTTTGATAAAGACGTGGAGGTTCTGGCCAGATGAAGAACTGAGCAGAAGGAGGTAGCGAAGGTCTTGTAGCTCTTGATCCACAACCTTTAGAGGGAACAGTTTGTTGTCTTGTTCCAGTCCAAATACATTAATGGATATGTCGTTGGCTTTCTCAAATTTGGGAATGTCAGCTAATGAAGTAGGAAACGATATCACTGAAAAATCATACTTGTTTTCCAGGTCCTTGTATTTACTAATGCGTTCAGCTTTCGTTTTAACCAGTTTTGCTAAAATCACATACATAAAACACTTTTCATCCTTTAAGTTTTGAGGATAAATGCAGGCATTTCTTACTTTTATAGCAGCTGTTAATGGAATATATGTGCTACCACGCAAGGGATTGTACTTATTTATTTTCAATCGTACTCCTTTCACTGCTAACAAAGCCCAATTACTGCCTTTTAGCTCAGATTCTTCCATTTCAGTAGTTAACATAGTAAATTGTGTTTCCAAGAAACTACTTAAGTCAGGTTCCAAAAATAGGGTTTGATTTCGTGTTTTAAAAGCCCGATCTGTGATTTCGTTGGTGGACGTATGAATAAATCTACATTCAGCAACAAGATTAACTTTTATTGACTTGTGCATTTTTAGTTCTTTGTGCATAGCTTGTATTATTTGCTGTTTGGACTCTTTAAGGTATGCATTTTAATCCTTACACGTATCACAACGTATGAAATAGGATTTAAGTCGACCTTCAAAAGATGTCTCATATTCAATAAGTCCATTTTTTGTCAGGGACCAATGACAGTAGGTAATATTTTGTAGGCTCTGCTTTTTGTCTTTTAGCGGCCGACTCAACATTACAACATTCTTCATGACGACGGCCATTGTAGGCATTGTTGAATTTATTGCCACACGTTTTACACTCATGAAATTCCCCACACGAAACTTCATGACGCTTTCTATCATAGTCTCGAAGAAAAGTCTTTCCACACTCTTTACACATATAGCTAGGAATGAGTTCTTCCATCATGAATGTTGATTTCTGCAAACAGCTGCTTACTGCGTATCACAGGGCTAGAGGTTTGTCGGTGAGACGGTCTTTCACGATGTGAACACCGTGAGAGGTAGTAGTCAACTGGTGCTATTCTTGTAAAGAGTCCTCTAATATACCCTAGTCTAGACCAACAGCTCTTTACAGCGTATGACAAGGCTGTAGACTGGCCAGTGAGACGGTCCTTCACGATGTGAACACTGTAACAAGTAGTAGTCAACGGATTGTATTCTTGCTAGGGGTTCTCTAATATATCATAGACAAGACCAACAGCTACTTACTGTGTAGTACAAGGCTGTACAATAGTTGTTTTGACAGTCTTTCACGATGGGTCATTGTGAGTGGTAGTAGTCAACTGATGATATTCTTGCTAAGGGTCCTCTAATATACCCCTAGTTAAGGGTAACAGCTGCTTGCTGCACATGACAAGGCTAAAGACTGTTTGTTTCAACGGTCTTTCACAATGTAAACACTGTGAGAGGTAGTAGTCAACTGCAAATATTCTTATACCCTACTCAAGTTTATCAGGTACTTAATGCATATCAATAGGCTGTACAATCATGTGTGTTAGGCACTCTTTCTTGCTAAGGACCCCAATATTCCCTACAGAAGGCTGTGCATGTTAGTTCTGATCACTTAGTAGTTAATTGTATATTCAATTTTTATACAAAGCTTATACAAGCACGTTTTTCATGATGTAAAACCTTGTTAAATAGCTGCATGCGACACGCAAAGTATGTTTCCGCTATCTAGCGGTGACTATGAGAACTACTTGCACGACCTCCTACCTAGCGCTCCATTTCAACACTCACTCACTGAACGACCAGCATCCTATCTAGCGGTCGATATCAATACTTACTCAACTACCAGCATGCTACCTATCGGTGAATATGACAACTCACTCAACTACCAGCATGCTACATGACTTTTTTGTCAGATTTTTGTTGGCTTTTTTGTTGGCTTTTGATGGCTTTTGTTGGCTTTTATTGGCTTTGTATTAGCTCTCTCAAATTTGCTCTTGCTTGTTGGGTCTTATTTGGTCATGGAAAGTACGTCAGTCCTTTTTATGGCTGCATGATGCTTACAGCCATGTTTGTAGGCAGCAACAACAACAAAAACAACACACAAAATTCCAAAAAAAAATCAAAAGTACTCAAAGGTTTATCATTGACTCTCAACTCTTACACTTACCTCTATCCCATAGATTAGGTTAGGTTAGGTTAGGATAGGTTAGGTGAGGACATGTTTGGTTAGGTGAACTAAGGTTATGTTAGGTGAGGTTAAATGAAGTTGGGTTAGGCTGAATGGCAGAGGTATGAATTAAACCCGCATTTTCTCACTTTTGCCTCACAAGACTAAGTGTACCCCGTTCCACTCGTGAGACCAGAAATTAAATTTCTTGGCAGAACCGTTAATCGAACCCGGGCCACCGCGGTGACATTCAAGATTACTAACCGCTACACCACGAGGTGGTCTTGATTGCACATGATTAATCAATAATTACCTAATAATAATAATAATAAATATTGCATTTGGCAACTACACGGCCGACCTGTCCCTGTGACGTCATTGACGGTCTAAGGGCGTGGCTGCCATCTTGCGCACTAGACCCTGGCCCAGCTCTGACTGTCCCTCCATAATAATAACATAGGATAGTTGCGCGCGGTGGCCATCTTGCGCATTAGCCCCTGTCCCAGAAACCGCCTTATTTATCCTACTAGTGCCAAAGGGCCGAAAAAAGTCACTTACAAATAGAATTTTCAGAAACCGTTTCTTAGTGAGCCTCTACATACTCGGATCAACCATCATGCAAAATTTCAGCTTTCTAGGTGAAGTGGTTTGAGCCCTGCGGTGATGAGTCAATTTTGGATTATATATAATAGATAAGTGCTGAAAAAAGAGTAATTTCAAAATTCCAAGGTTTTCTTTATAGTTCGAGGTGGTCTGGGTCCCGTCTACCTTGAATTGCCGAGAGACTGCTGTATATACACCTATTGATGGCCATGAGTCGTAGTGGTCTCAAATCCATTAGTCGATCTTGCGATCGTGTATATCGGCTGTGTACACTCACTTGTGTCAATGAGAATAGATCTGTGCGAGTGTGGTGGTGACCCGGTGAATGTATGCACGACCAATACATCCGTGACCGGTACCAACAGGGAAAAGGTGGTGGAATATTTTGGGGTGGCATCATGTATGGTCGCCGAACCCCTCTTGTGTACATCCGTTAGCGTATGACTTGCATACGTTACAGGGATACTATCCTGGTACTTGTAATGAAAGGCTATGCTGACAATTTCGGCCCAAATTTCACTTTCGTGGAAGATAACGCTCACCCGCACATTGTCAATGCCTTTATTAAGGAGAATGGTATTCAGAGAATGGAAAGGCCTGCCTATGCTCCAGATCTCAATTGTGTAGAGTAGGTGTG
Source organism: Meconema thalassinum (assembly GCA_946902985.2). Lineage (NCBI taxonomy): Eukaryota > Metazoa > Arthropoda > Insecta > Orthoptera > Tettigoniidae > Meconema > Meconema thalassinum. The sequence goes on from OX336397.1 coordinate 153,143,758, forward strand.
GACACTGCTTAATAAATAAGTCCGTTTCCACTGTACTCCAAGGCAATATGCAAAACCTTTTTTGGTGTGTGTATTTTAATCACATATAATATTTTTCAGGTTATTTTACACATGACCCAGTAATTGGGAATACATTGTGAAATGTTGTAATATCAATTGTCAATAAGGAATCAATGGAAAATGGCTTCAAAGTTCTCGAAACTCTATTAAACCAACACCGAAGGGCTCATAATAGATCACAACATTGTTTCAGTTCATGAAACTCTCCACTCTTCCTCGCAAGGAATGACTATGGCCATTTCCCATTAATTTTAATTTTGTATTAACTAGGTATACGTGTGAAATCAATTCAATAAATGCTGGCAAGTGGTGCGTGACAAGTGGCAGCAGCTGTTGGTACTGGTGTATTGTACAGTTGGTATCATCTTACTTTTAGATCAACAATCTGGAATATAACGGTACACATTTTCCCGCTCTGGAACTGAATATGTGTTTCCAAAGGAATATCTGCCTGGCATCTGGGACACCATAAAGATACAGAATAATATACATTTTCGGCTCTAGTCATACAGTATATTACACCATATAAATCATTATAAATGATGTTGTTGTTGCTTGTGTTAGATTTATAGCATGTAAAAGAACCTACCATTGCAATTGGAAATGTGTAGCGAAATTAGTAGGTTATATTTATCTGGTTAGGAAACGCTCTATCAAGTTCTGACGTTCACTGCCAGGTGTCAGTGACAGTGGCGTCTGATAGCTAAAGTTGGAACTACTTGAAATTGAATTGTCATTCTTCTTGATCCATTTAATCTCTCATTAACTCCTCTCGTGAGATTTGCATCAGGAAGGGCATCCGTCCGTAGAAACTATCAGCCACGCGGAATTTCATCGCATCTCATCCCCATCCATGTTGGAAAACGGGATTAATAAGGGGTAGACATAGATATATATGATGGTGTTGTTGTTGGTTATATGAGGGATAGCGACATCGGAGTCATACAAGCCCATGTGTGTTTGTGTGGAATTTGTGTGATAACCTGTATTATTGTGATGGCTGTACTGGTGTGTGTTCTTGTAAATTGGGGATATAATTGGGAAAGAGGCGGCTGTGGCCTAAAGTTAAGAACCAACCCATATTTGCCAGGAGTAGAAGTGGGGAAACCACGGAAAACCACTTACAGGATGGCTGTGCTGGAATCGAACCCAACTCTTCTCAGTTTTGGATCACAAGGCCGAGTATACCCCGTTCCAGCCTTCAGACCAGAATTGAATTTCTTGGCAGAGCCGGGCATCGAACTCGGGCCTCGTCAGTGACAGCTGAGACTACCAGTCACTATGCCAGGAGGCTCAATACAATGTCTATTAATGCTTTATCGTGGTGGAAGCCATTTTTCAGTGTTGCCTTAGTAAACGAAATTTAAATGCTTTTCATTTGGTCAACATGATTGCACCCAATTGTTATGGGTGTTATTTCCTAAAACTGAAAGTATTGTGTGCTGCATTTCATAATTGTGCAGTAAAACTTGCTCAAAGCGGAAAATTGTCCAATGTGAATGTTATTTACGTTGTATAAAGCGGAATCTGTTCAACGCAGAAACGGAAAGAAATTTTGAATATAATTGTTCAAACCTTATTGTTTAAATGAAATGAAATACCAATGGGGACTTAATCATTTTATTGCGCCTTATGTCAATAAATTGAATTAATATACTGTATATTAATCGATTATACTTCTAGTTTCGGCCACATTATGGCCATCCTCAGTAATTATTACACAGGCCTACAATTTTTTTTTTGTTCCGGGGATTTTGTAACTGATTTTAGGTATACTTGGGTCGCTGAATCTAAATATAAAATCAATTTTTCTCTAACAGCTCTATTTTTTTAGATATAAGTTTTCCTCTATCACCTCTATTTGTTTAGATCTGTGTTGTTTTGTGTGCAGTTTTACACGAAATGTGCAGTTCTAACTCCATTTTGTGCAATTCTCAATCATAATATACAAGGACGTGGTCTTATCGTCAGTCTGATATCCTTGCTTCTTGTGCCCATGGGATAGCAGAGGTAAAACACACCACTGGGTTAGAAAAGTGTGGCCTAAGAGAGAAAGCATGGATGTTGGAAAAAAAAGGTCGAACGAGAGAAAACCATCTGTCCTCCACTGCATATCAAGCTGGGCCTTATGACGCAGTTTGTGAAGGCTCTTGATAAGAACGGATCATGCTTTGCATTTATAGGAAATAAAATGCCTCACTTGAGTATGGAAAAACTTAAAGCAGCGGTAATTGATGGCCCACAAATAAGACAAATAAGGATCCTGACTTCGTAAATTCGATGAATGAATCTGAGCTAAAAGCTGGACTTCATTTGTGTCAGTTGTAAAACAATTTCTAGGCAAACGCAAAGCCGAAAACTATGTTGAACTGGTAATAGAGATGCTTAACAGTTTGAAATCTCTTGAGTGCAACATGAGTATTAAGGTGCACTATTTACACAGCCACTTGGACCGTTTTCCTGAAAATTTATCAGACAACAGTGATGAACAAGGTGAACGATTTCACCAGGATATTAAAACTGTGGAGGACCGCTACCAAGGTAGATGGGACTGCTGGAGCTTAAAAAGGGACTGTTCCAAAATGCATTCAAGAATGTCACGGAGAAGAAGTTTCCGAAGTGTCCAGTGACTGGTTGGTTTCATTCATGACTTTTTCTTCTAATGTTTGTATATAAACATTTTTGTATAATATCATAATGAAAATTCCGTGTTTGGTTTTTAATACCATCCGATAGTGTAATGTATATTTCACAAAAATGTCATATCTCAGAAATAGGAGCTCCTAGGCAAAAACTAATGGCATATTTGAATTTAGGGCATCAATTTCTTATAAAATCAGCTTAAAAAGCCCCAGCACCAAAATCACTGTTGACCAGTGTTATCTAAAAGAAACTATCATAATTCCAAGCAAAGTTTGAATATATATCTCACAATGCTCGTAATGTTAAGTCATAAAGGTCATATCACTACGTATCAATGCTAACCAAGCATTTAGATTACAAACACCTTTGATTGTGAATCACTCAGTCTGTAGTTGTGAAATTAAAACGAAACTTAGTAAGAAAGAAGTATCATAGAGAGGACGATACTGAAATGGGCGCAGGGCGCTAGGTAAAGATAGGGACAGGAACGTTTTCAATAAGGACCGAGGCAAATATGGTGATCTTCGTGTCCTGCATTATACGTTATAGTAGTTTCCTTATTTCCAATCATTACTTGTTGTTGCTTCATTTGAGGGGCTTGGATATCACGGTCATTTAGCCCGGTGTACTTGGGCGTGTGTGTGTGAAATTTGTCTGATAACCTGTACTAGTGTGATGGCTGTATTAATGAGTTTAATTAAAGGGAGGACTTTGAGGGAGTTGGCCGTGGCCTTAAATAAGGAACCTTCCAGGAATTCTCCTGGAGTGGAAGAGGGAAACCACGGATAACCACTTCCAGGATGGCTGAGGTGGTAATCGTACCCACCTCTACTTAGAATGGCCTCACGTGACTGAGTGGACACTGATCCAACCCTCAGACCACAAATATATTTCTTTGCAGAGCTGGTAATCGAACACGGACCTCAGGGATGACAACCATGAATACTAGCCACTGTGCAACGGGCCACCGAAAAATAAGTTTTGCAGTTGTTATTGGTAGATTTTGATCATGTATTTATGAGTGTTAATTCGTCTGATAACCTGTGTTTGTGTGGTATCTGTAGTAGTTTGCCTAGGAGTATTTATTATGGTCTGGAAATGATCGATCAGAAGCGAGACTTCAAGTATTTTACCATTCCGGCATTTGCCTAGACGGAGAGTGGGAAGAATCCAGCAACCACCACAACCAGGATGGCCGCTGTCAGTGCCAGAATTCAAAACTTGAATCTCTTAAATTGCATTCCATAGTTGTCTACGTTAAGAAACGATGATAGTCGTTATAATAATAATCATATATATACAATATCTACCTTTTATTTTTCCCACTTCAACGCGGTCGGGGATGGGACGCAATGATTTTTTTCTTCCTTGTGGAGAGTGATTTAACGGCCAGATGCCCTTACTGACGCCAACCTCATGAGAGGAGTTAATAAGAGATGAAATGAGTGAAGCAGAATGAAACTAGGCGAGGCATTGGAAGGGAGTGGCCGTAACCTATTAAAAGCTGCCGTCCTGGCATTTGCTTCGAGTTGAAGATGGGAAACCAAGGAGAACGGATCGAGCCCACGTCACTCAAAGTCCGTAAACATCTGGGCCCCAGCGATAATAATAGTAATAATAATATCTCAGCCACAGGCCGCACAACACAGTTCCGGTTTTGCTGCATCAAAATTGGAGAATAGATCGCCTACCTCAAAAGATTTACAACAGGTAGCGTCGGCTTACGATGATAATAATAATAACTCACAGATACCATATTGTCGTGACTGCGAGCCTCCCAGGTTCTGAACCCGAGACTGGAGTTCAGTACGAATCTCATTTAAAATTATTATTATATGGTAATAGATGTATATAAGGAAGTTATGCTTATTAGTATCAGAGAAATGAGCCAGAAGTGTATGACAGGAAGTTTACACAGATTTTGGTATTATTGACTGATTCATGAATCCAGTCTATTGTGCACTATGCACTATTTCAACAAATGAAACAGCATATCAAGCGGGTTCAATTAGTTGGACTTGCAGCCAAGTGAATGTTAGTATATGAAGCCACCACAAGCTTGGTTGGCAGCACCTACAGGGTGGTCAAATTGGAAATAACCACACACACTCAATAGAGTGGACTATGGTCATCTCTAGTTATTGTAATGACATCCAAGTTGTCGCACGGGAGCACTTAGTCTCCAGCCACCGCCTTGTACGTGTGTTAGAGTTCAGTCCCGTGGGGATATTCCAGACTTCGTCTAGAAGTAAGACTTAGTAGAGCTGAATCAAGCAGCGTAAACTTCCGTCAGTATATTCAAAGTAACTGTAAATAGTATACATACAACGAAAACTGTACTCAATTAAAACAGCTGTAATTTACGGGGAAGTAACATCTTTCTTTCCGGCGATTTCCTGGACCACCCTACAATCCAAACTCCCTATCTAGTAGCCACTCGGCTAATAAATAACAACAGAACTTATGTCAACCTGCCAGACCATCTCACAGGGCAGGTAAATTCAAGACAGTACAAAAAAGGAGGATAAATCATTCCGGTCACCTTCTCAGAATGAATTGTAACAGATTGACCAAACAAATGTTTGATTTCTTCCTAAACCGCAAAACAAAACCCACAGGGTTCAAAGAAACTGAAAAAGACCCAGTAGAATAATTAATAATTGGCTACTCAATTGAAATGCTAAAATAATCATTAAGGACAAAAATATAAGGTTCCAGAACAAATCTACACTAAAATCCAAACCCCATTATATCGGGAGAAGAGAGGAAAAGAAGATCAGAAAGAATTAAGAGATACTGGACACAAAGGAATGAACAAGACCCAGAGAAATGATTGATTCTACGTACCGCAAACAGGGTGAAACGAAAGTATAATAGGCTAATAATCATAATCTCTACATATTATTTCCCATTTTACAGGACCGGGGACAGGGTGAGGAGAAACATTTCAAGGGGGCTGACGGTGGGATTTGAACCATTGCCCCTGCACGATAACGCGCGTAACCGTTCAGTTCAATAATGACAATAATATTTCTAATAGTATTTTGAACAGTCTGAATGGAAGAAAATATTTTGTATTTTTAATTGTGTTTTAAATTGTTATAGGTTAGTGTTCTATATATTAACCACCTATCATAAGGATAATTTATCTTGTCAATGATGCTGATGGTTGAATCCGTCAGCCATTTACCAATTAATTAACCTCTGGAAGTGTTAATAATAGCCTACTGAAAACCAAATATTAATGAAATATATTTTAAAAATAGAAATGATTAGGCCTAATATTAATAAGTTTAAACAAGGAGTTCCGAGACGAACTAAAAAGCCTACTTTTCTTAAAAGTTAAGATTCATGCCAATGCTTAATCTATATGGACCTATCTAGAATTATGACGAAATTAAGTTGGTAATATCGACTTTTCTATTTAGTCCGAAATGTAGCCTAATAAAGCGCTAGAGTTGGCAGCCCTGGTGACTGAATATATTTTAATTCCATCTCTTAAGGTACAGAATCAACATTGTCGTAATGTAGGCCTACCGCTACCGTCATGCGAATGTCATAACCTGAGAAACGAACTGTCCTCAAAAGACGAAATTATAAAGCTGCTAAAGGAAGATATTGCTAAGTTAATGGAAGAGTTGAATAAATTAAAAGGAAACAGAGAGGAAAGCAAGGAAACTTGGTCGACAGTGATTGCTGGTAAGGTAAGATTGAATAAGCCTAGGCCTATAAATGGAGTACATGTAACTGAAATTCCCGTCTCAAATTCATTTGGAGTGCTTGTCGAAGAAAATGATGACTTTCCTCAAGAAGAAAAGAAGAAAGTGATAAAGAGAAAATCCAGGAAGATGCGGATATTTGCGGATAGCCACGGGCGAGATGTAGCAGCAAGCGTTTTGGAGAGAAGCCGAGAAATGGAGGTCACTTCGACAGTGAAGCCAGGAGCTCAGATTGCAGAAGTCACGAACGGGATGATAGGAGAGTGTGCGTCCCTTACTGCAAAGGACTACGCAGTGATCATCGCTGGAGCAAACGACGTCTATAGAAATGAGAGTAAAAAGGTAATCAAAGATTTAAAGGGTACATTGCCATCCATGCAAAAAACAAATGTCATTATTGTAAATATTCCGCAGAGACACGATTTAATTCCCAAGTCATGTGTAAATGTAGAAATAGAGGCTACAAATGGAAAAATTCATAAAATTTGTAAGAGTTTTCCAAATGTCCAAATTGTAGATGTAAGTAAATTAGACAGGAAGTTCCACACTCGGCATGGCCTACACTTAAATAGATTAGGAAAAGAGTATCTTAGTGATGAAATCTGCAAAATTGTAAATTCAAATGGTAAGAATAATTCAACAGTAATATCATTAGAGTGGAAGCAGGGAAACTGGTAGAAGAAGCCAAACGTGAGGTTTGGCATTCACATCTTTTGAAGTCAAATTTAACGGAGTGCAACAATGGTATTTCGGATTTGTCTAGCAACAATAATAATAACAATTATGATAATAATAATGTAAATAAATCACCAACACAAGCTTGCAAAAGTAACAAATTTAAAATTTACCACCAGAATGTCCAGTCTCTTTATAATAAAATTGATTACATAAATCTAATGCTTAAAAATGAACTTAAAGACATCTCAGCACTATGTATTTCAGAACATTGGCTGAAAGAGGAACAACTCGAATTAATTCAATTCCCAGGGTTTATACAAGCTAGTAAATACTCTAGATCTAATATTAGCCATGGTGGTACTTGCATCTTCTTAAGAAATAATTTAGATCATGAACAGATAACAGCTTATGATTATCTAATTATGGAACAGGATTTTGAATTCTCTGCCGTAAAAATTCAGCAGTTTAAGTTAATAATTGTATGCGTATACCGTTCTCCGTCAGGAAAGTTTCCTCTATTTATAGATAAACTAGAATTGTTACTCAATAACATGAGCAAAGTAAATTTCGATATAATAATTTGTGGGGATGTAAATGTGGATTTCTTAAAACTTGATAGAAATTGTGAATTATTAAACCAGTTACTAATTTCCTATGGACTGAAACCTACAGTAAATACACCAACAAGAATAACAAAATTTAGTAAAACCACTCCTGATCAAATTTTTATAAATACAGATAAATATCACCATTCAATAGAAGTCTATTGTCCGGGTTTTAGTGACCACCATGGACAAATACTGAGTTTTGAAGTATCCGAAGTAATCAATAATAATGATAATGGAGTAAAATCAAAGTGCAGGTCATTCACTGAATCAAATGTTACATATTTCAATGACTTATTAAATAAGGAAACATGGTCAGAAATTTATGAACTAGAAAATGTAAATGATAAATTTAATGCATTTAACAGTACCCTAAAACACTATTTTGAAATAGCATTCCCCTTTAAACGAAGAACTGTTCAAAATAACAAAACTAGCAATTGGATAACAACAGGGATTATAAATTCATGTCAAAGAAAGAAATTTCTACACAAATTATATAAACAATACCACACAACACCTGAATTCAATTTATACTACAAAAAATACACTAGCATATTAAATAAGGTAATAAGACTAGCAAAGAAAATGCATAATGATAATTTTATTTCCCAATCATCTAATAAAAACAGGGCTATGTGGTCTGTAATAAAGAAAGAAACTGGAAAATCTGCTAAAATACAAAGGAACATTACACTGACCAGAAATAATAAAGTGATTAATAATCCAGAGGAAATAGCAAACACTTTTAATGACTATTTTCTGGAAATTCCGCAAAAATTATTAAATAAATCACAGGTAAATACACTAAATTCTAATAATAATATAAATATATGCAGTGATTCTTTATTTATAAATCATGTCACAAGTGAAGAGGTAAGAATAGTTATAAAAGAGCTAAAAAATAAATTCTGTGCTGGCATTGATGGCATCCCTGATGCAATTTTAAAGAAATGTGCAGAAAATATAATAAATCCACTTACGCACTTAATAAACAGTTCAATTCTCTCAGGAACTTACCCGGATATTTTGAAGTTATCAAAAGTAATTCCAGTGCACAAAAATGGTTCAAAAGATGAATTAGATAACTATCGTCCTATTACCTTACCAACTGGTATTGCAAAAATTGTGGAAAAAATTATGTATAAGAGACTGATAAGTTTCATAGAAAAAAATAAAATATTATCAAACTCACAACATGGATTTAGAACGGAAAAATCTACACAGACAGCAATTTACGAATGTAGTAATAGTATACTGAAATTAATTGACAATAAGGAACATGTAACTGGCCTATTCTTGGATTTATCGAAAGCATTTGATGTAGTTGACCATAAAATCCTCCTTACCAAACTAAATCAATATGGTGTTAGAGGTCTAGCTAATAAATGGATAGAGTCTTACTTAACAAGGCGTAAACAAATAGTAAGCTTGAGACACAAGGATGATGGAACCAAATTACTTAATGAAACATTGTCCAATGAGGGAATTATTGAATTTGGAGTACCCCAGGGATCGGTTTTGGGCCCACTACTCTTTCTTCTATATATCAATGATATAACACAGAACGTTCATTCACATAAGGAAATTCTGTTTGCGGACGATACAACACTCGTAATAAAAGGTGAAACTAAACAGGTCATACAGCAGTCTGCTGACTCCGTTACAGGAGAGTTAACCAAATGGTCACAAGATAATCGCCTCATAATAAACTATAAAAAGACAGTATGTCTAAATTTCCACACTATACAGAATAGGAATCCTGCGATGCCCAATATAACATTAAATGGTCATCAAATAGAAAATAAATCAGAAACAAAGTTTTTAGGACTATGGATACAACAAGACTTGAAATGGAATAAACATATACAATATCTGAATACTAAACTGAACTCGATGTGCTTTGCGTTACGTATTTTGAAAACCTGCACTAGCATGCACACATTAAGAAATACTTATTTTGCTTATTTCCATTCATACTTAAGATATGGGATCATATTTTGGGGTATGTCGCCAGATGTACTAAGCACGTTTAGGATACAAAAGAGAGCGATTAGAATTATGGCAAATGTACACTCTAGAGAATCATGTAGACCTCTGTTTAAAGATTTAAACATTCTCCCACTGCCCTGCATATATATCTTTGAAAGTATTATGTTTTTTAAAAAGAATTTAATGAATAAAGATGTTTTTCTTAAAACAAACAATGATGTTCATAGGCATAACACAAGACAAAATCAAAACATTCATATTTCACACACACACACAAGCATATATCAAAAAGGAACTTTTCACACTGGAGTTAAATTATACAATAAACTACCCCAGTATATAAAACTGGCCCCAAAAATAAAAACCTTTGATAGAATGTTGAAAGCTTATCTGCAGTGCCATTGTTTTTACTCAGTAGTTGAATATTTTAGCGTATAGGAGTGATGGAATCTATAACTATATTTTACTTTTTTAATTTAATTTTAATACCTAGCTGTATGTTGTTGTATTTATAGAATTAAGTTTTCATATTATGATAATAGAGTGAGGTGTAAATAGTTGTGCAATAAGATTGTATCTATTAAGATTTGCTATTATAATAAGTTATAAATAGTTTTAATCTTAGTAATATATACCTGTTAGTTCTTTTATTTTATGCATGTAAATTCTGACGTGTCCTATATCAAAAATGTATTGAATGCATGTATTTGATCAAATGGAATTAATAAAAATCTATCTATCTATCTATCATTAAAAATTTGGTTGAAGTCCAATGGATAGTATGGAAGTTACATGCAGTTATATATTGGATCTGTCAGCGCGCGTAAAATCATGTTGGCAACAATGCCAAACATCGTCTCATGGAAATTAAGCTGAAATATTATTATCTATATGTGTGCCAATTTTGGAATATCTCCCATGCATAGGTACCTTTCAAGATATCCAACATGGAGCTCAAATTTCAATTGTGTTTTTTCAGCAGTTGGTAGCACTGACTTAATTTTCAAATATGGGCTTGAGATATTCAGGTAGGCCTATAATTATTTACTCGTAACAAATTTTGTTTCAATGGCTGCAGCCGTTGAGGAGTTGATAAGGGGGGGGGGGGAGGGGGGGGGGGGGGGAGGGGAAACACACAACACACATTTGCCACGATCGATGGCGTGTGGGCAAGATGGCGTCACAGTGAAAGTGTAGTGAAATAGCAGCTAGTGTAAATATTAGATAGAAGTGGTAAAATATTATAACAGATGTTTAAAATCTATAAAGTTACTTTCCTTAGATCAAGTGTAATACGGAATATTGATAGTATTTAGAAATTCTTATTGATAATTTAATAAACTTAAACTAAGTTGTGGGAACGTGTATCCAAAGATTCGGTGACTTCTTCAATCACTGTTTGAACCAAGTAGAGCAGTGGTGCTTTTACGAGACTTCACCCGATTGGAAGATATACGTATTTCACATTCTTCTTTATTGGTAGGAAATTAGATTAATTCTATTGGCAACTCCAGCTATCTGATATGACATCTAGCGGTAAAAATAAGAAACTTACCAAGTAGGGTACATTTGTCACGTGGTGACTGTTTGTATATGGTTTCTTGTATTGGTAAACAGATCGTGGTAAATTGTTCGTGTCTTTATACATAAGTAATAAGTTTTACTCGTGGATAGAGTGAAAAATGAGTAAAAGCAAAGTGTATTGCTCAGTTTACGGCTGTAAGTCGATGTATAAGAGGGCTGCGGACATACGTTTTCATCAATTTCCAAAAGATGCAAATAGCAATAGCCGAAATGTGATGATACCTAATAATACCTAATACCTAATAATAATACCTTTCCACCCCGGGAAGATTCTAACACTTGTCGAGGTAGACAGACAGAAGGCCTGCGACGTAAAGCCAGCGAAGGTTATTCAGTTTAAAAACAGCTGTTACGATGGGCGCGCTGGTAAGATTGAAGTTACTTGAATTATTGGCTGCTTGGTAGGGAGAAGGGATGAGTTTAACTTGTATTAAAACTCGGGGGGCGACAGGAATTGCTTGATTTGGATGGTTAAAAGGTGGGTTTGGTGTTGAATATTTGAATGGTAGCGGAATCACTCATTCTACAGTGCCCACGGGGAGGCAAATTAGGCCTATATGACTCGTAGTGGAATAGCTCGAATATCGAAGAACTTAGCGATTACAAGGTGTAGGCTTGGCGGAAAGGCTGGCGATCATCAGTTTGACATCAATTCACGATATAAGTCGGAGCTTGGAACAGTGGCGTCTGGTTTGCGTGGATGCTAGTCTCGGAATGATAAAAGTAGCACAGCTTCGGTGTGTTATTTATTTGTTTATGTACCGTATTTCTCTATTTGAATGTCCTCGGCGTTGACTCAGGATCGATATTTACATTATATTGCGCATAATAGTACCGAAATAATGTCCAAAGTGTAGCCCTGTGTAAATTTGAATCAGCTGATCTACATCACCCATAAAAACTGATGCTTGATAATATGCAAATGACACCAAAAAATCCAGTGGAACACACAAATTAGATCACGTGTATCGCACAGTTATACATATATACAATTAAAAATAACACTGTCATTACTTTAGAGACCATATTTACTGATTATAACCGAAAAATAAAAAGTGTTCCATATCAAACGCGTGTTATTGAGTATTTTAAACCCTACTTATTCAGACCGACCGCAGCGCCCCAAGTGTTAGTTTGAGTTGCCAATTAGGTAGTAATAATTAAAATAAATTTAGTGTAATTTGGTGTGAACATCTAGGCTAACTTAGATCTCTAGTATGACGACAGTAAACAGTGTTAGTGTCTCGTCAGGTAGTGTAACCGTAACGGATTTATGCTCGTCGTGCAAAATAAAAGTAAAAAATGCAAATAAAATCATCACAAGATCTCAGGTAAAATTGAGGAGAAAAGTGAAACCGATTGTCATAATGTAGGCCTACCGCTACCATAACCTGAGAAACGAACTGTCCTCAAAAGACGAAATTATAAAGCTGCTAAAGGAAGATATTGCTAAGTTAATGGAAGAGATGAATAAATTAAAAGGAAACAGAGAGGAAAGCAAGGAAACTTGGTCGACAGTGATTGCTGGTAAGGTAAGATTGAATAAGCCTAGGCCTATAAATGGAGTACATGTAACTGAAATTCCCGTCTCAAATTCATTTGGAGTGCTTATCGAAGAAAATGATGACTTTCCTCGAGAAGAAAAGAAGAAAGTGATAAAGAGAAAATCCAGGAAGATGCGGATATTTGCGGATAGCCACGGGCGAGATGTAGCAGCAAGCTTATTGGAGAGAACCAGAAATGGAGGTCACTTCGACAGTAAAGCCAGGAGCTCAAATTGCAGAGGTCACGAACGGCATGATAGGAGAGTGTGCGTCCCTTACTGCAAAGGACTACGCAGTGAACATCGCTGGAGCAAACGACGTGTATAGAAATGAGAGTAAAAAGGTAATCAAAGATTTAAAGGGTACATTGCCATACATGCAAAAAACAAATGTCATTATTGTAAACATTCCGCAGAGATACGATTTAATTCCCAAATCATGTGTAAATGTAGAAATAGAGGCTACAAATGGAAAAATTCATAAAATTTGTAAGAGTTTTCCAAATGTCCAAATTGTAGATGTAAGTAAATTAGACAGGAAGTTCCACACTCGGCATGGCCTATTCTTAAATAGATTAGGAAAAGAGTATCTTAGTGATGAAATCTGCAAAATTGTAAATTCAAATGGTAAGAATAATTCAACAGTAATATCATTAGAGTGGAAGCAGGGAAACTGGTAGAAGAAGCCAAACGTGAGGTTTGGCAATCAGATCTTTTGAAGTCAAATTTAACGGAGTGTAACAATGGTATTTCGGATTTGTCTAGCAACAATAATAATAACAATTATGATAATAATAATGTAAATAAATCACCAACACAAGCTGGCAAAAGTAACAAATTTAAAATTTACCAACAGAATGTCCAGTCTCTGTATAATAAAATTGATTACATAAATCTTATCCTTAAAAATGAACTTTAAAGACATCTCAGCACTATGTATTTCAGAACATTGGCTGAAAGAGGAACAACTCGAATTAATTCAATTCCCAGGGTTTATACAAGCTAGTAAATACTCTAGATCTAATATTAGCCATGGTGGTACTTGCATCTTCTTAAGAAATAATTTAGATTATGAACAGATAACAGCTTATGATTATCTAATTTGAATTCTCTGCCATAAAAATACAGCAGTTTAAGTTAATAATTGTATGCGTATACCGTTCTCCGTCAGGAAAGTTTCCTTTATTTATAGATAAATTAGAATTGTTACTCAATAACATGAGCAAAGTAAATTTCGATATAATAATTTGTGGGGATGTAAATGTGGATTTCTTTAAATTTGATAGAAATTGTGAATTATTAACACAGTTACTAATTTCCTATGGACTGAAACCTACAGTAAATACCCCAACAAGAATAACAAAATTTAGTAAAACCACTCCTGATCAAATTTTTATAAATACAGATAAATATCCCCATTCAATAGAAGTCTATTGTCCGGGTTTTAGTTACCACCATGGGCAAATACTGAGTTTTGAAGTATCCGAAACAATCAATAATAATGATAATGGAGTAAAATCAAAGTGCAGGTCATTCACTGAAACAAATGTTACATATTTCAATGACTTATTAAATAAGGAAACATGGTCAGAAATTTATGAACTAGAAAATGTAAATGATAAATTTAATGCATTTTAACAGTACCCTAAAACACTATTTTGAAATAGCATTCCCCTTTAAACGAAGAACTGTTAAAAATAACAAAACTAACAATTGGATAACAACAGGGATTATGAAATCATGTCAAAGAAAGAAATTTCTACACAAACTATATAAACAATACCACACAACACCTGAATTCAATTTATACTACAAAAATACACTAGCATATTAAATAAGGTAATAAGACTAGCAAAGAAAATGCATAATGATAATTTTATTTCCCAATCATCTAATAAAAACAGGGCTATGTGGTCCGTGAAGAAACTGGAAAATCTGCTAAAATACAAAGGAACATTACACTGACCGGAAATAATAAAGTGATTAATAATCCAGCGGAAATAGCAAACACTTTTAATGACTATTTTCTGGAAATTCCACAAACATTATTAAATAAATCACAGGTAAATACACTAAATTCTAATAATAAAATAAATATATGCAGTGATTCTTTATTTATAAATCATGTCACAAGTGAAGAGGTAAGAATAGTTATAAAAGAGCTAAAAAATAAAATCTGTGCTGCCATTGATGGCATCCCTGTTGCAATTTTATTGAAATGTGCAGAAAATATAATAAATCCGCTTACGCACTTAATAAACAGTTCAATTCTCTCAGGAACTTACCCGGATATTTTGAAGTTATCAAAAGTAATTCCAGTGCACAAAAACGGTTCAAAAGATGAATTAGATAACTATCGTCCTATTACCTTACCAACTGGTATTGCAAAAATTGTGGAAGAAATTATGTATAAGAGACTGATAAGTTTCATAGAAAGAAATAAAATATTATCAAACTCACAACATGGATTCAGAACGGAAAAATCTACACAGACAGCAATTTACGAATGTAGTAATAGTATCATCATCATCATCTTGTACAGTTTCCAGCCCCAGGCTGGGTCTGTTTGGAACATAAGCCTCGCCACTTAGTCCTTTCTTCCCACCACCTCTCCGCTGTCACTCTGGTCCAGTCCTCGCCTCTCTTCTTGACACATTCCTCCACTCCTTTCAGCCATCTATCTCTTGGTCTTCCCCTTGGTCGTTTCTTCTGCATCTGCATCTCATGTATCCTCTTGGGAATCTTCTTCTCATCCATTCTCTTTAAGTGTCCATACCACCTCAGTCTTGATGTCTCAATCCTACCTTGCAAGGGCTCCTCTTTCACCATTTCCCTGACCTTTTCATTCCTCACTCTGTCTCTTCTTGTTACTCCGATCCTACTTCGCAGGAACTTCATTTCACCTGCCTGTATTCTGCTTATGTCTCTTTTCTTCATTGTCCACGTTTCTGAAGCATAGATCAGTATCGGGATATAGTAGCTTCTGTATAGCACTTCCTTGTTTTTTGTGGGACATCTTTATTCTACACTAAGCTCCTAATGCTTCTCATAAATGCTTCTGCCTGTCTGCCACGTTCCGTAATCTCTTTGTCATTTCTCCCATTTTCCTCCACTATACTTCCCAAGTACTTGAGACTTTCCACCTTCTTCAGCTGTCCACCTCCAAGTGTTATCCCACTCATTGGTCTGTCCTTTTTCCTGGTTGTTAACAGGATCTCACATTTACTGATGGTGAACTTCCATCCGTACTCTCCCACTGTTTCTTCCCAAGCCTTCAGTTGCTCCTGAATTTCCTCCTCCTTGTTTCCCCAGACCGTGAGATCATCTGCAAACACCATTGCTTTCATCTTATCTTCTCCTATCTTTCCTGCTATCCATGTCATTACCTCGTCCATAACCACAATAAAGAGAAGGGGTGACAGCGCACTACCCTGTTTCAGGCCACTCATTTGTCTGAACCAGTCTGTTCTTTCCCCTCCAACTTTCACACAACTCACACTTCCACAATACATCTCCATCACTCTGCCTACAGTCCCTTTTTCCACTCCCATGTTTTCCATTGCTTTCCAAACCTTCTTCCTACACACACTATCATAGGCCTTTTCGATATCCGGGAAGGCCATCAACAGATCCTCTCCAAATTCGTAGTGGTGTTCCTGGAGCTGTCTCACTGAAATATGAGATCCACTGTTGATCTCCCAGGTCTGAATCCATACTGCTCCTCTCTCAATTTTCTCTCCACTTTTGCTCGTATTCTACTTTCTAATATCTTTTCATATATCTTGGCACAGTGAGGTATGAGTGTGACTCCCCTGTAATTTCTGCACTCCTTTCCTGCTTCCTTTCTTAAATATTGGGACAATTAATCCTTTCTCCCAATCTTCTGGGGTCTTTTTCTCCTTCCATATCACCCTCATCACACGGTACAGCTACTGTTTCCCAACCTCCCCTGCTGCCTTCACCATTTCAACACTCACTTCATCCACACCCGGTGCCCTTCCTCCTTTCATCTTGTCTATAGCCATCTCCAGTTCTCTCCAATTCAGGTCCTTTTCCATTCCTGTGTTGTCTTCTCCATCTTCCAATACATTGTCTTCCTCCCTAGGACCATTTCGATTCAGCAAATCCTCAAAGTACTCTTTCCACACTGTCTTGAGTGTTTCTTTGTTTTGTACCTCATTTCCGTTTTTGTCCATCATTACCACATCCTCTCGCAGACCTCTTCTCTTACTTTTGACCATCCCATAAAGTACTTTCTTATTTCCTCTGCTGTCTTCCTCCATCATCTCTGTCCACTTTACCATCCACTTCTTCCTCTCCTCTGCGACAATCTTGTTTGCTTCTTTCTTCTTTATCTTATAATCTTCCCTTGCCAGATCAGTTCTTTCCTGGAACCACACTCTGAAAGCCTTGTTCTTCCTTCCCACAGCTTCTTTTACTCTCTCATTCCTCCATGGTGTCTCTTTACACCGCTTTCTGTTGCTTGTTCTTCCACATACTGCCACTGCAGCTTCTACCATTGTGTTCTTGAATTGCTTCCATTCCTCTTCCCCTGTTTTAGGATTGTCTGTTGGCATCCTTTCCCTTATTATCTTCTGGAATTCTTCCTTGACTTCCTTTTCCTTGAGTTTCCATACTTTGATTATCCTTTCCTGGTACTCTGTCCTCCTGCTATCCTTAACAACTCCCAGGTTCATTACAAGTATTCTGTGGTCGCTATCTAAGGCCTCTGATGGTATTACCTTTATATCTCTGACACTTCTCTTCATTTCCCAGTCGTACAGCATGTAATCTACCAAAGATTTCTTTGTTAAATCACTGCTGTACCACGTTACCTTGTGGGTTTCTTTCTTCCGGAACCAGGAGTTGCCTACCACGAAACCGTTTCTCTTGCAAAAATCCAGCATCTTTCTCCCTTCTTCATTCCTGCTACCCCATCCTTCTGCTCCCAATACATCTTCATATCTTTGCCTTTCACTTCCTACATGTGCATTCAAATCTCCCATGACAATGATGCTCTGACCATTCAACTGCTGTTGTAGCTCCTCCTCAAAGCCTTCCTTCTCTTGAGCTGTACATCCAACTTGAGGGGCATATACCTGGGCTATCTCCAGGCTTCTTCCCTTTACAGTTACTCTGATCTTCATGATCCTGTCACTTATTCCCTTTACCTCTTCCTTCATTCCATCTCTCACAACTACTCCTACTCCACTGCTCTTTCCTTCACTGTTCCCACTCCAGTACAACCGGTACCCTTTCCTCAGTTCTCTGCGACCTTCTCCTTTCCATCTTGTTACTGCCAAGCCCAGTATATCCAGTTTTCTTCTCTCCATCACATCTACAATCTCCTCCACCTTTCCTGTCAGTGTCTGTATGTTTAATGTGCCAATTCGTAGTCCATTAGCATATCCGGGTTGTCGTCGTTTGCATCCGTCCTTTCCGAGGCCTGTTCCTGTTTTGAAAGCAAATATGATATCCACTACTGGCTTGCTAGGCCTATCGTAGCTTCACCAGAGCCCCGTCAGCCGTCACTTTTCAGGGTTCCCATAGAGCCTTCACAGCTACCGCAGCGGTCCCGGGGCACACAAAGTTCCCACTGTACTTCACCCCTACAGGCAATCCCCTACTTCATGCCGTTGCCCGTCTCCCACCACATGGAGGAGGGGTTGGACTTGTGGGAGACAGACAGCAATTTACGAATGTAGTAATTGTATACTGAAATTAATTGACAATAAGGAACATGTAACTGGCCTATTCTTGGATTTATCGAAAGCATTTGATGTTGTTGACCATAAAATCCTCCTTACCAAACTAAATCAATATGGTATTAGAGGTCTAGCTAATAAATGGATCGAGTCTTACTTAACAAGGCGTAAACAAATAGTAAGCTTGAGACACAAGGATGATGGAACCAAATTACTTAATGAAACATTTTCCAATGGGGGAATTATTGAACTTGGAGTACCCCAGGGATCGGTTTTGGGCCCACTACTCTTTCTTCTATATATCAATGATATAACACAGAACGTTCATTCACATAAGGAAATTTTGTTTGCGGACGATACAACACTCGTAATAAAAGGTGAAACTAAACAGGTCATACAGCAGTCTGCTGACTCCGTTACAGGAGAGTTAACCAAATGGTCACAAGATAATCGCCTCATAATAAACTATAAAAAACAATATGTCTAAATTTCCACACTATACAGAATAGGAATCCTGCGAAACCCAATATAACAATAAATGGTCATCAAATAGAAAATAAATCAGAAACAAAGTTTTTAGGACTATGGATACAACAAGACTTGAAATGGAATAAACATATACAATATCTGAATACTAAACTGAACTCGATGTGCTTTGCGTTACGTATTTTGAAAACCTGCACTAGCATGCACACATTAAGAAATACTTATTTTGCTTATTTCCATTCATACTTAAGATATGGGATCATATTTTGGGGTATGTCGCCGGATGTACTAAGCAAATTATGGCAAATGTAAACTCTAGAGAATCATGTAGACCTCTGTTTAAAGATTTAAACATTCTCTCATTGCCCTGCATTTATATCTTTGAAAGTATTATGTTTTTAAAAAGAATTTAATGAATAAAGATGTTTTTCTTAAAACAAACAATGATGTTCATAGGCATAACACAAGACAAAATCAAAACATTCATATTTCACACACACACACACACACAAGCATATATCAAAAAGGAACTTTTCACACTGGAGTTAAATTATACAATAAACTACCCCAGTATATAAAACTGGCCCCAAAAATAAAAACCTTTGATAGAATGTTGAAAGCTTATCTGCAGTGCCATTGTTTTTACTCAGTAGTTGAATATCTTAGCGTATAGGAGCGATGAAATCTATAATTATATTTTACTTTTTTAAATTTAATTGTAATACCTAGCTGTATGTTGTTGTATTTATAGAATTAAGTTTTCATATTATGATAATAGAGTGAGGTGTAAATAGTTGTGCAATATGATTGTATCTATTAAGATTTGCTATTATAATAAGTTAAATATTTATAATATTAGTAATACATACCTGTTAGTTCTTTTATCTTATAGATGTAAATTCTGACGTGTCCTATATCAAAAATGTATTGAATGCATTTGATCAAATGGAATTAATAAAAATCTATCTATCTATCTAAGTTTACCTTTTCCTCATTTTTGCAAAATGTGAAAAGTAGGCTAAAAATGATAGGCCTAATTAAATTATAGTTAAAAATAAATAAGCTTAAAGAAATTAACATTTTAATACTTTTATATTCTATATTTTAGGACATTAAAATATTAAAGAATATAAAAATAAAAATTAATCATTAAAATTAAAATTAGGATGAAACAATTAAAATTAAAATTTAGAAGTTAAAGAAATGATAATAAAATTAGAATTAAAAATAAAGAAGCTTATAAAATTAAAATTCTATTCCTTTATATTCTTAATTTTAAGAAGATTAAAATGCAAATGAAAACAAAAATTAAAATAATAATAATTAATATTAGGGTAAAACAATTAAAATTAAATTAAAATAAATACAAACAAAAGGTTTTCAGTAATACCATACTCTGCCCTATAAAGGGTTAAAATATTATTTTGTGTGTTTTGGAAATCCACATGTGTAGGCCTTCTGGTATCTTGTACATAATATACTGTTTTGTAAGAATTGTTTATTTTTACTAGATGTTAAATACTTGTTGGGAGTATTTTTCCCAACTCTGTGAAGCCTAAACTAGTGTGTTGTAATGTCTAAAATACTGAGCTAGCCACCTCAGGATAGTGGGGCAATATACTTGCTTAAATATCCACACAATGACACAGGACACCAACTTCTATTAAACATAAACATTTATTAATAATAATTATTTTACACATCTGAGCAGGTGAAGCCTCCATGGCTTAGGCGGCAGCATGCCGGCCTCTCACCGCTGGGTCCGTGGTTCAAATCCCGGTCATTCCATGTGAGATCTGTGCTGGACAAAACGGAGGCAGGCAGGTTTTTCTCCGGGTACTCCGGTTTTCCCTGTCAATATTGCATTCCAGCAACACTCTCCACTATCATTTCATTTCATCTGTCATGCATTTAATCATTGCCCCAGAGGAGTGCGTCAGGCCTCGGCAGCCGGCACAGTTCATATCCTCGCCGCTAGATGGGGGCTTCATTCATTCCATTCCTGACCCGGTCGGAGACTGGAAGCAGGCTGTGGATTTTCATTTTCATCTGAGCAGGTCTCCATTTTCCTTGCCTGGCATCATCCCCAAAAAAACAAAAAACATCACCATGGTTACCTGACCATGTCATCTTTTTTTTCAACAAGAAGAAATCTGAACAACCGAAGCCTAAACTAGTGTGTTGTAATGTCTAAAATACTGAGCTAGCCACCTCAGGGTTATAGATTCATCCTCGACCCTCATACAAGTACATAACACTAAAACAAATGCACACCAAACATAAATTAAGAAAGGAATACAAAAAAAAAGCAAACACTAAGGCAAAAATCACAAACTGAGCAAACATACATGATAGCCAGAAAAACCATTGACACCATCATCGCAGAAACAATTATTCTAGGTTCACCAGAAACGCCAGCATGACTATTTTCTTCTGATAGAGTAGCCGAAGCTATCTGATCGAGTCTATCAGACCTTCCTGCAGCATCAGAAAAAACCGACAACAATATCATGGTCAGAAGAAATAGCAGAATCGTCATCAGACCTGTCTGTGCCGTCATCATAATCATCTTCGTCATCATCATCATCGAGATTTTTCCTTCTTCTTCTATCTCTTCTTTTGGTCCGTCTCCTTCCGCATCGTCTCCTTCTGCAGGTGTTTCTCCTGCTTCAATCTTGGCTGCCTCTTTCGTCTGTTCCAGTTTCTTCTGCTTCTTTCTTTCCTTCTTGTTTTCCATGCTGCCCTTTGACGGCAGGGGGACCTGGTCCACAGTCCCTACCTCCACCCTCTGTTCTCCTTGGTCGGCAATAGCTAGCTGCTGCTTGGTCTTGTTGGACCGTATCCTCGTGCCGGGTCGAGGAAACTTGCGGTCGTCCGCCGCAGGCAGCTCCATGCCATGGGGCATGCGAGCCTAAGCACGCGCACGGTCTGTCTTCTGCATGTGCGTCAGCCACTTGCCTTCAGCCTTCAGTCTCTCCTTTCCCTTCTTTTTCTTCTTCTGATCCTTCACTCTCTCATCTCGATCTGCCTGACATCTCTTCCACTTCTTACTCCTTCTCTTGCCTTCCATCTAGTCCATTTCTTCCTCCAACTTGTTCTCCTGCCTATCCTCCTCCTCCAACGCTTCTTCACGTTATCTCCTATCCTGCACCTCTAAGATCTTCTTCATTATGGCTATCATCTCAGCTTCAGCTTCAAAACTTAACTTGTTTTCCCCATATTTCTCATTTCGTTATTCGTGCTCCTGTTTTTGTGTGATTCATAAATTCTTGCTCAAACGTTGGGCGCCATTGTAATGTCTATAATACTGAGCTAGCCACCTCAGGATAGTGGGGTAATATACTTACTTAAATATCCACACAAAGGCACAGGACACCAACTTCTATTAAACATACACATTTATTAATAATTATTATTTTACACATCTGAGCAGGCCTCCATTTCCCAACAAACAAAAAAATCAACAACATCACCATGGTTACCTGACCATGTCATCTTTCTTTTTTCAACAAGAAGAAATCTGAACAACCGACTATCATAAAAGAACATATATCCTTCAATGAAACTTCATTGGCAAAGCACCCTATTACCTCATTGCTAGGATACCACAAATAATCCAATAAGCACAAGTATAAGACTCCTTGCAGTGCCCAGCGAGAGGTAGCCATTTCCGAACCTAAATACAACATTAAACAAACCAAAATCGTGAGGGTGAACGCTGTAACCAAATAAATACGGTTACAGTGTGTACTTGTAATTGAGGTAGGATTGGGGCAGGAAGCGGCCGTGGCTCACTATTCCTCGGATCCTAATGTAATGTCTTGTTGCAGAGCCGGGAATCGAACCCGGTCTTCGTGGTCAATCCTAAAGCTAGCCAATGCGCAATAAGGCGGTCAGGTAACTTTCTAGTTGGATGGTCAATTTACCAACACGGTATCTATTTTTCTGGGTACCGGTATGACTGGGCATCTTATATTCCATGTTCCAAATCGCTGTTCCTTAAGGGGAATTAAAGAAAAGGTCTAGGTAATTGGAGCATAAGGATTTAAGTGGCAGTTTCCGGGAAAGAAGATGTCAATTAAGGGATAAATGTTTCATGTGGTGTTGAAGCGGCATAAAGGGGGAAGTAAGTTGCATAAAAAATCAACAGATCACGGCATATTCATAGCTGTTTAGTGAGCATTAATGGTGTAAATGCACTGAGTGGTTTTAACCGACTTGGCTACAGAATCACTTGCCACGTTGGCTAAAATAGCCCACATGCGATGGCTTCTCAATAAATGAAACTGTATAAGGAAGGAATTATAATTCTCTAATTTCTCCCAAATTACTGTAGATGAAAACTAACTGGCGAAGAGGGGCCAGGTTAAACTGAGTGACACAGCTTGTCAAAGACCATCCAGGCTGCCAACACGACAACCAATATCGTCAGACAATGGCAAGGAGGGGGTGTGATGGATAGTTTTACGATTGAGATGAATGTAGATTTACTTTAGGTACCAGTAGTAATAATAAAAATAATATCGTATGGCCTCGGGTGCACATTTTGTTCTTTGACACCCAGTGGGTAGCTTGCATGTCAAATTTCCTTGTTCCATGAAGCACTATGAGAGGATCTTCGCTCCTTGAATACTCTAGCGGTTTCTAGTAGAGAAATGAGGAACTTTGTGTTGACGGAAGCTCCCGAGATGAATTTTGCTATTATGAACTCGGCCTACTGATATCGTAAGACATGGGTGTCGTAAATTTTGCC
Organism: Meconema thalassinum; assembly: GCA_946902985.2. Lineage (NCBI taxonomy): Eukaryota > Metazoa > Arthropoda > Insecta > Orthoptera > Tettigoniidae > Meconema > Meconema thalassinum. Next base: position 153,167,526 of record OX336397.1, read on the forward strand.
GCCTTTGGAAAAAAAAACACTTGCCAATGCCAGGAGCGAACCTGCAAGCATGGTGTTAGGCTGTTTGCCAAATAGCCAAAGTGTACACTCTTGCACACTCTCACTCGGAAGTGACGTCAGCGAGTGGTATTCCAAATACGATCGAGTGCAAGTGTACGAGCCGAGTGCGAGTGTACATAGCGACAATTTTGAAGGTGCAGACTCGGTTCGTTCACTCGGTGCAGGCTCTGTGATGTCGCCATTTTGACAGAACATCTGTATTCTCACTTGACATGATCAATTGTGAATTTCAGACGATACAAGGAGGGATACTTATATTTAATTGTAAGTAATTATCTTTTACAATAGCGGTGATTGTTTTTTAACATACTTGCAATGTTGAATGATATTTGTATGTTAGTAGTGTTCCATAACCTGCGAGGTTAACCAAACTTTCCATGGCCTTTCAAACATTTACTCATAATGTTTTCCTTTTTATTTTCTAGTGTCGATGACGGAGTATTACGTGAAAAGAAAAACTGAAACTTCTTTTTCAAAACGGATTTTGTTTCTCATGGGTGTGATGTGATTTGGCAAATTTGAACAATCATATAAAATTGCAAGATAGGTAAGAATATGTGATTTCTGAATAATAATAATAATAATATTAAATAAACTGGGTTAGGCGATAAGTTTGTTTTTATAGCACGGACCAATTAATTACTGTATTTATGCTAGCTGCAATTAACGTCTGGCAATTGGATGCAACATGTGGAGGTTTATCCAGATTGCCACTACTGCAGATAACTTAGTTAAGTTATTGTAGTTTTAGGGGGCGGAACTACGAGGTCATCTGCCCCTACTCCTGCAGATAAGTTCGATATTCCTCCCCACAAAATAAGAGTTGGTTACTCCTGCGAGTGAGTGAGTCTTGTTATAAGTGTTTGTATCTAGTTGAATGAGGAATTCCATGTAGGCCTAGGCCTACCGGTACTTCAATCTCTATAAACTGCCTCCACATTCTACTTGTGATGGAGAAACATATTTGTCACCTCCATCTGTTTTCCTTGCTGTAAGATCTATTCAGTAGCTTAATATTATGGTAGCGCTGAATGAAGATAGAACGAGCGATAACATTCTCTATAATACATGAATTAGCCAAAATAACTTATTGAAGCGATGAAAAATAAATCAGGGAACGATGTTTTAATGGATGTTTCCTCCTCGGCCGTCTGTGACCCACCCAACCATCCCAAATAGGATCACGACTTATATAACCAAAATTACAGCTGTGGCCGCCATTAGTCCAAATCAATCATCAGTTGCGGTCATGAGTATTAGAGTCCCTTCGATAGCCCCACTGATCCGCTGGTCTGTCATCAAAACAATACTGCCAACCTCGCCCTTACGGTACTATGTAACACAAAGAAACGCCCAGTTCAGTCTCTAGTGCGCATCATTCGTGCCCAGCACCCAGTTCACCGCTCTAATTAGGTTAGTGTGTGCAATATTTCGCTTCTATAATGATTATTTTTTCCACGGTTGAAATGAGTGTTTTTATCTGCTCTGTAATTACTATGCAGTAGGCCTATATCGCTCCGCTGTAATAAATATGTGTATTTTTTTTCGCACAACTGTGGTTTTGACAATGGTTACAGCCTAACGCGCCCAGTTCAATGGGTTTGTGTCAACCGTGCCCCGCTAGCTAGGCGTGGCCAAGGCCACACCTACACCTGACCTTCTAACCATCGTTTTGTCCAATCCAATGGTTACGCTACAGCCTAACGCTCACAGACCAATGGTTTTGTGTCGACCGTGCCCCACTAGCGGCGTGCGGCCAAGGCTACACCTGACCTTCTAACCTTTTGTTTTGTCCAATCCAATGGTTTTTGACAATGGTTACAGCCTAACGCGCACAGACCAATGGTTTTGTGTCAATCATGCCCCGCTAGCTGCGCGTGGCCAAGGCCACATCTACACCTGGCCTTCGTTTTGTCCAACCCATTGGTTTATGACAATGGTGACAGCCTAACGCGCACAGACCAATGGTTTTGTGTCAGCCGTGCCCAGCTAGCTGCGCACGGCCAGGCCACACCTGTACGTAACCATTCTAACCTTCGTTTTGTCCAATCCAATGGTTCTTGAAAATGGTTACGGCCTAACGCAGCCAGATCAATGAGTTTTGACAATGCTTTCAGCCCAACGCCTCCCGATGTTGTGTTTTTAATTTTTTTTATCAACAGTGATTTTGTAATCACATGTGGGCAACAATGTGCCCGTCTCGGTGCGTGCTGCTAGAGTGAGTCTTGATGACAGTTGAACGAGATGCAAGCGCTGTCCAAACATGGCAGCCGTCTTTAAAATAGCAATAAATAACATCACATATTTACGAACTTTAGCACATATATGAGGTTCAGTAGTGACCAGGGTTGCTAATTTAAATATGTAATATCACTCTGATGATGAAACGAGGACACAAGGTATGAAAAAGTCACATTCACATTACGAGGATGAACATGTCACCAGAGCATAAAGTGCCGGAAGCAGAGTTGCTTATCAAAGTTATCTCATTCACTTCAAGAATAACAGCATTAAGCAGTCTTCCAAATCACACTGCGTTTGAACATCAAAAATATGTTCTGGCGGTGTTTTAAACCTCTCTGGTCTGAAGTCATCATATTGAGCTACAGTCCAGTGGCTGCCTTCAGTAACTCTTTCCTCGTGTCTGGAACAAGAATTTGGAATAATTGCCCTCGTGACGTTAGAAATTGTACATACGGTGGATTTGGTCACCACAATTATTGTATTGTAGTTGTGTTCCAAATTTATTGTTTATACTCGTAATTTTTGCCCATAGCTGCCAACAACCCATTTTTTGAACTCGGTGACTGAACATGCGCATGGTTGTAAGGTGCAGTGTAATTGTCCATGGCAAATATTGTGCGCTTATTTGCAATGTAGACGTAAAACTCTTACATGCAAACCACAACTATTTTGCAATTGCGATCACAACTTGTGCTAACTCCCTTGTTAGAAGAGGTGGGTTCGATTCCCTCCTCATACATCCTGGAAGTGGTTTTCTGTGGTTTCCCAATTCGACTCCATGCAAATGCTGGGATGGTTCCTAACTTAAACCATGGCCGCCTCCTTCCCAATCCTCACCTGAATTACAAATACACACACTACTAAAGCCTTCAGACTTTTCTTGTACATAGGCCTACACACAAAAGTACACGGGGCTAAATGACCACAATGTCCAAGCTCCTCCAATGAAGCAACAATATGGTATGACTACTCTGTATGCCAGTGTTCCAAACTTTTGTTGAAGTGCATGTATAACAATTTTTCCTTATGTTATGACTGCATAATTTTGAAATGTTTTTAAGCACCTAATTTGGCTAATCTCTGTCTTTACATTGGCAGGTGAGGAATTTGTCAAGGAAGCTTATAATAAACCCCATTATATTGACAACATTTACATTCTCTCCCCTCCATCCAGCAACCCTGTCGATGTCATCTGCATCCAGGACAGGATTTATACCAAGACTGAAGAAATGGGACACCTCCCTTGTGGAATTGCTGCAATATACATATGAAGAAAACAAAAATGTATAATATGAAGTCAATAAAATAGAGAAATGAAATGTAATTTCAAAATCATATCTGTACAGTTTACATTAATTTAAATGTGTTCCAACCTTTTATTCCTGAAAGTATTTATAAACAGTAAAAATTGCAACATTGGTACAACATGTGGTACATCACAATTTTGCATAATAGGCCTGTTTTCAATCAACAGGATGTGCTGCCTGATTTAGGCGCATGGCGCAGAGGTAATGTTTTCGCCTGCTGTTCCTAAGGTTGCAGGATTGAATCCTGGCTCAGTCAGTTGGTGCATAAATGAGAGGGAGTCGTATCACAGATTTTTTGGCATGTTAAAGATACCCTTTTGGGTGGAAATTCTGGCACCCTGGCATCTCTAAAAACTGCAGTAGTTAAAGGAACGTAAAACCAATAACATTATTATAATTTGATTAAGGATGTTCCAAGAATGAAGCATGACTGTCCCGCTATACTACTGTAGAACTCGTTTTTTTTTTTACAAAACGCTAATAATAGTTTTCAGTGCTGAGGAGTGGAAGTATTATATTGTTAGAAGCTACCTAATGATTGATGTAAGTTACTCTATGCCTTTTGAAAAAATACTTTTTCTGAACCTGTTTGGATTACATTGTTCTTCTATGACAATGGCAATAACAGAAAGGCACTCCTGTGTGTATGCGAGTGTGTCTCAATGCATCTCTCATATGCATGTCACATGCACTGATTTGTCAACTAGTCAGAATGCAGTTAATCTGAAATGAGCAAAAAAAGCAATATACCATGCTGGAATTTGAATGCATGCTGCTCGATTTGAAGGGACTCTAAAACCTGCTTTTTCTAGGATGAATTGAAAGCTAGCATGGCACTTGGACAACACACCAGAGTGACTTAGCTGCCTTTGTTTGTGTATGTTTGTAATAACTAATAATTAAGTTATTCACTAGCTGTGAAAATACTCCCTATATAAAGCAGGCTTAACGTGGGCACAGTGTTCACTGGTTCAGGAAACTCTTAGAAAAATAGCAGAAAGAAGGCAAAAATACAATAAAAGTACTAATTTTAAAATTTTATTTATGACAAGTTAGTCTTTCCATTTCTTGTGTGCACAACGGAATCCATGGCTTCCGTAGTATAGTACCACACTTAAAGCAGTCAACACGATGCAGGAGTTATACCACACGTCCTATTCATCTTCTTTTGACGAGCTGGGAAACATTTACCGCAGGTAAGAATACAGACTCTTGGTTTTGGAAGCTGTACCATAACAGGGTGGTTGCTAATTATTCTCAAGCTAGTAGTTTTAACGTGGCCTGAAAAGTTATGATTGTTCAGGTATGTGGTGCAGCCTATAAGGCCCCATGTCTAGCCTACTATATGCAAGAGGCCTGTGTCTGTTTATATACTGACATTTTGAAGAACCCTACCGGGGGATAATTCTAGCATCCTGGGATTTCAAACCGTTGCAATTATAGAAAACGTTAAACCAATACTATCAAATTTCACAATTTTGAGCCACAGCATCTCTTTTTTTATGTCGACCATGCATTAATCGGGAATTGAACCTGGTTCTCCAAGATTATGTACCAGGATCGTTATTGTGTCCTTACCAATACCTTCTGATAGGGATTACAGTACACCTCTACTACACAAGGAAATGGGAGTGGGATGAGATTCAGAATTCATGGAATGCTCTCCAATGAAAGAGATTGAAAGCTTAACTCCCAGTTTATTCAGTAGGTAGCCTAGGCCTAAGTAAGTAATAAATTTTACGCCACTAACAAGTGATTGAGCACTATCTCATTGGACTAAATGGAAGTAAAATGCTAAAGAAATAAATGTAGGATTTATTCTTAAGCAATGCACTGCAGTAGCAGGTAGGCCTATCAGGGAAGAAATGCTGCAAATTATATTATCCATCATCAGACATGGACGCCTTTACATCCCACGGCTACTCATTAGCTTACTTTTCTCACATACTTCAGTTGCCAGAGCCAAATACACGATGCACCCCTTCTTATTCGCGATAATCAGATCGCAACGAATGTAAACATGAGACGGTCAGCTGTTCGTGCCGCCAGCGATCATACTTCGCGCGCCGCGCACAGGGAGAGCGAGTGCACATACGTTCCAAATTACCGAGTGTTTACACTTCGAGTGTAGACAGAGTGATCGAGTGCAAGTGTACATGAGAGTGTGGAGTGCGAGTGTAGAGTGTTCATCATTTGGCAAACAGCCTTAGTAGACCGACACGATAACCACTCACCCACCGTGGCAAGCATAGGTACTTTAGGTTAATGATGGAATATGTACGGTATTTATTTCATTAGTCTTAGTAATTTGTCACCGGGGCATAAGCATATAAATAATACTTATACGGTATCAGATTAGTGTTAGAAATACTGCACAAGTTTTACCGATTTTCTAACACCGTGCCTAGGCTCTTTATCATCAGCGGAGCGAGGTTGCTTGTAGTATTGTCACCGAGTAAGTGTCTTCCATGTACATCGCGGCAAAATACGGTATTAAGATCTGAGAATTTTGAAATCCATTTAGGGATATGTGAGGTACTCTTTACAGACGTGACTAAATTAGATAATGGAGATGATTCTTTCAACCGAGTTCTGCTTGGACATGTTCGTGACCAGTGATTTACAATATTTAAATGTCGAGGATGGACAAGATTACATGTATAACTAGAAACTTATTTTATCGGCAGTTATAAAAATACCCAGTGATGGTAGTTATAAGTTGGTAAACATAAATAGGTCTACATTTTTCATTCGATTCCATTCATGTTGGTGCAAAGAGGGAGATATGTTGAGTTTGGTTTGAAGTGGGTTTCTTGTAACCCGAGGCGGAAGTAATATTGTCTTGTATTTACTGAAACTCATTGTATCCAGATACTGCCAAATTCTTAGTACCGTACTCGAGGTGGAACTTAAGTTAACTTTCAGGGATTATTTTACATTGCGATGCGGCCGAGTAAAAAATTCCCCTAAAAACAAAATGGCGTCTGTCATGACGTCATCAACGACGTCACTCCTCTGGCAAGCTTACGGGAAAAGCCTGGGTAATAGGGGTTTTTGGGTGGGGAAACACAAAAACCTTCGAATTCGCGATATTTTTTTACGCATCGAAATCTACAATTGAGCTATGTAGCTCAATTGCACATTTCGATGCGTAGAAAAATTTCGCGATTTCAAGTGATATTTTCAAATTTCCGCATCGAAATCTACACTTGGACTATATAGATCAATTGCAGATTCCGATACACATCGTATTTATTACAATTTCATAATTAAAAAAAACGTGCATCGAAATCTACAATTCACCTAAATAGCTCAATAGCATATTTCGATGCGGAGAAAAATTTCGCAATTTCAACTGATATTTTCAATTTCCCGCATCGAAATCTACACTTGGACTATATAGATCAATTGCAGATTCCGATACACATCGTATTTATTACAATTTCATAATTTAAAAAAAACGTGCATCGAAATCTACAATTCACCTAAATAGCTCAATAGCATATTTCGATGCGGAGAAAAATTTCGCGATTTCAACTGATATTTTCAATTTCCCGCATCGAAATCTACACTTGGACTATATAGATCAATTGCAGATTCCGATACACATCGTATTTATTACAATTTCATAATTTAAAAAAAACGTGCATCGAAATCTACAATTCACCTAAATAGCTCAATAGCATATTTCGATGCGAGAGAAAAATTTCGCGATTTCAACTGATATTTTCAATTTTCCGCATCGAAATCTACACTTGGACTATATAGATCAATTGCAGATTCCGATACACATCGTATTTATTACAATTTCATAATTTAAAAAACGTGCATCGAAATCTACAATTCACCTAAATAGCTCAATAGCATATTTCGATGCGTAGAAAAATTTCGCGATTTCAACTGATATTTTCAATTTCTCGCATCGAAATCTACACTTGGACTCCCTATATAGATCAATTGCAGATTCCGATACACATCGTTATTATAATTTCATAATTTAAAAAAAACGTGCATCGAAATCTACAATTCACCTAAATAGCTCAATAACATATTTCGATGCGTAGAAAAATTTCGCGATTTCAACTGATATTTTCAATTTTCCGCATCGAAATCTACACTTGGACTATAAAGATCAATTGCAGATTCCGATACGCATCGTATTTATTACAATTTCATAATTTAAAAAAACGTGCATCGAAATCTACAATTCACCTAAATAGCTCAATAGCATATTTCGATGCGGAGAAAAATTTCGCAATTTCAACTGATATTTTCAATTTCCCGCATCGAAATCTACACTTGGACTATATAGATCAATTGCAGATTCCGATACACATCGTATTTATTACAATTTCATAATTAAAAAAAAAAACGTGCATCGAAATCTACAATTCACCTAAATAGCTCAATAGCATATTTCGATGCGGAGAAAAATTTCGCGATTTCAACTGATATTTTCAATTTCCCGCATCGAAATCTACACTTGGACTATATAGATCAATTGCAGATTCCGATACACATCGTATTTATTACAATTTCATAATTTAAAAAAAACGTGCATCGAAATCTACAATTCACCTAAATAGCTCAATAGCAAATTTCGATGCGAGAGAAAAATTTCGCGATTTCAACTGATATTTTCAATTTTCCGCATCGAAATCTACACTTGGACTATATAGATCAATTGCAGATTCCGATACACATCGTATTTATTACAATTTCATAATTTAAAAAACGTGCATCGAAATCTACAATTCACCTAAATAGCTCAATAGCATATTTCGATGCGTAGAAAAATTTCGCGATTTCAACTGATATTTTCAATTTCTCGCATCGAAATCTACACTTGGACTCCCTATATAGATCAATTGCAGATTCCGATACACATCGTTATTATAATTTCATAATTAAAAAAAAACGTGCATCGAAATCTACAATTCACCTAAATAGCTCAATAACATATTTCGATGCGTAGAAAAATTTCGCGATTTCAACTGATATTTTCAATTTTCCGCATCGAAATCTACACTTGGACTATAAAGATCAATTGCAGATTCCGATACGCATCGTATTTATTACAATTTCATAATTTAAAAAACCTGCATCGAAATCTACAATTCACCTAAATAGCTCAATAGCATATTTCGATGCGGAGAAAAATTTCGCGATTTCAACTGATATTTTCAATTTTCCGCATCGAAATCTACACTTGGACTATATAGATCAATTGCAGATTCCGATACACATCGTATTTATTACAATTTCATAATTTAAAAAAACGTGCATCGAAATCTACAATTCACCTAAATAGCTCAATAGCATATTTCCATGCGTAGAAAAATTTCGCGATTTCAACTGATATTTTCAATTTTCCGCATCGAAATCTACACTTGGACTATATAGATCAATTGCAGATTCCGATACACATCGTTATTATAATTTCATAATTTTAAAAAACGTACATCGAAATCTACAATTCACCTAAATAGCTCAATAGCATATTTCGATGCGTAGAAAAATTTCGCGATTTCAACTGATATTTTCAATTTTCCGCATCGAAATCTACACTTGGACTATATAGATCAATTGCAGATTCCGATACACATTGTATTTATTACAATTGCATAATTTAAAAAAACGTGCATCGAAATCTACAATTCACCTAAATAGCTCAATAACATATTTCGATGCGTAGAAAAATTTCGCGATTTCAACTGATATTGTCAATTTTCCGCAATTTTAGATTCCGATACACATCGCAATTCTTACAATTTCATAATTCGAATCAGAGGTATCTGTATAGCATTATAATTTCTGTATAAAACATTAAAGGTTTAGTCTTTTTATGTTTTCCACTGTATGAAACCTATTTCGCTAATACAAGAGACTGTTATATGTCTTTTCAAGTGTTCTTGTAAATTCCAATTTTGACCAATATGTTACCGATCACTTAACTTACTATGACAAATTTTCAATGAAATGCAACAACAAAAATAAATATAGGAACATAACACAACAGACATCAAATTCCACTCACCTCGCAATGAATGACTCCCAATGCTGGGCAGGTATTTGTTCCGAACACACACACACAAAAACTCTTTCTTTTCCATGGCTCGGAAATTATTTCAAAACCAGATAATGAAAAATTTAGTGGTAGCAGTTCACTTTAGACCATTCTTTGTATAAATATCTTTAAAAACTGAAATTACCTGATTTAATAGTCAGGAGGATATCAGGAGTATTAGATGTTCACTGCTCCGCTGCTACAATTACATAGTTCAAATCGAAGTTTTCACCCCCACACTCAAAAGTTAACAAGAAAGAACCGCAGCTTTCACACGTGATGTATGAAATCACTAAGTGAACTCAATTACAGTGTTTATTTATGTATTTATAATGTTTTACATACAAAAAGAGACCTAACCTGGGGCTTATGCCCCAGACCCCCTTGCTTGTGGTACTAACATTAATTTTCGACCTAGTGGCGGACATAAATTCTATCTTATTAATGTTTTACATACAAAAAAGGACCTAACCTGGGGCTTACGCCCCAGACCCCCTTGCTTGTGTTACTAACATTAATTTTCGACCTAGTGGCGGACATAAATTCTATCTTATTAATGTTTTACATACAAAAAAGGACCTAACCTGGGGCTTACGCCCCAGACCCCCTTGCTTGTGTTACTAACATTAATTTTCGACCTAGTGGCGGACATAAATTCTATCTTATTAATGTTTTACATACAAAAACAGACCTAACCTGGGGCTTACGCCCCAGACCCCCTTGCTTGTGGTACTAACATTAATTTTCGACCTAGTGGCGGACATAAATTCTATCTTATTAATGTTTTACATACAAAACCGAACCTAACCTGGGGCTTACGCCCCAGACCCCCTTGCTTGTAGTACTAGCAGTAATTTTCCACAAGATAGTTCCTAACTTAGTAGCGAAGGCGTGTGGTGAATTTCTTTATTCAAGTTGGTAACGTATTCACATGATCGTATTTCGGGTGTCACATGACTGTCAAAGATTGCATTCTTTCCGTGAAATAACAATTATTGCTGTGCAGCAGTGGCTATTAAATATGAAGAGATTGTGAAACAACTCCCCGAAAGGTATGCATATCATAAATGATATATTTTCAATAAGCTAAGGTGTTGAAAGTGATGAAAGAGGAGGATGGTCTAAAGTGAACAAAAAATAATTTAGTTTACATTTCATCTTCACAATAACATACATACCCATACATACTCAATCACTCCAGGCATACAACATACACTCAAAAGTTAACAAGAAAGAACCACAGCTTGCAAACAATAAATTAAAAAGGGCACAACTTGGCCAATAAAACAAATTCAATATTCCTTCATAATGTAAAATGAAAAACAAATTAACGCAGACTTCTCAATGAAAACAAATGTACAATGATTTAGTGTACTTTAAAAATTACATTAAATTATCCTAGCCTATCATTTCAAAAAATAAAAATTTATATACTTCATTATTGCAATTAAACGCTACTACGCATGGCTACTTCTCAATTAGAACAATAAACACCGAAAACAAGAATTAGCACTTCAAGACCAAAACTTGGCCCACACAAACTGAAAACAATAATCCTATGAAAAAATAACAAAACAAATATATAAATGTAATATACCATTCATTCACAACAAAAAATTCATTCGGCAGGGACATACCAATCATCATTCCCACTTGACCATTTACACAAGCTAATCCCCCACCCCAAAATCCCCCTACCCCTTAGCATTCAAAATATTCCCTGCCAAAAATGAGTAACATAAATAACACATTTACCACATCCACTAATCTCTCACACTTGGAGGATATACTCTCCGACAATCAGCCATAAACCTTTCAAACAGACACACCCCGGGATCGACATTCTTCCGCCACACGTACTCATCTAAATGACTCTGCAGTGACCCTTCCCTTCTTTTCCCCTTCCCAATGCTATATTTCACTGCAGACCAAAACCCTTCTATTGTATTGGTACAAGCCCCTGTTTCATAATCTTTGAATTGGACGGTATGATTGACAGCAAAATGTATAAACCCTTCATTATTTAACCCCCCATAAGAACCCCACATATCACTGTAAATAGTTGTCCCAACCTTAATATGCTTTTTGATAACTTTCAACAACGTCGCCTTATCCCGTTTTTCAACAACTTCAAAAAAACAATCCCTCCCCTGACTACCCTGAACAACCCCCCCAAAAACCCATGTATTTTTCATTCGCTTGCCCTTGTTGAATTTCCGCCTACCGAAACAACTCTCATCAATTTCAATTACAACACCCTCCCCCCCAAAAGGCCCACGTTCACGCACCCATGCACTACATACCTCCCTACAAAATGAAAACCAATCAACAACAGTACGCGAAGATACACTCAATTCATGCACTACATCACGAATAGGCATACGCCGGCAAAAACAGTACACAATTAACAAAACATCTTTAAGAGAGATCCGTGCCTTGGAAAAGAACGAGCCCTTTCGAATTGTGCGCCAACACACACACTTCGAACAACGCCACATAATGCCGTCTGAACTGCGAGAGACTGGCACCTTGGAATCTTTCATCGGCCTTTCGCACTTCGGGCAAAAATATTCTTTGCCCAAAAGACCCTTTTCGCGAGCGAAATCAACTGCCCCTTGTACGGTCGAGAGGATACCGAACAGTACAATTAGCTTCATAGCCCCTTGAGATGCCTCCATAACCTCATCGCCACTGTCAGAACTACTCGAGGAAGAAACGACTTTGCGTTTTCCGCACAAACCGCTGGGGCCAGCAACATCAGCCATTACCAATTGATCTGAGGACTGTATCAGAACACGAAAGAATATGAAGTGACAAACAATCTTTCAGTACTTACCAACAACCTTTAAGCACACCCCTTCCACATACGTAGCACGCCCCTTCCATGTACGTCAGCCCGTTATATCCAAATACTACGTCACACACCACTGCACCAAAATGAAATTCTAACACGCCATTCACGAATTCAACACTATCATTACAATTCGCCGACACAATTGCGTAGACGACATTACTAATATCACAATCTCGTCATAAACATACGCAAACAGGTGGAAAAAAAATGGCCGACTGTCACGAGAGAGAACCGCGCGAAACAAATGTATCAATCAGCTGACAAACTCCCGGCAAGCAATGCGACTGAATACGTCAGTAGTGACATCACGGTAACGTCACTGATGTAACTAAAATTTCCCCAGACGGGGCTGAATCGTAATGTCGCAATGAACCAACTTTCACGTTGGTAGGTTTGTAACGTAGTTGAGTGGAATTTATTCCGCCCTCCCCATCATATTGTGCAGAGGTGTGTGTGTAACCTATTTAGGAATAAAGAAGCCAATTATAGGACGCTTAATTTCAGTGGCTGCTATCAGTAATTCCTCTTTCAATTTCAATGATAGACATTCATATTTTACTGGTAATTATACTCTAACTTATATCTGATCAACTCGAGCGTCATGGTGGAATAAGTTTTTCCGTTGACCATTCCTTCTCACTGTGCACCAGGTGGGTTATATTCTCATTACTGGTAGCCTTACTTGAATACCGTAGGTACTGAAATTACCTCGTTTGGTGTGTTATAACACAGCTAAGATGATACATGGAAATAACGTTTACACCATTAAAGATATCGGTACATTCTGTTTTCATTATTCGTAAACAACACCCAGGGGCTTGGGAAATAATGTGCTACTTATTCTCTTGGGTTGAGTAATAACCGAGATATTGATACTAACACCGTATTTTTAAAAGGATCGCCACAAATTCAAATAGCTGGCCTATAAGTTTAGCTGTGTACAATTTAAAATTTGTAAGTATTTTCAAAATTGGACAGTTACTTTCTGAGATATCAATAAGAACAGAATGCGCTGTTGTGCATGCCGCATCAGATAGCGTGCAGTCGTGCTAGGACATATTGGTTCCTGGGTGTGATTCCAGCCACAGAACGGATACCAGGCATTTAAGCATATCCTACATATGTGATTGGTTTGCAAAGTGTGTATGACAGGCGAATGCTTGACAGGACAGGGAGGGGGTGTTTTTAAAAGGATTTCAAATGAACATAACGAAAGCTATAATTTATTGTCATTGGTTTGAGTACCTACAACTGTGTGAATTGATAATTAAATATAACACAAGACACCTAAAGAGCTCCTTTTAGATAAGCAAATGAATAATGTTGTAGTTAGACTTATTGGAAATGATCCCCAGGGCGTGGACACGGGAACATAACAACGTTTCGTCGGTGTAATTGGTATGAACCCAGGAACCTGCTTGCTCGTTAATAGGTCCCTGCCCGACTGCACGCTGTCTGATGCAGCATGCACAACAGCGCATGCAGTTCTAATTTATATCTCAAAAATTAACTGTTCAATTTTGAAAATACTTACATATTTGAACTTGGACGGAGTTGAACCAGCTGTATGAATTTGTGCTCTTCCATTTGAGAATATTGATTTCGTGTCAATATCTTGGTTATAACTCTCCATATGAGCATAAGTAGCACATTATTTTATTAATCCCTGGGTATCATTTACGAATATGGAAACAGAGTACCGATATCTTGAATGGTTCAGACGTTATTTCCTTGTAACATCTTACGTCAATAACCTTGTATATGATTATGATTTGGGGTACTGGAATAAGTACGACCTCTTATAATTCTAAAGCGCACTTGTGTGTTCTAGTTTGCTGAATATTATGGAGCAACAACCATTCATTAAGAGTGAGCCGGAATGGCTGCCTCAAACTGATGAATTACCTAATATTGTAAGTTCTATTTATTATGTTAAGCATGTAACATAACAATCTTAGTGATGTGCATAACAAGCAAGGTTTATTGACTTAATACCTGCTACCAATTAGTACGCTGACCAGAATGTCTTCATATTTTATTGTTACACGTTACTTAGTACAGTTATTCTGTCTGTGTGTTTAACGTTGGCTCATACTTGTATAATACTTTCCAGGAATCAATTGACCTGTTACCTTCTTATAATCTGCTGGATGATTCTGGTGATATATATGAAGATAAAAGTGGAGTAGTGAAATTTGAACATCAAGTACAGGTGATTATAGGTTTTATATTTCCACTCTTATAAATGGGTCTTATTTTAGCAGTCAGTAGTCAAAAACCAGTCAACCCCTGGCACTATACAGCTCATGACGGGCTAAGGCCGACCAAGCGACCGCTGCACAGCCATTTGGCCTGCAGATATTGGGGTGACGCGTGATCAGCGCGTAGGGTCCCCTCGGCCGTTAATCTTGGTATTCGTGATCGGGGCGCTGTCTCACTGTCAGACAGCTACTCAATTGTCAGTCAGTAGTTGCTGATGTTATTGTGTCCATAATGCGGGTTCACTCTGTTGCCACCCTGGCCCCATTGTATGTGAAGTGTACACCATATGCTGTGCATACAGTAGCTAATTTATTGGTAATGCAGGTTCACTGATCATCATCATCATCGTTGACCACCTCCAGTTTCCCGGGCGTGGTTCACTCTTTTGGCATATTTGTCGGGGGATAAAACACTGATTTAATGATAACCTTTTACATCAAAACTTCAACATTTTAAACCTCAAGCAGTAAAAACTCTTTCACATCTAATGTGTATTTTTATAAAAATCAAACGAGGGAGAGCTACTCATGCCTGTCAATATAATGTAGGACCTCCTTCCACTTTGATGCCTCCCTCTCCAGTAAGCTATGGCTATGGTCCACAGCCTCCACTGCTAGCTGTGACTATGAGTATGGTGTTGACTTATCCTTCATCTTCATGATAGCCTCTGTTGTTGCTTAAATTTTTAATGGTGAGGAGTTTTTGCTGTTTGTAGGAACGTTGAACGAAGGAGAAACAGTGTTGTTGTTTTTAGCCTACTTTCGATTTTTGCAAAAAATGAAAGTAGACTTATGAGATCAACACAGGGCGAAAAAAAGTGTGTCTGTCTGTGTGTGTGTGTATATGTGTGTGAGTCTGTGTGTGTGAGTGTGTGTGAGTGTGTGGACTCTGAATGTCTGTCCCCCCCCCCTATCAATTCGAACACGGTAAACGCGAATTGAACGAAATTTGGTACAAAGGTAGCACTAGCAAAGGACACCTCAGTGTCATGTTTTATATCGCCGCCATCTTGACTGAAACGTAATGGTGGCCACACAAATGTTCAAAGCTTAAATCAAATTACGACTAACCTAATCATCCGATCTCTACCAAATTTTGCAACAACATACCTTTATGGGGGGAGCATCCTTTGACTATACTAATAGGTCATCAGCCTAATAGTTCGCGGATGGCGGCCATCTTTGTGTGAAAAACGATTCCCCCTATTAATTTGAACACGGTGAAACCGAATGAAACGAAATTTGGTACAGAGGTAGTACTAGCAGAGGGCTCCTCATTGTCATATTTTATATCGCCGCCATCTTGACGGAAACGTAATGGCGGCCACACAAATGTTCAAAGCTTAAATCAAATTACGACTAACCTAATCATCCGATCTCTACCAAATTTTGCAACAACATACCTTTATGGAGGAAGCATTCTTTGATCAAATTAATAGGTCATTAGCCTAATAGTTTGCGGATGGCGGCCATCTTTGTGTGAAAATTGATTCCCCCTAATAATTCGAACACTGTGAAACCGAATGGAACGAAATTTGGTACAGAGGTAGTACTAGCAGAGGGCTCCTCAGTGTCATATTTTATATCGCCGCCATCTTGACGGAAACGTAATGGCGGCCACACAAATATTCAAAGCTTGAATCAAATTACGACTAACCTAATCATCCGATCTCTACCAAATTTTGCGACAACATACCTTTATGGAGGAAGCATCCTTTGACCATATTAATAGGTTATTAGGGTAATAGTTTGCGGTGGCGGCCATCTTTGTGTCAAAATCGATTCCCCCTATTAATTCAAACACGGTGAAACCGAATAGAACGAAATTTGGTACAGAGGTAGCTCTAGCAAAGGGCACCTCAGTGTCATTTTTTATATTGCCGCCATTTTGACAGAAACGTAATGGCGGCCACACAAATGTTCAAAGCTTAAATCAAATTACGACTAACCTAATCATCCGATCTCTACCAAATTTTGCAACAATATACCTTTATGGAGGGAGCATCATTTGACCAATCTAATAGGTCATTAGACTAATAGTTTGCGGATGGCGGCCATCTTTGTGTCAAAATCGATTCCCCCTATTAATTCGAACACAGTGAAACCGAATGGAACGAAATTTGGTACAGAGGTAGCAGTAGCAATGGGCACCTCAGTGTCATGTTTTATATCGCCGCCATCTTGACGGAAACGTAATGGCGGCCACACAAATGTTCAAAGCTTAAATCAAATTACGATTAACCTAATCATCCGATCTCTACCAAATTTTGCAACAACATACCGTTATGGAGGGAGCATCCTTTGACCAAAATAATAGGTCATTAGCCTAATATTTTGCGGATGGCGGCCATCTTTGTTTGAAAATCGATTCCCCCTATCAATTCGAACACGGTGAAACCGAATGGAACGAAATTTGGTACAGAGGTAGCACTAGCAAAGGGCACCTCAGTGTCATGTTTTATATCACCGCCATCTTGACGGAAACGTAATCGCGGCCACCCAAATGTTAAAAGCTAATATGTAAATACGACCAACCTAATAATCTAGTCTCTACCAAATTTTGCAACAACATATCTTTATGTGGAAAGCATATCCTGACCAAACTGCAAGATCATCTGCCCAATAGTTTGCAGATGGTGGCCAAGTATGTGTAAATCCATTCCCCATATCAATTCAAACACGGTGAAACCGAATTGAATGAATTTTTTTACAGAGTTAGCACTAGCAAAGGGCTCCTCATATTCATGTTTAATATCCCTATAGCACGTTGTATTTCAACAAGCTACTGCAACCAACATTCAATTATACTCCTTGAAAAGGACAAAGAGTTATAACAATACCCATGCATTTAGGAGAAAGTAGGCTATATGTTCTTTACTGAACATCTTGTTTTTTTTACTGGCACCAAGTCACCGTCGAAAATCCCAGAGATGGTCTACGGCGGTGTTTCTCAGCCTTTCATTGGACCACTGTCGTCAATTTCATTCTCGAAAGTTCTTAAGCCTCTGTCTATGAAAATATTGTTATTCACTTCTCTGTTTATTAGCACATTGCGTAATCATCTTGATAACGACAAGGGCTCATGCATTATTAATTTCAAGTGAATTTATATAACACAAGCTGTACCCGGCATGCGTTGCAATGCCAATCAAAGAAAGTGTTGGCGTTGAAATTCTGTTTCTTGAAGTGCTTTTGGATACACAACATGTTTTTCAATTTCCGTTAACTGCATCTAAGCTATCGTAAAATGGATTTTCTAATTTAGAACCATTCGTGGGAGCGTGCACAACAACTTTCAAAAGTTTCATCGCAATCGCATGAATGTCATAACGTATACGGGATTTTGTTTGAACGATTCGTGCGCTGTCACTCATTTGTTGATTCTACTTGTACGCTACCTATTGAGGAATGGATTTACTAAGTCGAAACCCTACCCTGTCGTGTACACAATAACTCATCAAGGTTTCATCACAATCGAAGAAGGTTATATGAACGCATATGGGATTTTGTTGAAACGCTTCACGCGTCGTCACCCATTTGTTGCATATACTGGTGCGCTACCTATTGTGAAATGGATTTTTAAGTCGAAACACTTCCCTGGCGTGTACAAAATGACTTATCAATGTTTCATCGCAATCGGATGAATGGTATATGCACGTATACGGGGTTTTGTTTAAACGATTCGTGCGCTGTCACTCATTTGTTGAATCTACTCGTGTGCTACCTATTGAGAAATGTATTACTAAGTCAAAGCCCTTCCCTGGCGTGTACACAATAACTCAAGGTTTCATCGCAATCGAAGAAGGTTATATGAACGCAATAGGGGATTTTGTTGAAACGCTTCGCGCGTCGTCACCCATTTGTTGCATCTACTCTTGCGATACTTATTGTGAAATGGATTTACTAAGTCCCCTTCCCTGGCGGGTACAAAATAACTGATCAATGTTTCATCGCAATCGGATGAATAGTATATGAACGCATACCGGATTTTGTTTAAACGATTCGCGCCCCGTCACTCATTTGTTGAATCTACTCGTGTGCTACCTAATGTAAAATGTATTTACTAAGTTAGAAACCGTCACGTAAGTGTCCAAAACATCTCACCCAAGTTTCATCGCTATCGGACTAATGGGATATGAAGACATAGGGGACTGTATTGAAATGCTCCGCGTGTCGTCGTTCATTTGTCGAATCTACTCGTGTGCTACCTACTGTGAAATGTATTTATTAAGCCACAACCCTTCCTTGGAGTGTCCACCATATTTCACCCAAGTTTCACCGCTAACGGCAGAATGGTATATGACCTTATACGGGACTTTGTTGAAACGCTTCGCGCGGCGTCCCTCATTTGTTGAATCTACTTGTGTACTGCATATTGTATAGTGGATTTACTAAGCCAGAAACCTTCCATGACGTGTACACAACATCTCACCCAAGGTTCATAGCTATCGGACGAATGGTATATGAATGCATACGGGACTTTGTTGAAACGCTTTGCGTGTCGTCGCTCATTTGTTGAATCTCCTCGTGCGCTATCTACTGTGAAATGTATTCACTAATTTTGAAACCTTCACGTAAGTGTACACAACATCTCACCCAAGTTTCATCGCTATCGGACGAATGGTATATGAACACATACGGGACTTTGTTGAAACGCTTCGCGCATCGTCGCTCATTTGTTGAATCTACGCGTGCGCTACCTATTGTAAAATGGATCTACTAAGTCAGAAACCTTCCTTGGAGTGTACTCAACATCTCACCCAAGTTTCATCGCAATCGGATGAATGGTATATGAACGCATATTAGACATACCCACAGACAGACAAACTAACACGTAACATTGATTTTTATATATATAGGTGAGATTTGAAGTAGCTCGCCACTGTACTTACAAATAAGCCCCTATTTCTTATTCGGTCCCGATAAATTACACCCATGTTAGGTTTCCATGAGATCAAAATTGGTTGTAAATTGTCAACGCTTGGTACAAGACTTGTAACACAAAATTTATCAACATTTCTTGTTCTTATTAATGTTATATGGTAACTATAAGTAACTGCATCTACGCCGCGAATTCCTATCACACACACACACTCAGTTCTAGTGACAATACACTATGCCCACGTTTTGCGAACGTATACTAACTGAAATGCTTTTTGATAAAAACTGCACATTAACTGTTAGTTTTTTTTTTGCCATGTAGCCATGGACGAAAGAAAACTATGAATGCGGGGTTGAATTACCTTCAGTATGTTACTTTATTCCCTCATTCTTTCAGTGCATGTTTATAAGCCATCTGTAAGATACAATACCACCTACGGAAAGGAACATATAAAATGTGAAGCAAGTCATTTCTTTGCAGGACGATACAGACCATCACACAGATATTAAGATTGAGAAATCTTCTATTCCGGGGAACGTTCCATGTACCACAACAGCAGTATCATTTTCAGATCTGAAAGAGGTAAGTATCTTCATGCGTCTTTACAAGACACCTCCTTATCACCTCATAGCATTTAGGGATTAAGAGTTGTATTCTCACAATAAGTTGATGACAAACGGAAGTGTTTGGCTGTTAATACCAATCCAATGTCATCCTCAGCCTGTATCTCCTTTGCAAACAGTGTGCTCCCGTACTCTAGCAGACACACAATGCTTGTAGTTACTAGCATGCTCTACAATAGACTTCCCATAGAGGCATTTCATTGCCCAATCTAACTTCTTTTCATCATTAAAATATAAAATTGCAGCGAATTGTGAAGAAATGCCTTGTATCATATTGTGAAGGTTAATTGATTTATGCCTTTATTCTCAGAAGATATGCTCGTATGGGCAGTCTAGTTGCTTATTACTCAACTAGCAGGTACCCGCGGCTTCGCTTGCTATCAAGACAACGGGGACGATGCATTATTGCTGATAATTGGTCTATTCTATTACAGCAATCGCGGCTACAGGTGGGTCCATTCTAATTCTGAAAATTCTGATACATACATTATATTGATATGAGCAGAAAAGTGGGAATTTTATAGAGTTGTAAAAGTTTGCAGGGTACGATGTTTCATTACGGTATGTGAACACATTTTAGAATTACGTTTTTGGTTTTGCCACCCTCTGCTGAGACATAACGATTTTGTTGTCCGGATACTCGCGAGCACGCCACATACTGTTGCCCATGGGAAAAAATGGTTTTGTCTAAATGTACACCTGCTGCTGTGAACTGTGTGTCATTGCGCTTTGTTAGTAGAAATTGCAAATATTGTTTGAAGATGGAACTGCACTCTTGCACACTGGAATGGTATATCTATTGGAATATGGGGAATTAAAAGTATTTTTCCTTAAGCTAATCTGGGTGTAATTTTGCCACACTTATTGATGATTTGAACGTCAACATGTCGCTATTAATAGACCTAAAGTAAAATATCGCTCACCTTGGCCGCTGATGTACATCATGCAGTCTCTTCCAGTGTTACATCCCAGGGATTGAAATTCTCTAACAACCCTTTTGCCTCACATGCCTCTCTAAGTAATTGAAATTCCCGATTGTTGTTGTTGTTGTTTGAGTCTTCAGTTTTTTGACTGGTTTGATGAAGCCGTTCATCTCCCTCTCCTGAGCTAATCGTTTCATCTCTACATAGCTAGCACACCCTACATCCAAGGCAATCTATTTAACCCTGGTCTACCCCTTCAGTTGTTGTCCTCGACCCTCCCATCCATTACTAAGCTTGCTATTCCTGGGTGTCTTAATGTGTGTCATACCAACCTATCTCTTCTCTTCATTAGCAGTCGCCAGAAACATCTCTCCTTTCCCACTCGTCTTAATAGCTCTTCATTTGTTACCCTATCTACCCATCTGATCTTCATCATACTCCTGTAACACCATATTTCAAACGCTTCAATTCTCCTCTTTTCTGCTGCACCATTAGTCCAAGTTTGACTTCCTTATAGTGTCTCGCTCCAGACAAAAGCTTTCAAAAATGACTTCCTATTACCTAAATGTGTATTCGATGTCAACTGATTCCTTTTCTGTAGAAATAATTTCCTTGCCTGAGCCAACCTGCTTTTTATATCCCCTTTGCTTCGTCCATAACTGGTTATTTTGCTTCCTAAGTAATATAAGTCTCCTACTTCCCGTAGCGTTTCGCCTGCCAATTTGATGTCCATAGAGGTTTCAGATTTATTTCGGCTGCATTCCAATAATTTTGTTTTACATTTATTGATTTTCATCATGAATTATTTCCTCAAGACGGTGTCCATACCATTCAAAAAATCGTTCAAATCCTCTGGCGTATCGGCCGAGATGACGATGTCATCAGCAAATTTCAAAGATGAAATTATTTCTCCTTGAATCTTCGCTCTCACTTTAAATTTTTCTCCAATTTCCTGATTATTGAGTTTTTAGAGATCTTTGAAATGCGTTGCCCTCGCACATGGTGTAGATGCATTGTCAAAGGAAAACATTCCATGTTACGAACATGGGCCGCATAACCTGTACCGAAAGCCTATTCTGAACAGCAGTTCCTTGAACTCAGATTTCCTAACATTTTATTGTATCTTTCCATGTGGTTTATCTCTGTACCTCAACATACAGAAGAGTGCTTTAAAAATCATGTATTGTGTAAATTTTGGAAAAGGTAGTGAGTGTGGTTTTAGCCGGAGTGGATACTCGTTCGTAGAAATTCTTTTCAGTAATATAGTGTTGTACCCCTAGGGTACGCTACCATCATCCCCTAATACTAATACCCCCGAGAAATCCAAATGCCAAACACTTACTTCAGAAATCTACAAATACAGTTACAGAATTATAAACCCAATAAATCATCACCGCTATGAACTCAGGTAGCCTCGTATCCCAGCCAACGACCCCAGGAAGGGCTATGACTCAGGAGAAATGTGCGGATTCCGCAGACGTAGCCTGAGGCGTCTATAAAAACTCCGGGAGGTCACGCCCCCGGATCAGTCTGTCTCAGTGCTACCTACGTTCTGAATCGCTGATGCTAGCTGAAGGGTAAGTGTATCAAGCGATCACTACACACACAGTCATACTACACTCCCATCCGCCTGTGCTTGGATTGTACTAATTATCTATTTCTATCAACTGAATTGCTATTTGCCAGAGTACTTCCAAATCGAAGTACATATTAAATTCAAACACAATAGAAGTCACTGGTCTTGTCCTTTATTTAATTAGCTGATAAGATCCTACCCTCTTAGCTTCCCCATTAGGTAGGATCTAGAATTAGCACTACTATTTAATTGCTTCGTGACGTCAGCAGAGCGCCACCGCACAGCACTGACACAAGCAGGTTCCCTGTTAGCTCGCCTGCTTACGACTTACTTTAGACCGCTGGGTACGGCTAGCGCGCACAGAGTAATAATTAAATTACCCTGCCTACACACCCACACCCGGAACTACCCCGCCAAGCAGTACATTGGGGAGTTCTCCTTGCAGATCGCACTGACGATCGCAAACCACTAGATAATCCATACCTCTTACAAGTCATTGCCAAGCTTTCCCCCTAAACACACTAATTTCATCCCTTAGGTTAATTCTTTGTACAGGCTACCCTCACAGGTACCTTACAATAGACTGGTTCACAATTTTGTAAGTGCACATTGAGGTACGTCACGGTGGGATGCCTTAAGTGTTACGGAAACGGCAATAGCCACCACAGAGCTTCGTTGCTACTGAAATAACGACCAGACTGATATTTGTACTTAACTATACGGAATTTGTGAGCCCAGTGTTTATGAAATTGAAGCTATATCGCTACCATTATTTAGTAGCCGCTACTGTAGTGTTTGAAAATTGAAAGTGGTATTAGAAGCCGCTTACCCTAATTTTTTAACCCTGGCACTACAGATCATGAAGGGCCTAGGCCTATCAAGCCACCACTTCCCAGCCATTTGACCTGCAGATATTGTGGTGATGCGTGGTCAGTGCATCGTGTCCCCTCGGCCGTTAATCTTGTTCCTCGTGACCGGGCCGCTGCCTCTCTTTCAGACAGCTACTGAATTGTCCTCACGAAGCTGAGTGCACTCCGTTGCAGCCCTCACGTCAGTGTCTAAAATCTCTGACGGAGCCATGAATCGAACCCGGGGCCTCCGGATGAGAGGCAGGCGCGCTACCCTGTTCTTATAGTGTTTATATATATCTTGAAGAAGATAATGAATGGATTGGCATTGGCTCCTACAGGGATATATATATATCAAATCGGATGTCGTACCTTGAGGTTCAGTTGCCATGGAAACGGACATGCCATTAGTTCATCAGTTTATCAGAGTGAAGGTAGTTTTCTGCGAATATCTTTGAAACTGTTGATTTTAGGTTTTCGTTGTCCCTTAGGGACATACCGAGTATTGTTTCTTGCATCGAGGGGCGTAAAATGAGCTTTGTCCGGTCTTTATGTGACAACTTCGATATTTTGTCTCGGTTGTGTATTTTTGGTGACTTTTCAGTTTTGTTGCCCGTTGCACGGGAACAATAATTTATTTTTGGATGAAAGGCAGCCTATATGTTACCTAGGGTATAAGTAGTCTCCATTTCAAATTTCATCCAAATCCGTCCAGCCGTTTTAGTGTCAAGAGATAACAAACTAACACACACACAGATTTTCACAGAGGGATATAGGGATGTTATGTGTACGTGTTGGACCGTAGGACCTGTTATGGTCTATTGCAGAGCATTCCAAACTTTTTCTCATGGCGACACCCTATTAGCAGACATGATGCCCATTTAATTATTTTAATTATAATCATAGACTATTTTAACAAAGGAGATTCATTTTAAAGAAATTAAATTTTTTCATAGCACTGTTTATAGGCTATATGATTTTCCAAGTATAATAGGCTATACTGTATTAAACACCTTTCTCATAGATACAAAACTTGCACCTTGATGATCCAATTCAATGACTGCTATGGGCTTGGCGATCATTACAAATCTGCTTTATATCAGGTTGGATGCAGGACAAATTCACACGCATTTTCTCATCTATCATTCTCAAACTTCCACGTTTAACTGTTTTTGTATTAGACATAGCAGGAAACGCACTTTCACACAAATATGTCGTTGAAAATTGCAACAAAACAATGAGGGCTCTTTTACTCAGGTGAGGAAAATCTTGTTGAGTAGAAACCCAGAAGCTGTCTAATTCTGACTCTTGGTTATTAAGTCTTAAAGTCTGGTTGTTTTTAAGCTCCGCCAGTTCCTTTTATTCGATAAGTTGAAGTTCACAAGAGCTGGAGGGTGCAAATGTATTCTTTTCCATTCGTATCGTTTTACATTTAGTGTTGGAAAATATCCAACCAGCCTCTATTTTAGATGCATTGAATGATTATGATCCAGTGGTTGCATTTTGCACTAATTGGACATTTAGATGTCAAAGGAAACTCTCAAAATTGCTCTCTTTTATTTTTCTCAACTATACACTGACTTTTACCCTTAAGGTGGCAATTTTGTCTGTAGTGGTAAAGAGATTTGCACTCTTATCAACATCTCGATCACGCGGCTAATAGGCCCAATGGGGGGAAGTAAGTTTAATATTTTTCTCACAGGTTCTTTATTCATTTCCTATCCTGAATTTATAAGTATGATGAATCTTACGACTCCCTTGACGGTAGCCTGAGACACCCTTTGGAAAGCACTGGTATGTTGTATTGACACCTGCCCCTCTCTTATGGTCTTACGGCTAAAAGAATTAAAAATAAATGTTAATTTGACCTCAATCCTTTTAGGCTAATTCTTCCATTACGGCACTGATCTTTTTTTTATTTTTCATTTGCAATAAGTTTACCTTGGTCTCTAAAAGTGTATTATAAGTTTCAGAACTGGGGATTATAACCACTTATCTGTATAATTTTGATCACTAGCTCTAGGATGTGAAGGACTGTAGAAAGTCATTCAGCGAATTTATCTTCACTTCTGCTAAGCATTGCTGTACAATTACATGGGCTGTCATATTTGTAAATGTATAAGGTGATAACTCTGAAATAAATTATTCCATCTTATCTCCAGGATGTAAAAGAAGAAAATCAGAATGAAGAAGCAGATAAAAGTGGAAATCACTCAAATGAGTAAGTGTTAAACATATAAACAACACGTTCTTTCGTTTACATTATATTTACCTGCTTTGTAGGAATGTTTAGGCTTTTCCTTTTTTTTTTATCCACCATTGCTTCAACTTACATTCACCGAGCTCAACTCTGTTGACTTCCCTCGGTCAGTTTCTGTTCTTTTCCAGGATATTTATGGATTTAATTATTATTTAATATGTATTTATAACTCTTTATTGATCGATTTATCGATTATAGATCAACTACAAAATCATCGACTCGAGGTTTCCGAAATTAGTGGATATCACCCAAATGCGTAATCGGAGGTTATCATGTGAGGGCTCAAACAAAAGGTCTCCATCCCTCTATCTATAGGACATACCATTTCCTATACCAATATATTTTTAAATGATGGACTCTTGCAAGGTTAAGTGAGGTTCGGAGTGGTTTCCACTGAGTCATGTAACATGACGGGATAGCCCGAGCAGTCGATCCAACATGATTGATTAATTTTATATTTTATTTATTTAATTAATTTATATTTATTTAGTATTTGATTTCTATTATTTAATTTTTTTTTATTGAATATTCATTATAGTTATTGATTCAAGCCCACTACGGAGCGCGTACGACTAGTTTTTATTCGATGCTGATTTCTGTTCCCAATATCTTTTGAGCCCTGCCGATAATTTCTCCTTTCTCTCCTGCGAAAGGGTCTTCCGACATTTAGGGACTCTATGGGGTGGTGTCGAAGACTCTATCATAGCACAAAATTTCGAATGATCTTCTATAAAGTCAGCAATTCCAGCCGAATCCAGTCCTTTAGTACTTCATTAATTTATTATTTAATATTTATTTATTATTTGGTATTTGATTTATTTATTTCTTCTTGACGTTTCGGCCAGCTATGGACCACGTTCATTCAACTGGTCTCTTCCTCGAGCTTTAACATTCGCCCAGTAACGCCTCATGTGTTCTGGGTGCTGCTGTTTCCTGGTTTCAGTTCATTTCTTGTCTGTTGTTAGTGTAGACTTTTTCTGGAAACTCAGGTGTTCTTTTAGTTTCATCTTAAGGGGCATACGCATCTCAATATCGTTGTATATAATTCCCACTTCTTTTAAATCCTTTCCTACCTCTCCGAGCCACGCTCCCTTGTTTTTTTTCCCCAAAAGTAAGTAAAGATTTTTTTTACAATCGCATTGGGCTCAGTGTTGTTAAATGACTATAGAGTACAATCCTCCTCTTTCTCATCATGTCAGTGATTTTGGTAACATGTGTGTAGAGTTCATGGTTCTGCCTCCGTCTTAATTACCGTTTTGCTCGACTGGGCCCAAGATTTTCCGTAAGATCTTCCTTTCTTTGGTTTCAAGTTTCTCCATAAGACCTTTTCTGTGCATTATAAGGCACTCTGCTACATATAAGACTTCCGGTCAGATGACTGTGCAGTAATGTTGAAGCTTGGCATTTAGGGATAATGATTTCCTGTTTTAGATTCCCTTGGTTAACTGGTATGCAGTTTCCAATTTTGTCATTCGTGATGTGAAAGCCTCCTTCTCAGAGATTCACCTAGGTATTTGAATTTTCCTATCCGCTTGATCTTTCCCCTTGCAATGGCTAGTTCTCTTGGTTCCAGCCTTATATTACTTATAAACTTGTTTTCTCGAAGGAGATATTGAGGCCTGCCTTTGCTGCTTGTTTCTGGAGTTCACTGATTTGTTCCATGTCTGAACTCGTGGAATGAGAAAATAATGCGAAATCATCCGCGAACGCTAGACAATCAATTATTATATTCATGTTTTTGAATTCCAGTATCACCCCATTTTCAAGTCCTTTGTTGCTCAATTCTCTCCGCCACTCACGGATAACTTGGTCAAGCACACTATCGAAGAGCAAAGTTCCATCCCCCTTACCCCGGTCCTGATGTTAAAGACGTCGGAAATTTCTCTTTGGAATTTTACCTTGGACGTAGTGTTGGTTATGGTCTCCTGGATGATTGCCCTTGTCTTGTTGTCCAATCCTAGTTCTTTAAGATTTCAAATAGAGTGAATCGATCAACAGAATTATATGCTTTCGCGAAAACAACGAAGATCGCAACAAATTCTTTTTTCTAAGCTTGAGATATGAAAGGACCGATTTAAGATTCATAATCTGTTCAGCACTGGACCGTCCTTTCCTAAAATCTCCTTAGTATTCTCCCAGTTATGGAACCCATTTGTTGTTCTACTCTAGCCACGAGAGCATTGGAAAGGATCTTGTCGGTTATTTTGAGAAGCTAGATACCAAGGTAGTTGTTTACATCCATTCTGTCACCTTTCTTATGAAGAGCGTGTATAAGGGCTGAGGTCCAGCCCCCAGGAAGTTTCTCTGTTTCCCAAATATCGCCTAGTATCTTAGTTAACTCATCAACTGCCTTGTCTCCAGCATATTTCCATAGTTGAGATGTTATCAAGTCTTTACCCGGTGTGTTATTGTTTATAAATGACTGTATGATCTGTTTGATTTCAACTTTTGTCGGTGGAAGTGAATCTGCGTGAACGTGTGCATTTTCTTCGAAATGAAATGAAGATTCTGGGGCTTCTCAGTTGAGGAGGGTTGCTAAGCATTTAGCCAGCATTTGGCAGTTGTCATTGCCATTGTGAACAATTTTTCCGTCGGGATCTTTGAAGTGTAGGTTTGGTGAAGTGTATTTATTGAGATTCTGTCTCTCACCCGGGTTTGATTCCTGGCTCCTTAAGGGATTTTAGTAACTGACGTGACGGCTGGAACGGGGTGCACTCAGCCTCATGAGGATAATAATAATAACTAATAAAAATAGTCAATTGAGCCTTTCCATGACTACGCAAAAGAGAGGGAGCGACAGACCTCAAACAACATGGATGACAAATGTCCAGAAGGACATGAGAGTATTGGGCTTTTCTGCTGATGATGCTTTTTCAAAAAAATCAGTGGCGCCTCAGGATTAAGAAAACTGACCCCACGTAACGGGAAAAGGCGAGGAGGAAGAAGAATTGGCGGCTATCTTGGATCGACCGGTCCGGCTATCCTGTCGTGGTCAGCTAGGTTGCATGTTACATGGCTTTGTGGAAACTGCTCCGAACCACACCTACCCTTGGAAACGTCCATCATTCAAAAAGTATTTAAATTAAAAGTGTGTCCTTTGGATAGAGGGGATGGAAACCTTTTGTTTGAGCCTTCACACGACTTTCTCCGATTATCGTTTGGGTGATATCGAGTATTTTCGGAAAATACTGGTCAATGACCTTGTAATTACTACGGTCTGGAAAGACGCGTCCGATTGTATCACCTCCATGCGGTCGACCAAATAGGATTAGTAAGAAATGTTATTTTGCAACATGGAATGTAAGAACACTCACTGATACCCCGCAAATGAGAGACATGAAAGGAAGACAGCTATTGTGGGTAGAGAGTTATGGGTATATGATATCGACGTAGCAGCACCCGTCTTGCTGAGCAAGGTCAGTTGAAAGAGCAAGGTGCGGGGTACAGCTTCTTTTTGAAGGGTCAACTTTCAGATGAGCGCAGAATACATGGCGTTGGCTTTGCCACTAAGAAAAAGCTTCTCAATGATTTGTCAGAGCTTCCAACTGGTTATAATGAACGCCTCATGACACTAGGACTTCCGCTAATAACAACCAGCATGCCACAGTGATCCGATGATGACATAAAAGAACATTCTATTGCGATCTGGATAACGTCCTATCAAACATCAACCGTGAAAACAAACTCATTCTGCTCGGTGAATTCAACGCTAGAGTGATTTAGGACTACAATCTTTGCAATGGTATAATTGGCAAGGAGGAAGTTGGGAGTGAAAATTCCAATGGTATTAGACTGCTCTGAATATGTGCTGAACATGAATTGGCAATCACCAACACTGTCTTTCGCCAAAAGAATTGCTTCAAAACGACATGACATCATCCTAGATTTAAACACTGGTATCTCATTGCCTATGTCATTGTACACTAGAAAATATTACGAGATGAGCTTATCACCGAAGCAATGACAGGAGCCGATGTCTGTCGTACAGATCACCGTCTTATCAGATAGTTATGCGTATAAAATTATCCATTCAAATGAGGAAACAAAGGAAGACCTGTAGGCATAATTGTGATACTGAGAAGTTTGGTAACTCAGAGCATATCTTCCAATATAGAGAGTTGCTTAACCAGATACTGGCAACGGAATATCATCCAAGTGTAACACAACACTGGGAGAGTCTGAAGGCCACTATTCTAAGTGCTTGTAGGGAAACGCTGAGATATAAGACCAGGACACATCAGGACTGGTGAGATGAAAAAAGATGAGGAAATTGAAGCATTGTCCTCTGAAAAGAGAAGAGCAAGGCTAGCTTGGAGAAAAGATATGAATTCCCTTGCTAAAAAAGAAGCCTTTTGCCTTGCCAAAGGAAATGTCCAAAAGAAGAACTCGTGCACTTAAAAGCGAATGGTGGATGTCCAAAGTTAAAGAGCTGCAATATTCAGCGGAAAAGGATCCGCGACAGTTCTTCCAAGCAACAAAAGCAGTTTATGGTCCCACCACTTTCGGTAGAAACTCACTTTGGACCAGTGACAATATTACACTTCTAAAATATCAATATCCCATCATTAATATACGGAAAGAACATTATGAAGACCTCTTGAATCAGGATTCAATTATTCAGGTTGAGATGGTATACCAGCAGAAGCCCGCAAAGAAGGAGGTGAGGAACTCTTAAGCCTCATACATGATTTTATTATAAACATTTGAGAACTGAAAAAAAATACCTGCTGAGCTCATAGAGAGTCTGATAGTTACCACATTTAAGAACGGTGATCGGACAGACTGCAAGAACTATCGTGATACATCATTACTATCATGCCTCGGAAAGCTTATTGCTCGTATTTGGCTACTCGCATTCTATCTTTGGCGGAGAAATTACTTCCAGAGAGCCAATGTGGTTTCAGGTCCTCTAGACGAAACACATATGTAATATTCACAGTTAGGCAGCTTCAAGAGAAATGTAGAGAACATAATAGACCTCTTTATATTGCGTTTATTGACCTCACTAAGGCAGTTGACTCTGTAATCCGTGAAGCTTTATGGAACATTTTAGCTCTGTATGGTTTTTCACCAACATTTATTAGAAGACTGCTCTACACTGATATGACGCCTACTGTTATTGTTAACGACTCTATTGGAGAGCCATTCTATATCAATACTGACGTTAAAAAAGGCTGTGTAATTTCCCCTACATTGTTTTCTTTGTTCGTTGCCGCTGTCACGCAGCTAGTCAAAGACGATCTTCCTTTAGGTATACAAATAACTGACAGGATGGATTGAGAGCTCTTTAATATGAGCCGTCAAAAGGCATGGAAAAATTTTGGGGAAGAAACCAAGGGGACGACCAAAACAATCATATCTCACGAACATTGTCAAGGAAATGGAATGTGACTCTCATGCCAATATGAAGAGAACTGCTGAAGACCGTAATAAATGGCTGCAACGACAAGGCTTTTAGCCTTTAGAAGCTGATGATGATGATGGTGAAAGGCATGGACTCGAACATCTTCTGATGCATTGGTTGAGTTACAGTACGCAGATGATACTGCAGTAGTAACTCAATCAGAAGAAGAACTCATGAAAATATTGGATGCCTTCACTTCGGCGTACAAAAAGATTGGTCTCAAATTTAACACCAGTAAAACCCAGGCCCTCTACCAACCAGCCCTGGAGAAGGACAAGGAAATGGACACATTAATGTCACCATCGATGGAGTAAGACTTCAAGAAGTTAACACCTTCCCTTATCTTGGCAGCACCCTGTCATCAAGTCCTAATATAGATTCTGAAATTCAACACAGGATTAACCGTCCTGGGGCATCCTTTGCAAGTCTAAGGTCTAGAGTTTTGACAACCATCATGGCAATGCTGCAACGAAGATCCTTGTGTTCCCACCTTACTGTATGGACCTGAATCTTGGATATGCTATAGACGACACCTAAAACAGCTGGATCAATATCACAAGCGATGCTTGAGGAGAATTCTTCATGTGACAAGGCAAAACAGACATGCAAACACCAACATTTTCTAAGAAGCACAGACTTCTACAATTGAAGTCATGATTATTAAACGCAGCTGAGGGGGACAGGATACGTAATCCTCATGCCGAATAATCGCATTCCCAAAGTGGTTTTGCTCTGAATTAACAGAGGTTAAACGCTGTGTGGGAGGCCAGCGGAAGCGATTCAAAGACGTACTCCATGCTAATATGCAATTATGTCAAATTGATATTAATAACTAGGAAACCTTAGCCCTTGTTCGCTGTTCCTGGAGATCACTTGTTCATAATGGTGCAATATATTTTGAGGGAAACCACTGACGCACAGTAGAGGATAGGAGGCAGCGCAGAAAGGACAGAGTGCTCATTAGAAGAAATGGATGGAACCAGGAACCACCTGCAATCTCTGCGGCAAATCGTCTGCCTCCTCATTGGGCTGTGTAGTCACCTCCGAACTCACCGATGAAGATACATTCCGGATTGGAAGGCCAACCTACTCGATACGAGTGTTTGCTCTGATGATGATGAGCTCATGAATAAGTGATAAATCGATACTCAATAATAATAAAACATAAATATTAAATAACATAAATCGATAAATAAGTTGGAAGAGGAGAGACACTAACGATACGAGGTCTACAGAGATGGGCCTAGCGCAAGTAAGTGAAAGAAATGGTGGACTTTTGACTTGTGTAAACTCTCATTACATTTGGAAAAATCTGTTGAGAATTTTAGGGAATTCTGGGGATGGTGGTAAGGGAAGAGAAGGGAATGTGGAGGCATCCTCCACAAAGTTTTAAAAAACCGCCGTCTTGGATGATCCTGAAGTGCACATGCTCTTCAAAAAATTCTAATTTTCCCCGGACGTGTAGATACTTTTAATTTTAGGGTGGAATAGGCTTGTCTTATAGATAGAGGGGATGGAGCCCTTTCGTTTGAACCCGCACGACTTTCTCCGCTTACTCGTTCGGGAATACGCACGGCCTTGTCCCTGGATGGCTTGTTGCCTATTCAAATACCCCTGGGATAAGATCCCTCTTGCCCCTCAACTCTCGTACTTTAAGTATAGAGCACTCAATATTTACTTATCCTCTTAATCGAGACGATTAAAGATCATGCTGGCTGGCACAAGCACTTCTTTCTTGGTGTAAAATGATAATCACGTTCATCCGGAAGAACAGGCTGCCAAGCGCTCTCTTCGTACCATCATTAGTTTGGGCAATGCCAACGGGATCCCACGACTTCCGCATCGTTGGGAACACGTTGTACGCAACGGTTGGGACTACATCGAGGGCCTGTGAAACTTGGAACCATCTAAGTGAGTTATTATTCCAGTTATAACTAAGATGCCAAAACTAAAAAAACAACCTATGTACACAACTCACTAAAGTTTTATCACAATCGGATGAATGGTATATGAAAGCATACAAGATTTGGTTGAAACGATTCACGCGCTGCCGCGCATTAGTTGAATCTACTCGTGCGCTACCAATTGTAAAATTGATTTTCTAAATCAGAAATCTTCGCGGGAGTGGAAACAACATTTCACCAAATTTCATTGCAATCGCATGAATGGTATACGAACGCATACGGATTTTTTTTAAACGATACGCGTGCCGTTACTCATTTGTTGAATCTACTCGTGCGATACCTATTGTAAAAATGCCTTTCCTGGAGTGTGCACAACAATTCACCAAAGTTTCATAGCAATCGGATGAATGGTAAATGAACGCATACGGGACTTAGTTTAAACGATTCGCGTGCCTTCGCTCTTTTGTTGAATCTACTTGTGCGATACCTATTGTAAAGTGGATTTACTAAGACAGAAACCTTCCCTGAAGTGTACACAACATCTCACCCAAGTTTAATCGCTATCCGACGAATGGTATATGAACGCATACGGGACTTTGTTGAAACGCTTCGCGCGTCTTTCCTCATTTGTTGAATCGACTTGTGCGCTACCTATTGTAAAATGGATTTACTAAGCCTGAAACTTTCCCTGGAGTGTACGCAACAACTTACCTAAGTTTAGTCGCTATCGGACGAATGGTATATGAACGCATACGGGATTATGTTGAAACACTTTGCGCGTCGTTGCTCATTTGTTTAATCTACTTGTGCGATACCTATTGTAAAGTGGATTAACTAAGCCATAAACCTTCCCTGTAGTGTACACAATATCTCAGCCAAGTTTCATCGCTATCAGACGAATAGTATATGAACGCATACCGGACTTTGTTGAAACGCTTCGCGCGTCGTCGCTCATATGTTGAATCTACTCGTGCGCTACCCACTATAGCATGACTTTACTAAGCCAGAAACCTTGCCTGTAGTACACACAACCTCTCACCCAAGTTTGATCGCTAGCGGACGAAAGGTATATGAACGGATAGCCTACGGGACTTTGTTGAAATGCTTCGCGCGTCGTTACTCATTTGTTGCATCTACTCGTACACTACCTATTGTAAAATGGATTTACTAAGTCGAAAACCTTTCCAGGCGTGTACACAACAATTCATCAAAGTTTCATCGCTATCAGACGAATAGTATATGAACGCATACGGGACTTTGTTGAAACGCTTCGCTCGTCGTCGCTCATTTGTTGAATCTACTCGTGCGCTACCTATTATAACATGGATTTACTAAGCCAGAAACCTTGCCTGTAGTGTACACAACCACTCACCGAAGTTGCATCGCTATCGGACGAATGGTATGTGAACGCATACAGGACTTTGTTGAAACGCTTCGCCCGTCGTCGCTCATTTGTTGAATCTACTAGTCGCTACCTATTGCTAAGTGGATTCACCAAGCCAGAAACCTTACCTGAAGTGTACACAATATCTCACCCGACTTGCAGCGCTATCAGACGAATAGTATATGAACGCATACGGGACTTTGTTGAAACGCTTCGCTCGTCGTTGCTCATTTGTTGAATCTACTCGTGCGCTACATATTATAACATGGATTTACTATGCCAGAAACCATGCCTGTATTGTACACAACCTTTCACCCATGTTTCTTCGCTATCTGACGAATGGTATGTGAACGCATACAGGCCTTTGTTGAAACGCTTTGCCCGTCGTCACTCATTTGTTGAATCTAATAGTCGCTACCTATTGTTAAGTGGATTCACTAAGCCAGAAACCTTACCTGAAGTGTACAGAACTTATCACCCAAGTTTCATCGCAATGGGATGAATGGTATATGAACTCCTGTGGGACTTGCTAGAAACAAACGCACGCCATTTTGTTGAAGGTACTCGCACGCCACATATTGTAAATGGGATTTACTACGCCTATAAGTTTTCCGGGACTGTGCACAACAACTCACCAACATTTGATCGCAATCGGACGAATTGTATATGAACGCATCGCCATTACGCATTTGTTTAAACTACTCGCGCGCTATCTATTGTGAAATGGATTAACTATGCATATGACTATCCCGGAAGTGTTTACAACCACTCACCAAAATTTGATCGCAATCGGATGAATGGTTTATGAACGCATAAAAGACGAATAAACGGACATTCATTTTCAGCCTACTTTTCACATTTTGCAAAAAAGAGGAAAAAGTAGACTTATGAGAACGATCCGGGAAAATGTCTGTCTGTCTGTCCTGTCTGTCTGTCTTTCTGTCTGTGTGTCCCCCCCCCTCCCTATCAACTCCTAAACGGCTGCAGCTATCGAAACCAAATTTGGTATGAGTTAAGATCTATACCGGGACATCTCAATGTCATACTTGAAAATGATGTGAGTGGTACCAACTGCTGAAAAATCGCAATTGAAATTTGAGCTCCATGTTGGATATCATGGAATGTATGCATGGGAACTATTCTTAAATTGGTACACATATAGATAATAATACTTCAGTTTAATTTTCAGGAGGCCATACATGACAGTGTTGCCAAAATGATTCTAAGCCTACTGATAGGTCCAAATTTTAAATGCATATATCTCCTACACTATCAATTGGATTTTAACCAAATTTCGAATGTACTATGTGTACATAAACAAATATGACTGAGCGTATTCTAAAGAGCCACCAGGGCTGCGAACTATTAATAAATGGTGTTTAAAATTTTTCCCTAATATCAATATATCAGGAAGTATGCAAGCCAACAGCTCTAAACTTTGCGCACGTATAGTTCCTTACATTCTAGATTAATTTGGAGCAACTAATGTATGTCAGTGCTACCAACATGATTCTAAGCCTGCTGATAGGTCCAATTTTAAAATTCAAGTAACTTCTATACTTACAAATGGATTTCATCCAAAATTGGCACAACAATACATCATAATATTTCAAATTATTTCTGACCAACACATGCACGACATTTTTGCCAACATGATTTTCCATGCTTTGATAAGTCCAATGTCTAACTGCATGTAACGTCCATGCTATCCATTGGACTTCAACCAAATTTTGTATTCTGTACCTAAAGAGATGGAACTAAGAATATATTCAGTCACCAGGGCTGCTAACTGTAGTGCTCTATCAGGCTACATCATGCCAGGTATATTTCGAACTAATTAGAAATTTCGATATTACCAAATTCATTTCGTCATTATTCTAGATAGGTCCATAAAGATTAATCATGGGCATGAATCTTAAATTTTAGGAAACGTAGGCTCTTTAGTTCGTCACGGAACTTCTTGCTATATATGTATTAGCTGTACCCGGCCTGCGTGCAAAGCCAATCAAAGAAATTGTTGGCATTGTGATTTGTTTGTTGAAGTGCTTTTGAATTCCCAATATTTTTTTCTTTTTCCGTTAACCACCTCTATACTATTGTAAAATTTATTTACTGTCTCAGAAACATTCATGGGAGCGCACCGTTACTCATTTGTTGAATCCTCTCGTGCGCTACCTATTGTAAAATGGATTTAATAAGCCTGAAACTTTCCCTGGAGTGTACACAATAACTCACCCAAGTTTTATCGCTATTGGAGGAATGGTATATGAACGCAGATGGGACTTTGTTGAAACTCTTCGCGCGTCGTCGCACATTTGTTAAATCAACTGTACTTGTGCAGTACCTATTGAAAAGTGGATTTAATACACCAGAAACCTTACCCAAGTTTCATTGCTATCGGAGGAAAAGTATATGAACGCATACGGGACTTCGTTGAAACGCTTCGTGCGTAGTCGCTCATTTGTTGAATCTACCCGTGCGCTACGTATTGTAACATGGATTTACTAAGCCAGAATCCTTGTTTGGTGTGTACACAACCTCTCACCCAAATTTGAACGCTATCGGACGAAAGGTATATGAACGGATAGCCTACGGGACATTGTTGAAACGCTTCGCGCGTCGTCACTCTTTTGTTCTATCTACTCGTACACTACCTATTGTAAAATGGATTTACTAAGTCGAAAACCTTCCCAGGCGTGAACACAACAACTCATCAAAGTTTCATCGCAATCAGACGAATGGCATATGAACGCATACGGGATTTTGTTTAAACGATACGCAGGCCGTCATTCATTTGTACTCGTACGCTACCTATTGTAAAACAGATTTATTAAGCCTTAAACATATCCTCGAGTGTACTAAACGATTCACCAAAGTCTCATCGCAATCGAATGAATGGTATATGAAAGCATATGGGACTCTCTTGAAACGATTCGCGTGCCGTCGCTCATTTATTGAATCTACTCGTGCGCTACCTGTCGTGAAATATATGTACTAAGCCAGACACCTTCCCTGGAGTGTAAACAACAATTCACCAAAGTTCCATCCCAATCGAATGAATAGAATATGAATGCATACGGGACTTTGTTGAAATGATCCACGTGCCGTCGTTCATTTGTTGAATAAAGTCGTGCGCTACCTATTGAATAATGCATGTACTAAGTCAGAAACCTTCCCTGGAGTGTACAAGAAACTCACCCAAGTTTCATCGCTATCGGACGAATGGTGTATGAACGCAGATGGGACTTTGTTGAAACACTTCGTGCGTCAACGCACATTTGTTTAATCAACTGTACTTGCTCAATACCTATTGAAAAGTGGATTTAATACACCAGAATCTTTACCCAAGTTTCATTGCTCTCGGACGATTAGTATATGAACGCATACGGGACTTGGTTGAAACGCTTCGTGCGCAGTCGCTCATTTGTTGAATCTACTCGTGCGCTACGTATTGTAACATGGATATACTAAGATAGACTTTACTATCCCAGAAACCATGCCTGTAGTGTACACAACCTCTCACCCAAGTTTGATCGCTATCGGACGAAATGTATATGAACGGATAGCCTACGGGACCTTGTTGAAACGCTTCGCGCGTCGTCACTCATTTGTTGCATCTACTCGTACACTACCTATTGTAAAATGGATTTATTAAGTCGAAAACCTTCCCAGGCGTGTACACAACAACTCATCAAAGTTTCATCGCAATCAGGCGAATAGTATATGAACGCATACGGGACTTTGTTGAAAAGCTTCGCTCGTCGTCGCTCATTTGTTGAATCTACTCGTGCGCTACCTATTATAACATGGATTTACTCTGCCAGAAACCTTGCCTGTAGTGTACACAACCACTCACCCAAGTTTCATCGCTATTGGACGAATGGTATGTGAACGCATACTGGACTTTGTTGAAACGCTTTGCCCGTCGTCGCTCATTTGTTGAATCTACTAGTCGCTACCTATTGTTAAGTTGATTCACTAAGCCAGAAACCTTACCTGAAGTGTACACAATAGCTCACCCGAGTTGCACCGCTATCAGACGAATAGTATATGAACGCATACGGGACTTTGTTAAACGCTTTGCTCGTCGTCGCTCATTTGTTGAATCTACTCGTGCGCTACCTATTATAACATGGATTTACTATCACAGAAACCATGCCTGTAGTGTACACAACCTCTCACCCAAGTTTCATCGCTATCCGACGAATGGTATGTGAACGCATACAGGCCTTTGTTGAAACGCTTTGCCCGTCGTCGCTCATTTGTTGAATCTACTAGTCGCTACCTATTGTTAAGTTGATTCACTAAGCCAGAAACCTTACCTGAAGTGTACAGAACTTCTCACCCAAGTTTCATCGCAATGGGATGAATGGTATATGAACTCATGTGGGGCTTTCTAGAAACAAACGCACGCCTTTTAGTTGAAGTTACTCGCACGCCACCTATTGTAAATTGGATTTACTACGCCTATAAGTTTTCCGGGACTGTGCACAACAACTGACCAACATTTGATCGCAATCGGACGAATTGTGTATGAACGCATCGCCATTACGCATTTGTTTAAACTACTCACGCGCTATCTATTGTGAATTGGAGTAACTATGCCTATGACTATCCCGGAAGTGTTTACAACCACTCACCAAAATTTGATCGCAATCGGATGAATGGTTTATGAACGCATAAAAGACGAATAAACGGACATTCATTTTCAGCCTACTTTTCACATTTTGCAAAAAAGAGGAAAAAGTAGTCTTATGAGATCGATCCGGGAAAATGTCTGTCTGTCTGTATCACTGTCCTGTCT
Organism: Meconema thalassinum; assembly: GCA_946902985.2. Taxonomy (NCBI): domain Eukaryota; kingdom Metazoa; phylum Arthropoda; class Insecta; order Orthoptera; family Tettigoniidae; genus Meconema; species Meconema thalassinum. The sequence goes on from OX336397.1 coordinate 153,206,927, forward strand.
GTCTGTCTGTCTGTCTGTGTGTGTGTGTGTCCCCTCCCAATCAACTCCTAAACGGCTGCTGCTATCGAAACCAAATTTGGTATGAGTAAAGTTCTATACCGGGATATCTCAATGTCATACTTGAAAATGATGTGAGTGCTACCAACTGCTAAAAAATCGCAATTGAAATTTGAGCTCCATGTTGGATATATTGGAATGTATACATGGGAACTATTCTTAAATTGGTACACATATCGATAATAATACTTCAGTTTAATTTTCAGCAGGCCATACATGACAGTGTTGTCAAAATGATTCTAAGCCTACTGATAGGTCCAAATTTTAAATGCATATATCTCTCACTATCAATTGGATTTTAACCAAATTTCCTAGGTCTTATGTGTATATAAACAGATATGACTGAGCGTATTCCAAAGAGCCACCAGGGCTGCCATCTGTCAATAAATTCTCTCTCTATTTTGTATCCAAATAACAATGTATCAGAAAGTATGCGAGCCCACAGGTTTGAACATTGCACACGTATAGTGCTCGACATTCTAGATTAATTTGGAGCAACTAATGTATGTCAGTGCTACCAACATGATTCTAAGCCTGCTGAAAGGACCAATTTTAATTACATGTATCTTCTTTACTATCAATTGGAATTCAACCAAATTTCGTATGTGCTATGTGTACCGTAACAGATATGACTGTGCCTATTCTTTAGAGCAATCAGGGCTGCCAACTGTTAATAAATGGTGTTTATATATTTTACCCTAATATCAATATATCAGAAAGTATGCAAGCCTACAGCTCTAAACTTTGCGCACGTATAGTTCCTTACATTCTAGATTAATTTGGAGCAACTAATGTATGCCAGTGCTACCAACATATTTCTAAGCCTGCTGATAAGTCCAATTCTAAAATTCAAGTTACGTCCATACTTACAAATGGATTTCAACCAAAATTGGCACAACAATACATCATAATATTTCAAATTATTTCTGACCTACACATGCATGACATTGTTGCCAACATGATTTTCCATGCGCTGATAGGTCCAATGTTTAACTGTATGTAACGTCCATGCTATCCATTGGACTTCAACCAAATTTTGTATTCAGTACCTTAAGAGATGGAACTAAGAATATATTCAGTCACCAGGGCTGCTAACTGTAGTGCTCTATCAGGCTTCATCATGCCAGGTATATTTCGAACTAATTAGAAATTTCGATATTACCAAATTCATTTCGTCATTATTCTAGATAGGTCCATAAAGATTAATCATGGGCATGAATCTTAAATTTTAAGAAAAGTAGGCTCTTTAGTTCGTCACCGAACTTCTTGTTATATATATATACTAGCTGTACCCGGCATGCGTTGCAAAGCCAATCAATGAAATTGTTGGCATTGTGACTTTGTTTGTTGAAGTGCTTTTGTATTCCCAATATTTTTTTCTTTTTCCGTTAACCACCACTAAACTATTGTAAAATTGATATACTATCTCAGAATCATTCTTGGGAGCGCACCGTTACTCATTTCTTGAATCCTCTCGAGCGCTACCTATTGTAAAATGGATTTAATAAACCTGAAACTTTCCCTCGCACAAGTTTCATCGCTATCGGACGAATGGTATATGAACGCAGATGGGACTTTGTTAAAACACTTCGCGCGTCGTCGCAGATTTGTTTAATCAACTGTACTTGTGCAATAACTATTGAAAAGTGGATTTAATACACCAGAAACCTTACCCAAGTTTCATTGCTATCGGAAGAATAGTATATGAACGCATACGGGACTTGGTTGAAACGCTTCGTGCGTAGTCGCTCATTTGTTGAATCTACTCGTGCGCTACGTATTGTAACATGGATTTACTAAGCCAGAATCCTTGTCTGGTGTGTACACAACCTCTCACCCAAGTTTGGTCGCTATCGGACCAATGGTATATGAACGGATAGCCTACGGGACTTTGTTGAAACGCTTCGCGCGTCGTCATTCATTTATTGCATCTACTCGTACACTACCTATTGTAAAATGGATTTACTAAGTCGAAAACCTTCCCAGGCGTGTACACAACAACTGATCAAAGTTTCATTGCAATCAGATGAATGGCATTTGAACGCATACGGGATTCTTTTTAAACGATACGCAGGCCGTCAATCATTTGTACTCGTACGCTACCTATTGTAAAATAGATTTAGTAAGCCTTAAACTTTTCCTCGAGTGTACTCAACGATTCACCAAGGTCTCATCGCAATCGAATGAATGGTATATGAAAGCATATGGGACTCTCTTGAAACGATTCGCGTGCCGTCGCTCATTTATTGAATCTACTCGTGCGCTACCTGTCGTGAAATGTATGTACTAAGCCAGACACCTTCCCTGGAGTGTACACAACAATTCACCAAAGTTCTATCGCAATCCAATGAATAGAATATGAATGCATACGGGACTTTGTTGAAACGATCCACGTGCCGTCGCTCATTTGTTGAATAAACTCGTGCGCTACCTATTGAATAATGCATGTACTAAGTCAGAAACCTTCCCTGGAGTGTACACAGAAACTCACCCAAGTTTCATCGCTTTCGCACGATTGGTATATGGACGCATATGGTACTTTGTTGAAACACTTCGCGAGTTGACTCATTTGTTGAATCTACTAGTCGCTGCCTACTGTTAAGTGGATTCACTAAGCCAGAAACGTTACCAGAAGTGTACAGAACTTCTCACCCAAGTTTCATCGCAATGGGATGAATGGTATATGAACGCATGCGGTAATTTGTTGAATCGCTTCGCACGTCGTCGCTCTTTTCTTGAATCTACTAGTTCGTCACCTATTGTAAAATGGATTTACTAAGTCAGAAACCTTTCTTGAATTGTACACAACATCTCACCCAAGTTTTATCGCTATCGGGCGAATGGTATATGAACGCATACGGGACTTTGTTGAAACGTTTCACACGCCGTCGCACATTTGTTGAATCTACTCGTGCGCTACCTATTGTAAAATGGATTTAATACGCCAGAAACGTTCCCTGGAGTGTACCCAACATCTCACCCAATTTTGATCGCAATAGGATGAATGGTATATGAACGCATGTGGTCTTTGTTGAAACGAACCACACGCCATTTTGTTGAAGCTACACGCGCGTCATCTATTTTAAATTGGATTAATTATGCCTATAACATTCCCGGAAGTGTTCACAACAACTCACCAAAATTTGATCGCAATCGGATGAATTGTATATGAACGCATAGCCAACAACCATTTGTTTAAACTTCTTGCGCGCGATCTATTGTAAATTGGATTAACTATGCCTATAACCATCCCGGAAGTGTGCTAAACAACCCACCAAAATTTGGTCGCAATCGGATTAATTGTAGTCTGTATGAACGCATCGCCAATACTCATTTGTTTAAACTACTCATGCGCTCTCTATATTAAATTGGTTAAACTATGCCTATAACTATCCCGGAAGTGTTTACAACAACTCACCAAAATTTGATCGCAACCGGATGAATGGTTTATGAACACATAAAAGACGAACAAACGAACATTCGTTTATATATATATATATACTAGCGTTGCAATGCCAATCAAAGAAAGTGTTGGCGTTGTAACTTTGTTTGTTGAAGTCCTTTTGGATTCCAAATAGTTATTTATTTTCCGTTAACCACCTCTATACTATTGTAAAATTGATTAACTATCTCAAAGAAATCATGGGAGCGTGCTCAACAACTCACCAATGTTTCATCGCAATGAAATAAATGGTATATGAAAGCATACGGGACTTCGTTGAAACGATTCGAGCGCCGTCACCAATTTGTTGTATATACTCGTACGCTAGCTACTGTAAAATGGATTTACTAAGTCGAAAACCTTCCCTGGCGTGTACACAACAACTCATGAACGTTTCATCGCAATCGGATGAATGGCATATGAACGCATACGGGATTTTGTTTAAACGATTCACGCGCCCCCACTCATTTGTTGAATCTTCTTGTGTGCCTGTACTGTACTCAACTCACCAAAGTTTTATCAAAATCGGATGAATGGTATATGAACGCATACGGGACTTCGTTTAAACGATTTACGCGCTGTCGCTCATTAGTTGAATGTACTCGTGCGCTACCAATTGTAAAATGGATTTGCTACATCAGAAATCTTTGCGGGAGTGGAAACAACATTTCTCTAAATCTCATTGCAATCGCATGAATGGTATATGAACACATACGATTTTTTTTAACACGATACGTGCGTCGTTACTCATTTGTTGATTCTTCTCGTGCGCTACCTATTGTAAAAAGGATTTACTAAGTCAGAAACCTTTCCTGGAGTGTGCACAACAATCCAACCAAAGACTCTTAGCAATCGGATGAATGGTATTTGAACGCTACGTGACTTTGTTTAAGCGATTCGCGTGCCGTCCATCATTTGTTGAATCTACTTGTGCAATACCTATTGTAAAGTTTTTGTAGTAAGCCAGAAACCTTCCCTGAAGTGTACACAACGTCTCACCCAAGTTCCATCGCTATCGGACGAATGGTATATGAACGCATACGGGACTTTGTTGAAACGCTTCGCACGTCGTCGTTTATTTGTTGTATCTACTCGTGCCCTACCTATCGTAAAGTGGATTTCCTAAGCCAGAAACCTTGCCTGAAGTGTACACAAACTCTCACCCAAGTTTTATCGCTATCGGATCAATGGTATGTGAACGCATACAGGACATTTATGAAACCCCTTCGCCTGTCGTCGCTCATTTGTGGAATCTACTCGTGCGCTACATACTGTTAAGTGGGTTTACTAAGCCAGAAACCTTCCCTGATGTGTACACAACATCTCACCCAAGTTTCATCGCTATCAGACGAATAGTATATGAACGCATACAGGACTTTGTTGAAACAATACTCCCGTTGTCGCTCATTTGTTGAATCTACTCGTGCGCTACCTATTGTTAAGTGGATTTACTCAGCCAGAAACCTTGCCTGATGTTTACACAACAACTCGCCTAAGTTTAGTCGCTATCGGACGAATGGTATATGAACGCATATGTGACTATGTTGAAACACTTCGCGCGTCGTCGCTCATTTGTTTAATCTACTTGTGCGATAACTATTGTTAAGTGGATTTACTAACCCAGAAAGCTTCCCTGAAGTGTACACAACATCCCACCCAAGTTTCATAGCTTTCAGACGAATAGTATATGAACGCATACTGGCCTTTTTGAAACGCTTCGCGCGTCGTCGCTCATTTGTTGAATCTACTCTTGCCGTACCTATCGTAAAGTGGAGTTACTAAGCCATAATCCTTGCCTGAAATGTACACAACCACTCACCGAAGATTCATCGCTATCGGACGAATGGTATGTGAACGCATACAGGACTTTGTTGAAACGCTTCGCCCGTCGTACTAAGTCATAATCCTTGCCTGAAATGTACACAACCACTCACCGAAGATTCATCGCTATCGGACGAATGGTATGTGAACGCATACAGGACTTTGTTGAAACGCTTTGCCCGTCGTCGCTCATTTGTTGAATCTACTCGTGCGCTACCTATTGTTAAGTGTTTTTTTAAGCCAGAAACCTTCCCTGAAGTGTACACAATATATCACCCAAGTCTCATCGCTATCAGACGAATAGTTTATGAACGCATATGGGACTTTTTTGAAACGCTTCGCGAGTCGTCGCTGATTTGTTAAATCTACTCGTGCGCTACCTGTTATAACATGGATTTACTAAGCCAGAACCCTTGCCTGTAGTGTACACAACCTCTCTCCCAAGTTTCATCGATATCCGTCGAATGGTTTGTGAACGCATGCAGGACTTTGTTGAAACGCTTCGCCCGTCGTCGCTCATTTGTTGATTCTACTCGTGCCCTACTTATTGTTAAGTAGATTTACTAAGCCAGAAACCTTACCTGAAGTGTACAGAACATCTCACCCAAGTTTCATCGCAATGGGATGAATGGCAGATGAACTCATGTGGGGCTTTCTTGAAACAAACGCACGCCATTTTGTTGATGCTACTCGCACGCCATCTATTGTAAATTGGATTTACTACGCCTATAACTTTTCCGGGACTGTGCACAACAACTTACCAAAATTAGATCGCAATCGGATGAATTTTTTATGGACTCATCGCCATTACGCATTTGTTTTAACTACTCGCGCGCTATCTATTTTGAAATGGATTAAGTATGCCTATAAACCTCCCGGAAGTGTTTACAACAATTCACCAAAATTTGATCGCAATCGGATGAATGGTTTATGAACGCATAAAAGACAAACACACAGACATTCCTTTTTATATATATGCAAGCTCTACCCGGCATGCGTTGCAATGCCAATCAAAGAAAGTGTTGTCGATGTAATTTTGTTTCTTGAAGTGCCTTTGGATAATGGGGAGCGTGTTGGCGCAGTGGCTTCGCTGCTCGTCTTTCACCCGGACGGCTTGGGTTCGAATCCCGGTGACAGAGGGGTGGAGTTTTCACCTGAAAAATCACAAGGCATCTGGAAGGGCATCCGGCCTTAAATCCCCGGCCAAAACCAAAAAGAGCCTGGTTGGCTCCGGCGACCTCAATTAATTGGGAAAGGCCGAAGAAGATAAGTAAGAAGTGTTCTTGGATATTTTTTTTTCAATTTCCGATAACTGTCTCCAAACTATCGTGAAATGGATTTACCAATTTAGAAACATACGTGGGAGCGTGCACAACAACTCACCAAAATTTCATCGCAATCGGATAAATGGTATATGACGCATACGGGATTTTGTTTAAATGATTCGTGCGCTGTCACTCAATTGTTGATTCTACTCGTGCGCTACCTACTCTGAAATAGATTTACTTAGAAACCTTCACGTAAGTGGACACAACAACTCATCAAAGTTTCATCGCAATCTATGAATAGTATATGAACGCATACGGGATTTTGTTGAAACGCTCCGCGTGTCGTCACTCATTTGTTACATCTACTCGTGCGCTACCAATATTGTAAAATGGATTTAACACGTCGAAGACGTTCCCTGGCGTGTACACAACAACTCATCAAAGTTTCATTGCAATCGGATGAATGGCATATCAACGCCTACAGGACATTGTTGAAACGATTCGCGCGCCATCGCTCATTTGTTGAATTTACTCGTGCGCTACCTATTAAAAATGGATTTACTAAGTCTGAAACCTTTCCTGGAGTGTACATAACAATTCACCAAACTTTCATCGCAATCGGATGAATGGTATATGAACGCATACGGTACTTTATTGAAACGATTCGCGTGTGGTCGCTCATTTGTTCAATCAACCGGTGGGCTACCTATTGTAAAATGAATTTCTTAAGCCTGAAACCTTCCACGGAGTGTACACAACATCTCACCCAAGTTTCATGGCTATCGGACGAATGGTATATGAACGCATACGGGATTTTGCTGATACGCTTTGCGCGTCGTTACTCATTTGTTGAATCTTCTAAAGCGCTACCTGTTGTAAAATGAATTTTCTAAGCCAGAAGCCTTCACTGGAGTGGACACAACATCTCGCCTAAGATTCATTGCTATCGGACGGATGGTATATGAACGCATACGGGACTTTGTTGAAACGCTTCGCATGTCGTCGCTCATTTAATGAATCTTCTCATGAGCTACCTGTTGTAAATTTGATTTACTAAGCCAGAAACCTTTCCTGGAGTGGACACAACATTTCACCCAAGTCTCTTCGCTATCGGATGAATGTTATATGAACACATACGGGACTTTGTTGAAACGCTACGCGCGTCGTCGCACATTTGTCTAATCTACTCGTACGGTCCTTATTGTAAAATGGATTTACTAAGTCAGAAGCCTTCTTTGGGATGCACTCAACATCTCACCCAAGTTTCATCGTAATCGAATGAATGTTATATGAACACATACGGGACTTTGTTGAAACGCTTCGAGCGTCGTCACTCATTTGTTGAATCTACTCGTGCGCTACTTATTGCACAATGGATTTACTATGCCAGAAACCTTCCATGGACTGTACACAACATCTCATCCAAGTTTCATGACATCTATTGAATGGTATATGAACGCATACGGGACTTTGTTGAAACGCTTCGTGCGTCGTCGCTCATTTGTTGAATCGACTCGTGCACTACCTATTGTAAAATGGATTTACTAAGTCAGAAACCTTTCCTGGAATGTACACAACATCTCATCCAAGTTTTATGACATCGATCGAATGGTATATGAACGCATACGGGACTTTTTTGAAACGTTTCACGCGTCGTTGCTCATTTGTTGATTCTACTCGTGTCCTACCTATTGTAAAATGCATATACTAAGCCAGAAACCTTCCCTGGAGTATGTACTACATCTCATCCAAGTTTCATTGCTTTTGGACGAACGGTATCTTAACACATACGGGACTTTGTTGAAACCCTTTGGGTAGGTTTTGGCTAGGGATTAACGCTACCCCCAAGGGAAAATGAAGAGAGAAGGAAAGGGAAGTGGGTTTCGGAATGAAGAACAAGTGTGGGTAAATACGACGAGGGTTCAATACTAAGCAAACAAAATGAATTTGAATAAGTATTTAGTGACGAGTGTCACCGCAAAGCCCCTAAAGTGAGTATGGACTTGGCCGCAGCTAACGGGAAATGCTGCTGGAGCTTGGGCTATTTGCAAGCGAGCAGCGATCGTAGCTTCCCTTCCATGCCTACATTTGGCTATTATAGGGAAGGGTGGTAGTCTGGCAAGACAAAGAATGACAGATTTACTGTATATCCTTTCAAAGGAGTTAAGTTTGAACGAATGTTTTGAAAGGCGCAAATAATTTGAATTTGCCGTTATGATTTTAGTTCTTGGAACTGTAGGATCTCCGATGATTGATCGAGTACTCCTAGGAAAGGTATTGGTGAGGCAGTTATAGTGATCTTGGGAACAATTTTGTTGATTTCTTTGAAAATTTTGGTAAGAAAGACAATAGTTGCATTTAAGAATAGCTAATTTTTACCCAGCCAAGTGCCGACTAAAAGTTTAGACCGAAATAAAAACTTAAATTTTGAAATTGAATCACAAGTTTTAGAGAAAATCTCAACAAGCAGGAAGCTTGCGGAGCTAGCTTTACTTGCCTTACTGGCTCATTAGAATTAGCTATAGCAGCTAAATGATGCTTTGAAAAGGATGATACTAGAAGTTTTCTTTCAAATGCAACAAGAAGCAAAACATTTATAATTTTAGTACAGGTATGAGATTTGCTTAAAAATAGTATAAACCGATTGAAAGAGTCAGGGAAACCAGGGTCCTACCTAAGTGTTATTCTGTTGTAATGTATAAAGCGCAAAGTTGAAATTTTGTTTATTTAACAATAAAGAAAGAGTTGACGTAGCAACCAATATAAAATTGATTTAGATTCAAATTAATAACAATAAACAATTTTAACATACAAAAGTCTTAGACTTAATTCTAACAAATTCTAATTTTTTTGACAATGTTAAATAGGACGCAAGTGTAAAACTTGCTTCGAGCACAAAATCTGAATAAGATTTTAAAAGTTGTGCTAAAAATTGAAAACTTTAAAGTTTATAACGAGAATTACAAATAATTAAAGCTTTAACAAGTAATCAGGTACAATGTAGGCACTTTAAGAATTCCTATTAGAGATCTTAAAGGCTATGAAAAGGCATTTAATATGAGATTATGACAAACAAACAAAAAAGAGAGGAAAATTAAGAAGAAGTTTCTATAACTTCTTATATTTAAACAGGGATCACGAGAAAAAATGGAGCCAGTTGCCCTTTCGTGAAACCTGGAAAAGGAAAGTTAGAAAACTCACATGGGAGTAGAAATAATTGAATTCCCTAGTAAACGAGGAAAACATTAGTTTAAAGAGTGTGCTAAGCACAGATTATACAGAAATTACGATGTTAAACAGCACAAAGATGGGAGGGCACTACCATTGAGTGACACCTCATTGAAGGAAATCTTGATTTTATAATTTAATTATAATATGTTAGTAAGGTATTTGAGAGGAGGAAAATAGGAGGTTTAGGAAAATGTCTTGGTCTTTCGAACGCGTCACGGATGGTGGTTGAATGAGTACTGTTTCACTATAGTCTATTGGTATGTTTGGAAAGTTCACTATTGCAGCACAGAATGTTCACAATAAGAAAAGTTATTGCAATTATGTAAATCACTAGTTGAATTTTAACTAGAGAGAGTTTATTTCTCTAGAAATCCGTAGATTGTAGCTGAATGCACCGGGAAATCCCACGAAGGAAGACAAATTATATTGATTAGAGGTTTATGCAACATACATTTCTCAATGAGGAAATTGTGTTCCCATATTTGAAGAAATGCTAGGCTATTTTACTTGTAGAAAGATGTACTTGATGTAGAAAGTTCTAGAGCATTGGTATCTGTTGAATTGGGCAAAACAAGTCCCCTGGCGGAAAGCTGAATTCTTTAAATTATCCCTCGGTGTGAGATAGTATCTCAGATAATTAGTACAAGAAGTACTTTTCCATTTTGAAAAGTTAGCTGAAGTAGCCACAACTAGATCAGGAAGATCTTTTGAAGGCAGATATTGCATCACATTTATCAATTTCACACTGTATATAAAATCAGATAAAACGCTATAAGCAATTTACAACATTTAAATCTTGGTGAAAACCATTGAGGATGTACTTAGGTTATTTTGAAGAAAGACGATGGTCTGGATGACGGTTGAGGTTAAAATTCACAACATGGCGTAGATATTTAAAAAATGTCTTGAGTAGAAAGGAGACAAGCCTGAGGTAGGCTCCAACTGTATGTGTTGACGACTGGCGAAGAAGTGAGAGCTGCTCGACGAAGCACAGAGGTACCAAGGAAAGAAAGGGGGGTGGGGGAAGGGGACAAAGGAACATACATGAAAATTGCCAACATTACAATGAGAAATTGCTTTCTTAGATGTTTTTTTTTCTTGATGGAGTGATCTTCAAGGAGAAGCTAGCAGGCGATGATGACGACATCTGGAGGATTGGAATGATGAAGAAGTCTTCTTGAGCATGGAGATGTTAGCTGGAGATAGCGACGACATCTTGTGGCTGGATTGGGAAGGAAGTCCTCTTGAGAGTTGAGAAACTTCAGTAGTGAATAGCTGAAGGAAGTAGGAGAGTTATGTTACTTAGGAAGCAAAATAACCAGTGATGGACGAAGCAAAGAGGATATAAAAAGTAGGTTGGCTCAGGCTAGGAAAGCATTTCTACAGAAAAGGAATCTGTTGACATCGAATATAGATTTAGGTACCAGGAAGTCATTTTTGAAAGCCTTTGTCTGGAGCGTGGCGCTCTATGGAAGTGAAACTTGGACTATTGGTGCACCAGAAAAGAGGAGAAATGAAGAATTTGAAATGTGGTGTTACAGGAGAATGATGAAGACCAAATGGGTAGATAGGATTACAAACGAAGAGGTATTAAGACAAGTGGGAGAGGAGAGAAGTTTCTGGCGACTGCTAATGAAGAGAAGAGATAGGTTAGTAGGACACATACTAAGACACTCAGGAATTGCAAGCTTAGTTATGGAAGGAAGGGTTGAGGACAAGAACTGTAGGGGTAGACCAAGGTTAGAATATGTTAAACAGATTGCCTCGGATGTAGGGTGTGGTAGCTATGTAGAGATGAAACGATTAGCTCAGGACAGGGGGCGTTGAAAGCTGCATCAAACCAGTCAAAAGACTGAAGACTCAAACAACAACAGTAGTTAGCTGCTAGATGCCGCTAGGTTGATCATGGAAGATATATCTCTATAACAGACTTACAAGGAAAGTAAGCAAGGTGCACAAATAAAGAAAAAGTAGGAAATCACTGTTGGTGCTTGCAAAAAAGGAAGGAATGAATTAAAGCAAAGAGCAGCAAAAGCTACCTCTGTCTTACCGTGTATTCCAAAGAATACACCACCCTTTGCGCGTCGTCGCTCATTTGTTGATCTATTCGTGCGCTACATATTGTAACATGGGTTGACTAAGCCAGAAAGCTTCCTTGGAGTATACTCAACATATCACCCAAGTTTCATCGCAATCCGGTGAATGGTGTATGAACGCATACGGGACTTTGTTGAAGCGATTCGCGCATCGTCTCTCATTTGTTGAGTCTACTCGTTCGCTACCTATTTTAAAATGGGTTTACTTAGCCAGAAACCTTCCTTGGAATATACTCAAAATTTCACCCAAGTTTCATCGCAATCGGATAAGTGGTATATGAACGCATAGGACACACACACACACACACACCCACGCACCCACAAACTATCACGTAACATTGATTTATATATATATATAGATAAGATATAAGATAAGATAAGATAACGACATTTTCAAGGCTGAAAAAAATATTAATTACATTTGTTGGCCGACGAATTAACAATTGCATTTTCAAGATATTTTGTGTTGTTGCCAAATTGAAAACCTTGAGCTTGAGATCAAGTTGATCTCGGAACTAGCGAATGGCTTTATACAACATGGACGACAAATGAACTTGGTTCATATTTTGAACTCCAGTCAATCTGATCCCCATTCAAACGATGTTTATACAATCGGCCCTAGATTGAAGGTAAACATGGCGTATCCATCTTCGCTCACATAACTGGATATTTCAGAACAGTTAGTGGGCAGTGATAGTGACAATGATGATCCAACAACTAACTTGGAAATATATTTCATATAACATAATTAGGATATATTTTGTATTGGAATGTTTTGCAGTATTCACTTCCTACTGCTATTCATAGTGCAGACATTAATTTGGAGTGGAGCAGGAATCATATGCTAAGGGTAATGGAGTTCAAAAGGTTAAGTAAGCACATTGAACACATTGGATATATCTCACGAATCACCGGAGAATCCTTGTTGATAATCTCTCTGTGGGATAAATTGTAATATATTACAAATACAACTGCTTTGGGAGAGTGGGAAAATTGTTCGCACTTCAGAAAGAATTGGTGTTGTGATAATTTAATAGTTATGAATAATGGAGCCTTAGTAAATCTACATCCGATGTGCAGAATCAAATTTAATGCAAAAATAAATTTTGTGGACTATAAATCAAAATCTAGCAAATATGTATTTGCGCACGATTACCCACCCTGCAGGGTAATTATGCGCATATAATAATAATAATAATCATCATCATCATCATCATCATCATCATCACCATCATCAAATTCCAGCTCCAGTCGCCCGGGTGATATTAACGATCCCCCACCACCTTTTCCTTTCCATGAATTGTTGGTCTTCATGAGTCCTTCTTCAGTCTAGCCCTTTGTCTTAAAGATCATCCTTGATTTCGTCGAACCATTTCTTCTTTTGTCTTCGTACTGGTCTTTTCCCTAGGATAATCTTGTTGAAATAAGCTTTTGGTGTCCTCTCATCTCCCATTCTTTGTAGATGCCCATACCAACCTAATCGCTGCTTCTGCAAATATTTTGTAGCATTGATATCTATGCCAGCCTCTGTCCTGTTTGTTTCATTTCTTACTTAGTCTCTACTTGTTATTTGAAGCATTGTTCTAATAAACTTCACTCCGGATGCCTGGATCCTACTTTCTTCTCTTCTGGTCAGGGTGCATGTTTCTACTCCGTAAGCCAGAATTGGGATGTAGTATGTCTTAAACAGTATATGTTTACACTTCCTGGGCACTTTATTATCCCACAGTAGTGTTCTAACTTGTGCATAGAAGGTGGCTGCATTACTAGTTCTATATGTTACTTCACTGTTGCTGTTGTTATCATCAACAATTTGTAGAGGCTGATTATGCAAGTAAATGGATGCATTAGACAGTCCTGTTGTCATCACTACTGTCTTACTTTGAATTGTTTTCAATCCACATTCCTTAAACTGCTTGTCCCATGCATCCACTTTTTCTTGTACCTCTCTGGCACTTTCTCCCGAAATCATGACGTCATCTGCAAATACACTGGAATTTGTTTCATTACCAATTTCTTATTTTATTCTCTTCAGGATTATGTCCACCTCTGTGATGAAGAGCAATGGTGACAGTGAAATTCTTTGTTGGACTCCTTGTTTTGTTGTGAACCATCTGCTTTCCCCATTAGTACCTATTCTTACACATACCCTTGCGTTTTCATACCGCATGTTGATCTTGTTTATCAAGCCTTTTGGGACTTTGTGCCTTTCTAAACATTCCCAAATTTTTGATCTTGCAATGCTATCATAAGCTTCTTCTATATTTAAAAATACCATTACTAACACTTTCCCTTTTTCAAGATTTTTCTCAATAAGGATTCTTGCAGCAAAAATCAAGTTAATAGTACTCCTTCCTGGTCTATCGCCATGTTGTTCTTATTCTAAAGCTTTTTCTAAGTGCCTGGCTAGTCTTTTCACAATTATTTTTTCCAAGATCTTTAGATCATGGGATAACAAAGTAATTCCACGATAGTTCTCGCACATTTTACAGTTTCCTCTTTTAAACAACGGCACTATTACCCATTTAGACCAGTCATCAGGGATCTGATTTTCTTTCCATATAGCATGTATTACTCTGTACAGCCAATGTATCCCATTAATTCCTGCTGATTTTATCATGACTGAACTTATTTCATCAAACCCTGTGGATTTCCCATTGATTATAGCTTTTAAAGCTTCTTCCTCATCAGACCAGGTTTAGAGTGGTTCTTGGTGATTTCATCACTGGCCCCTAAATTGACGTTTGTGTCCCCAGTGTCAATATTAGATGCATCATTCAATAGTTGATCAAAATACTGCCCCATTAGCTTCCTGATTTCATTTATGCTTCTCATCACTTCTCCATTATTTCCTTCCAAAGCTGTAACTGGTTCCTGATGCCTTTTTTGTTTTTGTTCTTCACTGTTCTATATAGTAATTTCTTATTATCTTGTGTATCTACCTGCAGTTTCTTCGCAAATTCATCCCAAATCTTATACATCTCTTCATCAATTATGCGTTTAACTCTTAATTAGTGCTCTCGATATTTTTGAGCAGTTTCTGTCATTTTTTCGTGTCTCCACTGCCTGTTTTCTCTTTACTTTGTGCCTTAATTGGATTGTTGTCTTGGCTTCCTTATTCCACCAGACAGACTCGTTATATCAAACCTTGCTACTTGTGTCGCCACGTACCGTAATTCTCTAGTTTCTTCAACTAAGACAATTCGAAATATTTGCCAATCTTCCTCTGCACTTATGGTATCAATTTATGGAACTTTCCCTAAAATTTTCTTTGATATCCCTCAAGTTTATCATATTTCTCCAGCTCACAGACCTTAATCTTTTGTTTCTTTTCCATCTCAGAATTAATCAGTTTAACACCAGTTATACTAACTAGAGCAAGCCTATGGTCACTGTCAAAACTTTCACTGGGAACGACATTGTCATCAACAACTTGCTTTCCTGCTTAATCCGCTGTTATTACAAGGTATATCATTGATCTATGTCTTCCATCCCAGCTGTGTCTAGTTACTTTATGGCTTCCTCTCTTCTTAAACCAGGTATTTTGAATTTGAAGACTATTTCGACTCACATATCAAGCAGGTAATCTAATGATTCGACCGTTAATATACTTAATATCTGCAACACCATCTACACATATAAACTTTAGGGTTACTGTCGTGTTGAAAGCCATTCTTCAGAGCTGTCTTAGTAATTGAAATTAATGCTTTTCAGTTGGTCAACATGATAGTACCTAATTGTAATGGTTGTTTCCCTAAGCATACAAAATTTCACGAGTTTAATACAGAACTGTATTTACAAATAGGCTACTCTCATACAGAATAAACCTATTTTGGTTCGCTCCTTTTTAATTTGCTCCTACAAGTCCATAAATCTTTGGGAATTTCTTTTGCCGACCTAAATGCCCGTATCACAACGTTAAAAATGCTGTTGTCTTTAAAAGTTTTTTTCTTGACGTTTTGCATATTACATTAGAATTTCTTCATTTATCACAATTAAAGGAGGCAGTCCTATTTAAACTTGTTCCTTCAGTTTGTCTCAATGCTAATGCAGGATTTCTCGTCAAGGACCCATACAACCATTCTTTGCCTGGTAGACCTTTTACCTTTATGCCCTGTGGTGGAGTTTGCCCCAGAAAACTCCAACTCATAGAGGGAGAACAGCAACAAGCATTAGCTTGGACTCAATATAATTAGGGTGAAGCAATAAGACTGAATTATGCCTTAATGTAAGGGGCTGAAGGATTTCACAATTAAACATAATAGGTAACAAATATGCAATTTATTAATATACTGTTTAAGTAAACAAAACATCAATTAATAACCACTGAAGAAAATACTTGAGCTTCTTATTAAAAAGTTCATGGCAAAGATCAACTTTGTCTTCTTAAAATAGAAGAGGCAATAAGAATGTTCTAAAAATGAGTGCTAAGAAACTTATCTTATCTTGGGCGACACTTTAGTGGAGGGTATGTCCGGAGTGAATCATCCCTCAAGCGAAGAAATGTATACAAACACAGTCACGTATGGACATTTGTCAGTCCCAGTAGGCAACCCACTCCACACATTTCAGAGGTATCACTGCTGTTGTTGTGCACTGGAGAGATTGGAGTATGTTTACAAACTTGGTTGGGCCTGGCTGACCACGGCGCGTAGCAACTACTGTTGACATTCCTTCCTTGTGCCTTTCCTCACTGCGAGATAGTGCATCATGAAGATTATTATTATTAGTCGTAGATGATGACTTTCACTGCGGTACTTGAAAAGTCTTGGCGAGAATATTTGAAGTTTATTGGTCTCAGAGTGGTAACCAAAAAGCAGATTGTCACATGTTGGCAGTAGAATGTTGGCCGTACAGTAAGCCCGAAGATTAGCGGCCCAGAGTGGCCCGTAGAGTCGTGGCCGAAGAATGGATGAAGAGTGGCGCGTCACCCAGAAGATGACTCGAGGTTTTATAGCGGCGAAAACCCGCCGAGGAAGGCAGCTGACCAAAAACACCTCTGCTATTGGTTGGCCAAGGAAATGACGTTACGAGCTAGTGGCGACAGCAGGCAAGCAGCAGACAGGCTCAGTGTAGTCGTTGTAGTGATGTGTTGCGGAAGCCTCAAACACTAGGTGAGTAACTACAGGGCTATTACAAATGATTGAAGCGATTTCATAAATTCACTGTAGCTCTATTCATTGACATATGGTCACGACTCACTACAGATACGTAGAAAAACTCTAAAGTTTTGTTTGGCTGAAGCCGCACTTCAGGTTTCTGCCGCCAGAGCGCTCGAGAGCGCAGTGAGACAAAATGGCGACAGGAGCCGAGAAAGCGTTTAGTCGTGCTTGAAATGCACTCACATCAGTCAGTCATAACAGTGCAACGACACTTCAGGACGAAGTTCAACAAAGATCCACCAACTGCTAACTCCATTCGGCGATGGTATGCCCAGTTTAAAGCTTCTGGATGCCTCTGTAAGGGGAAATCAACGGGTCGGCCTGCAGTGAGCGAAGAAACGGTTGACCGCGTGCGGGCAAGTTTCACGCGTAGCCCGCGGAAGTCGACGAATAAAGCAAGCAGGGAGCTAAACGTACCACAGCCGACGGTTTGGAAAATCTTACGGAAAAGGCTAAAGCAGAAGCCTTACCGTTTACAATTGCTACAAGCCCTGACACCCGATGACAACGTCAAACGCGTTGAATTTTCGCTGCGGTTGCTACAGCTCATGGAAGAGGATGCGTTCTGTGCGAAACTTGTTTTCATTGATGAAGCAACATTTTTTCTTAATGGTGAAGTGAACAGTCACAATGTGCGAATCTGGGCGGTAGAGAATCCTCACGCATTCGTGCAGCACATTCGCAATTCACCAAAAGTTAACGTGTTTTGTGCAATCTCACGGTTTAAAGTTTACGGTCCCTTTTTCTTCTGCAAAAAAAAAAAACGTTACAGGACACGTGTATCTGGACATGCTGGAAAATTGGCTCATGCCACAACTGGAGACCGACAGCGCCGACTTCATCTTTCAACAGGATGGTGCTCCACCGCACTTCCATCATGATGTTCGGCATTTTTAGCCTACTTTCGATTTTTGCAAAAAATGAAAGTAGACTTATGAGATCAACACAGGGCGAAAAAAGTGTGTCTGTCTGTGTGTGTGTGAGTCTGTGTGTGTGTGTGTATGTGTGTGAGTCTGTGTGTGTGTGTGAGTGTGTGTACTCTGAATGTCTGTCCCCCCCCCCCCCCCTATCAATTCGAACACGGTGAATGCGAATTGAACGAAATTTGGTACAAAGGTAGCACTAGCAAAGGACACCTCAGTGTCATGTTTTATATCGCCGCCATCTTGACGGAAACGTAATGGCGGCCACACAAATGTTCAAAGCTTAAATCAAATTACGACTAACCTAATCATCCGATCTCTACCAAATTTTGCAACAACATACCTTTATGGGGGGAGCATCCTTTGACCAAACCAATAGGTCATCAGCGTAATAGTTTGCGGATGGCGGCCATCTTTGTGTGAAAATCGATTCCCCCTATTCATTCGAACACGGTGCAACCGAATGGAACGAAATTTGGTACAGAGGTAGTACTAACAAAAGGCACCTCAGTGTCATGTTTTATATCGCCGCCATCTTGACGGAAACGTAATGGCGGCCACACAAATGTTCAGAGCTTAAATCAAATTACGACTAACCTAATCATACGATCTCTACCAAATTTTGCAACAACATACCTTTATGGGGGGAGCATCCTTTGACAAAACTAATAGGTCATCAGCATAATAGTTTGCGGATAGCGGCCATCTTTGTGTGAAAATCGATTCCCCCTATTAATTCGAACACGGTGCAACCGAATGGAACGAAATTTGGTACAGAGGTAGTACTAACTAAAAGCACCTCAGTGTCATGTTTTATATCGCCACCATCTTGACGGAAACGTAATGGCGGCCACACAAATGTTCAAAGCTTAAATCAAATTACGACTAACCTAATCATCCGATCTCTACCAAATTTTGCAACAACATACCGTTATGGGGGGAGCATCCTTTGACCAAACTAATAGGTCATCAGCATAATAGTTTGCGGATGACGGCCATCTTTGTGTGAAAATCGATTCCCCCTATTCATTCGAACACGGTGCAACCGAATGGAACGAAATTTGGTACAGAGGTAGTACTAACAAAAGGAACCTCAGTGTCATGTTTTATATCGCCGCCATCTTGACGGAAACGTAATGGCGGCCACACAAATGTCCAAAGCTAAAATCAGATTACGATTAACCTAATCATCCGATCTCTACCAAATTTTGCAACAAAATACCCTTATAGAGGAAGCATTTTTTGAGCAAATGAATAGGTCATTAGCCTAATAGTTAGCGGATGGCGGCCATCTTTGTGTGAAAATCAATTCCCCCTATTAATTCAAACACGGTGGAACCGAATGGAACGAAATTTGGTACAGAGGTAGCACTAGCAAAGGGCATCTCAGTGTCATGTTTTATATCGCCGCCATATTGACAGAAACGTAATGGCGGCCACACAAATGTTCAAAGCTTAAGTTAAATTACGACTAACATAACCATCCGATCTCTACCAAACTTAGCAACAACATACCTTTATGGAGGGAGCATCCTTTGACCAACCTAATAGGTTATTATTAGCCTAATAGTTTGCGGATGGCGGCCATCTTTATGTCAAAATTGATTCCCCCTATTAATTCGAACACGGTGAAACCGAATGGATCGAAATTTGGTACAGAGGTAGCACTAGCAAAGGGCTCCTCAGTGTCATGTTTTATATCGCCGCCATCTTGACTGAAACGTAATGGCGGCCACACGAATGTTCTAAGCTTAAATCAAATTACGATTAACCTAATCATCCGATCTCTACCCAATTTTGCAACTACATACCATAATGGAGGGAGCATCCTTTGACCAATCTAATAGGTCATCAGCGTAATCGTTTGCGGATGGCGGCCATCTTTGTGTGAAAATCGATTCCCCCTATTAATTCGAACACGGTGCAACCGAATGGAACGAAATTTGGTACAGAGGTAGTACTAACAAAAGGCACCTCAGTGTCATGTTTTATATCACCGCCATCTTGACGGAAACGTAATGGCGGCCACACAAATGTTCAAAGCTTAAATCAAATTACGACTAACCTAATAATCCGATCTCTACCAAATTTTGCAACAACATACCTTTATGGGGGGAGCATCCCATGACGAAACTAATAGGTCATCAGCCTAATAATTTGCGGATGGCGGCCATCTTTGTGTGAAAATCGATTCCCCCTATTAAATCAAACACGGTGAAATCGAATGGAAAAAAATTGGTACAGAGGTAGTACTAGCAAAGGGCACCTCAGTGTCATGTTTTATATCGCCGCCATCTTGACGAAAACGTAATGGCGGCCACACAAATGTTCAAAGCTTAAATCAAATTACGACTAACCTAATCATCCGATCTCTACCAAATTTCGCAACAACATACCTTTATGGAGGAAGCATCCTTTTTCCAAATTAATGGGTCATTAGCCTAATAGTTTGCGGATGGCGGCCATCTTTGTGTCAAAATCGATTCCCCCTATTAATTCAAACACGGTGAAACCGAATGGAACAAAATTTGGTACAGAGATAGCACTAGCAAAGGGCATCTCAGTGCCATGATTAATATCGCCGCCATATTGACAGAAACGTAATGGCGGCCACACAAATGTTTAAAGCTTAAATCAAATTACGACCAACATAACCATCCGATCTCTACCAAACATTGCAACAACATACCTTTATGGAGAGAGCATCCTTTGACCAATCTAATAGGTCATTCACCTAATAGTTTGCGGAAGGCGGCCATCTTTGTGTCAGAATCGATTCCCCCTATTAATTCAAACACGGTGAAACCGAATGGAACAAAATTTGGTACAGAGATAGCACTAGCAAAGGGCATCTCAGTGTCATGATTAATATCGCCGCCATATTGACAGAAACGTAATGGCGGCCACACAAATGTTTAAAGCTTAAATCAAATTACGACTAACATAACCATCCGATCTCTACCAAACTTTGCAACAACATACCTTTATAGAGGGAGTATCCTTTGACCAATCTAATAGGTCATTAGCCTAATAGTTTGCGGATGGCGGCCATCTTTATGTCAAAATTGATTCCCCCTATTAATTCGAACACGGTGGAACCGAATGAACGAAATTTGGTACAGAGGTAGCACTAGCAAAGGGCACCTCAGTGTCATGTTTTATATCACCGCTATCTTGACGGAAACGTAATCGCGGCCACCCAAATTTTAAAAGCTAAAATGTAATTACGACCCACCTAATAATCTAGTCTCTACCAAATTTTGCAACACCATATCTTTATGTGGGAATCATATTCTGACCAAACTGCAAGAACATCAGCCCAATAGTTTGCAGATGGTGGCCAAGTATGTGTGCAAATCGATTCCTCCTATCAATTCAAACACGGTGAAACCGAATTGAACGAAATTTGGTACAGAGGTAGCACTAGCAAAGGGCACCTCATATTCATGTTTAATATCCCTATAGCACGTTGTATTTCAACAAGCTACTACAACCAACATTCAATCATACTCCTTGAAAAGGACAAAGAGTTATAACAATACCCATGCATTTAGGAGAAAGTAGGCTATATGTTCTTTACTGAACATCTTCTTTAAACAGGAGATTGGAAAACCGATGGATCGGTCGTGGTGGAGATCATGATCAGCAATTCATGTCATGGCCTCCACACTCTCCCGACTTAACCCCATGCGATTTCTTTCTGTGGGGTTATGTGAAAGATTCAGTGTTTAAACCTCCTCTACCAAGAAACGTGCCAGAACTGCGAGCTCGCATCAACGATGCTTTCGAACTCATTGATGGGGACATGCTGCGCCGAGTGTGGGAGGAACTTGATTATCGGCTTGATGTCTGCCGAATCACTAAAGGGGCACATATCGAACATTTGTGAATGCCTAAAAAAACTTTTTGAGTTTTTGTATGTGTGTGCAAAGCATTGTTAAAATATCTCAAATAATAAAGTTATTGTAGAGCTGTGAAATCGCTTCAATCATTTGTAATAACCCTGTATAAATTCTATGAATTAGGTGATTAATAACAAGGTTATGCATATAGTTTAAGCAATTAATACATTTACAAAGAATAATTATCATTCGGGGATCTCGGTAACAAGAAACAAATTTGACCGACAAATGGGCCAAGCTAAACATTGAAAGTATCACGAAAAGTGATCACCCTGCTTACCATCCCGTTAAACTAATCTATTATATTGAAAAATAAATACATGCAAAAATATAGTAAATACTGCTGAAGAATGGATGAAGAGTGGCACGTCACCCAGAAGATGACTCGAGGTTTTATAGCGGCGAAACCCCGCCGAGGAAGGCAGCTGACCAAAAACACCGCTGCTATTGGTTGGCCAAGGAAATGACGTCACGAGCTCGTGGTGACAGCAGGCAAGCAGCAGACAGGCTCAGTGTAGTCGTTGTAGTGATGTGTTGCGGAAGCCTCAAACACTAGGTGAGTAACTATAATATCTATGAATTAGGTGATTAATAACAAGGTTATGCATATAGTTTAAGCAATTAATACATTTACAAAGAATAATTATCATTTGGGGATCTCGGTAACAAGAAACAAATTTGACCGACAAATGGGCCAAGCTAAACATTGAAAGTATCACGAAAAGTGATCACCCTGCTTACCATCCCGTTAATCTAATCTATTATATTGAAAAATAAATACATGCAAAAATTTAGTAAATACTGCCTTTTAAGACTACATTTACTTTTAAACAATTGAATCACAACTGTAGGCTTACCTTCTTATTTTCTGGCTAGGCCTACAAAAATAACATGCAACGTGTATGTGAAGGATCTTAGAAACGCTTACTAGCGCTGAGATTGAGACTCTCTAGACTCAATCTATCTATTGTAGTTTTATATATATATATATTCTTTGTATTGTTGTGTAAATAACGAAATAGTCTAAGACGGAGAGTTTCAGTGCGCATTATATATAGGCCTCACTTACGTAAATTCCCCAACATATTGGTGCCGAAAAACACGGGAATTGGGAGCGAACAACGAGGATACACTAACACGAGTTTCAAATAGTTTATTTTGGAATTGACGTAAGTGACCGTAGCTGTAAACACGCGCCACGTCAGAATCACATAGTACGCACGAGACTTGGAGAACGCTGATAAGTACCGTATCCAAATTGCCTACTTATACGGGAGTATAATTAATTGAACGCTTGCCAGTTATGTATTAATTTGAGGTTGTATAGCTAAATGCTGGATCCCTTAGTTGTGAGTTTGGCCAGTAATTCATTGTGAGGAGGGAGCCTCCATTTTGTTTTCATAGATGCAAAGAGTGCTACAGGAATCTAAGAACGTATATGTGACTAATGCTGCTATCTAGCGGATTACTGTAGCAACGTAATAGAAAAGACCTCCCCCTTCAGTCTCAAACAAGAAGCAACCTAATATTATTTATTAGGAATTAGAACGGTCTTAAATATAAGCAGCCTGTTTAAAGAAATATTTCACGAGCATGGCAGACGAGAACGGAAACAAGGCGTTAATGTTGTTGAAGAGAAAACGAAAGACAATGCGAACGAACATAACCAAATTCAGTAATGACATTATAAAGACAGCGTCAGGCGCTGAAATAGATCACGGATATAACCGGATGAGATTGCAAGAGGCCTTGGATCAACTCATTCTCCTCGATAATGACATTCACGAACTTCTATCAGATGACGAATATGACGTTGACGTTATAGAATATGAGAAATACATTGAGGTCGCGATGCGTACGTTATATAATTCGACACGCGTTATTCATGACAAACTATCTGATTCGTTCGGGAATATGAATTTTGACCCTTCCAGACCTTCATCCACAGTACAAGTGCCATCAACCTTATCCGTCACGCACTCCGTAAAATTACCCACAATCAAATTAGAACCATTCGCAGGAGACGTAGAAAAATGGTCCCGTTTCTGGGAGCAATTCCAAACAGCGGTAGACAACAATCCAACTATCAACGCTATCGACAAGCACGTCTTCCTTCGTGGATACCTGGAGAGAGAACCAAAGGAGCTGATCGATGGTATGGTGGTGACTGCCGATGCATACGAGGAAATCAAAAGAATTCTTATTGGACGATATGGCGATAAGAACCGCATCATCCAGGCGCATCTGGATTACCTGGAGACCATGAAACCAGTTCTCGATGCTACGCCTAACGCCCTCAATTGTGTATATATAGAATGTAATAAATGTATACAGGCTTTAAGGGCATTAGGAGAAAACGTCGACCACTATGGGAGAATGCTAGCCCCCGAACTGTTACGTGCATTTCCAGATGACATCTGTAGAAGGTGGATCATCCACGCGAAGAGAGAGAAGATTTGCGAAGCGCACATAACGAGTCTTATGGAATTTCTAAATGAAGAAGTGGAGGCGCAATGACAACGCAGAAAATCAAAGGAAACAACGCCATCTCAAATTCATATTACCCAACTGCTGCTGCCTTGAAAGTCACTACTAGGACGGGCCAGAAGACCCAGAAGACGAAGACGTTACCCTTTTGCGTTTTTTGCGAAAGGAAAGACCATTGGGCTCAAAATTGTGCCAAGGTGACAGATCTCAAACAACGCATAGAAAAACTCAAGTCTACCCAACGATGTTTCTTGTGCCTAAACAGAAGTCACGCTTTTAGAAACTGCAGCAAGAAGGACAAAGTGTCCTGCGCTACATGTAAGGGACCGCATCACATTTCCATCTGTAAAGAACAAGTGGGAGTAACTGTAGGGAAAATACAGGTTAGTATGCCGAACTTGACATTCCTCCAAACAGCTCGGATTTGGGTTATCGGACCAACTGGTCTTCGGAAAAGAACGCGTTGCATTCTTGACGCCGGGAGTCAGTCAAGCTTCATCAGCTCGTATCTGATAGATAACTTGAAGCTGAAAGTCACTGATCAGAGAGCGCTGCCAGTCACTGCATTTGAAGCAACATTAAGTACATCAATGACTCGCAGACTGGCCAACTTCAGCATAACTGGAATGAGGACAAAAAATTCCGTGCGAATCTCAGCTTTCGAGAGTAGAAACACGTACTCACCACACCCAACCGTCCCACGTGATATCCAGAATCTATCACGTCTTCACAAATTGCAACTAGCTGATCCTCAAGATGATGCATACGATCTGACAATTGAGGTTCTGATAGGAGGAGACCAATATTGGCAGGTGATGCGGAACGAACAGCCAATACGGATCTCAAATTCCAAATTCTCCCCTCTAGGTTTGGTTGGATTCTTAGTGGGAATAAGTCTGTTACTACAGTTAATCACCTGTCCGTGAACCACGTCAGTACCAATGCAGAATTACTATCTTCCGAGGACAATCTACGAAAATTTTGAGACCTAGAGACGCTAGGGATAAAGGAAGATCAGCAACGAGCACACACTCCGAGAGAATCAGTAATCTTGGCAGGCTTCCATGAGTCGTTCAAAATGGAAGATGGAAGGAGGGTTGTCTCCCTACCAAGAAAGGAAGAAATAATACTGCATTCAAATCGCAGGAACGCTGAGAAACGTTTTGATTCCCATAAGAAAAAAAATCATGGAAATTAACAGTTCCAATAGGTATACCACGCTCTAATGACAGACCACTTCTTAAAGGGACATGTAGAGATGGCCCCCGAGGAGGAATCAGATAACGACACCTTCTATTTGCCTCACCATGCTATAAGGAAGCAAAGAGACGGCACAACGAAGTGGAGAATAGTTTTTGATGCATCTTCTTATGAAAGGGGATCCCTATCGCTCAATGACGCCTTGGAGACGGGGCCCAATCTCCTTCCAGAAATCCTGGCAACACTACTCCGCTTCCGACTCCATCGACTAGCTTTAATTGGAGACGGAACTCAAGCATTTCTGCAGTTATGTCTGGATACACAGGACAGAGACTTAACGAGATTTGTGTGGTTTGAAATAGAGAGAGGGGAACATGGAGATTGGAAGACAACTGACAACACTGCAGTGTATAGATTCACCCGCTTGCCATTTGGACTTACTTGCAGCCCATTCCTTTTATCAGCTACACTACGTGAATTGGCTTCCAGATTCTGTGACAAGTATCCTATGGCTACAAAACTGTTAGATCAAGGAACTTTCATGGCTGACTTCACATCCAGTATAGAAGATGACAATGAATTCATTGCTGTATGCTACGAGATATGAGGGCTTCTTCAAGAGATACAAATGCCAATGTCAAAGTGGGCAACCAATTCAAATTTGTTAAAGGATATATGGAGAGCGGAAGGGCAGGAGGAGAAGAGAGAGACACGAGTCTTAGGTGTTAACTGGGACACACATACGGACTCTCTTCGCCTTGATCCTAAAGACGTCGTCGGAACGCTACCAGAAGAGCCGGCAACGAAGAGACAAATGCTAAAAGACACAGCCAGACTCTACGACCCACTTGGATTATTTTCACCAGTGTCAATAACTGCGAAGATACTTTTCCAGGACACTTGGTGCAAAGGACTAGCATGGGAGGAAATTCTACCAACTGACCTCGCTCATCGATGGAATGATTGGATATCAAACCTACAGTACTTAAGTTCAATACGCATACCACGGTGGATCACCATTTCGAACTCCAGCACAGACTCCTCATTGCACGTGTTTTGTGATGCCTCCGCGCTATACGTCCGGTCGTTTACTGACGACACTTTCACGGTTCGTCTGGTCTGCAGCAAAACCAGATTGTCACCCGTAAGGAAGGTGACCCTTCCCCGGCTCGAATTGCCGGCAGCCTTGTTTGGATCACGACTTTTAAATTATTTCTATCGTGAAACTGGAATAGGATCCATTACTGCAACTTTATGGACAGATTCAACAGTCACTCTAGGATGGATCCGCAGCAACCCTAACCGATGGAAAACTGCAATAGAGTGACAGCAATTCACACGCATACTGTACCTAGCCAATGGAGACACTGCCCCGGAACAGACAACCCTGCAGACTATCTCTCAAGAGATCCGGGCGGGGACACCAAGAGCCCGCCGATGAGCCAGCTTGGTGTCCTAGGCGAAACCCCACACAAGACACGGCACAAACCTAGAAGAATTGCTGAGTTTTAATTCACCGGCCGTGAAAGCCAATATACCATCTTTTTGGAAGCCTTCATAGGGAGGTTAAGGCTGCTTGAGGTTTTACTTCTCGTAGTCAAGTGGTGCAGTTGCACCTAATATAAAGGGATGTGGCGCGCAGTTCGTCACTCCAGTGGGGGTCTGGGCGGGGACACCAAGAGCCCGCCGATGAGCCAGCTTGGTGCCCTAGGCGAAACCCCACACAAGACACGGCACAAACCTAGAAGAATTGCTGAGTTTTAATTCACCGGCCGTGAAAGCCAATATACCATCTTTTAGGAAAGTGAGTGTTGGATAGTCTTATGACTGTGATGACAGGCTTACTTTAGGTTATTGATGTTATATGTATTTACTTGAATAAGTCCTGTAAAAAATGGTGTATATAATTATAAGATATATGTATTTATAATGTATCCTTGTTTTGCCATACGATATAAATAAATAAATAACTTAAATGAGCATAAGAATATATTATTAATTATATGATTTGTGTTAGGAATATATCCCCATACCAAACGCAAAACAACTGTGAACATGGGCGCGTCCTGCAATGAGACAAGCGAGAGAAGACACGGCTCTCCGCACGCAGTATAAACACGTACTTCTCCCTGAACACAATGTGCTCCGACTCTAAATACACGTACGAGATGGAGAGCCTACTTTTCCTACGGATATCCATGTTTACAACGAAGTCCGCACATTCTTCCAATTGCGGTATGAGGCAGATTTAGTAAATATAAGATGTCACACAAAAGTTATTCGAGCACGTGTCCACCTACTGGTGTAGCGAATAGCATTCTTAGCTTGTCACCCCCGAGGTCCGGTTACGATTCCCAACCCTGCCAGGAAATTTTATTCTGGTCTAAGGGCTGGTTCGGAGTTCACTCACCCTCGTGAGGCAAAATTGAGAAGAGGTGAAAGTTCGATTCTCACCTCAACCATCCTGGAAGTAGTTTCCCATTTCTACTCCAGGTAAATGTAGAGACGATTCTTAACTTAAGGCCACGGCCACCCCATCCCAATCCTTATGTCAAACCTTATGTTTCAACACCTAATCTTTCAGACCTACATTATCCCTTCAGTTCAAGGGCAGATGTTATCTCCCGAATGGCTAGTCACGGCGTAACGGGGTTTGGACATTCAGCTTAAGAATGTTAAGCTCTGTTGCACAGGATCATCAAAATAATTGAATATTAAATGATTTTCATGCGCGGTGAGAAACAAAATCATACGGCTCAGCGAGCCGAGAGCATTTAGTTATCTAGGGAACGCCGCGCTATGCTATTGGCTGGCGACAAAGGCGGAGGGGGTTACTGGGGGTTAGAACCCCCACCCCCATCGGAAAATCGGCAGGTTGTGATTTTTTTGTCTGTTTCACCACCACGCCGGCTACTCGGTGATGCACTCTTGTCGCCTTTCAGCCCAGGTCCCCATTGCAGGCTACACACGTCCTCATGACAAAGTATAACCGCAGTCTACCTACAGATCGCGAAGCTTGGCTCATATGTTTCTACCGCGCGACAATAATGCTCTCACGCAGCCAGCAAACATGTGCCGACTGCGCTGTGATGGTGTATGTCATTGTTGCTGAATTTACTGTTTGTTAGCATTGTGTAACCGTTATATCATTAATTTAACATGTGTTTTACAAGAGGAGATGTGCAGTTCAATAAACAGATCAGGAGCAATATTTCAGTGTTGCTAAGTAACCTATATGATCGCTTTTCAGTCGGTCAACACGAGTGGACCGTACCCAATTAGATTGTGCGCGGAGTGACAATTTACCTCCTAGTGCCTGAAATAAAAATACATGAATCGTTTATGCACTTAATGGAACACTTAACACATAAAGGGGGTGGGGAGTTGTATGAGAAACGTTTTATTAAGTGTAAAACTAATTATTGTATTATGAATTACACAATTACACAGGGAAGTTAATTGTTGCTCCTCGCCCCATCTAATTGGGTGTATTCGTGATGACCGACTGAGAAGTCATTCTATTATTGTAGACTGTTCAAATAACAAACAAAAAAAAAACACCCGAGCTTCCAAAGGACCCTAAAATTTAAGATTTGACCTATGGATTTTAGGCTAGCATTATAAAGCTTTTCAAGGGGAGCGTGATGGGAGCAGTGGCTTAGCTTTTTGTCAATCACCCGATCGGCCGGAGTTCCAATCCCGGTGATGGCGGGATGGAATTATCACCTGAAAAATTACGTGGCGTCAGGAAGGGCTTCCGGCCTTTAATCCCCGGCCAAAACCAAAATGAGCCAGGTTGGCTCCGGTGACTCCAATTAATTGGGATAAACAGTGGAAAGTATTATAAAGCACTTCAATCAAACAACGGAACTAAGTCAGCGGGTTAAAAATCAATAATAACTAGTTGAAACCCGTCAAAACATGACGGCCAATGGGAAAATATTTTCTGAGGAATTTTCTTATATATATACGATTACTTTTAGGCACTGTTGAAACTTTAAGGGCGTCAAAAAATTGCACTCTCGACGTTGGAACATACTGCTGGCAATGACTGAAAACGTGATGAGGTAAATATTAAGACCTATACGTTCCAGAGTTTCCTCTTGACTATTGATTGCGATAAAGTATGCCATGCGAATTGGAAAATGTTGCCTCTTAATAGAAAATGGTAGTGTTTTTTCGGATGGTGTTAAATCAAGTCGAAGGATTAGCCCTCTCTGCCTAATTTTAACTGCACTTATTATTTCCAAATCCAAGCAATATGGTTGCATTTAGGATCCCTTCTGAAGCGTTCAGATTTCTTAAGGAGCGTAACTATGAGTCAAGTATTTGGACTATGTGGAGGCATATCATTTAATTCCAAGAAATTCAAGAACTATGCAGGAAACTGAAATAAACATATAGGTCTCAATTTTCCTCATCAAGTTTTCAGTCATGGCCAGCAGTATGTTGCAATGTCGAGAGTGCAATCTTTCATCATCAGTATTTAATCTGTTAATGCTCGTGTATGTTTTGAACTAAGTTACTGGATAGAAGGTCAATGACTCATAAGTTGATTTCATTACTTTGTTCATTTTTTTGCTGTAAGAATCCCTCAGTTTGCCTTCCTTCGGAGGGGAAGTAAATCCGGCGGTCGTAGGCCTTATATTTATGACAAAATGCCTTAGATTTATGACATGAAAAAGAATCTTCCACTAACTGCAGTACATTTGTGTGAAGCCAAAATGTGTAGGTTAGATTTTGATAACGCTATATTAGTTCCAAAGTTCGTCGCCAGGTGCTGGCTGCGAAGACATCTAGTATCCAAGTCCGCAGCTAGGTGTCGTGGACGGTAGCATTTGGTTGCAAAAGTAGGAACTACTGTACTTGAAAATTTGATCGTATGCAGTCCTTACCTGAATCACAGAAAACACACACTAATACAGCCATCACATTATTAACACCGGTTATCAGACAGATTCTACGCATACACCCAAAGTACACGGGGCTACATGACCACATTTTCGCAGCCGCTAAACTAAGAAACCAACCATTCGTGTAAGAATGCGAACATTCGAGAAATGTATTATATCCTTCGCAGAAGTAAATGTTTGAGGCACGGTATCGGCATGCGTTGCACGTTTGGCTGGTAATTCAGTAATACTTGATTATCACCATCCATAGAGAAGTTGTTGCCGTTAGCATGTAGCGTAAAATCAGAAAATTCCATTTCGTCTGGTTTCAATCGGGTGTTTTTATGTAAGTGGCGTATTTTGAGAAGGGCCAGAGAGAAGAGTATATAATATAATTGGGAATAACTGTTTGACGAGAAGCGTGCGACAGACCTGAACTCTCCTTGAAGAATAACTTTCCCACAAAAAGGAATAATGTCGTTACGTATCTCTTAGAAGTAGATTCACACACATGAATGAATGAATGAATGAATGTTTGCCATTGGGACTCCGTCCCAAACTATGAGCCGAACTAATCGAATATCGTCAACTGGATTTTGAATGTTAAATGTAGGGGTTTTGCAAGAATTCACTTGATTTGCAGATCTGACTCGATTAGCTTCTGGAGAATCTAATATATACAACTGGTCGCAAGAACAGTCGCTTATAATTTTGGAATATAACGAAGAAATGCGATGATATGCAAACCCATACATTTTAAAACAATATGGGCCGTACGCATGTCGCACAGTAGCATTGGTACCGGTACCAAATGAAACGAAGTTCATGGCATTGTTGTACTGCCGATTATTATCTCTGAAATTCCTTGAGATATCATCTCCAGTGAAAAATTGTTGCAGCCTGTCGAATATTTTATATTTAGTCAGATCAATTTTACTATTACAACATCAAAGTTCAAAGTAACCAAGCGTAGATTACTCGCAAGAGAAATACAGTGCAGAACAATGTTTACTCTTGTTCGTTAAGGACCCTACACTGTATAGCGTATAATATGGAATTGCTTCTGAAATGGCATATTTATATTGGATTTTAAAAGTGGCTCCGTATTTTCCTCCGATTTCCCATTTTATTGCGGCTAATGTCCTTTTTCGTCAAATGGGTTTATTTATAGCAGCATTTCTCCCCAAATTAACGTCATATTCAATAACACTATAGTAGCCTGCATTAACGCAGCCGCCAAATATTAAATGGCAAATAATACCTCTATTGAAAATATCCACAGCATGGTTAGATTCATTGTTATGTATTCAAATCAAATAATCAATAAACAATAATATTCACTGATACAATGAAGTTCAGAGACTTTCATTCTCGAGTTGGTTGCTGATGAGAATGCGATGAGACTAATCGCCAAAAATAAAATCCTTATAATTATCCCTGTCTGCAAAAATTTTTGCAATTTGCTTACAAACGCAGCTCAGGATGAAGTTCTTCGTTTTGAAATAAACAGCACTAAACTGCTCTAAATAAGCAATTTCCTTCACCTGTTGTAGGTACAATCTTTTGCATTTCCATGACAGTAAATTATGTAAGGGAGCGTAGAATCATTTCGCCAACTACTGGAATGAACATAGACTCACTTCGCCAGTCACCGTAATGGAGGGAGTTTTAGAATTATATGTTCAGTGCATGTCAAAAAACATATTAACACAGTGAAGCCCACCCTTAAGACTACATTCTGAACTATCACCCAGGATTACGGGTTCAATCCCTGCTCTTCCAAGAAATTTATTTCTGGTCTGAGTTCTGGAACGGGGCGCACTCTTGTGGCAAAATTAAGAATAGCTAGGTTCGGTTCCCATCTCAGTAATCTTGGATGTGGGTTTCCGTGGTTTCCCATTTCCACTCCATGCAAATACCGGGATAGTTCTCGGTCGTCAACTCCCCATTCCCCACCTTAATTAAAAATGCGCACATCAATATAGCCATCACAATAACACAGGTTATCAGAGAACATTTTACACACACACCAAAGTAGACGTGGCTGAGTAACCACGATGTCCGAGTCCATCAAATGAATTATGTTCGCCAATTAAGTTATCTCATGGCGGAAGCGATTGTAGCCATTTTAATTTAATAATTTAAAGGTATATGGCAACGCAAGTCGTGGGGAATTCCTTAATTAACGGGAATAATAAAAGTAAAATATGTTTAGACAATGCAACACCAAGAGCAAGAAGGAATAATTGGGAAATAAAAATTCATGTCTGAGGTGGACTTCAAACTCTCTCGATAATGCATAATGAAATTTGCAGACTCTAACTCTGGCCCTGAGCCACCTAGGCAGTGTGAATAGCGTGCAATATTACGATACTTAAACAACGTACACACTCAACTGACTGTTTAAGTTATTCAATACCTCCCTTATTTTATAATTCTATTTCAATGTGTATTGTGGAAACATCATAAGCAATATTCGTGACCCTTTTTAATTCTCATAAACAAAGATCTCAGTAAGAAGCGGTGGGATGTGCAATTTCGCTCGTGTAAAAAAAAGCCATTGTGCGCAAGCGCGGGAGCTACTAATATTCAATTTTATTTATTAAGGAGAATTCGTTACATTAGGGGATTTTTAATAGTTAAGTATGATTTGGCTACGTAATACCAATAGCAATAAATAAGATTACGAAAATATAAAAAAACTGTCGGAGGTGGGAATCGAACCTCCTCCATTTCACGATGAATAAATTTCAAGTTCGCAACGCTACCACTGAGCTACCAAGCCACTGGAAAAATGACGCAATATTATGTTACGTAAACAATATAAACTTACTCACTCAACAGTCAGTGTAAGTTCTCCTACATTTCCCGTCTATTATAATTCCATTCTAGTATATATCGTGGAAACATCATAATCAATATTCCCCTTCTTTATAATTCTTATAAATAACTATTACATTAAAACGCGGTGGACATCCGCCATGTCAGTTATTAACCAATGTGATTCTGCGCATGCGCTTGAGCCAATAATTTTGCAGTTTTGTTTATAAATTTGAAAATATATGGTAACATATATGTTTATTTTAAACACACTCTGCAAATGTACAGGCCAAGGGCTTTAGTCAGAGTGCATTACGAAGTCAATCGGTTCAGCCGTTCTGTCAATCTCGCCGTTACAAATTCAGCTTACTCTTTTAAATATATAGATGTTATTGGTTTAGGTCCCTTTTAACTACTGTGGCTTTTAGTTACGCCAGGGTTCCGGAATTTTGCCCTGACGGGGATCTTTAACGTGCCAGTAACTCTACAGACATGGTTCTCTCGCATTTACGCTCCCTTAAATGCCAGCTGACTGTGCCAGGATTAGATTCTGCAACTTAGGGAACAACAGGCGAGAACGTTACCGCTGAGCCACGCAGACAGTCGGTTATAAATCAGAAGCATGTCTCGGTAGGATACCTATGCATGGCTTCGGTAGCGTAGTCGGTAGCATGCTGAACTGTGATGCTCATGATCGCGGGTTCAAACCCAGTCGAAGTTGTTGGGCCCATGTCGTAGATTTATGGCATGTAAAAGAGCCTACAACTACAATTGGTAGTATGAAGCCAAAATTTGTAGGCTATTGGGTTAGAAACTCTCTATCAAGATCCAACGTTCGCCGCTGGATGTCAGTGACACCGGCTTCTGGTAGCTAAAGTTGGATCTACTTGACATTGAAATTGGGGAACCTACCTGCGTTCATTTGAAATGCCCTTCTGTGACAATTGCTGCAATTCAAATATGAATATCTATGCATTTTGAAAATTAAGACATAAGTAAACGTAAATGGTCATCTCAAACACGTGCCGATATTTTAATTTTCAGATGTAGAAAATTGGTTTTTAATACTCAGAGAGCTTATTTAATGAATAAATATGTGGACTATTTTGTACAATAATTTAGACTTATTCTCGAATCATTTTGAAGCAAGCCAATTTATGTCGTCAGGATAATGCTCAAAAAATTAGATGTGGTACATGGTTTGTTAATTCTCTTATGAAATGCCTGGTCTCCCACATGGTTGCTGTGGTACACAATTGCTATTGCCGAAATTATTTGTAAAATTGACATTGTATTATTTTGTCAAATTCAGGAATGATAGGTTTCAAACCCCCAGAAGAAATACGAAGTACCTGCAATTTATTGAGCCATTGAGGACCTTAAGATCTTTTTATACTTTTCGTTTCACAAATCATACTGGTATTTTTTACTAATTAACTGTAATGTTACTCAATATTACGGAATAATTAGCTTTTGATATGTTTAAGAATTTGATATTATTATTATACCCATACTAGCAACCCGCCCCGGCTTCAGCCTGTATCTTAAAGGGTTTACCCAGCGTACGCTTAAGAGGCGCTCGGACGGTAGGTCCAAGACGCAATTCAGAAAAGCCGAGGTGAACAGTGAAACTCCCAACACATATAGTCTACTCTTCTCTGAAGTCTTAACTCGACATGACTCGACAGTTGATGCTGGCCGAAGCTGGGGTGATAGGCTCACTCGCTATGTTGTAAACTCGCTGCGAAGCTAGTAATTTAAATTTCCACTGAATGGAGATTGTTGGAAGAAATGAAAACGTAAAATCGCTCATAGTGGGCGATTTATTAAAGATAAAGTAATGCTGTCACGGACTTTTTTGCACAATTTTTCATGCTTAACAATTCTTATACTCATAGTTTATAGGCCTAGATATTTTTTTAATGGTTTACCCAGCGTAAGCTTAAAAGTTGCACGGACGGCAGTTTATCCGTCGACTCGATTCACTGAAATCGTTGCTGCTCAGCTTCCGTTGGTCATAAATGAATGTTTTCCTGTAGAAACCTTCCTCGAGAAATCCTTTATAGAATGGTGACAACCGCATCAAAATCCATTCAGTGGATTTCGAGATTACCCGTTACATCCAAGAATCGGGGACTTTGTTTTATACTCTGTGGAGATGCCCGCGGCTATCATTGAAACAAACACATGAATAAATAACTAGTATGGGCCAATAATTCTACGTAAGACTCATTAAATACGTCATACAACTGTACCTAACGATACTTGTAGAGGACTGAACTAATAAAAACAGAGCATTTTTTATGTTCCTATGAATTGAAAGTGTATAGTATATGAACATTGTGGCTTTTCTATTCTGTAGTAGTTAGTGATTTAACATGGCATGTTTACAATGGAAATAATCACTCGGGTGAGCTAGAATTCATGGAACACCTACAAAAGTGAAATAATCTGTTCAGCGAATAAATTGCTCAAGGCAGCTTGCTGGCCGCCACCAGTGCTAGTGTCGGTACACCTACCCAGTGGATTTTAGTATTTGAATGGTTCATTCTGGTTCCGTATTGATGCAACAATTAGTATTCATATTTTGCAAAAGTTCCGCCTAATCAATACCTTTATTGTATTATTATAAATGATCACTTAGTGGTCATTGGTACATGTTTCGGGGTCTAATTGTTTTGGCCCCTTCATAAGCCTATATAGATAAAAATCAAGGCAAACAGGTGGTCGGATAGCTAAACACTCATAAATCATTCCCTTCAAAAAAACCTATTATGGTGCACCATAACGAAAGGTGAAAGATGTTTATCCAAAGAAACATAAGGAAATAAAATACACGAAGAAAGAAAGAAGGAGAGAAAGGAACAAAGAAATAGTTGAAATTTGGAAAAAACAAAAAATATAGTGTGAACACACTCTAAAATTTGACCCTTTCTTGTTGATCACAGAAATTGTAGTCCAAATCTTCTGAAATACAGTATGTGGACGACAATGACACATTTGAAATAAACCATACGCTACACCGTGGCTTGCAGATGTCAACGAAAATACAATAGCTCAGCTTTGTGGGAGTTCCAACTTACTGCGGTCTGTAGATGCTAAAAGAGACATAATCTGCTCCGTGGCAGCATTCCAGATTATATTAATATGCCAAAAACAATCCACCATGATAAATTTCATGGGTCACAATACTTCACCATAGATGAGCCCCAAAAACCATGACGCTGCAGTGCCGAAACATCATCTTGCCAGAATGCTTTGGAATAATTAATGAAGGAACAGGCCTCCAGTTTGAGATTAAACCATTAAGAAAGAATGGAATATGGCACCTATAAGTCTATATCTGTGATGATATTTAGCAATATGTCAACTTACTTTAGGTTAAACGATAAGTTTATAATAATACAATAAAGGTATTGATTAGGCGGAACTTTTGCAAAATATTAATACTACCAAGAGGATGATATTTCGTAACGCAGCGAGCTTCGCGCGTTTGTATTTTAGACTCTGGTAATTCAACTCCGTCCTCCCAGGGTTGCCAATCTAACGTTTCGCCCGCGAAATAGAGCTTATTTCAAACTCAGGTTAGCGCCAAATAATTTTGAATCCCACATAGCCGGACAATATTAACATTCTTTTCTTTCCTTGGCGGGAGAGAATTCATATGTAAATTAATTCAGTTTTTATTAAATATAGCGCGTTTAATAAGAACTTAGAACATTCTATGGGTACATTAACAATAATTTTGGGATCGTTATTAAAATCTTGAGCATGAGATTACCGTCAGCCGAGTTGCTTAATATTATGTAAATGTATGTCCAGCAAATCCCCGAATTGCGGTTATCTCCCAGTTACGAATGAGTGAAATTTGTCGCATGTGTAGTATAAGCAAATAAACCTTTTTCCGGCTGTTAGGTAAGAAGGACCTTGGTAGGTGACAAACATCATCGAAAATTATATGTTAGGCTTTAAGGGCTAATTGCAACATAAAGCAGAGGATCTTTTTGAAAAAAAAACTGAATAAACATAAAAATGAATATTGAATAACTTATAAATCAACATGATACATCGTGAGAGGACATGCCCAATTTCGCTGAGACTTCTGTAAATGTTCCTCTTGTTGAGAGATACGCAGTCATCATATTGGTAGAACAGATAGATTTGAGATTGCTTTGTTCCTGTCAGGGGAACAGGAATGTTCTAGATTTAGCCTACCATTGAGGTGACACATTTTAGTCAAAAATTACAATATTTTTTTAAGAAATTATTTTTTTGGTCTTTTGTGCATATTGTAGCCTATTACTCGGAAACTTCGGGATCAAAATACATGAAACATTCCTTGTGTATTGATATCTCTTTGATAAATAGAAATACTTGTAGAGTTGTTATAAATTCATTTGAGGGTCTTGAGACATCTCGGTCATCAGCCCCGTGTAGTTGGGAGTGTGTTGAATCTGTCTGGCAGCCTGTATTGCTGTGATGATTGTAGTTGTGTGTGTATATGTATCTGGGACAGGGATGAAGTAGATGCTTCGGGACCTGAAGTAGGGCACTATCCTGGCAATTTCCTGTAGGAAGTGTGGCTAAACCAGAGGAAAATCCACATTTAGGATAACCGCTGTCAGCACCGGAATTCAAACCTGCGATATCCGTACTTACCGCAGCTGCCCTCGCGACCATCGTGCACGTTTGACGAGCGCGGCTACACCGCGGGACGAAATGTTCGTAGAACATTGGTGAATCCTCGCTACGCTACTGGCTGGCGAGGACAAGCGAGCGAATCTGGCTCCTCCCACATGTTCACAGTAATGTTGTTCTTACAGATTATCTTACACCATGCCTAGGCTATTTATCATCAGCAGAGCGTGGTTTGTTTTGTTTTCAGGGGCGGCCCCAGGGCGGTGCGAACGGTACGATCGCATCACGCGCTGTCATATGAGAGGGCGCAGAAAAGGCAACGACAGTTTTTCTGCGCAAAAAATAAAACCCAAACACCTTAACACTACTGTATTGAACCCTACCAGCAAAAATTAATTCCTTCAGTGAGCTGGACTGTGCGCATTCAATGTTATACGAACACTGTATAGCGTGAAATTCACACTTAACGCTCTAGAAAATATTAACGAGTTGAAACCAATATCTATAGTTCTGTCCATCACCGTGCCTCTTTCACGACCACCGGTCGTTGCCTGGTCAGTCGTTCTCGAATTGTGCATGTGGGTTGTGATTTGTGTCTGTGTGTCAAGTTACGAGTGAAATTGAAACGTTATTGTTAGACGTTACAACTATTAAATCAGGTGGGCCTATTCTGTGAGTATACTGATTGTTTTTATGTAATGTAAGATATTAGTAACATGATGTTAGAAACAGCCTGGTGGAAGCGCGACTGACATCCCTTTTATTACTATTACTGGAGCTTTTAGTCGGCCTATTATTTTAAAATTTTATAATATGACTGAAGTGTTCCTAGGAATATATCTTAATTCGAATAATATTATTGGAACATTATACAGTGAGGGCCCTCCCTATAGAACGGAGCCTCACAGAGGTCGTGCCACGGACAGGTCGCAATGACTCACCGCTAGATTTATAGCATGTACCGATTACAACAGCGGGGTGGGAAGCACTGAAGGCTGTATTACATACATTTATTACATACGCAGCTGGCAAGATACCCTATTTTTGATAATTAAGACTTGCTGTGAAGGACTGTAGCCTACCTCGTATCCCGTGAACATGGTTAGGTATAGAGCAAATCGTCGGCATTTCCTAGTGGAAACTTATCTTCTCAAGAAAAAGTCTTGCAGTAAATGTGTTCGTAAGTTCCAGCGCCGAGCGATTTTTACTTGTGGGGGAACCTTAAAAAAAAGAAGATATACAGAAACAGTCAACTTAGGCCCTACTACGGAGGCTCTCAGCAACGAAATAACTGCACTGAATCGAAATCAGTGAGGATTTCATAATAACCTTCCAAGTGACGGAACGAGAGCCTTCCTGAGATCAGTTTGATTTTCGTAGAGGCTGGTTAGTATAGTAAAGTGATACAAATCAATCAATGTATTCTTTTCCTTGCAGATTACTTGGTCACAACCCTGACAGTTTTAGTTACGGTACTGACGAAGGATGGCAAAAAGATCGTTCTTGGCGTAAGCTGTATAGTAAGATGCCAGTTCATGAACTGCAGTGGCGGATCCAGGCCTTGCGGGGCCCTGGGCGATATAAGGTGGGGCCCACAACAATAGGAAATAAAAAAATATCAAATCAAATGGAAAATAGTTCGGTAATAATAAAATAAAGAATAGTTACAATATTTTGAATACACTACAGTACTTTTTTTTAATAATATGAAAGATACCTTTAAGTCCCCTTGTAGAAGATTATATAAACTATGAAATATTAAAATATTTCTTGGCGACTTTTTTCCCGTCTGAAGTCTTCGATTATTTCACTGAAATCTAAACTTGCTAAATGGTCACGGGAGGTCACAACTGCACTTAAAAAGGAATATGAGTTAGGTTGGTTGGTTCCTTAGTTTAGGGGCTGCGACAACGCGGTCATGTAGCCCCGTGTACTTTGGGTGTGTGTAGAATCTGTCTGATAACCGGTGTTAATTGTGATGACTGTATTAGTGTGTGTATCTGTTTTTTAATTCAAGTAGGGACTGCAACTTTGAATTTTCAAATAGTTCCTACTTTTGCCGCCAAACGCCACCGTCAACGACTACTAGACCTAGTTCAGAACTAGCTACTAGACGCCACCGCAGTCGGCTCTTGGCAACGAACGTAGCAACCTAAGAGCGTTGTTTACATTCTTAACCTATCCAATTTAGTTTCACACAGGTGTAATTAGTGGAAAGATCTTTAACATGCCATAAATCTATGACATGGGACCGCCGGCTTTACTTCCCCTCCGAAGGAAGGCATACTGAGGGATTTTAACGCTCTTAAAAAATCCGACGGCTTCGGCCGGGTTTGAACCCGCTATCTTGGGCATAGAAGCTCAGCATGCTACCAACTACGCCACCGAAGCCGCCTACATAGAATTTATTATGACGAGTTACCCCATTGTTGTGAACAGTATTAGGCTCCTGAAGGCATAATTCAAATTACTTATATTCCACAACTCGATTTTGGGTTTCAAATTGAACTTTAAAACTTGATTGTCTCAAAACTAGTGAATTGTGACACAATGCACTCCACACACCCACCCGTCATTTGTCTCTTTGCACCAATCTCCTTCTCGACAATGCAGAAGAAATTATGGCTTCCTATGTAATTATTGTATAGTACTAGTTGAGCAGCTTTGCAATAACCTCGGATTTGTCTCCGAAGTTAGATTTATTCACTAAACGTTGAGAACCTGTAGATACGCGGGTAGCGTAAATAATATAACGTAACATTGTGGCGGGCGACCGTGACAGGATACGCTTCAGGGGCGTATATACAATATCTTTTTCGGTGGGGGACTGACTGTCCTGGAAAATTGTGAATGTTCTCGGGGGATTGTCACCGCAAAATACCCAGAAATATCAACCTATATCTTAGAGCATATAATATATAGATTAGAGTTCATTTTGTTCCTGCCAGGGGAACAGAAATGTTCTACATTTACAATTTTAGTCAAAAATTAACTTCATTTTTTAAAGAACTGTCTTTTTTGTTGTTTTTTGTGCATATAGTATTACAGTACTCAAAAACTTCTGGACCAAATTACATGAACCTTTTCTTGTGTAATAATATCTCATTGAGAAATGGAAATACTTGTAGAGTTATTGTTAATAATTCTTTTGTGGGGCTTGAGACATCTTGGTCATCAGCCCCGTATAGTTGGGTGTTGAAGTTGTCTGGCAACCTATATTTCTGCGATGACTGTAGTAATGTATGTATCTGGGACAGGGGTGGGGTAGACGCTCCGGGACTTGAAGTAAGGCACTATCCCGGCAATTTCCTGTAGGGAGTGTGGAAAAACCCGAGGAAAAACAACACTCGGGATAACCACTGTCAGCACCGGGATTCGAACCTATTTGGCTTCGATTAACTAGAACCCCGTCTCCCCCCCCATTATTCGATGCTGAGTAGCTGCCACAGTTTTTACAAATAAACCCCTATTTGTTTATCGTTCCCGTTGAATTACTCCGTACGTTATGTACCCTTGAGTTAAAAATTGTTTTAAATTGTCATCGCTTGCTGCGAGATTTCTTAATACTAAATTTATCAATGTTGCTTGTCCTTATTAACGTTATATGGTAACTCTAATTAACTGCATCTACGTCTTAAAGTCGCAACCCACACACTCAATGCTAGTGACAATATGCTAGGCCCACGTTGTGCAAGTGTATACTAACTGAATTGGTTTTTGATATAAACTGCACAATAACTGTGAGGGTTTTGTCATGTAGCCATGGACGATTCAAAATTTTGACTGCGAGGTTGAATTATCTTCAGTATGTTCGTATTATTCCTTGAATCCTTCAGTTAAAGTTTACAATCCAGATGTAAGATATAATTTCTCCTACGGAAGGGAACATGTATGTGAAACAAGTTATTTCTTTGCAGGACGATTCAGACCATCACACGGATATAAAGATTGAGGAATCTTCTATTCCGGAGATCGTCCCATGCATCACCACAGCAGTATTATCTTCAGATCTGAAAGAGGTAAGTAACTTCATGCCTATTTTCAAGACATCTTTTTATCACCACATAGCATTTAGGGATTAAGAGCTGTATTCTCACAATTATGTTGATGACAATTAAAAGCGTTTGGCTGTTAGTACCTGCTCTCATCTCCTTTGCAAGCAGTGTGCTCCCATGCACTAGCAGACATATAATGCTTGTAGTTACTTGCATGCTCTGCAATAGACTCCCCATAGAGGCATTTTATTGACTCAATCTAACTTTTTTTTGAACTTTAAAATGTTAAATTGTCGTGAATTTTGAGGAAATGCTGTGTATAATATTCTGAAGGTTGATTGAATTATGCCTTCATTGTCGAAAGTTCTGCATGTATGGGCAGTCTAGTAGCTTGTTACTCAATTATATGTGCACGTGTTAGACCGTAGGACCTGTTATGGTCTATTGTATTGTATTGTTATTGTTTCAAGGGGCGGAACAGCGGGGATATCTACCCCCTCTTATGGTCTTATGGTTAAAAGAAACTAAAATGAATGTTCATTTGTCCTCAATCCTTAAAGCGATTACTTCCATTATGACACTGATCATAGCATTTTCATTCGCTCTATGTTTAACTTGGTCTCTAAAAATGTATTATAAGTTTCAGAACTGGGGATAATAACCACTCATCTGTATAATTTTGATCTATAGCACTAGGATGTGATGGATAGTAGAAAGTCATTCAGCAAATACATCTTCACTTCGGCTGAGTAGTGCTGTATAATTACATCGGTTGTCATTTGTGTAAAAGTGATAACACTGAAAT
Source organism: Meconema thalassinum (assembly GCA_946902985.2). Taxonomy (NCBI): domain Eukaryota; kingdom Metazoa; phylum Arthropoda; class Insecta; order Orthoptera; family Tettigoniidae; genus Meconema; species Meconema thalassinum. The sequence continues at coordinate 153,249,666 of OX336397.1, forward strand.
AAATTATTCCCTCTTATCCCCAGGATATAAAGGAAGAAAATAGGAATGAAGAAGGTGATGAGAGTGGAATTCGAGTAAATGAGTAAGTGCTAAACATAGAAACCACATGTTCTATCTATTACCATATATTCACTCGCTTTGTAGGAATGTTTAGGCTTTTCCTTTCTTTAAAGCGGATGCTAAACTTTCAGCTTCAAAAATGAATCTCACGAATTTTCACACTATTCATTAATTAAACGTTATTAATTTATTATTATTATTCAGGCCAAACCATAAAAATAATTAAACGAAAATATGATAATTAATTCGAACTCAACATTACCATAATGTATGTTGGTATTAAATTAAATCCTATTTCGCGAAACGTCTTGCCCTTTCTTTTCGTAGGCATAGTTTAAACATTAATCAACCACCGTTTTAAAAAAATAACTTTACATAGTACAACATTATTTCTCTTTACAAAATGACACTATATGACTTTCGCTATTATTGGTATATTTTATAAAGGGGATGAGGGTGGAATGTGCCGTCTCACTGACTCTCCTGTGGCTAACTGAACTGTTCACCATTTTGATCATTCAGTAAGTGGTTAGTTAAGTAAAATTACATTACCACCACGGGGGAGAAATTTCTGAACATAACCCTATAAATGAAAAATCACATAACGGTGAAACTTTGGGGTGTGAACAATACAACTTCAGTCGACGATCACGTCCCCACAAAACATGGATACCAGGTCAATCCATCAACCATTGGCATCCACTTAGAAACAAAGTCACTACAACTAAGCTATTAATTCATTCTATGGCCCAAGGATAGAAATCAAAACTGACAAAGTGAATTGTAGGAGTACGGCATTTCTTTAAGAAAATAATTAATGACGTATCGTGACGCCCATTTATCACGCAATTTAACACAACAATTGTCAATAGAGGCCCAGAAATTATTTTGGAAATAATGTGTACATAGTGAAATCTAATTCGATTGCAAATGCAGGTCGAGAATTTTTCAATATTACTTCGGTGATAAAAGTGAAAATTCGGAAGCTCGTAAGTAGAAAAGTCATGTCCCAGGGGGTAACTGAATAATCAACCCGCAATACATCCAAGAGCACGACCGTGTGTACTCCTGGAGAAAGACGTGTGGGTGCTCTAACGAAAGGGCTCCATTGCCTCTATCTATAGGACAAGTCATTTACCCCTAAGATAAAAACGTAATTTTACTGTGCGTGCGCACTTAAGGCTCATTTTAGTTGGCAGGCTTTTCAAACGTTTTGGTAGATCCCCCCCATACCCACTTATTTTCCCCTACAACCCCACCGCCATAAATCCCCTAAATTCCAAACAGATTTCTCCTCGTTTATTATTATTATTTCTTGATTAACTATTAATCGATTATTGGTCACCTACAATGTTACCGACACGAGATTTCCGAAAATAGTGGATATCAGCTGAATGATAATCGGAGAAAGTCGTGTGAGGGCTCAAACGAAAGGTCTCCATCCTCTTTCCATAGGACACGTCATTTACAAATTCAATATTTTTTTTAATAATGGGCGTTTGCAAGGCTAGGTGAGGGTCGGAGCGGTTTCCACAAAGTCATGTAACATGACACCTAGCTGCCCACGATAGGTTAGCCCGAGCGATTGATCCAACATGGCCGCCGATTGATTGATTTATTTTATATTTCTTTATTTATTTATGTTCGACAATGTTGAAATGTAAATTATCATTATAATTGGATACAGCCACCTATGGACTACAAATACACAGGTTTCCTTCTTTACGGTGTTTCTTCCTTCTCATTTAGCTTCCCGCCAAACATCTTTCAGCCTCTGGCTCCTTCTCGATCGTTCTTTGGAGGGATTCTTCACACCTGCAATCTTGGTTCTGGAAATGTAAATATTATATGTCAGAAAACAGTACTATAATGAAAGTCATTAAAATACTAGTTTTCATTATGATACATTTTCTCTCCACCAATCAGAGCTCAAGATCTTCATTATGAAATAGTTGTGTGACCTATTTGGTAAGATTCGCTTCGCACATGCACTTGAAATCCAACATGTTGGACATGCATTACATGATATGAATGTTGACAATGTAAAGGATATCCAAACCCAAAGGTTTTCATGCAATAACTGGGGAATATGGGAAAATAAATAACTCTTTACCTAAATATCCCCAACTCAAATTTATTCACAGGGCTTTGCTTTCGTACGATTTTGGCGACTATTTATGTGAACGCTGGTGTTGATATAACCATGTCATAGACGCAGCAAACATGACATTAGAACCACGGAAATCACTAACCCAGCTTATTTCTTATGCGAAACTTTTCCGCCAGATGTGATGACTGTCCAATGTGGGACTCCATTGATTTACCTTCCGTTGACATTCTATACAATCGAATTTGACGAATAACTAGTTGATAATACGATGCATTTTAATTATTACGCTTTTGTTTCAGCCTACTGTGTGTAATTTGACCAAAATAACAATATAATCCACCATCTATTGGTATTAGTTCAGGAAAAACGATGCTTCAATGCTTTGTAATTTGTAATAGGGTAGAGAGCAAATAATTAGCTCACTCAATTCCCAGCAAATGCACTTACGTCAACTGACAGAATTTCGATAGATATTTATGAATATTTATATATGTTAGACCATATAATAAAATTATAATTATCGACTAACAAAATCAGTCATATGCAACTCGCTTATTCTGGTAATTAAGACACTCGTATGGAAAGTATAAAGCTCGCTTCGCTTGTATTATAAACATAGCCTGCTCGTGTCTTAATTATTGCCATTATAGGCTCGTTGCATAATGTACTATTTTTTATTTTATTTTTTTAGTATTTAATTTTTAGCCTATTTTTATTTTATGAAAAAAAAAAGGCTTATGAGGTCACCTTTTGTCCGTGTGTCTATGGGTGTGATTCGTTTGTATGCCCCCCCCTAATAACTTCTAAACGGCTGGAGCGATTTCAATGAAACTCGGTAAGATCATAGAATCATTCTGGCCGTCCCCGACCGTGTCCTTTAAATTTTATTGTGACTCACTAATCCAACATGGCGGCTCTGCGAAATATTTCACCAGCATTCTGTATCTCAGAAACTATTACAGGTATCACCCTGAAATTTTATACAGTGATAAAGGGCACTACTAGAAGTTCACCTATGAGAATTTCAAGAACTTGGTAAATACAAAACCAACAAGGATGCCAAACGAAGTTGAGACTTTTAAGTGGACTTTTCTCGCAATTTAACCATCCAAACGTAATGAAACTTGGTTCAGCAAATGTTTATACACATTGTAATGCACTGGCGTCTAATTCAGTTCAATTGTTTACATAACCCCAAATTGGAGGGTGTGCGAAATATTTCACTGACATTCCATATCTCCGAAACTAGTACAGATATCACCGTGAAATTTTGTACTGTGATAAAGGGCACTGTTACAAGTTTATCTGTGTAACTTTCAAACACCTGTAAAGTGCAAATCGAAATGGTCGGCCAAGCGAAGTTGAAATATTTTAATAGACTTTTCTCGTGATTTAACCATCTGAGCGCAGTGAAATGTGGTACAGTTAATGATTATACATATTGTAATGCACTGGCATCTAATTTAGTTCAATTGTTTACATAACCTCAAGATGGAGGCTGTGCGAAATTTTAAAATTAAGTTTTTATTTCTTGTGTCGTAATCATGCGATCGAAGTGAAAGTTTGAATAATGAAGGTACGTAATAATTTTCCCTTAATGGTACATAACTCTATGGCCTATACATATAACAATCCAAAAAGGTGAGCATCTGAAATATTTTGACGGTTCTTAATATCTACGAATCTTTTACAGCAATCAAACTGATATTTTTTATGTTCATAGAGGCTATGATCATAAGTTCACCTATAGGACGATCAGTAACCTGGTGAGCACAAATCCAACATGGCGGCGTCGCGAATTAAAAACTTTGCACGTTAAATGCTTATACAAATGTTATTCCACTGGCATCTAATTTATTTCAATTGTTTTATAACCACAAGATGGCAGCTGTGCGAAATTTTAAAATCTCGTTTTTACTTCTTGTGTCCTAATCATGCGATTGAAGTTTGAATACCACACGTACCCAATAATCTTCATGTAATAGTACATAAATAAAAATCCAACCTGGCGACCATCTGAAATATTTAGACGGTTATCAATATCTACGTATCAATCACAACAATCAAACTGAAATTTTGTATGTTGATACAGGCAATTAACATGAGTAGGATATATGAAAATAGGCTGTATAGTTCTTCACGGAACTACTTGTTTATCATCCTTTTTCTGTAGTGGTTCGATTAGTACTGACAACCATTCAATTGGTAAAATCTCAGGTCTCCATATCTCTTCATAAACTTGACTAGTACATCTAGGGTTTTATCATTCGCCAGCTTCAGTAGTTCCACCACTATTGAATCTTCACGAGCGATCTTATTGCTCTTTCAACTGTTGATAATCTCTTTGATCTCCTCTTTCAAGGTGTGGATGAGTTCGGTAATTTATGGATCGGATCGCACACAGGGAATTGTTCTTGTGGTTCATCACAATTAAGTCGTTATCAAAGTAACGAGACATGACCATACAGTTTTCTATGTTGGTCAGGGCCAGCTTTCAATTTTCATCTCCAAAACAGAGACTGGGGGCTTGATACCCTCTTAAATGAGACTTGAACGTTTGATTGAAGTCTCAGGCATTGTTTTTCACGAAATCCTGATCGATCTTTTCTAACTGCCCGTTTCTCATATAATCGCTTGGCCCTTCGGAAACTTCTGGCTTCTTCTTTTCAACATTCACGGAACACAGAAATCTTCAGGTGTTCAGGTCGAGTTCCACTTTTTCCAGGCATATGTACTTTGGGTCAGCACATCATCACAAACCTCATTCCACCATCTATGCTTTCTCTTAGCTGTCAGGATTGTAGTATTAGCTGCTTGTTGGATCTTAGAGGCAACTTCCGCCCATTTATGAGATTCAAATGTCAGTTGCTGGTGGTATTGTTCTTACACATTTTGATGATTTTCAACCTTTTCAAGGTCATATTTTCGAATCCTATTGCCCGGTTTCTGGGTCTCATTGAGAGGAATGAAATTTATTTTGATCTTAGAGAGGTAATGGTCTGAATCAAACTGGGCACCTCTCTGCTCTTTAACATCCATTACTTCCTTAAACGCTCTCCTACAGATTGCTATATGATCGATCTGTTTCTCTCCACACACATTCCCAGGTGAACGCCACGTTGTTTGTTTGGTTTGTGTTTGTAAAACGTTGACTTTATCTGAAGATTGAAGGTGCTACACAGATTGACAAGTCTCATTTCTGTTAGTCATCTTGTGAGCAGGATAGTTTCCAATTATTGATCTGAATTGCGGGTTTATTCCCAGCTGAGCATTTTAGTCACCTAGTAAGATCTTGATGTTCTTTGTTGGTATTTTCTCCAACTGTTCTTCAAGGAGGTCCCAAAACTGTTCAACTATCTCAGGATTACGTCTGTTGTCCTCATTAATCAGTGCATGCGCATTGATCAGCGTGTATCCTTTGTTACCACAGCAGAATTATATTGGATAGTCTCTCAGAAGGGCTAAATAATTCCACTATTGAATTGACAACCGTCTTACGAACACATTCCACGATGCTTGGGTGTTCAAACCATTGTGGGTCAGAAAGCTCCTTCCCAGTAATAGAACCGAGGTTGTAAGCCCCGGAGCTCAATAACAGGCCGCTCCTCTGGAGACAGACACCTTTAGCAGCCGCTTAACTAAAGAAAGGACGGTGCTAATAAAGACAGTTCCTTCCGCTTTATCCACCGGTGAGACCCGAAGCCTTCTTCCGCTTTCAAAACCGATGACAATCTTCACCGTATCACTGGTAAGGTGCACGTACGAGGTATTACCAGCCAGGACAGCTGGAGCAAGGTTTTTTACTGAGATGTTACTCCTCTATCACTCACCACATTGTCCTGGCTTGTGACAGGCATTGCCTGGTTTCCCATATGATGGACCCAGGTTGGCGGTTTTATTTTTGTTTATTTATTGTTCTTTTTTAATCTATGGGCAGTACAACAATAGACAGGATACCCGAGTGGTCGATCCCAACTTTTGCAACACCAGTCACGATGGCAGCGTGCACTCGAGACCCATCCAAGATGGCAGTCCCACCAACGCCATACTCCTGCCCCCTTCTCTCACACCATATCCCCTTATCCCCACCTCCAGAATTCCTTCAAATTACGAACAGATTTGTCCAAACTTTGCCAGATTTTCCACAAAGACCAACATTGCTGACACATACTAATGCCAGGCCCCTCTCTGTCGATCTCCGTTGCTCATCTCTTATTCTCTTCCAACCTAGTTGCCATTCGAGTGTCCTGTTATCTACTAAAATCATCAAATATTCACCAGATTACCTAAAATATCCAAAATACAGCACAATTTAATAAAACTCATCAAGTTAATCATATACCCCCAAAATTCTTTCAATTATACCAAGATTCCCCCAAAATAATAAGATTCCCCAAAATTCTCAAAATTTTATCAAAATGTTCTAAAATACGTAGGAATTTCTGATAACACCCAAATTTCTCCGATTTACTCCAAACATCCTTACAAATATACCAAGATTCCCAAAAATCCTTCCCAATATACTCAGATTCCCCAGATTCATCAGATTACCCAAAATTCCTCAAATCCTACAATTCCAAAGCACACCAGACATCCTCGTAAGAAACGTTTATACTTTATGTTCAAATACATAATTGCAACTACCTTCCAATGGGGTAAGGTATGGATGGTTAGGGTACCCACGCGAGCATCAGTAGACACAAGGACAAGGGCACAAAGAGCCCACTGATTAGCGTATCTTGGAGTTCCTAGGCGAAACCCCACACAAGACACGGCATAAACCAAGAAACATTGCTAAGTATTGTGCCCAATCGGTCACGGCAGATTGGCATCGAACTCAGGTCCTATCTGAGAAGACCAGGCACATGATTCTAACTAGAATCGAACCATTGATCTGAGGGGGAACAGTTTTAGGGAACCCGAAGAGCAATGTGTTAAATAATGACATATAATAATGTAGCGTGATTTCACGGCCTGTATGTGAATATCATAGCAGTTTTAAGGTAAAGAATTGTAAGCAAATGCAAGCAAATATACGTTTTCGAAGCATACAAGAACGAGAGGAGGCCAGTTTGACGTTTTACTAATTGCAGTTGGAAAATGGGTGGAGATCGTAGGCGCCGAGCGGACTACTTTCGTCTGGACCGAGTAGACAGCTCAAAATTAATGACTCGGGTATTCACCGCTTGACAACGATGGAACCTAGGGTAGGGATGACTGCCCGCGGAAATTAATTAATTACCGCCAAGTGGAGCATTGAAATGGAGTGAAATGTACACCCAGGTGAATATATTCAAGGAGAGATAATTTAGGAAGGATTTTACACCTAAATTAAAGCCTATATCTCTAAACGAGCGCGTTACCACCGAGCCTACGCTCGAGAGGAGTGATTTGGTGACTAGCCAGGGGGGAATCACCATGGTGGCGTCCTGACGCGTTGGAATAAGGCAATTAATTATAATTAATTGGCCGAAGCGATCGCCGGCACGCGAATGTTTATGAAACCTCCACACCTAAATAAACAAGGTGTATATGTCATTTCGGCTGAAAAGGTATTATTTCAAGGAAGGAGTCGCACCCATGTGTCCGGTGGACTAGTTTTTACGAGAAACCTTTATAAGGAGGAGTGAGGCAGACCAAGCCAGAGTTGTCGAGAGTTGTCTTCAGTCTGTTCTCAAGTCTACACGTAACTCATACGCTGCCAGTAAGCGCGCGAAATGTTAAAGTATCAACGCTCAGCCGTTGAAGAACAATAGAAGCAAGTCATACAGCTTCATAAGTATAATCATGAAGTGCGTCGAAGTAAATATAATACAGATATTTATCCATTATCTGACGCAAATATAAGTTCGCTACAGCGAAAGAGTAAATAATAATGTTTTTGGACATTACATATACCAGGAGATATCGTCAGAGTGGTATATGACATTATCATCAGGATCACTAAAATTATGGGAGCCTTGGGAGGCATCGCCAATTAATCTTGACAGTGAACTGAACGATATGGAAGGTGACGAGGATCGAACGCCGTAAACGCAGTTAGACTTTCACTGAGACCAGCGGTTGGCGTAATTTTATCGCATCTCTGAGGTCAGGCGTAGGAGTGGTGCATTCTTGGAATGCACGGTACCTGAGATTATAATTTTGAATGCTTTTGCACGTTCTTTCCTTCCTTTTTGTCAGACACCAACAGTGATCTTCTGTTCTCTCTTAGGGGTTCAGGTCTCTTATATTTTGTATGAGTCTGTTCCAGATATATATTCTGTGACCCACCTAGCGTCATATAACAACAAATCTCTGAAGCTCTTCAACTCTTCCTCGCGCAAGAGGAATTCCATATCCATTTGGCTACCAGATACTGTTGTCAACTCTTTGAAGACCAGCTCAGCAAAAGAAGATTATTTTGTTGTATTTAAGTTGGTTATGCTGATATGTATACCTTTTGTTTCCTACCCCCACTCTCTCCCCCTTCCGTGGACCCTCCGTGCTCCGTTGAGCTGCACTCACTTCTCAGTCGGCAGTTGACTTGATCAGTCAGGGCTCAACTAGAGCCGGTCTCCTCAACCCAAGAGACACTCTCTACGTTCTACGCCATGTTGGCGCATTAAGTATCGGTTAAGGGAACTTCACCTTCGCCATGCAACAAAGATAAGTACCTGCTTCAAGTTTTAACCTCATCTTAATGATTTTACCTACCACATGCTTTTAACTATCTTTTATAGGCAGTGTGAAATTACTTATTTTGGGGCAAAATCATCCTCCGCGGGATTTTCCATGTTGAGCTTTTGTTTAATCAAGCTAATCTTAGTGAAAAGCAGCATTTCTTATGCTTACCAAATGAGAAATTTTCTCACTACGTGGGATATTATCTAATACCCACTGTCTATAATTTACAAAGCAAGTTCCTCCGCTGGATTTACTTTGGCCCCATTTTTCTACTAAGATCGTTCTGGAACCTTCCAGATCTTGTACTTTATCTGCAAGTCCTACCGTCATGTATTTCTCACTTACTTGTGAGAACGCTATTTAAAATTGAAGAATCTCACTTCTAAATTACTACAATAGTGAATTTTCATCCACCGCTGGAACATTCTATGGCGCATTTAATTGTAAATTACAACTGTTTCAAGAAATAGACTATCACCTATATAGTGCAATCAGTTCTTCCTATAATTGCAATAACTTTCTTTTCCACAAACTTTGTGTCTCCACAGTGAACATTTCATATGTTTCAATGAACTATAGTGAAAACCAGTGCTTGCTCAACTTTTCTACCGCGTCGCGATCGTCCGCTTTTATTCAAATAAGGCCATGAACATTTTCCTTAATTCCCATTTCTCTTTCCTAAACCTTTCACTAACAATCTGCAATAAACTTTTAATCTAGGTCTGTTCCAATAAGGTGTCATTCCAAGAAGTGCCCTTCCATTTTTGTTGGTTTATCATTAAGTATCTCTGTATAATCTTTGTGATACGTGTCTAGCACACGTTTCAAACTTACATTGTTCCTCCCTTCAAAAGCAGGGAAAACAATTCTCTCAACTCTTGAGTGAGTTATTTTTTGGTCTCGCTAAATGAAAACTGCCTCATTTAACTTGCGAGTCTTATTCAAAGTATAAGAGGTCTAGAACCTTCCGTTTGATTAACTCTTCAGGTTCGCAGTAAGTGACCTGCTCTCTTTGTATAAATCTCACAAAGTAATTCTGTTTAAATATAAGAAGTTGTAGGAACTTCCTTTTTGTTCTTTGTTTTACAGTTTGTTATCTTCGAAGTTGTTATTCTCGTTAGAATGTTCTTTCGGAGGTTTCGTATAGTACACTGCCTGTACTCCTGTAAATGTTAAAACTTTAATTATTCCATTTTGCCTATTTATGAAATCTTACCAAGATTTTTATACACGGTTTAAAAAACCTTAAAAATTGTCAATTGCCTGGAGCAACTGTTTGATGTTAAGAGGTCTGCGACCCTATTTGTTAAAAGGTTCAAATGAACTATGTTTATTAAAATTATATTACATAATTGTTAATTTCATCAAACTTCCTGCATTGTTAAATAAATTAAATATTTGTTTTTGGATTCATCATTTCTCTGATACTACAGTTAGGCAGGATCCTGGCTTTCCTAGCTCTTCCTAGGTTTATGCCCTCGTTCATATACAATAAATCGTTTACTATCTGTCTGGCCAGATCATCACCCTTCCCTATAGTACTTTTATTCGTGCTTGGAAGGAAACACACTAAAGCCTCTCTCTGGCAAACTGCCCAAGCCTTAGCTGCGGTTCCCGTCAGCTTCGACCAAGCTCGTAGCCACTTTAGGTATCCGAGCACATATTTGCGGTGGCAACCGCTTCTAAATGGATTAAAAGTCAAATTAATAACTTTTGTGGGACTCTCCTCCTATTCTTCTATCCTTCTTTTCCAATCCCAAATCTACTTCCTTCTCTTAATCATCTTCCCTTGGTGGGTGGGTTATTCCCTAGCCTATAATCTACCCAAAATTTGGTACCAGAAACCCGGGAGAGTCCATTTTTTATTTCTATTGTTTGTCAAGTGTCATTTGACAATACTTTGCAAAGTATTAATATCTCCTTTGGATTTTTCAGCTATATCTACGTCATGCAAAGCCTGTGAACGGGAAAGAGGCCGCTCCTGTCTCCTTTGGGGTGTCCTGTTCTTTCTACTCTTTCGCTGTTGCCAACTTGACAGCATCTCCAAGGTTCTACAGTTTCGTGAGTTGTATTTCAATTTATTCTTTTTATCATGGCCCCTACTGAAAAAGATGAAACTCTCATTGCTAGACGTTCTTCTTATAAAGGGCAACTCACTAGATTCCGAAATTTCATCAGCAAATTAAATCCCGCCGACTGTGATTTAGATATCTTAACACATCGTCTTAAGTTGTACGAACGGTCTTATGATTATTATGACCAAATTCAAACCGAGATCGAATCCGCTTGTCCAAACCTGCAATCAGATCGGGACGAGGTCGAACCCTTGTACTTTGAAGGAATTGCAAAGGCCCACCAATTGATCCGCAATATCTCAGAACCGGACACTAGGGTCATCAATCCGGCCCAGTTAGCACCCGCTTCAGTTCACAAGAACAAACCGAAACCGTTACTTCCCAAGATAAGCCTACCGCACTTCTCAGGCAAGGAAGGTGAATGGTATTCTTTTTACGAACTTTACTGCTCTTTAATTCATGAAAATATCGAGATCCCAGACATACATAAATTTTACTACCTCCGCACGTCTTTGGAATCTGAGGCCTTGGCTTTGGTGGAGTCATTGCCTTTAAGCGCAGACAACTACCACATCGCCTTTAATCTCCTTAAAGAGAGATATGGCAATTTACGTTTGAGTGTAGCTCGTCATATCCGTTGTCTCTTCAACTTACCTGCCGTCAAACCTAATGACGTCACATCTTTAAGAGACCTCTTAGATTCTATGCAGTTAAATGTCAGAGCGTTATACCAGCTAAAACAGCCTGTCCAAACATGGGACACCATACTTATTCACCTAGCTACATCAAGATTCGATTTTTCGACACTGAAGGCCTGGGAGATCGAACTCGCTCGCAAGGAAGAATTTTCCTTCGAACACCTTATCTCGTTTCTCAACAGTCGATGTCAATTCCTTACAGCACTCGCATTTCAGTGCGAAAAAATCGAAACGAATCCTCAGTGTCAAATTTTTGAAAAAAAAACTTGCTTCTTCAAAGGGACATCAGCCCCCATTTGTCGAAAACAAACAAACCCGTTCTTCTTTCAATCATTCAAGAGAAGATATCAGGCCGCTTAACAAATCGTTAAAATGCACGCTCTGTAAAAAGCTTCACACATTGTATTCGTGCAAATCCTTTAAAGAATTGTCTGTCGAAGATCGAAGAAAGTTTGTCTTAAACAGCAAACATTGTTTCAACTGCTTATCACCTAAGCATTCTTCTTCGAACTGTACGTCATCAAATCTCTGTTTTCATTGCAAAAAACCGCATCATTCTTTATTGCACGTTCACGATAAATCGAGGTCATCAGCACCTGCCTCTTTAAGCTCCTTGAAGAGCCGCTCCGAACAAACTAATGCTTCTTCCTGCATTTCCCACGCCGAAACTTTTCACAGTGCGCAAACCCTGTTGACCACTGTACAATTTGAAATCCAAGATAGATTTGGAAATTGGTTCAAAACCCGTGGTCTTCTCGATTCCGCTTCAACGCACAACTTTGTTTCGCAATCGTTGATTAAAAAACTAGGTCTTTCGTCATCGCCTACTTCTATCAATGTGACCGGCATTGACAATTTGAAAACTCAAGTTTTGCAGTCTTCAAAATTGAAAATCAGAGACGTTTGCCAAAGAAACACCAATCTTAATTTAAACTGTCTCATTCTTACCAGTATTGGTAAAGACACTCCAAGTCACTCCATTAATACTTCCGGTTTAAACATTCCTTCGCACTTAAGGTTAGCCGATCCTCAGTTTAATGCTCAAGGTCCCATTGATGTGCTTTTCAGTGCCAATGTTTTTTGGAATTGCATTCGCAAACAAACACGCAAGTTATCTTCAACCGTGGTCGCTAGAGACACCGATTTTGGTTGGGTTATTACTGGTGAAATCAAACATACCAGTGTTCAAACCAAAGCACAATGTCATTTCGTCACAGCTGACATAAATCCCATTTCTGAAAAAGAGAACGCTCATGTTTCAAATCTCAATATTTTTGAAAACCACTTGTCGAAACGATGTCTTATCGTGAACAACTGCGCTAACCCTGTAAGTTGTTTAAATGGTTTTTCCTTCTTCCCGCACAAGATGGCCATTCAAGTTCGCCTTGCTTTGTGTTATTTCGTCTATCTTCTTATGTCATTTTTTATAGCAGTTAATTGCTTAAACTATTTCTCGAAAACTATCTTCCCCTTGTGTAAAACCATGGCTATCAGTCACCATCACTTTGCTGTACGCTATGTTTCACTTCTTTCGTTATGTAGAAGGATGGCCACGGCCGGCTCCTCCCCCCTTCCTCGCAATTGGAAGTCGCTCATGAAACCGATTGAAACTCTGAATTCTATAGCATCTAGAATAACTATTCTTATGCATAACCTTCTTCTCAATGTCCCAGCTTGTCTTCTTTGCTCGGAAGAATTAAGCTTCTTTTTGTTGAAAATTGTCCGATTTCGTGATCCTTTCAATTATGCGAAATTGATTTCCTACTTTATTTCATATAGCTTTAAATTGCTTTTTCACGTCCAAGTTACGATTGACTGCATGCCTTCCAAACTGAATATCTGCTTTAAGTTACAGCTGATTCACCAAATGTTGTGTGTGTACTCCGAACTGCTTGTTTTTCAAACCTGTTTGTTTACAAGCCTGAATAACGCCAAGTTGTTGTTTATTTCCTGTATGATTGCCAAAGGTCAAAGCAAGTTTCTCTTATCTCAACTCTGGCTGATTGCCAAGCATTGTCTGTCGAGTTGCTACCACAAGTACAGAAGCCGTTTACCTACTTCCCAAAATAAACTTGTTCCGCTTAAGGACTCTGTCAGCTATTTATATGTCTTATCTCGTTGTACTATGTGTGTCAAGGCCGTGCTTGTTTACGTCCCTCGCTTATTCATGCTCGTATTCTATAATTGTTTCGATCCCTGTTTCAAAACTTCGTTGCGTATTTCTCACGCGCTTATGTATTGCAATTTGCTTACATATTTTGCGATCTTAATGTTCATTGATGAACAAATTGGTTTTTTCTCGTCGTCACACTCGATGTGTTTTTGTATTCATACTTGTCATGTCATGTTTTTCGATGACTTAAGTATTTTTCTGAGTAAACCCTTTGATACTCATTATAACTTGAGGTTATTGTTTATGGCTACTAGTTTGTTACCTATGGCGTTCTTGCTTTCTACTCGCATAGTTCCTTTGTTTATTTGGTATATTCTTGTCCTGAATAGATGTACTTATTTCTATACGCTTTGTTTAAACTTGTTAATTCTTCTTTTGCATTGTATCGTAATCTTTACTAGTGCTTTATTTCCCTCAGCTTCCAGCTATTTTGTGATTGAAAGTGTTGATAATTCTCGCCTTTCAACTCCGCTTTCCAATGACCCTGATAACCTCCTTCCACTTACACCTGGTCGCTTCTTTACACTCACTTCTCTCTCTGCTCCTCCTCCCCTTCCTAATTCTTTCAGGGATTCTGATTTACCTATTGTTTGGTGTAAACTTGAAGCCCTCCGTAATTCCTTTTGGAAGAGGTGGAACTTGGAATATTTAACTTCCTTGCAGGGGAGACAGAAGTGGTTTCTTTCCAGTCCCGACATTAAAGTGGGAGACTTGGTCTTAGTTAGGGATGTTTCACCCCCCCCTAGTCTGGCCCTTTGGAAAAGTGACTAAGTGTTACCCTGGAAGAGATAGGAGAGTCAGGGGATTCAGAGTCTTGACCAATAATGGTCAGATCACAAGACCACTGCTCTTCAATTACTGTATCACTCTTAAATGTTTAATTGCTTATTTGTTCCCTGTTGGTGTCTGGTCCTCCCAGTATGGTGCATTCTTGGAATGCACGGTACCTGAGATTATAATTTTGAATGCTTTTGCACGTTCTTTCCTTCCTTTTTGTCAGACACCAACAGTGATCTTCTGTTCTCTCTTAGGGGTTCAGGTCTCTTATATTTTGTATGAGTCTGTTCCAGATATATATTCTGTGACCCACCTAGCGTCATATAACAACAAATCTCTGAAGCTCTTCAACTATTCCTCGCGCAAGAGGAATTCCATATCCATTTGGCTACCAGATACTGTTGTCAACTCTTTGAAGACCAGCTCAGCAAAAGAAGATTATTTTGTTGTATTTAAGTTGGTTATGCTGATATGTATACCTTTTGTTTCCTACCCCCACTCTCTCACCCTTCCGTGGACCCTCCGTGCTCCGTTGAGCTGCACTCACTTCTCAGTCGGCAGTTGACTTGATCAGTCAGGGCTCAACTAGAGCCGGTCTCCTCAACCCAAGAGACACTCTCTACGTTCTACGCCATGTTGGCGCATTAAGTATCGGTTAAGGGAACTTCACCTTCGCCATGCAACAAAGATAAGTACCTGCTTCAAGTTTTAACCTCATCTTCATGATTTTACCTACCACATGCTTTTAACTATCTTTTATAGGCAGTGTGAAATTACTTATTTTGGGGCAAAATCATCCTCCGCGGGATTTTCCATGTTGAGCTTTTGTTTAATCAAGCTAATCTTAGTGAAAAGCAGCATTTCTTATGCTTACCAAATGAGAAATTTTCTCACTACGTGGGATATTATCTAATACCCACTGTCTATAATTTACAAAGCAAGTTCCTCCGCTGGATTTACTTTGGCCCCATTTTTCTACTAAGATCGTTCTGGAACCTTCCAGATCTTGTACTTTATCTGCAAGTCCTACCGTCATGTATTTCTCACTTACTTGTGAGAACGCTATTTAAAATTGAAGAATCTCACTTCTAAATTACTACAATAGTGAATTTTCGTCCACCGCTGGAACATTCTATGGTGCATTTAATTGTAAATTACAACTGTTTCAAGAAATAGACTCTCACCTATATAGTGCAATCAGTTCTTCCTATAATTGCAATAACTTTCTTTTCCACAAACTTTGTGTCTCCACAGTGAACATTTCATATGTTTCAATGAACTATAGTGAAAACCAGTGCTTGCTCAACTTTTGTACCGCGTCGCGATCGTCCGCTTTTATTCAAATAAGGCCATGAACATTTTCCTTAATTCCCATTTCTCTTTCCTAAACCTTTCACTAACAATCTGCAATAAACTTTTAATCTAGGTCTGTTCCAATAAGGTGTCATTCCAAGAAGTGCCCTTCCATTTTTGTTGGTTTATCATTAAGTATCTCTGTATAATCTTTGTGATACGTGTCTAGCACACGTTTCAAACTTACATTGTTCCTCCCTTCAAAAGCAGGGAAAACAATTCTCTCAACTCTTGAGTGAGTTATTTTTTGGTCTCGCTAAATGAAAACTGCCTCATTTAACTTGCGAGTCTTATTCAAAGTATAAGAGGTCTAGAACCTTCCGTTTGATTAACTCTTCAGGTTCGCAGTAAGTGACCTGCTCTCTTTGTATAAATCTCACAAAGTAATTCTGTTTAAATATAAGAAGTTGTAGGAACTTCCTTTTTGTTCTTTATGTTTTACAGTTTGTTATCTTCGAAGTTGTTATTCTCGTTAGAATGTTCTTTCGGAGGTTTCGTATAGTACACTGCCTGTACTCCTGTAAATGTTAAAACTTTAATTATTCCATTTTGCCTATTTATGAAATCTTACCAAGATTTTTATACACGGTTTAAAAAACCTTAAAAATTGTCAATTGCCTGGAGCAACTGTTTGATGTTAAGAGGTCTGCGACCCTATTTGTTAAAAGGTTCAAATGAACTATGTTTATTAAAATTATATTACATAATTGTTAATTTCATCAAACTTCCTGCATTGTTAAATAAATTAAATATTTGTTTTTGGATTCATCATTTCTCTGATACTACAGTTAGGCAGGATCCTGGCTTTCCTAGCTCTTCCTAGGTTTATGCCCTCGTTCATATACAATAAATCGTTTACTATCTGTCTGGCCAGATCATCACCCTTCCCTATAGTACTTTTATTCGTGCTTGGAAGGAAACACACTAAAGCCTCTCTCTGGCAAACTGCCCAAGCCTTAGCTGCGGTTCCCGTCAGCTTCGACCAAGCTCGTAGCCACTTTAGCTATCCGAGCACATATTTGCGGTGGCAACCGCTTCTAAATGGATTAAAAGTCAAATTAATAACTTTTGTGGGACCCTCCTCCTATTCTTCTATCCTTCTTTTCCAATCCCAAATCTACTTCCTTCTCTTAATCATCTTCCCTTGGTGGGTGGGTTATTCCCTAGCCTATAATCTACCCAAGGAGTCCGATTAAGGATCAACCTGTGAAATAGTGAATAAGTGTACATAAATTGTGTAATAGTGATTTAAAAGTGTTCATGTGTATAGTGATTAATATGCATTGTGTAAAAGTGAAAGAGGCCACTGATAAGAGTATGTTTATCATGTGGGAAATGTGTGAAATTAAGTGTTGTGTAAAATATAACATGATGGCTTAAATCAAGCGTCATGGTAGGCCTGAAGCTGAGGTGCTGGTACCATCCAGCGAAAATATAAAGTGAGTACCAATTTACAATGTTATTCTAAGTAAATAGTTCACCATACAACGATGCATCACTTTGAGACTAAGATGTCACAGTCACTTATTGAACGAGTTTTCACCACTCGTCTTGAATTGAATATGGCTTGGAAGGTGATTTGTTTAGGGCCATTCAGGCCGAAAATAGTGATGAATGTAACGATAACGTTAAATGATAATAATAATAATAATAATCTGGGGTCGGCAACAGTAAAGTAATAGGCATTTTTGGCCTAAATAATGTTCAAGAGTGTCATGTCTAATATAAAGATACTGTATTTTGGTAAACAGTAAGAAAGTAATGTGGAATATAGCGAGATACGAGAGTTTTTCAGTGTCAATGAAGTGTTGAATGAATATTTGAGATGGTCAATTCTTAGGATTGTATTTGAGGACCATTAAAGTAATGTAAGCCAGTAAATTTATATATTGTTATTAGGAGCTATTTAAAGCTTTGGCTTAAGTTTTATTACAGAGAGAACTCGGGTGCCTTAATAATTGAGTCATCTATGTGAAATATTGTTTGAGCCGCATGTAAGCGTGCAGAAGTAACGTAGAATCCAATGATTTACGTAAATATATTGCGGGGACCAAACTAATATAGCTTGCGCGTTAGGTGAGAAGTTGGCTAATCTACGAGTTAGTATCGCTGTTGAGCATACTTTTTATTATTCGCAGCGAATTGGACAGAGCCTGTCTGTATCCATGGCTTGCATGAATTATGGCCACGAGTGAGGTCCGTTGAGACTCCGTGAGCATGTGTAAAAATGATCTGCCCTGGGAGGTAAGAATCATATTCGTCGCTTAGGAAACGCAGATTTCCTGATTATGTTATAATTGAGACAGCTGCCGGTGGGAATCGTGTATTCTCATTTTGATGCGTGTCCAAAAGCTACCAGTATTCACCATAGAACAGCAAGACTATCACAGGATCCATCCCCAGCCATGAATGTTAATAAGGAGCCAGTTGTGCCCGATACACTTTAAAGATAGGTGTTATATAATTAGAATGACTCAATTACTTAGGAACCACACCTAGCGCCACTCTACTGTACTGCGATTGTAAACAAACTTGACCTAGCCAGCAGATGAGGGAAGTGGGTTGGCCCACTGAGACGAGCGGCCATCTTGTGCAGCTTACTGGAACTAATTTTATTGCCTGCTGGGGGAAGGGAACGTCGGTCCGCCAGTCCTTTAATTATGGTCATAGTGGGACACTGAAGAATCTCGATATTTCAATATGCAATTATGATATGACTGTTATGATGATGCCAAGTGAATTAAAAGATGTGTTGCAACACACATACATTGTTGGATCAAAGAAATCGGATAATATTTGGCCCAGTTATTCTCTGAAGAGGAACACTGAACCAAATAAATTGTTTGGCATCTTTTTAGAATGCATTTTAGCCAGTTCACGCTAATTTATGCAGACGGGTATGTGATTTTTAAGAACATGACACGTTTGTAACGATAATAAGCCCGACAAGACCCAGAAAATCGTTGTATGGTGAAACTATAAACAATTCTATCCATGTTTATTTTGGAAGGGAGGCGTACCATTTTTTAAAGCGTTTCATATTGATGGAAGGAAGGAAGATGATTCACACGACACAACAAATATTTGTTAATTAAGACATAAAATAATGAATTTATGCTAATCAAAGTAAATGCCATAAGAAACGGAGTAATGTTTTATTGTTTCAGTATTTAATGTCATTTAGATGTGATATGGGATTTTTATGTTGTGATAATCCAGTTATGTAAAATTGTGTCACATGATGAACACTATGGAGACCCATAGAAGTCTGAAAGTATCAATGATAGGATGCTAGAAATAGATTTGAGTGCAGTATTGCAATAATGAAGAAGAGACTCACAAAATAACCCTGATTTTAATTGTGGGAGTTAAATATAATTTATCCTTTATTTGTAATTGTTGTATAGCCATGATTTTATACCAGTAAATGTTTTATTTTAGGAATATGTTGTGTATTTCATGTAGAGTAGTTACCTGGTAGACTCAAATCCTGAGCATGTGGTCGTATGGTGGGCAGGAACGTCCCATACCTCGAAAGACCGTGAGTTAGCTGGGATACGAACTCATGTTCCACATGATGACAGTTGGGTACATGGAGGATATGTCTCTGTACTAGGATTGAGTCGCAGGTACTACTAAAAGTCGGCCAAGATATTAATGGTAGAAGCAAGTACAGCATAGAAATTAGGATATAATAGGAAAAGGCCGCGTCCCATTTGTTAATAAGCCATCTCGTCAAATAAATGTTGATAATCCTCCATAAAACATGCTTAAATGTAAATGTAACTTGTCACAGCATACTTGACATACCATTACCTCTTCATTATCATGTCGCCCAGATGTGTGTGGCAAAGCATGGGATCCCTACTTCATTATCATGGCCCAAGCAACGTGGGGCGGTATTAATTCATTATGGAACCGCCTGCATCAGTGCAATATGAGCGATCTTGGCATTGCGCAAACTGGCCATGGGAAAAACATGATAATGAAGACTCCTACTTCATTATCATGGCGCCCAGGACGTGGATGGCTTATGGGATTCAGGAAACCCCATAATAATAGCATGGTTTTCATGGGGAAAACCATAATAATAGTATTTTTCCTCAAACTCTGTTTGAGCGATTGTGAGTCTTTCTAGATGATACTCAGACGTCAGACACTGTTGTCAGACGGGTACCCATTCCATAGGTGGTTTTGGCACTTTGTAATATGTTGTTGTTGTTGTCGCGGGATCGGAATCCTTTTCTTTCCAATAGAACGCGCCAGCATGTTCAGCTGCGGCCTACCTGAATCTCAAATTAAGAAATACAGGATGGCTGGAACTGAGGACGTACTCAGGTGTATCGCTGAGTTAAGGGAACATTTTGATGATACTAATGCTAAGAGAAAGGAAGAATCTAAAGCATTTAAAGACGAAATAAACACTAGGTTAGAGGCTAATCAAGCCAAAATAAACACTAGATTAGAGGCTAGTCAGACTGAGGTAAGCCAGATGTTGGCTACCGTAAATATTCAATTAGAGAATAATCGAGCTGAAGTAAACACGCAGTTTGAGTTAAACCTAATAGAGGTTAATAAAAAATGGATGACGTTAAAGAGTGTGCAGCGTGAAGTAACTAAGAATATTGTTAGCGTGGTGTCAGAGATGCAAGCTGATAACGATAAACGCTTTGAGTCTATAGAGCTAAAACTAGAGAATAATCTGCAAGCGTGCAGAGAGTCACAGCGTGAGATTAACGATAGCTTAAGCAGTATATCCATGGAGCTTAAAGACATTCAAAGTCAGAATGATGCGAATACTAAACGTCAACTAGAGCAATTTAATACGTTCACTCAGACCGTGGATCAAAGGCTCGAGGATAGCGACGTAAAATGGAATACGCGAATGGCAGGCTACGCCAAGGCGGTAGACGAAGCCTTAAGAAAACAGGATCAGAATATCCTTGACCAATGCAAGGAAATCCAGGAAATAAAAACTTCTGATCAAGAGAATAAGGAGATAATGTCAAATATGAAGAGGCAGGTCGGGAAGGTGCAGAAAGAGTTGGAACAAACTCAGAGCGACCTAGCAGTTATTCATAAAAGACAGGATGAGGACCAGGGAGAAATCACGAAAATAAGGACTGAAATCTCTCATATGCAGGGTCACATTCAAAAGGATGTTACAGGCTTACGAGAAGAATTAGAACTTCGAGAAGGCTTGAAGACTGAAGCCAGCGATAAGACTCTTGCCGAGGTAGGAGAAAGTCTAGCGGGGGAAATTACCCACCTGAAGGAAAACCTTAAGGATGACAAGGAAAAGGTATTGTCTATGGCAGAAAGAAACCGAGATCGCCTAGAGAAAATAGAACGAGAGGTATTAGCTCGTTTGGAAAGGGCAGAAAATAGGCACAGCCAAATAGAGACTAGAATGGTCGCACAGGAGGAATCCATGTTGCGGAATCCTAGGTCTAGCGAAGGAAGTATAGACGAGAATAGGAGAAATAAATGGGCAGAGATAGAAATACAGCCCACTCCAAAGAATGCAGCCATGCCAAGTGACAGCCCGTATACCACACCTGGTATGCCAATTGCCATGTCAACACCGCATGAAAATGCTGTTCAAAATCAAATAGTCACTGTTGTAAGGGCTAGTGATTGAGAAACCAAAGAAATATTCTGGGAGTAATTCTAACATGACACCCAAGTACTGGCTTAAAGAAGTTTCCGAGTACTTGAATGACGCGAAGGTACCGCCAGAGCGAAGGTTGAGAGCGATTGAAAAATTAACTGAGGGCGAGTGTGCCTTATGGTTTAGGAGTTTTCGGTACACGTTCGACACCGTTGACGAATTTCGCCAGGCATTTTTAAGCAGGTATTGGAACGCAAGTATACAACAGAACCTCAGATTGGACTTGTATTCCAGGCGTTATAGTACTAGTAATCCGACGAAGTACGGAGAATTCTTTGTGAGTCAATGGTGCCGTTTCCGCGAAATTGATGAAGGGATTAGAGAGTCAGATTTGTGCATAGCGATAGCCAAGCAGCTACCGTATGAAGTACAACGTCTATTAATCTCAGCAAACGCCAAAACTGCGATCGATATGGAGGAGGTGCTGAGACAACTCGATCTCACCACAGCGCAGCACACAAGGCAAAGTCGGAACATGGAACAAATCAACATGACGACTACACCGACTGAACCGACTAAGGTGCAGACAAAAAGTAAGTCTACGAGCACCGAAACAGAAAAATTAGACTGGCAACGTGAAGGACGGGAAAACCAGAATTGGAGGCCAGCATATCGAGGAGGATCGAACCGTGGAAACCGAGGAAGGAAAGCCTGGAATCAGCGCGGTACAAGAGACCAGCAGCCTGATAACAGAAGGCATTACGGCCGAAATGGGAACAACCAAGGATGGAGATCCCAAGAACAGAGTCGCGGGTTCGATGAAGAGGCGGAAGAACGCTATCACGCATCTTTAAGATACATGGAAGAGTGCGGAGACGACCAGAGACAATCGCGAGTTCATTGGGATGAAGCAATTAGGAATAGAAGGTCACCCGACATCTATACAAATGATGACGGTGCCAAGAGTCTGGAACTTCAGCAGTATGAAGACAGACAGAAGAACTCCACAAAGAATGGAGCAATTGAAAAAAATAAACATCAAAATTAAATGACCAAAGAGAGATAAGTTCAGGATGGAATACAGTGAATGTAGTTAACTGGATTGCCAAACCTGAGGAGCTTATTGAAGACCTAGATGAAGGGACGGTCAATGTGAGAAGGGAACTACCCATTATTATTGTAAACATTGCAGGCATGAAGATAAGAAGTCTCATAGATACAGGTTCAACAGTGTGCTTGATAACCCAGGCATTATATAATGAAATCCAAAGTAAAATCCACGTATTGAAAATACCTATTTCAAGCGTGAAAATAAAAGGTGTGATACCAGATAAAGTTATGATATGCAAATACCAAGTATTTTTAGATTTGCAGATAGGGAACTCTACATTCTCACAGAGCTTCCTACTTGTGAATAAGCTGCCGTTTAACATTATTGTTGGCATGGATTTCATAAGAGAATATAAAGTTATTATAGATCTCTCGCAAGACATTGTTATGTTTCGCGCAAGTGAGGGAAAGGAAGAGTTAGAGCTCTCATTAAAGCACAATGAAACGAGACCAGAAGAGTACGTATGGCATACAAACGGAGATATGACTGGGGATGCAGTATTTACAACAGAAGACATCGAGGAAGAGTTGGCAACACTGGCCGCAGACATTGAAAAGGACCTCGAACCAAAATTTGAAGAATGCCTGGAAGAGAAGATTGAGGAAGCTAAATTTGGTCCAGAACATAAGCAAATGCTAAGGGAACTGCTGTTTCAGTATAAAGGAGTCTTCGATTCGAGACCTGGCCGGATCAAGAATTTCCAATATGCGTTCCAAGTCAGCGATTGGACACCATTCAGACAGAAGCCGTATCCTGTAGCCGAGAAACATTATTTAAAGGTCAAAGAAGCAATACAGGAAATGCTAGGGGCAGGCGTCATTGTGAAGACAGCCACACCTTATGTCAGCCCACTGGTAGTTGTACCTAAACAGGACGGAAGTGTGAGGATATGCCTGGACCTTCGAAATTTGAATTCCAAGGTCATACCGGAATTTGACCATGTGCCGCCCATTAAGGAGGTACTCAGGAGGTTCAAAGGAAAGACCGTGTTCTCAAATCTTGACCTGACGGCAAGTTTTCACCATCTTGCTCTGGAGGAGAAAACAAGCTTATTAACTGGGTTTTTATTTGACCAGCACACGTATTCTTACGTGCGTCTTCCATTTGGATTGAAAACAGCAGGTTCAGCGTTGATACGAGCGCTAGATCGGAACCTGTCTGAAGAAGTAAAAGCAACAACCATATGCTACGTAGATGATATACTACTGACATCTGAAACAGTCGAAGAACACGTCAGAGATCTACGCAAGTTGTTGTATGACCTAAGTCAGGCTAACTTTAAGGTCAATATAAAGAAGTCTAACTTTGGTCAGAGAGAAGTTAAATTTCTAGGCCACGTAATAGATGCACAAGGAGTTAGACTTAATCCGGGAAAATTGGAAGTCATTAAACATTTCCCGAGACCAACGAAGGTAAAGAACGTCAGGCAATATCTAGGCGTTATTGGATTCTTTTCAAACCATTGCCCAAAGTATACCGAGACCGTAGCACCACTCCAAGACTTACTTAAGAAAGGAGGAAGATGGCGCTGGACGGAACAATGCGAGGAAGCCTTCGTGAAGTCTAAACAGATGCTGTTAGATTATGTAAAATTGGGATATCCTGACTACACTCAGAAATTTATTATCCAGACTGACGCATCATTCATAGGTATTGGAGCAATGTTATACCAGGAAAATGTGGACAGGCCTGAGGAGAAAATTTACATTGCATTCATAAGTAGAAGGTTGAAACCTAATGAAAAGAATTATACGGTCACGGAGATCGAATTACTCGCGATACTGTATGCCTTACAGTATTGGCGAAAGCTAATTTATGGTTTTAGAATTATATTGAGGACAGACCATAAAGCACTAACATTCTTGCTGAAAACTGACTTGTCGAGTCAAAGACTGACGAGGTGGTCCCTGTACATACAGCAATTTCAAGTGGAAATCGAGTATTGCACGGGGAAGGACAATAGCATACCTGATTTGCTAAGCAGATACCCGACAGCTGGTGAAGAAGAAGTTCTAGCTATCGAGATAGAAGATAGAGATCAAAAGACCTTAGATGATCTGAGGAACATCACCGTTTTTCAACGTGAAGATCCCTGGATACGGTTGATGATTAATTACTTCGAGGGAAAGCTGGACAGAGGAACCCCGATGTATGTGGAAGCCGAAGCACTATCAACGGAGTATCTATGGTTTAACCAGATGTTACATAAATGGAGCGACTCAGACCACACTCGACCCAGGATCGTTGTACCACCAGCACTGCAGAGGAGGCTAGTATGGTTAGCACACCGAGCTTTTGGTCACTCCGGCGTAGATAAGTCTGTTGCCCTGCTTAAAGAAGCATTTATTTGGCCAAAACTTCGAGATACAGTCAGGAATACAATCAGGACATGTGATATTTGCCAACGAGTAAAGCCTAACTCGTATTTAATGAGGCAAAAACCTATACCACTCTTACCAGAGACGCCATGTCAGCTTCTGGCACTGGACAACTTTGGGCCGCTTCCTAGAGCTAGAAGAGGAAATAGACACATCCTAGTTGCACTAGACGTGTTTTCGAAAATGGTAGTCCTGTGTCCAATTCAGAAAACCAGTACAAAACAGGTACTTAAGAGGCTGAAGGAAAGAATCATTCCTATATTAGGGCAGCCGGAGAACATATTATCTGATCATGGGAGCTGTTTTACCAGCGTGGAATTTCGCAGGGAGTTGGAAAATCTGGGTATAAGACAGATTTTGTCCACAGTTCGACACCCGGAGTCGAATTCTGCTGAAAGAGTAATGAGGGAACTGCAAATGTACATGAAGATATACTGCTCTACTGAGAATTGGAAATGGATCGATGTACTTGAGATTATTGAATATTGTATCAACAATACCGTGCACGAAGCGACAGGAGAGGTGCCAGTGAGCCTACATCTTGATAGAAGACCAGAGAGGCCATGGAATAATGTCATTCGGACACCCATCGATGCACAGCCTGGACGTGAGTTGAGGATCCAGAGAACATTCGAGTATCTCAAGAAACAAGCAGACAGACGGCAGCGGAGAAACAGGAGGAAACGCTATCATAGACCATTACTCGTGGGGGAGTACGTCTTATTGAAAAAACCCGCTAGTTCAGATCCAGAGAGCAGGAAATATAAAGAATTTCAGCATAGCTACCACGGACCCTACCTGATTATAAGGGACTTGCAAAATAATGCACACCGAATCAAAGACGAAGCAACAGGTAGAGAGGTTGTTGTAAATGCCGCTAATTTGATGTTGTATAGTCCACCAGAGGATTATGATACGAGGGAAGAGCAAGCAATGCACACCCAAGTGGACGGGGAGTCATTACGTATGCACGCAAAGACTCTTGAGAAAAGCTTGCAGGCCCAGGAAGAAACGGAGCGAAGCGACCAGCTCGCAGACCCAAGGGACACGAGGGGAGAATGCAGCAGTCAACTGAAGGAACTTTATGACCAGTTAAGGGAGGCCGCTACAGAATTAGAGGAGATGAATGAACAACTGAGAAGGCAGAACAAGAGTATGCGACGGCAGACAGAGTGGAATGGGGGAACGAGACAGCCCATTGCCGAGAGCACTGACCGCTTAAAGTAAATACTGCATGATTCGATGCCATCTGAAGGGCCCGAAAAATTCACTTGTGAAATGAATTTTCCGAGCTTAGCAAGGGAAAGATGTGCCCAATCGGTCACGGCAGATTGGCATCGAACTCAGGTCCTATCTGAGAAGACCAGGCACATGATTCTAACTAGAATCGAACCATTGATCTGAGGGGAAACAGTTTTAGGGAACCCGAAGAGCAATGTGTTAAATAATGACATATAATAATGTAGCATGGTTTCACGGCCTGTATGTGAATATCATAGCAGTTTTAAGGTAAAGAATTGTAAGCAAATGCAAGCAAATATACGTTTTCGAAGCATACAAGAACGAGAGGAGGCCAGTTTGACGTTTTACTAATTGCAGTTGGAAAATGGGTGGAGATCGTAGGCGCCGAGCGGACTACTTTCGTCTGGACCGAGTAGACAGCTCAAAATTAATGACTCGGGTATTCACCGCTTGACAACGATGGAACGTAGGGTAGGGATGACTGCCCACGGAAATTAATTAATTACCGCCAAGTGGAGCATTGAAATGGAGTGAAATGTACACCCAGGTGAATATATTCAAGGAGAGATAATTTAGGAAGGATTTTACACCTAAATTAAAGCCTATATCTCTAAACGAGCGCGTTACCACCGAGCCTACGCTCGAGAGGAGTGATTTGGTGACTAGCCAGGGGGGAATCACCATGGTGGCGTCCTGACGCGTTGGTATAAGGCAATTAATTATAATTAATTGGCCGAAGCGATCGCCGGCACGCGAATGTTTATGAAACCTCCACACCTAAATAAACAAGGTGTATATGTCATTTCGGCTGAAAAGGTATTATTTCAAGGAAGGAGTCGCACCCATGTGTCCGGTGGACTAGTTTTTACGAGAAACCTTTATAAGGAGGAGTGAGGCAGACCAAGCCAGAGTTGTCGAGAGTTGTCTTCAGTCTGTTCTCAAGTCTACACGTAACTCATACGCTGCCAGTAAGTGCGCGAAATGTTAAAGTATCAACGCTCAGCCGTTGAAGAACAATAGAAGCAAGTCATACAGCTTCATAAGTATAATCATGAAGTGCGTCGAAGTAAATATAATACAGATATTTATCCATTATCTGACGCAAATATAAGTTCGCTACAGCGAAAGAGTAAATAATAATGTTTTTGGACATTACATATACCAGGAGATATCGTCAGAGTGGTATATGACATTATCATCAGGATCACTAAAATTATGGGAGCCTTGGGAGGCATCGCCAATTAATCTTGACAGTGAACTGAACGATATGGAAGGTGACGAGGATCGAACGCCGTAAACGCAGTTAGACTTTCACTGAGACCAGCGGTTGGCGTAATTGCATCGCATCTCTGAGGTCAGGCGTAGGAGTCCGATTAAGGATCAACCTGTGAAATAGTGAATAAGTGTACATACATTGTGTAATAGTGATTTAAAAGTGTTCATGTGTATAGTGATTAATATGCATTGTGTAAAAGTGAAAGAGGCCACTGATAAGAGTATGTTTATCATGTGGGAAATGTGTGTAATTAAGTGTTGTGTAAAATATAACATGATGGCTTAAATCAAGCGTCATGGTAGGCCTGAAGCTGAGGTGCTGGTACCATCCAGCGAAAATATAAAGTGAGTACCAATTTACAATGTTATTCTAAGTAAATAGTTCACCATACAACGATGCATCACTTTGAGACTAAGATGTCACAGTCACTTATTGAACGAGTTTTCACCACTCGTCTTGAATTGAATATGGCTTGGAAGGTGATTTGTTTAGGGCCATTCAGGCCGAAAATAGTGATGAATGTAACGATAACGTTAAATGATAATAATAATAATAATCTGGGGTCGGCAACAGTAAAGTAATAGGCATTTTTGGCCTAAATAATGTTCAAGTGTGTCATGTCTAATATAAAGATACTGTATTTTGGTAAACAGTAAGAAAGTAATGTGGAATATAGCGAGATACGAGAGTTTTTCAGTGTCAATGAAGTGTTGAATGAATATTTGAGATGGTCAATTCTTAGGATTGTATTTGAGGACCATTAAAGTAATGTAAGCCAGTAAATTTATATATTGTTATTAGGAGCTATTTAAAGCTTTGGCTTAAGTTTTATTACAGAGAGAACTCGGGTGCCTTAATAATTGAGTCATCTATGTGAAATATTGTTTGAGCCGCATGTAAGCGTGCAGAAGTAACGTAGAATCCAATGATTTACGTAAATATATTGCGGGGACCAAACTAATATAGCTTGCGCGTTAGGTGAGAAGTTGGCTAATCTACGAGTTAGTATCGCTGTTGAGCATACTTTTTATTATTCGCAGCGAATTGGACAGAGCCTGTCTGTATCCATGGCTTGCATGAATTATGGCCACGAGTGAGGTCCGTTGAGACTCCGTGAGCATGTGTAAAAATGATCTGCCCTGGGAGGTAAGAATCATATTCGTCGTTTAGGAAACGCAGATTTCCTGATTATGTTATAATTGAGACAGCTGCCGGTGGGAATCGTGTATTCTCATTTTGATGCGCGTCCAAAAGCCACCAGTATTCACCATAGAACAGCAAGACTATCACAGGATCCATCCCCAGCCATGAATGTTAATAAGGAGCCAGTTGTGCCCGATACACTTTAAAGATAGGTGTTATATAATTAGAATGACTCAATTACTTAGGAACCACACCTAGCGCCACTCTACTGTACTGCGATTGTAAACAAACTTGACCTAGCCAGCAGATGAGGGAAGTGGGTTGGCCCACTGAGACGAGCGGCCATCTTGTGCAGCTTACTGGAACTAATTTTATTGCCTGCTGGGGGAAGGGAACGTCGGTCCGCCAGTCCTTTAATTATGGTCATAGTGGGACACTGAAGAATCTCGATATTTCAATATGCAATTATGATATGAGTGTTATGATTATGCCAAGTGAATTAAAAGATGTGTTGCAACACACATACATTGTTGGATCAAAGAAATCGGATAATATTTGGCCCAGTTATTCTCTGAAGAGGAACACTGAACCAAATAAATTGTTTGGCATCTCTTTAGAATGCATTTTAGCCAGTTCACGCTAATTTATGCAGACGGGTATGTGATTTTTAAGAACATGACACGTTCGTAACGATAATAAGCCCGACAAGACCCAGAAAATCGTTGTATGGTGAAACTATAAACAATTCTATCCATGTTTATTTTGGAAGGGAGGCGTACCACTTTTTAAAGCGTTTCATTTTGATGGAAGGAAGGAAGATGATTCACACGACACAACAAATATTTGTTAATTAAGACATAAAATAATGAATTTATGCTAATCAAAGTAAATGCCATAAGAAACGGGGTAATGTTTTATTGTTTCAGTATTTAATGTCATTTAGATGTGATATGTGATTTTTATGTTGTGATAATCCAGTTATGTAAAATTGTGTCACATGATGAACACTATGGAGACCCATAGAAGTCTGAAAGTATCAATGATAGGATGCTAGAAATAGATTTGAGTGCAGTATTGCAATAATGAAGAAGAGACTCACAAAATAACCCTGATTTTAATTCTGGGAGTTAAATATAATTTATCCTTTATTTGTATTTGTTGTATAGCCATGATTTTATACCAGTAAATGTTTTATTTTAGGAATATGTTGTGTATTTCATGTAGAGTAGTTACCTGGTAGACTCAAATCCTGAGCATGTGGTCGTATGGTGGGCAGGAACGTCCCATACCTCGAAAGACCGTGAGTTAGCTGGGATACGAACTCATGTTCCATATGATGACAGTTGGGTACAGTATTAATTCCTTGGCCATAAGAGGCAATATACTAACTTTTTGGAAGCCTTTAAAGGGGGTGAAAGGCTTCTTGAGCATTAAGCTCTCGCAGTAAGTGGTTTGTGTACAGTTAGCTACTCCTGTTGGGGTCCAGGAAAGGTAACCGAGTGCCCGCTGATGAGCCTATCTTGATGTCCCTAGCCGATACTCCACACAATACACGGCATAAACCTAGAAACATTGCTTAGTTTTATATTAAAGCAATTTGAACATTTTGAAAACATGGGCCGTGCATTCTCATATTGTGGTTGTGTTAGGGGATATAAAGAGTCGACATATATAAAAGTCAACGCAGTGAGTACTCAGTTGGGATCAACAGTATTGTTCAAGAAATCTAGTAGTGTAGTGACGAACTCTTTCTACATCGTTTAGTTTTTGGAGCGCCCTTGCTGTAAGGAAGTGAGTGATGGGCAGTTTAAGAATTACTGATACAAAAACTAGAACTAACTGATGTGAAGGTAGCACTTATGATTGCAGGGACGATTAGGTGGTAACAATGGCAAGAGGTGTATTCATTCTCGTAATGTGTAGTTGGAGGTTTAGTTAGAAATGGACACGTTGGAAATAGCTTTTCATGTGAGCCAAGTTAGATGGTGGGTTCCTCTGGTGAGAATGGAAGGAGGAGAGATTACCTAAGAGGTTAATGATTTCGGCTGTGGAGGGTAAGAGAAGCAGAGGTAGACCTAGGAGGCGAAGGATGAAATCTGAGTTTAACGGTCTCAAAATGAGAGGTTTAGAAGCAGAGAAGGCCTCATTACTAACTGTTAATAGGGGATCATGGATACAACTCTCTGTCGTTCTATGACGTCGTCAACTGTCTCGCTTCCTGATCTCGATACACGCATCCACCTGTCAGTACATATCCATGGGCTTGTGGAACTCCGTGTGGAGTTCTTTACACTAATATAGGAGAATTTGTGGGGATTTGGTTCATTCCGAGGTGATTTAGGTATTTCGTGTGGAAATTTGTGGATTTGAGTGAATTAAGGAACAATTTGGAGGGAAATCTGAGGTATTTAGGTGTCGTGTCAGATAATCTGTGTTATTATCGTGTCTGTAGTAATGTGTGTATTTAACAATTAAGGATAGGGAAGGAAGCAGTGATGGCCTTCAGTTAGGAACCATCCCAGCATTTGCCAGGTGTAGAAGTGGTGCACCTTTTCCGGGATGGGTGAGGTCGGAATCGAACCCACCTCTTCTGAGTTGTGCTTCACGAGGCTGAGTGGATCCTGTTCCAGCCTTGGCAGAGAAGGGAATCGAACCACGGTATTCGCGATGAAAGCTATATCTATATGTTTAACATTGAATGGAGATTGCATGTTATCACAAGTATGTGATAGAAGCCGTATTTTATACCCGCTGACATGGCATCTGTTATGACTTGGGAGACTGTTTGACTAGTTCGCTTTAGAGTGGACTTGAAGCAACTCGATCGTTTAGCTCTGTGTACTTGAGTACGCGTTATTCATGTTGGGGGATTATTTCATCTCGGTCGTCAACCCCGTGTATCTACGTGTGCGTAATTGATGTTGAGCGATTGCGACAACTTGGTCATAGACACCTTGTGGTTACATGTGAGAGGACTAGAGACATCATGGTTATTACCCTCCGTCTGTTGGGTAATTTGAAAAATTTTAGTTAAATTCTGTGGGTAAATTTGAAGGGATTAACTTTTTTTCAATTTGAAAAATTCTTGGGAAATCTGTGCATTTAGGGACTTTTAGAGACATTTAGGTGAATTCTGGGGTAAATTTGGAGATTCTGTGTAAATTTAGGTAGGCATTGGTGAAGTTGTTTAGGTTTGGAAAATTTTAGAGAAATCTTCTTGAAATTCCGAAACCTCATAGCCACTGCGTGACTGGTGTAGAGTAACGAGTTACCGTCCGTTGACTAGCCTGCACCGATAACAAAACATCTGGTCGGGAACCCATGAGTGCGGTCACACACTGCTCTTAGAACACCTCCTGATGAATTTTATGAGTTCAGTCAGTTACTGTAACGGCAAAAGTCTGACCATCGAGAGGTCATTTACATATCGATCGCAATACACCCTAGGCACGGGATAATTCCATGCTGTCATTGTCGGAAGAGAGAACAAGAGTTGAACCAAGAAGGTGGACGTGAAAAATGACAGCGAGGAGCCTAGCCCCAAGTAAGTGAAACCTATACCATACACTGCTCGGGACATCTTGGTCGCTAACCGACATTCCACTCGTTGAAGTCTCCATGCTGTGGGAATTTTAGGAACACTTAGGGGAACTCTGGTGTCAGAATTTAGATATAGACAGCACGGTTACGCCGTCGGGTCAGCCCGGTGTCTTAACATCATCCGTCTGCCCTTGGGGAAAAACATGATGTTACCAGCTTGTGTGGACAGACACCGACTCGTCTCTACGCCGACCGTCCGCTCCTTGGCCACATTGCAAGGTAGTTATAAGTATGTGTTTAAACGTATAGTATAACCCGTTTATTACGAGAAAGTCTGGTGTATGCTCTGGAATTGTAGGATTTGGGGATTCTTTTGTGGATTCTAAGTAATCTGATGAATTTGGGGAATCTAAGTATATTGGGGGGACTTTTGGGAATCTTGATATATTTGTAAGGAATTCTGGGGAACCTGCTGAATTAGAAACAGCCCAATTCGGGGAAATTTGGGAGGCTTTTTTAATGTATTTTTACGAAATTTTGGGGAATCTTAGTTTATTTGGGGGATGTTTAGGAAATATGGTCAATTTTATGCGTTTTATAGAATTTTGGGGAATATTGGTGATTTAAGGATATCTGGTGAATGGGGGAATCATAGTATATTGGAAAGGATTTTTGGGAATCTTGATATATTTGTAGGGAATTCTGGGGTATCTGCTGAATTAGGAGTTGCCTAAGTCGGGGAAATTTGGGAGACTTGAGGCTTCTTAATGTCTTTTAGGAAATTTGGGGAATCTTAATATATTTGGGGGTTGTTTGGGAAGTATTGTCAGTTTGATGCGTTTTATAGAATTTTGGGGAATTTTGGTGATTAAAAGAAAATCTGGTGAATATATGATGATTTTGGTAAGTTACATGACACTCGAATGACATCTGGGTTAGAAGAGAATAAGAAATTAGCAAGGGAGTTCGGCAGGGAGGGGCCAGGCTAAAGTACGTGTTGGTCTCTGTGGAAAATCAGGTAAATTTTGGTAAAATCTGTTTGGTATTTGATGGAATTCTGGAGGTGGTGGTGGTGGGGATTGGGTGTGTGGGTAGGGGTGAGGGGTATGGTGTAGATGGGACCGTCATCTTGGATGGGTCACGAGTGCATCGAGGGATCGGTTGTTCGGTCATCCTGTCTAGTGTTGTAACACCCATAAATAAATAAATGCCTAAATAATAACAATAATAATCAATCCATATTAATTATATAATTTCTGTATCGGAATGCGAGCAGCTCTGCCGATGTGTAGCAGGAATGTCTGCACCATTTTGCATTCAAGATGGCGTTCATCAGGGATCGGCTTTATCTCCACCTCTGTTCATCCTCTGTTTCGACACTAACAGCACAGAAGTGTTAACACTGCACTCTTGGGATCTACTTTTGGTGATGTTTTAGGCACCTGTGAATCGCGCGAAGATTTGTAACACCTAGTCCAACGTTGGTAAGAATCCTTGTCCCTTATGAGTTCGTATACCATTCATCCGATTGCGATGAAAGGGTGAATTCTTGTGTGCAATACGGGGAAGGTTTCTAGCTTCAAATTATTTATGTAACAGAAAAGGATGTGGGACTTAACAGGTACCCTTAAATCCCACAGTAACCCAATTGCACAATCAGTATACTTATCAAACCGCAATGCCAGGTGTGAAAATAGCTTTCTGATTCATCGCGAGGTGACATTAGGAGACTGTCACTGTCAGCAGCCCGCCGTGTTGTTTGGCATCGCTGCCTAATCCAAACCAGTTCACGCCATGGTTTTGGCAAGGGATTCATTAATATTATCTTCCTTTCTTTGATTAGTATTGCAACGCATGCCGGGTATAGCTAGTTGAAAAAATTATTAAATAAATAAAATTAGTAATAGATAGTAAATTAAAGATAATAATTAAACCATATTGAATACTAAAAAAATTGATAAATAAGTTGGAAGAGAAAAGAGATTGACCAAGGAAGGTCAACAAAGATTAGCCTAGCGCAAGTGGAACCAATGGTGGAATTTTATGTTAAATCTAATTAAACTTGGAAAAACCTGTTAATAATTTTAAGGAATTCTAGGGTTGTGGGTGGTTTTGGATGGGGGTAGGGGGTAGGGAAGGAGGGGTGAAGGCATCTACCATAACTTTTGAAAAGCCGTGATCCTGAAAGAGCCTAAAGTGCACAAAAAGACATTATTTTCCCCGGGGATGTGGGGATGGAGCCCTCTCGTTTGAGCCCACACATGAATACCTCCGACTGCTCGTTTGAGAGTACGCATGTCTCTCCCACTCTATGTATTGCAGGTTGCCTGTTCAGCTGCCCTAAGATATCCACTTAATCGAGACGATAAAAGATCATTTTCACTGTTAGGAAGTAACAGCCGGAATTGATGGTTATTACCTCTTCTCCACGCACAAGCGCTTTTTTCTTGCTACAGAGAGATTTAAAC
Organism: Meconema thalassinum; assembly: GCA_946902985.2. Taxonomy (NCBI): domain Eukaryota; kingdom Metazoa; phylum Arthropoda; class Insecta; order Orthoptera; family Tettigoniidae; genus Meconema; species Meconema thalassinum. The sequence continues at coordinate 153,284,347 of OX336397.1, forward strand.
GTTCATCCGGAAGAATTATAAATTCAAAATCTCCGACATACAGTATAAAACAGTATTTGTCTGTGTAATATATATTGGCTGCACGAGCACCACTTCATTGAAGAATAGAAACGTGCTCAGTTTCTAGAATGTAAGGAAAACATGCATAGCAATGCAAGTGCTGAAAATGCATTAGGTAAATTTTGACTGGTTAGATCTCTCGACCACAAAGTTATTAGTACATTTTCCTTGATCATCTAACATAGCCTAATAAACTTATTTTCAGTTGGTCAACACGATTGTAACTAAATTGTAATGGGTGTTATTCCCTGAACCAAATTACATGAGGCTAAAAAATTCTCTTGAATTACTAGTTCCAATCATCATCAGGCGCATCACATTTTGGCTTTTAAATCTGTGTCGACGAATACAGAAGACTATTGTATAATTATCTGAAATTGTGCTATGTGATTCTGATATTATGTTAGTTGCTATTTTACTAGTACTAACATACGCAATTATTCGCAGAAACGACTACAATTCGGAGAACTCTTTAACAAGAGATGCAAACTCGGCCTCATTCAAACAAACTGGTACAAATATAAGAATGACCACCCATAGCGGTCTTACGGCATACGCATGCATAACTTGCGGAGCAATATTTAGCCTAAAAAGTAGTTTGGAGTTTCACATGCTGATCCATAGTGGTACAAGGCCTCATTCATGCGGAACATGTGCAGACACCTTTACTCTGAAAAGCACTTTGTATAAACACATGTTGACCCATATTGGTCGTAGGCCTCATTCCTGCGGTACATGTGGAGCAACCTTTAATCGGAAAGATTTTCTGAAAACACACTTGTCAATCCATAGTGGTTTAAGGACATATTCATGCAAAGCATGCGCAGCAAAATTTACTCATAAAGGCACTTTGAATAAACACATGTTGACCCATACTGGTCTTAGACCTTACTCCTGTGGTACGTGTGGAGCGAACTTCAGTCAGAAAAGTACTTTGAAGACACACAAGTTGATCCATAGTGATATAAGGCCTCATTCCTGCGGTACATGTGGATCCACCTTTAAGATGAAAGGTCATTTGAAGACACACCAGTTAATCCATAGTGGTTTAAAGCCTCATTCCTGCGGTACATGTGGAGCCAAGTTTACACAGAAAAGTCATTTGAAGAGACACTTGTTGGTCCATAGTGGTCTATAACATCATTCCTGCGGTACATGTGAAGCCACCTTTACACTGAAAGTTCATTTGACACACGCGGAACAAAATTCAATGATGAAAGAACTTTACGAAAGTGTTGAGACACACTAGGTTGAGATTTGTTAGCTGGTCATCGAGTCGCACCTTTGTCCCTTGGAGTAACTGGAGTCTTCGTCTTCGCTGGGACTTGGGGAGGCATGCTCCGACGCACTCCGGGGGGCCACTACGGGTGGCAAGAGGAAGGACACCACACACTGCTGCTGCTACTCCTCCACCAAACGACTGCTCCCTGGCAGCCCGGCCTCGCTCCTTATATACACAAACCGGAATCTCAGCCTAGTGTGTCTCAACACTTTCGTGAGACGAAGCCAGGATCCTCAGCTACTAAAGGGACTCTCAAAGCCAAGACGCAGAACCCAGTACGTTCACGGACACCGTCGCCCGCTAAGAGACCGCCTGTGGCCGGGCGACGGTGTCCGTGAACGTACTGGGTTCTGCGTCTTGGCTTTGGGAGTCCCTTTAGTAGCTGATGATCCTGGCTTCGTCTCACGAAAGTGTTGAGACACACTAGGCTGAGATTTGTTAGCTTGACAAAACTCTAAAGCCATAATCCTGTGGTACATGTGGAGACAATTTTACTCTTAAATGTCATAAGATGAGACACAGGCTAATCCATAGTGGTCTTTCGTCTTATTTCTCTGCTACATGCGACGCAAAATTTACTGAGAAAAATAGTTAGAAGGTACAAATGTTAATCCATCGTGGTCTAAAGCCACATTCATGCAGTACTTCCAGAGCAATATTTACTGTTAAAAGCACTTAAATACAAACACATGTTGATGCATAGTGGAATAATCCCTCATTCCTGGGGTACATGTGAAGTGAACTTTGCTCTGAAAAGGAATTTGTGGTTACCTATGTTGATCTATAGTGGTCTAAAGCAATATTCCTGTGGTACATGTGGAGCTAACTTAACACAAAAAAAAAAAATCTTGAAGACACACAATGTGTTCCATAGTGGTCCTAAGCCTCATTCCCGTGGTACATATTGTGTCATCTTTCCTCTTAAAGGTCATTTGAAGAGTTACATGTTGATCCATAGTGGTCTAATGCCACATTCCTGTGCTACGTGCGATGCTCAGTTTACTGACAATGTTACAATCAAGAGGTATCGGACTATCCATAGTGGTCTATAGCCTTAATTATGTATATAATGTGCAGCAAACGTCACTTTGAAAATATATTTGAAGAGACGCAAGCTTGCTTTCTAATAGTGCAGAATTCACTAAACGAAGTTGGATATATTAAAGGCAAATACTTTAATACATTTTGGCTGGTACTTAATTTATGTAATATATTTGAGTCGGCATAGGAGTAAGTTTCGAGATTCATAATCAATTTTGGCCGTCAGTCATATTCAATTCAGGAGTAAGCAAATTTTCTTAGTGTTTCAGTTGTGGGAATATTGTATATAAAGTAATTACTGTTATTTCTGCACAATGAAGGGAGACAATTCATGTATTGCTCCAAAGTATATGTTTCTTCCTAGTGTCCAGCTTTCGTTGCAAGAGAAGGTTTCAAAGACAACCTGAGCATCCTTAGTTTCTGGAAGACAGTTTACATCATATTTTTAGCCTGCTATTCGTTCAACGGTTTCAAGTGAAGAGACAGAGCAGAATTTGCACACATCTGAATTAAATATTCTAGTTATTTTACTGGGAGAGGGGAATTGTGTAATTCCATAGGTAAGATCCGTGCATGTTATAGTTAGAAGGTTAAGTACTGTACCCGTTCGTCCGAGGCATGCGATGACCCATCTGCTATTACATCGCATACCTGGCATCCCAGGACAGGTAGATTTGAAGTAAACACAAAATAAAATAAGGAATGTGTCGGAAATTCAGTTGAAATATCACAAAAGCAGAGGGTAGCACGAAATAAAACATCTCCGGTTCGTTACGGGCTTAAAATTAATCAGAATATCAAATAAAAAGGGTGCCATCAACTGAATACCTAGCAAACCACATCCTTCCTGGATAAGCCTTAAGTATGACAAAGGAAAGGATTGGGAAACCCATCATCATGAGATCACAACCTAAAATAAAGTTGATTTAAACTTGAGTGGTCCGACTGAAACAAAATAAATTCCTGCCTAGGAGTATTGTGGAGTGTAACAGTTAGGATCTTAATGTTCTCTCAAATCATACCATCTCCGTACTGCTTCAAAAGAAATTATTCACGTGCAAAAATAAAAATAGTTTAAGTTCTCTTGTGCTCTCAGGGTCACCGTAGCACTATGTCTTTTCGTCACTGACATTTTGTGAGCTCTGAGACCTATCGTTGTTTCAGATAACATCAGGTATGTGAATGTCATTTACATATTAAACTTTCTATCTCACAACAAATTTTATATCAACTAACTAACATATATTTAATCATTCATAAATGGCTTGAATGTCATTGTTCCAAAAGTTGGAATCCTAATAATTACTCTTTAAGATTAATAATAAATTTGTACACGTTATTTACACCACTTTTAACAACTACTCGGTTGTGAATCACAATTCTGTTCTAATCATGTGTCATCGTGATCATCATCCATAGAAAAAAATATTAACTGGTCCTCACATAGGCTATCGTTCAATTATCTGTTCTATTGAAATTAGAATTATTAAATCATCATATCATTCAAATAATTATTATATTCATCATCTCATTAAATCATGGGCAAATCATCTCATTCAATTTGATTTAATTTCAACATATCATTTAATTTAATTTATTTCAATCCATTCATTTAAATTATTTTATTGTCATCAGCTTATTTAAATTTACTATAATCATCTTATTTAAATTTTAATACAGTTCTCAGCTTATTTAAATTTATTTCGACTTATCAAATTTATTATAGTTATCAGCTTATTTAAATTTATTATTATTTTGTTTTAATTATCAGTTCTTATAATTAATTATCATTTTATTCATCTATTCATAAATTTATTTAGTTAATTATTATTCATTTTTATTATCAGGTCAGATCATCAATATGTTTAAACTTCGGATAATAATTTCATAAATTATTATTATTATTATTATTATTATTATTATTATTATAGAATCTTGGATTATAAAACTTCCAGAAAATGTTTAAGATCTGTTACCGAACGTTGCCCCGAAAATCCACCAGTTCCAGGCTATACCCTTTATACTATCGTTTGCCATGCCAAAAATACGTTGCCTTCACTAAATCACATTGGATCTCATCATCCAAAACTTTATCACGTAAATTCACTTCATCAAATCTCACATTTGAACACCATTATTTCATATTATACCACAGTTATTCAGCACACAGCATGTACTTCAAATATATACTAGACTGGGTTCGACGACCTCATGTCTGCATCAATAACTCACATTGGCAATATTATAAACCTCTCTATGGCAACTTAACAAACTTGGCTAAAAATATACCTTAACTCATGATACAGAATGATCCAAAAATGAGCCACTGTTTTCAGACGGTTGCCGAAAATGACCTACAAGAATTGTAGTCAGTTTTATCATGTCCAGACAACTTCTTAAACAATAAGAAAAATTACCAAAGTAATCGTAATCCAATCCAAGATTTATTTTAATCCAGAGTATAAAATCTCTGTTAAGATCCTCAAAATTACTTCAAAAAGAACACCAACGTGTTATATTAACTCATATTCATAGTATCTGTTCATCATCTGCCTGTAATAAATTCTTAATAAGAAAGAACTCGTCTTAAGAGACTCAATTACTTAAAATCCTTATCAAAGGTATAAACTCACTCACAAAAGAGTATCAAATATTAAATGACTGTACTCTCAAAAGAGTAATGCAACAAACTATTGGATTGGCAATACAGGAATTACAAATTGTAACCCTGCTGACATTTATTTCTAAGTTATTTAACGAAGATCAAATAATATTCGACTGGTAATTTAGTGTTTAATTCTCTTACTATCACAATTGCACTCGGATGATAATATGCTATTCCTAAGCGACGGGTAAGTCGTTCAACACCACTCAGCTACTGAAGTAACAGACCCCGTCTTCGTAGACTAATGAGTGAGTGCACGTGATTGGAATCAACAATATTCTACTTGTCACATAAAAGCGATACTGATTCGCTAGGGCGAATTAAATTCCACATTTCAAAAACAATCCAATAAAGAAAAATCCCTGCTGATAAATCTCACATACTCGCAAGTATGCAATAAGCTGACAAAAATCTAAACTATCCGACTGCAGGTCTCGAGTTTCGAAATACTCGATAAAAATCACCATGATCAAAAATACTATCACTTCAAGAAAAAATAAAGTTCAAAATCCTGCCTAATAAAATCAATAAATAGCGAAAAAGTCGGATAAATGTGTCTGCCATCTCATATGGTAACACCATATTTAAGCAAACTCCTCAAGATGAAGTAAGAAAATAATCAAGCCATGTCGTAAAAAAACATTCCTAAAGATACACAAGTGTGCCCAGTCTCATGTTAGAAAAGCATATCAGTAATGTCATAGCTCTCACAATTACCTTCATATTCCAGAAGTTTAATAGAATTGTTTCCAAGATCGGCGATAATCCAATTGTACGCAACAGATGTCTCGAAAGATCGGCGAAATCGTCGTATTTGCCAATGGAAATGCATCTGGCCCCGTCCAAACGCACATTATGATGTAGTCACTCTTCCCGATAGGAATCGAATCCGTCAATTTGCACTGCCATCACGCCTCTTCGTGCGCCCAGCCCCACATGGTAGAATGAAGGATATCCATCACCGATATTGTCCAATAATCCCCACAAAGTTCAGTTCGAATGGGCACCCCATTCTATTCTGGGATGTGTTACGCCACTGTTCAATGTAAAATTGTCGATTGACATTCGCTAACAATGATCTTATCCATTATTTCATATTATACCACAGTTATTCAGCACACAGTATGTACTTCAAATATATACTAGACTGGGTTCGACGACCTCATGTCTGCATCAATAACTCACATTGGCAATATTATAAACCTCTCTATGGCAACTTAACAAACTTGGCTAAAAATATACCTTAACTCATGATACAGAATGATCCAAAAATGAGCCACTGTTTTCAGACGGTTGCCGAAAAATATTTCAGAATGTAAACATGTTTTCTAGACACCATGTATCTGTGTTCGACGTGGTAATTATTTCCGTAATTGTTCATGAACTAAAGTCATTATGTGAACACCTCACTACTGTATAATGTGCATGAAATCTATTGTTCCGTTTTGCATAACGCAGCAATGTGTAAGCTGCCCCATGGTCGCTTAAAATATGCGACGCTGAAACATATCATTTTGTACGCCGTAATATCGGTAAAATAACTTCCAAGTCCATTTGGTTATCAGTTAAGAGTGTATGAACTGTAAATGCAATAAGTATCTGGACTGCTGAAAGTCTAAGTCCAAATATCATGAACGTGAAAAAGTCGACTGCAATGTTCCACAAAGTGACCACAAACTGTCACAAAATGTCGCCCAATACATGACATTTCCTGCTTCACTATCTGTGTGTAACACGAAGTTAATCACTAGCCTCATTTTACCCATGTTGTATGCGACTATTCGTTGTGAATACTGCTGCAATAATGTTCGTTATTCCCAGTGAAATGCTGCTTATTTCTGCTGTAGATTATGAGCTGGTAAATGCGTTGCTATTTGAAACACATGCTAACGCAACTCCACTGTTCAAAACTATGCTGTTCCCTATCACCGGCCGCCGTCGCCCTGCTCACAGCCATCGCGATACAATCTCCGGTCAGCCTGCTCGACTCTGCCATGCTCCCAAAGTTACACAATGCTAACTTTACGACGTGAACCTGCCAGACAGGTGATAATTACTGCACTGCACTGTATTGTATACTGTAATACTTTCGACCTGCTACTAGATCAGAATGTAATAGACTATAGAGCAGAATGTAGTAGACTGATTCCTCGTTTCACTGTGCTGCGACAACTCTCCTCGCTACACACGTGACTCGCCACCCCTCAGCTGGTGTGAGGGTAGCCCCTACCTTTGTTCTCTGACGTCAGATATTTAGCCTCGGCCCATATCTTCTGTTATGAAGCCATAATACTCAAATAAGGAGTTATCCACCTTTTCCAATGTTAATATCATTAATATTCAATATAATTCCTGTCTCATCTGAGACTAAATAATACGTCATTTCCAATTAATCTCCATAAATATCCAGTACTTCTCCCGCGATTCCGTGCGCTTGAGGGGTAGTGACTTCATCTCCCATAGTCTTCTACGTCATCTTCCCTCATCGTCACTGGCTTGATCCCAGCTAAATCTTTTCTTCTAATCAACAAAACTCATCTACTGCTGGCGTAGCCGATAGCCTCGATTAAACATTGGGTACAGTACTATACCCGTTTCCCAGACCTCACGTCGCACAATGGTCCTTTTAGGGTATCTGGCCGCGCAAAATACCTTTGCATGTAAAAATGGTCTATAAACCTTAAAATAACTGTCCAAAATTATGTAAAACAATTTCCTTATTCTCATTTATAAGAATTTAAGTTTGATTGTCGCCCCGGAGGTCCAGGTTCGATTCCCGGCTCTGCCAAGAAATTTTAATTCTGGTGTGAGGGCTGGTACGGCGTAAACTAAGCCTCCTGAGGCAAAACTGAAAATAGGATGGTCGATTCCCACCTCAACCATCCTGGAAGTGGTCCCGGAGGTCCGGGTTCGATTCTCGGTTCTGCCAAGAAATTTTACTTCTGCTGTGATATCTGGTACGGGGTAAACTCAGCATCCTGAGGCAAAACTGAGAAGAGGAGGGTTCGATTCCCTCCCCAACCATCCTGGAAGTGGTTTTCCGTGGTTTTCCCCACTTCTACTCCAAGCGAATCCTGAGATGTATCCTAACTTAGGGCCACGGCCGCCGTCTTCCCAATCCTATCTCAAATGAACAAATAGTAGTACAGTCATCTCAATAACACAGATTATCACAAAAATTACACAGACAAACCCAAATGCATGGGACTATACGACAACGATGTTGCAGCCCATAAAATAGCAGCAACAACAAGAATTGATGTTAAACTTCTCTTATTTGCCTAATAATAATAATAAAAATAATAATATTTTTCAACTGATTAGGATTATCCTCAACGCCGCTAAACTGACAGAAAATTCTGCATTTTTTTCAATAAGTTCAGTGGTGTCTCTCCCTCCTTCTAAGCCTATACTCACTTGACCGGCTAACGCTAGCTCATCCCTGCTGGGTTTTTGTACTAAAGGTCGCAATTTCCTTCGTTTTGAAAATGCATTACACTCAACGAATGATCGAGAAGGACGACCCACATTACCTGTATTCCCCCTCCATGTTCCCTTCCAGGCTATTCTTATTCCGCGACAAACTTTATTAAGATCCTGCGATTGGCAACCCACGTTTTTTTAACTGCGCGCAAAAATGAATAAGATTTTTTTCTAACATTATTTTAACAGACTGTCCAAGGGACTTCAGATCGCTGTTTTCTATTAGATAGGTTCAAATCCTTTCGTTTTTCCACCTGCATGGCGCCAAGGATCGGAAAGATCGTTACGCGAAAATCCTTCCGACAACATTTAAAGGAGAGCAAAAGCCAACGTTACAAAAGTAGCAAATAATTTTTACACAGAAAACATAATAGGGTGTAGGCTATAGGCTAATGGAATGAAATTCACCAATGGTTGACAATTGTGAATTTCCTGGTCTGAAAACCCATAAAAGAAGAATTATTTTATAACAAAAATTCACTATTTTCAAACGTTTATCACATAAACACAGCGATTTTTATAAGATTTTGCAAATTTCATAAAGAAAGATCATATCATAGTCTGTCATATCCACTGCCAAACAATGAAGATAGCTGAACTAACACGTATTTACAAGCACAAGATTCAAACACAAATAATCAGCCATGCTTCCAGCTGTGGATGCGATAAGAAACGTCCTACTTCAGCGGTCTTTCTCATTCCAGAACAAATAAGACATATAAGTACAGTTCTGAGATCCTCTGACGTTGCTGATACTAAAATGTCGTACAACGTGAAAAAACAAGACATTTATTTTTTACATTTTGAGCGCTCAGATCGTGCAAAAGGACCACGGTGCGTCAGCCCGGAAATCAAACGTGATGTCCAAGAAATGGTACATGGTCTTTACAAAAAAGTATAGGAGTCCGTCAAATATATATATCCGGAAAAACTACCAAAAACAACTGAGACCACGGGCAGGCAAGAGATCTAATGTCTCGGGTCGTTCAACGGGATAGGTGAGAAAGGTTGCCTCAGAGATATATATATATCAAATAAAATAGGATAGCATCATTCAATCAGGAAATGCAACAAGCTGCAGGAATAATTTTAGATAACTAAGATAAAATGGTCTCTCTTTAATTAAGAGCAGACGAACACAAATTAATATACCCTCCTAAAATCGATTTGGTTCAATCTTATGGTGGGATCATAGATCCAAGAGTCCTAAACTACCAATTCCACCTTCCTCTTTAACTTGGAAATAAAGTTCCAGTGCTCGTCGGTTTAGCTGAATGATCAATAAAATAAAATCGTTGCACTTCACTGTCACAGTTTCAGCTTGGAATAAATAGTAATAAGATGTAAATTATAACTTCACATTCCCCTCGAAAATCTAACTTATCACACATTTAAACTAACACATTTAAGGAAAAGGTTAAATTAATTAACAGAATGCTATCTAACAAGGATAAATCATGATTTAAATTTTAATTACAATAAAAATAAAATTAATTAGCAAATAATATTTACATTGAGCATTCGACATTGGTGTGGAATACTGTTCAAGTAATGACAAATATCTTACATGTAGTAATTAATGTTCATTAATAATTATTCCTATCTCCAATTATATTACATCAATCTGCTATTTGTTGCTGCAAGCCTCCGTGGCTTAGGCGGCAGCACGCCGGCCTCTCATCGCTGGGTCCGTGGTTCAAATTCCGGTCACTCCATGTGAGATCTGTGCTGGACAAAACGGAGGCAGACAGGTTTTTCTCCGGGTACTCCGGTTTTCCCTGTCAACATTTTATTCCAGCAACACTCTCCAATATCATTTCATTTCATCTGTCATTCATTTGGTCATTGCCCCAGAGGAGTGCGTCAGGCTTCGGCAGCCGGTACAGTCCATATCCTCACCGCTAGATGGGGGCTTCATTCATTCCATTCCTGACCTGGTCGGAGACTGGAAGCAGGCTGTGGATTTTCATTTCAATGTGTTATTTGTTGTTAAATTCCGCAATTCAGTTCCAATAAAATATAATCAATAAATTATATTAATATCTTCCATATATTATTATTATGTGGATGATGCATTGATTAATTAATATGGCAAAATTCATTCATTAATTGCTTATAGATCACTTCATTTAAATGTTTTCCCTTCGAAGAGAAGATCGAATAAAGAAGATTCTTATGTATCATTAACCTCTCTATAAACTCCTATATCATTATCCATTATTTTACAGCCTTTAATATATTTCATTATTATTATTATTCATCGCATTCATTAAACTAACTTATCGCAATTATAATATCAGGATTGTGTTCACAGACACCTCGTAGAATTCTTCTAATCGCAAAAATCAATTTTGGAATACATCTTTTCACAATCTACAAATGTGACGTATTTCTATCATAATTATTTAATGGGCCAACTGACTCGCATTCAAATGTTGCAACTATAGGACCACTTACGTAAGAAGTGTCCGCAACATAAATCATATTACATGCCTTCATGTATAAATAGGCTGCTGCGTAAAAGTATCATAAGATAACTAGCTTGATATAACACAAAAATCAATCGAATCAATAATTCATCATCATTCAATACTCAGTTATTTATTGGGAAATCAATAAATTATTATCTGTAATAATTCTTTAAATTGTTGTCATAAATAGCCATACAAATGTGATTATTATCGTTGATAATCAACCATCAATTAATAAATATGAATGTCACCTTTACTTAAATAAATTAGATATTATTATAGTTCACCCAATTATTAACTTTATTAACCATAGCTGTCAAAGATCGGGAAATGTGCCTGACAATCGCATTCAAAAGATCGGGGAAAATAATCTTAAATCAAAAGAATTATTATTGTTACGTGCAAGAGCCCGTCCCAACGTTTTCAAACATGTATCTTCCCTGGATGTGAAATCATGACATTTTGAAACGACCGCCTGGTCGCTTGGTTCCATTTGTGAACATGAGATGGCAGCTGCTGTCGGACTTCGGGGTTTCTTGACGTGGTTCCTTCTTCACCACTAGAGTGTGTTGGTTGTGCCTTATAAACTCATCCTATTCCAGTCATATGTGAAGGCTATTTATTATATTCTACGTCATGAAAAAAGGACTGTGTATTCATGATACCGCCAAATTATTTACTTAATAAGCACATTGTTGTTTGATGTGTCAATCTGTGATTGGACTATTTCCAAATATCTAGCATGCAGCGCGCCTGGCTTCCTTGTCGGCGCCATGTTGTTGTCATCTGTGACTTTGATATACTGTATTGGACTGAGTGGTCGTGAATTTGATTGTCTATTGAGGCGGGGGCCAGTGGCCCTCGCCTCACCAAGAAATGGTATTAAATTACAAAATATGTGAACCGCAGTGGGTAGGAAGTGAAATCGTCACCCCTGAAGCAAGGTCTACATTTATTTTCGCCGGAATGGAGAAAACTTGTAAATGTTTGGTGTCCGTGGTTGCATGTGCCAGCCGGAGCCATGTGGGCAGGTTTCATTATTAAAAATTATTTATTAGTGTTATGTTTGTTTTATCTTTAGTGTCTCTGGAAAAAGGATTATTTAAGGTATGTTAAAAGGTTTTTTTAAATTTTATTTGTGTGCATTCACGACTATGTTTTATTATTCTTTTTTTTCTGGCGTCATGGCCTAATTGTATTCACTAATTAGGTGAAAATTTGTTTTATAATTCTGGGGACACGTTTCTAGTTTTTTTAACTTATTTATTTATTTAATGCTCTCTAGGGGTATTTTCCTTTAATTGCGTAATTCACTTTCTTCTCGTAGGTCAGAGTTTGGCCTATATTTTGGTCTTTAGTTTTTTTGGTGTTTGATCCGTGGCTTCCTTTTTCTGTTTCTTTGGGTGTGCGTATTATTGATAAAAGTTTTTTTTCTCTTTTATTGTCATTTCTCTCTGGCGGAGCTTCTATTTTAAAAGGTAATTGTTTACCGTAATTCGGCTAGACATGCAGTCGTCTGTTTTTGTGGCCATGTTTGTTTTTGTTTTGCCGAAATGCATTCTGGTCTTGGAGGGCAGTCTCTTGGCACCGACCGCGAAACTCAAACGTGTTGTGGTGTTAACTTAATATGTTTTTTATTAACCTTGTTGGTTTAACTTTGTGGTTTTGGTGGATGTTCCTGTGTTTTTCTCCGTCATGCAAATTATGGATTTATTTTCTGATCCAATTTTATTTTGTTAATTTAATTTTAAATTTCTTGTTTTGCATCATGGCCTTGGTCTCTGCATGTCCGGTCGGTATTGCGTCTTCTTAAATTATCAAGCCCGTCCTCATTTAATTATGCCTGTAATTTTATTTTTATCTTTGGGTTTTAACATTTTAATTTTAATTTAATTCTTTTCTTTTTTTTTGCTTTGCAAGCAAGCATGTTAAGCCGTCTCTTGCCTATTTTGTAATTTAATGCTGGCTGATGCATGTTCTGTTTTCTGGTGGAGGTGCTCTTTTAACCTTTAACATTAAATTTTTATTTTAAATTTTTAAGCAACTGTTGTGACATTATTTCGTCGGCAGCAGTTCTGTTGGTTATTGGGGGGTGTCTGTAGAATAGCCTGTGCGTTCCCCTTCTCCACCTTCCTTCTACCCCATTTGTTGCTCTTCTGTTGGGGCATGCCTTCTGGAGGTGATTTTGCTGAAGCGAGGCGGACCTCTAAATTAGGTAAGTTGGCCCATCCACCCTGGCCATCCATGTGTCATTCTGGTAGCAGACCGAGCTCGAGTTCGCTTCTGTAACTATCCCCTCCTCTATACCCGCAGGCTCGTTTTATGGACTCTTCTGGTGCTGATGGGGCGGTTGTTGATGCGATGTGTCATGCCAGTGCACTTGATGTTATGTAAAGCTAATCCTTGTCGTTTGTTTAATTTCATGTTGGCCTCTGAATATCAATGTGATGAGAAGTAAGTGTCCTGTTCAAAGCGAGGTGTTTGCTGCAGTATGTTATCCTGTTTGTAATACAACATCCCCACTGAAGAAGAAGCTCGGTGAGTGACTGGCATGTGTTCTTGGCATGGGAAATGTGGATTTATTAATATTCTGATAGTCTACATGCTACGAGTGAAGACATCCTGGAGCCCTGTCTGTAGCTGTTCGCCATGTGCTTTGTGCCAAATTTTGTAATTTAGCTTCCTGTTCTCGAGCCAAGCAGGCGGTGACGTATGCAGTTCTGGGCAGCATTGTGCATGATCTTGTATAATATGGTGGCGGTATTCGAGTGTCAGCCTAATCTATGGTGTTGGTAATTGGTAGTTATGGTATTGTTGTGAAAGTGTAAACTGTCCTCGTAATTCCTAAAATTTGTTTCCTTCTGTATTGTCTGTCTGCATTCTGTGTTTTTTTAAATGGCCGACAATAATAGTGTTTTCGATTTAATTGACTTAAGAGATAACCTTGAGAATTTGGAGAGTTCTTCTGGGGTTGTACGTGAATCACCTCTGTTTACTAGGTCTGAGGTTTTGGGATCAATTACTAGTAGTAGTTTGCCTGCCCCTCTATTGGCCGGTTCCGGCTCGCCCAGACCCCTTAACCCTGCATACGGTCATTTTTCTCATGTTAGGTCACCTAATGATTTCCTGGGTCCTGCCGACCCATTGCATCCCAGTTTTTTCTCTGGCTATGTAAATGTTTTGTCTCCTGTAGAGGGTATGCGAGCGGGCTACCCTGGTAACAATATCTCTTTTCCAAATGCTACGTTCTCGCCTACAGTTAATTATGGGTAGATTCCTCATCCTATTTCTGGTTTCTTAACTAAGTTTAAGAGTTTCAACCTAGATGACGTTACCCAGGTGGTCCTATTTTTAAAGCAAGTGGTCGAATTGGGTAACCATGCCTCGATTTTTGGGATGTCGGAAATTCAGATTTTTTAACTTTTGTATCCTGTTGCATCAGGTATGCTGCGCGATAAGCTGATTGAAGCTATCCACCTCCGCATGTCCTTAGCCATGTTCATTAGGGAAGTGTTATGGTTTTTTGTCCCTGCGAGTGCCCTTAGTACTCTCGAGCAAAAGTTTTTATATCGTGTCCAAAGGTTGGACGAGTCACTTAGCGACTATGTCAGTGACATTAAGGTGTATGCCCAGGTGTTTGCATCCCCTTTAACTGAACGACAGTTGGTGTCATCGATTGTAAATGGGTTTTCGCCTCAATATAGGTCATACATGACTATGTGTACCAGGCCTTCGTCATTTGTCGAGCTGAAACAGGTCATTATAGAGGCTATGGCGGTGAAACATGCAGATTCCCTTCGTGTAGCTAATGTTCCTCCTCCTTCCTTGATGTCTCGTCCCCCTCCTTCCTTGATGTCTCGTCCCCCGCCTAAGGTTATGTTTCATCCAAGACCCAATATTAAGTGCCACACGTGCGGTGGCGTGGGACATGTCAAGAAGATGTCTCCGAGTAACCAGGTTGTGTATCGCCTATGACGGGATGTTGTGGAGACCAATTCGGATGTTACTTCTAAGGATATTTCTGTGCATGAGAGTTTGGGAAAACCGTGTGAAATTTCTGGTCGCCCTACTAATGAAAATCTTGATAACTCGTTGAAAACTAAATCTTCACGTGCTAATTCTGCTTATGTCGCTGACCTACCTAACCTGTCGGTGAGCAATGTCGTGGCAAGTCAGCCTAATTCTAATCATAATGTGCAACCTGTGGTGCGGGTGTCCTCGTCATCTACTTGTAATCGTTTTAGAGTGAGTAATGATTTTGGAATTTCTCCTGTGGCTGAAGGAATATCCCCGTTTATTGAAATTTGTGTTAATGACGAGCCCGTTTCTGCATTGCTTGATTCTGGTAGTGTCGCATCCCTTATAAGCGAGGACTGGTTTCTATCTATGAAGAGTGTTTGCAAATTTCCTGAGTTAGAGCCTAACAATGAATCTTTTATTTCGGCAAACTGTTCAAACTTAAATATTTTGGGTAGTATGACTGTCAAAATCCATATTCTAAATTTTTCTTGGAAGTTTAAATTTTTTGTTGCCAGAAATCTTTCTTGTTCTGTGGTCATTGGAGCTAATTTCATGTCTCACGTTGGTATGCTTCTTGATTTTGGTGCTCGCAACTTATGGTTTAAGTTTAATCCGCAAAGTAAGTTATCGTTCAACCCGGTTTTATCTTCTCCTGCTGTCAATTCAGTTAGTAAACCTGTGACTATTGAGGATCTCGATCTGGAAAATTTAACGAGTCTTCAAAAGGATGCCATTAAGAGGTTATGTCAGGAGTATAGCGATGTATTTACTGACAAGTTGGGTGTAACCCATTTGATGGAGTACAAGATTGAGCTAACCGATTCTGTGCCGGTGCGTTCCAGCCCGTATCGACTTGCCCCGCCCAAGATGGCTGAACTTCGGAAGATTATCGATAAGATGTTGGAAGAAGGTGTAATCCAACCTTCTATCTCTGCCTACTCATCCCCTGTATTTCTTGTGCCAAAACCTAACGGTGGTTTTCGGCCGGTGGTCGACTATAGGGCTCTTAATCAAAAGGTTGTTTTACAATCCATTCCTTTGCCGGACCTTCATACATGCTTTAGTTGGTTTCGCAACGCGAAGGTGTTCGCGATCCTCGATTTAAATTCTTCTTACTTCCAAATTCCCCTCTCTCCGGAATCCAGGCATGTTACTGCTTTTTCCACTGACTGGAACCTGTTTGAGTATGCCCGTGTCCCGTTTGGCCTATCCACCGGAGCCGCTGTGTTGAGCAGACTTCTGGACAAGGTGTTTTCAGAAATTAAATTCAAGTTAGTGTACCACTACCTTGACGATGTGGTGATCTATTCTGAGTCCTTCGAGGAACACGTTGATCATCTGAAGGTTGTACTTGATCGATTGCGTGACGCTGGCTTTACCGTCAAATTGTCCAAGGTTTCCTTTGCCAAGCCCAAAATTTCCTTCTTGGAACATATTGTTTCCGCATCTGGTATCTCCGTGGACCAGTCTCGTACGCAGGCCATCAGATATTTTAAACCAGCCAAGAACGCCAAGGGTGTTACTCGTTACATTGGTATGGTGAACTTCTTCCGTAAGTTCATCAGTAACTTTGCCGACCGTGCTGCTCCTCTAAATCAATTACGCAAAAAGGCTGTGAAGTTTGAGTGGGGTCCCTCTCAGCAGGCAGCCTTTGAAGATCTTAAGCTTGCGCTCTCTAACGCTCCTGTGTTAGCCATTCCGGATTTTGGGAAGCAGTTCATTGTGCAGACTGATGCGTCTGTTCGTGGTGTTGATTGTGTCCTACTGCAAGAATCTGATCTGGGTAGGCAACCCATTGCATACGCTTCTCGTACCTTAACGGACGCAGAGAGGAAGTATTCCATATACGAACTTGAGGGTTTAGCTGTGTTGTTCGCTCTAGAAAAATTCCGTATGTATCTTGAGCACACTAAGTTTCTCCTTGAGACCGATAACCAAGCCTTGAGCTGGGTCTTAGGGAAACCCCGTAAAACTGGTAGGATTGCCCGATGGGCAACTAGGATTTTTTCATTCCAGTTCACTGTCCACCATATTCGTGGGTCCGAAAATGCGGTGGCTGATTCATTAAGCCGCATGTATGAGGAAACAGCCGAAGAGGAAATTGAAGGATGTGAACCCGTAAACCTTGTATCACCTGTAAATTATGTCAATGTCGTTCTCAGCAATTCCCCTGTGCTTTTTGAAGATGTGAGACGATTCCAGAAAGAAGACCCCTCCTTATCTAGCCTAATTGACCGAATCAATTCTGGTGAAGTGATCAAGCCCTACTCTCTAAAGGATGGTGTATTGTGTTGTTCGTCTCGTCATGACCGTCTACCTAAAATTGTGCTCCCGTCGGTCCTCATTCCGGAAATCTTTCGTTACTATCACGAATCTCCTATTCGTGGCCACCTAGGAGTATTCAAGACCCGAGCTAAGATCAGACAGTTCTTTATTTGGCAAGCTATGGATGGCGACATCAAGAGGCTCATTAGAAATTGTGCTGCATGTAGTAGTAGCAAACCTTCTGTTTCTACTAGGGTTGGCCTGTTGTCATCCGAACTGGCATCTAGACCCATGGAGAGGCTTTTTATCGACCATGTTGGGCCGTTCCCTCGCTCTGGTCGGGGAAACCAATTTGCGCTTGTTTGCACTGACGATTTCACCCGGTTTAGTTGGATTTTCCCCACCAGACAGGCTACGACCAGTTCCGTCATAAAGTGTCTTAATTCCATCTTTTCATCTTTTGGGCCATGTCAGTTCCTGGTATCAGATAATGCCAAGTGCTTTGTATCTCATCAGTTCCGTCAATTCTTATTTGATTATGCTATTTCGCATGTGACCACCACTCCCTATTTTCCTAACCCGTCTCTCGCTGAGCGAGTCAATCGTAATCTCCGTTCTGCTCTGATTGCTTTCCACCACGACGACCATTCCAAGTGGGATTCTAATTTGCATTGGCTCAATTTTGCTTTCAACACCGCCGTGCATGAGAGCACGCAAGCCACCCCTTTTTCGTTAATGTTTTCCTTTATGGCTAATTCTCCGTTGTCCAATCTGTGGAACCTGCACGATCTCCTTCCAGACAGTTTCACGCCCGAGGATATGAGGGCGAACTTCGACAAGGCTAGAGAGAATATTAAGGTATCACATGACCAACTTGCCAAGCGACACAATGCCTGTCGCAAGCCAACTGATTTGGAAATTGGAGATGTTGTGTACGTCCGCAATTTCGAGCCCAAGAGCGTCAGTAATCTAGTTTCAAGCAAGTTGACCCCTCGTTTTAAAGGCCCCTGTTATGTAGAGGCATTCCTGACTCCCGTTACTCTTCTAATTAGAAACCCTAAGGCCAACAAAATTTCCAGAGTGCATCTGTGGCATATTAAACGAGGTGGAGAGGTTTCTAATGAGGAAATGCTACCATAAATTTTGTAAACTGTTTCTGTATAATGTAGAGTATCCCTAACGTTCATTGAAGGCTTCAGGCATCTGTTCCTTCTGGAATTTTGAACTCGATATGAAAACTCTGCTGGGATTCAAACTGTAATTGTTGGGTAATTCCCATTTTATGGTAAATTGTAAAATTGAAACTAAATTTTGATGTTTTCATTGAAGATGCTAACATGTAAGTTGGACTCGGTGGGAGACCTAACCCATGTAATCTTGAAAGATACTTCTAGTCTGTAAAAAGGTAAACTTGTTAATGAAATTTTGTAAGCACGGATCTAGGGCATGGTCAGAAATATTTTCTTCATTTAAATTCAACTTTGTTTCTCTTTTGTAAAATGTAGTAAGAAATTGTAATTTCTGTAATTTTTTTTTTGAAATAAGATTTACTTATGTTTTGTAAATGGCTGCCCACGCGTCGAATGATATCTGGCACATTGCTTCCACCTACTTCGTTTAAGGCTAACTACATTGGACTTATTGAAAAATTTCCCTAACGTGTCTCGGACTATGAAAGCACTGCTGGTGCTGGTGTTCTGCGTTTGTGAAGACTTATGGACACAGTGAAGCGGTTAACTAAGTGGTTTGCGAGGTGATCAATTATCCCTTCACTGATAATCTGACCCTGCACTCTTCCTAACCAAAACGATGCGGTTTCGTCCATCAATTGGAGTTAACTGGTGAACATTATCTTCTGGAAACATGCTTGGTGAATCGACTAGTTCAGGAGTACTGCCTGTGCCTAGGCATATTCGTGAACGGTGTTCACGCTTAAGGGAGGGAGACTGTTACGTGCAAGAGCCCGTCCCAACGTTTTCAAACATGTATCTTCCCTGGATGTGAAATCATGACATTTTGAAACGACCGCCTGGTCGCTTGGTTCCGTTTGTGAACACGAGATGGCAGCTGCTGTCGGACTTCGGGGTTTCTTGACGTGGTTCCTTCTTCACCACTACAGTGTGTTGGTTGTGCCTTATAAACTCATCCTATTCCAGTCATATGTGAAGGCTATTTATTATATTCTACGTCATTAAACAAAGGACTGTGTATTCATGATGCCGCCAAATTATTTACTTAATAAGCACATTGTTGTTTGATCAGGGTGTCTACCGGTAACGAAAGTAACGAAAGTAACGAAAAAGTAACGAATTTTACAAATGGGTAACGAAAGTAACGAAAAAGTAACGAATTTTACAAACGGGTAACGAAAATTTTCTGAAGGCGGGTTGAATCATTTAAACTCGCGCCGGCAGGCTCAGAGATCGCGAGTTTCACGCAAGCGACGCCGTGACTATTGCATATACTAAGCTATATGTCTCCGTGCCCGACCTCAAGGAAATACATACCGAGGATACCTTGAGCGGTATACATCGGTTCAACGTATATTTTCGGCATCAAGAAGTCTTAAGTTTCGTGTGAAATATGTTTCTGTGTTACTGTATTAGGAAACCTGACTTTTCGCGAGACGTTTATTCGCGAATACTTCCGAAACTAAAAAGAAATCTCTCATTTATGTTATTTGGAAACTATGTCAAATTGAAGTCCAGAAATAACGCGAAACAATTTAATGTCGCAATCTTGCGAAATGTTACCGTTTCGAAAAAATGCGAAAAATCTTCGAAATACATACAACTTATTTAAAAAATATGTCAAGTAAATTTGCGACATTCAGTATGGTTAATTCGAAATTCCGTTATAAGTCGATTTTTCCTTCGAACTTTCGTTCCATCGGATATATAATCTAACCGATTATTTCGATAATTTGTTGATAATTCGTGGTTCTCAATCGAAATAAAACTTGCCCTCTTGACGTATTATTCGTGCAATCCTCTCAGAACAATTCGTAATATTCGATACCGTACCTAGTTCGAACGTTTATCCTCCAAAATCGCATCCTGAAGACGGCCGGCTGACGGCACGACTTGCCTGCGGGAATCTCGTCAAACGGACCGAGATCGACGTCAGTTGCGTAGAATCATAGTACCCGTCCCCTATCGTGAACTTGTGACCACGGGGACTGTGGGAATCCTGTTAAAGGTGATTGGGCACCCATCACGGAGCACCCATCACGAAACCTACTTGCCACTTTTCCCATGACCGTGTACTTAAAAGCGTGCGGGGAGCGAGAAGTGCATCAACCCACTTAAAAATGGCAGCCTACGTAGCATCGAAATACTAAATCCTCCTCGTGATCCACCCTGAACTCATGAACTCCCAACCACAGCATAGGGACAAAGGGAATCATGGCGCCGACCGAACAACATGTTCATAACTACGCGTGAATTTTAACCATGCCCAACCTTGAGCTTGCCTCCGCCATTCTATCAGCACAGATAGACAAGCAGACAATCGTTGAACGGCCAGGTGCGGCGACGATTACATAATATCTCGAGGACAACGTAAAACGGCCGAGAGCGGCAGCGATTGCGATACATCGCGATATTTCTCCGCATTCAATGACGAGGACATTACTGTATTCTTGTCAAACGGACAGCAAGTGGCGCCGATTGCGTAATAATGCTATATTTTCTTGTGCC
The DNA here is from genome assembly GCA_946902985.2 of Meconema thalassinum. Taxonomy (NCBI): domain Eukaryota; kingdom Metazoa; phylum Arthropoda; class Insecta; order Orthoptera; family Tettigoniidae; genus Meconema; species Meconema thalassinum. The sequence goes on from OX336397.1 coordinate 153,305,332, forward strand.
CGAACTCAAGGACAATGGAAATCTCGTCGAATGACTAAAAGTGACGCTGATGATTTAAATCGCGATTTTTCTCCGTGTTCTATCGTGAAAACTACGGGAAGTTCACCAAACAAATGAGACCAGCGCCGATCGTGTAACATCTCGATATTTCTCCGCATTTGACTGCGAAGACAGAATTTGGTGACGATCGCGTAACATCGGATACATTTCTTCGCGACCTACCGCGGGGACGAAGGAAATCTCGCCAAATGGTCAAGAGCTGAGCAACCTCTTGGTACCGTAATAATAACAACATATTGTGGACAAGACGACATATTAGCTGAAACAACTCATTGGATATTAAATATCTAGTATATATTTATTATTTTTAAATGTTTATAAAAACATGTGAATTTCATTTAAAAGCGGTTTCGGTGGTGTAGTTGGTAGCATGCTGAACTGCTGTTCCCAATATAGCGGGTTCAAACCCGGCCAAAGTCGTCGGATTTTTTAAAAGCGTTAAAAATCCTTCAGTATGCCTTCCTTCGGAGGGGAAGTAAAGCCGGCGGTCCCATGTCATGGATTTATGGCATGTAAAGGATTCTTCCACAGACAAAACTTGTGTGAAGCTAAATTGTTAGGTTATATTTCGTCAGAACGCTCTATCAAAGTTCCATCGTTCACCACTAGGTATCATTGATATCTGGTTGCAACTTGAAATTGAACGGAACTTGTAGCTCACCCTAAGGGTGTCCGTTGGAAGCAGCTACAGACTCAGACGTGCTGAACATGTCCTCGGACACTCCCGGCACTAAAAGCCATACGATAAATATAAAACTTCTTTAAAAACAGTTCATTGTTGTTTTTCTTCACCGCGTGATGAGCGCCTATGCTTGTAGACCGCAGACGTAACTTGAATTCAAAGGTAACTAAAATTAACTAAAAGGTAACTAAAAGGTACCTAAAAAGTAACTAATTTTTACTTCATCCTTACAGTAGACACCCTGTTGATGTGTCAATCTGTGATTGGACTATTTCCAAATATCTAGCATGCAGCGCGCCTGGCTTCCTTGTTGGCGCCATGTTGTTGTCATCTGTGAGTTTGATATACTGTATTGGACTGAGTGGTCGTGAATTTGATTGTCTATTGAGGCGGGGGCCAGTGGCCCTCGCCTCACCAAGAAATGGTATTAAATTACAAAATATGTGAACCGCAGTGGGTAGGAAGTGAAATCGTCACCCCTGAAGCAAGGTCTACATTTATTTTCGCCGGAATGGAGAAAACTTGTAAATGTTTGGTGTCCGTGGTTGCATGTGCCAGCCGGAACCATGTGGGCAGTTTTCATTATTTAAAATTATTTATTAGTGTTATGTTTGTTTTATCTTTAGTGTCTCTGGAAAAAGGATTATTTAAGGTATGTTAAAAGGTTTTTTTAATTTTATTTGTCTGCATTCACGAGTATGTTTTATTATTCTTTTTTTCTGGCGTCATGGCCTAATTGTATTCACTAATTAGGTGAAAATTTGTTTGTAATTCTGGGGACACGTTTCTAGATTTTTTTTACTTATTTATTTATTTATTTAATGCTCTCTAGGGGTATTTTCCTTTAATTGCGTAATTCACTTTCTTCTCGTAGGTCAGAGGTTGGCCTATATTTTGGTCTTTAGTTTTTTTGGTGTTTGATCCGTGGCTTCCTTTTTCTGTTTCTTTGGGTGTGCGTATTATTGATAAAAGGTTTTTTTTTCTCTTTTATTGTCATTTCTCTCTGGCGGAGCTTCTATTTTAAAAGGTAATTGTTTACCGTAATTCGGCTAGACATGCAGCCGTCTGTTTTTGTGGCCATGTTTGTTTTTGTTTTGCCGAAATGCATTCTGGTCCCGAGTGCATTCTGGTCTTGGAGGGCAGTCTCTTGGCGCCGACCGCGAAACTCAAACGTGTTGTGGTGTTAACTTAATATGTTTTTTATTAACCTTGTTGGTTTAACTTTGTGGTTTTGGTGGATGTTCCTGTGTTTTTCTCCGTCATGCAAATTATGGATTTATTTTCTGATCCAATTTTATTTTGTTAATTTAATTTTAAATTTCTTGTTTTGCATCATGGCCTTGGTCTCTGCATGTCCGGTCGGTATTGCGTCTTACTAAATTATCAAGCCCGTCCTCATTTAATTATGCCTGTAATTTTATTTTTATCTTTGGGTTTTAACATTTTAATTTTAATTTAATTCTTTTCTTTTTTTTTGCTTTGCAAGCAAGCATGTTAAGCCGTCTCTTGCCTATTTTGTAATTTAATGCTGGCTGATGCATGTTCTGTTTTCTGGTGGAGGTGCTCTTTTAACCTTTAACATTAAATTTTTATTTTAAATTTTTAAGCAACCGTTGTGACATTATTTCGTCGGCAGCAGTTCTGTTGGTTATTGGGGGGTGTCTGTAGAATAGCCTGTGCGTTCCCCTTCTCCACCTTCCTTCTACCCCTTTTGGTGCTCTTTTGTTGGGGCATGTCTTCTGGAGGTGATTTTGATGAAGCGAAGCGGACCTCTAAATAAGGTAAGTTGGCCCATCCACCCTGGCCATCCATGTGTCAATTATTATAAAAAAGAATTAAATTAAATTAATTTAATTTATCAAAAAATCAAATAATTATTAAGTAATTATCTCTATAAAAAAATTGTGAAATGCTATTAGCAATGACTAACTCCTAAAGTTGCTCTTTTATGTTTGAAAATCATGAGTAAGTATTACAGTCATCGGGAAATAAAATCAATTATGTTACATGGTGTTGGTTGTCATGGTGTATTATGGATGTATGGTTTCACTGCCCTTGTAAATAGTGTGAAGTCTACTGATGACTAAAGATGTCTTGAACTTGTTAGACCACCGCTTAATGAAATTGGAAAACCCCAACATCATCGTGCTGTCTTTAAGTTGGTGTGTCTGCTGATCTTGGTGTTCATCAAAGCCTATAAGTTTCCCCTCAAATTGTCTAAGCTGACAATCTTGATTGTGTAAAAGCTATCATAGTTTCCCACGAATAAAAGTTTATTGTGTATAAAGAGCTTTCTGGATAATTCAGGTTCCCCAAATACAATTTGACTGTTCGCCACTGCTTTCCAAATGTTGCACATTTTAAGAGACTTGAAATTCAGTTTTATATTAATAGTGTTCTGCTCCTCAATGTTTATTTGAAGGATAATACGAGGCACGCCCATAAAGTAAGTTCCGTTTGGTAATAAAATTAAATTGTGTCCAGATACAGAAACATTATTTATTGCACAACATTCTACACCTCTTAAACTACTTTTCCACATAACTGGCGAACTTTTGCAGGCATTTGTCACAGCGTGGCACAAGTTTTTGGATACCTTCTTCATAGAAGTTTGGCGTCTGTGTCTTCAACCAGTTGGAAACATCTTCTTTCAGCTCGTCGTCATTGTTGAAGTGTTGATCGCCAAGGAAAGACTTGAAATGTGTGAACAGATGAAAGTCGCTAGGAGTGAGGTCAGGGCTGTACGGAGGGTGGTCAAACACGACCCAGTCAAATCTCTGTAGGAGGTTTTTCGTCAAATATGCAGTGTGTGGTAGTGCCTTGTCGTGAAGAATAACAACACTTTTTGACAGCAACCCTCGGCGCTTATTCTGTATTGCACGGCGCAATTTCCTAAGTGTCTCTCAGTAAGCATCTGCGTTGATTGTTTGACCACGCGGTAAGAAATCAATGACTAAGATGCCTTTCCAGTCCCAGAACACTGTGCACGTCATTTTCCGAGGTAGTAAGGTTTGTTTCGGCTTAGCCTTTGCTGGGGATGAAGTGTGCCTCCATTCCATTGATTTTCGCTTACTTTCAGGGGTGACGTAAGAAACCCAAGTTTCATCTCATGTGACTATCTGTGTTAGAAATTCTTCGCCACCTTCATTGTAACGGGTCAAAAACTGAAGTGCACTGCCCATCCGTTTTGTTTTGTGCTGCTCCGTAAGAATCTTTGGTACCCAACGTCGGCAAAGTTTACGAAAGTTCAGTTTTTCGGTAACAATTTCATGAATTAGTGATCGTGAGATTTGGGGAAATTCCATAGCGAGAGCACTAATTGTAAACCTGCGGTTTTCCCGGATCTTGTCATGAATCGCTTGAACCAGTTCTTCTGTAACGAAAGATTGACGCCCACTTCGTTCTTCATCGTGCACTTCACTACGTCTTTCACTGAACTGTCGGATCCATCTTCTTACGGTTGAATCACTCATCGCATTTTGTCCATACACTTCGCAAATTTACTGATAAATTTCAGTTGGTTTCACTTTCCAAGCATTCAGAAAACGAATCACAGATCTGATTACACAAGCGGCGGGATTTTCAATCAACACCGACATTATACGAGTAAACATGCACAACAACGCGTACGTGGCTGACAGCGCTCTCCAAATGGCGCACGTTTCTTCTCCTTGATACAGAGCGTCTACCGCGGATATGCAGAACTGCGCTGCAGCGGAACGTACAACTAGTTGAAGACACAGGCGGCACACGTCTATGTAGAAGGTATACAAAATCTCGTGCCACGCTACGACAAATGCCTGCACCATTTCGGCAGTTATGTGGAAAAGTAGTTTAAGGGTTGTAGAATTTTGTGCAATAAATAATGTTTCTGTATCTGTACAAAATGTAATGTTATTACCAAACGGACCTTTCTTTCTGGACGTACTTCGCATTGTGAATATTGCAGTAATAACTTCTTAATGTGTAAAACCTAGGACTTCACCTAGTATGAGTGCGTTTGTATGTATTGGTTTGTAGTGTTCATTACAGTTTCATCATTAAGCTGCAATTGTTCCTCGTGTTGTGTGATAATGTAAGGAATTGTTCTACTCACATACATCTCCGATTCACTCACACGAATATCACTGAATTTATCGCTAGTTTCAAACACCGTTTGAGCGTTTATTTCAATCGAACACATGTTCACTTGAGCAATCTGAAGCCGCGCGATTTGGAAAAATCATAACCTCTGTGGAAAATATGCTATGTGTTTCCAGCGTAAACTCTCTCCGGAATAGGAACAATCAGTCCGCTGCATAGTACATGTGACCTGCTATCCCCTCCTGTTGCCATGTGGTGTAGTCAGGGGGTAAATTGGGCCTCCGTCACCTCTGACGTATTACGACGTAACACAAATGGCAGTATAACACAGGATATATTTAATTAATATTTGGCTATATGCTATAGTATTCTTCCATTAGTTGATTGGTATCTACTATTATAAATATTCTGCCAATGAATGAAGGTAAAGCTGAAATTAATGATGCCTTGAATAAAGAGTATATTTCATATGATAGAAAAACCCGCATCTCCTTGCCGTGTCCAGCCCGGCTGTTGCTAGGCTATAAGACTTGCTCTCTAGTTGATAATGCACTTGTCCAGTCACGAGCTTATTATCCCGCTGTCTCTGACGTATAAATGAGCGTAACTCAAAATGCGATTTCGGTCACATATTCCCCCCTCCTCGATTTTATATGACAACTGAAGAGAACTTACAACAACATTGTCTTCGTAATAATGTGATGAAATTTAGGATCAACGAAATCTCATTCTACTTTCTTGAAATAACGTCTGAGATTCGCTGAGTTGTCCCTCGGCGTACTTCTTCGTTCTCAAATATTAAATCATCATCCTTAATCCGTAAATTTCCTGGATTTCAACAATATAATCGTGGATCGGAATATTAACAATTAGTTTCATTGTTGTTGTTTTTGTTGCCGAATCGGCGTTGTTTTCTACCTGCTACCCGCTTGTGCTAGGTAGCGCTAGTGTCTCCTCCTGTGGAGCTGACGGTTGAGTATTCCTAAGTTGCTGAATGTATTATTGGCTTTCTTTATGCCTACCATCCAGGTTACTATTCCGTTGCCCTTGATTTTGGTATTGTCTGCCGTTATTGTTCATGTGATAATTGTTATACCTCCTGTTCTGGTACCAGTTGTTCCTGCCATTATCGCGATATCTCGAATAGCTTCTGTTATACGGCGTTTGTCTCTAACTATTGTATCTGTTATTCGGCATTGCTCTGGGATTGAAATCATGGTAGTTTGATTGATAATTTCCATTACTATTTCGTCGATCATAATCCCTCGGTGTTTTCTCTTCTCTATTAGTGGACCTATCCGTCTGAGATGTTCTGTCCCTGACTACGGCGTTGATTTCACGGTTTTCTCTTCTATCGGACCTACTGTTCTGAAGACTACTTGTATGATTTATTCGCCTGAGAATCTCCTCACAATCTTGTGGTGTCTCTACTCCGGATGTTATCAACATGCCCTGGATCTCTATAGGAAATTTTCTCGTGATTGATCTCAATAATTCCCCTCGTGATAATAGTGGAGTCAAAAATTGTAATTTGGCGAGCTGTGTAGAGAAATACCCTGCGTACTTCGTTGGGTGAGATGTGGAGTATTTCCTAGAATACATGTCTGCCCTGACATCTAATTGTTTCTCCGGACTCCAGAATCGGTTTATAAATGCGTGACTAAAGTCGTCCATATTCATAAACGAGTCTCGGAATGCTCTAAACCAGCTTAGTGAAATTCCTTCTAACGATCTTTCGACTATTCTTAGCTCTCCTTACTTAGAAACTAGATTTTCATCCATGTATTCACGAAGGTCCCTTAGAAATTCCATAGGAGTAAGGTTATTTCCCCCATTGAATTGTCTAGGTCTATCATCAATGTTACGGATAATCGTAACATGTCCGGGTGTGGTTGAATTTACTTGAGTAGTATTCATTTCTAAGCCCGAAGATAAATTATGGCTATTGGATGGCGTTGATGTTTCCATTATTTCTCGACTATTATCCGCATTAACTTTCATGTTGCTCAGTTATGATTCAAGTTTCGAAATGCGCATAGTCGTCATACTGTGTTCTAGCTTCAACTTTTCCTCCGTCTCTAAAGATGTTACCACCACGCTGCCCTTCACGTGTGTTTCCAACTCCTTACGCATGTCCACAAATTTATTGTCACATTTACCAGTAAGTTGATCAATTTGTTTCTTGACCCCATCTAATTCTCCAGTGTTAGGGTTTATTGCTAAGCGTAATTCCGCAACTGTTTCTGCGCTTGATTCTTTATTTCTTGTTAGATGCACCACCAAGTCTTTACTTAATCCATCCAAGTTATCATTCAATTTCTTTTCTAATGCTCCCAGATTGTCGATGAGTTGCGTTTTGATAGCATTAATTTGTCCTGACACATGACCGTGTAATTCGTTTCACAGAGTTTTGAATTTATGCGTCCAACTGGTATCACAAGAGTCTAATTTCTTATCAAGAGCTGCATTGCATTTCTCAAAATCTACCTTTACTTCCGAAATCTGCGATTGCAAGTGAATTTCGAGATTTTTAACATCGGTAGTTAACGCATTAGTTTCAAGTGATATACCCTGAATCTCTGATTTAAGATTAATGATCGATAAATTAATCCCTCCTATATCAGTAATAACCTTTAAAAATCGGCTGACAGATTCGATACTTTATTTTTCAGTTTTTTCGTTTCACCTTTTACTTCATCTAAACTATCCTTTATTTCCTCATTAAATTCCTCTGCTTTTTCAGTTAAGGTGTTCAAATCATTAGTTACAATTTGCAAATCATTAGTTAAAGTTTGCAAATTAGCATTTGAAGTTTGCACATCATTAGTTAAAGTTTGCGACTTATCAGTTAGTTAATCCTTATTAGCTGTTAAATTAGTATTAAGCTGCTACTTATCATCAGGCATTTGTTGTTGCAACTTATTAAATTCAGCTTGGACATGAGTTAAGAAACCTCTTAAATCCTCTGGCACTTCGTAAGGCATATCAAAAATACTTAAAATAGGGAAAACTTACAAACTAGATGACCAACCAAGACCATGAGACTAGAAATATTTTTCCTGATTTTCAAACATATTTAACGTCTAATAAACAGAGCACATTCATCCACTAAACTCACTCTGATGAATGGAAAAGAGCAAAAAAATTAATCATAAACAACATCGTGCATCTATAATTATTTTTCATCATAGTGAGCTTATAGAAATATCAATTGTCCTGACATTTACTTTACGATTAAATGCAAAACTAAGTGAAATATCATCATTCTAAACTGAATTAAAAATCCTTGCTGAATAATACTCTCAGATATCAGAACACCTCTGACTACCTAACTGTCCCATTTTATTGCCTAAATAACAATCGGTTCGATCACTCTCAATTCAAAACCACTATGTTGTGCACAAATAAAATATCCATTCATCAGTACGATTCTCTTTGTTCGTAACATTAATGTCAGATATCAGAAGGAAATTGACTCCCAAAGGTACGAATTTCTCTGTTCGAGGCCTTACAGGTTGGGCGCCACGTTGACCTTATGTACCCGTTTCCCAGACCTCACGTCGGCACGGAAATCAAACGTGATGTCCAAGAAATGGTACATGGTCGTTACAAAAAACATTAGGAGTCCGTAAAAACTACCAAACTACCAAAAACAACTGAGAACACGGGCAGGCAAGAGATCTAATGTCTCGGGTCGTTCAACGGGATAGGTGAGAAAGGTTGCCTCAGAGATATATATATATATCTAATAAAATAGGATAGCATCATTCAATCAGGAAATGGAACAAGCTGCAGGAATAGTTTTAGATAACTAAGATAAAATGGTCTCTCTTTATTTAAGAGCAGACGAACACAAATAAATATACCCTCCTAAAATCGAATTGGTTCAATCTTATGGTGGGATCATGGATCCAAGAGTCCTAAACTACCAATTCGACCTTCCTATTTAACTTGGGGTAATGTGATGTGAAATAAAGTTCCAGTGTTCTCGGTAATATTTTGAATATTGCAGTCATAACTTCTTAATGTGTCAAACCGAGGACTTCACCTAGTATGAGTGCGTTTGTATGTATTGGTTTGTAGTAGTCATTACAGTTTCATCATGAAACTGTAATTGTTCTTCGTGTTGTGTGATAATGTAAGGAATTGTTCTACTCACATACATCTCCGATTCACTCACACGAATATCACTGAATTTATCGCTAGTTTCAAACACCGTTTGAGCGTTTATTTCAATCGAACACATGTTCACTTAAGCAATCTGAAGCCGCGCGATTTGGAAAAATCATAACCTCTGTGGAAAATATGCTATGTGTTTCCAGCGTAAACTCTCTCCGGAATAGGAACAATCAGTCCTCTGCATAGTACATGTGACCTGCTATCCCCTCATGGTGCCATGTGGTGTAGTCAGGGGGTAAATTGGGCCTCCGTCTCCTCTGACGTATTACGACGTAACACAAATGGCAGTATAACACAGGATATATTTAATTAATATTTGGCTATATGCTATATTATTCATCCATTAGTTGATTTGTATCTACTATTATAAATATTCTGCCAATGAATGAAGGTAAAGCTGAAATTAATGATGCGTTGAATAAAGAGTATATTTCATATGATAGAAAACCCCGCATCTCCTTGCCGTGTCCAGCCCGGCTGTTGCTAGGCTATAAGACTTGCTCTCTAGTTGATAATGCACTTGTCCAGTCACGAGCTTATTATCCCGCTGTCTCTGACGTATAAATGAGCGTAACTCAAAATGCGATTTCGGTCACATATTCCCCTCTCCTCGATTTTATATGACAACTGAAGAGAACTTACAACAACATTGTCTTCGTAATAATGTGATGAAATTTAGGATCAACGAAATCTCATTCTACTTTCTTGAAATAACGTCTGAGATTCGCTGAGTTGTCCCTTGGCGTACTTCTTCGTTCTCAAATATTAAATCATCATCCTTAATCGGTAAATTTCATGGATTTCAACAATATAATCGTGGATCGGAATATTAACAATTAGTTTTATTGTTGTTGTTTTTGTTGCCGAATCGGCGTTGTTTTCTACCTGCTACCCGCTTGTGCTAGGTAGCGCTAGTGTCTCCTCCTGTGGAGCTGACGGTTGAGTATTCCTAAGTTGCTGAATGTATTCTTGGCTTTCTTTATGCCTACCATCCAGGTTACTATTCCGTTGCCCTTGATTTTGGTATTGTCTGCCGTTATTGTTCATGTGATAATTGTTATACCTCCTGTTCTGGTACCAGTTGTTCCTGCCATTATCGCGATATCTCGAATAGCTTCTGTTATACGGCGTTTGTCTCTAACTATTGTATCTGTTATTCGGCATTGCTCTGGGATTGAAATCATGGTAATTTGATTGATAATTTCCATTACTATTTCGTCGATCATAATCCCTCGGTGTTTTCTCTTCTCTATTAGTGGACCTATCCGTCTGAGATGTTCTGTCCCTGACTACGGCGTTGATTTCACGGTTTTCTCTTCTATCGGACCTACTGTTCTGAAGACTACTTGTATGATTTATTCGCCTGAGAATCTCCTCACAATCTTGTAGTGTCTCTACTCCGGATGTTATCAACATGCCCTGGATCTCTATAGGAAATTTTCTCGTGATTGATCTCAATAATTCCCCTCGTGATAATAGTGGAGTCAAAAATTGTAATTTGGCGAGCTGTGTAGAGAAATACCCTGCATACTTCGTTGGGTGAGATGTGGAGTATTTCCTAGAATACATGTCTGCCCTGACATCTAATTGTTTCTCCGGACTCCAGAATCGGTTTATAAATGCGTGTCTAAAGTCGTCCATATTCATAAACGAGTCTCGGAATGCTCTAAACCAGCTTAGTGAAATTCCTTCTAACGATCTTTCGACTATTCTTAGCTCTCCTTACTTAGAAACTAGATTTTCATCCATGTATTCACGAAGGTCCCTTAGAAATTCCATAGGAGTAAGGTTATTTCCCCCATTGAATTGTCTAGGTCTATCATCAATGTTACGGATAATCGTAACATGTCCGGGTGTGGTTGAATTTACTTGAGTAGTATTCATTTCTAAGCCCGAAGATAAATTATGGCTATTGGATGGCGTTGATGTTTCCATTATTTCTCGACTATTATCCGCATTAACTTTCACGTTGCTCAGTTATGATTCAAGTTTCGAAATGCGCATAGTCGTCATACTGTGTTCTAGCTTCAACTTTTCCTCCGTCTCTAAAGATGTTACCACCACGCTGCCCTTCACGTGTGTTTCCAACTCCTTACGCATGTCCACAAATTTATTGTCACATTTACCAGTAAGTTGATCAATTTGTTTCTTGACCCCATCTAATTCTCCAGTGTTAGGGTTTATTGCTAAGCGTAATTCCGCAACTGTTTCTGCGCTTGATTCTTTATTTCTTGTTAGATGCACCACCAAGTCTTTACTTAATCCATCCAAGTTATCATTCAATTTCTTTTCTAATGCTCCCAGATTGTCGATGAGTTGCGTTTTGATAGCATTAATTTGTCCTGACACATGACCGTGTAATTCGTTTCACAGAGTTTTGAAATTATGCGTCCAACTGGTATCACAAGAGTCTAATTTCTTATCAAGAGCTGCATTGCATTTCTCAAAATCTACCTTTACTTCCGAAATCTGCGATTGCAAGCGAATTTCGAGATTTTTAACATCGGTAGTTAACGCATTAGTTTCAAGTGATATACCCTGAATCTCTGATTTAAGATTAATGATCGATAAATTAATTCCTCCTATATCAGTAATAACCTTTAATACATCGGCTGACAGATTCGATACTTTATTTTTCAGTTTTTTCATTTCACCGTTTACTTCATCTAAACTATCCTGTATTTCCTCATTAAATTCCTCAGCTTTTTCAGTTAAGGTGTTCAAATTATTAGTTACAATTTGCAAATCATTAGTTAAAGTTTGCAAATTAGCATTTGAAGTTTGCACATCATTAGTTAAAGTTTGCAACTTATCAGTTAGTTAATCCTTATAAGCTGTTAAATTAGTATTAAGCTGCTACTTATCATCAGGCATTTGTTGTTGCAACTTATTAAATTCAGCTTGGACATGAGTTAAGAAACCTCTTAAATCCTCTGGCACTTCGTAAGGCATATCAAAAATACTTAAAATAGGGAAAACTTACAAACTAGATGACCAACCAAGACCATGAGACTAGGAATATTTTTCCTGATTTTCAAACATATTTAACGTCTAATAAACAGAGCACATTCATCCACTAAACTCACTCTGATGAATGGAAAAGAGCAAAGAAATTAATCATAAACAACATCGTGCATCTATAATTATTTTTCATCATAGTGAGCTTATAGAAATATCAATTGTCCTGACATTTACTTTACGATTAAATGCAAAACTAAGTGAAATACACACATCAAAAAAAGTTTTGCATCACCTCGGTTCCCAGATCTCCGGCATATAGACGTTGAATGTGTATATTGTATCAAAGATACAGTCCCTTTGACTGTTCATAGATGTCACTAAAACTGCTCAAAGATGTAAACAACCATGCATGAGCAGGGCCTATTAGACGGAGGGGGTACGACAGCCGATCAGTTCCAGTCATTCCACCAGGACGAAGGTACGCTGCTCATGTTGTCTGTAGTTCTACCATGCCTAGAAGGTCAATACCGCAGTTCGATCGCGTCCGCATTGTTACTTTGTGTCAAGAAGGGCTCTCAACAAGGGAAGTTTCCAGGCGTCTCAGAGTGAACCAAAGCGATGTTGTTCGGACATGGAGGAGGTACAGAGATACAGGAACTGTCGATGACAGGCCTCGCTCAGGCCGCCCAAGGGCTACTACTGTAGTGGATGACCGCTACTTACGGATTGCCGCTCGGAGGAACCCTGACAGCAATGCCACCATGTTGAATAATGCGTTTCGTTCAGCCACAGGACGTCGTGTTTCAACTCAAACTGTGCGCAATAGGCTGCATGATGCGCAACTTCACTCCCGACGTCCATGGCGAGGTCCAGCTTTGCAACCCCGACACGATGCAGCGCGGAACAGATGGGCCAAACAACATGCTGAATGGACCCCACAGAATTGGCATCACGTTCTCTTCACCGATGAGTGTCGCATATGCCTTCAACCAGACAATCGTCGGAGACGTGTTTGGAGGCACCCTGGTCAGGCTGAACGTCTTAGACACACTGTCCAGCGAGTGCAGCAAGGTGGTGGTTCCCTGATGTTTTGGGGTGGCATTATGTGGGGCCGACGTACGCCACTGGTGGTCATGGAAGGCTCCGAAACGGCTTTACGATACCTGAATGACATCCTCCGACCCATAGTGCACCCATATCGGCAGAATATTGGAGAGGCATTTGTCTTCATGGACGACAATTCTCGACCTCATCGTGCACATCTTGTGAATGCGTTCCTTCAAGATAACGACATCGCTCGACTACAGTGGCCAGCATGTTCGTCAGACATGAACCCTATCGAACATGCTTGGGATATGTTGAAAAGGGCTGTTTATGGACGTCTTGACCCACCAACCACTCTGAGAGATTTACGCCGGATTGTCGTTGAGGAGTGGGACAATTTGGACCAACAGTGTCTTGATGAACTTGTGGATAGTATGCCACGACGAATACAGGCATGCATCAATGCAAGAGGACGTGCTACTGGGTATTAGAGGTAGTGGTGTGTACTGCAATCTGGACCACAAATGCTGAAAGTCTAGCTGTATGATGGTACAACATGCAATGTGTGGGTCTCATGAGCAATAAAACGAGCTGAAATGTTGTTTGTGTTGATCTCTATTCCCTTTGTATTTAAAGGTTCCGGAACTCTTGGAACCGAGGTGATGCAAAACTTTTTTTGATGTGTGTATCATCATTCTAAACTGAATTAAAAATCCTTGCTGAATAATACTCTCAGATATCAGAACACCTCTGACTACCTAACTGTCCCATTTTATTGCCTAAATAACAATCGGTTCGATCACTCTCAATTCAAAACCACTATGTTATGCACAAATAAAATATCCATTCATCAGTACGATTCTCTTTGTTCGTAACATTAATGTCAGATATCAGAAGGAAATCGACTCCCAAAGGTACGAATTTCTCTGTTCGAGGCCTTACAGGTTGGGCGCCACGTTGACCTTATGTACCCGTTTCCCAGACCTCACGTCGGCACGGAAATCAAACGTGATGTCCAAGAAATGGTACATGGTCGTTACAAAAAACATTAGGAGTCCGTAAAAACTACCAAACTACCAAAAACAACTGAGAACACGGGCAGGCAAGAGATCTAATGTCTCGGGTCGTTCAACGGGATAGGTGAGAAAGGTTGCCTCAGATATATATATCTAATAAAATAGGATAGCATCATTCAATCAGGAAATGGAACAAGCTGCAGGAATAGTTTTAGATAACTAAGATAAAATGGTCTCTCTTTATGTAAGAGCAGACGAACACAAATAAATATACCCTCCTAAAATCGAATTGGTTCAATCTTATGGTGGGATCATGGATCCAAGAGTCCTAAACTACCAATTCGACCTTCCTATTTAACTTGGGGTAATGTGATGTGAAATAAAGTTCCAGTGTTCTCGGTAATATTGTGAATATTGCAGTCATAACTTCTTAATGTGTCAAACCGAGGACTTCACCTAGTATGAGTGCGTTTGTATGTATTGGTTTGTAGTAGTCATTACAGTTTCATCATGAAACTGTAATTGTTCCTCGTGTTGTGTGATAATGTAAGGAATTGTTCTACTCACATACATCTCCGATTCACTCACACGAATATCACTGAATTTATCGCTAGTTTCAAACACCGTTTGAGCGTTTATTTCAATCGAACACATGTTCACTTAAGCAATCTGAAGCCGCGCGATTTGGAAAAATCATAACCTCTGTGGAAAATATGCTATGTGTTTCCAGCGTAAACTCTCTCCGGAATAGGAACAATCAGTCCGCTGCATAGTACATGTGACCTGCTATCCCCTCCTGTTGCCATGTGGTGTAGTCAGGGGGTAAATTGGGCCTCCGTCTCCTCTGACGTATTACGACGTAACACAAATGGCAGTATAACCCAGGATATATTTAATTAATATTTGGCTATATGCTATAGTATTCATCCATTAGTTGATTGGTATCTACTAATATAAATATTCTGCCAATGCATGAAGGTAAAGCTGAAATTAATGATGCGTTGAATAAATAGTATATTTCATATGATAGAAAAACCCGCATCTCCTTGCCGTGTCCAGCCCGTCTGTTGCTAGGCCATAAGACTTGCTCTCAAGTTGATAATGTACTTGTCCAGTCACGAGCTTATGATCCCGCTGTCTCTGACGAATAAATGAGCGTAACTCAAAATGCGATTTCGGTCACATATTCCCCTTTCCTCGATTTTATATGAGAAATGAAGAGAACTTATAACAACATTGTCTTCGTAATAATGTGATGAAATTTAGGATCAACGAAATCTCATTCTACTTTCTTGAAATAACGTCTGAGATTCGCTGAGTTGTCCCTCGGCTTACTTCTTCGTTCTCAAATATTAAATCATCATCCTTAATCCGTAAATTTCCTGGATTTCTACAATATAATCTTGGATCGGAATATTAACAATTAGTTTCATTGTTGTTGTTGTTGTTTTTGTTGCCGAATCGGCGTTGTATTATACCTGCTACCCGCTTGTGCTTGGTAGCGCTAGTGTCTCCTCCTGTTGAGCTGACGGTTGAGTATTCCTAAGTTGCTGAATGTATTCTTGGCTTTCTTTATGCCTAACATCCAGGTTACAATTCCGTTGCCCTTGATTTTGGTATTGTCTGCCGTTATTGTTCTTGTGATAATTGTTATACCTCCTGTTCTGGTACCAGTTGTTCCTGCCATTATCGCGATATCTCGAATAGCTTCTGTTATACGGCGTTTGTCTCTAATTATTGTATCTGTTATTCGGCATTGCTCTGGGATTGAATTCATGGTAGTTTGATCGATAATTTCCATTACTATTCCTTCGATCATAATCCCTCGGTGTTTTCTCTTCTCTATTAGTGGACCTATCCGTCTGAGATGTTCTGTCCCTGACTACGGCGTTGATTTCACGGTTTTCTCTTCTATCGGACCTACTGTTCTGAAGACTACTTGTATGATTTATTCGCCTGAGAATCTCCTCACAATCTTGTAGTGTCTCTACTCCGGATGTTATCAACATGCCCTGGATCTCTATAGGAAATTGTCTCGTGATTGATCACAATAATTCCCCTCGTGATAATAGTGGATTCAAAACTTGTAATTTGGCGAGCTTTGTAGTGAAATACCCTGCATACTTCGTTTGGTGAGATGTGGCGTATTTCCTAGAATACATGTCTGCCCTGACATCTAATTGTTTATCCGGACACCAGAATCGGTTTATAAATGTGTGACTAAAGTGGTCCATATTCATAAACGAGTCTCGGAATGCTCTAAACCAGTTAGTGGAATTCTTTGTAACGATCTTTCGACTATTCTTAGCTCTCCTTACTTAGAAACTAGATTTTCATCCATGTATTCACGAAGATCCCTTAGAAATTCCATAGGAGTAAGGTTATTTCGCCCATTGAATTGTCTAGGTCTATCATCAATGTTACGGATAATCGTAACATGTCCGGGTGTGGTTGAATTTACTTCAGTAGTATTCATTTCTAAGCCCCAAGATGAATTATGGTTATTGGATAACGATGTTTCCATTATTTCTCGACTCTTATCCGCATTAACTTTCACGTTGCTCAGTTCTGATTCAAGTTTCGAAATGCGCATAGTCGTCACACTGTGTTCTAGCTTCAACTTTTCCTCCGTCTCTAAAGATGTTACCACCGCGCTGCCCTTCACGTGTGTTTCCAACTCCTTACGCATGTCCACAAATTTATTGTCACATTTACCAGTAAGTTGATCAATTTGTTTCTTGACCCCATCTAACTCTCCAGTGTTAGGGTTTATTGCTAAGCGTAATTCCGCAACTGTTTCTGCGCTCGATTCTTTATTTCTTGTTAGATGCACCACCAAGTCTTTACTTAATCCATCCAAGTTATCATTCAATTTCTTTTCTAATGCTCCCAGATTGTCGATGAATTGCGTTTTGATAGCATTAATTTGTCCTGACACATGACCGTGTAATTCGTTTCACAGAGTTTTGAAATTATGCGTCCATCTGGTATCACAAGAGTCTAATTTCTTATCAAGAGCTGCATTGCATTTCTCAAAATCTACCTTTACTTCCGAAATCTGCGATTGCAAGTGAATTTCGAGATTTTTAACATCGGTAGTTAACGCATTAGTTTCAAGTGATATACCCTGAATCTCTGATTTAAGATTAATGATCGATAAATTAATTCCTCCTATATCAGTAATAACCTTTAATACATCGGCTGACAGATTCGATACTTTATTTTTCAGTTTTTTCATTTCACCGTTTACTTCATCTAAACTATCCTGTATTTCCTCATTAAATTCCTCAGCTTTTTCAGTTAAGGTGTTCAAATTATTAGTTACAATTTGCAAATCATTAGTTAAAGTTTGCAAATTAGCATTTGAAGTTTGCACATCATTAGTTAAAGTTTGCAACTTATCAGTTAATTAATCCTTATTAGCTGTTAAATTATTATTAAGCTGCTGCTTATCATCAGACATTTGTTGTTGCAACTTATTAAATTCAGCTTGGACTTGAGTTAAGAAACCTCTTAAATCATCTGGCACTTCGTAAGGCATATCAAAAATACTTAAAAAATAGGGAAAACCTACAAACTAGGTGACCAACCAAGACCATGAGATTAGAAATATTTTTCCTCATTTTCAAACATATTTAACGTCTAATAAACAGAGCACATTCATCCACTAACCTCACTCTGATGAATGGAAAAGAGCAAAAAAAATTAATCATAAACAACATCGTGCATCTATAATTATTTTTCATCATTGTGAGCTTATAGAAATCTCAATTGTCCTGACATTTACTTTACGATTAAATGCAAAACTAAGTGAAATATCATCATTCTAAACTGAATTAAAAATCCTTGCTGAATAATACTCTCAGATATCAGAACACCTCTGACTACCTAACTGTCCCATTTTATTGCCTATATAACAATCGATTCGATCACTCTCAATTCAAAACCACTATGTTATGCACAAATAAAATATCCATTCATCAGTACGATTCTCTTTGTTCGTAACTTTAATGTCAGATATCAGTAGGAAATTGACTCGCAAAGGTACGAATTTCTCTGTTCGAGGCCTTACAGGTTGGGCGCCACGTTGACCTTATGTACCCGTTTCCCAGAACTCACGTCGGCACGGAAATCAAACGTGATGTCCAAGAAATGGTACATGGTCGTTACAAAAAAATTAGGAGTCCGTAAAATATATATATATATATCCGGAAAAACTACCAAGAACAACTGAGAACACGGGCAGGCAAGAGATCTAATGTCTCGGGTCGTTCAGCGGGATAGGTGAGAAAGGTTGCCTCAGATATATATCAAATAAAATAGGATAGCATCATTCAATCAGGAAATTGAACAAGGTGCAGGAATAGTTTTAGATAACTAAGATAAAATGGTCTCTCTTTATTTAAGAGCAGACGAACACAAATTAATATACCCTCCTAAAATCGAATTGGTTCAATCTTATGGTGGGATCATGGATCCAAGAGTCCTAACTACCAATTCGACCTTCCTATTTAACTTGGGGTAATGTGATGTGAAATAAAGTTCCAGTGTTCTCGGTAATATTGTGAATATTGCAGTCATAACTTCTTAATGTGTCAAACCGAGGACTTCACCTAGTATGAGTGTGTTTGTATGTATTGGTTTGTAGTGGTCATTACAGTTTCATCATGAAACTGTAATTGTTCCTCGTGTTGTGTAATAATGTAAGGAATTGTTCTACTCACATACATCTCCGGTTCACTCACACGAATATCACTGAATTTATCGCTAGTTTCAAACACCGTTTGAGCGTTTATTTCAATCGAACACATGTTCACTTAAGCAATCTGAAGCCGCGCAATTTGGAAAAATCATAACCTCGGTTAAAAATAGGCTATGTGTTTCCAGCGTGAACTCTCTCCGGAATAGGAACAATCGGTCCGCTGCATAGTACAAGTGACCAGCTATCCCCTCCTGTTATCATGTGGTGTAGTCAGGGGGTGAATAGGGCCTCCCTCTCCTCTGAAGTTTTACGACGTAACACAAATGACAGTATAACACAGGAGATATTTAATTAATATTCGGCTATACGTTATAGTATTCATCCATTAGTTCATTGGTATCTTCTATTATATATATTCTGCCAATGCATGAAGGTAAAGCGGAAATTAATGATGCGTTGAATGAAGAGTATATTTCATATGTTAAGAAAACCCGCATCTTCTTGCCGTGTCTAGCCCGGCTGTTGCTAGGCTATAAGACTTTCTCTCTAGTTGATAATGCACTTGTCCACTCACGAGCCTATGATCGCGCTGTCTCTGACGTATAAATGAGCGTAACTCAAAATGCGATTTCGGTCACAGTACATCAATTGATACATTCTCTTTGAATGTTATTTCGTGGGGTTTGGTACACATCCAAACGATATGTTGTGTGAAAGTTTTAGGGAGAGGGGTTTTTAAACAACAAACTGAAAATTTCCGGAATTTTTAGAGAACAGTTTTGTTCACATCCAATAGATATGTTCTGGCAATGTTAATTGTTGACGGCGTTTGCGTTCATCCATATGATATGATTTGGAATGTTTTAGAGTTAAAGTCTTCACGCATCCACTTACCAAGCTTTGTGTATGCCCTTACGCACATTTTTTGTTCTCTGAAATGATTTAGTTCTTATGATAGCATATTCTGTGAAGAGTATAGTGTTGATATTGACTGACTATGTCTTCGTATAATAAGTCACATCTATCTAAGAAATTTATCCAGCATTAAGGATATGACTCATTCTAAAATTGAAGAGTAGCTAACTACCACATTACAGCACATTCAGCTTGTAATGCAAGCACATCAGTGAGCTGTTTTATGCAATTAGCTGCAATTGTAATACACTAATGTCTCAAAGTTAAGCATAATATTATACAAGGCTATACCGCCTGATAGGAACGTTAGACGGATTGCTGAACAAAAGGAAGCTGAATCACACACCATCCATATGCCATACATCATGTCCCAACAACCAGTGTTAGAAAGGTTCTGATAGCTAAGGTACACCTTTGACAACAACCAACAAACCATGGGAATGTCTTCCACAAAAAAATATACTTTTAATAGGGTGTATGGTTACCCCTAAAGACCACACATGCTTTGCAACGACGTGGCATGCTGTCTACCAGATGGTCCAAGAGCTCATTTGGCAAACTATCCCATTCCTGTGAAAGGGCAATGCGAAGGTCTTGGAGAGTCCATGGTGGAGGCTGACGGGATGCAATTCGCCTCCCCAATGCATCCCAGCTATGTTCTATAGGATTGAGATCCGCAGACATCGCTGGCCAGTCAATGCAATGAATGTCTTCCCCAGCCAGAAATTCATCCACCAGAGCAGTGCAGTGCGGATGGTCGTTATTGTCCATTAAGGTTAAGTCTGGACCATTCCATTCTCTGAAGAGTCGAACATGTATCTCCGAACGTTCACAGTGCTTTTTGACCACCCATGATGATGATGATGTGCAGGTCTGAACGGCCATTCAACATGATGCCGCCCCACGCCATGACGCCACCACCAACATACTGGTTCCGTTTCACCATGTTCCTGTGGTTGTATCGGCAACGCTGTTCTCTCCAGATTAATGTGCGACGGCTGTCGTTCTGCAAACTGCAGCGGGATTCATCTGTGCCTCCAATCATTCATGGTCCTGTTTCGACGTTGACTGCTCCACAGTAAACGGGCCTGTCTCTGTGCTGGGGTGAGCGGGACGCACACCGCTGGACGTCTGGCAAACAGCCCTGCGGTTCTGAGCCTCCGCTGCAACCTTTGAGACCTTTGCAGGTGCACTCCGATTTCGTCGGACGGTTAAGGCCAGATGTCAGTCATGCTGTGGGGTGGTTACTCCTGGTCGACCTGGTAATGGCCTACGACTAACATCTCCTGTGTCTCTAAATCGTCTCCAAAGCCTGTAAATGACACTTTGTGGCATGTTCAAGGATACGGCGACTTAGGTCTGTGTCTGGATTGTTTCCATGTGGCCCAGAATTCTACCCAGCAAAACGGGGTCCAAATGGCGTCGTTGTGCCAGTATGTTGTCACGTTCACAATGAGGCTACACTCCGCACATTATAACAGGGCAAACACGACTGAGGGAATATGACGCACAGGCACTGGCTGTATTTACCTTGCGTTTACGCCGCTAGTGAACGCAGACAATTCTCCTTTTCTGTACGGAGCGAACACGTAGGGTTAGTAAGTGCATATGTCGTGCAATTAGCGGTATATTTCCTGTTGCCCTGGTTATTCGTAACTTATGCTTTACTTTTGGGCACGAGTGTACTAATAGACAGCCTAAGACCTATTTTACTAAAAATATTGCTTTTAGTGGCAGTAATTAACGCTGGCATTAAGAAATCTTGAGGGTTTTTGGTATTGAGGAATGCGATTAAGGGAGAATTGGAGATAAAGGCTGAAGGTCCGGAGGGGACACGACAAATTAATTTCTTTACAACGAAGATTGAAGCCTTTTACTATCTGCATGACATGCAAGTTGAGAACATCTATCAAATTATGCCATAAACCCGTCGGCCAATCACCGACTCTTTGGAAAATGAGGGGCATAAAGATGGCATGCAACTGCGTTTTTTGCGATGATCGAATGTTTACAGTAACACGTTTAACAAGTGTTAGACTCGATTATGTTCTAAGATAAAGGAATAACGGCATTTGTTTTCTTTACGACTGAAAAAGGAAATATTTACATTTGGTGGCAGAAAATATAACAATTTAATCATAGGATAAATGACAAAGATGTGGATATAAAATTATGAAACGGATGAAATAAAAGAAGATACATATGAAAATTCAATAAACGGACTTATCTTGATTGATTGCAAACATTGTGCAATTCAGTAGACCAAAGCATCATTTAAAATTAATTAATATGATTATTTCCTGAGAAACAAGTCTTTAAATCAGCACTAATATATATTTATATCACTTAAACGTAGTGTTTTAAACTCTGACCCTAATCATTATATGGCGAGGGTATCTGAAATACGAGGGAGCTACCAACTAAGTGATGACAGCCTAATAGCAGTCCAGGAGTGACATCACTAAGGAGAGCCATCCCCTCACAGTCTGTTTGGGTACGTAGGAGCCCTAATCTGAGTGATATTAGCATAAGACACCCCAAAGCCAAATTCTCTAAGAGGAACCCACTGCTGTCTGCATGGGGGTCTATGAGCTCTAGACTGGTATTGACGTAATGACGCTCCATGTGTGTCACTGCCTCTAAGAGGAACCATCTGTTCACAGTCTGGGTAGATACCAAGTTTCTCTTGTCCCCCTGATATCAGCTTAATAACAATCCAGTGTGAAAATACCTCTAATAAGAACCATCTTCTCACAGTTTGGTAGCTACATAGGAGCTCTAAACTGAAGGAAGTTAGCTTGAAGACACCTCAGGTGTGTCAGTACTTCTACGAGGAACTATCCGACCTCAGTCTGGGTTGGTATCTAGGTGCTCTAAACTGAGAGATGTTAGCTTAGTGACACAGCAGGCGTGTCAACATCATTAAGGTGAACTGCTACTGACTGTCATGATAGGTAACAAGGAGCTCTATTCTGAATTATATTAGCTTTAACACACTCCAGTGTGTCAATATCTCTATGATTAATCATCAATACCCTTAAAGAACCATCTGCTATCAATTCTTAAATGAATTATATGTGCTTAGTGACGCTCCGAATGTGTCAGTACACCTAACGGGAAGTATCTGGTTACAGTCTGGGTGGTACCTAGGTGCTTTGAGTTTCTATTTCAACTGGTGGTTTACCCTAGGAAAACAAAACAACTAGTTTTTGTATAAAGTATTGAGTATATTTTTAGCTGATATGTTAAAACAACCAATTACACAAATCCCATCCGACAAAGTTGTCGATTATTTTTGATAAACAATATATCCAAGTTTCCGAGAAATTGCGAGTGTTGATCCTGTGTTACTCATGATGCTCAAGGGGAATGGGGGTCTCCGAGTTCATTAGTAGAAGTTCGTATGCTGACAAGTCTGTTCCTTATGCTATACGAATAGCTTAGCGTATGGAAAGAAAAGTGTAGGATCTTCAAGAGTTATCGTGGATCGTTACGCAGATGACGCTGGTAACGCCTGTACCTTAAAGTCGTGTCGCCGAGTCCCGCAATCAACAGAGGCATGAACTACTGGTTCTATCTACGTAAGAAACCGATGCATACAACTCACGTTGAAAGGTGATTTTTGCATCTGGACACTTTGCAGTATTTTCTAGATGATTTTTCTGACTTGGACGTAGCCAGATCTCTCCGATTCTCCTTTGTGCGGAAGTACAATCGACATTTCTAGCAGGGGAATACAAGATTAGGTAACATAACACATGATCTCACGAGTTCAGTTTAATATATTCTAAACTATCTAAATACTCCAATATTACTTCCCCTCATGAACTACTGTATTATCACACGATAGTTTTTCCTGTACAATATTCGCCACTCAAAACAACACGTTCCTGATATATACTGCACCCGATCACGCATTTTCGATACGTAAATCGATGGCCCATTGGGATCGATTGTTGGTAAGCCACGTCGGAACAGCGCCGACCTAATCTGGAAATTATGTTACTTCTTTGGAGTATTATGATTTGATTTGTCTGGCAATTTATGGATTTCTAATTTATGACATTAAAGAAGTCATTTGGAATTATGTGGCATTATTATTATACATTTTGTGGATTTTTTATGTTCATAAAATTATATATAACCTCGCAGATAAGTGAACATGATAATTAATTGCGCTCCTGACTTCAGTCGTGATGGCTTGAGATTCCGCCGTCTAACCCGACACATAGTCATTTGTCAAGTCTCGTGGTGAAGAGACGTGTTTTTCATTGTGCTAAATTGAAAACGTGGTTGATAAGAAATTACACCTCTATTCAAGCAGATGTTCATTGAATGTGTTTATTCCTGTCAACTGTACTACAGCGAAATGTGATCTCTCGCTATTGAACGAACTGTATTGCACTATTTGCAAGATTTATTGTATCACGCCTCGTGATAGAACTCAGGACGTTCTGCGACTACATGGCCACACGTGAATATTGGAAGGTGGTTAAGTGGGGAACCTGTATCCTGTAGAGGGCGCGTCCCCAGTTTGCGGATAGGGTGGCCCTACAGCACTAGTAGTGTTGGTTCAATAACCTCCAGTAGAACCCGTGGACCAACAGGTAGCCCAATTCCTGAGGGATTCACAATGCTGGGACATCTTCTCTCCAGGGGTTATAAATAAGGAGGGTCCAGTTCAGGTTTATGAGTGAAGACCACAACGGTGCTTATAGTAGAGATGGAGTCCTTCGTTACAGTGTATTTGGCGGAAGTGGCAGCCCAATGCTCGGGAGATTGAGTAAAAGTATCGCTCTCACTTCAGAGACAGATATCAATCGTAGCGTCTGACCAGGAGCGGGCGTCTGTACCCCATGTGAGGGGCGGCTGATTTACTTCTACCTGGCCGTAGGTATAAAAGGCTCGGCGTCAGCAAGGGCACGCGGCCGTAAAACTATGCCAAAACCAATATGACAGCGAATCTTAGTTTAGCCTCGGAAAATGCTAGAGCGTTTAGCTCAAAAATATAGTGAGTTACGAAGAATAGATTTACTGAATGCAGGAACGATGACTGGGGAAGGAAGGTCGTTAGCGAATCTTATGGAATGGAGAAAGTTGAAAATATTGTGTGTGCAAGAGACTAGATGGCAGGGAAGTAGGATTAGATAGTTGGGTAGTAGCTATACAGTAAGCTACTATACAGTGGAGCGGACAAGGATGGGAGGAATGGAGTGGGAATAATACTCTCCCGAGACATAAAAGAGACCATAGTTCATGTTTTGAGTAGCAGTGACAGGATAAAGAGCATCAAACTGTTCCTTGATGGAGTAGGTAAACATTGTGTGGGTTTATGCTCTGCATGTGGGTTGCGATGTGGAAGAAAAAGAATCATTCTGGGAAGATATGGACCGTGAGCTTGGAGATATACCAGCGAATGAAAGATTAATAGTGGGTGGTGACTTAAATGGACATGTCGGAAGGAGTCGAGATACAGTCAAAGGAGTAGACGGAGGCTGGGGAGTAGGAGTGAGGAATGATGAAGGACATAGAATCGTGGATAGTGCGATGGCATATCATTTTTCTATTGCTAATAGTCCACATGGTTCGAGAAAAACACAGGTCAATATATATGACGTACAAGAGTGGGGCCAGAGAAACCCTGTTTGACTTCTTAATGTGAGTAGATGAGAGGTAGGAATCCTAACGAGTGTCATGGCCACCACGCGAGTCCAACCCGATATCCCGTGAACCAAAAATCGGATAAGGACATGCGAGGTGTTTAATTTCTCGGGATAAAGTCCCCTTTTCTATGGACTACACGTAATATTTTTAAATGTTTTTGAAAAAAAAAAAGTAATTAGGAAAGTAGGCTATACTTTCAAAACTATTCATCACAGAACGTAGAGCAATGACTTAATCAAAAGGTCTCTATGCCCTTTATCGTTAGAACAAATCGTTATATTTTTTAGATTTTTTCCAAAAAAGTTCAATTTGCAAAGTAGACTATATTTTCAGAAATATGAATTTAAGTTGTATGTTTGACTTAAACGAAAGGTCTTTATCCCCTTTACCCCCTAAAACAAGTCCGATGTCTATAGCGCAAAAAAGGTAGTAGAGGTCTGACAGGGGTTTAAAGTAGTTTCACTAGGCGCTCGGCTACGCTGACCCCCTCACGTATGTAAGATTTCCGTTATCTCGCGAACCAATCATCGGAGAGGGTCGTTTGACGACTCGTTTGAATAGGTTTTTTTTCCTATCATTACCGTGAGCCACTATTTTGTGGTGTTTTTTTCTTTACCAAAGCAACATAACTTTTTGATCATCGATGTTTTATTTCGATATTTCGCGAACCAATTATCGTAGATGGGCATGTGGGGTATCATTTTGATTGGGCTGAACCCCGTTTTCCATGGACTATTGATTTATCCAAATAACCCAAAACTATAAGGTCATAGACTTTTTTTCCCACGATGTCTTGCAAACCCATAGTCGGAGAAACCTATGTGACAGCTTGTTTTAATTGGGCAAAGCCCCATTTCCATGGACTATTGATTTAACCAAATAACCCAAAACTACTTTTGTTCCCCCGATGTCTCGCAAACCCATAGTCGGAGAAACCTATGTGACAGCTTGTTTTACTTGGAGCAAAGCCCTTTTTCCATGGACTATTGATTTATCCAAATAACTCAAAACTACAAGGTCATCGTTTTTTGTTTCCCCTATATTTCGTGAACCCGTAATGTTAGAAAAGCTATTTATTGCTCATTTTTTAACAGTGAATTGTTGTCTTTACGGCAAATGAATTATTTTTACATATTTGTTGAAAAACATGACTATCGGATTATTATTCAGTAATGATTGACTGATTGATTGATGGGTTGCGAGGCAGCAATTGTTTCCCTTGGCGGGAAGAATGGCGAGAGGAATAGTTTTCATGGAACAGATTAAGAATAAAACACAGCTTTGAATTGTGAAATGAATGTAAGATATTTTATACATTTCGCTCGGTAGCCAGAGACAGACCGGCTCTGTTTATAGCAACCTCTCAGACTTACCTTGCTGGCCAGCCTCTGCAGCGCAAGGCGATAATTCTAATCTAAGGAAAGCGCTGAAGCTTGTGAGATCCGTCTGCTATGACGCATTATCACGCAAGCTAGCAAGTATAATCCTGTATTGTTTGTAGGTGAGAAAATGCAAGTTTATGTGAAACATGAGATGATGCAGGTGTTCGCATTGGACTTTAGACTTGAACGTGCATGGTAACAGATTTGCGAAGCGTGGGAAATGGTTGATCAGGCATGAGACGTGACATATAAAGAGAGGTCTTAAACATCTCCACTCTCACTTATGTGATTACTTGCCAAGACGCAACAGCTCTGTTTGAACGCTTTTTACGTGTTGGCAGAAAATACTTGAAATAGTTGCGAGGTAAGAATGTATTAATGGTTTCATGACTGTTTTAACGCCTGTACCGCAAGGTCGTGTCGCCGAGTCCCGCGATCAACAGAGGCATGAACTACTGGTTCTATCTACGTAAGAAACCGGAGCATACAACTCACGTTGAAAGATGATTTTAGCAACTGGACACTTTGGAGTATTTTCTAGATGATTTTGCTGACATTGACGTAGCCATCTCTCTCCGTATCTCCTTTGTTCGGAAGTAGAATCGATATTTTAAGCAGTGGAATACAAGTTTGGGTAACATAAACAACACATGATCTCACAAGCTCTGTTCAATATATTCTAAACTATCTAAACGCACCAGAAATACATCCGCCCATAAACTATTACTACAGGCTTATTTTTTTCCTCTCCAACATTTTCCTCTCGAAACAACACGTTCCTGATATATACCGTACGTTAGATGTGTTGTTGATTCATTTAGGGGCTTTCAAACATCGTGGTCATTTAGCCTCGTATACTTGGGTGTGTATGGAATGTGTCTGATAACCTGTGTTATTGTAACCGACAACGGTAGCTACGATCGCCAGAACGCAGTGCAAGGCCATGCGGACAAGCTCTCTGTGGACTCGATAGACGTGCGATTGATCCCCACCGTCGGCCGTCCTTGAAATGGTTTTCCATAGTTTCCCATTTTCAACTCCAGGCAAATGCTGGAACGGTACCTTCTGACAGGCCAATTTCTTGCCCAATTTCATTCTTCTTTATTAATTTCATCCCTCATTAACTCCTCTCATGAGGTTGGCGTCAGGACTGGCATCCGGCCGTAAAAACCATCCGCCACGTAAAATTGCATCGCATCTCATCCCCTACCCTTTTGAAAATGGGAGTAATAAGGGGTAGGCATACATACAGCCTGTGATTATTGTCATGCTGCATTAGTGTGTGTAGTCGTAATTCAGATGAGGATTAGGAACGAGGCGGTCGAGGCCTAATTTAAGACCTGTCTCGCCATTAACCTGGAGTTGAAGTGAAAACCACGGAAACCACTTCAAGGATGGCTGAGTTGGAAATCGAACCTTATTTTTCTTAGTTTTGCCTCACGAGTCTGAGTTTACCCCGTTCCAGCCCTCAGATCAGAATTAGATTTCTTGTCAGAGCCGGGAATCTTACCCCGGCCTTCGCGGTTAGTTAATATCCGCTTTGTGTACAACCGAAATCATTAAGAAGTGTTAGCCAAGCACCTAAACTATGAGTTGCTATTCCTTGGAGGAAAGGCGGGCTTCATTAATTCTGCGTCACTTTTAAAATATTTCGCACGATGTATCCAGCTAAATGATACACAAAACATTCCTTGTCTACCAGATCTGCAGCCGGGTACAAAACACGTGGACATATTGCGCGCGCTGAAACACGCTATGTCGAGGAACAATAGGTATGTAGCAATGTAGACGATAAGACATACACTACTCACTCATGAACCCTTCAATGTAAACTGCTGAACAGTGACAAAAGCGACCAAAAAAATAAAATCGAATAACTTGGCGAAAATGTAGCTCACTCTAGTAATGGTTCCGTGAGGGTTCTTTACCCTCTACCTCCACACATCCACACAGGATGACGGCCATAGGGGATCGTTTTGCACACATAACTTAATTGTTTGGCTGTATATTTATTGAAATTTGATATTGATATTAATCGAGGAGATTGAGTAGGAACTGATAACGAAGATTTAAATGAGAATTGATATTTATATGGATGAAAGAGCATTGTCGAATGATTCTAAGGAAAGAGAGGTGTTGTAAATATTGTAGATAGACCTTATTGAAATATGAGAAAGGAAATATAAATGGATAGAAAATAGAAATGGGAATCAAGGAGTAAACATTGTATAGATTAAAATAAGTAATGTGATTTTAGGTGAAGGATAGTACTAATATTTTGAATTTGATGGATAGGAGAAATATTGCCGGAAATTTCGGTTTATTAATATTATTATGATTTTGAGAAGAGCATCCGTGGCTTAGGCGTCAGCACGCCGGCCTCTCACCGCTGGGTCCGTTGTTCAAATCCCGGTCACTCCATGTGAGATTTGTGCTGGACAAAACGGAGGCAGACAGGCAATTCTGCGAGTACTCCGGTTTTCCCTGTCACAAATTGCATTCCAGTAACACTCTCCACTGGCATTTCATTCCATCTGTCATTCATTTATTCATTGCCCCAGGGGTGTGCGACTGGCATCGGCAGCCAGCACAGATCATATCCTCGCCACTAGATGGGTGCTTCATTCATTCCATTCCCTGACCTGGTCGGTCGACTGGAAGCAGGCTGTGGATTTCCATTTTGATGATTTTGAGAAAGGAGACGGAGTGGTCTCGAGGGAGGAATCTATATTTGAGAAAATTCCTTAAATAGTTGAAGTAAGGTTGATTTAGGAAGGTCACAGATCGAAAGGTAATTTAGTTAATTCATTTTTAAAGTTAAGAAATATGTTTTATTTTATTATTGAAATGAAAATGAAAATCCACAGCCTGCTTCCAGTCTCCGACCGGGTCAGGAATGGAATGAATGAAGCCCCCATCTAGCGGCGAGGATATGAACTGTGCCGGCTGCCGAGGCCTGACGCACTCCTCTGGGGCAATCATTAAATGAATGACAGATGAAATGAAATGATAGGAGAGTGTTGCTGGAATGAAATGTTGACAGGGAAAACCGGAGTACCCGGAGAAAAACCTGTCTGCCTCCGTTTTGTCCAGCACAGATCTCACATGGAGTGACCGGGATTTGAACCACGGACTCAGAGGTGAGAGGCCGGCGTGCTGCCGCCTAAGCCACGGAGGCTTATTTTATTATTATTATTATATAATTAGTTATTAAAGTTGATGTTGGGAGATTTTTAATTATTATTTTTTAATATGATTATAGCAATAAATTTAGCAGGTACTTTAAGTTTGCCTTCCCATTTATAGAAATTTCCGACTTATTATTTCAATAATGTAGTTACGAGTGTACCATTGGAGTAGTTATAGGCGCCCAATCCCATTTTATCATACCCGTCACACCTCGAAATTTCAATAATCTCACTCTCCGAGGTAGTTTGTTGTGATTCCAAGTAGATATCTCGTAGTACATTCGTTATTTTAATAATAATTGTTACGATGTCCAGCGAGGATCTGTTGATTTTTCTCGCTGGGAATCAGACCTCTGCGATCCTTGCTATCTGCCGATATTGGTTTGTATTCTGTGTGTAAATTCGGGTACACTGCGACCCATGATGCATTGTGTTTGTTGCTGATTAATAAGCATTTTCAATTGAGCGCTTGTGAGTTCAATGTGTGTATTGGTTATTTCGTTTGCTTTTATATGTAAGATGAGTGTGTTAGATAACACCTTAGTGACTGTGGGTGCAGGGAACGATAGCTCGAGAAAGATGGGAGTTAATCCCAGAAAACAAGAAGAGAAAGCTGTTTTCATTAGCTCAAGGGCTACAGCTCATTCATTCATTCATTCATTCAATCTCTGCCCACAAGGTTCAATGACGATTTAATGCAAATATTTCACATTCAATGGCTGTTTCTATGTAAGAAGACAATTAATATCTGTTCATAATTAAGAAGCAGAAGCCTTATTTCACTAAAGCCAGCCAATATAAAGAGGTCTAGGCCTTCTGATAACAGGCAACGGCCAAACTCTTGGTCGCTTTAGTACACGTTGATTTAGGAAAACGGCAAAATCCTTAGGGTTTGCAAAAATATCCTTATAGCTGGCATGCTAGTAAAACCTATAAGATTTCGTAACATTGTTGTTCCTATCAGCAAAGGTGACTGTATCACCGAAAAATGTGAAGGAGATCGAAAGTTCTCGAATGTGAACTAAGAAAGAAACAGCTTGTCAAGGTATTCATCGAGAATTCCCGGAGCAAGGATGCACATAATTCCAGGCAAAAATCAAAGATTATTTACCTCGATTCTAATTTAAACAAAACAAATGTGTGGAAAATGTACAACGATACTTGAGTAGAAATTGTCAACAAACTGTCCATGTCTCGAAAATATTTTCAATACTTCAATATTGGATTTAGCTACCCATCTTAAGATGTTTGTATTTACCACTGTAAAACGAAGACAACAACCGATGCATTAAAAAGACTAAATACATGGCCAGTAAACAACGACAGCTTTCTAGATTCAATGTTTTATAAAAATATGTAATGTTAACATAGGATAAGAATCTGCAACAATGTGCTTCGATGTACAGCAAATTCAGCCCCTTCCAAAATACTACCCTGGCAAGTGAGGTTGTATTGTTTAATAGGCATAATCTAACCTTTTGTATATGTACGAATGATCAAGCCGGAAATGGCTTTCGTTGAAGTTTCGTCTGCTCTGTTACAGCATCTTGTAGGCCTGCAACTACATGAAAATATTGCAAGTATTAGACATTTTTTCATGGGTGTTGTTCGCTTTTGCGAATAATTTTGTAAGTTTTTGTTTCCCATTCGGTTTGAAACATTTGTTCATTTTATCTGCCCCATTATTCTACTTCGCCCGTAATTGCAGTGAGAACGCGGTCTTATGTATTTATTTTCCTTACATACAACTTTTGTATCAGTTGTATTTATGTGTTCAATTACTCTTGTTGCAATTACTTACCCTTTTGGAAGTATGTTATAGTGCACGTCTCTCTCTCTCTCAATATCACGATTGTACTAAGCTGGGCTGTCACGTTACCCTGGCTTCGAGCACTGTGCTATGCGCCGATTGGCTGCTGGCTTCTCCCTCCAGCTTTGGTATCGCCGCCTTCCTATGACGTCATACCAACTATAAAACAGCTGGTCTTTGGGCCTTCTCTGTCGACTCTTCTCCACGGGTCACCACCGCTCTCTACGTAACTGCTGGGGTTATTGCCCTCTTGGGATACCTCTTGTGGCCGGAGGCTCTTCTCCGCCGTCAACATCTCTATTCTGGACCTGCCTGCCTGGACAGTCTAAACTCATCAGCCTTCACTTGGGCTAAATCTTCAACACGGATGTACTCTGCAAGCCTTGGTTATAAAGACATAACTTCACCAGCCGAGGGAGTTACTACCAAGAGACTCCTCTTTGCTGGTCTCTTTTTATAAGGAGAATCTACCATCATCAACTGTGGTTCCGAACACGGAACCGTGGAGTATGCCTGAATGACCTTGCACAAGCCCCGTGCTGGCGAACTAAACTACCTCCAGCTACTGATGTCCTCAAGTAGCCGGCCTACCTTTGGAAGATGTTTAAAGGGATTCGATACTTCCTGTATCACACATCAGAAAAGGTGGTAACCCTCCCAGGTCAAACACTCTACCCGGATTCTTTCCGTAATAAGAGTGCTTAGCTTTAATTCTACTCTGTGATGGATTTAAATGATTATTGTAGGTTATTTTATTATGCTCTTTTCATTCAGTAATTTTGAATTTAATCCTTTATAGGGAGTTACAGCTTGCATGCAATTTACGTTTTCTGGAGAAACGAGTAATTTTCAATTGTTATTGTTTCTTATTGTCAATTTTAAGGCAATTTCTTTGAAAGTATTCCTTTCTTGCACCATATTTGCTTTGAGATAAATAAACATAAGTAAAAGCTAAGCTTTAACATTTTTGGTCTCTTCCCTCACTTTTCATTGTTATTTACCCTTTGTGCCTGAAACCTCATTCTATCGAAATCCCCTGTGATGTACCACATCCCTTACGGTACACATCTCCAGGTGTGGCGCCCAGAACACATTTTGTTTTGCGTACGCTTATGCATTTCTTTTTACAGGAAATAAATTCTAAAGTGAACTCGATTCACATAAAGTTTCCCGTACGAGGCCAAAGCTTTTAACCAGCTGATCGGGTGTTTGGTCAGGTTGATTAGCTACTAAGGAAGCAACCAACTATTATTCATATAGCTGATTACATTGATGTTCATAAATCAGTGGGAGTCGTTAAACTGCTTGGGAAAGACTGAAAACTGCATTAAACCAAAGGTCTTTCTTCTAAAGAACAAGGCTGCTGCTGACGTCTTGGTGGTAATTCAGATTGCCAAATAATTCTAATACGAAAGCTGTAAATCATCCCAAAGATAAAAAAAAATATTCCGATGAAAGCTAGCCTTGTTTAAATTTATCTATGAGTGAGACGGGACCAAAACGTTACCGACATCAATCTTAGTGACAATTTAGGACCGTATGTGTGGCCTTGTATGGCCAACACAAAACAACAGACTTCTCATACATCCCAGATGGAAGATGCACAAACTACAGTATTTGAACATAAAAATCGACAAATCAGAATGAAATAAGCCCATTAAGACGAATCTTCTCAAGAGGTGAGTATTGTATAAGAGATCATAATTGCGTTGAACAAGAGATTATCACATTGAACATACCGTACAGTGGATATTTTAAAATTTCAGAGAAATAAATAACCTTTGATATCCTAGAGCTACAATAATGATTTATAGTAATAATATAGAAAATAAAATTTAACAAGATTTTCAGTAAAGAACATATAGCCTGCCTTCTCCGAAATGCGTGGGTATAGTTATAACTCATAGTCCTTTTCAAGTATAATTGAATGTTGGTTGTAGTAGCTTGTTGAAATACAGCTGCTATATTATACGTTGATTGATTGAATCCTCACCTGAACTATAAATACATACGATAATACAACCATCACAATAACATAGGTTACCAGACAAACGTCAACACTCACCCATGAACATGGGGCTTAATGACCATGATGTTCAAGTCTCTCAAATGAAACAACATGAACAGATTCCTTCCCAAATCCTTCCTCGTTTAAAAGTACACACACTAGTACAGACATCACAAAGACACTTATTATCAGAAAACGTCTATGCACTCCCAGGTGTACGGGGCTGTGTTACCCTGATGCCACTAAACCCCTAAAGAATCAACAACAACAGACTGTACCGCGGATCAAGGACAACGAATTTTAATCGCTGTAGTCGTGTGTTGAAATAACTGGTGTTATAAGTATATATACTATTTTCGATTGCAAATACACGCTATATATGCTTAACATGATAACGTGTAAGTAGTTATAAATCTAGTTCTTCTTTATTAGGAATATTCTACAATACAGTAGTTTTCCTTCATCCCAAAAAACCTCTACTCCTCCTCAAATTATGGTCTTCAGCATCTTCCTCAGTTAAGCCTCTGGAAGCCATGCTTCTCTTTACACCATCCATCCATTGTTCTCTTGGTTTACCCCGTTTCCGTTTACCTTCAGCTTGCCAATGTAACATTACATTTGGAATTCTACTATTCTGCATCCTTTTCACATGTTAAAACCATTGTAATGTTCTTTCTGTAACCACTTCTAGCACATTTTTTTACCGGCATAATTTCTCTGTTTTTCGTATTTCTAATTTTATCCAATCTTGATTTTCTTGCGCCCTCCTCCAATAAGTCATCCCTGGTACTAATAATTTGTTTGCTTGCTCTCTGTTTATCGTCCAAGTTTCTGCTCCATACAACAAAATATATTTGGTAGTATATTTCCCAACTCTGTGAATCCTGAATTAGTGTGTGTATTCGTAATTGATGTAGGATTAGGGCAGGAAGCGGCTGTGGCCTTCTGTTATCCACTACCACGGTATTAGCATTGAGTAGGAGTGGGCAACCACGGATAGTGGAGTTCTGCCTCACGATACCTCAGACCAGAATTTAATGTATTGTGGCTGAGCCGGGAATCGAGTCTGGGCCTTCGCCGTGAGAGCCAAAAACTAGCCACTGCGCTACGAGGTGGCCGGGTAACTTTCTAGTTTGATGATCAATTTACCGGTACCGTATCAATTTTTCCGGGTACCGGTATGGCTGGGCATCTTGTATATCCCACGATCCAAATCGCTTGCCCCTAAGGGGAAAATAAGGAAAAGGGCTACGTTTTATGGAACTGAGGGTTTAAGAGGGATTTTCCGGGAAAAGAGATGCCAGTTATGGGATAAAGTTTAAAACGGCACTAAGGGGGAAGTAAGGTGCAGTTAAAATCAACAGTTCACGGCATATTGAGAATAAACGGCTCAAAACGCACTGAGTAGGTTTATCCAACTTAACTGTAGGATCACTTGCCACGTGGGATAAAATACATGCGTCGGTAGACGAGGCTGCTTCGCTATGAAATAAAACTTTAAAAGGAATTAATTATTATCCTGCTGTTTCACCAAAATTAGATGAAAACTCTCTAATAAAGAGGGACAAGGTAAAACTGAGTGTAACAGCTAGTCAAAGACCATCCAAACTCCCAATACGGTACTAATATCGTCAGGCAATGGCAAGGGGGAAAGTGTGTATTGGATAGTTTTATGATTGCGATAAAAGGCTTACTTTAGGTTATTGATGTTATATGTATTTACTTGAATAAGTCCTGTAAATAATTGTATATATAATTGTAAGATATATGTATTTATAATGTATCCTTGGTTTGCCATACGATATAAATAAATAAGTAACTTGAATAAGTTTTCTAATAAGTCACCAGGGCATAAAAATATATTATTAATAATCTGATTTGTGTTTGAAATACATCAGTATACCAAACGCAAAACAACTGTGAACATGGGCTCGTCCAGTAGCGCGCGTCTTGCTGTGCGCGGTTGCCGCAATGGGACAAGCGAGAGAAGACATGGCTCTCCGCTCGCAGTATACACACGAACTGCCCCCTGAACACAAGGCGCTCCGACTCTAAATGCATGTACGAGATGGAGGGCCTACTAATCCTACGGATATCCATGTTTACAACGAAGTCCGCACATTCTTCCAATTGCGGTAGGAGGCAGATATAGTACATATAAGATGCCACACAAAAGTTATTCGAACACGTTTCCACCTCCTTGTGTTGCGACTAGCATTCATAGTTTGTCACCCCCGAGGTCCGGTTTCGATTCCTAACTCTGCCAGGAAATTCTATTCTGGTCTGAGGGCTGGACCAGAGTACACTCAGTCTCGTGAGGCAAAATTGAGAAGAGGTCAGAGTTCGATTCTCACCTCAACCATCCTGGAAGTAGTTTCCCATTTCTACTCCAGATAAATGTAGAGACGATTCTTAACTTAAGGCCATGGCCACCCCCATCCAATCCTCCCCTCAATTACAAATACACACACCCTTATACATACACTACAATTACACAGGTTGTCATATAAATTGGTGTTATCACGTAGTTCTGTATTCGAAAGTATCTTCGAAAGTCATACAGACTGAAAATTATATTTCTTGCCGGGCTGTGTAAAATTGTTCGACTGCCACTCACTCACCTTGCTAAGGGACATTGTTATCAGTTCATAACAGCTCACAGCATTTCTTAAAGCTCCTCTACTGAATTGATACTGCAATACTGACTTTGTCAAACTATAATGTTTCAACATCGAATCTTTCAGATTCTACCCCAGGCATTATATGCAAAAAACACGGCCAACTTCAAAAAAAAAATGTAAAGCTGAAATTTGGCATAGATGTTCCCTAGTACCCTAGAAACAGATCCTGAAAAGTCCCCATCTCTGCGGTGTCCCCGTCATAGTTTTAGGAGGGCTTAAATAGGGCATACGTGCCATAAACAGCATTTTAGCTTCCTGCGTTTAAAATATTGATCCAAATTTAGTTCTCGCGAGCTTTAGCAATTAATAAAAATGAACCAGTAGGATAACGGACTTAGCAGGCCTAATTATTGCTATTGATGAAGGGAAAAAAACTAATTTAAAATTTTTAGCACAATGTTTTCACGAAAATTTGGATAATTTGTTATTAGCTGGTCATTATTTTTTAAACAACTGCTGATATTGACTCAAGACCCAGAATGAAAGTTATAAAGCATACATTGGCACATTAACCATGTCTATGCAAGAAACGGTTACCGAGTTACGGTCCCAAAGCATAACCGCTGTTGAAAAGGCACCCGATCGCGTTTCTAGGTGACAGCGCTCGGCCTGTCGGAGCAAGCCAACAATACTCCAAACAATTAATTCAGCTTCTAAACAGTCTTGGATTTTCAGTAAATTTGTCGGAAGTCCACAGATACGAAATTTCAGCGCTTCGTGAAGAACGTCCAATCCCGAAAGCAGGAGCGTTCATGTACTTTTGCTTTGACAACGCTGACTTTAACATAAGGACATTGGGCGGGCGAAACACATTTCACTGCATGGGAGACATCAAGTGCTTGACAGTGACATATCTCCACTCCCACGTACACGAGAAGTTCCTAATGCAGGTGTGATTGTGACGATGGGAAAGTTCAACATTTCGTGGTAACGGAAGCCCTCTTCTCCTGGTTCAAAGGACGTCAAGATTAAGGAGTGGAAGCCCCAAACTCTGTGGCTATTGCGTCGATGATGGACTCCTTGTGGTTATCTGGACGGAGGTCAGGTATTAATTTACCCGCCTCGTGGAACGGCTTTATGAAGACGTCACTGTCTGCTCATGCTCAACCAGCTCCCCAGACGACGTCAGTTGATACCCTGCCGTTCATTAACTTGGAACCGAGCAATCCATCAACTATATATTCCGCGTTGAAGTTTGCCGCAAGAGAGTGCGTGGAACTGAAACAAAGCACTTGTTTCGAAACCTTTGACCAGCCCCTATACGCGAAAGCTTTGGAGACAGTCGTATCGGACACTTCAGAGGAACTCAAAAACGTAGTTGTTCGTCTAGGCGGATTTCACATTCTAATGTCGTTTCTTGGGACAATCGGCTACGTGATGAATGGAAGCGGTTTGGAGGAGCTCGGGGCGGAAATATACGCTAAATCGTCAGTGACTCACATGATGTCTGGACACGTATATTCTAGTTAGGCTTGCAATTAGCTCGCTCTTAAAAATGATTACGTTATGCCTTCAATTTCAAATGTATCAATAACGCGAAACTGTGCATGTTCTAGGGCCCTCAGAGCGCATTTTCTGACTAAACAGGCTGTCGGGACAATGTTACTCAACATGAACGACGGGCTGAAGGATGACAAGGACGAATTACAGGCGCTTTTTACCGCATTCCAAGAAGGCGCCGCCAACGACTTGCTATCATTTCCTTGCCTTCAACGTCTCAAAGAGTCGCTTCATGTCACATTTTCTTCAATGAGCCAGAAATCTCGCACAGGAAAGCTGTGGGTAGAGTACATCAAACAGCAAGCCTGGAAAATATTGAAGGCTTCCGCATCTTCACGCGAGAAAATGAAGGTATTCGTGTCTACGGCTCGAGATGAAAAGGCCATACTATCAGCTTTAGAGAAGTTCGCCATTTGTCTCTACGATTGTGCCAAATCGGAGTGCAAAAGCCTCGACGAACATCGGGTAGTGAAATACAGCCAAAAGATTGCCAAACCACCGGTCACAGCGTCATTTCAGCTGGCTTCACTTCCACCGACTTTGGCGGCATGCAAACAACATTCACTGCGGGTATATTTGCAAGTTCAGGAATGGTTAGGTTTTTCTTTGGACCCGACCCAATGGGGATGGAAAATCCAACACTCAGCTTTAGTACCAGTGACAACTCACCTTCCAGCTGCTCCAGATCATCTCCTCAATTTGGTGTCCTGCAACTGCAAGAGCTCTTTTGGCAGCCGGTGTGAATTCTGCTGATAGCGACAAAAGACCCGAAGTAAAAGTTGTAAAGTTCACTTGTAGCTTTAAAACGATACATTGCCCATGCTCCTTAGTGTGTAGGCACTGCAGTGGAAAAGCATGTGGCAACGTCACATTTGATGGCTCAGACGATGAGGAGGACGATTGAGTCCGATGTAAGCTTTGTTTTGCAAGTGTTCTTTGTCTAAAGAAAGCTTTTTAAGCTTTGTTTTGTTATTAATTGAATTATGCATATTTTGAATGTACGTTTAACTGCTAACTGCAGTAAACTAGTTTTGTTCTATGCAAACTGTTTCTGCTAGTTTACCTGGATTCAAAGGAATACCATCCTAAAAGTTCTTGAGCAAAGATACAAAATGGAGTCGGCAAAGGTGAATAGATGGAGCCCACCAGCGTAAATGGACGTTCGTTCGGAAAGCGACTGCCACACTTCCACGTTTATATTTGTAACTGTATCTCTGCTACTGTTTGTCGGATGAACATGGGCAATGTATTGGTTTAAAGCTACAAGTGTGCTTTACAACTTTTACTTCGGGTCTTTAGTCGCTATCAGCATCTGTTTACACGAAAAGTCCCGGCTAATGACAAATGTTCGTGAGAAAAGTTGAGCTAAAAATGTTTGATTACTCATCTGTTTAAATGTATGGCAATAATTACGACCAATAAGAGCATTATATGTAACGCAGTCCTTCTCTTATTACTATCAAAGCTCATTAGAACTGATTTTGGATCAATATTTTGAACGCAGGAAGCAAAAATTCTGTTTTTGGCACTTAGGCCCCATTTAAGCCCTTTGAACTCTCTAAAAACTATGACGCGGACGCCGCAGAGATGGGGACTTTTCAGGATTTGTTACCAGGATACTAGGGAACATCTATGCCAAATTTCAGCTTTACATTATTTTTTTTAGGTTAAAACTTAATATGCCTGGGCTAATTATCCCTTCAGTTCAAGGGCAGATGTTATATCCCCAACGGCTTGTCATGGCGTAAAGGGGCTTGGACAGTCCGCTTTAAAATGTTAAGCTCTGTTGCACTCTGACGTAGCCGGGGTGGGGGGGGGGGGGCGTTACTGGGGGTGAGAACCCCCACCTCCATTGGCAAATCGGCAGGTTGTGACTTTTGTGTCTGTTTCACCACCGCGCCGACTACTTGGTGATGCACTGTTGACGCCTTTCAGCCCGGGTCCCCATTGGAGGCTCACACGTCCTCATGACAAGGTATAACCGCAGTCTACCTACAGACCTCGAGGCTTGGCTCATATGTTTCTACCGCGCGACAATAATGCTCTCACGCAGCCAGCACACATGTTCCGATTGCGCTGTGTTGGTGTATGTTATTGTTGCTGAATTTACTGTTTGTTAGCATTGTGTAGCCGTTATATCATTAATTTAACAGGTGTTTTACATGAGGAGATGTGCAGTTCAATACACAGATCAGGAGCAATATTTCAGTGTTGCTAAGTAACCTATATGATCGCTTTTCAGTCGGTCAACACGAGTGTACGGTGCCCAATTAGATTGGGAGGGGAGTAACAATTTATCTCCTAGTGCCTGAACTAATAACACATGAATCGTTTATACTCGTAATAGACCACTTATCACATAAAGGGGGTGGGGGTTGTATGAGAAACGTTTTATTAAGTGTAATAATAATTATTGTATTATGAATTACACAATTACTCAAGCAAGTTGCTCCTCGCCCAATCTAATTGGGTGTATTCGTGATGACCGACTGAGAAGTCATTCTATTAATGTAGACTGATCAAATAACAAGAAAACACCCGAACTTCCAAAAGACCCTTAAGGTTAAGATTTGAGCTACCGGTATGGATTTTAGGCTAGTATTATAAAGCTTCTCAAGGGGAGCGTGATGGCGCAGTGGCTTAGCTTCTTGTCAATGAGCC
Source organism: Meconema thalassinum (assembly GCA_946902985.2). Classification (NCBI taxonomy): domain Eukaryota; kingdom Metazoa; phylum Arthropoda; class Insecta; order Orthoptera; family Tettigoniidae; genus Meconema; species Meconema thalassinum. Next base: position 153,345,868 of record OX336397.1, read on the forward strand.
GACCGGCCATAGTCCCAATCCCGGCGATAGCGGGGTGGAATTCACACCTGAAAAATTACGTGGCGTCAGGAAGGGCTTCCCCGGCCAAAACCAAATTGACCCTGGTTGGCTCCAGCGACCCCAATTAATTGGGATAAGCAGTAGAAAGTATTGAGCCTCCGTGGCTTAGGCGGTAGCACGCCGGCCTCTCACCGCTGGGTCCGTGGTTCAAATCCCGGTCACTCCATGTGAGATTTGTGCTGGACAAAAGGGGAGGCAGACAGGTTTTTCTCCGGGTACTCCGGTTTTCCCTGTCACAATTTCATTCCAGCAACCCTCTCCATTATCTTTTAATTTCATCTGTCATTAATTAAATCATTGCCCCATGGGAGTGCGACAGGCTTCGGCAACCGGCACAGTTCATATCCTCGCCGCTAGATGGGGGCTTCATTCATTCCATTCCCTGACCCGGTTGGTCGACTGGAAGCAGGCTGTGGATTTTCATTTCAGTAGAAAGTATTATAAAGCATTTCAATCAAACAACGGAACTAGGTCATATGGTTAAAAATCAATAGGCATAATAATGTTATTGGTTTAGGTCCCTTTTAACTATTGTGGCTTTTAGATACGCCGGGGTGCCGGAATTTTGCCCTGAGGGGGATCTTTAACGTGCCAGTAGCCCTACAGACATGGCTCCATCATATTTAAGCTCCCTTAAATGCCAGCTGACTGCGCCAGGATTAGATCCTGCAACTTAGGGCACAGCAGGCGAGAACGTTACTGCTGAGCCACGCAGACGTCGGTTATAAATCAGAAGCATGTCTCGGTAGGATATCTATGTATGGCTTCGGTGGCGTAATAGGTAGCATGCTGAACTGCAATGCTCAAGATCGCGGGTTCAAACCCAGTCGAAGTCGTCGGGCCCATCTCATAGATTTATGGCATGTAAATAAACCTACAACTACAATTGGTAGTGTGTAACCAAAATTTGTAGGCTAATTGGTTAGAAACGCTCTATCAAGTTCCAACGTTCGCCGCTGGGTATCAGTGACAGTGGCGTCTGGTAGCTCAAGTTGGAACTACTTGACATTAAAATTGGGTAACCCACGGGCGTTCATTTGAAATGCTCTGCTATGGCCATTGGCTGCAATTCAAATATAAATATCTATGCATTTTGAAAATTAAGACATATGTAAACGTAAATGATGAAATCTCAAACACGTGCCAATATTTTAGTTTTCAGATGTGGAAAATGGCTTTTTAATAGTCAGAGAGCTGATTTGATGAATAAAGATGTAGACTATTTTGTACAATAATATAAACTTAATGTCGAATCATATTGAAGCAAGCCAATTTATGTCGTCAGCATAATGCTCACAAACTTAGATGTAGTACACTCTTTGTTAATTTTCTTATGAAATACCTGGTCTCCCACATGGCTGCTGTGAAGGTACGCTACACTATTGTTATTGCTGAAATTATTTGTAAAATTGACATTGTATTGTTTCAACAAATTCAGGAATAAAAGGTTTCAAACTCACAGAAAAAATACGAAGTACCTACAATTGAGCCATTTGAGACATTAAGATCATTTTATACTTTTCGTTTAACAAACCACACTGGTATTTTTACTAATTAACTGTAATGTTACTCAATTTTACGGAATAACTAGCTTTTGATATGGTTAATAATTTGATATTTTAGCAACCCGCCCCGGCTTCGCCTGGTATCTTAAAGAGTTTACCCAGCGTAAGCTTAAAAGGTGCACGGACGGCAGGTCCCAGACGCAATTTAAAAAAGCCGAGGTGAACAGCGAAACTCCAAACACCTATAGTCTACTCTTCTCTGAATTCTTAACTCGACAGTTGATCCTGACCAACGCTGGGGTGATAGGCTCGCTCGCTAGCTCATAAACTCGCTCCGAAGCTAATAATTTAAATTTCCACTGAATGGAGATTGTTGGAAGAAATGAAACCGGAAAATCACTTATAGTGGGCGATGTATTAAAGAAAGGGATAGGCTGTCGCGGACTTTATTGTCGAACTCTTCATGCTGACCAATTTTTACACTCATAGTATAAAGCTTAAAAGGCGCACGGACGGCAGGATTTTTTGATTTGATTTACTGAAATCGTTACTGCTTGGCTTACTTTGGTCATAAATGAAGGTTTTCTTACAGAAACCTTCCTCGAGAAATCTTTACTGAATGGTGAACACCGCATCAAAATCCATTCATGGATTTCGAGATTACCCATTACATCCAAGAATCGGGGACTTTGTTTTACACTCTGTGGAGATGCCCGCGACTATCATTGAAACAAATACATGAATAAATAACTAGTATGGGCCATTAATTCCACGTAAGACTCATTAAATACGTCATACAACTGTACCTAGGGATACTTGTAGAGGACTGAACTAATAAAAATAGAGCATTTTTTTATGTTCCTATGAATTAAAAGTGTACAGTATATCCACATTGTGGCTTTTCTGTTATATAGTGGTTAGTGATTTAAAATGACTTACGTTTACAATGGAAATAATCACTCAGGTGAGCTAAAATTTATAAAACCCCTGCAAAAGTGAAATCAATTGTTTCACGAATAACGTGCTCAAGCCAGTTGCCGCTACGAGCGCTAGTGTCGCTTCACGTACCAAGAGGATGCAATTTCGTAACGCAGCGGGCTTCGCGGCTCTGTATTTTAGTCTGTGGTAATACAACTCCGTCCTCACGGGGTTGCCAATGTAGCTTTTCCCCCGCGAAATATAGCTTATTTCAAACTGAGGCTAGCGCCAAATAATTTTGAATCCCTCATAGTGGGACAATATTAGCTTTTTTCCTACTCTTGTTGGGAGAGAAGTTATAGCCTATGTAAATTAATCCAGTTTTTATTAAAAAGTAGCTGTACCCGGCATGCGTTGCAATGCCAATCAAAGAAAGTGTTGGCGTTGTAACTTTGTTTGTTGAAGTCCTTTTGGATTCCCAATATTTATTTATTTTCCGTTAACCACCTCTAAACTGTTTTAAATTGATTTACTATCTCAAAAGAATCATGGGATCAAGCTCAACAACTCGCCAAAGCCTCATCGCAATGAAATAAATGGTATATGAACGCATACGGGACTTTGTTGAAACGATTCGAGCGCCGTCACCCATTTGTTGAATATACTCGTACGCTACCTATTGTAAAATGGATTTAATAATTCGAAAACCATCCCTGGCTTGTACACAACAACTCATGAACGTTTCATCGCAATCGGATGAATGGCATATGAACGCTTAAGGGATTTTGTTTAAACGATTCACGCGCCATCACTCATTTGTTGAATCTTCTTGTGCGCCACCCACTGAAAAACGGATTTACTAATTCATACACCTTCGCAGGACTGTACTCAACTCACCAATGATTTATCACAATCGGATGAATGGTATATGAACGCATACGGGACTTGGTTGAAATGATCCACGCGCTGTCGCTCATTAGTTGAATGTACTCGTGCGCTACCAATTGTAAAATGGATTTACTAAATCAGAAATCTTTGCGGGAGTGGAAACAATAGTTCTCTAAATTTCATTGAAATCGCATGAATGGTATATGAACACATACGAATTTTTTTCAAATGATACGCGCGCCGTTACTCATTTGTTGAATCTACTCATGCGCTACCTATTGTAAAAAGGATTTACTAAGTCAGAAACCTAACCTGGAGAGTGCACAACAATCCAACTAAAGATTCTTAACAATCGGATGAATGGTATTTGAACGCTACGTCACTTTGTTTAAGCGGTTCGGGTGCCGTCGATAATTTGTTGAATCTACTTGTGTGATACCTATTGTAAAACTGCATTTACTAACCCAGAAACATTCCCTGAAGTGTACACAACATCTCACCCAAGTTTCATCGCTATCAGACGAATAGTATATGAACGCATACGGGATTTTGTTGAAACGCTTCGCGCGTCGTCGTTCATTTGTTGAATCTACTCGTGCCCTACCTATCGTAAAGTGGATTTGCTAAGCCAGAAACCTTGCCTGAAGTATACACAACCTCTCACCCAAATTTCATCGCTATCGGACGAATGGTATGTGAACGCATACAGGACTTTGTTGAATCACTTCGCCCGTCGTCGCTCATTTGTTGAATCTACTCAAGTGGATTTAGTAAGCCAGAAACCTTCCCTGATATGAACACAACAACCCACCTAAGTTTAGTCGCTTTCGGACGAATGGTATATGAACGCATACGGGACTATGTTGAAACACTTCGCGCGTCGTCGCTCATTTGTTTAATCTACTTGTGCGATAACTATTGTTAAGTGGATTTACTAACCCAGAAAGCTTCCCTGAAGTGTACACAACATCTCACCCAAGTTTCATCGCTATCAGACGAATGGTATATGAACGCATGCGGGACATTTTTGAAACGCTTCGTGCGTCGTCGCTCATTTGTTGAATGTACTCGTGCCCTACCTATCGTAAAGTGGATTTACTAAGCCAGAAACCTTTCCTGAAGTGTACACAATCACTCACCGAAGTTTCATCGCTATCGGACGAATGGTATGTGAACGCATACTGGACTTTGTTGAAACGCTTCGCCCGTCGTCGCTCATTTGTTGAATCTACTCGTGGGCTACCTATTGTTAAGTGGGTTTACTAAGCCAGAAACCTTCCCTGAAGTGTACACAACATCTCACCTAAGTTTCATCGCTATCAGACGAATAGTATATGAACGCATACGGGACTTTGTTGAAAGGCTTCACGAGTCGTCGCTCATTTGTTGAATCTACTCGTGCTCTACCTATTATAACATGGATTTACTAAGCCAGAAACCTTGTCTGTAGTGTACACAAGCTGTCTCCCAATTTTCATCGATATCGGACGAATGGTATGTGAACGCATACAGGACTTTGTTGAAACGCTTCGACCGTCGTCGCTCATTTGTTGAATCTACTCGTGCGCTACCTATTGTTAAGTGGATTTACTAAGCCAGAAACCTTACCTGAAGTATACAGAACATCTGACCCAAGTTTCATCGCAATGGGATGAATGGCATATGAACGCATGTGGGACTTTCTTGAAACGAACGCACGCCATTGTGTTGAAGCTGCTCGCGCGCCATCTATTGCAAATTGGGTTTACTACGCCTATAACTTTTCCGGGACTATGCACAACAACTCGCCAAAATTTGATCGCACTTGGATGAATTGTATATGAACGCATCGCCATTACGCATTTGTTTAAACTTCTCGCGCGCTATCTATTTTGAAATGGATTAACTATGCCTATAAACCTCCCGGAAGTGTTTACAACAACTCACCAAAATTTGATCGTAATCGGATGAACGGTTTATGAACGCATAAAAGACGAACACACAGACATTCTTTTTATATATATATATAAGATAAGATATAAGATAACGCGTTTCATTAGTTATTGTTGTTTGAGTCTTCAGTCTTTTGACTGGTTTGATGCAGCCTTCCATTCCTCCCTGTCCTGAGCTAATAGTTTCATCTCTACATAGCTACCACACCCTACATCCGAGGCAATCTATTTAACATATTCTAACCTTGGTCTACCCCTACAGTTCTTGTCCTCGACCCTTCCTTCCATAACTAAGCTTGCTATTCCTGGGTGTCTTAGTATGTGTCCTACCAACCTATCTTTTCTCTTCATTAGCAGTCGCCAGAAACATCTCTCCTCTCCCACTCGTCTTAATGCCTCTTCGTTTGTAACCCTATCTACCCATCTGATCATCATTCTCCTGTAACACCAAATTTCAAATGCTTCAATTCTCCTCTTTTCTACTGCACCAATAGTCCAAGTTTCACTTCCATAGAGCGCCACGCTCCAGACAAAGGCTTTCAAAAATGACTTCCAAATACCTAAATCAATATTCGATGTCAACAGATTCCTTTTTGTAGAAATGCTTTCCTTGCCTGAGCCAACCTACTTTTTGTATCCTCTTTGTTTCGTCCATCACTGGTTATTTTGCTTCCTAAGTAACAGAAGTCTCCTACTTCCTTCAGCTTTTCACCTGCCAATTTGATGTCCATAGAGGTTTCTGATTTATTTCGGCTGCATTCTAGTATTTTTGTTTTACAATTATTAATTTTCATCTCGTATTCTTTCCGTAAGATGAAGTCCATACCATTCAAAAACTCATTCAAATCCTCAGGCTTGTCGGCCAAGATGACGATGTCATCAGCAAATCTCAGAGTTGAAATTATTTCTCCTTGAATTTTCACTCCCATTTTAAATTTTTCTCTAATTTCCTTTTTTGCTTGTTCAATGTAAAGATTGAAAAGTATGGGTGATAAGTTGCAGCCTTGCCTAACACCTTTCTGAATATCAGCTTCTCTCTCATGTCCTTCAGCTCGAATGATTGCTGTCTGGTTTCTGTATAGATTGTGGATCCCCCTCCTATCCCTGTACTTTATTCCAATAGATTTCAAAATGTCAAACAATTTAATCCAATCAACGTTATCAAAGCCTTTTCTAAGTCTACAAATGCCATGAACGTTCTCTTATCTTTCCTTATTCTACCTTCCAAAATCAGCCTAAGACTTAGTACAGCTTCCCTTGTTCTTACATTTCTCCTGAAACCAAACTGGTCTTCACCCAATTCCCTTTCTATCTGGCATTCAAGCCTCTTGTAAATTATTCTAGACAGGATCTTTGAAGCATGAGTAATCAAGCTGATTGTACGGTAATCTTCACATCTGTCAGCTCCCACTTTCTTTGGTATAGGGATGATTACATTCTTCTTGAAATCGGGGTGTACCTTACCTGTCTCATAAATCTTACACACCAAGTGAAATAACCTGATCAGACCTTCATCTCCTATGTAGCGTAGCAACTCAATCGGTATATCATCTATGCATGGTGCTTTGTTCCTGCTTAAGTCTTCCAAAGCTCTATCAAATTCTGATCTCAATATTAAATCTCCTATTGCATCCTCATCAATTTCCTCCTCCCTTTCCATTACATGATTCTCAATCTCCTTTCCCTTATACAAACTCTCTATGTAAGCTTTCCATCTCTCAACCTTTTCTTCCCTATCTGTTAGAGGCTTTCAATTTGTGTCCTTAATATTACATCACTTAATCTTCTTTTCCCCAAATGTATTCTTAATCCTTCGATAAGCTGTGTCTACTTTTTCTAATTTCAGACAATTTTCTATGCCTGCACATTTCTCTTTCAACCATTCTTCTTTCGCTTCCTTGAACTTCTTGTTGATCTCATTTCTCAGACGTCTGTATTCAGCTTTCCCCTTTTTATCTCTTACATTCTTGTGTTTCCGCCTTTCATCCATCAATTCTAGTATGTCCTGAGTGATCCACGGTTTTCTACCTATTCTTTCTTTTCTACCAATATTTTCTTCTGCGGATTTTGTTATTTCATTCTTTAAAAGTGCCCATTCGTCTGCAATTGAAGTTTGTTTAGGGTTTTTCATTAGTCCTTCCTTTATACTCTTCTTGAATCTTTCGTGTACATCCTTTACATTCAGTCTGTCTATCGCCCACCTTTTTGGCTTTTGACTTTTCTTCAGTTTCTTCAACTTTAATCTGCATTTCATTACAACCAGATTGTGGTCAGAGTTTATGTCAGCACCAGGATATGTTTTACAATCCAAACTCTGGTTTCGAAACCTCTGCTTGACCATAATGAAGTCGATTTGGTAACACCCTGTATCTCCTGGTCTCGTCCAGGTACATATTCTTCTATTGTGGTTATTGAATAAGGTGTTAGCTATGACTAACTCTTGCTCGGTACAGAATTCCATCAGCCTGCTTCCTCGATCATTCCTTTCACCTAATCCGAAATCTCCTACTATCTTCCTTTCTCTCCCTTTTCCTACCACAGCATTCCAATCTCCCATTACTATAACATTTTCATCACCCTTGATATTCCTCAGAATTTCGTCTATTTCTTCGTAGACCTTTTCAACATCCTCATCATCAGCTTGACTGGTAGGCATATAGACTTGTACCACTGTGGTGCACGTAGGTTTAGTATTGATTTTTGCTACAATAATCCGTTCACTATATTGCTCATAATATTCCACCCGCTGTCCAAGTTTCCTACTCAATATGAGACTAACCCCTGCTTGGCCATTGTTTGATTTAGTGCTAATGACCCTATAGTCTCCGGGCCAAAAGTCCTGTTCTTCCTGCCTGCGCATTTCACTAATCCCAACCAAATCCAACCTTAACCTATCCATTTCTCTTTCTAACCTTTTCTAACCTTCCACTTCCTAGCTGACTTCTAACATTCCACGCTCCGATCCGTAGAATGTCAGATTTCCTCTTTGTCACTTTTGTGATGTTAACCTCCTCTCGAGTAGTCCCCACCCGGAGATCCGATCGGTGGACTAGTTTACCTCCGGATTGAAATTTTACAAGGGAGGAGGCCATCATCACATGTAATTATGCATAGAGAGGTGCATATCCTCGGGAATAGCATTACGGCTGTAGTTTCCCGTTGTTTCAGCCGTGCAGCAGGACGCAGTGTAGCCATTATTTGGCTTATATTATCAATATCTTAACCGTCTATAAGACTAGTAAAGAAATGATTTATTCTGGAAGGCTGCTACTCCCTTGGACTTAGAAAATTCTATGGGTACATTAACACTAATTTTGGGATCGTTATTAACTCCTTGAGCATGAGATATCCGTCTGCCGAGTTGCTTCATAATACGTAAATATATGTCCAGCAATTCCCCGAATCTCCCAGTTACGAATGAGTAAAATTTGTCGCATGAGTAGTGTAAGCAACTAAACCTTTTTCCGGCTGCATGTAACATTTGTAAAATAAGAAGGACCTTGGTAGGTGACAAAAATCTTCGAAAATGATATTTTAAGCATTCAGGGCTAATTGCAATAAAAACAGAATACACATAAAAATGAGTATTGAATAACTCATACACCAACATGATACATCGTGAGAGGACACGCCCACTTTTTCTGAGACCTCTGTAAATGTTTTCTCTTGTTGAGAGATACGCAGTCTTCATGTTGGTAGCACAGATATATTTGCACGAACTTTCCTTCATGTAGATATTTGAGTTTATTTGTTCCTGTCAGGGTAACAGGAATGTTAGATTTATCATTGAATTGAGACATTTTAGTCAAAAATTAACTTAATTTTTAAAGAACTAATTCGTTGTTTTTTTTCTTTTGTGCATATTATATTAGGCCTACTCGAAAACTTCAGGATCAAAATACATGAAACCTTTCTTGTGTAATAATATCTCATTGAGAAATGGAAATACTTCTAGAGTTATTGTTTATTCATTTGAGAGGCTTGAGATAGCATGGTCTTCAACCCCGTGTAGTTGGGAAAGTGTTGAAGCTGCCTGGCAACCTGTATTGCTGTGATGATTGTAGTTGTGTGTGTAAATGTATCTGGGACAGGGATAGGGTAGACGCTTCAGGACTTGAAGTAAGGCACTATCCCGGCAATTATCTGTAGGGAGTGTGGAAAAACCCAGGGTAAAACAACACACAGGATAACCGCTGTCAGCACCGGGATTCGAACCTACGGTATCCGTACTTACCGCAGCTGACCTCGCGACCATGGTGCACGTTGACGAGTGCGGCTACGCCGCGGGACGGAATGCTTGTAGAATTTGGCTTGAGTAACTATAGCCGCCCCTTCCCCCCCCCCCCCTCCTCAATTGGTTGATCCTGGCAACGTTACTGCGTTAAACAGTAGCCTATCCGAATTCAAGGAGCAATCTCCAGATATATAACATAACCTATAACTCTCACATTGTAGAGGATACTTTCATCAAATTATACAACATTCCCCAAAGCGAGGAGAACGCCTCTCAAATGTTTTCTATTCATATCACGATACGTACTTTACAGTATTATTTATAATGGTAAAATATTAGAAATGAGGGCCGGCGCGATATAAACCAATACCGGTATAAGCGTAAACTTATTACTGTATTTTTTTTAAAGAATCGATACAAACGATTGGAATATTCCTTTTATTAGAACAACCTAATGAAACTGCCAAATAATTTCCCCCAAACCATCATTTTATTAGCGATGAACCATGGATATTATACAGCAATAACAGCAGCCATTTTCAAATTGATTTTTACCATAATCGATTGCTTGCACGACAATAATCGATGTTCGTACATATTGACTATTACTCGTAAATATCGATAATTTAGCCGAAATTTCCATTGCTGGCAACTCGCAAATTTCAAAGTTGCGGGGCGAAAATGTAATAAAATAAAAATTCCTCTCGGCACGCCCGAAGGCGGAGGTAGATTTCACCGGGCAAACTAGGTGATAGGCTAGAATAGGCAAAATATGCAGGTTTTAGTAGAAGGATCAGAAAGTATTTTACAATTGGAGCTTAATTGACTTTTTTCGTCTTTCTATGCATAATTTTAACATGTTATTGTCTCATGGGGATGGTAACCTTCTTGTCATTTGGGGTTCATATTTATACCTGTGGTGACACTGACCTTCTGCAAGGATTGGAACTGATGTGTAACTATCTAACAGTCTGTCACTTCTTCACGCAAAATTTTATCTCCTGCAGAGATGTTGGTAAGTTCCTCAGTTTAGGGGCTGCGACAACGTGTTCATGTAACCCCGTGTACATTGGGTTTGTGTAGAATCTCTCTGATAAACGGTATTAATTGTGATGACTGTATTAGTCTGTAATTTAGGTAAGGTCTGCAGACGGTCAATTTCAAGTAGTAGCTCCTAATTTTGCTGCCAAATACTACCGTCAACGACACCTAGCTGTGAGCTTGGCAACTAGATGCTACCACAATCAGCAACTTGCAACGAATGTTAGAACTTCCCCTCCGAAGGAATGCATGCAGAGGGATTTTTAGCACTCTTAGAAAATCCGATGACTTCGGCTGGCTTTGAACCCGCGACCTTGGGCATAGAAGTGGTGTATTCTTTGGAATACACGGTAAGATAGAGTAAGCTTTTGCTTCTCTTTGCTATAGTTCATTCCTTCCTTTTTCTCAAACACCAACAGTGATCTTCTGATTTCTCCTTGTTGGTCATGTCTCTTATGTTACCTGTGAGTCTGTTCTAGAGATATATCTTCCATGACCCACCTAGCGTCATCTAGCAGCGAATCTCTGAAGTTCCTCAATTCTTCCCTGTACAAGAGGACTTCTTTATCAATCTGGCCACCAGACCTTGTCGCCATCGCCTGCTAACTTCTCCGTGATCAAGAGAACTTCGTCTACTTTTTCACCCTCCAGGCTGCGCTAGTGTTGCCTACTATCAACTCTTTGAAGATCATTTCATCAAGAGAAATTAACGTTTCAATGTTGGTTATTCTTATATGTATTCCTTTTGTCTCCTACCCCCACCCTTTTCCCTTCCCTGGTCCATCCGTGCCTCGTTGAGCGTGTCTCACTTGTACGTCGGAAGTCGACCTCGTCAGTTAGAGCTCCACTCAAGCTCGCCTCCTCAACTCGAGAGGCAAACTTTTAAATTCTACACCATGTTAGAATTTTAGTATCAACCGTCAAAGGGAACATCACCTTCGCCATGAAGCAAAGCTAAGTACTACTTCTACGTTCTTCAACTTATTTTAATTGATTTTAAATAGCTACATGCTTTTTAATGATCATTTTATAGACAGTGTGAGATTTCTATATTTGGGGCAATAATCATCCTTCGCGGGATTTTCTATGTTGGGCTTTTGTCTATCTAAGCCAATCTTAACAGGAAGCAGCATTTCTTATGCTTATTAAATGAGAGATTTTCTCACAACGTGGGATACCATTAAATTACCCACTGTCTATAAAATACTTAGCTCGTTCCACCGCTGGACTAACTTTTGCCCTATTCTTCAGTAATGATTGCTCTGGAACCTTCCAGAATCTGCACTCTATCTACCAGTCATACTGTCATGTATTTTCCACTCACATATGGGAATACTTTTTCAAACTAAGGAATCTTCCTTATGAACTAATAATCAACATTTAATTTTTCTTCCTCCGTTGGGATTTTCTCTGGCGCATTCAACTATAATCTACAACTTTCTCAAGCAATAGACTCTCGCATATTTAGTGTAACTAGTTATTTTCCATCATTGCAATAACTTTCTTTGCCATAACCTTTTGTGCTACTACAGTGAACTTTTCATCTATTTCAACGGACTATAGTGAAAAACAGTGCTTGTTCAACCTTTCATTCGCGTCGCGTTCATCCGAATCCAATAAATACGGCCATGAACACTTTTTCTCAATCCCATTTGATCTTTCCCAAACCCCTTACTAACAAACCAAAATAATAAAATTGTTACTTTAGGTCTTTTTTCAATGAGGTGTCACTCTCAATAAGTGCCCTCCCTCTCTCGCTTTATTTATCACGAATTAATGTCTGTAAAACTTCGTGTCTAGTACACGCCTTAATTTATATTGTTTCTCCCTTCTAATTAGGGAATACAATTCTTTCAACTCATAAGTGAGTTAGGTTTCACGAAAGGGAAATTTGCCCCATTTGTCTCGTGATCCCTACTTAAACATAGGAATTCTAGAAACTTCCTTTCGATTGTTCTCTACAGGTTTCACAATAAGTGACCTGCCCTATTTGCATAATCCAACCAAGTATTTCTGTATTAATATAAGAAGTAATAGAAACTTCTATTTTATTCTTCCTGCTTTTGGTTGTTGTTACTTCCGATGTTGTTACTCTTTGTAAGATATTTACCTAGAAATTCTTAAAAGTACACACCTTGTACTTGATTTATTGTCTTTGAATTTTTCAGCTATAACTATATCGTGCAAAGCCTGTGAAGTGGAAAGAGGCCGCTCCTGTCTCCTTTGGCGTGTCCCTTTCTTTCAACTTATTTGCTGCTGCCAGCCTGACAGCATTTCCAAGGTTCCACAGTTTCGTAAGTTATACTTTAATCTACCTACTTTGTCATGGCTCCTACAGAAAAGGATAAGGATGAAAAACTTACTTCTAAACGAGCATCCTATAAAGGGCAAATTACCCGATTCAGAAAATACATCAAAGAGCTAGATCCCTCAGAAGCTCAATTAGATTTGTTAAAACATCGTGTAAAGGATTTTGAACGTTCATATGAAAATTATTGTAACATTCAAACTGAAATTGAGACTTGTATGCTCAATCAAACCGAAGATCGAGTCGAAGTAGAAAACCAATATTACGAAGGTATAGGTTCTGCTTTCGAAATAATACGCCAACTCGAAGAAGAACAGAAAAAACACGGTTCTGTTCTTGGTTCCCTTCACGAACAACAAACCTCTTCTCGCGATGGCACTCACAAGCCCAAACCAATTCTACCTAAGATAGATTTACCCCACTTCTCTGGAGACGAATCTACTTGGGATTCTTTCTATGAATTATTTTGTTCTCTTGATCATGACAATGAAGACATTCAAGTTATCTACAAGTTTCATTATTTGAGATCTACCCTCCGAGGTCAAGCTCTGCAGTTAGTTGAAGCACTCCCTTTAAGTGCCGAAAATTACCCCATTGCCTTAAACTTATTGAAAGAAAGATACGGAAATTTACGGTTACGTATTCAACGCCATATGAAGGCTCTATTCAACCTACCCGCGTCACAGCACAATGACGTCACTAGTTTGCGTACTCTCATTGATACTACACAACTTCTCGTTAAAGCTCTGTCCCAATTGGATCAGCCCACTGAACACTTTCTTAATACATTTAGTGGGTTCTGAAGTCGATGTTGCCACCCTAAAAGCTTGGGAGATTGAACTTTCCAGAGAAGACGATTACTCTTACGAGCATTTAGTCACCTTCATAAATGCTAGATGCCAACTCTTAACTGCTTTAGCGAATCAAAGTGAACCCTCATCCCCTAGTTCTAAATTTGAATTAATGTCTCTTAATCCTAAAAGCGAACGCTTAGCGTCTAGTACCCAAAAACCTGGGTCCAGCTCATCTAAACTCAAGTCACACACCACTGGTTACCCAACTAGGTCTAGTGAACGCCGTATTGCTAGTTCTCTCGTTTTAAACACTCAAAGCGAACCTCGCAAGAGTTTAAATGAGCCATTAAAGTGCATACTTTGTAAAGATTCCCACGCCTTATATCTATGTAAATCTTTTAAAGAACTGTCTGTCGACGACAGAAGAAAATTAGTTTCCCAGAATAAACATTGCTTCAACTGCCTAGCACCCACGCATTCTGCTTCAAATTGCAAGTCCACAAGACTTTGCTTCCATTGTGAAAAAGCTCATCACACTTTACTATATCGTCATGATCAGGCAAGGTCATCGACAACATCTACTTCTCAGAAAAGTGACAATGCTAACAGTTCCAATGCTTCATCGTACATTCCAAATTCCAAGTCCATACGTAGTGCCCAAGTACTATTGTCTACTGTCCAAATCGAAGTTCAGGATAACTTTGGCAACTGGGTCCGTGCTCGCGGTCTTCTTGATTCAGCGGCAACACATGATTTTGTGTCTAATTCTTTGATTAGAAAACTAGACCTACCTGTAAACCCCACTTCTATTAACGTATTGGGCATTAACAGCTCAAAATCGCAAGCTTTACAGTTCTCAAAGCTAACCATAAGAGACATTTGTCACAGAAACAACTTTCTCAAACTGAATTGTCTCATTCTCAATAGCATAGGAGAAGATACTCCAAGTCACTCTGTGGATATTTCAGGGTTAAACATTCCCTCGCATTTAAGGCTAGCCGATCCTCTGTTCAATGTACAAAACTCCATTGACATACTCTTTAGTGCCAATGTTTTCTGGAATTGCCATCGTAAACAGGTTCGCAAGTTACCCTCAAACGTGGTTGCCAGAGACACTAATTTTGGATGGATCGTCACCGGTCAACTTCCCCATTATACTCCCCAACCCGCATCGCAACGTTATTTCGCTAATACTGACATGGAACAGTTCTGGAGGCTGGAAAGCGTTGATTCTCCTACTGTGACCTCTTCAGAAAACGAATTCTGTGAGCAACTTTTTCTGAACACCACCACCACTCGCTCTTCTTATGGTCGGTTCATTGTTCAGATGCCAAGATTACATAATTCCCCTAAACTTATTAACTCTCAACCCAAAGCTCGAAAAGCTCTCTTTGCTATCGAGAGCAAATTCAAGAAAGAACCTCTCGTTAAACAGCAGTACACTGATTTCATGGATGAGTATGAAAGCTTAGATCATATGGAAGTTGTTAACAAATCTGGTGACGAATTGCACCCCCCAATTGAAACGGTTTTCTTAAATCATCATCGCGTGTGGAAAAACCCTCTTGTAAAGGATAAAATCCGAGTTGTTTTCAATGGTTCATCACCTGACGTTAATGGCAACAGTCTTAACGATACTCTTTACTCTGGTCCCGCTATTCAGTCAGATCTATCTGCTATACTCTTAAACTTTCGATTATTTCCCATAGCTGTTATAGCTGATATAAAACAGATGTACCGTCAAGTTTTAATTCAGCCTGAACAACGAGATCTCCAAAGAATCTTGTGGCGCGACGAAATCAGTAAGCCCATTAAGGTATTTCGCTTAAAAACGGTTACTTATGGCTTAAAACCCTCTGCTTTCCTTGCTATTCGTTCTCTACACTTGTTAGCCTCACAAGAAGGTCATTTATTTGATTCTAAAGCTTCCGAAGCACTAACTACATCATTCTATGTTGACGATTATTTGCAGTCCTTCCCCACTCTGGAGGATGCTTCTTTCGTGTCATTAGAACTTCAGGCATTGCTAAAGAATGGAGGTTTCCCACTTCATAAGTGGAATTCCAACTCACAAGAGTTTCTCGCCCGGTTTTCTATTGAAGACGTAGATCCCTCCTCCGTCGAAATTTGTGGAAACTCCAAATCCATAAAAACTCTTGGAGTTTATTGGTGCACTAGCACTGACACTCTCATCTATAAAGTTTCGCTCGCAGAAGAGCACCCTAACACAAAAAGACAAATTCTCTCTGAAATTGCAAAAAATTTTGATCCGCTTCAATTCCTTGCCCCAGTTATCGTTATAGCCAATATTTTCATGCAAGAGCTATGGTTGCTCAAATGTGAATGGGACAACACTGTTCCCCTTTCTTTTCTTAACAGATGGCTCTCTTTTCGCAGCAATTTGCTTGATCTTTCCTTTATTGAAATTCCCAGGAATTTAATTAACGCTCCTCCTAATGCATCTTTTTTCCTTCATGTGTTCGCGGACAGTTCCGAAAAAGCTTACGGTTGCTGGGCATATTTGGTTCATCGCGGTTCATTAAATGGATCTTCAGTTTCCAACCTTGTTTGTGCCAAATCGAAGGTGGCTCCTCTTAAAACTATCACTTTGCCTAGGCTTGAATTGTGTGCTGCACTCATGGCCGCAGAACTTGTTAAGAAATTACGAGAAGTATTAAAAGTCGAATTCTCACAAATTTATCTCTGGAGCGATTCCATGATCACCCTTTCTTGGATCGCCAAGAACCCCGCTCATTGGCAAACTTTTGTTGCAAACAGGTGGTGTATTCTTGGAATACACGGTAAGATAGAATATATTTTTACTGCTCTTAGCTTGTTCATTCCTTCCTTTTTCTCAAACACCAAGAGTGATCTTCTAATTTCTCTTTGTTGGTCATGTCTCTTATGTTCCTTGTGAGTCTGTTCTAGATATATATCTTCCATGACCCACCTAGCGTCATCTAGCAGCGAATCTCTGAAGTTCCTCAATTCTTCCCTGTACAAGAGGACTTCCTTATCAATCTGGCCACCAGTTCTCGTCGCCATCGCCAGCTATCATCTCCGTGATCAAGAGAACTTCGTCTACTTTTTCACTCACCATGCTGCGCTAGCATCGCCTGCTATCAACTCTTTGAAGACCATTTCATCAGGGGAAATTAACTTTTCAATGTTGGTTATGCTTATATGTTTTCCTTTTGTCTCCTACCCCCACTCTTTTCCCTTCCCTGGTCCCTCTGTGCTTCGCTGAGTGTGTCTCACTTGGACGTCGGCAGTCGATTCAGTAAGAGCTCAACTAGAGCTGGCCTCCTGAACTAAAGAGGCATTCTTTAAATTCCACGCCATGTTGGAACTCTAATCTCAACCGTCAAAGGGAACTTCACCAACGCCATGAAGCAAAGATAAGTACCGACTTCGGGTTTTAACCTTGTTCTCATCGTCTTTTAATAACTACATGCTTTTAACTATCGTTTTATAGGCAGTGTGAGATTACTATATTTGGGGCAATAATCATCCTTCGTGGGATTTTCTATGTTGTGCTTTTGTCTGTCTAAGCCAATCTTAGTAAAAAGCAGCATTTCTTATGCTTATTAAATGAGAGATCTTCTCACAACGTGGGATACTATTGAATACCCACTGTCTGTAAAATATTTAGCTCGTTCCACCGCTGGAATAACTTTGGCCCCATTCTTCAGTTAGGATTGCTCTGGAACTTTCCAGAATCTGCACTCTATCTACAAGTCGTACCGTCATGTATTTTCCACTCACATGTGGGAATACTATTTCAAACTAAGGAATCTTCCTTATGAATTACTGCTCAATAGCTAAATTTCCTTCCTCCGTTGGAATTTGCTATGGCGTATTTAATGATAATCTACAACCTTCTCAAGCAATAGACTTTCGCCTATCTAGTGCAACTAGTTATTTTCCATAATTGCAATAACTTTCTTTGCCATAAACTTTTGTGCTACTACAGTGAACTTTTCGTCCATTTCAACAGACTATAGTGAAAACAGTGTTCTTTCAGTATTTCTTCCGCGTCGCGCTCGTCCGATTATTATAAATACGGCCATGAACATTTACCTTCCATTCCAGTTGATCTTTCCTAAACCTCTTACTAACAAACCATAATAAAATTGTTACTTTAGGTCTTTTTCAATGAGGTGTCACTCTAAAGACGTGCCCTCCCATTTTTGCTTATATGTAATTAATTAACTTCTGCATAACTACGTGTCTTGTACACGTTTCAAATTATCTTGTTTCTCCCTTCTAATTAGGGAATACTATTCTTTCAACTCATAAGTGAGTTATTTCTAGGTTTCACGAAAGGGAAACTTTCCCCATTTGTCTCGTGATTCCTACTTAAAAATAGGAGGTCTAGAACCTGCCTTTCGACTTTCTCTTCAGGTTTCACAGTAAGTGACCTGCCCTATTTGTGTAACTATTAAAAAAGTAATTCAGCTTCAATACAAGAAGTTATAGGAACTTCTCTTTTATTGTACCTGCTTTTTGTTGTTGTTACGTTCGAAATTGTTACTCCTTTCAAGATATTTACCCAGAATTTCTTAAAGTACACACCTTGTACTCGATTTATTGTCAAACTTTAATCACTTTAATTGTCTTAAAACTTTGTATTTTATCTTCGCTATTTCAAAATCTTGCGAGGATTTTATAAAGGTTTGAAACCTAATGAATTGTTAATTGCCTGGCGCAAACTTTAAATGTTTTCTGAGGTCTGCGACCCCAAATTGTTAACAAAATTGAAAATATATATTTGTTAAATTCATCAAATTCTTTTGAATTGTTAAATAAATTAAGAGTTCCTTTTCGCTTTTTCATTTTTCTAGTATAACAGTTAGGCATGATCCTGTCTTCCTTGGCACTTCCCACTTAATGCCATTAAATCTATTGATAGGGTTTTCTCCACTTGTTGCATTTGAGAAAGAACTCTTAGTGGTCAACTTTGTAAAGTCTCTCTTAGCTTTAATAGCTAATTCTAACTGGCCAGTAAGGCAAGCATAGCTCGCTACGCGAGCTTCCTGCTTGTGGAGATCCTCTCCAAAAACTTATGGTTGGTTTTCCAAAAGATAAGTGTTTCTCTTTGCCTAAACTTTTGGTCGGCTCCTTGCTGGGTAAAAGCTTAGCCATTTCCAAATGCAACTATTGGTGCACTTACCAAAATTATTCCCAAAGGTTTAATTCTTTTATCACTATCCTTCTTGGAAGCACTTGGTCGCTTTTCAGGAACTCTACAATTTCGAGAACTGGAAATATCGAAACCGATTCAAATTACTGGCATCCTTCGAATTACTTGTTCAAAAACGAATTCCTTTGAACAGACATACAATAAGTCTGTTACTCTTTGTCTTGCCAGACCATCACCCTTCCCCATAGTAGGCATATGCATGCTTGAGAGGGAATACGCTAAAGCCATTCTCTTGCAAACCGCCCAAGTCCTAGCTGCGTTTCCCGTTAGCTTTGACCAGGTCCTTACCCACTTTAGGCATCAGAAAGCGGATTTGCAGTGGCAACCGCCTTTGAGTGCATTTAAAGTTAAATTTATAACTTTTGTGGGACTCTCCTCCTATTTCTCCATCCTTTTTCTCCAGTCCGAAACCCACCTCCTTTTCTTTATCATCTTCCCTTGGTGGTTAGGTTATTCCTCGGCCAATAATCTACCCAACAGGGTTTCCAAAATTCAAACTCTTTCCTCGGGATGTCAATGGAGGCATGTGCCCAGCGCTGACAACCCTGCCGACATCATTTCTCGTGGATGTTTACCCTCTCAATTGGCAGCTTCCCAATTGTACTGGCATGGGCCCTCGTGGTTAATCGAAGACTCTTCTTGTTGGCCTGCTAAACCTCCAGCTACAAACTCCAACTTGCCTGACGATAAAGTATCTATATCTACTGCTTCGTGTCTTGTTTCCAACGTTTCTCATCCCTTATTGTCCCGCTATTCTTCCTTTCACAAATTAATTCGAATTGTCGCCTATCATCTTAGATGGAAATATCTTGTGGTTGACCAACCTCTTCTCCCCAAACCACACATTACCAATCATAAATTGAATCTCGCTACCATTAAGATTTTGAAACTAACACAGCAAGGAACCTTTTCTTCTGAATTGTCTTTACTTTCTTCTAAAAGGGATCTTCCCAAATCCAGTCGTCTTGGTGCCTTAGCCCCGTTCCTTGATGACAATAGGTTACTCAGGGTAGGTGGTAGGCTCTCGCAATCTTTGCTTTCTGAGGACAAAAAGCATCCTGTTATTTTGCCTTCTAAACATCACGTAACTTCCTTAATCATACGTGACTTTCATTATCGCAATCTGCATGTTGGCACACGCACACTGCTTTGCTCTTAAGGGAAAATTACTGGATTATAAATGGAATTCACGAAGTTTCTTCTGTAATTCACAAGTGCATTCCTTGCTTCAAAGCGAAACCTAAAGTCAATACTCAATTAATGAGCGATCTGCCCTCCTTTCGCTCTTCTCCTATACATCCATTTGCTCTAACTGGTGTGGACTATATGGGTCCGTTCCAATATCAACGCAATTCCCCTGAAGCTAAACGCAAATTGTTTGGTAAGCTCTATGTTTCTCTCTTTGTTTGCATGGTTACTGGCGCGATCCATTTGGAACTAGTAACGAATGCCTCTACTTCTTACTTTTTATCAGCTGTCTCTCGCTTCGCTGCTAGGCGTGGTGTTCCTTCGGAAATGTTTTCTGATAACGCTTCCACTTTTCAAGGCGCAGCTTCCTTGTGGAAGAAAGCTCTCACATCTTCTCCTGCCATGGAACAGATTTCTAATTTTTCCTACTCAAAGGGTTTCAAATGGCGTTTTATACCTCCCTACGCTCCTCATCACGGTGGTAGGTGGGAATCCTGCGTAAAGCTCACTAAATGTCACTTAAGAAATGTTTTAGGTAATCGCATTTTGACTTATGAAGAATTTAATTCGCTGTCCGTTCTGATTGAAGGTGTTGTTAATGCTCGCCCTTTAACTCCGCTTTCCAATGACCCTGATGACCTGCTTCCACTTACACCTGGTCACTTCCTTATAGGCACTTCTCTTTCTGCCCCTCCTCCCCTTCCCAACTCTTACAGGGATTCGAATTTACCTATTGTTTGGCGTAAACTTGAAGCCATCCGCAATTCTTTCTGGAAGAGGTGGAATTTGGAATACTTAACTTCCATGCAACGGAGACAGAAGTGGTTTCTTTCCAATCCCGACATTAAAGTGGGGGACTTGGTCCTGGTTAGGGATGTTTCTTCTCCCCTGGTCTGGATTTCTGGTAGAGTGACCGAGTGTTATCCTGGAAGGGATGGGAGAGTTAGGGTAGCCAAGATCTTGACCACTAACGGTCACATCATAAGACCACTGTCTTTAATTGCTCCATTACCTTTGAACTTTTAATTGTTTGTCTTGTTCTCTGTTGGTGTTTGTCCCTCCCAGCTTGGTGTATTCTTTGGAATACACGGTAAGATAGAGTAAGCTTTTCCTTCTCTCTGCTATAGTTCATTCCTTCCTTTTTCTCAAACTCCAACAGTGATCTTCTGATTTCTCCATCCTTTTTCTCCAGTCCGAAACCCACTTCCTTTTCTTTATCATCTTCCTTTGGGTGTTAGGTTATTCCCAAGCTAATAATCTACCCAAGAAGTACAGCATGCTACCAGTTACCTCACCGAAGCCGCTTCCCTCAGGGTCAGATGGAAAACTGAATGTGACCTCGTACAATGGCGTTGCCATGGCAACTTCTGATGGTTCATCCCTCATCAATTTAGATGCGTTGTCATGGTAACCTCTGATTGCACTTGGCATTTTCTTAAAATTCCGAAATCATTTTTCTCATCTCTTGGCGTAATGGTGGGTCATATCAAAATATCTTTCAGACAAAAGTTTTAGGTAATTATAAGGGGGATATTTTCCATTTTGTACTTTTTTGATATTGCGCCTATTAAGAGAGATGTGATTAATGTTTCCCGAAAACCCCACTTTTTCCACCCCTTTGGTGAATGGTTGGTGCTATCAAAAATCTTTTTAAACATAAAATGTTGTCACTTATCCGATTCATAGTACGAAATTTGAATGGATTCGATATTTCGCGTATTAAGAGAGTTTTAGTGATATTTCACTTTTTCGAAAAGAAGCCCCCCATTTCTACCCCCTTCGACCGATTATGCCCATTAACGAACTCGACCGAGATTTTAAAGGGATACATATTATGTAAAACATTCAAAGTAATTGGTGCAAAATTACGGCAGTTATCGTGTCCACAAGAAACTGATCTATATACATATATACATGTATACGAAATACATAAGTTATATATAAAATTTTTAACTGACGGTGGTTTTGGGGTCTGGGGGATGTGAAACGCGAAGATATGTCGAAATTTTCCGGATGTCGCAACATGGTACCCATTGCAATAGTTAGCTTTCTAATGAAATCTACCTAACATTATATTTAATATTTTTCGGTAAATTGGGCACTTTTCGAATTTATCGCATTTATGGGAATAATTAGCAAGACCCCCTAGTTATCGCACATGGTCGCACATTCAATTTCGCAAATTCCGGGTATACATAGTCAAAATAGTTACCAAATATTTGAAAAATCGAGAAAAAAGTAAAATTCTCATTTTTCGTAATTGCGATTATCCCGTATCTCTACGTATTGGTTATCGTGTTGGTATCTTGAATGGTCTTCGACATGCGCCCGTACCCCCACCCCCTCTCCCTCTAGAAACTTAAAAAGTAAAACGATATGAAAATCTGACTGAGAACAAACGCTTTTTGCAAAAGTGCTCATTCATTAATTTTGTGATAAATAGCCTATAATTACTGTAGTTCGGATATGTAACGTTCGATCAGGAGCAATATTAAATATAGTGGCAGTGGGCGCATTAAGCCTGTCTGGCACACTTTAAAAAGCAGAATTATAAAATATTACCACAATATTTGCCGATGAACAGTTTTGAGTGAACACACTCATTCAGTCTCTGCGTATTATGTAATGGTGCACGATCGAGCGCAATGTGCCTGGCAGATCACTTCTGCAACAACAGCAAATGTGTAGAAGGGTCATTGAAGAAACTTACCGATGTGGACTTGAATGTCATGCTGAACGGTTCAAGTAGTTCCCCCCCCCCCAACCCCCCCCCCCCCCCCCCGCGAATGAAGAATATGAAACAAGAATTAACTCGTGTGCCAGTAAAATCAGTTGCGCCCACCGGAAGGTTAAATATCATCCCACATTTTGTAACCGTCAGACGAGAGTTTCTGGGAGTTGCCGGTCTTAAACAGCCCTTCCGAGACCCTCCCCTGGCCAACACACTGGACTCGGGGAAAGAATGTATTCGTAGGCTGGCCTAGCATGTAAAACTCTACTCGAGGGAGTCGGGAATATGAGAGTTCTATTCATACGGCCAGCCCAGTGGAATACATCTACAGGAAACACACACAAAAAACACAAAATAATGAGGACAGGCTTATGTAAAGATCACACTAAATTTATTGGTAAAATCATAGATGCCTAGACTACTTCTGATAGGTGAAAATCGGCTAGGCCGAATCTAAACTGCCATGAAAAGAAAGTCAAAAATAACTCCTATCTAAAGTCTATCTTAAACCTCTCGAAGTCCTATTCACAAATCAGAGAAAAAATCAATCACTAAGAGAGAAATAGGTAACGATTCCCTAAGCAATTACATGGGAGATTTAATAATAATAATAATGACAGGCATGTATCTACTAGCAAGAACGATATTCACTTGTTTACAATGCAAAGTCAAATATACGTTTATCGATAGCAAAATAAGAATAGCTAAGCTACGATGCTATTCTCTCCAACATTTAGAATTTCATAAAATTTTGCTAATCCAATCTGATATTTAAAAAAATACTGATAAACGAGACGCGTTTATGCTAGGAAAGTTGAAAAAAAGAACCGAGCTATGCACAATCTGTTCCTAATTGAAATAAATCGAAGAAATATCAAAGCTATTTACAACACAAATTTTACAGGCTCAGTACATTCCTACTGGTAATGCAATCGGCATTCCTACCTACACAGTTTCCTGTGGTTTCCAGAGAAATAGTCATAAGTGTAATGGGAAAACTTACATTGGCGACTGCTGTGACAGACCGCCACGTTTTATTTCACTCATCATCATAATGTCGAAACTCACAAACTCTAAGAAATGGTCACAAAGAAATTTAAGATTAGCATCCATTCGTTTAGACTACATAATTATTTAGTTTTCAGTTTAGTTCAAAATTCTATCACTAATTATTGTTATCAATATTAATTCATTATTAATCCTCAAAGTGTCATTCTATACTTTTAGTGACCAATAATTGTGCCTAGTGTAGCTCTAAATATGGGCGAAACATAAAAGAAACACTTCATATTATCAGTGAATCACTGTTCACTAGCTTGATAAACACCCTGTATTCGATATCAATAATACGGACTCGTCAGTCGCAATCATCAGTCAACTTGCCGAAAGCGTACAAAGTTGCTGGAAAAATACCACAATCATAAATTTACTCCAAAACCAGTGCTCAAATACTACCCTAAACATTCACTCCTCTAGACACTACAATAGCATGATCCTAATTTATACAAAGATGACCGATTCGTGTACTTGAGCTCGCAATAACTGTTCGTGTTTTCTTTTTTTGTTTTTTTATGGCAATGTCTACTTTCAATAACAAAAATTTACCATGAAAAGTAGTCGGAAAATCATAAACTTCAATAATTGTATTAGCCAGTGTCAAATAGGCCTACATTACAGAATGCTGTACTCAAAGGATCAGTTCTCAAGCATGTGATCTAGACCTCCCTTGAACTCGTATTCTCTACCATACAAAGATACACATTACATTCATTCAGATTATGTCAACGATTGTCGAGGATAAAATAAATGAACAAAGCCTCCTCTGCACGCTGGTTAAGCGTCAAACAGGTTACCATTTGTTGTGACAGCAACAAGCGGGTTCTCAGAATGCACTGCCTTGTAAATTCACATACAAATTACTGCTACAAGAGGCTTGCTTCTGAAGTGATCAATACCATGGCCTTCACACAGCTTTGAAAAACATTTGCTAACCTTCAACTGTTCGTTATTATATAATAGTGTGCTGCATTCTTATACACGGAAATCTGCCGTAAAGCCACATACATTCTCGGCTCGTACTAAATATAGCAGAGAGTTATTTACAAAGCAACCTTCCTCCAGGCGGTCTTTGAAACGATACTTATGACCAGATATAATTATCAACTAATCATAAAAAAATCCTACCTATAAGAATGTGCAGAAACACGGAAAGACCGTCTAAAACTATACCACTGTTCAAATATGTAACCCTGTTACATGATAATTTGAAGAGTTAATCACTTACATGTCGTCGTTCATTAGAGTTTTCGCCCGGGTCATCACGGCGATTTCATGGCCTACCTCCATTGCCATGCTTATAACTCTAGCATTTCCTGACATCCACCGCCCTCCCAGGTCATGTTTAAATTACTCCATGATTACATATTCCATAGCAAAAGGATAATTATACATTTGGGCGAGATTTCCATATCCATGTGCCCCCATGTTGAATAATGTGCGTTCCTGTAGCGTGATTTTCACAGGTTAAAAAATACTTCCACTGTCTCTTCAAGTGTGCGATATAAGCAAGAGTGGCCATAACACCCGCCACTGACGATAAAATATCATTAATATGATATTTGGCAACACTGCAAACTGTTTTAGTTGCACTCACGTTCACACCACGTGGTCGTCGAACAACGCTTCAATTTGCCGTCGTATGAAATAAATATTCACTGTTCGTTCTACCGATAGGTTAGATAATTATTATTCCACTTTAATTTTCTGTGGAGATTTATTCTTATACACTTAGATATTAACATGTTTTCACAAATAGTTAGACTAAAGGTCTACTAATTACATGTCCTCGTGTTCGTTGCATGAAACATATTATAACTCGGCAAATACACCAAAATACTGCAGAATACTGCTTTAAATAGTTATACACTGCTCTCACAATGATGATCAATTATACTGTTTTATCCCTTGGTTGGGGGTTGGGATAAACACGGTAGTGTTAGTGTGCTAATTTTGAAGGCTGCTTTCGGATGAGAGTAGCTTCCCGTGACTGGGAGAGACTACCAGTGTAGTGTGTTGGTGTGAATGCTTAATCTATTGGGGGCGTCTCTGCAGGATGCAATTATCTGCCAGGGGATGAATGTCTAAGTGCAGGCTGCTAAACTAGCCTGCCAGCTTAGTGGAATGAGCAATCCAATGAATGTGCAGAGTCAGTGACTCGACGCTCTGCAGTCGAGTCGCGTGCTTGAGTACAATAGAACCTGACGATGCAATTACTGGCCGCTACGGTCAGGGGCAATTATGACTAAGGTCAGGTTGCGTATCAGGATGTAAAGTGGAGTACGATTAGTAATAAGCGTGTAGTGTACTGACCATGTGTTTATTGGCCAGTAGATGTAATGTGCTCTCCCTCTTGGGGAGTTTAAACAAATATGAAATACCATTTGTGAGGTGTACAAGTGTTTAGGGTAGGTGTTTACAAAAATAAGGATTCTGAGCACCGCAAGATCTCACCTGGTGAAGAGCTGGAACGGAACCTCGTCGGGCAGGGCCGCTGGCGAAGAACAGAACAGAACAGATAATCCCTCCTGTACGGGTTCCATTCTTATATGTTTCGGCGCTGCTTGGTCAGCATTGCATCAGTGTAGCTGCCCCAGATAGTTGTTAGTGTAAATGTTTATGTGAGTTTTGCAAGCCGTTGGCTAACCTCCTAGGCTTAGGTGGTCGCCGCTTGCTATGTAGAAATATGTTCTGGAATTATAGTGTTTCCAGTTGGGGTGGTTTTGGTGAAAGATGGCGGGGTGGTTCTCAGGGGGTACTGCCCCCGGGCTGTACAAGTCTCCTTCGTCGTTAGTTCGCGTCCTCGCGAACGGGAAGTAGAGTAGGCGTGTCGTTGTGATGATTTTTCGTCGTTTTCTGCTTGTCCCTCTTCTTCTTTTCTTCAGTGTCGGTGTCGTGTTGTCCTGGTGTTGATGTGAGTTTAGCGTGTGCTCAGAGGGGGTGGGTTTTGGGTATACATAGTTAATTGTTTATCTAAAATTAATCACAATAAAATTTGACATTGGAAATAATAAAAATAAAATTACAAAAAAAATACATGTTCTTGAAGTTATATGCATGTTGGTATTTTGCAGGAAGGAAAAAAAACATGGTTGGACGGGTGGTTTTGCCGTCCGACGCAGTGTGGGAAAAAAATTGCTCCCTGCAAGGTATTGTATAAAAGATTGAAGAAAATAGAAAAACAGGTGCCCCAGGGTATAAGTTAAAGGTATAACAGAATGATTTATTGTTGGTATGAAACGGGACGCCTTCACAAATTTTGTCGTTAGTAGAATAGAAAGGAAAGAGACAAAAGTGTGTAGAAACGTGTTTGGTATTAGAATGTTGCAGTGCTTTATGTGTATTCTTCATATTTCTCGTGCTTTGACGGTTTTACGATTTCTTACAATTTTCGATTACAATTCTTACATGCTACACTTAATTATAGTACTATTACTACTAAATCTTTTCTGCTCATGAGTACCTTTCTCCTATGCATATGGCCATAGCGCTTTTCTTTCTTGGCCACCTTTACCTTGTGCCATTCATCTGTGGCTATTGACCTGCCTCTGTGGTTTAGTGGTTAAACCGTTCAACCGCTGTTGTGAATTTTCCTCCGTGGGTGGAAGAATTCACCTTGATGGCTAGGATAGACGTTCACAAAGCTACGTCTTTCCTGGCTATCGCATCCGCTCCTTATTCAAGCGTCTGTCGTGTGATGCGTCAGCTCCGCTCGGTGCCCCACGGTCACCTCGCGTAACCGCCGCCTGTTGTCATCACTTTAGTAGTGTGACGGGAAATCGGTGAATATTTTGTGTGTGTGTATGTATAGTAGAGAGTGTGTACAAGTTGGTGTTGGAAATATATTTACAAAAGACATGTGTATGGTGCTGATGATCTGAAAAATAATAATTTATTAGTTAGTTCCCCTTTTCGGTGGAACGTGCGTACAGAGCGCCTCCTGGTGTGCCTGAAATAGAGTGTGATATAATATCCATATACATTTTGTCTATATCTCGTACACATACTTATGTCTACTGTGCACCTTTTAAGTCTAGCTTAACCTAAGCCGGCTACAGCCTTATTGTTATACTTATGAATGTACTCCTGTCTTCCTGTGTATTTGTCATGTCTCCTCCGTGTATACTAGTGTATGAGTGTATTTGTGTGTCGTGACGTCACCTTTACCTGATAATGATCATGTTGTCAGCGTTCCCATGATGCTGCAGTGGTGGAGCTCTTTGTTGAAAGGAAATGCATATAAATTAAGTACATGTGGCCAATACATTATGTGCCCATATCGCGCAGCGCTGTTTTAAGGGTCGGCTTGGATAATGCCACCGCCCTTGAGACTTCTTCGGACGTCTCGCGTATATATGTCGCGTTCGCGTTGCATACGCGTGTTTTCGCTATATATATTGTCGGTCTTACCCTGGTAACGGTTTTAGTTGCCAGGTGCCGAACGCTCTATGTCGCGTTCGCATTGCATGTTCGTATTTACCTTAATGTATTGTCGCTCTTACCCTGGTAACGTCTAGTTGCCAGGTGCCGAACGCTCGATGTCGCGTTCGCATCGCATATTCCTATTTATCTTAATGTATTGTCGGTCTTACCCTGGTAACGTCTAGTTGCCAGGTGCCGGACGCTCTTATCTTAAAAAGGTGCTTAGCCTAAATTACGTTAGTTAACATTAAAATATATATATATTTTGTATTTACAAGCCGAAATGGTCCTTAGTCTAGTGCCGAAATGTGCTGTAGCTGCTGTTTTACAACAGCGCTTATTAAATTTGCTTAAGTCTAAGTTGCCTTTGAAATGGCACTGTATCTTATATACTAGAATTTTGATCGGAGGCTCGTCCCGGTTGGTTTCCCTTCCGGGGAGCCCTTGTGACCTCCTGCCGGGACCGGAACCCAGCAGTGGCCCGTAGTCCCCTCCCTTAATACTAATTGTCGACATCCCCCTCTTAGTAATTAATATAGGCCTGTGCGACGGCGTTGCGAAGGAGCAGACGTCTCGCGTGGATATCCTTTCCGTTGATCTTATACCTGCCTGTTTTGGCATTATTCGCCATTTATCATTTATTTGTATTTATTGCTGGGTTGCCCACAGAACCCCTTTGAGAGCTCGCCGCATTCCTCATTTACATCTCTGGCCGCCCGGTGCGTTACCATTTAAGCTCTGGAGACTTGGTGTCATCCATTTATGTGGGCACGGAACTGAATGATCGCAATAATTCCATATGCATTATGTATTATTCATTTGTTATTATATATTAAATCTTCTTCACCTTGTCTTTCGGGACAAGGACTTGGTGGATCTAGGATTGGTCCCGCTGAATCCTGAGACCCTGCTTCACTTCCTCGAAATGGAAGACTTGTTCCCCGCCCTAGGAACTCTACTTATGTTACATGCTAACTACAAGTCTAGTCCTAATGTGGTCGTCTCTAGGTTCGTCTCCTGAGTCTAGTGTGGAGCTGGCTAATTCTCCTACTAGCCGTCAAAAGTCTCCCCTGCAGGTCTGGCTTCGATGACCGTAGCGCATAGTGGGTGTAACCTTCTCCGACACGGGGGTAGGCTTGACACATCCGAGATCTCGACGTTTGCCCGCGCTAAGCCATCGTCGATTCAACCCTTCGTCTATCAGTTATTCAACTGGGTCAGGCCTCATCATCGCCTTCTCCAGCTCTGTTCTTGTGTGGCGCTTCTGCTCCCTCCGTTTACATCTCATCACCATCTAGTGTGATGTCAGATTCCTTTTAAACAAAAAAATAAGTGTGATGTGTAAATATATTTGTGTGTACCATGTAATTATGTAAAATTTTTAGTGTTCTGGGGTTGTAGGATCTTCTAAGTGCAGTGTCTACTTTAGGCTTGTCACTGCCATTTCGGATTTCCAGCGGTAATGCCTTGGTAATTTCCTAGAGGTGTTAGTAGGTTTGTAGGGCGTTTGGTCCCCTGTTATTAGGATCCGGGGGTGTTATTTGCTGAATGGGCTTAAAGCATGGTATGAGGGGGTCGTGCATCGTTGGACTCCATGTTTATGGTGGCCGGGAGCCGATGATGCTGCTAGGAGGCATTTACTGTGAGTGGATGGGGTGGGTTTTTCCCAGGTGTGCAAAATTTTAAAAATGTCATGCAGGTGTAATGATAATAACATCGCTGGTATATGGATAGGATATCTCATGCATTGGGATGGATATGAGGCGTGTCCGCTCTCACTTGAGGATAAGGCATGTGTCAAGGTATAATAAGTCTAAGTCCCTTGCATGCGGGATTATTTAATAAAAGTACTTGTTAATATAAGTATGGCCTCATCTCTCTACACAGAGATGTGCATGGCGCTTTATATTGTGTCCGACTCACCTCTAATACTCAGGTGTAGGCGTTTGGGGCCAAGGTGTAGCATACCTTAATTTGTTAGACGCATGAAGTCTATCAACCCCGATGTATATTTTGAAATGTAGTCTAGCTGTTTTTATGTGTCTGTATGTTTGTGTTGGATAGTGTTGTAGGTGACAGGGTATGCAGGAAGAAGGGTGCTGGGATGGTAGCCCTTAGTTGGTACCATGGCCATCCTGATGGCACTATCCATCTCTACTCCTGTCGTGGTGTGTCATCCTCTCTTAGTCACTCTATGTTCTCTACCTTTCCTTGGGATGTACACTGGTTAAGTTGGGATGCCATAAAGCATCTGCTGTCTCTTAAGGTACCAGTCTGTGGAGTGGCTGTGGGTCTGTGATTTCCACGTTGTGTAAAAATGTTTGTGTCTGTGGGCACCGCCCTCGGGCTGCCCTTTGGGATGTTTAAGTGCGGTGACGCTGTGACGTCACGGCCTAACCTGGTCCGCTGTTCGTGACGTCGGGGTAGCATTTGATTGTAAGTATAAATTGCCATAGCGTGATCGCCTGTAATGATTTTTAGAGGTAAAAAATATCCAAGAAAAGAAATTATTAGGGGGGGTTGTTCCCTCATGGACTCTGTCTGTATTCGCTCCTGAGTGTTGGGCGCGTGTAGGAAGGAGGTGCCCGTGGCTGTAATTAGCGCGGCTGTGTGCGTGAGGTTGCGTATCGCTGACGTCCGCTGGCGCGTGGGACGTTATCGGAGAAGGCTTATCTCGTGTCGTGTGGCTAATTGTCAGGTGCCGCTTATTGCGTGTTAACACCCTTGTAGACATGTTCCTGTATTCCTGAGATGAATCCGGCCCATAGTATTTGTGCATTAGTGGATGCAAGGCCTATTGTAATGGCGCTGAATCCTGTGTCAACATCCGTGTCACTGTATGTTGTTATTGTTATTGTTTTGTGCCAGTGTCATCATGTCTGCGTGTCGTTGTCACGTCTGGCTATGATGAGAGTGTCTACCGGCACAGTGTGTTGCAACGCGCTGGAATTCGCTTATTCGCAACGCAGTGTTTTTTGTGTATTTGTTTTTGTGTCCTTGTATACAGAAAGTCTCTAATGTTATGTATGAAGGCTGACGGAACGTGACTTTCGCCTTTGTCCGTATGTCGACATGTGTTTTACATTCTAGGAAGGCCAATTTGTTAACCTGTCATACTTTCGCTCCCAAGCTTGTTTGGACTTTGCTTCCGCAATACCTCTGCTTTATGTAATTATCTATGATTTGTGTCTAGCAAGTCTACTGCCTATGTTCGGAGTAATCCAAATTTGCCAAGATTTTTGGCCGTAGAGATGTGGTGTTACCTGTTTTGTGTGGGCGTTTGTCTGTGAGAGTGGCGCCCCCGTATTCAGGTGTCGGGCGCTATGGTTCAAAGAAAAGTGTCTCGTGGTCTCTGTAGAGGCCTGGCGTTACCGGTACGTCCCCTATTGGTAGTCCCGGGGTCGCTAATGCCTTTAGTAGGCTGTTGTAGCGAGTACCTCAGAACGAATCTACGCCCCTATATGTATGTTAAGGAACCTTCCTGTGTTCATGATTGTGTGGCTCAATCGTTTATGTGCCTGTGTGTGGCATTAGTGCAATGCATTTGCCACCTCTATTGTATGTTTAAAGCGTGTACACAGTAATAATATGCCATTCATATACATGTAATTTAAACATTCTTATGCCTATCTTCCCTTTTGGCTAATCTATGGGGCACAGTGTCTGTATGGGACCCTATGTTTTTTCTGTATGGGATTGTGTATGCATGCTGTTTTTGCGATGCTGCCCGTGTAATTGTCTGTCCCCGTGTCCATATTCCTTGTTTAATTTGGACGTACCTGCGGATTGCCTTAATTTTGGCCAGTTTCCGTCTAGGTGGGAGTGAATTTTCCCCTGTGAATGGGTCTATCTGGTGTCTAGTCGCGCTGGCTGAGTTTTCTGACTTTCCAGGTTGAAAAACCTGTGTGTTGAATGCAACTGATCTTTCGTCGGTTGACAATTTTTGTTTGTCACGGCGTCCGGTTTTACTGGGTATTCGGACCCGTGATCCCGTGTAGCGCTCCGTGTTTTATGTCTGCGTAGTCTGTTGGGATTTTGTGCGTCCCTAGTGTGGCCTCTAATTGTGTTGTCGCGCCAAAAATGCCGTTGGCTAGCTTCCTTTTTGGCACGTTTGTATCGTGTTTCTGTGCGTGCGCATATACCTTAGGCTAATGCTTAGGCTAATGCCTCGGGACCACATTTTCTGTGTTTTATGTACCATGGCGTGTATTGTATGTTTGAGATACGCGTGTGAAAATGTACGTTAGTGTGAATGTTTTGTATCATTCGGAACGTCCCTCGTACTTTAATTTCGGGAGTTATCCGGCTTTGAAAATGGTGTGAATGATTGTGTATACTACTGCCGGAGCGAAAGCGCTCCTAGCTTGTCTGATACTTGCGAAGGCCGCCTGTTTCATTACGTCTTATCGCTGACTGGCGATAGTGTCAAGTTTCAATGGCGTGGGCAGTACCTGCTGCGAGTGTGGCGGTCTGTTTATTGCATGTGTTAAGCCCGTGTGCGTGGGTTTGCTGACACGCTTATCTATTGTGAGCATACATGATGTGCCTTTGGCTTCTCGTCATGTAAATGACCCTACCTCTGTTCATATATTGTTTCCCCAAATTTTGTGTTATTGTAGACCTTGTGCGAATATGTTCGTAGGTGATAGTTAGATGTCTGTGTCAGGTTCGTGTCCTGGTAAGGTCCTCGGGGTTCGAAGGCTATCTCTTGGCTTTCTTTTCACGTCTGCCAGTGGAATCATTTCCATTCCTTTTTGCAGTGTTCCCGCCTTTACGTGTGGGTGTTGTTTTCCGGGTGTAATATGCCTTCATACGGCGGGCGTGTATAGTGTCCTTGATGAGTTTGTGTCCATGCCGCACGGTCACTATATAGTTTAGGTCAGATACCTTCCTGCAGACTTTGAAGGGACCTGTCCAACGTGGTAGGAGGAACTCGGACACATTTTTCTTACGGGCGGAATTGGAAACCATAACCAATTGCCCGGGTGTGTATTCCACGGTCTTCCGTTGCCGATCGTACCGCTCTTTTTGTTTCTTTTGTGCCGCGGTTATGTTCTTTCTGGCGTTCATGCGAGCTATCTGCAAATATTCTAACCGGGCTGCGTTGTCTGTGAGAGTGTCCTGTGGGATGCATATGTTGTCTATGGTATTTCTGAGTGTATATCCGTGCAACAGGAAGTGTGGAGAGTGTTTTGTGGCCGTGGTTATAGAAGTATTGTAACTGATTGCAATGGGCTGTAGGTAATTATCCCAGTCTGTCCCTTTGTCCCCCGTGAACTTGGCTAGCGCTATTCCAATGATTTTGTTCATACTTTCCGTGAGTCCATTGGTTTGTGGGGAAAAACTCGTGGTTGTGTATGCCCTTATCCTTAGTACCTCCAAAACTGTTGGAGCACTCTCGAGGTGAAAATAGTCCCTCTACCGGATAATAGGGTTTGGAATAGGCCATATCGCGTGACTATGTCAAATAGAAATTCTACTATGCTGTTCGTGTCTGATTTGGGAACAGCTTTTGTAATCATGTACCGGGTAAGATACTCTGTGGCCACAAGTATATATTTATTACCTTTTTCAGATATAGTGATGGGGCCTTTCACATCTATCCCGACTCTATGGAATAGCTCTCCTACGGGAATAGGGTTGAGTAATCCATGAGGCTTGCCAGGTCTTGCTTTAAATCGCTGGCAAGTGTGACATGTCTTCACGAAGGTGTCTATGTCGCCCTTCATGTTTTCCCAGTAATACTTGTCCCGGATTCTATGGTATGTTTTATGCATACCCAAGTGTGCCCCTGCCATTGGGCTATTATGGTGTCCGGTCATGATACTCTCTTTCAATGAGTCCGGAACCGCTATAGGTGCATTGTCGTGCATGGCTGTGGGTTTAAATTTTAGTACCCCGTCTTTGTCTAGAAAAAATCGCCTAGACAGCCGTGCTGTCTTGGAATCTACCTTTTCCAAGTTTTGTAGTGACATTAGAATCTGTTTCAAGTATGGATCACGCTCTTGCTCCTGCTTTATGTTAACCACCGTCAGGGCAAAAGTCGGCATGTCGTCCCATTCGTGGTCCTTACTGTCATCTGGGGGGATCGGCTACTGGCAGCCTAGACAACACATCTGCATCTAGGTGTGTAGCGCCTTTCTTATGCTTGACCACGAAGTTATATTCATAAAGGCGGAATATAAACCTATTGAGTCTCGAATTTGGGTTTTTGAATTTGTCCCAAAAAAGCAGGCTCGCGTGGTCAGTCATTACCGTGAACTGGATACCATAGAGGTATACCCGGAAATAGTTCACTCCCCATTAAAATGCCAGCATTTCCCGTTCTGTGGCAGAGTATCTAGTTTCGACGGACGTTAATTTTCGGCTAGCATAAGCCACTGGCCGTATGCGCCCTTCCGCATCTTCCTGTAAAAGGGCCGCTCCCAGTCCATACTGGCTTGCGTCCACGTGTAAAAATGTGGGCCTATGACTATGGAAGTGTTGCAGCAATGGTGGGGTGGTCAATAGTTGCTTAAGTGTGTTGAAAGCATCTATATGTTCCTGTTTAATGTTGAAGGGCGTCTTCTCACGTGTGAGTTCGCTTAGGGGGTGGGCGATGTGCGCGAACCCATGTATGTACTTCCTGTAATAGGAAGCGAGACCAATGAAGCTACGCAATTGTTTCAGATTTGTAGGCATCGGGATGCCCGTTATTGCGTCCGTCTTCGCTGGGTCGGGAATAATGCCTTCTCTGTTGACAATATGGCCCAATATGTTAATCTGCTGTCTGGCGAATTGACACTTCGCTGGTTTAAGCCTTAGTTTGGCCTCTCTAATCCTTGCAAAAGCCTCCTCCAAGTGTACGAGATGCTCGTCAAAGGTGTTGGAGAAGACCGTTATGTCGTCCACGTAGACTAGCACCGAGCGCCATTTTAGCCCTGAAAATGCCTTATCCACTAGCTTTTGGAAGGTCTGGCTGGCGTTACGGAGGCCCATTGGTAACCTTGTATAGGTATAGAGGCCGTTTTCTGTAACGAACGCCAGCTTGTGCCTGTCCGGTTCATAGACGGGGATTGAATAGAATCCACTATAACAATCCACCGAGCTGAACCAGCTGGCCCCACCGAGGGCATCCAAATAGGTGTCGGCCCGTGGTAGTGGATAACTGTCATTTTCTACTAACTTATTGAGCCTACGGTAATCTGTACAGAACCTGTGGGAACCATCTCGCTTCTTGGTCAGCAAGACGGGAGCACTGTAATTCGAGATCACCGGCACTATGACTCCCGCTTCGAGCATCTCTGTAATCTGAGTGTCTATAGCGTGCCTCTCCTTCTGACTCACCCTGAAGGGGGGGCTGGTGGACTGGCCGGTCACTGGTGATTGTGACATGATGCTCGATAAGGTCTGTCACCGCTAGATCTTTCAGCGAATGGGCAAAGATATCCCTATTGTCTTCCAGGAGCTCCGTGAGCCTCCTGTTTTGCTCCGGTGTCAGGTCCTGTCTGTGAGTGTGATTGATCGTCTTATCTGTATGTGTGTCTGCGTGTTTGCTGATTGTGTTCAGTGTAGAGGCCTGGTGCTGTTGGATTTCTCGCTCCGCTCGAATCCCATCTGTGTTTCTGGTGTATACCATGGGATGTGTGGTGAGCCTTTGGTCATGCACTAAAAGCATCATGCCGCTAGCAAAATTTATGCTAGCTTCGTACTTGGCGAGGAAATCCATGCCAATTATTGCTGACGCAGTAAGATGTTCTATAACGAACATAGGGTGTGTTGTGGCAAAATGGTCTAGCCTGAGGTGTATATTTGCCACCCCCGTGTTTTCTAGCGTCTGAGCATTGGCCGCTACCAGCCGGATGCAACCGTGACACCGTGTATCTGCCCTTCGGTGACGTGTTTTCTGTTGACGCAGCTTACCGCTGCACCAGTGTCAACGAGAGCTTGCACCCTGTGGCCATTTATGCTGGCGTGTACTGTCAGTGCCGATAACTGGACTCCTTCCCCCCTGTAAATATGTATTGTAGAGAGTGTATGTTATTGTTGTTGTTACTGCCTTAATGTCCTTGTCCCTGTGTGCGCCAGTGTTGATGCCCTGCGTCACATTTGTGCTGAAGAAGCATGGAGCTGGCCGCTCATTGTACTTGGCACGCTTGGCCTTGCGGCTTACTTCCTGGCTCGAGTTCTTTATCTCGGTCAGCGAAATGTGCCCATTCAGTACACTGCCTGCTCTCTTCACTGACCGCGCTGTGAAAATACAGGGATTCTGGCGAGCGTTTAATGTGTTCACAGTTCCCAGTTTCTGTGTAGGTGTGTTGTTCCTTTCTTCCTCCTGTGAGGGTGTGTCTGCAAACCTAACCCTTCGTTTGCACTTGTGACCTCGATTTTTGTTCCAGGCGGTCGCGAGTTCGATTCCTGTTGCTGGCTCCCCTATGCCAAGTGAGCTCGCGTCCTGCGCCTGTGTGGGGTCACTTCCTGCCCCGTGTTGTGGTGTAGGGGGTATGGTTTCCCGTCTGGAGGGTGTGGGTTTGCCATTGTTTTGTTCGCGCGTGATTGTGAGGGGCGTATAGTGTCCCGCCCTAGGGTTCCCCGTAAATAGTATGTGCAGTGCCCTGTCGAATCCCGTGGTTGTGAATAGTGGTTGCGAGTGTACGTCAGTGTATACGTGTATGTTCATCTTAAGTACCTTGCCGAGAGCGGTCACTTCTACGGCGCCGGCATAGGTACCATCCCTACCCATGTATCTTTTGTAGTCCGCCCCGTCCTGGAATGGGTTTTCCTGTTCGTCCGCTACTAAATCCCGGTACTCTTTCCTGTTGGCTAGGATATGTCTAACCGTTTCCTGCCTGTACTCCCTGTGGTGATCTTCGGTATTGCGGACTAAAAAGCTAATGGCCCTGAACAGACAGTTACCGTCCCCTTGTACGGGGTGTGTTTGGAAACGGTCCGGGGGCGGATCGTCATCCCTTGTTTTAGTTGGCTGCTTCTTCCCCCTGCTCTTGCGAGTCTGTTTAGGTGAGGGGCCTCTCTGGTGTTGTGTTAGGGGAGGAACCTCCGCCGCGTTTTTAGCTAGCCGAACCTCCCCGTCTAGGCGTTTTTTGGAAACGTGGGTGTGCGTCTCCCCGTGCTGTATGTCTGTCCCCCCTCGGGGTGGCTGCGCCAACTCCCCGCTTGCGGTGGGTAACTGGGTGTGGGAAGTATTGCCCCCCTGTCTGCCCGGCGGGGTGCCTCGTCCCTAAACTCCCTCGGGTGTTCGTCGGGGAGTGGATAGAGTTCTGGTCCCTTTGTGTACGTGTCCCGGGCCTCCCGTCCTTTCTGTGGGATTGTTGTTTTGCGGTTATTGACCGGTGGTCTGTTTTCTTGTTTCCGCCAGGGTGGGGTGTACGTCTGCTGCTGCGTGGGCGGGTTTTCCCGGCGATTCCCCTTTTCCCTGTACTGCGAAGGTGCATATCCTTGTCTGCCTGGGGGTGGGTTCTCCCGGTACTCCCCGTTTCTCCTGTATTGTGGGGATGCATAATCTTGCCTGATTGGGGTGGGCTTCCCCGATAGTCCCTATTTCCCCTATGTTGTGGGGATGCATAGCCTTGCCTGCCTGGGGGCGGGTTTTCCCGATAGTCCCCATTTCCCCTATATTGTGGGGCTGCATAGCCTTGCCTGCTTGGGGGTGGGTTTTCCCGATAGTCCCCATTTCCCCTCTATTGTGGGGCAGCATAGTCCTGTCTGCTCGGTGGCGGGCTGCTTCGCCGGGGGATGCTGTGGTCGTACTCTGAAGGGTAGTACTCTGGTGTGTATGGGGATGATGGTCGCCGTGAGGGGTATGTTGGCTCTACGTTTGAGTATGAGACCGGTAAATACCGCGGAGGGTAATGTGGCCTGTCCTGCGTATATGGTGTTGTCGGCCGCTGTGGAGGGTAGTGTGTTTTCTCCCGCTCGTAGTCTCTCCTTTCCGTGTATCCCCTTTCCCTTTCGGGATAGTACAGTTCTTCCGTGTCAGTATGTTCAACCCTAAGCGGTCTCCCGCCTGCTTGGATGGCAGCTATCGTTAGCTTCTCCATCGTGTCCATTAACTCCTTCATCTTCTGACTGGTGTCGTCCTTTTGTGGATGAAAATGCTGATTCACGGCTTTCTCCGTAGCTTTTTCCGTGATCTTTCTCCTTGCCTATATTATTTTGATATTGTTGAGCATGTGTTGGACCGTGGGGTTATTCATTATGCATAACTTGTCCACGATGGATGGTCTAAGGCCCTGCATTAGCAACTTAACTTTTTGCTTATGCGTCATAGCTGCGTTGTATTTGTCGCACATCAGCAGTTTTGCGTTTACATATGTCTGTGCGCTCTCTGTAGGTCCCTGTGACCTCTGTCTAATTTGGTCATACAGGTCCTCATCATCTGGTGTGAGCTGGAATTCACTTTTCATCAACAAAGTGATTTCCTCCCATGTGGCATCTTCTAGATTGTCCTCATGGAGCTCGTACCATGTCATGGCCGCCTTCGTTAGGTATGCAGGGAGGAGCCGTTTCCTGACTTCGTCGCTCCAGCCATTGATCCTAGTCGTTCTATTGAAGGCCTTGAGGTATTCCTCGGGATCCTGGCCCTCCCCCGTGAACTTTGTGGGGTGGATCATTGGATATTCCGTGTGCCTGTTCATTTCCTGCTTGTTTATCTCTCGTTGGCCGTGTAAGGATTCTAGTCCGTTTACGCTGTCCGCACTGCGATCGTGTGACGAGGTGTTTGGGTTTGTGTTGTCTTGAGGGGAATTATCCTCAGTCCCCGTGTATGACACGTGTGTTACGTTGCCATGTGGCTCGTCACCTGATATGTCGTCACTGATCGATGGTGTAATGCCGTACTGTGTGGACTTCACTACTTCCACTGTCCTGTCTACATCCTGTTTCACTGTCTCCAAAATAGTGTGTATATCTAGGACCGCCTCTGTCGTGTAATTGTCTGCCTTAACAGCGCCTATATCCAATAACTGTGTGATGCGCGCGAGAAAATTATCAGTCTTCTGCTGTGTGATTTGCAGTTGCTGCAACAATAGGGGGTGGAGTGTTGGCAGGCAATCTGCTTCACTAGCGCTAGATATTGGTGAATGCTGTCCCTGCGCCCCGGTCTGGGCCTGGGATCGTGTAAAATGTGTGACTTGTGCTGCCGCTGCAGGGTATTGAGCGCGGATTTCTAAAGCCTTTTATTCAAGTTCCTGAAGGAGGTTTATTGCAGTGTGTTCAGTTATTAAGTCGCTGTTCTTAATTTTTAAATTCGGCAGGAGTGGAGTTATGCTAGCTGACAAATGGTGCGCAAAGACTCTTATTATGGTTCTAAACGTGGTCATTTAATTTCCACCGACGTTGCCCTATGGGGAGGTTGGGGGTGGGTGTAATAATACAAA
Organism: Meconema thalassinum; assembly: GCA_946902985.2. Taxonomy (NCBI): domain Eukaryota; kingdom Metazoa; phylum Arthropoda; class Insecta; order Orthoptera; family Tettigoniidae; genus Meconema; species Meconema thalassinum. The sequence continues at coordinate 153,385,522 of OX336397.1, forward strand.
TCCCCGTGTAATAAAGGGGCGAGAGAAAAAGAAAATGTGTGGAGCGTATTCTGGGAGAGAAAAAAAATTAGTCTCGCTTGGCTACGTGCGGTATGGATCGCTCTACCAGGGGGGCTCGTTGTTTGAGTCCCTTACCCTTATTTTGCGTGGTAGAGGCGCTTCCACCAAATATGTTTTATCCCTTGGTTGGGGGTTGGGATAAATACGGTAGTGTTAGTGTACTAATTTTGAAGGCTGCTTTCGGATGAGAGTAGCTTCCCGTGACTGGGAGAGACTACCAGTGTAGTGTGTTGGTGTGAATGCTTAATCTATTGGGGGCGTCCCTGAAGGATGCAGTCTAAGTGCAGGCTGCTAAACTAGCCTGCCAGCTGAGTGGAATGAGCAATCCAATGAATGTGCAGAGTCTGTGACTCGACGCTCTGCAGTCGAGTCGCGTGCTTGAATACAATAGAACCTGACGATGCAATTACTGGCCGCTACGGTCAGGGGCAATTATGACTAAGGTCAAGTTGGGTATGAGGATGTAAAGTGGAGTATGATTAGTAATACGCGTGTAGTTTACTGACCATGTGTTTATTGGCCAGTAGATGTAATGTGATGTCCCTCTTGGGGAGTTTAAACAAATATGAAATACAATTTGTGAGGTGTACGAGTGTTTAGGGTAGGTGTTTACAAAAATAAGGATTCTGAGCACCGCTAGATCTCACCTGGTGAAGAGCTGGAACGGAACCTCGTCGGGCAGGGCCGCTGGCGAAGAACAGAACAGAACAGATAATCCCTCCTGTCCGGGTTCCATTCTTATATGTTTCGGCGCTGCTTGGTCAGCATTGCATCAGTGTAGCTGCCCCAGATAGTTGTTAGTGTAAATGTTTATGTGAGTTTTGCAAGCCGTTGGCTAACCTCCTAGGCTTAGGTGGTCGCCGCTTGCTGTGTAGAGATATGTTCTGGAATTATAGTGTTTCCAGTTGGGGTGGTTTTGGTGAAAGATGGCGGGGTGGTTCTCAGGGGGTACTGCCCCCGGGCTGTACAATACTCAACACCTGCACGAATATAACGTGGATTATCAATTAAACTTCACTTATATAAAAAAAAACATTCACCTACCATGGGAGTCTGTCAGATCGAGTGTATCTCGCAAATTAATGCTGAAATATGTGTCCCACGAAGTCTCACTGCACTGTACACGAAGTGATGAGTAATTATATCCAGTTTTCACAATGATATAACGTGGAATATCAATGGCAGACTTCACGTATGTATATACACATTCGCCCACCATGGGGGTCTAACAGATCGAGTGTGTCACGTCGAAGAAGACCGGAGTTAACTGTAACAGCTGTAGTCAAGTGTTAATCCAATTAATTCCGATCAAGTTTCTGCGATGTTATACCTTTATCAGTACCCAAAATAATTCCAAAAATTCCAAAATAAAGATTCTGGTGAAATCCAAACCTTTCCAGGGCTTATAAATAATAAAGGATACACAAAACAAGTTATCCAGACACCAAAGTGAATCAAAGAGTTCACATGCCATTCAGGTGCATTCAACGTAGTTCCAAAGTGGGTTCTTAGATACTGTCGTTACGCTGCCATCGATCTTCAGATCGAGAAGGAGCAATGGCGCTCAATATCTCAGTTATGCTGGTGCGCATTCGCGTTTTGATAAACATTTGAATAATGTTTCAAAGTCATATTGTAATTGATATGCGCATACTTTTCATTCGTGTGTATTGCGTTTACAATGAACGGCCACCTATACTGTGTCTATGAGGTTATAATATTATTTATTTCGTGTGCATGGTCTAGGAATGGATATTTATTTCATTCACAGGTAAGTATTGTAATTTTTTCTTATTAATATATATTTCAAAAACGACATGAGCGCCCGCACGGTGGGAGGGCCGTGACCCCTCCCCTGGATTTCTTAGAATGTTGGTCTTCGATTGTTCATTGTCACACCAGTTTACTTCATATTTGGAAGTTACTGATATTAAACTGACAACTGTTACAACAGAAAATTTCTTTAATGTTGCTGACGTAATATGTATTTACATTTAAAAAGATTTTTCTAATGCTGCCATACAATAGACCACCAATGGAAACATAGCTCCAATTTTCAATATGGTTTTGCCGAGTGTTAAATACCGGTGCCGTATGTTTCCCTAACACTATCACGAGTGGCGGCCACCACACTTCGGCAGTGGCGATATAAAGGCACGTTCTGGAGATTACTTTAGACGTTGCAACACCACTAGCAGATCTTAACCCCTAAAACATTGTTTTCTTTGCTGACTAATACAACACTGGTCCCGTAAGGTCGCCCTTAAGATATTGGATTATGTACTTATTTCAGGCCCGAATTTATGGTGGGACAAATTGGACAACTGCCCAGGGCGGCACACTTTAGGGATGGTCAAATTTCTGGAAAACTGTACAAAACCGCTTGGGCATTAAACGTCAAGTTATTAAAGATTAAACCTCCCTCAATATACTTTGGCAATGTAGATTATTTAAGGACATAAAAGAAAGGATCGTCCTAGTCACCTTGGTGTTCTTGCTGTTGATCTGACTTGAATGTGAAATTGTACTAATGAGGAAATCCGAAACTTTTTATTTAAATAGTTGGTATTTTAGCCATTGGTTGTGTATGTCTGTTAAAATATAATTCAAATTATTTGTATTAAGTTTATTTCTATTTGTTGTTGTTTTAGTCTTCAGTCTTTTGGCTGGCTGGATGCAGCCCTCCATGCTTCCCTGTCCTGATCTAAGCGTTTTATCTCTACATAGCTACCACAACCTACATCCGACGCAATCTGTTTAACATATTCTGACCTAGGTCCACCCCCACAGTTCTTATCCTCGACCCTTCCTTCAATAATTAACTTTGCTATTCCTGGGTGTCTTAGTATGTGTCCTACCAACCTATCTCTTCTCTTTATTAGCAGTCTTCAGAAACATCTCTCCTCTCTCACTCGTCTTAATACTTTTTCATTTGTAACCCTATCTGCCCATCTGATCATCATTCTCCTGTAACACCACATTTCAAACTCATCAATTACCCTCTTTTCTGCTGCTCCAATAGTCCACGTTTCACTTCCATAGAGTGCCACGCATAGTTTAAATACACCCACAAATGAAGGAAACCTCAATAAATCTACATTTTCCAAGTCGGGGATAGAAAAGGTTTTTTTTTTGCCCAGAGGTGTCAGGGGCTTTAATTATGGGACGGACTGTATTATACTCTCCCCATTCTTTATGCCAGTTTGTCTTCCCATGATCGTTATTCGTGCTGCGAAATTTTTCTTTTTAACAAGGTGTGCAATAGTACTGTGGCTCAATTCTTGAGTACAAAGCCATTATTACCACGAATTAACAGCAATCTACCATTGTTGTAAATTCTTAACCTGTAGTGTTAAATAAATGAAAAGTATAATAAAATAACCCCTGGCACTACAGCCCATGAAGGGCTTAGGCCTACCAAGCGACCGCTGCCCAGCCTTTTGACCTATAGATATTAGGGTGACGCGCGGTCAGCGCATCGGGTCCCCTCGGCCGTTAATCTTGGTTTTCGTGACCGGGGCACTGCCTCACTGTCAGACAGCTACTGAATTGCCCTCACGAGGCTAAGTGCAGCACGTTCCAGCCATTACGTCACTTGCTAGAATCCCTCATGTAGCCGGGAATCGAACCCGGGTGAGAGGCAGGCGCGATACCCCAACGTCACGGGGCCGGCACCTGAGTGTTATATCGAAGCAATCTATAATAGTTAAATTGTCCTGCGATATTTGTGCCGTTATCAAAGCTACTAACTTTCGCACTCTCAACCGAATGTAGACGGCAGGTCAGTCAAGACAAAATGGTGAACTCAATGGTGATACACGTCGTAATGTTCTATATGATTCTAATGGTGGCAAGGCAGGCAATTTGGGAAACCCACCATGTTCCGGTACTTATGAGTGGAGTAGCTTCACAGAATAAATATTAAGCTCGACCTAATGCTTAATCGTAATAACCAACAATTTGAAATGGGTACGGTACGTCAATCTGTGAGCCTGACAGTTCTGGGAAACAGTTTTTTAAAAGAAGAAACTTATAAATGAAGGATATCAAAAGTAGGTTTTATGATTACGGCTGCGTGAGTAGCGCCTTTCTTTTCCAGGCTCGTATGAACAATCTGGAAGACCTGAGGACCATAGATCTGCATTTTGGCCAAGATATCTCCAAAATGGACGTAAATCCATACGTAGCATGCAATGTAAGAAAGGACATATTGCATTATTTTGGCCTTAAGCCCATCTGTGTAGCTGAGTACATCAATTAATGCTCCACGCTGAGGACTAGTTACGAGAATATTCGAAATTTTACTGCCGAAGCTGACAGCAGCCAACCTGGGTGGGATAATTTCAACACCACCTTCAGGGGTATGCCACGTTGGTACCATGTTTTATGTACAGGGTCACTCGTATCAAAACTACGGTACTCTAAAATAACATAGCTTATACACACTCGCCTACTGACACCACTCGAGTTATTAGATACATTTCACTCAGAGTCAAGTACAAGGGGTGAAGGTAAAAGCAGTTCACAAATAAAGCAACAACATTAACAATAATGCTAATTTCCCCTCTTTAAAGGTATCTAGCCTTAACTAACATGCATTTTAAATCTCATAAGTATTTGTACTAGGTTGGTTAGACAGTGTATTATTTACGTCAAAGGTACAAAAGAATACTCACTAGCCTGAAAAAAGAATTCATCCTATGTAAAACGCCAATCTGAGTATTTCTTCGAAATGCACTCAAACTCATTCTTTTGTTATGTGGTACATTTAGGAAACAATAAGGTGAAATATTACTCGATGATTTTAGAAAACTGGATGGATTTGTACAATAACTGTCTATTTTTTATATAATTTTCATAAACAGAGAAATGCTTGAGCATAACACTTAATTACACATTAAAGCAGTGATTGATTACGTTCATTCATTCGTTTATTTGCAATTGGGGGTGTGTCCCCCGGTGGCAAATTAGATATACATAACAAATAAATAATTGTACATGACAATTCACTAACAACTAAACTGGAGTATTTACACAAATAGTCAGTCTTTTCTTTAACACACCTATATGTTTGGGAAAAGGCTCTAAGACTGCGGCAGGTAGAGAGTTCCAATTATCAATGGCACGGTTTACGAAAGAATATTTACCATAATTTGTTCGCTGTGGTCGGCCCTTAACTTTGAAAGGGTGATCGCTCCTACCCATGAAAGTAGGCTTTTCCATACGTTTGCTAAGCTCACCCCATGCTGGTTGATTTGTATACGCGTTGTACATAGCGCAGAGTCTAGATTTCATCCTCCTAGCCTCAAGTGATTCCCACCCAAGTTTCTTTAATATACGGCTCACACTGCTCCTGGGATTAAAGCCACTGAGCACAAATCTAGCGGCCTTTCTTTGTACCATTTCCAACTCATTTATGAGCCATACTTGATATGGATCCCAAACCGCCGAGGCGTATTCCAGAATAGGTCTTACAAGTAACAAATATCCTAATTCTTTAGCAGAGGTACTACTTCCTTTTAATACCCTCATTACAAAGTGCAGGGATTTGTAAGCTTTAGAAACTACACATCCTATATGACTACTCCATTTCATATCATTTCTTACGTGAACGCCCAAATATTTGCAAGAATCTTCTTCTACAAGTATTTCCGAGCCAATGTTATATTTGTTCTAAGTTCCTGTATTATTTGATCCCTTGCTTTGATTTGCAACCTCAAACAGTCCGGCGTATCACATACTTTACAAAACCAATTTCCGACATCACAATCCTCCTTCTTGACCTTAATACAGCCGAAGTGAAACCATTTCTCACATAGTCCACACTGAACACCGTTCTTCAATGTTTTACAGCACGTCGGACACTTTAAAGCTGCCACTGGATCATTTGCCTGATTCATATTTGGAGTAACAGGGCCTGGATTCACTTCCACTCCACCAATAACTAGCAATGCAGCTATCACTAGGGCTATGAACCACAAGTTACTAGGGCCCGTACGCCCACACAAACACCGGAAATCCCGACTACCCTTCACATACCACAGTCCGATCCTCGCGCGATAACACTCCAGAGAACAACCCATTTCAGCACCATATATCTATTCCTCTAGTTTCAGTCACGCACCGCCACTTGAGAATGCTAATTCCGGTAGCAAGAAGTACGTGATGTAGTTTGTTTATATCCATTTTACTTTGTGGTGAGTAACAATTAAGCGAAATATTTGTATTGCTGAAACAAAAAATGTTTTACTAAAACCATGGGATCACGCTACGAGTATATTATCACTTCGTAGGTTACACGTATTCCATGATTCTAATAAGAGCAATGCGAAGTATTTATGATTGTTTGTGAAGAAGAGGAAAAACGTGACGATCTGCTGTAACGGCCAGTACAAGGTAGATATTTGGAAACAGTGCTATTTGAATTATTGGGCAGATTCAGATGTAGGGATATTTCCACAGTTTAATTTATCTTAGTAATTTGGAATTTTCTGAAAACATGCCGAGTTATTTAGAAAGTTCGCGAACTGGATTAACAATACCATTTTAATGTTCTACTTGTTTTTTTATTTTTGTTAGTAGCACTAGTCCTTACCTGTTCTTAAGAACTGAACATTACGACGATGAATCACGAAGAAAAGCGAATTTTTAAGGACAAACAAAAATTCTCCCATTCCTGCCATAAAATAGCCACCAGTTTTAGAGCAGAAATAGTGAATTTCACGAAGCAACGAAGCAACATATACATAGTGCCAGGTAGGTAGTGAAACGAAAATTTGTATTTGCTCCCCTCGTCACTCCCCTGGAAAATGCCGCGCCGGCTGCTTGGTGATATTGTTGTCGCCTTTTGGTCCGGCTCTACATTGAGGCTATAAACGTCTTCATAATAACGTGTAACTCTGTCCTCTCAGGGGTGCTAATCTAGATTTCCCCCCGTTAAATATAGCTTTTGTTCTAACCGAGCCTAGTCCCAGATAAATTAAAATCCCGCCTAGCCTTTTCTTAGCGGGAGGGATTTTGTAAATAAATTAATCTAGTTTTAATAAAAAGTAATAAAAAGGGCCTACAAAAAATATGAGTGTATTTAAACTTATTTGGAGATCGTTGTTAACTTCTTGAGTGTGAGATAGTCGAGTTGCTTCGTATTATTATGGCCTGCAATTCCTCGACTTACCGTAATACCCCAGTTACTATAACCCCATGAATTGGCCGACCTTGGCTACGCTACTGAACTAAACACAGTTAAAAATGCATTTCATTCCCACCAAATTGCAACAATAAACCTAGGATTTGGTGTATTACTGCAAGACGGAACTCTTGGTACTGAACAGGCAAGGGTGAAATGACGATGGAATAAGGTTTTTTATTGGGGTGCGGTGGGGCATTATATTTTTCTTGCCTGTTTGTCCTTTTCCACACACAAGGCTGAACTGTAATGATAAAATTTTTGGCAAGAGGGTTACTTTAATATTTCTTTCTTCAAAACTTCCGATCTGGTCAGAATTTACTAGACTCCACTTACAACTACATTGTGCGCCTATATAACGTATCATATCTCTTTCTTATTACAGGAAATCTTCTACAGGTCCTGCTCCCTTACAAATGTCTCCATAGTAAACTAAAGCTACAGTGTGCTATAACCCATCTCTGATGCCAGTTTCATTAAATAAAATAGGTTATGTACGGTACCGGTATATTACCACCGACCCTTTGGTAATACAGTAATGCTTATCTCAAAGTGTTCAGTTATCATTTGGTCACACTCCCAGGTATGTCTAGCATTTCAGTCATCTCTAACAATTATGGGCAGATGACCTATTTGTAACTTCCCTTAAAGATTACCTAACCTATCTCAATCAGGTACCGTATCACAGTAAAGAATGGTTCTAAACAATGAAGCCGATCACAAAATTATATCATTGCATGTGTCAAATACTAGCAGCAAATACTTCAAAATGAACAGTTTTACTAAAACCGTAATTGGACATTACCATGACCTCCATGATCGAATTTCTAAATCAGATAAATATCGCCTACGATTTATCGGTATGTAGGCGATCTGAAAGTGTCGTCTAATCGTAAATTGTGCGACCTGAATGTCATTTCCATTGAAATTAGAATTATTTTACCGTGAAATACCACAGGTGACAGGACGCCTCCTAGCCACGATTTCAAACACAGTAGCCATTATTTTTGTGTAAAACACTGAACCGTTTTGTAATAAGTCACCAGGGCATTAGAATACATAATAATATCGGACCTAGAATAGGCCCTATAACACAGTTGTTAAGCAGAGTGCCTCTATGCGGCAGAAACTTTAACAAGCATGAAAATTGCTGAAATTGAGAAAAAATAAAGGAAATGATTACGAAAAATTTTAGGTCCCAAAATATTTCCTGGGGAAGAATATAAATTTAGAATGCGATCTAACCAAGAACTGTATAACAAGTATGAAGGGATTTCTGTCAGTATAAGGATAAGATGGTTGATGTTCTATGGGCACGTTAAGTGATTGGGTAACGAGAAGTTGGCTAATAAAATTCTTAATCTGCAAGAGAAGTGGAAGGTACAACCCCCATGGCTTCAAGAGGTCTATCAAGACTTAAAAAGGGCAAACATAGGATTAGTCGAAGTGTGGGACAGGACAGGATACAGATCTAAAGTTGCAAGTGTGAAGGATCCCCCCGAAAAAAGACTCGCTCTTTCAGTGGAAGAACGATTGCGAAGGAGCCAACGAATGAAAGATCTCTAGCAGGAATCTAAACAACAAGGCAGAAACACCTTGAAGAAGATGAAGACCTGAATAATGGTTGTGTATTTGTAGTCCATAGATGGCTGTATCTTCTTCTTCTTCTTTTTGCGTTTTGCCCATTATAGAGCGCGCTTGAACTTGTTTTTCGGCTTGATGATATTCGCCTTCCTATCTTCCCAAAATCTCTTCATGAAGTCACTGTGCTGCTTCTTCCGTTCTTCTGTCCACTTGGTTCCAGCCCTGCCACTAGTTTTCACCCTAAACTTGTGCTTTGTTACTGCGGTCCTGAAGACTTTGCGGTTTCTCAGAATATTTTCTCCGATGTTCAACTCTTGCAGGTCCTCTCTTGATTCATCCAGCCAGGCTATCCTTGATTTCTGAGAATTTATTACATTGAATAACCTTTTTGTAAGTCTATAATCGTCCATCCTGAAGAGGTGTCCATAAAATGTTAAACGTCTTTTTCGTACCGTGTTGCTGAAACTATCTGTGTGACGGTATAGGTCTGAATTTCGTCTTTTAATCCAAATTCCGTTTTCTTGTGTGGGGCCGAATATTTTTCTAAGAATTTTACGTTCTTGCTTTTCTATATTTGCAATTTTAGAATGACCTCCTAAAGCTATGGTTTCTGAAGCATATAGAGCTTCCGGTAGTACAACTGTTTTGTAGTGTTTCAGTTTTGCATTATGTGACATTACTCTTTTATTATAGTGATCCCATGTTAGTCTGAATGCTCTATGAAGTTTTGAGGCTCTTTCTGTGTTAGCCAAACTGTCCAATCCTGAAGGAAGAATTATTTCTCCAAGGTATTTAAAAAATTCTACTTGTGATATTGCTCCATACGCTGTTTCTATTTTTTCTTTCTTCTTCTTTTGCTGAAAATTCTTCATGTACTTGTTTTTTTCAAATGATATTTGAAGGCCTGCTTGTGATGCTATTCTGTATAATGTCTCAATAGCATGCTTAGTTTCTTCTTTGTTCCTAGTGATAATCGCTAGGTCATCTGCGAAAGCCAAGCATTTCACATTGATTTTGTTTCCAGCAGTTCCTATGCTAACGCCTTTGATGTTCTTTTCCCACTCTCTGATGACTTTATCTAGAACCAGGTTAAATAGAAGGGGTGAAAGTCCGTCTCCTTGGCGAACACCTGTTTGTACTTCAAAAGAGTCAGAAATTTCCCCAAGAAACTTCACCTTCGATGTTGTATTGGTGAGAGTCTGACGAATCAGTTCTCTGGTCTTCCTGTCCACTTGAAGTTCTTCTAGCGTCTCAAACAGGGTCTGCATGTCCACAGAATCATATGCTTTCTTTAGGTCCACAAAGGTGACAATTGTGGGGTTGGATCTGTGGATCTTCAAAATCATCTTCAGATTCCATATCTGTTCAGCACATGAACGCCCTTTTCTAAAACCCGCTTGATATTCACCAATCAAATGGTCTGTTTGTTTCTCTAGTCTGTTCAGAAGAGCTTTAGATAGGATTTTATAGGCCACAGATAATAGGGATAGACCTCTATAGTTGTTTGGATCAGTTTTGTTACCTCTCTTGTGCAATGGATGTATTAACGCGCACTTCCAGTCCTGTGGGATCACTTCTGTTTCCCAAATTGCTTTTAAAATTGCGTGGATTCTTCTGGTGACCTCTTCCCCACCGAGTTTCAACATTTCAGCGGTAATACCGTCTTCTCCTGGTGCTTTGTTGTTTTTAAGAGATTGAATGATTTCAGCTGTTTCTTCCATTGTCGGTGGATGTGAATCTGGATTCGGTGCAGGCTTTTCAAAGTGCATTTTTTCTTTCGGTGGGTCACAGTTGAGTAGGTCCTGGAAGTAATCTGCTAAGATCTTGCAGTTTTCCTTGGTGTTTGTTTCTAGTGAGCCATCTGGTCTACTGAAACATATGCTAGGTGGTTGATAACTAGACAGACTCTCACGGAAGGTCTTATAGAAACTTCTGGTGTTGTTTTTTAGGAAATCCTGTTCTATCTCTATGAGTTTATTCCTGTCGTATGTCCGCTTCTCCCTGCGGATGATCTTAGCTGTTGATTTCTGGATCTTAAGGAATAATTCCCATCGTTCAGTTGTCTGATGTCCGTTCCATTTATTCCAGGCTTTAATTCTGTCTTCAATTGCTTTATCACAGGTTGTGTTCCACCATCTGTGTTTCCTTTTCCTTGGGGGCTGCCCTAACTTCTGTGCTGATGTCAGAATTGAGTTTCCTAAGTCCCTCCAGTCTTTGGGATTTTGCTCTTTTATGGCCTGAAGAAATTCTTTGGCGTTCTGCTTGAGGTGCTCCGGATCCACTCTTAGTAATCTCTTAGTTTTTGGTTTGGATCTATTAGGCTGGAATTTCACTTTGATTTGGCTTAAGTAGTGATCAGAGTCAATCACTCCCCTGCTGTATCAAAATAAAAAAAATACTAATAATCTGATTTGACTTAAAAAAACATCCACAGTCTCACAGTTTTTCTTACACCAGCGGGGCGAAGTTTGTATTGTTGCTAGCAATATCGTCTTCGAGTGAGTGACTTCAATGTACCTCGCGGCAAAATATTAAGGTCTGAGAATTTCTGAGTTCCATGTAGGGATTCGTCTCTCTCCCTACTTAGCTAACACACCATACATCCAAGGCAATCTGTTTAACATATTTTAACCTTGGTCTACCCCTACAGTTCTTATTCTCGCCCCTTCCTTTTATAACTAACTTCGCTACTCCTGGGTGTATCAGTAGGCCTACGCGTCTTACCCACCTATCTCTTCTCTTCATTAGCAGTTGGTAGAATCATCTCTCCTCTCCCACTCGTCTTAATGCCTCTTCAATCGTAACCCTATCTACCCAACTGATCTTCATCATTCTCCTGAAACACCACATTTCAAACGCTTCAATTCTCCTCGTTTCTGCTGCTCGAACAGTCCACGTTTCATTTCCATATAGTGCCAGGCTACATACAAAGGCCTTCCAAAATGAATTCCTAATAACTAAATCCATATTCGATGTCAACAAATTCCTTTTCTGTGGAAATGCTTTCCTTGCCGGTGCTAATCTACATTTTATATCATCTTTGCTTAGTCCATCACTGCATATTTTTTGCCTATTTTCATTTAAGAAAAATAGGCTTATGAGATCACCTTTTGTCCGTGTGTCTGTCCGTGTGTGCGTGTGTGTGATGGTGTGTGTCCCCCCCTCATAACTTCTAAACGGCTGGAGCGATTTCAATGAAACTCCGTAAGTTTAAAGCACTACTTCGGGCGACCCCGACCGTGCCCTTCAAATTTTGTTACGTCTAACCAATCCAACATGGAGGCTGTGCGAAATATTTCATCAGCATTCAATATCTCCGAAACTATTACCGATATTGCCCTGGAATATTTTACGGTGATAAAGGAAATTACTAGAAGTTCACCAATGTGACTTTTGAAAACCTGGTAACTTCAAAACCAACATGGTCGTTAAGCAAATTTGCGACTTTTAAATAGAATTTTCTGGCGATTTAACCAACCAAACGCAATAAAACTTGAGTGGAGTAAGGTGGATTTAAAATAGTGTCATGGCCGCCGCGTGAGTCCAAGCCAATATCTCTCGAACGCATGGTCCGATTGAGACAAATGAGGTGTCGTTGGACTCGAGCTGACGCCCTTTTTCCAATGGACCACTCATTTCAACCCCTAAACAAAACCTACCCCTACTAGGGGGTGAAATGGTATTTTTTTAGTGAAAGTCTCTTTTCAAATGCGACATAAATGAGGTGCGCTGCTAAAATGAACTTAATCGTTGTTGCGTTTTGCTGGATACCCCCATGGATCAACATTTTTGTTTTTGTTTTGTACGCATGCGCACTTGGGAATTTTGTAAGAGGGCGAGCTCTTAAAAAAAATGATTGATAAGAAGGTGTTTTGGTGGTGAGGAGAGAGCCAGATAGTCGCCTACTTTCCTACGAAGTTTGTCGATATTTCTCAAACGCAAGTTCGGATTTGGATGTGTGACGTGTCAAATCGCTTGTCTCGAAGCCCTATATATGTTATTAATAGGTTAATGTTTTGAGAATGATGGAAACAGGCTTTTTGGGGGTAAAGCCATGATTTTAGACTTTTTCTGATATTTCACGAATGCCTGGTCGGATTTGGTACTATGACGTGCCAAATGGCTTGTCTCGAAACCCTCTTTATTTTGGTAAGAGGTTAAAGTTTTTGAGAATGAGGGAAACAATTTTAGGGGTAAAACCGTGATTTTAGACCTTTTGCTATATTTCACGAACCAATCATGCTAGAGGCGTGTACGACGGATCCAAGGACTCGGGGTGACGTCCTCTTTGCTATGGACCACTCGTTATATTTTTTTTAAATTTGGAAACTCGATTTTGGGGTAAACAAGTGTTTTTTGTGATTTTTGCTGATAACTCACGAACCAATATGCCTAGAGACGAGTGCGAGGTGTCATTTTTTTTCATGGCGTAGCCCTCTTGCCGAGGATGTTCGTGTTGAGCAGGAATGAAAAACCATGTTGAGGTAAAACCATGATTTTAGACTTTTTGCTTTATCTCGCAAACCCATAACGCTAGAGACGTGTACGAGGTGTCCTAGGACTCGGGCTAACGCCCCCTGTTTGAAACTATGTTTGAAATTTTGACAAAGGGCCTAACGCCATACATGTTGAAAATACTTTTTTTCTTTACCTGTTTATAATGTTCATGATGCGTGGTGGTTGAGAGAGACGATACGGCTGGGTGTGTGTGTTTCAACGAACCTGTCGCTGACCACGGTGGCTATGCTCAATAGAACAATCGCTATTTCGACGGGTCGGTTTATGACTGAGCAAGGGTGCGTTTTAGCCTACTTTCGATTTTTGCAAAAAATGAAAGTAGACTTATGAGATCAACACAGGGCGAAAAAAGTGTGTCTGTCTGTGTGTGTGTATGTGTGTGTGTGAGTCTGTGTGTGTGTGTATGTGTGTGTGTGAGTCTGTGTGTGTGTGTCTGTGTGTGTGTGAGTGTGTGTACTCTGAATGTCTGTCCCCCCCCCTATCAATTCGAACACGGTGAATGCGAATTGAACGAAATTTGGTACAAAGGTAGCACTAGCAAAGGACACCTCAGTGTCATGTTTTATATCGCCGCCATCTTGACGGAAACGTAATGGCGGCCACACAAATGTTCAAAGCTTAAATCAAATTACGACTAACCTAATCATCCGATCTCTACCAAATTCTGTAACAACATACCTTCATGGGGGGAGCATCCTTTGACCAAACCAATAGGTCATCAGCGTAATAGTTTGCGGATGGCGGCCATCTTTGTGTGAAAATCGATTTCCCCTATTAATTCGAACACGGTGCAACCGAATGGAACGAAATTTGGTACAGAGGTAGTACTAACAAAAGGCACCTCAGTGTCATGTTTTATATCGCCGCCATCTTGACGAAAACGTAATGGCGGCCACACAAATGTTCAAAGCTTAAATCAAATTACGACTAACCTAATCATCCGATCTCTACCAAAATTCGCAACAACATACCTTTATGGGGGGAACATCCTTTGACCAAACTAATAGGTCATCAGCGTAATAGTTTTCGGATGGCGGCCATCTTTGTGTGAAAATCGATTCCCCCTATTAATTCGAACACGGTGCAACCGAATGGAACGAAATTCGGTACAGAGGTAGTACTAGCAAAGGGCACCTCAGTGTCATGTTTTATATCGCCGCCGTCTTGACGGAAACGTAATGGCGGGCACACAAATGTTCAAAGCTTAAGTTAAATTACGACTAACATAACCATCTGATCTCTACCAAACTTTTCAACAACATACTATTATGGAGGGAGCATCCTTTGACCAATCTAATAGGTTATTAGCCTAATAGTTTGCGGATGGCGACCATCTTTATGTCAAAATTGATTCCCCCTATTAATTCGAACACGGTGGAACCGAATGGAACGAAATTTGGTGCAGAGGTAGCACTAGCAAAGGGCACCTCAGTGTCATGTTTTATATCGCCGCCATCTTGACTAAAACGTAATGGCGGCCACACGAATGTTCAAAGCTTAAATTAAATTACGATTAACCTAATCATCCGATCTCTACCAAATTTTGCAACCACATACATTTATGGAGGGAGCATTCTTTGACCAATCTAATAGGTCATTCGCCTAATAGTTTGCGGATGGCGGCCATCTTTATGTCAAAATTGATTCCCCCTATTAATTCGAACACGGTGAAACCGAATGGAACGACATTTGGTACAGAGGTAGCACTAGCAAAGGGCACCTCAGTGTCTTGTTTTATATTGCCGCCATCTTGACTGAAACGTAATGGCGGCCACACGAATGTTCAAAGCTTAAATCAAATTACGATTAACCTAATCATCCGATCTCTACCAAATATTGCAACTACATACCTTTATGGAGGGGGCATCTTTTGACCAATCTAATAGGTCATTCGCCTAATAGTTTGCGGATGGCGGCCATCTTTGTGTCAGAATCGATTCCCCCTATTAATTCAAACACGGTGAAACCGAATGGAACGAAATTTGGTACAGAGATAGCTCTAGCAAAGGGCATCTCAATGTCATGATTAATATCGCCGCCATATTGACAGAAACGTAATGGCGGCCACACAAATGTTTAAAGCTTAAATCGAATTACGACTAACATAACCATCCGATCTCTACCAAACTTTGCAACAACATACCTTTATGGAGGGAGCATCCTTTGACCAATCTAATAGGTCATTAGCCTAATAGTTTGCGGATGGCGGCCATCTTTATGTCAAAATTGAGTCCCCTATTAATTCGAACACGGTGGCACCGAATGAACGAAATTTGGTACAGAGGTAGCACTAACCAAGGGCACCTCAGTGTCGTGTTTTATATCACCGCTATCTTGACGGAAACGTAATCGCGGCCACCCAAATGTTAAAAGCTAAAATGTAATTACGACCAACCTAATAATCTAGTCTCTACCAAATTTTGCAACACCATATCTTTAAGTGGGAAACATATTTTGACCAAACTGCAAGAACATCAGCCCAATAATTTGCAGATGGTGGCCAAGTATGTGTGCAAATCGATTCCCCCTATCAATTCAAACACGGTGAAACCGAATTGAACGAAATTTGGTACAGAGGTAGCACTAGCAAAGGGCACCTCATATTCATGTTTAATATCCCTATAGCACGTTGTATTTCAACAAGCTACTACAACCAACATTCAATCATACTCCTTGAAAAGGACAAAGAGTTATAACAATACCCATGCATTTAGGAGAAAGTAGGCTATGTGTTCTTTACTGAACATCTTGTTTTCTTATACTTTACCCCCCGAAGGAGATCTTTAAAGTGTAAACGGTGATGAGAACTTGGTTCTATGTTGGTCGAAGCGAGTAGAGAAAACAAACTTGCAGAGGAGCAGGATGTGAATGTCATTTGAGCTTATTGGAAGGTGCTGATCTGACTTGACAACAGGTGAAATGGTAAATGACAAAGACGCAGAGGACACTTGAAGGTGAAATAATCTGGCCATCGTGGAGGCAGGGAAGAGCGAAATGCATGCATACACGTGTGAGATGACATGTACGCTAAACAAGTTACATCCTGTGTGCTTTGTACGTGACAAAATGCAAGTCCATGTGAAATTTGATCCGCCACAGGTGTTCACCTTGAACGTTATCTGTCCACGTTGTACCCGATACCTAGTTGAGGCTATCGGCTACGCCAGTTGAGATCGAGCCATAGTTGAGATTTATGGGAAAAGAAGAAAAGATAGCGCTCAGATCGAGTCGAGAAGAATGGTAGGAAATGACGTAGGAGGCCAAGGATGAAGGAGACACTACCAGTCAAGCAGATGGAATTATGGGAAGAATATTGGAGTATTATAAAGATCTATATGTAATGTAATATTATATAATCTCAGAAGAGAAGGAAATATATCAACTTACTTGCCGATATAATTGTGGTCGAGATTATAGTTGTGACGTATGACCGCAGAAGGAAGGGGAAGGTCACGTGGTAGCTCCGAGCGGAGCTCATCGCTCCGTCTGAGAACAGCAGTATGAGTCCAGCCAGTCAAGCTGAGCAGAGCACATGGTGCGCTGGGAAACGACAGCAGTATTAGTCCAGCAAGTTTAGCTGATAGCAACGTGCGCTAGGAAAACGAAAGTAGGTCAGTCAGTTAAGTTGAGCGGAGCACGGTGTGCAGTGCGAGAATCGGTTAGCAAGGCAAGTTACACAAGCCGTGGAAGTGAAAGAAAGCCGGTGTTCGGGCAGATGTGTTTTCAACGTCGTGGTTACAATTATGTGAAACAGCAATGCTTTTCCAATGTTACAGTTCGTTAAAAGTAATACGCAGCATTGTGATAGAACTGAGAACATTATTTCGAGCTATAATCTTAATACAGAACAGCACAGCGAAGTGATATAATGAGGCCAGTTTTCAGCGTCACATTATACGAGAACAGTGAGGCGGAACATGTCGTGCTGGGGCCGACATTTTACAAGCAGGCGACATGCAAGCAGCTGAACATTATTTCGACATTTTGTCAAACTTAATAAGTTTGGACTTGTGTTCGACAGTCCAATTGTGCAGGCAGATAGCAATAATACACTGCTATTATGAACTTCTAAATGGACTTAGACATATTTCAACGGTATTATGGCATGTTAGATGATGCATTTTAGACCGGAATATTTAAGGCGACCATGGGGTCCGTCCAACATTACTGCTTTTAGGCAGATGAACAGTTACGAGAATATGCACTTTGTGAACAGTGGCACGTGCAGCATTATAGTTGATTTTCATGAACAATTATGAAATATCAGTTACGAACACAGATACAGGGTGTTTAAGAAATCAATACACTTTTCTAAATAATTTATTTTCTACTAGTGAAATTCAGCCGCTGTGGAGATTAACTTTTCGTCATATGCAAACCGAACATTATATGGGACAGTGGCGTGACATATTGGAAGAGTATGGGGTACTCTACATTTTTGAACTTTTATGGAAGAGTTTGGACAATATCCGTGATGGATAATATTGAATTCATCATGTCGGGCTAGGCGAATACGGAGACGTGATGGCACCGCAGAGCGATGGATTCGGTTCCTGAAGAAGAGGATATCCAACATCAGATTCACTTGGAATATGAAGTCAATCGTTAGTTCAGTGGGTGATACAATGTTTTCGTCGATCTTTCGAGAAATTTGTGGCACACACGAGGATTATCGGCGATCTTTGAATTATATTAACAGCAGAAATAAGAAGGTATTGTAAGAGTTATGACTTTCTTGATATGATTTTTCCTGAACACTGGGCATACTTGTATATATTTCTAGTAGGAGTTCTACGATTATTTTGACATGGCTTAGATATAGTTTGCTCCATTTGCTAGAATATGGTGTTACCATATGATATGGCAGGCACCGTTATACGACGTTCTCACCATTGGTTGGCTTTATTAGGCAGAAGTTTGGTCTTTTTGATATTTTTCAGTAAGGATAGTATTTCTTGGATAGATAATTTTTTGTGGCGAGTATTTCGAACTCGTGATCTGCAATTGGATAATTTAAATTATTTCGTCAGTTCATTGCATACTAGCGAGTATGTATAATTCATCAGTAGGGATTTTTTTATATTGGATTGTTTGGTGATATTAAGATTTTATTCACTCAGGTGAATGAATATCGCTTTTATGTGAGAACTAGAGACTTGTTGATTCCAATCTGGTACACTCACTCATCAGTCTACGAGATGGGGCCTGTCGCTTTATGCGATTGCGTGGTGGCACACACCTGAGCCATCGTCTAGGGCATTATCATGGTAGTCTACGGGGCAGGGCCTTTTGCTTTAGGCGATTGCGTGGTGGCACACTCCTTACCTGCCAGTCGAGGGCCTCATTTTTTCATCGGAGTGTACTTAAGATCGTAAGAGGATTAAACAAGAAACTACTAGTCACACATCAGTCGAATTTTGTCAAACGAATTAAAAATAAATGTCAGCAGGGTTACATTTTGTAATTCTTGTTTGCAAATCCAATATTTTGTTGCTATACTCTTTTGAGAGTACATTAATTTAACAGCTGATACTTTTGATACTTTTGATACTCTTTTGTGAGTAGTTTGATACCTTTGAGAAGGATTTCAAGTAATTGAATCTTGTAAGATGAATCATTTATGGTCAGATTTATTTTGAGGCAGATCAGTATTACATATTTTTGATGTGAGATATTATAACACATTGGTGTTTTTCTTTGAAGTGAATTTTGAGAATCTTAAGAGAATTTATGCTCTATTTAAAAGCAGATCTTGAATTCGGTAACGATTACTAAGGTAATTTTTCCTTATTGTTTAAGAAGTTGTGTAGATATGATCAGATTAATTAGAGTTCTTGGAGATTGAGTGCGTTAATAATTTGAAGCCAGTTATATATTTTTGTAGATCATGCAACGTGATTAAGTGAAGTTTGTGATAGGTATATTTTTTGGAAGTTGCCAAGTGGAAGTTGCAATATTGCTAATGAGTATTTTGAGGCAGACATGAGGTTGTTGAACCCAGTCTAGCATATTTTTGAGATTCATGCTGTGCGCTGAATAGTTATGGTGTTATGTGGAATAGTCATGGTGTTATGTGGAATAATTATGGTGTTATGTGGAATAATTATGGTATTCAAATGTGGTATTTGATAAAGTGAGAGTATATGATGAAGTTTTGGATAGTGAGATCCAACGTGATTTTGTGAATGCAATAATATTATTTTGGCATGATAATTAAATACGAGATATAACTTGGAAGTGATAAAAGTGTAAGACAACGTTCTATAACCTATATTAAACATTTTTTTAGGAAATTAAATAAATAAATAATTTTGATAATACAAGATTTTCTGATAATAATAATTTATAAAATAATAATCTGAAGTTTAAGCATATTAATGATCTGACCCGATGAAATAAAATCTAAATAACCAGATGAATTAAAATTTGAATAAATTGATAAATTAAATTTTGAATAAATCGATGAATTAAATAAATGAATGAATTAAAGATTGAATAAATTAACTGATTTAAATAAATTAATAGGTGATTAAACAGCTGATGAATAACTGAATTAAAAGGTGATAATTAATTAAAGAAGCTGATGATTAATAAAATTTAAATGGATTTAAATAAATTTAAATAAAAAAATATGATTTAAATAATTTGATGAATTGCAACTTGAATTAATGAATTAAACAATTTAAATAGATGAATTGAGATGATTTAATCTGAATGAGATAATGAAATGAGAGTGTTTGGATAATTGAAGAATATAATGAATTGATAATATAAGAGTCATTCAAATGATTTGATAGTAATGAATTAATTATTCTGACTTGAATATAATGAATATTGAGATGAGAACTAATGTGAGAGATATTTAATTTTGATATGATGATAACCAATGATTAGTGAAGTTTATTTGATTCACAAACAAGCAATAATTAGTGACAGTGTAAATATAGTGTAAATTAATTGTTAGATTTATTGGAGCATTTATTAAATTTTTCAGCATGTGAATAATGCCATTCAAGCCATAAAATAAGTTGATATTTAAATATGTGTTATTAGAATGATTTGTTTAGACAGATTTATATTTTTTTTTTGACATCCACATTCATGATGTTAACTTAAAGAGAAGGTAGGTTTCAGGAATCACAAATGTCAGTGACGCATAGACATAGTGCTACGGTGAACCTGAGAACCCAAGCGAACTTTAGCACATTTTCATATTTTATGTGGAAGAAGTACACTTTTGAATAGCATGGAGATGGTTCGATTTTCAGGACAATGACAATCTAACGTTGGCATTCGACCATACTCTTAGGTAGGATGTGTGTTAATATTTCTGTCTGACTATCAAAGTTTGAATGAATTTGTTTTTATCTTAGTTGTGATCTGATGATGATGTGGTTTTCCTAATCCTTTCCTTGTCTTAATTAGGGCTTAACCAGGAAGGAAGTGGTTTGCTAGGGATTCAGTTGATGGCGCCCATTCCTATTTGTATATTTTAAATTAAATTTAAGCCCGTAACGACCCTGGAGATACTTTATCTCGTGTTACCCTCTGCTTTTGTGAATTTTCAACTGGATTTCCGACACATTCCTTATTTGACTTCATGTTCATTTAATTCCACTCTGTCCTGGAAATCCAGGAATGCGATGTAATGGCAGATGGGTCATCGCATCCCTCGGCCGAACTGGTACAGAGAGAGAGGGAGAATTGGCTTTACCCATTCGTGGGGCTTCGATTTTGTTTATTCTATGGGAACACATCAGATTTAGATTACGAAGTGATTGATCTCTATTTCAGTTAATGATGTTATAAAATGTATTGAACTCGGTCAGACAATATACTTGTATGCCCATTCCAGTGATCATGTTGATCATATTAGTGTTAAATCATGTTTAATTATAAGTCATTTTTTCTTATACCCAAGTGAAATCAGGAATTGATACATTGTGATGTTTTGCTATCTAACGTCTCTGAATTAAACGTTTGTTGAAAGGTATAATTATGTCAGCGGAAGATTTAGCTAAGGTGTTAGGAGAGTTACGGGGTGACATGTCTGGTATTGTAGTAACTATTTCTAAAATGGAATCAAAAGTCAAAGAACAGATAAGTGATTCAGAAGCTAGGTTACAAGCTAGATGTAGAGAAAATGTGAAAGCTTTACAGACTAGTAATGAGGAAAATTTGAGATTAATGCAGACCAGTAATGAAGGTAATTTGAAAGATAGTTTAAAGTCATTAGAGACTAGATTACAGACCAGTAATGAAGGTAATCTGAAAGATAGTTTAAAGGCATTAGAGACTAGATTGCAGTCAAATAGTAGAGATGAATTAAAGTCATTGCAGACTAGTAACGAAGATAGTTTGAAATTATTGGAAGAAAGATTACAGAGTAGTACTGAAAATAATTCGAAAGCTAGTGAAGCTAATTTAAAGGATAGTTTTAAATTCCTAGAAACTAGATTACAAGCTCGTAGTGAAGAAAATAACACAGAGTTGAAAAATAATTTAACGAGTTTGGAAAATAGATTAACGTTAAAGAATGATGAAATATTCAAGGCTTTACAATCAGATATAAAGGCAGTAGAAATGAAAGGAGAGAAAAATTTGCAAATGTTAAGAAAAAATATTATTGGGTTAGAAAATAGAGAAGAAGAAAATATTCTTAATTTGAGAACAGATGTTATGTCTATACAGAAAGATTTTAAATCAGATGTATCGAAATTACGATTCGACATAGATGGTTTAGTAGCAGATGTAGGCAAAATACAAGAATGGTCTACCGAAGTATCTTTCGAATCTAAGATCAAAGGTTTAGAAATGAATTTAGGTAATGAAATTAAAAGTTTAAAATCAGTAATTGGGACAGTTAAAGAGGAAGTTTTAGGAGAGGTTAATTCTAACTTGAAATCCTTAGAAAACCAATTGCAGGCAGACATTAGGAAAATTGATGATGATATAGATCAAAAAGTTAATGAAAACTTAGCATTGTTCAAAAATAGAGTCGGTGCAATAGTGGAAGAACGGTAGAGTGAGGTCGATGCCGAAGCAAAAGAAAAGCGTGCAGGGCTGGATGAGAAATTAATCGCAGGTATGGCGAATTTGGAAGCGAGATTTACTGTGAATAAGGAAGCGATGAAGATAGATTCAGCTCAATTTAGGACAGATGTAGATCAATTAAAGGAACAAGTCGCGTCAGTCAAGACAACATGCGAAGATAAGATAGACAAATTGAAGAACGATTTGGAAGAGAGTAACAGAACGCAGACTGTTATGTCATTGGATAATTTGGAGACCAAAGTCAAAACAGTGGAAAAGCGAACGGAAGATAGGATGACTAAACTAGAGTCTATAATAAATAGTTTTACAATTCAAGGTGTTACAACGGGGGATGTATCGATAAATCAGACACCGATAGATCGCAGTATGAACAGTCAAGAGGTTAGCGTAGTAGAAGATAGTCAAACGCAACCGAATGTTACTTTCGAAAGGACTAGTTCAATCCCTCAAGGTAATTCGAATCAGAATAGATGCACGTCTAGTACGAGTGAACGATACTCAGGTCCGGTGACCATAATCAGAAATCTGGATGATAAACCAAGGAAGTTTTCGGGGAACACAGGAGTCACACCAGTCGAATTTCTGAGAGATATTCGCGATTACATGGCGGAACATAGAGTAGCCAAGGAGAGAGAACTAAGGGTAGTCGAACGCGCCTTAGACGGGCCAGCGTTAACTTGGTTTCGCGCATTTAGAAGTAAATTTGCGAACATGGATCAATTTGCCATAGCATTTTTACGAAGATTCTGGAGTGCAGAGGATCAGCTGAACGTAAGAGCAGAAATGTACTCGAAACGTTACTCTACGTCGCATCCGACGCATTATGCGAATTACTTTACCTCGAAATTGGCTAAATTACAATTTTTGATTCCTCCATTGCCAGAAGAGAACTTTTGCAAGCAATAGCAAGGCAGTTGCCAGTTGAGGTACAAAGATCACTCATAGCGTCAGGAGCGAACACACTTGAGCATTATGATGATATCCTACGCAGATTGGATTATACGAGCGCTCAGATGACACCCAGAACTTCAAGGAATGAAAATCGAAACACGCAAGAAGTGAATGCGGTAGTTGTCGATAATGCAGCACAGACAGATAGAAGAGACTCCTGGGGAAACCGAAGAAACGAAGGGAATAGAGGAAATATTCACAACGTCCGTGGGAATGACAGATATCGAGGACCATATGAGAGGCCATATGATCAAGATACAAGAGATAGTAGATACAGGAACTACGATCAGAATTCCAGATACCAGAACCGGAACAGATATAATAATCGATATCGAGGCAGATACAACTGGAACCAAAATCAGCAGTCCAATCAAAACAATAGGCAAGAGAATAGAAGGAATGATCAAAACGAAAGACAAGATAATCAAGAATATGGGAGATCAAGGCAACAGAATAGACAGCCTAGTGCACCATCCGAAGAGGTAATTCGAGATGTCAATAGGGCAAGCACGAGTGGTGAAGGAAGAAAAAAACGACAAATTAACGCCGAATCAGAATACTAGTCATTGGGAATCCATCATCATAGTTGAGACATATCAGGTCGAAGAGGAAGATTTAATCTAAGAAAATATAGTCCACCGAGGGAATAGACACGAATGAAGTTGTTGGAACTTTCAACGCAGCCAGCATTAGGAAGTATCATTACGCTTAGAAAGAGGATGATTGCAGAGCTATCGTGTACATTATTTGTTGTGTGTATAGAATGCCTGAGAGTATTTTTTTCTCAAGTCTGATAAAAAAAGAGATGTACGGGAGAGATGTACCCGATACCTAGTTGAGGCTATCGGCTACGACAGTTGAGATCGAGCCATAGTTGACATTTATGGGAAAAGAAGAAAAGATAGCGCTCAGATCGAGTCGAGAAGAATGGTAGGAAATGACGTAGGAGGCCAAGGATGAAGGAGGCACTACCAGTCAAGCAGATGGAATTATGGGAGGAATATTGGAGTATTATAAAGATCTATATGGAATGTAATATTATATAATCTCAGAAGAGAAGGAAAATATCAAGAAATCTATGGTGATAACTTGAAGAAAGGCAGATAACTCCTTAAATTATGGTATAACTTATTTGCCGATATAATTGTGGTCGAGATTATAGTTGTGACGTATGACCGCAGAAGGAAGGGGAAGGTCACGTGGTAGCGCCGAGTGGAGCTCATGGCACCGTCTGAGAACAGCAGTATGAATCCAGCCAGTCAAGCTGAGCAGAGCACATGGTGCGCTGGGAAACGACAACAGTATTAGTCCAGCAAGTTGAGCTGATAGCAACGTGCGCTAGGAAAACGAAAGTAGGTCAGTCAGTTAAGTTGAGCGGAGCACGGTGTGCAGTGCGAGAATCGGTTAGTAAGGCATGTTACACAAGCCGTGGAAGTGAAAGAAAGCCGGTGTTCGGGCAGATGTATTTTCAACATCGTGGTTACAATTATGTGAAACAGCAATGCTTTTCCAATGTTACAGTTCGTTAAAGTAATACGCAGCATTGTGATAGAACTGAGAACATTATTTCGAGCTACATTCTTAATACAGAACAGCACAGCGAAGTGATATAATGAGGCCAGTTTTCAGCGTCGCATTATACGAGAACAGTGAGGCGGAACAGGTCGTGCTGGGGCCGACATTTTACAAGCAGGCGATATGCAAGCAGCTGAACATTATTTCGACATTTTGTCAAACTTAATAAGTTTGAACTTGTGTTCGACAGTCCAATTGTGCAGGCAGATAGCAATTATACACTGCTATCATGAACTTCTAAATGGACTTAGACATATTTCAACGGTATTATGGCATGTTAGATGATGCATTTTAGACCGGAATATTTAAGGCGACCATGGGGTCCATCCAACATTACTGCTTTTGGGCGGATGGACAGTTACGAGAATATGCACTTTGTGAACAGTGGCACGTGCAGCATTATACTTGCTTTTCATGAACAATTATGAAATATCAGTTACGAACACAGATACAGGGTGTTTAAGAAATCAATACACTTTTCTAAATAATTTATTTTCTACTAGTGAAATTCAGCCGCTGTGGAGATTAACTTTTTGTCATATGCAAACCGAACATTGTATGGGACAGTGGCGTGACATATTGGAAGAGTATGGGGTACTCGACAGTTTTGAACTTTTATGGAAGAATTAGGACAATATCCGTGATGGATTTTATTGAATTCATCATGTCGGGCTAGGCGAATACGGAGACGTGATGGCACCACAGAGCGATGGATTCGGTTCCTGAAGAAGAGGATATCCAACATCAGATTCACTTGGAATATGAAGTCAATCGTTAGTTCAGTGGGTGATACAATGTTTTCGTCGATCTTTCGAGAAATTTGTGGCACACACGAGGATTATCGGCGATCTTTGAATTATATTAACAGCAGAAATAAGAAGGTATTGTAAGAGTTATGACTTTCCTGATATGATTTTTCCTGAACACTGGGCATACTTGTATATATTTCTAGTAGGAGTTCTACGATTATTTTGACATGGCTTAGATATATTTTGCTCCATTTGCTAGAATATGGTGTTACCATATGATATGGCAGGCACCGTTATACGACGTTCTCACCATTGGTTGGCTTTATTAGGCAGAGGTTTGGTCTTTTTGATATTTTTCAGTAAGGATAGTATTTCTTGGATAGATAATTTTTGTGGCGAGTATTTCGAACTTGTGATCTGCAATTGGATAATTTAAATTATTTCGTCAGTTCATTGCATACTAGCGAGTATGTATAATTCATCAGTAGGGATTTTTTTATATTGGATGGTTTGGTGATATTAAGATTTTATTCACTCAGGTGAATGAATATCGCTTTTATGTGAGAACTAGAGACTTGTTGATTCCAATCTGGTACACTCACTCATCAGTCTACGAGATGGGGCCTGTCGCTTTATGCGATTGCGTGGTGGCACACACCTGAGCCATCGTCTAGGGCATTATCATGGTAGTCTACGGGGCAGGGCCTTTCGCTTTAGGCGATTGCGTGGTGACACACACCTTACCTGCCAGTCGAGGGCCTCATTTTTATCATCCGAGCGTACTTAAGATCGTAAGAGGATTAAACAAGAAACTACTAGTCACACATCAGTCGAATTTTGTCAAACGAATTAAAAATAAATGTCAGCAGGGTTACATTTTGTAATTCTTGTTTGCCAATCCAATATTTTGTTGCAATACTCTTTTGATAGTACATTCATTTAACAGCTGATACTTTTGATACTTTTGATACTCTTTTGTGAGTAGTTTGATACCTTTGAGAAGGATTTCAAGTAACTGAATCTTGTAAGATGAATCATTTATGGTCAGATTTATTATGAGGCAGATCAGTATTACATATTTTTGATGTGAGATATTATAACACATTGGTGTTTTTCTTTGAAGTGAATTTTGAGAATCTTAAGAGAATTTATCCTCTATTTAAAAGCAGATCTGGAATTGGATTACGATTACTAAGGTAATTTTTCCTTAATGTTTAAGAAGTTGTGTAGATATGATCAGATTAATTACAGTTCTTGGAGATTGAGTGCGTTAATAATTTGAAGCCCAGTCTAGCATATTTTTGAGATTCTTGCTGTGCGCTGAATAGTTATGGTGTTATGTGGAATAGTCATGGTGTTATGTGGAATAATTATGGTGTTATGTGGAATAATTATGGTATTCAAATGTGGTATTTGATAAAGTGAGAGTATATGATGAACTTTTGGATAGAGAGATCCAACGTGATTTTGTGAATGCAATAATATTATTTTGGCATGATAATTAAATACGAGATATAACTTGGAAGTGATAAAAGTGTAAGACAACGTTCTATAACCTATATTAAACAATTTTTTAGGAAATTAAATAAATAAATAATTTTAATAATACAAGATTTTCTGATAATAATAATTTATAAAATAATAATCTGAAGTTTAAGCATATTAATGATCTGACCCGATGAAATAGAAATCTAAATAACCAGATGAATTAAAATTTGAATAAATTGATAAATTAAATTTTGAATAAATCGATGAATTAAATAAATGAATGAATTAAAGATTGAATAAATTTACTGATTTAAATAAATTAATAGGTGATTAAACAGCTGATGAATAACTGAATTGAAAAGTGATAATTAATTAAAGAAGCTGATGATTAATAAAATTTAAATGGATTTAAATAAATTTAAATAAAAATATGATTTAAATAATTTGATGAATTGCAACTTGAATTAATGAATTAAACAATTTAAATAGATGAACTGAGATGATTTAATCTGAATGAGATAATGAAATGAGAGTGTGTGGATAATTGAAGAATATAATGAATTGATAATATAAGAGTCATTCAAATGATTTGATAGTAATGAATTAATTATTCTGACTTGAATATAATGAATATTGAGATGAGAACTAATGTGAGAGATATTTAATTTTGATATGATAACCAATGATTAGTGAAGTTTATTTGATTCACAAACAAGCAATAATTAGTGACAGTGTAAATATAGTGTAAATTAATTGTTAGATTTATTGGAGCATTTATTAAATTTTTCAGCATGTGAATAATGCCATTCAAGCCATAAAATAAGTTGATATTTAAATATGTGTTATTAGAATGATTTGTTTAGACAGATTTATATTTTTTGACATCCACATTCATGATGTTAACTTAAAGGGAAGGTAGGTTTCAGGAATCACAAATGTCAGTGACGCATAGACATAGTTCTACGGTGAACCTGAGAACCCAAGCGAACTTTAGCACATTTTCATATTTTATGTGGATGAAGTACACTTCTGAATAGCATGGAGATGGTTCGATTTTCAGGACAACGACAATCTAACGTTGGTATTCGACCATACTCTTAGGTAGGATGTGTGTTAATATTTCTGTCTGACTATCAAAGTTTGAATAAATTTGTTTTTATCTTAGTTGTGATCTGATGATGATGTGGTTTTCCTAATCCTTTCCTTGTCTTAATTAAGGCTTAACCAGGAAGGATGTGGTTTGCTAGGGATTCAGTTGATGGCGCCCATTTCTATTTGTATTTTTAAAAATTAAATTTAAGCCCGTAACGACCCTGGAGATACTTAATCTCCACTCTGTCCTGGAAATCCAGGAATGCGATGTAATGGCAGATGGGTCATCGCAACCCTCGGCCGAACGGGTACAACGTGCATGATAACAGAATGTTCAAAGCGTGGGAAAAATGATTATACATGCAACGTAGCATATATAAAGACATGTCGTTATCATTTCCACTCTCACTTGGGTGGACTACCTTTCAACATACTGCGTTGCGCGAAACACTTGGTCTTGTTTAACAGTTTTGGAGTTCGAGGAAAACACTTAACCTTGTTGTGGGGTCGGTATTTATATATATATATATTTATTCATTTATATATTTATTGATTTATATATATACATACATGCAATTATTTATTGCTTAGTTAATTAATGATTTTTTAATTTATTTGTTTGCAGATAACGGGTATACCTTACATGTCTGAGAGAGAAGAAACCATTGCACTTTTGATCCCACTAGAAGGAAACAGCCAGAAGCGACTGCAAGTAAAGGTGGGATTATTTTTTTAAACTAACTTGTTTTATTTATTTTTGTTTCATATTTTATTTTATGAAATATATGTATTAACCTGAATTTAGGTATTTTTAACGGTTTATTTTATTTATTTTTAGAAACTTGGAAAGAAAAGCCTTACCGCCGTAGCAGTTGCTGAAAACCCGAGACGCAGTAAAGTGCAACCATTGTTTCCAGGCAGTGAACTATTTAAAACTCAAGTAAGCCTAACATAAAATGCTATTCCAATTTACCACTACTGAAAACTCGTAGACAAAAAATTCATTACCTGTACATGACTAGGACGATGATTGCTTTCTTGATTAATGACTATGTATTGGCAACCGGTACAAGACGATATTGGTTGTTTACCGAGAAAGTACAAGGCCATATTTGATTTCGTAAAAACAAAAATTTTAATTTAACTGACATGTCGTTCCCTATAATAATAATAATAATAATAATAATAATAATATCGTATGACCTCGCGTGCCGGGTGCAAGCTTTGTTATTTGACACACAGAGGGTAGCTTGCATGTCGAATTTAGTTGTTCCTTGACTATGAAAGTCATGGAGATTAGATGTTAGATATCTAATATCTTTAAACTCTATAGCGCTTTTGAGTAGAAAAATTAGGAACTTTGTACCCTATGAACTCAACGAATATTCACAGGTTTGAACACGGTAATCTGAACAAAATGACATGACATTATTATTTTTTGTTTATGTATTGGTTATAGGGGAATGTAAATGACTGCAGCTTTATAAAAAGAAAATAAGTACATGGGTTACTGTTAGTGCCGACATACAGTTTATTATAATTTTTATGGTGTTTTGATATATTAATGCCAATTAACGTTAAAGTTTTATTTACAAGTATTGATTGATTGATTGAGTGATTGGTTATTTTGTTTGCTATTAGGTGTCGTCATGCTCCATTAACGTAATGAACAGACAGTGAACAAGCATACATTGTGCTTTAAAGTACTCTGTGCAACGTTAATAACTTACAGTAAGAGAAAGTTTAACATAACACATGGTGTTAGTACCAAATACAACAAGTGAGCAAGTTGGTTTACCAAGTGGGTTAAATTTAAAATCATAACATGACCCTTGGTTAACATTTGAATTCTGGCCTGTAGGCTTTTTGTTGACACATGAACTTGCAAAAGCAGGTTTTTTACTTGAACCGAGAAGAAGTGGTGCGCTGTGTGTTTTGTCGTATTGAACTTTCACACTGGGAAGAAGGGGATGATCCCTTTAGAGACCATTTGCGAAGGTCTCCTCATTGTCCTTACATGCTTGGAAAGCAAGTGGGTAACATGCCTGTGTATTCATTTTACCGAACAACAAGACCATTGGCCGCTACTTACGTTGCTGATTCACAAATAAATAATAATAATGATGTATTACCAGCCAACGGTAGTGTCGATATATGTGGTCCATATGCCATAGACAGTGTTGAATTGGCGTGTGCTTTTGAAAAATTGGGAGTTTGCAAGATTAAAGCACTAGCACACCCAGAGTACAGCTCTGTTGAAAAACGTTTAGAATCTTATAAAAATGTTTGGCCATTAATATTAAAACACCTTTCCAAAGAGCTAAGTGAAGCTGGATTTTTTTATACTGGTGAAGGGGATAAAACAATATGTTTTTATTGTGGATTTGATTTAAAGGATTGGCAAATGACTGATGACCCTTTAGTGCAACACGCTCGTTGGTTACCAAACTGTAAATACATAGTGTTGCTTAAAGGTCAGGAATTTGTGAACACTATTCGTAAAGAAAACGTGATTGCAGCACAAGACATAAAAGTGCCTTCAGAGTTAGAACACGCAGAGCAAATACATAAGGCTGAAAGAAAAGACTTGTCTCACGAACAGATACAAAAGTGTGACCAACAATAATGAAAAATTTGTTATCAAGATGAACTAGGTGTTGTATTTTTGCCTTGTGGACACATGATAGCCTCTGTCAAGTGTGCATTAGAACTCAACACTTGTGCTATATGCAGAAGAGCAGTATCTGCTACAGTTAGGGCATTTCTTGCATAACTAGTATAATTTATTCGTCATGCATAGTGCAAAGCCCTAATTGCAAAATATTATTAAAGCTGTTTTAGAGTGTAATAGATATGCTTTGCTTTTGTTTATAGACTACTATAATGAATGTTTTGATTGCTGTGGGACAATCATGTGGCTTAGATACAATGAATCTCAGCGAATTGCCAACGCATATTCCATTCCGCATTATCAAGATTCGGAAATTGAAAACAGCATATGGTGATCGTGTACTTTGTGTATGTGAAAATTTGAGACATTTCTGCCTATACGGTTTAATGATATGTTGGAGAGTGTTTTTGATGAAGTCAATAATGCTGTGCAACCTGAACACTTAATATATGAAGGTTTTAAAAACAATAGGCGCATGGTTCGTTTTAATTAAATTAAAAAGTGTGAAATAATAGTGGAAATATAAGTAATGACAATATACTGAAAAAGAAAGAAAATATGTGTATAGAATAGTAATGTTTTAGTGTTTAGTGTTGTCTTTAAAATATTATGATTAAACCAAAAAAACAAGAAATGTATATAAAGTTTGTAAATAAATGCAAAATGATGTTACAATGTTGTTTTATTTTATACAAAGTTAGTATATTTAACATTGCAGAGTATACATGATTATGACAATAAATGCACACTGAATACAAGCCTTTCTCACTTTACAATAGTCTGTTATAGTTTTAAACACAAGGCTTGTTGTAGATAATTTTATAGCAATGTCCATTCAATGTTGTTTTCGAAAAGTGGGGAAGCCGCAATGGTTGTATAGGCATAAAAACCTTATTGTTATTACTATTTAGTCACTTTGATCCCCTTGCATATCAAGAGCAGATGACCTAGTTGTTCCACTCTTTAAAACGACAACAACAACACTACCTCTTGCATAGTTTGTGATGTTGATGGCTGTTGCAACGTGGAAGATGGATTAAAAATAACTTTTAGAACAGGGGTGAAGCGTTGCTCATTAAACAATGCACTATTTTGAGTAGCAATATGGTTTTCTTGATTTTTTGTCGACGGCAACTGTGTTTCATGCAGTACACTACATTGATGATCACTGACACTTAAAACCTCACTATTTTTACGTTTTAGGTCACCACGACAATGTTTGGAACGTTGCTTTGAACAACGCCAAATAACAGTTCCATTTTTATTGGTTCGGTTCACAATATATGAATATCCTTTATAGTAGGCGTAAGGCTTACCATACCTAGTCACTGATACTTCCATATCAACTGTCAAGCATAGACTAAGCTCTAGTAAAGTCAACTTGGTAATAAGAATAGTTTAATGTGAGAGCGAATATGGATCGAAAGAGTTCAGGTAAAAGTGGAAGCAAATAAGCAAATATTAGAAACAAGTGTGGGGCTAAAAGTGGTCGCAAAGTGGTAGACCCATTACACAATAATTTCAGCACGACGAAGCTCTTGTTCAATTTCTTTGATTCCCCAATCGTGACCGGTATGCCCAGCTTGTTGTAAAGCATGCAATTGTCGAAGCCGTTGAATTAGCTTACTGGGTTTGTTCCAGTATACAAATTTAACAAATGGATTTTTAGGTGTAAACAAAGCAGTACCATTATCATGATCATTATCATCATCATCATTATCATCATCATGATCACCATTATCATCATCATGATCACCATTAACATCATGACCATCATCACTGTTACTATATAGTCCTTTTTGATCCTCTTGCAATACCACTTCATTTATAGTCTGAGTTGATTTTGATAGTGTTGAAGGTTTCTTTGACGTTGACAACTGCCCTAACATGACGTTTTGAGGACATGATAAGTCCTTTTGAACAAACACTGCACTATCTTTAGCCGCAATATCGTTTTCTTGAACTTGCTTTTTAGCATTTTGGTGATTGTTTGTAAACAGCAAGCGTGGTTCGTTTAGAGCACTACATTGATGAACACTCACACTTAAAATCTTTCCATTTTTACTTTTCAGATTGCCTCGACATTTTGTTGACCTCTCTTTTGAGCATCGCCAGAATATTATTCCATTCAAATTCTGGCGATTATAGTTATAAGAGTAGCCTTGATAGAGTGCACGTAGCCTACCTTTGTTGGTTGTAATAAGTTCCATAGTAGTAACTGACCTGTCAGTACGATGTTCACACAACAAAGGTTACAACTGTTTTGCTGATGGAGTGACCTACCATAAGCTTATATATTGGCTTATGTGTTGGTTTTTGTGTTGGCTTATTGTGTTGGCTTTTTGTGATGGCTTTTCGTGTTGACTTTTCGTGTTGGCTTTTTGTGTTGGCTTTTGTGTTGGCTTTTTGTGTTGGCTTTTCGTGTTGGCTTTTTGCGTTGGCTTTTGTGTTGGCTTTTTGTGTTGGCTTTTTGTGTTGGCTTTAGTATTGGCTTTTGTATTGGCTTATTTGACAAGTTATTTGTGTCAATGTATTTAGTGGATTTTTTTCTTGGTGTTGGAATGTAGTTGAAAGAGAGGGAATATTTTAAGACTTAACCTCAGCTCACTAACCTAACCTAACCTAACTT
This sequence comes from Meconema thalassinum, assembly GCA_946902985.2. Taxonomy (NCBI): domain Eukaryota; kingdom Metazoa; phylum Arthropoda; class Insecta; order Orthoptera; family Tettigoniidae; genus Meconema; species Meconema thalassinum. The sequence continues at coordinate 153,419,079 of OX336397.1, forward strand.
CAGCTAACCTAACTTCACCTAGCCTAACCTAACCTAACCTTTCAACTCTCAGATGTTAATTAAATTCTGTGCATAGTCGAGTTGGAACCCAAGACCTCAGGGGTAAAAAACCAATTATTTTTGATGGCTTATTTTGGTAACTTATTTTGATGGCTAACCTAACTTTACCTAACCTAACCTAACCTCAGCTCACTTTGGATATTACTAGTAAGTGTTCATATTCTCCGCTAGGTAGCATACTAATAGTTCAGGTAGTGCTCATATTTACCGCTAGGTAGCGGAAACATACTTTGCGTGTTGCATGTGACACTTGTGAAGTTTAACCGCATGCAAGACGTGCTTGTATAAGTTCTCTTTTTAAACCCAATATACAATTAACCACTATATGTTCAGAACTAACATGTATAGCCATGTTTAGGGTATATAGGAGACCCTTAGCAAGAATGGCTGCCTAACCCACGGGTGTACAGCTTTGGCATACGCAGTAAGCACCTGTTGGCAGAAAACAACTACAACAACAATTTGAGAAAGCCAACAACATATCCATTAATGTATTTAAAGGAAAATCATTATTTACCTAAGCAATAAATAATTGCATGTAAATATATAAATCAATAAATATATAAATGAATATATATATGTATATATAAATACCAACCCCACAACAAGGTTAAGTATTTTCCTCCAACACCAAAACTGTTAAACAAGACCAAGTGTTTCACGCAACGCAGTATGTTCAAAGGTCGTCCACCCAAGTGGTAGTGGAAATGATAACGACATGTCTTTATATATGCTACGTTGCATGTATAATCATTTTTTCCCACGCTTTGTACATTCTGTTATCATGCACGTGGACAGATAACGTCCAAGGTGAACACCTGTGGCAGATCAAATTTCACATGGACTTGCATTTTGTCACGTGCAAAGCACACAGGATGTAACTTGTTTAGCGTACATGTCATCTCACACGTGTATGCATGCATTTCGCTCTTCCCTGCCTCCACGATGGTCAGATTATTTCACCTTCAAGTGTCCTCTGCGTCTTTGTCATTTTCCATTGCACCTGTTGTCAAGTTAGATCAGCGCCTTCCAATAAGCTCAAATGACATTCACACCCTGCTCCTCTGCAAGTTTGTTTTCTCTACTCGCTTCGACCAACATAGAACCAAGTTCTCATCACCGTTTACACTTTAAAGATCTCCTTCGGGGGTAAAGTATAAGAAAAAACGCACCCTCGCTCTGTCATAAACCGACCCGTCGAAATAGTGATTGTTCTATTGAGCATAGCCACCGTGGTCAGCGACAGGTTCGTTGAAACACACACACCCAGCCGTATCGTCTCTCTCAACCACCACGCATCATGAACATTATAAACAGGTAAAGAAAAAAAGTGTTTTCAACATGTATGGCGTTAGACCCTTTGTCAAAATTTCAAACATAGTTTCAAACAGGGGGCGTTAGCCCGAGTCCTAGGACACCTCGTACACGTCTCTAGCGTTATGGGTTTGCGAGATAAAGCAAAACGTCTAAAATCATGGTTTTACCTCAACATGGTTTTTCATTCCTGCTCAACACGAACATCCTCGGCAAGAGGGCAACGCCATGAAAAACATGACACCTCGCACTCGTCTCAAGGCTTATTGGTTCGTGAGTTATCATCAAAAATCACAAAAAACCTCTTGTTTACCCCAAAATCGAGTTTCCAATTTTTTTTTAAAATATAACGAGTAGTCCATAGCAAAGAGGACGTCACCCCGAGTCCTCGGACCCGTCGTACACGCCTCTAGCATGATTGGCTCGCGAAATATAGCAAAAAGTCTAAAATCACGGTTTTACCCCAAAAATTCTGTTTTCCTCATTCTCCAAAACTTTAACCTCTTACCAAAATAAAGAGAGTTTCGAGGCAAGCCATTTGACACGTCATAGGACCAAATCCGACAATGCATTCGCGAAATATCAGAAAAAGTCTAAAATCATGGTTTTACCCCCAAAAAGCCTGTTTCCATCATTCTCAAAACTTAAACCTATTAATAACACAAGCGATTTGACACGGCACACGTCCAAATCCGACCTTGCGTTTGAGAAATATCGACAAACTTCGTAGGAAAGTAGGCGACTATCTGGCTCTCTCCTCACCACCAAAACCCCTTCTTATCAATCATTTTTTTAAAAGAGCTCGCCCTCTTACAAAAATCCCAAGTGCGCATGCGTACAAAACAAAAATGTTGAACCATAGCAGTATGCAGCAAAACGCATGCCCTATATAAGCAACAACGATTAAATTCATTTTAGCAGCGCTCCTTATACATGTCGCATTTGAAAAGAGACTTTCACTAAAAAATTACCATTTCACCCCCTAGTAGGGGTAGGTTTTATTTAGGAGTTGAAATGAGTGGTCCATTGGAAAGAGGGCGTCAGCTCGAGTCCAACGACACCTTATTTGTCAAAATCGGACCTTGCGTTCGAGAGATATTGGCTTGGACTCACGCGGCGGCCATGACACTATTTTAAACGCGCCTATCTCCTCTACTAGTATATGCTTATACACATTGTAATGCACCGACATCTAACTTCTTTCAATTGTTTACATAACCTCAAGATGGCGGCTGTGAGAAATATTTCACCAGCATTCTATATCTCAGAAACTATTACCGGTATCACCCTAAAATTTTGTACGGAGATAAAGGGTACAGCTGGAAGTTTATCTATGAGAATTTCAATAACCGGTTAACTACAAAACGAACATGGCAGCCAAGCGAAGTTGAAAGTTTTAAATAGACTTTTCTCGCGATGTAATATTCCAATCGCAATGGAACTTGATACAGCAAATATTTATACACATTGTAATGCACTGACATCTAATTTAGTTAAATTGTTTACATAACCTCAAGATGGCGGCTGTGCGAATTTTAAAATTAAGTTTTTATTTCTTGTGTCGTAATCATGCGATCGAAGTGAAAGTTTGAATAATGAACCTACGCAATAATTTTCCTTTAATGGTACATGACTCAATGGCCTATACATATAACAATCAAACATGGCGACCATCAGAAATATTTAGATGGATCTCAATATCAACGAATCTATTACAGCAATCAAACTGAATTTTTTTAATATTCATGGGGGCTATGAACATAAGTTCACCTATCGGACTTTCAATAACCTAGTGATCACAAATCCAACATGGCGGCAACGCGAAATATAAATATTCGTATGGCCGTTTCTCGCAATTTAACCATCCGATTGCAGTGACACGTGGTACAGTAAATCCTTATACAAATGTTAATCCACTGACATCTAATTTTTGTCAATTGTTTCCATAACCACAAGATGGCAGCTGTGCGAAATTTTAAATTCTCGTTTTTTTAATTCTTGTGTCCTAATCATGCGATTGAAGTTTGAATACTACACGTACACAATACTCTTCATGTAACAGTACATAACTCTAAGAACTACGTATATAAAAATCCAAAGTGGTGCCCATCCGCAATATTTAGTCGGTTCTCAATATCTACGAATCTGTTACAGCAATCAAACTGAAATGTTGTATGTTGATAGAGGAAATTAACATAAGTAGGATATACGAAAATAGGTTGTATATTTCTTCACGGAACTACTAGTTCTTCATACGTAAATGAAGTCACCTACCTCCTTTAGCTTGATCACTTGCCAATTCGACATCGATTGGGGTTTCTGTTTTCTTTCGACTACATTCCAATATTTTTGTTTTACATTTATTAATTTTCATCATGAATTCTTTCCTCAAGACAGAGTCCATATTATTTATCAACTCATTAAAATTCTCTGGTGATTTGGCCATGATGACGATGTTATCAGCAAATCTCAGAGTTGTAATTATTTCTCCTTCAATCTTTACTCCCAGCTTGAATTTGTTTATAATTTCATTCATTGCTTGTTCATTGTGTAGATCGGAAAGTAGCCTATGTGTGATAATTTGCAGCAGAGGCGGCCGGTGATATCGGATGCAAGGACGCCGCCCTTCCACCCTCCTCCTGCAACCGCAATGTTCTCTCTGCTTTTCGCTAGGGCACACTCAATGATTTGCCATCGCAAACAAGTTCCTCTCCTTGCCTGCAGATGGCACCTGAAACTCGATTGGACTCCTCAGAAATACCCTCTCCAACTACTCTCCTGCAACGCCAGGCAGCAATTGGACTCAGCCAGCTTGAGTCTGATGCCTCCTTGTTTGATGCCAAGCTAACTACCGTCAAAGAGCGCATCGATTTTATTAGTACCAACATGAAAGTGCGGGAACTTAAAGAAACTGTGTTTAGCTCATTGAGCTTTCCTGAAAAAGTGGACTCAATGAACAGTGGTCGTCCAGTGCCAGTATTGAATATAACGCAAGTTCAAGCTGCGTGTAGGGCTCGTGGCACGTTCACACGTAAATTTGATGCTTCCGTATATGATAGATAATTTTGGTTGTGTGGTTGTGAGGACAGTAATGCTTTCTTCTGCTTTGTGTGTTTACTGTATGGAGGTGATAACAATTGGGTAAAAGAAGGAGTAGCTGATTTGAAGCGTCTACATGCGAAAATAAATAAACAAGAGAATTCAACAAGACATCAGCATAATAATGTCAGTTTCCAACTTCTCGGAAGATGTAACAATGCCGAAAGTTCAAGTAGTGCGCATATGGGGGCTGTTCTTGCCCATAATGAATTGGTTACAAAAAATACGGAGGTTCTGTCAAAAGTAATTCATATTCTGAAATTGTGTGGTGCATGTAATCTGCCTCTTCGAGGTCACGACGAATCGGCTTCTTCGCATAATAAAGGTGTATTTTTGGAATTAATAGAATTCAGCAAGAATCTTGTTACATTGTTACGTAGCCTACACCTTTTTGAAAATGCAGAGTTTTTAAGGGTACTTCAAAAACAATTCAAAACGAGCTCCTGGAATGTATGTTTCAAGTTTGTAGAGATTTTATAATGAAAGAAATCAGGCAGTCATCATTCTTAGCATGCATGTTTGATGATACTACAGATGTATCGACTTGGACCCAGACTGTGATTGTATTTTGATACTAATTGAACGGAACGGTACACGAGTGTTCCTGGGGATTTTTAAAGCAGAAAACCATACTGCAATACGTTTATCAAAATGCATTTTACAAGAATTGCAAATTTTATTACAAAACCATCCCGAAAAATTGATTGCACAAAAATATGATGGCGCTGCAGTATTTCGAAGACGTTTAGGTGGTGTCAATGTCATAGTAAAAATGTCCATAGAAGTGCGCATTATATTTACTGCTATGCACATCAGTTGAACAGGCTCCTGGAAAAGGCGTCATCGAGTGTTTCCAGTGGATTTTTTGTTGTTGTAAATCTCAAAGGCATGTCAGATTTCTTCTCGAATTCTCCAGAAAGAACAGCCTCACTCGATGAAGTATGCAGCGTAAAAATACCAAGGGTGTGCGAGACCAGGTGGAATTTTCGTTCGAGGTTGGTAAGGACAATTTTGAGAATAAAGACTCAATTCTGCAGTGCTTTAAAAACTGCGTTAAACCTCACACCGCTGAAACAGTGTCCCAAGCTGCTGGATTTATTAAGTTACTGAATGATGATACCTTCCTATCCTGGCTAAATTTCTTCAATAAAGTGATGCCTCATTTGGACATTTTATATGCTCAGTTGCAAAAGGTTGAAACAGACGTTGCAAAAATACAACAAGCACTGTATTGTTTTGAGTCTGCATTGCTGAATATCAGAGACAGTTTGCCGAGTTCTATCCAGACAGCACAAGATACATTAACAAAAAGGCAATGTGGAAGCTTCGCACAAGATTTAAATGCCGCCGCAAGAATGTGATTACATGCTCGCTGAGATGAAAGATCGATTTGAGTTCAGAAATCATCTTTCAGGAGCCAAATTGTTCCTGCTTAAAAACTGTGAAGACTACAGGGAAGATGTATATCGATTTTGTGATGCTTTTCCAGTAATTGACAGAGATGATTTCGTACATAAATTGGGTGTTTTCTACTCACGGCCAGAGTTCTCTCCAAATGGCAATATATCCGGGTGTTTACAAAACTCTTGATTTCCTTATTTCATTTGGACTAGACACTACTGTTGTCAAAGAAATAACAAAGGCATTAAAATATTAGTGACAATGCCAATGACAACATGTGGAATTGAAAGATGATTTTCGAATCTGAAGTAGATAAAATCATATCTACGAAATTCTATGGGGAGGACAGGTCAAGATGCTGTCAATTGAGAAACAAATGGTGAAAGAAATTCCTAACTTCAAAAATAAAATGATAGAGAAGTTCATTAATGATGCTGACAAGTCCAGGAGAATGGAGTTCCACTACAAATGAGTGATCTTGTGAGGTAAATAGAATTGTATTGAAATATGCGTATTATATACGGTTGAGACCGCCTACGATAAAATTCACGAGCCACCACTGATTTGCAGCCATGCCTAACACCTTTCTGAATACCAGCTACTCTCTCATGTCCTTCCGCTCGAATAACTGCTGTCTGGTTCCTGTATAGATTGTAGAACTCCTACCTATCACTACTGTAATTTATTCCAATCGTTTTCAAAATGTCATATAACTCACCCCAATTACTGTTATCAAAAGCCTTTATTAAGACTACAAATGCCATGTACGTTCTCTTATCCTTCCTCAGTCTAGCTTCCAAAGTGAGCATAAGAATTATTACTGCTCCGCTTGTTCCTACGTTTCACCCATTGAATTCTAGGTACCGGTAATACTGGAATGCCGACTGTATGGGAGCAAAGTGCGGTTTTTAGTGCGACTATTTACGCCTGGTAGTGTACATCAAGGAGGAGAGTTTGACGTATACGAACGCAAGGAGAGATACGAGAGATAAAAGTAAAAGAGGTACTTTTGAACATTTAGGCGAACGTTAAACTAAACGGAACTTACGCCGAAACACATATTTCAAAATATCATAGTAATTTGATACTTAAAATGGCTAGGAATATACGCCAACATAAAATATTATATTGCAGCATGAGTGTCATTTTTATCCTTAGATCAAAGGCAGCATACACAATAAATATAGGCCTACTGGCAAAAAATACAAGCCGTACGTATATTAAAATAAAATAAAAATAGGGTTAGACAGGGAATGACTAAGAATAAAGAAAAAAAATATGGTAGTTGATATTCAGCATTTTATTAACTCAAAGGCAGCATTCATATGTGTGTGAATATGCATAAACCTACAACTAAACAATTAAATAGATTCTTAGTAAACAAAAATACACACTTTATTTATTAAAAAAAACAACCACATGTTCAATATTCTTCAAAGCAAAAGGGCGTGATGGCGTAGCGGTCAAGCTATTCGCCTCTCACCAAGGTGGACGGGGTTCGATTCCCGGTCATTGCAAGTGAGATTTTCGAAATTAAATGCCATGTCCTGTGGTTCGGATGCCACGTAAAATGGAGGTCCCGTGGATCATGATCACAAGATTAACGGTCACGTAAAACTACTAGCTTCTTTTTCTTCGAAGCATTTCGAAACTTAGACCTCACATATGTCATACAGCAAACGAACAGGGTCCTGCAGGAAAGATATCTTAAGTCCAATTCTTTTTATCGTCTCCAGGACTGACATAGAATATTACTGGAAAATGTGAAATGTTATGCCTATGCTGATGAAAAAATAACAGTAAATATTAGGTCTACATACTTCAACTTGTACTTGTCGTTCAATAACTCTCGGTCTTTTCTTGGGTGGCTGAAGCAGATGCTGTGGGAAATTGAACATTGCAGGTAAGGTACTGCATCATCTTTAAGCAATGGTTTGTTTCTATTTGAATGAAACAAGTAGCATGATTTATAAAAGTTTTCATTACAGATATACTGTAACTGTATTTTGTTGGGGTGTTCCTCCTCTCACAGCTATAACCCATTTATTTAATACATCTGGACGTTTCCATGGAAATCTGTAATATAAGCTAGGCCTATGTTATAATACTGTGACTAATAACTTATAACCTATAATAGACCTACGTGTATTTGTCATGATATTTAGGTCAAAATTTGATGTAAGACGTATCCATTAACGCAGAAAAGGCTACTTCATTACAAATCTCAATTTGAAAATAAGGTAGTCCGTAAACCTACCGTATTATTGGAAAATACCTTGGTACATATAACGTTGCACGATCAAATATATGAAAAGAATCACGACATATCAGCTGACTTGCTACATAGAGTTCAATGGTACGGTATGACAGTTTTTGCTGCGACTAGTTACGCCTAGTAGTGCACGTCAAGGAGGCGATGACCAGGAAGCAGTTTTCAGCGAGGGTTACCATGGAAGGAGTAGTTCCAGTAGTACCTACCAGTGGCAGATCCAGGCCTTGCGGGGCCCTGGGCGATATGATAAGGTGGGGCCCACAACAATAGCAAATAAAAAAATTAAATCAAATGGAAAATAGTTTTGTAATAATAATAATAATAAAATAAATAATAGTTACAATATTTTGAATACACTACAGTACAGTTTTTTAATAATACGAAAGAAAACTTTAAGTCTCCTTGAAGAAGATTATGTAAACTGTGAAATATTAAAATATTACTTTGCGACTTTTTTCCCGGCTGAAGTCTTCTATCATTTCACTGAAATCTAAACTTGCTAAACAATCACGGGAGGTCATAGCCAGGGGCGGTAGGAGTGGGGGAGTTGGGGGGGGGGGGGTGTCTCACCCCCCTCAGGTATTTTCTCAGTCGGCAAATACGACATTAGTCGGCAGTCGGCAAATCCTGAAGAAGTCGTAACATTTCCCAAAACAGCATTTAAAAAAGCAAAACGGGGCATGGCCGTATATGATTTGGTCTGATTTTCTTTAAAATATTTATTATAAAGACAGTCGGCATTTTTACCGACAGTCGGCACAAACGGACGCTGCAATAATTTCATACAGCCAGGCAATAGCCCAGTGTGGGAAGGGGCAAAATAACCATTTTAAAAGTTTCACTTCCAGTCCACGGTGCACCGGATGCCACTTGCCATTTCGTTTCTTTGTATGGAAACTGAAGAAAGAATGACAGATGAGCAATATGGGACCAAGGACAAGGGATGAACTCATCGGCACGTTCCTGGGAGGGTGTAACATCCTGCTTCATTTTGCAGAACGACTCAGCTTCACAGTGAAGCGAGCCCAGCATCTGTCCCATGTGGCCAGACAAAAGGTGTCGGTGAGCTCATTGATAGCTTCAGGTCAAGCTAACTAATTGAGATGTTGTCGGAGGAATGTTATGAATCGTAACTTATGACCTGCTACCGCTTGTCTCGGCGCGTCCTCAGATATACGCGCTATTGTGACAAAATTGACAGGTTAATGGTTCCAAGGTTCTTCAATGGGTGTGATCACTATGGTCAGTGCAGTGGTCATCGAGAATGAGATAAAGCAGTCGTTCCTGAACCAGAAACTTTTTCAGTGATAACTAGGTGCAAATACAGTGGCAGTGCGACGTGAGTTTTCACCGAAACGGAACATTTTCACGGAGCATCGCGTACCCATCAAACGTAAGTAATAACAATACAGTAAATCCATGCATATTTTCAGCCAGGTTTATGTTTAATGGTGATAACAAGAAAAAAGTGAAGAATGATCACAAGCTGGAGTACGTCAGTGGCACAAATTGTAAAGTAGCGGAAAGAAGAAAAAGGGTAAATTACAAGAACACTTCTCTTCAGAAGCTTATCAAGCAGCGATGGCAGATTTGTGCCACTTTGTCAATGGAAAAGGCCACGAAGACGTTCTCCTAGATAAACTTTTACGGACGATCAGAATTGAGGAGGAACAAGAAAAGGAGTTCCAAAAAAATGTAATCCAGATACTTATTGACACAGCAAGAACCCTTTGTCGACAAGGTTTGGCTTTCCAAGGTCACGAGGATGGAATCACTCAAGTTAATGGAAACTTCACGCAAATTGTGAAGTTACTTTCACGGAATAGTCCGGTCATGAATAGCTGGTTGGAAGAAGTGAATACGCGGAAGCATAACGTTAAGTATATGAGCAAGGACTCTCAAAATGAATTCATCCATCTACTTGGAGAGAAAACTCGTGAAATAATTGCAGAATTAAATCAAGAACGCTGGTATGTTCTCCTTTATAGCAGATAATACTCCCGATATGTCACATAATGACCGCCTAAGTTGAATATCCGATACGTCGTCGAAAAAGATGAAGAGCTCGTTTCTGTGGAGCGTCTTTTAAAAATAGACGCTGTTTTAACAAACAAACAAAAAAAACGACTGGAGAGGAGTTGGCCGTAAAAATATTTTTAATTTTAAATTCAGAAGAACTTTTACTTCCACTCGATAAACTAGCGTTTCAATCCTACGACTTTGCTAGTATCATGTCTAGCATATAGGCCTACAACGGCACTCAAAAAAGCAATCAGAGAAGTGTAAAATAGATATTCCGTTCGTTCCATGCCAAGCTCACAGGTTAAACATTTTCGTAGAGACAGCTTGTAACGCTAGCGCGCTTATCCGAGAGTTTTTGACACTCTTAAAGCATTGTCTGTTTTTTTCTTTCGGGTAGCACGAAACGACATTTAAGCTTGCAGAAAGAGCTGGATAAAATTGAAAATTCACTTCAACTTTAGAATTTATCAAAAACAAGGTGGACTGCACGCACCGAATCGGTGAGAGCTGTTTCTACGTCTTATGAAGAGATAGTCACAGCATTGGAAACAATGAAAACCTCATTCTATTCTGAATTTGACAGTAAAACCCGAACGTTTGCGTCAGGCTTGCACAAAAAGCTGCTAGACTTTGATTTTATCTGCGGCAAGTACTTTACCAAAAACATCATGCTTGAAATTAAGAACGTAATTGAGCTTTTAGAAGCGGAGGAGCTGAATGTAGTAGAAGCGATGAAGCTGATTCAGAGCGCTTTGATGTCTTTTGAAGATATCGACGACGACAGCAAGATGATCGCTTTAATAAAGAGTGCATCGTCATTTGCGAAAAGTATGCAAGTAAATGCGGAGGAAGACTTCTTAAAGCACCACAGGACCCGGCGACTTGCAAAGAAGTATGACGCGCACGCTGAAACGACAGCAGAAATTTATTTCCTTACATTCTACAGAAAGGAGTTCCGAATACTTGTGGATGGATTTACCACAAGCGTGCAAGACAGTCTTTGCTAGAGCCATTCCACATAATTTTCAAGATACCCGCTGAAAGAAAAAAAACTGCACCATCGAGCGCGTCCAATCTACAAAGCAATCACACCCAATAATCATAATTCAATAAGACGAGCTTGTGCTGGCTGAGCTTGAAATCCTGCTTGATGCCAGTAAACAGTGCTCATCTTTTAAAGAAATCGCAAAAGTTGTTGTTAAATGAAAGGGGATTATCCCATGAGGTTATCAAGTAGTTCGACTGATTTTAACATCCCCAGTGTCTTCAGCTTCTTCCGAACGGTCCTTTAGCATGTTAAAACTCATTTTCAATCATTTGCGGACATCGAAGGGTGACAACCACTTAGACTCCCTCATGACGTTGTTTTCAAAAAGTTGAGGTCGACTACATTGAAATTATGGAGATAGTGGAGAAGTGGCCCTTGTTAAAACATCGTAGAGTAGGGATTCAAAAAGAATAACCAAATTTGTTTTTATTCCTGTAATATTTAAACACTTATTTTGTTCATTTATAAAATTTTCCTGCGATTCAACATTCTGGAACTAATAAAATAAATTTAAATGAAAACCGTTAATTAAGTCTTGTGTATCGTTTGCCGCCACTGCCACCTGCCCCCTCCCTCTCCTCCCCTCCCCCCCCCCCCCCTCCAACCCGTTGCTCAGTTTTTAAGCGTTTAGTTGGCAATGTTAAACAGCCTGTCGGCATTTTTCAAATTCTCACCCCCCTTAGATGTACAAGGTCGAACCGCCCCTGGTCATAGCAGCGCTGAAAAAAGAGTATGAATTATAATTTAGTTCGAAAAGTTTGAGAAGTATAATTAATTAATCAATTAAGTTTAAAACAATCCAAGGCGCGGGGCCCTGGGCGGTCGTCCTCCTCGCCCACCCCTAGATCCGCCACTGGTATCTACAGTTCAATGGTTTCACCTGAAGCCAAACTGGTCATCACCAATTTCTTTCTATCTGTCTTTCCGTCCTCTTCTAAATTATTTTAGTCAGGATCTTTGAGCATGAGTGATCAAGCTGATTGTATGGCAATCTTCACCTTTCAGCTCCTGTTTTCTTCGGTACGTTATAGGGATGATAACGTTCTTCTTGAAATTAAAGGGTAGACCTACCCTCACCTGTCTCATAAATCGTACACACCTAGTGAAATAACCTGATGAAACAATTAGCTCAGGACAGGGAAGCATGGAAATCTGCATCAAACCAGTCCAAAGACTGAAAACTCAAACAACAAACATGTAGGGTACTCTTTACAGACGTGGCTTAATTTAACAATGGGCTAGCTGCGTGGCTCAGGGGTCACGTTCTCGCTTGCTGGGCCCAAGGTTGCAGGTTCGTATCCTGGCGCAATCTGCTGGCATTTGAGGGTGCACAAATGCGAGGGAGCCGTGTCCGTAGATTTACTGGCAGGTTAAAGTTCCCCTTCGGGGCAAAATTCCGGCACCCCGGCGTCTCTAAAAGCCAGTGTAGTTAAAAGGGACGTAAAACCAATAACATTATTATTATTTATTTAACAATGAAGACGATTCTTACAACCTGAGTCCTGTTTGGACATGTTCGTGCCCTGTGCACACTAATTTACAATATATGACTGCTGAGGATGCACAGGTTTAAATGTGTATCCATGAACTTCTTTATGACGAAAATTAAAAAGTTAACCAGTGATACTATTTGTAAGTCGGTAAGGACATCTTCGAGTCCCTTCCGTTCAATTTTGGTTCTGAGGTAGATATGTAGAGTTTGGTTTGAAGTGGGTATATTGTAACACTAGGCGGAAGTATTGTCTTGTATTTTCTGAAACTCATTGTATCCTGTTACTGCCAATTTCTTGGTACTCGTGATGTGACTTGAGGTTACTTTCACGTTGGTAGGTTTGTAGAGAAATTGAGCGGAATTCATTCCGCCTGCCCCGACATATTGTGCTTAGATTTGTGTGAAATCAATTATAGGACGCTTCATTTAAATGTTGCACGAGTAATTCCACATTCTATCGCAATGATAGCCTACAAATCCGTAGTTTACCCTAACGTATGTCTTATCAAGTCGAGCGCCATGGTCATATAAGTTTTACGTCAACCTCTTCCACTCACTGTGCATCTCGTTACCGGTAGCCTTATTGGAATTCTGAGTTCTGAAATCACCTCATGTGTTATACATGATAATAATTTGGCGTACGGGCTCTTATGATTCTAAAGCGTACTGTTTTTATTCTAGTTTTCTGAACATTATGGATCAACAGCTACCGGTATTCATTAAGAGTGAGCCAGATTGGCTGTCTCAAACTGATGAATTGCCTAATATTGTAAGTTGTATTTATTATGTATATCGTGTAACATAGCAATCATAGTGATGTGCATGACAAGCAAGGTATAGTGACTAAAGTTAATACCTGCTACCAAATATTAGGCTAACTAGGATATTTAATATTCTAATGCTAGACGTAACTTACATTATTGTGTTTGAAGCCAATTTTCAGTGCTGGCTTAGTAAACAAAAGTTTGGTGCTTTTCTGTCGATCAACACGATTGCACCCTAATGAGATTGGTTATTCCCGAATCCTGAAGAAGAAAAAAAACACATTAAATTAATAAATACCGGTACAATTGGATGACCAGTTTCGATCGTCAATCAATCATCATAAGATATATTACACTTAGGCTATAAAATCTATGGATGAAAATATATCCAATATGTTCACTTATTTAGTTGCAGTATTAATAATACAACTCGTCAGTATTTGTTAGTTGTAGTCTATGAGATGTTCTGTTGAGATACTGGAAGTGGTGATTGACCTCCGGAATTTGCCTGTTTAGAGTGAATATGTGGTTGTTGTAAATTGGCAATTCTGATTGTACTGTATTGTACAGGCTACTTATCTGGTTAGAGTCTTGCGGGATCCTGTTGAGAGCAGTTCACTTGGACACTTATTGCACTCGACTGACTGACTGACTGACTGAAAGTCCCTGTGTGTGATGACTGCTCCCCCTCTCTGCATTCCTAAGTGCTATGTGCTCCTGGTGAAAGTGTGCAACTAACAAATACTGACGAGTTGCGTTACTAATACTGCAACTAAATTAGTGTATGTTTGGAATATATCTTCACCATATTTTCTGGCATAGATTTTATAGCCGAAGTGTAATGGATCTGATGATGATCGCATGGCGATTGAAATTGGTCAGCCAAGTGTATTTATTAATCTCATGTAGTTTCTTTCAGGATTAGGGAATAACCCACCTCATTTGGGTACCATCGTATTGACCGACTGAAAGACACCAAACTTTCGTACATGTAACTTAGTGCAGTTGTTCTGTCTGTATGTTTTACGTTGGCTCATACATGTATAATACTTTCTAGGAATCAATTGAACTGTTACCGTCTTATAATCTGATGGATGAGTCTTCTGATGTGTATGAAGATAAGAGCTGGAGGGTCAAATCGGAACATCCACTAAAGGTGATCATAGGTTCTATATTTCCTCTCCTATAAGTATTTCGTATTTTAGCAGCGAGTAGTTGCTGACATTATTGTATTCATAATGCGGATTCTCTGGGCCCTATTCTTGGTCAAACCTGCACCACATGCTGTGCGAACAGTAGCTAATTTATTGGTGATGCAGATTCACTGTATTGGAATTCTTGGCCCTATTCTATGTGAAGTCTACACTTGTACAAACAGATTGTAATTTATTGGTAATGTAGGTTCACTTTGTTGCCACCCTGAGCCCTATTCTATGTGAAGTCTACACCTGGGCAAATAGTAGCTAATTTATTTGTAATGCAGGTTCACTCTGCTGGCTACCTGGGCCCTATTGTCAGTGAAGTCTACACCTGTGCAAACAGTACCTAGTGGTAATACAGGATCACTGTACTGGAACTTTTCGTCCTATTCTATGTGAAGTCTACACCTGTGCCAACAGTAGCTAATGTATTGGTAATGCAGGTTCCAGGCCGGATTTACCCAAAGTTATGCTATAGGCACCTCTCCATTAAGCGCCCCTCCTCACTTGAGCCCCCCTCCCCCGATTTTTATGATAAGGCATAGCCACTCGCATGAGGTTAGGTTCGGAAGAAAGGAATAAACAGATATATGGCTGACAGCATAAGTTTATGCTTGAATTTTTACGCAGGGAAAACATAGTCAATTCAATAAAAATAACTACTTGGAGTAAAGCTACATGAAACAGTTTAACTTTTATGCAACCAAAACTCTTTATGAAAACCCTTTCCAAAAATAATGTCTAGCCTTAATTCATACAACAAATGAGAAGAGTAGCTTCAAAAATAAAAACATTATTTACTTCTGTAACTGAATGAACTGCGGCAGCACGAAATATAGTACAAAAAAGAAAAGTAGAACACACACTAATTTTAAAACTCATTAAGAGCAGTGGTACGAATGACATTTTAAATTGAACAAAGCGCCTCCAAAATACAAATAAGGCCAACTGATATCTTCCTGCAATATCTTTTAGAGAAATTAAAGTGCAGATTAAAAACATGAATGAAGACATAACGGGGCCTGCCTCAAGCACAACGAGAACTACTTCAAAAGTTTCCTTCTTGCCTTCTCTTCGGCAAATTCATTAATTATGGCATCGCAGTTCAAGTTTTTCGTCATATCTTTTTCAATCGCTAGGAGTGCAATAGAGTTTAACCTTTCTTCTTTAGTGACTGACCGCAAATAGTTCTTGACGCGATTCATTACCGGTACTGAAAATGATCTTTCTCCAGAACAATCAGGCGCGGATCCTCGGAGGGGGGGGGGGGTCACGGGGGTCATGACCCCCCCAAACGGAGACCAAAGTTTTTTGCAAACTCAAAAAACTAAAACACAATAACCAGACAAATAAAACTTAACGAATTTTAACTGAAAAACAGTTTTTTTTTTCATTTTATTCAGTACTGAAAATATCTTCATTGCTATTATTATGTTCTGTTACAACTGTACATATTTACAACTTCATACCTGTTATATAAAAACGATTATTTATATAACAAAATCAACTCGTCTATTTTGTTTAGCAAACCTTGTGCTTACCGAATCGATGTCTATAGTGATGTCACGATGAATGTGCAGCAATGCACGGATGGGAATTTAGATTTGTTTCGCACCAAAAAAAATTGCCGACGTCCAAACTGCAAGCTTGGTTGGCAATTTAAGCTGTGACTTTCTCCCTTTGTCGGTACCAACTCGACTTGCCGAAACTGTAACGTACCTTGATACTTTTCTCGAAGCTCGATGTAAAAGTCGCAAAACACGCCGTTGCAATTTGTAAGAATATTTTTGGTGCGCTAAACGCATCAAATTTCTATCCATGTAGCTTACAAATAAATTGGTCTGGGTTTGTACGTTTGGTTATTTTGTGATTGCGTTGTTAGTGATACCATTTTTCTTAATAATTTCGATTCTGTGACCCCCCCCAAGCCAAACTCTAGATCCGCGCCTGAGAACAATTGGTCACTGGAATGGTGAGAAGTATCCGTAAAGCAATGTTTACGTTCGGGTACATATCGTGTAAATCTTTTTCATGAAGGGAAGTGCTGAGCTCAGAGGCCGACTTACAGTACCTTTAAAATCTGCAAATTTTAAATGTCCCTTTAAATGCAAGCACTCGTCAGCCAGTGCACTTTCTAAGTCATCCACATACATTTCTGAGAGATCATCAGCGATTTTTTTAATCATTGGTCCATCTAGGTCTAACAGGTTTTCTAGAAAATAAAATCTATTATGGAGGACTTTGTAAGCCTCACTTCGCCTCTTAAGCTCAGCACTTAGTACATCAAGAATTATATAAGATACATTGACGTGAAATTTTCTGAGCCCTCTGACGGTACATATTCTCCTTGCTTTGTCTCATCATTCCTAGTCTTTCGTTCCGGTCTTCTCTTTAGGTCGTAGGAATATTGAGCAATACCGCTTAATTCTTTGGCTTCATTCTCATAGACATCGAAATTATCTCTTAAACTTTGCACAAATTCCGCTAACGAAGCATAACATTCTACCGCAGTGCTCAAATTAGTGCTAACTTTTTGGAGCTTCTGGCTGACAGTATTAAATCTTTTTATAATGGTACTCCAGAAAACAACTAGGAAAGCAGTTTCTAATTGTAGGATATTGCTTAAGATGTCTTTGGCTTCACTTCGAGTGTTTGCCTTTTGATTTCTGTCTTCGTGTAGGCTATACTCTCAAGAGCTGCCACGATGCCATACCAGCCTTCCCTCAGAGCTTGACAAGCGTCATATCGTGCCGACAACCGAGTCACTGACAGGCTTTTTAGTACGCGCGCAATAACGTTCTTTAAAATTTCGATCACAGGCCTCGAAACCAGTCTGAGTTTTACGTATGTCACTTTGTGCAACAGTGTATCAAGGAATCGCCTATTGGGAAAGGCCTACTTTGCGTAAAGCAATTCGTGTACGGTAGCTTACTTCAAGTTGCTGAACACCATCGCAGTCAATGTGAACCGCAGAGCAAGAATTGTTATTGTTATCCGAATTTGTCGTTGGAGGTGTAGGATTCACACGCGCACTAAACATCTCATTTATTTTCCGACATGTTGATAGTGTAACCTCGGCTTTCTTATCCTCTTCAACTGTGCGGACACGGTTTTGGTAACCAGACAACTTTTTGCTGCCCATAGTTTAAAACATTTGCTTTCAGATCACATCACAACACAACAAAACAACACAACGCAAGCTCGAACTCGCACACAGGACAGGCAACGGGGGTGGGGCGCGGGGCACTTTAATGCTACTACAATGCAAGCAAACCCAGCTACCGCAACAACAGCGAAAACAGCTCAGCTCGCCCGCCTCCCCCCCCCCCCCCTCTCACACTTGTCGGGACGAAAGGGCGTCGAGCGGCATAACGAAGAGCGAAGTGGAAGGGCATGCGACAAAGACACGATATTATTTCTAAATGTCTCTGCTCATTTCTCAATATTTATTTTAGCATGTATACTGCTATAATCCTAACTTAGCACATTAAAGCCCTAGCAAAGAGGGCGCCTATCGGCGGTGCCCCTCGGGGCACCTCCAGTACTGATCATTGCCGGTTGCCTAGCCGAAGGTGTGCCATGCGGCGCCCCTTAGACTGCGGCGCCCCTAGGCACGTGCCTATTTTGCCTTACGGTAAATCCGGCCCTGGCAGGTTCGCTCAGTTGGCACCCTGGGCCCTAATGTAGGTGAAGTCTACACCTGTGCAAACAGTACCTAATGGTAATGCAGAAATACTGTACTGGGATTCTGGGCTCAATTATTGATGAAGTCTACACCACATGCTGTGCTAACAGTAGCCAATTTATTGGTAATGGAAGTTCACTCTGCTGGCATACTTGTCAGAGGATGAAACACTGCTTTAGTGATAACGTTTTACATAAAAACTCCAACACTTTTAACCTTAACCAGTTGAAATGGATGTCTAACTGTTTCACATATAAGGTGTATTTTTACAAAACTCAAATGAGAGAAAGTTAGAAGATTACCTTTTTTAGAATACCTTGCAAATTGTCCGAAGAGTTTAGGACGAAACAAACATTTCTGTATGTTGAGGTAGAGGGCCCAGGAGATCCTTTGGTATGAAAATGTTGAAACCTAGACTAGCTCTTGAGACATGTGTATTCTATAGCGCGTCGGATTTCAATTGTGAATGTTCATTATAAGATCACGAGTGTCCGACCCATCTCATGAGGCTTGGGGCAACCTGAACTGCTAGCCTATCTGTGAATATGATGTAGATCCTCCTTCTCCCTTGGTACCTACCTCCGCAGGTAGTCGTGGCTGTCAATATATTGATCCTCCCTTGACGACAGCCTTCACTGCTAGCTGTGACTGTCAATATGATAAAGGTCCTCTTTCCACTTTGATGCCTCCCTCCGCAGGTAGCCATGCCTTTCAATATATATGAATGGTCCTTGAAGACAGACTCCACTTCTGTCTGTGGCTGTCAATATCATAATGGTCCTCCTTCCAACTTGATGCCTCCCTCCGCAGGTAGCCATGCCTTTCAATATATATGAATGGTCCTTGAAGACAGACTCCACTTCTATCTGTGACTGTCAATACCATAATGGTCCTCCTTCCATCTTGATGCCTCCCTCCGAGGGTAGCCATGCCTTTCAATATATATGAATGGTCCACCCTTGAAGACAGACTCCACTTCTATCTGTGACTGTCAATATCATAATGGTCCTCCTTCCGTCTTGATGCCTCCCTCGGTAGGTAGCCATGCCTGTCAATATATTGATGGTCCACCCTTGAAGACAGACTCCACTTCTGTCTGTGACTGTCAATATCATAATGGTCTTCCTTCCATCTTGATGCCTCCCTCGGCAGGTAGCCAGGCCTTCAATATATTGAAAGTCCACCCTTGAAGACGGCCTTCACTGCATGCTGTGACTGTCAGTATGGTGTTGATTTACCATTCATCTTCATGATCGCCTCCAATGTTGCACATATATTTTAAGGTGGTGGGTTCTTGGTTTTCTAGGAACGTTGAACGGAGGAAAAGCGATGTGTATTGTTTTGGACCGGCACGAAGTAACCGTGGAAAACACTGTAGAGATGGTCTATGGCGGTGTGTCTTAGTCTTTTATTGGACCACGGTCTGCAATTTCGTTCAGAAGAGCTCTTTAGCAGTTGTCTACAAAAATATTATTAATCCGTTCTCAATTTATTAACACATTGATTACCATAATATTTTTGATAATGATAATGGCTCTTGTATTATGTATTACAAGTGAATGTATATGAAACGAGAATTCTAGTAGCTTCCACTGTTTATACATATAATCCCCTACTTGTTTATCGTTGCCGTTATGTTACTCCCTACGTTAGGTATACTTGAGATTAAAAATTGTTTTAAATAGTCAATGGTATGTACGTGATTTCTAACACAAAATTTATCAATGTTGCTTGATCTTTTTAAGGTTGTACAATAACTCCAGGTAACTGCATCTACGCTGGAAAGTCGCAACACACATACTCAATGCTAGTGACAATACGCTAGGCCTATGTGTTTCGAGTGTATACTAACTGAAATGTTTTTTTATATTAACAGCACAATAACTCCTAGATGTTTTGGCAATTAGCCATGGACTAAAAAACCTATGAACCGGAGGCTTAATTCCCTTTAGTATGATATTTTATTCCTTGATTACTTCAGTGTAGGTTTACAAGTTATCTGCAAATGCAAAGGAACATAGATATGAGACAAGTAATTTCTTTGCAGGATGATAGAGATCATCACACGAATATTAAAATTGAGGAATCTTTTTTTTTCGGAGATCGTTCCAGTTATCAAAACAGATATATCATCTTCAGAACCGAAAGAGGAAAGTATCTTCATGCCTCTTTTCATGACATCTCCTTATATTTGGGATTAAGAGTAGCATACTCACAATTAGGAAGAGGTTTGTCAAATGTTTTGTGTAGAGTGTGGTGGCTTATGGTTCGGAAACATGAACAGTCGAACAGAAAGAACAAAAATATTAAGAAATTTTAGAAATGTGGTTGTAGAGAAGAATAGAGAAAGTAAAATGGACCAATTGAATGAAAAATGAGGAGGTGCTGAGAAGGGTAGGAGAGAAGAGGAGTTTCATGAGAATGATACAGAAGAGAGAAGAATCTTGGATGGTCCACATACTACGTAGGAATTTTCTACTGCAAAGAATCGTGGAAGGAATAGTAGAAGGAATAAGAGTTAGAGGAAGAAGAAGGTTTGGAATGTTAACGGATGTAAAGAGTGGAAGAAGTTACCAGCAAATGAAAGAAGATGCTCAGGACTGAGAGAAATGTACGATGTCCAGTTGAAACCCGTCTGCGGACAGATATACTGAAGGAAGAAGACTCACAATTGTATTGATGACAAGCGGAAGCGTTTGGCCGTTAGGTTGTGTTTTGTACAGCAAGCACAATCGATTTTGTTGGAAGGATGGCGAAATAAATTATCTGTCCCATACGATACTTCCACCGTAATCGCCGGCTTTGTGCGATGTTGTTCTGATCACTGATCTACTGGGGTGATGCATCTTAATTCCCATTGGCAGAAGGTATATTATGTGAAGCTAGCATACGATTGGCATAATTATGTTGTATTAGTTGCCAATTGTGGACTTGAAGTGTAGTGTTTGTATGCTACAGAGAGGTGGTGGTCTGTGCTTTTTCACTCGAACTTCTGGGAATAGCTGAGGTGGTTCTAACTTATGACAGTGAGCACCTCCTTCCCAATCCTGAGCATCGCTAGAACATGTACTTGTCCTTAAGCATGAACATACGAGTAATAAATACTTGAACCTTACGAAGAAAGTAAATCCATTTATTTTACTTGTAAGCTCGAAATAAAGAAACTTTCCTTCTTATCATATGTCTTATTTCTTATGTTTTTAGGTTGCATTCTTTTCCCATCAGTATTCCCATTTAGAGGTGAGAGGTGAAATGCGTGTGTATGTGGTTTTTACAGCCGTATACCCTTTTGTCCAGCCCATAGGAGGTGCTAATGAGGATTATAATATTGTAAGGACTTGGAAGACTGTGCCCCTGGCCTCTTAGATGGTACCATCCCAGCATTTACCAAGAGGTGTAAAGAGTGAAGTATGAGAATCCTTCAGGGATGGTGGGGATGAATCCCACTCGTCTTCCAATACAGATCACATGACCGGTTGCATTTAAAAGTGTATTATAAGTTTCAGGACTGGGGATTATAACCACGTATCTGCATCATTTTCCTTTCTAGCACTAGGATGTGATGGACAGTACGAAAGCCATTCAGCAAATATATCTTCAGATGAGCAGTGGTGAACAATTACATGGTTTGTCATTTGTGTAAGAATATAAGGTGATGACACAGAAATAATTTATTCCTTCTTATCCCCAGGATATAAAAGAAGAAAATCAGAATGAAGAAACAGATGAAAGTGGAAATCACTTGAATGAGTGAGTGTTAAACATACAAATAACATGTTCTCTCTCATAACTCTTAAGTTTTGTATATGAATCAGTTTTGTTTGCAACTTCAGACGTGTCTCATTATTGAAGTAGGAATTGATACTAACTTTGTATTTAGCAGCCCGAATTCAGGGATCTCACTGTCATGAACTATGTAAGAAACGTTCGTCAGTCTGTTGATGGGAGCTATTTCCGTCTTGTGAAATTATGCTTGCAGGAAGTACATTTTCTGCAGTGATAAGAATGTGAATGAGTTTAGCAATTACGTTTTCAAACCTCCCCGCTGTGTCCTTATCCCCATATGATTCTTTTGAAACCCAAACTAAACTAGTTAATAGCTTCCTCCACACCCACAGTTGCCGATAAACGTCTACTGCAATTAATCATAAACACTGGCAGGATTTTAGTTATTTTTGGGTATCAACATAATACCACATACTAATGGTGTTTTCTGGTGTTAAATGTGCATACCTGTTGAACACGTAAATGTGACAGGGTTTACTACTGTATCCACTATTAGATTTCGTAACTTGGGCACCTTGTTCTTGTAGAGAAGTACACATTGGATAGACAGAACTTGTAGAGAAGTACACATTGTGTAGACAGGTCTTGTAGAGTAGTACACATTGGGTAGGCAGAAATTGTAGAGAAGTACACATTGGGTAGGCAGGACTTGTAGAGAAGTACACATTGGCCAGGGAGGTCTTGTAGAGAAGTACACATTGGGTAGGCAGGACTTGTAGAGAAGTACACATTGGCCAGGGAGGTCTTGTAGAGAAGTACACATTGGGTAGACAGGTCTTGTAGAGAAGTAAACATTGGGTAGGCAGAAATTGTAGAGAAGTACACATTGGGTAGACTGGACTTGTAGAGTAGTACACATTGGGTAGGCAGAAATTGAAGAGAAGTACACATTGGGTAGGCAAGACTTGTAGAGAATTATACATTGGCCAGAGAGGTCCTATAGAGAAGTACACATTGGGTAGACAGCTCTTGTAGAGAAGTACACAATATTGGGTAGGCAGAACTTCTAGAGAAGTACACATTGGGTAGGCAGAACTTGTAGAGAATTACACATTGGGTAGGCAGGACTTGTGGAGAGGTATATATTTGGGAGAGAGGACTTGTAGAGAAGTACACATTGGGTAGACTGGACTTGTAGAGAAGTGCACATTTTACGAGGCAAAAACATTAACTCTGTTACAAAAGCGTTGATTCTACGTATTAACTTCGATAACTAATTAAATATCCTAGAACACCTGTTAATACTTAAATTGTTTTCTTCTGTACTGTTGAAACATGTTTTCGGCCCTCCAGTGTGGTCTTCGTCAGCTTGGTTACTTGGCTTAGCTCTACATTAGGTGTTTGATGAACAGAATTATATTATAATCATACTAATATATAAAAATGAGATGGTGTGTGTCTGTCTGTGTGTTACTCAATAACACAAGAAACCACTGGTTCGATTTAAATGAAATTTTGCATGGACGTAGCTGATTTACCACGCTTACATATAGGCTACTTTTGATTTCGATATTTTGCACTATTTAAAATTGGCGACTATTTTAATATTTCCATTTCAAATAAAATGAGAACGCTAAGAAATAGCAAACATTTGATGGCAGGACATGCTTTAAAATTTAATTTTCTATCCGAAAGGTCCTTATCAATTTTCGTGTATCTCCAACGGGTAGCGAGTAAAACCTAAATATCTTATATATAAAAGCGAAAGTCTGTATATACTGTATGTGGCTATGTGAGTATATTGGTTCCGTATACAAATCCACACCGTTCCACAAATCTCAACCAAATTTTGCATACACATAGTTTAGGACCCAGAAGGAACCGCTGGCTACATGAATTTTCGATAGTCTTTCTCATTCTTCTGATTTCGGCCCTTTTGCACTCAAGCACAGGCTAATCAAATCATAAAATTAATTCATGAAGGAATGGCAAGGCAGGACGTTTCCATGGCAACATAGCTCAAGTCGAGACACGGCCGACTGGATGCGAGTTGCGCTCGCCACTACCGGTATAGAAAATGAGGTTCTTTACTTGAAATCCCGTTAGTTACTCAACTGCTCACACAGCACTGTCAACCCAGTTAGCATAAAAAGACTAGACACTATTTGTCAATATCATTTCCGCAATATCAAAACGCAAATTATATCACAAAATACAATAGCGTGATATTAAATGACAGAAACTAGACATACCTTTGCACCTTCTGTTTGGTAGTCAGCCCGAAGGCTGGTTGGATCCTCAAAAAGTACCGCCGTTAGGTTATGTGGCAGCACTATAGTGAGGCGTACTAGGCAAGGTGATGAGTGAGGTGGTTTTCCATTGCTTTCCTCACTGAGTCAGAACAGCAGTTCTAACCCTACGAGTAGAACCCCTCACAGCACCCACAGGCACTTACTGTGCCCTGAATGCCATTACTAAGCACCACCCATACCTCAGTAGCTTCCATATAATCACAGCTATGAGTAAGACTGAGACAGCGGTGAAAAGCCACATTTTACTATAGCCTGTGCCTACAGACAAATGCAAATGTACTGCATTCGAGATGGCAAGCAGGCCTCTTTGCACCTTATGAAAATAGAATTCCACTAGGTACACTTGATTTTTTTTAAACTTAATGAACTTTCCTGCTGAGTGGTAAGTACAGAAGTTATTTGGAAGCGACCGGTATTTCGGCTTCCGCAATAATATTCGTAATCGGTGATACCAATTTCTCTACAATGATTCTGGCAAGACCGCTGCTGCGGTGAGGTCATGAGTAGAGAGGATTACAGTTCTGTGAAATGCAATCCAAACATTTCATACAAGAAATTCTTTCCTCTGTGAATGCAACTTAAAACAAAGTTTCAGTTTTCATTGTCGGAAAAGTGATTGGTGCAATATTGCGGTGGTATTGCTGGAATGATTCTCTTCCAAACTGTAATAATGCCAATAGCTACCTACGGATTCAACATTATATGGGATACTCTTACTGTCACAGAAAACACTTGAAAAAATCAAGGCCCGCTACATGAAAAGAGTGCTGGGAATAGGAATAACAGCACCATCAAGACTGACTCATATTATGATTAGTGAGAACTTCTTCAAAGAAGATACGAGGTTGCAGTTGCATCTTCCAAACACATAGGCATATGAGAAAACCTTTCGAATATTACATGGAAAAGGGAGCAACATTTGGACAGACGTCATACTGACACAAAACTGGAGACAATCCAACTATAAACTGAGACCCGCCATCACACGATTTTTAGTACCCGGGTTTCACCACAAGCTATGCACCAACAAAAGATTTCATTACCCAAATGAGGACTTTGTGGGTGAATTATGTCATAACCAATGTTCCCGATATCATGCGAATATGTGCAAAAAAGACTAATATCACTAACGAAACTGTGCAGTGATTAGATATAGGCAAATAATATTATTTTCAGATGTATTATGTATTTTCTCTGGCTATTTTGCTGCAATAAACATTTCATTCATCCATTCATTCATTCATTCATTCATTGTCGGAAAAGATATTGCTGAGATTGTAATTTGATGATGATAGATGATGTTAAAGTGTCTAACATGGAGGTTAAAGGCCTCTAATTCTTTGGGCTGAAAATGAAATGTTATGATAAAATGAACACTAAAACTAAAAATAACTACAACTTACAGCCAAATTATGGATTAGGAGAATAAAAGGACAAAAAGGAAGGAATAAGGGATATAAAATGCAGGTAAAAGAAATGCCCTCAACCCCCAAATAATGAGAATTGACGGATTTGGAAAGGTGTGTCATGAAAGGCAGATAAGAAGGGAAATAGGAGAGAGTCCGCCCCAGAATCACTGGGAAAAGGGAAACAACAGATCCAGCTCAGATATACTCCCAAAATCAACAGCCGTGAGCCCTTGAGGGTGTAGCATCTGCAGGGGTGAGACTACACACGCCCTGCCTCCTTTATGACCTTGTGCAGAAGGCAGGAGATATGATGAAAAGAGAAACAAGAGAAGAATGAGGGTATCAGGAAAGATGAAACAAGGTCAAATTAAGGCTGGAATTTGAAATACTCCTTAGACCTCGGAGATCCTAATATCTTCAGGGTCGGAAGAGAACAAGAGTTGATCAAGGGAGGCCGACAATAAATATGCCAGAGAGGACCCCGGCACAATTAGTGGAAGCAATCGTGAATTCAGCTGGAGTCCCCTCATCGCTAACCATCGTCCCACAAGTTGTAAGCCCCTAAAGGAGGGGGAGTATCGTAATGTCGTAAGTGAACGAGAGGTGGCCAAGGGTGGTCGACAGGAAAGATGACAAAAGGGAGCCCGGTGCAAGTAAGTGGAAGCAATACCGCACTCAGCAGGGGTCCCGTGGTCACCAAACCCACATCCCATTAGTCGTGAGCCTTTGGGGGATGTACTGAAGAATGATTCAACAGAATCGCAAGAAAACATTATGATACCCATTTTTCAGAAGATAACTTACGGGTATGCACTGGACGGTTGATTCCGTAGTTAATTGGATATCATCGTAGGTCTCAGAGGCAAAGATGTCCGTATCATGTGCGTTACTAGCAGTGGTCAAGTACTATTCCGGCATTTGCCTGGGCAGAGTGTAGAAAAACCACACTCAGGATAGTTTATCGGTGCTGGGTTAAACAGACGAAAGGAAGTTTTTGTTCGGAACAAAGTTATCGCGGGAAATCACGTTAAGACAATCATCACACCTATCTCTGTCTTACGTAAACTAGGGAAATGAAAGCACACCTCCTATGCTCCTCCTATTTAAAGTGTAAAATGACAAACAACGTTATGACATACTGGATTTGAGCAGCGGCATTCAAACCATAGTTTATAATTTTTCCCAGCATTTTACAATTTCATCAGCAAACTCCCAAACAACGTAGGAATTCAGTATATCAATACCGACTACTTACAATAATTGAAACTGAAACAAAACTTCGTTGTTCTAAACGTAACACCGTGAGAAACACATTTTTAATAAACCTATTGAGCAGCTGTTCCTAATCGCTCCTATTCTTGGGTGGGAGTGCAATCTATCGGCAACTAGAGGAAATTTTGTAATTACACGTTATGCATGGGTTCTAACTGGGAGGGAATGGCAAGGCCAGACCACAGCTCGCATCTAGTAGGCCGTGGACGAGACCACCAAGTATCCATGTACCTCTGTAAGTGGCCATGCCATTCCATATTCTCCACGGCGACAGTAGTTCAAGCTATGACCACCAGGTTTCCATCTATCTCTCTAAGATACCATGTCACTCTATTTGCTCCATGGAGACTGTACCTCAAGAAATGACCTCCCGGTTGTTTCCATCTATCTCTGTAAGAGGCCATGGCACTCCACAGAAACAGTAGTTGAAGCTATGACTACCAGGTTTCCATCTATCTCTGTAAGGGGCCATGATACTCCATTTTCTATTAAAAATCTGAATGCCATAAAAATCTGAATACGTATTATTTTAAATGTTATTAACAGGGTTTATTGTAGGGAATTTAAATTAAAAAAAGAAATACATTGGCTAACCCTACATGTTGCGTAACGTTTACAACATCTGGAGATACCATCACGAAACTTACTATTAAGTTTAAATGAGCATAAATGATTCTGGTGTTGATTCATTTGGAGACTTTGCTACATCATAATCATATAGCCCCATGTACTTCAGTGTGTATGGAATATTTCTTATAGCATGTGCTAATGTGATGGCTGTAGTAGTGAGTGTATTAGTAATTCAAATGAGGATTGGAAAGGAGGTTGCTATGGCCTTCAGTTGGGAAATATCGCGGTATTTGCTTCGAGTAGAAGTGGGAAACCACGGAAAACAATTTCCTAGTTTTGCCTCGGGAGGTGCAGTGTTGCCCATTCCGACTATCACACCAGAATTAAAATTTCTTGACAAATCCAGGATTCAAACTTAGACTTCCAAGGCGAAAGCCGAAAATGTTAGCCGCTAATACACGTGGTCATCTAAATGACTTTTGCATTTTATGTATAATAATTGTATTTAACCTTCAGTCTTTAGGTCACAGAAACCTAGGTGACATTTTGGGTCTAATTTTATACTCTAATGCCGCTGCTGTTACGGGAGAATTTGAATCTTTACCTTATGACGAAAGGTATAACGCGTAATATATTGTATGTAATATTTACTAGAATCGAAGTTTTATACTGTCTGTTAAGGTGTGTTTTACTACTGATATGTTGACGTTTATGTTTTATTAATCATAATGTCCTTATACTGCATTTTTTAAATGTTGACAGTTTCTACGTCTACCAGCTGTCTTTTGTATTACAAATCATTAATACAGTAAATTTTCCATGATAATGCAGATTGTTCTATGAATAATATTTCCTTCTGTTAATCGGGTTATATTGTAATTGGTAATTATCCTGCTCTATGATTCTGCTAATTTGTAATGGAATAGGATGTTAAATTATGAATGTAGTTCATAACATGTCAATAACATACGGTAATTAAACTACGAATATATATTATTATGCGATAATTTTCTATAAGAACCAAACTGTAAGTAATGATACTTTGCCATAAGAATAGCTGACCCCATTAAATCAAAAATAAACACTATCAGGAAAGTAATTGTGAGACTGAGTTCTCGAAGAATTGTGTATATAGTAAATCCCTTTTTACTATTGTTGCATTCTCCGCTACGTCATTGATATTTATTAGAAGGGCAAACAATTGAGGTAATTTGAACAATTTTACCAAATTTACATTGTTGCGTATTATTAAACACATTAATAACTTTTTAAAACAAGATGTTCAGTAAAGAACATATAGCCTACTTTCTCCTAAATGTATGAGTATAGTTATAACTCGTTGTTATTATCAAAGAGTATAATAGAACTTAGAAACGATTTACCTCTACCAAACGCCACAACCTAGATAAAAACTGCTACCATCATTGAAGAAAGAAGTATATCAAGAATGTTATGGATCTGGAGACATAATCGACCGGACTGGCTGCGTGGCTCAGCGGTAACGTTCTCGCTTGCTGGGCCCTAGGTTGCAGGTTCGTATCCTGGCGCAGTCAGCTGGCATTTGAGGGTGCACAAATGCGAGGGAGCCGTGTCAGTACATTTACTGGCACGTTAAAGATCCCCTTCGGGCCGAAATTCCGGCACCCCGGTGTCTCTAAAAGCAGCAGTAGTTAAAAGGGATGTAAAACCAATAACATTATTATTATTATTATTATTATTACATGTACGACCTGCCGTGGGCAACATCCAACTTTGAGTTGAGGCATGTCTTTACACGTCTGGTTGTGCATGGCTTTCACAACCCTAATTGAAAAGAAAGGAAGGAAGATTATAGTTTTACGTGACCGTGAATCTTGTGATTATGAGCCACGGGACCTCCTTTTTACGTGGAATCCGAACCACAGGACATGGCATTTCACTTCGAAAATCTCACATGCATTGACCGGGAATCGAAAACCCTAATTGAATTAACAAATCTTTCCATGACCCTACAGAGACGCGTGTATACAAACTATGTGGATATTTTCGATTGCTATTTGCCTGAAATAAAAGTAGTAATTAATAACCCGAACTAACACTAACGGCTTGAATTCAGTTACTGTGTGAAATCGTTTTGTTCTTTACTTCAAATAACATTTTCAAGTAACGCAAAATAGGCTGTTACAAACCCTTTAAAATAAAAAGTAAAAATGTATCGTAGTATCATCTTGTCATTCTTCAAATTCGATGCGCATAGAATGCCAATGGTATAGTAATCAATGGAGCCCCACGTAGACTAGTCGTGACATCTAGTGGTGAAATATCGAACAATATAATCCTAACAGAGCGAGTGCATTCTAGCGGCCAGAAGAAGAAACTTTTCAATAAAATCTGGAAGTTAATAAGTAGGCAGCTAGATGTCTCGAGTAAATCTGCTGGCGAATTATGTTTTAATTAAATATATATTTTACACCATAATATGCACAATATAACGCTTAATTTTAAAACATCTGAGTCATTACAAAACAATAAACATATAACATTTCAAGCAAAAAACCTAGCTCTGATCGGGTTTGAACCATAGGCATTTCAGCGATAGGCTAACGCTCTACCACTGAGCTAATTGTGTCAACGAATATCGTTCTATATAAAATGACTTACATAGAACTTGTTAGCAAATAATGATTTATACTAAACGATTTCATCACTGGAGTATATTATTTATATATAAAGCATTTCATACAAAGTTTATTTATTTTGTATCAGTACGCTATATTGCATGCAATACTCAAATTAGTGAAATATAAGTCAGGCACAAGATATCCGCTGCCATCTTGTCTTATTACTGAATCAGCTCAGCTTTTTAAAACCACGTCTGCACTATAGTATTACAAAATAAACTTTTAATTTCGAACGTGCCTCTTCCTTTAGAACAGTTAAAACGATTCTCGGCTCGATAATCGGAACTGGTGGGTCCCATGATATGGATTATAAAGTTTGCATAATTCGCACGGCCGCCATCCTGAAATGGTATGGCGGACGACCTTGTAGTTTGGTCACAAGACGCATCCTATACGAAGGTATGTTGTTACCAAATTTGGTAGAGATCGGATGATTTGGTTAGTCGTTATTTGATTTTACGTTTTGAACGTTTGAGTGGCCGCCATTGAGTTTTAGTAAAGATGGCGGCGATATAAAACATGACACTGAGGTGTCCTTTGCTAGTGCTACCTTTGTACCAAATTTCGTTCAATTCGCATTCACCGTGTTTGAATTGATAGGGGGGGACAGACATTCAGAGTACACACACTCACACACACACAGACACACACACACACAGACTCACACACACACATACACACACACAGACACACATACACACACACACACAGACAGGCACACTTTTTTCGCCCTGTGTTGATCTCATAAGTCTACTTTAATTTTTTTGCAAAAATCGAAAGTAGGCTAAAAATGAATACACACTGCGAAATATATAAGCATGTATCTTTCTATAACATATAAAGACACATCTCGGGCAACGCCGGGTACATTAGCTAGTTTAATATAACTTTAACTCTGAAATTGACGTCCTTATAATTTTTAATTAGTAAATATTTATTAGTTTAGGTTGTCTTGTGTAAATGTTATCGTAAAATTAATTGGTGTAGTAATTTGAATTCATCTTTCAGCATCAGGTATTCACATTGAGAACAAGCGACATGATCACTTCAATTTAACACTGGATGACGAATTCAATGTTCATATCTCTTCATCAGTTGTTACAAATACAGTGTTTCCTAAGGAAATGCGACTACACGCTCCTTATGAAAAATAAAATGAAAAAAAATACGATGCCAAATATTTTAGAATTCGAACTTGTCTGATTGATGAACAAGCGTATATCATTCACCCCCATATTCATGAAAAAAAAAGTTTTTTCCTTGAAAAATGTACTGGTTTCAGTAATAAAATTCATGTTTCTAGTGGTCTATGCCACAAACCCCTCAGTTTGCAATCGCACTGTTTCCCAGCTCCCTATTTCATGGCAGTTTTATAATTAATAACCCGGGAGTTTTTCCTAAGCTTTGTTTATAATATTGGTGAATGGGCGATGGAACACTAGCATTTTGTAAGTTGTGTGTGTCTGCTGGAATATTCTCAGTCGTTTCAAACTTTAACCAGATATCTACAGGGGACTTATTTCATAGATCACAAGAGGTGCGAACAGCTCAGCACAGTCACAGGCGCGTTAGAGAAATTGAATTTCACATACATATCGTACAGGGCTCTAACTTTGTTTTAGCTAAATTATATCCAGGGTTTCGTAGGATAACAGGTAAAGACGCATGTTTCCTAGCTATATGTGATCGAATGGGAGGCACGTTTGGTCTGCTGATACTTACGATCGGCCTGTATACCGATAACGTAAAGCGGCCTTTGTGTTAATCTCGACAGCTTTACAGAACAACTCTGGTTATTAGAGCGGCAAAACAGGGTATTCGTGAAGATCCCATATTGTCAAATTCATGGGTAATGGCGTATCCTTCTCCACGGTCTGGAGGAAGCTAAGTTTTTCTTGGTTGGAAAGGGTTTCATGGGACACTTTACATAATATTTGGTGCAACTGAATCCCTAAAGCTTATCGTATAATTTATAGGCGCTTGGGAACATCAACGCAAACAAGACTGATGAGTCTAGAACAATGATATCCCAATTATTCCTGAGACCTGCGCTCAAGGCTTCAGCCATTGAAGTAATTTTTAAGCCGTTTAAGGCATAAATATCTCTGGTCGATATGTTTTGCTTCAATAACCCCTAATAACCGACAGTAGTGGCTACGCGGGCTAAAGCGCTGCGTTAGGTCAAGGGGCCAAGCTCTCTGCTGACTCGGTAGACGCGTGGGTTCGAGCTCCACCGTCGGCTGTCCTTGAAATGGTTTTCCGTGGTTTCCCATTTTCAACACCAGGCAAATGCTGGGACAGTACCTTCTGACAGGCCACGGCCGCTTCCTTCCACATCCTTGCCCAGTTTCATTCATCTTCATCCATTCCATCTCTCATCCCGACGCGCAGGTCGCCCACGGGCGTCGACTAGAAAGACCTGCACTCGGCCTCTCAGGAGGCTACACGACAAAAAATAAAAACCTAATAACTGATTAACGTTTGTAACATTTAAAATGTCTCAGAAAGCAGTCCATACGGGCCATGGACGCTAGATTTCAGAAATAGACGTGGGACATCGCTTTGCCGGCATCATTGTCGAAGCCCTCTTCGATCAAAATGCATATTGCCCACAAACTGCACAGTCATACACGGTGTAACTTTAAGTAACGCAAGGTCATTTTGCGTGGAGTCAATGTTCGTTGGCTGGCTGAACTCATAAAAATTAAGCCCTATGCCAAAAGTAAAAGAGGTTTCTGCAATCAAATCAGGGTAAAGAGTTTTTAGCCTACTTTTCACACTTTGCAAAAATGAGGAAAAAATAGACTTATGAATTCGATCCGAGCAAATGTCTGTCTGGCTGGCTGTGTGTGTGTCCCCTATCAACTCCCAAACGGCTGCAACAATCGAAACCAAATTTGGTATGAGTAAAGATTTATACCTGAATATCTCAACGCCATATTTGATAATGATATCAGTGCTACCAACTGCGGAGGAACCAAAATTGAAATTTGAGCTCCATGTTGGATATCATAGAAGGTAAGCATGGGAGCTATTCCAAAATTCGCACACATATAGATAATAATATTTCAGTTTAACTTCCAGGTGGCCATACATGACAGTATTGCTGAAATAATTCTAAGCCTGATGATAGGTCAAGTTTTCAAATGCATATAACTTCTACACTATCAACTGGATTTCAACCAAATTACGTGTGTAATATGTGTACATAAACAGATATGACTGAGAATATTCGTAAGAGCCAGCAGGGCTGCCAACTTTTAATAAATGCACTATCTATTTTTTCATCCCAATAGCAATAATTAAGAAAGTATGCAAGGCGAAAGCTTTAAACTATGCACACGTATAGTACCTGACATTCTAGATGAATTTGGTGTAACTAATATACGTCAGTGCTACCACATGATTACTGCATATTCATGTTGATAGCACCAACTTTTAAATACACGTAACTTCCATTATATCAATTGGATTTCAACTAAATTATGTATGTACAATGTGTACCATAACCGATATGACTATGCGTATTCTTAAGAGCAACCAGGGCTGCCAACTGTTAATAAATGCTGCCTCTTATTTGTTTTTCGTAATATCAATATATCAGAAAGTATGCAAGCCAATAGCTTGCACACGTATAGTAACTGACATTCTAGATTAATTTGAAGTAACTTATATACGTCAGTGCTGCCAACTTGATTCTAAGCCTGCTGATAGGTCCGATTTTAAAATTCATGTTACTCCTATACTAACAAATGTATTTCATCCAAACTTGGCACAACACTAGATCATGTTATTACAGATTATTTATGACCAACACATGCACGACATTGTTGCCAATATGATTTTACGCGCGCTCATAGATCCTATGTCTCACTGCATGTAACGTCCATAATAGCCATTGGACTTCTACAAAATTTTGCATTCTGTACCTTAAGAGATGAAACTAAGACCTATATGCAGTCACCAGGGCTGCCAACTGTAGTGCTCTATTAGGCTACATTATGTCAGGTGTGTTTCGAATTAATCAGAAATGTCGATATTACCAACTTAATTTCGTCATTATTCTAGATAGGTCCATATAGATTAATCATTGGCATGAATCTTAAATTTTAAGGAAAGTAGGCTCTTAAGTTCGTCACGGAACTTCTTGTTTGAAACGAGAATGGCTTTGTATAACAATTGAGATTCATATTTCTTAATCACCTTCTCATACTGGCATATTTGAAGAGTGTTCCATGAAAAATATTATCTTAGCAAGCTCTTAACTTTTAACAACTCTTACTACATCTGGGTCGCGAGACTGAGGAGGAAGTGGCCAGATGGGGAGCAGGAATAATCTAACCCGTGCAGTGGAGCTGAATTTCCGTTCGAAACTATTACAGCCTGTCAGCCCGAAGGCCTTAAGCGCTGTATCTCTGAAGCGGTTTAGACCTGACAGCATTGAGTTTAGGGTTTTGGGTGATTATCTTGAATTATATAGTTGGCTAGAATGTGGCCTGGTCCTCAAGGCCCTGAAGAATAACAGAAGGTGGAAAGTGAAACGTAAACTTCATAAGAGAAGGGTGTTTGGAAAAGTAGAGAGGACCATTAGTGAAAGAGCGTGGTTCTATAAGTATTCGGGGTCGTTTGCATGGACATCCTGCGGTTCTATAATCACCCAACTCTTTAATGAAGGGGTTGGTGTTCATAGAACTTTTGCTATATAGGCTTCCATATATAATAGTGCGGAGCTGATGATCAGTATATAGCTGAACGTTTCTTAAGCACCATTGTGAGCCTGACATTGTGCGTTGCGTATGGTTCTCAACAGCCTGCAATTTGTTCCCCGCACAGGGCAGGCATATTCCATGACAAGCCGCACAATGGTGCTGTATGCGAGGAGCTTGTTGAAGACATCGGGGTAGCTCCGAGTCCTCAGTAGAGGCCAGAGCTTTGCGAGATAGGTTTTCACTTCTTTGGCGCGTTGGGTCACTTCTTTGGTAAAATCATGTCCTGTATTAGCTTGGTTCACAGGTACTTATTCGCTGACAGCCATCTGATTACTGTACCGTGAATGGCGATGCCCTCCACTCCCGTGAATTTTCGTTTACTAGTAAACATCGGAGCTAAGACATTTCTCGAAACAGGGTTCGACGTTATTAAATGCGTCTTGCAGGTTTTCTTCAACATTCTACCCTCTTTAGAATTTGGTGGAGATCGTGGTATCATTGCATAACGCCCATTCCCAAATACTGTGCCCGCATTCAGGTGTGCTATAACTCGATGCTCGTTCCAAATGCTGAGAATCAATTCGCGACTTGAACTAGCGTGTTTTTTAACGGAGTTTGCGGTGTATCGCGGGTTTAAAGCCAGTCTGAATTCATTAATTTCAGTCGTATGGACCTTACCTCCCAGTAACATCGAATCGAATATCTGGTAAACTCAATGTTTTTTTAACTTCGTATTTGCATGGATTGACAGCAATTTGCCCTGTCAAAGAAGTCAACCCCTGAAACTATACAGTCCATGAAGGGCCTAGGCCGACCAAGCGACCGCTGTCCAGCCATTTGGCCTGCCTGCAGCTATTGGGGTGACGTGTGATCAGCGCATCGGGTCCCCTCGGCCGTTAATCTTGGTTTTTGTGATCGGGGCGCTGCCTCACTGTCAGACAGATACTCAATTGTCCTCACGAGGCTGAGTGCACCTCGTTCCAACCCTCACGTCAGTTTTAAAATCCCTGACGGAGCCAGGAATCGAATCCGGGGCCTCCGGTTGAGAGGCAGGCGCGCTACCCTAACACCATGGGGCCCGTCAATTAGCCCTGTACAAAGAGAAACCTCCCCGAACTCGAGAACACAGGGTAGAAACTGGAGCGAAAATGGCGAACGGGGTAAACTGAATGAGTAATTTCCGCAGTAACTCTTGGCCTCTGTGTTCCGTAACCGCTCTACTCACGTCGCTCTGGAACATTGAAAAGATTCATGGGTGGCCAATGCCACTGTCAGAATGAAGAATTCTCATTAGTCGTGTGCCGTTCTTAAAATAGAGTTCGTTGATCAAGGTGTAGTGAAAATGATGTCATGATATTAGAAGGGTGTCGAGCAATTTAAATCTTGAGCTGAAAACACCAAAAATATATACTTCCGTTGTGCAGTTCATTTTTCAGTTCGTATCACACCTTTTACAAATTGAATTAAAGTCTCTTACTTTTCGATGTTTCTTGGTATATTTTAAGTCTTTCTGAATTGCTAACTGTTGTGCGCTGAACTCACATTCATGTATTGCGTTGTCGGAGTACTGATTATAGAATACGTGTAAGTCGCTATCGTCAATTATTTATCAATGTTCTTGCAAATTATTTTAGTTTGGTTACTTAAATTCTTGAAAATTAAACTTGCGTCATCGGTGATCTAGTGAGTGCAATTTCGAAGGCGTAGTGATTCCCTACCACAAGAAAGGATTTAATGTATGTGTTGTAGAAAAGATCTTCCTACTAATGTAGAGTCCTCGTGAGAAGCACTCAAGAACAATATTACAGCAATCGAGAATAACTTTTCTTCCACAGCATTGATTCGTCATATATCCTGGATCAGTGTTCACCCATGGCAGCCAATAAAACAGTGGATACAGATTGGGGGATCTAGCTCATATAATCACAAGACGTATTCTGACATGTGCCGGGAAATTCTGCAGAATTGCTGTCGAGATAAGCATAACTACTCCCCCCCGCCGGGCTCACATCTCGTGGGACGTGGGTTGGCGACCACGGGACCCCAGCTGAGTCCGGCATTGCTTCCGCTTACTTGTGCCGGGCTCCTCTCCGTCTTCTTTCCAGTCGACCTCCCTTGGTACACTCGTGTTGTTTTCCGACCCCGACGGTATGAGTGTATCTGAGGCCTAGGGATTCTTTCACTTTCCCGTCATTATTAGCCCTTGTCTCATCTTTCTTGATCCCTCCTTCTTCGAGGGGTCAGACCTCTTGTTTTCTTTTCATTATATTTCCTTTTCTCTTGACGTTTCTCGCACTGTTTTTGTTAATTGGCTCCCCGTGTATCTAAATTCTCTTTAGCGATTTTTTTTGCATCTACACTCCATTTTGTAGGTATTTTCATTCTGCGTTGCATGTTGTGAGACTTTTCGATTTAAATTGCATTTTGCGGGTGATTTCGCCCTCAACTGCATTTTGTAAAGATTGCCAATCTAAATTGCCTTTTAGTAAGTCTTTCAATATAGGGGATGGGACTTTTGTGAGTATTTTGAATTTAAATTGCATTTTGTAAGTATTTTGAACGTAAACCGCTTTTTGCAAGTAATTTTATTCTTAATTGCATTTTGTGGGTATTTTGAATATAAATTACATTTTTAAGTATTTTCAATCTAAATTGCATTTTGTAACTATTGTCCATCCAAATGAGTAGTTTGAATCTACCGTACATTTTGTAACCATTTTCAATTTCAATTGCATTTTGTAAGCATTTTGAATTTCAATTGCACTTTGTGAGTATTTTGGATCGGAAATGGGCGTTTTTCAATCTGAATTGCATTGTGTATTTTCACTTTCAATTGCATTTTGTAAGTATTTAGAGCCTCAATTGCATTTTGTACGTATTTTCAATCTCATTTGCATTTTGTAAGTATTTTGAATATCAATTGCATTTTGTAAGTATTTCGACTCTACATTGAATTTTGTACGTATTTCGAACCTAGCCTACATTTTGTGCGTATTTTTCAATCTATTCCTTTTGTGAGTATTTTCGTTCTAAATTCTCTTTTGTAAGTATTACCGCTCTCCATTTTGTGAGTAGTTTCAATCTGAGTTCCTTTTTGTAAGTATTTTCCGTCTCACTTAATTTTCGTTCTGGTTTCCACTTCATTGTAATTTTCGTTATCACCCAGACCATTTGGGGCCGATAACCTAGATGTTAGGCCCCGTAAAACAACAATTATCATCATCATCATCATCTTCATCATAAATACTAAACTGATATTTGTGCAGTAATCGACGCTCAGAGCCATTTCAATGAAACGCGTGATCGTTACCACAAAGTAAGATTGTTAGCAAACAAATTTAAACCCAGAGCACGGACAAATGAAGATGCTGATGGTAAAATTCACGACATCACCAATTTATTAAATACATAAAAAGAATACTGTAAAGATCTCTACGAAGATGAAACACTACACGCAAGGGCATTCCTGCGGCATGAATTTGAAATGGAACTAATCATTCTATCTATAGATACGTAAAGGCCAATTACATCGTTATGGTTGCATAGGCCATAGGTAGGGATAGGAATTTTTCGGTAATTTCAGAGTGAAGAAAGTGGCAAATTCGGTGGTTTCATGTGTACTTTTCGGTACTTTCAAAATCATAAATTTTAGGCGGGATTTTTTAAATATCATGGATGACATGCATAACATAGCACATTTCAGTCATCCTTCAAAGTATACTTCAGTGAAGAGATCCAAATTCTCTTGTG
The DNA here is from genome assembly GCA_946902985.2 of Meconema thalassinum. Classification (NCBI taxonomy): domain Eukaryota; kingdom Metazoa; phylum Arthropoda; class Insecta; order Orthoptera; family Tettigoniidae; genus Meconema; species Meconema thalassinum. Next base: position 153,457,843 of record OX336397.1, read on the forward strand.
ACAAACGGTGACGCATATCACTTAACGTTCTAGTGTAAGCTGAAAAACAAAAGTTCACAGCGTTTGAACAGGGGATCCAAATGGTTTTCAACACAGATTCTGAGAACTTTGGAAATATAAATGTCATTCCTTGCAAAACTCCAACAATGTCTGTCTTGGTCCTGTCATGCATCTGCTTCTGGATTAAAGTTTGCAGGTCTTTGTATCCTCTTAACACCTCACTTTCTTCCAGTGTTCCACAGAACGGCAACTTCTTAATTTTCTTTGCAATGTCTTCATTGCACATTGTTCATTGGCACTATTTCTGCTGGATCAAACGCACACATTTGTAAATCCTGTTCCCAGGGTCAACGGATCTCAAGCTGATTAATTTTCCAAGAGCATGGAACCCAGCATTTACTAAAACTGAATGTATGTTCCCTCTTTTTATCACATTTCCACAACCCTCCAACTGCTCCTTAATGTTGGTACCGTACTTTCCAGAAACAGCAAGTTTAAGGGCTTGCTGAATTCTCCGTAGATGTCCATCAAGAAGGTGAACAGTTGGATGTGGACTTCTAATAAGGGGATGAGTTCAGTGATGTCTGTGCCAAATTCTTTGAATCTCAAGTATTTCGTCATGTTAAACATTGTTGAGAAAATAAACACCAGAGTTATCAGTCCCTACTACTTCATTCATAAATTGCAAAATATCTTTCAAGTACTCTGACAGGCACACTACAGAATGAAACCAAGAAGACCACCTGGTTAATATTGGTTCAGGAAACAGTGGCACATTTTGATCTGGATACTTGCCATCTTGATATTCATATCTGAAAGGCGCACTATATGACGCCACGCGTCGAGTAGTTACTGAGATGAAGGGGCAGATGACCTTGCTGTTCCGGTCCTTAAAACCTCTATAACTAAGTACTGTAGAGATCGCTGTATGAAGAAAGTGTGGTCCGCTATAAACCGTTAAGTTTCCAATCTTTCCGTGTTTGTTGGATGCTCTCCATGCAGTCAAGTCATGGGAGAAGATTACTGCTACTACACTCGCACAAAAACAAGCGTTTGTCGGCTTCTGTGACGACGATATTTTAAACGGGCAAGGTGGTCTCACTACGATGACATTAGGGCAAAACCTGGATGAATGTCAAGATGCAGAAGAAAGTGATATCCAGTAGTTAGACTTCGATAAAGACAATCATGGTTTCAGACATGAAGACATGGAATTTGACTGTCGGTGAGGTAAACTGAGATCCAGTACATATAGAGTGCAGGAGTGATGCAACGGAAATCCCGAAAGTTCCCACAGTCAAGCTAGTGTGTTAGTCACACTTGTCTCTTATATAGAAAATCAAGATTAATTTTCGTTCTCATATATTGTTTTCTTCAGAATTGTACAATCTAAAATTAGAAAAAAGAAACTATCTAAGAAACAAAAAGTGATGACAGATATTTTTCTTAGTTTTTAATATGGGTAAAATCCACATAGTGTGTCTTACAATACTATGTTATAAAGTACTATATTTATTTTTTGTGTGGTCATAAAATACATTTCAATATTTTTAACCAATAGATTTCTCTTTGCTAGGCTTAAAACATTACTGTGGATAATTCGCGGAAATTCGTGCATTAATTGCCGCGAATTATCGGAAGAGCACTGTAAAGAAAAAAAAAAACGTAAAAAGCTAAAATTCGCGTTTTCGTGCGAAATTCGCGAAATTTTGCGACTTTAAAATCCATTTTTTCGCCGTTTTTAGGGTTATTAAAACACATTACCATCTGTGTATAACTTCATTTAATAATTCGCGAAATTCGCAATCGCGAATTTTTCCTATCCCTAGCCGTAGGGTACGAGCACCAAATGGCATTACAGCCATTAATTATTGAAACAGATTCTCCGAGCTATCCTTGCATTTCTGATCCCCATGGACAAGCTATATTAGTCCGATGTAAAGGTAGCTGGGAGCAGATCAACATCCGTCCGCTGATTGAAGAAAGCAGAGAATTTCAGCTTCCTATCATTATCCGCTTTCTACATAAGAGCAATGCCTTTGTCAATGTTCAATACGAGAAGATAATGAAAGAACTGTTGGAAATGGGAATTCCTGCACGTGTGGTTTTGCTAATACGAATTCTTTGTGACAATAGTTAGAATAAATTGTAAACTGTCTGAAGATCTTGAGATCAGAAAGATGTCCGTCGAAGTTGTATACTGTCTCTGGTGCTCTTTAATATCTATAGAGAATAGATCATAAGAGACGGATGGGATGATGGTTTTCCTGTTGGAGGTAATAAAATATGCTACCTTCGTTATGCAGCTGATTTCTGAGATGGGCATGACCGATATCCTTACTCGTGTAAAAATCTTGAATTCAGCTATGGGTCCGCAGATTAATATCAATAAAGTCATAACTGACATTGATAGGGCTGGGAAATGAACCAAACGAAATACCTTCAAGATAATCTTGTTGTTTCAGAAATACTGCTCCTTGGTTCAGTTATTTCTGTTTCAATCAGCTGTGCTACCAGATTTATAAAGAGAACTGCCATGACCAAGAATATAATGACAATATAATGTCCCATTTATGGAAAGAGCGCTTTATCCCGTTATGGCTAGCTAGTACCTAGTTTAGTATTTCTGTATGGAATTGAGACATGAACACTCAAAGGTACTCGACCGTAAAAGGATGCTTCTTTTGAAATGTGTTGCTGGCGAAGGATGTTGCACATACCTTGGATGTCATTTTGCACCAAACAGTCTATTATTAAAGAGCTCCACTTTAGATGTATGTTATCATCAGTATGTAAAAAAAGAGTTACCAGATTCTTTGGACACGTATTGCGTCGTGGGAAGGAAAGTTTAGGAAAACTGATTATCCTTGAAAATATCCCTGAAAAGATAGGCCGTGGACGAGTGCCCACTCGATGGTGCAATATTGCCGAGGATGTTTCTGGGCGGTTCCTTTTTAGTGCAGCATGCTTGTCCGTTGACCAGGAGAGATGGAGAAGAATATGCGTTATTCCTTGGTCTCCTAGAATCAATTAGATTTATATGGATCCTGGCTTCACTCACTGTATCATAGCAACAATATTCTTTGAACCAAGAAATCTTTATTAATATCCAATGTAAATTCACTATTATATCTTAATTTCAGTACATATTTATAATACATATTTTTTGATTGAAGAACAAACATAACAGGTGATACCATCCACTGTATATAATCTTGATACAAAGCCTCCTCAGTTGGTACATTATAGGTTATAGCCATACAATTTCACTAGAAAAGGCATTTTTAGGAACATCTCAAAAACCATTTACCGCTCGTCTGATGTAAGTTACAATTTGCTTACATCTTTTCATTTCTTTCTCCTTGTTAATCGACAATAATGGAATTCAGTTTTCATTTTCTCTCTTTCTAAAACGAATCTTGATTTATTCGACAAGCACAGCAGCCTATTTAATTCAAGATATTAAGTCAACGGGAGGTTACATTACGTAGGAGAACATGCTTTTTTACCTCATGTCTTGATGAAGACATACTTGCCTGTCAACCTACAGCCATAGTGTTCATCTAAACATACTTTCATTCATCTCAGGGAATCTTTACGCATTCAAGGCATTTCTGTATATATATTCGACTATTTTCTAACGATCTCCATACTGCCAATTACCTATACCTACATTACTTTAACATATTCGAAATTTACTCATCGAAACATTCCTTTTCTGTAATTTCCGATAAGATCGTAATGATAAGTACAAAGTTGAAATTCACTTCACTATTTGTAACTGCTCTCATTTTATAGATTTTATTTTATTTGATGAGACATTTACCTAGGTTATTGAAACATCATAAATAGTGGTAGTAAATTATTTATGACAACATAATTTTATGTTTAAGCTTAGAATTTTTTTAATTACATAATATTACTCCTTATTTCCAATATGTTCTAGAAAATTTCGATCAAACTGTATTACCTGCTCGCATTTGGGTTTATGTGTTAAGATCTACAGAAAGCTGAAAATGGCCACAATGTGGTCGAAACCAGTACTAATTATTTAATTAATTTCATATTTATCATAATTATTGATCAAGGTGGAAAAATTTAATACAATTTGGTATTATCTTTAATTTCATCATCAATAAGGACACTACCAGATATGATTATGCTCCTATCTCTACGTACGGTTATTGTTCCCAACCTAAGACAGAAATCTATCTTTCACATTGGTATCCGTGTAAGGTGCCGTGTTGCTGTATCGTAAGAAAGTTATTAAAGCAACTCCAGAAACTCTCTTTAGGCACAGCACTACGACTATTCCACATCAAAATAGCTCCAATTGCGTGCTATGCGATCAGCAAAGTATGGGTGCACCTATCAGCTGCGAACTTGAGGAGACTAGAGGCAGTAAAAGGATTCTTCCTCAAGAGAGCCCTCCAAGAATCCAAATCAACCAGATCGAGGATTATATATTAACTGGCGGACGCAGACTTCATTGTGAAAGATATAAGTCAGAGCCATGGCCTTCAAGTCACACCGGCATTTGAAGAACATATCAAAGTCAGGGAAGAAAAAGCAGCAAACATAGACGTGAATTTCTTTCTGACTCCTGCAATGAACACCGGAGAATGGAAGAAGCCAAACTTTGAGTAACGACATGTATACACGGGAACAGCGGCACATGAATTCCATCACAAGATTTGTGGGGAATGAGGACACCACCTGGCGTCGGAATTATGTACTTGCATTCTCTGTGGGCAGTTTTGTGGACAATATCACATACTCACTTGCCAGTCAAGGACTCACTCTTTGACGATCGTAACTAACGATTACCATTGTATTAACATATGTACACATTGTGTTCCATAAACTTATTATTATTGCACAATCATCAGTCTGATGGAAACCATAGAATCTTTCCTGCTCATGAGAAGCTATGGAACGTTCTAGAACGATCGCTTCAGGTAATCGGTCTCATGAGATTTACAGAAGAGATTTGTTTTCCGTGCGTTGCGATGCCTATCAAAGAGATAGATTTTTTGTGTCGTAATTTTGTCTCTGTAAGTGCATATGGTCACACAATTATTTTCCGTCTGATGCGTACATGAAGCAATCAGAAGTTTTTCCGGTGCGTAAGCAGGCCACATTTGTTGAAACGAGTCACGTGCAACCTGTTGTAAAAAGGATTTACTAATTCAGAGGCCTTCGCATGAGTGTGTTAAACTCACCAAAGTTTCATCGCAATGGAATGAACGCATACGGATTTATCTTGAAATGATTCACGCCCCATCATCCAATTGTTTATACCACCCATGTGCCACCTACTGTAAAATGGATTTAATAACTCAGAAATTATCGCGTGAGTGTGCACAACAACTCACAAAATATTTATCATAATCGGCTGAATGATATACGAACGTAGGCGAGACAAAATAATCTATCTGGAATCATTCATATTTATATATAGAAGTTCAAAACCTGCAAATGGTGATGATGAAAAACAAACAAAGTAATGTTTCCTTAAGGCAAAGCAAATTAAAAAGTTATTGTTGGGAATTTACATTAATAGTAAGCGAGCAACATTTGAACAAAACTGACAAAATCAAGTTTCAAATTAATAAGAACCCAAAGAGAAACAACGTGTCTAAATTAAACAACTTTAATCTATCTTCACCTGAAGTAAAATGATTAGTCTCACCAAACCAAACAAGACTAAATAAAGCGTTATGTAAATACATAAATACAGGATCCTACCTCAACAATTGGTAATTTGTAGCAATATTTGTAGGTTACTTCGTTAAAAATGCTCTATTAAGTTCCAATGATCGTCGTTAGGTGTCAGTGACAGTTGCATCTCTGGTGTCTAATGTTGAAACTACTTGAAATTGAACTTGATGGGGAGCCTACGAGCGTTCAATAATTATATGCCTCGCTATGGACATTTGTCTGCATTTAATATAACATAATTTTACATAGTGCATACGGCAGTGGTGATCGGCGGATTCCAGGGCCGGAGAGGCGGTCCCATTACTAACAAAACCTGCACATTTCTTTGGATAAATTTCACAGATAAAGGAAGAGCAAGCTGGAACTAGTATTATTCCACATCAAACGTTTCGGATTGAGTTTTACCGCAAGTTTTGGACACCCAAACCTAAGGCTGTACAGTATTATTTATTATTAATCTCATGTAATTTTTTTTCAGGATTAGGGCATAACCCAGCTCTTTTGGGTACATTCGTGTTGACCGACTGAAAAGCACCAAACTTTTGTTTACTAAGGCAACACTGAAAAATGGCTTCAAACCCCACAACGTTTAATTATGCAGTAAATCAATAATTATTCTTAGGTAACGACGTCAGATAATGTGATGTCAATTAATGCAGAATAGAGATAATGCAATTTTTGAATCCCAGGGCGCAGAGTTGGAACTGTTTGTTGTACGTTTTTGATAATTACATTCCTTAGTAATGTGATAATACAAGTTCTGTAAAGTAATATCGACACTACGAGTATTTAACCTTGTCTTCGAATGTACTCAGTGGCGTTACTATGATTTGCTTCTCACCGCAATCAAAACTACAATGAGGTGAAAACTCGAGCAAAACTACTTTAATGAAACTTGGGAAGCCAGTGTCTAATGTTTTTTTTTTTTGTCTTGTTTCATTTCGATATCATTTTATGCGTTGTAGGCTATATGAGCATATCAATGTGTAAAGCTCGAAAATGGGCAAATTTGTTTAAGCACAGGAACCTATCAATGTTCATTATCTAGGAAACATGGGTTATACAAAGACTTGGTGCATTGCATGTTATTAAATTGAATATAAAATTGACTATGTATCATAGAGATATAAATTATGTTATAATGAGACAAGATGGTGGAGGAGATCAATGTGTGACTCGATTGTGCTCTGAAAAGTTAAAAGGAAAGGAAGCTTGTAGTTTAACGTGACCGTTAATCTTGAGATCATGAGCCACGGGACTGAAAAGTTAAGAGTTTATCGCTGACGTAGGAGGTTATCTCAAGAAGGAGATTAAAGACGACATCCAGCATGCTGTAAGAATTATCAGAAGCTGTTTTGTAGACAGGAAACCCGTATTCTACGGTAAGCGTACTAAAACTGTAAGTCATCAAAACGAAGTTAGGGATAACCAAACAGAGGACATACAAGGGGAAGACAGCTCTGCTACGGGACAAGTGAGGCCATCTGTCAAATCCACGCAGGAACATACTAGTGACAGCAGGAACTTCATAGTTGGTTGGCGACAGTCAACAGCCACCTACATCTGGTGGTCAAATGCCTCTGGTGCAAAAGCAAACTGACTCAATGTAGTTGACGTTGCATACGCAACACAAAAATACCATTTACAAAACTATTTAAAGAGACGATATAGCGAAAATGCAACATTTAATGGACTTTTCATCAACAAAATTAATTGTACAAATAGAAGAGATAGTTAATCAAAGTTTAGTTCGAAATATGATGACCCAAGTAGATACAACGCAGAATGTCGACAAGACATACAACAATACCAACGGGTATATCCATAACTACAACGGTCAGAGAGAAACATAATGGAGAACGGCACACGTATGGAAGTGCAAACGAAATGGCAATCAAGAAAAACCATCACCGGGACAGGAATGGAGGAAAACAATGATCTTGAACCTGTGGAGCAAAGAGGCTGCAGAAACCAGAGAATGCGGACATCTCGTGGACCAGAAGAGAATATAGACAAGTTGTCTTCTGTTGACCCTTACCATACTGTAGCAAGTGACTCTCAGAAAATGCTGACATCTAGTGGTCCAGAAGAGAATATAGACAAGTTGTCTTCTGTTGACCCTAACCATACTGTAGCAAGTTACAGTCAGAGAATGCTGACATCTAGTGGACCAGATCAGAACAACGACCAGATGCCATATATTGGTCCTAAACTAGGCACTGACAATGGGTTGGAGGAGAGGATCATAAATAAGGTCAACGGGAGATGATTTTAACGAGGGAAAATTTCTTAAAGTCCGCTAAAATGATAATAAAAAAAGAAATAGAATGCGCAGCGCAACAACCATCAGTATGTCAGAGGTCATCGATAAAGTATGAAGAAGCATTAAACCGCGAAAGAAATAGAATACAAGGCATTGGCATACCAAACGTAAGTCGCAAAACTGCGAAGAAGAACGCAGGGAATGAGACCAACAGCAGTCACGAACACCTATACACCAAACAGGACGTATCGCTCCACTAAGTGGGATGTAGCCGAAACTAGAATCCAGGAAGGGGGCGCCGAGACCGACCGGACATATATCTATAAGTGAAAAGTAATAATACGAGGATTAGCGAACAATCAACACCTACTCTCGAAACAGATGAAGATGCAGGTAACATTACGGCTGAGATTGAGAAGAAGAGAACGCCATAAAACCTAATGAAGAATGGACGATCTGTGTGGAGTAACACACAGGAAGATATTTAAGAATTTAAAGTAGAGTCAAAATCCTGAACTGGAACGTGGACGCACTTAAGGGGGTCATGTGTGGCCTCTCGAGAGACATTTTCAGCGATTTCGACGGTTGCATTCTAACAGACATTCATCACTGAGGATTCCAAGTTTGAAGTGAAAGGCTTCTGGAACATCCATGCACTGGCGAAAAAAAAGAAGTCCGAGGGACTTTCATGACTAATTAAAACGAAGTTATCACCTTTCGACATACTTATGAGTGAAGAAGAACAACTATAGAGCGTCTCAACCTTAAAAGACAGTATGGGATTAAATGTAGTATTTGCCTCTCACTCGCACTCATATGTCTTGCAATTAGCTTCGTCCTCTTCTACCCCGGCGATGTTGCCATTTCCCAATAATGCAAAGTGATAAATCTAAGAAAATGTTTGCGTGGTCTTATAGGGAATTTTCCGCTCTTTATGGTGATGTAAAATTAAAAGCCATAAATAATTAACATATGGCCCAATTTTCACAATTACGATATTTTAGCGCGAATCTATTTTTATGCACATATAAAACTTATCACGCCATAGCTAATGAACTAATGATCACAACAGATTAAGAATTTATTTTTATATTACCTGATGTTGGTAGAAGATATCCTATTTCTCAGGGCAGTAATTTGTTTCATAATAAGAAAGTTATACATTTTTTTCTTAAACGTTACTTGAAAATTATAGGATGGTATCTCAGAAAAGTTGCCTTGCGATAAACGTTTTTTCTATTGACTTTATGTTGGTGAAAAAGCGAGAAGAAATGTTCATTCATGTTTGACATAGTTTTTAAAACAAACCACAGATCGTTATCAGATAGCATTCATAAGTTATCGCACTTAGCGTGAAGTTCCCGCTCAGCACCAATTGACGCTGCGATATTTTGTTTATTCAGCCGGGCTCGTTATCTTCACGACTGCCTTTGATGAGTGTAGGAAAAGATTCTGTGCTACCCCAGAGCTCAGTGTTATTAAATTTGTTGTGGTGTGAAGTTAAACTGTGAAGTGTAGTAGTCCTTGTGTTTTTAATAAATTGTGTTAATCATTATTAAGTTATTATTATATTTATTATTGTAATATTCACTATGAATATAGCAACTAGAAAGCGGCGTAGTATTGGCAAATTGCACAGCAGAGAACGGATTATAGTACTGAATATATTTAATTATTTCTTAAAGAACATGAACGTTACCGAGGCAGTTGAAAAGACAGCGGAAGCTACCGGGTGTTCAAAAAGTTTAGTATATAGAATAAGAAAAGAAAAAAAGGAAGGTCCTCTGAGAACGCCAGCAAAATCAAAACCTAATCGAGCGAGTAAACAAAAAAATGCTAGGTTAATAAAGTATGATGGAATAGTACAAAGCGGAGTCCGTCGCATCGTTCATTCATTGTTCTTTGAAAACATACCACCAACATTCAATATAGTTTTGAGCAGAGTAAACAGTGATGATACACTGCCAAATTTTTCGAGGTCCACTTTAAATAGATTTCTTCATGACATAGGGTTTGAATATGTAAGAAGAGCCAACAAATGTGCCCTGATTGAAAGGGATGATATAATCCGGTGGCGTCATCAATATCTTAAGGACTTGAAAAGATTTAGGAATGAATTGTTTTTACTGACGAGTCTTGGGTGAACATGGGCCACACCGTGACAAAAGAATGGAGAGATACTAAAATTAAAAGTGCTCGTCAGGCAGCAATTGAGGGTGTTAGCACAGGGCTTAGGCCACCTAGGGCTCGTGGGTCGAGGTTTGCCTTGGTTCATGCCGGGAATGAACAAGGGTTTGTTAATGGTGCCGAGTTAACTTTTCTGTGCCAAAAGAACACGGCAGACCCCCACGATGAAATGACAGGTGAACTGTATGAAAAGTGGTTTTCCGAGCAATTGTTGCCCAATGTTCCCCAAAGGATCTATCCTAGTAATAGACAATGCAGGCTATCACAGTCGGAAAAGTGAACTTTTACCTACAACGTCATGGGGAAAAGACCGGATTGTTGACTGGCTCACTCAAAAGGTGATCCCTTTTCGAAATGATATGCTAGAGCGGGAGCTTCCTTTTATTGTAAATCAAAACAGAGAGAGATATGATAAATACATCATTGACGAGATGGCCAAATCAGCAGGTAAATATGTTCTTCGCTTGCCACCATACCACTGTGAACTCAATCCCATCCAAATGGTATGAGCGCAAGTGAAGAACTATAAAATTGAACAACGTCTCATTCAAAAAACAAGACATGAAGACTTTAATTTCTGCTGCATACCACCACGTGACCACACAAAACTGGGCAAACTACGTGAAACACACCGAAAGAATCGAAAGTGAACTGTGGAAAGCAGATGAGATTCAAGATGACGAGGAACAATGCTTGATACGCTTGTCATCTTCATCATCATCATCTTCATCTTCGTCTTCTTCCACTATCGATGGATCGCCTACTGGTTCCGATTCGGCTGAAACTGGACCATCCAGGGACACGGAGGAATTTAAGGAAGGGTTAACACCACTACCAGAGGATAGTGGGCAGGCCTGAAGGTATGTGATGTGGTTTTTTTTACTTTCAATTTTCTGATATTATTATATTCGTGGAAAATGTCATATTATCATTTATTTTAACCTACTGTATGATATTCGAGAAAATGTAATAGACTATTATAATATTATCATATTCATGAATAATTGAAAATTATAAATTATAATGTCTGCATTAAAATTGCGCTGTGAGGTTTGGTGTACCATATCTAAATTTTGTACCGTCGTTCGCTGCTTGCATAATGTACAGTTATATACAACAAACAAATATTTCGGAAATTTCGTGAGTTTTGCGTAAAACCATGCCTGTATACGAGTTATGTTAACATCATGTGCCTGGCCTTGCAGAACTTATAAGCAGCAGATATGGCATCAGCGCGCCCCATTTAATGCGTACTGTCTTTTAAGGTAGAGACGCACTATAGTGGTGCAAACCTAAATAGGGGTATTCATCTGTGTTAACCATAGACTGGTGCAATATATATAATAGACTATATTCAATGACCAATTAATGTTACACAGACTTATGTTAGAATTATCGTTGGGGTCCAGTGCACAAACTCAATTGGAAATCGGATTGGGACTGTATGTAGAATCCCAATGGATTGGTGCCAGCGAATCATCAGCAGCGGTTCAGTCGGAAAATGTGGGTATGGATAATTGGCGACCGTGTTTTGGGACCAGTCTTCCCTCCACGTCGTCTAACAGGCCGGAATTATCGGATTTTCTTGCGGGTGACATTGGCTCTCTTGCTGAAAGTCGTACCATTGAAGATTCACAGGGTTATAGGGCTGCTTCATGATGGTGGTCCAGCCCACTTCGCCGTTAACGTCCGGACGCATCCCAATCTTGTCTTCCATGGTCGATGGATTGGACGAGGAGGTTCAGTTGCATGGCCTGCTTGTTCACCCGATCTCAACCCGTGCGATTTCTGGTTACGATGCCATCTCAAACGTATCGTGTATGCCTAGCTCATTCCACATGTGAGCATACTGGAGCAGCGTATTTAAGCTGCCTTTGGCGTTGTTCAGATGCAGCCTGGCCGATGTGAACGCGTGAGAAAGTACATGCTACGGTGCGAACACGCATGCGTGGAGGCACAATTTTCAACACATAATTTAAGTGGTGCTGTATGGTACAGCGCGTATTAGACCGCCGTCTCTGTAACAAAGGATGATCGATTAAATGGTTCCTAACAAACAAATCATGCATTTTCGGACATACGTTCATTAGACATTTTCTGTTCCGTATCCTCTCCTCGATTAATCCTTAGACTTTGTACACGGTGGAAATATCACCCTGTATAACAATCACTTTGCCCGCAATTATATTTTTTCTCTTTTCTTTATAAAATGCAATTACTGAAGAGGACCATAATGTGGCCGAAACTTGTCTAAATTATTAATGTTATTAAATTATTTTATTGACATTAGGTGGAAATAAATGATTAATTACTCTGTGGTATTTTAAGTTGATTTGAACGTCAATAAGGAAACTGTTACCTTCTCTATAGGAATGTTCAGAGGTTTCCTCTTTTTAATGCGGGTGCTAAACATTCAGCTTCAAAATGAATCTCACTCATTTCCACTCTATTCATCAATTAAGCATTATTAAGACATTATTATTCAGAGCAAACTCAAAAAAATATTTGTATAGAGAGACTTATTAATGCAACAAAGTTTTGAGTGAGTTTCATTTTGTAGCTAACTGTAAAACATCCATTTTAAAATAGGAACATGTAATCCAAACTTACCATGCCGTAGTACATGTTGGTATTAGAAAGTTAAGTCCAGTTTCGCGAATCGACCTGCCTTTTCTTTTCGTTGGCATAGTTTAAACATTAAACAACTACAGTTTCCTAAAATAAATTTACACAGAATTACAACTTAATTGCTCTTCAGAACATTACACTATATTAGTTTCACTCTCGCCCTAATACTAGCAAAATTGCAACTGACTAGTGATGTATTTTATAAATGAGATGTGAGTGGAATATGCCGCGGTCGTGTCGTTGACTCTCATGTGGCCAACGGAACTGCTTTCCAATTTGCTCATTCAGTAAGTGGTTAGTAAACGTGCATGGGCCGATAACCTAGATGTTAGGCCCCTTAAAACAACAATTATCATCATCATCGGTTAGTAAACGGCAAATTCCATCAACACCACAGCGAATTAATTTCAATACATACCCCTATGAATGGAAGATTAGATTACGTTAAAACCCAAACATCGCGATGTGAACAACTCCATTCGATCACGTCGACACAAAACATGTATACCTGGGCCCAATTTCAAAAATATTGACAGGTCCGATTACTGTGAAAATTTGACATAATATTGTCAACATGTCGCGACACTTCTATCTGACAATATGTCAGTGTGTGTGACAGGAGAAAGATTGTAAAATTTACGCGTGTCACAGAGCCCTTTTCTTAACCTCGACAATTTGTCAAATCCTCCTGTCGAGGTTATGTACACTTCAATAGTTCCACAAATCGATAATATACAATAACTAACGATTCATATGAACTCTTCAACGCAAGGTAATCATAATAAAGGATTTACAATTTATTAAAACATTCATTTATTTGAATAAACTTGCACAAATTGTGCAAAACTACTATATATTACCATAGTTGTCTGTAAAAATGTGACTATCATTACAGCTTCTAATAATGCATTACAGGTCAACCATTTATCTTTTTGACAGTCGCGAATATACAAGGTATATCTTAATTATACCGACCAAAAATCAGGGACGCTCTGCGTGTTATTTAATAGACGATGCCGCTATCGGATTGGCTGAGAAAAAATTTTACCTTCGAGAAAATGAGGTTACTGTTTTACTTCCGGGCGCGCGATTCAAATTCACAAGCTCGCCGTATGAGCTGAGCCAGAGTGCAGGCCGCTGGTTACTGCTGTACTTGAGGCAAGGGAAGGGATGAGACAGAGATATGCTGGTGCGACTGACCGTCACCACACATTGGCTACTACTTTTGTGGCAAAAATCTGTTAAAATGACTCTGTTTCGGTACACTAACGAAGAAATGGCTGATATGCATCTAGATTAAGATGCAGCAAATGGCAATGGGAGAGAAGCCGCATGGATTTATAGCGTCCGGCACCCTAATTGCCGCCAACCTCATCATTCAATCTTCGTGTCAATTGACAGGCGACAGAGTGAAGGAGGAAGCTTAGTGCCTCAGATGCACAACACTGGCAGGACGTCGTCGGTATGGACCCCAGAGTTTGAAGAGGCTGCATTAGAAGAAATAAATGATAATCCTTTAACCAGTACGAGGTCTGTCGCGAGAAATGTTGGCGCTTCTCATATGACGGTGTGGAGGGTTTGGAAGGACCAGCAATTGTACCCTTATCGCTATCAATCGGTGCAAGAACTAACACCGTGGGTTATCCACAACGCTTAAAACTTGCAAGGTGGGTCTTAAACAGCCATGGAAATACTCCACACTTCTTGTCGTCGCTCCTTTTCATGGGCGAAGCTACATTTACGAGAGAAGGCTTGGCTAACTCCAGAAATCGGCATCTTTGGGCGGATGAAAACCCTCATGAAACAGTGGTTCGCTCATTCCAGAATAGGTTTAGTGTTAATATTTGGGCCGCATTGTTGGTGATTATTTAATTTGGCCGTATGTCCTTCCCCTCACCTAAATGGTTAGGAATACTACCGTTTCTTGACAGAATCACTGTCTGATTTATTGCAAGATGTTTCCCTGGGTATTCGGCTGCGAATGTGGCTGTGTCGTGATGGTGCTCAACCGCATTTTACTCACCGTGTCACTCGACACTTAAATGCTCATTATCCAGGAAAATGAGTAGGGCGTGGTGGACCAGTTAAATAGCGTCCGCGCTCGGTTGATTTAACTCCCATGGACTTTTTCTTGTGGGGTTACGTGAAGACTTTAGTGTATGTGAACCCCGTAAAAAGACAAGATGAACTTATAACAAGAATCCAGGCATCTTTCCAGGTCATTTCTAACACACCACACATCCTGAACAGAGTCCAAATATTTCTAGTACACCGCTGTGAACTGTGCATCGATGTTGGATGGGGGCATATTGAACATTTACTGTAATCAAACCATTGGGTGTATTGTTTCTTTCGTTCTGTATTTCATTCCATTTACAATGTTGTGAATAAATTAATGCACGATCCTACAACGGCATCTTTCTCAAATATTAAAGAAAGTTATTGAGACGAACAGACGAGAAGAGAAACTATCTGGTACATTTCATGACCGACAAGTATGTCTTTATTAATGTGTGTCCTTGTACTGTGTGTGCGATTACAGCTGCTTAGTAAACAGATGATGATGATAATTTTTGTTTTAAGAGGCCTAACATCGAAGTTATCGGCCGCTAATGGTCTGGGTGATAGCGAAAATGACAATGAACTGGAAACCATAACGGAAACCAAGGTAGACTGAAAACACGTACGAAATGTAACTTAGACTGAAAGTACTCGCAAAAGGCAAGTTAAAGGAAAAAGACTGACAAAGTGGAATTTGGATGGAAAAGACGCACAAAATGGAGTTTAGATTCAAAATACTTACAAAATGCAAATTAGATTCGAAATATCTACAAAATGCAATGCAGATACGAAAGATTTACAAAATACAATGTTGATTGACCATACTTACAAAATGCAATTGAAATTCAAAATAATCTTAAAATGCAATTTAGATTAAAATGCCACTCAAGATTGAAAATACTTGTAAAATGCGATTAAAATTGAAAATACTTACAAAATACAAGTAAAATTCAAAACACTCACTAAATGTCGGTACCCGAGAGGCAAAATACTTTCAAAATGCAATGGAAATAGAAAATGCTTACAAAATGCAATTTAGATTGAAAATACTCACAGGTAAATTTAAATAAAAAAGAGACATACAACATGGAATTTAGGGTAAAAATACGCAATATATGGAATTTAGATTCAAAATACTCACATAAAGGCAAATTAGATTCAATATACTCACAAAATGCAATTTAGATTCAAAGTACTTACAAAATACAATGTTGGTTGAACATACTTACAAAATGCAATTGAAATTCAAAATACCCACGAAGTGCAATTTAGATTCAAAATACTAGCAAAAATGCAATTTAGATTGAAAAAGCCGGCAAAATGTAATCGGGATTGAAAATACTTACAATATGCAATTGAAATTCAAAATACCGTACTCACAAAATGCAAGTGAAAATCAAAATGCTTACAAAATGCAATTTAGATTGAAAATAAGTGCAAGATGCAATTTAGATTGAAAAAAGTCTCAAAATGAAATTCAGATTGAAAAGACGTACAAAATGTAATTGTAAGTGCAAAGATGTACAAAATGTAAAAGGAAAAGATGGCGGAACTCTCGAAGCATGAGGTATCCGGGAAAGGGAGAGACTCCCTAGCCCTTGGATACACTAATACCGTCGGGTTCGGAAGAGAACAAGAATTGACCAAGGGAGGCTGATGGAAATGATAACAGAGAGTAGCCTGGCACAAGTAAGAGGAAGTAATGCCGGACTCAGCTGGTGTCCCGTGGTCGCTAACCCACGTCCCACTAGATGTGAGCCCCTGAGGGGCATAGGAAACAAATGTGAATATTGCCGGAAAGGGACAAGGAGAATTGTGCGCGAGGCAAACGAGGAAACTGAGGCATTCCCGCCAGCATATCTCTATCTCCTTCTATCACACGCCCTTTCCTTGCTGAAGCACAGCAGTGGCCAGCGACTTGCACTCTGGCTCAGCAAATACGACGAGTTCGTATTTGATTCCCGCGCCCGGAAGTAACAAAGTAACCTCATTTTCTCGAAGAGAAAACTTTTCTCCGCCAATTCGATTGCGACATCGAATTTTATATAACACGCAGAGTGTCTCTGATTGTTTTTGTCGGTATAATTAAGATACACACAATATAGGCACGAATTGAATGGTCAACTAATATTTGTCTCGGCCATGGCATTTTATTTTTGTAGCAAATAAGTTTCTACGGTCAAGAGAGCAATAAAATATTTGAAGTATGATACATACTAGAAATTCGCTCTCTCATTAAGACAGTGTTTCGATTTTTGTTACCCGTACGACTAGGGCACTTTGCCAAATGATGAACACTCTGCACTCGCACTCCAAACTCTCATGTACACTTACACTTGATCACTCTACCCACACTCGGTCTCGTACACTCGCTGTTTTGGAACGCATCTGCACTCGCTCTCCCTGGGCGCGGCGCGCGAAGTATGATTAGTGGCGGCGCGAACAGCTGACCGTCTCATGTTTACATTCGTTGCGATCTGATTATCGCCAATAAGAATGGGTGCATCGTGTATTTGGCTCTGGCAACTTAAGTATGGGAGAAAAGTAAGCTAATGAGTAGCCGTGGGATGCAAAGGCTTCCATATCTGATGTAGGACAATATAGGATGTAGCATTTCTACCCTGATACCTGCTATTGCAGTGTATTGTTCAATAATAAATCCTACATTTTTTCTTTAGCATTTTACTGGCATTTAGTCCAATGAGATTGAGAGTGGCGTAACATTTTATATTTGATTAATAAGACCGTTTTTTTTCTGTCTCGGAGAATGGTCCCCTTTGTACCTCCTGTGACTGCCCACCTAAAATTCCGTATATTGTATTGGTGGGGGCTTTGCTAGATTGGTAGACATACGTGTACTCTTCCGCTACGCAGGCAGCATAATGGTTATTTAAAACTTGCCCATCAGTTCTACATAACCGATGCAAGATCATAATAGATGATTTGCAAATGTCATCGCAGGACAAGCTTTAATTCATCTTTCAGCTATGTTATATGCATTCAAAGCTGAAAATATTCTCAACATTTGGTGTTATTTAATGTTTTGTGATTATTTTCATTATCTAACAGCGCTGCAAGAACAACCGATTGTGTAATGCATTCGATATATTAATGCACAGGACAATGACATCCCAATTGACAGCTACTACTGTATCAGCCTGCATTGTTTAGTGACCAATGGCCAATTTCTACACACGTAAAGAGTTCACTATTTTCTAGACTTCCTAAACCAAAAACAGGGTATACAAAGTAATACTGGGGTGTACTCCTGTAATTCAACGAAGGATTTGCGCACAAAATGTATGGAGCTCGTATTTCCCATGCGTCTTAATTCTTTTAGCTCTCGCTGCTCAATAGCTTGTTAGTTGTAAACATAGGCTACTTCCCGTTTGATGTAAGGCATCTTGCAATAGCTTACGCCTACACAAAAGATGGTCTAGTGTAATCTTCCCTGCATCTGGGTGTGATCAATAATATTTAAAATAACCCCCTAGAAATACTGTGACTTCTCATTAAGCTGCCAGTGTTTCACCGCAGTGCCCCATTGGGCTTATCAATTGCTATGGCACACCTCACCACGACACTGACCAGTACATAAATAACTTACTCATAGATAACCTTGACTTTAATATCAACATTCTGCAACCTGACCTCCTTTGCTCTTTACGATAAAATGATGCACCTAAGCTTTCGAGAGGATTCCTGATTTCACTTTTGAAAGTAAGGAAGGATACTGTTACAGAAATGTTTAATCTTCTGAAACGGCACCAAAGACAACAGGTCATCAAAAGTACTAGAGGAATGAAATTACCTCTGGTTTTATAAAAAAAAAATCCCTTGAAGCGCTTTAATGCTCACTGAAAAATAGCTATAATAAAATCATTTAGCCACCTGCCTAGAATCTGTTACATAATTTATTATAATCGATAAGATGTCTAATTTTAATGGGAGGGGAGCTGTATGATTGGCTAGTGTTCTAGCTGCTTGTTACTTCCCAAGACAAACTAGCTTTAATTCCTGATTAAAGCATGGTCACATTTTTAAATGACTCATGGTGGTTCCGTATTGATATTCTAGAGCCGGGTGTACAATTCGTATTAAGAACTATTAATGCATGGTCTACTTAAAAAGGAGATCCTGTGGCTGAAAAATGTGAAATTTGATAGCATTGGCTTAACGTCTTCTATAATTGCAATGGTTTGAGATCCTAGGGTGCCAGAATTATCCCCAGGTGTGGTTCTGGAAAATGTCAGTAAATATACAGACACAGGCCTCCTGCATGGCTGGATCAAATCTCGCAACTTGCAATTAGTAGACATAGGGCCCTATAGACTGCACTACATACCTGATCAATCACAACGTTTAAGGCCACGTTAAGACTACTTGCTTGAGAATTATTACTTACTGCTATTTTCTGGTGCAGGTTACAAAACCAACAGCTTATTGAATGTGTTCCTCTTTGTTTAATAATCAATTTAAGAAGCCAGCGATAACAACTGGCGGGCAATTCCACACACTTCACAGTTGTAAGATTCTGTATCCTAGCTTGCGATAAAAATTGTTTCCCAGGTCGTCGATACAAGGTAAATAGGACGTGTGATGTAACGCATGCAGCTTGTTGACTGCGTGAAGTGAAGTAGTCTACTACAGAATCTATGAATTCCGTTGTGCACACAAGTAATGGCAAAAAATAAATGGACCAGCTCGTCATAAATAACATGTAAAATTAGTACTTTTATTGTATAGTTTGCCTTCTTTCTGCTATTTTTCTAAGAGATTCAGTGAACCTGTGAACTCTGTGCCATCGTTGAGCCTGCTTTATATAGAGAGTATATTCATACCTAGTAAATAACTTAATTATTAGTCATGAAAAACATATACTCACAAAGGCAGCTAAGCCACAACTCTGGTGTGTGGTCCAAGTGCCAAGCTAGCTGTAAATTCACCCTATAAAAACCGGTTTGAGATCCAATTTTAAATCGATCGGCATGCATCCACTTCTAGCATATTTGCTTCTTTTTCCTCAGTTCAGATAAACTGCATTTTGACTAGTTCTCAGCACCAAGGATGACAAATCAGTGCATATGAAATACATCACTTAGGATGAGAGATGCATTGAAACACTGACTCGTATACACACAGGAGTGCTTTTCTGTTATCGCCGTTGCCCTAGAAAAACAATATAATCCAGGTTTAGAAAAAGCATTTTTTCAAAAGACTTAGAGTAACTTACATCCATCATTAGGTAGCTTCTAACAATAGATACCACCACTCTTCAACACTGAAAACTATTCTAGTGTTTTGTTTAAGAAAGATGAGCTCTACATTAGTATAGCGGGACAGTTATGTTTCATTCTGTGAACATCCTTAATCAAATAATAACAATGTTATTGGTTTTACGTCCCTTTTAACTATTGCAGTTTTTAGAGACTGGGTGCCAGAATATCCACCCAAAAGGGTATCTTGAACATGCCAGTAAATCTGTGATACGACTTCCTCTCATTTATGCGCCCTCAAATACCAACTTACTGAGTCAGGATTTGATCCTGCAACTTTGGGTACAGCAGGCAAAAACGTTACTGCTGCGCGACACGCTTAAATCAGGCAGCAGCACTGGAGCAATATCTTCCACATCCTGTTGTATAAAAACAGGCAGGCCTATTATGCAAGATTGTGATGTACCACATGCAGTTAAGTCTATAATGTTGCAATCTGTACAGTTTATAAATACTTTCAGGAATAAAAGGTTGAAACACATTAGATTAATATAAACTGTACAGATATGATTTTGAAATTAAATTGTATTTCTCTTGACTTTTCATATTACACATTTTTGATTTATTTTTATGTATATTGCGTCAATTCTGAAAGGGAGATCTCCCATTTCTTCAGTCTTGGTGTAGATCCTGTCATGGAGGCAGGTGACATCGACATGGTTGTGGATGGAGGGCAGAGAACGTATGTTGTCAAGGAGTTGAGATTTTAATGGGGCTTATTATATGCTTCCTAGACAAATTCTATATTGCACTCCTCACCTGCCAATGTAAATACAGAGATTAGCCAAATTAGGTGATTAAAAGCAATTCAAAATTATGGATAACAAACAGTTACATACTCTAATATAACAAGTTAAATTATGCATTCACAAGGTAAAATGCCTGTGCGGATTCCACATGATTATATGTGGAACAGTATGCCATTGTTTCTACTGAGTGCAGGATACAGGGGAAGTTTTTTCTTATGTATCCCCTGGTCTCTCCCTTCTATAAACTAATACTGTATGCACCAAGATGAAGAGAATAGGGAACGCACAAGCCAAGCATAAATATGTTACACCATATTGCAAGCACTTCTAATGATAACCTTGGCATCTACGGATGTACCAGGCTTCAGATGAGACTAATACCTAGGTACAAGGCGATTCAATCGAGAATAAAATCAATAGTCAGAATAAATGTTCACAAAAGTATATTTCCCTAATATTGAATAACAGTCACCTAATTATTTCAGAAGTAAACCATTAGGCCCACGATGCCAAAATATATAATTCTCTGCAGTTTTCAGAGTATTTATTTTCTTTCAAATTTGATGCGCTCTCAGCATCTTGTAGCAACTTGAGTGGGATGGATATAAGTTTCCATACTTCAGCAAATTGGCAGGGTTAGCATTCACGAAAACATAATGGCCACAATGGGACAGCATGCACAATGTGTTGTATGTGTCGCAGGAGTTTGTACTTCCATAATTACAAGCAGGACTACTGAACATCCAACACACTGGGCTCTTATACGTTGTGCGGAATGTTTAGAAGAGACATTCAACAATTACTGGTGCAGCCGTGGTGGACCTATCGCTCGACTTGCGAATATCTTCGACTTAACATCTCTACTTATTTGTTTAGGGATACAAGTCACTGGTGTACATACATAGATCACAGAGCGACACAATCTGTCCGCTTGGTATGACCTATGCCATGTCCGCAATGAATGTATTGAATTCTGATAGCCAGAAAGTAGAGAGTATCATGATCAACACATTGATTACACGATATTCTGTTAACAATTAACACGAATAGTAATGGCTTGCCAATTAATCCTGCAACATTTTACCTCCAAGAATAATGGTGTCTGGTAACGTTAATATGAATTGCCATCAAATTGTTTACTTAAAATACTCCGGATTTATAGGGATGATATACACTGGGTAGATTTGACTTCAAGGGTATGCTGTTCATAAACCGGATGAAATGTCACGGTCGGTAGCTTTAGGCATCCCTGATTCAGAGAAACACCAATGTAAGCTAACACTCCTTTTCCAAACAGAAGCATTAATAGACTACATGTTGCATAAGCTACTTGGGGCAGTAAGAATATAAGTAGTAATATTAAGCTAATGAAATTATCTTTCAATAAGGAAAACAGATGGAGGTGACAAATGCGTTTCTCCCTCACAATGAGAATGTGGAGCTAGTTTGTAGAGATTCAGAATCCCTCATTCAACTAGATACGAACACGTATAAATAAACTCATTCACTCGCTAGAGAAACCAACTGTTGTATTATGGGAGGAATATTGAAGTTATCTGCAGGAGTGGCAAGAATACATACTTCGCGCTCACTGATGACCACAAAATGTTGCATCCAATCGCCCGACGTTAAATGCAGCTACCATAGATACAGTAATTCATTGGTCCTTGCTATAAATGATCAAACCCATCGCTAGTTACTTGGTGTTCAGTGGCCCATTTCAATTAATTAGTTGTGATGTTTTCAAACAGTCCTTTCTTTTCAAAAGTAATCCGTCTTTGAAACTCGTTACAGTAAATGCATGTGAATTACAACTTTCCAATGCAATAAGTGAGAGAAATAAATCTTGAATGCTCGTACTTAGGATATAAAGCAGGATTTATTTGTCTGTACAATATTATATTGACTGCACAAAAACCACATCATTAAAAGTAGAAACGAGCTCAGTTCCTCTTATTTGAGAAAAACTTGTATAGTAATGCAGGTGCTAAGAATCCACTAGTTGACTTTTCTCTAGTCAGATATCCTGAACGCAAAGGTATTACATATTTTCTCATGATCATCTCATATAGTGAATTTTTAGTCGGTAAACACTATTTTTTCCAACTTGAAGTGAACTTGAAGACTGAAGCAAATTACATGCTGTTAAAAATTATCGTGGGTAACTAGTTTCGATCATCATAAGATGCATTACATTTAAGCTTTTAAATCTATGTCTACGAATAGGTGTGTTATACAAAAGCAACACTAAAAAATGGCTTCAAGCCCCACAATAAGTGTGTTATAAAATTACACAGTATATTTATAGAATGACATGTTTTTCTCCGGGTACTCCGGTTTTCCGTGTCAACATTTCATTCCAACAACACTCACCACGATCATTTCATTTCATCTGTCATTCATTTAATCATTGCCCTAGAGGAGTGCGACAGGCTTCGCCTCTAGATGGGGGCTTCATTCATTCCATTCCCGACCTGGTCGGAGACTGGAAGCAGGCTGTGGATTTTCATTTTCATTTACAGAATATCTTAGATACGGAAGGTTATTCTATAATCCAATATTGATAGTGCTTTGTAATTTTTGATATTATACTGATAGTGGTTATTTACGTAGTGGTAGCATTAGAAATCCACCACAGAATCAACCTATCTTCCACAGATCGGAGAAAACACTCACAAGAGATTCAGTCGGAGACTCACCCAATCAAGATTGTATCATGAAGATAGAAATACCATATATATGCAAAACACGCGGTGGTAACTTTAAACAAGAAAGTATTATGATGAAAAACATATCGATCCATAGTGGCCTAAAGCCATATTCATGTAGGTTATGTGGAGCAAACTATACTCAGAAAGGTAGTTTGAAAAGGCACATGTTGACCCATACTGGTATAATGCCTTATTGCTGTCGTACATGCAGAAAGGAATTTACAAATATTAGTACTTTAAAGAACCACATGTCGATCCATAGTGACTTAAAACCCTATTCGTGTGCATCATGCGGAGCAATGTTTACATGGAAAGGCAGTTTGAAAACGCATATGTTGACTCATAGTGGAACAAAGTCTCACTGCTGTGGTACATGTGGAATGAAATTTACTCATGAAATCACATTAAAGAACCACATGTCGATCCATAGTGGCCTAAGACCCTATTCCTGTGCCTCTTGCGGAAGAATGTTTACAAGAAAAGGTAGTTTGAAAACGCATATGCTGATCCATAGTGGTGTCAAGCCCCATTCCTGTGGTACATGCGGTGCAAACTTCATTAAGAAAGGCGATTTGAACGCCCACATGCGGATCCATAGCGGTCTTAAGCCACATTCATGTAATACATGCAGTGCCAAGTTCACTCGGAAAAGTGATTTGAAACGTCACATGCTAATCCATAGTGGTCTCAAGCCACATTCATGTGATACTTAGCTCATAAAGGTGGTCTTGGGGTGGAGCAACTTTCTCTGTGAATGTTTCTTTTAACAGAGACCTTGTAATGCATAGTAGTCAAAAGCCATCTATCCATTTTCATATAGAACACGCAGAATCTACATACATCAAGAAAAGTTTCGCATATTGCTGGTCAAGTATCGTAGAGGTCTCTAATCAATTGTTCGTTCCCGCGTGCATGTATATCGGCTGTGAAAACTTGCCTGTGTCAATGTGGATAGATCTGTATGAATGTGGATACGACCCGGTGAACGTATGCAAAACCAATACATCTGAGACCAACCGGGAGGAGGTGGTGCAACGTATTGTCGTCGAACCCCTCTTGTGTACACCCATAGGCGTATGACAGAAATGCTATCCTCGAACCGGTAGTGAAAGGGTATGTTGAGATTTTCGGTCTAAAATTCATTTTCGTTGACGATATCGTTCGGCTGCACAGAATTGGCATTGTTAGTGCCTATCTTCAGGAGAATGGTATCCACAGAATGGATTGGCCTGCCTATGTTCCCGATCTTAATTGTGTAGAGCAGGCGTGCACACTGCTTTATAAATAAGTACGTCCTCATTTTACTCCATGGCAATATGCAAAACGTTTTTTGATGTGTGTGTTTTAAAAAGGAATTGTTTGAAAAACACATGCGGGGAGAACTTTACCACGAAAGAAAGTTTAAAGACACACAGGATGGTCCATCGTGGCTAGCAGCTGCACACATGTTTTCCATGCGCAGTAAACTTAACTGAGGAATTATCTTCAAAAGTATTTTATTTGTAAGTAACGAAGAATTAAGTTTTACCACCTGCATGTCATGCAAAGTGAGAACAACTACCAGCTTATGCCACCAACCCGTCGTCCAATCATCGGCTCTGCGTAACACTACAGGATAGGTGTGGCGGAAGGACATCAAGACGACATGCAACGGCGTTTTCTGCTTTAGAAATCCCACCACTTGAGCTTGAGGTTAACGTCGATCGAACGTTTAGAGTTGCAAGAATAACAAGCGTTAGACTCAATAATGTTCTATGGTAAAGGAATAATGACATATATTTTCCCTACGGCTGAAAATGAAAAAAATTCGTTTATTGACAGAGAATTTAACAATTGATTTTTCATGTTCAATGACAAAGAGCGGGATAAGAAATTATAAGGGATGTAATAACAGAAGAGACACTTGGAAATTCAATAAAGGGACATGTCTCTATTTATTGTGAACAGTTTACATTCAGTAGACCAAAACATCTTTGAAAATAATTTAATATGATTATTTCCTGTGAAACAAGTCCTTAAATCTACACTAATGTATATTAATATCTCTCCATCTTAATGTTTTAATCTCTCCCGCTAATCAATAAATGGAGAGGATATCTGAAATGTGAAAGAGCTATAGACTGAGTGATGATAGCTTGATGTCATTCCAAGAGGGGGCCATCCTCTTGCAGTCTGTATGGGTACATAGGAGCTCCAAACTGAATAATATTAGCTAAAAGACACACTATTGTGTCAATACCTCTAAAAAGTTCAATCTACTAACCACCTGGGTCTGTTGGAGCACTAGCCTGAATGATATTAGATAAAGTGTGTCAAACCCTCTCAGAAGAACCATCTGCTCACCGTCTGCCTGGGTATCTATGACCTCTTAACAGTCTCTTATTAGTTTACTTACGCGCCAAGAGGAACACAATGTGGAATTACCTCTAAGAGGAACCATCTAATCACAGTTTGATTGGATGTTTAGGAGCTCTATACTGAAGGATGTTAGCCAGGTGTACCTCTAAGAAGAACGATCCGCTCACAGCGTGACTTGGTACCTAGGTGTTCTTCACTGCAAGATTTTAGCGTGATGACGCAGCAGGCGTGTCAACACCGTTAAGGTGAACAGATACTGACTGTCAGGATGGGTACCTAGGAGCTTTATTCAGAATAATATTGGCATTAAGATACTCCATGTGTTAATAACCTCTATGAGTAACCATCTTCTCACAGTCTAGGTGGATACGTAGGACCCCGAAACTGAATGATATTAGCTTCACACTTCTGTGTGTCAGTATTCCTAAGAACCATATACTCTCACTCTGGGTGGGTGCCTAGCCAAAACCTCTATGAGTAATCATCTGCTCACTGTCTGGGTGGGTAAGTAGGAGCCCTAAACTGAATGACATTAGCTTTAGGACACTCCAGCTGTATCAGTATCATTAAAAACCATCTACTCTCAGTCTGGGCGTAAGCCTAGGAGTTTCAAACTGAATTATATTTCCTTAGTGACGTTCTGAATGTCTCAGTGCCCTTTAGAGGAACACTCTGCATACAGTTTGTGAGGGTACCTAAGAGTTCTGAATTTTTGTTACAACTCGTGGTTCTCCATCGGAAGGTATTGTGTATATTCTGTAGTTGAGGATATAATAAAACAAACAATTACACTAATCCCATCGGACAAAACTGTCTATATATTTTTTTGACAATACTAGAAGATCCGTGCTGCTCCGCAGCATTCATTGCAGCAATCCTGCAGCACTTCTTTCCATATGACATTTGCTGTTCGCATGTCCGTATCTTTAACTGTTTACCCAGCGTAAGCTTAAATGGCACACGGACTGCAGGTCCCAGACACAATTCTGAAAAGGCGAGGTGAACAGCGAAACTCCAAACACGTAGGCTATACTCTGAAGTATTAACTCGACACGACTCGACAGTTTGATGCGGACCGAAGCTGGGGTGATAGGGTAGTTCGCAAGCTCGATAACTCGCTCCGAGGCTAGTAATTCAAATTTCCACTGAATGAAGATTGCTGGAAGAAATGAAGACGTAAAACACTTATAGTGGGCTATATGGGAGCTGTCGAGGACATTTTTTGCAGAACTTTTCATGCTGATCAATTGTCAGAGTATATAGATATTTTATAACGTTTTACCCAGCGTAAGCTTAAAAGACACGTGGACGGAAGGTTTTTCTTCCGACTCGATTCACTGAAGTCGTTACTGCTTGGCTTCCTTTGGTCATAAATAAATGTTTTCTTCCGAATCCTTCCTCGAGAAATCCTTTACAGAAAGTCGAAAACCCCATAAAAATCCATCATGTTTTTCTCGAGATTACCCGTCACATCCAAGAATCGGGGGACTTCGTTTTATGCTATGTATATACAGTAGAGATATCCACATAATTTAAGGCTACAGCGGTACAATTGAGTGTTGTGTCTACTTATGATACCAATGGTATAAATTTAAAGAAAAATATGGGTCTCTTTGGTTTGAATTTAGGGATTTAACTCTTGGGTAACATATAGAGATGTTCAAATTAATAGAATAGACCCATGCTGTTACGCAGCATTCATTTCAACAATCCTATGGCACTTCTTTCCATATTATGACATTTGCTGTTCGCATGTCTTCGCGCTAGTGACCTGAACAGACAGTTACGGTAGCGTTGCTTTTGGAAAAATGATGAAGTTGACTTATGAGATCAAATGTCGATCATCCAACTGTATTTATTAATCTCATGAAATAATGTTTTTCAAATACAATTGGGTACAATCGTGTTGACTGACTGAAGAACTTTAAATTTCGATTACTAAGGCAACACCGAATAATGACTTATTTACGAAGTAAACTGGGAAAGTCGTCCAGTATTTGTAATATCACGATTTCAACTTATATTATTGTCGTATAACACGCAGAGGTACATTAGTTGAAGTTCATGAAACAACATTTTGGACATGCCTTGTATGTTTCATAAGCAACGAATGAATTGTGGAAAACAAAAGAGTGCAGTAGTGCATTTCGCGATTTCAAAGACATCCAGAAGGAAGTCACCCAGGCGGGGGTATTCACTGCATAATATTCATCATAATGTGCTGGGATTCATACTACAGAAATTCCCGGCTCTACCAAGAAATTTAATTGAAAACTGGAACGTGGTACACTCAGCTTCGTAGGGCGAATCTGAGAAGGGCAGGGTTCGATTCCTGCCTCAGCTATCCTGGAGGTGGTTTTCCATGGTTTACCACTTCTACTCCAGTCAAATACCACGATGGTTCCTAACTGAAGGCCATGTCTGCCACATTCCCAATCCTATCCCAAATTTACATATCTTAGTGCAGCAATCACAATAACACAGGTTATCACAGAAATTCTACAAACACTCACATACCCATGTACACAGGGCAACATGACCACGATGTTCAATCCCCACAAATGGAATAACAACTGTCTACTCATGAAAACTGCAAAACGGTGATAAGAGAATGTAGGAATGTGTTCTCTGTCAGGGTAGCATTACATTACATTTCGCTAATATGCTGATTAACTGTGCATGCGATAGCATAGAGAATACTACAGTCCAATACAATCCTTGATTCACAATCGGTCAGTTTTCCCATGTGCAGCAATATACCAAAACGTCTGTAGCAATAAGGGCAAATACGGAGGCTACACAATGAAACCAGCCATCTGAACAAAATACATTAATTATGAAAATACATTCTTTATACTTTGTACTATAGGGGCCGATTTGACTTGAAAAGTGTTGTTGTTGTTGTTGTTGTTGTTGTTGTTGTTGTTGTTGTTGTTGTTGTTGTTGTTTGAGTCTTCAGTCTTTTGACTGGTTAGATAGAGTTATCCATGCCTCCCTGTCCTGAGCTAATCGTTTCATCTCTACATAGCTACCACACCCTACATCCGAGGCAATCTGTTTAACATATTCTAACCTTGGTCTAGCCTTACAGTTCTTGTCCTCCACCCTTCCTTCCATAACTAAGCTTGCAATTCCTGGGTGTCTTACTAAGTGCCCTACTAACCTAAGTCTTCTCTTCATTACCAGTCACCAGAATCATCTCTTCTCTCCCACTCGGCTTAATACCTTTTCGTTTGTAACCCTCTCTACACATCTGATCTTCATCATATTTCAAACGCTTCAATTCTCCTATTTTCTGTTGCACTAATAGTCCAAGTTTCGCATCCATAGAGTGCCACACTCTAGACAAAGGCCTTCAAAAATGACTTCCAAATACCTAAATCTACAGTATATTCGATGTCAACAGATTCCTTCTTTGTAGAAATGCTTTCCTTGCCTGAGCCATCCTACTTTTTATATCCTCTTTGCTTCGTCCATCACTGGTTATTTTCCTTCCTAAGTAAGAGAAGATTACTACTTCCTTTAGCCTTTCACCTGCCAATTTGATGACCATAGAGGTTCCTGATTTATTTCGGCTGCATTCCAATATTTTTGTTTTCTAATTATTAATTTTCATCATGAATTCTTTCCACAAAACGGAGTCCATACCATTCAAACACTCATTCAAATCCTCAGGCGTGTCGGCCAAAATGACGATGTCATCAACCATTCTCAGAGTTGAAATTATTTCTGTTTGAATCTTCACGCCCACTTTAAAGTTTTCTCCAATTTCCTTCATTGCTTGTTCAATGTAAAGATTGAAAACTATAAGGGGATAAGGTGCAGCATTGCCTTACACCTTTCTGAATACCAGATTCTCTCTCATGTCCTTCAGCTCGAATGACTGCTGTGTGGTTTCTGTATAGGTTGTAGATCACCCTCCTAACCCTGTACTTTATTCCAATCGTTTTCAAAATGTCGATCAATTTAGCCCTATCAACGTTATCAAAAGCCTTTTCTAAGTCTACAAATGCCATGAACGTTCTCATATCCTCCCTTATTCTACCTTCCTAAATCAGCCTAATACAGCTTCCCTTGTTCCTACATTTCTCCTGAAACCAAACGGGTCTTCACCCAACTCCGTTTCTATCTGGCTTTCCATTCTAGACAGGATCTTTGAAGCATGATTAATCAAGCTGATTGTACGGTAATATTCACATCTGTTCGCTTCTACTTTCTTCGAAATAGGGATGATAACGTTCTTCTTGAAATCAGAAGGTATCTCTCCTGTCTCATAAATCCTACACACCAAGTGAAATAACCTGATGAGACCATTATCACCTATGCAACGTTGCAACTCAATCGGTATATCATCTATGGCTGGTGCTTTGTTCCTGCTTAAGTCTTCCAATGCTCTGTCAAATTCTGATCTCAATATTAAATCTCCTTTCGCATCCTCATAAATTTCCTCTTACCTTTCAATTGCATGATTCTGAATCTCCTTACCATTATAGAAACCCTCTATATATGCTTTCCATCTCTCAACTTTTTCTTCCCTATATGTCAGAGGCTTTCCATCTGTGTCCTTAGTATTACAGCACTTAGTCTTCTTTCCCCATTAATTCTATTATATCCAGAGTGATCCACGGTATTCTACCTATTCGTTCTTTCCCAGCAATAATTTCTTATGCGGATTTTGTTATTTCATTCTTCAAAAGTGCCCACTCGTCTGCAATTGAAGTTAGTTTACGGTTTTTCATTAGTCCTTCCTTTATACTTTTCTTGAATCTTTACTTTACATCCTTCTCTTTCAGTCTGTCTATTGCCCACCTTTTTAAGCCTATTTTCATTTATAAAAAAAGGCTTATGAAATCATATTTGACGGTGTGTCTGTCTATGTGTGTGTGCGTATGTGTGTGATTCGTGTGTGTGAGTCCCCCATAATAAAATCTAAACGGCTAGAGCGATTTCAATGAAACTCGGTAAGTTCATAGCACTATTCCGGACGACCCCGACCGTGCCTTTCAAATTTTGTTACATCTCACCATTCCAACATGGTGGCTGTGCGAAATATTTCACCTGCATTCAATATATCCGAAACTATTACCGATATCACTCTGGAATTTTGTACGGTGATAAAGGGAACTACTAGAAGTTCACCTGTGTGACTTTTGAAAACCTGGTAACTACAAAACCTACATGGCGGCCAAGCGAACTTGCAACTTTTAAATAGACGTTTTTCGCGACTTAACCAACCAAAAGCAATGAAACTTGATATAGTATATTTGTATTGTAATGCACCGACATCTAAATTCGTTCAATTGTTTACATATCCTCAAGCTGGCGGCTGTGCGAAATATTTCACCGGCATTCTATATCTCTGAAACTATTAGCGGTATCACCCTGAAATTTTGTACGGAGATAAACTACTAGAAGTTCATCTATGAGACTTTCAAAAACCGGTTAACTACAAAACGAACATGGCGGCCAAGCTAAGTTGAAAGTTTTAAATAGATTTCTCTCGCGATTTAATGAACCTAACGCAATGACAATTGGTACAGCAAATGTTTATACACATTGTAATGCACTGGTATCTAATTTAGTTCAATTGTTTACATAACCTCAAGATGGCGACTGTGCGAATTTTAAAATTAAGTTTTTATTTCTTGTATCGTAATCATGCGATCGAAGTGAAAGTTTGAATAATGAACCTACGCAATAATTTTCATTTAATGGTACATGACTCTATGGCCTATGCATATAACAATCTAACAAGGCGACTATCCGAAATATTTAGATGGTTCTCAATATCTACGAATCTGTTACAGCAATCAAACTGATTTTTTATGTTCTTAGGGGATTATGAACATAAGTTCATCTATAGTACTTTCAATAACCTGGTGCTCACAAATCCAACATGGCGGTATTCACATGGACGTTTCTCGCAATTTATCCATCCGAGTGCAGTGTTACTTGGTACAGTAAATCCTTATACAAATGTTAAATCACTGGCATCTAATTTATTTCAATTGTTTCCATAACCACGAGATGGCTGCTGTGCAAAATTTTAAAGTCTCGTTTTTACTTCTTGTGTCCTAATCATGCGATTGAAGTTGAATACTACACGTACACAATAATCTTCATGTAACAGTTCATAACTCTAAGAAAATAAGAAAACCTTAATGACTAATAAAGATAGTTGAATATTCAAGAATATGTATAGTAGGCCCACACGAATATCTTTGCGAAAATGACTACGATGATGTAGTTGAGACGTGTATTTTGAACTTGTGAAAATAAATTTATTTATAAATTACTAATATAAATGAATACATAAGCAAACACGGATATTTTTGCTGTCTAATTTTTCGTCAACTGATATCGCAGTCAACTGAATAATTATAAAAATACAACCTTTATTTATTTACATAGTTTATGCCCACATTGGAGCACTTAAATCAAACCAAATACCGTACTTTGAAATCCTCTACGATTTGACGGGGAATTTAGCAGTTATCATCCTCCTCTCCTAAAACCCGGCCCACCTTTCCTTATCAGTTATGACATATTGCTATCGTTGATTCATTTTTAGTGTAAGGCTTATATGTTTGTTTTTCAGAATCATTCTTTCTTCTCTATTTTCGATTTGTTGCATTGTAATATTCAACTCATCTAAATCATTTTGAACTCCTTTGAACCAATTATGTTTCGGTTTATTTTTCCAAAAGTAGGTAAATAGTTCTTTTAATAGTCTATTGTCATGCAATATCAAAAAAAAAAAATCTCAGTGTTTATTATTTAATCACTTTACATAGTTATTGTTGTTATAAGGGGCGGAAATACGAGGTCATCTGCCCACCTAATTGAATCAATATCCCTTTAGACAAGTCAATTAGGCAACAATCTCCATTGTGCATCCGCCTGCTTAGTATTTTTATTAATGATTGTTCTAATAATTCTTCTGTCAAGCCGCTGCGTTTATCGATGATTTTGTGTTTTATTTAAATAGTGTTTCACAAGTGTGAAGTCACTTCAGGTTAAACGAGGGAAGAGTAATATTGAATTTTATCGTATATTGGCTTTCACGGCCGGTGAATTAAAACTCAGCAATTCTTCCAGGTTTGTGCCGTGTCTTGTGTGGGGTTTCGCCTAGGACACTAAGGTGGCTCATCGGCGGGCTCTTGGTGTCCCCGCCCGGACCCCCACAGGAGTGACGAACTGCGCCCCTCCTCCCTTTATATTAGGCGCAACTGCATCACTTGACTGCGAGAACTAAACGCTCAAGCAGCCTTAAACTCCCTATGAAGGCTTCCAAAAAGTTGGTATATTGGCTTTTACGGCCGGTGAATTAACTCAGCAATTCTTCTAGGTTTGTGCCGTGTCTTGTGTGGGGTTTCGCCTAGGACACTAAGGTGGCTCATCGGCGGGCTCTTGGTGCCCCGCCCGGACCCCCACAGGAGTGACGAACTGCGCGCCACCTCCCTTTATATTAGGTGCAACTGCACCACTTGACTGCGAGAACTACAAGCTCAAGCAGCCTTAACCTCCCTATGAAGGCTTCCAAAAACATGGTATATTGGCTTTCACGGCCGGTGAATTATAACTCAGCAATTCTTCTAGGTTTGTGCCGTGTCTTGTGTGGGGTTTCGCCTAGGACACCAAGCTGGCTCATCGGCGGGCTCTTGGTGTCCCCGCCCGGACCCCCACAGGAGTGACGAACAGCGCGCCACCTTACTTTATATCAGGTGCAACTGCACCACTTGACTGCGAGAACTAAAAGCTCAAGCAGCCTCAACCTCCCTATGAAGGCTTCCAAAAAGATGGTATATTGGCTTTCACGGCCGGTGAATTAAAACTCACCAATTCTTCTAGGTTTGTGCCGTGTCTTGTGTGCGGTTTTGCCTAGGACACCAAGTTGGCTCATCGGCGGGCTCTTGGTGTCCCCGCCCGGACCCCCACAGGAGTGGCGAACTGCGCGCCACCTCCCTTTATATTAGGTGCAACTGCACCACTTGACTACGAGAACTAAAAGCTCAAGCAGCCTTAACCTCCCTATGAAGGCTTCCAAAAAGTTGGTATATTGGCTTTCACGGCCGGTGAATTAAAACTCAGCAATTCTTCTAGGTTTGTGCCGTGTCTTGTGTGGGGATTCGCCTAGGACACCAAGCTGGCTCATCGGCGGGCACTTGGTGTCCCCGCCCGGACCCCCACAGGTGTGACGAACAGCGCGCCACCTTCCTTTATATTAGGTGCAACTGCACCACTTGACTGCGAGAACTAAAAGCTCAAGCAGCCTTAACCTCCCTATGAAGGCTTCCAAAAGATGGTATATTGGCTTTCACGGCCGGTGAATTAAAACTCAGCAATTCTTCTAGGTTTGTGCCGTGTCTTGTGTGGGGTTTCGCCTAGGACACCAAGCAGGCTCATCGGCTAGCTGTTGGTGTCCCCGCCCGGAACCCCCAGGAGTGACAAACTGCGCGCAACCTCCCTTTATATTAGGTGCAACTGCACCACTCGACTGCGAGAACTGAAAGCTCAAGCAGCCTTAACCTCCCTATGAAGGCTTCCAAAGAGATGGTATATTGTCTTTTACGGCCGGTGAATTAAAACTTCGGGCGGGGGCACCAAGAGCCCGCCGATGAGCCACCTTGGTGTCCTAGGCGAAACCCCACACATGACACGTCACAAACCTAGAAGAATTTCTGAGTTTTAATTCACCGGCCGTGAAAGCCAATATACCATCTTTTTGGAAGCCTTCATACTGAGATTAAGGCTGCTTGAACTTTTAGTTCTCGCAGTCTAAAGGTGCAGTTGCTCCTAATACAAAGGGAGGTGGCGCGCAGTTCGTCACTCCTGTGGGGGTCAGGGCGGGGACACCAAGAGCCCGCCGATGAGCCAGCTTGGTGTCCTATACGAAACCCCACACAAGACACGGCTCAAACCTAGAAGAATTGCTGAGTTATAATTAACCGGCCGTGAAAGCCAATATACCATCTTTTTGGAAGCCTTCATAGGGAGGTTAAGGCTGCTTGAGCTTGTAGTTCTCGCAGTCAAGTGGTGCAGTTGCACCTAATATAAAGGGAGGTGGCGCGCAGTTCGTCACTCCTGTGGGGGTCCGGGCGCGGACACCAAGAGCCCGCCCATGAGCCAACTTCGTGTCCTAGGCGAAACCCCACTCTAGACACGGCACAAACCTAGAAGAATTGCTGAGTTTTAATTCATCGGCCGTGAAAGCCAATATACCATCTTTTTGGAAGCCTTCATAGGGAGGGTAAGGCTGCTTGAGCTTTTAGTTCTCGCAGTCAAGTGGTGCAGTTGCACCTAATATAAAGGGAGGTGGCGCGCAGTTCATCACTCCTGTGGGGGTCCGGGCGTGTACACCAAGAGCCCGCCGATGAGCCATCTTGGTGTCCTAGGCGAAACCCCACACAAGACACGGCACAAACCTAGAAGAATTGTTGAGTTTTGGATTTTATCATTTATCGAAAGAGATTTCTTCTTGTATGTTGGCGAAGTAATTTGTTGTGATTTTATGATTTTAATGTTCAACACTCTATTGGTGGTTTTTCATTGGCGTTCCAAGTATGAATTTCACCAAGATATTTAAATTTATTTACAATTTTAGTTTGTTATTTTTTAATAGCTGGTGCTGGAACTCTGAAGGTTGACATTATTTCTGTTATCTCATATGAAATTTGTAATCCAACTTTTTTGCTATTTCAATTTGAAATTTAGCTTCTTTTATATCATTTGCATGTATTGCAAGATCATCTGCGAATGCTTAGCAATTTAGTTTTTTATCTTTGCCAATCTTGATGTGTGGTTGACATATCTTAGTCCATTCTTGCACATTTTATTCCAACACACAATTAAACAATAGTGATGAGTTCATCTCTGTGTCGAAGTCCTGTTTTAATTTC
Source organism: Meconema thalassinum (assembly GCA_946902985.2). Taxonomy (NCBI): domain Eukaryota; kingdom Metazoa; phylum Arthropoda; class Insecta; order Orthoptera; family Tettigoniidae; genus Meconema; species Meconema thalassinum. The sequence continues at coordinate 153,493,696 of OX336397.1, forward strand.
AAATGATTCAGAGAATTCATTTCTGAATCTAACTTGAGATTTAGTATTTTTAAGGGTGAATCCAATAACTGTAATAAGTTTATGATGTAAACCAAATTCCTTACGGATATTCAATAATGACTCACGTTGGAAACTATCACAAGCGTTTTTAAAATCAACAAAAGTGATTACTAAATGTTTGTTTCTAACTCTATAATGTTTCATAATCCACCCTAAACTGATAATTTGTTCTGGACAAATCCTTCCTGGACGAAATGCTCCTTGATATTGTCCGAGTTCGCAGTATATGTAATCTTAGAGGATCTCTTGTAAGTGATATCCAGCAGAAATATCCCCCGATATTAATTGTTGGGATCTTATCTTATCACTATTTTTATGTAATGGGTGTATTATCGCCACGTTCCATTCTCGGGCATTGTTTCAGTATTCCAAATATCTATGAGGTATTTATGTCAATTCCAAATGGTTTGTTCATTTTGCATTCTTCCATATTTCCGCAACTAGTTGATTCTCTCGTGCTGCCTTGTAATTTTAAGCGAATCAAATTCTCTTATCACTTCATTGTAATTTGGTGGTATAACATTTTCTAAAGGTGTTTTATTTTTTGTATGAAGGTGTTGGTTCTTCACTATGAAGCAAATCCTTGAAGTATTTAGCTAAAATATCAGCATCTTATAATTATTTTTACTATTATGAGCCAGTTTTCCATTTGCATTTGTAAATTCGATCTTAATTATATTTTGGAAGCAACCTTCTTTTGATACGCTTTTCGTAGGGTTTATAATATATATTTACAATATATTATCCTATAGTAATGTTGATAAAGATATCCGTAATCCTTAAATTTGTATCAATATTCAAACAAGATGTTCAGCAAAGAACATATAGCCTACTTTCTCCTAAATGCATGGGTATTGTTATAACTCTTTGCCCTTTTCAAGGAGTATAATTAAATATTGGTTGTAGTAGCTTGTTGAAATATAACGTGCTTTACGGATATTAACCATGAATATGAGGTGCCCTTTGCTAGTGCTACCTCTGTACAAAATTTCATTCAATTCGCTTTCAACGTGTTTGAATTGATATGGTGAATCGATTTGCAACCGCTATCTGCAAACTATTGGGCTGATGACCTTGTAGTTCAGTCGAAAAACGCTTCTCACCTAAAGGTGTGTTGTTGCAAAATTTGGTAGAGATCAGATGATTAGTTAGTCATAATTTGATTTAAGCTCTGAACATTTGGATGGCTGCCATTACGTTTCCGTCAAGATTGTGGCAATATAAAGCATGACACTGAGGTGCCCTTTGCTAGTGCTACCACTGTACCATATTCCGTTCAATTCGGTTTCACCGTGTTTGAATTGATAGGGGGAATCGACTCGCACACATACATGGCCGCCATCTAAAAATATATTGGGCTGATGATCGTGTAGTTTGGTCGAAATACGTTTCCCACATAAAGGTATGTTGTTGCAAAATTTGGTAGATATCAGATTATTAGTTTCGTCGTAATTTGATTTAATCTTTTAATATTTCGGTGCCGCCATTACGTTTCCGTCAAGATGGTGGCGATATAAAACAAGACACTGAGGTGCTACCTCTGTACCAAATTTCGTTCAATTAGGTTTCACCTTGTTTGAATAGATAGGGGGAATATGGCCGCCATCCGCAAATTATTGGGCTTATGACCTTGTAGTTTGGTCAGAAGATTCTTCATACATAAAGGTGTATTGTTGCAAAATTTGGTAGATATCAGATTATTAGTTTGTTCGTAATTTGATTTAAGCATTTTACATTCGGGTGGCCACCATTACGTTTTCGTCAAGATGGCGGCGATATAAAACATAACATTGAGGTGCCCTTTGCTAGTACTACCTCTGTACCAAAATTCATTCAATTCGGTTTCTCCGTGATTGAATTGATAGGGGGAATCAATTTGCACACATACATGGCCGCCATCTGCACACTATTGGGCAGATGACCTTGTAGTTTAGTTAAACGACGGTCGCCATATAAATATTTATTGTTGCAAAATTTGGTAGAGATCGGATGATATGGTTAGTCGTAATTTGATTTAAGCTTTGAAGATTTGGGTGGCCACCATTACGTTTCCGTCAAGATGGCGACGATATAAAACATGGCACTGCGATGCCCTTTGCTAGTGCTACCTCTATACCAAATTTCGTTCAATTCGGTTTCACCGTGTTCGAATTGATAGGGAGGGGGGCAGTCATTCAGAGTACACACACTCTCATACACACACACACAGACACACAATGTTTGACCCTGCGTAGATTTCATAAGTCTACTCTCATTTTTTGCAAAAATCGAAAGTAGGCTAACAAGGTTGATTATAATTTATAAGTCTGTTAGAGTATTTTATTTCATTTTTATAGGATACTAGCTGTAACCGGCATGCGTTGCAACGCCAATCAAAGAAAGTGTTGGCGTTGTAACTTTGTTTGTTGAAGTGCTTTTGGATTCCCAATTTTATCTTTTTTTCCGTTAACCACCTCTAACTATTGTAAAATTGAGTTACCTTCTCAAAAAACATCATGGGAAGGTGCTCAACAACTCAGCAAAGTTTCATTGCAATGAAATGAATGGCATTTGAACGCATACGGGACTTTGTTGAAACGATTCGACCGCCGTCACATGTTTGTTGAATATACTCGTACGAAAGCTATTGTAAAATGGATTTACTAATTCGAAAACCTTCCCTGGCTTGTACACAACAACTCATCAAAGTTTCATCGCAATCGGATGAATGGCATATGAACGCATACGGGATTTTGTTTAAACGATTCGCGCGCCGTCATTCATTTGTTGAATCTACTTGTGCGCCGCCCATTCAAAAACGGATTTACTAATTCATACACCTTCGCAGGACTGTACTCAACTCACCAAAGTTTTATCACTATCGGATAAATGGTATATGAACGCATACGGGACTTGGCTGAAACGATTCAAGCGCTGTCGCTCATTAGATGAATCTACTCGTGTGCTACCAATTGTAAAATGGATTTACTAAATCAAAAATCTTCGCAGGAGTGGAAACAACATTTCACCAAATGTCATTGCAATCGCATGAATGGTATATGAACGCCTACGGATTTTTTTAAACGATACGCGCGCCATTACTCACTTGTTGAATCTACTCGTGCGCTACCTATTGTAAAAATGATTTACTAAGTCCGAAACCGTTCATGGGGTGTGCACAACAATTCACCAAAGTTTCATAGGAATCGCATGAATGGTATATGAACGCATACGGGACTTTGTTTAAACGATTCATGTGACGTCGCTCATTTGTTGAATCTTATTGTGCGATACCTATTGTAAAGTGGATTTACTAAGCCAGAAACCTTCCATGAAGTGTACACAACACCTCACCCAAGTTTCATCGCTATCGGACGCATGGTGTATGAACGCATACGGGACTTTGTCGAAACGCTTCGCGCGTCTTCGCTCACTTGTTGAATCTACTTGTGCGCTACTTATTGTAAAATGGATTTACTAAGCCTGAAACTTTCCCTGGAGTGTACACAACAACTCACCCAAGTTTAGTCACTATCGGACGAATGGTATATGAACGCATACGGGACTATGTTGAAAAACTTCGCGCGTCGTCGCTCATTTGTTTAATCTACTTGTGGGATACCTATTGTAAAGTGGATTTACTAAGCCAGAAACCTTTCCTGAAGTGTACACAACATCTCACCCAAGTTTCATCGCTATCAGACGAATAGTATATGATCGCATACGGGACTTTGTTGATACGCTTCACGCGTCGTCGCTCATTTGTTGTATCTACTCGTGCGCTACCAATTATAACATGGATTTACTAAGCTGGAAACCTTGCCTGTAATTTACACAACCTCTCACTCAAGTTTCATCGCTATCGGACGAATGGTATGTGAACGCATACAGGACTTTGTTGAAACGCTTCGCCCGTCGTCGCTCATTTGCTGAATCTACTTGTGCACTGCCTATTGTGAAGTGGATTTACAGAACGAGAAACCATACCTGAAGTGTACAAATCATCTCACCCAAGTTTCATCGCAATGGGATGAATGGTATATGAACGCATGTGGGACTTTCTTGAAACAAACGCACGCCATTTTGTTGAAGCTACTCGCCCGCCATCTATTGTAAATTGGATTTACTACGCCTATAACTTTTTCGGGACTGTGCACAACAACTCACCATTATTTGATCGCAATCGGATGAATTGTATATGAACGCATCGCCAACACACATTTGTTTGAACTACTCGCGCGCTATCTATTGTTCATTGGATTATTTATGCCTATAATGATTTCGGAAGTGTGCACAACAAATCGCCAAAATTTGATCGCAATCGGATGAATGGTTTATGAACGCATAATAGAAGAACAAACGAACATCCTGTTTTTAAGATCATGTAAGCTGATGATTAACAATCTCTAAGCATTTCTTCTTCTGCGTCGTCAAAGGGTCTCTTTTAGGACCACGCGGAACTTAATACAAAATTAAATGTTGTTCTTGGCTGTCACACCAGGGGTCCGGATTCGATTCCCGGCTCTCCCAAAAAAATTCAAATCTGGTAGGGGGAAAAGTAGGGAGGAGAGTCTGCCCCAAAGTGATTTGGAAGAGGAGCAGGGGAAAAATTACCCGTAAACCTCGGAATCGTCAACTTCCGATCTTGCTAGCCGTAAAGATGTAGCTTTATCCAGAACGCTTTACAGTAGGCAGGAGATACCGTGAAAACAGATATGGGGAGATCTGATGGTATCAGGCTAATAAAGAACGAGGAAAATGAAAGGCACGAATCCCCCAATACCGTCGGGGTCGGAAGGGAACAAGTCTTCACCAAGGGAGGTTGACGGGAAAGATAAAAGAGAGGAGAATTGAATCAATATCACAAAGATTACCATCACAAAGAAAAAAATACACGCAAATGAGAAAGCTCATTCCACGCAGTGCTGCCCAAAGTACCAGAATGGAATCAATATCACAAAGATTACCATCACAAACCAAAATATACACAAAACGCAAGCACTAACATGGTGCACAACCAGACTTCAATTAATAGCTCTTAAGTGCCAGAGCTTCAGTGATCTCTGTGTCCTACCAGGACAATGCCCACTGCCAGACAATTAATCTGGATATTCGTTCTAGACCATTGCACGACCTTTCTTACACTATATACGTTCCAATTTTAATTTTAGGTTTACTAAACAAAAAATATGATTTTATTGCTTTATAAGAAGTCCACAAATTTCCTGTATACCGCATTTTCACATTAAATACACCGCGTTTGTTGCGCCTCGCTACTGGTGTTGGCTCTGGAAGTGCCCAGAGGTCACCGTTCAGCAGATGTAAATTTGTATCCGGAGTTTAAACTACACGGATGTAGCGGGGAATGAGGGGATATGTGTTAACCATAACAGAAGGGGAGACACATCCTGTCCTGGCGGAAAGAACTGCGCATGCTCCGTTTTATTTGCCATCTCCTTATCTCACAACTGAAGACTTAGTTTAGTCATAACCTCATAACCACCTTAAATATGTTATTAAATTCCAGTATGGCCACCACATTTGGTGTGGCCAATTTACAACATTAAACTCCAAATAGTCATCAAACACATCCATGTAACTAGTAGCCCAAAACAGCCAAAATAATTAAGCCCTCCCTACCTACAAACATTTTGCATACAATCATTCGTCCATTCCTCGTCATAGCCACGAGGAAAGGCTTCAGAGACTCTTTCCAACCGGGGGGGGGGGGGGGGGGAGGAGGTAGGTTTTAACCCTCCAAAGTTGCAACCTTGCTATTTCAGCCGTGGTTCTATGTTCCTCGTCCCTGACTTCAGTCGCTGCTGGTGGGGTTCATGCCTATACAGAGGGTGGGTTCTTTCTTGCTCCACTGTCTTTCATTCCTTGATCGCAGCTATTTCCCTTTAAACAAGAGGTGGTGCTATTCCTGCGAGGTGGTAAAGCCATTCAACTGGAGTGGATTTCAAGGGACCTCTTAAAATTCTGCAGGTGTCATTGAAAGCTACATCAACCAGTTTGGCATGTATTGAAATATACCAAACGCCACAGGCTTACTCTGCCGCAGAAAAGCATAGAGCCATTCCAGAACCTCAGAAATGACAGCCATGATTGCTAGCCACTGAGGCACGAGCCACCGCAAAATAAGTATGGCAGTTGTACGTAAATCTTTATCATATTGTATTTGTGTGTGTTAATTTGTCTGATAGCCTGTGTTTGTGTGGTGTCAGTAGTATTTTGTATGGTTGTAGTTATTGTGGTCCAGAAATGAGCAGATACAATATATAACCATTCCGGCATTTGCCTACCAAACATCACACTGAGGATGGCCGCTGTCAGTGCCAGAATTGAAATCTTGAATCTCTGGGACAGTTGTTTACGTTAAGGAACGAAAATAATAATAATAATAATAATAATAATCATACCTCTTATTATTACCATTTCAATGGGGTGGGAGATGGGTTTCAATTTTTTTTCTTCCCTGTGAAGGGGGATTTTACGGGCGGATACCCATACTGATCCCTACCACAGGATATCAATTAATAAGAGATCAAATATTGGAAGGAGAATGAAAATAGGCAAGGTATTGGAAAAAAAGGGGCAGTGACCTATTAAAAAGTACCTACCTGGCATTTCCTTGGGATTGAAAATGGTGGTCATCGAGCCCACGTGTTTCAAAGCCCGAAGAAAACTGGGCCCCAGTGATAATAATAGTAGTAATAATAATAATAATAATAATAATAATAATAATAATTGGGCCAACATTTATTTATTTATTTATCTATAGATTTCTTCCCTCCTCCTTCCTTCCTTCCTTTATCTATTTATTTATTTATTTATTTATTTATTTATTTAAGAATAATTTACTTTTTAATGTGTAGTCAATTGGACTGTGGTGCTCGTTGGTTCCTGATTTCTTTCATCGGCACTGTAGGATCTCAGCGGGCAATCCTGAATGATATGGCTCACGTTTTGCCAATCAGCGCTACAGTCGCAGTAAGAAGGTTATTGGGAAGATCTCACATGCACCCGATCCGTCTAGGTGGCCTTCCATTGCTGCTTGGCATTTCACAACACTGTTTCCATTCATCTGACTATCTCTCAGGAATGGACACCAGTATGAGAACAGCCCTAAATCAGCTAACAAAACTGCAGTGTTAACTCAGTTACATTTCACTGATTAACCTAAGTACAAATAAAGCTCACCAAGTAAACAAGAAATTTGAAAAGTACCAGTTAAAAAGAAAACAGTCGTAGAAGTTGATCTCTTCAATAGCTCAGTACGATGGATGTTAACGATGGACGTGGTGGTGCAGTGGTCAAGCTGCTTGCCTCCCACCAAAGTAGGTCAGGTTTGATTCTACGTCAATGCATGTGAAATATCACGTCCTGTGGTTCGAATTCCACACAAAATAAGGTCCCGTGGCTCCTGATGGCAAGAGCTTCCTACATTTTCTTTCACACACACATAGAAATTACTAACAATAGACGCAGCACTTTAGAAGTGCAATAGATTAAAGGAATAAAAAATAAGATTGGTTAATAATCCGACTTGTTACAACTTTTAATTAAAAACCCCCGTGGCCTCATAATTGTAAATACTATGGAACATAAGTGTTATATACATATCCACTGAGTGAGCAGGACCTGATGATGTTCGCTTGCCGAACGAAACTAGTCATCCAATTCAGCCCCCATTTTGTGTGAGAAGTGATTTATAAAGAGTACAAGTAACTCAAGTAATATATTTATGGCGCAAGGAACTTAATTTTATATCCGAGCGTGTTGACCGACTGAAAAGCATTTAATAATAGATTACTTTGGCAACACTGAAAAATGGGCCCTTTAAACATACACACCCAAGTACACGAGGCTTAATCTCGAAAAGTACCTAAATAAATCAACAATAAACTATTTATCAAACTGGGAACAGTATTCAGCTATAGAAGAGGGTATTGGTGCTGGACGCAAGTGGTAGCATAAAGGTTCCGTGTCTTGAGTTTGTCAGCAATCTTTCTTAGATGATAGCATTCTGTCAAGAGTTACACCCAGTGTAAACAGTACATACTGCTATAGCTCGGTGGATCAGGGTAGTTCGATTCCCAGCGGCTCTCGTAAAAGATCTCTCGTATCACACTTGATGATTACAATGCATGATTGGTTAAATCTCAGCCACAGGCTACACAACACAGTTCCGGTTTCGCTGCGTTGAAATTGGAGAGTTGATCGCCTAGCTCCAAAGATCTTCACCAGGTAGCGTCGGCCATACAATAATAATAATAATAATAATAATGAGATATGCAGCCCACTTTCTCCTAAATGTATGGGTATAGTTATAACTCTTTGTCCTTATCAAGCAGTAGGCCTATAATATTTTACATACTTTGTACCCTGCCCATTCATTGGACAAAATTCGTGTACACCGACTTTACAATCCGTATACTCGTAACGAAATCCCGGTACATTACTGTACATTATGTTCTGCCAACACTTTGATATGCAAATCTCCTTAAGAGAATAATTATTTCTAATAACCTTCAATCTTAGCATACTACAGCGACCTAGACCTTATTGACTTCTGCCATTTCACAGCAAAAACGAAAACATAACATATATCGCAAGAGAAATGGCACTTAGAAAGCAGAATGGATAAATAATCCAACGGCTTGACGAAAAAGCGCTGTCAATTCACAAACGATAACTAATGGTCATGTGATAGTACCGTACCTAACTGACAATCAGTTGAAGATGCACTGAAATGAGCTATGGTAGCCCACAATTTCTTTTAACAACATTTCATTTTTAGCCTACTTTCGATTTTTGCAAAAAATGAAAGTAGACTTATGAGATCAACACAGGGCGAAAAAAAGTGTGTCTGTCTGTGTGTGTGTATGTGTGTGTGTGAGAGTCTGTTTGTGTGTGTGTGTGAGTGTGTGTACTCTGAATGTCTGTCCCCCCCATATCAATTGGAACACGGTGAACGCGAATTGATCGAAATTTGGTACAAAGTTAGCACTAGCAAAGGACACCTCAGTGTCATGTTTTATATCGCCGCCATCTTGACGGAAACGTAATGGCGGCCACACAAATGTTCAAAGCTTAAATGAAATTACGACTAACATAATCATCCTATCTCTACCAAATTTTGCAACAACATACCTTTATGGCGGGAGCATCCTTTGACCAATCTAATAAGTAATTAGGCTAGTAGTTTGCGAATGGCGGCCATCTTTGTGTCAAAATCGATTCCCCCTATTAATTTGAACACGGTGAAACCGAATGGAGCGAAATTTGGTACAGATGTAGCACTAGCAAAGGGCACCTCAGTGTAATGTTTTATATCGCCGCTATCTTGACGGAAACGTAATGGCGGCCACACAAATGTTCAATGCTTAAATCAAATTACGATTAACCTAATCATCCGATCTCTACCAAATTTTGCAACAACATACCTTTATGGAGGGAGCATCCTTTCACCAAACGAATGGGTAATTAGCCTAATATTTTGCGGATGGCGGCCATCTTTGTGTGAAAATCGATTCCCCCTATCAATTCGAACGCGGTGAAACCGAATGGAACGAAATTTGGAACAGAGGTAGCAATAGCAAAGGGCACCTCAGTGTCATGTTTTATATCACCGCCATCTTGACGGAAACGTAATCGCGGCCACCCAAATGTTAAAAGCTAAAATGTAATTACGACCAACCTAATAATCTAGTCTGTATTAAATTTTGCAACAACATATCTTTATATGGGAATCATATTCTGACTAAACTGCAAGATCATCAGCCCAATAGTTTGCAGATGGTGGCCAAGTACGAGTGCAAATCGATTCCCCCTATCAATTCCAACCCGGTGAAACCGAATTGAACGAAATTTGGTACAGAGGTAGCACTAGCAAAGGGCACCTCAGTGCCATGTTTTATATCGCCGCCATCTTGACCGAAACGGAATGACGGCCACCCAAATTTTAAAAGCTTAAATCAAATTACGACCATCCTATTAATTTGATCTCTACCAGATTTTGCAACAACATGCCTTTTTGTTGAAAGCATCTTATGACTGACTACAAGGTCATCAGCTCAATAGTTTGCAAATAGCGGCTATGTATGTGTGCAAATCCATTCCCCATATCAATTCAAACACGGTGAAACCGAATTGAATCAAGTTCTTTACCGAGGTAGCACTAGCAAAGGGCACCTCATATTCATGTTTAATATCCCTAAAGCACGTTGTATTTCAACAAGCTACTACAACCAACATTCAATTATACTCCTTGGAAAGGACAAAGAGTTATAACAATACCCATGCATTTAGGAGAAAGTAGGCTATATGTTCTTTACTGAACATCTTGTTATTCATGAGCATACATGTACTAATACATGCATTCCCATTGTTACATAAATCCATTATCGTAATATTTTCAACAGTGGATCATTAGTGTCAAAATACATCTGTTGGCAGCAATGGTATGATCAAGTGTTGACAAATCACAACCGTTCGCTAATCATTTTAGATATTGCTCTAGTCTAATACATGTGCTGCCGTCTGTGGAGGAACGCAAAAAGGTCTAAGCTTCACTTACTAATGTTGTTGTTCCATGACGTCAACATTCACGTTCGCCAACTTGTTTATATTACCGATATGTAATACCGTTCTGCTGATGTCATTTATGAGCTTCGTTTAAATCTAAACAAACGTCGTGACCAGGCTTGTAGTCCATGGAATTTATTATAAGATCTGCTCCAGGAAAGAATTACATGGTCCGGATGAATATGGCATATGTGTGAATGTATGACTGAATTGCGTGTTGTTCTTTCCGTTGCCATTAATAATGTATTGAACATATTGTACGTCTATACCTGCTCCTAGCGGAGAATTTTTGACTCCGCCTATTCGCGAAATGGTTTGTATAGAACAGGCAGTATAAGATAATCGAGACGGCGGTGGTTGGCACACTCAGGTGAGTTATTTTAATCTCTATGTCACCCCAACACAATATACTTTTAAAAATATTTCGTCTGGTTGCTGGTAAAAGTCTGTCGTGCAGATTCGGAGGCGAGCGTCACTTAAAATAAATATATATACTATATTCTATTGCAAAATGCTCAATACAACGCTTAATTTTATAACGTCTGAGTGATAAGAAATCAATAATTATAAACAATTGTAGCAAACAACAACAACAACAACTACTACTTTGATAGATTTGGAACCCCGGCAGACCAGGTAAGAGACGAACACTTTACCACACAGCCAAAAATGCATACTGAAAGTTATAGTTGTCAATCAACTTAAATACAACGACAATGATTTGGACTAAACTATTTCTTCAGCGGAGTATATATACATTGAAAACAATTTCATATAAAGTTTATATTATTTCTATCAGTCGGCTACATTGCATTCAGCATACTCAAACTATTGAAATATAAGTCAGGGAAGAGAGATCAACTGCCTTCTTGTCTTGGAACCGACACGGCTCCACTTTTCTAAGTCACTCATACAGTATAATATTAAAATATTGAATTGTAATATTCAACGGGTCACGTCATTTAGGATAGCTTAAACCACCATTGGCTGATAATCGGAATTGGGGGGTCCTAAGTTGTGGATTGTAATGATTGCATAATTTACAAGGCCGCCCTCCTAAACTGGTACGGCTGATGACCTTTTAATATAGGCGTAAGACGCATCCCATATGAAGGTATGAGATTACTAAATTTGGTAGAGATCCGATGATTAATTTAGTCGTAATTTAATTTTAAGTTTTCAATATTTGGGTGGCCGCCATTAAATCTTGGTAAAGATTGCGGCGATGCTAGTACTACCTTTGTACCAAATTTCGTTCAATTTAGTTCCGTTGTGATTGAATTGATAGTGAGGGGGGGGGGGGCAGATATAGGCTATGAACTCACACAAGGACAGACCGACACCTTTGGCCCGTGTAGATCTCATAAGTCTACGTTCATCTTTTGCAAATTCGAAAGTAGGCTAATACAAATAATCCCTATATATTATTTCCTATTTTACGGGATCAGAGATCGGAGAAAGGGTGAGGAGAAACATTTCAAGGGAACTGACGGAGGGATTTGAACCTTTGGCCTTGCACGTTAACGCACGTATCCGTTCTGGTCAATGATGACAGTAATATTATTGTTATGTTGAACAGTCTGAATGTAAGAAAGTATTTCGTATTTTGAATTGTATTTTAAAATACTACCGGTATTTTGTATTTTTCGGAAAATTTTAAGTGTACCGTACCGGTATTTTGTATCTAAATTACATTTTGGTAGTATTTTTCCCAACACTGTGAAGTCTGAACTAGTGTGTGTATTTGTAATTGAGGTAGGATTACGGCAGGAAGCGGCCGTGGCTTTCGGTTAGGCACTACCCCAGCATTGGTATTGAGTAGGAGTCGGAAACCACTTCCAGGGTGGGTAAGTTCTTCCTCATTATCCCTCAGACCAGGATGTAGCCTATTGTCTTATGGCTGAGCTGGGAATCGAACCTGGGCCTTCGCGGTGACAGTCAATAAGTTTGCCACTACGCAACTAGACGGCAGAATACTTTCTAGTTTAATGATCAATTTACCGGTACGGTATCTAATCTTCCAGGTACCGGTATGGCTGGGCATCTTATATTCCATTTTCCTGAGGGAAAGTAAAGAAAAGGGTAAGGTAATTGGGGCAGGCAGTTTACAGGAAAGAAGATGCCAATTAAGGGATAAAGTTATAATGTGGTATTTAGGTGGCACTAAGACGGAAGTACAGTAAGTTGCAATGAAAATCAACAGTTCAGGGCATTTCCATGGCTGTTCAGTGAGAATAAATGGCTCAAAACGCACAGAGGGGTTGTATCCGACTTGGCTGCAGAATCACTTGGAATATATAATAATACCGGTACTAAATCTGTGTTGTGTTAGAAAAACATGCGAGTCTTCAAGTTCCTTTAAACCGTGCCTATCAGCCTAAGGTACCCTATTTATCAGCAGGACGAAGTTGCAAGCAATATCGTTACCGAGTTATTAGTGTCTTCCATGAAGGCTAACTCGCGGCAAGATATTAAGAACGGAGAATTTTGAGTTCAATGTAGGGATATATGAAGTACGGTACGGTAAGATTTAAAGATGTAAATAAATTTAATAATGAAGATCATTCTTACAACCTGAGTTCTGCTTGGACATGTTCGTGCTCTGAGCAGATTATTTTAATATTGTTTTAATGTCGAGGATACACAGATTTAAATGTGTAATTAGAAACTTCTATATGTCGGTAATTATGCAAGTTACCCGTTGATAGTATTTATAAGTTCTTCCAGTCCCTTCCGTTTAAAGCTGGATCTTTGAGGGAGATCTGTAGTGCAGTGGCGGATCCAGGCCTTGCGGGGCCCTGGGCGATAGGAAAAGGTGGGGCCCAAAACAATAGGAAATTTACAAAAAATCAAATCAAATGGAAAATGGTTATGTAATAATAATAAAATCGAGAATAGTTACAATATTTTGAATACACTACAGTACATTTTTTTAATAACATGAAAGAAACCTTTAAGTCCCCTTGAAGAAGATTATGTAAACTATGAAATATTAAAATAATACTTTGCGACTTTCTTCCCGGCTGAAGTCTTATCATTTCACTGAAATCTAAACTTGCTAAATGGTCACGGGAGGTCATAGCTGCACTGAAAAAAGAATATGAATCATAAATTAGTTTGAAAAGTATAATTAATTGCTAAATTAAATTTAAAACAATCCATGGCGCGGGGCCCTGGACGATCGCCCTCCTCGCCCTACCCTAGATCCGCCGCTGCTGTAGTGTTTGCTTTGAAGTGGGTTTCTTGTAACACGAGGTGGAAGTATTTGTACTTTCTGAAACTCTTTGTATCCAGTTACTGCCAATTTCTTAGTACGTGTGGTGTGACTTGAGTTTGTGAAGTATTTTAGCGTAATATATTCTTCCCGCCCCAGCATATTGTGCTCAGGTTTGTGACTAGGCTACTTAGGAACAAAGAAACCAATGAAGGACGTGGCACCGGTAATTCCTCATTCTATTGCAAAGATAGACATTAATATATTACCGGTACTTTATATTATACCCTAACTTATATCTTATAATGTTAGCGCCACAGTCGAATAAGTTTTACCGTTGAACTCTCCTTCTCACTGTGCACCTGGGGTGTTATATTCTTACTTGAAATCTGAGTTCTGAAATTACCTCATTTGATGTGTTGTATATGATAATGATTTGTCGTAATGGTATTAGTACGGCCTCATATAAATCTGATGCGCACTTTGTGTGTTCTAGTTTGCTGAGAAATATGGAGCAACAACCCCTCATTAAGAGTGAGCCAGAATGGCAGACTGATACTGATGATTTCCTCAATAGTGTAAGTTGTATTTATAACGTATATCATATAACGAGCAATCTTAGTGATGTGCATGACAAGCAAGATTTAGGGACTTAATGCCTGCTACCAAATACTGTAGTAGGCTAACTAGGATGTTTCTAACAGTGGCTTATTGATTGGTAATGCAAGTTTACTTTGTTGGCTCCCTTGATCCTATTGTACATGAAGTCGATACTACACACTGTCCTAACAGTAACTAATTTATTGGCAATGCATTTTTATTCTGTAGGCATCCTGGACCCCATTGTAGGAGAAGTGTACACTGAACGCTGTGCTTACAGTGGCTAATTTATTGGCAATACAAGTTCACTCTGTTGGCACCCTGGACATTATTGTAGGAGATGTCTACACCAGACGTCTGGTAACAGTAGCCAATTTCTTGGCAATGCATGTTCACTCTGTTGGCTTCGTGGACTGTATTGTAAGAGAAATCGACCTACATGCTGTGTTAACAGTAGCTTGTTTATTGGTAATGCAGGTTTACTCTGTAAGAGAAATCTACCTACATGCTGTGTTAACAGTAGCTGATTTATTGGCAATGCAGGTTCACTCTGTTGGCACCATGGACATTATTGTTGGAGAAAACTACTCCACACGCTGGGCTAACAGTAGCAATTTATTTGCAATGCATGTTTACTCTGTTGGCACCCTGGATCCTATTGTACATGATGTCTACACTACATGTTCAGCTAACAGTAGTTAATTTATTGGTAATGCAGGTTCACTCTGTTAGCATCCTGGACCCTATTGCAGGTCAATTCCACACCACGTGCTGTGTTAACAGTAGCTTGTTTATTGGTAATGCAGGTTTACTCTGTTGGCATCCTGGATCCTATTGTCGTTCAAGTCCACACCATGTGCTGTGCTAACAGTAGCTAATTTATTGATAATGCAGGTTTACTCTGTTGGCATCCTGGATCCTACTGTAGGTCAAGTCCACACTACATGCTGTGTAAACAGTAGGTTATTTATTGGTATTGCAGGTTAACTCTGCTGGCACCCTGGTTCCTTTTGTTGGTCAATTCCAGACCACTATGCAAGTTTACACATATTTGTAAACTAAGTCATTTCTTTGCAGAACGATACAGATCATCACACGGACATTAAAATCGAGGAATCTTCTATTCCGGAGATCGTTCCTTGCAAAAAAACAGAAACACCATCTTCAGATCTGAGAGAGGTATCTTCATTCCACTTTACAAGACATCTCCTTAATAGCATTTCGAGATTAAGAGTTGTTTTTCCACAATTGTGTTGATGACAAACCGAAGCGTTTTGCTGTTTGGTTGTGTTTTGTACAGCAAGCCAGTCAATATTGATGGAAGGATGGAAAAATAAACTATCTGTTCCATGCAATACTCCCACCCACGACCGTCAGCTTTGTGCGATGTTGCTCTGATCACTGAGCTTCTGGGGATGCAGTACAATGCCATTTGCAAAAGGTATATTATGTGAAGCTAACATATGTTTGGCACAGTCACATTGTGGACTTAAAGTCTAGGTGAATTAGGATATCTGTATTCCGGTCAGAAATCCATGAATGCTACAGATAGGAGCTGGATTTGACTACCCTCACGAGTGGCCTCTGTTCGTTTTCACTTCACTTAATTGCTGGGATGTTTCTAACGTATGACAGTGGAGTATTGCAAGAACATGTAGTTGACCATAAGCATGAAGGTAATTGACGATGAGAGTTGAAAGTAAAAGAAAGTTCCAAAACCTTATGGATAATGTAATTGCTAATACTTTTATTTGTAAGTACATACTGAAAAAACTTCTTACAGCCATTTACCCTTTTGTCCGGCCCATAGGAGGTGTTGATGAGTCCTGAAATATAGTAAAGGGTTAGTATACGATTATTGCCTCTTGGGAGGAACCGTCTGAGCATTTTCCTTTGTTTGAAGATTCACATAAGAGGGTGTTGAAGAGAATGAATATTTCTCGTACTTTCTAATCTCGCTCGCATGTAAATATCGTTTGTCTTTTGTCAAATGTATAATCTTTGACCTTTTGTTCTTTGCCTTTTGTATGTACTCTGTATCATGTGTCACAGTGTCTTGTTCAATACATCTAAGTCAACATGTGTTCGTGTATTTTAATCCGTTCATCCCGTGTTTAACTGATACAATAGAAACCCATGCATAGCTCAAGTAGTTTCAATACGTTATGGTCCCAGTCATAACGGTGTTCTGTGATCATTTCCTTCAGCGAACTTTAAAGTGAGAAGGCAAAATGAGTAAACATGCTACGAGTCCTTGTGCTTATGGGTTTCCGAAATTGAGTGGTCGGGAGGATTATTCGAACTGGTCTTTTGGATTGTCAAATTATCTCAAAAAGCATGGATTGTGGGCCAGTGTCTGAGGCACAGATGTGTCGGAGGGACATGGTCGGCGTGACGAGGAGCGCTGGCGGATATATGTCTCATGGTGGCTGTTCACAATTATCCCCATGTTCGAGACTGTGCAAAAGCGGAGGATTCCTGGCATGCCATTGAAAAGGCTTTTGAAGATAAAGGGAAGTGGAGGTATATCACGCTGATGCGAAATCTATGCTCGCTCAAGTTATCAGATTTAGATTCCATGGACAAGTATATTGGTGAGGTTATGTAAGTTACACAGTAGATAGCAGCTGTTGATGAGCCTGTCGCTGATAAGTTTGTTGCTGCTATGATACTTCGAGGTCTTTCTAATGAATACGATAACTTAGTTATGACCGTAACCTCAACATCGGAGGAACTACAGTTGGACCGCATCAAGTCTATCTTGTTGGACGAATGCTTTCGCTGAAGTCATGGTGAGAAGTCAGCTGATGGGGCAGCCCTGTACAGCAACACCAAGAAGGAATTCAGGTATGTCAAGAAACCAGAGAGCTCTACCGGTAGTGAAAAAGCGGTTGACAAAAGTTGTTGGAAGTGTTGGATTTGTGGTGAAAAGGGTCACGGAAGAGACACTTGTCCACAGAAGAAAAAAGTTCAAAGTGTACCGAAGTGTCCAAAATCCAGTAAAAGTCTGTTTTGTGCTTTAACTGCTCGTGTACCAAAGAATTGTTTCGTCATTGATTCTGGCTGTAGTGCTCACATGTCTCCTAATGTTAAACTTATGTCAAATTATAAATGCAATAATGATCCTGAAATAATATTGTTTATTGGTAATAATGATAAGTTGTCTGTACAAGGAGTGGGTGACATTGCACTGAATGTAAGCGACAGTATTAATAATCTGTTAGACGTGATGTATGTTCTAGGACTGAGTGTTAACTTGCTGTCGGTAAGTCAGATGATTACAAGGGGTGCTGTTGTTGTGTTTAACAAAAATGGATGTGAAATCTTGGATTCAGAGAATTGCTCAGTGAACGGTAGCGTGCTAGCTACTGGTTCAGTTTTGAATGGTCTGTATTATCTGAATGTTAACCAAGATATGTCTGCCCTTGTTGGTGATGTTTCTGATTACAATTTGTGGCAACAGCGGTTGGGCCACGTTGGACAACAGAAGTTACAGGTCTTAAGTCAAATGTCTGATGTTGTTAAATTTAAGGAAATAACAAAGGAATTGTGTGAACCATGTGTTCTCGGGAAGCAGCAAAGGCAGTCATTTCCAAAGGTAAGTCACTCGAGGAGTGAAAGTTTTTTAGACTTGGTGCACTCTGATCTGTGTGGGCCGCTCCCTGAGACCTGTAATAAAAATAATATCGTATGGCCTCGGGTGCCTGGTGCAAGCTTTGTTAATTGACACCCAGAGGGGAGCTTGGATGTCGAATTTCGTCGTTCCTTTGAACGCTATGAAAGTCAAGGAGGTTAGATATCTAAACTCCTTGACACTACAGCGCTTTCAAGTAGAGAATGGAGGAACTTTGTGTTGGCGGAAAAACCCGAGATTGATTTTGCCATTGAACACGGCCTACTGAATTCAAATAGGTTCTTTAACATGCCAACAACGTATGACATGAGTGTCGTGATTTTTGTCGCCTTTCAAAAATCACTTACCATGGTCAGGAGCGAACCTGCAATCTTGGGGTTGGTAGTCCGACACTATAACCACTCACCCACCGTGGCAAGCCCTGAGACCTGTAATGGTGTTAAATACATGATGACAATAATTGACGATTTTTCCAGGAAGATTTTTGTTTTTAATTTTTTGATACAAAAATCTGAAACCAAGGAGAAAGTCAAGGATTTTGTTGCATATTGTGAATCTCAGAAAGGTAAAACACCAAAGATTTTTAGAACTGACAATGGTAAGGGATTTGTCAATTCCAACCTGAACAAATATTTCAAGGAAAAAGGGATTGTGCAACAGAAAACTGTAAGGTATACAGCGGAACAAAATAGCGTAGCTGAACGTCACAATCGTACCATTATGGAAAGGGTTAGATGCATGTTGTTTACAGCAGGATGTTCTGAAATACTGTGGGCAGAAGCAGCCAATACGGCAGTGTATATTTTGAACAGGAGTCCTCATAGTAAAGTTGATAATGCTATACCAGAGGAATAGTGGACTGGTAAAGCTGTAAGTCATGAGAATATCAAAATATTCGGTTGCGATGCTTATGCCCATGTTCCAAAATAGGTGCGTACTGGCAAATTCGAACCCAGACGCAAATGCTTTGTGTTTGTTGGGTATGATGGGGAAAATAAAGGTTACCGTCTGTTTGATCCCAGTAAACCTAAGGATATATTTGTAGAGCACAGTGTTAAATTTGTAGAGCATGAATTCACCAGATGTGCTGAGAAAAATGTTGAAATGAGCGATATAATGTATTGTCCGTTGCATGATATTGTAAATGATGATGAAAACAGAATTGGACAGGATAATAGCCTGCCAATCATTGAAATTTCAGTTGCTGGTCAGGTTAGTGACAACATTGATGTTCCAGGTATTGCTCAGGTTAATGAAGACATTGTTGTAATTCATGATGATGAAAACGATGAGATTGACCTGTTTGGTGTTCCAGAAAATGCAGGTAGGAGGTACCCTTTTAGTGAGAGATGCCCAAAACAATTTCTTGATTATGAGGTCTATTTTGCTGAAAGTGGCGGTTATGTGGAACCAACCACTGTGTCTGAAGCACTTAACGGTAAGGATGGCATACATTGGAAACAGGCGATGGAGGAAGAAGTCATTTCATGATGATGATGATGTATGGATATTAGTTGAGAAACCTGATGGAACAAATATTGTAAGATGCAAATGGGTGTTTAAAGTGAAACGTAATACTGAAGGTAATGTGTCTAAATTTAAAGCACGCTTAGTGGCTAAAGATTGTTCTCAACGGTACGCAGTTGATTATCTGGAATCTTTTGCACCTGTAGTGCGGTATAGTACATTGAGTTTATTTTTTGCTCTTGCTGTAAATATGGATCTGGAAGTTCATCACCTTGATGTTTCAACAGCTTTTTTGAATGGCGTTCTTAAAAATTATATTTATATTTACCCCACAGAAGGCTATGAGTGTGACAGTTCTAAAGTTTTTAAGCTTCGAAAAGCTGTTTATGGCTTGAAGCAAGCATCTCGCACTTGGTATAAGAGGGTTCATGAAATTCTTACTGAATTCAGTTATAAGAAGTCTCAGTATGAAACATGTGTATATTACTGTATAGATTCATCATCTTTTGTTGTTATTGCCCTCTATGTTGACGATTTTTTTGTATTTTTTAATAATCATGTCCAAGTGGAGAAACTGAAGTCTGTGTTGCATTCTCATTTTAAGATCAAAGATTTGGGACAAGTCTCTGAATGTCTGGGGAAGAGAGTTCAAAGAAGCAAAGATTGTATTAGATTGGATCAGAAGTGTTATCTGTTAGATGTGTTGGATAGGTTTAACATGTCAGATTGTACTCCTGTGAAAACTCCAATGGAAACAGGTTTGTTGTTGGAGAAATCCACATCCTGTGACAAATCCTATCCCTATCAACAGGCCATTGGTGTTTGTTATACCTTTCCATTTGTACCAGAGTAGATATTGCATATGTAACTAATTATGTGAGTCAGTTCAATAATTGCTATGGTAAGGAACATTGGACATGTGTCCAGAGAGTGTTCAGATACTTAAAGGGTACGGTGGATGCTGGTATCATGTATAACAATTCAGAATGTGATGTCAAGGGTTTTGTTGATGCTTCTTTTGGAAATAATTTATCTGACAGGAAATCTGTGAGTGGTTATATATTTAAATATGCAGAAGGCCCAATAAGTTGGAAAAGTAAGAAACAGCCAGTTGTGGCACTGTCTAGCACTGAAGCAGAATACATAGGTCTGACTTTAGCATGTTAGAGGTTTCTTCTTTGAGTTGTGCTCGAGAGGAGGTCCAATTCAGTTGTGTATTGACAGTCAGAGTGCTCAGAGGTTGGCTGAGAATGAAGGTTTTCATCAGAGAACAAAACACATAGATGTGCGCTATTATTTCATTAGGAACATCTTAAAGAAATGCAAAGTAAAGTTGTCCTATATGCCTACTGCTGAAATGATTGCTGATGTATTGACAAAAGGTCTGCCAATTCATGGTCATGTGAAATGTGTTACTGGCATTGGGTTGTCCTAAGTGCAGCATAATGTAGCATTGCTCGATTAAGGGAGAGTGTTGAAGAGAATGAATATTTCTCGTACTTTCTAATTTCGCTCGCATGTAAATATCGTTTGTCTTTTGTCAAATGTATATCCTTTGACCTTATGTTCTTTGCCTTTTGTATGTACTCTTTATCATATGTCACAGTGTCTTGTTCAATACATCTAAGTCAACATGTGTTCGTGTATTTTAATCCGTTCATCCCGTGTTGAACTGATACAATAGAAACCCATGCATAGCTCAAGTAGTTTCAATAGAGGGCATAGTTTATTATAAATTACAGAATTGTAGATTATATCCACTTATCTGTATATTGTTCCTCTCTGGGACTATTATGGGATGGACAGTACAAACGTAATTAAGGAAATGTTGTCTTAACTTCAGCTGACCAGTGCTGTACAATTACATTGTTTGTTATTTTTGTAAAAGTATAGGCAAAGAAATAAATTATTCCATCTCTTCCCTAGGATGTGGAAGAAGATCTACAGGGACGAGAAACTGTTGGAAGTGGAAATGATTTAAATGAGTAAGTATTCTACGTACAAGATACGTGATCTTTCGCTTGACATGTGCATAGCTGTAAGTTTTGGATTTGAATAAGATTGGTTTGCAAAGTGAGATATGTCTCCCATTGTTTGTGTCTCATCCTTGAAGTTGATATTAACATTCTTCTTAGCAGCACACAAATTATCTATTCTCGTTCAGTGTTCTCACCGTCTGGAAATATGTAGGAAACCCTGTCAATCTGTTGATGGGAGCTATTTTTGTCTTATGGAAATATGCTTGCAAGAAATCCACATGTTGGAGAGATAAGAATGTGAATGTGTTTTGTAAGGAACATAAATTACTTCACACTTCCCCATTGTGACCTCAAACCATATGTTTCTTCTGTAAACAAAAACAAAAAGCTTTCCCTTTGCTCGAAATTACTCAATGATAATCCAATAAATTATCTATTACTACTAATCATAAACCATAGGGGGATATTGGATATTTACGAGGTATAAACATAATACCGCATAATAATGCTTTTTGTTCAGATAGAGAAGGACATATTCGGTAGACATGTCTTGTAGAGAGGTACACAAAGGTAGACAGGTCCTGTATAGCCTAACGCCACCATAACTGGATACATGTATTTCAGTGTAGCCTCTACTTGTCTGCATGCGATTTAATTACAATATCCCCCTGGCACTATAGCCCAAGCCTACCAAGCGATCGCTTCCCAGCCATTTAGCCTGCAGATATTGGGGTGACGCGTGGTCAGCGCATCAGATCCCCTCAGCCGTTAATATTGGTTTTCTTCACCGGGGCGCCGTCAGACAGCTACTTAATTGTCCTCACGAGGTTGAGTGCACCCCGTTCCACCCCTCACGTCAGTTAGAGTTTCTAAAATTCCTGACGGAGCCGGGAATCGAACCCGGGACCTCCTAGTGAGAGGTAGGTGCGCTATCCTAACACTACGGGGCCGGCAATTACAGTATAGCCTAAAGCAAACATCACTCATATTTGTGCTTTAAGTAGAGTATTACAGTATAGCCGAATCCAAGAACCATGGTGAGTAAGTTTTAATGGAAATTAAAAATATATGTAAAACCCAATATTAAATTTGAACAATGTGAAGAATTGTATATATTTTAACTGGAATTATATGTCCGTAACAATTGGGGCCTATGTTATTGCTGTTAATATATTGTTATGTGGTGCGTGAATTGACTATTATAACATTAATGTTGGCTTTAGTTAGGTACTATCTTGTGTCAATGGATACATAGGGACTTAATCTAATAGTCTCATGCATCTGTGTTGTGGTTTTGATTTGTCGCTCGCTGATTAGGTACGCTCTCGGATTTTATCTGACAGAGCATTTGAGTTTATTACATTAAAAAAAAAAATCCTCTCCGCACGCCGGAAGGCGGAGGTAGATTTCGCCGGGCAAACTTGGGGGTAGGCGAAAATAAGCAGAATGTACAGGTTTTCGTAGAAGGATCACACCTCATTTATTGCTAGAAAGTATTTTATAATTGGAGCTTAATTAACTTTCTATTTCGTCTTTTTATGCATATTTTAAACATTTTATTGTCTTATGGGGACGGAAACCTTCTCGTCATTAGGGGTCCATTTGTATACTTGTGGCCACACTGTCGTTATGCAAGGTTTCAACACTGATGTGTAACTATCTAACGGTCTGTTACTTCATCACCCAAAATATTATCTCCGGCAGAGATTTAAGTTGGTTCTTCAGTTGTTGTTTTTTTTTTTTTTGTCGTGTGGCCTCCTCAGAGGCTGAGTGCAGGTCTTTCTATTCGACGCCCATGGGCGACCTGCGCGTCGGGATGGAAGGGATGAAGATGAATGAAACTGGACAAGGATGTGGAAGGAATCGGCCGTGGCCTATCAGAAGGTACCGTCCCAGCATTTGCCTGGTGTTGAAAATGGGAAACCACGGAAAACCATTTCAAGGACGGCCGACGGTGGGGCTCGAACCCACGCGTCTACCGAGTCAGCAGAGAGCTTGGTCCCATGACCTAACGCTGTGCTTTAGCCAGCTGAGCCACGGCTGTCGGTGGTTCTTCAGTTTAGGGGCTGCGACAACGCGGTCATGTAACCCCGTGTACTTTGGGTGTATGTCGAATCAGTCTGATAAACTGTGTTAATTGTGATGGCTGTATTTCTCTGTAATTCAGGTAAGGACTGCAGACGGTCAATTTCAAGTAGTAGTTCCTAATTTTGCTACCAAATACTACCGTCAACGACACCTAGCTGTGAACTTGGCTACTAGAGGCCACCGAAACCACCTACTCGCAACGAACGTTGGAACTTCCCCTCCGAAGGAAAGCATACTGGGAGTTTTTTAGCGCTCTTAGAAAATCCGACGACTTCGGCCGGCTTTGAACCCGCGACCTTGGGCATAGAAGTTCAGCGTGCTACCAGTTACGTCACTGAAGCCGCTTCCCACAACGTCCGATGGAAAACTGAATGTGATCTCGTGCAATGGCGTTGTCATGGCAACGTCCGATGGCTCATCCCTCATCAATTTACTAGTGTTGTCATGGCAACCTTTGATGGCACTTGGCATTTTCTTCTAATTCCGAAATCATTTTGCTCATCCCTTGGCGTAATGGTGGGTGATATCAAAAATTCTTTCTGACAAATGTTTTAGGTAATTATAAGGTGCGTTCAAAAAATAACGAGCCGGAGGCTGTAATGCGCAAACCGGTGACGACATCGGCTAATCGTGGCGTGTGTAACGAGGTGTGGTTCCGACCAGAGCGTGGAAGGTCACAGCCCGTCGCTAGAGGGCTTGCGTGCACGTCGCCTGACGATACAAAGCGAGCAGCTGCATGTATCAATCGTACAACGCTGCCGGTCGCATTGCAAACAGTGACATGGAGGCGTCAAACGAAGAGCAATGAGGTGTTGTTCTGTTTCTGACAGCGATAGGAGTAGGGGTACGGACATTCATCGCCGAATATTACAAGTGAACGGCGAACACTTCATGTCCCTTACAAGGGTCAAGGCGTGGCACAAGCGCTTCAGGGAAAGACGGGTGTCGTTAGCTGAAGATGCCCGGTCTGGGGGACCCCCTTGTATTACCGATGACAACGTCCAGCTGGTTGATGCACTCATTACCCAGGACCGCCGAGTGACAGTGAACGCCATAGCCGCCGTGGTCGGATTGAGCGTCGGAAGTGTGAACACCATCATGAAGGAAGCACTGCACTTGCGGAAAGTGTGTGCCCAATGGGTGCCCCACAGTCATCAAACACACCAGGAAGCATGTCGAATGGCCTACTCTCTTGGTCTTGGTTGGCCGATTGATGCATGCTGCTGCTCGCTTTGTATCGTCACGTGACTTGCACGAGTGCCTCTAGCGACGGGCTGTAACCTTGCACGCTCTGGTCGGAACCACACCTCGTTACACACGCCACGATTAGCCGATGTCGTCACCGGTTTGTGCATTACAGCCTCCGGCTCGTTACTTTTTGAACGGACCTTATGTTAGGGGAATACTGTCCGTATTGTACGGTTTTGATATGTGCCTATTAAGAGAGATATCATTAATATTTCCCGAAAATACCACTTTTTTCCACCTCTTGGATCAATGGTTGGTGCTATCAAAAAACTTTTGAAAAATAAATATTTCGGCCTTATCCGACACATAGTATGAACTTTGAAAGGATTCGATATTTCACATATTAGGAGAGTTATAGCGATATTTCACTTTTTCAAAAAAAACATTTTCACCCCCTTCGACCGATTGTGCCCATTATGAACTCGACCGAGATTTTATAGGGATACATATTATGTAAAACATTCAGAGTGATTGGTAAAAAATTGCGGTAGTTATCGTGTCCACAAGAAAGTGATATATACAGAGAGTTTAGTTTGGATGTATCGGAGGCCCTCACTAGCCCGCTCGCCTGCGGCGCGAGCCTGTCTCCCGCCAGGCACTTTGCCGTTATGTGGCGCCCGCGCGGCATTGAGTCATTGGGTATAGGAATTTGTACTTAAATTTGTGCTTCAATTACACTCATTACAGGTTCCGTATTGACCATGTTAACATGAAGTATAAAAATTTCGCGCCAAATCAATACTTTTTACTTACATACAAATTCTACAGGTACATGTTTCGAAAACACACAATGTTTCCTTCCTCAGCCCACTAATTGGTGTAAAACACCAAATTACATCGATAACCTCACTAAATAACAATAACACAGATCACATTTATTCTCTTGTTATTTCTTTGTTAGGCCTGTGTCATTCGACACATTAATGTCACTCATGGAATAAACACTTATTAGTTGAAGTAACGAATATGATACAAGGAACATTGACACATTTACTCATTGCTAGTTTCAACGTGGGTTGCTGAAATGCACACAAGTGTCGTATAACCTTGCCAAAAGCGGAGAAAACACTAACTAGCAACCAGGAAGGTAATTGGGTGTGGCGTCATGAAAATAATTTGAGTCAGAAATGTATGTTGGAATTAACCTATTGCGGGGGGGATTGAGGAGGTGGTTTGCGTTTATTATTATTATTTAAATAATCTGCTAATAAATCAAATAATTCATTCGTTTCAAAATTAACTTCGTTTAGATTATTGCATTCCTTTGACCTTTGATAAGTAATGATATGAATATTTTTCAAAATGTTCATATAGCTGCCCTTCGATGCGTAATGTAAAATTTCGACGTCATTATTTATGTCCGTGAACTTTTGTCCCGTTTCTTCCATGTGTACCGCCATGGCTGAAAACTTCCTGTGTTTTATGGCCGAAACATGCTCAGCATAACGAATACGTATGCCCCTACCTGTTTGTCCCGCGTAATTTAAATTGCAAAAATTACATCTGAGCTCATAAACTCCCGATTTTAAATGTTTATCACTACTGTTGACTTTATTGGAATTGAAAAATTTGTTGAAATAAGAATTATAGGTTTTAAAGGCGACGTTCATATTGTGTTTCCTTAGGATGTTGGTTACTGTGTAAACTCTTCGATCTACGTAGGTGAAGGTGGCAAATGCTTTCTTTGTTGTGTCCTCTCTAACTAATATTTTTGAGGGTCTGTTTTTCTACTTGTAAATTAATCTGCTGACATACTTGTGGTTGTAACCATTGAGTTTAGCTATTAGATATAAAATGTCAATTTCTTGCTTCCGGTCATGATCAGAGGAAGGGATTCTTAACGCTCTATTAATTAGGCTTATGAACGTTGCATTCTTGTGTCCGCCCGGATGGTTAGAATCCTGCTGTATAACCGTACTCGTTTGCGATGGTTTTCTGTAAACTTTCTATTGCAGACGATTGTTTTTTTTAATCACAGTTATATCCTAATAGGGGGGCTAGGTTTATGAATATTTAGAAAGATCTCAAACCGGGAATGCCGGGGTTGATCAAAGCGATTACACAGTAACCAACATCCTAAAGAAACACAATTTGAACGTCGCCTTTCAAACCAATAATTCTAATTTCAACAAATTTTTCAATTCCAATAAAGTCAACAGTAGTGATAAACATTTAAAATCAGGAGTTTATGAGCTCAGATGTAATTTTTGCAATTCAAATTACGCGGGACAAACAGGTAGGAGCATACGTACTCGTTATGCTGAGCATGTTTCGGCCATAAAACGCAGGAAGTTTTCAGCCATGGCGGTACACATGGAAGAAACGGGACATTAGTTCACGGACATCAATAATGACGTCAAAGGATTATATTACGCATCGAAGGGCAGCTATATGAATATTTTGGAAAATATTCATATCATTACTTATCAAAGGTCAAAGGAATGCAATAATCTAAGCGAAGTTAATTTTGAAACGAATGAATTATTTGATTTATTAGCAGATTATTTAAATTATAATAAACGCAAACCACCTCCTCAACCCCCACCGCAATAGGTTAATTCCAACATACAATCCTGACTCAAAATATTTTCATGACGCCACACCCAATTACCTTCCTGGTTGCTAGTTAGTGTTTTCTCCGCTTTTGGCAAGGTTATACGACACTTGTGTGCATTTCAGCAACCCACGTTGAAACTAGCAATGAGTAAATGTGTCAAATGTTCCTTGTATCATATTCGTTACTTCAACTAATAAGTGTTTATTCCATGAGTGGCATTAATGTGTCGAATGACACAGGCCTAACAAAGAAAGAACAAGAGAATAAATGTGAACTGTGTTTTTGTTATTTAGTGAGGTTATCGATGCAATTTTATGTTTTACACCAATTAGTGGGCTGAGGAAGGAAACATTATGTGTTTTAGAAACATGTACCTGTAGAATTTTTATGTCAGTAAAAAGTATTGATTTGGCGAGAAATTTGTTATACTTCATGTTTGTGCTTCAATGTGATCCTTGACCGATTTTTTGATGAACTGACTTATGGAGAGTGATTGTCAACTTATTTTCAACAAGATTCTGCCACTGCTCAAACTGCCGAAGCATCCATGACAGAATTGCGTCGTATTTTCGGTACGAGGATTATATGTCGGAACGTGTGGCTCCCGCGGATCCCAGACTTATCACCATGTGACTTTTATTTGTGGGGGATGCTTAAACATAGAGTGTATGCGAGAAACCCTCCACTATAAATGAGCTTAAAGACTATATTACAGCTGAAATACAGTCAATCGGTGCTGAGGAACTTCAGAGAGTTCTTGCCATTTTCTTAAAAATGTGCCATCGATGTGTAGCAGTGAATGGCGAACATTTTCAGCACCAGCTGTGGACTAGGTAAGTACAAATGCCTATACTCAATGACTCAATGCCGCGCGAGCGCCGCAAAACGGCAAAGTGCTTGTCGGGAGATACGCTCGCGCCGCGGGCTAGCAAGGGTCTCCGATACATCCAAACTAAACTCTCTGTATATATATATATACGTAAATTATATGTAAATTTTGAACTGACGGTGGTTTCGAGGTCTAGGGGATGTGAAACGCGAAGATATGTCGAAATTTTCCGGATCATGGTACTGAGCCCGAATTTCTTGAGACGCAAGGGATGATGCAGTCAGGAATCGAACCTACGGAACGAGAGAGTCGCCAATATATTAGGAAAAGCTTGCAAATAAAATACGCAGTACAGATAAGTTACTAATGTTAGTGAGAAGAGATAGAATTATTATAAGCTTCGATTTAGCAAGAAGAACGGGAGAAATGCTATGATTTTAAATGTGCATAATATGTAACATTGAGTAAATGTTGGCTGGAAAGCGTCACATTGATGAATCCTTGGCAGGATACGTAGAGCTAGAACCTGTTTATGACGCGCGAGTGAGAGAGATAAACAATTTTCTATCAGCGACGAGTCGTACACGTGACACAGCGACATCGCGAGGCAGGAGCACGTCATGGCACGCGCCAATTTACATAGAGGAGTCACGTGATCGCATCCCTGACAATCGAATAATTTACAAGCATTTGCGCGGATATAATTATAAACATTTATTGAAATTGTTATAAACTATTGGAGGATGGAAATATAAAGCTAATAGGAAATAAACGACATTGGATTAAAAACCTTTTTGAGTTTATGCTTTGATAAGGAGATAATTAGATAAGAAATGGACAGAAGCAGTTTGCGCGCTAAGACGCCATTTTTTATGCTAAGGAAGTATTGCTTCGAGACCAGAGGCATTCCACTTCGAACGATTGAACTGAGTAGTCGTCAAAAAGTAAAGCTCCAATTGATTGAAAATTTCGAGTCGGCGAGGAAGATTGAGATACCGGCAGGGAAAAGACTTCCTTCGGTCAAACTGAAGAAGAAAGCCCCGCTGAATATAAGCATTGAAACAACGCACTATTTCAAGCAGAGAAACATTATTACATTTCTCCGAAGGTTCTTACAACTACAGAAGTAGACTATTTTTAAATACTACTCGATAACTTCTCGAGATATACATAAGATCTCAAAGGAAACATAATCTACAATTCTTCAGAAATATTCAAATATGCTTACGATGTCGACCAAATTTATAATGAAGGCAGAAACTGATATGAAATCTACAGTAGAAGTCATGAGTCATTAAACACATTGTCCGGGAAATAGTCTACTACTGAAGTTGAGGATATCGCGTGTTACATAGCAGACAGGAAGGAAATATGAAGAACTACACCATTTCCAACCGTAGTTCAGACAAGTCACAGAATGCAACTCTACTAAGCGAGATCCAACACTATCATGGAATCTTCGCAGCATAATCGTCAAACCCTATACAATCGCCGTGGAACATCGAGAGAGCAGTCGTATGAAGCGAAATTCATCAGAATCAAAGGAATCCGAAGCGTACGAGGGATGGCAGTCCATGTACGAGATTCGAGATCGCAGAGCCAAGCAGGTTCAACTCAGGTCATACTGGGAGGAGCGCTGGCGTGTCTGGCCCCAGCTAGTTCGATCGAGGGCATGGCGACCAAGAATGCGGTCTGGCATTTCAAGCTCGCAGCACCAAGGAATCCGGCTATCAGCTGTTCGCTGCAATCGCAGTGGCGAGAGATGTATTCGGGCAGTAAGGTATTTGAGAGTTTGTGATTCATGTAGAAGTTGTTGCTGTGGTGTGTGTAATTGTTTGACCAACCTTTTAGTCATGTTTAGATGTCATTTTTGACAGTTTTAATTCAGTAGTAAATTTTCCACGTCACCGTGTGTCGTTCTGACGTGTTTTAAAATTTATTTTAGATGATTCTACGTCTGCTTCTTTAATAATGAGTTTCCGATATACGTAGACGCGTTTCATAGATCAGTAAAGAGTAAAACATTACAGATGTATTAATAATAAGTGCAAAGCTATTGAAAGATCTTGTAATGCATATAGATGTTGTAAATAAAACTGTATATTTTATTGGAGGTGTTATGAAACGCCATATCGATTCATAGAATGTTTCAGAGAGATAAATATGCAAGTTAATTTCTTTTAATAAGTTCTACCAGCAAGACATTCGTTGCCGTGGTGAGATGTAAAACCAGAATTGTTACGAAAGGTATTGTAAGCACATACGAAGTGCAGAGAACACGATTGTACTCTAGCAATCAGCTGTGTTTCAATAAGAGCAATTATAAGCTCATAGTAAGTCGAAAGAATTTATATTGAAAGTATAAACATGTAACTTAAATACGAGAAGGAATAAATACAGTCAGGTTTTTTAATGGGGTGTAGCCAAGCATTTATTGCAGTTATAAACACGAACGTGAGGTTATGCAGTATAATTATTAAATACGATGACGAATGCAGATATTACTCTTTAATGTAAATGGTTTAAAAATGTAACGTGTTTTAAATGCGAAAGTAAACAGAAAAGGAATAAGTTATCGCAAGTTGAATCGCTATGATAAGTTAATGAATGGATAAATGTGTATTTAAACGAAACGTTGCAAGGCATTGGAACAAGAAGGTTATATTTAAAGCACAAGGACGTTGTATAAGGATAGTGGTATTATTATTGTAACTTGAAAGTTATGCCATAGCATTCGGATAACGAGTAGGATTACAGATTTTCACGCATCATTTGCGATGTGATGAAATGGGATATTTTTATTTAAGGATTGTTAGACTCCGTGCAGAAGTGAAGGTTATATGGAAACGTCATGGTTATGGACGTATGCGCTGTAGGTAAGACGCTATTATTGGAAGACCTTGTTCTTTGCAGCGATAATATAGTATATCGACGTGTATAAGCGATATTTTATTATGTAATATGAGTAACATTTATGTTGTTTCAGAACAACAGAGTTAATGCGATTGGTGCATGATTGTTGAGGCCTCGGGAAACCACAGGATTGACGTAATAGTGACCACGGAGGTTATCAGACATGTCCTGCATCAGTTATCGAAGTTATGAATGATTTTGACACGCAGAACAGTTATCACTTTTGTTGGTCGTGACATTTGTTCACTGGGCTGGAATTATACTTTAAAGAAATGATTTAGGTGATAATTCTGTGTATTAAGGAAAGAAAGGAAGTTTTTAAGGAAGATCTAAGAAGATGTATTTTGATCTATCACGTAACATCATGCAGGTCGTGATGGTTGTACATAATGTACATAAATTGTAAAATAGTAACTATATTCAAGTCAATTTAAGTGCTATTGAAGTGAGTTAATATACATGATGATCTATCGAATTCTATTGTATTGTGTAGGATATGTGATATGCAAACGTTAGTCAGATCTGAGCGTAAGCGATACTCAGATATGTGAGAGGATCCATTAGGTGATCCAGGTCAATATTTTAGACCAGATGTCTAGTTTCAAGGTTATTGTGATTTTATTTATGTCAGGACGAAGAAAGGTCTTGTGATGCGACGAAATTTTCAGAGAAAGTTTATTTGTGTGTAAAATTTTTGTTGTGTTTTTTTATGAATAAATATTAGCAGGCACTCATTAGTCTGCCTGTTCCCTTTTTTATATAATATCACGATTCTTCAATTAACGATCAAAGGCGGTGTTACTGCTGGCAAGATACAGGCGCCCATATAATTTGTAACCGTGCACCCTCGTGATCCGAGAGTTTAGTCCTACCATACTTTATTGTAGGAATTGTTTTAATTGTATCTAGTAAGTAATACGACCGTGTTTTGATATCGATGTTCCGAGAAGTTCCTAGGTGTCTATCTAGCGGGGTATGTTGATTTATCTAGCTGGCCATCGGCAGTCCTTGCGATCATTCCCATCCTCGGATATAGGTAGTGGCTGAGCGAATTTTGGGTAGAGTACCCATTGCAATAGTTAGCTTTCTAATGAAATCTACCTATCAAATCCTAATGTACACAACTATACATTAGTACACCACACAACATACACACAAAACTGAAATTCAAGATCGCTTTTCTGAAGTGAAAATGCATCTGTCATGAAATAGTCTCAGATTATAGAAGATCTTTTGTCGGTGCTACATTCAAATGTTATTGTTTGCGTACTTAACATACTTAACTGTACATGATTTTGAAAGCGTATCTTTCAAGGACAGCCAGAGATGTTAGGGAGATTATCGGAAAAATCAATCTGTTTCGGATTTACTTTTTGACCGCTGTAATGTGCTGGTATTAGCGCCCTCTATGCTTGTACTAATTTTGTAAGCTCCTTGCTTTTAGAGAATTCATAACTCTGCGCTGTCGGTAGTCAATTGTTACACAACCATGGAATTGGTAATACGATACAAGGCAATATAAGCTAGCAGTAAAGGTTATTCTTTTGTCTGTTAGGTAGTCAGCCCGAAGGCTGGTTGGATCCTCAAACAGTACCGCCGTTAGGTTATGTGAGTAGATACCCACAAAAACCCAAGGCAGCGCTATATTGAGGCGTACTAGGCAAAAAGAGGAGTGAGGTAGTTTGCCATTGCTTTCCTCACTGAGTCAGAACAGTAGTACTAACCCTATGAGTAGAACCTTTCACAACATCCACAGGCATTGACTGTGTCCTGAATGTCATTACTAAGCACCACCCATACCTCAGTAGCTTCCATATAATCACAGTCATGAGTGAGACTGAGACATCGGTGAAAAGCCACCTTTTACTCTAGCCTGTGCCAACAGACAAATGCAAATGTACTGCATTCATCAAGGGATGGCAAACAGGCCAAGTTATTCTTTTAAAGAGGACAAATATCATTAAACCACCAAAAAAAACGGCAAAAACAAACCCAACTAATTAACAATGACTTGAATACACAGTTCAAACAAAGGCTCTTTTATGAAAATCATGGAAACCCCGGAATTAATTCTCTCACAGAATCTGAACCCGGATAAAAACGTTAATGACATCACTCACGGCGCTTATGATCTATTGGGCATAGTAGCTAACTTAATCAAACAACGACATTAACAGTAGCGACTGTTTGAAGCATTATCACTTGGCCTCCTAGATACAATTAGCTTTGAGAGACCCGTGTGCATAGAACACATATATGCCATAAAATAAAAGAATTATTCAACTATGGTCAATCATATGGAAGACGCAACACACACATTTACTAGCGTACAGCGTGAAATGACTTTAATACACAGTTTAAACAAAGGCTCTCTTATGAATATCTTAGAAAACCTGGAAAAAGTTCTGACACAGAATCTGAACCCAGATAAGAACGTCAATGACATCACTCACGGCGATGTTGGTCCATTCGGCATACTAGCTAACTTCATCAACCAACGACATTAACAGTGGTGACTGTTTGAAGAATTATAACTTGGCCTCCTAGATTCAATTAGGTTTATATGAATTCTGGCTTCACTCACTGCATCATAGCAACAGCTATTTCTTTGGAACCAAGAAATCCAATGTTAGTTTTCTATTGTATCTTAATTTCCCTTCATATTTATATAACACTAGCTATTTTACCCGGCGTTGCTCGGGAGGTGTATTTACATGTTATAGAAATATACATGCCAATATACAGTATTACGCAAGGTATATTCATTTTGCCCCTAAGTGAGTAAAAACATAGTTCTCCTGGGCTCTGAAGTTAATCAAGCGCAATATTAACTCACTGTAAATCTAGGCGAAAGGTATTGTCGAGTACAATAACGTACTAGAGAATGCATCAATCACAAAAAGGGCTGTATATGCACATTTCTCAAGGACCTAGTCTCACAATTACATTACTTTCCTGATAGTCTTTATTTTTGTTGTAATGGGTGTAATTTAGACGTCTTGTTCACATAGTTCTCTTTCATTCTTAAATTGTTGCACCTACCTTTTTGAAAGGAAACAATATTTGAATTATTCAATATTTGGAATATGAAGTCATCATTCTGCAGTCTAATATACTTACGATTTTTAACCCCGCACAAATGGTGTGATTAATTTTTAACCCCGCACAAATGGTGTGATTAATGAGAAATGGCTTATTCATGTGCACAGGTCAGTGTGTAGGCTACTTACTATAGCTGCATATTAGGGAATATTATTGCTGTATTTACATGCCTATTATCTCTTATTGGCCGGCTTTGGTGGTGCATTTGGTAGCATGCTGAGCTTCTATGCCCAAGGTCGCGGGTTCAAACCCGGCCGAAGTCATCGAATTTTTGAAGAGCGTTAAAATCCCTCAGTATGCCTTCCTTCGGAGGGGAAGTAAAGCCGGTGGGCCTATGCCATAGGACCTAGATTTATGTGATGTAAAAGAACCTTCCACTAACTACACTCGTGTGAAGGTAAAATTTGTAGGTTAAATTTGATTAACGCTATTAAGTTCCGACGATCACCGTCAGGTTCTGGTTGCGTGGGTATCTATTAGCGAAGTTTGCAGCCAGGTGTCGTTGACGGTAGCATTTGGTACCAAAAGTAGGAACTACAGTACTTAAAACTGACTGTCTGCAGTCCTTACCTCAGTTACATATAACACACAATAATACAGCCATCACAAATAACACCGGTTATCAGGCAGATTCTACACACATGCAAAGTACACGGGGCTGCATGACCGCGTTGTCGCAACCCCTAAACAGAGGAACCAACCAACCTATCTCACCTAGTTAAAGTAAATGCAGCAACGTATAGTCCCAGTATAATATCAAATAAGATGCTTTGATTAAGAACACATTGGGCTTCTTTAGCCCCTAAAGTATTTCGTAAGATAGGAAATATATTCTCTAAACCCATACCGTAATGATCTCTAAAATGCTATAGCGGAGTTCAAGGTGTTTAAAATCCGTGATAACTACACCATTATACAATATCATACGTCAGTAAGCACTAAAATGGCTAATACATAGGAAAAATACGTGTGAACAAACAGAAACGAACTATATAATGTATCGTATTCTTATGCAAACGTATTGTGGGATGAACACAATTTATTTTGAGAGCCAAGATCAGATACTTGTACAAAGATCAGAACTCGTCGACATGTAGTTGGTGACGGTGATCAGCCTGTAGGAGCTAAAGAAGATGTATGACAAACATTAGACACTACATTCATAGTACCGTATTGAGAAGGTGAAAAGCTTAAAAAGGCAAACTTGGAATATCAATACTTCACCAATACGTGCATAATTAATTGTATGCTTAAAGATCCATAAGCCTTGTCTAAACGCCATGTTTTGAAGTCACTGTTACAGACATTTGTTTTGTATTGATGTTAATAGTGAAGTTGTGTTTAGTATTTTATGATGGCGTACTGCTGTGCGCGCCTTACTAAATCAGAACAGGGCAAGTTTGAATGCCGAGGAATCCCATTTCATGAGTTACCATCGGAAAATTCACTTGACTTATAAATACACACACTTATACAGCCATCACAATTAGACGGGTTATCAGACAAATTCAACACACAGCCAAATACACGGGGCTACATGAGCACGATATTGCAAGGCCCCAAAATTAATCAACATCCCATTTTTTGGTGGCCGGAGGCATTTATTTTCCCTGTATTTAATTAGAATAGTTCTTAATAAGAATTGTACACCCGCCTGAATCAATACTATAAATAAAATTATTGAACTTGTTCTTAGTACATGTTTCGGGGATTAATCAAATGTTATCCCCTTCATCAGCTTAAAAACATATTGGAAAACAAAATAAAACGTAGCACTGTAATAAGATAGGTTATTAAAACTAATATGGTGCACCATATATTTAGGTTATAAAAATTAGAATAAAATGAAATGTACTTGGTGACGGTGATCAGCCTGCAAGATTATTAAACCTAATTAGCACTGTAATAAGGTAGGTCATTAAACCTAATATGGTGCACCATATATTTAGGTTATAAAAATTAGAATAAAATGAAATATAGTTGGTGACGGTGATCAGCCTGTAGGTCGTAGAGAAAATGTATGACAAAGAGTAGACACTACATTCATAGTTCCGTATTGAGAAGGCCAAAAGCTTGAAATGGCAGACTTGAAACATCAATACTGTACCCGATACCTAGTTGAGGCTATCGGCTACGCCAGTTGTGATCGAGCCATAGTTGAGATTTGTGGGCAAAGAAGAAAAGATAGCGCTCATATCGAGTCAAGAAGAATGGTAGGAGATGACGTAGGAGGCCGAGGAAGAAGGAGGCACTATCCTTCAAGCATATGGAATTATGGGAGAAATACTGGATTATTATAAAGATCAATATGGAATAAAACATTATACAGGGTGTTACAAAGAGGTACGGCCAAACTTTCAGGAAACATTCCTCACACACAAAGAAATAAAATATGTTATGTGGACATGTGTCCGGAAACGCCTAATTTCCATGCTAGAGCTCATTTTAGTTTCGTTAGTATGTACTGTACTTCCTCGATTCACCGCCAGTTGGCCCATTTGAAGGAAGGTAATGTTGACGTAATGTTAGAGCTCATTTTAGTTTCGTTAGTATGTACTGTACTTCCTCGATTCACCGCCAGTTGGCCCATTTGAAGGAAGGTAATGTTGACGTCAGTGCTTGTGTTGACATGCGACTCATTGCTCGACAGTACGAGCATCAAGCACAAAAGTACGTAGCATCAACTGGTTAGTGTTCATCACGAACGTGGTTTTGCAGTCAGTGCAATGTTTACAAATGCGGAGTTGGCAGATGCCCATTTGATGTATGGATTAGGACGAGGCAATAGCCGTGGCGCGGTACGTTTGTATCGAGACAGATTTCCAGAACGAAGGTGTCCCGACAGGAAGACGTTCGAAGCAATTGATCGGCGTCTTAGGGAGCACGGAACATTCCAGCCTATGACTCGCGACTGGGGAGGACCTAGAACGACGAGGACACCTGCAATGGACGAGGCAATTCTTCGTGCAGTTGACGATAACCCTCATGTCAGCTTCAGAGAAGTTGCTGCTGTACAAGGTAACGTTGACCACGTCACTGTATGGAGAATGCTACGGGAGAACCTGTTGTTCCCGTACCATGTACAGCGTGTACAGGCACTATCAGCAGCTGATTGGCCTCCACGGGTACACTTCTGCGAATGGTTCATCCAACAATGTGTCAATCCTCATTTCAGTGCAAATGTTCTCTTTACGGATGAGGTGTCATTCCAACGTGATCAAATTGTTAATTTTCACAATCAACATGTGTGGGCTGACGAGAATCCGCACGCAATTGTGCAATTACGTCATCAACACAGATTTTCTGTGAACGTTTGGGCTGGAATTGTTGGTGATGTCTTGATTGGGCCCCATGTTCTTCCACCTACGCTCAATGGAGCACGTTATCATGATTTCATACGGGATACTCTACCTGTGCTGCTAGAACATGTGCCTTTACAAGTACGACACAACATGTGGTTCATGCACGATGGAGCTCCTGCACATTTCAGTCGAAGTGTTCGTACGCTTCTCAACAACAGATTCGGTGACCGATGGATTGGTAGAGGCGGACCAATTCCATGGCCTCCACGCTCTCCTGACCTCAACCCTCTTGACTATCATTTATGGGGGCATTTGAAAGCTCTTGTCTACGCAACCCCGGTACCAAATGTAGAGACTCTTCGTGCTCGTATTGTGGACGGCTGTGATACAATACGCCATTCTCCAGGGCTGCATCAGCGCATCAGGGATTCTATGCGACGGAGGGTGGATGCATGTATCCTCGCTAACGGAGGACATTTTGAACATTTCCTGTAACAACGTGTTTGAAGTCACGCTGGTACGTTCTGTTGCTGTGTGTTTCCATTCCATGATTAATGTGATTTGAAGAGAAGTAATAAAATGAGCTCTAACATGGAAATTAAGCGTTTCCGGACACATGTCCACATATCATATTTTCTTTCTTTGTGTGTGAGGAATGTTTCCTGAAAGTTTGGCCGTACCTTTTTGTAACACCCTATAACCTCAGAAGAGAAGGAAATATCAAGAAATCTTATTGGTGATAACTTGAAGAAAGGCAGACAACTCATTAAGTTATGTTATAACTTAATTTCCGATGTAATAGTGGTCTAGGTTATAGCTGTGACTAGAGCCGGGCAAAAAGCTCTTGAGTTCCGATCGGTCTCGTTGGACGAGAATGAAAAACGGAAATGATGGTTCCGGAACTGGTATTACCGATAATGTGGGCTCGATAACGATTATTCTCGACATTATCGCTCGTTCTCGCTTGGGCAATATGGCGCTGCCTGAAGGCACTGTGGCTTGTTTGTGTAAGGATTCAATGGAAATTGTTCATTCCGTTGACTGGAGTCTGCGAATTGGAAGAATCCACTCAACTTCAACGATATCATATTAACAGACTACCCAAGGTATATTGAGCATATCATCCTAATAACATATGGAAGGAGACTTTGATCGTCAGTCGGTATTTTTTGGTCATCACATTTCAGCAATAGAAAATTCTATTTGACGTGTAGGCTACATATTAACATCTTTTCATGTGGTGCCACATTCAAGAACTACCGTGTGAAACTTTCTCGTAATAAAACCTGAAAATTCATGCACTCGCTATATTACATAAGCCCCTGTGATGCAAATGTGTTCTGTCGTATCATTTTTGTAGTAAGGTACTGGTAAAGTGGTCGTCATAAGCAATAAAACGTAACGAAACAAAAATTAAAATTACTTCCCCTACCGAGTATCGAGCCCCGGCCCTTCCATTCATGAGTC
The DNA here is from genome assembly GCA_946902985.2 of Meconema thalassinum. Lineage (NCBI taxonomy): Eukaryota > Metazoa > Arthropoda > Insecta > Orthoptera > Tettigoniidae > Meconema > Meconema thalassinum. The sequence goes on from OX336397.1 coordinate 153,532,725, forward strand.
CAGCGCGTAACCAATTCAGCCACTGAGACTCTTATACACTGAGGGAAAATGTTACAAACATACACAGTGAAAACTTTTGCGTTGGATACCTGACTCTCTTTATCTCAAATGCTCCTACCAGTTCGAATATTATTCTCTAGTCGTCGGGCATACGAAAAAATAATGTTCACTTTCAAGAATAAGATTGATTTTATCTTTCGTCATAATGGCTTTGCCATATGCTTAAACCACTGCCATTACAATCGCGTTCCTACCCACGTGCTCACACGTTGCATCATGGGTAGAGAGAGCAACGATATTACCTTGTGATCGAACGAGACTTTGGAGTATCGGACGAAGTGACATTCCCGCGGTAATGAGTTGTTCTCAGTGCAACTCCCGTCGCACTATTCTCACTCAAACCGTCATATCATTGGCATTTATGGACAAATCAGTGAGGTGTTTGCACTGACATGATTAATACACCGCATGCCACAAACTGGTATTGTTTTCAAGCACAAAATCAGTGTTTTTAGTAGATGAAATTAGTTGAAACTTTTCAGCGTAATATTTTCCAAGTGTATTTTCACCATCGCAGCCAATTTTTGCACTATAGTTGCCTCTAATAACAACCAGTTACAAGGTGGAGAAGAAGATTGAAAGTATTCTTTAAAGCAAATTGCTAGTCAGTAGGGCTAAAAATTCATGAGTCATACACGAGAGACTTTCTTGTAGCTCTTCTCTGCTACGACAATTATTTGAGTTTATTTTACTTTAGGGGCTACAGCATCGTGATCATTTTTGTGTTCTTGTGTGACAACTTTGTCTAATAACCTGTATTATTATGGTGTCTGTAGTAGTGTGTGTATATTTGTAACTGAGGGTAGGAGTGTTAGGGAGGTGGCAGATGCGAACTCAATTCAATGTGATCTTCCTGGGGTGTATCACTTCATACTGCTTTAAATTTGTCAAATGTAAGAACGAGGAATGGTTTACATTCCGGAGTTATTACAGAAGGCTTTGACTTTACACGTGCAGCGGCTTGAGTGACACGTGCATTGGCGTGAGTGAGTCTGCTTTTTCCTATAAATAGATACTGTCGATAACGCCGAGAAAAAAGGAGTTCCGGTATTATCGAGACTCCTACTCAGTACCGGTATTATCGAAACTGAAGATTCTCGTTCAGCGGAGAGACCTGACCTTGAGTGCGCTTGGTGGGGGACGATACTAGCCATGCGGAAACTTACGATCCCGATCGGAACTAGAGCAAATTTGCCCGGCTCTAGCTGTGACGTATGACAGTGGAAGGAAGGGGAAAGTCACGTGATAGAGCCGGGCGAGACAGCCGAACGGAGTGCACTAGCAGAACGAGAGAGGTATTCCAGCAAGTCAAGCGAAGCGAATCACATCGCGCACTAGGAGAACGAAAGAGGTATTCCAGCAAGTCACGCTGAGCGGAACACATCGCGCAGTACGAGAATCAGTCAACAAGGCAGTGCAGCGCAGTAGTAGGAGTTCGTGGTTGGAGCGTACGCTATTAGCAAGGCAGGTTATACAAGCCGTGAACTTGAGAGAGAAAGCCGGTGTTCAGGCAGATGTCTTTTCAACATCGCAGTAATAGTTATGTTAAACACCAATGCTTTTCCAAACTTACAGTTTATCAAAGCAATACGCAGCATTACGATAGGACTGAGAACATTATTTGAGCTACATTCTCAATGCAGAACAGTACAGCGAAGCAGTATAATGAGGCCAGTATTCAACTTCGCATTATACAAGAACAGTGAGGCGGAACGTGTCGTGCTGTGGCCGACATTTTACAATTAGGCGATAGTCAAGCAGCTGAACATTACTTCGACATTTTGTCAAGCTTAATATGTTTGGACTTGTGTTTCGATAGTCCAATTGTGCAGTCCAATTGCAATTATACACTTCTATTGTGGACTTTTAAATGAACTTGAACATATTTCAGCGGTATTACGGCATATTTTATGATGCATTTTAGACCTAAATATTTAAGGCCACCATGGGGTCAGTCCAACATTATTGCCTTTGGCAAGTGAAAAGTTATAAGCGTATGCACTTTGTGAACAGTGGGACGTGCAGCATTATAGTTGCATATCATGAACAGTTATGAAATATCTCAGTTACGAACACAGATACAGGGTGTTTGACAAATCAGTACACTTTTCTAGATATTTTTTTTCTACCCGTGAAATTCAGCCGCTGTGGAGATTAACATTTTTGTCGTATGCCAACCGAATAGTTTATGGGACAGTGGCGTGACATATTCGAAGAGTATGGGGTACTCTACATTTTTGAACTTTTGTGGAAGAGTTTGGACAATATTCGTGATGGATAATCTTCAGTTCATCATGTCGGACTAGGCGGATACGGAGACGTGATGGCACCACAGAGCGATGGATTTGGTTCCTGACGAAGAGGATATACAACATCAGATTCACTTGGAATATGAAGTCAAGCGTTAGTTCAGTGGGTGATACAGCGTTTTCGTCGATCTATCGAGAAATTTGTGACACACACGTGGATTATCGGCGATCTTTGAATTATATTAACATCTGGAATATGAAGGTATTGTAAGAGTTATGGCATTCCTGATATGATTTTTCATGAACACTGGGCATACTTGTATATATTTCTAGTAGGAGTTCTACTATTACTTTTCGACATGGCTTAGATACTTTATTGCTCCATTTGCTAGAATATGGTGTTACCATATGATATGGCAGGCACAGTTATACGACGTTCTCACCATTGGTTGACTTTATTAGACAGAATTTAGGTCTTTTTATAATTTTTTTCTGTGAGGATAGTATTTCTTGATTATGGATAGATATTTTTTGGCGAGTGTTTCGAAGTCGTGATCTGCAATTGGATAATTTAAATTATTTCGTCAGTTCACTGCATACTAGCGAGTATGTATAATTCATCAGTAGGGATTTTTTTGTTGGATTGTTTGGTGATATTAAAATTTTATTCCCTCAAGTGAATGCATATCGCTGTTATGTGACAACTAGAGTCTTGTTGATTCCAATCTTGTACACTCACTCATCAGTCTACGAGATGGGGCCTGTTGCATTTAGCAATTGTGTGGTGGCACTCACCTTACCCATCGTTTAGGGCATTATCATGATAGTCTGCGGGGCAGGACCTGTCGCTTTAGGCGATTGTGTGGTGGCACTCACCTTACCTGCCAGTCGAGGGCCTCATTTTATCATCCGAGTGTACTTATGATCGTAAGAGGATTAAACAAGAAACTACCAGTCACACATTAGTCGAATTTTGTTAAATAAATTAAAAATAAATGTCAGCAGGGTTACATTTTGTAATTCTTGTTTTGCCAATCCAATATTTTGTTGCAATACTCTTTTGAGAGTATATTCATTTAACAGCTGATACTTTTGATACTCTTTGTGAGTGATTTGATACCTTTGAGAAGGATTTCAAGTAATTGAATCTTGTAAGATGAATCATTTATGGTCAGAATTTATTTTGAGGCAGATCAGTATTAGATATTTTGATGTGAGGTATTATAACACATTGGTATTTTTCTTTGAAGTGAATCTTGAGAATCTTAAGAGACTTTTGCTCTATTTGAAAGCAGATCTTGAATTGGATTACGATTACTAAGGTAATTTTTCCTTATTGTTTAAGAAGTTGTCTAGATATGATCAGATTAATTACAGTTCTTGGAGATTGTGTGCGTTAATAATTTGAAGCCAGTTATATATTTTTGTGGATCATGCAACGTGATTATGTGAAGTATTTTTGATAGGTATTTTTGGAAAATGCCAAGTGGAAGTTTGCAATATTGCCAATGAGTATTTTGAGGCAGACATGAGGTTGTTGAACCCAGTCTAGCATATTTTTGAAGATCCATGCTGTGCGCTGAATAGTTATGGTGTTATGTGGAATAGTTATGGTGTTATATGGAATAGTTTTGGTGTTATATGAGATAATTATGGTATTCAAATATGGTATTTGATAAAGTGAGATTAAATGGTGAAGTTTTGGATAGTGAGATCCAACGTGATTTTGTGAAGGCAATAATATTATTTTGGCATGATAATTAAATACGAGATATAACTTGGAAGTGATAAAACTGTAAGACAACGTTCTATAACCCGTATTAAACAATTTTTTAGGAAATTAAATAAATAAATAATTTTGATAATCCAGGATTTTCTGATAATAATAATTAATAAAATAATAATCTGAAGTTTAATCATATTAATGATCTGACCCGATGAATAAAAATCTAAATAACCAGATGAATTAAAATTTGAACAAATTGATAAATTGGAATTTGAATAAATTGATAAATTAAGATTTGAATAAATCGATGAATTAAATAAATTGATGAATTAAAGGTTGAATAAATTAACTGAATTAAATAAATTAATAGGTGATTAAACAGCTGATGATTGACTGAATTAAAAGGTGATAATTAATTAAAGAAACTGATGATTAATAAAATTTAAATGGATTTAAATAAATTTAAATAAGAAATATGATTTAAATAAATTGATGAATTGCAACTTGAATTAATGAATTAAACAATTTAAATGGATGAATTGAGATGATTTAATCTGAATGAGATGATGAAATGAGTGTGTGTGGATAATTGAAGAATATAATGAATTGATGAATATAATATTCATTTAGATGATTTGATGGTAATAAATTAATTATTCTGACTTGAATATAACGAATATTGAGATGAGAACTAATGTGAGAGATATTTAATTTTGATATGATGATGATGATGATAACCAATGAATAGTGAAGTTTTCTTTGATTCACAACCCAGCAATAATCAGTGACAGTGTAAATATAGTGTATAAATTAATTGTTAGATTTATCGGAGCATTTATTGAGATTTCCAGCATTTGAATAGTGCCATATAAGCCATGGAAATAAGTTAATATTGGAATATATGTGTTTTTTTTATATATTGTTAGACAGATTCATATTTATTGACATCCACATTCCAGATGTTAAATTAAAGAAAGGTTAGGTCTCAGGGATCACGAAATGTCAGTGACGCAAAGACATAGTGCTACGGTGGCCCTGAGAACCCAAGCGAACTTTAGTAAATTTTTATATTTTATGTGGATGAAATATACTTTGAAATAGCACAGAAATGGTTCGTTTTTGAGGACAATGACAACCTAACTTTTGCATACGACCATACTCTTAGGTAGGGTTTGTGTTTAATTTCTATGTCTGACTATCGAAATTTAAATAAATTTGGTTTTATCTTAGTGGTGATCTGATGATGATGTGGTTTTCCCAATCCTTTCCTTTGTCTTAATTAAGGCTTAACCAGAAAGGATGTGGTTTGCTAGGGGTTCAGTTGATGGCGCCCATTTCTATTTGTTATTTTTTAAATTAAATTTAAGCCCGTAACGACCCTAGAGATACGTTATCTCGTGTTACCCTCTGCTTTTGTGATAATTTCAACTGAATTTCCGACACATTCCTTATTTGACTTCATGTTCATTTAACTCCACTCTGGCCTGGGAAGCCAGGTATGCGATGTAATAGCAGATGGGTCATCGCATCCCTCGGATAAACGGGTACAGAGGAGTAGGGAGAATTGGCTTTACCCATCCGTGGGGCTTCGATTTTGTTTATTCTATGGGAACACATAAGATTTAGATTACGAAGAGATTGATCTCTATTTCATTTAATGGTGTTATAAAATGTATTGAACTTGGTCAGACAATATACTTGTATGCCCATTCCAGTGATCATGTTAGTCATATTAGTGTTATATCATGTTTAATTATATGTCATTTTTCTTATACCCAAGTGAAGTCAGGAATTGATACATTGTGATATTTTGCTATCCAACGTCTCTGAATTAAAACGTTTAGTTGAAAGGTATAATTATGTCAGCGGAAGATTTGGCTAAGGTTTTAGGAGATTTGCAGAGTAGCATGTCTGGTATTGTAACAAATATTTCTAGAATGGAATCAGAAGTCAAAGAACAGATAAATGATTCAGAAGCTAGATGTAAGGAAAGCTTTAAGTCATTACAGGCTAGTAATGAAGGTAATTTGAAAAATAGATTAAAGGCATTAGAGACTAGATTGCAGTCAAGGAGTGAAGATGAATTAAAGTCATTAGAGACTAGATTACAGTCAAATAGTAAAGATGAATTAAAGTCATTAGAGACTCGATTACAGTCCAGTAGTAGAGATGAATTGAAGTCATTGCAGACTAGTAACGAAACTAACTTGAAGTCATTGCAGACTAGCACTGAAAATAATCTAAAATCATTAGAAGAAAGATTGCAGTAAAATAGCAAAGATAGTTTGAAGTCATTGGAAGAAAGATTGCAGAGTAGTACTGAAAGTAATTTGAAAGCCAGTGAGGCTAATTTAAAGGTTAATTTTAAATTGTTAGAAACTAGATTACAAGCTCGTAGTGAAGAAAATAACACAGAGTTGAAAAATAATTTAACGAGTTTGGAAAATAGATTAACGTTAAAGAATGATGAAATATTAAAAGCTTTACAATCAGATATAAAGGCAGTAGAAATGAAAGGAGAGAAAATTTGCACATGTTAAGAAAAAACATTCTAGAGTTAGAAAATAGAGAAGAAGAAAATATTCTTAATTTGAGAACAGATGTTATGTCTATTCTGAAAGGTATTAAATCAGATGTATCGAAATTACGATTCGACATAGATGGTTTAGTAGCAGATGTAGGCAAAATACAAGAATGGTCTACCGAAGTATCTTTCGAATCCAAGATCAAAGGTTTAGAAATGAATTTAGGTAATGAAATTAAAAGTTTGAAATCAGTAATTGGGACAGTCAAAGAGGAAGTCTTAGGAGAGGTTAATTATAACTTGAAATCCTTAGAAAACCAATTGCAGGCAGACATTAGGAAAATTGATGATGATATAGAACAGAAAGTTAATGAAAACTTAGCATTGTTCAAAAATAGAGTCGGTGCAATAGTGGAAGAACGGTATAGTGAGGTCGATGCCGAAGCAAAATAAAAGCGTGCAGGGCTGGATGAAAAATTAATCGCAGGTATGGCGAATTTGGAAGCGAGATTTACTGAGAATAAGGAAACGATGAAGGCAGATTCAGCTCAGTTCAGGACAGATGTAGATCAATTAAAGGATCAAGTCGCGTCAGTCAAGACAACATGCGAATATAAGATAGACAAATTGAAGAACGATTTGGGAGAGAGTAACAGAACGCAGATTGTTATGTCATTAGACAATTTGGAGACCAAAGTCAAGATTGTGGAAAAGCGAACGGAAGATAGGATGACTAAACTGGAGTCTATAATAAATATTTTTACAAGTCAAGACGTTACACCGGGGATGTATCGATGTATCAGACACCGATAGGTCGTAGTATGAACAGTCAAGAGGTTAGCGTAGGAGAAGATAGTCAAACGCAACAGAATGATACTTTCGAAAGGACTAGTTCAACCCCTCAAGGTAATTTGAATCAGAATAGAAGCACGTCTAGTACGAATGAACGATCCTCAGGTCCAGTGACCATAATCAGAAATCTGGATGATAAACCAAGGAAGTTTTCGGGGAACACAGGAGTCACACCAGTCGAATTTATGAGAGATATTCGAGATTACATGGCGGAACATCGAGTAGCTAAGGAGAGAGAACTAAGGGTAGTCGAACGTGCCTTAGATGGGCCAGCGTTGACGTGGTTTCGCGCATTTAGGAGTAACTTTGCGAAGCTGGAACAATTTGCCATAGCATTTTTACGACGATTCTGGAGTGCAGAGGATCAGTTAAACGTAAGAGCAGAAATGTACTCGAAACGTTACTCTACGTCGCATCCGATGCATTATGCAAATTACTTTACAACGCAATTGGCTAAATTGCAATTTTTGATTCCTCCATTGCCAGAAGACGAACTGTTACAAGCAATAGCAAGGCAGTTGCCAGTAGAGGTACAAAGATCACTCATAGCATCGGGAGCGAATACACTTGAGCATTTTGATGATATCCTACGCAGATTGGATTACACGAGCGCTCAGATGACACCCAGAACTTCAAGGAATGAAAATCGAAACACGCAAGAAGTGAATGCGGTGGTTGTCGATAATGCAGCACAGACAGATAGAAGAGATTCCTGAGGAAACAGAAGGAACGAAGGGAATAGAGGAAATATTCACAACGTCCGTGGGAATGACAGATATCAAGGACCGTATGAGAGGCCATATGATCAAGATACAAGAGATAGTAGATACAGGAACTACAATCAGAATTCCCGATACCAGAACCGGAACGGATATAATAACCGATATCGAGGCAGATACAATTGGAACCAGAATCAGCAGTCCAATCAAACCAATAGGCAAGATAATAATAACAGAAATGATCAAAATGAAAGACGACAAGATAATCAAGAGTACGGGAGAACAAGGCAAGAGAATAGACAGCCTAGTGCACCACCCGAAGAGCTGATTAGAGATGTCATTAGGGGAAGCACGAGTGGTGCAGAAAAAAAACGACAAATTAACGCCGAATCAGGATACTAGTCATTATGAACCCATCATCATAGTTGAAACATACCAGGTCAAAGATGAAGATTTAATTGAAGAAGAAGATATAGTCCATCGAGGGAATCGACATGAATTTCCAGTTATTAGTGTGGAAGTCATGGGAAAGGAAATAAAGACATTAGTGGATACGGGGGCTATGGTGAGCTTGATATCCAAAGGCTGCCTGGAAGAATTGAAATTGTCAGGAGATGTTACGATGTTGCCAACTGTTGTTAGCAAGATTCAAGGGGTGATCCTAGACAAGAGCATAAAATGTAAAAGTCAGGTACTTTTAGATATTGGAATTGGAACCAGATATTTTGAGCAGATGTTCCTAGTTGTGGGTCAACTACATTTCGATATGATCCTAGGAGTGGATTTCTTAAGTGAGAGTGGCCTGATCATATATATGCAGAGTAGGCGCATGTACTTTCAGGAAGAGGACATTAAAAATCAGGAATCTGAGATGACATTCTTCAGAGAGAATATATTGAATGAGATTGTATGTAACATTGAAAGGTCTGTCGAGAGTAAAGCTGATATGAAGAGTAAGATGAATCCGCAAATACAGGAGCAATTTGATCAAGCAATTTTGGAATACGAGGACATATTCAACGATAAACCAGGACTCATAGAGAATTTTACTTATAGCATCAAGTTGATGGATGACAAGCCATATCACAAGAATTTATATCCCATACCAGATAAATTGAAGGAAGAAGTCGGAGAGAGATGGAATTATTAAGAAGATGCCAACTGCTTATTTGAATACTTTAGCTGTTGTCAAGAAGCCTAATGGTAAGCTGAGGATATGCCTAGATACTAGAGCCCTTAATGATAGAGTTCTTCCTGAACACGACAGACCACCTGTTATTCGTGAATTGTTGCGCAGATTCAGAGGAAAGAGTTTCTTTTCTACTATTGATCTGACTAGTTCCTATTATCATATAGAACTAGCAGAAGACTGCAAACAATATACGGGATTCCTATTTGACCATAAAACCTATGTTTTTAATCGTTTACCTTTTGGAGTAAAGAATAGTGGTCCGGTGATGATCCGAGCACTAGATGAGAATTTATCAGATGCTGTTAAAGAACATGTGGTGAGCTATATAGATGACCTGATTATAGCAACTGAGACAGCTGAAGAGCATATCAGGCACCTTAGGATGCTTTTTGAAAATCTCCGGAGGACGAATTTCAAGGTGAATTTCGACAAATGTCAGTTCTTTTATGGGGAAATCGAATTTCTTGGACATAAAATCGATGGAGATGGATACAGGCCCAATCCAAAGAAGATAATGGCTATTTCGGAATTACCGAACCCAAGAAAGCTTAAAGAAGTTCGGCAGTTTCTAGGAATGTGTCAGTTCTTTTCAACACATTGTCCTGAATACACCGAAACGATGGCACCTCTGCAGGATTTGCTAAGGAAAGGAAATCGATGGAAATGGGACGACAAATGTAATCAAGCATTTTTGGCAGCCAAGAACATGTTAATCCAGAATGTGAAACTCGAATACCCAGACTTAGCTAGAAGATTTTTTGTGGAGAAAGACGCATCCAAAATAGGCATCAGTGGTATCCTATATCAGATGGACGATGCAAACAGACACAGATATTTGGCTTTCACCAGTCGCAAACTCAGGAATTGTGAAAGGAATTATTATGCAACAGAGTTAGAGGCATTAGCAGTGGTTCATGCTCTTAAGACGTGGAAGGAGGTGTTGTTTGGGCATGACATAACGGTGATCACAGATCATAAAGCCCTCCAATTTATTATGAAGATGGACTTAGCAAGTGACCGTATCACCAGATGGGCTCTTTTCTTACAACAATTTAACCCAACCATTGTGCATAGACCTGGGAAATTAAATCTGTTGGCAGATGTGTTGAGTAGAAACCCTTGTGAAGAGGTAATTGTCAACCACATAGATCTAGTTCAAGAGGACCAAGGAACTATGGAGAAGTTTGAAATGTTAGCGCAAACTCAGAAGAGATACACACCTTTGCGAAGGATTTACCGTTTCTTAACACGCAGGATGGACAACGCCGATCCAGATTTTTGAAGAACGGAGATAGAAGCTAGAAAGTATCACATGATGGGAGGTATTATATGCCAATATATCGATCAGAATCACACTAAGCTTAGAGTTGTGATCCCACCCAAGCTTATCAAACCGGTTATTTGGATGATACATCGAACCGCAGCTCATGTAGGTGTAGACAAGGCTCTGGCTCTTGCTCAAGAAACTTTTGTTTCGAGACAAATGGGACAAACGATCCGCGACGTCATAAAGACCTGTGACAGTTGTCAGCGAAGCAAATATTCATCTAAACTAATGAAGGAAGTTCCTACATCGATATTACCTAGCAAGCCGAGAGAACTTTTCGCTACGGACATTTTTGGTCCGATTCCTCGTTCGCCGAAAGGAAACCAGTTTGTTTTGGTTACTGTAGACGTATTTTCTAAATACGTGTCTCTATGTCCAATTCAGAAAGCTACATCCAAGTATGTGATCAACAGATTGGAGAAGACAGTAATTCCAAGTATGGGGAAACCTGAAATTTTGTTGAGTGACCATGGATCACAGTTCACCGGTATGGAATTTTCAACTGCTATGGAACGTTTGGGAATAAGGCATGTATTTAATTCTGTACGTTATCCAGAGGTAAATCCAGCCGAAAGAATTATGCCAGAGATCAGTAAAATGTGTCATTTATACGTTTCGAGACACCACCGATGGATGGAGGTGATACCCATCATTAGTCAATGTTTGAATTCTACCATACATGAAAGTATAGGACAGATTCCGTCCGTGCTTCATCATGGGATGAAACCTAATAGACCATGGGACCGAACAGTGAAGGCACCAGTAGATCCAGAACCTACCCAAGAATGAAGAGTCGAGATGGCAGGAGAAAGACTCAGAAGACAGGCAGAGAAGAGAGCCAGGAGGCATGCAGGAAGAAGGTTTCATGAACCATTTCAGGATAATGACGAGGTGCTGATCAGGAAGCCAGTCACATCGAATCTTCAACTGAAGATATACCACAAATTTGCACCATTGTACGCTGGTCCATTCCGAATTGATGAAACATACAGAAATAACAGCTATAAGATTGCTAGAATAGACACGAATGAAGTTGTTGGAACTTTCAACGCAGCCAGCATTAGGATGTATCATTATGCTTAGGAAGAGAAAGGTTGCAGAGCTATCGTGTACATTATATGTTGCGTATAGAGAATGCTTGAGAGTATTTTTTTTCTCAAGACTGATAAAAAAAGGAGATGTACGGGAGAGATGTACCCGATACCTAGTTGAGGCTATCGGCTACGCCAGTTGTGATCGAGCCATAGTTGAGATTTGTGGGCAAAGAAGAAAAGATAGCGCTCAGATCGAGTCAAGAAGAATGGTAGGAGATGACGTAGGAGGCCGAGGAAGAAGGAGGCAATACCCTTCAAGCATATCGAATTATGGGAGAAATACTGGATTTTTATAAAGATCAATATGGAATAAAACATTATATAACCTCAGAAGAGAAGAAAATATCAAGAAATCTTATTGGTGATAACTTGAAGAAAGGCAGACAACCCCTTAAGTTATGTTATAACTTAATTGCCGATATAATAGTGGTCGAGGTTATAGCTGTGAAGTATGACAGTGGAAGGAAGGGGAAAGTCACGTGATAGAGCCGGGCGAGACAGCCGAACGGAGTGCACTAGCAGAACGAGAGAGGTATTCCAGCTAGTCAAGCGAAGCGAATCACATCGCGCACTAGGAGAACGAAAGAGGTATTCCAGCAAGTCACGCTGAGCGGAACACATCGCGCAGTACGAGAATCAGTCAACAAGGCAGTGCAGCGCAGTAGTAGGAGTTCGTGGTTGGAGCGTACGCTATTAGCAAGGCAGGTTATACAAGCCGTGAACTTGAGAGAGAAAGCCGGTGTTCAGGCAGATGTCTTTTCAACATCGCAGTAATAGTTATGTGAAACACCAATGCTTTTCCAAACTTACAGTTTATCAAAGCAATACGCAGCATTACGATAGGACTGAGAACATTATTTGAGCTACATTCTCAATGCAGAACAGTACAGCGAAGCAGTATAATGAGGCCAGTATTCAACCTTGCATTATACAAGAACAGTGAGGCGGAACGTGTCGTGCTGTGGCCGACATTTTACAATTAGGCGATAGTCAAGCAGCTGATCATTACTTCGACATTTTGTCAAGCTTAATATGTTTGGACTTGTGTTTCGATAGACCAATTGTGCAGTCCAATTGCAATTATACACTTCTATTGTGGACTTTTAAATGAACTTGAACATATTTCAGCGGTATTACGGCATATTTTATGATGCATTTTAGACCGAAATATTTAAGGCCACCATGGGGTCAGTCCAACATTATTGCCTTTGGCAAGTGAAAAGTTATAAGCGTATGCACTTTGTGAACAGTGGCACGTGCAGCATTATAGTTGCATATCATGAACAGTTATGAAATATCTCAGTTACGAACACAGATACAGGGTGTTTGACAAATCAGTACACTTTTCTAGATATTTTTTTTTCTACCCGTGAAATTCAGCCGCTGTGGAGATTAACATTTTTGTCGTATGCCAACCGAATAGTTTATGGGACAGTGGCGTGACATATTCGAAGAGTATGGGGTACTCTACATTTTTGAACTTTTGTGGAAGAGTTTGGACAATATCCGTGATGGATAATCTTCAGTTCATCATGTCGGGCTAGGCGGATACGGAGACGTGATGGCACCACAGAGCGATGGATTCGGTTCCTGACGGAGAGGATATACAACATCAGATTCACTTGGAATATGAAGTCAAGCGTTAGTTCAGTGGGTGATACAGCGTTTTCGTCGATCTATCGAGAAATTTGTGACACAGATGTGGATTATCGGCGATCTTTGAATTATATTAACATCTGGAATATGAAGGTATTGTAAGAGTTATGGCATTCCTGATATGATTTTTCATGAACACTGGGCATACTTGTATATATTTCTAGTAGGAGTTCTACTATTATTTTTCGACATGGCTTATATACTTTATTGCTCCATTTGCTAGAATATGGTGTTACCATATGATATGGCAGGCACAGTTATACGACGTTCTCACCATTGGTTGACTTTATTAGACAGAATTTAGGTCCTTTTATATTTTTTTTCTGTGAGGATAGTATTTCTTGATTATGGATAGATATTTTTGGCGAGTGTTTCGAACTCGTGATCTGCAATTGGATAATTTAAATTATTTCGTCAGTTCATTGCATACTAGCGAGTATGTATAATTCATCAGTAGGGATTTTTTTGTTGGATTGTTTGGTGATATTAAAATTTTATTCACTCAAGTGAATGCATATCGCTTTTATGTGACAACTAGAGTCTTGTTGATTCCAATCTTGTACACTCACTCATCAGTCTACGAGATGGGGCCTGTTGCATTTAGCAATTGTGTGGTGGCACTCACCTTACCTGCCAGTCGAGGGCCTCATTTTATCATCCGAGTGTACTTATGATCGTAAGAGGATTAAACAAGAAACTACCAGTCACACATTAGTCGAATTTTGTTAAATAAATTAAAAATAAATGTCAGCAGGGTTACATTTTGTAATTCTTGTTTTGCCAATCCAATGTTTTGTTGCAATACTCTTTTGAGAGTATATTCATATAACAGCTGATACTTTTGATACTCTTTGTGAGTGATTTGATACCTTTGAGAAGGATTTCAAGTAATTGAATCTTGTAAGATGAATCATTTATGGTCAGAATTTATTTTGAGGCAGATCAGTATTAGATATCTTGATGTGAGGTATTATAACACATTGGTGTTTTTCTTTGAAGTGAATCTTGAGAATCTTAAGAGATTTTTGCTCTATTTGAAAGCAGATCTTGAATTGGATTACGATTACTAAGGTAATTTTTCCTTATTGTTTAAGAAGTTGTCTAGATATGATCAGATTAATTACAGTTCTTGGAGATTGTGTGCGTTAATAATTTGAAGCCAGTTATATATTTTTGTGGATCATGCAACGTGATTATGTGAAGTATTTTTGATAGGTATTTTTGGAAGTTGCCAAGTGGAAGTTTGCAATATTGCCAATGAGTATTTTGAGGCAGACATGAGGGTGTTGAACGAAGTCTAGCATATTTTTGAAGATCCATGCTGTGCGCTGAATAGTTATGGTGTTATGTGGAATAGTTATGGTGTTATATGGAATAGTTTTGGTGTTATATGAAATAATTATGGTATTCAAATATGGTATTTGATAAAGTGAGATTAAATGGTGAAGTTTTGGATAGTGAGATCCAACGTGATTTTGTGAAGGCAATAATATTATTTTGGCATGATAATTAAATACGAGATATAACTTGGAAGTGATAAAACTGTAAGACAACGTTCTATAACCTATATTAAACAATTTTTTAGGAAATTAAATAAATAAATAATTTTGATAATCCAGGATTTTCTGATAATAATTAATAAAATAATAATCTGAAGTTTAATCATATTAATGATCTGACCCGATGAATAAAAATCTAAATAACCAGATGAATTAAAATTTGAACAAATTGATAAACTGGAATTTGAATAAATTGATAAATTAAGATTTGAATAAATCGATGAATTAAATAAATTGATGAATTAAAGGTTGAATAAATTAACTGAATGAAATAAATTAATAGGTGACTAAACAGCTGATGATTAACTGAATTAAAAGGTGATAATTAATTAAAGAAACTGATGATTAATAAAATTTAAATGGATTTAAATAAATTTAAATAAGAAATATGATTTAAATAAATTGATGAATTGCAACTTGAATTAATGAATTAAACAATTTAAATGGATGAATTGAGATGATTTAATCTGAATGAGATGATGAAATGAGTGTGTGTGGATAATTGAAGAATATAATGAATTGATGAATATAATATTCATTTAGATGATTTGATGGTAATAAATTAATTATTCTGACTTGAATATAACGAATATTGAGATGAGAACTAATGTGAGAGATATTTAATTTTGATATGATGATGATGATGATAACCAATGAATAGTGAAGTTTTCTTTGATTCACAACCCAGCAATAATCAGTGACAGTGTAAATATAGTGTATAAATTAATTGTTAGATTTTTCGGAGCATTTATTGAGATTTCCGGCATTTGAATAGTGCCCTATAAGCCATGGAAATAAGTTAATATTGTAATATATGTTTTTTTATATATTGTTAGACAGATTCATATTTATTGACATCCACATTCCTGATGTTAAATTAAAGAAAAGTTAGGTCTCAGGGATCACGAAATTTCAGTGACGCAAAGACATAGTGCTACGGTGGCCCTGAGAACCCAAGCGAACTTTAGTAAATTTTTATATTTTATGTGGATGAAATATACTTTGAAATAGCACAGAGATGGTTCGATTTTGAGGACAATGACAACCTAACCTTTGCATTCGACCATACTCTTAGGTAGGGTTTGTGTTTAATTTCTATGTCTGACTATCGAAGTTTAAATAAATTTGGTTTTATCTTAGTGGTGATCTGATGATGATGTGGTTTTCCCAATCCTTTCCTTTGTCTTAATTAAGGCTTAACCAGAAAGGATGTGGTTTGCTAGGGGTTAAGTTGATGGCGCCCATTTCTATTTGTTATTTTTTAAATTAAATTTAAGCCCGTGACGACCCTGGAGATACTTTATCTCGTGTTACCCTCTGCTTTTGTGATAGTTTCAACTGAATTTCCGACACATTCCTTATTTTACTTCATGTTCATTTAACTCCACTATGGCCTGGAAAGCCAGGTATGCGATGTAATAGCAGATGGGTCATCGGATCCCTCGGATGAACGGGTACAATACTTCACCAATCCGTGTATAATTAATGAAGAGCCTGTAAGCTTGAACATCCATAAGCCTTTTCTAATCAAGGCGGCTTCAAGTAACACGACGTGGTGAAATTACAACTCTTGGTAAAGAAGTTAGCTCAAAGTATATGGTGTCTAAAAGAAAAGCAATGGAAAAAACGGATATAATTATAAAAGTGACTAAGATGAAAAAATATGTTAAAATCATTGTGCAATTCTAATTTAAATGCCATTGAATGAATATAAATTTAATGAATACGATAACTTACTTGAGGTTAAGACAAAGTTTCATTTAGAAAATGATCTGTCTATTGTTTAAAATGTTATGGGTGCAGCAAAGTCCAAAAACTCAAATAGACGGTAGTAAGAAATGAAATAACGTCAGTGCTAGTTCTGGAAAAAGACGTAAATACGAATGGAGCGCTACTGTGAAAAGATCCTGTACGCGTCTGACAGTGAGTGTTGAATGGGCAGGCAGTTTAAAGCAGCCAGGAGAGATGCGATCCAGCTGGCAGTGAAAATGCCGCGGCGATCACAGTCGGTTGATGCAGCAACCTATCTTGTCTTGTGTTAAATGGACAGGCAGTTTAAAGCAGCTTGGAGGGATGTGATCTAGCTGGCAGTGGATGTAGCATGGCCTCTTACCGGCATAGATGGAAACTTCCTGGTCCTGTCTTGAGCTATTGTTGCCATGGAGATGCCGGCCTTGCCATTACTTTATCAGTTTATTTTCTGACTTAATTAGCCTTTGCTCGAGTGCAAAAAGACCGAAATCAGAAGAATGAGAAAGACTATCAAAAATTCATGTAGCCAGCCGTTCCTTCTGGGTCCTAAACTATGTGTATGCAAAATTTGGTTGAGATTGGTGGAACGGTGTAGATTTGTATACGGAACAAATATACATAACCACAGACTTTCACTTTTATATATAAGTTTTTTCGATCGAACAACAAGACAGTTTATTATTCACACCATTTCTTCACACAACAGGTGATACGAATCCAGTGTATATAATCTTGGTACGAAGCCACCTCAGTTGATATATTATAGGTTATTGCCTAACGAATTCACAAAAAAGAGTATTTTTTTAGGAACATCTGAAGAAACATATACCGCCCGTATCATATAAGTTAGAATCTGCTTACATCTTTCCATTTTTTTCACCTTGTTAAACGACAATCTAGAAATTTAATTTTCGTTTTCTCGGTTTCTAGAACGAATCTTGATTTATTCGACAAAGACATCAGCCTATTTAATTCAAGATATTAATTCAATGCGACGTTTCATTACGTATGAGAACATGCAATTTTACCTCATGTCTTGATGAAGACGTACTTATTTCAGCCTACAACCAGATTGTGCATCTAAACATTCTTCCATTCATCTTAAGAAATATGTGATATTTGCTCTATCACATTAAGTTCGGCCCGCAGTGATATTTGAAAGTTAAAATATTATTTATGAAATAAGTAATTCTATTTGGAATAAGATAAACTTGAAGAGCAAGACTTTTTCCGTTCACAATACATGTGTTTGTGAAAGTTCATTTTACTCAAAACATGGATAAATACATCCGTTGATATCCTACCTAGCGCGCATCGCATTGAAGTCTCCGTGTATTGTTGACCGCGCGGTAACGTTACTACTTTCAAAGGCGAGTGCGTGCCAGATGTTTTACTGTCGTTGCATTGTAGAACTTTCAAGTTAGTTACTGCTAGTGAGAGGTTTGAAGAATATAAATATTTCTATGATTTTTATGTACTAGTGAGAGGTTTGAAGAATATAATTAATATAATATAATTAATTCTGTGATTTTTATTTTCATAAGTGATAATTATGGATTCTAAGTGTAGCGCAAGAAAAGAAAAGTTTCCGACGAAGGTAGATCATTTCAAATAAAGTGGGCAAATCGGTACTTGTTACTGAAGTAAACAAGAAAGCAGTGTGTTTAATTTGCAGTGAAACAGTTCCAGTGTTTAAGGAGTATAACATAAAGCGACATTGCGACACCAAACATGTGTCTTCATATGATAAATTTGAGGGGCAATTTCGTAAAGACAAGGTATCTGAACTTAAAATTAAACTTTCGGGACAGTAGTTATTCTTTAATAATGTGTCACTTCAAACTGAATCTCCGGTAAAAGCGAGTTACGCAGTAGCAGAAATTATTGCAAAGAAATCTCAGATAGCGAGTTTGTTAAAGAATGCATTGAGACTGTTGCTGATATTATATGTCCTGACAAGAAAGCGCAGTTTGCAAAATTAAGCTTCTCGCGACAGACTGTAGCTCGCCGTATTGACGAATTAGCGACCAATATAGAGAGAACTTTAAAATACCAAGCAACAAATTTCCAGTTCTATTCTCTGGCACATGATGAGAGTAGTGATGCTAGCGATACTGCCCAATTAGCAATTTTCTTAAGGGGAATTGATAAAGATTTCATTATTACAGAAGAATTTGCTGCTGTTGTCCCTCTTCAAGGCACCACTAATGCCAATGATTTAATGGGGGTGTCACTGAAACCTTGAACCGCCTTGGCTTGAAATATACTAATCTATCTGGTGTAACAACAGACGGAGCTCCTGCATTTGCAGGAAAACGAGAAGGGTTAGTTAAATTACTGCAAGCAGAGGCAGCTAAAGTAGGAAACAATTCTGTAATGCAATATCACTGCTTAATACACCAAGAAAACCTTTGCGCTAAATCCCTAAATTTAGATAGTGATTTGAAAGTTGTTGTGAAAGTAGTGCATTTCATTCGTTCACATGGTTTGCGACACAGAGAATTTCAAAATTTCTTACAAAATCCCGATTCAGAGTTTGAAGATATTGTTTATTATACTGAAATAAGATGGCTGAGCCGTGGCAAAATGTTGAAGCGAGTGTTTGACCTAAAAACCGAAATACAAACATTTATGGAGGAGAAGGGCGAACCTATCATTGAATTTAAAGACTTAGAATGGATGTGTTATTTTGCCTTTCTGGTTGATATAACAACACAACTGAACGAACTTAATTCACGTCTCCAAGGTAAGAACCAATTGATCACTACTATGTTTGATCACGTGAAAGCCTTTGAAACAAAATTGTGACTTTGGGAATCGCAAATAACAAAACAACAACTTTGTGCATTTCGCAGCTCTATAAAACTGTAATAATCAAAATTCTCAAAAGTACGCAGAAGTCATATCAGTTATGAATCGAATTCCGCGTTAGCTTTCAAGACTTAAAGGAGAATATTATAAGTTTCAATGTGATTTCTTCCCCTTTCTCCATTAACATAGACGAGGTCCCTTAGGATCTGCAAATGGAGTGCGTTGATTTGCAATGTGCGTCAGACCTAATGAATAAGTTTAAAAATGTCCCCTTACTACAATTCTATCGCGACTACTTTCCCAATGAAAAATATCCGGGCATTAATAGACATGCACTTCGTTTTGCATCACTTTTTGGTAGCACATACATATGCGAACAAGTGTTCTCCAGGATGAAACATGTGAATTGCGCAACGAGAACGCGAATCACCGACAGTAACCTGGAGAGTTCACTTCGAGTTGCTACAACATCAATCAAACCAGATATTGGATGCCTTGTTCGTGAGAAGCAGTGCCGGGTGTCGCAATGACAGGTAAAATATTAATGATCTTAAATCAATATAACATTTATATATATTTAATTTAATTTAAAAAAAATAACTTAACTAATATAAGATTAATATTTTAATAAACATAACTTATCAATATATTAGCTTTTTTAAAATTAAATGGTTTATCTCAGAATTTATATCCTATTTAATACGGTAGAAAAATCGAATCATGTGGCCCGCAAACCAATTCACCTTAACGACAGTGGCCCTTTTCCAAAAAAGGTTGGACATGCCTGGTCTAAACCATTAAATATATCTGTATTCTGTTTTCACTTTTGGGAATGGTGCTAAGGAACTCATGAACTATGTTATACTATTTTTTCCATTGTGAATAGCTGAGATATTGGTATCAACTTTGTTTTTTTAATGGGACTATATTTTTTTTCATACAGGGTAACAGATTTCACTGAGACAAATTCAACGGTGTTATTATTTCCCAAATAGGACAAGTACTTTTTGAGAAATCAAGGATATGGAAATTGTGCAAGGCCACGCCTCCTTTTGGTGCCGCGATGGGCTAATGTCTAGTACGTTGCGGCTGAATGTGAATCAAGGGTTGTTGGTGCCCTTACCTAGCCTAGCCTCGTTTGCAGGCGTAATCTGCTTTAAAACAAAATGAATGCCCTGAAATCAAACTCGTAGTCGTTATTATCGGAGTTTGGTTCTTTGGGAAATGTACCTAAAGTGATAAAGAATAGGAAAATGAAGTTTTATTTGTTTTCCAATCATTTCTTACGTCACTGGCTGTTTGTTTTAACGGGAGAAAGGAACAGATGGTTTGCTATAACAGGTAGAATAAATAATCACGATGCGTAACACACTTTGGGAGCTTTAAATGTACCAGTGGATAACATGAAATTGGAAAGAGTAATGTTTTGCTAATACAGTACGTAGAGAATAGTCCAAGTTGTAAAAGTATTTAAACAGTCGGTTTAATTTATTTATTAGAGTTACGTAGCCGAGAGCGCTAATACGCCTGTTCGTGCCTCGCTGGCATCTGGAGAGTGTGGGTTCGATTCCCACATCGGCCGTCCTGAAAATAGATTTCGTGGTTTCCCATTTTCTCCACCAGGCAAATGCCGGGACGGTTCCTTTTAATAGGCCAACGGCCGATTGCCTTCCAAAATCCGTTCCCTGAACCGTCCTGAAAAGAAAAGTACATGGCCATTGGCTGTATTTAAAATTATAAATAGAAAATATTAATGCTTCTTCAGGAAAGAGTGGCCTTTTCAAGCGTAGCTACATCAGGTTGAATGGGAAATGAAGTAAGTCACTACACTGTAGATCGCGATCCAGCTTGCAGCGGTCACTGAGACGTACTGTTTCTTCACGAAAAGTTAAAATAGGTAGGCTAAAAAGGAGGCTGATCCTGCATCCGAGTCTGAGTGGAATTATAGATCTTCCCGAGTGTGGTTTGAACACGATGGGTGTCCTGCACACTACTCGCGTTTGGCTAGACTAACTCTATTTCCGGTTGGTCGATTGGGCGTGAAGGCATTATAAGTTGGCCATCACGTACACCTGATTTGACACCTATTGACTATTTGGTTTTCCTGTTCAATTCAGGCTACTGTATTATTTCCATGCATTTCGAGCCCATGATTAAGTAAGATGATATGAAATCGTACATGGAGTCCACAGGCAGGAAAAGTCGCTAATAGGAAAATTCGGGAATTTTGTTTTTGGAAAGTCTGGAAAAAGTGTGTAAAAATGGTGTGAGTCAGGAAGAAAATGCGAAAAGGATTATAAATTCAGGAATTTTATATTAACCGTACAGTATTTTGTGTTTTGCAGCCATATTTTGAAGTGACTAGTTGAACTTATCCCTGAAGATGAAAAGCAATAACTCACTGGACATTATGGTAAGTTTCCATTATTACACTACATCATAGTAAAAACCTCTTTTACTTATTTTTGTACGCTTTTTTGGCGTTGGCTTAGGGATGTGGCGAACCCAATACTATAGTTTAGGTTATTAAGCCGGTACTTTGATTAATGTACTATTTCATTATAATTTACCTTATTTTGTATTAAAAATGAAAAAAGAGGCGAGCGCTGGTCAGCTATGGGGATGATGTAGGCTGCAAATAAAAAAATATACGGTATATATATTTGTTTCCTCAATGAACCTTTCTTCCGATGTTACCATGACTTCACAAGTCAGGAATTTTGTTGAAAAATTGTCAGGAAAAATCAGGAAAATTGACATTGAAAATTCTGTGGACACCATGTCGTAAGCAATATTGATTTGTACATGTACTGAATCTTTGATTCTCTGTCTGTGAATTACCTCAACATTGAACACATTTATTTTTTTTGTTTTACTTGTTCAACCCAGACTTCTGTGTTGCTGAGGGGCCGATAGCCTAGATGTTAAGACCCATAAAACTTATCATCATCATCATCATCATCATAGTACCGACAGCGGAGGCTACGCTCGCTAAAGCGCAGCGTTAGGTCATGGGGCGAAGGTCTCTGCTGACTTGGTAGACACGTGGGTTCGAGCCCCACCGTCGGTCGTCCTTGAAATGGTTTTCCGTGGTTTCCCATTTTCAACACCAAGCAAATGTTGGGACGGTACCTTCTGACAAGCCACGGCCGCTTCCTTCTACATCCTTGTCGATTTTCATCCATTCATCTCATCTGTCATTTCGACGCGCAGGTCGCCCACGGCCGTCAACTAGAAAGACCTGTACTCGGCTTCTCCGGAGGTCACACGAAAAAGAAAATCATTATTGTATTATTTCCTTGTATTTCGAGCATATGATCAAAAATGGCACCATCTTCCTTGTACCCGGGTACATATTGAGACCCCAGTTCCGAAGGTCCTGAGTTTGATTTCTAGCTCTGACAAATAATTGAATTGTTTAAGGGTTGAGGAATATACTCAGCCTCACGGGACAAGAGGTGGATTTAATTTCCTCTCTAGCCAGCCAAAAAGTGGTTCTTTGTGCTTTCTCAATTCTACTCCAGGTACATGCCAGCATTGTTCCTTATCTAAGACCCTCCTAAACCTAACAACAATTACAGGAACAAGCACTACTGCAGACATCACAATGACACATGTTAACACAGAAATTTTCAGGTGCATGGGGCTGTTGACCTCGATGTACAAATCCCTAAATGAAACAATATCAACAACTCAAATAAGGTCAAATGAAATACCGTAGTAAATATCCATCTTACTGAATGAGTTTTACTATAAATAATGCGCTATTTATGTAATATCGTAACCCCCCCCCCCCCCCCCAGTGGCTCAATTCTAGTGGGACGTGGGATGGTGACTAAGGGACCCCAGCTGAGTCTGGCATTGCTTCCACTTTATTGTGTCGGGCTCCTCTCTGTTAACTTTCCTGTCGGCCTCCCTTGGTCAACTCTTGTTCTCTTCCGACCCCGACGGTATTAGGGTATCCGAGGCCTAGGGAGTCTCTTACTTTCCCGCCTTAATTGGCTCTTCTCTCATATTACCTAATCCCTCATTCTTCTAGGGATCAGCCTTCTTTTTCTTTTCATTATAGTTCCTTTTGTGTTTTAAGATTCCCGCCCTGTTCTTATAATTTGGCTCCCTGTGTCTCTAAATTACAGTTTGTGAGTATTTTGAATTTCAACCACATTTTGTAAGTATTTTCAATCTACATTGAATTTTGTATTTATTTTCGATCTCAACTCCATTTTGTAAGTATTTTTAATCTAAATTGCATTTTGTAAGTACCGGTATAGTATTTTGAATCGCGGGCTTCCACATATTGTGAGTATTTTGAATCTTAATTACATTTTGTAAGTATTTTCAATTTCAATTGCATTTTGTAAGTTTTTTGAACCTAAACTGCGTATTTTCTCTCTAAATTCCTTTTGTGAGTATTTTTTTTCTAAATTACTGTTACCTTTTGTAAGTATTTCCACTCTACATTTTGTGAGTTATTTCAATCTGAGTTCCATTTTGTAAGTATTTTCAGTCCAGCTTAATTTTCGTTATGGTTTCCATTTCATTGTCATTTTGGCCATCACCCAGGCCGATAACCTAGATGTTAGGCCCCTTAAAACAACAATTATCATCATCATCATCATCATCATCATCATCGTAATATCGTAACGAGGAGAACAATACATCTTATTTCATAGTCTGCAGAGGCTTGTTAGTTATTGTTGTTTTAAAGGACGGAACAGCGTCGTAATCTCCCGCTTTGCAGAGGCTACTCCATTTTTAGCCGTTTTTCATTTTATGAAAAACAAAATAGGCTTATGAGATCACATTTTGTCAGTGTGTCTGTGTGTGCGTGTGCGTGTGTGTGTGAGAGAAATGGTGTGTGTGTCCCCCTAATAACTTCTAAACGGCTGGTGCGATTTCAATTGAACTCGGTAAGATCATAGTACCATTCTGGCCGACCTTGACCGTGCCCTTCTAATTTTATTGCGTCTCACCAATCCAACCTGGCGTGTGTGCGAAATATTTCACCAGCATTCAGTATCTCCGAAACTATTACCGATATCACCCTGAAATTGTGTACGGTGATAAAGGGCACGACTAGAAGTTTACCTATGAGACTTTCAAAACCCTGGTTGCTACAAAACCAACATGGCGGCCAAGCAAAGTTGAGACTTTAAAATAGACTTTTCTCGCGATTTAACCATCTAAATGTAATGTAACTTGGTAAAGAAAAATTTTATACACATTGTTATGTACTGGCGTCTAATTTAGTTCAATTGTTTACATAACCTCAAGATGGCGGCTGTGCGAAATTTTAAAATTAAGTGTTTATTTATGGTGTCATAATCAGGCGATCGAAGTGAAAGTTTGAATAATGAACCTACGAAATAATTTTTCCCTAATGGTACATAACTCTACGGCCTATACATATAACAATCCAAAATGGCGAGGATCCGAAATATTTAGACGATTCTGAATACCTACGAATCTTTTACAGCAATCAAACTGATTTTTTTAGGTTCATAGAGGCTATGAACTTAAGTTCACCTATAGGACTTTCAGTAACCAGGTGAGCACATATCCAACATGGCGGCGACGCGAAGTATAAATATTTAAATGGACGTTTCTCGCGATTTAATCATCTGAGTGCAGTGAAACTTCGCACGTTAAATGCTTATACAAATGCTAATCCACTAGCATCTAATTTATTTCAATTGTTTTCATAACCACAAGTTGGCAGCTGTGCAAAATTTTAAAATCTTCCTTTTACTTCTTGTGTTCTAATCATGCGATTGAAGTTTGAATACCACACGTACCCAATAATCTCCATGTAATAGTACATAAATAAAAATCCAACCTGGCGACCATCTGAAATATTTAGACCGAATCTATCACAACCTTCAAACTGAAATTTGGTATGTTGATAGAGGCAATTAACACGAGTAGTATATATGAAAATAGGCTGTATAGTTCTTCATGGACCTACTTGTCTTTTATAATATTTTCCTTTCTCGTTTCCTGTTATCCACTGGTGAGGGTAAAGCTCACGAACTGTGTTATGCATCAGGTAGTAATGACTGTAAACGTAATTGCAATTCAACAGCAAATACAACCTAGACATTGTTCAGAGGCGTTAAATGCTTTCAAATATTGGAAGAGGAGGGTAAGGGGAGCGTTGGGACTATGCTGGGAAATCAGATACAAATAGTAGGCTATTTGTTATAATTATTCCAACGTATTGATGATTTTACCACACTGTAGTGCTATTAATAACTAGTAATTAAAGTAATAATAGATATATTCATTTCACATTTGAGGGAACAGTCAGGGTAGGTCAGATATTGAGTCCCGTGAAAAGTTTTGTGCCTTAGCTCGTTCTTACTAATAACTAATAGCCTACTTGAAACCAACAAATTGATCTTTCTTTTAACTAGTTAATCTTTCAAATCAATGTTGATGTTTTGAATTGAAAAGCATCATGCACATTACTGGAGATCCACCCCGAACCTTTCAGTTGAATAACACGGGGGAGTGATGTCCTTGCTTTATAATTTAAAAGGGAGCCGGTGCCAATGAATTTGTTTCATTGTCCCATTTTACCAAACATTAAACAACAAATGAAACTTCATTTCTCTATTTCTTTGATCACTCATTTACATTTCCCAAAGAACGACTACGATTCTGATTTCCGGATATTCATTTTGTTTTGATGCAGATTACGCCTGCGAATGAGGCTAGGCTAGGTAAGGGCACCAACAAGCCGTATTTCACATTCATCTGGAACGTACTAGCCATTATAACATCGCGTCACCAAAAGGAGGCTTGGTAAAGCACGATTTTTATATCCTTGATGTCCCCAAAAGTACTTGTCCGATTTCGAAAATAATAACACCGTTGAAATTGTCTCAGTGAAAACTGTTATCCTGTATGCAAAAAATAGTATAGTACCATTAAAAAAACAAAGTTGATGCTAATATCTCAGCAATTCACAGCGAAAGGAAAAAATAGTATAAGTTAGTTTATGAGTCCCTTAGCACCATTTACAAAAGTGAAAACAGAATACCAATATCTTTCATGGTTTAGACGTTAACATCTTAGCTGAATAACCCTGTAAATATATATTTAATATTTTATTTATTTATTCGTTAATTCCCCATAAGGAGAGCGTTACAACACAATCAATTTTCATATTTTACTCTGGCCCTTTCTTCTTTTATCCCCAAAACCTCTCATATACACACTATGCTTCCTCTTTCTCTCCTCCGTCCACTTCTTTCCCGGTTGTCTCTCTTTGGGAGTTTGCTCAAACTTCTGTTGTCTAAGTTTTTCTCTGTATATGTTCCTGTCTGTCGTGTCGTCTGTAGAGATGTTTAGTTTCTTGAGGTCTTCCACGGTTTCCTTATTATTTATTTATTTATTTATTTAATATTAGCTGAACCCGGCATGCGTTGAAATGCCAATCAAAGAAAGTGTTTGCGATTTAATTTTGTTTGTAGAAGTGCTTTTGGTTACACAATTCTTTTTTTCAATTTCCGCTAACTGCCCCCAAACTATCGTAAAATGGATTAACTAATTTAGAAACATTCGTGGAAAAGTCCACAACAACTCACCAAAGTTTCATTGCAATCGGATGAATGGCACATGAATACATACGGAATTTCATTTATACGATTCGAGTGCTGTCACTCATTTGTTGAATCAACTCGTTCGCTACCTACTGTGAAATAGATTTATTAAGTTAGAAACCTACACGTACGTGCACACAACAACTCATCAGAGTTTCATCACGATCGATGATTGGTATATGAACGCATGCATGATTTTGTTGAAACGCTTCAAGCGTCGTCACTCATTTGTTGCATCTACTAGTGCGTTAAATATTGTAAAATGGATTTACTAAGTCGAAACCCTTCCCTGGCGTGTACAAAATAACTCATCAAAGTTTCATCGCAATTGGAAGAATGGCATATGAACGCAAACGGGATTTTGTTTCAACAATTCGCATGCCGTCACTCATTTGTTGTATCTACTCGTACGCTACCTTTTGTAAAATGGATTTACTAAGCCTGAAACCTTCCCTGGAGTGTACTCACCGATCCACCAAAGTTTCATCACAGTCGGATGAATGGTATATGCACGCATACGTGACTATGTTGAAACGATTCGCGTGCCGTCGCTCATTTTTTGAATCTACTCGTGCGCTAACAATTGTAAAGTGCATGTACTAAATCAGAAACACTCCCTGGAGTGTACACAACAATTCTTCAAAGTTTCATCGCAATCAAATGAATGTTATATGAACGCAAACGGGACTTTGTTGAAACGATTCACGTGCCGTCGTCCATTAGATGAATCTTCTCGTGCGCTACCTATTGTAAAATGCATGTACTAAGCCAGAAACCTACTCTGGAGTGTACACAACATCTCACCCAAGTGTCATCACTATCGGACGAATGGTATATGAACGCGTAAGGGCCTTTGTTGAAACGCTTCGCATGTCGTCACTCATTTTTTGAATCTACTCGTGCTCTACCAATATTGTAAATTGGATTTACTAAGTTGAAGACCTCCCCGGCGTGTACACAACAAAAAATAAAGTTTTATCGCAATCTGATGAAAGGCATATAAACGCATTCGGGATTTTGTTTAAACGATTCGCGTGCCGTCACTCATGTGGTGAATGTACTCATGCGATACCTATTGTAAAACAGACTTACTATGCCTGAAACCCTCCTTGGAGTGTACTAAAGGATTCACCAAAGTTTCATCCGAATCGGATGAATGGTATATGAACGCTAGTGGGAATTTTTTGAAACGAATCGCAAGCAATTTTGTTGCAGTACTCGCGCGCTATCTATTGTAAATTGGGTTTACTATGCCTATAACGTTCCCGGGAGTGTGCAAAACAACTCAACAAAATTTGATCGCAATCGGATGAATTGTGTTTGAACGCAACGCCATCACTCACTATTTTGTTTATACTACTCGCGCTCTATATATTGTAAATTGGATTAACTACACCTATAAATATCCCGGGAGTGTGCACAACAACTCATCAAAGTTTAATCGCAGTCGATGAATGATATATGAACGCATACAAGATTTTGTTGAAACGCTTCACGCGTCGTCACTCATTTGTTGAATAAACTCGTGCGCAACCTATTGTAAAATGCATGTACTAATCCAGAAACCTTCCTTGGAGTGTACAAAAAAACTCACCCAAGTTTGATCGCTTTCGCACGAATGGTATATGAACGCGTATGGGACTTTTTTGAAACGCTTCGCGCTACCTATTGAAAAATGGATGATCTAAGCCAGAAACCTTCTGGGTAGATTATAGGCTAGGGAATAACCCACCCACCAAGGGAAGATGATTAAGAGAAGGAAGTAGATTTGGGATTGGAAAAGAAGGATAGAAGAATAGGAGGAGAGTCCCACAAAAGTTATTAATTTGACTTTTAATCCATTTAGAAGCGGTTGCCACCGCAAATATGTGCTCGGATACCTAAAGTGGGTACGAGCTTGGTCGAAGCTGACGGGAACCGCAGCTAAGGCTTGGGCAGTTTGCCAGAGAGAGGCTTTAGTGTGTTTCCTTCCAAGCACGAATAAAAGTACTATAGGGAAGGGTGATGATCTGGCCAGACAAATATTAAAAGCTTTATTGTATGTGAACGAGGGCATAAACCTAGGAAGAGCTAGGAAAGCCAGGATCCTGCCTAACTGTATTATCAAAGAAATGATGAATCCAAAAACAAATATTTAATTTATTTAACAATGCAGGAAGTTTGAGGAAATTAACAATTATGCAATATAAGTTTAATAAACATAGTTCATTTGAACTTTTTAACAAATAGGGTCGCAGACCTCTTAACATCAAACAGTTGCTCCAGGCAATTGACAATTTTTAAGGTTTTTTAAACCGTGTATAAAAATCTTGGTAAGATTTCATAAATAGGCAAAATGGAATAATTAAAGTTTTAACATTTACAGGAGTACAGGCAGTGTACTATACGAAACCTCCGAAAGAACATTCTAACGAGAATAACAACTTCGAAGATAACAAACTGTAAAACATAAAGAACAAAAAGGAAGTTCCTACAACTTCTTATATTTAAACAGAATTACTTTGTGAGATTTATACAAAGAGAGCAGGTCACTTACTGTGAACCTGAAGAGTTAATCAAAAGAAAGGTTCTAGACCTCTTATACTTTGAATAAGACTCGCAAGTTAAATGAGGCAGTTTTCATTTAGCGAGACCAAAAAAATAACTCACTCAAGAGTTGAGAGAATTGTTTTCCCTGCTTTTGAAGGGAGGAACAATGTAAGTTTGAAACGTGTGCTGGACACGTATCACAAAGATTATACAGAGATACTTAATGATAAACCAACAAAAATGGAAGGGCACTTCTTGGAATGACACCTTATTGGAACAGACCTAGATTAAAAGTGTATTGCAGATTGTTAGTGAGAGGTTTAGGAAAGAGAAATGGGAATTAAGGAAACTGTTCATGGCCTTATTTGAATATAAGCGGACGATCGCGACGCGGTAGAAAAGTTGAGCAAGCACTGGTTTTCACTATAGTTCATTGAAACATATGAAATGTTCACTGTGGAGACACAAAGTTTATGGAAAAGAAAGTTATTGCAATTATAGGAAGAACCGATTGCACTATATAGGTGAGAGTCTATTTCTTGAAACAGTTGTAATTTACAATTAAATGCGCCATAGAATGTTCCAGCGGTGGACGAAAATTCACTATTGTAGTAATTTAGAAGTGAGATTCTTCAATTTTAAATAGCGTTCTCACAAGTAAGTGAGAAATACATGACGGTAGGACTTGCAGATAAAGTACAAGATCTGGAAGGTTCCAGAACGATCTTAGTAGAAAAATGGGGCCAAAGTAAATCCAGCGGAGGAACTTGCTTTGTAAATTATAGACAGTGGGTATTAGATAATATCCCACGTAGTGAGAAGATTTCTCATTTGGCAAGCATAAGAACTGCTGCTTTTCACTAAGATTAGCTTCATTAAACAAAAGCTCAACATGGAAAATCCCGCGGAGGATGATTTTGCCCCAAAATAAGTAATTTCACACTGCCTATAAAAGATAGTTAAAAGCATGTGGTAGGTAAAATCATGAAGATGAGGTTAAAACTTGAAGCAGGTACTTATCTTTGTTGCATGTTGAAGTCGGAAATCCTCACTGATGCTTAGAGTTCCAACATGGCGTAAAAGAGGGTGAGCCTCTTGGTTTGAGGAGGCAAGCTCGAGCGGAGCTTTGACTGAACGAGTCAACTGCAGGCGGAGAAGTGAGAGCAGCTCAACGGAGCACGGAGAGACCACGGAAGGGGAAAGAGTGGGGGTAGGAAACAAAAGGTATACATATCAGCATAACCAACTTAGCAAAAAATAATTTTCTTCTTGATGGATGGTCTTCTAAGAGTTGATAGTAGGCGATATTAGCGCAGCATGGTGAGTGAAACAGTAGACGTAGTCCTCTTGCTCAAGGAGAAAATAGCTGACGATAGTAACGAGATCTGGTGGCCAGATGGATATGTAAGTCCTCTTGCACGACGAGGAATTGAGTAGCTTCAGAGGTTCGCTACTAGATGACGCTAGGTGGGTCACAGAATATATATCTGGAACAGACTCATACAAAATATAAGAGATTTGCACATAAAGGAGAAAACAAATGATCACTGTTGGTGTTTGACAAAAGGAAGGAAAGAACGTGCAAAAGCATTCAAAATTATAATCTCAGGTACCGTGCATTCCAAGAATGCACCATACTGGGAGGGGCAGACACCAACAGGGAACAAATAAGCAATTAAACATTTAAGAGTAATACAGTAATTGAAGAGAAGTGGTCTTGTGATCTGACCATTAGTAGTCAAGACTCTGAATACCCTGACTCTCCTATCTCTCCCAGGGCAACACTCGGTCACTTTTCCAAAGGGCCAGACTAGGGGGGTGAAACATCCCTAACTAAGACCAAGTCCCCCACTTTAATGTCGGGACCGGAAAGAAACCACTTCTGCCTCCGTTGCAAGGAAGTTAAATATTCCAAGTTCCATCTCTTCCAAAAAGAATTACGGAGGGCTTCAAGTTTACGCCAAACAATAGGTAAATTAAAATCCCTGAAAGAATTAGGAAGGGGAGGATGGGCAGAGAGAGAAGTGCGTGTAAAGAAGCAACCAGGTGTAAGTGGAAGGAGGTTATCAGGGTCATTGGAAAGCGGAGTTAAAAGGCGAGAATTATCAACACTTTCAATCACAAAATAACTAGAAGCTGAGGGAAATAAAGCACTAGTAAAGATTGCGATGCAATACAAAAGGAGAATTAACAAGTTTAAACAAAGCGTAGAGAAACAAGTACATCTATTCAAGACAAGAATATACCAAATAAACAAAGGAACTATGCGAGTAGAAAGCAAGAACGCCATAGGTAACAAACGAGTAGCCATAAACAATGACCTTAAGTTATAATGAGTATCAAAGGGTTTACTCAGAAAAATACTTAAGTCAGCGAAAAACGTGACATGACAAGTATAAATACATAAACACATC
The DNA here is from genome assembly GCA_946902985.2 of Meconema thalassinum. NCBI lineage: Eukaryota > Metazoa > Arthropoda > Insecta > Orthoptera > Tettigoniidae > Meconema > Meconema thalassinum. The sequence goes on from OX336397.1 coordinate 153,564,793, forward strand.
GAATGTGACGTCGAGAAAAAACAAGTTTGTTCATCAATGAACATTAAGATCGCAAAATATGTAAGCAAATTGCAATACATAAGCGCATGAGAAATACGCAACGAAGTTTTGTAACAAGGATCGAAGCAGTTATGGAATACGAGCATGAGTAAGTAAGAGACGTAAACAAGCACGGCCTTGACACACATAGTACAACGAGATAAGACATATAAATAGCTGACAGAGTCCTTAAGCGGAACAAGTTTATTTTGGGAAGTAGGTAAACGGCTTCTGTACTTGTAGTAGCAACTCGCCAGGCAATGCTTGGCAATCAGCCAGAGTTGAGATAAGAGAAACTTGCTTTGAACTGTGTCAAGCGTACAGGAAATAAACAACAACTTGGCGTTATTCAGGCTTGTAAACAAACAGGTTTGAAAAACAAGCAGTTCGGAGTACACACACACTAGCTGAATCAGCTGTAACTTAAAGCGGAACGAGTCACACGACATGCAGTCAATCGTAACTTGGACGTGAAAAAGCAATTTAAAGCTATATGAAATAAAGTAGAAAATCAATTTCGCATAATTGAGAGGATCACGAACTCGGACAATTTTCAACAAAAAGAAGCTTAATTCTTCCGAGCAAAGAAGACAAGCTGGGACATTGAGAAGAAGGTTATGCATAAGAATAGTTATTCTAGATGCTATAGAATTCAGAGTTTCAATCGGTTTCATGAGCGACTTCCAATTGCGAGGAAGGGGGGAGGAGCCGGCCGTGGCCATCCTTCTACATAGCGAAAGAAATGAAACATAGCGTACAGCAAAGTGATGGTGACTGATAGCCATGGTTTTACACAAGGGGAAGATAGTTTTCGAGAAAAAGTTTAAGCAATTAACTGCTATAAAAAATGACATAAGAAGATAGACGAAATAACACAAAGCAAGGCGAACTTGAATGGCCATCTTGTGCGGGAAGAAGGAAAAGCCATTTAAACAACTTACAGGGTTAGCGCAGTTGTTCACGATAAGACATCGTTTCGACAAGTGGTTTTCAAAAATATTGAGATTTGAAACATGAGCGTTCTCTTTTTCAGAAATGGGATTTATGTCAGCTGTGACGAAATGACATTGCGTTTTGATTTGAACACTGGTATGTTTGATTTCACCAGTAATAACCCAACCAAAATCGGTGTCTCTGGCGACCACGGTTGATGATAACTAGCGTGTTTGTTTGCGAATGCAATTCCAAAAAACATTGGCACTGAAAAGCACATCAATGGGACCTTGAGCATTAAACTGAGGATCGGCTAACCTTAAGCACGAAGGAATCTTTAATCCGGAGGTATTGATAGAGTGACTTGGAGTGTACTTGCCAATGCTGGTAAGAATGAGACAGTTTAAATTAAGATTGGTGTTTCTTTGGCAAACGTCTCTGATTTTCAATTTTGAAGACTGCAAAACTTGAGTTTTCAAATTGTCAATGCCGGTCACATTGATAGAAGTAGGCGATGACGAAAGACCTAGTTTTTTAATCAACGATTGCGAAACAAAGTTGTGCGTTGAAGCGGAATCGAGCAGACCACGGGTTTTGAACCAATTTCCAAATCTATCTTGGATTTCAAATTGTACAGTGGTCAACAGGGTTTGCGCACTGTGAAAAGTGTCGGCGTTGGAAATGCAGGAAGAAGCATTAGTTTGTTCGGAGCGGCTCTGCAAGGAGCTTAAAGAGGCAGGTGCTGATGACCTCGATTTATCGTGAACGTGCAATAAAGAATGATGCGGTTTTTTGCAATGGAAACAGAGATTTGATGACGTACAGTTCGAAGAAGAATGCTTAGGTGATAAGCAGTTGAAACAATGTTTGCTATTCAAGACAAACTTTCTTCGATCTTCGACAGACAATTCTTTAAAGGATTTGCACAAATACAAGGTGTGAAGCTTTTTACAGAGCGTGCATTTTAACGATTTGTTAAGCGGCCTGATATCTTCTCTTGAATGATTGAAAGAAGAACGGGTTTGTTTGTTTTCGACAAATGGGGGCTGATGTCCCTTTGAAGAAGCAAGTTTTTTTTTCAAAAATTTGACACTGAGGATTCGTTTCGACTTTTTCGCACTGAAATGCGAGTGCTGTAAGGAATTGACATCGACTGTTGAGAAACGAGATAAGGTGTTCGAACGAATGTTCCTTGTTGCAGGTGAGTTCGATCTCCCAGGCCTTCAGTGTCGAAAAATCGAATCTTGATGTAGCTAGGTGAATAAGTATGGTGTCCCATGTTTGGACAGGCTGTTTTAATTGGTATAACGCTCTGACATTTAACTGCATAGAATCTAAGAGGTCTCTTAAAGATGTGACGTCATTAGGTTTGACGGCAGGTAAGTTCAAGAGACAGCGGATGTGTCGAGCGACACTCAAACGTAAATTGCCATATCTCTCTTTAAGGAGATTAAAGGCGATGTGGTAGTTGTCTGCGCTTAAAGGCAGTGACTCCACCAAGGCCAAGGCCTCAGATTCCAAAGAAGTGCGGAGGTAGTAAAATTTATGTATGTCTGGGATCTCGATATTTTCATGAATTAGGGAGCAGTAAAGTTCGTAAAAAGAATACCATTCACCTTCCTTGCCTGAGAAGTGCGGTAGGCTTATCTTGGGAAGTAACGGTTTCGGTTTGTTCTTGTGAACTGAAGCGGGTGCGAACTGGGCCGGATTGATGACCCTAGTGTCCGGTTCTGAGATATTGCGGATCAATTGGTGGGCCTTTGCAATTCCTTCAAAGTACAAGGGTTCGACCTCGTCCCGATCCGATTGCAGCTCTGGACAAGCGGATTCAATCTCGGTTTGAATTTGGTCATAATAATCATAAGACCGTTCGTACAACTTAAGGCGTTGTGTTAAGATATCTAAATCACACTCGGCGGGATCTAATTTGTTGATAAAATTTCGGAATCTAGTGAGTTGCCCTTTATAGGAAGAACGTCTAGCAATGAGAGTTTCATCTTTTTCAGCAGGAGCCATGACAAAAAGAATAAATTGAAATACAACTCACGAAACTGTAGAACCTTGAAGATGCTGTCAAATTGGCAACAGCGAAAGAGTAGAAAGAACAGGACACCCCAAAGGAGACAGGAGCGGCCTCTTTCCCGTTCACAGGCTTTGCATGACGTAGATATAGCTGAAAGATCCAAAGGAGATATTAAAAATTTGCAAAGTATTGTCAAATGACACTTGACAAACAATGGACATAGCAAATGGACTCTCCCGGGTTTATGGTACCAAATTTTTGGGTAGATTATAGGCTAGGGAATAACCCACCCACCAAGGGAAGATGATTAAGAGAAGGAAGTAGATTTGGGATTGGAAAAGAAGGATAGAAGAATAGGAGGAGAGTCCCACAAAAGTTATTAATTTGACTTTTAATCCATTTAGAAGCGGTTGCCACCGCAAATATGTGCTCGGATACCTAAAGTGGGTACGAGCTTGGTCGAAGCTGACGGGAACCGCAGCTAAGGCTTGGGCAGTTTGCCAGAGAGAGGCTTTAGTGTGTTTCCTTCCAAGCACGAATAAAAGTACTATAGGGAAGGGTGATGATCTGGCCAGACAAATATTAAAAGCTTTATTGTATGTGAACGGAGCCTCCGTGGCTTAGGCGGCAGCACGCTGGCCTCTCACCGCTGGTTCCGTGGTTCAAATCCCGGTCACTCCATGTGAGATCTGTGCTGGACAGAACGGAGGCAGACAGGTTTTTCTCCGGGTACTCCGGTTTTCCCTGTCACAATTTCATTCCAGCAACACTCTCCACTATCATTTCATTCCATCTGTCATTCATTTAATCATTGCCCCAGAGGAGTGCGACAGGCTTCGGCAGCCGGCACACTTCATATCCTCGCCGCTAGATGGGGGCTTCATTCATTCCATTCCTGACCCGGTCGGAGACTGGAAGCAGGCTGTGGATTTTCATTTCATTGTATGTGAACGAGGGCATAAACCTAGGAAGAGCTAGGAAAGCCAGGATCCTGCCTAACTGTATTATCAAAGAAATGATGAATCCAAAAACAAATATTTAATTTATTTAACAATGCAGGAAGTTTGAGGAAATTAACAATTATGCAATATAAGTTTAATAAACATAGTTCATTTGAACTTTTTAACAAATAGGGTCGCAGACCTCTTAACATCAAACAGTTGCTCCAGGCAATTGACAATTTTTAAGGTTTTTTAAACCGTGTATAAAAATCTTGGTAAGATTTCATAAATAGGCAAAATGGAATAATTAAAGTTTTAACATTTACAGGAGTACAGGCAGTGTACTATACGAAACCTCCGAAAGAACATTCTAACGAGAATAACAACTTCGAAGATAACAAACTGTAAAACATAAAGAACAAAAAGGAAGTTCCTACAACTTCTTATATTTAAACAGAATTACTTTGTGAGATTTATACAAAGAGAGCAGGTCACTTACTGTGAACCTGAAGAGTTAATCAAAAGAAAGGTTCTAGACCTCTTATACTTTGAATAAGACTCGCAAGTTAAATGAGGCAGTTTTCATTTAGCGAGACCAAAAAATAACTCACTCAAGAGTTGAGAGAATTGTTTTCCCTGCTTTTGAAGGGAGGAACAATGTAAGTTTGAAACGTGTGCTGGACACGTATCACAAAGATTATACAGAGATACTTAATGATAAACCAACAAAAATGGAAGGGCACTTCTTGGAATGACACCTTATTGGAACAGACCTAGATTAAAAGTTTATTGCAGATTGTTAGTGAGAGGTTTAGGAAAGAGAAATGGGAATTAAGGAAACTGTTCATGGCCTTATTTGAATATAAGCGGACGATCGCGACGCGGTAGAAAAGTTGAGCAAGCACTGGTTTTCACTATAGTTCATTGAAACATATGAAATGTTCACTGTGGAGACACAAAGTTTATGGAAAAGAAAGTTATTGCAATTATAGGAAGAACCGATTGCACTATATAGGTGAGAGTCTATTTCTTGAAACAGTTGTAATTTACAATTAAATGCGCCATAGAATGTTCCAGCGGTGGACGAAAATTCACTATTGTAGTAATTTAGAAGTGAGATTCTTCAATTTTAAATAGCGTTCTCACAAGTAAGTGAGAAATACATGACGGTAGGACTTGCAGATAAAGTACAAGATCTGGAAGGTTCCAGAACGATCTTAGTAGAAAAATGGGGCCAAAGTAAATCCAGCGGAGGAACTTGCTTTGTAAATTATAGACAGTGGGTATTAGATAATATCCCACGTAGTGAGAAGATTTCTCATTTGGCAAGCATAAGAACTGCTGCTTTTCACTAAGATTAGCTTGATTAAACAAAAGCTCAACATGGAAAATCCCGCGGAGGATGATTTTGCCCCAAAATAAGTAATTTCACACTGCCTATAAAAGATAGTTAAAAGCATGTGGTAGGTAAAATCATGAAGATGAGGTTAAAACTTGAAGCAGGTACTTATCTTTGTTGCATGTTGAAGTCGGAAATCCTCACTGATGCTTAGAGTTCCAACATGGCGTAAAAGAGGGTGAGCCTCTTGGTTTGAGGAGGCAAGCTCGAGCGGAGCTTTGACTGAACGAGTCAACTGCAGGCGGAGAAGTGAGAGCAGCTCAACGGAGCACGGAGAGACCACGGAAGGGGAAAGAGTGGGGGTAGGAAACAAAAGGTATACATATCAGCATAACCAACTTAGCAAAAAATAATTTTCTTCTTGATGGATGGTCTTCTAAGAGTTGATAGTAGGCGATATTAGCGCAGCATGGTGAGTGAAACAGTAGACGTAGTCCTCTTGCTCAAGGAGAAAATAGCTGACGATAGTAACGAGATCTGGTGGCCAGATGGATATGTAAGTCCTCTTGCACGATGAGGAATTGAGTAGCTTCAGAGGTTCGCTACTAGATGACGCTAGGTGGGTCACGGAATATATATCTGGAACAGACTCATACAAAATATAAGAGATTTGCACATAAAGGAGAAAACAAATGATCACTGTTGGTGTTTGACAAAAGGAAGGAAAGAACGTGCAAAAGCATTCAAAATTATAATCTCAGGTACCGTGCATTCCAAGAATGCACCACCTTCCCTGATGTAGACTATTGTGCGCAAAATATTAAAAAAGGAGTTGTTAAGTCGAAAACCTTCCCTGGCCTGTACACAATAACTCATCAAAGTTTCACCGCAATCTGATGAATGGCATATGAATGCATACGGTACTTTGTTGAAACGATTCGCATGCCGTCGCTCAGAAGATGAATATACTCATGCGCTACCTACTTTAAAATGCATGTATTAAGCCACAAATCTTCCCTGTAGTGTACACAACAACTCAGCCAAGTTTCATCGCTATCGGACGAATGGTATATTAACGCATACGGGACGTTGTTGAAACGCTTCGCGTGCCGTCACACATTTGTTGAATCTACTCGTGCGCTACGTATTGTCAAATGGATTTACTAAGCCTGAAACCTTCCCTGGAGTGTACATAATATCTCATCCAAGTTTCATCGGTATCGGACGAATGGTATAAGAACGCATATGGGACTTAGTTGAAAAGCTTCGCGCGTCGTCGCTCATTTGTTGTACCTACTCGTGCCCTACCAATCGTAAAGTGGATTGACTAAGTCAGAAACCTTCCATGAAGTGTACTCAACATCTCACACAAGTTTCATTGCTATGGGGCGAATGGCATATGAACGCATACGGGACTTTGTTGAAACGCTTTGCACGTCGTCGCACATTTGTTGAATCTACTCGTGAAGCACCTATTCTAATATGGATTCACTGAGCTAGAAACCTTCCCTGGAGTGTACACAACATCTCACCCAAGTTCCATCGCTATGGGACGAATGGTATATGAACGCATACGGAATTGTGTAAACGATTCGTGCGCTGTCACTCATTTTTAAAATTTACTCTTGAGCTACCTACTGCGAAATGGATTTACTCACTTAGAAACCTTCTCGTAAGTGTACTCAACAACTCAACAAAATTTCATCGTAATCGATGATTAGTATATGAACGCATACGGGATTTTGTTGATACGCTTCGCGCGTCGTCACTCATTTGTTGCATCTACTCGTACACTACCTATTGTAAAATGCATTTACTAAGTCGAAAACCTTCCCAGGGGTGTACACAACAACTCATCAATGTTTCATCGCAATGAGATGAATGGCATATCAACGCATACGGGATTTTGTTTAAACAATACTCGTGCCGTCACTCATTTGTTGAATCTACTCATACGCTACCTTTTGTAAAATAGATTTACTAAGCCTGAAACTATTCCTGGAGTGTACTCAACGATTCACCAGTCTCATCGCAATCGGATGAATGGTATATGAACGCACATGGGACTCTTTTGAAACGATTTGCGTGCCGTCGCTCATTTCTTGAATCTACTCGTGCGCTACCTATCGTGAAATGCATGTATTAAACCAGACACCTTCCCTGGAGTGTACACAACAATTCACCAAAGTTTCATCGCAATCGAATGAATAATGTATGAACGCATACGGGACTTTGATGAAACGATTCGCGCACCATCGCTCATTTGTTGAATCTACTCGTGCGCTACCTATTGCAAATTGAATTTATTAAGCCAGAAAACTTTCCTGGAGTGCACATATCAATTCACCAAAGTTTCATCGCAATCGGATGAATGGTATATGAACGCATACGGTACTTGGTTGAAACGATTCACGTGTCGTCGCTCATTTGTTGAATAAACTCGTGCGCAACCTATTGTAAAATGCATGTACTAATCCAGATACCTTCCTTGGAGTGTACACAAAAACTCATCCAAGTTTCATCGCTTTCGCACGAATGCTATATGAACGCGTATGGGACTTTGTTGAAACGCTTCGCGCGTTGTCGCTCATTTGTTGAATCTTCTCATGCGCTACCTATTGAAAAGTGGATGATCCAAGCCAGAAACCTTCCCTGATGTATACACAACATCTCACCCATGTTTCATCGCTATCGGACGAATTGTATATGAACGCATACGGTACTTTGTTGAAACGCTTCGCACGTCGTCGCTCATTTGATGAATCTATTCGTTCGCCACCTATTGTAAAATGAATTTACCAAGTCAAAAACCTTCCCTGATGTGTACACAACATCTCACCCATGTTTCATCGCTATCGGACGAATGGTATACGAACGCATATGGGACTTTATTGAAACGTTTCACGCGTCGTCGCTCATTTGTTGAATCTGCTCGTGCGCTACTTATTGTAAAATGGATTTACTGAGCCAGAAACCTTCCCTGGAGTGAACACAACATCTCACCGATGTTTAATCGCAAGGGGATGAATGGTATATGAACGCATGTGGTATTTGTTGAAACGAATCTCACGCCATTTTGTTGAAGCTACTCGCGCGCCATCTATTGTAAATTGGATTTACTATGCCTATACCTTTCCCGGAAGTGTGCACAATACTTACTCACCAAAGCTTGATCGCAATTGGATGAATTGTATATGAACGCATAGCCAACACTCATTTGTTTAAACTACTCGCGCGCTGTCTATTGTAAATTGGATTATCTATGCCTATAACCATCCCGGAAGTGTGGTAAACAACCTACCAAAATTTAGTCGCAATCGGATGAATTGTAGGCCATATGAACCCATCACCAACACTCATTTGTTTAAGCTACTAGCGCGCTCTCTTTTGTAAATTGGAATAACTATGCCTATAACCATCCCGCAATCGGATGAATGGTTTATGAACGCATAACAGGCGAACATCCTTATATATATATATATATAAATGAAAATTTGTCTGTATTTTCTGAATTTCCACAGACATTTGTGATATTTGCGCGTTTCGGACTGTTTTATGACGGATTCACGAAAAAATAATTATTTCATGGCAACATCATGGCCTCATCTTGATGTAGATGTCACTCCGTCCAGTCCCCTCACGTATGAGCTTAGTGCCTCTTATTTTCACTGAATAGTTCCATTTCAAAATTCTTCACCGACTCTTCAACAGCACAGGTTAGAAAATGTACTCGTTCCATTCTGGAAATCATAAGTATCTGCTCCACGAACAATGTAGACACAATTCTTCCTCTCAGCAAACTGCAACCGGCTTTATGTAAGCAGTAATTCAATAGCATTCAACGCTGTTCATAAACTGCGCGTGTATTATCGAAATACAAATTGCATCAGCATGTCCTCCTTCGATGATAAGGGCCTCGCGTATTCTCAAATGTTTTCTGCACAAAATATTCCATATTGTAGCTCACATCTAAGGCTAGTTGCGATGGGCTAGTTCTTTCGTTATCAAACCAATATGCGTTTGCACTATTATACACGTTAGACCCGACCGTCTGATACAGTAATTGCGCCCGGTATAACATCGGTGACCTGTAATTATATGGTCACTCGGGACTCCGATAAAATCACGCCCGGTTTACGACGACACTTAGAACTGTGGTGACACAGCACACACTGTCCTCTACGATCACGATCGAATGTTAAATCACTCACGTTCCGCACGACGGAGCACTGTCCCGTACGCACATAAAAGCATGTGTCTGTCTCCTCGATGTGACAAGTTGCCGAAAAAAAGGACTGAGCACGTGGTCAGAGGCAGCGCGCTCTGGCGGAGATAGTATTCAGGTACGCGTGACGTTACTTAACCTTGCGGTCACGCACACAGCGTTAACATGCGGTGCTTTGGGCTAGGATTTCTCTCGGGGTAGCCACTCCGTGCTTATATTGGGGTAATATGTTGGGCACAGTACTAGGGATTGGTGAATTTTTTTATGTTTTGAGAATTTTCGAGATTTCTTGTTGGAATTTAGAAACCTCATAGGCACCGTGTGAATGGTGTAGAAAAATGGGTTACCGTCCTTTGACTAGCATGCACTGATTACAAAACAGCAGGTCGGGAACCCACGGGTGAAGTCATATTCAACTCTTAAAACATCTTCAGATGAATTTTAAGAGTTCAGTCAGTTACTGTAATGGCAGAAGCCTGACCATTGAGAGATAATTTTCCTATCGATCTCAATACACCCTAGGCAACGGATAATTACATACCGTCGTAGTTAGAAGAGAGAACAAGAGTTGACCCAAGGTGGTGGACATGAAAGATGACAGTGAAGAACCTAGCCCCATGTAAGTGAAATATATGCCATACACGGCTGGGAGCCCCTTGGTCGCTTACCGACATTCCACTCGTTGAAGACACCATGATGTGGGAATTTTAGTAACAGTTATGGGAATTCCTGTGTGAGAATTTAGCTGTAGACTGCACGGCTACGCAATCTTCTCAGCCAGGTGTCTTACCATCTGTCTGCCCTAGGGGAAAACATGTTGCTACCAGCTTGTGTCCTTTCTGAACAATGGCTATTGTTAATGCACATTCAGCATTAACAATTTTGCTAGTCTAGTTTAGATTTTCTTTGGAGTCAGTCACCATAGATATCAACAGATATAGGCTCGACGATATTCATTATTCTTTTTCATGGCATGTATGGCAGTGGAATCAAGTGGTGCAGTAAACGAATGACCGGCGTACTTTAACTGATTTCAAATACTGTATACTACATTTCATTATTTCTTAATTACATTAAGTGGTCCTCCGCAAATAACCTTAAATAAACGTAATATATACTTCGACCACCAGAGGTATGGTTCGGTCGTGAAAACACATTCTAATTCGCGATCAAACATTTTGGTCTACTAGCGGGCCGGATATTCCAATTTACATTTGTTACAGTGACAGTATATACAGTGCCTTTATAATAACCACAGTGTTATGACAATATTACTACGATCTTACGACGCCAAATCATGCCTACCAACCTCGCCGGTCATAACTGCCGCGCTATGGATCGTATAACCTGTAAACAATTTGCAATGGCAACCCTAAGTCATTGAAACAGAAGGATCTTTGATGACAACAAATTCTTCCCACACCTTAAAAGGTCAGATCCAATTTATTCTTATTTTAAATTCTATCCTTTCACTATGGCAGAGGAGAGTATTAAAATACGAAGTACGTCCAGAAAGTAAGTTCCGTTTGGTAATAACATTAAATTGTGTACAGCTACAGAAAAATTATTTATTGCACAAAATTCTACAACCCTTAAACTACTTTTCCACATAACTGCCGAAATGTTGCAGGCATTTGTCGTAGCGTGGCACGAGTTTTTGTATACCTTCTTCAAAGACGTGTGCCGCATGAGTCTTCAACTAGTTGTACGTTCCGCTGCAGCGCAGTTCCGCATATACGCTGTAGACGCTCTGTATCAAGGAGATGAAACGTGCGCCATTTGGAGAGCGCTTTCAGCCACGTACGCGTTGTTGTGCATGTTTACTCGTACAATGTCGGTGTTGATTGAAAATCCCGCCGCTTGTGAAATCAGATCTGTGATTCGTTTTCTGAATGCTAGGAAAGTGAAACCAATTGAAATTTATCGGCAAATTTGCGAAGTGTATGGACAAAATGCGATGAGTGATTCAATGGTGAGAAGATGGGTCCGACAGTTCAATGAAGGACGTAGTGAAGTGCACGATGAAAAACGAAGTGGGCGTCCATCTTTGGTTACAGAAGAACTGGTTCACGCGATTGATGACAAGATCCGCTATGGAATTTCCCCAAATCACACGGTCACTAATTCATGAAATTGTTACCGAAAAACTGAACTTTCGTAAACTTTGCCGACGTTGGGTACCAAAGATTCTTACGGAGCAACACAAAACAAAACGGATGGGTAGTGCACTTCAGTTTTTGACCCGTTACAATGAAGGCGGCGAAGAATTTCTGACACAGATAGTCACAGGAGATGAAACTTGGGTTTCTTACGACACCCCTGAAAGTAAGCGGCAATCAATGGAATGGAGGCACACTTCATCCCCAGCAAAGGTTAAGCCGAAACAAATCTTGACGCCTCGGAAAATGATGTGCACAGTGTTCTGGGACTGGAAAGGCATCTTACTCATTGATTTCTTACTGCGTGGTCAAACAATCAACGCAGATGCTTACTGCGGGACACTTAGGAAATTGCGCCGCGCAATACAGAATAAGCGCCGACAACGCACGACCACACACTGCAAATGTGACGAAAAACCTCCTACAGGGATTTGGCTGGGACGTGTTTGACCACCCTCCGTACAGGCCTGACCTCGCTCCTAGCGACTTTCATCTGTTCAGACATCTCAAGTCTTTCCTTGGCGGTCAACACTTCAACAATGATGACGAGCTGAAAGAAGATATTTCCAACTGGTTGAAGACACAGGCGGCAAACTTCTATGAAGAAGGTATCCAAAAACTTGTGCCACGCAATGACAAATGCCTGCAAAAGTTCGGCAGTTATGTGGAAAAGTAGTTTAAGAGGTGTAGAATGTTGTGCAATAAATATTTTTTCTGTATCTGTACACAATTTAATTTTATTACCAAACGGAACTTACTTTCTGGACGTGCCTCGTATTAATACGCAAGCGAGGTATAATAAAGGGCAGCGTGACACGTATTAAAAGCTTTATAGATGGGTTTAACAGTGAGCAAGGAATTACTGCTATCACATCACGTAGAGAGAATTTAGAGGAACTGAAACAAAAGTATGAGGAGGTTCAATGTCAATTAGAAATCAGTGCAGAGGGCGAAACGTACGAAGCTGATAGGGAATTGTTGGAAGGCACATATCATCAAATAAAGGTCGACATAGACAGAATAATCACCCATCATGAAATACCAAATCTTTCAAGACACTCCAGTCAAGGGGATATCTCAGTTAGAAGTAACTACATTGGGGCCCACATCAAATTACCTACCATTACACTGAAATCATTTGGAGGCGAATATGAAAACTGGAGAGGATTTCATGATTCCTTTGTATCTATGATCCATAACAATCAAGATTTGCATGACATTGAGAAATTCCACTACTTAATTAGCAGTTTAAGAAACAAACCTCTTTCAATTGCACAGAGTCTTCCATTATCTGCTGAAAACTACAGCATAGTTTGGCAGAGGTTAATTGACAGATTCCAAAACAAGAAATTAATTTCTTCAATTCACATAAATCGGTTATTAGAGCAAGACTCAATCCAGAAGGAGAATCCCAATTCTCTTAGAGAGGCTATAAACACAAGTCAGGCCAATGTGAAGGCATTACAGGCCCTTGAATTAAATGTTTCAATTGGAGATTTGTTATTGTCACAATTGTTAATCAACAAATTAGATCAAGCAACTAGGAAGGCGTGGGAAATACATACTACAGGTTCTGAGTTAGAATCCCTGGAGGCTCTATGGAAATTTTTAGAGAAGAGATGTTTAGCACTTGAGGAAATCAAGCCAGGTACACAAGTTCATGGTTATCAACAGAGTAAACAGCCAAGTAGAATTACATCCAAACATAGTGTTAGCAATGTGCATGCAAGTGTTGATTACCAATGTGTATTTTGTAAGGGCTCACATTACAAATATAAATGTGATTCCTTCAAAAAACTTAATATCCATGACCGACACAATGTTGTAAGAGAGAATAAACTATGCTTCAATTGTTTGGGCAACAACCATAATGTCGATCAGTGTCAATCAAGCTCGTGCAAGATCTGAGGTAAATATCACAACACACTTCTGCATAATGAGATGAGACTTGATCGCACCAGGCCAATGGCTACGTCACGTGGGACAGAGAGCGAACACATCTCTCGTCCACTAGATGTCACTCACTGCGCTGTAAAGGAATCCAATCTGTCAACAGTCGTGTTATCAACAGCAATAGTAAAAGTCAAAGACAGTCATGGTAATATGCATGAGGCCAGATGTTTGCTGGACTCAGGTTCTCAAACTAATTTCGTGAGCGAAGAATTAGCTCAATTATTACATCTTAGGATACAAAAACACATTACACCAGTAACTGGAATAAACGGAGCAGGGGTTCAAACCTCACATTGCGTTACAATTCATTTACAGTCTGCGGTCAGCTCGTTCAATATAGATTCTACATGCCTAGTGCTATCGAAGATTACCAACAACCTACCAAGTAGAAAAATTGACATTTCAAGATGGAATTTACCCGCACATATACAATATGCTGACAGAAATTTCAACATTCCAGGCAAGATCGATTTGCTACTCTGTGCAGACATATTCTTTAAGGTCATACTAGAAGGTAAGAAAACTCGTGATGGGTATCCAACCTTGCAGAATACGCAACTGGGATGGGTAGTAGCTGGTCAGGCACCCCTGCAACAACAACAAAGGGAAAATGCAACGTCGCTATTCATTCAAATAGACCAACTAGACAAACAGCTTAAAAGATTCTGGGAAATTGAAGATTTGCATGCGTCACCAATCACTAAGGAAGAAAGAGATTGCGAAGAGCACTTTACGAAGAATACAATGCGTGATGCTGCGGGAAGGTTCCGAGTTCGACTACCCCTTAATCAAACTTCATCGCAGTTAGGGAATTCATATCCACAGGCAGTAGTGAGATTCCACGCCATTGAGAAACAACTTAATCGTGATCATAAGTTAAAGCAAGAATATTCAACATTCATGAATGAGTATTTACAACTTCGTCACATGAAACCAGTACCTACGTGCACCGAAGATGGAGGATACTTCATGCCACACCATGCAGTATTCAAACCGACAAGTTCCAGCATTAAAACTCGTGTTGTCTTTGATGCGTCCGCAAAAACTGACAGTGGCGTATCGTTAAATGATAATTTACTCGTAGGCCCTGCAATACAAGACGACCTGCATGCTATTGTACTACGTTTCAGGACACACAAGGTTGCTCTTGTCGCAGATATTACAAAAATGTACCGCCAGATTTAAGTTGTCAAAGACACGAAGCTACAACGAATACTATGAAGGAACAATAGTACAGAACCACTGCAGTGTTATGAACTCACGACAGTGACTTATGGGACGGCAAGCGCTCCGTTTCGAGCTACGAGATGCTTACAACAGTTAGCTGATGAAGAGACGAAGGAATTTACACATGCAGCAGCTGTCCTCAGAAAGGATTTTTATGTTGATGACCTTCTAAGCGGAGCTAATACTGAATTAGAGGCTATTCACTTACAGCAAGAATTTGATACACTACTGTTAAGAGTTAATGGCCTGTTTGCCATCTCTTGATGAATGCAGTACATTTGCATTTGTCTGTTGGCACAGGCTAGAGTAAAATGTGGCTTTTCACCGATGTCTCAGTCTCACTCATGGCTGTGATTATATGGAAGCTACTGAGGTATGGGTGGTGCTTAGTCATGACATTCAGGGCACAGTCAGTGCCTGTGGATGCTGTGAAAGGTTCTACTCATAGGGTTAGTACCGCTGTTCTGATTCAGTGAGGAAAGCAATGGCAAACTACCTCACTCCTCATCTTGCCTAGTACGCCTCAATATAGCGCTGCCTGGGGTTTTTGTGGGTATCTACCCACATAACCTAATGGCGGTACTATTTGAGGATCCAACCAGCCTTCGGGCTGACTACCTAACAGACAGACTGTTAACAGGAGGATTTGAACTTAAGAAATGGTGTTTCTAACAGCAGTAAGGTCATGTCAACAATACCAGAAGAAAATAGAGAAACCAAATCGCCAATTCAACTCGACAGTGCAGACAGGGTAAGGACGTTGGGAATAATCTGGCACCCATCAACAGATCAATTTCAATTCGACATAACTGTCCAAAGGTTTGTTCACGTAACCAAGAGAAGTGTACTCTCGTCTATTGCTGCAATTTTTGACCCTTTGGGTTTATTAGGTCTCCTGTAAGGTATTTATGCAACAACTCTGGTCTCTTCAATTACAATGGGACCAAGAACTACCATGTCTGCTTCTTAACAATTGGAATGCAATTTACTCGCAACTGCCAGAACTTAACGATATTAAAATTGGCAGGTATATTTTAAGTGATAACAAGATTATAAATTATCAATTACGTGGTTTTTGTGACGCCTCTGAATGTGCTTACGGAGCTTGCGTATACATTCGTACTACAGATGAACAAGGGATTATTACATGCAATTTAATGTGTTCCAAATCAAGAGTCGCGCCACTTAAACAATTGTCAATTCCACGTATAGAATTGTGCGGCACTCTCCTATTAGCAAGGTTACTGAAGCGAACATTCAAGTGTGTCACTTTGGATATTAGTTCTATTCCTGCCTGTACAGACTCAACAATTGTCTTACTATGGATTTATTCACCGTCGTCGAAGTGGAAAACATTTGTCGTCAATCGGGTCTCTGAAATCCAGGACACGGCAAAGACATGTACATGGTATCATGTATATACACAACAGAATTCAGCTGACGTATTGTCACGAGGAAGCGGACCCAAAGCATTAAAATTAAACGACCTCTGGTGGCACGGGGCGTCCTGGTTGTGCCAGCCTGAAGAATTATGGCCAATTACTACCGTGGAATGTACCTCAGAAGCACTCGAAGCTAAACCCACAGCATGTGCAGTCACCTGCTGCAACAATGAAGATATCACTTCATGGTTTTCCTCATTGTTAAAAATGAAACGTGTCTTAGCTTACGGTAAGCGATTTATCTACAATCTACAGCACCCTCGTACGAAGATTACAGGAGAATTAAGTACTGAAGAATGCAACAATGCACTACTTTGCTGTGTACGATATGTTCAACACCAGGAATTTCAGAGGGAAATTCAAGACCTCCAATTGAGGAAGGAAGTTGACAAGAGAAGTGAGTTAAAATCACTCACTCCATTTCTCGATAAAGACAGATGTATCAGAGTGGGCGGGCGATTACGCAATGCAGACATAGCATACGACCAGAAACATCAGTCTATATTACCAGCGCATCACCATGTCACGAAATTCATTATCCGCGACGAACACTTAAGACTACTACATGCTAGCACATAGCTGCTCGTTGCTTCATTAAGAATGAAATATTGGATTCCTCACGCTAGGACAACTGTCAAAGGTGTCATTCGCAAATGCGTGACATGCTACAGGTTCAAGGCTAATAGCTCATCGCAATTAATGGGTCAGCTGCCTACTGAAAGAGTTAAGCCTACTCGTCCTTTCCTATATACTGAAGTGGATTTCGCGGGGCCATTATTTATAAAACAATGTTCTCCACGGAGTAACATGAAAGTTAAGTGTTACGTTGCACTTTTTGTCTACTTAGCCACCAAGGCCATTCATTTGGAACTTGTAAGCAATATCACTACCGAAGCCTTCATTGCTGCTGTAAGAAGAATGATAGCCCGGAGAGGGAAAGTACTTCAAATTCACAGTGACATCGGTTCGTCATTCGTCGGAGCCAGAAATCAACTTCGAGAACTTCATGAGTTGTTCCAGTCAGGGCAACACCAACGACACATTGAAAGGGTTGGAATTCAAGAAGGATTTACCAGGATATGCATTCCTCCACGAGCACCACATTTTGGAGGGCTTTGGGAAGCTGGGGTAAAATCTATGAAATTTCATCTTACTAGAGTAACCATGCACGCTCACTTGACATTTGAAGAAATGACTACGCTCCTGTGTCAGATAAAAGCCATTTTAAATTCACGACCAATCACTCTTCTGAACAATGACCCGAATGACACATCCTATCTTGCACCAGGACACTTCCTGATAGGAGAACCCATGATGGCCATTCCAGAACCAGATTTAGCCTTGTCAACTACTTCCAGGCTTTCCAGGTGGCACCATCTTCAAAAAATGAAGCAACATTTTTGGAATAGGTGGTCATCTGACTATCTGGGCAGCTTGCAGCAGCGCATGAAGTGGAGGTCGGCACAGCCCAGTGTGCCTACAGGAACGGTGGTCCTTATGAAAGATGACCATATTCCACCATTGGACTGGAGATTGGGCGTCGTTCAGCAAATATTCCGAGGCAAGGACGGCTTGGTGAGAGTCGTTGATGTCCGCACGTCTTCGGGAGTTTATAGGAGACATGTGCACAAGTTGTGCCCACTCCCAATTGACCAGTGACTTCAGTGTATGCTTCGTCAGTGTATTTGTGTATTTGTATAATTACGTGCATTGACAGTTTTAAGAGGGATTCTAGTGATCTTATTTTCAGGGAACTTATTTTTCATTATTTAATTGTATTTCTAAGTAAAATATGCGAGCACATTTTAAGTGGGCTGGTATGTTAATGCACATTCAGCATTAACAGTTTTGCTAGTCTAGTTTAGATTTTCTTTGGAGTCAGTCACCATGGAAATCAACAGATATAGGCTCGACAATATGCATTATTCTTTTTCATGGCACGTATGGCAGTGGAATCAAGTGGTGCAATAAACGAATGACCGGCGTACTTTAATTGATTTCAAATACTGTATACTACATTTCATTATTTCTCAATTACATTAAGTGGTCCTTCGCAAATAACATTAAATAAACGTGATATATACTGCGACCACCATAGGTAAGGTTCGGTCGTGAAAACCCATTCTAATTCGCGATCAAACAGCCATTCAAATATAACCCACATAACGGTAAGGCAAGTCATCAATATAATATATATCGTTGTGTTTATACGGGAACAGAGCAAGCCTTCATGAACTATTGCTGAATACATTCTCTTTAATCACAATATGGCCTATTCATAAGGCATTTTAAATTCAATTTCACGCAGGCACATTATCGAAACAAGCAAAATATAAATGAAACTTAATTCCGTAATGCACTATTGTTGGTACGTGAATATAAGTCACCATCTTGTGCTCAATATTAACGTGGTCAAAATAGCCGTGGTGTTAGCGTCTTTGACTGTGAATTTAGAGATCTCGGGTTCGAATCCCGGACGGGATAGATATATTTGCTACCAGATTATCGTTTTAAACGATACTTATCATATCAATATGACTCATTTCAACAGAATCCTTATGAAATTACGTGTTGGTCTATGAATCAAGAGGTCCGGGAACTGGACAAGCCTTTCATGATCTACTGCTGTGCACATTGTATTTACTCGCAAGTTGGCCTATTTATAAGGAATTTAAGGTTATGAGCGGTGTCGCGTCTATTAATGTAGTTCATCCATATCGTATTCTTTATTTAGGCTAATGATGGTGGAAGCTACAAAACCTCTAATAAAATGTGTTCCGTACTATAATCTACAATATCTGTAAAACACTCCCTTCTACAATAGATTAATATTTGTGCCAATAATATTATAAAATACCGGTGTATCAACAATTTCACGTGAGGTTTCTTCTATGTCGGATGTTTCACATCATATGCGACTACTGTAAGTCTCGTAAAGTTTGTTTGTGGATTTTATGTAATCTGAAGAATTTGGGAAATCTTAGTATATTTGGAAGGATTCTTGGGAATCTTTGTATATTTGTACGAAAGTTTGGTGAATCTGGTAAATTTGAAGTAAATCTGGGAATGTTTGCGTGATTTTGTGATTTTTTAACGTATTGTAGAACATTTTGGGTAATCTTAGTGTATTTGGAGGGATTTGGTGGAATCTGGTCAATTTGACCAGTTCTATAGAATTTTGGTGTTTTTTGGAAACACGGTGATTTTTTATTATTTGGGTAAGTTACAGGACTCTCGAATGGCATCTGGGTTGGAAGAGTATAAGAGATGAGCAAGGGAGGTCGACAAAGAGGGGCCTGGCATAAGTAAGTGTAAGCAATGCTGGTCTTTGAAGAAAATATGATAAATTTCGGTAAAACCTGTTTGGAATTTGAGGAAATTCTGGAGGTGGTGGTGGTGGGAATTGGGGGATAGGGTGTGAGAGAAGGGGTCAGGGGGTATGGTGTGGGTGGGACCGGCATCTTGGATGGGTCGCCAGTGCACGCTGCAATCGTGGCCGGCATCACAAATCCTGGAATCGACCGCATGGCTCTGCTGTCTAATGCTGTAACACCCATAATCAAATAAATAAGTTATTATAATCAATATATATATATATGTTAAATATTAAATTAATAAAAATTAAATAATAATAATAATAATAATACATTTGAAAAAGTAAACAATCAATACTCAATAAATAATATTAAATAAATAAATAAAAATTAAATAAATAATAAACTAATAAATAAAAGTGAATTAATAATCCATACTAATATATAAAAATGAGATGGTGTGTGTCTGTGTGTCTGTGTGTTACTCAATCACACAAGAACCACTGGTCCGATTTAAATGAAATTTCGCATGGATTTAGCTGATTTACCAGGTTAACATACAGGCTACTTTTGATTTCGATATTTTGCACTATTTACAAATAGTGACCATTTTAATGACGACCCTTTGGATTCGAAATTTCATATTTCCATTTAAAATAAAAAGTGAACGCTAAGAGATAGCTAACTTTTGATGGCATATAAGAGGTTTAAAATTTAATTTTCTATCCGAAAGGTCCTTATCACTTTTCGTGTATTTCTAACGATTAGCGAGTAAAACCTAAATTTGTGCTATAAAACACGGTCAACGCCGAGCGATGTTAGTCTATAGCGCTCACACCACTAGACCTAGATAGATGAAATGTTGCATGTTGGTTGATCCTAGGGTGTGGGGTCTCTCTAAGAAACGGTTTTTGAAAATTCAATTTGTAAGTGGGTTTTTTCGGCCCTTTGGCACTGAGCATGGACAAAAGTAGAAAGACCGGATTTAGCTCATTTTAATACACCAGATACGAGAAACAATACACGGAGGTCCCCTCGGGACCCCGAAACACACTTCTTAAAGTCCTAAAATGAATGGTTTCGTAGATATTCCCAAAAAATCAACGTCATCCATACTAATTTATAAAAATTTACGAACCTTATAGTATTCGCGTATGATGTGTAACATCTGACATGTTATTCGAATAGTTCCACATTACTTACTCGCATTTTTTAAGAATGAACTCATAGTGCTACCTTGTGCCAGTAAACATGAAGGATTCCTTCGTGTTATTTCCATCGGTAAGTTCTCATTAGTGTTATTTCTGCAATAACTACTTGTAAAACTCTTGTGACAAATCCTTTCAGCAAATATGTTATAATAGGGCTGTATTTTGGCCGACAGTACCTCGAGTGCTTACATTAAATAAGAATACAGCAAAAGTAGTAAGATTTCCGCGCGCTACTTGTAAAACTCTTGTGCCAAATCCTTTCAGCAAATATGATATAATGAATATTTTCACACCAAAGAACGAACATTTGAAGATGATTTATTTTAGGAATGTCTTTAATGGGGCAATGGAAAATATATATTTAATTAAATCGAAGTTCTCCAATGGATCTGCAGTAGTGACATCTACCTGCCAATAATTGAACTATGGTATTCGGGAGATAGACACTGCCTGCTTGATGCGAGGTTCTCCAATGGATATGCAGCAGTGACATCTACCTGCCACTAGTTGAATTACGGTATGCGGGAGTAATCCACTGCCTACTTGATGCGAGCTGCGCTCTATACTGGCCAGTTAGTGAACGCATGCCAGCGGTATTTTTGCCGATAGAGCGCACTGCCAAGTATAGACGCGATTAAAAATTAGGTGTGCAGTAGGTATATTAAATGTGTTTCTCCCAGTGATACGTTTCGACCAACGAAGTTTCAATTATTGTTAGTAGTCGGTGTTAATATACTGAATTCCTACGTTGTTTGGAGTGTTTGTTGATTCGATATAGATTCCACATAGCCAGATGGGCGACAGTATATCGCGTGCTTACATTAAATAAGAATACAGAAAAAGTATGAAGATTTATTAAATCGTAATTGTTTTCAGCAAATGAATATTTTCACACCAAAGAACGACAACTTGAAGATGATTTATTGTGGGAATAGCTTAAATAGGGTCTCCAAACCTTGAACTAAACCGTATGCGATTTACATTCCACATAGCCACATGGCCAACAGTACGTCGTTGTACCAATCTCCGCCACCGCGCGCGCTCATTGTTTCCGTCCCATGCACTTCCGTACCATCCACTTCCGTCCCTTTTCCAAAAACATTCACACAAACATTTCCAGCTACCAAGTGCCACAAAAATATCCAGATACTGAGTGGAAAGATGTTACACATCAAAAATTAGATGCTGTGTGTCTGTCTGTTACTCAACCACGCTAGAACCATTGGTCCGATTTAAATGTAATTTTGCATGGATGTAGCCGATTTAACAGGTTAACATACAGTCTACTTTTGATTTCGATATTTTGCACTGTTTAAAAATGGTGACCATTGTTGTGATTTTACTACAACCTTTGGTTTCAAAATTTCTTATTTCCATTTCAAATAAAAATAGAACGCTAAGAAATAGCATACTTTTGATGGCATATGCGGGGTTTAAAATTTAATTTTCCATCCGAAAGGTCGTTATAACTTTTCGTATATCTCCAACGGTTAGCGAGCAACCCTAAATTTGTGCTATAAAGCACGGTCAACGCCGAGCTATGTTAGTCTGTGTTAGTCCCTACATGAACTGTTTTATCTATAGAGGTGGTTTGTGGGGTCTGAAACGAGGCATGATTTTGAATCTAATTTTATACTCTTAGAGCCGGTTATTGTAAGTGAGTATTTTGGATCTTTACGCTGTTTTGCTATGTAATAGTGCTTTCTTCTTTGCACAGTATGCTTTCTTACTGTTTATAGATTATTTTTTGTTAACTGAATATTTCTGTAGGCCAATATTTATCTGCTTTTTGTCTTTTCTTTACCATGATCAGAAACCCAAATTCACAGACTAATGTGTCGTAGTCTACCGACTGTCACATTAGTTTATTTAGTTATCATAATTAATCTTAATGCGGAATTGGGCAAACTTATTTCAATAAAGTTGGTATTTTGACTTTCACGGCCAATGAAACCCCGCACAAAACACGGCATGAATCTAGAAATGTTGCTGAGTTTTAATTGCTTGGCCCTGAAATTCAATATACAATCATTTTGGAAGCCTTTATAGGTAGGTTTAAGACTGTGTGAGCGTTTAGCTCTCGCAGTAAATTACGGGAGGTGGTCTAGTCAAGAATTGAGGTATCGCGTAGTTTGCTACTCCTTTGGTGGTCCGCAAATGGACCACAAGAGCTCGCTGATGAACTATCACGGAGTAACTAGGTGAAATCTCGCACAAGACACGGCATAAACTTAGAAAATTTGCTGTGATTAAAACTGATTTTGTTTTTATTATTTGCGATTATTAAAGTTTGTTTTGTTACTGTTACTTTTTATCATGACATGGTACGTAGTTTCCGCAATATTACTTACTGCGGACATGACAATTGCTACCAAGTTTGATGTATTTTTAGCATACTGTTTACATGTTTAAATATAGTATGAAGACGTTAAACGATAGGTGTTCAATATTTAAGAAAGGTTATTTAAATTTTACTACATAGAAGCTAATAATTATTTCCGATATATAAACGCACTTTCCTACCTACAAAGCGAAGGCAGACCGGTTTTTCTCCGTGTACTCCGGATTTCCCTGTCACAATTTCATTCCAGAAACAATCTGCACTATAATTTCATTTAATCTCTCATGCATTTCATCATTGCCCCAGGGGAGTGCGACAGGCTTCGGCAGCCGCTAGACGGGGGTTTCAATCATTCCATTCCCTGATCCGGTCGGTCGACTGAAAGCAGGCTGTGGATTTTCACTTTCCTATCCCTGATCAATAATTGGGTGAGTGAAAATGCATGTAGTCTACACATGTAGTTCGTAACATGGAAATAACATATCTACATTACGAATGTGTGATGATATTAATGATTTGGGCCAGCAAGTACTAAAAGCCGATCGAAGAACGGGTTCTTCAGCTAGTAATAAATAAAGGTGTCATTTGTCCGGGTTTTATGGATGACCACAATCCTCTGACGATGCGCAAAAGGTTTGGTCTTGTAAGAAACGGTAACGTGAAACCCGCCACCTGCAAGAGCCAGGCGTGTTAAATCTCGACATATTTTTTTTCTTGTTGAAAGGAAGGCGTGACCTTGAGCGAGCCACACAGGCCGCTACCCGCATAGCCGTCATTATAAAGTGAATCTGCACATTTGATAATAATAATTATAATAATCATAATTAATAATAAATATAAAATAAATTATAAAGAGTTATAATAAATAAATAAAAATCTAGATACATAAAATTGAATATTACGCGATAGTTTGTCTGTCTGTGTGTGTGTATGTCTCCTGTACGTTCATATACATTCATCCGATTGAGATGAAACTAGGGTGAGATGTTGAGTACACTCTAAGGAAGGTTTCTGGCTTAGTTAATCCAACTTGCAAGAGATGGCGCACAAGTAGATTCAACAATTGGGCGACGATACGCGTAGTGTTTCAACAAAGACCCGTATGCGTTCATATACCATTCATCCTATTGCAATGAAACTTGGGTGAGATGTTGAGTACACTCCAAGGAAGGTTTCTGGCTTACTAAATCCATTTTACAATAGGTAGCGCACAAGTAGATTCAACAAATGAGCGACGACGCTTGAGGCGTTTCAACAAAATCCCGTATGCGTTCATATACCATTCATCCGATTGCAATGAAACTTGGGCGAGATGTAGAGTACACTTCAAGGAAGGTTTCTAGCAAGAGTTTAGTGCTATTCAGTCGGTCAACACGAATGTACCCAAAAGAGATGGGTTATGCCCTAATCCTGAAATAAATTACATGAGATTAATAAAACACTAGGATGACCAGTTTCGATCGTCAAGCGATCATCATCAGATCCATTACACTTAGGCTATAAAATCTATGTTTGAAATACAGGTGAAAATATTTACAATATGTACAATTATTTAGACTGTCAGTGTATGCTAAATGCAGTATATATGATGTTAGGTGAAATGCTAAATGGTGATAGCTATCCGGAGTTTGTACTTCAGAGAGATTATATGGTTGTAAACTATGGTTAAACTATAAAATTGTAGGCTAACTACTTATCTGATTGTCTTCCTTACTACAGCTACTCGCAGTTTTCGTGCTCACTGGAACTCACTGTGCGGTCGACTGCGGTGGTTATCTTAACGGCTGGTTTTTCCCTGCCTTCTCCCCCCTGCCCATACGTGCTGTGGGGAGTGATATCGATGTGTTTATGTGAGGTGTTGCCAACCTAGATAAGATGTATGTTATTGAATGAGGTGGGTCTACAACTATTAAAGACAGTGGATTAGCCCTCGCCACGCGTGGACCATAAGCCATTCGAACTAAGCGTTGACGGTCTTATGAGGACGTCCCGGCACCTTTAATACTGCCGCGAATATCGGCCTTGGTTTATTGCAGAAGAAAAGTACGTCGTGCACCTGATCCAGATAACATTTACCTATTAAAAACCCCCTAATTTCCCCCCTTTTTTATCTAGCCTGGCTGTGTCGCTAAATTGTGTCTTGTTTCCGACAGGGTGTGTTTTTTTAGTAGCGTGAAGAGGGGTGAGCTCTCCATGAACGTGTGTTCATTTAGATTGTTGGGATTGTTTCGTTTGGCTAGGTGCATCTCGATTGCTTCCTTTATGTCAAGGGCTCTGCCTTTCGATTCGTGATGGATTATTTTAAGGTCCGACTCTATGTTGGTAAAGCTGTGCCCTGCGTCACACACATGTTCGCACACGGCTGAATGTGTTCCGTATCTTATCGCATTCCTATGTTCATTATAACGTGTGTCTACTCGCCTTCCACTCTGCCCGATGTAATTAGCTTGACAATCGGTGTCTTGGCACGTTATAGAATATACCCCTGACCTTGAATACGGGTCACGTTTATTTAGATTACTATTTAGGAGGTGCCTAGCGGTTGTGTTTTTCGTCGAGAAGCTATCTTTATGACTTGCTTTTTGAATAGTTTATTGATTTTATATGTATTCGGTTTCACATAGTTGAAACGCGCAAATTTTTTCTCATTACTGTCCGGTTTGGGAATCGTTTTATCTTTATTTTTATGTTTGGATATAATTTGATTTATTTTGCTTGGCGGGAAGTTGTTTTCCTTTGCTATTTGCTTAATAGTTCTTATTTCCTTATTATAGTTGTGTTTTGACATGGGTATATTTAAAGCCCTGTGCACCATTGAATTGAAACCCGCTAGTTTGTGCGTACTGGGGTGATTAGACTGATTGTCGATTGCATGCGAAGTTTGTGTTGCTTTCCGGAATATGGAATATGAAAGGTCGTTGTCTTTACGTTCAATAGTTATATCGAGATAATTTATTTTCCGGTCTATTTCGGATTCATTAGTAAATTTGATAGAGTGGTGTAGACTATTAATGGATTGGAGAATAGTTTCTTCGCTTGTTAGTTCAGTATCGTAGATGCAAATTACGTCATATACGTATCTTTTCCTTATTAGTATTCCCTTTGTTGAAGTCTTTTCTAAGAACGCATTTTCTTGTGCATTGATGAAGATGTCAGCGATTAACCCACTTAGTGGCGATCCCATTGCTAGGCCTTCTCTCTGTGTGTATATTCTATTGTCGAATTGAAACACGTTTTGGGTGAGAACGACCCTCAGTACAGTAATCTCACAATCTCTTCAGTTTCTTTTACCGAATTGTTGGATTTTAAGTTGTTTTCGATAGTGTTGATTGCTTCAATAATCGGAATATTGGTGTACATGTCAGTTACATCGAAGGATACTAGCCTGAAGCTAGGTTTCATTTGTAGGGTGTTCAATGTTGTTACTAGTTCTGTTGTGTTCTTTGCAGAGTTGTTTTTGTCGTTGGAAAGACGGCATTTTAAGATTTTTAGTAACTCTTTGCTGATTTTGTAATTAGGGGCATTCCTACAATTGACTATTGGTCTCATTGGGCATTCCTTTTTGTGTATTTTTGGTTGTCCCCTCAATGACGGTATTTTCGGGTTCATGTTTATTAGTTTTGATTTTTCGGCTTTGGTCAGTATGTATTCTGTTTCTTTTAGCGCACTTTTTATTTGTTTTTGGAATTTGTTGGTGGGGTCTTTTGTTAATTCCTTGATTTCGTTGTTGTTTAGGAATTCGACTGTTGTTTCAATGTATTCTGTTTTGTTCAAAAGTACTGTAGTGTTTCCCTTATCTGCTTTTGTGATGATTAAGTCATGTTCTTTTATTTTTTGTTTCAACGACTTTATTTCTTTGAGTTGTTTGTTGTTTTGAATGTTATTGCTATCGCCCTCTCGTTTGAGGATTTTTTTGGCTTCGTTGGTTAATTTTTGGTTAATTCCCTGTCTTCTGCTGGGAGCTTGTGACTGGCTATCTCAATATCTGTGATTAACTGTTTTATATTGTGGTTCGTGTGTGCGTCTGTGCAGTTGTATTTCATACCTTTGTCTAACATATTCATTTCACCTTGAGAAAAGGTTACGTTCGTTCTGTTGTTTACTCTGCTGTGGAAATTGAATTCATTGTTATTCGTGTGTTGTTCGTTAGATTGATGATTCTGTGTTTCTCCTAGTTTTCTTAATTTATTTTCTAGCGTTTCATGCTTCCTCGTTGCTCTGATTTTGATGGTGCCATGTAGGTGCTCGGTGAAGCTGTCCCATTGGGCTGCGTGCCAGAAATTACTTAGTTGCAATTGAATGTCGTATAATTGGTGGTTAATTTTTTGCTTTCTTATGTATGCAAATCTTAATTCGTTTTTTATCCAAAGCGCTTTGGCTTGTTTAGTTGAAATGATCGAGGCTGGTGTGTTCGGTACGGTTTTAATTGGTACGTATTTAGGGGTGAGGTTTAGTTCTATACATTTTTTGTTGTACCAAATTGACTTGTCTAAATTCATGAATTTAAGCCTGAGTGATTTGAATTTCTTGGCTTTACGATTTGCCTGACTAGCCGTGAACATTGTGGTGTTTTAAGCCATATTTTTAGTGTTGCCTTAGTAAGCAAGAGTTTAGTGCTTTTCAGTCGGCCAACACGAATGTACCCAAAAGAGATGGGTTATGCCCTAA
Organism: Meconema thalassinum; assembly: GCA_946902985.2. NCBI lineage: Eukaryota > Metazoa > Arthropoda > Insecta > Orthoptera > Tettigoniidae > Meconema > Meconema thalassinum. The sequence continues at coordinate 153,592,608 of OX336397.1, forward strand.
TCCTGAAATAAATTACATGAGATTAATAAAACACTAGGTTGACCAGTTTCGATCGTCAAGCGATCATCATCAGATCCATTACACTTAGGCTATAAAATCTATGTTTGAAATACAGGTGAAAATATTTACAATATGTACAATTATTTAGACTGTCAGTGTATGCTAAATGCAGTATATATGATGTTAGGTGAAATGCTAAATGGTGATAGCTATCCGGAGTTTGTACTTTAGAGAGATTATATGGTTGTTAACTATGGTTAAACTATAAAATTGTAGGCTAACTACTTATCTGATTGTCTTCCTTACTACAGCTACTCGCAGTTTTCGTGCTCACTGGAACTCACTGTGCGGTCGACTGCGGTGGTTATCTTAACGACTGGTTTTTCCCTGCCTTCTCCCCCCTGCCCATACGTGCTGTGGGGAGTGATATCGATGTGTTTATGTGAGGTGTTGCCAACCTAGATAAGATGTATGTTATTGAATGAGGTGGGTCTACAACTATTAAAGACAGTGGATTAGCCCTCGCCACGCGTGGACCATAAACCATTCGAACTAAGCGTTGACGGTCTTATGAGGACGTCCCGGCACCTTTAATACTGCCGCGAATATGGGCCTTGGTTTATTGCAGAAGAAAAGTACATCGTACACCTGATCCAGATAACATTTACCTATTAAAAAACCCCTAATTTCCCCCCTTTTTTATCTAGACTGGCTGTGTCGCTAAATTGTGTCTTGTTTCCGACAGGGTGTGTTTTTTAGTAGCGTGAAGAGGGGTGAGCTCTCCATGAACGTGTGTTCATTTAGATTGATGGGATTGTTTCGTTTGGCTAGGTGCATCTCGATTGCTTCCTTTATGTCAAGAGCTCTGCCTTTCGATTCGTGATGGATTATTTTAAGGTCCGACTCTATGTTGGTAAAGCTGTGCCCTGCGTCACACATATGTTCGCACACGGCTGAATGTGTTCCGTATCTTATCGCATTCCTATGTTCATTATAACGTGTGTCTACTCGCCTTCCACTCTGCCCGATTTAATTAGCTTGACAATCGGTGTCTTGGCACGTTATAGAATATACCCCTGATTTTAGTATTTGAATGGTTCATTATGGTTCCGTATTGATGCAACAATTAGTATTAATATTTTGCAAAAGTTCCTCCTAATCAATACCTTTATTGTACTAAATATAAATGATCACTTAGTGGTCATTGGTACATGTTTTGGGGCCTAATTGTTTTGGCCCCTTCATCAGCCTGTGTAGATAAAAAGTCAAGGCAAACAGGTGGTCGGATAGCTTAACACTCATAAAATAATATTCCCTTCAAAAAACCTATTATGTTGCACCATAATGAAATGGGAAAGATGTTTATCCAAAGAAACGTAAGGAAATAAAATACATAAATAAAATAAAAATAAAAGAATGAAAGAAGGAAAGAAAGGAAGAAAGAAATACAGTAGTTGAAATTTGGAGAGAAAAAAATAATAATATACACACATCAAAAACAGTTTTGCATCACCTCGGTTCCAAGAGTTCCGGAACCTTTAAATACAAAGGGAATAGAGATCAACACAAATAACATTTCAGCTCGTTTTATTGCTCATGAGACCCACACATTGCATGTTGTACCATCATACAGCTAGACTTTCAGCATTTGTGGTCCAGATTGCAGTACACACCACTACCTCTAATACCCAGTAGCACGTCCTCTTGCATTGATGCATGCCTGTATTCGTCGTGGCATACTATCCACAAGTTCATCAAGACACTGTTGGTCCAAATTGTCCCACTCCTCAACGACAATTCGGCGTAAATCTCTCAGAGTGGTTGGTGGGTCAAGACGTCCATAAACAGCCCTTTTCAACATATCCCAGGCATGTTCGATAGGGTTCATGTCTGGCGAACATGCTGGCCACTGTAGTCGAGCGATGTCGTTATCTTGAAGGAACGCATTCACAAGATGTGCACGATGAGGTCGAGAATTGTCGTCCATGAAGACAAATGCCTCTCCAATATTCTGCCGATATGGGTGCACTATGGGTCGGAGGATGTCATTCAGGTATCGTAAAGCCGTTTCGGAGCCTTCCATGACCACAAGTGGCGTACGTCGGCCCCACATAATGCCACCCCAAAACATCAGGGAACCACCACCTTGCTGCACTCGCTGGACAGTGTGTCTAAGACGTTCAGCCTGACCAGGGTGCCTCCAAACACGTCTCCGACGATTGTCTGGTTGAAGGCATATGCGACACTCATCGGTGAAGAGAACGTGATGCCAATTCTGTGGGGTCCATTCAGCATGTTGTTGGGCCCATCTGTACCGCGCTGCATGGTGTCGGGGTTGCAAAGCTGGACCTCGCCATGGACGTCGGGAGTGAAGTTGCGCATCATGCAGCCTATTGCGCACAGTTTGAGTTGAAACACGACGTCCTGTGGCTGAACGAAACGCATTATTCAACATGGTGGCATTGCTGTCAGGGTTCCTCCGAGCGGCAATCCGTAAGTAGCGGTCATCCACTACAGTAGTAGCCCTTGGGCGGCCTGAGCGAGGCCTGTCATCGACAGTTCCTGTATCTCTGTACCTCCTCCATGTCCGAACAACATCGCTTTGGTTCACTCTGAGACGCCTGGAAACTTCCCTTGTTGAGAGCCCTTCTTGACACAAAGTAACAATGCGGACGCGATCGAACTGCGGTATTGACCTTCTAGGCATGGTAGAACTACAGACAACATGAGCAGCGTACCTTCGTCCTGGTGGAATGACTGGAACTGATCGGCTGTCGTACCCCCTCCGTCTAATAGGCCCTGCTCATGCATGGTTGTTTACATCCTTGAGCAGTTTTAGTAACATCTATGAACAGTCAAAGGGACTGTATCTTTGATACAATACACAGTCAACGTCTATATGCCGGAGATCTGGGAACCGAGGTGATGCAAAAATTTTTTGATGTGTGTATATATATAAATATATAGTGTGAACACACTCTAAAATTTGACCCTTTCTTGTTGATCACAGAAATTGTGCATACTTAAAGTGGTCCCAAATCTTCTGAAGTAGAGTATGTGGACTTCAGAAGATTTGGGACCACTTTAAGTATGCACAATTTCTGTGATCAACAAGAAAGGGTCAAATTTTAGAGTGTGTTCACACTATATATTTATATATATATATATTATTATTATTTTTTTCTCTCCAAATTTCAACTACTGTATTTCTTTCTTCCTTTCTTTCCTTCTTTCATTCTTTTATTTTTATTTTATTTATGTATTTTATTTCCTTATGTTTCTTTGGATAAACATCTTTCCCATTTCATTATGGTGCACCATAATAGGTTTTTTTGAAGGGAATATTATTTTATGAGTGTTAAGCTATCCGACCACCTGTTTGCCTTGACTTTTTATCTACACAGGCTGATGAAGGGGCTGGTGTATTCTTGGAATACACGGTACCAGAGATTATAATTTTCAATGCTTTTGCATGTTCTTTCTTTCCTCTTCGTCAAACACCAACAGTGATCTTCTGTTTTCTCTTAGGGGTTCAGGTCGCTTATATCTTTTATGAGTTTGTTCCAGATATATATTCTATGACCCACCTAGCGTCATATAGCAGCGAATATCTGAAGCTCTTCAACTCTTCCTCGTGCAAGAGGAATTCCTTCTCCATCTGGCCACCAGATCCTGTTACCATCGCCAGCTATTTTCTCCTTGAGCAAGAGGACTACGTCTACTTCTTTACTCACCATGCTGCGCTAGTATCATCTGTTGTCAACTCTTTGAAGACCAGCTCACCAAGAGAAGATCATTTTTTGTTGTAACATTGGCAATGTTTATATGTTCTCCTTTTGTCTCCTACCCCCCACTCTTTTCCCCTTCCTTGGACTCTCCGTGCTCCGTTGAGCAGGTCTCACTTCTCAGTCGGCAGTTGGCTCGGTCAGCCAAAGCTCCTCTCGAGCTAGTCTTCTCAAACCAAGAGGCACACTCTCTTCTACGCCATGTTGGCAAAGTAGTTATCGTCATCCAACGGAACTTCGCCTTCAACATGAAATCAAGATAAGTACCATTTTAAAAGTTGTAACCTCATCTTCATGGTTTTAACTTCCACGTGCTTTTAATGACACTTTTATAGACAGTGTGAAATTATTTACTTTGGGGCAAAAATCATTCTTCGTGGGATTTGCCATGTTGAGCTTTTGCTTGTATAAGCCAACTTTACTAAAAAAAGAGCTTTCTTAAGCTATTCAAATGAGAAATCCTCTCACTACGTGGGATATTACCTAATACCCGCTGTCTATAATTCATAAAGCTAGTTCCTCCGCTGGATTAACTTTGACTCCATTCTTCTATAAAGATCGTTCTGGAACTTTCCAGATCTGGTACTCTATCTGCGAGGCTTGCCGTCAGGTATTTTTCACTCACTTGTGAAAATACTAGTTTAAATGAGGAATCTTCCTTAAATTACTGCAATAGCGAACTTTCTTCCCCCGTTGGAACATTCTATGGCGCATTTAATTGTAAATCACAACTTTTTCAAGAAATAGACTCTCACCTATATAGTGCAATCAGTTATTTCCATAATTGCAATAACTTTCTTTCTCATAAACTTTAGTGTTTCTATAGTGAACTTTGCATCCATCTTTATAGACTACAGTGATAACCAGTGCTTGCTCCACGTTTCTACCGCGTCGCGATCGTCCGTTTACATTAAATACGGCCATGAACATTGATCCTATATCCCAATGATCTTTCCTCAACCTTCTACTAACCACCAACATTAATTCTGTATAAATATAAGAAGTTGTAGGAACTTCTATCTTATTTTTCATGTTTTTATTATTGTTATTTTCGAAGTTGTCACTTTCTCTAGAACATTCTCTCAAGAATTTCTCAAGGTACACTCTTTGTACTCCAATTCACGTTCAAACTTTAATTACCTCATTGTTTATTTGTTTAAATCTTATAAAGATTTTAGAAACATGTAAGGTTTCAAACCTCATAAATTGTCAATTGCCTGGATCAACCATTTAATGTTAGGAGGTCTGCGACCCCATTTGTTAAACAATTTAAATGAACTATGTTTGTCAAAATTATATTACATGCTTGTTAATTTCCTCAAACTTCTTTGCATTGTTTAATAAATTAAATATTTCTTTTTGGATTCATCATTTCTCTGATACTACAGTTAGACAAGATCCTGGCTTTCCTAGCTCTTCCTAGGTTTATGCTCTCATTCATACTCAATAAAGCTTTTACTATCTGTCTGGCCAGACCATCACTCTTCCCTATAGTACTTTTATACATGCTTGGGAGGAAATACACTAAAGCCTTTCTCTGGCAAACCGCCCAAGTCTTAGCTGCGGTCCCCGTCAGCTTCGACCAAGCTCGTACCTACTTTAGGTATCAAAGAGTTAATTTTCAGTGGCAACTGCCTCTAAATGTATTGAAAGTCAAATTCATAACTTTTGTGGGACTCTCCTCCTATTTTTCTATCCTTTTTCTCCAATCCAAAACCTACTTCCTTTTCTTAATCATCTTCCCTTGGTGGGTGGGTTATTCCTCAGCCAATAAACTACCCCAAAGTTTGGTACCAGAAACCCGGGAGAGTCCATTTGTCATTTTTCTGTTTGACAATACTCTGCAAATTATTAATATCTGCTTTGGATTTTTCAGCTATAACTACATCATGCAAAGCCTGTGAACGGGAAAGAGGCCGCTCCTGTCTCCTTTGGTGTGTCCCGTTCTTTCTACCCATTCGCTGCTGCAAACTTGACAGCATCTCCAAGGTTCTACAGTTTCGTGAGTTGTATTTCAATTTATTCTCTTTATCATGGCTCCTACTGAAAAAGATGAAACTCTCATTGCTAGACGTTCTTCCTATAAAGGGCAACTCACTAGATTCAGAAATTTTATCAACAAGTTAAATCCCGCCGAGTGTGATTTAGACATCTTGACACATCGCCTTAAGTTGTACGAACGGTCTTATGATTATTATGATCAAATTCAAACCGAGATTGAATCCGCTTGCCCAGAACTTCAATCGGATCGGGACGAAGTCGAACCCTTGTACTTTGAAGGGATTGCCAAGGCCCACCAATTGATCCGCAATATCTCAGAACCGGACACTAGGGTCATCAATCCGGCCCAGTTCGCACCCGCTTCAGTTCACAAGAACAAACCGAAACCGTTACTTCCTAAGATAAGCCTACCGCACTTCTCAGGCAAGGAAGGTGAATGGTATTCTTTTTACGAACTTTACTGCTCCCTAATTCATGAAAATACTGAGATCCCAGACATTCATAAGTTCTACTTCCTCCGTACCTCTTTGGAATGTGAGGCCTTAGCCTTAGTGGAGTCACTGCCTTTAAGCGCAGACAACTACCACATCGCCTTTAATCTCCTTAAAGAGAGATATGGCAATTTACGTTTGAGTGTAGCTCGCCACATACGCTGTCTCTTCAGCCTGCCAGCCGTCAAACCTAATGACGTCACCTCTTTAAGAGACCTCTTAGACTCTATACAGTTGAATGTCAGAGCATTATACCAACTTAAGCAGCCTGTCCAAACATGGGACACCGTACTCATTCATCTGGCCACATCAAGATTCGATTTTTCAACTTTAATGGCTTGGGAAATTGAACTCGCTCGCAAGGAAGAATTTTCCTTCGAACACTTAATCTCGTTTCTTAACAGCCGATGCCAAGTCTTTACAGCACTCGCATTTCAGTGCGAAAAGGTCGAAACGAATCATCAGTCTCACATTTTTGAGAAAAACCTTGCTTTTTCGAAGGGTCATCAGCCCCCATCTGTCGAGAACAAGCAAACCCGTTCTACCTCTTTCAATCATGCAAGAGAACATATCAGGCCGCTTAACGAATCATTAAAATGCACGCTCTGTAAAAAGCTTCACACATTGTATTTGTGCAAATCCTTTAAAGAATTGTCTGTCGAAGATCGAAGGAAGTTTGTCTTCAATAGCAAACATTGCTTCAATTGCTTGTCACCTAAGCATTCTTCTTCGAACTGTACGTCATCAAATCTCTGTTTCCATTGTAAAAAACCGCATCATTCTTTATTGCACGTTCACGATAAATCGAGGTCATCAGCACCCGCCTCTTCAAGCTCCATGCAGAGCAGCTCCGAACAAACTAATGCTTCTTCCTGCATTTCCAACGCCGAAACTTTTCATAGTGCGCAAACCCTTTTGACCACTGTACAATTCGAAATCCAAGATAAATTTGGAAATTGGTTTAGAACCCGTGGTCTTCTCGATTCCGCTTCAACTCATAATTTTGTTTCGCAATCGTTGATTAAAAAACTAGGTCTTTCGTCATCGCCTACTTCTATCAGTGTGACCGGCATTGACAATTTGAAAACTCAAGTTTTGCAGTCTTCAAAATTGAAAATCAGAGACGTTTGCCAAAGAAACACCAATCTTAATGTAAACTGTCTCATTCTTACCAGTATTGGCAAGGACACTCCAAGTCACTCAATTAATACTTCCGGTTTAAACATTCCCTCGCACTTAAGGTTAGCCGATCCTCAGTTTAATGCTCAAGGTCCCATTGATGTACTTTTCAGTGCCAATGTTTTTTGGAAGTGCATTCGCAAACAAACACGCAAGTTATCTTCAACCGTGGTCGCCAGAGACACCGATTTTGGTTGGGTTATTACTGGTGAAATCAAACATACCAGCGTTCAAACCAAAGCGCAATGTCATTTCGTTACAGCTGACATAAATCCCATTTCTGAAAAAGAGAACGCTCATGTTTCAGATCTCAATATTTTTGAAAAACACTTGCCGAAACGATGTCTTATCGTGAACAACTACACTACCTCTATAAGTTGTTTAAATGGTTTTTCCTTCTTCCCGCACAAGATAGCAATTCAAGTTCGCCTTGCTTTGTGTTATTTCGTTTACCTTCTCATGTCATTTTTTATAGCAGGTAATTGCTTGAACTCTTTCTCGAAAACTATCTTCCCCTTGTGTAAAACCATGGCTATCAGTCTCCATCACTTCGCTGTAAGCTATGTTTCACTTCTTTCGTTATTTAGAAGGATGGCCACGGCCGGCTCCTCCCCCCTTCCTCACAATTGGAAGCCGCTTTTGAAACCGCTTGAAAATCTGAATTCCCTAACATCAAGAATAACTATTCTTATGCATAACCTTCTTCTCAATGTCCCGGCTTCTCTTCCTATTTCGGAAGAATCAAGCTTTTTCCTGTCGAAAATTGTCGGATTCCGTGATCCTCTCAATTATGCGAAATTGATTTCCTACTCTATTTCATATAGCTTTAAATTGTTTGTTCACGTCCAAGTTAGGATTGACTGCATGCCGTCCAACCTGAATATCTGCTTTAAGTCACAGCTGATTCAACAAGTGTTGTTTGTTTATTCCGAACTGCTTGTTTTTCAAACTTGTTTGTATACAAGCCCGATGAAGGTCAAGTCACTGTTTATTTCCTGTACGCTTGCCAAAGTTCAAAGCAAGTTTCTCTTATCTCAACTTTGGCTGATTGCCAACCATTGTCTGGCGAGTCGCTACCGCACGCTCGGAAGCCGCTCACCTATTTCCCAAAATAAACTCGTTCTAGTCAAGGACTCTTTCAGATATTTATATTCGTTATCTCGCTGTACTCTGTGGGTCAAGGCCGCGCTTGCTTACGTCTCTCACTTACTCACGCTCGTATCTTACAATTGCTTCGATTCTTGCTTCAAAACTTCGTTGCGTATTTCTCACGCGCTCATGTATTGCACTCTGCTCACATATTTTGAAATCTTATTGTTCATTAATGAACAAACTGGTTTTTTCTCGTCGTCACATTCGATGTGTTTTTGCATTTATACTTGTTATGTCACGTTTCTCGCTGACTTAAGTATTTTTCTGATCAACCCCTTTGATACTCATTATAACTTGAGGTCATTGTTTATGGCTACTAGGTTGTTACCTATGGCGTTCTTGCTTTCTACTCGCATAGTTTCTTTGTTTATTTGGTATATTCTTGTCCTGAATAGATGTACTTGTTTCTATACGCTTTGTTTAAACTTGTTAATTCTCCTTTTGCATTGTATCGCAATCTTTACTAGTGCTTTATTTCTCTCAGCTTCCAGCTATTTCGTGATTGAAAGTGTTGATAATTCTCGCCTTTTAACTCCGCTTTCCAATGACCCTGATGACCTCCTTCCACTTACACCTGGTCGCTTCCTTACACGCACTTCTCTCTCTGCCCCTCCTCCCCTTCCTAATTCTTTCAGGGATTCTGATCTACCTATTGTTTGGCGTAAACTTGAAGCCCTCCGTAATTCTTTTTGGAAGAGATGGAACTTGGAATATTTAACTTCCTTGCAACGGAGGCAGAAGTGGTTTCTTTCCAGTCCCGACATTAAAGTGGGGGACTTGGTCTTGGTTAGGGATGTTTCTCCCCCTCTAGTCTGGATTTCGGGTAGAGTGACCGATTGTTATCCTGGAAGAGATGGGAGAGTCAGGGTGGTCAGAGTTTTGACCACTAATGGTCAGATCATAAGACCACTACTCTTCAATTACTTTATTACTCTTAAATGTTTAATTGCTTATTTGTTCCCTGTTGGTGTTTTCCCCTCCCAGTATGGTGTATTCTTGGAATACACGGTACCAGAGATTATAATTTTCAATGCTTTTGCATGTTCTTTCCTTCCTCTTCGTCAAACACCAACAGTGATCTTCTGTTTTCTCTTAGGGGTTCAGGTCGCTTATATCTTTTATGAGTTTGTTCCAGATATATATTCTATGACCCACCTAGCGTCATATAGCAGCGAATATCTGAAGCTCTTCAACTCTTCCTCGTGCAAGAGGAATTCCTTCTCCATCTGGCTACCAGATCCTGTTACCATCGCCAGCTATTTTCTCCTTGAGCAAGAGGACTACGTCTACTTCTTTACTCACCATGCTGCGCTAGTATCATCTGTTGTCAACTCTTTGAAGACCGGCTCACCAAGAGAATATCATTTTTTGTATTAACATTGGCAATGTTTATATGTTCTCCTTTTGTCTCCTACCCCCCACTCTTTTCCCCTTCCTTGGACTCTCCGTGCTCCGTTGAGCAGGTCTCACTTCTCAGTCGGCAGTTGACTCGGTCAGACAAAGCTCCTCTCGAGCTAGTCTTCTCAAACCAAGAGGCACACTCTCTTCTACGCCATGTTGGCAAAGTAGTTATCGTCATCCAACGGAACTTCGCCTTCAACATGAAATCAAGATAAGTACCATTTTAAAACTTGTAACCTCATCTTCATGGTTTTAACTTCCACGTGCTTTTAATGACACTTTTATAGACAGTGTGAAATTATTTACCTTGGGGCAAAAATCATTCTTCGTGGGATTTGCCATGTTGATCTTTTGCTTGTATAAGCCAACTTTACTAAAAAAGAGCTTTCTTAAGCTATTCAAATGAGAAATCCTCTCACTACGTGGGATATTACCTAATACCCGCTGTCTATAATTCATAAAGCTAGTTCCTCCGCTGGTTTAACTTTGACTCCATTCTTCTATAAAGATCGTTCTGGAACTTTCCAGATCTGGTACTCTATCTGCGAGGCTTGCCGTCAGGTATTTTTCTTTCACTTGTGAAAATACTAGTTTAAATGAGGAATCTTCCTTAAATTACTGCAATAGCGAACTTTCTTCCCCCGTTGGAACATTCTATGGCGCATTTAATTGTAAATCACAACTTTTTCAAGAAATAGACTCTCACCTATATAGTGCAATCAGTTATTTCCATAATTGCAATAACTTTCTTTCTCATAAACTTTAGTGTTTCTATAGTGAACTTTGCATCCATCTTTATAGACTACAGTGATAACCAGTGCTTGCTCCACGTTTCTACCGCGTCGCGATCGTCCGTTTACATTAAATACGGCCATGAACATTGATCCTATATCCCAATGATCTTTCCTCAACCTTCTACTAACCACCAACATTAATTCTGTATAAATATAAGAAGTTGTAGGAACTTCTATCTTATTTTTCATGTTTTTATTATTGTTATTTTCGAAGTTGTCACTTTCTCTAGAACATTCTCTCAAGAATTTCTCAAGGTACACTCTTTGTACTCCAATTCACGTTCAAACTTTAATTACTTCATTGTTTATTTGTTTAAATCTTATAAAGATTTTAGAAACATGTAAGGTTTCAAACCTCATAAATTGTCAATTGCCTGGAGCAACCATTTAATGTTAGGAGGTCTGCGTCCCCATTTGTTAAACAATTTAAATGAACTATGTTTGTCAAAATTATATTACATGCTTGTTAATTTCCTCAAACTTCTTTGCATTGTTTAATAAATTAAATATTTCTTTTTGGATTCATCATTTCTCTGATACTACAGTTAGACAAGATCCTGGCTTTCCTAGCTCTTCCTAGGTTTATGCTCTCATTCATACTCAATAAAGCTTTTACTATCTGTCTGGCCAGACCATCACCCTTCCCTATAGTACTTTTATACATGCTTGGGAGGAAATACACTAAAGCCTTTCTCTGGCAAACCGCCCAAGTCTTAGCTGCGGTCCCCGTCAGCTTCGACCAAGCTCGTACCTACTTTAGGTATCAAAGAGTTAATTTTCAGTGGCAACTGCCTCTAAATGTATTGAAAGTCAAATTCATAACTTTTGTGGGACTCTCCTCCTATTTTTCTATCCTTTTCCTCCAATCCAAAACCTACTTCCTTTTCTTAATCATCTTCCCTTGGTGGGTGGGTTATTCCTCAGCCAATAAACTACCCAGGGGCCAAAACAATTAGGCCCCGAAACATGTACCAATGACCACTAAGTGATCATTTAAATTTAGTACAATAAAGGTATTGATTAGGCGGAACTTTTGCAAAATATTAATACTAATATACCCCTGACCTTGAATACGGGTCACGTTTATTTAGATTACTATTTAGGAGGTGCCTACCGGTTGTGTTTTTCGTCGAGAAGCAATCTTTATGCCTTGCTTTTTGAATAGTTTATTGATTTTATATGTATTCGCATTTACATAGTTGAAACGCGCAAATTTTTTCTCATTACTGTCCGGTTTGGGAATCGTTTTATCTTTATTTTTATGTTTGGCTATAATTTGATTTATTTTGCTTGGCGGGAAGTTGTCTTCCTTTGCTATTTGCTTAATAGTTCTTATTTCCTTATTATAGTTGTGTTTTGACATGGGTATATTTAAAGCCCTGTGCACCATTGAATTGAAACCCGCTAGTTTGTGCGTACTGAGGTGATTAGACTGATTGTCGATTGCATGCGAAGTTTGTGTTGCTTTCCGGAATATGGAATATGAAAGGTCGTTGTCTTTACGTTCAATAGTTATATCGAGATAATTTATTTTCCGGTCTATTTCGGATTCATTAGTAAATTTGATAGAGTGTTGTAGGCTATTAATGGATTGGAGAATTGTTTCTTCGCTTGTTAGTTCAGTATCGTAGATGCAAATTACGTCATATACGTATCTTTTCCTTATTAGTATTCCCTTTGAAGTCTTTTCTAAGAACGCATTTTCTAGTGCATTGATGAAGATGTCAGCGATTAACCCACTTAGTGGCGATCCCATTGCTAGGCCTTCTCTCTGTGTGTATATTTTATTGTCGAATTGAAACACGTTTTGGGTGAGAACGACCCTCAGTACAGTAATCTCACAATCTCTTCAGTTTCTTTTACCGAATTGTTGGATTTTAAGTTGTTTTCGATAGTGTTGATTGCTTCAATAATCGGAATATTGGTGTACATGTTAGTTACATCGAAGGATACTAGCCTGAAGCTAGGTTTCATTTGTAGGGTGTTCAATGTTGTTACTAGTTCTGTTGTGTTCTTTACGGAGTTGTTTTTGTCGTTGGAAAGACGACATTTTAAGATTTTTAGTAACTCTTTGCTGATTTTGTAATTAGGGGCATTCCTACAATTGACTATTGGTCTCATTGGGCATTCCTTTTTGTGTATTTTTGGATGTCCCCTCAATGACGGTATTTTCGGGTTCATGTTTATTAGTTTTGATTTTTCGGCTTTGGTCAGTATGTATTCTGTTTCTTATAGCGCACTTTTTATTTGTTTTTGGAATTTGTTGGTGGGGTCTTGTGTTAATTCCTTGATTTCGTTGTTGTTTAGGAATTCGACTGTTGTTTCAATGTAGTCTGTTTTGTTCAAAATTACTGTAGTGTTTCCCTTATCTGCTTTTGTGATGATTAAGTCATGTTCTTTAATTTTTTGTTTCAACGACTCTATTTCTTTGAGTTGTTTGTTGTTTTGAATGTTATTGCTATCGCCCTCTTGTTTGAGGATTTTTTTGCCTTCGTTGGTGGCGAGATTTTTGGTTAATTCCCTGTCTTCTGCTGGGAGCTTGTGACTGGCTATCTCAATATCTGTGATTAACTGTTTTATAATGTGGTTCGTGTGTGCGTCTGTGCAGTTGTATTTCATACCTTTGTCTAACATATTCATTTCACCTTGAGAAAAGGTTACGTTCGTTCTGTTGTTTACGCTGCTGTGGAAATTTAATTCATTGTTATTCGTGTGTTGTTCGTTAGATTGATGATTCTGTGTTTTTTCCTAGTTTTCTTAATTTATTTTCTAGGGTTTCATGCTTCCTCGTTGCTCTGATTTTGATGGTGTCATGTAGGTGCTCGGTGAAGCTGTCCCATTGGGCTGCGTGCCAGAAATTACTTAGTTGCAATTGAATGTCGTATAATTGTTGGTTAATTTTTTGCTTTCTTATGTATGCAAATCTTAATTCGTTTTTTATCCAAAGCGCTTTGGCTCGTTTAGTTGAAATGATCGAGGCTGGTGTGTTCGGTACGGTTTTAATTGGTACGTATTTAGGGGTGAGTTTTAGTTCTATAAATTTTTTGCTGTACCAAATTGACTTGTCTAAATTCATGAGTTTAAGCCTGAGAGATTTGAATTTCTTTGCTTCACGATTTGCCTGACTAGTCGTGAACATTGTGGTGTTTGAAGCCATATTTTCAGTGTTGCCTTAGTATGCAAGAGTTTAGTGCTTTTCAGTCGGTCAACACGATTGTACCCAAAAGAGATGGGTTATGCCCTAATCCTGAAATAAATTACATGAGATTAATAAAACACTAGGTTGACCAGTTTCGATCGTCAAGCGATCATCATCAGATCCATTACACTTAGGCTATAAAATCTATGTTTGAAATACAGGTGAAAATATTTACAATATGTACAATTATTTAGACTGTCAGTGTATGCTAAATGCAGTATATATGATGTTAGGTGAAATGCTAAATGGTGATAGCTATCCGGAGTTTGTACTTTAGAGAGATTATATGGTTGTAAACTATGGTTAAACTATAAAATTGTAGGCTAACTACTTATCTGATTGTCTTCCTTACTACAGCTACTCGCAGTTTTCGTGCTCACTGGAACTCACTGTGCGGTCGACTGCGGTGGTTATCTTAACGATTGGTTTTTCTCTGCCTTCTCCCCCCTGCCCATACGTGCTGTGGGGAGTGATATCGATGTGTTTATGTGAGGTGTTGCCAACCTAGATAAGATGTATGTTATTGAATGAGGTGGGTCTACAACTATTAAAGACCGTGGATTAGCCCTCGCCACGCGTGGACCATAAGCCATTCGAACTAAGCGTTGACGGTCTTATGAGGACGTCCCGGCACCTTTAATACTGCCGCGAATATGGGCCTTGGTTTATTGCAGAAGAAAAGTACATCGTACACCTGATCCAGATAACATTTACCTATTAAAAACCCCTAATTTCCCCCTTTTTATCTAGCTTGGCTGTGTCGCTATATAGTGTCTTGTTTCCGACAGGGTGTGTTTTTTTAGTAGCGTGAAGAGGGGTGAGCTCTCCATGAACGTGTGTTCATTTAGATTGTTGGGATTGTTTCGTTCGGCTAGGTGTATCTCAATTGCTTCCTTTATGTCAAGAGCTCTGCCTTTCGATTCGTGATGGATTATTTTAAGGTCCGAATCTATGTTGGTAAAGCTGTGCCCTGCGTCACACATATGTTCGCACAAGGCTGAATGTGTTCCGTATCTTATCGCATTCCTATGTTCATTATGACGTGAGTCTACTCGCCTTCCACTCTGCCCGATGTAATTAGTTTGACAATCGGTGTCTTGGCACGTTATAGAATATACCCCTGACCTTGAATACGGGTCACGTTTATTTAGATTACTATTTAGGAGGCGCCTAGCGGTTATGTTTTTCGTCGTGAAAGCTATCTTTATGCCTTGCTTTTTGAATAGGTTAGTGATTTTATAACTATTCGCATTCACATAGTTGAAACGCGCATTTTTTTTCTCATTACTGTCCGGTTTGGGAATCGTTTTATCTTTATTTTTATGTTTGGCTACAATTTGATTTATTTTGCTTGGAGCGAAGTTGTTTTCCTTTGCTATTTGCTTAATAGTTATTATTTCCTTATTATAGTTGTCTTTTGACATGGGTTTGTTTAAAGCCCTGTGCACCATTGAATTAAAACCCGCTAGTTTGTGCGTACTGGGGTGTTTAGACTGATTGTCGATTGCATGCGAAGTTTGTGTTGCTTTCCGGAATATGGAATATAAAGGGTCGTTGTCTTTACGTTCAATAGTTATATCGAGATAATTTATTTTCCGGTCTATTTCGGGCTCCTTAGTGAATTTGATAGAGTGGTGTAGGCTATTAATGGATTGGAGAATTGTTTCTTCGCTTGTTAGTTCAGTATCGTAGATGCAAATGACGTCATATACGTATCTTTTCCTTATTAGTATCCCCCTTGTTGAAGTCTTTTCTAAGAACGCATTTTCTAGTGCATTGATGAAGATGTCAGCGATTAACCCACTTAGTGGTGATCCCATTGCTAGGCCTTCTCTCTGTGTGTATATTTTATTGTCGAATTGAAAAACGTTTTGGGTGAGAACGACCCTCAGTACAGTAATCTCACAATCTCTTCAGTTTCTTTTACCGAATTGTTGGATTTTAAGTTGTTTTCGATAGTGTTGATTGCTTCAATAATCGGAATATTGGTGTACATGTTAGTTACATCGAAGGATACTAGCCTGAAGCTAGGTTTCATTTGTAGGGTGTTCAATGTTGTTACTAGTTCTGTTGTGTTCTTTACAGAGTTGTTTTTGTCGTTGGAAAGACGGCATTTTAAGATTTTTAGTAACTCTTTGCTGATTTTGTAATTAGGGGCATTCCTACAATTGACTATTGGTCTCATTGGGCATTCCTTTTTGTGTATTTTTGGTTGTCCCCTCAATGACGGTATTTTCGGGTTCATGTTTATTAGTTTTGATTTTTCGGCTTTGGTCAGTATGTATTCTGTTTCTTTTAGCGCACTTTTTATTTGTTTTTGGAATTTGTTGGTGGGGTCTTTTGTTAATTCCTTGATTTCGTTGTTGTTTAGGAATTCGACTGTTGTTTCAATGTATTCTGTTTTGTTCAAAATTACTGTAGTGTTTCCCTTATCTGCTTTTGTGATGATTAAGTCATGTTCTTTTATTTTTTGTTTCAACGACTTTATTTCTTTGAGTTGTTTGTTGTTTTGAATGTTATTGCTATCGCCCTCTCGTTTGAGGATTTTTTTGGCTTCGTTGGTGGCGAGATTTTTGGTTAATTCCCTGTCTTCTGCTGGGAGCTTGTGACTGGCTATCTCAATATCTGTGATTAACTGTTTTATATTGTGGTTCGTGTGTGCGTCTGTGCAGTTGTATTTCATACCTTTGTCTAACATATTCATTTCACCTTGAGAAAAGGTTACGTTCGTTTTCTTGTTTACTCTGCTGTGGAAATTGAATTCTTTGTTATTCGTGTGTTGTTCGTTAGATTGATGATTCTGTGTTTCTCCTAGTTTTCTTAATTTATTTTCTAGCGTTTCATGCTTCCTCGTTGCTCTGATTTTGATGGTGTCATGTAGGTGCTCGGTGAAGCTGTCCCATTGGGCTGCGTGCCAGAAATTACTTAGTTGCAATTGAATGTCGTATAATTGTTGGTTAATTTTTTGCTTTCTTATGTATGCAAATCTTAATTCGTTTTTTATCCAAAGCGCATTGGCTTGTTTAGTTGAAATGATCGAGGCTGGTGTGTTCGGTACGGTTTTAATTGGTACGTATTTAGGGGTGAGGTTTAGTTCTATACATTTTTTGTTGTACCAAATTGACTTGTCTAAATTCATGAGTTTAAGCCTGAGTGATTTGAATTTCTTGGCTTCACGATTTGCCTGACTAGCCGTGAACATTGTGGTGTTTGAAGCCATATTTTCAGTGTTGCCTTAGTAAGCAAGAGTTTAGTGCTTTTCAGTCGGTCAACAGGAATGTACCCAAAAGAGATGGGTTATGCCCTAATCCTGAAATAAATTACATGAGATTAATAAAACACTAGGTTGACCAGTTTCGATCGTCAAGCGATCATCATCATATCCATTACACTTAGGCTATAAAATCTATGTTTGAAATACAGGTGAAAATATTTACAATATGTACAATTATTTAGACTGTCAGTGTATGCTAAATGGAGTATATATGATGTTAGGTGAAATGCTAAATGGTGATAGCTATCCGGAGTTTGTACTTTAGAGAGATTATATGGTTGTTAACTATGGTGAAACTATAAGATTGTAGGCTAACTACTTATCTGATTGTCTTCCTTACTACAGCTACTCGCAGTTTTCGTGCTCACTGGAACTCACTGTGCCGTCGACTGCGGTGGTTATCTTAACTACTGGTTTTTCCCTGCCTTCTCCCCCCTGCCCATACGTGCTGTGGGGAGTGATATCGATGTGTTTATGTGAGGTGATGCCAACCTAGATAAGATGTATGTTATTGAATGAGGTGGGTCTACAACTATTAAAGACCGTGGATTAGCCTTCGCCACGCGTGGACCATAAGCCATTCGAACTAAGCGTTGACGGTCCTATGAGGACTTCCCGGCACCTTTAGTACTGCCGCGAATATGGGCCTTGGTTTATTGCAGAAGAAAAGTACATCGTACACCTGATCCAGATAACATTTACCTATTAAAAAACCCCTAATTTCCCCCCTTTTTATCTAGCTTGGCTGTGTCGCTAAATTGTGTCTTGTTTCCGACAGGGTGTGTTTTTTAGTAGCGTGTAGAGGGGTGAGCTCTCCATGAACGTGTGTTCATTTAGATTGTTGGGATTGTTTCGTTTGGCTAGGTGCATCTCGATTGCTTCCTTTATGTCACCCTGCCTTTCGATTCGTGATGGATTATTTTAAGGTCCGACTCTATGTTGGTAGAGCTGTGCCCTGCGTCACACATATGTTCGCACACGGCTGAATGTGTTCCGTATCTTATCGCATTCCTATGTTCATTATAACGTGTGTCTACTCGCCTTCCACTCTGCCCGATGTAATTAGCTTGACAATCGGTGTCTCGGCACGTTATAGAATATACCCCTGACCTTGAATACGGGTCATGTTTATTTAGATTACTATTTAGGAGGTGCCTAGCGGTTGTGTTTTTCGTCGAGAAGCTATCTTTATGCCTTGCTTTTTGAATAGTTTATTGATTTTATATGTATTCGCATTCACATAGTTGAAACGCGCAAATTTTTTCTCATTTCTGTCCGGTTTGGGAATCGTTTTATCTTTATTTTTATGTTTGGCTATAATTTGATTTATTTACTTGGCGGGAAGTTGTTTTCCTTTGCTATTTGCTTAATAGTTCTTATTTCCTTATTATAGTTGTGTTTTGACATGGGTATATTTAAATCCCTGTGCACCATTGAATTGAAACCCGCTAGTTTGTGCGTACTGGGGTGATTAGACTGATTGTCGATTGCATGCGAAGTTTATGTTGTTTTCCGGAATATGGAATATGAAAGGTCGTTGTCTTTACGTTCAATAGGTATATCGAGATAATTTATTTTCCGGTCTATTCGGATTCATTAGTAAATTTGATAGAGTGGTGTAGGCTATTAATGGATTAGAGAATTGTTTCTTCGCTTGTTAGTTCAGTATCGTAGATGCAAATTACGTCATATACGTATCTTTTCCTTATTAGTATTCCCTTTGTTGAAGTCTTTTCTAAGATCGCATTTTCTAGTGCATTGATGAAGATGTCAGCGATTAACCCACTTAGTGGCGATCCCATTGCTAGGCCTTCTCTCTGTGTGTATATTTTATTGTCGAATTGAAACACGTTTTGGGTGAGAACGACCCTCAGTACAGTAATCTCACAATCTCTTCAGTTTCTTTTACCGAATTGTTGGATTTTAAGTTGTTTTCGATAGTGTTGATTGCTTCAATAATCGGAATATTGGTGTACATGTTAGTTACATCGAAGGATACTAGCCTGAAGATAGGTTTCATTTGTAGGGTGTTCAATGTTGTTACTAGTTCTGTTGTGTTCTTTACTGGGTTGTTTTTATCGTTGGAAATACGGCATTTTAAGATTTTTAGTAACTCTTTGCTGATTTTGTAATTAGGGGCATTCCTACATTTGACTATTGGTCTCATTGGGCATTCCTTTTTGTGTATTTTTGGTTGTCCCCTCAATGACGGTATTTTCGGGTTCATGTTTATTAGTTTTGATTTTTCGGCTTTGGTCAGTATGTATTCTGTTTCTTATAGCGCACTTTTTATTTGTTTTTGGAATTTGTTGGTGGTGTCTTTTGTTAATTCCTTGATTTCGTTGTTGTTTAGGAATTCGACTGTTGTTTCAATGTATTCTGTTTTGTTCAAAATTACTGTAGTGTTTCCCTTATCTGCTTTTGTGATGATTAAGTCATGTTCTTTTATTTTTTGTTTCAACGACTCTATTTCTTTGAGTTGTTTGTTGTTTTGAATGTTATTGCTATCGCCCTCTCGTTTGAGGATTTTTTTGGCTTCGTTGGTGGCGAGATTTTTGGTTAATTCCCTGTCTTCTGCTGGGAGCTTGTGACTGGCTATCTCAATATCTGTGATTAACTGTTTTATATTGTGGTTCGTGTGTGCGTCTGTGCAGTTGTATTTCATACCTTTGTCTAACATATTCATTTCACCTTGAGAAAAGGTTACGTTCGTTCTGTTATTTACGCTGCTGTGGAAATTGAATTCATTGTTATTCGTGTGTTGTTCGTTAGATTGATGATTCTGTGTTTCTCCTAGTTTTCTTAATTTATTTTCTAGCGTTTCATGCTTCCTCGTTGCTCTGATTTTGATGGTGTCATGTAGGTGCTCGGTGAAGCTGTCCCATTGGGCTG
The DNA here is from genome assembly GCA_946902985.2 of Meconema thalassinum. Taxonomy (NCBI): domain Eukaryota; kingdom Metazoa; phylum Arthropoda; class Insecta; order Orthoptera; family Tettigoniidae; genus Meconema; species Meconema thalassinum. The sequence continues at coordinate 153,612,776 of OX336397.1, forward strand.
CGTGCCAGAAATTACTTAGTTGCAATTGAATGTCGTATAATTGTTGGTTAATTTTTTGCTTTCTTATGTATGCAAATCTTAATTCGTTTTTTATCCAAAGCGCTTTGGCTTGTTTAGTTGAAATGATCGAGGCTGGTGTGTTCGGTACGGTTTTAATTGGTATGTATTTAAGGGTGAGGTTTAGTTCTATACATTTTTGTTGTACCAAATGACTTGTCTAAATTCATGAGTTTAAGCCTGAGTGATTTGAATTTCTTGGCTTCACGATTTGCCTGACTAGCCGTGAACATTGTGGTGTTTGAAGCCATATTTTCAGTGTTGCCTTAGTAAGCAAGAGTTTAGTGCTTTTCAGTCGGTCAAAACGAATGTACCCAAAAGAGATGGGTTATGCCCTAATCCTGAAATAAATTACATGAGATTAATCTAACACTAGGTTGACCAGTTTCGATCGTCAAGCGATCATCATCAGATCCATTACACTTAGGCTATAAAATCTATGTTTGAAATACAGGTGAAAATATTTACAATATGCACAATTATTTAGACTGTCAGTGTATGCTAAATGCAGTATATATGATGTTAGGTGAAATGCTAAATGGTGATAGCTATCCGGAGTTTGTACTTTAGAGAGATTATATGGTTGTAAACTATGGTTAATCTATAAAATTGTAGGCTAACTACTTATCTGATTGTCTTCCTTACTACAGCTACTCGCAGTTTTCGTGCTCACTGGAACTCACTGTGCGGTCGACTGCGGTGGTTATCTTAACGACTGATTTTTCCCTGCCTTCTCCCCCCTGCCCATACGTGCTGTGGGGAGTGATATCGATGTGTTTATGTGAGGTGTTGCCAACCTAGATAAGATGTATGTTATTGAATGAGATGGGTCTACAACTATTAAAGACCGTGTATTATCCCTCGCCACGCGTGGACCATAAGCCATTCGAACTAAGCGTTGACGGTCTTATGAGGACGTCCCGGCACCTTTAATACTGCCGCGAATATGGGCCTTGGTTTATTGCAGAAGAAAAGTACAACGTACACCTGATCCAGATAACATTTACCTATTAAAAACCCCTAATTTCCCCCTATTTATCTAGCTTGGCTGTGTCGCTAAATTGTGTCTTGTTTCCGACAGGGTGTTATTTTTTAGTAGCGTGACGAGGGGTGAGCTCTCCATGAACGTGTGTTCATTTAGATTGTTGGGATTGTTTCGTTTGGCTAGGTGTATCTCGATTGCTTCCCTTATGTCAAGAGCTCTGCCTTTCGATTCGTGATGGATTATTTTAAGGTCCGAATCTATGTTGGTAAAGCTGTGCCCTGCGTCACACATATGTTCGCACACGGCTGTATGTGTTCCGTATCTTATCGCATTCCTATGTTCATTATGACGTGAGTCTACTCGTCTTCCACTCTGCCCGATGTAATTAGCTCGACAATCGGTGTCTTGGCACGTTATAGAATATACCCCTGACCTTGAATACGGGTCGCGTTTATTTAGATTATTATTTAGGAGGCGCCTAGCGGTTGTGTTTTTCGTCGTGAAAGCTATCTTTATGCCTTGCTTTTTGAATAGGTTAGTGATTTTATATGTATTCGCATTCTCATAGTTGAAACGCGCAAATTTTTTCTTATTACAGTCCGATTTGGGAATCGTTTTATATTTATTTTTATGTTTGGCTATAATTTGATTTATTTTGCTTGGCGGGGAGTTGTTTTCCTTTGCTATTTGCTTAATAATTCTTATTTCCTTATTATAGTTGTCTTTTGACATGGGTATGTTTAAAGCCCTGTGCACCATTGAATTGAAACCCGCTAGGTTGCGCGTTCTGGGGTGATTTGACTGATTGTTGATTGCATGCGAAGTTTGTGTTGCTTTCCGGAATATGTAATATGAAAGGTCGTTGTCTTTTCGTTCAATAGTTATATCGAGATAACTTATTTTCCGGTCTATTTCGGATTCCTTAGTGAATTTGGTAGAGTGGTGTAGGTTATTAATGGATTGGAGAATTGTTTTTTCGCTTGTTAGTTCAGTATCGTAGATGCAAATTACATCATCTACGTATCTTTTCCATATTAGTATTCCCTCTGTTGAAGTCTTTTCTAAGAACGCATTTTCTAGTGCATTGATGAAGATGTCAGCCATTAAACCACTTAGTGGCGATCCCATTGCTAGGCCTTTTCTCTGTGTGTATATTTTATTGTCGAATTGAAACACGTTTTGGGTGAGAACGACCCTCAGTAATCTCACAATCTCTTCAGTTTCTTTTACCGAATTGTTGGATTTTAAGTTGTTTTCGATATTGTTGATTGCTTCAATAATCGGAATATTGGTGTGCATGTTAGTTACATCGAAGGATACTAGCCTGAAGCTAGGTTTCATTTGTAGGGTGTTCAATGTTGTTACTAGTTCTGTTGTGTTCTTTACAGAGTTGTTTTTGTCGTTGGAAAGACGGCATTTTAAGGTTCTTAGTAACTCCTTGCTGATTTTGAAATTAGGGGCATTCCTACAATTGACTATTGGTCTCTTTGGGCACTCCTTTTTGTGTATTTTTGGTTGTCCTCTCAATGACGGCATTTTCGGGTTCATGTTTATTAGTTTTGATTTTTCGGCTTTGGTCAGTATGTATTCTGTTTCTTTTAGCGCACTTTTTATTTGTTTTGGAATTTGTTGGTGGGGTCTTTTGTTAATTCCTTGATTTCGTTGTTGTTTAGGAATTCGACTGTTTTTTCAATGTATTCTGTATTGTTCAAAATTACTGTAGTGTTTCCCTTATCTGCTTTTGTGATGATTAAGTCATGTTCTTTTATTTTTTGTTTCAACGACTTTATTTCTTTGAGTTGTTTGTTGTTTTGAATGTTATTGCTATCGCCCTCTCGTTTGAGGATTTTTTTGCTTCGTTGGTGGAGAGATTTTTGGTTAATTCCCTGTCTTCTGCTGGGAGCTTGTGACTGGCTATCTCAATGTCTGTGATTAACTGTTTTATATTGTGGTTCGTGTGTGCGTCTGTGCAGTTGTATTTCAAACCTTTGTCTAACATATTCATTTCACCTTGAGAAAAGGTTACGTTCGTTCTGTTGTTTACTCTGATGTGGAAATTGAATTCATTGTTATTCGTGTGTTGTTCGTTAGATTGATGGTTCTGTGTATCTGCTAGTTTTCTTAATTTATTTTCTAGCGTTTCATGCTTCCTCGTTGCTCTGATTTTGATGGTGTCATGTAGGTGCTCGGTGAAGCTGTGCCATTGGGTTGGGTGCCAGAAATTACTTAGTTACAATTGAATGTCGTATAATTGTTGGTTAATTTTTTACTTTCTTATGTATGCAAATCTTAATTCGTTTTTTATCCAAAGCGCTTTGGCTTGTTTAGTTGAAATGGTCGAGGCTGGTGTGTTCGGTACGGTTTTAATTGTTACGTATTTAGGGGTGAGGTTTAGTTCTATACATTTTTGTTGAACCAAATTGACTTGTCTAAATTCATGAGTTTAAGCCTGAGTGATTTGAAATTCTTGGCTTCACGATTTGCCTGACTAGCCGTGAACATTGTGGTGTTTGAAGCCATATTTTCAGTTTTGCCTTAGTAAACAAGAGTTTAGTGCTTTTCAGTCGGTCAACACGAATGTACCCAAAAGAGATGGGTTATGCCCTAATCCTGAATAAATTACATGAGATTAATAAAACACCAGGATGACCAGTTTCGATCGTCAAGCGATCATCATCAGATCCATTACACTTAGGCTATAAAATCTATGTTTGAAATACAGGTTAAAATATTTACAATATGTACAATTATTTAGACTGTCAGTGTATGCTAAATGCAGTATATATGATGTTAGGTGAAATGCTAAATGGTGATAGCTATCCGGAGTTTGTACTTTAGAGAGATTATATGGTTATAAACTATGGTTAAACTATAAAATTGTAGGCTAACTACTTATCTGATTGTCTTCCTTACTACAGCTACTCGCAGTTTTCGTGCTCACTGTAACTCACTGTGCGTTCGACTGCGGTTGTTATTTTAACGACTGGTTTTCCCTGCCTTCTCCCCCGTGCCCATACGTGCTGTGGGGAGTGATATCGATGTGTTTATGTGAGATGTTGCCAACCTAGATAAGATGTATGTTATTGAATGAGGTGGGTCTACAACTATTTAAGACCGTGGAATAGCCCTCGCCACGCGTGGACCATAAGCCATTCGAACTAAGCGTTGACGGTCTTATGAGGACGTCCCGGCACCTTTAATACTGCCGCGAATATGGGCCTTGGTTTATTGCAGAAGAAAAGTACAACGTACACCTGATCCAGATAACATTTACCTATTAAAAAAAACCCTAAATTCCCCCCTTTTTATCTAGCTTGGCTGTGTCGCTAAATTGTGTCTTGTTTCCGACAGGGTGTGTTTTTAGTAGCGTGAAGAGGGGTGAGCTCTCCATGAACGTGTGTTCATTTAGATTGTTGGGATTGTTTCGTTTGGCTAGGTGTATCTCTATTGCTTCCTTTATGTCAAGAGCTCTGCCTTTCGATTCGTGATGGATTATTTTAAGGTCCGACTCTATGATGGTAAAGCTGTGCCCTGCGTCACACATATGTTCCCACACGGCTGAATGTGTTCCGTATCTCATCGCATTCCTATGTTCATTATAACGTGTGTCTACTCGCTTTCCACTCTGCCCGATGTAATTAGCTTGACAATCGGTGTCTTGGCACGTTATAGAATATACCCCTGACCTTGAATACGGGTCACGTTTATTTAGATTACTATTTAGGAGATGCCTAGCGGTTGTGTTTTTTGTCGTGAAAGCTATCTTTATGCCTTGCTTTTTGAATAGGTTAGTGATTTTATAACTATTCGCATTCACATAGTTGAAACGCGCATTTTTTTTCTCATTACTGTCCGGTTTGGGAATCGTTTTATCTTTATTTTTATGTTTGGCTACAATTTGATTTATTTTGCTTGGAGCGAAGTTGTTTTCCTTTGCTATTTGCTTAATAGTTATTATTTCCTTATTATAGTTGTCTTTTGACATGGGTATGTTTAAAGCCCTGTGCACCATTGAATTGAAACCCGCTAGTTTGTGCGTACTGGGGTGTTTAGACTGATTGTCGATTGCATGCGAAGTTTGTGTTGCTTTCCGGAATATGGAATATGAAGGGTCGTTGTCTTTACGTTCAATAGTTATATCGAGATAATTTATTTTCCGGTCTATTTCGGGTTCCTTAGTGAATTTGATAGAGTGGTGTAGGCTATTAATGGATTGGAGAATTGTTTCTTCGCTTGTTAGTTCAGTATCGTAGATGCAAATTACATCATCTACGTATCTTTTCCATATTAGTATTCCCTTTGTTGAAGTCTTTTCTAAGAACGCATTTTCTAGTGCATTGATGAAGATGTCAGCGATTAACCCACTTAGTGGCGATCCCATTGCTAGGCCTTCTCTCTGTGTGTATATTTTATTGTCCAATTGAAACACGGTTTGGGTGAGAACGACCCTCAGTAATCTCACAATCTCTTCAGTTTCTTTTACCGAATTGTTGGATTTTAAGTTGTTTTCGATACTGTTGATTGCTTCAATAATCGGAATATTGGTGTACATGTTAGTTACATCGAAGGATACTAGCCTCAAGCTAGGTTTCAGTTGTAGTGTGTTCAATGCTGTTACTAGTTCTGTTGTGTTCTTTACTGAGTAGTTTTTGTCGTTGGAAAGACGGTATTTTAAGATTTTTAGTAACTCTTTGCTGATTTTGAAATTAGGGGCATTCCTACAATTGACTATTGGTCTCATTGGGCATTCCTTTTTGTGTATTTTTGGTTGCCGCCTCAATGACGGCATTTTCGGGTTCATGTTTATTAGTTTTGATTTTTCGGCTTTGGTCAGTATGTATTCTGTTTCTTTTAGCCCACTTTTTATTTGTTTTTGAATTTGTTGGTGGGGTCTTTTGTTAATTCCTTGATTTCGTTGTTGTTTAGGAATTCGACTGTTTTTTCAATGTATTCTGTTCTGTTCAAAATTACTGTAGTGTTTCCCTTATCTGCTTTTGTGATGATTAAGTCATGTTCTTTTATTTTTTGTTTCAACTACTTTATTTCTTTGAGTTGTTTGATGTTTTGAATATTATTATTGCTATCGCCCTCTCGTTTGAGGATTTGTTTGCTTCGTTGGTGGCGAGATTTTTGGATAATTCCCTGTCTTCTGCTGGGAGCTTGTGACTGGCTATCTCAATATCTGTGATTAACTGTTTTATATTGTGGTTCGTGTGTGCGTCTGTGCAGTTGTATTTCAAACCTTTGTCTAACATATTCATTTCACCTTGAGAAAAGGTTACGTTCGTGCTGTTGTTTACTCTGATGTGGAAATTGAATTCATTGTTATTCGTGTGTTGTTCGTTAGATTGATGGTTCTGTGTTTCTCCTAGTTTTCTTAATTAATTTTCTAGCTTTTCATGCTTCCTCGTTGCTCTGATTTTGATGGTGTCATGTAGGTGCTCGGTGAAGCTGTCCCATTGGGCTGCGTGCCAGAAATTACTTAGTTGCAATTGAATGTCGTATAATTGTTGGTTAATTTTTTTGCTTTCTTATGTATGCAAATCTTAATTCGTTTTTTATCCAAAGCGCTTTGGCTTGTTTAGTTGAAATGATCGAGGCTGGTGTGTTCGGTACGGTTTTAATAGGTACGTATTTTGGGGTGAGGTTTAGTTCTATACATTTTTTTTGAACCAAATTGACTTGTCTAAATTCATGAGTTTAAGCCTGAGTGATTTGAATTTCTTGGCTTCACGATTTACCTGACTAGCCGTGAACATTGTGGTGTTTGAAGCCATATTTTCAGTGTTGCCTAAGTAAACAAGAGTTTAGTGCTTTTCAGTCGGTCAACACGAATGTACCCAAAAGAGATGGGTTATGCCCTAATCCTGAAATAAATTACATGAGATTAATAAAACACTAGGATGACCAGTTCGATCGTCATGCGATCATCATCAGATCCATTACACTTAGGCTATAAAATCTATGTTGGAAATACAGGTGAAAATATTTACAATATGTACAATTATTTAGTTGCAGTATTGGTACTGCAACTGTCAGTGTATGCTAAATGCAGTATACAGTATATGATGTTAGGTGAAATGCTAAATGGTGATAGCTATCCGGAGTTTGTACTTTAGAGAGATTATATGGTTGTAAACTATGGTTAAACTATAAAATTGTAGGCTAACTACTTATCTGATTGTCTTCCTTACTACAGCTACTCGCAGTTTTCGTGCTCACTGGAACTCACTGTGCGGTCGACTGCGGTGGTTATCATAACGACTGGTTTTTCCCTGGCTTCTCCCCCCTGCCCATACGTGCTGTGGGGAGTGATATCGATGTGTTTATGTGAGGTGTTGCCAACCTAGATAAGATGTATGTTATTGAATGAGGTGGGTCTACAACTATTAAAGACCGTGTATTAACCCTCGCCACGCGTGGACCATAAGCCATTCGAACTAAGCGTTGACGGTCTTATGAGGACGTCCCGGCACCTTTAATACTGCCGCGAATATGGGCCTTGGTTTATTGCAGAAGAAAAGTACATCGTACACATGATCCAGATAACATTTACCTATTAAAAACCCCTATTTTCCCCCCTTTTAATCTAGCTTGGCTGTGTCGCTAAATTGTGTCTTGTTTCCGACTGAGTGTGTTTTTAGTAGCGTGAAGAGGGGTGAACTCTCCATGAACGTGTGTTCATTTAGATTGTTGGGATTGTTTGGTTGGCTAGGGGTATCTCGATTGCTTCCTTTATGTCAAGAGCTCTGCCTTTCGATTCGTGATGGATTATTTTAAGGTCCGACTCTATGTTGGTAAAGCTGTGCCCTGCGTCACACATATGTTCGCACACAGCTGAATGTGTTCCGTATCTTATCGCATTCCTATGTTCATTATAACGTGTGTCTACTCGCCTTCCACTCTGCCCGATGTAATTAGCTTGACAATCGGTGTCTTGGCACGTAATAGAATATACCCCTGACTTTGAATACGGGTCACTTTTATTTAGATTACTATTTAGGAGGTGCCTAGCGGTTCTGTTTTTCGTCGTGAAAGCTATCTTTATGCCTTGCTTTTTGAATAGGTTAGTGATTTTATATGTATTCGCATTCACATAGTTGAAGCGCGCAAATTTTTTCTCATTACTGTCCGGTTTGGGAATCGTTTTATCTTTATTTTTATGTTTGGCTATAATTTGATTTATTTTGCTTGGCGGGAAGTTGTTTTCCTTTGCTATTTTCTTAATAGTCCTTATTTCCTTATTATAGTTGTATTTTGACTTGGGTATGTTTAAAGCCCTGTGCACCATTGAATTGAAACCCGCTAGTTTGTGCGTACTGGGGTGATTAGACTGTCGATTGCATGCGAAGTTTGTGTTGCTTTCCGGAATATGGAATATGAAAGGTCGTTGTCTTTACGTTCAATAGTTATATCGAGATAATTTATTTTCCGGTCTATTTCGGATTCCTTAGTGAATTTGATAGAGTGGTGTAGGCTATTAATGGACTGGAGAATTGTTTCTTCGCTTGTTATTTCAGTATCGTAGATGCAAATTACATCATCTACGTATCTTTTCTATATTAGTATTCCCTTTGTTGAAGTCTTTTCTAAGAACGCATTTTCTAGTGCATTGATGAAGATGTCAGCGATTAACCCACTTAGTGGCGATCCCATTGCTAGGCCTTCTCTCTGTGTGTATATTAGCCTACTTTCGATTTCTGCAAAAAATGAATGTAGACTTATGAGATCACTACAGGGCCAAAAAATGTGTGTCTGTCTGTGTATGTGTATGTGTGTGGGTGAGTCAGTGTGTGTGTGTGTGTGTGTGTGTGTGTGTGAGTGTGTGTACTCTGAATGTCTGTCCCCCCTATCAATTTGAACACGGTGAAACCTAATAGAACGAAATTTGGTACAGAGGTAGAACAAGCAAAGGGCACCTCAGTGTCATGTTTTATATCGCCGCCATCTTTTCTAAAACCGAATGGCGGCCACTCAAACGTTCAAAACGTAAAATCAAATAACGACTAACCAAATCATCTGATCTCTACCAAATTTGGTAACAACATACCTTCTTATAGGTTGCGTCTTGTAACCAAACTACAAGGTCGTCCGCCATACAATTTCAGGATGGCGGCCGTGCGAATTATGCAAACTTTATAATCCATATCATGGGACCCACCAGTTCCGATTATCGAGCCGAGAGTCGTTTTAACTGTTCTAAAGGAAGAGGCACGTTCGAAATTAAAAGTTTATTTTGTAACACTATAGTGCAGACGTGATTTTAAAAAGCTGAGCCGATTCAGTAATAAGACAAGATGGCAGCGGATATCTTTTGCCTGACTTATATTTCACTAATTTGAGTATTGCATGCAATATAGCGTACTGATACAAAATAAATAAACTTTGTATGAAATGCTTTATATATAAATAATATACTCCAGTGATGAAATCGTTTAGTATAAATCATTATTTGCTAACAAATTCGATGTAAGTCATTTTATATAGAACGATATTCGTTGACCCAATTAGCTCAGTGGTAGAGCGTTAGCCTATCGCTCAAATGCCTATGGTTCAACCCCGATCAGAGCTAGGTTTTTTGCTTGAAATGTTATATGTTTATTGTTTTGTAATGACTCAGACGTTTTAAAATTAAGCGTTATATTGTGCATATTATGGTGTAATATATATATTTAATTAAAACATAATTTGCCAGCAGATTTACTTGAGACATCTAGCTGCCAAAAAGGTAACTGCACGCCGACCTACTTATTAACTTCCAGATTTTATTGAAAAGTTTCTTCTCATGGCCGCTAGAATGCACTCGCTGAGTTAGGATTATATTGTTCGAAATTTCACCACTAGATGTCACGACTAGTCTACGTGGGGCTCCATTGATTACTATACCATTGGCATTCTATGCGCATCGAATTTGAAGAATGACAAGATGATACTACGATACATTTTTACTTTTTATTTTAAAGGGTTTGTAACAGCCTATTTTGCGTTACTTGAAAATGTTATTTGAAGTAAAGAACAAAACTATTTCACATAGTAACTGAATTCAAGCCGTTGGTGTTAGTTCAGGTTATTAATTACTACTTTTATTTCAGGCAAATAGCAATCGAAAATATCCACATAGTTTGTATACACACGTCTCTGTAGGGACATGGAAAGATTTGTTAATTCAATTAGGGTTTTGAAAGCCATGCACAACCAGACGTGTAAAGACATGCCTCAACTCAAAGTTGGATGTTGCCCACGGCAGGTCGTATATGTAATAATAATAATAATAATAATAATAATAATAATAATGTTATTGGTTTTACATCCCTTTTAACTACTGCTGCTTTTAGAGACACCGGGGTGCCGGAATTTTGGCCCGAAGGGGATCTTTAACGTGCCAGTAAATGTACTGACACGGCTCCCTCGCATTTGTGCACCCTAAAATGCCAGCTGACTGCGCCAGGATATGAACCTGCAACCTTGGTCCCAGCAAGCGAGAACGTTACCGCTGAGCCACGCAGCCAGTCCGGTCGATTATGTCTCCAGATCAATAACATTCTTGAGATACTTCTTATCTTTCTTTCTTCAATGATGGTAGCAGTTTTTATCTAGGTTGTGGCGTTCGGTAGAGGTAAATCGTTTCTAAGGTCTTCAACAAAGCATAGTTCTATTATACACTTTGAAAATAACAACGAGTTATAACTATATTCATACATTTAGGAGAAAGTAGGCTATATGTTCTTTACTGAACATCTTGTTTTATTGTCGAATTGAAACACGTTTTGGGTGAGAACGACCCTCAGTAATCTCACAAACTCTTCAGTTTCTTTTACCGAATTGTTGGATTTTAAGTTGTTTTCGATAGTGTTGATTGCTTCAATAATCGGAATATTGGTGTACATGTTAGTTACATCGAAGGATACTAGCCTGAAGCTAGGTTTCATTTGTAGGGTGTTCAATGCTGTTACTAGTTCTGTTGTGTTCTTTACAGAGTTGTTTTTGTCGTTGGAAAGACGGATTTTAAGATTTTTAGTAACTCTTTGCTGATTTTGTAATTAGGGGCATTCCTACAATTGACTATTGTTCTCATTGGACATTCCTTTTTGTGTATTTTTGGTTGTCCCCTCAATGACGGCATATTCGGGTTCATGTTTATTAGTTTTGATTTTTCGGCTTTGGTCAGTATGTATTCTGTTTCTTTTTGCGCACTTTTTATTTGTTTTTGGAATTTGTTGGTGGGGTCTATTGTTAATTCCTTGATTTCGTTGTTGTTTAGGAATTCGACTGTTTTTTCAATGTATTCTGTTTTGTTCAAAATTACTGTAGTGTTTCCCTTATCTGCTTTTGTGATGATTAAGTCATGTTCTTTTATTTTTTGTTTCAACGACTTTATTTCTTTGAGTTGTTTGTTGTTTTGAATGTTATTGCTATCGCCCTCTCGTTTGAGGATTTCTTTGGCTTCGTTGGTGGCGAGATTTTTGGTTAATTCCCTGTCTTCTGCTGGGAGCTTGTGACTGGCTATCTCAATATCTGTGATTAACTGTTTATATTGTGGTTCGTATGTGCGTCTGTGCAGTTGTATTTCAAACCTTTGTCTAACATATTCATTTCACCTTGAGAAAAGGTTACGTTCGTTCTGTTGTTTACTCTGCTGTGGAAATTGAATTCATTGTTATTCGTGTGTTGTTCGTTAGATTGATGGTTCTGTGTTCCTCCTAGTTTTCTTAATTTATTTTCTAGCTTTTCATGCTTCCTCGTTGCTCTGATTTTGATGGTGTCATGTAGGTGCTCGGTGAAGCTGTCCCATTGGGCTGCGTGCCAGAAATTACTTACTTGCAATTGAATGTCGTATAATTGTTGGTTAATTTTTTGCTTCCTTATGTATGCAAATCTTAATTCGTTTTTTATCCAAAGCGTTTTGGCTTGTTTAGTTGAAATGATCGAGGCTGGTGTGTTCGGTACGGTTTTAATTGGTATGTATTTAAGGGTGAGGTTTAGTTCTATACATTTTTGTTGTACCAAATGACTTGTCTAAATTCATGAGTTTAAGCCTGAGTGATTTGAATTTCTTGGCTTCACGATTTGCCTGACTAGCCGTGAACATTGTGGTGTTTGAAGCCATATTTTCAGTGTTGCCTTAGTAAGCAAGAGTTTAGTGCTTTTCAGTCGGTCAAAACGAATGTACCCAAAAGAGATGGGTTATGCCCTAATCCTGAAATAAATTACAAGAGATTAATCTAACACTAGGTTGACCAGTTTCGATCGTCAAGCGATCATCATCAGATCCATTACACTTAGGCTATAAAATCTATGTTTGAAATACAGGTGAAAATATTTACAATATGTACAATTATTTAGACTGTCAGTGTATGCTAAATGCAGTATATATGATGTTAGGTGAAATGCTAAATGGTGATAGCTATCCGGAGTTTGTACTTTAGAGAGATTATATGGTTGTAAACTATGGTTAATCTATAAAATTGTAGGCTAACTACATCTGATTGTCTTCCTTACTACAGCTACTCGCAGTTTTCGTGCTCACTGGAACTCACTGTGCGGTCGACTGCGGTTGTTATTTTAACGACTGGTTTTCCCTGCCTTCTCCCCCGTGCCCATACGTGCTGTGGGGAGTGATATCGATGTGTTTATGTGAGGTGTTGCCAACCTAGATAAGATGTATGTTATTGAATGAGGTGGGTCTACAACTATTTAAGACCGTGGAATAGCCCTCGCCACGCGTGGACCATAAGCCATTCGAACTAAGCGTTGACGGTCTTATGAGGACGTCCCGGCACCTTTAATACTGCCGCGAATATGGGCCTTGGTTTATTGCAGAAGAAAAGTACATCGTACACCTGATCCAGATAACATTTACCTATTAAAAAAACCCTAAATTCCCCCCTTTTTATCTAGCTTGGCTGTGTCGCTAAATTGTGTCTTGTTTCCGACAGGGTGTTATTTTTTAGTAGCGTGACGAGGGGTGAGCTCTCCATGAACGTGTGTTCATTTAGATTGTTGGGATTGTTTCGTTTGGCTAGGTGTATCTCGATTGCTTCCCTTATGTCAAGAGCTCTGCCTTTCGATTCGTGATGGATTATTTTAAGTTCCGAATCTATGTTGGTAAAGCTGTGCCCTGCGTCACACATATGTTCGCACACGGCTGAATGTGTTCCGTATCTTATCGCATTCCTATGTTCATTATGACGTGAGTCTACTCGTCTTCCACTCTGCCCGATGTAATTAGCTCGACAATCGGTGTCTTGGCACGTTATAGAATATACCCCTGATCTTGAATACGGGTCGCGTTTATTTAGATTATTATTTAGGAGGCGCCTAGCGGTTGTGTTTTTCGTCGTGAAAGCTATCTTTATGCCTTGCTTTTTGAATAGGTTAGTGATTTTATATGTATTCGCATTCTCATAGTTGAAACGCGCAAATTTTATCTTATTACAGTCCGATTTGGGAATCGTTTTATATTTATTTTTATGTTTGGCTATAATTTGATTTATTTTGCTTGGCGGGAAGTTGTTTTCCTTTGCTATTTGCTTAATAATTCTTATTTCCTTATTATAGTTGTCTTTTGACATGGGTATGTTTAAAGCCCTGTGCACCATTGAATTGAAACCCGCTAGGTTGCGCGTTCTGGGGTGATTTGACTGATTGTTGATTGCATGCGAAGTTTGTGTTGCTTTCCGGAATATGGAATATGAAAGGTCGTTGTCTTTTCGTTCAATAGTTATATCGAGATAACTTATTTTCCGGTCTATTTCGGATTCCTTAGTGAATTTGGTAGAGTGGTGTAGGTTATTAATGGATTGGAGAATTGTTTTTTCGCTTGTTAGTTCAGTATCGTAGATGCAAATTACATCATCTACGTATCTTTTCCATATTAGTATTCCCTTTGTTGAAGTCTTTTCTAAGAACGCATTTTCTAGTGCATTGATGAAGATGTCAGCCATTAAACCACTTAGTGGCGATCCCATTGCTAGGCCTTTTCTCTGTGTGTATATTTTATTGTCGAATTGAAACACGTTTTGGGTGAGAACGACCCTCAGTAATCTCACAATCTCTTCAGTTTCTTTTACCGAATTGTTGGATTTTAAGTTGTTTTCGATATTGTTGATTGCTTCAATAATCGGAATATTGGTGTGCATGTTAGTTACATCGAAGGATACTAGCCTGAAGCTAGGTTTCATTTGTAGGGTGTTTAATGTTGTTACTAGTTCTGTTGTGTTCTTTACAGAGTTGTTTTTGTCGTTGGAAAGACGGCATTTTAAGGTTCTTAGTAACTCCTTGCTGATTTTGAAATTAGGGGCATTCCTACAATTGACTATTGGTCTCTTTGGGCACTCCTTTTTGTGTATTTTTGGTTGTCCTCTCAATGACGGCATTTTCGGGTTCATGTTTATTAGTTTTGATTTTTCGGCTTTGGTCAGTATGTATTCTGTTTCTTTTAGCGCACTTTTTATTTGTTTTTGGAATTCGTTGGTGGGGTCTTTTGTTAATTCCTTGATTTCGTTGTTGTTTAGGAATTCGACTGTTTTTTCAATGTATTCTGTATTGTTCAAAATTACTGTAGTGTTTCCCTTATCTGCTTTTGTGATGATTAAGTCATGTTCTTTTATTTTTTGTTTCAACGACTTTATTTCTTTGAGTTGTTTGTTGTTTTGAATGTTATTGCTATCGCCCTCTCGTTTGAGGATTTTTTTGCTTCGTTGGTGGCGAGATTTTTGGTTAATTCCCTGTCTTCTGCTGGGAGCTTGTGACTGGCTATCTCAATGTCTGTGATTAACTGTTTTATATTGTGGTTCGTGTGTGCGTCTGTGCAGTTGTATTTCAAACCTTTGTCTAACATATTCATTTCACCTTGAGAAAAGGTTACGTTCGTTCTGTTGTTTACTCTGATGTGGAAATTGAATTCATTGTTATTCGTGTGTTGTTCGTTAGATTGATGGTTCTGTGTTTCTCCTAGTTTTCTTAATTTATTTTCTAGCGTTTCATGCTTCCTCGTTGCTCTGATTTTGATGGTGTCATGTAGGTGCTCGGTGAAGCTGTGCCATTGGGTTGGGTGCCAGAAATTACTTAGTTACAATTGAATGTCGTATAATTGTTGGTTAATTTTTTACTTTCTTATGTATGCAAATCTTAATTCGTTTTTTATCCAAAGCGCTTTGGCTTGTTTAGTTGAAATGGTCGAGGCTGGTGTGTTCGGTACGGTTTTAATTGTTACGTATTTAGGGGTGAGGTTTAGTTCTATACATTTTTGTTGAACCAAATTGACTTGTCTAAATTCATGAGTTTAAGCCTGAGTGATTTGAAATTCTTGGCTTCACGATTTGCCTGACTAGCCGTGAACATTGTGGTGTTTGAAGCCATATTTTCAGTTTTGCCTTAGTAAACAAGAGTTTAGTGCTTTTCAGTCGGTCAACACGAATGTACCCAAAAGAGATGGGTTATGCCCTAATCCTGAATAAATTACATGAGATTAATAAAACACCAGGATGACCAGTTTCGATCGTCAAGCGATCATCATCAGATCCATTACACTTAGGCTATAAAATCTATGTTTGAAATACAGGTTAAAATATTTACAATATGTACAATTATTTAGACTGTCAGTGTATGCTAAATGCAGTATATATGATGTTAGGTGAAATGCTAAATGGTGATAGCTATCCGGAGTTTGTACTTTAGAGAGATTATATGGTTGTAAACTATGGTTAATCTATAAAATTGTAGGCTAACTACATCTGATTGTCTTCCTTACTACAGCTACTCGCAGTTTTCGTGCTCACTGGAACTCACTGTGCGGTCGACTGCGGTTGTTATTTTAACGACTGGTTTTCCCTGCCTTCTCCCCCGTGCCCATACGTGCTGTGGGGAGTGATATCGATGTGTTTATGTGAGGTGTTGCCAACCTAGATAAGATGTATGTTATTGAATGAGGTGGGTCTACAACTATTTAAGACCGTGGAATAGCCCTCGCCACGCGTGGACCATAAGCCATTCGAACTAAGCGTTGACGGTCTTATGAGGACGTCCCGGCACCTTTAATACTGCCGCGAATATGGGCCTTGGTTTATTGCAGAAGAAAAGTACATCGTACACCTGATCCAGATAACATTTACCTATTAAAAAAACCCTAAATTCCCCCCTTTTTATCTAGCTTGGCTGTGTCGCTAAATTGTGTCTTGTTTCCGACAGGGTGTTATTTTTTAGTAGCGTGACGAGGGGTGAGCTCTCCATGAACGTGTGTTCATTTAGATTGTTGGGATTGTTTCGTTTGGCTAGGTGTATCTCGATTGCTTCCCTTATGTCAAGAGCTCTGCCTTTCGATTCGTGATGGATTATTTTAAGGTCCGAATCTATGTTGGTAAAGCTGTGCCCTGCGTCACACATATGTTCGCACACGGCTGAATGTGTTCCGTATCTTATCGCATTCCTATGTTCATTATGACGTGAGTCTACTCGTCTTCCACTCTGCCCGATGTAATTAGCTCGACAATCGGTGTCTTGGCACGTTATAGAATATACCCCTGATCTTGAATACGGGTCGCGTTTATTTAGATTATTATTTAGGAGGCGCCTAGCGGTTGTGTTTTTCGTCGTGAAAGCTATCTTTATGCCTTGCTTTTTGAATAGGTTAGTGATTTTATATGTATTCGCATTCTCATAGTTGAAACGCGCAAATTTTATCTTATTACAGTCCGATTTGGGAATCGTTTTATATTTATTTTTATGTTTGGCTATAATTTGATTTATTTTGCTTGGCGGGAAGTTGTTTTCCTTTGCTATTTGCTTAATAATTCTTATTTCCTTATTATAGTTGTCTTTTGACATGGGTATGTTTAAAGCCCTGTGCACCATTGAATTGAAACCCGCTAGGTTGCGCGTTCTGGGGTGATTTGACTGATTGTTGATTGCATGCGAAGTTTGTGTTGCTTTCCGGAATATGGAATATGAAAGGTCGTTGTCTTTTCGTTCAATAGTTATATCGAGATAACTTATTTTCCGGTCTATTTCGGATTCCTTAGTGAATTTGGTAGAGTGGTGTAGGTTATTAATGGATTGGAGAATTGTTTTTTCGCTTGTTAGTTCAGTATCGTAGATGCAAATTACATCATCTACGTATCTTTTCCATATTAGTATTCCCTTTGTTGAAGTCTTTTCTAAGAACGCATTTTCTAGTGCATTGATGAAGATGTCAGCCATTAAACCACTTAGTGGCGATCCCATTGCTAGGCCTTTTCTCTGTGTGTATATTTTATTGTCGAATTGAAACACGTTTTGGGTGAGAACGACCCTCAGTAATCTCACAATCTCTTCAGTTTCTTTTACCGAATTGTTGGATTTTAAGTTGTTTTCGATATTGTTGATTGCTTCAATAATCGGAATATTGGTGTGCATGTTAGTTACATCGAAGGATACTAGCCTGAAGCTAGGTTTCATTTGTAGGGTGTTTAATGTTGTTACTAGTTCTGTTGTGTTCTTTACAGAGTTGTTTTTGTCGTTGGAAAGACGGCATTTTAAGGTTCTTAGTAACTCCTTGCTGATTTTGAAATTAGGGGCATTCCTACAATTGACTATTGGTATCTTTGGGCACTCCTTTTTGTGTATTTTTGGTTGTCCTCTCAATGACGGCATTTTCGGGTTCATGTTTATTAGTTTTGATTTTTCGGCTTTGGTCAGTATGTATTCTGTTTCTTTTAGCGCACTTTTTATTTGTTTTTGGAATTCGTTGGTGGGGTCTTTTGTTAATTCCTTGATTTCGTTGTTGTTTAGGAATTCGACTGTTTTTTCAATGTATTCTGTATTGTTCAAAATTACTGTAGTGTTTCCCTTATCTGCTTTTGTGATGATTAAGTCATGTTCTTTTATTTTTTGTTTCAACGACTTTATTTCTTTGAGTTGTTTGTTGTTTTGAATGTTATTGCTATCGCCCTCTCGTTTGAGGATTTTTTTGCTTCGTTGGTGGCGAGATTTTTGGTTAATTCCCTGTCTTCTGCTGGGAGCTTGTGACTGGCTATCTCAATGTCTGTGATTAACTGTTTTATATTGTGGTTCGTGTGTGCGTCTGTGCAGTTGTATTTCAAACCTTTGTCTAACATATTCATTTCACCTTGAGAAAAGGTTACGTTCGTTCTGTTGTTTACTCTGATGTGGAAATTGAATTCATTGTTATTCGTGTGTTGTTCGTTAGATTGATGGTTCTGTGTTTCTCCTAGTTTTCTTAATTTATTTTCTAGCGTTTCATGCTTCCTCGTTGCTCTGATTTTGATGGTGTCATGTAGGTGCTCGGTGAAGCTGTGCCATTGGGTTGGGTGCCAGAAATTACTTAGTTACAATTGAATGTCGTATAATTGTTGGTTAATTTTTTACTTTCTTATGTATGCAAATCTTAATTCGTTTTTTATCCAAAGCGCTTTGGCTTGTTTAGTTGAAATGGTCGAGGCTGGTGTGTTCGGTACGGTTTTAATTGTTACGTATTTAGGGGTGAGGTTTAGTTCTATACATTTTTGTTGAACCAAATTGACTTGTCTAAATTCATGAGTTTAAGCCTGAGTGATTTGAAATTCTTGGCTTCACGATTTGCCTGACTAGCCGTGAACATTGTGGTGTTTGAAGCCATATTTTCAGTTTTGCCTTAGTAAACAAGAGTTTAGTGCTTTTCAGTCGGTCAACACGAATGTACCCAAAAGAGATGGGTTATGCCCTAATCCTGAATAAATTACATGAGATTAATAAAACACCAGGATGACCAGTTTCGATCGTCAAGCGATCATCATCAGATCCATTACACTTAGGCTATAAAATCTATGTTTGAAATACAGGTTAAAATATTTACAATATGTACAATTATTTAGACTGTCAGTGTATGCTAAATGCAGTATATATGATGTTAGGTGAAATGCTAAATGGTGATAGCTATCCGGAGTTTGTACTTTAGAGAGATTATATGGTTGTAAACTATGGTTAATCTATAAAATTGTAGGCTAACTACATCTGATTGTCTTCCTTACTACAGCTACTCGCAGTTTTCGTGCTCACTGGAACTCACTGTGCGGTCGACTGCGGTTGTTATTTTAACGACTGGTTTTCCCTGCCTTCTCCCCCGTGCCCATACGTGCTGTGGGGAGTGATATCGATGTGTTTATGTGAGGTGTTGCCAACCTAGATAAGATGTATGTTATTGAATGAGGTGGGTCTACAACTATTAAAGACCGTGTATTAACCCTCGCCACGCGTGGACCATAAGCCATTCGAACTAAGCGTTGACGGTCTTATGAGGACGTCCCGGCACCTTTAATACTGCCGCGAATATGGGCCTTGGTTTATTGCAGAAGAAAAGTACATCGTACACATGATCCAGATAACATTTACCTATTAAAAAAACCCCTATTTTCCCCCCTTTTAATCTAGCTTGGCTGTGTCGCTAAATTGTGTCTTGTTTCCGACTGAGTGTGTTTTTTAGTAGCGTGAAGAGGGGTGAACTCTCCATGAACGTGTGTTCATTTAGATTGTTGGGATTGTTTGGTTGGCTAGGGGTATCTCGATTGCTTCCTTTATGTCAAGAGCTCTGCCTTTCGAATCGTGATGGATTATTTTAAGGTCCGACTCTATGTTGGTAAAGCTGTGCCCTGCGTCACACATATGTTCGCACACAGCTGAATGTGTTCCGTATCTTATCGCATTCCTATGTTCATTATAACGTGTGTCTACTCGCCTTCCACTCTGCCCGATGTAATTAGCTTGACAATCGGTGTCTTGGCACGTAATAGAATATACCCCTGACTTTGAATACGGGTCACGTTTATTTAGATTACTATTTAGGAGGTGCCTAGCGGTTCTGTTTTTCGTCGTGAAAGCTCTCTTTATGCATTGCTTTTTGAATAGGTTAGTGATTTTATATGTATTCGCATTCACATAGTTGAAGCGCGCAAATTTTTTCTCATTACTGTCCGGTTTGGGAATCGTTTTATCTTTATTTTTATGTTTGGCTATAATTTGATTTATTTTGCTTGGCGGGAAGTTGTTTTCCTTTGCTATTTTCTTAATAGTCCTTATTTCCTTATTATAGTTGTATTTTGACTTGGGTATGTTTAAAGCCCTGTGCACCATTGAATTGAAACCCGCTAGTTTGTGCGTACTGGGGTGATTAGACTGTCGATTGCATGCGAAGTTTGTGTTGCTTTCCGGAATATGGAATATGAAAGGTCGTTGTCTTTACGTTCAATAGTTATATCGAGATAATTTATTTTCCGGTCTATTTCGGATTCCTTAGTGAATTTGATAGAGTGGTGTAGGCTATTAATGGACTGGAGAATTGTTTCTTCGCTTGTTATTTCAGTATCGTAGATGCAAATTACATCATCTACGTATCTTTTCTATATTAGTATTCCCTTTGTTGAAGTCTTTTCTAAGAACGCATTTTCTAGTGCATTGATGAAGATGTCAGCGATTAACCCACTTAGTGGCGATCCCATTGCTAGGCCTTCTCTCTGTGTGTATATTAGCCTACTTTCGATTTCTGCAAAAAATGAATGTAGACTTATGAGATCACTACAGGGCCAAAAAATGTGTGTCTGTCTGTGTGTGTGTATGTGTGTGGGTGAGTCAGTGTGTGTGTGTGTGTGTGTGTGTGAGTGTGTGTACTCTGAATGTCTGTCCCCCCTATCAATTTGAACACGGTGAAACCGAATAGAACGAAATTTGGTACAGAGGTAGAACAAGCAAAGGGCACCTCAGTGTCATGTTTTATATCGCCGCCATCTTTTCTAAAACCGAATGGCGGCCACTCAAACGTTCAAAACGTAAAATCAAATAACGACTAACCAAATCATCTGATCTCTACCAAATTTGGTAACAACATACCTTCGTATAGGTTGCGTCTTGTAACCAAACTACAAGGTCGTCCGCCATACAATTTCAGGATGGCGGCCGTGCGAATTATGCAAACTTTATAATCCATATCATGGGACCCACCAGTTCCGATTATCGAGCCGAGAGTCGTTTTAACTGTTCTAAAGGAAGAGGCACGTTCGAAATTAAAAGTTTATTTTGTAATACTATAGTGCAGACGTGATTTTAAAAAGCTGAGCCGATTCAGTAATAAGACAAGATGGCAGCGGATATCTTTTGCCTGACTTATATTTCACTAATTTGAGTATTGCATGCAATATAGCGTACTGATACAAAATAAATAAACTTTGTATGAAATGCTTTATATATAAATAATATACTCCAGTGATGAAATCGTTTAGTATAAATCATTATTTGCTAACAAATTCGATGTAAGTCATTTTATATAGAACGATATTCGTTGACCCAATTAGCTCAGTGGTAGAGCGTTAGCCTATCGCTCAAATGCCTACGGTTCAACCCCGATCAGAGCTAGGTTTTTTGCTTGAAATGTTATATGTTTATTGTTTTGTAATGACTCAGACGTTTTAAAATTAAGCGTTATATTGTGCATATTATGGTGTAATATATATATTTAATTAAAACATAATTTGCCAGCAGATTTACTTGAGACATCTAGCTGCCAAAAAGGTAACTGCACGCCGACCTACTTATTAACTTCCAGATTTTATTGAAAAGTTTCTTCTCATGGCCGCTAGAATGCACTCGCTGAGTTAGGATTATATTGTTCGATATTTCACCACTAGATGTCACGACTAGTCTACGTGGGGCTCCATTGATTACTATACCATTGGCATTCTATGCGCATCGAATTTGAAGAATGACAAGATGATACTACGATACATTTTTACTTTTTATTTTAAAGGGTTTGTAACAGCCTATTTTGCGTTACTTGAAAATGTTATTTGAAGTAAAGAACAAAACTATTTCACATAGTAACTGAATTCAAGCCGTTGGTGTTAGTTCAGGTTATTAATTACTACTTTTATTTCAGGCAAATAGCAATCGAAAATATCCACATAGTTTGTATACACACGTCTCTGTAGGGACATGGAAAGATTTGTTAATTCAATTAGGGTTTTGAAAGCCATGCACAACCAGACGTGTAAAGACATGCCTCAACTCAAAGTTGGATGTTGCCCACGGCAGGTCGTATATGTAATAATAATAATAATAATAATAATAATAATAATGTTATTGGTTTTACATCCCTTTTAACTACTGCTGCTTTTAGAGACACCGGGGTGCCGGAATTTTGGCCCGAAGGGGATCTTTAACGTGCCAGTAAATGTACTGACACGGCTCCCTCGCATTTGTGCACCCTAAAATGCCAGCTGACTGCGCCAGGATATGAACCTGCAACCTTGGTCCCAGCAAGCGAGAACGTTACCGCTGAGCCACGCAGCCAGTCCGGTCGATTATGTCTCCAGATCAATAACATTCTTGAGATACTTCTTATCTTTCTTTCTTCAATGATGGTAGCAGTTTTTATCTAGGTTGTGGCGTTCGGTAGAGGTAAATCGTTTCTAAGGTCTTCAACAAAGCATAGTTCTATTATACACTTTGAAAATAACAACGAGTTATAACTATATTCATACATTTAGGAGAAAGTAGGCTATATGTTCGTTACTGAACATCTTGTTTTATTGTCGAATTGAAACACGTTTTGGGTGAGAACGACCCTCAGTAATCTCACAAACTCTTCAGTTTCTTTTACCGAATTGTTGGATTTTAAGTTGTTTTCGATAGTGTTGATTGCTTCAATAATCGGAATATTGGTGTACATGTTAGTTACATCGAAGGATACTAGCCTGAAGCTAGGTTTCATTTGTAGGGTGTTCAATGCTGTTACTAGTTCTGTTGTGTTCTTTACAGAGTTGTTTTTGTCGTTGGAAAGACGGATTTTAAGATTTTTAGTAACTCTTTGCTGATTTTGTAATTAGGGGCATTCCTACAATTGACTATTGTTCTCATTGGACATTCCTTTTTGTGTATTTTTGGTTGTCCCCTCAATGACGGCATTTTCGGGTTCATGTTTATTAGTTTTGATTTTTCGGCTTTGGTCAGTATGTATTCTGTTTCTTTTTGCGCACTTTTTATTTGTTTTTGGAATTTGTTGGTGGGGTCTATTGTTAATTCCTTGATTTCGTTGTTGTTTAGGAATTCGACTGTTTTTTCAATGAATTCTGTTTTGTTCAAAATTACTGTAGTGTTTCCCTTATCTGCTTTTGTGATGATTAAGTCATGTTCTTTTATTTTTTGTTTCAACGACTTTATTTCTTTGAGTTGTTTGTTGTTTTGAATGTTATTGCTATCGCCCTCTCGTTTGAGGATTTCTTTGGCTTCGTTGGTGGCGAGATTTTTGGTTAATTCCCTGTCTTCTGCTGGGAGCTTGTGACTGGCTATCTCAATATCTGTGATTAACTGTTTATATTGTGGTTCGTATGTGCGTCTGTGCAGTTGTATTTCAAACCTTTGTCTAACATATTCATTTCACCTTGAGAAAAGGTTACGTTCGTTCTGTTGTTTACTCTGCTGTGGAAATTGAATTCATTGTTATTCGTGTGTTGTTCGTTAGATTGATGGTTCTGTGTTCCTCCTAGTTTTCTTAATTTATTTTCTAGCTTTTCATGCTTCCTCGTTGCTCTGATTTTGATGGTGTCATGTAGGTGCTCGGTGAAGCTGTCCCATTGGGCTGCGTGCCAGAAATTACTTACTTGCAATTGAATGTCGTATAATTGTTGGTTAATTTTTTGCTTCCTTATGTATGCAAATCTTAATTCGTTTTTTATCCAAAGCGTTTTGGCTTGTTTAGTTGAAATGATCGAGGCTGGTGTGTTCGGTACGGTTTTAATTGGTACGTATTTAGGGGTGAGGTTTAGTTCCATACATTTTTTGTTGAACCAAATTGACTTGTCTAAATTCATGAGTTTAAGCCTGAGTGATTTGAATTTCTTGGCTTCACGATTTGCCTGACTAGCCGTGAACATTGTGGTGTTTGAAGCCATATTTTCAGTGTTGCCTTAGTAAACAAGAGTTTAGTGCTTTTCAGTCGGTCACCACGAATGTACCCAAAAGAGATGGGTTATGCCCTAATCCTGAAATAAATTACATGAGATTAATGAAACACTAGGATGACCAGTTTCGATCGTCAAGCGATCATCATCAGATCCATTACACTTAGGTTATAAAATCTATGTTTGAAATACAGGTGAAAATATTTACAATATGTACAATTATTTAGTTGCAGTATTGGTACTGCAACTGTCAGTGTATGCTAAATGCAGTATATTTGATGTTAGGTGAAATGCAAAATGGTGATAGCTATCCGGAGTTTGTACTTTAGAGAGATTATATGGTTGTAAACTATGGTTAAACTATAAAATTGTAGGCTAACTACTTATCTGATTGTCTTCCTTACTACAGCTACTCGCAGTTTTCGTGCTCACTGGAAATCACTTTGCGGTCGACTGCGGTGGTTATCTTAACGACTGGTTTTTCCCTGCCTTCTCCCCCCTGCCCATACGTGCTGTGGGGAGTGATATCGATGTGTTTATGTGAGGTGTTGTATGTTATTGAATGAGGTGGGTCTACAACTATTAAAGACCGTGGATTAGCCCTCGCCACGCGTGGACCATAAGCCATTCGAACTAAGCGTTGACGGTCTTATGAGGACGTCCCGGCACCTTTAATACTGCCGCGAATATGGGCCTTGGGTTATTGCACAAGGAAAGTACATCGTACACCTAATCCAGATAACATTTACCTATTAAAAACCCCCTAATTTGCCCCCTTTTTATCTAGCTTGGCTGTGTCGCTAAATTGTGTCTTGTTTCCGACAGGGTGTGTTTTTTAGTAGCGTGAAGAGGGGTGAGCTCTCCATGATGGTGTGTTCATTTAGATTGTTGGGATTGTTTCGTTTGGCTAGGTGTATCTCGATTGCTTCCTTTATGTCAAGAGTGCCTTTCGATTCGTGATGGATTATTTTAAGGTCCGAATCTATGTTGGTAAAGCTGTGCCCTGCGTCACACATATGTTCGCACACGGCTGAATGTGTTCCGTATCTTATCGCATTCCTATGTTCATTATAACGTGTGTCGACTCGCCTTCCACTCTGCCCAATGTAATTAGCTTGACAATCGGTGTCTTGGCACGTTACAGAATTTACCCCTGACCTTGAATACGGGTCACGTTTATTTAGATTACTATTTAGGAGATGCCTAGCGGTTGTGTTTTTCGTCGTGAAAGCTATCTTTATGCCTTGCTTTTTGAATAGGTTAGTGAATTTATATGTATTCGCATTCACATAATTGAAACGTGCAATTTTTTCTCATTACTGTCCGGTTTGGGAATCGTTTTATCTTTATTTTTATGTTTGGCTACAATTTGATTTATTTTGCTTGGCGGGATGTTGTTTTCTTTTGCTAGTTGCTTAATAGTTCTTATTTCCTTATTA
Source organism: Meconema thalassinum (assembly GCA_946902985.2). NCBI lineage: Eukaryota > Metazoa > Arthropoda > Insecta > Orthoptera > Tettigoniidae > Meconema > Meconema thalassinum. The sequence goes on from OX336397.1 coordinate 153,638,179, forward strand.
TAGTTGTCTTTTGACATGGGTATGTTTAAAGCCCTGTGCACCATTGAATTGAAATCCGCTAGTTTGTGCGTACTGGGGTGATTAGACTGATTGTCGATTGCATGCGAAGTTTGTGTTGCTTTCTGGAATATGGAATATGAATGGTCGTTGTCTTTACGTTCAATAGTTATATCGAGATAATTTATTTTCCGGTCTATTTTGGATTCCTTAGCAAATTTGATAGAGTGGTGTAGGCTATTAATGGATTGGAGAATTGTTTCTTCGCTTGTTAGTTCAGTATCGTAGATGCAAATTACATCATCTACGTATCTTTTCCATATTAGTATTCCCTTTGTTGAAGTCTTTTCTAAGAACGCATTTTCTAGTGCATTGATGAAGATGTCAGCGATTAACCCACTTAGTGGCGATCCCATTGCTAGGCCTTCTCTCTGTGTGTATATTTTATTGTCGAATTGAAACACTTTTTGCGTGAGAACGACCCTCAGTAATCTCACAATCTCTTCAGTTTCTTTTACCGAATTGTTGGATTTTAAGTTGTTTTCGATAGTGTTGATTGCTTCAATAATCGGAATATTGGTGTACATGTTAGTTACATCGAAGGATACTAGCCTGATGCTAGGTTTCATTTGTAGGGTGTTCAATGTTGTTACTAGTTCTCTTGTGTTCTTTACAGAGTTGTTTTTGTCGTTGGAAAGACGGCATTTTAAGATTTTTAGTAACTCTTTGCTGATTTTGTAATTAGGGGCATTCCTACAATTGACTATTGGTCTCATTGGGCATTCCTTTTTGTGTATTTTCGTGTTGACCGACCGAAAACCCTAAACTCTTCTTTACTATGGCAACACTGAAAATATGATTTCAAGCACCACAATGTTCACGGCTAGTCAGGCAAATCGTGAAGCCAAAAAATTCAAATCACTCAGGCTTAAACTCATGAATTTAGACAAGTCAATTTGGTTCAACAAAAATGTATAGAACTAAACCTCAGCCCTAAATACGTACCAATTAAAACCGTACCGAACACACCAGCCTCGATCATTTCAACTAAACAAGCCAAAGCACTTTGGATAAAAAACGAATTAAGATTTGCATACATAAGAAAGCAAAAAAAATAACCAACAATTATACGACATTCAATTGCAACTAAGTAATTTCTGGCACGCAGCCCAATGGGACAGCTTCACCGAGCACCTACATGACACCATGAAAATCAGAGCAACAAGGAAGCATGAAACGCTAGAAAATAAATTAAGAAAACTAGGAGAAACACAGAACCATCAATCTAACGAACAACACACGAATAACAATGAATTCAATTTCCACAGCAGAGTAAACAACAGAACGAACGTAACCTTTTCTCAAGGTGAAATGAATATGTTAGACAAAGGTTTGAAATACAACTGCACAGACGCACACACGAACCACAATATAAAACAGTTAATCACAGATATTGAGATAGCCAGTCACAAGCTCCCAGCAGAAGACAGGGAATTAACCAAAAATCTCGCCACCAACGAAGCCCAAAAAATCCTCAAACGAGAGGGCGATATCAATAACATTCAAAACAACAAACAACTCAAAGAAATAAAGTCGTTGAAACAAAAAATAAAAGAACATGACTTAATCATCACAAACGCAGATAAGGGAAACACTACAGTAATTTTGAACAAAACAGAATTCATTGAAAAAACAGTCGAATTCCTAAACAACAATGAAATCAAGGAATTAACAAAAGACCCCACCAACAAATTCCAAAAACAAATAAAAAGTGCGCTAAAAGAAACAGAATAAATTCTAACCAAAGCCGAAAAATCAAAACTAATAAACATGAACCCGAAAATGCCGTCATTGAGGGGACAACCAAAAATACACAAAAAGGAATGCCCAATGAGACCAATAGTCAATTTTAGGAATGCCCCTAATTACAAAATCAGCAAAGAGTTACTAAAAATCTTAAAATGCCGTCTTTCCAACGACAAAACCAACTCTGTAAAGAACACAACAGAACTAGTAACAGCATTGAACACCCTACAAATGAAACCTAGCATCAGGCTAGTATCCTTCGATGTAACTAACATGTACACCAATATTCCGATTATTGAGGCAATCAGCACTATCGAAAACAACATAAAATCCAACAATTCGGTAAAAGAAACTGAAGAGATTTTGAGATTGCTGGGGGTCATTCTCACCCAAAACGTGTTTCAATTCGACAATAAAATATACACACAGAGAGAAGGCCTAGCAATGGGATCGCCACTAAGTGGGTTAATCGCTGACATCTTCATCAATGCACTAGAAAATGCGTTCTTAGAAAAGACTTCAACAAAGGGAATACTAATATGGAAAAGATACGTAGATGATGTAATTTGCATCTACGATACTGAACTAACAAGCGAAGAAACAATTCTCCAGTCCATTAATAGCCTACACCTCTCTATCAATTTCACTAAGGAATCCGAAATAGACCGGAAAATAAATTATCTCGATATCACTATTGAACGTAAAGACAACGACCTTTCATATTCCATATTCCGGAAAGCAACACAAACTTCGCACGCAATCGACAATCAGTCTAATCACCCCAGTACGCACAAACTAGCGGGTTTCAATTCAATGGCGCACAGGGCTTTAAACATACCCATGTCAAAAGACAACTATAATAAGGAAATAAGAACTATTAAGCAAATAGCAAAGGAAAACAACTTCCCGCCAAGCAAAATAAATCAAATTATAGCCAAACATAAAAATAAAGATAAAACGATTCCCAAACCAGACAGTAATGAGAACAAATTTGCGCGTTTCAACTATGTGAATGCGAATACATATAAAATCACTAACCTATTCAAAAAGCAAGGCATAAAGATAGCTTTCACGACGAAAAACACAACCGCTAGGCACCTCCTAAATAGTAATCTAAATAAACGTGACCCGTATTCAAGGTCAGGGGTATATTCTATAACGTGCCAAGACACCGATTGTCAAGCTAATTACATCGGGCAGAGTGGAAGGCGAGTAGACACACGTTATAATGAACATAGGAATGTGATAAGATACTGATCACATTCAGCCGTGTGCGAACATATGTGTGACACAGGGCACAGCTTTACCAACATAGAGTCGGACCTTAAAATAATCCATCACGAATCGAAAGGCAGAGCTCTTGAGATAAAGGAAGCAATCGAGATACACCTAGCCAAACGAAACAATCCCAACAAACTAAATGAACACACGTTCATGGAGAGCTCACCCCTCTTCACGCTACTAAAAAAACACACACTGTCGGAAACAAGACACAATTTAGCGACACAGCCAAGCTAGATAAAAAGGGGGCAAATTAGGGTTTTTTTAATAGGTAAATGTTATCTGGATCAGGTGTACGATGTACTTTTCTTCTGCAATAAACCAAGGTCCATATTCGCGGCAGTATTAAAGGTGCCGGGACGTCCTCATAAGACCGTCAACGCTTAGTTCGAATGGCTTATGGTCCACGCGTGGCGAGGGCTAATCCACGGTCGTTAATAGTTGTAGACCCACCTCATTCAATAACATATATCTTATCTAGGTTGGCAACACCTCACATAAACACATCGATATCACTCCCGACAGCACGTATGGGCAGGGGGGAGAAGGCAGGGAAAAACCAGTCGTGAAGATAACCACCGCAGTCGACCGCACAGTGAGTTCCAGTGAGCACGAAAACTGCGATTAACTGTAGTAAGGAAGACAATCAGATAAGTAGTTAGCCTACAATTTTATAGTTTAACCATAGTTTACAACCATATAATCTCTCTAAAGTACAAACTCCGGATAGCTATCACCATTTAGCATTTCACCTAACATCATATATACTGCATTTAGCATACACTGACAGTTGCAGTACCAATACTGCAACTAAATAATTGTACATATTGTAAATATTTTCACCTGTATTTCAAACATATATTTTATAGCCAAAGTGTAATGGATCTGATGATGATCGCTTGACGATCAAAACTGGTCATCCTAGTGTTTTATTAATCTCATGTAATTTATTTCAGGATTAGGGCATAATCCATCTCTTTTGGGTACATTCGTGTTGACCGGCTGAAAAGCACTAAACTCTTGTTTACTAAGGCAACACTGAAAATATGTCTTCAGACACCACAATGAAGGTTTCTAGCTCAGTGCATCCATTTAACAATAGGTAGCGCACGATTAGATTCAACAAATGAGTATTTACGCGCGATGCGTTTCAACAAAGTCCCGTATGCGTTAATATGCCATTCGTCCGAAAGCGATAAAACGTGGGTGAGATGTTGTGTACACTCCAGGGAAGGCTTCTGGATTTGTAAATCCATTTAACAATAGGTAGCGCACGAGTAGATTCAACAATGAGCCAACGACGCGCGAAGCGATTCAACAAAGTCCCGTGTGCGTTCATTACCATTCCTCCGAAAGCGATGAAACTTAGGTGAAATGTTGTGTACACTCCAGGGAAGGTTTCAGGCTTAGTAAATCCACTTTACAATATGTAGCGCACGAGTAGATTCAACAAATGGGCAACGACGCACGACGCTTTCCAACTAAGTCCCGTATGCGTTAATATACAATTCGTCCGATAGGGAAGAAAATTGGGTGAGATGTTGTGTACACGCCAGGGAAGTTTTCTGGCTTAGTAAATCCATTTTACAATAGGTGACGCACGAGTTGTTTCAACAAATGGGCGATGCTGCGCGAATCGTTTCAACAAAGTCCCGTATTGGTTCATATACCATTCATTCGATTGCGATGAAACTTGGACGAATCGTTGAGTACACTCTAGGGAAGGTTTCAGGCTTAGTAAATCTATTTTACAATAGGTAGCGCTGGAAAAGATTCAACAAATGAGTGATGTCGCGTGAATCGTTTCAAAAAAAAAATCCCGTATGCGTTCATATGCCATTCATCCGATTGCGATGAAACTTTGGTGAGTTGTTGTGCACACGCCAGGGAAGGTTTTCGACTTAGGTAATCCCTTTTGCAATAGGTAGTGCACGAGTAGATGCAACAAATGTGTGACAGCGCACGAATCGTTTAAACAAAATCCCTTATGCGTTCATATGCCATTGATCCGATTGCGATGAAACTTTGGTGAGTTGTTGTGCACGCTCTCACGAATGTTTCTGAATTAGTAAATCCATTTTACGATTGTTTAGAGGCAGTTAGCGGAAATTGAAAGAGATATTGTGTATCCAAAAGCACTTCAAGAGACAAAATTACAACACCAACACTTTCTTTGATTGGCATTGCACCGCATGTCGGGTCAGCTTGTAATAAATACATATTAAATAATAAATAAATAAAAATAAAATAATGAGCAATCGAAAATCAAAAATAATAATCTTATCTCTCTATATATAAAAACTAGCAGAAGTACTGTGCCCGTTTAGACCGGAGTCCGCTCGACCACATATGCATTTTACCAATAATCAGTCAGCACGAGAGTCAAAATATCCCGGAGCGCCAGATGGGTTAAAGCTAATCGCAAAATCGACATCAAATGAAAAAAATGCTTTACTGATTTTTGGCTCAATGCAACAATAAGGATAGATGGAGATTCAACTGGGAGTAACACATCACGTAAAATTATCTCATTTTATTTTGAATTTAAAATTGACTGCAAAAATGCTCAAAGCAGCATCACTCACGTGTGGCGATCCACACTCCTATTTACACAATATACAGAAATTTTCCAAACACATTTGACAATTATTTTTTTGGAAACACAAGTCTGATTGATAGTCCTGTAGACTGTGTTCCAAAATTATTTATGATTAAATCAAGTTCAAATTTAATTGTCTCTACTGGAAATATCGTAGTTCACTGTTTGAATTTTTACATAATGTTAACACTCGTAGAATAAATGTTCATAGAATTTTTAACTTTCACTTATTTTTCCGGTTTTAAAAAATATTGTCGAAAAATATTATTATCATCATTGAATCATTACAAATTATTTACACATATTAATAACATCTGAAAGGTATTTGACCTTGAGCATAGCATCGAAGAACTGTGCGAAGCACAACAAAAATTAATTGTTCTTCTGACATTAAACATTTCGAGAAGTGACTCGATTATGAACTTCAAGTTCCTAACAAAATATATGATTTCTGAATCATCAACTTGATTAATAAATTGTTGAACCATTCAACTATTCAATTTTCCACTTGGAATCATTATTATGAAAAATATTTATATTTGTGGCCCTTTTAGTAACTTTCACAACTTGCAATTCTTCGACAGAATGCGGAAATAAGAATTGTAGCTTCAAAATAAATTCATTTAGTTCATGGCACTAGGATTGAAAATATCCTTCAAATTATTCGTGGTTATAGAATTATTTTTAATTGGCAGTGGCCCATTCTATTATTTGTGTAAGAACACAATATTACAACAACAGCGGCAAAGGTCTTCCTCTGAAGAAGAATAAACTACTATCATGACAAATCCGGGTTCTAGCAAAATCAAAGTCTTAATGGAATCCGTAAACAAGGTTGAAATAAGAACTGATGGTTTTAAGAAATAACCTTCGGGTCATTCATACGACGAAATGTAGGGCTCCAATACTCCTACTATAAACCTGAGCCATCAAACCTGCTATTTGATTGATGCTCGAAAAAACTTCCTCATTCCTGCGACTTAAACATGCGCACCTGGGAATGGCATTTCAACTACTCCACACACATAAATTTTCTTCCCAAAATGTATACAATAAATCAAGCCTCTGCTTGTTATCAACACTGGAAGATTAATAAACTTACAAGTTTATTTTATTTTACCATTCAGTTCAACCCGTGAATTTACCATACTTATGAAAATCTTTATTTCACTTTCGAGTGTATTTACGTCATGATTTTATATAAATACAAAAATATCCTATTTGATACAAATATCATTTGCTTCCCGTTTCATGCCTCTCCGTGTTATCTGAAAAATATACTTTGCTCATTGCAAATATTAACTGTTCAACCAGAACTGAAATGTTGGTTGAATGCGGGCTTGCGCTAACCACTCTCCTTCGGAAAATCTCTTGTTCCAAACTAGAAATGATTAAACTACTTCATAGGCTCTCTCTCAATACATATGATTATTATAAAATATAATATCCAAGAATTATTTAGAAAAGTTATAAAAATTATTATTATTATTATTATTATTAGTGGATTATTATTATTATTATTTGTTATATCATTTTAAATGTGTTTAATTATTATCTCATTATGTGAGAATCCACATGTTCGAATCTTCGAATATGGAAAAAAAATATCCATTCCTCAACAAAAATAATTTAACTCAACCATTACATCGACGGTTTTCCGTGGTATCCCTAAAATATGAAATATTCAAATAAATGCTCGAAATGCTCGGTCATCGATCCTAAACTGTTCTGAGTGCTGAAAATACTCAGAATAATTCTAATATGTCTTGCGTAAATCATTGCAAGATTTAAATACGAAGAAAAATAAATGTGTTGGTCATCTGCCGAAAAATAGTTTGTACCAATTAGCTAGGCATAATATAATTCAAATGTGGCTTACATTTCTTGATGGTCTTGAAGCGTAGTGAACCTGGTCTGTACCAGATTTATCCGTAGACATGCCCTATCGGACAAGCACGTATAATCCTTGTATCGGCCGCCATTATATACCCACAATCCGTCTAGTCAGACATAGTGGTAGTATCTCTTGACGTTTGAATTAACTGTTCTTCCATTTTAATATGGGCTTCTATCAAAGCCATAACAGTTTGTTTAAATGGGGTCAGATCTAAGTGATCTGTTCTTAGATATGTCAGTTGTAACATAACTCACGGTAATCTTATCAATACAAGAAGACACTGACAGTCTAACCAATCAACGGCTGTTCTGAAGATCGTTCCCTGGGCATGGCTTCACGCCATCTACCATGCGCTAAGCAACCTGTAGTTTCCCTTGCGTAGACTAACGAACACCACCGTGATCGACTGGTCTTCAGTGTACTGATAGATCGAAGTGGTTAACAAGTTACCAATATGAAAACTGACTGAAATATCCAAGTATTAGGTTATTACTGGACTGTGACAAAGTACTAATTCTAGACAAAGTCTAGCATATGTCCATGTAGAAACATAAATATTTCCACTAATGTCTGTAGAAAAAAAATTCAATCACCTCAGTGATTCTCCTCGCCGGAAACTTACTAAGTTCCACCTCGTAGCGCAGCACTTTTGTGACTATCACAACTTTGAAAATTACTTCTGCGTAGATCCGCAACCATGTGCCTTGGCTCAGCGTAGCAGCAACTTGCTAGGCAAGTGCTTGTGTCGAAGTGAGCTATCGATGCCTCGGCCGGCCGGCTTTTATTCAAAACTGCCAGGGTCACGCGTCATCACGCTGAAATCTAGAAATCCTCATATCTCTAGTATCCCTGGTCCGATTTACTTGATACTAATTGCATTCTCTTTCATTTGGCCGTGCCAGTAATCTGATCCAAGTATCAAGTCTCTACTCCATGGTTAACTATTTAATCAATAAATAGCCTCGACCTCTGCTATTACTCGCTACGTCACTTGACATGCAAGTATCGGTATATTCTTTCCAATTGCTTCGAGAAGCAATTTAGCGCGATATTCAAATATCTCAACATTCAAAAGCGGCTGTAGCCTTTCCCTTGATATCTAGGTGTCTGAATCTTGGAATACCCATTCCTAGAGTTGGGCACAGTACCCATTCTTCGAACGGTCTTTGGTATTAATAGCCAGACGTAATCAATTGAGCTACTGTTGCAATGGTTAGAGGCTTGGACCCTGTTTGTCGACAAAGATAAATGATTAGTTAAAATATGCTCAGAAAATAAATTTAGCCTACCTAACGTGTACTTCCTGACGTGAAAATAAAATTGATAACCTCGTAGACGAAACGCAATAGAGATGAAAGTTTGTCTGTTTTTTTTCTGAATATTTACGAAAATTCGCCAAATTTACGCATTTCAGACTGTTTTATGACGGATGCGCGCGGAAATAATTTTTTTGTCTATCTGTCTTGTCTGTCTGTCTGTCTGTCTGTCTGTCTGTGGACAACTATGTTCCCTTATAACTCAAGAATGGCTGGGTGGATCAACGTAAAATTTGGTACAGATATCCTTCAGAGGCACGACACTAATCATTGATGTAACTCTTCTCTGTAGCTCTCATAAAAGGGGGCCTACCCCCTTAAAACACTTGCTGAAATAGGCGTAGAAGGGCGAGATAAAGCTCATTTTCAGCCCCTCAATGTGAGAAACGAAACTCGGGGGCCCGTAAAACCACCTTTCTATGCCCTAAAACCAACCGTTTTTTAGATATTCTCAGAAATCTAATATCATTTAATACAATAATGAAAGAATGCAATCCGGTAACCATGGCAACAGAACCTCACAGGTCCATCTATTGCTGTAAGACGCAATGCCATTCCATTTATTACATTACTGAGATAGTTTGCAAACGGCTATAAGGTTATTACGGAACCAAATCTAGCTGTAAAATTTATCAATGCATATAATGCGCTTAAGGGGTTCAAGGGGAACTCTAGAATTTTTTCACGCGTTTTACACGTGCCGTTGTGGTACGAAAGGTCTATTAAGTCCCTATATCTATATTATATATACACCGCGGACAGGCCAACAAGGACCACGCAAATATCACTTCTTTATAGGTCTAGTTTCCTTCTTTCTCTTCCAGAAGTCTTTCATCCTGGTCGACTGTGCAGCTCTTCTTTCAGCAGTCCATTCTCCTCTGTTGAGATTTTTCTTCTCCCCGACAAGAATTTTGAGACCAAAAATTTTTTTTCTGTACTCTATTCGATTTAGACAATCTTCTTCAGTAATTTTGAATTTTTGAAGTTCTTCTTTCATTTGTTTTACATAGCCTCCTTGTCCTTTATAGTTCCAGATTTTATCAAAAATTTGTTTGTTTAACCTTGAGCAATCCATGCGGACCATATGTCCGTAGAACTGAAGTCTCCGTTTTCTGATCATCACTTCAAGGTTGTCGATTTTACTATAAATTTCTGCATTCGATCTCAGTCTATAACCTTCCTGTGTTTTCCTAGGACCATAAATCCTTCTTAAAATTCTTCTTTCTATCTTGAGCAAATTCTCCATTCCGGTTATATTTGTAGTTTCCATGCCGTACAAGATGACTGGTCTAACAACAGTATTAAAATGTCGTAATTTTGCATTGATAGACAGGTTCTTTTTATTGTATATATTTTTTGTACAAAAATTTAATCTTTCCAATTTCCCTTTTTTGTTCTCGATTGCCAATTTATCCGTCCCATTGCTACTAATTATTTCTCCAAGATATTTAAATCGGTCAGTGACCCTGGTGCTCCCATAATTTGTTTTTATCATTTTCTTAGTGTATTTCTGATCACTTGTCATCATCTCTGTTTTTACCAACGAAATCTGTAAGCCCGCTTTTTCCGCCGTTTCTTTTAACTGATCAATTTGGTTAATAGCTTCTTGTTCTGATTCAGCAAACAACGCTACGTCGTCAGCAATCTATATTGTTATATGATTATTATAATTATTATACTACGGCCTACACCGACGAGACAAAGCTTATTTTCGGCCCCTTGGTGTCTGAAACAAAACTGGGGGGGCCCTAAATAGCCGTAAAGGGTCCCCTAAAAACTACATTTTAAGGCTCTAATACCAACAGTTTCTGATATTCCCAGAAAACTAATTTCATATAATAAACCAATGAAGGAATGCACACCAGTAGCCATTACAAAAGCATCTCAAAAGGTGACATCCAACTTTTCATCTATTTCTGCAAGAAGTAATACCACTCCATTTATTAAATTTCTGTGAACGTTTGCAAATGGCTATTAGGTTATCACGGAACCAACTAAAACTGTAAAACTCACAATGCGCTTAAGGGTGTCAGCGGTTACCTTAGATTTTTTTCACACGACTTAAACGTGCGATATGTCGTACAGAATGTCTATATCTCCAAACAGCAACATTATTTTAAAAAAATTCTGAATTGAAACAGTATTTTATTTCTTGCTTTTAGGAATTTGGGCCATTGGAGGCTAAAAAAAAATGAATTTTTACGAACCACAAGCCTTTATAATTTACTAAAGAGGTCTTTCTCTGGATGGGGACTTGACACAACAGTGAAGGTCAGTTTTTATGTGACGTGTATTGCGTTTCGTCTACGAGGTTTTCAATTTTATTTTCACGTCAGGAAGTACACGTTAAGTAAATTTAGTTTCAGAACATATTTTAACTAATCATACTTCTTTGTCGACAAACAGGTTCCAAGCCTCTAACCATTGCAACAGTGCCTCAATTGATTACGTCTGGCTATTAATACCAAAGACCGTTGAAGAATGGGTACTTCTGCTAGTATATATATATATAAAGGAATGTCTGTGTGTTCGTCTTTTATGAGTTCATAAACCATTCATCCGATTGGGATCAAATTTTGGTGAGTTGTTGTAAACACTTCCGGGAGGTTTATAGGCATAGTTAATCCATTTCAAAATAGATAGCGCGCGAGTAGTTTAAACAAATGCATAATGGCGAAGCGTTCATATACAATTCATCCGATTGCGATCAAATTTTGGTGAGTTGTTGTGCACAGTCCCGGAAAAGTTATAGGGGTAGTAAATCCAATTTACAATAGATGGCGCGCGAGTAGCTTCAACAAAATGGCGTGCGTTTGTTTCAAGAAAGTCCCACGTGCGTTCATATGCCATTCATCCCATTGCGATGAAACTTGGGTGAGATGTTCTGTACAATTCAGTTAAGGTTTCTGGCTTAGTAAATCCACTTAACAATAGGTAGCGCACGAGTAGATTCAACAAATGAGCGACGACGGGCGAAGCGTTTCAACAAAGTCCTGTATGCGTTCACATACCATTCGTCCGATATCGATGAAACTTGGGAGAGAGGTTGTGTACACTACAGGCAAGGTTTCTGGCTTAGTAAATCCATGTTATAATAGGTAGCGCAAGAGTAGATTAAACAAATGAGCGACGACTCGCGAAGCGTTTCAACAAAGTCCCGTATGCGTTCATATACTATTCGTCTGATAGCGATGAAACTTGGGTGAGATGTTGTGTACACTTCAGGGAAGGTTTCTGTCTTAGTAAACCCACTTATCAATAGGTATCGCACAAGTAGATTCAACAAATGAGCGACGACGGGTGAAGCGTTTCAACAAAGTCCTGTATGCGTTCACATACCATTCGTCCGATAGCGATCAAACTTCGGTGAGTGGTTGTGTACACTTCACGCAAGGTTTCGGACCTTAAAATAATCCATCACGAATCGAAAGGCAGAGCTCTTGAGATAAAGGAAGCAATCGAGATACCCCTAGCCAAACGAAACAATCCCAACAATCTAAATGAACACACGTTCATGGAGAGCTCACCCCACTTCACGCTACTAAAAATCACACCCTGTCGGAAACAAGACACAATTTAGCGACACAGCCAAGCTAGATAAAAAGGGGGCAAATTAGGGGTTTTTTAATAGGTAAATGTTATCTGGATCAGGTGTACGATGTACTTTTCTTCTGCAATAAACCAAGGTCCATATTCGCGGCAGTATTAAAGGTGCCGGGACGTCCTCATAAGACCGTCAACGCTTAGTTCGAATGGCTTATGGTCCACGCGTGGCGAGGGCTAATCCACGGTCGTTAATAGTTGTAGACCCACCTCATTCAATAACATATATCTTATCTAGGTTGGCAACACCTCACATAAACACATCGATATCACTCCCAACAGCACGTATGGGCAGGGGGGAGAAGGCAGGGAAAAACCAGTCGTTAAGATAACCACCGCAGTCGACCGCACAGTGAGTTCCAGTGAGCACGAAAACTGCGATTAGCTGTAGTAAGGAAGACAATCAGATACGTAGTTAGCCTACAATTTTATAGTTTAACCATAGTTTACAACCATATAATCTCTCTAAAGTACAAACTCCGGATAGCTATCACCATTTAGCATTTCACCTAACATCATATATACTGCATTTAGCCTACACTGACAGTTGCAGTACCAATACTGCAACTAAATAATTGTACATATTGTAAATATTTTCACCTGTATTTCAAACATATATTTTATAGCCTAAGTGTAATGGATCTGATGATGATCGCTTGACGATCAAAACTGGTCATCCTAGTGTTTTATTAATCTCATGTAATTTATTTCAGGATTAGGGCATAACCCATCTCTTTTGGGTACATTCGTGTTGACCGGCTGAAAAGCACTAAACTCTTGTTTACTAAGGCAACACTGAAAATATGGCTTCAGACACCACAATGAAGGTTTCTAGCTCAGTGCATCCATTTGACAATAGGTAGCGCACGATTAGATTCAACAAATGAGTATTTACGCGCGATGCGTTTCAACAAAGTCCCGTATGCGTTAATATGCCATTCGTCCGAAAGCGATAAAACGTGGGTGAGATGTTGTGTACACTCCAGGGAAGGCTTCTGGATTTGTAAATCCATTTAACAATAGGTAGCGCACGAGTAGATTCAACAATGAGCAACGACGCGCGAAGCGATTCAACAAAGTCCCGTGTGCGTTCATTACCATTCCTCCGAAAGCGATGAATCTTAGGTGAAATGTTGTGTACACTCCAGGGAAGGTTTCAGGCTTAGTAAATCCACTTTACAATATGTAGCGCACGAGTAGATTCAACAAATGGGCAACGACGCACGACGCTTTCCAACTAAGTCCCGTATGCGTTAATATACCATTCGTCCGATAGGGAAGAAAATTGGGTGAGATGTTGTGTACACGCCAGGGAAGTTTTCTGGCTTAGTAAATCCATTTTACAATAGGTGACGCACGAGTTGTTTCAACAAATGGGCGATGCTGCGCGAATCGTTTCAACAAAGTCCCGTATTGGTTCATATACCATTCATTCGATTGCGATGAAACTTGGACGAATCGTTGAGTACACTCTAGGGAAGGTTTCAGGCTTAGTAAATCTATTTTACAATAGGTAGCGCTGGAAAAGATTCAACAAATGAGTGATGTCGCGTGAATCGTTTCAAAAAAAAAAAAACCCGTATGCGTTCATATGCCATTCATCCGATTGCGATGAAACTTTGGTGAGTTGTTGTGCACACGCCAGGGAAGGTTTTCGACTTAGGTAATCCCTTTTGCAATAGGTAGTGCACGAGTAGATGCAACAAATGTGTGACAGCGCACGAATCGTTTAAACAAAATCCCTTATGCGTTCATATGCCATTGATCCGATTGCGATGAAACTTTGGTGAGTTGTTGTGCACGCTCTCACGAATGTTTCTGAATTAGTAAATCCATTTTACGATTGTTTAGAGGCAGTTAGCGGAAATTGAAAGAGATATTGTGCATCCAAAAGCACTTCAAGAGACAAAATTACAACACCAACACTTTCTTTGATTGGCATTGCACCGCATGTCGGGTCAGCTTGTAATAAATACATATTAAATAATAAATAAATAAAAATAAAATAATGAGCAATCGAAAATCAAAAATAATGATCTTATCTCTATATATATAAAAACTAGCAGAAGTACCCATTCTTCGAACGGTCTTTGGTATTAATAGCCAGACGTAATCAATTGAGCTACTGTTGCAATGGTTAGAGGCTTGGACCCTGTTTGTCTACAAAGATAAATGATTAGTTAAAATATGCCCAGAAAATAAATTTAGCCTACCTAACGTGTACTTCCTGACGTGAAAATAAAATTGATAACCTCGTAGACGAAACGCAATAGAGATGAAAGTTTGTCTGTTTTTTTCTGAATATCTACGAAAATTCGCCTAATTTACGCATTTCAGACTGTTTTATGACGGATGCGCGCGGAAATAATTTTTTGTCTATCTGTCTTATTTGTCTGTCTGTCTGTGGACAACTATGTTCCCTTATAACTCGAGAATGGCTGGGTGGATCAACGTAAAATTTGGTACAGATATCCTTCAGAGGCACGACACTAATCATTGATGTAACTCTTCTCTGTAGCTCTCATAAAAGGGGGCCTACCCCCTTAAAACACTTGCTGAAATAGGCGTAGAAGGGCGAGATAAAGCTCATTTTCAGCCCCTCAATGTGAGAAACGAAACTCAGGGGCCCGTAAAACCACCTTTCTAGGCCCTAAAACCAACCGTTTTTTAGATATTCTCAGAAATCTAATATCATTTAATACAATAATGAAAGAATGCAATCCGGTAACCATGGCAACAGAACCTCACAGGTCCATCTATTGCTGTAAGACGCAATGCCATTCCATTTATTACATTACTGAGATAGTTTGCAAACGGCTATAAGGTTATAACGGAACCAAATCTAGCTGTAAAATTTATCAATGCATATAATGCGCTTAAGGGGTTCGAGGGGAACTCTAGAATTTTTTCACGCGTTTTACATGTGCCGTTGTGGTAAGAAAGGTCTATTAAGTCCCTATATCTATATTGTTATATGATTATTATAATTATTATACTACGGCCTACACCGACGAGACAAAGCTTATTTTCGGCCCCTTGGTGTCTGAAACAAAACTGGGGGCCCTAAATAGCCATAAAGGGTCCCCAAAAACTACATTTTAAGGCTCTAATACCAACAGTTTCTGATATTCCCAGAAAACTAATTTCATATAATAAACCAATGAAGGAA
Organism: Meconema thalassinum; assembly: GCA_946902985.2. Taxonomy (NCBI): domain Eukaryota; kingdom Metazoa; phylum Arthropoda; class Insecta; order Orthoptera; family Tettigoniidae; genus Meconema; species Meconema thalassinum. The sequence continues at coordinate 153,653,847 of OX336397.1, forward strand.
TGCACACCAGTAGCCATTACAAAAGCATCTCAAAAGGGGACATCCAACTTTCCATCTATTTCTGCAAGAAGTAATACCACTCCATTTATTAAATTTCTGTGAACGTTTGCAAATGGCTATTAGGTTATCACGGAACCAACTAAAACTGTAAAACTCACAATGCGCTTAAGGGTGTCAGCGGTTACCTTAGATTTTTTTCACACGATAAACGTGCGATATGTCGTACAGAAGGTCTATATCTCCAAACAGCAACATTATTTTAAAAATTTCTGCATTGAAACAGTATTTTATTTCTTGCTTTTAGGAATTTGGGCCATTGGAGGCTAAAAAAAACCTGAATTTTTACGCACCACAAGCCTTTATAATTTACTAAAGAGGTCTTTCTCTGGATGGGGACTTGACACAACAGTGAAGGTCAGTTTTTATGTGACGTGTATTGCGTTTCGTCTACGAGGTTTTCAATTTTATTTTCACGTCAGGAAGTACACGTTAAGTAAATTTAGTTTCAGAACATATTTTAACTAATCATACTTCTTTGTCGACAAACAGGTTCCAAGCCTATAACCATTGCAACAGTAGCTCAATTGATTACGTCTGGCTATTAATACCAAAGACCGTTGAAGAATGGGTACTTCTGCTAGTATATATATATATATAAAGGAATGTCTGTGTGTTTGTCTTTTATGAGTTCATAAACCATTCATCCGATTGGGATCTAATTTTGGTGAGTTGTTGTAAACAATTCCGGGAGGTTTATAGGCATAGTTAATCCATTTCAAAATAGATAGCGCGCGAGTAGTTTAAACAAATGCATAATGGCGAAGCGTTCATATACAATTCATCCGATTGCGATCAAATTTTGGTGAGTTGTTGTGCACAGTCCCGGAAAAGTTATAGGCGTAGTAAATCCAATTTACAATAGATGGCGCGCGAGTAGCTTCAACAAAATGGCGTGCGTTTGTTTCAAGAAAGTCCCACGTTCGTTCATATGCCATTCATCCCATTGCGATGAAACTTGGGTGAGATGTTCTGTACAATTCAGGTAAGGTTTCTGGCTTAGTAAATCCACTTAACAATAGGTAGCGCACGAGTAGATTCAACAAATGAGCGACGACGGGCGAAGCGTTTCAACAAAGTCCTGTATGCGTTCACATACCATTCGTCCGATGTCGATGAAACTTGGGAGAGAGGTTGTGTACACTACAGGCAAGGTTTCTGGCTTAGTAAATCCATGTTATAATAGGTAGCGCACGAGTAGATTAAACAAATGAGCGACGACTCGCGAAGCGTTTCAACAAAGTCCCGTATGCGTTCATATACTATTCGTCTGATAGCGATGAAACTTGGGGGAGATGTTGTGTGCACTTCAGAGAAGCTTTCTGGGTTAGTAAATCCACTTATCAATAGGTATCGCACAAGTAGATTAAACAAATGAGCGACGACGCGTGAAGTGTTTCAACATAGTCCCGTATGCGTTCATATACCATTCGTCCGATAGCGACTAAACTTAGGTGAGTTGTTGTGTACACTTCAGGGTAGGTTTCTGGCTTAGTAAATCCACTTAACATTAGGTAGCTCACGAGTAGATTCAACAAATGAGCGACGACGGGCGAAGCGTTTCAACAAAGTCCTGTATGCGTTCGCATACCATTCGTCCGATAGCGATGAAACTTGGGTGAGAGGTTGTGTATACTTCAGGCAAGGTTTCTGGCTTATCAAATCCACTTTACGATAGGTAGGGCACGAGTAGATTCAAGAAATGAGCGACGACGCGCGAAGCGTTTCAACAAAGTCCCGTATGCGTTCATATACTATTCTTCTGATAGCGATGAAACTGGGATGAGATGTTGTGTACACTTCAGGGAATGTTTCTGGCTGAGTACATCCACTTTACAATAGGATTCGCACAAGTAGATTCAACAAATGATCGACGGCACGCGAATTGCTTAAAGTCACGTAGCGTTCAAATACCAATCATCCGATTGCTAAGAATCTTTGGTTGGATTGTTGTGCACACTCCACGAAAGGTTTCTGACCTAGTAAATCCTTTTTACAATAGGTAGCGCACGAGTAGATTCAACAAATGTGTGACGGCGCTCGAATTTTTTCAACAAATTCCCGTATGCGTTCATATACCATTTATGTCATTGCGATGAAACTTTGGTGAGTTGTTGAGCACGCTCCAATGATTTTTTTGAGATAGTAAATCAATTTTACATTAGTTTAGAGGTGGTTAACGGAAAATAAATAAATATTGGGAATCCAAAAGCACTTCAACAAACAAAGTTACAACGCCAACATTTTCTTTGATTGGCATTGCAATGCATGCTGGGTACAGCAAGTTATTAAATAAACAAAAATAAAATAATAAACATTAATAAAAATAATCAATTGTTGGCCATCTCGGATCGACCGGCCAGACTATCCTGACGCAGGCTGCTCTGTTCCATGTTACAAGACTTTGTGGAAACCGCTCTGAACCACACCTACAGTTGGAAATGTTAATCATTAAAAATAGTATTTAAATAGAAAATGTGTCGTATGGTTAGAGGGGATTGAGCCATTTCATTTGATTCCTCAAACGACTTTTTCCGATTATCCTTCGGGTGATATCGACAATTTTAGGAAATAGAGTGTCGATGACCTTGTAGCTACTACCGACTGGATAGACGCGTCCAATTGTATCACATCCATGCGGTCGACCAAATTGGATTTGTAAGAAATGTTATTTTGCAACATGGAATGTAAGAACACTCACTGATGACCCCGCAAATGAGAGACCTGAAAGGAGAACGGCTATTGTGGGTTGAGGGTTACGGAGATATGACATCGACATAGCAGCACCCGTCTTGCTGAAGAAGGTCAGTTGAATGAGCAAGGTGCGGGGCACGGCTTCTTTTAGAAGGGTAAACTTTCAGATGAGCGCAGAATACATAGCGTTGGCATCACCACTAAGAAAAAGCTTCTCAATGATTTGTCTGAGCTTCCAACTGGGTATAATGAACGCCTCATGTCACTAGGACTTCCACTAAATAACAACCAGCAGGCCACGGTAATCACTACATCTGATTATGTCATTATAGATAATTCTATTCCGATCAGGATAACGTCCTATCAAATATCAACCGTGAAGACAAACTCATCCTGCTCGGTGATTTTAACGCTGGAGTGGGTAAGCACTACAATGTTTGGAATGGTATTGTTACGTGCAAAGCCCGTCCCAACGTTATTAATATGGATCTCCTCTACGTATATGTATCCCCTTCCATTTAAAGTGCCCGCTAAGATGCCTTGGTTTGGCTAATGAACTTGAGGTGGCAGCATCTCTCGGCTCCTCGGGCTGGAGTTGTGTCTTCTGCCGCTAGAGTGAGACTTTGGTGCCTTCTGATCCCGTCTCATCGTGACATATTTGAGAAAAAGTATATTATCCTACGTCATTAAACAAAAGACTATATATGCATCATGCCGCCAAAACATTTTAATGGTGTCGTGTGAATATTATTTGGTTAAGCACATTGTCGTAGTGTGTGGCAAATTAGGATTGGTCCAATTTAAATAAACCTGGTGCATGTTGGGCGGCCTTCTTCGCGATTGACCTCCATCTTGTGAATTTGAGTTGTTACTGATTGCTGGTTGAAGGCGGACGCAAATTCTGGATCTTTATTTTATTTTTGGTGATAATAATCCTTTAAGGATATCTAAGTAGTGTTGTAAAAATTAGTGTCTCCCCAAAAGGATTTATTAAGGTATGTTTTGGCATTTTATTTATTTTAAATTTTTGGAGCTCCATATTTTTCATTGTGTACTGAGTGTTTTGTTTTTGTTCTGAAGGTTGACTTTGGCCTAGATATGTCACCTATGAATACGTAAAAAAAATTTGTTAAACAATATTAGTCCGGGGAACAGTACTGTTTTTCTTCTAATTTTATTATTTGGCGTCTGGCTAAGGCATTTTCTTCTTATTATATTCTTGTACTGACCAGACGAATCTATTAACACTAGGCCTAATTTTGATCATTGGTCGGTCGGGTTTTAGTTTGATCCGTTGCCTTTTAAAAACCTTTTGATCTCGTAATGTCTAGAGTTTGTTTATATCTTTCTGTTTTCTCACTGGAGAAGTTTTTTTAAATGTAAAATTAGGCGTTTGACATAAATACGTGCTGATATACCTTCAACTGTTCCTGGTCGCCATGGTAACTTGTTGACAGTAGTGCATTGTGGGTTTTTGTTTCTGGCGTGTGTTTGAAGTGCACGTTCATGGGTCATGGTGATGTTGTTTAACTTATTTTGGTTTTAAATTATCCTTTGGTTTTCTTTTTTTGGAGTTTTCTTTTTTGAACTCCTGCGTTATTCTTTCGGTACCTTGTTTATGGTAAAATTTTGCACTATTTACCTTTTTTGATTCTCCAAGGCCCTCATGGTTCATTTGGGAGTATTTCAGGTACATTTTAAGTGTTAATTTTTTTTGTGGCTTGTCATTCTCTGAGCTCAGGTAATTGTTAATTGATATCGACCTTTAATTTTTTTTTAAATCTACAGTGAGAATTCTAGCTGAGGTTTTATTTTATTTTTGTAATTTAATGCTGGCTGATGCATGTTCTTTTCTCTGGTGGAGGTGTTCCTTTAAATTTAACATTAAATTTTCTTTTAAAGCAAGCTTCTGTTGTTGCATCATTTCGTCGGTGGCAGTTCTGTTGGTTATCGGTTTTTTTTCTGTAGACGAACCTGTGGGTCTTCTCCACCTTCTTCCACCTTTAGGTGTTCTTCTGTTGGGGCATGTCAACTGGCGGTGAGTTTGCAGTTGTGAGGCGGACCTCCGAAGAGAGGTAAGTAGGCCCATCCACCCTGGCCACACCCTGTGTCAGGTATCATTGGCAAGGAGGGAGTTGCGAGTGAAAACTCCAATGGTATACGGCTGCTCTCAAAATGTGCTGAACATGAATTAGTAATCAGCAATACTATCATTCGCGAAAAGAATCGCCTCAATACTCCAAGGCAGCATCCAAGATTGAAGCACTGGAATCACATTGACGATGTCATTGTACACAAGAACAAGAAGTTCCGTGACGAACTATACAGCCTACTTTTCATGCCAATGATTATTCTACAGAATATGAACCTATCTAGAATAATGACGAAATTAAGTTGCTAATATCGAAATTTCCAATTAGTTCGAAATACTGTATACCTGGCATAATGTATCCTAATAGAGCACTACAGTTGGCAGCCCTGATGACTGAATATATTCTTAGTTCCATCTCTTAAAGTACAAAATACAAAATTTGGTTGAAGTCCAATGAATAGCATGGACGTTACATGCAGTTAAACATTGGATCTAACAGCGCGCGTAAAATCATGTTGGCAACAATGTCATGCATGTATTGGTCAGAAATAATCTGAAATAATAAGATCTATTGTTGTGCCAATTTTGAATGAAATCCATAAGTTAGTATAGAAGTTACATGCATTTTAAAATTGGACCTGTCAGCAGGCTTAGAATCATGTTGGCAGCACTGACGTATATTAGTTACTCCAAATTCGTCTTGAATGCCAGATACTATACGTGTGCAAAGTTTAGAGCTATTGGCTTGCATACTTTCTGATATATTGATATTAGGGTAACAAAAATAGGGACAGCACATATTAACAGTTGGCAGCCCTGGTTGATCCTTCGAATACGCTTAGTCATATCTGTTCTGGTACACATAGCACATACGAAATTTGGTTGAAATCCAAATTATAGTATGGAAGTTACATGTATATAAAGTTGGACCTGTCAGCAGGCTTAGAATCATGTTGGTAGCACTGACGTATATAAGTTACTCCAAATTAATATAGAATGTACGGTACTACAAGTGTGCATAGTTTAAAGCTGTCGGCTTGCATACTTTCTGATATATTGGTATTTGGATAAAATAAATTAGGAGCATTTATTAACAGTTGGCAGCCCTGGTAGGTCTTTAGAATACGCTCAGTCATATCTGGTTATATACACATACAACATACGAAATTTGGTTGAATTCGAATTGATAGTGCAGAAGCAATATGCATTTACAAATTGGACCTATCAGGAGGCTTATAATCATTTTGGCAGCACTGCCATGTTTGGCCTCCTGGAAATTAAACTGAAATATTATGATCTGTACGTGTGCCAATTTTGAAATAGCTCCCATTCATACTTTCCAAGATATCCAACATGGAGCTCAAATTTTAATTGCGATTTTTTAGCAGTTGGTAGCACTGACATCATTTTCAAATATGGCCGTGAGATATTCAGGTATAGATCTTTACTCCTACCAAATTTTGTTTCGATTGCTGCAGCCGTTTAGGAGTTGATAGGGGGGGACACACACACAGCCAGACAGACAGACAGAAGGACAGACAGACAGACAGACACACATTTGCCCGATCTCATAAGTCTACTTTTTCCTCATTTTTGCAAAATGTGAAAAGTAGGCTAAAAAATAACGAGATGTTCTTATAACCGAAGCAATGACAGGAGCCGATGTAAAATTATCCACTGAAATGAGGAAACAAAAGAAGATCTGTAGGCATAATTTTGATACCGAGAAGTTTGGTAACTCAGAGTGTATCTCCCAATATAGAGACCTGCATAACCAGACAGTGCCAACGGAATATCATCTAGATGTAACACAACACTGAGAGAGTCTGAAGGCCACTGAACTAAATGCTTGTAAGGAAACGCTCAGGTAGAAGACCTGGAAACATCAGGACTGCTTTGATAAAAATAATGAGGGAATTGAAGGATTGAGCTCTGAAAAGAGAAAAGCCTTGCTAGCTTCGAGAAAAAATATGAATTCCCATGCTAAGAAAGGAGCCTTTTGCCTTGCCAAAGCAAAAGTCCAAAGAAGAACTCTTGCACTTAAAAACGCATGGTGGATATCCAAAGTTAAAGAGCTGCAATATTCAGCGGACAAAAATTCGCGACAGTTCTTCCAAGCAACAAAAACAGTTTATGGTCCCACCGCTTTAGGTAGAAATTCACCTTGTTCCAGTGACAAAAGTACTATTCTAAAAGGTGAATATTCCATCATGAATAGGTGGAAAGAACATTTTGAAGACATCTTGATTCAGGATTCAATCATTGATGAGCGGGTGTATGACATATTAGAGCAAGCAACCATCAGGGAAGAACTCGGCTCCTTGCTACCACTAGGAGAAGTTCAGTGTGTTGTTAATCAAGCAAAGCGACACAAGCCACAGTTTAAGAAGGTATACCAACAGAAGCTCTCATAGATGGAGATGAGAAACTCATAAGCCACAAATATAATTTTATTATTATTATTATTTGGAGAACTGAAAAAAATACCTGCTGATCTCAGAGATATTCGGATAGTTTCCATATTTAAGATAGGTGATCGGACAGACTGCAACAACTATCGTGGCATATCATTACTATAATACCTCGGAAAGCTTATTGGTCGTATTTTGGCTAATCGCGTTCTATCTTTGGTGGAGAAAATACTTCCAGAGAGCCAATGTGGTTTCAGGTCTTCTAGAGGAACCACGTATATGATATTCACAGCTCGACAGCTTCAAGAGAAATTATGCGAACAAAATAGACCTCTTTATATGGCCTTCATCGACCTCACTAAGGCATTTGACTTCGTAAACCGTGATGCTTGATGGAAATTTTAGCACTGTATGGTTTTCCACCAACATTAATTACCATCTTAAGACTGCTCTACACTGATACGACGGCAACTGTCATTGGTAACGCCTCCTTTGGAGACCCATTCCATATCAATACTGGAGTTAAACAAGGCTGTATGATTTCCCCTGCATTGTTTTCCCAGTACGTTGCCGCTGTCATGCAGCTAGTCAAAGACGATCTTCCTTTTGGTGTACAAATAACACAGGATAGATTGAAACGTCTTTAATGTGAGCCGTCTAATCGCAAGGACTCGATCATCTTCTGATGCATTGGTTGAGTTACAGTATGCAGATGATACTGCAGTAGTATCTCAATCAGAGGACCAACTCATGAAAACCTTGAATGCTTTGATTTCGGCATACAATAAGATTGGTCTTAATGTAAACACCAGTAAAACCCAGACCCTCTAACAACCAGCCCTGGAGAAGGACAAGGAAACATTAGTGTCACCTTTGATGGAGTTAGGCTTCAAGAAGTTAACACCTTCAACCTGTCATCAAGTGCTTATATTGATTCCTGAATTCAACAGAGGTTTAAACGTGCTGGGGCATCCTTTGCAAGCCTTAGGTCTAAGTCTTTCACAACCATGATGGCAACAAAGATCCTTGTGTACAACTCAGATGTAGTTCTCACCTTACTTTACGGATCTGAACCTTGGATATGCTATAGACGACACCTCAAACAGCTGGAGCAATATCACCATCTATGCTTGAGGAGAATTCTTCATGTACAAGGCAAAACAGACGTACAAACACCACCATTCTCGAAGAACCACAGACTACTAGTATTGAAGCCATGATTATAAAACGTCAGCAGAGATGGACAGGACACGTAATGCGCATGTCCAGTAATTGCATTCCCAGAAGGGTGATTTGCTCTGAATTAACATAGGGTAATCGCTGTGTGGAAGGTCAGCGAAAGCTATTCAAAGACGTACTGAAAGCTATTATACAAATGTGTCACATTGATAATAATAACTTTGAGAGCTTAGCCCCTGTTCGCTCTTCCTGGAGATAACTTGTTCATCAGGGTGCGATATGGTTTGAACGAAACCGCAGACAATGTGTCGAGGATAAGAGGCAGCGCAGAAAGGACAGAGTGCTCATTAGAAGAAATAACAGGAACGTGGAAGCCCCACCTGGGACCAGCTGTCATCGCTGTGGCGAATTGTGTGCCTCCCGCATTGGGCTGTATAGTCACCTCCGAACTCACCGATGAAGAAACTTTCGAGATTGGAAGGCCAACCTAATCGATGCGAGTGTTTGCTATGATGTTGCTTAGCTCACAAATCGATAATCAATCAATAATAATAACATATTTATTAAAATTTAGTAAATCAATTAAGTTCGAAGAGAAGATTAACTGACCAAACGAGGTCAACAGAGTTGGGACTAGAGCAAAAAGGTGGACGCCATGGAGGACTTAAAAAAAATCATTAAATTTTGAAAAATCTCTTGCGAAGATAAGGGAATTCTGGTAATTGCAGGAAGTAGGGTGGGGGAAGGGGGTATGGAAGCATCTTCCATAAGGTTTGAAAAACCCGCCATCTTGGAAGAGCCTCAAGTGCGCATGCTCTCTAGAAGAATCTTATATTCCCCGTAGGTATGGATAAGTTTTACTTTAGCTTGGAACAAGCTTGACTTATAGATAGAGGAGATGGAGCCCTTTCGTTTTTCCCCGCTTACTCGTTCGGGAGTACGCACGGTCTTGTCCCTGGAAGGTGGGTAGCCTATTCAAATACCCCTGAGACAGGATCCCTCCTGCTCCTCAACTCTCGTACTTATATTATAGAGCCCCCAAATTTTACTTATCCGCTTAATCGAAACGATGAAAGATCATGTTGACTGGCACAGGCACTTCTTTCTTGCTGAAAAAGGATTAACACGTTCATCCGGAAGAACTATAAATCCCAAAACCCCGACATACAGAATAAATCAGCATTGAATGTATAATATATATATCGACTGCACGAACACCATTTGATTGAAGTGTAGTAACGAGCTCACTTTTTAGTATTGAAGGAAAACATGCAAATTAATGCAAATAGCTGAAAATGCACTAGTTTAGTTTTCAGTAGTTAGATCTCTTGACCGCAAATTTATTACTTCGTTTCTCTTGATCTTTTAACGTAGCGAAATTAAATTATTTTCTGTTGGTCAACAGTATTGTACGGAAATGGTAAACAGTGTTATTCCCTGAAGCAAATTATCAGGCTAAAATATTCCCCTGGGTAACTAGTTCCGAGCGTCGACATACGCATTTCATTTCGGCGTTTAAATCAATGTCTACGAATACAGAAGTTTATTGTATACTTATCCGGCATTGTGCTATGTAAGGTGTGATATTGTGATGGAAGTGGCTATTTTACTCGTACTAACATTACAATTTTTTCACAGAAACGACCACAATTCGGAGATCTCTTTAACAAGGGATAGTAACGTTGCCTCACTCAATCAAAATGTATTCAAAATAAACACGTCAACCTATAGCGGTATGATGCCACACATATGCATATATTGCAAAGCAAAGTTTGCTAAGAAAGGTTCCCTGAATAGGCACGAGATGATCCATAGTGGTCTCAGGCCATATTCCTGTAGTACATGTGGAGCAAATTTTACGCAGAAAGGTAACCTGAAGAGACACGGGATGATCCATGGTAGTCTCAAGCGACATTCCTGTGGTACATGTGCAGCGAAGTTTAATTTGAAAAGTTGCCTGAAGATCCATGAGATGACCCACAGCGGTCTCAGGCCATATTCCTGTGATGCATGTGAAGGTAAGTATACTACGAAAAGTGCCCTGAAGACGCACGAGATGACCCATAGTGGTACTAAGCCATATTCCTGTTGTACATGTGGAGCAAGCTGTACCCGGAAAGGTGACCTGACGAGACACGTGATGGTCCATAGTGGTATCAAGCCATATTCCTGTGATGCATGTGGAATGAAGTTTATTTTGAAAAGCACTCTGAAGACGCACAAAATGACACACAGAGATATCAAGCCTAATTCCTGTGATGAATGTGGTGCTAAGTTCTTTACGAAAAGTGCCCTGAGGGCGCACATGTTGACCCATAGTGGTCGCAAGTCACATTCCTGTGATGAATGCGAAGCTAAGTTTTTTGCGAAAAGCTCTCTGAAGACTCACGAGTTGAGACATACTGGTCTTAAGCCATATTCCTGTGGTACATGTGGAGCAAAATTTACGGGGAAAGCTGAGCTGAAGACACACGTGATGATCCATAGTGGTCTCAAGCCACATTCCTGTAGTGCATGTGGAGATAAGTTTATCACGAAAGGTAACCTGAAGCAACACCTGATGACCCATAGTGGTCTTAAGCCATATTCCTGTGGTACATGTGGAGCAAACTTTGCGAAGAAAGGTGACATGAAGTCGCACGTGATGATCCATAGTGGACTAAAGCCACATTCCTGTGGAGCTAAGTTTATCACGAAAAGTAACCTGAAGAAGCACCAGGTGATCCATAGTGGTCTTAAGCCATATTCCTGTGGTACATGTGGAGCAAACTTTACACAGAAAGGTCACCTCAAGAGACACGTGATGATCCATAGTGGACTCAAGTCACATTCCTGTGGTGAATGTGGAGCTAAGTTTATTACAAAAAGTGCCCTGAAAACACACGAGGTGACCCATAGTGGTCTCAAGCCACATTCCAAGGTGCATGTGGGGCCAACTTTTCGCGGAAGGCTGATCTCAAGGCGGACGTGATGATCTATAGTGGTCTCAGGCCATATACCTGTGGTATGTGCGGAAGAAACTTCGCTCAGAAAAGCCACATGATGACAAACAAGACGATCCACGGTCGTATCAAGCCTCATTCCTGCGATACCAGTGGAGAAAATTTTTACTGAAGAAGAAAATTTTAGAAGACACATGTTGAACCATAGTAGAGTAAAGAAACATTCCTGAAAAAAAAATGCAGAGACAACTTTATTTGGACGGGTAATTTGAAAACACAGATATTGTTCCACATTGGTCTCGAGCACCAATGGCTCATGTACAATATATGAAGCAAACTTTACTTGTACAAGAACCCTGAACACAGGTGATGCTCCATAGAAGTCTAATGCCACATTCATGTGGGAAATATGGAGCAAAATTCACTCAGAAAGGCTATTTGAAGACACACACGTGATTCATAGTGGTCGTTTGCCACATCCGTCAAATATACGCAGAGCGAGCTTTACTAGGAAAAGTTGTACTAAGCCGCACATGTTGTTCCAAAGTGGTCTAGTGACTCATTCCGAAAGTACATGGGATGCAATATGAGCTGAGAAGGACATTTTGAAGAAGCAATCATTTTGTAGCCTAATCCCGTATTCATTTTGTTCGTGCGGATCATAGTTTATTCAAAAATGTAATTTGGAAACTCACATTATGTCAAGCGATATTCCTGTGGTACATATGGAGGAACCTGTACTCAGAAAGGTCAACTGGAGACACACATATTGATCTATAGTGGTCTAATGTCACATTCATGTAGTATGTTTCTCTGAAGCCCCTTTCTTAGTTCTACATGTAGAATCTATTCTGGAAAATAATTTTTTGGTAATCACATGCCGGAAGGTTTCACTACGAAAGAAGGAATAATGATACGCACGATGATCCATCATGTCCATTAGCCACACAAATGTCCCTCATGCGCATACACATCAACATAAATTTTGCATATTGCTGGCCAAGTGTCGTAGTGGTCTCTAACCCATTGGTCATTCTTACATCCTTGGGCGTGTGGCAGGCATACGCCACATGGATATTATCCGGTCACCTCTAGTGAAAGGCTGACAATTTTGGCCAAAATTTCACTTTCATGGACGATAACGCTCGCCCACCCAGAGCTGGCATTGTCAATATGTTTTTTCAGGAGACGGTTATTCACAGAATGGAATGGCCTGCCTATGCTCCCAATATCAACTGCGTAGATCTGGGGTGGACACTGCATGAGAAATAAGTTCCTCCCTACTGTGCTCTATGGCAATATGCAGATTTTTCTTTGATGTGCTTCATTCTTATTGGTATAGCGCCAAACTCAAGTGTTAAATGCGCAGCTATATTTACACAAGAAGTATCTTTTTGGAGTTGCATGTGACTTAGACGCCAGAAGACATATTAAAGTAGAATATATGGAGCAATATTCACATAAATAGGGTGTTTGAAGACTCTTGTAGCTCTTACTGGCAAAAAGCCTTATGCATATACTAAGTAGCAAAATTTACTGATTAAGGAACTTTGAAAAATGACCTGTTAATTCATATTGGAAAGCTATATACACACATCAAAAAAAGTTTTGCATCACCTCGGTTCCCAGATCTCCGGCATATAGACGTTGACTGTGTATATTGTATCCAAGATACAGTCCCTTTGACTGTTCATAGATGTCACTAAAACTGCTCAAAGATGTAAACAACCATGCATGAGCAGGGCCTATTAGACGGAGGGGGTACGACAGCCGATCAGTTCCAGTCATTCCACCAGGACGAAGGTACGCTGCTCATGTTGTCTGTAGTTCTACCATGCCTAGAAGGTCAATACCGCAGTTCGATCGCGTCCGCATTGTTACTTTGTGTCAAGAAGGGCTCTCAACAAGGGAAGTTTCCAGGCGTCTCAGAGTGAACCAAAGCGATGTTGTTCGGACATGGAGGAGGTACAGAGATACAGGAACTGTCGATGACAGGCCTCGCTCAGGCCGCCCAAGGGCTACTACTGTAGTGGATGACCGCTACTTACGGATTGCCGCTCGGAGGAACCCTGACAGCAATGCCACCATGTTGAATAATGCGTTTCGTTCAGCCACAGGACGTCGTGTTTCAACTCAAACTGTGCGCAATAGGCTGCATGATGCGCAACTTCACTCCCGACGTCCATGGCGAGGTCCAGCTTTGCAACCCCGACACCATGCAGCGCGGTACAGATGGGCCCAACAACATGCTGAATGGACCCCACGGAATTGGCATCACGTTCTCTTCACCGATGAGTGTCGCATATGCCTTCAACCAGACAATCGTCGGAGACGTGTTTGGAGGCACCCTGGTCAGGCTGAACGTCTTAGACACACTGTCCAGCGAGTGCAGCAAGGTGGTGGTTCCCTGATGTTTTGGGGTGGCATTATGTGGGGCCGACGTACGCCACTGGTGGTCATGGAAGGCTCCGAAACGGCTTTACGATACCTGAATGACATCCTCCGACCCATAGTGCAACCATATCGGCAGAATATTGGAGAGGCATTTGTCTTCATGGACGACAATTCTCGACCTCATCGTGCACATCTTGTGAATGCGTTCCTTCAAGATAACGACATCGCTCGACTACAGTGGCCAGCATGTTCGCCAGACATGAACCCTATCGAACATGCCTGGGATATGTTGAAAAGGGCTGTTTATGGACGTCTTGACCCACCAACCACTCTGAGAGATTTACGCCGAATTGTCGTTGAGGAGTGGGACAATTTGGACCAACAGTGTCTTGATGAACTTGTGGATAGTATGCCACGGCGAATACAGGCATGCATCAATGCAAGAGGACGTGCTACTGGGTATTAGAGGTAGTGGTGTGTACTGCAATCTGGACCACAAATGCTGAAAGTCTAGCTGTATGATGGTACAACATGCAATGTGTGGGTCTCATGAGCAATAAAACGAGCTGAAATGTTGTTTGTGTTGATCTCTATTCCCTTTGTATTTAACGGTTCCGGAACTCTTGGAACCGAGGTGATGCAAAACTTTTTTTGATGTGTGTAAATATGAGTTTCTTCCAGTCGTGACTACGTAGAGAGATTCCGAGACACACATTTTAATTGATAGGCACTGGTAGTCTAAATTATGTATTGTAGATCATGCGATCATAGAATTTTACCCAAGTGACACGTTTGCGTTCATAGGCTAGTGTATAGAAACAATACCTTAGTTGTACATACGGAGCATAAGACAGAACCATATTCATGTTGTTCATTTGAGCAAAGCCTGTTGGAAAATAAACTTTAAATACAAATAATTTGTAATTGCGACTCAAACAAATTCACTTATACGGGGTGATTCATAATTCCTATTAAAAACTTCTTGGGTTTGTTGATGGGACTATGCAGATAACATTTTGATTAGGAACCCATGTCGAGATATGTATCGTTTCGATACCGAATCAGTTTCACTCGATTGCACATCTCCCACTTCACTAGAGACACGTTTGCACTACAAGAGCTGTTCCACGTAGTGACCCAGCTGTTCGTTAATCAACGTGTATCTGCGCAACATATTGTCGTACACACGTCCCACGAGACCTGGTGTGTGTTCAATAATGTGCGCTGCCGCCAGAACGCGTGAAACAGGATCATACGAGTCGACAAGGGTCTCACAAACAAGGATCTTCATATGGCCCCACAGGAGAAGGTCGAGGGGAGATTATTCTTTCGATCGTGGTGGCCACGAAATTGGACCACATCTACCTATCATTTTTCCCCGAATGTTTGTTCGTGATGTTCGCGGACTGCACGTACAAAGTGCGCTGGTGTTCCATCTTGTTGATACTACATTTGCTGACGTAGTGCCATTGGCAAATCTTTACAGAACATTAGCACTTGGAGACAGACCAGCGCTGCAAACGAAGCGACCTGAATACACACGACTGCAACTGAGCATCCATCCCCCTCGAGACAGAGCAGAGGGGCAGTCAGCTTTCCCTCGTTGAGACAGACCAGCGCAGCGGAACAATAAGAATGTAGCCGAACTTCACTATCTAGACCGATCATTAGGGCTAGGAGTTTTATGTAAATACATATTAGTTCCCTTTGCTTTTACATAACTTGAAATGATAAATGTCCATGAATTAGAATCTTAGCTATCATATAAGTACATTTTATTGTTACATATCTGATCATTAAGTCATATTTTTTAATTTTTAATGTAAAATTACATATTCTGTGTTTTTATTTTACATATTTGATCAACTTACATTTTTAAAACATAATTTAACTTTATATATTTAAAATTACATATTCTGTCCCTTACTGTAACAAAAAGTATGTCTTCGCAAGGGAACTGCTGTTCTAAACAGTCTGTATGACAATATCTGCTCACTAGAAACTCAGGTAAATGAAACGTATTTTCCAAGCAATTCATAAGCTGTTGAGAAAGGGCCAAGGAAGAATATCAAGAAATATATTAGTGGAGATAGGGAAAGGGAATTCACCTAGCACCCTGCTGGAGACTCAGCGGCTTGAATTTAGTTTATGTCCGTTGTCCAGAGAGTGCTTGGGACTCTACTTTCAACATGTCAATAAGAAAGGCTGCTATATTTCCATCCCGGAAACAAAAAGTGCTCCTCAAAATTATTATTCATGGTTCGTATTCATTTTCTCAGACATAATGAAATTTAGTTATGTTTGCTATAATATGGGCATGCGTAAAAAACTAATGAATTGATTAATTATTGTGCAACTCATTTGTTGTATTATTGTTTTAAGGGGAGGAACAGCAGGGTTGACTGCCCCGCACCACACGTTATTTTGTAAAAAAAATATTAGAAATAAGATGAGGAATCTTCTAATAATATCTTGTGTAATATATCATTTATATAAAAATTACTGTAAGTTAATATTACATATTTTAAATTTTTAATGTAATATTAGGCCTAAATATTTCACCTACAATTATTACATAAATAAGTATATATTTTGCATGTTAATTTTATTATAAGTCTCAGGCACTAGCTCGACAATTAAAATAAACTTAAGTCCAGCCGATGAGTCTCCGGCAGGGTGTGAGGTGAATTCCCATCCCCTTATTTCCACTAAATTATTTCTTGATGTTCTTCCCTTGCCCTTTCTCAACAGCTTATGCATTGCTTGGAATATCCGTTTCATGTACCTGGGTTTCTAGTGAACAAATATTGTCATACAAACTGTTTGGAATTACCGTATATTTTACTTGCGAAAACATACTTTTTTACAGTAAGAGACTGAATAAGTAATGTTCATTAAATAAGGTAAAAGTATGTTTAAAAATGTCATTTTGTTCAAATATGTAAATTAAAAACACAGAATATGTAATTTTACATTAAAAATAAAAATATGTAAAACAAATGCCTTTATGATCACATATCTTATATATAAAGGAATGTCTGTCTGTTCGTCTTTTATGCGTTCATAAACCATTCATCCGATTGCAATATAATTTAGGTGAGTTGTTGAACACACTTTCGGGATGTTCATAGACATAGGTAATCCATTTTACAATAGATAGCGCGCGAGTAGCTTAAACAAATGAGTGATCTGATGCGTTCATATACAATTCATCCGGCGCAGTCAACTGGCATTTGAGGGTGCGCAAATGCGAGGGAGCCGTGTCAGTAGATTTACTGGCACGTTAAAGATCCCCTTCGGGGCAAAATTCCGGCACTCCGGCGTCTCTAAAAGCCAGTGTAGTTAAAAGGGACGTAAAACCAATAACATTATTTATGACAATTCATCCGATTGCGATCATATTTTTGTAAGTTATAGCGCACACACCCGAGAAATTTATAGGCGTAGTAAATCCAATTTACAATAGATGGCGCGCGAGTAGCATCAACAAAATGGCGTGCGATTCGTTTCAACAAAGTCCACATGCATTCATATATCATTCATCCCATTGCGATGAAACTTCGGTGAGATATTATGTATACTCCAGGGAAAGTTTCAGGCATATTAAATCCATTTTACAATAGGTAGCGAACGAGTAGATTCAACAAATGTGTGACGGCGCGCGAAGTGTTTCAACAACGTACCGTATGCGTTCATATACCATTCGTCCGATAGCGATGAAACTTTGGTGAGAAGTTGTGTACACTCCAGGGAAGGTTTCTGGCTTAGTACATTCATATTTAAGTAGTTAGCGCATGAGTAGATTCATCTTATGAGCGACGGCACGCGAATCGTTTCAATAAAGTCCTGTATGCGTTCATATGCCTTTCATCAGATTGCGATGAAACTTTGATTTGTTATTGCGTACACGCCAGGGAATGTTTTTGACTTAGCAATTCCATTTTTAAATATTTTGCGCACAAGTAGATGCAACAAAAGAGTAACGACGCGTGAAGCGTTTCAAAAAAATCCTGTATGCGCTCATATACCATTCTTCGATTGCGATGAAACTTTGATGAGTTGTTGTGCACATTCCCGGGATATTCATAGGCGTAGTTAATCCAATTTACAATAGATAGTGCGCGAGTAGTTTAAACAAATGAGTGACGGCCTTGCGTTCATACACAATTCATCCGATTGCGATCAAATTTAGGTGAGTTGTGCACACTCCCGGAACGTTATATGCACTGTAAACCCAATTTACAATAGATAGCGCGTGAGTGGCTTCAACAAAATTGCGTGCGATTCGTTTCAAAAAATTATCAAATGCGTTCATATAACACTTATCCGATTGCGAAGAATTTTCGTGAATCGTTGAGTAGCCTACACTCCAGGGAAGGTTTCAGGCTTAGTAAATACGTTTTAAAATAGTGCATGAGTAGATTTAAAAAAAAGTGACGGCCCGCGAATCGTTTAAACAAAATCCCGCATGCGTTTATATGCCATTCTTCCGATTGCGTTGAAACTTTGATTTGTTGTTGTGTACACGGTCTTCAACTTAGTAATTTGATTTTACAATATTGGTAGAGCACGAGCACAAATGAGCGACGACGTGCGAACCGTTTCAACAAAGGCCCGTATGCGTTCATATCCCATTCGTCCGCTTACCGTGAAACTTGGGTGAGATGTTGTGTACACTCCAGGGAAGGTTCTGGCTTAGTATATGCATTTTACAATTGGTAGCGCACGAGTAGATTCATCTAATGTGCGACGGCAAGCGAAGCGTTTCAACTAAGTCCTGTATGCGTTCATATAACATTCATCCGATTTCGATAAAACTATGAAGAATTGTTGTGTACACTCCAGGAAGAGTTTCTGACTTAGCACATGCACTTTAAAACAGCTAGCGCACGAGTAGATTCTGCAAATGGGGACAGCACGCGAATCGTTTCAACAAAGTCCCGTGTGCGTTCATATACCATTCACCCGACTGCGTGAAACTTTGGTGGATCGGTGAGTACACTCCATGGAAGGTTTCAGGCTTAGTAAATCCATTTTACAATAGGTAGCGTACGAGTAGATTCAACAAATTAGTGACGGCATGTGAATTGTTTAAACAAAATCCCGTATGCGTTCATATGCAATTCATCCGATTGCGATGGAACTTTGATGAGTTATTGTGTACTCGCCAGGGAAGGGTTTCGACTTTGCAAATCCATTTTACAATACTTAGCGCACGAGTAGATGCAACAAATGAGTGACGACGCTTGAAGCGTTTCAACAAAATCGTGTATGCATTCATATACCATTCATCGATTGCGATGAAGCTTTGTTGAGTTGTTGTGTGCACTTACGTGTGGGTTCCTAACCTAGTAAATCCACTTCATTGTATGTACCGAACGAGTGATTCAACAAATGAGTGACATCACACGAATCGTATTACTGAAATTTCGTACGTATTCATATGCCATTCATCCGATTGCAATGAAACTTTGGTGAGTTGTTGTGGACGTTCCCACGCATGTTGCTCAGTTAGTTAATCCATTTTACGATAATTTGGAGGCTGTTAGCGGAAGATGAAAAATAGAATTGTGTATTCAAAAGCACTTCAAGAAACAAAATTACAAAGACAACACGTTCTTTGATTGGCGTTGCAACGCATGCCGGGTTCAGCTAGTGTAACCATAAAATGTAATTTCACGAAAGCTAACGTTCTAGCTCATGGACATTTATCATTTTTAGCCTACTTTAGATTTTTGCAAAAAATGGAAGTAGACTTATGAGATCTACACGGGGACAACAAGAAGTTCCCTGACGAACTAAAGAGCCTACTTTTCTCGAAATATAAGATTCATTCCAATGATTAATCTATATGACCTAATTAGAATAATGACGAAATTGAGTTGGTAATATGGACATTTCTAATTAGTTCGAAATATAACTGGCATAATGTTGGCTGGAATACTTTCTGATATATTGATATTAGGGTAAAAAATAGAGCCAGCATTTATCAACAGTTGGCAACCCTTGCTGCTCTTAAGAATACGCTTAGTCATATCTGTTATAGTACTCATAGCACATACGAAATTTGGTTGAATCCAATTAATAGTATAGAAGTTACATGTATTTACAATTGGTCCTATCAGCAGGCTTAGAATCATGTTGGTACTACTGAGGTCCATTAGTTACTCCAAATTAATCTGGAATGTCAGATACTATACGTGTGCATACGAGTAGTTTAAAGCTGTCGGCTTTCATACTTTCTGATATATTGCTATTTGGATAAAAACAATAGAGAGTGCATTTGTTAACAGTTGGCAGCCCCTGTGGCTCTTAAGATTACGCTCAGACATAAATGTCTATCTACATATAGTACATACGAAATTTGGTTGAAATCCAATTAATAGTGTAGAAGTTATATACATTTAAAAATTGTACTCATCAGCAGGCTTAGAATCATTTTGGCAACACTGTCATGTATGGCCTCCTGGAAATTAAACTGAAATATTATTATCTATATGTGTGCCAATTATGGTACAGCTCCCATGCATACCTTCCAAGATATACAACATGGAGCTGATATTTTAATTGTGACTTTTTTAGCAGTTGATAGCACTGGCATCATTTTCAAATATGGCGGTGAGATATTCATATACAGATCTTTACTCATACCAAATTTGGGTTTGATTCCTTCAGCCGTTTAGGAGTAGATAGGGGGGGGGGGGAGGACACACACACAGACAGACACACATTTTCCCGGATCGATCTCATAAGTCTACATTTCCCTAATTTTTATAAAATGCAAAAAGTAGGCTAAAAATTGTGTGTGGGAGGGTGTGTGTGTGTGTGTGTGTGTGTGTGTGTAATCTGAATGTCTTTCCCCCCTATCAATTCGAACACGGTGAATCCGAATTGACCGAAATTTGGTATAGAGGTAGAACTGGCAAAGAGCATCTCAGTATCATGTTTTATATCGCCGCCATCTTTACCAAAACTGAATGGCGGCCACTCAAATGTTCAAAACGTAAAATCAAATAACAACTAATCATCCGATCTCTACCAAATTTGGGACCAACATACCCTAATATGGGACGCGTCCTTTACCCAACCTGCGAGGTCATCAGCCGTACCATTTCAGTAATAAAGATAATGTTATTGGTTATACGTCCCTTTTAACTACACTGGCTTTTAGAGACGCCAGGGTGCCAGAATTTAGCCCCGAAGGGGATCTTTAACGTGCCAGTAAATCTACGGACACGGCTCCCTCACATTTGCGCACCCTCAAATGCCAGCTGACTGCGCCAGGATACGATTCTGCAACCTTGGGCCCAGCAAGCACCGTTACAGTATGGCGGCCGTGTGAATTATGCAAACTTTATAATCCATAACATGGGACACACGAATTCCGATTAGCGAGCCAAGGGGTGTTTAAGCTATCCTAAAGGACGTAATCCGTGCGGGTAGGAGGTTTGAGTTGTCTTAAAAGTATATTTCAATTCACAAACGAAAGTACCCTTTACTCATAAACAATCATAATTATTTAATATATTAATAAACTAACGTCATGTGTATATAATGTTCTTCACTTACCGCTAAGGAAACAGTCTTGTGAGAAACAATGTTTGCAGTAACTGGCGGGATACCTGCTAGCCACTATTGTAACAATGCCGACTGGCGGAAACAATTGAAATACTGCATGCGGAGTGTTGAGGATAAAAATTAGGGAACTTGCAGGACTGAAAACATGACAGACTTCTTAGTATGCCCAGTTGCAGTAAGCAGTGCCAATTACTGGAGGGGTGCCAACAATAGGATGGTATACCCTATATGTCAAGTACGGTGACAGCTAGAGGATAGGAGTGGATTCAGTTGCTAGTTGTACTGCCAACTCGAAAAACATAAGTGCACACGATTACCCGCTGCGTACAATTGCCCAACTTTCCCCTACATATTGAATTTAAATAAGAAAAAAGATTCATTAATTAATCCCGAATAATGAAATAAAAATGAAAAAACATATACGCTGTACGAATATATATATTAATATTAAGAGTACATTGCTTTGTTACTGTATAGTACACTCAAATTTGCTACAAAGCCTTTAACGTACAAATCCAAATACCAAGCTGTTCTCTTCCTAATGCTGAATGTGGCCAGTACATTCGGTTCCACATGTTTGCGTTTAAAGTAACAATAATTACTGTAGGCTTTAAAGTTTTATGAGTTTTCAAAGGTTGCTTCCAAAATCAGTTGGTACAGTTGCCCCATAATAATTTCAAAATCAGTGCCAATCGCAACAGTTGCAATGTACATTGTTGCCGAAACAGACGTCAAGTTGAATTTTCAATAAATTTTGTTTTATTTTTTGAATTTCTTTGAATTTGTTGAATGTCTCGTGGAAATTCATTTCATTATGCTACAGTATATTACGCAATAGATATAATAGTACCCTAGTTCTTTATTTTCTTATAGGATTTATAAGATTAAAGTGTTTACTTTAATAGAAACCTTATTGTGTAATAGAAAGATATTCAAAATGATTTTTGAAGTTACAAAAATCATAATAGGCAACTACACTAGTACAGACATCACATTAACACAAGTTATAAGGCAATTGTACAGATGTCCAAGGAAAAATAAATGCGTTTGTTGATTGATTGATTGATTGATTGATTGATTTTATTTTCACGGCTACACTTAGAGCTTAAGAGCTCCTTTACAGTAGCGCCCTACATAAAATAAGGTTAGGGCTTATACAAATAAAACATTTCACTTACATTCACAATATAAATAATAATAGTCTAACAATAGTAACAAAAAGGCAGTAATAATACAACAATAATAATAATATTAATAATGATAATGGAAAGATTATTTACAAAAGAGAGCATACAGACACAGTATCAGCCCGAAAAGCAAACATCATATACTGTACAAGAAAAGCTATTAAATTAGACAGGTTGTCAGCGATTGTCCTGATGTTATAATTGAACTTTAAAAAAAGTATTTTAACATAATGCAGTAATCAAATGTGAGAGGTATACTGCTCCAAGAAGCAGGATGAAAGATATCTTTTGAAAGCTGCAGTGCTTGCAATGTTGACGAACTTATATAAATCGAAGGTGTTGAAGAGGCGCGAGGCGGTGCAAACAAAGGATTTATTGAACTTCATGGTTCGGTGTATAGGAATCTGGAGTGTTAATTTTGTGTATCTATTTTCTCGATTATGAACGGAATGCATTGGTGTAAAGGCATTGTAGAGATATAACGGGGTCTTGGTGTGTAATATTTTATGTGTCAGAATGGCAACTAATATCTGCCTGCGCTCGTGGAGTTTCAGCCATTTCAGCTGCACGTAGTAAGGTCAGTGTTCTATCAAATATCACTCCAAGATTATTGACAGTGTTGCTTTATTTAATATTATTATCTAGTATCTTGATGGGTGGTAGTGAATTAAAATCTACTGAATTTAGAAGTTTTGTATATCCAATGGATATAAGTTGTGTTTTAGATATGTTCAAGTTAAGATTATGATTTAGGGCCCATTCACAAAGCCTGTCAATGTCTTCATTAAACAGATTTATACGATCACATGCAGTGCTAGGCGTGAGGTGAAAATAGGCTTGGAGGTCATCAGCGTATATATGAAAAGAACTATTTCGGAATTCATTCGAAACATCGTTTATATATATCGAGAAGCATAGTGGACCTAAGACACATCCCTGAGGTACTCCACTTTCTACCGATTTCCAGTCTGAGGAGGAGCCATCCGCGAGGACCACTCTCTGTGTACGCATGGAAAGGTATGATTTGAACCAGGAAAGAGCACTCTGAGAGAAGCCAAAAGATTTCAGCTTTGCAAGAAATATATTGTGATTCACACAATCAAAAGCCTTACTGAAATCGAAAAGACATAAGATTGTAAGATGACGCTTGTCCATAGCTGAGCGTATATCATCGCTGACCTTTAACAATGCAGTGGTGGTACTATGCCCCTTTTTAAACCCAGATTGGTAGGGATTGAATATATTAAATTAAGTTAGGTATTCACATACTTGTTCATGAACAATTTTCTCAAGCGCTTTTTAAGGGCACAAAGAATATTTATTGGTCTAAAGTCACTACAACTAGTGGGGTTTTTATTTTTTGGTACTGGACGTATGTTAGCACACTTCCAAAGAGTCGGGGATACTCCACTTTGAAGAGAGAAATTAAATAGATGGATAATTGGGGGTAGACATACTTCAAGACAGTTAGAAATAAGAGAAATTGGGATGCTATCAGGGCCTCTTGCTTTTGTACGAATTGATTTGATGGCTTTCACAATCTGGTGTGGGTAAACATACATAAAGAAAAATTTTTCATGGGCAGGGGGAGGGACGGATGTGTATTTCATGACGGTCTCTGATACTCTTAATACATCACCAATTGACGCAACATTTGAGTAATGTTCGTTTAATTGTGATGCAGAGACAGGCATCTCAACATCAGTGACTGAACTGGCACCAACTCCCAATGATTTTGCAGCACGCCATCTGGCGGAGGTGGTTTTGCACTCACCGAAGAGGTTGTACATATATTTCACTTTTGTGTTCCTAATTGTTTGTTTTGTCTTATTACGCAGAATTCTATACTCTTCGTAGTCAATGGTAAGTTTAGATTTAATAAATGTTCTACGTGCTTTATTACGTTTCTTTAAAAGCGTTTTGATTTCTTTACTGATCCACGGAGCAGAGCTATGTTTTATATCCAGTTTCTTTTGCGGTGCATGCATATCATAGAGTTATTTACACAATCATAAAATAGAGTCACTTTCTCATCTATGTCAGTGGATAGGTAGAAATTCTGCCAAGGGAGTAATTCTGCGTCCGTTTAAAAATCATTTAAATTTAATTTGCTGAAGTCACGTACGATTGATTTTGGTCGAAGTTTCGGGGTAGTTAAAGAAAACACTGCATACAGGAGATCATGGGCTGAGAATCCAGCAGCTGGTTCTTGTCCGTAGTCAACAACGAGGTCATTACAGTTTGAAGAGATAACATCGAGAGAGCTGTCACAAGTAGCTGTGTGAAATGTAGTATCGAATGGTAAACATTTAACATTACAGGAACAGAGCACATCACATACCTGCTCAGTTTCAAAAGCTCCACTACCAAACCGAGCATTTACGTCCCCAACAATAAAAACATATTTATAATCAAGAATAAACCTGTACATGTCATTCAGAAAAAATATCTAGGTAGCCAGCTTTCGGTGGACGGTACACACAAGCAAAGAGAATTTTAGTTTCGGTAAGAGAAATGTCAAGTATAATGTATTCAGGCCTCTTATTATATTCACCAGGAGACTGACTTAGCACGCTATACTTTATGCTATCCCTAAGGTAAACTGCAACACCACCTCCACCGACGGTTAATCTGTCATTTCTAATGACTTTATAGCCAGTGAGAGAGACAGCAGCATTTGGAATTGAGGGCTTGCAAAAGGACTCACTACTGCAATTATGTCAAAAGACGAACCACCAAAGACGTGACAAAATTCAGAATAGTGAGAGGAGTCAAGTAATGATTGAGCATTGATATGAGCAATTTTTAGGCAGTTTGTGTTTTTCAGGCTGATAGCGGAATGTATGTCTGATAGACTATGGTCAGATACAACCATAGGTACAAGTTAAAAGATCTTGTAAAGTAGTGAAAGGCATTGCCTAGTAACTCAGAAGAGAAATTAATACAGTGACCATTATATGTCGTCATTCATAATCTACCATAGCACAAACTACAACACAATTTAGAAGCTAAAGAAAAAGTTAAGTTATGACAGATGGCACATAAATATATGAGTTAAATAATGACACAGTGAAACACACTGCAATCTTCGGAAACATTTTGGAATTACACAGTCATGTCATCAGATCTGTCTAGAATTGAGCTAGGCATAGATTAAAGTCATTTTTCACTCACCAACCAACACACCCTGAAAATGCCATTAAGGTTTTATATCTCAAGACATAGTGTACGTTATAGCTATATAGACTATACATTTAATTTAACATTTGTGATAGGTTGAATTTAAAAAAAAAAGGAAATACGGATAAAATGAAATTAAAGTTGAATGTGGTTTAATGCAGGCCTACTAGTCTCCAGCTTGTACCCAATATAGGTCTACTTACAGAACATAAAATGTATTCACATCGCATGATACAAGGATAGACAGGAAATGTTAATCTGAAGACATAACAGTGATGGCTACAGGTGGCAGCTGAAGAACTATTATTTATAATAATTACCATCCATTGGGGTTAATCTCACTAATTGTCTGTCAGAGGAGAGAGAGAGGACTCTTGCAGTCCTGAGCTAGCAGCCATTAAATCAACTGCGAGCTGGGTTAACTTTGTTTTGCCTGATCTGTATGACAATATTTATGTCATGCAGCAGCCTATAGCTCACAAACACCATTAATATTAACAACGTGTATAGGAGAAGAAAGATGGGTTTGGGCTGGGAGCGAAAGGTGAAAGCAAGTAAGAAAGTACGTAAAGACGTAAGTAGTGTTTAAAGCTGATTAATTGTTGGAAAAGGCTTGGTACTGGTAGGCTACCTAAGAGAGAAGCTTAATATTTATAAAAAATCATTTTGCCAACCTGTTCAATAAGGGAAGGAAGCTTGGAACTAATAGCAAGCAGTATAGCCCAGTATTGGTGTCTATTTGGTAAAGGCAGATTTACAAACGTTATAGAATTTAGCAGACAATTTTCTAAATGTTGTTGCCTAAGAGGAATGTGGTATTTCTTAAATTTAAGTTTCCCAGCCTTATTTGCTTTCGAGCAATAGGTACCGGTATTATGGTATACAGTTGGTACAATCAATTGGTTAAAGTTAAAATTACATTAGTAAGGGATATAACACTGATCACACTAACTTAGATCAATCTAAGGTCATTGAAATTAGTCAGCCTGTGGCGAATACCTCGGCTAACTGCAAAGATGACGCCATTATTGGACCAACAATGCTTAACTCCCACCTTGTCGATTGTTTTGTGGAGCAGTTACAACCGTAACTTGGTTAGGTCTTCCCTAATTACAGTCCCAGTTCCCTTCAATTTCTTCTTCGCCTGAAAGAGCGCATTCCGCTTGGCAAAGGAGACAAATTTACATATGATGGGGGCGTGGCTTCTGGGTGTTTCTTGAGCCTACCCTATGGGTCCTGTCAATGTCCTCAATTTTTATATTTACTCCTAGCTGTTCTGCCAAGTTAAGGACGAGCTGATCCGTCGATTCGCCATCCTTTTCTTCCATGCCAAACACCCGGATACAATTCCGTCGGGAGTATTGCTCCATTGTATCAGTCCTTTCACGCAGTTCCTCTTTCAGTGATTGCACTTTCTCCTCGCAGGCCTTAATTTTCTTTTCCATATCATCTATCACCTTAGTGTTGAAATCAATGGATGCTTTGAGACCCTCTATTACTTTTGAGGTGATCTCATCAACAAGCCTTGACAAGAAGGAGGGCTGGCTAACCAAGTCATTTACGATTTTTAGCACTAATGTTGACAAGTCGCCATGTTCATCAGTGCTGCCCTCTGTGTGGTTAACGCCAGCATTTCCCATCTTTGCCGAGGGAGAGCGCTGACAGTCTTTCTGCACCCGTTGGCGATTCTGCGCATTACGCTTCGTGTTTTTATTTTTCCCTCCAGACATTGTATAACCTAAAATTGAGTTCTACTATGTATAAATGTAGATGATTAAGGGTTTTAGAGTATATTTGGCAGCCTGATTTCTTTTCACGACTGATGTACAGAAATTTCACTCACCGGATTGTTGGTTTAAATGGACACACGATCGCGAGAACACGTTAAAAATTTACTACACTCCTAAGCGACACAACTCTGTTACCTCAGTCCGCCATGACACAAAGACAAGAGTGCATTAGAGCGAGCATTGGGAAAGGCTTGGGGAACAGTAAGCAGGTAATTATCCTACACAGTCCAATTAGTGTAGGATTACGAATCTTGTTTCAATGAGTTCTGTAACTCATAAATTTCTTACATACTTTACAAATGCTCAATATGTGCACCCTTTGTTACTCGACACACATCTACTCGACAGTCTGTTCCATTCCCACACACTCCCCAACATGCCTATAGAGAAGGACCCTAAACGAGCCCGTGTTGGGGATAGGTGCCTAGGGATAGTTCGTTATGAAATGAAAGGGAGTCTAGGAAACAACAATGTATTCAATGTATTCATCAAATAAAATGACAAATCAAGAGAATATATATAAAACCTAAACTTAATGTGCCCGATTACATTTACATTTAGAAAAGGGGATTTGGAATTTAGTACAGTATGAAGTTGCCAGGATACAATGATTAATCTTACACGTCAAAATTATATTCAGTGCACCATTCCTCCATGTCTTTTAGAATGTTTTGTAGTTTTACGATGTTATGTGATCCGATCACATCAACACATCTAAGACACAAATGATGGTGTTTCGACAAGGAGGAAAGGTACCAACCGGAACAGAAATTTTCATACAGGAAAAAAGAATAAATATAGTAAAAGAATTCAAATACCTAGGCATCACTCTACAAACAAGTGCAAAATGCTTTACAAAACATGTGACAGAAAAAATTACACAAGCGGTTCGGGCGATGCACGATATAAGATATATAAGAACACTCAACCTCGAGACA
Organism: Meconema thalassinum; assembly: GCA_946902985.2. Taxonomy (NCBI): domain Eukaryota; kingdom Metazoa; phylum Arthropoda; class Insecta; order Orthoptera; family Tettigoniidae; genus Meconema; species Meconema thalassinum. The sequence continues at coordinate 153,682,289 of OX336397.1, forward strand.
GCAATGGCATTATTTAAAAATAAAATAATGTCAATATTGACATATGGAATAGAAATCATATGGCCTTTCCTCACTGAAAAGAATCTATCATCACTTGAAAGTGTTAAAGCATTGTACATTAAAAAAGCTATTGGAGTTTCCAAAACGACCAAATCTCGGCTAGTCTACCTACTCGCGCGAGAAACATTCCTAATTGAAGACTTTAGAACGCTTCTAGTATTACCTAGCACAATAGGTGCGGAAAACCTATTAACGACTCTCAGAAGGAAGAGAGAAGAAATCCCACTGGAATTTTATGGAACGGGGGCCATGGTTGACCGGGCGTGGACATCTGCTAGCTTTGAGATGAGGCACATGTTCACACGCCTGGCAGTTCATGGTTTTCACCATTTGATTTGTACAAACAAAGCATACCATGATCCGAATGACACATGTGTATGTCAACTATGCGGACACACATGTGAACGCTACCATATTGAAAAATGCAGCAAAAGAATAAAGTCCATAAAAGACTATGCTACCCATGGCGCAGGTGCGCAAACATAGTATATTTAAATGTATTTAATGGCTGTTTAGCTGCAATAAAAGTATTATTATTAATCTTACACGTCGACCCCCAAAGGAAATATTTAGAACGACATCAAAGCAAGGCACAAAACTTAAACTACCCCGAAAAAACAAAGAAAACCTAAAACTAACTCCCCTTCCCTGGGCGCACCTCCACACATTCACACAAAACCCTCAGATCCCCTTCACAAGTAGCGCTGAATTACATAAATGAAAAAAAAACAACAAAAACTGAAGCCGAACAAGAACCACAAAGTAGAACCTAACCCAACCAAACAAGAAAAATCCCCCCTCCCAAAATTTCGGTAGAAAGAGAAATGGAAATAAAGTCGCCCAAAATTTGGCAGAAAGAGGGAAGTAGTGGTTTTTGATCGGTTCCGTAGCCTCCTCCTCCTCCCAAGATTGCGGCCGTAGATTAACTTAACCTAGCTTGTAAACCAATAAGGCTTGAACGAGGTGTCAAATTACTCGGGCTGACACCTACTTTCCTCTAGACAAATTATTTCAACCCCAAAATGAAAGGGTGAATGCTAATATGAATTTAAACTTTGTTCCACATAAAAACATGCAGAGTGCTGAATGCCGCTATGATTTAACATGTTTGTTATTTGTTTTCACGCATGCCCACTCATAGTTTTTGTAAGAGGGCGGGTTTTTAAAGATGACGGCTGTAGTGTAACCTACCTAACCCAACCCACGAGGGGTGATCAAAAAGTATTCCTAGCGGCGCTTGTCGATAGGCAAACCAATAATCAATGAGGACATGTAAGGGCTTGAGGCGATAACCCCTTTTGATTGATCCCTGTTGATTTGTCCCTTTGGACTGGTTCCTGTTGACGGGTCATTGCTGACGAGTCCCTTTGGACGGGACAGGTCATTGTTGACAGGTCATTTATGACAGATCATTGTTGACGGGTCCTTGTTGACAAGTCCCTGTTGATGGGTTCCTGTTGACAGGTCCTTTTTGACTAATTCCTTTAGACCGGTCCCTTTGGACTGTTCCCTATGGACTGGCCCATGGTCCCTAATGCTATGATGAAATGAAACGTTGTTCCACATGAAACGCATGGGAATGGCCGATTGCTACTATGAATTTGATGATGATGATGATGATAATTGTTGTTTTAAGGGGCCTTACATCTAGGTTATCGGCCCTCTACTATGAATTAACATGTTTGTTTTTTGTTTTACGCATGCGCACTTGGGGTTTTTGTAAGCGGGCGGGCTTTTGAATAATGATTTATAGATGAGTTATTTTATTAAAAATTACCAAAAGATCCAAAACTAATAGGTTTTGAATATCTCATGAACCAACAGGGCTAGGGACTTGTATGAGAGGTCGTTGGACTTGAGGTGACATTCTGTTTTTGAATGTATTATTTATTTTTGTCAAAAGGGCCTAACTGCACTTTTGTTAATATCTCGCTAACTAATAATCAGAGAGGGTCAAGTGAGGTGTCATGGGACTCAGGATGGCCAACCCTTTTCCATGACCAACGAATTAACCCAAAAGTACTAAAACAGCAACGTCATTGACCTATAATTTTATAAACTAATAATCGGAGAGGGTCAAGTGAGGTGTCATAGGACTTAGAATAGTTAACCCTTTCCCATGATCAATGAATTTACCCCCAAAATCCAAAACAGCAAGGTCATTGACCTAAGATTTTATAAACTAAGAATCGAATATCAACATGCGAGGTGTCATAGGACCTAGAATGGTCAACCCTTTCCCATGGCCAATGAATTTACCCAAAATACCCAATACATCAAGGTCATCGACCTGAGATTTTATAAACTAATAATTGGATACGAACATGTGAGATGTTAACCATGCGTGATGAAACATAGCTAGGTAGAGAAAGAATTAGTGTAGGCTACATGTATGGGGACTGACAAGTCTTTTACCATTGAAAATTGTTTTCAGATCAAACTGCAGTATAGAAAGAGTATAGGTTGCAGGTATGGGTTAATAAATGACAAACGGTGTACACAAACTCTGATTTATCGATTCAAGAATTAAGAGTAGACTATCTTTAATTGATTGGTTAAAGAGGATAGCTAAAACACAAAAATGCTCAGTGGTTACCGGGACAAGGTGGTCGCTACACACAACAAGCTTTAAATACTTGGGGCTAATAATCTATACACACACACTCGCTTGTTCTAAACTAAACTGTGTTGCTGTCAGTGCTCAGATAGTAGGCTGATGAAAAAATGCATTGCTAACAGAAATATAATCATTTCCGGTTGTCTACTGTTACCAGCTATCCATATTGTGTTGCAGTGGTAAGCACTTTTAGCTCTTGTACTGGTGGTCTTAACTCGATTTCCAGGTCTGAGGCCTAGCGTAAATAGTATACTGTAGTTTTTTAATACTTGTGCTTTTTTAAATGCAGCGGTAGATAGGTGTTATTTTGTAAAACAGTCTTACATACAGTAGTAGTAGTAGGCCTATACGTTTTTGCACTATTGCACTATTGCCATGGCCAAGCACTTCCATTAAGACGATTTCAAGAAAATTTAAATCAGCAAATGTGTGATTTACAAAACTAAACTTTCAACATGGACTAAATCATAAACGTGTCGTCAATGATATGAAAAAAATAGGAAATCCATGATTCCATATCAACACAATTTAAAAACTTAAAACTGACATTTAAAAAATGTAAATGGGAAATTGACAAATGTGTAAACAACAAAATTGAAAATTCTTGTTTTCATATCATGAAATCCAAGAACTTTAAACTGGAATACTTTTAATCACCTCTCGTGGGTTGGGTTAGGTTAGGTTACACTACAGACGCCATCTTTAAAAAGGCCGTGGGAACATAGGTGTTTACCAGCAGTCTTCGGCATAAAGTCCAACAATATCTCATACAATGCCCTAGTCTTATTGGTTCGCGAGATATTAACAAAAGTGCACTCAGGCCCTTTGTCAAAATTTGAAAAATAGATTCAATGTTGTGCAATCTATAATAGCCACCTGTTTAACTATATACTTGTTTTTGTTGACCATAAAGCCTTGAGTATCCATCATCAGTGTATGTGATATGTTTACGCCTGCATAGATCAAAACCAACTGACAACTCACTACTTGGGCTTAGAAATTACATTTACTCAAATCACATTCTAGTAAAAATCGTGCCTACTATAAACTGCACCCACTTTTCCACTTTTGCACTTACTTTTGCACTCACTTTTACACTCACTTTTGCACCCACTTTTGCACCCACTTTGAACTACTATTTCTATTATCGAGCGAAATTCATTGGAGATTATTTCATACTTGACAATTGATATGGAATTATCAGCGAATAGTTATGGTAAGCCTTATGCATACTATAAAGGTTATACGTATATTGTAAATCGAACCAATAAAAATGGAACTGTTATTTGGCGTTGTTCAAAACAACGTTCAAAACAGTGTCAAAGTGAGCTAAAAAGTAAAAATAGTGAGGTATTAAGTGTGAGTGATCATCAATGTAGTGTAACAGATAAAACATCGTTGCTGTTTAAAATAACTCTTCGAATGTTAAAACACTAGTCCGAAAAAAGATATGGTAACCCGCGTGTTGTGCAATCAATAATAGCCACCTCATTAAATATATACTTGTTTTCGTTGACCTTAAAGCCTTGAGTATCCATCACCAGTGTAGGTGACATGTTTACGCTTGCTTAGATCAAAACCAACTGATTATTCACTACCTGGGTTTAGAAATTACATTTACTCAAATCAAATTCTAGTAAAATTCATGCCCACTATAAACGGCACCCACTTTTGCACCCACATTTACATCCACTTTTGCACTCACGTTTGCACCCACTTTTGCACCCACTTTTACACCCACTTTTGCACCCTCTTTTACACCCACTTTTGCACTCCCTTTTACACTGACTTTTGCACCCACTGTTGCACCCACCTTTGCACTCACTTTAGCACCCACTTTTGCACTCACTTTTACACTGACTTTTCACCCACTTTTGCACCCACTTTTGCAATCACTTTTGCACCCACTTTTGCACCAACTTTTGCACCCATTCTTGCATCCACTCATGCACCCACTTTTGCACCCACTTTAACACTGACTTTTGCACCCACTTTTGCACCCTTTCTTGCATCCACTCTTGCACCTACTTTTGCACCCACTTTTCCTCTCACTTTAAACTATTATTTATATTATCGAGTGAACTTTGCTAGATATTAGTTCATGCTTGACAATTGACATGGAAGTATCAACAAATAGCTATGGTAAGCCATATGCATTCTATAATGGATATACATACATTCTAAAACGAACCAATAAAAATGGAACTGTTATTTGGCGTTGTTCAAAACATCGTTCAAAACAGTGTCGAGGTGAGCTGAAAAGTAAAAATAGTGATGTCTTAAGTGTGAGTGATCATCAATGTAGTGTACCAGATAAAACATCGTTGCTGTTTAAAAAAATCTCTTCCAAATGCTAAGACACTAATCCCAGAAAAAGATATTGCAGCTCAAGATAGTGCATTGTTTGTTAAAAAGCATTTATCATCTCCTCAGAAAGTCGTGTTAGGACAGTTGTCAATGTCTGAAAAACTCCCAACATTTTTATATATATATATATATTTTTAGCGCATGGTTTTTAGTGCCGGGAGTGTCCGAGGACATGTTCGGCTCGCCAGTTTTGTAGCTGCTTCGAGACGGACACCCAATGGGTGAGCTACAAGTACCGTTGGGGAGGAATGTTGGATGGAAAGGTCGAGGAGTTGGAAGGTAGCGGCTGTGGCCTATAGTTAGGGACCAACCCCGGCATTTGCCTGGAAGGAAGATGGGAAACCACAGAAGACCATCTTCAAGGTTGCCGGCGGGGGGATTCGAACCTCCTCGCCTCCCGGATGTGAGCGACTGCCAACAGTCATGCCGCAACGACCTCGGCTAACTCACGCGGTACTCCCAACATTATCAAAGGCAACACAGACTGTTCAAAATGTGGTATTGCAAAAGGATAAAAAGGACTATATTGTAATAGTGATGAGGATTATAATGATGATGATGATGATGATGATAATGATAGTGGTTATGATGATGATGATGATGATGATAATAATAATAATAATAATGGTAATGCTTTGTTTACCCCAAAAAAATCATTTGTTGAATTTGTCTACTGGAACAATCGAAGTAAGCTAATCCGGCGACTTCAGCAACTGCATGTCTATAAACAGGCTGGTTATACTGAATATGAGGAAGAACTATTCGATATAGAAAATGAGCTTCGTCGTGCCAAAATTATTATGTAATGGATCCACATAACCGCTTAAACTATTTCTTAACAATACATGTAATATTTTCTACCACTCTGCTACCATTTTGCTGTCACTTTTGCTATCACTTCAAACTGTACATATTAAATATAAAAGCCAACGCTAAATGATTTTATTATCAGAACAGTTATAACCTTTGTAGTGAGCAAATCATACTAACAAGTTAGTTGCTACTATGGAACTTACTACAACTAACAAAGGTAAACAACGTGTACTCTATAAAGGTTACTCTTATAACTATAATCGTCAAAATGTAAAAGGAATAATATTTTGTCGATGCTCAAAAGAGAGGTCAGAAAGATGTCGAGGCAATCTAAAAAGTAGAAATGGTAAGGTTTTAAGTGTGAGTGATCATCAATGTGGTGTACCAGATGAAACAGTGTTGGTGTCAACAACAAATAATCAGGACAATGCAAAAAAGCTAGTACAAGAAAAAAATGTTGCTACTCAAAATAGTGCAGTGTTAATTGAGCAACATTTAACCCCTGCTGTAAAAGTTATGTTTAATCCATCTTCCACATCTCAAGAGTCATCAACATCACAGACTATGCAAAAGGTTGTGTTGTTGTTGTTTTAAGGGGCTGAACTACAAGGTTATCTACCCTTCATATGCAAGAGAATCAGAAACGACTAAATAGTAATAGAGAAAAAAGAAATGTATTTTGAATGTAACTATTGTACAAGTACTAACATTAAAATTAAAAATATTGTATAGGTATTGTCTGTTTTTTCTTAATTGCTATCCCCACGTCCTACTATATTAATGCCATTGTTAACCATCAACAGTCTCCACCTATGTTCAGAAAGAAAGTGATCTTAAACAATACACTCTATCTATGGTTTGTGTACCGAGTATCATAATAATACAGTGTCGTCAAGCCATGTTCAGGCAATAGTAATGTTAGGTAAGGGGTTCGAACCCTTGCTTCCTTGTACAGAATTAGTTTTTACTCATCAGCAACCCATAATACTGTACTTTGAAACATGTCACATATCATTACAAAATGCCAACTGTATCGTTTTCTAAGACCCCAGCTGCTGGCTAGTGGCTAGCAGACTGTGCAACAGATAGAGTGTCACCATGTTCATCCTTAAATATTAAAAAAACATTTATTATTCTTTTTCTTATTATTGTTCATTAAGAGTAGTGTAAAGTTGTCTTTGTGACGTAACGGTTAGCATAGTTAGCTGCCACTCTAAAGCTCTTGAGTTCAATTCCAGCATTAACATAAAATTTTAAAAGTATATTAGGACTAAAACAAGTCTACTCAGTCTCGGGTGATCCAAATAAGTAGATGTGGTTTGATTCACAATTTAACGATAGAACACGACGTTGTTTTTCTTTTAATAATGATAGCCATTTGCTCATTTTTTTCATTTTCACATTTCACACATTGCCATTTGTCAATTTTCCATGTACACAATTTGAAAATGTCAGTTTATGGTTTTTGGATTTCATGATATGAAAACAAGAATTTTCCATTTTGTAGTTAACACATTTGTCAATTTCCCATTTATATTTTTTTAAATGTCAGTTTTAAGTTTTTAAATTGAGTTGATATGGAATCATGGATTTCCTATTTTTTTCATATCATTGACGACACGTTTATGATTTAGTCCATGTTGAAAGTTTAGTTTTGTAAAACACACATTTGCTGATCTAAATTTTCTTGAAATCGTCTTAATGGAAGTGCTTGGCCATGGCAATAGTGCATTCATTCTCTTTCTGTTTGTTTCAAAATACGTATAGGCCTACTACTACTACTACTACTGTAGGTAAGACTGTTTTACAAAATAACACCTATCTACCGCTGCATTTAAAAAAGCACATGTATTAAAAAACTACAGTATACTATTTACCCTAGGCCTCAGACCTGGAAATCGAGTTAAGACCACCAGTACAAGAGCTAAAAGTGCTTACCACTGCAACACAATATGGATAGCTGGTAACAGTAGACAACCGGAAATGATTATATTTCTGTTAGCAATGCATTTTTTCATCAGCCTACTATCTGAGCACTGACAGCAACACAGTTTAGTTTAGAACAAGCGAGTGTGTGTGTATAGATTATTAGCCCCAAGTATTTAAAGCTTGTTGTGTGTAGCGACCATCTTGTCCCGGTAACCACTGAGCATTTTTGTGTTTTAGCTATCCTCTTTAACCAATCAATTAAAGATAGTCTACTCTTAATTCTTGAATCGATAAATCAGAGTTTGTGTACACCGTTTGTCATTCATTAACCCATACCTGCAATCTATACTCTCTCTATACTGCAGTTTGATCTGAAAACAAGTTTCAATGGTAAAAGACTTGTCAGTCCCCATACATGTAGCCTACACTAATTCTTTCTCTACCTAGCTATGTTTCATCACGCATGGTTAACATCTCACATGTTCGTATCCGATTATTAGTTTATAAAATCTCAGGTCGATGACCTTGATGTATTGGGTATTTTGGGTAAATTCATTGGCCATGGGAAAGGGTTGACCATTCAAAGTCCTATGACACCTCGCATGTTGATATTCGATTATTAGTTTATAAAATCTTAGGTCAATGACCTTGCTGTTTTGGATTTTGGGGGTGAATTCATTGGTCATGGGAAAGGGTTAACCATTCTAAATCCTATGACACCTCACTTGACCCTCTCCGATTATTAGTTTATAAAATTATAGGTCAATGACGTTGCTGTTTTAGATCTTTTGGGTTAATTCGTTGGTCATGGAAAAGGGTTGGCCATCCTGAGTCCCATGACACCTCACTTGACCCTCTCTGATTATTAGTTAGCGAGATATTAACAAAAGTGCAGTTAGGCCCTTTTGACAAAAATAAATAATACATTCAAAAACAGAATGTCACCTCAAGTCCAACGACCTCTCATACAAGTCCCTAGCCTTATTGGTTCGTGAGATATGAGTTTTGGATCTTTTGGTAATTTATTAAAAAATAACTCATCTATAAATCATTATTCAAAAGCCCGCCCGCTTACAAAAAACCCAAGTGCGCATGCGTAAAACAAAAAACAAACATGTAAATTCATAGTAGCAATCGGCCATTCCCATGCGTTTCATGTGGAACAACGTTTAATTTCATCATAGCATTAGGGACCATGGGCCAGTCCATAGGGACCAGTCCAAAGGGACCGGTCTAAAGGGATTAGTCAAAAAGGACCTGTCAACAGGAACCTATCAACAGGGACTTGTCAACAAGGACCTGTCAACAATGACCCGTCAATAATGACCTGTCAAAATGACCTGTCAACAGGGACCCGTCCACAGGGACTCGTCCACAGGGACTCGTCAACAAGGACCCATCCACAGGGACTCGTCAACAATAACCCGCAGAAAGGGACTCATCAATGACCTGTCAACAGGAACCAGTCCAAAGGGACAAATCAACAAGGATCAATCAAAAGGCGTTATCGCCTCAAGGCCTTATATGTCCTCATTGATTATTGGTTTGCCTATCGACAAGCGCCGCTTGGAATACTTATTGATCACCCCTGTTGGGTTAGGTTAGGTTACACTACAGCCGCCATCTTTAAAAAGCCTGCCCTCTTACAAAAACTATGAGTGGGCATGCATAAAAACAAATAACAAACATGTTAAATCATAGCGGCATTCAAGACTTCATGTTTTTCGTGTGGAACAAATAACAAACATGTTAAATCATAGCGGCATTCAAGACTCTGCATGTTTTTCGTGTGGAACAATGTTTAATTTCATATAATCATTCACCCTCTCACATGTCACACTTGGAAAGCGAGATTTTTCTAAAATATTACTATTTGATCCCCTAGTAGGGGTAGGTTTCATTTTGGGGTTGAAATAAGTTGTCAGCCCGAGTAATTTGACACCTCGTTCAAGTCTCTAGCCTTCTTGGTTCACAAGCTAGGTTAAGTTAAGCTACGGCCGCCATCTTGGTAGGAGGGGAGGAGGAGGAGGCTGCGGAACCGATCAAAAACCACTACTGAGGCAGGAAGGGACAAGACAGGGGAAAGTTAGTTTCTCTCCGAGGTGGAACAAATCACACAACAATTACCCTTTTCACTATCAAGACCTAAAAATTCCGTCAGAATAAAAAGACCTGAATCCCTGACCGCAGGACACAAGAAAACGCACACAAACTTACCCTCGCAAAATCCTACTTGACATAACAATCCCTCTCGGAGAACAAACAGACCAGAAATAAATGTACCCGAATCATGGCCAATGGCCGACACCAAAATACACGGCTGAAGATAACAAAAATAACCCCTGATTCCCAAATTAAATTAATCCCGTTGAAGACCAGAAAATACCCCCAAAATAAACAATTCTTAAATTTAGAGCACGAGGTGGACTTGACGCTAACAATATGGAAAATAAACTTGGTACCTTCTTGAAAACTTCCACGCGGACAAATACCAAACATAACGCTAACCAATCACCCGGAATATGCCACGAGGCGATCACTAACCCACGTTACATAGTGAAACCAGAAGCCAGAGAAACACACACAATAAACCCCTTGAATAATCAAACAATCTTAAACCGCCACGTGCACGAGCAATTTAATTAAATATTTCCCTCATGACTTGAATTCCTAAAAGTCCAGCATAAAAGTTCAATTTCTCATAACTTCTCCAAATCAAAAGTCACTTCGGTTCAAATTATTTTCACGTACCGTCCACATCTCGGAGCATTGGAGAGGAGATCTGACCCTCACAGAGCAACCTCTTCACACAACCGTTTTCTTCAAACCCTCAGGGTCAAAGACAATGGATACAGGTTCGCGCGTCGCAACAAGCTCACTTTTGGCAGCTGCGACAGGGCTGTCACCCCCAACATTTGCCGGCAAATTTAAATTCTTATGAGTTTTCAAAGGTTGCTTCGAAAATCAGTTGGTACTATTGCCCGCCATAATAATTTCAAAATCAGTGCCAACTCGCAACAGTTACAATGTACATTGTTGCCAAAACAGACGTCAAGTTGAATTTTCAATAAATTTTGTTTTAATTTTTGAATTATAATTAACATGCCAATATCCCAAAATCCAAAATTAAACAGCAGTTCTTCACTCTTTGTCCCCACACAATCCTTCAGTGGCATACTTCTCTCGCCGTTTGATGGGGGGGGCACGGGAGATGAACGTCCAAAGTACCGATACGGTGCTATACCCTAGAATGCTCTTCCTTATTTTCTGATTTACAATAAATCCCGTTCCAAATAATCCTGTTCTTCTCTCTGGTCCACTATAAAATAAAATAAAATCTTTCTTATCAATTCTTCCACTTCCATTCAATCTTATATCTGGTGGTGCAACTAAGAATAATTAAAATGTATTCATCTCTCTCCCAATTTTTGCATCTTCCCTGGTTGTAAAATCGGTCTTACATTCCAAGTAGCCATTTTATGTCCATTTTCCTTATGCGAGTCCTTTTAACTTGCTTTGGTCGTAGTTCAAGAAATCCGTCTGGTTTATTCTGTGTTTGTTCCTTCTCAACAAGATATTTTTACAGGCTAAGTCTGATAACCTCACGCCTAACCTCTACCGGGGGACGGGGATATTGTTATCGAGGAATCCAACCTCTAGACAAGCTGCCTCCACCATGGCTTTGGAGCTTCGTCTGCCCCTCCATATCCTGAAGTGTCTCTTCCGCCTCCTCCTTCGTTGGGACTCTGACTCCTCTTCCGCACTTGGAGTCGTTGGACATCTTCTTGTGTTGCTTCTTAGTTTGGATCTTCACCTTTGACCTGTCCGGCAAGGGAGGCCCTGCCAGTAGCTATGCTACTGCTGGCATAGCCCAAAGGATCATTAGACCTCGCAAGCACTCTCACCACGTCAAAGTCTTCTAATCCTTAGAGAGTGTCAGGAGTCACCCAGAAAAATGTGGGTCGAAAGATGAAATGGATACCGTTCGTATGCGAGGTATGGGGATGGATGAGTCAACTGGACTTGGTCTTATGGGTCACAGTTGTATATCTGGGTGGGCAAGCCATTACTCCGTCCCTTTCCTCGCACACTGTTGATAGGCAAAGTAGTGGAAGGTATTGAGTTATGCCTAGAGATCTCCCGTATGAGATCTGTAAAAACTAAAGATGGAAATCATGTACTCCTTGACAGTGAAGTGATAAACTCATGTGGAATACTGTGATCTGTTCAAATTTAAGAGGGTGGAATTCTTTAAAAACATATTGCTTTGGGTCTCAGTATAGGTTGACTATACATTCATCCCAGTGTTGTCAAACCTTTCATTGCTTGAGGGCAAATTGAAACTTTTTTATGATGGCATTAGGGCCATCACTTCTATCGTGCATTTGAAGAGTAGGAAATGTATAAAAGTCTTGTGTTTGACTTTTCAAAAAATTGCATTTTAAGTTGTACTTGCTTGTTTCCTTACGGGTGGTGTAGTGGTCAAACTGTTTGTCTCTCACCAAGGTAGACTGGGTTTGATTTCCGGGCAATACATGTGATATTTTTGAAGAGAATGCCATGTCCTATGGTTTGGATTCAACGTACAAAGAGGTCCCGTGGCTCATGATCGCATGTTTCGGTGTTCAATGACAACCTCGTCAGCGTAAATTAATTAAGGGGGAGGTACACCATTCGCTAGTGTAAATTTATGAATTTTCAATATTTTATTTTTCTGAAGCCCTATGATTTAGAAAAATGAAAATTTACAGGTTTAGTATTTATAAGTTATATACTGTTAAAACATTATAAAATTAAAAAAAAAAGTTATCCATTGGTCATCAGTACACTGTAAAACTTCCTTGCGTAATTTGTGTAGTCACGCAGCGTTAACACAATAACTACCCCAATTATGTAATTATTGGATTTTTTTCTTGCTTTGTTTGTATGACCCAAGGCTACAACATACACTAGAATCTTAGACATCGCATACGAAACAATATTTATTTTCGATTATTTAAATAAGTTGAGGATTTTTTTTTTTTTTTTTTAATGTAATGGAACATGTTATGAAAGATCCTAGTACATGTTGTTGGCATGATTAAACTTCACACTCATGCAAAATAGTATTGCAGTAGCTTAAAAATAAGAGACTTATGGTGAAAACGCTGTGTAAAAAATGAAAGTTGAGAAAATGCATGATAAACATACCAAAGGGTTGTATGTCCATTAAAACTTCCCTGCTTCATACACAGTGCCCTCTTTCTGGATCAGTTTGGCCTTCTCTTCCAACCTCAGTCTCTTTTTGCATTTCCTTGCTTCTTTTGTAGTCTCCAGAACCCTTTTATTTTCCGAAAGTATGCGTTTCTCATCTTCAACTTGCAGGAACTGGAAGCAGTATGTTCCTACCACAAGCCCCAACTGCTGCAACACTTTAATTCTAGCCCTCATTCCATCATTAAAAGTCATGGTAGCATCATTAACACCAATCTGAACAGTTCTTCTTCCAGAAAACAATGTTTTAGGGCATATCTTCCAGATTTTAGGGTTCAATGACTCATTATTATTTTGTGTGTGGCCAACAACACATCTTATCAACAGTTCGGTTTTCACAAGATTCTTGAAAACAGGTTTGATTGTCTCCATAATGGCAGGGGCTAGATTATTTTTGTGCTTATATTTGTCTGCATTGCCTTGTACCACAGCCTGCTGGTAAAGACACCAAGGGTCTAGACCTTTTGGACAAAAGTAATACTGCGGGTGATCATATGTGGAAGCCTTGTGGTACCATATGGCCCAGATGGCTGTTCTCATATTATCTACAGATAAGTTATTAGCTCTAATGGCATTCCCATAATAGACAGTGAGGGTATTTATCACAGCATCAGTCAGTCTGTTTTTGCCACCGAGTGGCTTCCCATCGCTTAACTTTTTCCCTCTCATATTCTCCTTCACTTTTCTCAACTGAGGCCCCATCCTTTTCTGGACGTGGCCAACACATTCCTTTTTCACTATATTAATATCTGTCCCATATGGCTGGTCATCAGAAACAGACTTGTAGCTCTTGGTATCTCCATCCCCAATATAATTGACATACCGTAAATTGTGACTGGCTACACTTCGGCTGAAAATCATTTTCATCCCCTCCACCTCCATGCTGCCTGCACTTCCTTTGTGGTTGATGTCACAGACCTCTTCATGTACTTCCCACCACTCTCGATAAGCTAGGGTGCCAGTCTTGCCTTTCCACTGCAAGATAATGACAGAATCTCTATATCTATCACTTTTCCAGTTTTTGCACCTATAACAGTGCACACACCATGTAGTGAACTGTGACCCCTCGTTAACCATGTGCCATCACAGCTTACAAATACATCCCTACTGCCTGTAAGACTTGCTTCCCCTTCAGCAGCCTTACTTAGAGATTCTTTAGCTACTTGGTTGGTAGCAGCCAGAATCCTCTGGTACACCAGCAAGTAAGTGGATTTCTTTACAGGTGGTGGTAAATTCATTATGCCACAAAACATACCTAATCCTGCTAAACCTTGCCCTGAACACCTCATAGCATATATTACACGCCTGTTTATGGAGTAAACATCGTTGTTTGTTCCTAATTTATGGCATCTGTCAAAGGAACCAATTACACCACATTTCTGGCACACTATTGTTACATTACAACCTAAACCTACTATTGTATGTATACTGAGTTTCACATTTCCCCCACATACACACCGAAGGCACTTTTCCAACTGTTCTAACTGCTGCTATTGCCACAGTCTTTGGGAAACTTCTCGGCTGAGGCACTTTTTAGGTTAGGTGAATCATGAATGATAGCATTTGCAGTTGTATGCCTATTTCCACGGAAATTCACTTTCTTAGGCCTATATACTGCTTTTCGTTTACCCATTTCGAAGTTATGAACACAGCCACTTGCAAAAACTGTACTGAAACACAGGTGAACAATTTTTTTCTTTCTCACAAGTTAACATGTGCTCTGTTACTGCGGAAACTAAGTTATATTGGTAAACAAAAGCATCACGTGACTTCCTGTTCCTGAGATGCAAAGAGAAATGTACTACGGAGCATGCCTGAGAGAGATTTAGAAGCACCAGTCTTCAATAGGAGGGAAGTAATACAATCCAAGGCGGCGCTGAGACGTGGGCGTGACAGTGCAACTGACACCTATTTATATTTTACGTTATATCTCCAAAACTATTAAAGATTCCTTAAAAAATATTTCTTTATTGGAAAGAGCAAAGTCTATTAATCATTATAAGATCTGAAAAAGAATTGCAATTTTTTGACCTTAAAAGGTGTACCGTACCTCCCCCCTCAAAATAAACTCAAAACTAAGTTTACAAAATAAAAGAGAAAATAGATATCCTTACAAAACACTATTAGAAATTTAAATAAAAAGAAAGCTCACAAAAAGAATTAAAACCATATGAATAAATGAGAATCGAATGAATATAAGTGTACCTTGAAGGACTGCTTGTTAATATATATGGTTCGATTATAGTGAATCAGACATCGCTGCTATGTGATGTATCTTCCAGTTATATCACGATCAACTTCAGTGTGGTTTAATATTATCGGACGTAAATCAACCTTAATGAATACTGCAGCCTGTATCACATTGATGTGGCCTAACCTTAACATTTTCAGCAGAAACATACTTGTCAGTTATGATGTGCTACGATGGTGGTAATATATAGGTGAAAGATGTATCATTTTGATGGTATACAATTATACAACCTTCAAATAGACCAGAAGACTCCTACTAGTTGGATCGTTTGACGTTAGCTGTCCAAGTTGGTAATGCAGTAAATAATCTTAATCCAAACTGATCTAGTCTACTATATATTTGTCAAATACCACTCCCTCACTCACTCACTCATTCATTCATCACGAAATCTCAGAAACCACCTAACGGATTGGAATGAAATTTGGTATGCAGCTTCCTCAAGGGTCGTAGGTGCTCGCTAAGAAAGGATTTCAAAACATTCACTCGGGATCATGGTCAAACCGCGAAAACCGCGATTATATGAGGCAATGCGGGCTGCATAACGTCGCCCCTACCAGTGTTCTGGTGCGTTGCAGGCAGTGAGCTTACTGTCATAACGTGCACGTCATTGTTGTCTGCGCTCCCGACCTTTACCCACTCTCTCTGATAAAACAGTACTTCTATGTAATTTCTGTTTGTACTTTATACATTCACCATCACTTTATAATCATCATATTGCATTATCTATTAGCCTTTAGTTGAAGTAACTGTAGTTATAATGAATAGTAGACTTTGGTAAAAGAAAATTACCTCTACCAACGTTAATTTTGTTACGTTAGGCTAGGTCTGTTCCATTTATCAGGTTTTTAAGTAGAGATTTGTTTTATTACGTTAGGAGAAGATGGCTAATGCATTAATATCCCTCAACGTCACAACAGCACTCAAGCTCTATTGAAGAAGACCGTGTCTGCCGCTAACGTTTACAGCATCAACAACTGGAACGCTTTGGACTTCCGTCGCCTTCTCGAGAACAAGACTCCGTTGTTGTTCACCGAGAATATGTCAGTGAATATCTTACGACACAATTAAGTTGTCCAAAGTGGTTTCTGATAATGTTCCAAAATTGAACAACGAGCAGAGCAGATATTGGCCTATGACGAAATAGTTCGAAGTGTTTTTTCAGAATGTGGTCAGCTCTTTTTTCTGGATGCACCAGGCGGAACTGGCAAAACCTTCCTCATTAATCTCCTGCTGAGTACATTTAGAAGTCGATAGAACATTACCATCGCAGTCGCCTCCTCGGGTATTGCAGCATCTCTACAGGATGGTGGAAGAACAGCACTTTCTGCCTTCAAGCTCCCTCTTAACCTCAGTCACGCTGCATCTGCCCTTTGTAACATCTCTAAGCAAAGTGGAACAGCTCGCGTGCTGAGAGAGACAAAACTCATTATTTGGATGAATGCACGATGGTGCACAAAGGAGTAGTCGAGGCATTAGACAGAACACTTAGGGACATTACGGGTATCAACCAACTTATGGGTTGAGTCACAAACTACTTGCCGGTGACTTTAGACAGACCCTCCCTGTTATACCCCGTGGAACACGGACTGACGAAGTAAATGCCTGTCTAAAACCGTCTTACATATGGCCCAAAGTCACATCAATTCCCTTGACTGTCTACATGCGCGTACACCTCCATGGTGAGTTTATGGCTGAGGAGTTTTCCCGTCTCCTTCTAAGCATTGGCGATGGAAAATGACGGAAAATAATTATTCCAGTTCAACTGTGCGAAGTTGTTGACAGTTTAGAGAATTTGATCGAAAAGATCTGTCCCCAAGTGTTTGTAAATTCCAACCTTGATAATTCATGGATGGAAGAAAGAGCTATTCTTACCCCATCAAATGACTCTGCTGATAGTATAAATATCGCCCTCCTTACGAAGTTATCAGCAACAAAATGGTATACGAATCAGTAGACTCAGTTGTAGAGGTTGAAGATGCAGTACATTATCCTGTGGAATCCCGGAATACCGCCTCATGTCCTGATTCTCAAGGTTGGTGCTCCTGTCATGTTATTGCGCAAGCTAAACTCTGCAATGGAACCAGGCTGCAGGTTAAAGCACTGCATAAATTTGTGATTGAAGCAACCATATTTACAAGTGTTAGCCAAGGCGAAACTGTCTTCATACCCCGTATTCCTCTAATCCCATCAGACTGCCATTTTGAATTCAAACGTCTGCAGTTTCCTTTGAAAGTCTGCTACGCCATGATAATTAACAAGGCTCAGGGGCAGAGTTTAAAAGTAGCTGGTGTGGATCTGAGAAGTGACTCTTTCGCACATGGTCAATTGTACGTGGCATGCTCCAGAGTCAGTTCTTCTGGTGGCTTAGTCATTCTGTAGCCTGAGAGAAAAACCAGAAATGTAGTTTACCGAGAAGTCCTTATGCGTTAAAAACACTCTCGATAGAGAAGACGCGGGTAACAGCTAGTATTTTATATGTGTAAGACGTATGAAACGATTTGGATATTGCCAAAATATTATGTTTGGATACTTTGAGAAATAAAATATCCTACATTCATTAAACAGTGGGCAACAAATTAGAATATGCAAATGTAATAAATTGTGACAATAACAAAGATGCAAAGTGAATACAAGAAGCGTTTGAAATAACTATCTAAGATGCCGTTTGGAAGCAAAAATTATAAAGATAAAACCGTATTAAGTAAGAATTCAGACTTTCACGACCGGCGTTGAAATAGGAAATAGGACAAAATGTCCTTAGAATACGGCCTATAAGCCCGCGAAACAGAGATTCCTATAAAACCGTATATTTTGGGTTATCATGGTAATCGTTGTAGCGCTGTTACATGATCAAATGTGAATAAGGCAACACTGCAAAATGGGCTTCAAAGCTCTCTTTATTCATGGAAAGTGCAATTTACCTGTTTGACACATCTTGCAGCTTGTTAACAATATCGTAGAATTATTTGTAAATGTAATTGTTTAGTAAATTAACCAGTTATTTAACACACAGATTGCATATAAACTTCAATATGCGGTATTACTCACTTGACACACCTTAAAATAACGCGAGTCAATGTGCACATTTTTCTGACACAAGTCTCTGAATGTTCAATTCAGGATCTGTCAGGAAAATGAGGCCTGATCTTAGTGAATCACTTTCAGTGGAGTTTCTCACTTTTTACTTAATGACTTTCAAAGGCTGAAATAGCACTGTCACACACATGCAATGGAAGTTAGTTATTGTTGTTTTAAAGGGTGGAACTACGATTGTTACCAAAGGATACAGGATATTTATTTTACGAATGTGCTAGTTAGCTTTTAAGAAATTTCAATACGAAAATTTGAAGAAAAAAAAAAGGTCTTGTTAGCTCTTATCAGTTTCGATTCAAGGCTGCATAGTTCAATATTCCCATAAATGTGAGTTGAAAAATTTGAATTAACAAAACAACAAATGAAGCCGCGCAACGAATAAGGGACTCCGCGCCATTTTTTTTTTTTTTTAGTTTTGTTTAAAGTACGTTTTTGTTGTTTGAAAGCGCGCTATTGCATGGATTTCGTCCAACTTTTATATGAGTGGTCCCTACAATCATATAAGCATTGTAGTTTACTTGTGTGGGGCTTCAGTGATCACTGAACATAGATATAAGCATTTTTTTAGCGTACTTTTCACATTTTGCAAAAATGAGGAAAAAGTAGACTTATCAGATCGATCCCGGAAAATGTGTGTGTGTCTGTCTGTCTGTCCTTCTGTCTGTCTGGCTGGCTGTGTGTGTGTCCCCCCTCCCCCTATCAACTCATAAACGGCTGCAGCAGTCGAAATCAAATTTAGTATGAGTAAAGATGTATACCGGAACATCTCAAGCCCATATTTGAAAATGATGTCTGTGCTACCAACTGCTGAAAAAAAACGCACTAAAAATTTGAGCTCCATGTTGGATATCATGGAAGGTATGCATGGGAGCTATTCCAAAATTGGCACACATGTAGATAATACTATTTCAGTTTAATTTCCAGGAGGCCATACATGACAGTGTTGCCATAATAATTTTAAGCCATCTGATAGGTCCGATTTTTAAATGCATATAACTTCTACACTATTAATTGGATTTCAACCAAATTTTGTATGTAATATGTGTACATAAACAGATATGAATATAAGTATTCTTAAGAGCAATCAGGGCTGCCACCTGTTAATAAATGCTGTCTATATTTCTTTACCGTAATATCAATATATCAGAAAGTATGCTCTATACTTTGCACACGTCTAGCACCTGACACTATAGATTAATAAGTCAGTGCTGCCGACATGATTCTATGTTTGCTGATAATTTTAAAATACTTCTATACTAACAAATGCATTTCATCCAAAATTGGCAACAAGATATCATAATATTTCCGATTATTACTAACCAGCACACGCATGACATTGTTGCCAACATGCTTTTACGCGTGCTGATAGATCCAATGTCTAACTGCATGGAACGTCCATTGGACTTCAACCAAATGTTGTATTCTGTACCTTAAAAGATGGAACTAAGACTATATTCAGTCACCAGGGCTGCCAACTCTAGTGCTCTATTAGGCTACATTATACCAGGAATATTTCGAACTAATTAGACATTTCGATATTACCAACTTAATTTCGTCATTATTCTAGATAGGTTCATATACTGTAGAATAATCATTGGCATGAAAAGTACGCTCTTTAGATCGTCACGGAACTTCTTGTTGTCTATAAAAAGGGAAGAAGGGCCCCCGTAACAGGTTTTGTTGTCTCAGAGCCCACTCGCTGGAGTCCTTATTCCACTGAACGGAAGGTAATAGCTATATTAATACACACACTGATCTTTGTTGTTTGTTGTAGTTGTTGATTGTTTTAGAGGCTTTGCGTCATTGCGGTCATGTAGCCCCGTGTATTGGGGTATGTGTCACTGTGATGTCTGTACTAGTGTGTGTATCTGCAACTGAGGTACGATCTGGGTAGGAAGCGGCCGAGGCCTTATGTTAGGTACCATTCTAGCATTTTCCTGGAGTAGGAGAGGGAAATCACGGAAAATCACGTCCAGGATGACTGAGATGGGAATTGAACCCGTCTCTTCTCAATTCTGCCTCAGGATATTGAGGGTACTCCGTTTCAGCCCTCACACCAGAATTAAATTTCTTGACAGAGCCGGAAATCGGACTCGGACTTCCACGGTGACAGCCAAGAATGCTAGCCAAAATGGAATGAGTCGGACAAAACACTGCTTGGATGGTTCCTCAGTTTAGGAGCTGCGACAACGCGGTCATGTTGCCCCGTGTACTTTGGGTGTGTGTAGAATCTGTCTGATAACCGGCGTTAATTGTGATGGCTGTATTGGTACTGCAGACGATCAATTTCATGTAGTTCCTACTTTTGCCACCAAATGCTACCGCCAACGACACCTAGCCCCGAGCTTGGCAATTAGATGCCACTGCAACCGGCACCTGGCTACGAAGGTTGGAACTACAGAGCGTTTATCAAAACTAACCTACAAATTTGGAAGGCATACTGAGGGAATTTTATCGCTCTTAATAATCCGACGACTTCGACCGGGTTCGAACCCGCAATCTTGGGCATAGAAGCTCAGCATGCTACCAAGGGGTGCGGAGGGGGCGCTCAAGTTACTCTAGGTTAACAACTAAAATGTAGTTCTATTCCTTTTCCAGACCTATTGTAACAATCTTATAGTGTTTTTTCTCTTTTGGGTGGGAAGAAACACAATCATATTACTGACATGATTTAGGAAGAGTGATGATTGACAAAGTTAATTTGGAAACAGTGAGTCATTTGTACATCAGATAACGAGCTAGGGGGGATTTCAACGGGTTATCACATTCAAATGACGTCTTCCTTATAAGCGTGGCGATAACGAAACCGATGACAACACCGAATGATGTGAAAAGGTACATCTTGCAGAGGGTCTCATTCACACGTCCACATACAGAACGTTACTGGGCTGCAAACACAGTCTTGGATCTCTAAAAGAACATGCGTTTCGAATATTTTAAAATATTCTCTCGATTATTCTCCCACAACATTGAGAGTGCCCTGAAAGGTGAGGAGGTGATGGATGCTTGTGCACTAGCACCTTTTAGCACCCCTTGGCTACCTGCGTCCATGCGCTCCAACTCTCATACCAGCATTAAAGATCCTCCATCGTAGAGCAGATGATCGAACCAGGAACCTTCGGTGCAGGTCTCAAAGAACTGAGGATATTACACTAAATTTATATAAATTAGGACGTCATGGGACAAGGTTGTACGATGGTGTCTTCCCTCTGAAAATTTTAGTATTTCCGGATTCTTCCTTAAGGCAAAGGGGACATCGATTATCGTAGAATCTATCATAATAAGACATTACGTGCCACTTATTCTCTACAGTAGCTGTGAGTGGTTTAGGGGTAAGTGTAGTATTTGCCCTTTTTTTAGAAGGCTTGGGTTAGATCCCCGGTTTTGCCATGGAGAATTTAAATCCTGGTATAAGTGTTGGAACAAAGTACACTTAAAATTGTGAGCATTACCGAGGAGTAGTTTCCAGGTACCTCCCTTGTCTATCCTCAAAATGGTCGTCCGTACTTTCCCATTTCTACTCCAAACAAATATCGGGATGATAGCCTACCCAACATGCCAAATTCACATTCCTACAAATTCTAGCCCCGCAAACACGTACACACCCTAGCTATCACCACTATAACGCAGGTTATAAGACAGCTCACACACTCAACTACACGGGGATGATGACAACGATGCCCCCAAGTCCCCAAATAAAAAAACTTAATCTCTACATTATTAACAGGGATATATTCAAATGTCTCATTCCCAAAATTGAGACTTAATAATTCTGACATCCAGACACCCAGGTGAAAACACAGAGGCCCTTTTTCCACTCACCTATTTTGGTTGTATTTTTCCTGGTATTTTACGACCATGACGATTTTAATTTGCTTCCTCAGCATTTTTCAACATCCTTCTATTGCAATCCTTCCACTTTTGCATGTTCCGTTTACGTCTACAGCCGATATTGTCACGTTTGCTAGCTGACGGAGAGATTTCCAACTTCCTGACGTCATCCGTCTTGGAATACCAGGGCCCTTCTTCCACGCACGTGACATTTCAATTGCAAATATCTACCCATAGGTGGCACTTGTGTGCCAGATTGGCACGTCATTTCATGCTACATGTGACCAGGTACCTTATTCCAGGATAATCTCAAAACAGACCGAGGTGGCGCGGAGTCCCTTATTCGTTGCGCGGGTTCAAATCTTCAGTTTCAAAGCTGTACACGGGTGATATGCTTGGATTCAAGCTGGACACTGATTCTACCCCTATCCGCCACTCCCTCCTTCTCACCCTCAATATAGTTCTCACAAATTCCTTGTTAACAACCGGTGACTCGAACGTCACACAGTAGGCCTTCCACGCGCAGACAATAACCATATTTATCACTGTTCGCTGCTGACCATTAGCTGATGGTTCTTGACCAATAGCATGCTTCCTCTCCGTGGAGTCTAGAGTCCGGCTCGCTTGTCAAGTCTCCAGTGTTGCACAGTTGCATGCAGTGCTGTCAGGTTTCACAGCTTGCTCTCAATGGCTAAGGTGGAGAGTCAAAAACGCTGTGCCTCGAGATGGGAAACTCCTGACTCCAAGCAGACATCTAATATAAACATGGCCGCCCAGCTAGGTTTCGAAAGCGAGCTGTTCGTTAATGAGGAAAATTAGAGGACTATATATCGCCACCTTATTATAAAAATAAACCAGTTTAGACTTGGATTGTATTGTTTGTGCATGTGGCAGTTAATTCTTCGATTTTATTCACTATGAGTGCTGACAATAGAGTAATTTCATAAGTCCAATGTTTTCTACATAGGTCTGAGTCCCGTCCATCTTGAATTGCCGAGAGACTGCTGTATGTACACACATCAAAAATATAGTTTTGCATATTGCTGGGCAAGAGTCGTAGTGGTCTCAAATCCATTAGTCGTTCTTGCGAACGTGTATATCGGCTGTGTACACTCACTCGTGTCTGAGAATAAATCTGAGCGAGTGTGGAGACGACCCGGTGGACGTACGCACAACCAGTACATCCGTGACCGGTACCAACAGGGAGGAGATGGTGCAATACTTAAAGTGGCATCATGTATGGTCGCCGAACCCCTCTTGTGCACATCCCGGGGCGTATGACAGGCATACGTTACAGGGATACCATCCTGGTACTTGTAGTGAAAGGCTATGCTGACAATCTCGGCCCAAATTTCACTTTCGTGATCGATAACGCTCGCCCGCACATTGGCAATGCCTTTATTAAGGAGAATGGTATTCAGAGAATGGAAAGGCCTGCCTATGCTCCTGATCTCAATTGTGTGGAGCAGGTGTGGACACTGCTTAATAAATAAGTCCGTCCCCACTGTTCTCCATGGCAATTTGCAAAACCTTTTTTGATGTGTGTATTTTAATCACACCTAATAAATTTTCAGGTTATTTTACACATGACCCAGTAATTGGGACTACATTGTGAAATGTTGTAATATCAATTGTCAATAAGGAAGCAATGAAAAATGGCTTCAAAGCTCTCTAAACTCTATTAAAACAACACCTCAGGGCTCATAATTGATCACAACATTGTTTCAGATCATGAAACTCTCCGCTCTGCCTCGTAAGAAACGACTATGGCCATTTCCTATTAATTTTAATTTTGTATTGAAGTGTGAAATCAATTCAATAAAGGCTGGCTAGTGGTGAGTGACAAGTGGCAGCAGCTGTTGGTACTGTTGTATTGTACAGTTGGTATCACCTTGAATTAAGTGGGGGACTACACCTTAAACCATGAACAATCTGGAATATTACGGTACACATTTTTGCTCTCAGGAACTGAATATGTATTTACAAGGGAATATCTGCCTGGCATCTGGGACACCATAAAGATACAGAATAATATACATTTTAGGCTCTAGTCATACATTATGTTACACCATATAAATCCATATAAATGATGTTGTTGTTGCTTGTTTTAGAATTATGGCATGTAAAAGAACCTCCCATTGCAATCGGAAGTGTGTAGCAAAATTAGTAGGTTATATTTAGCCGGTTATAAAACGCTCTATTAACTTCCGACGTTCGCCGCCAGGTGTCAGTGACAGTGGTGTCTGATAACTAAAGTTGGAACTACTTGTAATTGAACATTCATTCTTCTTGATCCATTTCATCTCTCATTAACTCCTCTCGTGAGATTTGCATCAGGAAGGGCATCTGTCCGTAGAAACTATCAGCCACGTGGAATTTCATCTCATCTCATCCCCAACCCTGTTGGAAAACGGGATTAATAAGGGGTAGACATAGATATAAATGATGTTGTTGTTGGTTATATTAGGGATGGCGTCATCGCAGTCATACAAGCCCATGTGTGATTGTGTGGAATTTGTGTGATAACCTGTTTTATTGTGATGGCTGTACTGGTGTGTGTATTTGTAAATTGGGGATAGAATTGGGAAGGAGGCGGCTGTGGCCTCAAGTTAAGAACCAACCCATCATATGCCAGCAGTAGAAGTGGGTAAACCACGGAAAACCACTTCCAGGATGGCTGAGCTAGGAATCGAACCCTCCTCTTCTCAGTTTTGCTTCACAATGCTGAGTATACCCCGTTCCAGCCTTCAGAGCAGAATTAAATTTCTTGGCAGAACCGAGAATTGAACTCGGGCCTCTGCAGTGACAGCTGAGACTACCAGTCACTATGCCACGAGGCTCAATACAATGTCTATTAATGCTTTACCCTGATGGAAGACATTCTTCAGAGTTGCCTTAGTAAACGAAATTTAAATGCTTTTCATTTGGTCAACATGCTTGCACCCAATTGTTATAAGTGTTATTTCCTAAACCTGTAAATATTGTGGGTTGCATTTCATAATTATACAGTAAAACTTGATCCAAGCGGAAACTTGTCCAAAGTGAATGTTATTTACGTTGTATAAAGCGGAATCTGTTCAACGCAGAAACGGAAAGAAATTATGAATATAATTGTTCAAACCTAATTGTTTAAATTAAATGAAATACCAATGGGGACTTAACCATTTTATTACGCCTTATGTCAATAAATTGAATTAATATACTGAACATGAATTGATTATACTTCTAGTTTCGGCCACATCATGGCCATCCTCAGTAATTATTGTCTAAAAAAACTATCATAATCGCAAGCAAAGTTTGAATATATATCTGTCAAAGCTCGCAATTTTAAGTAATAAAGTTGTTCATATCACTACGCATCAATGCTAACCAAGCATTTAGCTTAAAAACATCTTTGATTGTGAATCACTCAGTCTGTAATTGTGAAATTAAAACGAAACTTAGTAAGAAAGAAGTATCATAGAGAAGACGATACTGAGATGGGCGCAGGGCTCTAGGAATAGATAGGGCAAGGAATGTTTTCAATAAGGAACGAGGCAAATACGGTCATCCTCATGTCCTGCATTATACGTTTTAGTAGTTTCCTTATTTTCAATCATTACTTGTTGTTGCTTCATTTTAGGGGCTTGGACATCGCGGTCATTTAGCCCCGTGTTCTTGGCGTGTGTTTGTAAATTTGTATGATAACCTGTGGTAGTGTGATGGCTGTATTAATGAGTTTAATTAAAGTGAGGATTTTGAGGGAGTTGGCCGTGGCCTTAAATAAGGAACCTTCCCGTCATTCTCCTGGAGTGGAAGTGGGAAACCGCGGATAACCACTTCCAGGATGGCTGAGGTGGTAATCGTACACACCTCTTCTCAGAATAGCTTCACGTGACTGAGTGGGCCCTGCTCCAACCCTCAGACCAGAAATAAATATCTTTGCACAGCTGGTAATCGAACACGGACCTCAGAGATGACAACCATGAATACTAACCACTGTGCCACGTGCCACCAAAAACTAAGTTTTGCAGTTGTTATCGATAAATTTGGTCATGTATTTATGAGTGTTAATTTGTCTGATAACCTGTGTTTGTGTGGTGTCTCTAGTAGTTTTCCTAGGAGTATTTATTATGGTCTGGAAAAGATCGATCAGATGCAAGACTTGAGGTATTTTACCATTCCAGCACTTGCCTAGACGGAGAGTTTGAAGAATCCAGCAATGACCACACCCAGAATGGCCACTGTCAGTGCGAGAATTCAAAACTTGATTCTCTTAGATTGCATTCCTTAGTTGTCTACGTTAAGAAACGATGATAGTAGTTATAATAATAATTATATATATATATCTACCTTTTATTATTCCCATTTTAACGGGGTCGGGGATGGGACGCAATGAATTTTTTCTTCCTTGTGGAGAGTGATTTAACGGCCAGGTGCCCTTACTGACGATAACATCATGAGAGGAGTTAATAAGATACTAAATGAGTGAAGCAGAATGAAACTACTGTCGACCAAAGTATTATGTGCACTCGAGTTTGAAGGTTGTTTGTGAAGTAACCAATAGACCTACATAAAATCCAATCACATCATCATTTTCGTCGTTCTATTTTACGTTAGTTCATGTTGGATTGAAATCTTCTATTTATATTTTAATATTTGTTATCGCAGTTGGAACACAAAAAGTGCACGTTTTTAAGCGTGTTTCAACCATGCGTCACATTTAAGAATTATTATCTCAAAAACGCGTCATTAGATCGAATCCAAATTTTAACACAATATACATTGGAATGTTGTATAACTTGTTTATTAATTTCAAAATTGTGTGTGTACAAGAAACAAAGTTGTTATCATTTTTGTAAGGTAACTTTTTCTTGGCTCGGGGTGGTTGGAAAATGTAGTTCTTGGTTGCGTTGTAATCGTTATACATCAAAAAGTTATGCTGTATGACTGTGAAATACGTAAATTAATTCACTTATTTAATATTGGTTTGTATTTGTACGAGTAAATAACACATGGTTCGCCAGCTAGCCGCTTCGGGAAAAACTGTACAGCGTTGCCGATATGGTGCCCACACGCATCATGGCACGTCTCGCTCGGAAGTGATGGGCTCCATCTCAGCAACGCTGTACAGCTTTTCCCGGAGCGGCTAGCTGGTGAACCATGTGTTATTTCCTCTTACAAATACAAACCGATATAAAATAAGTGAATTAATTTACGTATTTCACAGTCATAAAGCATAACTTTTTGATGTATAACGATTACAACGCAACCAAGAACCACATTTTCCAACCACCCCGAGCCGAGAAAAAGTTACCATACAACAATGATAACAACTTTGTTTCTTGGACACACAAAATTGTGAAATTAATAAACCAGTTAAACAACATTCCATTGTATATTGTGTTAAAATTTGGATTCGATCTGATGAAGCGCTTTTGAGATAATAATTCTTAAATGTGACGCATGGTTGAAACACGCTTAAAAACGTGCACTTTTTGCGTTCCAACTGCGATAAAAAATATTAAAATATAAATTTAAAAATCCAAACCTAATGAAATAACGTAAAATAGAACGACGAAAATGTTGATGGTATTGGATTTTATGTAGGTCTATTGGTTACTTCACAAACAACCTTCAAACTCGAGTACACATAATACTCTGGTCGACAGTAGGCAAGGATTTGGAAGGAAGCGGCCGTAACCTATTAAAAGGTGTCGTCCTGGCATTTGCTTCGAGTTGAAGATGGGAAAACAAGGAGAACGGTTCGCTCGCACGTCTATCAAAGTCTGCAAAAATCTGGGCCCCAGCGATAATAATAGTAATAACAATATCCCAGCCACAGGCTACCCAATAACGTTCGGTTTCACTGCATCGAAATTGGAGAGTAGATTGCCTCGCTCAAAAGATTTACAACAGGTAGCGTCAGCTTACGATGATAATAATAATAATACCGTAATAATAATAATAAGTCGCAGATACTATACTGTTGTTGTGACTGCGAACCTCCCAGGTTCTGAACCCAGGACTTGAGTTCGGTACGAACCTCATTTAAGATTATTATTTTTTGGTGATAGATGTACATAAGGAAGTCATGTTTATTAGTCTCAGGGGAATGAGCCAGATGCTCATGACAGGAAATGTACTCAGACTTTGGTGTTATTGACTAATTCAAGAATCTAGTCTATAGTGCACTATGCACTATTTGAACAAATGAAACAGAATAACAAGCGGGTTCAATTAGTTGGACTTGCAGTCATGTGAAGGTTAGTATATGAAGCCACCACTAGCTTGGCTGGCAGCACCTACTGAGTGGTCGAATTGGAAATAACCACAAACACTCAGAAGAGGGAGAGATGGACTCTGGTCATCTCTTGTTGGATATAATGACATCAAAGATGGCGCATTGGAGCTCTTAGCCTCTAGCCATCGCCTTGAACGTGTGTTAGAGTTCAGTCTCGTGGGGACATGCCAGACTTCGTGTAGAAGTAAGACTTAGTAGAGCTGACTAAGCTGCGTAAACTTCCGTCAGTATATTCAAAGTAACTGTAAATACTGTACATACAACGACTGCTATATTCAATTAAAACAGTAGTTTTTTACGGGGAAGTAACATCATCCATCCGGCGAGTTCCTGGACTACCCAACAATCCAAACTCCCTGTCTAGTAACCACTCGGGTTGTGAATAACAAAACAAATGCTGTCAACCTGCCAGACCGTCTGACAGGACAGGTAAGGTCACGACAATACAAAAAGGAAGATAAATCTTTACGGTCACCTTCTCAGAGTGAACTGTAACAGATTGACCAAACAAATCTTTGATTTCTTCCATATGCGCAAAACAAATCCCACATGGATTAAGGAAAATAAAAAAGACCCAGTAGAATAATTAAAAATTACAGAAAATTCGCTACTCCATCGAAAGGCTAAAGTAGTTACTAAGGACAAAAATATAAGGTTCCAGAACAAATATACTCTACAATCCGAACCCCAGCATCTCGGGAGAAGAGAGGAAAGGAAGATCAGATAGAATTAATGATACTGGGCACAAAGGAAAGAACAACACCCAGATAAATTATTGATCAAACGCACCGCAAGCAGGGTGAAAAGAAATTATAATAGGCTAATAATAATAATCTCTACAGATTATTTCCCATTTTATAGGACCGGAGACATGGTGAGGAGAAACATATCAAGGGGGCTGATAGTGGGGTATGAACCATTGCCCCTGCACGTTTAACGCGCGTAACCTTTCAGCACTATAATGACAATAATATTTCTAATAGTATTTTGAACAGTCTGAATGGAAGAAAATATTTTGTATTTTTAATTGTATTTTAAATAGTTAGCCTGTAGGTTAGTGCTCTATATATTAGCCACCTATTATAAGGACGATTTATATTGTCAATGAAGCTGATGGTTGAATCTTTCAGCCATTTACCAACAAATTAACTTTTGGGAATGTTAATATTAGCCCACTGGAAACCAAATATTATCTCTTTATCTCCTTGACCTAAAGAACTTGAAATATATTTTTAAAATGAAAACGATTAGGCCTAATAATAAAAACCCAGCAATACTTCTAGGTTTGTGCCGTGTCTTGAGTGGGGTTTCGCCTAGGACACCAAGCTTCCACATCAGCGGGCTCTTGGTGTCCCCGCCCGGACTCCCACAGGAGTAGTGAACTGCGCGCTACCTCCCTTTATATAAAGTGCAATTGCACCACTTTACTGCGAGAACTCAAAGCTCAAGAAGCCTTAACCTCCCTCCTCCCTTTATATAAAGTGCAACTGCACCACTTGACTGCGATAATTAAAAGCTCAAGCAGCCTTAACCTCCCTATGAAGCGCGCAGTTCGCTACTCCTAAGGGGATCCGGACCGGGACACCAAGAGCCCGCTGATGAGCCAGCTTGGAGTCCTAGGCGAAACCCCACACAGACACGGCACAAACCTAGAAGAATTGCTGAGTTTTAATTCACTGGCCGTGAAAGCCAATATACCATCTAATAATAAAAAAAAATGGTAGGCCTAATTAATAGTTTAAAATAAATAAGCTTATAAAAATTAGAATTATAATACCTTTATATTCTAAATTTTAGAACATTAAAATGTTAAAGAATATAGAAATTAAAATCAATAATTAAAATTAGGACGAAACAATTAAAACTCAGAAGTTAAAAAGATGATAATAAAATTAGAATTTGAAAATAAAGAAGCTTATAAAAATTAAAATTATATTCTTTTATAATCGTAATTTTAAGACCATTAAAATTCTAATGAAAACAAAAAATAAAATTAATTATAATTAATAATAGGGTTAAACAATTAACATTAAATTAAAATAAATACAAATAAAATATCATCAGTAATACGCTGCCCTATAAAGCATTAAAATACTATTTTGTATTTTTCGGAAATTCATTTGTGTAGGCCTATTTGTATCTTGTATACATCATACTTCTTTGTGAGAATTGTTTATTTTGTATGTAAAATACTATTTGGGAGTATTTTTCCCCAACTCTGTGAATCCTGAATTAGTGTGTGTACTTGTAATTGAGGTAGGATTAGGGAAGGAAGTGGCCGTGGCCTACAGTTGGGTACTATGCCAGCATGGGCATTGAGTAGGAGTGGGAAACGACGGATGGCTGAGTTCTGCCTCACTATCCCTCCGATCCAAATTTAATGTCTTGTGGCAGAGCCGGGAATTGAACCCAAGCCTTCGTAGTGAAATCCAAAAGCTAGCCACTACGCAACGAGGCGGTCAGGTAACTTTCTAGTTTGGTGATCAATTTAACAGCACGGTATCCATTGTTCTGGATACCGGTATGGTTGGGCATCTTATGTTCCAAATCCCTGTTCCTTAAGGGGAATTAAAGATAAGGTCTAGGTAGGCCTAATTGGGGCAAACGGATTTAAGCAGGGGCGGTTCTAGGCATAGTGACACCGTGCCATGGCACTGCCCTCTAAGAGAAAATAAATTATTCATAGTCCTGAAAGAATAATTTCGAACGCCTACGTTTAATACCGGTATACCATACCAAATCATTTTAATATGCAGTAATCAATATTTTATTAACACAACTCAACATCGCATCCAAAGACATTCCAAAGACACTACACTCAAAGATAACAAAACCAAAACTATGTAAATCAAAACATTGTCTATTTTCTAAATCAAAACACTGTCTATTTTCTACAGGAAGTAGATTGCTCGAAAGAGCTTTAGTTCACTTTCTCCACATTCTCCCACCTTGCAAAAGGTAGTTTTGCAACACACACTCATAAACTGAAATAAACATTCCAAAATTATAGTTGAACATTGAGCTCAGGAATGTGAACCACTATAAGTCTAGTTTCTTGAGTTGCCTAACAGTTCAACCACAACGAGTCATGAATTCACTCTCCTTTTCAGTTCCTGAGTTACTGCAGGGAATATCTTCATTAAGGACCGGCTCACTTAGTCGGTGTTGTGAAGTGTTGATAGAATCACCTTTGTTAAGACAGTTTATCTCTAACGAATAAAGTCGCTGTACTGGACGAAGTAGAATGCCAGTTGCTGTCTTAATTTTAACCAGACGAGTCACACTGTCTCTTCCAGGTAACAGATCCACCACTCTTCCTAAGGGCCAGTTGATCCGTTTCTTGTTGTCGCTCTCCACCAGTATTATGTCTCCTACTTGTATGGATCCCTGTTGCTTTTTGCTCCGTGATCGGAGAAATCCCAGATATTCTTTTTTGAAGCGATTTCTCAGGCTCTCCCGAACAGCTTGTAGATAACGCCATCTGTCGTTTAAACTGCTGGTTTGAATTTGGTCTAAGTCGGTTACATCATTACCCTCTAGGCTATGTAGGAACATGGAGGGTCTGAGTGGCTTGAGTTCATCTTCTTCAGAAAGATAAGTCAAAGGTCGGTTGTTCATCAGGTTCTCACAATCGCATAGAAGAGTACACATTTCCTCATAATTTAGGCAAGCTTTACCCAAATTACGGCGAAGCAAATCCTTTAGAATCTTAATCAACCTTTCCCAGAATTCTCCCCACCAGGCTGCAGTGGGAGGGTTCAGGTTCCATTTAATCTTCAGAAGGCTGCACGTCCTCTCTATTTCAGTCCAATCCAATTGCTCCATGGTTCTGCGAAGTCCGGTGAAATTCGTCCCATTGTCCGAATACATGGTATGCACTCTTCCTCTTCTTGCTACAAATCGGTGTAGTGCTTGGATATATGCTCCCGTACTAAGTGAAGTGATCAATTCCAGATGCACAGCCCGATAAACTGCACAAGTGAATATCACAATCCATCCCTTTTCTCCTCCTCGTAGAAACACAGGGCCGGCCAAGTCTGTGCCCGTGATCTGGAAAACACTCAATGCCTTGATTCGATCCTGTGGCAATGGAGGAAAAGGTACCTCAAAACCCTGAGCAGAGTTACGACGACAGATCACGCATTTCCGAACAACTGCTGCCACCGTCCTTCTTCCTCTAATTATCCAAACCCTTTAGCGCAACAAAACAAGCAGTGTGTGCGTCCCACCATGGTTATGGAATCGATGAAATTTTTCAATCATTCTTTCAACCATCACATGTTTTGATGGAAGTACAACTGGATAGGTATACTCAGGAGTGTCGTCAGAATCAACGACTCTTGACTTCATGCGTAGAAGTCCTTCATCGTCTGTGAACACCTCCAGATTCTTCAATTGTTCTTTTCTCTCTTCTTCATAAAGCG
This sequence comes from Meconema thalassinum, assembly GCA_946902985.2. Taxonomy (NCBI): domain Eukaryota; kingdom Metazoa; phylum Arthropoda; class Insecta; order Orthoptera; family Tettigoniidae; genus Meconema; species Meconema thalassinum. Next base: position 153,715,210 of record OX336397.1, read on the forward strand.
TTTCATTCTGGATAAGGAAGTACAGTTTCTTCTCAGCATTGAGAAACTCTTCGCTATCAATTTCCGTTGATACGTGGTCTCTACGATTCCTTTGTTTCAATCTCAAAATCCAAGCAATGGCCCTAACGATTTTGATGTCTCCAGAGAATCGTGAACTTAATTGTAGTAAAATCGTTTCCACAACAGTGTTCTTAGCAGCTACAACTGTTTTCCTCCTTTCCCTGTTGACTTCTTCCAACAATGGTTCAGGACGATTAAATACCCATTCTTCTTCTTTACATTTAAGCCAAGACGGACCCTCCCACCATCTGGATCTCCAAAGTTGTGTTGGTGAACACCCTCTAGATAGGAGATCTGCTGGATTGAGGCTGCCCGGTATGTGTCTCCATGAACTAGCCTTACTGTACTCATGAATTTCCTTTACCCAATTCTCTACGAACACCGACCAAAGCCCTTTATTAGCAATCCAAGCCAAGACTACTGTTGAATCGGACCAAAACACTGTGTGTATGTCATTCCGGTGTAGGCATCGAAGGCTCAACCGAGACATTCTAACTCCAAGGAGCGCTCCCATCAGTTCAAGGCGGGGTAGTGTCAGTTATTTGAGAGGCGCCACTCTAGATTTAGCCATCAGAAGACTCAGTTGGATCTTACCTTCTTCTTCCGTTCTCAGAAATATGCAACAACCAAACGCTCTTTTGCTAGCGTCCACAAATACATGCAAAGTGCTGTTGTCATTCAGGAAAATCCTTCTAGGTATCCGACAGTCATGTAGGTATTGTAACTGCTGAGTCCATCGACAGAATTCCTCACAAATGTTTCCTGGTAACACCTCATCCCATCCTATACTTTTCTGCCATGTCTTCTGCAGAATGAGCTTGGGAATCAGAGTTACTGGGGCCGAAAATCCAATCGGATCAAATATTTTTTGCACGCTGGATAGTACCACTCTTCGGGTTACCTAACCTGTAGTCCGGCTGAAGTTACATCCAAGTTCATCTACGTCGCAATACCAACGAAGTCCTAAGACATTCTCAGTTTTATCAACACCACAATCAAAGGAATTCACCCATCCCCTCAAATTGAAACCTGCGGATAACATCAATTCTTCTGCCTTTAAAATAAAGGGTCCAATTTCTTCCTTTGAAGCGACTCCAGTAAGACAGTTGTCCACATAAAATGCAGGTTTCATTTTTGTAGCTACTACCTTCAAATGAGTTGGGGGCTCTTCCAGAAGGTTGTTCTGTACAGAAACAAATAGGAAGGGACTGGAACAAACACCAAAAAACCACCCGGCAATGTCGGAAAGTGGAAATCTTATCATTATCCCACCAGAGAAAACGGAGCATATCCCTGTCTTCAGGATCAATTATAATCTGCAGGAATGCCTTCTCTATATCAGCTATTAGACCTATAGGATAGGTTCGAAAATTGGTCAGCACAGATGGAACAAGGTCGATGATGTTGGGTCCGGGCTCGAGGCAATCATTCAAGGAATGACCATTTCTGTCTTTGTTGGAAGCATCGAACACCGGCCTTATCTTTGTAGTGCCACCATCTTTCAGCACAGCTCTATGAGGCAAATAATGTGTAGGTCCATCCAAAACCTCGTTTTCAACACCTTAGATAATCCCTTTGTTTACCCATTCCTGTAACACCTCATCATAATCCTGAAATTTCTGCATCCCTCGTAACTTTCTTGAAGTGTTCAGTAATCGTTTCTGAGAAATTTCACGATTCGTTTCCAGAGAAATACAACCATCAATCCAGGGTAGTTTGACAATGTAGCGCCCAGATTGCTCTTCTCTCTTCACAGTCCTATCGAAGAACATCTGAACTTGTTGTTCCCTTTCTTCCTTTTTTATCTGTTCGCCAGGATCTTTAATACCCAAAGTCTCAATTTCCCACAAATCCGCCACTCTTGTTGATTGAGTTAAAGTAAGTAGAGTGAAGGACGAGGCAGTAGTTGAGGTGATCTCAGAAGAGCCCATAAGTGTCCACCCTAAACAAGTTCTCATAGCTACTAGACTCTTGTTTACATGTAGAAAGTCTGGCGTGATTATCTGAGCCCACACGTCAGCTCCTAACAATACCTGTATGTCAGTACTGTTGCCACCATTATCTTGGCCAACATCACTAAGTTCAACTCCCTTGTCCCTCAGTAAATTAAACAAGTCAGCATCAACTAGGGGAGCACTTCCACAGATACTATCAGAGCCTAACACTGCAACCTCACATCTGTTTTCCTCGTTCATACCCAGCAAAGTTATTTGATAGGACTCGAAACAAACAGGTGCTGTTTTCCTACCTCCAAATAATTCTTGACTTAGTGTAACCTTTCCAGTTTGTTCCAACTCTAATTTCTTAGCACAAGACTTCTTTATGTAGCTTCTCTGCGATCCACTGTCACACAGAACTCTTACTCTGTGCGTGGATCCACCAACAACTACTCTAGCAACTTAAGTCTACAGATAGGTCACATGTCCTTTATTACTACCTGCCATCATGCTAACTGTTTTTGGAACCGAATTACCTTTTGGTTCATCTGAGGCTGTTTTCGCACACATCAAAGCGTAATGATTCCCCTTGCAAAATGGGCACTTCACAAACATCTTACACTTAACACTGACATGTCCCGGTCGTAGACACCTAAAACAAGCTCCCTTTTTCTTTAACGTTACTTGGCGTTCTTCTTGAGAATGATCAATAGCTACAGAACAGTCTTGAGAAAAATGTGAGGTTCTGCCACAGAATATACAAGCCGTATCTTTGTTATTTCTGTTTCCATTACTAACTGAAACATCCTCTATTGAAATTAAAGAAGCCGCTGAAGGTACGTCCCTATTCTTAGTCTTGGTCCTATCGTCTTGCTTAACTCGATCCGTCCTCTCGTTAACTTCAAAAGAACTATGTCTTAGCTTAAGCCGTTCTTCACCTTCTACCTCAGTCTTTAAGAAGGCTAACAATTCACTCAAGCAACAGTCAGGTTCCTTGGTAGACGTTTCTTTTGATACACGATACCTGTCCCAAGTTCTAAACATAACCTCTGGCAAGGCACTCTCTACTAGTGGAAATAACATTGCAGCGTATTTCTCCTTTGTTACTCCCAAGGAATCAAGTGGTCTCAACTGTCCCTCCCGACAGTCATACAGTTGGGCTATGGATCTTAAACTATCCTTCTTTAACACCCAGGATAAAAGTTCCCTACCATAGTACTCAATGAGTAACTCATCCTTCCCATACCTAGACTTCAACAATTCTATAGCCTTTTTGTAGTTTTCCTTTGAAGGAGGAAAGTTTTCTACCAACTTCTGGGCACACGAACCAGGTTCCATACACTGAATCAAATAAACAAATTTGTCTTCATCTTTAAGGCTGCTATCTTCATGTATTTTAGTAAATTGCGCCCAAAACCCAATCCAGCACTTCACGTTTCCATCGAATTTTTTCAGTTCTAGTTTTGGTAGTCTTAGTAGCCTCTGATTAGAAGTACGTGAACAGTTACTCGTATTAGCTTCAGAAACGGCTTGATCTCCAACTTGTAAGGCCTGCACTTTTTCCCTAACCATAAAATATTTCAAGTAGTACTCACTGCAATTGTTGATCTCTGTTTCAAGCACGATGTCTTCAAGGTCTTCCTTTTGCAGCAGCTCATTGTATACTTCATCATCCAGACGTTTTAACTTCTCGTAGCGTTCCACAAGTGAAGCATATCTGCTACGAATCTCCACGTGGTCACCATCAGCAAGCGCCAACAGTTCTTCAAGCTTATTTACCTCACGTGTAAATACGCCGCGTAATACTCGACGTTCGGTCATCGTTGTTCTGTTTTATTTGATGTTGAGATTGTCAGTAGTCCTGTCACGGTCGCCAGTTATATACCATACCAAATCATTTTAATATACAGTAATCAATATTTTATTGACACAACTCAACATCGCATCCAAAGACATTCCAAAAACACTACACTCAAAAATAACAAAACCAAAACTATGTAAACCAAAACATTGTCTATTTTCTAAATCAAAACACTGTCTATTTTCTACAGGAAGTAGATTGCTCGAAAGAGCTTTAATTCACTTTCTCCACAACCGGTATCTAATTAGTTTCAAATTCCATAGTTGTTTAAATATTCCGTCATAGAGTATGATCATTGATTCTTTCTTCGCCTCAGTGATATCTTGAGCTGCGGCCTATACGGCACGGTTGACGCATGCGCAGTCCAATTTACGATCTTTTCCATAGCCTTTCTCGTCACTCGCTATGAGGAAATATGCTGAGCTCCGTTCTGAATCGAGTTTGGCTCAAGGTTGTACTGAAAGTGAAGTGAAATGCTGTCTATCGGTCATTATGTGGTACTGGGCCAGCGCCATGCCTGTCACACCTTGTCACAAAAGGAGGAAGGGAGGAGGGTGTGGGCCAATGGCCTGATTGGCTGGGAGCAATTTGACTCATTGGTTATTGGTGGGATGGGGCGTTGATTGACACAAACTGACAACCAATCACTCTCACACAAAGAGCATTAATTCTAGATTTCTCTAAAAGGGGGCTCTGCGTCCTACAGTGAAATTCAAACTTGCCCTAATAAATAGTGAGCATAATATGTATTTATTAATTCCTTATTTGGTAAAGTGAATAACTAAGCGAATGAATAAAAGAGAAAATGTACGATCATGACTACCGTACATGTTAAGGCTTCATGGACTACTCTCGGTAGCTAAATATTTATGGTTGATAAACCATCTGCAACTGTCAGGCCTGGATGAAATCACGCGAATTCCTGTATGTAGTTTATCTTCAGTTCTTGTTAACGATTTGTGGTTATTTTAAGTGAGTGTCAAGGTGTTAAAGAGTCAAACATTGAGTTGGTGTTGTAGGCTATTCGTGAGTGAATGGTTGAGTGCTGAAAAAGTTTAATTTATATATGTTTATATATTTTCTTATCGTATATATTATTATCGGTAAATCCCGATGTGAAATGTTGTATATCAAGATTAGTGCAGGCCCGATATATAGATCGGAAATCGAACCCTGCTCTGATATAATGTTATGAAAATACCAATATTTTCATATTTTTTTAGGCTACTTGGCACTACCCTTGGGTTGGCCTGGAGCCGCCCCTGGATTTAAGTGGCAGTTTTCGGGAAAGAAGACGCCAATTAAGCGATAAAGGTTTAATGTGGTATTCAAGCGGCATTAAGGGGAAAGTAAGTTGCAATACAAATCAACAGTTCACGGCATAGTCATAGATATTTAGGGAGAATATATGGTGTAAATTGCACTGAGTGGTTTTAACCGACTTGGCTACAAAATCACTTACCACCAGTGGCGGTTCTAGAAGCTTAAATCTGGCGGGGCCCAGACATTTTCCCGGATCGATCTCATTAGTATACTTTTTCCTCATTTTTGCAAAATGAGAAAAGTAGTCTAAAAACTATCATTGGTAAAAAAATAGCATATTTCACTGTCACATAAATTTATTCTTCTGTTTCTACTCTGGGCAAACTGGTTCACTATATCAGAAGGGTCGTGAAGTAATTTTCCACTTAATTCTCTTTCAATTGAAAGAATTGCGAGATTGGAAAGCCTCTTTGTTGCCATTGTTGCTCTTAAATAGGATTTTATTCGTTTCACGACGAGAACCTGCGCTCAGCAGAAGCAGACGACACAGGAAGAGTCAGCATCAACTTGAAAAATAATAGTAACTATGGAAAAGCAACTTCCATTTTCAGAAGTTCAGAAAAGAAGAATGAGGAAGTGTTTGGATATTTGCCTCTAAATACATTCTTAGCTAAACTGATTTCAGTCTGTAGCACCTTACGGTCTGTGAAGATTAGATTATACTTTTCACAGAACGTGAGAATATATATATTCAAAATTTAAAAAGTTTTCACTTCTTGGGTTACAGGCATCCATTGCATTGCACACACAATCATTTTCAGTAAATCTACGCAGTAACTCTTCTACCATGTTGTCTAATATTTCAAAAATATTTCTTTTACATGTCTTTGATAATGTGACATTTTCCTCTTCTTTCTCCGCAGAGACTGGCATTAATAAAACGTAGTCTGAAAAGTTCTTTGGAATACTTGAGACTCTAGATTGCTTATAAACTTTCACGCCTAACGACTGAACAGAGTCACATGAAACCGCCCACAGTTCCTTAAAATAATAATCATTTCGTTTTTCTTGCAACGATTTTACATGACCATAGATCAATCTATGTGCCCCTCCGAAGTCCACATGTTTTTGTTGTATGAACATAGAGGCTCCATTGGCAAGCTCGAGAATATCAGAAAAGATTTGTAACACAAACATCACCTTCACTTTACAAAGCTGTTTCAACAAACCTTTTGCTTCTGCTGCCTCTTTCTTGTTAACTGACTTTGAAATATACTCCAGAGCTGCTTTAACTGAAGCAAAACGTTTCTGAAAATACATTACTCCTCTATATTTACATACCCATAACGTGTCACTTTGAAGAGGTATCTCTAAAACACGTTCTCCTGGATGAAGATCACTCTGTATCTCAACAAACTTTTGGTGACTTACAGTAGATACAGACTGAAAAGCATAAATTGCTTCCAGTAAACCAAAAGTGTCCCCTACCACGTCTACAAACTGGCTTTGAAACGTCCACCAAAACTAAATTTAAGCGATGTGCATAACAATGCACGTAAACACACGGGCTTTTGACCTTTTGTCGCAATAAACGCTGCACACCGTTTACCCTCCCTGACATAACCGCGGCTCCATCATATGCTTGTCCAATGCACTTACAGGGATCGAAATCCACAGAAACAAGGTACTCTAAAGCTGAATTAGCTATACTTTCAGCATTTAGTTGAGACAAATGTATAAAACCAATGAAACGCTCCTCTATAGAATTTTGTCCTACATATCTGACACATACGGACAACTGTTCCAATTTACTAACAACTCTAACTTCATCCAGGATTAAGGAAACATAACTATCGTGATATTTTTTCGTCTCTCCTCCAATATGTTCAACTATTATATTAGCTGAGATATCAAGAAATTCATTTTGAGAATCTTTAGATGAGTAAGTTGCATTCTTTGGTAGACTGTTAACTTGTGCATTCACTTTCTAGTTTAATTACATTTAAAATTTCATAAAAATTCCCTTTATTATTAATACTGTCATCATCCGAAACTGTTTGGCGATGACCTCTAAGCCCAATGTCTTGCCGAGCACAAAGTAATGCGACTCGGGCCATTGTTGCCACAGCTGAGCGGTTACGCAATATAACCAGAGGTTTCTCGCTTAGCTTGGAAATCACTGTGCTGCTATGTTCACTTACCAGAAAACTGTTTCACTTTACTATTGAAGATTTATAACATTCACTATCAGCATGCTTTGCACGTTTTTCTCATATTCTTTTCCAATTGCAAAATCCAGATTTACTGAAAACATGTTCAGCATTGCTTTTATTTTCTGAAACTAATTGTATCCAGTTACTGCCAATTTCTGAGTACTCGTGGTGTAACTTAGTAAGTTATCTTTCACGTTGATAGGTTTATAATCAGATTGAACGAAATGACGACACAGAAAACAGCATCTTTGTTCTCAGAGTATTAAAAAAATGTATACCCATCAAACCATTTACTGTTAAAACTTCTGTTCTTATTATATAGTAACGTTTGTTTATAAACTGATTTACGTGGTTGGCATGGACCATCATAGATCGATGCACTGATATAAAATGGTACTGGTTCGACTATATTAGAAACAGTTGCACTCACATTTTTGTCACAGGGTTGGGGAGATATCGATGTACTTGTATCGCATGGAGGTTTCTCTACATTGGAAACTTCTGAACTTGCATGTCATAAAGTTGGGAAAAGAGTTTAATACTCTTGGTGTATGCACTACGAATTTTAAAAATATTATATTTATAGACGATTTCAATTGTGTGTTTAAATTACATATAATAAAATAAATAAATTTTGAAATTGAAAGAAAAATTCACTTAATTAAATGCATTAGTTTGTTTTATATCAGATAAATTTATATCTGTAAATTATCAATTTATTTAGTAACCAAGGAATTTTAAAATAATTATTTCACTAAAACTGGGGGGGGGAAGGGCGGTGCCCCCCCCCCCCCCCCCCCCCCCGTCCCAGGGCTAGAACCGCCTCTGCTTACCACGTGGGAAAGAATACATGCGGTGGCTTCTATATGAAATAAAACTGTATAAGGAAGGAATTATAATTCTCTCATTTCACCCAAATAAGATGGAAACTCTCTGGCGAGGAGGGGCCAGGTTAAACTGAGTAAAACAGCTTGTCAAGGGCAATCCAAGCTGCCAACACGACAGCCAATATCGTCAGACATTGGCAAGGAGGGAGTGTGAGTTGGATAGGTTTATGATGGAGATGAATGCAGGTTTACTTTAGGTTATTGATGGAGTATTTATTTCATTAAGTTTTGTAATTTGTCACCAAGGTATAAGCATATATATAGCCTACTTATATCTGATTAGTGTTCAAAATACGTCACTAGTCTTACCGTTTTTCTAACACCGTGCCTAGGCTATTTGTCATCAGCGGGGGAGGTTGCTAGCAATATCGTCACCGAGTAATTGTGTCTTCTATGTACCTCACGGCAAGATATTAAGATCTGAGAATTGTGAGTTCCACGTAGGTTTATTTCAGGTACTCTTTACAGACTTGATTAAATCTGATAATGGAAATGATTCTTTTAACCGAGTTCTGCCCGGACATGTTCGTGCCCTCTTTAGATTAATTTACAATATTTAACTGTCGAGGATACAGATTAAATGTGTAACTAGAAACTTCTTCATGATGGCAGTTATACAAGTTACCCACTGATAGTACTTATAAGTTGGTAAGCATAAATACATTATCCAATCGCTTCCATTCAATTTGGTGTGTTTGGTTCTTAGTGGGCTTCTTGTAGCCCGAGGCGGAAGTATTGTCTTTTATTTTCTGAAACTACTGTAATTGTATCCAGTTACTGCCAATTTCTGAGTACTCGTGGTGTAACTTAGTAAGTTAACTTTCACGTTGATAGGTTTATAATCTACTTTAGTGGAATTTATTTCCCATTATATTGTGCTGAGGTTTGTGTGTAACCTATTTAGGTATAAAGACACTAATTCTAGGACCTTTCATTTCAGTGGCTGCTACCAGGAATTCCTAATTCAATTGCAATGATAGACATTCATATTTTACTCGAAATTATACTCTAACTCACCGGTATATCAGATAAACTCGAGCGTCATGATGGAATAAGTATTTCCGTTAACCTCTGCTTCTCACTGTGCACCAGGTGGGTTATATTCTTCTTACTAGTAGCCTTACTTGAATACCGTACAGAAATTACCTCGTTTGATGTGTTATATAGGGTTATTCACCTAAGATGATACATGGACATAACGTCTAAACCATTAAAGATCTCGGTATTCTGTTTTCATTATTCGTAAATAACACCATTAAAACTACAGAACAGGAGACCAAGCCGTCGTAACGTTCAACAAGGTATATTACTGGAAATATAGTGTTTATGATTGACAAACCTTTCTCGGAGATATTGGGGGTCGTTTTACTTTCTCAATTGCCACTGCTGCACCGGAATAATTCCTTTTAATTGATTATTTACGAAAATAATGCTTTTAGCATTGTTTTCATTTCACTATGGACGCCATCTTGGACACTACGTCATAAGTCATGTGACACCCGAAAAACGAACATCTGAGTACGTTACCAACATGTCCAATACAAAATTCACCATATGACACGTAAAATTTGAAATTGTTACAAATTTCCACTAAGTTAAGCACTGTATTGCGGAAAATTACTGCTTGACGTAAGCCCCAGGTTTGGTTTGTTTTTGTATGCAAAACATTAATAAGATAGAATTTATGTCCGCTACTAGGTTAGGTACCGTACTGCCTGGCCGAAAATTACTGCTAGTACCACAAGCAAGGGGGTCTGGGGCGTAAGCCCCAGGTTAGTTTGTTTTTGTATGTAAAACATTTATAAGATAGAATTTATGAAGTAATTTCACATGTCACACAATCCATGGTTAAAGTACGACTGACGAGTTGGATTTGGCGCATCGACGCTCTTTTGTTCCTTTGTATACCCGGTGCGATAGTAGGCTACCAAATGCGTGGGGTTGGCATTCCTGACTTAGTGAGAAAGAGACTTCATTTCAACTATATAAGTAGTGTTGCTATTTGGGATGGCTGGGTGGGTCTATAACAGCGGACGAGTCAACATCTATTAATTTAATTAAAACTACAGAACAGGAGACCGAGCCGTCGTAACTTTCAACAAGGTATATTACTGAAAATATAGTATTTATGATTGACAAACCTTTCTCGGAGATGTTGGGAGTCGTTTTACTTTCTCAATTGCCACTGCTGCACCGGAATAATTCCTTTTAATTGATTATTTACGAAAATAATGCTTTTAGCATTGTCTTCATTTCACTATGGACGCCATCTTGGACACTGCGTCATACGTCATGTGACACCCGAGAAACGAACATCTGAGTACGTTACCAACATGTCAAATACAAAATTCACCATTTCACACGTTTCAATGAATTTCCACACGACACACATATTATTGACACGTAAAGTTTGGAATGGTTACAAATTGAAAGTTTCAAATTGTTTTAAATTAAAAGTTCGAAATTCATCACACGACACACATATTATTGACACGTAAAATTTGAAATTGTTACTATTTCAAATAGTTTGAAATTAAAAGTTCGAAATTGTTTTAAGAGGTTCCGAGTTGCGAGGCTGGGCTAGGACTTCAGTTGCGAGGCGAGGCTGGGCTAGGACTTCACTTGAGGTGTGGCGAGGCTGGGCTAGGACTTCAGTTGCGAGGCGAGGCTGGGCTAGGACTTCAGTTGAGATTAGGTTAGGTTTTAATGATTGTGGGGGGTATAGTTCTGAGACTATCCTCAAAAAATTGTGGACTCGGGTGCTGTAGGGATAATTCCTCTTGAAGAGGTACTCTGCTAAGTAGCCTTCAAAGTGGGCCTTCTTCTTCCCGAAGATTGGGATACTATAGCGCGTTGCGCCACTCCCTTTCTATGTTCTGGGTGTGGACTGAGGGATCTATGTTGGCTGCTAGCATCCTTGCTTCGTTCTGAAGGTGTACGTGGCGGCTTCGTTGTGTGGAGACGAACTCCACTTTGTGGTTAACCCGTATGTGGATAAACCCTTCGTGTTGCAGGGTGTTGTAGGCCCCCAACAGTCGGAAATTATTATGGAACCTGGCAATATCCATTCGTGAATGACATTAATGAGTGTTTGGGCATTCCTTCGTTCTACAGGTTGGATAAAAAATTTATTTTTATTGTTCCTTTCCACTCCTCCAAAAACCCACTGGCCATCGATATCCCGGCCTTTGTTGTTCTTACTCTTCCCAAACTTTGCTTCGTCGATCTCCACCACAACTCCCGGTCCTCCAATTTGTACTCTGTTTTGATACAACCAATTCTCGCACACCTCCCGGCAAAATGACGACCAGCCTACTACAGTATTACTATTCATATTTACTTCCTTCATCAGTATTCTGTGTCGAGGGTTAGGAAGCAGACACCATAAAAAAATAAAGTTCGCAATATCTGGTATAGGTACCTTTGATTTGGAAAAGAAGGTTCCTTTCAAGGTCGTTGATTTAGAATTACAGTATCTTGATTGAAGCCCTGGAATGGCCTTATTGCAGGTCACAACTAACCTTCCAGTGGCTTTAGACCACTTCACTGGTAGATCGCTACGACATTTAGCGCACGGAAGAGTTTTCGATATCACATTGTGTTGCTGTAAGAGTTCCAGTAACTTATTTCGATCGCCATAGTATTTACGATTGAAACTAGAAAAAGTTATCTCACATGTGACACAATCCATGGTTCAACTGATTTCACTGACAATTGGCGCAATTTTTCATTACATTACTTTATAGACGATCTTTGGTTTACTCGTTCTATACTCCATGTGAAATAGTACCAAATGCGTGGGGTTGGCATTCCGGAATTAGTGAGCAAGATGGCGCCGAAAGACTCCATTTCTGCTATATAAGTCGTGTATCTATTTGGGATGGCTGGGTGGGTTTATGGCAGCGGACGAGTCAACATCTATTATATTAACATCTCCGGATACCATTACTAAAGGTACTTTGGCAAATCTCATTACCTAATTTTTTTATACCTTTGGTCTCCTCTCCTGTAGCGCTACCATGGGCTTGGAAAAAAATGTGCTACTTATTCTCATGGAGTGAGTAATAACCGATATATTGATACTAACACTCCATTTTTAAAAGGAATGGCACATATTCATACAGCTGGCCTGTAAGTTTAACTGTGTACAAGTAAAAATATGTAAGTACTCGTATTTTCAAAATTGGACAGTTACTTTTTGAGATATCAATAAGAACACAATGCGCTGTTGTGCATGCCGCATCAGACAGCGTACAGTCGTGCAAGGAAATATTGGTTCCTGGGTGTGAATCCAGCCACAGAACTGATACCAGGCATGTAAGCATATCGTACATATGTGATTGGTTTGCAAAGTGTGAATGACAGGCGAATGCATGACAGGACAGGGAGGGGGGATATTTTTATAAGGAATACAATAATTACTACGACTTCAATGGAACATAACGAACCTATATTTAATTGTCACTGGTTTGAGTGTACAGTACCTACTGCTGTATGAATTGAGAAATAAACATAACGCAGGACACCTGAAGAGCTCCTTCTAGAAAAGGAAATGAATAATGTCGTAGGTAGACATGTTGGAAATGAACCCAAGGGCGTGAGCATGGGAACATAACAACATCTCGTCAGTGTAATTGGTATGAACCCAGGAACCTGCTTGCGCATCAATATGTCCTTGCCCGATTGCACGCTGTCTGATGCAGCAAGCACAGCAGCGCATGCTGTTCTAATTTATATCTCAAAAAGTAACTGTTCAATTTTGAAAATACTTACATATTTGAACTTGTATGCTGTTGAACCATCTGTATGAATTTTTTGCTCTTCTATTTGAGAATATTGATTTAGTGTCAATATCTTGGTTATTGCTCCCCTCTTGAGCGTAAGTAGCACATTATTTTACAAGCCCCTGGGTATCATTTACGAATATGAAAACAGAGTACTGATATCTTGAATGGTTTAGATATTATTTCCGTGTAACATCATAGGTGAATAACCCTGTGTATGATAATGATTTGGCGTACTGGAATAAGTACGACCTCTTATAATTCTAAAGCGCACTATGTGTGTTCTAGTTTGCTGAATATTATGGAGCAACAACCATTCATTAAGAGTGAGCCAGAATGGCTGCCTCAAACCGATGAATTACCTAATATTGTAAGTTGTATTTATTATGTTTATCATGTAACATAACAATCTTAGTGATGTGCGTAACAAGCAAGGCTTATTGACTTAATACCTGCTACCAATTAGGACGCAGACCAGAATGTCTTAATATTTTATTGTTACATGTAACTTAGTACAGGTATTCTGTCTGTGAGTTTAAAGTTGACTCATACTTGTATAACACTTTCCAGGAATCAACTGACATGTTACCCTCGTATAATCTGCTAGTTGATTCTGGTGATATATATGAAGATAAAAGTGGGGTAGTGAAATTTGAACATCTATTACAGGTGATTATAGGTTTTATATTTCGTCTCTTATAAATGGTTCTTATTTTAGCAGTCAGTAGTTGCTAATGTTATTGTGTTCATAATGCGGGTCCACTATGTTGCCACCCTGGGCCCCATTTTATGTGTATGCTGTGCTTACAAGAGCTAATTTATTGGTAATGCAGGTTCACTGATCATCATCATCATCATCGTTGACCACCTCCAGTTTCCCGGGTGTGGTTCACTCTTTTGGCATATTTGTCGGAGGATAAAACACTGATTTTGTGATAACCTTTGACATCAAAACTTCAACATTTTAAACCTCAAGCAGTAAAAAGAACGTTTTACTTTTTCACATCTAAGGTGTATTTTTATAAAACTCAAACGAGGTAGAGCTATCCATGCCTGTCAATATGATGATGGTCCTCCTTCCACCTTGATGCCTACCTCTCCAGTTAGCTATGGCTTTTAATATATTGATGGTCCACCCTTGAAGACAGCCTCCACTCCTAGCTGTGACTATCAGTATGGTATTGACTTATCCTTCATATTCATGACAGTCTCTATTGTTGCATAAATGTTTAATGGTGAGAAGTTCTTGGTGTTTGTAGGAACGTTGCACGAAGGAGAAAGAGTAGGTTTATTTTTTGGACTGGCTCGAAGTCACCGTCGAAAACACCCCAGAGATGGTCTATGGCGGTGTTTCTCAGCCATTTATTGGAACACGGTCGTCAATTTCATTCTCAAAAGTTCTTAAGCTGCTGTCTATAAAAATATTGTTATTCACTTCTCTCTTTGTTAACACATTGCGTAATCTTGATAACGACAAGGGCTCATGTATTAATCATTACAAGTGAATTTATATAACATGAGATTTCAAGTAGCTGCCACTGTACTTACAAATAAACCCCTATGTGTTATTCGTTCCTGTTAAATAACACCTTAAGTTAAGTTTCCATGAGATCAAAATTGGTTTTAAATTGCCAAGGCTTGGTACAAGACTTCTAACACAGAGTTTATCAACGTTCCTTGTCCTTATTAACGTTATATGGTAACTAAAAGTAATTGCATCTTCGCCGCGAAGTCGCAACACACACACACTCAATGCTAGTGACAAAATACTTGGCCCACGTTTTGCGAGTGTATACTAACTGAAATGCTTTTTGATAAAAACTGCCCCCCCCTGTGGGTGGGGGGTTTAGAATACACCCACGGTATCCCCTGCCGGTCGTAAGAGGCGACTAAAAGGGGCGACCTTGGCTATACTTTAAGGACTCCGCGTTGTTTTGTGAATTGGACCCCCAGTAGGTGGGAGGAAGCGAATACATCCACGGTAATCCCTGCCATTCGTAAAAGGCGACTAAAAGGGCTTCTCGGAACGGTCCCCTTTCGAGGGTTTGACAGCCAGCTCTAAAAGACATACACCCGTGCGGTATAACTCTCATTAGGTTATATCGCACTTCCTTTCGTTACTGCTTTCAGGGTCTGGCAAACCAAAATTTATATATGTGCGTGCTGTTATGGGGATGAGCCACTTACGCTAGCGACTACGCTCGAAAGCCTGTTCCGGTCTTGGCCGCGCCGACAGGTGGGTGTGCCATGTACCCGTGCAGTAGTATCCGCCTAACTACGCAGGTCCCCGCACAGCCGAATGTCTGAGCTGTAAAATCCAGTATATGCCAAGGGGTACATGCCGATACGGCATTGTAAAACATCGGACCCCCGGGTAATGCCTTCCAAGCTAGGCGGGCCTTGCCCTGGCTGGGTAACGCCTACTGTGACGGCCCGTGATCGGATGTCGGTGGCATTCGGGGAGGATGATCTGGCCATGGGTTCAAAAAGAAAAATCCCCAAACAGGGTGGTCCTACACCCAAGTCTTTAACATTTGATTCCCTACGGGGATCAACCCCCTGGGAACAATCTGTGCGTGAAATTCTGGGTGCTAACACCCCGAAGTTTCTGGTAGCTACCAGAACAGATGGGGGTGATTTCAAGCTGGTAAAGAGTATTTTGTTTTCTCGCCACATAGAAGGTGTCTATGGTGAGCTTGAGAAAGTACAAAATATGAGGAACGGTAGCTTGTTGCTCAAGACTAGGACTGGTGAGCAAGTTGAACAACTTTTGCAATGTGACCACTTTGGCGAAATTCACGTCAAAGTGGAAAAGCACACGTCCCTGAATCTGGTCCGAGGAGTTATTTTCCACCGGGACCTGATTCTGAACACTGACGAGGAGCTCAAGGAGGATATGCAGCACCGTCACGTGACTGATGTCCGGCGCATTACGCGCAAGGTCAATGGTCAAATCGTGGATACTGGTGCTTTCATTATTTCCTTTGAGCTTTCGGTGCTCCCGGAGAAAGTCAAGGTTACAAGTTACCGTTGTGACGTACGGCCTTATATCCCTCCACCAATGAGGTGTTATGAGTGCCAGAAGTTCGGGCACATGTTATCCCGATGCTCGAGCCCCGAAATCTGCGGAACATGCGGTAAGGTACCACACGAAGCGGAAGAGTGCACAACACCTTATCAGTGCACTAATTGCCCTGGATTTCATTCTCCTCGGGACAGGAACTGCCCTGTCTTCCTGAGTGAGAAGAAAATCCAGGAGATCAAAACCCTGGATGGTCTCATCTACCAGGAGGCCCGCAATAATAACCATACCTCGATTTCGTCTTCTCCACCGATTGATTATAGAGCCATAATACCAAATTTGGTCCCGGCTTCCTCATCTTTTGTACCAGCTGTGAAACCTGCAACTGAGTTTCCTGTTCCGAAACCAGCACCTATGATTATGACAAAAAGCCCGAAGGTGACTTCAACTCCTCCTTCGGCCAGCACGAAGGCTGTGCGAGCGAAGGCTGCTCCGCCCGCACAGCAGGGGAGGAAGTTGAAGACTTAACTCCCCACTCGGGAGGAAGTCGAAGACTTTCTCCCCACCCAAACGGTCGGCGAAAGCCGCGCCGAAGCCGGCGGAGGCGGCATCGTCGACCAGGGTCAGGAATTCGGCTCCTGACCCGTCTATATATCTTAAAGAGGCGGGTAAGAAGGAACCCCGCACTACGCATTCCCTTTCTCCAAAAAAGGGGAAGCCATCCACCCCACCACCTGCGTATGCTTCTGCGCCTGGGGACGTTTCGGTCCCCAGATCTGCGCACTCCCAACGGAGATCCCCCCGCCGCCGAACTGCGTCTAGGAAATCTTCCACCGAGTCGATTCACTCCTTGACCTCGCCTGAGGACATGGAGATTATAGTCGACGTATTGGCTGATGATCCTCCAGAGGCTAAGTTGTAGCTTGCTGCTCCAACTTATTCCCTAAGTTCACACAATGGCACTGTTACAGTGGAATTGTAACAGTTATGACAGGCATTTTACAGAGCTCCGTCAGCTTACTGCCCAATACGCAGCGAGTATAGTCTGCCTACAGGAAACAAACCTCAGACCTGATCACGAGACTGTTCTGAGAGGTTTCCGACTATACTCTAAGGAGCGACAAGACGCCGCCCGGGCTTCCGGGGGCGTTTGTACCTTCGTTCGCTCTGACTGCTATAGTGAGGAGTTTCCACTCGCCACTCCTCTGGAAGCTATTGCAGTTCGCGTGTCCTTGCCTGCTATGACAACTGTTTGTAACGTGTACCTTCCACCGAACCAGCCCCTTGATATTAATGACGTCTTTGATCTTGTTGATCAACTTCCAGTCCCTTTCCTACTGGTGGGTGATTTCAACTCTCATCACCCCCAATGGGGATCACCATCTTCCTGCCCCAGAGGAAAGGACGTGGAGGGCTTAATTCAAGGGTTGGATTTATCTCTATTAAATACAGGGGAAGCTACACATTTTACCTTAGCGCACTGCACGTACTCACACATTGAGTTTAGTGTGTGTAGCCGTGCGCTGGTCCTCCTATTTGGTTGGTATGTACACGACGACCTCTGTGACAGTGACCATTTCCCGATCGTTCTTACCCTTCTGAACCAGACGCCCGTGGAGTTCCCCAGTCGTTGGGTTCTTAAGCGGGCAAATTGGCCCTCGTTTCAAGAACGAGCTGTGTTCGTTGATCTTGGTTGCCGGAGCGTCGATGACGAGGTACAGCACATCACCGATGTGCTTCTTGCTGCCGCCGAAGAGTCCATTCCATCCTTTTCTGGGACACCTCGTCGCAAACTCGTCCCTTGGTGGACAGAGGATATTGCAGCGGCAATAAGAGACCGTCGTCGAGCTCATAAGCAGTACCGTCGGCGTCCAACCATGGCCAATTTGGTGGCGTTTAAGAAATTTCGTGCCAAGGCACGGATTCTTATTCGCCAGAATAAGAAACAATCCTGGGAACGGTATGTGTCTTCTATTACGGCACATACCCCCTACTCTCATGTGTGGACTAAACTACGACGCATTTCGGGAATTCAGACATCTTCTACGATACCGGGAATTTCCATTGATAATGAACTGGTTACAGATCCTTATCGTGTTGCGAACCACCTCGCCTCGTATTTTGCGGATATATCCGGTTCCGATAACTATGACCCTGCCTTCGTGGCCCTGAAGCGCGAAGCGGAACGTTTCCAGCTTAGTTTTGCTTCCCGCGCTTCGGAGGAGTACAACGTGCCCTTTACGGAGTGGGAACTCCGCGGAGCGCTGGCGCTCTGCAGGGACACGTCTCCCGGCCCGGATAATATTCAAAACCAGATGCTTAAGCACCTTAACGATGAGAGCATTCGTTATTTGCTCAGGGTGTTTAACCGAATCTGGTTGGAAGGTGTGTTTCCAGCGCAATGGCAGGAGGGTATCATTATACCTATCCTGAAGCCCGATAAGGATCCCAATTTGACAGGGAGTTACAGACCTATTTGTCTCACTAACGGTCTGTGCCAGCTCTTTGAGAGGATGGTCAATCGGCGCCTGGTGTGGGCCCTGGAGAAACGGGGACTCCTATCTGAATACCAGTGTGGTTTCAGGGCGTCTCGGTGTACCAACGACCATCTGGTACGCCTGGAAACCGCCATACAGGACGCTTTTCTCCGGAGACAGCACCTAGTCGCTGTTTTCTTTGACCTCGAGAAGGCCTATGACACCACTTGGCGTTACGACATCCTCTCTACCCTGCATCAATGGAAATTCCGAGGTAACTTGCCGGTTTTTATTGCGAATTTTCTGTCCCTTCGCCTGTTCCGTGTCCGAATAGGGGGGGGGACATATTCGCAATATCATATACAGGAAAACGGAGTCCCACAGGGATCGGTGCTTAGCGTAACATTATTTGCGATTGCCATAAACGGTATAGTCGCTGCTGCTGGTCCAGCAGTGGTACCGTCGCTCAATGTAGACGACTTCGCTCTACATTATAGTGCGCAAAATATGGCGGTCGCTGAACGACAGCTACAACAAGCTATTTGGAGAGTGGAACGCTGGACACTAGAGCATGGCTTTCGATTCTCAACCGCTAAGTCCACGGTTGTCCATTTCTGCGGAAAGCGCACTCTCCATCCTGATCCTGTGCTTTATCTGGGCAATGTAGCTTTGCCTGTTGTTGCTGCGTACCGGTTCCTTGGGCTCCTTTTCGATCAGAAATTGACGTGGGAGCCACACGTGCGGTGTTTGAAAACTGCCTGTGCCAAGAAACTCAACATGTTGCGGTATCTTAGCGGCACATCATGGGGGGCGGACCGCGCGGTGCTCCTACGCTTTTATAAGGCTCTGATTTTATCTCGATTAGATTATGGCAGTGTAGCATATGGTTCGGCCCGTAAGTCAGTGCTTGTTAAACTGGACAGTGTCCACCACGGCGGTGTGAGGCTGGCGACGGGTGCCTTTCGGACGAGCCCAGTCGTCAGCTTGCTCGCCGAGGCTGGCATACCTCCTTTACACCTGAGGCGCCAACTAGTACTGCTGACCTATGCTGCAACTATTCGACAGATGCCCCTTCATCCAAGCTATCCATGTTTGTTTTCCAATCCGAATCGCCGGCTGTATGATGCGCTCGCCCGAGCCACTCGGCCGGCGGGGATTCGCTTGGATGACTTATACCGTCAGTTCCGATTTCCTTCTGTCTCCTGTATCGCCTGAGTACCTAGCAAGGCCCCTCCGTGGATGGTCTCTCGCCCTGATATCATCCTGGATCTGCACACCGGCCTCAAGTCGGACACTGACTCCTCCGTCCATCGGAGGCTGTTCCAGTACGTGGTGAGCCGGTATCCAGGATCAGGGCTTCTATTCATGGACGGTTCGAGGGTAAACGAGAAAGTAGGCTGTGCATTTGTGGTTGAGGATCGTCGGTTTCTCTTTTCACTTCCCGATGCCTGTGGCGTGTACACAGCGGAGCTCTAAGCCATCTTAGAGGCTCTGCGGTACACGTTATCAGACGATCACCAGCACTTTCTTGTGTGTACTGACTCTCTGAGTGCGCTGCAAGCGATCGATGTGTGTTTCCCGAAGCACCCGTTGGTTCAGCGTGTGCACGACCTGCTCGTCAGTTCGCGTACCGCTGGGGCCGGGGTGTCCTTTGTGTGGCTTCCTAGCCACATGGGTATTGCGGGAAACGAGCTTGCTGATCAGGCGGCGAGAGAGGCAGTCGCACTGCCCTCGCTACCGTATAAGGTGCCTGCTAGTGATGTGCGCTCTCAGTTGCGGCATTCAATCCTGTCGCATTGGGAGGAAGCATGACGTGCCACGCCTCCACCCAACAAACTGAGAGGTATCAAGGAGACAACGAAGGTGTGGAAATCTTCCTTCCGATCTCTCCGGAAGGAAGCTGTGGTACTCTGTCGACTCCGGATCGGCCATGGGATTGCTACGCACTCCCACTTGCTAAAGAGAGAAGATCCCCCTGTGTGTCCTCTCGGCGCCCACCTAACCGTGGCACACCTTCTCTTGGAGTGTGTGGATCTGGCCGATCTGCGCAGGACTCTTAAACTGCCTAATACCCTATCCCCTATTCTCCGTGATGACGGGCCGTCAGCTGACCTCGTCATCCGGTTCATGAGGGAGAGTGGTTACTTTTTTAAGTTTTAATGTGTAGTTGCGACTTTTATTTCAGTTTAAATCTGCTTTATGTTTTTTATTGTGTTCATCTATTTTATTGTTCACTATGCCTTATTTGTTTTATCCTTTTTTTACCATCCGCCTTTTATTCTTTTTATTCAAATAAGGCATAATTTTTGGGACTCACTGTCTGTTTTATAAACACCATTTTCGTTTCATCCATGGCAATGAGTTGTTTTTATCTACATCCTTTCATTTCATTAGGGGCCGACAACCTCGATGTTAGGCCCCTTAAAACAACAATTATCATCATCATCATGATAAAAACTGCACATTAACTGTTAGTTTTTGCCATGTAGCCATGGACGAAAGAATACTGTGAATGCAGGGTTTAATTACCTTCAGTATGTTACTTTATTCGCTCATTCCTTCAGTGCAAGTGTATAAGCCATCTGTAAGATACAATCCCACCTATGAAAAGGAACACATATGTGAAACAAGTAATTTCTTTGCAGGACGATACAGACCATCACACAGATATTAAGATTGAGGAATCTTCTATTCCGGAGATCGTCCCATGCATCACAACAGCAGTATCATTTTCAGATCTGAAAGAGGTTAGTGTCTTCATGCTTATTTTAAAGGCATCTCCTTATCACCTCGTAGCATTTACGTTGATGACAATCGGAAGTGTTTGGCTGTTAATACCTGCTCCAATCTCATCCTCAGCCTGTATCTCCTTTGCAAGCAGTGTGCTCCCGTACTCTAGCAGACAAATAATGCTTGTAGTTACTAGCATGCTCTACAATAGACTCCCCATACAGGCATTTCATTAACTCAATCTATCTTTTTTTGACCATTAAAATATTAAATTGCAGCGAATTGTGGAAAAATGCCTTGTATATTATTCTGATTTTTTGTTGATTTATGTCTTCATTTTCAATGGCTATGCTCGTATGGACAGCCTGGTTGCTTATTACTCAATGTTATGTGGACGTGTTGGTCCGTAGGACCTGTTATGGTCTATTGCCGAGCTTTCCAAACTTTTTCTCATGGCGACAACCTATTTGCACAAATAATTATACATGACACCCATTTAATTATTTTAATTCTAAACATAGACTGTTTTAACAAAGGAGATTCCTTTAAACATAAATTTAATTTTTCATAGTATAAAATTGATTTTCCAAGTATAATAGGCTATATTAAATACACTTTTTATTGATTCAAAAATTGCACCTTGATGTTCCAATTCAATGACTGCTATAGACTTGGCGAT
Source organism: Meconema thalassinum (assembly GCA_946902985.2). Taxonomy (NCBI): domain Eukaryota; kingdom Metazoa; phylum Arthropoda; class Insecta; order Orthoptera; family Tettigoniidae; genus Meconema; species Meconema thalassinum. The sequence continues at coordinate 153,737,123 of OX336397.1, forward strand.
CATTAAAAATATGATTTATATCGGGTTGGATGCAGGACATGCATTTCCTCATCTAACATTCTCAATTGCCAATGTTTAACTGTGTTTGTATCAGACATACCAGGAAAGTCAATTTCACACGTATGTGTCGTACAAAACTGCAACGAAACGATGAGAGCTCTTTTACTCTGAAGAGGAAAATCTTGTTGAATAGAAACCCAGAGGGTGTCGAATTCTGACTCTCGGTTCTTAAGTCTTAAAGCCTGGTTGTTTTTAAGTTCTGCCAGTTCCTCCTCTTCGATAAGTTGAACTTCACAAGAGATGGAGGGTGCGAAAGGAATTCTTATCCACTCATATTGGTTTACATTTAAAGTTGGAATATATCCAACCAGCCTCTATTTTAGTTGCATAAAATCATTATGAACAAGTGGTTGTGTTTTGTCACTAATTGAATTTTTGGATGTCGAAGGAAAATTTACAATATTGCTCTCATTTGTCTTTCTCAACTATAAACCGACTTTGTCCCTTAAAGTGGCAATTTTGGCTGTAGCAGTAAGGAGTTAGTTATTGTTGTTTTAAGGGGTGGAACTACGAGGTCATCTTCTCCTAGAGTTAAGGAGATTTGCACTCTTATCAGCATCTTGAACACGCGTGTACTACGCCGAATGAGGGGAAGTAAGTTTACTATTTTCTCCTATGATCTATATTCTTTTTCTACCCTGAATTTAAAAATACGACGAACCTCGCGACACCCTTGATGGTTTGGAAAGCACTAGTCTATTGTAATGACATCTGCCCCTCTCTAATGGTCTCATGGCTAAAATACTTAAAAGTAAATTTTCATTTATCCTTGTAGACAAATTCTTCCATTAAGGCACTGTAAGTTTACCTTGTTTTATAAGGTATATTGTAAGTTTTAGAACTGGGGATTACAACCACTTATCTGTATAAGTTTAATCTCTAGCACTAGGATGTGAACGACAGTAGAAAGTCATTCCATGATTATATCTTCACTTCAGCTGAGCAGAACTGTACAATTAGATGGGTTGTCATCAATTGTGTAAATGTATAAGGTGATAACACTTAATTAAATTATTCCATCTTATCCCCAGGATGTAAAAGAAGAAAATCAGAATGAAGAAGCAGATGAAAGTGGAAATCATTTAAATGAGTAAGTGTTAAACGTACAAACAACATGTTCTTTCGTTTACATTATATTTACCCTCTTTGTATGAATGTTTAGGCTCTTCTTTTTTAAATGCGGGCGCTAAACTTTCTGCTTCAGAATGAATTTCACACATTTCCACACTAATAATTAATTAAGTGTTATTAATTCATTATTATTCAGTGCAAACTATAAAATATTTGTTTAGAGAGAATACACAATGCCACAAAGTTTTGAGTGAGTAGCATTTTGTGGCTAAAGTTGAAACACTTAATTTTAGTTTACAAAATGACACTATATTACTCTCGCTCAGATGCAAATACTTATAGAATGGCAGCTGACTAGTGGTGTATTTTATAAAGTAGATGAAGGTGGAATGTGCCGCGGCTGTCTCGCTGTCTCTCCTGTGGCTAACTGTACTGTTTACCATATTGTTCATTCCGTAAGTGGTTAGTTAACATAATATTACCTTACCTCCGCGGAGGATGAATTTAAAAAATTAACCCTATAAATGAGAGATTTGATTACGTTCAAACCCAAGCAACTCAAGTCTATCACGTCCCCAAAAAACATGTATACCAGGTGAAGCCATCATTCATTGGCATCCACTTGGAAACAAAATCACAACACATAGGCTATCACTTCATTCCACAGCACAATAATAAGAAGCAATACTGAGAAAGGTTAATATTAGAGGCTACGTCATTTCCTTAATAAAACAATTAATGACGTATCGGGACGCCCACTTAACTCGCTTTTATACACAACAATTGGCAATAGAGGCCCAGGAATTATTTTCGAAATCCTGTGTACATTGTGTAATCTAATTGGATTGCAAGTACAGGTAGAGAATTTTTAAATACTTCTTCGGGGGAGGAGGATTAAGCCATTGTGGTGAGAAAAGTGATCGTTCGTAATAAATTGTGCCCGTTAAAATGTGCTACGCTAGAGGGGAGGCATGCAGTGGTATGCCGAGAGTTGGATGATAAGTGTGTGCTGTGTAGTGTGGTTCTTAAAGAGTTAACAGCTTCAGTACATTATAACAGACCACACTATACTGTTTGTAGTGTGTACCAGGTAAATCAATCATCTCTGCACAATCCGTGTGGCCCTAAATAGTAAGGTATTCAATAGTGAAGTATGAAAACACTTACATATTCCAACCAGGCTATTAAGAAGTGAATTAATTAGTGTAACATGAACGAACAAACACAGCGCTAGTTACTTGGTGTTCAGTTGCCCGTGCTCGTAAATACAGAGGTCATATCCCTGGGGTAACTGAACTGGCAACCCGCAATACATCCAGGGGCAAGGCGTACTCCCGGAGAAAGCCGTTTGAGGCCTCAAACGAAAGGGCTCCTTCTCCTCTTTAGGACAAGTCATTTCCCCCTAAGATAAAAATTACCTCCATCCCCGGCGAAATTAAGGATTTTTAGTGCGCATGCGCACTTAAGGCCCTTCTAAAACGGCGGGAATTGCAATTGTTATGCTAGATGGCTCCATACCCCCTTCTCTACCACCTACCCTTATCCCCCACAACCCCCACCCCCACCCAGAATGCCCTAAAATTACAAGGAGATATTTCTCAATTTAATTAGATTAAACACAAAAGTCCACCATTGCTTCCACTTACATTCGCCGAGCTCATCTCTGTTGACTTCCCTCGGTCAGTTTCTGTTCTTTTCCAGCTTATTTATGGATTTATTTATTATTTAATATGTATTGATAACTATTGATGATCATTTTATCGATAATTGATCAACTACAAAGTCTTCGACTCGAGGTTTCCTAAAATAGTGGATACCACCCAAACGCGTAGGAGAAAATCATGTGAGGGCTCAAACAAAAGTCTCCATTCCATCTATAGGACACGCCATGTCCAACACCAATATATTTTTAAATGATGGACGCTTCCTAGGTTAAGTGAGGTGTTGGGGAATTTACGTAAGTGAGGCCTATATATATGCGCACTGAAAATCTCCGTCTTAGACTATTTCTTTATTTACACAACAATACAAAGAATATATATATAAAAAACTACAATATATAGATTGAGTCTAGATAGTCTCAATCTCAGCGCTAGTAAGCGCTTCTAAGATCCTTCACATCCTCCCCACCCTGGTCGATCTCCAAAGGAATCACCTTTTGGATCGGTCTGCTGATTCTCGAACCGTCTGGCAGGCGTAAAATGGCTGTTCGTATTCGTCCATCTCGGCCTTGAATGACTTCGTCCACTCGAGCCCTTTTCCACATATGTCTGGGTAAAACGTCTTGTTGTAAGAGGGCCACATCTCCTACTCTGAGCCTCTCGTGGTTGCTGTGGGGACGTTTTACTTCGTGATAGCATCTTAGATGCAACAGGTATTCATTTTGCCATCTTCTCCAAAAATCGTCAACCATCTTCATCTTCAGTCGGTACTCTTTAGTCAGGGTCTTCTTGCCTTCTGGCTCAGATCCATTTGTAGCGATCATGACGCCACCGTTCAAAAAATGAGCAGGTGTTAATACGTTGAAACTTTTTCCATCCTGCACAATGGGACGGGTGTTCAGGGTGGCTTCAATACTGACCAACACCGTGTTCAGTCCCTCTTCATCTACTTGTGACTGGCCCAGTACCTTTCTGAGGCAGCGCTTGGTTGAGCCGATCATTCTCTCCCACCATCCTCCCCACCAAGCCGCCCGTGGAGCTATAAATTTCCACGTCACATTGTGCTGAGCCATGTACGTATGTGTCTTCGGATGGTTCGAGACTTTGGAAAGTTGAAGTTCTTGATTTTCAGCGTGGAATGTTTGTGCGTTGTCCGAATATATGGTTGACGGCATTCCTCTGCGTCTGGCAAATCGTTGAAAAGCCATCAACAACTTGTCTGTCGACAGGTCTGAGGCTAGTTCTAAGTGTACCGCTCTGACTGTTGCACAGGTGAACAAAACAAGGTAGCCTTTCTTCATAATAGATCCCGATCTGATGTAGAGGGTTCCTGCAAAGTCAATTCGTGTCACTGCAAAACCCGAGATGGTCGTACACGGTCTGCTGGCAGTGGTGGTTCAACTTCTTCGCATCTCTTGTTGTGGGATATTTTGCATGGCAAGCATGTGTTCAGTACCTTTTTGATGTTCTGTCGTGCTCTTAATATCCAGAATTCATTGCGTAGTTCTGTGAGTATCAAACGCACTCCCATGTGATGAAGTCTGATGTGCGTGTCGCGGATAAGGAGGTGGATGAAGTGATGTGAACCATCGAGGATCACAGGGTGTATTTGAAGTGTAGTAAGTTCTGCGAATTGAAGACGTCCACCTTAGCAAATGAGATCGTTTTGAAGAAAAGGATTACATCTTGAAATCTTTGATGTGCTGGGCACTTGCTTATTTTTCTTCAGAGCTTCCCGTTCAGCTGGGAAACACTCTGCTTGAACTTGGCGTATCCAGTAAGCCTGAGCGATGGCTATGTCTTCAGCTGTTAAGTATTGAGTGCTGTTTCTTGTTTTCTCCCTCAAGCATCTGAAGAAGCGAAGAATCCATGCCGTAACGTTCATTAACTTCCAGTAGGAACTAAAGCGCGTAGCTTGTAGCAGTGGTTGGGGAGTAGTGATGGCCAAAACAATGGATGTCCTTTTCTCGTCAGGTAGGTCCATAGGAGCGTCCGTAACATCACGTGGCCATGAATTGTGGTTCATGGCGAGCCATGGAGGTCCGGACCACCAGGAATCCCGTGAAACTAAGTCTTTCACAGGGAGGCCTCTTGAGAGATAGTCTGCAGGGTTGTCTGTTCCGGGGCAGTGTCTCCATTGGCTAGGTACAGTATGCGTGTGAATTTCTGTCACTCTATTGCAGACGAATGTTTTCCATCGGTTAGGGTTGCTGCGGATCCATCCTAGAGTGACTGTTGAATCTGTCCATAAAGTTGCAGTAATGGATCCTATTCCAGTTTCACGATATAAATAATTTAAAAGTCGTGATCCAATCAAGGCTGCTAGCAATTCGAGCCGGGGAAGAGTCACCTTCCTTACGGGTGACAATCTGGTTTTCTGCAGACCAGGCGAACCGTGAAAGTGTCGTCAGTAAACGACCGGACGTATCGCGCGGCACCATACGCTCTTTCGGAGGCATCACAAAACACGTGCAATGAGGAGTCTGTGCTGGAGTTCGAAATGGTGATCCACCGTGGTATGCGTATTGAACTTAAGTACTGTAGGTTTAATATCCAATCATTCCATCGATGAGCGAGGTCAGTTGGTAGAATTTCCTCCCATGCTAGTCCTTTGCACCCAGACATAACTGCAGAAATGCTTGAGTTCCGTCTCCAATTAAAGCTAGTCGATGGAGTCGGAAGCGGAGTAGTGTTGCCAGGATTTCTGGCAGGAGATTGGGCCCCGTCTCCAAAGCGTCATTGAGCGATAGGGATCCCCTTTCATAAGATGATGCATCAAAAACTATTCTCCACTTCGTTGTGCCGTCTCTTTGATTCCATAAGCCTCGTTATATGCGCTTCGCAAATCTTCTCTCTCTTCGCGTGGATGATCCACCTTCTACAGATGTCATCCGGAAATGCACGTAACAGTTTGGGGGCTAGCATTCTCCCATAGTGGTCGACGTGTCTCCTAATGCCCTTAAAGCCTGTATACGTTTATTACATTCTATATATACACAATTGAGGGAGTTAGGCGTAGCATCGAGAACTGGTTTCATGGTCTCCAGGTAATCCTGATGCGCCTGGATGATGCGGTTCTTATCGCCATATCGTCCAATAAGAATTCTTTTGTTTTCCTCGTATGCATCGGCAGTCACCGCTATACCATCGATCAGCTCCTTTGGTTCTCCCTCCAGGTATCCACGAAGGAAGACGTGCTTGTCGTTAGCGTTGATAGTTGGATTGTTGTCTACCGCTGTTTGGAATTGCTCCCAGAACCGGGACCATTTTTCTACGTCTCCTGTGAATGTTTCTAATTTGATTGTGGGTAATTTTACGGAGTGCGTGACGGATAAGGTTGATGGCACTGGTACTGCGGATGAAGGTCTGGAAGGGTCAAGATTCATATTCCCGAACGAATCAGATAGTTTGTCATGAATAACGCGTGTCGAATTATATATCGTACGCTTCGCGACCTCAATGTATTTCTCACACTCTATAACGTCAACGTCATATTCGTCATCTGATAGAAGTTCGTGAATGTCATTATCGAGGAGAATGAGTTGATCCAAGGCCTCTTGCAATCTCATCCGGTTATATCCGTGATCTATTTCAGCGTCTGACGCTGTCTTTATAATGTCATTACTGAATTTGGTTATGTTCGTTCGCATTGTCTTTCGTTTTATCTTCAACAACATTAACGCCTTGTTTCCGTTCTCGTCTGCCATGCTCGTGAAATATTTCTTTAAACAGGCTGCTTATATTTAAGACCGTTCTAATTCCTAATAAATAATATTACGTTGCTTCTTGTTTGAGACTGAAGGGGGAGGTCTTTTCTTTTACGTTGCTACAGCAATCCGCTAGATAGCAGCATTAGTCACATATACGTTCTTAGATTCCTGTAGCACTCTTTGCATCTATGAAAACAAGATGGAGGCTCCCTCCTCACAATGAATTACTGGCCAAACTCTCAACTAAGGGATCTAGCATTTAGCTATACAACCTCAAATTAATACATAACTGGCAAGAGTTCAAATAATTATACTCCCGTATAAGTAGGCAATTTGGATACGGTACTTATCAGCGTTCTCCAAGTCTCGTGCGTACTATGTGATTCTGACGTGGCGCGTGTTTACAGCTACGGTCACTTACGTCAATTCCAAAATAAACTATTTGAAACTCGTGTTAGTGTATCCTCGTTGCTCGCTCCCAATTCTCGTGTTTTTCGGCACCAATATGTTGGGGGAATTTACGTAAGTGAGGCCTATATATATGCGCACTGAAACTCTCCGTCTTAGACTATTTCTTTATTTACACAACAATACAAAGAATATATATAAAAACTACAATAGATAGATTGAGTCTAGAGAGTCTCAATCTCAGCGCTAGTAAGCGCTTCTAAGATCCTTCACATGAGGTTCGGAGTGGATTCCAGTTAGTCATGTAACATGACACCTAGCTGCCCACGACAGGATAGCCCGAGCGGTCGATCCAACATGATTGATGAATTTTATATTTTATTTATTTAATTTATATTTATTTAGTATTTAATTTTTCTGATTTAATTTTTATTTATTGATTATTTTTATTATTATTATTTTGAGCTCACTGCGGAGCGCTTATGACTAGTTCTTCTTCGATGCTCTTTTCTGTTCCCAATATCTCTTGAGCCCTGCTGATAATTTCTCCTTTCTCTCCTGCGAAAGGGGCTTCCGTGATTTAGGTGCTCTTTGGAGTGGGGTCCAAGACTCTACCATAGCACAAATTTTAGAACGATCTTCTACATCAAGGTCTGCAATTCCAGCCGAATCCAAGTCCTTTAGTACTTCATTAATTTATTATTTAATATTTATTTATTACTAGATATTTTACCCGGCGTTGCCCGGGAGGTGTATTTACATGTTATAGAAAGATACATGCCAATATATTTCGCAAAGTATATTCACTTTGCCCCTAAGTGAGTTTAAAACATAGTTCTCCTGGTCTCTGAAGTTATTCATGTGCAATATTAACTCACTGTAAATCTAGGCGAAAGGTAGTGTGGAGTACAATAACGTAGTAGAGAATGCATCAATTACAAAATGGCTGTATATGCACATTTCTCAAGGACCTAGTCTCACAATTACAGTACTTTCCTGATAGTCTTTATTTTGTTGTAATGAGTGCAATTTAGTCGTCTTGTTCCCATAGTTCTCTTTCATTTTTAAATTGTTGCATCGACTTTTTTTGAAAGGAAACAAAATTTAAATTATTCAATGATTGGAATATAAAGTCATCATTCTGGATACTTACGATTCTTAGCCCCGCACAAATGGTGTGATTCATGAGAAATGGCTTATTCATGTACATAGGTCATTGTGTAGGCTACTATAGCTCCATATTAAGGAATAGTATTGCTGTATTTACATACCTATTATCTCATATTTGGCGGCTTTGGTAGCGTATTTGGTAGCATGCTGAGCTTCTATGTCCAAGGTCGCGGGTTCAAACCTGGACGAAGTCATCGGATTTTTGAAGAGCGTTAAAAATCCCTCAGTATGCCTTCCTTTGGAGGGGAAGTAAAGCCGGTGGGCCCATGTCATAGACTTATGTGATGTCATAGAACCTTCCACTAACTACACTCGTGTGAAGGTAAAGTTAATATGTTAAATTTGATTAACTCAATTAAGTCTAACGTTCTCCGTTAGGTTCTGGTTGCAGTGGCATCTATTAGCCAGGTTTTCAGCTAGGTGTCGTTGACGGTAGCATTTGGTAGTAAAAGTAGGAACTACTTAAAACTGACTGTCTGCAGTCCTTACCTGAAATACAGATAATGCACAAATAACTCCGGTTATCAGGCAGATTCTACACACATCCAAAGTACACGGGGCTGCATGACCGCGTTGTCGCAGCCCTTAATCAGAGGAATCAACCAACATCTCTCACCTAGTTAATGTAAATTCAGCAACGTATAATCCCAGTATAATGTCAAATAAGGTGCTTTGATTGAGAACACATTGGGATTTTTAGCCACTAACGTATTTTGTATATTCTCTAAACCCATACCGTAATGATCTCTAAAATGCTATAGCGGAGTTCAGGGTGTTTAGAATTCGTGATAACTACACCATTATACAATACTATTCGTCAGTAAGCACTGAAATGGCTAGCTAGCCTTGGACAACACTTTATTTATATCATCATTGGTCAACACTAATATCTTTGGATTGTCTCTGCCCGTTGCGGTACCTGGTGTCATTCTATGTTACTACCGCCACATCGGTGAAGGTGGTAAACTGTGTTACTACCGCCGCAGTTACTGTTTGGTCCTTATCATTCGAAATTTAATCACAAAGAAAATAATGCTACTTTAAGAACAATCTCCAATAGTATGTCGAATGCAGGGTTTTTCAATGTATTACTTTTTTAATTTCATTTTCCTGTTCTGACACCTGTTAATAAAAGAGATACGGTTTCAGATTTTTATTGCGTTCAGATTTCTAATATTTTTTATCGTGCTTTATATAATGAATGGTGTGACCACTGCCTGCTGGATCGCATCCCTCCTGGCTGCCTTAAACTGCCTGTCCATTAAACGATTACAGTATTGGTTTATGCGTACAACTTCGTTTCCAAATATAGACGCTAAGAGCAGCATCAACCTACTGTGATGGCCCCCTTTTCAAGTCACTGTTACAGACATTTGTTTTGTATTGATGTTAATGGTGAAGTTGTGTTTTGTGTTTTAATGGCGTACTGCTGTGTGCACTTTTGTAAATCAGAATAGAGCAAGTTTGAATGTCGAGGAATCTCATTTCATTAGTTACCATCGGACAATTCACTTGACTTATAAATACACATACAATAAGCCATTACAATAAGACGGGTTATCAGACAAATTCAACACACAGCCAAGTACACGGGGCTACATGAAGACGATGTTGCAAAGCCCCTAAATTAATAAACATCCCATTCTTCGGCGACCGGAGGCATTCCTTTTCCCTGTCTTTTATTGCCCCTATTCCTTTATTTTCATCTCGTCTACTGTGTAAGTTAGATTTAAATTAGTTGGAGGTAGTTGTATTTTCATTAGGCCTATCATCCGTACCGTATAATTACGCGCAAATGAGCTAGTCATTTCGCCCCTTGGAAACAATGACCTGTACCACCATGTATGTTTCGCTTTCCTATAAATTGAAAATTTGCCCGTAAGTATGTGTCTGAATTAATATCATATTCCTAATGCTGATTGAATAACAAAATAACTAACTTAGTGCCAGTTTTCGCGTATTTTCAATCTCGATATTAAGCCTCCAAAGTTAAAAACCCTTCGTTTCAGGTATCGTCCCATTAAAAATCCGCGGTAGGTTGGCGCTACAACCTAGCGGTGAATTAATATACAGTATATCCTGTACGCGTCTGAGTGTTGAACAGGCAGGCAGTTTAAAGCAGCCAGGGGGAATGCGATCCAGCTGGCAGTGAAAATGCTGCGGGGATCACAGTGGGTTGGTGCTGCAACCTATCATGTGTTGAATGGACAGGCAGTTTAAAGCAGCTTGGAGGGATGCGATCTAGCTGGCAGTGGGTGTAGCATAGCCTCTTACTGAAATTGATGGAAACTGAGGTACTTTTGCCATGGAGATGGCCGGCCTTGCCATTACTTCACCAATTTATTTTCTGACTATTAGCCTTTGCTCGAGTGCAAAAAGGCCGACATCAGAAGAATGAGAAGGACTATTGAAAATTTATGTAGCCAGCGGTTTATACTGGGTCCTGAACTATATGTACGCAAAATTTGGTTGAGATTGGTGGAACGGTGTAGATTTGTATACGGAACAAATATACCCACATACCCACATACAGACTTTCACTTTTATATATAAGATTTAATATTTGATTTATTTATTTCTTCTTGACTTTTCGGCCAGCTGTGGACCACGTTAATTCAACTGCTCTCTTCCTCGAGCTTTAACAATCGCCCAGTAACGCCTCAAGTGTTCTGGTTGCTGCTGTTTCCTGGTTTCAGTTCATTTCTTGCCTGTTGTTAGTTTAGTTTTTTTCTGGAAACTCAGGTGTTCTTTTAGTTTCGTCTTAAGGGGCGTACGGATCTCAATATCGTTGTATATAATTCCCACTTCTTTTAAATCCTTTTGTACCTCTTCGTTTTTATTACCCAGAAAGTAAGTAAAGGTTTTGTTTTACAATCACATTGGGCTCAGTCGTGTTGAATGACTATAGAGCTTAATCCTCCTCTTTCTCATCATGTCAGTGATTTTGGTAACGAGTGTGTAGAGTTCATGGTTCTGCCTCCGTCTGCAATCACCGTTTTCCTCGACTGGGCCTAAGATTTTCCGCAAGATCTTCCTTTCTTTGGTTTCAAGTTTCTCCATAAGACCTTTTCTGTGCATCATAAGGCTTCCGGTCGGATGATTGTGCAGTAATGTAGAAGCTAGGCATTATTGATACTGTTTTCTTGTTTTAGATTCCCTTGGTTCACTGGTATGTAGTTTTAATTTTTGTAATTCGTGATGTGAAAGCTTCCTTCTCAGAGATTCATCTAGGTATTTGAACTTTCCTGTCCGCTTGATCTTACTCCTTGCAATGGCTAGTTCTCTTGGTGCCAGCTTTATATTACTTATAAACTTGTTTTCTCGAAGCAGATATTGAAGCCTGCCTTAGCTGCTTGTTTCTGGAGTTCACTGATTTGTTCAATGGCTTAAGTCATGGAATGAGAACAAAATGCGAGATCATCCGCGAATGCTAGACAATCAACTATTAGATTCATGTTTTTGAATCCCAGTATCACCCCATTTTCAACTCCTTTGTTGCTCAATTCTCTCCGCCACTCACGGATGACTTTGTCAAGCACACTATTGTAGAGCAATGTTCCATCCCCCTTACCCCGGTCCTGATGTCAAAGCTGTCGGAAATTTCTCCTTGGAATTTTACTTTGGACGTAGTGTTGGTTATGGTCTCACGGATGATTGCCCTTGTCTTGTTGTCCAGTCCTATTTCTTTTAAGATTTCAAATAGAGTGAATCGATCAACGAAGATCGCAGCAAATTCTTTGTTTCTAAGCTTGAGATATGAAAGGACCGATTTAAGATTCTGAATCTGTTCAGCTCAGGAACGTCCTTTCCTAATACCTCCTTGGTATTCTCCCAATATTGGATCCAGTTGTTGTTCTATTCTAGCCATGAGAGCATTGGGGATGATCTTGTCGGTTATTTGGAGAAGCGAGATACCAAGGTAGTTGTTTACATCCATTCTGTCACCTTTCTTATGAATAGCGTGAATAAGGGCTGAGGTCCAGCCCCCAGGAAGTTTCTCTGTTTCCCAAATATCGCCTAGTATCTTAGTTAACTTGTCGACTGCCTTGTCTCCAGTATATTTCCATAGTTCAGATGTTATCAAGTCTTCACCCAGTGCCTTATTGTTTTTCAATCACTGTATGATCTGTTTGATTTCATCGTTTGTCGGTGGAAGTGAATCTGCGTGAACGTGCGCATTTTCTTCGAAATGAATTGTGGATTCTGGGGCTTCTCAGTTGAGGAGTGTCGCAAAGTATTTAGCCAGGATTTGGCAATTGTCATTGTCATTGTGAGCAATTTTTCCGTCGGGATCTTTGAAGTGTAGGTTTGGGGAAATGTAATTATTTAGATTCTGTTTGAAAATTCCGTAGAAGTTTCGAGTGTTGTTCTGGAAATCTTGCTGAATTCGTACTGTCTGGTTCTTGTCGAAGGCACGTTTTACCCCACATATAATGTTTGCTGTGTTTTTCTTGTATCTAGGAACTTCTCCCAGTTATCTGCGTCCCTCAACGTGTTCCATCTATGCCAGGCGAGATGTCTTTTCCTTATTACCGCATCACACTCACTGGTCCACCAGGCAAGCTTCTTTGGTTTCGTGAGGGGGACTGCTTCCTTAGCTGTTTCAACCATGGCCTCGTGTAGTTGCTCCCAGTTCTGTGGATCCAAGGAATCAGGCTTCTCAGAGAACTCTTGGTTAGTTCTTTTTTGTTTTTGGTGTCAAACCTGAATATTTTTATTTGATGGGCTTTCCTGGTATTTTGTGGAATGAGTTTAAGTTGGCACTTCGCAGAATCTTCATATTTTGTATCTCTCGTTCCGCTTTCCGAGCAATGGCCAGGTGATTGAGCTGGAACTCATCAAGAACGGGATTTTGGAATGTCCAAGTAATTTGTTTCTTGGGTAAGAGCTTGAAAGCTGTCGATTTGATAAGTAGTTTGAATGCCCTACAGAGTTCGACGAGTCTCTCCCCATTACGGTTGGTTCTCTGGTGAGCCGGATACTTTCCTACAATGTTTTGAAATTTTCTTTCTTTGCCGAGTTGAGCATTGAAATCCCCCAGCAAGATAATTGTGTTCTTGTTGGGTATTTGAGAAAGGATGTCCTCCAGATCTTCCCAAAATATATCTGTTCCTTTTGGGTCTGTCTTGTTTGCCTGATAAAGGGGTGCGTGGACGTAGGCAGTAGTGTACATCTTGTTTGCACTACGGAATGGATGATTCGAGACTCGGCTGCTAGGAGAGGCGAAGTCCGTGATTGAATCTAAAATACTGCATCTAACAATAAATCCTGTGCCAGATGAGGAACATTTTTCATTACACGTTTGCCGGTCTTACCTTACAAATTCTGTAACCTTGTGATTCAAAAGCATGTTCATCTGTAAACCTTATTTTGTGAATTGCGGTGATAAGAATTTTATGTCGAGAGAGTGTGTCTGTTAGTATTTAAGTTTGCTGACTTTTCAAAAGGGAGTTCACATTAAAGGTAGGAAAGAAGTTTTGACGCTTGTGTTCGATTTTTTGTGGAGTCTCCGATACCTCCAAGCATGTCGGTGCGGGCTCCCCAGAATCCGAAGACCCGCATGAATCACTTTCGACGATTGTTGGTTGGTTACCACCTTAGGTAGTAGGTCCTGCTGAACTTTTCTCCATGCTTTAAACAGTTGAAAATACTAACTAAAAGCTAATATATTGGTAATGCAGGTTCACTCTGTTGGCATATTTGTCGGAGGATAAAACTCTGCTTTAGTGATAACCTTTTACATCAAAATTTCAACATTGTAAACCTCATTCAGTTAAAAAGAATTTTTAAATCTTTCATGTCTAAGTTGTATTTTTATAAAAATCAATATGTTCCTTAGTTCAATATGTCAATATGATGTTGGTCCTCATATAAGATATTCCAGTGTCCAGAGCTGCAAGCTGATCACTGCGGGCATCGTTTGGTAACATACTTAGTCAAGACGACATTCCCAATTGTGAGCTTAACAGTCCGTTTGCAGAAGTAAGATTGTAGTATTTTTTATAAATTTCTGGGACAGTGTTTTCCTTCATATGGACATGTTTTGGCCACCAAGCGTTATGTGACGCTCCTGTAATATCTAATGAGATTAAAGCAGCAAATTTATTTGAGCAAATAATGCCTTGAATCCACTCTACTACGTAGAGAACAGCATTTTCAGTAGACGTCTGGGGGGTAAATCCATTCTGGTTGTGACTAAGACATTCGTTGTGATACATATGCTACATAACACGGTCCATAGTTAATTTATCCAGAAGCTTCCCTAATACAGGTAGAAAACTTATTGGCATAAAGGACTTGGCAGTGAGGTTAGAACCGAGTATATCCTTAGGGATTATATTGATGATCGCAAGCTTTCATGAAGCCACTTATGGACAGTTCTCATAAAAACACAAAAAACTACCGTCCTCTGAATTTTGCGCCAAAAAACTAGAGTTGTTTTGAGGATATAGTTAATTGGGAATGGAACATAGGGCATACTGCTCTATGACCGTTGCAATGTTTTTCAAGGAGAAAATCTTTTTTATAATATGATTACTTGGGTAACTTTTAACAATCAAATCATAATTTCTTACTTCTGTGCCACAATATATAACTGCTTTTTATTGTTTTCATTGATGAATTACTAAACCCTCCTGAAATATTTAATGAGATTAAAACAGCAAATTTCTTTGAGCAAATAACGCCTCGAATCCAGTCTATTACTTCGAGAACAGCATCCTCAGTAGACGTCCGTCAGACGGATTCTACACACCCAAGGTATACGGGGCCACATGACTGCGTTTTCGCAGTCTCTAAACTGAGGAACCAACCAATCAAAATCGATTAAATCCCGCGTGGCTTTAGACGAACAAAATATTGTTTAAAAAATTTGTTACTTTCACAAACCAAAACACTGTACTCTACGACACTAATGACTGAGATCCCTTCTTACAATCAAATCTAAAAACATATGGTGGGTACACCATAAGTGAAGGCCACATTATTATCGTTTTGACTCTCAAATGTGTATCTAACAATTCGTATCTGCCACTAACTCAAAGCGACTAATTTTGTGACTCAGGTCCCTCTTAACAATCACCCGTTCATCTGAAATTGATCGTCTGTAGTCCTTACCTGAATTACAGATAACACACACTTATACAGTCATCACAATTAATACAGGTTATCAGACAGATTGTACACATCCAATGTACACGGGGCTACATGACCGCGTTGTCGCAGCCTCTACACTAAGGAACCGACCAACCAAAATGGTTTAAAACGCGCGCGGCTTTAGACGGCAACGGGAATGTTAATATAAAGGTTTTAGTATTCGTTAAATACAGCTGTTAAGGGTAAGAGAAGCAGAGGTAAGCCTAGGAGTGGATGCATGGAGTCAGAGTTATATATCTTAAAGAGAGAGGTTGGGGCTGAGATGTGATGAATGTTTATGTGAGGGTGGTTTTTTTTTTGGCCGGATGCCTTTCTATGACACCAACCTCATCAGAGAAATCCATGGGGGATAGATGAATGAATGTTACAAACTCGGCAGAGGAGGAAGGAAGCGGCCGTGGCCTACGATAATGGACCGTCTCAGCATTTGCCTGGAGGGATTGTAGTGAACCACATAAAACGACATCTAAGATAGCTGACGTGTAAGGAGAATATTATGGAATCTGTTAACATTTTGGTGGGTTTTGTTTTGTTGATTTGATTAAATTTGACGAATTTTAGTGAATTTGGGTAAGTTTGATAAATATTCATTAAATTAGGCTAATTAAATGTGAATTTGGAGACAGTTTAGGAAATTCTAGGGTAAATAAATGGGATTTGCGTAAATCTGGATAATCTTTGGAGAAATGTGTGTAATTGAGGAAATTTAGAGACCGACCGCTCAATAACCCTGTTGTAGGGAAGAGACACAAGAAAATAGAATGCCAGGTAGGAGAAAGTATATTAGAGCAGTTCGATACCTTTCAGTACTTAGGCCGTGCATTCTCTCATGTTGGTTGTGTTGGGGGGATATAAAGATTCGAGGTGTATATAAGCCAATGCAATGAGTTATCAGTTGGGGTCAACAGTATTGTTCAAGAAAGAAGTTAGTGTAGCGACGTACTCTTTCTACATCTTTTAGTATTTGGACCACCCTTGCTACATGGAATTGAGTGAGTGAGTGGCAGAGTTAGCATATATGATACAAAAGCTAGAGGTATCTGATATGAGGGTAGCACTAATTATTGCTGGGACGAATAGGTGGTAACAATGGCAGGAGGTATATGCATTCCCGTAATGTGTAATTAAAGGTTGAGTTAGAAATGGGCACGTTATATAAATATGTTCGTGTGAGCCGACTTAGATGGTGGGTTCTGTGATAAGAATGGCAGGAAGCGCGATTAGGGTTAATGAGTTAGGCTGTAGTGGGTTAGAGTAACAGAGGTAGACCTAGGAGTTGATCGATGAAATCTGAGTTTAACCATCTCAAAGTGATAGGTTTAGAAGAACAGGAGGCCGTAGTACTAATTGGTAATAGGGGATCATGGAGACAACTTTCTGTCGTTTTATGACGTCATCCTCTGTCTCGCTTCCTGATCTCGATACAAGCATCCACCTGTCGGTACAGCTCCATGGGCTTGTGGAACCCAGAAATTTAGGTAATTGCGAGTTGATTTCGTTTATTTGGGTGGACATTTTGGTATTCGAGTGAATTCTGGTAACATATGGAGGAACATCTGAGGTATCTAGGTTTATTTAGTGATAGACCACTTCCAGGATGAGTGAGGTCGAAATCGAACCCTCCTCTTCTCAGTTTTGCCTCACGGGGCTGAGTTGATCCAGTTAAAGTTTTGGCAGAGAAGGGAATCGAACCAGGCTATTAGCGGTGAAAGTCATATTTATATTTTTAACATTGAATGGAGATGGCATGTTATCATAAGTACGTGTTAGAAGCGGTGTTGTATTCCCGCTGAACTGGCATCTGTCACGGTCTGGGAAACTGGTTGACTAGTTCGCTGTCGAGTGGACATGAAACAACTCGATCATTTAGCTCTGTGTCCTTGAGTGCGAGCAATTCATGTTGGTGGATTGTTTCATCTCAGTTATCAGCCCCGTGTATTTGCGTGTGCGTAATTCATGTTGGACGATTGGGACATTTCGGTCATCGGCACCGTGTGGCTAGAAACTTTGGGCAGCTCGATCATCCACCACGTGTCGTTGGATGTGAGAGGACTTGAGAAATCTAGGTCTGGGTGATAATTTGAAAAATTTCAGGTAGATCCTGGGGGTAAACCTGGGAGATTCATGCATTTTTGTCAATTCGAAAAATTTTGGGGAAATCTGTGGTTTTGAGGAATTTTAAAGACATGTAGGTGAATTCTGGGGGTAAATTTGGAGATACTGTGTAAATTTATGTAGGGATTGGTGAATTTTGTTTGGTTTGGAGAATTTTCGAAAATTCTTGTTGGAGAGATATGAATTCCCGTGCTATGAAAAAGCCTTTTGCCTTGCCAAAGCATATGTCCGAAGAAGAACTTGTGCACTTAAAAACGCATGGAGGACTTCCAAAGCTAAGGAGCTGCAATATTTAGCGGCCAAAGATTCGCGACAGTTCTTCCAAGCAACAAAGCAGTTTTTAGTCCCACCACTTTCAGTAGAAATTCACTTTGGTCCAGTGACAAAAGTACACTTCTAAAAGATCAATATTCCATCATGAATAGGTGGAAAAACATTTTGAAGACCTCTTGAATCAGGATTCAATTATTGATGAGCAGGTGTATGACACATTAGAGGAAGCACCCATCAGGGAAGAACTCTGCTCCTTGCTAACACTAGAAGAATTTCAGTGTGTTGTTAATCAAGCAAAGTGACACAAAGCCACAGGTTCAGATGGTATACCAGCAGAAGCTCTAAAAAAAGGAGATAAGGAACTCATAAGCCACAAACATTTGAGGAACTGAAAAAATGCCTGCTGATCTCAGAAATAGTCTGAGAGTTTCCATATTTAAGAAAGGTGATCGTACACACTGCAACAACTGTCGTGGCATATCATTACTATAATGCCTCGGAAAGCTTGTTGCTCATAATTTGGCTAATCACATTCTATCTTTGGTGGAGAAAATACTTCCAGAGAGCCAATGTGATTTCAGGTCTTCTAGAGGAACTACAAGAGAAATGTAGAGAACAAAATATATCTCTTTATATTGCATTTATCGACCTAAGGCATTTAACTCGATAAGCCGTGAAGTTTTATGGACCATTTAACACTTTATGTTATTTCACCAACATGTATTACCATCTTACGACTGCTCTACACTGATATGACGGTAACTGTAATTGGTAACGACTCTGTTGGAGAACCTTTCCATATCATTACTGGCGTTAAACAAGGCTGTGTGATTTCCCCTACATTGTTTTCTCTGTACTTTGCCCATGTCATGCAGCTAGTCATAGACGATCTTCCTTTAGGTATACAAATAACTTACAGGTTGGATTGAATACTCTTTAATTTGAGCCGTCTAAAGTCAAGGACTCGATCATCTTCTGATACACTGGTTGATTTACAGTACGTAGATGATACAGCAGTAGTAGCTCAATCAGAGGAACAACTCATGAAAATCTTGAATGCTTTGTCTTCGGCATACAAAAAGATTATTCGCAAAGTTAACAGTCAAACCCAGACCCACTAGCAACCAGCCCAGGAGAAGGATTAGGAAAATGAAACATTAATGTCACCATTGATGGAGTGGGGCTTGAAGAAGTTAACACCTTCCCTTATCTTGACAGCACCCTGTCATCAAGTGCTAATATAGATTCCGAAATTCAACACAATATTAACCGTGCTGGGGCATCCTTTGCAAGTCTAAGGTCAAGTTTTTGACAACCATGATGTCAATGCTGCGACAACTCAGTTGTAGATCTCACCTTACTTTAAGTATCTGAATCTTGGGCATGCTATAGACGACACATCAAAGAGCTGGATCAATTTCACCAGCGATGCTTGAGGAGAATTCCTCATGTGACAAGGCAATACATACGTACAAACACCAGCATTCTCGAAGAAGCACAGACTACTACTATTGAATCCATGATTATAAAACGTCAGCAGAGAAGGACAGGACACATAATCCGCATGCCCAATAATCGCATTCCCAAAGTGGTGTTTTGCTCTGAATAAACAGAGGGAAACGTTCTGTGGGAGGTCAGCGGAAGCTATTCAAAGACGTACTGAAAGGTAATATGCAAATGTGTCCACATTGATATTCATAACTTGGAGAACTTAGCCCTTGTTCGCTCTTCCTGTCTTCGGCATACAAAAAGATTGGTCTCAAAGTTAACACCAGTAAAACCCAGGCCCTCTACCAACCAGCCCTGGAGAAGGATTAGGAGGCTACATGAGGCTAAAAAATTCACATGAGTGACTAGTTCCGAGCGTCGACATTCGCACTTAATTTCGGTTTTAAAATCTATGTCTTTGTTCATCGTGGTGCAATATATTTTGAAGGGAACCGCCGACAAACAGTAGAGGATAAGAGGCAGCGCAGAAAGGGCAGAGTGCTCATTAAAAGACACGGAAGGAACGCAGATGGCCCACCTGGTCACCTGTCATCAGTGCACCGATTTTTGTGCCTTCCGCATTGGGCTTTATAGTCACCTCCGAACTCACCGATGAAGAGACATTCCGGATTGGATGGCCAACCTACTCGATACGAGCGTTTGCTATGATGATGATGAGCTCATCAATAATTGATAAATCGATAACCAATAATAATAAAAACATTAATATTAAAAAAAACAATATTTCGATAAATAAATAAGAAGTGAAGAGAAATTGACCAAACGAGGTCAACAGAGATGGGCCTAGCGCAAGTAGGTGGAAGCAGTGGTGGACTTTTGTGTAAAATCGGGATGATGGAAAGGGGGGGGGGGGAGTGGGGTTTGGAGGCATCTGCCATACGGTACGAAAAACCCGTCATTTTGGAAGAGCCTCAATTGCGCATGCTCTCTAAAAATTCTTTTATTCCCTGGATGTATGGATACTTATAAGTTTAGGGTGGAATAGACTTGACTTATAGATAGAGGGGATGGAGCCCTTTCGTTTGAGACCTCACACGACTTTCCTCGCTTACTTGTTCGGGAGTACGCACGGCCTGTCCCTGGATGGTAGGTTGCCTATTCAAATACCCCTGAGATAGGATCTCTCCTGCCACTCAACTCTCATACTTATAGTATAGAGTACCCAATTTTTACTTTTCCTCTTAATCGAGACGATGAAAGATCATGTTGACTGGAAAAGGCACTTTTTTCTTGCTGTAAAAGGATTAACACGTTCATCCGGAATAACTATAAATCCAAAAACTGTGACATATAGTATAAAACAATATTTTATGTATTATACACATCGACTGCACGAACACCATTTGATTGAAGAGTAGAAACGAGCTCACTTTTTAGTATTGAAGGAAAACATGCAAATTAGTGCAAATTACAAATTAGTTTTCACTAGTTATATCTCTTGACCGCAAAGTTATTATTCCGTTTCCCTTGATAATCTAACATAGCGAAATAAAATGCTATTCAGTGGGTCAACAGTATTGTAACGATATGTACACAGTGTTATTCCCAGAAGTAAATTACATGAGGATAAAAAATTAACCTGACGGACTAGTTCGGAGCATCGACATACGCACCTAATTTCGGCGTTTAAATCTATGTCTACGAATACAGAAAATTCTTGAATACTTATCCGACATTGTTCTATGTAATTTTTGATATTTAATGAAGGTGGGTGTTTATACTCGTACTAACATTAGAAATTCTTTACAGAAACGACCACAATTCGGAGATAATATTAACAAGAGATAGAGTCATTTCCTCTCTCAATCAAAAGGTTAACAATAAAACGACGTCATCCTATAGCGGTAAAATGCCATATATCTGCATAACTTGCAATGCAAACTTTGCTAAGAATGAGAATTTGAAATTACACATGAAAATTCATAGTAGTCCTTTGCCACATTCCTGTAGTACATGTGGGGCAAACTTGGCTACGAAATTTTCCCTGAAGAGGCACGTGATGAACCACAGCGGTCACAAGCCACATTCCTGTGGTACATGTGGAGCAAAATTTATGTGGAAGAGTGATTTCAAGAGACACACGGTGACCCATAGTGGTCTCAAGCCACATTCTTGTGGTACATGTGGAACAAGCTTTACGCGGAGAAGTGACCTTAATGATCACGTAATGATCCATAGTGGTCTCAAGCTTCATTCCTGTAGTAAATGTGGAGCAACCTTTAGGAGGAAAGGCGACCTAAAAACACATGTTGTGACCCATAGTGGCATCAAGCCACATTCCTGTGGTATATGTAAAGCAAACTTTACGCGAAAGAATAATCTGAAAAAACACGAGATGATACATAGTGGTCCAGAGCCTTATTCCTGTGATAGATGTGGAGCTATGTTCACTCAAAAATGGTCTCTCCCGAGACACATGAGAATACATAGTGGTCTCAAGCCACATTCGTCTGTTACCTGTGGAGCCAACTTTAGGAGGAAAGGTGAAGTGAAGGCACACAAGATGACCCATTCTGGTTCAAGCCATTTTTCTGTAGTACGTGCGAAAGAACCTTTATCCTGAAAAGCTGCATGAAGACAAACATGATGATCCACAGTCGTCTCAACCCTCATTCCTGTGGAAAAACGTGGCTACGAAAGGTTCCCTTACGAAACACATGATGATTCACAATGGTCTGAAGCCACAATCCTGTGGTACATGTGGAGCAAACTTTACGCGTAAAAGTGACCTTAAGGAACACGTGATGATCCATAATGGTCTCAAGCCACATTCGTATGCTACATGTGGAGCAACCATTACGGGAAAAGTGACCATTATAATCACGTGACATCCCAAAGTGGTCTCAAGCCAGATTCAATGGTACATGTGGAGCAAACTTGAAGAGGAAATGTGACTTGAAGGGACACGTAATAATAATAATCCACAGTGGCCTCATGCCTATACCTGTGGTACATGTGGAGCCAACTTGACGAAGAAAGGTGAACTAAGGGAACACAAGATGACCCATAGTAACTGTGGTACGTGTGGAAGAAACTTTACTTCGAGAAGCCACATGAAAACACACATAATGATCCACAGTCGTCTCATGCCTAATTCCTGTGGTACTAGTGAAGGAAACTTTATTGAGAAAGGAAAGTTGAAAAGACATGCTTTGATCCATAGTGGTCTGAAACAAAATTCCCGAAGTACATGCGGAGTAAACATTACTGGATCGGGTAATTTGAAGGCACAGATATTGTTCCACAGTGGTCTCTTCTTAAAAAGGCAATATAGAATTAAATGTAGTATTTGTCTCTCACTCTCACTCATATGTCCTGCAATTAGCTTCGTTCTTTTCTACCCTGGCGATGTTGCTATTTCCCAAAAATTGAAAGTGACAAATCTAAGAAAATGTTTCCGTAGTCTTATAGGGAATTATCTGCTCTTTATGATGATGTAAAAATAGAAGCCATACATAATTAATACATGGTCCAATTTCCACAACTACAATATTTTAGCGCGAATCTATATTTTTGATCGCACCAGATCAAGAATTTATTTCTCAGGAATGTAATTATTTTCATAATAAGAAAGTTATGATCTTTTTCTTAAATGTTACCTGAAAATCTGGGATGGTATCACACAAAAGTTCGGTAGCAAGAAACTTTTTTCCTGTTGACTTTACGTTGGTGATAAGCGAGAAGAAATGTTCATTAATGACTGAAATGGGTTTTAAAACAAACCAGAGCTCGATATCAGCAATCATAAGTTATCGCACTTGCGTTAGTCACAACTCATCCCGCCCAGCGCTGACGCACCGAAAGTTTGTTTACTCAGTGGCCCATAGGTTATCTCCCCAACTGCGTTTGATGGAGGGTAATTTATGGTGTGAAGTTAAATTGTGAAATGAAGTGGTCCTCGAGTTCTTTATAAATTGTCCGTCTCGTTGCGTAGTGGCCAGCATTCTTGCCTGTCATCGTGCTGTCACCGCGGGGGCCCGGGTTTGAATTCCAGCTCTGCCAAGAAATTTAATTCTGATCTGAGGGCTGGAACGGGTTGTACTCAACTTCATGAGACAAAACTGAGAAGAGTTGGGTTCCATTCCTACCTCAGCCATCCTCGAAATGGTTTTCGTGGTTTGTCTTTGTTCTTTCCGGGAATATTTTTTTTGTCGTGTGGCCTCCTGAGAGGCCGAGTGCAGGTATTTCTAGTCGATGCCCGTGGGCGACCTGCGCGTCGGGATTAGAACTAGAATGGATGAAGATGTATGAAACTGTGCAAGGATTTGGAAGGGAACGGCCGTGGCCTGTCATAAGGTACTGTCCCATCATTTGCCTGGTGTTAAAAATGGGAAACCACGTAAAACTATTTCATGGACGGCCGACAGTGGGGCTCGAACCCACGCATATACCGAGTCAGCAGTGAGCTTGGCCACATTACTAAACGCTGGGCTTTAGCGAGCGTAGCCACTGCTAACAAGGGTTCATTAATGGTGCAGAGTTAACGTTTCTGTGTCAAAAGAACACGGCACACACCCACGACGAAATGTCAGGTGAAGTGTATGAAAAGTAGTTCGCCGAGCAATTGTTGCCCAATGTTCCCGAAGGATCTATCCTAGCAATAGACAATGTAGACTATCACAGTCGGAAACGCGAACTTTTACCTACAATTTTGTGGAGAAAAGGCCGGATTATAGGTGGACTCACTCAAAAGGGGTCCCATTTCGAAATGATATGTTAAAACGGGAACTTATTTTTATTGTGACTCAAAACAGAGGCAGATATGATAAATACATCATTGCCGAGATGGCTAAATCAGCAGGAAAATATGTTCTTCGTTTGCCACCATACCACAGTGAACTTAATACCATCGAAATGGTATGGGCACAAGTAAAGAACTATATAAAATTGAACAACGTTTCATTCATGAAACAAGAAATGAAGAATGTTATTTCGGCTGCATCCTACCACTTTTTTTAAAATCGAATTTAACCTCCAGGTTGGTGGCTCCCTCGGACTCAGCGAGGGAACTCACCTCTACCGCGCCTACAAGCAGTGTCCTAGAGCTGGGAACATCTGATCGGTGTGGATACAACTGGGGAGGTGTGACAATCACCATGCCCAGGCAGCCTCTCATGCAAAGCGAACAGGGCCATCATGAGGGAATGGAGGGGAAGATTAGGAGGGATAGCCAAGAAAGAGGGAAGGAGGTGGCCGTGGCCATACAGGAGGTGCTGTTCCGATATTTTTGCTCCAAAAATACGATACATTTTCTCTTGTCGAACCACTGCTACAGAGACAGTCTATGACCCAGTTTTGAGTAGACCAGATCCATATGTTTCGTCGCACGAGCTTACACGAGTCCCCGCGACCGTCGCCGAGCGCAAGCAAGTTCCATATTTCTGCCGTAAGGAAGCGCAGTGCATATTGATTGGTTTATCGGGTGGAAAGATTGAGAAATATATTCACTCATTAAAATGAAATAAGACGTATTCAGGATGTCAGAAGTAGATTGGAGTTCAAAATATTACAAGAGGAAGATAATGCACTCGTGTTTATGTGAAAATAGCTTGTACAGCGTTAATTATATATATAAATCATGATTGACGTATCACAGAGCGATCTCTACCTCATGCCCTAGAGTGGGGGGGGGGGGGGAGACCTGTGCGGTGGAGAGAGTCTCAGTAGTGCAGGGAGATTCAGATCTCAATATAGCTTTGCCGAGCTAGTAACTGCGGAGAGAAATTACGGATCATATAATAGTTTTGACAAGTCAGGAAGCACCGACTTCGGGCTTAGTCAAACATGCGTGAGTGCCGTTTTGAGTCAAGAACACTCGTGAGATCCAGTCCAGTGTCGAAGAAGGACTTGGAACTTTAAGCATGTCGGGTAGTTTACGCAAGCAATGCATTATAATAGCAATCTGTTACATTTTAAGTTATTGAAGCGAATGGTTATACTGAGAAGTTAACAGTGGTGTATTTATTTATACATCCACCTGGATTATTGATACTTTTTAATGCAGTTCAACCTCACGAACTTTCTTTAAGTGAATATTACAAACATGTGTTCCATATTACAACACAAGGTGTTGGGAGGAAAGTTCTTCATAAACATTGCCATTTTAGCTGTGGCAGGCTAAATATGGACGAGGACATTACTCACTAGACAGTGCAGTAGACACTACAGGTGATCACTATGACATATTTGAAGTGTAGTGTACACACAACGCGGTTCACTCGCATATGAAACATGAACAGTCGTAATCATACCAACGTAGATGAACATAACTACTGTTGTGTTTTCACTCGATTATCGCGATATTGTGAACGCGATCGTGATTTCTTTCGGGCCGGGTTGGAGACGTTCGTTGAAGGAGAGAGACCATTTCCACCATGAGGGAACAGTCCGAGTACCAGCTGTTGACCAGAGACAGGGGAGTCGGAGTTCCAAGGTTTGATCGCCGGAGACTAAGAGGAACTGTTTGATCCTGCTATTCATAATGGAACTAGATGGTAGGGCATTTCCATGCTCTATTCCGCCTTGAAGAAGCAAAAACAAGGTAGACGGCAATATATTCACGTAGCGTTGCAAAGTAATGATATTTCAGAGTGATCTCGTTGCCATTTTTTGCTTTTCTTGTTGCTGACAGATTGAAGTGAGGTTTAGGCCTGATTATTTTTATCATGTCTGATTTCATTTTCAATCCAGTTTTGACCTGATTAACAGGTGCACTCAGCTTCTAAATTTTGGGTTATTGCTATGTAATTTCAATTTTATTAAGTAATTAAATTCAGTAACTTGTTGCGACCTTCTTAATTGTAAAGAAGAGAATCATCGTAGGTGGAAGACTACGTTATTCCTGTACAGAATTTAGGTGTTTTGTGATTTAGACATATTTTCCAGTCTTTTGCATAGTTCGTTTTTTTAATCAAGTTTTTACTTGAGTTTTCTAGTTGCACTATTTTTCCTGTTGGATAGATGCAAGCTCAGATCTTTGGAGATGCATTTAATATTGTAAGGATAATTTCATTAGAGTTTTGAAATGTGAAGTTTGATAATTCTATTGAGAGTTGAATTTTCTCTTGGGATCATTGTCGTGCTGGATGCTAATGAATCTATCGATGCTAACTTGAGTCGTTACTCATATTCATAGGGTAGGTCCAGTCCGATTTTCATGAATTCTTTTGAGGGGATGCTTCTATTCTTATCTGATAGACTTCGACTTCTGATTTTGTTGCCATGTGTAATTTGGTACACCTTTATCATCGATAAATTTAATTAATAGTGCTATGACTGAATTTTGATTCAGTATTTCAAGTTTTTGAGTGGAATACGTATATAAGGGAATTGCTTGAACATTAATAATCTTTGATACAGATATCAGGGATTAATTTTAAGAGGAGGCATATTCTTACGTGACTTCGAATAAATTTATGTAAGGCAAGCTTTAGGTAGTCCAGTGGAATTAATTAAGGATCCACACATGATTAAATTATGATGCATTGAAATTATACAGATATATATTTAAGGAACACAGCTGATTATAACTGGATACTTGTAAAGGAATTAGATAATCACCGTGTGGTTATATGGTAATGAACGTCAGTGGACGTAAAATGATATGTGTAAAATAGTACTCAGGGAAGTACGTAAATTTTCGTGATGCCATTGGGAGCATAATGTATAATGCAGATTCTTAAGAATATTCTTCGTGATGTGAGTGGTAGTGACCACTGGTATTTTGCAATCGTCGATGTCAGGTATGACAATTATATCTTACAGTATCTCAGTCGAATTATGGAAATTTAAGGCTGTTTTAGGAGGAACATAAGATTCAATGTATTTATTATAAGGGTCTTGTTGGTGAATTGGTAATTCCAAGTGTGTCTATTTTTTCCAGCCTTTAGAAGCTTTTCTTGTCTTCCCCATTTAATTATTCTTATGATCGCATCTTATTGACAGATTTAAGCAGATGAAAGGAATGATAAATAATTAAATAATGATAATTCAAAATGAATTTAAGAGAAAGCATTTAACTCGTTTAAGAGTTTGGATTTAGGAATTTACATCGTCTTAGCATGATCGCTTGGTCGATGAACCCGACTTTAATAATTTTGCTAAAGCAAGATATACTAATAAATTATGATATAGCACCGATGAGACGTGCAGAGTTACAGTATCTGCGGCTATTACACTTGGCAGTGTAATCATTTATTGTATATACCGTATGTAAATTAACGTGAAATTCAGCAACGTGCTTAAGAATTTTTAAACCAACGGAAGAACCATGAGGGTGATCTTTCAGGATTTTTCTTTGCTTTTTGGATCACCTGTTGTACATATTTAAATTATCAAGTTAATTTGAGGGTCAAATGCATTCTAGTCCATTGGGGTTAACGATGCATTTCATGGCATTATCTTAATGCAGTCTTTTTGAGATTTTGTGTCCATTCACGGACGTGATAATCTGACTCCTCGTCAGATTTTTCTTTTGAAATAAATGTTGCTAATTTCTTTTAATCATGCGATGTGATGATTTATAGAAGTATAAAGAGGTCGCATTAAGAGGGCCATAGCTCGGTATTTCTAGAGGTCCCCACACTCCTGAGATGATGATTTCTCACGATTCTCGTGTTTTGAGGGCAGTTCACTGCTATACTTTGGCTTTAGCCTACTTAATGCCACCTCTGTTAGGAATTACTAGTACCCTGATGCTCCCTCCACTCGTTGGTAGGACTTGGGGATTTTTCTGGGTTTTCAGGTTCTAATATCCAGTTACCATCGACGGATTCCAACAGTTAAAGGGTAGGTATTTTCGGGTACAGTACTGCCCCCGAAAAATGAATTGTTTGGGATGAAAATGGGATTATTTTCGAAGCCCATGATAAAATTAAACCAGGAAAGTATAAATGATGGAACTTGGCACAAACGAGACGTGTTGCTACGTTAATCAAGGAGGGAGACTCCGTCACGTGATATTATTGCGCAATCGAAGGTTGTAGAAGCTTGGAATTGACCTAGCAACAGCGAATATATCACAGAAAATGTTTAAATATTGTTATACATTATATCATTGGATATAAGCCCAGAGCCAATGAGGAGAAGTCTTAGTGAAGACGGGAGTTCCTTCAACTAAATTATTTGGAGAATTAACACATTTAGGCCCCAAGAGAGTTATTTTATGGATTGATAATAAGAAGAAAATTATAAGAAAATATTAGAGATATTTTGAAAATCGACGGAAAGTCGAAATACGTTATAATCAGCATTTTTCTAGTGCGCGCTAAATTTTTCGAGGGAACGAAAAATGGCGGCTAGATCTGGTGTCTTGGAGGGGAGACGCAAGGCATCAGGGCTCTTGTTGCTGCGAAGTTGGAAGTGTACAGACGTATATTCCAGGTGAGTTGCAGTCCTGAAGGTGTTTGCCGAGTCCGAGTTTGGTTCATTCATGGAGACATCGTATTTAGAGGGTAGCTTGTAGAGATCGCTCGTGCCTGTGATCTGTGTGAAATTGCGAGGAGAGTTCATACCGCAATAACGTTCGACTATTTGTTAATAGAACAAATATTTCAAGTACAGACTCTAGTGCAGAACGCATAGAAGCGTTCTATACATTTTCAGCGTGAACAAAGGAAGACTTTAAGACTTATAGCCTTTTTAGAAGTGAAACAGAAATGTGACGGAATCAATCGCAGTAAAGCATTTTAGTTCCAACCAGACTGCAGCGAATACAGATTCGTGTTATCAGATTCACGTGAGTAATAGGGATTGACATTATCATTGAAGAAGTATATTGCTACACAAGAATAATGACTGTGTATATTAAGCAAGTGAAGACATTTATGAAATTTAATATGCTTGTGATTATGGAATAAGAAATTATGTGCGTCAGGAATACATTCGAAGCAGAGTAGTATATTCAACAATGGAGCTTCGATAAGGAGATTGTTCATGATTGTCTACTTTTCAAGCAAGCATGAGACGTTATGTACACCAATATTCTCGTACATTAGCGTCATACATGAGCTTGGACTTAACATCTGAGACTACATAAAATAATTCATAGTCCATCTTTATGAATATTCTATATATACGAGTGAGGTCCATGACTTCCATTTCGAATGCATTTCGGAATATGAAGCTGAACTTTCAACGCTACTCAAGATTATAATGAATCTATATCATGACGGAGAAAGAAGATACAAGAATATTTTCATGATGCCAGGGGTTCCCGGCAACAATGAAGATTGACGGAGGGGAGTTCGCGGTTCGATCCCAGATGGAGCTTGCTGTCTTCCGGAGAGGGTGTCCTCCCTTGTCCGAAGTCGTGAATTTGAGGGGACGAACTAGGATCCAGCCTAGGTTAATGAAGGATGAAACAACTAAGTATTGTCTAATACTTAACTTGAACTTCAAGATCTTCAATCAAGGTAGCAGTGTTTATTAATATGTAGTTAGAGCTATATGATGACATTCTATAGCAATTCCTTCATCCATATTTCGACACATTTATGTATCCCACGTAACAACATTTTATTCTACGATATCATTTATGGTGATCGTCTTTCGTCATTTTTATATTGTTGTACTACGATCCGGTTTCTGAACTGAGATAGCTAACTTGTTTAAGGAATCAGCATTCCAGTAATTTTTATTGAAGAACAGTAAATTATTTTCGACATTTGTGAATTCATTTTGAATTCAGGTGATAGACATTTTCGTCTATGATGCCAATTAAATTCTTTTATTAATTTAATTAGGGCATCTTATCTTGTCGAGAAGAAACTTGAAGAAAAGAAGAAAGAACTTGTGATATATTGTGAAATATCACAAAATTGTTATGAACTTGAGGTCGATTTGGCAAGAAAAATTCGTCACGATATCGATGAAAGTCATAAAACACATAGACATTCTTGTATAGAATGGAGACACCCTCCCAATTTGACAAACTGTATGTTTTATTGGAGAAAGCTAAGATCATTTATTCATTTAAATATTTTAGAGATTAATCTTCATGGAAGATTATTATCGTCCGACGGTAGGGATTCCTAGCTAGATTACCCCGTCGAGATTGATGTTTATCGGACTTACATAAATTACATTTGTAGTTATTTATTCACAACGGGGAATATAACGTCATATTGTGGACGGAATATTGCTACATATGTGAAGTTGAAACCAGAGGAGTATGGAGAGACAGTATAGTATTTTTATTAAGTGTGTATGCAACAGTATGTCGATATCCCAGTATCGTTTTTAAAGTAAACTCAAGGAGGTCTCACACGCTGTGACTAAAGTCGTTTGCATGTATAAAAGTAACGTAATTACAACAGATGTAACTATTTGATATACCAGCGGTTGGTTATGGCAACGCTGAGGAGTATGCCAATTTTAGGAAATGCTAGTTTGGGGAGGAGACGGTGATAACATTTATGTGTATAATAAATTGTTTGTATTTCCGTATACAATGGTATACGAGGTGTTGTTTGCGAGGTATTTGCCGCATTGAAGTAAAGTCGTTGCATTGGCAAGACTATTTGGATAAGCATTTGGCATTATGGCATAGGAAGTGAGTTATGGAGAACTCTTTTGAATTAATACACGACATAGATATGTGGAGACGGTAGATTTGTTCGGAAATTAAGACGAGAAAACGGATACTAACGTCTGCTATGTATACTAATTATTAACCTTTATTAATCACGCTATCAGTAAATGCATATGTTTTACCTTTGCTGGTCGAATATATTCGACTGAATTCGACTATGAACCAATAACGACTGAGTGCAGTAGTATTTTGAAAGTTGATGGAGATTTTATAGATCTCAGTAATATGTGGTGAGATTTAACATGTGATCAGAGCTAACGCTCATATGTACATATAGATAACGAATTTATATCATTATAATAGCCCACGCTATTAATTGAAATGCAAATGTATGCTGTAAATAAGTTTCAAGTAATTATTTAATCAAGGGATTAGTATATTAGAAATAATAATTTGTCCAAAGTTTTGAAGTTTTCTTTGCGTAAAAGTCGATGTGTTTTGAATGAATAATTTCATTGTTAAGTACGAATGAGGACAACTCCGTCAGGTTAACATGATGTGAGGGAATGTAGGCAGTGCTGTGTGAAAGTTTTAACGATTTCGAGCAAGGAATGACTGAGATATTTCCAATTTTGTGGAGAAGTTGTAAGCACGTCTTTTCATGAACGAGTGGGCTGGGGAAGCAACGGTATCTCTTATGTCACCGTGTCACATGACTCAGGCACGCGTACAGCGCGGCTCAGGTGTTCTCAATAGCTTGGTAGAAGAATGTGAAGCACGCCAAACTCTGTTAATTGTTTAATCTTTTAGAAAAGGCTTAGGCCAAACAAAATTGATGTTCTGGTGTTCTAGAAACACAGCTTTTCAGTGGCGTAGATGAAGGGAGGTGTGAATGAGTGATTGTAATGTTAAATTAATTGTTAGTGTAGGAATATTTTTGTTTGTTTAGAAATTAGTGTACATTTGTTATTAAATTGTTTAGTTCGTTTTTAGACGTTGGTTAAGCGTGATTTATTTTAGATATAATGAGAAATGACACCGTGAAAGCCCCCATTTCAGGTCGGAAACTGACTACATTATCCCCGAGAGTAAACAAGGTAAGTGCTCGCCTGAGCTAAAGTGTGTGTATGCATTTCACAGTTTCATTGTAATTACTTCTGCGTATGTTCTTGAAGACCATGTCGGAGTGGATTTTTGACTTGTAAATTAGCCGGTGCATTCAATATCCGCAATCCAGCCCAGCTCCGGATTTTCAACAGATCCCTTGTCGAATATACGGGTACAGTAATGCA
Organism: Meconema thalassinum; assembly: GCA_946902985.2. NCBI lineage: Eukaryota > Metazoa > Arthropoda > Insecta > Orthoptera > Tettigoniidae > Meconema > Meconema thalassinum. The sequence goes on from OX336397.1 coordinate 153,769,077, forward strand.
CCCGAAATTTGGATGATTTAGGATAAAATGATGTTATTATCCGAGCCCGTGATAAAATTTAACATTAGAATATAAATCTTGGAAGTTGGCTCAAGGCGAGTTTTGTTGGTGAGCGCAAGCAATGGGAGAAACCCATCACGTGATCAGAGACGTCTAGAATATTCTCGGTCATTGAAAAGTGCCAGCAACAAGGAAATTGTGCGAAATATTACCAAGTTATTGATATAAAATATATCATTGGATATAAGCTTTCAGCCAATGAGAGGAGGCTTTATGAAGCAGACATGGATTTTTACCTAGTTAATGTGATTAACTATGCCATTTAAGCCCTATGTAACAATTCTACTCCATTGAAAACAAAGAAAATTAAAAGAAGATATTACTACTACTTTGAATGACGCTAGTCGGAAGATTTTCACCGTAATAAGGATTATTACAAGTGAGCGCCATTATTGCGCGGCATTAACTATGGCGCAATTTTCAGGCGAGTTGCAGGGGGGACGACAGTCAAGAGCGTTCTTCTCTTGACAGACTTGGTAGCGATAAGACGTATCGTCCGGAGGAAATTCATTCCCGTAGACAAGCTACAGTGCGAGGTCCTTTGAGACCATAGGCAGCGGTGTTACCGGCCAACATTTACTGAGAGCCCCACTTCAGATTTAAGTGAAGTTGAGCGGCGGACAATTCATTTAATAACGGACAAGTATTTTACTTTGTTGAGATAGAAGTGTTTCCAGTTTACATATCCAGTGATAAAGTATAACTATAGAAAGATTCTGCAAAATCGAGCGAGAACTATCCGAGATATTTGACACTTTGTGGTGTTAGACAAAGTTCCTCAACTCAGAGAAGGAAAATCATTTTAGTGCGGTATGACTTCAACCCAACCAAGTCCACATAGCAGCTCGAAGTAAGTAAAGTCATATTGCATAAACATTCCGACTGTATTGTATATGAACACCATAATGGCTACGAACAATTATGAAGAAGAAATAGTTCATGACTTTTTAAGTATGTTAGTGATGATGTATTAAACTATTTCGCGTCAGGAATATATCAAGACAGAGTTGTGATTGCAACAATGGAACAACGTTAGAGCAACAATGGAACAACGTTAGAGAAACAATGTTAAGATCTATAACATCTAGATAAACAGAATGCCGAGACAACAGTATGCATTAAGTACATTTCCATCCAGTACATTTAATGTATTTCCATGTAGATTCATTCTCGAACATAGGCATATATAATCTTTGATTGAAAAGCCGAATGAACTTTACCATCTACGATAGTGAACCGACATTCAACTTTCGAGTTTGTTTTGTAACGATGAGGCTATCCAGAATATATTGCTCAATGATTGTGGAAGAACATCTAGAGATGTCGGCGATTGAAGAAGTAAAATGGAGGACAGCCCGATGATAGTTAGAGACGGATCTCAAGTCCGAAGAACGCTGTTCGATTCCAGGAGGAGACGATATGCCGAGAAGGAATCCTTTCCATGCTCGAGGAAGCAGTTCGAATCCGATGGAGGGGACTAGATTTGTTTGGGTATTTTCTGATACCCGACAATGAACTTCAATTTCTACAAGATGAAGGTAGACGTTTTCCATAATTATTCTTGTTTGAGTGTGTCAAGGGCATTTCGGAACAACATTTCTCCATACTTATGTAATGTATTTTCACATCGATGTTTAGTAAATTTTTATTCTTTGAATCTGTCTAAGATGAAAGTCAGTTTATCATCTCTACATTTTAAATATTTCAAGATTCAGTTTATGAATTGAAGTCAGTTATTTGTGAAACTTATTTTCCGGGAAAATTTTTAAGTAAGTCAATATTCTACGATTTCGATTTTTATTCAAGATTTCAGACTTTTAGTCTAGAACATTCATTATATTCATTTTATTTAAAATGAATTTGGGTGTTCTTTTTGTAAGAAGAAATATACATTTAGGAGAAGAAATGTCCCTATTATTAGAAATAATACGACGATCTAAGCAAGCTATATCCGTCGTGAATTCAATGTGAAAGTGAATAGACATGAACATTCTTTTTGTAGATGAAGCTATATTCAGTTAACGAGAAACATATATTAAATTGAAGAAAGACTTAGCTCTTCATTAAATATAAATGATTAGAGACATATATTTTGAAAGATAAATTATTCGATCTTAAGAAAGTATAGTTAAGACTTTTTCCAGTCATGATCGATCCTTATTGAGTGATAAGATAACGTGAAATGTTATCTAGGCACACGTGTAACGCTACGTTATGTGTCAATGTAGTTTTACAGCCGTGCACATTTAGTAATGACCAGAAAGAAAGAAAATGTATATTTTTATTAAATACTAGCTGTAACCGGCATGCGTTGCAATGCCAATCAAAGAAAGTGTTGGCGTTGTGACTTTGTTAGTTGAAGTGCTTTTGGATTCCCAATATTTTCTTCTTTTTCCGTTAACCACCTCTAAACTATTATGAAATTGATTTACTATCTCAGAAACATTCAAAGGAGCGTGCTCAATAACTCACCAAAGTTTCATTGCAATGAAATGAATGGTATATGAACGCATACGGGACTGTTGAAAGGATTCGAGTGCCGTCACGCATTTGTTGAATATACTCGTACGCTCCCTATTGTAAAATGGATTTACTAAGTCGAAAACCTTTCCTGACGTGTACACAACAACTCATCAATGTTTCATCGCAATCGGATGAATGGTATATGAACGCATACGGGACTTTGTTGAAACGATTCTCGCGTTCTCGCTTATTAGTTAAATCTACTAGTGCGCTACCAATTGTAAAATGGATTTACTAAATCAGAAACCTTCGCGGGACTGGAAACTACATTTCACCAAATTTCATTGCAATCGCATGAATGGTATATGAGCGCATACGGAATTTCGTTTAAACGATACGCATGCCGTTACACATTTGTTGAATCTACTCGAACGCTACCTATTGTAAAATTGATTTACTAAGTCAGAAACCTTTCCTCGGGCGGACACAACAATTCACTAAGTTTCATCGCAATCGGATGAATGCCATATGAACGAGTACGGGACTTTGATGAAACGATTCACGTGCCGTCGCTCATTTGTTGTATCTACACGTGCGCAACCTATTGTAAAGTGGATTTACTAAGCCAGAAACCTTCCCGAAGGTGTACCCAACATCACACCCAGGTTTCATCGCTATCGGACAAATGGTATATGGACGCATACGGGACTTAGTTGAAACTTTTCGCGCGTCTTCGCTCATTTGCTGAATCTACTCGTGCGCTGCCTATTGTAAAATGGATTTACTAAGCCTGAAACCTTCAATGGAGTGTACACAACAACTCACCAAAGTTTCATCGCTATCGGACGATTGTATATGAACGCATATGGCTCTTTGTCGAAACACTTTGCGCGTCGTCGCTCATTTGTTTAATCTACTTGTGCGATACCTATTGTAAAATGGATCTACTAAGCTAGATATCTTCCCTGAAGTGTACCCAACATCTCGTCCAAGTATCATCGCTATCGGACGAATAGCATACGAAAGCTTACGGTAATTTGTTGAAACGCTTCGCGCATCGTCTCTCATTTCTTGAATCCATTCGTGCGCTACCTATTGTAACATGGATTTACTAAGCCAGAAACCTTGCCTGGAGTGTACACATCCTCTTACCCAAGTTTGATCGCCATCCATCGAATGTTATATGAACGCATACGGGACTTTTTTGAAAAGCTTTGCGTGTCGTCGCTCATTTGTTGAATCTACACGTGCGCTACCTGTTGTTAAGTGGATTTACTAAGCCAGAAACCTTCCCTGAGTGTACACAACATCTCACCCAAGTTTCATCGCATTGGGGTGAATGGTATATGAACGCATGTGGTACTTTGTTGAAACAAACGCACGCCATTTTGTTGAAGTTACTCGCGCGCCATCTATTGTAAATTGGATCTACGCTGCCTATAACTTTTCCTGGCATATGCACAACAACTCACCAACATTTGATCGCAATCGGATGAATTGTATATGAACGCATCGCCAACACTCATTTGCATAAACTACTGGCGCGCTATCTATTGTAAATTGGATTAACTATCCCTATAACCATCCCGGAAGTGTGCCAAACAACCCACCAAAATTTGGTCGCAATCGGATGAATTGTAGGCTATATGAACGCATCGCTAACACTCGTTTGTTTAAAATACTCGCACACTGTCCATCGTAAATTGGATTGATTATGCCTATAATGATTTCGGAAGTGTTCACAACAACTCACCAAAATTTGATCGCAATTGGATGAATGGTTTATGAACTCATGAAAGACGAACAAACGAACATCCTTTTTTATATATATACTAGCTGTACCCGGCATGCGGTACAATGCCAATCAAAGAAAGTGTTAGCGTTGTAAGTTTGTTTGTTGAAGTGCTTTTGGATTCCCAATATATTTTTTTAATTTTCCGTTAACCACCTCTAAACAGTGTAAAATTGATTTACTATCTCAAAAAGAATCATGGGAGCCTGCTCAACAACTCACCAAAGTTTCATCGCAATGAAATGAATGGTATATGAACGCACACGGGTCTTTGTTGAAACGATTCGAGCGCTGCCACCCATTTGTTGAATATACTCGTACGCTACCTATTGTAAAAAGGATTTTCCAAGTCATAAAACTTCCCTGGTTTGTACACAACAAATCATGAAAGTTTCAACGCAATCGGGTGAATGGCATATGAACGCATACAGGATTTTGTCTAAACGATTCGCGCGCCGTCACTCATTTGTTGAATCTACTTGTGCGCCACCCATTGAAAAACGGATTTACTTATTCATACACCTTCGCATTATGTACTCAACTTCCAAAAGTTTTTTCATAATCGGATGAATGGTGTATGAACGCATACGGGACTTGGATGAAACGATTCACTCACTGTCGCTCACTAATTGAATCTACTCGTGCGCTACCAATTGTAAAATGGATTTACTAAATCAGAAATTTTTGCGTGAGTGGAATCAACATTTCACCAAATTTCATTGCAAACGCATGAATGGTATATGAACGCATACGGAATATCTTTTAAACGATACTCCCGCCGTTACTCATTTGTTGAATCTATTCGTTGCGATACCTATTGTAAGGTGGATGTAGTAAGCCAGAAACCTTCCCTGAAGTGTCCACAACATCTCACCCAAGATTCATCGCTATCGGACAAATGGTATATGAACGCATACGGGACTTTGTTGAAACGCTTCGTGCGTCTTCCCTCATTTGTTGAATCTACTTGTGCGCTACCTATTGTAAAATGGATTTACTAAGCCTGAAACATGAAACTTTCCCTGGAGTGTACACAACAACTCACCCAAGTTTAGTCGCTATCGGACGAATGGTATATGAACGCTGTTGAAACATTTTGCGCGTCGTCGCTCATTTGTTTAATCTACTTGTGTGATAACTATTGTAAAGTGGATTTACTAAGCCAGAAACCTTCCCCGAAGTGTACACAATATCTCACCCAAGTTTTATCGCTATCAGATGAATAGTATATGAACGCATACGGGACTTTGTTGAAACGCTTCGCGCGTCGTTGCTCATTTGTTGAATCTACTCGTGCGCTACCCTTTATAGCATGGATTTACTAAGCCAGAAACCTTGCCTGTAGTGTACACAACCTCTCACCCAGGTTTCATCGCGATCGGACGAATGATATGTGAACGCATACAGGACATTTTTGCAACGCTTCGCCCGTCGTCCCTCATTTGTTGAATCTACTTGTGCGAAACCTATTGTTGAGTGGATTTACTAAGCCAGAAACCTTCCCTGTAGTATACACAATATCATCGCTATCAGACGGATAGTATATGAACGCATACGGGACTTTGTTGAAACGCTTCGCACTTCTTTCCTCATTTGTTGAATCTACTTGTGTGCTACCTATTGTAAAATGGATTTACTAAGCCTGAAACTTGAAACTCTCCCTGGAGTGTACACAACAACTCACCCAAGTTTAGTCGCTATCGGACGAATGGTATATGATCGGTGTTGAAACACTTTGCGCGTCGTCGTTCATTTGTTGAAACTACTTGTGCTATACCTATTGTAGAGTGGATTTACTAAGCCAGACACCTTCCCTGTAGTATACACAATATCTCACCCAAGTTTGATCGCTATTAGACGAATAGTATATGAACGCATATGGGACGTTGCTGAAACGCTTCGCCCGTCGTCGCTCATTTGTTGAATCTACTCGTTTGCTACCTATTATAACATGGATTTACTCAGCTATAAACCTTGCCTGTAGTGTACACAAGCTCTCACCCCAGTTTCATCGCTATCGGACGAATGGTATGTGAACGCGTACTGAACTTTGTTGAAACGCTTCGCCCGTCGTCGCTCATTTGTTGAATCTACTCGAGCGCTACCTATTGTTAAGTGGATTTACTCAGCCAGAATCCTTACCTGACGTGTACAGAACTTCTCACCCAAGCTTCAACGCAATGGGATGAATGGTATATGAACACATGTGGGACTTTTTTGAAACAAACGCACCCAATTTTGTTGAAGCTACTCGCGCGCCATCTATTGTAAATTGGATTTACTACGCTTATAACTTTTCCGGGACTGCGCACAATGACTTAACAGAATTTGATCGCAATCGGACGAATTGTATATGAACGCATCGCCATTACGCATTTGTTTAAACTACTCGCGCGCTATCTATTTTGAAATTGATTAACTATGCCTATGACCATCCCGGAAGGGTTTACAGCAACCCACCAAAATTTGATCGCAATCGGATGAACGGTTTATGAACGCATAAAAGACGAACAAACGAACATTCATTTATCACACTAATATATAAAAATGAGATGTTGTGTTTCTGTCTGTCTGTCTGTCTGCGTGTTACTCAATATCGCCAGAACCATTGGTCCGAATTAATGAAATTTTGCATGGATGTAGCTGATTTACAAGGCTTACATATAGTCTACTTTTAATTTCGATATTTTGCACTATTTGAAAATGGCGACTATTTTCATATTTCCATTTCAAATAAAAAGAGAACGCTAAGAAATAGCAAACTTTTGATGGCACTGCGAGCTTTAAAATTTAATTTTCTATCCGAAAGGTCCTTATCACTATCCGTGTATCTCCAACGGTTAGCGAGTAAAACCTAAATATGTCTTATAAAACAGGATCAACGCCGAGCGATGTTAGTCTATGTTATCATACTAATATATAAAAAGTACTCTCGGCACGCCGGAAGGCGGAGGTAGATTTCACCGGACAAACTTGGGGATAGGCCAAAATAGGCAGAATATGCAGGTTTTCGTAGAAGGATCAGACCTCATTTATTGCGAGAAAGTATTTTATAATTGGAGATTAATTAACTTTGTTTATCGTCATTTTATGCATATTTAAAACATTTTATTTTCTTATGATGACGGTAACCTTCTTGACATTTGGAGTCCATTGTTAGCCTATTTTCAATTTTGAAAAAATAGGCTTATGAGATCACCTTTTGTCCGTGTGTATGTGCGTGTGCGTGTGTGTGTGAGGTGTGTGTGTGTGTGTGTCCCTAATAACTTTTAAACAGCTGGTGCGATTTCAGTGAAACTCAGTAAGTTCATAGTACTATTCCGGGCGACCTCGACTGTGTCCTTCAAATTTTGTCACGTCTCACCAATCCAATATGGCGGCTGTGCGAAATATTTCACCAGCATTCAATATCTCCGAAACGATTACCGATATTACCCTGGAATTCATTACAGTGATAAAGGAAACTACTAGAAGTTCATCTATGTGACTTTTGAAAAACTGGTAACTACAAAACTAACATGGCGGCCACGCGAATTTGCGACTTTTAAATAGACGTTTCTCGCGATTTAACCAACCAAACGCAATAAAACTTGGTACAGAATATGTTTATACACATTGTAATGCACCGACATCTAACTTGGTTCAATTGTTTTTATAACCACAAGATGGCCGATGTGCGAAATATTTCACCGGCATTCTATATCTCTGAAACTATTAGCTGTATCACCCTGAAATTTTATACGGAGATAAAGGGCACTACTGGAAGTTCACCTACAAGACTTTCAAAAAGCGGTTAACTACAAAACGAACATGGCGGCCAAGCGAATTTGAAAATGTTAAATAGACCTTTCTCGCAATTTAATGTTCCAAACGCAATGAAATCTGGTACAGGAAATGTTTATACACATTGTAATGAACTGGTATCTAATTTAGTTCAATTGTTTACATAACCTCAAGATGGCGGCTGTGCGAATTTTAAAACTAAGTTTTTATTTTTTGTATCGTAATCAAGCGATCGAAGTGAAAGTTTGATTAATGAATCTACGCAATAATTTTCCTTCAATGGCACATGACTCTATGGCCTATACATTTAACAATCCAACATGGCGACCATCCGAAATATTCAGACGACTCTGAATATCTACGAATCTATTATAGCAATCAAACTATTTTTTTAATGTTCATAGGGGCTATGATTTTAAGTTCACCTATAGGACTTTAAATAACCTGGTGATCACAAATCCAACATGCGGCGACGCGAAATATAAATATTCACATGGACGTTACTCGCAATTTAACCATCCAAGAGCAGTGAAACTTGGTACAGTAAATCCTTTTACGAATGTTAATCCACTGGCATCTAATTTATTTCAATTGTTTCCATAACCACAAGATGGCAGCTGTGGGAAATTTTAAAATCTCCTTATTACTTCTTGTGTCCTAATCATGCGATTGAAGTTTGAATGCTACACGTACACAATAAACTTCAGGTAACATTACATAATTCTAGGACCTACATAAAATCCAACATGGCGACCATCCGAAATATTTAGTCGGTACTCAATATCTACGAATCTATTACCGCAATCAAACTGAAATTTTGTATGTTGATAATGGCCGTTAATATAAGTAGGATATATGAAAATAGGCTGTATAGTTCTTCACGGAACTACTTGTTATACTTGTGGTCACACTGTCCTTATGCAAGATTTCGACACTGATGTGTAACTATGTAACGGTCTGTTACTTCTTCACGCAAAATTATATCTCCCGCAGAGATTTTGGTTGGTTCCTCAGTTTAGGGGCTGCGACAACCCGGTCATGTAACCCCGTGTACCTTGGGTGAGTGTAGAATCTGTCTGATAAACGGTGTGAATTGTGATGGCTGTATTAGTCTGTAATTCAGGTAAGGACTGCAGACGGTCAATTTCAAGCAGTAGCTCCTAATGTTGCTACCAGATACTACCGTCAATGACACCTAGCTGTGAACTTGGCTACTAGATGCCACCGCAACCAGCAACTCGCAACGAACGTTGGAACTTCCCCTCCAAAGGAAAGCATAGTGAGGGATTTTTAGCGCTCTTAGAAAATCCGACGACTTTGGCCGGCATTGAACCCGCGACCTTGGGCGTAGAAGTTCAGCATGCTACCAGTTACGTCACTGAAGCCGCTTCACACTTAGTCAGATGGAAATTTGAATCTGATCTCGTGCAAGTGCGTGGTCATGGCAACGTCTGATGGCTCATCCCTCATGAATTTAGTTGTGTTACCATGGCAACCACTGATAGCTCTTGGCATTTTCTTATAATTCGGAAATCATTTTTCTCATCCCTTGGCGTAATGGTGGGTCATATCAAAAATTCTTTCAGACAAAAGTTTTAGGTAATTATTAGGGGAATATTGTCCATTTTGTACGGTTTTGATATTGTGCCCATTAAGAGAGATATGATTAATGTTTCCCGAAAAACCCACTTTATCTCACCCCTTTGGTCACTCGTTGGTGCTATAAAAACTCTTCCAACATAAATTTTTGGGCTATATCCGACACATAGTATGAACTTGGAACGGATTCGATATTTCACATATTAAGAGAGTTATAGCAATATTTCACTTTTTCGAAAAAAGCCCCCCATTTTCACCCCCTTCTTCCGATTTAGCCCAGTAACGAACTCGATCGAGATTTTATAGGTATACATATTCTGTAAAAAATTCAAAGAGATTGGTGCAATATTACGGCAGTTATCGTGTCCACAAGAAACTGATATATATACATATACATACATAAATTATATATAAACTTTTGAACTGACGGTGGTTTTGGGGTCTGGGGGATGTGAAACGCGAAGATATGTCTAAATTTTCCGGAAGACGAAACATGGTATCCTTTGCAATAGTTAGCTTTCTAATGAAATCTACCTAAAATGAGATGGTGTGTTTCTGTCTGTCTGTCTGTCTGTCTGTGTGTTACTCAATAACGCAAGAACTACTGGTCCTATTTAAATGAAATTTTGCATGGATGTAGCCGATTTACCAGGCTTCCATATAGGCTACTTTTAATTTCGATATTTTGCACTATTGGCGACTATTTTTATAATTCCATTTCAAATAAAAACAGAACGCTAAGAAATAGCAAACGTTTGATGGCCCTACGAGCTTTACATTTTTTTTTTTTATCCGAAAGGTCCTAATCACTTTTCGTGTATCTCCAATGGTTACTTTTCTTACTTTTCTTAAAATTAAGTTTCATGCCAATGATTAATCTCCAGTATATGAATCTTTCTAGAATAATGACGAAATTAATTTGGTTATATCGAAATGTCTATATATTTTAAAACACGGTCAACGCCGAGCGATGTTAGTCTATGTTAGTCTCTACATGAACTGTTTTATTTGTAGAGGTAGTTTGTGGGGTCCGAAACTAGACGTGATTTTGAGTCTCAATTTATACTCTTTTGCCGGTTATTGTATGTGAGTATTTGGATCTTTATGCTTTTTCACAACGTAACAGTATATCATCATCATCATCATCATCATCATACTAATATATAACAAGAAGTTCCGTGACGAACTAAAGAGCCTACTTTTCTTAAAATTAAGTTTCGTGCCAATGATTAATCTCCAGTATATGAATCTATCTAGAATAATGACGAAATTAATTTGGTAATATCGAAATGTCTAATTAGTTCGAAATATACCTGGTATAACGTAGCCTAATAGAGCATTACAGTTGGCAGCCCTGGTGACTGAATATATTCTCAGTTCCATCTCTTAAGGTACAGAATAACAAAATTGGTTGAAGTCCAATGGACGTTACATTCAGTTAGACATTGGATCAATCAGCACACGTAAAAGCATGTTGGCAACAATGTCATGCGTGTGCTGGTCAGAAATAGCCTAATCTGAAATATTATGATATCTTGTTGTGCCAATTTTGGACGAAATCCATTTGTTAGTATAGAAGTTACATGTATTTTAACATTGGACATATCGGCAGGCATAGAATCATGTTGGCAGCACTGACTTATATTAATAATTCCAAATTAATCTAGAATGTCAGGTGCTATACGTGTGCAAAGTATAGGGCTTGCATACTTCCTGGTATATTGATATTAGGTTAAACAAATATAGACAGCATTTATTAACAGTTTGCAGCCCTGATTGCTCTTACGAATACTTATAGTCATATGTGCTACGTTACACATAGCACATAAGAAATTTGGTTGAAATCCAACTGATAGTATAGAAGTTACATGTATTTAAAAATTGGCCCTATCAGCAGGCTTAGAATCATGTTGGTAGAACTGAAGTATATAAGTTACTCCAAAATTAATCTAAAATGTCAGGTACTATACGTGTGCATAGTTTAAAGCTGTCGGCTTGCATACTTTCTGATATATTGGTACTTGGATAAAAGAATAGAGAGAGCAATTATTAACAGTTGGCAGCCCTGATGGCTCTTAAGAATACGCTCAGTCATATCTTTTTATGTACACATATTAGATACAAAATTTGGTTGAAATCCAATTGATAGTGTAGAAGTTATAGGCATTTAAAAATTGGACCTATCAGAAGGCTTAAAATTATTTTGGCAACACTGTCATGTATGGCCTCCTGGAAATTGAACTATATGTGTGCAAATTGTGGAATAGCTCCTATGCATATGTTCCAAAATATACAACATGGAGCTCAAATTTCTAGTTCGTTTTTTCAGCAGTTGGTAGCACTGACATCATTTTCAAATATGGACGTGAGATATTCCGGTATACATCTTTACTCATACTAAATTTGGTTTCGATTTCTGCAGCCGTTTAGGAGTTGATAGGGGACACACACACACAGCCAGACAGACAGAAGGACAGACAGACAGACAGACAGACAGAAGGAAGAAGGACAGACAGACAGACACACATTTTCCCCGATCGATCTCATAAGTCTACTTTTTCCTCATTTTTGCAAAATGTGAAAAGTAGGCTAAAATGAGATGGTGTTTGTCGTCCTGTCTGTCTGTCTGTCTGTTATTCAATAACGCAAGAACCACTGGTCCGATTTAAATGAAATTTTGCATGGATGTAGCTCATTTACCAGGCTTACGTATAGGTTACTTTTGATTTCAATATTTTGCACTATTTAAAAATGGCGACTATTTTCATATTTCCATTTCAAATAAAAAGAGAACGCTAAGAAATAGCAAACTTTTGATGGCCCTACGAGCTTTAAAATTTATTTTTTTTATCCAAAGGTCCTTATCACTTTTCGTGTATCTCCAACGGTTAGGGAGAAAAAATCTAAATATATATTTTAAAACACGGTCAACGCCGAGCGATGTTAGTCTATGTTAGTCTCTACATGAACTGTTTTATTTGTAGAGGTAGTTGGTGGGGTCCGAAACTAGACGTGATTTTGAGTCTCATTTTATACTCTTTGTGCCAGTTATTGTATGTGAGTATTTGGATCTTTATGCTTTATCACAATGTTACAGTATATCATCATCATCATCATCATCATACTAATATATAACAAGTAGTTCTGTGACGAACTAAAAAGCCTACTTTTCTTAAAATTTAAGATTCATGCCAATGATTAATCTATATGGATCTATCTAGAATAATGACGAAATTAAGTTGGTAATATCGACATTTCTAATTAGTTCGAAATACTGTATTCCTGGCATAATGTAGCCTAATAGAGAACTACAGTTGGCAGCCCTGGTGACTGAATATATTCTTAGTTCTATCTCTTAAGGTACAGAATAAAAAAATTGGTTGAAGTCCAATGGATAGCATGGACGTTACATGCAGTTAAACATTGGATCTAACAGCGCGCGTAAAATCATGTTGGCAACAATGACATACATATGTTGGTCAGAAATAATCTGAAATAGTATGATCTATTGTTGTGTAAATTCTGAATGAAATCCATTAGTTAGTATAGATGTTACATATATTTTAACATTGGACCTATCAGCAGGCTTAGAATCATGTTGACAGCACTGGCGCAGGCCGATATTAGTGACTACAAATTAATCTAGAATGCCAGGTACTATACGTGTGCATAGTTTAAAGCTGTCGGCTTGCAAACTTTCTGATATATGGGTATTTGGATTTAAAAATTGAGATTATTTATTAACAGTTGGCAGCCCTGGTGGCTCTTAATAATACGCTCTGTCATATCTACTTATGTACACATAGCACATACGAAATTTGGTTGAAATCCAATTGATAGTGTAGAAGTTATAAACATTTAAAATTTGGACTTATCAGCAGGCTTATAATCATTTAGGCAACACTGCCATGTATGGCCTCCTGGAAATTAAACTGCAATATTATTATCTATAAGTGTGCCAATTTTGAAATAGCTCCCATTCATACCTTCCATGATATCCAACATGGAGCTTAATTTTTAATTGCGATTTTTCAGCAGTTGGTAGCACTGACATCATTTTCAAATATGGCCGTGAGATATTCAGGTATAGATCTTTACTCCTACCGAATTTTGTTTCGATTGCTGCAGTCGTTTAGGAGTTGATAGGGGGGACACACACACAGCCAGACAGACCGACAGACAGAAGGACAAGCAGACAGACAGACAGACACACATTTGCCCGATCTCATAAGTCTACTTTTTCCCTCATTTTTGCAAAATGTGAAAAGTAGGCTAAAAATGAGATGGTGTTCGTCGTCCTGTCTGTCTGTCTGTCTGTCTGTCTGTCTGCCTGTTACTCAATAACGCAAGAACCACTGGTCCGATTTAAATGATATTTTGCATGGATGTAGCTCATTTACCAGGCTTACATTTAGGCTAACTTTTATTTCGATATTTTGCACTATTTAAAAATGGCGACTATTTTCATATTTCCATTTCAAATAAAAAGAGAACGCTAAGAAATAGCAAACTTTTGATGGCACTACGATCTTTAAAATTTAATTTTCTATCCGAAGGGTCGTTATCACTTTTCGTGTAACTCCAATGGTTGTGAGTAAAACCTAAATATGTATTTTAAAACACGGTTAACGCCGAGCGATGTTAGTCTCTACATGAACTGTTTTATTTATAGAGGTAGTTTGTGGGGTCCGAAACTAGACGTGATTTTGAGTCTAATTTTTCACTCTTTGTGCCGGTTATTGTATGTGAGTATTTGGATCTTTACGCTGTTTCACAATGCTTTCTACTATGCACGGTATGCTTTCATCCTTTTTATCGATTTGTTTTTCGTTAAATGAATATTTCTGTAGGGCAATATTTATCTGTTTTTTTGTCGTTTCTTACCATGATCAGAAACCCAAATTCACAGACGAATGTGTCGGAGACTAACGACTGTCACATTAATTTATTTAGTGTTCATATTAATCTTACTGCAGAACTGGGCAAATTTATTTCAATAAAGTAGGTAATTTGACTTTCATGGCCAATGAAAAACGCACAAAACGCGGCGTGAACCTAGAAACGTTGCTGAGTTTTAATTGCTTGGCCCTGAAATTCAATGTACAACCATTTTGGAAGCCTTTATAGGGAGGTGAAAGACTTTAGCACTCGCATTATAGTAGCTGAGGTGTTATAATAAGAATTGAGGAATCACACAGTTTGCTACTCCTTTGGTAGTCCGCAAATAAACCACAAGAGCCCGCTGATGAACTATCTCGGAGTTACTAGGCCTAATTTCGCTCAAGACACGGCATAAACTTAGAAAAGTTTTCTGTGATCAATTTGTTTTTGTTATTATTACTTGGGATGATTGGCGTTTGTTCCGTTACTCATACTCTTTATCATGACGGTACGTACTTTCCGCAATATTACTTATTGCGGATATGACAATTGCTACCAAGTTTGATGTATTTTAGCATAATGTTCATATGTTTAAATATAGTATGAAGACGTTAAACGATAGGTGTTCAATATTTAAGACAGGTTATTTAACTTTTACTACATAGAAACTGATATTTATTTCCAATATATAAACGCACTTTCTCACCTACAAAGCGGAGACAGACAGGCTTTTCTCCGGGTACTCCGGTTTTCCCTGTCACAATTTCATTCCAGGAACAATCTCCACTATAATTTCATTTCATCCGTCATTCATTTAATCATTGCCTCAGGGGAGTGCGACAGACTTCGGCAGCCGGCACAGTTGATATCCTTGCTGTTAGATGGGGATTTCATTAATTCCATTCCCTGACCCGGTCGGTCGAGTGAAAGCAGGCCAAGGATTTTCACTTTTCTACCTCTGATTAATAATTTGGTGAGTGAAAATGCATGTAGTATACACATATACTGTAGTTGATAACATGGAAATAACATAACTACATTAGGAATATGTGATTATATATATTAATGATTTAGGCCAGCAAGTACTAAAAGCCGTTCGAAGAACGGGTACTTCAGCTAATGTATATATATATAAGAATAAAGATATAAGATTTGGAGACATGGTGTCTTATGTCTGAGTAATTTTGTTTAGTAAACCATTGAAAAATCTATTAATACCATCATTTGAAGGCAACCAATGTAATTGTAGAACAGATATCGCTGTTCATTGATATGTTGTATTGTTGAGGCAACAATAACACCTAAAGCTAAGAGAGCTATATACCAGTACAGTAGAACCATTGTTGAAAACAAGAGTGTTAATGACTTGCGAGTTTTATAGTGGAGTTATGGAGATTTTGCCATAATTAATTGTTTATTATACGAAGGGAATTGCCGTATTTATTGTCATAATTTACTGAAGGATTGTATAAAGGTAGCGTTGTTGTATTTTGGAGAAAGTCAGTGAAGACTTTTCGTATAATTAGATCTGCAACACAGATGTCGTTTTATTGGCGGCTCCTTTAAGAAAAGATATGATGTCCCTGTTCTCTAAATTAATTATTAATTTTTATTAAACTGAATTAGAAGCAACAATGTACTCATCTTAATTGATCGGTCGTTGAGAAACCGACTTTGAGTTTTAAACTTGATATGACAAATGTGGTCAAGCATTTTAAAGAGAAGGCCACAGTAATTATACTATGAGCAGCAGCGTTGAGAATGAAGATAATGCAGTCTAAATGCCCAAGAATTAATCTTAGGAGCGGTAGACGTCTGTATATATTGTATAAATATTTTATTTCGTTATTATAAAGGGCTTTTGATATTTAACAATAATTATAATAGTTAAATGTTTTTAGTTTAGGTTATAGATAGAAGGAGCGAATGTTTTTCGAACGAGTGGTTAATTATTTTAATTGTTAATATAGAGTTAATGTTACCGTCGGTGGTCATGAACATCGATCGCAATTGTAAGAATGATTGTTTAACGTATGAATGAGTTTCAGATAGGATTAGTCAAGTTATGACAGTTCCTGTATGAGTGTATTTCTTCAAACGCTACAGCTGCGTTTCGAGTTCATTTGCAAGCATTGAGAGCCAGTGTTGGCTACCACAGCTGTAGTCCAAGCAGGCCCGTTCTTGTGCGAGGGTCGTGCGAGGAGATGAATGAATGACATTCTCACCCCTGTGTTGTGAAGACCAGTCTAGAAGGTGATGACATAACAAGTCCAGTTATTCGCAGGCACGAGCCAGAAAAAATTTATTTCATTGGAATGCACGCTTTCATGGCGCAGTAGTATAAATTGTTTTGATTCATTTTTTAACACTTGGAGACGGCGGAGCGTCTCGTAAATTCAACAGTTTAACAAGTATAAATGTAGGGAGTTTTTGTGTGTGTGTCAGTAGCGTGTATGTAGATTTAAATGTAGGGTGTTATGTAGTTTTGGTATTGTTATTTAGTTTTTATTAATAAATTTATATTTTCTACACGGTTTTCGATGTTCCTTTATTTCTATAATGAGCCATGTTATGGAACAGCCTAAAATAGGTAGGATGTCTTTTTTCCATCCGACATGGCCCCGAGAGAAAAGCAGGTAGGTTTGCACACTTGTGTATAAAAGAAATTTAGTTATATCCATAACATGTTTACAGCTTGCTGTGTATAATCTTGGCGAACTCTCTGGCGTAATTGTGAGACAGTCTTTAGCCGGGATGTTCACTTTTCAAAACTCTAGCTTCACTTTGGACGTCCAGTGAGCACCTCCTTGATTTTTACGGGTACAGTACTGAGACCGTATTTTGTATTTAGTTGGATATAGGTTAATTTGGCAATAACACTGATGGCAGCACTGAGAAATTCCTTCGGAATGCAGGTGCGCGGTACTACTGTGGCGAGGTCAGGAGATGTCAGCAACCCGCCGTACATGCCGACGACCACATGTTGGATATTTTAATACCTGTATTGATTACAATATGGACACAGCACCACTGTCGTTATTTTGAACATCGTGGTAGAGCAATATACACAGTGCAGTATGAAACAAAGAATGGGAAACGCACCCTGTGGATAAAGGAATATAACTGAGAACTTTTATATGAGTATAAATGCATACAGTATTATAACATGTGATTATCGAACTCGGCAATGATATATGTATCGATAGTTGCTGTCGATCAGAGAACAAGGTACATTGTGGATCACCTGGAGACAGTATGATTTCCGAAAGCAAACGAAGAGCTGATTAGTGAATACAACTTCAGCGAGGAGGGTCGAAGAGCTCTCTGGTCTAAGACTTGTTCGTGCGTTGCCGTGAAGACGTGTTCGTTCGGTAACGTGGAGTTGAGCCGACATATACGTGTTACAGTACAACGTGATAGGATTTTCGTCTGATCTTATTATAGTTTCAGACAGTGTTAACCTTCAATTCGAGCACAGCGAACTTGCAGTCACGTATGACAACTTCTTCGTAAGCCAATGGTACAACATCGTGTTCTACATTGCAGTACAGAATAAACAGCTTTAGCCATGATTGTCATAGATGATATAAAGAGAGAGAGATATTGCTACGTTATGAAGATGTAGAATATGGGCTAAGCACAGACAAGAAATGTAACACATAGCAGCGTTGAATACTCAGGATCATTACTTGATTCCATTATGAGCAACTATAGTATGAGGCTTTATAAGAGAAGATAGAAGAGACTGTAAAAGTCTGAATGACAATTTGTACTGCTACATAATGAAACTGGCTTGGCTTACTACAACAAAGTTGTCATGTTCTCTAGCAAGTGAAAGAACTATGAACTTTGTCAAATGAACATCTGTTAGCTTCGTCTCGTTTCGCGAACGGTCATCGGGTCTACTTGATATCCAGTCGTTTCGTGATCGGTATAGCTGGGCAGATATTGTTCGATCCAGGCAGCAGTATGTGTTATAGCATTCTCACTTCATTCAACTAGAACTTCAACAAGGTAGCTGGAAGTTTTCTTTTGGTAGACAGTATGAATTTGTCATGCCTTTGAGTGTTCCTTTTCACCAAATTTGATTCGAGTAGATAAGAATTTCAGGCGAGGGCTAGGGTGATTCTTTAATCATTTCTTTCCGAGTATGTAATTCTCTTTGTAGTTCAATTTAGTAGTTATTGTAGAGTTACTTTGAACATTACCTTGCTTTCATTAAGATGTAATTTGGGAATAAGATAGAAGAATATAGTTTGTTGGGAAGACAACATGAGTAAACTTATAGGGAGAAGACGACGTTAAAATTATATAAGAATAATTCTAACTCAAGCAGATGTCCCATAATCCGTCGTATACGTGAATTCAACTTTGAACAAATTCTCTGGACTTTTTGAATTTGACTTCGAATATATTTTTGAAAGCTCATGCAAGTTATTAGAAAGACATTCAGGTCTATATTTTGGCAGATTGAGCATAGACATGGAACATAGTGATTTCTAGTATGATTCATTGCGATTGTGCGAAGTTATTTCCGGTAATCCAGATTTCTTTTGAAATTCTTTTAATTTCGACTCCCTTTGTGAGCTCGTTCAGTTTTTAAATTTTTGTGGATTCTTGTGGGAAACTCCAACTTGGTATAGCGTTCAAATCTAATGGTTAATTTGTACCTTCTCAAGATAGGCTCTTTCCCATGCTGTAGTTTTGACGTGTTTTCCTAGTGAGGAGGATCTCCAGTGGAATTATTTTCAATTATGCGAAAACTGAATCGTTCTTTTCGCAATGGTCGGTTGAGATATACGAAAGAAATACTTTGTTTGAAAAAATGTAATTAGTAATGATTATGTAATGTGAAGAGAGAAATGTTTAAAATATATGTAAGTCATAATCGAGGTGACAGACTTCGAATTCTCACACAGTTATTTAGACTTGTGAATACAATATTTGATCATTGTTCTGATAAAGATTATTCTCGACACTTTAACTTTTGGCTAATTTGAAACAACATATTTATCCATGATTGTATAAAAACTTGTGTAATATTCGTAATGTTTGGAATTTATTAAGAGCTGTTTAGCGATGATATGGTAATAATTGAATTTTTTCTGCGTATTTGGATTGCAATTTAGGAGATATTTGACATATGTGGATAGTCAATATCTATTTTTCCAGCACTGAATTAGCTTTAGAGCTATTGCTGAGTGCACTACGGTGTATTAGTTTGAACGTGAAATTGAGTCACGATTTTAGCTAGTGGAAAGCTAATATACAATTTTGAATCCAACATTTAAGAAACCAAGTATTGTAACAACATCGTTAATATTTGTTAAGATTTAGTAAGAATTGTTTTTAGAATAGAGTTTAATTGGAAAGACTGTAATATTAATACTTGTATAAACTTGAGCTATTTATAACTAACATATTGAGTGATAGAAAATCTAATATCTGTGAGAAAGTGAAATGAAATATAATCAATATAATTAACAATACGACGTCCGATTAGCTTAATTGTTTGTCATTTAGGATGGCACGGACTTGAAAATTGAAACCAAATAAATTTATATGAATACATGAAATTAACGTGATGAATAATTCTAGGCGCAACTAAATCTCAGGAATAAAATGTAATTATGTAAAATATGTACATATTAATTGCTACGATTGAATAGAATATTTTTATAAATATGTCAAAAAGGGTTTACAATGATATCAGAATAATTTGTGTGTAAAATTTAATTTTTGGAACTTCGTCCATGATGATGAGACGATAGGCAGTTTGTGTGGCCTAATTAAGGCGATTGTTTCTTAAACATTTTGTTATGCTTCGGCAGAGGCATAAGATTATAAACTTTTGTTCAGTGGAGTTCTTACTTCACGACACTGCGGTTTCAGTTAATAAAATTTTGTTAAATTTTAAAATTCATACTAATGACTTAGTGATTTCTATTCGAATTAGAATGTGCTTCGAGAACCAGTGGGTCTTTAGCTAGGATGTTTTTAACGCACCCGAGATTAGATTAATTTAATTATCTTTAAGAGTCTTGGTGGCTCACTTTGAGCTATTTTTCGTTTTTTATAGACCACTGGCATCTTCTTATCACATTCTTTTTAATTTTTGTGGTATTCCTATCCACGGTCTATCCTTGGTGGTGGTGTCTTGGGGGTTATTTTCAGCCGGGGCTTCCAGATTCTACGATCCTGCATTTCTTTTGGATTTCATCAGGTAAGACCACGTGGATACGGGTGCACATTAATATGGCGACCCACCTATAGGGGCGATCGAATTGTTTTAATTCGAGTGTCGTAGTGGATGGGCACATTAATTTGGAGACCCAATCATTGTGACATTCGGGTAGGCATCCTCGAGCACTCTAATGGATAGACATCTTCGCAGAAGAACCCATTTTTCCATGCGGTTAACGAGTTGACTTGTTCGAATTTCTAGTCGTCTGCATTTGTCTTTGGCACTGCTACGACTATAGAATTCATTGGGAATTCGCGTTTCTTGGAAACGCGAACTTGAGTTTACTTAATCTACCTGGTATACAGATAGAAGTATCGTCATTTAATTTAAATTCATTAGATATATTTGCTTTGCTTTAAATGTAATTGTAAATGATTGCAGTTTGATCATAAGAGATATGCCTTGGAAACTTTTATAGATCAACGTGGTCATATGGGGCAGCATATGGGGATCGTTTTTCACTCCATGCTTGTCGGCCATTTTATGCTTGTTACCGGCGATGATAATTGGAAGATCATCAGTCATATTAAATTCATTTCTATTTAACAATAAATGCAATAAGCTAGAATTGCGATTATAACTTTAATTAATTCTAATATGAATCACTATGCGCATATACCTCCTATTTTCTTATAGATTTAAATTAGTTAATATGTATAGCTGCAAAGCAAACTATATTGTTCATATTGGTGAAAAGGGTCATTCTGGGTATGTCAATTCTGCTATACATGTGTTGCATTTCTGTATTTCTCCATTTAGTGTTGTAAAATGTCAGGTGCTGCGACTATGGGCTAAGTCGTGGCATTGTTACAGGCCATACAGGAAAAGCAAAACAAGCAGGAGCAGGACTTAGCCGATATTAAGTCAAATGCTCAAATTAGCTTGGACAATTTAAACGAAACAGTGACTAAAAATACAAATACAGCTCAAGCTGATATGTCCCAGCTTCATTTATCCCTTAAGTGTTTACAGGATAGTAACCGCAAAATTTCCGAAAGATCCAAAGAAATTAAGGAAAAAACAAATTATGTTGAAACTAGTGTAGATGGTGTTCAAGGATATGTAAGGCTTGTACAATTAGATATAAGCTATGTTAATGTAGAGGTTAGCCATGTACGCTCTAGTGTAGCCACTGCGGAGGCTAAACTTGATTTAGCTCAAAACGATATCACTGATACTAAAAGTAAAATCATTAGCACTGAGGCTAAGCTTGATGCTACTCAGGAAAGAATAATAAGCACTGAGGCTAAACTTGATCTAGCACAAAGTGATATAACCGACACCAACAATAAATTAATTAGTACTGAGGCTATGCTTGATGCTACTCAGCAAAGAATAATCAGTACTGAGGCTAAGCTTGATGCCACTCAGGAAAAGATAATTAGCACTGAGGCTAAAATTTTAAACACAGAAACACTTGTAACCAGCATGCAGTCAAATATTTCTGGCATAAAGGAGGACGTCAGAAATGTTAGACTGGAACTGGAAAACAATCAGAAGGAGAATAAAACTAGCTTAGATGCCCTTCAGTTACAATTTTCTAACGAGGCTATCACCACACAAAGGACCTTATCAAAATTAGAAGGTGATATGGTCTCTTTGAGGGAAAAAGTTGATGATCATAACAAGGTTTTGAGAAAGGATCTTGAAATCGATCTCAAGGCCATTGTTAGTGAACAGGTTACAATAATAAGAGGTGAAATCACAAAGATTAATGAAGATGTCATTAATAATGTCAAATCTGAATTAGAAATAAAAGTTGCTAAGGTCGAAATTAGGTTAAACAAGGATATTTCTCTGGCAAGAGAAGACGCTGAGAAAAGGTGTGATTCAGTTCCGTTATCGACTACCGATAGCATAAATAACCTCAGGGAAGATCTTGAATCTCAGGTTAAAACGTTACTCTCAAGTTAGATCAGGTCAAGTTAGATGTAAATTCGGAGAGAGAAAAAAAGACATCATAGTTAAATGAAATCAGGCAGGAGTTATCCAAATTCAACTTAAGTGAACATGTAGATGTTAATGCTTTTAGAAGCGAGTTTAAGGCACAATTCGAGTCACTAAAAAGCACTATGAATTCCGATAGGGCAGGTATAGTTCAGAATCCTAGTGAGAGGTTAGATACTACGTCCCCAGCAAGGAACTTCATAGCTCGTTCGAATGGGACAGGAGCTGTAGAACAGCCTAGACAAAGGATAAAGGTTCCCAATACGAGTTCTCACGAGTATGCTCCTAGAGACTTTAGAACATCGACACCCAACGATAGGCCTAATGTTACAATTGTGAGAAGTTATGATGAGAAAATTAAAAAGTTTTCAAATTCCGAAAGCTTAACTCCGATCGAATTCATACGAAATTTACAAGACTATTTTGTCGAACATCATGTAGCGAGAGACAGGGAACTACGGATAGTGGAGAGGCATTTAGCAGATGGTCCTTTAAATTGGTTTCGCGCATTTCGTTACACGTTTGACAACTTCGAGCAGTTTTCAGAATCATTCATAAAGCGATTTTGGTCAATCGAAACTCAACATGCTGTGAGAGCTGATATTTACTCGAGGAAGTATAGTAGTACTGTGCCCAACTCTAGGAATGGGTATTCCAAGATTCAGACACCTAGATATCAAGGGAAAGGCTACAGCCGCTTTTGAAAGTTGAGATATTTGAATATCGCGCTCCATTACTTCTAGAATGGAATGGAAACTTTGTGCAGCCAAGAGCATGTCAAGTGACGTAGCGAGTAGTAGCAGAGGTCGAGACTATTTGTTGATTAAATAGTTAGCCATGGAGTAGAGACTTGAGACTTGGATCAGATTACTGGCACGGTCAAATGAAAGAGAATGCACTTAGTCTCAAGTGAATCGGACCAGAGACACCGGAGATATGAGGATTTCCAGATTTCAGCGTGATCCAGCGTAGACCCGACCGTTTTGAATAAAAGCCGACCGGCCCAAGCATCATGAGCTCACTTTGAACCAAGCTCTTGCATGACAAGGTGCTGATGCTACGTTGAGCCAAGGCACATGGTTGCCGGATCTACGCAGAAGATATCTTTAAATTGTGATAGTCACAAAAGTGCTGCGATACGTGTGGAACATAGTAAGTTTCCGGCAGAGGGAATCACTAAGGTGATTGTTATTTTCTACGGACACTGGTGAAATACTTTATTTCTATATGGACACATGCTAGACTTTGTCTAGAAAGTACTTTGTCACAGTCCAGTAATAATAATTCAATACTTGGATATTTTAATCCAATTAGTCAGTTTCATAAATTGTAACTTGATAACCACTCCGATCTTTCAGTATATTGAAGGCCAGTCTATCACGGTGTTGTTCATTAGCCGACAAAGGGAAACTATAAGTTGCTTCGCGCATGATAGATGGTGATAAACCATGCCCAGGGAACGATCTTCAGAACAGCCGTTGATTGATTTAGACTGTCAGTGTTTTCTTGTACTGAAAAGATTACCGTGAGTTATGTTACAACTGACGTATTTGAGAATAGATCATTTGGATCTGACCCCATTTAAGCGAACTGCTATGGATTTAATTGAAGCCAATATTAAAATGGATCAGCAGTTACTTCAAACTTCAAGAAATATTTCCACTATGTCGTGTTAGACAGATTGTGGGTATATAATGGCGGCCGATACAAGGATTAGACGTGCGTGTCCAATAGGGCATGTATCTGGATAAATCTGGTACAGACCAGGTTCACTACGCTTCAAGACCAACGAGAAATGTAAGCCACATTTGACTTTTATATTATGCCTAGCTAATTGGAACAAACTCATTTTCTGCAGATGACCAACACATTTGTTTTTTCTTCGTATTTAAATCTTGCAATGATTTACGCAAGACATATTAGAGTTATTCTGAGTATTTTCAGCACTCAGAACAGTTTAGGATCGATGACCGAGCATAAATAGCATTTATTTGAATGTTTCATATTTTTTTGATAATCACGGTAATCAGCCGAGGTAACTGTAAAAGTTAATAATTATTTTTGTTGAGAAATGGATATTCGAAGAATCGAACATGTGGATTCTCACATAATGAAATAATAATTAAACACATTTACAATAATATAACTAATAATAATAATAATAATCCACTAATAATAATAATAATGATTTTCATAACTTTTCTAAATAATTCTTGGATCTTATATTTTCTAATAATCACATTCATTGAGAGAGAGTTTATGAAGTAGTTTAATCATTTCTAGTTTGGAACAGGTGATTTTCCGAAGGATAGTGGTTAGCGCAAGCCCGCATTCAACCAACATTACAGTTCTGGTTGAACAGTTAATATTTTCAATGAGCAAAGTATATTTTTCAGATAACACGGAGAGGCATGAAACGGGAAGCAAATAATATTTGTATCAATTAGGATATTTTTGTATTTATATAAAATCATGACGTAAATACACATTCGAAAGTGAAATAGAGAGTATCATAAGTGTGGTAACTTCACGATTTGAACTGAATGGTAAAATAAAATAAACTTGTAAGGTTATAAATCTTCCAGTGTTGATAATAAGCAGAGGCTTGATTTATTGTATACATTTTGGGAAGAAAATTTATGTGTGTGGAGTAGTTGAAATGCCATTCCCAGGTGCGCATGTCTAAGTCGCAGGAATGAGGAGGTTTTTATTTGAGCATCAATCAAATAGCAGGTTCGATGACTCAGTGTTAAAGAAGGAGTATTGGAACTACACATTGCGTCGTATGAATGACCCAAAAGTTATTTCTTAAAAACCACCAGTTCTTATTTCAACCTTGTTTACGGATTCCATTAAGACTTTGATTTTGCTAGAACCCGGATTTGTCATGATAGTATTTTATTCTTCTTCAGAGGAAGACCTTTGCCGTTGTTGTTGGAATATTGTGTTCTTATAAAAATAATAGAATGGGCCACTGCCAATTAAAATAATTCTATAACCACGAATAATTTGAAGGATGTTTTCAATCCTAGTGTCATGAACTAAATGAATTTATTATGAAGCTACAATTCTTATTTCCGCATTCTGTTCAAGAATTGCAAGCTGTGAAAGTTACTAAAATGGCCACAAATATAAATATTTTTCTTAATAATGATTCCAAGTGGAAAATCGAATAGTTGAATGGTCCAACAATTTATTGATCAAGTTGATGATTCAGAAATCATATATTTTGTTAGGAACTTGAAGTTCATAATCGAGTCACTTCTCGAAACGTTTAATGTCAGAAGAACAATTAATTTTGTTGTGCTTCGCACAGTTCTTCGATGCTATGCTCAATGGTCAGATACTTTTCAGATGTTGTTATTAATATGTGTTGAGCCATGTTTAACATCTCTCATTTCTTTATTTTCTTTGGCGGCCGTCTCGGTTGACTCAGACGCCATGTGAGATACGTTCTGTCCGGACGTGCCTTGAGGCTCTCCGCCTTATTATTTAAAATGTAATGTTTTTCCTTTTTATTTAACATTGTTATTATGCCGAAGCCTTCCATTTACTCATGTAAGTAATACATCTCACCTTGTGTTCACTATGCTCATTTCCTAAATTTAACCTTTGTTTTTGATCTTCGTCGCGTGCTTGGATTTGCTGTGGAACCAATCGAAATGGCGGTCTCCTGTTTTATTTTGTTTGAGTCTTCGCTTAACCTTTTATTTGTGCCGTGAAATATATCTGCGAGTGATTTTGTGAGTGTATGTTTTTCTTGCTGCCAGGTGCATTGTTGCTGTTTTGATTGGGCATATCTTCGAATGGGTCTCCCGTTGTTTGTGGACGTTGGCGTTTCGACCATTCTCCCAACACGAGGCATGACACCATATATTTTAGCCCTTATGTTTTCCCTTCATTCCATGCTTCGGGCAACTGGATCACGGCGGTAACTTTAAGTAGGCCTTACCGTATTCAGCTCGAACTCGGAACGTAAGTTGGGGACCATATAGGTTTAGCATGTTTTGCTAGACTACCTACAAGCACGAGTTGCTTTGAGTTTTATTTCTGCATCGTCGGCTGGCATTTTGTGTGTTTGACTGCGTGTATGTATCATGATATATTTCACGGACACTTGACGTCATTTGTTTCTCCTTATAGTATCTTTGGTTTTGCTTTTCTTTTCTCTGGGGACTGCCAGCTCGATCGCATCCCCATTGCTCGCCACAGCCTCTGCGACACGCACACAGCCTCTTGTTTTATCTTTGCTATGCTTGTTATTTGTGGTCGTCATGACAACCATCCATCTCTAGGCAGAGAAGTGATTGTTGTTGACCAGCGACCGGGTCGATTGCCTTTTGGTCAATTACCTCCTCCCGTTTTACATCATTTTTATTGGAAGTGGCACAGGTATTTATTTTATTTGTTTCCGTTATTTATTATTGTAAGTTATTTATTGTTTATAATCATCCTTCCCGTTTGAAAGTGACTGTATTTGACCCCTAGGGTACTCTTTTCTTTGAGTGTGTTATTCTGGCCGGTTTTTTTTTTTGTGTGTTCGATTTCACTATAATTAAATTTCCATTTCTTTATCCATGTGTCTTATTTAGTAGTGTTTGACGATCGGGCTGCTCTCTCTCTCTCTTCAACCCTAGGCCTAACTTATTCTAGCTTTCTAGCACCAGGAGGGTATTCCTACCACTCGTCGTGGGACCACCTTCACGGAGTCTGGAGTCGCTCGGCACATCTGGCCTGCAAGTACGGGCCCAGCACAGGTCAGAAATTAACATCCATTTCCACTGCGTACTCCTTTCTTTTCTAGTTGGTTCCAGTGATGCAGCTAGGAGGCACGCCAAGATTATGTTTATTTTAAAAGGGCGGTGCAGATGGTATCAGTTGCGAGGTTAAGTCTCCTGGTCGCTTAGCCATATCCATTGGATTTTAATATTTCGCTGCATATTTTTCAATGTTGTTTTTATTCTGTTTCATGTTCCCTATTGCATACTATGCAAACAAATATTGAGAGTCAATGTGAACTTCCAAGGAGTATGGACCATAAAAATAACAAACTGTAAGGAGAGTGCAATGAGTTGGACCCTATCAACGAACCCCAGCATTGGTAATGTACTAAACAACCCTACTTCTTGTTTCGTACTCATTTCAGGCGCAGGACGGAGGCAAGACATTTGTAGTTATTGTTTTGAATTGTAGCTAGCAGTACTTCTGTAGTTTAGCCATGTATTCTCTCCCAGGTTGTAACGTGAAGAAGGAGCTCATCCAGTCTGACGATGATCTGCTATCGTTTGAAAGTGTCTGTGGGAAAGACAATAATCCATTGACTGAGGTGAAAGGCCATCGCAAGGGAGGCGTAGCCAATATAGTGTCCAAGTGGGGAATTTCATTTTCTGGTGAACTGGGAGTTTCGTCTGTATTTGAGTTCTTAGACAGGGTCAGTGAACTCTGCCATTGTTATGACCTCGAACCAGACGACATTGTTGTCTGCCTACCGTTATTGTTGAGTGGCTTAGCTTTAAAATGGTATCGACTTACCAACAGATCTTTCATCTCGTGGGTTGATTTCTGTAAGTCAATAAAGGAGCGGTTTACGACTTATGATTTTGAACATGACTTGAAGGCTGAAATTCATCGCCGTACCCAGGGTTTGGAAGAGCCTGTAGACGATTTTGTTACTGGGCTAATGACTTTAATAAGTAGGTTGTCGCAGCCCCTTCCCCTTATTGAAACTGTTGATATTGTGTATAGAAATCTAGCACCTGAGTACAAGTCTTTCATACGCCGGTCCAGTGTGTATAGTGTGGCTGACATTGTTGATCAAGGACGTGAATGCGAGTTCAATCGGCGCCTGCGCAAGTCATATGTACCCCCACCCTTCCCCTCTGACAGTTTGTTTCCAGAGACTGCATGCGCGCAATCCCAGATTCAGAGGACTGCGCACCCATCTTCAATATCTCGTCAGGAGGACCGGGCAGTTAACCGTCCCCACTCGCATATTGTCGGGAGTATTCCCAATGCTACTTCTTCTGCGAATCCCGCTCCTCAGGATCAACAGTTACCTCGAAACCCGAACATGTATAACCGTATAAAATGTTGGAATTGTGATCGTTTGGGGCATCATTTTAATTCCTGCCGTGCGCCCTCTCGTGTGTTTTGTCACACATGTGGTCTTCGTGACGTGACGCACATAGCCTGTCCTAGATGTGCTTCGCGTCAGGGAAACGAGCATGGGTCCCCGGTTTAGACCCGCCGGAGTGGCCATGCAATGAAGTTCGCCGGGAAATGAACATTTCCACGACTGGAAACTTCTGTCCTTGGGTCCCTGTAAGTGTTAAGAAATTGTCGATACCCGCTTTACTGGATTCTGGTGCTTCACGTTCATTTATTCAGCGCTCCATCGCGGAACAGCTTCCTGTTACTCAGATTTGTCCACAAGATGGGGGTTTAAAATTTTATTCTGCGGTGAAGTCATCTATTTCTGTTTCTAGCGTTGTAACATGTCATATTAAGATATGTGGTTATTCTTGGGATTGGAACTTCCATGTGGTGGATGACTTATCTACGCCTATGATCTTAGGTTCTGATTTTATGCACAAAGCAGGGTTGAGGCTTGATTTTTCGGATCATTCCTTCAGTTTTTTGTTTAAATCCAAGGAGCGGTTTCATTTTAATACTTGTGAAGCGAGTGTTCCTTGTAATTTTTCTGGTATCTCTGCTGTTCTAATCCCTCCTACTTTATTCACGAGTCAACGTGACGCTTTATCTGATTTGGTGAATGAATTTCCAGATGTTCTCACGTCGGAACTGGGTTCCGCTATCGGCTACGAGTGTCATATTGATTTAACTGATGAGGTTCCAGTTAGGTCGGCGCCATTTTCGTGCTCTCCACCCAAACTCATTGCCATGAGAGAATATATTGATGATCTTAAGGCACGCGGTGTTGTGAGTCCTTCTAAGTCTTCTTATGGTAGTCCAGCATTCCTGGTGCCTAAGAAAGAGGGTACTTTTCGTTTAGTAGTTGATTATCGTCGACTCAATTCTAAGGTGGTGTTCGACAACTTTCCCCTTCCAACTCTGGAGAGCGCTTTTCAGCATTTTCACGGGGCGAAGTACTATTCCGTCCTAGATTTGAATAGTGCATATTATCAAATTCCTCTCGATCCCGAGAGCCGTAAGGTAACTGCGTTCTCCACTCCGTTCGGCCTTTTTGAGTTCAATAAGTTACCCATGGGCATTTCTATCGGCGGACAAGTATTGAGTAGGGTTTTGGACGAGTTATTTGGAGATTTAAAGTATTCATCTGTGTTTAACTATCTAGATGACCTCGTGATTTACAGTCAGTCTTTTGAGGATCACCTGATCCATTTACGTGAAGTCCTATGTCGTCTTCGCAGAGCCGGACTCACTGTTAACCCGGACAAAATCTCTTTGGCTTCGAAGCAAATCAAATTTTTAGGTCACATTCTTTCGGATGGGGGCATAGAAGTGAACCCTGAGCGTGTGCAATGTATCCAAGAGTTCCCTACTCCCACGAATGTGAAAGCAGTCCGACGTTTTTTGGGAATGGCAGGCTTTTACAATCGGTTCATTAAGGGCTTTTCGGACATTTCAGCGCCCCTGAATTATTTGAAGAAGAAGAATGTACGATTCGTGTGGGGCCCCGACCAGTGTCTCGCCTTTGAGAAATTGAAAGAATGTCTTTCTTCTGCTCCCGTCCTTCGAACTCCGGATTTTGGGAAAGATTTTATGTTACATTGTGATGCGAGTGATGTTGCAGTTTCTTGTGTGCTTAGTCAGCAGGTGAATGGTAATTTGGCACCCATCGCTTTTGCCAGTCGGATGCTTAATGATTGCGAACGCCGGTATTCCACTTTCGAGAAAGAAAGTCTGGCTGTCGTATTCGGCTGTGAACGTTTCAGATCTTTTCTAGAACATCGGCATTTCATAGTGTATACCGACAATGAAGCTCTGTCCTGGATGCGCTCGCATGTCAAAAAATTGGGACGTATAAATCGTTGGATTCTTCGTCTATCCTCTTTCAGCTTTGACATCATTCACGTCAGAGGCAGTGAAAATGTTGTAGCGGATTGTTTGTCACGCATGTTTGAGGAACCTCCTCCCATTGTTGAGATCCCCGAGCCAGTGAATCTTCTCCAACACATTCCATGGTCTTTTACTGACATCCGTACGTACCAAGCAGATGACCCATTTTGTGTCACATTGCGTGAAAAAATTCTCGGGAAAGATCCTGGTGTATCTGAGTTTTCATTGCGCAATGATGTTATAGTGCATACCGCTCCTCGATCTTCGAAATGTAGGATTTTCGTGCCAGAGAATATACGAAGTATGCTCTTGGCGTATTTCCATGAATCCTGTTTTGGATTACATTTAGGTATGACGAAGACTTTCCATAAAATCTCTCAGGAATTCTTCTGGCCTCATTTGAAAGCGGATGCTTTTGCTTTCGTCCGAAAATGTGTTACGTGTCAACGTTCTAAGCCAGCAAAGAATTCTCGCATTGGACTTCACCACGCTGACACGATGTCATATCCTAATGAGCGCCTGTTTGTAGATTATTTTGGTCCCCTAGTTAGGTCATCTTCTGGTCATAAAGCTATACTTACTGTCGTTGATGGATTTTCAAAATTTGTATGGTTATTTCCTGTCAGGGAAATCACGACACGTACCACTGTTAGGCTTTTGACCAATCATATTTTTGGTGTTTTTGGTCCTCCAAAGTTTTTAGTGTCCGATAACGCGAGCGTTTTCCGGTCCAAGTCTTTTAGATCAATGTGTTTTTCTTGGGGAATTGATCATGTCTTTTTGGCACCCTACCACCCTCAGCCAAATCACGTTGAAAGGTTTCATCGTAACTTGAAGGCTTGCTTGAGTGCGTTCCACAACGCAGATCAGTCACGTTGGGACGCAAATCTTCAGTTTTTCTCCTTAGGATTTAACACTGCTCTTCATGAATCGACGAATTCTACCCCTTCGGAATTGTTTTAAGGAAGGCGTATTGTTGATCCCCTTCAGCTTCAGTGGAAAATAGATTATCTGGCTGCGCCATCCCGCCGTACCTCAGTCAAAGAAAAATGGGAAGTTGCTGTACGGCATCTGAAAAGGGCACGAGATCGCGTGGCGTCTCGCTATAACAAGGGTAGGCAACCTGTTTGTTTTCAGGTGAATGACGACGTGCTAGTGCGCCTGCACCCACAGAGTTCGGCCGAGAATAAGGAGTCAGCTAAGCTAATGCTTCGCTGGAGCACGCCCAAAACTATCACTAGATTTTTAACACCTGTCACTGTTGAATTGATCTCCAAGGAGAATCCCACCGACGTATCCAGAGCCCACATATCTCAATTGAAACCATTTATTGTGTAACCTTCTTATTTGCTGTGATTAATGTTGTCCTTTTTCTGCGTAGGTTAGCCAATCATAATTTGCTTATGTTATCCAAGGAAGCTAGTATTCATATGGCGTCTCCTTGACCTGCCTATTATTGAACCAATTTTGACCGAGGCAGAGTCAAGTACAAATTTACGAGCTCAAGAAAGAAAACAATACAAGAAGAAATAGGCCTACATACTCTGTGTAACTTAATATTTATTGTAAAAATATGTATTTTTGCGAATTCGGCCAGTAGAGAATTTATATTCTATAAATAATGGACACATTATATCGCTTCTTTGTTATTTTAATACGTCACTTTCATGATGGGTGTAAGGAGAATGGCAGACTTCGGCGTCAAAGGGCGAAAGTCTTTTGTTTATGATTTTCGTCCGTGTCTCTATCTACGTTTCTTGTCATTGTAACGCTCAGGCGAACCGTAATACCATTATGACAAGCCCAGGGATCGTCAAAGGAACGCGCGCCTTTGGGGACCCCGAAGGAGTTCTGTCCTGATATTGCGATCGCCGAAGCGATCTGATTATTTTTATATATTACTTCATTTTATAACTGTATTCTTTCTGATATGGCTCAATTGCTTAAGTGATTGTTATATCGATCACCCTCCCCCCTCATATTTTGTGTACTGTTATAGTTGTTGACAAACCACCTGAGTGATAAGGATGTTGTGCATTTTGGAACACTTGGGACATGATTGATTTCAAAGCGGTGGTGCTTAGTGATGTAAAAAGAAAAATCTTTTATTATTATAAATAATTTTTCTTTTGGGGGGGTGGTGTGGATCCTGAGCCATGTTTAACATCTCTCATTTCTTTATTTTCTTTGGCGGCCGTCTCGGTTGACTCAGACGCCATGTGAGATACGTTCTGTCCGGACGTGCCTTGAGGCTCTCCGCCTTATTATTTAAAATGTAATGTTTTTCCTTTTTATTTAACATTGTTATTATGCCGAAGCCTTCCATTTACTCATGTAAGTAATACATCTCACCTTGTGTTCACTATGCTCATTTCCTAAATTTAACCTTTGTTTTTGATCTTCGTCGCGTGCTTGGATTTGCTGTGGAACCAATCGAAATGGCGGTCTCCTGTTTTATTTTGTTTGAGTCTTCGCTTAACCTTTTATTTGTGCCGTGAAATATATCTGCGAGTGATTTTGTGAGTGTATGTTTTTCTTGCTGCCAGGTGCATTGTTGCTGTTTTGATTGGGCATATCTTCGAATGGGTCTCCCGTTGTTTGTGGACGTTGGCGTTTCGACCATTCTCCCAACACGAGGCATGACACCATATATTTTAGCCCTTATGTTTTCCCTTCATTCCATGCTTCGGGCAACTGGATCACGGCGGTAACTTTAAGTAGGCCTTACCGTATTCAGCTCGAACTCGGAACGTAAGTTGGGGACCATATAGGTTTAGCATGTTTTGCTAGACTACCTACAAGCACGAGTTGCTTTGAGTTTTATTTCTGCATCGTCGGCTGGCATTTTGTGTGTTTGACTGCGTGTATGTATCATGATATATTTCACGGACACTTGACGTCATTTGTTTCTCCTTATAGTATCTTTGGTTTTGCTTTTCTTTTCTCTGGGGACTGCCAGCTCGATCGCATCCCCATTGCTCGCCACAGCCTCTGCGACACGCACACAGCCTCTTGTTTTATCTTTGCTATGCTTGTTATTTGTGGTCGTCATGACAACCATCCATCTCTAGGCAGAGAAGTGATTGTTGTTGACCAGCGACCGGGTCGATTGCCTTTTGGTCAATTACCTCCTCCCGTTTTACATCATTTTTATTGGAAGTGGCACAGGTATTTATTTTATTTGTTTCCGTTATTTATTATTGTAAGTTATTTATTGTTTATAATCATCCTTCCCGTTTGAAAGTGACTGTATTTGACCCCTAGGGTACTCTTTTCTTTGAGTGTGTTATTCTGGCCGGTTTTTTTTTGTGTGTGTTCGATTTCACTATAATTAAATTTCCATTTCTTTATCCATGTGTCTTATTTAGTAGTGTTTGACGATCGGGCTGCTCTCTCTCTCTCTTCAACCCTAGGCCTAACTTATTCTAGCTTTCTAGCACCAGGAGGGTATTCCTACCACTCGTCGTGGGACCACCTTCACGGAGTCTGGAGTCGCTCGGCACATCTGGCCTGCAAGTACGGGCCCAGCACAGGTCAGAAATTAACATCCATTTCCACTGCGTACTCCTTTCTTTTCTAGTTGGTTCCAGTGATGCAGCTAGGAGGCACGCCAAGATTATGTTTATTATAAAAGGGCGGTGCAGTGTACATAATTTGTGTTGATTCAAAGATAATAATATTTTTTGACAATATTATTTGAAACTGGAAAAATAAGTGAAAGTTAAAAATTCTATGAACAATTATTCTACGAGTGTTAATATTATGTAAAAATTCAACCAGTGAACTACAGTATTTCCAGTAAAGACAATTAAATTTGAACTGGATTTAATCATAAATAATGGATATAATTTTGGAACACAGTCTACAGGACTGATAATCAGACTTGTGTCTCCAAAGATAATTGTCCAATGTGTTGGAAAATTTCTGTACATTGTGTAAATAGTAATGTGGGTCGCCACACATGAATGATGCTGCTTTGAGCATTTTATTTCGCAGTCAATTTTAAATTCAGAATAAAATGAGATAATTTTACATGATGTGTTATGCCCAGTTGAATCTCCTTCTATCCTTATTGTTGCATTGAGCCAAAAATCAGTAAAGCATTTTTTTCATTTGATGTCGTTTTTGCGATTAGCTTTAACCCATCTGGCGCCCCGGGATATTTTGACTCTCGTGCTGACTGATTCTTGGTAAAATGCATATGTGGTCGTGCGGACTCCGGTCTAAACGGGCACAGTACTGGTCCTACTAGCTACTCGGAATTCTTTACATCTCAGTTGTCCAGACTCCGTTTTCTTGACCCACCTTTGACCCAGGAAGAAATTCTAGAGACCATTTCGGGTCAGTTACCGGTAGAGGTCAGGCGTAACATTGTTTCGTCTGGAGTAGCCGATTTAGCCACGATGGACGATCCACTTCGTAGGCTGGATCATACATCCATTTCACCAACAATTATAAAAAGCGGAAGGACGGAGAGTAAAACCGTGAACGCCGTGGTTATGGACAGGCCTCAACAAACCGAAAGGACAGGTCAAAACGAGTCAAAATGGACAGGTCACAACAGGAACAATAGGTATTATGACCAACAGAGAGATTATAGGAATAATCAAGAGCCATATAGGAATTATCAGTCTAATTACTATCGAGGTCAACAATGGTCATATCAGTATAATAGAGACCAAGATAGATACAGACCTTATCAGTATAGGGAAAGGAATGAACGATTCAACAACAGATATTCTGACAGAGAACCGAATCAACAGAGAAATAATAGATACCGAAACCAGAATAATGACGGTAGATCATATGTCAATGAAGATAGACAGGGCTATTTCCAAAGGCAACAAAATTACCAGCAGGGTTACTCACGGTACAAGAACTATCGTGATATGAATTATCAGACCCAAGAAGAAAAACAACAGTCTAGAAAAGACAGAGAAAAAAGGGGAGAGCGAAACAACAAACGAAGAGACACGGAAAGTGATCAAGAACCAGGGACAAGCCAACAAGCTGAGAGGCAAGAGAGGCGTCCCGTTAAAAATAAAAAAATAAAAACGCCAATTTTAGATTCCAAGAGGAAGTAAATGATTATTCATCTCCGTTTAACATTGTAATTCATGACGTCTACGAGGTAGCTTGCCACGTTGGGTGAGTGGTTATAGTGTCAGACTACCAACCCCAAGATTGCAGGTTCGCTCCTGGCCGTGGTAAGTGATTTTTTTGAAAGGCGACAAAAATCACGACACTCATGTCATACGTTGTTGGCATGTTAAAGAACCCATTTGAATTCAGTAGGCCGTGTTCAATGGCAAAATTAATCTCGGGATTTTCCGCCAACACAACGTTCCTCCATTCTCTACTTGAAAGCGCTGTAGTGTCAAGGAGTTTAGATATC
Source organism: Meconema thalassinum (assembly GCA_946902985.2). Taxonomy (NCBI): domain Eukaryota; kingdom Metazoa; phylum Arthropoda; class Insecta; order Orthoptera; family Tettigoniidae; genus Meconema; species Meconema thalassinum. The sequence continues at coordinate 153,805,281 of OX336397.1, forward strand.
TAACCTCCTTGACTTTCATAGCGTTCAAAGGAACGACGAAATTCGACATGCAAGCTACCCTCTGGGTGTCAATTAACAAAGCTTGCACCAGGCACCCGAGGCCATACGATATTATATTATTATATGACGTCTACAAGGTAACAGACGAAGATCTGCTGTATGAGGAAAAGGAAGGATTTGTGGAAAACAAAACGGAATTGCCAATTATCGAAATCTCCGTGGGAAATCAACAACTCAGATCGTTTGATGTCTGAGGTGTCAAAATTCGCTCGTCTCTGTTGCCCAAATGATCATCCCAATTGGGTAAAGTATGTACCTCTGAAGGAGACTTGTCTGAATACGACACATCACGAGAGTTTGGGAGATATCCCAGTGTTAGTCCACCACAACAGAAAGCCAGAGAGAGCGTGGGACGACATAACGCAATTCCTAACTAAAGATGATGAACCATCAGAGCAGGAAAGGGTGAATAATGCCCGAGAAAGCCTGATGAATGCCGCGGAAAAAAAGACAGGAAAGAAATGTAAGAAAGCACTATAATCCGCCTCTAGAACGGAATGACTTAGTTCTCATTCGTAAGTCCACTAAAATTGATGTAGCAAGAAAGATTTACACGAAAATCAGTAAGCTTTTCGTGGGCTCCTACAAGGTAGGCAGAGTGTATGGAAACAACTGCTACCAGATTCTAGACATCCTTACAGATGTGGAATTGGGAATGTTCAACGCGAAAAACCTTAGGAAATACCATGGAAAGGTAGAGCGATGACAAAATACTCCTCATATTAAGAATATCTAGAAAGATGAAATAAAAGTATTGTCACACTTTTATTTGTTGCGTTGGGAGAAAGATGGGACCGTATTTTGTATTTAGTTGGATATAGGTTAAGTTGGCAATAACACTGATGGCAGCACTGCGAAATTCCTTCGGAATGCAGGTGAGCGGTAGTACTGTGGCAAGGTCAGGAGCTGTCAGCAACCCGCCGTACATGCCGACGACCACATGTTGGATATTTTAATACCTGTATTGATTACAATATGGACACAGCACCACTGTCGTTATTTTGAACATCGTGGTAGAGCAATATACACAATGCAGTATGAAACAAAGGATGGGAAACGCATCCTGTGGATAAAGGAATATAACTGAGAACTTTTATATGAGTATAAATGCATACAGTATTATAACATGTGATTATCGAACTCGGCAATGATACATGTATCGATAGTTGCTGTCGATCAGAGAACAAGGTGCATTGTGGATCACCTGGAGACAGTATGATTTGCGAGAGCAAACGAAGAGCTGATTAGTGAATACAACTTCAGCGAGGAGGGTCGTAGAGCTCTCTGGTCTAAGACTTGTTCGTGCGTTGCCGTGAAGACGTGTTCGTTCGGTAACGTGGAGTTGAGCCGAAATATACGTGTTACAGTATAACGTGATAGTTTCAGACAGTGTTAACCTTCAATTCGAGCACAGCGAACTTGCAGTCACGTACGACAACTTCTTCTTAAGCCAATGGTACAACATCGTGTTCTACATTGCAGTACAGAATAAACACCTTTAGCCATTATTGTCATAGATGATATAAAGAGAGAGAGATATTGCTACGTTATGAAGATGCAGAATATGGGCTAAACACAGACAAGAAATGTAACACATAGCAGCGTTGAATACTCAGGATGATTACTTGTTTCCAATATGAGCAACTATAGTATGAGGCTTTATAAGAGAAGATTGAAGAGACTGTAAAAGTCTGAGTGACAATTTGTACTGCTACATAATGAAAGTGGCTTGGCTTACTACAACAATGTTGTCATGTTCTCTAGCAAGTGAAATAACTATGAACTTTGTCAAATGAACATCTGTTAGCTTCGTCTCGTTTCGCGAACGGTAATCGGGTCTACTTGATATCCAGTCGTTTCGTGATCGGTACAGCTGAGCAGATATGGTTCGATCCCAGGCAGGAGTATGTGTTATAGCATTCTCACTTCATTCAAATAGAACTTCAACAAGGTAGCTGGAAGTTTTCTTTTGGTAGACAGTATGAATTTGTCTTGCTTTCGAGTGTTCCTTTTCACCAATTTTGATTTGAGTAGATAAGAATGACAGGCGAGGGCTAGGGTGATTCTTTAATCATTTCTGTCCGAGTATGTAATTCTCTTTGTAGTTCAATTTAGTAGTTATTGTAGTGTTACTTTGAACATTATCTTGCTTTCATTAAGATGTAATTTGGGAATAAGATAGAAGAATATAGTTTGTTGGGAAGACAACATGAGAAAACTTATAGGGAGAAGACGACGTTAAAATTATATAAGAATAATTCTAACTCAAGCAGATGTCCCATAATCCGTCGTATACGTGAATTCGACTTTGAACAAATTCTCTGGACTTTTTGAATTTGACTTCGAATATATTTTTGAAAGCTCATGCAAGTTATTAGATAGACATTCAGGTCTATATTTTTGGCAGATTGAGCATAGACATGGAACATAGTGATTTCTAGTATGATTCTTTGCGATTGTGCGAATTTATTTCTGGTAATCCAGATTTCTTTTGAAACTCTTTTAATTTCGACTCCCTTTGTGAGCTCGTTCAGTTTTTAATTTTTTTTGGATTCTTGTGGGAAACTCCAACTTGGTATAGCGTTCAAATCTAATGGTTAATTTGTACCTTCTCAAGATAGGCTCTTTCCCATGCTGTAGTTTTGACGTGTTTTCCTAGTGAGGAGGATCTCCAGTGGAATTATTTTCAATTATGCGAAAACTGAATCGTTCTTTTCGCAATGGTCGGTTGAGATATACGAAAGAAATACTTTGTTTGAGAAAATGTAATTAGTAATGATATATAATGTAAAGAGAGAAATGTTTAAAATATATGTAAGTCATAATCGAGGTGACAGACTTCGAATTCTCACACAGTTATTTAGACTTGTGAATACAATATTTTATCATTGTTCTGATAAAGATTATTCTCGACATTTAAACTTTTGGCTAATTTGAAACAACATATTTATCCATGATTGTATAAAAACTTGTGTAATATTCGTAATGTTTGGAATTTATTAAGAGCTGTTTAGCGATGATATGGTAATAATGGAATTTTGTCTGCGTATTTGGATTGCAATTTAGGAGATATTTGACATATGTGGATAGTCAATATCTATTTTCCAGCACTGAATTAGCTTTAGAGCTATTGCTGAGTGCACTACTGTGTATTATTTTGAACGTGAAATTGAGTCACGATTTTAGCTAGTGGAAAGCTTATATACAATTTTGAATCCAACATTTAAGAAACCAAGTATTGTAACAACATCGTTAATATTTGTTAAGATTTAGTAAGAATTGTTTTTAGAATAGAGTTTAATTGGAAAGACTGTAATATTAATACTTGTATAAACTTGAGCTATTTATAACTAAAATATTGAGTGATAGAAAATCTAATATCTGTGAGCAAGTGAAATGAAATATAATCAATATAATTAACAATACGACGTCCGATTAGCTTAATTGTTTGTCATTTAGGACGGCACGGACTTGAAAATTGAAACCAAATAAATTTATATGAATACATGAAATTAACGTGATGAATAATTCTAGGCGCAACTAAATCTCAGGAATAAACTGTAATTATGTAAAATATGTATATATTAATTGCTACGATTGAATAGAATATTTTTATAAATATGTCAAAAAGGGTTTACAATAATATCAGAATAATTTGTGTGTAAAATTTAATTTTTGGAACTTCGTTCATGATGATGAGACGATAGGCAGTTTGTGTGGCCTAATTAAGGCGATTGTTTCTTAAACATTTTTTTATGCTTCGGCAGAGGCATAAGATTATAATCTTTTGTTCAGTGGAGTTCTTACTTCACGACACTGCGGTTTCAGTTAATGAACTTTTGTTAAATTTTAAAATTCATACGAATGATTTAGTGATTTCTATTCGAATTAGAATGTGCTTCGAGAACCAGTGGGTCATTAGCTAGGATGTTTTTTAACGCGCCCGAGATTAGATTCATTTAATTATCTTTAAGAGTCTTGGTAGCTCACTTTGAGCTATTTTTCATTTTTTATAGACCACTGGCATCTTCTTATCACATTCTTTTTAATTTTTGTGGTATTCCTATCCACGGTCTATCCTTGGTGGTGGTGTCTTGGGGTTATTTTCAGCTGGGGCTTCCAGATTCTACGATCGTGCATTTCTTTTGGATTTCATCAGGTAAGACCACGTGGATACGGGTGCAGTACCATCCTAGCATTTGCTCGTAGAAGAAGTGAGTAACTACGGAAAACCACTTCGAGGATGGCTAAGGTGGGAATCGAACCCCTTCTGCCCATTTGGACCATCCGAGGCTAAGTAGACCTCGTTCCATTCCTCATACCACTTTTCAAATTCCGTGGCAGAGGCGGGAATCGAACCTAGGACCTCTGGGGCGGCAGCTAATCACTCTGACCGCTACCGTACTGCGCCCGAATCTCACATATCCACCCATATCTGCTGAGTCAGGTCGGCGTAGGATTTCAGCCATCCCCTCCAACGTTCTGACCTCTGCTGAGATTAAGTGTCTTCTGACATCATTAGGAAGCTGTCGTGAGATAGCATGTATTAATTCGCTCTCTGCTAACGGGAGTTGAAGATATTGAAGCATTGCGAGCTGTGATGTATAGAAAGTTGCATACCTCGTAGGGGTTGAGTGAGCATACTTTCTCGAATATATCTCCGCTCTTATATCCTGTTGTAGTTCCTTACTCCAGAACCTTCTTTTGAGTGCGTCCGCAAATTACACAAAATTGACATAGGTGTAACGGAAGGCATGATGCCAAATTAAGGCTTCGTACTCCAAAAACTTCTCCACTACCCTCATTTCTCTGTCTCGAGGTATTCTATTATCATCTAAATAACATCGCATATCTCGCAAGAACTCTACAGCAGTTATATTCCCAACTCGGCTGAAACATGACGGCTTGTTATCTATGTTCTTCAAGACAATTACATTCTGGTTCGTTCTTAGGCCTCCCTGATCATAAAATCCTCCTGAGTTTCCGTACTCCCTGTGAATGCGTTCAGTATCCTGCGTTAGGTGTGGTCTGTCCTGAATATGACTGTACATGCTTTCCCTATCTTCTTCTGTTCTTACTTCTTTTCCTTCTAACTTTCCTATTTCCTCTTTAAGCATTTCATCTCTCCTCTGGTAGAATTCTACTAAGTCTCTTCTCATCCCTAGGCGTACCTCTTCTTTAAGTGCTTCGTGATCGCACGGTTCTGCGATGGAAAGTACTTTGATCCTGTTCCCTATCTCAAATAATTCCTTTTCCTGACTCGATTTCACCTTCGCTAATTCTACGTTAATCTCATCTTATTGCGCTTAATTCCTCACATTTACCGTAATCTGCTTTATTTAAAATACCCTTTAATTCGGTAATGCTCGATTCCCTAGTTTCCTCAATATGCTTATACAATTCTAATATAAGTTTATGCCTATTAGCTTTAGCTTATCTTCAACTCTTTTGACGTCCTTTAAAATCCTACCATATAATTCAAGCATATTCCTTGTTGGATTTTATAACTTCCTCTTTCATATCACATACATATTTAGATATACAAGTTTCAATATTCACATTTATACCTTCACTGATGAGTTTTTGTTGGTCTTCCAACTTACCTTGCAAGTTGCCAACAATACTGTTTAGATTGTCGTGTTGATCGGTGAGTTGCTTTAGGGACCCTGTAATACTGTGGTTGTGTTTTCTCTGTGGCAGTGTCGATAGTTTTCGTAATTTTCTCCTCTAACTTGATAATATTTTCACTACATTGAACTTTAGCTTCTACAACCCTTTTAGTGACATCTTCTCTTAATGTGCTCATTTCTGTTTTGGTAGAGGCCATATCTTCTTTCAGTTGATTGAAAGCACATTTGGTCTCTTCCAGAGCCTTCCTACTTTCCTCAACTGAAAATCTACTCTCTTCCTGAGCTAATTTACTCTGTTCCTGGGCTAATCTTCCGGCTTCTTGGGCTTTTTCCAAGGCTTTCTTAATTTCTTCTTGGGTTTGTTAAGCCTCTTCTTGTGCATTTCTGACCTCTTCTTGTGCATTTATGACCTTTTCTTGTACCTTTCTGGCCTCTTCTTGGGCTTTCTCCTGTGCTATTCTTGCCTCTTCTTGGGCTTTCTTGTCTTCTTCTCTAGCCCTTCTCGTTTCTTCCTGTACTCTCTCCTGCGTTTTCCTAGCCTCATCTTGTACCCTTCTACATTCCTCCTGTACTAGTGTAACGCTAGCTTTCATTACAGATTGTGCTACAGCCAATTCTGCCTTCATTTCAGACTTGACCGTAGCAGCTGACTGCTTAATTTCCCTTTCTAACCACTTACTGCTATCATGTGTGCTTTTGTGGACGGCATCAACATCTCCTGTCAGCTGCGTTTGGTTTGCCTTGATCATCTCCAAGGTCGACCTGATAAAGGTCATATCTTCTGATGACATATTTATTCACTTTGAGAAATAAGGAGGTATCATCTAAACTATGTTATCGGAATTTCAGAGTGACCAACTCATACTGTATATGGTAATGGAATACTTCGATAATATTAAACCTATAATAGTAATAATAAACGGAAATCTTAAAACCTATCTAACCGTAGTTTAATAAACTGATCCTCTCTCATTTAACAATCCCTAACTGAAATTAAGTTGTAACAACATAAATTTAACTAACTCTTATTTTAAATGATAAAAATATAATTAGCTGGTTTAAAAAACATGCCTCTAAACTATCGTGCTCCTCAAATTTGTCAGTGTTTATTCAATTAAACAACGTTCCAAAATTTGGGATCGGCATTTCTAAACAATTTCAAACAAATCCACAAACATCTTCGCACAGCTGTCATTGAACACGTTAGTGTCTCAACACAAACAATGCTAAATATGATTGTGTCTCAACGCAATCGATGCCAAACACATTGGACGCCAAGTAAAAATACCCTATATGCGCCCGAATCTCACATTAGCCACCCCCCATATCCGCTGAGATGGAAAAGGGTTGTAAGGACATCGACACCCAGCTAGATACGTCGACACTTCCCTACAGGGCGAATGACTAGGAAACCCTTGACGCATACAGCCATGCAATCACACTACTAATCAATTACACATTTACTAGCAAATCAATGATCCATAATATCATGGTAGTATGAGCATCTCAAATGTCGAGTGTGAACGGTGAAGTTGAGACTAAGTGAGTTCTAGTAACTAACTGGCAGTATTATCGCACCCCGATTGCGAACTGAAAAGACGATCAGTTTCTATAAAAATATAAAACAGGCAAACCAACTAGCGCCTGCGGTTTATTTACAAAAAAATTACAGACATGTAAAATCCCTATCACCTTTAAAATTAATGAAATGAAATAAAATATAAAATATATCAGCTGGTATACACTTTCTACCCTTAAATATGCAAATACGATGAAAATAGCGTTGCATAAACGTCAAATACAAAAACAAATAGTGAATGGATGCCCTTAACAGTCACCCTGTACTTCAGTTACAATGAGCAGTCTGATCTGCGATCAGCTGTTCTCCATAGAAATTATTTTTACAACACATAACCCTACTACATATACGGATTTGTTTCACACGCAAATATAAGATGAATAAAATATTAATTATACAGGTAATAACATATTTACATAGTGAAGCTGCCATGTCCAGCACGGTATTTAAATGTGAACTAGATCTGACGTGATCTGTCAATCTATAGCGCTTCTTTCCATAAATAGATTCCTTTTTCAACACATATTCACAAAATAATGAATTCTACAGTAGTATCACTTGAGTTTATGTCGTAGTTAGTTGAACTCTTTATAGCAAACGGTTAATTGATTATAGTTCTAGGTTATCATAGCAGTGAATAATAATAATAATAATAATCTTAAAGATCGAGACGGCACTACGTGAATACATAATAGAAATCGTCGATTTGATAATAACGCTGACTGACATGAAAAACACACTAATACAATCCTAATGTCAGTTACTTTTTCGTCACACTGTATTAGTACTTTGCTCCAACGGCAATGCTCATATTCTTTCCATGTACGTGAATAACACTTCGTAATAGCGTCAACTACGCTTCTCAAACATTACATACTTCCTTTCTGACCTCTCCACAATTATCATTACATCAATACTGCACGGCATTCTCAAATACAAAACCCATCTTGCTACATAATTGTAGAAGTATTAGTGGTCCTATTTTGTAAACACTACCTGCGTAATACATTTCATGACACACTCCTAACCTGCACGTCTCTAAGTTAATTATCCTCGTGCTCTTAAACATCATAAATATTCTTGTTCACCACTGACATCTCGTATAACATTCCACGTAAATTTCATTAATACCTTTCGTTCATAAACCCTTTAAACACATTATATTCCCACGTTAAACGGTAGTACGCTCGTCTTTCCCATTTAATAACAATAAAGCTTGTCTTTTCGCTTCTGGTTTTATTATTTATCGTATGATGTTAACACAACACAATCACCTACATAAATACAGATTCATATAACACAGCAATAATACTAACAAATTATATAAATTATAAAGCAGATAAAAAAAATTATAAATCAATGTCCAACTCGTTGATCCATTTGACAGCCTCAGTTGTAGCAGAATGCAGGTCCTCCAGACTTCCTGGAAAAACTCGGAGAGGACATTCCAGTACTAAGTGCTCCATTGTCTGTGGAATATCAGCGCAATCGCAATTCGGTGAGTCTTTCCAACCCCATTTGTGGAGAACAGAAGCACATCTTCCCAAGCCACATCTAATACGATTGAGTCTAGTCCAGGTATGTCTGGGCAGATTGAAGTCAGCAAGTTTTATGTGAGGATCCTCAACGATCACGATGCCTGGTGGTGTAGATGTTGTCCACTCAACCCACCAATTTTCATTAGGTTTAAAATTTCTGCTTGTTAAATCCAAGGCAGTTTTCCATGCAGGTTTACGGGATTTCAATCTAGATGGGCCAAGATGTTTCATGTCTTCATGTATTGGGAGGGCCTTGTTATTTTGCACTCTCGACCAAAGATGAACCAGATTTTTCTGCCTTCTGATATGAGGAGGTGCGATATTACTCAGCACTGGTAACCACTGGACTGGAGTAGGAAGTAGTGTTCCAGATACAATACGCATGCTCTGTCGGAGCTGAACATCCACCCGTTGAGTGTGGCAGCTATTAAGCCATACCCCAGAGCAAAACTCGGCTGAAGAATAGATTAGCGCAAGAGCAGTTGTTCTCAGAGTGTTGGCATCCGCTCCCCATGATGTTCCAGCCAGGCGCTGAAGGAGGTTATTGCGGCTCTTCAATTTCGCAGCAGATTTACACAGATGGGGTTTGTAGGTCAGAGATCTATCCAAAGTCATTCCCAGATATTTAGGGGTGCTATTATACTGTAATTCTTTACCTCTAAAATTGACTCTAGGATGGTAATTTGCATGCCTGTTGTCCAGATGGAAAGCAGTTATCTCACTTTTCTGAGGATTTGGTTGTAAGCGCCATTTTGTGAAAAAGTCATCCAGGACTTTGAGGTCTTGGGTGAGAACGGCCTCAGCTTCTGCGAAATTAGCATGTTGAACAGTGAGGTTGATATCGTCCGCATACATGAACTTGCGGGCTACTGTTTTCGGAAGATCATGGGTGTACAGATTAAAAAGAATGGGTGAAAGAACAGAACCTTGCGGCAGGCCATTATTCAGTTTACGGAATAGGCTTTTGTTCTGCTCAGAGTAGACTTGGAACAATCTGTTACTTAGCATGTTGTTTAACAAGTTCATAATCTTTAAACAAGGAACAGCCTTGATCAATTTCAATAGCAATCCCTCCTTCCAAACAGTATCATATGCTGCTGTGAGATCCAGAAAGGCTGATACGCTCTTCAGTTTCTTCTCAAACCCAGCTTCCACAAAGGTGGTCAGGGAAAGAACTTGGTCACTGCAATCACGGCCAGGTCGGAATCCTGCTTGTTCAATTGGGATCAGTGCCTCAATCGCTGGCGCTATTCTATTCAGGATCAATCTTTCCAGGAGCTTGAATGTCACAGATAGCAATGCTATTGGACGGTAACTTTGAGGTAAGTTCGGGTCTTTCCCTGGTTTTAAAAGGGCAATGATTTTGGTCTTCTTGAAGATTGCAGGTAACTTTCCTGATTCTAGTATACAGCTGAAAAACATAGCCAACCATCGTTTTGTAGCTGGACCACAGTTCTTTAATAATTCTGGATAAATCCCATCTAATCCTGCAGCTTTTCCATTTTGAAGAGAGATTAAACCTTCTTCCACTTCCTGTACAGAGAAGGGTCTCGAATATGTATCATGTGGCTGAGCTGAGCGTATGGCTTGCCTAAGCTTTGTTTTCACCAACCGGTTGAACTTCTTGTTCTTTGCTGTTCTAGAGGTTTGGACAATATGGTTAGCTATCGCATTTACATTAATAGATGTAGGTGTTTTCGATGGTATGGAAGCGGAATCTAGTTTCCGTATCAGAGACCACGCCTTCCTGCTGGAATGGGTGAAGTTTAAACCTTCAACAGTATTTATCCATCTCTCTCTTCTACCTCTGTCAAGTGATTGTAGAAGTTCAGTAGCTTTCTCCCTGCTGCTATTTTCATTATACTCTTCTTTCAGTCTGTTGGACTCCTCATTCCATCCTGGTATATACTCCTTCCAGAAGCCTCTCGGAATAGATCGTTTGGCTGCTGCTTTTATTAGACCTATGAACCTTAAGTAGTTTTCAGGTACCGCTTGAATCCATCTAATGTTGGCTTCTGAGTATTTTGCATAGGTTTCCCAATCTGCCTTCAGAAAGTTCCAGCGAGGACGAGGTGTGGAATGAATAACAGGAATCTGTACTCCAATTTTGTATATTACTGGCCTATGCTGACTATGGGGAAAGTCTATAAGCACTTGTCGCCGAATGCGAGGTACGGGAGTTGTAAGGCTATTGGAAACAAAGCATAAATCAGGTGAGTAATCTTGATTCCATCGAGCTGAGTGAAATGTGCCTCTGTCTTTAGGGTCATACATCTGGGTAAGGTTATGTACTTCAGCCCATTCCGTCAGTTTAGTCCCATTTTCGTCATTCTGACAGTAGCCCCAAGATGTATGATGACTGTTGAAATCCCCTATGATAATATTTTCGTTAGTAGGGACTATAGATATAGGGTCAGGCCAGGATGTGGATGGAGGTTTATATATATTTGTGACCTCAGTATTCTCTATTTGTACTGATGTGGAGAAGAAAGTGTGACAATCACTGATTGGATGGACAGTGTACTGGTATATATCGCTCTTAATGTAAGTGGCGATGCCATACTGAGCATGGTGTTGCATTGCTATAGGTTTGTATCCAGGTATTCTTCCTCGAGCTAACAACTGTTCGTCATTTTCCGTGTGCGTTTCCTGCAATACTACAATGTCAACTGCGTTGTCCTCTAAGATCTTAGCAAGTTATTCACTCTTAGCTCTACTGATGCCTTCGATGTTTAATAGGCATATTGTTAGTTGTGAGCCAATTGTCTGTGTTTGAAACTGTACGTCCTTAAAAGGACTATTAGGTGTTACGGAGTTGTGGCCGTGAGGCCCTGAAGGGCAGTACGGCGGCAACTGAATCACTGTTGCTTTCTTAGCACCACCCAGGGGACACGTGTAGGGTACTTTAAGGTTAAACCTACGGACGTGAAGCAACGCTAAACATTCATGAATCAATTATTCATATATTAACTTGTTTCAATACATGGTAGACTTCAGGTAGATCTATAAGTCTCCTTGTCTATGCTTTCGTTAGTGCAAATTATTGCAAAATAATTGTTGCTAAGTATAGGCATCACCTGACTTCCATTGTCAACAATGTGATCCTATCTGACATTTATATCGGTAATAACAATTATCCATGACTTAATTAACGTCATATAATACTGACATTCCACATTAGGAATTATTCTTTTACAATGTTATTGTTTATAACAATTAGAAATTGTTGCAATTGAACTCTGTCATCATAAAATGTTATTAACAGTGTTATATCATTTTATATTAGTGTTTTCGTTTAATAACGATCTAACCTAGCAATATTGAGGTAAACGTATTGCTTATTACGCAATTATAACGATCGAAGCATTCCCTTGCATAAAACAGTTTTCGTGAAAAGTGAGTATATTAAAACGTTCCTGAATAAATATTAAAATCGAAATATCTAACTTCAAATACTAGAAAATTACGTCTAAAACGACACACGTGACGTAAATAAAAATTACAAAGAAATCTCTAAAATAGACATAATAATAGCATGAGTTATGATAAAGAAAATCTACAAAATGAATTGGTCACCCGTGAAAATCCCCAAAAATACTACAACAAACTACTGAGATATTTGATCAGTCAATTCTGTACCTTTCCGATCATCTGCTTCCGAAATTCCTCGACCAATTGCTGCGATATTTCTCCCCTGGGATGACGTCTGCTGGTCGCCTGCCTGGAGTGAGTAGAAGCTTGAAGCGTGTCGGGAGGGCTGAGTGCCTCCCTCCTCTCCGAGCTGCGAACACCTGTTTCCCCGGTCTGGTCTCTTCTCGGCTGATAGCCTAGAAGCTGGAACCCGGAACGTTGACGTCTTCCGTTCATCTTCTTCTTTCAGAAAGCATCTCATCGTCAAAGTAGCTTTACCATCTCGCCAAGATTGTAGTGGACATTTGATGTATAATTTACGGTATATTCATTGTACTGCGAGTTGGATAAGCAGTAGCGGTGACTTCGATCCCCGGTCTGTAAGATCAACTCTGAATCTCCGTTCCATAGTGCAGACTATCCTCCTTCCATTGTTTAGTAAGTCATTGTAGCCTTCTTAATAGTATACAAATGCAATCTTCCCCTCTGACTTGAGAATGTCATCTCGGTGAATATTCGTAGAATAAACTTCAGAATATTGTAGTAATAACGTTGTAGCTTGTTTTAGAGTAAAGCTGCGTGTTCTTTCGATGTGTGAGACTTGCATGCAGTGAAGTCTTCTTGCGCTGCGTTGCGTTACAAAGTTGCTTGTTTCAGTAGTTAAATAAAGTTTCTACTGTTTTACTGGCGTCTCCATTTCTTCCTCGGTGATCGTGCTGTCTCCTATCAATATAGTTGAATCTCCCGGTCACACTTCCAATTACTATGTGGCTTGCTCGGAACCCTCTGAACATAGGTCTGGCCTCTTCAAGCGTCTGAGTAGGAATGAATTCTCGCCTTCTGACAGTCGCGCGCGTGGCCCCCCAGACCTGAGTTGTAGCCTCACGTCGAGTCCTTTTATACAGAATTTCGCTAATAACTCCTCTGTTGTCCATAAATTCATAATTCTCTTTTACCAAATTAATTTCATTTGCTCTTCATGACCTGAAGAAATGCTAATCTCGCTTTATACAAGCAAATTTGAAGTAATTGCAATTCCGACAAATATTATGTGATCCACACTAATTGGCTGTTGGTTTATTGTCAAAACCCTTCCTGTCTAGCCTCTTATCAGCGGGTCGTGTGCATAATTTGATTGTAGTCAAGTCGGCCAACCAAAACCGGTCTTGAACATGCTAACTTGAAGCCAATGGTCATATTCCAGCATCGATTGATCGGGACCTCCCTTGGTTAAATTATCATTCAATGAAATATTTCCAAATCTATGTATCTTCAAATAATCCAAAATTCTCCAAAAAGTTTTCAAAATACTTTTATTCACTTCCTACAACATATCTGTGAATAAATAAATTTATATTTCCAAATTCCACTTCTTAAAATGAAAAGTTCATAGGTCGGTTCGATCCTCGACTCAGGCAATGGCTGAAGCTGGGGTGAATTTGGGTTCAGTACGGAGGTGACTACTACCACTTGACCACACAACAGGGGGTACATTACGTGGACCACAAATCATGTATATATTCGTGAAAAAGTTCATACTTATAATTTATTATAACTTATAATATTCGAGAAAATGTAATATTGTAATATATTATAATATTATCATATTCATAAATAATTGATTTTTTTTAAATGTGTGCATGAAAATCGCGCTCTGAGCTTCGTTGTAACATATCTTAAATATTGTACCGTCGTTCGCTGCAAGGCATGAGGTACAGTTATATACAACAAACAAATATTTTTGAAATTTGCCGTGATTTGCGTAAAAGCACGCTTGTATACGAGTTATGTTACATCATGTGTCCGACCTTGCAAAAAATTGTATATGAAGTAGATCTGGCATCAGCACGCTCCAAATAATGCGTGCTGTATTTTAAGCTAGAGACGCACTATAGCTACATTTGCTTTTGTATGTGTGAAGCAAACTTTACTGGGATAAGTACCCTGAACACAGATTATGCTCCATAGAAGTCTAATGCCACATTCAAGTGGAAAATGTGGAGCAAAATTCACTCAGAAAGGCTATTTGAAGACACGCAAGGTGATTCATAGTGGTCTTGCCACATCCGTCAAATATACGCAGAGCGATCTTTACTAGGAAAGGTTATACTAAGCCACATCTGCTGTTCCATAGTGGTCTAGTGACTCATTCCTAAAGTACATGGGATGCAGTATGTTCTGAGAAAGGCATTTTTCATTTCAATCATTTGAAGCATAATCCCGTATTCATGTTGTTCGTGTGGATCATGGTTTACTCAAAAAAGTAATTTGGAAACCCACATTATGTCAAGCGATATTCCTGTGGTACATGTGGACGAACCTTTACACATAAAGGTCAACTGAAGACACACATATTGATCCTTAGTGGTCTATAACAGTTCTCTTCTGGGATGTTGTACAGGTAGAAACTATTTTGGAAAATAATTTATTGGGGAAACACATGCCGGAATGTTTCACTACGAAAGATGGATTAAAAATATACACGATGATCCATCTTGGCTAATAACCACACACACATGTCCCTCAAGCGCACACCCTTCAACATAAGATTACATATTGCTGGCCAAGTGTCGTAGTGGTCTCAGACTCGTTAGTCGTTCTTACATCCCAGAGCGTGTGACAGGCACATGTCACAGGGATATTTTCCGGGCACCTGTAGTAAAGGCTATGCTGACAATTTTGGCCTAAATTTCACTTTCGTAGACGATAACGTTCACCTGTCCAGAGCTGGCATTGTCACAGAACGGAATGGCCTGCATATGCTCTCGATCTAAACTGTGTATAGCAGGGGTGGACACTGCTTAAGAAATAAGTTCCTCCCAACTGTGCTCTATGGCAATATGCAGATTATTTTTTATGTGCGTCATTCATATTGGTCTAGCGCCAAACTCAAGTGTTATATGCGCAGCTACATTTCAAAAGAAGTATTTTTAGAGAGTTGCATGTGACTTAGTCGCCAGGAGGCATGTTTAAGTAGTATATATGGTGTTTGAAGACTCATGTAGCTCTTACTGGCAAAAAGCTTTATTCATATACTAAGTAGCGACATTTTCTGATTAAGGAGCTTTGAAAAATGACCTGTTAATTCATATTGGAAAGCTATATTTATGAGTTACTTTCAGTCATGAGTACGTAGAGAGATTCTGAGTCGCACACTTTAATTGATAGGAACCGGAAGTTCAAATTAAGTACTGTAGAGCATGCGATCAAAGAATTTTACCCAAGTGATACGTTTGATTTCATAGGCTAGTCGCTAGTGTATAGAAACAATATCTCAGTTGTATATACGGATCATAAAACAGAACCATATTCAAGTAGTTCATTTGAGCAAAGTTTGTTGGAAAATAAATCTTAAATACAAATAATTTGTAATTGCGACTCAAACAAATTCACTTATACAGGATGAATCATAATTCCTGTATCAAACTTCTTTGGGTTGTAGAGGGGACTATGCCAATAACATTTTGATTAGGAACCCATGCCGAGACATGTATCGTTTCGATACCAAATCAGTTTCACTCGATTGCACATCTCCCACTTCACTAGAGACACGTATGCACTAAACGAGTTATTCCAAATAGTGACCCTGCTGTTCTCTAACGTGTAACTGCGCAACATGTCATACACACGTCCCACAAGACCTGGTGTGTGTTCAATAATGTGCGCTGCCGCCAGAACGCGTGGAACAAGATCTTCCGACTCGACAAGAGTCTCATAAAAGAGGTTCTTAATTAATTATTGTACAACACTTTTGTTGTATTGTTATTGTTTTAAGAGGAGGAACAGCAACGTTATCTGCCACGCACCACACTTATTTGGTAAATACATATTAGGAATAAATTGAGGAATCTTCAAGTAATATCATGTGTAATATATAATGTATATAAAAATTAAATTAATATTACATATTTTAATTATTTAATGTAATATTAGGCCTACATATTTAACTACTATTATTACATAAATAAGTAGGCTACATATATTGCATGTTGACATTATTATATGCCTCAGGCACTCTACTCGATAATTAAAATAAACTTAAGTCCAGCCCCTTATCACCATTAATATATTTCTTGATATTCTTCCTTTCTCAACGGCTTATGAATTGTTTGGAAAGTCCGTTTCATGTACCTAAGTTTCTAGTGAACAAATGTTGCCATACAGCTACAGTATGAGACAGAGTATGATATTATAAATAAAGAAAGAAAAAGTATGTTAAAGCAAGAGAATCTTGAGCTTCAACACTACGTTCGGCGAAACAATCTAGAGCTTCATGGCGTGCCGCACACTTCAAACGAAAACACCGTTCAGATTGTCAAGACTATCGCTGACCAATTGGGTGTCACAGTTGTTGAGTCCGATATTGACGCCTGCCATTGGCTACCATAAAGCAGAGAAGGTCTTCCACCTCCTTTACTAGTCAAATTCTGCAGCCGGCTAAAAAAGAGGCAATTTTAAAAGGCAAAAGGTTCAAACCCAACCTGAACTCAAGTGATGCTGGAATGAATGCAAGGGCTAGTCCTATCTACATAAACGGGCATTTGACGCCATCTGGGCAAGATCTGGTCATACGGAAACCATCCTGGTGTTCACCTAATTCTGAGTCTAGCTGTGCAGTGACTCTATTGAGCAGGGCTACAGAGAGGATCTTGTAGGTAATTGGTAACAAGGAAATACCCCTATAATTGTTGAGGTCTGTCTTACTTCCCTTCTTGTGGAGGGGATAAATCACAGCAGACGTCCAACCTTCGGGTAGGGACTCTGTTGCCCATAGGTCCTTTATGATTTGATAGATGTTCTGTAAGTACTGGCCATCTGCATGTTTCCACATCTCGGCTACTATGCCGTTTTCACCTGGAGCCTTGTTGTTCTTGAGACCATTCGAAATGATGTTCATTATTTCTTCTCTTTTAGGCGGTTGAGAATCAGGGTTCCTGTGCGGAGGCTCATGGAAAATAAGCTTTTCATTAGGTTCCTCTGCGTTTAGTAGCAAGATGATTGTATTAATAAAAATATCATAAAATGGTCTTAGTTGTGTTTGACATTAACCAAACATAAAACATCACAACAAATTGGTCGAAAAAGTGATGCCAGATAGCCTTAAAACTATCATTTAGCACCAAATTATACAAAAGTTTCCCGGGGTGAACCCCGGACCCCTATTCTTTGGGGATTATACCATCAAGGGCTGATTTAAAGGGGAGGGGGGTGAAGGGGGCGACCCCCCCCCCCCCCCACTTCCCCCTGGACAAATTTTACTTATACCTTTGAATGTTATTAAAACATTTTTTGGTTACTTGCATTAAAAGCCTGGAAACAAATCTTGCAATTTCTTAGATATCACTAAACATGGAACTCGAAGCTCTTGAAATATTAATATGTACAGACCTTTGAACGTGTAACTACATTTTATAATGACATGTAGATCCATTTGCATATTAATTTACGCTTATGCTCTTGAAGAATATCTAGGCTAAGAACGGCTGTTCCAAGAAGCCTCTTTACCAGTAAAACAATTCAAAATTCTCTCATATAATGCTGCGGTGAGGAGATTTAGAAGACTACAGTGTCTCGCGTAAACAAAGCCAAGGAATTCAGCTGTATGTTTGATGAAACAGTGGATGTGTCCCATATTTCTCAAATGTCACTTATTCAGAGATACGTTTGGAATGAAGCGGGCAACGTCAACGTTAGATAAAATTTTGTGGGATTTCTTGACATTATAAAAGTTGTTTTGGACCTTGAAAGATATTCATCAGTCTCAGTGGCGGGGTTAGAACCCCCCATTGGAAAATCGGCTGGTTGTGATTTGTATCTGTGGTGATGTACTGTTGTCGCCTTACGGCCCGGGTACCAATTTGTGGCTACGCACGTCATCATGACAACGTATACGCACAGTCTACCTACAGATCGCGAAGCTTGGTTCATATTTTTCTACCGCCAGACCAGGGCGAATAGAGTAATAAGTGTTGGAACTCCAGTAGTTGACCATTTCCGCCGCTAAATGGTACTAGCGTTATTTGGCCTGGACGGCCAGTCTGCCTCGTTGTTTATTAAAAGAAGTATTGCACTCTTTGATACGAATCAATTTGTGAATAATAGAAACAAATCTTCAAGGAAATACGAACATATTGATATCTGTGCTATCCAGAACACACTAAAATGCATTTCTACGTAAGAAGAGAAGAGCTTACCTCTAAACAGAAGAGACCATTATTTTTAACGCTGATTATGAAGACGATCTGGATCTCAGTTTCCTGGACATTTCTTTTGCCCGGAATATGAACCGGCATTTAATGTAATGAAACACTATCATACGGAAATATCCTCTGAGCAGCACACATTTCGGAGCACAGGAAGTTCACAGATCATATCCACACAATCTGAAAATATATCACCCCACAACGCACCTTCTTGCTCCAACTTTGTCTCCACTACTACATCTACACGTTTCATCACGTGAATAAAAGATAAGGACGGGTATTTGAGGAATTTAGATTCATTTTCGCCAAAGTCTCTCAGCTTGGTGAGGATACATAGGCTACATCACCAACAGCATTGATTCGGAATCACTTTCCAATGACCTCCCACATGGATGCTATGAAGGTACGGTGCACAATTGATATTGCCGATATTTTGTAAAATTGGCATTGTATTATTTTGTCAAATTCTGGAATGAAAGGTTTCAAACCCACAGAAAAAATACGAAGTACCTACAATTGAGCCATTTAAGACCTTAAGATCCTTTTATACTTTTCGTTTCACAAATCACACTGGTATTTTTACTTTTTAACTATAATGTTAACGGAATAACTAGATTTTGATATGGTTAAGAATTTGATATATTATACTCATACTATCAACCCGCCCCGGCTTCGTCTGGTATCTTAAAGGGGTCACTCAGTGTAAGCTTAAAAGGAGCACGGACGGTAGGTCTCAGACGCAATTCAGAAAAGCCGAGGTGAACAGCGAAACACAAACACTTATTATCTACTCTTCTATGAAGTCTTAACTCAACACGACTCGACAGTTAATGCTGGCCGAAGCTGTGGTGATGGGCTCGCTCGCTAGCTCGTAAACTTGCTCCGAAGCTAGTCATTTCAATTTCCACTGAATGGAGATTGTTGGAAGAAATTAAAACGTAAAATCACTTGGCGGTGTATTAAAGATAAAAATATGCTGCCGCAGACTTCCTTGTAGACCTTTTCATGCTGACCAATTCTTACACTCATTGTATATGGATATTTTTAACGGTTTACCCAGTGTAAGCTTAAAGGGCGCACGAACGGCACGTTTTCCTTCGACTCGATTCACTGAAATCGTTACTGCTCGGCTTCCTTTGGTCGTAAATGAATGTTTTCCTACGGAAACCTTCCTCGAGAAATTCTTTACTGAATGGAGAAACCCGCATCATAATCCATTCAGTGGATATAGAGATTAACCGTTACATCCAGGAATCGTGGACTTGGTTTTATGTAGAGATGCCAGCGACTATCATTAAAACAAATACATGAATTTATAACTTGTATGGACTACGAATTCTACGTAAGACTCATTAAATACGTCATACAACTGTACCTAGGGATACTTATAGAGGACTGAACTAATAAAAACAAAGCATTCTTTTTATGTTTCTCTGAATTAAAAGTGTACAGTATATCAACATTGTGGCGTTTTTTGTAGTAGTTGGTGATTTAACGTGACTTATGTTTACAATGGAAATAATCACTCATGCGAGTTAAAATTCAAAAAGCCCTTGCAAAAGTGAAATCATCTGTTCCGCGAATAACGTGCTCAAGTCAGTTGCCAGCTTGCTGGCCGCCGCGAGCGCTAGTGTTGCTTCACCCACAAAGAGGATGAAATTTCGTAGCGCAGCGAGCTTCGCGACTGTGTATTTTTGACTGTGGTAATAAAACTCCGTCCTCCCAGGTTTGCCATTCTAACTTTTCCCTCGCGAAATAACTTATAGCTTATTTCAAACTGAGGCTAGCGCCAAATAATTTTGAATCCCCCGCAGCGGGACAATATTAGCTTTTTATTCTTTTCATGGTGGGAGAGAAGTTATATGTAAATTAGTCTAGTTTTTATTAAAAATAACGCGATTATATAAAGACTTAGACAATTCAAAATTCTCTCATATAATGCTGCGGTGAGGAGATTAAGAAGACTACAGTGACTCGTGTAAACAAAGCCAAGGAATTCAGCTGTATGTTTGATGAAACAGCGGATGTGTCCCATAATTCTCAAATGCCACTTATTCTGAGATACGTTTGAAATGAAGCAGGCAACGTCAAGGTTAGATAAGATTTTGTGGGATTTTTTCGACATTATAAAAGCTGTTTTGGACCTTGAAAGATATTCATCAGTCAATTCAGGCTCAGAGATAGAAGATGGGAATTATGAAAACCATTCGAGCAATGAAACTGAACCGACGGTGACAGGTTTGATACTCGGCGAGGTAGTGATTAGAATGTTAAGGGATCATGGTTTGAACCTTAATAACTGTGTTGGCATAGCAACCGATGGAGTTTCCGTGAATATTTCCGAAATCGTTGGAGCAGTACAAGAGATTCAGAAAGTTGTTGTTAATGCAGTAAGATGTCCTTGCTACAACCACCAACTAAACTTGGCTATATCCACAAAAAAACAAGGTCTTGTCTGTAAGAAATACATTCGGTATTTTGACAGAAATTATATCATTCTTTAATGCTTCTTCAAAACGAAAATAATATGGTTCTGAAAAATATTCTTCATGGCCAACTGATTGACCTTTGTGAGACAGGATGGGTGGAATGGCACGATGCTATTTTGAAATTGTCAGCCAACATTGAAAAAGTCAGTGCTGCACTCGAAATTGTCTCCAGTTGGTCAGACGTTCAAGGGGATGCGTCATCACCTAAGGCACAATGTTTGGTGTCCAGCATAACCGACGAGGAATTTATTGTATCTTTGTGCTGTCTTAACGAAGTTCTAGCCATAACTCATTACTTGAGCGTACTTTCTCAAACTGAAAACCTAGATTTCAAGCCAGCATCTGATGCAGTATTCAGCGTGATATCCATCTTTGCCAGAAAAGGAATAATATAGAAGAAGACTTCAGCAGCGAGTATGAAAAGTGTAATATAATTGCAACTGTGTTGGCTGTAGAGATAAGGCTTCCGAGAATCGTAGAGACAAAGAAACCGACAAAATGCACCATTCACTACTAGTGAAGGATATTTTATGAGGAATATCTATATCCCCTTGCTGGACTGGATGATCAACAATCTAAATATAAGATTTTCTGATGAAGCCCTTGACATCTACAAGTTAAATATGTTTCTACCTCAAAATGTATTACTGTGTTACTAATCTTGATACTCCAGACCAAAATGAAGTCCTGAAGACGGTTACTGAGAAATATGCCACTTTGTTTCAAATATAAGAGTAAGTGTTGTATAATAATAATAACCCCTGGCACTACAGCCCATGAAGGGCCTAGGCCTACCAAGCGACTGCTGCCCAGCCATTTGGCCTGCAGATTTTGGGGTGTCATGTGGTCAGCTCATCGGGTCCCCTCGGCCGTTAATCTAGGTTTTCGTGACCGGGGCGCTGCCTCACGGTCAGACAGCTACTCAATTGTCTTCACGAGGCTGAGTGCACCTCGTTCCAGCCCTCACGTCAGTTTCTAAAATCCCTGACGGAGCCGGGAATCGAACCCGGGGCCTCCGTGTACGAGGCAGGCACGCTACCCCAACACAATGGGGCCGGCTAATGAGTGTTGTATACGAAACTAAAAGCTGAATATCTCCATTGGTCAACAAAATGGAATATGGAAATGGACAATGGGGACATCATCCCATCAACTGTATCTAGTGCGTTCGAGACTTGCCACCCAGTTTTATTTCCATTGGTGAAGACGATGCTCAAAGTAATACCGGCATATCCTGTAAGCATCGCATGTGCCGAATGGTCATTTTCGACTCTCCGTCTCCTGAAAACATACTTGAGATCGAAGTTTACAGAAACCAGACTCAACAGATTGGCTCTAATATTCATCCATAGATACATTCCTATTGATCACAATAAATTCCTTGATAGGTTTGGACAAGGGAGGAAAAAAGAATCCACAAGCTTATTGTAAGATGAACTTCAATAAGTGAGCAGTCTGTATTTATACTAAATATAAATATAATGATTTTGATTAAATGATGTATGTCAAGAAAATTTGTGTTTTTGTTGTTGTAAATCCGCAGATTTCAAAACATCAAAGCTATAAACTTTTGAATAATTTGATTCATCTTGCTGTTACATATACAAACATATAGACTGGAAGCAGCAACCCTTACTGGACCAACAAACAGTCGTGTCCAAGCAGTAGAAATGAAGTTCCTCCGTTCTTGCCTTCAAAATACGAAAATGTACAAGGAATGAGGACATCTGACAACAACTGGGATTGGAAAAGAGCCTGGTGGAGACACTCGAACTCAAGAGGTTGGGATGGTATGGTCACATGAAGAGGATGGCTCCCCACAGGATACCTCAAGTGTACTTTGGCCAGAGTGTCCCCGGGAAGAGACCAAGAGGAAGACCTCGCGATGTGTGGGAGAAGCAAATTTATAAGGACCTTGAAGCTAGAGATAAGAACTGGCATCAAATACAAGAACAAGAGTTATGGATGGACAGGACAAATTGGGAGACAGCTCATTTATAACCGCACCCGGCTTGCTGGAGCGAAGAAACGATGATGATGATGATGATCTTGCTGTTATACATTAAAACATACTTAAGCTCCTGAGGAAAACATTAGCTTCACACAATTACTTGCTCACTTAAATACTGTATAATACCAAAATATAAAGGTTACAATAGCCGAATATTGCGAACGTTGTGTTTGAAAGGATACTACAAATTTTATAACTTCTCTAAAAAATAGTTCAAAACCATTCGTATTAGAGCTATTGCAGTAAATAGTAGGACTTACAAAACTGAGATAATTTAGAATACAATAAATATTTCACTTAAAATGGCTAATATCACTCAAATATTTCCAAATTCACAAAACAGTTTCATAAAATTTTTGATTGTTTCTTTGTTTAAAATTGTTAACATTTATTTATACCCAAATATTTCACAAAAAGAATCACTAATTTGGGCCTAAATTTTGCAAAATATTCTGGGGGAGTTTCCTCGCACCACCTATTGGCTTGGGGGTATTCGAGACCTCCGGTGTGTCCGCCCACCCATAATCTTGCCTAAAATCTGCCACTGTATACCATGCACCCTAACCCCCCCCCCCCCCCCCCTGAAATTAAACTCTATATACGCCCCTGCATAAATAAGCCTACATTTATCACAAACTTAAAACTATCCGTCACACACTCCCTCCTTGCCGCTGTCTACCGATGTTGGTTATCGTGTTGGAAGTTAGGATGGTCTTTGACAAGCTGTTTCACACAGTTTAACCTGGTCCCTTCTCGCCAATGTGTTTCCATCTAATTTCGGTGAAATGAGAGAATTATAATTCCTTCCTTACACTGTTTCATTTCATAGAGAAGCCGCCTCTTCTACCATCGCATATATTTTATCCCGAGGGACAAGTGATTCTGCAGCCAAGACGAATCAAGACACTCAGTGCGTTTTGAGCCATATATTTTCACTAAACAGCTATGCATATCCGGTGAACTGGTGATTTTTATTGCTACTTACTTGCCCCTTAATGCCGCTTTAATGCCATATTTCAACTTTATCCCTTAATTGGCATCCCCTTTACCGGAAACTGTCACTTAAACCCTTAGGCTATGCCCCAATTAGGTACCTGTATGTCCTCTGAGGGAACAGCGATTTGGAACAATGAATACAGATGGCTAGCCATATCGGTACCGTACCCAGATACCGTACCGGTAAAATGATCATCAAACTAGAATGTTACCTGGCTGCCTCGTTGCACAGTGGCTAGCTTTTGGCTGTCACTGCATAGGCCCGAGTTCTATTCCCGGTTCTGGCACAATACATTAAATTCTGGTCTGAGGGATCGTGAGGCAGAACTCCGCCATGCGTGGTTTCCCACTTCTTCTCAATGCCAATGCTGGGGTAGTACCTATCCGAGGGCCACGGCTGCTTCCTGCCATAATCCTACCTCAATTACAAATAGGCTACACACACTAGTTTAGACTTCACAGAATTGAGAAAAATACTCCCAAAATGTATGTTTATACAAAATAAACAATACTCACAAGTATTTCAGATACAAAATATCGGTACACTTATAAATGTCTGGAATATACAAAATAGTAGGTCTATCGGTATTTAAAAATACTAATCAAAATACAAAATACTTTCTTTCTTTCAGACTATTCAATATAACAATAATATATTACTGTCATTACTGACCTGGGCGGATACGCGTTAACGTGCATGGCCTGAGGTTCAAATCCCAACGTCAACCCACTTGAAATGTTTCTCCTCACCTTGTCTCCAATCCCGTAAAATGGGGAAATAAGATGTAGAGATTATCCTTATTACTCTTTCGAGTCACCATCTTTAGGGTATGTTGAATCAATCATTTCTCTGTGTGTTGTTCTTTCCTATGTGTCCAGTGCCTCTCCATTCTTTCTAATCTTATTTTCCTCTCTTCTTCCGAGTTGATGGGTTTGGATTTTAGTGTAGATTTGTATTGGAATCTTATATTTTCGTCTTTAATAATTATAGTATCTTTCCGATTGAGCAGTGAATTTTCTGTAACTTTTAATTCTACTGGGTCTTTTTCAGTTTCTTTAAACCATGTGGGTTTTGGTTTGCGGTTACGGACGAAATCAAAGATTTGTTTTGTTAATTTATTACATTCTCAGAAGGTGACCGTAAAAATGTGTCCTCCTTATTCGCTTAGTATCTGCGAGTTATTATTATTTGTTATTGTTTGACATCATTATCACCGCAAATAATGGATACATTTTATGTTACAGCCTCGTTCGGCCTTAGCCAGGAACCATCTGTACTGAGGTATGTTTGTGGATTACTCTGTTCAGAGACTTCACATAACTGAACATCCGTTTCGTGCACGCACTCTTCAGGAGTCTATAGGATGAGCTAAATTTCCATCTGAATCATCGAGCCTTGCTGAGTGTTCGATCATATTATTTTCACCAAGGAACTTCCTGACAATATGGCAGGTGTTTAACAGAACTGCCTTCTGTAGTTCAATGTATATCTGCGGATGCATATTCAATATTGAGAGATTACTGTAGAGAGTTTTGGTTATAACACCAGTACACGGTACAATTATTGGGATTGTAGCCACCGACTCAAGTTTCCACATCTGCCTTATCTCAATTGCCATCTCTATGTACTTAGTTATTTTAGTAGCAGCTGTTGTTTGGATATTTTGTGTGATGGAAAATGCGATATCTATCAGTTATGCCTCTCTGTGTTTCTTATTCATGACAATGATATCTGGCCGGTTGTTACTGAACTGCAACATCTGTCACAATTCCTCTGTCCCAGTAGAGCTTGCGTTCTTAATATTATTATTAATTTCGTATGGCCGACGTTAACTGATGGAAATCTTTTGAGATAGGCGATCTACCTCCAATTTCGATGTGGCGAAACCGGGATTTTATTGGGTAATCGGTGGCTGTGCCATTATTACTATTATTATCGCTCAGAGACGTGGGCTCGATCCGCACCGCCCTTGATATTGTCCTCCGTGGTTTCCCATTTTCAAGTCCAAGCAAATGCCGGAACGGTACTTTTTAATATGTCAAGGCTGCTTCCTTCCAATGCCTTGCCTATTTTCATTCTTCACTCATTTGATCTCTTATTAACTCCTATCATGAGGTAGGCGTCAGTTCGGGCTTCCGGCCGTAAAATCATCCTTTACAGGGAAGTGAAAATCACTGAAACGCATCCCCGACCCCGTTGAAACGGGAATAATAAGAGGTAGACATGCATATGATTTTTAATTTTTTATTATCATCGTTTCATAACGTAGACAACTATCCGAGGCAATTTAAGAGATTCAAGTTTCGAATTCTGGCCCTGACAGCGGCCATCCTCGGTGTGATGTTTGGTAGGAAAAATGCCGGAATGGTAACATACTTTACTTCAAGTTCCGGGACATCTGCTCATTTCTGGACCACAATAAATATAGCCAAGAAAACTACTACATACACTAGACAAACACAGGTTATCACACAAATTATCACACACAAATATATGATCAAGATTTACCAATAACAACTGCCATACTGTACTTATTACTCGGTGGCTCGTGGCGCAGGGGCTAGCAATTATGGCTGCAATCTGAGGTTCTGCAATGGCTCTATGCTTTTCTGCGGCAGAGTATGCCTGTCCTATTTGGATAATTCAACACATGTCAAACAGGTGGATGTAGCTCTCAACGACACCTGCAGAATTATAACAGGTTGCTTGAAAGCCACTCCAGTTGAATGGCTTTACCACCTCCTGTTCGAATAGAAATAGCTGCGAACAAGGAATGAAAGACAGTGGAGCAGGAAAGAACTCATCCTCTGTGTGGGCATGAACCGCACCGGCAACGACTGAAGTCATGGATGAGTTTCCTTAGAACATCGAAGGAACTTCGAACCACTGATGTAAAAGCTAGGTTGCAACTGTGGAAGGCTACGATCCGCCTTCCCCCTGGTTGGAAAAAAGTCTCTGAATCCTTATCTCCCGGCTATGACGAGGAATGAATAGACTGAGATCTGGAGTTGGCAGATCAAAGGCTAATTTGGCAAGACTTGTCAACACCGATCATGATAATATTCAATGTGAATGTGGAGAAAACCAGACTGTTCATTATATGTTTCAATGTCGACTGTGTTCAGCCTCCAGTACGGAAGACGATCTTCATCAAGCAACAGAAAAATCAATGGAAGGGGCCAAGTTTTGCGCAACCTCAATATAACTGTGTATAATATGTATATTTCTGATACGAGAATAATAATAATAATAATAATAATAATCCCTGAGGTCAGAGTTCGATTACCAGCTCTGCCTGAGGGCAGGAGCGGGGTCCACTCAGCCTCGTGAGGCAAGTCTGAGCCTCGGCCATTCTGGAAGTGGTTTTCCGTGGTTTCTCACTTCGACTTCAGGAGAATGCCGGAAAGCTTCCTAACTTTAGACCACGGCCGCCTCCCTCCTAATTCTCACCATAATAACATTCATTAATACAGCCATCACACTACCACAGGTTATCAGACAAAATAACACACACATACCCAAGTACACGGGGATAAATGAACGCGATGTCCACGCCCCTCAAATGAAACAACAAGGAAGTAACGTAATGATTGGAAATACGGAAAATTCAGTAACGTTTAATACAGGGGCTGATAACCTCACTATTCAAGCTGCTACAGCCAACATTCTCATTGATAAGGACAAGAGTTCTGGTGTTTGAAGCCACTTCCAGTGTTGCCTTAGTCATCACGATGATTTAATTGTGTTGACCGACTGAATAGCATCAGACATTCGAAGGACAAGAGCAATAATTATACCTATCCGTTTAGGAGAAAGTGGCTGTTTATATGCCTGGTGGTAAAAATGGGAAACAAATAAAACAATTTACAGGACGGCCAAGGAGGGATTCATACCCACATTCACCAGCAAGGCACGAGATAGCGCGTTAGCTCTCGGTCCCCGTGGTCGAGTTACTTATCTTATTCAGTATAGAAGCCATCTCCATGTTATATTTTCCAGTGTTGCCAAGTTAAAGTCTTTGAGGTGGTTACTTACCTGTTGCTCAAAGGCTGTCTTGTCTTCTTCCTCTGTATCCTTGGGGATGATTTAATCAACTGGGCACTTCCCAAGTCAAAATACGTAGCGAGGCGCAACAAACGCGGTAAATTTAATTTGAAAATGAGGTGTACAGGAAATCTGAGGACGTCTCATTATACCATAAGATCGTGTTTTATTTTAAGTATACCTAAAATTAAAAGTTAAACGTGTATATTGACGGAATGGTTGTGCAATGGCCTAGGGCAAATACCCAGATTAATTGTCTGGCAGTGGACATTTTTCTAGTGACACAGAGGTCACTGGGGCTATGGCACTGAAGAGCTATTAATTGAAGACTGGTTGTCCTCCTAGTTAGTGCTTACGTTTTGTGCGTATTTTATAATATTTGAACTATTCATTAATTTCAGATAGTTCATCCAGCAATGCGTACATGGTGCCTACTTTTTTGCGTGTATTTTTTGAGGGGTGGGGAATATTTTGATATTCATTTACGGTAGTTCAGCCAGCACCTCCTAGATGGTGCTCACTTGTTTGCATGGTTTTTTTTTTGGGGGGGGGGGATCTTCTTGATATTCATTCATTAATTGTAGTTCACCAGATGGTGCTTTTTATGCATATTTTGGTTTGTGGTGGTAATCTTTGTGATATTTATTCAATTCTTCTCTCTTTGATGTTTCCTGTCAACCTCTCTTGGTCAAGACTTTTTCCCTTAGGACCCCAACGGTATTCTGATACCCTCAGATGTACCTATTATCTCTTCACAGTATCTCGTACCTACTGTAAAGCGTTCTGGATAATGCTACACCCTAACGGCTAGCAAGATGAGAAGTTGAGGAATCCATGGATTATGGGTTCGCTTCCTTCTCCTCCTTTTCAATGTCACTATGGGGCGGAATCTCTCCTCTCACTTTTTTCTCCACCGGAATAAATGCTTAGAACAAGAATTCTTAAAACAAAAACTGAATATCACTTGACTAAAATTACTTACAATAGAAAGAATCTTTCATGGAAATGCAAAATCCAACATTATACAAAAGTAATTAGACACGAAGCTCTCTACACTTCAGTTAACGGAAAATTGGAACTGAAAGAACATAAAATAATGAGAAAAACATTACGATTAAAAATCATAGATCGAGTTCATCTTCCAAAACAAAAAGGAAAAATATATAAAAGTAAGTGCAAACTCACATACGCAATATGTCTGCACAGAATCAAATTCATTGGGCACTCAGACTAACTAATAAAATTCACACATACCTGAAGAACAAAATAACTAGATCAAATTGGTACAAACAGACTGAAAAAAATATTGAAATAATTAGTTTCGCGAAATGTACTTGATCGAACCAATAAGAAGAATATTGTACTAAAAAGGAGTTACGAGGATAATGAGGTAATGTCTAACCACCATATATTGTACATTCAACTAAAACAATTTCATTCGTTGAGTATAAAGGAATAAGCCTACTGGGCAAAAGAAATGCCAACTAATGTGGAATCCGCGTTGTCCTAAGAGACCCTTTCCTTATTGGAATCAACCTTAACCCGGCACCAGGCGCGTGGTTACTAGGGTCAGAAGTGGGCGCGTGGTGAGGTTTCTCTCACCAACGTGATAAGTGAAGAAAGTCCTCTTATTAAATCAGTTTAAGATTTAATTGGTGAATTTTATTGTTACTTTACAACTTTACAATATTTTAGTTACATACACAGGGTATTTTACCGTGTCTATTTACATGATTACAGAACAGGAAAAAATAATTAAGTATTATGCAATATTTAATAATGTGGAAAAGCCGCAACATCACAATTGACAAAAAACAAATAAGCAAAATGGTAAACTGTTGTTCATTGAAACTGAGCAAAATCTAATAGGAATGTTCTATTTATCACTCACTGTCTTCACGTTGTTAACGCCCTCGGCACCTGAAACAGAGAACTGCTGGCGCATGCTCCTTGCACACTGGTACAAGACAGTCTGCATAACATGTTTTGGTGTAACGATTTTTCTTCCTGGGACAGAAGCTGCATGTATTCCTATCACCATCCCCTTGAGGTACTTCGGATGACACAGGCACTACAGAGTTACCCACGATTCTTCTTAACTGTGATCGCTAAGGTGTAGGCAAGCATCCTATTGTTGCTCTCCTAGTGAGATGAGGCTTGCAAAGTTCCACAGCTAACTTCTGATGGAGTATTCTTGCACAGACATTTTCACAGTTAAATCTACATATGATGTAGCTGTTTAGAGCACCAATATCACGGAGTGTGTAGAAATTTCGTAATGGCCACCTGTTGGAATTCCTGGTAACCGTGTAGAGACTCTTCAAACCATCCACGCAGTCCACGCCACCTTTCGTCATATAATAAAATGTAATGGTCACGGGTTTAGTCTGCTAGTGTGTTGTTTCATCAATGCATTCTCCTTCATGCAATGTGGAAGGTAACAATATTTTTTTTCTGTGTGACACATGTGAACAAAGCAAATGTCTCTTCCATGAGTAAGCATTCTTGGAAATGGTGGTCTTCCCTTTGTAGGTCCTACTTACGAACTCAACAGGAATCTGTGGTTTGTTACTCCTTAGAGTTCCAACCAGTGATAATCCGTGATTGTTTAGAAGATCCAGCGCTAGATGAACTAGGTGAAGAAAGTGTCTGTTGTCACATTCCTGCCAGATCTAGTCATCATCATCATCATCTTGTACAGTTTCCAGCCCCAGGCTGGGTCTGTTTGGAACATAAGCTCGCCACTTAGTCCTTTCTTCCCACCACCTCTCCACTGTCACTCTGGTCCAGTCCTCGCCTCTCTTCTTGCCACATTCCTCCACTCCTTTCAGCCATCTATCTCTTGGTCCTTGGTCGTTTCTTCTGCATCTGCATCTCATGTATCCTCTTGGGAAACTTCTTCTCATCCATTCTCTTTATGTGTCCATACCACCTCAGTCTTGATGTCTCAATCCTACCTTGCAAGGGCTCCTCTTTCACCATTTCCCTGACCTTTTCATTCCTCACCCTGTCTCTTCTTGTTACTCCGATCCTACTTCGCAGGAACTTCATTTCACCTGCCTGTATTCTGCTTATGTCTCTTTTCTTCATTGTCCACGTTTCTGAAGCATAGGTCAGTATCGGGATATAGTAGCTTCTGTATAACACTTCCTTGCTTTTTTGTGGGACATCTTTATTCCACACTAAGCTCCTAATGCTTCTCAGAAATGCTTCTGCCTGTCTGCTACGTTCCGTAATCTCTTTGTCATTTCTCCCATTTTCCTCCACTATACATCCCAAGTACTTGAGACTTTCCACCTTCTCCAGCTGTCCACCTCCAAGTGTTATCCCACTCATTGGTCTGTCCTTTTTCCTGGTCGTTAACAGGATCTCACATTTACTGATGTTGAACTTCCATCCGTACTCTCCCACTGTTTCTTCCCAAGCCTTCAGTTGCTCCTGAATTTCCTCCTCGTTTCCCCAGACCATGAGATCATCTGCAAACACCATTGCTTTCATCTTATCTTCTCCTATCTTTCCTGCTATCCGTGTCATTACCTCGTCCATAACCACAATAAAGAGAAGGGGTGACAGCGCACTACCCTGTTTCAGGCAACTCATTTGTCTGAACCAGTCTGTTCTTTCCCCTCCAACTTTCACACAACTCACACTTCCACAATACAGTTCCTTCACTCTGCCTACAGTCCCTTTTTCCACTCCCATGTTTTCCATTGCTTGCCAAACCTTCTCCCTACACACACTATCATAGGCCTTTTCGATGTCCAGGAAGGCCATCAACAGATCCTCTCCAAATTCGTAGTGGTGTTCCTGGAGCTGTCTCACTGAAAATATGAGATCCACTGTTGATCTCCCAGGTCTGAATCCATACTGCCCCTCTCTCAATTTTCTCTCCACTTTGGCTCGTATTCTACTTTCTAATATCTTTTCATATATATTGGCACAGTGAGGTATGACTGTGATTCCCCTGTAATTTCTGCACTCCTTTCTGCTTCCTTTCTTAAATATTGGGACAATTAATCCTTTCTTCCAATCTTCTGGGGTCTTTTTCTCCTTCCATATCACCCTCATCACACGGTACAGCCACTGTTTCCCAACCTCCCCTGCTGCCTTCACCATTTCAACACTCACTTCATCCACACCCGGTGCTCTTCCTCCTTTCATCTTGTCTATAGCCATCTCCAGTTCTCTCCAAGTCAGGTCCTTTTCCATTCCTGTGTTGTCTTCTCCATCTTCCAATACATTGTCTTCCTCCCTATGACCATTTGGATTCAGCAAATCCTAAAAGTACTCTTTCCACACTGTCTTGAGTGTCTCTTTGTTGTGTATCTCATTTCCGTTTTTGTCCATCATTACCATATCCTCTCGCAGACCTCTTCTCTTACTTTTGACCATCCCATAAATTACTTTCTTATTTCCTCTGCTGTCTTCCTCCATCATCTCGGTCCACTTTACCATCCACTTCTTCCTCTCCTCTGCGACAATCTTGTTTGCTTCATTCTTCTTTATCTTATAATCTTCCCTTGCCAGATCAGTTCTTTCCTGGAACCACACTCTGAAAGCCTTGTTCTTCCTTCCCACAGCTTCTTTTACTCTCTCATTCCACCATGGTGTCTCTTTACACCGCTTTCTGTTGCTTGTTCTTCCACATACTGCCACTGAAGCTTCCACCAGATCTAGTAATGGGCTCAATGAGACGTTTCACAACTGCATGCACAATGTTGTCCTGGACGTAGGGTCCTTGTGGCTATTGTCTCCCCGGATAAATCTCCATTTTGATAGTGTAGTAGACATGCGAATATATTTTGATGGCGTACTTAGCCGGCTTATTTGGTATGTAACATCGAATAGAACATATTCCCCTGAAAGATCCCAGCATTTCATCATCAGTTACATGTTCATGAGGTGTCCAGTAGGCCACACATTTCACAACAAATTCTTCAAATAATGTCCGTATTGGAGCCAAATTATCAAGTTCTTTTCTGTGCTGTCTGGTGTTGGTGTCATCAAAACGCAAAGCGCGTAGAAGCATACAAAAGCGTTTCTGAGACGTGACCAAACGAAACAATTCTGGATCGGATCCATCATTGGCCCATAGACCTTCTACATTCAAACGAGAACTTTTCATAACAACCGGTAAATATAGCAAACCTAATAGGTTTAACATTTCTTCAAAATCAGTATCACGAGAATCTCTTTCACGTGATTCCCATACGTAATTTTGCTAATTTCAGATTCATATAATACACAATTTATTTTATAGTGTGTTCAGGGAAACATAAATGCCATGCTTCCATTGCTGAACTTAAATTTCGTGCTTGTCCTCCGACACCTGGTAGATGTCTAACGAAATTCCTATAACTAGTTTTATGTGTCCTGTGTCTGTATTGTACACTCCACGTGGCAACACCATCTTTCCCTCTGTATATAGGTCTATTTCCTACAAAATTGTCAGAACTTGAAACATCGGGGTCTCTTTCTATTCCTAAAACCTAACTTTCACTACTTTGTTCAATTCGTTCAACATTATCTATTTCATTATTACTGTCACTGTCCATCAAATCAGCAGAATCTACACCCGCTTATTTCCTCTTGTTCATCTGCTTTTCATCCATCCATTGTAACACTTTCCGTGCAGTCTCGTCACTCACAGTTCAATATACTTACATACAGTCAATATATTTTTAGTATTCAACAATGCCAGAAATAGGAACGTAACAGGGCGCAAGGTGAGGGAAGATCTCACTGAACTGCAAGGCTTACTACAATGCACTGCAAAGCTAAAAAGTATCCCTTATCAACAAGCAGTAGTTAAAAATGACGCGAAAATTAGTGAACTTGGAATACCTTGAATATTTGACACGTGCGCATAACCATTGTGCGATATGACATGATTAAATCAAGGAGTGAGGGATTTCCCGGTGCCGGGTTAAGAACCCTAAATTTTAGGATAGATTCCAAAATGAATTCTCTGAATCATTTGAAATTAAAACTGAACTTCGACAGGGAGATGGACTCTCACCATTATTGTTTTATTGTGTGTTGGAAAGAATAATGGGAGAATGGACTAAGATATGTCAACCACATCTCAAGATTGGCAAATATATAAAATGTTATTCCTTAGTACTCGCAGATGATCTTGCACTACTTGCAAATGATATAGAAGAAGCTAAATTTCAACTAGAAGAACTTGAAAGCATTATAAAACAAGTTGGGTAACTCATTTCATATGAGAAAACGGAAACAATGTCAACCTTCAAGGCTCCAGCCCCAGCTATTAAACAATAACAAACTACAATTGTAATTCAATTTGAATATCTTGGTGAAATTCACTTGGATAAACAAAGAAAATTCGCCAATAGAAAGTAGAACATTTACATTACAAAAGTAATTTCAAGAAACACATGTTGGTCCACAGTGGTCTAATGCCATATTCATGTAACCTTACCTTATTTGAATACTCACATACTGACGCACAGTGGTATAAAGCCTCATTCCTGTGGTACATGCGGAAGGAAATTTAATGATAAGTAGTAAACAGCCATGTACCCACGTTCATGTAGTACATGCGGAATCTAAATACATCAAGAAAAGTTTCGCCTAACGCTGGTCAAGTGTCGTAGAGGTCTCAAACCAATTGTTCGTTCCTGCGTGCGTGATAATCGGCTGTGAGTACTCCCCAGTGTCAATGTGGATAGATCTGTGTGAATGTGGATATGACCCGGTGAACATATGCAAAACCAATACATCTGTGACCGATACCAACCGGGAGGAGGAGGTGCAATGTATGGTCATCGAACCCCTCTTCTGTACACCCATGGGCGTATGACAGGAATACCATCCTCGCACTTGTAGTGAAAGGGTATGCTGAGATTTTCGGCCTAATTTTTTTTCGTGGACGATATCGCTCGGCTGCACATACTTGGCATTGGTAGTGCCTTTCTTCAGGAGAATGGATCTTAATTAAGTAGAGCAGGCGAGCACACTGCTTTATAAATCAGTCCTTCCTCATTTTACTCTACGGCACTAGAGCCTGAGTTTAACGTCGATCGAAAGTTTAGAGTAGCACGATTAACACTCTTTAGACTCGATAATGTTCTATAAGAAAACTTTGCACAGCAAGTATCACATAAATGTGGCTTTAGATGATTAAGGATCATCATGTGTCTTTTCCTATCGCCTTTCTGAGTGAATTTGACACCGTATGTACTACATAAATGTGTTCTTACACCACCATGGATCAACGGGCGCGTTCAGCGGGCTCAGCAATCTGCTAACCTGCTAGGTACTTGCTGACTTGTTGCTAGGCTAGCAAGCTTGAGCCCGCCTGAACGCTTTGCTACAAGCTGACGCGGGAACTTTGAGCAATGCACAGAGTTCCTTTGAAGCTACCATACTTATTGGTCCATGGTCTATGATAAATACATAGAAAATAATAACTTTTATGCGACAGAGCTGTAGACAGCCCTGTTAATGCGCGGCGCTAGGCCGTGGAGCCAAGCTATCTGCGGACTCGGGAGACGTGAGTTCAAATCCCACCGTCGGCCGTCATGTAAATGGTTTTCAGTGGTTTCCAATATCCAGGTCCAGGCAAATACCGGGACAGTAAGTTACCTTCTAATAGGCCACGACCTCTATCTTCCATCTCCTAGTCAAGTTTCATTAATTTCAGTTCTCATGAGGTTGGCGTCAGGAAGTCCATCCGGCGGTATAAACCAACCGCCTCATAGACGTTCATCGTATCTCATCCGCGACCCTGTTGAAAACGGGAATAATAAGGGGGTAGACATCCTGACGATAAGAATAACTCTTCTTTTGAAATTAAATTTTATTGTAGGCTCGTCCACTCCTTTAATTAGGCTGATTTCTTATTTAAACATCCGTCGAAATTTGTAAAGAAATATTGAATTACCCCTTCAGTTATTTAATTCTCCTACGTGTTACGCGGGGTAGATGACCACGCTGTTCCACCCTTTAAAACAATTATCATAAAATACCCTACTATCAAACAAGCCAATTGTTTGGGGCAACATAACCCACAAAATTAACATGTATTAATTCCATAAAATCCAATCAAAGAAGTTTTTTCATATTACTGCTGCCCATAGTGGTAAAACTCAGCACTGTATGTAAATAATTGTAGTGCTAGGCTATTGGCAAGCTATTTTTGCTTTAGCTTAAAATTAATAAAATGAGGGATATCACTTTGTTGCCCCAAGCCGTTCAGTTATTTAATTCCCCCATATATTTCAATAAGGTAGCATATCAGATAGATTAAAAATGTATATACAAAAACTTTTCCTACAAAAATGTGTCGAGTAATAAATAACTTAATTCTTGTAATATTTCTTTAAGGGGGCAGATGACCTCATAGTTCCGCCTCTTAAAACAACAATAACTATTTCTTTAAGGTTTGGGTGATAAAATATTAATTGTTGCTTCTCTCCCAAACTAATTGGACAGAATCATGTTGACTGACTGAAAAGAATTCTTTTAATGAAAATTTAATAGGAAGTTTTCACAGCTAGGGGAGACGTGCTCTATTCAGTCAACTAAGACTTGACCAAGTTTTAGAAGAAAAAAAATCCTGCGAGTCGCCTTTGTTATCTAAGAAAGAATCAATTTTCAGTCGCTAAACACAGTACGTGCCCGAATAATTTGTCACACTAACTGGAAAGGATTTAATTGACCACATTGCTGTGTTGACTGTCTGAAAATAGATTCTTTTAATATTATAAAACTTGAGGGTAAGTCGATACTCACCATAGAATACTGTAATATT
This sequence comes from Meconema thalassinum, assembly GCA_946902985.2. Lineage (NCBI taxonomy): Eukaryota > Metazoa > Arthropoda > Insecta > Orthoptera > Tettigoniidae > Meconema > Meconema thalassinum. Next base: position 153,842,241 of record OX336397.1, read on the forward strand.
GGAATGCAAGAGAAATATAGATGTCCTTAATGATATGGATTCAAAATAAGGTTGAATATTTGGAATGGTTTCCCTATGTTGGCTGACAGACAGAAAATATTTACTACAGTAATATTCAATGCCAGCTATTTGTATTGAATTGTGCTCTTACCTGGGAATCTACCCATTCGTTTATCCACATTTTGTAATAAGGGTATAAGATAGGGAGACCAGAAAAAGAATTGAAGTGAACATATTTTTAAACCATTTATTAACTTAATTCATATTAATTTATTCAAAATTCATTGCTATTTTTCCTCTTTTTAGACTTTGGTTCCATCCTACCACCATTTTATAGACATTTAATGCAACAGACATTAAAAACCACAATTAGCAGAAGAAAAAGTTTTATAATTTTAAATATAAATGAGACAGTATGAAATTCACGGGTACTCACACATCCCAAGAGAAAAGATGCGAGTTCCAACACAATTATCATCTTGGCTCTATTATACAACGTCAACAACACTGAAATAGAATTTAAGGAACCTAATACGTTCATTCGCCGAACGTGCAGAACTTGATCAATTTGATTCCCCGCCATGCGCCGCAAGTCAGCAGAAACAAGCTAGCAAGCCAGCAGAGAAAAAGTTTGCTGGCTCTGCTGAGCCCTTGCTACCTACGTCACATCCGCTAGCAAGCCCGCTGAACGGCAAACTCAGAATCTGCTGACCGTTTGCTGGCCAGCAATGAGCCCGCTGAACGCGCCCAACGTTTGTAGCTTCAAACTGCTTTCCTCAATAAAGGTTGCTCCTCATGTATCTCAGGAATAGGGCTTCACTCCAGTATGGGTCGTCATGTGTCTTTACAAATTTCCTTTCTGAATGAAGTCAGCGCCGCATATATTACATGTATGTGGCTTTCGTCCACTATGAATCGGCATGTGTAGGTCCAAACTACTTTTACGTTTAAACATGGCTCCGCATGAAGCACAGGAATAAGGTCTATTACCACAATGGATCGACATGTGCTTCTTTAAGTTGCTCTTATCATTAAATTTCCTTCCGCATGTACCACAGGAATGAGGCTTTATACCACTGTGCGTCAACATGTGAGTATTCAAATGAGGTTTCTGTGTAAAGTTTGCTCCGCATGTACCACACAAATAGGGCTTCAATGTACTATGGATCGTCATGTGTCTTTGCAAATTAACTTTCTGAATAAAATCAGCACCGCATATATTACAGTTATGTGGCCTTTGTCCACTATGGATCAACAAGTGGATATCCAAACTACTTTTTGAATTAAACATTGTTCCGCATGAAGCACAGGAATAAGGTCTAATACCACTATGGATCGACATGTGCTTCTTTAAGTTGCTCTTATCATTAAATTTCCTTCCGCATGTACCACAGGAATGAGGCTTTATACCACTGTGCGTCAACATGTGAGTATTCAAATGAGGTTTCTGTGTAAAGTTTGCTCCGCAGCAGCTGCACGAATACGGCTTTAGACCACTATGGATCGCCATGTGTCTCTTTAAGTTGCTCTTATCTTTAAATTTCTTCTCGCATGTACCACAGCATTGAGGCTGTATACTGATATGGGTCAACATGTGGCTTTTCAAACTACCTTCCTGAGTAAAGTTTGCTCCGCATAAGCTACATAGAAAAGGCCTTAGACCACTATGGACCGGCATGTGTCTCTTCAAATCACTTTCTCGTTTAAAGTTACTTCCGCATGTTTTGCATATATACGGTATTTCTATCTTCATGATACAATCTTCATTGCGTGAGGCTCCGACTGAATCTCCTGTGAGTGTTTTCTCCGACCTGTGGAAGATAGGTTGATTCGGTGGTGGATTTCTAATGATACCACTTCGTAAATAACCACTATAAGTATAATAGCATTAATCACAAAGAATAAACTTCTGTATCTAAAATATTCTATAAATGTATCAATTACACACTTATTCGTAAGCATAGATTTAAAAGCCTAAATGTAATGCATATTATAATGATCAAAACGTGTTATCCACGATAATTTTTAACCGCTTCAGTCTTAGGGAATATTACATCAATTTCGGAACAATGGTGTTGACCGATTGAAAAGCATTTAATTTCACTATATGAGAAGATCAAGAGAAATAATATCTTTGCGTTCAGAATATCGAACTAGTGAAAAGTTAACTAGTGGAGTTTTAGCACTTGCATTACCTTACAAGTTTTTCTCAAATAGAAGAACTGAGCTCGTTCCTATTGTTCAATGATGTGGTGTTTGTGCAGTATAATATTGCAGAGAAAAATACGTCCTGCTTTATATCTGAAGTACGAGCATTCAACTTTTATTTCTCTCACATATTGCAATGGAAAGTAGTCTTTCACATGCTTTTACTGTAACGAGTTGGAATGACGGATTACATTTGAAAAGAAAGGACTGTTTGAGCACATCACAACTATTTAATTGAAATGGGCCACTGAACACCAAGTAAAGCGATGGGATTGTTCATTCACGTGCAACAACTTAATTAGTACTTCGTTTGCTATATAACAGCCATATTGCCTAGTTGCAATATACATCCCACTGTATTTTGTAAACATACTGGTTATCGTACTTCACTATTGAAAACCACACTGATCACTGGATAGCATTAATTGGGGCTATACCGATTATGTAGAGATGATGCATTTACCTGGACTTTATACAAAGAACGGCATGGTACACAAAGAGTGGTCTGTTATACAGAAGCTGCTAACCCTTTAAGAACCACACTATACAGCACACACTTACCCAAATCTCGGCATACCACTGCATGCCTCCCCTCTAGAATTTCACATTTCAACTGGCACGATTTATTCTGAACTTTCACTTTCCTCACCACGATGGCTTATTCCTCCTCCCCCGAAGTAGTATTTAAAAATTCACGGCCTTTACTTACGATTAAATCAGTTGAGAAAATGTACACAGAATTTCCAAAATAATTTCTGGTGCCAAGAAAACGCAAATACCAATTTTGGGCCTTTATTGACAATGATTGTGTAAGAATGCGCGTTGTGTGCGTCACGATACGTCATTAATTATTTTCTTGAAATGACGTAGTATCAACATTAATACTTTGTCAGTTCTGCTTTTTAACCTTGTGCCGTGGAGTGAAGTGATGGCTTAGTTGTGATTTTGTGTCTAAGTGGATGACAATGGTTGATTGATTGACCTGGTTCTATTTCATAATACTCGACAAGTCGACATATGTCAGTCCTCATAAAATGACCGAGAATTCGGTAGTTCGACAAGTTTCCGTTTCTCAAAGCATGGCAATTCAACACATATGTCACGAAAATTTACAAAATTGTCGTGACATATTGCCAGAAAGCTGTTTCATAAAGTTGTAATGCCGACAGGTAGAAATCTAACTAATTTGTCAATATGTCACCAGTTTTTCTTCATGAACTAATACATATGTCAGCTGGTGTTGTACAATTGTCAAGGTGTCATCGAAAACTCGACAGGCGCCTTGTTACATGCCCATTATTACCATAACTTATATTTTGGTATTGTGGCGCATTTGGAAGTTTCCCGTTACATTAATAGCCGAGAGTGTTGTTAAAATCGTTGGAAGGGGGCGATCGAAACGCGCAGTAGCAGAGAGTGATAAAGATCGGTGACGTACGCAGGATGTCTTTCCGGGGGTTTAATCCTTACAGTAAGGTAGTTGTACATAATCAAAATTATATTTCGATTATTATTCATAAAAAGGAATAATTCAATAAAGACTTTCATTGCATGAAAACTCTTTTAATTATACTTTCTAGCACAATGAAGATATTGAAAAGGATCCTTTTTAATACAAAAAGCTAACAATGATAAAACTGAAATGAAGCAGAGGTATCTTCATGTCCAGACGCGACCGCTCATAACAATGGTATTATGTGAGAAAAACAATGTTTTGCTCTCCATGTTGTCACTGCCATCAGGCTACTGTTGACTCTAAAAAATATGCTTATTTTGATGGCATGATCTGCATCATAGATAGGAATAAAATGCAGAAACCCCGCATGTACCGAATTATATTTAACGAAACGGACACACATTGACACAGATATCCACATTTAAAGCAGCCCGTAGTGATTTGAAAAAATTAGCGATTGCACACTTGCAAGAAACAATGATCCACAGCTACCTACTATGCTGGCGTCGTCGCACTACGAATCAAGTTTGGGGCATTTACCAAGTGAAGAACATGATCACATTTCAAATACAGTATATACATGCCTATGTGATACAGGTAATTGATAGATGGGACAATAGAAGGATTCAAGCAAACAAATATCTCTGTCAGGGGGGGGGGGGGTTATAAAACCAAAAACCCAGCCCGTTGGTAAGCTACCGTTTACGATATAGTGCAAATGAGGTTATCAGGGGTTTTTAGAGGGATAAGTAATCTGACTGAATTTTACTGACTTTACTGACTTCGTTTTCTGCATCAGTCAAGTTACTGCAAAATATTTGCTGCAAAGAATTGGAAATTATCTCCTGTATCCAACAAGAAGAAATTAGGCCATTGAACCTTTCGAGCAACTTGTATTCGAAAACGACGCAAATAAAAAGTCTCAGTCCTCTCTAATCCGTGTTAAAATTCTCAATGCGGTAGTGACCTAGCTGTTAGCCAAATAGCCAAAGTGTACACTCTGGCACACTCTCACTCGGAAGTGACGTCAGCGAGTGGTGTTCCAAATATGATCGGATGCAAGTGTACGAACAGAGTGCGAGAGTACATAGCGACATTTTCCAAGGTGCATACTCGGTTCGTTCACTCGGTGTGGGCTCTGTGATGTCGCCATTTTAACAGGAATTTGGTTTTCTCACTTGACATCATCAATTGTGTATTTCATACGATACAAGGAGGGATACTTATGTTTAATTGTTGGTATTTATCTTTAACAATAGCGGTGATTGTCTTTTAACATACTTGCATCGTTGAATGACATTTGTTTGTTATCAGTGTTCCATTACCTGCGAGGTTAACCACACTTTCCGTGGCCTTTCAAACATTTACTCATAATGTTTTCCTGTTTACTTCCTAGTGTCGATGAAGGAGTGTTACGTGAAAAGAATAACTGAAACTTCTTTTCTAAACGGATTTTGTTTCTCACGGGTGTGATGTGATTTCGCAAATTTGAAAGGTCAGCGCCCACATAAAATTGCAAAATAGGTATGAATAGCCTATCTGATTTCTGAATAATTATAATAATAAATAAACTGGGTTAGGAAATTAGGTTGGTTTTTATAGCAAGGACCAATTAATTACTGTATCTATTCTACCTGCATTTAACGTCGGGCGTTTGGATGCAACATTTTGTGGTCATCTGTGTGCGAAGTATGTATATCATTCTTGCCTCTTCTGCAGATAACTTCAATATTCCTTGCCATAAAATAACAGTTGGTTACTCTAGCGAGTGAATGAGTTTTTTTGTAAGTCTTCGTATCTAGTTGAATGTCTGTCTGTTAGGTAGTCAGCCCGAAGGCTGGTTGGATCCTCAAAAAGTACCGCCGTTACGTTATGTGAGTAGATACCCACAAAAGCCCAAGGCAGCGCTATTTTGAGGCGTTCTAGGCAAGAAGAGGAGTGAGGTAGTTTGCCATTGCTTTCCTCACTGAGTCAGAACAGTAGTCCTAACCCTATGAGTAGAACCTTTCACAGCATTCACAGGCACTGACTGTGCCCCGAATGCCATTACTAAGCACACCCATACCTCAGTAGCTTCCATATAATCACAGCCATGAGTGAGACTGAGACATCGATGAAAAGCCACCTTTTACTCTAGCCTGAGCCAACTGACAAATGCAAATGTACTGTATTCATCAAGAGATGAGGAATTCTGAATCTCTACAAACTAGCTTCACATTCTACATGTGATGGAGAAACGCATTTGTCACCTCCATCTGTTTTCCTTACTGTAAGACCATCAGTAGCTTAATATTACTACTTATATTCTTACTGCCCCAGGTAGCGTATGTAACATGAAGTCTATTAATGCTTCTGTTTTGAAATTGAGTGTTAGCTTATATTGGTGTTTCCCAAAACCAGGGATGCCTACAGCCCCAACCATGACACTTCATCCGGTTTATGAACAGCATACCCTTAAGTTAAATCTACCCAGAAAGTTGGAGTATTTTTAGTTAAAAATTTGGTGACAGTTCATATTAACGTTCCCAGACACCACTGTTCTTGGAGGTAAAATGTTGTAGGCCTAATTGGCAAGCGTTTATCATTCGTGTTAATTGTTAACAGAACATCGTTTAATCAATTTGTTGCTCATGATACTCTCTACTTTTTGGCTACTAGAATTCAATACATTCATTATGGACATGGCATTGATCATACCAAGCGGACAGATTGTGTCACATGGAATCCCAGGAGATGCCATGTTTCATTCTGTGATCTATCTCTGTACACCAGTGACGTGTATCCCTAAACTAAGTAGAGATTTTAAGTCGAAGATAATCGCAAGTCGTGCGATATGTCCACCAACATATGTTCAAAATCATATCTGTACAGTTTACGTTATTATAATTTGTTTCAATCTTTTATTGCTGAAAGTATTTATAAACTGTACAGATTGCAACATTATAGACGGCACAAACCTAGAAGAATTGCTGAGTTTTAATTCACCGGCCGTGAAAGCCAATATATCATCTTTTTGGAAGCCTTCATAGGGAGGTTAAGGCTGCTTGAGCTATTAGTTCTCGCAGTCAAGTGGTGCAGTTGCACCTAATATAAAGGGAGGTGGCGCGCAGTTCGTCAGTCCTGTCGGGGTCCGGGCGGGGACACCAAGAGCCCGACGATGAGCCAGCTTGTTGTCCTAGGCGAAACCCCACACATGACACGGCACAAACCTAGAAGAATTGCTGAGTTTTAATTCACCGGCCGTGAAAGCCAATATACCATCTTTTTGGAAGCCTTCATAGGGAGATTAAGGCAGCTTGAGCTTTTAGTTTTCAAGGTCAAGTGGTGCAGTTGCACCTAATATAAAGGGAGGTGGCGCGCAGTTCGTCACTCCTGTGGGGGTCCGGGCGGGGACACCAAGAGCCCGCCGATGAGCCAGCTTGGTGTCCTAGGCGAAAGCCCACACAAGACACGGCACAAACCTAGAAGAATTGCTGAGTTTTAATTCACCGGTCGTGAAAGCCAATATACCATCTTTTTGGAAGCCTTCATAGGGAGGTTAAGGCTGCTTGAGCTTTTAGTTCTAGCAGTCAAGAGGTGCAGTTGCACCTAATATAAAGGGAGGTGGCGCGCAGTTCGTCACTCCTGTTGGGGTCCAGGCGGGGACATCAAGAGCCCGCCGATGAGCCAGTTTGGTGTCATAGGCGAAACCCCACACGTCGCAAACCTAGAAGAATTGCTGAGTTTTAATTCAACCACCGTGAAAGCCAATATACCATCTTTTTGGAAGCCTTCATAGGGAGGTTAAGGCTGCTTGAGCTTTTAGTTCTCGCAGTCAAGTGCTGCAGTTGCACATAATATAAAGGGAGATGGCGCGCAGTTCGTCACTCCTGTGGGGGTCCCGGCGGGGACACCAAGAGCCCACCGATGAGCCAGCATAGTGTCCTGGGCGAAACCCGCACAAGACACGGCACAAACCTAGAAGATTTGTTGAGTTTTAATTCACCAGCCGTGAAAGCCAATATACCATCTCTTTGGAAGCCTTCATAGGGAGGTTAAGGCAGCTTGAGCTTTTAATTCTCGCAGTCAAGTGGTGCTGTTGCACCTAATATAAAGGGAGGTGGCGCGCAGTTCGTCACTCCTGTGGGGGTCCGGGTGGGGACACCAAGTGCCCGCCGAAGAGCCAGCTTGGTGTCCTAGGCGAAACCCCACACAAGACACGGCACATACCTAGAAGAATTGCTGAGTTTTAATTCACCGGCCGTGAAAGCTAATATACCATCTTTTGGAAGCCTTCATAGGGAGGTTAAGGTTGCTTGAGCTTTTAGTTCTCGCAGTCAAGTGTTGCAGTTGCTCCTAATATAAAGGGAAGTGGTGCGCAGTTCGCCAATCCTGTGGGGGTCCGGGCGGGGACACCAAGAGCCCGCCGATGAGCCAGCTTGGTGTCCTAGGCGAAACCCACCACAAGACACGGCACAAACCCAGAAGAATTGCTGAGTTTTAATTCACCGGCCGCGAAAGCCAATATACCATCTTTTTGGAAGCCTTCATAGGGAGGTTAAGGCTGCTTGAGCTTTTAGTTCTCGCAGTCAAGTGGTGCAGTTGCACATAATATAAAGGGAGGTGGCGCGCAGTTCGTCACTCCAGTGGGGGTCCGGGCGGGGACACCAAGAGCACGCCGATGAGCCAGCTTGGTGTCCTAGGCGAAACCCCACACAAGACACGGCACATACCTGGAAGAATTGCTGAGTTTTATTTCTTGCGTTTTAATCATGGGATCGAAATCAACATTTGCATAATGAACGTACACAATAATTATCATCTAATAGTGCATAACTCTATGGTCTACGTATATTAAAATCCAACATGGTGACCATCCGAAATATTTAGACGGTTCGCAATATTTATTAATCTACTACAGCAATCAAACTGAAATGTTGTAAGTGTATAGAGGCTATAAGCATAAGTTCACCTATGGGACGTTCATTAACCTGGCGAGCACATAACCAACATGGCGGCTACATGAAATTTAAATATTAAAATGGACCTTTCTTGCATTTTAACCATCCGAGCGCAGTGAAACTTGATACGGTATATGCTTATACATATTATAATCGACTGGCATCTAATTTATTTACATTTATTTCATAACCACAAGATGGGGGTTGAGCGAAATTTTAAGATCCCGCTTTTATTTCTTGTGTCGTGATCATGCGATTGAAGTTTGAATAAAACACCTACACAATAATCTTCATGTAATAGTACTTAAATCTAAGGCCTATAATATAAAATCCAACATGGTGACCATCCACAATATTTAGACGGTTCTCAATAGTTACGAATCTATTACAGCAATCAAAATGACAATTTGTATGTTGATAGGGGCAATTAATATTAGTAGGATATATCAAAATAGGCTATTTAGTTTTTCTCGGAACTACTTGTTATATATAAGAAGAGGATAGGGATTGATGAACGATACCATGGCAACACCATATCTCGAGGTCCAATTCCACTTGCATTCTGTCTCTGTAAGAAATAATATTTGCATGAAGGAATAACAGACTGTTAAATAGATAGACGTCAGTGTCGCGAACTTCCGTACGAACAGTGTCAACACCTGTATAAAAAGACCCTAAAAGATGGTTTGCATTCTTTCGGAAAAACTGAAAAAATCAAATAAAGTATACATAGAAGCAAGGAAATTAAAATTTTCTGCGCTCATACTGTAACATAACGAATCCTCGCCAATGCTGCAAGTATCCATCCTCGTGAGGACGCACTTAAATATAATTATAAAGCTTGTGGGTTATGCAAATTCGGTATTTGTGCCAAAGGACCTAAATGAAAGGAATGGAGAGGGCTATCTAAAATTATTGTTGCTTAAAACCTTCCTTGGGGTGTGCACTACAACCCTACAGAATTTCAATGCAATCGGTTAAACGGTGTCGGAGTCCATTGGCTTCGGACAGATATACAGTTCCATTTTTATATGTAAGAAGAAGAGGATAGGGATTGATGAACGATACCATGGCAACACCATATCTCGAGGTCCAATTCCGCATGCATTCTGTCTCTTTTATAAATAACTAGCTGAAGTACCCGTTCTTCGAACGGCTTTTAGTACTTGCTGGCCTGAATCATTAATATATATAATCACACATTCCTAATGTAGTTATGTTATCTCCATGTTATCAGCTACATGTGTAGACTACATGCATTTTCACACACCAAATTATTAATCAGAGGTAGGAAAGTGAAAATCCTTAGCCTACTTTCAGTCGACCGACCGCGTCAGGGAATAGAATGAATGAAAGGAATCCCCATCTAACAGCGAGGATATGAACTGTGCCGGCTGCCGAAGCCTGTCGCACTCCCCTGTGGCAATGATTAAATGAATGACACTTGAAATGAAATGATAGTGGAGAATGTTGCTGGAATGAAATTGTGACAGGGAAAACCGGAGTACCCGGAGAAAAGCCTTTTGCCTCCTCTTTGTAGGTGAGAAAGTGCGTTTAAATATTGGAAATAAATATCAGCTTCTATGTAGTAAAAGTTAAATAACCTGTCTTAAATACTGAACACCTATCGTTTAATGTCTTCATACTATATTTAAACATATAAACATTATGCTAAAAATACATCAAACTAGATAGCAATTATCATATCCGCAATAAGTAATATCGCGGAAAGTACGTACCATGTCATGATAAAGAGTAACAGTAACGGAACAAACTTCAATCATCCCAAGTAATAATAACAAAAACTAATGAATCACAGAAAAAATTTCGAAGTTTATGCCGTGTCTTGTGCCAGATGGTTCAACAGCGGGCCTTGTGGTCTATTTGCGGACTCCCAAAGGAGTAGCAAACTGTGCGATACCTCAATTCTTATTTAGAACACCTCAGCCACTTTACTGCGAGTGCTAAAGGTTAAAACAGACTTTCACTTCCCTATAAAGGCTTCCAAAATGATTGTATATTAAATTTCAGGGCCAAGCAATTAAAACTCAGCAACTTTTCTAGGTTTACGCCATCCTTCGTGCGGGTTTTTTATTGGCCACGAAAGTCAAAATACCTACTCTATTGAAATAAATTTGCCCAGTTCTGCAGTAAGATTAATATGAACACTAAATAAACTAATGTGACAGTAGATAGTCTTCGACACATTCGTCTGTGAATTTGGGTTTCTGATCATGGTAAAAAACGACAAAAAGCCGATAAATATTGGCCAACTGAAGTATTCATTTAAGGAAAAACAAATCGATAAAAAGGATGAAAGCATACCGTGCAAAGTAGAAAGCCCTATAACATTGTGAAACAGCGTCAAGATCCAAATACTCTTATAAAATAACCGGCACAAAGGGTATAAAATTAGACTCAAAATCACGTCTAGTTTCGGACCCAACAAACTACCTCTATAAATAAAACAGTTCATGTAGAGACCAACATAGACTAACATCGCTCGGCGTTCACCGTGTTTTATAAGACATATTTAGGTTTTACTCGCTAACCGTTGGAGATACACGAAAACTGATAAGGAACTTTCGGATAGAAAATTAAATTCTAAAGCTCGTAGTGCCATCAAAAGTTTGCTATTTCTTAGCGTTCTCTTTTTATTTGAAATGGAAGTATGAAAATAGTCGCCATTTTTAAATAGTGAAAACCATTGAAATCAAAAGTAGCCTATATGTAAGCCTGGTAAATCAGTTCCGTCCATGCAAAATTTCATTTAAATCGAACCAGTGGTTCTTGTGTTATTGAGTTACACACAGACGGACAGACAGACAGACAGACAGAAAGTCACACACCTACTCATTTTTAGCCTATTTTCAATTTTGAAAAAATAGGCTTATGAGATCACCTTTTGTCCGTGTGTGTGTGCGTGTGTGTGTGTGTGTGTGTGTGTGATTCGTGTGTGTCCCCCCCTAATAAAATCTAAACGGCTGGAGCGATTTCAATGAAACTCGGAAAGTTCATAGGACTATTCCCGGCGACCTCGACCGTGCCCTTCAAATTTTGTTACGACTCACCAATCCAACATGGCGGCTGTGCGAAATATTTCACCAGCATTCAATATCTCTGAAACTATTACCGATATTACCCTGACATTTTCTATGGTGATAGAGAGAACTACTATAAGTTCACTTATGTGACTTTTGAAAACCTGGTAACTACAAAACCAACATGGAGGCCAAGCGAATTTGCGACTTTTAAATAGACGTTGCTCGTGATTTGACCAACCAAACGCAATGAAACTTGGTACAGTATATGATTATATACATTGTAATGCACCGACATCTAACTTCGTTCAATTGTTTACATAATCACAAGATGGCGGATGTGCGAAATATTTCACCGGCATTCTATATCTCTGAAACTATTAGCGGTATCTCCCTAAAATTTTGTACGGAGATAAAGGGCACTACTGGAAGTTCATCCATAAGACTTTCAAAAACCGGTTAACTACAAAACGAACATGGCGGCCAAGCGAATTTGAAAATTTTAAATATACCTTCCTCGCGATTTAATGTTCCAAGCGCACTGAAACCTGGTACAGGAAATATTTATACACATTGTAATCCACTGGTATCTAATTTAGTTCAATTGTTTACATAACCTCAAGATGGTGGGAGTGCGAATTTTATAATTAAGTTTTTATTTCTTGTGATGTAGTCATGCGATCGAAGTGAACGTTTGAATAATGAACCTACGCAATAATTTTCCTTTAATGGTACATGACTCTATGGCCTATACATTTAACAATCCAACATGGCGACCATCCGAAATATTTAGACGATACTGAATATCTACGAATCTATTTTAGCAATCAAACTGCTTTTTTAATGTTCATAGGGGCTATGAACTTAAGTTCACCTATAGGACTTTAAATAACCTGGTGATCACAAATCCAACATGGCGGTGACGCGAATTATAAATATTCACATGGACGTTTCTCGCAATTTAACCATCCGAGTGCAGTGAAACTTGGTACAGTAAATCCTTATACGAATGTTAATCCACTGGTATCTAATTTATTTCAATTGTTTCCATAACCTCAAGATGGCAGCTGTGAAAAATTTTAAAATCTCCTTGTTTTTTCTTGTGTCCTAATTATGCGATTGAAGTTTGAATACTACACGTTCACAATAATCTGCATGTAACAGTACATAGCTCTTGGACATACATATATAAAATCCAACATGGCGACCATCCGAAATATTTAGTCGGTTCTTAATATCTACGAATCTATTACAGCAATCAAACAGAAATTGTGTATGTTGATAGTGGCAATTAACATAAGTAGGATATATGAAAATAGGCTGTATAGTTCTTCACGGAACTACTTGTTATATATTAGTATGACTAGTATGATAATGGAAACATGACATTTTGAAACCAAAGGGTGTAGTGACGTCACAAATGTGGGTTTTACTCGCTAACCGCTGGAGATACACGAAAATTGATAAGGACCTTTCGGATAGAAAATTAAATTCTAAAGCCCGTAGCGTCATCAAAAGTTTGATATTTCTTAGCGTTCTCTTTTTATTTGAAATTGAAGTATGAAAATAGTCGCCATTCTTAATTAGTGCAAAACATCGAAATCAAAAGTAGCCTATATATAAGCCAGGTAAATCAGCTACGTCCATGCAAAATTTCATTTAAATCGAACCAGTGGTTCTTTTGTTATTGATAACACACAGACAGACAGACAGACTGAAAGACACACACCATCTCATTTTTATATATTAGTATGATGGAAATATGAAATTTTTAAACCAAAGCGTGTGATGACGTCACAAATGTGGGTTTTACTCGCTAACCGCTGGAGATACACGAAAATTGATCCGGACCTTTCGGATAGAAAATTAAATTCTAAAGCCCGTAGCGCCATCAAAAGTTTGCTATTTCTTAGCGTTCTCTTTTAATTTGAAATGGAAGTATGAAAATAGTCGCCATTTTTAAATAGTGCGAAACATCGAAATCAAAAGTAGCCTATATATAAGCCTGGTAAATCAGCTACGTCCATGCAAAATTTCATTTAAATCGAACCAGTGGTTCTTGTGTTATTGAGTAACACACAGGCAGACAGACAGACAGACAGAAGGACACACACCATCTCATTTTTATATATTAGTATGATGGACATATGAAATTTTTAAACCAAAGGGTGTAGTGACGTCACAAATGTGGGTTTTACTCGCTAACCGCTGGAGATATACAAAAATTGATAAGGACCTTTCGGATAGAAAATTACAATCTAAAGCTCGTAATGCCATCAAAAGTGCGCTATTTCTTAGCGTTCTCTTTTTATTTGAAATGGAAGTATGAAAATAGTCGCCATTTTTAAATTGTGCAGAACATCTAAATCAAAAGTAGCCTATATGTAAGCCTGGTAAATCAGCTACGTCCATGCAAAATTTCATTTAAATCGAACCAGTAGTTCTTGTGTTATTGAGTAACACGCAGACAGACAGACAGACAGAAAGACACACACCATCTCATTTTTAGCCTATTTTAAATTTTGAAGAAAAAAATAGGCTTATGAGATCACCTTTTGTCCGTGTGTGTGTGCGCGCGCGCGTGTGTGTGTGTGTGTGTGTGTGTGAGAGAGAGAGGTGTGTGTGTGAGGTGTGTGTGTGTGTCCCTAATAAATTATAAACGGCTGGAGCGATTTCAATGAAACTCGGTAAGTTCATAGCACTATTCCGGGCGACCCCGACCGTGCCCTTCTAATTTTGTTACGTCTCAACAATCCAACATGGCGGCTGTGTGAACTATTTAACCAGCATTCAATATCTCCGAAACTATTCCCGATATCACCCTGGAATTTTTTACGGTGATAAAGGGAACTACTAGAAGTTCACCTATGTGACTTTTGAAAAACTGGTAACTACAAAACCAACATGGCGGCCAGGCTAATTTGCGACTTTTAAATAAACGTTTCTCAAGATTTAACCAACCAAACGCAATGAAACTTGGTACAGTGTATGTTTATACTCGTTGGAATGCACCGACATCTAACTTCGTTCAATTGTTTACATAACCACAAGATGGCGGATGTGCGAAATATTTCACCGGCATTCTATATCTCTGAAACTATCACCCTGAAATTTTGTACGGAGATAAAGGACACTACTGGAAGTTCATCTATAACATATAACAGCTTAGGCTTTCACGGCCGGCGTTCATAATTAAATACAAGTTTTTCGGGCTTGTAGGCCGTGGTCCAGACAGGAAATCTCCCGACGTTTCACCGGAAACTGCGTCCGGAATTATCAAGGGTTCCGCTCCTTTCCTTGGTCTGCAGTGGAATGAGGAAGAGGCTTGAAATAATGGGTAACGGCTAGTAGTGGAGTATTGTTGTTTGAATATGACTGTTGGTTGGGTGGATCTTGGCGATGAACTAACGGCTGGAAGGTAGTATGGATCTTCAAATTAGCATGGTGAGCCGAGTGTTCTCTTCGCATTCCGGCTGGATCGTCTGATCTCACGTACATGTTGCGGGGTGCGGTGCGTGCTCCGGCTTCGGCGACCGAGCTTGTGAGGGTCAGGTGTTCCCTGCGTGACTGCCGGGCTGTAGCGGGGAGGTTCTTCAGGTTGACGTGTGAGTGATTTCTTGGCCTTGGTGTTCCTAAGAGCCGGGATCCATGTATTACGCACACGTTCAATTTCTTCCTTCCGATTGAAATTGTCGGGGTGTTTGAAGATTTCTATGGCTTCCCGTTGCAGCCTGGCGTGGTAGTGTGTGGTCGTGGAGAGTATCTCCGTGTCCCCGTACTTTACATCGTGACCGGGCAAGAGAGAATGCTCAGCGACTGACGATTTCTCAGTTTGACCCAGGCGGCTGTGTCTGTTATGTTCCTTGAGTCTGGTGGTCACGCTCCTCTTCGTCGTTCCTATGTACACCTTCCCACAGGAACACGGGATTCTGTAGACACCTGCAGTGGAGTGTGGGTGGCGCTTGTCTTTAGCGGATCGCAGCAAGTCCCGGATTTTGGCGGTGGGTTTATAAACCGTCTTCACCCCATAGGTCTTCAGTAATTTGCCTATCCTGTCCGTCACCTTCTTCACGTACGGCAGGAATGCGGTGGCCACCGATGTTTCGTCAGAATCTTTCCTCGTGCTCCGGCGCCTGGGATGAGAGGCTCGATCAATTTCCTTATTGCTGTATCCGTTGGCGCATAGGGCCCTCTTTATATGTTTCAGCTCATGGTTGAGGTTGGATGGCTCACAGATTCTCCTAGCACGGTCTACCACTGCAGGTGTCTACAGAATCCCGTGTTCCTGTGGGAAGGTGTACATAGGAACGACGAAGAGGAGCGTGACCTCCAGACTCAAGGAACATAACAGACACAGCCGCCTGGGTCAAACTGAGAAATCGTCAGTCGCTGAGCATTCTCTCTTGCCCGGTCACGATGTAAAGTACGGGGACACGGAGATACTCTCCACGACCACACACTACCACGCCAGGCTGCAACGGGAAGCCATAGAAATCTTCAAACACCCCGACAATTTCAATCGGAAGGAAGAAATTGAACGTGTGCGTAATACATGGATCCCGGCTCTTAGGAACACCAAGGCCAAGAAATCACTCACAAGTCAACCTGAAGAACCTCCCCGCTACAGCCCGGCAGTCGCGCAGGGAACACCTGACCCTCACAAGCTCGGTCGCCGAAGCCGGAGCACGCACCGCACCCCGCAACATGTACGTGAGATCAGACGATCCAGCCGGAATGCGAAGAGAACACTCGGCTCATCATGCTAATTTGAAGATCCAAACTACCTTCCAGCCGTTAGTTCATCGCCAAGATCCACCCAACCAACAGTCATATTTAAACAACAATAGTCCACTACTAGCCGTTGCCCATTATTTCAAGCCTCTTCCTCATTCCACTGCAGACCAAGGAAAGGAGCGGAATCCTTGATAATGCCGGACGCAGTTTCCGGTGAAACGTCGGGAGATATCCTGTCTGGACCACGGCCTACAAGCCCGAAAAACTTGTATTTAATTATGAACGCCGGCCGTGAAAGCCTAAGCTGTTATATCAGTCGCCTCTACGGGGAGGAAACTACCAACCTAGTTCGCCACTTCGAGAAGCTACGGAAGAAGAAAGCCCAGCAACTTTCTTCGCTAACGTTTCTCTTACGGTGCAGGGACACGGACACGATTCCTAAGTTTATTAGGATGAAGAGGAATTTCGGCTCAGCACATGCTCACCGTATATACGACAGATCTGAGTGATCAATGCTGCGAGAACAGATACATGCTACACGCAGGGACTTAGCTACGACTGACCGGGACCTCATATCAGTGCATCTCCGACTCACGTCTACGCTCTCAAGCGAGGATTGGGACAACATCGACCACATCACGCACTACTCTATGCGCTCCACCTTCGAACAGTCGACGAATCGCCAGAAAAAGAAATTTGAGCTATGTCCGGACCTCAAGACGATAACTGCAACCACATCTGCGCCGGACTCGTCTCGCACTGTAGTAAACCTGACTAACCGTTGTCTATCGCCAGGGGAAACTTCACTTTTAGCGAAATGTCAGAACTTCTCTGTCACCCCAACTTCTGTGCCTGTAGAAGACATTATAAGCAACATTGAGGCTGCCATACACCGTTTACCCAGGGAGCAGGCCGAGGAAGTCCGCTCAGAGGCCTCACGCATCCTTCGTAAAGCTCCAACGCCCAGCAGTAACCTCACACCTCAAGAGAAAAATGCCTTTAAAACCCTTAACAGGGATAGAAGCATCATCATTCTACCTGCAGATAAGGGCAACGCCACTGTAGTCATGTCATCGGAAGACTACGACACGAAGATCCTGTCGCTACTAGAACCTCAGACATACCGAAAACTCACGAAAGACCCCACAACACGGATACTTAGAGAGACCAACAGGTTAATCAAGGCCTCTTCACTACCAGACCACGTGAAGAAGGATACATGCAAGAGTGAAGCTCTATCTCCCAGGCTGTACGGTCTTCCCAAAGTACACAAAACTGACATTCCACTGAGACCTATCGTGAGTGCTATCGGCTCTCCAAACTACACCATCGCCAAGCATCTCTCCATCATTCTACAACCGCACATCGGTAACACTGAGACTTACGTCAGGGATTCAGGCCATTTTATTGAGAAATTGCAGAACATACGTCTGGAACCTGAAGACCGCCTAGTCAGCTTTGACGTAGTATCCCTCTTCACGAAGGTGCCTATGAAAGAATCCATAAACCAGATTGCCGAGCTCTTCACGGAAGACATCACTGACTTGTTTCGCCACTGCCTCGCCACGAGCTACTTCCTATGGCACGAGAACTTCTACGAGCAAATAGAGGGAGTTGCCATGGGTAGCCCACTAAGCCCTGTGATAGCGAACTTCTACATGGAAAAGTTCGAGCAGTTGGCGATCGAGACTGCACCCCTCAAACCGAAAGTATGGCTACGTTATGTTGACGATACCTTCGTAGTCTGGAGCCACGGAGAGGAAGAGCTGGAACGTTTCCTGGACCACCTGAACAGCCTCAACACCAGCATAAAATTTACTATGGAGAAGGAGAAAGACAACTGCGTGGACTTTCTTGACGTGCTGATCACCAGGACTAATGACCTGCGCTTGGGGCACACCGTGTACCGGAAACCCACACACACCGACCGATATCTACACAAGACATCCAATCACCACCCCCGACAGAAACACGGAGTTATTAAAACATTGGTAGACCGTGCTAGGAGAATCTGTGAGCCATCCAACCTCAACCAAGAGCTGAAACATATAAGAAGGGCCCTATGCGCCAACGGATACAGCAATAAGGAGATTGAGCGAGCCTCTCATCCCAGGCGCCGGAGCACGAGGAAAGATTCTGACGAAACATCGGTGGCCACCGCATTCCTGCCGTACGTGAAGAAGGTGACGGACAGGATAGGCAAATTACTGAAGACCCATGGGGTGAAGACGGTTTATAAACCCACCGCCAAAATCCGGGACTTGCTGCGATCCGCTAAAGACAAGCGCCACCCACACTCCACTGCAGGTGTCTACAGAATCCCGTGTTCCTGTGGGAAGGAACGACGAAGAGGAGCGTGACCACCAGACTCAAGGAACATAACAGACACAGCCGCCTGGGTCAAACTGAGAAATCGTCAGTCGCTGAGCATTCTCTCTTGCCCGGTCACGATATAAAGTACGGGGACACGGAGATACTCTCCACGACCACACACTACCACGCCAGGCTGCAACGGGAAGCCATAGAAATCTTCAAACACCCCGACAATTTCAATCGGAAGGAAGAAATTGAACGTGTGCGTAATACAAGGATCCCGGCTCATAGGAACACCAAGGCCAAGAAATCACTCACACGTCAACCGGAAGAACCTCCCCGCTACAGCCCGGCAGTCGCGCAGGGAACACCTGACCCTCACAAGCTCGGTCGCCGAAGCCGGAGCACGCACCGCACCCCGCAACATGTACGTGAGATCAGACGATCCAGCCGGAATGCGAAGAGAACACTCGGCTCACCATGCTAATTTGAAGATCCAAACTACCTTCCAGCCGTTAGTTCATCGCCAAGATCCACCCAACCAACAGTCATATTCAAACAACAATACTCCACTACTAGCCGTTACCCATTATTTCAAGCCTCTTCCTCATTCCACTGCAGACCAAGGAAAGGAGCGGAACCCTTGATAATGCCGGACGCAGTTTCCGGTGAAACGTCGGGAGATATCCTGTCTGGACCACGGCCTACAAGCCCGAAAAACTTGTATTTAATCATCTATAAGACTTTCAAAAACCGTGTAACTAGAAAACAAACATGGCGGCCAAGCAAATTTGAAAGTTTTAAATAGGACTTTCTCGCGATTTAATTTTCCAAACGCAATGAAATCTGGTACAGGAAATATTTATACACATTGTAATGCACTGGTATCTAATTTAGTTCAATTGTTTACATAACGTCAAGATGGCGGCTGTGCGAATATTAAATTTAAGTTTTTATTTCTTTTGTCGTAATCATGCGATCGAAGTGACAGTTTGAATAATGAACCTGCGCAATAATTTTCCTTTAATGGTACATGACTCTATGGCCTATACATTTAACAATCCAACATGGCGACCATCTGAAATATTTAGACGGCTCTGAATATCTACGAATCTATTATAGCAATCAAACTGATTTTTTTAAATGTTCATTGGGGCCATGAACTTAAGTTCACCTATAGGACTTTAAATAACCTGGTGATCACAAATCCAACATGGCGGTGACGCGAAGTATAAATGTTCACATGGACGTTTCTCTTAATTTAACCTTCCGAGTGCAGTGAAACTTGGTACAGTAAATCCTTATACGAATGTTATTCCACTAGCATCTAATGTATTTCAATTGTTTCCATAACCACAAGATGGCAGCAGTGCGTAATTTTAAAATCTCCTTGTTACTTCTTGTGTCCTAATCATGTGATTGAAGTTGGAATGCTACACGTACACAATGATCTTCATGTAACAGTACATAACTCTAGGGCCTACATATATATAATACAACATGGCGACCATCCGAAATATTTAGTCGGTTCTGAATATCTACGAATCTATTACAGCAATCAAACTGAAATTTTGTATGTTTATAGTGGCAGTTAACAAAGTAGGATATATGAAAATAGGCTGTATAGTTCTTCACGGAACTAATTGTTATATATTAGTTTGATGATGGAAATATGAAATTTTGAAATCAAAGGGTGTAGTGACGTCACGAATGTGGGTTTTACTCGCTAACCGCTGGAGATACACGAAAATTGATAAGGTCCTTTCGGATAGAAAATTAAATTCTTAAGCTCGTAGTGCCATCAAAAGTTTGCTATTTCATAGCGTTCTCTTATTATTTGAAATGGAATGAGTAGGAAATACAAGTCGGTTCTGGCACAGGGCTAATGCGTAACATGGTCGCCGCGCGCAACCAGCCCTATGTTATTCTGATGGGGGGGGGGGCAACCAGAGCTGGCACAGGGGCTAACGCGCAAGATGGCCGCCATATTCTGAGACCGAGAATAATGTCACAGGGGGAGTTCGACCGTGTAGTTACTAAATGGAATATTTATTATTATTATTATTAATAATAATAATAATAATAATAATAATAATTTTATTAGGTAATTATTGATTGATAGTTTGCCACGGTGAGTGAGTGGTTATCGTGTTGGACTGCCAACCCCAAGCTTGCAGGTTCGCTCTTGGTCGTGGTAAGTGATTATTGAAAGGCGGCAAAAATACGACACGCATGCCATACGATGTTGGCATTTAAAAGAACGAGGGAGAGGTCGGCTATGTAGTTGCTAAATGGAATATTTATTATTATTATTATTATTTATTATTATTTTATTTTATTTAAGCGAAAATTCCCTTACAGGAGAGCGATTAAACTTGGATCACATGATGTCATTTGGAGGCGTGTCTCCTCCGCGCCTCCCAAAATCTCTTCATTCTCCTGGAATGTTCCCGCTTCCTCTAATCCGTCCACTTTCTTCCAGGTTGTCGTAATGATCTTGGTTCGAACTTAACATTCTTGATTTTCGTCTGGCACCCAGTTCGGTCTTCGAAATTTTGTATACTGATAATTTGTAAGTCTCTTTGTACCTCTTTAAGCCATTCTGTGCCGCATTTGCTCTGTGTTATGATACAGAGTAGTTTCTTGGGCAATCTGGAGGTGGCCATCCTGTGGATGTGAGTGTAAAATTTGGCTCTGCGTTTTCTAATTTCGTCTGTTATCGTAATGGTGTTTTGATAGAGTAGAGTACTAGGTCTCTTCATCCAAATGCCGTTTCTGTTGATTGCTCCGTAGATCTTCCGGATATTTTTTCGTTCCTGCTTTTTCAGTTCCCTAATCTTGGAATGACCATCGATTACTAGTAGGATAAATAAGCCGGTTCTGGCACAGGGGCTAATGGGCAAGATGGCCGCCGCGCGCAATCACTCTATGTTATTCTTATGGAGGGGTCATTCAGAGCTGGCACAGTGGCTAATGGGCAAGATGGCCGCCACTCCCCGAGACCGTGGGTGACGTCACAGGGGGAGGTCGGCCGTGTAGTTGCTAAATGGAATATTTATTATTATTATTATTATTATTATTATTATTATTATTATTATTAGGTAATTATTGATTGATCATGTACAATCTAGACCAACCTTATATTGTACACCTCGTGGTGTAGCGGCTAGTAATCTTGAATGACACTGCGGAGACCCGTGTTCGATTCCTGGCTCTGTCAAGAAATTTAATTCTGGGCTGAGGGCTGGAAGGGGGTACACTCATTCTTGTGAGGCAAAAAACTGAGAGGAGCAGGGTTTGATTCCTACCTCAATCATTCTGGACGTAGTTTTTTGTGGTTTCCCAATTTAACTCCAGGCAAATGGCAAGAGGTACCGTAACTGAAGGCCATGACAGCCTCCTTTCCAATCCTCATTTAAATTACAAGTGCACACACTAATACAGCCATACAATAGCACAGGTTATTAGACAACACACACCCCCAAGTACAGTATACAGGGCTACATGACCATGATATCACAAAACCCCTAAAGAATCAACAACAACAACTGATATTCATGAAACATCTCTTGGTGTAGTGCCTAGCATTCTTGACTGTCACTGCTTAGGCATGGGTTCGATTCCTGGCTCTGCTAAGAAATTTAATTTTGGTCTGAGGACTGGAATGGGGTACACTCAGCCTCGTGAGGCAAAACTGGGAAGAGGTGGGCTTGATTCCTACCTCAGCCATTCTAAGAGTTTTTTCTGTGGTTTCCCACTCACACACTCTAGGCAAATGCTAGGATATATCTTAAGTTAAAGCCACGACTACCTCCTTTCCAATCCTTATCTGAATTACTAATACAGCCATTACAATAACACAGGTTATCAGACAAAACACACCCCAAGTACAGTATACAGGGCTACATGACCATGATATCACAAAACCCCTAAAGAATCAACAACAACAACTGATATTTATGAAACATCTCTTGGTGTAGTGCCTAGCATTCTTGACTGTCACTGCTTAGGCATGGGTTCGATTCCAGTTTCTGCTAATGATTTTAATTTTGGTCTGAGGACTGGAATGGGGTACACTCAGCCTCGTGAGGCAAAACTGGGAAGAGATGGGCTTGATTCCTACCTCAGCCATTCTAAGAGTTTTTTCTGTGGTTTCCCATTCACACACTAGAGGCAAATGCTAGGATATATCTTAAGTTAAGGCCACGACCACCTCCTTTCCAATCCTTATCTGAATTACTAATACAGCCATTGCAACAACACAGTTTATCAGACAACACACACCCCAAGTACAGTATACAGGGCTACATGACCATGATATCACAAAACCCCTAAAGAATCAACAACAACAACTGATATTCATGAAACACCTCTTGGTGTAGTGCCTAGCATTCTTGACTGTCACTGCTTAGGCATGGGTTCGATTCCAGTCTCTGCTAATGATTTTAATTTTGGTCTGAGGACTGGAATGGGGTACACTCAGCCTCGTGAGGCAAAACTGGGAAGAGATGGGCTTGATTCCTACCTCAGCCATTCTAAGAGTTTTTTCTGTGGTTTCCTACTCACACACTCTAGGCAAATGCTAGGATATATCTTAAGTTAAGGCCACGACCACCTCCTTTCCAATCCTTATCTGAATTACTAATACAGCCATTACAATAACACAGGTTATCAGACAACACACACCCCAAGTACAGTATACAGGGCTACATGACCATGATATCACAAAACCCCTAAAGAATCAACAACAACAACTGATATTCATGAAACACCTCTTGGTGTAGTGCCTAGCATTCTTGACTGTCACTGCTTAGGCATGGGTTCGATTCCAGTCTCTGCTAATGATTTTAATTTTGGTCTGAGGACTGGAATGGGGTACACTCAGCCTCGTGAGGCAAAACTGGGAAGAGATGGGCTTGATTCCTACCTCAGCCATTCTAAGAGTTTTTTCTGTGGTTTCCCATTCACACACTAGAGGCAAATGCTAGGATATATCTTAAGTTAAGGCCACGACCACCTCCTTTCCAATCCTTATCTGAATTACTAATACAGCCATTGCAACAACACAGTTTATTAGACAACACACACCCCAAGTACAGTATACAGGGCTACATGACCATGATATCACAAAACCCCTAAAGAATCAACAACAACAACTGATATTCATGAAACACCTCTTGGTGTAGTGCCTAGCATTCTTGACTGTCACTGCTTATGCACGGGTTTGATTCCTGGCTCTGCTAAGAAATTTAATTTTGGTCTGAGGACTGGAATGGGGGTACACTCAGCCTCGTGAGGCAAAACTGGGAAGGGATGGGCTTGATCCCTACCTCAGCCATTCTAAGAGTTTTTTCTGTGGTTTCCTACTCACACACTCTAGGCAAATGCTAGGATATATCTTAAGTTAAGGCCACGACCATCTCCTTTCCAATCCTTATCTGAATTACTAATACAGCCATTACAAGAACACAGGTTATCAGACAACACACACCCCAAATACAGTATACTGTGCTACATGACCATGATATCACAAAACCCCTAAAGAATCAACAACAACAAACAACAACAGCAACAACAACAACAACAACAACTGATATTCATGAAACACCTCTTGGTGTCGTGGCTAGCATTCTTGACTGTCACTGCTTAGGCATGGGTTCGATTCCAGGCTCGGCTAAGAAATTTAATTTTGGTCTGAGGACTGGAATGGGGTACACTCAGTCTCGTGAGGCAAAACTGGGAAGAGATGGGCTTGATTCCTACCTCAGCCATTCTAAGAGTTTTTTCTGTGGTTTCCTACTCACACACTCTAGGCAAATGCTAGGATATATCTTAAGTTAAGGCCACGACCATCTCCTTTCCAATCCTTATCTGAATTACTAATACAGCCATTACAAGAACACAGGTTATCAGACAACACACACCCCAAATACAGTATACTGTGCTACATGACCATGATATCACAAAACCCCTAAAGAATCAACAACAACAAACAACAACAGCAACAACAACAACAACAACTGATATTCATGAAACACCTCTTGGTGTCGTGGCTAGCATTCTTGACTGTCACTGCTTAGGCATGGGTTCGATTCCAGGCTCGGCTAAGAAATTTAATTTTGGTCTGAGGACTGGAATGGGGTGCACTCAGCCTCGTGAGGCAAAACTGGGAAGAGGTGGGCTTGATTCATACCTCAGCCATTCTAAGAGTGTTTTCTGTGGTTTCCCACTCTTACATTCTTAAGCAAATGCCGGGATGGTACCTAACTTAAGGCTACAGCTGCTTGCTACCCAATACCTACCTCTATTACAAATACATACAGTAGTACAGACACAGGTTATCAGACAGCTTTTACATACACTCAAGTTCATAGGGTTACAAACGAAGAGGTATTAAGACTAGTGGGAGAGAAGAAATGTTTCTGGCGACTGTTAATGAAGAGAAGAGATAGTTTGGTAGGACACATACTAAGACACCCAGGATTAGCAGGCTTAGTTATGAAATAAAGGGTTGAAGACAAGAACTGTAGGGGTAGACCAAGGTAAGAATATTTTAAATAGATTTCCTTGAATGTACTGTAGGTTGTTGTGGTAGCTATATAGAAATGGAACGATTAGCTCAAGACAGTGATGGATAAACAATTGTTTCAAACCAGACAAAAAAGAAAAAACTAAAAGCACAACAAAAAATAGCAAAGTCTGTAAAAAATACATCATTAGCTTACCTCTTATTACACACTGGTCAATCCGCTTGGGAATATCACTGTTTTACACACACAGTTATTGTAACTTAGCCAAAATATAATTATTATATGAAAATACTCTTAAGGCGTATAAAATTTACAACTCACACACTCAAGCACACGGGGCTGGTGACTGAAAATGCACTAAAAATACACACTGTTTAATAATATCGTAATGTTCGCTAGCAACTCAGTACCTCTAGTGACCAGCTAGTCTGGGAGAGCTAACAGAGATTGCTGTGACAGTTGAAATGTTATCCTGTATGATAACGCGAAGCACGTACACATTTGAAAGACTCTTTTTTATAGAGATCTAGCTACAGAGTATGGATATTTGGATTACTTTAAAAGTTGTAACATTTTCATTTTATTATCGTTTGATGTATTTTTGCAAAAGTGTGGGCTTGATTCCCAACTCTGGGGACTGAATCGGAGCACTGTATAGAAATATAGAGCTTGATGGCGTAGTGGTTAAGCAGTTTAACTTTCACTGCGAAGACCAGGGTTCGATCCCCAACTCTGCCAAGAAATGTAATTCTGGTTTGAGAGCTGGAACGGGGTACACTTAGTCATGTGAGGCAAAACTGAAAAGAAGTGGGTTCGAGTCCTACCTCAGACATCCTGGAAGTGGTTTTCTATGGTTTTCCACTTATACTTCAGGTGAATACCGGGATGATTCCTAATTTAAGTGTGCGCCTGCATCCTTCCCAATCTTCATCTAATTACAGATACACACACTACTGCAGCCATCACAATAACACAGGTTATCAGACAAATTCAACACACACCTAAATACGCAGGACTAAATGATTACGATGTCTAAGCCCTTCAAAGCAACAACGACAACAACGTAACATGAGACTGTACAAGGTAGACTATCATAAGAGTCCACTTCGTTGTGAAGTGGCTAGCATTCTAGGTCGTCACCTTGGAGGCCTAAGTTTGATTTCCGGCTCTGCCAAGAAATTTAACTTTGGTCTATACTAGGCTTTGTAAGGAAAAACCGAAAAGAGGTGGGGGTTCAACTTCCAGCTCACCTATCCTGGAGAGGTTTTCCGTGGTTTCCCACTTGTACTTCAGGTGAATACCGGGATGATGCGTAATTTAAATGTACGCCTGCATCCTTCCCAATCCTCATCTAATTACAAATACACACACTACTTCAGTCATTACAATAACACAGGCTATCACAAAATCCTATACACCAAGACGTCTAAACCCTCAAACGAAATGCATATGTACTTTGAATTGGCAGGTGAAAAGCTAAAGAAAGTAGGAGACTTTTTGCTACTTAG
Source organism: Meconema thalassinum (assembly GCA_946902985.2). Lineage (NCBI taxonomy): Eukaryota > Metazoa > Arthropoda > Insecta > Orthoptera > Tettigoniidae > Meconema > Meconema thalassinum. Next base: position 153,868,971 of record OX336397.1, read on the forward strand.
AAAGCAAAATAATAGTAATGGACGAAGCAAAGAGGATATACTATGAATTGCAGCCAATGGCCATAGCTGTGCATTTTTTATTTGACGCCTGAGGTCTCCCAACAAGTTCAATTTCATGTACGTCTAACTTTGGTTATCAAATGCTACTGTCACTAACTCTAAGTGGCGAACGTTGGAACTTATTAGAGCGTTACTAATTAACCAAATATAGCCTATAAAGTTTACCACACACTACCAATTGCAGTGCTAGGTTCTTTTACGTGGAACAAATGTATGACATGGGAGCTCAGGCTTTACCCCCCCCCCCCCCCTCCGAAGGAATGCATACTGAAGGAATTAGTGCTTTCAAAAATCCGACGACTTTGGCCGGGTTTGAACCCGTTATATTGAGCCCAGCTATTAACTACACCACAGAAGCCGTTACATTGACATAGGCAATCACGCATATTCCAGAAACATTATGTACATGGGTTTTAAATAGCCACAATATCGGATAAGCCCTAAAGTGTGACCCTGAGGCTAATTGGTTAGCATGGTAGACTTTGACCTTATGGGATTTAGCTTTCACTCCTAGGATTTTAATGTGTTATGGAAATAGGAAACATAATTATGGAAAGAAAGGTTGAGGCTAAGAACTGCAGTGTAGTTCAAGGTTCGAATATGCTAAACAGATTGTCTTGGATGTAGCTTTATTTAGCATGAGCAGGGAGTAACTACCAACCTTGTAAAGAAAACTGAGACGTGATAAACTCATTTCTACCTCAGTCATATTGTTTCATGGTTTTACCACTTTTATTTATGGCAAATGCATGGATGATTCTTAACTTAAGGTTATGACTGCCTCCTTCCCAATCCTCACTTAAGTTTAAAAATCTGTACACCAATAACTATGCGGGAATCATTTATCTATTGGTTCTTTGTTATTGGAGTCGTTGCTCACAATTTGACGCACACGACTAGTTCATGTTATAACTACATAGGGTTACAAACGAAGAGGTATTACGACTAGTGAAAGAGGAGAGATGTTTCTGGCGACTGCTAATCAAGAGAAGAGATAGGTTGGTAGGACACAAACTAAGACACACAGGAATAGCAAGCTTAGTTATGGAAGGGAGGGTCGAGGGCAAGAACTGTAGGGGTAGACCAAGGTTGGAATATGTCAAACAGATTGCCTCAGATGTAGGGTGTGGTGGCTATGTAGAGATGAAACGATTAGCTCAGGACAGGGAAGCATGGAGAGCTGCATTAAACCAGTCAAAAGACTGAAGACTCAAACAACAACGTGTTTTTGATTTAGTCAATGTCAAAAGTTCATGATTGCGAAACACGATTTTATCATTACATATACCTTATCCCAAAGCATATGTATTTACATTCAATTGTATACAACCTCATAAACTACACTAATTTACACTTAACCTAATCAGGAAATAGGTTTTTTTATTTTCATTTTTATATTTCACACAATTGCAATTTTACAATTTTCCATTTTCAGTTTTTAAAAATGTCAGTCTTACGTTTTTGAACTCTGTCAATATGGAAACATGGATTTTTCAATTTGTTATTTACACATTTGTCAATTTTACAATTTTCCATTTACAGTTTTTAAAAAAGTCAGTTTAATTTTTTTTTGAATTTCATAATATGGAAACATGGATTTTCCAATTTGTTATTTGTCAATTACAAAATTTTCCATTTACATTTTTTTAAAATTCAGTTTATAGTTTTTCAATTTTTGTCAATATGGAAACATGGATTTTCCAATTTGTTATTTACACATTTGTCAATTTTACAATTTTCCATTTACAGTTTTTAAAAAAGTCAGTTTATTTTTTTTTTGAATTTCATAATATGGAAACATGGATTTTCCAATTTGTTATTTGTCAATTACACAATTTTCCATTTACATTTTTTTAAATTCAGTTTATAGTTTTTCAATTTTTGTCAATATGGAAACATGGATTTTCCAATTTTGTGTTTTACATGTTTTTCATTTTTGGTCCTTGTACAAAAGTTCATATTTGCATTAGGAGTGGGAGGTGGGTAGTAATTAAAATGTATAAGCAGTGACCATACAATATTTCTTTATTAATTCAAATACATTTACAATATGTACACATATTACATTTGTTATTTTTGTTTTTTCTATGTTCTATTTATTTTTAAGTATGAATACCATTTTCCCCCATTGCATGTTATAGTAAAAAAAAAACTTGTAGATCTTTTTTCCATGGTGAACAATAGGCATGAAAACGTCATTATCAACATCATCATTATCAGCATGATCATAAGCAGCATCATTATCATAATCTTTATCACTAACATTATAATCACCATGATCATTCTCAACATCACTAGATCTGTCCAATTACTCTTGTTCCTCTTTCACAGGGTCCTCGTGTAGAGTTGGTGCTGCTTTTGATAGTGATAAGGGGTTTTTGAACGTTGAACTATCTTGAGCAGCAATATTGTTTTCTTGAACTTGCTTTTTAGTATTTTCATGATTGTTTGTAAACAGTAACCGTGGTTTGCTTGGAGCACTACATTGATGATCACTGACACTTAAAACCTTTCCATTTTTACTTTTTAGGTCACCGCGACACCTCAAAAGAGAGGTCGAAAGGGCAAGGTTTTAAGTGTCAGTGATCATCAATGTAGTGCTCCAAGCAAACCACGGTTACTGTTTACAAACAATCATGAAAATACTAAAAAGCAAGTTCAAGAAAACAATATTGCTGCTCAAGATAGTTCAACGTTCAAAAACCCCTTATCACTATCAAAAGCAGCACCAACTCTACACGAGGACCCTGTGAAAGAGGAACAAGAGTAATTGGACAGATCTAGTGATGTTGAGAATGATCATGGTGATTATAATGTTAGTGATAAAGATTATGATAATGATGCTGCTTATGATCATGCTGATAATGATGATGTTGATAATGACGTTTTCATGCCTATTGTTCACCATGGAAAAAAGATCTACAAGTTTTTTTTTTACTATAACATGCAATGGGGGAAAATGGTATTCATACTTAAAAATAAATAGAACATAGAAAAAACAAAAATAACAAATGTAATATGTGTACATATTGTAAATGTATTTGAATTAATAAAGAAATATTGTATGGTCACTGCTTATACATTTTAATTACTACCCACCTCCCACTCCTAATGCAAATATGAACTTTTGTACAAGGACCAAAAATGAAAAACATGTAAAACACAAAATTGGAAAATCCATGTTTCCATATTGACAAAAATTGAAAAACTATAAACTGAATTTAAAAAAATGTAAATGGAAAATTGTGTAATTGACAAATAACAAATTGGAAAATCCATGTTTCCATATTATGAAATTCAAAAAAAAAAAAAACTGACTTTTTTAAAAACTGTAAATGGAAAATTGTAAAATTGACAAATGTGTAAATAACAAATTGGAAAATCCATGTTTCCATATTGACAAAAATTGAAAAACTATAAACTGAATTTTAAAAAAATGTAAATGGAAAATTTTGTAATTGACAAATAACAAATTGGAAAATCCATGTTTCCATATTATGAAATTCAAAAAAAAATTAAACTGACTTTTTTAAAAACTGTAAATGGAAAATTGTAAAATTGACAAATGTGTAAATAACAAATTGAAAAATCCATGTTTCCATATTGACAGAGTTCAAAAACGTAAGACTGACATTTTTAAAAACTGAAAATGGAAAATTGTAAAATTGCAATTGTGTGAAATATAAAAATGAAAATAAAAAAACCTATTTCCTGATTAGGTTAAGTGTAAATTAGTGTAGTTTATGAGGTTGTATACAATTGAATGTAAATACATATGCTTTGGGATAAGGTATATGTAATGATAAAATCGTGTTTCGCAATCATGAACTTTTGACATTGACTAAATCAAAAACACGTTGTTGTTTGAGTCTTCAGTCTTTTGACTGGTTTAATGCAGCTCTCCATGCTTCCCTGTCCTGAGCTAATCGTTTCATCTCTACATAGCCACCACACCCTACATCTGAGGCAATCTGTTTGACATATTCCAACCTTGGTCTACCCCTACAGTTCTTGCCCTCGACCCTCCCTTCCATAACTAAGCTTGCTATTCCTGTGTGTCTTAGTTTGTGTCCTACCAACCTATCTCTTCTCTTGATTAGCAGTCGCCAGAAACATCTCTCCTCTTTCACTAGTCGTAATACCTCTTCGTTTGTAACCCTATGTAGTTATAACATGAACTAGTCGTGTGCGTCAAATTGTGAGCAACGACTCCAATAACAAAGAACCAATAGATAAATGATTCCCGCATAGTTATTGGTGTACAGATTTTTAAACTTAAGTGAGGATTGGGAAGGAGGCAGTCATAACCTTAAGTTAAGAATCATCCATGCATTTGCCATAAATAAAAGTGGTAAAACCATGAAACAATATGACTGAGGTAGAAATGAGTTTATCACGTCTCAGTTTTCTTTACAAGGTTGGTAGTTACTCCCTGCTCATGCTAAATAAAGCTACATCCAAGACAATCTGTTTAGCATATTCGAACCTTGAACTACACTGCAGTTCTTAGCCTCAACCTTTCTTTCCATAATTATGTTTCCTATTTCCATAACACATTAAAATCCTAGGAGTGAAAGCTAAATCCCATAAGGTCAAAGTCTACCATGCTAACCAATTAGCCTCAGGGTCACACTTTAGGGCTTATCCGATATTGTGGCTATTTAAAACCCATGTACATAATGTTTCTGGAATATGCGTGATTGCCTATGTCAATGTAACGGCTTCTGTGGTGTAGTTAATAGCTGGGCTCAATATAACGGGTTCAAACCCGGCCAAAGTCGTCGGATTTTTGAAAGCACTAATTCCTTCAGTATGCATTCCTTCGGAGGGGGGGGGGGGGTAAAGCCTGAGCTCCCATGTCATACATTTGTTCCACGTAAAAGAACCTAGCACTGCAATTGGTAGTGTGTGGTAAACTTTATAGGCTATATTTGGTTAATTAGTAACGCTCTAATAAGTTCCAACGTTCGCCACTTAGAGTTAGTGACAGTAGCATTTGATAACCAAAGTTAGACGTACATGAAATTGAACTTGTTGGGAGACCTCAGGCGTCAAATAAAAAATGCACAGCTATGGCCATTGGCTGCAATTCATAGTATATCCTCTTTGCTTCGTCCATTACTATTATTTTGCTTTCTAAGTAGCAAAAAGTCTCCTACTTTCTTTAGCTTTTCACCTGCCAATTCAAAGTACATATGCATTTCGTTTGAGGGTTTAGACGTCTTGGTGTATAGGATTTTGTGATAGCCTGTGTTATTGTAATGACTGAAGTAGTGTGTGTATTTGTAATTAGATGATGATTGGGAAGGATGCAGGCGTACATTTAAATTACGCATCATCCCGGTATTCACCTGAAGTACAAGTGGGAAACCACGGAAAACCTCTCCAGGATAGGTGAGCTGGAAGTTGAACCCCCACCTCTTTTCGGTTTTTCCTTACAAAGCCTAGTATAGACCAAAGTTAAATTTCTTGGCAGAGCCGGAAATCAAACTTAGGCCTCCAAGGTGACGACCTAGAATGCTAGCCACTTCACAACGAAGTGGACTCTTATGATAGTCTACCTTGTACAGTCTCATGTTACGTTGTTGTCGTTGTTGCTTTGAAGGGCTTAGACATCGTAATCATTTAGTCCTGCGTATTTAGGTGTGTGTTGAATTTGTCTGATAACCTGTGTTATTGTGATGGCTGCAGTAGTGTGTGTATCTGTAATTAGATGAAGATTGGGAAGGATGCAGGCGCACACTTAAATTAGGAATCATCCCGGTATTCACCTGAAGTATAAGTGGAAAACCATAGAAAACCACTTCCAGGATGTCTGAGGTAGGACTCGAACCCACTTCTTTTCAGTTTTGCCTCACATGACTAAGTGTACCCCGTTCCAGCTCTCAAACCAGAATTACATTTCTTGGCAGAGTTGGGGATCGAACCCTGGTCTTCGCAGTGAAAGTTAAACTGCTTAACCACTACGCCATCAAGCTCTATATTTCTATACAGTGCTCCGATTCAGTCCCCAGAGTTGGGAATCAAGCCCACACTTTTGCAAAAATACATCAAACGATAATAAAATGAAAATGTTACAACTTTTAAAGTAATCCAAATATCCATACTCTGTAGCTAGATCTCTATAAAAAAGAGTCTTTCAAATGTGTACGTGCTTCGCGTTATCATACAGGATAACATTTCAACTGTCACAGCAATCTCTGTTAGCTCTCCCAGACTAGCTGGTCACTAGAGGTACTGAGTTGCTAGCGAACATTACGATATTATTAAACAGTGTGTATTTTTAGTGCATTTTCAGTCACCAGCCCCGTGTGCTTGAGTGTGTGAGTTGTAAATTTTATACGCCTTAAGAGTATTTTCATATAATAATTATATTTTGGCTAAGTTACAATAACTGTGTGTGTAAAACAGTGATATTCCCAAGCGGATTGACCAGTGTGTAATAAGAGGTAAGCTAATGATGTATTTTTTACAGACTTTGCTATTTTTTGTTGTGCTTTTAGTTTTTTCTTTTTTGTCTGGTTTGAAACAATTGTTTATCCATCACTGTCTTGAGCTAATCGTTCCATTTCTATATAGCTACCACAACAACCTACAGTACATTCAAGGAAATCTATTTAAAATATTCTTACCTTGGTCTACCCCTACAGTTCTTGTCTTCAACCCTTTATTTCATAACTAAGCCTGCTAATCCTGGGTGTCTTAGTATGTGTCCTACCAAACTATCTCTTCTCTTCATTAACAGTCGCCAGAAACATTTCTTCTCTCCCACTAGTCTTAATACCTCTTCGTTTGTAACCCTATGAACTTGAGTGTATGTAAAAGCTGTCTGATAACCTGTGTCTGTACTACTGTATGTATTTGTAATAGAGGTAGGTATTGGGTAGCAAGCAGCTGTAGCCTTAAGTTAGGTACCATCCCGGCATTTGCTTAAGAATGTAAGAGTGGGAAACCACAGAAAACACTCTTAGAATGGCTGAGGTATGAATCAAGCCCACCTCTTCCCAGTTTTGCCTCACGAGGCTGAGTGCACCCCATTCCAGTCCTCAGACCAAAATTAAATTTCTTAGCCGAGCCTGGAATCGAACCCATGCCTAAGCAGTGACAGTCAAGAATGCTAGCCACGACACCAAGAGGTGTTTCATGAATATCAGTTGTTGTTGTTGTTGTTGCTGTTGTTGTTTGTTGTTGTTGATTCTTTAGGGGTTTTGTGATATCATGGTCATGTAGCACAGTATACTGTATTTGGGGTGTGTGTTGTCTGATAACCTGTGTTCTTGTAATGGCTGTATTAGTAATTCAGATAAGGATTGGAAAGGAGATGGTCGTGGCCTTAACTTAAGATATATCCTAGCATTTGCCTAGAGTGTGTGAGTAGGAAACCACAGAAAAAACTCTTAGAATGGCTGAGGTAGGAATCAAGCCCATCTCTTCCCAGTTTTGCCTCACGAGACTGAGTGTACCCCATTCCAGTCCTCAGACCAAAATTAAATTTCTTAGCCGAGCCTGGAATCGAACCCATGCCTAAGCAGTGACAGTCAAGAATGCTAGCCACGACACCAAGAGGTGTTTCATGAATATCAGTTGTTGTTGTTGTTGTTGTTGCTGTTGTTGTTTGTTGTTGTTGATTCTTTAGGGGTTTTGTGATATCATGGTCATGTAGCACAGTATACTGTATTTGGGGTGTGTGTTGTCTGATAACCTGTGTTCTTGTAATGGCTGTATTAGTAATTCAGATAAGGATTGGAAAGGAGATGGTCGTGGCCTTAACTTAAGATATATCCTAGCATTTGCCTAGAGTGTGTGAGTAGGAAACCACAGAAAAAACTCTTAGAATGGCTGAGGTAGGGATCAAGCCCATCCCTTCCCAGTTTTGCCTCACGAGGCTGAGTGTACCCCCATTCCAGTCCTCAGACCAAAATTAAATTTCTTAGCAGAGCCAGGAATCAAACCCGTGCATAAGCAGTGACAGTCAAGAATGCTAGGCACTACACCAAGAGGTGTTTCATGAATATCAGTTGTTGTTGTTGATTCTTTAGGGGTTTTGTGATATCATGGTCATGTAGCCCTGTATACTGTACTTGGGGTGTGTGTTGTCTAATAAACTGTGTTGTTGCAATGGCTGTATTAGTAATTCAGATAAGGATTGGAAAGGAGGTGGTCGTGGCCTTAACTTAAGATATATCCTAGCATTTGCCTCTAGTGTGTGAATGGGAAACCACAGAAAAAACTCTTAGAATGGCTGAGGTAGGAATCAAGCCCATCTCTTCCCAGTTTTGCCTCACGAGGCTGAGTGTACCCCATTCCAGTCCTCAGACCAAAATTAAAATCATTAGCAGAGACTGGAATCGAACCCATGCCTAAGCAGTGACAGTCAAGAATGCTAGGCACTACACCAAGAGGTGTTTCATGAATATCAGTTGTTGTTGTTGATTCTTTAGGGGTTTTGTGATATCATGGTCATGTAGCCCTGTATACTGTACTTGGGGTGTGTGTTGTCTGATAACCTGTGTTATTGTAATGGCTGTATTAGTAATTCAGATAAGGATTGGAAAGGAGGTGGTCGTGGCCTTAACTTAAGATATATCCTAGCATTTGCCTAGAGTGTGTGAGTAGGAAACCACAGAAAAAACTCTTAGAATGGCTGAGGTAGGAATCAAGCCCATCTCTTCCCAGTTTTGCCTCACGAGGCTGAGTGTACCCCATTCCAGTCCTCAGACCAAAATTAAAATCATTAGCAGAGACTGGAATCGAACCCATGCCTAAGCAGTGACAGTCAAGAATGCTAGGCACTACACCAAGAGGTGTTTCATGAATATCAGTTGTTGTTGTTGATTCTTTAGGGGTTTTGTGATATCATGGTCATGTAGCCCTGTATACTGTACTTGGGGTGTGTGTTGTCTGATAAACTGTGTTGTTGCAATGGCTGTATTAGTAATTCAGATAAGGATTGGAAAGGAGGTGGTCGTGGCCTTAACTTAAGATATATCCTAGCATTTGCCTCTAGTGTGTGAATGGGAAACCACAGAAAAAACTCTTAGAATGGCTGAGGTAGGAATCAAGCCCATCTCTTCCCAGTTTTGCCTCACGAGGCTGAGTGTACCCCATTCCAGTCCTCAGACCAAAATTAAAATCATTAGCAGAAACTGGAATCGAACCCATGCCTAAGCAGTGACAGTCAAGAATGCTAGGCACTACACCAAGAGATGTTTCATGAATATCAGTTGTTGTTGTTGATTCTTTAGGGGTTTTGTGATATCATGGTCATGTAGCCCTGTATACTGTACTTGGGGTGTGTTTTGTCTGATAACCTGTGTTATTGTAATGGCTGTATTAGTAATTCAGATAAGGATTGGAAAGGAGGTAGTCGTGGCTTTAACTTAAGATATATCCTAGCATTTGCCTAGAGTGTGTGAGTGGGAAACCACAGAAAAAACTCTTAGAATGGCTGAGGTAGGAATCAAGCCCACCTCTTCCCAGTTTTGCCTCACGAGGCTGAGTGTACCCCATTCCAGTCCTCAGACCAAAATTAAATTTCTTAGCAGAGCCAGGAATCGAACCCATGCCTAAGCAGTGACAGTCAAGAATGCTAGGCACTACACCAAGAGATGTTTCATGAATATCAGTTGTTGTTGTTGATTCTTTAGGGGTTTTGTGATATCATGGTCATGTAGCCCTGTATACTGTACTTGGGGGTGTGTGTTGTCTAATAACCTGTGCTATTGTATGGCTGTATTAGTGTGTGCACTTGTAATTTAAATGAGGATTGGAAAGGAGGCTGTCATGGCCTTCAGTTACGGTACCTCTTGCCATTTGCCTGGAGTTAAATTGGGAAACCACAAAAAACTACGTCCAGAATGATTGAGGTAGGAATCAAACCCTGCTCCTCTCAGTTTTTTGCCTCACAAGAATGAGTGTACCCCCTTCCAGCCCTCAGCCCAGAATTAAATTTCTTGACAGAGCCAGGAATCGAACACGGGTCTCCGCAGTGTCATTCAAGATTACTAGCCGCTACACCACGAGGTGTACAATATAAGGTTGGTCTAGATTGTACATGATCAATCAATAATTACCTAATAATAATAATAATAATAATAATAATAATAATAATAATAAATATTCCATTTAGCAACTACACGGCCGACCTCCCCCTGTGACGTCACCCACGGTCTCGGGGAGTGGCGGCCATCTTGCCCATTAGCCACTGTGCCAGCTCTGAATGACCCCTCCATAAGAATAACATAGAGTGATTGCGCGCGGCGGCCATCTTGCCCATTAGCCCCTGTGCCAGAACCGGCTTATTTATCCTACTATTACTATTGTTTCAGCCGCATATGTTGCTTCTGGAAGAATAACTGTTTTATAATGTCGTAATTTGGCGTTTGTCGAAAGGCATTTCATGTTGTAATGGGCCCACGATAGCCTGTAGGCCTTCTAGAGCTTAGTGATTCTGTCTTCATTGGCGATTCGATTAAGTATTTATTATTATTATTATTATTAATAATATTATTATTATTATTATTATTATTATTAGGTAATTATTGATTGATCATGTACAATCAAGACCAGCACTATATTGCTCCACTTTATGGTGTAGTGGCTAGCATTTTTAGCTGTTACTGTGAAGGCTCGGGTTCGAGTCCTGGCTCTGTCAAGAAATTTAATTCTAGGCTGAGGGTTGGAATGGGGTACACTCAACCTTGTGAGGCAAAACTGACAGGAGCTGGCTTTTGATTCATACCGCAGCCATTCTGCCTAACCCAACTTCACCTAACCTATCCTAACCTAACCTAACCTTACCTAACCTAACCAAATCCCACCTTACCTAACCTAACCTAACCTAACTTCAAAGTCAGAATGTACAATACATTTATTGTATTTTATACCCGCAAAAATTAGATATAGAGAATGTCCACCACGATTTAGATCCTCGAGCACACTTTCTGACATATCATTAAAACGTATAGAAAGGAATGTCTGAAAATTTTCAATAACAAATAGTACACGTTCACCATACATTGTGTGTCCACTTTTTGAATGTTAATGATACGGAAAAGACTATGCATTGGTAATTCAGTGAGCATTTTTTTTCTCTCTAATCAACAGTTCTGCCCCCATAGCATTGAGAATATTTATTGTAGTAGCCTATAAAGAAACAGAAAAAAATCATATCTATTACAGTTTAGCTTCAAGTGACCAGAACCACTATAACATTTTATTCTAATAAGGAGATTTCCATAATGATAAGAAAAAAAGCCTGCCATAATGATGGATTGTGTAAGTAAACGTATTTTGCTGCTTGATGCCACTACTAAACTGATACTCATACAACGGACAAGTGACTTCATGTTTCGCTGACGTAATCGTATGTTCCCACGCACTTCCTGTGTGTTGCACGCGCCGTAGTGGCTAAATTTGAAACTAGATGAGATGATTTGCTGATGTAATCGTATGTTCCCCTGCACGCACACGCCGTTCCCTGTGGACGGGTCCTAATAAGGAGATTTCCATAATGATAAGAAAAAAATGCTTACCATAATGATGGATTGTGTAAGTAAACGTCTTTTGCTGCTTGATGCCACTACTAAACTGATACTCATACAACAGACAAGTGAGTTCATGTTTCTCTGATGTAATCGTATGTTCCCACGCAATTCCAGTGTGTTGAACGCACCGTAGTGGCTAAATTTGAAACTAGATGAGATGATTTGCTGACGTAATTGTATGTTCCCCCGCACGCACGCGCAGGCCCCTGTGGACGGGTCATTGTTGACGGGTCCTTGTTGACAGGTCCTTGTTGACGAGCCCCTGTGGACGGATCCTTGTTGACGGGTCCTTTTTGACTAATCCCTTTAGACCGGTCCCTTTGGACTGGTCCCTATGAACTGGCCCTTGACCCCTAATGCTATGATGAAATTAAACGTTGTTCCACATGAAACGCATGTGAAGAGCCGATTGCTACTATGAATCAACTTTTTTTTTTGTTTTTTTTTTGTTTTTACACATGTGTACTTGTTTTTTTTTTGCAAGCGGGCAGGCTTTTTGAATAATGATTTATAGATGAGGTTTTTTTAATTACCAAGAGATCCAAAACTAATAGGTCATTAGCTTTTTAATATCTCATGAACCCATAAGGCTAGGGACTTGTATGAGAGGTCGTTGGACTTGAGGTGACATTCTGTTTTTGAATGTATTATTTATTTTTTGTCAAAAGGGCCTAACTACATTTTTGTTAATATCTCGCTAACTGATAATTAGAGAGGGTCATGTGAGGTGTCATGGGACTCAGGATGGTCAACCCTTTTCCATGACCAACGAATTTACTCAAAAGATCTAATGCAGCATGGTCATTGACCTATGATATTATAAACTAATCATCGGAGAGGGTCAAGTGAAGTGACATAGGACTTAGAATGGTTAACCCTTTCCCATGACCAATGAATTTACCCCAAAAATCCAAAACAGCAAGGTCATTGACCTAAGATTTTATAAACTAATAATCGGATACGAACATGTGAGATGTTTACCATGCGTGATGAAACATAGCTAGGTAGAGAAAGAATTAGTGTTGGCTACATGTATGGAGACTGACAAGTCTTTTACCATTGAAACTTGTTTTCAGATCAAACTGCAGTATAGAGAGAGTATAGGTTGCAGGTATGGGTTAATAAATGAGAAACGGTGTACGCAAATTCTGATTTATCAGGAATTAAGAGTAGACTATCTTTAATTGATTGGGGGGCCGATAGCCTAGATGTTAGGCCCCTTAAAACAACAATTATCATCATCATTAATTGATTGGTTAAAGATGATAGCTAAAACACAAAAATGCTCAGTGGTTACCGAGACGAAATGGTCGCTACACACAACAAGCTTTAAATACTTGAGGCTAATAATCTATACACACACACACACACTCGCGTGTTCTAAACTAAACTGTGTTGCTGTCAGTGCTCAGACAGTAGGCTAATGACAAAATGCATTGCAAACAGAAATATAATCATCTCCGGCTGTCTAATGTTACCAGCTATCCATTTTTTTGTGTGTGTTGCAGTGGTAAGAACTTTAAGCTCTCGTACTGGTGGTCTTAACTCGATTTCCAGGTCTGAGGCCTAGAACGAGTTGAACTATGAAACAAGGGCATGGTGGTGCAGTGGTTAAGCTGATAGCCTTTTCACCAGGGGTGCGATTTCAGGTTAATATGCATGTCATAAACATATTAAACAAAACAAAACAGAGATAACGTTTAAAACTGATTACATTTGTGTCTTTCAAATTATTACTTGGATTACAAATACAAAGGTGAACTGGGTTTGATATACAGTTAATGCTGTCTATCACACACTAGACTGTAAGAAAGCCAAAGGAGCAAAAGGCGTAGATAGACCAGTGGTAAAATTGCTATATGTAGAGAACAACCTAGCAAAGCTATATCGCAAAAGCAGTGCAGGATACAATCCAGCAATCAAATTTGTATCTTGTGGAACAGTGAAATGCACTTACGTGAGAAAATGCAAGTTCATGTGTAATATGACCTAACACACAAGTGTTCACCTGTGCACGTGCATGATAAGAGCTAACAACTCACATTCTGTTTAGTTCGTACGTAACGTTAGGTTAGGGCTAATGCACACACCCTAGTACATGAGGCACATGCCATTTGAGAGCAGGTCAAGGGATCTAACTTGGTGGATGGATGTGTTCTAACGAGTCATTTGTAGTTGAAAGAGAATAATACTTGTTCTTAAGATGTTAAAACTGAGGAGATGGTACCTACAGTAAGACGTCTTGTTATTTCCTGTGTCATATTACAGACATGGCAGGGAGCGCACAGTTCTGTTGCTATGACTAACGCTGCAGTAATTTGAAACCCCAGGTGTTCATTAAGACAATGGATGATGACTATACAAAGTTAGCAGTCATTGCATATCACACAGGTGTTCCTTCCGGTGTCATGTTGCTGACATGGCAGAGAGCGCACAGTTCTATTGCTATGACTAACGCTGCAGTAATTTGAAACCCCAGGTGTTGATCAAGACAATGGGTGATGATTATGCAAAGTCAGCAGTAATTGGATACCACACATCAATATGGACTAAATCATAAACGTGTTGTCATAACCCGCAGAAACCTCATTTAAAGATTTTAGATTTTACATTTTAACATTTTACATTTTAACATTTTACATTTTAACATTTTAGATTTTAGATTTGTTTTAATTTTACTTTATTTTATTTTAGATTTTACATTTCAAATTTAAGATTAATTGATTTTTAGATTTTACTTTTTTTACATTTTCCTAAAAGAGTAAACTACAAGGTCACATACCTAACCTCATTAAACCTAACTTTACCAAACCTAACTTAAACTAATTCAAAGGCTAATGGACATACAAAAAGCATATAAGGTACATGCAACTATCCTTATGCTAGTCTTACAGGTTACTGTACAACATGATCACTACCCCAAACAGATTTTTTTTCATTTTGTTGTTTACACATATGTCATTTTTCCAATTTCCCATTTTCAGTTTTTTTAATGTCAGTTTTTAGTTTTTCAAATTCATAATATGGAAACATGGATTTTGCATTTTGTTGTTTACACATTTATCAATTTCACAATTTCCCATTTACAGTTCTTAAAATGTCAGTTAAAAGTTTTTCAATTTCATGATATAGAAACATGGATTTTCCAATTTGTTGTTTTCACATTTGTCAATTTACCAAATTCACATTTTTAATTTTTATAAATTTCAATTTAATGGTTTTTTTTCTATTTGTCAATATGGAGACAGGGATTTTTCCAATTTGTATTTTACACGTTCATTTTGCATTAGGAGTGGAGAGAGGTGGGTAGTAATTAAAAATGTGCAAGCAGTGTCCATTGTTGACAGGTCATTGTTGACGAGTCCTTTTCATACAACAGACAAGTGAGTTCATGTTTCGCATGCATTACCTAAAATGTAATACCATGCAAGTGTTTAACATTTTTACAAATTAGCTTATGTATTAGTTTATGTGTGGGGTCTTACGTTGGGCATTTTGTGTTGGCTTATTTGACAAGTTATTTTGTCAATGCATTTAGTGGATTTTTCTCTTGGTCTTGGAAAGTATATCAGTCCATTTTATCACAACCTAATGCTTACTGCCATGTTTGTAAGCAACAACAACAACACACTAAACTTACAAAATATCTAAAGTACTCTAAGGTACTCTCAACTCGTACTCATACCTCTATCCCATGCCTAATCAAGAACATTTTTCTTTCAAAACAAGGTGTATGGGGAAAGTAGACTATATGTTTAAATTTTAAAAAATCATATAAAGTCATATGTTAACTCTAACACCTACGTTTATCCCATTCTTAGTCGAAAAAATATTATATTTTTTAGAATTTTTCTAAATAATTTTTGGAAAGTAGGCTATATTTTGAAAACTACTCATCCTATAAAGTCATATATAGACTCAAACCAATGGTTTTTATATCCTTAATCGTTAGAACAAAATATGAAATTTTTGAAATTTTTTCCAAAAATGTTCATTTTTAAAAATGGGCTATATATTGGAAACTAGGAATTTTACAAAAAAAAAGTGTGTTTGACATAAATGAAAGGTATTTACCCCCCCCCCCCTCTACCCACAAACCAAGTCCCCAGATCTCTGGGACAAAATCCAGAAATGTTTTAATCTAATCCTAGCTAACCTCACCTGACGTGACCATACCTGTTTGTAAGCAACAACAATAACACACTATGATTCCATGAATTCCAGAGTACTTTTAGATTAATTATCGACTCTCAACTCTTATAACTATGTCTATCCCACTCTGTCAGAAACACGATATTGTTTTTTTTTTAAATTTTTTGCTCCATGTCACTACTGAAGTGATAATGGGTTTTCCGATCCTATCACTATAACTTCATTCCCCCCGCTCTTATCTCGGTCTCGACAACAACCATGCCTATTTTTATTATGTCAGATGATGTAATGTTCGGGTGCAAATTGTGTGCAAAGTAGGTGTAAAAGTGAGTAAAAAGTGGGTGCAAAGAGGGTGCAATGTGGGTGCAAAGTGGGTGCAAAGTGGGTGCAAAAAGTGGGGATGTAAAAGTGGTACCCTATTTGTAATGGCTTATTTGAAAAGTTATTTTGTGGTACCCCATTTGTTAGGCCTATGGCTTATTTGACAAGTTATCTTTGCCAATGTATTTATAGGATATTTCTCTTGTTCTTGGAAAGTATATCAACCCTTTTTATGATAGCTTAATGCTTACCGCCATGTTTGTAAGCAACAACAACACACTAAAATTCGAAGAATCCAAACTACTTACTCTAAGGTTAATGATTGCCTCTCAACTCCATTCCACGCCTAGTCAAAAACATTATACATTTCAAATTTTTCAAAAAAGGTCAATTGGGACAGTAGGCTATATGTTTAATCTAAAAATCATATAAAATCATATGCTAACTACAACACCTAAGTCAATCCCACTCTCAGTCAAAAAATATTATATTCTTTAAATTGTTCCAAAAAATCTTTGGTAAATAGGCTATATTTTGAAAACTAATCATCCTAAAAAGTCATATAAAGACTCAAACCAATGGCTTTTATGTCCTTAATCATTAGAACAAAACATGGAATTTTTGACATTTTTTCCAAAAAATGTTCATTTTAAAAAATGGGCTATATTTTGTAAACTATGAAATTAACAAAAAAAAAGTGTTTGACATAAATGACAGGTATTTACCCCCTCTACCCCAAAAATAAATTGTAGGTGCCTAGGACAAAAACTGTGCAGTAGTGTATTTGTAACAGTTCAGGACCCACCGCCACCGCTCCACCGCCAAGATGGCGGCCGTAGCTTAACTTAACCTAGCCTAACCTAACGAAATGGCGGCCGTAGCTTAACTTAACATAGCCTAACCTATCAATATGGCGGCCGTAGCCTAACCTAACCTAACCTAACCTACGAGGTGTGATCAAAAAGTTCCAAAAAGGTGGCTGCGACTTAACCTAACCTAGCCTAGCCTAACCTAACCTAACCTACAAGGTGTGATCAATAAGTTTCAAGATGGCGGCCGTAGCTTCACTTAACCTAACCTAACCTAACTTAACCTAAACCTACGAGGTGTGATTAAAAATTTTTCAAAATAGTGGTCAAAGCTTAACTGAACCTAGCCTTACCTAACCTAACCAAAACCTACGAGGTGTGATCATAAAGTTCCAAGATGGCGGTCGTAGCTTAACTCAACCTAACCCTACGAGGTGTGATCAAAAAGTTCCAAAATGGCTGCCGTAGCTTAAATTAACCTTTGATTGATCCCTGTTGATTGATCTCTGTTGAAGTATCCCTTAGGACTGGTCCCTGTTGACTAGCCCCTTTGGACGGGTCTTTTTTCGAGGGAGTCATTTTTTTACGGGTCCCGGAGGACGGGTCCTTGTTGACGGGTCCCTGTGGGCGGGTCCTTTGGACTGATCCCCATGGGCTGGCCCATGCATTTTATGCAAATTATGTCAAAGGGACCCGCCCACAGGACCCGCCCACAGGGACCCGCCCACAGGGACCCGCCCACAGGGAACCGTCCTCCGGGACCCGTAAAAAAATGATTCCCTTCAAAAAGAACCCGTCCAAAGGGGCTAGTCAACAGGGACCAGTCCAAAGGGATACATCAACAGAGATCAATCAAAAGGGGTCAATCAACAGGGATCAATCAAAGGTTAAGTTAAGCTACGGCAGCCATTTTTGAACTTTTTGATCACACCTCGTAGGGTTAGGTTGAGTTAAGCTACGACCGCCATCTTGGAACTTTATGATCACACCTCGTAGGTTTAGGTTAGGTTAGGTTAGGTTAGGTTAGGTTCAGTTAAGCAATGACCACTATTTTGAATTTTTTTTGATCACACCTCCTAGGTTTAGGTTAAGTTAGGTTAGGTTAAGTGAAGCTACGGCCGCCATTTTGAAACTTTTTGATCACACCTTGTAGGTTAGGTTAGGTTAGGCTAGGCTAGGTTAGGTTAAGTCGCAGCCACCTTTTTGGAACTTTTTGATCACACCTCATAGGTTAGGTTAGGTTAGGTTAGGCTACGGCCGCCATATTGATAGGTTAGGCTATGTTAAGTTAAGCTACGGCAGCCATTTTGTTTGGTTAGGCTAGGTTAAGTTAAGCTACGGCCGCCATCTTGGCGGTGGAGCGGTGGCGGTGGGTCCTGAACTGTTACAAATACTCTACTGCACAGTTTTTGTCCTAGGCACCCACAATTTATTTTTGGAGTAGAGGGGGTAAAGGTTAAACGTTAAACAAACTTTTTTGTAAAATTCTTAGTTTCCAAAATATAGGCAATTTTGAAAATTGACCTTTTTTTTGAAAAAATTGAAAATGTGTTAAGTTTTGTTCTAACGTTAAAGGACTTAGAGAAAATGTGTTTGAGTCTATATATGACTTTTTAGAATGATTAGTTTTCAAAATATCGTCTACTTTCAGTATTGAACCTTTTTGGATCTTGTCCCAGAGACCTGGGACTTGGTTTTTTGGGTAGAGGGGGTAAATACCTGTCATTTATATCAAACACTTTTTTTTGTTAATTTCATAGTTTACAAAATATAGCCCATTTTTAAAAATGTCCAAAATTCCATGTTTTGTTCTAACGATTAAGGACATAAAAGCCATTGGTTTGAGTCTATATATGACTTTTTAGGATGATTAGTTTTCAAAATATAGCCTACTTTCCAAAGATTTTTTGGAACAATTCAAAGAATATAATATTTTTTGACTGAGAGTGGGATTGACTTAGGTGTTGTAGTTAGCATATGATTTTATATGATTTTTAGATTAAACATATAGCTTACTGTCCCAATTTACCTTTTTTGAAAAATTTGAAATGTATAATGTTTTTGACTAGGCGTGGAATGGAGTTGAAAGGCAATCATTGACCTTAGAGTAAGTAGTTTGGATTCTTGGAATTTTAGTGTGTTGTTGTTGCTTACAAACATGGCGGTAAGCATTATGCTATCATAAAAAGGGTTGAGATACTTTCCAAGAACAAGAGAAATATCGTATAAATACATTGACAAAGATAACTTGTAAAATAAGCCATTACAAATAGGGTACCACAAAATAACTTTTCAAATAAGCCATTACAAATAGGGTACCACTTTTACACCCCCACTTTGCACCCACTTTGCACCCACATTGCACCCTCTTTGCACCCACTTTTCACTCACTTTTACACCTACTTTGCACACACATTGCACCCGAACATTACATCATCTGACATAATAAAAATAGGCATGGTTGTTGTCGAGACCGAGATAAGAGCGGGGGGAATGAATTTATAGTGATAGGATCGGAAAACCCATTATCACCTCAGCAGTGACATGGAGTAAAAAATTAAAAAAAAAAAAAAATATATCGTGTTCCTGACAGGGTGGGATGGACATAGTTATAAGAGTTGAGAGTCGATAATTAATCTAAAAGTACTCTGGAATTCATGGAATCTTAGTGTGTTGTTGTTGTTGCTTACAAACAGGTATGGTCACGTCAGGTGAGGTTAGCTAGGATTAGATTAAAACATTTCTGGACTTTGTCCCAGAGATCTGGGGACTTGGTTTGTGGGTAGAGGGGGGAGGGGGGTAAATACCTGTCATTTATGTCAAACACACTTTTTTGTAGAATTCCTAGTTTCCAATATATAGCCCATTTTTAAAAATGAACATTCTTGGAAAAATGTCAAAAATTCCATATTTTGTTCTAACGATTAAGGATATCAAAACCATTGGTTTGAGTCTATATATGACTTTATAGGATGAATAGTTTTCAAAATATAGCCTACTTTCCAAATATTTTTTAGAAAAATTTAAAAAAAAATATTTTTTCGACTAAGAATGGGATAAACGTAGGTGTTTGAGTTAACATATGACTTTATATGATTTTTTTTTTAATTTAAACATATAGTCTACTTTCCCATTCACCTTTTTTGGAAAAAAAAAATAATGATCTTGACTAGGCATGGGATAGAGGTAAGAGTACGAGTTGAGAGTACCTTAGAGTACTTTAGATTTTTTGTAAGTTTAGTGTGTTGTTGTTGTTGCTTACAAACATGGCAGTAAGCATTATGTTGTGATAAAATGGACTGATACACTTTCCAAGACCAAGAGAAAAATCCACTAAATGCATTGACAAAATAACTTGTCAAATAAGCCAACACAAAATGCCCAACGTAAGACCCCACACATAAACTAATACATAAGCTAATTTGTAAAAATGTTAAACACTTGCATGGTATTACATTTTAGGAAATGCATGCGAAACATGAACTCACTTGTCTGTTGTATGAAAAGGACTCGTCAACAATGACCTGTCAACAATGGACACTGCTTGCACATTTTTAATTACTACCCACCTCTCTCCACTCCTAATGCAAAATGAACATGTAAAACACAAATTGGAAAAATCCATGTTTCCATATTGACAAATAGAAAAAAAAGACATTAAACTGAAATTTTAAAAACTGTACATGCGAATTTGGTAAAATGACAAATGTGAAAACAACAAATTGGAAAATCTATGTTTCTATATCATGAAATTGAAAAACTTTAAAATGACATTTTAAGAACTGTAAATGGGAAATTGTGAAATTGATAAATGTGTAAACAACAAAATGAAAAAAATAATCCGGTTGGGGTAGTGATCATGTTGTACAGTAACCTATAAGACTAGCATAAGGATAGTTGCATGACATGTAAAACACAAATTGTAAAAAATCCATGTTTCCATATTGACAAATAGAAAAAAAAACTTTAAACAGAAATTTAAAAAACTGTAAATGTGAATTTGGTAAATTGACAAATGTGAAAACAACAAAATGAAAAAAAAAAAGTCCTCTCGGCACGCCGGTAGGCGGAGGTAGATTTCACCTGACAAACTTGGGGATGGGCGAAAATAGGCAGAATATGCAGGTTTTCGTAGAAGGATCAGACCTCATTTATTGCGAGAAGATATTTTATAATTGGAGCTTAATTAACTTTGTTTTTCGTCATTTTATGCTTATGTTAAACATTTTATTGTCTTATGGGAACGGTAACCTTCTTGTAATTTGGGGTTCATTTTTATACTTGTGGTCACACTGTCCTTATGCAAGGTTTCGACACTGATGTGTGACTATGTTCCGGTCTGTTACTTCTTCACGCAAAATTATATCTCCCGCAGAGATTTTGGTTGGTTGCTCAGTTTAGGGGCTGCGACAACGCGGTCATGTAACCCCGTGTACTTAGGGATGGCTGAATTAGTCTGTAATTCAGGTAAGGACTGCAGACGGTCAATTTCAAGCAGTAGTTCCTAATGTTGGTACCAGGTACTACCGTCAACGACACCTAGCTGTGAACTTGGCTACTAGATGCCACCGCAACCAGCAACTCGCAACGAACGTTGGAACTTCCCCTCCAAACGAAAGCATACTGAGGGATTTTTAGCGCTCTTAGAAAATCCGACGACTTCGGCCGACTTTGAACTCGCGACCTTGGGCATAGACATTCAGCATGCCACCAGTTACGTCACCGAAGCCGCTTCACACTTAGTCAGATGAAAATCTGAATCTGATCTCGTGCAAGTGCGTTATCTTGGCAACGTCTGATGGCTCATCCCTCATCAATTTAGTAGTGTTGCCAAGGCAACCTCTGATAGCTCTTGGCATTTTCTTATAATTCCGAAATCATTTTTCTCATCCCTTGGCATAATGGTGGGTCATATCAAAAATTCATTCAGACAAAAGTTTTAGGTAATTATTAGAGGAATATTGTCCATTTTGTACGGTTTTGATATTGTGCCTATTAAGAGAGATATGATTAATGTTTCCCGAAAAACCCACTTTTTCCCACCCCTTGGGTCAATGGTTGGTGCTATAAAAAAAACTCTTCAAACACAAATTGTTGGGCTTTACCCGACACATAGTATGAACGTTGAACGGATTCGATATGTCACATATTACGAGAGTTATAGCAATATTTCACTTTTTCGAAAAAAGCCCCCCATTTTTACCCCCTTCGACCGATTTAGCCCAGTAACGAACTCGACCGAAATTTTATAGGTATACATATTCGGTAAAAAATGCAAAGTGATTGGTGCAAAATTACGGCAGTTATCGTGTCCACAAGAAACTGATATATATATCTCTATATATATAAAAATGAAAGTTTGTCTGTTTTTTCTGAATTTCCACGGAAATTTGCGATATTAGCGCGTTTCAGGCTGTTTTATGACGGATGCGCGCAAAAATAAAATTTTTGTCTGTCTGCCTGTCTGTCTGTCTGTCTGTGTGTCTGTGGACAACTTCTACGAGTCCTTATAACTTGAGAACGGCTGGGTGGATCAACGTAAAATTTGATACAGATATCCATCAGAGGCACCACACTAATCTTTGATGTAATTCTTCTCCGTACCTCTAATAAAAGGGGCCCTACCCCCTTAAAATACATGCTGAAATAGGCGTAGAAGGGCGAAACAAAGCTCATTTTCAGCCCCTCAATGTGAGAAACAAAACTCGGGGGCCCTACCACATTTTAAGGCCCTAAAACCAACAGTTTTTGAGATATTCCCAGAAAACTAATTTCACTTAATAAATTAATGAAAGAATGCATGGCGGTTACCATGGCAACTGAATCTCAGAGGTCCATCTATTTCTATAAGACGCAATGCAATTCCATTTATTACATTACTGTGACGGTTTGCAAACGGCTATAAGGTTATAATGGATCCATATTAAGCTGAAATATTCATTAATACATACAATGCGCTTAAGGGTCAAGGGGTACTCGAGAATTTTTTCACGCGATTTACACGTGCGGGTGTGGTACCGAAGGTCTATTTTATCCCTTCTCTATTATATAAAAATGAATGTTTGTCTGATTTTTCTGCATTTCTACGGAAATTTGACATAGTTGCCCGTTTCAGACTGTTTTGTGACGGATGCACGCAAAAATATATTTTTGTCTGTCTGTCTGTCTGTTTGTCTGTGGACAATTTTTTGTGTCCTTATAACTCGAGAACGGCTGGGTGGATTGACGTACAATTTGATACAGATATCCATCAGAGGCACGACACTAATCATTGATGTAACTCTTCTCCGTACCTCTCATAACAGGGGCCTTAAAATACATGCGGAAATAAGCGTGAGACAAAGCTCATTTTCAGCACCTCAATGTGAGAAACAAAACTCGGGGGCCCTAAAAGTACCCCGAAAACCACATTTTAAGGCCCTAAAACCAACAGTATTTGAGATATTCCCTAAAAACTAATTTCACTTAATAAATTAATTAGGGAATGCATGCCGGTAACATTGGCAACAGAATCTCAGAGGTCCATCTATTTCTGTAAGACGCAATGCAATTCCATATATTACATTACTGTGAAGGTTTGCAAACGGCAATAGGGTTATAACGGATCCAAATTAAGATGAAATATTCATCAAAACATATAATGCGCTTAAGAGGTCAAGGGGCAATCTAGAATTTTTTAACGCGACTTACACGTGCGGGTATGGTCCGGAAGGTCTATTATATCCCTATCCCTATATTGTTATACACACATCAAAAAAAGTTTTGCATCACCTCGGTTCCCAGATCTCCGGCATATAGACGTTGACTGTGTATATTGTATCAAAGATACAGTCCCTTTGACTGTTCATAGATGTCACTAAAACTGCTCAAAGATGTAAACAACCATGCATGAGCAGGGCCTATTAGACGGAGGGGGTACGACAGCCGATCAGTTCCAGTCATTCCACCAGGACGAAGGTACGCTGCTCATGTTGTCTGTAGTTCTACCATGCCTAGAAGGTCAATACCGCAGTTCGATCGCGTCCGCATTGTTACTTTGTGTCAAGAAGGGCTCTCAACAAGGGAAGTTTCCAGGCGTCTCAGAGTGAACCAAAGCGATGTTGTTCGGACATGGAGGAGGTACAGAGATACAGGAACTGTCGATGACAGGCCTCGCTCAGGCCGCCCAAGGACTACTACTGTAGTGGATGACCGCTACTTACGGATTGCCGCTCGGAGGAACCCTGACAGCAATGCCACCATGTTGAATAATGCGTTTCGTTCAGCCACAGGACGTCGTGTTTCAACTCAAACTGTGCGCAATAGGCTGCATGATGCGCAACTTCACTCCCGACGTCCATGGCGAGGTCCAGCTTTGCAACCCCGACACCATGCAGCGCGGTACAGATGGGCCCAACAACATGCTGAATGGACCCCACAGAATTGGCATCACGTTCTCTTCACCGATGAGTGTCGCATATGCCTTCAACCAGACAATCGTCGGAGACGTGTTTGGAGGCACCCTGGTCAGGCTGAACGTCTTAGACACACTGTCCAGCGAGTGCAGCAAGGTGGTGGTTCCCTGATGTTTTGGGGTGGCATTATGTGGGGCCGACGTACGCCACTGGTGGTCATGGAAGGCTCCGAAACGGCTTTACGATACCTGAATGACATCCTCCGACCCATAGTGCACCCATATCGGCAGAATATTGGAGAGGCATTTGTCTTCATGGTCGACAATTCTCGACCTCATCGTGCACATCTTGTGAATGCGTTCCTTCAAGATAACGACATCGCTCGACTACAATGGCCAGCATGTTCGCCAGACATGAACCCTATCGAACATGCCTGGGATATGTTGAAAAGGGCTGTTTATGGACGTCTTGACCCACCAACCACTCTGAGAGATTTACGCCGAATTGTCGTTGAGGAGTGGGACAATTTGGACCAACAGTGTCTTGATGAACTCGTGGATAGTATGCCACGACGAATACAGGCATGCATCAATGCAAGAGGACGTGCTACTGGGTATTAGAGGTAGTGGTGTGTACTGCAATCTGGACCACAAATGCTGAAAGTCTAGCTGTATGATGGTACAACATGCAATGTGTGGGTCTCATGAGCAATAAAACGAGCTGAAATGTTGTTTGTGTTGATCTCTATTCCCTTTGTATTTAAAGGTTCCGGAACTCTTGGAACCGAGGTGATGCAAAACTTTTTTTGATGTGTGTATTATTATTATTCGTTTAATTATTATCATTATTATGGCGTTCAACGAAGAGACAAAGCTCATTTTCAAACCCTTGGGGTCAGAAACAAAACTCGGGGCCCCTCAAGAGCCGTAAAGGGTCCCCGAAAACTATATTTTAAGGCTCTAAACCCAATAGTTTCTTAGATATTCCCAGAAAACTAATTTCATTTAATAAACTAAAGAAGGAATGCAAGCCACTAACCATGACAACAGTATCTCAAGAGGTGGCATCCAACTTTCCATCTATTTCTGGAATAAGTAATGCCACTCCATTAATTACATTTCTGTGATAGGTTGCAAATGGCTATAAGGTTATCACGGAACCAACTAAAACTGTAAAATTCATCAATGCGCTTAAGGGGTTCAAGGAGTACCCTAAATTTTTTTCACACGACTTACACGTGCGATATGTCGTACAGAAAGTCTATTATATCTCCAAACAGCAACATTATTTTCAAAAATTCCTGATTTGAAATAGTAGACTGTTTTTTGCTGATTTTAGGAATTTGGACAATTGGAGGCTAAAAAAACTGAATTTTCATGCACCACAAGCCTTTATAATTTATAAAAGGGGTCTTCCTGTAGTTGGGCACTTGACACAACGGTTAGGGTCAGTTCGTATGTGACGTGTATTGCGATTCGTCTACGAGGTTTTCAATTTTATTTTCACGCCAGGAAGAACACGTTAGGTAAATTTAGTTTGAGAGCACATTTTAATTAATAATCTTTCTTTGCCAACAAACAGGTTCCAAGCCCCTAAACATTGCAACAGTAGCTCAATTGATAACATCTGGTTATTAATACCGAAGACCGTTCGAAGAATGGGTACTTCTGCTGGTATATATTGAACCCGAGGGGCTTATGCTGACTGATATCGAACGTGGATCTCAGAGATTGTGATCTCAGTATAAAGGTTCCACCAGGGAACGAACCCGAGGTCTGCTGAGGGAGTTTCATGGTAAAAACCCCTAGAGAAAAGTGTATATTTAATCACTGGTGTGATTCCAGTTGATAATGACATTATTTATAAAAATAATGCAGGAAATTGAGCGAAATACAGCATTATTAGACTACTTGAAGTAGGCTATACTGGACTTGGAGCACGGAAAGTGCAGAGTTTGACGTTTAACTAATTGGCCCAGAATTGTGGGAGGTGCAGCATGGAGCCACGTCCATCTTGCTGACCTCGTTATGCCGTCTGGAGGAGGTTGGGGGCCTGAATAATGACCCAGTTTTTCCCCGACTGAGAATGGATGTAAGAAGGGGGTGGGAAGATCCCAAGGAAAATCATTGATTACTCATGATTGGAGTAACACAATGACATCAGAGTGGCACACAGATGAATCTTTAGCCAGGAGGCTAATTTTAGAGCCTTTAATCTGCGAAATTGACGCATATTTAATGAAGTGCGGAAGAACAGAGACTATGGTTGTTCGCGGCTTGGTTTTAACGAGGTTGCCAGGGATTCCCAGTAAGATAGCGTCCCCACGCTATGGAGAAAGGAATTAATATTAATTAATTGGCCGAGCGATTCTTCAGCACGCAGACAGTTCTGGGATCAGTGAAGGAAAAGGAACCCGATGAGCATGGTTTCGAGACCAGAATCGTGCTGGGAGAGGAGTCGAGATAGCGCGGGAAAATTTAGCTCTACTTTTCGTGGGAATCCAATATAAGGGAGTCGACCCTTGGCAGAGTCTCAGTCTTACGCAGTTTGAAGCCAGTCTTACGGCAGGCGCACGCCAGTGTTGCAGCCAGTCTTAACGCAGTTTACACAGTTGGACATAGTTTGTCACCGAGAGTCGCAAACAGTCGTCGCTACACAGTTTTTTGTAAACAGTACGAACAATGTGTGTTCACTTAGGAAGCAACGTGTGAGATAAGTTGCAGAACTATTGTAAATAATAATCTATGTAAAGTTATGCACAGTGTTAAGCGCAATGTATACAATATTGACTGATCGTACATGTCTAATTACGATGGAATGCGCTAAAAGAAACCTTACGAAGCATTTGGTAATGTCTTTGAATACCAAATAATAACGCTCAGGACGGAAGTTAGCAGATTTTTGCAAATCAGGAAGCTTACCGTAGGAGTATGGATAAACTGTTGGTGAATTCCGAGGGCAAGCGAACCAGACTTTCAATCAGGAGTTGGTAGGAGTACGGGAGATGCCGTCGACACCTGCAATTTTGGATATCTTTGCTAGGGAATTTCAACCAAGGAAAAGTGTACGGAGTGACGTGTGTTATGTAAATTATATGTGAAATGTCTTTTAAATTAATAGTTTAATAAGTGTTTAAAGTGTCATGTGTGTTGGAAGCAATAGCTTCTTTATAGAAATGCAAAGTGTCGTGTGGTTAACGAAAAATATGTGTCAGAAAATGTGTGTATTCGAGATGAAAATGTCGCACTAATCTGCATATGGCAGGCGACCAGGAAGGATGTGAGTGGTTGGAACCACCGTGACGAAGCCTTGAGATATGTAAGTACCCCACAAATTATGTTCAAGTAGAGGTATAGGCCACTGCATGTAGTGTGATTTCAAAATTATAGAGATGCCAGTAAGAATCAGAGTAGGAGATAGACTCTCCAAGTTTACTCATTATTATGTTGATTTTAATAGATTTGAGATGTTATTTTGCATCAGTAAGTGGATTAGTCGTTACCACTATGAATTAGAAATGGCAAATCAGTTATGTAAATGTAAATGTCACGAACATGGTTGTTCGATTTGTAAGATGAGTTGTGTCGGATTTTGGTAAATTTATGTCAGTGAGAATAATAATAATAATAATAATCATGAATATAAAGGTATGAATGAATGCATCAGGCAATATGTTGGAAACAAGAAATATTTACGCTAAAGGGCAAGACTTATCGATCTAAGCAGTAAGGTTATACAGTAAGATTCCGTTACGGGATTAAGAAAAGAGTTTGATATCAGAATATTGTATTAATGGGAATATAATTATGCCAGGAAATGGAAGAGCTTTTAGTGAATTGAATTTGCAGCTTATGTGAAAAGCTTATAGAGTAATTGATAGATTTCTCTTGGTAATTATAGGACGCAGATCATAGCATTAGGAGGGACCAGGGTATCTATTCTTCGTATGAAATCTCGTATGCCGTGGGCGTAATGAGAGATGTACTTTATGCCAGAGCGTATATAGTGATATTGACCCTAGCTCTGATGATGGATATGGAAGTTCCGGGTTCGAATCCCGTGATAGGTGGGAGGAAAACAATGGACACCTTCGCACGCTATCTGATTCCCCGAGAACTATTTGTTGAGTGATTCGGCTCGTTGAAGCGAATCCCAGACGACAGCATGGGCTGGCCGCAATATTTATTAAAGATACCGGTTACCTAATGGACTAATGTGTTATGAATCTCGTGCCTTTATGTTGAAATGGGCCTATTTTGGAGCCAATTATTATCATCCTCAGTGTAGGAGTAAATGGGAAAGCTCATCCAGAACCTATTTGCATGATATTCAGTTTAAATCCATTGAGATATGTGTGTCACTGGGACCACAGTGTTTGTCTTGTAAAATCTTTTACTGCTTGGGGAGAAAGAAGTCAGACAGGAAGCGAGGGGGAGGTAATGTAGGACCTCACTCCACTTCTATTGAGTACCGGCCGCTCGGGGAGAGGATCTGAACGGTCATGCGAACCGTGAAAACAAGTTTTAAAGGAACAGATTTTAGACCCTGTTAATGACAAAATGAAATATTGTTATATTGTGTAATGAAGTCATGTGGTTTAAGAACACATTGATAATTATAGGTTATCCTGATGGTTCGTGATTTTAGCTATCTAACGAATGGGTAGACGTTGCATTTGTACTGTCACTGACATCTGTTTCTGAAGTGGGTTACCAGATGCCACAGGCTACTCGCGCAAAGGTAGTTTAATAGTACCGTCCGACACAGCGTTAATTAATGTTTTTAATATGAAATCACACACGGCATGCAGTGGAACTATATAAATAGAGGAAGTATAGGGGTAGCTTACATAATTATGGAGTTGTACGTAGACTGCTGTGCAACACCAGAATAGGCTAATGCATGTAAAGCATTTGGTGGGAAGAGAAAGATCAAAACACACACACATAGTACACATTATTGTCAAATTAAGACAAGGTTCAAGGAATAATTAATCTTGTAGAATTAATGAAGTCACATTGGATGACAGAAGAATTAGAGTACAGTTTGTTTCTGAAGTTGTATGTGCATCAGCGCACTAGAGTACTTTGTAAAGTTCACATAAAGGTAAAGGTTTGTGTTATAATATGATTTTATTATGATAATATTATGTTCATATTTGTGGATCGTGGAAATAATTGTTTGCTTGTTGTTTTGTGGTTGTGGGATTTGTTTTGTTTGTGTGAAGCCATGAAGTTATTACAGAATTAAAGTTTTAGACTATAGTTGTGCCTTATCATTGTAGAGTTGATACCTTTTAGCCTCAAATCCAAAATATGCAACTGCTACAGTGGGAGAACGGTACACCCTCGAGCCCTGATGCTAGCTGGAGGCAGAAGCATATGTTCCATCGAGATTACTCACATGGGTACAATATATATACATACATAAATTATACATAAACTTTTGAACTGACGGTGGTTTTGGGGTTTGGGGGATGTGAAACGCGAAGATGTGTCGAAATTTTCCGGAAGTCGAAACATGGTACCCATTGCAATAGTTAGCTTTCTAATGAAATCTACCTCTGGTTGGTTCCTCAGTTTAGGGGCTGCGACAACGCGGTCATCTAACCCCGTGTACTTTGGGTGAGTGTAGAATCTGTCTGATAAACGGTGTGAATTGTAATGGCTGTATTTGTCTTAATTCAGGTCAGGACTGCAGATGGTCAATTTCAAGCAGTAGTTCCTAATGTTGCTACCAGGTACTACCGTCAACGACACCAAGCTGTGATCTTGGCTACTAGATGCCACCCCAACAAGCAACTCGCAACGAACGTTGGAACTTCCCCTCCAAAGGAAAGCATACTGAGGGATTTTAGCGCTCTTAGAAAATCCGACGACTTCGGCCGGCTTTGAAACCGTGACCTTGGGCATAGACATTCAGCATGCCACCAGTTACGTCACCGAAGCCGCTTCCCACTTAGTCAGATGGAAATACTGAATCTGATCTCGTGCAAGTGCGTTGTCATGGCAACAATGATGGCTCATCCCTCATCAATTTAGTAGTGTTGCCATGGCCACCTCTGATAGCTCTTGGCATTTTCTTATAATTCCGAAATAATTTTTCTCATCCCTTGGCGTAATGGTGGGTCATATCAAAAGTTCTTTCAGACAAAAGTTTTAGGTAATTATTAGGGGAATATTGTCCATTTTGTACGGTTTTGATATTGTGCCTATTAAGAGAGATATGATTAATGTTTCCCGAAACACCCACTTTTTCCCACCTCTTTGGTCAATGGTTGGTGCTATAAAAAACTCTTCAAACATACATTTTTGGGCTTTATCCGACACATAGTATGAACGTTGAACGGATTCGATATGTCACATATTAAGAGAGTTATTGCAATATTGTCCATTTTGTACGGTTTTGATATTGTGCCTATTAAGAGAGATATGATTAATGTTTCCCGGAAAACCCACTTTTTCCCACCTCTTTGGTCAATGGTTGGTGCTATAAAAAACTCTTCAAACATAAATTTTTGGGATTTATCCGACACATAGTATGAACGTTGAACGGATTCGATATGTCACATATTAAGAGAGTTATTGCAATATTTCACTTATCGAAAAACGCCCCCCATTTTCACCCCCTTCGACCGATTTAGCCCAGTAACGAACTCGACCGAGATTTTATAGGTATACATATTCAGTAAAAAATTCAAAGTGATTGGTGCAAAATTACGGCAGTTATCGTGTCCACAAGAAACTGATATACATATATATATATATATATATATACATAAATTATATATAAACTTTTGAACTGACGGTGGTTTTGGGGTCTGGGGGATGTGAAACGCGAAGATATGTTGAAATTTCCCGGAAGTCGAAACATGGGACCCATTGCAATAGTTAGCTTTCTAATGAAATCTACCTAAATCTGTTTGGGGAAGTGATCATGTTGTACAGTAACCTGTAAGACTAGCATAAGGATAGTTGCATGTACCTTATATACTTTGTGTATGTGCATTAGCCTTTGGATTAGTTTAAGTTAGGTTTGGTAAAGTTAGGTTTAATGAGGTTAGGTATGTGACCTTGTAGTTTACTCTTTTAGGAAAATGTAAAAAAGTAAAATCTAAAAATCAAATAATCTTAAATTTAAAATGTAAAATCGAAAATAAAAAAATGTAAAATTAAAACAAATCTAAAATCTAAAATGTTAAAATGTAAAATGTTAAAATCTAAAATCTTTAAATGAGGGTTCTGCGGGTTATGACAACACGTTTATGATTTAGTCCATGTTGATGTGTAGTATCCAATTACTGCTGACTTTGCACGATCATCACCCATTGTCTTGATCAACGCCTGGGTTTTCAAATTACTGCAGCGTTAGTCATAGCAATAGAACTGTGCGCTCTCTGCCATGTCAGCAACATGACACCGGAAGGAACACCTGTGTGATATGCAATGACTGCTAACTTTGTATAGTCATCATCCATTGTCTTAATGAACACCTGGGGTTTCAAATTACTGCAGCGTTAGTCATAGCAACAGAACTGTGCGCTCCCTGCCATGTCTGTAATATGACACAGGAAATAACAAGACGTCTTACTGTAGGTACCATCTCCTCAGTTTTAACATCTTAAGAACAAGTATTATTCTCTTTCAACTACAAATGACTCGTTAGAACACATCCATCCACCAAGTTAGATCCCTTGACCTGCTCTCAAATGGCATGTGCCTCGTGTACTAGGGTGTGTGCGTTAGCCCTAACCTAACGTTACGTACGAACTAAACAGAATGTGAGTTGTTAGCTCTTATCATGCACGTGCACAGGTGAACACTTGTGTGTTAGGTCATATTACACAAGAACTTTCATTTTCTCACGTAAGTGCATTTCTCTGTTCCACAAGATACAAATTTGATTGCTGGATTGTATCCTGCACTGCTTTTGTGATATAGCTTTGCTAGGTAGTTCTCTACATATAGCAATTTTACCACTGCTCTACCTACGCCTTCTGCTCTTTTGGCTTTCTTACTGTCTAGTGTGTGATAGACAGCATTAACTGTATATCAAACCCAGTTCTCCTTTGTATCTGTAATCCAAGTAATAATTTGAAAAAGACACAAATGTAATCAGTTTTAAACGTTATCTCTGTTTTGTTTTGTTTAATATGTTTATGACATGCATATTAACCTGAAATCGAACCCCTGGTGAAAAGGCTAACAGCTTAACCACTGCACCACCATGCCCTTGTTTCATAGTTCGACTCGTTCTAGGCCTCAGACCTGGAAATCGAGTTAAGACCACCAGTAAAAGAGCTAAAAGTGCTTACCACTGCAACACAAAAAAATGGATAGCTAGTAACATTAGACAACCGGAAATGATTATATTTCTGTTTGCAATGCATTTTGTCATTAGCCTACTGTCTGAGCACTGACAGCAACACAGTTTAGTTTAGAACAAGCGAGTGTGTGTGTGTGTGTACAGAATATTAGCCTCAATTATTTAAAGCTTGTTGTGTGTAGCGACCATTTTGTCTCGGTAACCACTGAGCATTTTTGTGTTTTAGCTATCATCTTTAACCAATCAATTAAAGATAGTCTACTCTTAATTCTTGATAAATCAGAGTTAGCGTACACCGTTTCTCATTTATTAACCCATATCTGCAACCTATTCTCTCTCTATACTGAAGTTTGATCTGAAAACAAGTTTCAATGGTAAAAGACTTGTCAGTCACCATACATGTAGCCAACACTAATTCTTTCTCTACCTAGCTATGTTTCATCACGCATGGTAAACATCTCACATGTTCGTATCCAATTATTAGTTTATAAAATCTTAGGTCAATGACCTTGCTGTTTTGGATTTTTGGGGTAAATTCATTGGTCATGGGAAAGGGTTAACCATTCTGAGTCCTATGACACTTCACTTGACCCTCTCCGATGATTAGTTTATAAAATCATAGGTCAATGACCATGCTGTATTAGATCTTTTGAGTAGATTCGTTGGTCATGGAAAAGGGTTGACCATCCTGAGTCCCATGACACCTCACACGACCCTCTCTAATTATTAGTTAGCGAGATATTAACAAAAATGTAGTTAGGCCCTTTCGACAAAAAATAAATAATACATTCAAAAACAGAATGTCATCTCAAGTCCAACGACCTCTCATACAAGTCCCTAGCCTTATAGGTTCATGAGATATTAAAAGCTAATGACCTATTAGTTTTGGATCTTTTGGTAAATTTAAAAAAATAACTCATCTATAATCATTATTCAAAAAGCCTGACCGCTTACAAAAAAAAACAAGTACACATGTGTAAAAACAAAAACAAAACAAAAAAAACATGTTAATTCATAGTAGCAATCGGCTCTTTACATGCGTATCATGTGGAACAACGTTTAATTTCATCATAGCATTAAGGGTCATGGGCCAGACCATAGGGACCAGTCCAAAGGGACCAGTCTAAAGGGATTAGTCAATAAGGACCCGTCAACAAGGACCAGTCGACAGGGGCTCGTCAACAAGGACCCGTCAACAAGGACCCGTCAACAATGACCCGTCCACAGGTACTCGTCCACAAGGACCCGTCCACAGGGGCCTGCGTGTGCGTGCGGGGGAACATAAAAATGACGTCAGCAAATCATCTCATCTAGTTTCAAATTTAGCCACTACGGCGCGTGCAACGCACAGGAAGTGCATGGGAACATACGATTACGTCAGCGAAACATGAACTCACTTGTCTGTTGTATGAGTATCAGTTTAGTAGTGGCATCAAGCAGCAAAAGACGTTTACTTACACAATCCATCACTATGGTTAGCATTATTTTTCTTATCATTATGGAAATCTCCTTATTAGGACAAGTCCACAGAGACCGGCGTGTGCATGCAGGGGAACATACGATTACATCAGCAAATCATCTCATCTAGTTTCAAATTTAGCCACTACAGCGCGTGCAACACACAGGAAGTGCGTGGGAACATACGATTACGTCAGCGAAACATGAAGTCACTTGTCCGTTGTATGAGTATCAGTTTAGTAGTGGCATCAAGCAGCAAAATACGTTTACTTACACAATCCATCATTATGGCAAGCTTTTTTTCTTATCATTATGGAAATCTCCTTATTAGAATAAAATGTTATAGTGGTTCTGGTCACTTAAAGCTAAACTGTAATAGATATGATTTTTTTCTGTTTCTTTATAGGCTACTACAATAAATATTCTCAATGCTATGGGGGCAGAACTGTTGATTAGAGAGAAAAAAAGCTCACTGAATTACCAATGCATACTCTTTTCCGTATCATTAACATTCAAAAAGTGGACACACAATGTATGGTGAACGTGTACTATGTGTTAGTGAAAATTTTCAGACATTCCTTTCTACACGTTTTAATGATATGTCAGAAAGTGTGCTCGAGGATCTAAATCGCGGTGGACATTCTCTATATCTAATTTATGAGGGTATAAAAAACAATAAATGTATTGTACATTCTGACTTTGAAGTTAGGTTAGGTTAGGTTAGGTTAGGTAAGGTGGGATTTGGTTAGGTTAGGTAAGGTTAGGTTAGGTTAGGTGAAGTTGGGTTAGGCAGAATGGCTGCGGTATGAATCAAAAGCCAGGTCCTGTCAGTTTTGCCTCACAAGGTTGAGTATACCCTATTTCAACCCTCAGCCTAGAATTAAATTTCTTGATAGAGCCAGGACTCGAACCCGAGCCTTCACAGTAACAGCTAAAAAAGCTAGCCACTACACCATAAATTGGGGCAATATAAGGCTGGTCTTGATTGTACATGATCAATCAATAATTACCTAATAATAATATTATTAATAATAATAATAATAAATATTCCATTTAGCAACTACATAGCCAACCTCTCCCTGCGTTCTTTTACATGCCAACATCGTATGACATGCGTGTCATATTTTTGCCGCTTTTCAAAAATCACTTACCACGACCAAGAGCGATCCTGCAAGCTTGGGGTTGGTAGTCCAACACGATAACCACTCACTCACCGTGGCAAGATATCAATCAATAATTACCTAATAAAATTATTATTAATAATAATAATAATAATAAATATTCCATTTAGTAACTACACGGTCGAACTCCCCCTGTGACATTATTCACGGTCTCAGAATATGGCGGCCATCTTGCGCATTAGCCCCTGTGCCAGCTCTGACTGCCCCCTCCATAAGAATAACATAGGGCTGGTTGCGCGCGGCGGCCATGTTACGCATTAGCCCCTTTGCCAGAACCGGCTTATATTTCCTACTGGAATGTGAAAATAGTCGCCATTCTTAAATAGTGCAAAACATCGAAATCAAAAGTAGCCTATATGTAAGCCTGGTAAATCCGCTACGTCCAAGCAAAATTTCATTTAAATCGAACCAGTGGTTCTTGTGTTATTGAGTAACACACACACACACAGACAGACAGACAGACAGACAGACAGACAGACACACACCATCTCATTTTTATATATTAGTATGATGGAAATATTAAATTTTTAAACCAAAGGGTGTAGGGACGTCACAAATGTGGGTTTTACACGCTAACCGCTGGAGATACACGAAAATTGATAAGGACCTTTCGGATAGAAAATTAAATTCTAAAGCTCGTAGTGCCATCAAAAGTTTGATATTTCTTAGCGTTATATTTTTATTTGAAATGGAAGTATGAAAATAGTCGCCATTTTTAAATAGTGCAAAACATCGAAGTCAAATGTAACCTATATGTAAGCCTGGTAAATCAGCTACGTCAATGCAAAATTTCATTTCAATCGAACCAGTGGTTCTTGTGTTATTGAGTAACTCACAGACAGACAGACAGACACACACCATCTCATTTTTATATATTAGTATGATGGAAATATTAAATTTTTAAACCAAAGGGTGTACGGACGTCACAAATGTGGGTTTTACACGCTAACCGCTGGAGATACACGAAAATTGATAAGGACCATTCGGATAGAAAATTAAATTCTAAAGATCGTAGTGCCATCAAAAGTTTGATATTTCTTAGTGTTCTCTTTTTATTTGGAATGGAAGTATGAAAATAGTCGCCAATTTTAAATAGTGCAGAACGTCGAAATAAATAGTAGCCTATATGTAAGCCTGGTAAATCAGCTACGTCCATGCAAAATTTCATTTAAATCGAACCAGTGGTTCTTGTGTTATTGAGTAACACACAGACAGACAGACAGACAGACAGACAGACGGAAAGACACACACCATCTCATTTTTATATATTAGTATGATGGAAATATGAAATTTTTAAACCAAAGGGTGTAATGACGTCACAAATGTGGGTTTTATTCGCTAACCGCTGGAGATACACGAAAATTGATAAGGACCTTTCGGATAGAAAATTAAATTCTAAAGCTCGTAGTGCCATCAAAAGTTTGCTATTTCTTAGCGTTCTCCTTTAATTTGAAATGGAATTATGAAAATAGTCGCCATTTTTAAAGAGTGCAAAACATCGAAATCAAAAGTAGCCTATATGTAAGCCTGGTAAATCAGCTACGTCTACGCGAAATTTTATTTAAATCGAACCGGTGGTTCTTTTCTTATTGAGTAACACACAGACAGACAGACAGAAAGACACACACCATCTCTTTTTTATATATTAAGTTAGTATGATATTCGCATGAAGGAATAACAGACTGTTAAATAGATAGACGTCAGTGTCGCGAACTTCCGTACGAACAGTGTCACCACCTGCATAAAAAAGACCCTAAAATATGGTTTGCATTCTTTCGGAATAACAGAAAAAATTAAATCAAGTATACATAGAAGCAAGGAAATTAACATTTTCTCCGCTCATACTGTAAAATAACGATTCCTCGCCAATGCTGTAAGTCTCCATCCTCGTGACGACGTCCTTAATTAAAATTATAAATCTTATGGGGTATGGAAATTCAGTATTTGTGCCAAAGGGCCTAAATGAAGGGAATGGAGGGGGCTGGTTGAATTTTCGAGTAGATCGAATTTTCAAGTAGATAGTGTTACTGGTCTTGTTCCAAAAGGTAAGTATGTAAAATTCAGTTCAGCTTGGTGAAACGGTGTAGATTTAAGCCCAGTAAAACGGTGTAGATTTGCGCCAAAAGGCCTAAATGAAAGGAATGGAGAGGGCTATCTAAAAATATTGTTGCCAAAAACCTTCCTTGGGGTGTGTACTACAACCCTACAAAATTTCAATGCAATCGGGTAAACGGTGTCGGAGTCCATTGGCTTCGGACAGATATACATTTCCATTTATATACACACTTCAAAAAAAGTTTTGCATCACCTCGGTTCCCAGATCTCCGGCATATAGACGTTGACTGTGTATATTTTATCAAAGATACAGTCCCTTTGACTGTTCATAGATGTCACTAAAACTGCTCAAAGATGTAAACAACCATGCATGAGCAGGGCCTATTAGACGGAGGGGGTACGACAGCCGATCAGTTCCAGTCATTCCACCAGGACGAAGGTACGCTGCTCATGTTGTCTGTAGTTCTACCATGCCTAGAAGGTCAATACCGCAGTTCGATCGCGTCCGCATTGTTACTTTGTGTCAAGAAGGGCTCTCAACAAGGGAAGTTTCCAGGCGTCTCAGAGTGAACCAAAGCGATGTTGTTCGGACATGGAGGAGGTACAGAGATACAGGAACTGTCGATGACAGGCCTCGCTCAGGCCGCCCAAGGGCTACTACTGTAGTGGATGACCGCTACTTACGGATTGCCGCTCGGAGGAACCCTGACAGCAATGCCACCATGTTGAATAATGCGTTTCGTTCAGCCACAGGACGTCGTGTTTCAACTCAAACTGTGCGCAATAGGCTGCATGATGCGCAACTTCACTCCCGACGTCCATGGCGAGGTCCAGCTTTGCAACCCCGACACCATGCAGCGCGGTACAGATGGGCCCAACAACATGCTGAATGGACCCCACAGAATTGGCATCACGTTCTCTTCACCGATGAGTGTCGCATATGCCTTCAACCAGACAATCGTCGGAGACGTGTTTGGAGGCACCCTGGTCAGGCTGAACGTCTTAGACACACTGTCCAGCGAGTGCAGCAAGGTGGTGGTTCCCTGATGTTTTGGGGTGGCATTATGTGGGGCCGACGTACGCCACTGGTGGTCATGGAAGGCTCCGAAACGGCTTTACGATACCTGAATGACATCCTCCGACCCATAGTGCACCCATATCGGCAGAATATTGGAGAGGCATTTGTCTTCATGGACGACAATTCTCGACCTCATCGTGCACATCTTGTGAATGCGTTCCTTCAAGATAACGACATCGCTCGACTACAGTGGCCAGCATGTTCGCCAGACATGAACCCTATCGAACATGCCTGGGATATGTTGAAAAGGGCTGTTTATGGACGTCTTGACCCACCAACCACTCTGAGAGATTTACGCCGAATTGTCGTTGAGGAGTGGGACAATTTGGACCAACAGTGTCTTGATGAACTTGTGGATAGTATGCCACGACGAATACAGGCATGCATCAATGCAAGAGGACGTGCTACTGGGTATTAGAGGTAGTGGTGTGTACTGCAATCTGGACCACAAATGCTGAAAGTCTAGCTGTATGATGGTACAACATGCAATGTGTGGGTCTCATGAGCAATAAAACGAGCTGAAATGTTGTTTGTGTTGATCTCTATTCCCTTTGTATTTAAAGGTTCCGGAACTCTTGGAACCGAGGTGATGCAAAACTTTTTTTGATGTGTGTATATAAGATTTATGACGAGCTGGTCCTTTTATTTCTTGCCTTTACTTGTAAGCACAACGGAATTCATGGATTATGTAGTATACTACCATACTTCTCGCAGTCAATAATGCAGGCGTTATACCACACGTCCTATTTACCTTGTTTCGACGAGCTGGGGAACAATTTTTATCGCTGGTAAGGATACAGACTCTTACAACTATGAAGTGTGTGGAATTGCCCGCAAGTTGTTATCGGAAGTTTCTTAAATTGGTTATTGAACTAAGAGGAACGCATACGATATGCTCTTGGTTTTGGAAGCTGAATCAGAAACGGGGGTAAGTAATAATTCTTAAACTAGTAGTTTTAACGTGGCCTTAAATGTTATGATTGGTCAGGTATGTGGTACAGCCTATAAGGCCCCATGTCTACTACATGCAAGTTGCGCGATTGGATACTGGCATGCAGGAGGCCTGTGTCTGTATATTTACTGACATTTTGCAGAACCCCATCAGGGGATAATTTTGCCACCCTGAGATCTCAAACCGTTGCAATTATGGAAGACGTTAAACAAATGCTATCAAATTTCACTTTTGTCAGCCACAGGATCTCCTTATGTCGACCATGCATTAATCAGGAATTGTACCTGGTTTGCCTTGGGGAGTAACAAGCAGATAGAACACTAAGCAATCATACAGCTCCCCTCCTACTAATATTAGACATCTTATTGATTATAATAAATTATGGAACAGTTTCTAGGCAGTGGCAAAAATATTTTATGACAGCAATTTTTCAGAGCATTAAAACGCTTCAAGGGATCTGCTTTTAAAAACCAGAGGTAATTTCATTACTCTTGTACTTTTGATTAACTGTCGTCTTTGATGTCGTTTCTTAAGATTTAAAATTTCTCTAACAGTATCCTTCCTTACTTTCAAAAGTAAAGGCAGGAATTCTTTCGAAAACTTAGGTGCATCATTATATTGCAAACAGCAAAGTAGGTCAGGTTGCAGAATGTTGATGTTAAAGTCAAGGTTATCTATGACTAGTTATTTATGTACTAGTCAGTGTCGTTCTGAGGTGTGCCAATAGCAATTGATAAGCCCAATGGGACACAACGGTGAAACACTGGCAGCTTAATGAGAAGTCATAGTATTTCTTGGGGGTTATTGATGTGTAACATCTTTCCGCTCGGTTGCTGGATAGTTTTGTGGGAGTGATTTTGAAAATTGGGGACGGAAGTGGATCGGAACGATCGAGCTGGCAATGGTGGATAGGACGGAAATATGCACTGCCCGCTCGATCGATCGAGCGGAAGTGTATTAGCTGGCAGTGGTGGAAAACGGAAGTATGCACTGCCCGCTCGATCAATCGAACGGAAGTGTACTAGCTGGCAGTGGAGGAAAACGGAAGTATGCACTGCCCACTCGATCGATCGAACGGAGGTGTACTAGCTGGCAGTGGTGGAAAACGGAAGTATGCACTGCCCTCTCGATCGATCGATCCAGCGAGCAGTGGTAAGACCCAGCTGGCAGTGGTACGAGAAACAATGAGAGCGCAGTGTCAGAAATTGATACCATGACGTACTCTCGGCCATGTGGAATGTATATGACATACTGAAAGGAAAACGCTCATGCGAACTCGGGTGTCAAGTGATTGAAACAAATGACATGGTACATGTTCGAAGTCTTCGTATCAGTATTTAAATGGTAAAATGCCTTAATATCAAACATTGTAAGTAGTCGGCATTGCCGGTAGTATGTTTCTGCACAATGGCTATTCAAATATTAACCCACATAACGGTAATGCAGTCATCAATATAAAATAATCGTTGTGGTTATA
Source organism: Meconema thalassinum (assembly GCA_946902985.2). Lineage (NCBI taxonomy): Eukaryota > Metazoa > Arthropoda > Insecta > Orthoptera > Tettigoniidae > Meconema > Meconema thalassinum. The sequence continues at coordinate 153,909,779 of OX336397.1, forward strand.
CGAGAATTGAGTAAGCCTTCATGAACTATTACTGATACATTCTCTTTACTCACAAGAGGGCCTATTCATAAGGCATTTTAAACTCAATTTCACGCAGGAACATTATCGAAACAAGCAAAATATAAATGAAACAGAATTCCGTAATGCAGTATTATTGGAACGTGGAAATAAGTCGCCATCTTGTGCACAAAATTTGCGTAGTCGAAATAGCCGTGGGGTTAGTGCTTATGACTGTGAATCTAGAGATCCTGGGTTCGAATCCCGGACGGGGTAGATATTTTTGCTATCAGATTATCATTTTAAACGATATTTATCATATCAATATGACTCATTTTCACAGAATCCATATGCAATTACGTGGTCTGTGAATGAAGAGGACCTGTTTATAAGGAATTTAAGGTTATGAGCGGTGTCGCGTCTATTAATCTAGTTCAGGGGTATCCAAACTACGGCCCGGGGGCCACATCCGGCCCGCGGACAGATTTTGTCCGGCCCGCGGAGAGCTAGCTTGAAAACTCCTTTTAGAGAACATATTTTTTTATAGCAAATTAAATTTAGTTTACTGAAGTATTCTAATTTTATGTTGAATAATTATTAATATGACATCTACATTGATATGGTCATGGGCTAACTACTCATAACATTGTTGTAGGCTTATTGTTATTGTTTTTGTGATAAGTTGGATAAAGAAACACAGAATTGTAATGAGTAAAGACATGTATAACATGCAGACATATGAAATACTAATGAGATTTATGTAATTGAGATTTTCCACTGACAATAGTTTGTAGTTGTGGACTAATTTTACTTGTACCAATTATTAAAAGAGATTTAAGATGCTCATCAGTTAATTTAGATCTGTAAACATTTTTTGTGTACTTCATTTTGGAGAAGGTCTTCTCACACAAATAAGTAGTACCAAAAACAGAAAACAGCCCACGAGCAAATTTATGCAAATTATCAAATTGTGTCAGTGGAAGACTCTTATAAAATTCCAACAAAGATGAGTTTTGATATTTGTTCTTAATTATATCACTGCACTGTAGTTCAATCATTTCCATTTGAAGTTCCGGGACTAGGGTTTCAATGTCAGTATCAAAACGATCCTGAAAAATCTTAATTTGATTCGCAAAGGCATCGAAGTCCGAGAAACGAGTATCAAAATTTATTTTCAAAGCACTCAAAGTTTCGATTGCAAAATCGATAGGAAACTCAGTCTCAGTGGTGTGGCTGAATATTTCACATGTTTTAAAATGTGAAAAACATTTACTTCGTAGTTGTGATTGAAACAGTATCAATTTCTTCCGGAATGATTTGATATTAGTGTATAAATCAAGAAGATGCTGGTTTTCTCCTTGCAATCTCAAATTCAGTTCGTTCACATGTTTTGTCAAATCAACATAGAATGCTAACTTCCACAGCCATGCGTTGTTTTGTAATTCAGTAAGAGGGCGATGCTTTTCAATCAAAAACATTTCGAACGCTGCTCGAAGTTCAAAAAAGCGCTGAAGGACTTTCCCACAACTAAGCCAACGTACGGCAGTATGATAAGGTAAGTCATTTTCTCCAATCTCTTCAATAAATTGTCGGAATTGTCGGTGATTCAGCCCAAAAGATCTCATAAAATTAACAGTTGATATGACTGGTTTCAGAACTTCAGACATATCCAAACATTTTCCGCACAAAGACTGTTGATGAATGATACAATGTAAGACTAATGGTTTTGAACCACCGTCATTTTCTACAGCCTTTGACACAAGAGCGACCACTCCTTTATCTTTCCCACTCATGTTTTTGCCTCCATCAGTTGTAATACATTTCAAGTTTTTCCATCGAAGGTTCTTTTGATTAATGGCCATTTCAACTCCTTTAAAAATATCTGTACCAGTAGTTGTGCCATGAATACTATACATATCAAGAAGTTCTTCATGCACTTCATAGCTTTTATCTACTCCTCGAATATAAATCAAAACCTGAGCAGTATCTGACACATCCGTTGACTCATCCAAGGCCAAAGAAAACCACTCAACATCTCCATTTTTGTCGAACAGTTGAGAGGATATATTTTCAGCGATGTTTTCTACCCTTCGAGCCACAGTGTTTGCTGACATACTGACAGTTTTTAATAAATTTACCTTTTCAGGGCACATTTCTTCGGCTGCTGCAATTATGCATTCTTTGATCATTTCTCCATCGGTGAATGGTTTTCCACGTTTTGCAATTTCAAGAGCCACACGAAAGCTGGCACGAGTTGCTGCCTCTTGTTCGGTTTTGAGTTTTGTAAATGAAGATTGCTGCGATTTCAATCCGCGCTTCATAGCTTCGAATTTTTCTGTCCGGAAACTTCCTGTATATTTTGAGTAATTTTGAAAATGTTTTGTTTCATAATGACGTTTAATGTTATATTCCTTGAGAACGGCTATGCTTTCATTGCAAATCAAACATAGCGCCTTGTTACTGGACTCAATTACGAAATACTGAATGTTCCACTCATCTTTGAATTTTCTGCATTCACTATCAATTTTTCGCTTCTTTTCCATACTACTAAATCACACACAAAAGCAACAATTCAAATCAAAATACTGTTACAAAGATGTCTTAAACTTAAACACGCACAAACACGTTTTAAGGAGGTACGCACTATTTTATTTCACAACAGTGTCATAGGAACTGACTTGTGGTTGCGCAACTAGCCTTCTTAAATATTCCAATTACTGCCATCTAGAAGTGAGTGGAAGACACCAGAACTCTCTCGAACCAACGAGATTACGTGCTATTAGCGCCATCTGTTAGTGATAGAAGGTACTACCTATTTCCGCTTGTGTCCACCAGATGTCGTGTCACGTTACTCCTCATGGCTCGTACTCTACGACTAATCTAGAAATTACAGATAATGACAGGAAAATTAATAATATGCAGTGTTGCCGTTTTGCTGACTTTAGTCCGATTTGCAGCCTTTTTACAACGTTGCGTACTTTTTCGGACTTTTTTTCATCAGTGGACTATTTCACTTTTTACCACCGGCAACAATGATAATATGGTTTTGGCCCTCGGAACTTACTGGAGTAATCAGTATGGCCCTAAAGCTGGAAAGTTTAGAGACCCCTGATCTAGTTGATCCATATTATATTCTTTATTTATGCTTGTGCTGGTGGAAGCTACAAATCATCTAATAAAATGAGTTCCGTATTATAAACTACAATATCTGTAAAACACTCCCTTTTACAATAGATTAATATGTGTGCCAATAATAGTATAAAATACCGGTGTATCAACAATTTCACGTGAGGTTTCTTCTATGTCAGATGTTACACATCATATGTGACTACTGTAAGGCTCGTATCTTTTTAAATATTATAGATCACACCTAGTTCCAGGGAAGGTTACACTCGACTTTCTGTTGAATAGGCGTAAGCTATTGCAAGATACCGTACATCCAACAGGAAGTATGTTTCCAACTAACAAGCTATTGAGCAGCGAGAGCAAAAACTTTAAGTTGCATGGAAAATACGAGCTCCATACATTTTGGGCGCAAATCCTTCGCTGAATTACAGGAGTATACGACAATATTACTTTGTATACCCTATTTTTGGTATAGGAAGTCTAGGTGATAGTGAAGTGTGTAGAAACAGGCCATTGGTAACTGGACAATGCATGCTGATACAGTAGCAGCTGTCAATTGCAATGTCATTGTCCTGGGCATTAATATATCGAATGCATTACACAATCGGATGCTCTTACAGCATTGTTAGATAATGAACAAATTCACAAAACTTTAAATAACAGCAAATATTGTGAATAATTTCATATTTGAATGCATATAAAACAGCAGAAAGATTAAACGAAGCTTGGCCCGTGATGACATTTGCAAATCATCTTCTATGATCTTGGATTGGTTATGTAGAACTGTCGGGTAAGTTTTAAATAACCATTATGCTGCCTGCATAGTGGAGGAACACACTTCTGTCTACCAATCTAGCAATGTCTCTACCAATTGAATGTAAGGAATTTTTAGGTGGGCAGTCACAGGAATTGCAAAGGAGACCATTCCCCGAGACAGAAAAAATAAAACGCCACTATCAATTGATTGAGCACTATCTCATTGGACTAAATGGGAGTAAAAATCTAAAGAAATAAATGCAGGATTTATTCTTAAACAATACACTGGAGTAGCAGGTATTACGGTAGAAATGGTACAAATTATATTATCCTTCATCAGACATTGAAGCCTTTATATCCCACGGCTACTCTTTAGCTTACTTTCCTCCCATACTTAAGTTGCCAGAGCCAAATACAAGATGTAGTCCTTCTAAATGGCGATAATCAGATCGCAACGAATGTAAACATGAGACAGTCAGCTGTTCGCGCCGCCATTAATCATACGTCGCGCGCCGCGCCCAGGGAGAGCGAGTGCAAATACGTTTCTGAGTGCTTCAGGCAAAGAAAGAGTGTGATAGAAGGAGACAGAGATATACTGACAGGAATGCGTAAGTTTCCTCGTTCGCCTCACGCAGGAATCTCCTTGTCCCTTTCAGGCAACATCCAAATTTGTTTACTAAGCCCCCCCCCCCCTCCAGGGTCTCACATCTAGTGGGACGTGGGTTGGTGACCACGAGACCCCAGCTGAGTCCGGCATTACCTCCACTTACTTGTGCCGGGCTCCTTTCTATTATCTTTCCTGTCGGCAATCCCTAGTCAACTCTTGTTCTCTTCCGACCCCGACGGTATTAGGGTATCCGAGGCCTAGGAAGTCTCTTCCTTTCCTACCTCAATTGGCCCTTCTCTCACCTTCCCAGATCCCTCATTCTTCGAGGGTTCCGCCTTCTTTTTCTTTTACATTTTGAACGTCTTTTCACTTCTAATTACATTCTGTAGGCCTACGTCTTTTCAATCTAAATTCCATTTTGGGAGTTTTTTCAATCAAAATTGCATTTTGCTCGTACTTGCAATCTAAATTGCATTTTGCACGTATTTTGATTTCCACTTGCATTTTGTGCGTATTTTGAATTTCAATTGCATTTTGTAAGTATTTTCAACCCCAGTTGCATTTTGCTGGCATTGTCAATCTAAATTGCATTTTCGCAAGTATGTTGAATCTTAATTGCATTTCGAGAGTATTTTGAATGTCAGTTGCATTTTTAAGTACTTTCAACCTAAATTGCATTTTGTAAGTATTTTGGATCTAAATTGCATTTTGTGAGTATTCTAAATCTAAAGTGCCTTTTTGTGAGTATTTTGAATCTTAATTCCATTTATTGCGTATTTTCCCTCAAAATTCCATTTTGTAAGTCATTTTCCATCTAAATTTACCTATTGTGAGTATTTTAAATCTAAATTGCATTTTGTAAGTATTTTTTCTCGCGGGCGCCGACATTTTGTGAGTGATTTGACTTGCAATTGCATTTTGTAAGTATTTTCAACTCAATCGCTTTTTGAAAGTATTTTCAATCTTGGGTGGCATTTTGAATCTAAATTGAATTATGTGAGTATTTTGAATTTCAATTACATTTTGTAAGTATATTCAACCTCAATTGCATTGTGTAAGTATGGTCAATCTTCATTGCATTTTGTAAGTCTTTTGAATCTACATTACATTTTATTGCTATTTGGAATCTAATTTATATTTTTAAGTATTTAGAATCAAAACTTCATTTTGTGCGTGTTTTCCGTCTAAATTCCACTTTGTCAGTCTATTTCCTTTAACTTGCTTGTCTTTTCTGAGTGCTTTCAGACTAAGTTACATTTCGCACTGTACCCGATATTTAATCGAGGCTATTGGCTACGCCAGCTGTAGTTGAGTTTTGTTGCTTAGAAGAAAAGATTGCGCTGAGATCGAGCCAGTGACGATGAGGGAAGATGACGTAGAAGACTATGGGAGAAGAATTCACTACCCCTCAAACGCACGGAATCACGGGAAAAGTACTGGATATTTATGGAGATTAATTGGAAATGACGTATTATTTAACCTCAGAAAAGAACGGAATTATATTGAATATTAATGTTAAGGTGGATAACTCCTTATTTGTGTGTAATGGCTACATAACAGAAGATATGGGCCGAGGCTAAATATCTGACGTCAGAGAACAAAGGTAGGGGCTACCCTCACACCAGCTGAGGGGTGGCGAGTCACGTGTTGAGCGAGGAGAGTTGTCGCAGCACAGTAAAACGAGGAATCAGTCTACTACATTCTGCTCTAGAGTCTATTACATTCTGATCTAGTAGCAAGTCGAAAGTATTACAGTATAAAATACAGTGCAGTGCACTAATTATCACCTGTCTGGCAGGTTCACGTCGTAAAGTTAGCATTGTGTAACTTTGGGAGCACGGCAGAGTCGAGCAGGCTGACCGGAGATTGTATCGCGATGGCTGTGAGCAGGTCGAAGGCGGCCGGTGATAGGCAACAGCATAGTTTTGAATAGTGGAGTTGCGTTAGCATGTGTTTCAAATAGCAACGCATTTACCAGCTCACAATCTACAGCAGAAATAAGCAGCATTTCATTGGGAATAACGAACATTATTGCAGCAGTATTCACAACGAATAGTCGCATACAACATGGGTACAATGAGGCTAGTGATTAACTTCGTGTTACACACAGATAGTGAAGCAGGAAATGTCATGTATTGGGCGACATTTTGTGACAGTTTGTGGTCACGTTGTGGAACATTGCAGTCGACATTTTCACGTTCATGATATTTGGACTTAGACTTTCAGCAGTCCAGATACTTATTGCATTTACAGTTCATACACTCTCAACTCTGATAACCAAATGGACTTGGAAGTTATTTTACCGATATTACGGCGTACAAAAATGATGTGTTTCAGCATCGCATATTTTAAGCGACCATGGGGCAGCTTACACATTGCTGCGTTATGCAAAATGGGACAATGGATTTCATGCACATTATACAGTAGTGAGGTGTTCACTAAATGAGTTTAGTTCATGGACAATTACGGAAATAATTACCACTTCGAACACAGATACAGGGTGTCTAGAAAACTAGCTTACATTCTGAAATATTTTTTTCTGTTAATGCAATTCAACCACAGTGGATGAGAACATTGTTAGCGAATGTCAATCGACAATTTTACATCGAACAGTGGCGTAACACATCCGAAAATAGAATGGGGTGCCCATTCGAACTGAACTTTGTGGGGATTATTGGACAATATCCGTGATGGATATCCTTTATTCTACCATGTGGGGCTAGGCGCATGAAGAAACGAGATGGCAGCGCAAAGTGACGGATTCGATTCTCATCTTGAAGAGTGACTACATCATGATGTGCGTTTGGACGGGGCCAAATGCATTTCCAGTGGCAAATACGACGATTTCGCCTATCTTTCGAGAAATCTGTTGCGTACAATTGGATTATCGCCGATCTTGGAATAAATTCTATTAAACATCTGGAATATGAAGGTATTGTGAGAGCTATGACATTACTGATATGATTTTCTAACATGACACTGGGCACACTTGTAGTATATCTTTAGGAATGTTTTTTTTTTACGACATGGTTTGATTAGTTTCTTACTTACTCTTGAGGAGTTTGCTAAAATATGGTGTTACCATATGAGATGGCAGACACATTTATCCGACTTTTTCGCTATTTATTGATTTAATTAGGCAGGATTTTGATCTTTATTTTTCTTGAAGTGATAGTATTTTTGATCATGGTGATTTTTATCGAGTATTTCGAAACTCGAGACCTGCAGTCGGATAGTTTAGATTTTTGTCAGCTTATTGCATGCTAGCGAGTATGTGAGAGTTATCAGCAGGGATTTTTTCTTTATTGGATTGTTTTTGAGATGTGGAATTTAATTCACTCTAGCGAATCAGTATCGCTTTTATGTGACAAGTAGAATATTGTTGATTCAAATTATGTACACTCACTCATTAGTCTACGCAGACGGGGCCTGTTACTTTAAGTAGCTGTGTGGTGTTGATCGCCTGACCTGTCAAAATAGGAATTTATCATCTTAGTCTACGAAGACGGGGCCTGTTACTTCAGTAGCTGTGTGGTGTTGAACGCCTTACCCGCCGCCTAGGAATACCATATTATCATCCGAGTGCAATTGTGATAGTAAGAGAATTGAACAATGATTTACCCGTCAAATATTAGTTGATCTTTGTTAAATAATTCAGAAATAAATGTCAGCAGGGTTACATTTTGTAATTCTTGTATTGCCAATCCAATAGTTTGTTGCATTACTCTTTTGAGAGTACAGTCATTTAATATTTAATATTTGATACTCTTTTGTGAGTGAGTTTATACCTTTGATAAGGATTTCAAGTAATTGAGTCTTTTAAGACGAGTTCTTTCTTATTAAGAATTTATTACAGGCAGATGATGAACAGATACTATGAATATGAGTTAATGTAACACGTTGGTGTTCTTTTTGAAGTAAATTTTGAGGATCTTAGCAGAGATTTTATACTCTGGATTAAAATAAATCTTGGATTGGATAACGATTACTTTGGTAATTTTCCTTATTGTTTAAGAAGTTGTCTGGACAGGATAATACTGACTACAATTCTTGTAGGTCATTTTCGTCAACCGTCTGAAACCAGTGGCTCATTTGTGGATCATTCTGTATGATGAGTTAAGGTATATTTTGGCCAAGTTTGTGAAGTTGCCAAAGAGAGGATTATAGTATTGCCAATGTGAGTTATTGATGCAGACATGAGGTCGTCGAACCCAGTCTAGTATATATTTGAAGTTCATGCTGTGTGCTGAATAATTGTGGTATAATGTGAAATAATAATGGTATTCAAATGTGAGATTTGACGAAGTGAATTTAAGTGATAAAGTTTTGGATGATGAGATCCAATGTGATTTAGTGAAGGCAACGTATTTTTTGTCATGGCAATCGAGAGTATTAAGGGTATAGCCTGGAACTGATGGATTTTTGGGGCAACGTCCAGTAACCGATCTTAAACATTATCTGGAAGTTTTATAATCCAAGATTCTCTAATAATAATAGTAATAATAATAATAATAATAATGATAATTTATGGAATTATTATCTGAAGTTTAAACATATTGATGATCTGACCTGATAATAAAATTGAATAATAATTAATTAAATAAATTGATGAATAGATGAATAAAATGATAATTAATTAAAAGAGCTGATAAAATAAAATTATATTAAATTTAAATAAGCTGATGATTATAGTAAATTTAAATAAGCTGATGACTATAAAAATAATTTAAATGAATGGATTGAAATAAATTAAATTAAATAAGATGTTGAAATTAAATCGAATTGAATGAGATGTTTTGCAGATGATTTAATGAGATGATGAATATAATAATTATTTGAATGATTTGATGATAAGGAAATTAATAATTCTAATTTGAATAGAACAGATAATTGAACGATAGCCGATGTGAGGATCAGGTAATAATTTTTCTATGGATGATGATGATGACGACAGACGATTAGAACAGAATTGTGATTCACAACCGAGTAGTTGTTAGAAATGGTGTAAATAACGTGTACAAATGTATTATTAATCTTAAGAGTGATTATTAGGATTCCAACGTTTGCAACAGTGACATTCAAGCCATTTATGAATGATTAAATATATGTTAGTGTTGATATAAAATTTGTTGTGTGATAGAAAGTTTACAATGTTGAAAGTTGAAAGTTTGAAATTCACGTGCTTGATGTTACCTTAAACAAAGATAGGTCTTAGGGCTAAAATAATGTCAGTGACGAAAAGACATCGTGCCACGGTGACCCTGAGAACACAAGAGAATTTTAACCATTTTTATTTTTGCACGTGAATATTTTCTTTTGAAGCAGTGCGGAGATGATATGATTTGAGAGAACATTAACATCCTAACTGTTATACTCTACCATACTCCTAGGCAGGAATTTATTTTGTTTCTGTCTGACCACTCAAGTTCAAATAAATTTTATTTTATTTTAAGTTGTGATCTCATGATGATGTGTTTCCCAATTCTTTCCTTTTTCATACTTAAGGCTTAGCCAGGAAGGATGTGGTTTGCTAGGTATTCAGTTGATGGCGCCCTTTTTATTTGATATTCTGATTAACTTTAAGCCCGTAACGACCCGGAGATATTTTATCTCGTGTTACCCTCTGCTTTTGTGATATTTCAACTGAATTTCCGACATATTCCTTATTTTTATTTTGTGTTTACTTCAACTCTACCTGTCCTGGGATGCCAGGTATGGGATACAATAGCAGTTGGGTCATTGCATGCCTCGGACGAACGGGTACAGTACGATTTTTCAGTCTACCTTGGATTTCGTTATGGTTTCTATTTCATTACCATTTTCGCTATCACCCAGACCATTAGGGGTCGATAACTTCGATGTTAGGCCCCTTAAAACGACAATTATCATCATCATCAACATCTGTTTACTAACCAGGCGTAATATCACACACAGTAGCGTCTTCGGTGGCGTAGTCGGTAGCATGCTGAACTGCTATGCCCAAGATAGCGGGTTCAAACCCGGCCGAAGTCGTCGGATTTTTTTAAGAGCGTTAAAAATCCTTCAGTATGCCTTCCTTCGGAGGGGAAGTAAAGCCGGCGGTCCCATGTCATAGATTTGTGGCATGTAAAAGATCCTTTCACAGACTAAACTTGTGTGAAGCAAAATTTGTTAGGTTAGATTTCGTCAGAACGCTCTATCAAAGTTCCAACGTTCACCACTAGGTATCATTGATATCAGGTGGCGAAAGTTGGAATTACCTGAAATTGAACGGAACTTGTAGCTCACCCTTTAGGGTGTCCGCTGGAAGCAGCTACAGACTCAGGCGAGCCGAACATGTCCTCGGACACTCCCGGCGCTAAAAGCCATACGATAAATAAATAATAAATAAAATCACACACAGTTATAAAGACACACTTGTCAGTCATAAAATGTACCCGTCTCTTCTCGTCTGTTCGTCTCAATAACTTTCATTATTATTTGACAAAGATGCCGTCGTAGGATTTTGCATTCAATTACTCACAACATTGTAAAGGGAATGAAATACTGAACAAAAGAAACAATACACCCAATGGTTTGAATTCAGTAAATGTTCAATATGCCCCCATCCAACTTCGATGCACAGTTCGCAGCGGTGTATTAGTGATATTTGGACTCTGTTCAGGATGTGTGGTGTGTTACGAATGACCTGGAGAACTGCCTGGATTCTTGTTATAAGTTCATCTTGTCTTTCTACGGGGTTTGCATACACTAATGTCCTCACGTAACCCCAAAAGAAAAAGTCCACGGGAGTTAAATCGGCCAAGCACGGAGGCCATTTAACAGGTCCACCACGGCCTACCCATCTTCTTGAATAATGAGCAATTAAGTGTCGCATGACACGGCAAGTAAACTGCGGTGGAGCACCATCATGACACAGCCACATTCACTGCTGAATGCCCAGGGGAACATCTTCCAATAAATCAGGCAGTGATTCTGCCAAGAAACGGTAGTATTCCTCACCATTCAGATGAGGCCCAATTAAATAGTCACTAACAATGCCGGTCCAAATATAACATTAAACCTATGCTGGAATAAGCGAACTACTGTCCTATGAGGGTTTTCATCCGCCCAAAAACGACGATTTCTGAAGTTTGCCACGCCTTCTGCCGTAAATGAAGTTTCATCCGTGAAAAGGAGCGATGACGAGAAGTGTGGAATATATCCATGGCTAATTAAGACACACCTTGCAAATGTTAGGCGTTGTTGGTAATCCAAAGGTGTTAGTTCTTGCACCGATTGATAGCGATAAGGGTACAATTGCTGGTCCTTCCTAACCCTCCACACTGTCATATGAAAAGCGCCAACATTCCTCGTGACATACATCGTATTTGTTGAAGGATTATCATTTATTTCTTCTAATGCAGCCTCTTCAAAATCTGGGGTCCGTACCGACGACGTCCTGCCAGCGTGGTCTAATCTCTGAATGAAGTCGCTGACTGCGAGTGGAGCGAGCAGGTCAGTGACGCTTGGATACCAGGTACAAGGTGCGACATTGCGCTCCTTTGCCTGGGATAATAGATTAAAGGGAGAGTGATTAATTCTTTATTTGTGCGTAATGGTTGAGTTGGCTTTGAATTTATCATTTTATGTATCTGGCGCGGGCTGCTGTCGGACAGAGCCCCGCCAGCTTCGCAATTGAGGTGTTTAGGGAGTTGAATTAATAATAATAATAATAGTAATGTGAATTGTTTGGTTTGAATTTTCGTAAATTGTTTGTTGCTGGTGAATAGCTAGTTGAAATAGACTAATCTTGTGTTACAGACAGTCTGGCTAGATGGTGTGCCTTAATTGGTTCGCTTTATTGTACTTCCGTGGCGACTTTACAGCAGTGGCCTCTTTCAGCTGCTGCTTCACGGTAATAGATTTTGAAAAATGAGAAATATATGCTTGTTAGACCGGGAGTGAATTCAATTGTGATACTGTTTTGATAAGCCCGCTATTGTTTTGCAAGATATGACTGGGTTGAATTTCGGTCTCTTCATCGATCCCACGACCCACAGGGCACCATTCCGAATAAGCCGGTCGTGACCGACCTTCCGGGCAGTCACCCCGCACGGCTGCAGGATGGATAAAACTATGTAGTGATGTGTAATTGTTAATTTAGTGTGCCGCTGTAGCGCGGAGTTTGAAATAGGATATGGGCTGCGCTGATTGGCCGCTCAGATCTGAGGCAGCCAATAGGCGTCCGATTGGTCTGTATGTGGTTGAAAATCTCTTCCGAGATGATTTGGCTGATGACATGCCTATTTGTTAATGATTGGCTGATGCTATGCCTATTTGCAGTTAAAAAACGGCCCTTTGGGTGGTAAGAAAGGGATTTGATTAATTATATGGCGTTGCTAGTAGTCATTTTTGTAACGTAGTTCGTAGCGTGGTAATTGAATTCTTTTCTGATTGATTGTTGATTTAATTATTTAATCAATTGATTGATTGATTTTTCCTGTAGGGCGCGGCATGTCCCTCCATAACAGTGATGCACCTGAGGTAGACATACCCCGTCCCAGAGGGCGGATGAGGGCTTTAATCGTCATTGTTTTGTAGAATGTCTTGTATTAAAAATATGAATTTAGGTCTTTGTTTCCTAGTGTCAAGTCTGTCGGGTTCATAAGCTCCCAGTGTGTTTACAAAAGGGTTAGGATGTAGCTGAGTTGTGTTACAATATTTTCTAGTCAGTTTGGTCATGTATTCTAGTAAATATGGAGTGTTAGTTCTGATATGTAGGTCGCGAAAGAGAGTGTCTCGAGGGGCTTTTAGGGCCATCCTGAGCATTGTATTTTGGATTTTTTGGAGTTTACTTATGTTGGTAATGGACATAAAGCCAATTTCTGGTATGGCGTATGTCATGACTGGCCTAATGAGAGTTGTGTAAGTTAATTTAACGTTTTTTTTTTTTTTTTTTTTTGAGGAGAGTATGGATCTGGGGTTATACATAGGATAAAGAAGTTTGATGTTTCTTTTGGCTTTGGCAATAGTGTTGTTGATGTGTGTCTGTAGATTTAATCGTTTGTCCAGTGTGATCCCTAGGTACTTGATTTCTGGGGCCCACTGGATATTTTTGTTGAATAATCGGATGTGTTGTTGTGGCTGAACGTATTTATGTGTAATATGGATAGTTTTAGTTTTGTTTATGTTAATTTGATTTTGTTTCTAATGAGCCAAGTTTGTAGTTCGTTAACGTGTTCTTGAAGGTGTCTGATAGCAATAGCTGAGTTTCTGGATTTAGCTAAAATTGCTGTGTCGTCGGCGAAGACATGGGTGGTTGTAAAATCCGATAATGGGATATCATTTATTGCCACGAGGAACAAATGAGGTCCAATTATACTGCCCTGAGCTACGCCGGTTTGAATGTTTCTGTAGGATGAGTTTACATTCTTGACTGAGGTGTAGAATTGTCTGTTAGAGAGGTATTGTTGTATGAGAGTAATGTAGGTATGATGGATGTTTAATTTGATTAATTTATTTATGATAGATGGGTGGTGTACCCTGTCAAAGGCCTGCTGAATATCTAAGAACAGGGCAACCGTTTGTTGATTGTGTTGGTAGCCGTGTGTGATGTATTCCGTAACTCGTAGTAATTGTTGTGTAGTAGGATGTTGAGTTCGGAAGCCAAATGGTTGTGGAATAAGTGAGTCGTTAATGTGAGGTTTTATTCTTGCGAGTAGTATTTTTCGAACAATTTAGATAAATGACTGAGAAGACTGATCGGTCGGTAGCTACTGGGTTTCCGTGGATTTTTCCCCCGCTTAGGAAAGCAAATTATTTTCGCTACCTTCCAGTCTGTTGGGAAATGTCTTAATATTAATATGGCGATAAATATGTGGAGTAAAAGAGTGAGGGTAGAGGTGTTGAACTTTTTGATTATTGTGTTGGTAATTCCATCTTTGCCAGGGGCCTTGTTATTGCTTAACAATTTAATGTTAGCCAGTAATTCTGGCAGTGAAATCAGTGGAATATCCGTGCCGGCTGGTAGGAGTAAAAATTGATTGTTTTCATTGAGGACCGATGTGTCATAATTAATGTCTTGAAGGTGAGTGTTTGGTTTAAATTGTTCCTGTAAAGAGTCGGCCATAAGTTCAGTTTTTCCTTGATTGTCAGTTATAAGTCGATTATTGTCGTCTTCGAGAGGAGGAACAGGTCGATTGTTTTTAGTAAATATTTTTGTCATATTCCAGAGTGCTTTAGGGTCGTGGTTTTGATGAATACTTTGTAATTTGTCTTCCCAGGCGTTGTTCCAATGAAGTATTAATTGCCTGCGCACTTTAGAGTGAAGTCTATTGTAGTTAATTTTGTTTAGTAAAGATTGTGTTCTTTGATATAATTTTCTGGCGCGGTTTTTGTCTTAAATTAGATTTAGTAATTCTTCTGGTAATGTCTGAGTTGATTGAATTAACTTTGGTTTGTAGCTGGCTCGAGCCGCTGTAATTATAGTGTTATTAAACTGACGAATGGATTGTTCTAGTTCGTATGTGGTTTTAATAGGCGGAAGTGTTTCAGGAATAAGTACATTTTGTTGTAATTCGAATTATTTAGGGTCTACTCTTTAATCATTAATAATCTTGTGAGTGTTAAAGTAGTTGATGTCTGCTCCTGTTTTAATAATGACTGGTACGTGATTTGAGTCAAGTTTAGTGAGCGTTTCTGTCGTTATGTTAAATGGAATGTCTTTAGCTAGTAGTATGTCGTTCGTGTCTGAATAAATTATACCGTTGCGTTTGTAAAAGAAGGTAGGTGTGTCTGGGGCGTGAATGATGTAGCTGTCTTTCGTATAATGTCGGAATAACCGCTTACCGTTTATGTGGTGGATTGAAGAACGAAGCTCCCTCCTTCACGCAGTCGCCTGTCAATTGACACGAAGGTTGAATGATGAGATTGGCGCCAATTGGGGTGTCGGACGCTATAAATCCGTGTGGCATCTCTCCCGTTGTCATTTGCTGCTCCATAAGCTAGGTGAATATCACCCATTTCTTCGTTAGTGTACCGAAACGGAGCCAATTTCACCAATTTATGCCGCAAAGGTAGCAGCCAATGTCTGTAGAACAAACTGTACAGTGCCCATTGGGGACAGTCGCACCAGCATATCTCTGTCTCATCCCTTCCCTTGCCTGAAGTACAGCAGTGGCCAGAAGCTTGCACTCTGGCTCAGCAAATACGGCGAGCTTGTCAATTTGAATAGCTCGCCCAGAAGTAACAAATTGACCTCATTTTCTCGAAGTGAATAATTTTCTCAGCCAATCCGATTGCGGCATCGTCTTTTACATAAGAAGCAGAACGGCCCTGATTTTTTGTCGGAATAATTAAGATACACCATCTATATTCGCGATTGTCAGCAAGATAAATGGTTGACCTGTAATGTATTATTGGAAGCTGATATTATAGTCACATTTATCCAGTCAAATATGTAAATGTGTAGTAGTTTTGCATATTTTGTGAGCGTTTCTTCACATGAAAGAATGTTTTAATAAATAGTAAATCCTTTATTATGATTATCTCGCGTTGAACAATTCGTGTGAATCGATAGTTGTTGTACATTATCGATTTGCGGAACTATTGAAGTGTAAATAACCGAGACACGTGGATTTGACAAATTGTCAGGATTAAGAAAAGGGGTGTTAGCCGTAAACTTTACAATATTTCCCCTCTCACAAACTGGCATATTGCCAGATAGAAGTGTCGCAACATGTTGACAATATTATGTCAAATTGTCACAATTATCGGACCTGTCGAGATTGATGAAATAGAGCCCTGGTATACATGTATTGTGTGGACGTGATCGAATGCAGTTCTTCACATCGCGATGCTTGGGTTTTAACGTAATCTAATCTTCCATTCAATGGGTTATGTTTTGAAATTAATTAGCGCGATGGTGATGGAATTTTCCGTTAACTAACCACTTACTGAATTAGCAAAATGGCAAACAGTTCAGTTAGCCACAGCAGAGTCAACGACACGGCCGCGGCATTTTCCACTCCCATCTCCTTTATAAAATACACCACTAGTCAGTTGCCAATTAGCTAGTATTTACGTGCGAGTGAAACTAATATAGTGTCATGTTGTAAAGTGCAATTAAGTTGTGAATCTGAGTAAATGTATTTTAGGAAACTTCTTCTTCTCTCCATCATGATTAATCCCACTTATGTGGGGTCGCTGATGCGGATATTCCTCCTCCACGTTGTTCTATCCCGGACCATTTCCTCCGCAAGCCCCCGTTGTTTCATGCTTTCTTGAATGCTGGTACCTTCTTGTCGCACAGTACACTTGATGTTTTGCTCCAGTTGAACCATCCCGACCGTATCCTGCTCTTTATTTCCTCCTCCAGTCTACCATCTTGTTGGATAACTGCTCCCAAGATATCGGAACGAACTAGCTGTTGGGATCTCCACTCCAGCAATTTTAAACCTGTTTCAGCACCCATCAGGAAACTGTAGTTGATTAATGTCTAAACTATGCCAACGGAAGGAAAGGACAAGTCGATTCGCGAAACTGGACTTAACTTTATAATACCAACATGTACTACGGCATGTTAAGTTTGGTTTATATGTTCTTATTTTAAAAAGGGTGTTTTACATTTAGCTACAAAATGAAACTCACTCATAACTTTGTGGCATTAATAGGTCTACAACTACAAATATATTTTTGAGTTTTCCCTGAATAATAATGTCTTAACAACGCTTAATTGATGAATAGTGTGGAAATGGGTGCGATTCATTTTGAAGCTAATGTTTAGCACCCGCATTAAAAACAGGAAACCCCTATACATTCCTTTAGACATTTCAACAGTTTCCTTATCGACGTTCAAATCAACATAAAATACCGAAGAGTTTTAATTCATTTATTTCCACCTAATAACAATAAAAATAATTTAATAACATTAATTATTTAGACAAGTTTCGGCCACATTATGGCCTCCTCAGTATTTATTTTTTTTTGGAAAGAAAAGAGAACAAATATAATTGCGGAAAATGCCATTGTTATACAGGGTGATTTATTCCACCGTGTACAAACTCTAGGGATTGATCAAGGAGAGGATACAGAACAGAAAATGTCTAATGAACGTATGTCCGGAAATGTCTGGTTTGTTTGTTAGCGACCATATATTCGATCATCCATTGTTACAGAATCAATCTCAGCCTGGATAATTGACGACCGTGTTTTGGGACCGGTCTTCCCTCCACGTCGCCTAACTGGCCGCAATTATCAGCGTTTCTTACGGTTGACATTGGCTCCCTTGCTGGAAGTCGTACCATTGATGATCCACAGGGTTATATGGCTGCTTCATGATGGTGGTCCAGCCCACTTCGCCGTTAACGTTACATCTATGGTAAACACAGATAAATACCCCTATTTTGGTTCGCACCACTAGTTGTTCTTCGTCGCTCATAAGTATGTCGAAAGATGATAACTTCGTTTTAATTAGTCATGTAAGTCCCCCCAGACTACTTTTTTTCGCCAGTGCATGGATGTTGCAGAAGCCTTTCACTTCAAACCTTGAATACTCAGTGATGAATGTCTCTGTTAGAATGCAACCGTCGAAATCGCTGAAAATGTCTCTCGAGAGGCCACACATGACCCCCTCAAGTGCTTCCACGTTCCAGTTCAGGATTTTTACTCTACTTTACATTCTTAAATATCTTCCTGTGTTACTCCACAAAGATCGTCCATTCTTCATTAGGTTTTATGGCGTTCTCTTCTTCTCAGATCTCAGCCGTAATGTTATCTGCATCTTCATCTGTTTCGAGAGTAGGTGTCGCTTGTTCGGTAATCCTCGTATTATAACTTTGCTCTTCTCGATACATGTCCTGTCGGTCTCGGCGCCCGTCCCTGGATTCTAGTTTCGGCTACATCCCACTTAGTGGAGCGATACGTCCTGCTTGATGTATAGGTGTTCGTGACTGCTGTTGGTCTCATACCCTGCGTTCTTCTCCACAGTGTTGCGACTTACGTTTGGTATGGCAATGTCTTGTATTCTATTGCTTTCGCGGTTTAACGCTTCTTCATACTTTATCCATGGCCTCTAACATACTGATGGTTGTTGCGTTGCGCATTATATTTCTTTATTTCTTTCTTTATCGTTTAGGCCTACTTAGGACCACGGGGCTCGTATCTACCCTTCGGTAAAGTAGTTGATTTCTTCTTCTTCTTCATCTTCTTCTTCCAATAGTCCCTCATTTTCTGACTATGAGTCAGTCTTCTTTCTTCTGTCCACTTAGCTCCTGTAGTCTTCTTACTTGTAAGGGACGTTGGGAAAACGCCCTGTTGGATGACCTGACGGAACATCAGACGGTCACGAGTTTGTTCCAGTGGGATATCTAGTTGTTCCATATCTGACTTAACTGACGCAATCCATTTGTTCTTAGAAGCCTTGCCTCTTCTTGTTACTGTGAATATCCTTTTGCTGAGACTTTCAGAATCCAGACGTGCCAAGTGTCCATAAAAGGTCAGGCGTCTTTCCCTTATAGACGTGAGGATGTCCTCCTGGTGTTCATACAATTCAACATTATGACGGATTCTGTAAATGCCTCCTTCCTCTCTAATTGGACCTAATATCCTCCTCAGGATCTTCCTCTCTTTTAACTCCAATTTTCTGAGTGGACCCTTTCTGGTCATTACAAGGCACTCAGAAGCATACAGAACAGATGGCTTGACGACGGAGTTATAGTGTCTGAGTTTGAGGTTCTTGGAGAGGCACTTAGATGAATAGATACTACGACAGGAATGATAAGCCCTCTCAAACTTGGTACATCTGGCATCTATGGCTAGGTTCTCGCTATGATTCGCAGAAATCCATTCTCCCAAGTACTTAACTGTAGTTACCTTTCTCATGGTAGTGTCTGTGAGGGAATATTAGAAGGGGCCTCTTGGATATTGGTCATAAATTCAGTCTTCCGGATGTTGATCTCCAAACCAGTCTTAACTGCTACACTCTGTAGGTTGTAGGTAGTCTCCTCTATGTTATTTGCCAGTAGAATGAGGTCGTTAAAATCATCTCTCGATGACATTATTTATGATCCTCTCCTCCAATCCATTGTCAGTGCCTAGTTTAGGACCAATATATGGCATCTGGTTGTTGTTCTCATCTGGTCCACTAGATGTCAGCATTCTCTGACTGTAACGTGCTACAGTATGGTAAGCTTCAACAGAAGACAACTTGTCTTCATTCCCTTCTGGGTCAGTAGTCAGCATTTTCTGACAGTCACTTGCAACTGTATGGCAAGGGTCAACAGTAGACAACTTGTCTATATTCTCTTCTGGTCCACAAGATGACCGCAATCTCTGGTTTCTGCAGCATCTTTGCTCCACAGGCTCAAGATCATTGTTTTCCTCCACTCCTGTCCCGGTGATGGGTTTTTCTTGATTGTCATTTCGTTTGCACTTCCATACGTGTGCCGTTCTCCATTATGTTTCTCTCTGACCGTTGTAGTTATGGATCTACCAGTTGGTAATGTTGTATGTCTTGTCGACATTCTGCGTTGTATCTATTTTGGTCGTCATATTTCGTACTAAACTTTGATTAACTATCTGCTCTATTTGTACACTTAATTTTCTTGATGAAAAGTCCATTAAATGTTGCATTTTCGTTATGTCATCTCTTTAAATAGTTTTGTAAATGGTATTTTGTGTTGCGTATGCAACGTCAACTACATTGAGTCAGTTGGCTTTTGCACCAGAGGCATTTGACCACCAGATGTAGGTGGCTGTTGACTGTCGCCGACCAACAATAAAGTTCCTGTTGTCACTAGTATGTTCCTGCGTGGATTTGACAGATGGCCTCGCTTGTCCCGTAGCAGAGCTGTCTTCTCCTTGCATGTCCCCTGTTTGGTTTTCCCTAACTTCGTTTTGATGACTTACAGTTTTAGTACGCTTATCGTAGAATACGGTTTTCCTGTCTACAAAACAGCTTCTGATAATACTTACAGCATGCTGAATGTCGTCTTTAATCTCCTTCTTGAGATAACCTCCTACGTCAGCGATAAACTCTTAACTTTTCAGAGCACAATCGAGTCACACATTGATCTCCTCCACCATCTTGTCTCATTATAACAGAATTTATACCTCTATGATACATAATTAATATATTTAATTTAACAACATGCAATGCACCAAGTCTTTGTATAACCCATGTTTCCTAGATAATGAACATTGATATGTTCCTGTGCTTAAACAAATTTGCCCATTTCCGAGCCTTACACATTAATAAGCTCATATAGCCCACAACGCATAAATTGCTATCGAAATGAAACAAGACAAAACACATTAGACACCGGCTTTCCAAGTTTGATTAAAGTAGTTTTGCTCGAGTCTTCACCCCATTGTAGTTTTGATTGCGGTGAGGGTTAAATACTCGTAGTGTCGATATTACTTTACAGAACTTGTATTATCACATTACTAAAGAATGTAATTATCAAAAAAGTACAACAAGCAGTTCCAACTCTGCCGCCCTGGGATTCAAAAATTGCATTATCTCTATTCTACATTAATTGACATCACATTACCTGACGTCGTTACTTAAGAATAATTATTGATTTACTGCATAATTAAATGTTGTGGGGTTTGAAGCCATTTTTCAGTGTTGCCTTAGTAAACAAAAATTTGGTGCTTTTCAGTCGGTCAACACGAATGTACCCAAAAGAGCTGGGTTATGCCCTAATGCTGAAAAAAATTACATGAGATTAAAAATTAATAATAATGTACAGCCTTAGGTTTGGGTGTCCAAAACGTGCGGTAAAACTCAATCCGAAACATTTCATGTTGAATAATACTAGTTCCAGCTTGCTCTTCCTTTATCTGTGCAATTTATCCAAAGAAATGTGCAGGTTTTGTTAGTAATGGGACCGCCTCTCCCGTCGAGGAATCCGCCGATCACCACTGCCGTATGCACTATGTAATATTATGTTATTTGAAATGCATACAAATGTCCATAGCGAGGTATATAATTATTGAACGCCCGTAGGCTCCCCATCAAGTTCAATTTCAAGTAGTTCCAATATTAGACATCAGAGATGCGACTATCACTGATACCTAACGACGATCGTTGGAACCTGATAGAGCGTTTCTAACGAAGTAACCAACAAATTTTGCTACAAATTACCAACTGCCGAGGTAGGAGCCCGTATTTATGTATTTACGTAACGTTTTATTTATAATTGTATGGTTTGGTGAGCATAATCCTTTTACTTCAGGTGAGGATAGATTTTAGTTGTTTAATTTAGTCACGTTGTTTCTCTTTGGGTTCTTATTAATTTGAAACTTGATTTGGTCAGTTTTGTTCAAATGTTGCTCGCTTACCATTAATGTAAATTCCCAACAATAACTTATTAATTTGCTTTTCCTTAAGAAAAAA
The DNA here is from genome assembly GCA_946902985.2 of Meconema thalassinum. Classification (NCBI taxonomy): domain Eukaryota; kingdom Metazoa; phylum Arthropoda; class Insecta; order Orthoptera; family Tettigoniidae; genus Meconema; species Meconema thalassinum. Next base: position 153,931,624 of record OX336397.1, read on the forward strand.
CTAGTTTGTTTGTTTCTCATCATCACCATTTACAGATTTTGAACTTTTATATATAAATATGAATGATTCCAGATAGATTTGTCTCGTCTACGTTCAGCCGATTATGATGAATATTTTGTGAGTTGTTGTGCACACTCACGCGATAATTTCTGAGTTATTAAATCCATTTTACAGTAGGTGGCACACGGGTGGTATAAACAATTAGGTGATGGGGCTTGAATCATTTCAAAATAAATCCGTATGCGTTCATTCCATTGCGATGAAACTTTGGTGAATTTAACACACTCGTGCAAAGGTTTCTGAATTAGTAAATCCTTTTTACAACAGGTTGCGCGTGACTCGTTTCAACAAATGTGGCCAGCTTACGCACCGGAAAAATTTCTGATTGCTTTATGTACGCATCAGACAGAAAATCATTGTGTAACTATTTGCACTTACAGAGACAAAATTACGACACAAAATAATCTATCTCTTTGATAGGCATCGCAACGCACGGAAAACAAATCTCTTCTGTATATCTCATGAGACCGATTACCTGAAACGATCGTTCTAGAACGTTCCATAGCTTCTTGTGAGCAGGACAGATTTTATGGTTTCCATCAGACTGCTGATTGTGCAATAATAATAAGTTTATGGAACACAATGTGTACATATGTTAATACAATGGTAATCGTTAGTTACGATCGTCAAAGAGTGAGTCCTTGACTGGCAAGTGAGTATGTGATATTGTCCACAAAACTGCCCACAGAGAATGCAAGTACATAATTCCGACGCCAGATGGTGTCCTCATTGCCCACAAATCTTGTGATGGAATCCATGTGCCGCTGCTCTCGTGTATACATGTCGTAACTCAAAGATTGGCTTCTTCCATTCTCCTGTGTTCATTGCAAGACTCAGAAAGTAATTCACGTCTATGTTAGCTGCTTTTTCTTCCCTGACTCTGATATGTTCCTCAAAAGCCGGTGTGACTTGAAGGCAATGGCTCTGACTTATATATTTCACAATGAAGTCTGCGTCCGCCAGTTAATATATAATCCTCGATCTGGTTGATTTGGGTACTTGGAGGGCTCTCTTGAGGAAGAATACTTTTACTGCCTCTAGTCCCCTCAAATTCGCAGCTGTTAGGTGCACCCATACTTTGCTGATCGCATAGCACGCAATTGAAGCTATTTTGATGCGGAACAGTCGTAGTGCTGGGCCTAAAGAGAGTGTCTGGAGTTGCTTTAATAACTTTCTTACGATACAGCATCACGGCACCTTACACGGATACCAACGTGAAATAAAGATCTCTGTCTTAGGTTGGGAACAATAACCCTACGTAAAGATAGGTACATAATCATATCAGGTAGTGTCCTTATTGATCATGAAATTAAAGATAATACCAAATTGTATTAAATTTTACCACCTTGATCAATAATTATGATAAATATGAAATTAATTAAATAATTAGTACTGGTTTCGACCACATTGTGGCCTTCTTCAGCTTTCTGTAGATCTTAACACATAAACCCAAATGCGAGCAGGTAATACAGTTTGATCGAAATGTTCTAGAACATATTGGAAATAAGGAGTAATATTGTCAAATTAAAAAAAAATAGTCTAAGCTTGACCATAAAATTCTGTTGTCATAAATAATTTACTAACACTATTTATGGTGTGACAATAACCAAGGTAAATGTCTCATCAAATAAAATAAAATCTATAAAATCAGATCAGTTACAAATAGTGAAGTGAATTTCAACTTTGTACTAATAATTATAATCTTATTAAAAATTACAGAAAAGGAATGTTTCGATGAGTAAATTTCGAATATGTTAAAGTAATGTAGGTATAGGTAATTGGCAGTATGGAGATCGTTAGGAAATAATCGAATATACATACAGAAATGCCTTGAATGCGTAACGATTCCTTGAGATGAATGAAAGTATGTTTAGATGAACATTCTGGCTGTAGGTTGACAGGTAAGTATGTCTTCATCAAGACATGAGGTAAAAAGCATGTTCTCCTACGTAATGCAATCTCCCGTTGACTTAACATCTTGAATTAAATAGGCTGTTGTGCTTGTCGAATAAATCAAGATTCATTTTAGAAACAGAGAAAATGAAAACTAAATTCCATCATTGTCGATTAACAAGGAGAAAGAAATGAATAGATGTAAGCAAATTGTAACTTACATCTGACGAGCGGTAAATGTTTCTTGAGATGTTCCTAAAAATGCCTTTTCTTGTGAAATGGTATGGCTATAACCTATAATGTACCAACTGAGGAGGCTTTGCACCAAGATTATATACATTGGATGGTATCACCTATTATGTTTGTTCTTCGATCGGATAATATGTATTATAAATATGTACTGAAATTAAGATATAATAGAGAATTTACATTGGATATTAATAAAGATTTCTTGGTTCAAAGAATATTTGTTGCTATGATACAGTGAGTGAAGCCAGGATCCATATAAATCTAATTGATTCTAGGAGGCCAAGTAATATCCATCTCTCCGGGTCAACGGACAAGCATGCTGCATTAAAAAGGAACCGCCAAGTAACATCCTCGGCAATATTGGACCATCGAGTGGGCACTCGTCCACGGCCTCTCTTTTCTGTGATATTTTCAAGGATAATCAGTTTTCCTGAACTTTCCTTCCCACGCGCACTACGTGTCCAAAGAATCTGGTAATTCTTTGTTTACATACGGATGATAACATACATCTCAAATAGAGCTCTTAATAATAATAAACTCTTTGGTGCAAAATGACATTTAAGGTATGCGCAACATCCTTCGCCAGCAACACATTTCAAAAGAATCATCGTTTTACGGTCGAGTACCTTTGAGTGTTCATGTCTCAGTTCCATACAGAAATACTAAACTAGATACTAGCTGGCCATAACGGGATAAAGCGATCTTTCCATAAATGGGACAATATATTGTCATTATATTCTTGGTCATGGCAGTTCTCTTTATAAATCCGGTAGCACAGCTGATTGAAACAGAAATAACTGAACCAAGGAGCAGCATTTCTGAAACAACAAGAATATCTTGAAGGTATTTCGTTTGGTTCATTTCCCAGCCCTATCAATGTCAATTATGACTTTATTGATATTAATCTGCGGACCCATAGCTGAATTCACGATTTTTACACGAGTAAGGATATCGGTCATGCCCTTCTCATTAATAGCTATGAGTGAAGATATCAGCTGCATAACGAAGGTAGGATATTTTATTACCTCCAACAGGAAAACCATCATCCCATCCGTCTCTTATGATCTATTCTCTATAGCTATTAAAGAGCACCAGAGACAGTATACAACTTCGACGGACATCTTTCTGATCTCAAGATGTTCAGACAGTTTACCATTTATTCTACCTATTGTCACACAGAATTCGTATTAGCGAAACCGCATGTGCAGGAATTCCCATTTCCAACAGTACTTTCTTCATCTTATCGTATTGAACACTGACAAAGGCATTGCTATAATGTAGAAAGCAGATAATGACAGGAAGCTGAAATTCTCTGCTTTCTTCAATCAGCTGACGGATGTTTATCTGCTCCCAGTTACCTATACCTCGGACTAATAATAGCTTGTCTATGGGGATCAGAAATGCAAGGATAGCTAGGAGAATCTGTTTCTATAAGTACAGCATGTTCTTACTTGCATGTGAAATGAGCGCCTCGGTCCTGTTTTATCACACTACAGTACATTGTGGAGCCCAAAGGAACAAACAACCATACAGTCCAACTAAATGGCCATATTACAGTTCTCCAGATTTTGTTGCCTGTCTGTTTCAGATGCTCGGCTGTAATGCCATCTGGTGCTCGCACCCTATGGTCTATGCAACCATAACGATGTAATTGGCCTTTCCGTATCTAGAGGTAGAATGTTTAGTTCCATTTCAAATTCATGCCGCAGGAATGCCCTTGCATGTAGTGTTTCATCATCGTAGAGATCTTTACAGTTTTCTTTTTATGTATTTAATACATTGGTGAAGTCGTGAATTCTACCATCATCAGCATCTTCATTTGTCCATGCTCTGGGTTTAAATTTGTTTGCCAACAATCTTACTTTGTGGTAAAGATCACGCGTTTCATTGAAATGGCTCTGAGCGTCGATTACTGCATAAATATTAGTTTTGTATTTATGTGTATGATGATGATGATGATGATAATTGTTGTTTTAAGGGACCTAACATCTAGGTTATCGGCCCCTAATGGTCTGGGTGATAGCAAAAATTACAATGAGATGGAAACCAGTACGAAAATTAAGTGAGACGAAAAATACTTACAAAAAGGAACTCAGATTGAAACTACTCACAAAATTGAGAGCGGTAATACTTACAAAAGAGAATTTAGAACGAAAATACTCACAAAAGGAATTGATAGAAAAATACGCACAGAATGAAAGTTAGGTTCAAAACACGTACAAAATGCAATGTATAGTCGAAATACTTACAAAATGCAAATGAGATTGAAAATACGTACAAAATGCAATTGAGGTTCAAAATACTTAAAAAATGCAATTGAAAGTGAAAATACACAATGCATTCAGATTGGAAAACACCCATTTCAGATCCAAAATACTCACAAAGTGCAATTGAAATTCAAAATACTTACAAAATGCAATTAAAATTGAAAACGCTTACAAAATGTACGGTAGATTCAAACTACTCATTTGGATGGACAATACTTACAAAATGCAATATAGATTGAAAATACTTAAAAATGTAATTTAGATTCAAAATACACACAAAATGCAATTAAGAATCAAAATACTTGCAAAATGCCCACCATCCAAATGCAATTTAGATTGAAAATATTTGCAAAAAGCGGTTTACGTTGAAAATACTTACAAAATGCAATTGAAATTCAAAATACTCACAAAAGTCCCATCCCCTATATTGAAAGACTTACTAAAAAGCAATTTAGATTGTCAATCCTTACAAAATGCAATTCAGGTTGAAATCACTCGCAAAATGCAATTTAGATCGAAAAGTCTCACAAAATGCAACGTAGATTGAAAATGCCTACAAAATGTAGTGTAAATGCAAAAAATCGCTAAAGGGAATTTAGATACACGGGGATCCAATTAACAAAAACAGTGCGAGAATCTTCAAGAGAAAAGGAAATATAATGCAAAGAAAACAAGAGGTCTGACCCCTCGAAGAAGGAGGGATCAAGAAAGATGAGACAAGAGCCAATAATGACGGGAAAGTGAAAGACTCCCTAGGCCTCAGATACCCTCATACCATCGGGGTCGGAAAACAACACGAGTTGACCAAGGAAGGTCGACAGGAAAGAAGACGGAGAGGAGCCCGGCACAAGTAAGTGGAAGCAATGCCGGACTCAGATGGGGACCCGTGGTCGCCAACCCACGTCCCACGAGATGTGAGCCCCTGGGGGGGGGGTAGTTATGTTTATCTCGACAGCAATTCTGCAGAATTTCACGGCAGATCCCCCAATCTGTATCCACTGTTTTATTGGCTGCCATGGGTGAACACTGATCCAGGATATATGACGAATCAATTCTGTGGAAGAAAAGTTATTCTCGATTGCTGTTATATTGTTTATGAGTGCTTCCTACGAGAACTCTACATTAGTAGGAAGATCTTTCCTACAACACATACTTTAAATCCTTTCTTGTGGTGGGGAATCACTACGCCTTCGAAATTGCAATCTCTAGATCACCGATGACGCAAGTTTAATTTTCAAGAATTTAAGTAACCAAATTAAAATAATTTGCAAGAACATGGATACATATTTGACGATAGTGACATACACGTATTCTATAATCAGTACTCCGACAAATATTTGATCACAATACATGAATGTGAGTTCAGCGCGCAACAGTTAGCAATTCAGAAAGACTTAAAATATACCAAGAAACATCGAAAAGTAAGAGACTTTAATTCAATTTGTAAAAGGTGTGATACGAACTGAAAAATGAACTGCACAACGGAAGTATATATTTTTGGTGTTTTCAGCTCAAGATTTAAATTTCTCGACACCCTTCTAATATTATGACATCATTTTCACTACACCTTGATCAACGAACTCCATTTTAAAAACAGCACACGACTAATGAGACCTCTTCATTCTGACGGTGGCATTGGCCACCCATGAATCTTTTCACTGTTCCAGAGCGACGTGAGTAGAGCGGTTATGGAACACAGAGGCCAGGAGCTACTGCGGAAATTACTCATTCAGTTTACCCCGTTCGCTATTTTCGCTCCAGTTTCTATCCTGTGTTCTCGAGTTCGGGGAGGTTTCTCTTTGTACAGGGCTAATTGGCCGGCCGCGTTGTGTTAGGGTAGCACGCCTGCCTCTCAACCGGAGGCCCCAGGTTCGAATCCCGACTCCGTCAGGGATTTTGAAACTGACGTGAGGGTTGGAACGGGGTGCACTCAGCCTTGTGAGGACAATTGAGTAGCTGACAGTGAGGCAGCGCCTCGATCACAAAAACCAAGATTAACGGCCGAGGGGACCCGATGCGCTGATCACGCGTCACCCCAATATCTGCAGGCCAAATGGATGGACAGCGGTCGCTTGGTCGGCCTAGGCCCATCATGGGCTGTATAGTGCCAGGTGTTCACTTCTTTGACAGGGCTAATTACTGGCAATCCAGATATTCCATTCGATGTTACTGGGAGGTAAGGTCCGTACGACTGAAATTGATGAATTCAGACTGGCTTTAAACCCGCGATACACCGTAAACTCCGTTAAAAACACGCTAGTTCAAGTCGCGAATTGATTCTCAGCATTTGGAACGAGCACCGAGTTATAACACACACGAATGAGGGCACAGTATTTGGGAATGGGGCGATATGCGATGATACCACGATCTCCACCGCTTTCTAAAGAGGGTAGAGTGTTGAAGAACACCTACAAAACGCATTTAATAACGTCGAACCCTGTTTCGAGAAATGTCGTAGCCCCGATATTTACTAGGAAACAAAAATTCACGGGAGTGGAGGGCATCACCATTCCCGGTACAGTAATCAGATGGCAGTCAGCGAATAAGTACCTGTGAACCAAGCTAATACAGGAGATGATTTTACCAAAGAAATGACCCAAAGCGCCAAAGAAGCAAAAACCTATCTCGCAAAGCTCTGGCCTCTACTGAGGACTCGGAGCTACCCCGATGTCTTCAACAAGCTCCTCGCATACAGCATCATTGTGCGACCTGTCATGGAATATGCCAGCCCTGTGCGGGGGAACAAATTTCAGGCTGTTGAGAACCATACACAACGCACAATGTCAGGCTCACAATGGTGCTTAAGAAACGTTCAGCTATATACTGATCATCAGCTCCGCACTATTATAAATGGAAACCTATATCAAAAGTTTTATGAACACCAACACCTTCATTAAAGAGTTGGGTGATTATAGAACCGCAGAATGTCCATGCAAACGACCCCGAATACTTATAGAACCACGCTCTTTCACTTAATATACCTCTCTACTTTTCCTAACACGCTTCTCTTAAGAAGTTTACGTTTCACTTTTCACCTTCTGTTATTTTTCAGGGCCTTGAGGACCAGGCTACATTCTAGCCAACTATATAATTCAAGATAATCACCCAAAAACTTAAACTCAATGCTGTCAGGTCCAAACCGCTTCAGAGATACAGCACTTAACCCTTCGGGCTGACAGGCTGTAATAGTTTCGAACGAAAATTTAGCTCCACTGCACGGGTTAGATTATTCCTGCTTCCCATCTGGCCTCTTCCTCCTCAGTCTCGCGACCCAGATGTAGTAAGAGTTGTTAAAAGTTAAGAGCTTGCTAAGATAATATTTTTCAAGGCACACTCTTCAAATATGCCAGTATGAGAAGGTGATTAAGAAATATGAATCTCAATTGTTATACAGAGCCATTCTCGTTTCAAACAAGACGTTCCGTGACGAACTAAAGAGCCTACTTTTATTAAAATTTAAGATTCATGCCAATGATTAATCTATATGGACCTATCTAGAATAATTATGAAATTAAGTGGTAATATCGACATTTCTAATTAATTCGAAATATACCTGCCATAATGTAGCCTAATAGAGCACTACAGTTGGCAGCCATGGTGACTGCATATATATTCTTAGTTCCATCTCTTAAGGTACAGAATACAAAATTTTGTAGAAGTCCAATGGCTATTATGGACGTTACATGCAGTGAGACATTGGAACTATGAGCGCGCGTAAAATCATGTTGGCATGTGTTGGTCAGAAATAATCTGTAATAACATGATCTATTGTTGTGCCAAGTTTGGATGAAATCCATTTGTTAGTATGGAAGTTACATGAATTTAAAAATTGGATTATCAGCAGGCTTAGAATCAAGTTGGCAGCACTGACGTATATAAGTTACTCCAAATTAATCTAGAATGTCAGGCACTATACTTGTGCACAGTTTAGAGCTGTTGGCTCGCATACTTTCTGATATATTGATATTACGAAAAACAAATAAGGGGCTGCATTTATTAACAGTTGGCAGCCCTGGTTGCTCTTAAGAATACGCATAGTCATATCGGTTATGGTACACATTGTACATACGAAATTTGGTTGAAATCAAATTGATAGTATGAAAGTTGCATGTATTTAAAAGTTGGTCCTATCAACATGAATAGAGTCATGCTGGTAGCACTGACGTATGTTAGTTACACCAAATTAATCTAGAATGTCAGGTACAACACGAGCGCATAGTTTAAAGCTTTCGCCTTGCATACTTTCTTAAATATTGCTATTGGGATGAAACAATAGAGAGTGCATTTATTAACAGTTGGCAGCCCTGCTAGCTCTTACAAATATGCTCAGTCATATCTATTTATGTACACGTATTACATACGTAATTTGGCAGAAATCCAGTGGATAGTGTAGAAGTTATATGCATTTGAAAATTGGACCTATCATCAGGCTTAGAATTATTTTGGCTACGCTGTCATGTATGGCCACCTGGAAATTAAACTGAAATATTATTAATTATATGTGTGCAAATTTTGGAATAGCTCCCATGCCTACCTTCTAAGATATCCAACATGGAGCTCAAATTTTGTTTTTTTCCGCAGCTGGTAGCACTGCCATCATTATCAAATATTCAGGTATAGATCTTACTCATAACAAATTTGGTTTCGATGGTTGCAGCCGTTTAGGAGTTGTTAGGGGGACACACACACACACACACACACACACACAGCCAGACAGACAGACAGAAGGACAGACAGACATTTGCCCGGATCGATTTCATAAGTCTACTTTTTCCTCATTTTAGCAAAATGTTAAAAGTAGGCTAAAAACTCTTTACCCTGATTTGATTGCAGAAGCCTGGGTTGGTATTTCAATCCCTGAATAATGCGTTCGAACGGCTTGGTCAATAGAGCGTCGCATATACTTGACCCCTCTTTTACTTTTGGCATAGGGCATCATTTTTATGAGTTCAGCCTGCCAACGATCATTGACTCCATGCAAAATGACATTGCGTCACTTAAAGTTACACCGTGTATGACTGTGTAGTTTGTGGGTAATATCCATTTTGATCGAAGAGGGCTTAGACAATGATGCCGGAAAGCGATGCCCCACGTCTATTTCTGAAATCTAGCGTCCATGGCCCGTATGGACTGCTTTCTGAGACATTTTAAATGTTACAGACGTTAATCAGTTATTTGGGGTTATTGAAGCAAAACATATTGACAAGAGATATTTATGTCTTAAACGGCTTAAAAATGACTTCAAAGGCTCAAGCCTTGGGCGCAGGCCTCAGGAATAATTGGGATATCATTGTTCTAGACTCATCAGTCTTGTTTGCGTTGATGTTCCCAAGCGCCTATAAATTATACGATAAGCGTTAGGGATTCAGTTGCACCAAATATTATGTAAAGTGTCCCATGAAACCCTCTCCAGCCGGGAAAAACTCAGCTTCTTCAAGACCGTGGAGAAGGATACGCTATTACCCATGAATTTGTCAATATGGGATCTTCATCCTCTCTGATAACCAGAGTTGTTCTGTAAAGCTGTCACGATTAACACAAAGGCCGCTTTACGTTATCGGTATTCAGGCCGATCGTAAGTATCAGCAGACCAAAGATGCCTCCCATTCGATCACATTTAGCAAGGAAACATGCGTCTTTACCTGAATGGAGTCACGTTATCCAACGAAACCCTGGATATAATTTAGGTAAAAACAAATGTAGAGCCCTGTACGATATGTATGTAAAATTCAATTTCTCTAACGCGCCTGCGACTATGCTGAGCTGTTCGCACCTCTTGTGATCTATGAAATCAGCCCCCTGTAGATATCTGCTTAACGTTTGAAACGACTAAGAATATTCCAGCAGACACACACAACTTACAAAATTTGAGTGTTCTATCGCCCATTCTCCAATATTATAAACAAAGCTTAGGAAAAAATCCCGGGTTTTAACTATAAAACTGCCATGAAATAGGGAGTTGGGAAACAGTGCGATTGCAAACTAAGGGGTGTATGGCATAGACCACTAGAAACATGAATTTTATCACTGAAACCAGTACATTCTCCAAGGAAAAAACGATTTTTTTTTTCATGAATATGGAGTAAATGATATACGCTTGTTTATCAACCGGACATCGCTTGTTCTCAATGTGAATACCTGATGTTGAAAGTTGAATTCAAATTACTATACAAATTAATTTTGCGATGACATTTACACAAGACAACCTATACTATTAAATATTTTCTAATTGAAAATTATAAGGACGTCAATTTCAGAGTTAAAGGTATATTAAATTATAATATAATTCTGTTCATCAAACACCCAATGTAGAGCTGGAGGGCCGAAAACATGTTTCAACAGTAGAGAAGAAAACAATTTAAGTATTAACAGGTGTTCCTGGAAATTTAATTAGTTATCGAAGTTAATACGTAGAATCAACGCTTTTGTAACAGATTTAATGTTTTTGCCTCGTAAAATGTGCACTTCTCTACAAGTCCAGTCTACCCACTGTGTACTTCTCTACAAGTTATGTCTACCAAATGGGTTCTTCTCTACAAGACCTTTCTACCCAATGCGTACTTTTCTACAAGTCCTGCCTACCCAATGTGTACTTCTCTACAAGACCTGTCTACACAATGTGTACTTCTCAACAAGTTCTGTCTACCCAATGTGTACTTCTCTATAGGACCTTTCTGGCCAATGTGTACTTCTCTACAAGTCCTGTCTATCCAATATGTACTTCTCTACAAGAACAAGGTGCCCAAGTTACGGAATCTAATAGAAGATACAGTACTAAACCCTGTCACATTTTACGTGTTCAACAGGTATGAACATTTAACATCAGAAACCACCATTATGTGGTATTATGTTGATACCCAAAAAATAACTAAAATCCTACCAGTTTTTATGATTAGTTGTAACAGACCTTTATCTGCAACTGTGGGTGTGGAAGAATCTATTAACTCGTTTAGTTTGGGTTTCAAAAGAAACATATGGGGCTAAGGACACAACGGGGAGGTTTGAAACTTCATTACAAAACTCATTCACATTCTTATCACTGCAGCATATGTACTCCCTGCAAGCATACTTCTACAAGACGGAAATAGCTCCCATTACAGACTGACGAAAGTTTCTTAAATAGTTCCTGACAGTGAGAACCCTGAATGTGGGCTGCTAAATATAAAGTTAGTACCAATTCCTACTTCAATCATGAGACACATCTGAAGTTGCAAACAAAACTGATTCATATCCAAAACTTAAGAGTTATGAGAGAGAACATGTTATTTGAATCTTTAACACTTACTCATTCAAGTGATTTCCACATTCATCCGTTTCTTCATTCTGATTTTCTTCTTTTATATCCTGGGGATAAAAAGGAATGAATTATTTCTGTGTCATCACCTTATAATCTTACACAAATGACAAACCATGTAATTGTTCAGCACTGCTCATCTGAAGATATATTTTCTGAATTGCTTTCATACTGTCCATCACATCCTAATGCTAGAAAGGAAAATGATGCAGGTAAGTGGTTATAATCCCCAGTCCTGAAACTTATAATACACTTCTAAATGCACCCGGTCATGTGATCTGTATCGGAAGACGAGTGGGTTTCATCCCCACCATCCCTGAAGGATTCTCATACTTCACTCTTTACACCTCTTGGTAAATGCTGTGATGGTACCTCCTAAGAGGCCAGGGGCACAGTCTTCCAACTCCTTACTATATTATAATCCTCATTAGCACCTCCTATGGGCTGGACAAAAGGGTATACGGCTGTACAAACCACATACACACGCATTTCACCTCTCACCTCTAAATGGGAACACTGATGGGAAAAGAATGCAACTTAAAAATATAAGAAATATGGTACTGCGCCCGAATTCACCAATCAGTACCTATATCCGCTGCACTCTAAAGGATTGCAGACACGTAGCTACCCAGCTCAGAAACTTACCATTGTCTGCTAAGTAAAAATTGGGAATTCCAGGAACACACGGGGTAGATCTATAAAAGAAAATAGTACTACCAGCGTAGGTACAAATTCCTACTATCATTTACATTAAAGCAAATCGAGAAACTCCAATCTCGAGGGGTGATAAGGTTTGTCTATAGTGAGCGCCTGTATCTTAGCTAGCAGTACTATTTTCGGCGATGACAAAATGAAAACGATGTCAGCTAAGATAAAAATTGGCTAACTCGCTAAAAAGCGCCAGGCGTTTATTTTGCTAAGAAAAATACAGACATATACTGACAGCATGTCTATCAATAGTGTCTACCTGACACTGCAAGAAATAAAATCAAAATAAATTAAAACGTGGCAGTAATCTAACAAGAAATAATATGAAACGGCGTGATTTTAAACATTACCCCATATTATACATTTCGTTTCATATTTGAACCGTAGTTCCACATCTAATTATGTAAAATAAAATTTACTCAGTATTAAATATGTCCATATATACAATGATTCGTGGTTCGCACAAATATACATTTAACTGTGTTGAAGTGATTTAATTACCTATAATACAAATGAGTCTTTACCACTCAACTTCCGTAACAAACACCGTAACTCTATCGGTTGAAAGTATAAATACTAGTCTGAATTAATAGAACATAGGTGACAAACATTTAACTTCAGCACTGTTCTTACTTTGTCTTCTCCCATTTGATCATTAAATCTCGAAAAATTCCTGAAATTCTTGGCTCGGCTTACATTTTCTTTGATAAACGTGAATATTGGAAGTGCATGGCATTTGACCTTCATTACACACTTCTCTTCCAAAATTATACAACTATCACATTATTTCTTAAACTCCCTGTACAGAACTTTCCTTGAATACAATTAAACAATGTCCATTCGCTGTGATCAAAACTAGAAAAACGAGACTCCTCAGTGTCCTTTCGTGAAAATACGTAACTCATTTACGTCTACAATTCCTTTCTTGCACGGTATTCCAAATTTAAACTCCCATTTCAGTGCATTTTCTCACTCTATGCAAAGAAAATTAGTAACTTTATTAAATATCCACGTCCATTGTGAATATTGTTCAAGAAACAAACATTAACAATCTCCTCTATCCTTATACAAAATTTCATCGTGCCTATAACTTCACTTCTGTAATTACCTTCTGTACAGTTACTTTTATCTCACCCTGTGATTTAACTTTCTTAACTCTTTTTCACGTATTTAAATTCAGTTTTACATTATTGCAACTTTTAAAGAATTATCAGCAAGAATTCATTTTTAACAAATGATATAAGTGTGTCCTCCTTGTTTGTGACTATACTAAAGCCTTGACTATCTTCGTAGAATATTTGTTTAACAAATTTATCTAGGCTTTTTAATGCTCTAAATGTTTTATTGGATATATATATATATATATATATATATATATATACATAAAGATCCTTGAAATACCTTTGTTACTAGGAAATATGGTTTATCACGTTACAGCATAGTTCTACATATCTATCTGTTTCATTACACTGAATTTGGTATTCATTGATTTAATTATCTATCAAGTATTTGGACTATCTTTTATCAGGTTTTGTGTCGTGTAACAATCCATTTTTTTGTTGTTTACAATTGGTTGAAAATAAATTTCTGACACTCGAATCAACATCATGAGTTGTCGAAATATTTGACACTTCGTGACATAACTTTTTGAATATACGGTACCTAAATTGTTCAATATACGTTCCATCGCTGCGCATAAAACAGACTTATTTAATTTAACGCAAGTATCTATAATTCTAAACGATTTTATATATTGAAATGATTTTAACGTTAACAACTGCGATACGCAAATAAAATTTCGTCCAAATGACGGAAATTTTCAATGAAAAATAAATAATGACTCCTAAGAAAATACGAAAAATACTACATCAAAATCTACACAATTTTAAATACAATGACAAAATTATACGGTTGGTCAATTAGGATAAACACAGAACATGACTACAATTCTACCAAATATAAATCAATCTCTTCTCTACCTTGAGTTGAAGACGGTCTCAGATGTACCATGTCTCGTCTGGCAAGCCAAATGTGTGTGCGTGAGCGCACCGCCCTCAGCTATGCGAACCGGTTGTGACGGGGCCAGCTGGACATCTATCCCAGTGGAACAAGGTCGGTGACATAACTGGGCTAGCGACCTCGCCGTGAAACAGCATGTCTCTTCCGCACTCCCCCGCTCGTCTCCCGCACGTTGTCTGGATCTTCTTACGATACCCCTTCACTGCGCCGACATCGCTTCTCAAGGTTGAAATTCGTTTGTTTTATAAAAGTCTTTTAGAGTATACTGGATGTATATGAACTCGTCTTATGAAGTAGAGATTTGTTCTGCGTTTCTGTGCATCGCGTAGATGTTCCGCTGCGTCGTCCATGTTGTGGAATTCTGGACTCAACTCTTCATTTTTGTAGCTTCTACTTCCCTATGATGTGCACCTTAGCACGTAGTCATACTCATTTTAATGATGATACTTTTAAAACTTCCCCGTTGCCAATTCACGAACTGCATTCTGTATAATTTCCAAGTATGAGGTAAATTGTAGAAATAATGAAGCTCTTCTGTAGAAGTGAAACGTTTGCATCTGTCTGCATGCGATGTATAATAGCTTCGTTTTTGGAATACTGTAATATCAAGCTGTGTTTCAAAATCACTGGTCTATATGCTGTGCTGGTCTGAGTTTGAATGTTCCTGGCTCTGTAAGTCACAGCCTTCTGTACTTCACACTCGTCTTTCTCACCTTCGTGATGCGTAGCACTATTCTGAAAACTACTTGTTTCTCCACTCGCGGTCTTGTCTCGTCGCGATCTGAATTTGGAAAGAACTCCTCGTCCTTGCCATCTGTGTACGGCAAGTTCCTCGCTCTGCCTCCCCTCTCGCGGTGTGACGTAGCTCCATAAACTTCTCCTCACTCAATGTGTCATCAACCTTGATCCCTTCTCCCCCTGCATGACGTTTCTCTCACTCCTCGTGGCGTGACGCACTCTGTACAATGTAGGCCTCCCTACATTCAGACAATAAATATACAACCATATTTAAATCGTTCCTTCTTGCCTTCCGTAATTGTTCAATTATTAATGATGCATAGTATTGCACTATTTCAACTCAGGTTTTCCATATCTCACGAATTTTGAGGAATAAAAGATTTTAATTCGTTCTTTTATTTTTCCTGGGTCCCAGTTCATATCCCGTCTGGATCTTTGGTATTGGCCTTAAATAAATTCGGGCGCAGTTCGAAGGAAAGTTTCTTTAATTCGAGCTTACAAGTAAAATAAGTGGAATTCGGAATGGCTAAGTAAGCACGACATCTCCCTGAAGTAATGCGAGAGCGGTTCCGGGGTGATGAACGCATCGTGGGAAAAGGGATGTGGTTTTTAGTGGGTAGGAATCCCACACTACTGTGGAGTGCGGACCCTTCACGTCGGTCTTTTAAAGATTTTCCACAGTTCCTCGTAAAAAAAATAGTCTAATGTGTCTCCTGGGATATGGATATTCCAACAAATAAGGGTTCACAAAGTTGTGATGATACTCTTGTTTTCGTATTCATCCTCACTGAGAGAAATGTAGGATGTCCAGTTGAACCTGTCTGCGGACATATTTACTAAAGTCCTGAGCATCTTCTCTCACTTTCTGGTAACTTCTTCCACTCTTTACACCCGTTAACATTCCAAACCTTCTTCTTCCTCTAACTCTCATTCCTTCTACTTTTCCTTCCACGATTCTTTGCAGTAGAAAATTCCTACGTAGTATGTGACTAGTGATGTGGGCCAGGCAAATGCCCGGTAGGCAGGACATCTATAAATGGACATTTGCCCAGGCATTTGCCCAAAACAGTTTTAAACGCCCAAAATCTGGGCATTTAAGAAAACTACTTTTTTTTTACTTTTTACTACTTGTGATTGTTACTAGAGCATCTAAAACATAATAAAAACCATAAATCAAAGGTACATTTCATGGATAAACTAGTAATGCCTGAATATTGCTAATAATAATTTAATTATCCTGTGTCAATGTTGTCAATAACATCTAAATGGGAATTATGAATATCTGGCTTGAATAAAATATTGTATTACTGAGTTAGGCCTGCAGGCCTACTGATTTATATTTAGGAAAATAAGGTAGGAGTTTGATTATGGTGTGAATAGTGGCTTTGGGAGGAAGGTGAATGGGCTACCATTGTGCTATGATCTTGGAGTGGGGGTAGGGTGGTTGTGATCTTGAGATTGGCGAGGCAGCCCAGCCCAGTTAGTTGAGAAGTAGAGCTGTCTGTTGAGTGGTTAAGTCTGAGAAAACCTCACTTCTTTCTAAAGGCTATTTATATTTTTAAGTGTTCGATTAAATCATTACTAAATGCTTAGGAAAAAAGGACCTATTTGGAACTTTTTTAATTTGAAAGGGAAAGGAGTATCTTGTAAATATTGTAATACGGACTATTAACAGTCACATTGTAACAAAATGGAAAAGCACATAAAGAAGTGTTTTAAGTGCCCTCAGGATCTAAAAAAAAAGTGCTCCAGTTAGGTACAGTTACAGAGGTTGAAAAACCTTTTTGAAAGACAACCCCCTTAGGAACCTTTACTAATTGAAGTGGATGATTTCAACAACAAATCTGCAGTACCAAGCACAAGCTCAGCATCAGAACCATAATCAAGTTCTTTCAGTGAATTCCTACAACAACTTCTGCAGCCTATTTTGGCCTCAAATCCTGTTTTTATGAATACATATATGTAGATACATCTATGGCTGAAACAATATTTATATAAGCGTTGCATTATGAATATGTTTTTAAAAGAGGTAAATGCTTGGGCATTTATGGGTTTTGGGCATTTGCCCGGGCATTTATCCTGGACATTTGCCCCGACTTATAAATGCCTAGACATTTTACATCACTATATGTGACCCATCCAAGATTCTTCCCTCTTCTGTATCATTCTCATGAAACTCCTCTTCTCTCCTACCCTTCTCGGCACCTCCTCATTTGTCATTCAATCGGTCCATTTTACTTTCTCCATTCTTCTCTATAATCACATTTCTAAAATTTCTAAATATGTTTGTTCTTTCTGTCCGACTGTTCGTGTTTCCGAACCATAAGCCACCACACTCTGCACAAAACATTTGACAAACCTCTTCCTAATTGTGAGTATACAACTCTTAACCCCAAAAATAAGGAGATGTCATGAAAAGAGGCATGAAGATACTTTCCTCTTTCGGTTCTGAAGATGATATATATGTTTTGATAACTGGAACGATCTCCGGAAAAGAAGATTCCTCAATTTTAATTTTCGTGTGATGATCTCAATCATCCTGCAAAGAAATTACTTGTTTCACATCTATGTTCCTTTGCATTTATAGTTGACTTGTAAACCTACACTGAAGTAATCAAGGAATTAAATATCATACTAAAGGGAACTGAGCCTCCGGTTCATAGTTATTATAGTCCATGGCTAATTGCCAAAACATCTAGCAGTTATTGTGCTGTTAATATAAAAAGCATTTCAGTTAGTATACACCCCAAACACATAGGCCTAGCATATTGTCACTAGCATTGAGCATGTGTGTTGCGACTTTCCAGCGTAGATGCAGTTACCTGGAGTTGTCATACAACCTTAAAAAGAACAAGCAACGTTGATAAATTTTGTGTTAGAAATCACGTACATACCATTAATTAAAGTATTGATTCAGGCGGTAATATACACCTTTTTAAAAAAATATCCTGTTAATGAAACTGGCTGGGTGGGATTCAATTAAGTGGGAACCAGGTAAGCAGTATGGCCTATGCTGATGATCTGGTTGTAATAGCAGACTCCGCGGATAACTTGCAAGCCAAGATGTTAGAACTTCAACAGAAATGTGGGGAGTATTCATTCATTCATTCATTCATTTATTTGCAATGGGGGGTGTGTCCCCCGGTGGCAAATTGGATATACATAACAAATAAATAATTATACATAACAATTCAATAACAATTATACGACAATTAAACTGGAGTATTTACACAAATAGTCAGTCTTGTCTTAAAACAGACCTATATGTTTGGGAAAAGGCTCTAAGACTGCGGCAGGTAGAGAGTTCCAGTTATCAATGGCACGGTTTACAAAAGAATTTTTACCATAATTTGTTCGCTGTGGTCGGCCCTTAACTTTGAAAGGATGATCGCTCCTACCCATGAAAGTGGGCTTTCCCAATCGTTTGCTAAGCTCACCCCATGCTGGTTGATTTGTATACGTGTTCTACATAGCGCAGAGTCTAGATTTCATCCTCCTAGCCTCCAGTGATTCCCACCCAAGTTTCTTTAACATACGGCTCACACTGCTCCTGGGATTAAAGTCAATGAGCACAAATCTAGCGGCCTTTCTTTGTACCATTTCCAACTCATTGATGAGCCCTACTTGATATGGATCCCAAACCGCCGAGGCATATTTCAGAATATGACAAGTGACAAATAGCCTAATTCTTTAGCAGAGGTACTACTTCCTTTTAATACCCTCATTACAAAGTGCAGGGATTTGTAAGCTTTTGAAACTACACATCCTACATGACTACTCCATTTCATATCATACCTTACGTGAGCGCCCAAATATTTGCAGGAATCTTCTTCTACAAGTATTTCCGAGCCAATGTTATATTGAAAATCCTGCCTTCGCACTTTCCCTATTTTTAAGAGACTACATTTTCTTGTGTTTATTTTCATTTCATTTTCAATCGCCCACTTATAGACCAGGTTCAGGTCCTCTTGAAGCACTGCATTGTCTTGTGAGTCATGTATCTTTCGATATATTACACAATCATCCGCAAACAATCGACAGTCACTGCGAATCCCATTTGGTAAGTCATTTATAAACGCCAAAAATAACAGAGTTCCGATTACGCTGCCCTGAGGGATACCCGACGTTACGGTAATTTCATCCGAGAATATGCCTTCGACTTTCACTTTCTGTGAACGACCCGTCAAAAATTCTTGGTTTGAAGATCATCATATTCACAGACAGGCCTAGCAGTCCAGGTCACCCCAAGCCTCATGAGATGGGTCGGACACTCGTGATCTTATAATGTACATTCACAATTGAAATCTGACACGCTATAGAATACACATGTCTCAAGAGCTAGTCTAGGTTTCAACATGGCCTATCATTTTTATACCAAAGGATCTCCTGGACTCTCTACCTCAACGTACAGGAAAGTCTGTTTCATCCTAGACTCTTCGACAATTTGCAAGGTATTGTAAAAAAAAGGCAATCTTCTAACTTTCTCTCATTTGAATATTATAAAAATACACCTTAGATGTGAAACAGTTCAACATCCATTTCAACTGCTTAAGGTTAAAAATGTTGGAGTTTTTATGTAAAACGTTATCACTCAAGCAGTGTTTCATCGTCTGACAAATATGCCAGCAGAGTGAAGCTCCATTACCAATAAATTAGCCACTGTTAGCACAGCATGTGGTGAAGACTTCATCAACAATTGAGCCCAGAATGCCAGTACAGTATTTCCGCATTACCATTAGGTAGCCTACTGTTTGCACAGGTGTAGATTTCACCTACATTAGGGCCCAGGCCAACAGAGCGAACCTGCATTACCAATAAATTAGCTACTGTTGGCACAGGTGTAGACTTCGCATAGAATAGGACGAAAAGTTCCAGTACAGTGATCCTGTATTACCATTAGGTACTGTTTGCACAGGTGTAGACTTCACTGACAATAGGGCCCAGGTAGCCAACAGAGTGAACCTGCATTACGAATAAATTAGCTACAATTTGCCCAGGTGTAGACTTCACATAGAATAGGGCCAAGAATTCCAATACAGTGAATCTGCATTACCAATAACTTAGGTACTGTTTGCACACGTGTAGGCTAGACGTCACCTACAATAGGGCCCAGAGTGCCAGAACAGTGAACCTGCATTACCAATAAATTAACTACTGTTCCCACGGGTGAAGACTTCACCTACAATAGGGCCCAGAGAAACCGCATTATGAATACAATAACGTCAGCAACTACTCGCTGCTAAAATACGAAATACTTATAGGAGAGGAAAAATAGGACCTATGATTACCTGTAGTGGATGTTCCGATTTGACCCTCCAGCTCTTATCTTCATACATATCAGAAGACTCATCCAGCAGATTATAAGAGGGTAACAGTTCAATTGATTCCTAGAAAGTATCATACAAGTATGAGCCAACGTAAAACATGCAGACAGAACAACTGTACTAAGTTACGTGTAGAAATATTTGGTGTTTTTCAGTCGGTCAACACGATTGTACCCAAATGAGATGGGTTATTCCCTAATCCTGAAAAAAAAACATGTGATTAATAAATACACTTGTATGACTAGTTTCGATCGTCAAGTGATCATCATCACTTAGGCTATAAAATCTATGCCTGAAAATATGGGTGATAATATTTGTACAATACTTACACTTATTTAGTTGCAGTAGGCTATTAGTAACGCAACTTGTCATTATTTGTTAGTTGCACACTTGCACCAGGAGCACACAGCACTTAGGAATGCGGAGAGGGGGAGCAGCCATCATACACAGGGACTTTCAGTCAGTCACTCCAGTGCAATAAGCATACAAGTGAACTGCTCTCAACAGGACCACACAAGACCCTAACCAGATAAGTAGCCTTTACAATACAGTACAATCAGAATTGCCAATTTACGACAACCACATATTCACTCTAAACAGGCAAATTCCGGAGGTCAAACACCACTTCCAGTATCTCAACAAAACATCACATAGACTACAACAAACAAATACTGACGAGTTGTATTACTAATACTGCAACTAAATAAATGTACATATTGTATATATTTTCATCCATAGATTTTATAGCCTTAGTGTAATGTATCTGATGATGATCGCTTGACGATCGAAACTGGTCATCCAATTGTATTTATTAATATCATGATTCTTTTTTTCAGCATTAGGAATAACCCATCTCATTGGGTACAATCGTGTTGACCGACAGAAAAACACCAAACTTTTGTTTACTAAGACAACACTGAAAAATGGTTTCAAACAACATAATGTAAGTTACGTGTAACAATGGAATATTAAATATCCTGGTTAGCCTACTATTTGGTAGCAGGTATTAACTTAAGTCACTATACCTTGCTTATCATGCACATCACCAAGATTGCTATGTTACACGATATACATAATAAATACAACTTACAATATTAGGCAATTCATCTGGTTCACACTTAATGAATACCGGTAGTTGTTGATCCATAATATTCAGCAAACTAGAACACAAACAATGAGCTTAGGAATTATAAGAGGCCGTACTTATATCCAAATTATTATCACATTTATAACACATGAGTCGATTTCAGAACTCAGAATTCAAATAAATATACTGGTAACGAGATGCACAGTGAGTGGAAAAGGTTGACGGTGAAACTTGACAAGATATACGTTAGGGTAAACTACGGATGTCTAAACTATCATTGCAATATAATGTGGAATTACTCGTGCAACACTGACATGAAGCGTCCTATAATTGGTTTCACACAAATCTAATCACAATATGATGGGGCAGGCGGAATGTATTCCGCTGTTTCACTACAAACCTATCAACGTGAAAGTATACTCAGGTTACACCGCGAGTACTAAAAAATTGGCAGTAACTGGATACAATGAGTTGCAGAAAATACAGGACAATACTTCCGCCTCGTGTTACAAGAAACCCACTTCAAACCAAACTCTACATATCTCCCTCAGAACCAAAATTGAACGGAAGGGACTCGAAGATGTCCTTCCCCACTTACGAATAGTATCACGGGTTAACTTTTATAATTGTTGTCATAAAGAAGTTGATGGTTACACATTTAAACCTGTGTATCCTCAGCAATCAAATATTGTAACTTTATGTGCACAGGGCACGAACATGTCCAAACAGGACTCAGGTTGTGAGAATCACATTCATTGTTAAACTAAGTCACGTCTGTAAGGAGTAGGGTACTTCTAATTTCCCTACATGTTTGTTGTTTCAGCCTTCAGTCTTTCGACTGGTTTGATGCAGATTTCCATGCTTCCCTGTCTTGAGCAAATCGTTTCATCAGGTTATTTCACTTGGTGTGTAGGATTTATGAGACAGGTGAGGGTAACCTTTGATTTCAAGAATAACATTATCCTATACCGTACCGAAGAGAACACGAGCTGAAAGATGTGAAGATTACCGTACAATCAGCTTGATCACTCATGCTTCAATGAAAGACAGAAAGAGATTGGTAAACACCAGTTTGGCTTCAGGAGAAACGTAGGAACAGGGAAGTCTTAGGCTGATTTTTGAAACTAGAATAAGGAGGGATAAGAGAACGTTCATCTTCATGGCATTTGTATACTTAGAAACGGCTTTTTATGACGTTCATTGGAGTACCGGTAAGTTTTTTGACATTTTGAAAACGATTGGAAAATAGTACAGGGATAGGAGGGAGGGTGCTCAACAATTTATACAGAAACCAGACAGCAGTTATTCGAGCGGAAGGACATGAGAGAGAAGTTCGTATTCAGAAAGGTGTAAGGCAAGGCTGCAAATTATCACCCATGGGCTACTTATCAATCTACACATTGAACAAGCAATGACGGAAATTGGAGACAAATCCAAACTAGGAGAAAAGATTGAAAGAGAACTAATTACAACTCTGAGATTTGCTGATGACATAAGGGTTACCAGATTTCAAGAATGGAAAAACGGAACACACATCCCAAAACATTTTTTTTTTATCAAGGTGGTATTTTTTTTTCCGTGTAGCCTCCAGAGAGGCCGAGTGCAGGTCTTTCAAGTCGACGCCCGTGGGCGACCTGCGCGTCAGAATGAGAGATGGAATGGATGAAGATGAATGAAATTGGGCAAGGATGTGGAAGGAAGCGGCCGTGGCCTGTCAGAAGGTACCGTCCCAGCATTTGCCTGGTGTTGAAAATGGGGAAACCACGGAAACCATTTCGAGGACAGCCGACGGTGGGGCTCGAACCCACGCGTCTACCGAGTCAGCAGAGAGGCCCCATGACCTAATGCTGCGCTTTAGCCAGCGTAGCCACTACTGTCGGTAGGTGGTAATACATAATACACATGTGTATAAAATAAACAGTACCGGTCAGTAGCGTAGCCAGGATTTTAGTTTGGACGGGGCCCAATAGGTCCTCACCTATTACTGCCAGAATTTTTATATTTTAGCCTATTTTCATTTATGAAAAATAGTAGCCTTATGAGATCACCCCCCCCCCCCCCCCCCCCCCTATAATGAAATATAAACGGCCGGAGCGATTTCAAGGAAACACGGTAAGCACATACTACTACCTCGTCCGACCTCGACCGTGCCTTTCAAATTTCAAATTTTGATGCGTTTCACCAATTCAGCATGCGGGTCACGCGAAATATTTCACTGGCATTCTATATCTCCGCATTGGTAACAGATATCACCCTGAACTTTTGTACAGTGATAAAGGGCACTACAACAAGTTTACTGATGCAACTTTATTAAACATTTAGGAGTATTACCCTTCATTTATAAAACCTGTTAAGTACAAAACAAACATGGTGGCCAAGCGAAGTTGAAACATTTTAATGGAAATTTCACGCGATTTAGCCACCCGAGCTCAGTGAAACTTAAAGCGGTAAATATTTATACAAATTCTAATCTACTGACATCTAATTTAGTTAAATTGCTTACATAATCTCAAGATGGAGGCTGTGCGAAATTTTAAAATTAAGTTTTTATTTCTTGTGTCGTAATCATGCTATCGTAGTGAAAATTGTATAATGAACCTACGCAATAATTTTCATCTAATGTTACATAACTGCATGGCCTACATCTGGCGACCATCCGAAATATTTAGACGGTTCTCAATATCTACGAATCTACTGCAGCAATCAAACTGAAATTTTGTATGCTGATTGAGGCTATTAATATAAGTTCACCTATTGGACTTTCAATAGCCTGGTGAGCACAATACCAACATGGCGGCAAAGTGAAGTAAAAATATTTAAATGGAATTGACTCGCGATTTCATTATCCGAGCGCAGTGAAACTTAGTATGGTAACTGTTCACACAAAATCTACTGCCATCTAATTAAATTCAATTGTTTTATAACCCCAAGATTGCGGCAGTGTGACATTTTAAATTGAGTTTTTATTTCTTGTGACCTAATCATGCGATCGAAGTGAACGTTTGAATAATGAACCTATGCAATAATCTTCATCTAACGGTGCATAACTCTATGGCGTACATACAAAACAATCCAACATGGCGTTCCTTTTCATAGGCGGGAGATTTTTCTAATAAAGAAGACCAATTGGATACATGAAAATAGGCTATATAGTTCTTTACGAAACTACTTGTTTTGAGTATAAGTACTTTAGGGTCCATTTTAACTTAGGACAAAGATCTTCAGTCTGTTCATGTCTGTCTGAATTCTGTCCTTCGTTGCTTTGTTTTGAGGCAGCTCACAGCTGTGTCAGTGTCTATATTTGTCTCTGTCGCTCAGATTTTCAATTATCCGTTATCAGAATACTACCATTATGGCATATTCACACGTTTCTGTGCACAATGTTCGTTAACACTGCACTATGTCTTGGTGTTTTATAAATAGTTTATTTACCAGAAATGTTTTTAGTCAATTTAATGAATCTGTCAAAAAAAAACATCAGGAGTATATAACAGGAAGAAAGGACACTCATAAAGGCATCAAACCTGTACCTACGTTACAAAATATTTAGGTATATTATTGTTAGTGTAATTTATACAGTGCTGTTTTAAGGTAAGCCTAACGGTCGCCGTGTATGGTACCTCAATCTTGTTTATTATTATTATTATTATTATTATTATTATTCAGAGGAAACTGTAGCACCCTTTAAATAATAATAAATAAATACGAACCTTTAAAAAAATGGAATAACTTTACATTCTATCAGTGAGCATTGCGTCTTTCTCGTTCAGAGAAAATTATTTGTAAAAGCTGTGCCTATATAATGAAATAGGGGCCTCAATTTTCTACACCTACAATAAAAGCTTTTCATAACTTACCGAAGATGTGTCCAGTTTTGCCTTCTTTATGACAAATCGGTCGATCTTAACAGTCGCTAATGTGACAAAAAGAAGAAAGAAAAGAGCAACTATCAAACAACTCTCGACTCTTCCCCAATACTACCACTGACAAACTGTATCTCTCCTCTCACACAGACACACAACCACCGTAAATCCCGACAGTGGCAACAATCCACCATGCTGCGCTAGTATTGTAGCCTGGGACATTTTAACTCTGATATTTCCAGGAAATGGAAATTAAAAGGTGACAAGATATAACTGGCCCCCTCCAGAGAGGTCTCCTGCTAATTGACAATCTCCTAATTTCTTGGTAGACTTTTGTCATCATCCCCTGGATGTATCCCCAGTACTCAGGCATCTACTGTTCTTGGAAAATCCCCCCTCCCCCATGTCACAATACTAAATTGCAACCCTGTTATTTGAGCTCCTCCAAACAGTGCAGACACGGAAATGATGACAGGCCGTGCAAAGATTGTTAGTACATTCTTTGTCAAAGCATTTACTGTGTTTAACATTTCGTTGTAGGTTCTAAATTTGTTAGAGCCGTATGAAAATATGAAGGCTTATGCCAACCCCAATTTCTAGATCCCCCCCTCTGGCTACGCCACTGGTACCGGTACCGGTACATAATCAAACACACAAAATTAAAACTAGGTATTGCTGATATATCCTATAGGCCTCTGACACCAGCAACTTAAAAATAATTATCATTTGAACGACCCTTTGCAAGGATGTTTAGCCTATTATCATTTTATGAAAATAAAAATTAGGCTGATGAGATCACCTTTCGTCCGTGTGTGTGTCCTAATAACTTCTAATCGGCTGGAGTGATTTCAATGAAACTGGGTAAGATCATAGCACCTTTTTAACCGACCCCGACAGTGCCCTTCAAATTGTATCGTGTCTCACCTATCCACCATGGTGGCTCTGCGAAATATTTCACCAGCATTCAGTATCTCCGAAACTATTACCGATATCACCCTGAAATTCTTTCCGGTGATATAGGACACTACTACAAGTTCACCTATGAGACCTCTAAAAACCTGAAAACTGCAAAATCAACATGGTGGCCAAGCGAATTTGAGACTTTTAAATAAACTTTTCTCGCGATTAACCATCCGAACGTAAAGAAACATGGTACAGCAAATGTTTACATAGAATGTAATGCACTGGCGTCTAATTTAGTACAATTGTTTACATAACCTCGAAATGGCGGCTGTGCGGATTATTTCACTGGCATTCTATATTTCCGAAACTAGTAGCCTACAGATATCACCCTGGAATTTTGTACGGTTATAAAGGGCACTGCTACAAGTTATTCTAGGTAACTTTCAAAAACCTGTGAAGTACAAAACGAGCATGGCGGCCAAGTGAAGTTGAAACATTTTAATAGACTTTTCTCGTAATTTAACCATTTGAGCACAGTGAAATATGGTACAGTAAATGATTATACATATTGTAATGCACTGGCATCTATTTTAGTTCAATTGTTTACATAACCTCAAGATGGCGGCTGTGCGAAATTGTAAAATTAAGTTTTAATTTCTTGTCTCGTAATCATGCGATCGAAGTGAAAGTTTGAATAAAGAAGCTAAGCAATAATTTTCTTTTAATGGTACATAACTCTATGGCCTATGCATATAACAGTCCAAATTGGCGAACATCCAAAATATTTTGACGGTTCTCAATATCTACGAATCTTTTACAGCAATCTAACTGATTTTTTTAATGTTCATAGAGGCTATGAACATAAGTTCACCTATAGGACTTTCAGTAACCTGGTGATCACAAATCCAACATGGTGGCGACGCGAATTATAAATATTTGATTGGACGTTTCTCGCGATTTAAGCATCCGAGTGCAGTGAAACTTTGCACGATTTTGCTTTTACAATTGTCAATCCACTGGCATCAAAATTTATTTCAATTGTTTTCATAACCACAAGATGGCAGCTGTGCGAAATTTTAAAATCTCGTTTTCACTTCTGTCTCCCAATCAGCGATTGTAGTTTGAATACCATACGTACACAATAATATTCATGTAATCTTATATATTTCTTATCTCATCTTATATTTATATATATATATAAAGGATGTTCGTCTGTTCGCCTGTTATGCGTTCATAAACCATTCATCCGATTGCGATCAAATTTTGGTGAATTGTTGTGAACACTTCCGGGATGGTTATATGCATAGTTAATCTAATTTACAATAGATAGCGCGCGAGGATTAAACAAATGAGTGTTGGCTATGCGTTCATATACAATTCATCCGATTGCGATCAAATTTTGGTGAGTTGTTGTGCACTCTTCCGGGAAAGTTATAGGCATAGTAAATCCAATTTAAAAAGGGATGGCGCGTGAGCAGCTTCTACAAAATGGTGTGCGATTCGTTTCAACAAAGACCACATGCGTTCATATACCATTCATTCCATTGCAATTGAACTTGGATAAGACGTTGTGTACACTCCAGGGAAGGTTTCTGGCTTTGTAAATCCATTTTAAAATAGGTAGCGCACGACTAGATTCAACAAATGAGTGACGACGCGTGAAGCGTTTCAACGAAGTCCCGTATGCGTTCATATACCATTCGTCCGATAGCGATAAAACTTGGGTGAGATGTTGTGTATACTTCAGGGAAGGTTTCTGGCTTAGATCATCCACTTTTCAATAGGTAGCGCACGAGTAGATTCAACAAATGAGCTATAACCGCAAAGCGTTTCAACAAAGTCCCATATGCGTTCATATACCATTCGTGCGAAAGCAATGAAACTTGGGTGAGTTCTTGTGTACACTCCAGGGAAGGTGTCTGGCTTAGTACATGCATTTCACAACACGATAGGTAGCGCAGGAGTAGATTCAGGAAATAAGCGACGGCACGCAAATCGTTTCAAAATAGGCTAATCCCAAATGCGTTCATATACCATTCATCCGATTGGGATGAGACTTTGGTGAATCATTGAGTACACTCCCGGAAAAGTTTCAGGCTTAGTAAATCTATTTTACAATAGGTAGCATACGAGTAGATTCAACAAATGAGTGACGGCACGCGTATCGTTTAAACAAAATCCCGTATGCGTTTTATGCCATTCATCTGATTGCAATGAAACTTTGATGAGTTGTTGTGTACACGCCTGGGAAGGATTTCGACTTAGTAAATCAATTTTACAATAGGTAATGTACGAGTAGATGCAACAAATGAGTGAAGGCTTCTAACTTAGTAAATCCATTTCACAGTAGGTAGCGCAAGAGCAAATTTTAAAATGAGTGAGAGCGCACGAATCGTTTCAACAAAATTCCGTATGCGTTCATATCCTATTCATCCGATTGCGATGAAACTTTGGTAAATTATTGTGCACGCTCCCACGAATGTTTCTAAATTAGTTAATCCATTTTACGGTAGTTTCAAGGCAGTTAACATAAATTGAAAAAAGATTGTATCAAAAAGCACTTCAAGAAACAAAATTACAACGCCAACACTTTCTTTGATTGGCATTGCAATGCATGCCGGGTACAGCTAGTATTTTTTTTATAAAAAAGGATGTTCGATTGTTCGTCTTTTATGCGTTCATAAACCATTCATCCAATTGCGATAACATTTTGGTGAGTTGTTGTGCACACTTCCGAAATCATTATAGGCATGGTTAATCCAATTTACAATAGACAGCCCGCGAGTAGTTAAAACAAATGCATGTTGGCGATGCGTTCATATACAATTCATCCGATTGCGATCAAATTGTGGTGAGTTGTTGTGCACAGTCCCGGAAAGGTTATAGGAGTAGTAAATCCAATTTACAATAGATGGCGCGCGAGTAGCTTCAACAAAATGGCGTGCGTTTGTTTCAAGACAGTCCCACATACGTTCATATACCATTCATCCCACTACGATGAAATTTGAGTGAGATGTTCTCTACACTTCAGTTAAGGTTTCTGGCTTAGTAAATCCACTTAACAATAGGGAGCGCACGAGTAGATTCAACAAATGAGCGACGACGGGCGAAGCGTTTCAACAAAGTCCTGTAAGCGTTCACATGCCATTCGTCCGATAGCGATGAAACTTGGGTGAGAGGTTGTGTACACTACAGGCAAGGATTCTGGCTTAGTAAATCCATGTTATATTAGGTAATGCACGAGTAGATTTGACAAATGAGTGAAGATGCGCGAAGCGTTTCAAAAAAGTCCCGTATGCGTTCATATACTATTCGTCTGATTGCGATGAAACTTGGGTGAGAATTTGTGTACACTTTAGGGAAGGTTTTTGGTTTAGTAAATCCACTTTACAATAGGTATCGCACAAGTAGATTAACAAATGAGCGACAACGCGCGAAGTGTTTCAACAAAGTCCCGTATGCGTTCATATACCATTCATAAAAATAGCGATTAAACTTGGGTGAGTTGTTGTGTACACTCCAGGGAAGGTTTCAGGCTTAGTAAATCCATTTTATAATAGGTAGCGCACGAGTAGGTTCAACAAATGAGGGAAGACGCTCTATGCGTTTCAACAACATTCCGTATGCGTTCATATGCCATTCATCCGATTGCGATGAAACTTTGATGAGTTGTTGTGTACACGCCAGGGAAGGTTTTCGACTTAGTAAATCCATTTTACAATAGGTAGCGTACGAGTATATTCAACAAATGGGTGACGGCGCTCGATTCGTTTCATTTCATTGCGATGAAACTTTGGTGAGATGTTGAGCACGCTCCCATGAGTTTTTTTGAGATAGTAAATCAATTTTACAATAGTTTAGAGGTGGTTAACGGAAAAAGAAAAAAACATATTGGGAATCCAAAAGCACTTCAACAATGTTACAACGGCAATCCTTTCTTTGATTGACATTGCAACGCATGCCGGGTATAGCTAGTAGTACATAAATAAAAGTCCAACATGAAATCTATCACAACAATCAAACTGAAATTTTGTATGTTGATAGAAGCAATTAACATGAGTAGGATATATGAAAATAAGCTGTATACTTCTTCACGGAACTGCTTGTTGTTTTTGTTTTTGTCTTCTGATTAAATTCACTATAATTTTCGTCATAATTGAAATGTCTCAACAATTCTTGTTTTATGAAACTAACGGAGCTTCTGTTTCTATCATCTCTCCATTTGATATTCATGTCAGAAAAAACTCTCCGTTAAATCATTGGAGGGAAAAATGCTCAGCATGAGCTTCACTAGGACTAAGATATTCCTTAATGTTGTTGCCCCTAATAAATCTATAACATGTACCCATCTATCTGACACAGACATACAAATCATTTTCTCTTTCAAACTTGCACCTGTACACTACCACTCAGTAAAGTGAAGCAACGTGGCCGGCGTGCCGGTGCCGATGCTATTTGAAGTCACTAATAACAGTCGCCAATCAGGTCAAGCATGGATTGCGCAAGCGGTACATTTGTAAATTGGTGCGAAATTTAATATATTAACCAAGAAACGTAATATTTGGCGTTCCTTTAAAGATGAAAACGGTACGGGGAACAAAACAAGAAAAAACGGAAATGTTCCGGGTAAAACGGAACGTCTGCCAACCCTAGATGACATCGTCATCATTGCTGACACACCAGAGGATATTAATGGGTTTCTAAATGGTATGGACTCTGTATTGATGAAAATTATTAAATATAAAAATAGATTTTTGGACTGCCGTCGAAACAAACCAGAAACCCCTGTCGATGACGAATTGTCAGGTGAAAAGATAAAGGAAGTAGGTGACTTAATTTACTTAGGAAGCAAAACATGCAGTGATGGACCAAACAAAGAGGATAACTTTGATAATATTTAAGACAGTATCGTAATATTGTATAACTCTGCGGAGTATAATGTGCATTTCAGCCTGCCTTATAATAATTTGAATTCATTGCAACAACTGCTCGTAATAATTACGTAGTTTAATATTTAATCTTTATCTCAATATTCATTTGTTCAATTCACTCCTATAAATGTTCACTTGAAGAATGACTATCATTTAAAAATATTCCAAGTTCACTTCCCAATTTTACATAATGTTATCAAGTCCTCATATCACATGAGTACGGTCTTGAGCATGCTCTTCGCCCAGATTATCAATTCGCTTCCCGATAATCGAAATACTTTGCGTCCGCACTACCCAGGAACATCGAGTAACGCGTCTGAAATGATTCCTAACTAGCAATGAACAGCTTCACAATCTATATAAATTATTTTAATTAATTGGCTGTCGTCACCCACGTGACCTGGGTGGGGCGCGACTTCCCTCACCTCACTTCTGTCCACGATTCATGTCCTGTGGGTTTGTGTAGTTGCCCCTAACATAAGCTTGCCGATACACGTGACTGTCTATGACTGGCGCGGCCTTTCCTCCAAACACGTTTCTGCCAGTACGCCTAGACATTCTAGTATCGAATTTTGTGATTGGTTCGGCTTTTTCCTTGCGATTCAACTGACCTGTTCTCCCTACCAAACCTGTTTCTAGACACCAAATTTAACACAAAGTAGGCTTCATTCCCTGCACTGTCTCAAATGCAATTCTTAACAAAAAAATTGACTACAGTGCTTAAGACATTTATATGAACTCACGAAAAAAAATTATTTCTTAATTACAAATATATTTACCTGTCGGAATGGATCAGGAAAGAGAGGATATATATGCACATTGAAAACAAAAGAATACAGGACTCCGCGTTTATAATTGAGGAATATTGTTTGATTCGTTTTTCGGTCAAGAAACAGTATATTGTGTCCTAAAATTGTAATCAAATTATTCATTTTATGTTTGATCATGGCCTTTCATCTACATAAATTCCACATATATCTTGTGCCCGTCTGTCCACCTGGGATGGACAGCCGACAACATGCGTTGCAACATGAGAACAGTGAGAGCACGAGGTCAGGTATCAGGGCGTCCTGGGTTATGCGGGCTAAAATATACAGCACTCTGTCCCCATGTTCCATGTAAAGGATTTTGCAAAGATGTAGTTGACAACACAGAACACAAAGTGAAAAACACAAATTAAAAGGAAAATGATTTCACACCTACCAACTAAGAAACAAGTATGAGAAAGTGGTCGAATATCACACGCACTTCCTGCAAAGTAACCTATCTTGCGAACAGCAAAGCATAATATCTAAAAGAATGAGCAGTGCATCTCAAAACAAAGGAAAGCAAGGTCGAAAAACTTGTTGAGAGCCTTTGTTCACTTTGACTATGGTGGGATAATTTCAATTGAGAATTCTACCCTTTAAAAACATCGATGCACTGTCATCTATATCAAGAAAAATGATTAATTATTGAAATTAAATTTCCCGTATTTCATTGGTCTTTCATAGATTATTTACATTAATTACATATTCGGATTATGTTTCACACACTTATCATCCTCGGGAAAATTATTTACAAATCACGTTGAGGTTCAATTCAAATTTGATCAATTAAAAAAATATCTTGAATAGATTTTTTTCATAATTCACTATTTGGGCAAGGCTTTCTGAATAGAACGTATTATTATACACCATAGTATAATATTCTGACACGTTGAAAAATATTTCACTATAAGAGTTATAAAATAATTATTTAATTATTATAAACAATTTAATTATCACTTGAAAATTTTTAAACTGGATTTATCACTTACTCAACAGTGTGGGCTTAATTAATTCATAACACTCTGAAGTTGATTAAGTCATTCCATGAACTGTTTATACCATTAAATGTGACGTAATATTACCATATCTTAAATCAATCTTTCGTAATGTTAGGGGCCGACAACCTAGATGCTAGGCCCCTTCAAACAACAATTATCATCATCATGATTCATGATGACAAACATTACTTGGCGTGGAAGACTATTAGTTGGAATTGACCTAAATCTTACTCATCTGAAGCTTTATTTACAGCATTGCTACAACGGCTGCCTGTCCAATATATAAGTGGGTTCACCACCAAACCACCTGAGCCCACTCTCAGGAACCACTCATATTATAAACGATAGCATTAACACAAAATCCCTATATCCATCATTTATATTGTAATTTCAATTAGAATAATCAGCTTCACGTCCACAAATAGCTTGAAGATTTCCTCCCTCACACCCATATAAATTAGTTATAAAACAAGATGTTCAGTAAAGAACATACAGCCTACTTTCTCCTAAATGCATGGGTATTGTTATAACTCTTTGTCCTTTTCAAGGAGTATGATTGAATGTTGGTTGTAGTAGCTTGTTGAAATACAACGTGCTATAGGGATATTAAACATGAATATGAGGTGCCCTTTGCTAGTGCTACCTCTGTACCAAATTTCGTTCAATTCGGTTTCACCGTGTTTGAATTGATAGGGGGAATCGATTTGCACACATACTTGGCCACCATCTGCAAACTATTGGGCTGATGTTCTTGCAGTTTGGTCTGAATATGTTTCCCACATAAAGATATGGTGTTGCAAAATTTGGTAGAGACTAGATTATTAGGTTGGTCGTAATTACATTTTAGCTTTTAACATTTGGGTGGCCGCGATTACGTTTCCGTCAAGATAGCGGTGATATAAAACATGACACTGAGGTGCCCTTTGCTAGTGCTACCTCTGTACCAAATTTCGTTCCATTCGGTTTCACCGTGTTCGAATTGATAAGGGGAATCGATTTTCACACAAAGATGGCCGCCATCCGCAAAATATTAGGCTGATGACCTATTAGTTCGGTCAAAGGATGCTCCCTCCATAAAGGTATCATCATCTTCTTTGCATTTTCCCACTTATGTGGGGTCTGCCTTCCTGCAATGTTTCCTCCACTTCGATCGATCCATAGCGTCTCGGGGGCGGAGCTTAGTGAGCCGCATGTCATCTCTCACCCTATCCAACCAGCGTGTTTGAGGTCGCCCTCGAGGTCGACGACCCTCCACATTTAGTTGAAGGGCAGTCTTAGCAACTGAGGTTTCACTGCTACGGAGCACATGTCCATACCACCGCAGACGTGATTCACGCATTTTCTCTGTGATTGGGGCAACCTTGAAATCCTTCCGCACGGCATCATTCCTAATATGGTCCAGTCGAGTCATACCATTGGACCACCGCAACATCTTCATTTCCATTACATGAAGTGCCTGTTCGTGCTTCGATGTTGTAGGCCAGCATTCAGATCCATGAAGTGCCACTGGTCTGATCACTGTGCGATATACCTTAGATTTTAAATGTAATGGAATTTTCTTATCGCATAGGACTCCAGTAACTTGGCGCCATTTCATCCATGCGGCAGTGACTCTTGTTTTGACATCAGGAATCGTGCTGCAGTCTGAGGTGATGCATGACCCAAGGTATTTGAATTGGGTCACTTTATTAAGTTGAACCTCACCAACAGTGATCGTGCCATCAGTTTGGTCACCGCATTCCAGGTATTCCGTTTTCTTCAGGTTCAATTTCATCCCAAATTGTTCAAGACGCATCTTCCACTCTTGTACTTGCTGTTCGAGGTGCCCACGGGTCTCGTTAGCTATCATGACATCATCCGCATATAATAATGTCCATGGATGCTCCCTCCATAAAGGTATGTTGTTGCTAAATTTGCTAGAGATGGGATGATTAGGCTAATCGTAATTTGATTTAAGCTTTGAACATTTGTGTGGCCGCCATTACGTTTCCGTCAAGATGGCGGCGATATAAAACATGACACTGAGGTGCCCTTTGCTAGTGCTACCTCTGTACCAAATTTCGTTCATTCGGTTCCAACGTGTTCGAATTAATAGGGGGAATCAATTTTGACATAAAGATGGCCGCCATCCGCAAACTATTAGGGTAATGGCCTATTAGATTGGTCAAAGGATGCTCCCTCCATAAAGGTATGTGGTTGCAAAGTTTGGTAGAGATCGGATGGTTATGTTAGTCGTAATTTGATTTAAGCTTTAAACATTTGTGTGGCCGCCATTACGTTTCTGTCAATATGGCGGCGATATAAATCATGACACTGAGATGCCCTTTGCTAGTGCTATCTCTGTACCAACTTTCGTTCCATTCGGTTTCACCGTGTTTGAATTAATAGGGGGAATCGATTTTGACACAAAGATGGCCGCCATCCGCAAACTATTAGGCGAATTACCTATTAGATCGGTCAAAGGATGCTCCCTCCATAAAGGTATGTAGTTGCAAAATTTGGTAGAGATCGGATGATTAGGTGAATCGTAATTTGATTTAAGCTTTGAACATTCGTGTGGCCGCCATTACGTTTCAGTCAAGATGGCGGCGATATAAAACATGACACTGAGGTGCTCTTTGCTAGTGCTACCTCTGTACCAAATTTCGTTCCATTCGGTTCCACCCTGTTCAAATTAATAGGGGGAATCAATTTTGACATAAAGATGGCCGCCACCCGCAAACTATTAGGCTAATAACCTATTAGATTGGTCAAAGGATGCTCCCTCCAAAAAGGAATGTTGTTGCAAAGTTTGGTAGAGATCGGATGGTTATGTTAGTCGTAATTTAACTTAAGCTTTGAACATTTGTGTGGCCGCTATTACGTTTCTGTCAAGATGGCGGCGATATAAAACATGACACTGAGGTGCCCTTTGCTAGTGCTACCTCTGTACCAAATTTCGTTCATTCGGTTCCACCGTGTTCGAATTAATAGGGGGAATCAATTTTGACATAAAGATGGCCGCCATCCGCAAACTATTAGGCTAATAACCTATTAGATTGGTCAAAGGATGCTCCCTCCATAAAAGAATGTTGTTGCAAAGTTTGGTAGGGATCGAATAGTTATGTTAGTCGTAATTTAACTTAAGCTTTGAACATTTGTGTGGCCGCCATTACGTTTCTGTCATTATGGCGGCGATATAAAACATGACACTGAGATGCCCTTTGCTAGTGCTACCTCTGTACCAAATTTCGTTCTATTCGGTTTCACCGTGTTTGAATTAATAGGGGGAATTGATTTTCACACAAAGATGGCCGCCATCCGCAAACTGTTAGGCTAATGACCTAGTCATTTGGTCAAAGGATGCTTCCTCTATAAAGGTATGTTGTTGCAAAATTTGGTAGAGATCGGATGATTAGGTTAATCGTAATTTGATTTAAGCTTTGAACATTTGTGTGGCCGCCATTACGTTTCCGTCAAGATGGCGGCGATATAAAACATGACACTGAGGTGCCTTTTGTTAGTACTACCTCTGTACCAAATTTCGTTCAATTCGGTTGCACTGTGTTCGAATTAATAGGGGGAATCGATTTTCACACAAAGATGGCCGCCATCCGCAAACTATTACGCTGATGGCCTATTGGTTTGGTCAAAGGATGCTCCCCCCATAAAGGTATGGTTTTGCAAAATTAGGTAGAGATCGGATGATTTGGTTAGTCGTTATTTGATTTTACGTTTTGAACGTTTGAGTGGCCGCCATTCAGTTTTAGTAAAGATGGCGGCGATATAAAACATGACACAGAGGTGTCCTTTGCTAGTGCTACCTTTGTACCAAATTTCGTTCAATTCGCATTCACCGTGTTCGAATTGATAGGGGGGACCGACATTCAGAGTACACACACTCACACACACACAGACACACACACACACACACACAGACTCACACACACACATACACACACACAGACTCACACACACACATACACACACACAGACAGACACACTTTTTTCGCCCTGTGTTGATCTCATAAGTCTACTTTCATTTTTTGCAAAAATCGAAAGTAGGCTAATATCATCAACATTATTACTCAACAACATCAGAGTTGTCATTTTTTTAAAATACGTTTCAGTGTTTTCAAATTCATAATAATAATTATTATTGTTACGTGCAAAGCACGTCCCAACCTTTTTAATATGCATCTCCTCTACATATTGTATTCCTGTCCCTTTAAAAGCGCCCGCCTAGATGGCTTGGTTTCGCTAATGAACTCGAGGTGGCAGCATCTATCGACCTTCTAGCCGGGGTTGTATCTTCGACCGCTAGAGTGCGTGAGTGGTGTCTTCTGACTCCGTCTAATCAAGACATATTTAAAAATGTAGTAATATACGTCCTTAAACAAAAGACTATATATACTTCATGCCGCCCAAATAATTATATAATATGCACATTGTTACTTGATGTGTCATTCTGTGATTGGACAATTACAATTAACATTAATGCACTGTGGCCTTTAACTTTGGATCTCCGCCATGTTGGCATCTAATCAGTCTGTCGTCGAGAAAGCAAGAAGCCAGTTGCTCGTGAAAGGTGTAGCCGCTGCCCGGGGGCTTGCCCCCTGGCCTCCACGAAATATGGATCTATTCTTTAAAAAAGGAAAAGCCTGTGCTCCTAAGGCTACAATTTCGCCATTTCGCCTTGGAGATGAAGTGTGACACATTATCGCAACTTGCTGCAAACGAGTGCTTGTTACCAAAACGACGCATGTGTGGGGTTAGCCATTTTGAGGCAAATCTAGTGCCTTATAATATTTTTTAATTTGTGTGTTAATGATTTTGTTATTATTGTGTCTCCACAGAGAAGGACTTAAGGTACGTTGTATAAAATATTTATATTTATATATATTGTTATGGGATCTCCGATATCGACCTTATATTAATGTTTTAATAATGTATTTGTTTCGCCTTGTAGGCCAAGGTTTTCTGTTTTATTAATGTTACATGATATGTAAAGTTTTTGTTTTCCTTCGTACCTTCCGGAGACACGTTGCAAGTTTATCTTACATTGTAGTTGATTATTTATTTAGTTTATTTTCATTGGTAATCTTAGGGATTCGCCTTTATTAATTTGCTTTACGATCCGTAGCATTCTAAATTACCTCGTTGTAATTGTGTTAAGATGTAATCATTTCCTCCTTTCCTTTCTCTCTGGTGACGTTCTATTTTTTAAAGTAATTGTTTGCCGTGATTCGGCTGGACATTGCAAGCATCTGTTTCGTGGCCATGTTGTTTTTTGTTTTGCCCAAGTGCATTCTGGTCTGGTGAGTGTAATTCTCTAGGCGTCGAGCGGGACACTCAAACGTGTTGTGGTGATAGATCAGTATGTTTTTTGTTATTCTTGTTGATTTACTTTGTGTTTTTGTGAGTGTTCCTGAGTATTTCTTCGTTATGAAGATTATGGATTTGTAAATTGATCCTATTTTAATTTTATTAATTTAATTTTAAATTTTTCGTTTCCTCGTGGCCTTGATGCCTGCATGTCGAGTCAGTTTTGCGTTCCTAGTGGTTTATCAAGCCCTTTCTCATTTTGTGATTCCTGTCTGCTGCCTTTCTTTCTTTGGGCTTTATTATATATATTTTTTTTAAATTAAATGTTTTCTTTTTGCTCAGCAAACTACCATGTAAAGCCTTGTCTAGTTTTCTTAGGTAATTAACTTGTTTTGGCCTTAAGCCAATGTCCATCACCAGAGAGATTTTTTTTGGGCAGTAATAGTCTTTTATTTTATTTTATTTTTGTGGCTGAAGGATTTTATTAATTTTTATTTTCTTGGCCCCTTTTGGTAGTTATATATTATTTTAAATACTAAGCAACTGTTGTGGCATCATTTCGTCGGTAGCAGTTCTGTTTGTTATCGGAGGGGATTTTCTGTAGACGAACCTGTGGGTCTTCTCCTTCTCCTTCTCCACCTTCTTCCTCCTTAAGGTGTTCGTCTGTTGGGGCATGTCATCTGGCGGCGATTTTGCAGTTAGCGATGCGGACCTCTAAAGACAGGTAAGTAGGCCCATCCGACCCACCCAGCGGCCGGCGTAGCAATTATCATCTAGGTAAAATTAATTTAATTTTTCAGTGTTATTACAGTGTTTACTCCAGAGTGTTAGTTAATCCTGCTGCCTCGAAAAAAATACGGTAATGCTTCCCATATGATTAAATCGATATATGACGAAGTATAAGAGATGTTAGCATTGCCTCACCTTCCAGTTCAAACGTAAAATTCAAGCATAGTCGATGACTATAACTTAAAGTATTGCTCGATGTGCGAGATGATAGAAAAGAAAATCATGGCCTTAATTTCAAACTACAAAATAAATTATAAAGCTGGCAGGTCATCTTGCGGTCCATCATGTATAAAGTGTCCCGGCACCACGAATCCTCTGGAAACTCCGTACTCCGGAAAGTCCTGTCCAAGCATAAGCTTGACGCTGGATTCACAGGCATTGCAGTGCGCCGGGAATGGCGTCGCTCCCTTTCTTCCATTATGGTCAAGCCTCTAGCCTCTCATCATCTTACAGTTGTTTCTTTGTATAGGCAACTCTGGAAGAAGTATGGCTGCAAATCTTTATATTTCTTACAGTTGGTCATCGACATAATGTTCCGTTTCACTGGTCCCATGATTGTCCAATTTTATTATGTTTACATGGCAATGAATGGTGTTGCAGGTGAACGATTGACTTTAAATTTGATTTCTAGGTCCAGTATAGCAACTGTTTATCTTACGATCATGATCGTTAAGTTCACAGGTATTTGTTTTAAGTTCGAAACGTTGTATTTGATCAGAAACAAGTAGTTCCGTGAAGAACTATACAGCCTATTTTCATATATCCTACTTATGTTAATTGCCACTATTTAACATACACAATTTCAGTTTGATTGGTGTAATAGATTCGTAGATATTGAGAACCGACTAAATATTTTGGATGGTCGCCATGTTGGATTTTATATATGTAGGTCCTAGAGTTATGTACTGTTACATGCAGATTATTGTGAACGTGTAGTATTCAAACTTCAATCGCAAAATTAGGACACAAGAAAAAACAAGGAGATTTAAAATATTTTCACAGCTGCCATCTTGAGGTTATGGAAACAATTGAAATAAATTAGATGCCAGTGGATTAACATTCGGATAAAGATTTACTGTACCAAGTTTCACTGCACGCGGATGGTTAAATTGCGAGAAACGTCCATGTGAATATTTATAATTCGCGTCACCGCCATGTTGGATTTGTGATCACCAGGTTATTTAAAGTCCTATAGGTGAACTTAAGTTCATAGCCCCTATAAACATTAAAAAATGCAGTTTGATTGCTAAAATAGATTCGTAGTTATTCAGTATCGTCTAAATATTTCGGATGGTCGCCATGTTGGATTGTTAAATGTATAGGCCATAGAGTCATGTACCATTAAAGGAAAATTATTGCGTAGGTTCATTATTCAAACTTTCACTTCGATCGCATGATTACATCACAAGAAATAAAAACTTAATTTTAAAATTCGCACTGCCGCCATCTTGAGGTTATGTAAACAATTGAACTAAATTAGATACCAGTGGATTACAATGTGTGTAAATATTTCCTGTACCAGGTTTCAGTGCGCTTGGAACATTAAATCGCGAGAAAGGTCTATTTAAAATGTTCAAATTCGCTTGGCCGCCATGTTCGTTTTGTAGTTAACCGGTTTTTGAAAATCTTATAGATGGACTTCCAGTAGTGCCCTTTATCTCAGTACAAAATTTTAGGGAGATACCGCTAATAGTTTCAGAGATATAGAATGCCGGTGAAATATTTCGCACATCCGCCATCTTGTGATTATGTAAACAATTGAACGAAGTTAGATGTCGGTGCATTACAATGTATATAAACATATACTGTACCAAGTTTCATTGCGTTTGGTTGGTCAAATCGCGAGAAACGTCTATTTAAAGTCGCAAATTTGCATGGCCGCCATGTTGGTTTTGTAGTTACCAGGTTTTCAAAAGTCACATAAGTGAACTTATAGTAGTTCCCTCTATCACCATAGAAAATGTCAGGGTAATATCGGTAATAGTTTCGGAGATATTGAATGCTGGTGAAATATTTCGCACAGCCGCCATGTTGGATTGGTGAGTCGTAACAAAATTTGAAGGGCACAGTCGAAGTCGCCGGGAATAGTGATATGAACTTACCGAGTTTCATTGAAATCGCTCCTACCGTTTAGATTTTATTAGGGGGGGACACACACACGAATCACACACACACGGACAAAAGGTGATCTCATAAGCCTATTTTTTCAAAATTGAAAATAGGCTAAAAATATGCCTGATTGCTTTCAAGTCCCAACATGTCAAGTCAAGTACTGACCTCTTCTTTAGGTCCACATTAACTATAGTCAGATTGAAATATCCTTGATATTATGTGCAATATCCACATTTTCAGAATTTGTCCGCTTATTTGTGAAGCGTAGTCTCACAATTGGTTAATAGTGCCACAAATATTGTCTTCTGCATTCACAGAGAAATAACAAAGTTAATGTTAACGTACCTTTCACTTTTGGAGCACAATTTATGTCAGCTAACAAGTTTGGAATATAATCCAACGCACAATCACTCTCGGCACTATCACAGCTTTAAAACATCGCGACACTATCACAGTTCCAAAACATCGCGGCACATTTGAGCATAATAACGTGGTGTATAGCCAATCGTCGTGTATCCCCACCAGCACGAGCCTCACTGGGGTACTATTCATCTGTCTAGTCTGCCCTGGGCTTCAATTTATATAGTCGCAGAATGTCAAGAGTCGATATTACGTAATGGCATTAAGTAATGTTATTCTGGAAAGTGGCTTGAAGATGTAGACTTATTCACTATCCAATAAACATCTGTACTTATTGTCGTATTCTTCAGATATTGTATTTGTAACGTGCGCATACCAGCATTGGTTCAGGACCGCGCTCTGTTTAAATTCTACTTGGCAAGCAGTGTGTCGCTGTCTGCGCGGAATTCAAACATCGACTCGCGCCAGCCATAATGCCAAGTCTCATCAGGGCACAATATATATAAGCAGTAGGAGAGCATGGGGGGAAATGACCCATACACAGTTTTTGGACGTGAGTGTACCTGTAACTTACGTGTGCGCATGTGACTGGACTTGGCGTTCGGTTTTTTGTCGATATCTCGCCTACGAATGATCGGATTTTGATGTGTGTGGTGTCAAATGGCTTGTTTTGAAGCCCTCTTTGTACGAATGTGTGGTTTATATTTTTTAACATTTTTTTTTTTTTCAAAAAGTTGAATTATGAAAATAGTAATTATTGAAAAAACTGTGAATCGTAGAAAGCCCTATGTAGACTTAAACAAAAGCTTGTCATTTGTTCTTTTGAGAATAGCAGAGATGTGGCTAAAATTTTATTCATAGGGCCTAACTACATGAGGGTTCAATTTTATTCATCCATGAGTTGACTTGACGTTGCGACATGTGACTATGCGTAAGATGTTGGCGGGCTTTTTCAAACTAATGATTGGTTAAGGGATGACTGTGATGAGCGTGTGGGAGGGGTGGCATGGGGGGTTGAACTTTAAAACCACTTGGCTAGTTGTGAGCGCCTGGCTGTGAACTCATGGTGGGGGATTTGTGATATATGAGGTATGAAATTACGTGACATGATGCGTCTTTTTTGAATGTATTAATTATTTAAAAAAATTGCCAATGACACATTTTGAAAGAAAAAAATAATACTTTTTTCACTCTTTTTAAAATTTTATTTATTAGTTAATGAATGAATGATTGATATAATGTTTTATTAACCATGTATTTTTTTAAATTTTGACAAAGGGCCTAACATCACTTTTGTTATCAGTTTCTAATCCCATGATGGGATTTTGACCTATGAGAGCTCTTTATAAAATGTATTTAAATATTATTTAAGAGTGGTAGTAGAGAGAGAGAGAGAGAGAAAGAGAGACGATACTCGTGGTGTGTAGGTGTTTAAACAACAAGCATGTGGCTGGCCACGGTGGCTATGCTTGCAAATGCACTAATCGATATTTCACGGACCATACATCGCAGAGGCTTATGTGATGGTTTGTGAAAACACGATTGTGAGGATGGCCGCCGAGCCACAGGACGTGGCATTAACAGGGTATGGATGGGAAATTGGAAACGCGGAACATTGACATTAATAGTTGGGGCATGAGGATAACAAGTAATAAAAAGGAAAGGAAACAGGGTGTACCCAAACACAATTTTTTATTTATTTATGTAATCAAAGTACTTTTTACAATCGTTACATACATACAACTTTTTTCTTTACCCTAGGCTGTTATAGTTCTAGTTTTATTAACCCATGGCTTGCTGTAAATGAGTTTTCCATGAGGAGTATGGACTGTTGTTGTTAAAAACTGGGGAAGCAACAATGGTTTTATAGGTTTAAAAACTTGATCTTCTTCTTTTACATCATCATAGTCATCATTATCATCATGATCATCATTATTATAACTATAATCACTATGACTATGTAGTCCTTTTTGATCTTTTTCCATGGACACCTCTTGTAGAGTTTGCGTGGTTTTTGATAGGGTTGTTTTTGTTTTACAGATGACTCGGAAAAGGGTTTAAACAGAACTCTTTGAGGAGATGGTAAATGTTTTTTAACAAACAAGTTACTATGTTGAGAACACAATTTGTTTTGTTGGGCTCGCTTTTTTTTTGTCCTTTTGATAATGTTTTGTTAACACCAACGGTGTTTCATTTGGTATACCACATTGATGATTACCCACACTTAAGACCTCACCATGTTTATTTTTAGATGACCTGGACATTTTGTTGTTCTTTGTTTTG
Source organism: Meconema thalassinum (assembly GCA_946902985.2). Classification (NCBI taxonomy): domain Eukaryota; kingdom Metazoa; phylum Arthropoda; class Insecta; order Orthoptera; family Tettigoniidae; genus Meconema; species Meconema thalassinum. The sequence continues at coordinate 153,975,615 of OX336397.1, forward strand.
AGCACTGCCAAAATATGATGCTATTCACATTTTCTCACTTATAGTTATTAGAGTAGCCATGATACAGGGCACGTGGTTTACCTTTTATTGCATAGTAGCAACTGACTTGTATATTCGATCCGCCTACTACAAAGGTTAAAACACTTTTGGTGAAAGAATGATATTGTGTTGACGTTTTATGTAGGATTATGTTGGTATCTTATGTTTGTGACATATGTTGGTGGTTTATTTTTGAAGGTTTATGTTAATACCATATTTTAATGGCTTTTTAGTGGCTTATGTTAATGTCTTATGTTGGTGACTAAGGGGGAAGGTTCATTAAAAACACACACTATTTAAAAGATGTACCAAACCCACAATTTTGAAGATATGAAAATGAAATTTTGTACCGTGCTTTATATTAAGTTCGTGAATATACTGTGAAGTTCCTAGGTTATAATTTCAATACTAACTTTTTTGTAAGAGAATTTAAAATTATATTTCCAAAAAATCATAAATGTTCCTTTTTTCAGAAACTATTCAACAGATTTCTACAAAACTTTCTGTATTTAATCTCTTTGCATATAGTAAGCTTCTCTCATGAGATTTTTTGGATATATTTAATATGAGAATTTTAATAATTTTTAAATATAATTCTGTACGTATAATATAAAATCCACCCAAAATTCCAAGCACTAGGCCCCATATCTGAGCTTATACATATAATGTTAAAATGTTCTCATGAGAAAACATTTATTATGTTTATAGAAATACAAGTACAACATTTCATAATCCTAGCTTTTTTAAATCCTGAGGAAAAGGCACTTAAACATTGAAATATATGATTTTCAGGAAATGCAATTTAAAGTTTAACATAATGTTTTCTCTTCTGTTACCTCTTTACAAGGCTCCATAACTGTACTCAGGGTCCTCTTTCCCTACAAGGCTTCTCTTTTGGCTTCTTGTTTTCTTCCTCCTTTCCTTAAATAGGTATTCAACTGACTTTTAAGCCGCAGAGAAGGCGCTGTATATCTATTTTTCTCAAGATGTCATGAGTAAAACCTCCTATCTTGAAGCCCATTTCATCCTCCCTACATTACCATCATTGAATACAATGACTGCATCATAAGTAGCAATTCTGACAAATGTAGCAGAAGAAAATGTGGTTTTAGGGCATCGTTTCCATATAAGTGAATTTAGAGACTCATTTGGATTCTGGGCTTTGCCATGAACACACTTTTTGAGAAGGTCAGAATCAGTCAGAAACCTGTAAGTGGGCTTGACAACATCCAGGATACAATTTGGAAGCCTCTCCTTGTGAAAGTAAGGGATGTTATCCCTCTGAGCCTGTACATATTTACACCAGCTAATGTGACACAGATGGTGAATGGGTTGTTTATCTGTTGACACCATGTGGAAATATGTAGCCCATAAAGTACTTTTCATTTCACTTACACTGGATAGGTTCTGTCTGATGGTCTTGATATAATGCGCTTGAAGAGTGCATCTTCTAGCATTCAGCAGCTTCTGCAAACGCTGCATATCCATTTTTCTGTACACTCTACGTGGCCGTGGCATTATTGAATTATGATCAAATGAAATATTTTCGTAAATCACCGTCAGTAGCACAAGACAAAACAAGAATGGTCTCTTTATAGGCTAAACCAAGAAGCAGATTGATTGTTATGGTTCCTAAGATACGGCACAGGGCCGCAGGTGATCTGTAAAGACCATAGAGTATATATCACGGCCTCCTAGATGTATCCCGCGCAATTTTGCTTGAATGTAATCCACGGAATCGTTGTTGACAGTGTTAGTATCTAAGAGTTACTTCAAATCGAGGGTGTGGCAGGAAGGTCGCGCTACACATTTAATTATTTTACAGGCACTTCGGATGCGATTTTATTACTGAAACTTTAGGAATTTACTGTCAATGAGTTCTATTAATAAATAAAAAATAAATTGAAAATTGACATTTTCAGTCCATTTCATAAACATCCCCCCTTGACAGTTTTTGTTATTAATGTATTTGATTGACTGAGAACCATAGTCAGAATTGATACTCTGGACCTTAGAACCACGGTTTCAACATTATTAGAATATTATTTTATTTTACATGGTGCTGCTTATAGTTATAAGAATAACCATGATAGATTGGCCATGGTTTACCTTGATGGGTTATAGTATATGTAGAAAAAAACCAATGCCTAAGGTATACTAGCTGTGGAATTATTCATGAAGTCATTGAATATCAACCCTTCAAAATACACCTACCTGGATACTCCTTTTGTGGTCCCAGCAATCGGCTTGATCATTGTTTGAGACGTGGGGGACACATGCATGCGGGATGTGATAATATAGCGTATTATAACAGTGATGGATCTGTGAGACGTGATGTCAATAATGTGTTGTTAAACATTGCTAAGCAACCATTAACCGCTTTTAATGCTACTGTATTGGAAAGATTGGTGGCATTGATAGTTATTGGTGGAATGAATGGTAAATGACTTTTATGTACATATAAACTTCAGGATTAATAAAGCAATCAACATGTATACCATCACTGATATGATTTCAAAAAATAGGAAACAAGCGTGTATGTTGTTCTTTGTTTTATTATGAATAGCATAATTAATATTATTATTAATAATTTAACATTTGTATAATAGTATAATCAATATAATAGTATAATTAGTATCACCATATATAGAGAGAGACAGACAGTGAGAATAATTATTATTTTAAACATGAACCTAGGTTGATAACTTTTTTTTATTGAATGACAAAATGATATTTTTCTTGCTAGTTTATACCTAAAAACAATGGTACATCCTCTCATGCAAGACAGTCACAAGTTTTAAAAAACCATAAATTTTAAAGTAGGTGATACTTATACAATCATAAGGAAAATTATTGCGTAGCTTCATTATTCAAACTTTCACTTCGATCGTATGATTACGATACAAGATATAAAAAATTAATTTTAAAAATTCGCACAGCCACCATCTTGAGGTTATGTAAACAATTGAACAAAATTAGATGCCAGTGCATTACAATACGTATAATCATCTACACTACCACATTTCACTGCACTCAGATGATTAAATCACGAGAAACGTCTATTAAAATGTTTCAACTTCGCTTTGCGTCCATGTTCGTTTTGTACTTAACAGGTTTTTGAATGTTACATAGATATACTTGCAGCAGTTTCTTTTATCACCGTACGAAATTCCGGGGTGATATCTGTAATAGATTCGGAGATATAAAATGCCAGTGAAATATTTCGCACAGCCGCCATTTTGAGGTTATGTAAACAATTGAACTAAATTACACACCAGTACATTACAATGTGTATAAAAATTTGCTGTACCAAGTTTCATTACGTTTGGATGTCTAAATCACGAGAAAAGTCTATTTAAAAGTCTCAAATTCGCTTGGCCGCCATGTTGGTTTTGTAGTTACCAGGTATTTGAAAGTATCATAGGTGTACTTGTAGTAGTGGCCTCTATCACCGTAAAAAATTTCAGGGTGATATCGGTAATAGTTTCAGAGATACTGAAAGCTGGTGAAATATTTCGCACAGCCGCCATGTTGGACTGGTGAGACACAATAAAATTTGAAGGGCACGGTCGGGGTCGCCCGCAATGGTGCTATGATCTTACCGAGTTTCATTGAAATCGCTCCAGGCGTTTAGATGTTATTAGGTGGGGACACACACGCACACACACACGGACAAAAGGTGATCTCATAAGCCTATTTTTTCATAAAATGAAAATAGGCTAATAACAAGTAGTTCCGTAAAGATCTATACAGCCTATTTTCATATATCCTACTCATGTTAATTGCCTCTATCAACATACAAAATTTCAGTTTCATTGTTGTGATATATTCGTAGATATTGAAAACCGTCTAAATATTGCAGATGGTCGCCAGGTTGGATTTTTATTAAGTACTATTACATGAAGATTATTGTGTACGTGTGGTACTCAAACTTCAATCGCATGATTAGGACACAATATATAAAAACGAGATTTTAAAAATCCACACAGCTGCCATCTTGTAGTTATGAAACCAATTGAATTAAGGTAGATGCCAGTGGATTAAAATTTGTATAAGCATTTAACGTGCAAAGTTTCACTGCACTCGGATGGTTATATCGCGAGAAACGTCCATTGAAAAATGTTTACTTCGCATCGCCGCCATGTTGTATTTGTGCTTACCAGGTTACTGAAAGTCCAATAGGTGAACTTATGTTCATAGTCTCTATGTACATTAAAAATTCAGTTTGGTTGGTGTAAAATATTCGTAGATATTGAGAACCGTCAAATGTATTTCGGATGCTTGCCATTTTGGATTGTTATATGTTTAGGCCATAATTAAAGGAAAATTATTGCGTAGCTTCATTATTCAAACTTTCACTTTGATCGCATGATTACGATACAAGAAAAGAAAATTAATCTTAAAATTTCGAACAGCCGCCATCTTGAGGTTATGTAAACAATTGAACAAAATTAAATGTCAGTGCATTACAATACGTATAATTATTTACTGTACCACATTTTACTGCGCTCAGATGATTAAATCACGAGAAACGTCTATTAAAATGTTTCAACTTTGCTTGGCCGCCATGTTCGTTTTGTACTTTACAGGTTTTTGAAAGTTACATAGATATACTTGCAGCAGTTCTCTTTCTCACGGTACAAAATTTTGGGATGATATCTGTAATAGTTTCGGAGATATAAAAAAGCCAGTGAAATACTTCGCACAGCCGCCATTTTGAGGTTATGTAAACAATTAAACAAAATTACACGCCAGTGCATTACAATGTGTATAAACATTTGCTGTACCTAGTTTCATTATGTTTGGATGTCTAAATCGCGAGAAAAGTATATTTAAAAGTCTCAAATTCGCTTGGCCCCCATGTTGGTTTTGTAGTTACCAGGTATTTGAATGTCTCATAAGTGAACTTGTAGTAGTATCCTCTATCACCGTACAAAATTTCAGGGGGATATCGGTAATAGTTTCAGAGATACTGAATGCTGGTGAAATATAAGGTGCGTTCAAAAAGTAACGAGCCGGAGGCATAATTACAGAAACCAGTACCTGTATGTTAGAAGTATTGGCCCTGGCTGTTGAGGCACTTATCCCACTGTAACACGAGGCGGTGTATGGCTGTCTCATAAAATTCCCTGGGCTGCGATGTGAACCAGTTCCGCACGTACAGCTGGACGTCGTCGTCCAAGGTGAATCGTTGGCCCCACAGAGCCCTTTTCAGGGGACCGAACATGGCGTAATCACAGGGAGAGAGGTCTGGACTCTAAGGAGGGTGGCCGAGAATCTTCCATTTGAATTTCTGCAGGAGTGCCGCGACTGTGTTGGCCGCATGAGGTCATGCATTGTCGTGGAGCGACCACGGCGGCTATGGCGTTCACTGTCACTCGGCGGTCCTGGGTAATGAGTGCATCAACCAGCTGGACGTTGTCATCGGTAATCCATGGGGGTGCACCAGACCGGGCATCATCGGCTAACGACACCCGTCCTTCCCTGAAGCGCTTGTGCCACGCCTTGACCCTTGCAAGGGACATGCAGTGTTCGCCATACACTTGTGACATTCGGCGATGAATGTTCGTCCCCCCCCCCCCCTACTCCTTCCGCTGTCAGAAACCGAACAAAACCTCTTTGCTCTTCGGTTGACGCCTCCATGTCACTGTTTGCATTGCTACTTGTAGCGTTGGACGATTGATGCATGCTGCTGCTTGCGTTGTATTGTCACGTGACGTGCACGCGTGCCCTCTAGCGACGGGCTGTGACCTTCCACGCTATGGTCGGAACCACACCTCGTTACACACGCCTCAATTAGCCGATGCCGTCACCGGTTTGCGCATTCCTGCGTCCGGCTCGTTACTTTATGAACGCTCCTTATATTTCGCACAGCCACCATGTTGGATTGGTGAGACAATAAAATTTGAAGGGCAAGGTCGGGGTCGTCCGGAATGGTGCTATGATCTTACCGAGTTTCATTGAAATCGCTCCAGGCGTTTAGAAGTTATTAGGGAGGGACACACACACACACCATCACACACGCACCCACACACGGACAAAAGGTGATCTCATAAGCCTTTTTTTTTCATAAAATGAAAATAGGCTAAAAATGATAAATGTCCATGAATTAGTATCCAAGCTATCATATAATTACATTTTATTGTCATATACCATCGGAGAACCTGGATAGCGACCATCGATTGCTGGTAATGAACCTGAGAGGGAGTAAGGAGAAGAAAGGGACTGAGAACCAGGAAAGACGTATAAGGATATGGAAACTGAAAGAAGGGGATAGAAGGATCGAGTAAGTCAAAATGGTAAAGGAAGGAATTCCAACAGATGAAGAAAGAGGGGTGGAAGAGGAATGGGCTAGATTTAAGAAGACACTAGTAGGTGCAGCAGAAGCAGTATGTGGGAGGACAAGTAGTAAGAAGAGGTGGAAGGAAACACCATGGTGGAATGAGAAGACAAACGATATAGTAAGGGAAAAGAATCGAGCCTTTAAGAGGTGGTATCAAAATAGGACGGTAGAGACAAGGGAAGAGTACCAGGAAAGAAAGAAGGAGGCGAAGAGAGTCGGGGCTGAGGAGAGAAGAAAGTGGATGGAAGAGTGGACAAAGATGATGAAGGAGGATAGTGAAGGTACAAAAACGGTCCTGTATGGGATGGTAAAAAATAAGAGGCGGAAGGATCCTACGGATTATGTTAGAATGGTGAACAAAAGGGGACAAGAGATAGAAAATAGAGAAGAACTGAAGAAAATGTGGAAAGAATATTTTGAAGAACTTCTGTACCCAAATGGAAAAGATGGCGAGGAGTAAGAAACCGGGGAAGAGGAAGATGAACTGCAAACAGAAAAGGACTTAACATGGAAAGAAGTGGAAGATGCAGTGAACAAGATGAAAGGAGGGAAGGCACCGGGTGTGGATGAGTTGAGTGTGGAGATGGTGAGAGCAGCAGGAGAGGTGGGGATACAGTCGTTGTACCGAGTGATGAGGACAGCATGGAAGGAAAGGAAGACCCCAGAGGACTGGAAAAAAGGAATAATTGTCCCGACCTTCAAGAAAGGTAGTAGAACAGATTGCAGAAACTATCGGGGAATAACACTGATGAGTCATTGTGCAAAGATCTTCGAGAAAGTTTTGGAAAAGAGAATTAGGACAAGGATAGAAGGAGGGATGAGGGAAGAACAACATGGCTTCAGAGCAGGAAGGTCCACAGTGGATTTGATTTTTGCTGTAAGGCAGTTACAAGAACAGCACTATGAGTATGGAACAGATCTACTGATGGCCTTCCTGGACATTGAGAAACAAAGTATGGAAGTCCCTGGAGGATAGAGGAGTAGAGAAATGGACTATAAAGAGGATAAAGGAGATGTACAAGGGAAGCGTGAGCTGTGTGAAAGTGGGAGGAGAGAGATCAGACTGGTTGGAACAGAGAAACGGCCTGAAACAAGGAAGTGCACTGTCACCGTTACTTTTCATTGTGGTGGTGGATGACATAATGACCCGAGTGGCACAAGTAATTGGGGAAGGAAGGATGAAAGCAATGGTGTTTGCAGATGATTTGATGATTTGGGGAAACATGGAGGAGGAGGTACAGGAACAGTTGGACATGTGGGAAGGAATAATACAAGGATATGGGATGAAATTTAGCATAACTAAGAGCGAGATGGTGATCACAACAAGGAAGAAGGAAAGAACCACAACGGGAATAACAATTGGTGGGGAACAGCTGAAGAAAGGGGAGAGTTTCAAGTATCTGGGAAGCCTGATACAAGATAATGGAAGAAACGATAGAGAAATAAATGAGCGGGGGAGGCAGGCAGAAGCATTTCGGAGGAGTGTGAGAAGCATGTTATGGAGCAAGGATGTCCCTCAGAACAGCAAAAAGATCATATATCGGACGTACTATGTCCCTATCCTGACGTATGCCTCGGAGACCTGGGTTATGAAAGGAAGGGAGAAGAGCAAAATACAGGCCAGTGAGATGAGGTTCTTGAGAAGCAGTATTGGAGCTACAAAGATGGACAGAATAAGAAATGCGAGGACCAGAGAATTAATGAAGGAGGAACCATTACAGGATGGTATAGAGAAATCTAGACTTAGATGGTATGGACATGTAAAACGAATGGAGGAGAAGAGGATACCCAGGAGAGTACACGAGACGAAGTGGGAAGGAAAGAGACCGAGAGGAAGACCGAGAGACATGTGGCTGAAGGGGATGGAAGAAAGCGTGAAGAAGTGAGGAGAACACTGGACAAGGGTGGAGGCTGAGAGATGGTGGGAAGACAGAAGACGTTGGAGAGGCTTGTGTTCCAAATAGACCCGGCCAGTGGCTGGAAACTGTACAAGATGATGATGATGTCACATATCTTATCATAATGACTAACGCCCGGACGTTCATGAACTTTAAATGAATAAATATGCATGCAGAAATTATTGGTGAAATATGCATCACTATGAAATAACTAAGGCAATTACGATCACTCCGTATCCTTTAGCGTTTCCATTTTGAATACGAAGGAAATATGAACAGACGGACATAGGCTATACGTAGGCTTGCTATACGTCCCGGTTTGACCGGGACGGTCCCGGTATTTTGCTGTTGTCCCGGTGTCCCACCCGGTTTCATCAATGTTCCTGAAAACGGCTGTAAGATGTAAAAAGTAATTAATTTATGTGTTTAAGATTCTTTTCTGAATCGGTACTTTTCAACAATCAACGTCTTTTTTTTTTGTAATTGTTTTTGTAGTTGGACAAAACGTTGTAGTTTTTCAAAAATATTAAGACGTGGTAAGTTAGTTGTTCAATTAAACAATTTTTTGACGTATTTAAAATTGTATTTTATTAACACTTCTTTCTAGATGGTAGACCAGAAAATAATCATTAAAAAGGAAAAAGTATATATTTTTATGTAGCAAAAATTCCTTTTTTTATTTTTAAAAGGTGTGTAGAACTAATTAACAATTTAAGGTGGCAGATTCCCCCCTCCCGTCACTTGCAAGGCTTAAAAAAAGCTTAAAAATCACCATTTTGCTTCGAATTTTTTAAAAATTTCCAGGACCCCGCTCAATACCATCCCATATTTATGTGTCCCGGTTTCACTCACCAAAGATATGGTAAGCCTAGCTATACGGTAACTACACCTCTTTTAAAATATCTCAACTAAGAAACAGTTATAAATACCGGTACCGGTAGTAGGAAATGTTATTTTATGGAACTTCAAGGGTTGTAGACCACCAATAAGTACCGTATGTTATTATGTTAATTTTAGGTACAAATAATACACAATTTTAATAGACGTTGAATTTTTAAAACTAAAAATAATGTTACAATGTTTACATTGTGAAAGCTGAATAAAAATAATTGATATTAACTTCCAAAAGAACTGAAACTTACTAAGTTAGGTATTAGAATAATTTCGCTGTTAATTTGTGATAGACTCTCGGAGTCCAGATAAAAAATATACGACTTTAAGAACACGAAGTAACAAAAAGCGCTTCAAAACAATAGGAAATTAGAATATATCTCAGGCCCCTCTCAAGCAGGTTATACCGTATGCAATTAAACAGGTAAGGGAAGAAATATGATGCCTTGTGTCAAAATAACCAAAATATGCATAAATATGCAAAAAGCTGATTTTGCATGGACTTCCGGTCTTTAATTATGACATTTGATTTACATATTTTAATTTTTAATGTAATATTACATATTCTGTGTTCTTATTTCATACATTTGATCAAAATGACATTTTTTAAACATAATTTTACTTTTCGGTAGCCTATTTAATATTAGGCTACCGTACTTAGGCCTATTCTGTCTCTTAGCCTACTGTACGGTCTGTTGTCTGTTAGGTAGTCAGCCCGAAGGCTGGTTGGATCCTCAAAAAGTACCGCCGTTACGTTATGCGAGTCGATACCCGCAAAAACCCAAGGCAGCGCTATTTTGAGGCGTTCTAGGCAAGAAGAGGAGTGAGGTAGTTTGCCATTGCTTTCCTCACTGAGTCAGAACAGTAGTCCTAACCCTATGAGTAGAACCTTTCACAGCATTCACAGGCACTGACTGTGCCCCGAATGCCATTACTAAGCACCACCCATACCTCAGTAGCTTCCATATAATCACAGCCATGAGTGAGACTGAGACATCGGTGAAAAGCCACCTTTTACTCTAGCCTGTGCCAACTGACAAATGCAAATGTACTGTATTCATCAAGAGATGGCAAACAGGCCAACTGTACGGTATATGAAAGTTTTTTTTGTCGCAAGAGAAATATACGGTACCGTAATTCGAAATCGTCTGTATGACAATGATTGTTCACCTATGGTGCGGACGCAGCCTTTTAAGGGGAAATAAGAAAGCCTAGGTAGGTAATTAGGGTGTACCGGTACGGTTTACAGTGGCAGTTTTAAGACAAGAAGATGCTAACTAAGGGATAAAGTTTTCAAGTGATATTGAAGCGGCACTAAGGGGGAAGTAAGTTGCAAAATAATCAATAGGTCACATCATATGCAAACCGTACCTGTTAAGTGAGAATAAATGGCTCAAAAGCACTTAGCCTATCCGACTTGGCTGCAGAATCACTTGCAGGACGAGATTGCTAGCAATCCAATATCGTCACCGAGTTAGTATATTCCACGTACCTCGCGGCAAAAGCGAATTTTGAACTTCACGCATGGATAATATGTGAAGTACTGTTTACAGACGTGAGTAAATTGCATAATGAGGATGATTCTTACATCCAGAGTTCAACTTCATTACGACGATAATTATACAGGTAACCCAGTGATAGAAATATAACTTGGTAAGGATAAAAACATATTTCAGTCCCTTCCGTTCAATGTTGGTCTATGAGGGAGGTACCGGTATGCTGTGTTTGGTTTGAAGTGGGTTTCTTGTAACACAAGGTGTAAGTATTGTCTTGTATTTTCTGAAACTCATTGTATCCATTTACTGCCAATTTCTTAGTACTCATAGTTTGACTTGAGTTTACTTTCGAGTTTATAGGTTTGTAGTGGATTTCCTGCCCCATCATAAAACCCATAAAGGACACTCCATTTCAGTGGCTATCACCAGTAATTATTCATCATTCTATTGCAATGATGGGCGTTAATATTTTACTCGACATTATACCCTAACTAATATCTTATGAAGTCGAGCGCCATGGTCGAATAGGTTTCACCGCTAACCTCGTCTTCTCACAGTGCACTGGGAGGGCTGTGTTATCATTACCAGTAGCCTTATTTGGATTCTGTAATCCCCTGATGTGTTATATATCATAATGATTTGACGTACTGGTATAAGTACGGACTCTTATAATCCTTAGGCGCACTTTGTGTGTTCTAGCTTGCTGAACATCATGGAGCAACAACCATTCATTAAGACTGAGCCAGAATGGCTGTCTGAAACTGATGAATTCCCTAATAAGGTAAGTTGTATTTATTATGAATTTCGTTTTACACAGCTACCAAACAGAAGGCTAGCCAAGATGTTTAATATTTTATTTTTTACGTACGGTACCTTAGTACAGTTATTCTGTCAGTATGTTTTTTGATGGCTCATACTTGTATAATCATTTCTAGGAATCAATTGACCCGCTACCCACTTATAATCTGCTGAATAACTCTAGTGATATATATGAATATGTTCACTGTGCTGGTACCCTGGGCCCAATTGTAGGTGACATCTATACCACATTTTGTGCTAACAGTGGTACAATTCTTGGTAATGCAAGTTAAATTCACTGGCACCCTGGACCCTATTGTACGTGATGTCCACACCACATGTGCTAACAGTAGCTAATTTATTCGTGATACAGGTTCACTCTGCTGGCACCCTGGGCCATTTTGTATTTGAAGTTTACACCACATGTAGTGGTAACAGTAGCTAATTCATTGGTAATGCAGGTTCACTCTGCTGGGACCCTGGGCCATTTTGTATTTGAAGTCCACGCCACATGTAGTGTTAACCGTAGCTAATTTATTGGTAATGCAGGTTCACTCTGCTTGCACCCTGGGCCCTATTGTAGGTGAAGTCCACACCACATGCTGTGTTAACAGTATCTAATTTATTGGTAATGCAGGTTTACCCTGCTTGCACCCTGGGCCCTATTGTAGGTGAAGTCCACACCACATGCTGTGCTAACAGTAGCTAATTTATTGGCAATACAGGTTTGTTCTGCTGGCACCCTGGGCCCTATTTTAGGTGAAGTCCACACCTCATGCTGTGCTAACAGTAGCTAATTTATTGGCAATGCAGGTTTGTTCTGCTGGCACCCTGGGCCCTATTTTAGGTGAAGTCCACACCACATGTAGGCCTAGTGGTAACAGTAGCTAATTTATTGGTAATACAGATTTGTTCTGCTGGCACCCTGGGCCCTATTTTAGGTGAAGTCCACATCACATGCTGTGCTAACAGTAGCTAATTTATTGGTAATACAGATTTGTTCTGCTGGCACCCTGGGCCCTATTTTAGGTGAAGTCCACATCACATGCTGTGCTAACAGTAGCTAATTTATTGGTAATACAGGTTTGTTCTGCTGGCACCCTGGGCCCTATTTTAGGTGAAGTCCACATCACATGCTGTGCTAACAGTAGCTAATTTATTGGCAATGCAGGTTTGTTCCGCTGGCACCCTGGGCCCTATTTTAGGTGAAGTCCACACCACATGTTGTGCAAACAGTAGCTAATTTATTGGTAATGCAGGTGTCTCCTGGTACCCTGGGCCCTATTGTACGTGAATTCCACACACATGTTGTGCTAACTTTAGCTAATTTATTGGTAACTAGCAGGAGTACCCGTTCTTCGAACGGTGTTCGGTGGTAATACCAGACATTATCAATTGAGCTACTGTTTCAGTGGTTAGCGTTTTGTCATTCCTTCATAAGTTTATGAGAACGAAGTTAGTTTTCTGGGAATATCACACACACTGTTAATTTAAGGGCCTTAAAATGTGGTTTTCGGAGACCCTTTATAAACTCCAGAAGTTTGTGTCTCACACTGAGAAGCGCAACATATGCTATGACCGTCCTTCTAGGATAATATTTATATTTCGCCTATTTTAGCATGTATTTTGAGAAGTTTTTCCCTATATCCACCTTTCTACTGTATGAAAAGTACGGTGAAGAGTTTTATAAATGATTGGTGTATTGACTCTCATGGATACCATACCTAATTTTACGATGCACCATGCATTCAAACACGAGTTATAGGCGTACATAAAGATACACAGAAAGACAGACAGACAATTCTATAGTCTACAACATATCATCCAGATATCCAAATATGGGTATATCTACCACACAGTATCAAACAAAATCATCCTTACGATGAACCCGTATGTCGACAAAGAAAAAAAAATTAGTTTAAATGTGCTCTCAAACTAAATTCACCTAACGTGTACTTCCTGAAGTGAAATAGAATTGAAAGCTTTGTAGACGAAACACAATACACGTCACATAAAAACTGACCCTCTATATTGTGTTAGGTCCCCATACACAGGAAGATCCCTTTCATAAATTATAAAGGCTTGTGGTGCATGAAAATTTAGGTTCTTTAGCCTCAAATGACCCAAATTCCTAAAAGCAGCAAAAAAGAATTTGATTCAATTCAGGAATTTTTGAAAATAAGGTTGCTGTTTGGATATATAATAGACCTTCTGTACTATATGTCGCACGTGAAAATTGCGTGAAAAAATTGTAGTTTACCCCTTGACGCCCTTAATTGCATTGATAAATTATACAGTCTAAGTTGGTTCCGTGATAACCTTATAGCCATTTGCAAACTTTCACAGAAATGTAATAAATGGAGTGACATTGCTTCTTACAGAAATAGTAGGAAAGTTGAATGTCACCCCTTGAGATAATATCATGGTTACCGACTTGCATTCCTTCATTAGTTTGTTAAATTAAATAAAATTATTTTTCTTGGAATATCTCAGAAACTGTTGGTTTTAGAGACATAATGAAGTTTTCGAGGAACCTTTAGGCCCCTCAAGTTTTGTTTCTCGTCGTTGTACGCCATAATAATAATAATAATTTAATATAGGGATAGGAATATAATAGACCTGCCGTACTGCCCCCGTAAATTGAATTATACTGAGACCACCGTGGCTGTATTGGCATATGTGAATAAAGTTATGGCCGTCATAGTTGTGACGTGTATATTCATGACGTAGGCGTGGATGACGCAACGCTCGAGCAAGTAGGCTGGCTGAGCTTAGATTCTTGCTGACGTCACGATTTTGTTCGAGAAGGATCTTAGATTTACGACGCAGTCGCAGGGAAGCAAGTAAACGTGCTGAGGAAGAAGTTACGCTATTGGAGGAGAGGCTCGAACCAATGAATGATAGCGGAAGACGGAGATTACTGAAACTACCATATTTAATAACTTTTGGCATGCAGAATTGTGGAAAACTATTTTCAGTTATGGCATTGATTTGGAATTTTGAAGAAATTAATTATATGTTTTTGAAATCTGAAAATCCGTCAAGAATAGCCAAAGTTGGAACTTCGAGTAATGATGGAAGAAGAAGCTATGGTAGGGTTGGATACGCCCCTTCAAAGTTGATAAAAGGCCTTGCACAGCAGAGAGTTTTTTTTTCTCACTTCGTGGTTTTATTCTGACTTGATAGTCTGACTTCGTGTTCTGATAGAACAAGCATATCGTCATAAGCAAACGTGGCAGAGCCCACCACATCGAACAGTATTGGGTATCCAGCAGTGCAATTTTACTGTTACTAAAACTAGGCGAAGTTGGAGCGCACACATAAACGATTCTACAAGTTTATCTATCAAGAATTAGCTACTGCATTTATACTAATTCAATAGTGCATTACAATATTGAGGCGTGTGCGAAAGTTGAACTTTTTCATTATAATACTTCAGAAGATATTCGCATTTAAAGACTGCAGAGAAAAGTGTTTTTCTCGAATCCTGAGAAGCACTTTTACTACCACATTCTACGCTACGGCAGACACGTGTATTTCAACCGTGATACTGAAGATTACATTTGGTGATACAACGCTACATTCTACAATGGAACTATACAATCTGGCAGTACTTTCGACTAACATTATAATGGAAGTGGAGATGGAAGACTAAAACTTTAATGCAATTGGGACATACATCAGTAGTGTGAAGTAGCAACATGGAGCTTCGATAATCGTCATTCTACAAAGACGAGCATGTAGTGAACATTCAGCTACACTCATGCATCGTAATCCATCGCTGAATTACATCAAATGGCAGTGGAAATAAATTCATACTCCACAATTATGAATATTTCTGCGGAAATATTTGCAATGAACTTCATGGCTGATTTCTACAAGAACTTCAGGGAACTTTCAAGAGTGGCAAGGGTTTTTCCCAGCACACAAAGAAGAGTTTTGCCAGAAGGATGTCTATCGTGTACACGGAGCAGTGCGATTTCCGGAGGAGGAAGCTGTTTTATTCTCCGAGGGCGCAGGTTCCAGGTTCGAGGTCGGTGCACATCTATCCTGTGGTGAAATGGAACCAGCAGCAGTCTTCTTTGAAATTTTCTTCTAGAACTTCAATCCAACAGATAAGGTAGCCGTGAACGGTTTTTGATTTATTTGAGCCATTTTAGTGAGATCTGAGCAACTATCTTTCCCATATTTTCTGTCATATATATTTGATTGCCCCATATTCTTTTGCTAGATGTTTCTGTACTCTGTACACTTTGCAGCTTTATGCCATTTTCTTCGATTTATTGAGACATTATTATGTCATTTGCATATTTAAACATTTTGGATCAGTTTATACTGAAGTTAAATATTCTTTCGAGAATTTGAATTTTTCTTGTAGTCACGATTTGACTGTAAAGTTAACGATTTCCTATGGCAAGTTTGAATTCAGACAGCGTGTCGTTTTATTAAAGTAATTCTTTTCAGTAAATTACTTTGACCAATTTTCTGTCATCCTCAAGAAAGAAGAATGATTAAAAGATTTTAGAGCGTTAAAATCTACTACTTTATCGACGATCTTGGAAATACTAGTCGTTTTTATGAACATGATTGAAACACAGACATTTTTAGTCAATTCTGAAATACCATTGCATTATAGACAATTTTATGAAATATGAACTTTGAATACGATTTATTCAGTACACTATAGTAATGAACATTTGATAGGAGATTTTCTCAATTCTAGATTGAAACAATAATGTTTGCATTTTCTAGTCTATTTGCATTCTATTCGACTATTTCTGCAGTTAAATGAATTTTGCTTGAATATAGTATTTTTATACTGCGATAATTATGATGAGATTAATTCATTTTCATAGACCAGGGAGGCGTGTCTAATCGTATTTGCTATTAAATTTATTTGTGACTGGCAAATTTTTACTTCATATCGCTTCATGAATGAAACCCACGAAGTTTAAATATAATAACAGTTTTCGATACAATTGATGAATATAAGAATTTTTAAAGAGGAACTATGGATGTATAATCGTTAGTTCAGTGGACATGTAAAAGTCGCTGATGAATAATGCCCTTTAATAAGTGATGGAGGTTCCCACAATAATATTGATGATGATGATGAATTTATAAGTGGACGTTTTTTGTGTGTATTGTGGAAGATTTTGATGCCATATATAATGAGATATATGATGAATTATGGGCCAATTTTGTGCGTTTGTGCGAGGTATGTTTCCGCTGAGTTGTATTGTTCAGGTCCATTGAAAATTATTCATGTGAAGTTACTGTTAAAATTAACAAGAGTGATAAATTGGTTGAATTATAGATTTTGAATGGAGGTTACCGTCACAAATAATAATTATTAAATCTTATTAAACCTGAATCTATAATTTAAATATAAGTAACCTTCATCGGTCGATTATATTACCACGATTTAAGAAAATATCATCCGGATAAACGTGTGGTTAATGTATTTCAAATATAAATAAAATATAAATAATGTAAATAACTATGTAAATATCTATAATAATAATTTGAAACAAACGGGATTAATAGAGGCGTGTAAAAATTTTTCAATTGTCGTTTGACTAAGTTATGAACAATCTCAATGTTATAAATAATTATTGAACACTATGATATAACATTATGCGTTTTGCTATTAACATTTAAACAACGCTAGTTCGATAATTGGAATAAACATTTAAATAAGATTTGAGATTAACAGAGTAATCCATTGCCATGTGAACGGAACTTGTATAAATTTTGCGTGATAATATTTGAGTTGAGATGTGAGCATTTAAATTGTTTTGAATGAGAGCTAGACTCTGCGTTGGCTAGCATTTGGTGACACTGGTTAGGCAGCTGCGTCCATTTGACGAAGCAAGCATGCAACACTGCTTAGGGTGTAT
The DNA here is from genome assembly GCA_946902985.2 of Meconema thalassinum. NCBI lineage: Eukaryota > Metazoa > Arthropoda > Insecta > Orthoptera > Tettigoniidae > Meconema > Meconema thalassinum. Next base: position 153,992,980 of record OX336397.1, read on the forward strand.
TGTAGGTGGCCAGATAACTGAATGGTGGAGGTCAAGGTCAACTACTTAGCGGCCTTGCGGTTATTAATAAATGTGTGTCAATGAACTAAATTATGAAGTTCATGAACAAGGAAACAAATGCTATATGTCTCGTCCCAGCTCCCTTATCCATTCCAATGTGCATTGTTGTTATTATTACGTTCTTTTGAGCTAGAGAAAGCTGAATTTTTGTATGTGAAGTCTACAGTCCTACAGGAGGACATGGTTGCATTGACAATGGCTTCAGACAGCCATAACTATTTTGTTGTTAAATTTTGTTAAAATATTCTTTTTTCTTTATGTGAAATAAATTATTGTGCAGTTTAAATTTTCTGGTCTCCGACTTGGTTCATTTTAAATATCGTGGTGGAGGTTATTGTGAGGGCATACTATTAAGAGATCCAGTTGAAAACCCAGACCCGAGATTAAATTGAATAGGTAAGAAAAAGGTAAGTATGAACCCCCGTATATTTTGGTGTGTTCCACAATAATTTCATGTTAACTACTGTGCTCTAATATCGGTAGTATCTGTCAGTGCCATTTTCATTGATGTAGCTGTGCCGGTGCAATCGATTATTGGCAATCCGATTGAGGGGGGCGGATTTCTGACAGCCTACTATCCGGATTATCGGGGACAGTAGGATTGGCGCAATCAACGTGTGGGGCTCGAATAACATTGGATTACCAAGTTATCGATGTCAATGGGATTGTGAAGACTCAAATAAAGAGGTTGATTCTTTGTTAGATGTCTTGGCCAATTGTAGAATTTGAGAGTGTGATTATATAGGGATTAAATGTTGTGTTGTATTAGGAAAATTACACTCAGAAAAGATCAGATCTTATACAACCTGAGAGAGGTTAAATAGGCTGGAAACTTAGAAAAATCGCCTATGATCTGGATTCTTATTTTATTTGACCGGCTTATGACATGTTTAGTCATATTAAAGATAAAATTAAACTATTTGGATTGTAAATGTAAATTATTTATGTTAGGATATGTAAAATGAACCAAAGAAATTTGAACATGTGCTTGAGTTTATTTCAACATAGGGTGTTTATGAAGTTAGTGATAAGCTAATTATAAGTTAGATTTAAGACAGAAAATTGCTCAAACTTTATATATGGTGAAAGGCGTTGCTCAGATGTTGTTATCTTGCTCTATTTGATGTATGTCCCTAACGCAGTCTATTATTGAAATATTATTGAGATGGCAGATGAGAGTATGAGAAAGATGTTGGAGGAGATGTCCAACAGTTTGAAAGCTAGCATGAATAAAAGTGTGAGGGAGATGGAAGCTAGGAATGCTAGTCGAATGCAGGAGATGATGAAGGATCTCCAGACCAGTTCTGCAAATTTGGAAAATAACATGTCGCGTTTACAGACCAGTACACAGGAGGTCCAGAATGCCGTGACTGACATTCACAAGGATGTCTCAGATGTTAAAGTAGATTTATCCAATGTCCATAAAGATGTTTCAGATGTAAAAAATTGATGTTTCCAATGTTTCAGGGAAAAGTTGATTCAGTCCAGAAAGACCTTACTTTGTTAAATCTTGATGTTGCTAATGTCCGGGGTGATATTTCATGTACTAGAGCAGAAGTAATCGTTGTTAGGAATGATGTTGCTACTGTACAAGACAAGGTAGAAGAAGTTCAAAGAGAGATTAGAAATGTTCGAACCGATGTGTCAAACGTTCAAGTAGACATAAATAATATTCAGTCTGATGTTAATGATATGCAAAGCGATATCAATAAGGTGCAAATAGAAGTTAATACAGTTTTTGTAGACATTGCCAAAGTTCAAACTGATGTTAATAAGGTTAGAGAAGAAATTGAAACTTCAAAAACGCTTTGTACTCGTAACATTAGTGCTTTAACAACTAGATTGGTTGACGAGTCTGTTAGGACAACAGCTTCACTAGCTGGATTAAAACATGATGTAGAGGTCATGAGGACCCAAGTCTTAGATCATAATCGTTTACTTAAGGAAGACATTGAAGTAGATATTGCTGAAATGTTAACTGCAAATGTAACGGTTTGGAAAGATGAATGGAACAAGTCAAGTGGGGAACATGTCAATCAGATTCAGGAGCGAATTGAACGAAAACTAGCCAGTACACAAGTAGATATAAATAATGAGGTAGTTCAAATTAGAAAGGATTTGAGTATAAGGATGGATTCGCTATCCGAAAAGCAGGTAGAGGATAGAACTCAAATGGGCCAGGACGTGCAAGCATTAAAAACTGCGTTAGAGGAACAAATTCATAAGGTTGTCTCTGATGTCAATGAAACTACGAGCAAACTTCAGAATTTAAACCTAGGAGAAGCTAGCATGTTGGAAACGTATAAAGAAGAGTTGATTAGGAAAGTCGTCACGGAAATCACAGATAAGGATCCAGAAGGGTTGACTTTTGAAGATAATAGGAATTACGTGAGAAGATGTAACCTCGCTACTGAAGAGAGAGATATTAGTCCTGAGGAACGTATAATCAGATTCCGGGAAGAAGAGGATAGGAATATTGAACCTGAATGGAAATATCGTGAGTAGGGGGGTGATGAGAGTTCCAAGCCACTCTAGAACCCCCCTTGCTCTACTACTAAGCCTCAGCCATGTTAAATATCTCTCGAACGCGTGGTCCGATTTTGACAAATGAGGTATAGTTGGACTCGGGCTGACGTCCTCTTTGCTATGGACCACTCGTTATATTTTTCAAATTTTTTTTGAAAATTTTTGTTTTCGAAACTAGGTGATAGTTTGAAAACTAAACATGATAGAACGTTGTGCTATGGCTCAAACGAATGGTCTTTATGCCCTTTATTTTCTATAATGAAACTTTTTTACTTTTATGGTTTTTTTGAAAACACTCGAATTTTGAAAATCCAATATTTTGGAAACTAGGAACTCTACAAAAACGTTTATTTGACATAAATGAAAGGTCCCTATGCCCTCTACCCCCAAAATAAATGTCAAGTCTCTAGGATGAAAACCTGTAGTAGTGTGGTAAGGAGAGTGCTGCTTCACTTCTTAATGAGCCACCCTCGTATTTGCCCCGAAGCTGATATCTCGCTAACCAATGGTCGGATTTGAACATACAGGGTGTCCTAGCACTCGTAGTGATGCCCCCTACTTTCCTATAGCCTCTTTATTTGATTAAAAGACCAAAACTAAAAGGTCATGTGCTTTTAATATCTCGCGAACCAATCATGCTAGAGGTGTGTTCGACAGGTCCAAAGACTTGGGCTGACGTCCTCTTTGCTATAGACCACTCGTTATAATTTTTAATAAAATTGGAAACTCGATTTTGGGGTAAACACCTGTTTTTTTTGCGATTTTGCCGATATCTCACGAACCAATAACGCTAGAGGCATGTTCGACAGGTCCAAGGACTCGGGGTGACGTCCTCTCTGCTATGGACCACTCGTTATAATTTTTAATAAAATTGGAAACTCGAATTTGGGGTAAACACGTGTTTTTGTGATTTTGCCGATATCTCACGAAGCAATAACGCTAGAGGCATGTACGATGGGTCCAAGGATTCGGGCAGACGTCCTCTTTGCTATAGACCACTCGTTGTAATTTTTTAAAATTTTGGAAACGCGATTTTGGGGTAAACACGTGTTTTTTGTGATTTTTGCCGATATTTCACGAACCAATAACGCTAGAGATGTGTACGAGGTGTCCTAGGACTCGGGCTAACGCCCCCTTTCAAATGTGGTAGATATTTTTTTTCCACAAAATAATTCACAAAGGGCCTAACGCCATACATGTTGAGAAAAAAATTATTTACCGTTACCTGTTTATAATGTTTATGAAGCGTGGTGGTTGAGAGAGACGATACGGCTGGGTGTGTTTGTTTCAACGAACCTGTCGCTGACCACGGTGGCCGTGTTCAATAGATCAATTGATATTTCGACGGGTCGATGTATGACAGAGCGAGAGTGCGTTTTCCTGATATTTTACCTTTGACGTGTAAACGGTGATGAAAACTTGGTTCTATGGTGGTCGAAGCGAGTACAGAAAACAAACTTACAGGAGGTGAAGGTCATTTGAGCTTATTGGAAGGCTCCGATCTGACTTGACAACAGGTGCAATGGAAAAAATGACCAAGACGCTTGAAGGTGAAATAATCTGACCATTGTGCTGGCAGGGAAGTGCGAAAGGCATGCACACACATTTGTGAAACCACAGGCACGCTAAACCAGTGACATCCTGTCTTGCTTCGTACGTGACAAAATGCAAGTCCATGTGAAATTTGATCTACCGCAGGTGTTCACCTTGGACGTTATCTGTCCACGTGCATGATAACTGTTAACAAGTCACATCCTGTTTTGCTTCGTACGTGACAAAATGCAAGTTCAGGTGAAATTTGATCCGGCACAGGTGTTCGCCTGGGACGTTAGCTGTCCACGTGCACGATAAGAGAATGTTCAAAGCGTGGGAATCGCTGAATCAGTAAAAAGTATGATGCAACTTGTCGGAATGATGTCACAACCAATAGAGAGGCAAGAGCTGCAAACAGCAGTGGTGGGAGGTGAAGGGAGGGAGAGGGGAGGGGGTGATGTATGAGAGAACACAGGAGGAAAGGGAAAGACAAACATGTATGAACATGCATGAAGCGCGGAGCGCTGTATACATAGAGCTATAGGTGGTGTACAACATGTGTGAATAAATAAAAAGTACACAGGTTCACACAACATGTAATTTATTGATCCAAGAATTAAACGTAGAGTTAAACCCTAACCATTTGACGTAGAGTTTATTTCCTTTTTGTTTCAACACTTTTTCCACAAGATAATGCTGAGGAAATGCTGTTTTCTGAAGTTCATGGAGATAAAATCTACCTTTTATGGATTGATGGTTGAGGTCCTCGAGTAAATAGGTGACTGGAGTGTCCAAGTAGACTCGACGAATTCGAAATAGTTCAGTCCCCCACTGAGGCGTGTAGCCCTTATTGAAGGCAGACTTAAATTTGCTCACACGAACAAAATCCCCAATGTTCAGTCGGTGACGTTTAGGATCGGCTGTTTTTATGGGGTTAAACAGTTTATCCAATCGCTGAATATTTTTAGTTACGAGACGTGGCTTGGTCCCAATCGTTCTATGGTTGGTGTCATTGTAACGTGACACTAGCTCAGGTAACATGTCCAACCAGCGATAACTGCCCTGAGCGGTAAACGCTTTCCACATATGGGATTTCAATGTTCGGTTGAACCGCTCGACCACACTGGCTTTGAGATTGTTGTACGTGGTGTAATGGTGAATATCCTTAGATTTGAGAAAACTGGAGAAATCCTTGTTGAAAAATTCTTTCCCCTGGTCAGTTTGTAGCAGCTGAGGGTGACGTTGGGAGTGTTGAATAATATGTTGAAAGGCCTTGGTAACTAGTGGACCAGACTTGCGACGCACAGGTTCAACAAAGGCCATTTTGGAATAGACATCAATGACGGTCAACATATAGCGTACACCGTCGTTAACGCCAGCATAGGGTATCATTTCAACCAAGTCAGCCTGCCAAAGTTCATCCACACCTCGTGAAATCACCTTGAGTCGTGGATAATGACGCCTAGCTGGGCGATGCAACTCGTGAGCAATACCCATTTTAATGGGTGAGGGCTTAAACAATAATTTTGGCATTTCGAAGTTCTTGTTCAATTTCTTGAATTTCCCAATCGTGACCGGTGTGGCCAGCTTGACGTGAGGCATGCAACAACTGTAGCCGCTGGACGAGCTTATTGGGATTGTGCCAGTAGGTAACATCCACAAGGGGTTTTAATGGTTTAAATGTCACTCCCGAAGCGGATGCTTTACGACGAGTACTTTGACTGGTGGGAAACATTTTTGCAATGATGGTTTTATATTTTTGAGATATATTGGCATTCACTTGTTGCGTGGGATCATACTGTCTTTTGTGGGCATGGGTATCCAATAAAATGGATTTATATTTGTCAAGATCCTCTGACGTATAATCATGGGAAGAGGGGGTCCGAGAAAAGAGCAGCTTTAACAGTCCTGGCGTTAATTTATAGTTGATGTTTTTAATGACAGCTTTAGTACGAGCAAATTTAATGGATGAATCGCCAATTTTAAAACTATCATCCTCATAGCGAACACCATACGTGGTATCTGTGTTTCCAATAAATAGATCGGTGAAATAGGGTTCCAATGTTGATCCATAATATTTTATTAAAATGGTTTTCAGTTGAGCTTTATGTTGAGGGGTGGCCAAGAGTTGTGAAAACGGAGACGCTCTGGAAGGGCAAGGTGTTTCGACCATGGCCATGGATTTCTTTTTTCTCAAAAACTCTGCAAGGGGTGCGGCCTTTTTTTGAGGCGTAAACACTTGTTCCTCCTCATTCTCAACTTCACTAACACTAGTCAAATCTTCCTGTTCCTCTTCCTCTTCCTCAGGGTCCTCGTGCAGCGTCTGCGTGGCTTGTGAAACGGTGGGTAGCGTTTCAGATGGCTTGAAAGAGGGTTTCAACATGGCTTTTAGTGGAGGTGCTAAATGTTGCTGAATAAACAAAGCATGATTTGCACGTGATTGTTTCAATTGACGAAACTTTTGGCGAATAGTATTTTTTGCTCTAATAATATGCTTTTTCAATTGACTCTCTGCTAACGCCATGGTGTCTTGACAAATGACTTGATGGGGAATGAGACAGGGCCTTAAATAGCAATAAAATGATCAAACCCTAAGCGATACCGTCCTTGGTTGAGTTCACTTTGTTTGTCAATCACTAAACAGGCATGACGTTGACTGTTCCAGCACTTGGCACACAATTCTGTAAACATTTGAAAGGTCATATCCGGATTCACATGTTCATTATAAATGTGACGACTGTTCCTCTCGTCCTGACGAAATAAAACAATGACATTGGCATTGTCACGAATCAACTGTTTGGACATTTTTGAATACGTTTGTCCAAGATAGAAGCAATCGATATGTTTGTGACGACCCATGCTGAAATAGCTTTGAATGATGCCTTGACGTTCAGTGGATACATCATCGAAAATCATGAGTGAATCAGGCTTTACCTCATCCGGTGAAATCACATTTTCTTGCATGGAAAATGTAAAATAACCCATATTCTCTTTTTGTAATCCAGACATGACTTGATCCAGAAACACGTAGAGGGGTTGGTAGAGAGATTTTGCAAAAATATAAATATTTTGAAAACGCAGACCATTGGGCGCTGTAATGAGCGTTAGCAAAAGATTAGTCTTTCCACAGCCGGAAGGCCCCACAATGATGCAGCGAATGGAAGATGGAAACAGTGAACCATGGCGTTGTTCACGTGATGTGGGACAGAGATGGGAAACCATGTCCCCCACGGGGAATGACTCTTGCTGCTTAATAATCTTCATGTCAACTAAGGCTTAGACAGGCTAGCCGGCTGTCTATATACAGGACACCGAGCCTTGTCATAGAAACAGTAGACTGGTACTACAGGTTGACGATGGATGTCTTTGGACGTGCGTTGATGGCCAAAGGTAGGCCTGTCCCCATACATGATCCTAAACAGGAAACAGATCCTGCTAATAAACACTATGTGGATAGGTCAGTAGTGCCACGCACAAAACAGGGAGATTATGACTTTAAGGGAAAGCGGTTAACCCATGTAAAACATCCTCAAGTGTCTACAGACGTTACTACGAAAAAGTATGTGGATAACAAAGTGTATGAGTTTTATGACAAAGTGCCCCAGCTTACTGTGAATGGCTATAGCGCTAATCACCATCGGATTATTCACGTGGAAGACCCACAAGACGAAGACGATGTCTGTACCAAGCGTTACGTGACCCATGAAATGAAAAGGCTTTATAAATTTATCCCATGTGTATTTTTAGTGTATCTGACAAATGATAAACCTGTGAATGACAGAAACCATTTACCGCTAGTCCATGATCAGCACTCGACCTATGTGCTTGCTTCGGGTTTAAGCCACTATCGATTACACTATGATGGAACCATTCACATCAAATATGCCATACCTGATGAGAACCATTTACAAATAAAGATAAATGGTCATAGGATGTTGATCCATAACCATGAAATGGTCAATGCAGGGGACGAATTATCCTTTCACCTCATGTTGACATGGGATGAAAAGCAAGCGGGAAAAACCATAAACGACTTCCCACTTTATGTGGAATTGGAATATACAGCCATGAAATAACCATCTGACGTTAGTTGTGATTTAAACTTTCTTGTGAAAGGTTGTTGGTCATTATCATCATGGTGAAACAAAGGTATGTGGTGAGAAAGACTAAAGACTGGCAAAGCCAGGGTTTTCAACATTCGAGGACAAGCCCTTGCGAAAGAAAAAAAGAAAAAATAATGTATTGACCATAAGGAAAGCCCTTCGAGCAGCACAGAGACATGTTATTCCAAAACGTCGGCGACAGGTTTCAAACCAAGGGCGAGTGATTCCCGTCCCCAAACGAGCGGGATTTTTACCTGCATTATTTGCCGGTTTGGCTGCTCTGGGCTCACTTTTGGGCGGTGCCAGTGCAGTGGCGAAAACCATTAAAGCCGCGCAGCAGGGCAAGCAACAACTCAAAGAAAGTCAGCGACACAATGAAACGATGGAAGCGATTGCCATGGGGGCTAGAAATCCCAATTTAAAGCCAGCCTTTTATCAACAAGGATTTGGGATTTCACCATTTCGAAATATAAAAATAAAAAAATTACCTCAGCCATAGCGAGACATGCCCTGACGCATCAACAAGTGGAAAGCTATGCTAAACAACTAAAGCTTTCTCATTTTCGAGGTGTGTTTATGCGAAACCAATTACCCCCACGACCCTGGAAACAGGAATGTGCTGTTGTCAATTTGGATGATCACCGAGGACCAGGGACGCATTAAGTAGCTTATGTCAAAGAGGGATCCACTGTATGGTACTTTGACAGTTTTGGGAATTTGCCCCCGCCCATGGAACTAGTAACCTATTTTGGAAACAGGATCAAGATATATTATAATGTGAAACGTGAGCAAACGTTTAACAGCCAACAGTGTGGACGTTTGTGTTTAATTTTTTGATATAAGACGCAGCATAAGCTAAAACGCCACCAGTATGTCGGCAGAAAGTAAAACGTTTACACTGCATGGACGTGGACCTGAAGTCAGCCTAGACTTTTACCCGCCTATCGAATTGAGTGAAAAACCCTATGGTTTAGGACTTGTTTCTCTTGAAACGTACAATCGAATATACAACATACGTGAAAATGTGAACAACAAGTTTTACTATGATGATTCTGTGCTCACCTTGAACTCTGGTGGATACACGATCGATAATATTTATGAACACATTTATGTGGTGTTGATCAATCAATATGGTTTAAAGTCATTTCTCGACGGAACGCACAAGTTTGAACTTGTAGGCAATACTAACACTCATCGCTGCAGTATTTTCTCCTCATTCAACATTGACTTTAAAACACACCCCGATTCCATTGGTCCATTACTAGGATTTAAACCACGTGTGTTGGAGCCCAACAAAAAACATGAATCAGACCATGAAGTGAAATTCATTGAGGACCATCATGTGTCGGTGACGTGTAATATTATTAGCCAAGTGTACACCAATCAAGAACCATCGCATTCACTTTATGACTTTATTGTGACATCGCCCAATGGCTATATTATTCGTGAAAACCCTCCAGTAGTGCTTTTTCATGCTGTGGCTGTCGATAGTATTAGTAATATAACATTAAGACTGATCAATAGAGATCAACCACTCATTGATCTAGATTCTACCACACCAGTGACTTACAAGTTGGTGCTAAAGCCACAATGAAGTTTTTGTATAAAGCAACTACACCGTCTAGGAATGGTGTTAGTTGTTTGCCACGTGAATACACGTTAACATCTCAAGGCAAGCAGATTTTACAGCATTTGGGTTACCACGTCAATCCTCATAATGAATTCTATCCTAGAGATAGCGAACCGCATCGAGGAGCAACCAGGAGTGGTAAGAATTGATCTCCATTCCTATCAAGCTCAAACACCTGGACTCAATAACAATGATGAAATTCAATTTGTTATCAACAACCAAGATATTTACACCCTACCGCATGAAAGTGTCATTCAGATTGAAGGTCGGCTCACCAAAGCCGATGGCTCTACACCCACCACATCCAAGTTGGCCAACCATGGTTTGGCCTTTCTGTTTTCTGAAGTGCGGTATGTCATTAACGATATCGTGGTGGATAGCACTCGAAATGTGGGCATTTCCAGTGTCATGAAACTATACCCCTCTTATAGTGAGGAAGAAGGTAAAACACTTTGCATGGCAGGTTGGTGTCCTGACTCGACCAATGACTGGATGGTACACACCGATGGGACCTTTACTGGATATTTACCTCTTAAACTGATTTTAGGCTTTGCCGAAGATCACCAACGCATTGTGGTCAACGCAAGGCAAGTGCTTTACCTAGTGAGAGACAGGAGTGATAATAATGCACTCAAGGGAGCCGACAATGCCCCCATCGATTCAAAAATTCAACTACAACGCTTGCTATGGAAAGTTCCCCATGTGTCCCTTGAAGATAGCAAAAAACTGGACATACTCAAGATGGTAAAGAGAGATATGCCTCTACCCATGGAATTTAGAAGCTGGGCACTCCATGAGTATCCACTATTGCCCACCACCAACACACACAGTTGGTCTGTAAAAACAGCTCGCTATACAGAGAGACCTCTCTACCTGATTGTGGGTTTTCAAACGAATCGCAAGTATCAACAAACCAAAGATGCCACGCAATTTGATCACCTGCAATTGAGAAATGCACGTCTTTTCCTCAACGGAGCTGTGTTTCCCTATGAAGGACTGGATTTGGATTTTTCAAAAAATAAATTTGGCCCCCTGTACGACTTGTTTTCTAAATTTCGATGGTCGTATTATCAAAAAGAGAACGGCCCCATGCTACTACCCCAAGCGTTTAAGGCAAGAGCGCCACTGATTGTTTTTGACTGTTCTTACCTGGAAGAGTCTGTCAAGCCATCCAATATCGACATTCGACTAGACTTTGAAACGCATGACAATGTACCAGCCAATACGACGGCCTACTGTTTGATTATTCACCACAAACAAGTCAACTATTATCCACTGTCCAACCAAGTGACGAGTGTATAAATAACAGGTCATCCCACGTCAAGCCGCTCAGTCATGTCTTGCTTTAAAGCCTCAAGAGACGTTACATCCATGAATTTAAACTCTGAGGAACAACGTTTCAAGACTTTTGCCACATGGCCAGTGCCTTTCATAAACCCTCAAGCCTTGGCAGCCGCTGGATTCTACTATTTAAAAACAAGAGATGAAGTGAAATGTGCCTTTTGTCCCATCATCATAGACCAATGGCAGGAGGGCGATGAACCCATGCAGGAACATCAGCGCTGGTCACCCACCTGCCCCTACCTGTGCAGAATGAAAGTGGGAAATATACCCTGTCATTCAAGCTATCCCTGGCTTGTGTCTTTGGGTGATGAAAAAAAAACAAGTTACGATACGTGTGGACCGTATGGTATCCATGGTGCTTCGGTGAGCAGCTCACCATCAAAAACGCCTAGTTTAGAGACATTGGGACATCATCGGTGTTATGGACGTTACAAACACAAGAGACTATATTGTTGTATCAGTTGCTATCGTCCTTATCCTAAAATGTCAAAAGCCTGTAAGACGTGTTATGATAATAAAATGACGTAATTCTTAAATTCTTATTTTTGCATGCCCCCACTGACCTACCCTAACCTCAATTTTGAAACTAGCATGGCAGGTAAGTCCATGCCATGATCACACTTGATCGTCAGTCAGTCGTCAGTTGAACTTGGTCCAGGCAAGCGTCAACATGTTGCGCACACTCATTGTGGATTGCCAAGGGTTTAAAATTGGTGACAACAAATTTATATTTAAACAAGTGGCCATGATCGATTGTACCACGTTTTGGATATCACAAGCTACGCATTTGCTATTTAAACCACCCCATGCTTTTGATTTATTGTGTGAAAAAGACCGTAAACAAACCCAGTGGATTGAAAATCATAGGCAACTAGACTGGAATCAGGGAACCATTTCCTATAAATATTTGGACGTGGTCATGAAAGCACACTTGTCCTCGGCCAATGTGGTATTTGTGAAAGGTAATGAAAAACGTTAATGGTTGCAACCATTTTTGGCGTCTTACTGTCAATGTATCGACCTCATGGAGTTGGGCTGCCCCTCCCTGCAAACGCTCATGGATACTTGTTCCTGTGGCAACATTACCCATACAGCCCTATCGCATGCGTGGCATCTCTTTCATTGGTTAACCACTCATGCCTGCTGGGAGTTGTTGAACAAAATTATAACTCAAGATTTACCTGTGAATGACGTCAGTGAGATTTCTACAAGCGACGTGTAAACATCTACAGCACGTGATACCATGGAGAAAGGCAATGCTACGGACAAAGCCATCGGCAAGTTCTTTGTGTGCAAAAAGAAACTAGACAGTTTTACCAAAGAGGAACTCTTGGCGCTGCCCAAGTCGTTCATTTATTATGTGGCCGCCAATGCAGTGAAAGAAATCTGGCAACATGTACCAAAATCATGGACTCAAGACCCTGTGTTGAGTGAATTGCAACCCTGTACGGATTACGATCACCATAAGCAAGTGGCCATGGCAAAAATACCGTCTATGCGTCAGTGTGCGACTTGCCAGCTAGTGAAACTGTATCACGGTCATAAAAGTCCATGTAAAGACTTTGTTGAATCATTCCACGAGTGTCATGGCGAGAAAAAGCAACAACAACAACAAACACAAACATCGTCCACAGAGGAGGAGGAAGACCAAACCTTTTTACCATCGATGGAAAAGGATATGCCAGACCTGTACTGGCAATGGCGTCATTGACAAAGTGATTCAATACCTACCTTTCGAAATCCATCTTCCAGGTTATCGTTTTTGCGGCCCTGGAACTCGTCTCGAAAAACGTTTACAACGTGGTGATGTACCCATTAATCTTTTGGATCAAGCATGCAAGGAACATGACCTTTCTTATCGCCATAGTCATCCTGGTTTAAGACATGTGGCAGATAAATTGTTATTAAAGAAAGCTAAACAACGTTTCACATCCAGTGATGCCTCAGTGGGTGAAAGGATGGCAGCCCTAATTGTCATGAGTGCTATGAAAGGAAAGTTGATGATGCATGGACATAAACATTGAGGAGTGAGGAATTGGGATTTGTTTGTATTCTATTTTTCTTTTGTCAATTCACTATGACTATGAAATAAAAACAAAGGTTTGCCAGAGCACGATGTTTTGTGTTTTTATTATTTATAAAAAACCATGATGTTGATGGCTGATTTCTCATTTTCACATTTCACACATTGCCATTTTGCTAATTTGCAATTTACAGTTTTTGAAAACGTTCGTTTTGATGATATGGATTTTCCATTTTGCTGATGACACTTTTTAAAGAATGACCGTTTGAAGTTTTTGAATTTTCATATTTCACATATGGCCATTTCCAGTTTTTTTTAAATGTCCGTTTTAAGTTTTGCGTTTTTGGTGATATGGAAACACGGATTTTCCATTTTGCTGTTTTCACATTTTTCCATTTAGTGTATGTCGAAAGTTGAGATTTGACAATGATGTTGATGCGAGTGCTTGACCTCGATAATACTGCAATGTGCTGATGCGTGTTTGGAGAAACGTCGAGGTCTACGACTACTGCAGGTAAGATTGTTTTTACAAAAATAATGTCTATTGTCTGCCACATTTCAATGAAAAAACGAAACTATTTAAAACAAAATGAGTATATAAGTGACCATTTACCCCCTCCCCACCCACCCACCCTACCTCATCGTGTTTGCTCTGGTCAATCATACACACCAGTTTTCTCTCTTCACTCATACATTCACACCTGTCTTTGGGAACAAACACAACCACTTTATTTATTCCCAAAAGCACATTCTCGACATGCTCACTCATCCCAAGAGAACTTTTTAGTTTATCATTTACATTACGAAAAATAATTAAATACTAGTTATTAAAGTTACTAAAAATCTTACTTATTTCATATTTACAAAAAAAAACTCAACTTTGTACAGCGTTAAAAGAATCAAACTATTTACCAATCAAAAAATTTAAAAAATAAGGTTGCATAGAACTTTCTTTAAAGAGCAAAAGGTCCAAGTGGGTTGTCACTATTTACAAAATCTACTATTTACAATGACAGAAACCAATATTTACAAAATTCTAAATCTACAAGTTACAAAAAGCCATGTCCCATAAACGATTAAACAGTGAAATCACACCTCCTCCTCGTTGCGATCATAACCCCAGGGCAGGCTAGTGAGCAGGTCATCAGCCCACACACGCTTGTTATCCATGGAGGCGAGGGTGCGTTTTCTCTGTTCCACAAGATACAAATGATGGTTGCTGGATTGTATCCTGCACTGTGTATGAGACATAGCTTTGCCAGTGCGTAAAACCGCGAGGTAATCGTCTACACGTAGCGATTTTACCACTGCCCTACCTACACCTTTTGCTCTTTTGGCTTCCTTACAGTCGAGTGTGCGATAAGCATACATTTTAGAGGCCAAACCTACAAATTCCGTCATAATGGAATCACCGCATTCATCTTTTAAAACGCCCATTTCCTTCTTGTTTTTTATGGGCAGATGAAACACGTTGTCAGCGCTATAGCAAGAGGTGTCGAACCAATCACTATGTTGCCTCATGACGTCATAGGGGTTGCAGTGGCGAATGTGGTAAATGAATGAGTCCGTGTCCATATACAAAAGAGAGACGTCCTCAAAATGGCGTTTCGCAAACTCGTAGTGGAATCGATACATGACCGATTTAGAAAAGTCTAAAATGACTTGACCCAAGTAAATGGGTTTATCCATGGTCACGCTGGTCTTACTCATTTCAATAGTAGCCAAATCCTCATCGATAATTTTGATCGATTTGAAATTTGGCTTGGCAATGTACCGCCGGGCACCCCACTGCCCCTCCCAGACATTCACCAATTTAATGTCACGGTATTTGCGGACATTCTCCATAGACTTGCCATAGATGCAGTTGTTCATTAATTTAAAAAAATTAATTTCAAACTGCTGTGTTGCCATTTGTCGGTGCTCTGTGTTGAGTCGCATGTATGGCTCAAGCCATGCTTTTTGAGCAAAAGAAATACCCCTGTGGACTTTCTTCAACACCAAGCCTTGGGCGAGGCATTGCACCAACATTTGGATATGTAGCACATACCGATTTTTGTTGTAAAGTGTGCCCATGAGTTTTTCAATTTTCACTTTACTGTCAGGGGGAACCATTTGCTCAAGGCAGAATGGGAAATCGGCATGTTCATCATACAAGGATGATGGATATTCAATATCCACTTCTAGCACATATCCACGGCCTGTTTCTTGGCTAGCCATGTTCACATCAAATTCTGACACTTGTTTGTCTGTCAGCCAAGCAAACTTCCCATAGGGCAAAGGCTGACTCATGGCGTAACCGTACAAATTATTCACGTCATAGTACATTAAGTACGATTCTTGTTTTTCCGGTGAATAATCAGGCATGTAGACATTGTTCGCTTCGGCATGGCGCTGGTTAAGTGACACAAAGCCGCCACGAATGCCCTTTTCAAAAAATAGAACCATGTCTACGTCAGTGAGTAAATCCAATTCCACTTGAGTGTATTTCAAAGCGGCATCAAACGAGAGTCCAGGACTCGTGTAATAGTGAGCCGGATCAAGGCCGTAAATGTGTTGACACAAGTTACGGAATTTTTCAAACACATCAGTGAGCAGCAATACATCCAGTTTTAGGTAATGCAAAGCATATTCACTTAGCGTCTTCATGCCAAACACTCGCCAAACTTGACATGCATGTGCATAGTCTTCATCCGAAACGGTACTGCGTGTTAGTTTCGAGTAAAATTTCTCTTGTGGTGGGAGTTTTCTTTGCTTTAACACGTCCCAGCTGTTGCAGAAATCATACGGGAATATACCTTTCCGAATGCACAATTGAAATTGCTCAGGATCATTAAAATGCATTCTAGTATTTTTTAATTCCTCCTCATTCAAGCCATTCACAAGGCTGTCTAGCGAGGATGCCATAAACTTAAAGGAATCCAAAAATCGAATGCTAAAGTTGCTCAACCTCCATGTCAGGGCTGTAAAACGCTCATGGTTTTGGGGGATAATGGTAAACGAGCCCTTGTTGACATGACCCAATTCACGAATCAAAAACTGAATGTCATAATTCGCCAGATTGTGGAAAAAGACACCGATGAAACGAGGAGCTGGAAAGTTCAAGTTACATTTGCTATGCGCAGCTCCACGAAACTCCCCCGTAAAGTGCGAGTGATCACGAACGGTGTCTTCAGCACTGATCAGTGGCTTTTCGCAAATATGACATGTCGTGGCATGCTCATACTGCTGCTGTTGTTCTGGAGATAGGCTCATGGGTACTGGGTGGTCCAGTAATTCCTGTACATGGTCGGCCAACTTGACAAGTTCATCCAAGAACCATTTGGCACAATCTGGCCCCTCACGATATTTGTAAACGGATTGTGTGGGGTCATGGGCACACACCACATTAAATCCTATGGCAAAGGGTTCATGTTTTTGAATGGGTGTGGTTGAGCTGATGGTGGGATCTGGTTCACATCCCGCCATGGGTGTAGTGAGAGCTTCGAAATCTGCATATACCACATAGGGAACAGTGTCACGCTTGTGAATGTCCTTAAACTTTAACACAGCCTTGTCCCCTTGTGGCAATATCAATCTCACCGCTTCCTGAGTAACACAATCTACTCTATGACGTTCTAAGAGCGTAGGGGTTGTAAAATATTGCAAGCAACGGTCGCAAATGTACTTCTTACCATTATGCTTGGACACTTGACTGCTTAGCAATCTACTTAAGCTTTTAATCAGGCAATAGTGATTCACTTCTCCTACAGATAAATATAAAAGATGAATGTGATGTCGTTTCGGTTCTTTTGTGGCATAAAGAGGACCCACAATCACATTACCATCAAGGCCATACACCATGAACGAAAAGTCCTGGTTATCTTGTTCAAACCTATGGATCTCGGTTAAGTCCATAGGGAACGTCACTCGAGTTAAATTTAAAGTATGTTTCAATTCAACAAACTTGGCCTTGTACATTCCTGGTCGACAACCATGATGTTGTGCTGGCTGCAAATACGCAGCCACAGACCACAGAAAGCAATCATTGTCACGATTCTTTATATTGACCACAGCATTTTTCGAAGCTATAGCTGGTGGTGTTTTAATATAGCTAGACCCAGCATTCAATGGGTTGAATTGACAAATGTTGATTTGCAAATGATGAATTTTGTCTAAGGCTAGACCACTCGGTCCTTGTTGCAGTTTATCAAATTTTGATAGCAAGGCATTCACCACGTGGGTTTCATACCACTGTTCCAAATTATGGGCTATGAATAGCTCTTGCATTTTACTACAAATATAAAATGTGTCTTTATGCTCTACATCCTTCTTTTTATATACGAAATCGCACACCAGTTCTGTATTCACCTTTAAAGCCGTATGCAACCTTTGCGCTGTGCAAATTTCAATTTTAAAAATTTCAAAACAAGATTGTAAAAATTCTTTGGGAATCAAACTTTTTCTAACATTGACCACACGACCAGAGCACACTCGCGATTTGAAACAAGACTCAAGGGGCTCCCAACTTAACGTATCCGCAGCAGTAAAAGACATTATTTTAGAAAGAACACTCTCACCTGAGTTTTCAGCTGTAGACTGCTTGACAATGGTCCCAAACACACACGTTCCTGGTTATTAACAGAGGTCAAGCGTTTTCCAACACTCTAAAAAGAAATAAAATAATCCACCATAAGTATATCCATTCCATATAGTTTATGCATTTCATAAACAAAACAAAACCAAACAGGTTATATATTAAAAAAAAAAAAAACTCACCTTGACGTGTAATGCTTTGCTATATTCCCGTCTCGTGGGCTAGTGTGGAAATGATTTCCTTTTCTAGTTGTCCGTTTTTCTCTCTTTCTTTAATATCGTTCACACACACACACGACAAGTAGGCTATAACGGTTATCTGCAAACAAATAAATAAATAAAATCATTAATTACCTAATCAATAAATAATTGCATGTATTTATATAAAATCAATAAATATATAAATGAATAAATATATACCTACCCCACAACAAGGTTAAGTATTTTCCACCAACACCAAAACTGTTAAACAAGGCCAAGTGTTTCACACAACGCTGTAGCGTGTTCAAAAGTAGTCACATAAGTGCGAGTGGAAATGTCAGCGATGTGTCTTTATATATCACATTGCATGTATAATCTTTTTTTCCCACGCTTTGAACATTCTCTTATCGTGCACGTGGACAGCTAACGTCCCAGGCGAACACCTGTGCCGGATCAAATTTCACCTGAACTTGCATTTTGTCACGTACGAAGCAAAACAGGATGTGACTTGTTAACAGTTATCATGCACGTGGACAGATAACGTCCAAGGTGAACACCTGCGGTAGATCAAATTTCACATGGACTTGCATTTTGTCACGTACGAAGCAAGACAGGATGTCACTGGTTTAGCGTGCCTGTGGTTTCACAAATGTGTGTGCATGCCTTTCGCACTTCCCTGCCAGCACAATGGTCAGATTATTTCACCTTCAAGCGTCTTGGTCATTTTTTCCATTGCACCTGTTGTCAAGTCAGATCGGAGCCTTCCAATAAGCTCAAATGACCTTCACCTCCTGTAAGTTTGTTTTCTGTACTCGCTTCGACCACCATAGAACCAAGTTTTCATCACCGTTTACACGTCAAAGATAAAATATCAGGAAAACGCACTCTCGCTCTGTCATACATCGACCCGTCGAAATATCAATTGATCTATTGAACACGGCCACCGTGGTCAGCGACAGGTTCGTTGAAACAAACACACCCAGCCGTATCGTCTCTCTCAACCACCACGCTTCATAAACATTATAAACAGGTAACGGTAAAGAATTTTTTTCTCAACATGTATGGCGTTAGGCCCTTTGTGAATTATTTTGTGGAAAAAAAATATCTACCACATTTGAAAGGGGGCGTTAGCCCGAGTCCTAGGACACCTCGTACACATCTCTAGCGTTATTGGTTCGTGAAATATCGGCAAAAATCACAAAAAACACGTGTTTACCCCAAAATCGCGTTTCCAAAATTTTAAAAAATTACAACGAGTGGTCTATAGCAAAGAGGACGTCTGCCCGAATCCTTGGACCCATCGTACATGCCTCTAGCGTTATTGCTTCGTGAGATATCGGCAAAATCACAAAAACACGTGTTTACCCCAAATTCGAGTTTCCAATTTTATTAAAAATTATAACGAGTGGTCCATAGCAGAGAGGACGTCACCCCGAGTCCTTGGACCTGTCGAACATGCCTCTAGCGTTATTGGTTCGTGAGATATCGGCAAAATCGCAAAAAAAAACAGGTGTTTACCCCAAAATCGAGTTTCCAATTTTATTAAAAATTATAACGAGTGGTCTATAGCAAAGAGGACGTCAGCCCAAGTCTTTGGACCTGTCGAACACACCTCTAGCATGATTGGTTCGCGAGATATTAAAAGCACATGACCTTTTAGTTTTGGTCTTTTAATCAAATAAAGAGGCTATAGGAAAGTAGGGGGCATCACTACGAGTGCTAGGACACCCTGTATGTTCAAATCCGACCATTGGTTAGCGAGATATCAGCTTCGGGGCAAATACGAGGGTGGCTCATTAAGAAGTGAAGCAGCACTCTCCTTACCACACTACTACAGGTTTTCATCCTAGAGACTTGACATTTATTTTGGGGGTAGAGAGCATAGGGACCTTTCATTTATGTCAAATAAACGTTTTTGTAGAGTTCCTAGTTTCCAAAATATTGGATTTGCAAAATTCGAGTGTTTTCAAAAAAAACATAAAAGTAAAAAAGTTTCATTATAGAAAATAAAGGGCATAAAGACCATTCGTTTGAGCCATAGCACAACGTTCTATCATGTTTAGTTTTCAAACTATCACCTAGTTTCGAAAACAAAAATTTTCAAAAAAAAATTGAAAAATATAACGAGTGGTCCATAGCAAAGAGGACGTCAGCCCGAGTCCAACTATACCTCATTTGTCAAAATCGGACCACGCGTTCGAGAGATATTTAACATGGCTGAGGCTTAGTAGTAGAGCAAGGGGGGTTCTAGAGTGGCTTGGAACTCTCATCACCCCCCTACTATCGTGATAGTGGGAAGAATTACATGGATTCATATCCAAGAAATGAGACAGTCATTCGAAACTTTGAGGACAAGCCTCAGAAATTTAGTAATACAGATAGTCTAACACCGATAGAGTATATCAGAAACCTGAAAGATTATTTTATTGAAGCCCATATTCCTAGAGAAAGAGAAATGAGAATCGTAGAAAGATTTCTAGCTGGAGGACCTCTTGAGTGGTTCAGAGCATTTCGGTACACTTTTAGTAATTTCGATGAATTTGCAGAGGCACCGATAAAACGATTCTGGTCAATAGAAGCACAAAATTCATTAAGAGCTGAGGTATACTCGAGGAAGTATTCGGGTACTCTTCCAACACGGTACGCTGATTTCTTCACGAGCCAGTTATCGCGCTTAAGATTTCTACAACCCCCATTGTCTACAGAGCAGTTAATAGATGCCATTTCACGTATGCTACCTGTTGAGGTAAGAAGGCTTATTATATCGTCAAATATAAGGGATTTGACCAGTATGGACGAACTATTGAGAAGGCTTGATTACACGAGTCCGGTGCCAAATTTGGTTCAAAAAGGTCAGAGGCACGAATTCAAAGACATTAATACAGTCTACATGGATCAAGTTCAGCAAACTGATACGCCTGCTGAAGAGAAAACTGAAAATGTAGATCGTCACAGGAACAATCATTTTCGCAACAACAGATCACAAGGTAACCGTCCATATCAGCAAAGACGAGGCTGAAATAACAATAGAGGGAACTATAATAACGGAAGAGGTAGATATTATAATAACAATGGGTACAATAGGAACTACAACAGAAATAACCGGTACCAGAATCGGAATCAAAATTCTCAAGGTCAGGTTATGACACCGGACAAGTATCAAGAGAGAGAGAAAGAAAGTCAGCAGTATTTGAAGGAATTACGAGAGAAGGAAGCTGAAAACCAGAAGAAAAGACAGGATTTAGTGATCGAACCTGGTCCTTCTAAAAGCTAACACGAGGAACGTTGTAAGCAGACTGGAACATGCTGTATTTCCAAAAGCTGGTAAACCAGAGTATCTACTATCGGATCATGGAGCTCAGTTTACATCCTTAGAATTTGCTGCAGATATGGAAAGGCTTGGTATTAAGCACATATTTTCAAGCGTGCGCTATCCGGAATCGAATTCTTCAGAAAGATACATGGCTGAATTTTCGAAATTTTGTCGAATTTTCTGTCCGAATGATCATACTAGTTGGGTGAAATTTGTACCCCTTATTGAGGAGTGTCTAAATTCTACAGTGCAGGAGAGCACAGGAGAGGTGCCAATGAGACTTCATCTAGGAAGAAACCCAGAAAGGCCGTGGGACAATCTTTTCAACCACGTTCCTAGAGATCCCGACCTAGGAAGGCAGCAGAGAATTGACAGAGCGAAAGGACAACTCCAGAGAGCAGCACAAAAACGACTGAAAAGAGTAGCTGGAAAACGTTTTGGTACTCCCTTAGAAATTGGAAATCTGGTATTACTACGCAGACCTGTCAAGGCTGACGTGAGTAAGAAAATCTATCCCAAGTTTGGAATAGTATTTATGGGTCCGTTCAGAATTACGAATGCTTATGGAAACAACTGTTATGAACTCTATGATGATGGGAATGATGTCGTATATGGCAAGTTCAATGCTGGAAACTTGAAGAAATATTATCCAAGAGTAAGCCAATAATAATTCAATTTCGTGTTCAAGTGAATTCAGATATTTGTAACTGAGTTTAAAAACAATTTGCAACTGTTTTTAAAACGTGGTGAAGGGAGAATGCCCCCGTAAATTGAATTATACTGAGACCACGGTGGCTGTATTGGCATATGTGAATAAAGTTATGGCCGTCATAGTTGTGACGTGTATATTCATGACGTAGGCGTGGATGACGCAACGCTCGAGCAAGTAGGCTGGCTGAGCTTAGATTCTTGCTGACGTCACGATTTTGTTCGAGAAGGATCTTAGATTTACGACGCAGTCGCAGGGAAGCAAGTAAACGTGCTTAGGAAGAAGTTACGCTATTGGAGGAGAGGCTCGAACCAATGAATGATAGCTTGAAGGGAGACGGAGATTACTGAAACTACCATATTTAATAACTTTTGGCATGCAGAATTGTGGAAAACTATTTTCAGTTATGGCATTGATTTGGAATTTTGAAGAAATTAATTATATGTTTTTGAAATCTGAAAATCCGTCAAGAATAGCCAAAGTTGGAACTTCGAGTAATGATGGAAGAAGAAGCTATGGTAGGGATGGATACGCCCCTTCAAAGTTGATAAAAGGCCTTGCACAGCAGAGAGGTTTTTTTTCTCACTTCGTGGTTTTATTCTGACTTGATAGTCTGACTTCGTGTTCTGATAGAACAAGCATATCGTCATAAGCAAACGTGGCAGAGCCCACCGCATCGAACAGTATTGGGTATCCAGCAGTGCAATTTTACTGTTACTAAAACTAGGCGAAGTTGGAGCGCACACATAAACGATTCTACAAGTTTATCTATCAAGAATTAGCTACTGCATTTATACTAATTCAATAGTGCATTACAATATTGAGGCGTGTGCGAAAGTTGAACTTTTTCATTATAATACTTCAGAAGATATTCGCATTTAAAGACTGCAGAGAAAAGTGTCTTTCTCGAATCCTGAGAAGCACTTTTATTACCACATTCTACGCTACGGCAGACACGTGTATTGCAACCGTGATACTGAAGATTACATTTGGTGATACAACGCTACATTCTACAATGGAACTATACAATCTGGCAGTACTTTCGACTAACATTATAATGGAAGTGGAGATGGAAGACTAAAACTTTAATGCAATTGGGACATACATCAGTAGTGTGAAGTAGCAACATGGAGCTTCGATAATCGTCATTCTACAAAGACGAGCATGTAGTGAACATTCAGCTACACTCATGCATCGTAATCCATCGCTGAATTACATCAAATGGCAGTGGAAATAAATTCATACTCCACAATTATGAATATTTCTGCGGAAATATTTGCAATGAACTTCATGGCTGATTTCTACAAGAACTTCAGGGAACTTTCAAGAGTGGCAAGGGTTTTTCCCAGCACACAAAGAAGAGTTTTGCCAGAAGGATGTCTATCGTGTACACGGAGCAGTGCGATTTCCGGAGGAGGAAGCTGTTTTATTCTCCGAGGGCGCAGGTTCCAGGTTCGAGGTCGGTGCACATCTATCCTGTGGTGAAATGGAACCAGCAGCAGTCTTCTTTGAAATTTTCTTCTAGAACTTCAATCCAACAGATAAGGTAGCCGTGAACGGTTTTTGATTTATTTGAGCCATTTTAGTGAGATCTGAGCAACTATCTTTCCCATATTTTCTGTCATATATATTTGATTGCCCCATATTCTTTTGCTAGATGTTTCTGTACTCTGTACACTTTGCAGCTTTATGCCATTTTCTTCGATTTATTGAGACATTATTATGTCATTTGCATATTTAAACATTTTGGATCAGTTTATACTGAAGTTAAATATTCTTTCGAGAATTTGAATTTTTCTTGTAGTCACGATTTGACTGTAAAGTTAACGATTTCCTATGGCAAGTTTGAATTCAGACAGCGTGTCGTTTTATTAAAGTAATTCTTTTCAGTAAATTACTTTGACCAATTTTCTGTCATCCTCAAGAAAGAAGAATGATTAAAAGATTTTAGAGCGTTAAAATCTACTACTTTATCGACGATCTTGGAAATACTAGTCGTTTTTATGAACATGATTGAAACACAGACATTTTTAGTCAATTCTGAAATACCATTGCATTATAGACAATTTTATGAAATATGAACTTTGAATACGATTTATTCAGTACACTATAGTAATGAACATTTGATAGGAGATTTTCTCAATTCTAGATTGAAACAATAATGTTTGCATTTTCTAGTCTATTTGCATTCTATTCGACTATTTCTGCAGTTAAATGAATTTTGCTTGAATATAGTATTTTTATACTGCGATAATTATGATGAGATTAATTCATTTTCATAGACCAGGGAGGCGTGTCTAATCGTATTTGCTATTAAATTTATTTGTGACTGGCAAATTTTTACTTCATATCGCTTCATGAATGAAACCCACGAAGGTTAAATATAATAACAGTTTTCGATACAATTGATGAATATAAGAATTTTTAAAGAGGAACTATGGATGTATAATCGTTAGTTCAGTGGACATGTAAAAGTCGCTGATGAATAATGCCCTTTAATAAGTGATGGAGGTTCCCACAATAATATTGATGATGATGATGAATTTATAAGTGGACGTTTTTTGTGTGTATTGTGGAAGATTTTGATGCCATATATAATGAGATATATGATGAATTATGGGCCAATTTTGTGCGTTTGTGCGAGGTATGTTTCCGCTGAGTTGTATTGTTCAGGTCCATTGAAAATTATTCATGTGAAGTTACTGTTAAAATTAACAAGAATGATAAATTGATTAAATTATAGATTTTGAATGGAGGTTACCGTCACAAATAATAATTATTAAATCTTATTAAACCTGAATCTATAATTTAAATATAAGTAACCTTCATCGGTCGATTATATTACCACGATTTAAGAAAATATCATCCGGATAAACGTGTGGTTAATGTATTTCAAATATAAATAAAATATAAATAATGTAAATAACTATGTAAATATCTATAATAATAATTTGAAACAAACGGGATTAATAGAGGCGTGTAAAAATTTTTCAATTGTCGTTTGACTAAGTTATGAACAATCTAAATGTTATAAATAATTATTGAACACTATGATATAACATTATGCGTTTTGCTATTAACATTTAAACAACGCTAGTTCGATAATTGGAATAAACATTTAAATAAGATTTGAGATTAACAGAGTAATCCATTGCAATGTGAACGGAACTTGTATAAATTTTGCGTGATAATATTTGAGTTGAGATGTGAGCATTTAAATTGTTTTGAATGAGAGCTAGACTCTGCGTTGGCCAGCATTTGGTGACACTGGTTAGGCAGCTGCGTCCATTTGACGAAGCAAGCATGCAACACTGCTTAGGGTGTATTGCAGGTGGCCAGTTAACTGAATGGTGGAGGTCAAGGTCAACTACTTAGCGGCCTTGCGGTTATTAATAAATGTGTGTCAATGAACTAAATTATGAAGTTCATGAACAAGGAAACAAATGCTATATGTCTCGTCCCAGCTCCCGTATCCATTCCAATGTGCATTGTTGTTATTATTACGTTCTTTTGAGCTAGAGAAAGCTGAATTTTTGTATGTGAAGTCTACAGTCCTACAGGAGGACATGGTTGCATTGACAATGGCTTCAGACAGCCATAACTATTTTGTTGTTAAATTTTGTTAAAATATTTTTTTTTTCTTTATGTGAAATAAATTATTGTGCAGTTTAAATTTTCTGGTCTCCGACTTGGTTCATTTTAAATATCGTGGTGGAGGTTATTGTGAGGGCATACTATTAAGTGATCCAGTTGAAAACCCAGACCCGAGATTAAATTGAATAGGTAAGAAAAAGGTAAGTATGAACCCCCGTATATTTTGGTGTGTTCCACAATAATTTCATGTTAACTACTGTGCTCTAATATCGGTAGTATCTGTTAGTGCCATTTTCATTGATGTAGCTGTGCCGGTGCAATCGATTATTGGCAATCCGATTGAGGGGGCGGATTTCTGACAGCCTACTATCCGGATTATCGGGGACAGTACCACACCCGCAGGTGAAAATGCGTGAAAAAGTTCTAGAGTACCCTTTGACCCCCTTTAGCGTATTATACGTATTGATGACTTTTACAGCTTAATTTAGTTCCTTGATAACCTTCTGGCCGTTTGCAAACTTTCACACTAATGTAATTAATGGAATTGCATTGTTTCTTACAGAAATAGATGGGCTTCTGAGATTCTGTTGCCATGGTTACCGGCTTGCATTCTTTCATTAGTTTATTAAATGAAATTAGTTTTCTGGTAATATCTCAAAAAAGGTTGGTTTTAGGACCTTTAGGGCCCCCGAGTTTTGTCCCTTTCATTGAGGGGTGGAAAATGAGCTCTGTCTCGTCCTTCTACGCCTATTTCAGCATGTATTTTAAGGGGGTACGGAGTACGGAGAAGAGTTACATCAATGATTAGTGTCGTGTCTCTGATGGATATGTGTACCAAATTTTACGTTGATACACCCAGCCGCTTTAAGGGAACAATGTTGTCCACAGACAAACAAACAAACACATGGACAAAAAATCACGCGCAGCCATCATAAATCAGTCTGAAACGCGTAAATAACTCAAATTTTCGCAGAAATTCAGAAGAAACAGACAAACTTTCATTTTTATATCTTCTTCTTCTTCTACCTTATCCGATACGCACGTTGGCTACCACCATGGTTATCACCTTCTTATCCTGTGCAATTCTGAAGATTTCCGTGGAAGACAGCCCGAACCACGTTCTTAAATTATCCATCCAAGTTATTCGTCTCCTTCCCGGCCCACGCTGACCTTCAATTTTACCCTGAAGTATAACTTGGAGCAGCCGGTATTTTGGATTCCTCATCATGTGTCCCATGTATTCCAATTTCCTCTTCTTAATTGTGTTTAACAGCTCAGGTTGGCTGCTTACACGCTGAAGAACCTCGGCATTACTCACATTTTCTGTCCACGAGATTTTAAGAATCCGCCAGTATATCCACATTTCAAAAGCTCGAATCTTCTTTTCTGTGGGTTCGTACAAGGTCCAAGCTTCAACACCATAAAGAAGGGTGGAGACAACATAACACTTCACAATTCCTTTCTTAAGCGTCATACTGAGATCTCGACAGAATAGTAGTTGTTTCATTGTCATAAAGATGGATCTAGCCTTCTCTATATGGCATCTTATTTCAACCGAAGGATCCCAATTCTCATTAATATTCTGTCCTAAATAAACCAAACTCTTGACTCGCTCAATCTGATGTCCATCGACTAAAAGGACTTGTGACAATGCTGGTTTTCGCGATATCATATATTTTGTTTTCATAATGTTGAGGTCAATGCCATATTGTTTATTCTTTTGATACACCATAGTGACAATCTCTTTAAGTCCTTCGAAACTATTTGCAATCAATACAGTATCATCTGCGTACCGTATATTATTAATATAATTACCATTGACCTTAATACCTTGTTGAATGCCATCAAGTGTCTCAGAGAAAATCTGTTCTGCATAGATATTAAAAAGAAGTGGTGAAAGAATGCATCCCTGTCTCACACCACGCATTATGTCCACTGATCTCGATATATGTCCATCAATTCTGATACTAGCCTTTTGACCCCAGTATAAATTAATGATGATCCGAATGTCTTTTTCATCTCTTCCTGAGTTCTTGAGTGCATTATACAACTTATCATGCTGACAACGGTCAAAGGCTTTTGCATAGTCCAGAAAACATGCTTATACATCCTGATTTACCTCACGGCATCTCTGGAAAAGAACTTGAAGCGCAAATAATGCCTCACGAGTTCCTAGACAGTTGTGGAACCCAAACTGCGTGTCGCTGATATTCATCTCTCATTTCCTGTATATGCGATTATGGATAACTTTGAGAAATATCTTGATCACATGACTCATAAAACTGATTGTCCTTAAGTCACTACATGACTTAGCCATCGGTTTCTTCGGAAGAGCAATAAATGTAGACAAGAGCCAGTCTTTTGGTAATGTGCCCGTGTTGTATATCTTGTTATATAATGTAGTGAGCGTCACAATGCTATCATCATCCAAGATCTTCAATAATTCCACTGGAATGTCATCTTGACCAGGAGCCTTACCATTTTTCGCTATCCTAATCGCATAATTCACTTCATCCACGGTGATCATGGGTCCAACAACTGGAGGAATTTCGGGTCAGGAAGGACGATGATCATCATTAAAAAGCTCTTGTATATAGTTCTCCCTAACCTGTAGTTTTTCTTCAACTTCAAATAGCGTGTTACCTTGACTGTCAACTAAGTTGACTGTATTACTTTTCCCGTGTCTACCTGAAACTTCTTTGATTTTCTTATGGACTTGAAAATATCATATTTACTATTAAGTTCTTCAATTTCTTTGCACCTATCTGGCATCCAAGCTTCCTTGGCCTGTCTGATCTTATTCTTTATCAATCTATGAATCAACCAATATTCTTCATTATCTCTTCGTTTATTCATTAGATTCAATATTTCATACGTCATCCATGCCTTCCATTTTTTATGTTGTTTCTTGTTCCTAAGAAAATGATCTCCAACCCACTTCAATGAGGTTAAAATTGTCCCAAAGTTCCATGGGCTGCATGTAATTTGAATTCAACGTCTTAAGATCAGTGGCAAGAGCAGCAGCCACCTGTGACCATGTATTTATTTCCCGAAGGGCATCAGTATCATATTTCTTTTGTGTTGTTTTTATCGGAATCTTGTTAAGCCGGACACAGATTTGGCTAATGAGAGGATTGTGGTCAGAAGGAACATCTGCTTCTGGATAGGTTTTTGCAAAAATCACGCTGTTTCTAAATCTGTTTTAATTAGAATGAAATCAATATGATTTCTTATTATAGAGAGAGATATACTGCACCGCTCGGCGTTGACCGTGTTTTATATGTTTTACTCGCTAACTTTTTACGAAAAGTGATAAGGACCTATCGGATAGAAAATTAAATTTTAAAGCTCGTATGTGCCATTAAAATTTTGCTATTTCTTAACGTTCTCTTTTTATTTGAAATAGAAATATGAAATTTTGAACCAAAGGGTGTAGTGACGTCACTAAAATGGTCACCATTTTTAAATAGTGCAAACTATCGAAATCAAAAGTAGCCTATTAGTAAACCTGGTAAATCAGCTACATCCATGCAAAATTTCATTTTAATCGGACCAGTGGTTCTTGCGTGATTGAGTAACAGACAGGATGACAGACAGACACACACCATCTCATTTTTATATATTAGTATGATGAAGTTTGACTCCACTAGCACCCTGGGCTCTATTGTAAGGTGAAGTCCACACCACATGTTGTGCTAACAGTACCCAATTTATTGGTAATGCAGGTTCACTGTTCTGGCAACCTTGACCCTATTTTAGGTGAAGTCCACACTATATGATGTGCCGGCAGTAGTTAATTTATTGCTGGCCAAATTGTCGGAGGTTGAAACACGGCTACAGCTAAAACCCAACACTCAAGTTGTCAAGCAATTAAAGAGATGCTAATCTTAATTGTTTTCAAATCTAAGTTGTATTTTCATAGGATCTAAAGCAGAGGAAGCTGGAAGATTCGATTTTTGAGAGTACCTTGAATTATTGTCCGAAGATTTTACGTTGAGACGTACATTTCTGAATGTTGTGGTAGGGTGTCCAGGAGTTCCTTTGGTAGGAAAATGATAGCCCCTTTCAAAAGCTAGGCTAGCCCGCTCGACACATGTGTACTGGACTACGTCGAGTTTCAATTGGAAATCTATATTATGAGATCAGAAATATCCGAACACTCACATGAAGCTTGGGCCGACGCCCAATGCTGCACATGGCCGGCAATATGGTACTGACACTACCCTTTGCCTTGATTATTATTAATCCTATGGTATGGTACACACTTACATTATATTACATCGTAATGAAATATTGAAAAAACAACAACAACCAGCTGGTCCCTTAATTTTACATTTAACTTCGAAATTAAGTCCACTGATGCAGAAGTCACTGAGGTAGAATTCAGTATGTTACCGCTATAGGCTCTCATAGGACAGTCCTGAATGATGTGCTTCACCGTTTGTCTATCGGCTCCACAGTCACACTTTCGAGAGGGTAAATTACTCTTCCACATGAACAAAGAGTCAACACAAACACCAGAATTGGTCCTGATCCGGTTTTTATTTTGACCATATCCGACAAGGAAGATCAAAGCCGTGTACTTTACATGTGACAGATGGCATGTCTCGGCACTCCTGTGGAGCAAAAATCTTCCAATCAAGAGACCACTGCTGAACTATGTGAACGTTCTCATTAGTATGTCTCGTAGCTTCTTCACAGGGGGCTGCCTTGAGCGAATTCTGGGTAGACATGCAGCAAGTATATCAGCATTTATTGGGAGATCCTGATTTTGAAGTATCTCGTGGTAAGCTTTGACCAGGATATTACACCTTCGGAGATGGGATGGAGGAATGTAGCTCATAACAGGAAGCCATTGAATTGTGCCTTCATGAAATGTTAGCCGTCACTGTCAATGCGATGTACGGCCTCCCGTCACCTTGATCTAATGTTAGCTGAGACTGTAAATACATTGTTGGTCCACCCTTCTTGACAGCCTTCAATGGTACACACATATTCATAATTTGATGGTGAGTGTTTCTCGGACCTTCTTGGAGCGTTGACCGGAGGAGGAAAAGGAATGTGGATCGGACTGGCATGAATTCACCATGCGAAAACACCCTAGAGGTGGTCATTATTAGACGGCGGTCGGCAATTTCGCACAGAAAGCTCTTAAGCTGTTGTTTATAAAAATATTAATTTTCAGGTCTATATTTGTTAACGCATTGCGTAATCTTGACAACGTTAATGGGTCATTAATTATGTATTAGAAGTGAATTGGTATGAAATGAAATTTCAGGTAGCTGTGCCATTGTACTTAGAAATTATTCTGTCGTTCCTGTAAATTCCTTCTCAATTTACGTATCCCTGGGATCAGTATTACTTCAATCTGGTCTCAAGGGGGTAAAACAAACAACGCTTGGTCTGAGATTTCTGAACGCATCATTTATCAGCATTGCTTGTCTTTATGAACATTATAAAATGGTAAGTCTAATTAACTGCATCTACGCCGGCAAGTCGCAACACACACACTCAATGCTAGTGACAATATGCTAGGCATACGTTTTGTGAGTCTATACTAACTGAAATGCCTTCAGTTATAAACTGCACATAAACTGTACGGTATTTTGCCATGTCACCGCTGACTTAAGAAAACTATGCATGGGAGGTAGAATTGCCTTCAGTGTGTTATTTTATTGTTTGAATCTTTCAGTGCAAGTTTACAAGTCATTTGTAAGACATAATTCCACCTACGCAAAAGTCAAATTTTTTAGAACCAAGTCATTTCTTTCCAGGACAGTACAAGCCATCATACGGATATCAAAATTGAGGAATCTTCTATTCAGGAGATCGTCCCATGCAAAAGAACAGAAACACCATCTTCTGATCTGAAAGAAGTAAGTATCTTCATTTCTCTTCACATATCCTTAATAGCATTTCGGGATTAAGAGTTGTGCTTTCACAATAGTGGTGATGACAAACCGAAGCGTTTGGCTGTTAGGTTGTGTTTTATACAGCAAGCTCAATCCATATTCATGGAAGGATTTCGAAATAAATTATCTGTCCCAAATGATACTTCCACCCGGTATTGCTGGCTTTGTGCGATGATCTGAGCACTGAGCTCCTGAGGATGCAGTATAATGCCATTGGTAAAAGGTGTTATATGAACCTAACATATGATTGGCACAGGATATTCATTCCAAAGAGCATTTTTTCCTATTCTGACGTGAATAAAAAACTATAGGATTTCATGATATGTAAATATGAACCGAAATTTAATCCATAGAATTACGGTTTATCCACCGCGGAATGACATTCTCCATGAAGAGTTTGTCTTATTAAATCCAATGAGTGATAATGACCGTATGGATTCGTGAGAAGTCGAGTGCAGGTCTTTCTAGTTGACGCCCGTGGGCCATCTGCGCACCGTAATGCGGATGAAGTGATGATAAAGACGTCACATGCATCCATTCCCCGAGCCATGGGAATTAACCCCAGGTGAATAAAATCCTTGGTGGCTCGGCCGGGAATCGATCCCGAGACACGTTGGGTGAAAGCCTACTCTGGATTTAAAGTTTAGGTATTCCAATTGAATTAAGATATCTGTATTCTGGTCAGAGATCCTCCAATGAATGCTACAGACAGGAGCTGGATTTGACTACCCTCAAGAGTGTTCTTCTGTGCTTTTTCACTTGAACTCCCAGCAATTGCTGGGACGTTTCTAACTCATGACAGTGGAGCATTGCAAGAACATGTAGTTGACCTTAAGCATGAAGATAATTGAAGAAAAAAGTTAAAAGTAAAAGAATGCTCTAGAACCTTACTGAGAAAGTAATTGCTAATACTTTTAATTGTAAGTACATACCGTACCGAAGGAATTTATTGCAGCCGTATACCTTTTTGTCCACTACATAGGAGGTGTTAATGAGCCCTGAAATATAGTTACGAGTTAGTAGACAATTATTGCTTCTTGGGAGGTACCGTCTTAGCATTTACCTGCTTGGTGATTCACTTAAAAGGAGATATTTTATTGTAAGTTTCAGAATTGTAGATTATAACCACATATCTGTGTAATGCCCACTAGGATGGGATGGACACTGCGAATATCATTCAGCGAATATCTCTTCACTCACCTGACCAGTTCAGTACAATTACAGGTTTTTTAATTGTGTAAAAGTATAAACAAGGAAATAAATTATTCCATCTTATCCCCAGGATGTGGAAGAAAAAATCCAGGAACGAGAAAGTGTTGGAAATGGAAGTCACTTAAATGGGTAAGTGTTCAACATACAAAAAAGCGTGATCTTTTGCTTGACGTGTGCATAGCTGTAAGTTTTGGATTTGAATACGATTTGTTTGCAAAATGAGATATGTCTCTCATTGTTTGTGTCTCATCCTTGAAGTAGATATTGATATTAACTTTCTTCTTAGCCGCTCAGTGTTCAGTGTTCTCACTGTCTGGAAATATTTAAGAAACGTCTGTCTGTTGATAGGAGCAATTTTTGTCGTGTAGAAATATGCCTGGAAGAAATTCTCATGACGCAGAGATAAGAATGTGAATGAGGTTTGTAAGGAACATCCATTTCTTCACACCTTCCCTCTGTGTCCTGAAACCATGTATTTCTTCTGTAACAAAAAACAAAAAGCATAAACAGCTTTCCCTTAACTTGAAAACACTCAAGAAAAATCCAATAAAAGATCTAATACATCTAATCATAAACCATAGGAGGATTTTGGATATTTGCGAGTTATAGACCTAATACCACATAAGATGCTAGGTTTTTGTTCAGGTAGAGAAGGATATATTAAGTAGACAGGTCCAGTATGGGAGTTAAACATTACAATATAGCCTAATACTTTTACACGTTTTGCACATGTTCTAAATACAGTATTTCAGTATAGCCTACAACCACTACTTGGGTACACGTGATTTAATTACAGTACAGCCTAAACTCAACTTCACTTATACATGTGCCTTAAATAGTGTGTTAAAGTATAGCTGAATGCAAGAAATATGCTGAGTAAGTTTGAAAGGAAATTAAAAATATATATAAATCACAAATAGTTTAAACAATGTGAAGAATGATATAATATATTAACTGGTAGTGATATGTCTGTAAGAATTGGGGCTTAAGTTATGTGGTACGGTGAATTGTATATTATAGATAACATTATTGTCGGCTTTAGGTATGTACTTTCTTGTGTCAATGGGCACAGAGAGACTAATGTAATGGTCTCATGGATCTGTGTTGTGGTTTTGATTTGTCGCTCGCCGATGAGGTTTGCTCTGGAATTTTATCTGACAGCACATTTGAGATAAATACATAAGACAAATCCTAATTTACACAACTATACATTAGTACATCACACAACATGCACACAAAACTGAAATTCAAGATCGTTTTTCGAGCTGACAGCACATTTCAATAGGGTCTTTGACTATACAGAGAAAAATAAAGGCCCCCACTGTATGTTTCAAGTTTCAGCCAGGTGAAGAAAGATTAAATAATGACGTGCAATATCGTTCCTGCTCCATCGTTCCATCTAAAACGCGTTATTGGGAACAATTGAAGAACTGAACGCAAGCAGCTTAAAATACAAAGAATACAGGTTTATTCCCCCGTCTGATTTGTGACGTGAAATTCAGCAGAATTGCCTCGAGATAAACATAAATACCTAACTGATATTTGTGCATTAATCGACGCGCATTGCCATCGTGATCTTTACTGTAAAGTCAGATTGCTAACAAACAAGTTCATACCCAGAGCGTGGTCAATTGAAGATGCTAATGGTGGTAAAATTCACGACTTCTATCATTTATTAAATAGATAGAAGAAATTAGAAGTAATACTGTGCAGATCTGTAGAAAGAAGAAACAGTGCATGTAAGAGCATTCCTGTGGCTCAAATTTGAAATAAAACCAGACATCCTACCTCTAGAGACCGACTGTGCAATTCGTTAAGGTTTCATCAGGCATCTGGACCAGATAACAAAACAGCTGTACTTCTGAACGAGACTGGCGTCATATGTGTTTAGATCACCAACGATGTTTGTAACATAATTTGGAGATATAGAATATGGCATGCTAATTAGACTGCATCGATTTTTTTCATATGTGCAAGAAGAGCTGTGCAATGAAATGTGATAATTAAAGGACCTTGGCCCCCTTTTTAAATGCAAGTAAGATCATAGTGTACATATTGATAGAAAGTCTCCAAGCTTTTTTGCATTTCTGACCCCTGAAAAAGCTGGATTTGTTCGAGGTAAAGTTATGAGGGAACATATATACATCCGTCAGCTGATTTAAAAAAAAAACAGAGAAATTCAGCTGTCTTCCATTATCTGCTTTTCAGCTTGCCACGGTGGGTGAGTGGTTCTTGTGTAGGACTATCAACCCCAAGCTTGCAGGTTCGCTCCTGGTCGTGGTAAGAGACTTTTGAAAGGCGACAAAAATCACGCCACGCATGCCATACGTAGTTGGCATGTTAAAAAATCAATTTGAATTCAGGCCGTGTTCATAATGGCAATATTAATTTCGGGACTTTCCGCCAACCCAAAATTCCTCGTTTCTTTACCAGAAAGCGCTATAGTGTCAAGGACCTTATATATCTAACCTCTTTGAATTTCAAAGCGCTCCAAAGGAACGACAAAATTTGACATGCAAGATCCCCTCTGGCGTAAATAACAAAGCATGCACCCGGCACCCGAGTTCATACGATATTATTTATTATCTTCTTTTTAAACTAAAACATAGCGTTTGACTGTGTTCATTGGGTGAAGATGAAGAAAGTACTTTAGGAAATGGGACTTCCTGCGCACGTGGTTTTGCTAATACGAAACCTTTGTAACAATGGTTACAATAAATGGAAAACTGTCTCAACATCTCAAGATCAGAAAGGTGTCCGTCAATTTTGTATATTGTCATCGGTGCTCTTTAATATTCATCGCTCCATCTCGCTACTGCTAAAGAAAAGGCTGGTGAACAGTTTGGTATTACTCTTTGGAACTGAGACACCCCATGGTATTGATCGAAAAAAATATGATACTTTTGAAATGTGGTGCGGTTGAAAGATATTTCTCATGCCTTTGATGTCATTTTGAACCAGAGTCCATTATTAAAAATGCTCCACCGGTGATGTATGTTATCATCAATATGTGAACAAAGAGTTACCAGATCCTTTGGACACATTGTGCGTCGTGGGAAGGAAGGTTTAGAGAAACTGATTATCCTTGAAAATATCCCGTATGAAAGAGGCCGTATACGAGTGTCCAGTCGAAGGTCCAACATTACCAATAATGCGACTTGGCGGTTCCTTCTTGGTGCAGCATGCTTGTCCAATGCCCGGGAGATATGGAGAAGAATATGCATTATCAGTTGACCTCCTAGATTTAATTTGATTTGAGAGGCCTCTGTGGAAGATACATATTACACATAAATGCCATTAATACAAGAAACATTCAACTATGGCCAATTATATGGAAAGCGAAACACAAACATTTTCTAGCATACAGAGTGACATGAATGTTAGGAATATTATTGGAACAATCATTTTTGGTCTAATACTTCAACAGCTGCTATTAAGGCCCTCTATGTTTTTTTTTGTAAAGTTCCTTGGTTTTAGAGAATGCATTACGTTGTGCTGTCGGCAGACATTTGTTACACAACCACGGAATTGGTAAGACGATACAAGGCAATATAAACAAGTAATAGAAGTCATTTTATTGAAGAGGACAAATATCATTACACCACCAAACAAACACCAGAAACAAACCCAACTCATTACCATTGGCGCCCAACGTGGGCTTCGTATCTCTCAGAAGAACCCTGCTGACCTCATATCAAGAGGGATTTCAACCATATGTAGTGTTAACCATTACCTTTGGTGGTTTGGAACTCATTGGTAAGTCAATGAAAATTCACAACCTCCTTCTACATTGCTACCTGACGTCAGCCTGCCAGAGATGAAGGGGTCAAAGGTTATGTTGATCATCGCGAGTACTTCCCAAATATTGCATATATATATATATATATATATATATATATATATATATATATTTCTCATTTCCGAAGTTACGTCTTGTTATTGCTTATTGTCATAGATTTGTCAATAATGCCATAACCAAGGTACCGCGTCAAAATGGGGACTGTGTCTAAATACAAACTACCAGCTCCTGAAGAAATGGAACGAGCAGAATATACTGTATTGAGGTGGATGCAAATAGAAGTATTTTCATCATCACGCAAATGTTTGTCTAAAAAGGAAACTCCGCCTCGTGGAATTCCTTTGAAATGCATTGATCCATTCATTGATGGAGATGGTTAAATACGATTTGGTGGAAGATTGAAACATTCTGCTATTTTGTAGAGCAAAAGCATCCCATTCTTCTACATGCAAGTCATCACATAAAAGCAACTGTTATGAGATACCAGCATGTGAGACTTCAACATTGTCCACCGGATCAACTATTACATGTAACTGGCCAAAATATTGGCCGATAAGTGGTCGAAGAGATGTACAAAATTGTTCGAAAATGCGTCCAGCGTCAATTTTTTTATTCAATCCAACATTTCCAGAAATTCACATGGGTGACTTACCTAAAGAGAGGTTTTCGAATGTCACCAGGCCCTTTCCAACTTCGAGAAAGTCGACGGAGGGGCAGATCACACATTTTGAAGCATACATAACCGTGTTCACTTGCTTCAGTACAACGGCCGTTCACCTGAAGCTTGTCTCAGAACTCACAACTGAAGCATATTTGGCAGCAATGGAACGGTTCACTACTCGTCGAGGGATTTGTCGTCAGATGTTCTCAGATAATTGAAGAAATTTTGTCGGTACTGCAACTGCGCTGAAAGAATTAGTCATTTTTTATAAAAGAATCACCAAACATCTCCTGTCTCATGGGAGAAAAGCAAATAGCCTGGCAATTTATTCCTCCTCGTTCCCCACATTTTGGAGGATTATAAGAAGTGGCCGTTAAAATAGTTAAGAGACATTTATACACACCAAGGAAGGGTACATACATTTGAAGAGATGTGTACTCTGCTTTGTGATATTTAGGCAGTCCTGATTCTGCGGCCTCTTACACCTCTCACAAGAGACCCAAACGATCTGGATATTCTCACTCCCGCTCATTTTCTTATTGGAGCCTTACTGGTCCAACCA
Source organism: Meconema thalassinum (assembly GCA_946902985.2). Taxonomy (NCBI): domain Eukaryota; kingdom Metazoa; phylum Arthropoda; class Insecta; order Orthoptera; family Tettigoniidae; genus Meconema; species Meconema thalassinum. The sequence goes on from OX336397.1 coordinate 154,030,734, forward strand.
GCACAGTCCAATAATACTCAACAATCAGACAATCGACTGATTCGTTGGCAACATTTGAAGAAACTTCGACAGGCGAGTTTGTAAAGAAGGCAACAAGAATATTAACAAGAATTGCAGAAAAGAAATAAATGGTGCACCTCTAATCAGCTCATCGAGTTGAACATACTAGTTCTGCTCATTGAAGAAGAGATACCACCTCTCAGGTGGCCACAAGGTCGAGTAATTCAAGTTCATCCGGGAACAGACAGATCAGACCGATTCTACACACACCCAAAGTACACGGGGCTACATGACATTCGAATTGTCACAGTGAAAACAGTGGGAGGGAACCAGAAGTGTCAAGAAGCTGGGCCCCCCCTTCCGATGGAGAACTTTCAGTAATAATTCTTAACCTGATTAGAGTTTATGCTATGCTATTATGTCTCATCAGATGCAGTTTTTGAAAGTTACGTTCAAATGTTATTGATTGCGTACTTAGCATACTTAAAGTACGTGGTTTTGATTTAGAAAGCGCATTTTCAAGGACAGCCAGAAATGTAAGGGAGTTTATTGGAACATTCAATCTATTTTGGTCTTACATTTCGACAGCTGCTAATGTGCTGCTATTAGCGCACTGTACGTTTTGGCTACATTTGTAAGCTGCGCTGTCGGTAGTCAATTGTCACACAGCCATGAAATTGCTATTACGATACAAGGAAATATAAGCTGGCAATAAAAGTCATTCTGTAAAGGAGGTCCCATGTCATAGATGTATGGCATGTTAAAGAACCTTCCACTAATTACACCTGTGTGAAGCTAAATTGTATATGTTAACAACGCTCTTAGGTTTCTACTTTCGTTGCCAATAGCCGTGACGTTCTGAACTAGTAGTCGTTGACGGTGGCGTTTGGTGGCAAAAGTAGGAACTATTTGAAAAATCCAAAGTCTGCAGTCCTTACTTGAATTTAAAAAAAACAGATAACACACACTAATACAGTCATCACAATTAACACCGGTTATCATACAGATTCTACACACACCTAAAGTACACGGAGCTACATGACTGCGTTGTCGCAGCCCCTAAACTTAAGAACCATCCAACCAAACAGGAAAGGCAAACCCAACTCATTAACAATGACTTTAACACACAGTTTTTACAATGGCCGTCTTATGAATATCATGAGAAGCCGGAAATAATTCTCTCACAGAATCTGAACCCGGATAAAACCGACAATGACATCACTCACGGCGATATTGTTTTATTCATCAAACAACGGCATTAGCAGTAGCGACCGTTTAATGTATTATCACTTGGCCTTCTTGATTCAATTAGGTTCATATGGGTCCAGTCTTTACTCACAGTATCATAGGCACAACTATTTCAATTAGGTTCATATGGGTCCAGTCTTTACTCACAGTATCATAGGCACAACTATTTCAATTAGGTTCATATGGGTCCAGTCTTTACTCACAGTATCATAGGCACAACTATTTCAATTAGGTTCATATGGGCCCAGTCTTTAATCACAGTATCACAGGCACAACTATTCAATTAGGTTCATATGGGTCCAGTCTTTACTCACAGTATCATAGGCACAACTATTTCAATTAGGTTCATATGGGTCCAGTCTTTACTCACAGTATCATAGGCACAACTATTTCAATTAGGTTCATATGGGTCCAGTCTTTACTCACAGTATCATAGGCAAGCTATTTCAATTAGGTTCATATGGGTCCAGTCTTTACTCACAGTATCATAGGCACAACTATTTCAATTAGGTTCATATGGGTCCAGTCATTACTCACAGTATCATAGGCACAACTATTCAATTAGGTTCATATGGGTCCAGTCTTTACTCACCGTATCATAGGCACAACTATTTCAATTAGGTTCATATGGGTCCAGTCTTTACTCACAGTATCATAGGCACAACTATTCAATTAGGTTCATATGGGTCCAGTCTTTACTCACAGTATCATAGGCACAACTATTTCATTTGAACCAAGAAACCCTTATTAACATTCTCTATTATATCTTAATTTCACTCCATATTTATATAACACGAGCTATACCCGGCATGCGCTGCAATGCCAATCAAAACAAGCAGTTCCGTGAAGAACTAAAGCCTATTTTAAATTTCCTACTTATGTTAATTGTCGCTTTCAACATACACAATTTCAGTTTGATCACTGTAATAGATTCGTAGATATTGAGAACCGTCTAAATATTTTGGATGGTCACCATGTTGGATTTTTATATATGTAGGTCTTAGAGTTATGTATTGTTACATGAAGATTATTGTGTACGTGTAGTATTCAAACTTCAATCGAAGATTAGGACACAAGAAGTTAAATCCAGATTTTAAAATTTCGCACAGCTGCAAATCTTGTGGTTATGGAAATCATTGAATTAAATTAGATGCCAGTTGATCAACATTTGTATAAGGATTTAGAGTACCAAGTTTCACTGCACTCGGATAGTTAAAATGCGAGAAACGTCCATGTGAATATTTATACTTCGCATTGCCACCATGTTGGATTTGTGATCACCAGGCGATTGAAAGTCATATAGCCCCTATGAACATTAAAAAAAAACAGTTTGATTGCTGTAATAGATTCGTAGATATTGAGAACCGTCTGAATATTTCGGATAGTCGCCATGTTGGATTATTATATGTATAGGCCGTAGAGTCATGTACTGTCCCCGATAATCCGGATAGTAGGCTGTCAGAAATCCGCCCCCTCAATCGGATTGCCAATAATCAATCGCACCGGCACAGCTACATCAATGAAAATGACACTGACAGATACTACCGAGATTAGAGCACAGTAGTTAACATGAAATTATTGTGGAACACACCAAAATATACGCGGGTTCATACTTACCTTTTACTTACCTATTCAATTTAATCTCGGGTCTGGGTTTTCAACTGGATCACTTAATAGTATGCCCTCACAATAACCTCCAGCACGATATTTAAAATGAACCAAGTCGGAAACAAGAAAATTTTAACTGCACAATAATTTATTTCACATAAAGAAAAAAAAACAATTTAACAAAATTTAACAACAAAATATACGTGGCAATCAGAAGCCATTGTCAATGCAACCATGTCCTCCTGTAGGACTTGTAGACTTCACATACAAAAATTCAGCTTTCACTAGCTCAAAAGAACGTAATAATAATAACAATGCACTTTGGAATGGATAAGGGAGCTGGGACGAGACATATAGCATTTGTTTCCTTGTTCATGAACTTCACATTTTATTTATAACCGCAAGGCTGCTATGTAGATGACGTTGGCCTCTATCATACAGTTATCTGGCCACCTGCAATACACCCTGCACCGTGTCGCATGCTTGCTTCGTCAAATGGACACACCTGTCCAACCAATGTTAGCATATGCTAGTTACCTCAGAGCCTAGCTCCTTTTCAAAACTCTTTAAATGTTCACATCTCAACTCAAATATTATCACGCAAATCTTTTAAATGCACCATTCAAATATCAATGGATTACTCTAATAATCCCAAATCTTGTTTAACTGTATAATCCAATTGTTGAACTAGCGTTGTTTAGAGTATAATAACGAAAACGCTTAATGTTTATAACAAAATGATCATTAATTATTTATAACATTATTAAATTGTTTATAGGCGGCTTCGGTGGCGTAGTTGGTAGCATGCTGAGCTTCTATGCCCAAGATAGCGGGTTCAAACCCGGCCGAAGCCGTCGGATTTTTTAAGAGCGTTAAAAATCCCTCAGTATGCCTTCCTTCGGAGGGGAAGTAAAGCCGGCGGTCCCATGTCATAGATTTATGGCATGTTAAAGATCTTTCCACTAATTACACCTGTGTGAAACTAAATTGGATAGGTTAAGAATATAAACAACGCTCTTAGGTTGCTACGTTCGTTGCCAAGAGCCGACTGCGGTGGCGTCTAGTAGCTAGTTCTGAACTAGGCCTAGTAGTCGTTGACGGTGGCGTTTGGCGGCAAAAGTAGGAACTATTTGAAAATTCAAAGTTGCAGTCCCTACTTGAATTAAAAAAACAGATACACACACTAATACAGTCATCACAATTAACACCGGTTATCAGACATATTCTACACACACCCAAAGTACACGGGGCTACATGACCGCGTTGTCGCAGCCCCTAAACTAAGGAACCAACCAACCAACCAAATTGTTTATAACATTGTCAAACGACAATTGAAAAATTTATACACGCCTCTATTAATCCCGTTCGTTTCAAATTATTATTAAAGATATTTACATAGTTATTTACATTATTTATATTATTTATATTAGAAATACATTAAACCACACGTTTATCCGGTTGATAATTACTTAAATCGTGGTGATATAATCGACCAATGAAGGTTAGTTATATTTAAATTTTATATTCAGGTTTAATAAGATTTAATAATTATTATTTGTGACGGTAACCTCCATTCAAAATCGTTATCTCAAATTATTTAAACACTCTTGTTAATTTTAACAGTAACTTCACATGAATAATTTTCAATGGACCTGAACAATACACTCAGCGGAAAAATACCTCGCTCAAAACGCACAAAATTGCACCAAAATTGGCCCAGAATTCATCATATATCTCATTATATATGGCATCAAAATCTTCCACAATACACACAAAAAAAAACCTCCACTTATAAATTCATCATCATCATCAATATTACTGTGGGAACCTCCTTCACTTATTACAGGGCATTATTCATCAGCGACTTTTACACGTCCACTGAACTAACGATTATACATCCATTGTTCCTCTTTAAAAATTCTTATATTCATAAATTGTATCGAAAACTGTTATTATATTTAACCTTCGTGGGTTTCATTCATGAATCGATATGAAGTAAAAATTTGCCAGTCACAAATAAATTTAATAGCAAATACGATTAGACACGCCTCCCTGGTCTATCAAAATTGAGATTAATATCATCAAAGTATCGCAGTATAAAATACTATCTTCAATCAAAGTTCATCTAAACTGCATAAATAGTCGAATAGAATACAATTAGACTGTGGACTGCAAACATTATTGTTCCAATCTAGAATTGAGAAAAACTCCTATCAAATGTTCATTACTATAGTGTACTCAATAAATCGTACTCAAAGTTCATATTTCATAAAATTGTCTATAATGCAATGGTATTTCAGAATTGACGATAAATGTCTATGTTGCAATCATGTTCATAAAACGACTAGTATTTCCAAGATCGTCGATAAAGTAGTAGATTTTAACGCTCTAAAATCTTTTAATCATTCTTCTTTCTTGAGGATGACAGAAAATTGGTCAAAGTAATTTACTGAATAGAATTACTTTAATAAAATGACACGCTGTCTGAATTCAAATTTGCCATAGAAAATCGTTAACTTTACAGTTAAATCGTGACTACAAAAATATGCAAATTACTGAAAGAATATATATTATCAGTCTCAACTGATCCAACATTATTTAAATATGCCAATGACATAATAATGTCTCAATAAATCGTAGAAAAAGGCATAAATCAGCAAAGTGTACAGAGTACAGAAATATCAAGCAAGAATATGGGGCAAAATATATGGGACAGAAAATATGGGGAAAATGGTTGCTCAGATATCGCTAAATGGCTCAAATAAATCAAGAAACGTTCACGACTACCTTATCTGTTGATTGAAGTTCTAGAGGAAAATTTCCAACGAAGACTGCTGTTGGTTCCATTTCACAACCGTAAAGATGTGCTCCGACCTCGAACCTGGAACCTGCGCCCTCGGAGAATAGAATAGTTTCCTCCTCCGGAAATAGCACTGCTCCGTGTAGACGATAGACATCCTTCTGGCAAAACTCTTCTGTGTGAGCCGGGTCCACCCTGGCCTCTCTTGAAAGTTCCCTGAAATTCTGGTAGAAATTCGCCATGAAGTTTATAGCAATTATTTCCGCAGAAATGTTCATAACTGTGGAGTATGAAGATATTTCCACTGCCATTTGATGTAATTCAGCGATGGATTACAATGCATGAGTGTAGTTGGATGTTCACTACATGCTCGCTTTTGTAGAATGACAATTAACGAAGCTCCATGCTGCTATTTCACTCCATTGATGTATGTCCCAATTGCGTTAAAGTTTTGGTCTTCCATCTCCACTTCCGTTATAATAATAGTCGAAAGTACTGCGAGATTATATAGTTCCATTGTAGAATGTAGCGTTGTATCACCAAATGTAATCTTCAGTATCACGGTTGCAATACATGTGTCAGCCGTAGCGTAGAATGTGGTATTATAAAAGTGCTTCTCAGGTTTCGAGAAAATCACTTTTGTCTGCAGTCTTAAAATGCGAATATCTTCCAAAGTATACTCGTGAAAATGTTCAACTTTCGTACACGCCTCAATATTGTAATGCACAATTGAATTAGCATAAATGCAGTAGCTAACTCTTGATAGATAATCTTGTAGACTCGTTTATGTGTGCGCTCCAACTTCGCCTAGTTTCAGTAATCGTAAAATTGCACTGCTGCACGCTCAGTGCTTGTTCAATGCTGTGGGCTCTACCACACTTGCTAATGACGACTTGCTTCACCTAAGAACTCGAAGTCTGACAATATGAGAATGAGAAAAATGAGCCATGAGCCCTGAGACATGAGACATGAGAGCTTGAGAACTTCCTCTCTGCTGTGCAAGGCCTTTTATCAACTTCTTAAGGGGCGTATCCATCCCTACCATAGCTTGTTCCTCCGTCATTGCTAGAAGTTCTAACTTTGGCTATACTTGACGGATTTTCAAATTTCAAAAACTCATAATTAATTTCTTCAAAATTCCAAATCAATGCCATAACTGAAAATAGTTTTCCACAATTCTGCATGCCAAAAGTAATTAAATATGGTAGTTTCAGTAATCTCCGTCTCCCTCCAAGCTATCATTCATTGGTTCGAGCCTCTCCTCCAATAGCGTAACTTCTTCCTCAGCACAATTCCTTGCTTCCTGCGACTGCGTCGTAAATCTCAGATCCTTCTCGAACAAAATCATGACGTCACCAAGAATCTCAGCTCATCCAGCCTACTTGCATGAAGTCTGCGTCATCCGTGCCTACGTCATGAATATACACGTCACAACTATGACAGCCATAACTTTATTCACATATGCCTATACAGCCACCGTGGTCTCAGTATAATTCAATTTACGGGGGCATTCTCCCTTCACCACGTTTTAAAAACAGTTGCAAATTGTTTTTAAACTTTGTTATAAATATCTGAATTCACTTGAACACGAAATTGAATTATTATTCTACTCTTGTATGATATTTCCTCTATGTTCCTTAATCATAAGTCTCTTCTTCTCTGGGTTGTGTGTGGCTAATGCATTCTCTCCTCTCTACTTTCTCTTCTGTCCTGTATTCCTGTTTTCCAAATTCTGCTGGCTTGTAGAAGGACCAGGATCGATCACTACATCCTGTCTTTTCTACTGGTTTTCAGCTTCCTTCTCTCGTAATTCCTTCAAATACTGCTGACTTTCTTTCTCTCTCTCTTGATACTTGTCCGGTGTCATAACCTGACCTTGAGAATTCTGATTCCGATTCTGGTACTGGTTATTTCTGTTGTAGTTTCTATTGTACCCATTGTTATTATAGTATCTACCTCTTCCGTTATTATAGTTCCCTCTATTGTTATTCCAGCCTCGTCTTTGCTGATATGGACGGTAACCTTGTGAACTGTTGTTGCGAAAATAATTGTTCCTGTGAGGACCTACATTTTCAGTTTTCTCTTCAGCAGGCGTATCAGTTTGCTGAACTTGATCCATGTAGACTGTATTAATGTCTTTGAATTCGTGCCTCTGACCTTTTTGAACCAAATTTGTCATCGGACTCGTGTAATCAAGCCTTCTCAATAGTTCGTCCATACTGGTCAAATCCCTGATATTTGACGATATGATAAGTCTTCTTACCTCCACAGGTAGCATACGTGAAATAGCATCTATCAACTGCTCTGTCGACAATGGGGGTTGTGAGAATCTCTAGCGCGATAACTGGCTCGTGAAGAAATCAGCGTACCGTGTTGGAAGAGTACCCGAATACTTCCTCGAGTATACCTCAGCTCTTAATGAATTTTGTGGTTCTATTGACCAGAATCGTTTTATCAGTGCCTCTGCAAATTCATCGAAATTACTAAAAGTGTACCGAAATGCTCTGAACCATTCAAAGGGTCCTCCAGCTAGAAATCTTTCTACGATTCTCATTTCTCTTTCTCTAGGAATATGGGCTTCAATAAAATAGTCTTTCAGGTTTCTGATATACTCTATCGGTGTTAGACTATCTGTATTACTAAATTTCTGAGGCTTGTCCTCAAAGTTTCGGATGACTGTCACATTTCTTGGATATGAATCCATGTAATTCTTCCCACTATCACGATATTTCCATTCAGGTTCAATATTCCTATCCTCTTCTTCTTCCCGGAATCTGAATATACGTTCCTCAGGACTAATATCTCTCTCTTCAGTAGCGAGGTTGCATTTTCTCACGTAATTCCTATTATCTTCACAAGTCAACCCTTCTGGATCCTTATCTGTGATTTCCGTGATGACTTTCCGAATCAACTCTTCTTTATACGTTTCCATCATGCTAGCTTCTCCTAGGTTTAAATTCTGAAGTTTGCTCGTAGTTTCATTGACATCAGAGACAACCTTATGAATTTGTTCCTCTAACGCGGTTTTTAATGCTTGCACGTCCTGACCCATTTGAGTTCTATCCTCTACCTGCTTTTCGGATAGCGAATCCATCCTTATATTCAAGTCCTTTCTAATTTGAACTACCTCATTATTTATATCTACTTGTGTACTGGCAAGTTTTCGTTCAATTCTCTCCTGAATCTTATTGACATGTTCCCGACTTGACCTGTTCCATTCATCTTTCCAAACCGTTACATTTGCAGTTAACATTTCAGCAATATCTACTTCAATGTCTTCCTTAAGTAAACGATTATGATCTAAGACTAGGGTCCTCATGACCTCTACATCATGTTTTAATCCAGCTTGTGAAGCTGTTGTCCTAACAGACTCGTCAACCAAGCTAGTTGTTAAAGCACTAATGTTACGAGTACAAAGCGTTTTTGAAGTTTCAATTTCTTCTCTAACCTTATTAACATCAGTTTGAACTTTGGCAATGTCTACAGAAACTGTATTAACTTCTATTTGCATCTTATTGATATCGCTTTGCATGGCATTAACATCAGAATGAATATTATTTATGTCTACTTGAACGTTTGACACATCGGTTCGAACATTTCTAATCTCTCTTTGAACTTCTTCTACCTTGTCTTGTACAGTAGCAACATCATTCCTAACAACGATTACTTCTGCTCTAGCACATGAAATATCACCCCGGACATTAGCAACATAAAGATTCAACATATTAAGGTCCTTATGTACATTGGAAACATCTTTATGGACATTGGATAAATCTACTTTAACATCCGAGACATCCTTGTGGACATTGGATAAATCTACTTTAACCTCTGAGACATCCTTGTGAATGTCAGTCACGGCATTCTGGATTCCCTGGGTACTGGTCTGTAAACGCGACACATTATTTGCCAAGTTGCAGAACTGGTCTGAAGAACTTTCATATTCTCCTCCATTCGACTAGTATTCCTAGCTTCCATCTCCTCCATTCGACTAGTATTCCTAGCTTCCATCTCCTCCAACATCTTTCTTATACTCTCATCTGCCATCTCAATAATATTTCAATAATAGACTGCGTTAGGGACATACATCAAACAGAGCAAGATAACAACATCTGAGCAACATCTTTCACCATATATAAGTTTGAGCAATTTTCTGTCTTAAATCTAACTTATAATTAGCTTATCACTAACTTCATAAACACCCCATGTTGAAATAAACTCAAGAACATGTTCAAATTTCTTTGGTTCATTTTAAATATCCTAACACAAATAATTTACATTTACAATCCAAATAGTTTAATTTTATCTTTAATATGACTAAACATGTCATAAGCCGGTCAAATAAAATAAGACTCCAGATCATAGGCGATTTTTTTTAAGTTTCCAGCCTATTTAACCTCTCTCAGGTTGTATAAGATCTGATCTTTTCTGAGTGTAATTTTCCTAATAAAACACAACATTTAATCCCTATATAATCACACTCTCAAATTCTACAATTGGCCAAGACATCTAACAAAGAATCAACCTCTTTATTTGAGTCTTCACAATCCCATTGACATCGATAACTTGGTAATCCAATGTTATTCGAACACTCCACACGTTGATTGCACCAATTCAACTGGCGTTCAACCTGGTAATCCAGTTTTGTCGAGCCCCACGAAATTGCGGTGCCAATCCTACTGTCCCCGATAATCCGGATAGTAGGCTGTCAGAAATCCTCCCCCTCAATCGGATTGCCAATAATCAATCGCACCGGCACAGCTACATCAATGAAAATGACACTGACAGATACTACCGAGATTAGAGCACAGTAATTAACATGAAATTATTGTGGAACACACCAAAATATACGGGGGTTCATACTTACCTTTTACTTACCAATTCAATTTAATCTCGGGTCTGGGTTTTCAACTGGATCACTTAATAGTATGCCCTCACAATAACCTCCAGCACGATATTTAAAATGAACCAAGTCGGAAACAAGAAAATTTTAACTGCACAATAATTTATTTCACATAAAGAAAAAAAAAACAATTTAACAAAATTTAACAACAAAATATACGTGGCAATCAGAAGCCATTGTCAATGCAACCATGTCCTCCTGTAGGACTTGTAGACTTCACATACAAAAATTCAGCTTTCACTAGCTCAAAAGAACGTAATAATAATAACAATGCACTTTGGAATGGATAAGGGAGCTGGGACGAGACATATAGCATTTGTTTCCTTGTTCATGAACTTCACATTTTATTTATAACCGCAAGGCTGCTATGTAGATGACGTTGGCCTCTATCATACAGTTATCTGGCCACCTGCAATACACCCTGCACCGTGTCGCATGCTTGCTTCGTCAAATGGACACACCTGTCCAACCAATGTTAGCATATGCTAGTTACCTCAGAGCCTAGCTCCTTTTCAAAACACTTTAAATGTTCACATCTCAACTCAAATATTATCACGCAAATCTTTTAAATGCACCATTCAAATATCAATGGATTACTCTAATAATCCCAAATCTTGTTTAATTGTATAATCCAATTGTTGAACTAGCGTTGTTTAGAGTATAATAACGAAAACGCTTAATGTTTATAACAAAATGATCATTAATTATTTATAACATTATTAAATTGTTTATAACATTGTCAAACGACAATTGAAAAATTTATACACGCCTCTATTAATCCCGTTCGTTTCAAATTATTATTAAAGATATTTACATAGTTATTTACATTATTTATATTATTTATATTAGAAATACATTAAACCACACGTTTATCCGGTTGATAATTACTTAAATCGTGGTGATATAATCGACCAATGAAGGTTAGTTATATTTAAATTTTATATTCAGGTTTAATAAGATTTAATAATTATTATTTGTGACAGTAACCTCCATTCAAAATCGTTATCTCAAATTATTTAAACACTCTTGTTAATTTTAACAGTAACTTCACATGAATAATTTTCAATGGACCTGAACAATACACTCAGCGGAAAAATACCTCGCACAAAACGCACAAAATTGCACCAAAATTGGCCCAGAATTCATCATATATCTCATTATATATGGCATCAAAATCTTCCACAATACACACAAAAAAAAACTCCACTTATAAATTCATCATCATCATCATTATTACTGTGGGAACCTCCTTCATTTATTACAGGGCATTATTCATCAGCGACTTTTACACGTCCACTGAACTAACGATTATACATCCATTGTTCCTCTTTAAAAGTTCTTATATTCATCAATTGTATCGAAAACTGTTATTATATTTAACCTTCGTGGGTTTCATTCATGAATCGATATGAAGTAAAAATTTGCCAGTCACAAATAAATTTAATAGCAAATACGATTAGACACGCCTCCCTGGTCTATCAAAATTGAGATTAATATCATCAAAGTATCGCAGTATAAAAATACTATCTTCAATCAAAGTTCATCTAAACTGCATAAATAGTCGAATAGAATACAATTAGACTGTGGACTGCAAACATTATTGTTCCAATCTAGAATTGAGAAAAACTCCTATCAAATGTTCATTACTATAGTGTACTCAATAAATCGTACTCAAAGTTCATATTTCATAAAATTGTCTATAATGCAATGGTATTTCAGAATTGACGATAAATGTCTATGTTGCAATCATGTTCATAAAACGACTAGTATTTCCAAGATCGTCGATAAAGTAGTAGATTTTAACGCTCTAAAATCTTTTAATCATTCTTCTTTCTTGAGGATGACAGAAAATTGGTCAAAATAATTTACTGAATAGAATTACTTTAATAAAATGACACGCTGTCTGAATTCAAATTTGCCATAGAAAATCGTTAACTTTACAGTTAAATCGTGACTACAAAAATATGCAAATTACTGAAAGAATATATATTATCAGTCTCAACTGATCCAAAATTATTTAAATATGCCAATGACATAATAATGTCTCAATAAATCGTAGAAAAAGGCATAAATCAGCAAAGTGTACAGAGTACAGAAATATCAAGCAAGAATATGGGGCAAAATATATGGGACAGAAAATATGGGGAAAATGGTTGCTCAGATATCGCTAAATGGCTCAAATAAATCAAGAAACGTTCACGACTACCTTATCTGTTGATTGAAGTTCTAGAGGAAAATTTCCAACGAAGACTGCTGTTGGTTCCATTTCACCACCGTAAAGATGTGCTCCGACCTCGAACCTGGAACCTGCGCCCTCGGAGAATAGAATAGTTTCCTCCTCCGGAAATAGCACTGCTCCGTGTAGACGATAGACATCCTTCTGGCAAAACTCTTCTGTGTGAGCCGGGTCCACCATGGCCTCTCTTGAAAGTTCCCTGAAGTTCTGGTAGAAATTCGCCATGAAGTTTATTGCAATTATTTCCGCAGAAATGTTCATAATTGTGGAGTATGAAGATATTTCCACTGCCATTTGATGTAATTCAGCGATGGATTACAATGCATGAGTGTAGTTGGATGTTCACTACATGCTCGCTTTTGTAGAATGACAATTAACGAAGCTCCATGCTGCTATTTCACTCCATTGATGTATGTCCCAATTGCATTAAAGTTTTAGTCTTCCATCTCCACTTCCGTTATAATAATAGTCGAAAGTACTGCGAGATTATATAGTTCCATTGTAGAATGTAGCGTTGTATCACCAAATGTAATCTTCAGTATCACGGTTGCAATACATGTGTCAGCCGTAGCGTAGAATGTGGTATTATAAAAGTGCTTCTCAGGTGTCGAGAAAATTACTTTTGTCTGCAGTCTTAAAATGCGAATATCTTCCAAAGTATACTCGTGAAAATGTGCAACTTTCGTACACGCCTCAATATTGTAATGCACAATTGAATTAGCATAAATGCAGTAGCTAACTCTTGATAGATAATCTTGTAGACTCGTTTATGTGTGCGCTCCAACTTCGCCTAGTTTCAGTAACCGTAAAATTGCACTGCTGCACGCTCAGTGCTTGTTCAATGCTGTGGGCTCTACCACACTTGCTAATGACGACTTGCTTCACTTAAGAACTCGAAGTCTGACAATATGAGAATGAGAAAAATGAGCCATGAGCCCTGAGACATGAGACATGAGAGCTTGAGAACTTCCTCTCTGCTGTGCAAGGCCTTTTATCAACTTCTTAAGGGGCGTATCCATCCCTACCATAGCTTGTTCCTCCGTCATTGCTAGAAGTTCTAACTTTGGCTATACTTGACGGATTTTCAAATTTCAAAAACTCATAATTAATTTCTTCAAAATTCCAAATCAATGCCATAACTGAAAATAGTTTTCCACAATTCTGCATGCCAAAAGTAATTAAATATGGTAGTTTCAGTAATCTCCGTCTCCCTCCAAGCTATCATTCATTGGTTCGAGCCTCTCCTCCAATAGCGTAACTTCTTCCTCAGCACAATTCCTTGCTTCCTGCGACTGCGTCGTAAATCTCAGATCCTTCTCGAACAAAATCATGACGTCACCAAGAATCTCAGCTCATCCAGCCTACTTGCATGAAGTCTGCGTCATCCGTGCCTACGTCATGAATATACACGTCACAACTATGACAGCCATAACTTTATTCACATATGCCAATACAGCTACCGTGGTCTCAGTATAATTCAATTTACGGGGGCAGTACCATTAAAGGAAAATTATTGCGTAGGTTCATTATTCAAACTTTCTCTTCGATCGCATGATTACGACCCAAGATATAAAAACTTAATTTTAAAATTCGCACAGCCGCCATCTTGAGATTATGTAAACAATTGAACTAAATTAGATACCAGTGCATTACAATGTGTATAGAGATTAGCTATACCAAGTTTCATTGCGTTTGGTTCATTAAATCGCGAGAAAAGTTTATTTAAAACATTCAACTTCGCATGGCCGCCGTGCTCGTTTTGTAGTTACCATATTTTTGAAAGTCTCATAGATGATATTCCAGTGTTGCCCTTTATCTCCGAACAAAATTTCAGGGTGATACCGGTAATAGTTTCAGAGATATAGAATGCCGTTGAAATATTTCGCACAGCCGGCCTCCTGAGGTTATGTAAACAATTGAACGAAGTTAGATGTCGGTGCATTACAATGTGTATAAACATATACTGTACCATGCTTCATTGCGTTTGATTGGTTATATCGCGAGAAACGTCTATTTAAAAGTCGCAACTTCGCTTGGCCGCCATGTTGGTTTTGTAGTTACCAGGGTTTCAAAAGTCACATAGGTGAACTTCTAGTAGTACCCGTTATCACCGTACAAAATTCCAGGGTGATATCGGTAATAGTTTCGGAGATATTGAATGCTGGAGAAATATTTCGCACAGTCGGCATGTTGGATTGTTGAGACGTAAAAAATTTGAAGGGCACGGTCGGGGTCGCCCGGAATAGTGCTATGAACTTACTGAGTTTCATTGAAATAGCTCCAGCCGTTTAGATTTTATAAGTGGGGGAACACACACGAATCACACACGCACACACAGACAGGCACACGGACAAAAGGTGATCTCATAAGACTCTTTTTTCATAAATGAATGGAGCCTAAAAAGTGTTGGCATTGTAATTTTGCTTCTTGAAGTGCTTTTGGATACACACTATTTTCTTCAATTTCCGTTAACTGCCTCTAAGCTATCGTAAAATGGATTTACTGATATAGAAACATTCGTGGGGGCCTGCATAACAATGCACCAAAGTTTCATCGCAATCGGATGAATGGTATATGAACGCAGATGGAACTTTGTTGAAACGCTTCGCGCGTTGTCACTCATTTGTTGCATATACTCGTGCCCAACTTATGTAAAATGGATTTCTTCCTCTTCTTCAAGTTCCTCGTCCTCCAAGAAGATTGGTGGTCAGTAGCATAATCTGCTGTTTGTCCATTGCTGTTCTAAACAGTGACACTGTGTTAAGTCCAAACCACTGGCTTATGTTCTTTAGCCAGGATATTCGTCTGCGTCCTGGACCCGTAATGTCATCAATTTTGCCTTGGATAATTAATTGCAAGAGGTGGTATTTGTTGTTGCGCATAAAATGACCAAAGTATTCTAGTTTTCTCCTTTTGATGATACTGAGAATTTCCAAGTCTTTGTTCATTCGCCGCAGTACTTCCACATTTGTGACTTTAGCTGTCCATGATATCCTTAAAATCCTGTGATACGTCCACATTTCAAATGCTGTTAGTTTCTTATCTAAAACCTCGGTAAGTGTCCATGATTCAACTCCATAGAGCAGGACACTAAAAACGTAGCATCGAAGCTGTCGGTTGCGTATTGTCAGACTTAAATCGCGGCTGATCAAAACTTTTCTCATTTTCATGAAGGACCTTCTGGCCTGCTCAATTCTACACCGAATTTCTTGATTTAAGTCCCAGTTATCATTGATTTGACATCCTAAATATTTATATGATGAAACCTTTCCAATTCTTTCATTACCAAGCGTAAGAATGCCCTGAATTTCATCTTTGTTTCTACTAAGAACCATCCGCTTATTTTTTGTACATTTAAATGTAATCCCATGGCGTTACTCTCTTCAGAAATAGAATCCAGTAGTGTTTGTAGATCATCCATACTTGTTGCAAGGATGACAGTGGCATCAGCATATCGGATGTTATTAATGATAGATCCATTTACTACTACTCCTTGAGACTTTCCATCAAGAGCATCTTGGAAAAAAAATTCAGAATAGATGTTGAAGAGGAGTGGAGAAAGAATGCAACCTTGGCGAACTCCCTTCATAATCGATACTTCTTCAGACAGCTGACCATCAACACCTACAGCAGCACGTTGATACCAGTACAGATTTCCAATTAATCGGATGTTACGTCCATCTAGTCCCAGGTCACATAAAATGTTCATCATTTTATCGTGTTAACAGTGTCAAAGGCTTTTTCATAATCGATGAAACACATGTAAACATCGACACGAACATCACGGCATCGTTGAATCAACACCTGAAGACTGAGCAGTGCCTCCCGAGTTCCGAAACCACTCCTGAATCCAAACTGTGTGCCACCAATGTTTTCCTCACATTTCTAATATAACCTTAAGTGCAGGATTTTAAGGAATAACTTCAGGGCATGACTCATTAAACTGATCATTCTATAGTCATTGCAACACGTTGCATTGGTCTTTTTGAGAATCGGTATAAAAGTCAATTTGATCCAATCATGTGGTATGTATCCACTTCGATAGATGTTATTGAACAAACCCACCAGCAAGGAAAGAGATCGTTCATCCTTGAGAAGCTTTAGTATTTCAATGTGCAATTCATCTGGACTTGGAGCCTTTCCACTCTTCGATATTGTTATGGCATATTCAATTTCAGCTCTTGTAATGTCTATGCCATCGCCCGTTCGAATACCATGATCAAGACTTCTGTTGTCTTCGAATAGAGATTCAATGTAGTCCTTCCATTCTGTCAACTTCTCTTCAGTACTAGGGAGAATGATGCCATATCTATTTTTGAGAATCCCAATCCCTCTGCTCTTATAAATCCCAGCTGCTTGCTTAACCTTTTTATACATTTTGAACGAATCATGCTTTGCACACAGTTCTTCTATTTCGCTACATTCCTTTGAAAGGTGGTGTTCTTTGGCAGTACGGATTTCCTTGCGTATTAATTTCTGCAATTCTCGGTACTTTATCAGGTCATTATTCTTGAAAGATCTTCTGCAATCGTTCAATTGTAGAATGTTATCTGT
This sequence comes from Meconema thalassinum, assembly GCA_946902985.2. NCBI lineage: Eukaryota > Metazoa > Arthropoda > Insecta > Orthoptera > Tettigoniidae > Meconema > Meconema thalassinum. Next base: position 154,048,080 of record OX336397.1, read on the forward strand.
CATCCAAGGTTTGCTTTTCCTACTCTCCGTGGCCTGTAGTTTTTCTCGACACACTTCATTCACTGCGGATTTGAATTGGTTCCAAGTTTCTTCAATATTATGTGTATCCTTGTTCGACTGGATATAATCTAGTTTTGTACTCAATGCTGTTTGGACATCATTTCTCAATACAGGGTCTTGGAGCTAATGGATCGCAAAATGATTGCTGTGCCTGACTGGGTGATATTTTATCAAGTTCAAATTCATTGTGGCTAACAAAACATTATGATCGGAGTTAATATCAGCACCAGGATATGTCTTCACACTTTTTAGGGAATTTCTGAATCGCTTATTGACGAGGATATAGTCAATTTGATTCCTGACATTATTGCCGATGTTTGAGGTCCATGTGTAAAGACGACGTGGAGGAAGCTGAAAATGGGTGTTTGCTATGATGAACTCCTCCTCTTGGCATAACTGGACCAATCGATCAAATCGATCATTGCCACTCCCTAATCCGAAATTACCCACTATATCAGCGCGTCGACCATGACCTACCTTGGCATTGAAATCGCCCATCACAATGGTAATCTCATGCGTTTTGGTGAAAGACAAGGCCGTTTTGACTTGGGTGTAGAACGCTTCGATGTTTTCATCTGATGCATCACAAGTTGGAGCATACACCTGGATAATATTCAGTAATATCGGTTTTGCATTGAATTGTAGAAAAGTTACCTTTTCGGACACAGGTACAAAGGTCTTCACTGTCGCAGTAATATCTGGGTGCAATATGAACCCTACGCCATTATAATGGTGGGGATTGTCATTACCTGCGTAATATACCTGGTAACCATTGATCTTACATTTTCCAGAATTAGGCCAGCGCATCTCACTAATTCCAAGGGTGTCAACTTTTAGTCTTTCCATTTCTCTGATGGCATTGTGAGTCTTTCCACTTTGAAATAAACTGCGGACATTCCAAGTGGCTATCCTTTTCATGACTGGCCCGGAGATTCTTAGCACCCCCTGCCCACTTAAGGGCTGCCTTTGACTAGGGGCCTTGGCTTTAGATTGTCCAATCATTCTAAAGATTATCCTGGGGAAGATAATGTGGTGGTTTCCCGTTGCCTTCCACTTTCCCTTGCCGTTGACCAATTGTTATTGGCGGAGGCCTTTAAGGACAATTTCTTATCCTAAGGACAAGAGAGTGCCCTGCTTCATCATGAAGATGAATTTGGATGCTTATCCCGGCCTCCGTTCGGTCTCCTCCCATCTGATACCTGTCCCAGCCTTGGAGCAGATACCTTTTACTCCATTCATCCCGAGCACTGGGATGCTACTTCCACCAACTACACTGTACCAAAGTCCAACTTCTCCACTGTAGCTGCCGTTGTGGTCTTCATCGTAACCCTGGCAACGGACCCTTACATGGTACTACCAGCCGGGCCAGCTGGCCCAAGGTTTTTTACAGAGGTGTTAATCCTCTATCACTCCTTATCCCGGGAGTTGTTCGGACGCCAGAGCCTGGTTATTTTACAGCAGGGTGCACTACGTGTAAGAAAATGATGGCATTTGGATGATAATTCTCTCTACCAGTCATTAAAATATATCTACTGAAAAGAACTATCAAAAAGGATCATATAGACAAAAAGAAAGGCAGAATATAAAAGGTTTGGATCACCAAATACTATATAGGAGTGCTTGCGTTGAATCTCTTAGAAAAGAAATACAAAAATCTTGAGGTAATGTAATATCTTATACAGGAGGATTCATGCGTTTATGTGTACATAACCTTACATATTAAAACGTTGATTGAGTTCTGGTAAGATCTATATAAACGAGTACGGGTATATTTCGTTATTCATTGCAGTTGCTATATAGGTGGCTTTGGGATTTCAGAGACGTGTCCCCGTTGAAACAAGGAACTACAAAAATATCCAATCAAGGCTATATAAACAACATGGCAGCTATCTATGATATCGAAACACAGTTCACAAATTGATGAAACCATTCCAACAAGACAGTATCCATCTAGAAGACAATATGCACTCGCACTGGGAAATCCTTAATAATTAATGAATTCACTTGGTGATCCCTTAAAAGCAGCATACATACCATTATAAAAACAAATATGATGCACCATATCGCAATCTAGGCCTTATCATGGCCACCTACTGCTAAGTCGAAAACCTTCCCTGGCGTAAACACAACAACTCATCAAAATTTCATCATAAGCCGATGAATGGTATATGAAGGCAGATGGAACTTTTTTGAAACGGTTCGCGTGCCGTCACTCATTTGTTGAAACTTCTCGTGCGCTACCGATTATACAGTGAACTTAATAAATCAGAAACCCTCCCTGCAGTGTGCACAACAACTCACTCAAGTCTCATCGCAATCGGTTGAATGGTATATGAACGCATACGGGATTTTCTTTATACGATTCGCGTGCCGACACTCACTAGTTGAATCTACCCGTGCGCTTCTTATTGTGCAACGGATTTACTAAGTCAAAAACCTTCCCTGCAGTGTGCACAGTAACCCAGCCAAGTTTCATCGCAATCGGATGAATGGTATATGAACGCATACGGGAATTTCTTTATACGATTCGCGTGCCGTCACTCATTTGTTGAATCTACTTTTGCGCTATAGGTCTGACGTTTGTTTTTGACCGGTGCTTGTTTGTTGTGTAAAGGTCGCCGACCATCCAGGAAGCCTTCTTATGGTGAGCATGTGCACGCACGCACGATCAGAAGGAACAAGGGAGAGAACTAAGAAGATTGAATGGTTATCACAGTGGATGCGCGGATTTCACGGCCACCGGCCAAAAATAAACGTCAGAGCTGTACTTATTGTAAAATGGATTTTATAAGCCAGAAACCTTCCGTGGAGTGTAGTCAACATCTCACCCAATTTTCATCGCTATCGGACGAATGGTATAAGAACGCATACGGGACTTGATGAAACACTTCGCGCGTCGTCGCTCATTTGTTAAATCTACTCGTGCGCTACCTATCGTAAAATGGATTCACTAAGCCAGAAACCTTCCTTGGAGTAAACTCAACATCTCACCTAAGTTTCATCGCAATCGGATGAATGGTACATGAACGCATACGAGACGCACACACACACACACCCACCGACCCACCCACAGCCAAACTATCACGTAACATTGATTTTTACCTACTTTCAGTTTTTGCAAAAAATGAAAGTAGACTTATGAGATCTGCACAGGGCCAAATTTGTGTGTGTGTCTTTGTGTGGGTGAGTGTGTGTACTCTGAATTTCTGTCGTCCCCCCCCCCTATCAATTCGAACACGGTGAAACCGAATTGAACGAAATGTGGTACAGAGGTAGAACTAGCAAAGGGCACCTTAGTGTCATGTTATATATCGCCGCCATCTTGACGGAAACGTAATTGTGGCCACCCAAATGTTCAAAGCTTAAATCAAATTACGACTAACCTAATAATCCGATCTCTACCAAATTTTGCAACAACATATAATTATATGGCGGGCGTCCTTTGACTAACTATAAGGTCATCAGCCAATAGTTTGCAGATGGTGGCCATGTATGTGTGAAAACCGATTCCCCCTATCAATTCAAACACGGTGAAACCAAATTGAACGAAATTTGGTACAGGGGTAGCACTAGCAATGGACACCTCAGTGTCATGTTTTATATCGCCGCCATCTTGACGAAAACGTAATAGCGGCCACCCAAATTATCAAAGCTTAAATCAAATTATGACCAACCTAATCATCTGACCTCTACCACATTTTGCAACGTTATACCTTTATGTATGAAGAATCTTTTTAACCAAACTACAATGTCATCAGCCCAATAGTTTGTGGATGGCGGCCATGTATGAGTGCAAATCGATTCCCCCTATCTTCTTAAACATGGTGAAACCGAATTGAACAAAATTTGGTACAGAGGTAGCACTAGCAAAGGTCACCTCAATGTCATGTTTTATATTGCCGCCATCTTGACGGAAACGTAATGGCGTCTACCCAAATGTTAAAAGCGTGAATCAAATTACGACTAACCTTATCATCCTATCTCTACCAAATGTTTCAAGAACATATATTTATATGGCGAGCGTCTTTTGACTAAACTACCAAGTCATCAGCCCAATAGATCCAAATGGCGCCCATGTATGTGTGCAAATCAATTCCCCCTATCAATTCAAACACGGTGAAACCGAATTGAATGAATTTTGGTACAGAGGTAGAACTAGCAAAGAGCACCTCATTGTCATGTTTTATATCGCCGCCATCTTGACTGAAACGTAATGGCGGCCACCAAAATTATCAAAGCTTAAATCAAATTACGACTTACCTAATCCTTCTATCTATATCAAATTTTGTAACAACATATATATATATGGCGAGCGTCTTTTGATTAAACTACAAGGTCATCAGTCCAATAGTTTGCAAATGGCGGCCATGTATGTGTGCATCCGATTCCTCCTATCAATTTGAACGCGGTGAAACCGAATTGAACGAAATTTGGTACAGAGGTAGCACTAGCAAAGCTCACCTCAGTCTCACATTTATATCGCCGCCATCTTGACGAAAACGTAATGGCGGCCACGCAAATGTTAAAAGCTTAAATCAAATTACGACCAACCTAATCATCTGATCTCGACCAAAGATTGCAACATTATACGTTTAATGTATAAAGAACCTTTTGACCAAACTACAAGGTCATCAGCCCAATAATTTGCGGACGGCGGCCATGTATGTGTTCAAATCGATTCCCCCTATCAATTCAGACACGGTTAAACCGGACTGAACGAAATTTGGTACAGAGGTAGCACTAGCAAAGAACAGCTCATTGTCATGTTTTATATCGCCACCGTCTTGACGGAAACGTAATGTCGGCCACCCAAATTATCAAAGCTTAAATCAAATTTCAACCAACCTAATCATCTGATCTCGACCAAATTTTTCAACAACATATCCTTATGCGAGAAGCGTTCTTTGACCAGGCTACAAGGTCATCAGTCCAATAGTTTGCATATGGCGGCCATGTATGTGTGCAAATTGATTCCCCCTATCAATTCAAACACGGTAAACCCGAATTGAATGAAATTTGGTACTGAGGTAGCAATAGCAAAGGGCACTCAGTGTCATGCTTTATATCGCCGCCATTTTGACGGAAATGGAATGGCGGCCACCCAAATGTTAAAGCCTTAAATCCAATTACGACCAAGCTAATCATTTTATCTGTACCAAATTTTGCAACAGCATACATTTTTGTGGGAAGCATCATTTGACTGAACTACAAGGTCGTCAGCCCATAAGTTTTTCAGAAAGCGGCCATGTGTGTGTGCAAATCGATTCCTCATATAAATTCAAACACGGAGAAACTGAATTGAATGAATTTTTTCGGAGGTAGCAGTAGCAAAGGGCACTTCATGTTCATGTTTAATATCCGTATAGCACGTTGTATTTCAACAAGCTACTAGAACCAACGTTCATTTATACTCCTTGAAAAGGACAAAGAGTTATAACAATACCCATGCATTTAGGAGAAAGTAGGCTATATGTTCTTTACAGAACATCTTGTTATATATATATAGATTACGGTGTTATTCCCTAATGCTGAAAAAATTATTTACATGAGATTAAATAATATACTTGGATGACCTGTTTCGATCATCAGATCCATTACACTTAGGCTATAAAATCTATGTCTGAAAGTATTTACAATATGTACACTTATTTAGTTGCAGTGTTAGTTAAGAAAATAGTCTATGTGATGTTTAAGATACTGGAAGTGGTGATTTACCTCCAAAATGTGCTTGTTTAGAGTGAATATGTGATTGTTGTTAATAGGCCAATTTCGGTTGTATTTTACTGTGCCCGTTAGTCTGGAGACCAACGCCCCACATATGCGTGAACCTCGAAATCAGTTGAGTTCGAGACCCAAGAAACTCGGGGAGAAATGGGGTAGAAAAATGTTGCCAAACCAAATTCGTGTTCCACGCGTGATTATGAAAGGATATAGACAAATTTTAAAGAAAGACAAAACACTCCACTTTTATTTAATAAAAATACCACACAAAAATAATGACTCTCCTGCCTAAATCATAGGGTTTAAATAATAAAGTCATTTTACCCTGAGATTCCTAAGCGAAATTTGAAATAAATCGGTGAGCCTTCACTTTCAATAAATGTGTCTTATTAATAAATAAGCGTTCAATCATGTCCACACACACACCGAGTTTTTAATCACACGGGTCACTTATTCAAAACGCGCACTTGTTTTCAACCATTCACAAAATTATCAATCGTTGCAACACAAATTATAATAATAAATCTGCTTGAAATTATGAAATCGTATATTAGTGAAAGTTGACGCTCGACAACATTTTAGGTATTTGACTAAATAGATTGCTCAACTTCAATTCACGTTTCCTTCATAGCATGATTGTACTGGAGAATATCCAAACCTAGAATACTCATTCTCGACATTGAAAATGACCACCTTCTGGATAGCTCGATTTCATCTTGTCGCGACCTAAATAACTTCACATAGACTATACCCTTCTTAATAATAATCATCCATACTCATTATTTCGCACAATCTGTTTCACTGAGTTAATACCAACATAAATTTTCTGTATATTGTCAAGCCACTGTGCTCGAACCCTATTATTCCCCACATAACGATGCCATGTCCTCGACATGCCCGTTCACATGAGGCTCTATCCGCCTCCCATGAACGTAAAAATTGAACTTGATTTCCCGTGTCACAACTCATCAAAAAGTGAAGTTATCAAAATAAACTTGAAATCTGGATATTTGAGGTTTGCTTTACACAGAATGAAAATTTAACTATTCCCGAATATGTAGGATCTTCCGTCGGTCAGCATATTAGTCACAAATTTCACCAATAATTTTCGTTAATGATTGAATTTCAAGCTGTGATTATATCTCATCATATTTTATAACAATTTGCTGTAGGCCATGTGAATTTACAAACATTATTACCATTTTTTCACTTAACCCTGTTCGAAAATATTCTGATGTAGTTGCATCGATTGAAAACAAGAAATAACATCAAGACTACGCTAAACAAACTACAAAGACATGGGAATGTCTTACTTTATATTCTGGAAAACGTAATTCACGTCTTCAACTCGGCTATGGTTGGTGCAGTCCGGTTTCTCCATTTGTTAGTTTTTGCACCCCATAGCACATATGACTGCTTCAATCCCCGGCTGGAATCGGCAACGGCCTCGGACAGCTCCCCATTAGATCGCCCCATCATGGATTCTCATGGCCCCTTTAATTGCCTGGAAAGGACATCTGCTTCTTTCTTTTGTCTTTATTCTCGCCTAACCCATTTCCGGTATTAGTGTATATTCATGTTTATTTCAGCTTTCATGGAAATACAAAAAATTCTAGCGAAGCTTAACTTCGGAGAGTCGCAATGTCCTGCACACATGTTTTAATTGCCACTGCACTAGCATTTTGGAATTCTCTGGTGCCCCAATGTGCACTATTTCACTCGCTTGGCTGACTGTTATAAAAATGGCTCGACGCATAAGCTGCAATTTCAACTGTGACTTCGTCATTTAGAATATATTGTTGTTCACTGCCTGATTCGTTTCCTGTACTGTTAAGTTAACCCTTTTTCGCCGAAATTATTTTCTTCCTCGGTTTTCTTTGAAATTCGCCTAAATCATTTCCAGTCCATAGTAGAGCATAACTACATAATACTAAGTGTGTACTTTTCACGGTATCGTCGGGAGGTGGTGTGTTTATATGATCACGCTAGGCCGATTTAGTCCGTATAACATGTAATTTATATTTGTAGATCTTTCTTATTGGTACTTATAATTTATGAAGATAATACATTATAATAAACGAAATATACATTAACAATACTAATTACTCAACATAACCAAAGCACTAAGAAACGTAATATTAGTTACAGTACATACGTGATCTTAGTCACAGATGTCCAAGTATTCAAAAACAGCGTTGTCTATACTGTGCACGCTAGACAAGGATGCCGGAAGACCGCTTGACCGCAACGGCCCTTCGACCTCCCCATCCATCGAACCCACAACCTTAAAAGGATCAGATGCGCATTCTCAGATCAGCCCGCATGGGACTAGTTACCTCGGGGTCGATCGGTGTTTGTGAGATGTGGAAATGTTATGAACTGACCCAAGAAAGCACATCAAAAAATAACGAAGCTAAGTAAAGAGAAGTCCAGTCTTAAGTTACCTTCTTTGTTTATTCAAAAATAGCACCCTAACCTACTTCTGAGGGTAGGAATCGGATAAGCCGCTAAGCTAATTACATGATGAGTTGACCCTAAAATGACGTTAGGTTACCCTCTTATGAAGTCCTACTGTTTAAATAAAATGAAAGCAAACAAAGAGAATAATATGTTATGTCAGCCCTAAGCAATTACAATGAAAAATTAATTGAAGCAAAATAATGGGTATTAATCTAAGCTATGATGGTATTATCCCTGACATTTAACGTTGCGGTTATATTCTAATTTAATCCTATTTGAAAGTTAATCATATACGTGATGCACCTATCCAAAGAAAATTTCAAAGCTATCACACAATTGGTTCACTAACCAACAAAAATAATTACATCACTGACAAACGGAAACACATGTCAATAAACAACACACACTAGATTGAATACACTCCTATGTTTATGCGCACTCTCATTCTCATGAGTCCGCCGTTTTGTTAAATTGAATTAAGATTATGGTGGCATTCTGCGAGGGTAGTTACACGTTGTGTGTAAATAGTACATCTGTCACGTTGCTCCTTGTATGCAATACAGGCTACTCGATTTCAGGCTGAGAGCAGAAACAACTTCAGAAGTTCCTGCACTCAATGCAGTGCGAGTTCTATAAGCGCTGTAAAGCAGGAATGGCTGAAACACACTAGCTGCGTTCTACGGGATCGCCCCCGTCTTTCTTTAAATCGTAGGTTTACCGAGTTCTGTGTTCGAAAAGTAACGTGCATCAGTTTCCTAGGTGGGCATGTCAAGTAGCAGTGAAACAGACAGCAAATCGTCGACTGTTTGTAAACGACTGCCATCTGAGTGCATGTCGTTAGGTTGGCAACAGCGTAATTACAATTACGTCTGACGTTATTTTTGCAAAATCTAGGCTTCCATGGCTTCGCCTAGAAGTTGCCTTCGAAGTACAAAAATGTGTCAGCTTTCCCTAATTGTATTTGTAGGAGCTTCACCTCACAGGTGAAAAGTCGAAAATCGCATCATGGCAGATCTAGAAAAATCGATTAAGTAAATTTAAAAAAATCAAGCACGTAACCTACACGAGGTGCCCCTGTTAAGTCGAGCAACCCAGTGGAAGGTTGGGTAACCAATCCCAGCGGGAAGCTGGGTCGACGAACCGATCAGTGCTGGGGGACTCCCAGGCTTGAAGCCTTGGTAGTATAGGGAAGCCAGAAAACACCTTGAGGCAACCTCTAGGGCTAACAACCTTAGTTGCAACATGGAAGCGTATGCGTCCAAAACAAACTCAAGTCAAGTGAGCATGATGGCAAAACATTTCAACATTTCTTGTACCCCTGGGGGTAAGTCTTCGGATAAATCCCTCGTCATGAAACCTGCGACGCACGAGTCTCATTCGGATTCTGGGGGAGACTCGACATCAGGCGTGAGACGAGTCGGAGCGTCTTGGTGTATCCCAACCAGTCAGAAACTCAGAACCAAATCAAAAACCTTTCTAGCAACGTTCAACATTAACACCCTTACACAAATTGGCAAACTGAAAACTCTCACCGACGCACTACATGAAAATCAGATATGTATCATTGCCCTACAAGAAACACGTTACCCAGACGTAGAGACTTTCGAATCTGAAGGTTACCGCTTTTTCAAGAGCAGAGCTCAAAAGAGGGTCCTCAATGGATCTGTGATGCTTGGAACAGCGTTTGCTGTGAGAACCAGAATCCTTAAGTCGGTCGCAAATTTTGAACCAGTTAATGACCGATTATCCATATTAACAATCAAATGTGCCAACAAAACCTACAGCCTAGTTAACGCACAGCCCCCACAAATGACAAGAACAGATCTGACCCGGACGAAGTGGATAACTTTTGGGACCTACTGGATGAAAAGCTCGCCAAAATTCCTAAACACCATGTTAAACTTCTTATGGGGGACTTCAATGCTCAACTTGGTCGAGAACACAAGTATAGGAAAATCATTGGAAACTATCCTGCCCACAAAAGAACTAATCAAAACGGTGAGAGATTGGTCTCCATTTGCGAAAACCATAACTTGCAGATCATGTCGACACACTTTCGCCATCTTCCCAGAAAGCAACATGGCGATCTCCTGTCGACGCCATCGGAGAGTTTCAAATAGATCACGTCGCAATCTCTAGGAGAAACAGCCCTGAGATTATGAATGTTAAGGTTAAAAAAGGCATAAACGTGGCTTCAGACCACTATATGTCCATAATTAAATTCAAACCGGTCCCTGCAAACACCAACAAGACGCCCAAACAAATTATTCGCTTCGACACTGATAAACTCAAACAGAATGTAACTGAGTTCCAGGAAAAGGCTCGACCAATCGACTGTGACTTTAACAACACAAAAAAACGCCTGATCGAGGCTGCCAAGGAAATTGCTGAAATTAAAAGAAGCAAGAAACATGCCTGGTGGAATGATACATGTGTTTCAGTTCTCAAGAAAAGGCTCGATGCATGGAAACAATATTACTCAACAAAATCGCAAACTGATTGGGAAACCTACAAAGCCCAACGAGCCCAGACAGCTAAAGTGATCCGAGCTGAGAAACGTAAATATGAAAAGTCACTTATTGAGAAGATCGACCGAGACTTTAAAAGAAACAACACCAGAGAGTACTACGGAACGTTCAAAAGGAAACTTACGGGTTATAAACCTCCGTCGTTATGCTTTCAGCGAAAGGACGGTACACTGGCGATCTCAAATGAAGAAAATTGTACCATCCTAGCTGATTACTTTAAGAATTTACTAAATTGCGATCAACCCAAAAATCCCATCAAGACCGAGGAACCCATTCGCAGATGCCCAGAATCAGACCACCCAACAAAGACGAAATCAAGCGTCACATTGCTCGACTAAAAATCAACAAAGCGCCCGGGGAAGACTCTGTAGCTGCAGAACTTTGGAAATATGCTCCCGAAGAAGCAGTTGAAATCTTGCAGAAGAAAATAGAACAAATTTGGAAAAATGAAATTCTACCAGAAGATTAGAAAACGGCCTTGATCCATCCGTTACACAAGAAAGGCAGCATGAAAAACGTCAACAACTACAGAGGAATATCCCTCCTACCGGTAACATACAAAATTCTCTCACTTGCTATCCTGGAGCGATTAGAAGCCGAAGTCGAGCATCAAATAGGAGAATACCAAGGGGGATTCAGAAAGGGTCGTTCAACTGCCGAACAGATCCACAACCTCAAAACGATCATTAGATATTGCAATCTCAGGTCCAAATCGTACGTATCAGTCTTTGTGGACTTTAAGAAGGCTTACGATTCGATAGACCGCGAAGTTCTGTTGAAAATACTCAACGAATTCGGGGTTGACCTGAAACTGCTGGCATTCATTAGAGCCACCCTAACTGAAACAAAATCCAAAGTAAAGTTCCTGGGATGTCTGTCGGATTCCTTTGAGGTCAAAACGGGAGTCAGACAAGGTGACGGGCTCTCTCCATTGCTTTTCAACTGCGTCCTCGAAAAAGTCATTCGGACCTGGCGAACAAAATTATTAGAAACTGAGTATAGCCCTCTGAGTTTGGGAGCAAAATCCAAGGGGATCATAGTCGACTGCCTAGCATTCGCTGATGACATCGCCATTCTGTCGAACGACGTAGAAACTGCTAAGATGCAAATCGACCTTTTAAAAGAAATCGCTGAACAAACTGGCTTGCAGATATCATTCGAAAAAACAGAAGTAATGACCAACATCAAAGACGCCCCAGCAAAACTGCAGACAAAATACGGGAAGATCAACAGAGTGGAAAAATTTAAGTACTTGGGAGAGATCATCATGAAAAGTGGACTGGACAAAGAAGCACTCAAGGAACGAGTACGCAAACTCGAAATAGCCTATCAAATATCGCGCTCAATATACAACAAAAAATGCCTGTCCAATAATACTAAACTACGTCATTATGAAACTGTTCTGAAACCAGTAGTTGTGTATGCAGCCGAAACCCTATCCCTAAATGCTAATAAAGGACTCCTTGAAGAACTGGAGAAAAAAGAGCGCAAAATCGTCAGAGGTATAATGGGATCAAATTACAAGAATGGTATCCACTATAAAAAATCCAACAAAGAAGTCTACAGTGAAATAAAGAAAATTTCAGAATCAATCCGTAAAAGGCGGGCACGGTATTACGGTCATCTCAAACGAATGGACGGAAACAGGCTGACTAAACAGATTTGTCATTTCTTTGACTCCAAACCCAAAACCACAATGCCCTGGTTTATGAATACCAAAGACGACCTCAAAATATTGCATCTAAAACCCGACGACGCCTTCAATAGAGATCTCTTCCGCAAAAAGATACTGACTAATGGGCTAACCCGAGACGAGACATCGAACCCGAAAAGAAGTCAAGGTACCACTTGGACAGCGAAGCGCAAGATGGCCCACTCACAGAGAATGAGGGAATTCTGGGTCAGAGGAAGGCGAAACAAATTGCCAAGTGTAGCAAGACTTAACGTGGTCCTAGATGGCCTCAACGAATTATATATATATTATATGTTTATTCCAAAATTTTACACTTTCATTATTATTATTATTATTATTATTATTATTATTTTGTTAACCTGCATTATGTAGCCCTTAAAGTGTATTTATGAATGTCATCAGACACGAATATAAAAGATCAGACCTATAATTAAAACTACATCGAGAATCATCTGTCATCTCGATTCAAAATATTCTCATAATTCACCATTTGAGTATCAACAATCACGTTCCATACATGTCAGTCACCACTGAGCACGTGTTTATCACTACTAACAAGCGCGTTCCCCTAGCACACACCTCAAACAATGGTCAACAGTGGAATAAAACATCATCTGTCACCTTAAATAACCTTACATTGAGCGATATGCATCTTCTTCTATATAGAACAAATAGGCTACCTTCTAGTTACAATTTATCACGTAGCCCTGGTCTGATACCTATCCGGTCTGTACAATACAAATTTAATGGCTTCCCCAAAACAGCTGGTTGGAGCTCTCAAGTAATGGCTTAGATTGTGTAACTTACAAGTAACATTTCATTCTTTCAATTTTATTGAACAATGTGGGAATATAAATTTATTAAGAAATACTGCTATGCAGCGTCACGCTAAATGTATCATTGGGTTTGCGTGTAGCATCCTACATCCTGTGCTGTAATTTCAACTGATGTGCAATGTGTAGTGAATGACTTGACAACCTCTTGCTATGCTAACTGTGTGCTGAATAATGCTTCCAAGGTCGGGCTAGTTCTGCCTGCAGCCTGCCTGATTCCTCTCTTCACTGTCAAGAGAACAGCGGAGCTCTGACGCTCTCGTCACGTGCTTAACTTATAATTTCCAGTTCATGCTCAGATGTACATTTTATAATGGAGCCACACTGGCTTTTTAAAGGAAATGTTTATCCGTTCCAAATAACTTAAAAGGCAGATATATCACTCGCCTACCGCGACTCGAAAAAAAATGTTTAAACGATACGTAGGAGGTCTCATAAATGTTCAAAAATAAATGTAATATTGTCGTTCCATTGTGTCCATTGCCTGTCATGCTTTACCCAAAGCCATCGTGTCTGAAGATGACACACTTTGTCTAATTCAGATATTTAACGTAACGTTTGCGGCGGTTTCATTCCCTGCATCGTACTCCCAATGCTGGCTTACAGAGTAATATTTACAAGTTGCCGTGAGAAAATAGAGCGTCTGAAAATAAAGATTATTCACATAACTAACTACAAAATTTGCATGTTCTCAATTGTGTGAATAAGTGCGGTCAATGTTGCATACTAGTTTTTCCACCAACAATTCTACCGTACAATAAATGGATTATTTTAACTCACTCGTTCCATGGTTGGTTGGTTGTTATATGATGGATGGTTTTATTTTGGTTAGAACTCATTCCTTGATTCGCTAACCGTGATAACCATCGCTTCCTTTTCCTCTTCATGGTGATTTGGCATCGGCTTTGCCCATGAAAATGGTTTTACTTCTCCATTCCTACTGCCATAAGAATAATGGTAGTCTGCATGGGGTCATAATTTCCCATGGTTGTAGTTAGTAGCCTGAATCACTGAGTTTAGATTTATGACAGTCGTAAAATATGTACTGATTCTACGGTGCGAAAGAAATCAAGATTGCCCTTTTTATCTCCGCCACTGGCGTTAATGACACTTCTGCATCATATCTCACAGAATTTACTACTTTCACACTTCACAAATTGTAGATTTGATAATCGCATTTTACACGTTTATTATACACAGTTCGACTGGTCGTAAATAAATGTTTAAATCACTTTGAATATGCTGGAAAGTTTAGTTACCGGCTCCAGTTCCGGAGTACCACGTGCAAATTTTTCCAGTTTTGTAAATTACGCACACGTCATGTTTAAACAGGAAATATTATCCCAAATGCCATTTACCTATCCACGTTCACTTAAACTATTCACCAATTTCACTTTCGGGCTTGAGATTCCCCCGATACTTATGAGATTTTCGAACTACACGTCTCACACTGTTCCATTATTTTAACCGAGCTCGCGACATTCGTCACATAACACATGACAAGATACTGTGTCCACTAATGGCAACCTCCTCTTTCCTCGAGTCGGTCGTGCACTACGTGATTCATTTCGTAACTGTGTACATTCCATGTTCATAATCCCGTATATAATTAACATTTACATTTCTTTCTTGCTCAAAAACAATGAAAAATTCATGAAAGTGTCCTTGTTGTCTTGAATGTTTTAACATTTCTGTGGGCAATAATATCATCATAAGTAAATATTCTAAATCAGCTTGCGACTTCCTCTGGTAAGTCAGAGTGTGAATATAGGTGTTTTGATTGGAGTTCCTTGGTTCCTCATGCGATTGGGTTTCTCTGGGATTTCTTCTTTGTGACTAATTATTAATGAGTCGAAAATGGTCATGGGGACATGAGCCTTTCGGTCTCAATACAGTATGGAATGGAACAAAACATGAAACGCTAAGACCAACATTGCATTTTATGCACTCGGTGCGAACAGTGCTGTAGCATTCCTTTCCAGCACAGCGTCGTCGGTTGCAGGGTGCTACTAGGTGACCGAACCCGTCAGGGCGTATATCGTCACTAACACTATATCTTGAGGTGATAGGGGGGCCTCTTCCAACTGGCGCTGTTTTAAATTTCTGGAGATATGTCTGCGCAATATGGTGCCGGAATTTTAGATGAGTCAAATCACATCCAGACCTCTTTAGAAAGAACCATGAATTTTGAATGGAAACGTCCAGGAGCCATGTGATAAGCGACCACCACCATTTCTTTCCACGTATACCTACTCTGTAGTATGACACATTCTGGTCCATCCTGTCTGTTCCACCCATTCCATCATTGTAACCTCCGAAACGCAGCAGGGAGAATCGTGCCACCATTGAAACGGGATTAACGCCATGGCACGTAGATGCTATGGTAACCACCGAGTTATCAACCCAACGAATAATATTTATACCGTCCGAGTTCTTTGCCATGACGTATGTGCCTCGAACCTGTTTCTTCATTTCATTAGAAGGCTTCATCGGGCAGTCTTTAGGAATTCAATTCTCGCGAATTGTCCCTGTGGCTCCATATCCGCGAAGGTTTAGATGACCAAATAATGCCATTCCGGCAAAAAGATTATCGAAATATGATCGAAAAGGCAATTGTGTCATAGCAACAGGCAACTGGTCGAGCATCAGTACCATTGGAGCAACACACTTCCCAAATGTGTTGCTCATACTGCGTATTACCTTGGGGATTCTTTCCTTGGTAAATATGAAAATGTATGAGGTAGCCTGACGGAGTGTTCAAACACCAGACCTTATAGCCAAAGTGGATGGGCATTCATCGGATGTATTTCTTGCAGCAATGCCCACCGTAATATTCCACCATGCATTCATAAAAATCTAGATTTTTTTCAGGCCTGAAATGCGCAAGTGTAACGATAAGTCCGACGACGAAGCTCATGCCATACAAGTGAACACCGGCTCTCAACCGGTGCTTGGCCAGGTGCATCGCTGTTCACTAATCTGAATTATAAGTCAATTAAGTAGCCGGCGAAACACTAAAACCAAGAGCCCAATTTCACCTGTTTCCACGACCAAATAATCGTGGAAAGTAAGGATTTCTCAGAGCTGAGACAGCTGTCACTTGTAATTTACATGCAGGGAGATGGGGAGGATGGTGATTATTGTTCAGGCAATGACATGCAATAGACCGCTTTTCTTAAACAAGGCTGTCTATTATTCCCAAGGAGTAATAAGGAGAGGCCTAACGGCCAGGAAGTAAAGCCACAAGACATAATTATGCTCATCATATGCTCAAAACATTGTGTTAGGCTCATAAGAATAGCAAGGGATGGCGTGACATACGTTCTAAAAAGTTGTGATATTTCGCGTGTGTGTCGAAATGTCGACATGTGAGGCATATTATTACGCAAGCAGAACTCCCACCTGCCAAAGTAATGTCATTTCACAAGCAAATGCACTTTATTTGCCATTTATTATGTTAAGTTTTCATCCTTAGAGTAGCCACGTTACGGTACTGTTCTAGTATCATTCCTTAAATGTTCAAATAGTGACAAATGTGTCCACCAATATAACTATTTCGATTGCTAGGAATTAATTACGGATATTTTCCTTCATTTCTTACTGGAAATAGTTTCTGCTTGTCAATTTATTAATGAACGGTACGGTATTACTGTAATCTAATTACCCCAATCTATTTTTAACGTGGCTTGAGCTCTAGATTTATTGCTCGTGTGTGTTAGAGGATTGATGTGCCATTATTTGCATATTTTAGCGTGTTAATCTCAAACCTCAGCCTAGACGTTGTTTTTTTTGTTACCGGAACTGTACTGGCCTATTTGTTAAAAACATCATGCAATAAAAACAATATAATACATTCATTTCCCAAGAGCAATACTATATTTTTTATCGGTGTATTGTTTTAGTTTATGTTGTAAAATTAAACGTTTTTCGGCATTTTACATTATTTTCGAGTGCGACGAAAAGTATTGTGACTGCCGCACACTTCACGCTAGCCAGCAAAGATCAACAAATATTCCTTGATTTCCATCGTCATATACTTTACAACTTCGTACTATACCTGCACACGAATCTTTTACTGGTAATTATACTTAAATCCCACTAATAAATAAGTCTACGTTACCGTAGGCTCCACTGGAGCTGGAGCTGGACCAGTATCGGGGCGTGATCAGTGCTTCAACTCTCCGCATGCTATAGCGCTGACAGGGCGTCTCCTTATCACTCCTTGATTTTTTCACTCTGACAATTACAGTACATAAAAGTAGCGTGGATGCTACATATTCTAAAACTATACTGGTTAGTGCATTAATAATATATTTTGCAATAAATGTGGAAAAATTAGACTTATGAGATCGATCCGGGAAAATGTGTGTTGTCTGTCTGTCCGTCTGTCTGTCCTTCTGTCCGTCTGTTTGTGTGTCCCCGCTTTCAACTCCTAAACGGCTGCAGCAATCGAAACCAAATTTTCTATGAGTAAACATCTATACCTGAATATCTCAAGGCCACATTTTAAAATGATATCAGTTCTACCAACTACTGAAAAATCGGAATGGAATTTGAGTTCCATGTCGGATATCATGGAAGGTATGCATGGGAGCTATTCCAAAATTGGCAGACATAGATAATAATATTTCAGTTTAATTCTCATGGCAGTGTTGCCAAAATGATTCTAAGCCTGCTGATGAGTCCAATTTTTAAATGCATACAACTTCTAAACTATCAATTGGATTTCAACCAAATTTCGTATGTACTATATGTTCATAAACAGATATGAACGAGCGTATTCTTAAGAGCCACTAGGGCTGCCAACTGTTAATAAATACTATCTCTCTTTTTTAAATCCAAATACCAATATATCAGAAAGTATGAAAGCTCACAGCTTTAACCTTCAATTAGTCGCGTGAAAAATATTACGTAATTAGTCGCGCACGGAAGAAACTCCCAGGTTTGAGAAATGGGTAGAAATTGTGTTTAAAACGATTTTTATCGGTACAACTGACTATTGTAAACATGTTGAAATTCTATAATTATTATTTGGAATTTAAAAAATGTTTTATTTGTTTTGGTTAAGTAATTTTTAATAACTAAGTCAAAAACAAACTATAAAAAGTTTTAAACTATAAAACTTTAAAAATGGAAAATAAAGTGTAATTCAACAATTATAAACCTACAGGTACTGGTACTAATATTTACAAAATATAAACCATGAAGTAAAAAGAACAGAAAAAAACACCTGAAAGCAGTCTCTACACTTCCTCATCACTGCTGCCTTGGTTGCTTACAAATGTATCTTGAGCACTTTGAGCATGTCACAACAGTTTTTCTGTTTTCCATCCAGGCACAATATGCACAGCGCCCGGCTGCTCCATCCGCAGGTGGTCTTTTCGTATCTTCATCTTCAATACCAGCGATTTTCCTTGCTTGTCGCTTCACTTGGCGAGGTAGATTTTCCTGTAGAACTCTTCGTCTGATATGATCAATTGACAGTTCTTTTGCGAGTGTTTTTAAAAAGTTTCTGCGGACAATATTTGCCTGCGTGTTGGCTAAATATATTATGTTAGCATTCACTGCACCAATGTTCATAAGAGCGATAAACAGAGCCAAGGGCCATCTGTTTGTTTTTCTTCCCACATTGTAGGCTGCCTTCAACTTGTCCAGGGTGTCAACTCCCCCTTTTGTTTTGTTATAACAAGTCAGCATTTCCGACTTTAGTGCGTCACCACTTTCAACGTCAATGCCATCAGAATCGTGCAATGATGAAAGCAGCAAGACAACTTTTTTTCTTTGCTTTGTAAGAAAGTAGAGTTTTGTCATAACCGAAAAAATACAAACTACTGTTTACTGGTCGATTAGTATGCTCTTGTACTATTGGTGGTAATTCAACCTTATTTTTACGCAAGGTTCCGACAAGAGAGAGCTGATGGTCACTTGCCAATTCATCACAGAGTGGTATAGAGCAGAAGTAATTGTCTACGGTCACATTCCTACCCGACTGGTAAATAGGCCGTGTTAATCCAAGCACAACATCCTTTGCTCTATTGCTTACATTGAATGGTCCTTGTTGTTGCTTCCCACAGTAAACTTCCATTTTGCTGGCATAAAATATCTTAGAATCAGTCAGGGCGTATACGTTTATGCCGTATTTAGCAGGTTTTGTTTTCATATACTCCCTAAAGGGCACCGGCCTCTAAAAGGTTCTAACATTTCGTCTATAGTGACGTTTTCTCCAAGGGTGTAGTTGTTGACGCAGTTTTCATTGAAGACTACAAATATTTCTCGCAGCGGTACAAGTTTGTCAAGCTGTCGCCTTTCTTGTCTTGTAGTAGCATCGTCGAATCTTAGACTACTCAATAGAAACCTCCATCTTTTCAAAGACAATGTAGTTAGGAAAAATTCTACTCCAGTAAAATCATTTGCATATTTGTCATCCATATTTAGGTGTGACGATTTCAGGGTCCCCGCCATATACAGTATCCCTAACATAGCTTTCATTTCAATCATGTCTGTATCCTTTACATCTCTATCTCTTCCGTACTGTTGTCGGTTTACTGTAATTCGGTCATTTGTGAAGCGGACAATTGTATCTATCATGGGGTCTGTAATAAACAAACTCCAACAATCCAAGGCTGTACGAGCTTCTCGAGCATCTCTTCATGGGCCAGGTAGATGTACTCTCAGAATGTTGTGGGGTCTACGTCTAGCATTCCTAGAAATAGGTGGGCAACACGAATACCAGCGAGTTAGTTTGTCTTTACCCAAAATAAAGTTTGTGTATCTATTCACATCAAAAATTGGGATTGGCTGTTGAACTGGATATACATCTTCAGATTGTTCTGTGCTCGTATTGTGGTCAGAAACTTCTAAATTGTCTTCAACCTCACTACCGTCAGAAAAAAATTCATCTTCGTCTGACATTGGCTCCAATAACAGAGAATTAATTCTGCTTCCTTCTTTAGGATCCATTATGAAGTAAAACACACCCAAAGTTACATATAACTAAACGATATCACCTAAAAAAGAATACACGCACTTAGTCGCACACGGGACATTCTACCGTTCACTTTGGCAGCACAAATAGTCACGCACGGCAGGTCATTTAGCAAATCGTTGTTGACAAGCACGCCTCGTGCCGAACACTTACAACAATAGAAGTGAAATGTGTGGAAGGGTTGGGGGGAGAGCTGTTGGGTCAACCAATCCGCCACCACCTCAAGCCGGTACAGTCTGCGCAAAACAAATAGGACCCGGGAGAAAATCCCGTGACGCGACTAATTGAAGGTTAAACTATGCACACGTATAGTACTTGACATTCTAGATTAATTTGGAGTAACTAATATACGTCAGGGCTACAACATGATTCTAAGCCTTCTGATAGGACCAATTTTTAAATACATGTAACTTCTATACTATCAACTGGATACAACCAAATTTCGTATGTTCTTTGTGTACTTGAACATATATGACTGCGTATTTTAAGAGCAGTCAGGGCTGCCAACTGTTAATAAATGCTGTCTCGATTTTATTACCCCAATATCAATATATCAGAAAGTATGAAAGCCACCAGCTCTAAACTATGCACAGATTAATTTGGAGTAGCTAATATACGTCACTGCTGCCAACGTGATTCTAAGCCTGCTGATAGTTCCAAATAAAAAATACATGTAACTTCCATACTATAAAATGGATTTAATGCAAAATTGGCACAATCATAGATCATAATATTTCAGATTATATCTGACCAACACATGCATGACATTGTTGCCAACAAGATTTTACGCGCTCTGATAGATCCAATGTCTAACTGCATGTAACGTCCATGCTATCCATTGGACTTCAACCAAATTTTGTATTTTGTACCTCAAGAGATGGAACTAAGAATATATTCAGTCACCAGAGCTGCCAACTCTACTGCTCTATTAGGCTACATTATGCCTATTATATTTCGAACTAATTAGAAATTTCGATATTACCAACTTAATTTCGTCATTATTCTAGATAGGTTCGTATAGATTAATCATTGGCATGGATATTACATTTTAAGAAAAGTAGGCTCTTTAGTTCGTCACCGAACTTCTTGTTTATAATTGTAATTATTTGTTAGAATGCTCTTTTGTCAGCAATCTTAGCAGTTAGGCCTAAATGTTCCGGTTGAACCATTAATGGGTGTTACGTAAGCTTCTTACGTGAAACTGCTAAGTTGAGCAATGCACTGCGTTGGTCCTGTTTACCAAAAGCCGAAGACGACACCAGTCCTCCTTCGGAGATGGACCGTCACACACGCGGCCCGGTTAGATGTTCACAGTAAGTAAAACAGACCATGAGAAGCCCAATACATGCCATTATAACACATTACTTGCATCCCCACCACTTCAAGTTCTCTCCACTGGACATAATAATCTCCCGTTTCGATTGGTTAGAACTGCAATTACAGTACTCGAAAGGGGGGGGGGGGGGGTTCGCTGAGTCTGCAAGACTCGCGTGTACTAAATATACCTACGTTCGCAGATTGATACGTTACTAGAATAATACAAATTAATGTGGCAATATCGAGGGCATAAGGGTTGGCATGCCAAGATTAGTTACACGATACAACTAATTAGATTTGGAAGCTGACGGCGGGAAGTAAAATTTCTAATGAGAGCATTAAACTAATGTGCTCCCTGCTACATGGGCCGTGTTTCGCTTGCAGTAATTTGATACTGAAATAAACTCTCCACCAGGCTAGCTAAGCAAGCCTCCTTCAATAGGGGACAGAAAGAAAGAAAAAATGATCCCATGCCTGGTTTGAAACACAGTTTCAAACCCAGGAATTCCCACTTATAGCACGACGCACACATCCGATGTGTCACAATACCCGTAACTTTTCAAAAGTGCTGGCATGTGTGCCAATACTTTTAATTTGTTAAACGTTCTATGTAGTACTCTGCAAGGTCTGTATTATAGCGAGATAACAATTTCTTTGAGAGCGGTACAGCTCCACACATGCTGGTGCTCATTATCTATCATCCGGCCGAACCAACCGGCTTGAGGTGTACTGTAGTTTGCAGTCTATTATCGCTATGCCAGTGACTACGACCTCATAATCAATTTGCACATTTACTAAGGCTCTTCCTCGTTTAACTAAGAAACTCTTCATCAAAGCGCTGAAACACAGAAGAAAACGTCTACTTATTTCTATCCTTGTGGGGGTTCGTTCTGCAGAGTGCGTACATTGCAGACGGAGATGATCAAATACCTACTGCGTCTCTTTAAATATCAAGTGCCCTAAATAGTTTTAGCATAAACTTGACACGCAGAATATAAAGATTTCGTATCAATTTACTTAGGAGGAAAATTTTGATATCATAGTTCGTTTAGACTTCACTGCTTTACGCATTATAAGGCTATATTTAAAAAGAATAGAATATTAATATAACGAGTGGATCTCACACGACTGTTAAGTTAAATATCTGAATTTCTATATAACAATGCTTAGAATTGAACCCATAGTTCGTTTATACTTCACTGCTTTACGCATATAAGGCTTAGTTGCTTACTAAATTTGCCATCAGATTTTGGTTAACATGTGTCCTCCAATGGGACATATTTTTACAGGATTACAATATGTCACATATAGCATTATAGAATGTAATTGTATGTGTTCTTTCTATTAGTGCCTTTTCATTTTGTGAGCTTACAACTAAACACATATATCACTCGCATTAAATGAATTGTTGCATCTCTCTTGTTGTCCAACAAGTCGCGATGCGTAACTGGACCTCTCTCAATCATCTTCTTCTTGACTGAACATGGGTCTTCTATTCAGCAATATGACAGTTGATTTCTTCATCTATCTCTGCAAATGTAACTCGACCTCACCTTGTTCTCGTCCTGTATCAACATACAAAATACATTATAAGCACTAGCAATATCAAAAAAGATGGGAGGGGTTCCAAGAATACCAGAATCTAGGGTCTTTCTCTATGCAAAAATGACAGCAACAAAAATGTTTTTCTATTTACTTAAGAATGCAATAATTTACACTGTCAAGGGATAAATTATTAACCAGTGAATCTAGTACATATTATTTTCATTTATCTATTTTCAAGGGTTTTCCTCCTGGGATAAATGTTAATGAGTTTATGAACATGACAAGGGGCTTATTCGTACAATATCTATAGTTAGTTATTGTACAGTTTTGAAATTTAAAACATTGCCTTACAGTAATAGGTTTCCTTTATGTTACCCGTTCTCTTTGTTATCGATGTTGTGGCACTCCTTTTCGTACTGGGGGTTGGTATTGATGAATTCATGACCTCGATGTACTACCAATCACACCTTGGCGGTTAACTGAATAAGGGTGACGAAAGTCTTCTTCACACGTTCACGAAGTAAGCGGTTCACTCAAGGTCTTTTAAACAGACTTGTAAATATGGGTTAATATTTGGATTGGTTAGAATTACTATACTTAATCATTCACTGATGACCGGGCAGTTGAACATTCGATTTTTTTAAAATTCGAGTGAGAATCGTGCATGATATTACTGTAAAGGTAGGTGTGGAGAAATGATCCTTTTCATCATAATCAATTACACTTACCAATACGTATTAGCTATTCGCGTCACTAAAATATTTGCTTCAATTTCCGTTTGTCTGTATGAACGTTAGTACAAAACATTCCTTACTGTCTTAAAAATAGACCACTGAAAATTACAATACTAATTTAATATACTGAACAGTGATTTCTGGATGCTCTCTCACGTATTCTCTCTGTGGTCGCTTTCATTGAGCAGTAGTACAAAATAAGTAGATAGAAAAAATATAATCATCATCATCATCATTATTATCACCGGTATTATTATTATTATTATTATTATTGGTTCATAATATTCTTTTTATTTATTTCGTGTTGACCTCGCTCAGAAAAGAGGAGGCACCACCCGACCTACGGTCCACAGGTTGCCTTATGTATTTAAAATTCCTGTCCACAATAAAGCTGTCATGATTAGAGGGGCCTGTTAGTTTACTGCCATCCGCCCGCATGCTTGTGGGTTAACCGCGATTCGTAAGAGCGGTTCGCTTTTGTTTATCTTTCATCCTGAATGAGTTCTTTCACTGTTCTGTTCTGGTGTAAGCACTTTACTCTCCAGGCGATAATAAACTATACCCTCTGTCTGTTATGCGTATCCATTTCACATGTGTGCGTTATTTATTATGGAACTTCATCGTCTTTATTATTATTATCTATTATGTTTTAAATATTGACTAACAATACAATAAAACATTACGACAATTAAACTGAGTAGAATAATTCAAATTCCTTATACATAAGTGACTATTCTGCCTCAACGTAATTGAAGGGACTTAACGTCGCACGATGTTTATACTTTGTGGTAAGTTTAAATTTCGTTTTGAGCGTGACATTCCTTTTGGGTCGGTTCGATTTCATTCTTGACTTCACAGTGTTTGCATTATACTGATTCTGTTCCTCTAAATCGAACCGGGGACTCTGAGTTTCACTTCATGGAATATCCTCTAAATCGGACTGGGGACTCACAGTTTCACTTCTTCAATTGATCATCGACAAATTCCTGTACTAATTCTTTTTGAGCATGTGGTACGCGATACGGTCACATAAAAATCGTTGGAGCTGAGCCTGTTTCAATCTTGTGAGTAATTTTGGTTGTACATCCTAGCATTCCTGTATTTTCGTCATAATAAAGTTCTTGATATTCCAATAGGGTGTCTAGTACTAAACATCTTTTAGCTTCTCCGGGGTGCGCAAGCTTAGGCCTAAGCTTGTTAATCACCTTAGAGTCACAGGGTATTGTAGTCCAACAATCCCTCTTGTCACCCTCTTGGCAACGTTCACTTTTGGTGAGGTCCAGCCTCCCATCCTCAAAATACTCAGGTTTTCCCGTGCACTGGGCAAGACCTGACGTGGTAAGTCCTCTCGCTTCACCACTAAAATCACACTTATCAGCTCCTGAAGTGGTAAGCTCCCTCCCTTCACCACTTACAACACTGACATTAGTACTAAACTCCTCCACATAGGCAAGAGGTGTGCCGCTAGGAATACTCAGTTCTTCCTGACAGTGTTAATTAATTTCGCAATACTTTTCTTAGCTCTGAGTGTTCTAAGCACCCGTGCTTCAAGTGGACCAAGTGGACACTTCGATGGGCTCCAAAATTACTTCGGTATCTGCTTTTGGTACTGGCCCAGTGGCTTTAACAGATACTAGTACTTCGCTTCTTGGTGGCAACTTCACGCATTTCGTGATGCAGACTTGCGCAACCTTCGAAAAGGGACTAAGGATGGCCGGTTGTAATTCCTTAGAGGATTATCCGCTGAAACCTTGTATATTCAGTTTTCTGGGTGAAACTGCAACGTCCTTTGAGGGAGGACGGCATGTACTAGGCATGACTAATGTCTGCTCGAAGTGTTCGACTACAAGCACCCTCGTGAATTTTCCAGGATACGAAAAGTTAGCTACTCCCGTGGAATCCGGTACTGGTGCTGATCCATCTTTTACCACACAACAATGGGGTGCTTCCCGAGATGGGTCACTTTCCAATGTTACTATACAAGGTATGACAACAGAATCAACCTACGCGTTATCTCGATCGAGCCTCGTCCTTTAAGATATACTTCGCGAAGGACTACATCAATGACATCATCCCAGTTGCTAAGCATATCATCGGCTATAACCGCTAGGTAACCTGCCGGGAAGTCGACTCCTAAAAATTTTGGACCTATGTCCAGTAATACGCGTTGTTCGCCGTACACTGCTAGTAATGCTCGTGATATTCCTTTGATTTTTAAGCTATTCTTTAATATAGGCATTTTGGAAACTCCTCTCTGTAATAATGAAAAATGTTCTCCAGTGCAAATAACAAAAGTTCCTGTCACATCTTCTATAGTTCCAAAGCACACCAATTCATTCGTATACTCGTCTATTTTACTGTTATCAATTTGGGATCCAACCGCTACGACTGGGGTTGCGCTGTTATCGCATTCCGTGTCAGTTTAATTTCTTCGCGATTTACCTGCGAGGTTCTTGAACCGCAGTCTTCATCGAGACCTCTTGACCATTTGGGTAATTCTGAGTACGTGTCTCTACATTGTTAGGGTTTCTGTTTCTACATTCATGACTCGTATGACCCTTCTTATGACAAGGAAGACATTCAACATCTCTCGTGAAATGTTGCTGGTTCGCATCCTGTGCCGAGCAGGTTCCTTAGGCATGCAATGTCGTGCGATATGACCATGTTTACCGCATCTATAGCAAGTAATCGATCGTGAGCGATCTTCATTGGTAACCAACACCCTGCGTTCATTTTTAGGAGTTACAGGGGTCGAACCTAGGTGTCGTGTGCGAGAAAGGGCAATTAAGACTGCGTCGCTCAAACATGTGGGAGGGGGTAAATGAAGAAGCGTGAAGAATCCTACCTGACCGGACAGTCCTTTAAGAAATGCTGTCAGCACTTGAGAATCTACTAATTCAGTTGCTCCGGGCGAATCATAATTCATGCCAGATAATACCCTGGCGTATTGCCTGAAGTCGTTCTGAGTAATCTTGTATGGGTTCTTCTGCCTTCTGCTCTGCGCTGGCTAACTTTTCAAAGTAAGATCTGGTATATGTTCTCTCTGTAAATCTCTCATGCAATTTTTTTGCGAAATTCTTGATCAGAATTAAATACTACGTGCTTATGGGGCACTTTTACGTATGCGAGGGCCGAACCTGCGAGCTTTTGCTTAGCGAGACAAATTTTGTCGTATTCACGCCAACCATTCAAATCTCCTACCTCCTGTAAGGCGTCTAGTAAGTTTGTTACTCGGCTCTGAGGTAAGCTAGGATCAAATACCGGGATCGTTCCTGTTAGATTTGGACGATCATCATCATCATCTTGTACAGTTTCCAGCCCCAGGCTGGGTCTGTTTGGAACATAAGCCTCGCCACTTAATTCTTTCTTCCCACCACCTCTCCGCTGTCACTCTGGTCCAGTCCTCGCCTCTCTTCTTGACACATTCCTCCACTCCTTTCAGCCATCTATCTCTTGGTCTTCCCCTTGGTCGTTTCTTCTGCATCTGCATCTCATGTATCCTCTTGGGAATCTTCTTCTCATCCATTCTCTTTAAGTGTCCATACCTCCTCAGTCTTGATGTCTCAATCCTACCTTGCAAGGGCTCCTCTTTCACCATTTCCCTGATCTTTTCATTCCTCACCCTGTCTCTTCTTGTTATTCCGATCCTACTTCGCAGGAACTTCATTTCACCTGCCTGTATTCTGCTTATACCTCTTTTCTTCATTGTCCACGTTTCTGAAGCATAGGTCAGTATCGGGATATAGTTGCTTCTGTATAACACTTCCTTGCTTTTTTGTGGGACATCTTTATTCCACACTAAGCTCCTAATGCTTCTCAGAAATGCTTCTGCCTGTCTGCCACGTTCCGTAATCTCTTTGTCATTTCTCCCATTTTCCTCCACTATACTTCCCAAGTACTTGAGACTTTCCACCTTCTTCAGCTGTCCACCTCCAAGTGTTATCCCACTCATTGGTCTGTCCTTTTTCCTGGTCGTTAACAGGATCTCACATTTACTGATGTTGAACTTCCATCCGTACTCTCCCACTGTTTCTTCCCAAGCCTTCAGTTGCTCCTGAATTTCCTCCTCCTTGTTTCCCCAGACCATGAGATCATCTGCAAACACCATTGCTTTCATCTTATCTTCTCCTATCTTTCCTGCTATCCGTGTCATTACCTCGTCCATAACCACAATAAAGAGAAGGGGTGACAGCGCACTACCCTGTTTCAGGCCACTCATTTGTCTGAACCAGTCTGTTCTTTCCCCTCCAACTTTCACACAACTCACACTTCCACAATACATCTCCTTCACTCTGCCTACAGTCTCTTTTTCCACTCCCATATTTTCCATTGCTTTCCAAACCTTCTCCCTACACACACTATCATAGGCTTTTTCGATGTCCAGGAAGGCCATCAGCAGATCCTCTCCAAATTCGTAGTGGTGTTCCTGGAGCTGTCTCACTGAAAATATGAGATCCACTGTTGATCTCCCAGGTCTGAATCCATACTGTTCCTCTCTCAATTTTCTCTCCAATTTGGCTCGTATTCTACTTTCTAATATCATTTCATATATCTTGGCACAGTGAGGTATGAGTGTGACACCCCTGTAATTTCTGCACTCCTTTCTGCTTCCTTTCTTAAATATTGGGACAATTAATCCTTTCTTCCAATCTTCTGGGGTCTTTTTCTCCTTCCATATCACCCTCATCACACGGTACAGCCACTGTTTCCCAACCTCCCCTGCTGCCTTCACCATTTCAACACTCACTTCATCCACACCTGGTGCCCTTCCTCCTTTCATCTTGTCTATAGCCATTTCCAGTTCTCTCCAAGTCAGGTCCTTTTCCATTCCTGTGTTGTCTTCTCCATCTTCCAATACATTGTCTTCCTCCCTATGACCATTTGGATTCAGCAAATCCTCAAAGTACTCTTTCCACACTGTCTTGAGTGTCTCTTTGTTGTGTACCTCATTTCCGTTTTTGTCCATCATTACCACATCCTCTCGCAGTCCTCTTCTCTTACTTTTGACCATCCCATAAAGAACTTTCTTATTTCCTCTGCTGTCTTCCTCCATCATCTCCGTCCACTTTACCATCCACTTCTTCCTCTCCTCTGCGACAATCTTGTTTGCTTCTTTCTTCTTTATCTTATAATCTTCCCTTGCCAGATCAGTTCTTTCTTGGAACCACACTCTGAAAGCCTTGTTCTTCCTAGCCACAGCTTCTTTTACTCTCTCATTCCACCATGGTGTCTCTTTACACCGCTTTCTCTTGCTTGTTCTTCCACATACTGCCACTGCAGCTTCTACCATTGTGTTTTTGAATTGCTTCCATTCCTCTTCCCCTGTTTTAGGATTGTCTGTTGGCATCCTTTCCCTTATTATCTTTTGGAATTCTTCCTTGACTTCCTTTTCCTTGAGTTTCCATACTTTGATTCTCCTTTCCTGGTACTCTGTCCTCTTGCTATCCTTAACAACTCCCAGGTTCATTACAAGTATTCTGTGGTCGCTATCTAAGGACTCTGATGGTATTACCTTTATATCTCTGACACTTCTCTTCATTTCCCAGTCGTACAGCATGTAATCTACCAAAGATTTCTTTGTTAAATCACTGCTGTACCACGTTACCTTGTGGCTTTCTTTCTTCCGGAACCAGGAGTTGCCTACCACTAAACCGTTTCTCTTGCAAAAATCCAGCAACTTTCTCCCTTCTTCATTCCTGCTACCCCATCCTTCTGCTCCCAATACATTTTCATATCCTTGCCTTTCACTTTCTACATGTGCATTCAAATCTCCCATGACAATGATGCTCTGACCATTCAACTGCTGTTGTAGCTCCTCCTCAAAGTCTTCCTTCTCTTGAGCTGTACATCCAACTTGAGGGGCATATATCTGGGCTATCTCCAGGCTTCTTCCCTTTACAGTTACTCTGATCTTCATGATCCTGTTACTTATTCCCTTTACCTCTTCCTTCATTCCATCTCTCACAACTACTCCTACTCGGCTGCTCCTTCCTTCACTGTTCCCACTCCAGTACAACCGGTACCCTTTCCTCAGTTCTCTGCGACCTTCTCCTTTCCATCTTGTTTCTGCCAAGCCCAGTACATCCAGTTTTCTTCTCTCCATCACATCTACAATCTCCTCCACTTTTTCTGTCAGTGTCTGTATGTTTAATGTCCCAACTCGTAGTCCATTAGCATATCCGGGTCGTCGTCGTTTGCATCCGTCCTTTCCGAGGCCTGTTCCTGGTTTGAAAGCAAATAAGATATCCACTACTGGCTTGCTAGGCCTATCGTAGCTTCACCAGAGCCCCGTCAGCCGTCACTTTTTCAGGGTTCCCATAGAGCCTTCACAGCTACCGTAGCGGTCCCGGGGCACACAAAGTCCCCACTGTACTTCACCCCTACAGGCAATCCCCTACTTCATGCCGTTGCCCGTCTCCCACCACGTGGAGGAGGGGATCGTGTCATTAAACCTGGATCTACTTTCGTTATTAACATTAACACGGTCTATCAACATGTCAATAGATTCCGGTAAGGTGACTTCCTGTCCATCTATGCTTACGTTGGTAGCCATGGTACAAATAAATCAATTTAAATTATATCAAGCAAAATCAAATCAAATGAAATCAATTAAATCAAATCAATCACTCAAACGAATGTTTACAATGAACCTATACAATCCTAACACACGACGTAATTGGACACTGAACACATTTCCTACAATATCATCTACTAAATTCACACGATTGTAGACACCGTTATTTGCAACAAACGGAGGCAAGTCTTGGATATTACATGCAAGAAAACGTATCAAAATGAATGTTAGACAGTATTAAAGAGATATATTAGTACGCCATTAGGCTATGTTACGTTGTTTTTAAAAATATCTATAAAATCGCAATACAACAACAATGACTGCTCTGAGACTCTGTGGGTAAGGGGATGACTGAAGCGATAAAATCAACTTACAAGTATCCCACCCTTCGCTGCCTCCAATCTGTAACGATAAGGCGAACGAGGCTTTATGCCATGCAAGTGAACGCCGGCTCTCAACCGTGTCTGGCCAGGTACGTAGCTGTTTACTACACATGAATTATAAGTCAATTGAGTACCCGGCGAAACACTAAAACCAATAGCCGAATTTCACCTGTTTCCACGACCAGATAATCGTGAAAAATAAGGATTTCCCAGAGCTGAGACAGCCGTTACTTGTAATTTATATTCAGGGAGATGGGGTGGATGGTGATTATTGTTCAGGCAATAACATGCAATAGATCCGGTTAATTTTCAGGGCCTTATATTATTCCACTCGAGGCAAATGGGGTTACAATTAAAATATGCGTGGAAACTACATATCCTCTTTCTTATCTAAAGGAAAGGATGCGTGTAGCTTAACGTGACCTTTAATCTCGCGATCATGAGCCACGGGCCTTTCTTATCTAAAACTACACTGGTTAGAAGATCAATATATTTTTGTTAATAAGCGTTATAATATGCCAGAGTGGTCTTTATCAGCAACCCTAGCAGTGATACCTAATCGTTCTGGTTAAACGATTAGTGGGTGTTACGTAAGCTTCTTACCATAAACTTCTAAGTTGAGCAACGCATGAGTGTTGGTCCTGATACCAGCCCTTCTTCGGAGATGGACCGTCACAGGCGTCCCGGTTAGATGTTCACCGTAAAACAGGCCATGAGCGGCCCAATACATGCCATTATAACACATTATTTGCATCCCCACCACTTCAAGTTTTCTCC
Source organism: Meconema thalassinum (assembly GCA_946902985.2). Classification (NCBI taxonomy): domain Eukaryota; kingdom Metazoa; phylum Arthropoda; class Insecta; order Orthoptera; family Tettigoniidae; genus Meconema; species Meconema thalassinum. Next base: position 154,079,690 of record OX336397.1, read on the forward strand.
ACTGGTCATAATAATCTCCCGTTTCAATTGGTTAAAACTGCAATTACAGTACTCGAAAGGGGGGGGGGTCGCTGAGTCTGCGAGACTCGCGTGTACCAAGTATACCTTCGTAAGCTTATTGATACGTAACGAAGTTCATAAAAACTAATGTGGTAACACCGAGGGCTTAAGGGTTGACACGCTAAGACTTAGTTACACGATACAACTAATTAGATTTAGAAGCTGACTGTGTGAAATAAAATATCTAATGGCAGTATCAAAACTAATGTGCATCCTGTAAGGCGAGCTGTGAAGGAGCCCTGCTTCACTTGCAGTAAATTGATACTGTAAGGAATTTCTCTTACCAGGCTTAGCCACATGCTGGTAATGAAACATGGTTTCAAACCCAGGAATTCCACTTATAACATGGCGCACGCATCCACTGTGTCACATATGCACAATCGCTTCTTTCGTGCTGTAGAATGATTAACACTTTCATCTGGAAAATCTGCTAATCCAAAATCTCCGACATTAAGAACAGTATTGTCTGTATAACATATGTTCACTGCGTGAACACCACATCATTGAAGAGTAGAAGCGAGCTCAGTTCCTCTTATTTGAGGAAAATTGCATAGAAATGAACGTGCTGAAAGTTCACCAGTTAACATTTGACTAGTTAGATCTCTTGTTCGCAAATGTATTAATCCGTTTCTCTTGTCATCTAACAAAGCGAAATTAAATGCTTTTCAGTTGGTGAACACGATTGTTTGCATATTGTATAGGGTGATATTCCCTAAGCCTGAAACAAATTACATGAGGTTAAAAGAATCTCGTGGATAACTAGTTTCGATCATCATAAGATGCATTTCATTTAGACCTTTAAATCTACGTTTACGATAAAGTGTGTAATGAAATTTTATCTTTACAGAATGTCTTAGTTGCATACGATTATTGTGTAGTTGACCTGAATTGTTAGTGCTATGAGACTTGATATTATAATGATAGTGGCTATTAACCGACAGACAGTAGTTCTAGTATTACGAACTCGACCCAGGAACATTCTATCTTCCACAGATCGGTGAACACACTAACAACAGATACATTCGGAGCGTCACTAAGGCAATATGGTAACATGAAGATAGAAATGTCAACTCATCGCGGAAAGATACCATACATATGCCACACTTGCGGAGCAGACTTTAATCGGAAAGTTAATTTCGAGAAACACATGTATATTCATAGTGGTCTTAAGCCATATTCCTGTGGTACGTGTGGAGCTACGTTTACCCTAAAAAGCAATTTGAATAGACACGTGACTATCCATAGTAGTATAAAGCCTCATTCATGTACTATATGCCAGTCAAACTTCAATCGCAAATGTCAATTGAAAATACACATGATGTTGCATAGTGGTTTAATACCACATTCATGTACCACTTGCGGAGCAAACTTTGCACGGAAGAATAATTTGCAGGAACACATCTTGATCCATAGTGGTATAAAGCCACACTCCTGTGGCACATGCGGTGCAAGATTTTTTACGAAAAGCAATTTGAATCAACATCTATTTATCCATAGTGATCGGAAACTACATTCCTGTGATACCTGTGGACGAAGATTTGTCAAGAAAAGCAATTTGAAGAAACACCTTGTTATCCATAGTGCTGTAAAACCAATTTCCTGTGATACTTGCGGACGACAATTTGCTTCGAAAAGCAGTTTGAAGTATCACCTGGGTATCCATAGTGGTGTAAAGCCACTTTCCTGAGGTCCATGCGGGACAACGTTCTTCCTGAATAGCAGTTTGAAAAAAACACATGGTGAGCCATAGTGATCCTAAAGCACATTCCTGAGATGTATGGGGAGCTAATTTTTTTCAGAAAAGCGCTTTGGAAACTCACCTGGTGGTACATAGTGATCTATAACAACATCTTTGTGTTAAATGTGGAGCAAAATTTCCTGAGAAAATCAGTTTAAAAAGACACATGATGATCCTCAGTGGTGTACAGAAATTATAGTGTTGTCCAATTGTTTTTATTCAAACCACCATCCATACGGGAAAGTATAAATGTCAGTATGAGATATTATATGATATTAGAGTTATTTGGCCAAATATGAGAAAATCGAGGACAATTGTTCAGTAAGATTGCGTTGTTATTTTAAGGGGCCTAACATGTTCAGTAGGAAACCATATTGGAAGAGTTATTCCTTAGAGGTCACAGACTAAGATCACTTTTAAACCTCTGTTCACTACGGAGCTTCATAAGAACGTAACCAGGGGTAAAAATATAGTACGCGATGTCAATCTCCGTATCAAAGAGAATATAACATCTACGCAGTAGATACATGCGACATTTCTTATAATAAAGTATAAAATACGAATAATGCCATAGAATGTGAGAAATGCAACAAATAGCAGTATCAAGAGTGCTTGCTAACATTGTTATGCTATTATGTTTAAGCCCAATCTAATAAAAGGAAAAGTAGAGATAGATGCAAACATTAAAGCACTAGGACAATAAATGAATTCGATTGTTGACCTTATCAACGAATCCACACCAAGATTATTACAACAGAGGATTGAGGAAACAATCATGAGTATTAGTACAGATCATATCTGGTACCTCTAATGACAAATTCCAATCCTCCAATGTAGAATCCTGATCTCTTAACAAGGAAATCCAAGAAATGTCAATGGAGAGTAGCTTCAAAGGGAAGACGGATTATCTAGATGAGGATGAACCAAACAACACACCATGGAGGACAATAAAATATAAAAGAAGAAAGGACGCCCTGCGGGTTCCTAGATCCACAGTGGTTATTGAGACAAAAGAAGATAGTGAACAACAGGCGGGAGACAAACAGCATGGCTATATTTGGGGAAATTAGGAAAGAATGCAACACAAAAAATGTGATAAGTTATGTACGCGAAAACGGAGTAAATGTGACGATCTCAACAGCAAAGGCACATGCAAGGTTTTCAAGGTGAGAATGTCCTTTCAATATCTCGAAATGACAGAAAACCCAAGTTTCTGCCCAAATAGTGTATTTGTCAGAAGATTTCGTTTTCGTCGAGGATACGTCCCAAGAAAACAGCAAGCAGGATCACTGCAATAAAACATCAGATTACTACCGCGGACTACTGTAGGAACAAAAAATGCCGTACCCTTTTTCGATCAGAGAAGCTTGGATGCAACTGACGTCTTCATAGTGACAGAAACATTTCTACGCAGACCTCTCGATATTCTAGGCGTTTACGGAATCCACTCTAATGCAAACCTACAAAAGGAAAATTAGAAGGGGGAGTCCTTTGCTTCTTCAGAGATACACTTGGAGAAAAAAAGAGTTCTTCAAAGAAGAAAAGATGGTAATCGCAAAAACCTTAGAAATAATATTAATTTGTCTATAGATACAACCACTGCCTCAACAGAGGATATTATAGAAAAACATTCAACAGCCTTCCAATATTTTTCAGATGAAGAATATGTCATTATCGCAGGTGACGTTAATTGCACAATAGATTAACCAAATCGCCAATCAGAAGTAGTGATACAAACCCTGGCAGATGATGTATTAAAACTAGCATCTAAATGAGAAGCTTAGATATATTTTGCTTACAATAGCGCTTGCAAGATCGACTTAATTTTCTTCAAGGCACGAAGCATTGCAAAAAAAAAAGACTAGACACACTGTGGAACTCCAAAGAAGCACCTATAAATAACACCTTCCCACGAGCACTTATATTGAACTAAACAGACCCCACACAGCAGCGAGACTTATTGAAAGAAGCAGAATATCGAGAAAAATGGATGTAGAAATAGTTAATGGTGCAGAAGAGATCCTTGAAGCGAAGAATATGATAGATGAAGGTTTCATAAATGAAGCGAATCATAAATTTACTTCAACAAGCCGCCCTTCCAGTCAAAAACGAAGAGCCCTAAAATGGTTCGACAGAGAATGTTAGAATGTTAAAATCCCTCAGTATGCCTTCCTTCGTAGAGGACGGAAAGCCGGTGGGAATGTTAAACACTTATGGCATGTAAAAGAGCATTCCACTAACTACAATTGTGTGATGCTAAACTTTGTAGGTTAGATTTGATGTACGCTCTTGACGTTCCAACGATCGTTGCCAGGTGCTGATTGCGGTCACATCTAGTAGCAAAGTTCGCAGCTAGGTGTCGTTGATTGTAGTATATGGTAGCAAAAGTAGTACCTAGTTGAAACTGATCGTCTGCAGTCCTTACCTGAATTACAGATAACACACACTAATACAGCCATCACAATTAACACTGGTAATCTGACAGATTCTACACACACCCAAAGTACATGGGGCTACATTACCGTGTTGTCTCAGCCCCTAGACTGAAGAACCAACCAATCAGAAAATGTTACTTGACGAGAATGGAAACGCTTATAGCATTATTCAATGCGAGGAAGAATGAGACACAATGGGTCTTACAAATCTACACGCAGATTACAAACAGATGCTGAAATTCAAAAAAGGTGCTGGGGCAGCCTGCTGAACACTGCTGACCGACAACAAGTGTGACTGGATGAGTGAATGAGAGTGTGAAAGTCATTATCAATGTTAATTATTATTGATTAATTTTGTCGCCATAATATGTTTATTGTATTGCATTAATGTGGTTAAGTGTAAGAGAGGGCCAAGAGCCCTAACTGCGCCATCAATAAAGGCAATTATAATAATAATAATAATATCGAACTTGAGGCATGAAAATTAGCAGAGAAAGCAGAAGCTTAACCCTTCAAAGCGCTAAAGGAATATACAAAACCAAAGGCAACGGAGATTCCCATACAAAGGTGGGAGGAAACCTTCACAATGATAGTAAATAATACGCCTTCAATACTTTCACAACAAGCACAAGAGGATCAATATCAACATTGAAAATAACACACGAGAAGGTAGGCGCCACAATAAGAAAAACAAAGAATAAGATAGCTTCCGGGCCCGATCAGATATACATCGATCACATGAAAACATCATCACAAATACTCCTCCCACTGTGGACGGACATATTCAACATATGCCTATTGACGGGATCCATGCCCGATAGTTGGAGGACATCTCGAATAAAAATGATATTCAAAGGGAAAGGAAGCACGGATGATCCAAACGGATATAGAGGAGTGGCTAAAATTTTCATGAAAATCCTGACAGAAATACTTGTCAATTTGGATTTCGTAATGCGAAATGCACAATTCACGCAGTGAAATATCTACTTGACGTTAGGCACACAATAACGAAACCCAAGGAAAAGCACTACACAATCTTCGCAGATTACACTTAAGCATTTCATAAGATAAAGAGAGACCTACTGATATCAAAAATTAAGGAAATGATCGGTGACATGCATAATTATAGAAAAACATACTACTCTATAATTTCATAGGAATTCACTACGGAGTCACACTGTCAAAATGTTTGAAGCAGACAAATGGCGTGTTGCAGGGTGATCCAATAAGCCCACTGCTACTTTAACATAGCCACAGCGGATATAACGCAGATCATCAAGGATGCAACGGAAACCTCGCTTCTTATGTACGCAGACAACATGATCCTGGAATCAAATGACAAGGTGCAACTCCAGAAAACCCTGGATGATCTAGAAGGATGGGTGGTTAAGAATGAATTGAATATAAATATGGAAAGAACAGTCCAAATGACATTTAGAAAAGGGGGAAAACCACAATGAAGGACACGTTATCATTGAGAGGAGAGCAGCTGATAATTGTAAACAAATTCAAATACCCCAGAGTAACACTTCAGAACTCAGGAACCTCGTTTAGCCATCACGTCCATGAGAGAACCACTGCAGCTGTCTAAGCAATATACAATGTAAATAATTTATTCCATCAATCGTTAAGCACAGAAATGATGTTTCGTAACGTCAATATCACTGATTGCAACTAAGAGAATCAACATTATTTGGGAAGACCTGACTCTCTCCGACCTTGAAAGGATTCAGAAAGTAAATCAAGATTCCCGAAACATGTCCTAAGAGTGGGCAAAACCGCGCCTTCAAGATTGGTTTATGAATTTTCCAGGGAATCATTCCACATCGAAGATCTCGGATTAAAATGCTATTTCCATATACCGGACCATACGTTGAACTTATAAAAAAAGAGAACCTCGAAGAGAAGTCAAGAAAATTAAGTAGCTATAAGTTAATGTTAATCATTTTCAGCATAGTGGCCATCAGTAACGATCAATTTAGGAGTAAGCAAATTAACTTTGTGTTTGAGTTGTTAAAATATGTAAATAAATGTGTTTGCTGATGTTTCGATGGCAATGAAGGGACACAATATTAATGTATTGTTCTAAAATAAATGTTTTCTCATAGGGCCATGCTTTCGTTGAAAGACAACCTGAACATCCTTAGTCGCCGGAAGACATTTGCACATCATAATTTGACCATGCTATTCGCTGAACCGTTTCTAGTGAAGAGACATGGAGAGGATTTTACACACACTTGAATGAAATATTCTGGGAATTTTACAGGGAAAGGGAGTTTGTATAATTCCGTACGTTATATTCCGTGAAAGTTATCATTAGAGGGGTAGGTACATCAATCAATATATGTTCTGTGCACGTCCAAATGATACGTTCTGGGAATTAAATTTGTAGACGATTTTTGTGTACCTACATATGATATAATTTGGGAATGTTTGAGTTCCCTGAAATATTTGAGTGCTTATGATACCATGTATTGTGAAGAGTACATTGTTGATATTGACTGGATTTATCTTAGAACTTAAAAGGTTTATTGTGGTTCCGAACTGATAAACTAATTAGTAAAAACAGGCTAAAAATCCCGCCTGATCAATACATTTATTAATTATGATCATTGTGTGGTGATTGGTCATTATTGGGACATGTTTAATAAGTTAGGTTATTAATCGTTGCTCAAACAAGACGGATTAGAGACCAATCTCTGCCATTGCAAGTGTTGAAGTTATGCACTTCATAAACTTTCTATTTGGCAAGATAAAATTTCAGCGCAGTGACTTCATTGGTTTTATTATCTTTATCTTGCTGGTGAAGTATTGAGGAATTAAGTGTTCCTACTGCTGATTCCAACATGTTTGCATGGTATTCTGAACTGTTGCAGTCGTACCGAACCGGTACCGTACATTTGTGTTTTCAATGAAATCTAAAGACCACCGTGAGGGGTCTGTTGAAAGTGTTTATAGGCCTAGTTCATAAGACTTTTGACATTACTCATATTAGGCGTAAAATGTTTCAATCTTTCTTTATGGTGCAACATACAAGATTCGATTTTAAGGGATTTTTTAAGTACTACCCAAAAAATAATCCTGTATCGTTCTCTGTCATATCGGCTGATGAAGGGGCCAAAACTAATAATTAGGCCTCGAAACATGTCCCACTAATGACCACACAGTGATCATAATTAATAAAAGTATTGATCAGGCGGAACCTTTAACCTGTTTTTACTAATGGATTTATCGACATATAATAAGTCACATCTATCTCAGAAATGTGTCCAGCATCAAGGATATGACATGCTGGAATTGGTCAGTAGCTAACTACCGTATCACAGTACAATGAACTTGTAAGGAAAGAAAATCAGTGAGGTGTTATGCAATTAACTTCAATTACAATACTTATAGACAGACTGACACCTATTTTTACCAGAAATATTGCTCTTGGTGGCAGTAATATGCGCGGGCTGTATAACATCTCGAGGGTTTTTGATGTTGAGGAATGTGATTTAGGGAGAAATAGAGATGAATGCTAAAGGTCTGGAGGGGACAAGACAATTTTATTTGTAAACAACATAGAATGACAAGATTTTTCCATCTGTATATCAAACAAATTGAGAACTATTACCACCTTTTTCCATCAACCATGTGGCCAATCACCGACTCTGCGGAACATATCAGGATAGGTGTGGCGGAGGCACATCAAGACGGCAAGCAACTGCATTTTCTGCGATATAAATCCCACCGTTTGAGACTGAGGTTAAAGTAGATCGAATGTTTAGGGTAAAACGATTAACAAGAGTTAGACTCGATAAAGTTTTAAGATAATGGAATAACGACATTTGTATTCATTTACGGCTGAAAAAGAAAATAATTGCATTTATTGACATAAAAATCAACAATTGAATTTACAAGATAAATGAAAAAGAGGGAGATAGAAAATAATAACTGATGAAATAAAGGAAGAGACATATGGAAATTCAATAACGGGACGTAGCTTCATTCATTTCAAACATTGTACAATTTAGTACAGCATAGCATCCTTGAAAACAAATTAATATCGTTATTTCCTGAGAATCAAATCTTTAAATCAGCACTAATGTGTATTAATATCTCTCCAACTTAATGTTTTAACCTCTAGCCCCAATCATTTAATGGAGAGGATATCTGAAATGTGAGACAGATAGATAGCCTAATGGCATACAAGGACTGCCATTACCTAGGGGAGCCATCCTCTTACAGTCTGGATGGGTAGCCTACATAGGAGTTCTAACATGAATGGCATTAGACTAAAGACACTTCAGTGTGTCAAAACATCTAAGAAGAACCATTTGCTCACAGCCTGGGTAGGAACCTAGGTGCCCTAGGCTGACTGATATTAGCTGTGTGAAAATACATCTAAGAGGCACCATCTGTTCACAGTTTGTTTGGATAACTAGGAGCTCTAAACTGAAGGATGGTAGCTTAAAGACACTCCAGGTATATCAATACCAATAAGAGGAACCATACGATCACAGTCTGGGTTGGTACTTCTCTAAACTAAGAAACATTAGCTTAATGACGCTTCGGACGTGTCAACACGGTTAAGGTGAACAGCTACTGACTCTCTGGATGGATACCTGGGAGCTCTATTCTGCATTATATTAGCCCCAAGACACTCCAGTGTCTGACTTAGTAAATTCTTTTGACTATTGGAAGCGCACGAGTAGATTCAACAAATGATTGTCAAAATGTTGCCACTATTGTGCCTTACTTGGCAATGAACTGGGTACTGATACAACAGAATACGCGGTATTAGCTGAACATCATAACAGAAGTGGGGAATGCTGTAAAATTATGATGGGTCTTCAGGGGCAATGAAGTACACGCTGCTCATAAAATGTGGAAAAGATCAGTTGAGAAGTGTGCAATGCGATACACAACTTTACTTTCTGATGGAATGCAAAGACTTACCAGCATCTGAATGGAACTTCAGTGTATGGCGAAGGAATTAAAATAATAAAAGAGGAGTGTATCAACCATGTCGCTAAACGAATGACTACTGGGCTTCTGAAATGGAAAAAGCATACCAAGGATACAAATTGGGGGGGGGGGGGGTAATGGCCATAGAACTTCGAAAATGGACATAATAAAGAAGTTGTCCAGTTATTATAGACAGTCCATTCAGAAACATACGCCTGATGTTCAAGCAATGAAGACTGCCATTTATGCCACTATGAATCATACAGATCCACAGATCCGAAATAACAACATCAGAAATGCCCCAAGGCAACTGACTCGTAGTGCTTCTATAATAGAAGCACTGCTCAGGGCGAGCCACCTGAAAGCCACACTAAGATGTCAGTGCAATTTTCAGAAAAAAATGGTCTGTCGCATTGCCCCTGTGTATCAGAGACTGGCCAAATATGAGCTTTTAGCCAGATGTGACAGAGGAGGAACACAAAATTAAAATGAGTGTGTTCACTCTGTTATTTGGAAGAAATGTCAGATTGAATTTTTTATATCGAAGAAGCGACTGGACATGGGGACATACACTGGTGTTTCTGAGTTCAATATGGGCTGCTCTGCGACATAGGAACTGAAATGTGAAGTAAAAAATGAAGAACGTACAATGGATTCCTCAATAATAAGTGAGCGTTGTGATCAAGTGAGAATTTATGAAAGCAGGAGGAGCTCGATGCATGTGAAGAAGACACGACAGTGTCTGCAGTTGAAGAAAATACAACAGGAAGCTGCCAATGAGAAGATGGAAGGCGAACCATATGAATCTGGTGCATTTTGATCCATTAGGTGAGCCAAACTGTTAATATAGCATGCGATTTTATAAAAATGCTTTTATCTCCAAACAACATTTTTAACAAACAAAAGTTTGGAGCTTTTCAGTCGGTCAACACGAATGTACCCAAATGAGTTGGGTTATACCCTAATCCTGAAACAAATTAGCCTACATTAGTTTAATAAATACACTAGGATGACCAGTTTCGATCGTCAATCGATCATCATCAGAAAAATTACATAGGCTATAAAATCTGTCTGAAAATACGGGTGAAAATATTTACAATATGTACACTTATTTAGTTGCAGTATTGGTAATGCAACGCGTCAGTAATTGTTAGTTGTAATCTATATCATGTTTTGGTAAGATGTTAGAAGTGGTGTTAGAACTCCGGTATTTGTCTGTTTGGAGTGACTATGTGATTGTTGTGAATGGTCAATTCTGATTGTACTGTATTGTACAGGTTACTTATGTGGTTGGGGGTCTTGTGCAGTCCAGCAAAAAGCAGTTCACTTGGACACTGGTAACACGCGACTGACTGGTAAGCTATCTCGCTGGGCTGCTTCCCTTTCCCCACGCCCCGCATTCCTAAGTGCTGTGTGTACAAAGTGCAGGAGTACCTGTAGTGGGTTGGCAAGCCTAGACATGATGGTGTATGTTATTGTATTCAGGACGTACATCCTGAATGCGGGACGGGGAGAGGGGGGAAGCAGCCCAGCGAAATAGCATACCAGTCAGTCACGTGTTACCAGTGTTCAAGTGCACTGCTCGCTGCTGGACTGCACAAGACCCCTAACCAGATAAGTAGCATGTACAATACAGTACAATCAGAATTGACCATTATCAACAACCACATAGTCACTCAAAACAGACTAATACCGGAGTTCTAACACCACTTCTAACATCTTACCAAAACATGATATAGATTACAACTAACAATTACTGACGCGTTGCATTACCAATACTGCAACTAAATAAGTGTACATATTGTAAATATTTTCACCCGTATTTTCAGACATAAATTTTATAGCCTAAGTGTAATGGATCTGATGATGATCGCTTTATGAGAGAGACTGGTCATCCTGTTATATTTATTAATCTCATGTATTTTCTTTTCAGGATTTGGGTACATTTGGGTACATTCGTGTCGCCTGACTGAAAAGCACCAAACTCTTGTTTACTAAGGCAACACTGAAAAATGGCTTCAAACTCCATAATGTTCAAGGCTAGTCAGGTAACTCGTGAAGCCAAGAGATTCAAATCACTCAGGCTTAAACTCATGAACGTAGACAACTCAATTTGGTTCAACAAAACATGTATAGAAGAATTATACGACATTCGATTGCAACTAAGTAATTTCTGGCATGCATCCCAATGGAACAGCTTCACCGAGCACCTACATGACACTGTCAAAATAAGAGCAACGAAGAGGCACGAATCGCTAGAAATTAAACTAAGAAAACTAGGAGAAGCACAGAACAATCAACCCAATGAACAACACACGAATGACAATGAATTCAATTTCCACAGCAGAGTAAACAAATGAACGAACGAAATTTTTCTCAAGAAGAAATTAATATGTTAGACAAAGGATTGAAATTCAACTGCACAGATGCACACACGAACCCCAATATTAAACATTTAATCACAGATATTGAGATAGCCAGCCACAAGCTTCCAGCAGAAGATAAGGAATTAACCAAAATACTTGCCACCAATGAAGCCAAAAATATCCTCAAACGAGAGGGTGAAAGCAACAACACTCAAGGTAACAAGCAACTCAAAGGAATAAAGTCATTGAAACAAAAAATAAAAGAACATGACTTAGTCGACACGAAAGCAGATAAAGGAACACCACAGTAATTCTGAACAAAACAGAATGCATCGATAAAACAGTCGAATTCCTGAACAACAATGAAATCATGGAAATGGGAAAAGACCCCACCAAGTAATTCCAAAAACAAATAAAGAGTGCGTTAAAAGGAACAGAATACATATTGACCAATGCCGAAAAATCAAAATTAATAAACATAAATTCGAAAATAACGTCATTGAGGGGACAACCTAAAATACACAAAAAGGAGTGCCCAATGAAAACAATAGTCAACTGTAGGAATGCACCAATTACAAAATCAGCAAATAGTGACTAAAAATCTTAAAACCGCGTCTTTCCAGTGACGAAAACAATTCTGTAAAGAGCACAGCGGAATTAGTAACTGCATTTGAACATGCTAAAAATAAAACCTAGCTTGCGGCTAGTATCCTTCGATATAACTAACATGTACACCAATATTCCAATTAATAAATCAATCAACACTATCGAAAACAATTTAAAATCCAACAACTCGGCAAAAGAAACTGAAGAGGTTGTGAGATTACTGAGCGTTGTACTCAGCCAAAACGTGCTTCAATTCGACATTAAAATGTACACATAAACAGAGGGCCTAGCGATGGGGTCACCACTAAGCGGGCTAATCGCCGACATCTTCATTAATGCGCTGGAAAATGCGTTCTTTGAAAAGACCTCAACCACCAAGGGAATAGTAATGTGGAAAAGATACGTGGATGATGTCATTTCCATCTACGATACTGAATTAACAAACGAAAAAACAATTCTCGAAACCATTAATTGCCTACAACACTCAATGGCGCAGTGCGTGTGACACGTGAGTGAGTTCTCTCCAGGAATAACTGTATAATCGGAGGTGTTAAATACAGGTGATTGTGGCAATCTATTTTTAAAAGTTTTTATTAGTGGCTGGGAACTATTTGCAAAAGAACATTATCTTAAGTGCGACAGTTTCTCCTAAAAATTGAATTTTTGCTATGGGCGGTTCGAGCAAGAAAAAGCAGCAAGGCGCGGAGCAGCCCAGCAGTCCCAGTAGTGCCAACTCAATTGAGGAGACCGTAAGGAAGGTACTTATGGAATCACTTCAGTCTAAGGAATTCATAAACCTAATTGCCAGCAATATTGTGGACAAAATCGCGGAGTGTGTGATAAAAGAGCTGGAGCAGTCCGTGAAGTTCAATAACGAACTATGCCACGATCTAGAGAGGAAATTAGAATTAAGAAAGCGTGAACTTGACGAACTGAACCAGACTATGAATGACAGATTGGACGAAATAGAACAGTATGGACGTAGGCTCAATGTCAGACTATTTGGCATTAATGAGAATGATGCAGAGGACACGGACGACCTTGTGCTCCAAGTTGCAAGGAACATTAATGCAGACGTCAACAAGAATGACATTGATAGGAGCCACCGAGTGGGAATGAAGTCATCAAACATGCCGCGACCAATTATAGTGAGGTTTACCTCATATAGAGCTAGGAGTGAGTTCTTCAAGAAGAAAAGGCATCTCAAGGGAACGAGGACAACTATAAGGGAAGACCTCACCGCGAATCGACTTGCTGTTCTGAAGACTGCTGTGTCTCGATTTCAATTGAAGAACGTTTGGAGTCAAGATGGTGTCATTTTTGTAAGAAACACCGACGGAAGAAAGGTCCGAGTGACGAAAATGAAGGAGTTACCAGCCCAGTAGGAAACCAGATGAGTAATTGACACTTTTTAATTCCTGGAGTCCATCTCATTATAATAAAAACATTACATTTTTAATTTCATTTTCAATTTAATTTTTAATTTATTTAAACTCACTAATTTAATACGCATTATATTTTATTAATTTCACTTCATTCATTAATTTATTGCATGATTCATTCTAATCCTTCGACTTAGTTTCAAGTAACTTATAGGTTAACATCAGCTGCTAAAGACTTTAAGACGTATAAGTTGGTACGCACTTCAGCTTCCTTTGTCATTTGGAAACACGCGAAGGTCACTAACCCCTCCTCTCCCACTTACTGCTCCCCTTTTACTGCCCCAAAGCGATCACCCCTACCTGCTACCTCGCCCTTTCACTTCTGAGGAAACATCCAATACAGTAATTAGTATACCTTACCAACAGATCTCAACAGCTGACTAATTGTAAATATCCTCTTCCTGTCAAATATTTCTGTGTATGACTTTATTTAATGATGACTTTGTAAGATATCAAATTCATACAGAAGTAGGAAGAGGTATTGATCAATGTGTGTCTCAAATACTTAAATTTAAGAAGGCAAATAATTTAAGCATATTTCACACAACTATTAGAAGTCTATCTAAAAATAAAATAAATTTAGATGCCGAGTTAGAAGCATATAACCATATATTTGATGTCGTTATACTCACAGAAACTTGTAAATTAGGTAACTTTAATATATGCAAGCATTCCAACTATAACGAAGGATGCTTTAATAAATGTGATGGAGTTGTTTTTATGGTGAAGAATTCTATTGACCATGAGGTAGAAACTCTGACTTACAATGATTTCATACTCCTTAGGCTCAAAATAAATTATGAGAACAATAGAATTGCATTGACAGGCATATACCGTTCGTCAAAATACAATAAACAACTATTTATTAATAATCTCCATGATTATGTCCAGCAAAAATGTACACTAGAAACCGAGGTGATTCTAGGCGACACTAACATAGATCTATTTGAGGAGTACGACTCTAATGAATATTTAAACTTACTGCATGAGCATAATTTTAGATCGTTGATATATGGCACCACTAGAGAAACTTTACGAGCAAAACCTGTATTGATCATGCACTTATTCGTAGCGGTATTTCTAATGATAACATCTTACCCATTATATCACAGAGCAGAATTACAGATCACTATCCTATATTAGTTAGTATAAATCTTGAAAATGGCCGTGACTTAGAAGCAGCTCAGAGTAACAAACATGAACATAGATTTAAGTTAGATAGTGAGATGCTTAAAAATAAATTGAGCAATATTAATTGGGACACAGTATTAGGGAACAACCACTTTGATTCTAAAGTAGATAAATTTATACAAACTATCCAAAATTGCATAACAAATTCTTCAATACAATTAAATTCAAAGCAACGAAAGAGAAAGGCGTGGATCACGCACGCGCTAATTAAGTCCATTCACACCAGAGATAGGTTGTATCAGGAATATATAGCAAATAAAGAGAACAATGCCATGAAGGAGAAATATAAGCGGTATAGAAATAAATTAAACGAATTGCTTAATAAAGCTAAAACTGACCACTATAAACAATTAATAAATTCCAATCTAATAATCCAAGAAAAGTATGGGGCATTGTCAATGAAATAACACAAGGGATAAGTCATAAAGAAAAATAACAAAAATAAGATCTCAAAATCATGTTTACGATGATGATTTCAGTATAGCTAATACATTCAATGATTATCTTATTAACAAAACTACTGACATGTCTAAAAATATTAAGAACAATCCATATTTTTCCTTGAAAATCTATAGAAACACATATTCATGTTTTTTTATTCCGATTACCGAAGCGGATTTACGTAAGTACCTACATGAAATAAGCGACACTAAAGCAATGGGAATAGATAACATCTCAGCTCAAATTATTAAGCAGAATTTAAAGAGTCCTTTACTAACAATAATAAACGAGTCACTTTCAGTTGGATACTTCCCAAAGCAATTAAAAATTACAATTGTAAAACCGCAACATAAAGCAGGCAATCCTTCAGAACTAAAGAACTATCGACCGATATCGTTAACGACAATCATATCAAAATTATTTGAAAAATGTATAAAACATCATATTTATCAGTTTTTGAAGAAACACAATCTACTATCAACTAGACAATTTGGCTTTATAAAAAATGTCAGCACCACTGATGCTATTGGGGAATTAACTAGGCGAATTTATGAAAATATGAACATTATGAAACCGACCTTGGGCATATTTCTCGACTTAGAGAAGGCTTTTGACACCATACCTCACCATATTCTCCTTCAGAAGATGGAAAGATATGGCATCAGAGGCATAGCACTGAAATTGATAGAAAGCTATTTGACTGAAAGGATTCAATACGTTAGAATAAATGGAACTACAAGTCTACCTTTAAGAGTGAAAAGAGGAATACCACAAGGCACAGTGCTGGGTCCATTATTATTTTTGATTTTTATCAACGATATTGAATCATCTATACATGGAATTGAAAATGTTAATGTCATATCATACGCAGATGATACGGTAGTTTGTGTTGAAGGTAGAACATGGGGAAATGTAAAACAAATTGCAACTGCTGCATTGAAAATGTTAAAGGTATGGTTAGATGGTAACGAACTATTTTTAAATATAATTAAATCAAAGTTCGTAAGATTCAGTTTAAAAGCAGTTGAAGATGATTTTAATGAACTAAAAATACACACTTTGAACTGTAATCAGAACTGTGACTGTCCTAAAATAGCGAAAATGGATACAGTTAAATATCTGGGATTATTTATAGATAGTGACATGAAATGGAAAAGCCAATGCAAACACCTTACAAGTAAAATAAGAAGAACAATCTATATATTTCACAATTTAAAACATATTGTCAATTACAAATTAATAAGAGACATCTACCATGCTCTAGTCCAGTCAGTTCTTACATAATGGTATTCTTGCCTGGGGAGGGGCCTATGAAAATGTACTAAAAAGTGTTCAGATAGTGCAGAATATCATACTACGAATAATGTTGAAGAAAGATAGATTATATCCGACTATGAGACTGTATGCTGAGACAAGGGTCTTCAACATTAAACAATTGTATGCTTTTGAAATATATAAATACATTTTTAAAATAGAAGAATTCAAGTTGTTAGCCACGGGTATGAAACCAGAAGTATTACAGAGAATCACTCTATTTTATATCAACCTAAGTTAGGTATAGCCAAACGTAACTTTCTGTATTTCTCACCAAAATTATATAACATTCTCCCAATTAAATTAAAAGAATTTAAAGGAAATCATGCAAACCTGAAGATGCATATAAAATATTTTCTCAGAGAAGAAAAATTAAAATTGAAAATATAATTAGTTGAGCCTACAAGTTTATAAAACACAAATTCAATTTTCCTTCTTATTCATTATTTTTTTGTGTATACATCATTTACATAGAACGTGTTATTCGGCTAAGCCATTATACAATTTTTAGAAATAGTAATCAACGATATGCATGCCACACACAAGGTTGCACCTTTTAGTGGCATATGTGATATCTCTTCCTGCTCTGTATGAATTTGATATCCTATTTCGGCCTGTCTTTATCATATTGTAACAATATAATTTAATAATTGTAAATTTACAGGTTAAACAATGAGTAGGTAGTGTATGGAATTTCATAAAATGTGTACAGGTATTATGAATTTTGTAAAATGTGTGTATTTGTAACGATTTAATAAATAATAATAATAATAAATAATAATTCACCAAGGAATCCGAAACCGATCAAAAAAAGTTATATCGACATGACCATCGAACGTAAAGACAATGAGCTTTCATATTCCATATTCCAAAAGCCACACTACCCGTTCGTCCAAGGTACGCGATGACCCATCTGCTATTACATCGCGTTCCTGGCATCCCAGGCCAGGAGTAAAGTTAAAAGGACACAAAATAAACAAGGAATGTATCGGAAATTCAGTTGAAATATCACAAAAGCAGAGGGTAACACGAGATAAAATATCTCCGGCTCGTTACGGGCCAAAATGTAATCATAGATTCAAGTAAAAGGTGGGCGCCATCAACTGAATCCCTAACAAACCACATCCTTCCAGGTTAAGCCTTAAGTATGACAAAGGAAAGGATTGGGAAAACACATTATCATGAGATCACAACTTAAAATAAAATACAATTTATTTAAACTTGAGTGGTCAGACAGAAACAAAATAAATTCCTGCCTAGGAGTATGGTAGATTATAATAGTTATGATGTTAATGTCCTCTCAAATCGTACCATCTCCGCACTCCATCAAAGAAATATTACTATTCACGTGCAAAAAATAAGAAGATATAGTTCTCTTGCGCTCTCAGGGTCACCGTAGTACTATGTCTTTCGTCACTGACATGTTGTGATCCCTGAGACCTATCTTTGATTAATCTAACATCAGGCACGTGAATTCAAGTAGATATTAAACTTTCTATCACACAACAAATTTTATATCAACGCTAACATGTAAATAATCATTCATAAATGGCTTGAATGTCACTGTTCCAAATGTTGGAATAGATATAATCACTCTTAAGATTAACAATAAATTTGTACACGTTATTTACACCACTTCTAACAACAGCTCGGTTGTGAATCAAAATTCTGTTCTAATCATCTGTCATCATTCATCGGAAATTACTAATTGTTCATCACATCAGTTATCATTAAGTTATCTGTTCTATTCAAATCAAAATTATTAATTTCTTATCATCAGATCATTCAAATAATTATTATATTCATCATTTCATTAAATCATCTGCGGATCATCTCATCTAATTTCATTTCATCATCTCATTTAAATTTAATTCATACATTTAAATTATAATTCACAAACTTATTTACTTTTATTGTAAGTCATCAGCTTATTTAAATTCATTTAAATTCCATCAGCTTATTTAAGTTACTCAACTTATTTAAATTTATTATAATTTTATTTTAATTATCAGCTCTTTTAATTAATTATCATTTTATTCATAAGTTTATTTATTCAATTATTATTATTTTATTTATCAGGTCAGATTATTAATATGTTTAAACTTCAGATAATAATTCTATAAATTATTATGATTATTAGAGAATCTTGGATTATAAAACTTCCAGAAAATGTTTAAGATCGGTTACCGAACGTTGCCTTAAAAATCCACCAGTTCCAGGCTCGTTTCCTCCACTAAATCACGTTGGACCTCACCATCCAAAACTTTACCATTTAAATTCATTTAATCAAATTTCACATTTGAACATCAATATTATTTCACATAACACCACAATTATTCAGCGCACAGCATGAACTTCAGAAATATACTAGACTGGGTTCGACGTCCTCATGTCTGCATCAAAAACTCGCATTGATAGTATTATAAACCTCTTCTGGCAACCTCCCAAACTTTGGCCAAAATATGCCTTAACTCATCATATAGAATGATCCACAAAAATTATAACTGGCTTGAGACAGTTGATGAATATGACCAACAAGGACTGTAGTCAGTATAATCATGTACAGACAACTTCTCAAACAATAACAAAAATTACCAAAGTAATCGTACTCCAATCCAAGATTTGGTTTAATTCAGAGTACAAAATCTCTGTTAAGATCCTCAAAATTTACTTCAAAAAGAACACCCACGTGTTATATTAAATCATATTCATAATATCTGTAATAAATTTCTAATAAGAAATAACTCATCGTAAAAGATTCAACTACTTGAAATCCTTATCAAAGGTATAAACTCACTCACAAAATAGTATCAAACATTAAATATTAAATGACTCTACTCTCAAAAGAGTAATGCAACACACTATTGGATTGGCAATACAAGAATTACAAAATGTAACCCTGATGACATTTATTTCTAAATTACTGAACAAAGATCAACTAATATTTGACTGGTAAAATATTGTCTAATTCTCTTACCATCACAATTGCACTCGGATGATTAAATGGTATTCCTATAGCGACGGGTAAGGCGATCAAATACCACACTCATAGTTTCAAGTTAAAGGTCGGCGCCATCAACTGAATCCCTAACAAACCACATCCTTCCTGGTTAAACCTTAAGTATGACAAAGGAAAGGATTGGGAAAACACATCACCATGAGATCACAACTTAAAATAAAATAAAATTTATTTAAACTTGAGTGGTCAGACAGAAACAAAATAAATTCCTGCCTAGGAGTATGGTAGATTATAATAGTTATGATGTTAATGTCCTCTCAATTCGTACCATGTCTGCACTGCATCAAAGAAATATTATTATTCACGTGCAAAAAATAAAAAGATATAGTTGTCTTGTGCTCTCAGGGTCACCGTAGTACTATGTCTTTCGTCACTGACATTTTGTGATCCCTGAGACCTATATTTGATTAATCTAACATCAGGCACGTGAATTCAAGTAGATATTAAACTTTCTATCAGACAAGAAATGTTATATCAACGCTAACATGTAAAAAAATCATTCATAAATGGCTTGAATGTCACTGTTCCGAATGTTGGAATAGATATAATCACTCTTTGGATTAACAATGAATTTTTACACGTTATTTACACCACTTTTAACAACTACTCAGTTGTGAATCAAAATTCTGTTCTAATCATCTGTCATCATCCATCGAAAATTACTAATTGTTCATCACATCAGTTATCATTCAGTTATCTGTTCTATTCAAATCAAAATTATTAATTTCTTATCATCAGATCATTCAAATAATTATTATATTCATCATTTCATTAAATCATCCGCAGATTATCTCATGTAATTTCATTTCATCATCTCATTTAAATTTAATTCATCAATTTAAATTATAATTCACCAAAATTATTTACTTTTATTGTAAGTCATCAGCTTATTTTAATTCATTTAAATTCCATCAGCTTATTTAAGTTACTTCAACTTATTTAAATTCATTATAATTCTAGTTTAATTATCAGCTCTTTTAATTAATTGTCATTTTATTCGTCTATTCATCAGTTTATTTAATCAATTATTATTATATTTATCAGGACAGATTATTAATATGTTTAAACTTCAGATAATAATTCCTTAAATTATTATGATTATTAGAGAATCTTGGATTATAAAACTTCCACAAAAGGTTTAAGATCGGTTACCGAACGTTGCCTCAAAAATCCACCAGTTCCAGGCTATACCCTTAATATACTCAATCGCCATGCCATAAAATACGTTTCCTCCACTAAATCACGTTGGACCTCACCATCCAAAACTTTACCATTTAAATTCATTTAATCAAATTTCAGATATGAACATCATTATTATTTCACGTAACACCACAATTATTCAGCGCAGAGCATGAACTTCAGAAATATACTATACTGGGTTCGACGACCTCATGTCTGCTTCAAAAACTCGCATTGGAATATTATAAACCACTTCTGGCAACCACCCAAACTTTAGCCCAAAAATACCTTAACTCATCATATAGAATGATCCACAAAAATTATAACTGGCTTCAGACGGTTGGTGAATATGACCTACAAGAACTGTAGTCAGTATCATCACGTCCAGACAACTTCTCAAACAATAAGAAAAATTAACAATGTAATCGTAATCCAATCCAAGATTTGGTTTAATTCAGAGTACAAAATCTCTGTTAAGATCCTCAAAATGTACTTCGAAAAGAACACCCACGTGTTATATTAACCCATATTCATAATATCTGTTCATCGTCTGCCTGTAATACATTTCTAATAAGGAATAACTCGTCGT
The DNA here is from genome assembly GCA_946902985.2 of Meconema thalassinum. Taxonomy (NCBI): domain Eukaryota; kingdom Metazoa; phylum Arthropoda; class Insecta; order Orthoptera; family Tettigoniidae; genus Meconema; species Meconema thalassinum. Next base: position 154,101,020 of record OX336397.1, read on the forward strand.
AAAAGACTCCATTACTTGAAATCCTTATCAAAGATATAAACTCACTCACAAAAGAGTATCAAACATTAAATATTAAATGACTATACTCTTAAAAGAATAATGCAACACACTATTGGATTGGCAATACAAGAATTACAAAATGAAACCCTGCTGACATTTATTTCTAAATTACTGAACAAAGATCAACTAATAGCTGACTGGTAAAATATTGTCTAACTCTCTTACGATCACAATTGCACTCGGATGATAAAATGAGATTGCTATAGCGACGGGTAAGGCAACAAAACACCACACAGCTACTCAAGGTAACAGGCCCATTCTACGTAGACTAAGATGACAAATTCCTATAGCGACGGGTAAGGTGATCAAGCACCATACAGCTACTCAAGGTAACAGGCCCCGTCTACGTAGACTAAGATGATAAATTCCTATAGCGACAGGTAAGGCGATAAAACACCACTCAGCTACTCTAGGTAACAGGCCCCGTCTACGTAGACTAATGAGTGAGTGTACATGATTGGAATCAACAATATTCTACTCGTCTCATCAAAGCGATACTGATTCGATAGAGCGTATTAAATTCCACATCTCAAAAACAATCCAATAAAGGAAAAATCCCTACTGATAAATTCCACATACTCGCTAGTATGCAATACGCTGATAAAAATTTAACTACCCGACTGCAGATCTCGAGTTTCGAAATATTCGATAAAAATCAACATGATCAAAAACGCTATCACTTAAGAAAAATAAAGATCAAACTCCTGCTTAATAAAATCATTAAACAGCGAAAAGGTCGGATAAATGTGTCTGCCATCTCATATGGTAACACCATATTTTAGCAAACTCCTCAAAAAGAAGTAAGAAAATATTCAAGCCATGTCGTAAATAACACTCCTAAAGATATACTAGTGTGCCCAGTGTCATGTTAGAAAATCATATCAGTAATGTCATAGCACTTACAATACCTTCATATTCCAGATGTTAAATAATTCATTCCAATATCGGCGATAATTCAAGTGTACGCAACAGATTTCTCGAAAGATCGGCGAAATCATCGTATTTGCCACTGGAAATGCATTTTGCCCCATCCAAATGCACATCATAATGTAGTCATTCTCCTTAATAGGAATCGAATCCGTCATTTTGCGATGCCATTACGTCTTTTCATACGCCTAGCCCCACATGGTAGAACGAAGGATATCAATCACGGATATTGTCCAATAATCCCCGCAAATGTTCAATTCGAATGGGTACCCCATTCTATTCTCGGATGTGTTACGCCATGTTCGATGTAAAATCGTTAATTGACATTCGCTGATAACGTTCTTGTTCACTGCCAATGAATTGCATCGATGAATAAAATATAATTCCAGAATGTGTACATGTTCACTAGACACCCTGTATCTGTGTTCGATGTGTTATTTATTTCCATAAGTGTTCATGAACTAAAGTCATTTGATGCACATATCGCCGTTACATAAAGTGCATGAAATCCAAAGTCCCATTTTGCATACTGCAACAATGTGTAAGTTGCCCCATGGTCGCTTTAAATATGCTCCGTTGGAACACATCATTTGGTATGCCGTGATATCGGTAAAATAACTTTCAGTTCGTCTGATTATCCATTGAATGTGTATAAATTGTAAAAGCAATGAGTATAAGTCCAAATATGCAATGATTTCTTGTCACTGCGTGCTGCGATCACTCACCTCGCCAAACACGTGACTCGCCACCCCTCCGCAGAAGTGAGGGTAGCCCCTACTTTCGTTCTCTCTCTGACGTTAGACATTTTACCTGGGCCTATCTTCTGTTATCAAGCCGTAATACTCAATTAAGGAGTTATCCAACTTTTCTAATGTTGTTATTATTAATATTCCATATAATTCCTTTCTCTTCTGAGGTTAAATAGGACTTCATTTCCAATAAATTTTCGTAAATATCCAGTACTTCTCCCGTGATTCCGTGCGTTTGAGGGGTAGTGACTTATTTTTCCCTAGTCGCCTACGTCATTTCCCTCGACGTCACTGATGCGATCTCAGCGTAACCTTTTCTTCTTAGTAACTAAATCCAGCTACAGCAAGCGTAGCCAATAGCCTCGATTAGATATCGGGTACAACACTAACCTCGCATGCAATCGATAATCAAACCAATCACCCCCAGTACGCATAAATTAGCGGGGTTCAATTCAATGGTGCACAGGGCTTTAAACATACTCATGTCAAAAGACAATTATAATAAGGAAATTTGAATAATCAAGCAAATAGCAAAGCAAAACAATTTCCCGCCCATCAAAATAGATCAAATTGTAGCCAGACATAAGCCTAAAGTTAAAATGATTCCAAAGCCGGAGAATAATGAGAAAAAATTCGCGCATTTCAATTATGTGAATGCGAACACATATAAAATCACTAATCTGCTCAAAAAGCAAGGCATAACAATAGCATTCACAATGAATAACAAAACCAGTAAGCATCTGCAAAATAGTAATCTAAATAAACAAGATCTGTATTCAAAGTCAGGGGTATACTCTATTACGTGCCAAGACACAGGTTGTCAAGCTAATTACATCAGACAGAGCGGAAGAAGAGTGGATACACGTTACCATGAACATAGAAATGCGATAAAATACACGACACACTCAGCCGTATGCGAACACATTTGCGCCGCGGGACACAGTTTCACTAACATTGAAACCGACTTAAAAATAATTCATCACCAACCGACATAAATCACCTTGACATAAAGGAAGCAATCGAGATAAACCTAGCCCAAAAACACAATAATTTAAATGAACACACTTTCATGGAGAGCTCACCCCTCTTCACTCTACTAAAAAACACACCCCGTCGGAGAAAAGACAAAACATAGCGATACAGCCAAGCTAGATAAAAAGGGGGAAATAAGGGGATTATAATAGGAAAATGTTATTTGGATCAGGATGTACGATGTACCATTCCTTCAATAAACCTAGGCTGGTATTCACGGCAGTATTAAAGGTGTCGGGACATTCTCAGAGACCGGCAGCGCGTATATGCCTACTAGTTTATGCGTGGCGAGAATTGATTTCACGGTCTATAATAGTTGAAGACCGTCCTGAGTACAATAACATACGCCATCATGTCTATACTTGCCAACCCACTACAGGTACACCTGCACTTGGTACACACAACACATAAAAATTCGGGCTGGGGGAGGGGGGAGCAGCCCAGTGAGATAGCATAGAAGTTAATCGCTTGTTACCAGTGTCCATGTGAACTGCTTGCTGCTGGACTGCACAAGACCCCTAACCAGATAAGTAGCCTGTACAATACAGTACAATCAGAATTGACCATTCAAAACAACACATTGTCTACCCAAACAGACAAATACCGGAGTTCTATGACCACTTCTAGCATCTCACCAAACATCGTATAACAAATACCGAGGAGTTGCATTACCAATACTGCAACTAAATAATTGTACATATTGTAAATATTTTCACCCGTATTTTCAGACAGATTTTATAGCCTAAGTGTAATGGATCTATGATGATCGCTTGACGATCGAAACGGGTCATCCTAGAGTATTTATTAATCTCATGTAATTTGTTTCAGGATTAGGGTATAACCCAACTCATTTGGGTACATCCGTGTTGACCGACTGAAAAGCACCAATCTTTTGTTAACTAAGGCAACACTGAAAAATTACTTCAAACCCCATAACGACATTTTTAGGTAATGAAGATGCTGCATGTGCATGAGATATTCACCAATTTTACTCAAAATTTCACTGGATATTCAAAAATACATGTGTGGTAATATAACATTGCAATATCTCCGGTCACATTGAAAATTACAGACAAAAAAGAACAATGAAAAATTATCAGAATTTATTAAACAAGGTGGCACATCAAATGAAATTAATCTGACAACGTACATGTATAACTTTCCTGTAATGTCTCAATGTTATAATACTTAGAATAGTTTTATGTATATGTAATGAAAAAATCAAGTGTTTTACACAATTTCTACTGCGCATGGAGCATTTTGATCGCACGGTATATTATAATAATACAATTAGTAAAAAATATTCAATTACATTTCATCAGATTGTTTTCAAATTTGGTATGTGACTTAGAATTGTACCCTTGAGTACAAATAATATGCAAATCATAGTCCGCCAGCTCAATCAGACCTTTTCGAGGCATAGAATGTTCTCCCACTCTATGATTTACACACTCCGGATCAAGCTTAGGATACACTCCAAAAATAAACATCAAAATCAAAATCCAAAATATATTTTACAAACTCAAAATTAGGCAATACACATAAAACATAAAAACTGAAAAGTCATCTTCACACTTGTCCTAATAAGAACAAGGAATCACTACATAAATATCTTACAAAAACACTAGTTTACGGTTCCATTGAACCTGACCAAAAATGTCATCTAGGTTTCACTTCCATATATCAATTACATAAACTTCTCAAGCGAGCTCAAAAATGGCTCGGTGTTTACTTTTACATATAATTTTCATAATTAAACACACACTTATTACTCCTTAATTGAGTATTACTTATTACTGAGTTACAATTACAATGGTACTGACAATTACCATTTATTTGGGCTCTCATGATATTCAAATTTACCATCTCTCTCTTCAAAACTACCAAATTACACTTGTGGAGGGAGAACTCGTGTGTCTCGAGTTTTTGGAAACTACTGATTGAATCAAATCAAGATAATCTCCCCGTTATCCCAAATGTTTCCATTATAACTCGGGAACAATAGTACGGTCATGTAAAAATGAAGAAGGGATTTTTATGTTTGTCTCCATTGACAATTAAATCATTATGAAGCACGGATCTGAACTGTACAAGCAAGAATAATTAACATGATTGGATCTCTGTCCATCTACTGGGTCATCTTAAAACATTATTTATTTCTGTCTGCCACCGAGACCTACAATTCATACAAGACCTATCTCAACACGAGGGTCTGTTGAAGTGTCAAAGCACTCAGGCAATATTTACGACTTTGAAGGGGAGCGCTCGGCCTCCTCCCTTCTGGACGGTACATTCAACGAGCCTGCAGTCTTTAAAACTTGGGAAGGCAAAGCGATTAATTCATTTCAATACAATACTTTATGAGGTTCTTATAACCTATCCATCTCGCTCAGGCAAGAATATAATTATGGAGTTTTAGCATTGGCAGGTAAGATACTCAATAAAATCAACAATATATAAGGGGCCTTCGACGTCGCGGAACATGAGATCGTTCCTCGGCCAGCCTCTGGAACACATCCAAATTTGGAGGACTTAGGACCAACAGTAACAGGATCGATGGTATCAGACCAATCGTCCAACAATAGCGTCTTCTGGGTGACAATAATGCAAATCCCTGCGCTTATAATCTTCTTATTTTCTTTTCTTCTTCTTCTTATATATATATATATATATATATATATATATATAATGAATTGCTGTTCGTTAGTCTCGGTACATCTCGAGAACGGCTGGACCAATTTGGCTAATTTTGGTCTTGAATTATTTGTGGAAGTCCAGAGAAGGTTTAAAAGGTGAATAAATATGAAAGTTGTAGCGCACGAGTAGATTCAACAAATGAGTAACGACGCGCCTATCGTTTTAAAAAAAATGCCATATGCGTTCATATACCATTCATGCGATTGCAATGAAATTTGGAGAAATGCTGTTTCCACTACCGCAAAGATTTCTGATTTAGTAAATCAATTTTACAATTGGTAGCGCACGAGTATATTCTTTTAAAGAGTGACAGCACAGGAATCGTTTCAATCAAGTCTCGTATGCGTTCATATACCATTCATTTCATCGCGATGAAACTTTGGTGAGCTGTTGAGCACGCTCCCATGATTTTTTTTGAGATAGTAAATCAATTTTACAATAGTTTAGAGGTGGTTAACGGAAAAGAAAAAATATTGGGAATCCAAAAGCACTTCTACAAACAAAGTTACAACGCCAGCTGTACCCGATTTGACTAATTTTGGTCTTGAATTATTTGTGGAAGGCCATAGAAGGTTTAAAAGGTGAATAAATCTGAAAGTTGTTAACTATCTTTCAGATTATTTTTATGTAGATTGATAAATCTTAAGATTTGTCACAAATTTAATTTCTGAATTCAACCATAATATTTGACATTTGACAATCAACTATATGTAGATTGATAAATCTTAAGTTTCGTCACAAATTAAATTTCTGAACGCAACCATAATATTTGACATTTGGCAATCAACTAGAACTTTCTTTACTTCGGTGATCCTTTGTGATTGTGACATTTCAAGTTATGTGCTCTTTTTTTTTGTTGATCTTTTGTGTTAGTGACACTTTACTGCCAAGTGCGCGAGAACTTTTCTCACTTTGATTAATTACAATTTACGATGCCGAGGAGATGCGTAGGTCGTCGCAGTCAATCAAATGTGCGAAGAGCTACCTCACGTGCTAACTGCACTGATGACCAGAGAGAGACCAAGAAAATAGTCGTATTGCTATGTCAGAATTGCGTTCTTTAGTGAGTGACAATGAAGTAGATAGGCTTAGAATGCAACAAGTTCGTGCACATCAAACACAACAAAAGCGAGCACGATATAATGAAATTGAGCGATTCCGCAGACTCAGTGCTCCTGTGATTCTGGAACGAGCTGCATTCCACTATGATCCGACAATAGATTATTGTGCCGACAAATCGGTAACAATTGGGGAAATGACAATAATTTGTAAATATTGTAAGGCGTTAAAATACAGTTGTGAATCTACTGGATTATGTTGTGCTGGAGGCGAAGTAAAATCGCCACAATTGGTCCCACCACCAGATCCTTTACGCTCTATAGTTTCTGGGATTGGAAATGATTCGAAGTACTTCTTGGCCAGCATTCAGAAATATAACAGCTGTTTCCAGATGACATCGTTTGGCGCTACACATATTATGCAGGACAATTTCATGCCCACTTTCAAGGTATTATGCCATATTTTTTTTTATAATATTCAAGTTTGTATTAATATATATATCGGAAATAATTATTGGACAAATCTTTAAAAATTACAGATACAAGGACAAATTTATCACTTACTGAGGGCGCAGATGCAGATCATCAATTTTTACAAATTTATTTTATGGGCAATTCAGATGGGGAAGTTGATAAGCGTTGTGCTCACAATCCAACAGTGAAGAGAACCATTGTCCAAGAATTACAAATGTTTCTTCATCAGAACAACGATTTAGTAAACATGTTCAAAATATCATTGGATCGGATGCCATCTGACAGCCATAATATTGTCATTCGAGCTGACTAAACACCTACTGGTGAACACACAAGGAGGTTTAATTCACCTACCATTGAAGAAGTGGCTGTTGTCATTGTGGGAGAAAATTTACAATCTAGAGATAGTGTGCTTCATCGTCGGAATAATGATTTAAAACGTGTATCTGAAACACACAGGACTTATGATGCGTTACAATATTCTTTGATCTTCTGGCAGGGGGAAGATGGATACTATTTTAAAATCAAAATGGTAAATCAAGTAACAGGTAACTAGATAAAACAAGATTAAAAATTTGTCATTTTTGATTGCAGGTGCTGAAACCAACAAAAAAGTTAGTGCTATGAATTTCTATTCATACAGACTCATGATCCGTGAAGGTGAAGTAAATCATATTTTGATGTGTCGACGACTTTTTTATCAGTTTGCCGTAACTGAACTATTGACATACATCCGTTTGAACCAACGACAGCTTCGATCAGAGGAATACATTCATCTCCGCGATGCTATAAATGCCGATGGCAATGTGAATAATTTGGGAAGAATGACAATTTTGCCTGCTACTTACATAGGAAGCCCGCGCCACATGCACGAATATGCTCAGGATGCTATGACATATGCTAGGCATTATAGCCGCCCAGGCTTATTTGTTACATTCACCTGTAACCCACAATGGTCCGAAATCAAGAGGGAATTCCTACATAGCCAAACACCAGTTGATAGACATGACATCACTGCCAGAGTTAAAAAAAAAAAAAAAAACTCTCATGAATTTCTTCATAAAGCATCGCGTGTATGGCCAAGTCCGTTGTTGGATGTACTCTGTAGAATGGCAAAAGCGTGGTCTGCCACATGCACACATTTTAGTCTGGTTAGTGGACAAAATAAGTCCAGATGAGATTGATTCCATAACTTCAGCTGAATTTCCTGATGAAACAGTTGACCGAAAATTGCATGTAGTAGTTACCAAGCACATGATACATGGACCTTGCGGAGTTTTGAACTACAATTCACCCTGTATGGTCGACGGCAAGTGTTCCAAGCGATACCCAAGAGACCTGATTGCTGAAACCATAACGGGAAATGATGGATATCCATCGTATCGTCGGCGATCAGTTGCGGACAATGGGCGATCGGTAGTTGTGAAGGTAAGAGGACAAAATGTTGATGTAGACAATCGTTGGATTGTTCCATACTCGCCAATATTGTCCAACGCTCTTGAGACTCACATCAATGTGGAATATTGTAACTCAGTGAAGTCGATAAAGTACATATGTAAATATGTTAACCGTCTTCGCTGTAACCAATGCAAATGATGAAGTATCACAGTACCAGATGGGTCGCTATGTAAGTAGCTACGAAGCAATTTGGTGTATCTTTTCATTTTCGATCCATGAAAGACAGTAGTCCATTTGGTAGTCCATTTAGAAATTGGTCAACGAGTTGATTTTAATGAATCGAACGCGGCAGACAGAGTGGCACGTCACCGTCAACAACATTAACAAGTTTCTTCACAGTCTGTCAAACTGATGTATGCTGACATGCCACGCTATTACACATGGAATGCATCATCGAAATCGTTTCAGCGTCGAAAACAACGAACACCAGTTGAAGGACATCCAAATGTATTTGATTCAGACGCTCTGGGTCGTGGGTAGATTATAGGCTAGGGAATAACCCACCCACCAAGGGAAGATGATTAAGAGAAGGAAGTAGATTTGGGATTGGAAAAGAAGGATAGAAGAAATAACACAAAGCAAGGCGAACTTGAATTGCCATTTTGTGCGGGAAGAAAGAAAAACCATTTAAACAACTTACAGGGGTAGCGCAGTTGTTCACGATAAGACATCGTTTCGACAAGTGGTTTTCAAAAATATTGAGATTTGAAACATAAGCGTTCTCTTTTTCAGAAATGGGATTTATGTCAGCTGTGACGAAATGACATTGCGTTTTGGTTTGAACACTGGGATGTTGGATTTCACCAGTAATAACCCAACCAAAATCGGTGTCTCTAGCGACCACGGTTGAAGATAACTTGCGTGTTTGTTTGCGAATGCAATTCCAAAAAACATTGGCACTGAAAAGCACATCAATGGGACCTTGAGCATTAAACTGAGGATCGGCTAACCTTAAGTGCGAAGGAATCTTTAATCCGGAGGTATTGATAGAGTGACTTGGAGTGTCCTTGCCAATACTGGTAAGAATGAGACAGTTTAAATTAAGATTGGTGTTTCTTTGGCAAACGTCTCTGATTTTCAATTTTGAAGACTGCAAAACTTGAGTTTTCAAATTGTCAATGCCGGTCACATTGATAGAAGTAGGCGATGACGAAAGACCTAGTTTTTTAATCAACGATTGCGAAACAAAGTTGTGCGTTGAAGCGGAATCGAGAAGACCACGGGTTTTGAACCAATTTCCAAATCTATCTTGGATTTCAAATTGTACAGTGGTCAACAGGGTTTGCGCACTGTGAAAAGTTTCGGCGTGGGAAATGCAGGAAGAAGCATTAGTTTGTTCGGAGCTGCTCTGCATGGAGCTTAAAGAGGCGGGTGCTGATGACCTCGATTTATCGTGAACGTGCAATAAAGAATGATGCGGTTTTTTGCAATGAAAACAGAGATTTGATGACGTACAGTTCGAAGAAGAATGCTTAGGTGATAAGCAGTTGAAACAATGTTTGCTATTCAAGACAAACTTTCTTCGATCTTCGACAGACAATTCTTTAAAGGATTTGCACAAATACAAGGTGTGAAGCTTTTTACAGAGCGTGCATTTTAACGATTTGTTAAGCGGCCTGATATCTTCTCTTGAATGATTGAAAGAAGAACGGGTTTGTTTGTTTTCGACAAATGGGGGCTGATGTCCCTTTGAAGAAGCAAGTTTTTTTTTCAAAAATTTGACACTGAGGATTCGTTTCGACTTTTTCGCACTGAAATGCGAGTGCTGTAAGGAATTGACATCGACTGTTGAGAAACGAGATAAGGTGTTCGAACGAATGTTCCTTGTTGCAGGCGAGTTCGATCTCCCAGGCCTTCAGTGTCGAAAAATCGAATCTTGATGTAGCTAGGTGAATGAGTATGGTGTCCCATGTTTGGACAGGCTGTTTTAGCTGGTATAACGCTCTGACATTTAACTGCATAGAATCTAAGAGGTCTCTTAAAGATGTGACGTCATTAGGTTTGACGGCAGGTAAGTTGAAGAGACAACGGATATGACGAGCTACACTCAAACGTAAATTGCCATATCTCTCTTTAAGGAGATTAAAGGCGATGTGGTAGTTGTCTGCGCTTAAAGGCAGTGACTCCACCAAGGCCAAGGCCTCAGATTCCAAAGACGTACGGAGGAAATAAAATTTATGTATGTCTGGGATCTCGATATTTTCATGAATTAAAGAGCAGTAAAGTTCGTAAAAAGAATACCATTCACCTTCCTTGCCTGAGAAGTGCGGTAGGCTTATCTTGGGAAGTAACGGTTTCGGTTTGTTCTTGTGAACTGAAGCGGGTGCTAACTGGGCCGGATTGATGACCCTAGTGTCCGGTTCTGAGATATTGCGGATCAGTTGGTGGGCCTTTGCAATTCCTTCAAAGTACAAGGGTTCAACCTCGTCCCGATCCGATTGCAGTTCTGGACAAGCGGATTCGATCTCGGTTTGAATTTGGTCATAATAATCATAAGACCGTTCGTACAACTTAAGACGATGTGTTAAGATATCTAAATCACACTCGGCGGGATCTAATTTGTTGATAAAATTTCGGAATCTAGTGAGTTGCCCTTTATAAGAAGAACGTCTAGCAATGAGAGTTTCATCTTTTTCAGTAGGAGCCATGATAAAAAGATTAAATTGAAATACAACTCACGAAACTGTAGAACCTTGGAGATGCTGTCAAGCTGGCAGCAGCAAATGGGTATAAAGAACAGGACACGCCAAAGGAGACAGGAGCGGCCTCTTTCCCGTTCACAGGCTTTGCATGACGTAGATATAGCTGAAAGATCCAAAGGAGATATTAAAAATTTGCAAAGTATTGTCAAATGACACTTGACAAACAATAGAAATAAAAGATGGACTCTCCCGGGTTTCGGCACCAAATTTTGGGTAGATTATAGGCTAGGGAATGACCCACCCACCAAGGGAAGATGATTAAGAGAAGGAAGTAGATTTGGGATTGGAAAAGAAGGATAGAAGAATAGGAGGAGAGTCCCACAAAAGTTATTAATTTGACTTTTAATCCATCTAGAAGCGGTTGCCACCGCAAATATGTGCTCGGATACCTAAAGTGGGTACGAGCTTGGTCGAAGCTGACGGGAACCGCAGCTAAGGCTTGGGCAGTTTGCCAGAGAGAGGCTTTAGTGTGTTTCCTTCCAAGCACGAATGAAAGTACTATAGGGAAGGGTGATGGTCTGGCCAGACAGATAGTAAACGATTTATTGTATATGAACGAGGGCATAAACCTAGGAAGAGCTAGGAAAGCCAGGATCCTGCCTAACTATAGTATCAGAGAAATGATGAATCCAAAAACAAATATTTAATTTATTTAACAATGCAGGAAGTTTGAGGAAATTAACAATTATGCAATATAAGTTTAATAAACATAGTTCATTTGAACTTTTTAACAAATGGGGTCGCAGACCTCTTAACATCAAACAGTTGCTCCAGGCAATTGACAATTTTTAAGGTTTTTTAAACCGTGTATAAAAATCTTGGTAAGATTTCATAAATAGGCAAAATGGAATAATTAAAGTTTTAACATTTACAGGAGTACAGGCAGTGTACTATACGAAACCTCCGAAAGAACATTCTAACGAGAATAACAACTTCGAAGATAACAAACTGTAAAACATAAAGAACAAAAAGGAAGTTCCTACAACTTCTTGTATTTAAACAGAATTACTTTGTGAGATTTATACAAAGAGAGCAGGTCACTTACTGTGAACCTGAAGAGTTAATCAAAAGGAAGGTTCTAGACCTCTTATACTTTGAATAAGACTCGCAAGTTAAATGAGGCAGTTTTCATTTAGCGAGACCAAAAAATAACTCACTCAAGAGTTGAGAGAATTGGTTTCCCTGCTTTTGAAGGGAGGAACAATGTAAGTTTGAAACGTGTGCTGGACACGTATCACAAAGATTATACAGAGATACTTAATGATAAACCAACAAAAATGGAAGGGCACTTCTTGGAATGACACCTTATTGGAACAGACCTAGATTAAAAGTTTATTGCAGATTGTTAGTGAGAGGTTTAGGAAAGAGAAATGGGAATTAAGGAAACTGTTCATGGCCTTATTTGAATATAAGCGGACGATCGCGACGCGGTAGAAAAGTTGAGCAAGCACTGGTTTTCACTATAGTTCATTGAAACATATGAAATGTTCACTGTGGAGACACAAAGTTTGTGGAAAAGAAAGTTATTGCAATTATAGGAAGAACTGATTGCACTATATAGGTGAGAGTCTATTTCTTGAAACAGTTGTAATTTACAATTAAATGCGCCATAGAATGTTCCAGCGGTGGGCGAAAATTCACTATTGTAGTAATTTAGTTTTAAACAGAATTCTCCCAAGTACGTGAGAAATACATGACGGCAGGACTCGTAGATTGAGTACCGAATCTGGAAAGTTCCAGAACAATCTTAATAGTAAAATGGGGCTAATGTAAATCCAGCGGAGGAACTTGCTTTGTAAATTACAGACAGTGGGTATTAGATAATATCCCACGTAGTGAGAAGATTTCTCATTTGGCAAGCATAAGAAATGCTGCTTTCACTAAGATTAGCTTGATTAAACAAAAGCTCAACATGGAAAATCCCGCGGAGGATGATTTTGCCCCAAAATAAGTAATTTCACACTGCCTATAAAAGATAGTTAAAAGCATGTGGTGGGTAAAATCATGAAGATGAAGTTAAAACTTGAAGCAGGTACTTATCTTTGTTGCATGGCGAAGGTGAAGTTCCCTTAACCGATACTTAATGCGCCAACATGGCGTAGAACGTAGAGAGTGTCTCTTGGTCAGAGGAGACCGGCTCTAGTTGAGCCCTGACTGATCAAGTCAACTGCCGACTGAGAAGTGAGAGCAGCTCAACGGAGCACGGAGAGACCACGGAAGGGGAAAAGAGTGGGGGGTAGGAGACAAAAGGTATACATATAAGCATTGCCAACTTCAACACAACAAAATAATCTTCTTTTGCTGAGCTGGTCTTCAAAGAGTTGACAACAGTATCTGGTAGCCAAATGGATATGGAATTCCTCTTGCGCGAGGAAGAGTTGAAGAGCTTCAGAGATTTGTTGTTATATGACGCGGGGTGGGTCACAGAATATATATCTGGAACAGACTCACACAAAATATAAGAGACCTGAACCCCTAAGAGAGAACAGAAGATCACTGTTGGTGTCTGACAAAGAGGAAGGAAAGAACATGCAAAAACATTCAAAATTATAATCTCAGGTACCGTGTATTCCAAGAATGCACCAGGTCGCATCTACACAGTACATCAAAATAACGATGAATGTTATTATTTGCGGTTGTTGTTGGTGAATGTTCGTGGTCCTACATCATTTAAACAACTGAGAACATTATTAATGGACAGCTGTGTGCCACTTACCTTGAGGCATGTCAACTATTACATTTACTCGAGAACGATTCGCACTGGGATGATATGCTCAAGGATTCCGTAATATCTTCATCGCCGCATCAAATTCGTACATTGTTTGCGATTATCATATCGACATATTTACCCTCGAATCCAAACGATTTGTGGGTTAAGTATAGAGATGACATGTCTGAGGATGTTTTGCATCGTGTGCGCCGTCAAACTTTGAATCCTACACTACAAATGACTGCAGAAATTTACAATGAGACATTGATCATGATAGAAGATATGTGTTTATTGAAGGCAAATAAAGTATTGTCGTGTTTGGGAATGACAGCACCCAATCGTCGTATGCACGATGCATTAAACCACGAGTTGCAAAGAGAAAAACAGTACGACATTGAAGCATTGGCCGAAACAGTTCGTACAAATGTTCCACAATTAAACCAACAACAAAGAATTGCGTACGACACTTTGATAGAAGTTGTGAACAGTGGATCTGGTGGAATTTATTTCCTTGATGCTCCCGGAGGAACCGGAAAAACGTTCTTAATTTCATTGCTTTTGGCGAGGATCATATCGCGAAATGATGTAGCTCTAGCGTTGGCTTCATCTGGAATAGCTGCGACTCTACTAGAAGGCGGGCGAACTGCAACTTCTGCATTGAAATTACCATTAAACATCCAAATCAACGAAACACCAATTTGCAACATCGCCAAAAATAGCGCAATGGCCAAGATCCAACAGGTATGCAAATTTATTGTTTGGGATGAAAGCTCAATGGCCCATAAGAGGCCACTGGAGGCACTTAACAGAACGTTGAATGATCTTCGTGACAACCGAAATATTGTTGGTGGGGCCATGATTTTGTTGTCAGGTGATTTTCGTCAGACTCTTCCAGTTATTCCCCGATCAACTGTTGCTGATGAACTAAACGCATGCCTAAAATCATCTAATTTGTGGCAGTACGTAAAGACACTCCAATTAACAACTAACATGCGAGTATTTTTGCAACAAGATGAAACTGCAAATGTGTTTGCGAAGCAGTTGTTAGACATTGGAAATTATAAAGTCGCAGTGGACACCTCGACCGGATTCATCCCATTACCCACAGATTTCTGTCACATCACAGACTCAAAGAGGAGCTTATTCAGCGTGTTTTCCCAGATATAGCGCAACAGTTCAATAACCATAATTGGCTGGGTGAACGAGCAATATTGGCGGCGAAAAATAAAGATGTCGAAGATCTCAATGCGACCATTCAGAATTTTCCTCCGGGACAGTCGGTTTCCTTCAAATCAGTTGACACCGTTATGAACCAGGATGACGTAGTCAACTATCCCACGGAGTTTTTAAATTCACTGGAATAGCCTGGATTACCACCTCACAATTTACAGTTAAAAGTAGGATCAGTTGTCATCATGTTGCGTAACATTAACCAACCTCGACTGTGCAATGGAACATGACTGGCTGTGAAAAAGGTGATGATTAACGTCATTGAGGCAACAATCTTAAAAGGAAAATACAAAGGAGGGGATGTCTTAATCCCGCGTATACCGATGATTCCAACGGATTTGCCATTCGATTTTAAACGTTTACAATTTGCAGAACATCTGGCCTTTGCGATGACCATAAATAAAACGCAAGGCCTGTTTAGCGCATGGACAATTAAACGCCGCGTGTTCGCGCGGCGGAAAACGATCATCTTTGTTTATTTACACACCACAAAACAAAACAAATAGTTTATCAGAAAACTTTAAATTGATTAACAGACTGTATCATAACTGTGTGTGTCTGTCAATATCAAATTGAAACCTTATAAATAGCCAGTATTTCAGGAAAACTCTGTTTTGTAAGTAAGCAACATCATGTGTAATTAATCGAAAATAATAAGAAAACTTCATTCATACCCAGCAATTTTTATTATTTATGGATTACTTTTGTTTGTTTTAAGTTTATTTTATACAAAAGTTTAGGTCTTTTATTTATCGATTGAGGCAGTACGAAGTCTGCCGGGTCGGCTAGTTCAATATAAATTAGCACCCATTCGAAGTTTGCACACAGCAATACACACAAATAAGCAATTTCCGCGTCCAACTATTCCCCATAATTACTTTGCCTAGCATATTTTCACTGCGTTACTAGCGTGATTACTACAATACATGCTCACCAAGGCGCTTAGTTACTTCAATATTGCCAAGTTGCCTTCCGAAGCAAGATTATTTAATTCACATCACATATTGATCTTCGTCCCAAAATATAGCGTTTGCCTTTAATAAACAATTCTGACTTTATATTTAAGAACTCTAAATAGTTCAATAATCCTTTTATCATTATTAAAAAGAGCTCTAAGGCTTCCATCATTATCATATGAAAATTAATTAAACAATTAATTTTTGAAGTTATTATTATTATTTTCATGCTTGTATAAATCATTACTTTATTCTGTCATTTACTAGTATTCCACTAAATACTTTTCACTGAATGTTAGTTAACACATTTAATTAGTTACATTTATCATCAAATTATTTGTTCAGATCGCGCAATACATCGTTAAACACTGTTTCAAATTTGAGAATTATATCTCCACATTAATTGTTACACGAGCTCTCCCGAACACCACATATAATAAAATTTGGTACTCGCATGATTGCTCAGATCAGCGACCTGGTCTCCGATGACGGTACATTTTGCCCGTGTTTACACCATATTAACACCCATATTCACGCTCGTAAACTTTTCTTCCAATTTACACAAATTACATACACTGGTTATCTTAATTTTAAGAAATGCACTCATGGTATTTATTGCCATTTAAAAATCACTAAAAATTATTACTACACTTACATTTTTACAAAGATTATATTACACATAGAAATTTCACTTTTCGGCACTTATATTTGCCTTACATACGTGATCTCTTTCCTTTTCCGCCTCCAAGGAGTGCAAGTATTTACGTCGAATTCCTACACCTACTCGGGGTAATTGAAAGTCTCGATCGCTCTTTCCCTCTACTGGAACGGCTGATTCTCCTATTCGGGCTATTTCAACTATCGGCACTCTTACAGTTTCAGCACGATGTTGTATCTCGTTCAATGCGTAAATGTTCGTCTAGTAAATGGTTATAACTGACGTTCACTCCTAGATTCGCGGCGTCCGCTACTACTGCGATCTAGTATTTGCTTCTCTTATGGTTCTCGTCTGGACTTCTATTTCTGACGAATATAGTCTTTGCTTGTGGAATTTATTCCAAAGTCATGCTGCGTTTTACTTGGCAAATGATGCCTCGAATGTAGATTCCTAAAAAGCTATCGTCACTTGCTCTAATCTCCTCAGTTCAGGAAAATTAGGCGTTTATCCTACGTTTACCCTAATTCGGTTAGTTACCGTAGTGGATTAAAAAATGTAGAGTTCACTACTCTATCGTTGTCTCGTGTTATTTTGAGATTTTGCAATGCTTCTTCTTCACTGATTTTATAAGGCTTAAGTGCCTTCTCCGGCTAATAGTATTTAAGGCCAAAATATACTACCTTGCCTAGGTCTGTAGACTAATTTATTAAGTTCGAGGCTTGACAGTAATTTTCCTTCTGACAAGGATTACGGCGCTTCAATTGCACGGCGACACTGTTGAATAATTACTGGAACAGCAACTCCCGTCAGGAGTGCTATACGTCGGCAACACAGTAACGTCCCACGGACTGATGAAGACTGCATGAATTTCCTGGTGCTCACAGGGTTTATATTTGATTCTGATACAAAAAGATCAGTTCCGCTTCTTCTCCAGATCTATCTTCTAAAGTAATCGTCGCACGATTATAAAAAAATACCTCCTGAATGCTCACAACTTATATGTCCAAAATATATCAACATGTCTAAAAACCGATCGTAGGAACATAATAATATTAATTAAAATGAGCTCCTGAATTGCATAGGTGGTACCTTCGTTTTTTCCACCACCACAAACTCCTGGCTTGGTGAATTCCCAATTGCGTAGTGCTGACATGACATTTCTATACGATGCAGTTGTTATCAACTTTTCTTGCTCTCAAAATTCTATCTTCCAGGATAAACAACATTGGCGAAGTGATTCCTTCAGATTATTGCACGATACTAGCTAATTTCAATTATTTCTCCATTTTCTTGGCCAAACCTCCTCTACAGCGTTGGCATTTTATCGTTGACTAAGGGGTTTATCACAGGATCTTCTCTCCTTGTCTTGCGTGGAATATTCCGCTGGTCTATTTTATCCGATGCGTAACACGCCGCTCGCTGTGCTTGCAGATGATCTCATATCCAGCTGCCAGCTCTGTCTCCAAGTTGCATCACCCTTCCATGTTTCATATACAGGCGAGTGCCATCTTAACCCTTCAGCAACCTTAAAAACACTTCTAAAATCTGTAATATTTCCTCTTTTCCTGAAGTAAAAGAGTATGGGTTCGGTACCTGTGCCAATCCCCATGGGCACAGATCTCTTCTTCTTAGATAAATAAATTTTCGAAGCATGAGGAAATTTATTTAAATTATTTTCCAAAGAAAATTTCATTCAATCTCAATATCGAATCCATCACATCATATCACAGTATCTTGTGGTTTCATTCTTACATAGAATCCCACGATGATTCGGGTTTTCTAGTTTGAAATCATATCCGGTAATTGCGTTGGACGGGAAGGCTCTGTCTCTACCCGTTCTTCTTTCAATTTCTTTCTGCTGTAATCGTCCTCGGAATTCCTTAATTCCTTGCGAGTGTGGTCTAACCCTACCCGTTTCCTCATTTCCTCATTCTTTTTCCTTAACATCCAATTCTCTTATTCAATTAGCTCAGTAATCTCTCTTAATTCATAGTATGTTTCTTCGAGCTCACATTCATAACTGAATGGCTTCCATTTACTTTCACGATTCTGATCGTGTTCAATTTTACTTCTATTGGTCATCAGAGTGGTTTCATCATCGTTACATTCCGTTTCCATAACCAGGGCTTGTTCATTTGCTTCATCGAAGTCTTCGAGAGGATAATATATTTTCAGGTGGGCCGAATTCATTGCTACTTCGTGATTCGTCTCACAATGCCGAATCCTATAGGCGTTATTTCTTAGATCCGTTACAATTCTATACGGTCCGTGGTACATTTTATGGAATTTCTTGTACACGCGGTTCCCTGGATCAGAAATGGCTGGTCTTTTCACTAACACCATTTCTCCAATCAATAGTGGTCGATGATATCTCTTGTGCCTATTTCTTCGTTGCCTCCTATCGGCTTGAGCTTGCAAATGCTCGAAATCTCTTCTAATTCGGACTTCTCTTCCAGGCTGAGCATCTGTTGGTCTGGGTATGACTTGACTCCATGGTCTTTCAGGCTGTTCATTTCGATGCAAGGTTATGGGTATCTCTCCAGTGGCATCGTGTATTGTATTGTTAATGCAAAATTCAATAATATCGAGGATGTCGATCCACTTCCAATTTTCCTCGGCTCAGTATATCCTACAATACTTGGCCATTTCCTTCAAAACTCTCTCAATGGGATTCGCTTCAGGATGGCGAATACTTGACATTATTTGGCGTAATCTAAGCCCATCTAATTCCTGTCTAAATTCCACACTTGTAAAGCAACTACCGTGATCCGATAAAAGATTCTCTGGTTCACCCAGAATAGGTATCACTTTTTCTTTTAGCCGCTTTAATACT
The DNA here is from genome assembly GCA_946902985.2 of Meconema thalassinum. Lineage (NCBI taxonomy): Eukaryota > Metazoa > Arthropoda > Insecta > Orthoptera > Tettigoniidae > Meconema > Meconema thalassinum. The sequence continues at coordinate 154,120,564 of OX336397.1, forward strand.
TGTTTGGTACTAGTCTTCTGTATGGGAGAAAGAACAACCATCTTCGTGAAGACATCCATAGCCACCATGATGTGATGGTTTCCCCTCCTAGCCTTTGGCAACGGTCCAAAATTGTCAATCGAAATGATCTGACCTGGCCTTTCGGGTAACAGTGGTATCGGCTTTTGCCTCATCAACGCATTTGGTTTGATTCTTTGACATGTGTCACATGTTTTCAACGTATCCCGTACAGTCTCTCCCAGTCACGGCCATACAAATGCTTCTTTCAGCATCGAGACTGTTTTGTCGACTCACATGTGTCCAAAGGATCTATGGGCTAACCATACCGTTTTCCTCTGCAAGATGGCAGGTACAACGATTCTCAATCGAGCATAGTCAGAGTCCGCAAACTTGTGTAGCAATCCATTGAAAAAACTGTAATCTCTAGCTATCTTGTTAGCTTCAATATATGCTGGGGTTCCTCTAATTAATTTTCCTTCAAGGTAGGATATAAGCATGTTCATCCAGGGGTCTTCGCGTTGCCGTTGACCAATGCTTCTAAGTTCATTCAAATTACGCTGATCTCTATCTTCTAAATCTATAGCCATTACTTCGTCTTCTGTGGACTCTGGCTGTCTACTTAAGTAGTCTGGAACAACGTTTTCTTTTCCTGGGCAATGTTCTATGTTGACATCGAACTGCTGGATATATAAAGCCCAACGCATCAACCTTTGTCTTGAAAAATCTGTCTTCATCAAAAAGGTTAAGGCTTTATGGGCTGTCCTGACCGTAACTGGAAACCCATATTCAATCTTCCGCCAATATTGCAGAGAATGCAATATCGCTAACAGCTCGATTTCGCTGATTGTATAGTTTTTCTCGTGTGGTTTCAGTCTTCGGCAGGAGAAAGCTAGATAATTCTTCCTATCAGGGTTTTCCGGGTCCTTCTGATACAGCATCGCTCCTATTCCCACTTGGGATGCATCCGCCTGAATGATGAATCTCTGATTAAAATCAGAATATCCTAGCTTCACGTAATTTAAGAGCATTTCCTTGGCCTCTATAAATGCTTTTTCGGCTTCCTCCGTCCACTTCCATTTGCCATCCTTCTTCAGAAGGTCCTGCAATGATGCAACAGTTCTAGTGTATGACGGGAAATGTCCTGAGAACAATCTAATTAATTCCAATAACTGGCGAACATTCTTCCCTTTCAAAGGTCTAGGAAAATTTCTTATCGATTCCAGTATGCACGGATTTGGTTTGACACAATCCTTGTCTAACACGTGTCCCAAAAACGTGACTTGTCCTTGACAAAAGTTCAATTTTTTCAAGTTGATCAGGAAGTTGGTCCTTCTCAAATCTTCAAGTAATTTCGTTAAGTTCTTCATGTGTTCCTCTACATTTTCCGAGGTAAGCAATATGTCATCCACATACCGGATAGTACAATCCTTTGTTTCCTCTGACAGGTTGCGATCAAGTGCTCATATCAGTGCTGATCCCGCTGTCTTCAAGCCAAATGGACATCTTTTGAACCAAGAAGTTTGTTGATTGAACTGAAATCCAGTTAAAAGACTGGGTTTCTCTTCAAGTCCGAGATGATGATACGAAGAAGTCATGTCAATATTTGTAAAAATTGTCTTTCCCTTGAATTTTCTCAGTATCTCTTCGATGGGTGGTGCCCAATCATTTTCTGGTATAACCTTGGCATTCAAATATCTGGCATCTAAACACACCCTTACTGAGCCATCCAGTTTACTCACTATGACTAATGGACTGACATAAGGTGTTGCCATCTTATCTATAACACCTGCATCCCTCATCTCCTGCAGAGTTTTCTTTGAGAGTGATGCTTTTCTGCAACCGGGTATGGTTTCTGTCTGAACGGTGCCCAATCTTTGACCTGAAATGCGTATTTGAAATTCTGAATCTTTCCTCGTCTAGAATCAAATACGTCTCTATATTTCAAAAATAATTCCTTTAATGCATCTCTATCCTCCAGCGTAATTTTAGCTTCTTCTATTTTTCCCAACAGGTTGGCTTCGAACTCGGTTTCCATTCCATCCTCAATTTCTGTATTCAAGACTTCAAGTGCCTCTTCTGTGGCTCTATATCCTTCGTCGGTTACTTCTCCTACATGCCACACCTGTTCATCTAACTTTGCATCCTGCTCATGTAGTCTACTATTATGTCCATTCACATCTTCTTTTTGTATTCTAATGCAATTTCGCGCTAGGTCTATTATGACCTTGTTCTCACGGATAAAGCCAATACCCAATATAATATTGTATGGTAATTGTCTCACCAGCAAAAAGCATTGTGAAATTTCAGTACCTCCAATGATCATGTCAATGTAAATCTGAAATTTACATGTTAGGAATTTCTCTGGAATAATTCCCTTTATTTTGACACTAGAAGTGGGGATTTTCAAAACACGGCCTCTGGTTTCCAATTCATTCAATAGGCTCTGTGTTATTAAACTTATAGTTGATCCCGTTTCTATTAATGCTCTGACCAGCAACCCTTCTATCCTTAGCATTATGATAGGTAGCTCCCTTCTTGTAGGTTGAATCCCTTCAGCCTCTTCATTTATCAATTCATCTGGTCTGGCTATCCAATTTACAATCTCGACCTCCTCCCTGCTCCTGGTATGTTTCCAGTCTGACCAATTTAAATTTGAAGTTTTTTTATCCTGAGAGTCTATTTTCCACTCATTCTTCAATTGAGCTTGAAACTCCAAGCCCACTCACTTGTGTTTACACCATTTTAACACCCATATTCACACACGTTAATATTTCTTCCAATTTACACAAACTACATACACTGGTTATCTTAATTTTAAGAAATGCACTCATGGTGTTTATTACCATTTAAAAATCACTAAAGAATATTACTACACTTACATATTCACAAAGATTATATTACACATAGAAATTTCACTTTTCGGCACTTATATTTGCCTTACACACGTGATCTCTTTCCATTTCCGCCTCCAAGGGGTGCAAGTATTTACGTCGACTTCCTACTCCTACTCGGGGTGATTGAAAGTCTCGATCGCTCTTTCCCTCTACTGGTACGGCTGCGTCTCCTATTCAGGCTATTTCAACTATCGGCACTCTTACAGTTACTGCACGATGTCGTATCTCGTTCAAAGCGCAAAAGTTCGTCTAGCAAATGTTTATAACTGACGTTCACTCCTAGATTGGCAGCGTCTGCTACTACTGCGATCTAATATTTGCTTCTCTAATGGTTCTCGTCTGGACTATTATTTCTGACGAATATAGTCTTTGCTTGTGGAATTTATTCCAAAGTCTTACTGCGTTTTTACTTGGCAAATGATGCCTCGAATGTAGATTCCTAAAAAGCTATCGTCACTTGCTCTAATCTCCTCAGTTCAGGAAAATTAGGCGTTTATCCTACGTTTACCCTAATTCGGTTAGTTACCGTAGTGGATTAAAAAATGTAGAGTTCACTACTCTATCGTTGTCTCGTGTTATTTTGAGATTTTGCAATGCTTCTTCTTCACTGATTTTATAAGGCTTAAGTGCCTTCTCCGGCTAATAGTATTTAAGGCCAAAATATACTACCTTGCCTAGGTCTGTAGACTAATTTATTAAGTTCGAGGCTTGACAGTACTTTTCCTTCTGACAAGGATTACGGCGCTTCAATTGCACGGCGACACTGTTGAATAATTACTGGAACAGCAACTCCCGTCAGGAGTGCTATACGTCGGCAACACAGTAACGTCCCACGGACTGATGAAGACTGCATGAATTTCCTGGTGCTCACAGGGTTTATATTTGATTCTGATACAAAAAGATCAGTTCCGCTTCTTCTCCAGATCTATCTTCTAAAGTAATCGTCGCACGATTATAAAAAAAATACCTCCTGAATGCTCACAACTTATATGTCCAAAATATATCAACATGTCTAAAAACCGATCGTAGGAACATAATAATATTAATTAAAATGAGCTCCTGAATTGCATAGGTGGTACCTTCGTTTTTTCCACCACCACAAACTCCTGGCTTGGTGAATTCCCAATTGCGTAGTGCTGACATGACATTTCTATACGATGCAGTTGTTATCAACTTTTCTTGCTCTCAAAATTCTATCTTCCAGGATAAACAACATTGGCGAAGTGATTCCTTCAGATTATTGCACGATACTAGCTAATTTCAATTATTTCTCCATTTTCTTGGCCAAACCTCCTCTACAGCGTTGGCATTTTATCGTTGACTAAGGGGTTTATCACAGGATCTTCTCTCCTTGTCTTGCGTGGAATATTCCGCTGGTCTATTTTATCCGATGCGTAACACGCTTCACGCTGTGCTTGCAGATGATCTCATATCCAGCTGCCAGCTCTGTCTCCAAGTTGCATCACCCTTCCATGTTTCATATACAGGCGAGTTTCATCTTAACCCTTCAGCAACCTTAAAAACTGTTCTAAAATCAGTAATGTTTCCTCTTTTCCCGAAGTGATAGATTATGGGTTTGGTACCTGTGCCAGTCTATATGGGCACAGTATCACTAATCTTATTATGCAGTTAAAATTTCAGCTCATTCTGTTAACAGGTGTGGAGGTTGAAAAATGAACCCCTAGTATATTGGCTTTCACGGCCAGTGATTTATAACTCAGCCATTCTTCTAGGTTTGAGCCCTGTTTTGTGTGAGGTTCCGCCAAGGACAGCAAGCTGGCTGAAGTTCGCTACTCCAGTGGGGGTCCGGACGGGGATACCAAGAGCCCGCCGATGAGCCAGCTTGGTGTCCTAGGCGAAACCCCACACAAGACATGGCACAAACCTAGAAGAATTGATGATTTTTAATTCACTGGTCGTGAAAGCCAATATACCATCTTTTTGGAAGCCTTCATAGGGAGGTTGAGGCTGCTTGGGCTTTTAGTTCTCGCAGTCAAGAGGTGCAATTGCTCCTTATATAAAGGGAGGTGGCGCGCAGTTCGCTACTTCATAGGGGGTCGGGCGGGGACACCAAGAGCCCGCCGATGAGCCAGCTTGTTGTCCTAGGCAAAACCCCACACAAGACACGGCACAAACCTAGAAGAATTGCTGAGTTTTAATTCACTGGCCGTGAAAGGCAATATACCATCTTTTTGGAAGCCTTCATAGGGAGGTTGAGGCTGCTTGGGCTTTTAGTTCTCGCAGACAAGAGGTGCCGTTGCACCTTATATAAAGGGAGGTGGCGCGCAGTTCGCTACTCCAGTGGGGGTCCGGGCGGGGACACCAAGAGCCCGCCGATGAGCCAGCTTGGTGTCCTAGGCGAAACCCCACACTAGATACGGCACAAACCTAGAAGAATTGCTGAGTTTTAACCCCTAGTGTCCCTTAAGCTATGTATGTCATATGCTGTTTTTAAAATGAATGTTATACAGCCAGAGATGCAACCTTTTCAGTTCGGATTGTTAATTGTATTTAATGCCATAATTTGAATGAGATTAGCGTAAGCCATCATCTTAAATTTGTCATGGCTAAAACATAACGGAAACAACAAATTGTTCACTAAAGAACATATAGCTTCTTTCTCCTAAATGCATGGGTATTGTTATAACTCTTTGTACTTTTCATGGAGTATAATTGAATGTTGGTTGTAGTAGATTGTTGAAATACAACGTGTTATACGGATATTAAACATGAATATGAGGTGGCCTTTGCTAGTGTACAAAATTTCGTTCAATTCGGTTTCACCGTGTTTGAATTGATAGGGGGAATCGATTTGCACACATACATGGCCGCTATCTTCAAACTACTGGGCTGATGACCTTGTAGTTTAGGCAAAATATGCTTCCCACAAAAAGGTATGTTGTTGCAAAATTTGGTAGAGATGGTCGTAATTTGATTTAAGCTTTTAACATTTGGGTGGCTGCCATTACGTTTCCGTCAAGATGGCGACGATATAAAACATGACACTGAGTTGCCTTTTTCGAGTGCTACCTCTGTACCAAATTTCGTTCAATTCGGTTTCACCGTGTTTGAATTGATATGGGGAATCTATTAGCACACAAACATGGCCGCTATCTGCAAACTATTGGGCTGATGACCTTGTAGTTTGGTCAGAAGATGCTTACCGCATAAAGGTATGTTGTTGCAAAATTTAGTAGATGATTAGGTTGGTCGTAATTTGATTTAAGCTTTTAAAATTTTGGTGCCACCATTACGTTTCCGTCAAGAAGGCGACGATATTAAACATGACACGGAGGTGCCCTTTGCTAGTGCTACCTCTGTACGAAATTTCGTTCAATTCGGTTTACCGTGATTGATTTGATAGGGGGAATCGATTTGCACACATACATGGACGCCATATGCAATCTATCAGACTGATGACCTTGTAGCTGGGTCAAAGATCGCTTCTCACATAAAGGTATGTTGTTGCAAAATTTGGTAGAGATAAGATGATTCGATTGATCGTAATTTGATTTAAGCTTTTAACATTTGGGTGGCTGCTATTACGTTTCCGTCGAAATGGCGACGATCTAAAACACGACACTGAGTTGCCTTTTGCGAGTGCTACCTTTGTACCAAATTTCGTTCAATTCGGTTTCATCGTGTTTGAATAAATAGGGTGAATTGTTTTACACACATACATGGCCTACATATGTACACTATTGGACTGATGACCTTGTACTTTGACCAAAGAAATCTCCGCACATAAAGATATTTTGTTGCAAAATTTGGTAGAGATCAGATGATTAGGTTGGTCGTAATTTGATTTAAGCTTTTAACATTTGGGTGGGCGCCATTACGTTTTCGTCATGATAGCGTCGATATAAGACATGACACTGAGGTTGCCTTTGCTAGTGCTACCACTGTACCAAATTTCGTTCAATTCGGTTTCACCGAGTTCGAATTGATAGGGGGGACAGACATTCAGAGTACACACACTCACACACACACACACGCACACACAGACAGACAGTCAGACAGACAATATTTGGCCCTGTGTTGATCTCATAAGTCTAGTTTCATTTTTTGCAAAAATCGAAAGTAGGCTAAAAATGACATGTCATAAAGATCTGAGTTCTAGCAATGATTTTCAAGAAGCTCGGATTATATTCTAAAAACTATCCTCAAATTCACTCCATACAATATCCGCTATACGCACAGCCATGCAAAGTATACCCGCATGGCGAAACATTTGGCGGATGTCCGCAGGTTTATCCGCTGATATACACATCCGCGCAGGACTATACTTATAGGATTGTAAGTCGCGCTTCGACCGGGTTAGGTATGATTATTATCTACGCAAAACAAGTATGCCTAACATGATATAGTTTCTAACGTGTTACTAATAAAGTCAGACCCTTCCCTATAGAACAAAGCTTCGCCAGGCCGTGTGGTGGACGGAGTGTGACAAGTCTCCGCCAGTTGACTAGCATCTACCGTTACACAACAGCAGGTTGGGAATCGCCGCATTGATTACATTCCCAGCTGACAAGATACCCTAGTTCAGAGAGCTAAGACTTGTGGTAGAGTACTGTTGACTATCTCGTATCCCGTGAACATGGTTAGGTATTGAACAAAACGTCGGATATTCCTAGTGGAAACTAATCTTCTCAAGAAGCAGTCTTGCAGTAAATGTGTACGTTTCAGCGTCGTGAGATGTCTGGCTCCATGGCTAATGTGTTAGCGAGCTAGGCATTGCCCCGAAGGGTTCGATTCCCGGCCGAGCCATTAGGAATTTTAATGTCCTGGGGTTAATTCCCGTGGTCCGGTGACTGGGTGTATGTGACGTCATCATCATCACTTCATCCTCATTACGACGCGCTGGTCGCCCACGGGCGTCAACTGGAAATACCTGCATGCGGCCTCGTAAGAAGTCAGGGGAAGAATAAAAGACCATCCTGTGATTTTTACTTGTGGGGAACCTCAATAAAGAGGTACTCTGAAGGCTCTCGATAATGAAATAACTGCACTTATAGCCTACGAAATATCAGTGAGGATGGACTGCAGCGAGGGTTACAAAACTTCCTACGATGGTCCCTGTTTTTTTTTAGAAATTGAAGGACCGCATTTCCATCAACTAATCTGAAATTCATGTAAGTCAATATGTTTATGAAATACGTTGAAAAGTGTAAATGTGTTAAACTAGTTGGGCGCTACTCGGCTGCTAGCGCCAGGGCCTTGCTCGACACGCCATTACACTATGTCCCGCCGCCACACGGCGCCTGCTCGTTCTATAGGGAAGGCTCTCACAGAGACCCTGCGGCTTCAACTCGTTATTATTTCTAGAACGAGAAGTGCGAATTTCACGCTATGTCTATACCTTTGAAATGCGCAACCCCGGCTCACTGATATACAGCATATATAAACATTATATAAATATTTTTTTCAGGTAGAGTTAAATAATAATAATAATGTGGTTGGCTTTTAATTTCTGCGCAGACAATCTATCGTTGCCTTTCCTTCCCCCGCCATACGATAGCGCCCAGAGCGGTCGCACCGTTTACGCCGCCCTAAGGCCGCCCCTGTGCCTAGGCTATTTATCATCAGCAGGACGAAACTGCTAGCAATATCTTCACCGAGTTAGTGTCTTTTATGTAGGCTACATCGCGTAAAATATTAAGATCGGAAAATTTTGAGTGCATTGTAGGAGTATATATGAAGTACGGCACAGTACCATTTGCAGACGTGAATGAATTTAATAGTGAAGATGATGCATCACCAGTGGCTGTGACCGGAACATGACTTTTACAGTTTCACTGAGATGGTAAATGATAATATTTGATTTTCATACCTATTCGGGGGTTCCAGTCGACAATACCTATTGAAATTCCCGTCCATTTTGACCAATATAGCCTCCTGGAAATATGTGCTAAATTACGTAATTACGTGTGTTTCTTTCTTGTTGAATTTGAACTATATTGGCTCACTCCAGCAGGGCGAGACATGACGAGATATGACGATAAATTGATGTCAGGACAGTGTGCCCAACATGTAAGATATAAAATACACCACCAATAGGAGAATATGGAGGCGTTAGGCTGTAACGATTGTCAAAACTATTGACCTGGAAGCGTTAGGCTGTAACGATTGTCAAAAACCATTGGATTGGATAAAACGAAGGTAGGAATGGTCGGGTGTACGTGCGCTTTTGGCAGCGGGAAGCTAGTGGGGCACGACTGACAAAAAAAAAAAAAAAAACATTGATCTGGACGCCTCAGGCTGTAACCATGGATCTGGACGAGTTAGGTTGTACCATTGATCTGGGCACGTTAGGCTGTAACCATTGTCGAAAACCATTGGACTGGACAAAACGAAGGTTGAAATGGTCGGTGTAAGTGCGGTCCTTGGCCGCGGGAAACTAGCGGGGCACGGTTACCAATAAACCATTCATCTGGACGCGTTTGTCTGTAACCATTGATCTAGGCGCGTTAGGCTGTAACCGTGTAAAAAAAACATTGGATTGGACAAAACAAAGCTTAGAATGATCGGGGCGGCTAGTGGGGCACTGCTGACCCCAAAACCATTGGATTGAACGTGTTGGGTTTGGCTTCTTTTATTTTACAATGTTAGAAGTCTGCTAGGAAATGAAAAGTTAGAAAACTTAGAAAGGGAAATGGACAGGTTGAGGTTGGATTTGGTTGGGATTAGTGAAATGCGCTGGCAGGAAGAACAGGACTTTTGGTCAGGAGACTATAGGGTCATTAGCACTAAATCAAACAATGGCCAAGCAGGAGTTGGTCTCATATTGAGTAGGAAACTTGGACAGCGGGTAGAATATTATGAGCAAAACAGTGAACGGATTATTGTAGCAAAAATCAATACTAAACCTACGTGCACCACAGTGGTACAAGTCTATATGCCTACCAGTCAAGCTGATGATGAGGATGTTGAAAAGGTCTACGAAGAAATAGATGACATTCTGAGGTATATCAAAGGTGATGAAAATGTTATAGTAATGGGAGATTGGAATGCTGTGGTAGGAAAAGGGAGAGAAGGGAAGATAGTAGGAGATTTCTGATTAGGTGAAAGGAATGATCGAGGAAGCAGGCTGATGGAATTCAGCACCGAACATGAGTTGGTCATAGCTAACACCTTATTCAATAACCACAATAGAGGAATATACACATGGATGAGACCAGGAGATACAGGGCGTTACCAAATCGACTTCATTATGGTCAAGCAGAGGTTTCGAAACCAGATTTTGGATTGTAAAACATATCCTGGTGCTGACATAAACTCTGACCACAATCTGGTTGTAATGAAATGCAGATTAAAGTTGAAGAAACTGAAGAAAAGTCAAAAGCCAAAAAGGTGGGCAATAGACAGACTGAAAGTAAAGGATGTAAATGAAAGATTCAAGAAGAGTATAAAGGAAGGACTAATCAAAACCCCTAAACAAACTTCAATTGCAGACGAATGGGCACTTTTGAAGAATGAAATAACAAAATCTGCAGAAGAAAACATTGGTAGGAAAGAAAGAATAGGTAGAAAACCGTGGATCACTCAGGATATACTAGAATTGATGGATGAAAGGCGGAAACACAAGAATCTAAGAGATGAAGAGGGGAAAGCAGAATACAGACGTCTGAGAAATGAGGTTAACAAGAAGTGCAAGGAAGCGAAAGAAGAATGGTTGAAAGAGAAAAGTGCAGGTATAGAAAAGTGTCTGAAATTAGGAAAAGTAGACACAGCTTATCGAAGGATTAAGAATACTTTTGGGGAAAAGAAGACTAAGTGCTGTAATATTTGGGACACAAATGGAAAGCCTCTAACAGATAGGGAAGAAAAGCTTGAGAGATGGAAAGCTTACATAGAGTGCTTGTATAGGGGAAAGGAGATTGAGAATCATGTAATGGAAAGGGAGGAGGAAATTGATGAGGATGCAAAAGGAGATTTAATATTGAGATCAGAATTTGACAGAGCATTAGAGGACTTAGGCAGGAACAAAGCACCAGGCATAGATGATATACCGATTGAGTTGCTACGCTGCATAGGAGATGAAGGTCTGATCAGGTAATTTCACTTGGTGTGTAGGATTTATGAGACAGGTGAGGTACCCCCTGATTTCAAGAAGAATGTTATCATCCCTATACCAAAGAAAGTGGGAGCTGACAGATGTGAAGATTACCGTACAATCAGCTTGATTACTCATGCTTCAAAGATCCTGTCTAGAATAATTTACAAGAGGATTGAAAGCCAGATCGAAACGGAGTTGGGTGAAGACCAGTTTGGTTTCAGGAGAAATGTAGGAACAAGGGAAGCTGTACTAAGTCTTAGGCTGATTTTGGAAGGTAGAATAAGGAAAGATAAGAGAACGTTCATGGCATTTGTAGACTTAGAAAAGGCTTTTGATAACGTTGATTGGACTAAATTGTTTGACATTTTGAAATCTATTGGAATAAAGTACAGGGATAGGAGGGTGATATACAATCTATACAGAAACCAGACAGCAGTCATTCGAGCTGAAGGATATGAGAAAGAAGCTGGTATTCAGATAGGTGTAAGGCAAGGCTGCAACTTATCACCCATACTTTTCAATCTTTACATTGAACAAGCAATGAAGGAAATTGGAGAAAAATTTAAAGTGCGAGTGAAGATTCAAGGAGAAATAATTTCAACTCTGAGATTTGCTGATGACATCGTCATCTTGGCCGACAAGCCTGAGGATTTGAATGAGTTTTTGAATGGTATGGATTCCGTCTTACGGAAGGACTTCATGATGAAAATTAATAAATGTAAAACAAAAATACTGGAATGCAGCCGAAATAAATCAGAAACCTCTATGGAGATCAAATTGGCAGGTGAAAAGCTGAAGGAAGTAGGAGACTTCTGTTACTTAGGAAGCAGAATAACCAATGATGGACGAAGCAAAGAGGATATAAAAAGTAGGTTGGCTCAGGCAAGGAAAGCCTTTCTACAAAAAAGGAATCTGTTGACATCGAATATAGATTTAGGTATTAGGAAGTCATTTTTGAAAGCCTTTGTCTGGAGCGTGGCGCTCTATGGAAGTGAAACTTGGACTATTGGTGCAGCAGAAAAGAGGAGAATTGAGGCATTTGAAATGTGGTGTTACAGGAGAATGATGAAGATCAGATGGGTAGATAGGGTTACAAACGAAGAGGTATTAAGGCGAGTGGGAGAGGAGAGATATTTCTGGCGACTGCTAATGAAGAGAAGAGATAGGTTGGTAGGACACATACTAAGACACCCAGGAATAGCAAGCTTAGTTATGGAAGGAAGGGTCGAGGACAAGAACTGTAGGGGTAGACCAAGGTTAGAATATGTTAAACAGATTACCTCGGATGTAGGGTGTGGTAGCTATGTAGAGATGAAACGATTAGCTCAGGACAGGGACGCATGGAGAGCTGCATCAAACCAGTCAAAAGACTGAAGACTCAATCAACAACAACATTTTACAAAACCGCCTAACTTATATCAGTACCGTATCCGTGGGGTTGGCAATACCGAAAATGGCCGACACAGCTGGAATTTTTACTATATGAGTCGTGTTAGAATTTGGGAAGGGGGGGGGGGGCGTTATACACAGCCGAGGAGTGAACTACATCATTCCCAGATCAATTTTCTTGTTTCGTTCCGCGTTCCGTTTTAATCTTTAACGAGACGCCAAATATTCTTTTTTTTTTGTTGTTGCTTTTGGGGGGGTTAATTTGATAATATATTACATTTTTCACCAATTTTCAAATGTCCCGTTTCAGAATTGATTGTAATACTTAACTTGTTTTCCGATGGTACAGGTGCATGTTTGAAATAGAAAATGATTTCTATGTCTGTGTCAGATAGATGGGTACATGTTATAGATTTATTTGGGGCAACAAAATTAAGGATTAGGCTATCTTAGTCCTTGTGAAGTTAATACTCAGCATTTTCCCCTCCAATGCTTTTACGGAGAGAGTATTTTCTGTCATGAATATCAAATCGAGAGATGATAGAAACAGAAGCTCGATTAATTTGATAAAACAAGAATTGTTCACATATTACAATCATGACGAACAATGTAGTGAATTTTATCAGAAGGTACTTACAAATAAAAAATATCCCTGCAAAGGGTCGTTCAAATGAAAAGCATTTGTAAGTTGCTGGTGTCATAGGCCTATATGATATGTCAGCAATATCTAGTTTTTAATTTTTTGTATTTGATTATATAAAAAAAGAAATATTTTTTTATTTTTTATTTGATTATATCCCGTGGGGGTTTGCCTGTTCCTCTGTCGGGCGCGTCACAGGTGGCGGATAGGGGGGCTCGCCGGAATTGTTCGGAGGGTTTGAGGGAAATAAAATACCTCTCGCGGACCAAAAACAGGCCCCTTGCCAGGGTTATGGTGAAGCTACGTTAGGCCTAGCAAGCCAGTAGTGGATATGGAACTGCTTTCAAAACGGGAACAGGCATCGGAAAGGACAGATCTAATGGAAACAGACCTGGCTATGGAAATGGACTACGAATTGGAACTCTGAATATAACTACATTGACGGGAAGAGTGGAGGAGATTGTGGATATGATGGAGAGGATAAAACTGGATGTACTCGGACTAGCAGAGACCAGATGGAGAGGGGAAGGAAGAAAATAACTAAGAAATGGCTTGCAGCTATACTGGATAGGAAATGAGGAGGGGAAGAGAAATGGAGTGGGAATGGTGGTGAGAGAAGGGCTGAGGGAGGAAGTAAAGAGGGTAGCTGATAGAATAATTAGATCCAGAATCACTGTGAAAGGTAGAAACCTGGACATTCTGCAAGTCTATGCACCACAGGTGGGATGCACGGCGAGAAGGACGAATTTGAAGAAGAGTTACAGAAGCAGTTAGTAGGGAGAAACCTGATAATCATGGGTGACCTAAATGCCCATGTCGGAACTGATAGAAGAGGTTTTGAGGAAGTGATTGGTGGTGAAGGATGGGGGAACAGGAATAAGGAAGGAGAGAGATTGTTGGAACTGTGCACGATAAATGGGCTAATGGTTGGAAACACATGGTACAAGAAGAGAGAGAGCCATAAAATTACTTGATACAGCAGGGATTTGACTAGGAAATCAGTGGTGGACTACATTCTATGCGGGAAGGAGACAATGAAGAGTATCGCGGATATAAGGGTAATACCTTCAGAAGCCCTGGACAGTGACCACCGTCTGCTGGTCGCCAAGGTGAGAGGATTGAAGGAAAAGAGGAGAATTGAGAACCAATAAAGAAGAATAAGGACATGGAAGCTGAAGGAGGATGGAAATAAGGAGAAGTTCCAGATATTAGTGAGGAACAAATTACCGAAGGATGATCCGAGAACAGGTGAAGAAGATTGGAATAGGTTCAAGGACGTGTTGGTAGAAGTAGCGGAAGTCGTGTGTGGCAGAACTAGTGGAAAGAAAAGGTGGAAGGAAACACCATGGTGGAACCCCAGAACTAAGGAAGCAGTGAAAAAGAAAAATGAAGCATTCAGGAAATGGTTCCAACAGAGGACAGACAGAGCAAGAGAAGAATACCAAAAGCGGAAGAAAAAAGCAGGAGAGGCAGTGAAGGAAGAGAAAAAGAAATGGCTGGAGAAATGGACAGAAATGATGGAGGAGGACTGTGATGGCAGTAAGAAAGTGTTGTATGGAATGATAAAGGCGAAGAGAAGAGATACAGGGGAAAATGTCAGAATGGTGGACAGGAATGGAAAGGAGGTTGAAAATATGGAAGAAGTAAAGGTTATCTGGAGAGAATACTTCAAGGATCTCCTAAATCCAACTAAAACCAGCGTAGTGGACATTGTGGAGGAAGAAACAGACAGTGACCAAGACATTTCAGAGAAGGAATTGACATGGAAAGAAGTGGAGGAAGCATTAAAGAAGATGAAAGGGGGAAAGGCACCGGGAATAGACGAAGTGAGTGTGGAGATGGTGAGAGCAGCAGGGGTGATAGGAACACAGTGTCTCTTTCGAGTAATGAAAGTGATATGGAGGGAGAAGGAAATACCAGAGGACTGGAAAAGAGGGATAATAATACCCATAATTAAAAAGGGAAGTAGGAAGGAATGCAAGAACTACAGGGGAATTACACTCATGTGCCACTGCGCCTAAATATTTGAGAAGGTACTTGAGAGAAGAATTCGGACAGAAGTTGAAGATTGGCTGAGGGAAGAACAGTATGGATTCAGGCCAGGAAGGTCAACAGTTGACCTCATCTCTGCTGTAAGACAGCTACAAGGACACCATTATGAATATGGGAAAGATCTGGTGATGACCTTCTTGGATATTGAGAAAGCATATGATAGTATTAATAGAAATAACGTATGGGAAGCAATGAGAGCAAAAGCAGTGAACAAGGAGACAGTGGCAAGAGTGAAAGCAATGTACGAGGGAAGCAAAAGCTGTGTAAAGGTGGGAAGAGAGAGAACGGAATGGTTTCAACTGGAGAGTGGTCTGAAACAGGGAAGTGCCCTCTCACCCCTGTTATTTATAGTGGTGATGGATGAAATCATACGAAAAGTGGTAAATAGCATTGGGGAAAGGAAAATGAAGGCAATGTTGTTTGCTGATGACCTTCTGGTATGGGGAGAGGATGAGGAAGAAGTACAAGAGCAATTAGATGAGTGGGAGAAGGTAGTGTTATCATATGGGATGAAGTTCTCAGCACAAAAGTGTGAAGTGGTCATCACAACTAGGAGGAAGAACAGACTGGATATGGGCATAACACTTGGAGCAGGGGGATGAAACTACTATAGATCCTTCGCTTCCAAAGCCTCTCGGCCAACTGACAGGTTCACTGCCTGAGCACTCGCTGCGCTGCCGTAGCGCTGCTGTCCAACTCGATTGCTATTGGTTGAAGCTCATGAGGGGTGGATACGCCGGTTACATTTAAACATGTCGCTGGCAACTGGCTATCCTACTCATGATCGTGTGTGTTTGTGCTTTTGAGGCTTCCAACATGACATTCCTTCATAGGATATTGCATTAATACGGTAGGTATTTATTTATTTCAATAGTTACTTTGCAGTTTTGCTGCCAGGATATGATTTTAATATCTACCCATTATGATAGTGTTTCTGTTTACAAATTGTGGGCTTTATTGTGATTACTTCGTTCAGTGTAGTATTCTCAATTCAAAATGATTTTAGCTAGATGGCATATTAGAATGATTTTGTGAAGTATTGTGAACTATATGAATGACTTTACATAGCCTAACCCTACTTTATTGAAACTGAGCTAGGCCTACAGTATGTGCAGAATGGTCTTGAACTGGTTGCCTTATTGTGTTTCTTTTCTCTTCTCAGGTAATGAGGCACTTCAAGGAAAGCAGATTATATACTACATTTGTCCAATGGCCTATAGACAGGAGTTGCCTGATTCTGTTGTCCGAACAGTTGTATACTAATCCTATTTCAGCAAAGGTAAGTTACCATATTGATGAAACTTTGATCTATTAATTTTACACCAGTACCGGTATAGGGTAGGCCCAGGAGCTATGTAGGTTTAGATTAGCAATACACTTAGCTCATGCCCCCCTCTGATAAATTGATATAGCCTATTGCACCCTGGCATACTGTTAGATGTGTGAGAAAGTCACTTGAGGAACTGGAATGTGCCCTACTTCTTTTGATAGTGCCTGCCACGTGTCCTTATCTGTGAATGGCACACAGTAAACCTAACTGGAATCATGACACTATTGCAGGGAGATAATCAAAATATACAGGTGACGTTATTAGGAATAGTTGCAGTCTTTGCTTCATTTAGGGCTTTTAGACATAGTGAACATCAGCCTCGTATACTGCTTGATTGTGTGTAATCTGCCTGATAATATGTGTAATTATGATGAGATAAAGACTAGGTTGGAAATGAAATGCTATATGAAGCTGTTCGTATGAGCAGACTCGGATGGGTCATGCAAAGAGAATGGGGGAGGAGAGATTACCTACGAGGTTAATGAGCTCGGAGGTAGAGGATACGAGAAGCAGAGATAGACGTAGGAGGCTATGGTTAGTTAGTTTCAGTGTTTAACAATTTATTAAAGTGAGAGGGGTAGAAGCAGGGGATGGTGGATTTGTTCTGATGTAAGTTACTGGCTAGTGGCATTTTTCACTTCAAATAACATCTAATATTAGTTCCAGTTTATATATTTCTTCTAAATGCACTTTTGTGCATTCATTAAAGCAGCATTATCCTAATATCAAGGCTACAGTGGCATTCACCCAGTGGGTGAAGCCTGTTACACACATCCAGGCCAATTAGGAAAGTAATAATGTTGTATTATTAATATTAATAACAATGGAATTAAAATGATCGGGTAACTTAGTTTATCCACACTGCACTTGTCCCCTCCTTCTATGAGCAGCAAAAGTTCTATATGTGCATGCTTAACATTGTAACCCGGAGAGTAGCTGTTTACTGTCCTTGTCACAAGTTGTTGCTTCAACATCTTTATTATGAGATGTATGTGTAACGACTATTTAGGTACACAATGTAATTTGTTGTAAGGAATTCACCTTCTGTGGTCTCGGGGTATAGATGTGCCGTGCGAGCCATAGAGTAGCAGCGCTGCACAGTCAATTGGCTACACCTGTTCATATTGAAACTTCATATCCCGAGGGCCTGGCTCTGCCAAGACGTTTAATTTTAGTCTGAGGGTTAAAACGGGATACACTCAGCCTCGTGAGGCAGAGCTGAGGAGAGATGTGTTCAAAGTCTCATCTCAACCATCCTAGAAATGGTTTTCTGTGGTTTCCCTCTTATACCTCAGGCAAATGTTAGGATATTTCCTAAATTAAGGTCACAGCTGCCTCCTTCCAAATTCTAGTCTCCATTACAAATACACACACACCTACAGCCATCACAATGTCATGGGTAATCAGACACATCCCATACACACTTTCCAAGTACCATAAAGCCACATGACCACGATGTCGCAAAGCCCCTACAACATTATTAGGATTTTAATTGTATTTTTCTCTTACAGATTCGCAATATGCGTGATGACAATTATCTACTGGGACAATGACCTGATGAAATTAAATATTACTCTTTTCATGAAAATGTTCTGTGGATTTTATATCTGTAAAAACTAAGAAAGAAGAATATAATATGAACATATAAACATACTTATTTTTGTCCTCATTTTTTCCTTCAGAATTCTGTTTCCTTCCAGTATCGTATCTCATTCAACAGCGGTTAATAAGTTCATATTTTATAAGGTATGCTTGGTTTGTATTGGTTTATTACATTCTTCTTAGTTTGCTGTGCTCCCACAACACTGGTGGCAACTAAACCTCTCTTCTACCTGTCTGATAGTATAACTTATAGTACTGTGTAGTAAGTGAATGACTGTCTAGTGTTACAAGGCCATGGGTTCAAAGGCCGAACTCAGCTGAGACTTATGGAAGGAAATCCCGAAGACACCAGTTCATCTCGCATGACATCCTCTGCAAAAGTAACCTTTAAGCACTGCCATTAAAAAATTATAAACTATAAAAGAAATGTTAATGATAGAAAAACTATCATGAATAAAACATATAATACTAGAAAAATTAAGAGAGGGAACATGGGGAGAAAAGTTGGGGAGTACTACGCATCTGCCGTGGTACAGGTTTCAAATAATAATAATAATAATAATAATAAAGGATATCCTGCTTCCTATTCTCCCCCCTGACCCTGTATCCCTCTCTTTGTAACTACATGTAGTAATATTATTATTTATGTCATTAAAATGTATTTATTCACTGTTCCTATGTTCTGTTTTACGTAAGATCAGATATCAAAACTGGTATTTTCTACTATATTAATAGTAATAATCCATTATTATGAGCCTTTGTTTTGATATCTGCTCTTAAATAAAATAGAACAAAAGGAACAGGAATAAATAAAATACGCCGACATAAATCATATTACTACGTGTAAATACAAAGGGAGCGGTACAGGGCGGGGGGGAGCGGGGTACCAGTACGCGATTAAATAAAATTCAAATCGCCCGCGCTTAAAATTTAGTACGCTGCCTCACCGCCAGGTAGCAGGCTAGGCTGGTGGATGACGTAACCCTGACGGTTGTAATCGGAATCAAATTTTAAGCCTGAGTAACCTTTCTCCCCTATATTCTTTGACTTGGAGGACAGCAGTTGCAGAAGTAGAATGCTTTCAGTACTTGGGAAGCATAATTGAAGAAAAGGGTGGCAATAGGATGGAAATAAATGAAAGGGGAAGGTGCGCAGATGGATTTTTCAAGAGTGTTAGGGGGATGATATGGAATAAAGATGAACCACAAAAATGTAAAGGAATCATCTACAAGACCTACTTTGTGCCAATTTTGACATATGGTTCAGAAACATGGGTGATGAAGGAAAGGGACAAGAAAAAATACGAGCAGTGGAGACTAAGTTCCAGAGGAGTAGGGTAGGAGTGACAAGAATGGACAGAGTAAGGAATGAGAGAGTCAGAGAGATGGTAAGAGAGGAACCATTGCAAAATAGAATAGAGCTATCTAGGCTACAGTGGTATGGACATGTGAGGAGGATGCAAGAAGAGAGGATACCGAAGAAGATGTTTGGAATGGAAATGAAGGGGAAGACCAAGGGTCAGATGGACAAAAGGAGTTAAGAAGAGTGTGGAGGAAAGAGGAGTGTGCTGGGACACAGTGAATGACGAGAGATGGTGGATGGACAGGAAACGATGGAGAGGCTTATGTTCCAAGCAGACCCTACCAGCGGTCGGAAACTGCTCAAGATGATGATGATGATGTAGGCTATTTGATGTATTTTATTTAATACATTTGTGTATTATTTATTAGAACATTTAACAACCTTGATAAAAAGAAGCAATTTTTTGTGACGTGTGTTCCGTTTTTCCTTTCTTGAAATCTGGCAATCCCATCTTCCAGTCCCTTCCGTTCAATGCTGGATCTATGAGGGAGATCTCTAGTGTTTGGTTTGAAGTGGGTCTCTTGTAACACGAGGTGGAAGTATTGTCTTGTATTTTCTGAAACTCTTTGTATCCAGTTACTGCCAATTTCTTAGTACTTGTGGTGTAACTTGAGTTTACTTTCTTGTTGATAAGTTTGTGAAGTATTTTAGCGTAATATATTCTACCCGTCCCATCATATTGTGCTCAGGTTTGTGACTATGCTGCTTAGGAACAAAGAAACCAATAAAGGACTTGGCATCAGTAATTCCTCATTCTATTGCAAAGATAGACGTTAATATCTTACTTTATATTATGCCCTAACTCATATCTTATAAAGTTAGCGCCATGGTCGAATAAGTTTTACTGTTAAACTCTTCTTCTCACTGTGCACTTGGGGTGTTATATTCTTTTTACCAGTAGCCTAACTTGCAATCTAGGTTCTGAAATTACCTTATTTGATGTGTTATATATGATAATTATTTGGCGTAATGGTATTAGTACGGCCTCATATAATTCTGATGCGCGCTGTGTGTGTTCCAGTTTGCTGAACAATATGGAGCAACAACCACTCATTAAGAGTGAGCCAGAATGGCAGTCTGATACCGGTACAGATGATTTCCCGAATAGTGTAAGTTGTATTTATAACGTATATCGTATAACAAGCAATCTTATTGATGTGCATGACAAGCAAGGTTTAGGGACTTAATGCCTGCTACCAAATAGTAGGCTAACCAGGAAGTTTAAATAATATCTTATTGTAACACGTAGGTAACTTAGTAAAGGGGAAGTCCACACTACACGCTGTGCTAACAGAATCAAATTTATTGGTAATGCAGCTTCACTCTGTTAGAACCCTGGACCCTATTGTAGGAGTGGTAACGTTCTCGCTTGCTGAGTCCTAGGTTGCAGGTTCGTATCCTGGCGTAGTCAGCTGGCATTTGAGGGTGCACAAATGCGAGGGAGCCGTGTCAGTAGATTTACTGGCACGTTAAAGATCCCATTCGGGGCAAAATTCCGGCACCTCGGCGTCTCTAAAAGCCAGAGTAGTTAAAAGGGACATAAAACCAATAACATTATTATTATTATTCCTATTGTAGGTCAAGTCCACACCACTTGCCATGTTAAAAGTAGCTACTTTGTAGGCAATGCACATTTGACCCTATTGTAGGAGAAGTCTACACAACATTCTGTGCTAACAGTTGCTAATTTATTGGTAATGCAAGTTTACTCTGTGGTGTATTCCTTTGAATACACGTTCAGTCAGAGTTAGCTCTCGCTGCTCTTTGCTTTTTTTCCCTCATTAATCTATTTTATTTAATTTCCTTCTTCGCAGACACCAACAGTGATCCCTTTGTATTTTTTTTTCTTTCAGCAGGTATTTATTGTGTCTTTAAGTCTGTTCTAGATGTGCATCTTCTATGGAATTTACTCTAGCGGCATCTCGCAGCAAACCGCCGAAGTTCTTCAATCTCTCTGAGCTCAAGAGGACTTCCTCACCAATCCACCTGGTGTCATCCTTGTCACCAGCTAACATCTCCTTGATGACACCGCTCCATGAAGAATAATACTTTTTGTATAAGAATTTCATTTTTCTCAATTTGCACATTCTGTCATAAACCCTTTCTCCTTGCCTACCTACCTCTGTCGTGTGCGGAATTGCTCGTCCTCACTTCTAGTCCAGTCGGCAAGTGTACAGTTAGGCGCTCCCACAATGGGCCAGTTTCTTATCTTCATGAGACATTTTAAAAATAGACGCCATATCTGTGTTCTAAAACTAACGGCTACAAGGAACCATCGCCTTCTCAACATGAAAAAGTTAAGTACAAAGCTTCAATGATTTTAAACACCTTTTAACGTT
This sequence comes from Meconema thalassinum, assembly GCA_946902985.2. Taxonomy (NCBI): domain Eukaryota; kingdom Metazoa; phylum Arthropoda; class Insecta; order Orthoptera; family Tettigoniidae; genus Meconema; species Meconema thalassinum. The sequence goes on from OX336397.1 coordinate 154,142,228, forward strand.
TTTAATCAATGCTTTTAACTAAATTTTATAGACAGTGAGGGGAATTACGCAATATTGTGCAATAACCGTCTTCGTGGGATTATCGTTGTCATGCTTTAGCGAACCAAGCTTGCTCTAAAACATGCAATTTAGTACTTCTTGTACAAAATAAAAGGGAAACCTTCCCTACATCGGGGGATTTCTGCTAATACCCATAGCTGTCTATAAACTTAACTTTTTTCCACCGTGGGATTCTTACCACTCCATTTAACTGTCCCCTGTTTTGGAACTTTCCACTTAAAATATACCTCAAATCGCAAAAAATTATACTCAATATCGTCAAATTGCTGAAATCTCAAATTATCCAGAACTATTAACTGAAATCCACAAACTTTTCAATGCAATCAACTTATTCAAGTCAAATTCAACTTAGTGTTCCCAGTAAACTGCAATAACTTTGAACTTTCAGTGCTACAATAGTGAAATATTACTGTCTATCAACAAACGTTGGTGCAAAACAGTGTCCGTTCAGCTATCTACCGCGCCGCGTTTGATTGAGAGCAATAAATTCTGGCCAGGACTTTATCCTAATGTTCCTATCTCCATTTCCTAAAATACCTTTTACTAACAAACCTAAGCTAATCTACAAGCTAGTTACTATATGAGGCGTCGCCCAAATTTTTGGTGACCTCCCATTTTTCTCCATGTATCACTTATCACTCTGTTTCAATATCAGTAGTTATGGAAACTACTTATTAATCTTCTTTTCTTATCCTGCTTGTTCAGGAATCGTTGACGTTCTAATTTTTAAACTTTTGTATTTAGTTTCTTTTGATCCAGGCTTCGCTAAGGTGACCTGACCTTTTTTGTAATATAACATTTGTTAACTTCTGTTTAAAACAGTGGTAACTTCCGCTCGCAATTCTCCTTTTTCCTCTTGCAACGATCAGGAATTTAATCTATTTATTTATAGCCTGTTGGCTTGCCAGAGGTGCATTCAAATAGTGCTTGTATCCTACTTAACTAAGGTATCATAGTTGTAATTACTTTACAATTGGCATTACAAACCTAAACTTTCTTAATTGGAAGCACACTTTTAAAATCCTTGTGAGATTTTGGTGCTCGTAACAGGTTCCAAACCTCCAAACTGTTAATTGTTAAGGGTAAATTTTACTCGTCTAGAAGCCTGATACTTCAAAAGTTTGTTAAACCAAACAAGATTGCTCTTAACTTAAGATTAGATTTTAAATTTAATATTTGTTAAATTCTCCCAATTCTGTAGATTGTTAAATAAATTTGTTATCATATTTCTTTTATCTTTCTCGTTAGAATCACGGCTAGGCAGGACTTTCTCTTCCCTGATTCTTCCCCTAAGCTTAAGTTCTATGTACATAAAAGGTAATTTCTGCATCAATAAAACCTTTACCACTTGTTGTGTTTAAAGCAAAATTCAAAATAACATTTTCAAAGTTTCTCTTAGCTGTCACAGATAATTCTAGCAAATCATTAAGGCAGATACAGCTTGCTCCGCCAGCTTCCTATTTGTAGAGATTTTCTCTCTGACTTATGTTTTGCTTTCAAAATTTCGGTTTTGTCTAGGTTAAGTCTGAGATCTTCCTCTGTTCTAAGCCTTTAGTCGGCATCCTGCTGGGTAAAAGGTTAGCCTACCTTAAGTGCAACAATTGGTATTCTTATAGGATTTTCGCAAAAAAAAGGAAAATTATTGCTAAAAGCACTAAAGTTGCTTTATCTCTTCCCACTCTGGGAGCATTCGGTTGTTTTGCCAGAGATCCAACAATGCCCAGAAATAAAAATATTACGGCAAATTCAAATCTTTCCAGCATTTTTGAATGCGTAATAAAATCTAACCCTTTTGAAGGGAAAGTTAGTAAATCCTTTCCTTTTGGCTTTCTTTGTCTTTCCAGAGTATCACCCTTCCCCATAGTACCCAAATCTCAGCTTGGGAGGGAAAGAGCACATTGTTATACCTCGCAGGTAACCATAGCCCTGGCTGCTCTTTCCGCTAACGGTCTCCGAGCCCCCTTTTATTTTAGCTACCAACGGGCTCTGCTCAGCGTAACTTGTTGTCAAATCATTACTCTAGTGATGTTCTATTGGATTCTCTTCCTCTTTACCAAAAAATGGTTCCTACTCCTAAACTTACTTCATTTCTTCCGCATCATCTTCCCTCAGGTAGTGTTAATATTCAGTAATAACTAGGGTTCGGAAGTTTAAGACCTAAAGAAGTTCAAAATATGCCCTAAAAACTAGCTAAATATGACCTAAAAACTATGAAACTTTACATGATTTTTTTGGGATAGGTAGAGTATCACTATCATCTAGTCAACGCCTTAAGTGCCGAAACGTGATCAGCGATAATACACCAGACACATTTAATCGTACAAACTGACAGAGCTACAGTACATTAAAATGTTCAACATTCATTCAGTATCACACTATACTATTCCGAAATCCTGTGTTTGAAAGTCGATGCAGATAACACGTACCTTGTTAACGACGCCTCACTTTAAACAAAATTGCTGAAATTATAACCAAATATGACCTTATGTCACTAAAATATGACCAAAACAATAAAAAAGGCCAAAATATGCATTTATAGGCAACATCAAACTGCTTTAAACGTGGTCAGGAACCCGTCATTCAAATTTATTTTTCATATTTCGGGTAAAATGAGTTCAGGAAAAAATATGACTTTTCCTTAACATCCGAACCTTTGTAATAACCTTCTCTGTTGGCACCCTGGACCGTATTGTATGTGAAGTCCACACCACAAGCTGTGTTTATACCAGATAATTTATAGGCAATGCACGTTTACTCTTTTGGCACCATGGTCCCTATTGTAGTTGTAGTCCACACCATATGCTGTGCTCACAGTAGCTAATTTATTGGCAATGCAGGTTTACTCTGCTGGCACCTTGGGCGCAATTGTAAGTGAAGTACACACCACACGCTGTGCTAACAGAAGATAATTTAATAGCAATGCACGTGTAGTATGTTGGTACCCTGGACGCAATTGTAGGTGAAGTCCTCACTACGCGCTGTGCTAACAGTAGATAATTCATTGGCAATGCAGGTTTACTCTGTTGGCATCTTGGACCCTATTGTAGGTCAATTCCACACCACACGCTGTGTCAACAGTTACTAATTTATTGATAATGCAGGTTTACTCTGCTGGCATCCTGGATCCTATTGTAGGACAAGTCCACACTACATGCTGTGTTAACAGTACCTTATTTGTTGGTAATGCAGGTTCACTCTGCTGGCATCCTGGTTCCTATTGTAGGACAATTCCACACCACTCTGCAAGTTTACACATATTTGTGAACTAAGTCATTTCTTTGCAGGACGATTCAGATCATAACACGGATATTAAAATCGAGGAATCTTCTATTCCGGAGATCGTTCCATGCAAAAAAACAGAAACACCATGTTCAGATCTGAGAGAGGTAAGTATCTTCATTCCACTTTACAAGACATCTCCTTCATAGCATTTCGAAATTAGGTAGTTTTTTTTCACTATTATGTTGATGACAAACCGAAGCGTTTTGCTTTTAGGTTGTGTTTTGTATAGCAAGCACAATCATGATTGATGGAAGTATGGATAAATAAACTCTCTGTCCCATGCAATACTCCCACTCACGACCGTCGCGTCGGCTTTGTGCGATGTCTTTCTGATCACTGAGCTTTTGGGGATGCAGTATAATGCCATTTGCAAAAGGTATATTATGTGCAGCTAACATATGTTTGGCACAGTCACATTGTTTTAGTTGCCCACTGTGGACTTAACGTCTAGGTGAATTTGGATATATTTATTTTGGTCAGAAATCCTCCCATGAATACTACAAATAGGAGCTGGATTTGACTACCCTCATGAGTGGCATCTGTGGGTTTTCACTCTACCTCCCAGCAATTGCTGGGTTTTTTCTATCTTATGACAGTGGAGTATTGCAAGAACAAGTAGCTGACCATTAGCATGAAGGTAATTTAAGATGAGAGTTAAAAGTAAAAGAATGTTCCAAAACCTTATGGAGAATGGCATTGCTTTATTTTATTTAGTGTATGGCTTATACAGACATTATGAGTAATATATATATATATATACATTTTTACAGATGAGAAACAAAGTAACTTAATTTGTGCTTTACAACTGAATGTCCAGATTTTCAATCCAGCATACAGCATCTGGAGTTACCAACATGAAGTCCACTTCATCACCGTGATAGGCTCGAATCTTGCATTCTCTGACAATGTGATGAGTGGTCTGGTGTGGAGCTCCGCAGTCACAGTCTGGATTAGGTAGTTCTTTCCACTTGTGAAGAGCGTCTCTGCACCGACCATGTCCTGTTCTGATTCTGTTCAGGACAGTCCAGGTCTTGCGTGGTATCGTAGGTGGAATCCACTTGGAAACCTAGGACCTGAGAAGAAGGTATGCAGGAGCATATCTGTTGCTGCTTCCCAACGACCTTTCCATTCATCAAGAGATTTACATTCCTTAGCATTCATGTCAGCAGCATCACGTAGATTTCGATGACATGATTTTAGTCTTTTAAGATTCAAAAGTGGCAGGTCATTATGCTCGGGTAGACTAGGATTCCTGTATATCTTGTGGAACTCCTTCAAAAGGGCATTAGATCAGCGTAGATCAGGTGGCATTATACCGGTTAGCAGTGGAAGCCAATGAACTGGAGTAGATATGATTGCGCCAGATATGGTGCGCATTGTGGTATTAAGTTGGGTGTCAACAAGCCTTGTGTGATGACTTTTCAACCAAACAGGTGCACAATACTCAGCACTTGGAAACACCAAACCCAAGGCTGAAGATCGCAAGGTGGTTGCAATACTTTTATTTGTAATTACATACTGAAAAAACTTCTTGCAGCCATATACCCTTTTGTCTGGCCCATAGGTGTTAATGAGCCCTGATATAGTAATGAGTTAGTAGACAATATTATTGCCTCTTGGGAGTAACCGTCTGAGCATTTTCCTTTGTTTGAAGTTTCACATAAGAGGAGATAGTTTATTATACCTAGGTAAGTTACAGAATTGTAGATTATATCCACATATCTGTATATTGTTCCTCTCTGGAACTAGGATGGGATGGACAGTACAAACATCATTCAGGAAATATTATCTTCACTTCAGCTGACCCGTGCTGAACAATTACATGATTTGTTATTTTTAGCCTACTTTTCACATTTTGCAAAAATGAGGAATGACTTATGAGATCGATCCGTCAAATGTGTGCCTGTCTGTCTGGCTGTGTGTGTGTGTGTGTGTGTGTGTGTGTGTGTGTGTCCCTATCAACTCCTAAACAGTTGCAGCAATCGAAACAAAATTTGGTACGAGTAAAGATCTATACCTGAATATCTCAATGCCGTATTTGAAAATGATATCAGTGCTACCAACTGCTGGAAAATCGCAATTGAAATTTGAGCTCCATGTTGGATATCTGGGAAGGTATGAATGGGAGCTATTTCAAAATTGGCACACGTATAGACAATAATATTTCAGTTAAATTTCCAGGAGGCCATATATGGCAGTGTTGCCAAAATGACTATAAGCCTGCTGATAGGTCCAATTTTTAAATGCATATAATTGGAATTCAACCAAATTTTGTATGTGCTATGTGTACATAAACAGAAATGACTGAGCGTATTTTTAAGATCCACCAGGGCTGCCAACTGTTAATAAATGCTGTCAATTTATTTTATCCAAATACCAATATATCAGAAAGTATGCAAGCCAACAGCTTTAAACTACGGTATGCACACGTATAGTACCTGACGTTCTATATTAATTTGGAGTAACTTATATACGTCAGTGCTACCAACATGATTCTAAGCCTGCTGAGAGGTCCAATTTTAAATACATGTAACTTATTTAGTGTCATTTGGATTTCAACCAAATTTCGTATGTGCTATGTGTACCATAACAGATATGACCATGCGTATTCTTAAGAGCAACCAAAGCTGCCAACTGTTAATAAATGCTGCCTCTATTTTTGTAACCCTAATATCAATATATCATAAAGTAATTATTCTAGATAGATCCCTATAGATTAATCATTGGCATGAATCTTAAATTTTAAGAAAAGTAGGCTTTTTAGTTCGTCACGGAACTTCTTGTTCTAAATGTATAAGTACAGAAATAAATTATTCCATCTTTTCCCCAGGATCAGGAAGAAGATCTTCTGGGACCAGAAAGTGTTCGAAGAGGAAATGACTTAAATGAGTAAGTGTTCAACGTACAATATACGTGGTCTTTCGCTTGAAGTGTGCATAGCTGTAAGTTTTGGATTGGAATAAGATTGGTTTGCAAAGTGAGATATGTCTCTCATCCTTGAATTATATATTGATATTAACTATCTTCTAAGCAGCACACAAATTATCCATTCTTGTTCAGTGTTCTGACTGTCTGGAAATATTTTGGAATCCTCTATCAGTCTGCTGACGGCTGCTATTTTTGTCTTGTGGAAATATGCATGGAAGAAATCACATGATGGAGAGATAGGAATGTGAATGTGTTTTCTAAGTAGCATCCATTACTTCACACTTCCCCACTGTGTCTTCGAACAATATATTTCTCCTGTAACCAAAAAAGACAGCTTTCCCTTTACTTGAAATTACCATCAACTGGGGTTACTTTACACAGACCGGGTAACTTGACACACTTTTCGCTAAAACCTCTTGAGTCTGTACGTGGTTGGTTTTGGAAGATTTGAGTAAAATGCCTGTTTATACAAGACGCTGTGGGCTGTACTAGTAAGAAAACCGTGTTTGTGTTATTTGTACTTCACTCCTTTGGATAATAATTGCAACTTAGTGCACTTGAGTATCTGTACATATGGTAAATTGTATAGAAACTTTCATTTCTATGACACTCATATTTTTTATAGATGTTCTAATTTGTGACAAATCAATTTCCTTAAAGACTTGAGAGGCGGAAATTAGATGTGGAACGTGTTTACTTGTTGAGTCACATTACTAGGAAGCCGAAAATAACCGAAGGTGCACGACTCGCCCTTGGAGGGGGTAACTTTACACAGGCTATTTGACACAAAAGCCAGTGTTTACTGTTTCTTATTTGAATCCCCGAGTATTTGAGTGCTGTGGATTACTAAGAGCCTAGTAATGTGACTCAACAAGGAAACATGTTCCACATCCACCTCCCGCCTCTCTAGTCTTTAGGGGAATTTATTTGTCACAAATTAGAACATCTAGTAAAATATGACCATGTCATTGAAATGAAACTTTCTATACAACTTAACAATGTACAGTGCATTTATAGCTGCAATTAATATCCAAAGGAGTGAAATAGAAAAAACACAAATACGGGCTTTTACTCGTACAGCTCGCAGCGTCTTGTATTAACAGGCATTTTACTCAAAATTACCAAAACCAGCTACCTTCAGTCACTGATATAAATATAGAGTCTATTAACGTGACATTTCTGTTAATGATGCCTTAGGCTCCTGTAAAAACAAAGTTTGGTACCTTTCTACTAACACTTCAGCAGTGTTGTTTTTATTTTTATTTTCTGCAAACATAAAATTAAACGTTTGACACAAGTTTAATTTATTTTATAATGTAGTCAGACAATTCAATTAAGCTATGAAAGTATCCTCTTTACTTCAAATGAATGTTATCTTTCCAATGAAAAGTTCCAGGCATGTGTCAAGTAACCCCTTGTGAGGCTGTATAGCCAAACGCCATGATAAGTGCATGTCTGTGTAAAGTAACCCCAAGGGTGGGGTAACTTTACACACGTGTTCAATTATTTTTAAAAGTGTCTGAGAGATAGTTTGCACTCACGGTGACGTTATGTTCTTTTGTAAGTACCCTTAAGGAATACATAAACATCTCGCAATCAATTTAACAACCTATCACGACAAATAAAATTTAAAAAAACATATGAAAAGTGTGTAAAGTAACCCCAGCTGACGGTACTCAATGAAAATCCAATAAAAGATCGAATACAACTAATCATAAACCATAGGAGGATTTTGGATATTTGCGAGGTATAAACATAATACTGCATGATAATGCTAAGTATTTGTTCAGGTAGAGAAGGACATATTCGGTAGATATGTCTCTTAGAGGGGTACACAAAGGTATCGACGTCCTGTATAGCCCAATACCACCATAACTTAATACATGTGCTTTAATTACGGTATTACAATATAGCCTAATTCATCTACTTGAGTACAAGTTATTTAATAACAAAATCCCCCTGGCACTACAGCCCAGGCGTACCTAGCGACTGCTTCGCAGCCATTTAGCCTGCAGATATTGGGGTGACGCGTGGTCAGCGCTTCGGGTCTCCTGGGCTGTAATCTTGGTTTTCGTGACCGGGCCGCTGTCAGACTGATACTCAATTGTCCTCACGAGGCTGTGTGCACCCCATTCCAGCCCTCACGTCAGGTTTTAATATCCCTGATGGAGCCGGGAATCGAACCCGGGACCTCTGGGTGAGAGGCAGGCGCGCTATCCCAACACAACGGGGCTGGCAATTACAGTATAGCCTAAAGCAAACATCACTCATATTTGTGCTTCAAGTAGAGTATTACAGTATAGCCGCATCCAAAGGCATGGCGAGTACGTTTTAAAGGAAATATAAAATACTAGCTGAACCTGGCATGCGTTGCAACGCCAATCAAAGAAAGTGTTGGCGTTGTAATTTTGTTTCTTGAAGTGCTTTTGGATACACAATTCCTTATTTCAATTTCCGCTAACTGCCTTCAAACAATCGTAAAATGGATTAACTAATTTAGAAACATTCGTGGGAACGTCCACAACAACTCACCGAAGTTTCATTGCAATGGGATGAATGGCATATGAATGCATTCGGAATTTCATTTATACGATTCGTGTGCTGTCACTCATTTGTTGAATCAACTCATTCGCTACCTACTGTGAAATGGATTTACTAAGTTGGAAACCTACACGTAAGTGCACACAACAACTCATCAAAATGTCATCGCAATCGGATGAATGGCATATAAACACAGATGGGATTTTTTTAAACGATTCGCGTGCCGCCATTTGATGAATCTACTCATGCGCTACCTATTGTAAAACAGATTTACTAAGCCTGAAACCTTCCCTTATGTGTACTCAACGATTCATGAAAGTTTCATCGCAATCGGATGAATGGTATATGAACGCATGTGGGAATTTTTTGAAACAAATCACACGCAATTTTTTGAAGCAACTCGCGTGCAATCTATTGCAAATTTGGTTTACTATGCCTATAACGTTACCGGGAGTGTACACAACAACTCACATTCAAATTTGATCGCCATCGGGTGAATTGTGTGTGAACGCACCGCCATCACCTATTTGTTTAAACTACTCACGCGCTATCTATTGTAAATTGGATTAACTACGCCTATAAATATCCCGGGAGTGTGCACAAGAACTCCTCAAAGTTTCATCGCAATCGATGAATGGTATATGAACGCATACAGGATTTTGTTGAATCGCTTCAAGCGTCGTCACTCATTTGTTGCATCTACTTGTGCGCAAAATATTAAAAAATAGAGTTTCTAAGTCCAAAACTTTCCCTAGCGTGTACATAATAACTCATCAAAGTTTCATCGCAATCTGATGAATGGCATATGAACGCATACGGGATTTGATGAAACGATTTGCGTGCCGTCACTCATAAGATGAATCTACTAATGCGCTTCCTACTTTAAAATGCATGTAGCCTACTAAGCCAGAAACCTTCCCTGGAGTGTACACAACATCTCACCCAACTTTCATCGCTATCGGACGCATGGTATATGAACGCATATGGGACGTTGTTGAAACGCTTCGCGCGTCGTCAATCATTTGTTGAATCTACTCGTGCGCTACCTGTTGTAAAATGGATTTACTAAGCCTTAAACCTCCCCTGGAGTGAACATACATCTCATGCAAGTTTCATCGCTATCGGACGAATGGTATATGAACGCATATGGGACTTTGTTGAAACGCTTCGCGCGTCGTCACTCATTTGTTGTACCAATTCTTTTGGTTCATTGAGTATACGCAAAAATCGTCATCTGACAGTACATAACTCTATGGCCTACATATATAAAAACCTAACATGGCGACCATCCGAAAAATTTAGAAGGTTCTCAATATCTATTAATCTATGATAGCAATCAAACTGAAATTTTGTATATTGATAGAGGCTATGAACATAAGTTCACCTATGGGACTCTTAATAACCTGGTGAGCACAAATCTAACATGGCGATGACGGTGAATGAATTCGCGAATAAATTACCACTTACCAGATTAATAATAATAATAAGGATGTTGGTTGGTCGCTAGACGAAGAATAACATCGATGAAGCAAGTCTCTCTCTGTCCCAAACTTAAGAAATTCAACTACTTTCATATTCCATAGGTTCACAAATTAACGTTAGATAAGAAAGATATATAATGTATGCTGGATTCAGATTTGATTCGCGTCATAAATTGTCACAACGGAAAAATTAATAAATTATAAAATAGTTTGATTAGATCCCATGAATTAATAAGACATGAATAATTAATATCTAACGTGTGGTCAAAATGGGGCCATTACAAGATGGTTCTCGCCTACCTGATAACGACGGAAACGATCAGGTCAGATGTGCCTTCGTTGTGTATGAGACCGACATAGAAATATGCTCAGCTCAGTACAAGCTCCAGTCACCTGTACAATATTTCAAGCAGTACTCTGTGCCTGAAAGACAGCACTACAGTGGTGTAGAGACAACAACAAAAATGCATAATTATACAGCGATTCACAGGCAGCACTCAACTCAATAACCAACAAATACAACTTGAACCCAATAGTTGCTGACATAATGTCAATAACTCAGCATGGTTCCCATGTCTCTCTCTCCTGGGTTTGTGGACACACGGGGCAATTGGAAATGAACGCGCAGATGAACTATATTAAGAGGCTGCACAATCAACAATGGAAGTTTCATATGACAGAACTCCAATGCATCACCTGAAAAGAAATATAAAAGACTACATTACTCACCAGTGGAATAACATTTGGACCTCAACTTCGAAAGGATCTGTTACGAAAGAAATATTTGTTCCTGAGATTCATTCGCCTTCAAAGTGCTTTGTGCTTACTCAATTTTTATGTGGACGGGAAATTCACGTCATACTTTGGGTGATTTCACATCACTATTCAAAATGACTATACATGCTTTTGTGGATCCTCTCAAACTGTAAATCACCTGCTCTTTGACTGCCCTGCTTTTGAAAGAGAAAAACCTTTTATAAAATGTCACCTGAGTTACTGCAATAATAAACTGTCTAAAATTCTGCATCCTATATTTTAAAAATCATGTTGTTATTCTAATTTTCTTACATCCATCCATCATATCTTCCATAAGTCATTATAATTGTTATGCAATAACTGTTGTAAATATTTTGTAATTGACGAACTATAACCCTAATATGCTAGGCAAAATAGATTTCTTCTATGTGCTTGGAATTTCAATAAATAAATAAAGAAAGAAATAACTATAGACCGGTCTACAGTGCAATAAATGACAATATTCAACGAGCAATTGATGTTACTCAAGCTAATGATAGAATTATACTTGGGGTTGATTTAAACTGTCCAGTGGATAAACTCAATAGGGAATTGGAACTGGTCCTCTGTTACCTAGATGAGGAAGGACGACTCGTGAATGATAAGAAGGTACATCCGTATATATGTCGTAATGGAGGTATCACCATAGACCTCATGTTTGTAAGAGGTCTCGCCATTCATGAATATGGACGTCTGACAAAGTGTGATGTCGTAATGGAGGTATCACCATAGACCTCATGTTTGTAAGAGGTCTCGCCATTCATGAATATGGACGTCTGACAAAGTGTGATGCAGCTGTAATTAGGAAGCATATCCAAGTAATAACGATATTGACTGTTACACACCTCTTAAAGCATCAAGCGAAGACGCAATAACGAAGCCTACAACAAGGAAGAACAGAAAAAATACCATGTAGCTTGCAAGCCATCAAAGAAGGTAATTCAGATGTGGCTATGTCGGGAATAATGGAATTCGTAGAAGGAGGAATCACATTAATAGAACTCAAATATAAAGTGCAGAAATATTTGGCAGAGAGTGCCTTAAGGAAAGACAAAAAAACTTAAAGAAGCTACATATCGCACAAAGAATTAGGGATAATGATGATCTGGAACGCTACCAGACCGCAAGGAGAATATACAAAGACCTCATAAAGCCAAAGAAGCGAGAGTTTAGAGAGATGGAGGACATAATAGTCATAAATGACATACAGAAAGATCCGTGTAAAGCACTCAGGCCAAGACAACCACGCTTCCCAGCAGCCGTCACGATGGAAACATTGGAGGGACACAGGAGGGGAGTTCTAGTATCCAAAGAATGCAGACCGAAGTTTGACAAGTCCACAGAGGTAGAACATAGTGCTTACTTCACCACAGAAGACGTTAAGAATATCATTACCAAAAGCAAGAATAACATAGCTCTAGGTTTAGATGGACTCTGTAATGAACATTTAAAGATTACGCTACCCTTCCTTTAAAATGTACGGGCAGAGTTAATGAATAAGTGCTTGAAGACTGGCTCCATCCCCAGTACTTGGCGCAAGACAATCATCAAACTGCTGTACAAGGGTAAAGGCGATGTCAGCAAACCTGAATTATAGAGGGGAGTTGCGTTGGAATCGGTTGCACACAAATTGCTCACCAAGCTCCTGACTCAGAGAATAGATGCACGAGTAGATCACCTGCTCCCAGAAGAACAATTACGATTTTGGACGGGCAGATCTACTCAGAGGACTGCAGAATGTCTCTTAAAGGTCATACAGTAATCACTAGAAGATCAAGGGAAGAAATATGTAATTTTCAACTATACCAAAACCTTTGACACAGTCAATATGAGCGAACTTGTCATAAAATTGGAAAACCTCATAGGACATTCTGGCATGACAAGACTAATATTGAGGATTTTGGCAGACAATCAGGTTGAGATCCACGATAAAATCACCCAATTGGACTGGATTGACCAAACAATCGGAGTACTGCAATGAGACCAACTAAGTCCGATTCTCTTCAATATCCTGACCTGCGATGTCGCCTCCAAAATAAAGCAGGGAACACAGTACGTCAAAGTATATATATACAGTATATATGCAGATTACATGGCCCTGGCCTCCGAGAGTATAGGGGATCTACAGATGGGAATAGATCTCGTTGAGCTCTGGGTGGGGGAGGAGGAACTAGTGATGAATGCTCTGAAGACTGAATTAATGATATTCAGAAAAGGAAGAATACTGAGGAAATATGACTACATTGTTTGCGAGGAACGCAACACTTCAGATACCGTACCTTGGAATCACTATACAAGTCACAGGGACTTCCTTCATGGTTCACATAAAGGGAAAATTGCAGATAGACTTAGAATTACAAGCGACCTCAGGCATCTACAAAGAATATCAGTAAAATCAGCCATGGAACTCCTCAGAGTTAAAGTGCTACCTTCAATCACATAAGGAACAGAGGTCATATGGAATTACCTATCAACCGGACAATTAAACGAAATTTAAAGTCCCAAATCAATGTATCTGAAGAGGGTATTGGAGGTGTCAAAATTATCCCCCTCACGATGTATTGAACGGCGTGGTGGCGCAGCGGTCAAGCTGTTGACCTCTTACCAAGGTGGACCAAGTTTGATGCATGTGAGATTTTCAAAGTCAAATGCCACGTCCTGTGGTTCGGATTCCACGTAAAACGGAGGTCCCGTGGCTCATGATTGCAAGATTAACAGTCGCGTAAAACTACAAGCTTTTGCTTCTCACGATATGGGTATATGCATTAGCAAGAGAGACCGTAAATGCACTTACCATCCACACAGGCATGCGCAGACCGGCAAAGAGAACTTCGAAGGAAGAAAGAAAGAAAGAAAGAAAGAAAGAAAGGTATCGAAGAAAGATTCTACATCACAGATGCAATTATAAATAAAGAATGTATGTGACCAGAGTATGAGCTGAGGAATCTAGTCACCTGATCTGCGATCCATGACTTCCACCATCAATCATCCCTGCCAGGAATGTGTATGTCTATTGTTCAACAATCAATGCGGCACATACCACGCCACGGTGTGTGATAGAAAACTAGGATCACTGACTCAGTTTATATTACTTTCACTCATACGCAAATACTAGCGAAATGGCAACTGTCTAGTGGTGTATTTTATAAAGGAGATAGATAGATAGATAGATTTATTTTGTCTGGCAAGATTAGGACCATTGGGTCCTCTCTTCCATCTAACCAGATTTTACAATTAATACACTATTCAATTATTTGCAGAACTTAACAATGGTACTTAAATCTAACAGGAATACATTTCAGATTTGATCACAATACATATAATGGCAGGTAAGCATGGCGTAGGAAAAATTATTGTAATTAGTCAAGTATAGCTAAAGTAAGGAAATAATAGGGAAACACAAACACTAATAAAACAGAACCTCATGATGATGTGATGATGTTGATGATGATGATGATAAGCATCATGGATGAGTTATTACTATAGCCTAATATTGATTTTGCACACAAGTCGTTCTTTTAACACGCGAGAGAAAATATTCCCAAATCGTCTCAATAAATTCAGTGCGGAAAATACTTTTCTAGAGACGTTGTGGACTTTCTGCGTCCAAGAGAGATGTTCGTCAATAATCATGCCCAGATCTTGGACTGATTCTCGGAATTCGATTGGGGAGTCGCGCAAGCGTAAGTTTGGTAGGGTGGGATTATTTTTTATTTTACGAAGAATTTTGGGGTGGGAGATTATGATAGCTTGAGTTTTTGTCTCATTGAGTCATAGTCCATGTGAATTGGACCAATTACAAATTTCAGTTAAGTCCTCATTGAAAGCTTTGATTGCTTGCGATAGTCTTTCTGGTACAGCATGCAGATAGAGTTGTACATCGTCAGCGTATAAGTGATATTTGCATTTAGTTATCGATGAAGTTATATCATTTATGTAGATCGAGAAGAGAAGGGGTCCTAGAACAGATCCCTGAGGGACTTCTGTCACCACTGAGCGCCAAAAAGACATTTTATTTGAGTTACTTTTAACGCGCTGTTGGCGCCCGTGTAGATATGAGTCCACCGATTGGATACTTGTAGGGGTTCTTTTTGTGGGTGCCCTACAGTGTGGTGTTTTGGGGAAAGTTATGATGCGAGTGGAGTGGGTAGTGTGATTGAGCTGTCTAGGGGCATAGACGTAGCTCTGTGGACGAGATTCCCGATTGTTCAGATTGCTGGGAGAGCTCGGGGGTGTGAAAGTGGTGCTGAGGGAGGTTTGGCAAATAAGGATTTAAACGGTGCTGCCGCTACTCGGCTTAATGCTAGCGTAAGCTGGCTAGCGAAGACTTAGAGCGATTCCGCTGATACAAACACTCTGACGGAGTAGCAAGTGGCTGTCCGCTGACGCCACGAAGCAACTAAATAATAAAGCTATAAGATCCTACCTGGAGGGAATCTAGAGGGTAGGAACTTACTAGCTAATTAAATAAATGGAATGACCAGTTAGCTAAAGACGTCTAGTTTTAATGAGTATACTTCTAAGAAGTATTATTAGAGTTTGCAGAGCAGCTATAGTGCTAATGATCCAGATGCAATTACAGTACAAGCAATAGGGGATGAAAGTGTAGGTGTGTGGGTGTAAAAGGATACTCGCTATACACTTACCAAGGTGGCAACAGTCGTGACGACGCCCTGCAGCGGTACGGCACTACAACACAAGGTTTGTTCAAGAATGACCCCGAGTCATGAACTCTCTGAGGTTTTACGGATTCAGAAGTGCAGTGCGTGCAGAATTGCACATTCTTTTAGTGTCGAAGCCCTACCGGGGTCGTTTGAGTTCAGGCGTGAGGCTACCTGAGTTTATTGAAGTGGTATGTTTTTTAGATGTAGCCGTAGATCGTAGAAGTTGGTTTTGAAGGCATGTATTTGGATGTATCTGTATGGGGTGTGAGTAATAGGGTGTGAGGTTGGTATCCTACGGATACAGCATACTGTTCATAGAGAGATGAATTTTGAATAGGCTAGAGAGTAATATGTCATGATCAACAGAATCAAATGCTTTGCTGAAATCAAGCAGTGCTAAGATTAATGCTTGCCCACAGTCCATAGCCTTTCTTATGCCATCCGTGACCTTAAGTAGTGCCGTAGTAGTGCTGTGATTTTTCCGGAAGCCAGATTGGTGCTCATGATGGATGTGCGCTTGCAAGTAGCAGGAGAGTTGTTCGTACACGATAAATTCGACAGATTTGGAGATGGCAGATAATATGCTCACTGGGCGATAGTCACTCACGTTTTTGGCTTGTGTGTTTTTAGGGATTGGAATGACAATAGCCGCTTTCCATAGCGATGGGTACGTACCGGTCATTAACGAGTAGTTGAATATGTGTGTAATTGTGGGAAGTATAATGTCAATGATTCGTTTGAATATTTCTATTTCTATATTGTCGGTCCCTTTCAATTTTGATTTGATTCTAAGAATGGCACGTCTGACTTGTGACGGGGTAACATGCGAGAAGTAGAATTTTTCTCTGTTGGGGGTTGGGGGTGTGGTAGTTGTTGGTGAGAGTTCTGTGTTTTATGTCTGGGTTGACAGAATGTCCTGTACTAGTAAAATAGTCATTGTATGTGTCAAGAGGTAGATTAATGGGGTTGTCATTTTTTTCTTTGCCTATTCCCATGTTTCTTAGTTCATTCCACGTCGCAGAGGGTTTGATATTACGCCCGAGCAAGTTGTGAGCATGCCAGGTTCGAGCATTACGTACTGCTTGGGATGTTCTGTTTCGGAGCTTTTTAAAGTCATCATAATTCTGTTACGTGGGTAATTTCTTAAACTTTCTGTGCGCAGAATCTCGCTTAGCCATTAGATCTTTCAGTTCCGTGCTGAGCCAGGGTGCTGGAGGTCGCGTCGTTCGAACAGTTTTCACTGGAGCATGTTTATCATATAGTCCTATCAAGTAGTCGTTAATTTTGTGTACTTTATCATCTATATTGTGAATATTCAGTA
This sequence comes from Meconema thalassinum, assembly GCA_946902985.2. NCBI lineage: Eukaryota > Metazoa > Arthropoda > Insecta > Orthoptera > Tettigoniidae > Meconema > Meconema thalassinum. Next base: position 154,159,300 of record OX336397.1, read on the forward strand.
TGTCATGCCATGGTACATTGAGAGCGTCTTCTATCAAGGATAACGTGTTAATTTTAGAGAGGTCTCTGTACGTGATGGTCCTTGGTTTGGTCTTCTTATATTTTAAAGAGTAGGACAAGTAGATTAAGTCGTGGGCAGAAATTCCAGGTACAGATGTCTGCCCGTATTGAAGCACTTTGTCTGTTTTCTTTACTGATATCAGGTCAATTGTCGTGTGTGATGAGCGTGTGTAATGTGTCGGTAGTAGGTCTAATATTTTCATGTCACGTGACGCGAGCATATTCAAGAGTTGCCAAGTTTCAGCTTTGGTATTATCGCCTATATTGGTATTGAACTCGCCCATGACTATTACGTGCTGGTAAAGAGGCAGGATGCATAATAACGCGTTCTCTACGTCCTCTAAATGACCCAGCGAAGGTGCCTTGTAAACAACGCAGACAGCACACTTTTGATGGGCGGTCTCTATTTCGAATAACATAAATTCGGGTCTTCTATTGTACTGGCTATCTGAACATGCTAGGATTTTAGGATTTAAGTTCGTCTTAACAAAAGCTCCAACCCCACCTCCTTTCTTTCCTACTCGGTCGTTGCGTAATAGTGTGTAGCCGGACAAGTTAAATGATTTTGAAAGATGGAGTGGCGATAGCCATGTCTCACTCATCAAGCAAATATGGAATACATCAGGTATAATAAGTTCTAGTTCATGAAAATGTGCCGATAAGGACTGTACATTTACGTGCGCTATGTGAAGACCTGTCGGATGAAGTAACAGATTTTCGAACAGGTAATCACGGGCTGAAATGGAGTCATTGTTCCCTGGAGCTACTTCTGACACTCTGTCACCTTCACAAGGCCACGGTGAGAGAGGGGTGGGACGGGTGGAATTCCTTTCACTGCAGGGGGTAAGCTGTACCGAGTTGCTGTCAGAGGTCGTAGACCCACATACTAGGTTTGCCAACTTGGGAAATTAGAACTAAACTAACCAAATTGTACTATGCTGAACTAAGACTAAGATTACATTATACAGGTGAACTAATATTAATTAAAACTAAAGTAACATACAGTGGCCGCTGTCAGCTAGGTGAATGTTCTTTGACTACAGTTTCTAACTAGTTTAGTAGGTCACACATGCAATTAATCCTAATCTTGCTACCATCGGGTTGCTTGATAAGGATATCGCCCTGCGAACTTCAACAATTTCTAACAGAGAAACGAGAAATTGCAGTCCTCACAATGGCCAGCCTGGTGGAGGTGAGATCTTCGCGAATTGTCACCTTGCTACATTTTAGCATTCTTTTTTTTTTTTTTTTTTTTTTTTTTTTTATTTTTTTATTTTTAGAAACACCTCGTGCCTGGTACGGAATGAAACAAATTTCACAATAATAGGCCGCGTTCTTCCCGGGGATTAAGGTCCATCTCGATTGTTCCTGTCAATATCATGCAGGTTATCACTTGCGCCGACATCACTAAAGATGTTTAGAGCTAGTTCATCAGTATTTTCTTCGGCACTTTCGTGCACGCCAACAATCCTGATGTTGTATCTCCTGCCATATTGTTATAGGGAGTCATACTTTTCTTCGAGCTCGTTTCTAAGGGCTCGTATTTCACTCTCGCGACTCTCAAGCTTTTTGGTGAGATCTGACACCAAGTCCATATTGACCTGGAGTGACTTCTCCAGTTGTTTGACGACAAGTTCAGTCACTCTCTCAGATATGCCAGAGATAATTGTATCTAGGAACTTACCCGAACTGAGAGTCTCGTTGAGCACCTTATTTACGGCCTCCTCAACTACGTTGGCACTACCGTTGGAGTCACAGGAGGCGTGCTTGCCCTTGCCTCTGGTCATCTTGATTAAGTTATATATTTACTATATAACTACGGAGTTATCACACAAAATAACTAAACACAGTTTACACTTATTATTGTACTCACACGTGTACCACTTATTTTCAATGTGCCTACACAATAACACCTTCTAATTCACTTTCACTGAGGAGCCGAGCTTACACGCGTCTGCCAAGCAATATGGTAAACCACAGGCGGGTGGAAGTGTGGAAGACCTGAATGACGCTCTACCCTAGTCTTCATACACCACGAGATGAGGGTGGAATATGCTGCGGAAGTCGCGCTAACTATTCTGTGACTTACTGAACTGTTTACCAATTTGCTCATTCAGTAAGTGGTTAGTTAACGTAAACTTCCATCACCAACGCTGGGAATAAATTTACAAAACATAACCCTGTAAATGAAGATTAGATTACGTTAAAACCCAAGCTTTGGGATGTGAACAACTTCATTCGATCACGTCCCCACAACCACTGGCATCCTCTTAGGAACAAAATTACAACTAGCCATCATTCCACTCTCTTGCACCAGGTTAAAAAGCAAGTCTGACAATGTTTAAATGTAGATACTACGTCATTTCATAATAAAAGAATTAATGACATATCGTGACGCACACACATTGTATTTATACACCAATTGTCAATATAGGTCCTAAACTGGTATTTCCGTATTTTTGGCACCATGAATTATTTTGGAAATGCTGTGTACATAATGGGAACTAATTAAATTGCAAATACATGTCCAGAATTTTTAAATACTACTTCGGTGGAAGAGGATTAAACCATCGTGGTGAGAAAAGTGTAAGTTCAGAATAAATCTTGCCAGTTATAATGTGAATCACTGGAGTGTAGGCATACAGTGGTATGCCAAGAGTTCGATAAGTGTGCGCTTTGTGTAGTGTGGTTCTTAAAGGTTCACCAGCTTCTGTATATTATAACAGACCACACTTTATGCACTATGTGATATTTTCTATAAAGTCCAGGTAAATGAATCGTCTCTACACAATCGGTGTAGCCCCCAGATAGTGCTATCCATTCATCCGCGAGGTTTTCATTAGTTAAGTATGATATGTTAACAAAATGATGTGGGTTGTATATTCCAACTGGGCAATACGGCTTTTATATAGCGAACGAAATGCGAATTATGTTGTGGCACTTGAACGAACAAACCGATCGCTAGTTACTTGGTGTTCAGTTTCCCGTTTCAATGAATTAGCTGTGATTTCCCCGAACAGTCCTTTCTTTTCAAACGTAATCGGTCATTCCAAATTGTTATAGGAAAACATGTGAATGACAACAATCCACTGAATTTAGTGAGACAAATGAAAGTTGAATGCCGCTACTTAATATATAAAGCATCACCTATTTATATTTATCCACTTAATAGAGCCGATGAGAGACAATGTAGAAAACACAAACACTTTTTTCGTGATGTGGAAAGATTAACACGATCATCCAGAAGAACTGAAAAACTGAAATCTCTGGTGTATAAAACTGTATTGTCTGTATAGTATATATTGACAATACAGATACATTTAATAGTAATTTATCTTGGGACAAAATTCAAAGAGTGATCTTCAGAAAGGAACAGGAAAGACAGCTAAAGCAGCCACGTAACACTGAACTGCTCCGGAAGCAGAAATCAAAGAGGATGAAGCGAATGTGGGCAGAGAGAAAAAAGACATGTGGCAAAATTTGAGGTATTGATTTAACGTGCTCTCTAATAGTGCTATTCGATTAAATAAAATAAGTAAATATATTGACTGCATGAAAACCACATGATAGAGCAGTAGAAACGAACACAGTTCCTCTTATTTGAGGAAATTTTGCATAGTAATGCGAGTACGGAAATTCCACTAATTAACTTTGGACTAGTTAGATCGCTTGATCGCAAAGGTATTATTCCGTTTCTCTTGATCATCTAACATAGTAAAATTAAATACTTTTCTGTCAGTCAACACGATTGTTCCCTGATTGTATAGTGTGATATTCCCTATGCCTGAAGCAAATTACAGGAGGTTAAAAAAATCTAGTCTTGATCATTGATGCGTTACATTAAGGCTTTTAAATTTATGTCTACTAATAAGTGTGTAATGAAATTATACAATTATAAAATATTTTTGATTCAGAAGATTATTCTATACTTATATGGAATTGATAGTGATTTGTGATATTACGATGATAGTGGCTATTTACCTAGTGCTATCATTAGAGAATTTTCCACTGAAACAACCCATCTCCCATAGATCGAAGAACACACTCACAAGAGATTCAGTCGGAGGTTCACTCAATCAATATTGTAACATGAAGATTGAAATGTTAACTCAATGCGGTATGATGCCATATATTTGCCAAACATGCGGAGCTAACTTTAAACGAAAAGGTGATTTGAAGGAACACATGTGCATCCATGGTGGTCGAAAGCAACATCTATGTAGGACATGCGGAGCATACTTTACGCAGAGAGGTCATTTGACAAGACACATTTTGACCCATAGCTATCTAAGGCCATATTCATGTAGTACATGCGGAGCGAACTTTACTCACAAATACAGTTTCCAAAGGCACATGCTTATCCACAGTGGTATAAGGCCCCATTCCTGTGGTACATGCGAAGCGAAATTTAATGATAAAAGCAGTTTGCATAAACATATGATGAAACATAGTGGGCTTAAGCATGCCTGTAGTACCTGCGGAGCAAAGTTCACTGAGAAAGCCGGTTTGAACAAACACAAGTTATTACACAGTGGAGTAAGGCCATACTCATGTAATACATGTGGAGTGAACTTCATTCGCAAAGGTCACTTACGCACACACATTTTAAATCATAATGGTAAACCGTATTCCTGTGGTACTTGCGGAGCCAAGTTCACCGTAGAAGCGACGTTGAAAAAACACATGTTGATCCATAGTGGACTAACGCCATATATATGTAATACGTGCGGAGCCGGCTTTACACATATTTCTAATTTGAAGCAACATATGATCATTCATAGTGGTAAAAAGCCGTATTCATGTGATACATGCGGAGCAAACTTTCGTATGAAGGGTCAACTGAAGGCACACGTTTTCATTCATAGTGGTCTTAGACCGCACTCCTGTGGTACCTGCGGATCAAACTTTGCACTAAAAGGAGATTTGAAAAAACACATGTATATCCATAGTGGACTAAAGCCATATTTATGTAATACATGCGGAGCAGACTTTACACTAAAATGTAATTTGAAGACTCACATGTTGATTCATAGTGGTCAGAATCCCCATTCCTGCGGTACATGCGGAGCAAAGTTTGCGCAGAAAGGAAGTTTGAAAAAACATATGTTGATCCATAGTGGCCTTCGGGCCTTATAATGTAGTACATGAGCAGCAATTTTCTCTGTGACTGCTTCTCTGATAAGAAGTCATAATATCCTAAAGCCCTGAACCCACACTCATGTAATGCATGCGGAATCTACATACATCAAAGAAAGTTTTGCAAATTATTGGCCAAGAGTCGTAGTGGGCAAGAACCCATCAGTCGTTCTTGTGTGCGTGCATATTGGTTAAGAATATTGGCCTGTGTCAATGAGGATAGATCTGTGTGATTGCGGATACGACCCGGTGAACCTGTGTACAACCAGTACATCTGAGACTGATGCCAAAAGGAGGAGTTGGTGCATTTTTGGGGGGACTTCGAACCTCACTTTTATACATTCCAGGCTGTATATGACAGGTTCACGTTACAGCGAACTATCCCGGCACCTGTAGTAAGAGGAAATGCCGATTATTTTGGCTTAAATTACACTTTCATGGACGATAACGCTCGCCCACTCGGAGATGGCATTTGCAATGCCGTTCTTCGGCGGAATAGTATTCACAGAATGGAATGGCCAGCCTATGCTCCCGATATCAATTGTGTAGAGCAGGCGTGTACACTGCATAATAAATAAGTCCGTCCTTACTTTAACTCCATGGCAATATGCAAAACGTTTTTTGATGTTTGATAAACACTTGCGGGGAGAACATAAGTACGAAAGAAAAATTAAAGACACACAGGATGTTCCATCGTGGCTACAAGCCGCACACATGTTCTTCGTGTGCTTTGAACTTTATGTTAAATGGTTTTTAATTTATTTGTAAACAACGTATGAAGGTTTTACCCCCCTGTATGTTATGCCAAGTGAGAACAACTACCACCTGATGCCACCTACCTGTCGACCAATGACCTACTCTGTGGATCATAGCATGATAAGTATGGAACGGCGTTTTCTGCTACTGAAATCCCACCACTAGAGCCTGAGGTAAACGTCGATCTAATGTTTAGAGTAATACGATTAACAAACGTTAGACTCGATGATGTTCTAAGATAAAGGAATAACGAAATATGTTTTCTTTACTGCTGAAAAAGAAAATAGTCACATTTATTGGAAGGGAAATTAACAATTTAATTCACAAGATAAATGACAAGTGCGGGATTAAAAATGTTAATGGTTGAAATAAAAGAAGACACACATGGAATTTTATTCGTTGCAAACATTGATTCAGTAGACCAAAGAATCTTTGAAGATAAATTAATATGATTATTTCATGAGAAACCAATAATTAAATCTGCCCTTACGTAAAGGGTGTTTGAAAAAGAACTCCCTATTTTTAATGTGCCCTACTATCTGTACAACGAGACATACACGATTCTAGTTTGTGGTGTGTTATTCATCAACTCGCCAAGTTTGGCTTCCCTGCAGTCGGCAGGTCTGCTTGATCGTGAGGCGGCCCCAGTGCTGTTTGTTTCCTCTGTTCCCTCTGTTCAGTCGAGGCGTGCGTGCGTGCATGCAGTGCAGTGCAAAGCTACTTGGTAGCAATGTGTACTCCGAAACAGAAAGTGCACTGTGTTATTTGGCTTGTGAAAACTGAGTCAGTTATAACAGCGCAACGTAATTTTAGACGTCACTATGGTGGCGAACCACATACAGCAAAAACTATCCGTCATTGGCTAAAGTCACTCAGGGAAACCGGTAGTGTTTTAAAAGCAAAATCACCAGATAGACCGAGAACTTCTGAATATATTGTTGAACAGATCCGTGTTTCGAGTGTTCGTAGCCCCTCAAAAACTAACTAACTAAAATAGGAGGTGATAAGGACAAAGAGTTATAACTATACCCATACATTTTGGAGAAAGTAGGCTATATGTTCTTTCCTGAACATCTTGTTTTTCATTTTATAGTCTAAATTATTAATTGTCGGGTTGGCCGAGTGGTCTAAGTTGTTTGACTTAAGTTCATATTTTCTATATAGGAAGCAAGGATTCGAATCCCTTGTCCGGCATAACTATTACCTCAACATTGGTTGTCATCACTGTATCATTATGATATACTGAGACCGCTTGATCTCATGCTGGTGATGATTTTTAGTTTTAACAGAGAATACTCCAACCATGAAATCACTGAACGCACTCCGAAAGCTTGTGTCATCTTCGGGAGAATTTTTTACTTCGTTTGAAAGCTTGTGAAGGATTAATCATGAACGCAGATGTTTATCTACGATGTGCATCTTTGAGGAATATCATTATCAGTAATTCTGCATTTTTAGCCACGTCAACATGGCAATATTTTTGGTAATTAAAGGTATTTGCATCGCAGAGACGCGAGGAAGAAGGAAGTAGGCGCTGAAAGACTTCGGTGGTATTCGAAGCCGGAACACGCCATGCAGGGAAGAAGGACAATCCCATGTGCGCTTGAGTCGCACGAAAGTGTATTCGAATAAGACCGGTCGAGTGACCGAGGAACATTTTGGTTGTGAGAAGACTAAGTAAGTCTTATCTAAGGATTGACAAAGCATCCTAAAGTTTATCAGCACCGCAGTGTTTATAAAATAAGTGATTTTGTTCCTGTACGTCCAGTACATGTGCAACGCGACACCACATGGTGGAATGTGGGTCGTAAAATGTCATCAAAGTGAAAAATTATAGCATTACTCAACATTATTGAGTGCTGTAAAAGCTGTATTAATGTCAGAGAAATACGCCGTGCAAAGCCGTATCTCACCCAAATATTCCAGTGATTGTGTTATCACATGTGCCAACGAATCTGTGAATGATAGCTTCAGTGAAGCAGGCACATGGCCATTTATTCTTTAAAGCCTGCACAGTTTAAAGCCAGTGTTGCTATATAAATTATCATCAGTGATAAAAGCAGTGTTTTTGTAACTTATTCACCACTGAAAGAAGAATGCCAAAAATGTGTGACTGGGACGATATGCTAATTCACACCTGTACCACGAGGAACGAGATGATGACGTAAATATCCTAATGGAGGAGCCATTGATCATCTAACACCAGCAATATGGAAGCCGATACGAGAATTACGCAAACTTTGGCCAAGGAAAGTACTACTACAGACTGGGAACATGAGGATTTATCCTTTAAATTGAAGCGTGGAATGTTTCCCTGTGTGAAACATGGTGCCGTGAGTTTTCGTTAATATCTACTTGTATTTGGTTATGGTTTCGGGGTTGGATTAGTTGTAGTCAACCGTTTAGATATAGCAGTCATTTAGGTAGCGTTTGTATTCTCTTGTAGATGCCGCTGAAGGCATACTTTTCACTTTCATAGGCTTCCATATTTTTGGTAGAAAACTTATGCCCAGAGTTAGCCACCTCAGAGGGGTGCATTTATATGCCATAATTGTTGTATAGTCCCTAGAATGGACGTCAACTTAGAAGGAGCAATGATTTATTTGAATTAACCAGCTTAAAGTTTTTTTATTCCTTTTTGATAACTTGGAGGCCCCATTGTTTAAATATATCAATACGCCACTGTTAGTCGGTCGTATCAGTTCGATGCTGTAAGGGTTACGCATCTACCATTTTCATGTAAATACATTTTGAAAGTCTTAGAACCTGGATTCAAGGAGAATCATGTCAAAGAATGGGAGTGTCTGTGGCCAAAGCACTCGTAAACCAACCATTCAACATTTAACCGTATCATTGACAATAATAAGCCAGGAGAATGGTGTTATTAAGGACATTTAGTTACTTTGAGTGCACTGCGCACGTTATTTTTGAAGAATTCTTTTCTTTTGTGACACAGTGACATATCTTTTTTAATGTCTTTGCAAAGTGACACATATTTCTTTTGCTATGCTTTGCCAAGCTGTGATCCAGCCTATGTTTAAACTTCATTTTTCAAGGCGAGTTACGAGGCCTTGTTGTCCAGATAATAATGGCATTGTATTATAAGGTGTAAGAGATGCAAACGATAGACATTTTTCGAATGCATTACACAATTTGCATACATGCTTTGAGAGACTTTGATACGCAGTGAAGCGTGATGAATAACACTTGAGTTTCGTGATGATGACAGCCCACGACACTCAAGGTAATTTACTGTAACCTGCAGAGCAGCAGACTGGATTCTCAAGTGAGACAGTTGCCGCACGATAGCATACTTTGTTTCTGCTAGCCAGATTATTTTTATCGAGCCGTTCTTGGAGCTCAGTTGGAATGTACAATTGTATCATTGTTTGAGTATAGGGTGATTAAGAAGTTACATTCTCAATGTTTAATTGAATTCGCAAATGTTGTAAGCGAATAGATGAAGGATCTTTACCTTATCTTTTATACTATCAGAGTAACTCTTATAGAATGGAGCCACACTTTTGCTTATTTTTGAAGGCTTATTTTCTCACTTAAGGTAATTGATTGTTTTCCGTGTTTTGACACGTTGATGTATGGGGTGGTTTCCCGTTCGTTTATTATGCCAGAAGATTCATAGGGATGACTGCCGAGATGAATTCTCTTCGTGATCTCGTGGAGGGCACGTTTAGATATTTTTAGAATGGTAATTAGATGGAGCATTGCTTGCCCATCTGGAAATGTGTTATTGTGGACTAGATCATATTTCTATGATATTGGAGCCACTTAGTGCTCAAGGTCGCTATGATTATTCGGATCATGCATCTCGTAAAGAACTGTAGAAGACTTACGACTATGATTTATAACTTGTGTTATTGTTGACAAACAGATACCACGTGCATATAGTCATTCAATAATTAAGACACTCTTAAACAAAGATAGTAATAATCAGAAACCTAAATCATGAAAGATAATTATTATCATAGCGTTTAGAAGAGAAAGTGACGCGACTTGTGGAGTTTGTATGGTCCAGCCGCTAGGTGGCTCTAGCGTCGGCTAGCGCTGAGTGAGGACGGTATCAATACAAGCAGTTGAATGTTACTTTTCAGTAGTTGAATGTTATCAGCTTACTCTACGTTGTATTAGACATGATGATCCAAATATAAAATTGTCCGCACTGAGTATATAAAACGCTGACGTCCGTTGTGTTGATTATGAAACATCAGATTGCGTCATAGGTTCATATAATAAGGAAATAAAACATTCTGACAAGGGTCAAAATGTAACTGAATGTGTGAAAATCGTAAAGCTACAGACCATTCACTACTGCACAAATAAAGTAAATATAATATAATGCAGTATAATGACAAACTCACCCATATAACTTATAGCTCTCAGTTGTCCGAAGCTTTGGACAGCTTACGCGATGATTTTCCAGACTTAGAAGTTGACTGCTCTTTCCTAATTTCTTACGTACGAAAGAAAAAGCGCACTGCATGAAATGAAAAACGAGTTTTCCAATAAGGTCCAGTTTATGTTCCATACACCATCAAAAAATCACGGCCCTAAAACAATCTCATCAATGTTGTCCTAACACTCGTAAAATATATCAACCCACAAATTTGAAAGGGAAGATAATTCCATTTCAACGACTACTTCGACCTGTAAAAGAATGCTGAAGACACTGTCAGACGGTTGAGTTAGGTAACTAAGGGCATTTATTGTGCCAAAGTCCTATATATTAGTGAAAGTTGCAGCTGTTGTGTCCGGCGGCCTTTTCACTTTGAAGGGTTGTTGCACACTTCACACAGCTGATCCCTTTCCTTAGTTGCTTGACAATATACCCGGCTAGATAGTGTGGGACTGCACCAGGCTTCAAACTCCATCTCATTCTCGCCATTTCGACTGTCTTTCCTTCCATAATGAAAGTGTCCGTTTTTATAAGGAAATTATCGGAACAATGTTTGTCACATAGCCTGCATATGACTTACTTGACAATTTAATGTCTTTCCTCGGAATGGCCTTAGCCCATTTAAATAAATCATCTTCGGCTTTTGGAGGTCTAAAAAAGTGCCTACCTGTTGCAGATGACTTGTCGTATCCAGATCGGCACCCGGGAACAAAACAACACGGCATATTCACTTACACAGTTTTGTTTGACGAATCTTACCAGGTTATAATTCACTCGACAGCACAAACGTAAAGAAATAAGTGTAAAGGCTTACAAATACTAAACACACCAGTGTCATAACGTATGTATTATTTCACTATCGCTTCTTGATCGCATACACTTTTCAACACCAAGAAATAAGGACTAAACACGGCAGCATTTCCATGTTTTCAAACTCGCGAGCGCTTAGAAAGTGTCTCCAGCCAGCCACAACCAACCGCTGCGCAGTCTACCGGCGGGCGCAGCAACTACCCATACTAAAGATACGGCAAACTCAGGAGTCGGCACACTTTCTCTTCTAAACGCTATGTTATTATTAAACCGACATGGGTTAAAACTTCAATTAAATCTTAATCAACTGTTTAACTTTGATCACGATTGTTTCAACGTGGACCAATGCAACGTGCTTGAGACAGGATATCCCTGGAAGGAAACTTTAGAGAAATACATGGTTAGACTTGACAGGAATCAGTCTGATGACTGAAGGTAGTCAACTAGTGGGTCGTATACCACATGTTTGTTTTGACATGCTTTAAGAGCATGCCTTGTCTGAATTCACATACACTTTAGATGATGGATGGAACAAACAGTCTCCATTTCGAAGTAGGTAGGGTAATAACAAGAATTGTTGTGTTTTCTGAATTTATTTCAGTGCATTTTCCCTATGTGAACCCTACTGTTGTTTATTTTTGTAGCATTATTGTATAATTCTTTGTTATGTGTATGATTATATATTTTCAAAAGAAAAATCTGTATTGTCCGTTGAGCCATTATATATTTAAACACAAATTGTGCTAAATGTTCCGGCATAACTCAACAAAATGACAAGTGTTTCGCCCCGGTGTGCGATTGGGCTCTTCAGTTGGTTAAAGCACACCTCACCAAGACACTATCTAGTACACACTGGGAAGGCCATTGCAAGACGTATTTGATACATGTGTATCCACGTCACGAGCAAAGCCAGTGCACTATGGGAGTCGAAACTCCACTCCAAAGCAATTATAACCTTACCTTGGCATTGAATATATATTTTCAAAAGAAAAATCTGTATTGTCCGTTGAGCCATTATATATTTAAACACAAATTGTGCTAAATGTGTTTAAATGTATAATGGCTCAACGGACAATACAGATTTTTCTTTTGAAAATATATATTCAATGCCAAGGTAAGGTTATAATTGCTTTGGAGTGGAGTTTCGACTCCCATAGTGCACTGGCTTTGCTCGTGACGTAGATACACATGTATCAAATACGTCTTGCAATGGCCTTCCCAGTGTGTACTAGATAGTGTCTTGGTGAGGTGTGCTCTAACCAACTGAAGAGCCCAATCGCACACCGGGGCGAAACACTTGTCATTTTGTTGAGTTATGCCGGAACATTTAGCACAATTTGTGTTTAAATATATAATGGCTCAACGGACAATACAGATTTTTCTTTTGAAAATATATATTCAATGCCAAGGTAAGGTTATAATTGCTTTGGAGTGGAGTTTCGACTCCCATAGTGCACTGGCTTTGCTCGTGACGTGGATACACATGTATCAAATACGTCTTGCAATGGCCTTCCCAGTGTGTACTAGATAGTGTCTTGGTGAGGTGTGCTTTAACCAACTGAAGAGCCCAATCGCTCACCGGGGCGAAACACTTGTCATTTTGTTGAGTTATGCCGGAACATTTAGCACAATTTGTGTTTAAATATGTGTATGATTGTAATTAAATGACTGTTATACTAGTTTTGTTTAATTTATACACGGACGTTTGGATCCGATGTTTCTGTAATTCAAGGTTTAGCATAGACAGATAAATATTAAATGTAAATGCAGGATGGTTTTTAGCGTCATTTAGATTTTTGCAGTCATGTTTGACTATTTATTGATGGCACGATGATTCTTCCTAGAACATCGTTACCTTTTCCATTGTAAATTTAATTAGGGATTTGTACCAATTTCCCCAGTTTTGCTAGATTCCTTTGATTGTAATTAGAACTGATCACGAGGGTGTAATTTCATAGTTTAGGGGTTAGTTTTCTTTCTTTGTTGTGTTTGATTAGATAGCGGATTAGCCGATTTAATGCCCTCGGATCCTAGGTTAGGGGTTGGATTTTATAAATAAACATTGCCAACGATCTTTACTTAAGACTGGACTACTTTCTTTCGTAGTTTTTTTGTGGGAGTGTATTACCAGGGTGTCTTTGGCATTGCAAATCATGATGGGAACCTGATCCTTGGCACAGGGGAGTCTCACAGCTGGCGAGCCCTTTTGGTTTGCACTCCTATCCTCTTCGTCGGTATGTATTCGGAGCGAGAGGTCATCTGGGAGGCCATACACGGTTGGTGGTAACCAGATGATCTCCTCAAACGGGCACATAACACTACACAAATCCGCAGACAGAGTACATTACTATAGTGAATTGCTAGTCAACAGTTCAGAGTGAACAGTAAACACACTCTTTAAAGAGAGGCTTGAGCTCAGCCCCGGGATAATACACATTTTTATTTCTTACTACAAACCCTATAACCCAACCAGGATAGTGACTAGGGCTAACAGATGAACCAGTGAACGTTATTTATACATTTTTCCAGAAGAGCTTTGAACACCACATTTCTATAAAAGTCCTATAAATTTAATAAATATCTGTTTTAACCCATTTTCCTCGCGACTAAGGTCGGAACACCCTGGAGCCTTGTCTGGGTTTAAAAGTTACCGAAACGGCTTTTGGGTTTCTTAACTCTACCTAACACTATAGATACTCATTGGATACCAGTCCAAAAGAGCAGAGGGAAAGCGATTGTAATTAAGAAAAACAGACGATACACATGAATATTTGTATTAATTTAATTTTTACAATATGTGCACACGGAATACAACTCTCTCTTTACGATTGCTTGCTATAGATTTTTAACACAACTCTTGAGGTAGATCTTTTTATAACTACCTCCAATTACTGATGTTCTCAAAAACTGGGGACGCCGTAATTGTTTTGTAGGCGTAAGATCCTCATCCTCCTCTTTTTCATTGTCATCATTATCACTATCTAGTCATTTTTGATCCTCTTGCAATACCAACTCTAGAATAGTCTGTGTTGCCTTTGATAGTGTTGAGGGTTTTTCAAATGGGGAAGATTGTTTAAACATAGATTTGTTATCATCATTATTATTATTATCATTATTATAATTATCATTATAATTTTTACCTTTGTCCACTGTTATCTCATTGATGGTCTGTATATCCTTTGATAGTCTTGAGGGCTTTGCGGACGTTGACGACTGCCTTAATGTGACTTTTCGAGGAGGTGATAATATGCATTTTAGCAAACTAAGCCCTATGTGCACGTGGGCGTTTCAATATATTTAACTCGAGAGAAATATTGTCTCGAGCAGCAATATCCTTTTCTCGGGCTCGCTTATTAGTATTATGATGGGTTATTTTTAACGGCAACCCTGTATCATCCTAAGCACCACATTGACGATTACACACACTTAAGACCTCACCATTCTTACATTTTAGATTGCCTTGACATGTTTTTGACCTCTCTTTTGAGCATCGCCAAAATATTATTCCATCCACATTTTGTCGCTTATAGTTATAAGAGTAGCCTTTATAGAGTGCAGTTGTTTACCTTTGTTAGTTAAGGTAAGTTCCATAGTAGAAACTGACTTGTCAGTCTGATTTACATACAACAAAGGTTACAACAGTTCTGTTGAAGGAGTGATTTAGCGTCGGCTCTTTTAGTCACTTGTGGCTATTCTCACTTCTTGATGTCAGCTAATTTACCTAATTATATTTATATCAGCATATTTAAAGGATTATTTTATGTAGTCTTATTTTGCGGCTTAATTCTATGTCGGCTTATTTGGCAGCTTATTTTTATGTCGGGTAATTTAGCGGCTTACTTTATGTCGGCTTATCTGGCAGCTTATTTTTATGTTGGCTTATTTGGCGGCTTATTTTTATGTTGGCTTATTTAGCGGCTTTTTGGGCTTATTTAACAGCTTATTTTGTCAACTTATTTAGTGGCCTATTTTTATGTTGGCTTATATATCGGATTTAAGTCGGCTTTTTAGCGGCTTATTTAACAGATTAATTTTATGTCGGCTTATTTAGTGGCTTATTTTTATGTCGATTTATTTCGTGGCTTATTTTTATGTCGGCTTATTTCGCGGCTTATATTTATGTCGGCTTATTTAGAGGCTTATTTCTATGTCGGCTTATTTAGCGGCATCTTTTTATGTCGAATTATTTAGCGCCTCATTTAACAGCTTATATTTATGTCGGCTTATTCAGCGGCTTATTTTGAAGTCGGCTTATTCAACAGCCTATTTTTGTCGGATTATTTAGCGGCTTTTTTATGTAGGCTTATTTAGCGGCCTATTTTATGTCGGCTTATTTAACAGTTTATATTTATGTCGGCTTATTTAGCGGCTTATTTAACAACTTATTAATATGTCGGCTTATTTAGCGCTTTAGTTTTATTTCGGCTTATTTATCAGATTATTTTTAATTCGGCTTATTTAGCGGCTTATTTTTATGTTGGCTTATTTTTATGTCAGCTTATTTTTATGTCGACATCTTTAGTGGCTTATTTGTATGTCGGCTTACTTTTATGTCGGCATAATTAGCGGGGTTTTATGTCGGCTTATTTAGTGGCTTATTTTATGTCGGCTTATTTAGCGGCTTATTTAACAGCATATTATGTTGGCTTATTTAGCGGCTTATGTATATGTGCGGCTTATGTATATGTCGGCTTATTTAGTGGCCTATTTTATGTTGGCTTATATGGAGGATTATTTCTAAGTTGGCTTATTTAGCGGCTTACTTTTTTGTCGGCTTATTTAGCGGCATTTTTATGTCGGCCTATTTAGCGGCTTATTTTATGTCGACTTATTTAGCGCCTTACTTAACAGCTTATTTTTATGTCGGCTTATTTGGCGGCTTATATAACTGCTTATTTTTGTTTGCTTATTTAGCGGCTTATTCTTATGTGGGCTTATTTATCGGCCTATTTTATGTCGGCTTATTTAACAGTTTATATTTATGTCAGCTTATTTAGCGGCTTATTTGTATGTCGGCTTATATAGCGGCTTATTTGTATGTCGGCTTATTTGGCAGCTTATATTATGTCGGCTTATTTAGCGGATTATTTTTCTGTCTGCTTAGTTGGCAGCTTATTTTTATGTTGACTTATTTAGCGGCTTATTTTTATATTGGCTTATTTAACAGCTTATTTTTATTAAGGCTTATTTAGTGGCTTATTTTATGTCGGCTTATTTAGTGGCTAATTTAACAGCTTATATTAATGTCGGCTTATTGAACAGCTTATTTTATGTCGGCTTATTTAGCGGCTTATTTAACAGCTTATTTTCGTCGTCTTATTTAGCGGCTTATGGTTATGTCGGCTTATTTAGCGGCTTATTTTTATGTCGGCTTATTTAGCGGCTTATTTTTAGGATGACTTATTTGTCAGCTTATTTTTATGTCGGCTTATCTAGCGACTTATTTTCATGTCAGCTTATATTTATGTCGGCATATTTAGTGGCTTATTTTGATGTCGGCTTATTTAGCAGCTTATTATTATGATGACTTATTTGGCAGCTTATTTAGTAGCTTATTAGCCTATTTTCAATTTTGAAAAAATAGGCTTATGACATTACCTTTTGTCCGTGTGTGTGTGCGTGTGTGTGTGTGTGTGTGTGTGTCCCCCCCTAATAAAATCTAAACGGCAGGAGCGATTTCAATGAAACTCGGAAAGTTCATAGCACTATTCCCGGCGACCTCGACCGTGCCCTTCAAATTTTCTTACGACTCACCAATCCAACATGGCGGCTGTGCGAAATATTTCACCAGCATTCAATATCTCCGAAACTATTACCGATATTACCCTGACATTTTCTATGGTGATAGAGGGAACTACTATAAGTTCAGTTATGTGACTTTTGAAAACCTGGTAACTACAAAACCAACATGGCGGCCAAGCGAATTTGCGACTTTTAAATAGTCGTTTCTCGCGATTTGACCAACCAAACGCAATGAAACTTGGTACAGTATATGTTTATATACATTGTAATGCACCGACATCTAACTTCGTTCAATTGTTTACATAATCACAAGATGGCGGATGTGCGAAATATTTCACCGGCATTCTATATCTCTGAAACTATTAGCGGTATCTCCCTAAAATTGTGTACGGAGATAAAGGGCACTACTGGAAATCCATCTATAAGATTTTCAAAAACCGGTTAACTACAAAACGAACATGGCGGCCAAGCGAATTTGAACATTTTAAATAGACCTTTCTCGCGATTTAATGTTCCAAGCGCACTGAAACCTGGTACAGGAAATATTTATACACATTGTAATCCACTGGTATCTAATTTAGTTCAATTGTTTACATAACCTCAAGATGGCGGCAGTGCGAATTTTAAAATTAAGTTTTTTTTTCTTGTGATGTAGTCATGCGATCGAAGTGAAATTTTGAATAATGAACCTACGCAATAATTTTCCTTTAATGGTACATGACTCTATGGCCTATACATTTAACAATCCAACATGGCGACCATCCGAAATATTTAGACGATACTGAATATCTACGAATCTATTTTAGCAATCAAACTGCATTTTTTAATGTTCATATGGGCTATGAACTTAAGTTCACCTATAGGACTTTAAATAACCTGGTGAACACAAATCCAACATGGCGGTGACGCGAATTATAATATTCACATGGACGTTTCTCGCAATTTAACCATCCGCGTGCAGTGAAATTTGGTACAGTAAATCTTTATCCGAATGTTAATCCACTGGCATCTAATTTATTTCAATTGTTTCCATAACCTCAAGATGGCAGCTGTGAAAATTTTTAAAATCTCCTTGTTTTTTCTTGTGTCCTAATTATGCGATTGAAGTTTGAATACCACACGTTCACAATAATCTGCATGTAACAGTACATAACTCTAGGACCTACATATAAAAAATTCAACATGGCGACCATCCGAAATATTTAGTCGGTTCTCAATATCTACGAATCTATTACAGCAATCAAACTGAAATTGTGTATGTTAAATAGTGGCAATTAACATAAGTAGGATATATGAAAATAGGCTGTATAGTTCTTCACGGAACTACTTGTTTTTATGTTGGATTATTTAGCGGCTTATTTTTATGTCAGCTTATTTTTATGTTGACATCTCTAGTGGCTTATTTAGCGGCTTACTTTTATGTCGGCTTAATTAGCGGTGTTTTATGTCGGCTTATTTTATGTCGGCTTATTTATTGCCTTATTTAACAGCTTATTCTGTTGGCTTATTTAACGGCTTATGTTTATGTCGGCTTATTTAGTAGCCTATTTTTATGTTGGCTTATATGGAGGATTATTTTTAAGTCAGATTATTTAGCGGCTTACTTTTATGTCGGCTTATTTAGCGGCATTTTTATGTCGGCTTATTTAGCGGCTTATTTTATGTCGACTTATTTAATGCTTTATTTAACAGCTTATTTTTATGTCGGCTTATTTAGCAGCTTATATAACAGCTTATTTTTGTTGGCTTATTTAGCGGCTTATTTAACAGCTTATTCTGTTGGCTTATTTAGCGGCTTATGTTTATATCGGCTTATTTAGTGGCCTATTTTTATGTTGGCTTATATGGAGGAGTATTTTTAAGTCGGCTTATTTAGCGGCTTACTTTCATGTCGGCTTATTTATCGGCGTATTTAACAGTTTATATTTATGTCTGCTTATTTAGCGGCTTATTTGTATGTCGGCTTATTTAGCGGCTTATTTGTATGTTGGCTTATTTTGCAGCTTATATTATGTCGGCTTATTTAGCGGATTATTTTTATGTCCGCTTAGTTGGCAGCTTATTTTTATGTTGGCTTATTTAGCGGCTTATTTTTATGTTGGCTTATTTAACAGCTTATTTTTATGAAGGCTTATATAGTGGCTTATGTTTACGTTGGCTTATTTGGAAGATTATTTTATGTCGGCTTATTGAACAGCTTATTTAACAGCTTCTGTCTTCATATTTAGCGCTTTATTTTTATGTCGGCTTATTTAACAGATTATTTTTATGTCAGCTTATTTAGTGGCTTATTTAACAGCGTATATTAATGTCGGCTTATCGAACAGCTTATTTTATATCGGCTTATTTAGCGGTTTATTTAACAGCTTATTTTTGTCGTCTTATTTAGCGGCTTATGTTTATGTCGGCTTATTTAGCGGCTTATTTTTATGTCGGCTTATTTAGCGGCTTATTTTTATGATGACTTATTTAGCGACTTATTTTTATGTCAGCTTATATTTTTGTCGGCATATTTTTTGGCTTATTTTTATGTCGGCTTATTTAGCGGCTTATATTTATGATGACTTATTTGGCAGCTTATTTTATGTTGGCTTATTTAGCGGCTTATTTTTTATGTCAGCTTATTTAGTAGCTTATTTTTATGTTGGCTTATTTAGAGGATTATATTTATATCGGCATATTTAGAGGTATATCTTATGTTGGGTTATTTGGAGGATTTTTATAACAGCTTATTTAGAGACTTATTTTTATATAGGGTTATTTGGTGACAATATTTTATGTAGGCTTATTTAGATCACTTTCTTAACAATATGGATGATCACTTTCATTCGCTTTTTGACGGCCTGGTTTGGCGCGTTTTTTAGAAACCCCGTTCTACCTCGCATAATCTTGGAGAATTATTCCAGCCCTTTTAATGACACTAGTATCCTTACAGCTGTTTGCAAGCAAGCAACAACAACTCACCAAAATGTTGGTAATTAGAGTAAATTAACCTATCTCAAAATTAAATGGGTAATTGTTAATACTGGACCAAACACTTCTATCCTACTCCTAGTCTAATTATTAACCTTAACGTATTTAACATGATCTAGTTGACCACATTACTGTGAATCACTACTTTAACAATGTATTTAACTGTGAAACAGGATCTGTGGGAAAAGGCTAAAGGAATAAACAACTAAGTGACTAGCATTTCAGTTTATTTGTATACACATTCCTACAAGTCTTAAAATACAAACATCTGACATAGGAACATTCAGTCTCGCGCTGAGTAGGGAAGGCACTGGGTCCATATCCACATCATATCACGTGATCTTTAATAGGTGTAGGATGATTTCTTGTTTGTGTTGATAGATACCGACTAGCAATGAGCACTGGATCTTAAGAGCATCTGGCCCACGTTTGGCACTCTAATGTGATGGACAAACGTAGACAGTGGTTCTTAAACCACCTGAACATGGCCGCCGACTCATGGGCGTCTACAGTTCATGCTTTGTATGTTATGCAGCACGACCGTTGCCCAGGGTTGAACAAAACTCACGTACCGTAGTTAAGCACCCAATGGTCCAAGGCACTGAATATCTACCGGCAAATTGCGACCTGCGCCTACTGAAGGTTGCCTTCTGTAGCAAGGGAACATCTCGCTAAATCTGTACTGGTTATATGAGCGATGGGCAATCACAAGGCAAAAAGTTCTCTGAAGAGTTCCTTCGTAAATTTCCTCTTAAAAGCAATGGGGCCGCAATTAACCAGGTTGTTAATTACCGCACGGCAAAATTTAAAGGTCACCACACTAGATACCCAAAAACCATCACGTGAAATTGTTTGACTATATTATGAGATACAGTCTTCAATTTTTCAAACACATTAAAATAAATTTACTATAAAAAATAGGTTGATTTTCGAAAAACCCTTAAAAATAAAATGAAAAATATTTTTCTCAAAAACTGTTCGATCAATTGAGTTGTAAGTTTGTAATTGTATTTAATACTACTCACAAATGATATGTTCGAAATTTGAGACCAATTGATATATTAGGGGAAAAGTTTCATTTTCTATGACTATCCCATTAAAAAGTGTAAATTTGTTACACTTGTAGGGCGCTACGCTGCTCTTAGCGCCAGTGCCTTGGTCGACACATGGCGCCTGCGAGGCTCCGTTCTATAGAGAATGACCTCTTCCATCATAAGATCTCCAAAAGATAACTGGGAAGGCAGAGTCACGCTAAATGTTGTAGTACGGTATAATTAAAACTAAATAACATTGTTACCCGGGCGCTATGAAAAGGAACTTAATTTTCGTTATTGTAACAAGTAGCTTACTAACAACAGCGTTTAGAGGCAGATTACCTGGCTGTTCCACCCCTTAATACAACAATCATCATCATTAACTGCACAACACTGTTTAGGATTAAAACTAGGCTTCATAAAAATGGAATGGCATCAAACACAATTTTGTGTTTCACCAGAGAGATGGAGTGGAATCAGGAGAATACGGTGGCTCGCACCATTTCAATGTGCGGAGAACATTGACAGCACATACTAATTTAGCACTGAATCCACCTCATAGGAATTGATAATCGACAGTGTTTGATTATCGATTCAACTAGTGTCACATTCTATCGACTATTTTATGCCTTGCTACGGTTATTTTCGGTGTCTCAAAATTGTGTTTAAGATTTGAGAAAAACCCGGACATTTATTCTCCGTAAAGAAAATCTGCCTAGATTATCTTAAAAAAGAGCATGTCCTGGATTTAGAGTTTGGTCCCCCTGGGGTTGTACATTTCCTACGTGAAATATAAAACAAAGTTTCTTCAAGGTCTGCGATTATTATTATTGTTAATTGTTAATTATTGTTAATAATGATAATAATTACAATAATAATAATAAAGGCAAGATCTACAAATAACCACATAGATTTAAACTCATCGAAAATGTAATTTCTAACACACCACGTGTCCTCTCTGGCCAATGAAATTGAAATAGCCTACTTTTTTTAAATCACGAAATATTATTATTGGAATTAAACACAATGTGTACAGAATTATTACATAACAGATATCATTGACACTCGTCCTTTGCATAGTACGAGATTGGCATTGTTCTTTTTATACATTCAAATAGGTGATACTGTGTGCAGCATTGGTTGCAGAGTTCACAGCTGCATTGACTGTCGGCGTTGTGGTAAACTTTCCTGTTGCAGATTTTATGGTGGAAGCCGTGTATTGCTCCTCGGGTGTAGAGGTGTCGTAGTTCATAGCCGGCTGATCTCCATTCTTTCTCCTTCATGGCTGGGGTGCGGTAGAATTCGGGGTCTATTTCTGTTGATTTCTGGTCTCTTTCTTCCAGGAACTTGATGCATGCTTGTGTTTGAATCAGGTTGTGTTTTAATATTAGGTCTTCTATAAAAGTGTTTGTTCCCACCAGTTGATAAACTAATCTGGTTGGGGCGTACTTCGATACGCACAGTGTTTTCTTGAGGTATCTGGCTTTAACTCTATCCAGGTCTTTGATGTTTTTGTAGTTCAAGTATGGCCAAATTATTTCAATTGCGTATGATGCTATTGGGGCTATTTTCAGGTTGAACAGTGAAATTGATGTTTCTAGTGAGAGGCTATGAAGTCTTTTGATTTCCATTGTGGCTTTTATTGCGGAATCACGAAATATGCATAGCCCTAAATCTTTAAAAATGTTAAGACCTAAGACTGCAACACATCCGATTTGGCCCATACTGATATTTGGTCCTCCAGCTAGAGACTATTTACAAGCCTAGATGGATCCAAGGACTGCCTGGGAATAACACAAGCAAAAGAATATAAAGGCATCCATCCTCAAACACCTCCACGATCGTCCACATTAAAATTGTAATATCCACTAAAATAAATACACGTTAAAGTTCCATTGTTACTCTCAGAAAACAATGGAGCAACGTTTTGTAAATGTATGTTTTCACGTGGTGTTGGGGTGGCGCACCTGTCTCTCACCTGGAGGCCACGGGTTCGATTCCCGGCTCCGTCAGGGATTTTAGA
This sequence comes from Meconema thalassinum, assembly GCA_946902985.2. Classification (NCBI taxonomy): domain Eukaryota; kingdom Metazoa; phylum Arthropoda; class Insecta; order Orthoptera; family Tettigoniidae; genus Meconema; species Meconema thalassinum. The sequence continues at coordinate 154,182,244 of OX336397.1, forward strand.
AACTGACGTGAGGGCTGGAACGGGGTGCACTCGGCCTCGTGAGGACAATTGAGTAGCTGTCTGACAGTGAGGCAGCGCATCGATCACGAAAAACAAGATTAATGGCCGAGGGGACCCGATGCGCTGATCACGCGTCACCCCAATATCTGCAGGCCGAATGGCTGGGCAGCGGTCGCTTGGTAGGCCTAGGCCCTTCATGGGCTGTAGTGCTAGGGGTTATTTTTATTTATATTATATGTTTTCACGTAATATTCAAATGCCAAGACGATTTGACATTATTTTGCAGGTGTAATCCTGTTGTTGATTGCCACAGCAATTCATTTATGTAGACTTGGCGTCCACTTGATAGCCCTTAGAGGAAAGACGTTTCAGAATGAAAATTCGCCTGAGAAATGATTGCCTCCATATTGAATTGCGATCAAGGATCTAGTAATAAAACATAATTTGGCGAAGGAATATGACGATAGGAGGTGTGTCTCCCATAGCTTGACTATTTATTTGGATACACAACGTCGTATTCAATTTATTTTATTTATTTATATCGTATGGCAAAACAAGGATACATTATAAATACATACGATTTACAGGCGTTGCTTCACGTCCGTAGGTATAACCATAAATTACCCTAGACGTGTCTCTCGGGTGGTGCTAAGTAAGCAACGGAATTGGCTGCTTAAAGCTCTGCTTAAAGGATATCCCAGCAATTAATGGATACATTAAACTTCGGCTATAATGACGGTACATTATTCCAATCAAAACGATTCTCTTCAGAGCCAAAAAATAGACTTAGGGCCCACTCTGAAGGTCCTACAACTGAATTTTGAGGGTATAAGCCGATCAAAAATCGAATTCCTCTTAAAACTGCTTAATGACAACCACATAGATGTGGTATTCAATATTTTATTACAATCTCCATGGTCGCAGTCATCGCCGTCTGCTGTGCTCTAACACCTTCCCGTTCAGCGCGAGTTGTGTGATAACTTAAGCAACACTTGACGATCTTCCCGAAAGTAGCGCTGCTAGCTTGAACCAATTGTGAGCCTGTCCGTGTCCAAGCGCGCAATTCCGCTTATACTGTTCTGTGGCAAAATAAACGCACCCAGCAACATTTCCGTTTATTGCTTCAATTTTGGACACCAGTGTAAGTTTTGGTGCTGATATTTTGTATTACTTATAGTAGTTACAGCATTTTCACTACGACTCCATGATTTTTTCATGTCCAGACAGGTACAGTATGCTTATTTAATTTAAATACCAATGTAATATTGTGCCCACGAAATCTCTGGAGTATCAACCTACTAGCGCTGCGAGGTAAGTGGTGGAGTATTTTAGTACTCCTGCATGTTCGCTGTTTGGAGTGAAGTGGAGAGGTGTTAGAGCATAGCATAGATGGCGGTGGAGGGGACTCATACACCGTCAGTGGGAATTTCCGCATACAGTTACGATTCATAGCATCGCTTCACTAATATGTAACCTAGAGTTATGAAAACTGACATATGTATAGTAAATACATAGAGCTTTCATATAATTTAGAGAGTGGAACAGTATATAAAGCATTTCGTGATTTATTGAAAGGATCATATTCAGGACTTTTTGAACTCCGTGAATCACAAAAAAAACACGATTTAAGAAGAAATACCAGTCTGAATGGATTTTGTTTTGTAAAATAAACGCATAAATACCGAGGATGAACTACCATGAATGTTTTATTGTAAATAGTATATTTTTAAGAAAATATTAAATTTCTTTCAAAAAATGAACAGTTTTTTGTTAATTTTCCGAGTATATCTCAATTATTTTTTAAGATAATTTCATGAATGAGGTTGATCCTCTAGGGATCATTGGTTGGAATGTATCTGGCGAGTTTCATCCAGTTTCATCACATAGTTGAGAGTTGTTGTGTTTTTCCTACAAAAAAAACTTTCGAGAAAACAGCTTTGAATATTAAACACTCCATTGATAGGTGCATGGTCTCAAGTAATACGCTATATCTCTGCCAAAACGCTGAATTTAGTTATAAACCTTAACAGATATATTGAGAAAGGTGTTGTCTTTCATTTAAATGTAAAAATAAGAAATTGAGATCCGACAGTGTACGAGCCCCCTTAAGGCCACAAAAACCAGACTTCAGCTGAACGTGAAACACTGTAGTGGCGACACCAAACACCAAACAAAACTTTCAGGATGTATAGAGTTGTGAAATGAAGCGGCACAGTAGTTATTGCTTTGACATCTCACGTACTGTACGTTTAATCAAAGATAGTACCGTCAACTGGGGATACTTTGTGCTCTCAAGGTATACTTTGTACTACGGTGACAACTTAAAATGTTTTCGGATGCATTCATCTACGAAGTATTCCCCAAGAATTCCAAACTGTATCGAAATTCTCGATTCTTTTACAATAGCAAGGAACTTGCATATATGCATGTTGTAGACTCCCTGGAGTGAGAAGTTCTGTGGTATATTTTGTTAATTTAAACACAAATAGTGCTAAATGTTCCGGCATAACTCAACAAAATGACAGCGCTTCGCCCCGGTGTGCTATTGGGCTCTTCAGTTGGTTAAAGCACACCTCACCAAGACACTGTCAAGCACACACTGGGAAGGCCATAGCAAGACGTATTTGATACATGTGTATCCGCGTCACGAGCAAAGCCAGTGCACTATGGGAGTCGAAACTCCACTCCAAAGCAATTATAACCTTACCTTGGCATTGAATATACAATTTTCAAAAGAAAATTATGTATTGCCCGTTGAGCCATTATATATTTAAACACCAATAATGCTAAATGTTTTCGGATTCATTCATCTACGAAGTATTCCCCAAGAATTCCAAACTGTATCGAAATTCTCGATTCTTTTACAATAGCAAGGAACTTGCATATATGCATGTTGTAGACTCCCTGGAGTGAGAAGTTCTGTGGTATATTTTGTTAATTTAAACACAAATAGTGCTAAATGTTCCGGCATAACTCAACAAAATGACAGCGCTTCGCCCCGGTGTGCTATTGGGCTCTTCAGTTGGTTAAAGCACACCTCACCAAGACACTGTCAAGCACACACTGGGAAGGCCATAGCAAGACGTATTTGATACATGTGTATCCGCGTCACGAGCAAAGCCAGTGCACTATGGGAGTCGAAACTCCACTCCAAAGCAATTATAACCTTACCTTGGCATTGAATATACAATTTTCAAAAGAAAATTATGTATTGCCCGTTGAGCCATTATATATTTAAACACCAATAATGCTAAATGTTTTCGGATTCATTCATCTACGAAGTATTCCCCAAGAATTCCAAACTGTATCGAAATTCTCGATTCTTTTACAATAGCAAGGAACTTGCATATATGCATGTTGTAGACTCCCTGGAGTGAGAAGTTCTGTGGTATATTTTGTTAATTTAAACACAAATAGTGCTAAATGTTCCGGCATAACTCAACAAAATGACAGCGCTTCGCCCCGGTGTGCTATTGGGCTCTTCAGTTGGTTAAAGCACACCTCACCAAGACACTGTCAAGCACACACTGGGAAGGCCATAGCAAGACGTATTTGATACATGTGTATCCGCGTCACGAGCAAAGCCAGTGCACTATGGGAGTCGAAACTCCACTCCAAAGCAATTATAACCTTACCTTGGCATTGAATATACAATTTTCAAAAGAAAATTATGTATTGCCCGTTGAGCCATTATATATTTAAACACCAATAATGCTAAATGTTTTCGGATTCATTCATCTACGAAGTATTCCCCAAGAATTCCAAACTGTATCGAAATTCTCGATTCTTTTACAATAGCAAGGAACTTGCATATATGCATGTTGTAGACTCCCTGGAGTGAGAAGTTCTGTGGTATATTTTGTTAATTTAAACACAAATAGTGCTAAATGTTCCGGCATAACTCAACAAAATGACAGCGCTTCGCCCCGGTGTGCTATTGGGCTCTTCAGTTGGTTAAAGCACACCTCACCAAGACACTGTCAAGCACACACTGGGAAGGCCATAGCAAGACGTATTTGATACATGTGTATCCGCGTCACGAGCAAAGCCAGTGCACTATGGGAGTCGAAACTCCACTCCAAAGCAATTATAACCTTACCTTGGCATTGAATATACAATTTTCAAAAGAAAATTATGTATTGCCCGTTGAGCCATTATATATTTAAACACCAATAATGCTAAATGTTTTCGGATTCATTCATCTACGAAGTATTCCCCAAGAATTCCAAACTGTATCGAAATTCTCGATTCTTTTACAATAGCAAGGAACTTGCATATATTTAGCAGTATTTGTGTTTAAATATATAATGGCTCAACGGGCATTACATAATTTTCTTATGAAAATTGTATATTTTGTTAACCAGTGAAATTATATAGGTGTCATAAAATTATCCTAATCCGGGGCAACTGTAGACCACTATCATAATCCACCATAATGGGATATTTCTAACAATTAGATGACAGATATTACTTGATAAGGAAAGCACAACATCTAAGCTATATTTTAACATAAAATTAAGTTAAATATAATTTATCTCAGTGTACTAAAATTATGCCAAAACAAAGAAGTGAAATACATGGCACAAAGTATCCCCAGTTGACGGTATAGAAAGAAGACGGGCATGTTTGTGCTGGAAGTAGTGGCTTATTAACATACGAAACCTATTGTCACTAGCCTTTGAGGTTAAACTGTAGTTACAAAGCAAAGATGCTAACCTTACTAATCACGGTACTGAGACGGAACATGCGCACCTTTTCAATCTGAGATCCTTGTCTACGCATACGTGATAATATTGAACGTTCAGGCCTGTGATTTAGAAGGCTGTGCACGAAACATTCAAGAACCACTGATTCGGGTTGGTCCCACTGGGGGTGATCTATTGAGATCATGATCTGGGTCCAGCCAATCAGAATAGTTTCATGCATGTCCCGACTCGTAGAGATCTGATGCAACTTAGGTCCCTAGCAGTTTATTAACCTTTAAAACAATCGAAAGTTCAAATCACAAATATTGGACTTGCTTTTGAGGTTATAAATAAAACAGATCAAACCGCTTGGGTCACAATGCAAAAATGTCCGCCTTACTAATCCTAATGTCTTTGGCTTTATCCATACTCAAATGCTGGAAGAAAGGCCTCTGTTTCCCTCACTGGTAATAACAGTTCGAACTTGTAACAAAGAACTCTTGGTTCCAGATCTGACCGCACTGCACTTCATTGAGCACTATGGAATGTTCTGTTTCATCACAGTCGCAGTCCTCAAAACCGATGCTAGCAGGTTCCATTCTCCGGAGGGGACTCTGGTGGTGACGTCATCGTGTTCTCCTTGCACATCTTGTTGGCAAAGGAGATCCCATCTCCGTTCGCGCTGCTGTTGTTGAAGAAGTTAGGCAGCTTACCGAAGCCTAATCGTCTTTTTGGTGGACTCTGTGATGCCGCCAGTTTTCTAGAATGGAAAAAAGAAACTCATCAGTGAACAGGAGCACGGAAAATCATTCAATATTTAACAGACATATTTAAGATTTTTATTAATACTGGTAGGCTGCCTCCATGGCTTAGGCGGCAGCACGCCAGTCTCTCACCGCTGGGTCCGTGGTTCAAATCCCGGTCACTCCATGTGAGATTTGTGCTGGACAAAGCGGAGGCAGACAAGTTTTTCTGCGGCTACTCCGGTTTTCCCTGTCACAAATTTCATTCCAGCAACGCACTCCACTTTTATTTCATTTCATCTATCATTCATTTAATCATTTCCCCAGGGGAGTGCGACAGGCTTCGGCAGCGGGTAGAGTTCATATCCTCGCCGCTAGATAGGGCTTCATTCATTTAATTCCCTGACTCAGCCGGTCTACTGGAAGCAGGCTGTGGATTTTCATTTCTACTGGTACAGTGGAAACATGAATATTGAAGTGTTTTGTAAAGAAAGTCATCTTTTTGTCTGAACTTTTGGAATTTTCGTCTCAAACTTTGTAGTTAACCCGGACGTGGCGCCCGAACTACCGGAGCGAATGGCGTTAGTAGTATTGGCATTGTTAACATAATAGCAACAGTAGTAATAATGGGCTGTTAAGCGACACAAGCGCTTATTTATGTATCGTATGGCTTTTAGTGCCGGGAGTGTCCGAGGGCATGTTCGGCTCGCCAGAGGCTGTAGCTGCTGCATGCGGATACCCCTAGGGTGAGCTACAAGTTCCGTTCAATTTCAAGTAGTTCCAACTTTCGCTACCAGGCCGTGTTATTGATACCTAGTGGTGAACGTTGGAACTTTGATAGAGCGTTCCAAGGAAATCTAACCTAGAAATTTAGCTTCATACAAGCTTAGTCTGTGGGAGGATCTTCAATCAATCAATATTTATTGTCATTTAACCACTTATCGTTGTATTAGACTACGTAACATTGTTAAAAATACATTTTCAATTTGCAATAAATCACAAAGTTATGTATAATATATTACAAGTATTATTACCAGCTTACTGAATTCTATAAAATAAAATAAGAATAAAATAACAGGAATACAGTAAGAAGAAGTTGATCTTCTATAGTCCATCTGGGCAGAGTGTAATTTTCTCTTCAAATTCGACCAAAGTGTAAATACTGCTGTTAATGAGCCATCGCTTAATGGAAGCTTTGAAAATGTTTATAGACTCCTGCTGTAGTTGTGTTGGTAGTTTGTTGAAGATTTTAATTCCATAGTACTTGTAGTGGTCTTGTGTTTTCTTTAACCTGACATGAGGTGTATCTAGCTGGTTTCTTATTCTTGTGGTGTGTGAATGCACATCCCTTCGATTTTTATATACACTTAGATTTTCTTTAATATACACTAAGCTATGGAATATGTATATTGATGTAAGAGTCATAATTCCAAGTTCTTGGAAGTGATTTCTGCAGGATTCTGTACTAGGCTTGCCTTGTAGACATCTTATTGCCTTCTTCTGTCATCTGAAAACATCTTGTGCCCCTGTTGAGCTTCCCCACAATATTATACCATAAGTTAAATGTGAATGGAAAAATGCATAGTATGCGAGAATAATCTGATTAGCACTAACTGATTGTTTGAGTCTTCGCAATAAAAATAACACTCATGCTAATTTTGTACATAATTTTTGTGTGTGAATGTCCCAGTTTAATTTAGAGTCTAAATGGATTCCCAACAACTTAACAGAGCTGCATTCATGACTACTTGAAGCCAATTTGACTAAGTGAAAATAGATTTCTTCTGTTTTGTTACTGTTTAGAAATAGTTTGTTTACCTCTAGCCAAGAAGTTGATTCACCTAATAATTTGTTTCTTTTCTCTTCAAGGCAAGTTAGGTCTCTATCGCTTGTTATTACAGTGATGTCATCAGCATTTATATTACTAACAATGTCGTTTATATAGACCAGGAGGAAAAAGGCTCCAATGACTGAACCTTGGGCTACACCTGTATTTACAATGAGCGGAGCAGATTTTTGGTTGTCTATTACAACTATTTGCCTTCTCTTGTGGAGATAGGAGGTAATTAATGATAATTCACAATCTTTGACTCCATAATAGTGAAGTTTTTGTATTAATATATTATTATCCACAGAATCGAAAGCTTTACTTAGGTCTAAGAGTGTGACAGATGTAATAAGTTGAGATTCAAATTCAGCAATCACTTCATCAACAACAGCTTCAACAGCTTGAACCGTTGACTTACCAGTTCTGAAACCAAATTAGGTACTATTAAACAACTTGTGCTCCTCAAAGAATGCTGATAATTGTTCTTTCATACACTGTTCTATTATTTTGGAAATAATTGGGACAATTGAGATTGGCCTATAGTTACTGGGGTCCATCATATCTCCTTTTTTATGGACTGGAATTGTGATGGTGATTTTCAGACACTCTGGAAAAACTCCAGTAGTAAATATCCAGTTTATTAGATAAGTTAATGGTAATACTATGATGTATATTATTTGTTTTAGAATAAAATTCGACATTCCATAATAATCCTCACATTTTGAATTGTTTAGTTCTGAAACAATTTTTAGAACCTTCTCATATGTTATTTGTCTCCATCTGAAGGATGGTGTGGGATTTTCATCTACCTTATGGTTTTCCAATTTCTCCATAAACTTCGTATGATGATTTTCATATTCCAACTTTTGGCCATATTTTCAACAGAATTGATAAAATATTCATTTAAAACATTTGGCGTTATTGGTGTAGAGTCCTTCCTTTTATTTTTACCCAGTTCCTTGTTTATGATTAACCAAGCAGCTTTACATTTATTCTTTGCATTATTAATGAAATCATCATTCGCTCTCTTTTTTGCTGCTTTAATTTTCCCCCGATATTTTTTTTTTATGTGATTATAGTTTTCTATATCCTGTGGGTCTCCTTTCTTTGCTTTAGTGTAATACATGATATTTAGCTTCCTAGTAAGTCAAGGTAAGGCGTATACCATTTGGTATTATTAGCCTATTTTCAATTTTGAAAAAATAGGCTTATGAGATCACCTTTTGTCCGTGTGTGTGTGCGTGTGTGTGTGTGTGAGGTGTGTGTGTGTCCCCCCTAATAAAATCTAAACGGCTGGAGCGATTTCAATGAAACTCAGTGAGTTCATAGCGTTATTCCCGGCAACCTCGACCGTGCCCTTCAAATTTTGTTACGTCTCACCAATCCAACATGGCGGCTGTGCGAAATATTTCACTAGCATTCAATATCTCCGAAACTATTACCGATATCGCCCTGAAATTGTGCACGGTGATAAAGGGCACTACTAGAAGTTCACCTAAGAGACTTTCATAAACCTGGTGGCTACAAAACCAACATGGCGGCCAAGCGAATTTGAGACTTTTAAATAGGCTTTTCTCACGATTTAACTATCCAAACGTAATGAAATTTGATACAGCAATTGTTTATACACATTGTAATGCACTGGAGTCTAATTTAGTTCAATTGTTTACATAACCTCAAAATGGCGGCTGTGCGAAATATTTCACTGACATTCTATATCTCCGAAACTATTACGGATATCACCCTGCAATTTTGTACGGTGATAAAGGGTACTGATACAAGTTTACCTATGTATATTTCATAAACCTGTAAAGTACAAAACGAACATGGCGACCGAGCGAATTTGAAATATTTTAATAGAATTTTCTCGTGATTTATCTCTCTGAGCGCAGTGAAATGTGGTACAGTAAATAATTTTGCAGATTGTAATGCACTGCCATCTAATTTAATTCAATTGTTTACATAACCTCAAGATGGCGGCTGTGCGAAATTTTAAAATTAAGTTTTTATTTCTTGTGTCGTAATCATGCGATCGAAGTGAAAGTTTGAATAATGAACCTAGGCAATAATTGTCCTTGAATGGTACATAACTCTATGGCCTATACATATAACAATCCTAAATGGTGAGCTTCCGAAATATTTAGACGGTTCTCAATATCTATGAATCTTTTACAGCAACCAAACTGAAATTTTTTATGTTCATAGAGACTATGAACATATGTTCACCTATAGGACTTTCAGTAACCTGGTGAGCACAAATCCAACATGGCGGCGACGCGAAATATACATATTTAAATGGACGTTTCTCGCGAATTAACTATCCGAGTGCCGTGAAACATTGCACATTAAACGCTTATACAAATATTGATCCACTGGCATCTAATTTATTTCACTTGTTTGCATAATCACAAGATGGCTGCTGTACGTAATTTTAAAATCTCGTTTTTACTTCTTGTGTTCTAATCATACGATTGAAGTTTGAATACCACACGTACACAATAATCTTAATGTAAAAGTACAAAAATGAAAATCCAACCTGGCGTCCATCTGAAATATTTAGACGGTTCTCAATATCTACGAATCTGTTACAGCAATTTTACTGAAATTTTGTATGTTGATAGAGGCAATTAACATGAGCATGATATATGAAAATAGGCTGTATAGTTCTTCACGGAACTACTTGTTTTTACTTTGTTTTTGATCTGGAGTGTTAATTATTTTTTTCTTAATTGGGCAGCATTTATTTAAGGAAGTATGTATATATTCATAAACTTATCAGCTGCTTCATAAACATTGTTATAGCTCACAATTATGTTTTCCAAATTCCTGCTGGTCAACTCGTGCCTTAATCTGAGAAAGTTATTGTCGCTCATCATCCTAATATACTTGACTTGCCTATTTTCTGGGAAGTGTCCTGTATCAATTTGAAATGTTAGCCAGAGGCCACTATGGTCAGACAAGAGAGGTTTTGTAACACCAAAATTATAACCATTTGTTGGCACATTAGTAATAATGTTATCTAAACAAGACTTCTTTCTAGTTGGTTGGTTATTGATCAGATAAAAATCAAAAGATTTTAAAATGTTACAGAACTGTTTCTTTGCCAGTGATTCAATTAATACATTTATGTTAATATCCCCTAAACAATATATTTTATACTTTTGGAATTTTGCTAAGTAACAAGCAAACCTTTCCCATATGTTTATGAAGGCCTGGACATCCGAATCAGGTGTACGGTATATGGAAATAATAATAAATTTAGCTCTTGTAAACTTTACCCCAGCTACTTCAAAGAGCTGTTCTATACAGAAATCATTTAAATCCATTATTATACTGTCCATGTTTGTAGTTACTTTCTTGAATATAGCAACATGCCATAAATCTATGACATGGGACCGCCGGCTTTGCTTCCCCTCTGAAGGAAGGCTCTTTAAAAAAACGACGACTTCGGATGGGTTTGAACCCGCTATCTTGGGCACAGCAGTTCAGCAAGCTACCAACTACGCCACCGAAGTCGCACTGCAATGGCAAACTACCTCACTCCACAAGTAGCCTAGTACGCCTCATTGTAATGCTGGCTTGGATTTCTACCTGCATCCAAGGATCCAAGCACATTCAGTACTGCCAATGTGACAAATGGAACACAAACCTACCTATTTCTACAGTCTATTAGCAGAGCCAAGGAGAAGAGTAGTGACATGGCTGCTAACACGCCTACAATCACTGCTGCCAACACTACCATGGAGTTACTGGCCTCTTCTAGTATGGGTTCCTCCGTCGACAGCCATTCTGCATCATCTGCACAGCAAGAATACAACATTAAAATCATTAATCAATGATTAAGAATTGAATATAGTGAATTATTTCAAATTACGATTCAGGTTACATGAAGGAGCTTCAGGATACTCATAAGATCAAAAAGAGCTGCAGCAGTAAAAGCCATCAATGACATAAGATACATTAATTTAATATCGCTTGAAACAGCGATGGAACTTTTCACAACGAAAGTACTGACCTATGGATAGGAGGTGACATGGGAATTTATCAGCTACAAACAACTAGAAGATATAGTAAAAGTAAAAGACAGATTTCTCAAGAGAGCGTTAGGAGTATCGACGGCTACTAGCGAAAGAAATTTTCCTAATAGAAGAGCTGAGAATGCGTTTATTGCCGTGTACTGAAGGATACTGGAAATTGCTCCAAGTGCGAGAGAATAAAAGACAAGAGATAAGGATGGACTTCTACACGACACAGGCAATACAAGACAGAACGTGGGCGATAGCACTATATGAGATGAGACATGCGGTAACCAGGCTAGCCGTACCACAAGGTCTGCTCCCGGAAAATGTCCCATGACCCGGATGACAGTTGTGTATGTGAACTCTGCAAGGGCATATGTGGAATTTATCACATTTCTACTTGCCCAAACAGGATTAAATCCATAAATTAGTACAGCAAAGAAACAAATTAGATTATATTTTGTAAATATACTTGTAGTAATATGGCCACTTGGCTGCAATAAAGATTATTTATTTAAAATCATTCAACACCACAGAACTCGACGCTACTCTACGCGCGAATCATGACTTGACTTGATGACCTTACAAATTAGCCAAAATACGTTTTGTAATAATTCTCGAAATGATGTAATAGATTATTTCTATAACCCACCCGCCAAACTTTTTTATAACACGACTTATATAGTGACATTTCAGTTGTGTCGGCCATTGTGGGCGTGATTTATATTGCCAACCTCACGCATACGGTAAGTGTGGTGTTTGTTTTATGCTGCGCTCACTTTGTTGTGTTTCTATATTAGGAGCGTGTTTTCAGAACTGAATATCTCCAAAATGTTGGTTGATTCGGTAAAATTTGCCTCAGCTGCATTGGATGGTAAAATATTTTTTGATGAAATGCTAATATTTCCCATTAATAAGGCTGTGAGAAAACATGTTTTTCGTTCAAAACTGAATATATCCATCACTTATAATATAGCGGCTTCGGTGGCGTAGTTGGTAGCATTCTGAACTGCTGTGCCCAAGATAGCGGGTCCAAACTCGGCTGAAGTCGTCGGATATTTTACGAGCGTTAAAAATCCTTCAGTATGCCTTCCTTCGGAGGGGGAAATAATGCCAACGGTCCCATGTCATAGATTTATGGCAAGTAAAAGATCCTTCCACAGACTAAACCTGTGTGAAGCCAAATTGTTAGGTCAGATTTCGTCGGAACGCTCTATCAAAGTTCCAACATTCTCCTCTAGGTATCATTGATATCTGGTAGCGAAAGTTGGAACTACTTGAAATTGAACGGAACTTGTAGCTCACACTAAGGGTGTCCGCTGGAAGCAGCTACAGACTCAGGCGAGCCGAACATGTCCTCTGACACTCCCGGGTCTAAAAGCCATACGATAAATAATTAAATAACTTATAATATATTGAACTAAATGTTTTTATTGAGGCATTTAATTTCGAATTGTACCTATTAATATTATGTTCTAAATAAATATCACGAATTAGGATAAATATTTGAGATTATGTGAAATATCCTGCTTCCCATACCTAAATACAACAATCTATTTTTTATTATACTTTTTTTAACTACATGTTATATCCATTCATTTTTATCAATCTTTTATCAATAACTGTTTATGTACCGGTACTATATATGTTTTGGTGCACTCTTGGAGATAGTATGTTGCTCTTTCTAGCTATCATTTAAACCAGGCTGTTCCAAATCCACGAGTTAGAGTATGCGTACACGCGAGTACTCAGCAGTAATGCTCGGAGCACGGTTGGAGCGGGAGTGGGGGTGAGAGCCAATACGTCACTGGGCGAAGGTCATAACACAAGTCCATGGGCTTCTTGCCAGTGTTGATGTATCCACCGCGCAGTGACGGCAGCCCCCACAGCAGAGCGGTATGGCATGTTGCAGGTTTACTCACGAAAGGCGGTGAGTACTCATCTGCTCCCAAGCGAGCAACTCGGTTGGAACAGCCTGATTTAAACTATGTATTACCCCTTTTTGGTAATCCTGTCTGAAGATATATGTTCTTCCTCTCCGCTGTAAAATGTATGATTGTGGGGATATTCAGTTTTGAAAACAAGCTCCTGATACTGAGAAGGCTTTACGTAAAAAATCAATGGCGTCGAAAATGCGGGAGATTTGAACGTGTGCTGTAGTGGTTTCTTGAGGGTATTGGCAAGAAGGTACGTTTCCGGACCCAATCTTGGTGCCCACTACAAGGCCTCAAAGTCTGTAATGGGAATTTAGAAATACCCTGTATTTATATCTCTACATAGTATATAACCAAGTTCCCGATTCTTGGATATTCAGGGTAATCTCGAGAACCACTGGATGGATTTTGATGCGGATTTCACCATTCTGCAGGGGCGTATATATGGGGGGTGCTGAGGGGGCTCCAGCCCCCCCCCCCTGAAAAAATACAATAACAATTAAGAAAGTGTTGCTTTGGTAAGAGCATACTTAATTGTAAATTTGGTTGTACCCTAATCTTAACTTATTGGCCAAGTTAAAAACAATATTAAGATTGAAATTATACTAGGCCTAGCTCGTGGTGTAGTTGATAGCATTCTTGGCTGCCGCCCCGGAGGCCCGAATTCGGTTCCCGGGTCTGCCAAGAAATGTTAATTCTAGTCTGCGGGCTGGAACGGGGTAGACTCAGCCTTGTGAGCAAAAACTGTGAATTCCATTGTCATTCAGACTCCATAGATCATAATAGAAAACTCATTAAGTATAAAATGTTATTTGTGTGTTGCTTTATTTTACAACTTTGTTTTTATTGCCAGTAATAATAATTGTAGGCTCTGTACACTTTGAATCTTATCTAAAATAATTACACAAGGTTATATGCTCTAAGATATCGGTTGATATTTCTGGGTATTTTGCGCTGACAATCCCTTGAGAATACTCACAATTTTCCAGGATAGTCAGACCCCCTCCCCCGAAAAAAAATTGTATATACGCCCCTGCCATTCTGTAAAGGAATTATCGAGGTAAAATATCTTAACTTGACGATCGAAACTGGTCATTCAAGAGAATTTGAGGAGATAAAAGCTAGGTTAGAAATGAAGACGCTAGATGAGGCTGTTCGTATGAGTCGACTCAGATGGTGGGGTCATGTGAGGAGAATGGGGGAGGAGAGGTTAATGAGTTTGGCTGTAGAGGGTAAGTAGAGCAGAGGTAGACTTAGGAGGCGATGGTTGGATCCAGTGTTTAACAATTTCAAAGTGAGAGGTGTAGATGCAGAGGAGGCCACAGTGCTAACTGCTAATAGGGGATCATGGAGGCAACTTGTTCGCAAATTAAAATGTCAGTCAGCCTCGCCTGTCCTCTATGCAGATGATTTTGCTTTAGTCACACAGGCCAGAGATTTTGAGGCAGTAGAAAACCAGTTGACTGTTGCTCTGAAGGACCTCTCTGAGTACTATAGAGTCAATAATTTGAGACCGAACCCTGCTAAAACTCAAATTTGTGCTTTCCACCCACGCAATCGAGAATCCTATAGAAAGCTTACAGTGTTATGGGAAGGTAAAGAGCTTGAACATTGTTTCTACCCCAAATATCTGGGTGTTACCTTAGATTGAACGTTGACCTTCAGTCAGTGGCGTAGCCAAGGGGGTTTAGGGGGGGGGGGTGTAGAAACCCCCCCCCCCCCCCATTGGAAAGTCGGCAGGTTGTGATTTGTGTCTGTGGTGATGTACTGTTGTAGCCTTTCGGCCCGGGTCCCCATTTTTTGGCTACACACGTCTTCAAGACAACGTATAACCACAGTCGACCTACAGATCGCGAAGCTTGGCTCATATTTTTCTACCACGAGACAATAATGCTCTCATGCAGCCAGCAAGAATGTGCCAACTGCGCTATGTTGGTGTATGTTATTGTTGCTGGATGTACTGTATGTGAGCATTGTGTAAAGGTTACATCTTTAATTAAACATGTGCTTTAAAAGAGGAGATGTGCAGTTTTGGCCCGGTTCCCCATTGGTGGCTACACACGTCTTCATGACAACGTATACCCACAGTCGACCTACAGATCGCGAAGCTTGGCTTATATTTTTCTACCACGAGACAATAATGCTCACATGCAGCCAGCAAGAATGTGCCGACTCCGCTATGTTGGTGTATGTTATTGTTGCTGAATTTACTGTTTGTGAGCATTGTGTAAAGGTTATCTTTAATTTAACATGTGCTTTACAAGAGGAGATGTGCAATTCAATAAACAGATCTAATATTAGAAGCAATATTTCAGTGTTGCTAAGTAACCTGTATGATCGCTTTTCAGTCGGTCAACACGAGTGTACGGTACCCAATTAGATTTGGTGGGCAGTGACAATTTATCTCCTAATGCCTGAAATAAAAATACATGAATCGTTTATACACTTAATAAAACACTTCTCACATAAAGGGGGGCGGGTTGTAAGAGAAGCGTTTTATTAAATGTTTAAATAGTTATTGCATTATGAATTACACAGGGAAATTAATAGTTAATCCTCGCCCAATCTAATTGGTTGTATTCGTGTTGACCGACTGGGAAGTCGGACTTTTCAAATGGCAAGATGACACTTGAGTTTCCAAAGGACCCTTAAAGGTAAGATTTGATCTATGGATTTTAGGCTAGTATTATCAAACTTTTCAAGGGGAGCGTGATGGTGCAGTAGCCTAGCTGCTCGTCTATCACCCGGCCGGCTGAAATTCCAATCCCGGTGACAGTGGGGTGAAATTTTCACCTGAAAAATTACGTGGCGTCAGGAAGGACATCCGGCCTTAAATCACCGGCCAAAACCAAAATGAGCCTGATTGCCCCAATTAATTGGGATGCGCAGTAGAAAGTATTATAAATCTTTTCAATCAAACAATGGAACTAGGTCTTTAACTGGTTATAAATCAATAATAATGCTATCGGTTTTAGGTCCCTTTTAAATACTGTGGCTTTTAGAGACACCGGGGTGCCGGAATTTTGCCCTGACGGGGATCTATAACGTGCCAGTAAATTTACAGACACAGTTCCCTCGGAATTATGCACCCTTAAATGTCAGCTGACTGCGTCAGGATTAGATCCTGCAACCTTGGGCACAGCAGGCGAGAACGTTACCGCTGAGCCACGGAGCCAGTCGGTTATAAATCAGAAGCATGTCTCGGTAGGATATCTATGCATGGCTTTGGTGGCGTGGTCGGTAGCATGCTGAACTGCTATGCCCAAGTTCGCGGGTTCACACCCAGTCGAAGTCGTCGGGCCCATGTCATAGATTTATGGCTCGTAAAAGAACTTACAACTACAATTGGTAGTGTGTAGCCAACATTTGTAGGCTATTGGGTTAGACACGCTCTATCAAGTTCAAACGTACGCCGTTGGATTTCAGTGACAGTGGCGTCTGGTAGCTTAAGTTGGAACTACTTGACATTGAAATTGGGGAACCTACGGGCGTTCATGTGAAATGCCCTGCTATTGCCATTGGCTGCAAATCAAATATAAATATCGATGCATTTTGAAAATTAAGACATACGGTAGGCTAAATAACGTAAAAGATGTCATCTCAAACGCGTGCCGACATTTTAATTTTCAGATGTAGAAAATAGTTCTTTAATAGTCAGACAGCTGATTTAATGAATAAAGATTTTGTACAATAATATAAACTTATTCTCGAATCCTTTGAAAGCAAGCCAATTTATGTCGTCAGGGTAATGCTCACAAACTGTTTGTTAAATATCTTATGAAATACCTGGTCTCCCACATGGCTGCTGTGAAGGTACGGTACACAATTGTTATTGCCGATATTTTGTAAAATTGGCATTGTATTAGTTTGTCAAATTCAGGAATGAAAGGATTCAAACCCACAGAAAAAACAAGATGTTCAGTAAAGAACATATAGCCTACTTTCTCCGAAATGCATGGGTATTGTTATAACTCTTGGTCCTTTTTAAGGAGTATAATTGAATGTTGGTTGTAGTAGCTGGTTGAAATACAACGTGCTATAGGGATATTAAACATGAATATGAGGTGCCCTTTGCTAGTGCTACCTCTGTAAAAAATTTCATTCAATTCGGTTTCACCGTGTTTGAATTGATATGGGGAATGGATTTGCACACATACATGGCCGCTATTTGCAAACTATTGGGCTGATGACCTTGTAGTCAGTCTTAAGATGCTTTCCACAAAAAGGCATGTTGTTGCAAAATCTGGTAGAGATCAAATTATTAGGATGGTCGTAATTTGATTTAAGCTTTTAACATTTGGGTGGCCATCATTCCGTTTCCGTCAAGATGGCGGCGACATAAAACATGACACTGAGGTGCCCTTTGCTAGTGCTACCTCTGTACCAAATTTCGTTCAATTCGGTTTCACCGTGTTTGAATTGATAGGGGGAATCGATTTGCACACATACTTGGCCACCATCTGCAAATTATTGGGCTGATGATCTTGCAGTTTGGTCAGAATATGCTTCCCACATAAAGATATGTTGTTGCAAAATTTGGTAGAGACTAGATTATTAGGTTGGTCGTAATTACATTTTAGCTTTTTATCATTTGGGTGGCCGCGATTACGTTTCCGTCAAGATGGCGGTCATATAAAACATGACATTGAGGTGCCCTTTGCTAGTGCTACCTCTGTACCAAATTTCGTTCCATTCGGTTTCACCGTGTTCGAATTGATAGGGGGAATCGATTTTCACACAAAGATGGCCGCCATCCACAAAATATTAGGCTAATGACCTATTAGTTTGGTCAAAGGATGTTCCCTCCGTAAAGGTATGTTGTTGCAAAATTTGGTTGAGATCGGATGATTAGGTTAATCGTAATGTGATTTAAGCTTTGAAAATTTGTGTGGCCGCCACTACGTTTCCGTCAAGATGGCGGTGATATAAAAGATGACACTGAGGTGCCCTTTGCTAGTGCTGTACCAAATTTCGTTCCATTCAGTTTCACCGTGTTCGAATTAATAGGGGGAATCGATTTTGACACAAAGATGGCCGCCATCCGCAAACTATTAGGCTAATGACCTATTAGATTGGTCAAAGGATGCTCCCTCCATAAAGGTATGTAGTTGCAAAATTTGGTATAGATCGGATGATTAAGTTAGTCGTAATTTGATTTAAGCTTTGAACAATTGTGTGGCCGCCATTACGTTTCTGTCAAGATGGCGGTGATGTAAAACATGACACTGAGGTGCCCTTTTCTAGTGCTACCTCTGTACCAAATATCGTTCCATTCGGTTTCACCGTGTTCGAATTGATAGGGGGAATCGATTTTCACACAAAGATGGCCGCCATCCGCAAAATATTAGGCTCATGACCTATTAGATTGGTCAAAGGATACTTACTCCATAAAGGTATGTTGTTGCAAAATTTGGTAGATATCGGATGATTAGGTTAGTCGTAATTTGATTTATGCTTTAAACATTTGTGTGGCCGCCATTAAGTTTCCGTCAAGACGGCGGCGATATAAAACATGACACTGAGGTGCCCTTTGCTAGTGCTACCTCTGTACCAAATTTCGTTCCATTCGGTTTCACCGTGTTCGAATTAATAGGGGGAATCGATTTTGACACAAAGATGGCCGCCATCCGCAAACTATAAGGCTAATGACCTATTAGATTGGTCAAAGAATGCTCCCTCCATAAAGGTATGTTGTTGCAAAATTTGGTAGAGATCGGATGACTAAGTTAGTCGTAATTTGATTTAAGCTTTGAACAATTGTGTGGCCGCCATTACGTTTCTGTCAAGATGGCGGTGATGTAAAACATGACACTGAGGTGCCCTTTGCTAGTGCTACCTCTGTACCAAATATCGTTCCATTCGGTTTCACCTTGTTCGAATTGATAGGGGGAATCGATTTTCACACAAAGATGGCCGCCATCCGCAAAATATTAGGCTCATGACCTATTAGTTTGGTCAAAGGATGCTCCCTCCATAAAGGTATGTTGTTGCAAAATTTGGTAGAGATCGGAGGATTATGTTAGTCGTAATTTGATTTACGCTTTGAACAATTGTGTGGCCGCCATTACGTTTCCGTCAAGATGGCGGCGATATAAAACATGACACTGAGGTGTCCTTTGCTAGTGCTACCTTTGTACCAAATTTCGTTCAATTCGCGTTCACCGTGTTCGAATTGATGGGGGGGGGGACAGACATTCGGAGTACACACACTCACACACACACAAACACAGACTCACACACACACATACACACACACACACAGACAGTCACAATTTTCTTCGCCCTGTGTTGATCTCATAAGTCTACTTTCATTTTTTGCAAAAATCGAAAGTAGGCTAAAAATACGAAGTACCTACAATAGAGCCATTTAAGAACTTCGGATCTTTTTTATACTTTTCGTTTCACAAATCACACTGGTATTTTTTTATTAGTAATTGACTATAATGTTAACGGAATAACTAGCTTTTGATATGGTTAAGCATTTGATATTATATTATACCCATACTATCAACCCGCCCCGGCTTCGTCTGGTATCTTAAAGGAGTCACTCAGCGTAAGCTTAAAAGGCGCACGGACGGGTAGGTCTCAGACGCAATTCAGAAAAGCCGAGGTGAACAGCGAAACTCCAACACTTATAATCTACTCTTCTCTGAAGTCTTAACTCGATACGACTCGAGAGTTAATGCTGGCCGAGGCTGGGGTGATGGGCTAGCTCGCTAGCTCGTAAACTCGCTCCGAAGCTAGTCATTTAAATTTCCACTGAATGGAGATTGTTGGAAGAAATTAAAATGTAAAATCACTTATACCGTAGTTGGCGATGTATTAAAGATAAAGATATGCTGTCGCGGACTTCTTTGTCGAACTTTTCATGCTAACCAATTCTTACACTCATAGTATATGGATATTTTTAATGGTTTACCCAGCGTAAGCTTAAAAAGCGCACGGACGGCAGGTTTTCCTTCGACACGATTCACTGAAATCGTTGCTGCTCGGCTTCCTTGGTCATAAATGAATGTTTTCCTACAGAAACCTTCCTCGAGAAATTCTTTACTGAATGGTGAAAACCGCATCAAAATCCATTCAGTGGATTTAGAGATTACCCGTTACATCCAAGAATCGTGGACTTGGTTTTATGTAGAGATACCCGCGACTATCATTACAACAAATACATGAATTTATAACTAGTATTGACTATGAATTATACGTAAGGCTCTTTAAATACGTCATACAACTGTACCTAGGGATACTTATAGAGGACTGAACTAATAAAAACAGAGCATTCTTTTTATGTTTCTATGAATTAAAAGTGTACATTATATCAACATTGTGGCTTTTTTCTGTAGTAGTCGGTGAATGAATGTGACTTATGTTTACAATGGAAATAATCACTCAGGTGAGTTAAAATTCAAAAATCCCTTGGAAAAGTGAAATCATCTGTCCCGCGAATAACGTGCTCAAGGCTGTTGCCAGCTTGCTGGCCGCCGTGAGCACTAGTGTCGCTTCACCTACAAAGAGGATGCAATTTAGTAGTGCTGCGAGCTTCGCGACTGTGGTAATACAACTCCGTCCTCCCAGGGCTGCCAATCGTAACTTTTCCCTCGCGAAGTAAATTATACCTTATTTCAAACTGAGGCTAGCGCCAAATAATTTTGAATCCCACACAGCGGGACAATATTATCTTTTTTTCTATTCTTGGCGGGAGAGAAGTTATTAGTAAATTAATCTAGTTTTTATTAAAAGTAACGCGCTTTAATAAAGACTTAGACAATTATATGGGTACATTAACACTAAATTTGGGATCATTATTAACATCTTGAGCATGAGATAACCGTCAGCCGAGTTGATTCATATTATGTAAATATATGTCCAGCAATTCCCCGAATTACGGTTATCTCCCAATTACGAATGAGTGGAATTTGTCGCCTGAGTAGTGTAAACAATTAAACCTTTATCCGGCTGCATGTAGCATTTGTAAGGTAAGAAGGACCTTGGTAGGTGTCAAAAATCTTCGAAAATGATACTTTAGGCATTCAGGGCTAATTGCAATATAAAGCACAGGATCTTGTTGGATAAACTGAATAAACATAAAAATGAGTACCGGTATTAGTAGTGGAGTAGTAGGGGTTCTAAGCCACTCTAAAACCCTCCTTGCCCCACTACTAAGCCTCAGTCATGTTAAATATCTCTTGAACGCATGGTCCGATTTTGACAAATGAGGTATTGTTGGACTCGGGCTGACGTCCTCTTTGCTATGGACCACTCGTTATATTTTTCAAAATTTTTTTGAAAATTTTTGTTTTCGAAACTATGTGATAGTTTGAAAACCAAACAGGATAGAACGTTGTGCCATGGCTCAAACGAACAGTCTTTATGACCTTTATTTTTTGTAATAAAACTTTTTTATTTTTATATTTTTTTGAAAACACTCGAATTTTGAAAATCCTATATTTTGGAAACTAGGAACTCTACAAAAAAAATTGTTTAACGTAAATCAATGGTCCCTACCCCCTCTACCCCCAAAATAAATTTCAAGTCTCTAGAATGAAAACCTGCAGTAGTGTGGTAAGGACAGAGCTGCCTCACTTAGCAAGTGGTGAGCCCCTGCGACCTTGGAATGGAAGGAGCCATGCTAGGAGGGCGTGCTTGGATTCGTTTTTTTCGTCTCGTCGTGCTCTTTACGGGAATGTCGGTGTCGAAAAGGTGAATATCTGGAAACACAGTCTTTTTGGGGTAAAAACGTGATTTTAGACTTTTTGCTATATCTCACGAACCAATAACGCTAGAGGCGTGTTCGACAGGTCCAAGGACTCGGGGTAACGTCCTCTCTCCTATGGACCACTCGTTATAATTTTTAATAAAATTGGAAACTCGATTTTGGGGTAAACACATGTTTTTTGTGATTTTGCCGATATCTCACGAAGCAATAACGCTAGAGGCATGTACGATGGGTCCAAGGATTCGGGAAGACGTCCTCTTTGCTATGGACCACTCGTTGTAATTTTAAAAAAATTGGGAAACGCGATTTTGGGGTAAACACGTGTTTTTTATAATTTTTGCCGATATGTCACGAACCAATAACGCTAGAGACGTGTACGAGGTGTCCTAGCACTCGGGCTAACGCCCCCTTTCAAATGTGGTAGATATTTTTTTTCGAAAAAATAATTCACAAAGGCCCTAACGCCATACATGTTGAAAAAAAAATCATTACCGTTACCTGTTTATAATGTTTATAAAGCGTGGTGGTTGAGAGAGACGATACTGCTGGGTGTGTGTGTGTGTGTGTGTGTGTGTGTGTGTGTGTGTCGCTGACCACGGTGGCTGTGTTCAATAGATCAATCGCTATTTCGACGGGTCGGTGTATGACAGAGCGAGGGTGCGTTTTCTGATATTTTACCTTTAACGTGTAAACGGTGATGAGAACTAGGTTCTATGTTGGTCGAAGCGAGTAGAGAAAACACACTTGCAGACGAGCAGGAGGTGAATGTCATTTGAGATTATTGGAAGGCTCCGATCTGACTTGACAACAGGTGACGCTTGAAGGTGAAATAATCTGACCATCGTGGTGGCAGGGGAGTGTGAAAGGCATGCACACACATTTGTGAAACCACATGTAGGCTAAACCAGTGACATCCTGTTTTGCTTCGTACGTGACAAAATGCAAGTTCATGTGAAATTTGATCTACCGCAGGTGTTCGCTTGGGACGTTATCTGTCCACATGCGCGATAACTGTTAACAAGTTACATCCTGTCTTGCTTCGTACGTGACAAAATGCAAGTTGACGTGAAATTTGATCCGGCACAGGTGTTCGCCTGGGACGTTATCTGTCCACGTGACCGATAACAGAATGTTCAAAGCGTGGGAAAAAAATGATTATACATGCAATGTGATATATAAAGACACGTCGCTGACATTTCCACTCGCACTTATGTGACTACTTTTGAACACGCTACAGCGTTGTGTGAAACACTTGGCCTTGTTTAACAGTTTTGGTGTTGGTGGAAAATACTTAACCTTGTTGTGGGGTAGGTATATATTTATTCATTTATATATTTATTGATTTTATATAAATACATGCAATTATTTATTGATTAGGTAATTAATGATTTTATTTATTTATTTGTTTGCAGATAACCGGCATACCTTACATGTCAGAGGGAGAAGAAACTATTGCACTTTTGAGCCCACTAGAAGGGAAGAGTAACAAGTCACTGCAAGTAAAGGTGAGATGATTTTTTTTAAACTAACTTGTTTCATTTTTTTTGTTTTATGTTTTATTTTATGAAATGTATGTATTAACCTGAATTTAGGTATTTATAGCGGTTTATTTTATTTATTTTTAGAAACTTGGAAAGAATAGCCTTACCGCCGTAGCAGTCGCTGAAAAAAACCAGAAACGCACTAAAGCGAAACCACTGCCAAAGAGTGAACTGTTTAAAACTCAGGTAAGTCCAACTTAAAAATGCTATTCCATTTTACCACTACTGAAAACTCGTAGACAAAAAAAATTCATTACCTGTACATGACTGGGACAATGATTGCTTTCTTGATTAATGGCTATGTTGTTGTTGTTGACTGGGAAAAGTACAAGGCCATGTTGGATTTTCTAAAAATAAAATAATAAATTTAATTTATGGGTGGTTCCCTATCGACTCAACGAATATCCACAGGTTTGAACATGATAATGTGAACAAAATGACATGACATTCATTTTTGTTTATATATTGGTTAAAGGGAGGGTGGGGGAATGTAAATGACTGTAGCTTTATAAAAAAGAAAATAAGTACATGGGTTACTGTTAGTGCCAACATACAGTTTATTTTTAATGGTGTTTTGATATATTAATGCCAATTAACGTTAACGTTTTATTTACAAGTATTGATTGATTGATTGATTGATTGATTGAGTGATGGGTTATTTTGTTTGCTTTTAGGTGTCGTCATGTGCCATTAACGTAATGAACAGACAGTGAACAAGCATGCATTATGCTTTAAAGTACTCTGTGCAATGTTAATAACTTACAATAAGAAAACGTTTTATTATAACACATGGCGTTAGTACCAAATACAACAAGTGAGCAAGTTGGTTTACCACGTGGGTTAAATTTAAAATCAGA
Source organism: Meconema thalassinum (assembly GCA_946902985.2). Lineage (NCBI taxonomy): Eukaryota > Metazoa > Arthropoda > Insecta > Orthoptera > Tettigoniidae > Meconema > Meconema thalassinum. The sequence goes on from OX336397.1 coordinate 154,206,567, forward strand.
ACATGATCGATGGTTAACATTTGAATCCTGGCCTGTAGGCTTTTTGTCGACGCATGAACTTGCAAAAGCCGGTTTTTTTACTTGAACCGAGGAGATGTGGTGCGTTGTGTGTTTTGTCGTATTGAACTTTCACACTGGGAAGAAGGGGATGATCCCTTTAGAGACCATTTGCGATGGTCTCCTCACTGTCCTTACATGCTTGGAAAGCAAGTGGGTAACCTACCCATGCATTCATTTTACCGAACCACAAGGCCTATGGCCGCTACTTACGTTGCTGAATCACAAATAAATAATAATGATGTATTACCAGCCAACGGTAGTGTCGATATATGTGGTCCATATGCCATAGACAGTGTTGAATTGGCGTGTGCTTTTGAAAAATTGGGAGTTTGCAAGACTAAAGCACTAGCACACCCAGAGTACAGCTCTGTTGAAAAACGTTTCGAATCTTATAAAAATGTTTGGCCATTAATATTAAAACACATTACCAAACAGCTAAGTGAAGCTGGATTTTTTTATACTGGTGAAGGGGATAAAACAATATGTTTTTATTGTGGATTTGCTTTAAAGGATTGGCAAATGACTGATGACCCTTTTGTGCAACACGCTCGTTGGTTACCAAACTGTAAATACATGGTGTTGCTTAAAGGTCAGGAATTTGTGAACACTATTCGTAAAGAAAAAGTGATTGCAGCACAAGACATAAAAGTGCCTTTAGAGTTAGAGCACGCGGAGCAAATACATAAGGCTGAAAGAAAAGACTTGTCTCACGAACAGATACAAAAGTGTGACCAACAATTATGTAAAATTTGTTATCAAGATGAACTAGGTGTTGTATTTTTACCCTGTGGACACATGATAGCCTGTGTCAAGTGTGCATTAGAACTTAACACTTGTGCTATATGCAGAAAAGTAGTATCTGCAACAGTTAGGGCATTTCTTGCATAACTAGTATAATTTTTTCGCCATGGATAGTGCAAAATCCCTAATTGCACAATATTATTAAAGCTGTTTTAGAGTGTAATAGATATGCTTTTGTTTTGTTTATAGACTACTACAATGAATGTTTTGAATGCTGTGGGACAATCATGTGGCTTAGAGACAAAGAAGCTCAGCGAATTGCCAATGCATATTCCATTCCGCATTATCAAGATTCGGAAATTGAAAACAGCATATGGTGATCGTGTACTTTGTGTATGTGAAAACTTTGAGACATTTCTGCCTATACGGTTTAATGATATGTCGGAGAGTGTTTTTGATGAAGTCAATAATGCTGTGCAACCTGTACACTTAATTTATGAAGGTTTTAAAAACAATAGGTGCATGGTTCGTTTTAATTAAATAAATAAATAATGTGAAATAATAATGGAAAATATAAGTAATGACAATATACTGAAAAAGAAAGAAAATATGTGCATAGAATAGTAATGTTTTAGTGTTTAGTGTTGTCTTTAAAAATATTATGATGAAACCAAAAAAAATGTATATAAAGTTTGTAAATAAATGCAAAATGATGTTACAATGCTGTTTTATTTTATACAAAGTTAGTATATTTAACATTGCAGAGTATACATGATTATGACAATAAATGCATACTGAATACAAGCCTTTCTCACATCACAATAGTCTGTTATAGTTTTAAACACAAGGCTTGTTGTAGATCATTTTATAGCAATGTCCCTTTAATGTTGTTTTCGAAAAGTTGGGAAGCCGCAATGGTTGTATTGACATAAAAACCTTATGGTTATTACTATTTAGTCACTTTGATCCCCTTGCATATCAAGAGCAGATGACCTAGTTGTTCCACTCTTTAAAACGACAACAACAACACTACCTCTTGCATAGTTTGTGATGTTGATGGCTCTTGCGACGTGGAAGATGGATTAAAAATAACTTTGAGAACAGGGGTTAAACGTTGATCATTAAACAATGCACTATTTTGAGTAGCAATATAGTTTTCTTGATTTTTTGTCGACGGCAACTGTGTTTCATGCGGTACACTACATTGATGATCACTGACACTTAAAACCTCACTATTTTTACTTTTTAGGTCACTACGACAATGTTTGGAACGTTGCTTTGAACAACGCCAAATAACAGTTCCATTTTTATTGGTTCGTTTCACAATATATGAATATCCTTTATAGTATGCGTAAGGCTTACCATACCTAGTCACTGATACTTCCATATCAACTGTCAAGCATAGACTAAGCTCTAGTAAAGTCAACTTGGTAATAAGAATACTAGTTTAATGTGAGAGCAAATATGGATCCAAAGAGTTCAGGTAAAAGTGAAAGCAAATAAGCAAATATTAGAAACAAGAGTTGGGGTGAAAGTGGTCGCAAAGTGGTAGACCCATTACACAATAATTTCAGCACGACGAAGCTCTTGTTCAATTTCTTTGATTTCCCAATCGTGACCAGTATGGCCAGCTTGACGTGAGGCATGCAACAACTGTAGCCGCTGGACGAGCTTATTGGGATTGTGCCAGTATACAAATTTAACAAATGGATTTTTAGGTGTAAACAAAGCATTACCATTATCATGATCATTATCATGATCATTATCATCATCATGATCACCATTATCATCATGACCATCATCACTGTTACTATATAGTCCTTTTTGATCCTCTTGCAATACCACTTTATTTATAGTCTGAGTTGATTTTGATAGTGTTGAAGGTTTCTTGGACGTTGACAACTGTCCTAACATGACGTTTTGAGGACATGATAAGTCCTTTTGAACAAACACTGCACTATCTTTAGCCGCAATATCGTTTTCTTGAACTTGCTTTTTAGCATTTTGATAATTGTTTGTAAACAGTAAGCGTGGTTCGTTTCGAGCACTACATTGATGAACACTCACACTTAAAACCTTTCCATTTTTACTTTTCAGATTGCCTCGACATTTTGTTGACCTCTCTTTTGAGCATCGCCAGAATATTATTCCATTTACATTCTGGCGATTATAGTTATAGGAGTAGCCTTGATAGAGTGCACGTAGCCTACCTTTGTTGGTTGTAATAAGTTCCATAGTAGTAACTGACCTGTCAGTACGATGTTCACACTACAAAGGTTACAACTGTTTTGCTGATGGAGTGACTTACCATAAGCTTATATATTGGCTTTTCGTGTTGGCTTTAGTATTGGCTTGTGTGTTGGCTTTTTGTGTTGGCTTTTTGTGTTGGCATTTCGTGTTGGCATTTCGTGTTGGCTTTTGTGTTGGCTTTTTGTGTTGGCTTTTCGTGTAGGCATTTCGTGTTGGCTTTTGTGTTGGCTTTTCATGTTGGCTTTTTGTGTTGGCTTTTCGTGTTGGCATTTCGTGTTGGCTTTTCGTGTTGGCTTTTGTTGGCATTTTGTGTTGGCTTTTCGTGTTGGCTTTTTTTGTATTGGCCTTTCATGTTGGCTTTTTGTATTGGCTTTTCGTGTTGGCTTTTTGTGTGGGCTTTTTGTGTTGGCTTTAGTATTGGCTTTTGTATTGGCTTATTTGACAAGTTATTTGTGTCAATGTATTTAGTGGATTTTTTCTTGGTGTTGGAAAGTAGTTGAAAGAGAGGGAATATTTAAAGACTTAACCTCAGTTCACTAACCTAACCTAACCTAACCTAACTTTACCTAACCTAACCTAACCTTTCAACTCTCAGATGTTAATTAAATTCTGTACATAGTTAAGTTGGATACCAAGACCTCAGGGGTAAAAAAAACAATTATTTTTGACGGCTTATTTTGGTAACTTATTTTAATGGCTAACCTAACTTTACCTAACCTAACCTAACCTCAGCTCACTTTGGATATTACTAGTAAGTGTTCATATCCTCTGCTAGGTAGCATGCTAGTAGTACAGGTAGTGCTCATATTTACCGCTAGGTAGCGGAAACATACTTTGCATGTTGCATGTGACACTTGTGAAGTTTAACCACATGCAAGACGTGCTTGTATAAGTTCTCTATTTAAACTCAATATACAATTAACCACTAAATGTTCAGAACTAACATGTATAGCCATGTTTAGGGTATATAGGAGACCCTTAGCAAGAAAGGCTGTCTAACCCACGAGTGTACAGCCTTGTCATACGCAGTAAGCACCTGTTGGCAGAAAACAACAACAACAATTTGAGAAAGCCAACAAAAAACTGTTTCCTTTAAATACATTAATGGATATGTTGTTGGCTTTCTCAAATTGTTGTTGTTGTTGTTTTCTGCCAACAGGTGCTTACTGCGTATGACAAGGCTGTACACTCGTGGGTTAGACAGCCTTTCTTGCTAAGGGTCTCCTATATACCCTAAACATGGCTATACATGTTAGTTCTGAACATTTAGTGGTTAATTGTATATTGAGTTTAAATAGAGAACTTATACAAGCACGTCTTGCATGTGGTTAAACTTCACAAGTGTCACATGCAACATGCAAAGTATGTTTCCGCTACCTAGCGGTAAATATGAGCACTACCTGTACTACTAGCATGCTACCTAGCAGAGGATATGAACACTTACTAGTAATATCCAAAGTGAGCTGAGGTTAGGTTAGGTTAGGTAAAGTTAGGTTAGCCATTAAAATAAGTTACCAAAATAAGCCGTCAAAAATAATTGTTTTTTTTACCCCTGAGGTCTTGGTATCCAACTTGACTATGTACAGAATTTAATTAACATCTGAGAGTTGAAAGGTTAGGTTAGGTTAGGTAAAGTTAGGTTAGGTTAGGTTAGGTTAGTGAACTGAGGTTAAGTCTTTAAATATTCCCTCTCTTTCAACTACTTTCCAACACCAAGAAAAAATCCACTAAATACATTGACACAAATAACTTGTCAAATAAGCCAATACAAAAGCCAATACTAAAGCCAACACAAAAAGCCCACACAAAAAGCCAACACGAAAAGCCAATACAAAAAGCCAACATGAAAGGCCAATACAAAAAAAGCCAACACGAAAAGCCAACACAAAATGCCAACAAAAGCCAACACGAAAAGCCAACACGAAATGCCAACACGAAAAGCCAACACAAAAAGCCAACATGAAAAGCCAACACAAAAGCCAACACGAAATGCCTACACGAAAAGCCAACACAAAAAGCCAACACAAAAGCCAACACGAAATGCCAACACGAAATGCCAACACAAAAAGCCAACACAAAAAGCCAACACACAAGCCAATACTAAAGCCAACACGAAAAGCCAATATATAAGCTTATGGTAAGTCACTCCATCAGCAAAACAGTTGTAACCTTTGTAGTGTGAACATCGTACTGACAGGTCAGTTACTACTATGGAACTTATTACAACCAACAAAGGTAGGCTACGTGCACTCTATCAAGGCTACTCCTATAACTATAATCGCCAGAATGTAAATGGAATAATATTCTGGCGATGCTCAAAAGAGAGGTCAACAAAATGTCGAGGCAATCTGAAAAGTAAAAATGGAAAGGTTTTAAGTGTGAGTGTTCATCAATGTAGTGCTCGAAACGAACCACGCTTACTGTTTACAAACAATTATCAAAATGCTAAAAAGCAAGTTCAAGAAAACGATATTGCGGCTAAAGATAGTGCAGTGTTTGTTCAAAAGGACTTATCATGTCCTCAAAACGTCATGTTAGGACAGTTGTCAACGTCCAAGAAACCTTCAACACTATCAAAATCAACTCAGACTATAAATAAAGTGGTATTGCAAGAGGATCAAAAAGGACTATATAGTAACAGTGATGATGGTCATGATGATAATGGTGATCATGATGATGATAATGATCATGATAATGATCATGATAATGGTAATGCTTTGTTTACACCTAAAAATCCATTTGTTAAATTTGTATACTGGCACAATCCCAATAAGCTCGTCCAGCGGCTACAGTTGTTGCATGCCTCACGTCAAGCTGGCCATACTGGTCACGATTGGGATATCAAAGAAATTGAACAAGAGCTTCGTCGTGCTGAAATTATTGTGTAATGGGTCTACCACTTTGCGACCACTTTCACCCCAACTCTTGTTTCTAATATTTGCTTATTTGCTTTCACTTTTACCTGAACTCTTTGGATCCATATTTGCTCTCACATTAAACTAGTATTCTTATTACCAAGTTGACTTTACTAGAGCTTAGTCTATGCTTGACAGTTGATATGGAAGTATCAGTGACTAGGTATGGTAAGCCTTACGCATACTATAAAGGATATTCATATATTGTGAAACGAACCAATAAAAATGGAACTGTTATTTGGCGTTGTTCAAAGCAACGTTCCAAACATTGTCGTAGTGACCTAAAAAGTAAAAATAGTGAGGTTTTAAGTGTCAGTGATCATCAATGTAGTGTACCGCATGAAACACAGTTGCCGTCGACAAAAAATCAAGAAAACTATATTGCTACTCAAAATAGTGCATTGTTTAATGATCAACGTTTAACCCCTGTTCTCAAAGTTATTTTTAATCCATCTTCCACGTCGCAAGAGCCATCAACATCACAAACTATGCAAGAGGTAGTGTTGTTGTTGTCGTTTTAAAGAGTGGAACAACTAGGTCATCTGCTCTTGATATGCAAGGGGATCAAAGTGACTAAATAGTAATAACCATAAGGTTTTTATGTCAATACAACCATTGCGGCTTCCCAACTTTTCGAAAACAACATTAAAGGGACATTGCTATAAAATGATCTACAACAAGCCTTGTGTTTAAAACTATAACAGACTATTGTGATGTGAGAAAGGCTTGTATTCAGTATGCATTTATTGTCATAATCATGTATACTCTGCAATGTTAAATATACTAACTTTGTATAAAATAAAACAGCATTGTAACATCATTTTGCATTTATTTACAAACTTTATATACATTTTTTTTGGTTTCATCATAATATTTTTAAAGACAACACTAAACACTAAAACATTACTATTCTATGCACATATTTTCTTTCTTTTTCAGTATATTGTCATTACTTATATTTTCCATTATTATTTCACATTATTTATTTATTTAATTAAAACGAACCATGCACCTATTGTTTTTAAAACCTTCATAAATTAAGTGTACAGGTTGCACAGCATTATTGACTTCATCAAAAACACTCTCCGACATATCATTAAACCGTATAGGCAGAAATGTCTCAAAGTTTTCACATACACAAAGTACACGATCACCATATGCTGTTTTCAATTTCCGAATCTTGATAATGCGGAATGGAATATGCATTGGCAATTCGCTGAGCTTCTTTGTCTCTAAGCCACATGATTGTCCCACAGCATTCAAAACATTCATTGTAGTAGTCTATAAACAAAACAAAAGCATATCTATTACACTCTAAAACAGCTTTAATAATATTGTGCAATTAGGGATTTTGCACTATCCATGGCGAAAAAATTATACTAGTTATGCAAGAAATGCCCTAACTGTTGCAGATACTACTTTTCTGCATATAGCACAAGTGTTAAGTTCTAATGCACACTTGACACAGGCTATCATGTGTCCACAGGGTAAAAATACAACACCTAGTTCATCTTGATAACAAATTTTACATAATTGTTGGTCACACTTTTGTATCTGTTCGTGAGACAAGTCTTTTCTTTCAGCCTTATGTATTTGCTCCGCGTGCTCTAACTCTAAAGGCACTTTTATGTCTTGTGCTGCAATCACTTTTTCTTTACGAATAGTGTTCACAAATTCCTGACCTTTAAGCAACACCATGTATTTACAGTTTGGTAACCAACGAGCGTGTTGCACAAAAGGGTCATCAGTCATTTGCCAATCCTTTAAAGCAAATCCACAATAAAAACATATTGTTTTATCCCCTTCACCAGTATAAAAAAATCCAGCTTCACTTAGCTGTTTGGTAATGTGTTTTAATATTAATGGCCAAACATTTTTATAAGATTCGAAACGTTTTTCAACAGAGCTGTACTCTGGGTGTGCTAGTGCTTTAGTCTTGCAAACTCCCAATTTTTCAAAAGCACACGCCAATTCAACACTGTCTATGGCATATGGACCACATATATCGACACTACCGTTGGCTGGTAATACATCATTATTATTTATTTGTGATTCAGCAACGTAAGTAGCGGCCATAGGCCTTGTGGTTCGGTAAAATGAATGCATGGGTAGGTTACCCACTTGCTTTCCAAGCATGTAAGGACAGTGAGGAGACCATCGCAAATGGTCTCTAAAGGGATCATCCCCTTCTTCCCAGTGTGAAAGTTCAATACGACAAAACACACAACGCACCACATCTCCTCGGTTCAAGTAAAAAAACCGGCTTTTGCAAGTTCATGCGTCGACAAAAAGCCTACAGGCCAGGATTCAAATGTTAACCATCGATCATGTTCTGATTTTAAATTTAACCCACGTGGTAAACCAACTTGCTCACTTGTTGTATTTGGTACTAACGCCATGTGTTATAATAAAACGTTTTCTTATTGTAAGTTATTAACATTGCACAGAGTACTTTAAAGCATAATGCATGCTTGTTCACTGTCTGTTCATTACGTTAATGGCACATGACGACACCTAAAAGCAAACAAAATAACCCATCACTCAATCAATCAATCAATCAATCAATCAATACTTGTAAATAAAACGTTAACGTTAATTGGCATTAATATATCAAAACACCATTAAAAATAAACTGTATGTTGGCACTAACAGTAACCCATGTACTTATTTTCTTTTCTATAAAGCTACAGTCATTTACATTCCCCCACCCTCCCTTTAACCAATATATAAACAAAAATGAATGTCATGTCATTTTGTTCACATTATCATGTTCAAACCTGTGGATATTCGTTGAGTCGATAGGGAACCACCCATAAATTAAATTTATTATTTTATTTTTAGAAAATCCAACATGGCCTTGTACTTTTCCCAGTCAACAACAACAACATAGCCATTAATCAAGAAAGCAATCATTGTCCCAGTCATGTACAGGTAATGAATTTTTTTTGTCTACGAGTTTTCAGTAGTGGTAAAATGGAATAGCATTTTTAAGTTGGACTTACCTGAGTTTTAAACAGTTCACTCTTTGGCAGTGGTTTCGCTTTAGTGCGTTTCTGGTTTTTTTCAGCGACTGCTACGGCGGTAAGGCTATTCTTTCCAAGTTTCTAAAAATAAATAAAATAAACCGCTATAAATACCTAAATTCAGGTTAATACATACATTTCATAAAATAAAACATAAAACAAAAAAAATGAAACAAGTTAGTTTAAAAAAAATCATCTCACCTTTACTTGCAGTGACTTGTTACTCTTCCCTTCTAGTGGGCTCAAAAGTGCAATAGTTTCTTCTCCCTCTGACATGTAAGGTATGCCGGTTATCTGCAAACAAATAAATAAATAAAATCATTAATTACCTAATCAATAAATAATTGCATGTATTTATATAAAATCAATAAATATATAAATGAATAAATATATACCTACCCCACAACAAGGTTAAGTATTTTCCACCAACACCAAAACTGTTAAACAAGGCCAAGTGTTTCACACAACGCTGTAGCGTGTTCAAAAGTAGTCACATAAGTGCGAGTGGAAATGTCAGCGACGTGTCTTTATATATCACATTGCATGTATAATCATTTTTTTCCCACGCTTTGAACATTCTGTTATCGGTCACGTGGACAGATAACGTCCCAGGCGAACACCTGTGCCGGATCAAATTTCACGTCAACTTGCATTTTGTCACGTACGAAGCAAGACAGGATGTAACTTGTTAACAGTTATCGCGCATGTGGACAGATAACGTCCCAAGCGAACACCTGCGGTAGATCAAATTTCACATGAACTTGCATTTTGTCACGTACGAAGCAAAACAGGATGTCACTGGTTTAGCCTACATGTGGTTTCACAAATGTGTGTGCATGCCTTTCACACTCCCCTGCCACCACGATGGTCAGATTATTTCACCTTCAAGCGTCACCTGTTGTCAAGTCAGATCGGAGCCTTCCAATAATCTCAAATGACATTCACCTCCTGCTCGTCTGCAAGTGTGTTTTCTCTACTCGCTTCGACCAACATAGAACCTAGTTCTCATCACCGTTTACACGTTAAAGGTAAAATATCAGAAAACGCACCCTCGCTCTGTCATACACCGACCCGTCGAAATAGCGATTGATCTATTGAACACAGCCACCGTGGTCAGCGACACACACACACACACACACACACACACACACACACCCAGCAGTATCGTCTCTCTCAACCACCACGCTTTATAAACATTATAAACAGGTAACGGTAATGATTTTTTTTTCAACATGTATGGCGTTAGGGCCTTTGTGAATTATTTTTTCGAAAAAAAAATATCTACCACATTTGAAAGGGGGCGTTAGCCCGAGTGCTAGGACACCTCGTACACGTCTCTAGCGTTATTGGTTCGTGACATATCGGCAAAAATTATAAAAAACACGTGTTTACCCCAAAATCGCGTTTCCCAATTTTTTTAAAATTACAACGAGTGGTCCATAGCAAAGAGGACGTCTTCCCGAATCCTTGGACCCATCGTACATGCCTCTAGCGTTATTGCTTCGTGAGATATCGGCAAAATCACAAAAAACATGTGTTTACCCCAAAATCGAGTTTCCAATTTTATTAAAAATTATAACGAGTGGTCCATAGGAGAGAGTACGTTACCCCGAGTCCTTGGACCTGTCGAACACGCCTCTAGCGTTATTGGTTCGTGAGATATAGCAAAAAGTCTAAAATCACGTTTTTACCCCAAAAAGACTGTGTTTCCAGATTTTCACCTTTTCGACACCGACATTCCCGTAAAGAGCACGACGAGACGAAAAAAACGAATCCAAGCACGCCCTCCTAGCATGGCTCCTTCCATTCCAAGGTCGCAGGGGCTCACCACTTGCTAAGTGAGGCAGCTCTGTCCTTACCACACTACTGCAGGTTTTCATTCTAGAGACTTGAAATTTATTTTGGGGGTAGAGGGGGTAGGGACCATTGATTTACGTTAAACAATTTTTTTTGTAGAGTTCCTAGTTTCCAAAATATAGGATTTTCAAAATTCGAGTGTTTTCAAAAAAATATAAAAATAAAAAAGTTTTATTACAAAAAATAAAGGTCATAAAGACTGTTCGTTTGAGCCATGGCACAACGTTCTATCCTGTTTGGTTTTCAAACTATCACATAGTTTCGAAAACAAAAATTTTCAAAAAAAATTTGAAAAATATAACGAGTGGTCCATAGCAAAGAGGACGTCAGCCCGAGTCCAACAATACCTCATTTGTCAAAATCGGACCATGCGTTCAAGAGATATTTAACATGACTGAGGCTTAGTAGTGGGGCAAGGAGGGTTTTAGAGTGGCTTAGAACCCCTACTACTCCACTACTGGTATTGAATTACTCATAAATCAACATGATAGCCTACATCGTGAGAGGACATGCCCACTTTTGCTGAGACCTCTGTAAATAATTTCTCTTGTTGAGAGATACGCAGTCTTCATGTTGGTAGCACAGATATATTTGAGTTTATTTTGTTCCTGTCAGGGGTACAGGAATGTTCTGGATTTACCATTGAGGTGAGGCATTTTAGTCAAATATTAACTTAATTTTTTAAAGAACTGATTTGGTTTTGTCTTTTGAGCATATTGTATTACTCGAAAAATTGGGGATCAAAATACATGAAACTTTTCTTGTGAATAATATCTCATAGAGAACTGGAAATAATTGTAGAGTTGTTGTTAATTCATTTGTTGTGTTGAAGCTGACTGGCAACCAGTATTGCTGTGATGATTGTAGTTGTGTGTGTAAATGTATCTGGGACACGGATGGAGTAGACGCTCCGGGACTTGAGCAAGGCATTATACCAGCAATTTCCTGTAGGGAGTGTGGCAAAACCCGGGGAAAACACTCAGGATATCCGCTGTGAGCACCGGGATTCGAACCTATGATATCCGTACTTATTACAGCTGCCCTCGCGACCATGGTGCACGTTTGAAGAGCGCGGCTATGCCGCGGGCCGCGGGACGAAATGGTTGTAGAATATGGCTTGAGTACCTACTGTATAACCCCTCCCATTGGTCGATCCTGGCTACGCTACTGCCTACAGTAAACACTGTACTAACACCAAGCAGAAAGTTGCTGCTCGTAACAACATCTTACGGAAGCTTACTGGCAGTATTTGGGGTGCAGATCCCAATTTACTAAGAACATCAGCCTTGGCTTTGTGTTATTCTGCAGCTGAATATGCATGCCCTGTGTGGAGGAAATCATCTCATGCAAAGCAAGTTGATGTGGCTCCAAATGAAACCTGCAGGATAGTAACGGGATGTCTCAAAGCTAAACCTATTGATAAACTCCACAGGCTAGCGGGGATTGCTCCTCCAGATGTAAGGCGTGAAGTAGCAGCCAAACTTGAGAGACATAAAGCAGAACATAACACTGATCATCTGTTACATGGTTACCAGCCACCACTTAGTAGGCTCAAATCTAGGAAGAGCTTCATGAGAACTACTACTCCCCTCACCGGTCAGCCTGGAGCAGCCAGATTATCTCAGTGGACAGCAAGATCTGATTGTAATGATTGGATAGCTCCTTCCGAGAACCTTCCTCCTGGTGGAAATCAAGTCTGGAGCGTGTGGAAGTCCTTAAATCGGCTCAGGAGTTGCGTCGGACGAACTAAGGACAACCTGTTCAAATGGGGCTTTTTGAAGGAATCTTCCACCTTGTGTGACTGCGGGGAGGAACAGACAACTAAACACTTAATTAACTGTCCTAGTTGTCCTACATCATGTTCCACACAAGAGCTTGTTGATGCTTCAGACAACGCTGTTACTGTTGCACAATTTTGGGCTGATATTGTTTAGTTTGTCATTTAAGATTTGTGTTACATTGTATTTATATTCTATCAACCTTTGGTTTGTTTCCTATGTTTCTTTTTGCAATGCTTATGACTCGAAATAAATAAATAACCTGTCCTCTGAACGGCTGCGCAATCGGGGCTCACCGGCCAAACACCCATTACAATCGTGTTGACAAATTGAAAAGCATTAATTTCGATTACCCCTCTGTCTTGCAATGTCAGGACCTGTTGGGTAATACCAGAGCCAGGCCGTACCAGGCACAGTACTTGTTCACAGGAAATGGGGAAAAGAGCTGACTTTACGACATGATTAGCAATGGTCTTCACGCTCATCAACTCGGTATAAATCATAACTCAATCAATTAGCAACGACGTAACCCAGTCGTTTGATCATAATTGGGTCGTCCAGTTGCAATCCACTTGTGAATAAGAATCATTTTCATGAGAAACGTTTCTCTGGGCTTTGCCTCGCATATCTTTAGTTTGTTGTTTTATACTTTTTGCTTTGTGTTTGCTTTGTGCTTTTGCTTTTGAATATTACTTTTTGGTTTTCTTTCTTGGCTTTGGTTTGGTGTTTGTTTTCTGCTTTTGTTTTTTTGAATTTTGTTTTTTGCTTTGCATTTCTTGTTTTTTGTTTTCTGCTTTTTCTTTTGTTTTGGATTTTTTCTTTTTGCTTCGTGTTTTTTTGCTTTTTGGTTTTACGTTCGCTTTCTGGAAAATCAAAATAAAACAAAACAAAATAAAATAAAACAAAATAAACCAAAATCAAAATAAAACAAAACAAAACAAAAAACTAAAAATTAAATAAAACAATTTAAAACAAAATAAAATAAAATAAAATTAAATTAAATTAAATTAAACAAAGTAAAATAAAGTAAAATAAAATAAACTAATTAAATAAATAATTTTATGTTCGACCCTAACTATTATGTGTCAGAAAACGGTATCATTATGAGGCTCATTGTAACACTATTTTTCATTATGAAACAGTTTCTCCCACCAATCAGAGCTCAAAAAACAGTTGTGTGACCAATTAGATAAGGATACCTTCGCGCATGCGCTCAAAATCCAACATGTCTGTATAAATTACCGAAAGTTCGCGTAAATAAACTGGTGAATATGAGACAAGAAATAGCACTATACCTTAATATTCCCAGAACCAATTTCTACACAGAACGTGGTTTTGAAACGACTTCGGTGACAGTTTTACTGAATACTGGTGCACAATCTGAACATATGGTATTGAAGCACACAGAGCGCATGCGTCGGTTGTCCAGAGAGCTTGGAAAACAGAGATTTACTACCCACCGCAGCACCCGATCACAACATTCTATTGACTGAACAGATATTTATGAATATTTATGTTAAAACATATAATAAAGTTATAATTATCGTCGAACATAAACAGTCGTATGCAACTCGCCTATAATGGTAATTAAGACACTCGTATGGAAATTATAAAACTCGCATACGTTCGTTTTCTAAAAAATACTCGTGGCTTAATTATAGCCATTATAGGCTCGTTGCATAATGTACTATTACGACATGAGCCTTATTCTCAAGTGGATTAGACTCGTATGTTCCATCTGGCTGAAACCATCACCATACTACTTGATAACGTTCATTGGAGTAAGTTGGTTGACATTTTGAAAGGGATTGGAATACAGGGATGAGAGGGTCATCTACAATCTATACTGCAACAAGTCGGCAGTTCTTCGAGCAGAAGGACATGAGAGAAAAAGGTGTAAGGCAAGGCTGCAACGTATCACCCATACTTTTCAATCTATACATTGAACAAGGGTGGCTTCGGTGGCGTAGCTGGTAGCATGCTGAACTTCTATACCCAAGATCGTGGGTTCAAATCCGGTCGAAAATCCCTCAGTTTGCCTTCTTTTGGAGGGGAAGTAAAGCCACCGGTCCCATGTTATAGATTTATGGCAAGAAAAAGAACGTTCCACTAACTACACTTGTGGAAGCTAAAATGTGTAAGTTAGTTTGATAACGCTCTATTAGTTCCAACGTTCGCCGCCAGGTGCTGACTGCGATGGCATTTAGTAGCCACGTACGCAGCTAGGTGTCATGGACGGTAGCATTTGGTAGCAAAAGTAGGAACTACTTGAAAAATTAATCGTCTACAGTCCTTATACTTGAATCACAGATAACACACACTAATACAGCCATCACAATTAACACCGGTTATCAAACAAATTCTACATAACCAAACTACACGGGGCTACATGACCGCGTTGTCACTGCCACTAAACTAAGGAACCAACCAACATTGAACAAGCAATAAAGGAAATTAGAGAAAAAATTAATATAGGAGTTTTTTTTTATGGAATGGATGATGATGAATGAATGAAACGGGGCAAGGATGTGGAAGGAAGCGGCCGTGGCCGGTCAGAAGGTACCGTCCCAGCATTTGCCTGGTGTTGAAAATTGGAAACCACGGAAAACCATTTCAAGGACGGCCGACGGTGGGGCTCCAACCCACGCGTCTACAAAGTCAGCAGAGGGCTTGGCCCCAAAGCTTAACGCTGCGCTTTTGCCTGCGTAGCTACTACTGTCGGTAAAAAAAAGGAGTTAAATTTCCAGGAGAAATAATTTAAACTCTGAGATTTGCTGATGACATCGTCATCTTCGCCGACAAACCAGACGATTTGAATGAGTTTTTAAATGGTATGGATTCTGTCTTGAGGAAAGAATTCATGATGAAAATTAATAAATGTAAAATACCAATAATGGAATGCATCATCATCAGCTTCTAAAGGCTAAAAGCCTTGTCGTTGCAGCCTTTTCTTACGGTCTTCAGCAGTTCTCTTCATATTGACATACGAGTCACATTCCATTTCCTTGACAAATTCTTGAGATATGATTGTCTTCGTCGACCCCTTGGTCTTCTCCCCAAAATGTTTCCTTCAAAAATTACCTGGAGGAGAGTGTCATGTCTGAGTATGTGTCCCATGGATTTTGCTTTCCTTTTCTTCATGGTGTTCAACAGGCATCGATTCTCCTGAGTTTGGTTCAAAACAACCACATTTCAGCTGCCTCAAGTTTTGTTCCCTCCCTTTTCCCAAATGTCCATGTTTTACAACCATAGGTCAACACACTCCAAACAAAGGTCTTGACTTCCTGATCTTCAGGTTGAGCACCAAATTCTTCTTATTTTGAAAGGCTTTCTTCGCCAACACTATTCTTTTCTTAATTTCTGAGTTGTATCTGTTGTCATAATTAATCATAATCACACTTCCCAAATAGCAAAATTGCGTTACTTGTTCAATGGCACTATCATTTAACATTATAGGCCTATTAGCTAAATTGCTTGTTTCTGTACAATATAATCTGGAGTCAGAAATTATTTCTGTGACCTCCCCGGGCATGTTCAGCGACTGCAAATTTGACTGTTTGTTAGATTTTAAACTACGCCTGGTGGTCGTACCAATGTTCACTTGGCCTCGTGTACTTCTACGCGAGTGAGTCGATCCTTGGGGCTCCTGACAATTCCATAGTAGCGCTTCTTTTTAGCCTATTTTCATTTATGAAAAAAAATAGGCTTACGAGATCACCTTTTGTCTGTCTGTGTGTGGGGGTGTGTGATGGATTTTTGTGTGCCCTCCCCCCTAATAACTTCTAAACGGCTGGAGCGATTTCAATGAAACTCTGTAATTTCATAGCACTATACCGGGCGACCCCGACCTTGCCCTTCAAATTTTGTTACGTCTCACCAATCCAACATGGCGGCTGTGCGAAATATTTCACCAGCATTCAATATCTCCGAAACTATTACATATATCACTCTGGAATTTCGTACGGTGATAAAGGGAACTACTAGAAGTTCACCTATGTGACTTTTGAAAACCTGGTAACTACAAAACCAACATGGCGGCCAAGGGAAGTTGCGACTTTAAATAGACGTTTCTCGCGATTTAACCAACCAAACGCAGTGAAACTTGGTACAGTATTAAAACTCAGCAATTCTTCTAGGTTTGTGCCGTGTCTTGTGTGGGGTTTCGCCTAGGACACCAAGCTAGGCTCATCGGCGGGCTCTTGGTGTCCCCGCCCGGACCCCCACAGGAGTGACGAACTGCGCGCCACCTCCCTTTATATAAGGTGCAACTGCACCACTTGACTACGAGAACTAAAAGTTCAAGCAGCCTTAACCTCCCTATGAAGGCTTCCAAAAAGATGGTATATTGGCTTTCACGGCCGGTGAATTAAAACTCAGCAATTCTTCTAGGTTTGTGCCGTGTCTTGTGTGGGGTTTCGCCTAGGACACCAAGCTAGGCTCATCGGCGGGCTCTTGGTGTCCCCGCCCGGACCCCCACAGGAGTGACGAACTGCGCGCCACCTCCCTTTATATAAGGTGCAACTGCACCACTTGACTACGAGAACTAAAAGTTCAAGCAGCCTTAACCTCCCTATGAAGGCTTCCAAAAAGATGGTATATTGGCTTTCACGGCCGGTGAATTAAAACTCAGCAATTCTTCTAGGTTTGTGCCGTGTCTTGTGTGGGGTTTCGCCTAGGACACCAAGCTAGGCTCATCGGCGGGCTCTTGGTGTCCCCGCCCGGACCCCCACAGGAGTGACGAACTGCGCGCCACCTCCCTTTATATAAGGTGCAACTGCACCACTTGACTACGAGAACTAAAAGTTCAAGCAGCCTTAACCTCCCTATGAAGGCTTCCAAAAAGATGGTATATTGGCTTTCACGGCCGGTGAATTAAAACTCAGCAATTCTTCTAGGTTTGTGCCGTGTCTTGTGTGGGGTTTCGCCTAGGACACCAAGCTAGGCTCATCGGCGGGCTCTTGGTGTCCCCGCCCGGACCCCCACAGGAGTGACGAACTGCGCGCCACTTCCCTTTATATAAGGTGCAACTGCACCACTTGACTACGAGAACTAAAAGTTCAAGCAGCCTTAACCTCCCTATGAAGGCTTCCAAAAAGATGGTATATTGGCTTTCACGGCCGGTGAATTAAAAACTCAGCAATTCTTCTAGGTTTGTGCCGTGTCTTGTGTGGGGTTTCGCCTAGGACACCAAGCTAGGCTCATCGGCGGGCTCTTGGTGTCCCCGCCCGGACCCCCACAGGAGTGACGAACTGCGCGCCACCTCCCTTTATATAAGGTGCAACTGCACCACTTGACTACGAGAACTAAAAGTTCAAGCAGCCTTAACCTCCCTATGAAGGCTTCCAAGAAGATGGTATATTGGCTTTCACGGCCGGTGAATTAAAACTCAGCAATTCTTCTATGTTTGTGCCGTGTCCTGTGTGGGGTTTCGCCTAGGACACCAAGCTAGGCTCATCGGCGGGCTCTTGGTGTCCCCGCCCGGACCCCCACAGGAGTGACGAACTGCGCGCCACCTCCCTTTATATAAGGTGCAACTGCACCACTTGACTACGAGAACTAAAAGTTCAAGCAGCCTTAACCTCCCTATGAAGGCTTCCAAAAAGATGTTATATTGGCTTTCACGGCCGGTGAATTAAAACTCAGCAATTCTTCTAGGTTTGTGCCGTGTCTTGTGTGGGGTTTCGCCTAGGACACCAAGCTAGGCTCATCGGCGGGCTCTTGGTGTCCCCGCCCGGACCCCCACAGGAGTGACGAACTGCGCGCCACCTCCCTTTATATAAGGTGCAACTGCACCACTTGACTACGAGAACTAAAAGTTCAAGCAGCCTTAACCTCCCTATGAAGGCTTCCAAAAAGATGGTATATTGGCTTTCACGGCCGGTGAATCAAAACTCAGCAATTCTTCTAGGTTTGTGCCGTGTCTTGTGTGGGGTTTCGCCTAGGACACCAAGCTAGGCTCATCGGCGGGCTCTTGGTGTCCCCGCCCGGACCCCCACAGGAGTGACGAACTGCGCGCCACCTCCCTTTATATAAGGTGCAACTGCACCACTTGACTACGAGAACTAAAAGTTCAAGCAGCCTTAACCTCCCTATGAAGGCTTCCAAAAAGATGGTATATTGGCTTTCACGGCCGGTGAATTAAAACTCAGCAATTCTTCTAGGTTTGTGCCGTGTCTTGTGTGGGGTTTCGGCTAGGACACCAAGCTAGGCTCATCGGCGGGCTCTTGGTGTCCCCGCCCGGACCCCCACAGGAGTGACGAACTGCGCGCCACCTCCCTTTATATAAGGTGCAACTGCACCACTTGACTACGAGAACTAAAAGTTCAAGCAGCCTTAACCTCCCTATGAAGGCTTCCAAAAAGATGGTATATTGGCTTTCACGGCCGGTGAATTAAAACTCAGCAATTCTTCTAGGCTTGTGCCGTGTCTTGTGTGGGGTTTCGCCTAGGACACCAAGCTAGGCTCATCGGCGGGTCCTAGGCGAAACCCCACACAAGACACGGCACAAACCTAGAAGAATTGCTGAGTTTTAATTCACCGGCCGTGAAAGCCAATATACCATCTTTTTGGAAGCCTTCATAGGGAGGTTAAGGCTGCTTGAACTTTTAGTTCTCGTAGTCAAGTGGTGCAGTTGCACCTTATATAAAGGGAGGTGGCGCGCAGTTCGTCACTCCTGTGGGGGTCCGGGCGGGGACACCAAGCGCCCGCCGATGAGCCTAGCTTGGTGTCCTAGGCGAAACCCCACACAAGACACGGCACAAACCTAGAAGAATTGCTGAGTTTTAATTCACCGGCCGTGAAAGCCAATATACCATCTTTTTGGAAGCCTTCATAGGGAGGTTAAGGCTGCTTGAACTTTTAGTTCTCGTAGTCAAGTGGTGCAGTTGCACCTTATATAAAGGGAGGTGGCGCGCAGTGTGTCACTCCTGTGGGGGTCCGGGCGGGGACACCAAGAGCCCGCCGATGAGCCTAGCTTGGTGTCCTAGGCGAAACCCCACACAAGACACGGCACAAACCTAGAAGAATTGCTGAGTTTTAATTCACCGGCCGTGAAAGCCAATATACCATCTTTTTGGAAGCCTTCATAGGGAGGTTAAGGCTGCTTGAACTTTTAGTTCTCGTAGTCAAGTGGTGCAGTTGCACCTTATATAAAGGGAGGTGGCGCGCAGTTCGTCACTCCTGTGGGGGTCCGGGCGGGGACACCAAGAGCCCGCCGATGAGCCTAGCTTGGTGTCCTAGGCGAAACCCCACACAAGACACGGCACAAACCTAGAAGAATTGCTGAGTTTTAATTCACCGGCCGTGAAAGCCAATATACCATCTTTTTGGAAGCCTTCATAGGGAGGTTAAGGCTGCTTGAACTTTTAGTTCTCGTAGTCAAGTGGTGCAGTTGCACCTTATATAAAGGGAGGTGGCGCGCAGTGTGTCACTCCTGTGGGGGTCCGGGCGGGGACACCAAGAGCCCGCCGATGAGCCTAGCTTGGTGTCCTAGGCGAAACCCCACACAAGACACGGCACAAACCTAGAAGAATTGCTGAGTTTTAATTCACCGGCCGTGAAAGCCAATATACCATCTTTTTGGAAGCCTTCATAGGGAGGTTAAGGCTGCTTGAACTTTTAGTTCTCGTAGTCAAGTGGTGCAGTTGCACCTTATATAAAGGGAGGTGGCGCGCAGTTCGTCACTCCTGTGGGGGTCCGGGCGGGGACACCAAGAGCCCGCCGATGAGCCTAGCTTGGTGTCCTAGGCGAAACCCCACACAAGACACGGCACAAACCTAGAAGAATTGCTGAGTTTTAATTCACCGGCCGTGAAAGCCAATATACCATCTTTTTGGAAGCCTTCATAGGGAGGTTAAGGCTGCTTGAACTTTTAGTTCTCGTAGTCAAGTGCTGCAGTTGCACCTTATATAAAGGGAGGTGGCGCGCAGTTCGTCACTCCTGTGGGGGTCCGGGCGGGGACACCAAGAGCCCGCCGATGAGCCTAGCTTGGTGTCCTAGGCGAAACCCCACACAAGACACGGCACAAACCTAGAAGAATTGCTGAGTTTTAATTCACCGGCCGTGAAAGCCAATATACCATCTTTTTGGTACAGTATATTTATATACACATTGTAATGCACCAACATCCAACATCGTTCAATAGTTTACATAACCTCAAGATGGCGCCTGTGCGAAATATTTCACCCGCCTTCTATATCTCTGAAACTATTCCCGGTATCAACATGAAATTTTCTACGGAGATAAAGCGCACTACTGGAAGTTCATCTATGAGACTTTCAAAAACCGGTTAACTACAAAACGAACATGGCGGCCAAGCAAAGTTGAAAGTTTTAAATGCAATGAATCTTGGTACAGCAAATGTGTAAACACATTTCAATGCACTGGTATCTAATTTAGTTCAATTGTTCATATAGCCTCAAGATGGCGGCTGTGCGAATTACGAAAATTAAGTTTTCTTGTGTTCTAATCATGCGATCGAAATCAACATTTGCATAATGAACGTACACAATAATCATCATCTAATAGTACATAACTCTATGCCCTACATATATTAAAATCCAACATGGCGACCATCCGAAATATTTAGACGGTTCTCAATATCTACGAATCTATTACAGCAATCAATCTGACAATTTGTACGTAGATAGAGGCAATTGATATTAGTAGGATATACGAAAATAGGCTATTTAGTTCTTCACGGAACTACTTGTTTCATAGTCAGTTTACCCTCCGGATAGGCTTTTCCCACGGACTCAGCGAGGGATCCACCTTTACCACCTCTACGGGCAGTGTCCTGGAGCTTGACATCTAGTCTGGGGATACAACTGGGGAGGCAGGACTAGCAACCTCACCTGCAAAGTGAACAAGGGGCCTCACGAGAGATGGGAAGAATGGGAGGGGTAGACAAGGAAGAGGTAAGGAGGCCGCCGTGGCCTAACGGTAGGTACCATCCTGGCATTTGCCCGAAGTGGTTTACCACTTCAAGGATGGCTGAGGTGGGAATCGAACCCCCTCTACTCATTTGGGCCACCCGAGGCTGAGTAGACCCCGTTCCAGTCCTCATGCCACTTTTCAAATTTCGTGGCAGAGCCGGGAATCGAACCGCAGACCTCCGGGGTGGCAGCTAAGAACGCCGACCACTACACCACGGAGGCGACGTATTAGCGCGTAAGTATTCTCATTATTTAATTCCTCATTGGTACAATGGCTGATAACAGGGACTAATGTCAAGGATTTTCAGAGCCCATTCATTATTTAACAATCGCCGCACTAGATGACAAGAGTGTCCAATCTCTCACAGTCTATGTGCCTCCAGTCGTCTTGAATACACAGTTCCAGTTGCAGATAGAATAAGAAGTGCAGGTTTAGCTTCCACATTACATTTAGGCTTCAGTGGCCATTTCTATTTATTTGTTGACCTTTTGAGTGGCATGGATATATCGATTATAACAGCTTCCTTCCGTGGCTTAGACGGCACCTCGCCGCCCTCTCACCACTGGGTCCGTGGTTCAAATCCCGGTCACTCCATGTGAGATTTGTGCTGGACAAAGCGGAGGAGGACAGGTTTTTCTCCAGGTACTCCGGTTTTCCCTGTCACAATTTCATTCCAGCAACACTCTCCACTATCATTTCATTCCATATGTCGTTCATTTAATCATTGCCCTAAGGGAGTGTGACATGCTTCAGCAGCAGGCACAGTTCATATCCTCGCCGCTAGATGGGGGCTTCATTCATTCATTCCATTCCCTGACCCGGTCGGTCGACTGGAAGCAGGCTGTGGATTTTCAACAGCTCCCTTCTTCTGCCGATCAAGCAGGAGAACGAATACCTGTTTGGTTTTACGGGTGTGGATTTCTCTATCCCAATATAAGGTTCCATTATCTGAAACATCTTTTGGCTGGTGCTTACAGTATAACTAGTCCTGTAGCGTTAGCAACATTGTTGTGGTTGCTCATCCGCCCTCGGTCTCACTGTCCCAATATACCATCGTTACTCCCCCTACAGCCCAACCTGCCACTACACTCTCACGACATTCAAATTCAGCCCTTACACAGCTACTACAGATCCTCTCCCAACCCCCAGCCTTCCCTCTTACATAGACACTCAGCCCCAAACCGAACACAGGACTCTGGGATCGCTAGGCGCCTGCCTGGGGACCGGGCCTGAACCCCGGTCGCCTGGGATGGAGCTTGGCGGACCGGAAAACCCAATTCAAGCCAAAAATATACATATCACAGTATATATTAACCTAAAACAGCATTCCCCTAACCCAAAATCACTCTCAAAACAATATTACCGGTTACAAGCACACACAACGGCTATCCGACAGTTTCTGCAGTCGAACACAGGACCTGTCGGCTCGTATCGGGCCTGCCTGGGGATTAGGCGAAAGCCTGTCCAACGGGGTGGCGCGCTGCGGGCTGGCTGGTCACTTTTTTTAGTCCAAACACACCCTAATCCTTTTTTCCGAAACCCAAAACAAAATTATTAACTTCGATCAGCTTGAAATTTAACTTTTAACACAGTCCAGAAACACAAAATTTACATATTCACTTAAAAATCAACTCAGAAACTGCGGAACTCGGATAGCCAATCACAGCCCTGGATCACAACGTCCGACTAATTTTTTCAACCAAATACCAATTTATCCAAACCAAACCCACTTTACATTATAGCCACACCTCCAAAATACACTTTTCGAACAAAAAATTAAAATATTTACCATCAGGAACACCCGAAATGGATCAAAACAAATTCACCAATCACAGCCCAGTACAGACGCCCGCTCAGCCGGCATATTCAAATACAACCAATCACAACTCATCTTTAACACACAGTCCATACAAATCATTAAATCATCATATTTCCCATAGCGAGGCTTATTATATTATTATTATTTTATTTTTAAACAAATTAACCTACTTCAGGTCTTTTCAACAATTTAATACTATCAAACGCCAACCCACTAGAGGTCTGTCTTCCTTCCTTAAGCTAAAACCTAATTTTTTCAACTCATTTGATTATTATTACTAATACTAAGCTGAAGCTGCTGCAACGCCGGCCATGGTGCACGTTAGCGGCGAACCATGGCGAGTACAACGAAAGTCATAACATCCACAGCATTGGCAGGAGTGTGCACTGGCCCACAATGGCCATCAGGCACATCCTGTTCCAAACTTAAGCTGGAACAGATCTGCTACTCCCTATATCATCTTGCACTGCCCTAAAAATTGATTAATTGCTCTGTATTTAGTCAATTAAACCAACAATATCTTCATCCTAGCACAACTCAAGTCACTCACTGCAAACACCCTGGCCATAAGTCACTCATTAGACTAAAGCCAGAGGTAACGTCTAGTTCTAATAGTATTACTATCATTATCTCCACACTTCATGCTAACAAAGTAGAGTAAAAGGAGCCCGGTTCACGGGCACCAGACTCTTAATTTTCACCCTGCATTGCACCTATCAGGTGCTTTGCTTGTCACAGCCTGAGAGTAGTCACTGTGTTCACGCACATTATTATTATTTACTTTGCACACGCGCTTACACCTTCTCAGCATATTTACTGGAAAGAAACCATTTACAATCCCAGATATACATCATAAGGAGCAAATTCTTGGTGACTACATTCCGTAGTAGCTTTACACTTTTCCTTCACTCATTCAGACTTGATCAGCCAAAAACAGCCGTACAATGCGACACGTCGAAATTATGACTGTCTTCTGCATAATCTTAAAAAGGCCTGGGTCTAATTTGAACTCTGTTCGAGATTCCTTTAAGTTTTTCGGAATGACGCCAGTGCTGGAGATGATTATAGGACCTGTCTTGACTTGTGCCATGTGCCATTGCTTCCTGATCAGTTTTGAAAGCGCTTTAAACTTTTATTATTATTATTTTGTTTCGGTCGTCTGGGCACCACGAGCCAATTTCAATGCTCTGTCCTTTGCTGTTCCCTCTTCTTCCTCCAGTAAAGTTATTCCTTTATCATCTCACTATGTTTCCTCTTCCTTTCCTCGGACCATTTCGAGCCGGGTTTCTTTCCCTTCCTCGCTTGGAATCCTTCCATGTTTAGCACTTTTTGCCTAAAAATAACTCTCTATGGTGTATCTTCTTCTCTGATATTATTTCTTTCCAAATCCTTTTTGACTTCTTGTACCCAGGTTGTTGTTGTTGTTGACTTCATGTTCCACAGGAATGTTATTATTATTACGTTACTTCATTCTCAGAACATCACCTGGCAACTACAGTATACAGATTACAAGCATAATCACCACCTTTAAAAAACTATTTCCACTAGTTCGTGAATTTTGTAACTAATCTAGTTGTCGCAATGCTGACTGCTTTTTGCATTGACTTGAATAAATTGGAGTCAACATCAAGTTATTTCCCTTGCCACGGTGGGCGAGTGGTTATCGTGTCGGACTACCAACCCCAAGCTTGCAGGTTTGCTCCTGGCCGTGGTAAGTGATTTTTGAAAGGTGACAAAAATCACGGTACGCATGTCATACGATGTTGGCATGTAAAAGAACTCATTTGAATTCAGTAGGCCGTGTTCATAATGGCAAAATTAATCTCAGGATTTTCTGCCAACACAAAAGTACCTCCTTTCTCTACTAGAAAGCGCTATAGTGTGAAGGAACTTGGATATCTAACCTCCTTGACTTTCATAGCACGCCAAGTAACTACAAAATTCGACATGCAAGCTGCCGTCTGGGCGTCAAAAAACTTTCACCCGGCACCCGAGGCCATACGAAATTATTATTATTATTATTATTATTAATATTATTTGCGACATCGTGGTCTGATACCCTGTGCCATTGTGATGGCTGTACTAGTGCCGTGCCTTTATTAAGGAACCATCCTGGCATTTGCCTGGAGTAGAAGTGGGGAAACCACGGAAAACCACTTCCAGAATGGCTGAGGTGGGAATCGAATCGGTCCTAGCCACTATACCACGAGGTGATCCCGCAATGAATGGACATGTTGGACATCAGCTCTGTGTACTTGTATTACAGACAGTTTATAATTTAGCGTATGGCTTTTACTGCCAGGAGTGTCCGAGGACATATTCGGCTCGCCAGAGGCTGTAGCTACATCATGCGGACACCCATAGGGTGAGCAACAAGTTCCGTTCAATTTCCAGTACAGTAGTTCCGACTTTCGCTACCAGATATTACTGACACCTAGTGGTGAACGTTGGAACTTTGATAGAGCGTTACAACGATATCTAACCTAGAAATTTAGCTTCACACAAGTTTAGTTTGTGGAAAGATCCTTTACATGCCATAAATCTATGACATGGGACCGCCGGCTTTACTTCCCCTCTGAAGGTAGGTTTACTGAAGGATTTTAACGCTCTTAAAAAATCCGACAAGTTCGGCCAGGTTTGAACCCGCGACCTTGGGCATAGAAGCACAGCATGTTACCGACTACGACACCGAAGCCGCCGTAGTGAAAGTAGGAACTTTTGAAATTGTTGTCTGCAGTCCTTACTTGAATTAAAAACAGATAACACACACTAATAATTAACACCGGTTATCAGACAGTTTCTACACACACCCAAAGTACACGGGGCTACATGGCCGCGTGGTCGCAGCCCCTAAACTGAGGATCCAATAACCAGGACCAAGAAATCATGGTGTGAAGAAAGGAGGAAGATTTTCTATGCACAGATGAAGAGATTTGGGAGAAGAAAAATAAACCATTAGCTAAATACGTTCCATCACAGAAGGGCATGACTATGTTAATAATAATCCAACAAACCCTGTAAGGCAATGTTGTTGTTGCTTGAGTCTTCAACCTTTTGACTGGTTTGATGCAGCCCTCCATGCCTACCTGTCGTGAGCTAATCGTTTCATCTCTACATAACTACCACACCCTACATCCAAG
The DNA here is from genome assembly GCA_946902985.2 of Meconema thalassinum. NCBI lineage: Eukaryota > Metazoa > Arthropoda > Insecta > Orthoptera > Tettigoniidae > Meconema > Meconema thalassinum. The sequence goes on from OX336397.1 coordinate 154,233,084, forward strand.
GCTATCTGTTTAACATATTCTAACCTTGGTCTACCCCTACAGTTCTTGTCCTCGACCCTTCCTTCCATAACTAAGCTTGCTATTCCTGGGTGTCTTAGCATGTGTCCTACCAACCTATCTCTTCTCTTCATTAGCAGTCGCCAGAACATCTCTTCTCTCCCACTCGTATTAATACCTCTTCGTATGTAACCCTATCTACCCATCTGATCTTCATCATTCTCCTGTAACACCAAATTTCAAATGCTTCAATTCTCATCTTTTCTTCTGCACCAACAGTCCAAGTTTCACTTCCATAGAGCGCCACGCTCCAGACAAAAGCTTTCAAAAATGACTTCCTAATACCTAAATCTATATTCCATGTCAACAGATTCTTTTTCTGTAGAAATGCTTTCTTTGCTTACTTTTTATATCCTCTTTGCTTCTTCCATCACTGGTTATTTTGCTTCGTAAGTAACACAAGTCTCCTACTTCCTTCAGCTTCTCACCTGCCAATTTGATGTACATAAGGGTTTCTGATTTCTTTCTGCTGCATTCCAAAATTTTTGTTTTACATTTATTAATTTTCATCATGATTCTTTCCTCAAGACGGAGTCCATACCATTCAAAAACTCATTCAAATCCTCAGGCTTGTCAGCCAAGATGACGATGTCATCAGCAACGCTCAGAGTTGAAATTGTTTCTCCTTGAATCTCCACTCCCACTCGAAATTTTTCTCCAATTTCCTTCATTGCTTGTTCAATGTAAAGATTGAAAAGTATGGGTGATAAGTTGCAGCCTTGCCTTACACCTTTCTGAATACCAGCTTCTCTCTCATGTATTTCAGCTCGAATGACTGCTGTCTGGTTTCTGTACAGATTGTAGTTCACCCTCCTATCCCTGTACTTTATTCCAATCGTTTCCAAATTGTCAAACAATTTAGCCCAATCAACGTTATCAACAGTCTTTTCTATGTCTATAAATGCCATGAATGTGCTCTTATCTTTCCTTATTCTACCTTCCAAAATGAGCCTAAGACTTAGTACAGCTTCCATTGATCCTACATTTCTCCTGAAACCAAACTGGTCTTCACCCAACTCCGTTTCTATCTGGCTTTCCATCCTCTTGTAAATTATTCTAGACAGGATCTTGGAAGCATGAGTAATCAAGCTGACGGTTCCTCAGTTTAGGGGCTGCTAAAACGCGGTCATGTAGCCCCGTGTACTTTGGGTGTGTGTAGAATCTGATAACCGATGTTAATTGTGATGACTGTATTGGTGTGTGTTATCTGTTTTTAATTCAAGTAAAGACTTCAGACATTGCATTTTTCAAGTAGTTCCTACTTTTGCCGTCAAACGTCACCGTCAACGACTACTAGTTCAGAACATGGCTACTAGACGCCACCGCAGTCGGCTCCTGGCGACGAACGTTGGAACCTAAGAGCTTTGTTTAAATTTAACCAATAATTTAGCTTCTCACAGGTGTAATTTGTGGAAGGTTCTTTAACATGCCATAAATCTATGACATGGGCCCGCCGGCTTTTCTCCCCCTCGGAAGGCATAATGAGGGATTTTAACGCTCTTAAATAATCCGACGATTTCGGCCGGGTTTGAACCCGTGATCTTGGGCATAGAAGCTCAGCATGCTACCCACTACGCCACCGAAGCCACCTATTCAAGCTGATTGTACAGTAATCTTCACATCTGTCAGCTCCTACTTTCTTTGGTATAGGGATGAGAACATTCTTCTTGAAATCAGAGGGTACCTCACGATATGACAATTGATGGCATTGCTTCTCTAGAAATGCCGAGTGATGTCGAAACATTCCGACTGTGCCCGAAAAATGCCCAGGAGTTTGTAATCGCGAGACGCACTGCCAGGGCCGGATTTAATAGTATGCCGCCAATAGGCTGAAGTCCATTTGCCGCCCCCTCAATTGTTCATATTTGCTTAATACATTTGTTTTATACAACAAAAGGATAGAGATTGGCGTTTTCATCTTTTTTAAACATAAAGTTCATTTAGTTTAGATAAAACTACAAATTTAATGGCTTACATAGTAAATGTTATAATGAAATTAGTTATCTACTTGTTTTTTTACTTACTTGTTTTAAGATTCGTAAAAAATGAAATGGGTTTCGAACTTAATTAATTTGTTCTTTTAGATCAGTGATCACTATTTTACACATATTTTTATATTGTAATGCTAATGGCTATCTGTTGCGTAATTGAAGAACTGTGTTCAATTTGAATTAAGTTGTCCTACATGGTGAAATGAAATTGCACAAAATGTAGTTAATTACTGATTTATGTGTTGAAAAATATACAAACTTCTCTAAAACAACTCACCCCACGTAATCTTCGTGTTCAAATTTACATAGCTTTCGCACGAGATTTCTTAATGGCAAACTCGTTAATAATTTCCTCATATGAAAGTGTTTTTGTTGTATTTGCCTCAATACAAAGTAATGAAAGTGAGTTTAACCATATTTCAGAAATACTAGTTCTGAACTCTTGTAAGGCAGGAAGATCTGTAGAAGGACTAAACGATATTTTTAAGTAACTTGTATTCTTAAATTCGTACGGAAAATATTATTAAAGTCTGAAATACTTCATTTTAACTTTTGAATGAATTACCAAACTGCCGCCCCTGACAATTTGCCGCTCTAGGCTGCAGCCTACTTAGCCTATTTAGAAATACGGCCCTGCGTACTGCTTGCCCTTGTTGCCATGGTAACTGTAGTTGTGTCCACGTTAATTCCAGTAGACTGCCAGCGCAGCGCTGTCAACATGAGTCACGGTCTCACTCTGAAAGTCCCATGACTCAATGACGCAACAAGCCAGTCTGCTGGGTGACGTGGGTAGTGGGCCAGGTCAGGATAGCCTGACGTCGAGTTTTCCTTCGAGGAACACAGGAAAATGCTCAGCAACGTCATCTTCTTAGGCTACCCACTGTTTCATAAAGATTCATGAGAATGAGATGAGCCTGCAGGGGCGTATATACAATTTCTTTTCGTGGAAAGAAAATTGGGAGGATTCTCAGGGGACTGTCACCGCAAAATACCCAGAAATATCAACCAATATCTTAGAGCATATAACTTTGTGTAATTATTTTAGATAAGATTCAAAGTTTATATGGGCTACAATTACTGGCAATACAAATGAAGTTGCAAAATACAACACAACACACAAATAAAATGTTATAGTTAATGCATTTTCTATTATGGCCGATGGAGTATGAATGGCAAATATCTAAATGTTTTGTCAATTTACTACGCAGAACGGTAAACAGTTTTTTTATATATTTTTTAAATTAAAAGTTGATAATTTATTTCTCAAAAGTACCGTATTGTGGAATTGTTAGTTTTGCCTCACTAGGCTGAGGGTACCTCGTTCCAGCCCTCAGACTAGAATTATAATTCTTGGCAGAGCCGGCAATCGAATTCGGACCTCCAGGGCGGCAGCTAAGAATGCTAGGCACAACACCACGAGGTAGTCTAATTTCAATCTTAATATTGTTTATAACTTAGCCAATAATTTAAGATTAGGGTACAACTGAATTTACATTTATTTTATGCTCTTATCAAAGCAACACTTTCTTAATTTTTATTGGCTTATTTCGGGCGTGGGCTTGTAAGAGCGGTTCGCGACTTTTTCTTGGTTTGTTGGTTCTATAGTTTAGGGGCGGCTACAACGCGGTCATGTAGCCCCGTGTACTTTGGGTGAGTAGAATTTGTCTGATAACCGGTGTTAACCTGAAGTACGCCGTCCAAATGGACAGACGAAGAAGTACCGAGTAGGAGACATCGTACTACCGCAGGGCGATCTGCGACCAGGCGCGGATCTAGAGTTTGGCTTTGGGGTGGGGGGTTTCAGAGAATCGAAATTGTCAAGAAAAATGGTATCACTAAAAACGCAATCACAAAATAACCAAACGTAAAAAACCAGACTTTTTTTTGCAAGCAACATGGAAAGAAATTTTATGCGTTTAGCGCACCAAAAATATTCGTACACATTGAAAGGCGTGTTTTGCGACTTTTACATCGAGCTTCGAGAAAAGTTTCAAGGTACGTTACAGTTTCGGCAAGTCGAGTTGGTACCGACAAAGGGAGAAAGTCACAGCTTAAATTGCCAACCAAGCTTGCAGTTTGGACGTCGGCCAAAAATTTGGGTGCGAAAAAAGCCCCAAATTCCTATCCATGCATTACTGCACATTCATCGTGACATCACTATAAACATAGATTCGGTAATCACAAAGTTTACTAAACAAAATAGAAGAGTTGATTTTTTTACATAATTAATCGTTATATATAACAGGTATGAATTTGTAAATATGTACACTTGTAACAGAAATAATAATTGCAATAAAGATATTTTCAGTAATGAATAAAATGAAAAAAAAACCCTGTTTTTCAGTTAAAATTCGTTAAGTTTTATTTGTCTGGTTATTGTGTTTTCGTTTTTTGAGTTTGCAAAAAAAAATGGTCTCCGTATGGTGGGGGGGGGGGGGTCATTACCCCATGACCCCCCCCCCCCCGCCTTGAATCCGCGCCTGTCTGCAACCTAGGCATTTGTGGCAGATGGCTAACGGGACCAAGCTCATTCGGCCTGTAAAGCTGGTCTCAGACCAGGGTGCGCAGTAACCCGTCAGTTTTTTTAAGAGCATTAAAATCCCTCAGTATGCCTTCCTTCGGAGGGGAAATAAAGCCGGCGGTCCCATTCCACAGATTTATTGCATGTAAAAGAACCTTCCACTAACTAAACTTGTGTGAAGCAAAATTTGTACGTTAGGTTTGATTAATGCTCTTAAGTTCCAACGTTCGTCACCTGGCGCTGGTTGCGATGGCAAATGAGTCGTCGAGTTGCAAAACTCGTTTAATCCACTTGTGATTAAGAATCATTTTCAAGAGAAACGTTTCTCTGGACTCTGCCTCACGTATCTTTTGTGTTTGTTGTTTTCTACTTTTTGCTTTGTGTTTTTGGTTTTTTGGTTTTGTGTTTGTTTTCTGCTTTTGCTTTTGTTTTTGAATTTTGCTTTTTGCTTCGTTTTTTTGTTTGTTTTGTGTTTGTTTTCTGGAAAATCAAAATAAAACAAAATAAAATATAAAATAAACCAAAAAAATCAAAATAAAAGCAAAATAAAATAAAACAAAATAAACAAAACAAAATACAAAACAATACTAAAATTAAACAAAACAATTTAAAATAAAACAACATTAAATTAAAAAAGAAAATCAAAATAAAATAAAGTAAAATAAAATTATTTTACGACATGATCCTTATTCACGTGTTTTGCAACTGGACGACTCATATAGTAGTAGCCAAGTTCACGGCTAGGTGTCGTGGACAGCAGCATTTGGTAGCGAAAGTATGAACTACTTGAAATTTTCGTCTGCAGTCCTTACTTGAATTAAAAACAGATAACACACACTAATACAGTCATCACAATTAACACCGGTTATCAGACAGATTGTACACACACCCAAAGTACACGGGGCTACATGGCCGCGTTGTCGCAGACCCTAAACTGAGGAACCAACCAACCAACCGTTCATTTAACGCCAAACACACCCACTCTAAAGTATGGCTTGTTAATCGATTCATTTCAGTTTTCGAATATTCGAGTAATCGATGCAGAACATTCGATAAATTGCTACAAAACAATCGATTGTGCGTTTAATTGGTTGGTCCATGTTGATGATGATAATGGTTGTTTTAAGGGGCCTAACATCTAGGTTATCGGCCCCTAAAGGTTTGGGTGATCGTGAAGATGATAATGAAATGTAAACTATAACTAAAACTAACTACTGACTTACATACTAGAAGAAGAAATGGTAAATAAAAGGAGAATAAGGCAAATAAAGGACAAGAGGAAAAGAAATGCCCTCAACCCTCGAAGAATGCGGATTGAGGGACTTGGAAGGAAGAAGAGCCATGAAAGGCCCATAGGAAAGTGAAAGAGGAGAAGGTCCACCCCACAGGTAAGGGACAAAAGGGGGAAACCGGACCCAGATCAGAAATCTCTCGGGGTCGCCAACTCTCCAACTCACCAGCCGTGAGCCCCTGAGGGTGTAGCTATATCCAGGGTGCACCAGAAGTGGTGGGGCTACATACACCCTTCCTCCTTGAGGGCCTTGAGCAGAGGGCAGGAGATGACGGGAAAAGAAAAAGATGGCTGACCCCTCGCAGAATGACGGTATCAGAAAAGATGAGACAAGGGCCGATTAAGGCGGGGTCGGAAGAGAACAAGAGTTGACCAAGTGAGGTCGACAGGAAAGAAGACGGAGAGGAGCCCGGCACAAGTAAGTGGAAGCAATGCCAGACTCAGCTGGGGACCCACGGTCGCCAACCCACGTCCCACTAGATGTGAGCCCCTGGGGGGTGGTTGGTCCAATAATATTGATTAATTGTTTTGTTTTGTCGATTAATCGCTCCTTTAACTGCGCTCTCACGGAAGCAAAACAAAAGAAGGAAGGAAGCTTTTAGTTTTACGTGACCGTTAATCATGCGACGGAACCTCCTTTTTACGTGGAATCCGAACCACAGGTCATGGCATTTCACTCCGAAAATCTCACATGCATGAGTTCTTCCATTTGACGCATATAATGTTCTGAACTAGAATCGTGGAGTTATCTGCCACGGACTGCTATGGGAATCGAATCCGGTCCACCTTGGTGAGAGGTCAACATCTTGACCACTGCGCCATCACGCCCCCTCAGAGGCAAAATATACAATTAATTAAAATATAATAATAATATCGTATCGTCTCGGGTGCCGGGTTCAAGCTTTGTTAAGTGACGCCCAGTGGGCAGCTTGCATGCGGAATTTTATCGCTCCTTGAAACTCTATGAAAGTCAAGGAGGTTAGATATCCAAGCTCCTTGACATTATAGCGCTTTCTAGTAGAGAAATGAGGAACTTTGTGTTGGCGAAAATCCCGAGATTAATTTCGCCATTAATGACACGGCCTACTGAATACAAATGGGTTCTTTAACATGCCAACATCATATGACATGCGTATCGTGATTTTGTCGCCTTTCAAAAATCACTTACCACGGCCAGGAACGAACCTGCAAGCCTGGGGTAGGTAATCAGATACGATAACCACTCACCCACCGTGGCAAGCATTAAGATATATTGTATCATATAATTAATGTACCTTCTTTGTGGCTGCAAAGTAAAACAAAAAAGTTCCTGTCCTAAATTGTAAACATTGAACAAGAATTTGAAATTTCTGCTGAAAACCCTTCGTTTTCTTTTTTCGAAATCCTTCCCACTTTTATTGATGTCTGTTCTTCCACTGTTGGTTGGTTGCTTAGTTTAGGGGCTGCGACAATGCGGTCATGTAGCCCCGTGTACTTTAGGTGTGTGTAGAATCTGTCTGATAACCGGTGTTAATCGTGATGGCTGTATTAGTGTGTGTTAGCTGTGATTCAGGTAAGGACTGCAGACGATTAACTTTTTCAAGTACACCGACATAAAAATCGAAACACTACGAATCTCAGACAAAACGCAATGTTTGTCCGTTTCATACCTGGCATAAATTGAATGTTGTAACATTGCAGCGACATGGCAATGTGTCGTGAATTAAACATGAGTTAATTAGCTCATTTGAGAATTTTCAGCGCAATAATATTGATAAACATTGTTGATCGTGACAATCACAACACTAATGTTACAGTTTCCCGCCCTTGGACAAGAATAACCACAAACGGCTGTATAAAGGTTTATTGCTATGAATTCTCGTGTCGCGTATTTTTGGGGACATTACGGCTTGTCTACAATATTCGTAATCATAGAGTGTTACAGTACGATACATTCCAGGTTTCGACATTTCCAAATTCGTGTTTTTGCACTGTCGTGATTGTCTTCATCAATAATGTTTTTCAAATATTGTACTAATTAAGGTAATTCACTTATGATACATTGCCATATTGTTGTGATGCCATAGTATTTGGTTAATACCAGGTTTGGAACGGTCATAATTGTGTTTAGTCTGAAATTCGTAGTGTTTCGCTTTTATTGCCGGTGAGTGTATTTCCTATTTGCCACCAAATGCTACCATCCACGATACCTAGCTGCAGACGTCGCTACTAAATGCACAAGTGTACTTAGTGGAAGGTTCTTTTACATGGGACCGCCGGCTTTACTTCCCCTCAGAAGGAAGGCATACTGAGGAATTTTAAACGCTCCTAAAAATCCGTCGACTTCGGCCGGGTTTGAACCCGCGATCTTGGGCATAGAAGCTCAGCATGCTAGCAACTACGACACTGTCACTGACTCTTATTGTTAACATAAACCAGGAAGGATTTCTGTACTAAGCGTAACTCAACTTATTTTCTTATCACGTGTCGACTAATCAATTAATCGATTCTTTGGTTAGTCGATTAATCTAATATTCGGTTAGTCGATTAGTCATTTTCGATTTATTTCAAGTTATTCGATAATCGGTTTTACCAGTTCTACTCCATAGCGCTCTGCAGGTTACATTACGCCTGGTTCGCAGAAACACAGTCGTGTGACGTCAGCTAGCCTACTGCGAACCTCTTTGTGTTCGCAACAAAAGTCGCCAGGGGTCTCCACTAGAGGAATCTGGTTACGGTAACGTTATATGCAACAGCATCACCACCCCACTGCTTGCGTCGTTATCGTCTCGGACTACCAACCCCAAGTTTGCAGGTTCGCTCCTGGCCAAGGTAAGTGATTTTTGAAAGTCGACAAAAATCACAGCACGCATGTTATACGTTGTTGGTATGTTAAATAACCCATTTGAATTCAGTAGGCCGTGTTCATAATGGCAAAATTAGTCTCGGGATTTTCTGCCAAAAGTTCCTCATTTCTCTACTAGAAAGCGCTATAGTGTCAAGGAGATTAGATATCTATTCCCCTTGACTTTCATAGTGCACCAAGGAACAACAAAATCCGACATGCAAGTTGCCCTCTGGGCGTCAAATAGCAAAGCTTGCACCCGGCATCCGAGGCCATACGATATTATTTTTAACCGACCCACTCAAAGTGTAGGCCTATGCCTTCTGGTTTTCACCGCCTGCGCCATCGCGCTCAGCTAACCTGGTTGGTACAATCAGTGTTTTAAAAACAATAGCAAATCGCATTCTCTAATAATACTGACTAGTGGGCCCGTGCGAGCTTTCGCAACGTGAATGTAAGTGTATGGGGTAGTAGGGAAGAATGCGGGAGAACGAAGTTTTAAATATTGAAGAAATGTATTTATTGTTGTTTAACGGAATACGTACATGAGAAGATCACAAAGAATTATGTAGAACAGTGTCTTGTACTTGTCACAGCACCTCTTTGTAGACGATATTCGATGTTACAACGAATTCATCGGTTATTGTTTGCTCGGGAGTTTCTTCTACAGCAATTTTTTACATTTGCAAAGGATTGAACCCTAGATAAAGTCTTGGCGAGACCACACCGGAGCCATCTACTGAGAGACTCCTCAGCTAGCAGTACGCCGCGCTCCCGCCAGATGGCTGCCGCCGCCGCGCTGCCCTGCGCTCTAGCGGCAGGCTCGCCAGGTTACGGTGCTCCCATAATAAATGTACATTTTAAGGTATTTATTTAATTGTGAGGCATTTAAAGAGGAAGTGAGTGCGTTTCGGGCACACATGGGGTTACGCGGAACCTGTAGGAACCCCATATGTGTAGGTTGGTGTTAACAGGACCTTATTTTCGGTACAATACCGGAATGGGACCTTAGCAGAATAATATAGGGAGGGTAATAATAATAACAATTTATTTTTTCATTGTCGAGTTTAGTGTGCAAGCCTCTGTTTGTGAACAAGTCCCTATTAGCAGTTAGCACTGTGGTCTCCTCTGCTTCTACACCTCACACATTGAAATCGTTAAACACTGAATCTAATGATCACCTCCTAGGTCTACCTCTGCCTCTCTTACCCTCTACTGCAGAACTCATTAACCTCTTCACATAACCCCACCATATGAGTCGGCTCATACGAACAGCGGTTTCATTTCTAGCGGCTTCGGTGGCGTAGTGGGTAGCATGCTGAACTGCTGTGCCCAAGATCACGAGTTCAAACCCAGCCGAAGTCGTCGGATTTTTTAAGAGCGTTAAAATCCTTCAGTAGGCCTTCCTTTGGAGGGGAAGTAAAGCCAGCGGTCCCATGTCATAGATTCATGGCATGTAAAAGATCCTTCCAATAATTATACTTGTGTGAAGCTAAATTATACAGCCGCCAAAATTAGATGCCGGAATAATATCCTGCAGAAGCTTTGTGGAACTACTTGGGGAGCTTCTGCTACAACTCTGAGGTGTTCTGCATTAGGTCTTGTCTTCTCCGCTGCGGAATATTGTGCTCCAGTTTGGCTGAACAGCCCCCATGTAAAGATAATTGATACCCAACTCAATAACACCATGAGACTGATCAGTGGCCTTGTTAGATCTACGCCCACTTATTGGCTTCCTGTTCTCAACATCATGCCTCCTGATCTACGCAGGAAAGCTGCCCTGATCCGAGAGTATAAGAAAATGATGAGTAATCCAGCTCTTCCTATTCACTGCGACATCCCTGATCTGAATAGAAACCGACTGAAATCTACACATCCACCCATAAAATACGCTAGAGATCTCACAGGCAACAATTTTAAGCCGAATATCCAATGGAGAAATGAATGGAGCACCAACATCAACCTCGAAGCTTGGAGCGATTTAATTGGAGATAGCGCTGCACCCGGTTTTGACCTGCCAAGAGGAACGTGGACTGCCCTCAATAGGATCCGGACTAACCATGGGGTCTGTGCTGAATCACTCTTCAAATGGGGTAAAATTCCTTCTCCCCAATGTGACTGCGGTGCTCCTTCACAGTCAGTTCACCACATTGTTCACGAATGCCATAGAAGAGCATATCAGGGTGATCGGTCTGACTTCCTGTTGGCAAAACCTACAGCATTGCAATGGATACAGAATTTAGATTTGAAGATATGAGCCTGCCTTGTCATGTGTCCCTGTAAATATGTACATATCAATGTTTATGTGTGTATATATTTATCTTGCATGCTTGTTGTCTGTATGTCATACGATAAATAATAGGTTAGATTTCGTTGTAACGCTCTATCAAAGTTCCAACGTTCACCATTAGGTGTCAGTGACATCAGGTAATGAAAGTTGAAACTACTGTACCTTAAATTGAACGGAACGTGTAACTCACCCTATGGGTGTCCGCTTGAAGCAGCCACAGCCTCTGGCGAGCCGAACATGTCCTTGGACACTCCTGGCACTAAAAACCATACGCTAAATAAATAATGATAATTTCTAGCATAGCCTTTATCTCTTCATTACGAGGGCCGATAGCCTAGATGTTAGGCCCCTTAAAACAACAATTATCATCATCATCATCTTCATTACGAGTACCTTCCTACCACTGCTCCCATCTATTTGTCGCAGCTACCCTCATACAGTTACCTGTAGCTTATGTATCAGCTTTCGCTTCCATACAGCAAGGTTGGTCTAATTGCTGAGTTTTGTCGCTACACTAACTTATTTCTTGAAGAATACTGTATACCGCAACTGATGAGAACTCACTGCATTGGCTTTTCTTCACCTTGACTCCATTTCCTTCCCCATGCTGTGACCATCCTGAGAGAATACACAGCCTAAGTACTTAAAATGGTCCACCTGCTCCTACCTGTGTTTCTTCCCTAGAATCCCTACCAACATCATCTTTGTTTTTGAGATGCTACATTTCTGTACCAGATTAATGATGATGATGATTGTTGTTTTAAGGGGCCTAACATCTAGGTTATCGGCCCCCAATGGTTTGGGTGACAGTGAAATATGAGAGGAGAATGAAAACTAAAACTAATACTAACTAAAAGAAGAAATGGAAAACAAATAAAGGACAAGGTAAATAAAGGACAGGAAGAAAAGAAATGCCCTCAACCCTTGAAGCATGAGAATTGAGGGACTCGTAAGGAAGGAGAGCCATGAAAGGCAAATAGGTCCGCCCCAAAGTCAGTGGAAAAAAGGGGGAAAACGGACCCAGCTCAGGAATCCCTTTGGGTCGCCAACTCCCAAAGTCACCAGCCGTGAGGTGCTGAGGGTGTAACACTATCCAGGGTGCACCAGAAGTGGTGGGGCTACACACACCCTGCCTTTTTGAGGGCCTCGTGCAGAAGGCAGGAGATAACATGAAAATAAAAAGAAGGCTGACCCCTCGCAGAAGGAGGGTATCAGGAAAGATGAGACAAGGGCCAATTCAGGCGGGAAATGAAGAGATTCCCTAGGCCTCGGATATCCTAATACCGTCAGGTTCAGAAGAGAACAAGAGTTGGCCAAGAGAGGTGACAGGAATGAAGACGGAGAGGAGCCCAGAACTAGTAAGTGGAATCAATGCCGGACTCAGCTGGGTCGCTAACCCACGTCCCACTAGATGTGAGCCCCTGGGGGGCAAGATTAATGAGATCAGTAAGCTAACATGAGAAGCAGAACCTGTGCTAATGAGTATAACGGTATGGCTGAGTTCCGTCTTCCTCTGAATCAACCCACCTTACTGTACTTTCCAGCGCACTGTTACCAACCGTAGAGACCTTTCACTTATTTCGATTCCCGTAAACGAAGCGGCCTCGATAAGTCTCGGAGAACGTACAAACCACGACAGTAGCTAGACCGGTGGTGTGCTCCCAAGCATGACCATTCACCCTGGAGGTCCACGTTTAGTTCCGAGCTCTGCCAATTCCACCTCCAATTGCGAATACAGACACGACAATGACATATTGAACCCTTCAGAATAGCAGTGTTTTATGCAAGAATCTTTGATCAAGGGGTCGCGTTCAGTTCATAGTGTGGTGTTTACGTCCGCCAAACTACGTGCTTTTCTGAGGCAAGGGTTATAGGATGAAAACTATAACTAAGAAAGAAAGGAGACAAAACGTAAGATAATAACAAGATTTAATAACTAATTTGTGCATAAAAGAATAAAACCAACAATAATAAAAAATCCTCCCTGAATTTTTCCCCTGACAGGAATATTTATCACTTTGAGGAGTCAGATGGATCTCCCCTTTTCTAATAAAATGTGGATCCAAGTTCCACTACCTTGCATATGAATTTATGTTCGCGTGATGACTATCTACGAGAAATGAGTACTTGGATGATCGTTCGTTCACAACGGGTTAACAGCCACAGTGCTCACGAACAATCATCTCGTAAATCAACGTTTATGGATATGGGCATAACATTAATAAAAATCCTTAAATCTAACTCTGACACACATATTACAACTCTACTATTTACAGGCATCTCTCTGAGACCCTTATTAGTGTGGTGACACACTTAACCAAATGAGCTGCCACAATGGCCAGATACTCAACAACAAGGAAAAACAGCGCCGCACGTGACTCACGGGTCACTGACATGGAAAATAAACATAGAATAAACCAACAACAACAAACAACCTGAGTGGTTAAGATTACTTTATATTAACAAAATTGCATGTTAAGGAAACGCTTCGAAGATTATCGTGTTTCGTAGGCAACTCCCATTTATTTAAACAATTTTACCATTGATCAGTTTCTCACATTTATATTTATTTTCAAGTAATTGGGAGCCAGACGTGCACTCCACTAATGATGAGCTTGCTTGCGAAACTCAGCCAGCCCTTGTGACCACAACTCACCCTTTCCACAATACCAGTCATGTCCCCCTTCCAGTGTATATAAATAGCCGACCAGCTGGACTGTTATCTCAAGGAATCAACAGCAACTAACATCTCCTCCAACTCAACATACGGTCAGACAATAATCACATATCCATAATTGTCCTCGCAAGGATACAATATGAATCTGGTACCAAGTTGACAGAAATCAGTCTCTGCTGAAATTCCCGCTTGTAATACCACAACATATACTCACAATCCACACATCTGGGACTGACATAACGCCTTTCACACGGGTCTGCTGAATTAGAGCTCGCAAACATTTAACACAACATTTAAAACTTACGGTAGAGCTGAATACTCTTCGTCACAAACTACATTGCTCCAAAGGCAATAATCACACTGAATCTGATCAATAATAAATCTCAACAAAATTTAATTACCCTCCAATCTACTATATAATTATATTAATTCAGTCCTACTTCTGAAACACGACATATCTCCGAGAGACGTTTTTAACCGCACTTCGTAACCTAGGCGAACACGGCCGTTCACATAGCTACGTTAGTTAACACAACACAAAGAAAAGAACCTTCCATCACTTACAATTGTGCGAGCTGCTTCCAAACAAAAGTGTGTCAGATCAAAACTAAATATACTACATTAATCACACAAGCAAAGTATTTACAAAAAATATGTCCCATAAACCATAAGTTAATTTTACAAATAATAAATAATATTATTTTGTACTCATCTCTTTTGTAGTCACCCGTCAAAGAACATCAGACGCCATTCCCCAACTGGATGGTTCTTTATCTCATATCAGCCATCTGGACGGAGTGTTGAGAATTCCAAACTTCCTCTGCATTCATCGATGTCATCCTTGCGCTGATACAAAAATTAGGTTATTATACACTTTATGTCTGACTACTAAATTCGCTTGTTCAGGTACTAAATTCCCTGTCACTGTTCGTTGGCGAATTATCGACGATACTGTCCCTATAACTATAGTACTATGACTATCTATCACTGAATTTAACACTTTGCAATGAATATCTTGTGTCCTCGACACACAAAATACAAGTCTATCTCCTCAGACGAACAGAATCAAAGTCCTGTGTCCTCGACACACGGAAATAAAGTCTACGTCCTCAGACGAACAGAATAATAATCAGTCTACGTCCGTAGACGCACAGAATAGTAATAATGTCTTGGCTCTTCGACACACTTATAAATGAACTGGCCCTTGGGTCTAGATGGAGGGGGATTTTATGTAAAAATTTCTCGAAATAATTGTGATACAGGAATGAAATAAATATCACTGAACTCGTAAATTTGCACAGGTCAAGAATATGCCCATCTATCCTAGAATCGATCGTAGAGATTTTGTCTAGGCGATTTCCCGCGTGAATGCTAGCCGCCGCGTACCCCAGCCGGAGTTGGCGCGCAAGTAGGCATTCTCTTCTCATTGGTTCTCCATTTTCTGTAATTTGGCGGTTTCTAGTAGATCTTGGCGTCTTGGGAGTGTCTATTTTCTTCATCAGCCATTCACGTTACTGCATCATATTTCTTCTAGGCGCGAATAACACAATGAACATACCAGAACCATGTCTCACCGCGCGTCGCTTCTAAAATTGAGGTAGCCACACCTGTCCTTATGATACATCGCTCTGCTATTTCTTTTCATAGCTCAAGTATTTAGCCTTTTGTTAAACTGTCGCAGGTATGTCCCTACTGTCTCCAACAAATGCTTGAAATTTCCTCATCGCTGTCTGGCTACTTTCATGATGCTGGTTGAAATATTTATTAATTGAAGAAATAAAAAGTAGAATCATTTAACCAACATAGGGTAAAGGGTTCACAACTCTCCCACTCACAAAATTTCGAACTTAGGAATAAAGTCGACAATTTTACAGTACTTCCGTAGGCCAATTTGTTTTATTTCCAGAATCACCCCTTTTTCTTACTTGGTCTAGGCGCTCCTGTCTTCAATGGCATTTACTGGTTTTCATATCCTGCTTGTCTCTTCCCCTTCCACTCTTGCGTGACGCTCTGATGCCTGCGGCAACACCTTGCTCGCCTTGTTGATGATTGTCAACAACAATTTTACTTCCTCCTTCATCACGTGCCGTACTCAACTGCTCCCCGTTGATTTTGTTGATAGTAGGACGTCCGTATATTCAAACAGCGTCATTATTTCGGCGCTACCATGGTTCACTTCGACGATATTTTTTTAGGTTGGCTGCGTTGTAAACTGACATTGTTCCTGTGCTCAATTCTTTCACTCTGTAAGCATTATTTCCAAGGTTTCTTACGATAGAATAGGGTCCTATGAATTTCTCGCAGAATTTACTAAAGATTTTCTTTTCTGGGTCCGATGTAGCAGGTCGTTTTACCAAAACGAGCTGGTTGACTTCAAGATCACCGTGGAACCTCTTATTTCTTACTCGCCGTAATCTGCGGTCTGCTTGTTTCCTCATGTATGCTCTCGTTCTTTCAATTCGCAGGTCTGGTGCTATCATGGGATCTTGTGGACAGTTAATGATGCTTTTCCACGTTCTTACTGGATACTCGTTCTTGTGTAGGACCATGGGGATTTGTCCTGTTGACTCGTGCCTGGTAGAATTCATGCATGTCTCTACATCCTTAATTTTATCGACCCATTTGTGGTGTTCGTTCGGAATGAAGATTCTCAAATATGAAGTTACACATTTAATTACTCTCTCGCTTGGATTTGCTTGGGCATGTCGGATACTGCTTAAAACATGTTTTATACCCATGTCTTCCATTCCTTTCTTGAATTCGGCGCTTGTGAAATAACTGCCGTGATCTGATAATATAAACTCTGGTTTTCCAAGGGTTGGAATAACTCTATTTCGAATGCGACTGAGTACCTGCTTCGATGTTGTTTTCTGAATAGGGCATAGTACTACAAACTTAGAAAATACATCAATGCACACTAGCAAATGACGGCAACCTCTCCTTCCCTTCAGAATTGGACCAAGACAGTCCATCGCCAGCAGCTCACATGGTTTCTGAGGTAGCAATGGTTCTAGGATATTGCCTCAGTAAATAATTATTTGGCTTTGTTCTCTGACACGGGTCACAAGTTGTAATGACGTCACATATAGTTGTTCTCATACGTGGCCATGTAAATGTCTCTCCTATTGTCGCTTCGCACTTGTCTAAGCCCACGTGACCGTAACTTTCGTGCGTATGCCATGTCAATCCTCGTTGTAACGATGCAGGTACTAATATGCGTAACTTGGTGTGGTCATTATCTACCCATTTGTGCAGCAAATTGTTGACATAAACATATCTTCCTTCTTTGGCTTTCGCTTCTCGAAATGCAGGTGTTCCTGTAGGTAGTTGCTTTTTGAAGTATTTAATTAATAGCATCATCCATGGTTCCGCTTCCTGTTCTCGCTGTATCTAGCGTAACTCCTCCAAGAATTCCCGGTCCTTCGGTGTTAACTCCAAGTGTTGTACCATCGCTGTTTCTTCATTATCAGGCTCTGGGTTCCTGCTGAGTGCATCCGGTATCACGTTCATCTTCCCTGGACAATGTTCAATTTCAATGCTGAACTGCTGAATGTATATAGACCAACGTGTCACACGTTCGCTTGCCATTGACGTCTTAAACAGGAATGTTAGTGCCTTGTGGTCAGTCCTGACAACAATAGGGTAACCATATATTATTCGTTTCCATTGTTGGAGCGCATGAAGGATGGCCAACAATTCTAGCTCGGTTACAGTATAATTTCGCTCGTGCTTACGCAATTTTCGGCTGACAAATGCCAAATATGTTTTGTGCTGCAGGTTAGCTGGATCCTCTTGGTAGAGCATAGCACCTATCCCAATTAGTGAAGCATCCGCTTGGATTATAAATTTGTGCTTGAAATCTGGATATCCTAATTTAATGCAGTTTTCCAATAGCTGTTTTGTTGCTTGGAATGCCTTCTCACATTCCGCGTTCCATGACCATTTGTTATTTTTCTTTAACATTTCTTGCATTGGAGCTACAGTCTCCGTATAACCTGGACAGTTTTCTTTAAAGAATCCCGTTACGCCTAAGAAAGCCCGAATGTGCTTGACTCTCGTTGGTGTAGGGAAATTCTTTATCGCTTCATTCTTAGCTGGGTTTGGCTTCACTCCCTCCTTGTCAATGACGTGACCCAAATATAAGATCTCGCTCTTGAAGAAATGCGATTTCTTCATGTTTACTTTGAAATTCGATGTATTCAAGTTGCCCAATACTTTATCTAAATTTTTCATGTGAGTTTCAATGTTGTCGGATGCCAACAGAATGTCGTCAATGTATCGCACCGTCATCTCCTTTACTTCCTCGGTTAGGTTCCGGTCCAGTGCTCGGATTAAAGCACAGCCCGCTGTTTTGACTCCAAAAGGCATTCTGACGAAACAATATGTCTGGTTATCGAATAAGAAGCCAGTTAGAAGCTGTGACTTCTCATCCAATTCAAGATGGTGGAACGAGCTCGTCAGATCGACTGATGAATAAATGCTCTTGTTTTTAAAGCCTTTTAATACGTCTCTGATAATTGGCGCTCTGTCATACTCAGGAAAAATGAGTCTCATGTTGAGATTTCTGGCATCTAAACAAAGTCTAATAGATCCATTTGGTTTTGTGACTGCCAAAATCGCGTTTAGATAAGGTGTAGGTGTCTTCCTTATCACTCCAGCTTCTAACATTTCATCTATAATGATTTTAACTTGACCACGATACTTTTCAGGAATTGGGTACAATCTGCTTTTGAAAGGTGACCAGTCCTCGACTTGCATAGAGTACTTGAAATTTAAATTTTTTCCAGGTACTGTATCAAATACTGTTTTGTGCTTCCTTAAAATCTCTTCCAACTGTTTTCTGTGTTCATCCCCAAGTTGAATGTCATTGAGCCGCTCCTGTAGTAACTCTTCAAATTGTGCATCACTGTCATCTCCTTCTGTTAATAAAGACCATATCTCCTGGGATTCTATCTCCTCATCTAGTTCCACAACAGCCCCTTCTACGATGTTATCTTCTGCCTTTCGTACCTCCTCTTCCGTCTCTTCTGATATTGCTTCCAATGCCCAAGAATCTACATTTCTTCCGGTAGTGATTTCATCCATATGCAATCCCACGTTTTTCAGCTGGTCATATTCTCTAAAACTGACTGTATTCTTGTGTAAATCTATCACTGCTTGATAGTCACAAATGAAATTTGCACCAAGAATTATATTGAAATTCATCTTTGCCATGATAATGAATGTTTGCCCAAAAGTGTGTTCCAATATGTTCAGCTCTAAGTATGCCTGACGTTTACAAGTAACGGTGCGTTCAGGAATAACACCCCTCACTTTGAGCTGTGGTACCGGAATTACAGGAATATTCTGAGTCCGTCCCAACTCTCGAACCAAGGCCTCCGATACTAGACTGATCTGTGACCCTGTATCCAATAAACATCTTATATTAATTCCACCAATTCTTGCGTAAATAATGGGTAATTGCCTAATTTCATCGTTCCGTGGTCTCACCGTCTCCTCCAGGCAGTCTTCTGGTAAAGCAATCCATTCTTGTATGTTCGCTACTATCCATCCATCTTCAACTTCCGACTGTTGTGTTTGGAGACTGTCTCCTTGATCCAAAATTAACATTTTTTTTTAGCTCCATTTCGACTCCCATCATCCTTCTGTCGCTCATGTCCTTGATATTCCTCTTGTCTCAGTAGACTTCCAGCTTCCTCAGTATGTGTATCTGGGTTCTTTCTGTTCCCAATGGCCTTTTCCCATCTTCCTAGTTCTCCACCTTGACTAGCGTGTAACTCCTCTAAGTAATTTTGTGATTGAGCGTGCCTATCATCCCAGTCATCTCGATAGTTACGTTGATCTCCTTGATTTTGATCTCTCCTTCCTTTCCATCGTTGATTGGCATTGTAATCACCGTATCTTCCATAAGGCCTGTCATTCCTTCGATTATCACGCCATTGTTGATATCCTCTCTGTTGGTATCTATTGTTGCCCTGGTATCTATTGTTGTAGTGATTTTCGTTACGCTGATATGGTCTGTTTTCCCCCTTCTTCCTCGTTTCGCCTAGGTGTGGAGGTGCTTGTATTAGTACCCTGCGTTTTAGTATTTCCTTGTTTTGTTTTTACGACCTCTGTGGTGTTGACTAACTCCAGTTGTCTTCCTCCTCTAAACTGACTATGAGATGTGGTCTCATCTATTTGCCGTAATATCTGCTCTGCATGTAGGGCCGTACTAACGTTTGCTGCGACTAGTACTTGCTGTACATTAACTGGCATTTGCCTTGCTATTGTCATCACCAAATCTGCTTCGTTTAATGGGTAATCTAGGTCGCGAAATTTTAGCATTTGCATGTTAAAGAAATCTGAGTATTTCGTCTGCTGGGTAGTTTGATATTTTCTAGAGTAAAGCTCCATTTTTAAACTCTGTTGTATAGCGGGAGACCAGTATTTGCGCAGAAACGCTAAATTAAAGTCTGACATGGTTCCAAATGTATATTTGAAACTTAAAAACCAGGTGAGAACATTTCCTGATAAAAATCTCTCCATCATTCTCAATCTACGTGCTTCAGGTACCCCAGTGTCATTGAAATGGTCTTCAATCTCTTTGATAAAGGCCTTAGGTGTTACCCCTGAATTTTCGGTGTATTTCTGCGGTTTGTAGTCATTTGAGCGAATTACTTGAATAAGTTGTGTGGGCTGATGACCGTCCTGTGGTGTCGAGCTCCTATCTACGTTCTTGCGAAATCCTTCCGTGTTTGTTGTTAATGGGCTCTCTGCTTGAGTCTGACTTCCTGCTATGCTGGGTTGGGGACTATGTGAGTCATCCTGCTTGTCTTTCAATGCTCCCGTTTTAAATATAGATGATTGTTCTAATGAGCGGAGTTCGGCTTTAATGATCCTGTCTGTCTGCTCTTTAAGTTTATTTTTTACTTCTTGCTCCAAAGCTTGAATACGCGTGTGGTTTTCGCCTACTGTTTTAATAATGGTGGATCTTTCCTCTTTAGAATCAATATTCATTTTCTTCCAATCTTTCCTGATCTGTTCTTTAATCGTGCTTATTTTTTCTTCAATTTGGCTCTTATTTTCATCCTGATTATTTTCTATCTGGCTTAGCCTTTCGTCTAATGTACTCTTAAATTGTTCTTGTTCCGTTTCTAGGCTTTTCCACTGTTCCGCTGATTTTATCTCGAGACGGTCCATATCTTTAATTATGCCTGATATGTTCTCATCTACTGCTGATATTTGTTGTTGAGTGACCCTGCCACTTTTCTCCATCTCCTTGAATCGTCCTTCCAATTTATCCTGAGCTATTTTGACCTCGCTTGTATTCATTGTGCATGCTATTTCAATCTGCTCTAATTTAGCTAACACCGTTTCATCGAGAATGCTAAGTTTTTTTATCAAAAATACTCTCCATTTTTTCAATCTGCTCTAATTGTTTCTCATTATTTTTGCTTACATCAAGGGCCAGTAATATCATCTGTTGGTTTGTGTGCTCTTTCATCTCTGCGGTTAACGAAGCTAATTGGTTCGTGTTTTTATTATTTTGCGCCTCTAACTGTGAATTTATAGTGTCATTAATTTCACTCTTTAATAACCTAGCTTGTTCCGCCTGATATTCATTTTGTTCAATTCTACTGTTATTTAACTGTGTCCGCAATGATTCACTTTGTTCTAACAGTTTAGTATTTAGCGATTCACTTTGTTCTGACAGTTTAGTATTTAGCGATTCACTTTGCTCTAACATTTTCGTATTTAGCGATTCACTTTGCTCTAACAGTTTAGTATTTAGCGATTCACTTTGTTCTGACATTTTCGTATTTAGCGATTCACTTTGCTCTAACATACTAGTGTTTATTTGTTCAGATAATTTTGTATTCAGCGCTTCACTTTGCTCTAACATACTAGTGTTTATAGATTGACTCTGTTCTGCTAGTTTAGTATCCAACAATTCCTGAGTTCTCCTTGCTGCACTCTCAATGATCTCCTGGATCTGCGCCACCGTTGCCATGTTTTATAATATATATGAGACATATGGGAAATGGCATACGCCAATGCCCTTTGACACGCACATAAATCCAATGCACATTTAATTTCTTTATCCTACTCAGTTCATTTATTTTTACCTTTAATCCCATTAGTTGATTGCATCCCTGAGTAGTTCTAGTTTTACTCAATTTAATTTTAAACCCAAGCACACATTTAGTCATTAAACAGTTATCCTGATCTGATATTAACACTGACTAATTAACAAAGTATTAATTGTCATTTTAGGCTACAGCCTCCTAATATTTCCATGAGTTTGACTTTCTAAACAAATCTAGTTTTAACTTTATCATTGGGCGCCCGGTATCACATCTTAATTTTACTTTAATTTAAAAGACAACAACGTGAACCGTATTTTACTTTGCAAACTCCTGATTTTAATTTATCTTTCACACATTTGGCGGTATCCACTTCGCCTCAACTACTTTTAATAAAATATCACTTCCCGGTGATTAAATACTGTCATATCTGCCTGCACTTGCGGCATGCCAGTATTACTCAAATGCGCCACTATTGACATGTGTAATCTCCCCGTTACACCACAGTAAATAGCCCCACCGTTGGCCGCGCCAGTTTTCACCTATGAACCCTTCAGAATAGCAGTGTTTTATGCAAGAATCTTTGATCAAGGGGTCGCGTTCAGTTCAAAGTGTGGTGTTTACGTCCGCCAAACTACGTGCTTTTCTGAGGCAAGGGTTATAGGATGAAAACTATAACTAAGAAAGAAAGGAGGCAAAACGTAAGATAATAACAAGATTTAATAACTAATTTGTGCTTAAAAGAATAAAACCAACAATAATAAAAAATCCTCCCTGAATTTTTCCCCTGACAGGAATATTTATCACTTTGAGGAGTCAGATGGATCTCCCCTTTTCTAATAAAATGTGGATCCAAGTTCCACTACCTTGCATATGAATTTATGTTCGCGTGATGACTATCTACGAGAAATGAGTACTTGGATGATCGTTCGTTCACAACGGGTTAACAGCCACAGTGCTCACGAACAATCATCTCGTAAATCAACGTTTATGGATATGGGCATAACATTAATAAAAATCCTTAAATCTAACTCTGACACACATATTACAACTCTACTATTTACAGGCATCTCTCTGAGACCCTTATTAGTGTGGTGACACACTTAACCAAATGAGCTGCCACAATGGCCAGATACTCAACAACAAGGAAAAACAGCGCCGCACGTGACTCACGGGTCACTGACATGGCAAATAAACATAGAATAAACCAACAACAACAAACAACCTGAGTGGTTAAGATTACTTTATATTAACAAAATTGCATGTTAAGGAAACGCTTCGAAGATTATCGTGTTTCGTAGGCAACTCCCATTTATTTAAACAATTTTACCATTGATCAGTTTCTCACATTTATATTTATTTTCAAGTAATTGGGAGCCAGACGTGCACTCCACTAATGATGAGCTTGCTTGCGAAACTCAGCCAGCCCTTGTGACCACAACTCACCCTTTCCACAATACCAGTCATGTCCCCCTTCCAGTGTATATAAATAGCCGACCAGCTGGACTGTTATCTCAAGGAATCAACAGCAACTAACATCTCCTCCAACTCAACATATGGTCAGACAATAATCACATATCCATAATTGTCCTCGCAAGGATACAATATGAATCTGGTACCAAGTTGACAGAAATCAGTCTCTGCTGAAATTCCCGCTTGTAATACCACAACATATACTCACAATCCACACATCTGGGACTGACATAACGCCTTTCACACGGGTCTGCTGAATTAGAGCTCGCAAACATTTAACACAATATTTAAAACTTACGATAGAGCTGAATACTCTTCGTCACAAACTACATTGCTCCAAAGGCAATAATCACACTGAATCTGATCAATAATAAATCTCAACAAAATTTAATTACCCTCCAATCTACTATATAATTATATTAATTCAGTCCTACTTCTGAAACACGACATATCTCCGAGAGACGTTTTTAACCGCACTTCGTAACCTAGGCGAACACGGCCGTTCACATAGCTACGTTAGTTAACACAACACAAAGAAAAGAACCTTCCATCACTTAAAATTGTGCGAGCTGCTTCCAAACAAAAGTGTGTCAGATCAAAACTAAATATACTACATTAATCACACAAGCAAAGTATTTACAAAAAATATGTCCCATAAACCATAAGTTAATTTAACAAATAATAAATAATATTATTTTGTACTCATCTCTTTTGTAGTCACCCGTCAAAGAACATCAGACGCCATTCCCCAACTGGATGGTTCTTTATCTCATATCAGCCATCTGGACGGAGTGTTGAGAATTCCAAACTTCCTCTGCATTCATCGATGTCATCCTTGCGCTGATACAAAAATTAGGTTATTATACACTTTATGTCTGACTACTAAATTCGCTTGTTCAGGTACTAAATTCCCTGTCACTGTTCGTTGGCGAATTATCGACGATACTGTCCCTATAACTATAGTACTATGACTATCTATCACTGAATTTAACACTTTGCAATGAATATCTTGTGTCCTCGACACACAAAATACAAGTCTATCTCCTCAGACGAACAGAATCAAAGTCCTGTGTCCTCGACACACGGAAATAAAGTCTACGTCCTCAGACGAACAGAATAATAATCAGTCTACGTCCGTAGACGCACAGAATAGTAATAATGTCTTGGCTCTTCGACACACTTATAAATGAACTGGCCCTTGGGTCTAGATGGAGGGGGATTTTATGTAAAGATTTCTCGAAATAATTGTGATACAGGAATGAAATAAATATCACTGAACTCGTAATATTGCACAGGTCAAGAATATGCCCATTAATCCTAGAATCGATCGTAGAGATTTTGTCTAGGCGATTTCCCGCGTGAATGCTAGCCGCCGCGTACCCCAGCCGGAGTTGGCGCGCAAGTAGGCATTCTCTTCTCATTGGTTCTCCATTTTCTGTAATTTGGCGGTTTCTAGTAGATCTTGGCGTCTTGGGAGTGTCTATTTTCTTCATCAGCCATTCACGTTACTGCATCATATTTCTTCTAGGCGCGAATAACACAATGAACATACCAGAACCATGTCTCACCGCGCGTCGCTTCTAAAATTGAGGTAGCCACACCTGTCCTTATGATACATCGCTCTGCTATTTCTTTTCATAGCTCAAGTATTTAGCCTTTTGTTAAACTGTCGCAGGTATGTCCCTACTGTCTCCAACAAATGCTTGAAATTTCCTCATCGCTGTCTGGCTACTTTCATGATGCTGGTTGAAATATTTATTAATTGAAGAAATAAAAAGTAGAATCATTTAACCAACATAGGGTAAAGGGTTCAATATGTTAGGTTGGTTGGTTCCTTAGTTTAGGGGCTGCGATAACGCGGTCACGTAGCCCCGTGTACTTTGTGTGTGTGTAGAATCTGTCTGATAACCGGTGAAAATTGTGAAGGCTGTATTAGTGTGTGTTATCTGTAATTCAAAGAGAAGGACTGCAGACGATTAATTTTTTCAAGTTGTTCCTACTTTTGCTACCAAATGCTACCATCCACGACACCTAGCTGCGGACGTGGCTTCTAAATGCCATCGCAGTCAGCACCTGACTGCGAACGTTGGAATTAATAGAGCGTTATCAAACCAACCTACAAATGTTAGCTTCCATAAGTGTAATTAGTGGAAGGTTCTTTTTCATGCCATTTTTTTGTCGTGTGGCCTCCTGAGAGGCCGAGTGCAGGTCTTTCTAGTCGACGCCCGTGGGTGACCTGCGAGTAGGGATGAGAGATGGAATGGGTGAAGAGGAATAAAACTGGGCAAGGATGTGGAAGGAAGCGGCCGTGGCCTATCAGAAGGTACCGTCCCAGCATTTTCCTGGTGTTGAAAATGTTGAAACCACGGAAAACCATTTCAAGGACGGCCGACTGTGGGGCTCGAACCCACGCGTCTACCGAGTCAGCAGAGAGCTTGGCATGGGACCGCCGCGCCGGCTGTACTTCCCCTCCGAAGGAAGACAGACTGAGGAATTTTTAACGCTCTTAAAAAATCCGACAACTTCAGCCGGGTTTGAACCCGTGATCTTGGGCATAGAATCTCAGCATGCTACCAACCACGCCACCGAAGCCACGCGACATAGGTTAGCAGATGCACTCCAGTAATAACGGGCCGCCTTGCCGTGCGGGAGTTGAGATTTCGAGCCATCAGGTTGCCATCACTTGGTGTGTTCTCTGGAGGGGAATGCTGAGAGCCGTGATTGGGCTGCTGTCCTTGTAGGCAAGGGGGGAGAGGAGGTGGGAGTGTGGTATCACCTGTTAATCACAAGAGGCTGACAGTGGCTCAGTAACACGGCAGCGAACTTGGATTTTGAGGTCCGTGACCTTTCATATGAACGACCGTTTTGTGAGGAGGGGGCAGATAGTCGGGCTCTGTGAAGTTGACGTCGGAATAACAGAAATATAATTAGTTTAGGACGTTTGCGATTTCCTTCTTTTTCTGCTTATTAAACTGCGTTTAGTCCCTAACTGTGAAAACTCGATTCTCAAAAGAATTCACACACAGTAAAACTCAACAGTGCCTTTCTAACGAGATTTAACAATTAATGGGTTACTTGGTATTTCAATTTAGATTTATTAAAACCGTCGCGTTATCTGTATCAATCTTCCAAGCGCGAAACTAAAGAAAATCAAAGTTGGCGCTGAGCTCCTCGATCTGTCCCCCTCCTCTCCCCCCTTGCCGACAAGGACAGGTGCCCAATCACGGCTCTCAGCATTCCCCTCCCGAGAACACCCCAAGTGGTGGCAACCTGATGGCTTGAAATCTCAACTCCCGCTCGGCAAGGCAGCCCGTTATTTATGCACGCAATAGCACATAGAAGTGATGCCCATGAATGAAACAACGATACAGATTGCGTTAACCTCCAGTAACCTGGAGTGATGCAGGGTCCAGAACTGCAGACCTCTATTGTCTCAAGTGGTGAGAGGTGGAGAACGTTATCAGGACATGGTCAACACAATGGACACTAAACAATTACGCTTTTTTCTTCCAACATCGTGAGCCTCAGCTCTTCTCTACTTGTCGCAGAAGCAGATGAGACACCTCGTGCAAGATTAAACTATCAGCATCTTTTTAAGCATAGGCCTAAACTGTCCTTAAAAGAAGTGGTCAGGAAACAAAGGATACGGCAAAGAGAGGACAGGAAGAAAGAAATGCCCTCAACCCTTGAAGAATGAGGATTGAGGGACTTGGAAGGGAGGAGAGCAATGAGAGGCAGATAGGAAAGGGAAAGAGGAGAGGGCCCGCCCAAAGATCAGAGGAAAAAGGGGATAAAAAGGTCCCAGCTCTGGATATCTTTCTGGTCCGAGGGTTGAACGGAATGTGCCCAGACAAACGAACCTTACGATAAGCACTTTACAAACACGCTGACAGGAAACATTAATTGTTTGAGGGGAGGAGATGCTGTAGGTTAACCCTAGTCTTTACTTTTATGTGTTTCCACATTTTAATTTATTCTAATTATTATAATTATAAATATTGTTATATTTTGTTTCTATAATTGTAATGTGATGGACGAGCAAAGAGGATATATAAAGTAGGTTAGCTCAGGCAAGGAAAGCATTTCTACAGAAAAGGAATCTATTGACATCGAATAGCCTATAGATTTAGGTGTTAGGAAGTCATTTTTGAAGGCCTATGTCTGGAGCGTGGCGCTCTATGGAAGTGAAACTTGGACTATTGGTGCAGAAAAGGGGAGAATTGAAGCGTTTGAAATGTGGTGTTACAGGAGAATGATAAAGATCAGATGGGTAGATAGGGTTACAAACGAAGAGGTATTAAGACTAGTGGGATAGGAGAGATGTTTCTGGCGACTGCTAATGAAGAGAAGAGATTTTTTTCGTGTGGTCTCCTCAGAGACCTATTGCAGGTCTTTCTATTCGACGCCCGTGGGCGACCTGCGCGTCGGGATGAGAGATGGAATTGATTAAGGTGAATGAAATTGGAGAAGGATGTGGAAGGAAGCGGCCGTGGCCTGTCAGAAGGTACCGTCCCAGCATTTGCCTGGGGTTGAAAATGGGAAACCACGGAAAACCATTTCAAGGACGGCCGACGGTGGGGCTCGAACCCACGCATCTACCGAGTCAGCAGAGAGCTTGATTTTTACAATTATTTTCAATTTGTTTTTATAATGTTTATTATTTTAATTTTTATATTTATTTTATTATTGTAATTTTTTTTCTATAGTTATATTTTATTTATACACTTCAATTGTTAATGTTTTTAGTTTAATTATTTTTAAATTTTATCCAGCACATTACGTCAAGTAGATGCGTATATAATATTTGATACTTGCACTTCGGCATGAAAATTCTCCAAAATTTGGCTGAAAGATTCAACTATCAGCCTCTTTGAAAGCATAAACTGTCCTTATGGCAGGTGGTTAACATAGAGACCACTGTCCCATAGGAGTTAAACATGTTTATGTCGAAATGTAAATCAGAGCTCAAGAAACAGTTATGTGACCAATTAGGTAAGGGTAGCATCGCACCTGCGCTGACTTCCACGGCCTCCTATTTTGTTTAATTCTCGCCGTCCCATGCGCTCTGTTCACTTCATATAACTGGGAGAAATCTCGACATATATTTATGAATATTTATGTTCGACATAAAATAGTTATAATTTTCGTAGAACATAAACAGTCGTATGCAACATTATAGGCGAGTACTATTCTCGTTCACGGGCGAAATTCTACGAACAGGCCGGACGTTTGTTTTAGATGGGTGAAAAATCTTAATGGAAGCCTGGAAGCGAGTTACTGCAGTACCTATGTTGTTATCAGCTGCCTCAAGCGGTCCGATGATTGACAAAGCTGTCTCACACTCCAACTGAAATACAGTCATTGGCAAATATAATGATGTTCTGTTCGTAAATACGTACCGTGTACTTCCGCGTCACACAATACTTCGACGTTGACTGTACTGTCTGCAAGTCGGCGTCGCCACGTGCTCTAGTCTGGAATTCCATTACATCAGATCGGTGGTGACAAATGTGAAGCGATAGGGTGAGACAGTGACTGTCTACAGGCTCACCCGCAGGCTTCAAGGTCAAGGGCAATCGTCTAAAACAAACGTCCGGCCTGTAATTTGAAATTACTTGGATATAACACGGTGTCAGTGCTCAGATCGTTTCGCTTTCACAAGGCGGGCGGGCGCCCGACCGTTCAGAGACAGTTCGCAGAGCAGCCAAACAGAGGAAAGTGAGGACGATCAGCAGACCGTGATCTCCGTGCAGAGCATTACAAAACAGTTGGTTGGTTGGTTGGTTGGTTTCTCAGTTTAGGGGCTGTGACAACGTGGTCATATAGCCCCAGGCGCGAATCTACAGTTTGGCTTTGGGGTGGGGCGGGGAATCGAAATGGTTAAGAACAATGGTATCACTAGAAACGCAATCACAAAATAACCAAATGTACAAAACCAGACCAATTTTTTGCAAGCTACATGGATAGAAATTTGATGCGTTTAGCGCACCAAAAATATTCGTACAAATTGCAACGGCGTGTTTTACGACTTATACATCAAGCTTTGATACTATTCTCGATGTACGTTACAGTTTCGGCAAGTCAAGTTGGTACCGACAAAGTGGGAAAGTCACAGCTTAAATTGCCAACCAGGCTTGCAGTTTGGACGTCGGCAAAATTTTTTGGTGCGAAAAGAGCCCCAAATTCCTACCCGTGCATTGCTGCACATTCATCGTGACATCTCAATACACATAGATTCGGTAATCACAAGGTTTGCTAAACAAAATAGACGTTTTTATATAACAGGTATGAAGTTGCAAATATGTACACTTGTAACAGAACATAATAATTGCAATACAGATATTTTCAGTATTGAATAAAAAGAAAAAAACTGTTTTTCAGTTAAAATTCGTTAAGTTTTATTTGTCTGGTTCTTGTGTTTTCGTTTTTTGAGTTTGCAAAAAAATTTGGTCTCCCGTTTGGGGTCATGATCCCCCCCCCCTTGAATCCGCGCCTGTGTAGCCCCGTGTACTTTGGGTGTGTGTAGAATCTATCTGATAGCCGGTGTTAATTATGATGGCTGTACTAGCGTGTGTTATCATCATATTATTTCAGTAGTATAGATCCCTCCTGCGACTCTCACAAGGGAACGATCGTGACAAATGAGCATTAGCAGTGACGAATTGCACTCTAATTTCATAAATATCTATAATTTCTTTAAAATATGACTTTTAAAAAAGTTAACGATTTGCAGATACTGTTGCTGTAGAAAAATACGCTCCATATTTGCTGTCCACTACACATTTGGCCGCTGTGACGCCTGTTTCATGTCATTTAAACATTCTGGGGTATTTCCTTCATCATTTTGCATGGATTTCAGAAACAGTAAATCAAAGGAATGAGTACTCAAATCGTATCAATTCATAAATATCGAATAACTGGTGAGTGATATGATGATCCAATTTTCAGTGATTGCCTTCTAAGTTAGGGAACGTAGAACTTGGAATTCTAACTGAAATATAAACAGTGTTGTATAATCATTTGGTTGAAATAAAAACATAACAACCTTTCTCCTTAAGTCTCTCATTATAAACCTATTGGGGAAAGTGTGGTTTATGAACATGCGAGATTCTCGCACGGGTCGGCTAGTCTGTTTTCAATTCAAGTAGAAGGACTGCAGACATTCGATTTTCAAGTAGTTCCAACTTTTGCTACCAAGCGCCACCGTCAACGACCAACTAGTTCTAAACTTTGTTACTAGATGCCACCGCAGTCGGCTCCTGGCGACGAACGTTGGAATCTAAGAGCGTTAGTCAAAGAAAACCTATAATTTTTGCTTCACAAAGGTGTAATTAGTGGAAGGTTCTTTACCATGCCATAAATCTATGATATGGGACCGCCGCGCCGGGTTTACTTTCCCTCCGAAGGAAGGCATACTGAGGGAATTTTAACGCTCTTAAAAATTCGACTACTTCAGCCGGGTTTGAACCCATGAACTTGGGCATAGAAGCTCAGCATGCTACCAACTAAACCACCGAAGCCACCCTGTGAATAAGTTAGCAACGTGTTGTAGATTTCCCATTACAGGAAGATTCCTTGGGACATGTACAATACCAACAGGACTTTACAATCTCATGTCACTAATAGTCCACGTAATTATTTATTGCAGAGGAGGGCTCATTTGTTGATTAGCACTTGCAAATCTCCTGTATTAGCCAACTGCACTACCACGACCAGTTTACAACTTGATCTTGTACCCGCTAATAAATCTTATCTCTGCCATATCCAGTTTAAAGCTACACAGGCCAACAGATTTGCTCGCCGCAATGCAAAAACGCTACAAACGTGCACTAAATTTAAACCATGACAAAAACCAAGGCTGTGAACACAGACTTTCTCTCCACTGCCTTTGTTCCATTCGGAGCAGAAATGCGATTTAACGCTACACTTACTCAATAACGAAGTTACCGTCACAGTAAAGTAACTTGCGTTAAGATCTCTACTTAGTTTAAAACAAAGTCCCCGATTCTCGGATGTCACGGGTAACCTCGAGAACCACTGGATGGATATATTGATGCGGTTTTCACCATTCTGTAAAGGATTTCTCGAGGAAAGTTTCTGCAGAAAAACATTCATTCATTTATGACCAAAGGAAGCCGAGCAGTAACGATTTCATTGAATCGAGTTGAAGAGAAACCTGGCGTCCGTGCGCCTTTTAAGCGTACGTTGGGTAAACCGTTAAAAGTATTTATTATACCAAGAGTATAAGAATTGTTCAGTATGAAATGTTCTACAAAAACCAAGGTCGTAGAGACCAATCACCAGCTTCCTGAGCCTACCGTTTTTTTTTCAACCTGTGACATTATTTTGGAGGTATTAATCTTGAATTAGCTTAACCCATAAAAAAACTCCGAGGAATTTAGCAGTCCATCAGTCCTTACTTGAATTACAAACAGATAGCACACACTAATACAGCCATCACAATTGACACCGGTTATTAGATAGATTCTACGCACACACCCGAAGTACACGGGCCTAAATGACCACGTTGTCGCAGCCCCTAAACTAAGGAACTATCCAACCAACTTATTCACTGCATTGAGGGACCATATTATTCCGGCAACTTGTCAAAAGTAATGTTTTCAATGCTTGATCTGAAATTGACTTTGAAAATCATATTATAGTCTACAACAAACCTTCGGAAACATTGAGAGTTTTTTTAAGTGAACATGGAAAAGACTACACAATTTCCTTATGCCAATGAACTTAAAACGTACAATGATATTTTCAGTCCGGCTCGATACGATACTCATGGTTGTCACCAAGAAGGCCCGGGTTCTAGTCTGGTCTGAGAGCTGGAACCAAGGTCGTAGAGACCAATCACGGGCTTCCTGAGCCTACCGTTTTTTTTTTTCAACCTGTGACATTATTTTGGAAGTATTAATCTTGAATTAGCTTAACCCATAAATAAAACTCCGAGGAATTTAGCAGTCCATCAGTTTACTTGTTCCCCTTCTTCAGCCATTCTTCTCTCATCACTTGTTTTAGTTCAGGATTTTCATCACTGTGGTTTTAAAATTTCATTTCCGTAATATTTACCAGTGCCTGGGTGACTGGTTTGATGCAGCACCCCATGCCTCCCTGTCCTAAGCTACCACATCTTACATCCGAGGCAATCTGTTTAACATATTCTAACCTTGGTCTACCCCTACAGTTCTTGTCCTCGAACCTTCCTACTATCACTAAGTTTGCTATTCTTGAATGTATTAGTATGTGTCTTACCAACCTATCTCTTATCTTCATTAGCAGCCGCCAGAAACATCTTTCCTCTCCCACTCGTCTTAATACCTCTTCGTTTGTAACCCTGTCTACCATCTGATCTTCATCATTCTCCTGTAACACCACATTTCAAACGCTTCAATTCCCCTCTTTTCTGCTGCGCCAACAGTCGAAGTTTCACTTCCATAGAGCGCCACGCTCCAAACAAAGGCTCTCAATAATAACTTCCTAATACATCTGTAATTAGCAGAAAAGAATGACGTATTAAACAAATTGATATAAATGTTTAGCTTTAAACGTCAATTAGATTTATTTCGGCTGCATTCCAATATTTTAGTTTTACATTTATTGATTCTCTTCAGGATTTTCTTTTTCAAGACAGAATCCATACCATTTAAAGACTCATTCAAATCCTCTGGTGTGTCGGCTATGATGACGATGTCATCAGCAAATCTCAGAGTCGAAATTATTTCTCCTTGAATCTTTACTCCTTCTTTGAATGCTTCTCCTATTTCCTTCATTGCTTGTTCAATGTATAGATTGAAAAGTATGGGTGATAAGTTGCAGCCTTGCTTACACCTTTCTGAATACCAGCTTCTCTCTCATGTCCTTCAGCTCGAATGATTGCTGTCTGGTTTCTGTAAAGATTGTAGATCACCCTCCTATCCCTGTACTTTATTCCAATCGTTTTCAAAATGTCAAACAACTTTCTGCAATAGACTGCAGCTATCGAAACCAAATTTGTTAAGAGTAAAGATCTATACCTGAATATCTCACGGCCATATTTGAAATTGACGTCAGTGCTACCAACTGCTGAAAAATCTCAATTGAAATTTGAACTCTATGTTGGATATCTCAGACGTTATGCATGCGAACTATTCCAAAATCGGCACACATATAGATAATAACATTCCAGATTAATTTACAGAAGTCCATACATGCCAATGTTGCCAACGTGATTCTAAGCCTGCCGATCGGTCCAATTTTTAAATGCATGTAACTTCTATACTATCAATTGGATTTCAACCACATTTCGTATCTACTATGTGTACTACAACAGATACGACTGCGTATTCGTAAGAACCAGCAGGGCTGCCAACTGTTAATAAATGCTCTCCCTATACGTTCTAGTATTCTATGTCTACCCCTTACTAGTCCCGTTTTCCAACGGGGTCGGGGATGAGATGCGATGAACCACGTGGCTGATAGTTTCTATGGCCGGATGCCCTTCCTGACGCCAACCTCACGAGAGGAGTTAATTAGAGATGAAATGAGTGAAGATGAATGAAAGTTCGATTTCAAGTAGTTCCAACTTTGGCCACCAGACGCCACTGTTATAAACACCTAGAGGCGAACTTTGGAACTAGAATAAAGCGTTTCCTAACCAGCCAAATGTAACCTACAAATTTTGCTACACACTACCAATTGTAGTAGTAGGTTCTTTTACATGCCATAAATCTATGGCATGGGCCCGCCGGCTTTACTTCCCCACCGAAGGAAAGCATACTAAGAGATCTTAACGTTCTTAAAATATCCGATGACTTCGGCCGGGTTTGAACCCACGATCATGGGCATAGAAGCTTAGCATGCTACCAACTACGCCACCGAAACCACCCGACGCAAAGAAAATAAGTGACCGAATGGTGTCGGAGGGTTTTGCCGACTACCTG
Organism: Meconema thalassinum; assembly: GCA_946902985.2. NCBI lineage: Eukaryota > Metazoa > Arthropoda > Insecta > Orthoptera > Tettigoniidae > Meconema > Meconema thalassinum. The sequence goes on from OX336397.1 coordinate 154,267,202, forward strand.
TGCCAACTTACGCAATGAAAGTGAGTTATCACGAACATAGATCATTACTGATTGTATTTGTGTATGTTGGATAACAACGGAAAATTACTGAATCTGTAATGTTAGGAGGCAATGTGCCTGCGGAAATTTAGATCTGTTCACTAGTATTGTTTCACAATGTTAGTAACATTGCTAATTTAGATGGATCAGTCACAGTTTCATTTGCCTATTTTTAAGTTATTGAGGGAGTGTCGGAGTACCGGAGAATCGTTCTGTGTAATGGCCCAACTTTGTTTAATAATAAAATGTGAAATATTGCTTCCATTCGTAACATTGTGGTACCATAACCTCCAAGGTTTATATCCCTCTCCCTCCAACCTTCTCAGCAAGATCATCAGAAGGGCTTGTTTCTTGTTTTGCATTGCTTATAAGTAGGGGCCGCAATTTTTAGCCTACTTTCGATTTTTGCAAAAAATGAAAGTAGACTTATGAGATCACTACAGGGCGAAAAAAGTGCGTCTGTCTGTGTGTGTGTATGTGTGTGTGTGAGTCTGTGTGTGTGTGTGTGTGTGTGTGTGAGTGAGTGTGTGTACTCTGAATGTCTGTCCCCCCTATCAATTCGAACACGGTGAGCGCAAATTGAGCGAAATTTGGTACAAAGGTAGCACTAGCAAAGGACACCTCAGTGTCATGTTTTATATCGCCGCTATCTTGACGGAAACGTAATGGCGGCCACACAAATGTTCAAAGCTTAAATCAAATTACGACTAACCTAATCATCCGATCTCTACCAAATTTTGCAACAACATACCTTTATGGGGGCAGCATCCTTTGACCAAACTAATAGGTCATCAGCTTAATAGTTTGCAGATGGCGGCCATCTTTGTGTGAAAATCGATTGCCCCTATTAATTCGAACACGGTGAAACCGAATGGAATGAAATTTGCTACAGAGGTAGCACTAGCAAAGGGCACCTCAGTGTCATGTTTAATATCGCCGCCATCTTGACGGAAACGTAATGGCGGCCACACAAATATTCAAAGCTTAAATCAAATTACGATTAACATAATCATCCGATCTCTACCAAATTTTGCATCAACATACCATTATGGAGGGAGCATCCTTTGACCAAACTAATAGGTCATTAGCCTAATATTTTGCGGATGGCGGCCATCTTTGTGTGAAAATCCATTCCCCTATTAATTCGAACACGGTGAAACCGAATGGAACGAAATTTGGTACAGAGGTAGCACTAGAAAAGGCCACCTCAGTGTCATGTTTTATATCACCGCCATCTTGACGGAAACGTAATCGCGGCCACCCAAATGTTAAAGGCTAAAATGTAATTACGACCAACCTAATAATCTAGTCTCTACCAAATTTTGCAACAAAAAATCTTTATGTGGGAAGCATATTCTGACCAAACTGCTAGATCATCAGCCCAATAATTTGCAGATGGTGGCCAAGTATGTGTGCAAATCGATTCCCCCTATCAATTCAAACACGGTGAAACCGAATTGAACGAAATTTGGTACAGAGGTAGCACTAGCAAAAGGCACCTCAGTGTCATGTTTTATATCGCCGCCATCTTGACAGAAACGGAATGACGGCCACCCAAATGTTAAAAGCTTAAATCAAATTTCGACCATCCTAATAATTTGATCTCTACCAGATTTTGCAACAACATGCCTTTTTGTGGAAAGCATCTTATGACTGACTACAAGGTCATCAGCCCAATAGTTTGCAAATAGCGGCCATGTATGTGTGCAAATCCATTCCCCGGATCAATTCAAACACGGTGAAACCGAATTGAATGATTTTTTTTACAGAGGTAGCACTAGCAAAGGGCACCTCATATTCAAGTTTAATATCCCTATAGCACGTTGTATTTCAACAAGCTACTACAACCAACATTCAATTATACTCCTTGAAAAGGACAAAGAGTTATAACAATACCCATGCATTTAGGAGAAAGTAGGCTATATGTTCTTTACTGAACATCTTGTTTGGTAATAGCTATAGGCCTAAGCGCGAAACTTTTTCATATCGTCTTTCTTGCCTTCTAGGTAGAAGCCTGTCGTCTGAAAACTCACGAGTCTGAAAACTCACGAGTCTCAAAATTCACGAACTTCAAGATGAGGGTTAGTATAAGTAGGTTCTAAACGGTTTCTGTACCTTGGCCAGTCTCAAAACTCACGAACCAAGCCAGCCAGCTCTTCTTTGAATGGGAAAAGGTCCATTGTTAGCGCCAACCGGAACTGCGGCAAATGTTCCAACACCCCGGCGTCTCTACAAGCCGCAGTAGTTCAAAGGGACGTAAAAGCCACAACATTATCATCATCATCATCTATATACTTAAAACAGTAAGGTGATTTTTGTTATCACGAGATTGAGAGAACGACAGAACCGATTTACTTCGTAGAGCACTCTAACGAAAGCTCTTGGCCTCTAGATTTGCAGTGTGTCTCTAAAATAAACAAATATATTACGGTATATTTTTAAATTAATATAGAAAATAGCAGAATTCTCGCCCCTCACGCATGCGCACTATCCGCCTGGGCTCATGACAAAATGGCGGTGAGAAGTCCATTAAAATGTAAGTTATTTAATAAGCTTGCATGCAATTGAAAACAAACATTAACCAAGTTCTGACAATAAAATATAATAACAGTATGAAAGTATACGAATGTGCAACATTGATTTATTTGGATAATGAAATGGATTATTTCCTTCAGACAGCGGCTTTTAATTATAAAGAACGGCTGTGTCTGCTCCTGACCAAGAGTGCGCGAGTAGCTATGTGGTTAAGGCGACAGACTGTGGTTCCAAGGTTAACCGGTTCGATCCTAGCCCTCGCATATTTTTTTTTTTTTTTACCACTGAAATATTGTTTAATCAAGGAGTATTAGTAAGGTTTTATGTCTGTTAAAGATACATATTTCTACATTCCCTCTCGGTATATTTTTGAATTAATATAGAAAATAGCAGAATTCTTGACCCTCACGCATGCGCACAATCCGCCTGAGGTCATGACAAAATGGCGGTGAGAATTCCACTAAAATGTAAGTTATTTAATAAGCTTCCATGTAATTGAAAACATACATTAACCAAGTTCTGGCAATAAAATATAATAACAGTATGAACGTATACGAATGTGCAACATTGATTTATTTGGATAATGAAATGGATTATTTCCTTCAGACAGCAGCTTTTGAAGATAATGAATGGCTGCGTCTGATGCTGAACATGATTGCGCGAGTAGCTATGTGGTTAAGGCGACAGACTGTGGTTCCTAGGTTCGCCGGTTCGATCCCAGCCCTCGCCGATATATGTATTTTTTTTTTACCATTGAAATATTGTTTAATCAAGGAGTATTAGTAAGGTTTTATGTCTGTAAAAGATACATATTTCTACATTCCCTCTCAATACGTTTTATTTCCGTTTTACCATTGCATTACAGCATGTGATCAAAAGAGCAAACTGTTGTCCTCAGTTCGCCGTTTAAATATCTGCAATCAGTTCCTATAACTGACAACAGATGGCAGTACATCGCCCATATAGTTCCAGTAACTGACAGCAGATGGCAGCACCATTGCATCGATATATTTAAAACCCAAGACATGGCACGTTTTCACGTGATGGAGAATTATAAAGGAGGGGAATATTTAAGAAGGGAAATTTTGAGGAACATTAACCGACAGTTGAATGTGTAGGCTATGTTGTTTCTGTACCTTAATATTGCAATTTCTTCCCAATGCTTCGGTGGTCAAGTTATTAGCGTCCTAGACTAAAAGTTATAATTATGCATCGTCGATATAATCTTAAATTATTAAAGAAAAAAGTAGTTTTCCAGGCATTCGCGCGTGTCCACAATTGCTTTCGCCATAAGAGACACTTGGCAAACATAATTCGTTTGAAGGGCTCCGACATCGTGGTCACTCAGCCCCGTGTACTTGGGTGTGTGTGTGTGAAATTTTCTCTCATAACCTGTGTTATTGTGATGGCTGCATTACTGTGTGTATTTGTAATTAAGGTGGTAAATGGCAAGGAGACGGCCAAGGCCTTAAGTTCGGAACCATCCCGGTATTTGCCTTAAGTGGAAGTGGGAAACCACGGAAAACCACATCCTAGATTGTCGAGGTGGGAATTAAACCTTCCTCTTCTTAGTTATACCTCAAGAGACTGAATGTGCCCCGTTTTTGCCCTCAGACCAGAATTCAATTTCTTGGCAGAGCAGGAAATGTAACCCGGGTCTCCGGGGCGATAGACAAGAATAGGTGGGCCTCCATGTGTTAATACGATTTTTGACATGCCCGGGACATATAATTCAAAAACTGCCTCCATTAGGGTGACTGCCGAAGTGAGTATTGAGTATAGGCCTATGGTCGTTCCAGTAGTTGGCGAAGTGATTCTATGTTCCCCTGCAAAATGTACTGTCATAACCTATAACAGGTGATGGAAATTGCTTATTAAAGCAGTTTCGTACTGTTTATAACAAAATGAAGAACGTCATTCTGAGCTGCGTTTTCAAGCTATCGCAAAAAAATTCGCTGGCAGGAACAATTATAAGGAATTTATTTTAAGCGATCAGTCTCATCGCATTCTCCTCACCAACCAACTTGAGTATGAAAGTCTCTGGACGGTCATGTTGAACTTCATTGTATAAGACAATTGTTTAATGATTATTTGTTTAGAGTACTGAGTCTAACTACGCAGTTGATTTCGGCAATGGAAGTATTATTTGCCATGTAATATTTAGCGGCTCCGTTATTGCAGGACACTATAGTGTTATCGAATAATACGAAGCCACATATAAAATCCAATATAAATAGGCCATTTCAGAAACAATTCCAGATATTATGCAGTACAGTGTACTGTAAGGTCTTTGACGATCAAATGTAAACATTGTTCTACATTGTACTTCTCTTGCGTAAAATCTATGCGTGGTTACTTTGGTCTTTACTGTTGTGAGGGTAAAATTGATCTGCTGGAATATAAAATATTTGCCAAGCTGCAACAATGTAATGATATTAATTTAAAAGTAATTGAACTTATATCCAGTAGTTCAAACACATACACCAGCGTTAACAGATTGGATACTGAAGATGAAAGCCAGCTACTTCATTTCCCTATTATTGAATTTTTCAATTCCTTGGAATTAAGTGATTCGCCTCCACATACTCCGAACGTTTGAGCCGTAGTTATGCTCCTTAGAAATCTGAACGTTTCCCAAGGACTCATATTAATATATTAATATATTAATTGTAAGAAATATGTAAGAAATTGCTTGGATTCGGATATAATAGGTGCAGTAATATTAGGCAGAGAGCTCAAATCCTACGACTTGATTTAACACCTTCCGATAAAACACTTGCAGGTACAGTACATTTTCTTTTAATAGGCAACAATGTCCTATTCGCTCGACCTACTTTATCACAATCAATCAAGCTCAAGGAGAAACTCTTGAACGTATTGGGCTATTTACCTCATCACGTTTTAAGTCATGACCAGCAGGATAGTGAAGGTACAAAAAAGGTCCTGTATGGGATGGTAAAGAATAAGAAGCGGAAGGATCCTACGGATTATGTCAGAATGGTGAACAAAAGGGGACAAGGGATAGAAAATAGGGAAGAAGAAAATGTGGAAAGAATATTTTGAAGAACTCCTGAACCCAAATGGAAACCACGGCGAGGAAGAAGAAATCGGGGATGAGGTACAGTAGATGAACTGCAAACGGAAAAGGACTTAACATGGAAAGAAGTGGAAGATGCAGTGAGGAAGATGTAAGGAGGGAAGGCACCGGGTGTGGATGAGTTGAGTGTGGAGATGGTGAGAGCAGCAGGAGAGGTGGGGATACAATGGTTGTACCGAGTGATGAAGGCAGCATGGAAGGAAAGGAAGACCCCAGAGGACTGGAAAAAGGGAATAATTGTCCCGATCTTCAAGAAAGGTAGTAGAACAGAATGCAGAAACTATCGGGGAATAACACTGATGAGTCATTGTGCAAAGATGTTTGAGAAAGTTTTAGAAAGGAGAATTAGGACAAGGATAGAAGGAGGGATGAGGGAAGAACAACATGGCTTCAGAGCAGGAAGGTCCACAGTGGATTTGATTTTTGCTGTAAGTCAGTTACAAGAACAGCACTATGAGTATGGAACAGATCTACTGATGGCCTTCCTGGACATTGAGAAAGCATATGACAGTGTATGCAGAAACAAAGTATGGAAGTCCCTGGAGGATAGAGGAGTAGAAAAATGGACTATAAGGAGGATAAAAAATATGTACAAGGGAAGCGTGAGCTGTGTGAAAGTGGGAGGAGAGAGATCGGACTGGGTGGAACAGAGAAACGGCCTGAAACAAAGAAGTGCACTATCACCGTTACTTTTCATTGTGGTGATGGTTGACATAATGACCCGAGCGGCACAAGTAATTGGGGGAAGGAAAGATGAAAGCAATGGTGTTTGCGGATGATTTGATGATTGTGGAAACAAGGAGGAGGAGGTACAGGAACAGTTGGACGTGTGGGAAGGAATAATACAAGGATATGGGATGAAATTTAGCATAAATAAGAGTGAGATGGTGATCACAACAAGGAAGAAGGAAAGGACCACAACGGGAATAACAATTGGTGGGGAACAGCTGAAGAAAGTGGAGAGTTTCAAGTATCTGGGAAGCCTGATACAAGAGAATGGAAGAAAAGGTAGAGAAATAAATGAGCGGGGGAGACAGGCAGAAGCATTCCGGAGAAGTGTGAGAAGCATGTTATGGAGCAGGGATGTCCCTCAGAACAGCAAGTAGATCATATATCGTACTATGTCCCTATCCTGACGTATGCCTCGGAGACCTGGATTATGAAAGGAAGGGGGAAGAGCAAAATACAGGCCAGTGAGATGAGGTTCTTGAGAAGCAGTATTGGAGCTACAAAGAGGGACTGAATAAGAAATGAGAGGACCAGAGAATTAATGAAGGAGGAACCATTACAGGATGGTATAGAGAAATCTAGACTTAGATGGTATGGACATGTAAAACGAATGGAGGAGAAGAGGATACCCAGGAGGATACACGAGACGAAGTGGGAAGGAAAGAGACCAAGAGGGAGACCGAGAGACAGGTGGCTGAAAGGGGTGGAAGAAAGCGTGAAGAAGAGAGGAGAAGACTGGACAAGGGTGGAGGCTGAGAGATGGTGGGAAGACAGAAGACGTTGGAGAGGCTTGTGTTCCAAACAGACCCGGCCAGTGGCTGGAAACTGTGCAAGATGATGATGACCTCATCACGTTTTCAGTCATGACCAGCAATAGGTTGCAATGCTGAGAGTGCTATCTTTTGACGCCCTTAAAGTTGCAATAGTGCTAAAAAGTAATCGTACAAAGAATGTAACTTATATAAGAAGCTTCTTCAGTAAATTTGTTTTCCATTGTCCGTCATGTTTTGACGGGTTTCATCTAGTATATATTATTTCAGTAGTATGCATCCCTCCTGCGGGGCTCACAAGCGACCGATCGTGACAAGAGAGCATTCAAATGAAAGAGAATAGACATTAGCAGTGACTTACTGCACTATAATTTCATAAATATCTATAATTTCTTTAAAAAAATACTTTAAAAAAATTTACGAAAAGTGCGATTTGCAATCACCGTTGATGTAGGAAAATACGCTCCATAATTGCTGTCCACGGGCACTGTGACGCCTGTTTCATGTCATGTTAACATTCTGAGGTCTTTCCTTTATCCTGAAATGTAAATAGTGTTCTATAATCATTTGGTTGAAATAAAAAAATAACCTTTCTCCTTAAGTGTCTCATTATAAGTTAAACCTATTGGGGAAAGTGTGGTTTATGAACATGCGAGATTTCTCGCACGGGTGAGCTAGTTTTTCTAATTATTGTAGAATAAGCCGCTAGTCATCTCTTTCTGTACAATAGGCACCTAAGTCACTTGGCAGGGTTGGTAGCTATGAGCATTCCATGTGCTTACTAGGCGCCTTTCAATTGTTTTGATAATGGCCATTGGCTGTCACTTTGTATCCAAACACATAATAACGACTTCCAGGATTCCAATGAAGTTTTTAAGGCCTCCTTGATGTCTCCAAACAAAATGACTGAGTTATACTTGGAGAATTTGGTCTGTGGTAGGTTGATAATTCCAGTTAAAACAATACAAAAGAATCCCATTCTAAAACTTCCTGCAGTCATCACAGGCATGTGCTCTCCGGATGAGTTTTCAGACCAATTAGAATGTTAATTCAGCTGCTAGTTTGTAGTCGTGATTTTTGATACTATTTGTTAATTCCTTGCTCGTGAGTTTTGAGACTCGTGAGTTTTGAGACGTAACCGGTACAAGTACCGTATCTTAGCAAAATCAACTCGCGAAATATCACGAAATCTGATTTATTGCGCAAATAATCACGAAATATACTCCACTTGGTACGAAAAATGCTAAACATTATCGAAAAAGCTCTCCAATAAACGTTTAAATGATTCTGAGAAATTGCCCGTCGTGGTTTCCTTCTTATTTGATTGATAGTGCAGCATATTCTCTACACAAACGTAGTTGGTAGCTTGCTGTGCTTCTATGCCCAAGATAGCGGGTTCAAACCCGGCCCAAGCCGACGGATTTTTTAAGAGGTTTAAAAAATCCCTCAGTATGCCTTCCTTCGGAGGGGAAGTAAAGCCGGCAGTCCCATGTTATAGATTTATGGCATGTTAAAGAACCTTCCACTAATTACACCTGTGTGAAGCTAAATTGGATAGGTTTAGAATGTAAACAACGCTCTTAGGTTTCTACGTTCGTTGCCAAGAGCCGACTGCGGTGGCGTCTAGTAGCTAAGTTCTGAACTTGGCCTAGTAGTCGTTGACGGTGGTGCTTGGAACTATTTGAAAAATTCTAAGTTGCAGTCTCTACTTAAATTTAAAAAAAACAGATCTCACACACTAATACAGTCATCACAATTAACACCGGTTATCAGACAGATTCTACACACGCCCAAAGTACACGGGGCTACATGACCGCGTTGTCGCAGCCCCTAAACTTAAGAACCAACCAACCATCTCTACACAAATGCCTACAAAGCCGGAAGTATGTGTATTCAGTTCCGCGATAACTAAGGCTATCGATGAAATTCGATATATGCTATCGATTACATCATATGGCGTTGTGGTCGCAGATACAGCAGTGCGTGTCTTAGAGTTATGTACTGTTACATGAAGATTATTGTGTACGTGTAGTATTCAAACTTCAATCGCATGATTAGGACACAAGAAGTAAAAACGAGATTTTAAAATTTCGCACACCTACCATCTTGTGGTTATGTAAACAATAAAAAAAATAGACGCCAGTGGATTAACGTTTGTATAAGGATTTACTGTACCAAGTGCCACTGCTCTCGGATGGTTAAATGTCGGGAAACGACCATGTGCATATTTATATTTCGCGTCGCCGCCATGTTGGATTTGTGATCACCAGGTTATTGAAAGTCAGATAGGTGAACTTATGTTCATAGCCCCTATGAACATTAAAATATTCAGTTTGAGTGCTGTAATAGATTCGTAGATATTGAGATCCATCTAAATATTTCGGATGGTCGCCATGTTGGATTTTTATATGTATAGGACGTAGAATCCTGTACCATTAAAGGAACATTTTTGCGTAGGTTCATCATTCAAACTTTCACTTCGATCACATCATTACGACACAAGAAATAAAAACTTAATATTAAAATTCGCACAGCCGCCGTCTTGAGGTTAAGTAAACAATTGAACTAAATTAGATACCAGTGCATTACAATGTGTATAAACATATCCTGTACCAAGTTTCATTGCGTTTGGATCATTAAATCGCGAGAAAGGTCTATTTAAAATTTTCAACTTCGCTTCACCGCCATATTCGTTTTATAGTTAACTGTTTTTTTTTAGTCTTATAGATGAACTTCCAGTAGTGCCCTTTATCTCTGTACAAAATTTTGGGGTGATACCGCTAATATTTTCAGAGATATAGAATGACATTGAAATATTTCGCACGTCCGCCATCTTGAGTTTGTGTAAACAATTGAACGAAGTTAGATGTCGGTGCATTACAATGTGTATAAACATACACTGTAACAATTTTTATTGCGTTTAGTTGGTTAAATCGCTGGAAAAGTATATTTAAAAGTCGCAAATTCGCTTGGCCGCCATGTTCGTTTTGTAATTACCAGGTTTTCAAAAGTCGCATAGGTGAACTTCTAGTAGTTCTCTTTATCACCGTGAAATATTCCAGGGTGATATCGGTAATAGTTTCGGAGATATTGAATGCTGGTGAAATATTTCGCACAGCCGCCATTTTGGATTGGTGAGATGTAACATAATTTGAAGGGCACGGTCGGGGTCGCCCGGAATAGTGCTATGAACTTACCGAGTTTCATTAAAATCGCTCCAACCGTTTATAAGTTATTGGGGGGACACACACCATCACACACGCACACACAGACACAGACACACGGACAAAAGGTGATCTCATAAGCTTTTTTTTTTTTTCATAAATGAAAATAGGCTAATAAGGTCCTTATAAGCATATTACAAGGCTGCTAAGTTGCATTCTGAGGTGCAATGAACCGTCAAGATATCATCAGGGCATCAATTTCATCCATAGCAAGGAAATTTTGCATTAATCAGAATAACATTCTGATTTTATATGAACAACAAAATTAAATAAAAAATAATCCCTCAACTACCTACACACCTAGCTATAGGCCTACCTCATTTGAATAATACGGTAACAATAATGGTATTGGGAACAGTACTATAACCATGTTACAAGATGATTCCGCTTAGTCATTTGTTTCTGTACAGCACCAACATAATAGACCAGGGGCGTATATATAGGGGAGGGCCCGAAATTTTTGTCACATATAATGTTTTTTTATGAATTAGGACATTAAAAACTAATATTCTTATCATGTACTATTGTTACTAATTGACTTATGACAACGTTGCAAAGCAAGGCGACGGTAGAGCGATGTCAACAGTGTGACAATCAGTTTGCTCTGATCTTATGTGAAACAATATAATCTCTTATTACTCTTCAGTGCCTTCGCTCTTATGTACTTACTAAGAACAGCAAAAAGTGCCCTTGAAGCGTGTGACAAAAGTTTTTTCCCTAGCTTATATACCCTTATCAAACTTTTGGCAAATTTCCCTCTCGCTGTAGCTACCGGTACTGCCGAACGGAGTTTGAGTTGGTTGAAAACATACTTAAGAAATTCTACTTCTGTGAACAGACTCAACGGTCTAGTATTGTCATCTATTCGCAGAGACATACATCTCACTGACGATGAAGTTATAGGCTAAACCGATTTGGTAATGCTTCAAGAAACCTTGACTTTATATTATAGTGTAAGTTGTAAATCAAAACAGTAACATTAATGCTTTCCATGTAAACACTATCAAGTGAGCAAGATGATTGCATTAATAAAAAGTAACATAAAATGGTCATAGTTGTTTTGACATTAACCAAACATAAAACATCACAACAAATTGGTTGAAAAAGTGATGCCAGATAGCCTTAAAACTCATCATTTTGACCAAATTATACAAAAGTGTCCCAGGGAGAGCCCCGGTCCCCTTATTCTTTGGAGCCTATACCATGCCCCCTAACCCCCGGTTTGGCACCCACCAAAATAAAACTCTATATATGCCCCTGCAATAGACACTAAAGTCACTTGATAGGGTTGGCAATCTTGAGCCTCCACGTGCTTACTAAGCGCCTCTCAATTATTGTTTTTCTCATGGCCAATGGCTGTCGCTTTGTAACCAAATATAAAACCAGATGTTCAGTAAAGAACATATAGCCTACTTTCTCCTAAATGAATGGGTATTGTTATAAATCTTTGTCCTTTTGAAGGAGTATAATTGAATGTTGGTTGTAGTAGCTTGTTGAAATACAACGTGCTATACGGATATTAAACATGAATATGAGGTGCCCTTTGCTAGTGCTACCTCTGTCAAAAATTTCATTCAATTCGGTTTCACCGTGTTTGAATTCATATGGGGAATTGATTTGCACACATACATGGCCGCTATCTGTTAAATATTGGGCTGAAGACCTTGTAGTTCAGTCAAAAGATGCTTCCCACAAAAAGGCATGTTGTTGCAAAAATTTAGTAGAGATCAAATGATTAGGTAGGTCGTAATTTGATTTAAGCTTTTAACATTTGTAGTTCGGTCAAAAGACGCTCGCAATATGGCTATATATTGTTGCAAAATTTGGTAGATATCGGATGATTAGGTTAGTAGTAATTTGATTGAAGCTTTGAACATTTGGGTGGCCGCCATTACGTTTCCGTGAAGATGGCAGCGATATAAAACATGACACTGAGGTGCCCATTGCTTGTTCTACCCCTGTACTAAATATCGTTCAATTCGGTTTCACCGTGTTCGAATTGATAGGGGGGGGGGGGGGACAGACATTCAGAGTACACACACACACACAGACTCACACACAGACAGACACACATTGTTTGGCCCTGTAGTGATCTCATAAGTCCACTTTCATTTTTTGCAAAAATCGAAAGTAGACTAATAACAATCTCCATGATTTCAATGAAGTTTTTTAAGGTCTAGTTACAACGATGTCTTCAGGGGAGACAAATGCTTTATCTGGTGAGCTTATGATACCAACATTGTTTATCATTTTATGAAGAGTCGACAGATGTGTGGAAAATTCTTCTTTCTGCTTCTCCTGTCAGAAATGTGGTCAATTGAGGGACGCCCGAGGACAGATGGTTGGTTGGTTCCTTAGTTTAGGGGCTGCGACAACGCGGTCATATAGCCCCGTGTACTTTGGGTATGTGTAGAATTTGTCTGATAACCGGTGTTAATTGTGATGGCTGTATTAGTGTGTGTTATCTGTGATTCAGGTAGAAGGACTCCAGACGATTAATTTTTTCAAGTAGTTCCAACTTTTTCCACCAAATGCTACCGTCCACGACACCTAGCTGCTGACGTGGCTACTAAATGCCATCGCAGTCAGCACCTGAAGGCGAACGTTGGAACTAATATAGCGTTATCAAACTAACCTACAAATTTTAGCTTCCACAAGTGTAGTTAGTGGAAGGTTCTTTTTCATGCCATAAATCTATGCCATGGGACCGCCGGCTTTACTTCCCCTCCGAAGGAAGGCATACTGAGGGATTTTTAACGTTCTTAAAAGATCCGACGACTTCAACCGGGTTTGAACCCACGATCTTGGGCATAGAAGCTCATCTTGCTACCAACTACGACACCGAAGGACAGCGCTGGTGAAAGTTAGGCACTCTACTCCAAGAATAGATTTAGAAAGTGATCCTCGGTCCAGGAAGTGGTTTAGATATGCATTAGAGGTGCCAGGGGCTTGCAACTAGTGGTGACCACGGGACCCCAGCTGAGTACACTGGCTCTTGTTATCTTCCGGCTTCCCCAGATTACTAGATGCAGCAGGTTGTTCATTCAGTGGCTCGATGATAACATGTGCCTTTATTTTGGCTGCATATTAAAGTGGCGTGTGGATTTGTAATGTATGTTGTTGATGTTGCTTATTTTAGGGGCTGTGACATCGTGGTCATATAGCCCCGTGCATTTGGGTGTGTGTATGGCTGTACTAGAGTGTGTATTTGTAAATTGGTGATATCATTGGGAAGGAGGCGGCCGTGGCCTTAAGTTAGGAACCATCTCATCATTTGCCAGGCGTAGAAGAGAGAGGGGGGGGGACTACGTTAAACCACATCCAGAATGGCGGAGTGTACCCCGTTCCAGCCCTCAGACCAGAATTAAAATGTCTTGGCAGAGCCGGGAACGGAACCCACACCTCCGGGGCGTCAGTCGCTTGAAATTGATGAAAGGATTTGCCTGAAGTGAATGTGGGGAAACCACGGAAGAACACCTGTGAAACATCTGAGGTAGCAATCGAACTCACCTCTTCCAACCCTCATATCAGAATATTCTTTGTTTTTACAGACCTCTGGGTCCAGAGTTCAATAAGAGATCACAGAAGGCAGCAAAGTGGTTCACTACACCCCCAAGGGCCTGCAGCTGGTGACCCTAGGGATTCCTGAGCTGAGTCTTCTTTTCTTTTCTTAATTGTCTTACGTACGAACCCTCTCATTCCTATCTGCCTTTCATAGCCCTACTTCCTTTCGCATTCTTTGAGGGCAATTCTTTTCTCTGTTACTTGCTTTTTCTGTATCTTTTGTGTTAAGGGGCGAAACTAAGAGGTCATCTGCCCCCATTTCTTCTTTTAGTCTGATAGTTAACTCATTTTTTGAGTTTGGAACGTCGTGGGCATCAGCTCTGTGCACTCGTGTGTGTGGTCAAACCAACAGTGTTGTTGTTGTTGTTTCAGTTAGCTCGTTTGTTATTGTTGTTTTAAGGGGCGGAACTACGAGGTCATCTGCCCTTATTGTTACTTAATTTGAGTGGTTTGGATATCGTGGTCATTCAGCCCTGTGTACTTGGCTGTGTGTATAATTTAACTGATAACCTAGCGGCTTCGGTGGCGTAGTTGGTAGCATGCTGAACTGCTGTGCCCAAGATCGCGGTTCAAATCTGGCCGAAGTCGTCGGATTTTTTAAGAGCGTTAAAATCCTTCAGTATGCCTTCCTTCGGAGGGGAAGTAAAGCCGGCTGTCCCATGTCATAGATTTATGGCATGTAAGAGATCCTTCCACTAACTAAACTTGTGTGAAGCTAAATTTCTAGGTTAGATTTCGTTGGAACGCTCTTTCAAAGATCCAACGTTCACCACTAGGTATCAGTGATATCTGGTAGTGAATGTTGGAACTACTTGAAATTGAACGGAACTTGTAGCTCACCCTATGGGTGTCCGCATGAAGCATCTACAACCTCTGGCGTGCTGAACATGTCCTCGGACACTTCCGGTACTAAAAGCCATACGATAAATTAATAAATAAATAAATAAGTTATTGTAGTTTTAAGGGGTGGAACTACGAGGTCATCTGCCCCTATTGTTATTTCATTTGAGGGGTTTTGACATCATGGGCATTCAGCCCGGTGTACTTGGCTGTGTGTATAATTCAACTGATAACCTGTGTTATTGTGGTAGCGTTTTGTTTGTTTGTTTGTTTGTTTGTTTGTGTGTGTGTGTGTGTGTGTATGTAATTCAGGTAAGGATTTGGGAAGAAGGCGGCCGTGGATTTTAGTTAGAAACCATCCTGTCTTTTTCCTGGAGTAGAAGTGGGAAACCACGGAAAACCATTTCTAAGTTGAGTGAGGTGGGAATCGAGGCGAGAGCCGCTACAACACTAGGTGCCGCCCCCCTTTCGCGTTCGACTCTCTGTCTCCTTATTACATGACATCTTAGGTAAGAAACAGATGCTATCTACAGAACCAAGAGTGTTGTCATGGTTACAGCCGGACAGCGACTTGGTCTCACCGCGTGAATCTCAACAATCTACTACCTTACTTGGGTCCTCATTGATCAGAAGATGATGAAGATGATAACCCGAATTATCGTTATGATTATATCCAAGCCTGTGATCATCATCATCATATATATTATTTCAGTAGTATAGATCCCTCCTGCGGCGCTCACAAGCGACCGATCGTGACTAATGAGCATTCAAATGAAAGAGAATACACATTACCAGTGACGAATTGCACTCTAATTTCATAAATATATATAATTTATTTAAAAAAATACTTTAAAAAAATGTACGAAGTGTGCGATTTTCCGATACTGTTGCTGTAGGAAATACGCTCCATAATTGCTGTCCACTTCACATTTTGGCCGCTGTGACGCCTGTTTCATGTCATTTTAAAATGTTGAGGGAAAGTGTGGTTTATAAACATGCGAGCTTTCTCGCATGGATCTTCGTGTACGTCATGCACACACTGGTTCTTGAATTATTATAAGATGTAATCGCCAGCGAATAGGATTAAGAGAAGGGAAAAAACACCCACCTCGAAATCGATAAAATTCTCAAAAATGAATCCCTTATACCACATGTCGAAAATATTATTCCAAAGAAGAAGAAAATATCTTATTAGCAAGGGTATTGCAGTGTCTAAGAACTGGACACTTGTCCATTGCAATGCATCCCTCTGAAAGTAAGTAGAAACCACGGCACGTACCAAGAGTGGTTGTTCTTGGTGGATAATAATAATGTTATTGGTTTTACGTCCCTTTTAACAACTGCGGCTTTTAGAGACGCCGGGGTGCCGGAATATTGCCCCAAAGGGGATCTTTAACGTGCCAGTAAATCTACGGACACGGCTCCCTCGCATTTGCGCACCCTCAAATGCCAGCTGACTGCGCCAGGATACGAACCTGCAACCTCGGGCCCAGCAAGCGAGAACGTTACCCCTGAGCCACTCAGCCAGCGTTCTTGGTTGAGTCTTCGGTCTTTTGACTGATTTGATGCAGCCCTTCATGCCTCTCTGTCCTGAACTACTACACTTTACATCCGAGGCAATCTGTTTAACATATATTCTAACCATGGTCTGCCCCTACAGTTCTTGTCCTAGACTCTTCCTTCCGTAACTAAGTTTGCTATTCCTGGGTGTCTTGATACATGTCCTACCAACCTATCTCTCCTTAGCAGCCGCCAGAAACATCTCTCCTGTCCCACTCGTCTAAATACCTCTTCATTTGTAACCTTATCTACCCATCTGAGATTCATCTTTCTTCTGTAACACCACATTTCAAACGCTTCAATTCTCCTCTTTTCTGCTGCACCAACAGTCCAAGTTTCACTTCCATAGAGCGCCACACTCCAGACAAAGGCATTCAAAAAAAAACTTCCTAATACCTAAATCTATATTTGATGTCAACAGATTTCTTTTCTGTACAAATGCTTTCCTTGACTGAGCCAACCTACTTTTTATAACCTCTTTGCTTCGTCCATCACTGGTTATTTTGCTTGGTAATTGGCAGAAGTCTCCTACTTCCTTTAGCTAATTTATTTATTATTATCATTATATCATTTTTTGCCCTTAAGTATCTCATGATGACACAATGTTTACTTCTCCCCCCTCTTCCCAAAATCTCCTCATTTTTGGCTGTGCTCCTGTTTCTGTTGTTCTGTCCTCAATGTTCTTGTCTTCATCTTTTCATTTGCTATAAATTTTGTATTCTTAATTTAGTTTCTGAATTCTCCTCTGTCTCCAATCATTTGCCTGTCGATCCCCACCTGCCTTAAGTCTTCCTCTATTTCATGATACCAATTAGTTTTCCTGCTTGAACTGTTTACTACATCAACGATCTTCTTTGTAAGTCTATTGCCGTTGTTCATTCTCTGTATTTATGTATTTATTTATGTAATGGTGCATGAGCGATGAACATGCAATAAAATTTACTCATCATCATCATCATCATCATTTCCCCTCTTCCAGCTGACAGTGGGTGGGGGCAAATATGGTTCCTCTCCACTGTGTTCTGTCGTTCCACCATTCCTCTTCCGACACAGTGTTCCAATCCAGGTTCCGTTTTCTAATACTATTCTCCACCGAGTCCATCCAACGCATTCTTGGTCTTCTTCGTCCTCTCTTCCCTGTCATCCGTCGTTCCTGTGCTCGTCTTGGTAGCCTTACTTCATTCATCCGTTTGACATGTCCAAACCATCTCAATCTGTTTTGCTCCAGTTTGTCATTTAGTTTCTGTACTCCCGGTTCTTTCCGTATATCTTCATTTCTCACTCTGTCTCTCCTCGTTTTCTGGACCATACTTCTCAGGAATCTCATCTCAGCTGCTTGTACTCTGCTCTCATCCCTCTTAGTCATTGTCCAAGTTACTGCTGCATATGTCATTATAGGGACATAATATGCTTTGTACATAACTTATTTAGCCTTAAATGGTATATCCTTGTTCCATGTATTTATGTATTTATTTTTGTATTATATATAGCCTATTTGTATTTATGTATGTATTTATGTATTTATTTGAGTGTGATGCAGACCCCATTTAGCGGTGTCGGCGCTGGTAATCGAACCTCGGATCTTCGACAGCAAGGAGCCTGTCACTTGTGAAACATTGATGGATGAGAGTTCCTAGAACTGGAAGGGTAGTATTTATCAAACAGAATATTATGTTCAAATATCGAACACGAGGTCGTCTTTGAGTATAAGCAAGTAGCAAGGTAAGATTACAAGGTTGTAGCGGGAACAATCAACTTAATAATGTTGCTGCTGTTGAGTCATTGCTTGTGTGTGGAATCTGTCTGATAGCCTGTGTTAATGTGGTGGTTGTACTAGAGGAGGCCTATGTACTGTAGATACTCCAACATGCACAGTTCCCCTCCCCCTTGTCTAAGCCCCCTGCATTTAGATACTCCAACATGTCACAAGGGTGTGAATATATTGCGTTATGTTATTTATGTTCGACGATGTCGAAATGTAAATATTATATGTCAGAAAACTGTATCATTATGAGGGTCATTATTACACTATTCTTCATTATGAAACAGTATATCCCACCAATCAGAGCTCAAGAAACAGTTGTGTGACCAATGAGGTGAGGATAGCATCGCACCTGACCTAACTTTCACGGCCTCCTATTTTAAATTTCACTGCGTGGCTTTTAGTATCATAGTGGGGTATTCTCTGCGTCCCATGCGCTATGCTCAGTACACAAAACTGGCGAAATCTCTACAGATATTTATGAATATTTATGTTCGAACATAAAATAATTATAATTATTGTCGAACATAAACAGTCGTATGCAAATCGCCTATAAAGGTAATTAAGACACTCGTATGGAAATTATTTAACTCGCTTCGCTCGTTTTATAAACATGCTCGTGTCTTAATTATTGCCATTATAGGCTCGTTGCGTATGCGCGCCGGCCTCTCACCGCTGGGTCCGTGGTTCATATCCCGGTCACTCCATGTGAGATTTGTGCTGGACAAAGCGGAAGCAGACAGGTTTTTCTCCGGGTCCTCCGGTTTTCCCTGTCACAAATTTCATTACAGCAACACTCTCTACTATCATTTCATTTCATCTGTCATTCATATAATCATTGCCCGGGGGGAGTGCGACAGGCTTCGGCAGCCGGTACAGTTCATATCCTCGCAGCTAGATGGGGGCTTCAAACAATCCATTCCCTGACCCGGTCGGTCGACTGGAAGCAGGCTGTGGATTTTCATTTTTCATAGGCTCGTTGCATAATGTACTATAGTTATTCTTGTTTTAAGGGGCGGAACTACGAGGCCATATTGCGCACGGTAATAGTTAAACACTCCATTCTCTCCACATGAATGAGATAACTCGCTCGCCGTGACATGGCGCAGGAACGTGCTGAGGAACGTAAACACTGTGCTTGTTTGTGAGTTTTGCTTTACGCGAGCAGCGCCGACAAGGTCGCTACCAGGTAAACAACTCAACTGTTCACGTGCGTCATTCACTGAATAGTGATTCAGCTTCACTTTCGTCAAGCTCTACGAAATTAAAAAATTAATTCAATGTTGTAAATATTATTATTTTTTAGTCAATTTTACCCTCCAGGTTGGTGGTTCCCACGGACTCAGCGAGGGAACTCACCACTACCGCCTCTACGGGAAGTGTCCTAGAGCTGGGAACATTTGATTGGATTGGATACAACTGGGGAGGTGTGATCAGCACTTCGCCTAGGCGGCCTCACCTTCAAAGCAAACAGTGACCTCGTGAGGGAAGGGAAGATTGGGATGGATAGGCAAGGAAGAGGAAAGGAGGCAGCCGTGGCCTTACTGGAGCTACCATCCCGGCATTTGCCCGAAGACGAACTCGGAAACTACGGAAAACCACTTCGAGAATGGATGAGGTGGGAATCGAACTCCCTCTACTCATTTGGGTCACCCGAGCCTGAGTAGACCCCGTTCCAGTCCTCATAACACTTTTCAAAAAAATTTCGTGGCAGAGCCGGGAATCGAACCCAGGACCTTCGGGGCGGCAGATAACCACGCTGACCGCTACGCTACGGAGGCGACTGTGAATATTTTAAGTTGTATTTTGTGGTTAATTCGCATTACGGGCTTGGGACATCAGGGTCATCAGTCCCATATAGTTGGGTGTTTCTGTGGTAACTATACTTACTAGGGTTCGTAGGTGCCCTGAGACTTGAATCAAAAACAACAACCATTTCTTATACAAGGTGTCGAAAAAATTATCCAGAACAAGAAAAAAATGTCGAATTTGCATGGGCATTACAGTGCCTATCTGAGATCTAAACGCTAGTCTGCTCTTCAAAGGAATAAGACACCAACATAACAGAAACAAAATCCCTTTCGGAACGCCGGAATGCGAAGCGATTTCAATGAAACTCGGTAAGGTCATAGTACTATTTTGACCGGCCGCGACCGTGCCCTTCAAATATCAAATTGATATTAAAATGAGATGTGCAACGTTATATTTCAAGTAGATCTACATTGTTTAGCTTCTTTAAATTAGAGTATTAAAATAGAAATTATAGTTTTATGTAATTTAAAGTCGATATGAGATGTCTGCTATCAAAACAAGATACATCACTATTTTTGTTATTTTGAGATTACGGCTGATTTAACAAGTCCTTAATGGCCTCTTTACATGTGGGAAGAGAATGGTTTTCAAAACAGGACACATCATGTTGTTTATAAATGCTGAAGTAGTCGGTTGGTTTCCAAATAAGACAAGTAGATGAATGAGTATCAAAACAAAACACATCTCGGCACCCAGTAACGGATCCAGATCTTGCGGGGCCCTGGGCGATATGATAAAATGGGGCCCACAACAATAGGAAATGTAAAAAAAATGGAAAATAGTTTTCTAATAATAATAAAATAAAGAATAGTTGCAATATTTTGAACACACTACAGTACATTTTTTTAAATAATATAAATAAAACTTTTAAGTCCCCTTGAAGAAGATTAAGTAAACTATGAAATATTAAAATATTAAGTAAAAATTCAGACTTTCACGACTGGCGTTGAAATAGGAATCTCTGTTTCGCGGGCTTATAGGCCGTGTTCGACAAAATGTCCTTAGAACACGAAACAGAGATTCCTATTAAAATATTACTTTGCGACTTTTTCCCCCGGCTGAAGTCTTCTATCATTTCACTGAAATCTAAACTTGTTAAACGGTCACGGGAGATCATAGCTGCACTGAAAAAAGAATATGAATTATAAATTAGTTTGAAAAGTTTGAAAAGTATAATTAATCAATTAAATTTAAAACAATCCCTGGCGCGGGGCCCTGGTCGGTCGCCCTCCTCGCCCTCCCCTAGATCCGCCCCTGCTCGGCAGGGTCTATTGCGCATCGATCAGCGCATCAGCTAAAAGGGCGCTCTCTGTGTGCTGTTTATGCAATTGTTTCGTGTTCTGTTAGTGCCGGTGTGTTTACATTTGTATTGGTGTGTTAAATCGACTCTATACCTGTTGTGAAGAGTCATTATTTTATTTTCAAAATAAGAAACATCCGATTACTGAGTTGCAAAACAAGATAATCAGCAAGTTCTAAAACAAAATAAGACACATCAAATATTAAAACGCTTATAAAAAGGAAAATAAATCAGCATGGGAAATATTTGTCTATATCACTTACAACTTTCAAAAAGAGGCATATTTATTTGCCAATAAACAAAGGACTTATTCAGTTTTTTGAGTCTCCTGCAAAATTGTGTTAAGTGATGTGTCTCGTATACAATTCCATATTTATATAAATCTAGCTGAAGTACCCGTGCTTCGCTGCGGATCATAAATAAATTAAAATGTGAAGGTGACAGTTAAAACAGGGGATAGGCGAGGTGCTGCTCGGAGGGAGAGTAAGGATGGAACATTTTGTCCAACTACACCGCTCGGCGTTGACCGTGTTTTATAGCACAAATTTAGGTTTTACTCCTTAACCGTTGGAGATACTCGAAAAGAGATAAGGACATTTCGGATAGAAAATTAAATTTTAAACCCATATAGGCTATGCCATCAAAAGTTTTCTATTTCTTAGCGTTCTCTCTTTATTTGAAATGGAAATATGAACGTTTGAAGCCAAAGGGTGTAGTGACGTCACTAAAATGGTCACCATCTTTAAATAGTATAGAAATCAAAAGCAGCCTATATGTTAACCAGGTAAATCAGCTACTTCCATGTAACGTTTTATGTAAATCGGACCAGTGGTTCTTGCGTGATTGAGTAATACACAGACACACACCATCTCATTTTCATATATTAGTATAGATAACTAATTTATGTACACATTTCATTGATTATATTAGTGCATATAAATTCGTTCCCCGGTGATCATTATTATTAGTAATGGGGTAATTCAAGATTACAGGTTTCGATCGTCAAGCGGTCAACATCTTCAGATCAACATTGTTCTATAGTGAGGGGTAGATAGTGAACAAGCACCAGAAGTTCAGAATTGAGCCTCATGACGTCACATCCCAACTTTAGCACGTGAGCCTCGTGACCCTTATCAGACACAATGAGCTCTTTCCTCAGTCACAGTGGATTAGCTATCTTAGCTGGATTAGAACCAACTCAGGCCCGACAAGAGGGAGGGGCAAACGGGGCTGTAACCCTGGACCCGGTCATACAGAGGGGCCGCAAAATTAGAAAACCCCAGAGTAAACAAATTTACTCAATTTTACGTATTTGCCAACAAATTTGACATTTTATTATATTCAATATATCTGAATCAATTGAATATGCTACCAAATATTATATGATGATGATGATAATTGTTGTTTTAAGGGGCCTAACATCTAGGTTATCGGCCCATAACGGTTTGGGTGATCGTGAAGATGATAATGAATTGTAAACTTTAACTAAAACTAACAACTAACTTATATACTAGAAGAAGAAATGGAAAACAATAGGAGCATACGGCAAATAAAGGACAGGAGGAAACGAAATGCCCTCAGCCCTCGAAGAATGAGGATTAAGGGATTTGGAAGGAAGGAGAGCCATGAAAGGCAGATAGGAAAGTGAAAGAGGAGAGGGTCCGTCCCAGAGGCAATGGAAAAAGGGGGGGAAACCGGACCCAGCTCAGAAATCCCTCGGGGTCACCAACTCCCAAACTCATCAGCCGTGAGCCCCTGAGGGTGTAGCACTATCGAGGGTGCACCAGAAGTGGTGGGGCTACACACACCCTGCCTCCTTAACCCTTTATAGGGCAAAAGACTGGGGGTATAAAATATTTCATATTTTTTGCACATTTGTAGTTGGGGGTGATAGATGAGTAGGAATATGTAACAATTTTATGGGTGTGGATTCTATTTTATGAAATATGGGGTGGGAAATTATTATCCCACTGTCCACACCCGACAGTATGTTTTCTTAAATGAGCAATGGGGTAATAATTTCCCACCTCCAAATTATTATGATACTGTGTTTATCACTCAATAATGAGGTTTATTTAACAGGATATAATATATAAAAACACCCATCACGCTCTATAATTTTAAAAAAATCGTAACTCCCACGCAACACAAGGTCAGTGACCTATATCATCTTTGCCGAAAACTTCACAAAAAATATAAAAGTGATTTTGGAACGTTAAAAGTTAGTATATTCGAATGTAATTCAATAATTTCCAAATAGTATTTACCAAAAACACAGAAAATTAATTTTAAGAATCTTCGATTCTATGGCAATCTCCCTGAGCAGGATAATTATTTCCATTCTAGCTGAAATATATTTACTCAAGTGACCAAAACCATTATTAACATTGTATTTCACTTATATACCAACGTTTACAAATCTCTTATGGGGAGCGTGATGGCGTAGTGGCTTAGCTGCTCGTCTTTCACCCGGACGGCCGGGGATCGAATCCCGGTGACAGCTGGGCGAAATTTTCACCTGAAAAATCACGTGGCGTCAGGAAGGGCATCCGGTCTTAAATCCCCGGCCAAAACCAAAAATGAGCCGGGTTGGCTCCGGCGACCCCAATTAATTGGGATAAGCCATAGAGAATGATGATGATGTTTACAAATCTCTTATCTTCAATGAAAACACCTTCTTCTGTAAAACAATGCATTTGTTTCACTCAACACAACCGAACTGGCGAGCATGTGCACTGTGGAGACCACTGGGATATATGCTTCCCACCTTTGGTTTCTGATGACAGTATACATCAAATTAATGGGTTTTCAATATTTCTCTGCATCTAGCTTGTGGATGCATGTTGAACTGCTTGAAATGAAAGGGGTGGGAAGATTCTCCCCCTAACACCTTTCTATAAATACATGGAGGGAAGATAGTATCCCAAGGACCTATAAAGGGTTGGGCCTTGAGCAGAAGGCAGGAGATATCATGAAAAGAAAAAAAAGGCTGACCCCTCGAAGAATGAGGGTATCAGGAAAGATGAGACAAGGGCCAATTAATGCGGGAAATTGAAAGACTCCCTAGGTCTGGGATACCCTAATACCGTCTGAGTCGGAAAAGAAAAAGAGTTGACCAAGGGAGGTCAATAGGAAAGTTGACAGAAAGGAGCCCGGCACAAGTAAGTGGAAGTAATGAACTCTGCTGGGGCCCCGTGGTCGCCATCCCACGTCCCACTAGATGTGAGCCCCTGGGGTGATAAAATATTATAATGAGCACATGTAAATAACCCGTATCTTCATATATTCGCGGCCAGAGAAATAATAAAGTTTCTAAATAACATTTCAACTCAATGAATGATCAGCAACAGGCTTACCAAGAAGATCTCCTCCTAGGTTAAAAGCTACAACACTGGAAGCCTATGGCTTAATGAAGTGCTAAAGGACTTGGATTCGGCTGGAATTGCTGACCTTGATGTAGAAGATCGTTCTAAATTTTGTGCTATGGTCGAGTCTGGGACCCCACCACCTAAATGTCGGAAGCACCTTTCGCATGAGAGAAAGAAGAAATTATCAGCAGGGCTCAAGAGATATTGGGAATAGAAAAGAGCATCGAAGAAGAACTAGTCATAAGCGCTCCGTAGTGGGCTTAAATCAATAATAATAATAATAATAATTTCAACTCGACATAATAGCCACTAAGCTACATTTATTGACCGTCGAAAAACTGAATTTTAGTAAATAAAATTGTGAAAGGTAATTAACTTGTTCTTGTGATGAGTGAGAGTAAAATTTTTGGTCAGATCTAATAGAAACGACATTGCAAATTTTTAAATTCATTTTGATTGCTGTAATAGATTCGTAGATATTGAGAACCGACTAAATATTTTGGATGCTCGCCATGTTGGATTGTTATATGTATAGGCCATAGAGTCATGTACCATTAAAGGAAGATTATTTCGTAGGTTCATTATTCAACCTTTCACTTCGATCGCATGATTTGGACACAAGAAATAAAAACGCCATCTTGAGGTTATGTAAACAATTGAACTAAATTAGATACCAGTGCATTACAATGTGTATAGGCTAAACATTTGCTGTACCAAGTTTCATTGCGTTTGGATCATTAAATCGCGAGAAAAGTCTATTTAAAACCTTCAACTTCGCCTGGCCGCCATGTTTGTTTTGTAGTTAACCGGTTTTTGAAAGTCTCATAGATGAACTTCCAGTAGTGCCCTTTATCTCCGTACAAAATTTCAGGGTGATACCGGTAATAGTTTCAGAGATATAGAATGCCGGTGAAATATTTCGCACAGCCGCCATCTTGGGGTTATGTAAACAATTGAAAGAAGTTAGATGTCTGTGATCTGACTCGAACTCGAACCCTTCAATTCCCCACGCCAACGCGCCAGCGACTACTCCGCGGGGACGGGCCGTGAACGTGTGTGTGAATAAGACTACCAAAGTTTGAGGATTGATTTTAAACGTTCAATTTTGAACGCACTAAGGCCCATTGGCAAAAACGCTCGAACAGGGGGAAAATATTTTTTTATGAAGAGCAAAACCTCCAAATTTGAACGTTTTTCTAGTAAACCACATGGCGACCTCTCCTTGTTAGTAAGTTTTGGAAAATGCCTACAATGACGTTCATGGTTCGCCCAGCACCTGCATACTGTACAGGGTGTGGGCCGGAAGGAAGTATCTGGGGAAATCGACGGGCAATATTCTTATCTGCTAACGACAGCGTGCTCGTCACATCGCACTTCCACGAAGCGCAAGTCCGATTGTTCCTAGAACGCATTTTCCAGAAGAAAAAAACCTGTGAGAAGTTTCTCAGAACAGCTCTCCATTTGATCACATACAGGACGAAGTGATCCGATAAGGATTAAGTAAACCTTGGCCGACACGCCAGAGGATTTGAATGAGGTTTTGAATGGTATGGACTCAGTCTTGAGGAAAGAATTCATGATGAAAATTGAAATGTGGTAAAACAAAAATATTGGAATGGAGCCGAAATAAATCAGAAACCTCTATGGACATCAACTTGGCAGGTGATAAACTAAAGGAAGTAGGAGACTTCTGTTACTTAGGAAGCAAAATAACTAGTGATGGACGATAAAAAGAGGATACAAAAAGTAGGTTAGCTCAGGCAAGGAAAGTATTTCTACAGAAAAGGAATCTGTTGACATCGAATATAGATTTAGGTATTAGGAAGTCATTTTTGAAGGCCATTGTCTAGAGCGTGGTGCTCTATGGAAGTGTAACTTGGACTATTGGTGCAGCAGAAAAGAGGAGAATTGAAGCATTTGAAATGTGGTGTTACAGAAGAATGATGAAGATCAGATGGGTAGATAGGGTTACAAACGAGGAGGTATTAAGACTAGTGGGAGAGGAGAGATGTTTCTTCCGACTGCTACTGAAGAGAAGAGATAGGCCTACTAAGACACCCAGGAATAGCAAGCTTAGTTATGGAAGGAAGGGTCGAGGACAAGAACTGTAGGGGTAGATCAAGGTTAGAACATGTTAAACAGATTGCCTCGGATGGATGGTGTGGTAGCTATGTAGCTCAGGACAGGGAGGCCTGGAGAGCTGCATCAAACCAGTCAAAAGACTGAAGACTCAAACAACAACATTGAGGAAAAACTAAAACCTGCCAGGCAGGAGACTGGTTGGAAGACCAAGATAAAGTTGGATGAACCAACTGAAGAAGAAATGGGAACATGTCTTGGAGAATGAAATCTTTTGGGCCAGGCAAGGTTGGAATATGGTCCTATACAACCCGGCACGATGGTAGGGCAAAGAGATAAGATGATGATGAATTGGCCAATTTAATAGATCCGACTGTGTAACTCAAGTCCACTTACAAATACTTTTATTTTTGCGAATGGCTTTTAGTGCCGGGAGTGTCTGAGGACATGTTCGGCTCGCCAGTTTTGTAGCTGCTTCGAGACGGACACCCAATGGGTGAGCTACAAGTACCGTTGGGGAGGAAGGTTTGGATGTAAGGACGAGGAGTTGGATTGGTAGCGGCTGTGGCCTATAGTTAGGGACCAACCCCGGCATTTGCCTGGAAGGAAGATGGGAAACCACAGAAGACCATCTTCAAGGTTGCCGGCGGGGGAATTCGAACCTCCTCGCCTCCCGGATGTGAGCGACTGCCAACAGTCATGCCGTAACGACCACGGCTAACTCACCCGGTTTACAAATGCTACTCGACTAGGACAAAGGCCCTGGGACTCTCCCATGTATGTCTTATCAGTAGAATGATGTCTATAGCAGATCTTTGCGTGTTCATGTGGTGACAATGAAATGTCTATTACGGTGAGATTTTACAGCCCGAGTGTGTTCATATCATGATAGAACACTCAGTCGCTGTTATATGTGAGCCATAGTCTAGTTAGTTAGTTAGTTATAGTTGTTTTAAGGGACAGAACTACGAGGTCATCTGCCCCTCTTAACACAGGTTAAAGTATACAAATTTGGAATGGAATTTAAAATTTAGAGGTGGACACCTAAATTTGAAAAGACTGAAAATTAATCAAACAAAAAATTAAATAAAACTAATACATGTAATATAAATAAAAAATACGGAAAAACACAAAAAACTCTCCATTAAAAACGAACAAGTCGTTGAGTCAATGTACACTAGAAATTTTAGATTGCTGGCCCTAACCCACTCTCACTTATAAAGCGGATGACGAGATCAGCAGCCACCGCGTCATTGGCTAATATAAGTATGAGTGTCATCTGCAAACCAAGGTTTCTTCGTAAGTCAGCAAGATCCACACACTCGGTGAAAATGTGGGCCACGGTGAAAACGGATCCACAGGTACAAAGTGAGGGGGGTCTTCCCTTCTCACTAGCTACGAGTAGGTGGATCTTGTATGACCTATCCTTAGGCTACACAAAATGACGGACGCCCTCCGTGACCGGAAAGAGCTCCGCCAAACGTGAGTAGTTCCCTTGATCGCTCTCAGTTTTCTGGGCATTGGGTCAGCTAGCCACTGACTCTCCCAAAATGCCAGTACTTGTCGGCGTAACTGAGAGCGAATATCTCTAGCGGGTACCTCCATTGGTTGAGGTGGTAGTGATACCGCCTCTTTTGGAGCTTGATGCGCTAACTCATTTCCCGCAATTGACATGACGCTAAGAAGCCACAGAAAGGTGATTCGAGTGTCAGCGCGGCACAACCTGGCTAGTAGGCCGTAACAAACGATCTATCACTCTTCTCACATCTAGTGGGACGTGGGTTGGCGACCACGGTGCCCCAGCTGAGTCCGGCATTGCTTCCACTTACTTGTGCCGGGCTCCTCTCAGTCTTCTTTCCTGTCGACCTCAAATGGTCAACTCTTGCTCTCTTCCGACCCCGACGGTATTAGGGTGTCCAAGGCCTAGGGAGTCTCTTCCTTTTCCGCCTTAATTGGCCCTTGTCTCATCTTTCCTGATACCCTCCTTCTGCGAGGGGTCAGCCTTTTTTCTTTTTCATGGAATCTCCTGCCTTCTTCTCAAGACCCTCAAGGAGGCCGGGTGTATGTAGCCCCACCACTTCTGGTCCACCCTAGATATTGCTACACCCTCAGGGGCTCACGGCTGGTGAGTTCGGGAGTTGGTGACTCCAAAGGATTCCAGAGCTGGTTCCGGTTTTCCCCCTTTTATCCGATACCTCTGGGACGGACCCTCTCCTCTTTTACTTTCCTATCTGCCTTTCATGGCTCTCCTTCCTTCCAAGTCCCTCAATCCACATTCTTCGAGGGTTGAGGGCATTCCTTTTCCTCCTGTCCTTTTTCTTTTGCCTTATTCTCCTTTTGATTTCTATTTCTTCTTCTAGTATGTAAATTAGTAGTTAGTTTTAGTTACAGTTTACATTTCATTTTCATCTTCACGATCACCCAAACCATTAGGAGCCGATAACCTAGATGTTAGGCCCCTTAAAACAACAATTATCATCATCATCATCATCATCATCAACTCTTGAGTAGGAGTTGAATTTCTGACCACAGACAACGGAACAACTCCAGATGCCGTGTGCATCACCAGCTCAGTAGTGACGACAGTGGCACAGGAAGTATGAATTGCTAAATGGATTGATCATAACTGGGGCGAGACAACTCTCCCATGCTGAGATCACACAGCTCTGGCAGGAGCTATCTTGTTTAAACGCACTTTACTGTATTACCGGTAACTATCACATAATATTTCCGGTGACTTTTAGAGAAATGCAAGATTTTTCCCGTACTATTGAGACGATTTGGAAGATTTTGGTACATGATGGTGATAATTGTTGATTTAATGGGCCTAACTACGGCCCCTAATGGATTGGGTGATCATGATAAATGAAAATGGACCTAGAGCTCAGCAACTCTAACTGAAACCCCGGAAAAAATGCGAACTAAAAGTACTTCCCCCCTGCCCGCTATGACCTACTCAAGCAAGACCAATATCTGTGCAGAGGGGTGTAGTCCATCGCTGACCGAGAGCCAATAGATGAGTTGACAAGCCAGCGTTGCCAAAGACGGGCTGCATGTCAGTTCACATCCAATCGTCACGGAAGACGTTTCCGTAAAGCCAACATTGATACGTTCGCTCCGCGCTTCGCTTTGCCACACAGTGAACGGCCTGGCAACACCGAGCTTGACGCCCGTATCACCAACCCCAAATATGCATCGCTGCCAGCTGTATTATATTGTTGTACGCACTGCATTGAGTGAGATTGTCGAAGACCTCGTTTCTAGAGTGTATTAATAAATATTTAGTGTAAAGTTATGGCAAGTGGTAAGAACAAAGTTGTTCATAGTGAAGCGAGAGAGGTCGTAAACAATGTAATTGCGTTCTGTGATTTAGAGAAGGCAGCAAATTCATTTAGCTTACCGGTCAGTCAGGCAACAAAACGAGCTGCAGCAGCAACAGGGAAATCTGAGTCATTTATTAAGAAAATCAGAAAGGAGAAGACATTGACCGACATAAATGAGAAGTTATCCACTCCCGGTAAAAACAGAGTGGTGAATAAGAAGATTATACTAGATGACATGGATAAGTGCATCATTAGGCGGAAAATTCAAGAGTATTACGTAGTGAAGAAGGAGATACCAACAGTAGGAAAATTACGATCTGTTCTCCACGATGAGATAGATTACAAGGGGAGTCGCGAACATCTGAGACAAGTGCTTCATTCGATAGGTTTCAAATTCAAGAAGTGTCAGAATAAAAGGAAAATATTAAAGGAAAAAGGTGATATTGTGTTTAAGAGATCAGTGTACCTGAGAATCTTACAAGAGAATGACGAGCTAGGTGACAAGAAAAGACCTGTTATATTCTTGGACGAAACTTATATCCATCCATCATACACGGTAAAGAAGTGTTGGCAGGACGAAGCAACTGAAGGTGTCCTGACTTCAGACAGTGCAGGCCAGAGGTGGATCATAATTCACGCGGGCAGTGAAAACGGGTTTGTACCAGGCGGACTGTGCATGTTCAAATCTAAAACTAAATCTGGTGATTACCACGATGAAATGAACAGCAAGAACTTCATGACCTGGCTTAAAACACAACTGGTACCGAATATACCAGATAATTGTATCATAGTGATGGACAATGCGTCGTACCACACAGTGCAGATTAATAAAGCACCTACATCAAACAGCAGGAAATACGAAATCCAGACCTGGCTAACGACGAATAACATCACTTTCAATGAGAGCCTACGCAAATATGAACTACTGAACGTAGTGAAATTGCATAAACCAGCGCCAGTATTCGCCGTGGACGATTACTTGAAGTCATTGGGTCACTCAGTGGTACGATTACCTCCATATCACTGTGATCTGAACCCTATAGAATTAATATGGAGTGTTGTGAAGCGTCGCATTGCTGACAAGAATGTGAACCAGTCATCCAAGGACATAGAGCGTATTACAAGGGA
This sequence comes from Meconema thalassinum, assembly GCA_946902985.2. NCBI lineage: Eukaryota > Metazoa > Arthropoda > Insecta > Orthoptera > Tettigoniidae > Meconema > Meconema thalassinum. The sequence continues at coordinate 154,298,332 of OX336397.1, forward strand.
CGCTTTTGCGACGGTTACGGAGGAAGAATGGAAAAAGGAGTGTGGTCACGTCGATAAGTTACGAGCCGAGTATTGGAAGAGGGACGGATTGCTGGAAGACATGGAAGAATTCATAATCTATATTGGCAATGACAGTGACAGTGAATCAGACTCTGAAAATGATTCAAGCAGTGACGGTTCAGTTCAGAGTGTAATGTCAGGAATAGAGGAATTACAAGATTAGGATTCAACTAACAGTACTAGCAATTCCTAATACCTGCTGTACAACATCGAGAACATTATCAAGAATACCCATACACTGTAGAGCAATGACTTAAGCACTCAAAAATAGATTTTTTCATTAGTACACAATATTGAAGGAGAGCCAAGAAAGGCAGATGTGAAAGTGAAAGACGAGAGGGCCCACCCCAAAGGCAATGGAAAAAGGGGAAAAACCGGACACAGCTCAGGAATCCCTCGGGGTCGCCAACTCCCGAGCTCACCAGCTGTAAGCCCTTGAGGGTGTAGCAGTATCCAGGGTGCACCAGAACTGGTAGGGATACACACACCCTACCTCCTTGAGGGCCTTGAGGAGAAGGGAGGAGATATCATGAACATAAAAAGAAGGTTGACCCTTCGAAGTGAGGGATCAGGAAAGATGAGAGAAGGGCCAATTAAGGCGGGAAAGGAAGAGTCTCCCTAGGCCGCGGATACCCCAATACCGTCGGGGTTGGAAGAGAACAAGAGTTGACCAAGAGAGGTCGACAGGAAAGAAGACGGAGAGAAGCCCGGCACAAGTGGAAAAAATACCGGACTCAGCCGGGATCCCGTGGTCGCCAACCCACGTCCCACATGATGTGAGCCCGGGGGGGAATTGTACACAATTAATACACCACATTTAGAAATAAGTTATAGCATACCGGCGGCGGTAGCTACGCACGCTAAAGCGCAGCTCTAGGCCATGGGGCCAAGCTCTCCGTGGACTCAGTAGACAAGGGTTCGAGCCCCACAGTCGGCCGTCCTCGAAATGGTTTTCCGTGGTTTCCCATTTTCAACTCCATATAAATGCTGGGACGGTACCTTCTGACAGGCCACGGCCGCTTCTTTCCAGATCCTTGCCCAGTTGCATTCACCATCATTCATTTCATCTCTCCTCATTAACTCATCTCATGCGGTTGGCGTCAGGAAAGGCATCCGACCGTAAAAGCCATCCGCCACAAAGACTTATCGCATATCATCCCGATTGCGTTTCTTCAACGGGAATAATAAGGGGCAGAGATACATTTACAAATATAGCATGTGAAACATATGGTACCGGTACCTTCAATGGGGAAGCTAACATAGGTTACCGGTACATTTCAAAATGTTACTCTTATGAATATAATCAATGATCCAGTAAAGATTATTTAAATCCTTTCTAAATATTTCTTTCTTTATTTCTTTCTTTCTTTCTTTCTTTCTTTCTTTCTTTCTTTCTTTCGGGACGTTATTCATTTCCCGTTTAACATACAAGGCTGTCTGGAACACACTGTTTGATTAATAGAATTAGTTAAATGGAAATATTTAAAAGTGTTGGTCTACTATTTGAAAAAAGCAGGGCACCTGAAGGAAATAGAGGACTGTGACGTACTTTTGTCATATTTAGGCTCTTAGATCGGTGTTGTGCTTTGGTGGAAACTTATGAAGTAATCTCGAAGTGAATAAATACTGGTCTATTTACATAAAATGATGCTGATATTTACTTTAAAATGAGCGCCCATGAAGGGGATTTGATATTCCCCGTAGAAACGCTACATCAACGGCAACAGCGCGTTCATAGTCCGCTCTCTCACTCAAGCTTGCCCTCCTCTCTGTCGCACTGGCTGGCAGAGCTAGCGCTGTCAGCAGGGTCTCACTTCAAGTTGCTGAGCTCTATAAGTAAATCTAACTTCAAACTTACAACTAAAACTAACTACAGAGTACACACTAGAAGAAGAAAAGGAGAAGAAAAGAAGAGTAAGGGAAATAAAAGACAGGGGGGGGACCGGACCTATCTCAGGAATCCCTCGGGAGTGCCAACTCCCGAACCCACCAGCCGTGAATCCTTGAGGGTGTAGCAATATCTAGGGTGAATGAGAAGGGGTGGAGCTACACACACCCTGCCTCCTTGGGGGCCTTCAACAGAAGGCAAGAGATACCTGAAAGAAAAACAAGATGTCTGACCCCTCAAAGAATGAGGGATCAGGAAAGATGAGAGAATGACCAAATAAGGCGGGAAAAGAAGGAAGTCCTTAGGCCTCGGATACCCTAATACCGTCGGAGTCGGAAGAACCAAGAGAGGTAGACAGGAAAGAAGACGGAGAGGAGCCCGACACAAGTAAGTGGAAGCAGCTGGAGTCCCGTGGTCACCAACCCACGTCCCACTAGATCAGGCGTGGATTCAAGGGGGGGGGGGGGGTCACGGGGGTCATGACCCTTCCCCCCCAAAGGAGACCAAATTTTTTTGCAAACTCAAAAAACAAAAACACAATAACCAGACAAATAAAACTTAACGAATTTTAACAGAAAACATTGTGTTTTTTTTTTCATTTTATTCAATACTGAAAATATCTCTATTGCAATTATTATGTTCGGTTACAACTGTACATATTTACAACTTCATACCTTTTATATAAAAACGATTACAGTATTTATATAACAAAATCAACTCATCAATTTTGTTTAGCAAACCTTGTGATTACCGAATCGATGTTTATAGTGATGTCACGATGAATGTGCAGCAATGCACGGACAGGAATTTGGGGCTTTTTTCGCACCAAAAAATTTTGCCGACGTCCAAACTGCAAACTTGGTTGGCAATTTAAAATGTGACTTTCTTCCTTTGTCGGTACCAACTCGACTTGCCGAAACTGTAACGTACCTTGAGGCTTGATACTTTTCTCGAAGCTCGATGTAAAAGTCGCAAAACACGCCGTTGCAATTTGTAGGAATATTTTTGGTGCGCTAAACGCATCAAATTTCTATCCATGTAGCTTGCAAAAAAATGGTCTGGTTTTGTGCGTTTGGTTATTTTGTGATTGCGTTGTTAGTGATATCATTCTTCTTAACAATTTTGATTCTGTGACCCCCTCCCAAAGCCAAACTCTAGATCCGCGCCTGCACTAGATGTGAGCCCCTGGTGGGGCATTTTAGAATAAACCACACACTGTAACTCCCTCCCGTTTAAGAGCTTGAGTTTTGTGAATCGATTGCGATTATCAGAAATGCACTCGGCACACTCATTAGTACTTGGCACACTATTGTTTGTGTGCCAATTTGAGAAATGCCTTTGGTGAGGTTATTATAGTCGGTATACCTTTCCTGGAAGTAATGACGTAGCTCACGGGCACAGTTATAACGGTGGCACAGTACATCGATTCATCGACAAAAGAATTATTCAATTATTCTACCAACTAAAAGCGTCCGTGGCTTACGCGGCAGCACGCCGGCCTCTCACCGCTGGGAACGTGGTTCAAATCCCGGTCACTCCATGTGAGATCTGTGCTGGACAAAACTGAGGCAGACAGGTTTCATTCGGGGCACTTGGGTTTTCCCTGTCCAAAATTTCATTCCAGCAACACTCTCCACTATCATTTGAGTCGTCCAGTTGCAAAACTCGTTTATTCCACTTGTGAATAAGGAACATGTCGTAACATTATTTATTTAATTAGTTTATTTTATTTTGTTTTGTTTTGTTTAATTTTACTTTATTTTGTTTCCAAATGTTTTATTTATTTTTTGTTTTTGTTTTGTTTTATTTTGTTTTTATTTTGTTTTGTTTTATTTTGATTTTCCAGAAAACAAACATAAAACCAAAAAACAAAAAAACTCGAAGCAAAAAGAAAAATTCAAAAACAAAAGCAAAAGCAAAAACAAAAAAAAACAAAAAAAGCAAAATTCATAAAAAGCAAATGCAGAAAACAAACACAAAAGCAAAACCAAGAAAGAAAAGCAAAAATTAAAATTCAAAAGCAAAAGCACAAAGCAAACACAAAACCAAAAACCAAAAACACAAAGCAAAAACAAAAAAAAGTAGAAAACAACAAACACAAAAGATACGGGGGCAAAGTCCGGAGAAACGTTTCTCATGAAAATGATTCTTATTCACAAGTGGATTAAACGAGTTTTGCCACTCGACGACTCACTTCATTTCATCTGTCATTCGTTTAATCATTGCCTCAGAGGAGTGCGACAGGCTTCAGCAGCCGGCACAGTTCATATCCTCGCCACTAGATAGGGGCTTCATTCATTCCATCCCTGGCCCGGTCGGTCGACTGGAGGCAGTCTGTGGATTTTCATTTTCATTCTACCATCTGATTCAGTGCTCTCTTTCTAAAAAATATTTAAGGGGTACTCATAGTTGTAGTCGACAAGACATCACAATCTTGCAATTTGCGGCCATTTGCAAAGTCCGGTTATTGTTTGTGCTCGAATCATTAACTTTCAGTTTGCCACGGTGGGTGAGCGGATATCGTGTCAGTCTACTAACCCCAAGATTGCAGGTTCGCTCCTGGCCGTGGTAAGTGATTATTGAAAGGTGGCAAAAATACGACACGCATGTCATACGATGTTCGCATATCAAAGAACACATCTGAATTCAGTAGGCCGTGTTCATAATGGAAAAATTAATCTCGGGAGTTTCCGCCAACACAAAGTTCCTCATTTCTCTACTAGAAAGCGCTATAGTGTTCAAGGAGCTTAGATATCTAACCTCCTTGACTTTCATAGTGATTCAAGGAACAGCGAAATTCGACATGCAAGCTACCCTCTGGGTGTCAAATTACAAAGCTTGCACCCGGCACAGAGGCCATACGATATTATTATTATTATTATTATTATTATTATTATTATTATTATTATTATTATTATTATTAACTTTCAGCTTTTTCGATGCCAGGGTGGGTGTTAAATAGTTCGTTATTGTCTTCATCTTTCAAACTAACCAAACGCACAAAATAACAACCTATCCCGCCTCCAAACACTATAAGAACGGAGTGCCGAGTTGCCGACCAAGAGAAACTGATTCGATAGGTCGATTTAAATCCAGGATTACTCTAAATCTCCTCCAGCTGCTGTGAACAGCGCGTTGACGCCAGCTGATCGATGAACTTTCAAGACGGAAGTTATATTCGCCGGACTAGATACAAATGTACCAATATTTTTCTTAAACAGTTTTCAGATGTTTAAGGGGTACGCATACCCCCGCGTCCCCCCTGAAAAAAGCACTGAACTGATTAATCGATTAATCACAAAATTGTTTGATCTTTATTTGTAGCAATTAATCGACTTTTCATCGTCGATTAATCGATTATTTTATAACTATTATTTATCGTATGGCTTATAGTGCCGGGAGTGTCCGAGGACATGTTCGGCTCACCTTCCAGCGGACACCCTTAGAGTGAGCTACAAGTTCCGTTCAATTTCAAGTAGTTCCAACTTTCGCTACCAGATATCAATGATACCTAATGGTGGACGTTGGAAATTTGATAGAGCGTTCCGACGAAATCTAAGCTAACAATTAAGCTTCACACATGTTTAATCTGTGGAAGGATCTTTGTTGTTGTTGTTTGAGTTTTCAGTCTTTTGACTGGTTTGATGCAGCGCTCCATGCCTCCCTGTCCTGAGCAAATTGTTTCATCTCTACATAGCTACCACACCCTACATCCGCGGCAATCTGTTTAACATATTCTAACCTTGGTCTACCCCTGCAGTTCTTGTCCTCAACCCTTCCTTCCATAACTAAGCTTGCTATTCCTGGGTGTCTTAGTATGTGTCCTACCAACCTATCTCTTCTCAGGGGCTCACATCTAGTGGGAAGTGGGTTGGCGACCACGGGACCCCAGCTGAGTCCGGCATTGCTTCCACTTACTTGTGCCGGGCTCCTCTCCGTCTCCTTTCATGTCGACCTCACTTGGTCAACTCTTGTTCTCTTCCGACCCCGGCGGTATTAGGGTATCCGAGGCCTAGGGAGTCTTTCACTTTCCCGCCTTAATTGGCCCTTGTCTCATCTTTCCTGATACCCTCCTTCTGTGAGGGGTCAGCCTTCTTTTTCTTTTCCTTTTATCTCCTGCCTTGTGCTCAATGCCCTTAAGGAGGCAGGGTGTATGTAGCCCCACCACTTCTGGTGCACCGTAGATAATGCTACACCCTCAGGGGCTCACGGCTGGTGAGTTTGGGAGTTGGCGACCCCGAGGGATTCCTGAGCTGGGTCCGTTTTCCTCTTTTGTCCCTTCCCTTTAGGGCGGACCTTCTCCTCTCTCCCCTCTCCTCTTTTCATTATATTTACTTTTCTCTTTAAGATTCCCGCACTGCTTTTTGTTACTTGGTTCACCGTGTATCTAAATTCCTTTCTGGCGTTTTTTTAAGGCATTTTTAATCTACGTTGCTTTTTGTATGTTTTTTCGCTCTAAATTACATCTCGCGATTGTTTTCAACCTCAATTGCATTTTGTAAAGATTGACAATCTAAATTGCATTTTAGTAAGTCTTTCAATGCAGGTAGCCGGGCCTTTTAGTGAGTATTTTGAATTTCAATTGCATTTTGTAAGAATTTTCAACCAACGCCGCATTTCGCACGAATTTTGAATCTAAATTGCATTTTGTTTGGTGGGCATTTTGCACATATTTTGATTCTCAATCGCATTTTGTGGGTGTTTTGAATCTAAATTACATATTGTCAAGTATTTTCAATCTAAATTGCATTTTGTAAGTATTGTCAATCCACATGAGTCGTTAGAATCACCGTACATTTTGTAAGCATTTTCAATTTCAATTGCATTTTGTAAGTATTTTGAATTTCTATTGCACTTTGTGAATAATTTGGATTGGAACTGGGATAGGGCCTATTTCAATCTGAATTGCATTGTGTATTTTCAATTTCAATTGCATTTTGTAAGTATTTTGAACCTCAATTGCATTTTGTGCGTATTTTCGATCTCATTTGCATTTTGTAAGTATTTTGAATTTCAGTTGCATTTTGTAAGTATTTCGACGCTACATTGCATTTTGTACGTATTTTGAATCTAGCCTACGTTTTGTGGGTATTTTTCCATGTATTCTTTTTTGTGACTCTTTTCGTTCTAAGTTCCCTTTTGTAAGACCATATTGTGAGTTCCTTTTTGTACGTATTTTCCGTCTCAGATAATTTAGTTCTGGTTTCCATTTCATTAACATTTTCGCTATCACCCAGATCATTAGGGGCCGATAACCTCGATGTTAGGCCCCTTAAAACAACAATTATCATCATCATCATCATATCTCTTCTCTTCATTAGCAGTCGCCAGAAACATCTTTCCTCTCCCACTCGTCTTAATACCTCTTCGTTTGTAACCCTATCCACCCATTTGATCTTCATCATTCTCCTGTAACACCACATTTCAAATGCTTCAATTCTCCTCTTTTCTGCTGCACCAATAGTCCAAGTTTTACATGCCATAAATGTATGACATGGGACCGCCGGCTTTACTTCCCCTCAAAGGAAGCCATTCTGAAGGATTTTTAACGCTCTTAAAAAATCCGACGACTTCGGCAGGGTTTGAACCCGCTATCTTGGGCACAGCAGTATGCTACCAACTACGCCACCGAAGCCGCTATTTTATAACTGAAATGTATCGATTGAAAGTACCTGCCCTACAGTAGTTTGTATAGAAAACGTAATATCTTCGTTTATATATTTTTCCCCCAGGGAATATGTTTACACTTGTCTATCTGTTGTAAAGTTTCCTTGACTCTATCTTGAATAAATATTAACAGTAGCGGGCCCGTGCGAGAAATCTCGCAGGTTCATAAGCCACACTTTCCCCAATAAGTTTATAATGAGACACTATAGGAGAAATGTTGTTATGTCTTTATTTGAACCAAACACAATTTACGTTTCAGGCATCTCTACGGCCAAAATGCGAACTGAACAGCAATGATGTCGCGTATTTTCCTACATCAACAGTATTTGCAAATCGCACACCTCTTACAAAAATTGATATTTATGAAATTAGAATGCAATTCGTCATTGCTAATGTCATTTGTGTGCCGTAACACTCACCGGTTATTCCATATTTATGAAATTATACGAATTGAGTACTCATTCCTTTAAATTACTGTTTCTGAAATCCATGCAAAATTATAGAAGAAAGACCTCAGAATGATAAAATGACATGAAACAGGCGTCACAGCGGCCAAAATATGAAGTGGACAGCAATTATGGAGCGTATCTTCCTGCAGCAACAGTATCTGCAAATCGCACACTTGGTACAGTTTTTTACGTAATATTTTAAAGAAATGATAGATATTTCTGAAATTATAGTGCAATGTGTCACTGGCAGTGTATATTCTATTTCATTTGAATGCTTATTTGTCATGATCGGTCGCTTGTGAGCGCCGCAGGAGGGATCTATACTGCTGAAATAATATAGCCTAGCATTACCCGTCGCGGCTTCAGCCGCGAATATTCTAGTTGTAAAGAGTACACTTAGCAAAATCTCAATCATGAATGCTATGACTGATTTATCCTTGGTATGAATAATCAGACTTTATCAATAATTCAGCTTCTGGTGCAGTGGTGAGGGGTTTGTCATTCCTTGATAGGTATATCAGAGCGAAGTTAGTTTTCTGGGAATATCACAGACACTGTTAATTTAAGGGCAATTAAAGGTGGTTTTCGGAGACCCTATATAGGCCTAGTCGGGTGAAAAACACCTTTCGTACCACACTCACACGTGAAAATTGCGTGAAAAATTTCTAGAGTGCCCCTTGATTCCATTAAGTGCATTACACTGTATGTATTGATGAATTTTACAGTTTAATTTGGTTCAGTGATAACCTTATAACCGTCTGGAAACTTTCACAGTAATGTAATAATTGGAATTGCATTGCGTCTTACAGAAATAGATGGACCTGTGAGATTCTGTTACCATGGTTACCGTGTTGCATTCTTTCATTATTTCTTTGTAAATATACGTGTTTTAATGTATTTATTTAATTGTGAGGCATTTAATGAGCAAGTGAGTGCGTTTTGCTTACGCATTGGGTTATGCTGAATCTGTAGGTACCCCATATGTGTAGGTTGGTGTTAATGGGACCTTATTTTCGGTACAAAACTGGAATGGGACCTTAGCAGAATAATATAGGGAGGGATGATGATGATTAATAAGGTCTGCAGTTGGCAACCCTACTTCAGATATATCCCGGTTTCCACGCGCTCTGAACCACTGAGAACGATGTATTCTGGGTCACACGGAAGAGAATGTAATAATCTTACCGTGAGACGTGTCTCAATCAAGTGTGAGAATGCAGGTGCTGTAACCTGCCCCAGACAGACCGAAAACATCCGAAACTTCACGATCTCAATTCCGTTTCGAATCACAATGAACTTAACAATAAGCCAATCCTATTCACTCTTTCCCCGAGGGGCTCACATCTAGTGGGATGTGGGTTGGCGATCACGGGGCCCTAGCTGCGTGGGGCATTGTTCCCACTTACTTGTGCCGGGCTCCCCTCCGTCTTCTTTCCTGTCGACCTCTCTTGGTCAACTCTTGTTCTCTTCCGACCCTGATGGTATTAGGGTATCCGAGGCCTAGGAAGTCTCTTCCTTTCCCGCCTTAATTGGCCCTTGTCTCACCTTTCCTGATACCCTCATTCTGCGAGGGGTCAGCCTTCTTTTTCTTTTCATGTTATCTCCTGCCTTCTGGACAAGGCCCTCAAGGAGACAGGGTGTTTGTAGCCCCATCACTTCTGGTGCACCCTGGATAGTGCTACACCCTCAGAGGCTCACGGCTGGTGAGTTTGGGAGTTGGCGACCCCGAGTGATTCCTGAGCTGGGTCCGTTTTGCCCCCATTTTCCTCTGGCCTTGGGGCGGGCCCTCTCCTCTTTCCGTTTCCTATCTGCCTTTCATGGCTCTCCTTCATTCCAAGTCCATCAATCCTCATTCTTCGAGGGTTGAGGGCATTTCTTTTCTTCCTGTCCTTTATTTGCCTTATCCTTTATTTGTTTACCATTTCTTCTTCTAGTTTGTAAGTTTGTAGTTAGTATTAGTTATAGTTTTCATTCTCATCTCATCTTTCACTATCACCCAAACCATTAGAGGCCGATAACCTAGATGTTAGGCCCCTTGAAACAACAATTATCATCATCATCAATAGATAATTGCAAGTTTTTCGATGTTTTCAGGAGACAAATTACGTCTATTTTAATAGTTGTCAGTGCATAAATGTCCGGTCCCAAGCCATCAGTTAACACCCACTGTTTTAATAAATACTTTCTGGTGCACTTCCCTTTAGACATTTGAGTTAAGGATATACAGACTAAGAATAACTTTTTTTCTTAGCGAATGGCTTTTAGTGCCGGGAGTGTCCAAGGACATGTTCGGCTCGCCAGAAGTATGTAGGTGCTTCTATACGGACACCCATTGGGTGAGCTACAAGTACCGTCGCGTGTGGAGTGTTGTCTGGGGAGGAAAGTGTTAATGTATGGACGTGGAATTGGAAGGTAGTGGCTGTGGCCTATAGTTAGGGACCAACCCCGGCATTTGCCTGAAAGGAAGATGGGAAACCACAGAAAACCATCTTCAAGGTTGCCGGCGGGGGGTTTCGAACCTCCTCGCCTCCCGGATGTGAGCGACTGCCTTCAGCCACGCTGTAACGACCACGGCTAACTCACCCGGTTAAGAATAACTGAAGAAACTCCTTACAAAACTAACCCCTGGCTACTGGCTGTCGAGATGGTGAAAGTAATGTCCCACTCAAGGAGGATGTATGGATAGAGCTGCATCTAAATGCAAAATGTTGACGCCAACCTATTGGTCGACGCAAGTAGTTCCTACTGACAATATGAGATGGCGCGACGATGCATTTTCGAGCGCGATCCGTCCCCGACCTGGCCTACTGGCCCCTCTCCCCTCCCGGCCCGTGCCTTCCCCACCCTTTCCGCTATTCTATCCCCCCACCTCTACTTCATATTCCTTCCTTTCTTTCATTCTTGCTTTCTTTCCCCTGCCTTATAATGGTCATATTCTAGTTATTGGTCTAATAATAGGCGATTTCTTCCCCCTGTGATACCAGGTCGAGAAGAAAACGTAGGCTCTAGCAGAATATTTTGCGGATGTTTCAAGGTTATCAGCCCATGTTTCCACAAAGCACATAGCATGGCATAGGCCTACCCCACAGATATGTACAAATAGAAAGAGTAGGCTACTATACTACAATATTAAAAATGAATTGTAAGACAAAATTACACCTGCACTTCTCACACACCAGTATTATTTAATTGTCAGTGCGGTACTTCCTATCAATCGAATTAAGAAATATCACGTTTGAATTACGGGAAGCGTTGGAACAACCAGCTCTTCTTTCGAATTATATCGATAGGATCTGATATCGTTTTCCAGTGCAGTGTATCGACTAAAATCGATTTGTGATTCAATATACAGTAATTCAATTTCTTCTTATAATATTGTGCGAAACCGATTGTATTCTTTTCTAAGCACTGCAATATGTATTTACTATTGCTATATATTCAAATATTAATTAAATACACAACATTAACAAGAATACTCACCAATTTTCCGATTTTGCTGCCACCTATTGAAGTACAACTCAATTACATCGTCGCACGGGATGACTGCTGGCGTTTTTAACGTTGTCATCAGGTACTACTACAAGGTTAGCTAGCGTTGGCCTCAAAACTCCCTATACAGTTTCACACACCCGATCCCACACCATTCCCTTCTTCAAATAGCCAGGCAGCATTGCGTAAAGTACGAGTACTGTCATCTCGTTATCTGTTTCTCAGAAAGTTGCTTACAAGGGATGTCCAAAACGCAGGCGAAACCTATTTTGTTCAGGATGTTTTAAATTATACTTAATTTCAACTATATATGTTAAAATATGCTGTTATGTTCAGAATATGCAACAAATTCAATATACGCTCAAAATATGCATTTGCATACGCGCGTATGCATTTATTTTAAATTCGGTCTCTACTAATGACAGACCAGAAGGGCGGGCAGCTGTTTCGCGTCAGACCCAGGTGACCGTTACTTTGTGTTTGGGTACAAAGCGGCAGCCAATGGCCATCAGCGGAACAATTGAAAAGCGCTATAGTGAGCACGTGGAATGCTCATAATTGCTAACCGTATCAAATGACTTTAGAGTCTATTGTGTTGGTCCTGTAAAGTAACAAAAGACTAGCGGCAAATTCGACGATAAGAGAAGCATGTTGTAAAGTGGTCCGAGTTCTGTTCCCAATAGCTTTATTATTCCAGGTGCGTATAGATTACTTTTTTTTTCGGGGGGGGGGGGGGGGGGGGGGGTGACTATCCTGGAAAATTGTGAGTATTCTCAGATCAACCAATATCTTAGAGCATATAATGAAAATGAAAATCCACAGCCTGCTTCCAGTCTCCGACCGGGTCAGGAATGGAATGAATGAAGCCCCATCTAGCGGCGAGGATATGAACTGCGCCGGCTGCCGAGACCTGACGCACTCCTCTGGGCAATGATTAAATGAATGACAGATGAAATGAAATAATAGTGGAGAGTGTTGCTGAAAGGAAATTTTGACAGGGAAAACTGGAGTACCCGGAGAAAACCCTGTCTGCCTCCGTTTTGTCCAGCACAGATCTCACATGGAGTGACCGGGATTTGAAACACGGACCCAGCGGTGAGAGGCTGGCGTGCTGCCGCCTAAGCCACGGAGGCTCGATCTTAGAGCATATAACTTTGTGTAATTATTTTAGATTAAGATAAGAGTTAATTGTAAAATTCAAAGTTCGTATAGCCTACTATTAGCATGGTGGCCACTCAAATCGGTCAACGATTTTCCAGGAGTTTTCCAGGAATTTTCCAGGAGTAATTCTCATGTTTCCAGACTTTAAAATAAGCGCGAGTCGAGGAGGGGGGCTTTATCGGTTGCCTACTTCAAGTCCAAAATAAAGCAGTTGTGTTTGGTTTACTTATACAGATGTGGACAAAATTAGTGGTGATGGCGTAATTGGTACGCAAGCCTACACACAAATGGTTTAATTGTTATTTTAAAAAAGCCTTTGTGACTCAAATATCCGCTTTAAAAAAAGAGAAAGGAATGCTGCCTGCAATTTTATTGTGGTGAAGTTGTCTATACTCAATATGTTTTACAAACATACTACGGAAACAGGTAGCCTGAGGAAATTTCTTTCGTTAACGATAGAGTGCTCACCCAAAACCGCAGTGGGAATATGATTTAAGATAAAACACGGCGCGTGAATTTCCGGTAAAAAATAAGCGGGGTTTGTAGAGCGACCGCTAGATGGCCCTTGCTACCTCAACCGCGATTTCATGACGTCGAGGACTAAGAGCGGACTGGAAATTTTAGTAGTGGATGGAAAGATTTTTATAATTAATTAACAGTGGCCATTTTCCAGGATTTTTCAAATTTTTCGTCATTTTCCTGGAGTTTTCCAGGATTTCCAGGTTTCCCAGTAGTAGTGGCCACCATGTATTAGTTGGCAATACATAAATAGGTGTGAAATACAACACAACACACAAATAAAATTCTATACATAATGAATTTCCTATTATGGAGTATGAATGGCAAATACCTAAATATTTGTCAATTTAAGCAGAAAAGTAAAGAGTTCCTTTTTTCTTTACAAATTGATAATTTATTTCTCAAAAGTACCGTACTGTGGAATTCTCAGTTTTGCCTTACAAGGCTGAGTGTACCACGTTCCAACCCTCTGACCAGAATTAACATTTCTTTGCAGATATTGGTAGATATTGAGAAGTCTAAATATTTCGGTTGTTCGCCATGTTGGATTTTTATATATCTAGACCATAGAGTTATGTACTATTAGATGACGATGTTCGCGTAGGTTCATTATTCAATCGTTCACTTCGATCGCATGATTAATACACAAGAAATAAAAACTTAATTTTAAAATTTCGCAGAGTCGCCATCTTGAGGTTATGAAAATAATTGAACTAAATTAGGTGCCAATGTATAAACATTTGCTGTACCAAGTTTCATTGCATTCGGATTGTTAAATCGCGAGAAAAGTCAATTTAAAAGTTTTACATTCGCTTGGCCGCCATGTTCATTTTTTTAGTCAAGAGGTTTTTGAAAGTCTCATAGATAAACTTCTATTAGTGCCCTTTATCACCGTACAAAATTTCAGGGTGATATCGGTAATAGTTTCTGAGATATAGAATGCGAGTGAAATATTTCGCACAGCCGCCATGTTGGATTGGTGAGACGTAATAAAACTTGAAGGGCACGGTCGGGGTCGTCCACAGTAGTACTATGACATAGCCGAGTTTCATTGAAATCGCTCCACACACATACGCACACATAAATGAAAATAGGCTAAAAAGGCAAATAAAACCGTGACTGATCCATCTAAATTAGAAATCCGAGCAACATTGTAGAACACTTCTAACATTACTGATTCTGTAGTTCTTCGTTGTTATAATAAATACAGAAATCCGTTGTTTAACTCAAACAATAATGATCTATGTTTCATTGCATAAGTTCTAAGTTGACACAGGTAGTCGGCAAAGCCCTCCGGTAATTGTTCAAGAGTGATGAACCTGGATTCTATTCTTTGTTATCTTCATGATTTCCACGCCTTATTTGATATTGTGGGAGTCGTTACTGCACATTATCACTAGGGCTCGGATTTTAGGTGCTAAAAATTGGGGAAATATTTATTCTTTATGTATTAAGAATACCTGAAATATGTGACAAAATAGGAAAAAATAGTACATTATGCAACGAGCCTATAATGGCTATAATTAAGACACGAGTATTTTTTATAAAACGAGCGTATGCGAGTTTTATAATTTCCATACGAGTGTCTTAATTACCATTATAGGCGAGTTGCATACGACTGTTTATGTTCGACGATAATTATAACTTTATTATATGTTTTAACATAAATATTCATAAATATCTGTTGAGAGTCAGCTACTGGAATTTTGTGATCGCAGAGCGAGCGTTGGGTGTTATATCTCTGTCTTTCAAGATCTTTGAACGACCGACGCATGCGCTCTGTGTGCTTGCAATGCCATATGTTTACATCTGCCGTCCCTCAGTAATATTGTCACCGGTGTCATTTGAAGACAATGCGCTGTGTAGAAATTAGTGTTGGTGATTTTAAGGTACAGTGCTATTTCTTGTCTCATATTCGCCAGTTTATTTACGCGAACATATGGACGGTGGGTATTCTATGTCGGTAATTTATTATAGTTCGATGTTGTGTTTATGTCCGACATGTTGGATTTTGAGCGCATGCGCGAAGTTATCGTTACCTAATTGGTCAATGAACGAGCTCTGATTGGCTGGAGAAACTGTATCATAATGGAAAACAGTGTTATAATGACCATCATTATGATACAGTTATCTGACACATAATAGTAAGGGTCGAACATAAATTTAATTATAATTTAGCTTATTAATGTGATTATAAACAATATGCAGTAATCACGAAAGCAATTTATTCTATGTCTCACTGACTGCTGAAGCATTACAATACACAACGAGATACATCTTCAGGCTGTCCATCACAAATGACCGACAATTATCACGAAACACTTCTTCTGAAGGCGCGAAACTGCGGCAATATGTTTCTTGCCCTCGAGGTGTGGTGTAACTTGAGATTGCTGTTCAGCCTTAATTGCTTTCCCACATGGTTGGCTGAACAGAACGCCCCCATCAGAAGTAAAATTATCCTTAAATTCTGCAACATACTGCTGCAGACGATAATCCTTAGTTGCTTTTACTTTAGGCATCCACGGCTTCCACAGTGAGTGGAACGGGGAGACAAGATAAGAAAAACACAGCGGCAAGCTGACATTAGATAGATCACTTGGTCATCCCCGTTTAAGTAACAGAGAACAAAAATGCGATAACCGAGTTGTTCCGTGAAGAACTAAAGCCTATTTTCATATATCCTACTTATGTTAATTGCCTCTATCAACATACAAAATTTCAGTTTGATTGCCGTAATAGATTCGTAGATATTGAGAACCGACTAAACATTGCGGATGGTTACCATGTTGGATTTTTATATATGTAGGTCTTAGAGTTATGTGCTGTCGCATGAAGAGTATTGTGTACGTGTAGTATTCGAACTTCAATCGCATGATTAGGACACAAGAAGTAAAAATGAGATTTTAAAATTTCGCACAGCTGCCATCTTGTGGTTATGGAAACAATTGAAATAAATTAGACGCCAGTGGATTAACATTTGTATAAGGATTTACTGTACCAAGTTTCACTGCACTCGGATGGTTAAATTGCGAGAAACGTTCATGTGAATATTTATAATTCGCTTGGCCGCCATGTTGGTTTTTTAGTTACCAGGTTTCCAAAAGTCCCATAGGTGAACTTCTAGTAGGTCCCTTTATCATCGTACAAAATTTCAGGGTGATATCGGTAATAGTTTCGGAGATATTGAATACTGGTGAAATATTTCGCCCAGCCGCCATGTTAGATTGGTGAGACGTAACAAAATTTGAAGGGCATGGTGGGGGTCGTCCGGAATAGTGCTATGAACTTACCGAGTTTCATTGAAATCGCTCCAGCCGTTTAGATTTTATTAGGGGGACACATACGCACACACACACACACACACGCGAATCACACACGCACGCACACACAGACAGACACACGGACAAAAGGTGATCTCATAAGCCTATTTTTTCATAAATTAAAATAGGCTAAAAATGTAAATGTAAATATTATGTCTTTTTATGTGCTAATAAGTGAAAAGCAGGAATTTATCAAATTATAGAAACAATGCTTAAAATATGTATTTACCTAAAAATCCGAACCTAATTATCACTACTGCACTGGGAATATGTGTTTTTGTTTCTCGCTCATCCAACAACAATTGCCATGTTTGATTGGCGCATGAGGTCTCTTCAACGGTTACTGAGGTGCACACATTGACGTCACATCACTGTTACCAACATATGGGATACAAAATACTCTTTGAAATTATGTGAAAAATTATTAATTGGTATTCCTTTAGCTATGCTCTCCTTCGTCAAGATTGCTAGCTGGTTTTCATTCTTCTATCTTACAGAAACTTTATCACTCACGAGCACAACCAAAGAGATGTGAACTCATATTTTATTTTTTCAAACATAGAAATATTTCTTGAAAGAAAATTAAGACATTTAAACAAATTCTGTACCACAAAGTCCTCTCCTTATAGTCACCCCCCCAGGGGCCCATGGCTAGTGGGACGTGGGGTGGGGACCACGGGACCACAGCTGAATTTGGCATTACTTCCACTTACTTGTGCCGTGCTCCTTTCTGTCATCTTTCCTATCGACCACCCTTGGTCAACTCTTGTTATTTTTTCCCCGACGATATTAGGGTATCCGAGGCCTAGGGAGTCTTTCACTTTCCTGCCTTAATAGGCCCTTGTCTCATCTTTTCTGATCCCTCATTCTGAAAAGTATTCCTGTTAGATTTAAGTACCATTGTTAAGTTTTGCAAATAATGTAATAATGTATTAATTGTAAAATATGGTTAGATGGAAGAGAGGGCCCAATGGCCCTAATCTTGCCAGACAAAATAAATCTATCTATCTATCTATCTATCTATCTATTCTTCGAGGGGTCAGCCTTCTTTTTATTTCCATATCTCCTGCCTTCTGCTCAAGGCCCTTAAGGAGGCTAGGTGTATGTAGCCCCACCACTTCTGGTTCACCATGATAGTTCTACACCCTTCAAGGGCTCACGGCTGGTGAGTTTGGGAGTTGGCGACCCCGACGGATTCCTGAGCTGGGTCCGTTTTGTCCCCTTTTTCCGCTGACATTGGAGCGGGCCGTCTCCTCTTTCCCTTTCCTATCTGCCTTTCATGGCTCTCCTTCCTTCCAAGTCCCTCAAACCACATTCTTCGAGGGCTGAGGGCATTTCTTTTCTTCCTGTCCTTAATTTGCCTTATCCTTTATTTGTTTACCATTTCTTCTTCTAGTATGTAAGTCTGTAGTTAGTATTAGTTATAGTTTTCATTCTCATCTCATCTTTCACTATCACCCAAACCATTAGAAGCCGATAACCTAGATGTTAGGCCCCTTAAAACAACAATAATCATCATCATATCATATCCATATAGTCAATGTAAAAATACATTCTCGAAGCAAAATCGGAGTTTGGTTAGTTGGTTCCTCAGTTTAGGAGCTGTGACAACGCAGTCATGTAGCCCCGTGTACTTTGGTTGTGTGTAGAATCTGTCCGATTAATCGTGATAGCTGTATTAGTGTGTGTTATCTGTGATTCAGGTAGAAGGACTACAGACGATTTTTCATTCAAGTAGTTCCTACTTTTGCTACCAAATACTACCGTCCACGACACCTAGCTGCGGACGTGGCTATTAAATGCCATCGCAGTCAGCCCCTGGCTCAAACGTTGGAACCAATATAGCGTTATCAAACTAACGTACAAATGTTAGCTTCCACAAGTGTAGTTAGTGGAAGGTTCTTTGACATGTCATAAATCTATAACATGGGCCCGCCGGCTTTACTTCCCCACCGAAGGAAGGCATACTGAGGAATTATTAACGCTCTTAAAAAATCTTCGGCCGGGTTTGAACCCGCGATCTTGGGCATAGAAGCTCAGCATGCTACTCCACCGAAGGCGCCAAATATATAGGATTTTGAGAAAATGTTCCTTAGGTCATATCAAAAATTAAATATTATGAAATTGCATAAATTAACAACAAGGCTTATTTTGCTTCTATAATGAAATGACGTAGTCTTCTAACACGCGTGTACGGGCGGGCATGGCAAGTTTGTTGAAGACCGTGCGCCTGCGGTTCTTCCATCCTCTTCCTGATTACAAGTAGGGAAGTCTACATCCTCCAAGAGAGTCACTGGTCACTGAGTCAAGATGGGACAAGCAGCAGTCTTGTATCAATGTACAATAGCACAGGTCATTAGACAAACACTGGTCACTGAGTTAAGAAGGGAAAAGTAGCAGTCTTGTAACAATGTGCAATAGCACAGGTTAGTAGACAAACACTGGTCACTGAGTCGATATGGGACAAGCAACAGTCTTGTATTAATGTACAATAGCACAGGTTATCAGACAAACACTGGTCACTGAGTCAAGATGGAACAAGTAGCAGTCTTGTATCAATGTGCAATAGCACAGGTTATTAGACAAACACTGGTCATTGATTCAATATGGGACAAGTAGCAGTCTTGTATCAATGTACAATAGCACAGGTTATCAGACAAACACTGGTCTCTGAGTTAAGAAGGGAGAAGTAGCAGTCTTGTAACAATGTGCAATAGCACAGGTTATCAGACAAACACTGGTCACTGAGTCAAGATGGGACAAGCAGCAGTCTTGTATTAATGTACAATAGCACAGGTTATCAGACAAACACTGGTCACTGAGTTAAGAAGGGAAAAGTAGCAGTCTTGTAACAATGTGCAATAGCACAGGTTATCAGACAAACACTGGTCACTGAGTCAAGATGGGACAAGTAGCAGTCTTGTATCAATGTACAATAGCACAGGTTATCAGACAAACACTGGTCACTGAGTCAAGATGGGACAAGTAGCAGTCTTGTATCAAAGAACAATAGCACAGGTTATTAGACAAACACTGGTCACTGAGTCAGGATGGGGCAAGTAGCAGTCTTGTATCAATGTGCAATAGCACACGTTATTAGACAAACACTGGTCATTGAGTCAATATGGGACAAGTAGCAGTCTTGTATCAATGTACAATAGCACAGGTTATTAGACAAACACTGGTCACTGAGACAAGATGGGACAAGTAGCAGTCTTGTATCAATGTACAATAGCACAGGTTATCAGACAAACACTGGTCACTGAGTCAAGAAGGGAAAATCAGCAGTCTTGTAACAATGTACAATAGCACAGGTTATCAGACAAACACTGGTCAATGAGTCAATATGGGACAAGTTGCAGTCTTGTATCAATGTACAATAGCACAGGTTATTAGACAAACACTGGTCACTGAGTTAATATGGGACAAGTAGCAGTCTTGTATCAATGAACAATAGCACAGGTTATCAGACAAACACTGGTCGCTGAGTCAAGATGGGACAAGCAGCAGTCTTGTAGCAATGTGCAATAGCACAGGTTATCAGACAAACACTGGTCACTGACTCAAGATGGGACAAGCAGCAGTCTTGTATCAATGTACAATAGCACAGGTTATCAGACAAACACTGGTCAATGAGTCAATATGGGACAAGTTGCAATCTTGTATCAATGTACAATAGCACAGGTTATTAGACAAACACTGGTCACTGAGTCAAGATGGGACAAGCAGCAGTCTTGTAACAATGTACAATAGCACAGGTTATTAGACAAACACTGGTCACTGAGTTAATATGGGACAAGTAGCAGTCTTGTATCAATGTACAATAGCACAGGTTATTAGACAGACAGTGGTCACTGACTCAAGATGGGACAAGCAGCAGTCTTGTATCAATGTACAATAGCACAGGTTATCAGACAAACACTGGTCAATGAGTCAATATGGGACAAGTTGCAGTCTTGTATCAATGTACAATAGCACAGGTTATTAGACAAACACTGGTCACTGAGTTAATATGGGACAAGTAGCAGTCTTGTATCAATGAACAATAGCACAGGTTATCAGACAAACACTGGTCGCTGAGTCAAGATGGGACAAGCAGCAGTCTTGTATCAATGTGCAATAGCACAGGTTATCAGACAAACACTGGTCACTGACTCAAGATGGGACAAGCAGCTGTCTTGTATTAATGTACAATAGCACAGGTTATCAGACAAACACTGGTCACTGACTCAAGATGGGACAAGTAGCAGTCTTGTATCAATGTACAATAGCACAGGTTATTAGACAAACAGTGGTCACTGAGTCAAGATGGGACAAGCACCAGTCTTGTATCAATGTACAATAGCACAGGTTATTAGACAAACAGTGGTCACTGACTCAAGATGGGACAAGCAGCAGTCTTGTATCAAGGTACAATAGCACAGGTTATTGGACAAACACTGGTCAATGAGTCAATATGGATCAAGTAGCAGTCTTGTGTCAATGTACAATAGCACAGGTTATTGGACAAACACTGGTCATTGAGTCAATATGGGACAAGTAGCAGTCTTGTATCAATGTACAATAGCACAGGTTATTAGACAAACACTGGCTAATGAGTCAATATGGGAAAAAACAGCAGTCTTGTATTAATGTACAATAGCACAGGTTATCAGACAAACACTGGTCAATGAGTCAATATGGGACAAGTTGCAGTCTTGTATCAATGTACAATAGCACAGGTTATTAGACAAACACTGGTCACTGAGTTAATATGGGACAAGACGCAGTCTTGTATCAATGAACAATAGCACAGGTTATCAGACAAACACTGGTCACTGACTCAAGATGGGACAAGCAGCTGTCTTGTATTAATGTACAATAGCAGAGGTTATCAGACAAACACTGGTCACTGAGTCAAGATGGGACAAGCAGCAGTCTTGTATCAATGTACAATAGCACAGGTTATTAGACAAACAGTGGTCACTGACTCAAGATGGGACAAGCAGCAGTCTTGTATCAATGTACAATAGGACAGGTTATTAGACAAACAGTGGTCACTGAGTCAATATGGGACAAGTAGCAGTCTTGTATCACTGTGCAATAGCACAGGTTATTAGACAAACACTGGTCGCTGAGTCAAGATGGGACAAGCAGCAGTCTTGTATCAATGTACAATAGCACAGGTTATTAGACAAACAGTGGTCACTGACTCAAGATGGGACAAGCAGCAGTCTTGTATCAATGTACAATAGCACAGGTTATCAGACAAACACTGGTCAATGAGTCAATATGGGACAAGTTGCAGTCTTGTATCAATGTACAATAGCACAGGTTATCAGACAAACACTGGTCACCGACTCAAGATGGGACAAGCAGCTGTCTTGTATTAATGTACAATAGCACAGGTTATTAGAGAAACACTGGTCATTGACTCAAGATGGGACAAGCAGCAGTCTTGTATCAATGTACAATAGCACAGGTTATCAGACAAACACTGGTCACCGACTCAAGATGGGACAAGCAGCTGTCTTGTATTAATGTACAATAGCACAGGTTATTAGAGAAACACTGGTCATTGACTCAAGATGGGACAAGCAGCAGTCTTGTATCAATGTACAATAGCACAGGTTATTAGACAAACACTGGTCAATGAGTCAATATGGGACAAGTTGCAGTCTTGTATCAATGTGCAATAGCACAAGTTATTGGACAAACACTGGTCAATGAGTCAATATGGATCAAGTAGCAGTCTTGTGTCAATGTACAATAGCACAGGTTATTGGACAAACACTGGTCAATGAGTCAATATGGATCAAGTAGCAGTCTTGTGTCAATGTACAATAGCACAGGTTATTAGACAAACAGTGGTCACTGACTCAAGATGGGACAAGCAGCAGTCTTGTATCAATGTACAATAGCACAGGTTATTGGACAAACACTGGTCACTGAGTCAATATGGATCAAGTAGCAGTCTTGTATCAATGTACAATAGCACAGGTTATTGGACAAACACTGGTCAATGAGTCAATATGGATCAAGTAGCAGTCTTGTGTCAATGTACAATAGCACAGGTTATTAGACAAACAGTGGTCACTGACTCAAGATGGGACAAGCAGCAGTCTTGTATCAATGTACAATAGCACAGGTTATTGGACAAACACTGGTCACTGAGTCAATATGGATCAAGTAGCAGTCTTGTATCAATGTACAATAGCACAGGTTATTGGACAAACACTGGTCAATGAGTCAATATGGATCAAGTAGCAGTCTTGTGTCAATGTACAATAGCACAGGTTATTAGACAAACAGTGGTCACTGACTCAAGATGGGACAAGCAGCAGTCTTGTATCAATGTACAATAGCACAGGTTATCAGACAAACACTGGTCACTGACTCAAGATGGGACAAGCAGCAGTCTTGTATCAATGTACAATAGCACAGGTTATCCGACAAACACTGGTCAATGAGTCAATATGGAACAAGTAGCAGTCTTGTGTCAATGTACAATAGCACAGGTTATTGGACAAACACTGGTCAATGAGTCAATATGGATCAAGTAGCAGTCTTGAGTCAATGTACAATAGCACAGGTTATTGGACAAACACTGGTCACTGACTCAAGATGGGACAAGTAGCAGTCTTGTATCAATGTACAATAGCACAGGTTATTAGACAAACACTGGTCACTGACTCAAGATGGGACAAGTAGCAGTCTTGTATCAATGTACAATAGCACAGGTTATTAGACAAACACTGGTCACTGACTCAAGATGGGACAAGTTGCAATCTTGTATCAATGTATAATAGCACAGGTTATTGGACAAACACTGGTCAATGAGTCAATATGGATCAAGTAGCAGTATTGTGTCAATGTACAATAGCACAGGTTATTGGACAAACACTGGTCATTGAGTCAATATGGGACAAGTAGCAGTCTTGTATCAATGTGCAATAGCACAGGTTATTAGACAAACAGTGGTCAATGAGTCAATATGGGACAAGTAGCAGTCTTGTATCAATGTGCAATAGCACAGGTTATTAGACAAACACTGGTCAATGAGTCAATATGGAACAAGTAGCAGTCTTGTGTCAATGTACAATAGCACAGGTTATTAGACAAACACTGGTCAATGAGTCAATATGGGACAAGTAGCAGTCTTGTATCAATGTACAATAGCACAGGTTATTGGACAAACACTGGTCAATGAGTCAAGATGGGACAAGTAGCAGTCTTGTATCAATGTACAATAGCACAAGTTATTAGACAAACACTGGTCAATGAGTCAATATGGGACAAGTTGCAGTCTTGTAACAATGTGCAATAGCACAGGTTATTAGACAAACACTGGTCAATGAGTCAATATGGGACAAGTAGCAGTCTTGTATCAATGTATAATAGCACAGGTTATTAGACAAACACTGGTCAATGAGTCAATATGGGACAAGTAGCAGTCTTGTATCAATGTACAATAGCACAGGTTATTAGACAAACACTGGTCAATGAGTCAATATGGGACAAGTAGCAGTCTTGTGTCAATGTACAATAGCACAGGTTATTGGACAAACACTGGTCAATGAGTCAATATGGGACAAGTTGCAGTCTTGTGTCAATGTACAATAGCACAGGTTATTAGACAAACACTGGTCAATGAGTCAATATGGGACAAGTAGCAGTCTTGTATCAATGTGCAATAGCACAGGTTATTAGACAAACACTGGTCAATGAGTCAATATGGAACAAGTAGCAGTCTTGTGTCAATGTACAATAGCACAGGTTATTAGACAAACACTGGTCAATGAGTCAATATGGGACAAGTAGCAGTCTTGTATCAATGTACAATAGCACAAGTTATTAGACAAACACTGGTCAATGAGTCAATATGGGACAAGTTGCAGTCTTGTATCAATGTGCAATAGCACAGGTTATTAGACAAACACTGGTCAATGAGTCAATATGGAACAAGTAGCAGTCTCGTGTCAATGTACAATAGCACAGGTTATTAGACAAACACTGGTCAATGAGTCAATATGGGACAAGTAGCAGTCTTGTATCAATGTACAATAGCACAAGTTATTAGACAAACACTGGTCAATGAGTCAATATGGGACAAGTAACAGTCTTGTGTCAATGTACAATAGCACAGGTTATCAGACAAACACTGGTCAATGAGTCAATATGGGACAAGTAGCAGTCTTGTATCAATGTACAATAGCACAGGTTCTTGGACAAACACTGGTCATTGAGTCAATATGGATCAAGTAGCAGTCTTGTGTCAATGTACAATAGCACAGGTTATTGGACAAACACTGGTCACTGACTCAAGATGGGACAAGTAGCAGTCTTGTATCAATGTACAATAGCACAGGTTATCAGACAAACACTGGTCACTGACTCAAGATGGGACAAGCAGCAGTCTTGTATCAATGTACAATAGCACAGGTTATTAGACAAACACTGGTCAATGAGTCAATATGGGACAAGTAGCAGTCTTGTATCAATGTACAATAGCACAAGTTATTAGACAAACACTGGTCAATGAGTCAATATGGGACAAGTAGCAGTCTTGTATCAATGTGCAATAGCACAGGTTATTAGACAAACACTGGTCAATGAGTCAATATGGAACAAGTAGCAGTCTTGTGTCAATGTACAATAGCACAGGTTATTGGACAAACAATGGTCATTGAGTCAATATGGATCAAGTAGCAGTCTTGTGTCAATGTACAATAGCACAGGTTATTAGACAAACACTGGTCAATGAGTCAATATGGATCAAGTAGCAGTCTTGTGTCAATGTACAATAGCACAAGTTATTGGACAAACACTGGTCATTGAGTCAATATGGATCAAGTAGCAGTCTTGTATCAATGTACAATAGCACAGGTTATTAGACAAACACTGGTCAATGAGTCAATATGGATCAAGTAGCAGTCTTGTATCAATGTACAATAGCACAGGTTATTAGACAAACACTGGTCAATGAGTCAATATGGATCAAGTAGCAGTCTTTTATCAATGTGCAATAGCACAGGTTATTAGACAAACACTGGTCATTTAGTCAATATGGATCAAGTAGCAGTCTTGTGTCAATGTACAATAGCACAGGTTATTGGCCAAACACTGGTCAATGAGTCAATATGGGACAAGTAGCAGTCTTGTATCAATGTACAATAGCACAGGTTATTAGACAAACACTGGCTAATGAGTCAATATGGGAAAAAACAGCAGTCTTGTATTAATGTACAATAGCACAGGTTATCAGACAAACACTGGTCAATGAGTCAATATGGGACAAGTTGCAGTCTTGTATCAATGTACAATAGCACAGGTTATTAGACAAACACTGGTCACTGAGTTAATATGGGACAAGACGCAGTCTTGTATCAATGAACAATAGCACAGGTTATCAGACAAACACTGGTCACTGACTCAAGATGGGACAAGCAGCTGTCTTGTATTAATGTACAATAGCAGAGGTTATCAGACAAACACTGGTCACTGAGTCAAGATGGGACAAGCAGCAGTCTTGTATCAATGTACAATAGCACAGGTTATTAGACAAACAGTGGTCACTGACTCAAGATGGGACAAGCAGCAGTCTTGTATCAATGTACAATAGCACAGGTTATTAGACAAACAGTGGTCACTGAGTCAATATGGGACAAGTAGCAGTCTTGTATCACTGTGCAATAGCACAGGTTATTAGACAAACACTGGTCGCTGAGTCAAGATGGGACAAGCAGCAGTCTTGTATCAATGTACAATAGCACAGGTTATTAGACAAACAGTGGTCACTGACTCAAGATGGGACAAGCAGCAGTCTTGTATCAATGTACAATAGCACAGGTTATCAGACAAACACTGGTCAATGAGTCAATATGGGACAAGTTGCAGTCTTGTATCAATGTACAATAGCACAGGTTATCAGACAAACACTGGTCACCGACTCAAGATGGGACAAGCAGCTGTCTTGTATTAATGTACAATAGCACAGGTTATTAGAGAAACACTGGTCATTGACTCAAGATGGGGCAAGCAGCAGTCTTGTATCAATGTACAATAGCACAAGTTATTGGACAAACACTGGTCAATGAGTCAATATGGATCAAGTAGCAGTCTTGTGTCAATGTACAATAGCACAGGTTATTGGACAAACACTGGTCAATGAGTCAATATGGATCAAGTAGCAGTCTTGTGTCAATGTACAATAGCACAGGTTATTAGACAAACAGTGGTCACTGACTCAAGATGGGACAAGCAGCAGTCTTGTATCAATGTACAATAGCACAGGTTATTGGACAAACACTGGTCACTGAGTCAATATGGATCAAGTAGCAGTCTTGTGTCAATGTACAATAGCACAGGTTATCAGACAAACACTGGTCACCGACTCAAGATGGGACAAGCAGCTGTCTTGTATTAATGTACAATAGCACAGGTTATTAGAGAAACACTGGTCATTGACTCAAGATGGGACAAGCAGCAGTCTTGTATCAATGTACAATAGCACAGGTTATTAGACAAACACTGGTCAATGAGTCAATATGGGACAAGTTGCAGTCTTGTATCAATGTGCAATAGCACAAGTTATTGGACAAACACTGGTCAATGAGTCAATATGGATCAAGTAGCAGTCTTGTGTCAATGTACAATAGCACAGGTTATTGGACAAACACTGGTCAATGAGTCAATATGGATCAAGTAGCAGTCTTGTGTCAATGTACAATAGCACAGGTTATTAGACAAACAGTGGTCACTGACTCAAGATGGGACAAGCAGCAGTCTTGTATCAATGTACAATAGCACAGGTTATTGGACAAACACTGGTCACTGAGTCAATATGGATCAAGTAGCAGTCTTGTATCAATGTACAATAGCACAGGTTATTGGACAAACACTGGTCAATGAGTCAATATGGATCAAGTAGCAGTCTTGTGTCAATGTACAATAGCACAGGTTATTAGACAAACAGTGGTCACTGACTCAAGATGGGACAAGCAGCAGTCTTGTATCAATGTACAATAGCACAGGTTATTGGACAAACACTGGTCACTGAGTCAATATGGATCAAGTAGCAGTCTTGTATCAATGTACAATAGCACAGGTTATTGGACAAACACTGGTCAATGAGTCAATATGGATCAAGTAGCAGTCTTGTGTCAATGTACAATAGCACAGGTTATTAGACAAACAGTGGTCACTGACTCAAGATGGGACAAGCAGCAGTCTTGTATCAATGTACAATAGCACAGGTTATCAGACAAACACTGGTCACTGACTCAAGATGGGACAAGCAGCAGTCTTGTATCAATGTACAATAGCACAGGTTATCCGACAAACACTGGTCAATGAGTCAATATGGAACAAGTAGCAGTCTTGTGTCAATGTACAATAGCACAGGTTATTGGACAAACACTGGTCAATGAGTCAATATGGATCAAGTAGCAGTCTTGAGTCAATGTACAATAGCACAGGTTATTGGACAAACACTGGTCACTGACTCAAGATGGGACAAGTAGCAGTCTTGTATCAATGTACAATAGCACAGGTTATTAGACAAACACTGGTCACTGACTCAAGATGGGACAAGTAGCAGTCTTGTATCAATGTACAATAGCACAGGTTATTAGACAAACACTGGTCACTGACTCAAGATGGGACAAGTTGCAATCTTGTATCAATGTATAATAGCACAGGTTATTGGACAAACACTGGTCAATGAGTCAATATGGATCAAGTAGCAGTATTGTGTCAATGTACAATAGCACAGGTTATTGGACAAACACTGGTCATTGAGTCAATATGGGACAAGTAGCAGTCTTGTATCAATGTGCAATAGCACAGGTTATTAGACAAACAGTGGTCAATGAGTCAATATGGGACAAGTAGCAGTCTTGTATCAATGTGCAATAGCACAGGTTATTAGACAAACACTGGTCAATGAGTCAATATGGAACAAGTAGCAGTCTTGTGTCAATGTACAATAGCACAGGTTATTAGACAAACACTGGTCAATGAGTCAATATGGGACAAGTAGCAGTCTTGTATCAATGTACAATAGCACAGGTTATTGGACAAACACTGGTCAATGAGTCAAGATGGGACAAGTAGCAGTCTTGTATCAATGTACAATAGCACAAGTTATTAGACAAACACTGGTCAATGAGTCAATATGGGACAAGTTGCAGTCTTGTAACAATGTGCAATAGCACAGGTTATTAGACAAACACTGGTCAATGAGTCAATATGGGACAAGTAGCAGTCTTGTATCAATGTATAATAGCACAGGTTATTAGACAAACACTGGTCAATGAGTCAATATGGGACAAGTAGCAGTCTTGTATCAATGTACAATAGCACAGGTTATTAGACAAACACTGGTCAATGAGTCAATATGGGACAAGTAGCAGTCTTGTGTCAATGTACAATAGCACAGGTTATTGGACAAACACTGGTCAATGAGTCAATATGGGACAAGTTGCAGTCTTGTGTCAATGTACAATAGCACAGGTTATTAGACAAACACTGGTCAATGAGTCAATATGGGACAAGTAGCAGTCTTGTATCAATGTGCAATAGCACAGGTTATTAGACAAACACTGGTCAATGAGTCAATATGGAACAAGTAGCAGTCTTGTGTCAATGTACAATAGCACAGGTTATTAGACAAACACTGGTCAATGAGTCAATATGGGACAAGTAGCAGTCTTGTATCAATGTACAATAGCACAAGTTATTAGACAAACACTGGTCAATGAGTCAATATGGGACAAGTTGCAGTCTTGTATCAATGTGCAATAGCACAGGTTATTAGACAAACACTGGTCAATGAGTCAATATGGAACAAGTAGCAGTCTCGTGTCAATGTACAATAGCACAGGTTATTAGACAAACACTGGTCAATGAGTCAATATGGGACAAGTAGCAGTCTTGTATCAATGTACAATAGCACAAGTTATTAGACAAACACTGGTCAATGAGTCAATATGGGACAAGTAACAGTCTTGTGTCAATGTACAATAGCACAGGTTATCAGACAAACACTGGTCAATGAGTCAATATGGGACAAGTAGCAGTCTTGTATCAATGTACAATAGCACAGGTTCTTGGACAAACACTGGTCATTGAGTCAATATGGATCAAGTAGCAGTCTTGTGTCAATGTACAATAGCACAGGTTATTGGACAAACACTGGTCACTGACTCAAGATGGGACAAGTAGCAGTCTTGTATCAATGTACAATAGCACAGGTTATCAGACAAACACTGGTCACTGACTCAAGATGGGACAAGCAGCAGTCTTGTATCAATGTACAATAGCACAGGTTATTAGACAAACACTGGTCAATGAGTCAATATGGGACAAGTAGCAGTCTTGTATCAATGTACAATAGCACAAGTTATTAGACAAACACTGGTCAATGAGTCAATATGGGACAAGTAGCAGTCTTGTATCAATGTGCAATAGCACAGGTTATTAGACAAACACTGGTCAATGAGTCAATATGGAACAAGTAGCAGTCTTGTGTCAATGTACAATAGCACAGGTTATTGGACAAACAATGGTCATTGAGTCAATATGGATCAAGTAGCAGTCTTGTGTCAATGTACAATAGCACAGGTTATTAGACAAACACTGGTCAATGAGTCAATATGGATCAAGTAGCAGTCTTGTGTCAATGTACAATAGCACAAGTTATTGGACAAACACTGGTCATTGAGTCAATATGGATCAAGTAGCAGTCTTGTATCAATGTACAATAGCACAGGTTATTAGACAAACACTGGTCAATGAGTCAATATGGATCAAGTAGCAGTCTTGTATCAATGTACAATAGCACAGGTTATTAGACAAACACTGGTCAATGAGTCAATATGGATCAAGTAGCAGTCTTTTATCAATGTGCAATAGCACAGGTTATTAGACAAACACTGGTCATTTAGTCAATATGGATCAAGTAGCAGTCTTGTGTCAATGTACAATAGCACAGGTTATTGGCCAAACACTGGTCAATGAGTCAATATGGGACAAGTAGCAGTCTTGTATCAATGTACAATAGCACAGGTTATTAGACAAACACTGGCTAATGAGTCAATATGGGAAAAAACAGCAGTCTTGTATTAATGTACAATAGCACAGGTTATCAGACAAACACTGGTCAATGAGTCAATATGGGACAAGTTGCAGTCTTGTATCAATGTACAATAGCACAGGTTATTAGACAAACACTGGTCACTGAGTTAATATGGGACAAGACGCAGTCTTGTATCAATGAACAATAGCACAGGTTATCAGACAAACACTGGTCACTGACTCAAGATGGGACAAGCAGCTGTCTTGTATTAATGTACAATAGCAGAGGTTATCAGACAAACACTGGTCACTGAGTC
The DNA here is from genome assembly GCA_946902985.2 of Meconema thalassinum. Lineage (NCBI taxonomy): Eukaryota > Metazoa > Arthropoda > Insecta > Orthoptera > Tettigoniidae > Meconema > Meconema thalassinum. The sequence continues at coordinate 154,329,257 of OX336397.1, forward strand.
AAGATGGGACAAGCAGCAGTCTTGTATCAATGTACAATAGCACAGGTTATTAGACAAACAGTGGTCACTGACTCAAGATGGGACAAGCAGCAGTCTTGTATCAATGTACAATAGCACAGGTTATTAGACAAACAGTGGTCACTGAGTCAATATGGGACAAGTAGCAGTCTTGTATCACTGTGCAATAGCACAGGTTATTAGACAAACACTGGTCGCTGAGTCAAGATGGGACAAGCAGCAGTCTTGTATCAATGTACAATAGCACAGGTTATTAGACAAACAGTGGTCACTGACTCAAGATGGGACAAGCAGCAGTCTTGTATCAATGTACAATAGCACAGGTTATCAGACAAACACTGGTCAATGAGTCAATATGGGACAAGTTGCAGTCTTGTATCAATGTACAATAGCACAGGTTATCAGACAAACACTGGTCACCGACTCAAGATGGGACAAGCAGCTGTCTTGTATTAATGTACAATAGCACAGGTTATTAGAGAAACACTGGTCATTGACTCAAGATGGGGCAAGCAGCAGTCTTGTATCAATGTACAATAGCACAAGTTATTGGACAAACACTGGTCAATGAGTCAATATGGATCAAGTAGCAGTCTTGTGTCAATGTACAATAGCACAGGTTATTGGACAAACACTGGTCAATGAGTCAATATGGATCAAGTAGCAGTCTTGTGTCAATGTACAATAGCACAGGTTATTAGACAAACAGTGGTCACTGACTCAAGATGGGACAAGCAGCAGTCTTGTATCAATGTACAATAGCACAGGTTATTGGACAAACACTGGTCACTGAGTCAATATGGATCAAGTAGCAGTCTTGTATCAATGTACAATAGCACAGGTTATTGGACAAACACTGGTCAATGAGTCAATATGGATCAAGTAGCAGTCTTGTGTCAATGTACAATAGCACAGGTTATTAGACAAACAGTGGTCACTGACTCAAGATGGGACAAGCAGCAGTCTTGTATCAATGTACAATAGCACAGGTTATCAGACAAACACTGGTCACTGACTCAAGATGGGACAAGCAGCAGTCTTGTATCAATGTACAATAGCACAGGTTATCCGACAAACACTGGTCAATGAGTCAATATGGAACAAGTAGCAGTCTTGTGTCAATGTACAATAGCACAGGTTATTGGACAAACACTGGTCAATGAGTCAATATGGATCAAGTAGCAGTCTTGAGTCAATGTACAATAGCACAGGTTATTGGACAAACACTGGTCACTGACTCAAGATGGGACAAGTAGCAGTCTTGTATCAATGTACAATAGCACAGGTTATTAGACAAACACTGGTCACTGACTCAAGATGGGACAAGTAGCAGTCTTGTATCAATGTACAATAGCACAGGTTATTAGACAAACACTGGTCACTGACTCAAGATGGGACAAGTTGCAATCTTGTATCAATGTATAATAGCACAGGTTATTGGACAAACACTGGTCAATGAGTCAATATGGATCAAGTAGCAGTATTGTGTCAATGTACAATAGCACAGGTTATTGGACAAACACTGGTCATTGAGTCAATATGGGACAAGTAGCAGTCTTGTATCAATGTGCAATAGCACAGGTTATTAGACAAACAGTGGTCAATGAGTCAATATGGGACAAGTAGCAGTCTTGTATCAATGTGCAATAGCACAGGTTATTAGACAAACACTGGTCAATGAGTCAATATGGAACAAGTAGCAGTCTTGTGTCAATGTACAATAGCACAGGTTATTAGACAAACACTGGTCAATGAGTCAATATGGGACAAGTAGCAGTCTTGTATCAATGTACAATAGCACAGGTTATTGGACAAACACTGGTCAATGAGTCAAGATGGGACAAGTAGCAGTCTTGTATCAATGTACAATAGCACAAGTTATTAGACAAACACTGGTCAATGAGTCAATATGGGACAAGTTGCAGTCTTGTAACAATGTGCAATAGCACAGGTTATTAGACAAACACTGGTCAATGAGTCAATATGGGACAAGTAGCAGTCTTGTATCAATGTATAATAGCACAGGTTATTAGACAAACACTGGTCAATGAGTCAATATGGGACAAGTAGCAGTCTTGTATCAATGTACAATAGCACAGGTTATTAGACAAACACTGGTCAATGAGTCAATATGGGACAAGTAGCAGTCTTGTGTCAATGTACAATAGCACAGGTTATTGGACAAACACTGGTCAATGAGTCAATATGGGACAAGTTGCAGTCTTGTGTCAATGTACAATAGCACAGGTTATTAGACAAACACTGGTCAATGAGTCAATATGGGACAAGTAGCAGTCTTGTATCAATGTGCAATAGCACAGGTTATTAGACAAACACTGGTCAATGAGTCAATATGGAACAAGTAGCAGTCTTGTGTCAATGTACAATAGCACAGGTTATTAGACAAACACTGGTCAATGAGTCAATATGGGACAAGTAGCAGTCTTGTATCAATGTACAATAGCACAAGTTATTAGACAAACACTGGTCAATGAGTCAATATGGGACAAGTTGCAGTCTTGTATCAATGTGCAATAGCACAGGTTATTAGACAAACACTGGTCAATGAGTCAATATGGAACAAGTAGCAGTCTCGTGTCAATGTACAATAGCACAGGTTATTAGACAAACACTGGTCAATGAGTCAATATGGGACAAGTAGCAGTCTTGTATCAATGTACAATAGCACAAGTTATTAGACAAACACTGGTCAATGAGTCAATATGGGACAAGTAACAGTCTTGTGTCAATGTACAATAGCACAGGTTATCAGACAAACACTGGTCAATGAGTCAATATGGGACAAGTAGCAGTCTTGTATCAATGTACAATAGCACAGGTTATTGGACAAACACTGGTCATTGAGTCAATATGGATCAAGTAGCAGTCTTGTGTCAATGTACAATAGCACAGGTTATTGGACAAACACTGGTCACTGACTCAAGATGGGACAAGTAGCAGTCTTGTATCAATGTACAATAGCACAGGTTATCAGACAAACACTGGTCACTGACTCAAGATGGGACAAGCAGCAGTCTTGTATCAATGTACAATAGCACAGGTTATTAGACAAACACTGGTCAATGAGTCAATATGGGACAAGTAGCAGTCTTGTATCAATGTACAATAGCACAAGTTATTAGACAAACACTGGTCAATGAGTCAATATGGGACAAGTAGCAGTCTTGTATCAATGTGCAATAGCACAGGTTATTAGACAAACACTGGTCAATGAGTCAATATGGAACAAGTAGCAGTCTTGTGTCAATGTACAATAGCACAGGTTATTGGACAAACAATGGTCATTGAGTCAATATGGATCAAGTAGCAGTCTTGTGTCAATGTACAATAGCACAGGTTATTAGACAAACACTGGTCAATGAGTCAATATGGATCAAGTAGCAGTCTTGTGTCAATGTACAATAGCACAAGTTATTGGACAAACACTGGTCATTGAGTCAATATGGATCAAGTAGCAGTCTTGTATCAATTTACAATAGCACAGGTTATTAGACAAACACTGGTCAATGAGTCAATATGGATCAAGTAGCAGTCTTGTATCAATGTACAATAGCACAGGTTATTAGACAAACACTGGTCAATGAGTCAATATGGATCAAGTAGCAGTCTTTTATCAATGTGCAATAGCACAGGTTATTAGACAAACACTGGTCATTTAGTCAATATGGATCAAGTAGCAGTCTTGTGTCAATGTACAATAGCACAGGTTATTGGCCAAACACTGGTCAATGAGTCAATATGGGACAAGTAGCAGTCTTGTATCAATGTGCAATAGCACAGGTTATTAGACAAACACTGGTCAATGAGTCAATATGGATCAAGTAGCAGTCTTGTGTCAATGTACAATAGCACAGGTTATTGGACAAACACTGGTCAATGAGTCAATATGGATCAAGTAGCAGTCTTGTATCAATGTGCAATAGCACAGGTTATTAGACAAACACTGGTCAATGAGTCAATATGGATCAAGTAGCAGTTTTGTGTCAATGTACAATAGCACAGGTTATTAGACAAACACTGGTCAATGAGTCAATATGGATCAAGTAGCAGTCTTGTATCAATGTACAATGGCACAGGTTATCAGACAAACACTGGTCACTGACTCAAGATGGGACAAGCAGCAGTCTTGTATCAATGTACAATAGCACAGATTATTGGACAAACACTGGTCAATGAGTCAATATGGGACAAGTAGCAGTCTTGTATCAATGTACAATAGCACAGGTTATTGGACAAACACTGGTCAATGAGTCAATATGGATCAAGTAGCAGTCTTGTATCAATGTACAATAGCACAGGTTATTAGACAAACACTGGTCAATGAGTCAATATGGATCAAGTAGCAGTCTTGTATCAATGTGCAATAGCACAGGTTATTAGACAAACACTGGTCAATGAGTCAATATGGATCAAGTAGCAGTCTTGTGTCAATGTACAATAGCACAGGTTATTAGACAAACACTGGTCAATGAGTCAATATGGATCAAGTAGCAGTCTTGTATCAATGTACAATAGCACAGGTTATCAGACAAACACTGGTCACTGACTCAAGATGGGACAAGCAGCAGTCTTGTATCAATGTACAATAGCACAGGTTATTGGACAAACACTGGTCAATGAGTCAAGATGGGACAAGTAGCAGTCTTGTATCAATGTACAATAGCACAGGTTATTGGACAAACACTGGTCAATGAGTCAATATGGGACAAGTAGCAGTCTTGTATCAATGTACAATAGCACAGGTTATTGGACAAACACTGGTCAATGAGTCAATATGGATCAAGTAGCAGTCTTTTATCAATGTACAATAGCACAGGTTATTGGACAAACACTGGTCAATGAGTCAATATGGGACAAGTAGCAGTCTTGTATCAATGTACAATAGCACAGGTTATTGGACAAACACTGGTCAATGAGTCAATATGGGACAAGTAGCAGTCTTGTATCAATGTACAATAGCACAGGTTATTGGACAATCACTGGTCAATGAGTCAATATGGGACAAGTAGCAGTCTTGTATCAATGTACAATAGCACAGGTTATTGGACAAACACTGGTCAATGAGTCAATATGGATCAAGTAGCAGTCTTGTATCAATGTACAATAGCACAGGTTATTGGACAAACACTGGTCACTGACTCAAGATGGGACAAGTAGCAGTCTTGTATCAATGTACAATAGCACAGGTTATTGGACAAACACTGGTCAATGAGTCAATATGGGACAAGTAGCAGTCTTGTATCAATGTGCAATAGCACAGGTTATTAGACAAACACTGGTCAATGAGTCAATATGGGACAAGTAGCAGTCTTGTATCAATGTGCAATAGCACAGGTTATTAGACAAACACTGGTCAATGAGTCAATATGGATCAAGTAGCAGTCTTGTATCAATGTACAATAGCACAGGTTATTGGACAAACACTGGTCACTGACTCAAGATGGGACAAGTAGCAGTCTTGTATCAATGTACAATAGCACAGGTTATTGGACAAACACTGGTCAATGAGTCAATATGGGACAAGTAGCAGTCTTGTATCAATGTACAATAGCACAGGTTATTGGACAAACACTGGTCAATGAGTCAATATGGATCAAGTAGCAGTCTTGTGTCAATGTACAATAGCACAGGTTATTGGACAAACACTGGTCAATGAGTCAATATGGATCAAGTAGCAGTCTTGTATCAAGGTACAATAGCACAGGTTATTAGACAAACACTGGTCATTTGGTCAATATGGATCAAGTAGCAGTCTTGTGTCAATGTACAATAGCACAGGTTATTGGACAAACACTGGTCAATGAGTCAATATGGGACAAGTAGCAGTCTTGTGTCAATGTACACACATCAAAAAAAGTTTTGCATCACCTCGGTTCCCAGATCTCCGGCATATAGACGTTGACTGTGTATATTGTATCCAAGATACAGTCCCTTTGACTGTTCATAGATGTCACTAAAACTGCTCAAAGATGTAAACAACCTTGCATGAGCAGGGCCTATTAGACGGAGGGGGTACGACAGCCGATCAGTTCCAGTCATTCCACCAGGACGAAGGTACGCTGCTCATGTTGTCTGTAGTTCTACCATGCCTAGAAGGTCAATACCGCAGTTCGATCGCGTCCGCATTGTTACTTTGTGTCAAGAAGGGCTCTCAACAAGGGAAGTTTCCAGGCGTCTCAGAGTGAACCAAAGCGTTGTTCGGACATGGAGGAGGTACAGAGATACAGGAACTGTCGATGACAGGCCTCGCTCAGGCCGCCCAAGGGCTACTACTGTAGTGGATGACCGCTACTTACGGATTGCAGCTCGGAGGAACCCTGACAGCAATGCCACCATGTTGAATAATGCGTTTCGTTCAGCCACAGGACGTCGTGTTTCAACTCAAACTGTGCGCAATAGGCTGCATGATGCGCAACTTCACTCCCGACGTCCATGGCGAGGTCCAGCTTTGCAACCCCGACACCATGCAGCGCGGTACAGATGGGCCCAACAACATGCTGAATGGACCCCACGGAATTGGCATCACGTTCTCTTCACCGATGAGTGTCGCATATGCCTTCAACCAGACAATCGTCGGAGACGTGTTTGGAGGCACCCTGGTCAGGCTGAACGTCTTAGACACACTGTCCAGCGAGTGCAGCAAGGTGGTGGTTCCCTGATGTTTTGGGGTGGCATTATGTGGGGCCGACGTACGCCACTGGTGGTCATGGAAGGCTCCGAAACGGCTTTACGATACCTGAATGACATCCTCCGACCCATAGTGCAACCATATCGGCAGAATATTGGAGAGGCATTTGTCTTCATGGACGACAATTCTCGACCTCATCGTGCACATCTTGTGAATGCGTTCCTTCAAGATAACGACATCGCTCGACTACAGTGGCCAGCATGTTCGCCAGACATGAACCCTATCGAACATGCCTGGGATATGTTGAAAAGGGCTGTTTATGGACGTCTTGACCCACCAACCACTCTGAGAGATTTACGCCGAATTGTCGTTGAGGAGTGGGACAATTTGGACCAACAGTGTCTTGATGAACTTGTGGATAGTATGCCACGGCGAATACAGGCATGCATCAATGCAAGAGGACGTGCTACTGGGTATTAGAGGTAGTGGTGTGTACTGCAATCTGGACCACAAATGCTGAAAGTCTAGCTGTATGATGGTACAACATGCAATGTGTGGGTCTCATGAGCAATAAAACGAACTGAAATGTTGTTTGTGTTGATCTCTATTCCCTTTGTATTTAACGGTTCCGGAACTCTTGGAACCGAGGTGATGCAAAACTTTTTTTGATGTGTGTACAATAGCACAGGTTATTAGACAAACACTGGTCATTTAGTCAATATGGATCAAGTAGCAGTCTTGTATCAATGTACAATAGCACAGGTTATTAGACAAACACTGGTCATTTAGTCAATATGGATCAAGTAGCAGTCTTGTGTCAATGTACAATAGCACAGGTTATTGGACAAACACTGGTCAATGAGTCAATATGGGACAAGTAGCAGTCTTGTGTCAATGTACAATAGCACAGGTTATTGGACAAACACTGGTCAATGAGTCAATATGGATCAAGTAGCAGTCTTGTGTCAATGTACAATAGCACAGGTTATTTGACAAACACTGGTCAATGAGTCAATATGGATCAAGTAGCAGTCTTGTGTCAATGTGCAATAGCACAGGTTATTAGACAAACACTGGTCAATGAGTCAATATGGATCAAGTAGCAGTCTTGTGTCAATGTACAATAGCACAGGTTATTAGACAAACACTGGTCACCGAGTCAAGATGGGACAGACAGCAGTCTTGTATTAATGTACAATAGCACAGGTTATCAGACAAACACTGATCACTGACTCAAGATGGGACAATTACTATGCTGAGCTTATATGCCCACGATCGCGGGTTCAAACCCGGCCGAAGACGTCGGATTTTTTTAAGAGCGTTAATAATCCCTCAGCATGGCTTCCTTCGGAGGGATATTAAAGTCGGCGGTCCCATGTCATAGAACTATGGCATGAAAAAGAACCTTCCGCTAACTACACTTGTGGAAGCTAAAATGTGTAGGTTAGTTTGATAACGCCCTATTAGTTCCAACGTTCGCCACCGGGTGCTGACTGCGATGTCTTTTAGTAGAAACGTCCGCAGCTAAGTGCCTTGGATGGTAGCATTTGGTAGCAAAAGTAGGAACTACTTTGAGAAATTAATCATCTGCAGTCCTTCTACCTGAATCACAGACAACACACACTATTACAGCCATCACAACGAACACCAGTTATACACACACCCAAAGTACACGGGGCTATATGACCGCGTTATCGCTGCCCCTAATCTAAGGAACCAACCAACAATTATATCTAGCCTAAATATAACATGTTTCAGTTCTTTAAGCGATATTTTCAGCCTACTTTTCACACTTTGCAAAAATGAGGAAAAAGTAGAATTATGAGATCGATCCGGGAAAATGTGTGTCTGTCTGTCTGTGTGTCCCCCCCTATCAACTGCTAAAAGGCTGCAGCAATCGAAACCAAATTTGGTATGAGTAAAGATCTATACCGGGACATCTCAATGCCATACTTGAAAATGATGTCAGTGCTACCAACTGCTGAAAAATCGCAATTGAAATTTCAGCTCCATGTTGGATATCTTGGAATATATACATGGGAACTATACCAAAATTAGCACACATATTAGATAATAATACTTCAGTTTAATTTTCAGGAGGCCATACATGACAGTGTTGCCAAAATTATTCTAAGCCTCCTGATAGGTTCAACTTTTAAATGCATATAACTCCTACACTATAAATTGGATTTCAACCAAATTTCGTATGTACAATGTGTACGTAAACTGATATGACTGAGCGTATTCTTAAGAGCCACCAGGGCTACCAACTGTCAATAAATGCTCTCTCTATTTTTTTTATCCAAATACCAATATATCAGAAAGTATGCGAGCCAACAGCCTTATCCTTCGCACACGTATAGTGCCTGACATTCTAGATTAATTTGGAGCAACTAATGTATGTCAGTGCTACCAACATGATTCTAAGCCTGCTGATAGGACCAATTTTGAAATACATGTAACTTTACTATCAAATGGATTTCAACCAGATCTCGTATGTGCTATGTGTACCATAACATATATGACTATGCGTATTCTTAAGAGCAATCAGGGCTGCCAACTGTTAATAAATACTCTTTATATTTTTACCCTAATATCAATATAGGCTATCAGAAAGTATGCAAGCCAACAGCTCTAAACTTTGCGTACGTATAGTACCTGCCATTCTAGATTAATTTCGAGCAACTAATGTATGTCAGTGCTACCAACATGATTCTAAGCCTGCTGATAGCTCCAATTTTAAAATACCAGTAACTTCTATACTAACAAATGGATTTCATCCAAAATTGACACAACAATAGATCATAATATTTTAAGTTATTTCTGACCAACACATGCATGACATTGTTGCCAACATCATTTTACGCACGCTGATAAGTCCAATGTTTAACTGCATATAACGTCCATGCTATCCATTGGACTTAAACCAAATTTTGTATTCTGTACCTTAAGAGATGGAACTAAGAATATATGCAGTCACCAGGGCTGCCAACTGTAGTGCTCTATCAGGCTACATCATGCCAGGTATATTTCGAACTAATTAGAAATTTCGATATTACCAACTTTATTTCGTCATTATTCGAGATAGCCTAGGTCCATATAGATTAATCATTGGCATGAATCTTAAATTTAAGAAAAGTAGGCTCTTTAGTTCTTCACGGAACTTCTTGTTCTTTCTTGAGATAATTATGCCCTACATCAGGTTATCAAAATTGATGATCTGCACAAATAGTTTAAAGAATTTGACATATTTATCAACAAGTTCATTCATCCTCGCAGGCCAGAGGCCTCCTGATTTGATTACTTTTGTCTGCATGTTTTCTCTTTCGTGATTTAGTAATTCACACTCATATATGGTCCACACTTTGCCACTCTTCGCCACACCGGCACGTCATATGCTCCTGGATTTTAAACCTATACAGATAGATCCTTATTTTAGCCTATTTTCATTTATGAAAAAAATAAGCTTATGAGATCACCTTTTGTCTGTGCATGTGTGTGTGTGTGTGTGTGTGTGTGTGAGCGTCCGTGTGTGTGTCCCGTGTGCCCCCCCCCCCGTCCTAATAAAATCTAAACGGCTGGAGCGATTTCAATGAAACTCGGTATGGTCGTAGTACTATCTTGGCTCGACCGAGGCCATCAAATTTTATTACAACTCACCAATCCAACATGGCGGCTGTTCGAAATATTTCCCCGGCATTCTATACCTCCTAAACTGTTACTGATATCACCCTTAAAAGTTGTACGGTGATAAAGGGTACTACTAGACGTTCACCTATGTGACTTTCAAAATCCTGTTAACTACAAAACGAACATGGCGGCCAAGCGAAGTTGAAACCTTTAAATAGACCTTTCTCGCGATTTAAACATTCGAACGCAGTGAAACTTGGTACAGCAAATACAGTATCTATACACATTGTAATGTACTAACATCTAATTTAGTTCAATTTTTTACATATCCTCGAGATGGCGGCTGTACGAAATTTTAAAATTAAGTTTTATTTCTTGTGTCCTAATCATGCGATCGAATTCAAAATGTGAATAATGAACCTACGCAATAATCCTCATCTAATAGTAAATAACTCTATGGCCTACGTAATATATTGAAATCCAACATGGCGATCATCCGAAATATTTGGACGGCTCTCAATATCTACGAATCTATTACAGCAATCAAACTGAAATTGTGTATGTTGATAGAGGAAATTAACATGAGTAGGATATATAAAAATAGTCTTATTTAGTTCTTCATGGAACTACTTGTTCCATGTCCTGTCATCATAACCCTCATATTATGGCTTAGGAGAATTGATGAGGCAAGTCTCGCTTGGAAACTTGGAAAGTTTTTTTTTTTTTGCTAATTCATTTGTGGACCTTGGGACATCATGGTCATCAGCCCTGTGTAGTTGGATGTGTGTTGAACTTCTCTGATAACCTGTATTGCTGTGATGGCTGTAGTCTTAGTTTGTGTAACTATATTTAGAACAGGGAAGAGGTAGGAATACCGGGATTTGAAGTAAGGTACTATCCCGGCATTTGTATGGAGGGAGATAAGAAATTCCCAGGGATAAACCACACTCAGCATAGTCGCTGTCAGTGCCGGGATTCAAACCTGCGATCTATGACTTCCTGCACGATTTAAAGCCACCTGTTTCAAAATAACCAGTGATGGACGAAGCAAAGAGGATATAAAACGTAGGTTAACACAGGCGAGGAAACCTTTTCTACAGAAATGAAATCGGTGACGTCAAAGTTTTATAAAGTCATTTTAAACCCATTGTCTTATGGAAGTGAAACTTGGACTGTAGGAGATAGGAGGAGATTTGAAATGTAGTGTTACAGGAGAAGAATATAGATTACGCCATGGATTTTGGTCGGTAGGCGTGAAAACGTGTGGTCTGGAGTACCGCCACGCTGGCTGGTTGGCATTTTTTAGACTATTTTTATTTATGTAAAAATAGGATTATAAGATCATCTTTTGTCCGTGTGTGTGTATGTGCGCATCCGTGTGTGTGTCCCCCTCCCCCTCCCCCATAAAAACTTCTAAACGGCTCGAGCGATTTCAATGAAACTCGGTAACTTCATAGTACTATTTCGGCCGACCCCGAGCGTGCCCTTCAAATTTTATTACGTCTCACCAATCCAACATGGCGGATGTGCGAAATATTTCACTAGCATTCTATATCTCCAAAACTATTACCGATATCACCCTGACATTTTGTAAAGTGATAAAGGGCACTAGTAGAAGTTAACCAATGAGACTTTCAAGAATCTGTTAACTACAAAACGCACATGGCGGCCAAGCGAAGTTGAAACTTTGAAATAGACTTTTCTCGCGATTTAACCATCCAAACACAATTAAACTTGGTACAGCAAATGTTTACACACATTGTAATGCGCAGACATCTAATTTAGTTAAATTGTTTACAGCAAATACAGTATCTATACACATTGTAATGTACTAACATCTAATTTAGTTCAATTGTTTACATATCCTCAAGATGGCTGCTGTGCGAAATTTTAAAATTAAGTTTTCATTTCTTGTGTCCTAATCATGCGATCGAATTCAAAGTTTGAATAATGAACCTATGCAAAAATCGTCATGTAATAATGCATACCTCTATGGCCTACATATATAAAAATCCAACATGGCGACCACCCGAAATATTTAGACAGTTCTCAATATCTACGAATCTATTACAGCAATCAAACTGAAATTGTGTATGTTGATAGAGGCAATTAACATACGTAGGATATATGAAAATAGGTTGTATGGATCTTCACGGAACCACTTGTTAAATCTTCAGTCCATCATTTCGTCCACTACTAAAAATGAAATAGTTACCAAATCCAGCAAACGACACCAGTGTACAGTAATTCATTTGACCTGCGTAATAAAACCCTCAAAATGAAGCTCTTATTTCACAAGTTTGACAGGCGGAGTTATCAGCCGCTAAGATAAGCGAACAGCTGACGTGACGCGGCACGCATCACCAAGTGCTTCGTCATCGTCACAGATATATCAAGTGATACGAAACATACCAACAACAACAAAAAACGATCGGTAGATCGAGTATCACGTGAAGAGTGGGAGAGGAGAGATGTTTCTGGCAACTGCTGATGAAGATGATGATGATGATGATGATAATTGTTGTTTTAAGGGGCCTAACATCTAGGTTATCGGCCCCTGATGGTTTGGGTGATCGTGTGGGTGAAAATGAAATGCAAACTTAAAAACTAAAACTAACTACTAACCTACATACTGGAAGAAGAAATGGAAAACTAAAGGAGAATAAGGCAAATAAAGGACAGGAGGAAAAGAAATGCCCTCAACCCTCGAAGAATGTGGATTGAGGGACTTGGAAGGAAGGAGAGCCATGAAAGGCAGATAGGAAAGTGAAAAAGGAGAGGGTCAGCCCCACAGGTAAGGACCCAACTCAGGAATCCCTCGGGGTCGCCAACTCCCGAACTCACCAGCCGTGAGCCCATGAGGGTGTAGCATTATCTAGGGTGCACCAGAAATGGTGGGGCTACATATACCCTGCTTCCTTGAGGGCTTTGAGCAGAAGGCAGGAGATAACATGAAAAGAAAAAGAAGGCTGACCCCTTGCAGAAGGAGGGAATCAGTAAAGATGAGACAAGGGCCAATTAAGGCGGGAAAGGAAGAGATCCCCTAGGCCTCGGATACCCTAATACAGGGGCGTATATAGAAGAAAAAATCGGGGGGGGGGGGCTGTCTATCCTGGAAAACTGTGAGTATTCTCAGGGGATTGTCACCACAAAATACCCAGAAATATCAACCAACATCTTAGAGCATATAACTTTGTGTAATTATTTTAGATAAGATTCAAAGTTTATATAGCCTACAATTACTGGCAATACAAAAAAAGTTGTAAAATACAACACAACACACAAATAAAATGTTATACTTAATTAACTTTCTATTATGGTCTATGGAGTATGGATGGCAAATATTTGTCAATTTACTAAGCAGAAAGGTAAACAGTTTTTTTACGTGTATTTCTCAAAAAACATACTGTGGAATTCACAGCTTTACCTCACAAGGCTGAGTGCACCCCGTTCCAGCCCTCAGACTAGAATTAAAATTTCTTGGCTGAGCCGGGAATCGAATTTGGATCTCCGGGGCGGCAGCGAAGAATACTACCCACTACACCACGAGTTAGTAAAATTTCAATCTTAATATTGTTTATAACTTAGCCAATAAGTTAAGATTAGGGTACAACCAAATTTACAATTATTTTATGCTCTTAACAAAGCAGCACTTTCTTAATTGTAATTGGCTTTTTTCAGGGGGGGGGGGCTGGAGCCCCCTCAGCACTCCCCTTATATACTCCCCTGTCCTAATACCGTCAGGGTCGGAAGAGAACAAGAGTTGACCAAGTGAGGTCGACAGGAAAGAAGATGGAATGGAGTCCGGCACAAGTGGAAGCAATGCCAGACTCAGATGGGGCCCCGTGGTCGCCAACCCACGTCCCACTAGATGTGAGCCCCTGGGGGATGCTGATGAAGAGAAGAGATATATTTTTATTTTATATTTTTTTAGCGTATAGCTTTTAGTTCCGGGAGTGTCCGAGGACATGTTCGGCTCGCCAGTTTGTAGCCGCTTCTATGCGGACACCCAATGGGTGAGCTACAAGTACCGTCACGTGTAGAGTGTTGTCTGGGGAGGAAAGTTGAAATGTAAGGAGGAGGAGTTGGAAGGTAGCGGCTGTGGCCTATAGTTAGGAACCAACCCCGGCATTTGGCAGGAAGGAAGATGCGAAACCACAGAAGACCATCTTCAAGGTTGCCAGTGGGGAGGGATTCGAACCTCCTCGCCTCCCAGATGTGAGCGACTGCCAGCAGCCACGCCATAACGACCACGGCTAACTCACCCGGTACTTATAATAATGAAGAGAAGAGTTAGGTTGGTAGGACACTTACTAGGACACCCAGGAACTTGGTTATGGAAGGAAGGGTCGAGGATAACAACTGTACATGTAGACCAATGTTAGGATATGCTAAACAATTCCCTGGGATGTAGGATGCGGCAACAATGTGCAGATCAAACGATTAGCTCAGAGCAGCGAACCATGGGGTGGTGCATGAAACACGCACAGCCATTGAGGTAGGTGTACGGGTGTGAGAATACAAGAAACAGTGGAAGGAGATGAGATAACATTCCCTCTGTCGCTATCAATCGTACAGCGGCTAATATCAGTCCTCTTTGTGACACTGCAGATGCACGCATTTGGCAGCTGAGCGAACAGCTGGTAATATTGCTCAACCTGTAGTGTCCGAACAAAGAATGCTGTTCTTTCTTGCTTCAAGTGGTGGGTTCTGTTTCTGTATATCACTTACTTTACTTTTATCGTTGTGGCCATTAGATCTTCTTGTTAGCCCACCACGCTTTCATCCTTTCGGAATGGGATTTCTTCCATTCACCCGAGTGAACATATTATCTCTTGCTGGGTTTTACTTCCTCTTGATAAACCTGGAACGGCACAGCTCCGAAGGAGTGGCAGCCAATTATTTAATATCAAGCACCCTCCGGCTGGTTTTGATCTCCCACGAAGAACTTGGGTTGCCCTCAACAGAATCCGAACCAAGCACGGGCGATGTGGCTCACTGCTTCATAAGTTGGGCATGCGAACTTCCCCCAGCTGTGACTGGTGGCGCAGTGAATTAAACCATCCACCATATTGTAGCAGAATGTCCGAGGGGGGCGCACTCTGGATCAATGGACGACTTTCTGGTGACATCTACTCAGGCCATACAGTGGCTAGACGAACTGGACATACAGCTGTGAAATCTGTAGGGCTAAGTTGATTGTTGTAATGGTTTGCTCCCTTTTTTTTGTATATATATATATATATATATATATATATAGTATATCGTTTTTGTGTACAATGCCATAAGCATAAATAAATAAATAAAACCTGACGGAGTTTTTGTTTCAATGGGGTTCTGAGCAAAATATCTGATTCATAAATTTCAAACTTTAACAAGTCCTTATCCACTTCCACTAGCCAAAGAGGCATCACCTTTAAACCTCGGAAGTATGATAATAGACGGTTGGAGAATCTACTGACTGACATTCTGAGGAGGTGGGCATAGAATGTTATTCTCCGTTTCCGGATTACACTTGAAATGTTTTCAGTGTGAGAGTATATTTCTCAATTATCTAGGTTTATTATATTGTATATTGTATGTCTACCCCTTATTATTCCCGTTTTCCAACGGGGTCGGGGATGAGATGCGATGGAAGTCTTTGTGGCGATGGTTTTTACGGCCGGATGCCCTTCCTGACGCCAACCTCATGAGAGGGGTTAATGAGAGATGAAATGAATGATGGTGAATGAAACTGGGCAAGGATGTGGAAGGAAGCGGCCGTGGCCTGTCAGAAGGTACCGTCCCAGCATTTGTCTGGTGTTGAAAATGGGAAACCACGGAAAACCATTTCAAGGACGGCCGACGGTGGGGCTCGAACCCACGCGTCTACCGAGTCAGCAGAGAGCTTGGTCCCATGACTTAATGCTGAGCGTTAGCCAGCGTAACCACTACTGTCGGTCTATCTAGGTTTATTATATTATATTATATATATATAATTCGTTGAGGCCATCTAGGACCACGTTAAGTCTCGCTATTCTTGGCAATTTGTTTCGCTTTCCTCTGAGCCCAGAATTCCCTCATTCTCTGTGAGTGGACCATCGTGCGCTCCGCTGTCCAGGTGGTACCTTGTCTTCTTTTCTGGTTCGGTGTCTCGTCTCGGGTTAGCCGATTAGTCAGTATCTTTTTGCGGAAGAGATCTCTATCGAAGGCGTCGTCGGGTTTTAGATGCGGCATTTTGTGGTCGTCTTTGGTATTCATAAACCAGGGCATTGTGGTTTTGGGTTTGGAGTCAAATAAATTAAAAATCTGTTTAGTCTGCCTGTTTCCGTCCATTCGTTTGTGAGATGACCGTAATACCGTGCCCTCCTTTTACGGATCGTTTCTGAAATTTTCTCTATTTCACTGTAGATTTCTTTGTTGGATTTTTATAGTGGATGCCATTCTTGTAATTTGATCCCATTATACCTCAGACGATTTTGCGTTTTTTTAATCTCCAGTTCTTCAAGGAGTCCTTTATTAGCATTTAGGGATTGGGTTTCGGCTGCATACATAACTAATGGTTTCAGAACAGTTTCATAATGACGTAGTTTAGTATTTTTGGACAGGTTTTTTTGTTGTATATTGAGCGCGATGTTTGATAGGCTATTTTGAGTTTTGTTATTATTATTATTATTATTTTATTATTATTATTATTATTATCATTTTCGTTTGTTTTTCATGCGAATTGACCACTTGGGATCACTCAACAACTTTATTTATTTTTCTTTGTCATTGCCTGGAGTTTACTCTGTCTCCAATATTCCTTCACGCGTTCACTGGCATGTTTCCTTTGATCTTCTGTCCAAGTTCGTCCACTTGTCTTAGGTCTTCCTTCATCTTGAAACCCTCCCAGATTTTTCACCTTACTCTTAAATTCACTTCTTTCTAGCATCTGAGACTCTGTGATGTTCAACTTGTCTAAATCTTTCCTCACTTCCTTAATCCACGTTGTGATGGTCTTCTTCTTCTTCCAGAGATGGTCGAATATTTGTTTTGTTAATCTATGTTTGTGCATTCTGTATTGTGCCCAACTCTAGGAATGGGTATTCCAAGTTTCAGACACCTAGATATCAAGGGAAAGGCTGTAGCCGCTTTTGAAAGTTCAGATATTTGAATATCGCGCTACATTGCTTCGAGAAGCATTTAGAAGAATTTTACCGATAGTTGGATGTCAAGTGACGTAGCGAGTAACAGCAGAGGTGGAGGCTATTTATTGATTAAATAGTTAACTATGGAGTAGAGACTTGAGACTGGGATCAGATTACTGGCACGGCCAAATGAAAGAGAATGCAATTAGTATCAAGTGAATCGGACCAGGGATTCAAGAGATATGAGGATTTCCAGATATCAGGCGATGACGCGTGACCCTGACCGTTTTGAATAAAAGCCAGCTGGAACAGGCATGGTCAGCTCATTCTAACACAAGCACTTGGCAAGCAAGTTGCATCTACGCTGAGCCAAGGCACATGGTTGCCGTATCTACGCAGAAGTTCTTTTCAAGTCGTGATAGTCACGAAAAGTGCTGCGCTTCGAGTTGAAACTTAGTAAGTTTCTGGTGAGGAGAATCACTGAGGTGATTGATTTCTACAGACATTGGTGGAAATATTTATATTTCCAAAAGGACATATGCTAGACTTTGTCTAGAAAATAGTATTTTGTCACAGTCCAGTAGTAACTTAATACTTGGATGTTTAAATCCATTTCAAGTCAGTTTTCATTTTTGTAACTAGTTAACCACTTCGATCTGTCAGTACACTGAAGACTAGTCTATAACGGTGGCGTTCATTAGTCTACGCAAGGGAAACTGCAGGTTGTCTAGCGCATGGCAGATGGTGATATACAAACCATGCCCAGGGAACGATCTTCAGAACAGCCGTTAACTGCTTAGACTGTCAATGTTTTTCTTGTACTGATGAGATTACAGTGAGTTATGTTACAACTGACATATCTAAGAAGAGATCACTTAGATCTGACCCTATTTAAACAAACTGTTATGGCTTTGATAGAAGCCCATATTAAAATGGAACAACAGTTTATTCAAACGTCGAAAGATACTACCACTATGTCTGACTAGACGATTTGTGGGTCTACAATGGCGGCCGATACAAGGATTATACGTGCTTGTCCGATAGGGCATGTCTATGGATAAATCTGGTACAGACCAGGTTTACTACACTTCAAGACCATCAAGAAATGTAAGCCACATTTGAATTATATTATGCCTAGCTAATTGGAACAAACTATTTTTCTGCAGATGACCAACACATTTTGTTCGTCGTATTTAAATCTTGCAATGATTTACGCAAGACTTGTTAGAGTTATTCTGAGCATTTTCAGCACTCAGAACAGTTTAGGATCGATGACCGAGCATTTCGAAGATTTATTTGAATTTTTCATATTTTAAGGAAACCACGGAAAACCCCCGATGTAACTGTAAAAGTTAAATTTATTTTTGTTGAGGAATGGATATTTTTTTCCATATTCGAAGGTTCGAACATGTGGATTCTCACATAATGAGATGATAATTAAATATATTTAAAATAATATAACAAATAATAATAATAATAATCCACTAATAATAATAATAATAATTTTCATAATTTTTCTAAATAATTCTTGGATATTATATTTTCTAATAATCATATGTATTGAGAAAGAGCCTATGAAGTAGTTTAATCATTTCTAGTTTGGAACATGAGATTTTCCGAAGGAAAGTGGTTAGCGCAAGCCCGCATTCAACCAACATTTCAGTTCTGGTTGAACAGTTGATATTTGCATTGAGCAAAGTATATGTTTCAGATAACACGGAGAGGCATGAAACGGGAAGCAATTGATATTTGTATCAAATAGGATATTTTTGTATTTATATAAAATCATGACGTAAATACACTTCGAAAGTGAAATAAAGCTTTTCATAAGTATGGTAAATTCACGGGTTGAACTGAATGGTAAAATAAAATAAACTTGTAAGTTTATTAATCTTCCAGTGTTGATAACAAGCAGAGGCTTGATTTATTGTATAAATTTTGGGAAGATAATTTATGTGTGTGGAGTAGTTGAAATGCCATTCCCAGGTGCGCATGTTAAGTCGCAGGAATGAAGAGGTTTTTTCGAGCATCAATCAAATAGCAGGTTCGATGGCTCAGGTTTATAGTAGGAGTATTGGAGCCACACATTTCGTCGTATGAATAACCCGAAGGTTATTTCTTTGAAACCATCAGTTCTTATTTCAACCTTGTTTACGAATTCCATTTAGACTTTGATTTTGCTAGAACCCGGATTTATCATGATAGTAGTTTATTCTTCTTCAGAGGAAGACCTTTGCCGTTGTTGTTGTAATATTGTGTTCTTACACAAATAATAGAATGGGCCACTGCCAATTAAAATAATTCTTTAACCACGAATAATTTGAAGGATATTTTCAAATCCTAGTGCCATGAACTAAATGAATTCATTATAAAACTACAATTCTAATTTCCGCATTCTGTCGAAGAATTTCAAGTTGTGAAAGTTACTAGAAATGGCCATGAATATAAATATTTTTATGATAATGATTCCAAGTGGATAATTGAATAGTTGAATGGTTCAACCATTTATTGATCAAGTTGATGATTCAGAAATCATGTATTTTGTTTGGAACTTGAAGTTCATAATCGAGTCACTTCTCGAATGTTTAATGTCAGAAGAACAATTAATTGTTGTTGTGCTTCGCACAGTTCTTCGATGCTATGCTCAAGGTCAAATACTTTTCAGATGTTATTAATATGTGTTAATAATTTGTGTTGCTTAAATGATGATAATATTTTCGACGATATATTTTTGAAACTGGAAAAACAAGCGAAAGTTTAAGAATTCTATAAACATTTATTCTACGAGTGTTAATATCATGTAAATAGTCAAACAGTGATCTACGTAATTTCCAGTATAGACAATTAATTTTGAACTGGAATTAAATATTAATAATTTTGGAACACAGTCCACAGGACTATTAATCGGACTTGTGTTTCCAAAAAGATTGTCAAATGTGTTTGGAAGATTTCTGTATATTGTGTGTAAATAAGTGTGTGGATCGCCACACGTGGATGATGCTACCTTGAGCATCTTTGCAGTCAGATTTTAACTTTAAAATAAACTGAGATAATTTTACCAGATGTGTTACTCCCAATTAAATCTCCTTCTATCCTTATTGTTGCATTGAGCCAAAAATCAGTAAAGCATTTTTTTAATTTGATGTCGTTTTTGCGATTTGCTTTAACCCATCTGGCGCTCCGGGATATTTTGACTCTCGTGCTGGCTGATTATTGGTAAAATTCATATGTGGTCGTGCGGACTCCGGTCTGAACGGGCACATAAAATAAGATAGAGAGAGAAATGGCGCCCAACGTGGGGCCCGATTTAGACATGGTCAATCGCATGCCGATTTGAAATTGTGATAATTTTTTTTGAAATATTTTGGGAGTTGAGAGATGTCTGGTTTGGATGAATAAATTAGTAGGAAACCCAATTAGTGGGGAAAATTAAAAATTTTACTTGGTTAATAATTAGAATGGGTTTGATTATTTTTTATAATGGCCTAACCATTAGGGCGTCAAGTAAATTCAGTAGTAAACGTTCGATGACTGGACATACACATTATTAGAATCCAGGTGGAGGACATTTGAGAACTTGCATATTTTTCTTGTGATATTGTGGTAAATGTAATTCGTAAAAGTAGAGAATTTTGTTTTTCCATCACGTCGATATTAGGACAAATCTCATTTTATTAGAGTGTTCCAATTAGCTATTCATATTTCTTGTTCTAGTTATAAGCTTGTGTTTGCCACTGTTGTATACCCCTAAGTTTTGAATAATAATTGAAATTATGGAAGAAATGATGAGGATGATGAGGAGTTTGGAGGAGAGTTCAAAAGAGGCTGGACTGCGTGTAGCAGCCATTATGAAAGAAAATACTGAGGCTTTAGAAAAGAAACTTAAAGAAAATTCTGATAAACTTAAAGAAAGTTTAAACGATAAACTTAAAGAAAATTCTGATTCTTTAGAAAGTAGGTTAAAAGATAACTTGAAAGAAAGTTTAGATGAAAAACTTAAAGAAAATTCTGATTCTTTAGAAAATAAACTTAAAGAAAATTTGAATGATAAACTTAATGAAAATTCTGATTCTTTAGAAAGCAGGTTAAAAGGTAACTTGAAAGAAAATTCAAACAGTAAATTTAATTCAATGGAAAGTAAATTTAAAGAGAATTCTGAAACTTTGAAAATGACACTTGAGAGTAAAATGAATAAATTATGCGACAAAACACATGAGCTCGAAACTTCATTATCTACTAACGCTAGTTTAATGGACGATAAATTTCGCGATGCCGATCTTCGATCCCAAAGCTTAGCTGATAGGATAGAACATGGTCTTAGGAAAGTTGGTGAAGACATGGTCAACCTAGAAGTCAGAGTGAAGAAGGAGAGTAACGAGATGGGAATTCTAGTTGTTCAACGTTTAACGGAACAATTCAAAGAACTTGTCATGGGAGAAATAAGAGAAGGTGTGATTAGTGAATTGCAAACTGAAATTAAAACCACAGTTGTCAATGAAATTAAAGACACACTCAAGCTGGAGAACCAAGAGGGAATCAAGGAGATTAGGGAATCTTTGTCATCCCATATTGAAGTAATTGCCAAGGATATCCAAGCAACTCAGAAGGACATATCAGATATGACAGGGTCATTGAAAAGTCATGAGGCTGTTATGAACCAGATATCCACTGATGTCAGGGAAAATTGTAAAGAAACTGAAGCAATTAAGAAGATGGCAGAAGAAAACCAGAAGGAACTTGAGGCTATGAAAACTCAAATAAAGGATGAGAAACAGTCTGATCATCTGTTGAAAATGCCAAATGTAAGGGGAAAGGAACAGATACAGATAAATCTAGGAGGAGCTAGAGAGACTGATAGACAGGATGAGGTCAGGACAGTATTTCAATCCAACCCCATAACTGTATTTAAGAATATAGAAGATAAGCCTTCTAAATTTTCTGGGCGAGATTCTGTAACACCCGTGGGATTTTTGAGAGAAGCAGGTGATTACCTGAAAGATTCTAAGATCCCTAAAGAAAGACAGATCCGAGTGATAGGGAAGTTCTTGGAAGGTCCTGCACTTCTTTGGTTTAGAGCTTTTAGATCCACTCTAACCACTTTTGAGGAGTTTTCTCGTGGGCTATTGAAAAAGTTTTGGTCCCCGGAAACCCAACAGCAAGTCAGAGCAGAGTTATATTCGAAGAGATTCTCAACGTCACAACCTACTCGATACTCTACGTACTTTTCTGGACAGCTGTCTAAACTTCAACATTTAGATCCGCCAATGCCAGATAACGAGTTGATTACTGCATTGATACGTCAATTTCCAACAGACGTCCAGAGGACTTTGATCGCTGCTGATATCTATAATATGGAACAATTTGATGAAGTATTACAGAAGCTGGATCATACAAACGCTCAATTCTTCCATCAGAAGGGAGTAAAGAATAACAACGCTGTGTATGCTGTTATGGCTGATAGTTATTCTCAAACACCTCGAGAGATTCGAGAGGAGCGAGAAGAGAAATCGCCGAGGGAAGATCCAAATAAGAGAGGATGGAACCAGTACAGTAACAGATACAGTTACAAGCCATATGCAAGACCGGATGGTGGTAATCGATACAATACTCGATGGAGAAGGCCACGAGATAGTCAAGGAAGGTACCAGGAAAGAAGATATTATGGTAGAAATAACTACAATAACAGAGGGAATGTGGATACTCGTCAGTCCAATGAAGAGTTTAACAAGGAGACGAGGAAAAATTTGGAAGCAAGACACCAAGATAACTTGCAATTTTTGGAGCAGAGGCCCAACGAACCAGGTCCATCGGGAACACAACAATCCCGGGGGAATGGTAATGAAAAAAAAAACTTCGAATTCACAGTAGAAGATAGAATTTTGAATACTTTCACTTCCAGAATTATTAAATGGCAAGCAGAGGATGATGACTTGATTCAACAGAATGACGAACGAAAAGAAATGGGTACAAGAATTAGAATGCCAATTATATCATGCAAAGTTTTCGGTATGCCTGTCGATACTTTGATCGATACTGGGGCTATGCTTTGTCTGGTGAGTGAGAAGCTTTATATTCTGTGGAAGCTCAAAGAGAATTTAGAGGAGATTCCAGTATCAGGAATTAAGATCCAAGGAATAATACCCAATAAAATATCTCTGTGTAAAACACAATTATACTTATGTATTACGATTGAAGGACATGATTTCCGACATGTGTTTGTTGTAATGAAGGACATGGCTTTTGACATGATATTGGGAGCAGATTTCATTCAGAAATATCAAGCAGTGATAGATATGAAGACAGAGACGATCAGATTCAAGAATACCGAAGAGATAAATGGTCTCTGATTTTTCATGAAGCTGAAGGAAGAGAAGTCTACACTGAGAAGGAGTCCCCAGAGCTAGGGAAGATTTTGGAAGAGTATCACGATATTTTTGATATTAAACCTGGTGAAATTGAAGATTTTGAATATTGTGGAAGTAAACAATAATGGAAGCTATGAAGTCGCCAATACACGAACTGGTAACATCGTGGGAACTTATAATGCATCGAATTTGAAGATCTATTATTCAAGAACCAGATGATTTAATGTGTAGATAGGAAAAATAAAAAATTTTCAATTTTTATTTTTTACTAAGTGTGGGGTGGATGTGCTCAACTCTAGGAATAGGTATTCCAAGTTTCAGACACCTAGATATCAAGGGAAAGGCTGTAGCCGCTTTTGAAAGTTCAGATATTTGAATATCGCGCTACATTGCTTCGAGAAGCATTTAGAAGAATTTTACCGATAGTTGGATGTCAAGTGACGTAGCGAGTAACAGCAGAGGTGGAGGCTATTTATTGATTAAATAGTTAACTATGGAGTAGAGACTTGAGACTGGGATCAGATTACTGGCACGGCCAAATGAAAGAGAATGCAATTAGTATCAAGTGAATCGGACCAGGGATTCAAGAGATATGAGGATTTCCAGATATCAGGCGATGACGCGTGACCCTGACCGTTTTGAATAAAAGCCAGCTGGAGCAGGCATGGTCAGCTCATTCTAACACAAGCACTTGGCAAGCAAGTTGCATCTACGCTGAGCCAAGGCACATGGTTGCCGTATCTACGCAGAAGTTCTTTTCAAGTCGTGATAGTCACGAAAAGTGCTGCGCTTCGAGTTGAAACTTAGTAAGTTTCTGGTGAGGAGAATCACTGAGGTGATTGATTTCTACAGACATTGGTGGAAATATTTATATTTCCAAAAGGACATATGCTAGACTTTGTCTAGAAAATAGTATTTTGTCACAGTCCAGTAGTAACTTAATACTTGGATGTTTAAATCCATTTCAAGTCAGTTTTCATTTTTGTAACTAGTTAACCACTTCGATCTGTCAGTACACTGAAGACTAGTCTATAACGGTGGCGTTCATTAGTCTACGCAAGGGAAACTGCAGGTTGTCTAGCGCATGGCAGATGGTGATATACAAACCATGCCCAGGGAACGATCTTCAGAACAGCCGTTAACTGCTTAGACTGTCAATGTTTTTCTTGTACTGATGAGATTACAGTGAGTTATGTTACAACTGACATATCTAAGAAGAGATCACTTAGATCTGACCCTATTTAAACAAACTGTTATGGCTTTGATAGAAGCCCATATTAAAATGGAACAACAGTTTATTCAAACGTCGAAAGATACTACCACTATGTCTGACTAGACGATTTGTGGGTCTACAAAGGCGGCCGATACAAGGATTATACGTGCTTGTCCGATAGGGCATGTCTATGGATAAATCTGGTACAGACCAGGTTTACTACACTTCAAGACCATCAAGAAATGTAAGCCACATTTGAATTATATTATGCCTAGCTAATTGGAACAAACTATTTTTCTGCAGATGACCAACACATTTTGTTCGTCGTATTTAAATCTTGCAATGATTTACGCAAGACTTGTTAGAGTTATTCTGAGCATTTTCAGCACTCAGAACAGTTTAGGATCGATGACCGAGCATTTCGAAGATTTATTTGAATTTTTCATATTTTAAGGAAACCACGGAAAACCCCCGATGTAACTGTAAAAGTTAAATTTATTTTTGTTGAGGAATGGGTATTTTTTCCATATTCGAAGGTTCGAACATGTGGATTCTCACATGAGATGATAATTAAATATATTTAAAATAATATAACAAATAATAATAATAATAATCCACTAATAATAATAATAATAATTTTCATAATTTTTCTAAATAATTCTTGGATATTATATTTTCTAATAATCATATGTATTGAGAAAGAGCCTATGAAGTAGTTTAATCATTTCTAGTTTGGAACATGAGATTTTCCGAAGGAAAGTGGTTAGCGCAAGCCCGCATTCAACCAACATTTCAGTTCTGGTTGAACAGTTGATATTTGCATTGAGCAAAGTATATGTTTCAGATAACACGGAGAGGCATGAAACGGGAAGCAATTGATATTTGTATCAAATAGGATATTTTTGTATTTATATAAAATCATGACGTAAATACACTTCGAAAGTGAAATAAAGCTTTTCATAAGTATGGTAAATTCACGGGTTGAACTGAATGGTAAAATAAAATAAACTTGTAAGTTTATTAATCTTCCAGTGTTGATAACAAGCAGAGGCTTGATTTATTGTATAAATTTTGGGAAGATAATTTATGTGTGTGGAGTAGTTGAAATGCCATTCCCAGGTGCGCATGTTAAGTCGCAGGAATGAAGAGGTTTTTTCGAGCATCAATCAAATAGCAGGTTCGATGGCTCAGGTTTATAGTAGGAGTATTGGAGCCACACATTTCGTCGTATGAATAACCCGAAGGTTATTTCTTTGAAACCATCAGTTCTTATTTCAACCTTGTTTACGAATTCCATTTAGACTTTGATTTTGCTAGAACCCGGATTTATCATGATAGTAGTTTATTCTTCTTCAGAGGAAGACCTTTGCCGTTGTTGTTGTAATATTGTGTTCTTACACAAATAATAGAATGGGCCACTGCCAATTAAAATAATTCTTTAACCACGAATAATTTGAAGGATATTTTCAAATCCTAGTGCCATGAACTAAATGAATTCATTATAAAACTACAATTCTAATTTCCGCATTCTGTCGAAGAATTGCAAGTTGTGAAAGTTACTAGAAATGGCCATGAATATAAATATTTTTATGATAATGATTCCAAGTGGATAATTGAATAGTTGAATGGTTCAACCATTTATTGATCAAGTTGATGATTCAGAAATCATGTATTTTGTTTGGAACTTGAAGTTCATAATCGAGTCACTTCTCGAATGTTTAATGTCAGAAGAACAATTAATTGTTGTTGTGCTTCGCACAGTTCTTCGATGCTATGCTCAAGGTCAAATACTTTTCAGATGTTATTAATATGTGTTAATAATTTGTGTTGCTTAAATGATGATAATATTTTCGACGATATATTTTTGAAACTGGAAAAACAAGCGAAAGTTTAAGAATTCTATAAACATTTATTCTACGAGTGTTAATATCATGTAAATAGTCAAACAGTGATCTACGTTATTTCCAGTATAGACAATTAATTTTGAACTGGAATTAAATATTAATAATTTTGGAACACAGTCCACAGGACTATTAATCGGACTTGTGTTTCCAAAAAGATTGTCAAATGTGTTTGGAAGATTTCTGTATATTGTGTGTAAATAAGTGTGTGGATCGCCACACGTGGATGATGCTACCTTGACCATCTTTGCAGTCAGATTTTAACTTTAAAATAAACTGAGATAATTTTACCAGATGTGTTACTCCCAATTAAATCTCCTTCTATCCTTATTGTTGCATTGAGCCAAAAATCAGTAAAGCATTTTTTTAATTTGATGTCGTTTTTGCGATTTGCTTTAACCCATCTGGCGCTCCGGGATATTTTGACTCTCGTGCTGGCTGATTATTGGTAAAATGCATATGTGGTCGTGCGGACTCCGGTCTGAACGGGCACAGTATATACAGGGTCTTTCATTTAAAATAAGAGTGCCAAGCGGCGGCTTTGTTAACCGCTGCTGCGGTCACCTTGGCCGAGCTTTTGTCGCGCCAAGGCCCCCTGCTTAAAGCGTGTGTACAATCCTATATGATGCAGCGGCCTTGCTAGCATGTGTACAATGCTGAAATCTTACTTTAGTTAGTTAGTTAGTTATTGTTGATGAAACCGAAACCCCTACTTGTGCTAATTTTGTGAGTGATTTATTCGGAGACCGTTCAAGATTCTCGCCAATGTCATCTAGCTCATCCTCTGTTAAAACTGTTCGTGTGCGGGCATGTTTTTTATTGAGCACCGAGCCAGTATTGTCAAACTTATTTGCAATTAGGTGAATATGTGCTAGTGAAGGTGGCACTTCATCAGGAAATTGCTGAACAAATGCATCACGTACCCACCGAGCCGACTCGAACTTAAAATAAGTTTTATATACAAAATACGATGTTACAATGATAACTGTCTCACCATGTTAGCACTTGAGGTTTAGACTGGCGACTGAGCAACTGCACGCTTATTGCAAGATCAAGTTTGGTCATGTCAATCTGTTATTTTTATACAGTCCATCGGAACTTGAAAAAAAAAACCAGCCATCATATGTACTATGCGCACGCTGTCAATACTATAGGGGTTTTGGTTTCATCAACAATAACTAACTCACTAACTAAAGTAAGATTTCAGCATTGTACACACGCTAGCAAGGCCGCTGCATCATATAGGATAGTACACACGCTTAAAGCAGGGGGCCTTGGCACGCCAAAAGCTCGGCCAAGGTGACCGCAGCAGCGGTTAACAAAGCCGCCGCTTGGCACTCTTATTTTATATGAAAGACCCTGTATGTCCGAGGAATGTCAGCCTCCTCTTCCTCATAGACTCTGAGATTATTTCCATGTTCTGGTAGACTTCTCTGTTGCTTCGTAGTTTCCATCCGTCTTCAGTCCGAACTGCACCCGTGATTTTTCTTAGAATTCTTCTTTCCAGGACTTCTAGTTTTTCGAGGATATAACTCATCGAGAGGCATTCACTGGTAAAGACACATTCCGTTTTTACGATAGTGTTATAATGCCTTATTTTGGTATTGCCTTCAATCTTGCAACCTCAAGCCTTTAATCTAGCTGAGGTAAGTCGATGACACTTTCGTTGTATGGCCCCATGGTGATCACACGTTATCCTTGTTTCTGGACCATTTGAACAACCAGCATCTGAATATTGGGTTTACTAAGGAAACGGAACGTGAAGGTTGCCTGCCTTTTCGGGATGTCTTGGTTTCCAAGAATGCTGACGGCATCCTGGGACACACTGTCTACCGTAAACCCACCCATACAAATCGTTATCTGCATGGTTCCTCTCACCACCATCCTTGTCAGAAACGGGCTGCTCTTAACACTCTTGTTAACAGAGCAAGGACAGTGTGTGAAAAGGATAAGATAGTCGGCGAACTTGTGTTCCTGGCCGATACTTTCCAGAAGAATGGCTACTCGATGAGACAGATTAATGAAGTGTTATACCCTAAACAGAAAGACAGATTAACCATCGCAGAATCCTCCTCGTGCAAAATTGGCCTATCGTACATACATGCAATCTGTCACGGACGGGGTTAGCAATATTCTAAGAAGACACAATATCATGATGATGATGATAATTGTTGTTTTAAGGGGCCTAACATCTAGGTTATCGGCCCTTAATGATCTGGGTGATCGTGAAGATGATAATGAAATATAAACTATAACTAAAACTAACTACGAACTTATAGACTAGAAGAAGAAATAGAAAACAAAAGGAGAATAAGGCAAATAAAGGACAGGAGGAAAAGAAATGCCCTCAACCCTCAAAGAATGCGGATTGAGGGACTTGGAATAAAGGAGAGCCATGAAAGGCAGATAGGAAAGGGAAAGAGGAGAGGGTCCACCCCACAGGTAATGGATAAAAGGGGGAAAACCGGACCCAGCTCAGGAATCCCTCGAGGTCACCAACGCCCGAACTCACCAGCCGTGAGCCCCTGAGGGTGTAGCAATATCCAGGCTGCACCAGAAGTGGTGGGGCTAGATACACCCTGCCTCCTTGAGGGCCTTGAGCAGAAGGCAGGAGATAACATGAAAAGAAAAAGAAGACTGACCCCTCGCATAAGGAGGGTATCAGAAAAGATGAGACAAGGGCCAATTAAGGCGGGAAAGGAAGAGACTCCCTAGCCCTCTGATATCCTAATACCGTAGGGGTCGGAAGAGAACAAGAGTTGACCAAGTGAGGTCCATAGGAAAGAAGACAGAGAGGAACCCGGCACAAGTAAGTGGAACCAATGCCGGACTCAGCTGGGGCCCCGTGGTCGCCAACCCACGTCCCACAAGATGTGAGCCCCTGGGGGGGGTCACAATATCAGAAGCATATTCAAGCCTAATGTCACCGTAGGCAAATCCTTACGATCAGTTAAGGATTCTGTTGGTCTTAACTGTGCTGGAGTATATAAAATTCCATGTTCCTGTGGTTACGTATGTGTATATTGGTCAGACATATTGGAGAATCACAACAAGGGTCAATGAACATCGTAGGCATTTACGTCTTTACCAACCAGAGAAGTCTGCGGTTACTGAACTTGCCATACAGAATGACCATCAAATTATTTTTGATGAAACTTCTGTCATCTGTATGGAGAAACATTTCACAACTTTTATCATTCGGGAGGCGATAGAAATAAGTAAACAACCACACAACGTTAATAGAGGTGACGGTTATCCCTTGAGTAAATCATGGCTGCCCTCTATAGTGTCATTAACAACGTATCCTTGGTCTCAGGAGGTCATTAACTATTTGTTTCTTCGAGCATAAATACAATAGAGTGCGCATTGCCACACTGCGCCTGTACTGTGACGTGAAACCAACATCTCGATCAGCTGACTAAAGGGTAAACAGAGGAACTCGTAATGGAAGGTGATAGGAGTAGGTGGTGAAATGATTTTTAATGGGCGTTTAAACACACATTTTCGTAATTTATGTGATATTGGGAAAAGCATCGCATGTTTCTTTACGTACAGGAAGGTAGCGAAGGTTAAGAATGTAACATATTTGGTGTTAAAAGTGGCTTTCGTGTTCCGTAATACTCATACATCCAGGATCCCCTCCTGTAAATGCTTCATAACAAATCCAACTCTGAATTAGGCCTACTGATTTTTGAACAGAATTGTGTTTGTCTAGCTGGTCATTTTTGATTGTAGGCCCGAGAGCTCCAAACAAATTCAATCTATTACTACATCGTTTCCTAATTTATTTTTCATCATTAGAAAATGTATTTTGGCTAATTTCAATACATTACATTACAAAATTTTATCGTAAGATTAGCTCTTATTCAGCGTTACCTTCCACTTCAGTATTTTATGAAAGTGAACAAAACATGGCAAATAGAGAAAAGGAAGTCTATTGATTTAGTAAGAGTTGCTTTTTAAAAACTATGCATTACATTTGCACAAAGGAAAACATTACAAGCAATGAACTGTTTCCTTTTAAATTTCATTTTCTATGAATCATAGAAACCTTCCCTGAGCTCAAGGAACTGATACGTTAGGTAGATAAACTTAATTATCTTTTACATAATATAGTTTAGGTCTATTAGGTCGAGTGACACTTTAAAAGCCGACGTCTCGCGACAACTACTTGTCCCTTTATCAAGGTTTGTCAAGAAAGAAAGAAAGAAAGAACGAAAGAGTAAAAAATGGCATAGCCTGCATAGATAAATGGTATAAGATAGGAAAAAGCAAAGCCAACTCCGTACGGGCCATGGAGGCCCTGGGAGTAGTGGAAGGTAGAGGCTTCCACTCTTTGTGACATCGGCACTAGATGGGATGGAGTTGTCAGCTCCACGCCCGGCCATCTTTGCTCCCAGGAATTACCCTTGTACTCATTTCTGGTGTAGGCTGAGTGAGCCCCAAGGCTATTTGCGTTTCTGAAAGTGGTGGTTTAGTTTCTAAAATCCACTACCTGGGTGGGGATCGAACCCACTCCCTTCCAGTTAGAAGCTCAGCGCCTCTACCGCCTGCGCCACGCAGCCTCCTATCAGTTAGGAAGCCATGTCGAAACAAATCTTAGATCATAAATCCCCAATAGACGGCTGATGACGTCACATTGGTGAACCCAACATCTCGATCAGCTGACTAAAGGGTTCTGTGTGCCGGGAACTGCGGATAGTTTGGAGAACTGAAATAGTACACGTGATGATAGAATTGGGCTATTCTGTTCATTACCGTACACAGCCAGACAGACAGACACACATTTTCCCGGATCGATCTCATAAGTCCACTTTTTCATCATTTTTGCAAAATGTGAAAAGTAGGCTAATTACATTTGCTACTCTAAGAAAAACATTAAATCCCTGTATACATTGCATAATTGATTATATCATACACGCACTCTTACTCAAATCAAATACTGAGTCCAGAATTTTGCCAACTCCAAAGCTTCAGATGTTCCGTCCATCAGGTTCCGTGGAGAACATGTGATGGGACACAACCCGCAAACGGGAGGTGACTCTTAGTCTGCTCCTCACCACACACAAAGTCGAGTCACAGGCAAATCCACACTTTTTCAAATTAATCTTCGGCCTTCCCACTCCTGTGCGCAGCCTGCTGAGGGTCTTCCACGTTGACCATGTTTCTTCGTGGGCATCGGGCAGGTGTTCAGATGGTAGCGTCCATCCTGCACAGGCGCGGATTCAAGGGGAGGGGGGAGTCACGGGGGTCATGACCCCCCAAACGGAGACCAAATTTTTTTGCAAACTCAAAAAACGAAAACACAATAACCAGACAAATAAAACTTAACAAATTTTAACTGAAAAACAGGTTTTTTCATTTTATTCATTACTGAAAATATCTTTATTGCAATTATTATGTTCTGTTACAACTGTACTGTACATATTTACAAATTCATACCTGTTATTGTGCCCAATCGGACACGGCAGACTGGCATCGAACTCGGGTCTTATCAGAGAAGACCAGGCCCGTGATTCTGCCTAGAGTCGAACCATTGATCTCGGAGGGGAAACGGCTACAGGGAACCCGAAGAGCAATGAGATGTATAATGACATATAATAATGTAGCATGATTTCACGGCTAGAATGTGAATATCATAGCTGTTTAAGGGAATAATTGTTAGAAAATGCAGTCATATGTACGTTTTCGAAGCATAGTAGCATGAAGGCAAGCCAGCTTGACATTTGACTAATCGCAGCCAGCGGATGGGAGGAGATTCGTGGCGCCGAAGGGACTCATTTCGTCTGGACCGCTGGGACAGCTCGAAATTAATGACCCTGGGATTCCCCAATGGTCAACACTTGAGACCGGAGTGGGGATGATTGTCCACGGAAATTAATTGATTGCAGCCAATTGGAGCATCGAAATGGAATAAAATGTACACCCAGGTGAATATATTCTAGGAGAGATAATTTAGGAGTGGTCTCACACCTAAATTAAAGCCTATATCTCTAAATAAGCCTGTTAACACCGAGCTTACGCTCGAGAGGAGTGATTTGGTGACCAGCAAGAGGGGATTCACCATGGTGGCGTCATGACGCTATGGAATAAGGCAATTAATTGTAATTAATTGGCCGAAGCGATCGCTTGCACGCGAGTGAGTATGGGACTTCCACATCGAGATAAACAAGGTGTATACGTCATTTTGAATGGATATGCATTATTTCAAGAAATGAGTCGCTCTCGTGTGTCCTGTGGACTACATTTTACGAGAAACCTTTATATAAGGGAAGCAGCGCAGACCACGCCAGTTCGTCTTGAGTTCGTCTTGAGTTCGTCTTGAGTTGCTCATCAGTTCATCTGCAGTCTACACGAAAACTAAAACGCTGCCAGTAGTGCGCGAAATATTAGAGTATCGACGCTCGAGTGTATATGAAGAACAATGGAAGCGCATCATATAGCTTCTTAATAGTAGTCAAGAATCGCGTAAGATTTAATCTACAGCAGATATTTATCCATTATTATACGCAAGTGTAGTTCGCTACAGCGTAGCAATAATTTAGGATGGTTTTGGACAATGAATACCAGGAGGTATTGTCATACTTATAAATGACGCAGTATCGTCAGGATCATTACAGTTATGGGAGCCCGAGTGGCATCACAAGTAATCATGACGGTGAAATGAACAGTATTGAAGGTGACGAGAATCGAACGCACGCACACGCTATATAGACTTTCACGGAGACCAGCGGTTGTCGTAGCTTCATCGCATCTCTGAGGTCAGGCGTTAGGAGGAGTCCGATTAAGGATCAACCTGTGAAATAGTGCAAAAAGTGTATATAAGTTTTATTATAGTGATTTCAAAAGTGTTTATGTGTATTGTGAATAATATGTATCGTGTTAAAGTGAGAAAAGCCACTGATAAAAGTATGATTATCGTGTGTGAAAAATGTGATACCATGTGGTATGTGAGATATAGCATGATGGCTTAAATCAAGCGTCATGGTAGGTCCGTGGCTGGTGTGCTGGAATAATCCAGCGAAAATGAAAAGTGAGTACAAATTTACAATGTTATTCTAACTAGATAGTTCACCATACAACTAAACATCACTTTAAGACTAAGATGTAACAGTCACTTATGTACGAGCTTTCACCACTCGTATTTGGTAGAATATGGCTTGGAAGGTGATTTGTTTAGGGCCATTCAGGCCTAAGATAGTGATGAATGTAACGGTAACGTTAAATGATAATAATAATAATAATGTTACGGCTGTGAGTTTGTGTCGTCGCTCGCCGCATGAGTCACAACTGCCCCAGGGCTGGGCTGTGCCCTGCCTCCTGTATTGCGTCCGCCTTATGCAACAGGGCTACTAGGACAAAGGGATAGTCCAGAATATTTGTGACTGGACCAGCGATGGAAACCTCGAGAAGCCGTGAACCCTGGATGGATCTAGAAGCATTTATTGAGTCACCGGCCTGCTATATAAGTGCGACCTGTCAAGCAGTGGTTGTTGTTGTGTTTTACGAGCTAGTGTGAGCGTTCATCCTGAGCGACAGAAGTGTGGTGACTTGCGAAACCCCTGGTGAAGCGGGGAAGTGAGAAACATACAGGGGACTGCCTGTGTTTTGAGTGAGTGTGCTTTCACTGAGTGTCTGAGATATTGTGGTTACGAAATCCAGTGATATTGTTTCTCCCAGCTTGTGAACAGCGTGTAGCAAGTGCTCGTAAGTAACTGTAGTCGGCGTACATTAGGAAGAAGTTGCATGTAGTTCTGTCACGGCCACTAGGCTCATTAGCGGGAGGATTAACTTCTGTGGTTTGTTGACAAGTGAAAGGGCAAGAGCTCTCCACAAGCAAGAGACTTGAGGAAACTGGAGTAAGGTTCCTATTGCCTGTATTTGCTGATGAGTAGTGTAATTTTCTGGCCGCAATAAAGTTAATTATTTCTTTAAGCAGTAATTTGTGTTGTGCTTCCTACCCACCGTAATCCAGTTAACAAAAGTGCCACTAGGGGGGGTGGCACGTAACAATAATAATCTGGGGTCGGTAACAGTAAAGTAAAGTAATAGGCATTTCAGGCCTAAATAACGTTCAAAGTGTGTCATGTCTAATATAAAGATACTGTATTTGGTAAACAGTAAGAAAGTAACGTGAAATATAACGAGATACGAGAGTTTTTCAGTGTCAGTGAAGTGTTGAATGAATATTTGATATGCTCAACTCTTAGGATTGTATTTGAGAACCATTAAAGTAATGTAAGCCAGTAAATTTATACTTGTTTTTAGGAGCTATTTGAAGCTTTGGCTTAAGAGTAATCGCAGAGAGGACGTGAGTGCCTCAATAATTGAGTCATCTATGAGAAGTATTGTTTGAAGCCGCATAGAGCGAGCGAAGTAACGTAGAATCCAGTGATTTACGTCAATAAAGTTGCGGGGACCATTCTAACATAGCTTGCACGTTAGATGAAATGTTGGCTAACCTACGAGTTAGTATCACCGTAGTGCATACTTTTATTATTCGCAGCGGATTGGAACGGACCTCGTCTGTATCCATCGCTTGCAGGAATAATTGCCATGAGGGATGTTCTTCGAGACCCCGTGAGCACATGTATTATATGATCTGCCCAGAGAGGAGAATCATGTTCGTCGTATAGGAAACGCAGATTTCCTTATTATATTGTAGGCAGCTGCTGATGAAGAATCTTGTATTCTCATTATGATGCGCGCCCAAAGCCACTTGTATTCACCATAGAACGGCAAGGCTATTACAGGATCCATCCCCAGCCATGAATGTTTATTAAGGAGCCGAGTTGAGCCCATTACACTATGAATATAGGTGGTAAATAATCAGAATGACTCAATTACTTGAGACAACACTCAACGTAACTCCATTGTACTGCAATTGTAAACAAAGATGACCTTGCTAGCAGCAAGAGGGGGGCGGTATGTATGCCACGAAGGGCGGCGGCCATCTTGCTCGGCCAGCTGGAACTAATTTTATTGCCTGCTTGGAAGGGGAGGTTTGGAGACCCAGTCCCTTTATTTTAAAAGCATAGTGGGACACTGAAGAATCTCGATATTTCGAAATGTAATTAAGATATGATTGTTGTGATAATGCCAAGTGAATTAAATGATGTGTTTCAACACACATACATTGATTGATCGTTGTGATCGGATAATATTTGGCCCAGTTATTCTCTGAGGAGGAACGCTGAACCAAATAAATGTAGGCATCTTTTTTTTTAAGTGCATTTTTGCCCAGTTCACACTAATTTATGCAGACGGGTAGATGATTTCTAATAACATGACACGTTTGTAACGATAATAATTTCCGACCAGACCCAGAAAATCGTTGTATGGTGAAACTATAAACATTTCTGTCCATGTGTATTTTGGAAAGGAAAACGTACCACTTTTAGCGTTTCATATTGATGGGAAAAGGAGGAAGATGATTCACACGACACAACAACATTTGTTAATTAAGGCATAAAATAATGAATTTATGTTAATGAAAGTAAATGCCCGTAAGAAACGGATTAATGTTTTATTATTACAGAATTAATGTCATTTAAAGTGATATTGTGACTTTTGTGTTGTGATACTCCAGTTTGTTAAACTGTGTCACATGATGAACACTATGGAGACTCGTAGATGTCTGAAAGTATCAATGATAGGATGCTAGAAATAGATTTGAGTGCAGTGTAACACTAATTAAGAAGAGACTCACAAAATAACCTTGATTTTCATTGTGGGAATTAAATGTAAATTATCCTTTGTTTGTATTTTGTTGTATAGCCATGACTTTATATCAGTAAATGGTTTATTTAGGAATATGTTGTTTCTTTCATGTAGAGTAGTTACCTGGTAGACTCAAATCCTGAGCATGTGGTCGTATGGTGGGCATGAACGTCCCATACCTCGAAAGACCGTGAGTTAGCTGGGATACGAACACATGTTCCACATGATGACAATTGGGTACATTATATAAAAACGATTATTTATATAACAAAATCAACTCGTCTATTTTGTTTAGCAAACCTTGTGATTACCGAATCGATGTTTATAGTGATGTCACGATGAATGTGCAGCAATGCACGGTTAGGATTTTTTTTTTTTTTTTTTACCAAAAAATTTTGCCGACGTCCAAACTGCAAGCTTGGTTGGCAATTTAAGCTGTGACTTTCTCCGTTTGTCGGTACCAACTCGACTTGCCGAAACTGTAACGTACCTTGAAACTTTTCTCGAAGCTCGATGTAAAAGTCGCAAAACACGCCTTTGCAAATTGTACGAATGTTTTTGGTGCGCTAAACGCATCAAATTTCTATCCATGTAGCTTGCAAAAAAATTGGTCTGGTTTTGTACGTTTGGTTATTTTGTGATTGCGTTTTTAGTGATACCATTTTTCTTAACAATTTCGATTCTCTGAACTCCCCCCAAAGCGAAACTCTAGATCCGCGCCTGATCTTGCAGAGTCGTTAGATCTGAAGCGCCAAGAGAGCAATCTAAATACTAAAGGAGAGACTGACAAATTTTCAGTGGCGTGAAGAGAACTTCTTCTTGATTTGAGTCTTTGAGCTGCAGGTAATTAACCATACAAAGAATGGGTCTGTTGTCATACAGAACGGAACCCCGCCGTGGCCGTGTAGCGTATAGAGAGTGACAAGTTGCGGCCAAATGACTGTAGAGCATCCAGCGTTTAGAAAAGACTGCGGAGCCTTATGGCAACAGTGTTGCTAGCTCTAGGTAGAGGTAGCGCTGACGTCATACGTTATGTTCACCCGCTTCGAGTACTGTCCTTTCATAAGTTAGCGGGACAACACAACCCCAGCAGCTACCTGAAGTAGAACACGCACAGGAAGGAGCAGTTTTGAAGGTGTTAACAGGCGCGGCTCCAGAGTTTGGCTTTGGGGTGGCGGTAGGGTCACAGAATCGAAATTGTTAAGAAAAATGGTATCACTAACAACGCAATCACAAAATAACCAAACGTACGATACCAGACCAATTTTTTTGCAAGCTACATGGATAGAAATTTGATGCTTTTAGCGCACCAAAAATATTCGTACAAATTGCAACGGCATGTTTTGCGACTTTTACATCGAGCTTCGAGAAAAGTATCAAGATACGGTACGTTACAGTTTCGGCAAGGCGAGTTGGTACCGACAAAGGGAGAAAGTCACTGCTTAAATTGCCAACCAAGCTTGCAGTTTGGACGTCGGCAAAATTTTTTGGTGCGAAAAAAAAGCCCCAATTCCTATCCGTGCATTGCTGCACAATCATCGTGACATCACTATAGACACCGATTCGGTAATCACAAGGTTTGCTAAACAAAATAGACGAGTTGATTTTGTTACATAAATAATCGTTTTTATATAACAGGTATGAAGTTGAAAATATGTACAGTTGTAACAGAACATAATAATTGCAATAAATATATTTTCAGTATTGAATAAAATGAAAAAAAAACTGTTTTTCAGTTAAAATTCGTTAAGTTTTATTTGTCTGGTTATTGTGTTTTGGATTTTTGAGTTTGCATAAAAATTTGGTCTCCGTTTGGGGGGGGGGGGGTCATGACCCCCGTGACCTCCCCCCCCCCCCTTGAATCCGCGCCTGGGTGTTAACGGATTGGACCAGTATTAAGGATACTGTATGCGAAGAGAACCTATAACGACATCCATTTCGTTGTGATATGCCGCATTACTGATTGACAGATGTCGAGAGCACAACCCTTCCTTCCTTCCTTCCTTCTCGGATGTATGCTGACGATGTTAACAATTTTTACGTCAGCAATACTGTTGATCATCACTTTTTTGTTATTAGTTAGGCTATAATTTAGTTTCTTTCAATTCTATTCTTGTTGTTTTGTTTAGATTAATATTTGTAATATTGTAGTGAGTTTGCCATGCGGTTAGGGGCACGCAGCTGTGATCTTGCATTCGGGAGATAGTGGGTTCGAACCCAACTGTCGGCAGCATTGATTCGATCGAACAGAAAATAAAACAGACACACAACAATAACACCAATGAAGGATAGTGCTTCAGAACTTATGTTGCCGGCGGAACTGAGCACGTGCTCCACTCCGGGCGAGCATGCAGCACTGGACGAGGCTCTTCTTTCCAGCGTGCTAACCTCGAAAATGTTTAAATTACTAAGACGTGATATAAACGATACTTGCATGCAATAGCAAAGGTAATCAATTAGGAGATAATTGTAGGAAGCTATTATGACGAAAATAATATAAGTTCAGAGTTCCTTCATGATAAAAGGTGTGGTAACAAAATCAGTGTAGGGGGGGGGGGGGGGTTTCCGTTAAAAGTAAAAGCCCATAAGACCCACAGTCTTTTCTAAACGCTGGATGCTCTATAGCTAAAGCCCTGCGCGGATGCGGATATCCGCGGATAAACCCACGGATATCCGCAAAAATTTTCGCCACGTGGATATAGTTTGCATGGCTGTGCGGATAGCGGATACGCTGCGGATAATGTTTCGAGTAAATTTGCGGATAGTTTTTAGAATACAATGTGGAACTTACGATAATATTATATAGCCTATTGCGTACGAAATATTCAGGCACGTATTGCACTTATACACAGGGAGAATATTTTACTCATATGCTTTCAGCTACATTTTATTGAGTACCGTATGTTTGTAGTAGATGGTCTTGACATCTCATCAATTCTCACTGCCATTATTACTATACGTACGAGATATAATGCTGTCAACAAGCCTGTTAGTTCATCGTGGTGACATCATTAACATTCCTCAAGTCAGCTACTTCGCGGTCTAAGCTATCCTGGAAGATCTGGTTCCAGGTTTATCTGTAGATTTATTTCCAACTTGGCGCTGACACACGTTGACTGTGATTTTGCAACGCAGAGAGTTATGACATCAACACTTTATGCTTTATCTAATAAATTAAAAATAATATTGAAATATCAGCGGATTTAGATTAAAGTCATGCGGATGCGGGGCGGATGCGGATAACAGTAATGCGGATGCGGGGCGGATGCGGATAACGTTTTGTTCATCCGCGCAGGGCTCTATCTATAGCATCTATCGATTACACAACAGCGGGTCGGGAAGCACCGGATACTGTCACACGCAGCTGGAAAGTTACCTTAGTTGAGATAATTAAGACTTGTGGTGAAGTACTGTAGCCTATCTCGTATCACGTGAACATGGTTAGTTATAGAACAAAACATTGAGTTTTCCTAGTGAAAACTTATCTCTTCTCGTGCGTTTCAGCACCGTGCGATTTTTACTTGCGGGGAGGGGGGAGGGGTGAGGGGGGAGGGAGGGGGAGTCTGCGAGCCTGCGTTCTCCCTATATTTACACAAAATAAAAAAGAATGGATTTGACGTTCCAATGGAAAAACTTGCGAAAATGACTAGGTACATTGAACTGTGTACTTGAGTAAAACACACCCATTTTGAGCCTATTTTTATTTATGAACAAATAGGCTTATGAGATCACATTTTGTCCGTGTGTCTGTCTGTGTGTGTGTGTGTGTGTGTGCGTCCGTGTGTGTGTCCCCACCTCTAATAACTTCTTAACGGCTGGAGCAATTTCAATGAAATTCTGTAAGGTCATAGCACTATTTCGACCAACCTCTTCAAATTTTATTACGTCTCACCAATCCAACATGGCGGCTGTGCGAAATATTTCACCGGCATTCAATATCTCCGAAACTATTACTCTTATCACCATGAAATTTTGTACGGTGATAAAGGGCACTACTAAAAGTTCACCTATGGGACTTTCAAAAACCTGTTAACTACAAAACGAACATGGCGGCCAAGCGAAGTTGAAACTTTAAAAAATACTTTCATCGCGACTTAACCATCTAAACGCAATGAAACTTGGTACAGCAATTGTTATATACATTGTAACGCAATGGGATCTAATTTAGTTCAATTGTTTACATAACCTCAATATGGCGGCTGTGCGAAATATTTCACCGGCATTCCATATCTCCGAAACGATTACTGATATCACCCCGAAAATTTCTACGGTGATAAAGAGTACTACTAGAAGTTCAGCTATGAGACTTCCAAAAACCTGTAAAATACAAAACGAACATGGCGCCCAAGCGAAGGTGAAACATTTTAATAGACTTTTCTCCCTATTTAACCATCTGAGCGCAGTGAAATGTGGTACAGTAAATGTTTATACACATTGTAATGCACTGGCATATAATCTAGTTCAATTGTATAATTAACCTCAAGATGGCGGCTATGGGTAATTTTAAAATTAAGTTTTTATTTCTTGTGTATTAATCATGCGATCGAAGTGAAGGTTTGAATAATGAACCTACACAAAAATCGTCACCTAATAGTACATAACTCTATGGCCTACCTATATTAAAATCCAACATGGCGACCATCTGAAATATTTAGATGATACGCAATCTCTATTAATCTATGACAGCAATCAAACTGAAATTTTGTATGTTGATAAGTAGGATGGGCCTATATGATGAAATGAAAATCCACAGCCTGCTTCCAGTCTTCGACCGGGTCAGGAATGGAATGAATGAAGCCCCCATCTAGCGGCTGTGCCGGCTGCCGAGGCCTGACGCACTCCTCTGGGGCAATGATTAAATGAATGACAGATGAAATGAAATGATAGTGGAAAGTGTTGCTGGAATGAAATTTTGATAGGGAAAACCGGAGTACCCGGAGAAAAACCTGTCTGCCTCCGTTTTGTCCAGCAGAGATCTCACATGGAGTGACCAGGATTTGAACCACGGACCCAGCGGTGAGAGGCCGGCGTGCTGCCGCCTAAGCCACGGAGGCTTTTTAAGGATGGGCCTATTTGATAATAGGCTGTATAGTTCTTCACGGAACTACTCGTTGAGATATGGCGTAGGCCTACCGTAGTTAAAGAGCGATATTATCTGATAAGGTAGTCAAATATAAGAATACCTGTCAGTGACGTGTCTCCAACTCTCCGCAACAATATTCCACAACTTGCGAGGCCATGTTATCCTGTGTTATTGTGGTGTCTGTGCGAGGATTGACGGCTGGATAATATCCAAGGGCTCTTTCTCCCCAACTCCAGTACTAGTTAAATGTACACACACTCCTGCCGACACTCCAATAGCACAGATTATCAGACAGATTTCAGGCACACTCAGGTTGGCAGGGCTAACTACGATTATTACCAAACCCTTAACTGTAACATCTAACAACAGTCCATCACTCTCAGCTACGTACAAACCGGGGATTGGGCTATGAGGAGAGAGGTTTGTCGCTCAACTGGCTAAATTATTATTATTAGGGTCATTATCTAAAAACATATATGTAACAGTTTTGTTCAACATTTTTCTGTGACCTACTTATATGGTGCACCATATTAAGTTAAATAGTCATTTATTTTTTGTGTGCTACGCAATCTTATATCTTTCTTCGGATATTTGTCTTGGCTGATGAAGGGGATAAAAGCAATTAATCCCCGAAACATGTACCAGGAGCAAGTGTAATTATAATTTATTTTCGTTTATGTATTGACTAAGGCGGATATA
This sequence comes from Meconema thalassinum, assembly GCA_946902985.2. Taxonomy (NCBI): domain Eukaryota; kingdom Metazoa; phylum Arthropoda; class Insecta; order Orthoptera; family Tettigoniidae; genus Meconema; species Meconema thalassinum. The sequence continues at coordinate 154,371,644 of OX336397.1, forward strand.
CAATTTGTTGTTAAAACTATTTAGTACGTCAATACGGAACCATCATGGAAACTAGTTTAAATAATAAAATGACAAATGGAAGATGATGATTTACGCTAATCTCTTTCAAATTTTGTTTTAAGCATAATTAACACTCCGAACAGGAAAGGGTAGCAATTCTGGCTGTTTAACATTCATTTTAAACATAGAACTTGACAAACATAGCCTAAGAAAACGACTTTCTCCTCAAAACTAAATTTGTTGATTTAATATGTTATGTAATTGAAAATAGTATTGCAATGCCAGCAGTGGCCTTGCGGGGCCCTACACGATACGATAAGGTGGGGCCCACAACAATAGGAAATAAAAAATATGAAATCAAATGGAAAATAGTTTGGTAATACTAATAAAATAAAGAATAGTTACAATATTTTGAATACACTACAGTACATTTTTTTAATAATATGAAAGAAACCTTTAAGTCCCCTTGAAGAAGATTATGTAAACTATGAAATATTAAAATAAGTTATCACTTTGCGCAGGGGCGGATCTAGGGGAGGGCGAGGAGGGCGACCGCCCAGGGCCCCGCGCCATGGATTTTTTTAAATTTAATTAATTAATTATACTTTTCAAACTAATTTATAATTCATATTCCTTTTTTCAGTGCAGTTATGACCTCCCGTTACCGTTTAGCAAGTTTACATTTCAGTGAAATAATAGAAGACATCAGCCGGGAAAAAAGTCGCAAAGTAATATTTTTAATATATCATAGTTTACATAATCTTCTTCAAGGGGACTTAAAGGTTTCTTTCATATTATTAAAAAAATGTACTGTAGTGTATTCAAAATATTGTAACTATTATATATTTTATTATTATTACCAAGTCGCCTCCGTAGCGTAGCGGTCAGCATAGTTAGCTGCCGGAGGTCCTGGCTCTGCCACGAAATTTGAAAAGTGGTATGAGGACTGGAACGGGGTCTACTCAGCCTCGGGTGGTCCAAATGAGTAGAGGGGGTTCGATTCCCACCTCAGCCATCCTCGAAGTGGTTTTCCGTGGTTTCCCACTTCGTCTTCGGGCAAATGCCGGGATGGTACCTACTGTAAGGCCACGGCCCCCTCCTTCCCTCTTCCTCGCCTATCCATCCCTTCGCATCCCTCATGAGGCCCCTGTTCACTTTGCAGGAGAGGCTGCCTGGGCGAAGTGCTGATCACACCTCCCCAGTTGTATCCCTCCCGACCACATGTTTCAGGCTCCAGGACACTGCCCATAGTGGCGGTAGTGGTGAGTTCCCTCGCTGAGTCCGTGGGAACCACCAACCTAGAGGGTAAAGTGACTAAATAAATAAAACCAAACAAAAATTATTACCAAACTATTTTCCATTTAATTTGATATTTTATTTTATTTCCTATTGTTGTGGGCCCCACCTTATCATATCGCCCAGGGCCCCGAAAGGCCTGGATCCGCCACTGACTTTGCGACATTTTTCCCGGCTGAAGTCCTCTATTATTTCACTGAAATGTAAACTTGCTAAACGGTCACGGGAGGTCATAGCTGCACTGAAAAAAAGGAATATGAATTACAAATTTGTTTGAAAAGTATAATTACGGTAATTAATTAAATTTAAAAAAATCCATGGCGTGTGGTCCTGGGCGGTCGCCCTCCTCGCCCACCCCTAGATCCGCCCCTGAATGCCAGTAGATTATGATAACAAACGTGCAGATGTGGGGCAGATAACGGGGTCTTTATCCGCGCAGGGCTTTACTGTATATGACCACGATGTCGCAGCAACAACGTCCCCTTCCAAGTCAATAGAATTGTCGACCACTGAAGAATTGGGCCAATATAGCTCGAGTTTTTGTGACTCACCCATCCACGGAATGGTGTCCTCTTTCTGTCGTGTGAACTGTTCCATCGCGTAGATACCGCAGCACGTCCGTCTTGTACGCGCTCTGTAGCGCGACTGGCGAGGTGACTGCCTGAGCCAAGCGGTGCAGTCCAGTCAGTACGGTATCCTGGCAACCAGAGACAATCGACTGGCGCTATCTGCGCGTGCCAACACCTTATTATTAATTTCTGGCGAATTGGGCCAAGAATTATTCACGGTCAGGGAAATACTGTTTTAACCTTTTCCTTCCGCTGTAGAAAATATTTCTCAATCCCCTCACATGTTTTCGCTCGTCAAGCGAGTATCGTCAGTTCCATAAATTCAACTCAAAACACTAACAAAGTCAATCACCAACGGTCTCGGCCACCACTACTGTGTAGCATTAAGTATTAATATCTACAAGGCTGTAATACTGAGGAATCACAAACCAGTCGCCTCCAAGCATGTCTAACAATATTCGCTGTCTTTCACGAGGTCCCCAGTTAGATTCACCGGCTTCGGTGGCGTAGTTGGTAGCATGATGAGCTTTTTTGCCCAAGGTCACGGGTTCAAACCCGGCCGGACTCCTCGGAATTTTTAAGAGCGTTAAAAACCCCTCAGTATGCCTTCCTTCGGAGGGGAAGTAAAGCCGGCGGTCCCATGTCATAGATTTATGGCATGATAAAGAACCTTCCTCTAATTACACTTTTGAGAAGCTAAATTATAGGTTATATTTGACTAACGCTCTTCGGTTCCAACGTTCGTCGCCAGGAGCCAACTGTGGTGGCATCTAGTAACAAAGTTCAGAACTAGTTGGTCGTTGACGGTGGCGTTTGGTAGCAAAAGTTGGAACTTACTTGAATTTAAAAAACAGATAAAACACACTAATATAGCCATCACCATTAACACCGGTTATCGGACAGATTCTACACACACCCAAAGTTTACGGGGCTACATGACCACGTTGTCGTAGCCCCGAATCTGAGGAGCCAACCAACCACTAGTTAGATTCCCCGCTGCGAAAAATTAATAACTTGACATGATGAAATTTAAAGTAGGAGTTAGAATTCACGGATTAATAGTTTCAACTCTCGAGATTTGCTGCATTGCCATCCTAGCCGACACGCCGAAGGATTTAAATGCATTTTTAAATGGTATGGACTCCGTCTTGAGGAAACAATTCATGATGGAAATCAATAAATGTAAAACAAAAATATTGGAATGCAGCCGAAATAAATCAAAAAGAAATGGACGTCAAATTGGCAGGTGAAAACCTAAAGGAAGTACCAAAAGCAAAATAACCAGTGATGGACGAAGCAAAGAGCATATAAAAAGTAGGTTGGCTCAGGCAAGGGAAGCATTTCTACAGAAAAGAAATCTATCTACATCAAATACAGATTTAGGCATTAGAAAAAGGTAATTTTGAAAGCCTTTGTCTGTAGCGTGGTGCTCTATGGAAGTGAAACTTAGACTGTTGGAGAAGCAGAAAAGAGGAGGATTGAAGAGTTTGATATGTGGTGTTAAATTGAGAATGATGAAGATCACATGGGTAGATAGGGTTACAAACGAAGAGGTATTAAGACGAGTGGGAGAGGAGAGATGTTTCTGGCGACTGCTATTGAAGAGAAGAGATAGGTTGGTAGGACATGTACTAAGACACCCAGGGATAGCAAGCTTAGTTGTGGCAGGATGATGTTTTTGAATTCTTACATGTACTGGATTTTGTTGCCAGCGTAAGATTCTGTTTCAATGCTCGACTTCCTTTCTTTTTACTGCATATTGTGGAATAGCGAATAGCCAGGGTTATCAAAAAATAATCTATATGGGCACTCACGTGTTGACCGACTGAAAATCATGGTTTCTAACATTTCAATATTTTGATATGAAGTAAGTTCAGAAAACCCACACGAAATCCAAATACTTCAATCGTCCTTTCTGGTGACTTTCATCATCCAACCGCAGTGAAATTTGGTGTATTAGATCTTTATTTATGGCACAAAAAGCATGGTGCTGAAATGTTTCTAAAATTCAAGATGGTGGCAATGCGCAATTTTTTAAATTTTGTTATTTCTCGTATCATATTCAGGTGATGGAGGTGATGATTCATACGTTGAACCTAGGGTTGCCAGATTTCATGAATGGAAAAACAGAACACACGTCCCAAAACATTGTTTTTTCTAATCTAGGTTGTTAGATGTTGTAATAATTAATACACATATGTATTAAATAAGCATTACATAATCAAATACACAAAATTAAAACTAGATATTGCTGACATATCATATAGGCCTAGAACACCAGCAACTTACAAATGCTTTTCATTTGAACAACCCTTTGCAGGGATTTTTATTTATAAGTACCTTCCGATAAAATGCACTACAATGTTCGTCATAACTGTAATATGTGAACAATTCTTGTTTTAACAAACTAATGGAGCTTCTGTTTCCATCATCTCTCCATTTGATATTCATGGCAGAAATAACTCTCTCCGTAAAAGCATTGGAGGGAAAAATGCTGAGTATTTACTTCACAAGGACTAAGATATTCCTTAATTTTGTTGCCCCTAATAAATCTATAACATGTACGGTACCCATCTATCTGACACAGACATAGAAATCATTTTCTCTTTCAAACTTGCACCTGTATCACTAGAAAACAGATTAGATATTTCAATCAATTCTGTAGCTGGAAATTGGAAAATTGATCCAAAATTAAATATATTATCAAATTAACCAAAAACAAGTAGTTCCGTGAAGAACTATACAGCCTATTTTCATATATCCTACTCATGTTAATTGACTCTATCTGCATACAAAATTTCAGTTTGAAGGTTGTGATTGATTCGTAGATATTGAGAACCGTCTAAATATTTCAGATGGGCGCCAGGTTCGATTTTGATTTGTGTACTATTACATGAAGATTATTGTGTACGTGTGGTATTCAGACTTCAATCACATGATTAGAACACAAGAAGTAAAAATGATATTTTAAAATATCGCACAGCTGCCATCTTGTGGTTATGAAAACAATTGAAATAAATTAAATGCCAGTGGATTAACATTTGTATAAGCATATAACGTGCAAAGTTTCACTGCACTCGGATGGTCAAATCGCGAGAAATGTCCATTTAAATATTTATAATTCGCGTTGCCGCCATGTTGGATTTGTGATCACCAGGTTACTGAAAGTCCTATAGGTGAACTTATATTCATAGGTTCTATGAACATAAAAAAAATTCAGTTCGTTTGCTGTAAAATATTCGTAGATATTGTGAACTGTCTAAATATTTCGGATGCTCGCCATTTTGGATTGATATATGGATAGACCATAGAGTTATGTATCATTAAAGGAAAATTATTGCGTAGCTTCATTATTAATACTTTCACTTCGATCGCATGATTACGACACAATAAACAAGTAGTTCCGTGAAGAACTATACAGCCTATTTTCATATATCCTGCTCATGTTAATTGTCTCTATCAACATACAAAATTTCAGTTTAATTGCTGTAACAGATTAGTAGGTATTGAGAACCGTCTAAATATTTCATATGGTCGCCAGGATGGATTTTTATTTTTGTACTATTACATTAAGATTATTGTGTACGTGTGGTATTCAAACTTCAATCGCATGATTAGAACACAAGAAGTAAAAACGAGATTTTAAAAGTACGCACACCAGCCATCTTGTGATTATGCAAACAATTGAAATAAATTACATGCCAGTGGATCAACATTTGTATAAGCATTTAACGTGCAACGTTCCACGGCACTCGGATAGTTAATTCGCGAGAAACGTCCATTTAAATATTTATACTTCGCGTCGCCGCCATGTTGGATTTGTGCTCACCAGGTTACTGAAAGTCCTATAGGTGAACATATGTACATAGTCTCTATGAACATAAAAAAATCAGTTTGGTTGCTGTAAAAGATTCATAGATATTGAGAACCGTCTAAATATTTCGGAAGCTCGCCCTTTAGGATTGTTATATGTGTAGGCCATAGAGTTAAGTACCATTCAAGGACAATTATTGCCTAGCTTCATTATTCAAACTTTCACTTCGATCGCATGATTACGACACAAGAATAAAAACTTAATTTTAAAATTTCGCACAGCCGCCATCTTGAGGTTATGTAAACAATTGTATTAAATTAGTGCATTACAACCTGCAAAATCATTTACTGTACCACATTTCACTGCGCTCAGAGAGTTAAATCACGAGAAAAGTCTATTAAAATATTTCAAATTCGCTTGGTCGCCATGTTCGTTTTGTACTTTACAGGTTTATGAAATATGCATCGGTAAACTTGTATCAGTACCCTTTATCACCGTACAAAATTGCATGATGATATCTGTAATAGTTTCGGAGATATAGAATGTCAGTGAAATATTTCGCACAGCCGCCATTTTGAGGTTATGTAAACAATTGAACTAAATTAGACTCCAGTGCATTACAATGTGTATAAACATTTGCTGTGCCAAGTTTCATTACGTTTGGATAGTTAAATCGCGAGAAATGGCTATTTAAAAGTCTCAATTTCGCTTGACTGCCATGTTGGTTTTGTAGTCACCAGGTTTTTGAAAGTCTCATAGGTGAACTTCTAGTAGTGACCTTTATCACCGTACACAATTTCAGGGCGATATCGGTAATAGTTTCGGAGATATTGAATGCTAGTGAAATATTTCGCACAGCCGCCATGTTGGATTGGTGAGACGTTACAAAATTTGAAGGGCACGGTCGAGGTCGCCGGGAATAGTGCTATGAAGTTACCGAGTTTCATTGAAATCGCTCCAGCCGTTTCGATTTTATTAGGGGGGGACACACACACACCTCACACACACACACACGCACGCACACACACACACGGACAAAAGGTGATCTCATAAGCCTATTTTTTCAAAATTGAAAATAGGCTAAAAATTAATTTTAAAATTTCGCCCAGCCGCCATCTTGAGGTTATGTAAACAATTGAACTAAAATAGATGCCAGTGCATTACAATATGTATAATCATTTACTGTACTACATTTCATTGCGCTCAGAAAGTTAAATCTTGAGAAAAGTCTATTAAAATGTTTCAAGTTCGCTTGGCCGCCATGCTCGATTTGTACTTTACAGGTTTATGAAAATTACATAGGTTAATTTGTACCAGTGCCCTTTATCACCGTACAAAATTTCAGGGTGATATCTGTAAAAGTTGCGGAGATATAGAATGTCAGTGAAATATTTCGCACAGCCGCCATTTTGAGGTTATGTAAACAATTGAACTAATTTAGAAGCCAGTGCATTAAAATGTGTATAAACATTTGCTGTACCAAGTTTCATTACGTTTGGATTGTTAAATCGCAATAAAAGTCTACTTAAAAGTCACAAATTCGCTTGACCGCCATGTTGGTTTTGTAGTTACCAGGTTTTTGAAAGTCCCATAAGTGAACTTCTAGTAGTGTCCTTTATCACCGTACATAATTCCAGGGTGATATCGGTAATAGATTCGGAGATACTGAATGCTGGTGAAATATTTTGCACAGCCGCCATGTTGTATTGGTGAGCGACAATACAATTTGAAGGGCACGGTCGGGGTCGGCCAGAATGGTGCTATGATCTTCCCGAGTTTTAATGAAATCGCTCCAGGAGTTTAGAAGTTATTTGGGGACACACACACACACACACACACACACACACACACCATCACACACACACACACGCATACACACACAGGAACAAACGGGTAATCTCATAGGCCTATTTTTTTTTTCATAAAATGAAAATAGGCTTAATAAACGGAATATTTGGCGTTTCGTTAAAGATTAAAACGGAACGCGGAACAAGACAAGAAAAACGGAATTGTTCCGGGTAATTCGAACGTCTGGCAGCCCTAGAACCACCATAAGAATATTTCATCTTCTGGCACAAGTTTCTCTAGATTACTTTTCGTAAAATATAGAAGTCGTGCCGGGGTTGGTATCATTGCTTGTGAGGCTCCCTGTGTAAATTCATTAGGCTAATGAAAGTAATTGCATGGTTTTGATAACGAGACTGCCTCATCATCGGATCGATGGGAACATTGTTACCGGAGGATCTGCTCGTAAAGAGAGAGAATAATGCTGAGGAAATTGAAGACGTGACGTAGATCTCAAGTCTGGGCTTATGTAAGCCCACAGCAAGGTCATCAGCCCCTATCACTTCCACTGCTAACTAACAAACTAAAAGAATTTTCTTTTTTTAAATCGATTTTACCCTCCTGGTTGGTGTTTCCCACGGACTCAGCGAAGGAACTCACGACTACCGCCTCTACGGGAAGTGTCCTAGAGCTGGGAACATCTGGTCGGAGTGGATACAACTGAGGAGGTGTGATCAGCACCTCACCCAGGCGGCCTCACCTGCAAAGCGAACAGGGATCTCATGAGGGTTGGGAAGGGAGGGGAAGATTAGGATGGATAGGCAAGGAAGCGGGAAGGAGGCGGCCGTGGCCTTACATTAGGTACCATCCCGGCAAAGAAAATTTAAAAAATACATAAATTAAGGATTGGATTTCAGGAAACAAACTGCACTAATTGTTTTGGAGTCATAAACTACAGCTGGTAATAATCTAAGCGATATTCAGCTAATCGAGTAATCGATTATCGAATAATTTGAAATTAATCGAATTTTAATTTAATTGATTAGTAGAATAATAATAATAATAATAATAATAATAATAATATCGTATGGCCTCGGGTGTCGGGTGCAAGCTTTGTAATTTGACACCCAGAGGGTAGCTTGCATGTCGAATTTCGTTGTTCCTTGAATCACTATGAAAGTCAAGGAGGTTAGATATCCAATCTCCTTGAACACTAGAGTGCTTTCTAGTAGAGAAATGAGGAACTTTGTGTTGGCGGAAACTCCCGAGATTAATTTTGCCATTATGAACACGGCCTACTAAATTCAGATGGGTTATTTGACATGCCAAGATCGTATGACATGCGTGTCGTATTTTTGCCGCCTTTCAAAAAATCACTTACCATGGCCAGGAGCGAACCTGCAATCTTGGGGTTTGGTAGACCGACACGCTATCCACTCACCCACCGTGGCAAGCTGATAAGTAGATACGAGATAAGACCAGAAGTTTAAAATGAGATTTCACCGCCAAAAGTGCCAAAGCCGATTGGCGCGCTGTTTATCTTATACAGGGTGATTCTTTTGTTGGAGCGGGACCGGCTGCTGGCTCCCGGGCGCGCGCGCCATCCGCCAGCCCACCGAGCTCGCACCGCGGATTACGCGCAGGTGGAAACCGTAACAAAGTACATTCATTAATGGTAAATTCACCAGAAAATCATGATTAAGGAACTTACCTATCCACAAGAGATGCTGAGAGTGTTCTCTTTCAGCTGACAGACAGGCGTTGTATTGTGTAAATAAATCAGCGTTTACACGTTTTAATTCCCTTCTGTTGTGAGGGATATCTGCTGCCGTATATTGTTCTCCAGCTCCACTAGGGCACAGGTAATTGATCTGTACACTTTGTATTTTAAATTAACACACCATTGAACATCAAACGGGCTTACGTCCGTGCTTCGATTAAACACAGTAAACACGCAGGGGGGTGCAGGAGTAGCTACATAATGTAACGATGTAGCTTCCAAAGTTACTGTCTGTCAGCTGTAGGAGAACATTTTTAGTATCTTCTGTGAAAAAAAAAGTTCTAACCTTTAACTGGTGACGTGAGGTCATCCAGATTCCTAAGAAATAAAATAAAAACATCTGTGCTTCTTTTATTAAATCGTGCAGCTGTTGTTTATGTTACCTTCTTATCTGTGCGCTGACACTACACACCCTCGTTGATGACAGTTTAGTGACTTAATGACTTTAATGACCCTGGTTAGCTCGCCACCGCCTCGCGCAACCCCGCGGTACGAGCTCGGTTGGCTGGCGGAAGGCGTGCGCGCTCGGCAGTCGGTCGCCGGTCCCGCTCCAGCAAAATAATCTCACTATATTTGTAGATTTCTGTAGGCATATGTCCGTGATTATTTCATGCTGTTGGAAAGGTGAGGTTCCAAGCTTGGCTGTGCGGTGTCTACTTTTTTTTTTTTCCTTCGAAGTCCGTTACGCGAGTTTGTATTCACGCATTCCCTTGGCGCTCCCCCAATCACGCACGTTCCCGCCAAAATTGCGGTGCAGGTGTTTTCTTATTGTTGAAGTTTTCTGCCTACAGATATATCTAAGAACTTTATATAGCTGAAAACGTAGTGTTTCTTCGAATATGACTCATGGGTGTCCTTAATTTAGACTCAAAATTGATTTTTTTGACAAATAATAATTAAAAATTGAACAATTATCAGAATAACCTCCATTAAATAGGTTTAGATGCACTGTTTACTTTTGCGATTAGTAGATACGAGATAAGAACAGAAGTTTAAAATGAGAGCTCACCGATCAGATTGGCTCGCGCTGCTCGCGCTTAAAGTGCCAAAGACGATAAAACAAAGCAAAATTAATGATTCTATCGTTGAAAATGTGGTATTTATGATTTTGTTTCGAATAGTCTGCATGATCATTGAAACTGGCTTGGCATTCTTGGCAAGTATTTCAGGAAATGACTTAGCACTAAGAAGGTTAAGTTGAGTTACGCTTATTTTCGGATGATGTAAGTAGAAATCTATAAAAGCCTTTTTTTTAAATAAATATACAAAGTGCACTTCCTTGATTATGTTAACAATAACCAAATAAGAGTCAGTGACAGTGGAAGGACAAACATCAATAGAATTGGGAAGGGTTTCGAAAAAAGAAAACAGACACTTTTCAGCAAAGATTTTGAATTCTTGTTCAATGTTTACAATATTTAGGATAGGAACATTTTTGTTTTGCTTCGTTTTAGCCTAATTTTCGCAATCAAGGCAAAAAATATATTTTTATGTTTCTACATTTAAGCCAATTTTTTTTGATCATTTTTACCCTCCAGGTTGGTGGTTCCTACGGACTCCGCGAGGGAACTCACCCCTGCCGCCTTTCCAGGCAGTTTCCTAGAGCTGGGAACCCTTGGTCAGATTGGATACAACTGGGAAAGTGTGATCAGCACTTCGCCCAGGTGGCCTTATCTGCAAAGCGAACAGGGGCCTCATGAGGGATGGGAAGGGATGGGAAGATTGGGATGGTTAGGCAAGCAAGAGGGAAGGAGGCGGCCGTGGCCTTACAGGAGGTACCATCCCGGCATTTGCCCGAAGACGAAGTGGGAAACCACTTCGAAGATGGCTGAGGAGGAAATCGAACCCCCTCTACTCATCTGGACCACCCAAGGCTGAGTAGACCCCGTTCCAGTCCTCATACCACTTTTCAAATTTCGTGGCAGAGCCGGGAATCGAACCCAGGACCTCCGGGGCGGCAGCTAACAATGCTGACCGCTACGCTACGGATTCAATAGATTTAATTTTGATATTTTTATTGAATTACTGTAATTAATTAGCTAATTACCAGTTGAATTTTATAATAATCTATATATAGAATACGTTAAGGTGTATGTTTCACAAAACTCAAGCTCCTAAACCAGAGGGAGTTAAAGGGTGTGGTTTGTACCAAAATCTTCCAAATCGTCTCAATAGTACAGGAAAAATCTTGCATTTCTTGAAAAGTCAACAGAAATATATATGTATTTGTTGATAAAGTGCTTTTAAACAAATAAACAAGACGATAGCCCCTAGCAGAACTGTTTCGTGTTGAGCCCGCATATCACTAGTGCCGGGCGGGTAGTCTGTACACATGGGGCGCACACAACCCATTATGCGAGAGTTCTCGCACGGGTCCGCTAGTATTCATTTTTAGCCTACTTTTCACATTTTGCAAAAATGAGGAAAAAGTAGACTTATGAGATCGATCCGGGAAAATGTGCGTCTGTCTGTCTGTCCTTCTGTCTGTCTGTCGTCCTTCTGTCTGTCTGGTGTGTGTGTGTGTGTGTGTTCCTAACAACTCCTAAACGGCTGCAGCAATAGAAACCAAATTTGGTATGAGTAAAAATCTATACCGGAATATCTCAAGCCCGTATTTGAAAATGATGTCAGTGCTACCAACTGCTGAAAAAACGCACTAGAAATTTGAGCTCCATGTTGGATATAATGGAAGGTATGCATGGGAGCTATTCCAAAATTGGCACACATGTAGATAATACTATTTCAGTTTAATTTCCAGTAGACCATACATGACAATGTAACTAAAATATTGTTGAGCCTTCTGATAGGTCCAATTTTAAATGCATATAACTTCTATACTATCAAGTGGATTTCAACCAAATTTTGTATGTAATATGTGTACACAAACAGATATGACTGAGTGTATTCTTAAGAGCCACCAAAGCTGCCAACTGTTAATAATTGCTCTCTCTATTTTTATCCATATACCAATATATCAGAAAGTATGCAAGCCGACAGCATTAAACTATGCACACGTACAGTACCTGACATTTTAGATTAATTTGGAGTAACTTATATATCTTACGTCAGTTCTACCAACATGATTCTAAGCCTGCTGATAGGACCAATTTTTAAATTCATGTAACTTCTATACTATCAGTTGGATTTCAACCAAATTGCGTACGTGCTATGTGTAACATAACAGTAATGACTATAAGTATTCTTAAGAGCAATCAGGGCTGCCAACTGTTAATAAATGCTGTCTGTATTTTTTTACCCTAATATCAATATATGAGAAAGTATGCAAGCCAACAGTTCTATACTTTGCACACGTATAGCACCTGATATTCTAGATTAATTTGGAGTAATTAATATAAGTCAGTGCTGCCAACACGATTCTATGCCTGCTGATAGGTCCTATTTTAAAATACATGTAACTTCTATACTAACAAATGGATTTCATCCAAAATTGGCACAACAAGATATCATAATATTTTAGATTATTTCTGACCAGCAAACGTATGATATTGTTGCCAACATGCTTTTACTCGTGCTGATAGATCCAATGTCTAACTGCATGTAACGTCCATTGGACTTCAACCAATTTTTTTATTCTGTACCTTAAGAGATGGGTCGCCTCCGTAGCGTAGCGGTCAGCACGGTTAGCTGCCGCCCCGGAGATCCTGGGTTCGATTCCCGGCTCTGCCACGAAATTTGAAAAGTGGTACGAGGACTGGAACGGGGTCTACTCAGCCTCGGGCGGCCCAAATGAGTAGAGGGGGTTCGATTCCCCCTCAGCCATCCTCGAAGTGGTTTTCCGTGGTTTCCCACTTCGTCTTCGGGCAAATGCCGGGATGGTCCCTACCGTAAGGCCACGGCCGCCTCCTTCCCTCTTCCTTGCCTATCCATCCCAATCTTCCCCTCCCTTCCCTCATGAGGCCCCTGTTCGCTTTGCAGGTGAGGCCGCCTGGGCGAGGTGCTAATCCCACCTCACCAGTTGTATCCCTTCCGATTAGATGTTCCCAGCTCTAGGACACTGCCCGTAGAGGCGGTAATGGTGAGTTCCCTCGCTGAGTCCCTGGGAGCCACCACCCTGGAGGGTAAACACGATTTTAAAAAAAAAACTTAAGAGATGGAATAAGATAATATTCAGTCACCAGGGCTGCCAACTGTAATGCTCTATTAGGCTACATTATACCAGGTATATTTCGAACTAATTAGACATTTCGATATTAACAACTTAATTTCGTCATTATTCTAGATAGGTACATATACTGTAGATTAATCATTGGCATGAAAAGTAGGCTCTTTAGTTCTTCACGGAACTTCTTGTTTTTATGTAGTAAAGTTCATTATTTTAATTTTTTATTTCTTTTATTGTAATTTTATTTTTTTATATTTTATTTTTATTGTTAACGTATTTAGTTTTAAATTGTCTAAAGTTTTATTCAGCACATTACGTAAAGTAGATACGTAGCTATAATATATTTTATTTTTAGAAATACTAGCTCTTCGACATGAAGATTCTCCGAAATTTGGCTTAAAGATTCAACTATCAGCATCTTTGAAAGCATAAACTGTCCTTATGACAGGTGGTTAATAAAGAGACCACTATCCAATACTCGATGATGATGATAATTTTTGTTTTAAGGGGCCTAACATCTAGGTTATCGGCCCCTAATCGTGAAGATGATAATGAAAAGTAAACTATAACCATAGTGTATAGAAGAGAAAGTGACGCGACTTGTGGAGTTTGTATGGTCCGGCCGCTAGGTGGCTCTAGCGTCTGCTAGCGCTGAGTGAGGACGGTATCAATTCAAGCAGTTGAATGTTACTTTTCAGTAACTGAATGTTATCAGCTTACACTACGTTGTATTAGACAAGATGATCCAAATATAAAATTCTCCGCGGGGGTCAAAATGTAACTGAATGTATGAAAATCGTAAAGCTACAGACCATTCACTACTGCACAAATAAAGTAAATATAATATAATACAGTATAATGACAAACTCACCCATATAACTTATAGCTCTCAGTTGTCCGAAGCTTTGGACAGCTTACGCGATGATTTTCCGGACTTAGAAGTTGACTGCTCTTTCCTAATTTCTTTCGTACGAAAGAAAAAGCGCACTTCATGAAATGAAAAACGAGTTTTCCAATAAGGTCCAGTTTATGTTCCATACACCATCAAAAAATCACGGCCCTAAAACAATCTCATCAATGCTGTCCTAACACTCATAAAATATATCAACCCACAAATTTGAAAGGGAAGACAATTCCATTTCAACGATTCGACCTGTAAAAGAATGTTGAAGACACTGTCAGACGGTTGAGTTAGGTAACTAAGGGCATTTATTGTGCCAAAGTCCTTTATATTAGTGAAAGTTGCAGCTGTTGTGTCCGACGGCCTTTTCACTTTGAAGGGTTGTTGCACACTTCACACAGCTGATCCCTTTTCTTAGTTGCTTGACAATATACCCGGCTAGATAGTGTGGGACAGCACCAGGCTTCAAACTCCATCTCATTCTCGCCATTTCGACTGTCTTTCCTTCTATAATGAAAGTGTCCGTTTTTATAAGGAAATTATCGGAGCTATGTTTGTCACATAGCCTGCATATGACTTACTTGACAATTTAATGTCTTTCCTCGGAATGGCCTTAGCCCATTTAAATAAATCATCTTCGGCTTTTGGAGGTCTAAAAAAGTGCCTACCTGTTGCAGATGACTTGTCGTATCCAGATCGGCACCCGGGAACAAAACAACACGACATATTCACTTACACAGTTTTTTTTGACGAATCTTACCAGGTTATAATTCACTCGACAGCACAAACGTAAAGAAATAAGTGTAAAGGCTTACAAATACTAAACACACCAGTGTCATAACGTATGTATTATTTCACTATCGCTTCTTGATCGCATACACTTTTCAACACCAAGAAATAAGGACTAAACACGGCAGCATTTCCATGTTTTCAAATTCGCGAGCGCTTAGAAAGTGTCTCCAGCCAGCCACAACCAACCGCTGCGCAATCTACTGGCGGGCGCAGCAACTACCCATACTAAAGATAGGCAAACTCGGGAGTCGGCACACTTTCTCTTCTAAACGCTATGCTATAACTAAAACTAACTACTACAATAACTTATGTACTAAAAGAAGAAGAAGAAATGGAAAACAAAAGGAGAATAAGGCAAATAAAGGAGAGGAGGAAAAGAAATGCCCTCAACCCTCGAAGAATGCGGAATGAGGGGCTCGGAAGGAAAGAGAACCATGAAAGGCAGATAGGAAAGTGAAAGAGGAGAGGGTTCGCCTCAGAGGTAATGGAAATAAGGGAGAAAACCGGACCCAGCTCAGGAATCCTTCAGAGTCGCCAACTCACCAGCCGTGAGCCCCTGAAGGTGTATCAATATCCAGGGTGCACCAGAAGTAGTGGGGCTACATACACCCGGTCTCCTTGAGGGCCTTGAGCAGAAGGCAGGAGATAACATGAAAAGAAAAAGAAGGCTGACCCCTCGCAGAAGGAGATTATTAGAAAAGATGAGACAAGGGTCAATTAAGGCGGGAAAGGAAGAGACTCCCTAGACCTCGGATACCCTAATATTGTTTGGATCGGAAGAGAACAAGAGTTGACCAAGTGAGGTCGACAGGAAAGAAGATGGAGAGGAGCTCGGCACAAGTAAGTGGAAGCAATGCCAGACTCAGCTGGGGGGCCGTGGTCACCAAAACCACATCCCAATAGATGTGAGCCCCTGGGGGGGGGTCCTATAAAAGTTTAAATAATATATGATACAATATAATTATTTTAATTAATTAATGTCTGTTTTTCTTCTGTGAGAGCGAAGTGAAAGGAGCGAAGTACATCGATTTAATCGACAAAACAATTAATCAATTAATCGGCCTACCGATTGGTCGATTAAATGCACAATCGATTAGGCTAATCGTTATTTCTAACAATAATGTATTTTTTTCTGCTTCAATTAATCGATAACTGAAATAAATCAATTTAAAGTGCCAGCCCTATCATAAACTGAAAGAGACTACTACAGTAATCGCCTTGGGTCATGTTGGTAACTATACGTACAGTTAGTTTACACCGAGGGTCGCTCGTTCGTCTTGAGTTCAAGGATGCCGTGACGCGCAAAGATGCGAGAAATTTCCTGTTGTAACATTTCCTCCATTTCGGAGAAAACTTGTGCGGGATGGGATTTCCAAACAGGCCAATGAGGACGCCGTCAAAGCGGACCGAATGATTAGTGTTGTTGTTGTTTGAGTCTTCAGTCTTTTGACTATTTTGATGCAGCCGTCCATGCCTCCCTGTCCTGAGCTAATCGTTTCATCTCTACATAGCTATCACACCCTACATCCGAGGCAATCTGTTTAACAATAATCTTGGTCTACTCCTGTCCTCGACCCTTCCGTCCATAACTAAGCATGCTATTCCTGTGTGTTACTTGTTAGTATGTGTCCTGCCAACCTACCTCTTCTCTTCATTAGCATTCGCCAGAAACATCTATCCTCTCCCACTCGTCTTAATGCTTTATCGTTGGTAACCCTATCCACCCATCTGATCTTTATCATTCTCCTCTAACACCACATTTCAACCGCTTCAATTCCCCTCTTTTCTGCTGCACCAATAGTCCAGGTTTCACTTCCATAGAGCGCCACGCTCCAGACAAAGGCTTTCAAAAATGACTTCCTAATACCTAAATCTATATTCGATGTCAACAGATTCCTTTCTTGTAGAATGCTTTCCTTGCCTGAGCCAACCTCCTTTTTATATCCTCTTTGCTTCGTCCACCACTGGTTATTTTGCTTCCTAAGTAACAGAAGCCTCCTACTTCCTTTAGCGTTTCACCTGCCAATTTGATGTCCATAGAAATTTCTGGTTTACAGTATTTCGGCTGCATTCCAATGTATGTCTACCCCTTATTATTCCCGTTTTCCAACGGGGTCGGGCATGAGATGCGATGGAAGTCCTTGTGGCGATGATTTTTACTGCCGGATGCCCTTCCTGACGCCAACCTCATGAGAGGAGTTAATGAGAGATGAAATGAATGATGGTGAATGAAACTGGGCGAGGATGTGGAAGGAAGCGGCCGTGGCCTGTCAGAAGGTACCGTCCCAGCATTTGCCTGGTGTTGAAAATGGGAAACCACGGAAAACCATTTCAAGGACGGCCGACGGTGGGGCTCGAACCCACGCGTCTACCGAGTCAGCAGAGAGCTTGGCCCCATGACCTAATGCTGCGCTTTAGCCAGCGTAGCCACTACTGTCGGTTTCGGCTGCATTCCAATATTTTTGTTTTACAATTATTGATTTGCATCATGAATTCTTTCCTCAGAAAGGAGTCCATACCATTCAAAAACTCATTCAAATTCTCAGGCGTGTCTGCCAAGATGACGATGTCACCAGCAAATCTCAGAGTTGAAATTATTCTCCTTGAATTTTCACTCCCACTTTAAATTTTACTCATATGTTCACCATGTCATCGGCAGTTGTTGCTAGATGGAGTGAGCTCTCTACGTTAGGACATGGAGTGCTGCATCAAACCAGTCAAAAGACTGAAAACTCAAACAACAACAACAACAACAACATAGCGCTGAAGGATATGGATCGGAGTAAATGAAAGTAAATTTGAAAGCGCCAACGCTTAATGAAGCTGATAACCTTAAAACGTGGTTTTCAAGTTCATTTTGTCTGTTACTCTAAATGTAGGGAATGGAGAGGAGGGTTGTCCAAAATATCAAGTGTTACCAGCAGGGTTTCAAAGGGTAAGTATGTAAAATTTGGTTCAGATCGGTGATACGGTGTAGATTTGTGCCAAAGCGCCTAATTGCAGGAAATGAAGTGGGCTGTCAGAAATTTCAAGTGGAGAGTGTTGAAGGGTTCAGGCAGGTGAAATGGCGTAGACTTTTATAAATAACAGACAAACAAACCAACATTGATTGAGCTTTATATATAGAGATTTTTGTAAGTATTTTAGAATGTATACAAACCTTATTGGTAAATGCAAAAAGAATCCCTAAAATGTTCCTGCCATTTGGTAGTGATTTTTGTACACCTGGCTTCTTAGAATAGACCAGGGAAACTCAAGGATCATGTAAGTACAGTATAAGAGATTCGTCACTTTTGGTTATAGGATTTCCGAGAGAGAGCATCGCCTGAGGCTATGTACCGCTATACCAAATCTGGCAACATAAAAAGTAAAAAGCCATATGAATGTAGTCTTTATTACACGTAATTGAACAGTATGTTCTGCGATGAGTTATTGATTATTGATGAAAATAACACAAACATAACTGCCTTTCGCTAGGCGCTGAAATATACGTCCAGATAGGAAAATAATACATTTTGATATATATCAATGTTGGCAATAGATTTGTCACGAAGGACACAGTTATGCCGTTCTAGAGTTTAATTCACCTATAGGCTAATTAAACATTGCTCTCCTACTCTACAGAATTGTTGGAATATTCGATGAATATCAAGAAAACTGTCCAAATGCACACACTATATTGCCATAACCTCACGTTTTGCCCAGCATGCCGGCTGCCACCCACCCCTCCCCGTCGCCCTAAACCACAAATTTTATTGCAATGCAGAGGAGAATGGGTAAGAAAACAAACAAGAGATGAAATGCACACATTTATTCTCTATATATTTTTATTCGAGAGTAGTCCATATTGCCCACTAGTTTTACACATGGTCAACACCACGAAGATGAAAATTACCGTATTGTTCTTACTATCATTATAATTCTTACATCCCGGTGCTTGGCAATTTTTCCTCCCATGCAGTGGCATGATTGACTCTCAACTCAATTCAAATAAATAATCAAAATACCGAACAAATCAAAACAACCAACAACACCACGAGGAAAATCAATCAAAACAGACTATTCCCGCTTTCGCCAGTCGGTTTGATGTGAGCGTTGGGTGAGTGCCAACTACGGAAACATAGTACTGAAATTAATTCTTCATTGGTTGGCAGAACATCTAGAGCGGAGCTTTATCGAAACCCACGAGCTCCCAATGATCTGTCATCCCCCTGGGGGAAACTGATGGAGTGTTGACCTCGGAACTGTCTCTTTATGCACGTCTCTTGACGTGGTGAAAGTATGGGTCCGCTAGCTCAACCCCCTCAAAAGCTATTAACCAATGAACGCTTATCAGTCTTAGCTTCAATTCGTCGTTAAACAAACAAAACAAAAAGGCAGTACCAATTGGCAAGAAAATTCTTATTTTTTTTTCATTTACCAAAACGTTTGTATAGATTCTAAAATAGTTATAAAACATAATTAATAAGGTAACCCCATTGGTTTAGTATTCACAAATTAATTTGTGGTTGAAAAGTGCGTTTTTCTTCGATACTCCACTTGTATTTAAAAAATTGAAACTCAAAAACTGAAAGCCATATTGTAACGTTTCTGCTAGCCCACACGTTGAGCGACAATTGTAACGTTTTCACTTTGCTCCACGTTGAGCGTACAAGTGTAATGTTAATTAACGCCCCATGTTGGTAGCGACAAGTGTAGCAGTTTGACTGGCCCTAACTGTTGGGTAATAAATGTAACTGTTTACCTTTGCCTAAGCTATGTTGTTTTAATGGGCGCCAAGACCTCAACGCAATGTTGAAATCTAAATTTGTATTTAACAACGTCTAGCTCTGGTAGAACACCTTCAAGAATCTAATTCACTCAGATCGTGGTATGATTTGATCATTAACCCAACAAACAATTGTATCAGGAGAAGGAATTGGTCTATATCTAATGCTACCTACTGAAAGCAAAGATTGCATTGTAAAAGAAATGAATTTATTATATAAAACAAGTATAGCAAAATTAATAATAATAATAAGTATAAAATTTAAATTGGAGCGTTGTGATTTGAATATTACCGATAGAAAATTACGTGAAAACGGAGTCTGATAAATTATTGATTTTACTCTTATTCCCAAGCTATGAAGTTATTGAAATATGAAATATAAAACAAAGAGAAATGAGAGATTGCGTATTTCTGTGTCATTCGCGCTTACCACTGGAAATGGCCGAAGCCTTTCCCTCGTACTGGATGATGCTGTGAGCTTCCCACAGTCTCCTGGACGTCGTCATCTTTGTCGATATTTGATGATATTCTGGTAGATTAGATAATTCTATGGTCCGTACATCGGACCCAAACACTCGTACAACCACTCTGGTTAAGTTTTACAAAAGTTAGTCCTCCACTCCACGGAACATCGGAGCGACTCCCGCGTGCAACCGTACTCGTTAAGTTCTACACAGATTGTCCTCGTTCCACGGCGCGCCGAACGATATATGCACCCGCCGCATCCCCACTCTTCATCCGACTTCTAGCTTACGTGGTCTCCACTGATTGGCTGCACCCCACGCGCTATACTCCCCTCCTCTGGCTCATTACACTCGGCGGGAGGGTTCCGTTCCAACTATCCGCCTTTTCTTGACGCTGCAACCCCGCTTGCGTAATACTTCCCGACAAGATTAAGCGTGTACTTGAATTCCCAGTGAGTCACGTCTCTCGATATACCCTAACTGACGAAACTCCGTTAAATTCCGTAATCACATAACTTTCTATGATATTGTCGTTCGTAATAATTTGCTTGATAGCATTTTCTAAGACATAGAAAACCTATCTGTATGCTTATAATTTTTATAAAATGCTCCGAAAATATCTTAATAATTATTATAATAAATTAATAATAATAATAAATTAACATGAAAAATTCTCTTGGCTGAACAATTTGCCGCGTAAATAAATATAGAATGACTTCCTACTGACTTGTGCCAGTTGCATAAAACCCCCTCGAAAAACACGTTACATATTCGCCTCGGATCATCGGATGATTTACCGTGACGACGGTCCATTATCCGATTATCCCAGACACGTTAATAAACCCCATCCAAAATACATATTACATAAATGAGATCACCCTAAATTACAGATATATACACGCATAATTTTTCTTCACGCACTTTGCGTCAAAGTTTGTTGTCACTATGGATTGCACTTTGCAACCAGTCCAATGTTTTACATATAGAATAGTGTTCCACGGATATTTCCACCTCTCAAATATCTCTATGTTGGAGAAATAGACATAATTAATTTGTGAGCACTATGTATTTATGATGTCATATCACACGCATTGAAGGTGTTCTGATATATTTATATCACCATAGAACTTCCTAATTTCACTGGAGGTCCCTCCCTTATGGTGACATTTAATCTCACTTATCACTGAGCACACGATCACACTATTGTGCCAGCGCATCGTGACCATAATACTTGATCTCTCTTTATAAAAGATGAAATTAATATTGACTTCTGAAAAAAAACAGTAAATGCGCATTACATATAACACCAAATATTTCTGTGCCGTAATCGCTCTGTCTTGTTAAGTTCCCGTAGACCATATTCTACTTAATACTAGTTCTCAACACAGACCAGTTCTCCTCACACAAATAATACCTTTGTACAAATTACCTTAAATTACACACTTACAAATCTTACATGGCGAGGCCGTAAACAGAAATCACGTGTGCCGTTATGTATGAGTTTCATGAAGGACTGTCTCGCATTCTGATGGCCCATCTTTTGTCCCGTGGACGCCTTAAGCAAAAATACCCTGTCCAAGCGCTCACCCATCTCTTGGGGACAAATGGGAATTCACCAGCGCTACCGAATTCTGGCCTTGGTGTATCGAGACATTTTAATGCTCAAGAGCATCCGACAATCCCGTCATATTTCCCTGTACCTTAAAAACTCTCATTTACTTACATACTACCCCCCTGTGTGACTTCTGATACGCCTGCCTTGAAGACCAGATCTTCCACGCACCAAATACCACACTTTCTCATTTGATAGGCTGGCTCGCCTGCTAAACATCCTCACTTTATGACACATACTTTCGGAGACTATGTATATTATACGTCCCGTATAATCTGTTTCCCTCACTATTCTCCAGCACATATGCTGTTTTCCCAATACGTTTGGAAACTATAAATGTTTCTGCGTCACCTGCTTCCAACCTTGCAAGTGGCTCCCTAAACTTAACGTCGTCACGTTGCTCTACTAGCATATTTCTCAGTGTCTGTAACGATTCCCTGTTGCTACTGTCCACATATGCTAACCCTACTTTCCTCTGGTGTAACACCTCTACTCGACACTCTATGACCTAAAAATGTCACTTCTGACTGACAGAATGACGACTTAGACAGCTTCAAAGTGAACCCTGCCTGATCTAACTTCTGAAAAACTATATTTAAATGACGTAGATGCTCCTCAAAACTGGGTGAACTAATTACCATATCATCTATGTAAATGGTTACAAACTCTCCTGTGTCATCCCCTAATGCGATGTTTAAAGCCCTAATTAAAGCTGCTGAACTACTCTTTAACCCATAAGGTGTTCTACAAAATTGATAAAGGTTATATTTATGACTAAAAGCTGTAAATGGTCTATCTTCGTACATAAGTGGCACTTGCCAAAAACTGGAACTCAAATCTACACAAGTGAAATACTTCTTCCCCTCAAATGTTTGCATTAATTCCTCTATTGACATAGATTTCAGCTGATCTGAACTAATTCTGCTGTTAACCAAACGAGCGTCTAAACAAATACGAACAGTGCCGTCGGTCTTGGGTACCGTGATCAAAGAATTAATATATGGACTGTTAGAGTGCTCAATAATCCCATCTTCAAGCATCTGATTAATTTGTGCCTCAACTGCACTCTGATAAGCGAAAGGTACAGGATATCTATGTCCTGTGAATACTGACCTATCAATAACGTTCAATGAATGTGTATAGCAATTGGCCATACCAATGTGATCCTCAAAAACTCTCCTATTACACCATAACACATCATAGAGCCGAACACATTGTTCCACCTCTATATTTCCCTGAAATGCAGCATCACGTAACGAGTCCTCTAGACTTCCGTTCGTAATCATACTGCCCACAAAACATGGAGAACCCCCCTCTACGGCTGGCGATATCTCATTTAAAGTACAAATCACACCTACAATACTACTCCTCTGAATATGGTCATTGAACGCTACTTCTACTTCAGAATCTCCCCATTTAAATTTCAAACTCCCTACATCATAACATAAGTTACCAGACACTCTACTTAGCCACTCTGAACCCAAGATAACACTGAATACTAAATTTGGAATTACAAGACAAATCTGCTTCTCTACAAGATTATTAATTTTAATGTCTACTAAAACTTGCTTAGAAATTACTTTAGACCTCTTCCCAACAGCTGTGATAACAAAACTGCTTTTAATTGGCATCTCCTCAAAATTTACTCCAGTTCCTTTCATTTTATCATAAAATGCACTACTTATGCAACTCTTCATACAACCACTATCAATTAAAACATCTTTATATGCCTCGGACACGTTAAATTTAACTATGGGGCTCTTACTAACCACTTCCTGAATAATACCTTCATCATTTAGTTCATGTAATAATTCATTTCTTACATTTAGGTCATAGGGTTCCTGTATAATTGTATGGACAGGGCATGTTATAGACTGAGATTCTGACCTTACATCGCAGCCTGGTTCGTGTTTAAAGTATTGCTACCGCTTGGTGTAGTACTACTGACTACTGCTCTGGTCTGGTTGTTCTGGGCTGTGTTGTCATTGTTTGGCTGTATATTACTACCACTAAACTGTCCTCTTCCTTGACCCCTATTCTGGTTGTAATTATTGTCATTATAATTTCTCCCTTGATTTCCCCTGAAATCATTGTTTCTCCCTTGATTTCCCCTGTAATCATTGTTCCTCCCTTGATTTCCCCTGAAATCATTGTTCCTCCCTTGATACTGATTACCATAGCCATTTCCTCTGTTCTGATTTAGCTGATTATTATTATTTCTATTTTGAGCGTTGGCCCCGGCGCCACCGTTCCCTTGAACTTCCTGATGCCTGGCTTCATTAGGCCTATTATTATTATTACCCTGGTTCCTATTGAAATTGTCCTCATAACCCCCTCTCCCTAGTGCATCAAATGTGCTTAACAAATTTTCTACTTGTGATATAGTCTTTACATTCTGGATACAAGCAGCCTCCTTGATCCTATAGGGAAAGTGCCTAAGTAGCAACCTTACCACATCACTTTCCTCCTTCAAGCCATCCAGATATTTACACACTAATTAATACCTGCCCTAAAAAGTATTCGGTCATGGTGGAGCTTCCTTTAGGGTTATATTTACCACACACTACTCCCTCACGATGCTGCGACTGAATAACCTCATTCCAGAACTTTTCACAGAATTTCATTTTAAAATCATTGATATCATTAAACTTGTCTCTGTAGACAGCAAACCAATTCCTCGTTTCCCCCACAAACACTTGTTCTAAAATTTCAACTACCTGGCACCACTCAATACTACCATTTTCCAACCTCTCCCCGAATTTATTTTCTATAGTGTTCATGAACTCCATTGGGCACCCCTGTCGATTGCTGAACTTACCCAGTTCTACCTCCCTGTGTGTGCTATTCACAAAAACTGGCCTATTCTGACTATTTTCTTGCCTGATCCTAGCTTTTAATTTTAACTCTAATTCTGCGATTTTCTCCTCAGCCTTCCTCTCAATACTGTTTACTGTTAATTTAATGTTTCCTTCTGATTCTTCTACTTTATCATATAGCTTTGCTTGTTTCTCCTCAATCTTGCTAATGCTCTCTCTATTACTCTCTCTTAAATCATTTACTTCTGCAACTGTGAGTGGACTTTCTAAATTCTACCCCCCAGCTGTTCCTTAACCTCTTTAGTAGCTACCTGAATTTTGTCAATTTCTCCCCCCAATTGCTTTTTGACCTGCTGTGTTTCCAGTTGCACTAGTTCTTTTAAATGTTCAGCCTGTGTACTGATTCTAATTTCCAACTCCTCCTGTACTTTTCCTAATTTTCTGTCTACGTCTGCAATAATCTCTTTAGCCTTTTCTTCCATCACCCCCCTGATCTCACCTCTAATCAGTTCGAATTTCTCACTCATTTCCCTACTGTTTTGTTCTAATTTAGCATTTCAAGTTTCAGTACGCTCTCTATTTTCCTTACTGTTTTGTTCTAATCTGGCGTTTAAAGTTTCATTACTCTCTCTATTTTCCCTACTGTTTTGTTCTAATTTAGCATTTAAGGCATCTGTACTTTCTTTATTTTCCCTACTGTTTTGTTCTAATCTTGCATTATTCTGTTCTAACTTTGCATTTAAGGCATCACTACTAACTTTGTTCTGATACATAAACTCGAGAAGTAAAGTTTTTAATTCTGGTTGGCCGCCTACACTCCCTGTTTCAGTATCGGGATTTACCTCCGCTACCCCGGTACTACCATCACTCGACATACTGCTCGTATCATCACTCTCCCGTTGATGACCACTACGTAACCTCATCTGTCTTTCTTTTTCATCCCCCATAATGATATACACTGATACAGACAAATAACCCCCAAAATACAGGCACAGAAATATATACCCTTCTCCTTCCACAAATGTTATTAGGTTTTCAGCCCCAAGTTGTCGGCGACAATTGTAACGTTTTTGCTTGCCCACACGTTGAGCGACAATTGTAACGTTTTCACTTTGCTCCACGTTGAGCGTACAAGTGTAATGTTAATTAACGCCCCATGTTGGTAGCGACAAGTGTAGCAGTTTGACTGGCCCTAACTGTTGGGTAATAAATGTAACTGTTTACCTTTGCCTAAGCTATGTTGTTTTAACGGGCGCCAAGACCTCAACGCAATGTTGAAATCTAAATTTGTATTTAACAACGTCTAGCTCTGGTAGAACACCTTCAAGAATCTAATTCACTCAGATCGTGGTATGATTTGATCATTAACCCAACAAACAATTGTATCAGGAGAAGGAATTGGTCTATATCTAATGCTACCTACTGAAAGCAAAGATTGCATTGTAAAAGAAATGAATTTATTATATAAAACAAGTATAGCAAAATTAATAATAATAATAAGTATAAAATTTAAATTGGAGCGTTGTGATTTGAATATTACCGATAGAAAATTACGTGAAAACGGAGTCTGATAAATTATTGATTTTACTCTTATTCCCAAGCTATGAAGTTATTGAAATATGAAATATAAAACAAAGAGAAATGAGAGATTGCGTATTTCTGTGTCATTCGCGCTTACCACTGGAAATGGCCGAAGCCTTTCCCTCGTACTGGATGATGCTGTGAGCTTCCCACAGTCTCCTGGACGTCGTCATCTTTTTCGATATTTGATGATATTCTGGTAGATTAGATAATTCTATGGTCCGTACATCGGACCCAAACACTCGTACAACCACACTGGTTAAGTTTTACAAAAGTTAGTCCTCCACTCCACGGAACATCGGAGCGACTCCGGCGTGCAACCGTACTCGTTAAGTTCTACACAGATTGTCCTCGTTCCACGGCGCGCCGAACGATATATGCACCCGCCGCATCCCCACTCTTCATCTGACTTCTAGCTTACGTGGTCTCCACTGATTGGCTGCACCCCACGCGCTATACTCCCCTCCTCTGGCTCATTACACTCGGCGGGAGGGTTCCGTTCCAACTATCCGCCTTTTCTTGACGCTGCAACCCCGCTTGCGTAATACTTCCCGACAAGATTAAGCGTGTACTTGAATTCCCAGTGAGTCACGTCTCTCGATATACCCTAACTGACGAAACTCCGTTAAATTCCGTAATCACATAACTTTCTATGATATTGTCGTTCGTAATAATTTGCTTGATAGCGTTTTCTAAGACATAGAAAACCTATCTGTATGCTTATAATTTTTATAAAATGCTCCGAAAATATCTTAATAATAATTATAATAAATTAATAATAATAATAAATTAACATGAAAAATTCTCTTGGCTGAACAATTTGCCGCGTAAATAAATATAGAATGGCTTCCTACTGACTTATGCCAGTTGCATAAAAACCCTTCGAAAAACACGTTACAATATTACAATGTACTGGTGGATGTCTATTAGATCAAAGTATTTTCATAAAATATTTGGCAAAATTTGAATCAAAAATATAAGACCAAGAAGCTTTTGTTGAAAATAAGCTAATGGTCTTAAACTTTTGGTAGGTACTGTACTGACACGGCTCTCTCACATTTGCGTTTCCTCTAATGCCAAATGACTGCGCCAGGATTCAATCCTGCAACCTTGGGCACAGCTGGTGAGAACGTTACCGCTGAGCCACTCATTACCGCAGTAACGCAGCCAAGAACACGGGGCTGATGGGAGTGCTACACCTCGTGACCGACGTGATGGGGCGGTGCAGTGTTATCGCAATGTGCTGCGCCCACATCTGGTCAGCAATGGTTTTCAAACTGTGGTCCTCGAGGTGTCCGAAACAATTGGAAAACTAACTCGTGGTTTTGTATAAATCAGCTGCTTTCCCCGTTCCGATAATTTGCCCAATTTGGAAGAATTAAATGAATTGCCAATGTGCAAATCATATTTAATAATTATTACATGATTATTGTAACAGTCGACGACAAATGGGTGATTTATTTCTTAGGGACAACATTGTGACCCGTGATCACTTGTCTAATCAGGTCACTTGGGTCCAGACATAGTAATCACTAGGGCTCGGATCGATATGCTCGTTAAAATCTCCAGATATGCTCGAAAACCATGTGTTTTATGCTCGACAGATATGCTCGAAAAAACCATTATATGCTCGATAGATAAGCTCGAAAAAAACCATTATATGCGGTTAAATATGCAGAATATGCTCGAAAAACACCGTTAGGTCCTGGGTTCGATTCCCGGCTCTGCCACGAAATTTGAAAAGTGGTACGAGGACTGGAACGGGGTCTACTCAGCCTCCGGTGGCCGAAATGAGTAGAGGGGGTTCGATTCCCCCTCAGCCATTCTCGAAGTGGTTTTCCGTGGTTTCCCACTTCGTCTTCGGGCAAATGCCGGGATGGTACCTACTGTAAGGCCACGGCCGCCTCCTTCCCTCTTCCTAGCCTATCCATCCCAATCTTCCATCCGTTCCCATCCCTCATGAGGCCCCTGTTCGCTTTGCAGGTGAGGCCGCCTGGGCGAAGTGCTGATCACACCTCCCCAGTTGTATCCATTCCGACCAGATGTTCCAAGCTCCAGGACACTGCCCATAGAGGCGGTAGTGGTGAGTTCCCTCGCTGAGTCCGTGGGATCCACCAACCTAGAGGGTAAATTGACTAAAAAAAAACTATAGAAAGGAAAGTGAAACGAAAAAACCAATAACAAACCTTTATATACGAGCTTTATTTTCTAACTGTATGTAAGATACACTGCAATATACTCGCATTCAAGTTTTTCAAGTATATATAAGAGAAGTTTTCTTATAAAAGTTACAGTTTAAAAGTTCATTTACAAAATGTTCAGAATTAGGCGAGTCAATGAAGTAGATCTGCATTGGTCTGTACAAAAAGATTTTTTTTCTGTTTTCAGTTTTGAATGATTTTCAATAAATCAGTCAATAATAGTTTCAATGACGAGAACGACCTCACAAAAGGTTAAAAACTTGCGGTTCTATGATTCGCACCAGATAGACTTCGAAGAAAACAAACTATTTAGACGAAAACCACAAGAATAAGCATTTATATGCTTCTATTCTGGAAACCGCGGTTTTATGCATTTATATGCTCGATAAATTTCAAATCTGTTGGTTCCAGAGAGGTGAAAATAGCACCGAAAGGCTTCTTTCAATCCGTACTATTCAGGAAAAAAATATGCAAATATGCTCGAATCCGAGCCCTAGCTAATCACAGTTGAAGTTATTCTCTCTGCATCTATGCCCAAGGTCGCGGGTTCAAACCCCGCCGAAGACGTCGGATTTTTAAGAGCGTTAAAAACCCTCAGTATGCCTTCCTTCGGAGGGTAAGTAAAGCCGGCGGTCCCATGTCACAGAGTTATGGCATGAAAAAGAACCTTCCACTAACTACACTTGTGTGAAGCCAACATTTGTAGGTTAGTATTGATAACGCTACATTAGTTCCTACATTCGTCACCTGATGCTGACTGTGATGGCATCTAGTAGCCAAGTCGTGGACGATAGCAAGTGGTAGCAAAGGAAGGAACTATTTGAAATTATCGTCTGCAGTCCTTACCTGAATTACAGATAACACACACTAATACAGTCATCACAATTAACACCGGTTATCAGACAGATTCTACACACACCCAAAGTACACGGGGCTACATGACCGCGTTGTGGCAGCCCATAAACTAAGGAACCAACCAACCAATCTCTCTGGAGTCCGACTTGGATAAACGGAGAGTTCAAAGAGTAGTTAAAGACTTGTTAATGTTTTCTTCGGGAATAATGCTAATCTATGCTTACCCCGTATCCAACAGGTTTCCGTGGTTTCCAACAGGTCTCCTCACGAGAGGAGAGATGAAATGAATGAAGATGAATTCAAGTTCAATTACATGTGGTACTAAATTTTGCTACCAGGCGCCACTGTCACTGACACCTAGCATCAATCGTTGCAACTTGATAGAGTGTTCGTAAACCAAATAACCTACAAATTTAGCTACTCACTATAATTTGAGTCGTCCAGTTGCGAAACTCGTTTAATCCACTTTTGAATAAGGATCATATCGTAAAATTCTTTATTTCATTATTTCTTTTAATTTAATTTTATTTTGTTTTGTTTTTTGATATTTTTTATTTTAAATTGTTTTGTTTAATTTTTGTATTGTTTTTGATTTGTTTTATTTTTATGTTTTTATTTTGTTTTGTTTAATTTGTTTTCTTTTGTTTTGTTTATTCTTTATTTTATTTTGTTTTGGTTTATTTTGATTTTCCAGAAAACAAACAAAAATCACGAAGCAAAAAGCAAATTTCAAAAACAAAAACAAAAGCAGAAAACAAAAAACAAGAAACACAAAGCAAAAAGCAAAATTCAAAAAAACAAAGCAGAAAAGAAACACAAAATCAAAACGTAAAATTCAAAAGCAAAAGCACAAAGCAAACTCAAAACCAAAAACACAAAGCAAAAAGTAGAAAACAACAAACACAAAAGATACGTGAGGCAAAGTCCAGAGAAACGTTTCTCATGAAAATGATTCTTATTCACAAGTGGATTAAACGAGTTTTGCAACTGGACGACTCAATTCTAGTGTTAGGTTCTTTACCATGCCATAAATCTATGACATTGGACCGTCGGCTTTACTTCCCCTCCGAAGGAAGGCATACTGAAGGATTTCTTACGCTCTTAAAAATCCGACGACTTCGGCCGGGTTTGAACCCGCGACCTTAGGCATAGAAGCTCAGCATGATACCAACTACGCCACCTTCGGAAATAATGCTAAAAACAAAGTAAAATTTTATTTTAACATAAAATGAGGAACGGCAGTCTTGATAAAATAACGAGCATTTACGTCTCCGTTATAAGTAGCAGTTACTAGTAAAAACAAAAATATTGGAATACATTCGAAAGAAATCTGAAACCCCTATGGATGTCGAATTGGCAGGTGAACAGCTAAAGGATGTAGGTGACTTCTGTTACCTGGGGACCAAATAACCAGTGATGGACGAAGCAAAGACGATATAGAAAGTAGGTTAGCACAGGCAAGGAAAGCATTTCTACAGAAAAGGAATCTGTTGACATCGAATATAGATTTAGGTAAAGGAAGTATTTTTTGAAAGCCTTTGTCTGGAGCGTGGTGCTCAATGGGAGTGAAACTTGGACTATTGGTGCAGCAGAAAAGAGGAGAATTGAAGCGTTTGAAATGTGGTGTTACAGGAGAATTATGAAGATCAGATGGTTAGATGGGGTTACGAATGAAAAGGTATTAATACGACTGGGAGAGGAGACATGTTTCTGGCAACTGCTAATGAAGAGAAGAGATAGGTTGGTAGGACACGTACTAAGTCACTCAGGAATAGCATGCTTAGTTATGGAAGGAAGCGTCGAGGATAAGAACTGTAGGGGTAGACCAAGGTTAGAATATGTTAAACAGATTGCTTCGGATGTAGGGTGTGGTAGCTATGTAGAGATGAATCGATTTGGCTTAGGACAGGGTAGCATGGAGAGCTGCATCAAACCAGTCGAAAGACTAAAGACTCAAACAACAACAACAACTACTAGAAACCAGTTACTCCCCAAGGTTTGCGTACTTCACGTGAAAGAAAACATACATTTTACTTTGTATGAATGCTCGTCCCTGTTCCTAGGGGTCTGGCATTGTGCTATTGTATCTCCAGGTTATAGAACCCCTCAGCTGAATTCCTCTCACAGTGGTTGCCAACCTCTAGAGTAGACTCAACAGAGAAGTTACTTTAACAAATTCGCTAAGTGAGCCAAGCCAGTAAAAGCTGATGATGATGATAATTGTTGCTTTAAGGGGCCTAACATCTAGGTTATCGGCCCATAAAGGCAGAGGCGGATCTAGGGGAGGGCGAGGAGGGCGACCGCCCAGGGCCCCGCGTCATGGATTGTTTTAAATTTAATTGATTAATTAATTATACTTTTCAAACTTTTCAAACTAATTTATAATTCATATTCTTTTTTCAGTGCAGCTATGACCTTCCTTGACCGTTTAGCAAGTTTAGATTTCAGTGAAATACTGTAATAGAAGACTTCAGCTGGGAAAAAAAAGTCGCAAAGTAATATTTTAATATGTCATAGTTTACATAAGTGGGACTTAAAGGTTTCTTTCATATTATTAAAATAATGTACGCTAGTGTATTAAAAATATTGTAACTATTCTTTATGTTATTATTATTATTACCCAACTATTTTCCATTTGATTTGATTTGTTTTATTTCCTATTGTTGTGGGCCCCACCTTATCATATCGCCCAGGGTCCCGCAAGGCCTGGATTCGCCACTGCATAATGGTTTGGGTGACCGAGATGATGAAAATGAAATGTAAACTATATCTAAAACTAACTACTAACTTATATACTAGAAGAAGAAATGGAAAACAAAAGGAGAATAAGGCAAATAGGGGAAAGGAGGAAAAGAAATGCCCTCAACCCTCAAAGAATGAGGATTGAGGGACTTGGAAGAAAGAAGAGCCATGAGAGGCAGATAGGAAAGGGAAAGAGGAGAGGGTCCACCCCACGGTCAAAAGAAAATGGGTGACAAACGGACCCAGCTCAGGAAATCCTCGGGATCGTCAACTCCCGAACTCACCAGCCGTGAGCCCCTGAAAGTGTAGCATTAGCCAGGGTGCACCAGAAGTGGTGGGGCTACATACACCCTGCTTCGTTGAGGGCCTTGAGCAGAAGGCAGGAGATATGAAAAGAAAAAGAAGGCTGACCCCTCGAAGAATAAGGGTATCAGAAAAGATGAGACAAGGGCCAATTAAGGCGGGAAAGTGAAAGACTCCCTAGGCCTCGGATACCCTTATACCATCGGGGTTGGAAGAGAACAAGAGTTGACCAAGAGAGGTCGACAGGAAAGAAGACCGAGAGGAGCCTGGCACAAGTAAGTGGAAGCAATGCCGGACTCAGCTGGGGTCCCGTGGTCGCCAACCCACGTCCCACTAGATGTGAGCCCCTGGGGGACCAGTAAAAGCCGCGATGGTATAGTTGCAACGGGCAACGCATCCTCAGCCGGTGTCAAAAGAACAAGTACGAATCTGAGGCTTCAAATGCGAGTTGACTCATAAGTTTCTACTCGATCGAGGGAACGGTCACAATATTTGGTGTCAAGAGAAAGGAATACTTGGGCGTTAACTGCAGCGTCAGCGGAAAGAATATGGGGAGGAAAGGGCATGGATTGGGGATCCATCAGACACACACCCAAATACAGCGAAAAAAGGAAAGTCGCATGTAGTTTTACGTGACCGTTAATCTTGCCATCATGAGCCACGGGACCTCCTTTTTACGTGGAATCCGAACAACAGACCGTGACATTTCACTTCGAAAATCTCACATGTATTTATTTATTTAT
This sequence comes from Meconema thalassinum, assembly GCA_946902985.2. Taxonomy (NCBI): domain Eukaryota; kingdom Metazoa; phylum Arthropoda; class Insecta; order Orthoptera; family Tettigoniidae; genus Meconema; species Meconema thalassinum. The sequence continues at coordinate 154,404,789 of OX336397.1, forward strand.
TTATTTATTTATTTATCGTATGGCTTTTAGTGCCGGGAGTGTCCGAGGACATGTTCGGCTCACTACAGGCTGTAGGTACTTCAATGCGGACACCCATAGGGTGAGCTACAAATTCCATTCAATTTCAAGTAATTCCAACTTTCGCTACCAGATGTCACTGACACCTAGTGGTGAACGTTGGAACTTTGATAGAGCGCTACAACGAAATCTAACCTAGAAATTTAGCTTCACACAAGTTTAGTCTGTGGAAGGATCTTTTACATGCCATAAATCTATGACATGTGACCACCGGTTTTGCTTCCCCTCCGAAAGAAGGCATACCCTGAAGGATTTTAACGCTCTTAAAAAATCCAACGACTTTGGTCGGGTTTGAACCCGCGATCTTGGGCACAGCATTTCAGCATGTTACCAACTATGCCACCGAAGGCGATATCTCACATGTATTAACCGGAATCGAGACAAGCAGCTTGACCACTGCGCTGTCTCGCCCCCGCATCGTGGTGTAGTAGCTAGCGGGTTCGATTCCCGGCTCTGCCTAGACATTTTAATTCTAGTGTGAGGGCTGCAACGGGGGACACCCGGCCTCATGAGACAAAACTGATTCCCACCTCGGCCATCCTGGAATTGGTTTTACGTGGTTTTCCCCACTTCTACTCCAGGCGAATGCTGGGATGGTTCCTAACTTAAGGCCACGAGCGCCTCCTTCCTATCCCCAATATACAAATACAGCCATCACTATAACACAGATTCTTATCATCATATTGTAAAGGCTAATACCTTGTCGATGCAACCACACTCTTCTGTCGTTGGCGGTTCGTTTCAGTTCCATGTAATTGTCACATCCCATTCTATTCTTGATGTCTTCCAAATACTTTCTTTCCCAGCATTTCCCCTTCAAGAATGTTAACGATGAAAGTGTTGTGTCTGATGACATGTCCAATAATTGTTATTTTTCTCTTTCCCATTTCGTTCATTAATCTTCTCTCTACTTTGACTTCCCTTAAGATTTCCAGGTTGGTTTTTCTCTCCATCCAGCTCGTTCTTGTCATTTTCCACCATACCCACATTTCAGCAGCTTCAAGTCGATTCTTTTCCAATTTACCCAGAGTCCAACTTTCACTTCCATAGAGCAGTGTACTCCATACAAATGATTTTTCAAAGAATTTTCTTACATCTATATTCCTATCTTTGCTGTATAAAATGTTTTTCTTAGTCATAAATGCCTGTTTTGCCAGTGCAATCCTTCTCTTCACTTCCATTAAGCATCTATTGCCTTCTGTGATTATACTACTGAAATAACAAAGTTGTTTCACTTATTCAATTCTCAAGTTATTAGCCTATTTTCAATTTTGAAAAAATAGGCTTATGAGATCACCTTTTGTCCGTGTGTGTGTGTGTGTGTGTGTGTGTGTGTGTGTGTGTGTGTGTGTGTGTGTGCGTGTGTGTGTGTGTGTGTGTGTGAGGTGTGTGTGTGTCCCCCCCTAATAAAATCTAAACGGCTGGAGCGATTTCAGTGAAACTCGGTAAGTTCATAGCACTATTCCCGGCGACCTCGACCGTGCCCTTCAAGTCTTGTTACGTCTCACCAATCCAATATGGCGTATGTGCGAAATATTTCACTAGCATTCTATATCTCCGAAACTATTACCGATATCGCCCTGAAATTGTGTACGGTGATAAAGGGCACTACTAGAAGTTCACCTATGAGACTTTCCAAAACCTGGTGACTACAAAACCAACATGGCGGCAAAGCGAAGTTGAGAATTTTAAATAAACTCTTCTCGCGATTTAAATATCCAAACGCAATGAAACTTGGTACAGCATATATTTATACACATTGCAATACACTGGAGTCTAATTTAGTTCAATTGTTTACATAACCTCAAAATGGCGGCTGTGCGAAATATTTCACTGACATTCTATATCTCCGAAACTATTACAGATATCACCCTGCAATTTTGTACGGTGATAAAGGGTACTGATACAAGTTTACCTATGTATATTTCATAAACCTGTCAAGTACAAAACGAACATGGCGACCAAGCGAATTTGAAATATTTTAATATTTTTTCTCGTGAGTTAACTCTCTGAGCGAGGTGAAATGTGGCACAGTAAATGATTTTGCAGATTGTAATGCACTGCCATCTAATTTAATTCAATTGTTTACATAACCTCAAGATGGCGACTGTGCGAAATTTTAAAATTAAGTTTTTATTTCTTGTGTCGTAATCATGCGATCGAAGTGAAAGTTTGAATAATGAACCTAGGCAATAATGGTCCTTGAATGGTACATAATTCTATGGCCTATACATATAATAATCCTAAATGGCGAGCTTCCGAAATATTTAGACGGTTCTCAATATCTATGAATCTTTTACAGCAACGAAACTGATTTTTTTTATGTTCATAGAGACTATGAACTTATGTTCACCTATAGGACTTTCAGTAACCTGGTGAGCACAAATCCAACATGGCGGCGACGCGAAGTATAAATATTTAAATGGACGTTTCTCGCGAAATAACTATCCGAGTGCCGCGAAACGTTGCACGTAAATGCGTATACAATTGTTGATCCACTGGCATCTAATTTATTTCGATTGTTTGCATAATCACAAGATGGCTGCTGTGCGTAATTTTAAAATCTCGTTTTGACTTCTTGTGTTCTAATCATGCGATTGAAGTTTTAATACCACACGTACACAATAATCTTAATGTAATAGTACAAAAATAAAAATCCAACCTGTCGACCATCTGAAATATTTAGACGGTTCTCAATATCTACGAATCTGTTACAGCAATTAAACTGAAATTTTGTATGTTGATAGAGGCAATTAACATGAGCAGGATATATGAAAATAGGCTGTATAGTTCTTCACGGAACTACTTGTCAATTTTTATATTGGTTTTAATTTCTTCCATATACAAAGCTATGTACTAAATTTTGACCGTGACTGTACTTGCACCAAAGTCATTAAATCAATTTTTTCCTCAAGGATGGAGCAGGTATGCTACATTTCACAACATCAGTACCGTTACTTCCTCCTACCCTCTTGTAATACACACTGTTTCCTCCTGACAAATGAGAGTGGAAGAAAATAGTGAACTTGAGTAATATTTAAAGCTGTTCTTTTTTACTGTGCACTGCATTTATTTCGCTTCGCTATCGTTTTACCCTCCAGGATCGGCTTTTCCCACGGACTAAGCGAGGGATGCCACCTCTACCGCCACTGAGGGCAGTGTCCTGGAGCTTGAGACTATAGGTCGGGGATACAACTGGGGTGTGTGACCAGCACTACGCCCAAGCGGTCTTACATGCAACGCGAACAGGGGCCTGATGAAGGGATGGGAAGAGTGGGATGGTTAGGCAAGGAAGTTGGCAGGAGGCGGCCGTGGCCTTACAGTAGGAACCATCCCGGCATTTGCACGAAGACGAAGTGGGAAACCACGGAAAACCACTTCGAGGATGGCCGAGGTGGGAATCGAAACCCCTCTACTCATTCGGGCCACTCGAGGCTGAGGCTGTGTCCCAATATCAAGTTGTCTGCTATTGACTAGCTGCTAGCTACTATGTGCTATGTGCTATGCACTACGGAGATTTGGGACATGTCTGCTTGATCACAGCCTTCTTCATAGACTTGTGTTCTGAAACGCACTGGACTTACATGCTGGTGGCAAACCAACACTCAAGATGGCGGTGATCTGCTACTCCTTGTAAGCTCTTTGCGCTTTCATCAGCTGTTTTAAATAAACAATACCTGAACGATACGATCATGGATGCGCCAAGATGAACACTTTTTAGCCGAGCCCTAATTATGCTTTGTGTTTGGCTTAAATCAAAGATAACCTACAATTTACATAACCTGCAATACCGATAAGCTACAATTTATATAACTTCCTTGACGTAGTCGGCCAATCTAGCAAGCACTTTCGTTCACTAGCTACTACTGACTTGATTGCTATGTGCTAAGCGGTATTGGATCACGACTTCTGACGTCACATCCGGTAAAGTGGTCGACTATCTAGTTCACTACGGCTGAAAATTGTACTATTGGGACGCAGCCTGAGTAGACCCCGTTCCAATCCTCATACCACTTTTCAAATTTCGTGGCAGAGCCGGGAATCGAACCCAGGACCTCCAGGGCGGCAGCTAACCATGCTGACCGCTACGCTACGGAGGCGACCTGCATTTATTTTCGTACTGTAATTCAATTACAATGAATTCTAAACATAAGACACTTACACTAGAAGAGAAAATTAAAGTTATTGAAGAACACGAGAAAAACAAACGTCCGGCTAAAGAATTAACTGTGTTGTTTAAAGTGGGGATCTCTAATTATAGTAATCCTATGTGACAATACAGTATTTCTTTGTAGTGTATTTTGTCTTATTTGTAAAACGGAAACCTGCGAAAACGGAAAACTAAATCCGGAACGATTGGGTTCCACTTTAGGCATGTTATACTGTATTGTTACGTGCCACCCCCTAGTGGCACTTTTGTTAACTGGATTACGGAGGGTAGAAAACACAACACCAATTACTGCTTTAAAGAGAAGTTAGCTTTATTGCTTGCAGGAAGAGGTACACTACTCATCAGCAAATACAAGCAATTGGAACCTTACTCCAGTTTCCTCAAGTCTCTTCCTTGAGCGCTCTTGGCCCTTCCACTTGTCAACAAACCACAGAAGTTAAACCGTCTTAATGAGTACGGTGGCCTTGACAGAAACTACCTGCTCCTCTCCCTTATGTATACCGACTACAGTTACTTACGATCACTTGCTGCACGCTGTTCACAAGCTGGGAAACAATGTCACTGGATTTCGTAACTCGCACGGCACTTCGTCACCACAATTCTGTCGCTCAGGAAAACACGCACTAGCTCAGAAACACACACCCACAGAAAAAACTCGGTCCCCTCACTTTGAGGCCGCTTATATAGCAGGCTGGTGACTCAATGAATTCTAGAATCGTCCGGGACACACGGCTTCTAGAGATTTCCTTCACTGGCTGGGTCACGAATATTCTGGACCATCCCTTTCACTTCGCAGCCCGTTGCGTAACGCGCGCGAATACACTGAGGCAGAGCACACACAGCCTGGGGGGCAGCTGTGACTCAACGCGGCGAGGCGACAAAACAAACTCACAGCCGTAACAGTATTCTATTTCTGCCAGTCTGATTTCTTGAAATTGTATCTTCTTCGGAAAAGGGTCAGTTACTCAGTTACTGGGTGAACCACTGAGAAGAGAAAAGCATTATCGGGCGGTGCTAGGTGTTTGAAATGGGGTTGCGGACTAATTTTACACACTGTTGTGTCACATGGCCACTCACAAATAGTAGGTCTGGATTAAAGCCTCGTTGCCACCTGCTGCTGTTAAAAAATGGGGGGCAGTTTGGAGTCATGTACAGGGTTATTATCTATGTGCGCGCGAGTAAACACGGCAAGCTAAGCCGGCTGTGACTGGCGCAGATCGCGGGCGCACGTACCCGGATTATCTGGTGGTAGGCGCGCACTTTCACACTTTTACCAAACATGTTATAATTTTAAATGATCTAGTCGACTAGTTACGGCGACGTCACGAAATGTACCGAGAATGCACTGAGGTGTGTGACGTCATAGTACCGCTTGGTGCATGTGTACTGAGTTCACTGGTGAACTCTGACGTTACGAGACGGCAAAGACATGGCGAGCGTGACGTCATCCAGCCAGCTCCCTCCTTTCACCGCGCGCTCCAGCTCCCTCATGACTTGTAACTTTCTAGCATTTTTCAGCATTTGTAGCATTTAAAATGATATCAAATCTAGTGTTTCAGTCTGACTGTCTCTTTTCAATAATGTGTACTTACAGAGCTCATAGGCGATGCTAAATATGCCCTCCCTCTCTTCTAACACACACCTGACATCTTCTGATGAAATGATATCTGTCAACTCTTTTATTATTTACGGAGCCCGTTTTCCTGACTTGTTTAGCGAGCCTCCTAATTGTACTGGCATTAGGCACAGATCTTCCTGGAATCATGATTTTTTTGCTTTTCATATACGAATTATGGATATACACACATTCGCTCAATGTGAATTGGTGTCTAGGCATGACCAGCAATCACAGTAATCGCAATACTCACTAAACGTGCAATACTAACGTCTAAACTTTGCAGATACACGTCCATATGAATGACAAAACACGTGTGAACTAACGATATGAGTCAGTGGAGCGCGCCACCACCGGCTGAACGGTCTGCGCCAGTCACAGCCGGCTTAGCTTGCCGTGTTTAGTCGCGCGCACATATATAATGACCCTCTATACGATGTAGCTGGAAGTTATCAGCCCATTCCAACACTGCTTCTCCGTTATTGTCATCATTGACACTACTGTAGCTGTTGATATCCCCAATCACGAACTTTGTCTCCTGTCTGTAATAGTTGTTTGGAGTTTTGAAGGAGAAATTTACATTTGGTGGTTTGTAGACATATGATACAGTACAGTCGCTGAGCTCCAATGTCTGATTTTCAGAAGTGACTGAGGTGGACAAGATTTGGAGATCAGCGCTCCCATGATTGCTGTGAGGACTCTCACCCATGAGGTCGGCGTTGATGGTTGGTTGGTTCCTCATTTTAGGGGCTGCGACAACGCTGTACTTTGGGTGTTAGTAGAACCTGTCTGATAACCGGTGTTAATTGTGATGGCTGTATTAGTGTGTGTTATCTGTAAATCAGGTAGAAGGACTCCAGACGATTAATTATTTTCAAGTAGTTCCTACTTTTACTACCAAATGCTACCGTCCACGACACCTAGCTGCGGACGTGGCTACTAAATGTCATCGCAGTCAGCACCTGGCGACGAATGTTGGAACTAATATAGCGTTATCAAATTAACCTACAAATTTTAGCTTCCACTGGTGTAGTTAGCGGAAGGTTTTCTTTTCATCCCATAATAATAATAATATCGTATGGCCTCGGGTGTGGGTGCAAGTTTTGTAATTTGACAACCAGAGGGTAGCTTGCAATGTCGAATTTAGTTGTTCCTTGAATCACTATGAAAGTCAAGGAGGTTCGATATCTAAGCTCCTTGAACACTATAGCGCTTTCTAGCAGAGAAATGAGGAACTTTGTGTTGGCGGAAACTCCCGAGATTAATTTTGCCATTATGAACACGGCCTACTGAATTCAAATGGGTACTTTGACATTCCAACATCGTATGACATGCGTGTCGTATTTTTGCCGCCTTTCAAAAATCACTTACCACGGCCAGGAGCGAACCTGCAATCTTGGGGTTAGTAGACCGACACGCTATCCACTCACCCACAGTGGCTTTACTTCCCCTCTGATGGAAGACATACTGAGAGAATTTTAACGCTCTTAAAAAGTCCAATGACTTCGGCCGAGTTTGATTCCGCGATCTTGGGCATAGAAGCTCAGGATGTTACCAACTACGCCACCGAAGGCGCTGTCGGCGTTGTTGCACGTCTCTGTGTGTTTCTTGAAGACACGATATTAGTTGAAAGTAAGAAGCTATTCGCGACAATGAGCTCCTTGCAGCTGTCATGGCAACCAAACAGACCCATGTTATCACGGTGGGTGAGTGGTTATCGTGTTGGACTACCAACCACAAGCTTGCAGGTTCGCTCCTGGCCGTGATAAGTGTGGTTTTTTTTAGGCAACAAAAATCACGACACACATGTCATACGTTGTTGGCATGTTAAAGAACCCATTTGAATTCAGTAGGCCGTGTTCATAATGGCAAAATTAATCTCGGTATTTTCCGCCAGCACAAAAGTTCCTCCTTTCTCTACTAGAAAGCGCTATAGTGTTCAAGGAGCTTAGATATATAACCAGTGCTTCAAGGAACAACAAAATTCGTCATGCAAGTTACCTTCTGGGTGTCAAATAACAAAGCTTGCACCTGGCACCCGAGGCCATACGATATTATTATTATTATTATTATTATTATTATTATTATTATTATTATTATTATTATTATTATTATTATTATCAATCCCAAGGCTTACCACGGTGGGTGAGTGGTTATCGTGTCGGATTACTAACCCCAAGCTTGCAGGTTCGCTCCTGGCCTTGGTAAGTGTTTTTTTTAAGGCGGCAAAAAATACGGCACGCATGTCATACGATGTTGGCATGTTAAAGAACCCATTCGAATTCAATAGGTCGTGTTCATAATGGCAAAATTATTAATCTCGGGATTTTCCGCCAACACAAAGTTCCTCCTTTCTCTACTAGAAAGCGCTATAGTGTCAAGGAGCTTAGGTTCTAACCTCCTTGACTTTCATATCGCTCCAAGAAACAACAAAATTTGATGTGCAAGCTGCCCTCTGCGTGTCAAATAATAAATAGGCAGAAAAGCTAACGAAAATACCGTTTATATCTAATACGGAAATTTTATATAACAAGTATCAAATGTGCTGTCGCCTCCGTAGTGTAGCGGTCAGCATGGTTAGCTGCCGCCTCGAATGTCCTGGGTTCGATTCCCGGCTCTGCCACGAAATTTGAGAAGTGGTATGAGGACTGGAACGGGGTCTACTCAGCCTCGGGGGACCCAAATGAGTAGAGAGGGTTCGATTCCCACCTCAGCCATCCTCGATGTGGTTTTCCGTGGTTTCTCACTTCGTCTTCGGGCCAATGTCGGGATGGAACCTACTGCAAGGCCACGGCTGCCTTCTTCCCGCTTCCTTGCCTATCCATCCCAATCTTCCCCTCCCGTCCCATCCCTCATAAGGCCCCTGTTCGCTTTGCAGGTGAGGCCGCCTGGGTGAAGTGCTGATCACACCTCCCCAGTTGTATCCATCCCGACCAGCTGTTCCAAGCTCCAGGACGTAGCGGCGGTAGTGGTGAGTTCCCTCGCTGAGTCCGTGGGAACCACCAACCTAGAGGGTAAATCGACTAAACAAAAATAATAATAATAATAATAATAATAATAATAAACATCAGTGAATATCCGATGAACCACTACTTCAAAACTGTCTGTCACATGAGATATATACATTTTTTTTTTATTTAGTCAATTTACCCTCTAGGTTGGTGGTTCCCACGGACTCAGCGAGGGAACCCACCACTACCGCCTCTATGGGCAGTGTCCTGGAGCTTGGAACATCTGGTCGGGATGGATACAACTGGGGAGGTGTGATCAGCACTTCGCCCAGGCGGCCTCACCTGCAAAGCGAACAGGGGCCTCATGAGGGATGGGATGGAAGATTGGGATGGATAGGCTAGGAAGAGGGAAGGAGGCGGCCGTGGCCTTACAGTAGGTACCATCACGGCATTTGCCCGAAGACGAAGTGGGAAACCACGGAAAACCACTTCGAGGATGGCTGAGGAGGGAATCGAACCCCCTCTACTCATTTGGACCACCCGAGGCTGAGTAGACCCCGTTCCAGTCCTCATACCACTTTTCAAATTTCGTGGCAGAGCCGGGAATCGAACCCAGGACCTCCGGGGCGGCAGCTGACCATGCTGACCGCTACACTACGGAGGCGACTTGAGATATATTTCCCCCAAAATTCATCTCAGACTCCAGCGTAAACTTCTACTATCGAACATTCCACTAACTGAATCGTATGTAAGTATGGAACGTTTTACAATCTATATAATACCGTAGATAACATTTTGTTAATATCTCCAAACAGTAGATCTCCTATCCCATGAAAGCCTTGTTTTTGTAGGGGGCGTGGTGGCTCAGCGGTCTAGCTGTATGCCTCTCACCAAGGCGGTCTGGGTTCGATTCCCGGTCAATGCATGTGAGATTTTCGATGTGAAATGCCATGTCCTGTGGTTCGGATTCCACGTAAAAAGGAGGTCCCGTGGCTCATGATCTCGAGATTAACGGTCACGTTAAACTACAAGCTTCCTTCCTTCCTTCCTTTTTCCTTGTTTTTGACAGAAGATATATCCCTAAATGTCATTTTAGCTGCAATCTGGAAATTTCAAATCGACTTGATCATAAATTCAGAAAACAATATTGTTAGGTAAACATGGGCGGCTTCGGTGGCGTAGTCGGTAGCATGCTGAGCTTCTATGCCCAAGATCGCGGGTTCAAATCCGGCCGAAGTCGTCGGATTTTTTAAGAGCGTTAAAAATCCCTCAGTATGCCTTCCTTCGGAGGGAAAGTAAAGCCGGCGGTCCCATGTCATAGATTTATGGCATGTTAAAGAACCTTCCACTAATTACACCTGTGTGAAGCTAAATTGTATAGGTTATGAATGTAAACAACGCTCTTAGGATCCTACGTTCGTTGCCAAGAGCTGACTTTGGTGGCATCTGGTAGCTAAGTTCTGAACTAGTAGTCGTTGACGGTGGCGTTTGGCAGCAAAAGTAGGAACTATTTGAAAAATTCAAAAGTCTGCAGTCCTTACTTGAATTTAAAAGAAATACAGATGACACACACTAATACAGTCATCACAATTAACACCGGTTATCAGACAGATTCTACACACACCCAAAGTACACGGGGCTACATGACTGCGTTGCCGCAGCCCCTTAACTTAAGAACCAACCAACCAACCTAGGTAAACATATGAAGAATATTTCCCAGTTGACAATCAGAGCCATTTATTCTAAAATAAAATTTTCAACGCTGATTCCAGAGGGAAAGCAACTAACGCCAAGTGGACGAAACTGGTCAGGAAAGACCTTCGAACAATTGGATATTGACCCCAGTAAAATCTACGACAAGAATAAACACAGAACTTTGATCAGAACATCAGAGTCTCTCCAGTCACTAACAGCAAAAGCAGAGCATCCAGCGTTGAGAAAAGACTGTGGGTCTTATGGGCTTTTTTACTTTTAACGGAAACCCACCCTACACTGGTTTTGTTACGTCACCTTTTGTCATGAAGGAACTCTGAACATATATATATTTTTCGTCATAATAGCTTCTGCCAATTGATTACCTTTGTAATTGCATACAAGTATCGTTTATATTACATCTTAGTCATTTAAACATGTTCGAGGTTAGCATGCTGGAAAGAAGAGCCCCGTCCTGTGTTGCATGCTCGCCCGGAGTGGAGCACATGCTCAGTTCCGTCGGCTACATAAGTTCTGAATCACTATCCGTCATTGGTTGATTGTTATGTGTCTGTTTTATTTTCTGTTCGATCGAATCAAGGCTGCCGACAGTTGGGTTCGAACCTACTATCTCCCGAATGCAAGCTCACAGCTGAGCGACCCTAACCGCACGGCTAACTCATTACAGTATTACAAATATTAATCTAAACAAAACAACAAGAATAAAATTGAAAGAAACTAAATTGTAGCTTAACTAATAACAACAACAAAAAAGGTGATGATCAACAGTATTGTTGACGTAAGAATTGTGAACATAGTCTGCATACATCCGAGAAGGAAGGAAGGGTTGTGCTCTCGACATCTGTCAATCAGTAATGCGTCATATCACCACGAAATGAATGTCGTTATTGGTTCTCTTCGCGTACGGTATTCTTAATACTGGTCCAATCCGTTAACACCTGAAAAACTTCTCCTTCCTGGTCGTGTTCTATTTCAGGTAGCTGCTGGTGTTGTGTTGTGTCGCTAACTTATCAAAGGGCAGTACTCGAAGCGGGTGAACATAGCGTATGACGTTAGCGCTACTTCAGCCTAGAGTTAGCAACACTGTCGCTATTAGGCTCCACAGTCTTTTTTTTTTTTCAACGCTGGATGTAGGTGTGAAATGGACTCAGGAGCGGAAGGGCATTCACAGTGACAGAATGAAGGAATACCGGGCTAAGATGAGAGCCACGTGGTCCACAGCCGGCCCCAACGGAACTAAAAAAAACTTTCTATTAGTATAAGGTTAACATTGTATACGTACTTTTAAATTTTACCCAGACAGATGGTAAACTTATATTGGCTTTCACGGCCAGTAGATTAAAACTCAGCAATTTTTCACTTGACCTTACAGACAGAGAGGAACATGGCTTCGAGTCAGCGAACAGCAGTTGGGAGAGTCGAATGGCTTTCGCTTTGACCACCATTTTGATATAGGGTATAGTTATAAATAGGACTCGGATTTTTAGGTGAATATTGTTTGATGTAAATACATATTTTAAGCATATTTTCTATAAATACATAAATTCCCGCTTTTCACTTATTAGCACATAAAAAGACATAATATTCTGATTTTTACTCTCTGTTACTTCAACGGGGAAGAACCTGTGAGCTATCTAATCTTCATGCAAAGCGTATGTCTGCTTGCAACTGTGTTATTCTTACCTTGTCGCCCCGTGCCACTCACTGTGGAAGCCGGGGATTTCCTTGTCCATAGCCATATTGTACCACGTGCTAAACTTACCCCCCCCCCTCTCCAGTTATCTGGAACAAGTGTCACTCACATCCAGTTCATTTTTGGCGCTGTGAAGTGTAAGGCAGTTCCACGATGCCTAAAGTAAAAACAACTACAAGTTATCGTCTGCAGCAGTATGTTGCAGAATTTAAAGATAATTTTACTTCTGATGAGGGCGTTCTGTTCCGAAAATCCTGTGGTAAAGCAATCATGGCTGAACAGCGATCTCAAGTAACACAACACCTCAAGGGCAAGAAACATATTACCGCAGTTTCGCGCCTTCAGAAGAAGTGTTTCCCGATAATCGTCGGTCATTTGTGATGGACAACCTGAAGATGTATCTCGTTGTGTATTGTAATTCTTCAGTAGTCAGTGAGACATAGAATAAATTGCATTCGTGAGTACTGCATATTGTTTATATTCATAAACTAAATTATAATTAGATATAATAATTTTATTTTTTGTCACATATTTCAGGTATTTTTAATGCATAAAAAATAAATATTTTCCCGATTTTTAGCACCTAAAATCCGAGCCCTAGTTATAAATTTTCACCTCGTAGGATTTCACCAAACTAGTTTTAGAAAGTCCTTCCGCATATTCGAACACATTATGGTAGCAAGACTCACTCACATTTACGCTTTCCAGTATTCCACTGTCAAACAACACAATTTATCAACGATATAATCAAGGGTTGTGTGAGCTGATTTTGGTACCGGTATATGGTATTGAAATTGCCGTCCATTATCACTACTGCATAGGAAATAGGCCTATGTGATAAATTACATAAATATGTGACTTGAGTCGTTATTTCTTGTCCATTCAAAGACGGCAATTGTCATCTCAGCTGTTAATGAAAGAAGCGCACACAGGTTGTTGCCAATGTATGGTACACAAAATACACGACACAGGTCAAGCGTAGCATGACAAGCGAGAAACCATTGGCAGGAAGTTTGCAGGTTTACGTGACCTCCTTTTTACGTGGAATCCGAACCACAGGACATGGCATTTCACTTTGAAAATAGCCCGCTATGACCATTGGCTGCAAATATATATTTTAAAAAAATCACTTGTACTGACCGGGAAACGAAACCGGTCCGCCGCGGTGAGAGACCAATAGCGTGACCGTTGCACCACTACGCCCCTAAGAAACTACAGACTTACGAAGCGGAGTGAGAAACTACTGGCTTCTGTCTGGCCGAAAATTTCTGCTTGTACTATAGTATTCACTTTATCACACATAGGCAAATCGCACCCGAGATACAAACCTTTGAAACAAAGAGGATATAACTTCTCACTTCGTAACCGATCGTAAAGCTACGGCTTTCTCAGCTACCATGTGGTGACTTTGTAAGACGTGTTGTACTTCGTAACCAATCGTAAGACTTCGGCTTTCTCCGCTATTCGAAGCCATGATCCTCCCTCCCTGTAACGTCAAGTATTTTTTCTAGGTTAGTTCCGTGTCTTGTGTGGGGTTTCACCTAGGACACCAAGCTGGCTCATCAGCGGGCTCTTGGTGACCCGCCCGGACCCCCACAGGAGTAGCGAAATGCGCGCTACCTCCCTTTTTATGAAGCGCACCTGCGCCCCTTTACTGCAAGCAGCCATAACCTCCCTATGAAGGCTTCCAAAAAGATGGTATAGTGGCTTTCACGGCCAGTGAATTAAAACTCAGCAATTTTTCTAGGTTTGTGCCATGTCTTGTGTAGGGTTTCGCCTAGGACACCGAGCTGGATCATCAGCGGGCTCTTGATGTCCCCGCCAATCCAGCCAGGTGTCCTAGTCGAAACCCCACACAAGACACAGCACAAACCTCGAAAAATTGCTGAGATTTACCCAGACACCTCATTACCTACCATAAGACAACACCTCAAGTACCACCAGACAACACCTCAAGTACCACCGTAAAACGTGCCATGCATCACTGGGTGATAAACTCTACTATAAAGTTGAGCGTTTCTCAGGGCCGTCATACGGTCGAGACGTAGGCTAAATAGTGTTGAAACTGATACTCTCTTCGTTCTGCACCGCACGGGAATACTCATTTCCACACCACCATGAGGTAGAGTATATGGCGCGTGTTTTTTTAACGTGGTCTCCCCAGTAGGTCTAGTCCACGGTCACTGTGGCATTTGAGGTTGTCCACATTGAAATTCAGGTCCGTTTCCTTCTGAAACTGCGTACGTTCCGCTGTAAACTGCTCGTAACGTTCTTTTATTCTGTTTGTCGGCAATTACGAGCCGTCCAAGCTTCCTATAAACAAAGAAGTTATAATCACGTCCGTTGTTGCTTTATTCTCTAAATAATTCAGTTGAGTGTATTTATTCTTCACTCTTGTGTGTCTTCTGGACTGACATGGTGCTATCACCTCAACATTAATATTCCCTCTTCATGCAATTTCTGCTAGTGTTTATATTTATCTCTCTCTCTTTCTCTCCGTCCGTCATCTTCATCTTATTTAGATGTGTCTAAGAGTTGAAGTTTAACTGCTAGCTGAAGCATGTGAGAATTCTCATGTATATTCAACCTGGACCCATTCACTAGAGCTCGAACTATTGTACACTAGGGTATTTTTCTTTTACAGTAATAGGCCTACACACACAATAAGCCCATAACCACAGTGATTGTACATTATCATTTAACTAATTCCATTGCAGTAGTTTTATTATGAACGATATTTACCCTGAGAGATTATCAATGCCGTCCAACCTCTATCCTAAAACAATGCATGTTCTTGCGGTCAATGATCAAAAGAGAACTTCAAACCACACAAACTCCCCGTTAGGGTATTGAAGGATACAGCAGTCTTACAGCCAATGAGGGTCCAGTTATGGGAAAGTAACCTTCTCACTGACATGGCGCCGTATAGCGAGATACCGAGACTAGTTACTTAGTTATTGTTGTTTTAAGGGGGCGGAACTACGAGGCCATCTGCCCCTACCGAGACTACTGTATGGCACACACACACATGATATCTGTTAATAAACTATACACTTACCGATTCTCTAAACACTTACTGATCCTTTGTTGAAAAATTACGTCACAAAAAATACTTATGACTCGCTTTCTTATTGGTGCAGATGACCTCGTTGTACCAACCCTTAAAGCAATAATAACTAACTAAACTCGATTTCTTGATGCTTGCAGATGGCGATGTAGTTCACTGAAATATTGAATCTGACAGGCAGGCCAGCTGGATCTTGTACACCAATAAAGTATTCCAAATGACACAAACACATATCCACTGGTTTGAAGTTCTCTTTTGACCATTGCCCGCAAGAACAGGCATTGTTTTTGGAAAGAGATTGGACGGCATAGATAGTCTTTCAGGGTAAACATCGTTCATAACAAATCTACCGCAATGGAATTAGTTAAATGATAATGCACGATCACTATTGTGCCCTTTCAGCGAGAAATCTGCAAATCACAGTATGCCAGCATTGCTCAATTCGGGATTTTCGGGGTTGTAGTATGTTCTCCCACTCTGTGACTTACACATTTTGGATTAAATAGAGGATACACTTGCAAAAATAACAACAAAATCAACTCCTATTCTAAAACATTTAATTAACCAAAATTATGGCGCTACAAACAATAAAACAAATAAACTACTGACCAATATCTTTCTACTTGTTCAAAGTGAACAAGGAATAATATAAGAATTAAACCAATATTATATTAAAACACATGGTTTCCTTTAAAACCAACAATTCATAATTATTTTTACTTCCATAAAGTATCTATCTTAAAGTTCCATATAACTACGAGCTCCTTTGGCTCGATATTTTCTATTAATAACGGTGTCATTCTTTTGTACACCTCAAATACTATTTTTTATATTTTCTTATCATCAAAACAAATATATAATTACATTTAAAGTACATGTTAATTCTTTACTTAAATATTTGGGCATTTCACATGTTCTCAGCATTTATCATCTCTCTCAAGTTTTACAAATTCACCATAGTGATCGGGAAAATACTTGTGTACTCCAGAGTTATAAAGATTACTTGACAAAGTCAAAAACTATGATTACTCCCGGAACCTAGTTATCTTCATTAAACTCGTGGAATCCTACTTCCATACAACATTACAATAGGGATTGTTATTTATTTTATTTGTCTTATAAGACCATTATCACATAAGAAAACTACGATCTGAACTGGCAAGCGATAATTTCATCTACAAGGACCTCGGTTCAATTCCCGGGTCATTAACAACTTTAAACACTCACGGTGTATTCATTCCTTCTTACAGACGGCCTTCACCAACCCTCCTGCTATTAGGGTCTGACCGTATACTTGAACGAGATTTATGACTGGGAGGGTGACTTCCCGTCTAGTCTGCGGTTGGAGCTCTCCTCAATGCTTTTAAAACAAATCTTCCTTTCTTTTCAGTTCTATGGAGAGACCTGGCATTTTACTTCTCTTTTACTTTCAACAATATTATTGGGCTCATAAACCACTTTCGTAACCTTGGCATTTATTAATTATGAAAGGTCCTCATTGATTGGGAAGAGGAATACACATTCTACAACGAATAATTAGGGGCTTCAACAACAAGAGGATTCTAGGTTCGAATCTCTTAACATGCCTCGGGAACCATTCCCACATTGGAGGACTTATACAAAATGCGATTTAGGGTCGGCCGTGGCCTACATGACCTACGCTCAATAATACCATACATTTGCTCCCTTTTATAATAATAACACACACATGGCCTCGTGATCTATGTCACTATTGGAGGACTTACAACATATCTCAATTCACCGCAATCAACTACCCCTCATAAGTAATTTACCAAGTACATTTAAATTCTACGCATTCCTAGCGTGACATTTTATTTTAATTGCGCTCCATTGCGCTATACATTATTCTCCGGCCTAGCGTCTTCCAAAGAACTGATAAATTCCATATTAACAATTGATACATATCTCAATTTTTATATTTATCTTTTCCCTTGACAATAAATCGCTCTATTTTAAGAACATGCATTAACATCATATCTTATACCTTTTTTAAGGCTCCAACGCTCTTATTTTCATATCATTCAATTTGATCTTTATTTATATTACCTTTATTATTATTATTATTATTATTATTATTATTATTATTTATTAATACGCTTGCTTTTATAACATTCGTCAAATACACTGACATTTTATTCATACATTTCCTCAACAGGATTTATTCTTTCCCATAATTATTTATTATTTCTCAAATTCTGTTTTTGTTCAGACCGCGTTCTTATTCTGTATTTAGTTATTTAGAAACATCCCTTTTACTCAAAAACTCCGGTGGATTTGTACACAATCATTTCCCCGACACCAAAACATAATGAAAATCTTTACTCACATGCTTTAGGTCGTTTCCTGACCTTCCTTCTCGTGCGATGCGTCATTTTGCCCACTTTTTTAAATTACTCCATCTTGTACAAATACATTGCATGTACAGACATATCTTGACACATGTTTAACACGTATACATTTAACACTAATAACATTTTAAATACACTGGTGTATCCGTTTAGAACACACAATAAAAACACTGAAAATATATTACTTTTAACACAAAATCTTGATATATTTACACTTCACAAATTCTGATCACAAGGCCGCTATTTAGCCTATCACACGTGACCTCCCGTCTCCAAGGGTGAAATTTAGTTATGTCGGCTTCCTATCCTCTCCGAATATGAAAGTCTCGAATCATCTACTTCTTCCCTGCAATAGCACTCCTTCGAATCCCGTTCCTGACGATCTGCTATTTCTCTAACTTGAACGGCTCCCCTTTTAGATCCTATTTATTGATCTTAGCGAAAGTCTGTTCTGTTCACGGTCTCCTCGATAATCTATCGGTGACCTATGGATTTTTGGCAACTAATACTTCTCGAGTCTTAGTGCTTTTGAATAGTTCGTCTGCTTACTTGAAACAATGTCTATAGTTTCCTTCTCTTCTTCGCTTATTCGGTTCTCGCACTTCTAATCTTCTAGAATACTCTGCGAGCCTTATTTTCTCTGTCTTTCCCTGCTCGGGCTCTTTAAATTTGATAAACTGTTTATCTCGTTGTTCCGGTACTTCCGTACGTTATGATACTTTTGGTCGTTTACTTAAAGACCTATCGCCCTGAGTCCTAAGTTCGCAGCCTGCTCTGACTGTATTTTTATGAACTTTTCACTGTAAATTTTATACTGTCGGACCTAAATCCTGTAACTAGGATTTTCCTAATTTTCAACACGGCGATACTGTAATATTTCTTCGTTGCAACTCCTTACGGATCACGTAAGTTATTGATACCGCGACGCCCGTGGCTGTCGGATATACTGCATTCGGTGCTTATACTTGTTGCACAGTATGACCTCCCCTGAGGTTCATACATTTGAAGACTGCGTGGTTATGATGCTCCAGCGTCACGCCCCCTGGACGGACTAGTAACTGCATGATGCGTAGTGACGCCCCCTCGGGCTCTTGAATACTGCATGTACTGATACAGCGTGACGCCCCCTCTCGGGCTGTCGGAATGACTGCATGATTGGCCTGGCTTGGCCTGGACTTTTATACTCTTTAGTCACAAAAAGATAAAATCCTAGTCCTTTTCGTGACCAACTTTTGAACTAATTATCGCACAATTATAAAAATTATATCTCCAGAAAGCTCGTCTTCCAAACGTCAAATGATCTCAATGCGCATAAGAATCGATCGTGCATTTCAAACAACAAAAACAACAAAGTCAACCCCTGGCACTATCCAGCCCATGACGGGCTAAGGCCGACCAAGCGACCGCTGCCCAGCCATTTGGCCTGCAGATATTGGGGTGACGCGTGATCAGCGCGTCGGGTCCCCTCGGCCGTTAATCTTGGTATTCGTGATCGGGGCGCTGTCTCACTGTCAGACAGCTACTCAATTGTCCTCACGAGGCTGAGTGCACCCCGTTCTAACCCTCACGTCAGTTTTTTTTAATCCCTGACGGAGCCGGGGATCGAACCCGGGGCCTCCGGGTGAGAGGCAGGCGCGCTACCCCAACACCACGGGGCCGGCACATCGATCGTGCATTTCGGAGATATTAATTAATTTGTAGTCTTCAGCTGCGTGGGTGTTGCTGTTCATTTTTAAATTCCCCACTCCTCTGGTCTCAGTGAATCCCCGATGACGTATGCTGCGTTTGCAGTTCTTTCTTGTGCAATTATTACAAGGTTTTTCTTTACACAAAAATCTCTAATCTGAAATGATTCACAGTACAGTATTTATTTACTTATTTTTATTCTCGCAAATGGGTTAAATTTAATTATTCTTCTACTGGCACAGCGGCGCTGTTGCCATTTTACTGCAAGCTAAGCTGGATTTCCAAGTCACGCTTCTCTGTCTTACAGTGAAAACTTTCCACTCGTTCTATTAATACTCATGACCAGCTCCCTCTCAAGGAGTCAAGAGGCATGATCTCACCTCTTGAACACCTGATCCTGCGGCTTGCGCAACGTTATGCTAGAATCCTTGCTTGAAATTTCTCTATGTTACATTAGAAACTGTATGTATCTTTCCTTCCTTTCACAAAATACATAGATTCGACCCCTTTTGAGCCAATGGTACATGGGTTCACTATGGTTATGCACTTATTGTTAAACGCATGGTTTGTTGCGTTCGTTTCATGGCCCATAGAGATAACACTATAATAGACCGATCAAATAGCCAGCTTATTAGCTAGTTGGTTGGTTGGTTGGTTGCTTATTAAGTTTAGGGGATGCGACAACGCGATCATGTTGTCCCGTGTACTTTGGGTGTGTGTTTGGAGCGATTATCTACACCAGACATGTGACCTACGCACTGCGACATTACTGATCTGAATAGAAACCGACTCAAATCTAGACATCCACCCATCAAATATGCTTGGGATCTCACAGGCAACAATTTTAAGCCGAATATCCAATGGAGAAATGAATGGAGAAACAACATCAACCTTGAAGCTGGAGTGATTTAATTGGAAATAGCGCTGCACCAGGTTTTGACCTGCCAAGAAGAACGACCCTTAATAGGATCCGGACCAGCCACGGAGTCTGTGCTGAATCCTCTTCAAATGGGGTAAAATTCCTGCTCCCCAATGTGACTGCGGTGCTCCTTCACAGTCAGTTCACCACATTGTCCATGAATGCCATAGAAAAGCATATCAGGGTAATCGGTCTGACTTCCTGTTGGCAACACCTACAGCATTGCAATGGATAAGGAATTTAGATTTAAATATATAAGCCTGCCTCGTCATGTGTACCTGTAAATATGTATATATCAATGTATATGTGTGTAGAGGAGACGCAAGAAAAGCTTGCCGAAGAATGCTGCGCAGATCTTCGGCCATGTTCGGGTGTTCGGGTGTGCTCGGTAGTGGCATACAACGCCCCTCCCACTTCGCGGCAGTTGCTGGCCAGCAGCAGTTCTGAACGGATCGTCTGCCCAGGCTTGCCTGGCTGAACTGTGACTGGGTTCAGGGGGTACCGTTACGAGCTCTGCGCGATTAATGGTAGCCATTGGTCTAGCAGTATATGACGTCACCTCGCGGACACAGGCGAGTCCCACAGCACTGCAGCACCTGCATATATTTTGCTTGAGGACCATTTTCTTAATATATACCGTTTATTAGCTACGTAATTACACTCAGCTTTTGATGTACTAATGTTAGAATATTTCTGAAAGATGTTGGAAATAATGACGACGACTTAACACGTAATGAATGTGAGTTAATTAACGGCTATGAAACTTGGGTCTAACACATCTTAGAATCCTACATTTCTGTTCTTAACTATTCATTTTAGGAGATTGGGACATATTGGTCATCAGTCTCATGTACTTGGACGTATTGAATTTGTCCGATAACCTGTGTTTTTGTACTGTATTAGTACGGTATGTGTTCAAGACTTGAAATTTGCACCATCCCGACATTTTCCTTGAGGGAGTGTGGAAAACTCTCAGGAAAACCACACACGGTGTCGGAATTCGAGCTTTTGATCTCCGTGCAGTTATGGTGTACACCTTAACGAACACGGCTATGCTGTGGGGTCAGAAAATATTTTTAAAAGAATATTGGAAATGTCAATATTTAAACCAATCCAACCAAGTTATGGTGGTTTAGCATAGTCCATAAATGATTCAACAACAC
Source organism: Meconema thalassinum (assembly GCA_946902985.2). Classification (NCBI taxonomy): domain Eukaryota; kingdom Metazoa; phylum Arthropoda; class Insecta; order Orthoptera; family Tettigoniidae; genus Meconema; species Meconema thalassinum. The sequence continues at coordinate 154,426,214 of OX336397.1, forward strand.
TCAGCATTTCAAGCATCGTGGTCAAGTAGCCTCATGTAGACTACTTGGGTGTATGTGCTAAATCTGCCTCATAACCTGTGTCATTATTATGGCTGTGCTAATGTGTTCATTTATAATTGGGGTTAGGATTTAGGTAGGAGGCCGTGGTCAATTGTATGTCTCAATTTCCGCAGAAGTCGACTCATTGGAGATGCTTCCATCCAGCTTTGTTTTTTTCTTCTTGCTCCCTAAGCACTGTTCTCTTCTGCTGGCGCATCTCACGTTTATGATTGACCTGTAATTAAATAGCCTACTATACTTGTATTATTACTATTATTGTTATTTTACTGTCGGAGCATGAGACGCCCATCTCGATTTATATACTGTACCGGTACTTGTTAGGATATTATGATGTTATGGTCTACGGTTCCAAAGAATGGGATGTTGTAGGAATTCAGAAGAACGCGGTCATGATCTGTGTGTAGGTAGGCTACCATCCTTGGCATTTACCTGGAGTTAAAATGGAAAACCACTTCAAGTCCGGCAAACGGTGGAATGCAAATCTACATGTCCCCGATAATCAGTGTTGAGGCGTTGACAAGGAGACACCACACACAGTACGGAAAGAGCGGCTGCAAACTTGAGAACTTGGGAGGCAAATTTCTGTTGGCCTAAAGGAAGTATTCCATTTTATTAATTATATTGCAATACACCTATGAGATAGAAACGTCAAGGTCATCAGTTAGTTAGTTAGTTATTGTTGTTTTAAGGGACGGAACTACGAGGTCATATGCCCCTATATAAAGATTTTAGGGTGGGTGGAACAAGATAATACCTAATCCTAGGTTTTTTCTTTTCAGATAATTATATTCTTTATTGGTTAACAGCCGCTCACCCACCCCTGCTGTACAGATTATCGTTGTATTGAGATGATCGTACAATTGTAATGATTTAAAATTGTTTAGGGGCAGATGACCTCGTAGTTCCTCCCCTTAAAACAACAATAACTAACTATAAAATTGTTTGTGGAATAGGATGGCAATAACCCCAGTTTTTTTTAGATACCGCTCTTTTTTAGCTATTAATGTGGTCCTGTATAAGTGCTACACTAACGTACTCGCTTTAGGCTGTAGATTATGTTGTTATTGCTAATTCGTTTAGGGCATGTGCGACATAGTGGCCGTGTAGCCCCGTGTACTTCGGTGTGTGTGGAGTTTTCTTGATAGCTTGTGTTATTGTGATGGCTGTATTAGTGTGTGTATTTGTAATTCAGATGAGGATTGGGAAGGAGGTGGCCGTGGCCTTAATTTTGGAGCCATCACAGTATTAGCCTGAAGTAGAAATGTGAAACCACGGAAAACCACTTCCTGGATGACTGAGGTAGGAATCGAACCCGCCTCTTCTCATTTATTCCTCACGAGGTTGTGTAGGCTACCCCATTCCAGCCCTCAGACCAGAATTATATAATTTGGCAAAGCCGGGAATCATACCCGGGCCTCCGCGGTGACAGCCACGAGTGATAGCCACTACGCAACAAGGCGGACTTTTAGGCTGTACGCCCGGGTTTAACGGTAGGTATTTTGTTATGTTTATTTGATCATTAGCTTTTCTCAACTCGTCGTTGACGGAGTTGCGTTGTAAGGGTAACAAGAAATTGCCTTCGGGAGATTGGTGACAATGCTTATCTTAGCTAGGTATGACTAGACTGTCGGACTGTGTTAGACCAACACGTGTAATTTCGCAATATTGACACAGTGCAATCTTCTGCTCAGAATTAGGTACTGAAAGGAAGACAAATTAGGGGTGATTGCGAGAGTCGAAGCCAGTTGATCTGTGAGGAGAATAAGTGATTACAGATTTGAACAAAGGTTTTACTTTCCTGGATAGATTATCGCATTTATCTGGTAAGGGTTCATTCCATCATAAATGTACCGTCCCATTATTTGCCCGAGTTGAAAATGGGAAATCACGGAAAAACATATCAAGGACGGCTGATAGGGGGCTCGAACCCACGACTACCGAGTCCGCAGAGAGCTTGGCCCCATGGCCTAGCGCTGCGCGTTCGCGAGCGTATCTACTGCTGTCGGACTATTCGTGACAGATATACGAGGGTTGGGACAAAAGTCATGGCAAGTAGTTTTTTTTTTTTTTTTCATGAAGATACCAGTCCGGTTGAAAAATGTGACATATACAGACGAAAGGACATGGTGTTAACTCTATTTGTGGACAATGAATAGAACCGAAATATTGTAACACACTAATTTAACTTATTACGGTAGTATACAGGGCAATATGGCCTTCACGGTGCAAAAGAATGATAAAACTGTACACATACAGTTGACATTACAAACCTGGGCCTAAAGACCCTCAAAGTAGTCCCCTGCTACTGTCACCACACGCTGCCAACGATGTGGGAGGCGCTGAATACCATCTGCCTCAGCATTTGCCGCACCATGTGTGAATCGGGTCACCTGTTGGCGCACAGCATTAGCAATGTCCTCTCGTGTTGCAAACGCCTACCACGCAGTGGTTCCTTAAAATCTTTCGAACGAGATCAAAGACACAGGGCGAAATGTCGGTAAAGTACGGTGGGTGCTCCAGTTCTTCCCATCCCCAACGTCGCAGTAGCTGCCCTACACAACCTGATTTATGTGGTCTTGCATTGTCGTGCCGGATTATTGCACTGTCCACAAGATCCGGACGTTTCTCCCGAACGCCACGTCGAACCTGTCGCACCAGGGAGTCCCTGTAGTACTGTGCGGTCACTGTTCTGCCATGTGGAGCAAAGTGGCAAACAACGACACCCCTGACGTCATACACGATGATCACCATCAATTTGACTGGGGAAGGATTCTGACGGAACTTCTGTCCCCTTGGTTATCCAGCATGTCGCCACTCCGTGGACTGACGTTTCAGTTCTGGTTCGTATGCCCTGGACCAAAATTCATTGATGGCGATTATTCGTAACAAGAATTGATCGCCGTCCTGTTGCAAGGTGGTTGGAGCATATTGCATAGCGCACCCACCATTGAACTTCCGTCAGTGCATGCGGTACCCACCGCGATGCGATTTTGCGTAGTTGCAGCTCATTACGCAATATCATGTGGACGGTGCGTTTCTCGATGGCACTTGCCCACTCTACCTCCAGTAGCGTCCATCGTCTGTCTTCATCCAGGAGCTGCTCGATGACGGCACGTGCCACGTCGGTCCGCACACTGACAGGTTGTCCCGAACGTTGCTCATCACTGGTTGACACACGTCCTTGATGAAACTTTCCTACCCACCGTGCTACTGTGCGGTATGGTAGGGCATTATTCCCAATTCACTGTGACATTCCATCGCATTTCTCCCTCGGAGAACGGCTATTTTGATGTAAGCGCGCTGCTCAACACGGGTTACTTCCATCTCGCACGACACTCACCAACTGACTGATTTCACAGCCCTCGCTGCACTACTACCAGCTATCACAGAGCCATCTGCTGTTCTGCATACACAATATGCCTGCATAACTTCCACATGACACATATCCATTTGTGATCCGTTCACATATCTACAAGACAAAAAATAGTTGCCATGACTTTTGCCCCAACCCTCGTATTTATCAATATTAAAAAACAGTAGTCTTTTTAACATACCTGTTGCTCAGTAGCACAATGTCCCAATGCCAGCCTGGGCCCTAAGATAACCTGGGGCATAATTTTGAAATTACGGTATTAAGCTTGCAAATTTTAACCCCCTCCACAAAGAAAAAGCTCCTCTCTGTTCTGCCCCATAAAACTTCAATCATCATTACCATCCGTGAATTTTAGCTTGCCCAACTGATTATTAATTTACTTTGTTTTTAGTTATTCCGCCCTCTCCTTTATTTTCGTCTCTCATGGGTCTCATGGGTTTTCTTTTACTTAACGATTTTGATCAATGTGCCTTAAAATTCTTTGTATCTGAACGTGTTGAGGCTCTACAAGAATATCCCACACTCCTTTCAGAAATGCACAGTATGAAGTAAAGAATCTTTTTTTTTTTTCTGAGATTGAATTAGAAACGTTAAGGACTCTTTAACTCGAACACGTAAAATGGATGACTCTGGCAACTTAACTATTTACCGGAAAACAGATAACATAAGGGTGTAAAATTAATCATATGTTCTCTTTGTAATGTTTTGTATTCTGTTGACTGTCTGTGTTTACATCAATGTGTGTCATCAGAAAATTTCATAATAGATTTGATATATTTCTTTTCGTGGTCAGTTTACCCTCCAGGTAGGCTTTCCCCACGGACTCAGCGAGGGATCCCACCTTTACCGCCTCTACGGGCAATGTCCTGGAGCTTGACATCGGATCGGCGGATACAACTGGGGAGGCGGGACTAGCGCCTCACCTGCAAAGCGAACAGGGGGGCCTCATGAGGGCTGGGACGTCATGGGAAGAATGGGAGGGATAGACAAGAAAGAGGGAAGGAGGCAGCCGTGGCCTGACGGTAGGGACAATCCCAGTATTAGCCTGAAGTAGAAGTGGGAAGCCACGGAGAACCAGTTCGAGGATGGCTGATGTAGAAATCGAACCCCCTCTACTCATTTGGACCGCCCGAGACTAAGTAGACCCAGTTCCAGACCTCATACCACTTTTCAAATTTCGTGGCAGAGCCGGGAATCGAACCTCGGACCTTCGGGGTGGCAGCGAAGCACGCTGACCACTACGCAACGGAGGCGACTGTTTTAACATTAAATTAAATTAAATTGTCCACTCGATGCCCTTTTATCGCCTCGAACCCCTAAGCTAATCCGGGCCCGGGGCTACAGCTCCACGTGCACCTTCCTCTCGTCGGGCCTGATGCCAGTTATATATATTCTTCGAAGAACCTGCACCAACGCGTAATTTCTTCTTCAGAGGGAAACTCAATAATTCATTTTTGAGATCTCGTTCGTAATCCTATGGTAAAAAATGAGCAGAACTAACTCGGGCAGTTCTTGCATTGACGCTATCCTTTCGTCTGCATCTTAAATCCACAGCTTTTGAACTTCCTTATCGTTAGAAAATGAGAGGTAAATCACTTCAGAATTTCTACGGCCATTGTTTTGTACTCAGAAACGGCACAGTTACTGTGGATACCCATTTTTAAAAGCGCATTATTTAACATCTAAATGGATCATACAACTACATTACAAAGCACGTTTTCTACTTCAGACGACACTGGCTTGTCCGCGAAATGACGTCAGCTTAGAGGAAGCCACCTGGCGACTGAAGCGGGAACTGCTATATCGGCCTACCTGATAGTATTCTAGTTACCTTGGACTGGGTTTACGCTTGGTTTTCAGCTGTAGACCGCGTCTCTGAGCGAGCCGCGTTGTTGAAGAATGGAGTGAGCAGTGAGCCCGGTAATCAGCATTCGGGGGACACACAGGAGACCCGCAATGAGCATTAAAATACTCCGATTTATATTGGTATCTGCGCATCGTCGAGTTTCGGCAAGCTTTTCTTGCGTCTGCTCTATATATTTATCTTGCTTGCTTTTGTTTCTATGTCATACGATAAATAATGGTTTTTCACGTTCCTCAGAGAACCACCAGACGGAAGCATACGTTCGATGGGGGTAGATCGAGAATTAATGTACATAAAAATTCATGTCTGATCCGGTTGCAGTCAACATACAGCTTGATGGAGAGTAAAAGTGCTACTGATGTTCACTTCGACTCTCTATCAACTGTTATGAGAAACATCTCAAGTGGGCTGTAAAATAGTGTATGCATTTTGTGTTATTTTCTTTTTGCGATTATTGATTGAGTGACTGAACATGAGGTTGAATGAATGGTTGATTGATTTTTTGATTGAATGTACGAGCGATTGAAGTAATGTATTTTTTGTTTTCTGTTATCTAGATCCTCGAATGTCACTCTTGTATTACTTTTTTCCCAGTTTCTGAACTTTTTCTTCTTATCTTTTATTTTATGTTTTTGCCTTTTTCCGTTTACTGTAGATAATTTTGTTTTTTGCTGTAATAATTATTTCAATGTGTCTTGTACAAATGGATTGTACGAATGAATGCTTGAGATAGGATGTTTGAGTGCGCGTCTGTATGGTTGTGGTTGTTGTATCTGTATGGTTGTGGTTGTTGATTTATAATAGGCTAGTGTATTTCTATTTTTTGTTCGTGTTTGCTGTTTTTGTTTTGTTTATACTTGTAAATTTTATTGTTAATTGTTATATTGTCACTAGTGAAGTCTATCTGTCTGACAATAAAGAATACATACATACATACATACATCATACATATAGTCTATATATAACGTTTTAGGGGCAGGGACAGACGCAATACAAAACAAGTAGTTCCGTGAAGAACTATACAGCCTATTTTCATATATCCTACTTATGTTAATTGCCTCTATCAACATACAAAATTTCAGTTTAATTGCTGTAACAGATTCGTAGATATTGAGAACCGTCTAAATATTTCAGATGGTCGCCAGGTTGGATTTTTATTTTTGTACTATTACATTAAGATTATTGTGTACTTGTGGTATTCGCATGATTAGATCACAAGAAGTCAAAACGAGATTTTAAAATAACGCACAGCAGCCATCTTGTGATTATGCAAACAATCGAAATAAATTAGATGCCAGTGGATCAACATTTTTATAAGCATTTAACGTGCACTCGGATAGTTAATTCACGAGAAACGTCCATTTAAATATTTATACTTCGCGTCGCCGCCATGTTGGATTTGTGCTCACCAGGTTACTGAAAGTCCTATAGGTGAACATATGTTCATAATCTCTATGAACATTAAAAAAATCAGTTTGGTTGCTGTAAAAAATTCATAGATATTAAAAACCGTCTAAATATTTCGGAACCTCACCAATTAGGAATGTTATATGTATAGGCAATAGAGTTATGTACCATTCAAGGACAATTATTGCCTAGGTTCATTATTCGAACGTTCACTTCGATCGCATGATTACGACACAAGAAATAAAAACGAATTTGAAAATTTCGCACAGCCGCCATCTTGAGGTTATGTAAACAATTGAATTAAATTAGATGGCAGTGCATTACAATCTGCAAAATCATTTACTGTACCACATTTCACTGCGCTCAGAGAGTTAACTCACGAGACAAGTCTATTTAAATATTTCAAATTCGCTTGGTCGCCATGTTCGTTTTGTACTTGACAGGTTTATGAAATATACATAGATAAACTTGCATCAGTACCCTTTATCACCGTACAAAATTGCAGGGTGATATCTGTAATAGTTTCGGAGATATAGAATGTCAGTAAAATAATTCGCACAGCCGCCATTTTGAGGTTATGTAAACAATTGAACTAAATTAGACTCCAGTGCATTTCAATGTGTATAAATATTTGCTGTACCAAGTTTCATTACGTTTGGATATTTAAATCGCGAGAAGAGTCTATTTGTAACGGCTACCTTCGTCGTTGGATATCGCTCTACAAGTTGGGCGACCATTTATAACGTTTCTACAGATATTACACTCAAGACTCCTTAAAACCACCTCATCGTTCTTATTTAGCATTGGCCTGTCTAGACAGACGACATACACTTTATTAATTTAGATTTACTGGGCGCCAGTTATCGTAGAGATAACACATTAAAATTTTATTTAGCCACGGCCGCTCCCTTCCTTGAGCCAAGATCTATCATCGGAGCGTAGGGCAATAAACTTGCTCTATGAGATACTCTTTGCATTCCAACTATCCTATATATTCAACTCCCAATGAACAAGACATTTTAACTAATACTGGTTTATTTACAACAAAATTATTAACATTTGATCTGAGGTTTCGAGCTGTGTACAATATGTGCATTAATATTCCCTAATTGCGGGGCAATATTGACTGTCTTCTCGCTAGCGCTGATCTTCTGTGTTGATAATAACTCGGTCCACATACCTGGTGCCTTGTGGTTCAAAGTCCATCTCGTTGGTCTGCTTGCAGTCTAATTTGAGATCTTACGCCAACACACGTTTATTGACCTTTGAAAACATATGTTTTCTTCTTCTTGTTGTTGTTGTTGTTGCTGCTTGTTTCTGAGTTTGATCACCATGGTAAGCAAATTTGAACAAACCAGGCTAATTGAATTCACTAAGTCCCATCTTACTGAGGGACTGACGGAGTCTACGACTCACAAAGTCAATGAGTGAGTGCGTGATCGAATAAGTGAATGACAGAATAGAATCTATAGAATAGCCAGTGCTGAAGTCGCGCTGGGCTTTTATACACTCTGAATGGTCCCGATGTTTCGCGGCATAAATTTGCCCGCGACCCATCAGACCAATTATAGCAAAGCATTTCTCAGTCCTCAAGCGACGCTAAAACTTCTCCGAGCGGGAATACAGGCCCGCGTACTTCAAATATTCCACTCAGAACCCGCTATTCCTCTCGTTGCGCATATATATATTCCGCCCAAATCTTTCTCCAAGCCCTTGTCTCCAGTCAGCGTGGCTTCGTTCCAGAAATACATCTTCTTGCAATATGTTGCTTCACCGTCCGTAACTTCTTCCAACCATGCCCGTCCTGTCTTTACAATTTAACTAATAAAACAGCCCTAGACCTCTATAAAAACCCTGTTTCTTAATCTAAGCACTTGACAATATTATATATGATTATGGTAACGACGTGAATATGGTATGGCCCCTCCCTTGATATTAATGGGTGAATAAAACGATATAACTTTGATATTTCAATAATAATAATAATAATAATAATAATAATAATAATAATAATAATTACACAATGACTTTAAAAATAATAATAATAATAATAATAATTTGTACCGTAATCAAGATTACGTTACAAAACGTCCCCATGGTTTCATAAAGAATGTAATGAATGATGAAATCACAAATCTTCCCTTTAAAACTTAACAGGAAATACACTGAATATACATATATGACCCTTCAAATTACAAACATAATGATTATACCCTTTTCATTTTCCTTGATTGATCTGCACTCTTCTTGCAATGTTACATAAACATTCTGATTGTCCTGTGCAGTCATACAGGATTTACATGCTACATTTGTTCTTGTAGTCCCTTACAATAACAGAACGCAATATATTGCTTCTTGTTTCACGCAACACAAGTGATTTATCTCACTTCCATCAATTCCTTAGAGCCACGACACGACTCTAATTATAAACACACGGCAGTCTGCCCTTCTTGCAGCACTTGCTCTTTTCTATGATATTTCCTCAGATTGTAAATATTATATGTACCTATGACACAATTTTCCTGATCTTTCAATAAGTAGGCATTTTTTCCTATCCTCTTCGAAACGACATAAGGTCCAGTAAACAATAAAAACAGCTTTGACATTTTCCCTTCCAATGCACAAGATGGCAACGGCTTACGTAACAATCGTTGCTACAAACTTCCATGTTCTTCCTACCTCTCAACAAAACACTGACTAGTCTCGATAACATCACATGAGTCAACAATACATACCTGAAATAACTACCTAGTGTCCTACATAATTTCCTCACTAACGTTGAGCAACTACTACTAAAATCTACTGTTGAGAACCAATTCCGCCCCTGAAAACGTTGAACTAATTCCTCCACTGTTTCAGTTCTCAGCTGGTCGCTTTCGATTCTGGTATTTAACATTCTGGCGTCTATGCACAGTCTCACTAAATTGTCTTTCTTGGCTACTACAACTAATGGATTTAAACAATGGCTAGCTGAAGGCTCAATTATGTCGTTTTCCAACATTAATTCTATCTGTTCTTCGGCGGCTTTCATATATTTAGTTGCGACAGGATACCTAGGCCCTACGAAACTACTTGTGTCTTTAACGACAAAACTATGCTCATATAAGTGTGTTGCTCCGGGTTTTGAGCTGAAAATTTCCTTATATTTTATTAATACCTCATGTAACTGATGACCTTGCACCTCATCCAGCTTACATTGTGACAATGCATCATGGATCTTACTCTTAAGTTCAGACTCCATTGCAACCTGACACACCTTAAAAACTTTGCTCTCACTAGCATCTCCGCGGTCTACCTCATTTACTTCAGGAAACTCATCACTCACAACCACGTTGCTTTCTTCCTCAAACATACACACTTTCATCTGTTTGTCAGTCTTAGACACCTTATACGTAACCTGAACTTCTTTATCCTGCCAAAATAAACATATCCTGCCAAAATGAAAATCTAATTTAACTTGATGTAATGATAACCATTCTGCACCAAGAATCACCGGATATAATAAATTTGGAACTGCCAAACAGGGCTGAAATTTAACTAACTCACTAATGTTAATTGGAACTGCGACTTGCTTACATATTTTCTGAGACCTACTACCTACAGCTGTGACAATGAAAGTGGACTTAACTGGAATTATATCAACATGAATACCTTCTCTCATTACATCTTCCAAAAATCTTAAATTTATACAAGAGTTTTCGCTTCCACTGTCCAATAAAACATCAACTTCTTTACCCCACACATTAAGTTTAATTACTGGTGACATAATCTCATTCTCAATATTGTCTAAATTTCCACCATTTAGGTCATAAAGCAGTTCTTCTCTAACATCTATATTAAAATCTCCTAAATACTCAATATTCCTAGGACATTGAACTGCAATCACTTCGGGCTGTCTGTTGACCTCACTGCAACCCGTTATTCGTTTAAATTAGGCCTACTTGCCCCTGGTGTAGATTGTTGTTGTTGTTGACCTGTACGTCTGCCTGGCCTAGTACCTTCCCCTCCTCTGTTCAAATTCTCGTTCCTCGTATTTGCTGTGCGTCCCCCATTGTCAAGTCGTCTTTCGTAATTCGCATTCCTGCCTTGTTCTCTTCCCCTCTCTCTCTCACTTTGCACGAAATTATCTCCTCTACTTATTGGCTTGCGGTCGGTCCTACTATTTTCAAGAGAGTCAAAGTTTTCCAATAGCTTCTCGAATCCGTCAATAGTAGTAATATTCTGCATGAAGAATGCTTCTTTAATTATATCGGGAAAATGCCTTAATAATGTTTTAATTACCTGTGATTCAGTCTCTAAACCTTCTAAATTCTGGCATATAAGTACATGCGCTAAGAAATACTCTGTGTACGAAACACCATCTCTCCTTTGGTACTTTCCAAAAATAATGTTACATCTTTCTCTTTCTTGCACATTTTCATTCCAGTACTTGGCTATGAACTTCTCTTTAAATTTTCTAAAACTAGTCATCTGGTATTTATACACACTGAACCATGACCTTGAATCCCTAACAAAGGATTTATCTAGCATCTCAAGTACTTGTTCCCATTGAACGATCCCCTCTTCTAAATCTTTAGCGAACTTCTTTTCTACTGTTTTTAAGAATTCCATTGGGTTATATGCCTTGCCTGTGAATACTGGCAAATCTGCCTCTTTAGTTAGAAATCTACTTAAATTTCCTAATTGTGCATTACCGCTATTTGTTGCTATTTGCTTCTGACATCTCTGAAATTTCTCCTCCATTTTATCTGTTTTACTCGCTACTTGTTCACTGATACTGTTAAATTTACTGTTAACCTCTTCCCTAATTTCTTGATTATCGCTCTCTAGTTTATTTTCTAAATTACCTATTTTAGCAATATTATTATCACACTTGACCTTCATGCTGTTGACTTCTCCTTCTAAGTCAATCCTAACCTTACTACATTTAATTTTCACTTCCTCGTCAATTTTGTCAACTCGCTCCGACACTTGTTGCATTCTGGCGTCAACCTTAAGTGACCATGATTCCTCCACCTCAGTAATCCTGTTTTCTAACTTATTGTGAAATTCTCGGCCTACTTCTTTAATTTGTCTATTGAAATTCTCTGTAGCTTCATCAAACTTCTTACGTTGTTCATCAAGCTTCTTACTATGCTCAGTGAACTTAAGATCTATTGCTTTTTCTAATTGATCACTACGCACGTCAAATTTCTTACTTTGTTCCGTTATCAGCATCGTCAGGTTTCGAAGCCAGGAAGGATTCTCCCCCTCATTAATCTGGATGTTTGTAGCCCCGTCTTGTTTATTTTCCTCAGTTTCCTGATTTTCGCTTACTTTTGACATCTCATCATTGGTACACTGCACATCTAATTTCGACATTTTAACTGATCTTATAATACTACGGTTTCTCAAATTTATGTTCCACAAATTATACCTGTTACTCATTACCCAAAAAACAACTCATCAAAAGAACACTCCTAATTTATAACCGTAGTTCCCTAACTTGATATATGCCTCTTTATTGAAAAACTCGGAATGAATGCAAAGAGTACTCGTTTATATCGTACATGAAAACAACTTTAAACTTTAACATACTTGAAATAAACTGGATTTATACATAATATCCATTCACTTCAGTACGATATTTCGTAGCCCCACGTTGGGCGCCATTTGTAACGGCTACCTTCGTCGTTGGATATCGCTCTACAAATTGGGCGATCATTTATAACGTTTCTACAGATATTACACTCAAGACTCCTTAAAACCACCTCATCGTTCTTATTTAGCATTGGCCTGTCTAGACAGACGACATACACTTTATTAATTTAGATTTACTGGGCGCCAGTTATCGTAGAGATAACACATTAAAATTTTATTTAGCCACGGCCGCTCCCTTCCTTGAGCCAAGATCTATCATCGGAGCGTAGGGCAATAAACTTGCTCTATGAGATACTCTTTGCATTCCAACTATCCTATATATTCAACTCCCAATGAACAAGACATTTTAACTAATACTGGTTTATTTACAACAAAATTATTAACATTTGATCTGAGGTTTCGAGCTGTGTACAATATGTGCATAATATTCCCTAATTGCGGGGCAATATTGACTGTCTTCTCGCTAGCGCTGATCTTCTGTGTTGATAATAACTCGGTCCACATACCTGGTGCCTTGTGGTTCAAAGTCCATCTCGTTGGTCTGCTTGCAGTCTAATTTGAGATCTTACGCCAACACACGTTTATTGACCTTTGAAAACATATGTTTTCTTCTTCTTGTTGTTGTTGTTGTTGCTGCTTGTTTCTGAGTTTGATCACCACGGTAAGCAAATTTGAACAAACCAGGCTAATTGAATTCACTAAGTCCCATCTTACTGAGGGACTGACGGAGTCTACGACTCACAAAGTCAATGAGTGAGTGCGTGATCGAATAAGTGAATGACAGAATAGAATCTATAGAATAGCCAGTGCTGAAGTCGCGCTGGGCTTTTATACACTCTGAATGGTCCCGATGTTTCGCGGCATAAATTTGCCCGCGACCCATCAGACCAATTATAGCAAAGCATTTCTCAGTCCTCAAGCGACGCTAAAACTTCTCCGAGCGGGAATACAGGCCCGCGTACTTCAAATATTCCACTCAGAACCCGCTATTCCTCTCGTTGCGCATATATATATTCCGCCCAAATCTTTCTCCAAGCCCTTGTCTCCAGTCAGCGTGGCTTCGTTCCAGAAATACATCTTCTTGCAATATGTTGCTTCACCGTCCGTAACTTCTTCCAACCATGCCCGTCCTGTCTTTACAATTTAACTAATAAAACAGCCCTAGACCTCTATAAAACCCCTGTTTCTTAATCTAAGCACTTGACAATATTATATATGATTAGGGTAATGACGTGAATATGGTATGGCCCCTCCCTTGATATTAATGGGTGAATAAAACGATATAACTTTGATATTTCAATAATAATAATAATAATAATAATAATTACACAATGACTTTAAAAATAATAATAATAATAATAATAATAATAATTTGTACCGTAATCAAGATTACGTTACAGTCGCCATGTTCGTTTTGTACTTGACAGGTTTATGAAATATACATAGATAAACTTGTATCAGTACCCTTTATCACCGTACAAAATTGCAGGGTGATATCTGTAATAGTTTCGGAGATATAGAATGTCAGTGAAATAATTCGCACAGCCACCATTTTGAGGTTATGTAAACAATTGAACTAAATTAGACTCCTGTGCATTTCAATTTGTATAAATATTTGCTGTACCAAGTTTCATTACGTTTGGATATTTAAATCGCGAGAAGAGTCTATTTGAAAGTCTCAAATTCGCTTTGCCGCCATGTTGGTTTTGTAGTCACCAGGTTTTTGAAAGTCTCATAGGTGAACTTCTAGTAGTGCCCTTTATCACCGTACACAATTTCAGGGCGATATCGGTAATAGTTTCGGAGATATTGAATGCTAGTGAAATATTTCGCACAGCCGCCATGTTGGATTCGTGAGACGTAACAAAATTTGAAGTGCACGGTCGAGGTCGCCAGAAATAGTGCTATGAACTTACCGAGTTTCATTGAAATCGCTCCAGCCGTTTAGATTTTATTAGGGACACACACACACACACACCTCACACACACACACACACACACACACACGGACAAAAGGTGATCTCATAAGCCTATTTTTTTTTCAAAATTGAAAATAGACTAAAAACATTTTTATATAAACATGTTTATATATTATAAACACGTCTTTATTTCTGCATTTTAAATCAAACAAATCTTATCGGCTACAAATGATAGAAATCTTAGGAAAATAGAACACACCTTTCTTATTTGTTAGAAGAGGAAGGTGTATGTGACAAGTGAAACTGTGACTGTGCTTCTAAAAGTTTTTCATGTGTAACATCTTTCCACTCGGTTGCTGGATATTTGTGGGAGTGATTTTGAAAAATGGGACGGAAGTGGATCGGACGATCCAGCTGGCTGTGGTGGATCGAACGGAAGTGTGTAAGACGCACTGCCAGCCTGATCACATTGCTGAACACTTTCATTCTGACGGTAAACGCTCATGCGAACTCTGGTGTCAAGAGATTGAAACAAAGCACATGGCACATGTTCGAAGTCTTCGTATCAGTATTTAAATGATAAAATGCTTTAATATCAAACATTGTAAGTAGTCGGCATTGCCGGTATTATGCTTCTGCACCATGGCTATTCAAATACTAACCCACATAACGGTAATGCAGTCATTAATATAATATAATCGTTGTGTATATACGAGAATTGAACAAGCCTTCATGAACTATTGCTGAATACATTCTCATTACTCACAAGAGGGCCTATTCATAAGGCATTTTAAACTCAATTTCACGTAGGAACATTATCGAAACAAGCAAAATATAATTGAAACTTAATTCCGTGATGCAGTATTATTGGTACGTGAAACTAAGTCATCATCTTGTACTTAACAGTCGTGTGGTCGAAATAGCCGTGGGGTTAGCGTCATTGACTGTGAATCTAGAGATCTCGGGTTTGAATCCCGGACGGGTTATATATTTTGCTACCAGATTATCGTTTTAAACGATAATCATATCAATATGACTCATTTTAACAGAATCCATATGAAATTACGTGTTGGTCTGTGAATCAAGAGGTCCGGGAACTGGCCAAGTCTTTCATGATCTACTGCAGTGCACATTGCATTTACTCGCAAGTTGGCCTATTTATAGGGAATTTAAGGTTATGGACGGTGTCGCGTCTATTAATCTAGTTGATCCATATCGTATTCTTTATTTAGGCTAGTACTGGTGGAAGCTACAATACCTCTAATAAAATGAGTTCCGTATTATAAACTACAATATATGCAAGTAGTGTGATTCGCAACACTTTGAATATTGCATCATCATGACCAGAAATTGCGTAATCCTGATGACGTCATGGGATGACGTCATGGGTCCTTAGAGCGAGCACGTGGTCCAGGAGCGAGCATGTGCACTGCACGTGTTAGCGTGGGAAGGGGTTGACCTTTTGGCTTGTTTGTGCGATGGTGATAACAAGTTAATGGATGTTGACGTCATGGGGGGTTGTTTATTAGGATGGTAACCGTCATCTGACACCCGTGCGAGTGTGAGCATGTGCGCCAGTGTGAACGATCCGCACATGTGGCGCGCAGCTGTTATGGGTTTTTTGCTCGCGCCGGGCGGGCCGAGCGGAGAGGCGGCTCGCTATTCACACATGTGGTGTGCAGCTGTTATTGTTTTTTGCTCGCGCCTGCTAAATAAGTAAAGTGCTGTCGTTAATGGGTGTTGACGTCATGGGGGGTTGTTTATTAGGATGCTAACCGTCATCTGACACCCATGCGAGTGTGAGCATGTGCAGCTGTGCGAGCGATCACGTGATATGTCTGCAGTGTTCGCGTGAGACCTGGTTGACCTTTAACAAGTAGTGTTAACTTGGGGTTCTGTCCACTAACTCATTGAACCCTCGTCGTATCGGCCCCGAACCTGATATCTCGCACTCGTAGTAATGCCCCCTCTTTTCCTATAGCCTCTTAATTTAAATAAAATACCAAAACTAAAAGGTCATTCGCGAGTAGTGGGGTAGTGTATGTTCTCTTGCAAGTCGCGTGTGTGCTTGAATACGTATGGCAATGTTGGGAAAAGGTTTGGTGGTGGGCGAGGACTAGCGTTGAGTGAGGGCACGTTTAAATGTTATTTTTCCCGCTCTATTTGATGGTGAGGTTATTTTTTAAAATGGGTGGAATTTGGAAACGTAATTTGAGGTAAACGTGCGTTTTTGACATTTTGGCGAATTTAATGAGCTTGTATGCTAGAACGATGTGTTATTTAGGAATGGCGTGACGTCCTCTTTGCTATGAATGTGTGCCGGTATATATATATTTTAAATTGTTGTTTTTTGATATTGGCGCTATTTTGAAAGCGGTGAAGATGAGAAAAAAGTTTTCATGACGTCAATGAAAGGTCCCTATGCCCTTTAGGCTGACAGCAAGTTTCAAGTGTCTAGGACAAAACAAAATGATAGCCTACTTTCTGGCGAACGTTGGCGATGATTCGCGAACGCCTGGTCGGATTTGAGCATATAGGGTGTCGTAGGACTTGTGGTGAACCACCCCTTGCTATGGACGGGGTATATCCACCCCAAAATAAAAACTACCCTTACCCGAGGGTTAAGTAGTGTTTTTTTTTGTATGCATGCGCACTTGAGGGGCTTTTGTAAGAAAGCGGAATTTTTAAATGATTATTTATAGATGAGTTTTTTGAAATATTTATTAAAAAAACTAATAGGTCATTCGCTTTTTAGTATCTCGCTAATCAATAATGCGATTTAAACATATGGGGTGTCGTAGGACTCAGAGTGAATTCTCCTATTGTATGAACGAGGTATGTCAACCCCAAAAATAAAAACTACCCTTAACCGGGGGTGAAATAGTAATTTTTGTATGTATGCACACCGGTGGCTTTTGTCAAAAGGGCCTAACTTCACTTTTGTTAATATTTTCTGAACCCCTGATGGGATATTGCCATAGGCAGTACCCTAGCACTTGAGGTGACGCCTCGTTCTTGAATGTATGATTCATGTTTTTTTTCAAAAGGGCCTAACTACACTTTTGTTCTCGCGAACCAATCATGCTAGGGACTTGTATGAGGGGTCCTAGCACTTGGGGCGACGTCCCCCTTTGGGGGGTGAAACTATCTCCAAAATTGAAAACTCAATATCTTGGAAACTATGAACCCTAAAATTAGGCGTGATAGCTTTAAAAATAGGTGATGGCAAAGGCTTTTACCTGGATTGGTCATTTCACCTCTAAAACAGTAAATAGTCATGTTATGGGAAAAAACGTGTTAAACACCTAAAATTATAAATGAAACCAAGATCTTTTGTTTTTGATGAAAAATAGCAGGGGGGTAATAACTACCCCCAAATTGGAAAATCGATACCTTGGAAACTAAGAACCGTAAAATTAGGTGTAATAACTTAAAAAATTGGTTGTGACATAGGCTTTTTACCCCTAAAAGAGTAAATAGTGATTTTACAGTGGGGAAAAGGGTGTTAAATGGGTAAAAATGATAATTGAACCTAAGATCTTTTGTTTTTCATGAAAAATAGTAGGGGGGTGAACACTATCCCCAAATTGAAAAAATCGATATCTTGCTTTTACCTCGATAGGTTATTTCACTCTTAAAACAGGGAATAGTAATGTTACAGGAGAAAAAGGTATTAAACACTTAAAAGCATAAGAGTTTTGTGAAACCATGCTTTAATGAATGTGTGTATGAAGGATGACAGCTTGCTAATAATAATAATTATTATTATTATTATTTATTATTATTATTATTAGGTAATTATGGATTAATGTGGTTATAGCTAATGAATAAGGCTACAGAGTTGTATCAGGTGTCGTACAAATCAGGATGGCCAACCCGTTGCAATGCCCCATGAATTCACCCAAAATTGCCAAAACGTTAAGGTTATCGACATGAGATTTTATAAAACTAATTATCGGAGAGGGTGAAGTAAGGTGTGGTTTTGGACTGACAATGGCTAACCCTTTCCCATGATTTATGAATTGACCCAAAACGTTTTACCTGACAAGACTGAGTGTACCCTGTTGCAGCCTTTAGAAAATCGAACCCAGACCACTGTTGTGACAGTTGAGTTATATTAATGATGATTTTTGAACAAACACACACTTGCATACTATCGCTGGGTTGAATCTGCACAGAGACACTGGCTTTGTTTGTGTAAAGAGTCTTGGTGATAAGACCACGACGCTCTTGCCACCAAGTTTCATATTACTCGTCTGCTTGATAGTGGACGTGCTTCGCACCGTGTTAGCGTACATGTCTAGATAGTTGTTAGGTAAGGGTTGACAAGGCTCAGTGATCCTTATTGCAACCTTAAAATGAAAATGAATTTCTTGGTATAGTCGGGGTTGGAAGCCAAGGCCTTAGGGTAGACAACCAAGTATGTTAAACACTACACATATAGAAAGGTTTTCTGTTGTTTAACGAATTGACTAAGAGCAATACCATGAGAGGTATAGGTAATTGAAATTGAATCCTTAGCTGTTGACCATACTACATGTAAGCTATAGCAATGTCCCGCCTATGAGCTATCATGTTAGAAAAAGAAATTTATGGGTTGTTTTAAACGGAGAATGATTGTGTTTACTGTGAAACACAAATCTGAATTTCAAAATAGTTTATGTCCTATATGATGTTTGAACTCTTTTTTTTATTTATACTTTAGACAAACGCTAACATAGTTGTAATTCAGAAGCCATGGCTGCCTCCTTTCCAATCATACACCGTACACTGAAGTTAAAATTAATAATGATCACGTTACAGACAGCCAGTTTCAAAGCCATGAGAAATAAGTGAACAAAGTATAAAATTATTGACCCAGTCGGGAATTCAACAAGGTGTTGTTTCAAATGCCATTGAATTATTGAAGAATGGTTTAATCTACCTCAAATGTATATAAAATTACCCGAATATTGATTAAAATTCACTAAATTCTACCAAATTTAGCCAAGAGGTCTACAAACCATGAAATTTAACCAATTTTGTTTTAAATTCACAACATATACTCGAAAATTCCATAATATTCCCTTTACATGTATGCTTTTTTAGTTGTTTCGTTTCCCACACTCCCTGCAGACAAATACCTGAACATGACTTTCTCCTAGACTAGGAGCTCCACATTCGAAATGATAGCTGAGTTTCATACACCGTAGGCCTAGACTGAAGTTAAAATTAATAATGATCACGTTACAGACAGCCAGTTTCAAAGCCGTGAGAAATAAGTGTACAAAGTCTAAAATTCATGAGCCAGTCGGGAATTCAACATGGTGTTGTTTCAAACGAAAGACAAGCGTTCTATAAACTTAACCACCAAGCGGTCCTATCGACCCCTAATTGTTTGGCTGATGGTGAAAATAAAATTAAATGTAAACTATAACTAAAACTAACTACACACTTATAACTAGAAATAAGAAATGTAAGACAAAAGGATAACAGGACAAATAAAGGACAGAAGGAATAAAAAAATGCCCCGCAACCCTCAAGAATGTGGATTGATGGACTTGAAAGGAAGGAGAGCCATAAAAGTTAGATATGAAAGTAAAAGAGGAGAGGGTCCCGCTCCTGAGGTAATCGATAAAAAGGAGGAAAACTGGACCCAGCTCAGGAATCCCTTGTGGTCGCCAACTTCCAAACTGATCAGCCGTAAGCCCCAGAGCGTGTAGGCCATATCCAGGGTGCACCACAAGTGGTGGGGCTACATACACCCTACCTTTAGTGTGGCTTCAGCAAAAGGCAGGAAATAACATAAATATAAAAAGAAGACTGCCTCCTTGCACAAGGAGGGTATCAGAAATAGAATAAACAAGGGTCAATTAAGTCGGAAAATAAAGAGACTCCCTAAGCCTTGGATAGCCTAATAATGTCGGAATCGGTAGAGAACAAGAGTTG
Organism: Meconema thalassinum; assembly: GCA_946902985.2. Classification (NCBI taxonomy): domain Eukaryota; kingdom Metazoa; phylum Arthropoda; class Insecta; order Orthoptera; family Tettigoniidae; genus Meconema; species Meconema thalassinum. The sequence goes on from OX336397.1 coordinate 154,446,405, forward strand.
ACCAAGTGTGGCCGACAGGAAAGAAGACAGACAGGAGCCTAGCATAAGTCAGTGGAAGCAATGACGGACTCAGCTGGGGCTCCATGGTCGTCAACCTACATTCCACTAGATATAAGCCCATGTTTGGGGGTGGTGGAAAATAAAGACCTATTTTGTTTTAAATCACTGGCTTTAAGTACGGTAACACATGGCATGCCTTTATATTGCGATACTGGTCCTAGAGGTATGCAAAAATGTATTAGATACTCAGCTAATAATAGTGTACATGACCCCTTATTATTTTCCCCTAATTGCAGTACATGGGAATGATGACCATGATTTCCAAGCCCCTAAGTAAGACAAAAACAAATTATTTCCATTTCCAAACAGTTGGGGTGTGGTGAGGTGAGTTTTCTAAACGTCAAACTCATGTGGTTTTCCACTTGTACTGACGACACTCAAAAGACGTTTCATATTCATTAAGTCCGTTATTATCAGGAAACATTTTCTGTCAACTCCTGGGTTAGTCAGTCTTATTTGCTAAGGATCCTCTATATACCCTAGAAAAGGCTATGCATGTTAGTTCTGAACACTTAGTGTTGTGATATCCGAGGTGAGCTGATTTGCTTACACATTTGTTCCCATATTGGGTCCCACATTTGCTCCCATATTGCTCCCATTTTTGCTCCCACTTTTGCTCCCATATTGGCTCCCACATTTGCTCCCACTTTTTTGCTCCCACTTTTTGCTCCCATATTAATGCCTACTCTTATAATTATAAGCAGCAGCAAAATGTCAATGGAATAATATTTCTGATAATGTTCATAACAAAAGTCCTGAGGTCTTGGGTTTGAATTCCCAACTATGGTTGTCAGCCGATGAGTTACACTACAGGAAACTTTTATTTTTGTGTTGTGTTGCGTGATAATTTGCCCATCTCGCGGTGTAGTGGTTAGTATACTTTAGTGTTATCCCTGAGGTCTTGGGTTCCAACTCAACTATACCCAGAATTTAATTTTGATCTGAGAATTGAAAGGTTAGGTTAAGTTAGCTTAGGTAAAGTGTGGTTAGGTGAAGTTAAGTTAGGTGAAGTTATGATAGGTTAGGTTAGGTAAAGTTGGGTCAAGTTAGGTTAGGCGAAGTTAGGTTAGTTTAGGTGAAGTTGGGTTAGGTGAGGTTAGGTTAGGTGAAGTTGGGTTATGTTAGGTTAGGTTAGGTGAGGTTAGGTTAGTTGAGGTTAGGATAGGTTAGGGTAGGTTAGGTTAAGATAGGTGAAGTTAGGTTAGGTTAGGTGAGGTTAGGGTAAGTTACGTTAGGTTAGGTTAGGATAGGAGAAGTTAGGTTAGGTGAGGTTAGGGTAGGTTAGGTTAGGTTATGACTAAGTTTGTTATGCTTAGTTGTTTTAGAAAAACACCACTCTTGCTCTCATATTTGCTTCCATATTTTATTTGCAATTTCAACTATCTTGACTTGTGTATTTACTTTTGCCTGCATATTTGTTGACATATTTGTTAGCATATTTTTTCCCTCTTTTTATATTTGCTTGGCTCCCACATTTCATCCCATTTATGCTCCCACTTTTTAATTTCCACTTTTTGCTCATAGTTTTTGCTCCCACATTTGCTCCCACTTTTGCTGACACTTTTTACCCCAACTTTTGCTCCCTATTTTTGCATCTATATATGCTCCCACATTAATCTATTGTTGTTATTACCAAGTTTTCTTTACTAGAAATTAGTTTATGCTTGACAGTTGATATGGAAGTATCAATGACTAGGTATGGTAAGCCTTATGCATACTATAAAGGATATTCATATATTGTGAAACGAAGCAATAAAAATGGAACTGTTATTTGGCGCTGTTCAAGGCAACGATCGAAGCAGTGTCGAGGAATGCTTAAGACAAAAGAATTGGACATACTTGCTTCAAACAGTCATGATTGTAAACTTAATAATCAAGCTAGTGCAAATATAAGGAAAACTCAAACAGAAGCAAAAAACCAAGTCCAAGAAAAAAATAATGCTGCTAAAGATAATATTAACCTCAGGTTTAATACACTACAACGCACTCATGCTGATAGCGAGTTGTTTAATGAGAAACCTTTAAGACCTCCTGTAAAACCCATGATCAGACACACACCCACATCTCAAAAGCCCTCAACTCTATCAGAGACAACATACCCCATCAAGGAGTTGGTTGGGGAAGGAGAAAAGGATGGTGATGGTGATAATAATAACATAACAATGTTAAAGCACTCTAGCACATCTAAAAAGAAGCTTTCAACACAACACTATCAAAGGCAACTCAAACCATTGAACAGACTGTGGACACAGTTGGAAATTATGATGGTAAAGATGACGACGATGATGATGATGATCATTATGAAGATGATTATAATGATGAGGATGATAATGATGATGATGATGATGATGGTGAAAATGATGAACTGCTTCCCGAGTATTTGAAACCATTTATAAAAAATAGCAAATGGAACGATCCTAATATATTAGTCGAACGTCTACAGCTCTTGCATGCCTGTAAACAGGCTGGTCATATTGGTTATGAGGAAGAGCTGTTAAAAATAGAAGATGAACTTCGTAAAGCTGGTATTATTGTGTAATTGGTCAACATAGCCACACCCCCATCCCCTAAAATAATGTTTAGCAAGTGTTATATTCAAAAACTATAATAAGCAAACATGAACAAAAAAGAGCTGTATACTTGAACAAAAAAGAGCTGTATTCTGTGTGTGTGTGTATACCTATTGTAAAAATATATTTATTTGAAGTAAATTAATTAACACAGTTTGTATATATTTCTTGTTTTTTTTTTGTTTTTTTTTTTGCATGTTGACTGTATATTTGCTTAACCACTTTTTGGTTTTTCAATGCACATTTTTGATTTGTTTTGATTTTTCCGTAGCATTACAGTTATCAGTCTTGTAAACTGGGTGATTAATATAGGTATAAAGGCATCTTTAAAAAATCACAAGCCTTACAGTTGTCACGTATCACATATAACATGTTACATGTTATCCTACATTCCACATTGGGCTCTGCCTTCTTAACAGTGAACTCTGTTGGTCATTAAAATAACTACTTGTAAAATAATTCCAGTGGCATATCCTGTTAGCAAATATCATATATTAAATATTTTCACGTCATAGAACGACAACTTGAAAATCATTTATTGTAGGAATACCTTTAATGGGACCACCAAACCTTCAAGTATGCAATATACATTGCAGATAGTCCTGTCTTTTGGTCGGTAGTGCCTCAAGTGCTTACATTAAATAACAATACTGTAAACATAGTAACATTTAATAAATCATAATTATTTTCATTAAATATCATATACCTAATAAATATTTTCACACCATAGAATGACCATTTCAAGATCATTTATTGTAGGAATATCTTTAATGGGATCTCCAAACCTTGAAGTAAACCATATTTGATATACATTCCACATAGCTACATAACCGACAGTACGTCGTGGTATCAATCTCAGCCACCAGGCGCGCTCATTGTTTGTATTGCATTTCAGTTCCATTTGCATTTTATTTCTTGAAAATCACCCCCAAGCCGAAAAATACATAGCAAGCTAGTGAAAACATATCAATCAATTTAGAAGAGCTCTCAGGTATTGTATGATGATTTTTTAGTATTGTATAACTGTTTGTTGACTAGCATTTACTGTTACACAACATTATTTTTGGTAAACTCTACATAAGTATCCAAATTGTCTCTGGTATAATGTCTTGTTTAACAAACATGGTCACACGGTTTGTCTATAGGTTTAAGCCTCTGTTGTATATGATTTAAAAAAATGATAAACAGCTAAATTCAATGGTCAACATCCAACATAGTGGGCAAAATGTTTCCCTGTTAGGTAACTCATGTTTGGTTAGTCAATTCTTATCGCAAAGCCAGTCAATACCTAAAAAAATAGTATTAACACCATATCATTAAACAATTCAAACCATCTTAAGGTATTTATTAAATTTAATTGCATTTTAGGAACCTTGCAAGCATCTTGCAACATTCAAGAGGAAAGTATAGACAGGAATTGTGAAAATAAACCGCTAAATCATTCAAAGTAGTTATAGTGTTATGAACCTCAACGTAAGAAGTTATGAAAGTCTATGTGAGGACGTGGTTTTTACAGCTGGATGCCTTTTCTGGCACCCACCTCAGAGATGAGTTTATGGGAGATGAAACTCAGCTATCATGTCGAATGTGGAGCTCCTAGTCAAGGAGAAAGCCATGTTCAGGTATTTGTCTGCAGGGAGTGTGGGAAACGAAACAACTAAAAAGCATACAAGTAAAGGGAATATTATGGAATTTTCGAGTATATGTTGTGTATTTTAAAGAAATTGGTTCAATTTCATAGTTTGTAGACCTCTTGGCTAAATTTGGTAGAATTTAGTTAATTTTCATCAATATTCGGGTAATTTTATAGAAATTTGAGCTAGTTTAAACCATTCTTAAATAATTCAATGGCATTTCAATAAATCTGATAGTCATTTGTTGGATTTTGCTGAAATTTGGTGGAATTTGCTAAATTTGCGGTAAATTTAGTGGATTTTACAAAATTCTGGTCAATTTCAAGACAAATCTCAGATATTTAGATATTTTACAAATAACCTCTGTCACTGTGATGGCTGTATTAATGTGTGCCTTTGACTATGAAGGGTAGGAATGGTAAGGAGGTGGTTCTGGACATACGTGCGTAGTCATTTATATTTACTTTCAGGATGGGTGTTGTGGGAAAATCGAACTCCTCTTGTTAGTTTTTCAAGTAAGTATACCTCATTCCTCCCTTAGAAGCCGCTAATGAGTTCTAAGCATTGGCAGTTTGCGACCATCGCACTATTGTTAACATAGAATGCTCATTAATTGTTATTTCAAGTACATGTTGTCATGTAGATAAGGAATTGATCCAAACATAACATGTTTTGATTTTATTTGGACTTGTCTGTGGGCAAACATGGCATTAACCTGGAGTACAAGTGGATAACCACATGAGTTTGACGTTTAGAAATCTCACCTCACCCCACCCCAACTGTTTGGAAATGGAAATAATTTGTTTTTGTCTTACTTAGGGGCTTGGAAATCATGGTCATCATTCCCATGTACTGTAATTAGGGAAAATAATAAGGGGTCATGTACACTATTATTAGCTGAGTATCTAATACATTTTTGCATACCTCTAGGACCAGTATCGCAATATAAAGGCATGCCATGTGTTACCGTACTTAAAGCCAGTGATTTAAAACAAAAGAGGTCTTTATTTTCCACCACCCCCAAACATGGGCTTATATCTAGTGGAATGTAGGTTGACGACCATGGAGCCCCAGCTGAGTCCGTCATTGCTTCCACTGACTTATGCTAGGCTCCTGTCTGTCTTCTTTCCTGTCGGCCACACTTGGTCAACTCTTGTTCTCTACCGATTCCGACATTATTAGGCTATCCAAGGCTTAGGGAGTCTCTTTATTTTCCGACTTAATTGACCCTTGTTTATTCTTTTTCTGATACCCTCCTTGTGCAAGGAGGCAGCCTTCTTTTTATTTTTATGTTATTTCCTGCCTTTTGCTGAAGCCACACTAAAGGTAGGGTGTATGTAGCCCCACCACTTGTGGTGCACCCTGGATATGGCTACACGCTCTGGGGCTTACGGCTGATCAGTTTGGAAGTTGGCGACCACAAGGGATTCCTGAGCTGGGTCCAGTTTTCCTCCTTTTTATCGATTACCTCAGGAGCGGGACCCTCTCCTCTTTTACTTTCATATCTAACTTTTATGGCTCTCCTTCCTTTCAAGTCCATCAATCCACATTCTTGAGGGTTGCGGGGCGTTCTTTTTTATTCCTTCTGTCCTTTATTTGTCCTGTTATCCTTCTGTCTTACATTTCTTATTTCTAGTTATAAGTGTGTAGTTAGTTTTAGTTATAGTTTACATTTAATTTTATTTTCACCATCAGCCAAACAATTAGGGGTCGATAGGACCGCTTGGTGGTTAAGTTTATAGAACGCTTGTCTTTCGTTTGAAACAACACCATGTTGAATTCCCGACTGGCTCATGAATTTTAGACTTTGTACACTTATTTCTCACGGCTTTGAAACTGGCTGTCTGTAACGTGATCATTATTAATTTTAACTTCAGTCTAGGCCTACGGTGTATGAAACTCAGCTATCATTTCGAATGTGGAGCTCCTAGTCTAGGAGAAAGTCATGTTCAGGTATTTGTCTGCAGGGAGTGTGGGAAACGAAACAACAACTAAAAAAGCATACATGTAAAGGGAATATTATGGAATTTTCGAGTATATGTTGTGAATTTAAAACAAAATTGGTTAAATTTCATGGTTTGTAGACCTCTTGGCTAAATTTGGTAGAATTTAGTGAATTTTAATCAATATTCGGGTAATTTTATATACATTTGAGGTAGATTAAACCATTCTTCAATAATTCAATGGCATTTGAAACAACACCTTGTTGAATTCCCGACTGGGTCAATAATTTTATACTTTGTTCACTTATTTCTCATGGCTTTGAAACTGGCTGTCTGTAACGTGATCATTATTAATTTTAACTTCAGTGTACGGTGTAGGATTGGAAAGGAGGCAGCCATGGCTTCTGAATTACAACTATGTTAGCGTTTGTCTAAAGTATAAATAAAAAAAAGAGTTCAAACATCATATAGGACATAAACTATTTTGAAATTCAGATTTGTGTTTCACAGTAAACACAATCATTCTCCGTTTAAAACAACCCATAAATTTCTTTTTCTAGCATGATAGCTCATAGGCGGGACATTGCTATAGCTTACATGTAGTATGGTCAACAGCTAAGGATTCAATTTCAATTACCTATACCTCTCATGGTATTGCTCTTAGTCAATTCGTTAAACAACAGAAAACCTTTCTATATGTGTAGTGTTTAACATACTTGGTTGTCTACCCTAAGGCCTTGGCTTCCAACCCCGACTATACCAAGAAATTCATTTTCATTTTAAGGTTGCAATAAGGATCACTGAGCCTTGTCAACCCTTACCTAACAACTATCTAGACATGTACGCTAACACGGTGCGAAGCACGTCCACTATCAAGCAGACGAGTAATGTGATACTTGGTGGCAAGAGCGTCATGGTCTTATCACCAAGACTCTTTACACAAACAAAGCCAGTGTCTCTGTGCAGATTCAACCCAGCGATAGTATGCAAGTGTGTGTTTGTTCAAAAATCATCGTTAATATAACTCAACTGTCACAACAGTGGTCTGGGTTCGATTTTCTAAAGGCTGCAACAGGGTACACTCAGTCTTGTCAGGTAAAACGTTTTGGGTCAATTCATAAATCATGGGAAAGGGTTAGCCATTGTCAGTCCAAAACCACACCTTACTTCACCCTCTCCGATAATTAGTTTTATAAAATCTCATGTCGATAACCGTAACGTTTTGGCAATTTTGGGTGAATTCATGGGGCATGGCAACGGGTTGGCCATCCTGATTTGTACGACACCTGATACAACTCTGTAGCCTTATTCATTAGCTATAACCACATTAATCCATAATTACCTAATAATAATAATAATAATAAATAATAATAATAATTATTATTATTATTAGCAAGCTGTCATCCTTCATACACACATTCATTAAAGCATGGTTTCACAAAACTCTTATGCTTTTAAGTGTTTAATACCTTTTTCTCCTGTAACATTACTATTCCCTGTTTTAAGAGTGAAATAACCTATCGAGGTAAAAGCAAGATATCGATTTTTTCAATTTGGGGATAGTGTTCACCCCCCTACTATTTTTCATGAAAAACAAAAGATCTTAGGTTCAATTATCATTTTTACCCATTTAACACCCTTTTCCCCACTGTAAAATCACTATTTACTCTTTTAGGGGTAAAAAGCCTATGTCACAACCAATTTTTTAAGTTATTACACCTAATTTTACGGTTCTTAGTTTCCAAGGTATCGATTTTCCAATTTTGGGGTAGTTATTACCCCCCTGCTATTTTTCATCAAAAACAAAAGATCTTGGTTTCATTTATAATTTTAGGTGTTTAACACGTTTTTTCCCATAACATGACTATTTACTGTTTTAGAGGTGAAATGACCAATCCAGGTAAAAGCCTTTGCCATCACCTATTTTTAAAGCTATCACGCCTAATTTTAGGGTTCATAGTTTCCAAGATATTGAGTTTTCAATTTTGGAGATAGTTTCACCCCCCAAAGGGGGACGTCGCCCCAAGTGCTAGGACCCCTCATACAAGTCCCTAGCATGATTGGTTCGCGAGAACAAAAGTGTAGTTAGGCCCTTTTGAAAAAAAAAACATGAATCATACATTCAAGAACGAGGCGTCACCTCAAGTGCTAGGGTACTGCCTATGGCAATATCCCATCAGGGGTTCAGAAAATATTAACAAAAGTGAAGTTAGGCCCTTTTGACAAAAGCCACCGGTGTGCATACATACAAAAATTACTATTTCACCCCCGGTTAAGGGTAGTTTTTATTTTGGGGGTTGACATACCTCGTTCATACAATAGGAGAATTCACTCTGAGTCCTACGACACCCCATATGTTTAAATCGCATTATTGGTTAGCGAGATACTAAAAAGCGAATGACCTATTAGTTTTTTTAATAAATATTTCAAAAAACTCATCTATAAATAATCCTTTAAAAAATCCGCTTTCTTACAAAAGCCCCTCAAGTGCGCATGCATACAAAAAAAACACTACTTAACCCTCGGGTAAGGGTAGTTTTTATTTTGGGGTGGATATACCCCGTCCATAGCGAGGGGTGGTTCACCACAAGTCCTACGACACCCTATATGCTCAAATCCGACCACGCGTTCGCGAATCATCGCCAACGTTCGCCAGAAAGTAGGCTATCATTTTGTTTTGTCCTAGACTCTTGAAACTTGCTGTCAGCCTAAAGGGCATAGGGACCTTTCATTGACGTCATGAAAACCTTTTTCTCATCTTCACCGCTTTCAAAATAGCGCCAATATCAAAAAACAACAATTTAAAATATATATACCGGCACACATTCATAGCAAAGAGGACGTCACGCCATTCCTAAATAACACATCGTTCTAGCATACAAGCTCATTAAATTCGCCAAAATGTCAAAAACGCACTTTTACCTCAAATTACGTTTCCAAATTCCACCCATTTTAAAAAATAACCTCACCATCAAATAGAGCGGGAAAAATAACATTTAAACGAGCCCTCACTCAACGCTAGTCCTCGCCCACCACCAAACCTTTTCCCAACATTGCCATACGTATTCAAGCACACACGCGACTTGCAAGAGAACATACACTACCCCACTACTCGCGAATGACCTTTTAGTTTTGGTATTTTATTTAAATTAAGAGGCTATAGGAAAAGAGGGGGCATTACTACGAGTGCGAGATATCAGGTTCGGGGCCGATACGACGAGGGTTCAATGAGTTAGTGGACAGAACCCCAAGTTAACACTACTTGTTAAAGGTCAACCAGGTCTCACGCGAACACTGCAGACATATCACGTGATCGCTCGCACAGCTGCACATGCTCACACTCGCATGGGTGTCAGATGACGGTTAGCATCCTAATAAACAACCCCCCATGACGTCAACACCCATTAACGACAGCACTTTACTTATTTAGCAGGCGCGAGCAAAAAACAATAACAGCTGCACACCACATGTGTGAATAGCGAGCCGCCTCTCCGCTCGGCCCGTCCGGCGCGAGCAAAAAACCCATAACAGCTGCGCGCCACATGTGCGGATCGTTCACACTGGCGCACATGCTCACACTCGCACGGGTGTCAGATGACGGTTACCATCCTAATAAACAACCCCCCATGACGTCAACATCCATTAACTTTTTATCACCATCGCACAAACAAGCCAAAAGGTCAACCCCTTCCCACGCTAACATGTGCAGTGCACATGCTCGCTCCTGGACCACGTGCTCGCTCTAAGGACCCATGACGTCATCCCATGACGTCATCAGGATTACGCAATTTCTGGTCATGATGATGCAATATTCAAAGTGTTGCGAATCACACTACTTCTGTAAAAATCCACAGCCTGCTTCCAGTCTCCGACCGGGTCAGGAATGGAATGAATGAAGCCCCCATCTAGCGGCGAGGATATGAACTGTGCCGGCTGCCGAGGCCTGACGCACTCCTCTGGGGCAATGATTAAATGAATGACAGATGAAATGAAATGATAGTGGAGAGTGTTGCTGGAATGAAATTTTGACAGGGAAAACCGGAGTACCCGGAGAAAAACCTGTCTGCCTCCGTTTTGTCCAGCACAGATCTCACATGGAGTGACCGGGATTTGAACCACGGACCCAGCGGTGAGAGGCCGGCGTGCTGCCGCCTAAGCCACGGAGGCTTCTACAATGAATTAATATTTGTGCCAAAAATATTATAAAATACCGGTGTATCAACAATTTTCCGTCCTTAAAATGGTTTTCCGTGGTTTCCCATTTTCAACTCCAGGCAAATGCTGGGACGGTGCCTTCTGACAGGCCACGGCCACTTCCTTCCACATCCTTACCCAGTTTCATTCACCATCATTCATTTCATCTCTCATTAACTCCTCTCGTGAAGTTGGCGTCAGGAAGGGATTCCGGCCGTAAAAACCATCCACCACAAATACGTCCATCGCATCTCATCCCCGACCCCGTAGGAAAACGGGAATAATAAGGGGTAGACATACAGTAGGGGGTATCAACAATTTCATGTGAGGTTTCTTCTATGTCTGATGAGAGATGTTACACATCATATGCGACTACTCTAAGTCTCGTAAAGTTGTTTTTCTTAATCTGGGTGAAACTGGGATGAGATGATTCTTAGTAGCGCAACTAAATGGTGGTCTGCCAATCTATTTTTGACTCTATTTTTGCGAAGTTTCATTGTTGAAAACACCTGTTCACAGATATAGGAAGATGCGAACATGGCAGTTATCGTTTGTGCATGAGATTTCAAGTTTGGGAAGCTTGATGTTGGTAGGGCCTTGTAGAACTCGATTTTCGAATCGATGAGGAATAGTTGCTTTAATCCGTTGTTACATAGTAACTCAATCAGTTCTAGCTGCAACTCTGATTTTACTGTTTCACTGTCAACATTAAATGGTATGCTGGAAACGTCCAAGTCCTGTTCAATAACTTTGAAGTCCTGAAGTCTTCATTCGAATTCGTTGTGGAAATTTATCGCACAAAAAATTATAACTTACGAGCCTTACGGTAGTCGCATATGATGTGTAACATGTGGCATGTTATCCTACTATGTGTGTCCCGGGAGCGCAAATCCCTTGTTAACAGTGAACTCTGTTGGTCATTGAAATAACTACTTGTAAAACTCCAGTGCCATATCCTGACCGTAATAAATCATAATTGTTATTTGCTAAGACGTTGTATCTTAATAGATTGATAACATATTGTGCATTTTGCAATGGGAAATTAAAAGTGTATATTGTAATATTACAGTGCAGAAGTGGCTTTAAAAAGCTGAGCCGTCTCGGTTGCAGACAAGATGGCAGCTGATCTCTCGTTCTGAACTATATTTCATGAATTTGAGTATGTTGCATGCAATATAGCCTACAGATATAAAATAATAGGAACTTTGTATGAAATGAACTTTGTTTGAAATATACTCCAGTGAAGAAATCGTTTTGTCAAAGTCTTTATTGGCTGAGACGTTGTATCTTAATCGATTGATAACATTCATCTTGGAAGGACATAATTTGGTCTGTGGTTACAGCGTTGGTCTCTCAACCGGCCGGCTGGGGTTCTAATCGTAACAGAGTTGTATTTTTTGCTTGATTTTTTAATATTTATTGTTTTTTGAGTACTGAGGCGTTATACAATTGAGCGTACTATTGTGCATTTTGCAATGGAAAATATATATTTAATTAAAACAAAGTTATCCAATGGATCTGCAGTAGTGACATCTACCTTCAACTAGTTGAACTACGGTATGCGGGTGCACGGCCGAATGGATGCGAGCTGCGCTCTATACCGGCCAGTTAGTGAACCCCATTGAACTCTAGGTAGTACCTACAGTTCAATGGTGGACCCATGCCAGCGACATTATTGAAAATGGCCTCTTTTTGCCGATAGAGCGCACTGCCAAGTATAGGCGCGATTAAAAATTAGGTGTGCAGAAGGTATATTAAGTGTGTTTCTCCCAGTGATACGTTTAGACCAACGAAGTTTCAATTATTGTTAGTAGTCATTATTAATATACTGAATTTCTACGTTGTTTGGAGTGTTTGCGATATAGATACCACATAGCCACATGGCCGACAGTACTTCGAGTGCTTACATTAAATTAAGAATACAGCAAAGGTATGAAGATTTAATAAATCGTAATTGTTTTCAGCAAATATCATATAATGAATATTTTCACCCCAAAGAACGACAACTTGAAGATGATTTATAGTAGGAAAATCTTAAATGCGGTCTCCAAACCTTGAACTAAACTGTATGCGATATACAGTACATTCCCCATAGCCACATGGCCTACAGTACGTCGTTGTACCGATCTTCGCCACCACGCGCGCTCATTGGTTCCGTCTCATCCACTTCCATCCCATCCATTTACGTCCCTTTTCCAAAATCACAAAAATGTCCAGCTACCGAGTGGAAAAATGTTACACATCAACAAAGCTAGCACGCGGCACCCGAGGTCATGCGATATTTTTATCAGATTCCTGACTATCAGCGTGCACACACACACAAGCAATATTATCTACCAGGAGTCAACATGGATATCATGTCTCTTCTTCCCAGTAAACACGTGTATAAACTCGGTCAAACAACCAGCTGAGATTGGTCCCCATCTACTGGACTTCGTCCATGGGAGCGCCATCTGTAGCAAGAAAATTAGGACATTACTCAAATATCCAGACGTGGCTCAGCGCTAACGTCCTCACCTGCTGTGCCCCAGGTTGCAGCATCGAATACTGGCGCAGTCAGCTGGTATTTGAAGGTGCGCAAACGCGAGGGAGCCGTGTCTGTAGATTTACTGGCACATTAAAGATCCCCTTCGGAACAAAATTCCGGCACCCTGGCGTCTCTAAAAGTCACGGTAGTTAAAAGAGAGACGTAAAACCAATAACATTATTATTATTATTATTATTATTATTATTATTATTATTATTATTATTATTATTATTATTATTATTATTATTATTCATTCATTCATTCATTCATTCATTCTATCATTCATTCACTTTCGCTAATTGGCCAACTAGGGACCACGATAAGCCTCATTTTACATTCTGGCATTTGTTCATTTTTCGCTTGATCCACATTGTCTTCATGAGCTCGCTGTGTTTAGCACGACGCGACGTTCTTCTGTCCATTTCCCACCAGTTGTCCGTTTTCGTCCCGGAAAGTCCCAAACGTCTTGATGGCTGCTCTACAAAGATTTTGCTCGTGTGACTCTTCTGCTCGTATCCCCAATTCTTTTATATCTTTCTGGACGTTAACGTACCATGCCATTCTCGTTTTTGGTTTTGAGTCAAAGATACTGAAGATACGTTTCGTCCATCGGGAGTCGATCATCCGTCGTATATGACTGTAGAAGCAAACTCTGCGTTTTATCATTGCGTCTGTGATCTTCTCTATCCTCGAGTGTATTTCTTGCCTGGATTTTCTGATGTAGATGACATTTTTGTAGTCCGGGCCAAGTATGATGTGTAGGATCTTTCTTTTCTCTCTAAATTCGCGAGCAAACATTCCTCGGATAGGATAAGGCATTCAGCTGTATATAACAGTACTGGTTTGATGACAGTGTTGTAGTGACGAATTGTTGTGTTCATTATTATTATTATTATGGGAGCACTAGAGATAGGAAGATGGGGGCTCTGGAGATAGGAAGCTTGCTGTTTAAGAAGACTGGTTCCTTCAAATATCTAGGAAGCATCGTAAATTGGAATAACAACATGGAGGAAGAGATAATGAACAGTATAAAATCTGCAGAGAGGTGCATGTTTGCAATGAATAAACTATTCAGCAGTAAACTGTTATCAAGGACAACAAAACTCCGTGTTTATAAGACAATTGTACGACCAGGATTAATATAATATGGGGCAGAGAAATGGACACTGTGCAAGAAGATGGAGAGGAGAATATTGACCTTTGAAAACAAAGTGTTAAGAAACATCTTCGGGTTGGTATTAGAGCAGGAAAACTTCAGAAGAAGAAAAAACACAGAAACTCACGCACTGAATAACGAACCGGATGTGATAGCAGTAATAAGAAGATGAAGAATAGAATGGCTGGAAGAAGGGATGGTAAAAAGAGTGCTAGAAGGAAACCCACAAGGAAAAAGACCCCTCGGTAGACCAAAGTTGAGATGGCACGATGGAGTCAGGAAAGACCTGGAGGCCCTGGGAGCCAACGAGAATATGGCCGGAGACAGAAAGCGATGGAAGAGGCTAAAGAGTGAGGCAATGACCCGACTTCGGTTCGTGTGGCCCACTAAGTAACTAAGTATTTTTATTGTGAAGCTCTTTTTTCAAAGAGTGGCTGACACCCATCTACATACAGACTGATGGGAGTTCATCTCCATACTGCGAGTCACTTTGGAAAACCCAAACCAGCTATTCTTCAAGTGCAAGGGCCGCAACAAGCCTTCGCAAGGGGAAAATAGCTGAATTAAAGGAACCTTTTCTGACCAGGAATTCAACTTCACTCGCTACTCAAGACAAAGCAGCTATCTAGGACTTCTACATTTGATAGAAAGAATCTTGATCTACGTGGTTTTTTTTAATACCAATTACATGGCAGTGTTGGCTCCAGTGTATGTGCTTTCTGATCAATACGCGTATAATCTTTATCCGGATCAATAATTACCAGGCCGAGTTAGCTAATACAGGGTCTTTATATTTGCTTGGTAAGGTCATTCTCGCTCACGCGCTCCGCCAGTGACGGCTCAGTTTCCGGCGACGGCGAGCGCATATGTACGGCAGAATACGGTGCTTAAAATCAGTATCATTCATTTTTACTCACCATGCTTACAGTAGATACTGAGAATGTTCCACATCCGCTGCCAAATATAATCGGCATCTTCTTATGAAGTTTCCGGTTACTCCAGTTAATTTAGCTTCAGTAAGGAAATAACGAAAGCCTCCGTGGGCCTCTCACCGCTGGGTCCGTGGTTCAAATCCCGGTCACTCCATGTGAGATGTGTGCTGGACAAAACGGAGGCAGACAGGTTTTTCTCCGGGTACTCCGGTTTTCCCTGTCAAAAATTTCATTCCAGCAACACTCTCCACTATCATTTCATTTTATCTGTCGTTCATTTAATCATTGCCCCAGAGGAGTGCGTCAGGCCTCGGCAGCCGGCACAGTTCATATCCTCGCCACTAGATGGGGGCTTCATTCATTCCATTTCTGACCCGGTCGGAGACTGGAAGCAGGCTGTGGATTTCCATTTCAAGGAAATAACGAACTTTACGTCTACTTTTATTATTTACTGAACCTGTACGTTTGAATCTCTTAGCCAGTTGTTTTATTGTTCGATTTATAGGAATGGGTCTCCCTGGAAATTTCACTTGAAACTTTTGTCTTATTCTAGCGCACGATTCCCCGCACTTTATGTACGCATTTTGCAGATATACACGTTCACGTAACGAATATTTCACATAAGGCAGTACAGCACTATACACAATCACAATAAAACACTATACAATACGATATGCTGAACACAGTGGCTTTATAAAACACCCAATTAGCTCGTAGCTCACACGTCTACCGAAGCAAGAGCGTGAGAATACGGCCGGAGACCGCGCGCGCCAACATGTAACAGCCGGCTATTGGCCGGGAATAGGCGGCCAATGGCGAGCGGAATCACCTTGCAAAGCTGAAATAAAGACCCTGTATATACTCCCCTGGCTTTTGTCACGCATCAATAATCCTTATCCAGACCAATCGTTTTGCGCATTAATGTTTTTGTTTCTTTTCATATAACTACAAGGTGTACTTTGTATACCTCATGTTGGTAACAGTTGAAGAGACCTCATGCGACTGGCAAACATGGCTGCCGTCGTTGAATGAACAAGAAGCCAGTGCAAGGATCACCGCTCCTCTACCTCCTGTTGCTTTGTTGCAGCGTTACGCGTTACCACGATCACGAGCAGGTAACTGTGGCTGTAACGTTAATGCTGCGGTTTATTCTGGATACAGGAAACGGGTGGAGAATAAACAGTGGTGAATAACCTTTAAACAAAGCCGGACCGAGCGATTTAATGTTGTGTCAGTTAGGGTTTGTGATTTCTAGGTCATCAGCCCGGGTCTTTGAATGTGCGTGGAATATATCTGATAACCTGTGTTATTATAGTGAGCGTGTGCTTGTAACTAGATTCTGTTGTTTGAGTCTTCAGTCTTTTGACTGGTTTGATCCAGCTCTCCATGCCTCCCTGTCCTGAGCTAATCGTTTCATCTCTACATAGCTACCACACCCTACGTCCGAGGCAATCTGTTTAACATATTCTAACCTTGGTCTACCCCTACAGTTCTTGTCCTCGACCCTTCCTTCCATAACTAAGCTCGCTATTCCTGGGTGTCTTAGTATGTGTCCCACCAACCTATCTCTTCTCTTCATTAGCAGTCGCCAGAAACATCTCTCTTCCCCCACTAGTCTTAATACCTCTTCGTTTGCAACCCTATCTACTCATCTGATCTTCATCATTCTTCTGTAACACCACATTTCAAACGCTTCAATTCTCCTCTTTTCTGCTGCACCAATAGTCCAAGTTTCACTTCCATAGAGCGCCACGCTCCAGACAAAGGCCTTCAAAAGTGACTTACTAACACTTAAATTTATATTCGATGTCAACAGATTCCTTTTCTGTAGAAATGGTTTCCTTGCCTGAGCTAACCTACTTTTTATATCCTCTTTGCTTCGTCCATCACTGGTTAGTTTGCTTCCTAAGTAGCAGAAGTCTCCTACTTCCTTTAGTTTTTCATCTGCCAATTTCATGTCCATAGAGGATTCTGATTTATTTCTGCTGCATTCCAATATTTTTGTTTTACATTTATTAATTTTCATCATGAATTCATCCCTCAAGACGGAGTCCATACCATTCAAAAATTCATTCAAATCCACTGGCGTGTCGGCTATGATGACGATGTCATCGGCAAATCGCAGAGTTGAAACTATTTCTCCTTGAATCTTCACTCCCACTTTAAATTTTTCTACAATTTCCTTCATTGCTTGTTCAATGTAAAGATTGAAAAGTATGGGTGATAAGTTGCAGCCTTGCCTTACACCTTTCTGAATACCAGCTTCTCTCTCATGTGCTTCAGCTCGAATGACTGCTGTCTGGTTTCTGTATAGATTGTAGATCACCCTCCTATCCCTGTACTTTATTCCAATCGTTTTCAAAATGTCAAACAATTTAGTCCAATGAACGTTATGAAAAGCATTTTCTAAGTCTACAAATGCCATGAACGTTCTCTTAAGATGGGGGAAGGAAGCAGCCGTGATCTGAGAGTGGGATACGAACCCAGCACTCACCACTCTACAGGCTGACCAATTCATGGCAGAGCTGGGAATCGAAAAGGCCATCTTCCTGGAAATCTGTTAGCCACCGCCAATTCATTGTGTGTTTCGTTGTTATTTAATTTGAGGGGCTGGAACATTGTGGTGATTTAGCCCCGTGTGTGGACAATTCGTCTGACAACCTGTGATATTGGAGTGTCTGTAATAGTGTGTGTATTTGTATATGAGATGATTTTAGAAACTAGAATAGTTGCTAGAGATGTTGAGATGATTAGAAAACACTGAAACTTACGATAATATTCTGTTCCAGGCTTGATTCTTACATCGTGTACGAAATATCCAGAAAAGTTTTATTTGTTTCAGATTGGAAAAAAAGCTAGATTTTGTCACAACATTTCGAGTTACGTTTGTTGCTTCGCCACATAAACCAGATATTTATCAAAGTACACAATTTTGATATTTCACTCATGTATATGAATATAGATGTAAGAAAATCCTTTGCAAAATCATTTGTATGGAGTACACTGCTCTATGGAAGTGAAAGTTGGATTCTGGGTAAATTGAAAAAGAATCGACTTGAAGCTGCTGAAATGTGGATATGACAGAAAATGACAACAACGAGCTGGATTAAAAGAAATACCACCCTGGAAGTCTTAAGGGAAGTCAAAGAAGGGAGAAGATTAATGAAGGAAATGGGAAAGAGAAAAATAAAATTTATTGGACATGTCATCAGACACAACACTTTCAACGTTAACATTCTTGAAGGGGAAATGTTGGGAAAGAAAGGAAGAGGACGGCCTAGGAAGACATCAAGAATAGAATGGTTGGTTGGTTCCTTAGTTTAGGGGCTGCGACAACGCGGTCATGTAGCCCCGTGTACTTTGGGTGTGTGTAGAATCTGTCTGATAAGGAGTGTTAATTGTGATGGCTGTATTAGTGTGTGTTTCTGTTTTCAATTCAAGTAAGGACTGCAGACATTGAATTTTATTTTCAAGTACTGTAGTTCCTACTTTTGTCGCCAAAACGCCACCGTCAACGACTACTAGTACAGAACTTGGTTACCAGACGCCACCGCATTTGGTTCGTGGCGACGAACGTCGGAACCTAAGAGCGTTTGTCGAATGTTTAGCCTATATATAATTTAGCTTCACACAGGTGTAATTAGTGAAAGGTTCTTTAACGTGCCATAAATCTATGACATGGGACCGCTGGCTTTACTTCCCCTCCGAAGGAAGGCATACTGAAGGATTTTAACGCTCTTAATAAATCCGACGACTTCGGCCGGGTTTGAACCCACGATCTTGGGCATAGAAGCTCAGCATGCTACCAACTACAAGAATAAAATGGGATCTGACAATTACTGCTCGGTTCCAAGCTCTGTGAACTTGCGGGATGAAGGGCAGAGGCAGAGTAGGAGCAGGCGAGAATTGAGAAACCTGTCGACAGCCCGCCGTGTTACCTGACATTCTCGTCTATTCCAATACTGCTAACATAGGGTCTTTTCTGAAACCAGTGTGGCGTTGGGAATGAGTGACTGAGTCACCGACTACTGTCGACCAAAGTATTATGTGCACTCGAGTTTGAAGGTTGTTTGTGAAGTAACCAATATACCTACATAAAATCCAATAACATCATCATTTTCGTCGTTCTATTTTACGTTAGTTCATGTAGGTTTGGAATTTTTAATTTATATTTAATATTTTTTTATCGCAGTTGGAACACAAAATGTGCCCGTTTTTAAGCGTGTTTCAACCATGCGTCACATTTAAGAATTATTATCTCAAAACCCCGTCATCAGATCGAATGCAAATTTTAACACAATATACATTGGAATGTTGTATAACTGGTTTATTAATTTCAAAATTTTGTGTGTCCAAGAAAAACAGTTGCTATCATTTTTGTAAGGTAACTTTTTCTCGGCTCGGGGTGGTTGGAAAATATAGCTCTTGGTCGCGTTGTAATCCTTATACATCAAGAAGTTATGCTGTATGACTGTGAAATACGAAAATTAATTCACTTATTTTATATCGGTTTGTATTTGTTCGTGGAAATAAGGCATGATTCACCGGCCAGCCGCTCCGGGGTAAGCTGTACAGCGTTGCTGAGATGGAGCCCATCACTGCCGAGCGAGGCGAGGTCGTATTTCCCCGTTCAAATATAAACCGATATAAAATAAATGAATTAATTCACGTACTTTAAAGTCATACAGCATAACTTTTTGATGTATAAGGATTACAACGCAACCAAGAACTACTTTTTCCAACCACCCCAAGCTGAGAAAACGATACCTTACACAAATGATAACAACTTTGTTTCTTGGACACGCAAAATTTTGAAATTAATAAACCAGTTATACAACATTCCAATGTATATTGTGTTAGAATTTGGATTCGATTTGATGACGGGTTTGTGAGATAATAATTCTTAAATGTGACGCATGGTTGAAACACGCTTAAAAACGGGCACTTTTTGTGTTCCAACTGCGATAGAAAATAATAAAATATAAACTAAAAATTCCAAACCGACATGAACTCACGTAAAATAGAACGACAAAAATGATGATGTTATTGGATTTTATGTATGTCTATTGGTTACTTCACAAACAACCTTCAAACTCGAGTACACATAATACTTTGCTTCTGTTACTGCGCAAGGACCGAGAAACCTCATCACTCGTCACCACCACTTCTTATAGTCTGCGATGCACATTCCTCTCAGGTCCACGCAGCTTAGACTCGAGCAATACAAGGAACTGAACCGAACAGCCAACGACAGAAGAGTGTGGTTGCATCGACAAGGCATTAGCCTTTATATATGATGATGACTCATGCATATATTTGAAGTGCACTTCCATCTTTCAATTACAGTTCATTAAGTACGGAACAGTATGTTTATAGTAAGTCTCGACATTTCATGAGCTCTCACTACCCTTATTTATTAATAACGCTATCAATAAGCTTATTAGTTCATCGTGGTGACATCATTAACATTCACTTCGCTTGACGTCTAACTGGAGAGAGCTACTTCAGATTTCCTGGCACACTCAAGTTTCCTTCCAGAGCAGAATGTCAGCGTCTCTGAAGTCGCAGTTGCTAAATGGAACGTTAACCCTTTTTAGGGCAAAACTGTGTTTACCTTTATGTATTTCTACAGATTAATTTATTTTAATTAGCCTATTATATTTATTTTTATTTTTAATCGATTTTACCCTCCAGTTTGGTGTTTTCCGCGGACTCAACGAAGGAACTCACTACTTCCGCCTCTAGAGGCAGTGTCCTAGAGCTGGGAACATCTGGTCGGAGTGGATACAACTGACGAGGTGCGATCAGCACCTTGCCCAGGCGGCCTCACCTGCAATGCAAACAGGGGCCTCATGAGGGAAGGGAAGGGAGGGGAAGATTGGGATGGATAGGCAAGGAAGCGGGAGGGAGGCGGCCGTGGCCTTACAGTAGGTACCATCCCGGCATTTGCCCGAAAACGAAGTGGAAAATCACTTGGAGGATGGCTGAGGTGGGAATCGAACCCACTCTACTCATTTGGGCCACCCGAGGCTGAGTAGACCCCGTTCCAGTCATCATACCACTTTTCAAATTTCGTGGCAGAGCCGGGAATCGAACTGAAGACCTCCGGGGCGGCATATAACCATGCTGACCGCTACGCTACGGAGGCGACTATTATAATTATAAATAATGTTATTTTTTGTTCCTCTAATTTCAATGTTTATATATTAATTTTTAATTTTCAATTTATGTTCTTATACGTTAAATTTTGATATTTTATTGAATTAATTAATAAGAAATTTCGAATTGATTTTTACACTTATTTTCATATTTTTTAAATACTTATGTTTATTATTTTAATTTTTATATTTCTTTAATTATTGTAATTTTCTTTCTTCTTTCTTTCTCCATTAGGATCTTCTGAGGACCACGAACCAATTTCAATGTTTAGTCCTTTGCTGTTCTTTCTTCTTCCTCCAGTGCTCCTTCATATTTTCGCTGTGTCTCTTCTTTCTCTCTTCCGACCATTTTGAGCCTGTTTTCTTATATTGCCTTCCTTGGAGTCCTTCCATTCCCTTTTCTTTATTTTTTATTTCTATATCTAGAGCAGTGATTCCCAACCTATGTCAGTTGACGCCCCCCTTTTCAGATACGGGAGTTCATCGCGCCCCCTTGATCACTTTCGTGATGTTTATAGTGCGTTTTTCTTTCGTGCCGCATTTGTCAGTTAAATGCTTTTGAGACCACCGAACGAAAACATATGTACTTATTCATTTCTGTTAACATTATAATGTTTATTACTAGTGTTTACTCTCTCTATATATATATCTAAGACTCTTACCTCAGCATGTTAAAGGTCATGCGCCTCCAGCATACGCTCGCATACTGAAAAGGGTGTCGACTTGCTTGCTGCCTTCCTGTATGACTGACGTCACAGCTTGCCCTGGCCAATCATCGCCCGCCAGCCTGGCTTCCAGACGTTTCTATGATGTTATTATTTAAGTGGCGGCGTTTTGCTCTCCATCAGCATTCCTTCTTCAAACCTTCTACGGTCTTCTTCAACTAGCGAGAGGCATTCGTGCCTTCCGCCCTTCTCCGGGGCCTTCTAAACTTCGGGCCTAATCTGCATTTATGATTGAAACTACCAGGAAACGCAACAGCAGAGAGCTTCAGCACTGAGAAAGTGCATTCTACATTTTATTTCAAACCGCAAGAAGCTGCATCAAATCGCAGTTCTAAAATGCCATGTTATTTGGCATTCAAGAAATAACATCAAAACCTAACGATGTTAAACAATGTACAGCGCTGGTGAAGAAGAAGAAGAAGAAGAAGAAGAAGATCGCCCTGGCGAAGTTATTTTCCTGATGCTGGACATCTTAAATTCTACTACCAAAAAATCAAGTGTTGGCCACGGCAGTCTCCGTCAGCATGCTTCTAGTCATCGCCACTAAAGATAAGTTTGTGCCTTTTTTATTATTATCTTAATTATCTTCGTTTTAAGTGTTTGCTAGCAAGTGCAAGAATATTAAATTTGTGTGTGCATCAAGCAGAATGAACTTTTGAATAATAGCACATGGCTGTGCCAACCTAAATAAAATTAATGAACATTTGAAATTGCCCCAGGCGGGCCAGCATAACTAATTTTTTAATTAAGGCTTATTTATTAATGTGTTTGCAAGTTTCACCATAAAAATAAAAGTATTGTATTTACTCTCAATGTTCAGTCTAGTATTGAAAGAACCAGGCCGCATTTCCTTAGCCCAATCCTTTCAGTCTAATCTTCTCTTAAGGAAGTTATTTTGTCCAGGCCTTAAGCCTGATGCTGTCCTCCCGTTTATGTTGATTAATTTGGGCTGGTCTTCACATAACCATTTTGGTGCCGAAACCCGGGATGCTTGTAAACATTCTGTTTAGCCAAATCTTCAAATTTCTTAATGTTGGAACTAATTCAAAATTTAAATGCCATACTGAACATTGAGTGTGTTAATATTTTAAAAATTGTGTTTTCTAATCTACTTCGAAAGTTTCAGCTCGAGTGTATATGGTTGGCACTGAGAAGGGAGACAAACAGCAGGCCCGTATTTCACCGCAGGGGAAGCCGCACTCTCTTTTCTGGCAGACTGTCAACTTCTTCCGAAGCAAGGTGTACCAGCTCACAGTATAGTCGTGAGTACACAACAAACTTTCATAATGCCGATTGACGAGAAACTCATTAATGCTAGAGCTTCTGTCAAAGGCAAGTTAACGCGTTTTCGCACTTTTCTAGATGAGCTCCCGGAAAAAGAACGTAATAGTGACATAATTTCTCAAAGACTGAAAGGTTATGAACAGGCCTTTGAGAAATATGATGAGATCCAAAGTAATATTGAGACCAAGGATCCCGACCAGCAAAGTGACCGCTGTGAGGTTGAAAATTTATATTATAAAGGGTTCGCAGACGCGAAGCAGCTTTTAAGAAGTTTAACATTGCAGGAAAAGCAGGAGAAAACTCCTTCAGAATCTTCTTCTTTTCCTTCCCGTGTTATATTACCGAAAATAGAATTACCTAAATTTACCGGAGATGAAGCTACATGGGAACCATTTTTTGAATTATTCAATTCATTGATTCACGAAAACGATTCTCTTCCTTCAATACAGAAGTTTCATTATTTGCATTTGTCCTTGCAAGGCAACGCACTTAAACTCATCCAAGAGCTTACGTTGACAAATGAAAATTATGAAGTAGCTTTGGCACTTCTCAGAGATCGGTTTGGGAACACTCGTTTAAAAACTCAACGTCACATACAGGGTTTATTCAATTTACCTATTGTTCAAGCTGATAATCTTGCCTCGCTTCGTAATCTGATCGATGCTGCAGAACTTCATATTCGTGCGCTTGAAAATTTGGACCAACCAGTTGACCATTGGGATCTATTTTTGATTCATCTTATTTCTGTTAAATTAGACACTAAAACTTTAAAAGGTTGGGAAGCAGATCTGTCGCAACATTCATTGTGTACCTATGAAGCTATTATTAAATTCTTAAAGGCGAAATGCCAAATTCTCTCTGCTGTAGCCAGTCAAAAGAGTAGCTCCACCTTCAAACCTCCTTCTAATAGTAAGGTCATCAGCCCCACTCAGTGAGTACTAAGGTCACATGCCTTTTCTACCAATATTCGGTCTTCCAATCAAGTACAAGCTTGTGTTTTGTGTCAACAACCACATAACTTGTACCAATGCGCTCAATTCAAATCTTTATCTGTGGATGAAAGACGCAAATTAATTACCACCCACAAGCACTGCTTTAATTGTCTATCAGCGACACATATGATAAGCAATTGTCGTTCTGAACGGTTATGTTTTCACTGCAAAGCAAAGCATCATACTCTCCTGCATAGGCATGAAAGATTGCGGTCATCATCAACCAATAGTTCATCCGCTAAATCTAATTCTGAGACGTTGCCTAATAACGCTCAGTCTTTTACTCAAAGCTCTGTTTCGTTCAGTAAAACTCAAGTTTTATTGTCCACTGTCCAAATTCTAGTGAAGAATGTTCACGGAAAATGGGTTTCTGTAAGGGGATTGTTAGATAATGCTGCAACTAACAATTTTATCAGTGAATCGCTAGTTCGCAAGTTAGGTCTACAAATATGCCCTACTTCTATAGAAGTTACAGGAATTAATGGTTCCAAATCGCAATCTCTGAGTTATGCTAAAGTGGATGTAAAAGATTCCAATAATCTTGGCATTCATTTAAATTTAGATTTTTTAATTATAAATTCCATAGGTAATGACACCCCCATTACTTCTTTTCAAGTCCAGGGTTGGAATATTCCGCATCATTTGCAACTTGCAGATCCGAATTTCAACAGAGCTTCATCTGTAGAAATTCTTTTAAGTGCCAGCATTTTTTGGCAATGTTTTCATCCGGAAAAGGTTAAAGTTGCCCGTGATGTTTTTTTTCGTAGAACTGATTTTGGTTGGATTGCCACTGGGCAAATATACCGCAACCCCGTTCAACAAAAATCTCATTGTTATTTTGTTGGTGCTGATTTAAATCAAGAATTAATTAAGTTCTGGGACATTGAGGATATTCAAGTCACCTCACCTCATTCTCTCAATAATGAGATCTGTGAAACACACTACGTAGAAACCACTGTTCGCACTACTGAAGGCAGATTCGTGGTTACTCTTCCTCGCATTTTTTAACCCCCCTGTTATTACAGAATCACATTCCAGAGCTCTCAAAGCTTTATTCGCAATTGAAAATCGTTTTAAAAAAGATGCTCTCTTAAAAACTCAGTATACTTCCTTCATGGAAGAATACGAATCAGCGAATTACATGGAAGTAGTTCCAAAATCTGAAGAAATTAGTAATTCTCCTAAAGAAATAGTATATCTTAATCATCATCCGGTTTGGAAAAATTCTTCCACCCGAGAACAGATAAGAGTGGTTTTTAATGGGTCATCTCCAGATGCTAATGGTGTTTCTCTCAATGACACTCTGCATTCTGGACCCGCTATTCAGACAGATCTTACTTCAGTTTTACTTAACTTTCGTCTATTCCCCATTGCTGTTCTTGCTGACATCAAGCAAATGTATAGGCAAATTCTAGTAAATTCAGAACAACGTGATTTGCAAAGAATTTTGTGGCGAGACGACAATGCAAAACCTATAAAAATATTTCGTTTAAGAACAGTGACATACATTCTTAAGCCGTCTGCTTTTCTCGCAATACGATCTCTTCACATGTTGGCCGAACAAGATGGTCATCTTTTTCATCCTCTAGCTTCTGAAGTTTTGAAAACTGCATTTTATGTAGATGATTTTCTGTATTCCTTTCCTAGTATCTCTGACGCACTTCTTGTTTGTGAAGATTTAAACTCTCTTCTTTCCGGTGGTGGGTTTACCCTTCATAAGTGGAACTCGAACTCAACCGAATTTTTATCTAACTTTTCACAAGTAACTCCTGTTGACAAATGTGTTGCGCTTCCTACTGAGGAATCAGCTATTAAAACATGGGTGTTTTTTGGTCTCCTTCTTCAGATACCTTTTCCTATCAGGTACACTTATCTGAGTTTCACCCTCGAACGAAAAGGCAATTATTATCGGAAATAGCAAGAGTTTTTGATCCATTGCAGTACATTGCTCCGGTGGTTATTACTGCAAAAATTTTCTTGCAAAAACTTTGGTTATTGAAAATTGGTTGGGATGAAAAGGTACCCTCCCCCCTTTTGGATGAGTGGTTGAAATACCGCAAGAGTTTGTTAGATCTTTCTCAAATTTCTATTCCTCGCACTTTAATTTCCGACATTTCATGTCAGTATTTCGATTTGCACGTATTTGCAGATAGTTCTGAAAAGGCATACGGTTGCTGCGCCTACTTAGTAGGCCGCCCTTCCAATACTTTACCCGGATTTTCCAATTTAATTTGTGCAAAATCAAAGGTAGCCCCACTCAAATCCATATCTTTGCCTAGATTGGAATTATGTTCTGCTGTAATGGCTGTGGAATTAGCCAGCAAATTAAAAATCAGTTTAAATTTGAAATTTTCGACCACATGGTTTTGGAGTGATTCTTCCATCGTGTTAGCTTGGCTTTCAAAACCTTCTTCGCATTGGACCACTTTTGTGGCTAATCGCGTTTCTAAAATACAAGAGTTGTCTCATTTTGACCAATGGAATCATGTTCCGGGGAAGGAAAACCCCGCTGATATAATTTCACGTGGCTGTTTGCCCAAGAAATTAATTTCTCTTAAACTATACTGGAATGGTCCGGCGTGGCTCAGTCAGGATTTTTCTTGTTGGCCTCGTTCATCTAATCCGCTCGCAGAAGATGTTCCTGATGCTCGCATTGTTACCGCTTCCCTTTTTCTAACTTCTATTGCTACTAGCCTTTTACAGCGTTACTCTTCATTTAATAAATTAATTCGGGTGGTAGCATATTTATTTCGATGGAAATTTCTTGTTCTTGATGAGCCTGTGAAGCCGCAACCCTTTCTCACTAAAATGGAATTGGAATTTGCTACTCGTAGAATCTTGTTTCTTATGCAACAAGAAGTATTCTTTCTTGAGTATCAGACGCTTTCAAGCTAAAAAGCTTTACCAAAGTCTAGTAGGCTGTTACCTCTCACCCCTTTTTTGTACCAAGATGGATTAATAAGAGTGGGGGGCAGGCTAGAAAATTCTAGTTACTCAGATGAGAAAAAACATCCCATTATTCTTCCTTCTAGACATCCTATTACTACTCTCATCGTAAAGAAATTTCATTATCAGAATTTGCACGCTGGCACCCGCACTTTGCTTTGTTTAATTCGCGAGCAATATTGGCTCATTAACGGTGTTCATGAAGTTTCTTCTGTTATTCGGATATGTATACCTTGTTTCAAATCCAAGCCCCCGCCAATCACGCAAATTATGGGAAACTTGCCATATTTTCGTTCCGAACCTAGTAAGCCTTTCGCCCTGACGGGTATCGATTATGCCGGTCCTTATGTCTATCAAGTTAATTCCCCTTTATCTAAGCGAAAGTTGTTAGGTAAACTTTATATTTCTTTATTTGTGTGCATGGTGACAGGAGCCATTCACCTTGAGTTGGTTACAAGTGCTTCTACTCCTTATTTTATAGCAGCCTTTTCTAGATTTGCCTCTAGAAGGGGTGTTCCTTCTGAGGTTTTCTCAGATAACGCAAAAATTTTTGTTAGTACTTTTGATCTTTGGAAAACTGCACTTACCTCTCCTTCTGCTAAGGAACAGTTTTCTAATTTTTCTCATGCTAAGGGATTCAAATGGCATTTCACTCCCCCTTACGCCCCCCATCATGGTGGTCGTTGGGAATCTTGCATAAAGCTCACGAAGAGACAGCTGAAGAAAACCCTTGGTTCAGCCATCCTTTCCTATGAGGAATTTAATTCCTTAATTATTCAGGTTGAGGGTATCGTAAATTCTAGGCCGCTCACGCCTTTGTCTAACGATCCTAAAGATCTTCTTCCGTTAACACCTGGCCATTTTTTAATAGGCTGTTCTTTAGCTTCTACGCCTCCTTTGCTGAGTCGACGCTGTGATCTCAGGTTGCCTATTTTCTGGAGAAAGTTAGACTCTTTGCGAAACTCCTTTTGGCGCCGTTGGAAGCTGGAGTATCTCGGCTCACTTAACAGAAGAGAGAAGTGGCGGCTTTCCCAGCCTGATGTGCGAGTGGGAGATATGGTTCTTTTGCGAGATCCAAGTCCCCCTCTCGTATGGAATATTGGTAGGGTAACTCACTGCCATTTGGGTCGTGATAATCATGTGAGAGTTGTAGATGTTCTCACTAGTAAGGGTGTCTATACTAGACCAATTTCTATGGTTGCTATCTTGCCTGTTGAGGCTTAGTGTCATCTTCTTTATTGTTGTTTACGTTTTTGTAACTGATTCTTTGATTGTTTTCTTTCGGGGGTCTCGGAGCATGATCACTTTCGTGATGTTTATAGTGCGTTTTTCTTTCGTGCCGCATTTGTCAGTTAAATGCTTTTGAGACCACCGAACGAAAACATATGTACTTATTCATTTCTGTTAACATTATAATGTTTATTACTAGTGTTTACTCTCTCTCTATATATATATCTAAGACTCTTACCTCAGCATGTTAAAGGTCATGCGCCTCCAGCATACGCTCGCATACTGAAAAGGGTGTCGACTTGCTTGCTGCCTTCCTGTATGACTGACGTCACAGCTTGCCCTGGCCAATCATCGCCCGCCAGCCTGGCTTCCAGACGTTTCTATGATGTTATTATTTAAGTGGCGGCGTTTTGCTCTCCATCAGCATTCCTTCTTCAAACCTTCTACGGTCTTCTTCAACTAGCGAGAGGCATTCGTGCCTTCCGCCCTTCTCCGGGGCCTTCTAAACTTCGGGCCTAATCTGCATTTATGATTGAAACTACCAGGAAACGCAACAGCAGAGAGCTTCAGCACTGAGAAAGTGCATTCTACATTTTACTTCAAACCGCAAGAAGCTGCATCAAATCGCAGTTCTAAAATGCCATGTTATTTGGCATTCAAGAAATAACATCAAAACCTAACGATGTTAAACAATGTACAGCGCTGGTGAAGAAGAAGAAGAAGAAGAAGAAGAAGAAGATCGCCCTGGCGAAGTTATTTTCCTGATGCTGGACATCTTAAATTCTACTACCAAAAAATCAAGTGTTGGCCACGGCAGTCTCCGTCAGCATGCTTCTAGTCATCGCCACTAAAGATAAGTTTGTGCCTTTTTTATTATTATCTTAATTATCTTCGTTTTAAGTGTTTGCTAGCAAGTGCAAGAATATTAAATTTGTGTGTGCATCAAGCAGAATGAACTTTTGAATAATAGCACATGGCTGTGCCAACCTAAATAAAATTAATGAACATTTGAAATTGCCCCAGGCGGGCCAGCATAACTAATTTTTTAATTAAGGCTTATTTATTAATGTGTTTGCAAGTTTCACCATAAAAATAAAAGTATTGTATTTACTCTCAATGTTCAGTCTAGTATTGAAAGAACCAGGCCGCATTTCCTTAGCCCAATCCTTTCAGTCTAATCTTCTCTTAAGGAAGTTATTTTGTCCAGGCCTTAAGCCTGATGCTGTCCTCCCGTTTATGTTGATTAATTTGGGCTGGTCTTCACATAACCACCCCTCCTCCTCCCCTCCCCATCCCCATTCCCCACCACTCATCGCTTCTATAATCTCTTCGATTGACGTGGAGGATATAGACCTAACCTAATAACACTACTGTACATAATGGAATAGGCATATTTATTAGGCTATATACTAACTTCATTTTAGCACAATACAAATAACACCTTTCACAATAAATTAGTCAACAAATGTCAGTGAGAGGGTTGACACTGTTTTCTCTTGGTAAGATTCGGTATGTTTGGTTTTATATTTGACAGAGCACAGCGGAGATCACTTGCTACATCAAGCCGACAGCGCTGCTTTGTTTCTATGACACTCAGCGTTGAAAATCCTGACTCGCATAAATATGTCTTTGAAAATGTAAGTTCAAACTGTTCAAAGCTTCAAAGAAATCACAAAGATATGCCAACGAGACGATAAAATTGGCATAATTTTTCTCCTTACAACACAGCAAATTCCTTATTTCACCTCCAACTTTGCGGCTCCGACAGTTGGCAATTACCAGTGCTTTTGAACGATTGACTTGGTGCGACAATCACTTGGAGAGATTCAAAAAATGTTTATTTTACAAAATTGTAATATTCGAGTTAAGAAAACTTAATTCAGGAATCACTTCACGCCCCCCCCCCCTCCCTTGATAAAGCCCCACGCCCCCCTAGGGGGACGCGCCCCACAGGTTGGGAACCCCTGATCTAGAGCATCTTCTTCTCTTACTTTGTTTCTTTCTATTGCAATTTTATTTTTATGATTTTTATATCTGTATTCATATTTTATTTTACGCTTTAATTGTGAATGTTTTTAGTTTTTTTTAATGTATTCAACACATTACGTCAAGCAGATGTTAGGTAGTCAGCCCAAAGGCTGGTTGGATCCTCAAAAAGTACAGCCGTAAGTTTATGTGGGTAGATACCCACAAAAACCCAAGACAGACCTACTGTATATTGAGGCAAGATGAGGAGTGAGGTACTTTGTCATTGCTTTCCTCAAGTAGATACGTATATAATATTTTATTATTAGAAATATTAGCACTTCGGCATGAAAATTCTCCGAAATTTGGCTGAAAGATTCAGCTATCAGCATCTTTGAAAGCATAAACTGTCCTTGTGACAAGTGGTTAATATGGAGACCACTATCCCATAAACGGTTAAACCCATAATATTATTATATACAGTACTAGGATCAACCAACATGCAACATTTCAGCTTTCTAGGTCTAGTGGTTTGAGCCCTGCGTTGATGAGTCAATTTTGGATGCTCAGTGCCAAAGGGCCGAAAAAAGTCACTTACAAATTGAATATTCCAAAACTCGGATCAACCAACATGCAAAATTTCAGCTTTCTAGGTCTAGTGGTTTGAGCCCTGCGTTGATGAGTCAATTTTGGATTATATATAATAGATGAGACTTTCCAAGTCGATTTGCTCGTAGAAATATGGAATATAGCTCATTCTGCGCGTATCAATGCGAGGAGCAATGTTCGTAGTTTCCACTTCTATGAAGTGGGAACCAAACCCAGCGTTTTAAGGCCCTAAAACGAACGGTTTTCGAGATATTGCCAGAAAACTATCCCCGGTCTGCGAAATTGCATCGCCTGCCATAGTAACGTTGATCTGTTTCTCAAGGGAACACAGTTATTTGGGAATATCTCCGAAACCGTTCATTTTAGGAACTTAAAAAGTGTGTTTCGGGGTCCCTACAGGACCTCCGAGTATTGTTTCTCGTATCTGGCGGCTTAAAATGAGCTAAATCCGATATTTATACCGACTGTCCTTGCTCAGTGCCAAAGGGCCGAAAAAGGTCACTTACAAATTGAATTTTAACAAGTAGTTCCGTGAAGAACTATACAGTCTATTTTCATATATCCTACTTATGTTAATTGCCACTATCAACATTCACAAATTCAGTTTGATTGCTGTAATAGATTCGTAGATATTGAGAACCGACTAAATATTTCGGTTGGTCGCCATGTTGGATTTTATATATGTAGGTCCTAGAGTTATGTACTGTTACATGCAGATTATTGTGTACGTGTAGTATTAAAACTTTAATCGCATAATTAGGACACACGAAATAACAAGGAGATTTTAAAATTTCGCACAGCTGCCATCTTGATGTTATGGAAACAATTGAAATAAATTAGATGCCAGTGGATTACCATTCGTATAAGGATTTACTGTACCAAGTTTCACTGCACTCGTATGGTTAAATTGCGAGAAACGTCCATGTGAATATTTATACTTCGCGTCGCCGCCATGTTGGATTTGAGATCACCAGGTTATTTAAAGTCCTATAGGTGAACTTAAGTTCATAGCCCCTATGAATATTAAAAAATTCAGTTTGATTGCTATAATAGATTCGTAGATATTCAGAGCCGTCTAAATATATCGGATGGTCGCCATGTTGGATTGTTAAATGTATAGGCCATAGAGGCATGTATCATTAAAGGAAAATTATTGCGTAGGTTCATTATTCAAACTTCCACTTCGATCGCATGAATACATCACAAGAAATAAAAACTTAATTTTAAAATTCGCATAGCCGAAATCTTGAGGTTATGTAAACAATTGAACTAAATTAGATACCAGTGCATTACAATGTGTATAAATATTTCCTGTACCAGATTTCAGTGCGTTTGGAACATTAAATCGCGAGAAATGTCTATTTAAAATTTTAAAATTCGCTTGGCTGCCATGTTCGTTTTGTAGTTAACTGGTTTTTGAAAGTCTTACAGATGGATTTCCAGTAGTGCCCTTTATCTCCGTACAAAATTTCAGGGAGAGACCTCTAATAGTTACAGAGATATAGATTGCCAGTGAAATATTTCGCACATCCGCCATCTTGAGGTTATGTAAACAATTGAACGAAGTTAGATGTCAGTGCATTACAATGTATATAAATATATACTGTACCAAGTTTCATTGCATTTGGTTGGTTAAATCGCGAGAAACGTCTATTTAAAAGTTGCAAAGTCGCTTGGCCGCCATGTTGGTTTTGTTGCTACCAGGTTTTCAAAGGTCACATAAGTGAACTTATAGTAGTTCCCTTTATCACCACACAAAATGTCAGGGTAATATCGGTAATAGTTTCGAAGATATTGAATGCTGGTGAAATATTTCGCACAGCCGCCATGTTGGATTGGTGAGTCGTAACAAAATTTTAAGGGCACGATCGGGGTCGCCGGGAATAGTGCTATGAACTTACCGAATTTCATTGAAATTGTTCCAGCCGTTTAAATTTTATTAGGGGGGGACACACACACGGACAAAAGGTGATCTCATAAGCCTATTTTTTCAAAATTGAAAATAGGCTAAAAAACCGTTTCTTAGTGAGCCTCTACATACTCGGATCAACCAACATGCAAAATTTCAGCTTTCTAGGTCTAGTGGTTTGAGCCCTGCGTTGATGAGTCAATTTTGGATTATATATATAATAGATAATTTGCTAGAACAATATTTGTCTTTCTTTAGCGCCCAGAATTGCCTCGTCCCTTGAGAATGAGCCTGCTTGCGTTCCTCTGTCCAAGGTCATTTTGGAGGCAAAACTCGGTTGAGCCCGTTCGTCACTATCGATGTCCAATGCGTCGCATCACCGGGATGGATTTGGAGCATTTGGAGGTCTTCTTTGGTATTTCTAAACCAGGACATCGTGGTTATGGTTGGAATCAAAAATTGAAAGATCTTCTTTGTCAACCTGTTGCTGTCCATTCTTCTTCTTTATTTGTTTCACCCAACTTTGGGATACCATACATGATATCAAACAATTTGTATTGTTTTGAGCTTCTTTTAGCCCAGTATTGCCTCATCCTTTGAGATCTTGCTTCCCTTTCTTCGGCAGAGATGTGGATCGTACGCTTTTGTTTGATTTTAACTTGGAACCGTTGTTTCTTATCCTTGGTGATGGTTTTGACTGTTTTATCCATGAGCATGGTGTCTGTAATTTGGAGTTCTACGAGGTCATTCTCAGTTTCCTTAAGGCTGTGCGGTCAAAAATTGAAATTTTATTTTTATTTTTATTTTTACTCTTAATCTCTAATGTAGGTCTTTGTGAGATATTATATGCGTTTTGAAGAAAATAACGACGGCTCGTTTGCTGAGGCCATGGCTTCAAAGCGGCTATTTTGAGCGTTAAAGGTACAATCTCCACGACGAAACTAATAATCGGAAGACACCGAAATTTATGTACAACAATCCCTGTAGTAGTACCTGCAATAGGAACAATTCTTATTACGAAATTCAAATTTTGTATTAACCTCTTCAGATTTGAATACCATTTTTAGTGAGAAAAAATTGTTATATTAACTTCAAAGTTTTATTAATTTGATGTGGCTCTTATTCTGAGCAGTAGAAAAGTTCGATAAAGAAAATTGGTTCAGCGATATACCCGTGGTGATTGTACCTTTCAGACTCTACAAAACGCAGGTTGAATCAGTCACACACACATACACACACGCGTGCACACACACAGCGGTAAGACAAGGTCTTGGGCAAGAGCGCGCTCGGGCACCTGCCTTACGCTCTCCTTCAACACCTTTGCTATCGCAGCTTCCGCCTCCCTCCCGCCCTGACTCATCATGCCAGTCCACACGACCACAGACTAGAGCAGAGTTTACCAACCTTTTGAAGTTCACGGCACCCTTGGGAATAACATTAAACACTAGGGGCATCCTTCCTTGAATAAAAAAAAAATATGTTTCATATGTAAATTTATTGAAATATTTTATAATAAGTAACGTACACCATAACATAATACAGTCAACTTTACTACAGTCAGTGAGTAAAAATACATCAAAATTTTGTTCGATAAATCGTTAATGTGAAACTTGTGATTCATGTTTAGAGCACAGATACGTGATATCGGGCCTTGCAGTTGACAATGAAACACGCAAATCATCCTCAAGGTTATTCAGTCTATTTCTTGCTTTGGATTTTATTGTCACCAGAGCAGAGAAGGCTTGCTCGCATAGATTGGATTTTGGAAGGGGCGAAAGTGTGTTAATTGCTTTCTTCATTAGGTTAGGATACTACTCTCTCCGCTGAAGCCCAAAAGTAGCCACCGACACCTCACTCTTGGTGGACTTACCTTTGAGTGTGGAATCGGCACAAAGATCAATAAATTCATCTCGTTCGCAACCAGTGAAATCTATTTCCTCGCACTATCTATGAAATCAAATGGTGAGACAACCCAGTTGACATTCATAGTGGAAATAGATGGAAAGTATGTATCTATTGCTTCTTGCAATCTTGATAAGTGATCACAAATGCGGTCTTTCAGCTTACCCAGATCGTTATCTACTGCCAGATGAAGAAAGTTTGAAAGATCTCCTTTCTGAACTGCAGACGTCCAAGAACTAAGTTTTCTTTTAAAATCTTTCATTTTATTGGTTGAGGAAATTATTGTTTCCTGTCTACCCTGCATTGAAACATTCAGTTAATTCAGTTTATGAAAAATATCTGCCAGATACGACAGTTCCAAGCACCAAGA
Source organism: Meconema thalassinum (assembly GCA_946902985.2). NCBI lineage: Eukaryota > Metazoa > Arthropoda > Insecta > Orthoptera > Tettigoniidae > Meconema > Meconema thalassinum. The sequence continues at coordinate 154,481,511 of OX336397.1, forward strand.
ATCAGTTAGTAACAGCTCATAAAATGTATCTTGATTTTCATCCTTAAAAAGAGTTTTCACCTGTTCTCTAAGTTCAAGAAACTGCTTCAATACACGACCCCGCGACAACTACCTTACTCTGTATGAAGTAACAAAGAGGTATGAGGTGCATCCGTTGCGAGACATAACTGTTTAAAAATCCTGCACATTAAAGGTCGAGACTTGATGTAGTTCACCATTTTCACAACTTCGTTAAACACTGCAGCAAAATCTTGAGCTCTTGCAGTAAAAACCTTCAAATTTCCCAGACATAGATTGTTCACCATCTGTACATATACCACAACAGTCTTTCCATGCCGGCCGAAGTCGTCGGATTTTTTAAGAGAGTTAAAAATCCCTCAGTATGCCTTCCTTCGGAGGGGAAGTAAATCCGGCGGTCCCATGTCATAGATTTATGGCATGTTAAAGAACCTTCCACTAATTACACCTGTGTGAAGCTAAATTATATATAGGTTAAACATTTGACTAACGTTCTTAGGTTACTACGTTCGTCGTCAAGAGCCGACTGCGGTGGCGTCTGGTAGCTACGTTCTGAACTAGTAGTCATTGACAGTGGCGTTTGGCAGCAAAAGTCGGAACTATTTGAAAAATTCAAAAGACTGCAGTCCTTACTTGAATTAAAAACAGATAACACGCACTAATACAGTCATCACAATTAACACCGGTTATCAGACAGATTCTACACACACCAAAGTACACGGGGCTACATGACCGCGTTGTCGCAGCCCCTAAACTTAAGAACCAACCAACCAGTCTTTCCATGAAAGATCTTGGACATTGAGAAAGGAATTAATAGAAACAAAAATATCATGGCCTGAGGTTGTAGTCTCCAGCGGTCTACAGAACAGAAACGGCTCATTAATATCGTTATCATCAATATATCTGGTAAAACCAAGGAGTTGCAGTTTGTCACCACTATCGATACTCTCATCTACTTGCAAAGCAAATGCTCTATCAGTTTTTATTTTCCCCACGACTTGTTCGTTGATATTGCAAACATTTCAGATATCCTGCGACTGATTGTGTTGTTGGAAAGAGGAAATTTCGAAATTTGATTAGCTGCTCCTTCACCAAGTATTGTTGAAACTATAATTTTCCATGCAGGACCTATGATTTCCTCTCCAAGAGTATGAGGTGTGTGTGTGATTTTTTTTCCAATCAGTTCTGCTACTTTAAACGAGGCTTCAAGAGCAGTATCACTTATGGTCATTCTCTTTACCATTCGCACAGCTGGTTTTTTCTCCCCTTCTAGTACACGTGAAAAATACATCACACTCTTCCCTGACCCACTAGGATGCTTAATTGTGAGATGCCACTTCAGTTTGCTAGGTACCATGGCCTCGTGTTTCGCCACAAACTAAACACACAGGGATAGGGTTTTCCTCGTTCTTATTCAACGTAAATCCATACACAACGTAACTGTCCTGGTATGTTCTTTTCTTTCGTTTGTCTTCTTTATGTTGAATTCGACGGTTCGGGAGTAGAAGCCGACTGCTCACTTTCACTCTCCAGGCGTTTACGTTTAACAATGAACTTGTCCATAGCTAAACACTGCTACTGTAATCAACGCCAAGAAAACATGTTAAAGTGGCGTAGGAACGGGTACACTTTTATATATTTATATATATGTAAGTGACTGATGTGAAACAGCTTTTGTCAAAGCATTTCGGCCCTGAGTGGCACAACAGAGAGGATCTAGGCTTCTACCGAGACTTGCTACTATGTGGCGAAGACATAGCTCGACAAAATGTATCTGAAGTAGAAGAAGAAGAAGAAGAAGAAGAAGAAGACCCCATGGAATGACGTTGCTGTGCAGTCCAATGGACTCTATTTCGCCTAGTTTGAAAAGCTGTGAGCATATTGTGAATGGAAATTTAAGGTTGAAAGGTTACTTTTATTGTATACTGGGTAGTTTCTTAGAGAACTTTAAAATATAGCAATAATTTCACTTTCACATAGAAACCATAATTACTGACTTAATGAAACTAATCCAAAACTACTTAAGTCCTAGATCCTGTATCAAAACTGCTTAAGTGCAATATATTTTCTATTATTACGTAAAAACTGCTTTTACTGTATTTTTAAAACATACATAAAATGAAAACTAATCGTATTTTGTAACTATTATACAAACTATTTCTATTTAAACGCGCACGGATAACTCAAGACAGTGTTTTGCCCTTTCTCACAAATTTCATGAAATTGACTTAGGTAGTTCTGGAATTGGACGACTCACATACATATCTTTATAACCTCTGTTATTTATTTTATTTGTTATTTAATTTCCAATGAATTTGTTATTATTAAGTCCTTTTTTTTTTGTTAAATTTTATTGTTTGTTTTCTTACTGTCAATACTTTATATTGTTATACAGTCAGTATAAAATGGTGTACTTCGTACCTGTATCAGATTATTACTAAAAAAAGATGTTTCAATATAGAACAATATGATATGTAAATGATTTTTAAAAATCTGAAATAATAAAATTTGTTTTCATGAGAATATTTGCTCATAATAAAATATGTGTGTGTTTCGTTTACAGAATGTTAAAAATTATTTATGAGTTACTTTATAAAATTCTGTAAGTTATATTCGCAGAATAAATCATGTTTAAGATCAATAGAACTTTATAGGCCAGGCGACAGGTCGAAAAACAAAAGCCTCAATAAGGAAATAATTAGTGGAAAGCTGGAAATTGCTTTAATTGCTTTATTTTGACCCAGATATTACTCTCCCAAGTTTTTCCCCTCAAGCGAAGTCGGCGTTGGCCCTTCTGGCCCTAAGAAGGTACCATTTTTCCTTTTCTTTTTTTTTTTTTGCTAATATCTCCCGAACCATCAACTTTATCAACAAAATGCCTAGTATAAAAATAATCTAGAGTACATTTTCTACAAAAATGCTCTCTACCTTTTGTCTCTAATGTGAACTGTTACGATGCTACGACCATTCAAATTGGAGCCCTTTTAGATTCTTGCGGAAAAGCTATGGAGATGATATGCCATATCAAAGTTTCTACATATTATAAAATATTTGTCAGCATTCCAGGTGCACAAGCTGTTAACTTGTTACAAGTATAACAGATTTTCAATGTAAACAGCTGTGGCCTCAATTTCTCCGTCATCGCTTACATCGTCTGTATCGGTACATTTGTCCGACGTCACAGGGCGCTCAAGATTAACATCGATGTCTCCGTCACAATCATCCATATCATCTTCCTCGGCAGCATTTGTACATGACCGTCCCATACAATTCATGCAGATTCTGGAGCATCGGAGGCCCGTTTTCCTGCAACCACAAGCTGCGTTACATCCTTCCGAACATTTGCTGGACACTGTGTTTAGAAGCGTTTGTGGCACCGGATCCCTCGTAGGTATGGGAGCCAAACCACATTGAGAATTTTTCCAGCCCCAATCCAGTGGATTTGTATCATTTCCATACCATGTTTGGATTTGATGATATGTTCTTAAAGAGTGCTCACGTGCCGCTGATTCGGTGGGAGGTAAGCTTGCGAGATTAAATCGATGTTTGCTTAGAGATTTTTCAAACAGTTGGAACCGCAGCTCATTCAGGGTATTTCCCGTGGTTTTGTTGTCATAAAGCCCAGCCAAAACCAACTGGCCCGCTTTGTCAATTTCATCGGGGTTTGCGTTCACGTCTCGGAAAACCCTAACAGCTGTCTGCAGTTCCTCATTACTCTTCAGCAGTGTTACGAATTTCATTTTGCACTGCCTGTGAAACGAAGACGTTATATCGCACCCACTAAACGCATGCAAAAAGAGGAAGTTTTCTTGCACACATGTTGGGAGATTGAAACTTGTTGTGCAAAATAGTTGTTGTTTGGTTGAACCTTGGCCGGGTTTCATAAAATACATTTTCGTGGAGGGTGGCACACAAGCCGCCAAGATGACCAGGATATCTATATCTTCAGCCACTATAATGACTGAATTGTCGGGCCGAGATAACTCGAGTGGGGTGGTAACGATGAGCACATCGGTATCTTCTGGAGCTTGTCTGGTTTCGATTCCTTCGCTTTCGAATTTGACGCGCAACAAGTCGATCAATCTTCGTTTGTTTGTGACATTAGACAAAAAGTTTGCTTGTGGCATAGGTGCCGTCATGGACTCATAAAAAAAAACATTAGCAGCTTCATGCTTGTGCGATCGTCGAAGACGTTCAACGGACTTGGTACTGCGAGCTGCTGGGTCGTCAGGATGAAAAATCCACAGCCTGCCTCCAGTCTCCGACCGGGTCAGGAATGGAATGAATGAAGCCCCCATCTAGCGGCGAGGATATGAACTGTGCCGGCTGCCGAGGCCTGACGCACTCCTCTGGGGCAATGATTAAATGAATGACAGATGAAATGAAATGATAGTGGAGAGTGTTGCTGGAATTAAATTTTTGACAGGGAAAACCGGGAGTACCCGGAGAAAAACCTGCCTGCCTCCGTTTTGTCCAGCACAGATCTCACATGGAGTGACCGGGATTTGAACCACGGACCCAGTGGTGAGAGGCCGGCGTGCTGCCGCCTAAGCTACGGAGGCTTCGGGTCGTCAGGATACCCATCGAAAATAATGACACTGTTTTTAAAGTATCTTTTAACGTAACTCGCATATTTGAAACTAATGTCGACAAAAGTATCGGTTTGGTGCCAAATTACACGGTGCAGAAGATATCCTCCGTCGAGAACATGATGTAGCTCCTCAAATATGGGCTCATCGGTAACAGGATCGAATAATTTATAGAACACAGACTTTTGCGTCTACGCATTCCCGCTTTATCAAAGATCGCAACCGGATACGGAGCTAGTTCAAACAGGAAATATTGTTTCAATTCTGCATCGGATTTCTTTGCAAGGCAAATGCATTGGAAAAGCACAAGAGGATCAACAGGAATATCCGTGTTGCGGATTTTTAGCCTATTTTCAATTTTGAAAAAATAGGCTTATGAAATCACCTTTTGTCCGTGTGTGTGTGCGAGGTGTGTGTGTGTGTCCCTAATAAAATCTAAACGGCTGGAGCGATTTCAATGAAACTCGGTAAGTTCATGGCGCTATTCCCGGCGACCTCGACCGTGTCCTTCAAATTTTGTTACGTCTCACCAATCCAACATGGCGGCTGTGCGAAATATTTCACTAGCATTCGATATCTCCGAAACTATTACCGATATCGCCCTGAAATTGTGTACGGTGATAAAGGGCACTACTAGAAGTTCGCCTATGAGACTTTCAAAAACCTGGTGACTACAAAACCAACATGGCGGCCAAGCGAAGTTGAGACTTTTAAATAGACTTTTCTCGCGATTTAACTACCCAAACGTAATGAAACTGGGTACAGCAATTGTTTATACACATTGTAAAGCACTGGAGTCTAATTTAGTTCAATTGTTTACATAACCTCAAAATGGCGGCTGTGCGAAATATTTCACTGACATTCTATATCTCCGAAACTATTACAGATATCACCCTGCAATTTTGTACGGTGATAAAGGGTACTGATAGAAATTTACCTATTTATATTTCATAAACCTGTAAAGTACAAAACGAACATGGCGACCTAGCGAATTTGAAATATTTTAATAGACTTTTCTCGTGATTTAACTCTCTGAGCGCAGTGAAATGTGGTACAGTAAATGACTTAGCAGATTGTAATGCACTGCCATCTAATTTAATTCAATTGTTTACATAACCTCAAGATGGCGGCTGTGCGTAATTTTAAAATTAAATTTTTATTTCTTGTGTCGTAATCATGCGATCAAAGTGAAAGTTTGAATACTGAACCTAGGCAATAATTGTCCTTGAATGGTACATAACTCTATGGCCTATACATATAACAATCCTAAATGGCGAGCTTCCGAAATATTTAGACGGTTCTCAATATCTATGAATCTTTTACAGCAACCAAACTGATTTTTTTAAATGTTCATAGAGAATCTTCACCTATAGGACTTTCAGTAACCTGGTGAGCACAAATCCAACATGGCGGTGACGCGAAGTATAAATATTTAAATGGACGTTTCTCGCGAATTAACTACCCGAATGCCGTGAAACGTAGCACGTTAAATGCTTATACAAATGTTGATACACTGGCATCTAATTTATTTCAATTGTTTGCATAATCACAAGAAGGCTGCTGTGCGTAATTTTGAAATCTCGTTTTTACTTCTTGTGTTCTAATCATGCGATTGAAGTTTGAATACCACACGTACACAATAATCTTGATGTAATAGTACAAAAATAAAAATCCAACCTGGCGACCATCTGAAATATTTAGACGGTTCTCAATATCTACGAATCTGTTACAGCAATTAAACTGAAATTTTGTATGTTGATAGAGGCAATTAACATGAGCAGGATATATGAAAATAGGCTGTATAGTTCTTCACGGAACTACTTGTTATTTTCGAATTTACCGCGCGGAGAGGCATCACGCCATTTTTTCTAAGGAACTTCACATCGTGAAAATTGTTGCCGGTTATGCCTTTTTGTGCTGCTATTCCAATTTCATAGGCCATATGACAAGTGATTTGTCCATCCCCGACAACTCCTGTGCTTAACGAAACAACGTGTTGTCCACGAGGAAAGGGCTCTTGAGTTGATAACCATCCAACAAATTTTTTCAAGTCCGCATCATCCCGCGAGATCCGCGCACACCGTGCATCCACATGCTGTTCTGTAGTCGAAAACTCAATATTGCAAAATGATACTAATGGTAGGTATTTTGCCACAGCTGTTTACATTGAAAATCTGTTATACTTGTAACAAGTTAACAGCTTGTGCATCTGGAATGCTGACAAATATTAAAACATGTAGAAACGTTGATATGGCATATCATTTCCATAGCTTTTCCGCATGAATCAAAAAGGGCTCCACTTTGAATGGTCGTAGCATCATAACGGTTCACATTAGAGACAAAAGGTAGGGAAAATTGTTGTAGGAAATTTACTCTAGATTATTTTTTATAATAGGTATTTTGTTGATAAAGTTGAAGATTTGGGAGATATTTGCAAAGAAATTGAAAAATGGTACCCTCTTACGGCCAGAAGGGCCAACACCGACTTCGCTCGAGGAAGAAACTTGGGAGAGTAATATCTGGGTCCAAATAAGGCGATTAAAGCAATTTCCAGCTTTCCACTAATTATTTCCTTATTGAACTACCTGTCGCCTGGCCTATTATGCGAGTTGTAATCTTCAATATATATCAAAATAATGTACATATTACAATTTGCCTTACGTCGCACCGACACAGATACTGTAGGTCTTATGGCGACGATGGGATAGGAAAGACTAGCAGTGGGAAGGAAGCAGCTTTGGCCTTTATTAACATTGTGGTGTTTGAAGCCATATTTTCAGTGTTGCCTTAGTAAACAAGAGTTTAGTGCTTTTCAGTCGGTCAACACGAATGTACCCATTAATCTCGTGTAATTTATTTCAGGATAGGGGCATAACCCATCTCTTTTGGGTACATTCGTGTTGACCGACTGAAAAGCACTAAACTCTTGGCCTTTATTAAGGTACAGCGCCCATTTGCCTGGTGTGAAAATGAGAAACCAGGGACAACCATCACCCGGGCTACCGACAGGGGGGTTCGAACCCACTATTTCCGGAATGAAAGCTCACAGCTGCACAACCCTAACCACAACCTCACTCCGTGAATCATATCATACTATATCAAAATATAATCATAATAGGCCTATATCATAATATATTATTTTTTATTGGGCTGGACGGAGGGAGAATACCTACACACAACGCACTAAAACCTCCCATTAATATTACTCTTCATAAATTCGTCATCACACTGTACGTTTACAGTGGTCGTAGTTTCCGATAATCACGAATGAGAGCTTCAAAATGAGACCAAGTTTCCTGCTGTACGTTTATCCTGGGCTGAGAAAACGTTACGTCAGAAAAAGTATAAGAACTTTTTATCGGGTAGTTGAAAAAAAATGAAACTTGAGATTTGCTCTACCAATACTTGTGCCTATCACATATAAAAATTGCATTACCCTCAGCAAGCTTGCCACGGTGGGTGAGTGGTTATAGTGTCGGACTACCAACCCCAAGATTTCAGGTTCGCCCCTGGCCATGGTAAGTGATTTTTGAAGGCGACAAAAATCACGATACTCATGTCATACGATGTTGGCATGTTAAAGAACCCATTTGAATTCAGTAGGCCGTGTTCAATGGCAAAATTAATCTCGGGATTTTCCGCCAACACAAAGTTCCTCCATTCTCTACTTGAAAGCGCTGTAGTGTCAAGGAGATTAGATATCTAAGCTCCTTGACTTTCATAGCGTTCAAAGGAACGACGAAATTCGACATGCAAGCTACCCTCTGGGTGTCAATTAACAAAGCTTGCACCAGGCACCCGAGGCCATACGATATTATTATTATTATTATTATTATTATTACCCTCAGCCAAGTAGTTTTCCATGTATATAGTTTTAAGTGAGCGGTTCCTAGAAAAGACGTCAAAAACACGGACAATTTTTCATACAACCACAAATAAATAAATAATTAATAAACTTGAAAATAATTGGCTTATATAGTCTAACGCAGAATTAAACAAGGAAAATATTGGTATAACTCGTTTTTCAATAGGTCTGTTGGTTTGGTTGTAATTAAGGCCTAAACTCGAGTATCCATAATAAAAATCCAATAGTAGTCCACAAATTGGCAATACGGCTCGGAAAGCAAGTCTGGTTTGTTTTTCAGATGCAAAACAACGCTATCAGTGAGAGAGAGAGAGAAGACATTGAGTGACGAGGAGAAGCGGTGGGAGTAGGGGCGGAAGGAGGTGATAATTGAAGGGTGACACGTCACTAACACAAATGCAGCGGCTGCTATCGGTAATACAGTAGTGCTGCCATCTCTTGCCATGCGATTGACGGCGGTGGCGATCGCACAGCCTTTACCAAAGAAGTTTTGTTTATTTATTACGAAAGTAGTCGAAGATCGTTTTGGTTAGTCTATTTGAATTCATTTGGAGGATGTGCCTATAAAAATCAATTGTCCGCTTTTATTGTGTTCGAGAGTTTTTCAGTCTTTTGGTAAAGATTTTCGTTCCTGACATGGATTAATTTGTTGTTATGAAATTTGGGGCCTAAGATTTTGCGTAATACAGGGTCTTTCATATAAAGTAAGAACGGCAAGTGGCAGTTTTGTTATTCGTTGGTGCGGTGGCTTTGGCCGAGTTTGTGGCGCGCCATGGCCCCCTGCTGTACTATCGAAAGTGCGCGCATAGTACATACGAGGGCTGTTCTTTTTTTTTTTCAAATTCCGATGGACTGTATAAAAATAACAGATTGACATACCAAACTGATTTTACTACTAAATGTTTGCTTGTTTTATTCTTATGTCCTAACATAATCGCCAAAACGATTGAAACATTTGTCGTATCGTTACACCAGCTTTCCAATGCCCACGGCAAAATATTCTGCCGCCACTGATGTGGGTACGTCTGGACAATCTCCTGAAGTTTTTCCTTTTTGACGAGGCGTTGCCTCCCAACCATACCTTCAATTCTCGAAAAGGGTGAAAATCATACTAAACGGCAGATGGTCCAAAACTTCACACTTGAATTCTTTGTAAAAGTCTATCGTAACGTTTGTACAGTGTGGTCGTGAATGATTTTCACCTTTCTAATATGTGTAGCATTTGTAGCATGCGTCATTTGAAATGATGTAACGTCTTTCAGACTGACTGTATTTTTTAGCCTATTTTCAATTTTGAAAAAAATAGGCTTATGAGATCACCTTTTGTCCGTGTGTGTGTGTGTGTGTGTGTGTGTGTGTGTGTGTGTGTGTGTGAGGTGTGTGTGTGTGTCCCTAATAAATTCTAAACGGCTGGAGCGATTCCAATGAAACTCAGTAAGCTCATAGCTCTATTCTGGGCGACCTCGACCGTGCCCTTCAAAATTTGTTACGTCTCACCAATCCAACATGGCGGCTGTGCGAAATATTTCACCAGCATTCAATATCTCCGAAACTATTACCGACATCACCCTGGAATGTATTACGTTGATAAAGGGAACTACTAGAAGTTCACCTATGTGACTTTTGAAAATCTGTTAAGTACAAAACCAACATGGCGGCCACGCGAATTTGTGACTTTTAAATAGACGTTCCTCGCGATTTAACCAACCAAACACAATAAAACTTGGTACAGTATATGTTTATACACATTGCAATGTACCGACATCTAACTTGGTTCAATTGTTTACATAACCACAAGATGGCGGATGTGCGAAATATTTCACCGGCATTCTATATCTCTGAAATTATTAGCTGTATCACCCTGAAATTTTGTACGGAGATAAAGGGCACTACTGGAAGTTTATCTATAAGACTTTCAAAAAGCGTTTAACTACAAAACGAACATGGCGGCCAAGCGAATTTTAAAATTTTAAATAGACCTCTCTCGCGATTTAATGTTCCAAAGGCAATGAAATCTGCTACAGGAAATGTTGATACACATTGTAATGCACTGGTATCTAATTTAGTTCAATTGTTTACATAACCTCAAGATGGCAGCTGTGCGAATTTAAAAATTAAGCTTTTATTTCTTGTGTCGTAATCAAGCAATCGAAGTGAAGGTTTGAATAATGAACCTACGCAATGATTTTCCTTTAATAGTACATGACTCTATGGCCTATACATTTAACAATCCAACATGGCGACCATCCGGAATATTCAGACGACTCTGAATATCTACGAATCTATTACAGCAATCAAACTAAAATTTTGTATGTTGATAGTGGCAGTTAATATAAGTAGGATATATGAAAATGGGCTGTATAGTTCTTCACGGAACTACTTGTTATATTGTAGTTTCTAACTCCATGTTTCTACACCCAAGCGTCTGATGATAATAGTTTTGAGGTCATTCCTATATAATATCAAAATTAATTTCCAATTATATTCTGGGCATATGACCTTTATCTTACACTCCTTAGAGTACGGTAACCAATAAGAAACAATCTATTAATATTTCTGTTCAAGTGGGGTTTATTTCATTACATGGGACAGTTATAATACCGTAAAACCTGCCTAAAACGGAACGCAATAGTACCGGATTTATTTTTCCGTTTTCACAGGCTTCCGTTTTACAAAGGGTTGAGTTTCAATAAGACAAAATACACTACAAAGAATAGGATCACTATGAAATAATTTGAGTTATTCCTACTTTAAACAACACAATTAATTCTTTAGCTGGACGTTTGTTTTGATGTGTAATATCTTTCCACTCGGTATCTGGATATTTTTGTGGCACCCGGTAGCTGAACATTTTCGTGGGAGTGATTTTGGAAAAGGGACGGAAGTGGATGGGACGGTAACAATGAGCGTGCGCGGTGGCGGAGATTGGTACAACGACGTACTGTAATCCATGTGACTATGTGGAATGTAAATCGCATACAGTTTACCTCAAGGTTTGGAGGCCCCATTAAAGAAATTCCTACAATTAATCATCTTCAAGTTGTCGTTCTTTAGTGTGAACATATTCATTATATCATATTTTCTGAAAACAATTACGATTTATTAAATCTTCATACTTTTGCGGTATTTTTAGCCTATTTTCAATTTTGAAAAAATAGGCTTATGAGATCACCTTTTGTCCGTGTGTGTGTGCGTGTGCGTGTGTGTGTGTGTGTGTGAGAGAGGTGTGTGTCCCCCCCCCCCTAATAAAATCTAAACGGCTGGAGCGATTTCAATGAAACTCGGTAAGTTCATAGCACTATTCCCGGCGGCCTCGACCGTGCCCTTCACATTTTGTTACGTCTCACCAATCCAACATGGCGGCTGTGCGAAATATTTCACTAGCATTCAATTTCTCCGAAACTATTACCGATATCGCCTTGAAATTGTGTACGGTGATAAAGGGCACTACTAGAAGTTCACCTATGAGACTTTCAAAAACCTGGAGACTACAAAACCAACATGGCGGTCAAGCGAAATTGAGACTTTTAAATAGACATTTCTCACGATTTAACTATCCAAACCTAATGAAACGTGGTACAGCAAATGTTTATACACATTGTAATGCACTGGAGTCTAATTTAGTTCAATTGCTTACATAACCTCAAAATGGCGGCTGTGCGAAATATTTCACTGATATTCTATATCTCCGAAACTATTACAGATATCATCATGCAATTTTGTACGGTGATAAAGGGTACTGATACAAGTTTACCTATGTATATTTCATAAACCTGTAAAGTACAAATCGAACATGGAGACCAAGCGAATTAGAAATATTTTAATAGACTTTTCTCGTGATTTAACTCTCTGAGCGCAGTGAAATGTGGAACAGTAAATGATTTTGCAGATTGTAATGCACTGCCATCTAATTTAATTCAATTGTTTACATAACCTCAAGATGGCGGCTGTGCGAAATTTTAAAATTAAGTTTTTATTCTTGTGTCGTAATCATGCGATCGAAGTGAAAGTTTGAATAATGAAGCTAGGCAATAATTGTCCTTGAATGGTACATAACTCTATGGCCTATACATATAACAATCCTAAATGACGAGCTTCCGAAATACTTAGACGGTTCTCAATATCTATGAATCTTTTACAGCAACCAAACTGATTTTTTAATGTTCATAGAGACTATGAACATATGTTCACCTATAGGACTTTCAGTAACCTGGTGACCACAAATCCAACATGGCGGCGACGCGAAGTATAAATATTTAAATGGACGTTTCTCGCGAATTAACTATCCGAGTGCCGTGAAACGTTGCACGTTAAATGCTTATACAAATGTTGATCCACTGGCATGTAATTTATTTCAATTGTTTGCATAATCACAAGAAGGCTGGTGTGCGTACTTTTAAAATCTCGTTTTTATTTCTTGTGTTCTAATCATGCGATTGATGTTTGAATACCACACGTACACAATAATCTTAATGTAATAGTACAAAAATAAAAATCCATCCTGGCGACCATATGAAATATTTAGACGGTTCTCAATATCTACGAATCTGTTACAGCAATTAAACTGAAATTTTGTATGTTGATAGATACAATTAACATGAGCAAGATACATGAAAATGGGCTGTATAGTTCTTCACGGAACTACTTGTTATTTAATGTAAGCACTCGATACCTCGAGTGCTATCTCATCAACCAACACTCCAAACAACGTAGGAATTCAGTATATTAACACCGACTACTAACAATTTCGTTGGTCTAAACGTATCACTGGGAGAAACGCATTTAATATACCTACTGCACACCTAATTTTTAATCGCGCCTATACTTGGCAGTGCGCTATATCGGCAATAAGAGGCCATTTTCAACAACACCGCTGGCATGGGTTCACTAACTGGCCGGTATAAAGCGCAGCTCGCATCAAGTAAGCAGTGGATTGCTCCCGCATACAGTTGCAGGTATATGTCACTACTGCAGATGCATTGGAGAATCCTTTCATGCTTGCTGGCACAAGGTAGCACTATGAGTTCATTCTTTAAAAAATGCGAGTAAGTAATATGGAATTATTCGAATAACATGTCAGATGTTACACATCATATGCGACTACTGTAATGCTCGTATTTTTTTTCTCGTGCTCTTCTATAACTCTCCTGCAATGTAAGTGTCTTTATGTTTGGAAGTCATGCTACTGAATTACAGTACGTAAATAAATGCAGTGCACAGTAAAAAGAACGCCTTTAATAGTACATTATGCAACGAGCCTATAATGGCTATAATTAAGACACGAGTATTTTTATAAAACGAGCGTATGCGAGTTTTATAATTTCCATACGAGTGTCTTAATTACCATTATAGGCGAGTTGCATACGACTGTTTATGTTCGACGATAATTATAACTTTATTATATGTTTTAACATAAATATTCATAAATATCTGTTGAGAGTCAGCTACGGTACTTGAATTTTGTGATTGCAGAGCGAGCGTTGGGTGTTATATCTCTGTCTTTCAAGATCTTTGAACGACCGACGCATGCGCTCTGTGTGCTTGCAATGCCATATGCAGCTATATGTTTACATCAGCCGTCCCTCAGTAATATTGTCACCGGTGTCATTTGAAGACAATGCGCTGTGCAGAAATTAGCGTTGGTGATTTTAAGGTACAGTGCTATTGCTTGTCTCATATTCGCCAGTTTATTTACGCGAACATATGGGCGGTGCGTATTCCATGTCGGTAATTTATTATAGTTCGATGTTGTGTTTATGTCCGACATGTTGGATTTTGAGCGCATGCGCGAAGTTATCGTTACCTAATTGGTCAATGAGCGAGCTCTGATTGGCTGGAGAAACTGTATCATAATGGAAAACAGTGTTATAATGACCATCATTATGATAAAGTTTTCTGACACATAATAGTGAGGGTCGAACATAAATATTACTCCAGTCCACTGCTTTCTTCTACTCTCCCTTGTCAGGAGGAAACTGTGTGTATATCAAGAGGGTTGGAGGAAGTAACGGTATTGATGATAAGAAATGTAGCAAACCTGCTGCATCCTTGAGGAAAAATTAGGGGTAATGTTTTTTAGAACTTTGGTGCAAGTCCAGTCGCACTCAAAATTTAGTACATTGCTTTGTATTATGGATAAGATAATCCGTCTTATTCAGGTTATTTACGCCTACAGTTCTGAAATTTATTTCCGTTTCCACGTTACACAGTTTTACGGTTTCCAGTGTCATTTTACATAGGAAATACCTCCGTTCCGAATTTTGTTTTCCGTTTGTCCAGGTTTCCGGTTTAGCCAGGTTTTACTGTACATCAATGTGTGGTATTAGAGTGACCTCACAACTTATCCGGATGCGCTCAGCAGAGGCTACCACTCTTGGCTGTCGTCGCCGAGGCCCAACTTCGTTTCCCAGCTCGGCCAAGAAATGTAATTCTGGTCTGAAAACTGGAACGGGGTACACTCAGTCTCATGAGGGAAAATTCCCACTTCAGCCATCTTAGAAATGGTTTACTGTGGTTTCCCTGACTTCTACTCCAGGCGAATGCTGGGGTGGTTCCTAACTATAAAGCCACGGTGCCTCCATCCCAATCCTCATCTGAATTACTAAGGTTGCAGGATCGAACCCTGTTTCAGTCAGTTGGTATTTGAGGGTGCGCAAATGCGAGGGAGCCGTGTCAGTAGATTTGCTGGCACAATAAAGATCCCCTTCGGGGCAAATTCCGGCACCCAGGCGTCTCTAAAACTCGCAGTTGTTAAAAGGAAAGTAAAAACAATAACATCATTATTATGAATTACAAATTCACACACTAGTACAGCCATCACAATTACACAGGTTATCAGACAAATTCCAAGCAGCCAAGTTCACGGGGCTACATACCACGATGTTGCAAATCCCCTAAATGAATCAACAACTACATATTTCTCGAGTTTTAACAGTTGCACTTACTCGACAACAGGTTCAACAAACTGCATTCAACCTACTCCTGTCCGGCTCCGTGGCTAAATGGTTAGCGCACTAGGCTTTGGCTTGAAGTGTCCCGGGTTGGATTCCCGGCCGAGCCATTAGGGATTTTAATCCCCTGGGGTTAATTACCGTGGCTTGGGGACTGGGTGTATGTGCCGCCTTCATTATCACTTCGTCCTCGTTACGACGTGCAGGTCGCCCACGGGCGTCAACTAGAAAGACCTGCACTCGGCCTCTCCAGAGGTCACACGATCATGTCAGTGCCTTCCTCCTTTATCCAGGTTTGTGACTGGTGCTAGAACGGTCCAGCCATTACTAGTGGTGCAGTTTAAACAAAATGATGATGATGATGATAATTGTTGTTTTAAGGGGCCTAACATCTAGGTTATCGGCCCCTATTGATGTGGGTGATGGTGAAGATGATAATGAAATATAAACTCTAACTAAAACTAACTACTTACGTATACACTGGAAGAAGAAATGGAAAACAATAGGAGAATGCGGCAAATAAAGGACAGGAGGAAAAGAAATGCCCTCAACCCTAGAAGAATGCGGATTGAGGGACTTGTAAGTAAGGAGAGCCATAAAAGGCAGATAGGAAAGTGAAAGAGGAGAGGGTCCGCCCCAAAGTCAGTGGAAAAAGGAAAAAACGGACCCATCTCAGGAATCCCTCGGGGTCGCCAACTCCCCTGAGGGTGTAGCAATATCCAGGATGCACCAGAAGTGGTGGGGCTACACACACCCTGCCTCCTTGAGGGCCTTGACCAGAAGGCAGGAGATTACATGAAAAGAAAAAGAAGGCTGACCCCTCGCAGAAGGAGGGTATCAGAAAAGATGAGACAAGGGCCAATTAAGGTGGGAAAGGAAGAGACTCCCTAGGCCTCGGATACCCTAATACCGTCGGGGTCGGAAGAGAACAAGAGTTGACCAAGTGAGGTCGACAGGAAAGAAGACGGAGAGAAGCCCGGCACAAGTAAGTGGAAGCAATGCCGGACTCGGATGGGGCCCCGTGGTCGCCAACCCACGTCCCACAAGATGTGAGCCCCTGAGGGGTAACCAAAAAGAATGGGACTAGCTGAGTGCCCTGGTACGCTACTGATTGTAAACAGACGGTGACTTGAATACCAATGACCCGCTATGTCCTTCACGTGATGATGCTGGCCTACAAGCTTAACAAGGCTCCGCATCAGACGCTATTGACTCAATTAACACCTACTGATCACAGTGCAGCCAACTTAACCACCATGGAGGAACGAGGTGCAGGAGTTGTCCAGTGGGTGTCACGTGATCACATCAGGATCGTTTATCCTACGATACAATTTCTCGGTATGTAATTGAGCCACTTTTCGTTATCAATTGCGCAATAAATAACAAGGGGTGTCCATTTAAAGAGTAGCATACTGAGCTTCTATGCTCAAGATCGCGGGTTCAAACCCGGCCGGAGTCGTCGCATTTTTAAGAGCGTTAAAAACCGCTCATAACGCCTTCCTTCGGAGGGGAAGTAAAGCCGGCGGTCCCATGTCATAGATTTATGGCATGTTAAAGCACCTTCCACTAATTACACTTGTGTGAAGCAAAATTATAGGTTAAAATTTGACCAACGCTCTTAGGTGCCAACGTTCGTCGCCAGGAGACGACTGCGGTGGCATCTGGTAACCAAGTCCTGAACTAATAGTCGTTGACGGTGGTGTTTGGCGGCAAAAGTAGGAACTACTTGAAAATTCTATGTCTACAGTCCTTACTTGAATTAAAAACAGATACCACACACTAATACAGCCATCACAATTAACACCGGTTATGACAGACTCTGCACACATCCAAAGTACACGGAGCTACATGACCGCGTTGTCACAGCCCCTAAACTGAGGAACCAACCATCCATTTAAGGTCACATCATACTTGTTTACGCACTTGCCACGGTGGGTGAGTGGTTATCGTGTCGGTCTACCAACCCCAAACTTGCAGGTTCGCTCCTGGCCATGGTAAGTGATATTTTTTTTTAAGGCGACAAAAATCACGCCACGCATGTCATACGTTGTTGGCATGTTAAAGAACCCATTTAAATTCAGTAGGCCGTGTTCATATTGGCAAAATTAATCTCGGGATTTTCCGCCAACACAAAAGGAATTGAATGGTGTTGGAGAAAAGAGGAACAACTCTTCCATTTGCCAGGACAGACTAGACAAGAACTCCGCACAGCATTGAGGGTTGGGGATATCGCACTGAAAGGAATGCAAAATTCCGTAGCAATACAAAAGGAACTTAGTTTATTCATATTAAAAACATACAAAATCGTACAAACACAACACAACATTAACTGGACAGAAGCTTTCCTGATCTGGTGGGTCCCAGTAACTAAGTGACAGTTTCATCTCTGTAGATTTACGACTAGTAGATGGTTTATTTCTTAGGGACAACATTCAAAATTGTTGTACAGGTATGTGCGCCCCGATATCCATGGCAAGCTAAGCCGGCTGTGACTGGCGCAGATAGCGTGGCTGGTTCAACCGGTGATTGTCGCGCTCTGCTGACTCATACCGTTAGTTCACACGTGTTTTGTCATTCATATGGATGTGTATCTGCAAAGCTTAGACGTTAGTGTTGCACGTTTAGTGATTATTGTGATTACTGCGATTGTTGGTCATGCCTAGACACCAATTCACATTGCGCGAACGTGTGTATATCAATAATTTGTATATGAAAAGCAGAAAATCTTGTTCTGAAACGAGACGAAAATTTCGAACCAAGTTTCCAGAAAGACCTGTGCCTAATGCCAGTACAATTAGGAGGCTCGCTAAACGATTCAAGGAAACAGGCTCCGTAAATAATAAAAGAGTTGACAGACATTTTTTCATCAGAAGATGTCAGGTGTGTGTTACAAGAGAGGGAGGACATTTTCAGCATTGCCTATGAGCACTTTAAGTACACATTATTGAACATGTTTGGTAAAAGTGTAGAAGTGCGCGCCACCACCGGCTGAACCGGGTACGCGCACCCGCGATCTGCCCCAGTCACAGCCGGCTTAGCTTGTCGTGTTTATCGGGGTGCACATAGATAATGTCCCTGTACCTTGACTTTCCTGGTGATCACTTGTCTAACCTTACTAGAATCACAAGACACCGCCAGTTAAATGAGTTGTTCTTCCTGCCTTGAATCCAAGGTTAAAGCAGACTTCAAAAAGTACTGGAATACTTGTAAATATTTGCTCCTGGACTCCAGTAATATGGAACAGCAAATTAAATTGCCAACATGTAAATAACATGTTAATTCAGAATAGCTGTGAATAATATTCAAAGGTGAAATTCCAGTGATACTGATTGCCCCATGTTGAAATAATATGGAGCATTTTCATCATTTTTCGTTACTGTTAATATTGAGGCGTTTCGACAACGCAACGTTACCGTGAAGCAACGATGCACAACCTAACAACGGAAAGCTTCCATTTGGTCCTGGAAACACACTTCTACAGAAATGACTCTGCAAACTGATAAATGCAGTAAATACTCACAATTACAATGTAAGTGGTGCATAAATAAATAAATAACTAAATAAATAAATAAATAAATAAATGAATAAATGAGCAAAGGAATGAATGAATAAATGAATAAAGGAATAAAGGAATGAACGATTAAAGGAATGAAAGAATAAATGAATAAAGGAATGAATGAATAAAGGAATGAATGAATAAATAAATAAAGGAATGAATGAATGAATGAATGAATGAATGATTGAATAAAGGAATAAAGGAATGAATGAATAAATGAATAAAGTAATGAATGAATAAAGGAATAAATAAATGAATAAAGGAATGAATAAAGGAAGGAATGAATTAATTATTGAATAAATAAATAAATAAATGAATAAATGAATGAATGAATAAAGGAATGAATGAATGAATGAATGAATAAATAAATAAATAAATAAATAAATAAATAAATAAAGGAATGAACGAATAAATTAATAAAGGAATGAATGAATGAATGAATGAATAAATAAAGGAATGAACGAATAATTGAATAAATGAATAAAGGAATGAATGAATAAAGAAATGAATGAATAAATGAATAAAGGAATGAATGAGTGAATGAATAAATAAAGGAATGAATGAATAAAGGAATGAATGAATAAATGAATAAAAAGAATGAATAAAGGAATGAATGAATGCATAAATGAATAAAGGAATGAATAAAGGAATAAATGAATAAAGGAATAAATTAAGGAATGAATGAATGCATACATAAAGGAATGAATGAATAAAGGAATGAATGAATGAATAAATAAATAAATAAATAAATAAAGGAATGAACGAATAATTGAATAAATGAATAAAGGAATGAATGAATAAAGGAATGAATGAATAAATGAATAAATGAATGAATGAATAAATAAATAAATAAATAAATAAATAAATAAATAAAGGAATTAACGAATAAATGAATAAAGGAATGAATGAATAAATAAATAAATAAGCAAAGGAATGAACGAATAATTGAATAAATGAATAAAGGAATGAATGAATAAATGAATAAAGGAATGAATGAATGAATGAATGAATAAATAAAGGAATGAATGAATAAAGGAATGAATGAATAAATGAATAAAAGAATGAATAAATGAATAAAGGAATGAATGAATGCATAAATGAATAAAGGAATGAATAAATGAATAAAGGAATAAATGAATGAAAATGAAAATCCACAGCCTGCTTCCAGTCTCCGACCGGGTCAGGAATGGAATGAATGAAGCCCCCATCTAGCGGCGAGGATATGAACTGTGCCGGCTGCCGAGGCCTGATGCACTAAAGGAATAAATGAATAAAGGAATGATGAATGCATACATAAATGAATGAATGAATAAAGGAATGAATGAATAAAAATGTGAATTGTTAATGAAAAATACGATCTTATATCTGTATGTAAGTATTGATCGTTGAAGCCATTATTTATCATCTAGTGATGTTGGTATCGGCCTGGTTTGTGCACTTCCACGCGTCGCCTGGCGAGTTAGCCCACTGCGTGTGACGTCACCAAGTGTAGTGTACTAGCCTTGCGATTGCTGGTGCAGCTGCGCCTTGCCGGACAAGCATGCGCATTGTAAGAGGCAGGTCAGGATTTTGGGGCAATACTGAATCAGCCGAAAATGGCGCAGGCTCCAAGATGACCATGGGAAACGTAACTTACATTTCCGCCATTATTTTATGAATGAAGATAGATTGAACCCGGGGTCCTTAGGTTACTGAGCTAGCTCGATACCACAGGTACACTTAACCTACAAAATTGCGAGGTTACAGTTGCCCACCTTAAGCCGTGTGGCTATGTCCAATTATTTCAGTTAGATAATTAATACTGATTGAAATGCGTTCATTCTGCGCCTGGTACGTTTTTATCATTTCAAATGATCTTGTCGACTTCATCGTTATGCTTTGGTCTACCGTTATGCGTTACGGTTACGGCGTGTATGACGTCATCATGTTGTTCAGTGCATATGCACCGAGTCTGAGTTTACTCCTGGGCTGTGGCGTTATGCGATACGGAGACGGTGAGCGTATGACTCATCATGTTGTTCAGTGCATATGCACCGAGTCTGAGTTTACTCCTGGACTATGGCGTTATGCGATACGGAGACGGTGAGCGTATGACTCATCATGTTGTTCAGTGCATATGCACCGAGTCTGAGTTTACTCCTGGGCTGTGGCGTTATGCGATACGGAGACGGTGAGCGTATGACTCATCATGTTGTTCAGTGCATATGCACCGAGTCTGAGTTTACTCCTGGACTATGGCGTTATGCGATACGGAGACGGTGAGCGTATGACTCATCATGTTGTTCAGTGCATATGCACCGAGTCTGAGTTTACTCCTGGGCTGTGGCGTTATGCGATACGGAGACGGTGAGCGTATGACTCATCATGTTGTTCAGTGCATATGCACCGAGTCTGAGTTTACTCCTGGACTATGGCGTTATGCGATACGGAGACGGTGAGCGTATGACTCATCATCTTGTTCAGTGCATATGCACCGAGTCTGAGTTTACTCCTGGGCTGTGGCGTTATGCGATACGGAGACGGTGAGCGTATGACTCATCATGTTGTTCAGTGCATATGCACCGAGTCTGAGTTTACTCCTGGACTATGGCGTTATGCGATACGGAGACGGTGAGCGTATGACTCATCATGTTGTTCAGTGCATATGCACCGAGTCTGAGTTTACTCCTGGGCTGTGGCGTTATGCGATACGGAGACGGTGAGCGTATGACTCATCATGTTGTTCAGTGCATATGCACCGAGTCTGAGTTTACTCCTGGACTATGGCGTTATGCGATACGGAGACGGTGAGCGTATGACTCATCATGTTGTTCAGTGCATATGCACCGAGTCTGAGTTTACTCATGGGCTATGGTGTTATGCGATACGGAGACGGACAGCGTATGACTCATCATGTTGTTCAGTGCATATACACCGAGTCTGAGTTTACTCCTGGGCTGTGGCGTTATGCGATACGGAGACGGTGAGCGTATGACTCATCATGTTGTTCAGTGCATATGCACCGAGTCTGAGTTTACTCCTGGACTATGGCGTTATGCGATACGGAGACGGTGAGCGTATGACTCATCATGTTGTTCAGTGCATATGCACCGAGTCTGAGTTTACTCATGGGCTATGGTGTTATGCGATACGGAGACGGTGAGCGTATGACTCATCATGTTGTTCAGTGCATATGCACCGAGTCTGAGTATACTCCTGGGCTGTGGCGTTATGCGATACGGAGACGGTGAGCGTATGACTCTTCATGTTGTTCAGTGCATATGCACCGAGTCTGAGTTTACTCCTGGACTATGGCGTTATGCGATACGGAGACGGTGAGCGTATGACTCATCATCTTGTTCAGTGCATATGCACCGAGTCTGAGTTTACTCCTGGGCTATCGCGTTATGCGATACGGAGACGGAGGGCGTATGACTCATCATGTTGTTCAGTGCATATGCACCGAGTCTGAGTTTACTCCTGGGCTGTGGCGTTATGCGATACGGAGACGGTGAGCGTATGACTCATCATCTTGTTCAGTGCATATGCACCTAGTCTGAGTTTACTCCTGGGCTATGGCGTTATGCGATACGGAGACGGTGAGCGTATGACTCATCATGTTGTTCAGTGCATATGCACCGAGTCTGAGTTTACTCCTGGGCTATCGCGTTATGCGATACGGAGACGGAGGGCGTATGACTCATCATGTTGTTCAGTGCATATGCACCGAGTCTGAGTATACTCCTGGGCTGTGGCGTTATGCGATACGGAGACGGTGAGCGTATGACTCATCATGTTGTTCAGTGCATATGCACCGAGTCTGAGTTTACTCCTGGGCTATGGCGTTATGCGATACGGAGACGGAGAGCGCGTGACGTCATGCAGCAGAGTTCACCTCCCGCTCTTCGTTCCCCGCGCGGGAAGCCTAAGTTAATGGGTAATGGAGTCTGTTGAAAGAGTCCTGTGGCTTCGAGCGAAGCGAGAAGCCCCCCTGCCTTTCTAACATGTATAGCATTTGTAGCATGCGTCATTTGAAATGATATAAAGCCTAGTCTTTCTGACTGACTGTATCTTTTTTAACTTTACTTAAAGCAAGTTTCATGACTGTTTTGCGTTAATAATGCGAACCTACAGCAAATCTTGACCTCCTTCATGTTTGATTCCTCGGGATCCCGGAGTGTCTCGTGTCTGTTTTTCTTTGCTGCTCTAGGAATCCCGAGCGATGCCGAAACATTCCGACTGTGCACGAAAAATGCACAAGAGTTTGTGCTCCAGAGACTTTGAAAGTCTTGTGTAATCTAGTAGGCAGTGGTCATGTGCATGACACGGGACTGAAGTATTCCATTTCTTTGGTAATAATATAGGCCTCCAGTTGTTCCTCGGCTGAACTAAGGGAAGAATTCATCATCGGTAAAGACGTTGCCTCTCCCGTGTATTTTACATCATGAATTATTGGGAATTACCAACCTAGTGTACAGTAGGTCTGTCTGGCCAGATTATTTCTGTATTTACCTGATGTTAGTTTTGTTTATACAACATTTTAGTCTCTTCCACGTTTCTTGGCATTTTTGTGAACGACTATACCGTAGAGGGGCCTAAGGGGCTGTATTGTAATTGGTTGCTCTTTGCTAAAAAAAAGTTTTTCTGCTTTTAGTTATTTGTGCATTCGACGTAATCTTTGTGGTACTTCTTCCGTAGTGTTGCTCTTAGATAAATGTGACATTTTCATAATTTCCATACCTTATTTCATATTTTGAGAGTCATTGCCAATTGAAACTACTGCCCATTATCACTTCTGCACTAGAAATATGTGACTTAAGTCGTTATTTCTTGTTCACTCAACGACGGCAATTGCCATTCTGTTGGTAACTATGTAACGTGTACTTCCGTCAATTGCCATTGCTTGTCGTTGCTCAACTGCTACCAAAAGAGGAGCATTACTGTCACACAACACTTCGACGTGGGCTGTACTGTTCTGCACGGTGGTGTCGTGACATGCTCAAGTCTGGAATTCCGATACATCAGACCGCTGCGGTGGTGACAAATGTGAAGCGAGAGGGCGAGAAATGCTGAACACGACATTACGACAACGTGTACCGGTCAGGTCAGGCACTGGAAGTAAATTGATCTTTGCTGGGTGACGGCACAGAATTGCAACAATGATGCTGCTTGGTGCTACCAGCGCTAATATCCTGAACTATGTTGAATGGAGAATGTAGTACCTCGATATAACGACATTATATCGAAAGTAAGGTCATCTTTTATGGGGACATTCTTTTGTTATGTCATAACTCTCCACTCCCCAGCGTCATTTCGCTGTCGCAATGTACCTCTGTAATAATAGACTAATAAGAGTAATTCAGATTGATGAGAATACTGGGATTCTTCAGGGAGAGGTAATTATTTCTGGAAGTGAGGAAGGAAGGTGGAGTTTACAGAAGAAGACGTATTGGACAGAGATCGATTTACACAACGAGCGTAGGAGTTGACAGGTTTCCAGGTAACAGGGCAAGAGCTGCTGGTAAGTAAGGAAAGGAAGATCCACACGAAGGAGAGGAGAGATTGGCGGAGAATGAAGACTGTAATAGATAGCCAGAACGAAGAGGGGGAAAGAATGCTATGAAAGCAATGGTGTATGAAGAAAGAAGACTGCACATCTTCCACACAAGACCTTGACCTTGCAATGATGATAGAGAAAGCAGATGGCCTTCCTTGAGAATCAACAGACTCCTCGGAAATGTCTGTACGACATGTAGGCGTCAATCCCGTGCAGAATTCCCAGGGCCAGGCCAAACATCTGAAATAAAACACAACACTGTTATCAACTCTCCACTTGTTTGAGTCATCCTGTGATTCTCGTAAATAAACACTTGGGAAATAATTAAAGTTAAACAAAACGAACATACTAAAAACGTTAATATTCAACTGACAAAGTAAAATTTTAAGATAGTTAGATAAAGCTTAAATTAAAACAATACCGATTAAAATTGAAAGTCAATACGCAAAAGGTATGCAATAAACAAAATTCAAAAAAGAAAGTCAATATAAAACTGAAGGAAACTTTGGTTGGTTGGTTCCTCAGTTTAGGGGCTGTGACAACGCGGCCATGTAGCCCCGTATACTTTGGGTGTGTGTAGAATCTGTCTGATAACCGGTGTTAATTTTCATGGCTGTATTAGTGTGTGTTATCTGTTTTTAATTCAAGTAGAGACTGGAGACGATCAATTTCAAGTAGTTCCTACATTCGCTACCAAATACTATCGTCCACAACACCTAGCTGTGAACTTGGCTACTACTAGATGCCATCGCAACAACACCTGGTAACGAAAGTTGGAACTTAAGAGCATCAATCAAACCTAACCTACATTTATTTATTTATTTATTTATTTATTTATTTATTTATTTATTTATTTATCGTATGGCTTTTAGTGCCGGGAGTGTCCGAGGACATGTTCGGCTCGCCTGAGTCTGTAGCTGCTTCCAGCGGACACCTTAAGGGTGAGCTACAAGTTCCGTTCAATTTCAAGTAGTTCCAACTTTCGCCACCAGATATCAATGATACCTAGTGGTGAACGTTGGAACTTTGATAGAGCGTTCTGACGAAATCTAACTTAACAAATTTTGCTTTACACAAGTTTAGTCTGCGAAAGGATCTTTTACATGCCATAAATCTATGACATGGGACCGCCGGCTTTATTTCCCCTCCGAAGGAAGGCATACTGAAGGATATTTAACGCTCTTAAAAAATCCGACGACTTCGGCCGCGATTGAACCCGCTATCTTGGGCACAGCAGTTCAGCATGCTACCGACTACGCCACCGAAGCCTACAAATTTTGCCTCACAACGATTAGTTAGTGAGTGGAAGGTTCTTTTACATGCCATAAATCTATGGCATTGGCCCGCCGGCTTTACTTCCCCTCCGAAGGAAGGCATACTGAGGAATTTTTGAAGGAAACTTCACAAAACACAAAGAACAGGCAGTTACAGCAAAAAAAAAGATCTTGTCATTCGTTTAAGCAACAATCACTGCATTCAGTTACAGAAGCTGACAATGAGCTCCAAGACAACTATTGCTATCTTTGAGTTGGCCTCACGAATTATATTGGGAATGAACCGCACGAGAATTGGATGGAAGATTCTCAATAGGTTGAGGTCAGGAGTAGGAAGAGGACAGTGGCCAAATGAGGAGCTTGGTATCGAAGTTGGACAACTCCTATTTTGCTTTTTTACATGAGAGGTGAAACACTTATTTAATCGTATGGTGAGTACAACGAGGAATTCATAAGTCCAGGTCTAAGTTCTTCAACCACAGAGCAGCACTTTCTGATAGATGAAAGAGGTCGCTGGGGCTTCCGGAGTGGGCATGAAGAGGGCAACGCAGGATGACATGGTCCGTGGTCTGCTCCTCTTCACGGCATTCACATATTGGAGAATCAATCCAGCCCCACTTATGGCGCAAGAAATTACAGCGCCCATGCCCAGTTCTCAGTCTGTTGAGGCGACACCATAGGTTTCTTGGGAGGTCAAATCCATTCATTTTCCGAGTTGGATTTATCTCATGGGCATTAGTACCAGATGTTGAATTTGACCACTCTTCCTGCCAGCTCCGGTTTAGGTTGAAATTGTCCCTCAAGAGTCGGCCGGCCAATACACTTGCTGGTCTCCTCGATCGAAGTCGTTGTGGCGATGGGTAACGAAATTCCTGGTAAACTGGTAAAAAGGGAGATGACCGGATCTTCTTTGCTTCTCTCAGCAGAGCTTCCTTTCTCCTCAGGTGGGGTGGTGGGATATGGCTAAGAACGGGTAACCAGTGGCGAGGTGTAGACTTGACAGTACCAGTTATGCAGCGCATGGTTTCATTCAACTTAATATCTACTTTATGCACACGTGCACCTTCCAGCCATACAGGGGCACAGTATTCCGCTGCAGAGTAGACAAGACTAATGCCCGTTAATCGTAAGCAGTCAGCAGAGGCTCCCCATGAACTACCACAAAGCTTGTGTAGGATGTTATTCCTTGTAGTGATTTTGTGAGAGAGTTTGGAGAGATGTTCTTTGTAACTTAAAGTTCTGTCCAGGGTGACTCCTAGATATTTCGGGAAAGGGTTGTACTTTAGTTTATCACCAAGGAATAAAACAGATGGCTCGTAGTTTGCGAGTCGGTTGCTAAGATGGAAACATGAAACCTCAGTCTTAGAAGCGCTTGGGATCAATCGCCAAGACTTGAAGAATGTAGCCATTTTGTCCAAGTCTGCTGAAAGAATGCCTTCTCCATCCTCAAAATTTCTGCTTTGAGCTACCAGTGAAATGTCATCTGCATAGATAAACTTAGTAGCTGAGGTTGATGGCAAGTCATGGATGAAGAGGTTGAAGAGAACTGGGACCAATTCTGATCCCTGTGGCAAACCGTTATTTAATTTTCTTTTACGACTTTTAGAATCACCTAGGAATACTACAAACTCTCTCACACAGAGCATGTTGGAAATTAGGTTTGCAATTTCCAAGCAGGGAATTACTTCCAGCAATTTAAGAATTAGTCCATGTCGCCATGTCATATGCACTTGTCAGGTCAATAAAGACAGCTGTTGATTTTAACTTCTTTTGGAAGCCTGCCTCGATGGGAGTGGTAAGAGCCAAAACTTGATCAGTACAGCTACGATTTCTTCTGAAACCAGCTTGTGCTGGAGGGATCACATCTTCAATGAGTGGTGCAATCCTAGTGAGGAGGACTCGTTCCAAGAGTTTATAAATGCAACTAAGAAGTGCTATTGGACGGTAGTTTTCAGGTCTCTGCTCCAACTTTCCAGGTTTCAGAATGGCTATCACTTTTGATTGTTTAAACTGCTTTGGCAGTTTGTTAGTCTGAAGGATGTAAGAAAAAAGAGACATTGGACCTTCAGTCCGTATTTTACAACTAAATATTGAAGGCATAAGTCGTGCCAAGTGTGAATATCTCGGAAAACAGCTAAGCAACTTCGATATTGATATCGTCAACATTCAGGAGACGCACACCACAGACGAACAGGACTTTGATAGAAGAGGACGAATTTTGGGCTATACCCTTGTCGATGCTATCCACCAACAACAGTACCGACAGTAGTGGCTACGCTGGCTAAAGCGCGGCGTTAGGTCATGGGGCCAAGCTCTCTGCTGACTCGGTAGACGCGTGGGTTCGAGCCCCACCGTCGGCTGTCCTTGAAATGGTTTTCCGTGGTTTCCCATTTTCAACACCAGGCAAATGCTGGGACAGTACCTTCTGACAAGCCACGGCCGCTTCCTTCCACATCCTCGTCCACTTTCATCCATTCATCTCATCTCTCATCCCGACGCGCAGGTCGCCCACGGGCGTCGACTAGAAAGACCTGCACTCGGCCTCTCAGGTGGCTACACGAAAAAAAACCATCAACAGTATGGGATTGCCACCTATGCCAAATCCAGTCTTACAGGAGTTCAAGTTGTTGAGTCAAGTGTCAAGGATCTCATCTTCTCTATAGTTATACAGGTTAATAACCTAACAGTTATTAACGTGTATAAACCTCCTAGCATTTTGCCAACTTTCAGCCATCCCTGCATTTACACTGGAGATTTTAACAGCCATCATACTAACTGGCGATATGACTCTGTTGATGACCATGGTGAGGCATTATCTGAGTGGGTTGAAATATCCGATCTGCACCTTGTTTTTGATGCGAAAGACAAGGGCACTTTCCATTCTGCTCGCTGGAGAAGAGACTACAACCCTGACCTAACATTTGTGTCCAAGGATTGCTTTGATCAGCCTCTCAGTATCACACGTACAATATTGTCGAGTTTCCCAAACAGCCAGCATCGACCAGTTCTGTTGGAGGCAGGTATGAAGATACCCCTGGTGACCTCAGTACCTGTACCCAGATGGAATTTTAATCGTGCAAACTGGGATAAATTCTCTAAAGATCTTGACCAGAAGCTGTCTGTTATAAATCTAGATCCAACTACCAGCAACTATGATGAATTCGTCAGCTTGGTCATTTCAACTGCCAAATCAAATGTTCCGAGAGGTTTCAGAAAATATTATGTGCCTGGTTGGAATCCATAAAGTGAGGCTCTGTATGAAGAATATCAAACAACAGGTAGTCATGAAGTAGGTTCTCAGCTTCTGCAGTCATTAGACAAGAATAGGAGAGAAAAGTGGGGAGCAACAGTGAAAGACATGGACTTTACAAAATCGAGCAGGAAAGCTTGGAGAGTCTTGAATCGACTTACTGGAAAACATTATTCTAAAAAGCAGCGCAAAAACTTGAGTCCAGATGCCATAGCAAATAGAATGGTTGAAGTCACCCGAACCAAGAGAGATAAATGCCATACGAAGAATGTGAAGCGTAAGCTCACTGAGCTCAAACATGGATCACAGAAGAATGAGGATCTGTCCAGGCCATTTTCTATTCAGGAAGTTGAAGCTGCTATCAAAATGCTGAAGACCGGTAAGGCTGCTGGCCCAGATAATATCTACAACGAATTCCTTCGATATATGGGTCCATATAGTATAAAGTGAGGTGAAACACTAAATCCACAAGATGGTTTTCAGTATCATGGCGATATTTCTATTTCATTCTTATAGGCCACATAACATTTTTCATACTCATTATTAACAAGAAGTTCCGTGACGAACTAAAGAGCCAACTTTTCTCGAAATGTAAGATTTGTCCCAATGATTAATCTATATGGACCTAATTAGAATAATGACGAAATTAAGTTGGTAATAACGAAATTTCTTATTAGTTCGAAATATAACTGGCATAATGTAGCCTAATAGAGCACTACAGTTGGCAGCCCTGGTGACTGAATATATTCTTAGCTCCATCTCTTAAGGTACAGAATACAAAATTTGGTTGAAGTCCAATGGATAGCATGAATGTTACATGCAGTTAAACATTGGATCTAACAGCAACCGTAAAATTATGTTGGCAACAATGTCATGCATGTATTGGTCAGAAATAATCTGAACTATTATGATCTATTGTTGAGCCAATTTTGGATCAAATCCATTTATTTGTATAGAAGTTACATGTATTTTAAAATTGGACTAATCAGCAGGCTTAGAATCATGTTGGTAGTACTGAGGTCCATTAGTTACTCCAAATTAATCTAGAATGTCGGGTACTATACGTGTGCAAAGTTTAGTGCTGTTGGCTTGAATACTTTCTGATATACTGATATTAGGGTAAAAAAATAGAGACAGCATTTATTAACAGTTGGCAGCCCTGGTTGTTCTTAAGAATACGCATAGTCATATTTGTTATAGTACACATAGCACATACGAAATTTGGTTGAAATCCAATTGATAGTGTAGAAGTTACATGTATTTACAATTGGTCCTATCAGCAGGCTTAGAATCATGTTGGTAGTACTGAGGTCCATTAGTTACTCCAAATTAATCTAGAATGTCGGGTACTATACGTGTGCATAGTTTAAAGCTGTCGTCTTGCATACTTTCTGATATATGGGTATTTGGATAAAATAAATTTAGATAATTTATTAACAGTTGGCAGCCCTGGTGGCTCTTAAGAATTCGCTCAGTCATATCTGTTTATGTACACATAGCACATACGAAATTTGGTTGAAATCCAATTGATAGTGTAGAAGTTATATGCATTTAAAAATTGGACCTATTAGCAGGCTTATAATCATTTTGGCAACACTGCCATGAATGGCCTCCTGGAAATTAAACTGCAATATTATTATCTATACGTGTGCCAATTTTAAAATAACTCCCATTTATACCTTCCAAGATATCCAACATTGAGCTCAAATTTCAATTGCGATTTTTCAGCAGTTGGTAGCACTGACATCATTTTCAAATATGGCCGTGAGATATTCATGTATAGATCTTTACTCCTACCAAATTTTGTTTCGATTGCTGCAACCGTTTAGGAGTTGATAGGGACACACACACACACAGCCAGCCAGACAGACAGAAGGACAGACAGACAGACAGACAGACAGACACACATTTGCCCGATCTCATAAGTCTACTTTTTCCTCATTTTTGCAAAATGTGAAAAGTAGGCTAAAAATAAATGAATATTTAAGCTGTAATTATAATTTAAATAGTGGAGTTGGCCATGTATGAAACCAAGTCAAGGAGTTGTCTGTTTTTTGAAGCCAAAGGGAGCCATTTTGAAATTGAATCTGTTCTCTTTTGAAACCAAATAATTATGAAATCGAGATCAATGAATATATTTTCTTCATCTGCACTTCTGATATAACTGAGGGTGTTTTAAAATAATGTATATAATTATGTCTAATGTTTTAAAACAGAATCATATAGGCCTAAAATCGGTCTTATACTGTAGTTAAAATGACACGAACAAATTGTACTGACACGCCTTTTGACAAATCTGATATCCTTGTGTATTTCTTACACCATAGAAAGAACTAGTTCATCAAAATCTGCACTCTCCAACTTATCACACTCACAATGTCCACTGTTTAGAATATTAGCAGCGTCGTTACAGGTTAAACATTGAGCCATGATGGATTTGCTGTGCATGTTGGGAGCAGATTGTATGAATGCAAGCTTCTCATTGGCTACTGAAGGCGTTGTCATTTTTTAGCATACTTTTCCCAGTTTGCAACAAGAAATCCGTGACGAACTAAAGAGCCTACTTTTCTTAAAATTTAAGATTCATGCCAATGATTAATCTATATGGATCTATCCAGAATAATGACAAAATTAAGTTGGTAATATCGAAATTTCTAATTAGTTCGAAATATTGTTTACCTGGCATAATGTAGCCTAATAGAGAACTACAGTTGGCAGCCCTGGTGACTAAATATATTCTTAGTTCCATCTCTTAAGGTACACACTACACAATTTGGTTGAAGTCCAATGGATAGCATGGACGTTACATGCAGTTAAACATTGGATCTAACAGCGCGCGTAAAATCATGTTGGCAACAATGACATACATGTATTGGTCAGAAATAATCTGAAATAATATGATCTATTGTTGTGTCAATTTTGAATGAAATCCATTAGTTAGTATAGAAGTTACATGCATTTTAAAATTGGACCCATCAGCAGACTTAGAATCATGTTAGCAACACTGGCGTAGGCCTATATTAGATACACCAAATTAATCTAGAATGCCAGGTACTATACGTGTGCAAAGTTTGGAGCTATTGGCTTGCATACTTTCTGATATATTGATATTAGGGTAACAAAAATAGAGACAGCATTAATTAACAGTTGGCAGCCCTGGTTACTCTTAAGAATCGACATAGTTCTATCTGTTATGGTACACATAGCACATACGAAATTTGGTTGAAATCCAAATATTAGTATAGAAGTTACTTGTGTTTAAAGTTGGACCTCTCAGCAGGCTTAGAATCATGTTGGTACCACTGACGTATATAACTTACTCCAAATTAATATAGAGTGACAGGTACAATATGTGTGCATAGTTTAAAGCTGTCGGCTTGCATACTTTCTGATATATGGGTATTTGGATAAAAAATATTGAGAGCATTTATTAACAGCTGGCAGCCTTGGTGGCTCTTAAGAATACGCTCAGTCATATCTGCTTATGTACACATAGCACATACGAAATTTGGTTGAAATCCAATTGATAGTGTAGAAGTTATATGCATTTCAAATTTGAACTTATCAGCAGGCTTATAATTATTTTGGCAACACTGCCATGTATGGCCTCCTGGAAATTAAACTGCAATATTATTATCTATACGTGTGCCAATTTTGAAATAGCTCCCATTCATACCTTCCATGATATCCAACAAGGAGCTCAAATTTCAATTGCGATTTTTCAGCAGTTGGTAGCACCGATATCATTTTCAAATATGGCCGTGAGATATTCAGGTATAGATCTTTACTCCTACCAATTTTTGTTTCGATTGTTGCAGCCGTTTAGGAGTTGATAGGGGGGGGGGGGGACACACACGCAGCCAGACAGACAGACAGACAGAAGGACAGACAGACAGACAGACAGACACACATTTGCCCGATCTCATAAGTCTACTTTTTCCTCATTTTTGCAAAATGTGAAAAGTAGGCTAAAAATTAGGAAAAAGTAGGCTTATGAGATCGATCCGGTAAAATGTGTGTCTGTCTGTCCTTCTGTCTGTCTGGCTGTGTGTGTGTGTGTGTGTGTGTGTGTGTGTGTGTGTGTGTGTGTGTGTGTGTGTGTGTGTGTCCTATCAACTCTTAAACGGCTGCAGAAATCGAAACCAAATTTAGTATGAGTAAAGATGTATACCGGAATATCTCACGTCCATATTTGAAAATGATGTCAGTGCTACCAACTGCTGAAAAAACGCACTAGAAATTTGAGCTCCATGTTTGATATCATGGAAGGTATGCATGGGAGCTATTCCAAAATTGGCACACATGTAGATAACACTATTTCAGTTTAATTTCCAGGAGGCCATACATGACAGTGTTGCCAAAATAATTTTAAGCCTTCTGATAGGTGCAATTTTTAAATGCCTATAACTTTTACACTATGAATTGGATTTCAACCAAGTTTTGTATGTAATATGTGTACATAAACAGATATGACTGAGCGTATTGTTAAGAGCCACCAGTGCTGCCAACTGTTGATAATTGCTCTCTCTATTCTTTTATCCAAATACCAATATATCACAAAGTATGCAAGCCGACAGCTTTAAACTATGCACACGTATAGTACCTGACATTTTAGATTAATTTTCGAGTAACTTATATACTTCATTTCTACCAACATGATTCTAAGCCTGCTGATAGGGCCAATTTTTAAATACATGTAACTTTTATACTATCAGTTGGATTTCAACCAAATTTCGTATGTGCTATGTGTAACATAACAGATATGACTATAAGTATTCTTAAGAGCAATCAGGGCTGCCAACTGTTAATAAATGCTGTCTATATTATTTTAACATAATATCAATATATCAGGAAGTATGCAAGCCAACAGCCCTATACTTTACACACGTATAGCACCTGCCATTCTAGATTAATTTGGAGTAATTAATATAAGCCATTGCTGCCAACATGATTCTATGCCTGCTGATAGGTCCAATTTTAAAATACATGTAACTTCTATACTAACAAATGGATTTCGTCCAAAATATGCACAAGATATCATAATATTTCAGATTAGACTATTTCTGACTAGCACACGCATGATATTGTTGCCAACATGCTCTTACGCGTGCTGATAGATCCAATGTCTAACAGCATGTAACGTCCATTGGACTTCAACCATTTTTTTAATTCTCTACCTTAAAGATGGAACTAAGAATATATTCAGTCACCAGGGCTGCCAACTGTAATGCTCTATTAGGCTACATTATACCTGGTATATTTCAAACTAATTACACATTTCGATATTACCAACTTAATTTCGTCATTTTTCTAGATAGGTTCATATACTGTAGAATAATCATTGGCATGGAAAGTAGGCTCTTTAGTTTGTCACGGAACTTCTTGTTTTGAAACGAAATTACGGTGGAATTGTCCATGTTTTGATTTAGAACTGAGCAAATACATGCTATTACCCTAAGTTCTGTCTTATTTTGAAGCAGAACAGTTGCCGATTCGCATTCAGCATATAAAGATACATAAGAGTGAACCAAAATCTCAAAACTGACAAGAATGGAGTAGTCCAACTTTGTCCCTGACACGAGAATGAGTCAGCTAGGAATATCAAGAAAGTTTAATCAAGGGATGATGAATAAAACGTTACCAGTAACTTACCGGCTACTTTTTGCGGTTACGAGGATATAACGCCGTTACGAAGAGTAACAAAATAACAAAAATGCTCGTAATTGTTAGCCTATTTTCATTTTAAGATCAAATATGCTTATGAGATCACCTTTTATCCGTGTGTGTGTGTGTGTGTGTGTGTGTGATTGCGTATGTGTGAGTGTATCCTCCTAATAACTTCTAAATGTCTAGACCGATTTTAATGTAACTCGGTAAGGTCATAGTACTATTTCAACCGACCCCGACCGAGCTTTTCATATTTTATTATGTCTCACCAATCCAATATGGCGGCTGTGCGAAATACTTCACCGGCATTCTATATCTCCGAAACGATTACCCATATCACCCTGAAAATTGTACGGTGAGAAAGGGCACTACTATGAGACTTTCAAAAACCTGTTAACTTCAAAACGAACATGGTGGCCAAGCGAAGTTGAAACTTTTAAATAGACCTTCCTCGAGATTTAACCATCCAAACGCAATGAAACTTGGTGCAGCAAATGTTTATACACAATGTAATGCACTGGCAACTAATTTAGTTCAATTGATTATATTTGATGATTATCCTGGATGCAAGATACTGGCGGAGATGAACGAACACCTCGTGGTATAGTGATTAGCGTTCTTGGCTGTCACCCCGAAGATCCGCGTTCGATTCCCAGCTCTGGCAAGAAATGTAATTCTGGTCTGAGGACCGGAACGAGGTACACTCAGCCTAGTGAAGCAAAACTGACAAGAGGAGGGTTCGATTCCCACCGCAGCATCCTGGATGTACCGGGTAAGTTAGCCGTGGTCGTTACGGCATGACTGCTGGCAGTCGCTCACATCCGGGAGGCGAGGAGGTTCGAATCCCCCCGCCGGCAATCTTGAAGATGGTCTTCTGTGGTTTCCCATCTCCCTTCCAGGCAAATGCCGGGGTTGGTTCCTAACTATAGGCTACAGCCGCTACCTTCCCACTCCTCGTCCTTACATTCAAAACTCTCCTCCCCAGACAACACTCCACATGCAACTGTACTTGTAGCTCACCCCATGGGTGTCCGCCTAGAAGCAGCTACAAACTGGCGAGCCGAACATGTCCTCGGACACTCCCGGCATTAAAAGCCATACGCTAAAAAAATCCTGGAAGTAGTCTTCCCGCTCTTACTCCTAACTTAAGACCACGGCCGCCTCCTTCCCAATCCCCACCTCAATTACATAGTGACTAAAGGGTCATGGGGTCAGGATATCACCGTCTGTTCCAGGAACATGCTGGGATGGTACCTTCTAACAGGTCAACTCCTCCAGTAATAATAATATCGTACGGCCTCGGGTGCAAGCTTTGTTATTTGTCACCCAGAGGGCAGCTTGTATGTCGAATATCGTCGTTCCTTGGAACGCTATGAAAGTCAAGGGGGTTAGATATCTAAGCTCCTTGACATTATAGCGCTTTCTAGTAGAGAAATGAGGAACTTTGTTTTGGCGGAAAATCCCGAGATTAATTTTGCCATTATGAACACGATCTACTGAATTCAAATGGGTTCTTTAACATGCGTATCGTGATTTCTGTCGCCTTTCACTTACCACGGCCAGGAGCGAACCTGCAAGCTTGGGGTTGGCAGTCCGACACGATAACCACTCGTCCACCGTGCCAAGGTAACTCATCCAATGAGGTTGGCGACTGTAAAACATCCATTACATAGAAAATTCATGTCCCAATCCATTGAAATTAGAAATACAGAGTTTAATCATCTTCCTCACCAGCTCCGAGTACT
This sequence comes from Meconema thalassinum, assembly GCA_946902985.2. Lineage (NCBI taxonomy): Eukaryota > Metazoa > Arthropoda > Insecta > Orthoptera > Tettigoniidae > Meconema > Meconema thalassinum. Next base: position 154,517,961 of record OX336397.1, read on the forward strand.
TAGGTGCACTTGTCTAATAACCCGTGTTTCTGTGGTGACTATAGCGTGCCTCGAGACATGAAATAAAGTTATATCCCAGCATTTGCCTGGGTATACTCACATATGCTGACGTCATGGCAGGATACGCCTGGTAGAATGGAGTGATCTTGTAGACGGGCAGCAAGTACTCGATGACGGAGAACGCTAGGTACGAGGAGGCGCTCAAGAAGAGGAATGAGGCTACGGCGTTGAACAGCGTCTCCTGGAAACATGATGCTCATTTACCTGAGGATGTGGAATCTGACCCAATTTGGTGCGTTTGTAACATTCATTCTAACTGAGACAAATAGACTATCATTGAATAGGTGTCTCAGACTTACTCACAACGGGTCTTTTATATTTATAATATATTTAATAACATTTATTTTAATCATGCGAATGTTAGTCCGGATCCGAAATTATTTTCCTTGATCTGGCAACACTGCTCTGGAGACTGACGAGTTGTTTAATGAGTCCCCTATAAAAGTGAAGACAGAATGTAGATGGGCAAGACGCCTGGATCCTGATTCTGGTCGCTATATTCCAAACTCGCTCTGCCTAAATGTTGCATTAGTTGGTTGGTTCCTTAGTTTAGGGGCTGCGACAACGTAGTCATGTAGCCCCGTGTACTTTGGGTGTGTATGGAATCTGTCTGATAACCGGTGTTAATTCTGAAGACTGTATTAGTGTGTCTTATCTGTTTTAATTCAAGTAAGGACTGCAGACAATAATTGCAACTACAGGGTCTTTCATAGAAAGTAAGAACGGCAAGTGGCAGTTTTGATATTCGCTGTTGCGTTGGCCTTGGCCGAGCTTGTGGCGCGCCATGGTCCCCTGCTGTAGCCTACTATTGAAAGCGCGCGCATAATACATACGAGGACTGGTTTTTTTCTCTCCAAGTTCCGATGGTCGATGGACTGTATAAAAATAACAGACTGGCATACCAAACTGAATTCACTACTAAATGTTTACTTGTTTTATTCGTATGTCTCAACATAATCGCCAAAACGATTGAAACATTTGTCGTATCGTATCACTTTTTTCGAGAATTGAACGTATGGTTGGGCGGCAACGCCTAGCCAAAAAGGAAAAACTTCAGGAGGCTGTCCAGATGTACCCACCTCAGTGGGGGCAAAATATTTTGCCGAAGGCATTAGAAGCTGGTGTAACGATACGACAAATGTTTCAATAGTGTTGGCGATTATGTTGAGACATAAGAATAAAACAAGCAAACATTTAGCAGTAAAATCAGTTTGGTATGTCAATCTGTTATTTTTATACAGTCCATCGGAACTTGAAAAAAAAAAAAACCAGCCCTCGTATGTGCTATGCGCGCGCTTTCAATAGTACAGCAGGGGGCCATGGCGCGCCACAAACTCGGCCAAGGCCATCGCAACAGCGAATAACAAAACTGCCGCTTGCCGTTCTTACTTTTGCTACCAAATGCTACCGTCCACGACATCTAGCTGAGAACTTGGCTACTACTAGATGCTATCGCAACAAGCGCCTGGTGACGAACGTTGGAACTAATAGAGCGTTATCAATTGTAACCTACACATTTTGGCTTCACACGTGTAGTTAGTGGACGGTTCTTTTCCATGCCATAAATCTATGACATGGGAACGCCGGATTTACTTCCCCTCCGAAGGAATACTTACTGAGGGATTTTAAACTCTCTTAAAAAAATTGTTGACTTCGGCCGGGATTGAACCCGCGATCTTGGGCATAGAAGCTCAGCATGCTACCAACTACGCCAGCGAGGCCGCCGTTGGATTAGTTCCCAGCTCAGATGTTGAAGAGTAAGAGAGGGTGCAGCAAACGAATTAATCTTCCAACACGAGGCGAAGTGGACGAGGGGTAGTCAACCCCTCCGTAACAATACATGATTTTCACCCCTTCAGTATGACTTCGACCCTCATTGGGGGAGTGGCATAGGGACACAAACACAGGGGGGTTAATGCGATTTAGCCAAATACTTGCTGTGACCCAACCTGTGCATGTTCTTGTAACAGGGGCAGCCACGATCTGCGATGGCCAAGTGTAGGATTCGAACCCGTCTTCAGAGCTGTCTTCTAAATAATAATAATAATAATAATTTAATTTTAATTTAATTTAATTTATTTATTAAATACTATTTATGTTACATTATTGTGATATGTCTCACGAATCTGATGACAGTACAGATTATCTGTGAGACACATTAATTATTATTTACAACATATATATAGATTATATTTCAATACAAGAGTGCATGCAATTTTTTTTGTTATGATAATGATAAAGTATTAATGTAAATAATTAAAGACACAAAAAGTTACACTATAGTAGTTATATTAATAAATTTATGTTATGAGTTAATGTTTGGTTAAGTAATATTTTTTAATGCGACTTATAGCTAGTTGTTTGCTGTTAATGTTCGTCAATCCAGGTGGTAGTTCATTAGGTAGTGATGGTATAATATAATCTAGTCTCTTGAAACCATAGCTATTTATACATAAAGGTTTTACATATTTAGGATTTGTTATGGCTCTTGTTTGTACTCGTATGTTGTGAGAGACCTTATGCCTGAATCTTGGATCATGGTAGTAGAGATTCAGTACAGTAATTTGGAACAACTCTTTAATATTAAAATGGGCCTCCGTGGCTTACGCGGCAGCGCGCCAGCCTCTCACCGCTGGGTCCGTGGTTCAAATTCCGGTCACTCCATGTGAGATTTGTGCTGGACAAAGTGGAGGCAGACAGGTTTTTCTCCGGGTACTCCGGTTTTCCCTGTCACAATTTCATTCCAGCAACACTCTCCACTATCATTTCATTTCCTCTATCATTCATTTAATCATTGCCCCAGGGGAGTGCGACAGGCTTCGGCAGCCGGCACAGTTCATATCCTCGCCGCTAGATGGGGGCTTCATTCATTCCATTCCCTGACCCGGTCAATTGGCTGGAAGCAGGCTGTGGATTTTCATTTTTCTTTAATATTAAAATAAGGGATATCAGTGAAATATTTAAAGAACCTGTTTTGGCTATCTTGAAGATTATTAATTAAAGTTGTGTTTTGATTTCCCCAAGCTGCTATAGCATATCTTAATTTGCTTTCAATCAGAGCACTATAAATTGTTTTGTAAGTTTTCCTATCTACATAAAATCGGAGATTGTAGAAGGTGTAGAGGTTTGCTCTTATGTTTTTTATTATGTTTACTGTGTGTGTATTCATTTTAAAGTGTTCATCAAGGGTAATTCCTAGGTATTTTTGTGTCGAAGTACTATTTATGAAGGTGTTACATTTGCAACCTGCCAGGATGTTTTGGTGTATGCATGATATGCTGTGGTGCGTTAGTTTGTATTTTTCTTGTGTGAAGTGATCAACTCTGATGTGCATTATTTTAGATTTGGTTGTATTTATATACAAATTATTGTCATGACACCATCTTGTGATGTTATTGAAGTCTTCTTGAAGTCTATCAAAAGCTGTTTTAGAGTCTTTATGTATGGTATATATAGTGGTGTCATCAGCATAGATAAATATTTTACTGTGTTTAATGGTTTCATTCATGTCGTTTACGAACAGGTTATATAGTGTAGGTGAAATAATACTGCCTTGAGGGATACCCCGTGTTCCTTCTACTGCGTCACTGATAATAATAATAATAATAATGTATAAGGTGCGTTCATAAAGTAACGAGCTGGAGGCTGTAATGCGCAAACCGGTGACGACATCAGCTAATCGTGGCGTGTGTAACGAGGTGTGGTTCCGACTGGAGCGTGGAAGGTCGCAGCCCGTCGCTAAAGTGCACACGTGCACGTCACGTGACGATACAAAGCGAGCAGCAGCTTGCATCAATCGTCCAACCAAGACAGTAGGCCATTCGACATGCTTCCTGGTGTGGTTGAAGAGAGTGGGGCACCCATTGGGCACACACTTTCCTCAAGTGCAGTCCTTCCTTTATGATGGTGTGCACACTTCCGACGCTAAATCCGACCACGGCGGCTATGGCGTTCACTGTCACTCGGCGCTCCTGGGTAATGAGTGCATCAACCAGCTGGACGTTGTCATCGGTAATGCAGGGGGGGTGCCCCAGACCGGGCATCATCGGCTAACGACACCCGTCCTTACCTGAAGCGCTTGTGCCACGCCTTGACCCTTGCAAGGGACATGCAGTGTTCGCCGTACACTTGTGACATTCGGCGATGAATGTCCGTTCCCCCTACTCCTTTCGCTGTCAGAAACCGAAAAACACCTCTTTGCTCTTCGGTTGACGCCTCCATGTCACTGTTTGCAATGCGACTGGCAGCGGGGGAAGATTGATGCATGCTGCTGCTCATTTTGTATAGTCACGTGACGTGCACGCGTGCCATCTAGCGACGGGCTGCGACCTTCCACGCTCTGATCGGAACCACACCTCGTTACACACGCCACGATTAGCCGATGTCGTCACCGGTTTGCGCATTCCAGCCTCCGGCTCGTTACATTTTGAACGCACCTTATAATTGAATCGGCAGGAGCTGAAAAGTATTAAGTCCGTTTTTACTACTTTTCATTAGACAGATAAAACGTCATTGACAGAACAGAACTTAACAAACACACTATATTAGTCATCTATGTTGTAAAGCAACTATTCAGGTTATATTTGTGTTAGCGAAATATCAATTTTAATTTAATAAACCAATTTTTCTAATCAATTTTGGAAACGTGACTTAATGCCTTTCGGCTCGGTGATCAGTTTAGTGCGGTAGAGTTGTTGTTTTTTTCTTCTTATTTTTCGTAGTCAGTTTATCCTCCAGATAGGCTTTCCTCACGGACTCAGCGAGGGATCCCACCTTTACCGCCTGGAGTGTCCTGGAGCTTGACATCGGGTCGTGGGATACAACTGGGGAGGTGGGACTAGCTCCTCACCCAGACGGCCTTACCTGCAAAGCGAACAGGGGCCTCATTTGGGATGGGACGGGATGGGGAGAAGAGGAGGGAGAGACCAGGAAGAGGGAAGGAGGCGGCCGTGGGCTTACGTTAGGCACCATCCCGGCAATTTCCCGAAGACCGAGTGGGAAACCACGAAAAACCACTTCGAGGATGGCTGAGGTGGGAATCGAAACCCCTCTACTAATTTCGACCACCCGAGGCTGAGTAGCCCCCGTTCCAGTCCTCATACCACTTTTCAAAAGTCGTGGCAGAGCCGGGAATCGAACCTCGGTCCTCCGAGGTGGCAGCTAAGCACGCTGACCATTACACCACGGAAGCAATATTCTAAATAATTATAATGTTATTGGTTGTACGTCCCTTTTAACCACTGTGGCTTTTAGAGACTCCGAAGTGCCGGAATGTACCTGTAAATCTACTGACACGGCTCCCTCGCATTTGCGCACCCATAAATGCCAACTGGCGGTTCCTGGATTCGATCCTGCAACCTTGGCAACAGCAGTCTGACCTCTGGAGGCTGACCAACCTCGTAGAGTCAGGAATTGAACCCAGACCATTTCCTTGGAGATCTGTTTTTTGTTATTAGGCTACTGGAGTCCACTGTTCCATTCAAATCACGCAATCAATAATCTTCCTTTTCTTTCTCTCTTCGGCTTTTCCCAGTTAATTGCGGTCGCCGAAGCCAACCAGGTTCATTTTGGTTTTGGCTGGGGAGTTTAAGCCGGATGCCCTTCCTGACGCCACGTGATTTTTCAGGTGAAAATTCCACCCGCTGTCACTGGGATTCGAACCCCGGCCGTCGGGTGAAAGACGAGCAGCTATGCCAATGCGTCATCACGCTCCCCAATCAATAATCTTCCTATTGTTTAAATATTGTGCTCCTATCTTGTCAGGTGCGGCTTCGGTGGCGTAGTAGGTAGCATGCTGAGCTTCTATGGCCAATGTCGCGGGTTCAAACCCAGCCAAAGTCGTCGGATTTATTTAAGAGCGTTAAAAATCCCTCAGTAGGCCTTCCTTCGGAGAGGAAGTAAAGCCGGTCGGCCCATGCATGGCCGGCTCTACGGAAGGCCGCGGCGTTCGACCTTGCAACGCTGCACTGCTCTGAACTGGGATGGCCATAGCAGCCGGTCAGCTGTTGATGCGTGTGCTTCGCCACGAAAACAAATTGAAATAACGAAATAATATTTGTTCTTTTCAACATTAAAGTAAAAGGATTGTCAAGAGTGAGTAGGGCTTACTTGGAGTAACTAAACCAATTTGCTTTCAATATTTATTTGACATTTACAAAATATACAACAGGTTGGCCTCTAACAAAGAATAGCAAGTTTTCTGTGATTACTATGGCAAGTTACCCGTTCATTCCTCAACTTCCTGTAATTATTTAACAAAATGTTACTCATTGTTAAGACAATACTTGTGACTATTGTCATAACATTACATCCACAGGTACAAGTTTTCTCGGCAGTTTCTGACAATTCAATATCTGATAAAATACCGAGTAGACTAAGATTTTGAATTACTTGGCGTTGATTGTTACATTTACATTTTAAAAATTGTTCCTCAAACTTATCAGAAATTAGTACCTGTGTAATTCCAACAACATGTTTACACACTGATAAAATAAATCTGCACGAACTGAAAGTCCGCCCCTATTTATTTGATTGAAGTAGCTGTCATTTATCTTTTCTTTTTTTCTAAGCAAAGCCAAACATTCTTCACATTTTATTCTTGAACATTGCTTGAACGATATGTAACCACAGGCATATATATAAACCCGACTCATCGAATTGTATGTTTTCAGTCTACTTATCTTCTAAAATACTGTAAAAGGTATCGTCAACAGTAGCTGACGAAAGGCTGCTAGTTGAAATTTCTCCTGAATTTGTATCGGAAGAGGACATTATCATTTCTTTCGAAAAAGTAACTGCTCCATACCTGGCTGAATGAAGGCCAAGTACGCTTTTCAACCTTATTTTCAATTCGGCCTCCATTACCTGAGTAACTGATATATAATAGTTGCCGCCTGTTAGTTGGCGGTACTACCCAAACCTGGATTCTAATTGGTCACTCTGAAATTTGCCAGTTAACACATAAGAGGGGTTCACATTCTGTAGAGCATAAATAATAATCTCACGTAATACATAGGTTGTTACATACAAAGCGTTGTAAGTTTCATTGGTTAAACAACTCTTTTTTGAGGAATCATTTTCATCGTTCTTTTTCCACGTGGACAGCCATTGGAGGAATGCCTTTAGGAAAGCCAACCTTTTGTCTTCGGGATTTTTGAAAGGCATTTGAAGACTATTACGTTTAACAACATGGGTGAGAGGCCGCTTAATATTAACAATGGACCACCACATTAGGATTACTCTGAGAAAAAGAAAGCAGTACCTTTATAACAATACTTGTTTAGAGCAGAAGCTGTAGATCCGTGAAACACGTTTGTAACCAAAGAAACCCTTTGGCGTTCAAGTGAATTTGGATAAACACTTTTAAGTGTTAACTTTGGTGCAGACTTAATCAGTAAATCGGATTCCTTTTTGTAGATCGCTCTTATGTCTCTAATGATGCTTGAGTTACCTCTTTAAAATCAGGGTTACAGTCATCTGAACTTAAAACATTTGAAAATGAGTCTAAATCTTCCCATACAGGAATACTAAATGACTTATCAATGCCATTTTAATTCAGCCAATTATTTAGTATACCGGTATTTTTAATACATGGACACTGTCATATAAAACAAAGGTTTTTGGGGGTTTTCTATCAATATGGAACCAGTAATTACTATCAGAATGTTTGGTTAGTTCTTTGAACAAAGCACGATTCACACCATTATTATCAGCTATGATAGACAGAATATTTAGGCCACAATCCTGTATTTGCCTGATAACACCTTTTGCAATATCAGCTAGTTACAAACCCGTTAATTGTTTCACTGGAACTAATTTAACAACCTCTTTCAAATTTCCAAAAGCAGACCTAACTAGAAAGGCCAGAACTGTCTTAAATAAATCGGCAGATTCATTTGTAGCGACACCAAATAATTGCCCGTTTTTTAATCTAAAGTTTGTTTGACATGTATTTCATCAATCTGCAAATTTACAAGCCTTTCTAAATTTGATAAATCTTTCACAATGTGACTTAGAAAGTTACTGTTCTCTTCATCAGCTTTCGGGGATATGGCGAAGGAAGTTGTTAACTTTTGTAAAACTCGGGGATGAGGTAGGGATAAAATATGGTTAAATCTAATTGCGTTATAACACTTTGTAGACTGCATATAACTGAGGAATGCATTTAGAGTTGTAGTGACGTTATATCTAGGTTTCTTTAAAAAAGTAAGTGTAAACTGATCTTGCAGAAACATTATTTTTTTTACAGAATCTCTGAAGTTTCGTCTCCCTGGTTTTCAAGGTCAGTTTTTAGGTTATCTATTAAACTATTAATCTGGACGACTAGTGAAATTACAGAACTTCCAGGTAAGAAAAAGTCGTGGCAAAATTCTATTGCTTGGAACAACTGACTCCACTTACTTAATAATGAATTTCGAAATATTACAGAGCCAGAATGAAGAACAACAGCGTTAGGAATTACGCCTCCATTGATATGAATTTCGACCGTAAAATCATTGTTTACCCTTATACTTGACCTTATTTTAGGTATGCTTGACACATCTAATTTATACAAAATACAATAGTTTTCACTAGTACTTACATACCAGTCTGTTTTATGCTCCACCAATTTATTTTGTATATCACAAACAAAGGACTCGAAAGTCGTAATTTTGTTGGCTTCCTCGGCAAGGGTCTTCTCACATTTCTCTGCAGACTTTTTCCGTTCTTTTTCTTCTTCTCTTCTTTCTTCTGGAGATTTCCTTATCTTGGAGGAGCACTTACTCAAATACGATGGTAAGTTTGGGAATACCTTTGGAACCGCACGAGGTAACAATACAGGCTTCTTCCGTGTGAATTCCTTATTATTCCCATCACTATCCTTGTATTTTTCAACATAACTTACGACTTCAGGAAGAAAGGAATATTTCGTAGGTACCCAATTGGCTCGAGGAATAGCACGTTCCCATATGGCTTTCAATTGTGGATTTTTAGGAAACCCAAACATTGTCACAAATCCTTCAGTTTTTATCGATGAACGATAATTAGACTTACAATTCGGCACAACACAAGTCTTTGGCATTGCAGCTAGCCACTATACAGTAATAATAAATGGTATAATTTCATTTACATAGAGTATTTTGAAGAAAACACGAGCGCGTGACACATTTTCCAAGTAACTCAGTGGGCTAGGCAGAGCAGACTGGCCATTCAGGGCGAGGTTGCCAATTTTCGCTCGCTGCGGCCTTCCGTAGAGCAGGCCATGGCCCATGTCATTGATTTAGGGCATGTAAAAGAACCTTCCACTAACTACACTTCTGTGAAGCTAAAATTTGTAGGTTAGGTTTGATTAATGCTCTTAAGTTCCAATGTTCGTCACCGAGTGCTGGTTGCAATGGCATCTAGTAGTAGCGAAGCTCGCAGCTAGGTGTCGTGGACGGAAGCATTCAGTTGCGAATGTAGGAACTACTTGAAATTATCGTCTGCAGTCCTTACTTGAATTAAAAACAGATAACACACACTAATACAGCCATCACAATATTAACACCGGTTATCAGACAGATTCTAAACACACCCAAAGTACACGGGGCTACATGACTGCGTTTTCGCAGATCGTAAACTAAGGAACCAACCAATCAACTTCTCAAATGACCCTCCAGGGGCTCACATCTAGTGGGACGTGGGTTGGCGACCACGGGACCCCAGCTGAGTCCGGCATTGCTTCTACTTACTTGTGCCGGGCTCCTCTCCGTCTTCTTTCCTGTCGACCCCCCTTGGTCAACTCTTGTTCTTTTCCGATCCCGACGGGATTAGGGTATCCGAGGCCTAGGGAGTCTCTTCCTTTCCCGCCTTAATTGGCCCTTGTCTCATCTTTGCTGATACCCTCATTATTCGAGCCTTCTTTTTATTTTCATGTTATCTCCTGCCTTCTGCTCAAAGCCCTTAAGGAGGCAGGATGTGTGTAGCCCCACCACTTTTGGTGCACCCTGGATTGTGCTACACCCTCAAGGGCTCATGGCTGGTGAGTTCGCGATCCCGAGGGATTCCTGAGCTGGGTCCGTTTTTCCCTTTTTCCACTTACTTTGGGGTGGGCCCACTGCTCTTTCTCTTTCCTATCTGCCTTCCATGGCTCTCCTTCCTTCCAAGTCCCTCAATCCGCATTCTTCGAGGGTTGAGGGCATTTCTTTTCCTCCTGACCTTTATTTGCCTTATCCTTTATTTGTTTACCATTTCTTCTTCTAGTATGTAAGTTATAGTTTTCATTCTCATGTCATCTTTCACTATCACCCAAACCATTAGGGGCCGATAACCTAGATGTTAGGCCCATTAAAACAAAAATCATCATCATCATCATCATCTTGTCAGAAGCAACCATATGGACCATTGTTACTCTGGAGTCACAGATTGCAGGGCAGGGTGTAGTCGCTACCCAAGCAGCTAATAAAGGTTTATGGCCATAATTAAACTCGGCTTGTGTTGCTAGCTACAGAAAGCCTGTTCCTTCTCCTACACGCTCGGTGAAGTCAGAGTTATGCCAAACAACAATACACCTGTAGCTCCCTATCGAACGGTCATTACAGGCGCGGATCTAGAGTTCGGCTTTGGGGAGGGGGGTCACAGAAACAAGATTGTTTAAAAAAATGGTATCACTAACAACGCAATCACAAAATAACCAAACGTACAAAACCAGACCAATTTTTTTGCAAGCTACATGCATAGAAATTTGATGCGTTTAGCGCACCAAAAATATTCGTACAAATTGCAACGGCGTGTTTTGCGACTTTTACATCGAGCTTCGAGAAAAGTATCAAGGTTCGCTACAGTTTCGGCAAGTCGAGTTGGTACCGACAAAGGGAGAAAGTCACAGCTTAAATTGCCAACCAAGCTTGCAGTTTGGACGTCGGCAAAATTTTTTGGTGCGAAAAAAGCCCCAAATTCCTAACCATGCATTGCTGCACATTCATCGTGACATCACTATAAACATAGATTCGGTAATCACAAGGTTTACTAAACAAAATAGACGAGTTGATTTTGTTATATAAATAATCGTTTTTATATAACAGGTATGAAGTTGTAAATATGTACAGTTGTAACAGAACATAATAATTGCAATAAATATATTTTCAGTATTGAATAAAATAAAAAGAACTGTTTTTCAGTTAAAATTCGTTAAGTTTTATTTGTCTGGTTATTGTGTTTTCGTTTTTTGAGTTTGCAAAAAAATTTGGTCTCCGTTTGGGGGGGGGGGGGGTCATGAGCCCCGTGACCCCCCCTTGAGTCCGCGCCTGCTGTCATACCTACTTCAGCTAACTTCTATAGTGCCACGGTGAGTCAGTGATTACCGTGCAGGTCTACCAACCCCAGTCTTGCGGTTTCGCCATGGTCAGTGATTTTTGAAAGACGATAAAAAATCACGACACGCATGTCATACGTTGGTGGTTCCTCAGTTTAGGGACTGCGACAACGCGGTCATGTAGCCCCGTGTCCTACTTTGGGTGTGTGTAGAATCTGTCTGATAACCGGTGTTAATTGTGATGGCTGTATTAGTGTGTGTTATCTGTCATGGACTGCAGACAATCGATTTTTCAAGTAGTTCCAACTTTTGCTACCAAACGCCACCGTCAACGACCAACTAGTTCTGAACTTTGTTACTAGATGCCACCGCTGTCGGCTCCTGGCGACGAACGTCAAATATAACCTATAATTTAGCTTCACACAAGTGTAATTAGTGGAAGGATCTTTAGGCTATCATGCCAGAAATCTATGACATGGGACCGCCGCGCCGGCTTTACTTCCCCTTCGAAGGAAGGCATACCGAGGGATTATTAACGCTCTTAAAAAAATCCCACGACTTCAGCCGGGTTTGATAGTATTAATAATAATGTTATTGGTTTTACGTCCCTTTTAACAACTGGGCCATGTCATACGTTGTTGGCATATTAAAGAACCCATAATGGTAAAATTAATCTCGGGATTTTCCGCCAACACAAAGTTCCTCCTTTCTCTACTAGAAAGCGCTATGAAAGTCAAGGAGCTTAGATGTCTAACCTCCTTGACTTTCATAGCGCTCCAAGGAACAACAAACTTCCACATGCAAGCTGCCCTCTGGGCGTAAAAATGACAAAGCTTCCACCTGGCACCCGAGGCCATACGATATTATTATTATTACTTCTATGTGGCTTTTCACCGATGTCTCAGTCTCATTTATAGCTGTGATTTTATGGAAGCTACTGAGGTATGGGTGGTGCTGAGTAATGGCATTCAGGGCACACGGCTAGTGCCTGTGGATGTTGTGAAAGGTTCTGCTCGTACAGCTGTATCGACTCACTGAGGAAAGCAATGGCAAACTACCCCATTCCTCATCTTGCCTAGTACGCCTCATTGTAGTGGTGCCTCGGTTTTGTGGGTTTCTACCACATAACCTATGGTGGTGCTTTTGTAGGATCCAACCAGCCTCCAGACTGACTACCTAACAGACAGACGTCTATAGTGGCGACCACGGGACCTCCGATGAGGCCGGTATTGCATCCACTTACTGTACTTGTGCATCATTCCGACCCCGACGCTATTAGGGTAACCGAGGTATTTCACTCTTCCTTGTCTATTCTTTCGTGTTGGGCGATGAAGAGTTTCAAATGACAGGAGAGAGCTAATAGCCCCAACCTACACCCTCATTCTTCCGGTGGCCAGACCCTATCCTATGATGAGCTTCTATTCCCAAGGTCACGGGTTCAAACCCGTCTGAAGTGGTCGGATCTTTTAAGAGCGTTAAATATCCCTCAGTATGCCTTCCTTCGGAGGGGAAGTAAAGCCGGCGGTCCCATGTCATAGATTTATGGCATGAAAAAGAACCTTCCACTAACTACACTTGTGTGAAGCCAAAATTTGAACGTAAGAATTGATAACGCTCTATTCGTTCCAACGTTCGCCACCGCGTGCTGACTGCGGTGCCATCTGGTAGGCAAGTCCGCAAGCTAGGTGGCGTGGACGGTAGCATTTGGTAGCAAAAGTAGGAACTACTTGAAATTATTGTCTGCAGTCCTTACTTGAATTAAAACAGATAAAACACACTAATACAGGCATTACAATTAACACTGGTTATCAGACAGATTCTACACACACCCAAAGTACACGGGACTACATGACCGCGTTTTCGCAGCCCCTAAACTAAGGAACCAACCAACCAACCTATATCCTGTCTTCTGTACGAGGTCCTAAGGGAAGCAGGGTGTGGGTAGCTCGATTTCCTCGCAATACTCATTCTTCGAGGGTTACCCCTAGGGGCTCACATCTAGTGGGACATGGGTTGGCGACCACGGGACCTTAGCTGAGTCCGGCATTGCTTCTACTTACTTGTGCCGGGCTCCTCTCCGTCTTCTTGGCCCTTGTCTCATCTTTCCTTCTCATTCTTCGAGGGGTCAGACCTCTTGTTTTCTGTTCATGTTATCTCCTGCCTTCTGCTCAAGGCCCTCAAGGGCTCACGGCTGGTGATTTCGGGAGCTGGCGATCCCGAGGGATTCCTGAGCTGGCTCCCGTATGCCCACCCTTTTTCCGCTGACTTTGAGGAGGGCTCTTTCCTCTTTCCCCTTTCCTATCTGCCTTTCATGGCTCTCCTTCCTTCCAAGGCTCTCCCACCTTCCTTCCTTCCTACCTAAAAACAACGAGTGCTGATGTGGAACGCGAATGAACCAAGCGACTCCAATCTAAAGAACAAATAGCACGACGTGACACTTCCTACAACTTGTATTTAGACTTTATATTGCCAGGGGACCGATCTATCGGCCCCGTTCTTAGAAATAGTTCATTATTATTTCCAACCACGCACTGGTACCAACAGAGTAACCGAGACACCGACAACAGTGGCTACGCGGGCTAAAGCGCAGCGTTAGGTCATGGGGCCAAGCTCTCTGCTGACTCGGTAGACGCGTGGGTTCGATCCCCACCGTCGGCTGTCCTTGAAATGGTTTTCCGTGGTTTCCCATTTTCAACACGAGGCAAATGCTGGGACGGTACCTTCTGATAGGCCACGGCCGCTTCCTTCCACATCCTTGCCCAGTTTCATTCTTCTTCATCCATTCCATCTCTCATCCCGACGCGCAGGTCGCCCACGGGCGTCGAATAGAAAGACCTGCACTCGGCCTCTGAGGAGGCCACACGAAAAAAGTAACTGAGACTCTCTCTTTCTGAATATATTGATGTGTTTAGGATAAGGATTCCTTGGACATGGTTGACTTAGCGCACATGTTGTCATTTTAAGTTACGTGCTAATAATTATGGCTAACTCTTTGAACGAAGGAGAAATAAGTAATATTTTGCGAAAATATGTTATTTAGATTGTAACTTATAGGTTATGAAAATCAGATATATTATTTCAGTAGTACAGATCCCTCCTGCGGCGCTCACAAGCGACCGATCGTGACAAATGAGCATTCAAATGAAAGAGAATATACATTAGCAGTGACGAATTGCACTCTAATTTCATAAATATCTATAATTTCTTTAAAAAATTGACTTTTAAAAATTGTAAGAAGTGGGTGCGATTTGCAGATACTGTTGCTGTAGGAAAATATGCTCAATAATTGTTGTCCACTTCACATTTTGGCCGCAGTGACGCCTGTTTCTTGTAATTTTGACATTCTGAGGTATTTTCTTTATCATTTTGCATGGATTTCAGAAACAGTAAAACAAAGGAATGAGTAGCCTACTCAAATCGTGTAATTTCATAAATATCGAATAACTGGTGAGTGTTACAGCAAATACTGTTGCTGTAGGAAAATACGTGATATCGTTGTTGCTGTTCAGTTCGCATATTGGAAGTAGGGATGCCGGTGAAAGTGTGCTTTATGAACATGCGAGTTATATTTAATTTTACAATTTTAAAAAGAAAAAATATGTGTAAATAAACAAATGAAATAAACTACGATATTAATTACAGTGTTTACCATCTAATATGTTCCTAATTAAACTGTACCTGCTACGAAGAAAATATCAACATTTTATCTTAAAAAAGAAATACAGGTGAGAGATAATTAATTTCATTGAACTTGACCATCTTTAACATACCCACTCATATTAGCTTGGCATCAAAGAGGTTCAAGGTCTGGGTAATGCAGACATACTGTACCTCTCCAAGTCTAATAATAATAATAATTAAATGTATCTTGTATTGGCGTTATACCTCAAACCCTTTTTGTGTCTTTGCAATTCACGTCCTGTGGCGAATGCCCCGTGTTATACCCCGTTTAGACGTCCCGGTTGCGATTGCGATCAGGCGCCGATACAGATTAAGTTGGGACGTCTAAACGCAACAGGATAACATTATCGCGATCAACTTTCCCTCCAACAAGATCAGCCCGATCCCGTTCCCACAACGAGATAATCGCGTTCGCGGCCATTGCGATTGTCGGTGTGTTCTATCCTCCTGCTGTGCGAGTGAAGTAGGCAGTGGAAATGATGGCCATTTTGTATTATCTTGTGTTTTGAAAGCGAGATGTACGTAATGTTGGCCATGATGGTTGTATTTCTGTTGGTTGATATCAGATGTATGAAGATTGAGAGAAACGAAATGATGGATGGAGACAAACATGCCAGTGTTTAAACGCTGAAGAAAATATTAGCGTTGGGGAAAGTCGATGAAGACGATTAATAAAGACATAAATGTATTGTCATAGACATAGAAGGGATTCCGATAGGGCCAAATGACTCTGGACGAACAAGAAGTATTTATGCAATAAATAGCCTAGACCTGTTTATAAATATTTCAAAATATTCTGATTTCCTCACCAAGGGTAGGCCTTGCCTACACGTCTCCTCAGGATTTGTATATATTTAAGAATATACATTAGTTGGTTGAATTATGTATCAAGAATAACTGAAATACTTCAAAACTGGAGAAAACAAACTACTGTGCATTTCTGATGTAACACTTGGAATTCAAAAGTTGGCAGACCTTAGCGATTGCATACTGTTTTACACGACTATCCTGTTGTTTCATGATGGGACGTCTAAACACGTAGGCCTACCAATGACAAATGCCGTTGATCGCGATTGGACATTATCCAGATCAGAGATAATCGGGATCGCGACCGAGACGTCTAAATGGGGTATTACCGTGGATGTTAGAATATGCAAACAGATGAAGGTTGGTAGACACAGTTTCGGTTTGCACCGCCAGATCGCCCCAATGGCTCCAACCCTACAAATGTCTCAATCTCATACACGATGTCCACAGGTTGGTTGGTTCCTTAGTTTAGGGGCTGCGACAACGCGGTCATAAAGCCCCGTGTACTTTGGGTGTGTGTAGAATCTGTCTGTTAACCGGAGTTAACTGTGATGGCTGTATTAGTGCGTGTTATCTGTTTTTAATTCAAGTAAGGACTGCAGACGATAATTTCAAGTAGTTCCTACTTTCGCTACCAAATGCTAACGTCCACGACACCTAGCTGTGAACTTGGCTACTACCAGATGCCATCGCAACCAGCGCCTGGTGACGAACGTTGGAATTTAACAGCATTAATCAAACCTACCCTACACAAGTCTAGTTAGCGGAAGGTTCTTTTAGATGCCATAAATCTATGGCATGGGCCCGCCGGCTTTATTTCGCCTCCGAAGAAAGGCATACTGAGGGATTTTTAACGCTCTTAAAAATCCGACGACTTCGGCCGGGTTTGAACCCGCGACTTTGGGCATAGAAGCTCAGCATGCTACCAACTACGCCACCGAAGCCACCCATTGATTATTGTTCTCGTCAGGAAGGGGGGAAGAGGGGGGGGGGGGGGCGAAAGCATGAAGGAGTACTGAAAACAGAGAAAAACTCCGCGGTAGGAAAATGAAAAGAGATTGTATCGTTATGGTTAATTCGCTTGTAAAACAAAGAATGATAACGAGAGTTACTTACAAAGAGCGATGATCGGATGAGTCGGAAGGAATTCTCGGAGAGCACGTAACATGCTAAGAGCAGTGAGGTGGTCATGAGGCAGGACGACACCGTGGTCAGGAAACTGACGAACGAGGTTCCGAGCCGTCCCGAGTCCGTCAGCCCGTAGTTGATGAGAAGGGACTGACAGAGTGCGCCTACCACCTGCAGTGGACACAGCATGACTTATGTATAGAACTCGGATTTTAGATAAATAAATATATTTTATGTAAATACATATTTTAAGCATAAATAACATAAATTCCTGCTTTTCACTTATTTGCACATAAAAAGACATAAGATTTACATTTTTTTTAATCAGTATGCTAGATCTATCAGTTTCTTGGATTTTTGTTCTGTGTTACTTCAACGGGGAAGAACCTGTGAGCTATCTAATCTTCACGGAGAGCGTATGTCAGCTTGCAACTGTGTTATTCTTAACTTGTAATCCCGTTCCACTCACTGTGGAAGCCGGGGATTTCCTTCCATAGCTATATTGCACCACGTGCTAGACCTCCCCTCCCCCAGCTACCTGGAATCAGTGTCACTCACATGCAGTTCATTTCTGGCACTGTGAAGTTTAAGGCAGCTCTACAATGCCTAGAGTAAAAACAACTACAAGTTTTCCTCTGTTGAAGAATTTAAAGATAATTTTACTTCTAATGGGGACATTCTGTTTTGCCAACCATGTGGGAAAACAATCAAGGCTGAACAGCGATCTCAAGTTACACAACACCTCAAGGGCAAGAAACATATTGCCGCAGTTTCGCGCCTTCAGAAAAAGTGTTTCGCGATAATCGTCAGCCATTTGTGATGGATAATCTGTAAATGTATCTCGTTGTGTATTTTAATTCTTCAGTAGTCAGTGAGGCATAGCATAAATTGCATTCGTGAGACCTGCATATTGCTTTCATTTACATTGAAATGAAAATCCACAGCCTGCTTCCAGTCTCCGACCGGGTCAGGAATGGAATGAATGAAGCCCCCATCTAGCGGCGAGGATATGAAGTGTGCCGGCTGCCGAAGCCTGTCGCACTCCTCTGGGGCAATGATTAAATGCATGAATGATGAAATGAAATGAGAGTGGAGAGTGTTGCTGGAATGAAATTGTGACAGGGAAAACCGGAGTACCCGGAGAAAAACCTGTCTGCCTCCGTTTTGTCCAGCACAGATCTCACATGGAGTGACCGGGATTTGAACCACGGGCCCAGCGGTGAGAGGCCGGCGTGCTGCCGCCTAAGCCACGGAGGCTCTCATTTACATTAATAAACTAAATTATAATTAAATATTTTTACTTTTTTGTCACATATTTCAGGTATTTTGAGTACCTACATAAAAATAAATATTTTCCCGATTTTTAGCACCTAAAATTCCAAGCCCTACTTATGCAGTCGCTGGCAATACCTATCGTTGAAGGGAAAGCAACTACTAGGTCATCTCCCCGTTACGATAGTAAAGTCTTATGACAGAGAATGGAGGACAGCCTTGTCTCTAACATGGTTAACACCTGATATGCCCAAAATCGACATGATGGTCTGAAAATTATTTAGTTCATCTTCAAACTATTGGGCTGATGACCTTTTAGTTTGGTCAAAAGTCGTTTCCCACATGAAGGTATGTTGTTGCAAAATTTGGTAGAGATCAGATGATTAGGTTAGTCGTAATTGGATATAAGCTTTGAACATTTGGGTGGCCGCCATTACGTTTCCATCAAGATGGTGGCGATATAAAACATGACACTGAGGTGCCCTTTCCTAGTGCTACCTCTGTACCAAATTTTGTTGAATTCGGTTTCACCATGTTTGAATTGATAGGGGGGACAGGCATACCAAATCCCACACACACACACACACACACACACTCATTCACTCACACACAGACAGACACACAACTTTTGGCCCTGTGTAGATCCCATAAGTCTACTTTTATTTTTGAAAACATCCAATGTAGGCTAAAAATATGACACATAAATTGTGTAGAACTTCGCCGACAAATTAAAATTACAGAGTGTACTTACCACTTGTGCTATCTTGAGCGCTCCTGGCGCTGTCCTCAGGAACTGCGAGAGTGTATTTACCACTTGTGCTATCTTGAGCGCTCCTGGCGTTGTCCTCAGGAACTGCGAGAGTGTACTTACCACTTGTTCTATCTTGAGCCCCCCCAGGGGCTCACATCTAGTGGGACGTGGGATGGCAACCATGGGACCCCAGCTGAGTCCGGCATTGCTTCCACTTACTTGTGCCGGCCTCCTCTCTGTCTTCTTTCCTTTCGACCACACTTGGTCAACTCTTGTTCTCTTCCGACCCCGACGGTATTAGGTTATCCGAGACCTAGGGAGTCTTTCACTTTCCCGCCTTAGTTGGCCCTTGTCTCATCTTTCCTGATACCCTCCTTCTGTGAGGGGTCAGCCTTCTTTTTCTTTTCCTTTTACCTCCTGCCTTGTGCTCAAGGCCCTTAAGGAGGCAGGGTGTATGTAGCCCCACCAATTCTGGTGCACCGTAGATAATGCTACACCCTCAGGGGCTCACGGCTGGTGAGTTCGGGAGTTGGCGACCCCGAGGGATTCCTGAGCTGGGTCCGTTTTCCCCTTTTGTTCCTTACCTTTGGGGCGGACCTTCTCCTCTCTCCCCTCTCCTCTCCTCTCCTCTCCTCTTTTCATTCTATTTACTTTTCTCTTTAAGATTCCCGCACTGTTTTTTGTTACTTGGTTCACCGTGTATCTAAATTCCCTTCTGGCGATTTTTTTTAAGGCATTTCTAATCTACGTTGCTTTTTGTATGTTTTTTCGATCTAAATTACATCTCGCGATTGTTTTCAACCTCAATTGCATTTTGTAAAGATTGACAATCTAAATTGCTTTTTAGTAAGTCTTTAAATGCATGTGCCCGGGCCTTTTAGTGAGTATTTTGAATTTCAATTGCATTTTGTAAGAATTTTCAACCAACGCCGCATTTGCACGAATTTTGAATCTAAATTGCATTTTGTTTGGTGGTCATTTTGCACATATTTTGATTCTCAATTGCATTTTGTGGGTATTTTGAATGTAAATTACATTTTGTCAAGTATTTTCAATCTAAATTGCATTTTGTAAGTATTGTCAATCCACATGAGTCGTTAGAATCACCGTACAATTTGTAAGCATTTTCAATTTCAATTGCATTTTGTAAGTATTTTGAATTTCTAGTGCACTTTGTGAATAATTTGGATTGGAACTGGGATAGGGCCTATTTCAATCTGAATTGCATTGTGTATTTTCAATTTCAATTGCATTTTGTAAGTATTTTGAACCTCAATTGCATTTTGTACGTATTTTCGATCTCATTTGCATTTTGTAAGTATTTTGAATTTCAGTTGCATTTTGTAAGTATTTCGACGCTACAATGCATTGTGAACGTATTTTGAATCTAGCCTACGTTTTGTGGGTATTTTTCGATGACGTATTCTTTTTGTGACTTTTCGTTCTAAATTCACATTTGTGAGACCAAATATGGTCCTTTTTGTACGTATTTTCCGTCTCAGATAATTTTGTTCTGGCTTCCATTTCATCATCATTTTCGCTATCACCCAGATCATTTGGGGCCGATAACCTCGATGTTAGGCCCCTTAAAACAACAATTATCATCATCATCTATCTTGAGCGTTCCTGGCGTTGTCCTCAGGAACTGCGAGAGTGTACTTACCACCTGTTCTATCTTGAGCGTTCCTGGCGTTGTCCTCAGGAACTGCGAGAGTGTACTTACCACTTGTACTATCTTGAGCGCTCCTGGCGTTGTCCTCAGGAACTGCGAGATAACTGTACTTACCACTTGTGCTATCTTGAGCGCTCCTGGCGCTGTCCTCAGGAACTGCGAGAGTGCACTTACCACTTGTGCTATCTTGAGCGCTCCTGGCGTTGTCCTCAGGAACTGCGAGATTCAGAAGCTCTAGTGTACTTACCACTTGTGCTATCTTGAGCGCTCCTGGCGTTGTCCTCAGGAACTGCGAGATTCAGAAGCTCTAGTGTACTTACCACTTGTGCTATCTTGAGCGCTCCCGGCGTTGTCCTCAGGAACTGCGAGAGTGTACTTACCACCTGTGCCACAGATTACCTACTACTACAGATAGCCGACAGCCATGCTAATACTTGGCACCTAAGACTTCAGCGCTGTCTGGTGTTTGACCGCGGTACTAGTTGACGTGTAGCACGGTCGTGCGGGTAGCCTACCCCACCCCTTCCCCAGTTCCGCTAAATATTCTCGTCCAAAATGCTCTGCCCACTTCAATGTTCCGAAAATCACAATCTTCCCAATACTTATAGCACTTTTTAAGTGTGGAGATAATCATATGATCAACAAGAAATAAATCACAATCAAATTACCAATAACATTTTTTTTTTTAAATAATACCTAAGTGGGAAATTGTGAATTCCTGAACTCTGAAATGAACAATCACAGCATTTAGGACATGTTAGTTAGTTATTGTTGTTTTAAGGGGCGAAACTACGACGTCATCTGCCCCTATTTTAGGACATGACCTCATCAATAATTTACATGTTTACATTTCTTTCAGTTGCAATTGGAGCATATTGCATTGGTGACAAGAATTAGGCTACTAAAAGGCCTGCAGCATATTACTACTCACCTTAAAAATATGGTCCCTTCCAATTAACCACATAAGGCCTAATTAGGCCTATAGCCAATCAGTTATTAGAATAAACTGCAAAGGAAAAGTACTGGGAAGGGAGAATATTCATATCTTAAAATGCTTGATGCTGTTAACAATAACAGTAAAATGTTAAGAGTGAATGCTAAGTAAACAGGTGGTGTAACCAGATCACACTAAAATTGTTAGTGTACTTAGTGCCAAATTCATTGGGAGACTGAAATTTCAGAAAAATAATTGGATATTACAAAATGTCTATACAGTAGTTCATTTCATATTCCCTTTTAAAATATATCCAGTTCACCAATTTTTACAGGGTGAAATACAGTAAGTACATCAAAGAAATCATCGCACACTAATACAGTAAATTCTATGACATCCTGTGAAGGGGAAAGGAGAAAAAGGACTTTCCACGAAAAACAAGAAAAACACTCAATACTGCTAGAAATCATCATGTTTTATTTAAAAAGTTGTCAACGAAGAAAAATAACAGCGAGAGCCAAGATCACACTTAGCAAAAATACAAAAATCAAATCTGGTCCTCCTAAAAGTACGTGTTGAGGCATGTTCCTTTCTTCTTTCTTGCCAAGGCATAACAGTAGGCTATAGCACAGGATAATGAACCTCTTCCCTCCTTTATGCCATGGTTAACACTGATGAACAGCAAATTCCTACAACACATGCAAGTTTGTATGTTGAAACAGTAAACTTAATAAAATATGTAATGCTTCAAATGGAGAACTTGAATTTGCTGATATGTGTATGGTTGCACCTACTATAACTACATTTAAAAATAATCTCTTGTTGTAGAATCATTGTGTTGTTGATATTAATTCATTTAGCCCCATGTATTTGGAAGTAACTTATGTAGGATTTGTATGATAATCTGTGTTATTGTAGTATCTGTAGTAGTGTGTACTGCTCGGGTCTAAGCTGCGTGAACCTGAGAGAAATGTGCATCGCAGAAGTATTGACGAGTGATGAGGTTCCTTGGTCCGTGCATAGTACAGAACCAAATACATTGGTCGGTGACTCACTCATTCGTAACACCACAGTGGTTTGAGCAACAGCCCTAAGTTAGCATTATTGGAATAGAAAGGAATACCAGATATCACGGCGGGCAGTTGACAGGCCCTTCTCTTCTCGCCTGACCCTCCCCTGCTCTTTCTCCTCACCCCGCAAGTTCACAGAACATGGAAAATGGACCCGAGCAGTATAGCCTACTTTCTGTAATTCAGGTGACGAGTGGAAAGGAGGCAACCATTGCCTTAAGTTAGGATCAATCCCAGCGTTAGCCTGGAGTGGAAGTGGGGAAACCACGGAAAACCACTTCTTGGATGACCGAGGTGAGAATCGAACCTACCTCTTCTCAGTTCTGGCTCACGAAGCTGATTGTGAGTCGTTCCAACCCTCAGACCAGAATTAATTTACTTGGAAACTAGCCCAGGACCTTAGGAGTGGCACCTACCACACCACAATGTGGTATTATGGTAGCACTGAATGAAAGTAGAACGAGTGATAACATTCTCCATAAGGGGCAGATGGCCACGTAGTTCCGCCCCTTGAAAGAACAATAACTCACTATCTATAGGTATATTTTCCAGAGTTGGAATCTGACAACTCAGCACCACTGGGCAAAAACAGCTGACGACTAGATCGCTCGCATGGCTTGTTGCCATGGAAACTATACAGCGCTGCCAATTTGAATGATGCTATTTCACCACATGCTTGTCGCCGATCAGTCGCTTGTTTGGTTGCCTCCAGTGCACACTCACCTTGCTGCGTTTCATAATCTGTTGTTTTAATGAGTTATAATAGTTTGATTTAATTCGTTAATTACTTTTTCATGTAGGATTTATACTAATTTATACTTTATACTTATATTTATACTTATAATTCATTAGAGACCGTTATTTATGTATGTAGCAGTGTTAGTGGCAGTTCTGAGCATCAGGCGAAACATTAATTCCATTCAGTCGCGCGCAGGAGCGTAGGCTACCGCCTCTGCTCTTGTAATTAGTAAGACTACTGTGATTAGCTTCTGTCTTCTAAAGAGTGACTTAATAGTCTACACAATGAGCCTATATTTTGTAACACAATTGTGTGTTACTTGTGACTTGAAACTTATTCTACAGGAAATATATATAACTAAAAATCACGGAAACAATCACGTGTTGTCGTTTCGCTTTGATCATTTTTGCTTTATGATAGTATTCGTAATATTGTTATTGCTATTCATTTCAATAATGTAGGCCTCTCCTCAATTTGACGGGCTAATATTTTGTTTTACAGTTTGCACCGAACAGATTTAAGCATTGGTTTGTTTAAGATTTTTGAAAACCATCTGAATAAAAATGTAATAAATGTAATAACGGTGCTAATGATATTATGAGTATGAGGAAAAGAGCGGGAGGATGGATGTATGCGTGTGGTGGCCAGCAGCATTCGTGGCACCGCTGCCTTTAGTTCAACAGTTCTCCGCCGAACTGTCAGATCCCTACTCTGGATAATACACCTATAACATTCTCTATAGTACATAAATTAGCCAAAATACCTTATGAAACGACGAGAAATAAATCAGGGAATGAAGTTTAAATAGATGTTTCCTCCTCCGCTCTCTGTGACCCACCCAACCATCCCAAAAAGAATCACGACTTATATAGGCAAAATTACAGCTGTGGCTGCCATTGTTCACATCAACTATCATCAAAACAGTACTACCAACCTCGCCAACACCTGACCATTCTAACCTTCGTTTCGTCCATTCCAATGGTTTTTGACAATGGTTACAGCCTAACGCGTCCAGATCAATGATTATTTTATCAACAGTGATTTTGTATCCCACTTTTTTTTATCAACAGTTATTTTGTATCCCACATGTTGGCAACAATTTGTGCGCCTCCGTGTGTGCCGCTAGAGTGGACCTTGTTGACAGTTGAATGAGATGCAAGCGCTGTCGGAACATGGCAGCCGTTTTTAAAAGAGCAAAATATAGAAACACATATTTACATACTGGGCGCCAGGGTATGTTGTCCGCAGTGCCTACAAGCTGCTGCAAGAGATTAATTCACCAGTTACGTTGGCAGCACGGCTGTCGCTTGTATCATAACAAACAGTAAACTTTATACTCACCCAGCCATTCATAACATACTGTTGCACTCTTCCAATAATCTAACTATACGCACTGACGATTTCGACAGCTCACAGCCCACACATGTGGCCTTCGCCCTATCAGGGGCACCGTGCTGCGAACTAAACTGATGACGCAACCTCTCGCATCTGCAGAGAACATTTCCTGGCACCCTGCACTTTAGCACATATATATGATGTACAGTAGTGACCAGGGTTCCTAATTTCAATAGGCCTACGTAATATCGCCCAGAAGATAAAACAAGGAGACAAGGTATGTAAAAGTCACATTCATGTCTGATGCAAGTGTATAAGCTGCGTTCTACTTTCATTCAGAATTAATACCTAGGTAAAGTAACATGTGGGAATAAATATACTAGCTAGCCTATATCAACCATTACTTTGGCATATAATAAACCAATTATATTTTTCTTGTATCCATCTCGCTGTTACAGAAAATCATTGACACTAATTACAAGAATATAATCGGCCCCTTATAGAGAATGTTATCGCTCGTTCTACTTTCATTCAGTGCTACCTTAATTCTGAATGTAAGTGGAACGCGGATTATACACTTGCAGCAGACATGAATGTAACTTTTACATACATTGTGTCCTTGTTTCATCTTCTGGGCGATATTACATATTGAAATTAGGAACCCTGGTCACTACCGAACCTCATGATGTGCTAAAGTACGTAAATATGTTTTTCTATTTATTGATATTTTAAAAACGGCTGCCATGGTTCGACAGCGCTTGCATCTCGTTCAACTGTCATCATCGCTCACTCTAGCGGCACGCACCAAGGCGCACACATTGCTGCCAACATGCGAGATACAAAATCACTGTTGATAAAAAGAACTGGGATACAAAATCACTGTTGATCAAAAAAAGGAATTCATCGGGATGCGTTAGGCTGCAACCATTATCAAAACCAATGTTGTACGAAAAAATTATACATATTTATTACAGCGGAGCGATATACTGCATAATAATTACAGAGCATATAACAAAAATAACTCATTTCAGCCGTGGGAAAAAAAATCATTACAGAGAAGTGAAAATATTGCACACACTAGCCTAATTAAGAGCAGTGAACCGAGTGCTGCACACTAGAGACTAAACTGGCCACTTCTTTGTTTGGCAGTACTGTTATGGTACTGTTTTGAAGATGATTGATTTGAACAATGGCACCCACAGCTCTAATTTTCGCTAGCCTATAGCCTATATGCTGTGATCCTATTTGGGATGGCTGTGTGGGTCACAGACGGCAGAGGAGGAAACTTCTATTAAAACATCGCTCCCTGATTTATTTCTCATCGTTTCATAAGGTATTTTGGCTAATTCATCTATTATAGAGAATGTTATCGCTCGTTCTATGTTCATTTAGCGCTACCTTTATTTTAGTAAAACACAGAAGCTATGTATTAATGTAATGGACATCTATGATTGATCCAACCCATAGGACTGCCTTCCTCATCTTTCAATAAATAACTAAAATTTTAAGCCTGTGATTAATGTAACTAATCCCACATGGGTCACTAATACCCAAAATTCCTCCAGCTTGATATTTGGGGAGTGGGTGTAGGTGGGAGGTATACCTCACCCCACACAAAAAACAAAATTGAACCACATATTAGGCCTACACACATCATCCAATAAAAATAACTAGCTTCATTAAGTCAAGGTTTTGGATCAAGAGATCTTACTAAAAAAAAACTTAAAACATGGCAGTTGTCAGATTGGCCGAGTGAGTAGACCTAATTAGACAGTAATTACAAGTTTCGAACACTTCAAGTCGCTTACAAATTGATTAGGTTATGTTAGTCGCATCGTAGTCATTGTAGGCCTACATGTTACAGCCCACATGCTGTACGATTAATTCAAGTGTACAAAATTAATGAATGAATTAATAAAACAGTGCAATCTACTCCGGGCAGTGAAGGTCACACTTCACCCATCTAGGGCTGAGATGTAGAACTACAGTAGTTACAAGTACTGCCAGTGACAGCAAGACAGAGGTTATCGAGAGGGTGCGCAAGGTAGTCCCAAAGTCTATTTTACAAAACAATTAATTTTCTTTATAAACAGTTACAGCTGAGAGCTGACTGTAGGATGATCACAGCATTGCTGACTGTTTCTGAACACGCAATAGCGGTATAGTGCTCAGAGCTAGGGGCAGAACAAGATGCGTCACATTTTCAAGCTTTAGCACGCTTCCTTTTCAAGATCGAATTGTTTGTGGAGTTTTCATGTGGACACTGCCGTGAGTATAGAAATGTGGGAACTCTAAACCAAGATATAAACTGGGAGCATAGCGCCCCCAATGGGGGGCTGCAGCAACTCTGGAGGTTGGAGATTTGATTCCCCGCACTGACAGAAGCTGTCCTGAGGGTTGTTTTCCCATACTCCCTCCCAGTGGCGATTACTCCACGTAGGACGTGAGGATCATCACTTTAAATTTAATTTAAAAAGTGCCATCAAAGGAATCTGACTAAATAATTACAGAATAGCCTAATTATTGATACATACCTTGAGTCATCAACTGAGAAGCGATGAAAGGAGCGTATCTCCAACCTCTACTTTTGCAGCCAAGAACACAAGATTCTGAGTGATGTTTTCCCATAACCTACATACAAAATATACAGAATGAGGTACAGAAACCATGAAATACAAAATCTAACAAAAAATAATTAAATTAAAGTCATTAAATCTAGCTTTCTACGACTACGGAAGTCCACAAATAATAATGCATGGCTCTCATAAGAATCATATCGATAATATCAGCACTCTCTTAAGAAATCAATTGAATAATACATAATGCATTATCGGTACTTACAACAGAAATGGAAATACCGGTACTGGTTTACAGGTTACATCCAATTGAAAACGCCAAGATTACGGCACTTCTTTTTCACAGAACATCAAGAAACACATGTATTTAAGGCGATTGATATTGATAAATGTTGCTGTAAGGGGCCTAACATCTAAGTTATCGGCCCCTATTTAAGGCGAAATCAATCGAAAACTCTGGGGAAGAAATATTGCTGTAATGTACAGAAAATGTAAATACACCGCCATGTTTGAACAGAACAGAAGTAGTGTGCAGGAAGGCAATGCCGCCAACCGACAAAAATAATGTTTATTTAATGATAAGTGCCGTAATTATCGTCTGTGAGCAAGATAATTGCAAGGAATGTCAATTAGGAATTATGTGTATATTTATTTACTAAATATAGGGATACGTTTGCAATTTAATTACAACGTGTATCATGCATATGTTGGCAAGACGATATACAGCGTTCCATATGGCTGGCCGCGCAACTACACCGATGGTACCAAATAATCCCTATCTGGTTGACACCCCCTGACTTGTGCTATCTTGAGCGCTCCTGGCGTTGTCCTCAGGAACTGCGAGAGTTTACTTACCACTTGTTCTATCTTGAGCGTTCCTGGCGTTGTCCTCAGGAACTGCGATAGTGTACTTACCACTTGTTCTATCTTGAGCGTTCCTGGCGTTGTCCTCAGGAACTGCGAGAGTGTACTTACCACTTGTACTATCTTGAGCGCTCCTGGCGTTGTCCTCAGGAACTGCGAGAGTGCACTTACCACTTGTGCTATCTTGAGTGCTCCTGGCGTTGTCCTCAGGAACTGCGAGAGTGCACTTACCACTTGTGCTATCTTGAGCGCTCCTGGCGTTGTCCTCAGGAACTGCGAGAGTGTACATACCACTTGTGCTATCTTGAGCGCTCCTGGCGTTGTCCTCAGGAACTGCGAGAGTGTACTTACCACTTGTGCTATCTTGAGCGCTCCTGGCGTCGTCCTCAGGAACTGCAGATGCAGACAAGTACAACAGCGGCAACAGCAACACTGGATCCCTCCCCCGCCAGACCGAGACACCACCGTCACAACTCGTGGGCTGCCCATACGTGACATTCTGTCTGAGGACACAAACACAGGGGGGTACTGTCACCAGGTGTTTCTGTGACCAAGGGACACCATGTCTTCTTTTTGGAGGCAAGACTCGGTTAAGCCTGTTCGTCACTATTTTCTTGCGGAAGTGATCCCTGTCCAATGCGTCGTCGAGATTGTTTTGGAGCATTAGGAGGTCTTCTTTGGTGTTTCTGTCCAGGGCATCGTGGGTTTGTGGTTAGAATAAGGAAAAAGTGAAAGAGCTTATTTGTCAACCTGTTGCAGTTCATTCGTCTGAGGTGACCATAAAATCGTTGACCTCACAGTGGTCGAAACTAGTCCAAGTGCATCACACAACTAATAATAATAATATATTTCGTATTTGTGGTTTAGATTTCAAACAAATCACATATAATATTGCGCAATAAATCCAATGGGGATAAATATTTCAAAAGTTCTTAATGCACAGGGTCCTAAGAGGTTACCTTTAAGTTGCAAGAATACACAAAGATAGAATTTAAGTCCCAGAGCCCGACCACTGAAAGTATCAGTATTCTTGATGTAATTGCAATCGCTATCCCATATTTTTTATTATTATTATTATTATCATTAGTCTACTATGTAAAAATGAATGTGTGTCTGTTTTTTCTGAATTTCCACCTAAACTTGCGTTATTAACGCGTTTCAGACTGTTTTGTGACCGTTGCACGCAAAAATATGTTTTTGTCTTTCTGTACATCTATCTATCTGTCTGTGTCTCTGTCTGTCTGTCTCTCTGTCTGTCTGTCTGTCTGTCTGTCTGTCTGTCTATCTATGTCCGACTTTGTTGTTAACTCGAGAACGGTTGGTAGGATCGACGTAAAATTTGGTACAGATACCCAACAGAGGCACGACACTAATCATTGATGTACTGTAACTCTTCTCCCTACCTCTCATACAAGATGAGCTACCCCCTTAAAAGAAATGCTGAAATAGGCGTAAAAGGACGAGATAAAGCTCATTTTCAGCACCTCAATGTGAGAAACAAAACTCCGGGTCCCTTAGAAACTACTTCTTAAGCACCTAAAATCAACAGTTTCGGAGATATTCCAAGAATACTAATTTCATTTAAGAAATTAATGACGGAATACATTTCATCAGCTCTCACTTCCATCTTATTATATAATACGCTAAGGTGTTTCACAAAACTCAAGCTGTGATTTGTATCAAAAACTTCCAAATAATCGTCTCAATAGTACAGGAAAAATCATACATTTCTTGAAAAGTCAACGGAAATATATTTATTTGTGTT
The DNA here is from genome assembly GCA_946902985.2 of Meconema thalassinum. Lineage (NCBI taxonomy): Eukaryota > Metazoa > Arthropoda > Insecta > Orthoptera > Tettigoniidae > Meconema > Meconema thalassinum. The sequence goes on from OX336397.1 coordinate 154,547,887, forward strand.
TTTAAACAAATAAACAAGTAGATAGCTCCTGCCAGAACTGAGTCGCGCACAGCCCTCATAGCAATAGAGCCGGGCGGGTAGTCTGTACACATGGAGCGCACACAACCCATTATGCGAGAGTTCTCGCATGGGTCCACTAGTTATTAATAGGGCTCGGATTTTTAGGTGCTAAAAATCGGGAAAATATTTATTTTTTATGTATTGAAAATACCTGAAATATGTGACAAGATAGTATAAATATTTAATTATAATTCAGTTTATTAATATGAGTATAAACAATATGCAGCACCCACGAATGCAATTTATACTATGCCCCACTGACTGCTAAAGCATTACAATACACAACGAGATAGGCCTACATCTTCAGGTTGTCCATCACAAATGACCGACGATCATCGCGACACACTTATTCTCTCGAAACTGCGGCAATTTATTGCCCTTGAGGTGTAGTGTATCTTGAGATCGCTGTTCAGCCTTGATTGCTTTGCCACAACAGAACGCCCCCATCAGAAGTAAAATTATCCTTAAATTCTGCAACAGACGATAACTTTTAGTTGTTTTTACTTTAGGCATCGTAGAACTGCCTTACACTTCACAGTGCCAGAAATGAACTGCATGAGAGTGACACTGGTTCCAGGTAGCTGGGTGAGGGGGTGGTCTAGCACGTGGTGCAATATGGCTATGAACAAGGAAATCCCCGGCTTCCACAGTGAGTGGGACGGGGCGACAAGTTAAGAATAACACAGTTGCAGGCTGACATACGCTCTGCATGAAGATTAGGTAGCTGACAGGTTCTTCCAAGTTGAAGTAACACAGAACAAAATGCAATAAACTGAAAGATCTAGCATAATGATTTTAAAAAATGTAAATATTATGTCTTTTTATGTGCTAATAACTGAAAAGCAGGAATTTATGTATTTATAGAAAAAATGCATAAAATATTTATTTACCTATAAATCCGAACCCTAGTTATAACTATACGTACGAGTCATAACGCTGTCAATAAGCTTGTTAGCTCATCGTGGTGACACCATTAACATTCCTCAAGTCAGCTATTTCGCCTCGTCTAAGCCAGGGTTCTCCAAACTGTTTGGGTCCTTTTTAATATTTCGGCTTCCATTTCAAAATTCGGCTGGTTGGTTCCCCGTGTACTTGGGGTGTGTGTAGTATCTGTCTAATAACCGGTGTACCTTGCGCAGTCAGCTGGCATTTGAGGGTGCGCAAATGCGAGGGAGCCGTGTCAGTACATTTACTGGCACGTTAAAGATCCCCTTCGGGGCAAAATTCCAGCACCCCGGCGTCTCTAAAAGCCAGTGTAGTTAAAAGGGACGTACAACCAATAACATTATTATTAATAACCGGTGTTAATTGTGATGGTTGTATTAGTGTGTGTTATCTGTTTTTAATTCAAGTAACGACTGCAGACATTCGATTTTCAAGTAGTTCCAACTTTTTCTACCAAACGCCACCGTCAACGACCAACTAGTTCTGGACTTTGTTACTAGATGCCACCGCAGTCGGCTCCTGGCGACGAACTTTGGGACCTAATAGCTGTAATCAAATATAACCTATAATTTAGCTTCACACAAGTGTAATTAGTGGAAGGTCCTTTATCATGCCAAAAATCTATGACATGGGCCCGCCGGCTTTACTTCCCCTCCGAACGAAGGCATACTGCGGCATTGTTAACGCTCTTAAAAAATCCAACGACTTCGGCAGGGTATGAACCCGCGACCTGGGGCAAAGAAGCTCAGCATGCTACCAACTACGCCACCGAAGCCGCCCATTTCAAAATTTAACTACATATTCCAAATTTGTATCTGAGTTAAGAGGGCCATGACCTCGTAATTCCGCCTCTTAAAACAACAATAACTGCAATATTTTCGTAAACGAAACCAACGAATTATACCAGTCTCACGTTGCGAACAAAAACGATGAAGTAAGATCGATTTAATCAATCGATAGACAATATTTTCCAGCATTACAGTTTATTACTTACTAGCTCTTAAGCCCGGCGTTGCTCGGGATCACAATTGGATGTTAGGATAATGTAGCTTTGCTCGCTGTGACGTATTGTGTGCACTCAAAGTTGTTGTGGGTGTTCTTTTATCTGATAAACAATTGTGTTGAAATTGTTAAATAGGTGGGTACGACGGCTCTCTACTGCTTGTTGCTTATAATGGATTAATCCTGAAATTTCGCTAATATAACTCAATATTTATGGAGCCTAATTGCCGAACAGCAACATTTCAAGAGGATGTTAGGCAGCTTCATAATAATATATGTATTTGATTAAGGGAATTGGCAACTCCAGCTATCTGATATGACATCTAGCGGTAAGAATGAGAAACTTACCAAGTAGGGTACATTTGTCACGTGGTGACTGTTTATGTATGGTTTCTTGTATTGGTAAGCAGATCGTGGTAAATTCTTCGTGTTTATACATAAGTAATAAGTTTTACTCGTTGATAAGAGTGTAAAATGAATAAAAGCAAAGTATATTGCTCAGTTTACGGCTGTAAGTCGATGTATAAGAGGGCTGCGGATATACGTTGTCATCACTTTCCAAAAGATGCAAATAGCAATAGCAGAAAGGTGACGATACCAAATAAATACGGGCAACAAGAGCGGGTTTGATCACTCACCACTACACTCACTGACGACAGGACGGGTTGTTCACTTACGCCGCGCCAAGCCGCACCTAGACAGCCAAGCATAATCTTGCCGAGCCAAGCCGTACCAAGACAGCCAAGCCTAGGCCTACACCAGCCGAGGGCAGCCAAACTTCATCAGTCAGGTATCCTTTCCCGCTCCCTAGTTCATTTCCAATAACACTACCAACCGTCATCACCTCGCTCTGCGATATCCGAGTCATTCCACTACGAATTATATAGGCCTAATTTGACTTCGCAGGGTAAATACTTACCATCCAAATCAGGCAATTCCTGTCTACCCCGAGTTTTAATACAAGTTAAACTCATCACTTCGCCCAACCAAGCAGCAAATGATTTCTAGAGTCTATGGTACAATGAGCAAACTCAAATATAGCTTTTAAACGTAACAGCGCCATGACTCGAACTGCACAAAAACAAATACCAGCAGTCAACCGATGCTTGATAATATGCAATTGACACACAAAATCCAGTGGAACACACAAATTAGATCACGTGTATCGCACAGTTATACATATATACAATTGAAAATAACACTGTCATTATTTTAGGGACCACATTTACTGATTATAACCGAAAAATAGAAAGTGTTCCATATCAAACGCGTGTTATTGAGTATTTTTACCCTACTTATCCAGACGACCGCAGCGCCCCAAGTGTTAGTTTGAGTTGCCAATAACAAATACTAAAAGAAAATACATAAAAAATATCATTTCAGAATCTATATGTCCACGCACACTTAAATAAGAACAACTCATAGGAGTCCAGAGACACCTTGTGGCCACGAGACAAACTAACCCTATCAAACATGGTAGCAATTGTCATATCCGCACTAAGTAATATTGTGCAAACTACATATCATGTCATGATTTAGAGTAAAAGTAACAAAACAAACTATAATCATTTCAAGCAATAATAACAAAACCATTTTAAACATATCAATATTTCTAAGTTTATGCCGTGTCTTGTGCAGTGGCGGATCCAGAGGTTCACCTCGGAGGGGGCACTCTAGGATTTCAGAGTAGCTAGAGAAAATGTGTAATAAAATTACTAAATTTGTATTTAATCTACGCACACTACACTACATCCAACCACCATATTTTATAATTCTACAAGAAATTCATTATATTAAAATGGTTTATTGGTTTCAGTTTCAATAACACAAGTCATTGTCATTATGTAAATAAAAACCTTTTTAATTCTACAGAATATGTACATTTCCACATTTTAATGCACATTACACAGTCAAATATGTATTAAAACATATTCAATCATAGTGACTATCTGAAGACACTAGTGTGTACAAATGTTACAAAATATGTACATAGTACCAACATTGTCAGTCGCTGACTCACAACTAGTCACATAAATAAAAATACCAGCCACGGCCAGTCAAATAGTCAAGTAGTATAGGAAGGCGCTCCATGGCACAAAGGATTATGAAATATATTTCTACTTCTACCTGTCTTAAACATAAAAAATTGTATGTCGATGTAGCGATTATATTAACAGTGTTGCCATTACATACTATATGATAACAAACATTGACCACATTCATGAATGCAGGCAATACAGCAAAGATTTTACTTGCCGTGCAGTTTGCAGAAACAATCATTTTTATCGGCAATATCAAAGTGGCTGACAACTGGTTTTTCGGGGTGGGCACTTGCCCCTGGTGCCCTCTCTGGATCCGCCACTGGTCTTGTGACGGGTTTGACCAGTAAGATTTTTAAGGCAAACTTAATCAGGGGGATGACAGTTCATAGGGAGCGCGTGGGTCGGGGTAAGGCCCTGTACTGGTTGTTCTGCCAACCAATGAAGAATTAATTTTAGCACTAAGGTTCCGTAGTTGGCACTCATGAACGTTCACATCAAACCGACTGGCGGAAGCGGGAATAGTCTGTTTTGATTGATATTCCTCGTGGTGTTGTTGGTTGGTTTGATTTGTTCAGTATTTTGATTGTTTATTTTAATTGAATTGAGAGTCAATCATGCCACTGCAAGGGAGGAAAAATTGCCAAGCACCGGGATGTAAGAATTATAATGATAGTAAGAACAATACGGCAATTTTCATCTTCCTGGTGTTGACCATGTAAAAAACTAGTGGGCAATATGGACTACTCTCGAATAAAAATATATAGAGAATAAATGTGTGAATTTCATCTCTTGTTTGTTTTCTTACCCATTCTCCTTTGCATTGCAATAACATTTGTGGTTTAGGGCTACGGGGAGGGGTGGGTGACAGCGGGCATGCTAGGCAAAAAGTGAGGTTATGGCAATATAGTGTGTGCATTTGGACGATTCTCTTTATATTCATCGAATATTCCAACTATTCTGTAGAGTATGAGAGCATTTTTTAATTAGCCTAGAAGTGAATTAAGCTCTAGAACGGCATAACTGTGTCTTTCGTGACAAATCCATTGCCAACATTGATATATATCAAAATGTATTATTTTCCTATCTGGACGTATATTTCAGCACCTAGCGAAAGGCGCAGTTATGTTTGAGTTATTTTCATCAATAATCAATAACTCGTCGCAGAACATACTGTTCATTTACGTGTAATAAAGGCTACATTCATATGGCTTTTTACTTTTTATGTTGCCAGACTTGGCAGTACATAGCCTCAGGCGGTGTTCTCTCTCGGAAATTCTATAACCAAAAGTGACAAATCTCTTATACTTACATGATCCTTGAACTTAATAAACTAATGGGAGGGTCGGTAGGATACGCCACAGTAGTCTGTGAATTTAGGTTGCACATATTGGCAGAAAACGACCAAAAAGTAGTTAAATATTTGCAAATAGAAGCATTCAAGTAACAAAAAATAAATTTATAAACAGTAAGAAAGCACGCCGTGTAAAATGGAAACAATAATACCCTAGTAAACCGTCGTAAAGATAAAAAAAAATACTCACATACAATAAGCGACACAGAGACTATAAACTTAGACCCAAAATCACGCTCGTGTCCGACCCCACAATCCACCTCTATATAAAATACAGTTCATGTAGGGATATACAGTAAAATTTGTACATTCCTCACTCATACTGTAAAATAACGAATCCTCGCCAATGCTGTAAGTCCCCTACCTCGTGTCGACGCCCTTAAATAAAATTATAAAGCTTGTGGGGCATGGAAATTCAGTATTTGTGCCAAAGGGCCTAAATGAAGGGAATGGAGAGGGTTTTCAGAAATTTCAAATAGATAGTGTTACTCGTCTTGTTACAAATGGTAGGTACGTAAAATTCGGTTCAGATCGGTGAAACGGTGTAGATTTGAGCCAAGAAAAACGGTGTGGATTTGTGCCAAAGGGCCTAAATGAAAGGAATGTAGAGGGCTATCTAAAATTATTGTTGCCAAAAACCTTCCTTGGGTTGTGCACTACAACCCTACAAAATTCCAATGCAATCGGTTAAACTGTGTTGCAGTCCATTAGCCTCGGACAGATATACATATCCATTTTTAGCCTACTTTTCACATTTTGCAAAAATGAGGAAAAAGTAAACTTATGAGATCGATCCGGGAAAATGTGTGCCTGTCTGTCTGTCCTTCTGTCTGTCTGGCTGTGTGTGTGTCCCCCCCTATCAACTCCTAAACGGCTGCAGCAATCAAAACCAAATTTTGTATGAGTAAAGATGTGCACTGGAATATCTCACGTCCATATTTGAAAATGATGTCAGTGTTACCAACTGCTGAAAAAACGCATTAGAAATGTGAGCTCAATGTTGGATATCTTGCAAGGTATGCATGGGAGCTATTTCAAAATTGGCACACATGTAGATAATATTATTTCCGTTTAATTTCCAAGAGGCCAACCATGACAGTGTCGCCAAAATAATTTTAAGCCTTCTGATAGGTTCAATGTTTAAATGCATATAACTTCTACACTATCAATTGGATTTCAACCAAATTTTGTATGTAATATCTGTACGTAAACAGATATGACTGAGCGTATTCTTAAGAGCCACCAGGGCTGCCAACTGTAAATAATTGCTCTCTATATTTTTTTTATCCAAATACCAATATATCAGAAAGTATGCAAGCCAACAGCTTTAAACTATGCACACGTATATTCTGACATTTTAGATTAATTTGGAGTAACTTATATACGTCAGTTCTACCAACATGAGTATAAGCCTGCTGATAATACCAATTTTTAAATATATCTAACTTCTATACTATCAGTTGAATTTCAACCAAATTTCGTATGAGCTATGTGTACCATAACAGATATGACTATAAGTATTCTTAAGAGCAATCAGGGCTGCCAACTGTTAATAAATGTTGTCAATATTTTTTTTACCCTAATATCAATATATCAGAAAGTATGCAAGCCTACAGCTCTATACTTTGCACACGTATAGCACCTGACATTCTAGATTAATTTGGAGTAATTAATATAAGGCAGAGCTGCAAACATGATTCTATGCCTGCTGATATGTCCAATTTTAAAATCCATGTAACTTCTATACTAACAAATGGATTTCATCCAAAATTGGCATAACAAGATATCATAATATTTCAGATTATTTCTGACCAGCACACGCATGGTATTGTTGGCAACATGCTTTTACGCGTGCTGATAGATCCAGTGTCTAACTGCATGTACCGTCCATTGGACTTCAACCAATTTTTTTATTCTGTACCTTAAGAGATGGAACTAAGAATATATTCAGTCACCAGGGCTGCCAACTGTAGTGCTCTATGAGGCTACATTATACCAGGTATATTTTGAACTAATTAGATATTTCGATATTACCAACTTAATTTCGTCATTATTCTTGATAGGTTCATATACTGTAGAATAATCATTGGCATGAAAAGTAGGCTGTATAGTTCTTCACGGAACTTCTTGTTTTATATATAAGATTTAGCATATAGCTTTTAGTGCCAGGAGTGTCCGATGTTCAGCTCGCCAGAGGCTGTAGCTGCTTCTATGCGGACACCCATGGGGTGAGCTACAAGTTCCGTTCAATTTCAAGTAGTTTCAACTTTCGATACCAGATGTCACTGACACTTAAAGGTGAACGTTGGAACTTTGATAGAGCATTTCAACGAAATCCAACCTAGAAATTTAGCTTTACACAAGTTTAGTTACTGGAAGGATCGTTTACATGCCATAAATCTATGACGTGGGACCGCCGGCTTTACTTACTCTCCGAAGGAAGGCATACTGAAGGATTTTAACGCTCTTAAAAAAATCCGACGACTTCGGCCGAGTTTGAACCCGCGATCTTGGGCACAGCAGTTCAGCATGCTACCAACTACGCCACCGAAGCACTACAATGATTTCATGTTATGCCCCTGTTGCAGGAATGCACGATTCCCTTCTAATCAAGGAAATTATGACAGTTGGGAAAGTATTAATAAGGAACTTACGGAGTATGTGCCTTGTACAACAACTGCCGGTTAACCCAGCGTAAGCTTAAAAGGCGTATTTTTTTTTCGATTTCAATAAACTACGACCTATATCAGTTTTACGTCTCGGCATGATGGGTTAAAATCACTGACTGGACTATTAATTACATTATCATGGAGATTGCATGTGCAACGAATTCTTGTCAGACGTAGCCTAATTTAAGAATGGCGAGGTGCATGAAGGACAAATCCCCCTTCCGTCCAATCTTAACTAGACTGTATATTTTGCGGAACGAAGGCTGAAACTGGGGTGATAGGCTCGCTTGCTAGCTACCTCGTAAACTGTCTTCGAATCTAGTAATTGGGGCGGCTTCGGTTGGCGTAGTTGGTAGCATGCTGAGCTTCTATGCCCAACGTCGTGGGTTCAAACCCGGCTGAAGTAGTCGGATTTTTTAAGAGCGTAAAAATCCTTCGGAGGGGAAGTAATGCCGGCGGTCCCATGTCATAGATTTATGGCATGTAAAAGAACCTTCCAATAATTACGCTTGTGTGAAGGTAAATTATAGGTTAGATTTGACTAAGGTTCCAACGTTGGTCACCAGGAGCCAACTGCGGTGGCATCTAGTAACCAAGTTCAGAACTAGTTAGTAGTTGACTGTGGCGTTTGGTAGCAAAAGTAGGAACTACTTGGAAATTGAATGTCTGCAGTCCTTACTTGCATTAAAGACAGATAACTCACACTAATACAGTCATCACAATTAACACCGGTTATCAAATAGATTCTACACACACTCAAAGTACACGGGGCTACATAAACGCGTTGTCGCAGCCCCTAACCTGAGGAACCAACCAGAACTACAGTAGAACTCCGACTATCCGAATCGCTTTCAGAAAAAGAAAATTAAGATGGAATCTTTCTGCGATTTGCAAAATAATGATTATGTGTACGTGCGCTATTGTCCGTCCCTCCACGAAGCTAGTGTAGGCGCAGCGCGAACATTTACTTTGACCGAGTTGTTCAGCAAACAATGACTTTTATTTACTCCTATTGTATCATACCACGGTGAGTGAGTGGTTATCGTGTCGGACTACCAACCCCAAGCTTGGAGGTTCGCTCTTGGCCATTGTAAGCGATTTTTGAAAGGCGACAAAAGTCACGACATGCATCACGTTGTTGGCATGTTTTCATTTAATTACATAATTAAAAATGCTTACAATACCAAAAATACGCTCTCTTTCATTAAAATACGTATGTATGTATCCAGGGGTGCACAACCCACGGCACGCGGGCCGCTTGCGGCCCTCAAAGTCAGTTTATGCGGCCCGCGGATAAATATATTATACTATTGTGAATGATGAGATTTCTGCCATTATTGTAGGCCCTCGTTGAAATAAGAAAATTATTTTAAAAAACGTTAAAAATAAATTAAAAAGTAAACAATTATTTGACAGATTTTAAGTTTTGATACTGACAGACTGTTGAAAAGTAACAATTATTGGACAGATTTTAAGTTTTGATACTGACAGACTATTGAAAAGTAACAATTATTGGACAGATTTTAAGTTTTGATACTGACAGACTGTTGAAAAGTAACAATTATTGGACAGATTTTAAGTTTTGATACTGACAGACTCTTGAAAAGTAACAATTATTGGACAGATTTTAAGTTTTGATACTGACAGACTGTTGAAAAGTAACAATTATTGGACAGATTTTAAGTTTTGATACTGACAGACTATTGAAAAGTAACAATTATTGGACAGATTTTAAGTTTTGATACTGACAGACTGTTGAAAAGTAACAATTATTGGACAGATTTTAAGTTTTGATACTGACAGACTATTGAAAAGTAACAATTATTCGACAGATTTTAAGTTTTGATACTGACAGACTATTGTACAATACCCAAGGGGTATGCACCCCTTAGAGATCATCCCCCCCATCATCTGTCTAAATCTCATAAAAGGCAACCCTTTAAAAGCCTACCCAATATCCATCAATACTATAAGGGCAGCTGGCTACTCCATAAAGCAGCTCAACCCTTGCGTAATTATGACACACAGCGACATACTACAAACTGGTTCAACTATGCCACAACGCGCTGACAGAACAGAGGCTAAAGGTATAAAAGGTGCCTTAAGTGGGTCACGAGAATCTCTCCATCATCAGTGCTTCGACGAGACAGCCGGAGGCTAACGACAGTGTCAACCGAGGTGAGTCAGTCAGTCAGTGTTCAGAATCCTACTTTTGTAACCTAACACCCACAGTTTGTACTCACATTATAACATCACAAGATCCCTTAAAAGGGACTAACAGTTACTCATTGCTGACCAATAAACACTTGGTCAGTCTCTTACACTTGCATTACTGATCTACACTCTTCTTCACGTCCCCACGTCCTTCCTTACTCCCGTCACAGTCGGACGTGACACACCGTAGTAATAACGCCAACTCAGACGTCCTTGTATTCCTCACAGCGGCTAGCGTGCTCAAGTGAAGCGCGTGCCGAACCGCTGACACTAGCAAGGTGATTATATAATAAGTAGCCGGCTGGGCGACTAGTACATCGACCCGCGTGATAAGGCTACATCCCTTAAACCACATTTACAGTCTTTATAGGAACGCCCCCTAGTTCCTAGCACACCACAACACACTACACTGGTCAGCTTGCCCTGTCAAGGGGAGCTACCCTTATTTAGGCACAAACTCATAAATTAGTACAGCAACTCTCCCTTTTAGATCCACCCCCAAATAAGGGATCTAAAACACTGGTGGAGGCGCCATCCTACGCACAGTAGAACGGGACTCAATCAACGAGCCCTCGTAGGAAAAGCGACCCCTTCCGTACCGCAAAAAGCCAAGCAAATAGAGAATTTTTTTTTATTTTTAACCTCATATTGCGTCACACATTTTTTTTTAATTATTAAATGTCCACATTTAGAACTACATTAAGAGACTTTGCACACCATTTGTCGGCTAGTACAACTCCACTCCTGCCGAAGCTAAAGATTAAGAACAGTGACTTAATAACTGACCAGACTGCAGTACAACTTCTCAGGGACCTTGAATTCCACACAGCACAGATCCGTGCTCAACACCCTGCCGCTGCAGCACAGGTTATACATTTTACACGGTCCCAGGCCAGTGAATACACACACGAGTCGCCGGTATCCAGCGATAGTGAGGTAGATTGCCTGCCAACACTCCATCCCCTATTGTTGCAGCAATTGCAGATCACAGAGCAGAAAGCCAGTGACCTGCTCGAGCGCATTTCAGAGCTATTAGAAACAGACACTATTAAAGCCAATAGTCACACGACAGAAGCGGTTCTGGACATCCACACTATTTTGGAGACAGTAAAACAGGATTTAGACAGAACCGTACACATAGTCGAATCCACACAGTACGACAACACACCGGCCGTCAGCACAAGCATATCAGGTGACGAGCCACCTGGTAACGTAACACAGGTGTCCTACACGGGAAGCGAGGCTAATTCCCCTCCAAACAGCCCAAACACCTCGACACACAGTCAACGGGACACAGCCGAGAACGACATGAATAGACACACTGAGTACCCCATGATCCACCCCACAAAGTTCACGGGGGAAGGCCAGGATCCCGAGGAATACCTCAAGGCCTTCAATAGAACGGCCCGGATCAATGGTTGGAGCGAGGAAGTTAGAAAACGGCTCCTTCCTGCCTACCTCACAAAGGCGGCCATGACGTGGTATGAGCTCCATGAGGACGCACTAGAGGCTGCCACATGGGAGGAAACCGCGGTAATGTTGAAGGATGAGTTCCAGCTTATACCAGACGATGACGATCTCTATGACCAGATTAGACAGAGGTCACAGGGACCCAAAGAGAGCGCCCAGGCATACATCAATGTTAAATTGATAATGTGCGAAAAGTACAATGCAGCAATGACAAATAAACAGAAAGTCAAGCTGTTGATGCAGGGCCTCAGACCAGCCATAGTAGAAAAGCTATGCATCATGAACAACCTCACGGTCCAACATATGTTGAATAACATAAAGACCATAGAGGAGGGGAGAAAGATCACGGAAAAGGCTACGGAAAAAGCCGTGGATCTGCACTTCAAAACCCGGAAAGACGACACTAATGACAAAATAGACGAATTAGTGGACAGGATGGAGAAACTGACCATAGCTGCCATCCAAGCGGGCGGGAGACCGCCAAGGGATGAGCAAGCAGAGACACGAGAACACTATCATACTGAGAGGGACAGGGGGTACACAGAGAGGAGACGCTACGGGAGGGAAGAAAGTTACTACCCTCCACAGCGGCCAACAACACCTCCCCCACAGGATAGGCCACACTACCCTCCTCGGTACTCACCGGTAGCATACACGGACACAGAGCCGACATACCCCTCAAGGCGGTCACCATCTCCGTACACACGGGAGTACTACCCTGAGGAGTACGACCACGATATCCCCCGACGAAACAGCCCGTCACCACATAGACAGTCCTACGCTGCCCCACAGTACAGGGGAAATGGGGAATATCGGGAAAACCCGCCCCCACGCAGCCAAGGCTATGCTGCCCCGCAGTACAGGGGAAATGGGGAATATCGGGAGAACCCGCCCCCACGCAGCCAAGGCTATGCTGCCCCGCAGTACAGGGGAAATGGGGAATATCGGGAGAACCCGCCCCCACGCAGCCAAGGTTATGCAGCCCCGCAGTACAAGGGAAATTGGGAACAGCGAGAAAACCCACCCTCGACCAGACAGGGGTATGCAGCTGACCAATATAGGGAAAAGGGGAACCGACGGGAACACCCGCCCCAGCAGCAGCAGACATACACCCCACCCTGGCGGAGACAGAATAACGGACAACAGGGCAATAACCGACAAGGAAGAAAGCCCACTAGAGGAAGGGACAACATGGACAAACACACGAAGGGCCCAGAACACTACCCCCTCCCAGACGAATACCCGAGGGAGTTCAGGGATGAAACACCCCACAGGACAGACAGGGGGGCAATACTCCCTACGCCTAAACACACACCGCAAGCAGGGAGTTGGCGCAGCCACCCCGAGGGGGGGCGCACATACATTACAGGCAGGCGTACACCCACATTTTCAAAAAACGCCTAGACGGGGAGGTTCGGCTAGCTGATGAAGCAGCTGAGGTTCCTCCCCCAACACAACACAAAAAAGGCCCTTCCCCCAAGAAAACTCGTAAGAATAAGGGGAAGAAGCAGCCAGCTAAAACTAAGGCTGACGATCCGCCCCCGGACCGTTTCCAAACACACCCCGTGCAAGGAGACGGCAACTGTCTGTTTAGGGCCATGAGCTTTCTAATCCGGAATACCGAGGATTATCATGGGGACTACAGACAGAAGACGGTCAAACATATCCTGGCCAACTGGAAAGAGTACCGGGACTTTGTGTCGGACGAGCGGGAAAACCCATTCCAGACCGGGGCGGATTACCAAAAATACATGGGCAAGGACGGCACCTATGGCAGTGCCGTAGAGGTAACCGCTCTCGGCAAAGTGCTCAAGGCCAATATCCATGTATATACGGATGTGCACTCGCCTCCGCTATTCTCAACTGCGGGATTCAATAGGGACCTACACATACTTTTCACAGGAAACCCTAAGGCGGGACATTACACACCCCTCACATTTAGAAGCCAACAGCCCGAGAACACGCCCACACCCTCCAAACAGAAAACCCCACCCCCTTCACCACACCACAGGGGGGGAATTGACCATACACAGGCGCGTGACGCGAGCTCGCTCGGCATGGGGAAGCCAGCAACAGGAGTCGAACTCGCGACCGCCTGGAACAAAAGTCGGGTTAACAAAGGCAAGCTCAGGGTCACATTTGCAGACACACCTGCCCGAGAGGAAGAAACCAACAACAACACAACTACACAAAGGCTGGGAACAATTAATACACTAAACGTTAGCCAGCAGACTCCTAGTTTCACAGCAAGACCGGTTAAAGGAGCTGGCAATGTACCTGGCAAACGCACTTTGCTGACCTGGGCAAAGTACTCAGGACAGGAAGTAAGCCGAGAGGCGAAGCGTGCTAGGTACGATAAACGGACAGATCCATGCCCTCCCAGCACAAATGTCACTCCGGCAACAACAACAACAACAACGTACATCTTACACAACACATCGATGCAGGGCAGTGGATTTCAGGTATCGGCCCTCACGATACACGCCACCATAAATGGCCACAGAGTGCAGGCCCTAATCGATACTGGGGCTGCCGTAAGTTGTGTTAATAGCCGACACATTGCCGAGGCGCAAATACAAGGTGTCACGGGGGACATCCGGCTGGTAGCGGCCAATGCTCAGACGTTAGAAAACAGGGGAGTGGCAAACATACATATTAGGATAGACCATTTTGCCACAATGCACCCCATGTTCGTTATCGAACACCTTTCTGCGTCAGCCATAATAGGCATGGATTTTCTCGCTAGATATGAGGCTAGCATAAATTTCGCTAGTGGTCAGATGCTTTTAAAGCACGACCAGAGGCTCACCACACATCCCATGGTATACACCAGGAACAGAGATGGGATTCGAGCGGAGCGAGAAAACCACGAGCATCAGGCCCCTACACTGCACACTATCAGCCAATACACAAACACACACACTGATAAGGCGGCCAACCAGAACCACACGCAGGACCTGACTCCGGAGCAAAATAAAAGGCTCACGGAGCTCCTGGAGACCAACAGAGATATTTTTGCCCACTCAATGAAGGATCTCGCTGTGACAGACCTCATTGAACACCACGTCACACTCACTAGTGACCGACCAGTACACCAGCCTCCCTTCAGAGTGAGCCAGAAGGAGAGACATGCCATCGATGCCCAAATCTCAGAGATGCTCGAGGCAGGGGTCATTGTTCCAGTTCTTTCTAACTATTCCTCTCCAGTTCTGCTGACCAAAAAGAGGGACGGATCGCACCGCTTTTGTACTGACTACAGGAGGCTCAATAAGTTGGTCGAAAATGATAGTTATCCACTACCAAGGGCAGACACCTATTTGGACGCCCTTGGTGGAGCTAGCTGGTTCAGTTCGATGGATTGCTATAGCGGATTCTATTCAATCCCCGTCTATGAACCAGATAGGCACAAGCTGGCGTTCGTTACAGAGAACGGACTATTTACCTACACCCGTTTACCGATGGGTCTCCGTAACGCCAGCCAAACCTTCCAAAAGCTAGTGGATAAGACATTTTCAGGGCTTAAATGGCGTTCCGTATTGGTGTACGTGGATGACATAACGGTCTTCTCCAACACTTTTGACGAACACATCGTACATTTGGAGGAGGCTTTCGCAAGGATCAGAGAAGCTAAACTAAGGCTTAAACCTGCGAAATGTCAATTTGCCAGACAGCAAATTAACATATTGGGCCATATTGTCAACCGGGAGGGCATTATTCCCGACCCAGCCAAGACTGACGCAATAACGGGCATCCCAATGCCCACAAATTTGAAACAATTGCGCAGTTTTATTGGCTTGGCTTCGTACTATCGCAAGTATATCTATAGGTTTGCACACATCGCCCATCCCCTAACTGAACTCACACGTGAAAAAACGCCCTTCAGCATCACGCAGGAACACATAGATGCCTTCAACACACTGAAGCAACTATTGACCTCACCTCCATTGCTGCAACACTTCCATAGTGATAGGCCCACATTTTTACACGTGGATGCCAGCCTGTATGGGTTGGGAGCAGCCCTATTGCAGGAAGACGCCGAAGGGCGCAAACGGCCCGTCGCCTACGCTAGCAGGAAGCTAACGGCCGTTGAGACTAGATACTCTGCCACAGAGCGGGAAATGCTGGCATTTTCGTGGGGAGTGAACTATTTTAGAGTATACCTCTATGGTATCAAGTTCACGGTAGTGACTGACCACGCGAGCTTGCTTTTTTGGGACAAATTTAAAAACCCAAATTCGCGCCTCAACAGGTTTATATTCCGCCTGTATGAATATGATTTCGTGGTCAAACACAAGAAAGGCGCTACACACCTAGACGCAGATGGGTTGTCTAGGCTGCCAGTAGCCGATCCCCCGGATGACAGTAAGGACCACGACTGGGACGATATGCCCACCTTTGCCCTGACGGTGGTTGACATCAAACAGGAGCAAGAAAGTGATCCGCACTTGAAACAGATTCTATTGGCACTAGAAGACTTGGATAAAGTGGACTCCAAGACAGCACGGCTGTCTAGGCGATTTTTCCTAGACAAAGACGGGGTACTGAAATTTAAGCCCACAACCATGCACGATAGCGCACCTATAGCGGTTCCGGAATCATTGAGAGAAAATATCATGATCGGACACCATAATAGCCCAATAGCAGGGGCACACTTAGGTACGCATAAAACTTACCTTAGAATCCGTGACAAGTACTATTGGGTAAACATGAAGGCCGACATAGATACCTTTGTCAAGACATGTCACACCTGCCAACGATTCAAAACAAGACCTGGCAAGCCTCATGGACTACTCAACCCAATTCCCGTGGGAGAGTTATTTCACAGAGTCGGAATAGACGTGAAAGGCCCCATTACAACAAGTCAGAAAGGCAATAAATATATCCTGGTGGCCACCGAGTATCTCACACGATACATGATTACAAAGGCTGTTCCCAAAGCAGACACGAACAGCATAGCCGAATTTTTATTTGACATAATTACACGATATGGCCTATTCCAAACCTTATTATCCGACAGAGGTACTATTTTCACCTCGAGAGTGCTCCAACAGTTTCTGGAGATACTCAGGATTAAGGCATACACTACCACGAGTTTTTCACCGCAAACCAACGGACTCACGGAAAGTATGAACAAAATACTTGGAATAGCGCTGGCTAAATTTACAGAGGACGCAGGAACAGACTGGGATGAATATCTGCAAAGCATTACTTTTAGTTATAATACCTCTGTATCTACGGCTACGAAACACTCTCCACACTTCCTACTGCACGGATACACACCCAGAAGTCCCATAGACAATATATGTATCCCACAGGACGCCCACACAGACAATGCGGCTCGGCTAGAGCATTTGCAGATAGCCCGCATGGACGCTAGAAAAAACATAGCCGAGGCCCAGAAAAAACAAAAAGAGCGGTACGATCAGAATAGAAAGACCGTGGAATACACACCCGGGCAATTGGTCATGATCTCCAATCATGCCCGTAAGAAAAACGTGTCCGAATTCCTCCTACCACGGTGGGCAGGTCCCTTCAAAGTCTGCAGGAAGGTATCTGACCTAAATTATATAGTGAACGTGCGCCATGGGAGGAAACTCATAAAGGACACTATTCACGCCCGCCGGATGAAGGCATATCACACACGTAAAGCACACACACCTACATGTAAAGGCGGGCACACTGCTAAAAGAAAAGGAAACGGTCCCGTTGGAACACGTGGGAAGAAAGCCAAGAAATAGCCCACTGACCGAACCGGGATACCATCCTAACACTCACCAGAACTGTCCCGGAGACACAACCTTCATGGCGCCGGAAACAATTACTCTGGGTAAAAGGCGGTCTCCAGACCCGCAACCTTCTGAATACCAGGAATATAAGGTTGAGTAAATATCCAGTCGTAGAATAAGGATAATGAGAACGCTAAGACTAATTGGGACAGTCCCACTAACAGCGGGTCATAAACGAAAAACAATACAATCGACACTGGCATCTGGTCACCAAATACGCGACTAGCGGACCAGACACACTCGCGTACAATGCATATGAGATTTCCGAAGTGAAATGCCATGGCCTGTGGTTTGGATTCCAAGTAAAACGGAAATCCCGTGGCACATGATCTCTAGAAATGGTCACGTTAAACCACAAAATTCCCCTCTTGCCTTTTTATAATGCGAAGAGCACTAACAGAAAAGCAGGCTGATTAAGAACACATGTTCGGATACACAGCGTTATCGGAACAAATAAACAAGCGAGCGCGCAAGACATTGCAACCCGACACCCTCATACTCAGCAGTAAAGCAGACCTCAGTGATAAACTGCGAGCCTTACAGACGACAGTTCCCAAAGCACACTGCACGGAATCATTCATAGCCAACCTAAGAACCCTATATCTTCAAAATTTACACTACGAGGAGAGGGCAAAAAAATAAGCAAACTCCTCGCAGGAAGGTATACTAGGGGTTGCGCATAGAAAAACACACAGCCCATTTGCCATAGTGTAGGCGGCACAGAAATGGCCACCAAATCTTTACAGACAACCGGCTTCGAACCCATGTCCACACACAAAAACCTCGTACCGAAAACTAACTAAACAACGGTATTTTCGGTACGAGAAACACAAACAAAATACAGACAGAATGCCCGCAGAACATGAACAACGCAGACATATAACACAGAGAATTACATAGAACACGGGTTCGAACCCCAGAGAAAATTGCACGCCAGGGAAAAACAAGCAGACGGCCTTCCAATCACACCAAAATTGGCCCATATAACGGCTTAGACAGATAATACTACATTCCTGCGGCCAAATGACAGGCATAAAATTCCAGAAATACACTTGACAGGGAAAATGGACTTTTCAGACAGAGACATATAAATTTCGTAAGACAACGGTCTTACGGAATAATGGCCACACAACGGCAATAGTAGCAGGGCGGATTACCACATCGGGCCGCCAGGAATTTAACACAATGACCACACTGGCATACGTGCAGAAAAACACGCAACAGTGGTTAACCTACATAAAATCCCGGCCTGAAGTTACACACACAAACTGATGACTTGCAGACTTAGCCACTTTGCAACACTGTCGATGACAAAACGCGATTGTGTAGTGGCAGTGACCATGAATAAACAAATGCAGAACAATCATAACACTAGACATTTTTCAACACTGCGAAAGCATTTATCAACAAGCAGACGTCACAGACCAAAACTTGTCGCAGGCCCAGAGTAGCACGTTCGTAAAGACGTTGGCAGGCCACGGGCGCTTCCTACCCATACACAATATACACAGTAGGACTTAGCCCTACAGCAGACCAGGCGTCCGCGTGGTGTAGCGGAGCGTAGTCACACACACACACACAAACGCGCTCACCAATCAGGGGCGAACATAGGGACTTTGAGGAAACGGGACCTCCCCTTAACAACTTCTTTTTGCGACCCTAGTCCCGAAACAAATCATTCCAGGCGACTAGGACTTAGCCCTATAACGGACCAGAGTAGGTCGTGAAGCTTCGCTATCCCAAAGCGCGGATAGAAAACCAACATGGACCAAGGGAGGATGACAAGAGAACATGCTAACAGCGTCCCACTCTACTCCCTTCCCATAACCTTCTCAAGCCTGACATAAACAACGCAAACACATCTACACGACCATAAACAGCTACACTACACTACAAAGTATACATAAGGGTTGGTAAACTTCATGTGTTTACAGAAAGGGCATGCTACGCCTTGAGCCCCACCGCTAGCACCTGAATGAGAGGGGTGCATCGGCCAACACCAACTAAGCGTAATGCACATCTCCATATGAGAGATGAGGCCATAAGTAATAAATACTAACCATTTTTTTTTAAATTTAAATCATCCCGCATGAGAGGGAAATATATTAGTATTATGCCTCAACCTACACCTATCCATACATGAGTGCAAACGCCTCATATCCAGACGCATGCATGTATATCCCATCCATTCACCAGGGGATATTGATATCAGACCGGCATGGATTTTTATTTTATTTTTTGCAACCCCGGGAATTACCTGCCCCGTTCCACTCACTGTAGGAGCATCCCAGCACAAAAACCGGTTCCAGGCCGCCACTAACGCGGAATTCGGAAGTGCGCAACCTCCTCCTACCCTGCTTTAACCCACTCTACAGATAACTACCCCCAGATCACAATAACAGGGTACCTGACGCCACAGACCCTACTAACACCTCCATCAAGGTTAAAAAAGAGCATTATCGCTGGAGAAGCTGATATAGCACAGGTAGCCTAAAGTAGTCTACGTATGTAGAGGTTTTACCAGCCCACCACACTGGAAGTATTTTACATTTGACACTTTTTACACAGGTTACACCTATATTAAAAAAAAAAAAAAAAAAAAAAAAAGGGAATCTGAAACACCCTGGCTGATGATACCGGCGTTAGCCAAAGGTCAAAAGCACAACACTAGGAGCAGAGCTGGGGAAGGCGATGTGGACCCTTACCCCAGTCGGCTCATCAAATTACTGACGACTAGACCAAATAGACGAACCACGTAAGGTCAAAGCATTCGCGGCCTGGTCGGGCAAGCTCTGGAATCCTAGGTGCGCATAAACCGCCCCTGGGAGGAAGGGATGCTAAACCCACTTTGAGCCACGGTCGTCGAAGCCAAGACCTGCAGGGAGACTTTCTGAGAATGGCGGGAGAAATAGCTCACTCCGCGCCGGCCTCGGGAACTATCCCTAGAGACGACCCCATTATGACTAGACTGCTAGTTAAGTTTAAATTTAAGTAGGCAAGGCTTCCATGGCGGGAAGCAAAACTCCTGTGCGTTGGAGCATACTACGGCGGCCCATAGAGGCAAATTTATATATCAATGCGAAAATGCATACTACGGCGGCCCATAGAGGCAAATTTATATATCAATGCGAAAATGCATACTACGGCGGCCCATAGAGGCAACTTTATATATCAATGCGAAAATGCATACTACGGCGGCCCATAGAGGCAAATTTATATATCAATGCGAAAATGCATACTACGGCGGCCCATAGAGGCAACTTTATATATCAATGCGAAAATGCATACTACGGCGGCCCATAGAGGCAACTTTATATATCAATGCGAAAATGCATACTACGGCGGCCCATAGAGGCAAATATCACTGCGAAAGCAGATTGCGACGGCCGATTAAGGCGGAGACAATATTATGCCATTGGACCACACTGTCCAATGCCCACATAAATGACGACGCATCGGGCAGTCAGAGTGCATTAAGAGATGGGGCATTGCGCGCCCCTCACAGGAGCCAAGTGGGCGGCTCACCTACGACTAATCGGAACGGCAAAACGAGCACGACAAGGAAGTTACAGCGGGCGGAACGGTTAGCTTAGTGGCACCGTAAGCCGCCCGCGGATAGATTAATCCTAGTAATAGACGTCGACACTAGACTTAAGGGGACGGAATCTAGCGACCCTAGAGACAACCGGTGTTTCTGGGGCTCGTGCGGGTGGTGATCTGGGGATTTAATTGCCCCAGGCGATCGTCCTAGGCCAAATTTAGTTATAGACGGTTGCATTTGACACGCAACCTAGGATTAAGCAAATTTAATGAACACTGTTGCAATTCAGCACAGAATCTTTCGGCAATAGATTAAGGCAACCCTCTCGGCTTAGATGTAGTTTTTTTTTTATATATATACCATAAGTAGAATAAGTGGTATAAGAGAACGCCGTTCGGCGCCTGATGACCCACAAATCCGTCATCAGGGTAAGTCCGATAACTCATGATAAGTTATTATAATGTAGCATAGTCTTACATTTAAGACAATTTTTTTTAATACATATATTGAGGTAAAATTTCGGCGCCTGGCGGCCCAAATTCGTTGCCAGGGTAAGCCCAATACTACAACACATTAGGAAATGACGTCACGGCACCATATAGGGTAAGCCCGGCCATATATCGAGTAATAATAACCATGCCATTCTTTTCACAGGTAAAAAGGGGCTTCAGACTGTGGCAACGCTGCCACAGGAAGCGGCATATGGAATAGGGAATTTCAATGTTTTGTTAACCTCTCCATTTTTTTTTGCAGGCATTGTCACCTAGAATATGACACGTGTAATTATGATTTTGCTGCCAGATAGCAGCAACATGCTATTTAATGCCCCCTTTTTGTAGTATTATACCTGTGCATACTAACCTCCATTTAACATTCATTCTCACTTACACACTCACTACATTTTTTTTTTACAGCTACACGTCAATAATCTGCACAGCGGGAATGATGCCTGTGGGGCATCAAGCTTGCTGGCAGATCTGCATAAAACAAAAACACTTGAAGCGTCAAAATGCGACGCAGCTTACGGCGATGAGGGCGCAACCGGCATGTGGCGGCGACCCTCATGGCCAAGTGTGCAAGCATTCACCCACAGAGGATGCTTCACAGACTATGTATTAAGAATACACTGCAAGCGGTACGACCACTCAACCGTGCCAAGAGGTGGCCGTATAAGATCAGCCGTGATACGGCAAGCGTACGTATAAACAGGTAGCGTGCACGCGAGGATCCAAACAAAAACTAGAATTATAAGGGTTTAGCGCGCTTAAGTAGACATAAGGTCATTGTAGTTCATAATTTTAAAGAGTAAACTACATACATATTCATGCGCCCACGGGCAATTATTCCAATTGAAATTCCTAAATGTCAGCATCGCAACATGATACATTAAACTCTATATATATTTTTGTCTGTTTATCCAGTTCACGTGTACACGATGTCTATATTTTTGTTTTGTTTTGTTTCGTTTGCTAAGGTAACACGTAACCAATGTCTGTGAATTGTTTTCTTTCATTTTTCTCTCTTCTAACTTCCCCATTTGTCAGGGTGTTCCGTTTTATCCCACACCAATAAATACATTTTAAATATTTCCTTTAAATTATACCCTGGAACACCCATTTTTTTTCTATTCTCTCCTATCTTCTTTATTGCAGGGAGCACTTTTTCCCCAAGATAGGGCGGACGACGCAATCATCCGTTCGGCCCTGGGTTTTTCCTCCCTGCACAACTATGTAACCATGTATAACCATGTTTTTTTTCTTTTTTATGCCGACAACGGCCATGGCGATTGTGCCTCAATAGCAATTATTTTCTTTATTCAACAATGTTAATGCACATTTCACCATGCAATGTAAAATTTATATACATATATATCTATGTACACCCCATAACCCTCCCCTCTGAACACGGGCTGACCGCACACCTACACTTCTGCACGACGACACCCGTTCCATACGACGACGCTTACGACGCCACCACCAGAAGAGACGAGGGGGATTCAAAAACTACTACGACAACATCCCAACCCCAAGTGCCCTTCCCGGTCGCGAGGACGCGACCAAATGGAGGAAGAGGCTTGTACAATACCCAAGGGGTATGCACCCCTTAGAGATCATCCCCCCCATCATCTGTCTAAATCTCATAAAAGGCAACCCTTTAAAAGCCTACCCAATATCCATCAATACTATAAGGGCAGCTGGCTACTCCATAAAGCAGCTCAACCCTTGCGTAATTATGACACACAGCGACATACTACAAACTGGTTCAACTATGCCACAACGCGCTGACAGAACAGAGGCTAAAGGTATAAAAGGTGCCTTAAGTGGGTCACGAGAATCTCTCCATCATCAGTGCTTCGACGAGACAGCCGGAGGCTAACGACAGTGTCAACCGAGGTGAGTCAGTCAGTCAGTGTTCAGAATCCTACTTTTGTAACCTAACACCCACAGTTTGTACTCACATTATAACATCACAAGATCCCTTAAAAGGGACTAACAGTTACTCATTGCTGACCAATAAACACTTGGTCAGTCTCTTACACTTGCATTACTGATCTACACTCTTCTTCACGTCCCCACGTCCTTCCTTACTCCCGTCACAGTCGGACGTGACACACCGTAGTAATAACGCCAACTCAGACGTCCTTGTATTCCTCACAGCGGCTAGCGTGCTCAAGTGAAGCGCGTGCCGAACCGCTGACACTAGCAAGGTGATTATATAATAAGTAGCCGGCTGGGCGACTAGTACATCGACCCGCGTGATAAGGCTACATCCCTTAAACCACATTTACAGTCTTTATAGGAACGCCCCCTAGTTCCTAGCACACCACAACACACTACACTGGTCAGCTTGCCCTGTCAAGGGGAGCTACCCTTATTTAGGCACAAACTCATAAATTAGTACAGCAACTCTCCCTTTTAGATCCACCCCCAAATAAGGGATCTAAAACACTATTGAAAAGTAACAATGCCAAGCATCACATTAGGAGCATTAGGCTACTACTACGATATATTAATTTTCATTTTTTTATATAGTACTTCGATGTTTAGAATTCTGTTTTTTGTAAAAAAAATACAACTTTGTGATAGTATTATTTTATTTTATATTCCCCTAAACCTTTTCGAATTAGGAGTAAGTTGATTGTAAATCAGTAATTTGATATCTTAATAACGCAATTTAACAAAAAGGAACTTCAAAAATCGATTTAAACCATTTAGAGGATTCAAAAATGGTATTGAAACACATTTTTTGTCTGCTGGTAAAATGGGTTATTCAGATAATAGTAAAATTAGCTTTAGCGGTAGTGTTTGGCGAGTGCCTATGTGGAAAGGTAACTCTCGGCCTGCCACATATTATGTAACAATAAACTTGGCCCCCACTTTTAAAAAGATTGTGCACCCCTGATGTAGGCTATATCATTTATGTAAATAGGATTATCCAAATTTTTGATTATCCGAATGGAGTGCGGTCCCAATTGATTCGGATAATTGGAGTTCTACTGTGTTTGTCTTTGTGCGGTGAAATCTACCTCCTGCTTCCCGCGGTTCGAGAGTGATTTTTATAATATCAAATCGTTATTGTTTTGGTTCCTTAGGCTGTATAGAATAGACTAGAATACCTTCTGCTCCAACTCTCGGATAGCCAGAGATTGGGACGAGAGTATTCTTTATTACAACCATCACCTGAGACATGTGATTATTACCCAGCGTTTCCCCAATAGCCTAATACAAAAATCCTTCTCCGTAAGATTAATACATCGCAACATAAAACAAGAAGTTCCGTGACGAACTAAAGAGCCTACTTTTCTTAAAATTAAGGATCATGCCAATGATTAATAACGACGAAATTAAGTTGGTAATATCGAAATGTCTAATTAGTTCGAAATATACCTGGTATAATGTAGCCTAATAGAATACTACAGTTGGCAGCCCTGGTCAGTGAACATATTCTTAGATCCATCTCATTAGGTACAGAATAAAAAATTGGTTGAAGAAAAATGGACGTTACATGCAGTTAGACATTGGCTCTATCAGCACGCGTAAAAGCATGTTGGCAACAATGCCATGCGTGTGCTGGTCAGATATAGCTGAATCTGAAATATTATGATATCTTGCTGTACCAATTTTGGACGAAATCCATTTGTTAGTATAGAAGTTACATGTGTTCTAAAATTGGACCTATCAGCAGGCATAGAATCATGTTGGCAGCACTGACTTATAGTAATTATTCCAAATTAATCTAGAATGTCAGGTGCTATACGTGTGCAAAGTATAGGGCTGTTGGCTTGCATACTTCCTGATATATTGATATTATGTTAAAATAATATAGACAGCATTTATTAACAGTTGTCAGCCCTGATAACTCTTAAGATTACTTATATTCATATCTGTTATATTACACATAGCACATACGAAATTTGGTTGAAATCCAACTGATAGTATAGAAGTTACATGTATTTAAAAATTGGCCCTATCAGCAGGCTTAGAATCATGTTGGTAGAACTGAAGTATATAAGTTACTCGAAAATTAATCTAAAATGTCAGGTACTATACGTGTGCATAGTTTAAAGCTGTCGGCTTGCATACTTTCTGATATATTGGTATTTGGATAAAATAATAGAGAGAGCAATTATTAACAGTTGGCAGCTCTGGTGGCTCTTAAGAATACGCTCAGTCATATCTGTTTATGTACACATATTACATACAAAACTTGGTTGAAATCCAATTGATAGTGTAAAAGTTATAGGCATTTAAAAATTGCACCTATCAGAAGGCTTAAAATTATTTTGGCAACACTGTCATGTATGGCCTCCTGGAAATTAAACTGAAATAGTGTTATCTACATGTGTGCCAATTTTGGAATAGCTCCCATGCATACTTTCCAAGATATCAAACATGGAGCTCAAATTTCCAGTGCGTTTTTTCAGCAGTTGGTAGCACTGACATGATTTTCAAATATGGACGTGAGATATTCCGGTATACGTCTTTACTCATACTAAATTTGGTTTCGATTTCTGCAGCCGTTTAGGAGTTGATAGGGGGGGGGGGACACACACACAGCCAGCCAGCCAGACAGACAGACAGACAGACACACACACACATTTTCCCGGATCGATCTCATAAGTCTACTTTTTCCTCATTTTTTCAAAATGTGAAA
Organism: Meconema thalassinum; assembly: GCA_946902985.2. NCBI lineage: Eukaryota > Metazoa > Arthropoda > Insecta > Orthoptera > Tettigoniidae > Meconema > Meconema thalassinum. The sequence goes on from OX336397.1 coordinate 154,574,121, forward strand.
AGTAGGCTAAAAATTTAAAAACAAGTAGTTCCGTGAAGAACTAAAGCCTGTGTTTATATATCCTACTTATGTTAATTGCCTCTATCAACATACAAAATTTCAGTTAGATTGCTGTAATAGATTCGTAGATATTGAGATCCGACTAAATATTTCGGATGGTCGCCATGTTGGATAGTTATATGTATAGGCCATAGAGTCATGTAACATTAAAGGAAAATTATTGCGTAGGTCCATTATTCAAAATTTCACTTCGATCGCATGATGACGACACAAGAAATAAAAGCTTAATTTTAAAATTCGCACTGCTGCCATCTTGAGGTTATGTAAACAATTGAACTAAATTAAATACCAGTGCATTACAATGTGTATAAACATTTGCTGTACCAAGTTTCATTGCGTTTGGTTGGTTAAATCGTGTGAAACGTCTATTTAAAAGTCGCAACTTGGCTTGGCCGCCATGTTGGTTTTGTAGTTACCAGGTTTTCAAAAGTCGCATAGGCGAACTTCTAGTAGTTTCCTTTATCACCGTACAAAATTTCAAGGTGATATCGGTAATAGTTTTAGATATATTGAATGCTGGTGAAATATTTCACACAACCGCCATGTTGGATTGGTGAGACATAACAAAATTTAAAGGGCACGGTCGGGGTGGTCCGGAATAGTGCTATGAACTTAACGAGTTTCATTGAAATAATCGCTCCAGCCGTTTAGATTTTATTAGGGGAGGGGGGGGGGGAGGGGGAAGGAGGACACACACGCTCACACATACAGACACAAACGGTGATCACATAAGCCTATTTTTTCATAAATTAAAATAGGCTAATAAGTCACAAACCTACAACTAATTTACATTGTTAACAATTATCGAGACACTAATAATGGCTATTAATAATGTACTAACTTAATCTTATCCTAGTTGATACAGAGAGGCTCTCCTAGACTTTAAGTAAGTTTTATAGTTTAGGAAACCATCTCCCCGACGAGCGGGGCTGCAGCCTTTACTTAAATTAATGATCAATCAATTAAGAAATTTTCTGATGACTATGTTTAGATGTGAATACAGCCGTGGATATTATCCAGAACATTACAAATAGATCATACAAATAGATCAGGGTTGTTGATCTTATTTATAACGTGCGAAAATTCATGCTCTTTTAAAGAGCGAAACATTTTTAATTCAATTTCTGGGGGGAAAAAAACTACTGTTATTTTACTCCACACATTTCTAAAAGGAGTATGGCTTCTTCTTGTGGTGCCTGAAGACGTTCAGATATAACGAAAATAGAATTGTCAATGCACCGTGATCAAACGTTTTAAGTAAAAGAGCAACCAATGAGAGACATAAAGAAAAAGGAGAGTGATTGAATAACTAAAACCCAAGTAAGCTGATATACAATTGGGCATGCTTAAAAAAAGATACGAGGCTTACAGTAGTCGCATACGATGTGTAACATCTGACATGTTATCTTACTATGAAATTGAGATGAAATGTATGTGAAGTCATCTGACATGTTATCCTACTCGTATACTACACAGCTTGGACATGTTAATTTACGCTCGGTTTTCATACTGGTACTATGATGAATGTATAGATTGAATTGGAGATATGCTACTGTCACACTTGTTTGAACAAACATCACATATTATATTGTAAATTAAGAGGATGAATGAAACCACATTCTCTAGCCTATCTATAGACTACTAAAAATATTGTTCAATACAATCAAATTTCCCAACTCCTGCTTGGTGCAAACTATTGTAATTAAAATTAGATAAATCGTAATTTCAAATCGATTCTGTTACAATGACGCATAATGTTATGATAGATATCGTTTAAATCGATAATCCGATAGCAAAAATAATTGCCAAGACTGGCGTTCGAACCTCATGATTCGCAGACCAAGATGCTATCCGCGCAGCCATTATAACCACAGACATTTAGAGTACAAGACAGTTACTCATTTTCACGTGCCGGTAATAACATGGAAGTATTTTTAGCCTATTTTCAATTTTGAAAAAATAGGCTTATGAGATCACCTTTTGTCCGTGTGTGTGTGCGCGTGTTTGTGTGTGTGAGGTGTGTGTGTGTCTCCCCTAATAAAATCTAAACGGCTGGAGCGATTTCAATGAAACTCGGTAAGTTCATAGCACTATTCCCGGCGACCTCGACCGTGCCCTTCAAATTTTGTTGCGTCTCACCAATCCAACATGGCGGCTGTGCGAAATATTTCTCTAGCATTCAATATCTCCGAAACTATCACCGATATGGCCCTGAAATTGTGTACGGTGATAAAGGGCACTACTAGAAGTTCACCTAGGAGGCTTTCAAAAACCTGGTGACTACAAAACCAACATGGCGGTCAAGCGAAATTGAGACTTTTAAATAGACATTTCTCGCGATTTAACTATCCGAACGTAATGAAACTTGGTACAGCAAATGTTTATACACATTGTAATGCACTGGATTCTAATTTAGTTCAATTGTTTACATAACCTCAAAATGGCGGCTGTGCGAAATATTTCACTGACATTCTATATCTCCGAAACTATTACAGATATCACCCTGCAATTTCGTACGGTAATAAACGGTACTGACACAAGTTTACCTATGTACATTTCATAAACCTGTAAAGTACAAAACGAACATGGCGACCAAGCGAATTTGAAATATTTTAATAGACTTTTCTCGTGATTTAACTCTCTGAGCGCAGTGAAATGTGGTAAAGTAAATGATTTTGCAGATTGTAATGCACTGCCATCTAATTTAATTCAATTGTTTACATAACCTCAAGATGACGGCTGTGCGAAATTTTAAAATTAAGTTTTTATTTCTTGTGTCGTAATCATGCGATCGAAATGAAAGTTTGAATAAAGAACCTAGGCAATAATTGTCCTTGAATGGTACATAACTCTATGGCCTATACATATAACAATCCTAAATGGCGAGTTTCCGAAATATTTAGACGGTTCTCAATATCTATGAATCTTTTACAGCAACCAAACTGATTTTTTTTATGTTCACAGAGACTATGAACATATGTTCACCTATAGGACTTCAGTAACCTGGTGAACACAAATCCAACATGGCGGCGACGCGAAGTATAAATATTTAAATGGACGTCTCTCGCGAAATAACTATCCGAGTGCCGCGAAACGTTGCACGTAAATGCGTATACAAATGTTGATCCACTGGCATCTAATTTATTTCAATTGTTTGCATAATCACAAGATGGCTGCTGTGCGTAATTTTAAAATCTCGTTTTTACTTCTTGTGTTCTAATCATGCGATTGAAGTTTGTATACCACACGTGCACAATAATATTAATGTAATAGTACAAAAATAAAAATCCAACTTAGCGACAATCTGAAATATTCAGACGGTTCTCAATATCTACGAATCTGTTACAGCAATTAAACTGAAATTTTGTATGTTGATAGTGGCAATTAACATGAGTAGGATATATGAAAATAGGCTGTATAGTTCTTCACGGAACTACTTGTTTATGCTCCATTATCTTTCTTTTTTTTTTTCGATAATGTTCCTGCGTGGAATTGAAGTTTAAATAAGTTATGAATACTCCTACTTGACAGTAAAGGGAATTCCTATAGTGGTCCGTGAAAGGCTAGCCCAGTTCCCGAATAAAAACATCGATGTATATTACATTGATTACTGCATTACCACAATGTAGGTTAATATCTGAATAGCCATTGTGCAGAAACACAATACAGTACCGGCTTTGCCGACTAGTTACAATATTTCATATTAAAGCATAAAATCACTCCCACAAAAATATCCAGCAACCGAGTGGAAAGATGTTGCACATCAAAAAAAAAATTGGAAGATTAAAATTATGTCACAGGTTGAACAAAAATGGAGGGGCCCGTAAGCTGTGGTCCTAGGGCCCGTGATCGCTCTCTGCGGCCCTGCCTGTACCCGTATACTTATTCCACATGCTTCTTTGTTTTGGTTCTCATCTGTCGCTTTCCTGTTCCACATTCCCCTGATAATATTAAACAAGTAGTTCCGTGAAGAACTATACAGCCTATTTTCATATATCCTACTCATGTTAATTGCCTCAATAAACATACAAAATTTCAGTTTGATTGTTGTAATAGGTTCGTAGATATTGAGAAACGTCTAAATATTTCAGATGGTCGCCATGTTGGATTTTTATTTATGTACTATTACATGAAGATTATTGTTTACGTGTGGTATTCAAACTTCAATCGCTTGATTATTGCGTGGATTCATTATTCAAACGTTCACTTCGATCGCATAATTACGACATAAAGAATAAAAACTTCCGTATAAAATTCGCACAGCCGCCATCTTGAAGTTATGTAAATATTTGAACTAAATTAGATGCCAGTGCATTACAATGTGTATAAACATTTGTTGTACCGAGTTTCATTGCGTTTGGATGATTAAATCGCGAGAAAAGTCTACTTAAAAATTTCAACTTCGCTTGGCCACCATGTTCGTTTTGTAGTTAACAGGTTTTGTCTCATAGATGAACTATCAGTAGTGCCATTTATCTCCGTACAAAATTTCAGGGTGATATCGGCAATAGTTTCGAAGATATAGAATGCCGGTGAAATATTTCGCACCACCGTCATGTTGGATTGGTGAGACATAATAAAATTTAAAGGGCACAGTCGGGGTCGGCCAAAATAGTTCTATGACTTCACCGAGTTTCATTAAAATCGCTCGATCCGTTTAGAAGTTATTAGGGAGACACACACACATCACACAGACACACGTACGCACACACACACGGACAATAGGTGATCCCATAAGCCTTTTTTTTTTTTTTTCATAAAATGAAAATAGGCTAAAAATTCGCTAATTTACCTGCCTTCCTCCATTCCCTGTTTAGTAATTTTATTAAAGTGCCATATTCTTTAAGCTGTATACAAAGGCGTTAGTTTGATAGAACATACCTGATGTGTACGGTATCCTCGTGGTGCTGTGCCTCTCTGACTGGGATCTGCTGTCTGCGGCGCGGAGGGGCGCGTCTAAAATTAGTTGGTTCAGTGGCCCCCTCAGCTCAGCCTCCATGACATCAGCTCTCGCCGTTAAACTATTTCCTTCCTTCCGTCCTTCTGTCATCTTGGGAGGGATTTGCGCAGACGTCTTTTATAAAAGTGAAAACAGGCTTCGGGATCATCGAGTGTTTATCACCATGTCCTTATCAAAATGTTCGTAAAGGCCTAAACTGAATTACTACAGACGTCCGTATTTATTATTATTATTATTATTATTATTATTATTATTATTATTATTATTATTATTATTATTATTATTATTATTATTATTATTACATTACTTTATGCGGGCCGACCAAAACTAATGACCACGCAATATCATTTCATTTCCTTCTCACAGTTCTTTCTTCCTTTCTCTTCCTCCACTCTTCCTTCATTCTTTCCGAGTGTTGGGACTTTATCTCTGCTGTCGATCTTTCTCTCCTGCGTTCTCTCTTTTCTCCCACAAGAACCTTTATGTTCGAAAGTATTTCCCTGAATTGTGTTCTGTCTCGACAGTCGTCATCTGTAATTCCTAGCCTCCGGAGTTCTTCCTTCATCTGCTTGGTGTAACCCCCTTGGCACTTCAGATTATATATTTTATCAAAAATTTGTTATTATTATTATTATTATATATAATTCGCTAGGCCATCAAGGACCACGTTAAGTCTTGTTGCATTTGACACTAAACTTGGCCTTCTTCAGAGCGCAGATTTCCCTCATTCCTTGTGAGCGGGCCTGCTAAAACTCCTCTGTCCAAGGGGCACCGTATCTTCTCTTCGGTTGCTCGTCTCGACTTAGCCCGTTCGTCAATATTTTCTTGCGGAAGAGATCTCTGTTAAGGGCGTCGTCAGCTGAGATATGTAGCATTCGCAGGTCTTCTTTGGTATTTCTAAACCAGGGAATTGTGGTTTTGGGGTTTGAATCAAAAAAGTGGAAGATCTCTTTAGTTAACTTTCTTCCATCCATTCCTTTCAGGTGAGCGTAAAATCGTGCCTGTCTTTTTCGGATTGTGTCGGTAATTTTCTCTATTTTTCTGTAGACTTCCTCGTCGGATCTCTTTTGATGGATTCCATTTTTATACTTTGATCCCAAGATCATATTATATATATATAATTCGATGAGGCCATCTAGGACCACGTTATGTCTTGCTACACTTGGCAATTTGTTTCGCCTTCCTCTGAGCCCAGAATTCCCTCATTCTCTGTGAGTGGGCCATCTTGCGCTCCGCTGTCCAAGTGGTACCTTGTCTTCTTTTCGGGTTCGGTGTCTCGTCTCGGGTTAGCCCATTAGTCAGTATCTTTTTGCGGAAGAGATCTCTATTGAAGGAGTCGTCGGGTTTTAGATGCAGCATTTTGAGGTCGTCTTTGGTATTCATAAACCAGGGCATTGTGGTTTTGGGTTTGGAGTCAAAGAAATGAAAAATCTGTTTAGTCAGCCTGTTTCCGTGCTTTCATTTGAGACGACCGTAATACCGTGCCCGCCTCTTACGGGTCGTTTCTGAAATTTTCTCTATTTCACAGTAGACTTCTTTGTTGGATTTTTTTATAGTGGATGCCAGTCTTGTAATTTGATCCCATTATACCTCGGACGATTTTGTGCTCTTTTTTCTCCGGTTCTTCAAGGACTCCTTTATTAGCATTTAGGGATAGGGTTTCGGCTGCATACATAACTACTGGCTTCAGAACAGTTTCATAATGACGTGTTTAGTATTTTTGGACAGGCATTTTTTGTTGTATATTGAGCGCGATGTTTGATAGGTTATTTCAAGTTTGCGAACTCGTTCCTTGAGTGCTTCTTTGTCCAGTCCACTTTTCATGATGATCTCTCTCCCAAGTTCTTAAATTTTTCCACTCTCTTGATCTTCCCGTATTTTGTCTGCAGTTTTGCTGGGGCGTCTTTGATGTTAGTCATTACTTCTGTTTTTTCGAATGATATCTGCAAGCCAGTTTGTTCAGCGATTTCTTTTAAAAGGTCGATTTGCATCCTAGCAGTTTCTACGTCGTACGACAGAATGGCGATGTCATCAGCGACTATGATCCCCTTGGATTTTGTTCCCATTCTCAGAGGGCTATACTTAGTTTCTAATAATTTTGTTCGCCAGGTCCGAATGACTTTTTCGAGAACGCAGTTGAAAAGAATTGGGGAGAGCCCGTCACCTTGTCTGACCCCCGTTTTGACCTCAAAGGAATCCGACAGACATCCAAGGAACTTTACTTTGGATTTTGTTTCAGTTAGGGTGGCTCTAATTAATGCCATCATATTATTGTTAATATTATTTTTGCATACATTCCCTTTTAAGGAGAGCGCTAAAAACACAAAAACTAGCTTTTGGTGGTGGCTCTTTTATTCTTTTTATCTTCCAAAAAACGTTTCATCCGTTCACTGTGAGCCTTCTTCTCTTCATCTGTCCATTTACGCCTATTTCTTTTGGATTGTGATCTAAATTTAGATTTCTGGTTTCTGATTTATTCTCTACAAATGCTGCGATCGTGAATTTCTTCTATGTTGATATGTAATTGTTGTAGGCAGGGCATTTTTTCAGGGGAACGCGGGGGGGGGGGGGGGGTGTACGTGTACCCCTTAAACATTTGAAAACTGTTTAAGAAAAAATATTGGAACATTTTTATCTAGTCCGGCAAATATAACTTCCGACTTGAAAGTCAATCGATCAGCTGGCGCCAACCAAGACCAACTACAATCCTCAGACCTTAATGTAGAAAAAACATGGCGGCGATGGTTGCCCTACCAAGAGCTAAGATCATGTCATCGGGCTTGTCACAGTTCGTGTAAATTATTATTTTTACTCTCCTAAGAGCATGAAAGATATCACAAGACGAGACTAAGTTCCGAAGGAATATGCACCAATATTTTAGACTTATCGGAATTAATTTATCTATATAGTGCTGGCCTCTAATTATAGGTTTCTTCGTCTTCACCCAAGGGGCAGCTGTAATAGTCTCACTGTTTCTATGGTTAAATAAGAAGTTTTTTGGCGAGTTATCACGATTTGTATTTAAGTTCAGTAATTATATATTAATATTATTAGCAAGAATTCAAACAGATTCTGAAATAGAAGAGAAGAAAGTACCCGGTTACTGTAGTGCATCCCAGCACATGCAGAGTATTTGTGTACACAATCGGAATGCGTTTAGTTGCCTGAAATAATCGAACCAACGCCATAGAGATACAATTCATTTAAGATCACTCGTGGAATTGTCTAAAATCTCGGGTAAAACATCACACCGAAATAGTTGATTGAAATATGCAAAGAAGTTGTCGTGTGGATATCAGTACATAATTATGGAGAATACTACACACAAGGGACACTATAGTATGTTACCATCTAACCTATTAAACATTTGCTGTTACCGTATGGAATAGTTGTACGCTGGAAATAGTAGATTTAGTAAAGTAATGTAGGTAGGAAAGCACCATCTCCCTCTTACGGAATTATCGCGGCACACCATCTCGCAATATAAGTACATAATTGCCAAGTTACTCACAACACTTTATTGCACACATCATAATAAAAAAATAACTTGCAAGCAGTAAGAATCACAAAAGTATGAATAATGACTGAACACAATGCGTTCACTGTTTGGCACAGGGAGAACATCTTCCTTAACCAATAAAACAGAAGTTCGCTGTATTATTTGGCGTGTATACAAGGCAGTGTAGAACATCTGCCAGACTGGTAAGGATTTACGGAGGCGCATGCTGCTGAGCGATCAAGATTATGTCAATGGTTTGGTCCAGCCGTAGATGCTCATTGCGTTTTCCCTTTACGTACTTAAGTTCGACACTACTGAACTGTACTAAGCTATTATTAAATTGTCACTAACTAGCAAATCATTGCGGTGTATATTCTTGAGACACTTCTATTATGCTTTAGTCTCAGGTACTTCAACATCCGAAGTAAATTACAGAATGCCATCGGTTGACTTGACAATCATCACACAAACGAACCAGTCCATATTTATCACATATTTACACCCGATTGCAGTATATTAACGCGAACTGGACTTTACAGACATACAGAAGACACTAAAAGTTACAGATGAGCGACAGTTTATCCCAACTTTCATCAAACGAAGCTAATCAATGCTAAATAGTGTATGCCTGCAACGAATGTAAACAAACAATATGCCAGGGCTTCAGCATACGCCATTTTCAAACTTTCAAGACTTGCATTAAGGTCTGAGTATTGTAGTTGGTCTTGCGTCAACGCGTTGTTCAAAATAAAACAGCTGGAGGAGATTTCGAGTAATCCTCGATTTAAATCGATCTATAGAATCAGTTTCTTTTGGTCTTCAACTGGGCACTCGGCATCATAATCGAAACAATATGCCATATTAATTTCTGCTCGACGAAAGCTCTGTGTAATTGCTGCCTTATTAGAAGAAATGTACTTGTTTACGCAAAAATAAGTAACATACAGTGCTCTAACAATCGTGAAAAGGAAGTTCTGTCCTTATACGCACCCAGCCTAGTGTTTGGAGGTGAGGTAGGTTACTTTTGAAGGATGAAGAAAATAACGAACTACATTACATCCCCCCAGGCATCGAAAAAGCTGAAAGTAAATGAATTTATGAGTTAATAAATTAACCCAGTACAACCTTTCATATACCATGTCAGCCCATAAAGTAATAACCGGACTCTGAAAATTGCCGAAAATAGCAGGATCATGATGTGTTGTCGACTACAACTGAGAGTACCCCTTAAATTTTGTTTAAAAAAAGCACTGGTTGTAAGTCTTCCATAGTTCATTTGTACCTAGAAATACCCAATTTCGACATAGAAATGATGTTGAATATTCCTTTATTCAGTCTGGTGTCGTTCAATCTGGCGATATGTGAAAAGAACTTCACTCTACGTTTTCTGATGGTGATGAGTGTCGTGATAGGGTCAGTATTTCTGTATAATTCTTCTATTGGTGTTTTTTGCCAGAAATTATCTCTGAAAAGAGCGCCGTAAATGTATCTGAGAATTTTCCTTTCTTGTTTTTCAATGTCTTTAATTATGGCCATTCCCTTGGTGCTTGTGGTTTCTGATGCGTATAAGGCTTCCGGCAAGACTGTTGTTTGTGTCTTCAGTCTTTTGACTGGTTTGATGCAGCTCTCCATGCCTCCCTGTCCTGAGCTAATCGTTTCATCTCCACATAGCTACCACACCCTACATCCGAGGCAATCTGTTTAACATATTCTAACCTTGGTCTACCCCTACAGTTCTTGTCCTCGACCCTTCCTTCCATAACTAAGCTTGCTATTCCTGGGTCTCTTAGTAGGTGTCCTACCAACCTATCTCTTCTCGTCATTAGCAGTCTCCAGAAACATCTCTCCTTTCCCACTCTCTTAATAGGCCTATCTCTTCGTTTGTAACCCTATCTACCCATCTGATCTTCATCATTCTCCTGTAACACCATATTTCAAACGCTTCAATTCTCCTCTTTCCTGCTGCACCAATAGTCCAAATTCACTCCACGCTCCAGTCAAAGGGTTTCAAAAATACTTATACCTAAACCTATATTCGATATCAACAGATTCCGTTTTTGTAGAAATGCTTTCCTTGCCTGAGCCAACCTACTTTTTATATTCTCTTTGCTTCGTCCATCACTGGTTATTTCCGGCAATACTACCGTTATTATTATTATTATTATTATTATTATTATTATTATTATTATCCTCATAAAACGTTAAATGTATGCTTCACAAATCTCGAGCTCAAGGAGTTAGAAGGTGCAATTTGTACAAAAATCTACCAAATTGTCTCAATAACACAGGAAAAATCTTGTATTTCTTGAAAAGTCAACGGAAATATAGTTATTTGTTCATCAAGTTCTTCGTTTAAACAAATAAACAAGATGATAGCCCATGCCAGAGCTATGTCACGTCGAGCCCGCATACCAATAACGCCAGGTGGGTGGGTTATAGACATGCGATCGTTCTCGCTAGAGTCCGCTAATTATTATCATTAATAGTCGAAAACCAGTGCTGCTCGGCAATCTTATAGCACTTCGCTGTTCACTCGGCTTGATGCTAATGACCTAGGTTGGTTGGTTCCTCAGTTTAGGGGCTGCCAGCAAACGCCACCATCAATGACAACTAGTTGTGAACTTGGTTACTAGATGCTGGCGCAGTCGGCTCCTGGTGATGAACGTTAGAACCTAAGAGCATTAGTCAAATTTAACCTATAATTTAGCTTCACAGAGGTGTAATTAGTGGAAGGTTCTTTATCATGCCAAAAATCTATGACATGGGACCACCGCACAGTGGGTCAAAATAGAAATCTAGGAGGGAAAAATTACTTATTTTCATAATTTAAAAAATCAAAATGTATTACTTCTACAGCATTTTCATATAATTGCCGCTCACTATTCTGGGATATAAACGCATCTTAATGTAAATGTGTCACCACTGTTCGAGCAGTCTGAATTGGAGGGTGATTGTAAGTGGCTGTGGTTTGGTTGTCTTTGTGGTTAGTGTGATGCTTTAAGATGGAACATACAGCTGAAGGTATGATCTTTGTAACGAGTTTCAGTTATTAATGGGCATAATTGTTACGTAATTTAGGTATATTTGCATTATATAATATTTAACTATTATTTTTAAAATTATATTTTCACTTAGATTTTTAGTATGTCGCGTCACTCTGCGTCACTTTCTACTTATTGTGAAAATGTAGTCTTGTAGTTTACGTCTGTTATATGATTTTAGGTAGATTTCATTAGAAAGCTAACTATTTCAATGGGTCCCATGTTTCGACTTCCGGAAAATTTCGACATATCTTCGCGTTTCACATCCCCCAAACCCCGAAACCACCGTCAGTTCAAAGGTTTATATATATATATGTATATCAGTTCCTTGTGGACACGATAACTGCCGTAATTTTGCACCAATCACTTTGAATATTTTATCGAATATGTATACCTATAAAATCTCGGTAGAGTTCGTTACTGGGCTAAATCGGTCGAAGGGGGTGAAAATGGGTTTTTTTTCTCGAAAAAGTGAAATATTGATATAACTCTCTTAATATTTGAAATATCGAATCCGTTCAACGTTCATACTATGTATCGGATAAAGCCCAAAAATGTATGTTTGAAGAGTTTTTTTTATAGCACCAACCATTGACCAAAGGGGTGGGAAAAAGTGGGTTTTTCGGGAAACATTAATCATATCTCTCTTAATAGGCACAATATCAAAACCGTACAAAATGGACAATATTCCCCTAATAATTACCTAAAACTTTTGTCTGAAAGAATTTTTGATATGACCCACCATTACGCCAAGGGACGAGAAAAATGATTTCGGAATTATAAGAAAATGCCAAGCGTTATCAGTGGTTGCCAGGGCAACACTACTAAATTGACGAGGCATGAGCCATCAGACGTTGCCATGACAACACACTTGCACGAGATCAGATTCAGTATTTCCATCTGACTAAGTGGTTGGTTGGTTGGTTGGTTGGTTGGATCGTAAGTTTAGGGGCTGCGACAACGCGGTCATGTAGCCCCGTGTACTTTGGGAGTGTGTAGAATCTGTCTGATAACCGGTGTTAATTGTGATGACTGTATTAGTGTGTGTTATCTGTTTGTTAATTTAAGTACTGCAACTAACAATTTTTCAGATAGTTCCTACTTTTGCCGCCAAGCGCCACTGTCAACGACTACGAGGCCAGGTTCAGAACTAAGCTAATAGACGCCGCCGCAGTCGGCTCATGGCAACGAACATAGAAACCTAAGAGCGTTGTATACATTCTTAACCTATCCAATTTAGCTTCAAACAGGTGCAATTAGTGGAAGGATCTTTAACATGCCATAAATCTATGACATAGGACCGCCGGCTTTACTTCCCCTCCGAAGGAAGGCATACTGAGGGATTTTTAACGCTCTAAAAAATCCGACGGCTTCGGCCGGGTTTTAACCCGTTATCTTGGGCATAGAAGCTCAGCATGCAACCGACTACGCCACCGAAGCCGCCTGACAAAGTGGGAAGCGGCTTCGGTGACGTAACTGGTAGCATGCTGAACTTCTATGCCCAATGTCGCGGTTTCAAAGCCGGCCGAAGTCGTCGGATTTTCTAAGAGCGCTAGAATCCCACAGTATGCTTTCATTTGGAGGGGAAGTTCCAACGTTCGTTGCGAGTTGCTGGTTGGGGTGGCATCTAGTAGCCAAGTTCACAGCTAGGTGTCGTTGACGGTAGTACCTGGTAGCAACATTGGGAACTACTGCTTGAAATTGACCGTCTGCAGTCCTTACCTGAATTAAGACTATTACAGCCATTACAATTCACACCGTGTATCAGACAGATTCTACAATCACCCAAAGTGCACGGGGTTAGATGACCGCGTTGTCGCAGCCCCTAAACTGAGGAACCAACCAGAGGTAGATTTCATTAGAAAGCTAACTATTGCAAAGGGTACCATGTTTCGACTTCCGGAAAATTTCGACATATCTTCGCGTTTCACATCCTCCAGACCCCAAAACCACCGTCAGTTCAAAAGTTATATATAATTTATGTATGTATATATATATATGTATATCAGTTTATTGTGGACACGATAACTGCCGTAATTTTGCTCCAATCACTTTGAATTTTTTACCGAATATGTATACCTATAAAATCTCGGTCGATTTCGTTACTGGGCTAAATCGGTCGAAGGGGGTGAAAATGGGGGGCTTTTTTTCGAAAAAGTGAAATATTGATATTACTCTCTTAATATGTGAAATATCGAATCCGTTCAACGTTCATACTATGTGTCGGATAAAGCCCAAAAATGTATGTTTGAAGAGTTTTTTTATAGCACCGACCATTGACCAAAGGGGTGGGAAAAAGTGGGTTTTTCGGGGAACATTAATCATATCTCTCTTAATAGGCACAATATCACAACCGTACAAAATGGACAATATTCCCCCAATAATTACCTAAAATTTTTGTCTGAAAGAATTTTTGATATAACCCACCATTATGCCAAGGGATGAGAAAAATAATTTCGGAATTATAAGAAAATGCCAAGCGCTATCAGTGGTTGCCATGGCAACACTACTAAATTGATGAGAGATGAGCCATCAGACGTTGCCAAGATAACGCACTTGCACGAGATCAGATTCAGATTTCCATCTAAGTGGGAAGCGGCTTCGGTGACGTAACTGGTAGCATGCAGAGTGTCTATGCCCAAGGTCGCGGTTTTAAAGCCGGCCGAAGTCGTCGGATTTTCTAAGAGAGCTAAAATCCCTCAGTATGCTTTCCTTTGGAGGGGAAGTTCCAACGTTCGTTGCGAGTTGCTGGTTGGGGTGGCATCTAGTAGCCAAGTTCACAGCTAGGTGTCGTTGACGGTAGTACCTGGTAGCAACATTAGGAACTACTGCTTGAAATTGACCGTCTGCAGTCCTTACCTGAATTAAGACTAATACAGCCATTACAATTCACACCGTGCCCAGATTCTACACTCACCCAAAGTACACGGGGTTAGATGACCGCGTTGTCGCAGCCCCTAAACTGAGGAACCAACCAGAGGTAGATTTCATTAGAAAGCTAACTATTGCAAAGGGTACCATGTTTCGACTTCCGGAAAATGTCGACATATCTTCGCGTTTCACATCCCCCAGACCCCAAAACCACCGTCAGTTCAAAAGTTATACATAATTTATGTATGTATACGTATGTATATATATATATATATATATATATATATATATATGTGTGTGTGTGTGTATATCAGTTTATTGTGGACACGATAACTGCCGTAATTTTGCTCCAATCACTTTGAATTTTTTACCGAATATGTATACCTATAAAATCTCGGTCGAGTTCGTTACTGGGCTAAATCGGTCGAATGGGGTGAAAATGGGTTTTTTTTTTTCGAAAAAGTGAAATATTGATATAACTCTCTTAATATGTGAAATATCGAATCCGTTCAACGTTCATACTATGTGTCGGATAAAGCCCAAAAATTTATGTTTGAAGAGTTTTTTTATAGCACCAACCATTGACCAAAGGGGTGGGAAAAAGTGGGTTTTTCTTGAAACATTAATCATATCTCTCTTAATAGGCACAATATCAAAACCGTACAAAATGGACAATATTCCCCCAATAATTACCTAAAATTTTTGTCTGAAAGAATTTTTGATATAACCCACCATTATGCCAAGGGATGAGAAAAATAATGTCGGAATTATAAGAAAATGCCAAGACCTATCAGTGGTTGCCATAGCAACACTACTAAATTGATGAGGGATGAGCCATCAGACGTTGCCAAGATAACGCAGTTGCACGAGATCAGATTCTGATTTCCATCTAAGTGTGAAGCGGCTTCGGTGACGTAACTGGTAGCATGCTGAATGTCTACGCCCAAGGTCGTGAGTTCAAAGCCGGCCGAAGTCGTCGGATTTTCTAAGAGCGCTAAAAATCCCTCCGTATGCTTTCCTTTGGAATGGAAGTTCCAACGTTCGTTGCGAGTTGCTGGTTGCGGTGGCATCTAGTAGCCAACTTCACAGCTAGGTGTCGTTAACGGTAGTACCTGGTAGCAACATTAGGAACTACTGCTTGAAATTGACCGTCTGCAGTCCTTACCTGAATTACAGACTAATACAGCCATCCCAAAGTACACGGGGTTACATGACCGCGTTGTCGCAGCCCCTAAACTGAGGAACCAACCAGAGGTAGATTTCATTAGAAATCTAACTATTGCAAAGGGTACCATGTTTCGACTTACGGAAAATGTCGACATATCTTCGCGTTTCACATCCCCCAGACCCCAAAACCACCGTCAGTTCAAAAGTTATATATAATTTATGTATGTATATGTATATATATATATATATGTGTATATCAGTTTATTGTGGACACGATAACTGCCGTAATTTTGCTCCAATCACTTTGAATTTTTTACCGAATATATATACCTATAAAATCTCGGTCGAGTTCGTTACTGGGCTAAATCGGTCGAATGGGGTGAAAATGGGGGGCTTTTTTTTTCGAAAAAGTGAAATATTGATATAACTCTCTTAATATGTGAAATATCGAATCCGTTCAACGTTCATACTATGTGTCGGATAAAGCCCAAAAATTTATGTTTGAAGAGTTTTTTTATAGCACCAACCATTGACCAAAGGGGTGGGAAAAAGTGGGTTTTTCTGGAAACATTAATCATATCTCTCTTAATAGGCACAATATCAAAACCGTACAAAATGGACAATATTCCCCCAATAATTAGGCTACCTAAAATTTTTGTCTGAAAGAATTTTTGATATAACCCACCATTATGCCAAGGGATGAGAAAAATAATTTCGGAATTATAAGAAAATGCCAAGAGCTATCAGTGGTTGCCATGGCAACACTACTAAATTGATGAGGGATGAGCCATCAGACGTTGCCAAGATAACGCACTTGCACGAGATCAGATTCTGATTTCCATCTAAGTGTGAAGCGGCTTCGGTGACGTAACTGGTAGCATGCTGAATGTCTATGCCCAAGGTCGCGAGTTCAAAGCTGGCCGAAGTCGTCAGATTTTCTAAGAGCGCTAAAAATCCCTCAGTATGCTTTCCTTTGGAGGGGAAGTTCCAACGTTCGTTGCGAGTTGCTGGTTGCGGTGGCATCTAGTAGCCAAGTTCACAGCTAGGTGTCGTTGACGGTAGTACCTGGTAGCAACATTAGGAACTACTGCTTGAAATTGACCGTCTGCAGTCCTTACCTGAATTACAGACTAATACAGCCATCCCAAAGTACACGGGGTTACATGACCGCGTTGTCGCAGCCCCTAAACTGAGGAACCAACCAAAATCTCTGCGGGAGATATAATTTTGCGTGAAGAAGTAACAGACCGTTACATAGTTACACATCAGTGTCGAAACCTAGCATAAGGATAGTGTGACCACAAGTATAAAAATGGACCCCAAATGACAAGAAGGTTACCGTTCCCATAAGACAATAAAATGTTTAAAATAATCATAAAATGACGAAAAACAAAGTTAATTAAGCTCCAATTATAAAATACCTTCTCGCAATAAATGAGGTCTGATCCTTCCACGAAAATCTGCATATTCTGCCTATTTTCGCCTATCCCCAAGTTTGTCCGGTGAAATCTACCTCCTCCTTCCGGCGTGCCGAGAGGACTTTTTTTTTGTATCTTCTTGCAACTTACTTAGTTATTTTACGGTTTAGAAGATGTCGCGCAACCAGTTCTCACACATTTACAACTGTTTGAAGCACTGGGTTCGACGATTATGTTAAAAGTGGTACTTTGTGACTTTGTTAAAAGTAAATTAGGGGTAGAAAATTGTTCTGAAGAGATACCTGAATGCTCTATCCAACTCCTAGTCATAGACAATTTCTTACATGTGTAGACGTAGCTTAAAAAAGGTCTTAACTGATGTTTATTATTAAGTAAACAAATTATATACGTTGCTTCCACTCTAAATTCATGATTAAAACGTAAAAATAATTTTGTCCCCCTAGATTTCGATTTTGACACACTTGGGATTTTTATTTTTCGAGGGCAGAGACTGTTAGTGAGTGTCGTTGTAAGTTTGGTAGTGTTTAGTTGAGCTGTTTTGTCTTGTATAACTTATTTGGATCTGATGATGCTCACTTGATGGGCGAAACATACCATCCCTTAGTTTTCTTCCTCTTCTGTAGTCCATAAATATATATATATTAATTACATGTAAATGACATTAAGGTTGCTTGCTTAGGTACATTGGCTTTCACGGCCAGTGAATTAAAACTCACCTATTCTTCTAGGTTTGTGCCACGTCTTGTGTGGGGTTTCACCTAGGACACCAATCTGGCTCATCAGCGGGCTCTTGGTGCCCCGCCCGGACCCCCACAGGAGTAGCGAACTGCGCGCTACCTTCTTTTTTATAACTCGCACGTGCGCCTCTTTACTGGCCGTGAAAGCCAATATACCATCTTTTTGGAAGCCTTCATAGGGAGGTTATGACTGCTTGAGCTTTTAGTTCTCGCAGTAAAGTGGTGCAGTTGCACTCTATATAAAGGGAGGTAGCGCGCAGTTCGCTACTTCTGAGGGGGCCCGGGTGGGGACACCAAGAGTCCGCTGATGAGCCAGCTTGGTGTCCTAGGCGAAAAACCATACAAGACGTGGCACAAACCTAGAAGAATTGACGAGTTTTACTTGCTTGGTTTTCGCAGACGACCCAGCAATACTAGCGATCAAACAGATAGAAGTCCTCGCAGAATGTGATGGAAAAGTTGGCCTACAAATCTCGTTTGAGAAAACTGAGTTCATCTCTACTGGGTTCAATATTTAGAAATGAAACAGCTAGTATGGAAAAATCAATCGGGTCTCGCACATTAAGTACCTCGGGGAGATCTTGGAACCAACAGGTTTATAAGAGGAAGCACAAAGAGTTCGGCTACAGAAACTGAAGACATCTTACGCGCGACATCTACAACAAAAAGTGCATGTCCACACGCTACAACACGGTGATCAAACAAAGAAGCATGAACAAGCCTTGCACTCAATGGAGATGTGAATGCTACGATGGTCCTTGGGAATTACACGGCTGGAACATATTAAGAACGAAGACGTCCGCAATACTCTTGGAATTGCCCCTATTCCAACCAAAATGCGTTGCTACGGGCATGTAGCCCGAGCAAATACAGAGTCCATTGTAAGGAAGTCACTTGCTCTCGAGCCTGATGGACAAAGACTTTCAGGACGACAAAAAAGCCGTTGGATGGATACCCTACTCGACGATATGCGCATCGTAGGTCTTCGGCCTATAGATGCAGCAAACCGCGACAAATGGAGAGCGAGGTGCAGAGTGGCGGATCCCAAAAAATCATTGGGAACAACGTCAGGAAGAAGAGTGGCGGCAAATATGTCATCGTATCTTTTTGAACAAAGGAGCTGATGACCAAGGTGTCCCTAGACCCTAAACATGGATCAACAAGAACATGAGCTACGTGATTGTGCTTCACCAAAATGGGTGGATTTTTTTCCAAAAATGTTTACAGATTGTCCCAACAAACGTAAGCCGAAAATTGTCACGCGAGGACTGGCGCCATGGGTAAATCTGACCCGACTGTAAATAATATAGAAATAACTCGAGTGTTCAAAAAGCTATGGACATGTTTCCTTTCCAGGGTGAAGTTCAAGGCTAGGAAGGAAGGTACATTAAGAGACAGGAAATAAGGGTTGACCAAAATGAAAATATGGAGCATAATTAAAAGCCACAGGTCAAAAATACCCATGCGCCAGTCGTCACGAGTTAAGGAAGAACGAAAGATCTTGAGGAAAATTCTTGGCCCAGAAAAAACAAAATATGGATACAGGTTGAAATTTCATAAAGCAACTGAGAAATTATCAAATTTTGCGGCAGGCATCCAGGGGCGTATATAAGGGGGGTGCTGAGGGGGGTGCTGAGGGGGGTGCTGAGGGGGGTGCTGAGGGGGTCCAACACCCCCCCCCCGAAAAAAAGCCAATAAAAATGAAAAAAGTGTCGCTTTGGTAAGAGCATAAAATAGTTGTAAATTTGGTTGTACCCTAATCTTAACTTATTGGCTGAGTTATAAACAATATTAAGATTCAAATTAGACTACCTCGTGGTGTAGTGGCTAGCATTCTTGGCTACCGGGGCGGAGATCCGAATTCGATTCCCGGCTCTACCAATACATTTTAATTCTAGTCTGAGGGCTGGAACGGGGTAAACTCAGCATTGTGAGGCAAAACTGTGAATTCCACAGTACGGTACTTTTGAGAAATATATTATCAACTTGTAAAAAAAAAACTGTTTACCTTTCTGCTTAGTAAATTGAAAAGTATTTAGATACTTGCCATTCATACTCCATAGATCATAATAGAAAATTCATTAAGTATAAAATTTTATTTGTGTGTTGTGTTGTATTTTACTACTTTTTATATTGCGTAATAATTGTAGGCTATATAAACTTTGAATTGTATCTAAAATAATTACACAAAGTTATATGCTCTAAGATATAGGTTGATATTTCTGGGTATTTTGCGGTGATAAGCTCCTGAAAATACTCACAATTTTCCAGGATAGTCAGCCCACCCCCCACCCCCCGAAAAAAATTGTATATACGCCCCTGCAGGCATCAGAAAACGAAGATTGAAATTTTATGGACATGTTCAAAGACTTCCACCCACTAGACTTACACACCTACGCAGAAAAACTGAAGAATATACCGTGGATTCAGCAAATCAAACAGGACTTGGAGAAGGTCCAAGTAAGAACAGCGGAGTTTCACTAATTGGAATTATACTGTGACCAAGTGAAAACACTGGAAAAAGGCTTCAAAGCTAACTATTAAAGTAATTTGCCTGAATTTGGGAAAAATAAAAGTGTTTGTGCAGCCTCCGTGGCTTAGGCGGCAGCACGCCAGCCTCTCACCGCTGGGTCCGTGGTTCGAATCCCGGTCACTCCATGTGAGATCTGTGCTGGACAAAACGGAGGCAGACAGGTTTTTCTCCGGGTACTCCGGTTTTCCCTGTCAAAATTTCATTCCAGCAACACTCTCCACTATCATTTCATTTGATCTGTCATTCATTTAATCATTGCCCCAGAGGAGTGCGTCAGGCCTCGGCAGCCGGCACAGTCCATATCCTCGCCGCTAGATGGGGACTTCATTCATTCCATTCCTGACCCGGTCGGAGACTGGAAGCACGCTGTGGATTTTTTTTTCAAAAGTGTTTGTACGATTGGGTCCATAATGGCAGCCACTTGAAGTCACCTACCGGATAAAGCAGTAATTGGATCCTTACAAAATTTCCTATGCTGATCCACACAAGAGTCTTCTTCTTCTTCTTCTTCTTCTTCTTCTTCTTCTTCTTCTTCTTCTTCTTCTTCTTCCTCCTGGCGTTGTTCCATATTATTTTTTGGGGTCCGCCACTCTGCACCTCGCTCTCCATTTGTTGCGGTTTGCTGCATCTATAGGACGAAGACCTACGAAGTGCGTATCGTCATGTAGGATATCCATCCAACGCCTTTTTGGTCATCCTGGAGGCCTTTGTCCATCAGGCTCGAGAGCAAGTGACTTCCTTACAATGGACTCTGTATTTGCTCGGGCTACATGTCCGTACCAACGCAACAGAGTCTCCCTCATTTTGGCTGGAATAGGGGCAATTCCAAAAGTATTGCGGACGTCTTCGTTCTTAATATGATCCAGCCGTGTAATTCCCAAGGACCATCGTAGCATCCGCTTCTCCATTGAGTGCAAGGCTTGTTCATGTTTCTTTATATCAGGCCAGCATTCGGCTCTATACTAAGTAACAGGGCGGACGACTGTTTGATAGATCTTAGTTTTGAGGCGCAAAGGGATCTCGCGGTCACAGAGAACGCCTGTGATCTGGCGCCACTTCATCCACGCAGCATTCACTCTTCCACGAGCATCCAAGACAAGAGTGTCACATACAAAAGGTACAAAGCACCAAACTATATATTATATCTTCCCCAAAGTTGGTGAATTTATGCTTTTTCATGACTTGCAAACTGTGAGATACTCAGGGAAAGATATAAGATTTCAACACGAATCAAAAGGCAGGCAATCGATCAAGGAAATAATAACCCCGTCAAATTTAAATGACCACATGGAAGTATCACCTATATTTGTATTAGAAACATGACGGTAAGAAGTTATGCTACTTTGTACTCGTGGCTATGGTTAGGAAGAAGAAATAGGGGTGGTAGGACATAAAGAAAAATTTAAAAAAGAGGGAAGTATAGATGTTGTATTTTTTCACAACCTACCAGTCGCGTGCATTGGGATGAAGCAAGGGAAGCACTGCTATTCCCCTTAAATTTGTCCATTTTCTGTTAGTTATTGCCATGTTTGATCTTATATCTGAACTGTCTATACTGTCAAATGATGTTTATTCATATTTTAAACATACAATGATATCTTCTGCAGCGTTAATAGTTTAATACTACTTCTTCTTCCTGGCGTTGTTCCTAATTATTTTTTGGGGTACGCCCTCTGCACTTCGCTCTCCATTTGTTGCGGTTTGCTGCATCTATAGGACAAAGGCCTACGATGCGCATATCATCAAGTAGGGTATCCATCCAACGCCTGGAGGTCTTTGTCCATCACGCTCGAGAGCAGGTGACTTCTTTACAATTGACTCTGTATTTGCTCGGGCTACATGCCCGTATGTACTACGTTCCAATCCTGACGAATGCCTCAGAGACCTGGGTTATGAAAGGAAGGGAGCGAAGCAGAATACAGGCTAGTGAGATGACATTCTTGAGAAACAGTATTGGAGTGACAAAGGTGGACAGGTTAAGAAATGAGAAGATCAGAGAATTAGTGAAGGAGGAAGCATTACAGGATAGGATCGAGGAATCAAGTCTTAAATGGTGGGCATGTTAAGCGAATGGATGGGAGGAGGATACCCAGATGAAAATAGAGGGAAAAATACCAAGAGAAAGGCCAAGAGATAAGTGGCTGAAGGGTGTGGAGGACTGCGTGCGAAAGAAAGGAGAAGACTGGACCAAGGTGGTGACGGAGAGATGGTGGGAGGACATAAGACGATGGAGAGGTTTATGTTCCAAACAGACCCGGCCAGTGACTGAAAACTGTGCAAGATGATGATGATAACATGCCCATATCAACGCAACCTAGTCTCCCTCATTTTGGCTGGAATAGGGGCAGTTCCAAGAGTATTGCGGACGTCTTTGTTCTTAATATGATCCAGCAGTGTAATTCCCAAGGACCATCGTAGCATCTGCATCACCATTGAGTGCAAGGCTTGTTCATGTCTCTTTGTATTAGGCCAACATTTGGCTCCATACAAAGCAACAGGGCGGACGACTGTTTGATAGATCTTAGTTTTATGGCGCAAAGGGATCTTGCGGTCACAGAGAACGCCTGTGACCTGGCGCCACTTCATCCACGCAGCATTCACTCTTGCACAGGCATCCGAAACTGTGTCACGATCAGGTCTCACAACGGAGCCAAGGTATCGGAGATGTGAAGCCTTTGGTAGTGGGTGCCGTCTACTATGATGGTCCCATCTGTCTGGGAACAACTTTCAAGGTACTCAGTCTTAGTAAAGGGGCAGATGACCTCGTAGTTCCTCCCCTTAAAACAACAATTACTAACTTAGTAAGGTTGAGCCGTAAAACAATATAAAATCAAATCGATATCCTTACAAATTTGAATTAAAATAAAATGAAAAAATGACATAAAAGTTAATTTTAAACATTAGAAAGATGTTGAATATTAAAATTGAATTGCGAATGATTCTGGTGAAATGTAAAAAACAATAATATATCAAAATTTCTACCTTATGAAACTGCCCTAGTCACTAGATTATTATCGTAGTAGCTGTTCGAACAATCTCAGCAGACAATAATAATAATAATAATAATAATAATAATAATAATGTTATTGGTTTTACGTCCCTTTTAACTACACTGGCTTTTAGAGACGCCGGGGTGCCGGAATTTTGCCCCGAAGAGGATCTTTAACGTGCCAGTAAATCTACTGACACGGCTCCCTCGCATTTGCGCACCCTCAAATGCCAGCTGACTGCGCCAGGTTTCGAACCTGCAACCTTGGGCTCAGCAAGCGAGAACGTTACCCCTGAGCCACGCAGCCAGACTCAGCAGACAACAGAAATGGACTTTGTCGAGGTTGGAAGGCTCAATAGCCATATCAGATTTACGTTTTATCACCTCATTCCATCTTTGGGAAGGAGATTGGTTGGTTCCTCAGTTTAGGGGCAGCGACAACGTAGTCATTGTAGCCCCGTGTACTTTGGGTGTGTGTAGAATCTGTCTGATAACCGGTGTTAATTGTGATGGCTGTATTAGTGTGCGTTATATGTTTTTAATTCAAGTTAAATTAATATTGTATGGCCTCGGATGCCGGGTCCAAGCTTTGTTATTTGACACCCAGAGGGCAGCTTGCATGTCGAATTTCGTCATTCCATGGAACGCTATGAATTTCAAGGAGGTTAGATATCTAAGCTCCTTGACACTATAGCGCTTTCTAGTAGAGAAATGAGGAACTTTGTGTTGGCGGAAAATCCCGAGATTAATTTTGCCATTATGATCACGGCCTACTGAATTCAAATGGGGTCTTTGACATGCCAACAACGTATGACATGCATGTAATTTTTGCGCCTTTCAAAAATCACTTATCACGACCAGGAGTGAACCTGCAAGCTTAGGGTTGGTAGTCCGACATGTCAACCACTCACCCACGGTGGCAAGCTAAAAAAAAAAAAAAACGACGACTTCGGTCGGGTTTGAACTCGCTATCTTGGGCACAGCAGTTCAGCATGCTACCAACTACGCCACCGAAGCCGCTTTAATTCAAGTAAGGACTGCAGACATTTAATTTTCAAGTAGTTCCTACCTTTGCCGCCAAACGCCACCGTCAACGACTACTAGTTCAGAACTTGGTTACTTGATCCCCCAGTCGGCTCCTGGCGACGAACGTTGGAACCTAAGAGCGTTAGTCAAATATAACCTATAATTTAGCTTCACACAAGTGTAATTATTGGAAGGTTCTTTATTATGCCATATATCTATGACATGGGACCGCCGGCTTTATTTCCCCTCCGAAGGGAGGCATAGTGAGGGATTTTTAACGCTCTTAAAGAATCTGACGACTTCGGCCGGGTTTGAACCCGCGATCTTGGGCGTAGAAGCTCAGCATACTACCAACTACGCCACCAAAGTCGTGGGAAGAAGATTTGTAGACCTATTTTTCCCCACTTGCTCCATTAAGTTTTCTACGAGGGCTGTTTTGTTTTTCAACCTCCGAATGGCTATATAAAAATAACAGATTGGCATACCAAACTGATTTTATTACTAAATGTTTGCTTGTTTTGTACTTATGGTTCAACATAATCGTCAAAACGATTGAAACATTTCTCGTATCGTTGCACCAGCTTTCCAATGCCCTCTGCAAAGATTTCTGCCGCCACTGAGGTGGTTACGTCTGGACAGTCTCCTGAAGTTTTTCCTTTTTGGAGAGACGTTACCGCCCAGCCCTCGTATTTGGATTTCGGCATTCCCAGGTGTGTTTGTAATCACAGCAATGTCACCCGCGAAAGCCAAGCAATCTATAAAATGTACCTAGATGTCATCTTTTTGGCTTCCTAAATTGTGTAGGATTTTCTCCATTCCCAAATCGCCTTCTCCAGAGCACAGTTAAAAAGCAAAGGTGACAATCCATCTCCCTGCCTGGCACCTGTTTTTATGGTAAAATTCTGGAGATATCTCAATAGGATCTAACTTTAGATGAGGCATTTGTTAATGTATCATGTATACTGTTGGTTGTTTTTGAATCCAAGCTGAATTCTTTTTAAATATGAGGGATTCACTATTACTGGAAAGTTATCGTCATAAATTCCATAACACGAGACCTGCAGAAGTGTGTCCCATGGACATTGCTATACGCTGATGATGTGATGCTTGAGGCAGACTCCAGGAAGGATCTTGAAACCCAAGTGCAGACATGGCATGATCGTCTGCAAGGATTTGGTCTTCGTTTGAACATCCACAAGACTGAATACCTCGAAACGATTCCATACCCTGGAACTATAGGTATTAATGGAGCTCCTCTTTCCAAGGTAAATACATTCCGATACCTAGGTTCACGATTGCATAGCGACAGCTCTGTGAATGAAGATGTGCGAGCACGAATCAGTGCGACTTGGATGCGATTCAGAGATGCCACCGGTGTTCTTTGTGATAAGAAGATTCCCATCTGCCTAAAATCAAATATATACCGCACAATGGTGAGACCAGTTGCATTGTATGGTACGACGTGTTGGCCAACACCTAAAAGTGCTGCGGATGCTGCGAAGATCTTTAGACATTTCTCTGCTCGACCATATCCCCAACACAACGATTCGACATATAGCTGGCGTGGCTCCAATCAATGAGAAAATACAGGAATGGAGACTCCGTTGGTATGGACACGGCCGTGCACCACAAATTTCAGTCATTGGCTCGGCTTACCATCTTACGGTCGACGGCCAGAGACAGCGTGGGAGACCAAAATTGCGGTGGCTGGACACTATTAATGCAGATTTACAATCAAGAAACTTGAACTCGCGGGAAGCATTAGATCGCAAGAAATGGCGTACATTGATCCAAAAAGCGGACCCCGTTCCTACAGGATGACGCTAAGAAGAAGAAGACTATTACTGGAATCATACGCTTTCTTCCCGTCTATAAAAGTAACTGATTGATTCATTTCTTAGTTGTCTTATTTGTAGAATAGTTTTAAGATGCATGATCTATTTTTCCAAAACCACCTTGATATTCTCCTATTTGTGGATCCAATTGTAGTTTTGCACGCTTCAGCAGTGCAGTAGAGAGATTTTTATATGTCACTTGCACAACTATAGTTAAAACCCTGTGCGGATGAAGATATCCACATATATCGGCAACATTTTTTGCCATGCTGATATAATTTGCATGGCTGTGTGGATAGCGGATAAGCTGCGGATAATGTTTGGAGAAAATTTGCGGATAGTTTTTAGATTACAATCCGAACTTATTTAATATCATTATTAGGACCCGGATGTTTATGACATACCAGTATCATATTTTTCCGTTATGTTGTTTTTTTCCTTTTTTTTTTCATGACAAATGTAAGGTGATGATTTAAGCTAATCTCATTCAAATTATGTCATTAAACATAATTAACACTCAGAACAGGAAAGGGTTGCAATTCTGGCTGTGTAACATTTATTTTAAACACAGCACATGACATACAAAGCCTAAGAGAACGACTTTTTCCTAAATATGTTACTTTAGTAATTCATGCTTTATCTAATTAACCCTGGAAAGGTGGCGCTCGTAGATGCAACATGAGAGGTGGCACGGGGGACTTTCTGACCCCTATGACGGAACTCACTAAGTTTTATGTATCATACATTGATGTATGTATTGGAATCTGGGCTAGCCATAGGAAACAACATTGATGTATTGAGTTTATTAACTCAACTGCATGATATTTTATTGAAAATAAATGTATATTAGCTTCACCGCATAGGTTACCAAACAATATACAGTACCTGAATCCATAGATACTACACTATAGAGCATCCAGCGTTTAGAAAAGACTGTGGAGCCTTATGGCGACAGTGTTGCTAACTCTAGGCAGAGGTAGCGGTGACGTCATACGCTATGTTCACCCGCTTCGAGTACTGCGCTTTCATAAGTTAGCGAGACAACGACAACCCCAGCAGCTACCTGAAATAGAACACGCCCAGGAAGGAGCAGTTTTGCAGGTGTTAACGGATTGGACCAGTATTAAGGATACTGTATGCGAAGAGAACCAATAACGACATTCATTTCGTTGTGATATGACGCATTACTGATTGACAGATGTCGAGAGCACAACCCTTCCTTCTCGGATGTATGCAGACGATGTTAATTTTTATGTCAGCAATACTGTTGATCATCACCTCTTTAGTTATTAGTTAGGCTGTAATTTAGTTTCTTTCAATTTTATTCTTGTCGTTTTGTTTAGATTAATATTTGTAATATTGTAGTGAGTTAGCCGTGCGGTTAGGGGCGTGCAGCTGTGAGCTTGCATTCAGGAGATAGTGGGTTGGAACCCAACTGTCGGCAGCCATGATTCGATCGAACAGAAAATAAAACAGACACACAACAGTAACACCAATGACGGATAGTGCTTCAGAACTTATGTTGTCGGCGGAACTGAGCACGTGCTCCACTCCGGGCGAGCATGCAGCACAGGACGAGGCTCTTCTTTCCAGCGTGCTAACCTCGAAAATTTTTAAATTACTAAGACGTAATATAAGCTATAGGCTACTTGTACGCAATAACAAAGGTAATCAATTGGTAGATAATTGTAAGAAGCTATTATGACGAAAAAAATATATGTTCCGAGTTCCTTCATGATAAAAGGTGAGGCAACAAAACCAGTGTAGGGGGGTTTCCGTTAAAAGTAAAAGCCCATAAGACCCACAGTCTTTTCTAAACGCTGGATGCTCTTTTTGCACCAAGGTCACAAGAGACACCGCACCCCCACTCCCGGCTTTAAAATATTATTGTAATGCCAATAGATTGGGAGAGCCGGCCCCGTGGTGTTGGGGTAGCGCATCTGCCTCTCACCCACAGGCCCTGGGTTCAATTCCCAGCTTCGTCAGGGATTTTAGAAACTGTAGGCTGTAACGGGGTGCACTCAGCCTCGTGAGGACAATTGAGTAGCTGTCTGACAGTGAGGCAGCGCCCCGGTCACTAAAACTAAGATTAACGGCCGAGGGGACCCGTTGCGCTATCACACGTCACCCCAATATCTGCAAGCCAATTGGCTGGGCAGCGGTCGCTTGGTAGGCCTAGGCCCTTAATGGCCTGTAGTGCCAGGGGTTATTAATAGATTGGGAAAACAAACGTGGGAATGCGGAAAAAATCATGTGGATGCGGGGCGGATGCGGGGCAGATGCGGATAACAGTCTTTCGGATGCGGGGCGGATGCAGTGCTCTAACAACAGTTGTAGAGGGTATGATGGCTGTCTTCCAGTCGTCGGGAATTCTCCGAGAATGTAATATATCTTCAAGTTTAAGGATGATATTACTAGGGCTCGGATTTTTAGGTGCTAAAAATCAGGAAAATTTTTATTTTTTATGTATTAAAAATACCTGAAATATGTGACAAGAAAGTAAAAATATTTAATTATAATTTGGTTTATTAATGTGAATATAAACAATATGCAGCACCCATGAATGCAATTTATTCTATGTCTCACTGACTGCTGAAGAATTACAATACACAACGAGATACATCTTCAGGTTGTCCATCACAAATGACCGACGATTATCACGAAACACTTACTATGAAGGCGCGAAACTGCGGCAGTATGTTTCTTGCCCTTGAGGTGTTGTGTAACTTGGGATCGCTGTTCAGCTTTGATTGTTTTCCCACATGGTTGGTAGAACAGAACCATTAAATTCTGCAACAGGCGATAACTTGTAGATGTTTTTACTGTAGGCATCGTAGAACTGCTTTACACTTCACAGTGCCAGGAATGAACTGCATGTGAGTGACACTGGTTCCATGTAGCTGGGCGAGGGGGAGGTCTAGCACGTGGTGCAATATGGTTATGGACAAGGAAATCCCCGGTTTCCACAGTGAGTGGCATGGGGCGACAAGTTCAGAATAACACAGTTACAAGCTGACATACGCTCTGCATGAAGATTAGATAGCTCACAGGTTGAAGTAACACTGAACAAAAATGCAATAAACTGAAAGATCTAGCATACTGATTTTTAAAAATGTAAATATTATGTCATTTTATGTGCTAATAAGTGAAAAGCAGGAATTTATGTATTTATAGAAAAATGCTTAAAATATGTATTTACATAAAAAAATATTTATTTATTTAAAAATCCGAGCTCTAGATATTACCATCTAGGACTTCCACAACTCTGCCTTAATTCCATCTTCACCTGCTGCCAAAGAATTCTTACAAGAAAGTTTTGTTTCCTGACTTTGGGTTAACGATTTACCCCCAACGAACGCGCTGTATTGGGCTTTTACTGTACTTCAAAAAAATTAGTATAATTCTCAGTGGGATCGTACATAAATTATGCCTATTTTGGAAAACTGCCGTTTCAGTTACATGTATCTCTTCATTTTAACTACCGGTACTTAGTTTGCTACAAGTTTCTACAGCTATTAAAATAGAATAATACGGTACATTATTCATTCACCTTGTGAGTAAATTTTAAAGTGGAATTCATCTTCACCAGAAGCAGTTGACAGAGTACAGACAAGCCGTATTCATATACGGAGTCGGGCTACAATTTTTGCACATATCAGTCAATAAATATTTAAAAATTGTGTGAAAAACAATCTGTTTAGTCAACTGTTAGTGTATTGGCAAGACTGTTTTCACCACAACCACAGAAGTCTGAACTACGGGGGGCTTTGACTGGCGTATATCGCGGTCGCGCGTACACGGTTCAGCCAATGGTTGACGCGCACTTTTACACTTTTACCAAACATTTTCAATGATGTGTACTTACTGTTGAGGACTGTTATATATTTCGAGAGGGTGAAGGACTTTGGTCACTACTCTTTGTTTTTCTTTATATTCCATGCGGGCTCTGTATTATTATCTCTGCGGTCTGTTTTGGAAGACATGACTGATCATTGTCTACTTTGATTTATTGAAAATAAAATAAGTACCAGTACGGAATTATAAAAGAACCTATACGCCGGTTAGGCTTTCGATAGTTACAATTTCGTTTCGTAACATTGTGGCGACCCTTGTCAGGACAAAAGAGAAAATGGATTCTTTAATGAAGAAAAGAAGTATTATTCGGAGTTCATTTACGCGAATATACAACAACGTGGACAATGATATAATGAAGAATGGTGATGAGATGCTTGTGGAGGCAAACCTAGCGGTGTTCAAGAACAAAGCCAGAGATCTAGCAAAACTGGATGAAGAAATTATAGATCTTATGCTAACAGAAGACTACGCAACTGCAGATCTGGAAAAGGAAATGACTTCTGTGGACGAATATGCAAGTAAGGCCAAACTATTGGAAGTAAAATATGAAAACTAGGCCTACATGAAAAGTAAGATAGCTGACATGTTAAATGCTTCATCTGACCTGACGCCTTCAAACGAAGCCCATGCAAAATGCAAGTTTAAATTACCCTTGTTAGAATTTAAGAAGTTTGGAGGGGATGTAAGGGAATGGTTGGCGTTCTGGGGACAGTTCCGAAAAATGCATGAAGATCCTGTTATAGCCCAGGAAGATAAGTTTCAGTACTTATTACAATCAACA
Source organism: Meconema thalassinum (assembly GCA_946902985.2). Classification (NCBI taxonomy): domain Eukaryota; kingdom Metazoa; phylum Arthropoda; class Insecta; order Orthoptera; family Tettigoniidae; genus Meconema; species Meconema thalassinum. The sequence continues at coordinate 154,604,914 of OX336397.1, forward strand.
TTACCTAACTCTCGCGCCCGCGAGATAGTTGAAAGTTTCCCACCAATTAGTGAAAACAATCAAAAGGCTCTCGATAGTTTGAAGTCTAGATTCGGGCGTGATGAATTACTTGTTGAAGTATATGTTAGGGAACTTCTGAAACTAACCCTTAATTTAACCACCAGTAGCGATAAACCTGATCTTTCGTCCATGTATGATCGCAAAGAAACACAACTTCGTGCTTTAGAGACGCTAGGAGTGACATCAGAGAAGTATGCCGCAATGCTTTTTCCTTTTGTGGAATCGTGCCTGTCAGAGGATCTGTTTCGTGCTTGGTAGAGGAGTTCATTCACCTCGGGGGAGTCAGCACAAAATTCAAAGCTGGGTAACTTGATGGCATTTTTGAAGCAGGAAGTGGAAAGTGAGGAAAGGATATCTATGGCTATAGAAGGATTTCATTTAGATTCAAAAGGCAAGAATGTTAGTGAAAGTACGTTACCAACTGCGGCCTGTCTAATTAATATTAAATCTTCCAAACCCGTATGTAGGCCCTATCTTCTGTGATGAAACTCATAACAGCATGGACTGTTACAAAGCTCGTAAGTTTAGTTTGGAAAAGAGGAAAGTTGTCAGAGATAAAAGATGCTGTTTCGGCTGCTTGAAACCCAACCATACTAGTAAGAAATGTAAAACTTTTTTAAAATGCATTGTTTGTAAGGGTAGGCACGTACCTCTCATGTGTAACAAAGCCAGCGTGTCTGTCAGATCTGACAAAATCGATATTCCTTCAGTCGAGAACAATTTGTCAAATGTGAATTGTGGATAAGTTCTTTTGAAAACTTTGACTGCTGTAATTAAGGGTGTTGCTGAAAAACCAATACGTGTTCTGTTCGATGACGGTTCTCAGAGATCCTATGTTAGGAGTGACTTAGCCAAACAGATGGAATACCAGTCTATAGGCAGTGGTAGTGTGGTACATGCACTCTTTGGTGGTTCCCATTCTAAGCCATATGAGCACCAGTGTTACAAAGTAAGGTTAGGTAGTATGGATGGGAAATATGCATGCAACTTTGATGCTTTGGATCAGGACGTTATTTGTTCAAATGTGCCCACTGCTCGAGAAGGTCCATGGTTGAGTGAACTGGAAGACGAAGGAATAAAGCTTACTAGTGATAATGGGGATCCTATCGATGTGTTGATTGGAGCAGATGTTTGTGGTAAGCTGTTGACTGGTAAGAAGAAGAATCTTAATTGTGGTCTTGTGGCTATCGACACACACTTGGGATGGACAATCATGGGGAAGAACAAAAATGAAAGCTCAGGGAACATTAACCGTTCAATGATGGTCTTGTCAATGTTGTCCACTGAGAAGTCGTTAACTACCTTGTGGGACTTAGATGTATTAGGAATTGAAGATCCAATAATGAGAACCAGCAAGGCTGAGATGAAACGCCTAGCCAAAGACCATTTTGAGAAAACTGTTTGTGTAAATGAAGATGGAAGGTATGAGGTTCAGTTGCCCTGGTTAGAAGATCACCCACCCCTTCCGGGGAATTTCAACCTGGCAAAGCGCAGATTGGACTCGACAGTGAAGAAGATGGCGGGCAGTAATTCTTTTCAGCGTTATGATGCTGTGTTGACTGAATGGTTAAGGGATGATGTTATAGAAGAAATACCAAGAGAAGAGTGGGACAATGGACATTATCATCCTCATAGGCCTGTTTTTAAAGAAAATAGAACAACCCCCATTCGGCCAGTCTTCGATGCTTCAGCAAGAGAGCAAGGGTGCCCATCTCTAAACCAATGCATTGACAAAGGCATTAACTTGATCGAGTTAATTCCACCACTTTTGCTTCGCTTCCGACTTCATGAGATAGGAGTGATAGCAGATATAAAAAAGGCTTTCTTGCAGATCAGTCTTGCTAGAGAGGACAGAGGCTTTCTAAGATTTTTGTGGTTTGACAAGTCGGGTAACGAGAATATTTCGACACACCCGAGTAGTGTTTGGTGTGACTTGCAGTCCCTTTCTGTTGTGTGCTGTTTTAGATCACCATCTAAAGATCTGTTCGATGCCCAGAAAAGATGGAAATTCTTCCTATTCCTCAAATACTATTACTACACTGCTGAAGTCTTTCTATATGGATAATTGTGTAGCAAGTGTTCGTGATGAAAAGGAGCTAGATTGCTTCATAAAGGAATCCACTGATATATTTACTAAGGGCAAGTTTGATTTAAGAGGGTGGGAGTTTACCAATCCTGAACTTCCATTGAAAGGCATTAGGCCTAAGCCTACTTCAGTTTTAGGTCTTCTTTGGGACAAGAAAGAAGATGTCTTGTTTGTGAACACTGATTTCTGGGAAAGTGAAGACATGAACAGGATCACTAGAAGATCAGTATTATCTTTAGCACAGAGGTTATTTGATCCCATTGGTTTTTTATGTCCAGTGACACTTTTACCCAAGATTCTTCTCCAAAAGTCTTGGATAACAAAAAATGGTTGGGATGAAGAGCTGGAAGAGGACCTCAAACACTCTTTCATGGCTTGGATGACAGACTTGCCACTTCTGAAAGATATTAAGATTCCAAGGTGGATAACAATGGTAGACAGTGATAATACTTTGAGTTCTATCCATTGTTTTTGTGATGCCAGTCAGGAAGCCTATGCTGCTGCAGTGTTTATTAGATTAGAGAACAGTTCTGGGGTAAGGATTCAGCTCATTCAAGCAAAATCTCGCGTGGCACCGATAAAAGACATCAGTATTCCTAGGCTTGAATTGCTTGCAGCAGTTATTGGTGCGCGACTGACCACTTCCATACTACAAGAGATGGAATTTAAAGGTCTTCAGCTGTTCTTCTGGAGCGACTCGTCTACCGTTATAGCGTGGATCAAACGAGAGGAACAATGGAAAACCTTTGTGAGTAATCGAGTGGATGAAATTAGGAAACTTACCCCAAAAGAAGCATGGAGACATATACCTGGAAAAGAAAATCCAACTGATCTACCTAGCAGAGGGTGTCCTATTAGGAAGTTTGTAACATCAAAATGGTGGAAAGGACCGGAATGGTTACAACTTGCACGAGATATGTGGCCAGTACAAGAGAACCAGATGGATGAAGAAGAAGTCATTGTGGAAAAGAAAAGGGATATTATATCTTTGCTCTGCGAGAATGGTGATGGTGATTGGTACTACTCCTACTTTTCAAGATCTAACAGGATCGTGAGAACAATTGGGTGGATTCTTCGATTTGCATTAAATTGTCGTCTGAAACGAGAAAGAGTTGAACTGGCGAAAGGTGAACTCCTTGCAAAAGAAATGGAAGAGGCAGAACTAAGGGTCATGAAACTTGTCCAGAAGGAGTCGTTCACTGGAGTTCAAGATAAGCAACTTGCATCACTCGCTCCTTACGAAGACCATGATGGAGTAATCCGCTTAACTACGAAGGTGACAGAAAGGAAAGATTTGATGGATTTTAGATTGCCTGTAGTGCTTCCCTCTAAAGATGCAGTGGTTTGCCGATTGATTTATAACACACATGTGAAAAATTGTCATGTTGGTGTTCAAGGACTATTAAGTATCTTACGAGAGAAGTATTGGATTTTACAAGGAAGGAGGTCTGTGCGCACTGTTATTTCAAAATGTGTCATCTGCAAGAGACATGGTGGGAGGAAGATAGTTGTTAGCTCCCCACCTTTACCGGAGACACGTGTAAGAGATGCTGCAGTGTTTGAGATAATAGGTGTTGATTTAATGGGACCACTATATACTCATGAAAATAAGGTTTGGATTTGTCTCTTCACGTGTGCAGTCTACCGAGCGATTCATTTGGAGATAGTCTCTTCGTTATCTTCTGGACACTTTTTGCAAGCCTTTCGACGATTTGTGGCTCGTCGTGGAAGACCAGCCATTGTGTATTCAAATAACGGAACCAACTTTACAGGAGCCTCCAATATGTTAAAAACTATTAACTGGGAGAAAATAGCAGAAAACAGCAATGTGGAACGGATTGACTGGCGGTTCAATCCACCAACTGCTGCATGGTGGGGTGGCTGGTGGGAACGGCTCATCGGTCTTCTGAAGCAGCTTCTGAAGAGAACGCTTGGGAGATCTAGATTAACTGTGGAGGAGTTGTCAACAGTACTTTGTGACTGCGAAGCAATATTGAATTCCAGACCCTTGACCTACGTCTCAGAAGACAATTCTGATTTTGTTCCCATCACTCCTTCTATGTTTATACAAGGTGTAAAGGAGATTGGAGTACCCGATTGTGATACTGCTTATGCCACTGATTTAGGAAAAGGACTACGGTATCAACAACAATTAATCGAAAGCTTGAGGCTACGGTTCAGAACTGAGTATCTTGGCCAACTCAAACTTACTTCCAAGAATCTGAAGCACAACCTGATTGCTGGGGACAACAGCAAGAAAATTGATCGGCCTATTGCTATTGTACAGGAACTTATCCCAGGGAAGGATGGAGTTGAAAGAGTAGCACGGCTGAAGACATCATCTGGAACTCTGATTCGGCCAGTCCAAAGACTTTGTCCTTTAGAGATCTCATCTGGAGCTTGGTGTAGTGGTAACCAGTCGACCCTACCTGTAGGAGACCAGTCACCGTTGGAACCAGTAGCTGAGGAGTTACCTGTAGTTGGTTATTCCATGGTGAAGACAAGATGTGGAAGAAAAATAAAAGTGCCATCAAGGTTTTCGGAGTGAACTGTAAATAATGTGTGTTGAGACAAATGTCTCAAGGTGGGAGTGTGTTGAGGACTGTTATATCTTTCGAGAGGGTGAAGGACTTTGGTCACTACTCTTTGTTTTTCTTTATATTCCAAGCGGGCTCTGTATTATTATCTCTGCGGTCTGTTTTGGAGGACTTGACTGATCATTGTCTACTTTGATTTATTGAAAATAAAATAAGTACCAGTACGGAATTATAAAAGAACCTATACGCCGGTTAGGCTTTCGATAGTTACAATTTCGTTTCGTAATACTTACAGTGCTCATAGCTGATGCTGAAAATGTCCTCCCTCTCTTGTAACACACACCTGACATCTTCTGATGAAAGAATGGACAAAAATCTCATCTAATTTTTGTTTGTTAACTTTTTATTATTTACGGAGCCAGTTTTCTTGAATCGTTTAGCGAGCCTCCTAATTGTACTGGCATTAGGCATAGGTTTTCCTGGAAACAGGATTTGAAATTTTCGTCTTGTTTCAGACAACTCACTAAACGATATGACAGTGGCGGCTGATGGATAATTGTTCTGGGTGTTGTGCTATTTTCATTAAGGGGAGGGGGGGTAAGTTGGTACATGGGCACCCGCAGGATTTTTTCAAGGGTGGGGGAATAATATGTTTTTCATTTCATTACCTCGTCACTAGGTGTTATTGAGACCTACACCCCCACGCAATTTTCGTTTCATTTCTTACTTGCTTCGTGATATTAATTTTTTGGCTGCTCTTAAACCGTTGGGTGCATGATCTTTATGGCATGAATGGGAGGAATATTTTTTTTCGTTCAGAGTTTTTGTCCATAGGAGTTCTTTGTGAATCATCGTGATACATCATTTATTTTAAACAGGCAAAAGTAGTTGTATCACCATGTAGGCCTACCGACAAAAGTAAAAATCAAGCAGTTCATTAAAATGGTAATGTTAATCCAGTTCGACGATTTTCTAAATAACTGAAGATATTCTCAAATAATCCAAAATTTCTAAGTTAAATAAAACTGTGGAATTATCCCTACATGTAAATCAGTTAACCATCAGTAACTTCAATTTATGAAACAAACTGGTGTGACAATGAACAATTTCAGGGGGGGGGGGGCACGGCGCCTCCTTGTGCCCTCCCCCCTCCTGCGGACGCCCATGAGGTGATAGGACTGCTTGATATCGGAGAAAACTGTATTCAATTGCGCGGTAAAACGGATGTACCGGTACCTCATTCATAACGAATGCCGCAGTTCAGAGACATCACATTTTCATCGGATTAAATGGAATATAAGTTAGTCTTCATGAAAACCTTCATGATAACAAAACAATGTAAGTTATATACGAGGGTATCACAAGTACGCACAACATTGCAAAACATAGTATCGGCAGTTGACGGAGCATCTCGGATGTCTCCGGCCGCGCCTCGGCTTCCTGGTTGCAATGAGCTGGCAACGACTAGCCGTGTTAACTGTTGGGATAGGGCTTACCCGATCTAGCATCTCTGCCATACCCTTCACTATTGAGATCTGGTCGGTGCTTGGGGCTGGCAACGACCAAGCGGACGAGCGCTCCTAGACGGCTGGCGCGCTTCGCTTTCTCAGTCAGTTCACAATACTGTAACTTACCATGAGATTTCCTGAATTATTAAAGAACAGAATTATGAATTTCTATACAAATAACAGGAAACATACAGCTTTTAATACTAAAAATACTATCGCGGTATTAATTGTTTTTCATGAATTAATCTGGTCGTTGTGCAGCACTGCAACTTTATTACCGGCCGCCACTGCGATATGAGTCAGTGGAGTGGGGTATTGCGAGGTCCGCACCTGGCCAGCCAAAAGACGCAATAGTTTACCGCGGTCCACTCAGCCGGCTGGCCAGGCGCTCCGCCGACTCATATTGTTAGTTCACACGTGTTTTGTCATTCATATGGACGTGTATCTGCAAAGCTTAGACGTGTTGCACGTTTAGTGAGTATTGTGATTACTGTGAGCGTTGGTCATGTCTAGACACCAATTCACATTGCACGAACGTGTGTATATCCATAATTCGAATAATAAAAATGTTAACAGACAACGTTGTGTTCTTACAGAACAAATATTAGATGAGATTGTTGTCCATTCTTTCATCAAAAGAAGTCAGGTGTGTGTTACAAGAGGATGAGAACATTTTCAGCATTGGCTAAGAGTCATCATCATCATCATCTTGCACAGTTTCCAGCCACTGGCCGGGTCTGTTTGGAACACAAGTCTCTCCAACGTCTTCTGTCTTGCCACCATCTCTCAGCCTCCACCCTTGTCCAGTCTTCTCCTCTCTTCTTCACGCTTTCTTCCACCCCCTTCAGCCACCTGTCTCTCGGTCTTCCTCTCGGTATCTTTCCTTCCCACTTCGTCTCGTGTACTCTCCTGGGTATCCTCTTCTCCTCCATTCGTTTTACATGTCCATACCATCTAAGTCTAGATTTCTCTATACCATCCTGTAATGGTTCCTCCTTCATTAATTCTCTGGTCCTTTCATTTCTTATTCTGTCCATCTTTGTAGCTCCAATACTGCTTCTCAAGAACCTCATCTCACTGGCCTGTATTTTGCTCTTCTCCCTTCCTTTCATAACCCAGGTCTCCGCGGCATATGTCAGGATAGGGACATAGTACGTCCGATATATGATCTTTTTGCTGTTCTGAGGTACATCCTTGCTCCATAACATGCTTCTCACACTCCTCCGAAATGCTTCTGCCTGCCTCCCCCGCTCATTTATTTCTCTATCGTTTCTTCCGCTATCTTGTATCAGGCTTCCCAGATACTTGAAACTCTCCTCTTTCTTCAGCTGTTCCCCACCAATTGTTATTCCCGTTGTGGTTCTTTCCTTCTTCCTTGTTGTGATCACCATCTCACTCTTATTTATGCTAAATTTCATCCCATATCCTTGTATTATTCCTTCCCACACGTCCAACTGTTCCTGTACCTCCTCCTCCTTGTTTCCTTCCCCAATTACTTGTGCCACTCGGGTCATTATGTCATCCATCACCACAATGAAAAGTAACGGTGACAGTGCACTTCCTTGTTTCAGGCCGTTTCTCTGTTCCAACCAGTCTGATCTCTCTCCTCCCTCTTTCACACAGCTCACGTTTCCCTTGTACATCTCCTTTATCATCTTTATAGCCCATTTCTCTACTCCTCTATCCTCCAGGGACTTCCATACTTTGTTTCTGCATACACTGTCATATGCTTTCTCAATGTCCAGGAAGGCCATCAGTAGATCTGTTCCATACTCATAGTACTGTTCTTGTAACTGCCTTACAGCAAAAATCAAACCCCTGTGGACCTTCCTGCTCTGAAGCCATGTTGTTCTTCCCTCATCCCTCCTTCTATCCTTGTCCTAATTCTCTTTTCCAAATCTTTCTCGAAGATCTTTGCACAATGACTCATCAGTGTTATTCCCCGATAGTTTCTGCAATCTGTTCTACTTCCTTTCTTGAAGATCGGGACAATTATTCCTTTTTTCCAGTCCTCTGGGGTCTTCCTTTCCTTCCATGGAAGACCCCAGAGGACTGGAAAAAAAGGAATAATTGTCCCGATCTTCCAGAAAGGCTCGTTTCATTTTTGAAAGCATTTGGTTTCATCCACTACTGGCTTGCTGGTCCTATCGTAGCTTCACCAGAGCCCCGTTAGCCATCACTTTTCAGGGTTCCTGTAGGACCTTCACAACTACCATATTGGTCCCGGGGCACACAAAGTCCCCACTGTACTTCGCCCCTACAGGCGATCCCCTACTTTGTGCCGTTGCCCGTCTCCCACGACGTGGACGAGGGGTTGGACTTATGGCTAAGAGTACTGTAAGTAAACATTATTGAACATGTTTGGTAAAAGTGTAAAAGTGTGTGCCTACCACCGGCTGAACCATGTACGCGCACCCGCGATCTGTGCCAGTCAAAGCTGGCTTACCTTGCCATGTTTATCGGGGTGCACAAAGATAATGACCCTGTACTATCAAAAGTTTCTAGTGTTGTATTATATAAAAATATAAAAATAATGCTTTTAGAAGGAAAATATTTGTTCTTGGTGCAACGTTGCTTTTAATTTGATGTTGTTGCTGAAAAAGAGCCTTGGAAACATGTAACATGATTGTACGATTGAACAAAGTGTTGCAATGATATATAAAATAATTTAACCCTTTCACTTTCAAGCTCTCATCTGATGGACGTCTGAAAACTGGCAGCCATATTTACCAAGCTGTGCACTCACTTCTTTTAAAATGAGAAGGAAGAGAGACCAATAAAGATATTAAAATAAAATGTTATAAACATTGAGTGTATAAATCACTTGTTATTACTGTAAATAATTGATGTCTCTTAGGCAAATGATTTGAATGTAAAAAAAAGAAAATGGGAGAAAGAATTACAATTTTCAGATTTGAAAGTTTTGAAGAAATTTTGGAAAATGGAATTCACTGGTCAAGTCTACTATTCGTGTTAAAAGAAACTCTACATTATTTGATAGTGTGATAAATGTCAAGAATCAAAACTTACCCATGAAAACTGAGAAAAAATACACGCAAGTTTGACACCAAGCACGATGTAAACAAAACACAAAACTCCATGAGCACATGTTTCAGACTCTAAGAATTAATATAAATACAGATTGTCAGAGGTTCTCACGGAATATAAACGTGAGTTAAAATTGCCTTCTTCATATTCCCTGAAAATTGCTGCTATAAAGCGTAAAAATAACTAAATAACCAATAATAAAGGCCGGTAACGATGGATCGTTTCCTTGAAGGTCAAAGGGTTAAGGTAAGGTAAGGTGGATGTTCACCATGAGAATCATCACGGGCTCCTTGAGATCAACACCTCTACTCTCAGCAACATTGCTCCACCACATCTGAGACAAGAAGCAGTGACCCGTGAATGGGAAAATATTAATAAATTAAAGTTTTCCCAAAGGCTAACTGTCTAGAAAATATTGCTCAGTCCACCCAAGATGCGTCTCAAATCAAGATACCCATTCTGGACAGCTTGTGAGATGCAACCGCTCAGGATAGAAGATATGTGGAAGGAGACATCGTCATGGCCAAGGAGCCCCCAGGGTTGCAACTGCCCAGAAGAAGCTGGTGTCAACTAAACAGAATCCGGTGTGGAGAACTAAGTACTTGGCGCACAAATGGGGACTCTCAGACTCCCAATTGTGTGACTGTGAAGCTTCAGAGCAGACCACTGTAGAGGAATGTCCCAAGAGAGGTTTCAGTGGAGACTGGAAGGATGTTATCAATGCCTCTCCAATAGCATTGGAATGGACATCGCTCTTTGCTCTTGTATATTCCTTCTTCTTCTTCTTCTTCTGCTTTTACGGCCTCATTGGACCACTTCAGTCAATCATTTCTTGGTCCTCTTCTTCAGTAAGTTTCCTTTCCGAGTCGCCCAGTAGCTCTTCATTCGCTCTGATCTTCTCAGGCGTTCCTCATCTGTAAATACCCTTTTTACTGTATTACGTTTGTCTATTTTAGCCTGAAATCTTATTTTTATATCTCTCAGTTTTTTTAATTTTGTTGTTTTGTTTTGCAAGTCATCCAAGGTTATTTCCAATTCTTTCATATCTTCTCTAATTTCCTTAATCCATCCTACTTGTTTCATATTCCAAAGTTTCACTACAATTTTTCTAGATAACCTGGTTTCTGGTGTCCTCATGATGTGACCAAAGAAAGAAAGCCGTTTCTTCCGAATAGTATCAGTGATGGGCTCCAGTTCTCTGCATACCACTTCATTTGGTACTATCCGCCACTGTCCATCTTTCTGATATTTTTTATTTATGCATGTTCTAGCTATTCTTCTTTCTACTTTTAAAATTTTGTCGATTCTGTTTTTCTGAGTAACTTTAAAAAGAGTTTCACTTCCATAGGTCACCTCTGGTTGAACTACCGTCTTGTAATGCTTTAATTTTGTTGCGATTGATAGACATTTTCTTTTATATGTAGACCATGTTAATTTTTGGGCTTTTATCATTTTATTAGTTCTTTCTTGCCATGCAGGTTTCTCATCCAAGTTGTAAGTTATAATTTCTCCTAAGTATTTAAATTGCTTCACTATTTTAACTTTCTTGTTATTTACTGTTATGTGATTGATTACAAGTGGATTTGCTACCATTATCTCTGTCTTTTCAAATGATATCTGAAGTCCAATTTTTTGTGCTATATTTTGTAGGCTTATTATTTGATTTTTGGCTTCTTGAATATTATTAGCCAGTAACGCTGTCATCTGCGAATCCCAAGCAATTTAAGTCTATTTGATCTTTCTTGGTCCCAATTCTTATGTTCCTAGGATTTTCCCTGTACCATTCCCTCATTACATATTCCAAAGCACAATTGAAAAGTAGAGGCGATAAACCATCTCCTTGCCTTAATCCTGTTTTAATCGTAAACGGTTCAGATATTTCTCCTCTGAATTTTACTTTAGATTTGGTGTTTGTTAGAATTAGTTTTATAATTTTCATTAATTTGGGATGAAGTCTGAAATTCCTAAGTATTTTCAGCAATGAAGATCTATGTATACAATCATAAGCTTTTTTGAAGTCTACGAAGGTTATGACTTGCTGTTTTTGTCTACGTTTGTAGTAGTCCATTACTAATTTTAAGGTGATTATCTGTTCAGGGCAGCTTCGCCATGGCCGAAATCCACCTTGATATTCCCCTATTTCCAGTTCTAATTGATCTTTACAACGATTATATAGAATTCGTGACATGATTTTATATGTGATATACAAAAGGGAAATTCCTCGATAGTTGTCAGGATTTGATTTTTCTCCTTTCTTGTGTAATGGATGTATTATAGCAGTAGTCCAATGGTCTGGCAGTTCTTCTTTGATCCAAATGTTCACTATGCATTGGTGTAATGAAATCTTTACTGGTTCTGCTGCATATTTCCACAATTCTGCAAATGTTTGATCTTCTCCACTCGCTTTGTAGTTTTTGAGCTCTCTCATCGCTTTGTAGACTTCTTGGATTGTGGGTGGATTTATGTTTTCTGATGGTGTTTTAATAGTGGTGTCTGTACTTATTTGAAGCAGTTCTGGTGGATCTTCGCAATTTAGCAACTTGTTGAATGTTTCTGCTAAAATTTCTGTATTTCTTTTATTACTATGAGCTAACTCGCCATTTTTGTCTTTTAACATTAATGTTGGAGGTTCATATCTTTGTAGTTGTTTGCTAAAAATTTTGTAGTAATTTCTTGAGTTTGTTTTCGCGCTATTTGTTTCGATCATCAGAAGTATATCCTTTTGGTATAGCCGTTTAACCCCTCGTATTATTTTTTGAGTTATCTTCCTTTGTTTTATGAGATCCAAGTGTAATTCATCTGTTTTTTGACTCTGATACCGTAACCAGGCTTGATGTCTATCTTCCACTGTATTATCACACTCATCGTTCCACCATTGGTGTTTCTTCCTTAGATTTATTGGGGCTTCTTGTTCAGCTATTTGTTTCAATTCGGGAACTATTTCCTCTAGATCATCTGTTATTTTAATATATCTAGTTCGTTCTTTGTATCCCTTGTTATTTATTAGTTTATGAGGGTCGTATGTTCTCTTCTTTTTTAGGTGAGTTTTTTTCTTTATCAAAAGAATGCCCATATTCCTATTATACATTTTTTTTTTTTTTTACCGTCGACTTGAGCCACTATGGACTGTGTGTTAACAACCACTCTCATTTCTCTGTCTGCATCTTGTTTGTTTGCTGGCTTTGACATCTTGCCAGTATCTCTAGAGCCCGTCTATCAGCTTGTTCTTCCGCTCCTCTGTCCAAGGGCCTCTTCATCTTCTGGGTTCTGCCTCCACCATAAAACCCTGATAGCTTTTCACCACCCTTCTGAAACTATTCCTGTCTTTGATTTTATCCTCAGTAATGCCCACCTGTCTCATATCTTTCTCACACTCTTGGAACCATTTCAACTTGGAGATCTTCGGTTTAAGAAAATTCCAGATGTTCTTTGTGAGCCAGTCATTATTCATACAGAAGATGTGCCCATAAAACAGCAATCTTCGTTTTCTAATTGTTGTTGTTATCAGTTCCATCTTGCTGTATATTTCTTTATTTGATATAAGTCGAACCTGTCCGTCAACTCATCTGTTATTTAAACACAAATTGTGCTAAATGTTCCGGCATAACTCAACAAAATGACAGTGTTTCGCCCCAGTGTGCAATTGGGCTCTTCAGTTGGTTAAAGCACACCTCACCAAGACACTGTCTAGTACACACTGGGAAGGCCATTGCAAGACGTATTTGATACGTGTGTATCCACGTCACGAGCAAAGCCAGTGCACTATGGGAGTCGAAACTCCACTCCAAAGAAATTATAACCTTACCTTGGCATTGAATATATAACTTTCAAAAGAAAAATATGTATTGTCCGTTGAGCCATTATATATTTAAACACAAATTGTGCTAAATGTTCCGGCATAACTCAACAAAATGACAGTGTTTCGCCCCGGTGTGCAATTGGACTCTTCAGTTGGTTAAAGCACACCTCACCAAGACACTGTCTAGTACACACTGGGAAGGCCATTGCAAGACGTATTTGATACGTGTGTATCCACGTCACGAGCAAAGCCAGTGCACTATGGGAGTCGAAACTTTAACCAACTGAAGAGCCCAATTGCACACCGGGGCGAAACACTGTCATTTTGTTGAGTTATGCCGGAACATTTAGCACAATTTGTGTTTAAATATATAATGGCTCAACGGACAATACATGTTTTTCTTTTGAAAGTTATATAAACCCATCTGTTGCCCAAGATCTTCTGTAGTAGTCTGCGTTCTCTTTTAAGTTGTCCTGTTCGATTCATACACAGGGTCTCCGAAGCATATAAACCTTCCGGTCCGACAACAGTGCTGTAATACCTTAGTTTATTTTGTATACATTGTTGTAATATATCCATATGATAAATTCATTCATATTCTAAAGGCCAATGCCTTGTAGATGCAGCCACACTCTTCTGTCGTTGGCAGTTCGTTTCAGTTCCATGTAATTGTCACATCCCATTCTATTCGTGATGTATTCCAAATACTTTGTCCTTTCATTCCCAGCATTTTCCCTTCAAGAATGTTAACGATGAAAGTGTTGTGTCTGATGACATGTACAATTAATTTTAATAAATTTTATTTTTCTCTTTCCCATTTCCTTCAATAATCTTCTCCCTTCTTTGACTTCCCTTAAGACTTCCAGGTTGGTGTTTCTTTCCATCCAGCTCGTTCTTGTCATTTTCCACCATATCCACATTTCAGCAGCTTCAAGTCGATTCTCTTCCAATTCACCCCGAGTCCAACTTTCACTTCCATAGAGCAGTGTACGCCATACAAATGATTTTGTACAGGATTTTCTTACATCTATATCCATATGTTTGTGGGATAAAATGGTTTTCTTAGTCATAAATGCCTGTTTTGCCAATGCAATCTTTCTCTTATACAATAAATAATAATAATGAATAATTTATGTGTACCGGTAATGACAAATTAAAATACCCATGAATAAGTCAAATAGTGTTATTCCTCCTATTTCGATAAAATATAGCTAAGCCGTGTGCGGATATCCGCAACATTTTTTGCCATGCGGATATAGTTTGCATGGCTGTGCGGATAAGCTGCAGATAATGTTTGGAGTAAATTTGCGGACAGTTTTTAGAATACAATCCGAACTTGTTGAATATCATTACTAAGACCCGGAAGTTTATGACATATCGTATTTTTCCGTTATGTTTTCTTCATGACAAATGTAAATTGATTTATGCTAATCTCATTCAAATTATGTCATAAAGCATAATTAACACTCCGAACTGAAAAGGGTTGCGCTTCTGGCTGTAAAACATTCATTTTAAACATAGCACATCACACACAAAGCCTAGGGGAATGACTTTCTCCCCAAATGTCTAAATGCGTTGCTTTAATAATACATTTATCTAATTAAAACTCTTATTATAATAATTAAATACAAGTTTTTCGGGCTTGTAGACCGTGGTCCAGACAGGCTCTTAGGAACACCAAGGCCAAGAAATCACTCACACGTCAACCTGAAGAACCTTCCCTCTACAGCCCGGCAGTCGCGCAGGGAACACCTGACCCTCACAAGCTCGGTCGCCGAAGCCGGAGCACGCACCGCACCCCGCAACATGTACGTGAGATCAGACGATCCAGCCGGAATGCGAAGAGAACACTCGGCTCACCATGCTAATTTGAAGATCCAAACTACCTTCCAGCCGTTAGTTCATCGCCAAGATCCACCCAACCAACAGTCATATTCAAACAACAATACTCCACTACTAGCCGTTACCCATTATTTCAAGCCTCTTCCTCATTCCACTGCTGACAAGGTAAGGAGCGGAACCCTTGATAATGCCGGACACAGTTTCCAGTGAAACGTCGGAAGATATCCTGTCTGGACCACGGCCTACAAGCCCGAAAAACTTGTATTTAATTATGAACGCCGGCCGTGAAAGCCTAAGCTGTTATATTATTATAATGTTTGGGGTCAACATTGTTCATGATTGTTCCATATTGACGAATGATAGTTTAAAAAATTGAAACACACTATGTTCCGTCTAGACCAGGAGTTCCCAACCTGGGGGGCGTGGGGTTTTATCAAGGGGGGGCGTGAAGTGGTTTCCGAATTAAGTTTTTTTAACTCGAATATTACAATTTTGTAAAATAAACATTTTTCTAAATCTCTCCAAGTGATCGCCGCACCAAGTCAATCGTTTAAAAGCACTGGTAGGCCCTAATTGCCAACTGTCGGCACAAACCTCTGCGGAGCCGCGAGGTTGGAGGTGAAGTAAGGAATTTGCTGTGTTGTAAGGAGCAAAATCATGCCAATTTTATCGTCTCGTTGGCATATCTTTGTGATTTCTTTGAAGCTTTAAACAGTTTGAACTTAAAGCTCCAAGGCAAAAACTCCAATATTATGCATTCCTGAAAAAAATACAATTATGGAAACGCCGGCTTCAGTTGAACAACTTCTTATCCTTTCACCGCCTTAATGAAATTTTGCCAGAAAATAAACGTGATCGTAATAAACTTAGGTGCAATTTCAGTCACATTTGGATTCCCTGGCACAAGAATTCAACTTCTACTTTCCTGATATCTCGTAGGATGAATGGTCCTGGATGTTAACAAGAAATTAGTTTGCCATTGACATTGAAGCACTGCCAGCACAGCTTCAAGAAGAAGCCATAGATTTGAAGTGTGAATCAAAGCTAAAAGATGATTCTAAAATATTAGGACTGGGCGACTTTTGGATAAACTGTCTTGCAGTGTATCCTGTAATAGCCAAATTTGCTTTGCGTGTCATTGTCTCATTTTCAAAGACTTACCGTATTTATGCGAGTCAAGATTTTCAACGCTGAGTGTCATAGAAACAAAGCAGCGCTGTCGGCTTGATGTTGCAAGTGATCTCCGCTGTGCTCTGTCAAATATCAAACCAAACATACCGAATCTTACCAAGAGAAAACAGTGTCAACCCTCTCACTGACATTTGTTGACTAACTTAAGGATTTGTTGTAAAAGTGTGTTCTTTGTATTGTGCTAAAATGAAGTTAGTATCTAATAGATAGGCCTATTCCATTATGTAGTGTTATTAGGTTAGGTCTATATCCTCCGCGTCAATCGAAGAGGTTATAGAAGCGATGAGTGGAGGGGACGGAGGGGGGGATGAACTCCCGTATCTGAAAAGGGCCGTCAGCTGACAAAGGTTGGGAACCACTGGTCTAGTCAATACTTTTTGTGTTTATTTACACACTAGTACATGTTTCTAGGCTTATTATTTTCAAAGGAAATTTGCCCCTTCATCAGCTAGTATGATAATATAGTTTTTTGATATTTTTATCTTATCCAGAAAACATTTTTCATGAATCGGTCCAGTAAAAGAAGAATACACTAATTCCGATCACCGAAACATATTAAACAAGCAATTGTCAGCAATTTCTACAGCCAATACCCACAACAATAATATTGGACCATAATAAAACGATCAATAGTCCAATATAAACAGTCAAATGCGACGGCGGGCAGAACCAGCGACGTCTTGTTTTCACGCAAGAATAAGTGAAATGGACATGAATATAAACTAGTATTTTATTCATCAGTGTGGAATTTTAAGAACAATTTTTAATACAAGTGTGACAAACATTTCAGAGTTTCATTTGTAAAAATGTGTAAGGGTTTTTTACCATGTGTAAAAATTTGTAAGTTTTTTTTAATGTGTGTGCAAGTACTGTCCTTCCACCAGCTTATGGTCCTTGGCAGGAATGCAATGAGTCAGCTGGAGACACCTGGCCTCTGCGTGCACGACAATAGTGCCAACCTACTACTGACCCGTACGATTTCGCAGTTGAAACTAAACGAAAGTAGCAGTAAGTAACCATAGCGTGAATAACATCGGTGCTGAGTTGGCAATACCTGCAGCGGCACGTCCACTCAATCAACGCAGCTAGAATGTCTCTCCTCTCCCCTGCAGTCGCCTAAGACCATGAGCTGGTGGACAGACAGTATCTCATATGTTTCCATCACAGTTCATCCACATCGACCATTTTTTATTAATTTTTAATGTTCATAGTGACTGGCCATTATCATACTAGCTGATGAAGGGGCAAATTTTCTATGAAAATAATAAGCCTCGAAACATGTCCTAGTCTGTAAATCAACACAAAAAGTATTCACTAAACGGAACATAGTGTATTTCAATTTTTTAAACTATTAATAATAATAATGTTAATGGTTTTACGTCCCTTTTAACTATTCAGGCTTTTAGAGACGCCAGGGTGCCGGAATTTTGCCCCGAAGGGGATCTCTAACATGTCAGTAAATGGCTCCCTCACATTTGCGCACCCTCAAATGCCAGCTGGCTGCGCCAGGATATGAACCTGCAACCTTGGGCTCAGCCAGCGAGAACGTTACCGCCGAGCCACGCAGCCAGCCTTGAACTATTATTGTAATGCCAGTATCATCATCATCATCATTTCCCGTTTCCAGCTTCCTGGGTCGGGTTGTGAATTAAGGACCTTCAACATTTCCTGTCTCTCCACCACTCCTCTCCTGTTTTTAGTACTTCTTCAGGTTTTCCTCCTCTCTTCTCTACACACTCCCACACTGTATCTGCCCATCTCTTTCGGGGCCTTCCTCGTGGTCTCTTCCCTGTCATCTTTTCACAGAAAGTTTTCTTTGGTACTCTCTCCTCTCCCATTCTCATCATATGTCCATACCACTTTAACTTTGTTGTTTCTATCCTGTCCTGCAGCTTCAAGATTCCTGTCCTTTTTCTAATCTCTTCGTTTCTAACTCTATCTCCTCTGGTCTTGCCCTCTATACCTCTTAGGAATTTCATCTCCGCGGCTTGTATTCTACTCTCCTCTCTTTTTGTAGTAGTCCACGCTCCAGCTGCATATGTTTGTATGGGTCTGTAGTAGGTTGAATATAATACATTTTTACATTTCTTTGGGACATCTCGGTTCCACAGAATACCCCTTATGCTCTGGTAAAAACTGTTCGCTTGTTGTATTCTCTTTCCAATTTCCTCAGTTATCCTTCCATCTTCTGTGATCACACTTCCCAAGTACTTGAAACTTTTAACCACTTCTAGAATTTTCCCATTCAATTCTATCTTTCCTCTTCCTTCCTTCCTTCCTCTTGACATTACCATTGTCTTGCTCTTCTCTGTGCTTACTTTCATCCCATATTTCTCTATTACTTGATTCCATACATCTAGTTGTTTTTGTACTTCCTTTTCATCCTCGCCCCATATCACTATATCATCTGCAAACAGCATGGCCTTTGTTGCCTCTTGTCCCAATCTCTGTTTAACATTCTTGTGAATTTCATCCATGACTATGATGAATAGTAAGGGGGACAATACACTTCCCTGTCGGAGACCTGTTTCCACTTTAAACCATTCTGTTTCTCCTATATTGGTCTTCACGCTACTCACACAATATTTGTACATAGCTTTTAACATTTGGACATCAGCTCCGTTAACTCTCCTTTTCCTTAATACATTCCAAACCACCTGCCAGTATATTCGGATAAAAAACGTGAGGATGCGGATAACAGTCGGGCGGATGTGGATAACGTTTTGTTTATCCGCACAGGGCTCTAAATATGGGACTTGTTTTGGTTAACTTGTAACCATCCTCAGCTCCCTAACATTAAACTAAGAGCATCACAAGCGTTATCAAACTATAAATACAAATTAAGCACTAAAATAAGAAAATTCACTATATACATTTTTCAGTCACCGTTGAATAACCTTCCAAAAAGACTGTAACATGAAAATCTGCTCAAAATATCAGAAATATAACATATAACATACATGTCTTGATACTATTTGGAGAATGGTTACTTATAATCATGGTAAAAAGAGGAGTAAATTTTCTTTTAAATGAGATGTTCATCATCATCATCATCATCCTCATCCTCCGTGTCCAACTCCAATCACCCGGGTGTTGTAAACTAGCCTCCTCCACTGCTGTCTATCCTTCCACTTCTCCTGCTCCATTACTTCTGCCACATCCAGTCCAATGTTACATATGTCTTGTCGAATTTGGTCCATCCATCTCTTCTTTGATCTTCCAACCAATCTAATACCGTCAAGCTTCCTCACAATCTCCCTCTTTGCAGCTCTATCCATTTCCATCCTTTGTACTTGGCCAAACCATCTTAATCTCGACCTCTGTATTCGCTGTACTTATGGTTCCGTTATATTTAGTTCTTGCCTAATTTTCGAGTTTCGAATTTTATCTCTTCTAGTCTTCTGGAGAGATGTTCTTTGTCGCTTCGATCTTACTGTTTTGCCTCTTGTTAATAACCATTGTTTCTAGACCACAGGTTACAATTGGGGTTTATATAATGTTAATTTTGTTCTTTGTGGTACTTAAACATCCCATACAAGCTGTCGATGTTATATTGGATAATTATTTAATTAGGAATATAAAAATATTGCTTATTAAAACCTTGAAGTTCAAAGCAAATAAATGGTATATTCTTTCGTAAGAATGTTCTTAAATGTGTTATTGTTGTTAAATTAAATTAAAAATGAGTTATTTGAATAACATTCACTATTCACGTCAAGCTTTTGAAAGTTTTTGTGAAATGATAGCTTAAATTATTCTACACCAAATTGTGTTGAGGGAGGTTTTTCAATTAAGAGCATTTGTTTGTCTTCATCCAATTCAAATTGTCAGTGTTGATTATGGTAATTGATGCTTCTCTGGAAACTATAGACCAAATTGAGAATGTGGCTATGGAAGTAGAAAACAGTAGTGAACGTCCATTGTGTATTTAAATTTCCACCTACATTCATGTATAATACATTACAAATTTTATTTTCTCATGAATATAATCTTTATCTATAATAATATATAACAAGAAGTTCCGTGACGAACTAAAGAGCCTACTTTTCTTAAAATTTAAGATTCATGCCAATGATTAATCCATATGGATCTATCTAGAATAATGACGAAATTAAGTTGGTAATATCGAAATTTCTAATTAGTTCGAAATACTGTATACCTGGCATAATAGAGCCTAATAGAGAACTACATTTGACAGCCCTGGTGACTGAATATATTCTTAGTTCCATCCCTTAAGGTACAGAATACAAAATTTGGTTGAAGTCCAATGGATAGCATGGACGTTACATGCAGTTAAACATTGCATCTAACAGCGCGCGTAAAATCATTTTGGCAACAATGACATACATGTATTGGTCAGAAATAATCTGAAATAATATGATCTATTGTTGTGTCAATTTTGAATGAAATCCATTAGTTAGTATAGAAGTTACATGCATTTTAAAATTGGACCTATCTGCAGGCTTAGTATCATGTTGGCAGCACTGACGTATATTAGTTACTCCAAATTAATCTACAATGCCAGGTACTATACGTGTGCAGTTTAGAGCTATTGGCATGCATATTTTCTGATATATTGTTATAAGGGTAACAAAAATAGAGACAGTATTTATTAACAGTTGGCAGCCCTGGTTACTCTTAAGAATCGGCATATTCATATCTGTCATGGTACACATAGCACACACGAAATTTGGTTGAAATCCAATTGATAGTGTAGAAGTTATATACATTTAAAATTTGGACCTATCAGCAGGCTTATATTCATTTTGGCAACACTGCGATGTATGGCCTCCTGGAAATTAAACTGCAATAGTATTATCTATACGTGTGCCAATTTTGAAATAGCTCCCATTCATACCTTCCAAGATATCCAACATGGAGCTCAAATTTCAATTGCGATTTTTCAGCAGTTGGTAGCACTGACATCATTTTCAAATATGGCCGTGAGATACACTCCTACCAAATTTTGTTTCGATTGCAGCAGCCGTTTAGGAGTTGATAGGGGGGGACACACACACAGCCAGACAGACAGACAGACAGACACACATTTGCCCAATCTCATAAGTCTACTTTTTCCTCATTTTTGCAAAATGTGAAAAGTAGGCTAAAAATGAGATGGTGTGTGTCTGTGTATTACTCAATCACGCAAGAACAACTTGTCCGATTTACATGAAATTTTACATGGAAGTAGCTGATTTATCTGGTTAACATATAGGCTACTTTTGATTTGATTCTTTGCACTATTTAAAGATGGCGACCATTTTAGTGACATCACTACATTCTTTGGTTACAAACGTTCTTATTTCCATTTCAAATAAAAAGAGAACGATAAGAAATAGAAAACTTTTGATGGCATATACGAGGATTAAAATGTAATTTTCTATCCGAACAGTCCTTATCAGTTTCCGTGTATCTCCAACTGTTAGCGAGTAAAATCTAAATTTGTGCTATGAAACACGGTCAACGCCGAGCGGTGTAGTTGGACAAAATGTTCCATCCTTACTCTCCCTCTACGCAGCACTACGCCTATCCCCTGTTTTAACTGTCACCTTCACATTTTAATTTATTTATGACCCGTAGCGAAGCACGGGTACTTCTAGATATAATAATTTAGGGTGTTGTCTGCAGGATGAGATGGAGGGAAGTCGTTCTGCATTAGAAGGATGCGGGTAGTAGTACATCCTGTTGCTTTAATCAATATTGGTTGGTTCTTAAGTTTAGGGACTGCGACAATGCGGTCATGTAGCCCCGTGTAATTTGGGTGTGTGTAGAATCTGTCTGATAACCGGTGTTAATTTTAATGACTGTATTAGTGTGTGTTACCCGTTTGTTTGTTTTTTATTCTAGTAAGGACTGCAGACTTTTGAATTTTTCAAATAGATCCTACTTTTGCCACCAAACGTCGCCATCAATGACTACTAGTTCAGAACTTAGCTACCAGATGCCACCGCAGTCGGCTCTTGGCAACGAACTTAGGAAACTTAAGAGCGTTGTTTACATTCTTAACCTATACAATTTAGCTTCACACAGGTGTAATTAGTGGAAGGTTCTTTAACATGCTATTTTTTTATTTTTTATTTTTAGCGTATGGCTTTTAGTGCCGAGAGTGTCCGAGGACATGTTCGGCTCGCCAGTTTTTGTAGCTGCTTCGAGACGGACACCCAATGGGTGAGCTACAAGTACTGTTGGGGAGGAATGTTGGATGGGAGGGTCGAGGAGTTGGAAGGTAGCGGCTGTGGCCTATAGTTAGGGACCAACCCCGGCATTTGCCTGGAAGGAAGATGAGAAACCACAGAAGACCATCTTCAAGGTTGCCGGCGGGGGGATTCGAACCTCCTCGCCTCCCGGATATGAGCGACTGCCAACAGGCATGCCGCAACGACCTCGGCTAACTCACCCGGTTTAACATGCTATAAATCTATGGCATGGGACCACCGGCTTTACTTCCCCTCTGAAGGAAGGCATTCTGAGGGATTTTTAACGTTAATCAATATTGAATCCTTATCTTTAATTCTACTTTTCCTCTTTTCAATACAATATTTCCACTTCTAATACTTCGCATAATACTGTACATACCTTTTTTAAATGGAATTTAACTACAAGACCAAACACAAATTTATAAGCGGCTCATGAAGTCAAAAGTAGAAATTATGGTCCCTAACATCAAGGTTTAATGGGGCAAGTGTTCACAATAGTCAAAATATATCTATAATATATAATCTTTCTAATATAATATCGTATGGCCTCGGGTGCCGGGTGCAAGCTTAGTTATTTGACACCCAAAGGGTAGCTTGCATGTCGAATTTTGTCGTTCCTTGAAACACTATGAAAGTCAAGGAGGTTAGATATCTAAGCTTCTTGAACACTATAGCGCTTTCTAGTAGCTAAGAAGACACTTAAGTTAATTATACGCCAAATCAATACTAATAATAACACACTTAAATGTCTACAATTTATAGATCATTTGAAGTGTACATGTTTCGAAACAACAATGGTTTCTTCTTCAGCACAATTGAGAGAGAAAAACTTAAATTAAAAATGGATATCCTTACAATACGTCTTAAAGAATAATTTTGAAAAACATTTATAAATCCTTTAAATTATCTATGAAAATTTAGGCAATTATATGGTTAATCTTCTGAAAAATATATATGAAAATATATTGTAAAAATTTCTCTTCTGAAAAATGTATTAGTTAATATGGTTCTCTGAACATAAACAGTATCTTAAAAAAGAAGCTAGTCAAGCTTTAAAGTAATGTATCTTGAAGTTGAAATAACACACGTAGTCATATCTCTGGAAATGGTACAAACTAGGACCCTACTAATAGCATCAAGTTTAACTTTTGATGTTCATTCAGTTCTTAAATGCCTTCTGTTCCGCGTGCCAACTATTTGGGATATTTAATGTATTAATATTAAATATTAAACTCCAAAATATTTATAGGTCTTTCAATGCTAAACATGTGATCATAAATCCTTAATGAGTTGAAAGATGAAAAACATAAGATGAATGGAAATTATCTTAGATGTCGTGCTTAGTAGAGAAATGAGGAACTTTGTGTCGGCGGCAAATCCCGAGATTAATTTTGCCATTATGAACTCGGCCTACTGAATTCAAATGGGTTCTTTGACATGCCAACATCATATGACATGGTGTTGTATTTTTGCCGCCTTTCAAAATTCACTTACCACGGTCAGGAGCGAACCTGCAAACTTGGGGTTAGTAGACCGACACGTTGACCACTCGCCCACCATGGCAAGCTATCTTTCCAATGGGGTAATTTATACTATTCACAGATACAAAATCATATCACGAATTGAAGAGGATGGCGGAGAATAGAGAAGATTGGTGAGTTACTGCAAACCAGTCCCAGGGCTGTTAACTTAAGAGAGACAGATACAACAAATGCACCTGCGAGTTAAGTGGAAGTCAAGCGTTCTTCCAAGTGTTACTCAAAGAGTTTTATGAAACAAAAAGTTGTTTTCTGGATTTTATCCAGTGCTTTCTTTCACTTTAGAAATTTTATTTCTATGGAGAGTCATTTGAGACACACTGTCTCAAAAGTCTTATCCAGTAAAAAAATAGTACATTATGCAACGAGCCTATAATGGCAATAATTAAGACACGAGTATGTTTATAAAACGAGCGAAGAGAGTTTTATAATTTACATACGAGTGTCTTAATTACCATTATAACTATTTTATGTTCGAACAAAAATATTCATAAATAACTGGAGAGATTTTGCCAGTTTTATGTACTGAACAGAGCGCATGGGACGGAGGAAATACCTTGGCATCCTGGAATACCCCACTATGACACTAGAAGCCACGCAGTGAAATTTAAAATAGAAGGCCATGGAAGTCAGCTCAGGTCGATGCTATCCTTACCTAATTGGTCACACAATTGTTTCTTGAGCTCTGATTGGTGGGAGAAACTGTTTCATAATGAAAAATAGTGTTATAATGACCCTCATTATGATACAGTTTTCTGACATATAATATTTACATTTCGACATCGAACATAAATTATGTTTTTAAGAAAAAAGATTTTTAGAAAAGATGTTTTAAACCTTTGACCGCCAGCCATATACGCGGTATCCGTACCCTATACTGCCAAGGCCTAATCTGCACTTTTTACCCTGCGGTAAATTATACCTAATAACTTCTGAACTATTTATGTATATTGGATGATCTTTTTATTGTTTCATTGTTTTATTAATGTAACTTAATGTACTCTTATTCTATAATTTATATTAAATGGAGTGATAATTGAAATAAATATTTACCATGACGAATAGATTACATAGTGTAGTGCTAGCGGCGCAGATTCCCAACGCTACACGGTCAGCTGTTCAAAAGTGGGATACGCGCTGGGCTACGTAAACCTCTTTATGAAGGCTGCGGTTATGCTGATTATAACTTAATTGTTTGTTTAGACTTATGAATAATACCGTCAAAAAAGTTATTATTAATATTCTCAGTCCCTATGTAGTACTATCTTTTAAAACCCTCCGTTAGTCACCCATCGGTCTGACAGCTACATGGTTAGTTTTAGTTTTAATATCAAGCCATCAGTTCAAGTTATGATCTTATCGTCTCGTGACATCTTACACCAAACCTTAGTAAGCATTTTCCTGGAGTTGTGAAACGATGTGCCTAAAAATAACTCTCCAAGTGTACTATTTTGTCAGCGTGGGATTGATAGTACCAACGCTCCCAATATCAGTAAGGACATTGCGCCTTACGAAAACCTAAGGATGCAGATGAAGCGTGTCACCTTCTGCTGAAAGATAACGAATAGCTAGTTGATGATTCAGTAATTTCAAAGGAATTTGTGACTCTGATACTGAAGACAAAGTTGAAACAAGATCCGTAGATCAGGAGGACGGTAACGGAAGCAAAGAATTGGATGGCCGTTTGTTTTATTGGCAGGTTGGCCATTATTATTATTATTATATGTCCGTCTCATTCGTGGCTATCACAGCGGAGGTCCGGGTTCGATTCCCAGTTCTGCCAATAAATTTAATACTGGTCTGAGGGCTGGAACAGTGTTCACTCAGCCTCGTGAGGCAAAACTGATAAGAGGCGCGTTCGATTCCTATCACAGCTATCCTGGAAGTGGCTTTCCGTGGTTTCCCACTTCTCCTCCAGGCAAATGCTGGGATAGTACCTAACTGAAGGCCACAGCCACTTCCTACCCAAATCCTACCTCAGTTCCAAATACACACGCTACTACAGACATCATAATGACACAGGTTATCACACAAATTCTAAACATACCCAAGCACACGGGGCTACGTGACTACGGTGTCGTTAAGTCCCTAAAGAATCAACAACTATTATTATTTTAGGCCTATTATTATTAAGACGGATTATATATTTTTTCGTTTTAGTTAAGGATGGCACGAAATAGAACAAGTAACCATGGAAGGCTGCCTTCATTCCGTATCCTACTGGGCGCCTTTCATGATTTTACATCAATGGATAGATATTTCGGTAAATTTTTAAAATGTGAGGTACTGATCCTGGTTTAAATTTCCACTTCACGCGAGGAATTTCCACGTTCACATAGTCCACTACGAAACAGTCCGCCTTTATAATAATTAAATCTTCCGAAAAATGCACATCACAAACTCTATTTTTGATCGACAATTGCTTATCTTTCCGCGGAATAACTCTCGCCCATTTAGCAAACAGATTTGTTTCTTTTGGCGGTGTGAAAAAATGTCTACCATCAGATTTTCTTCCTAACCCAATTTACATCCAGAAACGAAACAGTAAGACATATTCCCGAAACAGCAGAAATCTTAGTTGTTTGCACTCACAAAGCACTGCACAGACATTTGTAAACTATTACAAAGAAACAAATTCCCTCGCATAATATGACTTCTCGCGCACAGGATATTACAGTACTAACCTCGTGGGCTACTTGTCACACCTGCTTATGGTTCGGCGCGACTTACGCGCCACACACTGGCTGGACCGTGAACTACAATGCTTAAGTAGCGGAGTGATGACACTGCTTATTTCTATTCGTCATGTATTTACTTTAAAAATTTTAAAAGAAAATTCATGATCAAAAATTGTTAAAAATAAAAAATATTTTTACTATCGAAAACTGCTTTATTTTAGAGAGGTGATGTTTTCAATATCAAATAGTCTATAAAAATTTGAGCTTTCTTTAAAATATTACAGCTACAATAATTTATTATTATTTTTATTACTGTAACATGAAATTTTCTAATTCTTACATTATATGCAAATGGCTGCAG
This sequence comes from Meconema thalassinum, assembly GCA_946902985.2. NCBI lineage: Eukaryota > Metazoa > Arthropoda > Insecta > Orthoptera > Tettigoniidae > Meconema > Meconema thalassinum. The sequence goes on from OX336397.1 coordinate 154,631,759, forward strand.
TTCCAGGCTAGTTTTAAGTATAAATGTTTACTAATGTCTATTTCACTACTTCACACAAAATGAACACTCCAGAATTCTCTTTTTGGATGAAAAGAAACTAATTACCTAATATTTACACATGTTTATTACGCGCCCTAGCAATTGTGATTAGAGAGGCACAAAGGATGTGCACTCTTATTACGTTCTTTACAAATGTATCTGGTCTTTTTCCTTCTACCACCTCGAATTGTACTGATCTTGCTGTATACAGAACAATTGCGTTCATTTTTTATTTTTTTTAAATCGGTAAAATCGGGAGAAGGTTTGGAAAGCAATGGAAAACATGGGAGTGGAAAAAGAGACTGTAGGCAGAGTGAAGGAGATGTATTGTGGAAGTGTGAGTTGTGTGAAAGTTGGAGGGGAAAGAACAGACTGGTTCAAACAAATGAGTGGCCTGAAACAGGGTAGTGCGCTGTCACCCCTTCTCTTTATTGTGGTTATGGACGAGGTAATGACACGGATAGCAGGAAAGATAGGAGAAGATAAGATGAAAGCAATGGTGTTTGCAGATGATCTCATGGTCTGGGGAAACAAGGAGGAGGAAATTCAGGAGCAACTGAAGGCTTGGGAAGAAACAGTGGGAGAGTACGCATGGAAGTTCAACATCAGTAAATGTGAGATCCTGTTAACGACCAGGAAAAAGGTCAGACCAATGAGTGGGATAACACTTGGAGGTGGACAGCTGAAGAAGGTGGAAAGTCTCAAGTACTTGGGAAGTATAGTGGAGGAAAATGGGAGAAATGACAAAGAGATTACGGAACGTGGCAGACAGGCAGAAGCATTTCTGAGAAGCATTAGGAGCTTAGTGTGGAATAAAGATGTCCCACAAAAAAGCAAGGAAGTGTTATACAGAAGCTACTATATCCCGATACTGACCTATGCTTCAGAAACGTGGACAATGAAGAAAAGAGATATAAGCAGAATACAGGCAGGTGAAATGAAGTTCCTGCGAAGTAGGATCGGAATAACAAGAATAGACAGGGTGAGGAATGAAAAGGTCAGGGAAATGGTGAAAGAGGAGCCCTTGCAAGGTAGGATTGAGACATCAAGACTGAGGTGGTATGAACACTTAAAGAGAATGGATGAGAAGAAGATTCCCAAGAGGATACATGAGATGCAGATGCAGAAGAAACGACCAAGGGGAAGACCAAGAGATAGATGGCTGAAAGGAGTGGAGGAATGTGTCAAGAAGAGAGGCGAGGACTGGACCAGAGTGACAGCGGAGAAGTGGTGGGAAGAAAGAACTAAGTGGCGAGGCTTATGTTCCAAACAGACCCAGCCTGGGGCTGGAAACTGTACAAGATGATGATGATGATGGTAAAAGATGAAAGGGTTCGTTGCCCGCCCGCAATAGCTGAATTTGCGCTTGGTTACTCAGCAGTAAGTTCCTCAGTGTGACAAACTTTAAAACTTGTTGTATATAGTCTTATTTAATCCACTACTATAGAGCGTCTCTACCTTAAAAGACAGTACGCATTAAATGGAGCGCGCTGATGCCAGATCTGCTGCATATACAAAGTTCTGCAAGGCCGGGCACATGATGTAACATAACTCGTACACAGGCGTGCTTTTATGCAAAACTCGGGAAATTTCCAACATATTTGTTTGTTGTATATAACTGTACCTCATGCATAGAAGCGAAAGACGGTAGAATATTTAGATTATGATACACCGAAGCACAGAGCGCGATTTTAATGCCCACATTATAATAATTTATAATTTTCAATTATTCATGAATATGATAATATTATATAATGTTATAATAGGACATTTTCCCGAATATCATAGGTTATAATAGCTTGCCACGGTGGGTGAGTGGATAGCGTGTAGGTCTACTAACCCCAAGATTGCAGGTTCGCCCCTGACCGTGGTAAGTGATTTTTGAAAGGCGGCAAAAATACGATACGCATGTCATACGATGTTGGCATGTCAAAGAACCCATTTGAATTCAGTAGGCCGAGTTCATAATGGCAAAATTAATCTCGGGAGTTTCCGCCAGCACAAAGTTCCTCATTTCTCTACTAGAAAGCGCTATTGTGTTCAAGGAGATTAGATATCTAACATCTAACCTCCTTGACTTTCATAGTCAAGGAACTACGAAATTCAACATGCAAGCTACCCTCTGGGTGTTAAATAGCAAAGCTTGCACCAGGCACCCGAGGCCATACAATTATTATTATAGGTTATAATAAATTATAATATGACATATAATAATAATAATAATAAAATAATAATAATAATATATATGGGTCCACGTAATTTACCCAATTTTGTGTGGTCAAGTGGCGGTATGCAGCCGAAATTAAATGAGTCGTTCAATTTTATATACCGGTAGTTCTTCACTTGCGCCCATACCATTTCGATAGGATTAAGTTCACTGTGGTATGGTGGTGTGATATGGTGACAAGCAAGGAACATATTTCTCTGCTGTGATAGCCTAGGCAACATTGTCTATTACTAGGCTAGATCCTCCGGGAACATTGAGCAACAATTGCTCGGCGAACCACTTTTCATCTACTTCACCTGTAATTTTGTCGTGGGTGTCTACCGTGTTCTTTTGGCACAGAAACATTAACTCTGCACCATTAATAAACCATTGTTAATTCCCGGGACGAACAAAGGCAAACTACGGAAACCACTTTGAGGATGGCTGAGGTAGGAATCGAACCCGCCTCTTCTCTGTTTTGTCTCATTGTGGGGTTTGAAGCCATTTTTCAGTGTTGCCTAAGTAAACAAAAGTTTGGTGCTTTTCAGTCGGTCAAGACGAATGTACCCAAAAAGAGCTGGGTTATGCCCTAATCCTGAAATAAATAAATAAATAATTATTAATCTCATGTAATTTATTTCAGGATTTGGGCATAACCCAGCTCTTTTTGGGTACATTCGTGTTGACCGACTGAAAAGCACCAAACTTTTGTTTTGTCTCATGAAGTTGAGTACACCCCGTTCCTGCCCTCAGACCAGAATTACATTTCTTGGCAGAGCCGGGATTCAAACCCGGACCTCCACGGTGACAGCACAGTGACAGCCAAGAATGCTAGTCACTACACAACGAGGCAGACAATTTATAAAGTACACGAGGACCACTTCCTTTCACAGTTTAACTTCACACCATCCTCCATCAATCGCAGTCGAGGAGATAGCCACCAGAGTAAACAAACCTTCGGTGCATCAGCACTGGGCGGGAGGAGTACGCAAAGTGCTATAACTTATGAACGCTATCTGATATCGAGCTCTGGTTTGTTTTAAAAACTATTTCAGACATTAATGAACATTTCTTCTCGTTTAGTCACCAACGTAAAGTCAACAGCAAAAAACTTTCTCGCTAGCTAACTTTTCTGTGACACCATCCCAGATTTTTCAAGTAACATTTAAGAAAAAAAATCATAACTTTCTTATTATGAAAATAATTACTGCTCCCAGAAGTAGGGTATCTTCTACCAACATCAGGCAATCTAAAAAAAAGTTCTTGATCTGTTGCGATCATTATTAGTTCATTATCTATGGTGTGATAAGTTTTATAAATGCAAAAATATAGATTCGCGCTAAAATATCGTAATTGTGAAAATTGGGCTATGTGTTAATTATTTATGGTTTTTATTTTTACATCATAAAGAGCGGGAAGTTCTCTATAATACCACGCAAACATTTTCTTAGATTTGTCACTTTCAATTATTGGGAAATGGCAACATCGCCTGGGTAGAAAAGGACGAAGCTAATTGCAGGACATAGGAGTGCGAGTGAGAGGCAAATACTACATTTAATTCCATACTGTCTTTTAAGGTTCCATGGCTTCAGAGCAGGAAGGTCCACAGTGGATTTGATTTTTGCTGTAAGGCAGTTACAAGAACAGCACTATGAGTATGGAACAGATCTACTGATGGCCTTCCTGGACATTGAGAAAGCATATGACAGTGTATGCAGAAACAAAGTATGGAAGTCCCTGGAGGATAGAGGAGTAGAGAAATGGACTATAAAGAGGATAAAGGAGATGTACAAGGGAAGCGTGAGCTGTGTGAAAGTGGGAGGAGAGAGATCTGACTGGTTGGAACAAAGAAACGGCCTGAAACAGGGAAGTGCACTGTCACCGTTACTTTTCATTGTGGTGATGGATGACATAATGACCCGAGTGGCACAAGTAATTGGGGACGGAAAGATGAAAGCAATGGTGTTTGCGGATGATTTGATGATTTGGGGAAACAAGGAGGAGGAGGTACAGGAACGGTTGGACGTGTGGGAAGGAATAATACAAGGATATGGGATGAAATTTAGCATAGATAAGAGTGAGATGGTGATCACAACAAGGAAGAAGGAAAGAACCACAACGGGAATAACAATTGGTGGGGAACAGCTGAAGAAAGTGGAGAGTTTTAAGTATCTGGGAAGCCTGATACAAGATAATGGAAGAAACGATAGAGAAATAAATGAGCGGGGGAGGCAGGCAGAAGCATTTCGGAGGAGTGTGAGAGGCATGTTATGGAGCAAGGATGTCCCTCAGAACAGCAAAAAGATCATATATCGGACGTACTATGTCCCTATCCTGACGTATGCCTCGGAGACCTGGGTTATGAAAGGAAGGGAGAAGAGCAAAATACAGGCCAGTGAGATGAGGTTCTTGAGAAGCAGTATTGGAGCTACAAAGATGGACAGAATAAGAAATGAGAGGACCAGAGAATTAATGAAGGAGGAACCATTACAGGATGGTATAGAGAAATCTAGACTTAGATGGTATGGACATGTAAAACGAATGGAGGAGAAGAGGATACCCAGGAGAGTACATGAGACGAAGTGGGAAGGAAAGAGACCGAGGGGAAGACCGAGAGACAGGTGGCTGAAGGGGGTGGAAGAAAGCGTGAAGAAGAGAGGAGAAGACTGGACAAGGGTGGAGGCTGAGAGATGGTGGGAAGACAGAGGACATTGGAGAGGCTTGTGTTCCAAACAGACCCGGCCAGTGGCTGGAAACTGTGCAAGATGATGATGATGATGATGACTGTCTTTTAAGGTAGAGACGCACTATAGACCAAAACATATATTGTGAATTATTAAAACGAATAAGTAACTTGGAAAATACATTTTTTCAGAACGTCCGATCAATCGAACGTTGGCATTTTTCAGCTGAACTCCGAACGCCCGATCAATCGGACGCTGGTGGTCAAAGGGTTAAAAAGAAAAAATTATCTTAAGAAAAGTATGTTATATATCAAGATATTTCATCATGACTGAAGAAAGCAAACATATGCCGAAACATGTATCCGTACTGTAAAGTAGTAGAAGTGCTGAAATGTCGACCAGCAGCAGACAAAGCCACAGAGCACCAATGCGTATCCTCCGTTGGTCAACGGACATCACTCTCCATGACACCGCCAGCAAATGGGCACTGCCACCCATCATTGAGAAGGCACGGACCATTATTAGGGACATACACACGGACAAAAACCAATCTCATAAGCTTATTTTTTCATACGATGAAAATAGGCTAAATAGGAAGATTTGAAACAAGCAAATATGAAAGAACGAGGATGTCAGTGTAATACTTTATTGTTCAATTGGTATCAGTTCTGGACAACACTTACAGTAATTACACGAAAAGCAAGATGTATCACATTTAAGGCCATTATGAAACTCTTGATTCAAATTAACTTGAATTCGTTAGGTACTTTCAGAGTGAGCTAGGTCTGATTACAAAACTACAGAATGTGGTATTTTTTATTTTCATTTTATTTTATTTATTTGCATAAAAATTTGAGTGGATATTTATTTGTAAATGTTGTCCAAATTGCAGCAAATACTGTAAATAGCAACAATTAGTTGTAGAGAAATTGCAAGTTGATGTTTCAAAGCTAGCTCACTCAGTCCGCTGGCATATTATAACTTACGGTAACTCCAGGTCCTCCTTCATAAAACTAGCGTGGCAGCTGTACCACTGAGCTAGAGCGACAAGTCCCTCGTGCGGCAGACATTGTAATCCTCAGACTTCCATCTAAATGGCTTGTACTCTTTGAGCAAGGGTGGCCAACCTGAGATGCAGATAATTCTCTACTTTACTTCCCCCCATATTTTTCTAGAAAAATTAAGAAAATAGGTACTTCTATATTTTACGCCCTCATTGGAGCACTTTAATCAATACAAATACAATTAAGTCTAACAACGGTATTTGGAGATTAGCGATTCAGCTTCAGCTTTTTCTGCACCCAAAATTTCTTAATTCTATCCGACCTGGCTGCCCTTTGTTCATGGTGTAGTTTCTCCGTTCAAATGTTGTTAATGTGAATCTTAAGTATTTATTCCTTAAAATGTTCTTCTCTTCTCTATTTTTAATTTGGAGCGTCGTTAAATTTAATTCATCTAAATCATGCTGGATCTTTTTGAAACAATTATTCTTTGTTTTACTCGTCCAGACGTATATTTATAGTAAAATAACATGAAAAACTCGTTATTTAATGCAAACACGACTACGGTGTATATTCTCACCACTTGACAACCTCCCTGCTCACTCTGAGGACTGGAAGTCACTAAATAGATTACCAACTGAAATTGGCAGAACCAAGGATAATCTACGGGAGTGGTGACTGTGATGGGATACAAATAACTCAAGATGCACCGTGAATGATCAGTCCCAATGGCCTGGAGGTGGCAAAATATTGGATAGGATCAAACTCGGTAAATTGTAGAGATTGTTCCATGCAACCGATGTAACTCACTTTTTTTACATTTGATTGTTCAGATTTCTCTGCTGCAACTAAGTTCTCTATCTTGTGTACAACTTCTATTGGTTTACAACTGTGTTTATGATTTGAACAAAGACCATTTGAAGTACACTAGCAACCCACCCCAGCTTCATCCGGTATCCTTAACGGTTTACCCAGCGTAAGCTTGAGAGGTGTATTTTTTTTCAATATCAGTTTTCTGTCTCCGCATGATGCGTTAAAAAATCACTGACTTGACGATTAATTATATAATCATGGAGATAGTATGTGCAACGAATTTAAGAATGGCGAGGCGCATGAAACGTCTAATCAAAACTTGGCTGTGTATTCTGCGGAACGAAGACAAACTGGGGTGATAGGCTCGCTTGCTAGCTAGCTCGTAGTAATTGAATGGAGATTGTTGGAAGAAATTGAAACGTAAAAACACGATGTATTGAAGATAGAGATATGCTGTCGCAGACTTTTTTTGTAGAACTTTTCATGCTGAACAATTCTTACATTCATAGTATATAGATATGATTTTCGGATTACCCAGCATAAGCTTAGAAGGTGCACAGACGGTAGGTTTTCTTCTCACTCGATTCACTGAAATCGTTACTGCTTGGCTTCCTTTGGTCATAAATAAATTATTTTCTACAGAAACTTTCCTCGAGAAATCCATTACAAGATGGTGAAAACCGCATCAAAATCCACCCAGAGGTTCTCAAGATTACCCGGAACATCCAAGAATTGGGGCCTTTGTTTTATACTAAGTAGAGATACTTATAGTGGCATATGTGCCACCGGTTCGCCACCCTGGTCTTTGAGTAACACAAAACTTTGCAGAGACTCCAATTGTTTTATGGAAGAGGACCTCGAACAGTCTGTCTAACAATTACAAAACATTGATATAAAAATACTAGTGCAAAGTAAGAACAATATACATTGGTAGCAAAGTTAGTAAATACATCACAAGATCTGGAGAGTTGGCGTAGATAAAAAAATAAAACACTCATATCAAAATTGTCGAGACCTTTCTATGTTATTGAACACTTTGGAATTGATTTGCTTATTACATCATTCTTGTGAACTGGCCTTCAGAAATAACTGAACATCTGTCGATGTCAGATTAAGGCTTTCACGGCCCGGAATACTATTGATAATTTTTGGGATTATGCCATGTGAAATAAATAAAAAAGTTACGAGCCTTACAGTAGTCGCATATGACGTGTAACATGTGACACGTTATCCTACTATGTGTCTGCCGGGAGCGCAAAGCCTTTGACGACAGTGAACTCTGTTGGTCATTGAAATTACTACTTGTAAAAATATGATATAATGAATATTTTCACACCAAAGAACGACAATTTGAAGATGATTTATTGTAGGAATATCTTTAATGGAGCCTCCAAACCTTGAAGTAAAACAAATGCGATATATATTCCACATAACCACATAGACGACAGTATGTCGTTTTATCAAAATGCACCACCGGGCGCGCTCATTGTTTCCATCCCATTTCGCCCCTTTTCCAAAATCACCCCCCACACACACACACACACACAAAAAAAAAAAATATACAGCAACCGAGTGGAAAGGAAGCCTCCGTGGCTTAGGCGGCAGCACGCCAGCCTCTCACCGCTGGATCCGTGGTTCAAACCCCAGTCACTCCATGTGAGATCTGTGCTGGACAAAACGGAGGCAGACAGGTTTTTCTCCGGGTACTCCGGTTTTCCCTGTCAAAATTTCATTCCAGCAACACTCTCCACTATCATTTCATTTCATCTGTCATTCATTTAATCATTGCCCCGGAGGAGTGCGTCAGGCCTCGACAGCCGGCACAGTTCATATCCTCGCCGCTAGATGGGGGCTTCATACATTCCATTCCTGACCCAGTCGGAGACTGGAAGCAGGCTGTGGATTTTCATTCAACCGAGTGGAAAGATGTTACACATCAAAAATTAAAATGCCTATATGTTTCGTGAGGGAAACGCGTAGGCGATTTAATTTTTCATTATTTCACATGGCATAATCCGAATCGTATGGATAATATTAAAAGTATTATCATGTTTAGTTTGGCAGAGATGCCTTGCGGGGAAAGGTTCAGTCTCATAAGTTGGTACAAAACACCAGATTATAAATATTTTCTCATTTTCCCAATCCTTGTGGACTCTGCTCGATATTACTGTCATAAGAATGATGCAATAAGGATGTTAGGCGATGTACAAGACTTAGATTAATAGAATACGCTAACTTGTATAAAAGCTCAATTTGTAAGTTCTGTTCGCCATCGTATAGCTAAAGTACTGGTTCAAAGGCATCTGCAGAATTCGTACCAGGAGGAGGCGGTATTTGCGGCTGTATATTGTCATTTTATTGTTCCTATTGAATTAATAACACTGTAAAAAAAAACACTTTTCAATACAATTGAATTGGCCGGAGCCGAAAAGCATTCAGTCAATTTTCAGTACTTTTCAGGAGACAGATAAAACGTCATTGACAGCACAGAACTTAACAAACACACTATATTAGTCATCTATGTTGTGAAGCAACTATTGAGGTTATATTTGTGTTAGCGGAATATCAATTTTTATTTAATAAACATATTTTTCTAATCAATTTTGCAAACGTGACTTAATGCCTTTCAGCTCCGTGGTCAGTTTAGTGCGGCATAAAGCCATCCAGAATGAATATTTCACATGATTTTTTGTTCAAAAATGGATTTGTAACATAAAAACCATCTAAACCCTGTACAAATGCAATTTAGAATAGTACTGTAACACGCGGGAATCTTGCAGTGCGGCCAACATTAAGTACGGAATACAGTGCTGAAAGGCTGCAAGTCATTTACTTCATGCTTTTATCCTCTGATCGCACAATATGTAGCAGTGGTTTCTAGCTTAAATCTACAAAACCAATTGCTTTGTGATGAATTTTGCCTTGCCAGTGAGCTTCCGTGCTTTTTCTCCTGCTGATAAGATGAAAATGTTTTGTGTGTAGCTTGAACACAAGGTTGACTTACTTCTTTCCTATGCCGTTCCAAGGCCCATGGGTCAATACTTCAGAATACTTTTTCTTTAAAAAAGGATCAAATTTAACTTAATGCTTCTCAGCTCCGACCGATTCAATTGAAAAGTGTTTTTTTGTTTTGTTTTGTTTTTTACAGTGTTACAAGGATTTGCAGGATTCTACTTTTGAGATGGACTGTAAACGAAGAGCTGCAGATACCTACGAACCAGAGGGAAACATAGACAGACTAAAACACACACACACGACACTTAATAAATAGTAGCAGTAGAGCGTCTGTTCACACGAACTTGTACGACCTGTACGCAAACACAGTGCTCAGCAGGTAAAGGGCCGTGTTCACCAACCCGATGATCTGAAACAAACAAAGTGGATTCTCAATGTAGCAAGTTGGTAACTGCTATGCATTTCCAAGAGCTGAGTCACTTTCACATTACATTTCCTCAGAATACTTTGTAAATATTTGTTGACCCATTTTTAAGTACAATATTTTAGTAAAACAGTGGTGATGAGTAGAGGTGAGAAGAAGGAAACGGAGTTATCATAGTCGGAAGTGGTGAAACACTTCAAATACTTAGGAAGTGAACTGACTGAAGATGGAAGACTAGATTTGGAAATTAGCAGAAGAATTCAACTCAGGAATGCTTTCTACCAACAGATACAGGGACTAGTATGGAACAAGGATATACCAATTAAGGCTAAAGAAGTTATGTACAAAGCATGTTATGTTCCTATAATGACATATGCAGCAGAAACTTGGACAATGACTAAGAGGGATGAGAGCAGAGTACAGGCAGCTGAGATGAGATTCCTGAGAAGTATGGTCCAGAAAACGAGGAGAGACAGAGTGAGAAATGAACTGGGAGTACAGAAACTAAATGACAAACTAGAGCAAAACAGATTGAGATGGTTTGGACATGTCAAACGGATGAATGAAGTAAGGCTACCAAGACGAGCACTGGAACGACGGATGACAGGGAAGAGAGGACGAGGAAGACCAAGAATGCGTTGGATGGACTCGGTGAAAAATAGCATTAGAAAACGGAACCTGGATTGGAACACCATGTCTGAAGAGGAATGGTGGAACGCCAGAACAAAGTGGAGAGGAACCATATTTGCCCCCACCCGGTGTCAGCTGGAAAAGGGGAAATGAAGATGATGATGATGATGATATGATTATGATTTTAGTTTGTAACACTGATACCTTATCTTTTCCAACAACCAATGAAGGGTTGAAGAGATATTTCAAAACAATAAATCATTAACAGGCGTCTCTTATTTTAAGCTTGAATATACTTTCATAACATTTTCTAACATGGTTAATGTTTTTGCTTAAAATAAAGTGTGGGGAAGAGAAAAACAATAAAGATAGGGAAGGGAAGTAATGCAGAATGCAAGGATGGATGTAGAGTATGAGAAACCAAGTTTGGAAGAAGGACGACCCAATTAAATGTAAGGAAGTGTTGTACTCTGCTCCTGTGCAGCAGAGACCTGGACGGATACAAGAAGAGAGGAGAGAGAACTTCAGGCCAGTAAAATGAACTTCTTACGAAGTACAGGGTTATTATCTATGTGCGCCCCGGTAAACAGGGCAAGCTAAGCCGGCTTTGAATGGCGCAGATAGTGGGCGCTCGTACACGTTCAGCCAGTGGTTGGTGCGCTCTGATGACTCATATTGTTAGTTCACACGTGTTTTGTCATCAGTATATCTGCAAATCTTAGTCGTTAGTGTTTGCACGTTTAGCGAGTATTGTGATTACTGTGATTGTTGGTCATGCCTAGACACCAATTCACATTGCGCGAAGATGTGTGTATCCATAATTCGTATATGAAAAGCAGAAAGTCTTGTTCTGAAACAAGACGAAAATTTCAAATTAAGATTCCAGGAAGAGCTGTGCCTAATGCCAGTACAATTAGGAGGCTCGCTAAACGATTCAAGGAAACAGGCTCCGTAAATACTAAAATAGTTAACAAACAACGTTGTGTTCTTAGAGAACAAATATTAGATGAGATTGTTGTCCATTCCTTCATCAGAAGATGTCAGGTGCGTGTTACAAGAGAGGGAGGACATTTTCAGCATCGGCTATAATAAAATAATAATAATATCGTATGGCCTCGGGTGACGGGTGCAAGCTTTGTTATTGGACACCCAGAGGGCAGCTTGCATGTTGAATTTTGTTGTTCCTTGAAGCACTATGAAAGTCAAGGAGGTTAGATATCTAAGCTCCTTGACACTATAGCGCTTTCTAGTAGAGAAATGGGGAACTTTGTGTTGGCGGAAAATCCCAAGATTAATTTTGCCATTATGAATACGGCCTACTGAATTCAAATGGGTTCTTTGACATGCCAACATCGTATGACATGAGTGTCGTGATTTTTGCTATGAGCACTGTAAGTACACATTCTTGAACATGTGTGGTAAAAGTGTGAAAGTGCGCGCCAACCACGGGCTGAACCGTGTATGCGCGCCCGGGATCTGTGCCATTCAATGCCGACTTAGCTTGCTGTAATAGGAATCTCTGCTTCGCGGGCTTATAGGCCGTGTACTAAGGACATTTTGTCATCCTGACGTTTCGCTGAAGACTGCACTCAGCATGTTCACAGGTTACATCACTTGTTTTACCTCGCTTAATGTAACCTGTGAACATGCTGAACGCAGTCTTCAGCGAAACGTCAGGACGACAAAATGTTCTTAGAACACGGCCTATAAGCCCGCAAAACAGAGATTCCTATTTCAACGCCGGTCGTGAAAGTCTGAATTTTTACTTAGCTTGCTGTGTTTATCGGGGCGCACATACATAATGATCCTGTATGATAGGAAAAGCAAGAAGAGATAAAGTGAGAAATTATGAATTCAGGACGGTCATTGGAGTAGAAAAGTTAGATGGACTTGGGAGGAGGAGGTTAAAATGGTTTGGACATAGGACAACACAAGTAAAAGATGCAAGAATACCGAGGCACATGTTGGAGGATAGAAAGAGAGCAAGAGGAAGACCGCGAGCACAATTAGAGGTTAGTTAGTTATTGTTTTAAGGGGTGGAACTACGAAGTCATCTGCCCCCTCTTAACACAGATTAAAGTATACAAATTTGGAATAGAATTTAAAATTTAGAGGTGGACACCTAAATTTGAAAAGACCAAAAATTAATAAAACAAAAAATTAAATAAAACTAATAATTATAAGAGGATACCCAGGAGGATACAAAGTGGGAAGGAAAGAGACCGAGAGACAGGTGGCTGAAGGGGATGGAAGAAAGTGTGAAGAAGAGAGGAGAAGACTGGACAAGGGTGGAGGCTGAGAGATGGTGGGAAGACAGAAGACGTTGGAGAGGCTTGTGTTCCAAACAGAAACTGTGCAAGATGTTGATGATGAACAGAAGATTGAAGAGACAGAAGAAGGTGGAGGAGTACCCGGATGAGAGGAAAGGATGATGATAAAGTAATACTCACCGCTGCTGCCAGGTACGGCTCGTACTCCCTGGAGTACTTGTAGCGGGAGTTGCGCCCGTTCACCTCAATGAGCAGGGTGAGTGAGGCCGCCAGGTACAGGATGAAGGCAATCGAATGGTAGATCACCTCCTGTAACATAGCATGGCCATCGTTAACATCCCCCACCTGCAGGCTATACACTAGGAGTTGGGAACAGTTAGTCACAAAGTGCGTGGTACACTGGTTTCGTTACAGTATATAAATATATCCAATTGTACATCATGTTACTTTGTATATACTACAATAAATATCCACTTTACAATACAATGTTTATCAATCACTACTTTTTACAATTTTTTTTTTTTTTTTTTAGTCGTTTACCCTCCAGGTTGGTGGAACCCACGGACTCAGCGAGGGAACTCACCACTGCCGCCTCTACAGGCAGTGTCCTAGAGCTGGGAACATCGAATCGGAAGGGATACAACTGGTGAGGTGGGATTGGCACCTCGCCCAGGCGGCCTCACCTGCAAAGCGAACAGGGGCCTCATGAGGGAAGGTAAGGGATGGTGAGGATGGATAGGCAAGGAAGAGGGAAGGAGGCGGCCGTGGCCTTGAAGAAGGTACCATCCTGGCATTTGCCCGAAGACGAAGTGGGAAACCACGGAAAACCACTTCGAGGATGGCTGAGGGGGAATCGAACCCCCTCTACTCATTTGGGCCAACCGAGACTGAGTAGTCCCCGTTCCAGTCCTCGTACCACTTTTCAAATTTCATGGCAGAGCCGGGAATAGAACCCAGGACCTCCGGGGCGGCAGCTAACCATGCTGACCGCTACGCTACGGAGGCGACATATTTTTTACAATAATAATATGGTATGGCCTCGGGTGCCGGATGCAAGCTTTGTTATTTGATACCCAAAGGGTAGTTTGCATGTCGAATTTCGTTGTTCCTTTAAGCACTATGAAAGTCAAGGAGGTTAGATATCTAAGCTCCTTGATCACTATAGCGCTTTCTGGTAGAGAAATGAGGAACTTTGTGTTGGCGGAAACTCCCGAGATTAATTTTGCCATTATGAACACGGCCTACTGAATTCAAATGGGTTCTTTGACATGCCAACATCGTATGACATGGTGTCGTAATTTTTGCCGCCTTTCAAAAATCACTTACCACGGCCAGGAGCGAACCTGCAATCTTGGGGTTAGTAGACCGACACGTGGAGCACTCACCCTCCGTTCATACATGTTTCAGCTCTTTGAGCGTTTTTCAGTCAAATGGCACAATAAATTCTCACAGTTTAATCTAAAACTAATAGGCGTGACATTCACAATCGTCAAATGCGATTAAAAACAACGAAATAAAATACTTAAAGAATATTTAAAATCTGTTAGTAAGTTAGTTAGTTAGTTATTGTTGTATAAAGGGGCGGAACTACGAGGTTATCTGTCCCTATTTAAAATCTGGGTAAAATCCCTTTGTCATTATTATCTATAAAATAAAACAGTCGCCTATATATGGGATGCACCGCGATGAATAGATGAAATTCGACTCGGCGACTGTTTTACTTCATAGATAATGAGGAAGTGCACAGTTCGCTACTCCTGTGGGGGTCCGGACGAGGACACCAAGAGCACGCTGATGAGCCATCTTGGTGTTCCTAGGCGAAAGCCTACACAAGACACGGCATAAACCTAGAAAAATTGCTGAGTTGTAATTCACGGGCCGTGGAAGGCAATATACCAATGTTTTCTCTCTTATGGACTTACGACTTTTCCCGTAAGGAAATGCGTCTGCAAATTATTTCGGAATTGGAGATTCTAATGGATACCTGAGCTAGGTCTGTTTTCTCTTTGGAATGTACCCTCAGAATCAGGTGATTTAAATCCACGGTCTTGAATCTTTGATAAGTTGAACTGCAGGCCATCAGTATTTGCATTAAATACTAGTGACATTCTGCATTAGCATAGCTCCTCTATCAGTGGAAATTCTAAAAAATCATAATACTCTCATATTCTTTACAAAAGAGGCAATTAAGACTCTTGGTTTAATATTCAAACTAATTTCAACTCCTTGCAGACATTGTTGCTGCATTAAGGGGGGAGATCCAGCTTAAAGGAGGAATAAAATGTCAATATTCATTCTATTGTTGAACATGCTACAAATATTGTTCACAAATGATACTCATATCACAGTAATGGCATACTTGTGGCAACCAAAACCAACTGTTATGTCAAAATTCATATCATAAGAGTTTTTAGAAAATTTTCAAAATTTCTTACCATGCATCATCGTTTCCCTTAGGGTACGGCGGGGCTAATTCGCCCACGGGGCTTTCCCGCTCAAAATAAGCTTGACGTTGCACTGAGCAGCCACCTTGTTCAGCTGATATCGCCCTTTGTGTTCATTGTGACCCTCGGTCTCTGTGCTACTACATCTATCGTTTGTTTGAAAGTGACAGCTTGAGTGTTGAGTAAAACAAAGGGAGAATACTGCAAGGTACGTTGTTTATGTTGTGGAATTTGTCGTCATTAAGAATTTGTGCTTGCAACTTAAGGATTAGTGTCCAGAGTAAGGGCTTTGTTTTTCCCGGAAGTGAGGGGCCTGGCAGTCTGAAGGTTAAGTTACATCTGGACATAGCAGGTAGCGCGTTTCCTTGGTCACAGCCAACACAAGACGCGCTATTGTAAATTCCAGTAATTGGGGCTACTCCGCCCAGAAATATGGGGGCTACTCCGCTCAGCCAAGACTTCTCTCTTGTTATAATATTGAAACCAAATTATTTCAGATAGCAGATTAGTATCTCTTTCTTGTTACGTTAGAGATGGTACGGACGTATAAAATGAAAGGGCCAGTTCGAAAATGGACGGACGAAGATATTGACCGAGCTATTTCAAGAGTATTACGAGGCGATGTGAGCATGAGAGGTGCAGCTGGACTATTCAATGTGCCTTATTTAACACTTAAAAATCGTGTTCATTTGCGTAAACGACAAGAACCATTAGAGAAAATCATAGTGGACAAACCACCGGGTCATCCCACAGCATTTAGTATGCAAGAGGAGACGGATTTAGCTTCCCGGCTAAAATGCTTGGCAGCAAGAGTATTTGGATGCACACCAGAACAGATTCGAAGGGCAAAACGGAGCTTAAAATTTGATAAGGCCCGTAAAGAAAAATTTGCCAAAAACATTTTCGAGACATTTTCTAGACGAATGACCGGGACCTTCAATCCGTACGACCAAAAGACTTTGACAAGGAAGAAACACCATGTGGATTTTGTAGCGTAACTTTTTATACCACTCAGTCATCATTAAAGGGTGGTTGGATTCAATGCAAAGACTGTGAAACTTTGTATCATGACATGTATGTTGGGGCTAGAGGATGGAAAAACTTCATTTGTGGTAAATGCCGTTAAGGAAAGGACATTAATAGTGTGAGCGAAATAGCCCCTTTAAATTTGTGATTCGTCATTTTTGCTTTGATTTCTATTTTATTTCATCAAGCCGGTGTATTGTTATAACTGTATTTTGACAACATTCGTATGTAATAAGCAATAAATAAGGCGTGCTTTGCTGTTGGTTCCATCTTAGAAAAATGAATAGTTTTTGATTTATAATGTTTACAATTTGAAATGAGCGGAATAGCCCCGCTCTACCCTATACAGGGTCTTTATTTTTGCTTGGCAAGGACATTCTCGCTCACGCATTCCGCCAGTGACAGCTCAGTTCCTGGAGACTGCACGCGCGTATGTAAGACGGCGCTTAAAATCAGTATCATGCATTTTTACTCACCATGCTTACAGTAGATGCTGAAAATTTTCCCCATCTGCTGCCAAACATAACCGGCATCTTCTTATGAAGTAAGGAAATAACGACATTTTCGTCTATTTTTATTATTTACTGAACCTGTACGTTTGAATCTCTTAGCCAGTTGATTTATAGGAATGGGTCTCCCTGGAAATGTCATTCGAAACTTTTGCCTTGTCCTAGCGCACGATTTTCTGCACTTTATGTACGTATTGTGCAGTTATACACGTTCACGTAACGAATATTTTACACAAGGCATTACCTGTACACAGTAGCTTTATAAAACACTGAAAGACTGAAACACCCTATTAGTTCAAGAGTTCACACGTCTACAGAAGAGCGAGGGAATACCCGGGCAATACGGCTGGAGACCACAGGCTGGGGTCCGGCGGCCAAGGTCGAGCGAAGGTCTGCATAATACGTGCCGTTCATAACGTGCGCTAGAACAAGACAAAAGTTTCGAATGACATTTCCAGGGAGACCCATTCCTATAAATCGGACAATAAATCAACTGGCTAAGAGATTCAAACGTACAGGCTCAGTCTCTCTTAAGTTAACAGCCCAGGGGCTGGTTTGCAGCAACTCGCCAATCTTCTCTATTCTCCGCCATCCTCTTCAATTCACGATATGATTTTGTGTTCGTGTCTGTCATTAACTGTGTGATGTATGCAAGCGGTGGTCTTCCTTTTGTGTTTTTCCCACAGGCTCAGTAAACGATAAAAATAGACGAAAATGTCGTTATTTCCTTACTGAAGCTAAATTAACCGGAATAACCGGAAACTTCATAAGCAGATGCCGATTATGTTTGACAGCGGATGGGGAACATTTTCAGCATCTGCTGTAAGCATGGTGATTAAAAATGCATGATACTGATTTTAAGCGCAGTATTCTGTCTTACATACGAGCGCGCGGTTGCCGGGAACTGAGCTGCTACTGGCGGAGCGCGTGAGCAAGAATGTCCTTGCCAAGCAAAACTAAAGACCCTGTATATCCCAAGTTTATAAGAAATTTCATACTTACTTTCTTTCTTTCTTTCTTTCTTTAAGGTGGGTATTACACCTGCACCTACAAAATGTACCTCATTCGGGTCATCTGGATTTACATATTTGTTTTTATTAACTGTATTTATTCCTAAAAAAAGAACTATTTTCAGCTGCACTGAATAAAAATGCAATAAAAGTAACTTACTTAATTTACAGTTTATGTTAGTGATTGAGGTGCATTTTGTAGGTGAAGATGTAACACACATCTTAAAAAGAGAAAAGTAGGAAATTTCTTATAAACTTGGGATATAGCCTATAAGGAAACGATGATGCACGGTAAAAAATTCGTCAAATTTTTAAAAATTTTCTTAAAAGCTCTTATGATAAGAATTTTGACATTATAAAAGTTGCTTTTGGTTGCCACAAGCATGCTATTACTGTGATATGAGTATCATCTGTCAACAATATTTGTAGCATGTTCAACAATGGAATGAATATTGACATTTTATTCCTGTCTTAAGCTTGATCTCCCCACTTAAGTCAATTAATATTTTAGTTTTCAGTTGATCAACACAAAAATCATTCCATTTACTGGAATATGTGACAAATAACCTGAAATATATTGCATGAGATTAAGATTCATATATTGTTATGGACTGAAAACTAAGGAATTAGAATTTCCACTCATAGTGGAGCCTTGTTAATGTCACACCTTTTGTCTCCACTAGTTTTTGTGTGTATTTATCCCTTAGTTTTCTTAGTCTTGAATAGTCCATAGCAATATATCTTTGGTGACAGTAGAACCATACTGATTCAAGTGGCATTCTCACCATTTCGAGAAAACGAGTTTGTGTTTGATTTACGGATACAAGTCATATTTTATGGTTAAATCTTTAATAACATGTTGACTAATATGTTAGAATCGTCATCATCCATTCTCCGCTCCAGCAAGCCAGGTACGGGTATAAATGAGCAGCCATAACCTTGAGCTTTTAGTTTTCGCAGTAAAGAGGCGCAGGTGCGCTTTATAAAAAGGGAGGTAGCGCGCAGTTCGTTACTCCTGTGGGGGTCCGGGCGGGGACACCAAGAGGCCGCTGATGAGCCAGCTTGGTGTTCTAGGCGATACCCCACACAAGACACGGCACAAACTTAGAAAACAAATTGCTGAGTTTTAATTCAATGGCCTTGAAAGCCAATACCGTATACACTATAATGTGTAGTTATAAATGCCAGATCATTGCCGAGTTCTTCGTGGTACAACAACTTTTTTACCTCTCTAACTGAAGCAACTTCGTCTTTTGATACTGCATGAAGTACCTCACGTATCTTGTCCAAGTTGTTGCCGAGATCCAGGTTCTCCATCTGGTGAGAACTGGCTGTAGAGGTAAAGAGAGCTCTGGTGCAACGTCCTTGAAAACCCGGATTCGGGAGGGTGATTTTAGGAAGATTTGCTTGGTACTCGAAGCTAACTTATCCACGTGAGGATACAAACTTCTTACCTATTCAGCAATTCTGTGCAGCCCATGGGCTAGACATGTAAGTTTATATTATATTTGATAGAATTGTCCATCAATCAATACCTTCTTTTTCTTATTATAATAGCCTAGTGGTGCACGTTTCGGGCTTCAATACCTAGCCCTTCATCAGCCACAATCAACAGTTTGGTCACAAGCATGCCAGAGTGCCCTTGACACTGTCTCAACAAAATTTGCATGTCTTTTAACTTGGTTTTTATCCAATTTTTAACCATTTTGTATATGTTTTACATTTTAATGGTTTGGATGTTATTTGATGTATGCACAATTGTGACCAAATTGTTGATTGTGGCTGATGAAGGGCTATGTATTGAAGCCCGAAACATGTAACACTAGGCTATTATAATAAGAAAAAGAAGGTATTGATTGACAAACAGTTCTATCAAATCTCTACTTAGTATATAACTAAGTCCCCGATTCTTGGATGTCACACGTAATCTCAAGAACCACTGGATGGATTTTGATGTGGTTTTCACCATTCTGTAAAGGATATCTCGAGGAAGGTTTCTGTAAAAAATAATTTATTTATGATCAAGGGAAGCCAAGCAGTAACAATTTCAGTGAAAAAGTCAGGGGGAAAAAAACTAGCGTCCGTGCACTATTTAAGCTTACACTGGGCAAACCGTTAAAAATATCTACACACTATGAGTGTAAGAATTGTTCAGCATGAAAAGTTCTACAAAAAAGTCCCAGAGAGCATATCTCTATCTTCAATACATCGCCCACTATAAGTGTTTTTATGTTTTAATTTCTTCCAACAATCTCCATTGAATTACCGAGGCGACAGTTTACGAGCTACCTTTCGTGTTCACTGCTGGAGGGAAAACTACTAATGTCATATACAAGGAGATCTTATAAGACCTCGGTTAAAAGTAGCCTATCACCTTGCATTCACAACTGTTCCCGGGCGAAGCTAGCATAGTCAATACAGACCAAACAATGGAGGAAATAAACCCCAAATTAATTTAAGCCTCGATTTCTCGATCCTATCCTGTAATGCCTCCTCCTTGACTAATTCTCTGATTTTCTCATTTCTTAACCTGTCCACCTTCTGTCACTTCAATACTGTTTCTCAAGAATTTCATCACACTAGCCTGTATTCTGCTTCGCTCCCTTCCTTTCATAACACAGGTCTCCGAGACATTCGTCAGGATTGGAACGTAGTACGTCCTATATGTAACCCTTTTGCTGTTTTGGGGGACATCCTTACTCCATACCAGGCTCCTAAAACTTTTCCTGAATAATTCTGCTTGCCTGCCCCGCTCATTTATTTCTCTGTCGTTTCTTCCATTTTCTTGTATCATTCTTCCCAGACTCTTGAAACTCTCTACTTTCCTCAATTCTTCCCCACCAATTGTTATTCCCGTTGTGACTCTCTCCTTCTTCCAGGTCGTGATCATCCACTCGCTTTTGCTTATGCTAAACTTCATCCCATATCCATGTACTATTTCTTCCCATACATCCAATTGCTCCTGTACTTCCTCTTCCTTGTTTCTCCAGATCATCAAATCATCTGCAACCGCCATTACTTTCATCCTTCTTTCACCAATCATTATATCGTCCATCACTGTACCACTCAACGATGAAAATTCCGGCATGATAAATAAGTCAGCGCGAACACTGAAGGTACCTTTAACAAGTAGAACAGCAGACGAACAGTTTCCTTTGTTAGATAGAAGTGGTTTTCTTCCATTCTCTGCATTTTCTTAAGTTTTTAAAATCGGGAATAGCAGGCAATTACGCATTGTCACAGCTACAGGGGTGTGAGGAAGGGGAAGATGGTACGTACTTCTCTCATCATGCCCGTGCATTCCTATCACTAAGAAAGGTTCTGCTATCTAAAGAGCTTCAATGAATGGGTTGAGGAAATAAGCTTTCGAGTGCTTGAAAACAAACGATTTACAGGGAACAAGACTCTAAGCAGATATTTTTGTGACGTCAATATGTAATTGAATAGCTCGTTGTTGAAAGGCACTAAGTCAAATTTTTAAAGTTTTGAGAAGTGTGGAGAAGAGTAAGACTGTAGTGATGACAAGAAACAAGAGAGAAGGAAGACAGAATATTGAAGTCATTGGAAATCCATTGGAAATGGTAAAGAGTTTTAAGTATTTGCGGAGCATACTCACAGAAGATGGTATAATAAACGGAGAAATTGGAAAGAGAATCCAACCAGCTAATGGGTTTTACCAGTGTGTGTGAGGTTTAGTATGGAACCAGGACGTCCCGGAGAAATGCAAGAAAGTTCTCTTCTCAATGTATTACACACCCATTTTGACATATGCAGCAGGTACTTGGACCACAACAAAACGCGATAAAAGCCGAATCCAAGCAGCCGAGATGAAGTTCCTTAGAGGAATAATTGGGAAGACACGGAGGGATAAAATCAGAAATGTGGACATAAGGGAGAGAACTGGGTTCCCAAAACTGCAAGACAAGATAGAGATCAGTAAGCTGAAGAGGTACAGACTTATGATGAGAATGGAAGAATATAGAGTACCAAAAAGAATATTTATGGAGAAAATACCAGGAAGAAGACCACGAGGAAGGCTCAGAAAGAGGTGGATAGATAAGGTGAAGGAAGGCATAGAGAAAAGAGGAGTAAAAGAAAAAGAAGTATTGAAAGAAGGAAATGAATGGTGGAGGGATAGACAACTGTGGAGGTCCTTGATTCGCAACCCGACCCAGGGAACTGGAAACGGGAAATGAAGAGGAAGAAGAAGAGATAAACAACAAAATCTGCTTTTCCGCTCTTGTACTGAAATATGAGACGTAGTTTTTTGTATGTGGAAAGTGCACACACACGCCGATATAATAAAACCAAAATAGCATTGTTCCGTATGTTACTATCAATGTTATTGACAAAATACGTAACTGGAGTTAATCCATTTCTTCATGGAACGAGCAGAACCTTTGAGCGAGGAATATCATTCACATTCTTCGTTTATTTCCTCTATTTGTAAATGAACATAATATATCCGGAAGCCTGAAAAAAGGTAACATGAATGTAATAATTTTTATTCTCTTCGTGTTGAAACTCATTAACTGCTGGACTAAGTTCCTTTCAACACGAAATAACTAACTTGACTGCTGTGGTAATAGCACAAGCGCTGCCAGGACATGGTTCCATTCAACACCAAAACATGCATCTTGCTTCCTAGGACGCAAAATCGCGGTAAAAGGATGTGTCGAAGATGTGGACATAGTGCCTTTCAACAATGAGCGATTCAATTTAATTTGTGTAACCTTTTTTTTTTATCTTTGACATGTGGAAATTCATTATGTGCTTTTTAAAATGCGTTAATCACAGAAAAAATGCACGACGATCGAAAACTGGCAAAAAAAAGGGGGGGGGGGGGGCATTAAAAGGCTGAAAATAAGCAATGGAAGCCAAATTAGGCAAACGAAGGCTTCAAAACTTAAAATAGGCAATAGAAGCCAAAATAGGCAAAAAAGACAAAATAAAATTGATTCTCCTGTCCCCAAATGCACGGAAACATATTTATCTGTATGTGATTCTTTAGTATATCCAGCCAGATAGAAAAGGCATTTTGCCCAACTTCCGGGCTCTAGTCATCCATCGGTAATTCACAGAAACAGGAAGCCGCTCAAGATAAGAAAGTGCCACTATGACATCACTTCCTTCCTGTAGATTGCCTCACAGTGTCCACAATCTGAATTTAGCCTGGCTGATGCCAGTGGCGGCCGGTAATAAGGGTGCAGTGTTGCACAACGACCAGATTAATTCATGAAAAACAATTAATACCGTAATAATATTTTTAGTAATAAAAGCTGTACGATTCCTTTTATATGTAAAGGAATTCATAATTCTGTTCTTTAATCTTCTTCTTCCTAGCATTTGTCCCGCGCACAGGCAGGGTCTGCTATTCTGTCGCCATTTTATACGATCGTAGGCGATATTGGGATGGAGTCCAGCAATTTTAAGGTCTTCATGTAGTGTGTCAAGCCATCGCTGTCTAGGACATCCAACTGGTCGCTTCGCGTCTACAAGCAAAGTCAACCCAGTGCTTGCAACTGTAGTTTTGTCCGCTCGAAGCACATAACCATACCAGCGCAGACGGCTTTCCCTCATCTTCTCATTGACTGATGCTACTCCATATCGCCTACGGATTAAATCATTGGTGACATGATCGTGAAGTGTCAGACCAGATATCCACCGAAGCATCTTCGTTTCCATGATAGCAAGTCGTTGTTCTTCTTCCTTTGTAGTGGGCAAGCATCCTGCGCCATATAGGGCGACTGGTCGCAATACGGACCGATATATTTTCGACTTGAGGCGGTCTGGAATCTTCTTATCGCAGAGAACTCCAGTCATTGTCTGCCATTTAAGCCATGTGCTGCTCACACGATTAGCAATCTGAAGCCTTAAGGTTCCATCAGCAGCAATAGTTGAGCCAAGGTACTTGAATGACATTGCCTTCGGTAGATCGACACCATTGATTTCAATTGTGCGTTGTTCATTTTGATCTGTTGTTAGGTATTCTGTCTTATTAACATTGAGCAGTAGTCCAAATTTTCCTAGGCGGTCACTCCATGCTTGTACTTGTTGTTGAAAATCCATCTTATCATCGGAGGCCAGAAGCATATCATCAGCATAAAGCAAGGTCCAAGGGGGAGATTTCTGTAGGTCCCTGGTGACTGTGTCCATGACAATGATGAATAGGAGAGGTGAAAGAGCAGATCCTTGATGTACACCTACAAAAATAGGAAATTCACCAGATAGTCCAGCCGCCGATTGTATGCGACTCTTTGGGTTACGGTACAACAAGTTGACCCAATCTATTAGTTCTTCAGGGACTCCATGGTTACGAAGAGCAAGCCAAATCACGGCACGTGGAACGCGATCGAAAGCTTTATCTAGGTCTAGGAATGCAAGATGGAGACGATTTGACTTTTTGCAATGTTTCTCGATGAGCAAATAAGCAGCATGAATACCATGCGTTGTTCCACAGCCTTTCACAAAACCACACTGGTTCACGGTGAGATTAACAATTTGTCATATCTTCTTATCACTGATACGCTCTAAGATCTTCATAGTATGAGATAGGAGACCTACAGGGCGGTAATTGCTACACTCTGCTGGGTTTCCTTTTTACTTCCAAATTGGGACTGTTGTGCTGAACATCCACTCTGTTGGTATCTGTTTTTCTTCAATGATCTTCATGATGAAACTTGTGAGCACTGAGTTGGATCCCATTGTTTTGATTTCCAAAGTTCTGAAGGAAAGTCATCTGGTCCGGTAGCCTTTCCAGGCTTCATCTTACCAAGCGCTTCGGTAACTTCGTTCTCGATGATCGGTAGGATAGGTCTCTGCACAGGAGTGGTCTGTGGGATAGGAGCATGCGGAAACTCTTCATTGCTGATTTCATCAAAGAGTTGTCGGCATCTTTCTGTTACTTCCCTCTGTTTGGTGAGGAATTTGCCCTCTTCGTCATTAATACCATAAAATTTCTCAACATCAGCTGTACCTCTTTGGCACTGCTTAGCAAGTCTATAGATTTCCCGCTCGCCAGATGGTGTGTCAAGTTTCTTATAGATATCACGAAAGTGGGATGCTTTCACCGCTGCCACAGCCTTCTTTGCTACACTTCTGGCATCTCGATAAGCTGCTCAATGTTCTTCTGTCTTTGATGCGAGAAACTTATGATAAGAGTTTCTTTTTAATCCGCAATTTCATCTTCACCTACTCTGTCCAAATCCATGTTTGACGGTCGAATTTGCGACGTCTAGGTTTTGTAATACCTAGTTGTTTATAAGCAGCTGCACAGACACTATTTGAAAATGTGATGTTCTCTGAACTGCGGCATTCGTTATGAATGAGGTTTTACCGCGCAATTGGCAATTGAACACAGTTTTCTCCGATATCAAGCAGTCTTTTACCCTATCACCTCATGTGCGCCAGCAGGGGGGCAAGGAGGGGCCGTGCCCCCTCCCTGAAATTCCGAGAATATTTTGATTGTTCATTGTCACAGCTGTTTATTTCATAAATTGAAGTTACTGCTGGTTAACTGATTTAGATGTAGGGTTAATCCTACAGTTTTATTTAACTTACTAATTTGGGATTATTTGAGAATATCTTGAGTTATTAAAAAAATCGGCGGACTGGATTAACATTACCATTTTAATGAGCTGCTTGATTTTTATTTTTGTCTATATATGGTGTTACCACTACTTCTTTTTACCTTTTTTTTTTAATGAACATTATGACGATGAATACAATGATTCACAAAGAAAATCGAACTCCTATGGACAAAAACTCGGAACTGTAAAAAAATATTCCTCCCATTCACGCCATAAAGATCATGTACCCAACGGTTTCAGAGCAACCAAATAATGAATATCACGAAGCAAGTAATAAATAAAACTAAAATTGCAGGGGGGGGGATGTGTACGTCTCAATATCACCTAGTGACAGGTAGGTAATGAAATGAAAAATATTACTTGCCGCCCCTTCTCCATGTACCTCCCGCTTAATGAAAATAGTGCAACACCCAAAACAATTATATGCCAGCCGCCACTGACTGATGCTAGACATCACAGATGTTGGCATCCCTGGACCTAATGTCTTGTAGTTGGTCCAACGAAAGTGTTGTGTATGACGTCGTTAATGCTGCTGCTCTTGCTCGACCCAGTGTCCCAGCTACCACACGGCACCTGTGAGGCTCCGTCATTGAGAGAAGGACTTCACTGGGACGGGGCCATACTCACATAGATAGTCTTGGCGATGACGGTTCCCGCTGACAGAGACAGGATACAGGACAGCAGCAGACAGAAGGTGCCGATGAGGAAGGTGACGGTCATCAGCAGGAAGAACAACTCCGGAACTTGGATATAGTAGCCACTTTTCTTGTGCTGGTCTACATAGTAGGCGATGATCCCCACACACACCGCACCCAGGAGCTGCAACATTACAACACAAGGCATGTTTAAAACTCCTATTTCTCACTTAGTTTTCATAATACAATGCACAGATTTATTAAACTAGCAATAAAATGCGAAGACATTCGCCATTAAAATCCGTATTGATAGAAGTTAATCAACTATTCAAAACAAAACGGGGAACATACTATAGGTTACTCATATGCTATTTACATACTACGATAAAGCTATAGAAGATAAGAATACATAATAATATATAAATGCAGTTAACATTTCTTCAATCATCTAAACATGTGCTTCATATTACCCACTATTTCTTCACAGACATTTGTGCACAAGAAGCTTTTATCTAACATTGTCGCACCAATTCTTCGTTCTCTTACATCAAGGGCACTTTATGTCAACACGATTACTTATTGGCACGTATTCAAAATTTTAACTCCATCTTGAGTGAAGATCTCCTTATTCGTCTCAAGCACTGATCCATTTACTTAATATTTCAAGCTCTAAACTACATTCATGTCGGCACACTTAGTATTTGGCACCTATTCAGGTTTTTAACTTCATGTTGAAGATAGAAGATTTACTTATTCATTTAAGCATTTAACTGTGTGCTTATTCAATTTCACTGATCTATATTAATTATTGGTTACAGAACTTTATTTTTTAATTATTTTAAGTGTATTATTTTAATAAGAATTATTATATAGTTTAATACACTGACCGGCACTTCAATTTCTTACAAAAACTGAAATTTATTTCAAATTTATGACACTTTTATAACACTAATATACTATATGATGATGAAATATTGTAGTACGGTCCCATATAGGTGTCTAACAATGGAAAATAAAAGATGATTATACACAAATTTAAAAATTAAGCCAGTGATGCACACTTCAAGGAAAGAGCGATAAAAGAGCGGGAAATTTTGAGTAAGGTCCTAAAGGTCCTCACTTCTGTTTTTATTTTATACACTTCACACATTACTTCACAGACCTCGGAGATGATCTTGGAGACCTCTGTTCGCATCTTTAAAAGCGTGTTTTGCCACCTCTTGTACCAATGACGGCATTCAACCTTTCAGGGATGCTCCTGATTAATGCTGAATGTCCTGTTGAGGAATCATCTCCCATTCTTCCAGGAGGACATTCCGTAGGTCCTGTAGGGTCTCTGGATAGCACTGACGGGCTCTTCTCCCCAGCCGGTCCCAAACGTGCTCAAGAGGATTCAAATCAGGGCTTCGAGCAGGCCAAGCCATAGCATGAATCCCTGCTTCACCCAAGAACTTTCTTAACATGTGGGCGTGCATTGTCTTGCATTAGTGTGAAATCATCACCAATAAATGGAGCGAAAGGCACAACATGCTCCAGAAGGATTTCCTCCACATACCGATGTGCAGTGAGGCTCCCATTCTCCACGAAGACCAAATCCGTCCTTGCAGCCATACTGATTCCTGCTCACACCAACACACAACCACCCTGAAATGGCGTCCTGGATGAGAATGTGCAAGGGGAATAACTTTCCTCTGGCCTTCTACAGACCCTCTCTCTTCCGTCAGGTGATCGGAGGCCAAACCGCGACTCATCGGCGAACAACACTTGTTCCCATTGTTGTACTGTCCAGCCATGATGTTCCCTTGCAAAACATAGTCGAGCTGTGCGATGTTCTCTGGTAGGTTCTGGGCTTGAAGATTGCTTCTTCCAATCTTCTTCGGACGGTTCTCTCACTAGCATCGACCCCTCGAACTTGGTGGAGTCGATTTCGTGCTTCAATGGCGGTGGAGTGACGGTCGTGAAGAACTTGAAGTTGTAAGAAGCGGACATCTCTCTTCGATTTTGTTCATCTCGGGCCTGATCCTGTTCTCCTTGCAAAGCCTCCAGTTTCCCTGTACCTTCGTACGGTTCTGGAAATCGTGGAAGCTGTAATCCTCAACACTTCTGCAATGTAATGCATGCTGCGACCATCTTCCATCAAAGCAACAACTTTTGCATCTTGTTCAGGGCTTAAGGGCATGTTTGCTCCAGAAAGCTAATTACGACAATCACAGAAAGATCCCACAAACACATGTGATTGAAAAGGGAACAATTGAAAGTACAACACTAAGCGCTATAAGAGCGGGAACACATTATTGGGTGACATCCAGTGGTGTGTTTTCCAGGTTGCACGGGAAAAATCAATTGAGGCTAGTGCAATCAACACTTCATTGTTTGCTTGCAAAGCAACACCAATAACATACCCCGTCTAAAGAAATAGGTTAAAGTGCTTCACTTTGATTAAACAGATAAATTACACAATAATTTCACATCATTTATTGGGTGTTGCGTTTTTCGTGCCGGTCAGTGTATTTGTTTACATTCGCCACTAATATTATCTCGTTTTTAACTACATTTTGAAGAAAAATAACAAGTATTTTATTTTCATTTTATTTAATTTGATCTGTAAGGATATCCACTTTAATAGTGATTCATTTTATTCAATTTTAACATTAATATTTCTTTTCTTATTAGATTTAAGTACTTTTATGATAGTTTAGCTTAATTCTTAATTGATTCTTGTGAAGCTGAAGATGGCCTCATTGAAGACCGAAACATGTCCTATTTATATAGAATTATATACAAATTGAGTATTGATTTGGCATATTATTTGAATAGTTGATTAAACTAGCAATTCCCCTTAATTTTAAGACTAACATAATTAATGCTATGCGATTGTAATGGGTGAAGAACTCGTTAGCCATTACAATATTGTTGTCTGATTGGAAAGCATTCATTTTCATTAATAATAATAATAACATCGTATGGCCTAGGGTGTCAGATGCAAGCTTTGATATTTGAATCCCAGAGGCAACTTGCACGTTGAATTTCATTGTTCCTTGGAGTGCTATGAAAGTCAAGGAGGTTGGATATTTAAGCTCCTTGACACTACAGCACTTTCTAGTAGAGAAAGGAGGAACTTTGTGTTGGCGGAAAATCCAGAGATTCATTTTGCCATTATGAACACGGCCTATTGAATTCAAATGGGTTCTTTAACATGCCAACAGCGGATAACATACGTGTCGTGATTTTTGTCGTCTTTCAAAAATCACTTACCGTTACCAGGAGTGAACCTGCAAGCTTGGGGTTGGTAGTCCAACACGCTATCCACTCACCCACCGTGGCAAGCATTAGTTTTCATTAGTATGGTAACACTGAAAAATGACTTCCACCATGATGATTGGTAAGAGTTCAGTGAATCTTCTACAAAACAACTTAAATTAGCCAAAATACCTTGCGTAATGATGAATAATAATATTGTGGAAGCGATGTCATAATAGATGTTTTATCCTCCACTGTCCATAACCCACCCGCCGTCCCCTTATTATGCTGTTTGAGTCTTCAGTCTTTAGACTGATTTGATGCAGCTTTACATGGCTCCCTGTCCTGAGCTAATCGTTTCATCTCTACATAGCTACCACACCCTACATCCAAGGCAATATATTTTAACCTTGGTCTACCCCTACAGTTCTTGTCCTCGACCCGTCCTTCCATAACTAACTTTGCTATTCCTAGTTGTCTTAGTATGTATCCTACCAACCTATCTATTCTCTTCAATATCAGCCACCAGAAACATCTCTCCTCTCCCATTAGTCTTAATACCTCTTCAATTGTAGCTCTATATACCCACCTCTTCAATTGTAGCTCTATATACCCATCTGATCTTCTTCATTCTCCTGTAACACCACATTTCTAACACTTCAATTCTCCTCTATTCAGTTGCTCCAACAGTCCAAGATTCACTTCCCTAGAGCACCACGCTCCAGACAAAGGCTTTCAAATAATATGACTTCCTAATACCTAAATCTATAGTCGATGTTAACAGTTTCCATTTTTGTAGAAATACTTTTTCTTGCCTGAGCCAAACTACTTTTCATATCCTCTTTGCTTCGTCTATCACTGATTATTTTGCTTCCTAAGTAACATAAGTCTCCTACTTCCTTTAGCTTTTCACCTGCCAATTTGATGTCCATAGAGGTTTCTGATTTATTTCGGCTGCATTCCAATATTTTTGTTTTGCATTTATTAATTCTCATCATGAATTCTTTCCTCAAGACAGAATCCATACCATTTAAAAACTCATTCAAATCCTCAGGCGTGTCGGGTAAGATGAGGATGTCATCAGCAAATCTGAGTGTTGAAATGATTTCTCCTTGAATCTTCACTCCTACTTTGAATTTTTCTTCAATGTCCTTCATTGCTTGTTTAATGTAGTTTACATAGAAATCTATTGGAATAAAGTACAGGGATAGGAGGGTGATATACAATCTATACAGAAACCAGACAGCAGTCATTCGAGCTGAAGGACATGAGAGAGAAGCTGGTATTCAGAAAGGTGTAAGGCAAGGCTGCAACTTATCACCCATACTTTTCAATCTTTACATTGAACAAGCAATGAAGGAAATTGGAGAAAAATTTAAAGTGGGAGTGAAGATTCAAGGAGAAATAATTTCAACTCTGAGATTTGCTGATGACATCGTCATCTTGGCCGACAAGCCTGAGGATTTGAATGAGTTTTTGAATGGTATGGATTCCGTCTTACGGAAGGAATTCATGATGAAAATTAATAAATGTAAAACAAAAATACTGGAATGCAGCCGAAATAAATCAGAAACCTCTATGGAGATTAAATTGGCAGGTGAAAAGCTGAAGGAAGTAGGAAACTTCTGTTACTTAGGAAGCAGAATAACCAGTGATGGACGAAGCAAAGAGGATATAAAAAGTAGGTTGGCTCAGGCAAGGAAAGCCTTTCTACAAAAAAGGAATCTGTTGACATCGAATATAGATTTAGGTATTAGGAAGTCACTTTTGAAAGCCTTTGTCTGAAGCGTGGCGCTCTATGGAAGTGAAACTTGGACTATTGGTGCAGCAGAAAAGAGGAGAATTGAAGCATTTGAAATGTGGTGTTACAGGAGAATGATGAAGATCAGATGGGTAGATAGGGTTACAAACGAAGAGGTATTAAGGCGAGTGGGAGAGGAGAGATGTTTCTGGCGACTGCTAATGAAGAGAAGAGATAGGTTGGTAGGACACATACTAAGACACCCAGGAATAGCAAGCTTAGTTATGGAAGGAAGGGTCGAGGACAAGAACTGTAGGGGTAGACCAAGGTTAGAATATGTTAAACAGATAGCCTCTGATGTAGGATGTGGTAGCTATGTAGAGATGAAACGATTGGCTCAGGACAGGGAGGCATGGAGAGCTGCATCAAACCAGTCAAAAGACTGAAGACTCAAACAACAACAACATAGAAAAGTATGTGTGATAAGTTGCAGCCTTGCCTTACACCTTTCTCAATACCAGCTTCTCTTTCTTGTCTTTCGGCTCGAATAACTGCTGTCTGTAGATCACCCTCCTATCCCTGTGCCGTACTTTAATTCCAAACGGTAATATAAGCATTGTAAATATTAATGTACCTAAGTGCAATACATACCGGTACCGGTACCCACCAAACCTAATCTAAGCCTAGATGAACAGGATCTGATGATCGTAACAAGTCATCCAATGAATTACCCCCACCCCCTTTTTATCCTATTTTCAATTTTGAAAAAATAGGCTTATAGATCACCTTTTGTCAGTGTGTGCGCGCGCGTGTGTGCGTGTGTGATGGTGTGTGTGTCCCGCCTAATAACTTCTAAACGGCTGGAGCGATTTCAATGAAACTCGGTAAGTTCATAGCACTATTCCGGACGACCCGACCGTGCCCTTCAAATTTTGTTACGTCTCACCAATCCAACATGGCGGCTGTGCGAAATATTTCACCAGCATTCAATATCTCCGAAACTATTCCCGATATCACCCTGGAATTTTTTGCGGTGATGAAGGGAACTACTAGAAGTTCACCTATGTGACTTTTGAAAAACTGGTAACTACAAAACCAACATGACGGCCATGCGAATTTGCGACTTTTAAATAGACGTTTCTCGCGATTTAACCAACCAAACGCAATAAAACTTGGTACAGTATATATTTATACACATTGTAATGCACCGACATCTAACTTGGTTCAATTGTCTACATAACCACAAGGTGGCGGATGTGCGAAATATTTCACTGGCATTCTATATCTCTGAAACTATTAGCGGTATCACCCTGAAATTTTGTACGGAGATAAAGGGCACTACTGGAAGTTCATCTATGAGACTTTCAAATACCGTTTAACTACAAAACGAACATGGTGGCGAAGCGAATTTGAAAATATTAAATAGACCTTTCTCGCGATTTAATGTTCCAACCGCAATGAAATCTGGTACAGGAAATGTTTATACACTTTGTAATACACTGGTATCTAATTTAGTTCAATTGTTTACATAACCTCAAGATGGCGGCTTTGCGAATTTGAAAATTAAGTTTTTATTTCTTGTGTCGTAATCATGCGATCGATGTGAAAGTTTGAATAATGAACCTACGCAATAATTTTCCTTTAATGGTCCATGACTCTATGGCCTATACATTTAACATCCAACATGGCGACCATCCGAAATATTTAGACGAAAATATATTATTTATGATTCACAAAACTTTCTGGGAGTCATTAGAAGTTGATTTCAATTTGAATTGTCACTGCTGCACCGGAAATATTTCTTTTATTGCGTAAAGAAAGCATTTTTGTCAGTGTTCATTTTACGATCTCAGCGCCATGTTATATTGACGTCAGACACTACGTCATACCCGTTGCCAAGATGTCCTATACAAAATTCACCACACGACACGTGAATAATGAAATAAAACGCGAAACCATTGGCCTGGATAACGATTATTGATGCGTGACTATCCACACTGTGCGTGACAAACCAGATGTGTTTATATTAGCTAACGCGGCCCCTAGGGCCGCGCTACCTAACCATTATTGGTCCAGGCGAAAACCATTGGTCTGCTAGATGCGACATAGTACCGAATGCGTGGGGTTGTCAATATGGTACATGATGCTAAAATTGCTTAAACAGCTGGACTTTTGCCTATATACGTCGTGTTCATATTTGGGGAGGGTGGGGGGTCTCAGACAGCGGAGGAGTAAGCATCTATTAACTACCGGTACATCATCTTCAGATATTTTCCCGACTATTTCAGGTACCTACTGTCGACCAAAATATTATGTGTACTCGAGTTTGAAGGTTGTTTGTGAAGTAACCAATAGACCTAAATAAAATCCAATCAAATCATCATTTTTGTCGTTCTATTGTACGTTACTTCATGTAGGTTTGGAATTTTTAATTTATATTAATATTTTTTATCGCAGTTGGAACACAAAAAGTGCCCGTCTTTAAGCGTGTTTCAACCATGCGTCACATTTAAGAATTATTATCTCACAAACCCGTCATCAGATCAAATCCAAATTTTAACAAATTAGAATGTTGTATAATTGGTTTATTAATTTCAAAATTTTGTGTGTCCAAGAAACAAAGTTGTTATAATTTTTTTAAGGTAACTATTTCTCGGCTCGGGGTGGTTGGAAAATGTAGTTCTTGGCTGCGCTGTAATCCTTATACATGAAAAAGGTATGCTGTATGATTGTGAAATACGTAAATTAATTCACTTATTTTATATAGGTTTGTATTTGTATGGGGAATTAAGACATAGTTCACCAGTTAGCCGCTCCGGTGAAAGCTGTACAACGTTGCCAAGATGGGCTCGATCACGCATCATGGCACGCCTCGCTCGGAAGTGATCGGCTCCATATCAGCAACGCTGTACAGCATTTCCCGGTGCGGCTAGCTGGTGAACCATGTCTTAATTCCCCACACAAATACAAACCGATATAAAATAAGTGAATTAATTTACGTATTTCACAGTCATACAGCATAACCTTTATATGTATAAGGATTTCAACGCAACCAAGAACTACATTTTCCAACGACCCCGAGCCGAGAAAAAGTTACCTTACAAAAATGATAACAACTTTCGTTCTTGAACACACAAAATTTTGAAATTAATAAACCAGTTATATAACATTCCAATGTATATTGTGTTAAAATTTGGATTCGATCTAATGAGGGGTTTGTGAGATAATTCTTAAATGTGACGCATGGTTGAAATACGCTTAAAAACGGGCATTTGTTGTGTTTCAACTGCGATAAAAAATATTAAAATATAAATAAAAAATTCCAAACCTACATGAACTAACGTAAAATAGAACGATGAAAATGATGATTTTATTGGATTTTATGTAGGTCTATTGGTTACTTCACAAACAACCTTCAAACTCGAGTGCACATAATATTTTGGTCGACAGTAATTGCTTAATTTCAGTAGTTCAATAATTTTATAGAAAGGAGTACCTTCTGTAAATTATTACTAGCAATTCTATGATAGTTTACTAGGCAACACAGAGAAATGGCTTCTAACACTTCAATCCTAGCTTAAGGCAACCGCTATATACTATATACCTCCTTCCCAACTACTCACACTGCACAATAACAGACAAGCCAGTGCGGTGTGTGTGTTGTTTGTTTCTGCCGATAAGGTCACGGCACCTACACCTGTATAATCTAAGCCACGCTACGTTACGTCACCGACAGTTAAGAAACGGGCCCAAGGCGATAGCAAGAGTGGAGTGGCTACACTACTACGGCAGTCTTATGTTTTATCTGAGATAATAGCGTGTACAGTTTTAAAATTGATATCGGTCGATTTCGAATAATGCGGACTGGTTGGTTAGTTGGTTGGTTGGTTTAGGGGACGCAACAACGCGGTCATCTAGCCCCGTGTACATTGGGTGTGTGTAGAATCTGTCTGATGAAAATCCACAGCCTGCTTCCAGTCTCCGACCGGGTCAGGAATGGAATGAATGAAGCCCCCATCTAGCGGCGAGGATATGAACTGTGCCAGCTGCCGAAGCCTGTCGCACTCCTCTGGGGCAATGATTAAATGAATGACAGATGAAATGAAATGATAGTGGAGAGTGTTGCTGGAATGAAATATTGACAGGGAAAACCGGAGTACCCGGAGAAAAACCTGTCTGCCTCCGTTTTGTCCAGCACAGATCTCACATGGAGTGACCGGGATTTGAACCACGGACCCAGTGGTGAGAGGCCGGCGTGCTGCCGCCTAAGCCACGGAGGCTCACAATCTGTCTGATAACCGGTGTTAATTGGGATGGCTATATTAGTGTGTGTTATCTGTTTCTTAATTCAAGTAAGGTCTGCAGACATTCGATTTTCAAGTAGTTCCAACTTTTGCTACCAAACGCCACCGTCAACGACCAACTAGTTGTGAACTTTGTTACTAGATGCCACCGCAGTCGGCTCCTGGCGACGAACGTTGGAACCTAAGAGCGTTAGTCAAATATACCGGTGACCTATACAGAGTGTCTTTTATGTACTTTTGGAAAATGATAGGTCGTCTATGGGACGGGTATAGAAGAAATTTGAGATAGGGAACTTGGGGTCGGAGCGGCCTCCTTAACCCATAAAATAAGGGTTGATTCGGGCAATTGTTGTAATGAATTAAAACACTACCTCCGTTTTGTAACATGACCAGTTGTTCAACTGTGATTTGAATTCTCGAAAAGTAACGTAATCTTGTCATGAACTGATATAAAAATTGTTTTGTTAAGGGACTAATTCACCGAATTAGTGTTAACCATTATGAATTTAACTATTTATTTCACTACACAACTATACAACAGACATATTCAAACATAGTACAACGAACAACAACTGCCACAGTCTTTTGTCACAAAGTCCAAACACCACAAGATGGCCCTCCAGCCAGCGGCCGCCATTTAGGGTCCAAAAACGACTTAGACTCTTTTAATCAGTTCCATAACATCCTCCCACCTTTTTATCATACTATGATTAAAACCACTGTACTTCAAATATTACAGATCAAGGAAAATTTACAAATTGAGGCGGGATGGAATTCGTATCTTCCTCCCACACCTTGTCGAACTCAAATGTGGAACACCAGGGGGCGAGACAGGTACATCAGGGCTCGATACAGGTGCACCAGGGCTCGATACAAGAACACCAGAGCTCGAGACAGGAACACCAGGGATCGAGACAGGAACACCAGAGCTCGAAACAGGAACACCAGGGTCTTTATCCAAGACTTCTTCACACTGCCACTCAGTAAACGGAGTTGCTTCTAGAGGATAGATGTTCTGCACAGGCCGCTTCAACTCTCCAGTTGTAGTCTTCACCTTGACCACTCTGACGACATTGTCCTTTCCGGGATGTACTGAAACCACCCTTCCTAAAGGCCAGTCCATTCTACGTGCACTGTCACTTCCAAGGATCACTACTTCTCCCACCTTCAATTCTCGAGGTGAGTTTGCTTTGCCTTTTCCCGGTTTAAGTTGCCCTAGGTACTCTAGTCTGAATCTTTTTCGCAATTCTGCCCTCAAATTCTGCATGTGCCTGAACCTTTTTCCAGGGTTTATCTGATCAATGTGATCAATATCGGGTACTCCCACCCTCGGAATGTCCTGAAGAAACATTGCAGGTGTCAACGCTACCAAATCATCACTATCTTCAGACAAATAAGTCAAAGGCCGAGAATTGATGACTGCCTCTGCATCCAACAGAACCGTTAATAGTTCCTCATAGTCTAAGGAGGAACGACCTAGTACTCGTCGCAACAACTTCTTCAGCATTTGAACAATACGCTCCCAAAACCCACCCCACCATGCAGCAGTGGGAGGATTGAATTTCCAAACAATTCTCATGCACGTAGCCTCAACATTTATTTTGGTCCAGTCAACTTCACTGAAAGCATTTTCTGCTCCCACAAAATTTGTCCCATTATCACTGTAAATGATGTTTGGTCTCCCTCTTCGAGCGACGAATCTCCTCAATGCTTGCAGAAACCCTGGAGTAGATAGTGTCCTAACGAGTTCAAAATGCACTGCTCTGAAGACCGCACACGTGAATAGCACCACCCAGACCTTTTCACCTCCTCGGAGGTATAACGGGCCAGCCAGATCAATTCCTACAATTTCAAAGACAGAAGCGTCTCTAATCCGATCCTCTGGCAGAGGTGCAACTTCGATGGTAATTCCCTTTGCTTGGTGTCTTCTGCACCTGACACAGCTCGAAATCACCTTTCTTATTGTCCTTCTACCATTAACAATCCAAAACCGTTCTCGCAAAGTGGAGAGAAGAACTTGTACTCCAGCGTGAGACATTTCTAGATGTTTCTCCATGATCATCATGTGAACTAGCTGGTGTTTAGCTGGTAGCAGAATTGGAGTGAGGAATAATTCATCGTCCGGTCTCCTTATTAACCTTGTTTTTACTCGAAGTAATCCTCTTTCATCTTCAAACACGTTCAGATTTTTGAAGGACTGCTCCTTTTCGGCGAGCATCTCTTGCGTAACGATCTTCAACAGTCTCCTTTCAGCTACTTGCAATTCTTCGACTTGGAGTTCCTTTGAAATACGTTTTTTGCCTTCTTTTGCTGTGTTGTGGATGAATCGTAGAATCCAGGCCGTCATCCTGACAACTTTTGAGTACTTGGAAAAGTATTTCAGATACCACTTTCCTTCTGGTTCCACAGAAACTAGTACAGTTGAAATTCCTTTCCTTTTCTCTTCATTTACCCTTTCTTCATCAGGCAAGGCATTGTCGAGAGGCCATTCCGAACTAGGAGATCTCAACCAATGAGGACCCTCCCACCATTTCGACGTCAAGAGTTTGGAAGCAGAACAACCCCTAGAAGGTAGGTCAGCCGGGTTATTCACTCCACGTACATGATTCCAGCTTATCAGGGTTAGACAACTGTTTAATTTCCTTCACTCGATTTGCTACAAAAGTTCCCCAGACTTCCTTCCTCTTGATCCAGCAGAGAGCTGTTGTAGAGTCTGTCCAATAATATGTTGAAAGCTCTGCTAATTCTAAACTTGCCTTTATGGAAAATGCAAGGCGAGCTCCAATTGAACAAGCTAGGAGTTCCAACCGCGAAATAGTCATTTTTTTCAGCGGGGCTACACGAGACTTTGCTTGAAGAAGCGTTATATTTGTGTCCTTTCCATCTTCTGAACGAAGAAACACAACCGCAGCATATGCTACTGCACTTGCGTCGCAGAACGTATGAAGGCTCCAAGATTCCTGTGTCTTGCAGCGTGCCATTTGTCTGGGAATTTTAATATCAGGCAATACCTCTAGTTCTTGATGCCAAATTTCAAACTTCTTCCTCAAGTCATCCTCCATTTCTTCATCCCAGCTCATTTTCTTCCGCCAACTTTCCTGCAACAGCAACTTCGGTACTAGAGAGACAGGACATGTGAATCCTATAGGATCAAAGATTCTCTGAGCAGCCGCCAATACATTTCTTCTAATGATCTTGTCGTCAATCTTCGACATGTCAATTTTCTCACAAGAAAGAACATCTTCTGTCTTGTTCCATCGAAGTCCTAATACCGAGGTTACCTCAGGAACTGACGAGTCACTCTCGGGAGAATTTAGACTTGTGTACTCCCAGTTACGAAGATCAAAATGTGCTCTGGCCAGCAATGTGGTAGATTCTTCTATAAACGTACTCAATTCTTTCTCATTATCCAAAGAGGTGATACAATTGTCTACATAGAAGGAATTTCTCAGTCTTTTTGCTGTCTCTTGGTAGTCTACGCTCTCTTTCAATTGAAGGTCAAGAACTGCTTCCAGCAGGAATGGGCTGCAATTCAGTCCAAATACGACTCGGCAATGTCGAAAAACCTTCAATTCACTATCCTTTGAATCCTTCCACCACAAGAAGCGCAAGAAATCACGGTCACTTTCCTGAACAGATATCTGCAGGAACGCCTTCTTAATATCGGAAATCACTCCTATCCTATTTTTTCGAAACATCAATAGAAGTGTGGGGATTTGTTGTAGCAAATTAGGACTCTTTTCGAGACACTCGTTTAAAGGAGTATCCTTCGATTTGCTGGATCCATCGAACACGGGTCTCACAGTGGTGGTAGAGTTTTCTTTGAAGATTCCCCGGTGTGGTAAATAATAACACAGGTCTTCCTTTTCTCCTTCTGGAACCTCTTCAATTATGCCCTCATTCATCCATTCCTGAAACACATTTCCATATTCCTCAAACTTTCCTTCTTTGGTCAGTCTAGTCGAAACTGAAATCAATCTCTTCTTCGCTATCTCCTTGTTGTTCCGTAAGTACTGTCGGCTCTCCAACCAAGGTAACGCAACTTCATATCGGCTATCCGCATTAACCTTTACAGTCTCTTGGAAGTAACGACGTGCAGCTTCTTCCATCTCTTCTCTCGACTTGTTTTCCGTGGGGTCAGATATGCCTATAGTCTCCAAGTTCCAAAGGTCGGTTATAGAAGCAGATTGAATGAACAGGGTAGTTGAATACAAAGCCAGGGAACTACCCTCTTCGTCTTTCAATTTACCAGTCACGGTCCAGCCAAGCGTTGTCCTCACAGCAACCAATCCTGATTCAAGCTTATGGGTTTCATTCAGCAAGAGACTCCTCGCAACATCAGCTCCTAGCAGGACTTCCACGTCGGATGGATTTGTTCCCACATTAGACAGCCATATCCTTTTTGCTTTCATTTCCTTCATCCAAGGTCCGAACTTCAACCTTGGAATCTTCCCACAGATTACCTTCTGGTCAATCAATTGCAACGTGGTATTAAAGGAACCATCACAACTGCTTACGTTCACATCATACAGGTGATGATCTTCTTCACGGGTCTCAGCGCCCCCAAACAACTTGTGGATCATCATCTCGGTCTTCAAAGGTTTATATCCCATTTCCTCAGCAGTCTTCCGTAAAATGTAGGATCTTTGTGATCCACTGTCTATTAGTGCTCGGACCATCTTCTCCTTTCCTTTATGTGTCAGTTTGATGCACAGCGTTTGTAGAAACACCTCCTTTGTGGCACTCTGAATGTTCATGGAGATATTGCTCTGCCTTTCCCTATCATCCTGTATTTTAGATTCAGGTTTCTCCTCTACCTTCTTTGTATTCAGTTTATGACACATGATCACAACGTGAGGACTAGTGCACAGTGGGCAACGAAGATGTGCCTTGCAATTTTTCACTCTGTGTCCTACCTTAAGACAAGCAAAACAACAGTTTTCTTTGGCCAGCTTGTTGCGCCTTTCCTCCAAACTCATTTGTTGAGCAAGGTGGCATTCCTTGCTCTCGTGGAATTTGCTACAAAACACACACTTTCTCTTCTTGCCTTCAAACTTGGCCGAAAACAAAGAATTCGCCGTTGGTAAATATGTGTCGACATTTTTTCCTCTCACTCTCTCTTGTCTTTTCGTATCGGACAGACCAAAACCTGCCCGAGCAAAGGTTATCCTCTCTTCTCCCTCCACTTCACGTTTGAGGAAATTTAGAAGAGCCTCTAGCCTATCTTTCTGTTCACCAATCAACTCATCATTCGCTGATTGATTTCTGAGCCATGTCCTTAAAACATCTTCAGGTAAGCATGATTCCACGAGAGGGAACAACATGGACCCATACTTATCCCTTCTCACACCTATAGATTCTAGAGCTCTTAACTTGCTCTCTAATGTGTCATACAGTAGGCCTACAGCTATTCCTGATTTGTCATTGTTGTGCGACACATTCTGAATGACTAACCCAATCAGCTCCCTAACGTAGCACTCCGTCAGGAGATCTTCACGACCGAACCGATTCTTCATGCACTCTATAACCTTTGGATAGTTTTCAGCGGTAGCCGGGAAACTGTTCAGAAGTTCTCTGGCACGACTGTCAGGTTTGGTGCACTGAATCAGATATTGAAATTTATCTTCTGATTCTATGTCACTATCTTCATGGATTCTCTTAAACATGCTCCAGAATCCTAACCAATCTTTAACGTCCCCTCCAAACTTGGCTAGTTCCAACCTAGGAAGTTTCAAGTTTCTTTTAGCTGCAGCTGAAGCTTCAGAAATGTGTTCTCTAACCACACCAACATTCTCATTAGAGCAAATATTCGTCATCTTTAACCTTACTTCATCTAAATTATCTCTATAAGTCTCAACTGCCCCGTACTCACGGCTGTAGACATCATCCTCTTCTTCTAATGCTAGTTCCAGTATTTTTTCATCCAAAGGAGCAAGTTCAGCACTTAACCTCTCCAATTTCATCAGCATCTTCTGTGCCGATTCCAGGTCAACTATTTCGCTGGTTAAATGACGCATTACCTCATTATACGTCTTTGTGTAGGACGCTCGAATTGGCTTACGTTGTTTCACAAGCTTTTCCATTGTCGTGTAGGCTAGGCTATACCAAGATTTTCACACACAAAGAAATCTTACGTATCTTGCCGTAACTTCTCGTAATTTACGTATTAAATCACGTCGGGGTCACCATATGTTTTGTTAAGGGACTAATTCACCGAATTAGTGTTAACCATTATGAATTTAACTATTTATTTCACTACACAACTATACAACAGACATATTCAAACATAGTACAACGAACAACAACTGCCACAGTCTTTTGTCACAAAGTCCAAACACCACAAGATGGCCCTCCAGCCAGCGGCCGCCATTTAGGGTCCAAAAACGACTTAGACTCTTTTAATCAGTTCCATAACAAAAATACTCACAAGTATTTTACGCAATCACTGCTGTTGTGTATTTATTGTTGTTTTGTAATTTTATTGCCTGTAAGGAACTTTGTGACTAATTACGGAACTGCGATAGTTTTAAAATCGTGCCTTCTAATGATTACCCTACGGCAAAAATTAAGCTAAGCATGCCGAGCCTAGCTAAACATTACTTTATCTTGTAAATCAACGCGATTTAAACGTAATAAGGGACTTAAACAATTTAATGTTACGAAGTGCACAAAGATCGGTTTAATTTACCGAAGGTATCAAGCTTAAATACCTTACACCTAAAATAACGTTAAAAATTAAAAATTATTTTTGACCAGGCCCGGAATCGAACCCGGAACTACCGGCCTTTCACTCCGCAACGCTATCCATTACGCCAGCGCCACATGGTGAAATGAATCTTGCCAAGAGTTAAAGGATTGAGAAAGGTAATAGAGGCTTGGGTCGGTAGCCTAACTTGCAGGGTGGAGGGAATGAATCAATCCTTATTTTAGGGGTTAAGGAGGCCGCTCCGACCCCAAGTTCCCTATCTCAAATTACTTCTATACCCGTCCCCAACACGACCTATCATTCTCCAAAGAAACATAAAAGACACCCTGTAATTTAGCTTCCACAAGTGTATTTAGTGGATTGTTCTTTATCATGCCATAAATTATGACATGGGACCGCCGGCCTTACTTTCCCTCCAAAGGGAGGCATACTGAGGGATTTTTAACGCTCTTAAATAATCCGACGACTTCGGCAGGGTTTGAACCCGCGACCTTGGGCATAGAAGCTCAGCATGCTACCAACTACGCCACCGAAGCCACCCTAAATGACAACGTATCGGAATGACTCCA
Organism: Meconema thalassinum; assembly: GCA_946902985.2. Classification (NCBI taxonomy): domain Eukaryota; kingdom Metazoa; phylum Arthropoda; class Insecta; order Orthoptera; family Tettigoniidae; genus Meconema; species Meconema thalassinum. The sequence goes on from OX336397.1 coordinate 154,674,554, forward strand.
CCATACACAGCCCAAAATGATCCCACAAATTACTGCATACAGCACGCAGGCAAGTCGTGAATTGCGTAGTAATATGGTAGCCGCCCTATTGGCTAATTTGCGAATAACTGGGTAATGGACGCTCATTTTAGATTTCCATGAAATGTCGTCATCGTAGGTCTTAGCGATCTATTTGCAGACATGGCCACCCAGTCCAGTCGGTTCATCGTACTGGAACTGGGTCAGCCGGTTGCCATGACGACAGAGGGGTGGAGTCTCGGGTGGCTGGATAGCATCATCGATGCACGTCTCCAAGGAATATTTATCCCGGATACAAGTTTAATGTTTGTTTGTTCCCTCGGACCAGAGGTGACAATAACAATTCGTTGCCTTCACGCTGGAGGTACCAAGGCATTCTGCCCCTTTCTGTATGCAGATATGTTTCTGACAGACTTTCGAAATCGTTCACCTTCTTCGTTTGTTGGCCAGGACGAGACATACTCAATGTAGTTATTGTTAATTATTATTGAAATGAAAATCCACAGCCTGCTTCCAGTCTCCGACCGGGTCAGGAATGGAATGAATGAAGCCCCCATCTAGCGGCGAGGATATGAACTGTGCCGGCTGCCGAGGCCCGACGCACTCCTCTGGGGCAATGATTAAATGAATGACGGATGAAATGAAATGGTAGTGGAGAGTGTTGCTGGAATGAAATTTTGACAGGGAAAACCGGAGTACCCGGAGAAAAACCTGTCTGCCTCCGTTTTGTCCAGCACATATCTCACATGGAGTGACCGGGATTTGAACCACGGACCCAGCGGTGAGAGGCCGGCGTGCTGCCGCCTAAGCCACGGAGGCTTCTGTTAATTATTATTATTAATATTTATTAAATCGTTACAAATACACACATTTTACAAAATTCATAATATCTGTACACATTTTATGAAATTCCTTACACTTCCTACTCATTGTTTAACCTGTAAATTTACAATTATTAAATTATATTGTTACAATATGATAAAGACAGATCGAAATAGGATATCAAATTCATACAGAGCAGAAAGAGATATCACATATGCCACTAAAAGGTGCAACCTTGTGTGTGGCATGACAGGGGCGCACCCAGGGGGGGGGGGCTTTGGGGGCTTAAGCCCCCTCCAAAGACCTGGGAACACTTTAAAAATATTGATGATATCTTTCAAGAAAATTGATTGCATAACGGGCTCCAGAATGTTTAGTGTTGGAACGTTGGAACATTTTGCGATTTTCTACTGATTTAAAATAGAATTATGTTAGGCCTATATTTATGCAACACTTGAGTGATATATATTTCCGGCCGTTGTCGTAACTATGCTCGGAGCAAGATGCGCGTGGGACTGCGGTGAAAATTTCTCTCCCCAAGGTATTGTGCTGTGCTCTGTGTCAGGCGTCAAGTCAGTAGTGGTGTTTGTAAAAGTTGATTCGTTGATTGTTGTTGTGTTTGTATTTTCTATTGGCTATTTGTGTTCGTAGTGTGTCCAATTAGACTAGTAGTAATGGGAGACAAAAGAAAGTCAAACATGCAAAACTACTTTAAACCGTTAAAAATCAATAAATATGATGTGGTTAGTATTAGTGAATGTGGCAATCCTTCAACGAGTAAGGAACTGTTAACAAGGACTGCAAGCATAGAAAAACAGCCAAGTTGTTCGTCAGAGAAGGGCTCAGAGGCAAATGTGAGCAGGCCTAAGGCCGTTGTAAGTAAACATAACATGGAATTGAACATTGGTTTATTTAAAAACAAAGTGTTGACGGACAATGAAAAGTTCAAAGTTTTGAATGACAAATTAATGGGTTCCTCAGAGCAACTTTAACTTTCCTTTTAGATCGCATGGGAACCAACAACGAAAATTTTCGTTTTCATGGCTAAAGAAATATACCTGGCTTTCGTATTCTGGAATTGAAGATTCTGCATACTGTGTCCATTGTATGCTTTTTTTTTTTTTTCAAAAAAAGAAATAGGTAAGAGTAACACTCAACATACTGGACAACCTTTTAAAGAAGGTTTTAGTAACTGGAAAAAAGCCCTAGAGAAGTTTGAAAAACATGCAAACTCACAGTATCATAAAGACTCATGTGTAAGCGAAGCTAACTTTAAAAGAGTTGTGGACTGCCGAATGAAACCGATTGACAAATCTCTTGATAAAGGGAAAAGACGTCCAAGCCCAAAATAATGTGAAAAGAATAATTCCAATAACAGAAACTATTATTTTGTGTGGCAGCCAAAATATCGCCCTTAGGAACCATAGAGATTATGGTCAGTTTCAAATCTACAACAAACCATTTGAAAATGAGGGGAACTTAAGAGCTTTGCTCAGAGCTAGAATTTAAGCAGGTGACAACAATTTGAAAGATCACTTTGGGTCATGTGGCAAAAATGCAACCTATATAAGTTGGAATTTTCAAAATCATGTCGTCGATGCTTGTAACCAAATAATAACTGAAAAAATAGCAAGTAAAGTAAAAGAAGCTTAGTTTTTAGTGTTCTCGCAGATGAAACATCTGATATTTCAACTGTTGAACAGTTTTCTTTGTGTTTACGTTTTGTAACGCCAAATACTTTAAATAGTTATGAAATATGTGTGCAATTTTTGAAGTTCATGCCTCGAACCTCTACAACGGGTAGAGTATTGGCTAAAACATTGATTACAGGTCTTGAAGACAGTAATATCGACATAAATAACCTCCGTGGCTAGGGGTACAATGGGTGGCTGCCATGAGTGCAAAGTTTAAAGGGGCTCAAGCGTGCATCCAAGAAGCTCACCCCACAGCAATTTACGTGCATTGCGCTTCTCATAGCCTTAACCTGGCATTGTCAACAGCGTCTGAGGTTGTATCAATCAGGAACTGCTTTGGAATAGTGGAGAAGTTGTGGGATTTATTTAACACTCCTAAAAGACAAGCAGTTTTAAAACAGTGCATTGAATCTGAGGTAAATCTTGAAACCAACAAGAAAAAAATCCTGCAGCTTTGTCCAACGAGATGGGTACAAAGGCACGATGCTATTTTTGTTTTAAAAAAAACTGCTGCAACCTCTTGAAGTAGCGTTTGAGGAGATTAAAAACTGGAATGATAGGGAATCTTCTTCAGGAGCTCTAATACTACTAAACTCCTTAAGTTAAGGTGAATTTATAATTTCTCTCATGGCATCATAAAAACTGCTTGGTTACACAGTAAACCTAATCAAAAGCTTCAGGAAACTGATTTAGATTTATCCTCTGCAATTACACACGCTGAAACCGTGATTGAAAGCTTAAAATCTCTAAGAAAAAATGCAGATCAAGAATTTCACTCGTTGTTTGAAGAAGCTACCAAAATTGCTAATAACTGCGGTTCAATAATTTCGATGCCACGAACAGTTGGAAGACAGAACAGAAGCAAAATACCAGCAGAAACTCCAGAATTATACTATAAAAGATCTGTTTTCATCCCTTGGATTGACTCTTTCATTATTACATTGGAATCTCGATTCATCAAGCATAAAGACTTAAAGAGTTTTGAGTGCTTACTGCCATCAGGCAATGCATCACATACACATAAAGAAACCTTCCAAGAAAAAATGCAACCTGATTTCTTACAGCTGTGTAATTTTTATAAGAATGACATAATTGAAAGTGGAGGAAACAACAAAGGCCAGCTTATGGCTGAGTTTGAACTGTGGTACAAGAGCTTGAAGACCCACGCTAATATCCCTAAAACGCAATCGATGTGTTGAATCTATGTGACAAGGACTTGTTTCCTAATATCCACACATTGTTGAGAATTTTATGTACCATCCCTGTGACTACAAGCACTGCTGAGAGGTCATTTTCTACACTACGTCGGCTGAAAACATATCTTAGGAATACCATGGTTGCAGACAGGCTGACTGGACTAGCAGCACTGAATATTGACCCGGAAATTGAAGTCACCAGTACAGAGGTAGTTTCCGTTTTGAAAAAATCTGCTAGGCGGCTGGATTTTGTTCTGTGAAATTTGAGTTTCCACTTTATTCAAACAACGTTAATGTTAATTCATTAATACATGATTTGTATTCAACTATTTGTTTAAACTTGCATTCAGCCTGTGTAATTAAGTTCAACTTGAAATTCTAGAAATGTTTAAGATTTTTTATTATAATGTTAGTTATTAAGGAAAATTAAAATAACATATATTTTCACGTACAGTACATAAAATATTTGTTACAATCCATAACACTATGGTATACAATTTCATCTCGTAATTTTTAAAATGTAATTTTTAGTTCCAATTAAATTTACATATTCAAAATCAAAATGTTATTATTAATTTCCTAAAACCTATACTAGTTCTTGGTATACAGTAAACAACTCAAAACTTAGTAAATGATTGCAGATAATTGATGTTACACATCAATCTGACGATCCTGGTAGCTGGATATATAGTTATGATAATAGTGAGCAGAGCAATCGAATCGTTATCACTCTGATCGTGATCAAAAGTTAATTCTAGATAAAAATCATGCAGTTCCTTTTTATTACTTGTATAACCTTAGATCAATGGAACTGTAACTAAAATTTGTATAAAACCAATGCACATTTTGTTTAAATAATCTCCAGTCCAATAGCATCTTTTGTATTGGTCTTAACAGAGCATTCTACAGTATGTTTGACCTTATAGAATACAACTTTTTATGCATATGATCTTAAATATCATATTTACATACAAGACTATTAATGGACAATTTCTCTTTCCATAGCTGAAATCATGTTATTGAGGAAAGCCCCCTCCAAACCAAAAGTCTGGGTGCGCCCCTGGGCATGCATATCGTTGATTACTATTTCTAAAAATTGTATAATAACACGTTCTATGTAAATGATGTATACACAAAAAAATAATGAATAAGAAGGAAAATTGAATTTGTATTTTATAAACTTGTAGGCACAACTAATTATATTTTCAATTTTAATGTTGTTTTCTCTGAGAAAATGTTTTATATGCATCTTCTTAGTTGGTTGGTTCCTTAGTTTAGGGGCTGCGACAACGCGGTCATGTAGCCCCGTGTACGTTGGGTGTGTGTAGAATTTGTGTGATAACCGGTGTTAATTGGGATGACTGTATTAGTGTGTGTTATCTGTTTTTAATTCAAGTTTTTTTTTTAGCGTATGGCTTTTAGTGCCGGGAGTGTCCGAGGACATGTTCGGCTCGCCAGTTTTGTAGCTGCTTCGAGACGGACACCCAATGGGTGAGCTACAAGTACCGTTGGGGAGGGAAGTTGGAATGTAAGGACGAGGAGTTGGAAGGTAGCGGCTGTGGCCTATAGTTAGGGACCAACCCCGGCATTTGCCTGGAAGGAAGATGGGAAACCACAGAAGACCATCTTCAAGGTTGCCGGCGGGGGGATTCGAACCTCCTCGCCTCCCGGATGTGAGCGACTGCCATCAGTCATGCCGTAACCACCACGGCTAACTCACCCGGTTTAATTCAAGTAAGAACTGCAGACGATTTCAAGTAGTTCCTACTTTCTCTACCAAATGCTACCATCCACGACATTTAGCTGTGAACTTGGCTACTACCAGATGCCAGCGCCTGGTGACGAACGTTGGCACTTACGAGCATTAATTAAACCTAACCTACAAACTTTGCTTCACACAAGTTTAGTTAGTGGAAGGTTTTTTTACATGCCATAAATCTATGAAATGGGACCGCCGGCTTTACTTCAACTCCGAAGAAAGGCATACTGAGGGATTTTTAACGCTCTTAAAATCCGACGACTTCGGCAGAGTTTGAACCTGCGATCTTGGGCATAGAAGCTCAGCAGGCTACCAACTACGCCACCGAAGCCGCTGAAAATTGCTTAGGATATCTTGGTCATCAGTCCTTTGTACTTGTGATTTTGTTGAATTTGTCCGACCTGTGCTTCTGTGGTGAATGCAATATCTTATTATACATTACGCTAAGGTGTATGTTTCACAAAACTCAAGCTCTTATACCAGAGGGAGTTAGAAGGTGTGGTTTGTACCAAAATCTTCCAAATAGTCTCAATATTACAGGAAAAATCTTGCATTTCTTGAAAAGTCAACGGAAATAATTTATTTGTTTATAACGTGCTTTTAAACAAATAAACAAGACGATAGCCCCTGCGAAAAATCTGTCGCCTACAGCCCGTATAGCACTAGAGCCGGGCGGATAGTCTGTACACATGGGCCGCACACAATCCATTATGCTTAAGTTCTCGCACGGGTCTGCTAGTTATATTTATTTATTTACTATGATTAGTTGTTTGTTGATTCTTTAGAGACTTTTCCACATCGTAGTCAGGTCGTCCCGTGAACTTGGGTATGTGTAGAAGTTGGTAGCGTGCTGTACTTCTATGCCCAAGATCGCAGGTTCAAACTCGGCCGAAGTCGTCGGATTTTTTAAGAGCGTTAAAAATCCCTCAGTATGCCTTCCTTCGGAGGGAAAGTAAAACCGGCGGTCCCATGTCATAGATTTATGGCATGTAAAAGAACCTTCCACTAATTACACTTATGTGAAGCTAAATTATAGGTTATCTGTGACAAACGCTCTTAGGTTCCAACGTTCGTCACCAAGAGCCGACTGCGGTGGCATCTAGTAACAAAGTGCAGAACTAGTTGGTCGTTCACGGTGGCGTTTGTTAGCAAAAGTTTGAACTACTTGAAAATCGAATGTATGCAGTCCTTACTTGAATTAAAAACAGATAAAACACACTAATTTAACACCGGTTATCAGACAGATTCTACACACACCCAAAGTACGCGGGGCTACATGACAGCGCTGTCTCAACCCCTAAACTGAGGAACCAACCAACCATTTGTAATTAACTTAGGATTTGGGTAGGCTGTAAGTTAAATACCATCCTGGCATTTGCCTCGAGTAGAAGTGGGAAACCACTTACAGGATTGCTGAGGTGGGAATCGAACCCACTACGTAACTGGGAAGACTTATATTATGATTAGGGTAGGTTCTGCGGGAGTTGAAATGGCTTTTTTTCGATAGTTTCAATAATTTCAATGAAACGATACTGTTGCTTCATATAGCCCCGTGTATTTGATGATGATGATGATGATGATGATGATTATGATAATTGTTGTTTTAAGGGGCCTAACATCTAGGTTATCGGCCGCTAATGGTTTGGGTGATAGTGAAAGATGAGATGAGAATGGAAACTATAACTAATACTAACTACAGACTTACATACTAGAAGAAGAAATGGTAAACAAATAAAGGACAAGGCAAATAAAGGACAGGAAGAAAAGGAATGCCCTCAACCCTCGAAGAATGAGAATTGAGGGAATTGGAAGGAAGGAGAGCCATGAAAGGCAGATAGGAAAGGGGAAAGAGGAGAGGGCCCGCCCCAAGGTCATAGGAAAAAGGGAAAAAAACGGACCCAGCTCAGGAACTCCTCGGGATCGCCAACTCCCGAACTCACCAGCCGTGAGCCCCTGAGGTTGTAGCAATATCCAGGGTGCACCAGAAGTGGTGGGGCTACATACACGAATCAAACTTCGATATCTCGAATTGCTTTCTGAGATAGAAATTACTTCCAGTTATCGAAAATTTAAGATGTATAATTACATGAAAAAAAAGAGTTCTATTATCATAAATACAGTACTTTTGGTAGAAAGTGAAACACCCAGAAGAAATGGTCGGAGACACTCCAAGAACAGGGGTCGTATAGGCCTGTGGTACCATACTAAGTGATTGAAATCGCAGAGAGATGGCGTGAACATTGGCCCACTAGTGCCGTCTGTCGTGGGACAGGACATGTCAGTTTTCCGCACAGTTCTGTCAGTGTGGGGCCGTCATACCAAGTGGAAAAGTGTAAGCAAGTGCAACAATGCCTCGCCGACATCACAGGGTGGACTATCAGCCTGGGCTGTACAGCTTTTGCCGGAGCGGCTAGCTGGAGAATCATGTGTTATTTCCTCGTACAAATACAAACCGATATAAAATAAGTGAATTAATTTACGTATTTCACAGTCATACAGCATAACTTTTTGATGTATAAAGATTACAACGCAACCAAGAACTACATTTTCCATCCACCCCGAGCCGAGAAAAAGTTACCTTACAACAATGATAACAAATTTGTTTCTTGGACACAAAAAAAAAATCAAAATTTCATTCCAGCAACACTCTCCACTATCATTTAATTTCATCTGTTATTAATTTAATCATTGCCCCAGAGGAGTGCCACAGGCTTCGGCAGCCGGCACAGTTCATATCCTCGCCGCTAGCTGGGGGCTTCATTCATTCCATTCCTGACCCGGTCGGAGACTGGAAGCAGGCTGTGGATTTTCTTTTCTTGGGCACACAAAATTGTGAAATTAATAAACCAGTTATACAACATTCCAATGTATATTGTGTTAAAATTTGGATTCGATCTGATGACGGGCTTTTGAGATAATAATTCTTAAATGTGACGCATGGTTGAAACACGCTTAAAAACGTGCACTTTTTGTGTTCCAACTGCGATAGAAAATATTAAAATATAAATTAAAAATCCAAACCTACATGAACTAACGTAGAATAGAACGACGAAAATGTTGATGGTACTGGATTTTATGTAGGTCTATTGGTTACTTAACAAACAACCTTCAAACTCGAGTACACATAATACTTTGGTCGACACTCGACAGTATATTGTTGAGCGGCATAGCGGGCAAACACCAGGTGTAATGGTTTGGGGCGCAATTGCCTATAACAGGAAATCGCGCCTCGTACGTCTTGCGGGCAATCTGAACAGTGACCGCTACATCAGGGAAGTTTTACAGCTCGCGGCACTGCCCATCGTGCAGGCCGTTCCACAGGCCATATTTCAGCACGACAATACCCGCCCGCATATGGCGAGGAATGTGCAAGCCTTCTTTGCAGAACGACGGATACCTCTGCTTCCCTGGCCTACCCGTTCGCCTGACATGTCGCCCATCGAACATGTCTGGGATATGGTCGGTCGGCAACTTGTTCGATCAGGTCCACCTGCCGCCACTGTAGACGCGCCTACAAACCGTGTGGGACGGTATTCCCCAGCAGCGTATTTAAGCGCTGTATGATTGCAGGCCACGACGTATAGCGGCTCTGAGTGCAGCGCGTGCTGGCGCGACGCCGTACTGAAGATCGACCGTCAACGTGCATGTACCGGACTGTCCTTCTAATCAGTATTGTATTGACATGTCCCTAATCTGTGATATAAAGTGCAATGTGGGCACATCTCTTGTTCTTGGGGTTTCACTTTCTACAAACAGTAGTGTATTTAACTGTTGCCACTGTCACTGTCTGAGCAACAATGGTCCGCGTGTGTGTCTTTATGGGGTTTGAAATTAATTCTAGCCAAAAATTGGATAAGGAAAACGTTATCCGCATCCGCACGATTTTAATTCGCATCCGCACGTTTATTATCCAAATCCACTGAAATTACAATATTATAGTAAAGCCATCATAACTTCCGACTTGACGTTTCAGTGCTAAGGTAGAGTTTCGTTCGCTAAATCACGTCATAGCGAACGAAACTCAATTTGTCGTGATATATTTATTTGAATGACTGCCTGTGATTGTCTGGTTAAGGTGATTTTCCTTCTGACCTCTAGATAACTCTAGGGTAATACTGAAACGTCAAGTCGGAAGTTATGATGGCTTTACTATATATTTTTAATTTATTATATAAAGTAGGGAAAGCAACACATTTAGACATTTCAGGAGAAATTCGTTCCTCTAGGCTGTGAATAGCAAGGCAATGTTGACTGAGTGTTGTTCGGTCGCCGTTCGTGAAGGCTAAAACCTGAAGGTAGTTTCGAGCTTCGTGGTTGTGTTAGCCTATTATTTATAGCTAGGTAGTAACTGACCAGCGTAGCTCAACGCGTAGTGGCAAATGTTGGATGAATGCATTTCTTAACCGTCACGCATACGCGTTTGCAGGATGTTTAATGGGGAAAATATTTCAGGGTAATGGGGCGAGAGTCCGGAATATAGCCTACTTCTTGTTGATAAGTAGATTGGTCCTACTATGTTATTTTGCTGGAATCCGCGGGTTTATCCGCATCCGCGCAGAGATTTCATGACCTAGCGCATTGGGTTACGAGAGTCTCGCTCATCATGAATACCAACCTACATTCTATATTAGGATATCAACTTTCTCTCACAACCTTGGACCTTGGCCGCTTTTACAAGGTCGCTGGATCGAGTCCAATGTGTGGCGCGTTACCATATTAGTCATCACTTGAGGAGTCATGTTTTATTTGTGGCCTTAGGAGCATACATTCCAGATCATGGAGATTCTCGTGGATGATAAATATCAATCTACTAGAACAGTCATGGGCAAAGTATGGCCCGCGAGCCAAGGCGGCCCTTGAGCTAGTCTAATCCGGCCCGCGACATGGTTTCGATATACTACCTACAATTACACATAGGTCATACTTTCTGTTCAGTATACCTAGAAGTGAAAAACTGTTTCAATCTCATTGTGTTTATGCATTTTGTGTAATATCATTTTGGGCGGCTTCGGTGGCGTAGTCGGTAGCATGCTGAGCTTCTATGCCCAAGATAGCGGGTTCAAACCCAGCCGAAGCCGTCGGATTTTTAAGAGCGTTAAAAATCCCTCAGTATGCCTTCCTTCACAGGGGAAGTAAAGCCGGCGGTCCCATGTCATAGGTTTATGGCATGTTAAAGAACCTTCCACTAATTGCACCTGTGTGAAGCTAAATTGGATAGGTTAAGAATGTAAACAACGCTCTTAGGTTTCTACGTTCGTTGCAAGAGCCGACTGCGGTGGCGTCTAGTAGCTAAGTACTGAACTTGGGCTAGTAGTCGTTGAGGGTGGCGCTTGGCGGCAAAACTAGGAACTATTTGAAAAATTCTAAGTTGCAGTACTTAAATTTAAAAAAAAACAGATAACACACACTAATACTGTCATCACAATTAACACCGGTTATCAGACAGATTCTACACACACCCAAAGTACACGGGGCTACATGACCGCGTTGTCGCAGCCCCTAAACTTAAGAACCAACCAACCAACCAATCTTCACGACCAATTTGAATGAAGATTTCAGGACTTCAAAGTTATTGAACGAGAATTGGACGTTTTCAGCATGGCATTTAATATTGACTATACATTAGTAAAATCAGAGTTGCGGCTAGAACTGATTTACATTGTAACAATGAATTGAAGCAACTATTCCTAACGATTCGAAAATTGAGTTCAAGGCCCTACCAAAATCAAGCTTCCCAAACTTGAAATCTCATGCACAGAAGATAACTGCCATGTTCGCTTCTTCCTATATCTGTGAACAGGTGTTTTCTGCAAAAAAGCTTTGCAAAAAATAGCGTCAAATATAGATTGACAGACCACCATTTAGCTGCGCTACTAAGAATCAGCTCATCGCAGTTTCAACCAAATTGTGAAAAACTTTTAGAAGCACAGTCACAGTTTCACTTGTCACATACCGTACTCCTTTCTCTTCTAACAAATAATGAAGGTGTGTACTTTTTTCAAAGTTTTCTACCATTTGTAGCCGATAAGTTTTGTTTGATTTAAAATTCTGAAATAAAAAGTTTATTATCTATCTATAAACATGTGTTGGTGGTTTTTTGTTGTTGTTGGTTTTTTTTCTAGATTATTTGGTATTGCATGCCCTGCCTCTAAAAAGTTAGCCCTTGTCTGATCTGGAAGCAATTACGTATTTTGTAAGTTTTCTTACCTTCTCTGGACTTGCAACATCGTGTTCGTCAACCCGTGTTATTGTGATGTCTGCCTACTAGTGAGTTAAGTTACTTTGAGCTTTGCTGATGACACTGTCAGAGGATTTGAATAAGTATCTAAACGGTGTGGACTCAAGTCTTGTCAAGTCAACCCCTGGCACTATCCAGCCCATGACGGGCTAAGGCCGACCAAGCGACCGCTGCCCAGCCATTTGGCCTGCAGATATTGGGGTGACGCGTGATCAGCGCGTCGGGTCCCCTCGGCCGTTAATCTTGGTATTCGTGATCGGGGCGCTGTCTCACTGTCAGACAGCTACTCAATTGTCCTCACGAGGCTGAGTGCACCCCGTTCCAACCCCCACGTCAGTTTTAAAATCCCTGACGGAGCCGGGGATCGAACCCGGGGCCTCCGAGTGAGAGGCAGGCGCGGTACCCCAAGTCTTGAGGAAAGCATTAATAATAATAATATCCTATGGCCTCGGGTGCCAGGTGCAAGCTTTGTTATTTGCATCCAAAGGGCAGCTTGCATGTGGAATTTTGTTGTTCCTTGAAGCATTATGGAAGTCAAGGAGGTTAGATATCTAAGCTCCTTGACACTATAGCGCTTTCTAGTAGAGAAATGAGGAACTTTGTGTTGGCGGAAAATCCCGAGATTAATTTTGGCATTATGAACACGGCCTACTGAATTCAAATGGGTTTTTTAACATACCAACATCGTATGATATGCGTGTCGTGACTTTTTCCGGCTTTCAAAAATCACTTACCACGGCCAGGAGCGAACCTGCAAGCTTGGGGGTTGGTAGTCCGACACGATAACTACTCACTCACCGTGGCAAGCAGCATTAATATTGAAAACCAATAAATGTAAAACAAAACAAAATGGAATGCAGTTGGAAGGAATTAGAAAGCCCTGTTTTGACATCCATTTGGCAGGTGAAGATTTTAAAAAAAGTATGGGGCTTCTACTACTGTACTTGGGATGCAAAATAGGCAGTGATGGACGAAACAAAGGAGATAATAACAAATAACAGGAAATGAAAGCATTTTTACTCTTTTGATATCAAAGAAAGCGCAGTTCGTTACTCCTGTGGGGGTCCGTGCGGGGACACCAAGAGCCCGCCGATGAGCCAGCTTGGTGTCCTAGGTGAAACCCCACACAAGACATGGCACAAACCTAGAAGAATTGCTGAGTTTTAATTCACTGTCCGTGAAAGTCAATATACCATCTTTTTGAGAATAGAAGCGTTTGAAATGTGGTGTTACAGGAGAATGATGACCAGATGGGTAGATAGAGTAACAAATGAAGACTTATTAAGACGAGTGGGAGAGGAGAGATGTTTCTGGTGACTGCCAATCAAGAGAAGAGATAGGTTGGAAGTACACTTACTAAGACTGCCAGCAATAATAATCTTATGGAAGGAAGGGTCGAGGACAAGAACTGTAGGGGTAGACCAAGGTTACAATATGTTAAACAGATGTTGGTTGTTCAGAGCAGGATAGCCTCACTATCCCTAAGCTTCAGTTCCACTTTTGACCTTTGATCCCGAGCGTGTGTCAGTGGGCTAGCACGACCAGTGACCTCATTTGTCTATGAACGATGAAGTCATGAGCAGGCCATTCAAAGACAAGCCTGTTCGTGACCTCAATGGCCATACACAACACAGTCATTATGCAATACTCCTAGAGAGAGAGACAACTTATATTAACTGTAAGTGGTGAATAGTAACAGGTTGGTTTCGGTTATTTATTTTTATTTTGAAAAGTTGGTTCACTGGGACGAAGGTTACTTCTCAAAATTCACGATTACGAACTACTAGGTAAATTAGCATTCTAATGAGTCTCAAAATGGTCAAATCTAACCTATAATTTAGCTTCACACAAGTTTAATTAGAGGAAGGAACTTTTACATGCCATAAATCTATGACATGGAACCTCCGGTTTTACTTCCCCTCCGAAGGAAGGCATACTGAAGGATTTTAACGCTCTTAAAAATCCAACGACTTCGGCCGGGTTTGAACTCGCGATATTGGGCATAGAAAAAAAAAAGATACAGTCAGTCTGTGAGACTAGACTTTATATCATTGCAAATGACGCATGCTACAAATGTTCCACGTTAGAAAGGCTCAGGAGGGCTTCTCGCTTCGCTCGAAGCCCCAGGACTCTTTCAACAGACTCCATTACCCGCGCGGGGAACGGAGAGCGGGAGGTGCACTCTGCTGCATGACGTCACTTCTAATCGTTTAAATTAGCCGCTGGCTGCGCGAGCGGAGCGAGTGAGCCAGCGGCGTGTGAGCCAGGTACGCGGTGCGTCTAAGCGCTCGTTAGCCTGCTATATAACATGAGAATGGGGTTCAAGAGTGATTTTATAAATTTGATTTACCGTACGTGTTACATCACGCACTCGCCGTCTCCGTATCGCATAACGCCAGACCCCAGGAGTAAACTCAGACTCGGTGCACTGAACAACATGATGACGTCATACACTCCGTGACCGTAACGCATAACGGTAGACCAAAGCATAACGATGAAGTGGACAAGATCATTTGAAATGATAAAACAGTAGGCTAACTAACTGGCATTCCTCCGCTGCCTGTGAACTACTTCTCACTTTTACAGCACAATGACCATTTGGTACTACACCTTTGTATTTCAGAACTGGGCAATTTAATTTCAAAAAACACAATCCCCCAGGCACGTATTTATGGCTCCTGACGCCTCTGGGCAAAAAAAGAAATCTTTGCTGCCCCCGACTTGGAATATGTATATTTATTAAAGTTTCCGCAACATTCGGGGCTGAGTGTTTATTTAATTATGAGTAGCAAACATCATAAATATGCGTTTGCTAAAATTACAAATAGAAAAAAGAAGAAAAAAATACATTAAATTTTAACAGATATCCTACACAAGCAATGGCCAAAACAGCAATTATTTAAATAAGGAGAGGATTCATTCTTGCCTTGTTATTTGCAAAGAAGTTTAGGGTTTCTTCATTAGTACACAGCGGCTTCGGTGGCGTAGTTGGTAGCACGCTGAGCTTCTATGCCCAAAATCGCCCGGCCGAAGTCGTCGGACTTTTAAGAGCGTTAAAATCCCTCAGTATGCCTTCATTCGGAGGGGAAGTAAAGCCGGTGGTCCCATGTCATAAATATATGACATGGTAAAGAACCTTCCAATAATTACACCTGTGTGAACCTAAATTGTAGGTTAAGTTAAAAAATGCAGTCAGTCTGAAACACTAGACGTTATATCATTTCAAATGACGCATGCTACAAATGCTTCGCTCGAAGCCCCAGGACTCTTTCAACAGACTCCATTACGAACTTAGAACAAAATATTTCAACAATTAGTTCCATCCAAAAAGGGGTTAAAGGTTTCAATCTGACATCTTGCCCACCTCTTTAAGGGTCACTCTGTATTTGAGTCTGACATCTTTTACAACTCTTTAAGGGTCACCCATTATTTGGATCTTATATCTTACAAACCTCTTTAAGGGTCACCCTGTATTTGAATTGAATCTAACATACTGTACACCTCGTTAAGTGTCACCCTGTATTTTGCTCTGACATCCTGCACACCTTTTTAGGAGGCACCCTGTATTCTTATCTGGCAGCTTGTATATCTCTTTAGCTAAGTCACCCTGTGTTCTTGTGTGACATCTTGTACACCTCTTTAAGAGTCACCTTGTATTCTTATCTGGCATCTTTTATATCGCTTTATGAGTCACCCTGTATTCTTATCTGGCATCTTGTACTGTATTTTGCTCTGACATCCTGCAGACCTCTTTAGGAGGCACCCTGTATTCTTATATGACATCTTGTATATCTCTTTAGAAGTCACCCTGTATTAGTGTGACATCTTGTACACCTCTTTAGGAGTCACCCTGTATTCTTGTCTGACATCTTGTGCACCTCTTTAGGAGACACCTTGTATTCTTCTCTGCCATCTTGTACACCTCTTTAAGAGTCACCTTGTATTCTTATCTGGCGTCTTGTATATCTCTTTAGGAGTCACCCTGTATTCTTATCTGGCATCTTGTACACCTCTTTAGGAGTCATCCTGTATTCGTTTCGCTTCGCTCAAAGCCCCAGGTCGTTCGACACCCCAGGACTCTTTCAACAGACTCCATTAACCATTATCTTAGGCTTCCCGCGTGGCTGCATGACGTCACGCACTCGCCGTCCTTTACCCATTAACTTAGGCTTCCCGTGCGGCTGCATGACGTCACAGTCTCCGTAACGCAACCGTCTCCGTTTCGCATAACGTTAGACCCAAAGCATAACGACGAAGTCGACAAGATCATTTGAAATGATAAAACAACGCTCTTAGGTTCCCACGTTCGTCGCCGGGAGCCGACTGCGGTGGCGACCAGTAGCCAAGTTCTGAACTAGTAGCCGTAGACGGTGGCGTTTGGCGGCAAAAGTAGGAACTACTTGAAAAACTCAATGTTTTCAGTCCTTACTTGAATTTAAAAAAAAAAGTCCTCTCGGCACGCCGGAAGGCGGAGGTAGATTTCACCGGACAAACTTGGGGATAGTCGAAAATAGGCAGAATATGCAGGTTTTCGTAGGATCAGACCACATTTATTGCGTGAAAGTATTTTATAATTGGAGATTAATTAACTTTGTTTTTCGTCATTTTATGCATATTTTAAACATTCTATTGTCTTATGATGACGGTAACCTTCTTGTCATTTGGAGTCCATTTTTATACTTGTGGTCACACTGTCCTTATGCAAAGTTTCGACACTGATGTGTAACTATGTAACGGTCTGTTACTTCTTCACGCAAAATTATATCTCCCGCAGAGAT
This sequence comes from Meconema thalassinum, assembly GCA_946902985.2. NCBI lineage: Eukaryota > Metazoa > Arthropoda > Insecta > Orthoptera > Tettigoniidae > Meconema > Meconema thalassinum. The sequence goes on from OX336397.1 coordinate 154,691,059, forward strand.
GTTGGTTGGTTCCTCAGTTTAGGGGCTGCGACAACGTGGTCATGTAACCCCGTGTACTTTGGGTGATTGTAGAATCTGTCTGATAAACGGTGTGAATTGTGATAGCTGTATTAGTCTGTAATTCAGGTAAGGAATGCAGACGCTCAATTTCAAGCAGTAGTTCCTAATGTTGCTACCAGATACTACCGTCAACGACACCTAGCTGTGAACTTGGCTACTAGATGCCACCGCAATCAGCAACTCGCAACGAACGTTGCAACTTCCCCTCCAAAGGAAAGCATACTGAGGGATTTTTAGCGCTCTTAGAAAATCTGACGACTTTGGCCGGCTTTGAACCCGCGACCTTGGGCATAGGAGTTCAGCATGCTACCAGTTAAGTCACCGAAGCCGCATCACACTTAGTCAGATGGAAATCTGAATCTGATCTCGCGCAAGTGCGTTGTCATGGCAACGTCTGATGGCTCATCCCTCATCAATTTAGTAGTGTTGCCATGTCAACCACTGATAGCTCTTGGCATTTTCTTACAATTCCGAAATCATTTTTCTCATCCCTTGGCGTAATGGTGGCTCATATCAAAAATTCTTTCAGACAAAAGTTTTAGGTAACTATTAGGGGAATATTGTCCATTTTGTACGGTTTTGATATTGTGCCTATTAACAGAGATATGATTAATGTTTCCCGAAAAAAACACTTTTTCCCACCCCTTTGGTCAATGGTTGGTGCTATCAAAAAAACGTTTCAAACATAAATTTCTGAGCTTTATCCGACACATAGTATGAACTTTGAACGGATTCGATATTTCACATATTAAGAGAGTTATAGCAATATTTAATTTTTTCGAAAAAAAAAGGCCCCCATTTTCATCCCCTTCGACCGATTTAGCCCAGTAACGAACTCGTCCGAGATTTTATGGGTATACATATTCGGTAAAAAATTCAAATTGATTGGTGCAAAATTACGGCAGTTATCGTGTCCACAAAAAACTGATATACATATATATACATATATTACATAAATTATATATAAACTTTTGAACTGACGGTGGTTTTGGGGTCTGGGGGTTGTGAAACGCGAAGATATGTCGAAATTTTCCGGAAATCGAAACATGGTACCCATTGCAATAGTTAGCTTTCTAATGAAATCTACCTAAAATACTGCCGTCAACGACACCTAGCTGTGAACTTGGCTACTAGATGCCACCTCAATCAGCAACTCGCAACGAACGTTGGAACTTCCCCTCCGAAGGAAAGCAAACTCGGTTTTTTTTAGCGCTCTTAGTAAATCCGACGACTTCAGCCGGGTTTGAACCCGCGACCTTGGGCATAGAAGTTCAGCATGCTACCAGTTCCGATACCGAAGTCGCTTCCCACTGACATATGAAAACAGAATGTGATCTCGTGCAGTGGCGTTGTCATAGCAACTGCTGATGGTCATCCCTTATCAATTAAAAGTAAAGTTGTCATGGCAACCTCTCTTGGCACTTGGCATTTTCTTATAATTTAAATCATTTTGTTCACCCCGTGGCGTAATGGTGGTGTAACATTTTTAATGAGTTGTTAACTAAACGTGGTGATGACTATTGTGGTTCATTAATACAAACATGATAAGAATATATAAATACACTGTGGTGTGACCTTACCTGCGATAGTATAATATAATAAGTTGTTGTTGAGCGCCAGATTCCTATTTAAGACAGTGAATCGAAATTTATTGATTTAACCTCGGCTATCAGCAGTAGAGTCGAGACCACTTACCCGGGCCGTAGTGTAACTGAGTTAACCATTCAGTATTTATTTATAAGGAGTAGTTGAATTTTGCCTATAGTATGTGCTAACTACAAGAAAAGTTACTGTCATGAAGTTAAAGAAAATGAATTTATTATATGCAAAAACAAAATACTAATAGTTACAAAAAAAGAATTTAATTTACCAACTGCGGTTTAATTATTAAAAAGAAAATGAACATATAAAATGAATTGAAAGTTAAAGGCTTGACTCTAAATTGAAAATAGAGACGGAAGTAATAATTGTTTATGCTCACCAACTTGCAGCTTTGTCATATTGAACGTTATAACAGATAACCTTAATGTTCCTTCTCATATTCAAAAAAATGTTGTAGTATGTCATAAGATACAGCATACTACGTTCCACTGTGTTGCCATCTCTAGATTAATTGTAGTATTCAACTATAAGCCATGGTCAGCTTATATATATATTGTGTCAACATCGTGGTTATTATGTCGAGACATGATGTATGCTAGAGCAGTCGGTGGACCTCTGTCGCTGTTCTGCCACTAATGAGTGGTCGTTCACTAATGACTCTGTAGATGCGAGTGTGCGGTTATATCTTCCTTGTCACGTGGTAGTAAGCAGCCCCCACTTCATAGTCAAGTCACCCCTTCTACCTGGGGCTTGTCCATTCATTGATGCGTACCTACATTAGAAACTGGCGTGTTGTTGCACCATGAGTGAAATATAATGTTCCATTGCTTCTCGAAGGAACTAGATTGTGCGCACGTGATGGTTACTCATATTGGGTTTCATAGCATCTCGAAAATGACGCAGTTTGCCGTGGTGTAATTATTACTACGTCGTTCAGTTTGTGACGCATTGGGTTGATCCTATTTGGCAATCTTGTTGCATTATATATTTTACTTCGTCTCTTTACAAATAATTGTTAATAAAAATATTTCTGACTATAATAATAAAAACCGCTTACAATTATCTGATATAAAAATCATCTCATGGATGTTCTAGTTAATAATAATAACATGATAATAAATGAATAACCCTTTAAATATAACAGCTATGGGATCGAATCGTTACAATCGCCCCTGATATAAATAATTTAAAATAAAATGTAACATTATTTATATCACTACACATCCTACACAAATGAATACAAATTTAAATATTAATACCCCCATAACGACAACATACAAATAATACCCTTCAACAATACATAAAAATATACAAGAACATACTCTTTTCACTTTACATATTTGTACTATCATTTCTCATTCTTCCAAATGTTCATAATGTTCATTCTTCTTTATATATGTTGTAAAAAAAATATACATATAAAATGCCCTTCACTTTTATTTTTGACATATATGTCAACGCTGCACTCGTTTATATTTCGGTGATCGTATGCATGACATACAATTTTGGCTTCATCTCTTTTGTACGTAGTTTTTGTATATCAGTCTGGCGTAGAAGTACATTGTTGTAATACCAGCTGATTAACCCATAATAACTATTACAGCACACGATAATAGGATGCAAACAATACAATATTCCTTTCGTCTCTTTAAAGGGATTACTCAAATGCAGTAAAATTTCAATAATTGAAGAAAAAAATAACTTAGCAAGATACATAAGGCAATTCCAATTTCAGTGCATATGTCATACCTGTAAATATTTCCCCAAATACATAATGACATCGAAATACCTTAAAGCATTTATTAAACAGTTCACTTAAATATCCAAGTTACTACTCACCTGCCTTCGTGGCTTAATTCTTTCTTAGGCCACGGCCGCCTCCTTCCAAATTAATACTTCCTAAGTCTCCACGACTTCTTAACTTCTCATAAAACCATAATTCCTCTTTACTACTTCTCGAAAACAATAACTTGGATTTTTCAAAATCACAAATAAACATAAAATCTGACTTCTCGTTCATCTTATAAAATTTAACTTAGTGTCGAGATATCTTTACTCTATCGTCATTCATACCTACAACAACAAAATGATTAAGACTCGGACAAAATACTACTCAATAAACCTGAATTACGTATATCACTAAACTATTTCACAAAAACACATGACAAACTCCTCGGAATAAATATTTCGTTCCACAAAATATTAATGCTCTTATACTTTGAACTTAGTCTAATTATGATTTGACTTTTTGCTGAATACCTAAAAACCCCCCTTAGTTTTCTCTCAAAACTCTTAATTAAGTACCGTGTCCTCCAAACACCACTTCCTACTTGTTCTGACCGCCTGGACTATAGCTCACTCTTGCTATACCAGAATCTCTCAAAACTCATCGTGACTTCACACGTCACATACAAAAACTTCCCCTATTCGTGGTATAATCCCACTTCTTCTTACTGTTACAGGTCACCTCTTACTGACCAATAACACATTAAATTTCAGCTAAAAAAAATCTTACATGCTTCGACTAACTCCTTGGAATAATAACATCACCCTTTGCTTTCCTAACTATTGTCTTCCTAAAATAATGACAGTGTTCCAGTTGACAGTCAATAACACCGACACTTCTAATTAGCAAATATTCTCCCATAATCACTTCATAAAGCAAGTCGTGAGTTATAACACAGTTCAGACACTCTCTTCTCTATCAAATTAAATGCGTAAATTACACCTGCCTTTAATTGAAACTTCATTATTACCCCTTAGGTATACACTTATCTTACTAACTTACTCTTGTCTTCAAAAATATAAACTTCTCTTTACTAACTCCGTATGACATAAATAAAACTTTAATTTCTCGTCTACTAAAAAAAAATGATTTATCTTTAAAATCCTCAAAACATCGAATTATAACAAATTCCTTTCACTTCTAGAAAATATTATGTCAACCTTTTAATTATAATTATTATCTTTACTTTTACCTGTGTAGGACAACAATCTACCACATAATTAATTCGTTAGTAACTTTTTACTACAAAGTGGTTTAGCTCGATAACAAGCCTTGTAATATCTTTAAAACGTGCGTAACTGTAACAAAAACTTGGACCATCTTACCTTTGTAATCTCTTATTACCTTGTGTGCATACAACCATATATACTTAAAAAAACTCCCAACATTAACTTCACGTAGTCCCGTAGACACCATAAAAAATCTCATTGCTCAACGGAATATACCTCGCTGACCTACTTCATCCTCCAAAACCTTCTTAAAACTTAATTTGGCATCTTACCAAAACTTCCTCCATTATAACTCCATTTGGCATCTTACCAAAACTTAAAACCACATTGCTCAACGGCATTACCTTCGTTGGCCTACTACTTCAAACTCACGTCCATTTACGTGAAAATACACACATACACACACACACATATCTGTCACCAAGTAAGTTACCAGATGTCCTAATTAATTACTACTTCCTTATTTCAACCCGATGTTGGTTAATTCATACAACGCATTACCATTAACAATTCTAAACCACTTCTAAATTTCTCAAAATATATCCACTGATAACCTCGCTGTCCTAAAAATGAAACTTCTTTATTAAATCAATACTTAATTCTTCAACTCTTTCGTTTTTATTACCACTGTACCACATCATCTTCACTCACTTTTGAATTAAATCTTCATTACCATTATATTCATAATTATGGTTGCCATAATAATTATTACTTTCTTTCGATTACTTACCTATGTAATAACCTTCCTACTTTTAAAATTTAATTCTCACTTCATCCTACTTACCTGCAGTTTAAGGACCTACATTCAACTTACCTGAATTGCTCAATAGCACGACAACCTCTGTCTTCAAAATTAAATGATTTTAGTCAATCTCAATCAATAAGCGTAGGCACTACGCGCCCCTTACCATCCTAACTTTACGACTGAATTAAAATTACACACAGCAGGTTTCTCATCTACCTCTGTTAAATCATATTAAACTTCTTTATTAATATTTAAGTCATACGGAACAGTAACTATCGTTAATATAAATTTACATCACTACGTTCTCTGGCATTTCACAGTTCTTACCGCATTCATCTTCAATTCTATCTCTTTCTATAATCCCTTTTTCTTCTTTCCTTCTAGCATTAGCTTCTACTTCCTCTGTACTATATTCATCCATAGTAACACAGTACTTCGGCTTTCCCCCTCTCACTTCCCCAAGTCTGGCTAATTCAGTACGCCACTGCACCTCATATGCTTTCTTTCTCTCTTTCATTCTGATTTCTTTTTCCTCTAACAACTTAATTCTCTTCTCTTTCATTTTACTTCTAAAATATCTACCTACATGTCTTCCCTTCACTTCTCCACTACTAATATTTAATTTTCTCTTTAGCCGTTGCCCATTGCTTCTCCTCTTATCTATCTCTCTCCTCCTCTTAACCTGTTTACTAATTATGTTCTTCTGACTATGACTTAACGCACGCTTCTCTGCCACTAATAATTTCATATTAACTTCCTCTATCACAGGACTAAATTCTTCCCTAGTTTGCCTATCTAATTTATCTATGATTGTCTGCATCTTAATCTCTTGGGTGCTTAGTACTTTCTTTATCTTACCTACTTCTATCCCTATCTTTTCTCTCATCTTCTTCACTTCTTTTTCGCTACATTCTATAGTCTCTTCTGTAGCTGTCCTGCTTTCATCTATCATCTCCGCTGATTGCTGTTCCTTACCTAAGCTACTTTCATCTATGTCTAGCATCTCTACCAACTCTACTATGTTTTCTCCTATTATATCCGCTAACTGCTGTTCATCATCTATAATTTCTTCTACAGCTATCCTGCTTTCATCTAAAATCTCCTCTGACACTAATCTGCTTTCACCTACAATCTCCTCCAACTCTACTATGCTTTCTTCTACTATCTCCTTTGACTCTACTCTACTTTCACCTACAATCTCCTCCAACTCTACTATGTTTTCTTCAACTATCTCCTCTGACTCTAATCTACTTTCACCTACAATCTCCTCCAACTCTACTATGCTTTCTTCTACTATCTCCTCTGACTCTAATCTGATTTCACCTACAATATCCCCTGATTCCAATTTGCTTTCACCTAAACTCCCGTCTGACTCTAATCTGATTTCACCTAAAATCTCCGCTATTTGCCGTTCCTCACCTAAGATCTCCTCCGATTCCAATCTGTTTTCTTCTACAATCTCCACTGACTCTAATCTGTTTTGAACTACAATTTCTTCTACCTCCAATCTGCTTTCACCTCCAATCTGCTTTCTCATCCATTTCTGATGTTCTCTATTTGAGTTCTCTCTTCTTTCCTGACGTTCTCTATCAAATTTATCAAACATCTTCCTACTCTCCTGATTTTGTCTTTTTATCTCCCTCATGATATCAGCTAATGAGATTTCAGGGACCTCTACAGACTTCTCTTTCTTATCTGCCATCTCGAAGTACACCGTATAAAAATTAGCCCTTCCAAAATTCACTCACTTCACTGTCCCCCAAAAGCACTGACAATTTGCACTGAAATTATACACTCCTTTCCTAAATACCGAATGGTTTTCGTGTCCTACTTTGTGGCGCCAAATGTAACATTTTTAATGAGTTAACTAAACGTGGTGATGACTATTGTGGTTCATTAATACAAACATGATAAGAATATATAAATACACTGTGGTGTGACCTTACCTGCGATAGTATAATATAATAAGTTGTTGTTGAGCGCCAGATTCCTATTTAAGACAGTGAATCGAAATTTATTGATTTAACCTCGGCTATCAGCAGTAGAGTCGAGACCACTTACCCGGGCCGTAGTGTAACTGAGTTAACTAACCATTCAGTATTTATTTATAAGGAGTAGTTGAATTTTGCCTATAGTATGTGCTAACTACAAGAAAAGTTACTGTCATGAAGTTAAAGAAAATGAATTTATTATATGCAAAAACAAAATACTAATAGTTACAAAAAAAGAATTTAATTTACCAACTGCGGTTTAATTATTAAAAAGAAAATGAACATATAAAATGAATTGAAAGTTAAAGGCTTGACTCTAAATTGAAAATAGAGACGGAAGTAATAATTGTTTATGCTCACCAACTTGCAGCTTTGTCATATTGAACGTTATAACAGATAACCTTAATGTTCCTTCTCATATTCAAAAAAATGTTGTAGTATGTCATAAGATACAGCATACTACGTTCCACTGTGTTGCCATCTCTAGATTAATTGTAGTATTCAACTATAAGCCATGGTCAGCTTATATATATATTGTGTCAACATCGTGGTTATTATGTCGAGACATGATGTATGCTAGAGCAGTCGGTGGACCTCTGTCGCTGTTCTGCCACTAATGAGTGGTCGTTCACTAATGACTCTGTAGATGCGAGTGTGCGGTTATATCTTCCTTGTCACGTGGTAGTAAGCAGCCCCCACTTCATAGTCAAGTCACCCCTTCTACCTGGGGCTTGTCCATTCATTGATGCGTACCTACATTAGAAACTGGCGTGTTGTTGCACCATGAGTGAAATATAATGTTCCATTGCTTCTCGAAGGAACTAGATTGTGCGCACGTGATGGTTACTCATATTGGGTTTCATAGCATCTCGAAAATGACGCAGTTTGCCGTGGTGTAATTATTACTACGTCGTTCAGTTTGTGACGCATTGGGTTGATCCTATTTGGCAATCTTGTTGCATTATATATTTTACTTCGTCTCTTTACAAATAATTGTTAATAAAAATATTTCTGACTATAATAATAAAACCCGCTTACAATTATCTGATATAAAAATCATCTCATGGATGTTCTAGTTAATAATAATAACATGATAATAAATGAATAACCCTTTAAATATAACAGCTATGGGATCGAATCGTTACAGTGGGTCATATCAAAAATTCTTTCAGACAAAAGTTTTAGGTAATTATTGGAGGAATATTGTCCATTTTGTGCGGTTTTGATATTGTGCCTATTAACAGAGATATGATTAATGTTTCCCGAAAAACCCACTTTTTCCCACCCCTTTGGTCAATGGTTGGTGCTATCAAAAAACTTATTTGACATAAATTTTTGGCACTTATCCGACACATATTATGAACTTTGAAGGGATTCGATATTTCATGTATTAAGAGAGTTATAGCGATATTTCACTTTTTCGAAAAAAGCCCCCCATTTTTACCCCCTTTGACCGATTTTGCCCATTAACGAACTCGACCGAGATTTTATAGGGATACATATTATGTAAAAAATTCAAAGAGATTGGTGCAAAATTACGGCAGTTATCGTGCACAAGAAACTGATTATATATATATATATATATATATATATATATATATATATATATACATATATACATAAATTATATATAAACATTTGAACTGACGGTGGTTTTGGGGTCTGGGGGATGTGAAACGCGAAGATATGTCGAAATTTTCCGGAAGTCGAAACATGGGACCCATTGCAATAGTTAGCTTTCTAAAGAAATCTACCTAACAGATAGCACACACTAATACAGTCATCACAATTAACACCGGTTATCAGACAGATTCTACACACACCCAAAGTACACGGGGCTACATGACCGCGTTGTCGCAGCCCCTAAACTGAAGAACCAACCAACCATCATTAGTACAATTTCACTCTCAAGTCAGATTCAACAGCAAGATGACAAAGACTATCCCTTCTTTTTAATCACCATTGCCAATGTGCAACAATAATAACTTAACGATTAATGCCCAAGCAGTTTTATACAGATTTCCAGATATTCTGCCACCCTGGGCCACATTACTTACGGAAAGTGAACATGAAACATTCTCCACATCTCCAGTATTACAAGCAGGCCCCGGGCTATAAACGGGCATACTGGGCATTTGCCCAGGGCGCCAAATTTTAGGGGGCGCCGAAATTTAGGTGACGCTGAACGCAGAAAAAGGTTGATCCAACAATCCCAACATTAAAAATAAATATGACATGGAAATCTTTAAAAATTAGGATAAAATAACTATTATTTACGTGAATATAAAATAAAAGTAATATTAAATATCAAATACATTTGTAGTATTTATGTTTAATCATGATTAGGCCTATATTATTCATGGACAGACAGACAGCAAACTAAATTCTGTATTGTTAGTGTTTTGAAAAATACGTAATCCTTAGCACATACTTTTCTGACATAAATAAATTTGCAAAGTTAAAAGCCAGAAAAAATCTTTGATTTGAAATGTTTCTGTATACTGTATTGTACTTTTAAAATTTAACTTTTGAATTTGTAATCTTGGGGTTTAGTGTGATTAATGTATCAATAAATGGCTACAACATTTATGAACGACTTACTTTTCTTATTATTTCCTGTGATACAATATTAGTAACGTAGTTGTTTGAAGAAAAAAAAAACATTGCATACGACTGTTTATGTTCGACGATAATTAGTGTAACTATTTTATGTTCGAACATAAATATTCATAAATATCTGTCGAGATTTCGCCAGTTTTATGTACTGAACAGAGCGCATGAGACGCATAGAATGCCTTGTATTTGACCATGGCCTCCTCGATGACACTAGGCCACGCAGTGAAATTTTAATTAGAATTCCGTGGAACTCAGCGCAGCTGCGATGTTATCCTTATCTAATTGGTCAAACAACTGTTTCTTGAGCTTGTAATGGTAATTAGTGCCCCATGTTGGTAGTGTCAAATGTAATGGTTTCTACAGCCCTCACTTTGAGCGACAAGTGTAACGTTTTGCTAGCCCCTAACTGTTGGGAGATAAATGTAACTGTTTACCTTTGCCTAAGCTATGTTGTTTTAATGGGCGCCAAGACTTCAACGCAATGCTGAAATCTAAATTTGTATTTAACAACGTCTAGCTCTGGTAGAACACCTTCAAGAATCTAATCACTCAGATCGTGGTATGATTTGATCATTAACCCAACAAACAATTGTATCAGGAGAAGGAATTGGTCTATATCTAATGCTACCTACTGAAAGCAAAGATTGCATTGTAAAAGAAATGAATTTATTATATAAAACAAGTATAGCAAAATTAATAATAATAATAAGCTTCAAATTTAAATTGGAGCGTTGCGATTTTAATATTACCGATAGAAAATTACGTGAAAACGGAGTCTGATAAATTGATTTTACTCTTATTTCCAAGCTATGAAGTTACTGAATTATGAAATATAAAACAAAGAAAAATGAGAGATTGCGTATTTCCGCGTCATTTGCGCTTACCACTGGAAATTGCTAAAGCATTTCCCTCGTACTGGATGATGGTGTGTGCTTCCCACAGTCTCCTGGACGTCGCCATCTTCTTCGTTATTTGATGATATTCTGGTAGATTAGATAATTCTATGGTCCGTACCTCGGACCCAAACACTCGTATAACTACACTGGTTAAGTTTCACAAAGATAGTCGCTAACTCCACTGAACATCGGAGCGACTCCCGCGTGAACCATACTCGTTAAGTTCTACACAGATAGTCCACGTTCCACGGAACATAAGAGCGACTCTCGCGTATAACCACACTCGGCAAGAACTACACAGATTGTCCTCGTTTCACGGCGCGTCGAACGATATATCCACACGTTGGCTCCCCCACCATGGTACCGTCTTCCAGCTTACGATGTCTCCACTGATTGGCTGAGCACGCCGCTACTTCCCCTCCTCTGGTTCATTACACACGGCGCGCGAGAGGGAGAAGTCGTTTTCCGTTCCAACAATTCGCCTCTTCTAGACGCTGCAACTCCGCTTGCGTAATACTTCTCGACAGGAATCAGCTTGTACTTGAATTCCCAGTGAGTCATGTCTCTCAATATATCCTAACTGACGAAAACTCCGTAAAATTCCGCAATCACATAATTTTCTATGATATTGTCGTTCGTAATAATTTGCTTGATAGCGTTTTCTAAGACAGAGAAAACCTATCTGTATGCTTATAATTTTTATAAAATGCTCCGAAAATATCTAAATAATAATTATAATAAATTAATAATAATAATAAATTATCATGAAAAATTCTCTTGGCTGAACAATTTGCCGCGTAAATAAATATAGAATGGCTTCCTACTGACTTATGCCAGTTGCATAAAACCCCTCGAAAAACACGTTACATATTCGCCTCGGATCATCGGATGATTTACCGTGACGACGGTCCATTATCCGATTATCCCAGACACGTTAATAAACCCCATCCAAAATACATATTACATAAATGAAATCACCCTAAATTACAGATATATACACTCATATTTTTTCTTCACGCACTTTGCGTCAAAGTTTGTTGTCACTATGGATTGCACTTTGCAACCAGTCCAATGTTTTACATATAGAGTAGTGTTCCACGGATATTTCCGCCTCTCAAATTGCTCTATGTTGGAGAAATAGACATAATTAATGTGTGAGCACTATGTATTTACGATGTCATATCACACGCATTGAAGGTGTTCTGATATATTTATATCACCATAGAACTTCCTAATTCCACTGGAGGTTCCTTCCTTATTGTGAAATTAATCCCACTTATCACTGAGCACACGATCACACTATTGTGGCAGCGCCTCGTGACCATAATACTTAATCTCTCTTTAAAGTAGATTAAATTAATATTGACTTCTGAAAAAAAAACAGTAAATGCGCATTACATATAACACCAAATATTTCTGTGCCGTAATCGCCCTGTCTTGTTAAGTTCCCGTAGACCATATTCTACTTAGTACTAGTTCTCAACACAGACCCGTTCTCCTCACACAAATAATACCTTTGTACAAATTACCTTAAATTACACACTTACAAATCTTACATGGCGAGGCCGTAAACAGAAATCACGTGTGCTGATATGTATGAGTTTCATGAAGGACTGTCTCGCATTCTGATGGCCCATCTTTTGCCTCGTGGACGCCTTAAGCAAAAATACCCTGTTCAAGCGCTCACCCATCTCTTGGAGGCAAATGGGAATTCACCAGCGCTACCAAATTCTGGCCTTGGTGTATCGAGACATTTTAGTGCTCAAGAGCATCCGATAATCCCGTCATATTTCCCTGTACCTTAAAAACTCTCATTTACTTACATACTACCCCCTCTGATACGCCTGCCTTGAAGACCAGATCTTCCACGCACCAAATACCACACTTACTCATTTGATAGGCTGGCTCGCCAGCTAAACATCCTCACTTTATGACACATATTTTCGTAGACTATGTATATTATACGTCCCGTATAATCTGTTTCCCCCACTATTCTCCAGCACATATGCTGTTTTCCCAATACGTTTGGAAACTATAAATGTTTCTGCGTCACCTGCTCCCAACCTTGCAAGTGGCTCCCTTAAATGAACGTCATCACGTTGCTCTACTAGCATATTTCTCAGTGTCTGTAACGATGCCCTGTTGCTACGGTCCACACATGCACTTATTAAAATACCGTCCTCTGCTTTAACCACAGGATAATCCCTACATAAATTAGTGTCCCTCGATAGCATGTCTGCAAGAATGTTATCTTTACCTTTAATATATTTTACTGTGAATTCGTATTCCTGCAGAGCAAGAATCCACCTACTAACTCTGTTAGAACTGAGTTTACAAGTCCTCATATACAGTAATGCATGGTGATCTGTGTGGATCTCAAATTTCCCCCCTACTAAATACATTCTAAATTTCCCTAAACTGAAAACAATACCTAAAAGCTCTAACTCAGTAATCGTGTATCTTTTCTCTGCTGCTGTCAGTCCTCGCGAGGCTAAAGATACAATGCACAGATTACCCTCATCATCTTTCTGACATAATACTCCAGCAATGCCTATATGTGAAGCACCTGTCTTAACCACATATTCCTTATCTTTTAACGGATATTTCAGCACTACAGCTTTCTCAAAACCTTCCTTCAGCGCTCTAAAAGCCTGATCATGCTTGGACTCCCATCTCCACCGAGTCCCACTTTTAAGCAATTCCCTGAATGGTTCTACCAACCCTGAGTATTTAAGAACGAACCTCCTGAAAAAGTTGCAAATTCCCAGGTAAGTTTTTAACTGTTTAACATTCTGTGGCACCTCTGCGTTAAGTATCTTATTAACCCTACTTTCTTCTGGTGTTACACCTCTACTCGACACTCTATGACCTAAAAATGTCACTTCTGACTGACAGAATGACGACTTAGACAGCTTCAAAGTGAACCCTGCCTGATCTAACTTCTGAAAAACTATATCTAAATGACGTAGATGCTCCTCAAAACTGCGTGAACTAATTACCATATCATCTATGTAAATAGTTACAAACTCTCCTGTGTCATCCCCTAATGCGATGTTTAAAGCCCTAATTAAAGCTGCTGAACTACTCTTTAACCCAAAAGGTGTGCTACAAAATTGATAAAGGTTATATTTATGACTAAAAGCTGTAAATGGTCTATCTTCGTACATAAGTGGCACTTGCCAAAAACTGGAACTCAAATCTACACAAGTGAAATACTTCTTCCCCTCAAATGTTTGCATTAATTCCTCTATTGACATAGATTTCAGCTGATCTGAACTAATTCTACTGTTAACCAAACGAGCGTCTAAACAAATACGAACAGTGCCGTCGGTCTTGGGTACCGTGATCAAAGAATTAACATATGGACTGTTCGAGTGCTCAATAATCCCATCTTCAAGCATCTGGTTAATTTGTGCCTCAACTGCACTCTGATAAGCGAAAGGTACAGGATATCTATGTCCTGTGAATACTGACCTATCAATAACGTTCAATGAATGTGTATAGCAATTGGCCATACCAATGCGATCCTCAAAAACTCTCCTATTACACCATAACACATCATAGAGCCGAACACACTGTTCATCCTCTATATTTCCCTGAAATGCAGCCTCACGTAACGAGTCCTCTAGACTTCCGTTCGTAATCACACTGCCCACAAAACATGGAGAACCCCGCTCTACGGCTGGCGATATCTCATTTAAAGTACAAATCACACCTACAATACTACTCCTCTGAATTTGGTCATTGAACGCTACTTCTACTTCAGAATCTCCCCATTTAAATTTCAAACTCCCTACATCATAACATAAGTTACCAGACACTCTACTTAGCCACTCTGAACCCAAGATAACACTGAATACTAAATTTGGAATTACAAGGCAAATCTGCTTCTCTACATGATTATTAATTTTAATGTCTACTAAAACTTGCTTAGAAATTACTTTAGACCTCTTCCCAACAGCTGTGATAACAAAAGTGCTTTTAATTGGCATCTCCTCAAAATTTACTCCAGTTCCTTTCATTTTATCATAAAATGCACTACTTATGCAACTCTTCATACAACCACTATCAATTAAAACATCTGTGTACGCCTCGGACACGTTAAATTTAACTATGGGGCTCTTACTAACCACTTCCTGAATAATACCTTCATCATTTAGTTCATGTAATAATTCATTTCTTACATTTAGGTCATAGGGTTCCTGTATAATTGTATGGACAGGGCATGCTACAGACTGAGATTCTGACCTTACTTCGCAGCCTGGTTCGCGTTTAAAGAACCGCTACAGCTGGCCGTAGTACTACTAACTACTGAACTGGTCTGGTTGTTCTGGGCTGTGTTGTCATTGTTTGGCTGTATATTACTACCACTAGGCTGTCCTCTTCCTTGACCCCTATTCTGGTTGTAATTATTGTCATTATAATTTCTTGGCTTCATTAGGTCTATTATTATTATTACCCTGGTTCCGATTGAAATTGTCCTCATAACGCCCTCTCCCTAGTGCATCAAATGTGCTTAACAAATTTTCTACTTGTGATATTGTCTTTACATTCTGGATACAAGCAGCCTCCTTGATCCTATAGGGAAAGTGCCTAAGTAGCAACCTCACCACATCACTTTCCTCCTTCAACCCATCCAGATATTTACACACTAATACCTGCCCTAAAAAGTATTCGGTCATGGTGGAGCTTCCTTTAGGGTTATATTTCCCACACACTACTCCCTCACGATGCTGCGACTGAATTACCTCATTCCAGAACGTTTCACAGAATTTCATTTTAAAATCATTGATATCAGTAAACTTGTCTCTGTAGACAGCAAACCAATTCCTCGTTTCCCCCACAAACACTTGTTCTAAAATTTCAACTACCTGGCACCACTCAATACTACCATTTTCCAACCTCTCCCCGAATTTATTTTCTATAGTGTTCATGAACTCCATTGGGCACCCCTGTCGATTGCTGAACTTACCCCGTTCTACCTCCCTGTGTGTGCTATTCACAAAAACTGGCCTATTCTGACTATTTTCTTGCCTGATCCTAGCTTTTAATTTTAACTCTAATTCTGCGATTTTCTCCTCAGCCTTCCTCTCAATACTGTTTACTGTTAATTTAATGTTTCCTTCTGATTCTTCTACTTTATCATATAGCTTTGCTTGTTTCTCCTCAATCTTGCTAATGCTCTCTCTATTACTCTCTCTTAAATCATTTACTTCTGCAACTATTTGCGAGTGGACTTTCTCAATTCTACCCCCCCCAGCTGTTCCTTAACCTCTTTAGTTGCTACCTGAATTTTGTCAATTTCTCCCCCCAATTGCTTTTTGACCTGCTGTGTTTCCAGTTGCACTAGTTCTTTTAAATTTTCAGCCTGTGTACTGATTCTAATTTCCAACTCCTCCTGTACTTTTCCTAATTTCTTGTCTACATCTGCAATGATCTCTTTAACCTTCTCTTCTATTACTCCTCTGATTTCTCCTCGAATCTGCTCCATTTTCACACTAATTTCCTTGTTGTTCTTATCTAATTTTGCATTATTCTGTTCTAATTTTTTATTTAAAGCTTCTGTACTTTCTTTATTTTCCCTACTGTTTTGTTCTTATTTTGCATTATTCTGTTCTAATTTTGCATTTAAGGCATCACTACTAACTTTGTTCTGATACATGAACTCGAGAAGTAAAGTTTTTAATTCTGGTTGGCCGCCTACACTCCCTGTTTCAGTATCGGGATTTACCTCCGCTACCCCGGTACTACCATCACTCGACATACTGCTCGTATCATCACTCTCCAGTTGATGACCACTACGTAACCTCATCTGTCTTTCTTTCTCATCCCCCATAATGATATACACTGATAAAGACAAATAACCCCCAAAATACAGGCACAGAAATATATACCCTTCTCCTTCCACAAATGTTATTAGGTTTTCAGCCCCAAGTTGTCGGCGACAAATGTAATGGTAATTAGTGCCCCATGTTGGTAGTGTCAAATGTAATGGTTTCTACAGCCCTCACTTTGAGCGACAAGTGTAACGTTTTGCTAGCCCCTAACTGTTGGGAGATAAATGTAACTGTTTACCTTTGCCTAAGCTATGTTGTTTCAATGGGCGCCAAGACTTCAACGCAATGCTGAAATCTAAATTTGTATTTAACAACGTCTAGCTCTGGTAGAACACCTTCAAGAATCTAATCACTCAGATCGTGGTATGATTTGATCATTAACCCAACAAACAATTGTATCAGGAGAAGGAATTGGTCTATATCTAATGCTACCTACTGAAAGCAAAGATTGCATTGTAAAAGAAATGAATTTATTATATAAAACAAGCATAGCAAAATTAATAATAATAATAAGCTTCAAATTTAAATTGGAGCGTTGCGATTTTAATATTACCGATAGAAAATTACGTGAAAACGGAGTCTGATAAATTGATTTTACTCTTATTTCCAAGCTATGAAGTTACTGAATTATGAAATATAAAACAAAGAAAAATGAGAGATTGCGTATTTCCGCGTCATTTGCGCTTACCACTGGAAATTGCTAAAGCATTTCCCTCGTACTGGATGATGGTGTGTGCTTCCCACAGTCTCCTGGACGTCGCCATCTTCTTCGTTATTTGATGATATTCTGGTAGATTAGATAATTCTATGGTCCGTACCTCGGACCCAAACACTCGTATAACTACACTGGTTAAGTTTCACAAAGATAGTCGCTAACTCCACTGAACATCGGAGCGACTCCCGCGTGAACCATACTCGTTAAGTTCTACACAGATAGTCCACGTTCCACGGAACATAAGAGCGACTCTCGCGTATAACCACACTCGGCAAGAACTACACAGATTGTCCTCGTTTCACGGCGCGTCGAACGATATATCCACACGTTGGCTCCCCCACCATGGTACCGTCTTCCAGCTTACGATGTCTCCACTGATTGGCTGAGCACGCCGCTACTTCCCCTCCTCTGGTTCATTACACACGGCGCGCGAGAGGGAGAAGTCGTTTTCCGTTCCAACAATTCGCCTCTTCTAGACGCTGCAACTCCGCTTGCGTAATACTTCTCGACAGGAATCAGCTTGTACTTGAATTCCCAGTGAGTCATGTCTCTCAATATAGCCTAACTGACGAAAACTCCGTAAAATTCCGCAATCACATAATTTTCTATGATATTGTCGTTCGTAATAATTTGCTTGATAGCGTTTTCTAAGACAGAGAAAACCTATCTGTATGCTTATAATTTTTATAAAATGCTCCGAAAATATCTAAATAATAATTATAATAAATTAATAATAATAATAAATTAACATGAAAAATTCTCTTGGCTGAAAAATTTGCCGCGTAAATAAATATAGAATGGCTTCCTACTGACTTATGCCAGTTGCATAAAACCCCTCGAAAAACACGTTACAAGCTCTGATTGGTGGGAGAAACTGTTTCATAATGAAAAATAGTGTTATAATGAGCCTAATAGTACAGTTTTCTGACATATAATAGTCAGGGTCGAACATAAAACCTATTATGCTATTTTTATAACAAAAAAATGAGAAAAAGGGCGCCAGTAGACCATTTGCCCAGGGCGTCTATTACCTTAGCCCGGGGCCTGATTACAAGTTAAAGTATTGCTGTTTGGAAATAGCAACTGAGAACTTCATCCTACTGTAAATTAAACAACGAACAATGTCGATCATGAAGCCGTAAATATGCGCTTTCATTCCAAATTCCTTGGCATTTCATTCCAACAAGATTTCTCACTGAAATCAGTTGGCAACACTGGGTCATGTTCTCTAACTACCTTTGTGGAACATGGAGGAAAGAAAGGAAGGAGATGCCTTCGCTGCGCTGCCTAGCGCAAGCTGCTGAAGCCGAACGGCTCGCCCACTTTGGTTGCAAGAAAATGGCTGTCCCTATGATTAAAGCCTTACCACTCCAACTAGTAATGGATTTTAGTGACATAAAACTGCAATGACAAGTCAAGATTTTTTCTTGGATAGGCAGAACACACTCTGTACATCACGGTACTTGGCACAAATAAGCTGCGTTATCGTTTTAAAAGTCAATTTAAATATAAATATGAGAGCACCTTTGCGAGGCTAGTTTTGTAAGGAAGACGCGGCAAAACGTAATAATACGCTGAAACACTGATTAAATTGAATACAGGTGTCTGAAGATGCGAGTTATACCAAAGAAGGAACATCTTGGGAATTAATGATGCCGAACTAATTACGGTAGGCTATTTACACCAAATTGAGTTTTATGTTCTTATTGGTGTTGAGGCATTCGTCAGTTTTTAGGCCTAATTTCGAGCACAGCCACTTTCATTCATTGGTCGTACACATTTTGATATTCAAGAATATGAACCTCAAAATTAATAAACAGAACAATTAAAAAAGGACGCATATTTGCACAAAAATACGGTATAGCCTATACGTTTCGGTACCATACGGTATTTTCTTTGTGGGGGGTAGAAACTTGACGATTAGCCTCGAATTGATTAATTACGTAGGCCTACCGTAATTATTGACCGACAGCCGTTTGATAATTTGGGATTTCCAGAGGAATGATTTTTATTTTTTTGGTATAGCCTATAGGGTAGGCCTACACATGCTGAGATTAGAATTGAAGAGTTTTTTTTGTAATAACTTATCAATACTGTTATTACGTTTCCAAAGTTGCATAACCGGAGCGCGGTAAAAACCAGGGCCAAAATAAGGTTTAGCTATGCACAATGCCTCATGCAAGTCACAGAACACCGAATACGAGTTAAGGTTACGCCCACTTTGGTTGCAACGCTTGGCTTCACTCAAACGCGCTCAGGGCATCTCCTCTTCTTCTTTCCTCCATGTTGTGGAATGCTTACTGGTATCCCCTCGTGACGTCATATTTGTTTTCTCCCTCTCGTTCCTAAGCCCTCCGGATATCCAGCACTGCGCATGAGTGATTCTCATCGGAAGTAGGCCTCACCGCCCTCTAATAAGGGTCTCTTTAGATTCATGACGTTCAGTGTTCCTTCCTAATACACGCGGAGGAAAGGGTATTGTTGTAATGGGCGGAACATTTGCCTCTACATTCTAGTTTATTTTCAGTATTAACAATATTGGTGTATGTTCATTGAGGTCAACAGTCCAGAGTTAAACCAGCTTTGAACACAATTCGGTTATGAAAACCAACTGCACTTCTCCTAATTCCGTGACAGTAAGGCTTCCAATGGGTGATCATTCGATATTCATTGCAAAAGAAAGGAAATAAAACCAAACATTCAGACAGTTTAAAGAAAAAAGTCACGGATAGTCAGTCTGATAGACTGGACTTCATATCAGAAGGCAGTGCGACAACTAAGTTTCAAGATTATATTTTGTTTCTTCAGTGCCTACTTGATTGTTCTCACACTGCTTTCTTGAAACTCTGTTCTCGTACTGCCTTTTTGGTACTCGGCTGCTACATCGTACTATGACGTCACACACTTCAGTGCATTCTAAGTACATTTCGTCCCTTCACCGTAACGTAACGCCAGACCCCAGCGTTACGACGAACTCTGAAAATAGAAACATTGCACAAATAACTAGGCTACTTTAATTTTATTAATAGACTAGCCTATTAGTAGTGCATTGGTAGGTTGGTTCCTCAGTTTAGGGGCTGCGACAACGCGGTCATGTAGCCCCGTGTATTTTGGGTGTGTGTAGAATCTGTCTGATAACCGGTGTTAATTGTGATGGCGGTATTAGTGTGTGTTATCGTTATCTGTTTTCAATTCAAGTAAGGACTGCAGACATTGATTTTTTTCAAGTAGTTCCTACTTTTGCCGCCAAACGCAACCGTCAATGACCACTATTTCAGAACTTGGTTACCAGATGCCACCGCAAACGGCTCCTGGCGACGAACGTTGGAACCTAAGAGCGTTTGTCAAATGTTTAACTTATAATTTAGCTTCACACAGGTGTAATTAGTGGAAGGTTCTTTAACATGCCATAAATCTATGACATGAGACCGCCGGCTTTACTTCCCCTCCGAAGGAAGGAATACTGAGGGATTTTTAAAGCTCTTAAAAAACCGTTACGCAACAAGCCTATAATGACAATAATTAAGACACGAGTATGTTTACAAAACGAGCAAATCAAATGTTATAAATTCCATTCGAGTGTCTTAATTACCATTATAGGCGAGTTGCAGACGACTGTTTTATGTTCGACGATAATTATAACTTTACAAGCTGTACCCGGCATGCGTTGCAATGCCAATCAAAGAAAGTGTTAGCGTTGTAACTTTGTTTGTTCAAGTGCTTTTGGATTCCCAATATTTTTTTCTTTTTCCGTTAACCACCTCTAAACTATTATAAAATTGAATCACTATCTAAAAAAAACATGGGAGCGTGCTCAACAACTCACCAAAGTTTAATCGCAATGAAATGAATGGTATATGAACGCATACGGGACTTGGTTGAAACGATTCGAGCGCCTCACCCATTTGTTAAATATACTCGCACGCTACCTATTGTAAAATGAATTTACTAAGTCGAAAACCTTCCCTGGCGTGTACACAACAGCTTATGAAAGTTTCATCGCAATCGGATGAATGGCATATGAATGCATACGGGTGTTTTTTAAACGATTCACGCGCCTTCACTCATTTGTTGAATCTACTTGTGCGCCACCACTTGAAAAACGGATTTACTAATTCATACACCTTCGCAGGACTGTACTCAACTCCCCAAAGTTTCATAGCAATCGGATGAATGGTATATGAACGCATACGGGACTTTGTTGAAATGCCTCCCGCGTCTTCGCTGATTTGCTGAATCTAATTGTGCGCTACCTATTGTGAAATGGATTTACTATAGGCCTACCTGAAAATTTCCTGGAGTGTACACAACAACTCACCCAAGTTTAGTCGCTATCAGGCGAATGGTATACGAACGCATACGGGACTATGTTGAAACACTCCGTGCGTCGTCGCTCATTTGTTTAATCTACTTGTGCGATACATATTGTAAAGTGGATTTACTAACCCAGAAACCTTGCCTGAAGTGTACACAAAATCTCACCCAAGTTTCATCGCTATCAGACTAATATTACATGAACGCATCCGGGACTTTGTTGAAACGCTTCGCGCGTCGTCGATCATTTGTTGAATCTACTCGTGCGCTACCTATTATATTATGCATTTACTAAGCCAAAAACTATGCCTGTAGTGTACACAACCTCTCACCCAAGTTTCATCGCTATCGGGCGAACGGTATGTGAACGCATACAGGACTTTTTTGAAACGCTTCGCCCGTTGTCGCTCATTTGTTGAATCTACTCGTGCGCTACCTCTTGTTAAGTGGATTTACTAAGCCAGAAACCTTCCCCGAAGTGTACACAACATCTCACCCAAGTTTCATCGCTATCGGACGAATCGTATCTGAACGCATACGGGACTTTGTTGAAACGCTTCGCGCGTCGTCGATCATTTGTTGAATCGACTCGTGCGCTACCTATTATAGCATGGATTTACTAAGCCAGAAACCTTGCCTGTAGTTTACACTATCTCTCACTCAAGTTTCATCGCTATCGGACGAATGGTATGTGAACGCATACAGGAATTTGTTGAATGGCTTCGCCCGTCGTCGCTAATTCGTTGAATCTACTCGTGCGCTACCTATTGTTAAGTGGATTTACTAAGCCAGAAACCTTACCTGAAGTGTACAGAACATCTCACCCAAGTTTCATCGCAATGGTATGAATGGTAATATAAACGCATGTGGGACTTTCTTGAAACAAACGCACGCCATTTTGTTGATGCTACTCACGCGCCATCTTTTGTAAATTGGACTGGCTACGCCTATAACTTTTCCGGGACTGTGCACAACAACTCACCAAAATTTGACCGCAATCGGATGAATTAAATATGAACGCATCGCCATTACGCATTTGTTTAAACTACTCGCGCGCTATCTATTGTGAAATGGATTAACTATGCCTATGAACGCATAAAAGACGAACAGACAGACATTCCTTTATATCTACATATATATATATATATATATATATATATATATATATATATATATATATATATTCGTGCGCTACCTATTATAGCATGGATTTACTAAGCCAGAAACCGTGCTTGATTTTATGTTCGAACATAAATATTCATAAATATCTGACGTGATTTCGCCAGTTTCAGTTACTGAATAGAGCGCATTGATTCAGAGAATATCTTGTATTTGACCATGGCCTCCTCGATTATCCTACTTTGACACTAGCCACGTAGTGACATTTAAAATAGGAGGCCGTGGAAGTCAGCGCAGGTCCGATGCTATCCTTACCAACTTGGTCAAACAGCTGTATCGTAATGACAATGACATTGGTGGAGAAGCTGTATTATAATGAAACTTAACTATAATGAGCCTCTTTAAGATGCCGTTTTCTGGCATATAATATTTATATTTCGGCATGCTCGAACATAAATAAAAATTAATCAATATTTTTATGATCAAAAGTCTTCCTGCTATCGTTCGTCGAACTTTTATTTATTTATTTATTTATTTATTTATGTATTTATTTATTTATTTATTTATTTATTTACTGCCACAATAGGGCAGTGCCCCAATTACAGAAGCAAACAATTGTTTACACGCAGATAATACATGAAGAAACATAAAAAATACCAACAAAAAAAAACTATGCAATACAAAATAAAAATTGAAAATTTAAAAAAAAATGTTAACAAGAAATATACACAAGTGCTAGTCGCAATAACAGTAAATGAAGCGTGATTTTTAATATTTGGACTCATAATGTAAAACTAGATTCGTATTCTTAGGGACTTATACAATAGCAATGAAAGATGTAAGGTTGGCATTAGTGATTAGTATTGGTAATTATAATTAGTAATAAAGAGAGGCCTAAAACTAATGGCAGCTAAATTTAATATATTTGTAATAGTGAATCATTTGACAGCTAAAAGTAAGTGTAATTTTCTTCTATAATTTAGTGAGGGCATTCCAAAATCTAAATTGTTGTCAGCTGAGAGCCTGTTGTAAGTACAGCACATATTCAATATAGGTGAATTTTTATGGATTTTTGTATTAAATCTTTTAACTATTAGGAGTTCTCGTTTTCTGAGACATTTCTTTCTCACGTTGAAATTTATTTGCCCTAAAGTTTCACTCGTGTCTGAGATACCATTGATAACTTTATACAAATATATCTGCTAAGTAATAATCCTGCGTGTTGAAAGTTTAGTCATTTGGAATTCTGACAAGAAGTTGGAGTGTAACGATTCGATCCCATAGCTGTTATATTTAAAGGGTTATTCATTTATTATCATGTTATTATTATTATTATTAACTAGTACATCCATGAGATGATTTTTATATCAGATAATTGTAAGCGGTTTTGAT
Source organism: Meconema thalassinum (assembly GCA_946902985.2). Lineage (NCBI taxonomy): Eukaryota > Metazoa > Arthropoda > Insecta > Orthoptera > Tettigoniidae > Meconema > Meconema thalassinum. The sequence continues at coordinate 154,715,361 of OX336397.1, forward strand.
TATTATATTCAATTAGATTTTTATTAACAATTACTTGTAAAGAGACGAAGTATTATATATTGCAACAAGACTGGCGATATGGACTAACCCTGTGCGTCACAAACTGAACGACGTAGTAATAATTACACCACGGCAAACTGCGTCATTTTCCTGAGATGTTAAGAAACCCACTATGGTGTAACCAACACGCCATTTTCTACGGTACGTACGCGTCTAAAGATTACAAATTGTGGTGCAATTAGCCCTCGTGAGAGAATGAACACTGAAGAAAGGGAAGCTTACTGGAGGGGGAGACCGTCGAAGACCACGTGACAACGAAGTCATTAGTACCTGCGACTCCGACAAAAGACGCATTGATCTACAGCTCTCAATGAAGTAAGGAAGTTGTAACCTTGCTTTCTGGGTCCTAATGGACTGAGCACCGAGAGTCGACACTGAACGATGTCTTGCCGACATCTATATCAATACATAATGGGTTATATCCCTGATCAAGAGTCTTTCTACAGATGGCAACGTACTTAATGAGGATATTTCATAGTAAATGAGATATCACATCATTTTTTTAAACATAAGCGACGTAACATCGAGATCATCGATCATTTCTTAAATATGACGAATCTTCGACTGGGTGAGCCAACAATTCAATAAAACTATCGTCTCTATTATAATTTAACTTCATTTAACTTTCAATTCATTTTAATATTCATTTTCTTTTAAATAATTAATTGCCGCATTGAGTAATTTTAAATTCAATTGTGTGACTATCACTATTCTGTTTTATTAATATTTTGTTTTTGCATTTAATAAATTCATTCTCTTCAACGTAATGCCTATTTCTTTCATTGTAGTTGGTACTTTAGGGCAATCATACTCCTTGATTAAATACGGATTGGTTAGATGACTTTGTCTCACTACGGCCCGGGTAAGTGGTTCTCGACTCTACTGCTGATAGCCGAGGTTAAATCAATAAATTTCGATTCACTATCTTAAATAGGAATCTGGCGCTCAACAACTTATTATATTACACTATCACAGGTAAGGTCACACCACAGTGTATATTATTTATTCATATCATGTTTGTTTTATTGAACCACAATAGTCATCACCACGTTCAACGACTTATTAAAAATGTTACATTTGGCGCCACAAAGTAGGACACGAAAACCATTCGGTATTTAGTCAGAGGAGTGTATAATTTCAGTGCAAATTGTCAGTGCTTTTGGGGGACAGTGAAGTGAAGTGAAATTTTGGAAGGGCAATTGTTATACGGTGTACTTCGAGATGTCGGAGGAGGAACAGAGGCAGTTGAGAAGTAGGGATGCAGTCAAGAAAGTTAATTATAAGGAGGTTGATAGCGGTAGCGATGTTGAGAGCGTAGAGAATAATACCAAGATGTCGGAGGTAAATCTTGAGAATAATCCTGAGAGTAATCCTGAAAATAATCCTGAGGTTAACCCTGACATGAATTCAGAGGAAAATCTCGAGACGAATACAGAGGTACATCCTGAGACTAGTGGTAGTCAGGAGAAACAGAAGTCCTTAGAGGTCCATGAAATTTCATTAGCTGATATCTTGAGGGAGATGAATAAAAATAGTCAGGAGATGAATAAAAATAGTAGGGAGATGAAAGAAAATATTGGTAGGCTAAATCAAAATATGGAAGAGAATAAGAAAGATAATTTAGAAAGTAGGAAGGAATTCAATGATAAATTTGAGAAATTAGATAAAGATATGAGTAAAAATAGTGAAGAGAATAAAAGAAATTATTTGGAATTCAATGGTAAATTTGAGAAATTAGATAAAGATATGAGTAAAAATAGTGAAGAGAATAAAAGAAATTATTTGGAATTCAATGGTAAATTTGAGAAATTAGATAAAGATATGAATAAAAATAGTAAGGAGATGAGAGAAGAGATGGGTAGGCTAAATCAAGATATGAGTAAAATAAATCAGAAGCTGGAAGAGAATAATGTAAAACTAGACAGTGTGGTTAAAGTCAATGAAGGGTTGAGTAAGAAGTATGAGGTACTACAGGAGAGTATTCAGGGGGTGAAACAGGAAATCAGAGGTGAAATTAAGGAGGAGGTAGAGATGAAGGCTAAAGATATTATTAAGACAGTAGATAAGAAATTAGAAGCAGCAGAAAGTAGGATTCAGGAAAGAATAGTAACTGTGATTGAAGAGAAAATAGCAACTCAAGGTGAAAGTTTTAGCAAATTGGTAGAAGTGGAAACTAGGCAGGTGGTAGAGACTTTAGGGGAAACTGCAGTAGAATCAGTAAAGACAGCCTGTAAGGAGACTATAATTGAAAGTAGAATGGAGTCAGACGAGATTTTAGGTGAAAGCAAATTGGAATTAGCGGAGATTTTAGGTGAAATCAGATTAGAGTCAGACGAGATTTTAGGTGAAAGCAAATTGGAATTAGTGGAGACTGTAATTGAAAGTAGATTAGAGTCATTGGAGATTGTAGGTGAAAGCAGATTGGAATCGGAGGAGATCTTAGGTGAGGAACGGCAAATAGCGGAGATTTTAGGTGAAATCAGATTAGAGTCAGACGAGATTTTAGGTGAAAATAGATTAGCGTCAGAGGAGATAGTAGGAGAAAGCATAGTAGAGTTGAAGGAGATTTTAGATGAACGCAGGATAGCTGTAGAAGAGACTATAGAATGTAGCGAAAAAGAAGTGAAGAAGATGAGAGAAAAGATAGGGATAGAAGTAGGTAAGATAAAGAAAGTACTAAGCACCCAAGAGATTAAGATGCAGACAATCATAGATAAATTAGATAGGCAAACTAGGGAAGAATTTAGTCCTGTGATAGAGGAAGTTAATATGAAATTATTAGTGGCAGAGAAGCGTGCGTTAAGTCATAGTCAGAAGAACATAATTAGTAAACAGGTTAAGAGGAGGAGAGAGATAGGTAAGAGGAGAAGCAATGGGCAACGGCTAAAGAGAAAATTAAATATTAGTAGTGGAGAAGTGAAGGGAAGACATGTAGGTAGATATTTTAGAAGTAAAATGAAAGAGAAGAGAATTAAGTTGTTAGTGGAAAAAGAAATCAGAATGAAAGAGAGAAAGAAAGCATATGATGTGCAGTGGCGTAATGAATTAGCCAGACTTGGGGAAATGATAGGAGGAAAGCCGAAGTATAATGTTACTGTTGATGAGTGTAGTCCGAAAGAGGTAGAAAGTAATGTTATAAGAAAAGAGGAAAATGGAACCCTAGAAAGAGATAGAATTGAAGATGAAGATGGTAAGAACGGTGAAATGCCAGAGAAAGTAGTGATGTAAATTTATATTACCGATAGTTACTCTTCCGTATGACTTAAATATTAAGTAATGAAGTTTAATATGACTTAAAAGAGGTAGATAAGAAACCTGCTGTGTGTAATTTTAATTCAGTCGTGAAGTTAGGATGGTAAGGGGCGCGTAGTGCCTACGCTTATTGATTTAGATTGACTAAAATTATTTAATTTTGAAGACAGAGGTTGTCGTGCTATTGAGCAATGCAGGTAAGTTGAATGTAGGTCCTTAAACTGCAGGTAAGTTGGATGAAGTAAGAATTAAATTTTAAAAGTAGGAAGGTTATTACATAGGTAAGTAATCGAAAGAAAGTAATAATTATTATGGCAACCATAATTAAGAATATAATGGTAATAAAGATTTAATTCAAAAGTGAGTGAAGATCAGATGATACAGTGGTAATAAAACGAATGAGTTGAAGAATTAGGTATTGATTTAATAAAGAAGTTTCATTTTGAGGACAGCGAGGTCATCAGTGGATATATTTTGAGAAATTTATAAGTGGTTTAGAATTGTTAATGGTAATGCGTTGTATGAATTAACCAACATCGGGTTGAAATGAGGAAGTAGTAACTAATTAGGACATCTGGTAACTTACTTGGTGACAGATATGTGTGTGTGTATGTGTGTATTTTCACGTAAATGGACGTGAGTTTGAAGAAGTAGGCCAACGAAGGTAATGCCGTTGAGCAAAGTGGTTTTAAGTTTTTGGTAAGATGCCAAATGAAGTAGGTTGGAGGAAGTTTTTGGAGGATGAAGTAGGTCAGCAAGGTATATTCCGTTGAGCAATGAGATTTTTTATGGTGTCTACGGGACTACGTGAAGTTAATGTTGGGAGTTTTTTTTAAGTATATATGGATGTATGCACACAAGGTAATAAGAGATTACAAAGGTAATATGGTCCAAGTTTGAGTTACAGTTACGCAGGTTTTAAAGATATTACAAGGCTTGTTATTGAGCTAAACCACTTTGTAGTAAAAAGTTACTGATGATTAATAACGAATTAATGATGTGGTAGATTGTTGTCCTACACACAGGTTAAAGTAAAGATAATAATTATAATTAAAAGGTTGACATAATATTTACTAATATTGAAAGGAATTTGTTATAATTCGACGTTTGAGGATTTAAAGATAATTTTTTTTTTTTAGTAGACAGGAAATTAAAGTTTTATTTATGTCATACGGAGTTAGTAAAGATAAGTTTAAAATTTTGAAGACAAGAATAAGTTAGTAATGTAAGGTGAAGATACCTAAAGGATAATAATGAAGTTTCAATTAAAGGCAGGTGTAATTTACGCATTTAATTTGATAGAGAAGAAAGTATCTGAACTGTGTTAGAACTCAGAACTTGCTTTATGAAGTGATTATGGGAGAATATTTGCGAATTAGGAGTGTCGGTGTTATTAACTATCAACTGGAACACTGTCATTATTTTAGGAAGACAATAGTTAGGAAAGCTAAGTGTGATGTTATTATTCCAAGGAATTAGTCGAAGCATGTAAGATTTTTTAGCTGAAATTTAGTGTGTTATTGGTCAGTAAGAGGTGACCTGTAACAGTAAGAAGATGTGGGATTATACCACGAATAGGGGAGGTTTTTTGTATGTGACGTGTGAAGTCACGATGAGTTTTGAGAGATTCTGGTATAGCAAGAGTGAGCTATAGTCCAGGCGGTCAGAACAAGTAGGAAGTGGTGTTTGGAGGACACGGTACTTAATTAAGAGTTTTGAGAGAAAACTAAGGGGGGTTTATAGGCATTCAGCAAAAAGTCAAATCATGAATAGACTAAGTTCAAAGTATAAGAGCATTAATATTTTGTGGAACGAAATATTTATTCCGAGGAGTTTGTCATGTGTTTTTGTGAAATAGTTTAGTGATATACGTAATTCAGGTATTGAGTAGTATTTTGTCCAAGTCTTAATCATTTTGTTATGGTAAGTAAGGAATGACGTTACGGTAAAGTTATATCTTGACGCTAAGTTAAATTTTATAAAGTGAACGAGAAGTCAGATTTTATGTTTATTGGTGATTTTGAAAATTCAAGTTATTGTTTTCGAGAAGTAGTAAAGAGGAATTATGGTTTTATGAGAAGTTAAGAAGTCGTGGAGACTTAGGAAGTATTAATTTGGAAGGAGGCGGCCGTGGCCTAAGAAAGAATTAAGCCACGAAGGCAGGTGAGTAGTAACTTGGATATTTAAATGAACTGTTTAATAACTGCTTTGAGGTATTTCGATGTCATTATGTATTTGGGGAAATATTTACATGTATGACATATGCACTGAAATAGGAATTGCCTTAGGTATCTTGCTAAGTTATTTTTTTCTTCAATTATTGAAATTTTACTGCATTTGAGTAATCCCTTTATAAAGACGAAAGGAATATTGTATTGTTTGCATCCTATTATCGTATGCTGTAATAGTTATTATGGGTTAATCAGCTGGTATTACAACAATGTACTTCTACGCCAGACTGATATACAAAAACTACGTACAAAAGAGATGAAGCCAAAATTGTATGTCATGCATACGATCACCGAAATATAAACGAGTGCAGCGTTGACATATATGTCAAAAATAAAAGTGAAGGGCATTTTATATGTATTTTTTTTACAGCATATAAAAAAAATGAACATTATGAACATTTGGAAGAATGAGATGAATGAAAGTTAAAATATGATTTTTTTGTGAAGAATACATTTATGTATATTTTTTTTACAACATATATAAAGAAGAATGAACATTATGAACATTTGGAAGAATGAGAAATGATAGTACAAATATGTAAAGTGAAAAGAGTATGTTCTTGTATATTTTTATGTATTGTTGAAGGGTATTATTTGTATGTTGTCGTTATGGGGGTATTAATATTTAAATTTGTATTCATTTGTGTAGGATGTGTAGTGATATAAATAATGTTACATTTTATTTTAAATTATTTATATCAGGGGCGATTGTAACGATTCGATCCCATAGCTGTTATATTTAAAGGGTTATTCATTTATTATCATGTTATTATTATTATTATTAACTAGTACATCCATGAGATGATTTTTATATCAGATAATTGTAAGCGGTTTTGATTATTATATTCAATTAGATTTTTATTAACAATTACTTGTAAAGAGACGAAGTATTATATATTGCAACAAGACTGGCGATATGGACTAACCCTGTGCGTCACAAACTGAACGACGTAGTAATAATTACACCACGGCAAACTGCGTCATTTTCCTGAGATGTTAAGAAACCCACTATGGTGTAACCAACACGCCATTTTCTACGGTACGTACGCGTCTAAAGATTACAAATTGTGGTGCAATTAGCCCTCGTGAGAGAATGAACACTGAAGAAAGGGAAGCTTACTGGAGGGGGAGACCGTCGAAGACCACGTGACAACGAAGTCATTAGTACCTGCGACTCCGACAAAAGACGCATTGATCTACAGCTCTCAATGAAGTAAGGAAGTTGTAACCTTGCTTTCTGGGTCCTAATGGACTGAGCACCGAGAGTCGACACTGAACGATGTCTTGCCGACATCTATATCAATACATAATGGGTTATATCCCTGATCAAGAGTCTTTCTACAGATGGCAACGTACTTAATGAGGATATTTCATAGTAAATGAGATATCACATCATTTTTTTAAACATAAGCGACGTAACATCGAGATCATCGATCATTTCTTAAATATGACGAATCTTCGACTGGGTGAGCCAACAATTCAATAAAACTATCGTCTCTATTATAATTTAACTTCATTTAACTTTCAATTCATTTTAATATTCATTTTCTTTTAAATAATTAATTGCCGCATTGAGTAATTTTAAATTCAATTGTGTGACTATCACTATTCTGTTTTATTAATATTTTGTTTTTGCATTTAATAAATTCATTCTCTTCAACGTAATGCCTATTTCTTTCATTGTAGTTGGTACTTTAGGGCAATCATACTCCTTGATTAAATACGGATTGGTTAGATGACTTTGTCTCACTACGGCCCGGGTAAGTGGTTCTCGACTCTACTGCTGATAGCCGAGGTTAAATCAATAAATTTCGATTCACTATCTTAAATAGGAATCTGGCGCTCAACAACTTATTATATTACACTATCACAGGTAAGGTCACACCACAGTGTATATTATTTATTCATATCATGTTTGTTTTATTGAACCACAATAGTCATCACCACGTTCAACGACTTATTAAAAATGTTACATTTGGCGCCACAAAGTAGGACACGAAAACCATTCGGTATTTAGTCAGAGGAGTGTATAATTTCAGTGCAAATTGTCAGTGCTTTTGGGGGACAGTGAAGTGAAGTGAAATTTTGGAAGGGCAATTGTTATACGGTGTACTTCGAGATGTCGGAGGAGGAACAGAGGCAGTTGAGAAGTAGGGATGCAGTCAAGAAAGTTAATTATAAGGAGGTTGATAGCGGTAGCGATGTTGAGAGCGTAGAGAATAATACCAAGATGTCGGAGGTAAATCTTGAGAATAATCCTGAGAGTAATCCTGAAAATAATCCTGAGGTTAACCCTGACATGAATTCAGAGGAAAATCTCGAGACGAATACAGAGGTACATCCTGAGACTAGTGGTAGTCAGGAGAAACAGAAGTCCTTAGAGGTCCATGAAATTTCATTAGCTGATATCTTGAGGGAGATGAATAAAAATAGTCAGGAGATGAATAAAAATAGTAGGGAGATGAAAGAAAATATTGGTAGGCTAAATCAAAATATGGAAGAGAATAAGAAAGATAATTTAGAAAGTAGGAAGGAATTCAATGATAAATTTGAGAAATTAGATAAAGATATGAGTAAAAATAGTGAAGAGAATAAAAGAAATTATTTGGAATTCAATGGTAAATTTGAGAAATTAGATAAAGATATGAGTAAAAATAGTGAAGAGAATAAAAGAAATTATTTGGAATTCAATGGTAAATTTGAGAAATTAGATAAAGATATGAATAAAAATAGTAAGGAGATGAGAGAAGAGATGGGTAGGCTAAATCAAGATATGAGTAAAATAAATCAGAAGCTGGAAGAGAATAATGTAAAACTAGACAGTGTGGTTAAAGTCAATGAAGGGTTGAGTAAGAAGTATGAGGTACTACAGGAGAGTATTCAGGGGGTGAAACAGGAAATCAGAGGTGAAATTAAGGAGGAGGTAGAGATGAAGGCTAAAGATATTATTAAGACAGTAGATAAGAAATTAGAAGCAGCAGAAAGTAGGATTCAGGAAAGAATAGTAACTGTGATTGAAGAGAAAATAGCAACTCAAGGTGAAAGTTTTAGCAAATTGGTAGAAGTGGAAACTAGGCAGGTGGTAGAGACTTTAGGGGAAACTGCAGTAGAATCAGTAAAGACAGCCTGTAAGGAGACTATAATTGAAAGTAGAATGGAGTCAGACGAGATTTTAGGTGAAAGCAAATTGGAATTAGCGGAGATTTTAGGTGAAATCAGATTAGAGTCAGACGAGATTTTAGGTGAAAGCAAATTGGAATTAGTGGAGACTGTAATTGAAAGTAGATTAGAGTCATTGGAGATTGTAGGTGAAAGCAGATTGGAATCGGAGGAGATCTTAGGTGAGGAACGGCAAATAGCGGAGATTTTAGGTGAAATCAGATTAGAGTCAGACGAGATTTTAGGTGAAAATAGATTAGCGTCAGAGGAGATAGTAGGAGAAAGCATAGTAGAGTTGAAGGAGATTTTAGATGAACGCAGGATAGCTGTAGAAGAGACTATAGAATGTAGCGAAAAAGAAGTGAAGAAGATGAGAGAAAAGATAGGGATAGAAGTAGGTAAGATAAAGAAAGTACTAAGCACCCAAGAGATTAAGATGCAGACAATCATAGATAAATTAGATAGGCAAACTAGGGAAGAATTTAGTCCTGTGATAGAGGAAGTTAATATGAAATTATTAGTGGCAGAGAAGCGTGCGTTAAGTCATAGTCAGAAGAACATAATTAGTAAACAGGTTAAGAGGAGGAGAGAGATAGGTAAGAGGAGAAGCAATGGGCAACGGCTAAAGAGAAAATTAAATATTAGTAGTGGAGAAGTGAAGGGAAGACATGTAGGTAGATATTTTAGAAGTAAAATGAAAGAGAAGAGAATTAAGTTGTTAGTGGAAAAAGAAATCAGAATGAAAGAGAGAAAGAAAGCATATGATGTGCAGTGGCGTAATGAATTAGCCAGACTTGGGGAAATGATAGGAGGAAAGCCGAAGTATAATGTTACTGTTGATGAGTGTAGTCCGAAAGAGGTAGAAAGTAATGTTATAAGAAAAGAGGAAAATGGAACCCTAGAAAGAGATAGAATTGAAGATGAAGATGGTAAGAACGGTGAAATGCCAGAGAAAGTAGTGATGTAAATTTATATTACCGATAGTTACTCTTCCGTATGACTTAAATATTAAGTAATGAAGTTTAATATGACTTAAAAGAGGTAGATAAGAAACCTGCTGTGTGTAATTTTAATTCAGTCGTGAAGTTAGGATGGTAAGGGGCGCGTAGTGCCTACGCTTATTGATTTAGATTGACTAAAATTATTTAATTTTGAAGACAGAGGTTGTCGTGCTATTGAGCAATGCAGGTAAGTTGAATGTAGGTCCTTAAACTGCAGGTAAGTTGGATGAAGTAAGAATTAAATTTTAAAAGTAGGAAGGTTATTACATAGGTAAGTAATCGAAAGAAAGTAATAATTATTATGGCAACCATAATTAAGAATATAATGGTAATAAAGATTTAATTCAAAAGTGAGTGAAGATCAGATGATACAGTGGTAATAAAACGAATGAGTTGAAGAATTAGGTATTGATTTAATAAAGAAGTTTCATTTTGAGGACAGCGAGGTCATCAGTGGATATATTTTGAGAAATTTATAAGTGGTTTAGAATTGTTAATGGTAATGCGTTGTATGAATTAACCAACATCGGGTTGAAATGAGGAAGTAGTAACTAATTAGGACATCTGGTAACTTACTTGGTGACAGATATGTGTGTGTGTATGTGTGTATTTTCACGTAAATGGACGTGAGTTTGAAGAAGTAGGCCAACGAAGGTAATGCCGTTGAGCAAAGTGGTTTTAAGTTTTTGGTAAGATGCCAAATGAAGTAGGTTGGAGGAAGTTTTTGGAGGATGAAGTAGGTCAGCAAGGTATATTCCGTTGAGCAATGAGATTTTTTATGGTGTCTACGGGACTACGTGAAGTTAATGTTGGGAGTTTTTTTTAAGTATATATGGATGTATGCACACAAGGTAATAAGAGATTACAAAGGTAATATGGTCCAAGTTTGAGTTACAGTTACGCAGGTTTTAAAGATATTACAAGGCTTGTTATTGAGCTAAACCACTTTGTAGTAAAAAGTTACTGATGATTAATAACGAATTAATGATGTGGTAGATTGTTGTCCTACACACAGGTTAAAGTAAAGATAATAATTATAATTAAAAGGTTGACATAATATTTACTAATATTGAAAGGAATTTGTTATAATTCGACGTTTGAGGATTTAAAGATAATTTTTTTTTTTTAGTAGACAGGAAATTAAAGTTTTATTTATGTCATACGGAGTTAGTAAAGATAAGTTTAAAATTTTGAAGACAAGAATAAGTTAGTAATGTAAGGTGAAGATACCTAAAGGATAATAATGAAGTTTCAATTAAAGGCAGGTGTAATTTACGCATTTAATTTGATAGAGAAGAAAGTATCTGAACTGTGTTAGAACTCAGAACTTGCTTTATGAAGTGATTATGGGAGAATATTTGCGAATTAGGAGTGTCGGTGTTATTAACTATCAACTGGAACACTGTCATTATTTTAGGAAGACAATAGTTAGGAAAGCTAAGTGTGATGTTATTATTCCAAGGAATTAGTCGAAGCATGTAAGATTTTTTAGCTGAAATTTAGTGTGTTATTGGTCAGTAAGAGGTGACCTGTAACAGTAAGAAGATGTGGGATTATACCACGAATAGGGGAGGTTTTTTGTATGTGACGTGTGAAGTCACGATGAGTTTTGAGAGATTCTGGTATAGCAAGAGTGAGCTATAGTCCAGGCGGTCAGAACAAGTAGGAAGTGGTGTTTGGAGGACACGGTACTTAATTAAGAGTTTTGAGAGAAAACTAAGGGGGGTTTATAGGCATTCAGCAAAAAGTCAAATCATGAATAGACTAAGTTCAAAGTATAAGAGCATTAATATTTTGTGGAACGAAATATTTATTCCGAGGAGTTTGTCATGTGTTTTTGTGAAATAGTTTAGTGATATACGTAATTCAGGTATTGAGTAGTATTTTGTCCAAGTCTTAATCATTTTGTTATGGTAAGTAAGGAATGACGTTACGGTAAAGTTATATCTTGACGCTAAGTTAAATTTTATAAAGTGAACGAGAAGTCAGATTTTATGTTTATTGGTGATTTTGAAAATTCAAGTTATTGTTTTCGAGAAGTAGTAAAGAGGAATTATGGTTTTATGAGAAGTTAAGAAGTCGTGGAGACTTAGGAAGTATTAATTTGGAAGGAGGCGGCCGTGGCCTAAGAAAGAATTAAGCCACGAAGGCAGGTGAGTAGTAACTTGGATATTTAAATGAACTGTTTAATAACTGCTTTGAGGTATTTCGATGTCATTATGTATTTGGGGAAATATTTACATGTATGACATATGCACTGAAATAGGAATTGCCTTAGGTATCTTGCTAAGTTATTTTTTTCTTCAATTATTGAAATTTTACTGCATTTGAGTAATCCCTTTATAAAGACGAAAGGAATATTGTATTGTTTGCATCCTATTATCGTATGCTGTAATAGTTATTATGGGTTAATCAGCTGGTATTACAACAATGTACTTCTACGCCAGACTGATATACAAAAACTACGTACAAAAGAGATGAAGCCAAAATTGTATGTCATGCATACGATCACCGAAATATAAACGAGTGCAGCGTTGACATATATGTCAAAAATAAAAGTGAAGGGCATTTTATATGTATTTTTTTTACAGCATATAAAAAAAAATGAACATTATGAACATTTGGAAGAATGAGATGAATGAAAGTTAAAATATGATTTTTTTGTGAAGAATACATTTATGTATATTTTTTTTACAACATATATAAAGAAGAATGAACATTATGAACATTTGGAAGAATGAGAAATGATAGTACAAATATGTAAAGTGAAAAGAGTATGTTCTTGTATATTTTTATGTATTGTTGAAGGGTATTATTTGTATGTTGTCGTTATGGGGGTATTAATATTTAAATTTGTATTCATTTGTGTAGGATGTGTAGTGATATAAATAATGTTACATTTTATTTTAAATTATTTATATCAGGGGCGATTGTAACGATTCGATCCCATAGCTGTTATATTTAAAGGGTTATTCATTTATTATCATGTTATTATTATTATTATTAACTAGTACATCCATGAGATGATTTTTATATCAGATAATTGTAAGCGGTTTTGATTATTATATTCAATTAGATTTTTATTAACAATTACTTGTAAAGAGACGAAGTATTATATATTGCAACAAGACTGGCGATATGGACTAACCCTGTGCGTCACAAACTGAACGACGTAGTAATAATTACACCACGGCAAACTGCGTCATTTTCCTGAGATGTTAAGAAACCCACTATGGTGTAACCAACACGCCATTTTCTACGGTACGTACGCGTCTAAAGATTACAAATTGTGGTGCAATTAGCCCTCGTGAGAGAATGAACACTGAAGAAAGGGAAGCTTACTGGAGGGGGAGACCGTCGAAGACCACGTGACAACGAAGTCATTAGTACCTGCGACTCCGACAAAAGACGCATTGATCTACAGCTCTCAATGAAGTAAGGAAGTTGTAACCTTGCTTTCTGGGTCCTAATGGACTGAGCACCGAGAGTCGACACTGAACGATGTCTTGCCGACATCTATATCAATACATAATGGGTTATATCCCTGATCAAGAGTCTTTCTACAGATGGCAACGTACTTAATGAGGATATTTCATAGTAAATGAGATATCACATCATTTTTTTAAACATAAGCGACGTAACATCGAGATCATCGATCATTTCTTAAATATGACGAATCTTCGACTGGGTGAGCCAACAATTCAATAAAACTATCGTCTCTATTATAATTTAACTTCATTTAACTTTCAATTCATTTTAATATTCATTTTCTTTTAAATAATTAATTGCCGCATTGAGTAATTTTAAATTCAATTGTGTGACTATCACTATTCTGTTTTATTAATATTTTGTTTTTGCATTTAATAAATTCATTCTCTTCAACGTAATGCCTATTTCTTTCATTGTAGTTGGTACTTTAGGGCAATCATACTCCTTGATTAAATACGGATTGGTTAGATGACTTTGTCTCACTACGGCCCGGGTAAGTGGTTCTCGACTCTACTGCTGATAGCCGAGGTTAAATCAATAAATTTCGATTCACTATCTTAAATAGGAATCTGGCGCTCAACAACTTATTATATTACACTATCACAGGTAAGGTCACACCACAGTGTATATTATTTATTCATATCATGTTTGTTTTATTGAACCACAATAGTCATCACCACGTTCAACGACTTATTAAAAATGTTACAGGAGTAAGGAATTCAACATCGGATACTGTGTACATCTTGTAATATAGGAAGTGTAACAGTTTCTTTTGCAGTCTTTCTATGTGATTTATGTGACTCATACATTGGAGATCAGACTACTGCATGAAACTCCAGTTTACTTCTCACATATGCATTGAAGAGCGTAATGACAGTCTTTGTATTGTCAACTCCTTGGAATTTCCAAAAATAAAGCCCAGAGTTATTAGTGCGTCATTCACTACCTTATCAATATGATATCTGAAACTCAAATCATGATCCTTGACCGTATTTAGTCTGGTTAGAAGATTTCCATCCATTCTGTAGCTCGATACCAAACATAGTCTTTTCCATCTGAAGATGATGAAATTACTTTTTTTTATATTAAACAATAAGTCTAGACTCCATTTGTGAATGTTATCAATTTTTAAAACTCTATTTCATAAATAAGATGCCACTTATTCTAACATTTTATTCGAGAATCCTAAGGCTGATAATTTCCGTAATAATATACCATGATTAAATTGTCGAAGGCTTTTGAATAATCAGTGTAGATGGCATCAACTTGATATCAAGAATCTAATGCATTCGAGACAAACTGTACAAAGTTACACAGGTTTGTAGAGTTGTAGATCGGTTTGGAACGAAGCCATGTTGAAAATTACTTATATATGGCTTTACAGGATTGAGAATTGTATAATAGATAATTTGTTCGAAAACCTTGGCAGGCACAGAGATGATCGTCATTCGTCTGTAATTCTCAGTTTGAGAGGAGTCACCGGATTTGAAAATGGGACATGCTCTGGATAATTTCCACATTGCTGGAAATGTGCTATGTCTCAGAATGAGATCGAACAAGAGAAACAGTGGATATTTTAAGACATTACTACAGTCCTTTATAATATATTGAGGTATATTATCCGGACCACTGAACATTTTATGCTTCAATTTCTTGATGGCAGTTTCAACTTCTTTTATGGTTATGGCTTTTATGAATACTGAATGAGGGGTGATAGTTGGGCTCATTGTTATATGTTCATTGAATGCATAAGATGCGGCTTCGGTGGCGTAGTCGGTAGAATGCTGAACAACTATGCCCAAGATAGCGGGTTCAAACCCGGCCGAAGTCGTCGGATTTTTTAAGAGCGTTAACTTCTTTCAGTATGCCTTCCTTCAGAGAGGAAGTAAAGCCGGCGGTCCCATGTCATAGACTTATGGCATGAAAAAGATCCTTCCACAGACTAAACTTGTGTGAAGCTAAATTTCTAGGTTAGATTTCGTTGGAACGCTCTATCAAAGTTCCAACGTTTACCACTAGGTATCCGTGACATCTTGTAGCGAAACTTGGAACTACTTGAAATTAAACGCAACTTGTAGCTCACCCTATGGGGGTCCGCTGGAAGCAGCTACAGCCTCTGGCGAGCCGAACATGTCCTCGGACACTCCCGGCACTAAAAGCCATACGATAAATAAATAAATAAATAAATAAATAAATAAATAAATGAACTGCCTAATATGTTGTTTTGCCTTCATATACTGCTTTAAAAGAAATCTGCAAATCCATCTGGAATGTTTTGACCCAGTTACAACTGTTGACAATTCGCCCACTATAAGTGATTTTACGTTTTCATGTCCTCCAACAATCTTCATTCAGTAGACATTTAAATTACTAGCTTCAGATCGAGTTTAGAAGCTAGCGAGCGCGCTTCCGCCAGCATCTAACTGTCGCGTCGTGTCGATCTACGACTTCAGAGAAGAGTTATATGTGTTTGGAGTTTCGCTGTTCACCTCGACCTTTCTGAATTGCGTCAGAGACCTGCCATACGTGCGCCTTTTAAGCTTACGCTGGGTAAACCGTTAAAGATACCGGTAATAATAATAATAATAATAATAATAACAATAATAATAATAATAATAATATCGTGTGGCTTCGGGTGCCGGGTGCAAGCTTTGTTAATTGCCGCCCAGAGGGCAACTTGCATGTCGAATTTTATCGCGCTGTGATAGTCAAGGAGGTAAGATATCTACGCTCCTTGACACTATAGCGCTTTCTAGTAGAGAAATGAGGAACTTTGTGTTGGCGGAAAATCCCGAAATTAATTTTGCCATTATGAACACTGCCTACTGAATTCAAATGGGTTCTTTAACATGCCCACATCGTATGACATGCGTATCGTAATTTTTGCCGCCCTTCAAAAATCACTTACCCTGGCCAGGAGTGAACCTGCAAGCTTGGTGTTGGTAGTCCGACACGATAACCACTCACCCACCGTGGTAAGCTAAGATACCAGTTGCTAGTATATACATATATATTTTATAAATCATCGTTTCGTCTGGGTTCGATTCCAGGCTGTGCGAAGAAATTTTAATTCTGGTCTGAGGGCTGGAAGGGGCTAAACTCAGCCTCCCGTTCCAACTTGGGAGAGGGAGGAATCGAACCCGGTCTCAGGGGGACAGCAGATGTATGTACTCTTTATTGTCAGACAAAATCCACGTGAGAGAATAGGAATACATTTCCACTATTGGGGAATGGGTTTGTGTCAGCCTTAGGATTGCTAGACGTTCCCTTTTACCCGGAACAAATCAGTGCTTAGCCTCTTTTCATTTATGAAAAAAAAAAAACAAGATGTTCAGTAAAGAACATATAGCCTACTTTCTCCTAAATGCATGGGTATTGTTAAAACTCTTTGTCCTTTTCAAGGAGTATGATTGAATGTTGGTTGTCGTAGCTTGTTGAAATACAACGTGCTATAGGGATATTAAACATGAATATGAGGTGCATTTGCTAGTGCTACCTCTGTACCAAATTTCGTTCAATTCGGTTTCACCGTGTTTGAATTGATAGGGGGAATCGATTTGCACACATACTTGGCCACTATCTGCAAACTATTGGGCTGATGTTCTTGCAGTTTGGTCTGAATATGTTTCCCACATAAAGATATGGTGTTGCAAAATTTGGTAGAGACTAGATTATTAGGTTGTTCGTAATTACATTTTAGCTTTTAACATTTGGGTGGCCGCGATTACGTTTCCGTCAAGATGGCGGTGATATAAAACATGACACTGAGGTGGCCTTTTCTAGTGCTACCTCTGTACCAAATATCATTCCATTCGGTTTCACCGTGTTCGAATTGATAAGGGGAATCGATTTTCACTCAAAGATGGCCGCCATCCGCAAAATATTAGGCTGATGACCTATTAGTTTGGTCAAAGGATGCTCCCTCCATAAAGGTATGTTGTTGCTAAATTTGCTAGAGATCGGATGATTAGGCTAATCGTAATTTGATTTAAGCTTTGAAAATATGTGTGGCCGCCATTACGTCTCCGTCAAGATGGCGGCGATATAAAACATGACACTGAGATGCCCTTTGCTAGTGCTACCTCTGTACCAAATTTCGTTCATTCGGTTCCACCGTGTTCGAATTAATAGGGGGAATCAATTTTGACATAAAGATGGCCGCCATCCGCAAACTATTAGACTAATGGCCTATTAGATTGGTAAAAAGATGCTCCCTCCATAAAGGTATGTTGTTGCAAAGTTTGGTAGAGATCGGATGGTTATGTTAGTCGTAATTTGATTTAAGCTTAAAACATTTGTGTGACCACCATTACGTTTCTGTCAATATGGCGGCGATATGAATCATGATACTGAGATGCCCTTTGATAGTGCTATCTCTGTACCAAATTTCGTTCCATTCGGTTTCACCGTGTTTGAATTAATAGGGGGAATCGATTTTGACACAAAGATGGCCGCCATCCGCAAACTATTAGGCTAATAACCTATTAGATTGGTCAAAGGATGCTCCCTCCATAAAGGAATGTTGTTGCAAAGTTTGGTAGAGATTGGATGGTTATGTTAGTCGTAATTTAACTTAAGCTTTGAACATTTGTGTGGCCGCCATTACGTTTCATTCAAGATGGCGGCAATATAAAACATGACACTGAGGTGCCCTTTGCTAGTGCTACCTCTGTACCAAATTTCATTCATTCGGTTCCACCGTGTTCGAATTAATAGGGGGAATCAATTTTGACATAAAGATGGCCACCATCCGCAAACTATTAGGCTAATAACCTATTAGATTGGTCAAAGGATGCTCCCTCCATAATGAAATGTTGTTGCAATGTTTGGTAGAGATCGGATGGTTATGTTAGTCGTAATTTAACTTAAGCTTTGAACATTTGTGGGGCCGCCATTACGTTTCTGTCAATATGGCGGCGATATAAAACATGGCACTGAGGTGCCTTTTGTTAGTACTACCTCTGTACCAAATTTCGTTCCATTCGGTTGCACCGTGTTCGAATTAATAGGGGGAATCGATTTTCACACAAAGATGGCCGCCATCCGCAAACTATTAGGCTAATGACCTAGTCATTTAGTCAAAGGATGCTTCCTCTACAAAGGTATGTCGTTGTAAAATTTGGTAGAGATCGGATGATTAGGTTAGTCGTAATTTGATTTAAGCTTTGAACATTTGTGTGGCCGCCATTACGTTTCCGTCAAGATGGCGGCGATATAAAACATGGCACTGAGGTGCCTTTTGTTAGTACTACCTCTGTACCAAATTTCGTTCCATTCGGTTGCACCGTGTTCGAATTAATAGGGGGAATCGATTTTCACACAAAGATGGCCGCCATCCGCAAACTATTACACTGATGGCCTATTGGTTTGGTCAAAGGATGCTCCCCCCATAAAGGTATGTTGTTGCAAAATTTGGTCGAGATCGGATGATTAGGTTAGTCGTAATTTGATTTAAGCTTTGAACATTTGTGTGGCCGCCATTACGTTTCCGTCAAGATGGCGGCGATATAAAACATGACACTGAGGTGCCTTTTGTTAGTACTACCTCTGTACCAAATTTCGTTCCATTCGGTTGCACCGTGTTCGAATTAATAGGGGGAATCAATTTTGACATAAAGATGGCCGCCATCCGCAAACTATTAGACTAATAACCTATTGGATTGGTCAAAGGATGCTCTCTCCATAAAGGAATGTTGTTGCAAAGTTTGGTAGAGATCGGATGATTAGGTTAGTCGTAATTTGATTTAAGCTTTGAACATTTGTGTGGCCGCCATTACGTTTCCGTCAAGATGGCGGCGATATAAAACATGACACTGAGGTGCCTTTTGTTAGTACTACCTCTGTACCAAATTTCGTTCCATTCGGTTGCACCGTGTTCGAATTAATAGGGGGAACCGATTTTCACACAAAGATGGCCGCCATCCGCAAACTATTACGCTGATGGCCTATTGGTTTGGTCAAAGGATGCTCCCCCCATAAAGGTATGTTGTTGCAAAAGTTGGTCGAGATCGGATGATTAGGTTAGTCGTAATTTGAATTAAGCTTTGAACATTTGTGTGGCCACCATTACGTTTCCGTCAAGATGGCGGCGATATAAAACATGACACTGAGGTGTCCTTTGCTAGTGCTACCTTTGTACCAAATTTCGTTCAATTCGCATTCACCGTGTTCGAATTGATAGGGGGGGACAGACATTCAGAGTACACACACTCACACACACACAGACACACACACACACACACAGACTCACACACACACATACACACAGACTCACACACACACATACACACAGACAGACACACTTTTTTCGCCCTGTGTTGATCTCATAAGTCTACTTTCATTTTTTGCAAAAATCGAAAGTAGGCTAATAGGCTAATGAGATCACTTTTAGTCCGTGTGTCTCTGTGTGTGTGATGGTGTGTATCCCCCCCTAATAACTTCGAAACGGCTGGAGCGAATTCAATGAAACTCGATAAGTTCGTAGCACTATTCCGGACGACCCCGACTGTGCCCTTCAAATTTTGTTACGTCCCACCAATCCAACATCGCGGCTGTGCGAAATATTTCACCAGCATTCAATATCTCCGAAACGATTACCGATATCACCCTCGAATATTGAACGGTGATAAAGGGAACTACTAGAAGTTCACCTATGCGACTTTTGAAAACCTGGTAACTACAAACCAACATGGCGGCCAAGCAAAGTTGCAACTTTTACATAGAAGTTTCTCGCGATTTAACCAACCAAACGCAATAAAACTTGGTACAGTATATATTTATATACATTGTAATGCACCGACATCTAACTTCATTCAATTGTTTACATAACCTCAAGGTGGCGGCTGTGCGAAATATTTCACCGTCATTCTACATCTCTGAAACTATTAGCGGTATCAACTTGAAATACTGTACGGAGATAAAGGGCTCTTCTGGAAGTTCATTTATAAGACTTTCAAAAACCGGTTAACTTCAAAACGAATATGGCGGCCAAGCGAATTTGAAAATTTCAAATAGACCTTTCTCGCGATTTTATGATCCGAATGTAATGAAACTTGGTACCGGAAATGTTTATACACATTGTAATGCACTGGTATCTAATTTAGTTCAATTGTTTATATAACCTCAAGATGGCGGCTGTGCGAATTTTAAAATTAAGTTTTTATTCCTTGTGTCGTAATCATGCGATCGAAGTGAAAGTTTGAATAATGAACCTACGCAATAATTTTCCTTTAATGGCACATGACTCCATGGCCTATACATATAACAATCCAATATGGCGACCATCCGAAATATTTAGATGGGTCTCAATATCTAGACTACGAATCTATTACAGCAATCAAACTGAAATTTTGTATGTTGATTGAGGCAATGAAATAAGTAGGATATATGAAAATAGGCTGTACAGTTCTTCACGGAACTACTTGTTTCGTTCCCCGTTCCCTTTTAATCTTTAACGGAACGCCAAATAATCCTTTTTATTATTATTATTATTATTATTATTATTATACTAGTCTATATATTCAATTTCGCACTAATTTACTAACGCCCCGCTTGAGCAATCCATGCTTGACGTGATTGGCGATTGTTGTTAGTGACGTCAAAAAGCATCGGCACCGGCACGCCGGCCGCGTTGCTTCACTTTACTGACTGGTAGGGTACAGGTGCTAGTTTGAAAGAGAAAATGATTTCTATGTCTGTGTCAGATAGATGTTATAGATTTATTAGGGGCAACAACGTTAAGAAATATCTTAGTCTTTGTGAAGTACATACTCAGCATTTTCCCCTCCAATGTTTTTAACGGAGAGAGTTTCTTCGTCATTAATATCAATTGGAGAGATGATAGAAACAGAAGCTCCATTAGTTTGATAAAACAAGAATTGTTCACATATTTCAATTATGATGAAAATTTTTAAAGAATGTTTGCAAAGTATTTTGTAAGTTGCTGGTGTCATAGGCAGGGGCGGTTCGAGTGGGGGGGTTGGGGGGGTGTCTCACCCCCCTCAGGTATTACCTCAGTCGGCAAATACGACATCAGTCGGCAATCGGCAAATCCTGAAGAAGTCGTAACATTTCCCAAAACAGGATTTAAAATAGCAAAACGGGGCATGGCCAAATACGATTTGGTCCGATTTCTTAAAAAAAATATTTATTAACTGACAGTCGGCAATTTTACCGAGAGTCAACACAATCGGACGCAGAAATAATTCCGTGCAGCCAGGCAATAGCCCAGTGCGGCAGGAGGAAGAGTCGGCAAAGTAACTATTTTAAAAGTTTCACTTCCAGTCCTCTGTGCACCGGCTGCCACTTGCCATTTCGTTTCTGTGTATGGAAACTGAAGAAAGGATGACAGATGAGCAATATGGGACTAAGGACAAGGGATGGACTCATCGGCACGTTCCTGGGTGGGAGTAATATCCCGCGTTAATTATGCAGAGTGACTCAGCTTCACAGCGAAGTGAGCCCAGCATCTGTGCCACGTGGCTAGACAAAAGGTGTTGGTGAGCGCATTGATATCTTCAGGTCAAGCCAACTCATTGTGATGTTGTCGGAGGAATGTTATGACCTGCTACCGCTTGTCTCTGCGCGTCCTCACATATCCGCGCTATTGTGACAAAATTGACAGGTTTATGGTTCCTAGGTTCCTCAAGGGGTGGTGTGCTCACTATGATCAGTGCAGTGGTCACTGAGAATGAGCGAAAGCAGTCGTTCCTGAACCAGCAACTTTTACAGTGATAACTAGGTGCAAATGCAGTGGCAGTGGGGACGTGAGGTTTCGCCGGCACGGAACATTTTCACGGAGCATCGCGTACCCATGAAACGTACGTAATAATACAATAAATACATGCATATTTTCAGCCATGTTTATGTTTAATGGTGTTATCAATAAAAAATGCCCGATAAATCCATAAAAGTCTACCTTTGTGGGGGGGGGGGGGAGTTGTTCTCTCGTAAACCATATTTTTTTTATTTAAATAAAACCTACAGAGTGTTTTAAAACCCAGTGACAAGAAAACCGGGGCGGGGTGGGGGAGACAAGTCTAAGTAACTTTGTCGATGGAACGAATATCCGGAAAAGCTCCCCTGCGACGTCTTCAAAGGATTGAACGTAATGCCCATCGGGTAGCTAAGGTACAATTAAAATCAAAATCTACCGTTGAGCCATCGTCTACCGTTGAGCCATCGTCCATCGTTGAGCCATCGTCCACCGTTCCGCCATTTACCACCGTTGAGCCATCGCCCTTTGTTAGCCATCATCTACCGTTGAGCCATTGACCACCGTTGCTCATCGCGAACCGTTGAACCATCACTATCTCCCAACACATCTGACGTTTGCAAGTTACGAGCAGCTGGAACTTCATCGGTTGTAGTGGTGACGAACCTACACCGCGTAGTAGCGAATTTTCGTGGATTGATTTTTCTGGCCAAGTTAGTGAGTTTATAACGCATTTCAAAAGAGTTGAAGGTATTTTGAAAACAATAAAAGAAGACGCTATTCCGAACACAAAAAATTTTATGGTAGAAATGATAAGACTGCTTATCCAGAATCCACGATGAAAGCGGTCAGTTGCTTCAACGAGCAAGAGAGTAGGAAAATAACATGCGTGCAGACGCAGTACTCATTCAAGCGGGCGATTTACCTGTTAATCGCGATCCTGCAAAACGGAGAAGAATTATCACGGCAAACGAACGACTGTACCTGACTTCACTCGGGGACTTCGAGCCAAAACTTAGTGTATTTCCAGCAAATCCAGACATACCAGAAAATAAGCAGCATCGATTTAATCCGGCCTGGTATACGGACTTTCCCATGTTGAAGTACAGCATTGAAAAAGACGCGGTGTTTTGTTTTGCCTGTGGCTTATTTCCAAACGGACGAGGAAGGGCGTCCGCAAGTGAAGAATGGTCGTACGCTGGAGTACGTCAGTGGCACAAATTGAAAAGTCGCGGAAAGATGATAAAGGGCAAATTACAAGAACACTTCACTTCAGAAGCTCATCAAGCAGCTATGAGAGATTTGTGCCACTTTGTCAATGCAAAAGGCCACGTAGACGTTTACCTTGATAAACATTTACGGACGATCAGAATTGAGGAAGAACAAGAAAAGGAGTTCCACAAAAAAGTTATCCAGATACTTATTGACACAGCAAGAACCTTTTGTCGGCAAGGTTTGGCTTTCCGAGGTCACGAGGATGGAATCACTCAAGATAATGGAAACTTCACGCGAATTGTGAAGTTACTTTCACGGCATAGTCCGGTGATGAATAGGTGGTTGGAAGAAGTGAATACGCGAAAGCACAACGTTAGCCTACTTATATGAGCAAGGACTCTCAAAATGAATTCATCCGTCTACTTGGAGGGAAAACTCGTGAAATAATTGAATAATGTTATTGGTTTTACGTCCCTTTTAACTACACTGGCTTTTAGAGACGCCGGGGTGCCGGAATTTTGCCCCGAAGGGATCTTTAACGTGCCAGTAAATCTACTGACACGGCTCCCTCGCATTTGCGCACCCTCAAATGCCAGCTGACTGCGCCAGGTTTCGAACCTGCAACCTTGGGCTCAGCAAGCGTGAAATAATTGCAGAAGAGATCAAGAACACCGGTATGTTCTCCGTTATAGCGGATACTACTCCCGATATGTCACATAAAGACCTCTTCGCGTTGAATATCCAATACGTCGTCGAAAAAGATGAGCTCGTTCCTGTGGAGCAGCTTTTAAAAATAGACGCTGTTTTAACAAAGATGAATGGAGAGGAGTTGGCTGAAAATTTTTTTTTTTTTTAATTTTAAATTCAGAAGAACTTTTAGTTCCACTCGATGAACTAGCGTTTCAATCGTACGACTTTGCTAGTAACATGTCTGGCATATACAATGGCAATCTGAAAAAGCTATCAGAGAAGTGCAAAATATATATTCCGTACGTTCCATGCCAAACTCACAGGTTAAACATTTTCGTAGAGCCAGCTTGTAATGCTAGCGCACTTATCAGAGAGATTTTTGACACTCTTGAAGCATTGTAGGTTTTTTTACGGGTAGCACGAAACGACATTTAAGCTTGCAGAAAGAGCTGGAAAAAATTGAACATTCACTTCAACAAAAGAATTTATCAAAAACAAGGTGGACTGCGCGCGCCGAATCGATGAGAGCTGTTTCTACGTCTTATGAAGAGATAGTCACAGCTGGGTAGTTTATAGGCTGAGGAATAACCCACCCACCAAGGGAAGATGATTAAGAGAAGGAAGTAGATTTTGGATTTGAGAAAAAGGATAGAAAAATAGGAGGAGAGTCCCACAAAAGTTATGAATTTGACTTTCAATACATTTAGAAGCGGTTGCCACCGCAAATCCGTGCTCGGATACCTAAAGTGGATACGAGCTTGGTCGAAGCTAACGGGAACCGCAGCTAAGACTTGGGCAGTTTGCCAGAGAGAGGCTGTAGTGTATTTCCTCCCAAGCACGAATAAAAGTACTATAGGGAAGGGTGATGGTCTGGCAAGACAAGTAGTAAAAGCTTTATTGAGTATGAACGAGGGCATAAACCTAGGAAGAGCTAGGAAAGCCAGGATCCTGCCTAACTGTAGTATCAGAGAAATGATGAATCCAAAAACAAATATTTAATTTATTTGACAATTTAAAGAAGTTAATATTTTTGACAATTAAATATTTTGCAATCTTGTTAACAATTTGGGGTCGCAGACCTCCAACAACATTCAGAAATTGCTCCAGGCAAATAACAATTCTTAAAGTTTTAAACCTAGTACTAAAACCTTGATAAGATTTTAAAAAGGCAATGAAATTATTAAAGTTTAAACATTAAATTGAGTACAAGGAGTGTACTATAAGAAATTTCTGAAAGAACATTCTAGAGAGAATAACAAATTCGAAAATAACAACAAGGAAAACATAAAGCATAAAATAGAAGTTACTACAACTTCTTATATTTAAACAGAATTACTTTATGAGGATTATACAAAAGAGGGCAGGTCACTTACTGTGAAACCTGAAGAGGTAATCAAAAAGAAGGTTCTAGACTTCCTATGTTTAATTAGAAATCACGAGCCAAATGGGGCAGTTTACATTTCGTGAGACCTAAAAATAACTCACTCAAGAGTTGAAAGAATTGTTTTCCCTAATTTAAAGGGAGAAACAATGTAAGTTTGAAACGTGTGCTGGACACGCAATTATACAGAGATTAATTAATTACACATGAGAAAAAATGGGAGGGCACATCTATAGATTGACACCTCGTTGAAACAGACCTAAAGTTAAAAATTTATTACGGATTGTTAGTAAGAGGTTTAGGAAAGAGAGATGGGGATTGAGGAAAAATGTTCATGGCCTTGTTTGAATATAAACGGACGATCGCGACGCGGTAGAAAAGTTGAGCAAGCACTGGTTTTCACTATAGTTCGTTGAAATATATGAGAAGTTCACTGTATAAACACGAGAGTTTATGACAAAAAAAAGTTATTGCAATGATGAAAATATCTGGTTTCACTAGGTAGGCGAGAGTCTATTTCTTGAGAAAGTTGTAAATTACAATTAAATGTGCCATAGAAAATTCCAGCGGTGGACGAAAATTCACTATTGTAGTAATTTAGAAGTGAGATTCTTCAATTTTAAATAGCATTCTCACAGGTAAGTGAGAAATACATGACGGCAGGACTTGCAGATAAAGTACAAGATCTGGAAGGTTCCAGAACGATCTTAGCAGAAAAATGGGGCTAATGAAAATCCAACAGAGGAACTAGCTTGGTGAATTATAGACAGCGGGTATTTAGATAATATCCCACGTGGTGAGAAGATTTCTCATTTAGTTAGCGTAGGAAAAGCTACTTTCTATTGAGTTTGGCTTAGACAGACAAAAGCTCAACATAGCAAATCCCTCGAAGAATGATTTTGCCCCAAATAATTAATCTCACGCTGTCTATAAAATATCGTTAAAAGCATGTAATCTTTAAAATCATGAAGATGAGGTTAAAACTTAAAGCTGTACTTATCTTGGTTAAATGTTGATAGGGAAGATCCCCTTGACGGATGCCTAGAGTTCCAACATGGCGTGGAGTGAAGAAAGTGTCTCTTGGTTTGAGGAGACTGGCTTGAGTTGAGCCCTGACTGATCGAATCAACTGCCGACTTAGTAGTGAGAGCTGCTCAACGGAGCACGGAGGGTACAAGGAAGGGGAAAAGAGTGGGGGGTAGGAGACAAAAGGAGAACATATAAGTATTGCCAATAATGTAACAAAAAATGATCTCTTGCTGAGCTGGTCTTCAAAGAGTTGATAACAGTTGATACTAGCGCAGCATGGTGAGTAAAGAAGTGGACGTAGTCCTCTTGCTCAAGGAGAAAATAGCTGGCGATGATAACAGGATCTGGTGGCCAAATGGATAAGGAATTCCTCTTGCGCGTGGAAGAGTTGAAGAGCTTCAGAAATTCGCTGTTATATGACGCTAGGTGGGTCATAGAATATATATCTGGAACAAACTCATACAAAATATAAGCGACCTGAACCCCTAAGAGAGAACAGAAGATCACTGTTGGTGTCTGACAAAGAGGAAGGAAAGAACATGCAAAAACATTGAAAATTATAATCTCTCGTACCGTGTATTCCAAGAATGCACCATACTGGGAGGGGAAAACACCAACAGCGAACAAGAAAAACAAGTAAACATTTAAAGGTAATAAGCAATTGCGGAGAAGTAGTCTTGTGATCTGACCATTAGTGGTCAAAGCTCTGACTACCCTGACTTTCCCATCTCTTCCAGGGTAACACTCGGTCACTCTACCCGAGATCCAGACTAGGGGGGGGTGAAACATCCCTAACTAAGACCAAGTCCCCCACTTTAATGTCGGGACTGGAAAGAAACCACTTCTGCCTCCTTTGCAAGGAAGTTAAATATTCCAAGTTCCACCTCTTCCAAAAAGAATTGCGGAGGACTTCAAGTTTACACCAAACAATAGGTAGATTAAAATCCCTGTAAGAATTGGGAAGAGGAGGAGGGGCAGAGAGAGAAGTGCGTGTAAGACAGTGACCAGGTGTGAGTGGAAGGAGGTCATCAATGTCATTAGAAAGCGGAGTTAAATAACGAGACTTAACGACATCTTCCATCACAAAATAACTAGAAGCTGAGGGAAATAAAGCACTAGTAAAGATTGCGATACAATGCAAAAGGTGAATTAACAAGTTTAAACAAAGCGTATAGAAACAAGTACATCTATTCAGGACAAGAATATACCAAATAAACAAAGAAACTATGCGAGTAGAAAGCAAGAACGCCATAGGTAACAAACGAGTAGCCATAAACAATGACCTCAAGTTATAATGAGTATCAAAGGGGTTCCTCAGAAAAATGCTTGAGTCAGCGAGAAACGTGACATGACAAGTATGAATACAAAAACACATCGAATGTGACGACGAGAAAAAACAAGTTTGTTCATCAATGAACATTAAGATCGCAAAATATGTAAGCAAAGTGAAATACATGAGCGCGTGAGAAATACGCAACGAAGTTTTGAAACAAGGATCGAAGCAGTTATAGAATACGAGCATGAGTAAGTGGAATACAAAAGCAAGTGCGGCCTTGACCCACATAGTACAACGAGATAAGACATATAAATAGCTGAAAGAGTCCTTAACTGGAACAAGTTTATTTTGGGAAGTAGGTGAACGGCTTCTGTACTTGCAGGAGCGGCTCACTAGACAATGCTTGGCAATCAGCCAAAGTTGAGATAAGAGAAACTTGCTTTGAACTGTGTCAAGCGTACAGGAAATAAACAGTGACTTGACCTTCCTCAGGCTTGTATACAAACAAGTCTGACAAACAAGCAGTTCAAAGTACACAAACAACATTTGTTGAATCAGCTGTAACTTAAAGCAGATATTCAGGTTGACCGGCATGCAGTCAATCGTAACTTGGACGTGAAAAAGCAATTTAAAGCTATATGAAATAAAGTAAGAAATCAATTTCGCATAATTTTGAGGATCACGAAATCGGACAATTTTCAACAAAAAGAAGCTTAATTCTTCCGAGCAAAGAAGACAAGCTGGGACATTGAGAAGAAGTTTATGCATAAGAATAGTTATTCTTGATGTTATAGAATTCAGATTTTCAAACGGTTTCATGAGCGACTTCCACTTGTGAGGAAGGAGGGAGGAGCCGGCCGTGGCCATCCTTCTACATAGCGAAAGAAGTGAAACATAGCGTACAGCAAAGTGATGGAGACTGATAGCCATGGTTTTACACAAGGGGAAAATAGTTTTCGAGAAAGAGTTTAAGCAATTACCTGCTATAAAAAATGACATGAGAAGGTAAACGAAATAACACAAAGCAAGGCGAACTTGAATTGCCATTTTGTGCGGGAAGAAGGAAAAACCATTTAAACAACTTACAGAGGTAGCGTAGTTGTTCACGATAAGACATCGTTTCGGCAAGTGTTTTTCAAAAATATTGAGATCTGAAACATGAGCGTTCTCTTTTTCAGAAATGGGATTTATGTCAGCTGTAACGAAATGACATTGCGCTTTGGTTTGAAGACTGGGTTGTTGGATTTCACCAGTAATAACCCAACCAAAATCGGTGTCTCTAGCGACCACGGTTGAAGATAACTGCGTGTTTGTTTGCGAATGCAATTCCAAAAAACATTGGCACTGAAAAGTACATCAATGGGACCTTGAGCATTAAACTGAGGATCAGCTAACCTTAAGTGCGAAGGAATCTTTAATCCGGAGGTATTAATAGAGTGACTTGGAGTGTCCTTGCCAATACTGGTAAGAATGAGACAGTTTAAATTAAGATTGGTGTTTCTTTGGCAAACGTCTCTGATTTTCAATTTTGAAGACTGCAAAACTTGAGTTTTCAAATTGTCAATGCCGGTCACATTGATAGAAGTAGGCGATGACGAAAGACCTAGTTTTTTAATCAACGATTGCGAAACAAAGTTATGAGTTGAAGCGGAATCTAGAAGATCACGGGTTCTAAACCAATTTCCAAATTTATCTTGGATTTCGAATTGTACAGTGGTCAAAAGGGTTTGCGCACTATGAAAAGTTTCGGCGTTAGAAATGCAGGAAGAAGCATTAGTTTGTTCGGAGCTGCTCTGCATGAAGCTTGAAGAGGCAGGTACTGATGATCTCGATTTATCGTGAACGTGCAATAAAGAATGATGTGGTTTTTTACAATGGAAACAGAGATTTGATGACGTACAGTTCGAAGAAGAATGCTTAGGTGACAAGCAATTGAAACAATGTTTGCTATTTAAGACAAACTTCCTTCGATCTTCGACAGACAATTCTTTAAAGGATTTGCACAAATACAATGTGTGAAGCTTTTTACAGAGCGTGCATTTTAAAGATTTATTAAGCGGCCTGATATCTTCTCTTGCATGATTGAAAGAAGAACGGGTTTGCTTGTTCTCGACAGATGGGGGCTGATGTCCCTTTGAAGAAGCAAGGTTTTTCTCAAAAATGTGAGACTGATGATTCGTTTCGACCTTTTCGCACTGAAATGCGAGTGCTGTAAGAACTTGGCATCGGCTGTTAAGAAACGAGATTAAGTGTTCGAAGGAAAATTCTTCCTTGCGAGCGAGTTCAATTTCCCAAGCCTTTAAAGTTGAAAAATCGAATCTTGATGTAGCCAGATGAATGAGTATGGTGTCCCATGTTTGGACAGGTTGCTTGACTTGGTATAATGCTCTGACATTCAACTGTATAGAGTCCAACAGGTTTCTTAAAGAGGTGACGTCATTAGGTTTGACGGCTGGTAGGTTGAAGAGACAACGTATGTGGCGAGCTACACTCAAGCGTAAATTGCCATATCTCTCTTTAAGGAGATTAAAGGCGATGTGGTAGTTGTCTGCGCTTAAAGGCAGTGACTCCACCAAGGCTAAGGCCTCACATTCCAAAGAAGTGCGGAGGAAGTAGAACTTATGTATGTCAGGGATCTCGATATTTTCATGAATTAGGGAGCAGTAAAGTTCATAAAAAGAATACCATTCACCTTCCTTGCCTGAGAAGTGCGGTAGGCTTATCTTAGGAAGTAACGGTTTCGGTTTGTTCTTGTGAACTGAAGCGGGTGCGAACTGGGCCGGATTGATGACCTTAGTGTCCGGTTCTGAGATATTGCGAATCAATTGGTGGGCCTTGGCAATCCCTTCAATGTACAAGGGTTCGACCTCGTCCCGATCCGATTGAAGTTCTGGGCAAGCGGATTCAATCTCGGTTTGAATTTGATCATAATAATCATAAGACCGTTCGTACAACTTAAGGCGATGTGTTAAGATATCTAAATCACACTCGGCGGGATTTAACTTGTTGATAAAATTTCTGAATCTAGTGAGTTGCCCTTTATAGGAAGAACGTCTAGCAATGAGAGTTTCATCTTTTTCAGTAGGAGCCATGATAAAGAGAATAAATTGAAATACAACTCACGAAACTGTAGAACCTTGGAGATGCTGTCAAGTTTGCAGCAGCAAATGGGTATAAAGAACAGGACACCCCAAAGGAGACAGGAGCGGCCTCTTTCCCGTTCACAGGCTTTGCATGATGTAGTTATAACTGAAAAATCCAAAGCAGATATTAATAATTTGCAAAGTATTGTCAAATGACACTTGACAAACAATAGAAATAAAAAATGGACTCTCCCGGGTTTCTGGTACCAATTTTTGGGTAGTTTATAGGCTGAGGAATAACCCACCCACCAAGGGAAGATGATTAAGAGAAGGAAGTAGATTTTGGATTTGAGAAAAAGGATAGAAAAATAGGAGGAGAGTCCCACAAAAGTTATGAATTTGACTTTCAATACATTTAGAAGCGGTTGCCACCGCAAATCCGTGCTCGGATACCTAAAGTGAATACGAGCTTGGTCGAAGCTAACGGGAACCGCAGCTAAGACTTGGGCAGTTTGCCAGAGAGAGGCTGTAGTGTATTTCCTCCCAAGCACGAATAAAAGTACTATAGGGAAGGGTGATGGTCTGGCAAGACAAGTAGTAAAAGCTTTATTGAGTATGAACGAGGGCATAAACCTAGGAAGAGCTAGGAAAGCCAGGATCCTGCCTAACTGTAGTATCAGAGAAATGATGAATCCAAAAACAAATATTTAATTTATTTAACAATTTAAAGAAGTTAATATTTTTGACAATTAAATATTTTGCAATCTTGTTAACAATTTGGGGTCGCAGACCTCCAACAACATTCAGAAATTGCTCCAGGCAAATAACAATTCTTAAAGTTTTAAACCTAGTACTAAATCCTTGATAAGATTTTAAAAAGGCAATGAAATGATTAAAGTTTAAACATTAAATTGAGTACAAGGAGTGTACTATAAGAAATTTCTGAAAGAACATTCTAGAGAAAATAACAAATTCGAAAATAACAACAAGGAAAACATAAAGCATAAAATAGAAGTTACTACAACTTCTTATATTTAAACAGAATTACTTTATGAGGATTATACAAAAGAGGGCAGGTCACTTACTGTGAAACCTGAAGAGGTAATCAAAAAGAAGGTT
Source organism: Meconema thalassinum (assembly GCA_946902985.2). Lineage (NCBI taxonomy): Eukaryota > Metazoa > Arthropoda > Insecta > Orthoptera > Tettigoniidae > Meconema > Meconema thalassinum. The sequence goes on from OX336397.1 coordinate 154,747,058, forward strand.
CTAGACTTCCTATGTTTAATTAGAAATCACGAGCCAAATGGGGCAGTTTACATTTCGTGAGACCTAAAAATAACTCACTCAAGAGTTGAAAGAATTGTTTTCCCTAATTTAAAGGGAGAAACAATGTAAGTTTGAAACGTGTGCTGGACACGCAATTATACAGAGATTAATTAATTACACATGAGAAAAAATGGGAGGGCACATCTATAGATTGACACCTCGTTGAAACAGACCTAAAGTTAAAAATTTATTACGGATTGTTAGTAAGAGGTTTAGGAAAGAGAGATGGGGATTGAGGAAAAATGTTCATGGCCTTGTTTGAATATAAACGGACGATCGCGACGCGGTAGAAAAGTTGAGCAAGCACTGGTTTTCACTATAGTTCGTTGAAATATATGAGAAGTTCACTGTATAAACACGAGAGTTTATGACAAAAAAAGTTATTGCAATGATGAAAATATCTGGTTTCACTAGGTAGGCGAGAGTCTATTTCTTGAGAAAGTTGTAAATTACAATTAAATGTGCCATAAAAAAATCCAGCAGTGGACGAAAATTCACTATTGTAGTAATTTAGAAGTGAGATTCTTCAATTTTAAATAGCATTCTCACAGGTAAGTGAGAAATACATGACGGCAGGACTTGGAGATAAAGTACAAGATCTGGAAGGTTCCAGAACGATCTTAGCAGAAAAATGGGGCTAATGAAAATCCAACGGAGGAACTAGCTTGGTGAATTATAGACAGCGGGTATTTAGATAATATCCCACGTGGTGAGAAGATTTCTCATTTAGTTAGCGTAGGAAAAGCTACTTTCTATTGAGTTTGGCTTAGACAGACAAAAGCTCAACATAGCAAATCCCTCGAAGAATGATTTTGCCCCAAATAATTAATCTCACGCTGTCTATAAAATATCGTTAAAAGCATGTAATCTTTAAAATCATGAAGATGAGGTTAAAACTTAAAGCTGTACTTATCTTGGTTAAATGTTGATAGGGAAGATCCCCTTGACGGATGCCTAGAGTTCCAACATGGCGTGGAGTGAAGAAAGTGTCTCTTGGTTTGAGGAGACTGGCTTGAGTTGAGCCCTGACTGATCGAATCAACTGCCGACTTAGTAGTGAGAGCTGCTCAACGGAGCACGGAGGGTACAAGGAAGGGGAAAAGAGTGGGGGGTAGGAGACAAAAGGAGAACATATAAGTATTGCCAATATTGTAACAAAAAAAATGATCTCTTGCTGAGCTGGTCTTCAAAGAGTTGATAACAGTTGATACTAGCGCAGCATGGTGAGTAAAGAAGTGGACGTAGTCCTCTTGCTCAAGGAGAAAATAGCTGGCGATGATAACAGGATCTGGTGGCCAAATGGATAAGGAATTCCTCTTGCGCGAGGAAGAGTTGAAGAGCTTCAGAAATTCGCTGTTATATGACGCTAGGTGGGTCATAGAATATATATCTGGAACAAACTCATACAAAATATAAGCGACCTGAACCCCTAAGAGAGAACAGAAGATCACTGTTGGTGTCTGACAAAGAGGAAGGAAAGAACATGCAAAAACATTGAAAATTATAATCTCTCGTACCGTGTATTCCAAGAATGCACCAACAGCATTGGAAACAAGGAAAACATAACTCGATTCTGAATTTGACAGTAAAACCCGAAATTTTGCGTCAGGCTTGCACAAAAAGCTTCTACTTTGTTTTTATCTGAGGCATGTACTTTACCAAAAACATCATGTTTAAAATTAAGAACGTAACCGAGCTTTTAGAAGTGGAGGAGCTGAATGTAGTAGACGCGATGCAGCTGATTTAGAGCGCTTGGAAGTATTTTGAAGATATCAACGACGACGGCTAGATGAACGCATCGTTATTTGCGAAAAGTATGCAAGTAAATGCGGAGGAAGACTTCTTAAAGCACCACAGGACCCGGCGATTTACAAAGAAGAATGACGCGCGTGCTGAAACGACAGCAGAGATTTCTTTCCTTACATTCTACAGAAAGGAGTTCCGAATACTTGTGGATGTATTTACTACAAGCGTGCAAGACAATCTCGCAAAACTAATTTCTTTGCTAGAGCCATTCCACATAATTTTCATGATACCCGCTGAGAGAAAAAAAACTGCACCATCAAGCGCGTCCGATCTATAAAGCAATCACACTCGAAAATCATCCTTCAAGATGAAGAGCTTGTGCTGGCTGAGCTTGAAATCCTGCTCGATGCCAGTAAACAGTGCTCATCTTTTAAAGAAATCGCAAAAGTTGCTGTTAAGTTAAAGAGGATTATCCCGTGTGGTTAACAAGTAGTTCGACTGATTTTAACATCCCCAGTGTCTTCTGCTTCCTCCGAACGGTCCTTCAGCAAGTTGAAGCTCATTTACAATCATTTGCGGACATCGATGGGTGACGACCGCTTAGACTCCCTCATGATGTTGTTTTCAATGAAAGATAAGGTCGACGACATTGAAATTACGGAGATAGTGGAGAAGAAGTCCTTGTTAAAACATCGTAGAGTAGTGTTTTAGAAAGAATAACTAGATTTTCTTTAATTCTTGTAATATTTAAACACTTATTTTGTTCATTTATACAATTTTCCTGCGATTCAAAATTCTGGAACTAATAAAATACATTTTAAATGAAAGCCTTTAATTAAGTATATTTGTCTTGTGTATCGTTTGCCGCCACTGTCCCCCCCCCCCCCACCTCCCCACCCCCTCCCTCCCTTTCCCTCCCGTTGCTCAGTTTTTAAGCGTATAGTCGGCAATGTTCAACAGCCAGTCGGCATTTTATAAATTCTCACCCCCCTAGATGTACAAGATCGAACCGCCCCTGGTCATAGGCCTATATGATGGCGGCTTCAGTGGCGTAGTTGGTAGCCAGCTGAGCTTCTATGCCCAAGATAGTGGGTTCAAACCCGGCCTAAGTCGTCGGATTTTTTAAGAGCGTTAAAAATCCCTCAGTATGTCTCCCTTCGGAGGGGAAGTAAAGCCGGCGGTCCTATGTCAGATTTATGGCATGTTAAAGAACCTTTCACTAATTACACCTGTGTGAAGCTAAATTAGGTTAAAAATGTAAACAACGTTCAGGTTCCTACGTTCGTCGCCAGGAGCCGACTGCGGTGGCTTCTAGTAGCCAAGTTCTGAACTAGTAGTTGTTGACGGTGGCGTTTGGTGGCAAAAGAAGGAACTACTTGAAAAATTCAAAAGTCTGCAGTCCTTACTTGAATTAAGAAACAGAAACACACACTAATACAGTCATCACAATTAATGCCGGTTATCAGACAGATTCAACACACACCCAAAGTACACGGGGCTACATGACCGCATTGTCGCAGCCCCTAAACTGAGGGACGAACCAACCAACCAGACCTATATGATATGGCAACAATATCGAGTTTTAATTTTGTGTATTTTATTAGGCGTATGTAATGCTTATTTAATACACATGTGTATTAGCCTCATCCTCATGTATTACAACATTTAACAACCTAGATTTTTAAAAATGTTTTGGGACGTGTGTTCCGTTTTTCCATGCTTGAAATCTGTCAACCCTAGTCAGCCTAAGTAGTGGTGACGTCATGAGAGGTCATATTGCGGATGTGTTCACACAAGAGACTGTAACATGATACGCAGAACAAGGGTGAGCTCATCTAATTCCGTCATCCTTCTTAAATCCTAGGACACGTAATAAAAAATTCCCTATCGGCACGCCGGAAGGCAGAGGTAGATATCACCAGGCAAAGAAAAATGCTACGAATCCACTAAATTTACACAAGAGGGGTTCGGCGACCATACATGACGCCACCACTCCTCCCTGTTGGTATCGGTCTCCAATGTATGTTCAGCAGGTCGTCTCCACACTCGCACAGATCTATCCTCATTGGCACACACCTCCCAGGGGCTCACTTTAAGTGGGACGTGGGTTGGCGACCACGGGACCCCAGCTGAGTACGGCATTGCTTCCACTTACTTGTTCCGGGCTCCTCTCCGTCTTATTTCCTGTCGACCTCTCTTGGTCAACTATTGTTCTCTCCCGTCCCCGACGGTATTAGCGTATCCAAGACCTAGGGAGTCTTTCATTTTCCAGCCATAATTGGCCCTTGTCTCATCTTTCCTGATACCCTCATTCTGCAAGGGGTCAGCCTTCTTTTTCTTTTTATGTTATCTCCTGCCTTCCGCACAAGGCCCTCAAGGAGGCAGGGTATATGTAGCCCCACCACTTCTGGTGCACCCTGGATAGTGCTACACCCTCAAGGGCTCACGGCTGTTGAGTTTGGGAGTTGGCGACCCTGAGGGATTCCTGAGCTGGGTCCGTTTTTTTTTTCCTTTTCCCTCGGACTTTGCGGCGGGCCCTCTTCTCTTTCATATCTGCCTTTCAGGGCTCTCCTTCCTTCCAAGTCCCTCAATCCTCATTCTTCGACGGTTGAGGGCATTTCTTTTCTCCCTGTCCTTTGTTTGAGTTCTCCTTTATTTGTTTACCATTTATTCTTCTAGTATGTAAGTTTGTAGTTAGTATTAGTTACAGTTTTCATTCTAATCTCATATTTCACTACCACCCGAACCATTAGTGGCCGATAACCTAGATGTTAGGCTCCTTAAAACAACAATTATCTGCATCATCATCGACAAGGGCGAGTGTACACAGCCGATATATAGTTCACGCCACGGTTTTGGGCCAGTGAGCCTCGATTGCGCAGTCGTACAGAGGACAGGTGATGAAACTCAGGCTTGTGCAATTGACACACGAGCTGCTTTAGGCCCAAATGAAAACTCACGTTTCAATTGCACATGCGTGAGGTTCACAGATTGTCCTCTGTACGGCTGTGAAACCGGGATTGACTGGCCCAAAACCGTGGCGTGAACTGCAGACGCACGCATGAACGACTAATATGTTTGAGACCACTACGACTCTTGGCCATCAACATGTAAGACTTTTTGATGTGTAACATTTTTCCACTCGGTATCTGGATATTTTTGTGGCACTCGGTAGCTGGACATTTTTGTGGGAGTGATTTTGGAAAAGAGACGGAAGTGGATGGGACGGAAGTGCATGGGACGGAAACAATGAGCGCGCGCGGTGGCGGAGATCGGTACAACGACGTACTGTAGGCCATGTGACTGGAATGTAAATCGCATATGGTTTACCTCAAGGTTTGGAGGCCCCATTAAAGAAATTCTTTGGTGTGAAAATATTCATCATATCATATTTGCTGAAAACAATTACGATTTATTAAATCTTCATACTTTTGCTGTATTCTTATTAAGCACTCGATGTACTGACGGCCATGAGGAATCTATATCGCATCAACAAACACTCCAAACAAAGTAGGAATTCAGTATATTAACGCCGACTACTAACAATAATTGAAACTTCGTTGGTCTAAACATATCACTGGGAGAAACACTTAATATACCTTCCGCACACCTAATTTTTAATCGTGCCTATACTTGGCAGTGCGCTGATCGGCAAAACGAGGCCATTTTCAATAACATCGCTGGCATGGGTTCACTAACTGGCCGGTATAGGGCGCAGCTCGCATCAAGTAGGCAGTGTATTGCTTCCGCCACGGCAATTCATTACGGTCAGGATTTGGCACTGGAGTTTACGAGTAGTTATTTAAATGACCAACAGAGTTCACTGTCAACAAGGGAGTTGCGCTCCCGGGACGCACATAGTAGGATAACTTGTCACATGTTACAAATCATATGCGACTACTGTAAGGCTCGTATAATTTTTTTGATGTGGGTAGTATCCGGACAAGTTCAGCGTAAAATCTGAAGGCTTAAAGCATGTATACGACGCTCCTATCTCTGTACCTCTGGCTAAGCTGAACGACAGTACATATTTTCTACCTTACGTAGGATGCCATGGAACCAATAACTTCACCAGATACTCCAAGCTCAATCCAACTGTTCAACCATCACAAATTACATCGAATCGGATGAAGGCGATACTTCTGTCGAGTATGACAAATGACTTCGATCGTTAGCATTCCTTTGTAATAATAATAATAATAATAATAATAATAATATTATGTCATTCATGTCACGTGTTGATTGTATAATGTGATAGCCTGTAAGTTTTGTTTTATAACCATCTATACTTTTGGATGAAATCACAATGCCCTTGGTAGAACATTGTAATGGCATTTTTCTTGCAACGTGCATTTGTCCAGTTCGCCTTTCTGTTCTGGAACGCCTCATATGTGGTCGCTGACGTCAGAGCTACTCCCACTGCTCGCCCACAAGCCCAGGTGTTTGCTTTATCGTATTGGAGCTATAAAAGAACTCTGTGAGCTGCCTGAATATGATTGACAGTTCTCGTCTCACCATGTGGTCAGGGAACAAGGTTGCCAAACAGTTACAATAACAAGCGATCACACTGTACTGCTCGAGTCTAAGCTGCGTGGACCTGAGAGGAATGTGCATCGCAGACTATTAGTAGTGGTGGTGACGAGTGATGAGGTTTCTCGGTCCTGGCGTAGTAACAGAAGCAAATACATTAGTCGGTGACTCAGTCACTCATTCCCAACGCCACACTGGTTTCAGATAAGACCCATGTTAGCAGTATTGGAATAGACGAGAATGTCAGGTAACACGGCGGGCTGTCGACAGGCTTCTCAATTCTCGCCTGCTCCTACCCTACCTCTGCCCTTCATCCCGCTAGTTCACAGAGCTTGGAACCGAGCAGTACAAGCCAGAGATACAGCTGACCAGGCATTGACGGACGTGGGCTGTAATATTGCAACGCAGAGTATTATGACATCAACTATGCGAACATGGATTGGTCAAGAGCAAGGATCATCTAAGTATAAGAGATTCGTCACTTTTGGTTATAGAATTTCCGAGAGAGAACACCGCCCGAGGCTATGGATTGTACTGGCAAGTCTGGCAACATAAAAAGTAAAAAGCCATATGAATGTAGCCTTTATTACACGTAGATGAACAGTATGTTCTGCGATGAGTTATTGATTATTAATGAAAATAACACAAACATAACTGCGCCTTTCGCTAGGCTCTGAAATATACGTCCAGATAGGAAAATAATACATTTTGTTATATATCAATGTTGGCAATAGATTTGTCGCGAAGGACACAGTTATGCCGTTCTAGAGCTTAATTCACCTCTAGGCTAATTAAAAATGCTCTCATACTCTACAGAATGGTTGGGATATTCGATGAATATAAAGAAAACTGTCCAAATGCACACACTACATTGCCATAACCTCACTTTTTGCCTAGCATGCCGGCTGCCACCCACCCCTCCCCGTAGCCCTGAACCACAAATGTTATTGCAATGCAAAGGAGAATGGGTAAGAAAACAAACAAGAGATGAAATGCACACATTTATTCTCTATATATTTTTATTCGAGAGTAGTCCATATTGCCCACTAGTTTCACACATGGTCAACGCCAGGAAGATGAAAATTGCCGTATTGTTCTTACTATCATTATAATTCTTACATCCCGGTGCTTGGCAATATTTCCTCCCTTGCAGTGACATGATTGACTCTCAATTCAATTCAAATAAATAATCCAAATACTGAACAAATCAAAACAACCAACAACACCACGAGGAAAATCAATCAAAACAGACTATTCCCGCTTTCGCCAGTCGGTTTTATGTGAACGTTCATGAGTGCCAACTACGGAACCTTAATGCTAAAATTAATTCTTCATTGGTTGGCAGAACATCCAGTACAGGGCTTTACTCCGACCCACGCCCTCCCTATTAACTGTCATCCCACTGGTCAAGAGGAAGAGTGGTGATGGCTGACATGGAAATACCGGCCAAATGTCAATCCTATTCAGGCAGATCACAGAGTATAGATCTAGCATACTGGTTCAGTACAGGGGCGCGTTTTTTTTCGGGGGGGGGGGGGGGGTGAGTATCCTGGAAAATTGTGAGTATTCTCGTATTCTCAGTGGATTGTCACCGCAAAATACCCAGAAATATCAACCAATATCTTAGAGCATATAACGTTGTGTAATTAGATAAGAGTTAATTGTAAAATTCTAAGTTTTTATAGCCTACAATTAGTGGTAATACAAAAAAAATATACCACAACACACAAATAACATTTTATACTTAATGGATGTTCTATTATGATCTATGGAGTATGAATGGCAAATATCTAAATATTTGTCAACTTAGGCCTACTAAGCAGAAAGGTAAACAGTTATTTATTCTATTTTTTAAATATATTTTTTTTAATTGATAATTTATTTCTCAAAAGTACCGTACTGTGGAATTCTCAGTTTTGCCTCACAAGACATCCCTCAGACCAGAATTAAAATTACTTGGCAGAGCCGGCAATCGAATTCGGACCTCCGGGGCGGCAGCCAAGAATGCTAGCCACTGCACCACGAGGTAGTCTAATTTCAATCTTAATATTGTTTATAACTAAGCCAATAGCTTAAGATTAGGGTACAACCAAATTTACAACTATTTTATGCTTTTACCAAAGCACTTTCTTAATTTTTATTGGCCTTTTTTCTGGAGCCCCCACAGCTTCCCCCCCCCCCCCCCCCCCCCCCCTTATAGGCTATACGCCCCTGGTTCAGTATCCAACGTCTTTGGTAGATGCTCAAGATGTTTTAACCTTAAAACAACAATCATCTTTGTCTTAACATCTTTATTATTAGTCGTTAGCTTACCGATGCTTGTAGGCGAGTTACTGTACTGCTCGGTTCCAAGCTCTGTGAACTTGCGGGATGAAGGGCAGAGGCAGAGTAGGAGCAGGCGAGAATTGAGAAGCCTGTCGACAGCCCGCCGTGTTACCTGACATTCTCGTCTATTCCAATACTGCTAACATAGGGTCTTTTCTGAAACCAGTGTGGTGTTACGAATGAGTCAGTGAGTCACCGGCCAATATTTGGTTCGGTACCGTGCACGGACCGATAAACCTCATCAATCGTCAACACAATTTCTCATAGTCCGCGATGCACATTCCTCTCAGTTCACGCAGCTTAGACTCGAGCAGTACTGTATTCGCATTATATCTCTGCCGGTGAGGACCGTTTCTGAGAATTCGAGCCTTCAACTTCTCTACTCCTATTCGTAAGACATTACCCCACATTATGGGGCTCGGGAGTTCTTGGGGCTGACTTAGGATAATGCACTCGGCACACTCATTAGTGCTTGCGTATATAAGGCGGGTGCTGAGAGGGGGGGGGGGTTCCAGGCCCCCCCCCCACCCCCCCCCCCGAAAAAAAACAAAAAAGAAAGTGTTTCTTTGGTAATAGCATAAAATAATTGTTAATTTGGTTGTATCCTAATCTTAACTTATTGGCTGAGTTATAAAGAATATTAAGATTGAAATTAGACTACTCGTGGTGTAGTGGATGGCATTCTCGGCTGCCGCCCCGGAGGTCCAAATTCGATTCCCGGCTCTGCCAAGTAATTTTAATGCTAGTCTGAGGCAATACTGTGAATTCCACATTACGGTACGTTTGAGAAATAAATTATCAACATTTTTAAAAAAATGTACCTTTCCGCTTAGTAAATTGACAAATATTTAGATATTTGCCATTCATACACCACAGGCCAAAATAGAAAATTCATTAAGTATAAAATTGTATTTGTGTGTTGTGTTGTAGTTTACAACTTATTGGTATTGCCACTAAGTGTAGGCTTTATAAACGTAGAGTCTCATCTAAAATAATTACCGTACACAAAGTTATATGCTCTAAGATATTGGTTGATATTTCTGGGTATTTTGCGGTGACACTCCCCTGAGAATACTCACAATTCTCCAGCATAACCAGACCCCCACCCCCTGAAAAAATGGAATATACGCCCGTGAGTGCTTGCCACACTATACACTATTGTTGAGAAATGTCTTTGGTGAGGCTCGTACAGTCGGTATACCTTTCCTGGAAGTAATGACGTAGTTCACCGGCAGAGAGTACGTGTCCCCAGGACCCACTTAGCACCAAGTGAAACAGACTGTTCCAGAGCCTTCCTTCGGAGGGGAAGTAAAGCCGGCGGTCCCATGTCAAAAATTATGGCATGTAACAGATCCTTCCACTAACTAAACTTGTGTGAGGCTAAATTTCTAGGTTAGATTTCGTTGAAAAGCACTATCAAGTTCCAACGTTTACTACTAGGTGCCAGTGATATCTGGTAGCGAAAGTTGGAACTACTTGAAATTGAACGGAACTTGTAGCTCACCCTATGGGTGTTCGCTTGAAGCAGCTACAGCCTCTGGCGAACCGAACTTGTCCTCGGACACTCCCGGCACTAAAAGCCATACCCTAAATAAATAATAAAGAGAGCATTGGGAACAGGCAATTAGCCGTACACTTTTAACTTCCAGGCTTAAGAACAAAAGAAGGAAGACCTATTTACACATTCCTTGTTAGCTACAAAATCAATTGTAACAGCAAACAAGGTGGACTTTCACAGGCTGCCTGTAATTCTCCGTTAAAAAGCGTTTTATTTTTTATATCCGTTGTCCGCGTATTTACTGTAGTAGGACGTGGGTTGGCGACCATGGGACCCCAGCTGAGTCCGGCATTGCTTGAAACAGGCTTAACTTTCCTGTGGACCTCTCCTGGTCAACTCTTCGCTCTCTTCCTACCCTGATGATATCACGTTATCGGAGCTGTGGGAGGTGTATCATTTTGCTGCTTTAATCGGTCTTCAACGAACAGAGTTGACCTTCAGTCTGTCAACACTAATGTACCCAATTAGATTTGGCGGGAAGAATCACCCTACAACTTGAAAGTAGTGTTACATGAATTATTAACACAATTCTTTAAGAAATGCTTGTGTTTTGTGGAGCAATTTCGTGTTGTATGTTTGGATCTGATGATGCCGTCTTGACGAGCGAAACATGACATGCCCAATCGTTACAGAAGTGTACAAGCTGGACGTATGTTTTAGACGATTGCCCTTGACCTTGAAGTTTGCGGGTGCGCCAGTACACAATCACTCTCTAGCCCTCTCGCTTCACATTTGTCACCACCGCACCGGTCTGATGTAATGGAATTCCAGACTTGAGCACGTGACGACACCCCCGTGCAGACAGTACAGTCCACGTCGAAGTATTTTGTGACGCGGAAGTACACGTTACATAGTTACGAACAGAACGCCATTATATTTGCCAATGACTGTACTTCAGCAGTAGCGTAAGATAGTTTTGTCCATCACCTGACCGCATGGGCAGCTGACAACAACACAGGTACTGCTCGAGTCCAAGCTCTATGAACTTGCGGGGTGAGGAGAAAGAGCAGGGAAGGGTCGGGCGTGAAGAGAAGGATCTGTCAACAGCCCACCATGATATACGGTATTCCTTTCTATTCCAATACTGCTAACATTCGGCCGTTGCTCAAAGCACTGTGGTGTTAGAAATGACTGTGAGTCACCGACCAATGTATTTGGTTCTGTACTATGCACGGACCGAGAAACCTCATCACTCGTTAACACCACTACTAATAGTCCGCGATGCACATTCCTCTCAGGTTCACGCAGGTTAGACTCGAGCAGTACTGAAGTAACTCGCCTCCAGGCCTCCTCTCACTAGTCTAAAACAAACGCCCGGCCTGTAGAAACAATTCATGTAGTAGGGTGGTACGTCCCGCCCAATCTAACGGGAGGGGCAGATGACCTCGTAGTTCCGCCACTTAAAACAAGAATAACTAACTAACCAATCTAACGGGGTATATTTGTGTTGACCAACTGAAGATTGATTATACAGGCAATACTGATGATAAACTACTTCTATTTTATTAATGGTTATTTTATTTTCAGGACGGTCGATTTGGGATTCGAACCCGATGCGTTAGCACTATTGGCCACCATGTTTCAGACCTCTTCTTGTATGTCCTGAGGTCTGCACAAAGCCCTCAAGAGCTCACGACAGGTAAGCTCGGGTGTTGGCGATCCCGAGGGCCCTGAGCTGGTTCTGTTCGCGCGCTTTTCGTGTTTCTCTCTATGAATGCAGGTTTGTGAAGCCCTTGAGAGTGAGTCATCGCTCAAGTATCCTTGTGTGGAGAAACACTCCTCCAAACTCCGCTCCTTATCTTTATTGGTTGAGCTTCTGATAAGTTAGACAGAGATCTCGTACTGGCGTATCAATGCACGGGAGGAATGCTACTGCAGGCGCGTGCTGTAACCCAATCATTTCTCTCCGAATGTCACGGAGCATAATTATAATAACTAGGGCCCGGATTTTTAGGCGACTTAAACCTTCACTTTAGGTTTCTTGTATTCCAAAAATAGGTTATTTTAGGTTTTTCTTCCAGGATCAATACAGGCAGCAATAATTTTCTGTTTTTCTAATTTCTGTGAAATTTATTTATGAACTTATTTCACAAAAGTTTACATTGTCACTTACATGTGCCGGGCTTCTCTCCGTCTTCTTTCCTGTGGGTCTCTCTTGGTCAACTCTTGTTCTCTTCTGACCCCGACGGTATTAGGGTATCCGAAGCCTAGGGAGTCTCTTTCTTTCCCGGCTTAATTGGCCCTTGTCTCAGCTTTCCTGATACCCACCCTCCTTCTAAGAGGGGTCAGCCTTCTCTTTCTTTTCATGTTATCTCCTGCCTTCTGCTCAAGGCCCTCAAGGAGGCAGGATGTATGTAGCCCCACCACTTATAGTGCACCCTGGATAGTGCTACACCCTCAGGGGCTAATGGCTGGTGAGTTCGGGAGTTGGCGATCCCGGGGGATTCCTGAGCTGTGTCCATTTTTTCCCCTTTTTCCACTGACTTTGGGGCGGGCCCTCTCCTCTTTCCCCTTTCCCATCTGCCTTTCATGGCTCTCCTTCCTTCCAAGTTCCTCAATCCTCATTCTTCGAGGGTTGAGGGCATTTCTTTTCTTCCTGTCCTTTATTTGCCTTATCCTTTATTTGTTTACCATTTCTTCTTCCAGTATGTAAGTCTGTAGTTAGTATTAGTTATAGTTTTCATTCTCATCTCATCTTTCACTATTACCAAAGCATTTGGGGCCGATAACCTAGATGTTAGGCCCCTTAATAGAACACTTATCATCATCGTACTGCATTTAACGGTAGTAACCTGAACTATCTCCGTCCTACTGCTTGTAATCGCGGTGGATATAATTTCACGATGCATTTCAATGGGGAAGTAACATTCTTTATTGAAAAAGGGAAAAAAGCTATTTAGGTTATTTTAGGTGGCAACCCCTCATTCACATATTTTACTCCAGGAAGCGTGAAACGATGATATATGTTGAAATTTGTGAATTACATAGCCAGGAAAAAAAAAGGTAAAAACCTAAGAATCCGGGCCCTAATAATAACAGAGGAAGATACTGCTCGGGTCCAAGCTGCGTGATGCACTCCTATAGAAGTACTTGGGACAACAAGACAGCAAAAAGCGCACATCCTGGAGGAATGACATAGTGAAGTCGGCTTGTTGTAAAAAGAATGCTTACAGAAAATAGCTGCAAATAAGGACTCCGACAGACAGAGAGCTATAGTAGTGGAGAGGAACAAAACCAAACAAATACACTGGTCAAAAGAAGTCTTGCATATTGCATGACGAATTTTCATTACTGTATGACGACATTTCGTTTTTGCACATTGGCTCATGTGTTAACTCTAAAATGCCGGCCCCGTGGTGTTGGGGTAGCGCGCCTGCCTCTCACCCAGAGGCCCCGTGTTCGATTCCCGGCTCCGTCAGGAATTTTAGAAACTGACGTGAGGGCTGGAACGGGGTGCACTGAGCCTCGTGAGGACGTCGCTTGATAGGCGTGGGTCCTCACGGGCTGTAGTGCCAGGGGTTGACTTTGTATTCCTTAATGCTTACATCACAACATTTTAAGAGCTCTGCAGGAATGCTATCTACACCAGTTGCTTTATTAACATATTTGTTTGTGACGTACACTGTTGCCAGACATGGAGTTTGTGCATACAACCTGCACAAATGGGGGAAGTGCCAAACCCCTGCTGTGATTGTGGTACATCGAACCAGACCATCAGTCACATTGTGGAAGATTGCAAACTAAGAGCGTACTTAGGTGATCCTAACGACCTTTACAGTGCTACACCATCGAGCCTAAACTGGAGAAAATAGACTGGACATAAGGTCGATATCTGTGCTTGTTTGTATGCACTTGTTCTTCTTCTTATTATTATTATTATTATTTATTTATTTATTTATTTATTTATTTATTTATTTATTTATTTATTTATTTATTTATTTATTTAGTATGTTTCGACCCATACAGGATCACATAAAGCAAGTTATGATCTGTTTCTGTTATTTCTCTTGTTCTTCCAGAATTCTTTCATCATGTCGCTATGTTTAGCTCGACGTTCGTCAGCCCATTTTCCCCTAGGTCTGCTGGGCTTATCTTCTGATGCAGCTTCCCAAGTGTAGATCTTATGTCTGAAAGTTTTGCGGTCTTCGATATCTGTGGGTGTGATGTTGGCGTTATTGAGATCAGTTTGGATTTGTTTAATCCAAACCGTTGTCGTCTTTAATTTTTGTGAGTACATCAATATTTTCTTTGTTAATCGGTTGTCATCTAGTCTCATAATGTGTCCATAAAATTTCAAGCGTCGTTTACGGAAATTATTATTATTATTATTATTATTATTATTATTATTATTAGGCCTATTCTTCTTCCTTCGTTACGGCCAACTAAGGACCGCGTCATGTCAACTGTTTTCTTCTGCATTTTAATGTTGGCCCAGTACTCTTTCATTCGCAATCGATGTAGCACCTTTCTCTCTGTCGTCCAAACCGTCCCGGTTTTTACCTTCGGCTTAAGTTGAAAACTCCGATGTTTTTGAAGTTTTTCCCTAAGTGGGCCACGCTCCTGGATATCTTCACATGTTATCCCAATCTCCAACGGATCTTTCTCTACTTCACTGAACCCTTTGTCGTTTTCTCATGGAGAAAAGCAAAAATTCGGTTGGATAGCTGTGTTCATTTCATTCGGGATATAATCCTCCTTTTCCTCATCACGCCAGTTATTTTCTCTACGTGTGTGTACAACTCTTGGTTGTGGCGTCTTCGGAACTCGCCGTGTTCTTTGACTGGACCTAGGATTTTCCTCAATATCTACCTTTCCTTGGTCTCCAGTTTTTCCATTATGCCTTTTCTATACATGGCGAGACATTCCGCTGCATACAAAGCTTCTGGCTGGATGCCCGTGCAGTACCGTAGTGCTTGAGTTATGCATTCAGGGATATAGAGATCTTTTGTTGTATACATTCTTAGTTAGATGATAAGCCATTTCAATGTTATTCAAGCGTGACGCAAAAGCTTTGTTTAGGCCTATTACCAGTATTATTGTTTCATGTGCAATGCCATACGCTACATAAATAAATAAATAAAACTGTCATCGGATAAAGCACGTGTATTATATTTGGTTCACAAATACATAATCTTGCAATATGCAAACATTTTTTTTGACCAGTTTAATAGTAACTTACAGTCCAAAAGGAAATCATGGGAGGTATTTGAAGATAAATTAGAAACGTTATGTCAAGCGGCAGAAAAACCTTTCTGGGGTTTTATAAAGATGTGTGTGTAATGGTATCTACTTAGGCTGGGATGACAAGTGAAACGGTATTTACTTTGCTCCACGTTGAGCGTACAAATGTAATGGTTTCGCTAGCCCACACTGTTGGGAGAGAAATGTAACTGTTTACCTTTGCCTAAGCTATGTTGTTTTAATGGGCGCCAAGACCTCAATGCACTGTTGAAATCTAAATTTGTATTTAACAACGTCTAGCTCTGGCAGAACACATTCAAGACTCTATTCACTCAGATCGTGGTATGATTTGATCATTAACCCAACAAACAATTGTATCAGGAGAAGGAATTGGTCTATATCTAATGCTACCTACTGAAAGCAAAGATTGCATTGTAAAAGAAATGAATTTATTATATAAAACAAGTATAGCAAAATTAATAATAATAATAAGTTTAAAATTTAAATTGGAGCGTTGTGATTTGAATATTACCGATAGAAAATTACGTGAAAACGGAGTCTGATAAATTGATTTTACTCTTATTTCCAAGCTATGAAGTTACTGAAATATGAAATATAAAACAAAGAAAATGAGAGATTGCGTATTTCTGCGTCATGTGCGCTTACCATTGGAAATTGCCAAAGCATCTCCCTCGTTCTTGATGATGCTGTGTGCTTCCCACAGTCTCCTGGACGTCGTCATCTCCGTCGAAATTTGATGATATCCTGGTAGATTATATAATTCTATGGTCCGTACATCGGACCCAAACTCTCGTAAAACCGCACTGGTTACTTTTTACAAAAGTTCGTCGCTAACTCCACTGAACATCGGAGCGTCACGCACTTGCGACCGTACACTGCAAGTTCTACACAGATTCTCCTCGTCTCACGGCGCGTCGAACGATATATTCACCTGTCGGCCCCCCCACTCCGGAGCAGTCTCCTAGCTTACGTTGTCTCCGCTGATTGGCTGAGCACGCCGCCAGTTCCCCTCCTCTGCCTCATTACACTCGGCGCGCGAGAGTTCCGTTTCGACAATTCGCCTCTTCTTGACGATGCGACCCAAGATTGCGTAATTCTTCTCGACAGGAATCAGCTTGCATTTGAATTCCCAGTGAGTCATGTCTCTCAAATACCCTAACTGACAAACTCCGTAAAATTCCGTAATCATATAATTTTCTATGATATCGTCGTTCGTAATAATTTGCTTGATAGCGTTTTCTAAGACATAGAAAACCTATCTGTATGCTTATAATTTTTATAAAATGCTCCGAAAATATCTAAATAATAATTATAATAAATTAATAATAATAATAAATTAACATGAAAAATTATCTTGGCTGAACAATTTGCCGCGTAAATAAATATAGAATGGCTTCCTACTGACTTATGCCAGTTGCATAAAACCCCTCGAAAAACACGTTACATATTCGCCTCGGATCATCGGATGATTTACCGTGACGACGGTCCATTATCCGATTATCCCAGACACGTTAATAAACCCCATCCAAAATACATATTACATAAATGAAATCACCCTAAATTACAGATATATACACTCATATTTTTTCTTCGCGCACTTTGCGTCAAAGTTTGTTGTCACTATGGATTGCACTTTGCAACCAGTCCAATGTTTTACATATTGAATAGTGTTCCACGGATATTTCCGCCTCTCAAATTGCTCTATGTTGGAGAAATAGACATAATTAATGTGTGAGCACTATGTATTTATGATGTCATATCACACGCATTGAAGGTGTTCTGATATATTTATATCATCATTGAACTTCCTAATTTCACTGGAGGTCCCTTCCTTATGGTGAAATTTAATCTCACTTATCACTGAGCACACGATCACACTATTGTGGCAGCGCCTCGTGACCATAATACTTAATCTCTCTTTAAAGTAGATTAAATTAATATTTACTTCTGAAAAAAAAAAACAGTAAATGCGCATTACATATAACACCAAATATTTCTGTGCCGTAATCGCCCTGTCTTGTTAAGTTCCCGTTAACCATATTCTACTTAATACTAGTTCTCAACACAGACCATTTCTCCTCACACAAATAATACCATTGTACAAATTATCTTAAATTACACACTTACAAATCTTACATGGCGAGGCCGTAAACAGAAATCACGTGTGCTGATATGTATGAGTTTCATGAAGGACTGTCTCGCATTCTGATGGCCCATCTTTTATCTCGTGGACGCCTTAAGCTAACAAGCCCTATTCAAGCGCTCCCCCATCTCTTGGAGATAAATGGGAACCCATCAGCGCTGCCAAAATGGCCTTGGTGCATCGAGACAATTTAGTGCTCAACAGCATCCGACAATCCCGTCATATTTCCCTGTACCTTAAAAACTCTCATTTACTTACATACTACCCCCCTGTGTGACTTCCGATACGCCTGCCTTAAGACCAGATCCTCCACGCACCAGATACCACACTTACTCATTTGATAGGCTGGCTCGCCAGCTAAACACACTCACTTTATGACACATATTTTCGTAGACTATGTATATTATACGTCCCGTATAATCTGTTTCCCTCACTATTCTCCAGCACATATGCTGTTTTGCCAATACGTTTGGAAACTATAAATGGGCCCTCGTAGAGATAAAAGAACTTGGACATGACTTTCTCTAGCTTATTTGACTGTTTCGGCACTCTAAGTAAGACTCTGTCTCCCGGCTCGAATAGGTCAAATTTAGTTTCTTTTTGTTGGCGAATTCTCTTTTGTGCTGATTTAGATAAATTCTGTTTCGCCAACTGGACAATGTAATCCATCCCCGGTTGCTTACCCTCATTTAATCCCAACACCCTCGCTAGTTCATTTTGTGGTCTTTTTCCAAAGTGAACTTCGTATGGCGTCAATTTCGTGCTCTCATGCTGGACAGAATTCAGCCAAGTCTCGACCTTGGGAAGATGTCCAACCCAGGCCGCATGCTTGTCATGCACTAGAGTTCGAAAAAGACGAGCCACTTCCCTTAATGGACGCTCTGCAGAATTACCCTGAGGGTACCTTACAGAGGAATGAACGTGTGTTATACCAGCTTCCTGCATACTGGTTCTCCATTTCTTTGCAGTAAACTGTGGTCCACTGTCAGATAGTATCCTGAGAGGAATGCCAAACTCAGGTACATACTTATTAATGATCAGACGGCTACACGCTAGTCCCGTGGCTTTCCTTAGCGGATATAGCTTGACATACTTACTAAAAGCGTCAATAACTATAAAAATGTACTCGTAGCCGTACTGTCCTTTAACGATCGGGCCAAATAAATCCACACACAGTAGTTCGCCGGGACTACTGGTGAGAACTGCAGATCTCTCCCCCACTAAATATTTAACTGGATATTTACTCCTTTGACAGGTGTCACACTTAGCTAAAATCCTCCTAACGTCCCTTCCCATTTTACTCCAAATGAAGTCACGACCAATTTCATAGAAGACCTTGGCAGCACCAAAGTGTCCTAATTCCCTATGAATGAACCAAATTAGCTCCTCCCGCAAAGTGGCAGGAACACATATTGCCCACCGATTATTCCTACATTTCCTTGCAAGAAGCCCATCCTGCATCTTGTACGTGAACCGTCCTACTTTCACATACTCTTCTTCACCTATTTCCAACCTAGCCAGTGGCTCCTTTAACTTAACGTCATCACGTTGCTCCACTAGCATATTTCTCAGTGTCTGTAACGATGCCCTGTTGCTACTGTCCACACATGCACATATTAAAATACCGTCCTCTGCTTTAACCACAGGATAATCCCTACATAAATTAGTGTCCCTCGATAGCATGTCTGCAAGAATGTTATCTTTACCTTTAATATATTTTACTGTGAATTCGTATTCCTGCAGAGCAAGAATCCACCTACTAACTCTGTTAGAACTGAGTTTACAAGTCCTCATATACAGTAATGCATGGTGATCTGTGTGGATCTCAAATTTCCCCCCTACTAAATACATTCTAAATTTCCCTAAACTGAAAACAATACCTAAAAGCTCTAACTCAGTAATCGTGTATCTTTTCTCTGCTGCAGTCAGTCCTCGCGAGGCTAAAGATACAATGCACAGATTACCCTCATCATCTTTCTGACATAATACTCCAGCAATGCCTATATGTGAAGCATCTGTCATAACCACATATTCCTTATCTTTTAACGGATATTTCAGCACTACAGCTTTCTCAAAACCTTCCTTCAGCGCTCTAAAAGCCTGATCATGCTTGGACTCCCATCTCCACCGAGTCCCACTTTTAAGCAATTCCCTGAATGGTTCTACCAACCCTGAGTATTTAAGAACGAACCTCCTGAAAAAGTTGCAAATTCCCAGGTAAGTTTTTAACTGTTTAACATTCTGTGGCACCTCTGCGTTAAGTATCTTATTAACCCTACTTTCTTCTGGTGTTACACCTCTACTCGACACTCTATGACCTAAAAATGTCACTTCTGACTGACAGAATGACGACTTAGACAGCTTCAAAGTGAACCCTGCCTGATCTAACTTCTGAAAAACTATATCTAAATGACGTAGATGCTCCTCAAAACTGCGTGAACTAATTACCATATCATCTATGTAAATGGTTACAAACTCTCCTGTGTCATCCCCTAATGCGATATTTAAAGCCCTAATTAAAGCTGCTGAACTACTCTTTAACCCATAAGGTGTTCTACAAAATTGATAAAGGTTATATTTATGACTAAAAGCTGTAAATGGTCTATCTTCGTACATAAGTGGCACTTGCCAAAAACTGGAACTCAAATCTACACAAGTGAAATACTTCTTCCCCTCAAATGTTTGCATTAATTCTTCTATTGACATAGATTTCAGCTGATCTGAACTAATTCTACTGTTAACCAAACGAGCGTCTAAACAAATACGAACAGTGCCGTCGGTCTTGGGTACCGTGATCAAAGAATTAACATATGGACTGTTCGAGTGCTCAATAATCCCATCTTCAAGCATCTGATTAATTTGTGCCTCAACTGCACTCTGATAAGCGAAAGGTACAGGATATCTATGTCCTGTGAATACTGACCTATCAATAACGTTCAATGAATGGGTATAGCAATTGGCCATACCAATGCGATCCTCAAACACTCTCCTATTACACCATAACACATCATAGAGCCGAACACACTGTTCATCCTCTATATTTCCCTGAAATGCAGCCTCACGTAACGAGTCCTCTAGACTTCCGTTCGTAATCACACTGCCCACAAAACATGGAGAACCCCGCTCTACGGCTGGCGATATCTCATTTAAAGTACAAATCACACCTACAACACTACTTCTCTGAATTTGGTCATTGAACGCTACTTCTACTTCAGAATCTCCCCATTTAAATTTCAAACTCCCTACATCATAACATAAGTTACCAGACACTCTACTTAGCCACTCTGAACCCAAGATAACACTGAATACTAAATTTGGAATTACAAGGCAAATCTGCTTCTCTACATGATTATTAATTTTAATGTCTACTAAAACTTGCTTAGAAATTACTTTAGACCTCTTTCCAACAGCTGTGATAACAAAAGTGCTTTTAATTGGCATCTCCTCAAAATTTACTCCAGTTCCTTTCATTTTATCATAAAATGCACTACTTATGCAACTCTTCATACAACCACTATCAATTAAAACATCTGTGTACGCCTCGGACACGTTAAATTTAACTATGGGGCTCTTACTAACCACTTCCTGAATAATACCTTCATCATTTAGTTCATGTAATAATTCATTTCTTACATTTAGGTCATAGGGTTCCTGTATAATTGTATGGACAGGGCATGCTACAGACTGAGATTCTGACCTTACTTCGCAGCCTGGTTCGCGTTTAAAGAACCGCTACAGCTGGCCGTAGTACTACTAACTACTGAACTAGTCTGGTTGTTATGGGCTGTGTTGTCATTGTTTGGCTGTATATTACTACCACTAGGCTGTCCTCTTCCTTGACCCCTATTCTGGTTGTAATTATTGTCATTATAATTTCTCCCTTGATTTCCCCTGAAATCATTGTTTCTCCCTTGATTTCCCCTGTGATCATTGTTCCTCCCTTGATACTGATTACCATAGCCATTTCCTCTGTTCTGATTTAGCTGATTATTATTATTTCTATTTTGAGCGTTGGCCCCTTCGCCACCGTTTCCTTGAACTTCTTGATGCCTGGCTTCATTAGGTCTATTATTATTATTACCCTGGTTCCGATTGAAATTGTCATCATAACCCCCTCTCCCTAGTGCATCAAATGTGCTTAACAAATTTTCTACTTGTGATATAGTCTTTACATTCTGGATACAAGCAGCCTCCTTGATCCTATAGGGAAAGTGCCTAAGTAGCAACCTCACCACATCACTTTCCTCCTTCAAGCCATCCAGATATTTACACACTAATACCTGCCCTAAAAAGTATTCTGTCATGGTGGAGCTTCCTTTAGGGTTATATTTACCACACACTACTCCCTCACGATGCTGCGACTGAATAACCTCATTCCAGAACTTTTCACAGAATTTCATTTTAAAATCATTGATATCAGTAAACTTGTCTCTGTAGACAGCAAACCAATTCCTCGTTTCCCCCACAAACACTTGTTCTAAAATTTCAACTACCTGGCACCACTCAATACTACCATTTTCCAACCTCTCCCCGAATTTATTTTCTATAGTGTTCATGAACTCCATTGGGCACCCCTGTCGATTGCTGAACTTACCCAGTTCTACCTCCCTGTGTGTGCTATTCACAAAAACTGGCCTATTCTGACTATTTTCTTGCCTGATCCTAGCTTTTAATTTTAACTCTAATTCTGCGATTTTCTCCTCAGCCTTCCTCTCAATACTGTTTACTGTTAATTTAATGTTTCCTTCTGATTCTTCTACTTTATCATATAGCTTTGCTTGTTTCTCCTCAATCTTGCTAATGCTCTCTCTATTACTCTCTCTTAAATCATTTACTTCTGCAACTATTTGTGAGTGGACTTTCTCAATTCTACCCCCCAGCTGTTCCTTAACCTCTTTAGTAGCTACCTGAATTTTGTCAATTTCTCCCCCCAATTGCTTTTTGACCTGCTGTGTTTCCAGTTGCACTAGTTCTTTTAAATTTTCAGCCTGTGTACTGATTCTAATTTCCAACTCCTCCTGTACTTTTCCTAATTTTCTGTCTACATCTGCAATAATCTCTTTAGCCTTTTCTTCCATCACCCCCCTGATCTCACCTCTAATCAGTTCGAATTTGTCACTCATTTCCCTACTGTTTTGTTCTAATTTAGCATTTAAAGTTTCAGTACTCTCTCTATTTTCCTTACTGTTTTGTTCTAATCTGGCGTTTAAAGTTTCATTACTCTCTCTATTTTCCCTACTGTTTTGTTCTAATTTTGCATTATTCTGTTCTAATTTTGCATTATTCTGTTCTAATTTTGCATTTAAAGCTTCTGTACTTTCTTTATTTTCCCTACTGTTTTGTTCTAATTTTGCATTATTCTGTTCTAATTTTGCATTTAAAGCATCTGTACTTTCTTTATTTTCCCTACTGTTTTGTTCTAATTTTGCATTATTCTGTTCTAATTTTGCATTTAAAGCATCACTACTAACTTTGTTCTGATACATGAACTCGAGAAGTAAAGTTTTTAATTCTGGTTGGCCGCCTACACTCCCTGTTTCAGTATCGGGATTTACCTCCGCTACCCCGGTACTACCATCACTCGACATACTGCTCGTATCATCATTCTCCAGTTGATGACCACTACGTAACCTCATCTGTCTTTCTTTCTCATCCCCCATAATGATATACACTGATAAAGACAAATAACCCCCAAAATACAGGCACAGAAATATATACCCTTCTCCTTCCACAAATGTTATTAGGTTTTCAGCCCCAAGTTGTCGGCGACAAATGTAATGGTATCTACTTAGGCTGGGATGACAAGTGAAACGGTATTTACTTTGCTCCACGTTGAGCGTACAAATGTAATGGTTTCGCTAGCCCACACTGTTGGGAGAGAAATGTAACTGTTTACCTTTGCCTAAGCTATGTTGTTTTAATGGGCGCCAAGACCTCAATGCACTGTTGAAATCTAAATTTGTATTTAACAACGTCTAGCTCTGGCAGAACACATTCAAGACTCTATTCACTCAGATCGTGGTATGATTTGATCATTAACCCAACAAACAATTGTATCAGGAGAAGGAATTGGTCTATATCTAATGCTACCTACTGAAAGCAAAGATTGCATTGTAAAAGAAATGAATTTATTATATAAAACAAGTATAGCAAAATTAATAATAATAATAAGTTTAAAATTTAAATTGGAGCGTTGTGATTTGAATATTACCGATAGAAAATTACGTGAAAACGGAGTCTGATAAATTGATTTTACTCTTATTTCCAAGCTATGAAGTTACTGAAATATGAAATATAAAACAAAGAAAATGAGAGATTGCGTATTTCTGCGTCATGTGCGCTTACCATTGGAAATTGCCAAAGCATCTCCCTCGTTCTTGATGATGCTGTGTGCTTCCCACAGTCTCCTGGACGTCGTCATCTCCGTCGAAATTTGATGATATCCTGGTAGATTATATAATTCTATGGTCCGTACATCGGACCCAAACTCTCGTAAAACCGCACTGGTTACTTTTTACAAAAGTTCGTCGCTAACTCCACTGAACATCGGAGCGTCACGCACTTGCGACCGTACACTGCAAGTTCTACACAGATTCTCCTCGTCTCACGGCGCGTCGAACGATATATTCACCTGTCGGCCCCCCCCCCCACTCCGGAGCAGTCTCCTAGCTTACGTTGTCTCCGCTGATTGGCTGAGCACGCCGCCAGTTCCCCTCCTCTGCCTCATTACACTCGGCGCGCGAGAGTTCCGTTTCGACAATTCGCCTCTTCTTGACGATGCGACCCAAGATTGCGTAATTCTTCTCGACAGGAATCAGCTTGCATTTGAATTCCCAGTGAGTCATGTCTCTCAAATACCCTAACTGACAAACTCCGTAAAATTCCGTAATCATATAATTTTCTATGATATCGTCGTTCGTAATAATTTGCTTGATAGCGTTTTCTAAGACATAGAAAACCTATCTGTATGCTTATAATTTTTATAAAATGCTCCGAAAATATCTAAATAATAATTATAATAAATTAATAATAATAATAAATTAACATGAAAAATTATCTTGGCTGAACAATTTGCCGCGTAAATAAATATAGAATGGCTTCCTACTGACTTATGCCAGTTGCATAAAACCCCTCGAAAAACACGTTACATGTGTGAATTCCTTGGAAATACTGTGTAGCCTATGTTATTTTGTACAAGATTTATGACGGGCGCATAACATTAAAAGTATAACCAATGATGGATGAAGCAAAGAGGATATAAATAGTAGGTTGACTCTGGCAAGGAAAGCATTTCTACAAAAGAGGAATCTGTTGACATCGAATATAGATTTAGGTATTAGGAAGTCATTTTTGAAAGCCTTTGTCTGGATCGTGTGCTCTATGGAAGTGAAACTTGGACTATTGGTGCAGCAGAAAAGAGGAGAATTGAAGCGATTGAAATGTGGTGTTACAAGATAATTATGAAGATCATATGGGTAGGTAGGGTTACAAACGAAGAGGTATTAATACGAGTGGGAGAGGAGAGATTTTTCTGGCGACTGCTAAAGAAGAGAAGAGATAGGTTGGTAGGACGCATACTAAGACACCCAGGAATAGCAAGCTTAGTTATGGAAGGAAGGGTCGAGGACAAAAACTGTAGGGGTAGACCAAGCTTAGGATATGTTACACAGATTGTCTCGGATGTAGGGTGTGGTAGCTATGTCGAGATGAAACGATTAGCTCAGGACAGGGAGGCATGGATAGCTGCATCAAACCAGTAAAATTCACAATTTAGAAAAGAGATAAACAATAATTAAGAATGAAAACGAAAATGGACACAATTGTTAAATATTGACGAAATATTTGTGAATAGGTAACAGATTGACCTTGGTCAAGGTTAAGGATTGTGACGTCACACACATAGTGTGTGTTGCGTCATCGTGAAAGTCTGTTATGTCCCAGATAACCTCTCACACACACAGCCCACGCTGTCTGATGTCATCAGCCACTCTTATCTCAATTGAGTCATGTCTAACACTTAGACCAAGCAAGCACTTGTTAGGGAATATAAGAGGGCCCGCTGGTTCTGGGGGTGCTTACATTATGTTGATTAATATTATTATTTCTATTTACCCTTTCACGAATTGATTGCCGGCGATCGAGATGGGAACTATTCTCTGTGTACTTGTGTCACACGTCAGCATGCTTCGTTGGCAGGTACAGTTGCGCGAGTAGGATATGACTCAGCTCCAATAGCTTCAGTTGGTGTAGAGCTGTTTGGACTCCCATGGCTGAGATTTTAACAGGGGTGACAGTGACTGTTTCCAAAGGCGTTTCATTTATGTTGCCAAGTCCATAATTATATTTGCTGTATTATTCCTGGGACTTAGTTCAGATGTTGTGGGAGTTGGGCACTGCGATGCATTCATGTGCACTTTGTCAGTGACACTTACTGTCTTGTTGGTGATGACAGAGGCAGGAGTAGGCCTACTCGTGCAGTTGGCGGGGTACATTTGTAATTCAGCATACTTACATCACTCGGAAAGTTGTTTCTACTCATAGATGCTAAACTTAATTGCATTTAAGAAACACCTATTCGGACTTGAATAAGGAAATTATCGAAGTGTTAACTAAAGAAAATAATATCAGTCACCATGTTGCCAACTTCACTTCACCGCACTCCCCTGAAGCCACGTTGTATCTCGCCGCTATTGGCAACTCAAACTAGCACTTGGGGCGCTGCGGTCGGTCTGGATAAGTAGGGTTTAAAATACTCAATAACACGCGTTTGATATGGAACACTTTTTATTTTTCGGTTATAATCAGTAAATGTGGTCTCTAAAAGTAATGACAGTGTTATTTTTAATTGTATATATGTATAACTGTGCGATACACGTGATCTAATTTGTGTGTTCCACTGGATTTTTTGGTTTCATTTGCATATTATCAAGCATCAGTTTTTATGGTTGATGTAGATCAGCTGATTCAAATTTACACAGGGCTACACTTCGGACATTATTTCGGTACTATTATGCGCAATATAATGTACATGTCGATCCTGAGTCAACGCCGAGGACATTCAAATAGAGAAATACGGTACATAAACAAATAAATAACACACCGAAGCTGTGCTACTTTTATCATTCAGAGACTAGCATCCACGCAAACCAGACGCCACTGTTCCAAGCTCCGACTTATATCGTGAATTTATGTCAAACTGATGATCCGCCAGCCTTTCCGCCAAGCCTACACCTCGTAATCGCTAAGTTCTTCGATATTCGAACTATTCCACTACGAGTCATATAGGCCTAATTTGCCTCCCCGTGGGCACTGTAGAATGAGTGATTCCGCTACCATTCAAATATTCAACACCAAACCCACCTATTAACCATCCAAATCAAGCAATTCCTGTCGCCCCCTGAGTTTTAATACAAGTTAAACTCATCCCTTCTCCCTACCAAGTAGCCAATAATTAATTATTTAATTAATTATTCAAGTAACTTCAATCTTACCAGCGCGCCCATCGTAACAGCTGTTTTTAAACTGAATAACCTTCGCTGGCTTTACGTCGCAGGTCTTCTGTCTGTCTACCTCGACAAGTGTTAGATCCTTCCCGGGGTGGAAAGGTATTATTATTAGGTATTAGGTATTATTAGGTATCATCACATTTCGGCTATTGCTATTTGCATCTTTTGGAAAGTGATGAAAACGTATATCCGCAGCCCTCTTATACATCGACTTACAGCCGTAAACTGAGCAATACACTTTGCTTTTACTCATTTTTCACTCTATCAACGAGTAAAACTTATTACTTATGTATAAAGACACGAACAATTTACCACGATCTGTTTACCAATACAAGAAACCATCTACAAACAGTCACCACGTGACAAATGTACCCTACTTGGTAAGTTTCTCATTTTTACCGCTAGATGTCATATCAGATAGCTGGAGTTGCCAATAGGCTATACAGCGTATTTATTTATCGTATGGCTTTTAGTGCCGGGAGAATCCGAGGACATGTTCGGCTCGCCAGAGGCTGTAGCTGCTTCAAGCGGATACCCATGGGGTGAGCTACAAGTTCTGTTCAATTTCAAGTAGTTCCAACTTTCGCCACCATAATATGTCACTGATATGTAGTGGTGAATGTTGGAACTTTGATAGAACGTTTCAACGAAATCTAACCTAGAAATTTACCTTCACACAACTTTAGTTAGTGGAAGGATCGTTTACATGTCATAAATCTATGACATGGGACAGCCGGATTTACTTCCCCTCCGAAGGAAGGCATACTGAAGGATTTTTAACGCTCTTAAAATATCCGACGACTTCGGCCGGGTTTGAACCCGCTATCTTGGGCACCGCAGTTCAGCATGCTACCAACTACGCCACCGTAGCCGCTAACAAAGTTAATTAAACGGGATAGGGTGTAAAAATCACCTCTGACATCCTTCGTTATATTGCATTTGATTGATTAACATATTTAAGGAGAGCAAATATTGCCTAAAAGAGTGAAGTTCTCGGTGATAATTTGATGACGTATCAATGTGTCAAATATTTACACTCTCGTTGCAGTCAGATTTTCTACTAACAATTAGGCATTAACTTTAAGCTTGGCGCGGTTTATATCAACGTTTGCTACCCTTTAATTATAAATAAATCTATTTTAAAAAGTGACAGTCACTCTGAAAGACTAGACTCTGTATCATTTTAAATGCTACAAATGCTGAAAAATGCTAGAAGGGCTGGGGGCTTCTCGCTTCGCTCGAAGCCAAAGACTCTTGACATGTTAGAAAATTATCTGCATAATACTTATCTTGCTTATCTTGTTTCAAATTACTCGCGAACGGCAAGTGCAAACCAAGGGCAACGCAAGGTAAAGCGCGCGGGATGCCGTCACGCTCACCAGAGCGCGCTGGGACGTGCCCCCTTCCATCCAGTCTAAAAACACTTATAGTGGGCGAGGTATTGAAGATAGAGATATGCTCTCGCGGACTTTTTTGTAGAACTTTTCATGCTGACCAATTCTTACGCTCACAGCATATTGATATTTTTAACGGTTTGCCCAGCGTAAGCTTAAGAAGCGCACGGACGCCAAGTTTGTTTGTGACTTTTTCACTGAAATCGTTGCTGCTTGGCTTCCTTTGATCATACATAAATTATTTTCTACAGATTCTTTCCTCGAGATTCCTTTACAGAATGGTGACTGCATCAAAATCCATCCCGTGGTTCTCGAGATTACCCGTGACTTCCAAGAATCGGGGAGTTTTGTCTTATACTAACGAAGTAGAGATTGTCGGTGAACACATGCACCAAGCAGTACTATGACGTCACACACCTCAGTGCATCTGGGTACATTTCGTCCCGTCACCGCAACGTAACGCCAGACCCCAGCGTAACGACGAAGTCGACAAGATCATTTAAAATGATAAAAACTATTTTATGTTTTTGAAAACCTAAAATTATAATTTTTAAAACCTAAAAACCTCCCTGGACCTATGTGACTCCATGTTTCAAACTGAGC
Source organism: Meconema thalassinum (assembly GCA_946902985.2). Taxonomy (NCBI): domain Eukaryota; kingdom Metazoa; phylum Arthropoda; class Insecta; order Orthoptera; family Tettigoniidae; genus Meconema; species Meconema thalassinum. The sequence goes on from OX336397.1 coordinate 154,776,124, forward strand.
GCCAATTCCTGCGATCTACGCCAAACGTTGGCACCTCGGGAACGCTCCCTAGCGACAACCTCGGCAACACTCCCTAAGGCCAAACCTCGGGAACACTCCCTAGCGCCAAACAATCAATTCCTTTGTTTGATCTTGTTCGGTTTAAATGGAGGAAAGAACAGAAGGAGATGCCTTCGCTGCGCTGCCTGGTGCAAGCTGCTGAAGCTAAACGGCACGCCCACTTTGGGTAGCAAGAAAATGACTGTTCCTATGCTTAAAGCCGTAAACCGCTCCAACTAGTCGTGACATATAACTGGATAGGCAGAATACACTCTGTACATCACGGTACTTGGCACAAATAAGCTGCGTTATAGTTTTAAAAGCCAATTTAAATAAAAAAATATGAGAGTACCTATGCAAGGCTAGTTTTGTAAGAAAGACACGGCAAAACGTAATAATACGCTGACACACTGATTGAATACAGGTGCCTGAAGGTGCGAGTTATACCAAAGAAGGAACATCCTGGGAACTATCATAATGATGCCGAACTAATCACGGTATTTACACAAAATTGATTTTTAAGTTTTTATTGGTGTTAAGACATTCATCAGTTTTTAGGCCTAATTTCGAGCACGGCCACTTCACTCATTTTTCGTACACATTTTGATATCCAAGAATACGAACCTTAAAATTAATAAACAGAACACTTATTCGATTCGTACAACCATACGCAAGTCACGAAACAACGAATACAAGTTAAGGTTACGCCCACTTTGGACGCGGCGCTTGGCTTCACTCAAACGAGCCTCTTATTCTTTCCTCCATGTTGGTTTACTACTTCAAAAAGAATGAATATACAATAATCATATGGCCTCAGCGCGTTATCCATTTGTACGAACAATGTGTATCAAATGTCACCTCTTCTTATTTGAACGCCCAGCAGTTGCGAAGTAATGGGTCATATGCTTTGATGGCTTCTTGCACACGCGCGTGGGCGATGTTAATGCGAAGTAGCGCTGGTTCGTGTTTATTTTCTGCGAAAACATCGGCTCGGGCTAAGAATAAGATTCCAGTAGAAACCCGAGTTATGGACAGTGATTTATGTCTCAATCAGGAGCGTGCAGCCAGCCAGAGCAGTTAGGTACCATCCCGGAATTTGCCTGGAATAGACATGGGTAACCATTTGTAGGGTTGAGGGAATAGAACCCAACTCCAGTAAGTTATTTATTCTTCGAACAAAAATATGTGCTGAGACAATGCTGCCAACCGTCTGAAAATCACGGTGCAATAACAACAAGTAGTTCCGTGACGAACTAAACAGCCTAATTTTCTTAAAATGTAAGATTCATGCCAATGATTAATCTATGATCAGAAATGAAATGTTACCCAAGATCTGTCAGCGCTCGTAAAATAATGTTGGCAACAGTGTCATGTATGTGTTGCTTAGAATTAATCTGAAACTTTTGTTGTTCCAATTTTGGATAAAATCCATTTGTTAATATGGAAGTTACAAGTATTTAAAAATTGGACCTATCAGCAGGCTTAGAATCATGTTGGCAGCACTGCCATATATCTAGGGTTGCCAGACGGTCCGTTTTACCCGGAACAATTCCGTTTTTTCTTGTTTTGTTCCGCGTTCCGTTTTAATCTTTAACGGAACGCCAAACATTCCGGTTTTTTTGGTTAATTTGATAACATTGGCCTATTCAATTTTGCACCAATTTTCAAATGTCCCGCTTCAGAATTGATGGTAATATCTAGCTTGTTTTCTGGTGATACAGGTGGAAGTTTGAAAGAGAAAATGATTTCTATGTCTGTGTTAGATAGATGGGTACATGTTCTATATTTGATGATGATAATTGTTGTTTTAAGGGGCCTAACATCTAGGCTATCGGCCCTGTTCTATATTTACTAGGAGCAACAAAATTAAGGAATATCTTAGTCCTTGTGAAGTTAATACTCAGCATTTTCCCCTCCAATGATTTTACGGAGAGAGTTTTTTTTTCTGTCATGAATATCAAATGGAGAGATATAGAAACAGAAGCTGCATTAGTTTGATAAAACAAGAATTGTTCACATATTACAATTATGGCGAACAATGTAGTGAATTTTATCAGAAGAATTTTATCAAACGAAAAATCCCTGCAAAGGGTCGTTCAAATGAAAAGCATTTGTAAGTTGCTGGTGTCATAGGCCTATATGATATGGCAGCAATATCTACTTGTAATTTTGTGTATTTGATTATGTAATGTTTATTTAATACATATGTGTATTATTTATTACAACGTTTAACAACCTTGATTACAAGAATACAATGTTTCGGGACGCGTGTTCCGTTTTTCCATTCTTGAAATCTGGCAACCCTACATGTATCATGTATTCCAAATTAATCTAGAATGTCAGGTACTATACGGGTACAAAATTTAGAGCTGTTGGCTTGCATACTTTCTGTTATACTGTATTGGTATTAGGATAAAAAGTCTAGAGAGCGCTTATTAACAGTTGGCAGCCCTGATGGCTCTTAAGAATTCATGTAATTTGGAACTTGAAAACGTTGGCAGCTATGTGCTGATCGTCGTCTGTCACTGTGACGTCATTCCATGTGATGTTCACCAATCTTGACACCGTTAGCAACACATAACATACTGCTCGGGTCCAAGCTCTGTGAACTTGCGGGGTGAGGGAAAGGTCAGGAGAGAAGAAAAGGGTCTGTTAACAGCCCGCCTTGTTACCTGGTATTTCTTTCTATTCCAATACTGCTAACATAGGGCGGTTGCTCAAACCACTGTGGTGTTGCGAATGAGTGAGCGAGTCAGCAACCAATGTATTTGGCTCTGTTACTATGACCGGACCGGGAAACCTCATCACTCGTCACCATCACTCCTCATAGTCTGCGATCCACAGTCCTCTCAGGTTCATGCAGCTTGGACCAGAGCAGTAACTGAACCCCTGCGCGGATGCGGATATCCGCAAAAGTTTTCACCATGCTGATATAATTGCCATGGCTGAGCGGATAGCGGATAAGCCGCGGCCATAATATTTGGAGAAAATTTGTGGATAATTTTTAGAATACAATGCAAACTTGCTTAATATCATTGTTAAGACCCGGATATTTATGACATATCGTAATTTTTCGTTATGTTCTTATACTAGCGGACCCGTGCGAGAAATCACACTTTCCCCAATAGGTTTTGCAAATCGAACACTTTTTACAAAAATTTATATTTCAGAAATTGTAATGCACTGATAATGTCATTTGTGTAACACTCACCGGTTATTCGATATTTATGAAATTATACGATTTGAGTAATCATTCCTTTGATTTACTGTTTCTGAAATCCATGCAAAATGATGAAGGAAATACCTCATAATGTTAAAATTACATGAAACGGGCGTCACAGCGACCAAAATGTGAAATGGACAGCAATTATTGAGCGTATTTTCATACATCAACTGTATCTGCAAATCGCACACTTCGTACATTTTTTAAAAGTCATTTTTTAAAGAAACTATTGATATTTATGGAATTAGAGTGCAATTCGTCACTGCTAATGTCTATTCTCTTTCATTTGAATGCTCATTTTCGCGATCGGTCACTTGTGAGTGCCGCAAGAGGGATCTATACTACTGAAATAATATATATGATGATGATTTAAGCTAATCTCATTCATATTATGTCATTAAGCATAATTAATTAACACTCCGAACTGAAAAGGGTTGCAATGCGAGCTGTATAACATTCATTTTAAGCATAGCACATGACATACAGTACAAAGCCTAGGGGAACGACTTTCACCTCAAATGTCTAAAGGTGTTGCTTTAATGCGTTATACTTTCAAAATATTATTGTAATGTCAGTAGATCCGGATAACGAATGTGTGAATGCGGAAAAAAGGCGTGCGGATGCGGATGAGGGGCGGATGCGGATAACTTTTTGTTTATCCGCGCAGGGCTCTAGCAATAGCACCCCTTGTCAGAGTTTTCCCGGACGTTTCACCTTAAGTGTAAGAGAGGGCGTAGAGCCTTAACTTCGCCACAATAATGGCACCAATAAATAAATAAATAAATAATAAATGAAAAATCCACAGCCTGCTTCCAGTCTCCGACCGGGTCAGGAAAGGAATGAATGAAGCCCCATCTAGCGCCGAGGATTTGGACTGTGCCGGCTGCCGAGGCCTGACGCACTCCTTTGGGGCAATGATGAAATGAATGACAGATGAAATGAAATGATAGTGGAGAGTGATGCTGGAATGAAATTTTGACAGGGAAAACCGGAGTAGCCGGAGAAAAACCTGTCTGCCTCCGTTTTGTCCAGCACAGATCTCACATGGAGTGACCGGGATTAGAACCACGGACCCAGCGGTGAGAGGCCGGCGTGCTGCCGCCTAAGCCACGGAGGCTAAATAAATAATAAATAAATAAATTAATTAATTAATTGCATGCCTGATTGAAACAAAGGGACCAGAATTCCATAAAAACATGATATTATATTTTGGATCCTCCTTACCGTCTCGAAGAGCTTGAGCAGGCCCGCCCACGACTTGAGGTAGCCCGTGTTGATGAGGATGGCCGACGTGTTGGTGGTCGTCGTGGTCCTCGTGATCGTCACCTGGTGCGACATCTACAACAAGTGGAAACATATCAAACAAACGGCTACTCGGAGCTCTGCATTTATGTTGTTGATTATTTTAGGGGCTTTGCGGCATGGTGATCATGTAGCCCCGTGTACTTGGGTGTGTGTAGAAATCGCCTGATAACCTGTGTCACGGTGATATCTGTACTAGTGTACATATTTGTAATCAAGATAGGATTTGGATAGGAAGTTGCCGTGGCCTTAAGTTAGGTACCATCGCGGAATTTGCATGGAGTAGAAGAGGGGGAAACCAGGGAAAATTACTTCCAGTCCTTACCAGAATTATATGTCTTGTCAGAGCTGGGAATCGAACCCGGCTAATCACTACACAACGAGGCGGCCACAATTTTATGAGTATTATTACTAGACCTCGGATTTTTGGGCAAATGTCTATTTTGTTCCTTTAAGGATAGAAAGTAGGCGATTCATTAAAAGTTATGCTTGCCACGGTGGGTGAGTGGTTATCGTGTCGGACTACCAACCCCAAGCTTGCAGGTTCGCTCCTGGCCGTGGTAAGTGTTGTTGTTTTTTTTTTTTTTTTTTTTTTTTTGTGTTTTTTTGGCAAAAGTCACGATTTCTGGCTTTTTGGGAGAGTCAGTGGCTAGCTGACCCACTGCCCAGTAAACTGAGAGCGATCAAGGGAACTTCTCGCGTGTGGCGGAGCTCTTTCCGGTCACGTAGAGAGTCCGTCATTTTGTGTAGGCTAAGGATAGGTCATACAAGATCCACCCACTCGTATCTGATGAGAAGGGAAGACCCACTTTGTACCTGTGGAGCCGTTTTCACCGTGGCCCACATTTTCACCGAGTGTGTGGATCTTGCAGACTTACGAAGAAACCTTGGTTTGCAGATGACACTCAAACTTATATTAGCCGATGACGCGGTGGCTGCTGATCGCGTTATCCGCTTTATAAGTGAGAGTGGGTTAGGGACAGCAAACAAAATTCTCCAGTGAACATTGACTCAACGACTTGTTCGTTTTTGAATGATAATGTTTTGTTTTTCCGTAATTTTTGTTTATTTTTATAATTTTTTATTTTTATTTAATGTTTTTGTTCTTGTTTTATTAATTTTTGGTCTTTTTAAATTTAGGCGTCCATCTCAAATTGTTAAATTAATTTCCAAATTTGTATTCTTTAATCTGTGTTAAGAGGGGCAGATGACCTCCTAGTTCCTCCCCTTAAAACAACAATAACTAACTAACTAACTAACGCATGTCATATGATGTTGGCTTGTTAAAGAACCCATTTGAATTCAATAGGCCGTGTTCATAATGGCAAAATGAATCTCGGGATTTTCCGCCAACACAAAGTTCCTCATTTCTCTACTAGACAGAGCTATAGTGGCAAGGAGCTTAGATATCTAACCTCCTTGACTATCATAGTGCTTCAAGGAACAACAAATTTCGACATGCAAGCTGCCCTCTGGGTGTCAAATTACAAAGCTTGCACCCGTCACACGAGGCCATACGATATTATTATTAATATTTTCAACCTTCTTCCATCCCCTGACCCGGTCGGCCGACTGGAAGAAGACTCTGGATTTTCATTTTCAACCTTCTTTATCAAGTCGCTGTGTTGTTCCGACATTTCTTACCAGTTTCTACTTATTAATACTGTATTGTGTTTCCGGAGAAAGTGGCCAGCGAGCAAGCGCGCGCGCCGGCCTTGAACGGTGGGGCGTGGGAGGAACAAATGGGTCACTGTGGGTGATGTTTAGTTGTGTGACGCGCAGCTGTGTGCTGTGCTTGCTGCCGTCATTTTGTAGTAGAGCGTGGCCGACGGTAGTAGAGCTATTTTGATCTGATGACGCTCGCCTAACGAGAGAAACATATCATCCCTCAGTTTTCTCCCTCCTCAATAGTCCATAACTAGGGGTGGTGATTTTTCGCAAATGCGATAAAGCGCTAAATACTCATAATGGCTTCCACTCTTTTTTTTTCTCCCCAGGGGCTCACCATCTAGTGGGACATGGGTTGGTGACCACAGGACCCCAGCTGAGTCTGGCATTGCTTCCACTTACTTGTGCCGGGCTCATCTCCGTCTTCTTTCCTGTCGACTTATCTTGGTCAACTCTTCTTCTCCTCCGACCCCGACGGTATTATGGTATAGGAGGACTAGGGAGTCTTTCACTTTCCCGCCTTAATTGGCCCTTGTCTCATCTTTCCTGATACCCTCCTTCTGCGAGGGGTCAGCCTTCTTTTTCTTTTCTTTTCATGTTATCTCCTGCCTTCTGCTCAAGGCCCTCAAGGAGGGAGGGTGTGTGCAGCCCCACCACTTCTGGTGCACTCTGGATATTGCTACACCCTCAGGGGCTCCCAGCTGATGAGTTCGGGAGTTGGCGATCCCGAGGGATTCCTGAGCCATTTTCCCTGACTTTTGGACGGGTCCTCTTTCCCTTTCCTATCTGCCTTTCATGGCTCTCCTTCCTTCCAAGTACCTCAATACTCATTCTTCGAGGGTTGTGGGCAATACTTTTCTTCCTGTTTTTAATTTGCCTTATCCTTTATTTGTTTACCATTTCTTCTTCTAGTATCTAAGTCTGTAGTTAGTATTAGTTATAGTTTTCATTCTCATCTCATCTTTCACTATCAATCACCCAAACCATTAGAGGCCGATAACCTAGATGTTAGGCCCCTTAAAACAACAATTATCGTCATCATCATCATCATCTTGTATTTTCACTTTTCGCGACCTGTAAACCACTTTTTAATGTATTTTGAGAAAGCGTTAAAATGCAAAATCCACGATTTTTTAAACATAACTTTTCGTATTCTTTATTTTCATATGGAAACGTCGATGATGATGATGGTGATGATAATTGTTATTTTAAGGGGCCTAATATCGAGGTTATCGGCCCCTAATGGTCTGGGTGATGAGAAAATAACAATGAAGTGGAAACCAGAACGAAAATTAAGTGAGACTGAAAATACTTACAAAATGGAACTCAGATTGAAACGAATCACAAAATGGAGAGTGGTAATACTTACAAAAGAAATAGACTGAAAAACACGCACAAAATGCAGGTTAGGTTCAAAATACGTACAAAATGCAATGTATAGTCGAAATACTCACAGAATGCAATTGAAATTCAAAATATACTTACAAAATGCAAATGAGATTGAAAATACGTACAAAATGCAATTGAAATTGAAAATGCTTACACAATGTATGGTAGATTCAAAATACTCGCAATATGTGTAAGCCCGCGTTTTAAAATACTGTACTTAAAGGACCGTTTTCACCAACGTCAATTATCTCTTAATTCATCAATAAAGGTTATTTAACTTAGCACGAGCATTTCACCAAACAGAAACGCTCGTTAACTACCACTAACAAGGAGTTACGTTAAATGGCCAAATCTGGCCACTCAACTCTCTAAAGCATCTTTAAATTGGCGGGAAACAGCTGAATTGTGCCTTGCGCATTCCACAATGGCGGTTTGTTTCCGAGTTTCACACGTACTTTCATCCCTTCAAGCATAATGATCTAAGTTTCATCCATATGAATATAATATATGTTTATGACTATGAAATTATAAAAGATCACCCACATTACTAAGTTTTAATACTAAGAAAGGCGAATACGGAAATTAAAAAAGAAATTATATACAGAGGGGGATTCGAACTCCTTCCAGCGCTGCATAATGAATTGACAGTCTGCAAGTCAACCGCTTACGCTACGAAGATTACAGGATAAGCTATCTATTCACACTGCTGCCAGTTCTCCTAAATACTTTGTTCATATCATTTTAAGCTTTTGCCACGAATAAGGTCTTCTGTATTTCTCTTCCTTTATAATTATGTTCCAGAAAGTCTCAAGGAAGCATCGTAAACAACAATCAGTGCTACACGCTTCTTGTCCTATCCGCCATGCTCTCCAAGATGAAACCAAGTCTACGCATGCGCGAGGCCCGTAAATCTTATTTAAGTAATTGCGAACACGAATGGCCTCGTGAAATGCATCGAATATAATCACGTATTAAATCTCGTATTTAAGTTAAATGGGAATTAAGTAAATAATCGTTGGTGAAAACGGCCCTTACAAAATGCAATTTAGATTGAAAATAAGTACTACAAAATGTGGTTGAGATTCAAAAAAGAAAAAACAGACTCAGAAAATGTAATTTTGAGACACCTGGAGGCAATTCATAAAAACAGGGCGGGATGCTTAAAGAGAAAAGGGACTATAATGAAAAGAAAAAGAAGAATGAGGGATAAGGAAAGATGAGAGAAGGGCCAACTAAGGCGGGAAAGTGAAAGACGACCAAGCGAGGTCGACAGGAAATAAGACGGAGAGGAGCCCGGCACAAGTAAGTGGAAGCAATGCCGGACTCAACTGGAGTTCCGTGGTCGCCAACCCACGTCCCACTAGATGCGAGCCCCCGAGGGGAATATGGAAACTTCAAATGAGGAGTTTCCAAACTCTTGATTTGTTTATAATGGCTTGACCAGCGGTCTGGAATGCGAAAAGTAATCCCTCCTGCACTTTTTGCCCGTCTTTCGCGTAAACCAAGTCAACAAGTGCTACGATAGCGAGACCAAACATGTCTATAAAACAGCTGTTTCAACAATGTTAATGATTCAGGAACGTGCATGCACTGTGGGGGATTTTGAAGCAAGACTTGAGTTGATTTTGTGCATTTCCTTTGTGTTATTCTGGTTTTGCAACAGTACCAAGTACAGTGAGGGACCTCCCTATAGAACGGAGATCACAGAGGCCGTGTGGCGGCCAGGCCACTGTGGATTGCAGGGTGTCGAGCAAGGCATTGGTGACAGCAGCAGTGTAGCGCCCAACTAGTTTAACACATTTACACTTTTTAACGTATTTAATACTCATCATTGCTCACATGAATTTCAGAGTAGTTGCTAAACGGCTGTTTCCGTGGCGTAGTTGGTAGTATGCTGGGCTTCTATGCCCAAGATCGCGGGTTCAAACCCGGCCGAAGTCGTCAGATTTTTTCATTTCAAATGATCTTTTTGACTTCATCGTTATGCTTAGGTCTACCGTTATGCGTCACGGTTACAGCATGTATGACGTCATCATGTTGTTCAGTGCATATGCACCGAGTCTGAGTTTACTCCTGGGGTCTGGCGTTATGCGATACGGAGACAGCGAGTGCGTGACGTCATGCAGCCCCCGCGCAGGAAGCCTAAGTTAAAGGGTAATGGAGTCTGTTGAGTCTGAGTTTAGTCCTGGGGTCTGGCGTTATGCGAACGGAGACGGCAAGTGCGTGACGTCATGCAGCCCCCGCGCGGGAAGCCTACGTTAAAGGGTTTATTTATTTATTTATTTATCGTATGGCTTTTAGTGCCGGGAGTGTCCGAGGACATGTTCGGCTCGCCTGAGTCTGTAGCTGCTTCCAGCGGATACCCTAAAGGGTGAGCTACAAGTTCCGTTCAATTTCAAGTAGTTCCAACTTTCGCCACCAGATATCAATGATACCTAGTGGTGAACGTTGGAACTTTGATAGAGCGTTAAAGGGTAATGGAGTCTGTTGAGTCTGAGTAACTCCTGAGGTCTGGCGTTATGCGATACGGAGACGGCGAGTGTGTGACGTCTTGCAGCCCCCGCGCGGGAAGCATAAGTTAAAGGGTAATGGAGTCTGTTGAGTCTGAGTTTACTCCTGGGGTCTGGCGTTATGCGAACGGAGACGGTGAGTGCGGGACGTCTTGCAGCAGAGTGCAAAGAGTCCTGAGCCTTTCTAACATGTGTAGCATTTGTAGCATGCGTCATTTGAAATGATATAAAGTCTAGTCTCTCAGACTGACTGTATCTTTTTAAGAGCGTTAAAAATCCCTCAGTATGCATTTCTTCGGAGGGGAAGTAAAGCCGGCGGTCCATTGTCAAATATTTATGGCATGAAAAAGGAACCTTCCACTAACTACACTTGTGGAGCTAAAATTTGTAGGTTAGTTTGATAACGCTATATTAGTTCCAACGTTCGCCGCCAGGTGCTGACTGCGGTGGCATCTAGTAACCAAGTTGAGAACTAGTTGGTCGTTGACGGTGGCGTTTGGTAGCAAAAGTTGAAACTGCTTGAAAATCGAATGTTTGCAATCCTTACTTGAATTAAAAACAGATAACACACACTAATACATCCATCAGAATTAACACCGGTTATCAGACAGATTCTACACACACCCAAAGTACACGGGCCTACATGACCGCGTTGTCACAGCCCCTAAACTGAGGAACCAAGCAACACTATTTAGGGGAAGATGACCTCGCAGTTCCTCCTCTTAAAACAATAATAACTAACTAATTAACTAACTAACTTGGTACACGCGCTGTGATTCATCCTCACTGATATTTCGTATCTGTGCAGTTATTTCGTTCTCGAGAGCCTTAATTATCTCAACTAAGGTATCTTGCCAGCTGCGTATGTAATAAATGCTATGACAACATCCAGGGCTTCCCGACACTCTGTTGTAATCGATAATGCTATAAATCTCGCGGTGAAGCATTCCAACCTGTCCGTGGCACGGCTTTGGGAAAGCTCCGTTCTATAGGGAGGGCTGATGAGCATAGTGTCCCCAACGTTAACATACCTGTCGATAAGTCCTGCGCCTCAGAATTTCCAGGTCTCACCCGAACATTGAATCGTAAACCTACTGAACCCTACCAAACTTTCACTGGTACAGTACAAGTGTGTCAGGGGCAGAACCTCGGCCATCTGTTGTGTTGGTATCTGGAACAACCTACCTCCATGCCCGTGATCTTACAATTCGGATGGTCGAATACATAGGTCCTTTCCTTTTACTGGGATCAAGAAGGACTAGTTTCGGCAGATATGGGGCCAATTTTTGAATTCTGTTGTCCTTTTTGGTTTATTTTACCATGGTTGGTTGGTTCCTCAGTTTAGGGGCAGCGGCAACGTGGTCATGTAGCCCCGTGTACTTTGGGTGTGTGTAGAATCTGTCTGATAACCGGTGTTTATTGTGATGGCTGTATTAGTGTGTGTTATATGAGATTCAGGTAGAAGGACTGCAGACGATCAATTTTTCAAGTAGTTCCTACTTTTGCTACCAAATGCTACCGTCCACGACACCTAGCTGCGGAGTTTGCTACTAGATGCCATCGCAGCTAGCACCTGGTGGCGAACGTTGGAACTAATATAGGGTGACTGCACCTATGGTTGAACGGTTACCAGTGGATGAACAGTATCCATTAAGGTCAAGTTGAGAAGGTTCAGTGGGAGGGCAAACCTGAACATGAAACGGGCCTTGTGCCAAGATGCCGTAAGACTCGTCAATTACAGGACATGTCTTACGACATCTTGGCACAAGGCCCGTTTCATGTGCAAGTTTGCCCTCCTACTGTACCTTATCAACTTTAGCCTACCTAAATGGATACTGTTCATCCACTGGTAACCGTTCAACCATAGGTGCTGTCACCCTAGCGTTATCAAATAATCTAACCTACAAATTTTGGCTTCACACAATAATTGTAGTTAGTGGAAGGTTCTTTTTCATGCCATAAATCTATGACATGGGCCCGCCGGCTTTACTTCCCCTCCTAAGGAAGGCATACTGAGGGATTTTTAACGCTCTTAAAAAAATCCGGCGACTTCGGCCGGGTTTGAACCCGTGACCTTGGGCATAGAAGCTCAGCATGCTACCAACTACAGCACCGAAGCCGTCTTTTATTTTACCTTAATGCACTGTTATGTTGGTACAGTAGCTTACAAAGAGGGTTAACATATATTTCAATAATAGTCTACCTATAATAATAATAATAATAATAATCTGTGCATTGACCAATGAAGGAAATTAGAGAAAAATTTAAAGTAGGAACCAACCGACCAACCAAAGATTCAAGGAGAAATAATTTCTACACTTAGAGTCATGAAGTTATCTCGGGATTGGCATAAATTAAAGGTTACACTGGGGTGAGCACGTTGAGAGCGTTGCTAATAAGGCGCAAAAGTCGTTATACCTCGTTATGAGAAACATGAAGGGTAGCAGTATTCAGGCCAAAGAATTGGTGTTGTGAGACCAATTTTGGAATTCGCTACGAGTGTGTGGGAGCCGTACCAATCAACTCTAACGATCAAATTGAATATGGTGCTAAGGAAAGCTGGAAGATTCGTATTTGGCAAATTCTCCCAAACTGACAGTGTCTCTAACATGTTAGTCATTGGGTTGGGAATCCCTACACAGCAGAAGACATAAAAGAAAACTATAGGGGATGTACAAAGCATACACAGGGGAGCCGGCCTGGAATGAGTTGAGAAACAGAATGCAGGAGCCAGATTATATGGGTAGGAGAGATCACGAATACAAAATTAGGCCCAACATTCAAAAAACAAACTTAGCTAAGTATTCTTTTTTTAAAGAGGGGTATTCAAACATGGAATGTGTTACCTGAAGAAGTCTTAGAACCTTTTCCTAACAGTTTAAAAGTTTTCAAGAAGAAATTAAATGTTGCATTCAGGGAACACAGAGACATTATGGAGAGAAATTGAGATATACAGTATGTAAATATCTTAACTGTAACAGTAACTGTTAATAAATAAATAAATTTGCAGATGGCATTGTCATCTTAGCATATTTAGGCATATTTTGTTTTCGTAGATAATAAATCATACTTAACCTATAATAGTCGAAGCGCGACTTACATTCCTACAAGCGCACAATGTTAAGACTATTCTAGGGACGTTCTAGTAATATTCAATAATATTATAATACTAGCATTACCCGTCGCGGCTTCGCCCGCAAATATTCTAGTTGTAAAGAGTACACTTAGCAAAATCTCAATCATGAATGCTATGACTGATTTATCCTTGGTATGAATAATCAAACTTTTATCAATTCAGCTACTGGTGCAGTGGTTAGGGGTTTGTCATTCCTTCATAGGTATATCGGAGCGAAGTTAGTTTTCTGGGAATATCACAGACACTGTTAATTTAAGGGCCTTTAAATGTGGTTTTCGGAGACCCTTTATAGTCGGGTGATAAAGACCTTTCGTACCACACTCACACGTGAAAATTGCGTGAAAAAATTCTAGAGTGCCCCTTGACCCCCTTAAGCGCATTATACTGTATGTATTGATGAATTTTACAGCTTAATATGGTATCAGTGATAACCTTATAACCGTCTGGAAACTTTCACAGTAATGTAATAATTGGAATTGCATTGCGTCTTACAGAAATAGATGGACCTGTGAGATTCTGTTACCATGGTTACCGTGTTGCATTCTTTCATTATTTTATTGTAAATTATATATGTTTTAAGGTATTTATTTAATTGTGAGGCATTTAAAGAGTAAGTGAGTGCGTTTCGCTAACGCATTGGGTTATGCTGCACCTGTAGATACCCCACATGTGTAGATTGGTGTTAATGGGACATTATTTTCGGTACAAAACTGGAATGGAACCTTAGCAGAATAATATAGGGAGGGATACCTGGAGTGTTCCTAGTATATTGTATGTCGGATTCGAATAATATTATAGAAACAGTAGGCTATACAATACAGTGAGGGCCCTCCCTATAAAACGGAGTCTCGCAGAAGCCGTGCTGCGGAGAGGGTCGCAATGACTCACCGCCAGATTTATGACATGTACCGATTACAACAGCGGGTCGGGGAGCCTTGGATGCTGTCATAGCATTTATTACATACGCAGCTGGCAAGATATCTTAGTTGTGATAATTAAGACTTGTGGTGAAATACTGTAGACTATCTCTTATCCCGTGAACATGGTTAGTAATAGAGCAGAACATCGAATTTTCCTAGTGGAAACTTATCTTCTCAAGAAGTTTGCAGTAAATTTGTTAAATTTTAATTATTTTTTTTACTTGCTTGGTGTAACCTCAAACAAAAGGTACCGTATACAGAAACAATCCGCGTACTCTGGAGAATGAGGATGAATTACAGTGAGTGTACGAAACTCCCTTAGTCGGTGCAATCTGTGTTTAGGAATTGAAGTATGTACAACATTTCCAGCAACATCGTTAAAAAGTGTAAATGCGTTAAACTAGTTGGACGCTACGCTGCTGCTAGCACCAATGCCTTGCTCGACACGCTGCACTACACAGTGTCCCCCAGCCGCCACACGGCCTCTGCGAGTCTCCGTTCTATACATTATCAAAACAATTCCTTAAAAGTCCGAATTAGAAACCACCCAAGCTAATACCGGGATGGTTCCTTAACCCTGGAACCCTACGTTGGGGCACTGGGTGCCCCAGAGAATTTTCGTTTTGCTTTGGGTTTGTGATGGCAGCCCTTACAGCCTGCAGCCACTGTGACTTTTCTTTGTCCTTGACAAGTTTTTCAGTTGCCATGTTAGTCACAGTTGTAACGCATCGCTTCTTTGCTATAGATCGGTTTTGGGGCACTGAGTACCGCAGTGTAGCATTAGTGTACTTTTCGCGAACCAAGGACACCAAAACCACTATGAAGTGTGCAGAGTGTAAGACGTTTGTATAAATATAAGGGGTGTTCAAATTAAAAGGTACGAAACGATACTGTGAGTACAATTTATTCGTTATTCAAAAGTAATCACCACAGACCTGTGCTCAGGTGTCCCATTGCTTCACTAGCCGCAGTATTCCCTGTTCCCAGAGGTAATGACAGGAGCCAATCCTGTACGGTGTCCTTTAGTTCTTCGTCCAATTGGAAAAGTTTTCCCTTGAGATCTTTTTTAACGGACCAAACAAATGGAAGTCGCAGGGTGACAAGTCTGGCCTGTAGGGCGGATGCTCAAGTTGCTCCCACCTGAACGTGGCCAATGCACATTGAGTGACGTTAGAGACGCGTGGGCGAGCGTTATCATGAAGCAGAATCGCTCCCTTCGTGAGCAGTCCAGGCAGTTTGTTCTTAATGGACTTGCGTAGGGTACAGAGTGTCGCACAATACACGTCACTGTTAATGGTTCGTCTCGAGGGAAAACTTTTCCAATCAGACGACGAACTAAAGGACGTC
The DNA here is from genome assembly GCA_946902985.2 of Meconema thalassinum. Lineage (NCBI taxonomy): Eukaryota > Metazoa > Arthropoda > Insecta > Orthoptera > Tettigoniidae > Meconema > Meconema thalassinum. Next base: position 154,791,658 of record OX336397.1, read on the forward strand.
GTCCAGGATTGGCTCCTCTCACAACCACAAGACTTCTGGGAACAGGGAATCCTGCGGCAAGTGAAGCTATGGGGCACCTGTACACAGGCCTGTGGTGATTACTTGTGAACAACGAATAAATTATACGCACAGTATCGTTTCGTACCTTTTCATTTGAACACCCGTTATAATAATAACCCCTGGCACTACAGCCCATGAAGGGCCTAGGCCTACCAAGCGACCGCTGCCCAGCCATTTGGCCTGGAGATATTGGGGTGACGCGTTGTCAAATCATCGGGTCCCCTCGGCCGTTAATCTTGGATTTTGTGACCGGGGCGCTGCCTCATTGTCCTCAATGAGTGCACCCCGTTCCAGCCCTCACATCAGTTTCTAAAATCCCTGACGGAGCCGGGAATCGAACCTGGGGCCTCCGGGTGAGAGGCAGACGCTCTACCCCAACACCACGGAGACAGCAAGATGTTTGTATACGAAGGTTATATCTTATCTTTTCGTGTCAATTGTAGAGATGACATTCAATAAAACACTCTAAAATGTGAGGTGTTGCAAAATGTTGTGAAATAGTGTATGTTTTTTTAATATCATTTTATTTTTAGTTTATAATGTTAAAGTGTAATTAGGTAAAATAACTTTTCCGTAAGTCTAATCAAACCAAACTAACCAGTTGTTATACTAAATTCAATAAATATTGGTTTGTAATATGTAAATCAGGCTTATTTTTCTTCTAGTGTCTGTAATACACAAGTGTAGGGTTCCAGGGTTAATGAAGGCCCAATCCTCACCCAAGTAAACGCGACGTGGACACTTACCGTGACTGTTTGCTAGTCCAAAGCACTGTATAAATCACACACAACCGCTCGAGTCCGCAACTACTCAAGCACTGACTGAGCTCTCTGAAGCGCGCCACACCCTTGTTGGCGTCCCCTCCACGATACGTCACAGTGGGATGGGCACGTGCTGGCATTAGACTGGTTTGATGCAGCTTTCCGTTGCTCCCTGTCCTTAGCTCATCGCTTCATAGCTACAGGGTGGCCACCCTACATACTACACATACCTCTCTTTGTCTGTTTCAGATCGTACGCAGTAAACGATGGTTGATATTGTAACATTTTTAATGAGTTAACTAAACGTGGTGATGACTATTGTGGTTCAATAAAACAAACATGATATGAATAAATAATATACACTGTGGTGTGACCTTACCTGTGATAGTGTAATATAATAAGTTGTTGAGCGCCAGATTCCTATTTAAGATAGTGAATCGAAATTTATTGATTTAACCTCGGCTATCAGCAGTAGAGTCGAGAACCACTTACCCGGGCCGTAGTGAGACAAAGTCATCTAACCAATCCGTATTTAATCAAGGAGTATGATTGCCTTAAAGTACCAACTACAATGAAAGAAATAGGCATTACGTTAAAGGAAATGAATTTATTTACTCAAGAACAAAATACTAATAAAACAGAATAGTGATAGTCACACAATTGAATTTAAAATTACTCAATGCGGCAATTAATTATTCAAAAGAAAATGAATATTAAAATGAATTGAAAGTTAAATGAAGTTAAATTATAATAGAGACGATAGTTTTATTGAATTGTTGGCTCACCCAGTCGAAGATTCGTCATATTTAAGAAATGATCGATGATCTCGATGTTACGTCACTTATGTTTAAAAAAATGATGTGATATCTCATTTACTATGAAATATCCTCATTAAGTACGTTGCCATCTGTAGAAAGACTCTTGATCAGGGATATAACCCATTATGTTGATATAGATGTCGGCAAGACATCGTTCAGTGTCGACTCTCGGTGCTCAGTCCATTAGGACCCAGAAAGCAAGGTTACAACTTCCTTCCTTCATTGATAGCTATAGATCAATGCCATTCTTGTCCGATGTCGCAGGTACTAATACTAATGACTTCCTTGTCACGTGGTGTCACAGCTTCCCTCTCTATTAGCCTTCTCCATTCTTGACTCATAACTTGCAATATATATTGACGCGTATATACCGTAGAAAATGGCGTGTTGGTTACACCATAGTGGGTTTCTTAACATCTCAGGAAAATGACGCAGTTTGCCGTGGTGAAATTCTTACTACGTCGTTCAGTTTGTGACGCACAGGGTTAGTCCATATCGCCAGTCTTGTTGCAATATATAATACTTCGTCTCTTTACAAGTAATTGTTAATAAAAATCTAATTGAATATAATAATCAAAACCGCTTACAATTATCTGATATAAAAATCATCTCATGGATGTACTAGTTAATAATAATAATAAATATGATAATTATAAATGAATAACCCTATAAATATAACCGCTATGGGATCGAATCGTTACAATCGCCCCTGATATAAATAATTTAAAATAAAATGTAACATTATTTGTATCACTACACATCCTACACAAATGAATACAAATGTAAATATTAATACCCCCATAACGACAACATACAAATAATACCCTTCAACAATACATAAAAATATACAAGAACATACTCTTTTCACTTTACATATTTGTACTATCATTTCTCATTCTTCCAAATGTTCATAATGTTCATTCTTCTTTATATATGTTGAAAAAAAATATACATAAATGTATTCTTCACAAAAAAATCATATTTTAACTTTCATTCATCTTATTCTTCCAAATGTTCATAATGTTCATTTTTTTTATATGCTGTAAAAAAAATACATATAAAATGCCCTTCACTTTTATTTTTGACATATATGTCAACGCTGCACTCGTTTATATTTCGGTGATCGTATGCATGACATACAATTTTGGCTTCATCTCTTTTGAACGTAGTTTTTGTATATCAGTCTGGCGTAGAAGTACATTGTTGTAATACCAGCTGATTAACCCATAATAACTATTACAGCACACGATAATAGGATGCAAACAATACAATATTCCTTTCGTCTTTATAAAGGGATTACTCAAATGCAGTAAAATTTCAATAATTGAAGAAAAAAATAACTTAGCAAGACACCTAAGGCAATTCCTATTTCAGTGCATATGTCATACATGTAAATATTTCCCCAAATACATAATGACATCGAAATACCTCAAAGCAGTTATTAAACAGTTCATTTAAATATCCAAGTTACTACTCACCTGCCTTCGTGGCTTAATTCTTTCTTAGGCCACGGCCGCCTCCTTCCAAATTAATACTTCCTAAGTCTCCACGACTTCTTAACTTCTCATAAAACCATAATTCCTCTTTACTACTTCTCGAAAACAATAACTTGGATTTTTCAAAATCACAAATAAACATAAAATCTGACTTCTCGTTCATCTTATAAAATTTAACTTAGTGTCGAGATATCTTTACTCTATCGTCATTCATACCTACAACAACAAAATGATTAAGACTCGGACAAAATACTACTCAATAAACCTGAATTACGTATATCACTAAACTATTTCACAAAAACACATGACAAACTCCTCGGAATAAATATTTCGTTCCACAAAATATTAATGCTCTTATACTTTGAACTTAGTCTATTCATGATTTGACTTTTTGCTGAATACCTAAAAACCCCCCTTAGTTTTCTCTCAAAACTCTTAATTAAGTACCGTGTCCTCCAAACACCACTTCCTACTTGTTCTGACCGCCTGGACTATAGCTCACTCTTGCTATACCAGAATCTCTCAAAACTCATCGTGACTTCACACGTCACATACAAAAACTTCCCTATTCGTGGTATAATCCCACATCTTCTTACTGTTACAGGTCACCTCTTACTGACCAATAACACACTAAATTTCAGCTAAAAAATCTTACATGCTTCGACTAATTCCTTGGAATAATAACATCACACTAAGCTTTCCTAACTATTGTCTTCCTAAAATAATGACAGTGTTCCAGTTGATAGTTAATAACACCGACACTCCTAATTCGCAAATATTCTCCCATAATCACTTCATAAAGCAAGTTCTGAGTTCTAACACAGTTCAGATACTTTCTTCTCTATCAAATTAAATGCGTAACTTACACCTGCCTTTAATTGTAACTTCATTATTACCCCTTAGGTATACACTTATCTTACCAACTTATTCTTCCTTCAAAATATTAACTTATCTTTACTAACTCCGTATGACATAAATAAAACTTTAATTTCTCGTCTACTAAAAAAAAATGATTTATCTTTAAAATCCTCAAAACATCGAATTATAACAAATTCCTTTCAATATTAGTAAATATTATGTCAACCTTTTAATTATAATTATTATCTTTACTTTAACCTGTGTGTAGGACAACAATCTACCACATCATTAATTCGTTATTATTCATCAGTAACTTTTTACTAAAAGTGGTTTAGCTCGATAACAAGCCTTGTAATATCTTTAAAACGTGCGTAACTGTAACAAAAACTTGGGCAATCTTACCTTTGTAATCTCTTATTACCTTGTGTGCATACATCCATATATACTTAAAAAAAACTCCCTTATTAACTTCACGTAGTCCCGTAGATACCATAAAAAATAATTATTGCTCAACGGAATATACCTCGCTGACCTACTTCATCTTACCAAAAACTTCCTTCAACCTACTTCATTTGGCATCTTACCAAAAACTTCCTCAAAAAACAACTTCATTTGGCATCTTACCAAAAACTTCCTCAAAAAACAACTTCATTTGGCATCTTACCAAAAACTTCCTCAAAAAACAACTTCATTTGGCATCTTACCAAAACTTCCTCCTTAAAAAACTTCATTTGGCATCTTACCAAAACTTTAAAACCACATTGCTCAACGGCATTACCTTCGTTGGCCTACTTCTTCAAACTCACGTCCATTTACGTGAAAATACACACATACACACACACATATCTGTCAACAAGTACCAGATGTCCTAATTAGTTACTACTTCCTCATTTCAGCCCGATGTTGGCTAATTCATACAACGCATTACCATTAACAATTCTAAACCACTTATAAATTTCTCAACATATATCCGCTGATAACCTCGCTGTCCTCAACTGAAACTTCTTTATTAAATCAATACTTAATTCTTCAACTCACTAGTTTTATTACCACTGTATCATCTTATCTTCACTCACTTTTGAATTAAATCTTTATTACCATTATATTCTTAATTATGGTTGCCATAATAATTATTACTTTCTTTCGATTACTTACCTATGTAATAACCTTCCTATTTTTTTTTAAATTTAATCCTCACTTCCTCCAACTTACCTGCAGTTTAAGGACCTACATTCAACTTACCTGCATTGCTCAATAGCACGACAACCTTTGTCTTCCAAATTAAATGATTTTAGTCAATCTAAATCAATAAGCGTAGGCACTACGCGCCCCTTACCATCCTAACTTCACGACTGAATTAAAATTACACACAGCAGGTTCCTTATCTACCTCTGTTAAATCCTATTAAACTTCATTACTTAATATTTAAGTCATACGGAACAGTAACTATCGGTAATATAAATTTACATAAATACGTTCACTGGCATTTCACCGTTCTTACCACATTCATCTTCAATTCTATCTTTAACTAGAATTCCACATAATTCCTTCCGTGTTACATTAGTTTCTACTTCCTCTGTACTACATTCATCCATAGTAACACAGTACTTCGGCTTTCCCCCTCTCACATCCCCAAGTCTGGCTAATTCAGTACGCCACTGCACGTCATATGCTTTCTTTCTCTCTCTCATCCTGATTTCTTTCTCCTCTAGCAACTTAATTCTCTTTTCTTTCATTTTACTTCTAAAATATCTACCTTTAGGTTTCATTTTCATTTCTCCGTTACTATCACTTAATGCTCTCTTTAGCCGTGGACTACTGCTTCTGCTCTTATCTATCTCTCTCCTCCTCTTAACCTGTTTACTAATTATGTTCTTCTGACTATGACTTAACGCACGCTTCTCTGCCACTAATAATTTCATATTAACTTCCTCTATCACAGGACTAAATTCTTCCCTAGTTTGCCTATCTAATTTATCTATGATTGTCTGCATCTTAATCTCTTGGGTGCTTAGTACTTTCTTTATCTTACCTACTTCTATCCCTATCTTTTCTCTCATCTTCTTCACTTCTTTTTCGCTACATTCTATAGTCTCTTCTACAGCTATCCTGCGTTCATCTAAAATCTCCTTCAACTCTACTATGCTTTCTCCTACTATCTCCTCTGACGCTAATCTATTTTCACCTAAAATCTCGTCTGACTCTAATCTGATTTCACCTAAAATCTCCGCTATTTGCCGTTCCTCACCTAAGATCTCCTCCGATTCCAATCTGCTTTCACCTACAATCTCCAATGACTCTAATCTACTTTCAATTACAGTCTCCACTAATTCCAATTTGCTTTCACCTAAAATCTCGTCTGACTCTAATCTGATTTCACCTAAAATCTCCGCTAATTCCAATTTGCTTTCACCTAAAATCTCGTCTGACTCCATTCTACTTTCGATTATAGTCTCCTTACAGGCTGTCTTTACTGATTCTACTGCAGTTTCCCCTAAAGTCTCTACCACCTGCCTAGTTTCCACTTCTACCAATTTGCTAAAACTTTCACCTTGAGTTGCTATTTTCTCTTCAATCACAGTTACTATTCTTTCCTGAATCCTACTTTCTGCTGCTTCTAATTTCTTATCTACTGTCTTAATAATATCTTTAGCCTTCATCTCTACCTCCTCCTTAATTTCACCTCTGATTTCCTGTTTCACCCCCTGAATACTCTCCTGTAGCATATCATACTTCATACTTAATTCTTCATTGACTTTAACCACACTGTCTAGTTTTACATTATTCTCTTCCAGCTTCTGATTTATTTTACTCATATCTTGATTTAGCCTACCCATCTCTTCTCTCATCTCCTTACTATTTTTATTCATATCTTTATCTAATTTCTCAAATTTACCATTGAATTCTAAATAATTTCTTTTATTCTCTTCACTATTTTTATTCATATCTTTATCTAATTTCTCAAATTTACCATTGAATTCCAAATAATTTCTTTTATTCTCTTCACTATTTTTATTCATATCTTTATCTAATTTCTCAAATTTATCATTGAATTCCTTCCTACTTTCTAAATTATCTTTCTTATTCTCTTCCATATTTTGATTTAGCCTACCAATATTTTCTTTCATCTCCCTACTATTTTTATTCATCTCCTGACTATTTTTATTCATCTCCCTCAAGATATCAGCTAATGAAATTTCATGGACCTCTAAGGACTTCTGTTTCTCCTGACTACCACTAGTCTCAGGATGTACCTCTGTATTCGTCTCGAGATTTTCCTCTGAATTCATGTCAGGGTTAACCTCAGGATTATTTTCAGGATTACTCTCAGGATTATTCTCAAGATTTACCTCCGACATCTTGGTATTATTCTCTACGCTCTCAACATCGCTACCGCTATTAACCTCCTTATAATTAACTTTCTCGACTTTATTCCTACTTCTCAACTGCCTCTGTTCCTCTTCCGACATCTCGAAGTACACCGTATAACAATTGCCCTTCCAAAATTTCACTTCACTTCACTGTCCCCCAAAAGCACTGACAATTTGCACTGAAATTATACACTCCTCTGACTAAATACCGAATGGTTTTCGTGTCCTACTTTGTGGCGCCAAATGTAACATTTTTAATATGTCGTTTGAACGTGGTGATGACTATTGTGGTTCAATAAAACAAACATGATATGAATAAATAATATACACTGTGGTGTGACCTTACCTGTGATAGTGTAATATAATAAGTTGTTGAGCGCCAGATTCCTATTTAAGATAGTGAATCGAAATTTATTGATTTAACCTCGGCTATCAGCAGTAGAGTCGAGAACCACTTACCCGGGCCGTAGTGAGACAAAGTCATCTAACCAATCCGTATTTAATCAAGGAGTATGATTGCCTTAAAGTACCAACTACAATGAAAGAAATAGGCATTACGTTAAAGGAAATGAATTTATTTACTCAAGAACAAAATACTAATAAAACAGAATAGTGATAGTCACACAATTGAATTTAAAATTACTCAATGCGGCAATTAATTATTTAAAAGAAAATGAATATTAAAATGAATTGAAAGTTAAATGAAGTTAAATTATAATAGAGACGATAGTTTTATTGAATTGTTGGCTCACCCAGTCGAAGATTCGTCATATTTAAGAAATGATCGATGATCTCGATGTTACGTCACTTATGTTTAAAAAAATGATGTGATATCTCATTTACTATGAAATATCCTCATTAAGTACGTTGCCATCTGTAGAAAGACTCTTGATCAGGGATATAACCCATTATGTATTGATATAGATGTCGGCAAGACATCGTTCAGTGTCGACTCTCGGTGCTCAGTCCATTAGGACCCAGAAAGCAAGGTTACAACTTCCTTCCTTCATTGATAGCTATAGATCAATGCCATTCTTGTCCGATGTCGCAGGTACTAATACTAATGACTTCCTTGTCACGTGGTGTCACAGCTTCCCTCTCTATTAGCCTTCTCCATTCTTGACTCATAACTTGCAATATATATTGACGCGTATATACCGTAGAAAATGGCGTGTTGGTTACACCATAGTGGGTTTCTTAACATCTCAGGAAAATGACGCAGTTTGCCGTGGTGAAATTCTTACTACGTCGTTCAGTTTGTGACGCACAGGGTTAGTCCATATCGCCAGTCTTGTTGCAATATATAATACTTCGTCTCTTTACAAGTAATTGTTAATAAAAATCTAATTGAATATAATAATCAAAACCGCTTACAATTATCTGATATAAAAATCATCTCATGGATGTACTAGTTAATAATAATAATAAATATGATAATTATAAATGAATAACCCTATAAATATAACCGCTATGGGATCGAATCGTTACAATATGTTGAGCAAGTGGTTGCAGTGTTGCACAACGACCAGATTCATTCAAGAAAAACAATTAATATCGTAATAATAGTTATATGATGATGATAATTGTTGTTTTAAGGGGCCTAACATCTAGGTTATCGGCCCCTAATGGTTTGGGTGATCGTAAAGATGAAAATGAAATGCGAACTATAACTAAACAAAAATACTAACCTATATACTAGAAGAAGAAATGGAAAACAAAAGGAGAATAATGCAAGTAAAGGACAGGGGGAAAAGAAATGCCCTCAACCCTCGAAGAATGGGGATTGAGGGACTTGGAAGGAAGGAGAGCCATGAAAGGCAGATAGGAAAGTGAAAGAGGAGAGGGTCCACCTCACAGGTAAGGGACAAAAGGGGGAAACCAGACCCAGCTCAGGAATCCCTCGGGGTCGCCAACTCCTGAACTCACCAGCCGTGAGCCCCTGAGGGTGTAGCATTATCTAGGGTGCACCAGAAGTGGTGGGGCTACATACACCCTGCCTCCTTGAGGGCCTTGAGCAGAAGGCAGGAGATGACATGAAGAAGAAAAGAAGAAGGCTGACCCCTCGCAGAAGGAGGGTATCTGAAAAGATGAGACAAGGGCCAATTAAGGCGGGAAAGGAAGAGACTCCTTAGGCCGTGGATACCCTAATACCCTCGGGGTCGGAAGAGAACAAGAATTGACCAAGTGAGGTCGACAGGAAAGAAGACTGAGAGGAGCCCGGTACAAGTAAGTGGAAGCAATGCCGGACTCGGCTTGGGCCCCGTGGTCGCCAACCCACGTCCCACTAGTTGTGAGCCCCTGGGGAGATAATAGTTATAGTAAGAAAAGCTGTACGTTTCCTTTTATATGTAAAGGAATTCATAATTCTGTTCTTTAATAATTCAGGAAATCTTATAGTTCAATAGGTTACTGTGAACTGACTGAGAAAGCGAAGCGTCCCAACTGCCTAGGAGTGCTCGTCCGTTTGATCGTTGCCAGGCCGAAGCACTGACCAGATCTCAATAGTGAAGTGTATGGCAGAGTAAGTCCTATCCCAACAGCTAACTCGGCTAGCCGTTGCCCGCTGGTTGCAACAAGGGCGCCGAGGCGCGGACGGAGACTGAGTCGTCCAGTTGCAAAACTCGTTTAATCCACTTGTGAATAAGGATCATTTTCATGAGAAACGTTCCTCCAGACTTTGCCTCGCGTATCTTTTGTGTTTGTTGTTTTCTACTTTTTGCTTTGTGTTTTTGTTTTTTGTTTTGTGTTGGCTTTGTGCTTTTGCTTTGAATTTAACTTTTTCTTTTCTTCCTTGGGTTTGTGTTTGTTTTCTGCCTTTGCATTTTGGTATTTTGCTTTTTGCTTTATGTTTCTTGATTTTGTTTTCCGCTTTTGCTTTTGGTCTTGAATTATTCTTTTTGCTTTGTTTTCTTTGTTTTGGTCTTGTGTTTGTTTTCTGATTTTCCTGTTTTTGAATTTTGCTTTTTGCTTTGTGTTTCTTTTTGTTTTGTTTTCTGCTTTTGCTTTTGTGTCTGAATTTTGCTTTTTGTTTCGTGTTTTTTGTTTTTGGTCTTGTGTTTGTTTTCTGGAAAATCATAATAAAACAAAACAAAATAGACAAAACAAAGCAAAACAAAAATAAAACAAAACAATTTAAAACAAAATAAAACGAAATAAAGTAAAACAAAACAAAATTAAATTAAACAAACAAAATAAAATAAAGTAAAATAAAATTTTAAAAATATAATTCTACGACATGAACCTTATTCACAAGTGGATTAAATGAGTTTTGCAACTGGACGACTCAATAGTGAAGTGTATGGCAGAGTAAGTCCTATCCCAACAGCTAACTCGGCTGGCCGTTGCTCGCTGGTTGCAACAAGGGCGCCGAGGCGCGGACGGAGACATCCGTGATGCTTCGTCAACTGCCGATACTATGTCTTGCAATGTAATTTGCGCGTTCTTTCTCGCCCTCGTATAAACGTTTTGTTCTCGTGAAGGTTTTCATGTAAACAAACTTATAATCCTATGGCAATGTGATGTTTTCTGAAATGCGACATTCGTGATGATTAAGGTACAGGGTCATCAATTTAAGTCTCGCATCCGATACCGATCACGGCGCGGCAAGCTCTCGCGCTGACACCCGCTCGCTGGCCGGTAAGAAGTGCGCGACTTCTCCCCACTACTTCGCGTCAACACACAGTCATTTAATAGCAATTTCTAGTGAAAATAATTATCTACAAACTTACCTGGTTTAACAAGAAATGTTCAAAGTGTTGTCCGTCAGCTCACAAGCATGCCTGGCACCTCGTAAACAAGTTTCTAGACACACGGCGAATTTCTTCCTGGGTGACGTTCGTTATAACTTGGCGAATATTTTCTTTTAACTCCTCACTTGTGTGAGGATTGTTTGCATATACCTTTCCTTTCAGCATTCCCCAGAGGTAATAATCACATGGATTTAAATCGGGTGATCTGGCGGGATAATTAACTATACGGCCATTGAAAACTTCCCGTATTACTGCCAAGGAGTGATTAGCTGTGAATGAATCGATAAAGGCACTCTCTAACAGAAGAATACTTCGCATAAGAAAGCACAATGAATACACGTTGTTGTATAGAAAACATCACTTTAAGGCAACACATAAACTGTAAAATTGCCCCGAGACTGCACTGTATGTTAGGTCAAATCAACTAGCACTTCACAAGCTTGAATACGCCGGAGATACTGACAGCTTATTGCAACATTGCCGATAGCAGCGCACGTGCTCATTGCGGGGAGAACGCCAAGGCCACCTTGACCGGCCTAGCGGCCGCATCTGCCAAGGCCACCTTCACCGGCCTAGCGGCGCGTACACGCGGGAAATAAAATGATGACCCGGTACATCCATTTTACCGCGCTATGGAATACAGTTTTCTCTGATATCAAGCAGAATTTTAGCTTAATGAAAATAGTGCAACACCCAGAAAAAGTATCCGCCAGCCGACACTGCTTGGTAGGCCTATAGCATGAGAGTGGCGCTCAGTCTCAAAACGGTTGAGTACGCCTGCTCTAGACAAAGTCCCGAGCACTGTCCGGGGTGGTCAAATTAGTAATTTTCCATACATTTGAGTTAGATTTAATTTCAAAGTTCATAAGGGGGCCTGGGTTTTGGTGATGGATTGTTCTAGTGGTCCTTAAAAACATTCTATGAACATTTAAAATTAGTACATTATGCAACGAGCCTATAATGGCAAGACACAATTACCATTATAGGCGAGTTGCATACGACTGTTTATGTTCGACGATAATTGTAACAATTTTATGTTCGAACATAAATATTCATAAATATCTGTCGAGATTTCACCAGTTTTATGTACTGAACAGAGCGCATGGGACGCAGAGAATACCTTGTATTTGACCATGGCCTCCTGGAATACCTCACTATGACACTCGTCACGCAGTGAAATTAAAAATAGGGGACCATGGAAGTGAGCGCAGGTGACCTAATTGGTCACACAACTGTTTCTTGAGCTCTGATTGGTGGGAGAAACTGTATCATAATGAAAACTATAATGAGCCTCATTATAGCCTAGTACAGTTTTCTGACATATAATATTTACATTTCGCCAGGGTCGAACATAAACTAATATTAAATCTCGGTCCATCCTGCTAGCCCTCGTCGGGGTGTTCGTGCTGCTCATCACAGCGCGTCAAGTGGAAAGAACTGCACCAGGTCTCCCCGAAGGTCATGCAAGCAATGAGTTGTACATTTTAGCACCTCTGGTGTCATGTTCTTGGAATGTGCTTACGCGGTGAGTAACTGCTGTGACGACATCGGCAATAGTTTACCTTGTTTAGACGGATCATTGGTGATTACGGTACAGGGCAGACGCGTATATACATTTTTTTTCGGTGGGGGGGGGGGGGGGGGGGGAGGAGGGGGGCTGACCATCCTAGAAAATTGTTGGTATTTTCAGGGGATTGCCACCACAAAATAACCAGAAATATCAATCAATAACCTAGAGAATATAACTTTGTGTAATTATTTTAGACTAGCAGTAGTGCCCGGCTTCGCCCGGTGAATTTATTTGTTTTATGGATGAAAATGAATTCTTCTACAGAATTGGCACATGATACTTAAACTACCAGAAAATAAATATGTTTCAATATAACGTTTTGTGCTGGTGATGGTGAAGTAGGGGTGATAAGCAGTACAGTATAATGGACGTAACATTTGGGTCATTTTCCCGTAATGATAATAATGATAATAATGAATAGGGAAACGGCTATTTACTAACTACAGCACTGACACATGTAATTACAAACACATTTCTAAAAATGATTAGAAAGAGGAGTAAGTGAAATAAAATACACTACATAGGGCCTATATCTCATTGTCTGTCAGAAATGTAGAGACCAATAGTGTCGTCTTTTGTCGCATAGCGCCGTAGGAAAATAATCAGAACGCTTTGGAAAACTTCGGCTGTCCCGAGCTCCTGAGGTAGCAATAGTATCATATATCGCCACATAGCGCTCAACGATAAGTTTCGGAATAAATTAAGGTAAATTTGAAGGCACCAACGCTTATTGCAGCTGATAACCTCAATGTATTGCACCAACACCATTGCACTTAGCCTAAACAGAGGCATAATATGTTCATGAAGATAACTGTTTTAAGGGGCCTAAGAAATCTTTTTGCACTAATTACTTCCCGTGACTGCAATTTATAAGCAGCCCAAGATTTAACCATAGGCTTATAAGATCACCTTTTGTCCGTGTGTCTGTGTGTGCGTGTCCCCCTAATAACTTCTAAACGGCTGGCGCGATTTCAATGGAACTCGGTAAGAGCATAGCACCATTCTGGCCGACCCCGACCGTACCCTTCAAATTGTATTGTGTCGCACCAATCCAACATGGCGGCAGTGCGAAATGTTTCACCAGCATTCAGTATCTCCGAAACTATTACCAATATCACCCTGAAATTTTGTACGGTGATAAAGGGCACTACTAGAAGTGTACCTATGAGACGTTCAAAAATTTGTTAACTACAAAACCAACATGGCGGCCAAGCGAAGTTGAGACTTTTAAATAGATTTTTTCTCGCGATTCAACCATCCAACCGTAATGAAACTTGGTACAGCAAGTGTTTATACACATTGTAATGCACTGACGTCTAACTTAGTTCAATTGTTTACATCACCTCAAAATGGCGACTGTGCGAAATATTTCACTGGCATTCTATATCTCCGAAACTATTACAGATATCACCCTGAAATTTTGTACGGTGATAAAGGGCACTGCTACAAGTTTATCTATGCAACATTAAAAAATCTGTAAAGTACAAAACGAACATGGCGGCCAAGCGAATTTGAAACATTTTAGTATATTTTTCTCGTGATTTAACCATCTGAACGCAGTGAAATGTGGTACAGTAAATGATTATACATATTGTAATGCACTAGCATGTAATTTAGTTCAATTGTTTACATAACCTCAAGATGGTGGCTGTGCGAAATTTTAAAATTAAGAATTTATTTCTTGTGCGGTAATCATGCGATCGAAGTGAAACTTTGAATAATGAAGCTATGCAATAATTTTCCTTTAATTGTACATAAATCTATGGCCTATACATATAACAATCCAAACTGGCGAGCATCCGAAATATATTGTCGGTTCTCAATATCTACGAATCTTTTACAGCAATCAAACTGATTTTTTTTGTTCATAGAGGCTACGGTCATAAGTTCACCTATAGGACTTTCAGTAACCTGGTGAGCACAAATCCAACATGGCGGGGACGCGAAGTATAAATATTTAAATGGACGTTTCTCGCGATTTAACCCTCCGAGTGCAGTGAAACTTTGCACGTTAAATGCATATACAAATGTTCATCCACTGGTATCTAATTTATTTCAATTGTTTTCATAACCACAAGATGGCAGCTGTGCGAAATTTAAAAATCTCGTTTTTACTTCTTGTGTCCTAATCATGCGATTGAAGTTTGAATATCACACGTACACAATAATCTTCATGTAATAGTACGTAAACAAAAATCCAACCTGGCGACCATCTGAAATATTTAGACGGTACTCAATATCTACGAATCTATCACAACAATAAAATTGAATTTTTGTATGTTGATAGAGGCAATTAACATAAGTAGGTTATATGAAAATAGGCTGTATAGTTCTTCACGGAACTACTTGTCCTGTTATGCTTTTTTCATTGTGCGTTATGTCCTTCCCGTCATGACTTACCACACTGAGGACTATTCAACACTTCGTTCTGTGCGTGCTAAGTGCGTTATGTCAGTTCGGTAGTGACTACGCGCATTACTCATTCGTGCTCCATGTGAAGTTGCCCAACAATATAGATAATGACTACTTTCAATAAACATCACTCATTATCAGTGAATATTGAACTACATTCCCGCCAACTGAATGGTCACGTAGTCCATTGTCAATCGTCATTTCTCCCAGCTGTTCTGCTTGTTGGCTAGTCAGCCTTGTTGCGGTACTGCTCGGGTCCAAGCGCTGTGAACTTGCGTTGTTTTTTTTTTTCGGATGGATGGCTTTTAGTGCCGGGAGTGTCCGAGGACATGTTCGGCTCGCCAGTTTTGTAGCTGCTTCGAGGCGGACACTCAACGGGTGAGCTACACGTATCGTCGCGTGTGGAGTGTTGTCTGGGGAGGAAAGTTTGAATGTAAGGACGAGGAGTTGGAAGGTAGCGGCTGTGGCCTATAGTTAGGGACCAACCCCGGCATTTGCCTGGAAGGAAGATGGGAAACCACAGAAGTTCATCTTCAAGGTTGCCGGCGGGGGGATTCGAACCTCCTCGCCTCCCGGATGTGAGCGACTGCCAGCAGCCATGCCGTAACGACCACGGCAACTCACCCGGTACTTGCGGGGTGAGGGGAATGGGCAGGGAAGGGTCAGGCGAGAAGAGAAGGATCTGTCAACAGCCCGCCGTATTATCTGTTATTCCTTTTTATTCTAATACTGCTAACGTAGGGCTGTTGCTCAATCCACTGTGGTGTTACGAATGAGTGAGTGAGTCACTGACCAATATATTTGGTTCTGTACTATGCACGGACCGAGAAACCTCATTACTGGTCAACACCACTTCTCATAGTCCGCGATGCACATTCATTTAAGGTTCACGCAACTTAGACCTATTGCTTTGTTGACAGGAGATTTTCACAGTGTACAGTATGTTATGAGTAGTGCTCGAATTTTTAGGTGCTAAAAATAAGGGATATATTTATTTTTTATGTATAAAAATACCTGAAATATGTGACAAAAAATTAGAAATGCCGTATTTAATTATAATTTAGTTTATTAATGAGAATATAAACAATATGCAGTACTCACGAATGCAATTTATGCTATTTCTCACTGACTGCTGAAGCATTACAATACACATCGAGATACATCTTCAGGTGGTTGGCAAAACCAAACGCCCCCATCAGAAGTAAAAATATCTTTAAATTCTGTAACATACTGCTGCAGACGATAACTTGTAGTTGCTTTTACTTTAGGCATCGTAGAACTGCCTTACACTTCACGGTGCCAGAAATGAACTGCATGCGAGTGACACTGGTTCCAGGTAGCTGGGGGAGGGGGAGGTCTAGCACGTGGTGCAATATGGTTATGGACAAGGAAATCCCCCAGCTTCCACAGTGAGTGGCACGGGGCAACAAGTGAAGAATAACACAGTTGCAGGCTGACATACGCTCTGCTTGAAGATTAGATAGACCATGGTTCTTCTCCGTTGAAGTAACACAGAACAAAAATGTAATAAACTGAAGGATCTAGTATACTGATTTTTTTTAAATATTAATATTATGTCTTTTTATGGGCTAATAAGTGAAAAGCAGGAATTTATGTATTTATAGAAACATGCTTAAAATATGTATTTACATAAAAAAGTATTTACTTACCTAAAAATCCGAGACCTAGTTATGAGCTTAGTTTAAAAGCATTATGTCTCCCAGAGCGGAAATGCTTTTTTTTTTTTATTACGGTAGCTTTAGTAAGCATTGATCATAAGTTCCTAGTCCTTGGCCATGCCAGCCAACAAGAGACTTATTTAAATATTCTTGCAGTTACACTACTTCCGACACGATTGGTTCTATGGCTTCAAAACATACTTTTCAGGTCCATTTTTCTGTTATTTATACACATTTGCACCATTTCACCAAACTAAACTAAACTAAAGTTTACACCCCGAGTTTTGTTTCTTGCTTTGCGAGGCTTAAAATGAGCCTAGATTGGTCCTTCTACTACAAATTCGATCCTTCGTCTATGTGTCAATCGGCCTAAATCTAGGAAATGGATAAGGATGTCCGAATTTCAGGTAGGCTACACAGTTTTATCTGCTAGGTTTCGAAAGGTAAGTACAAAAATTTGGTTCAGTTCGGTGAAACGGTATAGATTAGTGCCAAAGGGCCTAAATGCAGGAAATGAAGAGGGCTGTCCGAAATTTCAAGTGGACAGTGTTACTCGTCGGATTCCAAAGGGAAAGTACGTAAAATTTTGGTCCAGATCGGTGAAACGGTGTAGATTTGTGCCAAAGGGCCTAAATGCAGGGAATGGAGAGATCTGTCCGAAGTCTGTAAGTGGGCAGTGTTACTCGTCGGGTTCCAAAGGGAAAGTACCGGTACGTAAAAATTGGTTCAGGTCGGTGAAACGGTGTAGATTTGATTAAATAACAGACAGACAAACCAATATTGAGCTTTATATTAGGCTTTGTAGGCAAGATGCGGGTGTGCAAAGTGTGTTAAGTCATAATTTATGAGTAGAGACGAGAATTATAGACACTAAAAACAGTTAAAATAGGCAGGCATATAGGCTCTTAAAATAGCCAAAATAGGCATGTAAATAGGCACTAACGTGTAAAATAGGCAACAAAATAGGCATGAAAAATTTTCTTCTGCATCTGGTTTTAGGTCAATTGTTTCAGCTACCTCACCTCGTAGCACACTGGCTACCTTTACCACTGCTTCCCATCCTGGATTCCTCTGCAGGACCCTATCAAACTTTTCCCTGACAGCGGCTATCTTCCCAGAGGTTCCTTCCAAACTTCCCCTGACTACTTCAACAATCCTACATCACTCCACCAGGGGTATTCCACTCTTCTCTATTTTCTGTTGCCTGCAATAGATCCTGCATGATGTGTACCCACAAGCCTGCAATCCTCGTTGAAAATTAGAAAACCGCGTAATTTGAAATTGTGGCATTCGCCCATAACCTTACTTTTTGCCACAATTTAGCAAGACTCTAGAGGGGATGCTAGAGGCTTGTTGGCAGCTTCGCGGCCCTAATCTGGGAGCTTAACGCTCCCCCAGCCTAGAGTCACACATAGCGCTGGTGAAAGTTACTCGCGACTTTAAAAAAAAAAATGCATTTAAGTTGTAAATCTCTATTTTCGCAGGAAATGAGACAGAGTTCAAAATACCGATTTTAGCCTATTTTCAATTTTGAAAAAATAGGCTTATGAGATAACCTTTTGTCCGTGTGTGTGTGTGTAATTCGTGTGTGTGTGTCCCCAGAATGAAATCTAAACGGCTGGAGCGATTTCAATGAAACTCGGTAAGATCATAGCACTATTCCCGGCGACCCCGACTGTGCCTTTCAAATTTTGTTACGACTCACCAATCCAACATGGCGGTTGTGCGAAATATTTCACCAGCATTCAAAATCTCCGAAACTATTACCGATATTACCCTGACATGTTGTGATAAAGAGAACTACTATAAGTTCACCTATGTGACCTTTGAAAACCTGGTAACTACAAAACCAACATGGCGGCCAAGCGAAATCGCGACTTTTAAATAGACGTTTCTCGCGATTTAACCAACCAAACGCAATGAAACTTGGTACAGTATATGTTTATATACATTGTAATGCACCGACATCTAACTTCGTTCAATTGTTTACATAACCACAAGATGGCGGATGTGCGAAATATTTTACCGGCATTCTATATCTCTGAAACTATTAGCGGTATCTCCCTGAAATTTTGTACGGAGATAAAGGGCACTACTGGATCCATCTATAAGACTTTCAAAAACCGGTTAACTACAAAACGAACATGGCGGCCAAGTGAATTTGAAAATTTTAAATAGACCTTTCTCGCGATTTAATGTTCCAAACGCACTGAAATCTGGAACAGGAAATATTTATACACATTGTAATGCACTGGTATCTAATTTAGTTCAATTGTTTACATACCTCAAGATGGCGGCTGTGCAAATTTTAAAATTAAGTTTTTATTTCTTGTAATGTAGTCATGCGATCGAAGTGAAAATTTGAATAATGAACCTACGCAATAATTTTCCTTTAATGGTACATGACTCTATGGCCTATACATTTAACAATCCAACATGGCGACTATCCAAAATATTTAGACGGCTCTGAATATCTACGAATCTATTATACCAATCGAACTGATTTTTTTAAATGTTCATAGGGGCTATGCACTTAAGTTCATCTATAGGACTTTAAATAACCTGGTGATCACAAATCCATTATGGCGGCGACGCGAAGTATAAATACCTGTATTCACATGGACGTTTCTCGCAATTTAACCATCCGAGTGCAGTGAAACTTGGTACAGTAAATCCTTATACTAATGTTAATCCACTGGCATCTAATTTATTTCAATTGTTTCCATAACCTCAACATGGCAGCTGTGCGAAATTTTAAAATGTCCTTGTTTCTTCTTGTGCCCTAATTATGCGATTGAAGTTTGAATACTACACGTACGCAATAATCTGCATGTAACATGTGTAGTACTGATATCACTAGGTCTATTGATGAAAGATAGTTGAAGGTGCAGTGGAGTAGTGCTACCAACTCAACAGTACTCACTTCATTATCTCTCATAGCTCTAGACAGAAGCGATAATTCGCACTCTGGTGTTACATTTTTGTACTAATTCATTTAACAAATTGGCTGTTCAAAAGCGATGATGCGTACTCTGAAGTTATATTATTGTACTAATCTGCTTAAAAATTGTGATTGGCTGCGATTGGCCACCATTACAGTAAATATGTTCCTATCGATTTCAAATTAGAATTTATGTCATTTAAGCGGGCAACGCAATTAGTACGTAACCGTATTGAAATTGATATGAGTTTGCCATGTAAATTCTTCTTCTCGTTGGGGTTTGGGCATAGACGAACTCAAAGAATATGGGTAAGAACGGTTACTCCGGGTTTGAATTCAATTCCGATTACGCCCACACGCCGCTGCGCACGCTGCACAGCAGCACTTCATAAGGCCACGGCACGAACTAAAATTTACGCGCGGGTAATTTGAACCGTAACCTGCGGCCAGATGTAGGCCCCCCCTTTCCCTCTCCCTCACCTTCATCCTCACTCTCCCCGGAATATGTTTTGTTTTTACGTTGGTAAACATTATTCTTATTTATTTCTTTTGGTTTCATAGAGTAAACTTGCATAATCAACCTGAAGGTTGGCCCTTGCCTCCGAGGAATACAAGATATTGTTTAAATAGGCCTAACATCTAGGTTATAGGCCCACAAGTTAATATACACTGTTATAAACAGATTGAGAAAAATCACAGCAAATAAATGAATATGAAATAAACCATCACCAATATACAATTCACCCAAATTTTGCCCTTAGCCTACTAAATGAAATACTCAAAGGAAATCAGGATGCAAATAAGGAACTTAGAAGTAATAAAATAAGTACAAAAATAAGTCCATTTACAGTAGTATATATTATACTTTTATCATTTTTACACATATAGCCTACATTCCAGAATACTGTATGTAATTTCATCAAATTATTGCTTCAATTTCATTTGTCATTCCAACGCACTGCCTCCGCACCTTACAAACCTGCAAGAAAAAAAGGGTAGTATAACCAAACATGTCCGTCTCAACAACAAAGTACAGCATTCCTAAAGGAAAAATAAATGAGACACAATTATTGCAGTAACATGAATATTGTTCACTCTTATTCAGAGCATCTATTTTGCACCACAAACTGAATTCTATTTGGTCTTTGGCCATTACATCCCCACCTATGCATCTAACACAGGATTTACAGTGACAGCCATAGGTAGTATTGAATCCCCTTTTCGCTCTGATATTAGTCAATCCAGCCTAAATGTAATCCATGCACTCAGACAAAACACAATTTTCACATAGTTTCCAGTACTGTATTTACAATAGTTAAGACACAAGGGGAATGTTGATTAGAACATTATGATTAAATGATTCAAGTAGCCTAACAAATTGTGTAGTTATTTGGAATTATCATGCAGGCATTCTACATTGAAGTAAATAAAAGAAATTCATTGCTTGTCAACTATTATGCTTTAGTATCCAGTTTAGTAAGCAAGACTTTATAAATAAACACACAAATAAACCTCCGTGTGATTAAATGACATTTGGGTATTCACCCATGTGGCTCCGGGTAGTCCTTCTCTTCCCAATTTAGTTGTAAAATAGTTTTAGCCTCCCATTTGCACAAGGTTGATGAAGCTACATGATTAAAAATGTAATCATCATCATCGTCATCGGCTTTAACTCGAATCCGAGTATAAATCTTCTTCCTTCAGTCCAGTTTGTGAATGTGTTTACGGTGACTAAAGAGTCCAATCCTGGCATGGAACAAGCGTCCACACAAGTCACATAGTATTGCTGGAGGACGTGGTTGGGCTGCTCGAAGTTTCCTAGCTTGACGCTTAGCCTCGTCATGTGTGCGTCGATCCCTTTCAAACGTCTTTACAGTATCCGAGATGGTACGGCGCCAAGTTGAGCGGTCTTCAGCCAGCATGTCCCAGGTTTGTGAATCAAGACCTGTCAATTTCAGGGTCTGCTTAAATTGGTCCTTGTAGCACCTCTTAGGACCACCATGAGGTCTGGTGCCATAGCATAACTCACCATATAGCATTCGACGAGGTAATCTCACATCATCCATCCGATGGACATGACCAATCCATCTAAATTGGTGACCTATTATGGATGATTCTATGCTGTTGATTTGAGCCTTTTCCAAAACAGCAATATTGGTAATGCGGTCTTCCCATTTAATCCTCAGGATTGATCGAAGTTTTTGTAGGTGGAAACGCTCAAGCTTCCTAAGAACACGTCGGGAAAGGGTCCACGTTTCACAGCCATACAACAATGTAGAAATGACTACTGCTTAGTACACCATAAGCTTTGTACTCATGGACAGATCTTTATTCATGAAGACCCGGTGCGCTAATCGTCCATATGCTGCATGGGCTGCGCCAATTCTCTTATCCACATCCTGCTCACAGGTACAGCTCACAGAAATGGTACTGCCCAGGTACGAGAAGTGGTCTACCTGTTCTAATAGCAAATTTGAGACGGAGATATTGAACTGAGGAAGGTGTGTGCCTGGTGAAGGTTGTGCCAAGACTTTAGTCTTATTGACATTTATGGTACGACCAAAGCGATCACATGCACTTTTGTAACAATTAACTGACTCTTGCAGCTCCTCTGGTGTGAGAGTTGGTGACGCAGCATCATCTGCATACAACATGTTAGTAACCTTAGTAACCTGAGTTTTCCTCAAGGAGCGGAGACGAGTTAGGTTGAAAAGCCCTCCATCAAAACGATACTTGACCTCCACACCTGGGATGTTTGTGGGTGAATCATAAAGCATTGCAGCCAAGTACAGCGCAAAAAGCGTTGGAGCCAGTACACATCCTTGTTTCAGTCCATGGGTAATGGGAAATTCATCGGACATCTTATTCTGATGGCAAACCTGACCTGTCATGCCATCATGGAGAGCCTTGATTAGATCTACAAAACGCTGAGGGCAACCAAACACTAGAAAATGGTAGTTGACATTTAAGTTACAGACACAATTTCTGTTCTCCTCCTAGTGCTAGGGCCAGATGACAGTAATTCTCTGCCACTTAAAACAACTCCCCCCCTCTCGGCTTAGTGGCCATGGGTCACCCCACCCCTTTTGGCTCGCAAAAGTCATTTAATAACTTATTTATTTGTATGTCTATTTACAAAGTCGTGCATACTAAACTGGATACTAAAAGGCATAACAGTCTACAAACAATGAGAAAGGTACTGCTTCTCACTTTTCTTTGACCTGTGGTATGAATATGAATGAACACAACCCTAGGGGCAGATGACCTCACTGTTCCACCTCTTAAAACAATAACTAGGGAACTAAACAAAACTCTGTGTGAGCACGGGGCCTCAACCAGCCATTGCTCCCAGTAGAAATCCTTTAGATACTAATATTTTACAGCTGGCCAAGTTGACCAGGTATCACACATCATTGTCTAGAAGCTAACATTTTTGGCTGTTGCCCCGGAGGTTCCCGGCACAGCCAAGGAAGCTGGAACGGGATCCACTCAGCTTCGTGTTGCAAAACTGAGAAGAGGTGGGTTTGACCCCCAGCTCTGCCATCCTGGAAGTTGTGATGATGATAATTGTTGTTTTAAGGGGCCTAACATCTAGGTTATCGGCCCCTGATGGTTTGGGTCATCGTGAAGATGAAAAATGGAAAGCGAACTTAAAACTAAAACTAACTACTAACCTACATACTAGAAGAAGAAATGGAAAACTAAAGGAGAATAAGGCAAATAAAGGATAGGAGGAAAAGAAATGCCCTCAACCCTCGAAAAAGGCAGATTGAAGGACTTGGAAGAAAGGAGAGCCATGAAAGGCAGATAGGAAAGTGAAAGAGGAGAGTGTCCGCCCCAAAGGTAAGGGACCAAAAAGGGAAAACGGACCCAGCTCAGGAATCCCTCGGGGTCGCCAACTCCCGAACTCACCAGCCGTGAGCCCCTGAGGGTGTAGCATTATCTAGGGTGCACCAAAAGTGGTGGGGCTACATACACCCGGCCTCCTTGAGGGCCTTGAGCAGAAGGCAGGAGATAACATGAAAAGAAAAAGAAGGCTGACCCCTCGCAGAAGGAGGGAATCAGAAAAGATGAGACAAGGGCCAATTAAGGCGGGAAAGGAAGTGACTCCCTAGGCCTCGGATACCCTAATACCGTCGGGGTCGGAAGAGAACAAGAGTTGACCAAGTGAGGTCGACAGGAAAGAAGACAGAGAGGAGCCCGGCACAAGTAAGTGGAAGCAATGCCGGACTCAGCTGGAGCCCCGTGGTCGCCAACCCACATCCCACTAGATGTGAGCCCCTGGGGGGCCATCCTGGAAGTGGTTTTCCATGGTTTCCCACTTCTACTCCACGCAAATGCTGGGAGCTAACGACCATGTCAGCCTCCTTCCCAATCCTCACCTGAATTTCAAATAGCCTACACAAACTAATACATTCATCTTCCATTTGTGAATCTAACACCTTGCATGCTAAGCCCCCAGGTCTCTTACATAGCTTAACAAAATTATGTAAAATAACTTACCTTCAATCACAGTGGGTTCGATATACAGCAGGATGTGCTGCAGTTGAGCATTGTTTATGTCCCTCATTACCTGTGAAACAAAAATAAACAGGCCACTGTTATCTATTGTTTTTTCCTACCCTCATAATATGCTGGTAAAACTACAGTATGTCAGGACAGAGCCCTGGTGAATAAATACAGCCATATTACTTGCGCGGTGTCAAAGTAACATGTGAACTTGTCACAACTTCGACACCACACGACTCGCATCAGGAGATTTGCTCACTGTTCGAATGGGGTAACATCACATCTAGGAGATAACATACAACATTTACAGTATAAAGATGTCGCCAACCATCGAGTTAGGCCTATTTTATTTAAGATGAACTCCATCCTCGAACTATTTTTAATTTCCGGTTTTCAACAAACAGCAGCACAGCACATTTATTATCTCACCATCTCCATCCTAAAGGAATGAGAAGTTTCAAGGACGTTTGTCAAAACTTTCATCTGGAGCAACAACACACAGTGTCTAACCTTTTAATAAACAAGAAGGTTCTATGTTAATAATAGAATATTGGACCTACGAACAAAGTTTCATGTGTTTTAACTAATTTTAACGTGTAGTATTAAATTTTAGACTGTACTATGTTAGTGTAAGTGGAGCCTCCGTGGCTTAGGCGGCAGCACGCCGGCCTCTCACCGCTGGGTCCGTGGTTCAAATCCCGGTCACTCCATGTGAGATCTGTGCTGGACAAAACGGAGGCAGACAGGTTTTTCTCCGGGTACTCCGGTTTTCCCTGTCACAATTTCATTCCAGCAACACTCTCCACTATCATTTCATTTCATCTGTCATTCATTTAATCATTGCCCCAGAGGAGTGCGACAGGCTTCGGCAGCCGGCACACTTCATATCCTCGCCGCTAGATGGGGGCTTCATTCATTCCATTCCTGACCCGGTTGGAGACTGGAAGCAGGCTGTGGATTTTCATTTTTTTCACTATGTTAGTGTAAGTGTCAATTTTATTATAAGTGATTGATAGTGTGTATCTTACTTGTCTAAGTTCTAACTATGTATTGAGGCTGAAGAAGAACATAATGATGTTCGAAACATGTACCTAATTAGTTAAATAGATAATCACAACATCGTATTGAACAGGACGGAAATTATTAATAGTTTGTTAGTAATATATTCAATACGGACCTAAAAATGGAGAACAATGTTCTAATTTAGAATTATCTTGCAGGAATTCTAGATTGAAGAAGAAAATAAGATAGGCAAAATCATTGTTCGCAGACTGTTATGCCTTTCAGTACCCAGTCTAGCATGAATGCCTTTGTAAATAAACAAACAAAAAAACTTACAAGTGATTAAATGACATTTGGGTATTCACACATATGACATTTAGAGGTAATCCTTCTCTTCCCCAAAGCAGCTGTAAAATAGTTTTAGCCTCCCATATGCACATGGTTGATGAAACTACACAAAAATGTACAGGATAAAATTGAAGACCAGTATCACATAATACTGACAGACAGTAGCAGACATTTACAGACAAGATTTGCATTCTCCTCCTGTTGATGGGGCCAGATGACAGCAATTTTCTACCCCTTAAAACAACTCCTCACACCCACCTTATTGTCTGATACGGTTTGAGGAAGGTAGCCTAATGCTACTCACTTGCTTTGACCTGCGGTTTGATACGAATAGGCACACCCCCATGGGGAGCCTCAAGCAGGCTACTCATCTTTCTCACAGCAGGAATCAAACCCAGTCCTTACAGTTGTGAATCCTACGCCTTGCATACTGAACCACCAGGGCTCTTACATAACCTAAAGACATGTGAAATAACTTACCTTCAATCAGAGTGGGTGCATTATGCAGCACGTATCAGGTCTCGCTGTTGAATAACTGTGATAGACTAGGATGCACTGCAGTTGTACGGTGTCCCATTACCTGTAAAACAAAAAGAAACATGCCATTGTTACCTATTGTTTTTGCTTACTCCCATAATATTCTGGTAAAAGTACAGTATCTCAGGACAGGGCCCTAATGAATAGGCTACACACAGTATTACCGGTACTTACATTTTTTACATCACTTTGAAGTACAAGTAAGTTAGGTGCTATTATTCATCAAATAATATATATATTTGAAAGAATTCTTACCTTGTTAGATAATAATCCTGAGAAATATCACATTTGAACCATTCACAGCTGATGACTAAAAGACACACAAACTGAGTTCAAATTAAACAGAGTGACGCCATGTTGGAACGACTAACCAATAGGAGCGAACATTAGGCTTTAGCCAATAGGAAGCCTGGCTTGCTTTCACATGGGTGAACAGCGCCTCTTGAGAACGTACAACGAACTTGTCATTTAAAATTGCAGATGTCAAAAGTGACGGATCCATACATGTATCGGACGTGGTTACCACAAGACCTCTTTTCCCAGAACATATAATTATTTTTTAAAATGCGTCTGGACAGATTTTCTATTCCGAGAATAAATGTCCTGGTTTTCTACGAACATTTTAAAACGTTGAATATAACCATAGAAAGTCACAATATATTCCTCAGATGTCAGCAGCAAAGAATATAGGTTTAAATTTAATACCGATAACCACCACCGCCCACGCATGCATAGTGCCGCCTCTTTAGGCAACACATGAAACTAAAGTTTCTGCGCGGGAAATTTGAACCGTAACCTGCACCCCCCGCGGCCGCCCGCGGCTCTCTATTCCCCTCTTCCAGAGAATGTGCATTTCGATGGTTTGTATCAATCTCATTTATTTATTTATTTTGGCTTCATAGAATAACCTTATACAACTAGGCCCTTGCCTGTGAGGAATAAAAGTTAATGATGATAATTGTTTTAAGAGACCTAACATCAAGTTAATATACAGTAGGCCTACACTAAGAATAATAATAATAATAATAATAATATCGTATGGCCTCGGGTGCCGGGTGCAAGCTTTGTAATTTGCCACCCAGAGGGTAGCTTGCATGTCGAATTTCGTTGTTCCTTGAATCACTATGTAAGTCAAGGTGGTTAAATATCTAAGCTCCTTGAACACTATAGCGCTCTCTAGTAGAGAAATGAGGAACTTTGTGTTGGCGGAAACTCCGGAGATTAATTTTGCCATTATGAACACGGCCTACTGAATTCAAATGGGTTCTTTGACATGCCAACATCGTATGACATGCTTGTCGTCTTTTTGCCGCCTTTCAAAAATCACTTACCACGGCCAGGAGTGAATCTCCAATCTTGGGGTTAGTAGACCGACACACTATCCACTCACCCACCGTGGCAATCAGGCCTACACTGTTATAAATAGATTAAGAAAAGAAACATAGGAAGTAAATAAGTATGAATAAAACCATCGCCAATACAAAATACACCAAAATTTTGCCCTTACTAAATGGAATACTTCAAGGAAATCAGGATGTAAATAAGGAACTTGGAAGTAAAAAAATAATTACAAAATCAAGTCTATATAGGCTACTGTGGTATATTTATTATACATTTCTCTGTCTTACATAGCCTACATTTAGAGTACTTCATTTCATCAAATTATCGTTTCAACATAGATTTGTCTTTCCATGGGAGTGCCACCACACATTACGAATCAAGAGAAAAAGGTAGTATGACCAAAAATGGCAAAGTACATCCCTAAAGGAAAAATCATGAGAGACAACTGCAGTAACATTGGTCATGAATATTATGCAGTTGTATTCAGGGTATCTATTTTGCATGCAACTCAATGTGGTTTTTAGCCATTGCCAAGGCTAGATTTGTGACGGTACGCACCGGTACGCCGTACCAAAACCTCTGATCGGGGGAAAAGTCGAATCAAAATTAGATTGCTCTTTTGCCTACTGATTCATTTATAAAGGTGTTCAGGAAAGCGTAAAAATATTGTTTTTATAACTCTATATTTCAATATTCCATAAAGCCCTCACCCCCCTCCCACCCCCACTCGGAAGCCCACAGTACCGGAACCTCTTTTTTTTTACAAATCAAGCGCTGGCCATTACAATTCAATAGATCACCCACTTTTGGATCTAACAGAATATGCAACGACATCCATTGCCAGTATTCAATCCCCCACGCCACTCCATTTTGCAGTCCAGCCTAAATATTATTCATGCACCCAGAATAAGCACGATGGTGATGTGCATTTTCACAAGTACCAATTACCGTAGTTAACCCAAAGAAAGCCTAACATTAGTTTCCAGAATTTACATTAGTTTAGTTACGAGAGGAATGTTGATTAGAATATTGCAATAATTCATTCAAATGGCTCAATAAATTGTGTAGTTACTTGGAATTATCTTGCAGGCAATCTACATTGAAGAAGGAAATAAAAGAAATTCATTGTTTGTAGACTGTTATGCCTTTCAGTATCCAGTCTAGCGTGCATGTCTTTGTAAATTAACATACAAATAAACCTCCAAGTGATTAAATGTTATTTGGGTATTCACACATCATATGACTCCATATGAGGAAATCCTTCCTTTCCCAAATGTGCTGTAAAATAGTTTTAGCCTCCCATATGCACATAGTTGACAAAGCTACAGAATTAAAAATTTACAGGATCACATAACTCTGACAAACAGTAGGAGACATTTACAGACAAGATTAGCATTCTCCTCCTGCTGATAGGGCTAGATGACAGCAATGTTCTGCCCCTTAAAACAACTCCCTATACCCAGCTTATTGGCCAATGGGGTTGGAGGAAAGTAATGCTTCTCACTTGCTTTGACCTGTGGTACGATACGAATAAACTCAACCCAATGGGGAACACAAGGTCTCAACCGGCCTTTACTCCCAGAGGAAATCTCTCAGACTACTCATTTTTTTACAGCTGGCTGAGTTGACCAGGATTCAACTGGTAGTGAAGGGCAGTTTAACAATCTCACCACTAGCAGATATCAAACCCAGTCCTTCTAGTTGTGAATCTAACGCCTTGCATACTGAGCCACCGGGGCTCTTACACAGAGTTGGGCAAAATACTCCCCAAATGTATTTTAGATACAAAATACTCACACAAAAGTATTTTAAACACAAGATACACTT
This sequence comes from Meconema thalassinum, assembly GCA_946902985.2. Classification (NCBI taxonomy): domain Eukaryota; kingdom Metazoa; phylum Arthropoda; class Insecta; order Orthoptera; family Tettigoniidae; genus Meconema; species Meconema thalassinum. The sequence goes on from OX336397.1 coordinate 154,820,937, forward strand.
ATAAATTTCCGGAAAATACAAAATAGTATTTTAAAATACAATACAAAATACATTCATTAAAATATGCTTCTCATCCATTCGAAAATAACAACTATATATTATTACTACTAACAACCCGCCCCGGTATCTTCACCCGGTATCTTTATCTTTATCGGTTTACCCAGTGTAAACTTAAAAGGCGTATTTTTTTCAATTTCAATGAAATACGATCCATATCTGTTTCCTATTTCGGCATGATGGGTTAAAATCATCTACTTGACTATTAATTATATTATCATGGAGATAGCATGTGCAACAAATTCTTGTCAGACGTAATTTAAGAATGGCGAGGTGCATGAAACACAAATCCCCCTTCCGTCCAATCTAAACTCGACTGTATACTCTGCAGAACGAAGGCTGAAACTGGGGTGATAGGCTCGCTCGCTAACTAGCTCGCAAACTGTCTCTGAAGCTAGTAATTGAATGGAGATTATTGGAAGAAATGAAAACGTAAAATCACTTATAGTGGGCGGTGTATTCAAGATAGAGACATGCTGTCCGGGACTTTTATGTAGACCTTTTCATGCTGAACAATTCATACACTCATAGTATATAGATATTTTAAAGGTTTACCCAGCATAAGCTTAAAAGGCGCACGGACGGTAGGTTTCTTTTCAACTCGATTCACTGAAATCGTTACTGTTTGGCTTCCTTTCGTCATAAATAATTTTCTACGGAAACTGTCCTCAAGAAATCCTTTACTGAATGGTGAAAACCGCATCAAAATCCTCCAGTGTTTCTCGAGATTACTGTTACATCCAAGGATTGGGGACTTAGTTTTACACTAAGTAGAGAATATAGATATTACTCTTATTATTGACCTGGACGGATATGCGCATTAACGTTCGAGGCCAAAGGTTCAAATCCCACCATCAACATCTGACAGAATGGTATCTTTCGACGTTCATCTAACAAAGACTGCTACCAAACTCAAGACATGGAATAACATTTTCTGGAACCTTTGTGGTACCACTTCAGGTTTAGCACCAATACTCTCCGCTGTCCAGCTGTTCTATCTCTGAATAATGTGCCCCAGTTTGATAAATAGTTTGTTATTGTTGTTGATTCATTTAGGGGCTTTGGGACTTCGTGGACATGTAGCCCCTTGTACTTGGGTATGTAAGGAATTTGTCTGATGACGTGTGTTATTGTGATGGCTGTATTAGTGTGTATTGACATATTACAAGCTATTTTTCAGTGTTGCCTGAGTAGTACCTTCTTGCTACGATTGTAGTGCTGACAGACAAAAAGTGAGGCATATCATTCAGGACTGCCTTCTGAGATCCTACAGCGCTGCTGAAAGACATCTGTACCAAGGAACAACACAGTCCAATTGACAACACATTATAAACAACCAAATAAATAAATACATTAAAATTAAATTAAATGATCCTACCTCTTCAGGGTTGTAGTTATCCAGACCTGGAAAGGTTGGGTCAATTTTTATTATCATTATTACCAACAGACAGCGGCAGCTGGGACTCGGACTTTGGGAGACGTGGGCTCGATCCATACCGCCCTTCAAATACTTTTCTGTGGGTTCCTTCTACAGTGAAAAGAAACCAAACCAAATCCCCATAGCACTAGGCCTAGCGAATGCTGCTCAGCCATTTGGCTTGCAGATCACCGCGTCGGGTTCCCTCAGCCGTTAATCTTGGTCACCTCGACAGGGCGCTGCCTCGCTGTCAGACAGCTACTCCATTGCCCTCACGAGGCTGAGTTCACCCCGTTCCAGCTCTCACGTCAGTTTCTAAAATCCCTGACGAAGCTGGGAATCGAACTCGGAGCCTCCAGGAGTGAGGCAGGCATGCCGCCCCAACAGCACGGATGACGTTCTTCTCCAACGAACGGAACCTCACCAGGCCCGTGTGACAAGTGGAGAGCAATACGTTATGGCCAGATGACTAGCATCTACCGATTACACAAAAGCGGATCAGGAAGCTCTAGATGCTGTCATGATACCTTACTTGGGAGAGTTAAGACTTGTGGTGAAGTACTGTAGCCTATCTTGTATCCCGTGAACAGGGTTAGGTATAGAACAAAACATCGAAATTTCCAAGTGGAAACTTATTTTCTCAAGAAGTCTTACCGTAAATCTATTCATAAGTTTCAACACCTTGCGAATTTACTTGTGGGGGGAACCTCAAACAAAAGTATCGAGAAACAATCCGCGTACTCTGGAGGCTCTCGAGAACAAAATAACTGCACCGATATGATATATCAGCGAGGGTAAATTACAGCGAGTGTACCAAAACTTCCTACGATGGTGCAAACTAATTGGGCACTATGCTGCTGCTAACGCCTTGCTCGACAGGTACCTACACACAGTGGTCCGGCCATCACGCGGCGATTGCGAGGTTCCATTCTATAGAGAAGCACCTCACGGCCGCTTCCTTCCATCACCTTACCTAATTTCATTAACCTTCAATCATTTCATCTCTCATTATCTCCTCTCATGAGGTTGGCATCATTAAGGGCATCCGGCCGTAAAATCACTCACCACAGGAAAGAAAAACATCATTGCAATCCATCCCCGAACCCATTGAAACGGGAACAATAACGGGTAGACATACATTTGATTATTATTATTATCTTTTGTTAACATAGACAACTAACCAAGGAAATTTAAGAGATAAGATTCGCGTTTCGAATTCTTGCATTGACAGCAACCATTCTCAGTGTGGTGTTTGGATTTTTCCCACTCTCCGTCTAGGCACATGTCGGAATGGCAACATACTTCAAGTCCTGGGGCATCTGCTCATTTCTTGACCATAATAAATTCAGCCACGCAAACTATTACAGACACCACACAAACACACGTTATCAGAAAAATTAAAACACATACATGGGGCTTACGATCAAGATTTAGGCGTACCCATAACAACCGGCATACATATTTTGCAGCCAGTCCCGGGTTCAATTCGCGCCTCCATTAGGGATTGCTGGAACGGGGTGCACTCAGCTCAGTGAGGCAGTGCACCGGTCATGGAGACCAAGAATAATGGCCAAGGGGACCTGGCGCACTGACCGCATGTCGCCTCATAATCTCCAGGCTAAATGGCTGGGCAGCGGTCGCTTGGTAGAGCTGCAGTGCCACGGAATTTTGTTTGGTTTATACTTATGTTACGGTTGCTCGTGGCGCAGTCGCTAGCATTCGTGACTCTCATCCCTGAGGTCCGGGTTCGATTACCATCTCTGCCTAGAAATTTAATCCTGGCCCTGAGGGCTGGAATAGGGTATATTCAGCTTAGGGAGAGAAGAGTGAGACATCTCGAAGTGATTTTCTGTTGTTTTCTCACTTATACCCCACACAAATGTCGGGATGGTTCCTAAATTAAGGCCACGGCCACCTCACCTGAATTACAAATACACACACTACTACAGATTCTACAATAACACGGGTCATCAGACAAATTCCAAGTGTAACCAAGTACATGGGACTACTGTAAATGACCACAATGTCCCAAGTTCCTCAAATGAAACAACTTGCCCCATTTTGTACAGCCCTTATGAGAGCACTTCTGGGAATTTTGGAGATTTCTAGTGAACAGGTTCAGACAACTACTTACATTTTGGAATTCCATAGTTAGGTAGCCTGAGGCTACTGGTTGGAAATGTTTCCAAGATTAAGGACACTGGTAACAGAGCATCCGGCAGACATTCCTCAAGAGATTTTGTTCTAAATGCATCCTAAATATACAGCATTGCACATAGTCTCAGAAGGGTGGTGTGAAACTAGAACAGTTGTATTTTCGATACCAGTTGAGATACAAAATACATGTTCCAACTGGAGTGGATGACAAAACACTTGATTTCTGTTCTGTGTGCAAAAAGAGGGTAGAAGAAAACGAAACAGCTGTGACCAGTGACTGGCCATGCCAGAGAAGGCATCATCTATCGTGTGCGGAATTGCAGCAAGGCCAATTTAACGCACTAAAGTCAACTAGTAAGAAAAAATCAAAACATTTATGGTTATGTTTTAATTGTGAACAGGACTTCACTCTATATAAATCGGGAAGAAGCATGCAAAAAGAACTAGAAGAGATGCGTGCAGAAATGTGCAAGAAAATGGATGAAATGGCAAAAAATATATCTAAACTTACAAGACTATGTCTTTCAAGGGACAATAGATCATCGGATTCCACGAAACAGGAAGATAACCAACGAAAGAAAAACGCTTCCTCCACAAAACAGATATGCGAAATGGCAACACAAGCAACTACCGAAGACATGGTTGGAGCATGTGATCAGAATATGAAATCTATAAATCAAAACAAGGAAAACTATGAGGAGCTGAAAACTAAAATGGACCAAGTCTCAGAAACTATGATGCAGAAAATGTCACTGCTGTTTGAAACGCAACTGCAACAAACAGAATTCTTGACAGCTGTCAATCAGAGACCTTCAGTAATAAAAGAGAAAGCTCCAAACCCACCGACTGCACAGCAAAGCTTTCAAAAGCCCAACAACAGCCACAGAAACTCTGACAATCTCCAGAATCAGGATGAGAGGGATCCAGGAGGTAGTAAAAATGAACGTCACTCCATACTAAGGGAGGATAATGAAGAATATACTATAGCAAAAGTGGAGAGAACTCCCTCACCAAGACACTTAGGAATTCAGGGGACTAAACCTTTTGATATAACTTGTAACCTAAGAACAGAGGAACGTAAAGCATGGCTTTTCAAAGGCAGACTTCATTCAACAACTGAAGCAAAGACACTTATTTCACACCTCACAAACATAGGCATACTGGGGGAAATATTATGTGAGCAAATAGAAACAAGAGGAAAAAGCAAAGCATTCAAAATAGGCATTCCATTTGAGGACAAGGAAAGTGCAATGACACTAGAAATCTGGCCGGAACGCATACTGGTTAAACGTTTTTCCTTTCGTCACCCCTTTTTCGAGGGAGTACGACTCGCATAATCAAGTGCGAAAAAAGGAGTGTCCAGTACAAGAAATTAGAACTTCTAGTAATAATATAGCAGAAAGGCAACATAAATTAAGGATTATTCTATGGAACATTGAAGGTATAAAAAACGCGTTACAACTAGCTCTAAATAATATTTTTATTAATTATGACATAGTACTGTTAACAGAGACTTTTCTTACAGAAGACTGGGGAACAAACGGTTTTTACTGCGTCCATAATACCGCTATCAAAAGTAACATTGGCAGGCCTAAAGGAGGTATCTCTTGTCTGCTGAAACCCAGCCTATATCCTTTTACAGTGAAGCACCGAACAAACAACATACTAATCGTGAAGACACAAATTTTATACATAATTTATGCGTACTTTCAACCAGATTTTCGAGAAGAAGATTTAATAGATGATCTAACTGTAGTGATAAGTCATGTAGCGAGAAATGATGCGCTAATAGTAGCTGGTGACTTCAACTGTCGCATTGATGTACCTTCTCGTAAAACGTCCACACTTCTGCATTACATGGAACAAGAAGGCCTGACACTGACTAACAATAAAGAAACAAAAACATAGGCCTACATATGTCAAAATGGGTCAAGTACAATTGACCTTGTATTCATTAATAAGGGTTTCACCATTCTCCAACAGCATGCGATTGACAATGTTGTAATGGTTTTGCTTAGGCTGGGATGACAAGTGAAACGGTATTTACTTTGCTCCACGTTGAGCGTACAAATGTAATGGTACTTAGTTAGTGCCCCATGTTGGTAGCGACAAATGTAATGGTTTCGCTAGCCCACACTGTTGGGTGAGAAATGTAACTGTTTACCTTTGCCTAAGCTATGTTGTTTTAATGGGCGCCAAGACCTCAATGCAATGCTGAAATCTAAATTTGTATTTAACAACGTCTAGCTCTGGCAGAACACATTCAAGACTCTATTCACTCAGATCGTGGTATGATTTGATCATTAACCCAACAAACAATTGTATCAGGAGAAGGAATTGGTCTATATCTAATGCTACCTACTGAAAGCAAAGATTGCATTGTAAAAGAAATGAATTTATTGTATAAAACAAGTATAGCAAAATTAATAATAATAATACTATAAAATTTAAATTGGAGCGTTGTGATTTTAATATTACCGATAGAAAATTACGTGAAAACGGAGTCTGATAAATTGATTTTACTCTTATTTCCAAGCTATGAAGTTACTGAATTATGAAATATAAAACAAAGAAAAATGAGAGATTGCGTATTTCTGCGTCATTAGCGCTTACCCCTGGAAATTGCCAAAGCATTTCCCTCGTTCTTGATGATGCTGTGTGCTTCCCACAGTCTCCTGGACGTCGTCATCTCCGTCGAAATTTGATGATATTCTGGTAGATTAGATAATTCTATGGTCCGTACATCGGACCCAAACTCTCGTAAAACCGCACTGGTTACGTTTTACAAAAGTTCGTCGCTAACTCCACTGAACATCGGAGCGTCACGCACTTGCGACCGTACACTGCAAGTTCTACACAGATTGTCCCTAACTCCACTGAACATCGGAGCGACTCTCACGCGCATCCATACTCCTCAAGTATTTCACAGATAGTCCTCGTCTCACGGCGCGTCGAACGATATATTCACCTGTCGGCCCCCCCACTCCGGAGCAGTCTCCTAGCTTACGTTGTCTCCGCTGATTGGCTGAGCACGCCGCCACTTCCCCTCCTCCGGTTCATTACACTCCGCGGGCGAGAGGGAGAAGTCGTTTTCCGTTTCAACAATTCGCCTCTTCTAGACCTTGCGACCCAGGATTGCGTCATGCTTCTCGACAGGAATCAGCTTGTATCAGAATTCCCAGTGAGTCATGTCTCTCAAATACCCTAACTGACAAAACTCCGTAAAATTCCGTAATCAGATAATTTTCTATGATATCGTCGTTCGTAATAATTTGCTTGTTAGCGTTTTCTAAGACATAGAAAACCTATCTGTACGCTTATAATTTTTATAAAATGCTCCGAAAATATCTTAATAATAATTATAATAAATTAATAATAATAATAATTTAACATGAAAAATTATCTTGGCTGAACAATTTGCCGCGTAAATAAATATAGAATGGCTTCCTACTGACTTATGCCAGTTGCATAAAAAACCCTCGAAAAACACGTTACATATTCGCCTCGGATCATCGGATGATTTACCGTGACGACGGTCCATTATCCGATTATCCCAGACACGTTAATAAACCCCATCCAAAATACATATTACATAAATGAAATCACCCTAAATTACAGATATATACACTCATATTTTTTCTTCACGCACTTTGCGTCAAAGTTTGTTGCCACTATGGATTGCACTTTGCAACCAGTCCAATGTTTTACATATGGAATAATGTTCCACGGATATTTCCGCCTCTCAAATTGCTCTATGTGGGAGAAATAGACATAATTAATGTGTGAGCACTATGTATTTATGATGTCATATCACACGCATTGAAGGTGTTCTGATATATTTATATCATCATTGAACTTCCTAATTTCACTGGAGGTCCCTTCCTTATGGTGACATTTAATTCCACTTATCACTGAGCACACGATCACACTATTGTGGCAGCGCCTCGTGACCATAATACTTAATCTCTCTTTGAAGTAGATTAAATTAATATTGACTTCTGAAAAAAAAAACAGTAAATGTGCATTACATATAACACCAAATATTTCTGTGCCGTAATCGCCCTGTCTTGTTAAGTTCCCGTTAACCATATTCTACTTAATACTAGTTCTCAACACAGACCATTTCTCCTCACACAAATAATACCATTGTACAAATTATCTTAAATTACACACTTACAAATCTTACATGGCGAGGCCGTAAACAGAAATCACGTGTGCTGATATGTATGAGTTTCATGAAGGACTGTCTCGCATTCTGATGGCCCATCTTTTATCTCGTGGACGCCTTAAGCTAACAAGCCCTATTCAAGCGCTCCCCCATCTCTTGGAGATAAATGGGAACCCATCAGCGCTGCCAAAATGGCCTTGGTGCATCGAGACAATTTAGTGCTCAACAGCATCCGACAATCCCGTCATATTTCCCTGTACCTTAAAAACTCTCATTTACTTACATACTACCCCCCTGTGTGACTTCCGATACGCCTGCCTTAAGACCAGATCCTCCACGCACCAGATACCACACTTACTCATTTGATAGGCTGGCTCGCCAGCTAAACATCCTCACTTTATGACACATACTTTCGGAGACTATGTATATTATACGTCCCGTATAATCTGTTTCCCTCACTATTCTCCAGCACATATGCTGTTTTGCCAATACGTTTGGAAACTATAAATGTTTCTGCGTCACCTGCTTCCAACCTTGCCAGTGGCTCCCTTTAAATGAACGTCATCACGTTGCTCCACTAGCATATTTCTCAGTGTCTGTAACGATGCCCTGTTGCTACTGTCCACACATGCACATATTAAAATACCGTCCTCTGCTTTAACCACAGGATAATCCCTACATAAATTAGTGTCCCTCGATAGCATGTCTGCAAGAATGTTATCTTTACCTTTAATATATTTTACTGTGAATTCGTATTCCTGCAGAGCAAGAATCCACCTACTAACTCTGTTAGAACTGAGTTTACAAGTCCTCATATACAGTAATGCATGGTGATCTGTGTGGATCTCAAATTTCCCCCCTACTAAATACATTCTAAATTTCCCTAAACTGAAAACAATACCTAAAAGCTCTAACTCAGTAATCGTGTATCTTTTCTCTGCTGCAGTCAGTCCTCGCGAGGCTAAAGATACAATGCACAGATTACCCTCATCATCTTTCTGACATAATACTCCAGCAATGCCTATATGTGAAGCATCTGTCATAACCACATATTCCTTATCTTTTAACGGATATTTCAGCACTACAGCTTTCTCAAAACCTTCCTTCAGCGCTCTAAAAGCCTGATCATGCTTGGACTCCCATCTCCACCGAGTCCCACTTTTAAGCAATTCCCTGAATGGTTCTACCAACCCTGAGTATTTAAGAACGAACCTCCTGAAAAAGTTGCAAATTCCCAGGTAAGTTTTTAACTGTTTAACATTCTGTGGCACCTCTGCGTTAAGTATCTTATTAACCCTACTTTCTTCTGGTGTTACACCTCTACTCGACACTCTATGACCTAAAAATGTCACTTCTGACTGACAGAATGACGACTTAGACAGCTTCAAAGTGAACCCTGCCTGATCTAACTTCTGAAAAACTATATCTAAATGACGTAGATGCTCCTCAAAACTGCGTGAACTAATTACCATATCATCTATGTAAATGGTTACAAACTCTCCTGTGTCATCCCCTAATGCGATGTTTAAAGCCCTAATTAAAGCTGCTGAACTACTCTTTAACCCATAAGGTGTTCTACAAAATTGATAAAGGTTATATTTATGACTAAAAGCTGTAAATGGTCTATCTTCGTACATAAGTGGCACTTGCCAAAAACTGGAACTCAAATCTACACAAGTGAAATACTTCTTCCCCTCAAATGTTTGCATTAATTCTTCTATTGACATAGATTTCAGCTGATCTGAACTAATTCTACTGTTAACCAAACGAGCGTCTAAACAAATACGAACAGTGCCGTCGGTCTTGGGTACCGTGATCAAAGAATTAACATATGGACTGTTCGAGTGCTCAATAATCCCATCTTCAAGCATCTGATTAATTTGTGCCTCAACTGCACTCTGATAAGCGAAAGGTACAGGATATCTATGTCCTGTGAATACTGACCTATCAATAACGTTCAATGAATGGGTATAGCAATTGGCCATACCAATGCGATCCTCAAACACTCTCCTATTACACCATAACACATCATAGAGCCGAACACACTGTTCATCCTCTATATTTCCCTGAAATGCATCCTCACGTAACGAGTCCTCTAGACTTCCGTTCGTAATCACACTGCCCACAAAACATGGAGAACCCCGCTCTACGGCTGGCGATATCTCATTTAAAGTACAAATCACACCTACAACACTACTTCTCTGAATTTGGTCATTGAACGCTACTTCTACTTCAGAATCTCCCCATTTAAATTTCAAACTCCCTACATCATAACATAAGTTACCAGACACTCTACTTAGCCACTCTGAACCCAAGATAACACTGAATACTAAATTTGGAATTACAAGGCAAATCTGCTTCTCTACATGATTATTAATTTTAATGTCTACTAAAACTTGCTTAGAAATTACTTTAGACCTCTTTCCAACAGCTGTGATAACAAAAGTGCTTTTAATTGGCATCTCCTCAAAATTTACTCCAGTTCCTTTCATTTTATCATAAAATGCACTACTTATGCAACTCTTCATACAACCACTATCAATTAAAACATCTGTGTACGCCTCGGACACGTTAAATTTAACTATGGGGCTCTTACTAACCACTTCCTGAATAATACCTTCATCATTTAGTTCATGTAATAATTCATTTCTTACATTTAGGTCATAGGGTTCCTGTATAATTGTATGGACAGGGCATGCTACAGACTGAGATTCTGACCTTACTTCGCAGCCTGGTTCGCGTTTAAAGAACCGCTACAGCTGGCCGTAGTACTACTAACTACTGAACTAGTCTGGTTGTTCTGGGCTGTGTTGTCATTGTTTGGCTGTATATTATTACCACTAGGCTGTCCTCTTCCTTGACCCCTATTCTGGTTGTAATTATTGTCATTATAATTTCTCCCTTGATTTCCCCTGAAATCATTGTTTCTCCCTTGATTTCCCCTGTAATCATTGTTCCTCCCTTGATTTCCCCTGAAATCATTGTTCCTCCCTTGATACTGATTACCATAGCCATTTCCTCTGTTCTGATTTAGCTGATTATTATTATTTCTATTTTGAGCGTTGGCCCCTTCGCCACCGTTCCCTTGAACTTCTTGATGCCTGGCTTCATTAGGTCTATTATTATTATTACCCTGGTTCCGATTGAAATTGTCATCATAACCCCCTCTCCCTAGTGCATCAAATGTGCTTAACAAATTTTCTACTTGTGATATAGTCTTTACATTCTGGATACAAGCAGCCTCCTTGATCCTATAGGGAAAGTGCCTAAGTAGCAACCTCACCACATCACTTTCCTCCTTCAAGCCATCCAGATATTTACACACTAATACCTGCCCTAAAAAGTATTCTGTCATGGTGGAGCTTCCTTTAGGGTTATATTTACCACACACTACTCCCTCACGATGCTGCGACTGAATAACCTCATTCCAGAACTTTTCACAGAATTTCATTTTAAAATCATTGATATCAGTAAACTTGTCTCTGTAGACAGCAAACCAATTCCTCGTTTCCCCCACAAACACTTGTTCTAAAATTTCAACTACCTGGCACCACTCAATACTACCATTTTCCAACCTCTCCCCGAATTTATTTTCTATAGTGTTCATGAACTCCATTGGGCACCCCTGTCGATTGCTGAACTTACCCAGTTCTACCTCCCTGTGTGTGCTATTCACAAAAACTGGCCTATTCTGACTATTTTCTTGCCTGATCCTAGCTTTTAATTTTAACTCTAATTCTGCGATTTTCTCCTCAGCCTTCCTCTCAATACTGTTTACTGTTAATTTAATGTTTCCTTCTGATTCTTCTACTTTATCATATAGCTTTGCTTGTTTCTCCTCAATCTTGCTAATGCTCTCTCTATTACTCTCTCTTAAATCATTTACTTCTGCAACTATTTGTGAGTGGACTTTCTCAATTCTACCCCCCAGCTGTTCCTTAACCTCTTTAGTAGCTACCTGAATTTTGTCAATTTCTCCCCCCAATTGCTTTTTGACCTGCTGTGTTTCCAGTTGCACTAGTTCTTTTAAATTTTCAGCCTGTGTACTGATTCTAATTTCCAACTCCTCCTGTACTTTTCCTAATTTTCTGTCTACATCTGCAATAATCTCTTTAGCCTTTTCTTCCATCACCCCCCTGATCTCACCTCTAATCAGTTCGAATTTGTCACTCATTTCCCTACTGTTTTGTTCTAATTTAGCATTTAAAGTTTCAGTACTCTCTCTATTTTCCTTACTGTTTTGTTCTAATCTGGCGTTTAAAGTTTCATTACTCTCTCTATTTTCCCTACTGTTTTGTTCTAATTTTGCATTATTCTGTTCTAATTTTGCATTATTCTGTTCTAATTTTGCATTTAAAGCTTCTGTACTTTCTTTATTTTCCCTACTGTTTTGTTCTAATTTTGCATTATTCTGTTCTAATTTTGCATTATTCTGTTCTAATTTAGTAATTTTGCATTTAAAGCTTCTGTACTTTCTTTATTTTCCCTACTGTTTTGTTCTAATTTTGCATTATTCTGTTCTAATTTTGCATTTAAAGCATCACTACTAACTTTGTTCTGATACATGAACTCGAGAAGTAAAGTTTTTAATTCTGGTTGGCCGCCTACACTCCCTGTTTCAGTATCGGGATTTACCTCCGCTACCCCGGTACTACCATCACTCGACATACTGCTCGTATCATCATTCTCCAGTTGATGACCACTACGTAACCTCATCTGTCTTTCTTTCTCATCCCCCATAATGATATACACTGATAAAGACAAATAACCCCCAAAATACAGGCACAGAAATATATACCCTTCTCCTTCCACAAATGTTATTAGGTTTTCAGCCCCAAGTTGTCGGCGACAATTGTAATGGTTTTGCTTAGGCTGGGATGACAAGTGAAACGGTATTTACTTTGCTCCACGTTGAGCGTACAAATGTAATGGTACTTAGTTAGTGCCCCATGTTGGTAGCGACAAATGTAATGGTTTCGCTAGCCCACACTGTTGGGTGAGAAATGTAACTGTTTACCTTTGCCTAAGCTATGTTGTTTTAATGGGCGCCAAGACCTCAATGCAATGCTGAAATCTAAATTTGTATTTAACAACGTCTAGCTCTGGCAGAACACATTCAAGACTCTATTCACTCAGATCGTGGTATGATTTGATCATTAACCCAACAAACAATTGTATCAGGAGAAGGAATTGGTCTATATCTAATGCTACCTACTGAAAGCAAAGATTGCATTGTAAAAGAAATGAATTTATTGTATAAAACAAGTATAGCAAAATTAATAATAATAATACTATAAAATTTAAATTGGAGCGTTGTGATTTTAATATTACCGATAGAAAATTACGTGAAAACGGAGTCTGATAAATTGATTTTACTCTTATTTCCAAGCTATGAAGTTACTGAATTATGAAATATAAAACAAGGAAAAATGAGAGATTGCGTATTTCTGCGTCATTAGCGCTTACCCCTGGAAATTGCCAAAGCATTTCCCTCGTTCTTGATGATGCTGTGTGCTTCCCACAGTCTCCTGGACGTCGTCATCTCCGTCGAAATTTGATGATATTCTGGTAGATTAGATAATTCTATGGTCCGTACATCGGACCCAAACTCTCGTAAAACCGCACTGGTTACGTTTTACAAAAGTTCGTCGCTAACTCCACTGAACATCGGAGCGTCACGCACTTGCGACCGTACACTGCAAGTTCTACACAGATTGTCCCTAACTCCACTGAACATCGGAGCGACTCTCACGCGCATCCATACTCCTCAAGTATTTCACAGATAGTCCTCGTCTCACGGCGCGTCGAACGATATATTCACCTGTCGGCCCCCCCACTCCGGAGCAGTCTCCTAGCTTACGTTGTCTCCGCTGATTGGCTGAGCACGCCGCCACTTCCCCTCCTCCGGTTCATTACACTCCGCGGGCGAGAGGGAGAAGTCGTTTTCCGTTTCAACAATTCGCCTCTTCTAGACCTTGCGACCCAGGATTGCGTCATGCTTCTCGACAGGAATCAGCTTGTATCAGAATTCCCAGTGAGTCATGTCTCTCAAATACCCTAACTGACAAAACTCCGTAAAATTCCGTAATCAGATAATTTTCTATGATATCGTCGTTCGTAATAATTTGCTTGTTAGCGTTTTCTAAGACATAGAAAACCTATCTGTATGCTTATAATTTTTATAAAATGCTCCGAAAATATCTTAATAATAATTATAATAAATTAATAATAATAATAAATTAACATGAAAAATTATCTTGGCTGAACAATTTGCCGCGTAAATAAATATAGAATGGCTTCCTACTGACTTATGCCAGTTGCATAAAAAAACCTCGAAAAACACGTTACAATGTCACCGTCAGAAAACACCTACCCATTGCCACAGTTCTCTATCAGGGAATACCGGTGACTCCTTTGCTAACAACCAAAAGCAAAGTATCGAGGAAATTGGATCTCACCAAATTGCAAACAATTAAGGTCTCAGACATACATGATACCATAATTGAAGGAAACATTGATGAAGCACTATTGGAAATTAGAGAATTCCATGCGGAATTCTGCGCATTGAGTTGAAGAAAGACCGAGGAAAGCCAAGCCATGGTTTAATGAAGAATGCTTTTAAATAAGGAAACGAACAATCAATGCCCTTCACGCTGTGAGAAAGCAGGAAACGGAAACAACACTGAAAACAAATGCAGATCTACGGAAACACTAAAAGATCATCATCAAAAAGGCTAAGAAAGTATTTTTAGAAAAGAAGGAGGAAATACTAATTGAAGAAATTGAACAGGATCCCTTCAGAGCACTGAAACCCATACATCCAAAATTTCCAAAGGACATACAAATTGAAACATGGGAACAATACCTTGGTCTCGTTTTGCAAGAAAAAGACACCAGACCAGACACTGACCCTCACATAAGTGCTTTCGATCCCATCATAGTAGAGGAACTTTCACTTGCAATAGAAATCAGTAAAGATAGAAAGGCATGTGGGCCAGACTCGATTTATAATGAACATCTTAAAGAAGCCACACCGATGCTCGTGGGAACGTGGACCGATCTTATGAACGAATGCTTATGTCAGGGAAGGATACCAGACTCATGGAGACGATCCAGAATAAAAATGCTGTATAAAGGGAACGGTGACTCCAGTGATCCTAATGGAAGATACTCTCTTCAAATTTATGATGAAAATATTTACAACAAGACTGACACAACTGATAGACGATAAAATTCCGGAAGAGCAGTTTAGCTTCCGCAAGCAGAGATCGTCACTGCAAGCTGTCAATTACTTGCTCGACATAGTACAGGACACTTTAAGGCTTCCAAAACAGAAAGTATATGCAGTCTTCATAGACTTCTCTAAGGCCTTCGACCGCTTTAATAGAAGCATACTAGTAAAGGAACTCATAGAAATTATTGGTCTGTAGCACCACTACATCATCAGATTGATTAAGGATATTCTACATAACAACCAGGTAGAAATAGATAACGGAATAACTATATCTAATCCTATCGATCAAACAATGGGAGTATTTCAGGGTGACCCTCGAAGTCCTCTTTTATTTAATGTCGCAACTGCAGATGTGGTATATCTCTTACGTTCCTAGAAAGTAAAAATCATCATATATGCCGATGATTTGGCTCTGACCTCGTCGTCAAGAGAAGAGCTACAAGACAGCTTGAATCAACTTGCAATATGGGCCCAAACCAATGATCTTGAAATAAACCTTCAGAAAACGGTAGCAATGATATTCAGAAAGGGTGGAGAAATGCCAAAGATGACATTCTTTACCTCAGAAATGAACCTTTGCTTCAAACCAGTCATTACAAATACCTAGGAATTACTTTGCAAATACGAGGGAAATTATTTACACGTCACATCAAAGATAAAATGATCTGTGCTGTCAGGTCAATGAACGACATTAGTCATCTCAGGGATATGTCTTTGCAATCGGCACTGAGACTCTTTAAAGCAAAAATTACACCAATTGCAACGTATGGATTGGATATGGGTTAATTTAAGCAAAAATAACCTGAAAGACTTAGAGAAAGTGAAAGCCTTATTGACGAAGTTTAAAATAGTCAGTAAATTATAAAACCTTAAGTCAATAACTAGTTGGACTATTATATTGTATTATCTCCCGATTTGCAACAATCGATTGGAAACTATCGATCTATCTATAGTTTTGTACAAATGGTATCGTAATAATCGATTCATTAATTAATGTGTTTTTTTACAGTAAGAGACAGAATATGTAATTTTACATTTAAAAAATATATGTAAATAAAATGTCATTATGATCAAATATGTAACAATAAAATGTAATTAGGCCGGTCCCATGGTGTTGGGGTACCGCGCGATTCCCGGCTCCATCAGGCATTTTAGAACCGACGTGAGGGCTGGAACTAGGTGCACTCAGCCTCGTGAGGACAATTGAGTAACTGTCTGACAGTGAGGCAGCGCCTCGGTCACGAAAACCCAGATTAACGGCCGAGGGTACCCGATGCGCTGATCACGCATCACCCCAATATCTGAGGCCAAATGGCTCATCGCTTGGAAGGCTTAGGCCCTTCATGGGACTGACAGAACTGTATTATTTTGTAACATTTGTGAGGAACCTGTAGCGGCAGACATGCGTTAGCAATTTACACTGCAAAACGTGAAATGTGCATCATTAAAGAAGCGACACAACGTTTGCTTCCCAAACAGCAAGATATAGACCATTTGACTTGGATCCATTGAGGCGATCTAAACTCCAATTTCAACGTTCTGTTTAACACTGCCATCTGGTAGTGAAAACCAGAACTCTACTGAGCTACATGTGACTGAGATTTAGTTAATTTTAGACTCTAATCACAAAATGTAATATGAGAGATCTTTCACGAGCCAACATCGTACAACAGTGCTTAGATTTTTGCCGCCCTACTTGTAGCGGTTAGCATTCTTGGCTGTCGCCCTGGAGGTCTGGGTACGATTCCCGGCCCTGTCAATAAATTTTAATTCTGGTCTCAGGGCTGGAACACTCAGCCTCGAGAGGCAAAACTGAAGAAAGGATGGTTCGATTCCCACCTCAGTCATCCTGGAAGTGGTTTTCTGTGGTTTCCCACTTCTACTCCAGGAAAATCCCGGGATGGTTACAGACTTAAGGCCACGGCCTCCTCCTTTCCAATCCTCACATGAATACATGGGGCTGTATAACAACGATGTCGAAAAGCCACTAAAAGATTCAACAACAACTGTAGTGGAAAGGAACAAAACCAAACAAATGATAGTAGAAAGGAAGCTTGTAGTTTTAGATGACCGTTAGTCTCGCTTCATGAGCCGCGGGACCTCCTTTTAGCGTGGAATCCGAACCAACGGAGGTGACATTTTACCTTAAAAAATCTCACGTGCACTAACCGGGAATATAACCCGGTGAGCCTTCGTGAGAGGCAAGCAGCTTGATCACTGTACCATCACGCTCCTCATCAAAATGTAGTCGAGTTCAAAAGGAAATCATGGGAGGAGTTTGGAAATAAATTAGAAAAGTTATGTCAAGTGGCACGAAAACCATTCAGGAGTGTTATAAAGAATCTTAGAAATGGAGGAAAGAGAGAAATGAGTAGTGTCCTGGATAATTCAGGGAAACTCATTGTAGATACCAAGGAAGCACTGGGAAGATGACAGGATTAATTTGAAAACTTGATGAATATTAATGGAGACTTAACTGGCAATGTGACAGATTTTGAGATTATGCAAGAGGAGAATGAGGATGGAAACAGGATAACGCTTAAGGAAGTAAAGAGGGTGGTAAATAAACTACAATCCCACAAAGCGGCACGAGTAGATGGAATTCAGCCAGAAATAGTTAAGTATGTGGAAAATCAGGGCTGAAATGGTTGGATAGGATAATAGAATTGGCATGGGAATTAGGAAAGGTACCCTCTGACTGGACAAAATCAGTAATCAACCCAATTTAAAGCAAGGTAACAGGAAAGATTGCAACCATTATAGAGGCATTTATTTGATAAGTGTCCTGAGCAAAGTGTACACAGGTATTGAAAGGAGTTTGGATATAAGATGGATGAAAACCAGAGTGGCTTTAGACCACAACGAGGATGTGAAGATCAATTTTTTAATATGCGCCAAGTTATTGAGGAATGCTACGAGAGGGATAGACAGTTGAGCTTGTGTTTTGTAGATCTAGAGAAGGCATACTATAGAGTAACCAGGGAGAAGATGCTAAGCATCCTGAGGTATTATGGTATTGAGGGAGGGCTGCTACAGGCAATCAAAGGTATTTATATTGATAATCAGGATGCAGTGAGAGCTGATGGTACGATGAGTTATTGATTTGAAGTTATTACAGGAGTGAGGCAAGGCTGTAACCTCTCACCATTATTCTTTACTATTGATCATTTTCTAAAGGGCATAAACTGGCTGGGTGGGATTCAATTAGGTGGAAACCAGTTAAGTAGTCAGACTTATGCTGAAATGTAGGAAAAATGGCATGAAAATCAGCATTTCAAAAACTAAGGTTATATCTGTAAGGAAGAAATGCAAAAAATAGAATGCTAGATAGGAACTAAATTGGAGTAGGTAGACCATTTTAAGTTCTTGGGCGGCATATTCTCTCAGGATGGTCGTATGGGGGAAGAAATAGTCGAGGTGCATAAAAGCCAATGAGGTGAATTTTCAGTTGCGATCTACAGTAGGCCAATTCTGTAAGAAGGACGTTGGTGTAGACTCTCTACATCCCTTAGTGTTTAGACCGACCTTGTTGTAAGTAAGTGAGAGCTTGGTAAAGTCAGGAATGATTGCTGTGATGAATAAATGGGAGCAATGGCATGAAGATACTCATAATAAAGGGATAAAGTTTAAGTTAGCAATGAACACGTTAGATGAAGTTGTTCGTATGAGCCGACTCACATCCTTAAGAGTAGAGATTACCTAAGAAGTTAATGAGCTCAGCTGTAGAGGGTAAGAGAAGCAGAGGTAAACCTAGGAGGCGATGGTTGGATTCAATTTTCAACGATTTCAAAGTAAGAGACCGAAAAGCAGAGGGGACCGTATTGCCAACTGCTATCAGGGCTACATGGAGGTGACTTGTTCACAAACGGAGGCTTACAGACTAGTCTCGACGCTGAAAGGCAAATCAGTCTCAAATGAAAATGTTCTTTTAGGTAGATTTCATTAGAAAGCTAACTATTGCAATAAGTCCCATGTTTCGACTTCCGGAAAATTTCGACATATCTTCGCGTTTCACATCCCCCAGACCCCAAAACCACCGTCAGTTCAAAAGTTTATATATAATTTATGTATGTATATATGTATATCAGTTTCTTGTGGACACGATAACTGCCGTAATTTTGCACCAATCACTTTGAATTTTTTACCGAATATGTATACCTATAAAATCTCGGTCGAGTTCGTTACTGGGCTAAATCGGTCCAAGGGGGTGAAAATGGGGGGCTTTTTTCGAAAAAGTAAAATATTGCTATAACTCTCATAATATGTGAAATATCGAATCCGTTCAACATTCATACTATATGTTGGATAAAGCCCAAAAATTTATGTTTGAAGAGTTTTCTTTATAGCACCAACCATTGTCCAAAGGGGTGGGAAAAAGTGGGTTTTTTGGGAAACATTAATCATATCTCTCTTAATAGGCACAATAACAAAACCCTACAAAATGGACAATATTCCCCTAATAATTACCTAAATCTTTTGTCTGAAAGAATTTTTGATATGACCCACTATTATGCCAAGGGATGAGAAAAATTATTTCGGAATTATAAGAAAATGCCAAGAGCTATCAGAGGTTGCCATGGCAACACTACTAAATTGATGAGGGATGAGCCATCAGACGTTGCCATGACAACGCACTTGCACGAGATCAGATTCAGATTTCCATCTGACTAAGTGTGAAGCGGCTTCGGTGACGTAACTGGTAGCATGCTGAATTTCTATGCCCAAGGTCGCGAGTTCAAAGCCGGCCGAAGTCGTTGGATTTTCTAAGAGCGCTAAAAATCCCTCAGTATGCTTTCCTTTGGAGGGAAAGTTCCAACGTTCGTTGCGAGTTGCTGGTTACGGTGGCATCTAGTAGCCAAGTTCCCAGCTAGGTGTCGTTGACGGTAGTACCTGGTAGCAACATTAGGAACTACTGCTTGAAATTGACCGTCTGCAGTCCTTACCTGAATTACAGACTAATACAGCCATCCCAAAGTACACGGGGTTACATGACCGCGTTGTCGCAGCCCCTAAACTGAGGAACCAACCAAAATCTCTGCTGGAGATATAATTTTGCGTGAAGAAGTAACAGACCGTTACATAGTTACACATCAGTGTTGAAACCTTGCATAAGGACAGTGTGACCACAAGTATAAAAATGGACCCCAAATGACAATAAGGTTACCGTTCCCATAAGACAATAAAATGTTTAAAATAAGCATAAAATTACGAAAAACAAAGTTAATTAAGTTCCAATTATAAAATACCTTCTCGCAATAAATGAGGTCTTATCCTTCTACGAAAACTTGCATATTCTGCCTATTTTCGCCTATCCCCAAGTTTGTCCGGTGAAATCTACCTCCGCCTTCCGGCGTGCCGAGAGGACTTTTTTTGCTTTTGTTCGTTTTATTATTGTATGATGTGTTTTTTAAATGTCATTTTCGTTCTAGCTGAGCGAAAAATTTACTCTCATCGTAAGATTATTATCGTGTTGGAAGCCATTTTTAAATGTTGTCTTAAACGAATTTAAATGTGTTGACCGATTGAAAAGCATTTAAATTTTGTCTCATCATAAGAATAAGTCGAAAGTCTTTCACAACGGTATGAACTAGAAGTCAGACTGGGCAAAGGTTATTTAGACTTCAACGTTACCGGTATGTAAAGACTCAAAAACTTCGGAAACTTAAACTTTAATGGTTACTTACGAGATACTTTGCATGTTCTCTTTGTAATATTTTGCAGTCCATTCACAAGTTTCGGATAACTTACATTGAATATAGCTCTATCAGAAAATGTAATGCCGGTACTGTATTTGTTTGGAAATTTAATTGAGTCAATATACCAACTTCCTCAGTGAGTCTGGGCCCCTCCCTCTATTCAAGCCTGCTCGATTCTGAAGCCCATGATATTCCAAGCCCTAAAGTAATAACAATATAATAATAATAATAAACTCTCCTTGAAGGCTCATGTCGACAGTGGTGTTCTCTGAGTTAGTATCATTTCCTGCCGACCTCTGCATTCTACTCGCCCCCTCAAATATTGAAGACAAAGTTACGCCCATGAATATGAGTGACCTTTATGTCGTAACTCTGCATGCTTGTGCGCTATTTTAATGTTATTAATAAAGCTAAGTCACCTCCATGGTGTAGTGGTCAGCGTGCTTAGCAGCCACCCCGGAGGTCTGAGGTTCGATTTCCGGCTCTGCCACAAAATTTGAAAAGTGGTATGAGATCTGGAACGGGGTCTACTCAGCCTCGGGTTGCTCCAAATTAGTAGAGGGGGTTCGATTCCCACCTCGGCCATCCTCGAAGTGGTTTTCCACTTCGTCTTCGGGCAAATCCCGGGATGGTACCTACTGTCAGGTCATGGCCGGCTCCTTCCCTCTTCCTTGCCTATCCCTCCCATTCTTCCCCATCCCTCATGAGGCCCCCTGATCGCTTTGCAGGTGAGGTCGCCTGGGCGAGGTGATAGTCCCGCCTCCCCAGTTGCATCCCACCATCCAATGCCTCAAGGACACTGCCCGAGAGGCAATAAAGGTGGGTTCCCTCGCTGAATCCATGGGAAAAGCGTAACTGGAGGGTAAACTGACTAAGAAAGAAAGAAAGAATTATAAAGCTACAGTAAAGAAATTCGGTCAAGAGGTTGGTGACTATATGATACTTAGAGTGCCCAAATTTTAAAAATTCCTTAGCTTAATACATTCAAGACAGCAGCCCTTTCGACTTATCCATTAGAAAAAATGATTAGAGAGTATTTGCCATGAAACTAGGTACAAAGGAAGTCAAAATACACTCAACATCTCTAAGTCACAAGGCTGTTGTATTAAAAGTTACGTGCAGTCGCAAGCTGTATTATATAAAAGACTGTCGTCGTTAACGGTTTCATGTTGTGAAAATAACAACAATAGTTGACGTCAACGCTCATGGCACTGGTGAGAGGAGGTTAGCTGTGACTGCTCTGTCAGACTTAGTGGACCTTGTTTGGTCACCACTCGGATGATTTCGCAAATTTTAGCCTGTTCATTGTTCTGCGTAGAATTAGGTGCTGATTAAGAAGTGAAGTTAGGGTGACCACAACAAATATATTTTAAATGTTGTGTGGCCTCCTGAAGTCCTGGTGTAGGTGTCCATAGGCGACCAGCCTGTCGTAATGAGAATGAAATGAAGATTACATCACACACACCCAGTCCTCAATCCTGGAGAATTAATTGGAGATTAAAATCTGCATGGTCCAACCGGGGATCAAACCTGGAGCCCATCGGGCCAATGTCTAGCATTCTAACCATTTAGCCACGAAATTTGGAGAACAATAAACATTAAACATGAAAATTGCAGAGAAGTAAGGAGTATGATTGAAGAAATGTATATATCACTTTATCACAGTGCGTCTCAGAGAATACACAATTTCTTGATAGGGCAGCATTTAGAATGTATCTCAGTAAGAGTTTGTTCCATTATAAGTATTATAAGTAACCCCTGGCACTGCAGCCCTTGAAGGGCCTAGGCCTACCAAGTGACCGCTGCCAAGCCATTTGGCCTGCAGATATTGGGATGAAGCGTGGTCAGCGCATCGGGTCCCCTCGGCCGTTAATCTTGGTTTTCGTGACCGGGGCGCTGCCTCACTGTCAGACAGCTACTCTATTGACCTCACGAGGCTGAGTGCACCTCGTTCCAGCACTCACGTCAGTTTCTAAAACCTGACGGAGCCGGGAATCGAATCCGGGACCTCCGGGTGAGAGCCAGGCGCATCACCCCAACACCACGGGAAGTATTATAGGCTGAATATGTTCATACTGTAAATACATTTTCCGTGACTTTTGTTCTGAACTAAACCAACCCTTATTACACCCCAAAACTATTTAAGGCTTCCTTTTTATTCAAACGATTTGTAGATTGGTACTCTTCCAGGGATACCTTCTACTTAAATACTATGCTACCTGACTTGATGGGAAGGGCTAGACCAAATGCTACCATAACCTAGGTTAATTAGTTTTAAGAGACTACACATGCTAAATCTAGTGTCAAGAAAACACACAAGAAAAATTTCATGACAATATATTAAGAAATGAAAATATTACAGATAAATATGACAACATTAAATAATTTAAATAAATAATAGATTAAATAGTTAAATACAAATATGTAAATATGAGCGAGGAACCGTGGACATGATGACATTCACGAATGTCTAGTGAAATAACTAGGGTTACCTAAGTGAAGGAAAATAACAAGACCCCTTAAAGAAATTCCAATAAATTACCTTATATGTCCATAAGGACCTAGCTGAACGACATAGGTTCAATAAAATATTAATTATCCATTCGAGTCTTTAATCTTCCAAAATCAATCAGAGCAGAAGGATTTCACGTCAAGCTTAATTCCAATCCAAACATGTCTACCCTTTTTTATAACAAATTCCCTCGATAATTGTTAACCAAAAAAAACGAACAACAACAAATAGAGCCGTGACCTATCAAACCAGACTTAATATGAAATAAAATACGTATCATAATAAGTGATACTTGACACGGAGTTCATAAGGAACTATACTAAGAGCCAAAGATATGGAGAAAAAATTACAAATTTAGGTTAAGAATAAAAATATCTTTGCTCGGAGAAAAATATGACGTTCTGGACCATACAGACAAGGCAGGCCAGATACAAACGTTTAAATAAATCCCTAGGAGTCTTAAACTCGAAAACACCAATTCGGTTACTGGAAAATAAATTAAATAGTTGAACATACATACCAAGCAGCCTAAAGATACCATTTGAGGTTAGCACTTCACAGAAATAAACTGCAATATATCATACCATATTAAGAAGTACACCATGGAAACAACACATCTTCGTATCAATATATCAATGAACAACTATAAGAATAATCCAGTATCCGATGATGTATATATGTTACAAACCTTTCGAGTATTTCTTCCGTTAGCCTACCTTAAGGCGAGTTGCCAAGATACATTTCTACAAATTTAGAACCAAGTAAGAAATAAAGAAATACTTATTACACGTAGGTACATAATTGAAGGTGTTTAGACTGGGGAAAATACCTCTAGACAGGCCGAAGCCAGTCTAGGGCCCCGTAAATATTAGATCGCGTGAAATCACATCGTGACCTTCCTAGTTCCAAGCAGAAAAACAATAATACACAACAGACGTCGCTATTGGTTACAGGTTTTTTTTTGAAGTGTCGAATGGGTCGATAACCGGCCTGCGAGCACAAGGACACGCGCGCTATCTCTTGTCTCACTAACCAAACCAGTAAGTACGTCCACCACTACCAAGATGGCGTGACGTATTAGATTGAGTCAACACTGGTACAACATATAGTCAACAGATGTCGGTAGAGTGTTCTTTCTTTTTCAACGGCAAGTCGGAGATAATTATATTTCTGAAGAGTAATCCAGAGTTCGAGCAATGTAGAAACGTATCAACCCTCCCTCCCAACGATAGTGGACAATGGTACACTAATGTTCACAAGTGGTTGAGGGATAGGAAGTATAGATCGTCAAATTCTTTGCTGAAATGAATACTAAGTAACAGTTCATTCATACAACATAATCAATAGTACACCACACTGGTCGTTCGCAGAGATAAGAGTCCATCAAATTCCCAGAAACCTGAAATTCCCAACATGCTTATAAGTTCAACATCTTACTTTGGGTAAATTCACAATCTGGACTTGTTTTTACATAATTTGAGAATACATATGTAATATCTTCATCAGGTAGAGGGTGTCAAGTTCAATTCCAAACGAAGAAGATTTCCATCACGACGTCCTGGGCCCCGGACATACACGATAGCCTTCATTCTCCAATTTATATGCTCGAATCACCAACATTCTTGAACTGTAACCCAAATTCACTTGCGACAGCAAAAGTACTAGAATTCTACTTAATGACTAACAATAAAAATCATACTTGGACACAAATTGGCAACAATTTTCAAAATAACATAAAATGGCGAACGGAACATACTCTTAGGTTTAAACAAGAACATCAGGGATAATAACATGTAAGAGATTCCTCGCTTTTACAAATTTCCAATACAATTTTATGACAAATTCTCTTTCGAAGGATCACCACCCTTCTTAACATGCGATAAATGAACCCTAAATATCCTCTTTTTCTGAGGGTCGCTGACTAATAATGTGACTGGAGTTAGAAAACTTACAACCCTGCATGGACCACGGAACCTAGTGATCAGCTTACCACTCTCCCTTGATCCAGGCTCCTTAAGAGCGAAGTTCTTAACATACACAATGTCGTCAACCTGAATTGACGTTGGTTTACGTCCATCATTATACCTTCTCTGTAACTTTTCGTGGGCTACCTTCATGTTTCTCTTAGCCTTATTCCAAACACTGCGAACATTTTCAGGAATACTCTGATCGGGTAGAAGTTGATTAATAGACCAAAGGTTGTTAATAGGGGAATTGGGTACATAGGATAACATTAGACTGAAGGGCGTGGTGCGATGCGATTCATGAACAGAAGTGTTGAAGGAATGTGTCAACCAAGGTATGCAATCATCCCACAACTGGTGATCTTTATGGTGATACGCTATTAACGCCGCACGAAGGTTCCTGTTTACCCTTTCAGCATATGAACCTTTAGGATAATATGCCGTAGAAGTAACGTGGCATATAGACAGCTCGAAAAGATAATTACGAAAAACATGGGATTTAAAACATTTTGCGTTATCAGTAATCACAAATTGACTAGGGCCAAATGAAGCGAAAATTTCATTTAAACATTTTATTACTACTTGCGTTGTCACTGATCTAGTTGGAAAAATCCAGTTGAACCTACTAAAGCCATCAGTGCAGACTAATGCAAACCGGTTTCCCATTTTAGATAACGGCATCGGGCCGATAAAATCCACGAATAATCTTTCCATAGGTCTTTGAGAAATTTCGGAAGATAACAACCCTACCTTAGTGTTGTACGCAACTTAAGATGAAGTAATAGAAATAAACATATACTTACGTACGCAGCAGACGTCAGTGGAAACGTAGCTGAAGCTCTTCCCCTATCCCCGAAGAAATATAAAATAAAAATAAAATAGAAGAAAGAAAAACGGGGAGATCGCAGTCTTGTTTGGCTTTCGCTGGGCCCAAATTTTAAAAGGCAAACCAGAAAGCAATCCCAAAAGGAAGGGGGAAAGCTAAATAAAATTAAACTACAGTAAAATCCAAAGATGAACAAATTTAAATCAGAGGCCGTGTAGGTCGTATTAACGTCACAAGTACGCTAATAAGACCGACAAACCGAAATATAGCAAAAACCAGACAAAACTCGAAGAAGGTTACTAAAATTAAAATAAGGCGTGACGCAAAAGCAGAGATACTTAGGCAAAGATAAAATGTATTTAAATAAGAACCACAATGTACAACGATCCCAGAGATATTAAAAGCAAGAAGAGAAATGACCAACAAATTAAACACAAAATTAATTTACCGCAAGAAAAAATACAAATTAGGAAGAAAATCGAAAATATACTAAATTAAATTATATTAAAATGAAATAAAATAAGATAAGTTAAGGTAACGTGTTCAAGGCAAGACGAAACGATGACTAAATGTAAGTATGTCGCAATTAAATAAAAAGACAAAACTCAGAAACGACTACACTCTACGAAGCCAAGATACGTTCTAAAAATTTAGACAAAGCGTGTCAAAAGGGATGAACAAAATAGGAGGGGGGTGCAATGGTTCAGAACGGGGTGGAGAGGGGTGAGAGGGAGGGGAGGAATGAGGAAGAAAGACGCGGAGGCACATGCAAGATCTAGTGAGTTACGAGAAAAATAGGAATTTAGACAAAAGGAAAAATTACATTAAGTTATCGGCAAAGCCAAAAATATACTTTAAAAATTGAAAGTATGCGTAGGAGATAAGGGCACACAAAGACGACGAAAATATGTGATGCGCAAAATATGGGCATTCACAGACACAAGAATATCACAGGTTAGGTCACCAGCAAAATAGCAAAGGCGAGACCTCCTTTTGTGAACTCTTTAAGATAAAGAACAAAGCATTACGGGAAGCAAGAAAAATAATCTCCAATCCCGTTATGTTGTTCTACGATAAGATACACTCTGGATGACAGACCCAAAGATGCCCCCTACAAGGTAGGCAAACCACCGTCAAGCACACCAGAGTAAAGCGAAGACAAGCCCACATACATGACTTTCAACCCTTAAAGTACAAAAACTACGTTATCAAAATAAATGAAAATAACACTATCATACAAAACAAAAACTCACCAGCAATTACACGCACACAAAGGGCGGAGGGAAAATATCGGGAGGGGACAAGTACACGCGACCAAAAGAAAAATAACACAGAAAAAGAGTTTTAAATTGCCGAAATATGAAACAGAACTGCAGTAAAGCAATTACTGATTACGACATACAGACACCTCGCCATGGTTTCACCTTGAACGCGGGCACTTTCCCTAGAATATCGGAATACGTCTAGCCTACTTGGCTGCAAGGAAGAAATGCCTCGAAACAAAGCAAATGACGACGCAACACAAAGGTAACTGCGTGCTAAAATTTGATTGGTCACGACCCCTTCCAAAATATAAATCACTGGCCAATAAGGGGACAAGATGCAGATATGTCCATATATGGTATTAAGACATCAGAGGGCTATTAATAGCTTCACAGCCAAGGTTTCACAAAGGCGTGCATTGATCACGTCAGATAAAAATGGCACAAAGGAGTAACTTATATATCTCATAAAAATGGCTCAAAATTCCCCCACTTCCTTGAAAAAAAAAATCCTCGTGAGGACAGATGCGCAGCGCTGGAATTTGTTCCGCCACAGAGCGAAGGATAAAGCTCTCCGTGGCTCCAGAATCCAAAATGGCTTGAGTTGTGACATGATGAAAAGATAATGTGACCCAAGGTTGCGATACAGAAGCAAAACAAAGATAAGGATCGCGATACCTGCTTTTAGGGCTGCCCGACGGGTCGAACTCAGGACAGCACTTCAACAGTTTTCCTGGTTGAAATTACAATTTGGACAGGTCAATTTAGTCACATCTGACATCCCACAACCGTAGCAGAACTTACGGGATCTAGCGGCACATTCACGGAAGTTATGACCGTGATTGTTGCAATTCCAACATAAGATATTTGCGGAGACTCGTTTGGTATCTGGAGGATTATTGTGGACACGGGAGGTAGAATGAGTTTGGCTGGCAGCGTGACTATCACTTTGGACGTGATTTATGGGAGGACGAGAGGGGAGATTAAAAGAGACAGTCTTGTTTGAGATAACGGGACGGGCCACAGAAGTAAACGCATGCTGTGTGCTAGTCGCACAAGCTAGTTCAGGAAACATGACTTCGTGGGAAATAGGGGGTGGAATATAACTCAAACTCGACCGAGAATTGCTCTCATATTCGCGTCCATGTAGGATTATGTCCTCAATACAGCGTACCGAAATGCGACGAATGAAGGATTTAAATTCCTATAAATAATTTCGAAAAGTTCCTGTGGGTGGAATGGCTGAGGCAAATTGGCTGTGAGGAGGCGTACAGCCGTGACATAATCGTCAATCTTCTCGGAGGGGCCCTGAGTTCGAGCGTAGATTTCCTGTTTCAAAGCATACGCGAAATCTTGGGGAGTGAAACGGGCTTTTATGTTGCACACAAATTCGTTCCATGAAGTGTAATGGAATGGTGACACCCTGTACCACTGCAACGCTTTACCAGAAAGTAAAATTGGTAGGCAACGAACTATCTTATCGGGACTTATGTCATGGCACTGACACAGTTCCTCAATCCTCTGAATGAACCAAAAAACTGAAGATGTGTTATTTTCCCCGGAAAAAGTAAGATTCCACCTGCTCACAATGGATGCAACGTTGTCAGAATGACCACCACTGGTAGGATTAGAAACGTAGCCACTAGACAACGGGTCAAACATAAGTAAGTCCTTCGGTACACTAAAAAATTGGGGTTCTGGAATAGCCTTACTTGAAGAAATAGGTGCAGTCAACGACTCAAAATTATAGGACGGTAAACGAACTTCCTGCTTAATAGATTTATCCATGACGAAAAATATTAAAAACACAGCACGGTACACACCAACGAGATAAGAAAAAGGACTACAAAGACTACTAATTTCAAACTACTTCAAAAATATAAAAGGTATCTAAACAGTATTACGAGAAGAAATAAATAAGTGCACATCACATTACCGTAAGATGTTGCTTTCCCACGTGGTAATTTACTCACGGGCACCAAGTCGTCATCCTCACACGAAACATACTGTTTGCGGCTGTGTGTTTTTCAAATGTTGATAGACCATACCAGACCTTTCCCTTCTTTCATGAAATTCTCAGCACCTTAAAACTCAGAAAGACAACATTATACTATAGGTACGAAAAGGATGGAAACGTTTCACAATGCAATTCAGCTCGAAGTCTCAGGAACGATCAGCTGGAAAAAAATTGTTAAATTAGAAAGGTGATTTTGTCTCAAAACCACGCTCTGAAATCCATTTGTACGCAACTTAAGATGAAGTAATAGAAATAAACATATACTTACGTACGCAGCAGACGTCAGTGGAAACGTAGCTGAAGCTCTTCCCCTATCCCCGAAGAAATATAAAATAAAAATAAAATAGAAGAAAGAAAAACGGGGAGATCGCAGTCTTGTTTGGCTTTCGCTGGGCCCAAATTTTAAAAGGCAAACCAGAAAGCAATCCCAAAAGAAAGGGGGAAAGCTAATTAAAATTAAACTACAGTAAAATCCAAAGATGAACAAATTTAAATCAGAGGCCGTGTAGGTCGTATTGACGTCACAAGTACGCTAATAAGACCGACAAACCAAAATGTAGTAAAAACCAGACAAAACTCGAAGAAGGTAACTAAAATTAAAAAATAAGGCGTGACGCAAAAGCAGAGATACTTAGGCAAAGATAAAATGTATTTAAATAAGAACCACAATGTACAACGATCCCAGAGATATTAAAAGCAAGAAGAGAAATGACCAACAAATTAAACACAAAATTAATTTACCGCAAGAAAAAAAATACAAATTAGGAAGAAAATCGAAAATATACTAAATTAAATTATATTAAAATGAAATAAAATAAGATAAGTTAAGGTAACGTGTTCAAGGCAAGATGAAACGATGACTAAATGTAAGTATGTCGCAATTAAATAAAAAGACAAAACTCAGAAACGACTACACTCAACGAAGTCAAGATACGTTCTACCAATTTAGACAAAGCGTGTCAAAAGGGATGAACAAAATAGGAGGGCGGTACAATGGTTCAGAAAGGGGTGGAGAGGGGTGAGAGGGAGGGGAGGAATGAGGAAGAAAGACGCGGAGGCACATGCAAGATCTAGTGAGTTACGAGAAAAATAGGAATTTAGACAAAAGGAAAAATTACATTAAATTATCGGCAAAGCCAAAAATATACTTTAAAAATTGAAAGTATGCGTAGGAGATAAGGGCACACAAAGACGACGAAAATATGTGATGCGCAAAATATGGGCATTCACAGACACAAGAATATCACAGGTTAGGTCACCAGCAAAATAGCAAAGGCGAGACCTCCTTTTGTGAACTCTTTAAGATAAAGAACAAAGCATTACGGGAAGCAAGAAAAATAATCTCCAATCCCGTTATGTTGTTCTACGATAAGATACACTCTGGATGACAGACCCAAAGATGCCCCCTACAAGGTAGGCAAACCAACCGTCAAGCACACCAGAGTAAAGCGAAGACAAGCCCACATACATGACTTTCAACCCTTAAAGTACAAAAACTACGTTATCAAAATAAATAAAAATAACACTATCATACAAAACAAAAACTTACCAGCAATTACACGCACACAAAGGGCGGAGGGAAAATATCGGGAGGGGACAAGTACACGCGACCAAAAGAAAAAATAGCACAGAATAAGAGTTTTAAATTGCCGAAATATGAAACAGAACTGCAGTAAAGCAATTACTGATTACGACATACAGACACCTCGCCATGGTTTCACCTTGAACGCGGGCACTTTCCCTAGAATATCGGAATACGTCTAGCCTACTTGGCTGCAAGGAAGAAATGCCTCGAAACAAAGCAAATGACGACGCAACACAAAGGTAACTGCGTGCTAAAATTTGATTGGTCACGACCCCTTCCAAAATATAAATCACTGGCCAATAAGGGGACAAGATGCAGATATGTCCATATATGGTATTAAGACATCAGAGGGCTATTAATAGCTTCACAGCCAAGGTTTCACAAAGGCGTGCAATGATCACGTCCGATAAAAATGGCACAAAGGAGTAACTTATATATCTCATAAAAATGGCTCAGTGTTTACCGAAGGTTTGGCTAGATTACAAGCCATGCAATTGTTTACCATCTTACGGATATCTTTGTCCATCCCTTTCCAAATAAAATTTTGTCTTATTTTCATCCTAGTTTTAAAAATTCCTAAATGACCTCCAATCGGAGATTCATGAAAATATTTAAACAATTCAGGAACTAATACAGCAGGTAACACAATTTTTGGAATCCTATCATGACGAGCTAAGCAACATAGTACACCATTTCTTACAGAGTAAGGTTTAATAACCTCTCCCTGTTCGATTTTCCTAAGAACTTCTCCGATAAATGGGTCTTCCTTTTGATAATCTTTCACATCTCCGAACAATTTCGGACAGTTAGACAGAATTACAGTGTTTACGTTACAATCTAAAATTGCGTTATTGCACCTTCCTACATTTTCTTCAATTTCGGAATCCTCAGAATACATTCTACTGAGACAATCAGCTATCACATTTTCACCTCCACGAATGTGGCGTACCGAAAACTTGAACGAGGAAATGCGAGTAGCCCAGCGAGCTATTCTTCCCATCTTCCTCGGTCTACCGAGAACCCAACTTAAGGCTTTATTATCAGTCTCCAACTCGAAAGGAACATGTTCAATATAAAGTTTAAATTTTTCTAAGGCATCCATTACGGCTAAAGCTTCAAGTTCATAGACGGAATAATTCTTCTCAGCACCACATAAGGTACGAGAAGAGTACGCTATCGGCAACCTACCTTGTCCATGGTCTTGGAGCAACACCGCCCCAACAGCTCGATTGGAAGCATCAGTTTGGACAATGAAGGTTTTGGAGAAATCAGGTATAGATAGAATCGGAGCATTAATTAGTGCTAATTTCAAATCTTCAAAGGCTGCTTCTTGCGAAGGTCCCCAAACAAAATCGACTCCTTTCTTTCTTAACATATTTATTGGAGCCGCACGATGAGCAAAATTACCAATGAATTTACGAAAATAGCCCAGCATCCCGATAAACCTGGCTACTTCTTTTACATTCTTGGGTGCTTTGAAATCCCGAATAGCTTGCGTTCTGGAATGATCAATAGAAACTCCTGATGAGGATACAATATGACCTAAGAATGAAATCTGAGGTTTAGCGAACGAAACCTTGGAGAGTTTTACCGTAAGTCCAGCTTTCTTAAAACGAGACATTACTTCAGTTACATGTTTCAGATGATCATCGAAGTTTTCACTGTAAATTACAACATCATCTAAGTAATGATAGACGAACTTAAATTTGATACCATCAAATACCATATCCAGCAAACGGTTTAGTATGGCGGCACCCGTAGAGATACCAAAGGGCAAACGGTTAAAATGGAAGAGGTTCCAGTCAGTAGAGAAGGCCGTTAAATGTTTAGATTCTTCCGCTAACGGAATTTGATTGTACGCACGATTCAAATCTAAAATTGTGTAATAGTTGGCACCCCTGAACCTAGTAAAACAAGATCTTAGGTCCGGAAGAGTTATGGACTGTTGGATGACCTTTTTATTGAGAGCACGGTAATCAACTACTGGTCGAAACTTGCCATCAGATTTTGGCACTAAAAATATAGGTGACGAATATGAGGAAGTAGATTTACTTATTATCCCCACTTCTAACATCTCATCAATCATGTCCTTCAAGATTTTCATTTTGGGAGGAGCTGACCTGTAAGGAGAAGAACGTACAGGGATGTTATCCGAAACATTAATCTTGTACTCTAAGAGATTGGTCATTCCTAACTTATCAGTCAAAACTTCTGGGAAGGAGGCACACACTTCACGAAGCTGAGCAGCTTGTTCAGGATTCAAATTTTCAAATTTAAGGTCTTCGATAGTGTCCGAACTAGATTTATCTCCGGAACAATTCACCCCAGAAAAACTAACACAAGGTTTGAAATTAATCTTTAAATTAGGCTTGAATCGGAACCAACATGACCTAGTTCTAAGGTCTAACAACAATCCCACATGTGACATGAAATCAGCACCCATAACAACATGGCAAGACAAATTATTAGCAACCCAAAATTCATACTTCCACGTGAAATCTAAAATTCTTATTTTCAACTTAACCAACCCTAAAACTTCAAGGTTAGAGCAGTTTGCCGACACAAAATTATTTGATTGTTTAATAATTTTCCCAAATTTGCATACCGAACTCATATTTTCAAACCAACTTTTGTCTAAGAACGACTTTACACTACCAGAGTCAACAAGAGCGGTCACAGGTTCGTTGTTGACTAATATATCGATGAATGGAGAACAATGTTTGGATACCTCGGTTATCCTAGTACATAACCTCTCTCTTAGTTTGAGACCTTTGTCATCATCAAAATAATTATTTCCCTCCCTTAATTTCGTCACAATAGTATCAGATGCATGACAATCCGATGAGGTCTCTTTATTAGATAGTCATTGATTTGGTCCAGATCTCCTCGTACACCACCTAGCAATGTGATTATACGAACCACATATGTCACATCTTCTATCAGAGTTAGTTCTACGACGATCAGAACCCAAAGAATTTCTACCTCGAGCATAATTGCCTTGAAAGGAATTAGGCCTACTTTCAATTCGATAATTCGGAGTATTACCACCTTGGGATCTTAAATAATTAGGAGTAGGCGGAGGAATATCAGCAACTCTTAAAGAATCTGAATGTTTTACCTCTTCAGCAGCCAAAATAACCTTGTTTAGTTCAACATAATTCCTGGGCCTACCACACATAGTCAGGTACGATCTATACTCTGGACTAATGCCCTTTAAAATAGATGAAACAATCTCGAGTTCAGTTAGTTGCACTGAAAATACTCTCGCATAA
Organism: Meconema thalassinum; assembly: GCA_946902985.2. Classification (NCBI taxonomy): domain Eukaryota; kingdom Metazoa; phylum Arthropoda; class Insecta; order Orthoptera; family Tettigoniidae; genus Meconema; species Meconema thalassinum. The sequence continues at coordinate 154,855,104 of OX336397.1, forward strand.
CATTTAATATCCAAGAAATATTCATTTAATGATTCATCGAATCTCTGTACTCGATAGAAATACTTATGCATCAGTACACTCAACGCACGACTGGGGAAAAAGGAAGATAAAATATCTTGTTGAAAGTGATTAACCGAATAACGACGTCTCATAGCAATGACTAATCTTTCTCGCAACGGTCCGGTAGTGTAGGGGAAAACCAAATTAAATATTTGACTATCTGAACACCCAAAAACTTCAGCGTTATCACATAAATCAATGAATTGTTTTAAAAATTTCACCAATTGGTCAATATCGTTACCATTACACATCTGTAGACACTGAATACATGAGGTTAAGGGATGGGGTACGCTCCCAAACTTGATTCCCATATTTAAATATACACCAGAAGGTATACCACGGTTGTGCGATGCATTCGAGTTAACATTAAAATTAGATTGGCATGCTAGATTTCCACTATTAGGCCTAACATCAGATAAATTACCACCCACATTATTATTTGCAGAACCAGAAATAGAAATGTTACTAAAGGAAGCATGCAAATCATCAAAATTTTCATTGGCAGTGTTCGGTGGAACTGATTCTGTTCGCATATGATAGTTGGCAGGCCTGGCTTCCCTGTTTCTGCCTGACATTAGGTTATTTTGATAATCATCGTTAAACATGGTGGTGGGCTCGACAGGTAATGACAATTGCTCTGAATTATTAACTAAATTGCTTTCAACACTGATGGTATCAATTATTTCACAACGTTCACTTACAGAAGGAACCCCATCAATAGAATACACAATCGGACTTACTCTATCACGATCGACATTATTAGGAAACAACTTAAAAATGCACTCGACAAGCTTTGCACGCAGGGAAATTAATTCTATGTGAAAATCAGGATCTTTTTCCTGCCAAATTTTAATCAAATCATGGAGACGATAATACCAGTGTAACGCACGCACCTTGAATCTATTCAATTGAGAAGAAGAGGAAGCACTATTATTATAAAGGCAATCATACACATGCAATAAGCCTTCCAGAGATGGTATAATTATAGACTTACCCAACGCCCAGTCTAAATCGTCCCAGGAAGGGATATGTATAGGAACATCCAGCAATGATTTCAACAAAAGCAGATCAATTTCCCTATGCCCAGATGGAGTACGGCCTCTCACAATCAGCTCGTATCCTATTTCCTCCTTATTTAGACAGGAAGCTGATCTCAAGGTTCTTGGTTCCATTTGTTGCCGGTTGACATGAAATAGAAAATATCACAATTATTAGTACAGAATAGATTAAACTCATAAGCCTGAAAATCTCTTATGCCTTCCCCAACTCCAAACTCAACATGACAGTCTCTCAAACAAATTAAATGTGGTATACCGGAACCACGCTCTGCTACCACTATGCTACCTGACTTGATGGGAAGGGCTAGACCAAATGCTACCATAACCTAGGTTAATTAGTTTTAAGAGACTACACATGCTAAATCTAGTGTCAAGAAAACACACAAGAAAAATTTCATGACAATATATTAAGAAATGAAAATATTACAGATAAATATGACAACATTAAGTAATTTAAATAAATAATAGATTAAATAGTTAAATACAAATATGTAAATATGAGCGAGGAACCGTGGACATGATGACATTCACGAATGTCTAGTGAAATAACTAGGGTTACCTAAGTGAAGGAAAATAACAAGACCCCTTAAAGAAATTCCAATAAATTACCTTATATGTCCATAAGGACCTAGCTGAACGACATAGGTTCAATAAAATATTAATTATCCATTCGAGTCTTTAATCTTCCAAAATCAATCAGAGCAGAAGGATTTCACGTCAAGCTTAATTCCAATCCAAACATGTCTACCCTTTTTTATAACAAATTCCCTCGATAATTGTTAACCAAAAAAAACGAACAACAACAAATAGAGCCGTGACCTATCAAACCAGACTTAATATGAAATAAAATACGTATCATAATAAGTGATACTTGACACGGAGTTCATAAGGAACTATACTAAGAGCCAAAGATATGGAGAAAAAATTACAAATTTAGGTTAAGAATAAAAATATCTTTGCTCGGAGAAAAATATGACGTTCTGGACCATACAGACAAGGCAGGCCAGATACAAACGTTTAAATAAATCTCTAGGAGTCTTAAACTCGAAAACACCAATTCGGTTACTGGAAAATAAATTAAATAGTTGAACATACATACCAAGCAGCCTAAAGATACCATTTGAGGTTAGCACTTCACAGAAATAAACTGCAATATATCATACCATATTAAGAAGTACACCATGGAAACAACACATCTTCGTATCAATATATCAATGAACAACTATAAGAATAATCCAGTATCCGATGATGTATATATGTTACAAACCTTTCGAGTATTTCTTCCGTTAGCCTACCTTAAGGCGAGTTGCCAAGATACATTTCTACAAATTTAGAACCAAGTAAGAAATAAAGAAATACTTATTACACGTAGGTACATAATTGAAGGTGTTTAGACTGGGGAAAATACCTCTAGACAGGCCGAAGCCAGTCTAGGGCCCCGTAAATATTAGATCGCGTGAAATCACATCGTGACCTTCCTAGTTCCAAGCAGAAAAACAATAATACACAACAGACGTCGCTATTGGTTACAGGTTTTTTTTTGAAGTGTCGAATGGGTCGATAACCGGCCTGCGAGCACAAGGACACGCGCGCTATCTCTTGTCTCACTAACCAAACCAGTAAGTACGTCCACCACTACCAAGATGGCGTGACGTATTAGATTGAGTCAACACTGGTACAACATATAGTCAACAGATGTCGGTAGAGTGTTCTTTCTTTTTCAACGGCAAGTCGGAGATAATTATATTTCTGAAGAGTAATCCAGAGTTCGAGCAATGTAGAAACGTATCAAATACCAATGCTTATCCATTCACTCCAGTAGTTTTGACAAGGGGCATTCCCATCTGTTAGGCCTGAATGAGGCTTTGCCCTCCATTTATTCTGCCTAGTGTGGTGTAGTGGCTAGCATTCTTGGCGGTACCCCTGAGGTTCAGGTTCGATTCCCGGCTCTGCCATGGCATTTAATTCTCATCTGAGGGCTGGAACGGGCTTCACTTAGAGGCAAAACTGGGAAAAAGTTGGGTTCAATTCGAATTTCAGCCACCATGGAAGTGGTTTTCAGTGGTTTTCCATATCTACTCCAGGCGCATGCCAGAATGCTTCCTAACGTAAGCCCGGATCCACCTCCTTCCTAACCCTCAACATAATAAATACTACACTACCACGTGCTGTGTGTGAGTCTTCAGTCTTTGGACTGGTTAGATGCAGATCTCCATGGCACCCTCTCCTCAGCTAACCGTTTTATCTCTACATAGCTACCACACCAGGCCTGATGAGAGGGTGGATGTATGCATTTATCCTAAATATACCATAAGAAAATGAATCCTACTTTGCTTCTAACAGGTAACAATCATTGAACCGTTGTCATCATATCGCAGTCAAACTTAGAGTGGAAATCCAATTCTGGAATAAAAAGCACACTGCAGGCTACTAACATACCGGTAGTATAGTCAGAATTAGGCAAAATACTCCCAAAATGTATTTTAGATACAAAATAATATTTTAAAATACTTTCAATAAAATATGCTTTCTTTCATTCAAAAAACAATATACAGTTTTTTTTGTCGTGTGGCCTTCTTAGAGGCCGAGTGCAGGTCTTTCTAGTCGACGCCCGTGGGCGACCTGCACGTCAGGATGAGAGGTGGAATGGATGAAGATGAATGAAACTAGGCAAGGATGTGGAAGGAAGTGGCCGTGGCCTGTCAGAAGGTACCGTCCCAGCATTTGCCTGGTGTTGAAAATGGGAAACCACGGAAAACCATTTCAAGGACGGCCGAAGGTGGGGCTCGAACCCACGCGTCTACCGAGTCAACAGAGAGTTTGACCCCATTGCCTAACGCTGCACTTTAGCCAGCGTAGCCACTGCTGTCGGTACAATATACAGTAGATATTATTGACCTGGACTGATGGCTCGTTAACGTGCAAGGTTGAAGGGTTCAAATCCCACAGTTAGTCTCCTTGAAATGGGTTTTTTTTTTTTTTTTTTTTTTCAGGGTGATACTCTCTGTAGGGCAAGGGGAGAGAGGGATGCAGCGGTCAAGCTCTTGGCCTCTCACCACGGCGGACCGGGTTTGATTCCCAGTCAATGCACGTGAGATTTTCAAAGGGTAAAAGCCATGTCCTGTGCTTTGGATTCCACATAAAAAGGGGGCCTCGTGACTCATTATCGCGAGATTAACTGTCACGTAAAACCTTATCTGCCTGAACCCACTCCATCTCATCTCACTCAAACCTAGTAAGTCCAACCTGTAGCGCTTCATCTCCCTAGATACTTCGGCCAGTCTACCTGTCTGCCACATTGTTTATACGTTACAAATTCCAATTCTCGTGTCCGATTTCATGCTAAAGGTCAAATCCGTTTTATCCATCTGGCTTCTATTCATTTCTGTTTCTGTAATAGGAGTAATCTCGGGTGTGTAGGTTATTGGCCTTCAGCACCCAAAGCCTGGAGAAGGGGCTGCCTTCTAAGTATCCAGGCCTACTGATTTTCTATCAGGGTTTCTTCCCTTAGCCTTTGAAGTTCCCACTTCTGTCCACAAGGCAGTGGTGGTCCTGACCTCTTAACCCTGGTCAGCTGGGCTGCCTCTTCCGCCAGCTCCGCCGTACCAAAGACCATCTTCTCCGCCCTCGTTGCCTTTGAGGACTTGAGGGTTCTGGGTTGCTTTTTAGTGTGGATTTTCACCCTTGGCCTGTCCGGCAAGGGAGGCCCTACCAGTAGCTATGCTACCACCGGCATAGCCCAAAGGATCATGCAAGCACTCCCACCACGTCAAGGTCATGCAACCCCTAGGGAGTGATTGGAGCACTATATTCAATCTATATACAGTCAAGTCTTAGGAATATTAGTTACAAATTTGGCTTCTTCTTCTCCCAGAACTGTTTCATTCTGTCTGACCTGGCGGCCCGTTCTTCGTCCGTTATGGTGTATTGTTTGCGTGTAGAAGTTTTTGGACTAGGTCTCACGTCTTTGTTTCTCAGGATCCTCTTCTCTTCCCGGTGTTCAATTTGTTGCATTGTCAAGCCTAATTCATCTAGATCAGGGCCATCCACACAGCGCTCCGGCCGCACTCTAAGCCAGTGCTCCGAGAGCTTTGGTGGGTGGTAGTTTCGGTCATGGTGGGAAGAGCATGGCTGGCTAAGCGAGCGGTCTGCCCGCCGCGCCGAAGTGAGCAGCCGATCCATCAGTCGGTAGTCTAGTCCAATGCGCTTTGTTGACAGCGTGTAAGTAAATCAGTTTTGCAGTGGTCATGACTGAACATCATACAAAAAAAAAGGAGTGTTGAAGCAGCAGCTTTCCGCAAGAAGAATACCCCCTTTTGTATAAATATGCATGTTAAGTTCTGTCAATGTTTGGCTCAACTTACATTTGTGGGCGTTTCTTTGCGGTTCTTAAGCTTACCAAACGTAAGCATCGTGCGAAGATGAGCGATAGAAACTAGCGCAATTGTTTACGGATAGCTGTGTCCAGAAATATTGTACCCAAATTGGAGAAGATTGTTTCCTCCAAAACTAAAAGCTCGTAAAACTGACGAAGAAAAAGTCACTCCAGGCCTGTATTATTTGTTCATATTGGTAAAATGTTGTTGAATTTTTCTCTCTAATATGTTCGAATATTAGTTTGGAATAGATCACAATATCCTTTACTTAACACTTGCGTTCATTTCCTGCACATTCCATATATCGGAGTGCCATTCGATTTGTATATGCGGTATATTTTTTATGGCAAAACGGCCCTATCAGTTTGATGTCAACAATCCCACAAAAGGCGTCGGTCGCACGACTGTACGTATGTATCCAGTCAGCGCGGACCGATCATCACCCGTCTGTCTCATGCCTCCTCGCTGCCACGGTGTAGTGGTGGTAGGGGGAGGAGCGCTAGTCTGACTGCCCAGTGCTCCCCGAGCGTGGCTGCGCTCTCAGAGCACAAGGACTGGATGGCCCTGATCTAGATCATCTAGGACTTCTTTGAACCAATGATTTTTGGTTTTACTTTTCCAAAAGTATTGGAATAGCTGTCTGAGTATCCTGGTCCCTGGTAATCGTGATATGTGACAGAAAATTACTTTTTCTTTATTATAATTTGGAGGTTGGATTTTGACAAATGCTATCGAAGTAGCTTTTAAATGTTGTACGAGTTGAAATAGGTTCCTTTATATCATGGGACTTTCTTTCATAAGTCTTAGCTGAAGACGAGCTATGAACCCATGGCCTTGTAACACTAGTTGCGAGTAAGTCAATCGTCTATTCCACAGTAGTATGTTATATTATATTACCAGACAGGTAGAAGTGTGGTTTAGTTGCCACCAGTAGTGAGATTGCTTCTAGCCTGTTGGCAGGGATATAAGATATGCAATCCCTTAATCCAATGGCACAAGAACATAAATGGCCTCAAGTAAACAACTGTTTAGGTCACCTCAGGTGTTGACAAAACTTACATTATTACACTGTATTATTAGCATATCAAGAAAGGAGCACACAGCAAACCAAAGGCCTTGCCAATACTACATGTTAATTTGAAACTATTTTGCCTTTCAGCATCCAGTCTAGCCTACAAGCCTCTGTTTGCGGACATGTCAACTCCGAGATCCCCTATTAGCAGTTAACACTGTGACATCCTCTGCTTCTACACCATTCAACACTGAATGGAACCATCACCTACTTTTTGCATTTCTTCCCTATAGACGTAACCTGTTTTTGAAATGCTGATTTTCATGCATTTTCCCTACATTTCAGCATAAGCCAGACTACTTACCTGGTTTCCACCTAATTGAATCCCGCCCAGTCAGTTTATGCCCTTCAGCAAATGGTCCATAATAAACAGTAGAGGTGAGAGGTTACAGTCTTGCCTCACTCCTGAAATAACTTCAAATCAATAACTCATCCTACCATCAACTCTCACTGCATCCTGATTATCAATATAAATACTTTTGATTGCCTGTAGCAGCCCTCCCTCAATACCATAATCCCTCAGGATGCTCAGCATCTTCTCCTTGGGTACTCTATAGAACGCCTTCTCTAGATCTACAAAACACAAACGTCTATTCCTCTCATAGCATTTCTCAATAACTTGGCACATATTAAAAAATTGATCTTGACATCCTCGTTGTGGTCTAAAGCCACACTGGTTTTCATCCATCTTACTCTCGACCAATTATCACTTTCTCCTTTCTACAATACCTGTGTACACTTTGCTCAGGACACTTATCAAAGAAATGCCTCTATAATGGTTGCAATCTTTCCTGTTACCTTGCTTTAAATTGGGTCGATTTCTGATTTTGTCCAGTCAGAGGGTCAACAAAAAAAAAGTCAACCCCTGGCACTATCCAGCCCATGACGGGCTAAGGCCAACCAAGCGACCGCTGCCCAGCCATTCGGCCTGCAGATATTGGGGTGACGCGTGATCAGCGCGTCGGGTCCCCTCGGCCGTTAATCTTGGTTTTCGTGATCGGGGCGCTGTCTCACTGTCAGACAGCTACTCAATTGTCCTCACGAGGCTGAGTGCACCCCGTTCCAACCCTCACGTCAGTTTTAAAATCCCTGACGGAGCCGGGGATCGAACCCGGGGCCTCCGGGTGAGAGGCAGGCGCGCTACCCCTACACCACGAGGCCGGCACCCAGTCAGAGGGTACCTGTCCTAATTCCCATGCCAATTCTATTATCCTATGCAATCATTTCATCCCTGCTTTCCCACTATACTTTGCCATTTCTGGCTGAATTTTGCTGATCCCTGCTGCTTTGTGACCACCCTCTCTAATTCCTCAACCGTGAATCCTGTTCTTATTCTCCTCCTGCATAATCTCAAAATCTGCCACATTTACATTTAGCAAATTTTCAAAGTACTGTTGCCCTCCTCCCAATGCTACCTTAGTATTTACAAAGTGTTCCCCTGAATTATCCAGACACTTTTCACTTCTCTTTTCCTTCCATTTCTAAGATTCTTTATAACACTCCAAAAAAGCTTTCCTGCCGCTTGGCCTAGCATTTCCCCCCTTATTTCCTTTTAGCTGTACTATTATTTGTTTGGTCTGTTCCTTTCTATTACATAAAGCTGTGTGCTGGATTCCTAGTTTGGAGCCATTTTTTAAAGCATTCTTTGACATTTACAAGCCGAATTCACTATGCCATTTCACGAGGATGTGTGCTTTTTTCCTGTCTTGACCCAGTTTTCCCCAAGACATCCTTGTTCTCTGACCTCTCCTTTTCATTGTGTTGTAATTCTTCACCCTCTACTCTTTGGAATATTTCATCAATCATATCAATATATTTCTGCCAAGTTCCTTATCGCGAAGATTTCCAACTATAATCCATCTGCACTTGCTTATTTCACACCATATCAGTTTGTGGTCTGTTTCAGTAAAAAATACCCGGCAACTCCTTAACAATTTCCTAAATTGAAAGTCACTCGTCATGACGTCAAGAGGCTGGAGTAGGGCAAACTATGAGTTGCGACACATGCTCACCAGGCTCTATGGTTTTCATTACAATGTCGAAAGAAGACTTACCAAAATCCTGCCGAGGACTGCGAATGTGAAAGGTGCAATGAAAAATGTGAAAGATATCACGTCATGAAGTGTCATAAACAAGCAGAATCCCTAACAGTGTTTTGCACAGAAGACTGAGAACTTTGTATTGAAAAGCAGTAGTGCTGAAGATTTCATTTACGACTTTGTACTAACTGATTATGTATATTTTTGCCATTGGCTGCTCTCATTACATTATAAATTGAAAGCGAGTAATGATATAGTGTATTATCGACTTGGTATCTGTGAATCTCCTTGTGCTTTGTGTATGAGTTCGCAACAGCTAACCCCATGTTAGCACACAAGTCTAGTAAATATTCTCCATTGGTGTTCGCTTCTCTATCACCACCCCACTTACCCATTACCTGCTCATACCTATTTTCTATTCTAGCATTGAAATCTCCCATCAGTACTACACCTTCTTTATTGTTAAACTCTCACTACCATATCACTCAGAGCCCCATAAAATCTGACTACTTCGTCATATTCAGCCCCTTGATATGGAGCGTACACTGAAACAATCCTGTAATTTCCAAATCTATCCACATTAATTGTTCATTTACATACCTTACAAAGACTATGTTACGCTCTAAGTTTCTCTTGACATACAGCCCTACTCCCCACTTTGCCCTGTCTCGTTTTACACCTGACAGGTACACCTTATAATCTCCCACTTCCTCCTCTCTAGCTCTCTTTATCTGAACTTTACTAATCCCTAGAATATCCAATCCCTTCCCAATTGCTGACTCAGCTAGCTTTACTTTCTTCCTTCCATAAGCCCCGTCGATATTAATAGCACCTCATCGAATACCCAATCTATTGCTCGTTCGTTTCCAAGGAGTCCCTGATCTGTCAGATGGGAGTGGGACTTCATCACTCCGTTAGGTCCGAGGCATGCTCAAGACATTTTTAGCAGGTTTAAGAAGTACACGTGAAGCAGGTTGCTAGCCTTACTTACACAGGGCCCCACGAGTTTCACCTCAGGGAATAAACAAGGGAGTTGGGTAGTCTAGCCGCCTAAGCACAAGGAGGGCCATGACTCAGAATATGTCCAAGATGCCCACTCATTCCATAGTAACTGGTAACCAGACTGTCAGGAGCCCTTACTAGGCTACTCAGCTGTTGCCTATGGTTCACGAACTAAGACGTGACTACACCGTGAACCACTATACAGCATAACATAATTAACTACTGTTGAATGAAGTATGATACTGGAAGGAATCAGGATGTGCATAAGGAATTATGAAGGAATGATATTGGGACAAAAATAAGTGCATATGCTGTATTACACATAGTATATATTCTTCTTTTCTATTTTTTAAGAAATAAAATCCACATAACATTTTCATAAAAAGAGCAATATTGAATTTCATGAAGTCATTTTCCCAGTAGAGAACTGTCATTGAATGGTAGAGCCACGTGCATTGCAAACCTGCAAGAGAAAAATATTAAGTTAACATACCACTCTTAATAATGTTGTTCATTCATTAAGGGGCCTTGCGACATTGGGATCATCTAACCCCATGTAGTTGGTGTGTAATCTGTCTGACAACCTGTGTCATTGTGATGGTTGTAAGTGTATTTGTATTGGAGGCTAGGTTTTGGAAGGAGGTGGCCATGGCCTTAATTTAGGAACCACACCAGCATTTGCCTGGGGTAGAGGTGGGAAAATGTTTTTAGGTTGGCTAAGATGGAAACTGAACCCATCTCTTCTCAGTTGTGCATCAAGAGATTGAGTGCATCTAGTCTCAACCCTCAGACCATATTATATGTCTTGGCATGGCCAAGTCATCTGGATCTACACGTACACAGAAGGCAGAAGATGAATTATTTTTAATAATAATACATTCTTCATTGCTCTGGAGGAGTGTAATAGGCCTTACCAGCCACCTCAATGCACCTGAAGCCTTGATTTTAGGAACTCATATTGAATGCCACGAAGTAAAAATATGACTTTTCATTTTCCACTCACAAAGAAAGAAAATTTCAACAAGAATATTTTCCACCCAAGAAAGGGCAAGACGATCAATACGCATGAAGAAGTACTGGGATGACTGCAAGGCTTGTACAGTTCCTACAAGTCGACGAACGAATTGTTGGTTCAAGTGATCCTATGTGGTCTCAAAAGGCGAGAAGTAGAAGAAGAAGAATGCCATTAACTTACATTAGAACAAATAGGCCTACAACATAATTTAATGCAAGCACAATATGTGGAAAGGTCCTTGTGCACCCTGTCTTGCTGTGATATTAGACAGACCACCTTAAAATTATACCGAGGGCATGGTGATGCAGCGATCAAGCCGTTTGCCTCTTACCAAGGCGGACCGGGTTCGATTCCCGGTCAATGCATGTGAGATTTTCAAAAACAGAAGTACAAGTTTGATGGGGTCAGATTGAGAATTAATGTTCACAAAAATTCATGTCTCATCCCCTTGCAGTCAACATACAGCTTGATCAAGAGTAACAGGGCTGCTAATATTCACTTCGGCTCTCTGTCAACTGTTATGAGAAGAGGAGCTGTAATATTTTGTAATGCATATTGTGTTCATTTCTATTTGTGTTTGATTGGTTTGTTGTTATATTGATTGAATATGAGGAATGAATAGTTGATTGATTTTTCGATTGAATGTACGAGCGAGAGAAGTAATGTAATCTTTTGTTTTTCGATCCTAAATGTCACTTCCGTATATATAATTTTTCCCGTTTCTGGAACTTTTTCTTTCTAGCTTTTCATTTACTGTATATTTTTTCCATTTTGTACACATTTTCTGTGTCTCCAGGTTTCTGTTTAATGTAGATAGTTTTTAATTTTCTGTAAATAATGTTAATGTTTCTTGAACATTTGGGACTGTATGAATGACTGAAAGCTAGAGGTAATTTTCTTATAGGATGTTTGAGTATGTTTGTAAGGTTGATGTTGTTCATAGATAATAGTATCAAGGACCGTAAACATTTCCATATCACTTCAAAATTTCCATTGGAGCAAGAAGATAAATACAGTACATATTCCAACCACTCTGCAAAGAGCCTTTATTTATCTCATAGACCATATCAAGATGTTTTTAAAGATAAATATTTTAGACTAATTTACAGGAATATACAAAGCCTCCGTGGCTTAGGCGGCAGAACACCGGCCTCTCACCGCTGGGTCCGTGGTTCAAGTCCCGGTCACTCCATGTGAGATCTGTGCTGGACAAAACGGAGGCAGACAGGTTTTTCTCCGGGTACTCCGGTTTTCCCTGTCAAAATTTCATTCCAGCAACACTCTCCACTATCATTTCATTTCATCTGTCATTCATTTAATCATTGCCCCAGAGGAGTGCATCAGGCCTCGGCAGCCGGCACAGTTCATATCCTCACCGCTAGATGGGGGCTTCATTCATTCCATTCCTGACCCGGTCGGAGACTGGAAGCAGGCTGTGGATTTTTTTACAGGAATATACAAATACCAACTATTTAGAAATATGTAATTTTCACAAAATTACTTTTATATTATACTGGCTATACCCGGCATGCGTTGCGATGCCAATCAAAGACAGATAGAAGGACTGGAAGATAATAATGTTATTGGTTTTACGTCTCTTTTAACTACTGTGGCTTTTAGAGACGCCGGGGTGACGGAATTTTGGCCCGAAGTCTTTAACGTGCCAGTAAATCTACTGACATGGCCCCCTCGCATTTGCGCACCCTCAAATGTCAACTGGCTGCACCAGGATTTGATTCTGCAACTTTGGTCACAGCAGGAGAGAACATTACCACTGAGCCATGCAGCCAGCCCAAGAAAGAATAAGAATAAGTGTTTGAATTGTAATTTCGTTTACTGAAGTGCCGTTGGATAACAATATTCTTTGTTTTTCTGTCTGGTGCGTATATAAATAAATCCAAAGGTTTTCCGACGCGTGAGCACGCCACACCCAGCTGACCATGTGAGCATTTGTTGAAACTACTCGTGTGCCATCTAATGTAAAATAGATTTACTCATTCAGAAAAATTGGTGGGAGTGTGCACAACAACTCACCAAAGTTTCATCGCAATTGGCGGAATTGTATATGAACGCTTACAGGACTCTCCTGAAACGATTCGCTGGCCGACAATCATTTGTTGAAACTACTCGTATGCTACCTACTACCAAATGGTTTTTCTAATTCAGAAACCTTTGCGGCAGTGTGCACACAGGTGCTGTGGCTCCGTCTTTTTTAAACAACACAGGAGGATGCCATAAGTCGTACGTAACGTGCAGATGTTACTGTCACAGTTTTGGCCTCCTCTTCAGAATGGTAAGGGCCTACAATACTAAAATCAAGGACAGCGCATCAAACAGTCACACGTTCGCTGTGGAGGTTCTGTCTAGGATTGGTTGCGGACCAGTACCGAAAATTTTGTTTACTAACGTAGCCCGACAAATGAAAGTGCGCTTCATCACTTTCCAGTAGCCTGGAGTCAGCTGCCACAGCTTCCAGGATAGTCTCACAACACGCTCTGCGGTTGGCCCAATCACATTCACCGAGTTCCTGCACACCTACCATTTTATACGGAACTTCATACCGGTGTGTAAAAGTCTCCGTACGGTGCGATCTGAGAGTAAGGAATTCCTCCCTGCACGGATGTTCTCTGACGCCACGAGGCCTACCACATGGATTCGCTCTAACACTTGAACCAGTTGCTTTCAAACACACCATGCTAGCAACTGATGAGACGAGGCGATGCACGTGTTCTCCAAGGCCACACGCACATCGACAATAATACCTGCTTAAGCGCTGTGGCCAATACAGGTGCTAGATATCATAAATGGCAAACATTCCTCTTTTAAACTGAGCAGTAAATTTCATGTTGCGTTGCTGTATTATTTATGTTCGAAATTAGAGATTGGTTCTTAAGTTTAGGGGCTGCGACAACGCGGTCATGCAGCCCCGTGTACTTTGGGTGTGTGTAGAATCTGTCTGATAACCGGTGTTAATTGTGATGACTGTATTAGTGTGTGTTATCTGTTTTTTTAATTAAGTACTGCAACTTAGAATTTTTCAAACAATTCCTACTTTTTCCGCCAAGCGCCACCGTCAACGACTACTAGGCCAAGTTCAGAACTTGGCTACTAGACGCCACCGCAGTCGGCTCTTGGCAACGAACGTAGAAACCTAAGAGCATTGTTTACATTCTTAACCTATCCAATTCAGCTTCACACAGGTGCAATTAGTGGAAGGTTCTTTAACATGCCATAAATCTATGACATGGGACCGCCGGCTTTACTTCCCCTGCGAAAGAAGGCATACCGAGGGATTTTTAACAATCTAAAAAAATCCGACGGCTTCGGCCGGGTTTGAACCCGCTATCTTGGGCATAGAAGCTCAGCATGCTACCGACTATGCCACCGAAGCTGCTTGAAATTAGAGAGTTATTTCTGCTGCACCCTGTACTTAAGCTCTGGCTCATTGGGACCTATGTAAATAAGTGATTAACCCTACAATCATATGTAAAATGTACGTGTATGGATAACTTAACTGCTTAGAATTCCCTCTATATCTGTCCCCACTCTGGTGATGTAAATGCTTTTGTTATTAATGACAATAAGTTCTAGAGGCATAATCATGGGGCAAGGAATTGCCTAGAAATTATCCTTGAATTTAACAACATATTGGTTTCACCATGACAATAACAAAGAGGTAGGGAATTTCATGTAGATATGTCACATCACTTCAGAGGGATTATAAAAACCAGAGAAGTATAAGAGACTGGAGAGATTACATACTGCTTTTTACGTCAAAGTAAACGACTTCTGTATTTCTTGTATTTAAGAACTTAGCATATTAAACTTCAAAGACCACAGAGAATTCAGTGTATGTAAATAGTGTTACATGCGAAGTATATATTAATTTCAACCATTTAACAAATTGGTGCCTTAGCACAAAGTTCGTAATGTACCATACGTAAATGAAATGTATTATTAGTATTAAACATGAATTCAATGATGTTAGTATTCTAGGGTTAAATACATTTTAAAGACTGTCCCATTCATATAGGTTAAGTTGGGCTCTCAAGAATACTTCACCGGACTATTCTAATAATAATCTAGCTAAAAGCTATATTGAATAATTAAGAATACTGCAACGGAATGAAACAATAAAACTCATGAGTATCAAAATCTTCTAATAAACACAAGCACACATGACCATAAGCACAACATGTTCTTCTGCCATATGACATGTCGAACAGAAAAAGCGACGGGAATCTACAAGTTACAAGTTGAGAATTTATCACCATGGACTTTTACAACAGAAACATAAATCAGTTGGTGACATTGGTATTTTCCTCTCTCTCAGCTCTCAACAGTAGAAGAATAATAAGAAGACAAATCTAGTGTTAGTGATATCAGTACATCGCATGCATGTAACAGTATATAACTCTAGGACCTACATATATAAAATCCAACATGGCGACCATCCGAAATATTTAGTCGGTTCTAAATATCTACGAATCTATTACAGCAATCAAACTGAAATTGTGTATGTTGATAGTGGCAATTAACATACGTAGGATATATGAAAATAGGCTGTATAGTTCTTCACGGAACTACTTGCTAATTTTCATCCACTCTGGGACGAGAGACCACCAGCGTTCTAACTTCTTGTTCAGTAATTAAATGATTTACATTTTATATATAAATTATTGAGAGTTCATGTCTAATACAGCATTGCAACAAAACAACTTGCCACAATACATAAATTAATGGCCTGTAAATGCTACAATGAAATGCGATCGTACTTCTCAATCACAAAAACATAAAAGAAACAAACGAATTAACTGTTTACAGCAAGCTTGGCAGAAGACTACTTCTCCATCGGTAGTGAAATTGGTATCCCCTGTGATCCACTGCTTCAGCCAGTAAGACTTCGATAATTTAACTTTAGGCATTGCCACGGACACACTTCTTCTTCGCAATAAATCACACTAAGTTCTGAATCTGAAGTGAAGATAAAGCGTACGCTCACACAGTTCGCATCGAGTGGGAGGTAGGGGATACGGGTTGTGCAACATAATTCGACGTTGATTGGATCTCGCATGTGTCTTGCGAGGTTGGAGGGGTTGAAGGCTTCGAGGTCAAATTGTTCCTTGTTTCTTCTGATGGAAATTTCCCAAGCGCTATTTCTGGTGACTTCCGATAATTCCCATTCTTGTTCGTGGGGTAAACACATATTGAGAAATGAGAATACAGTATAATTCTGTCGAACACGCCAGCTGCAATATAATGCAATTTAAAATACAGTCAAAAGGCATCAAATAGGCAATTATACTTCAAATAGGCACAAACCCTTGAAATAGGCATTTATAGGCACAATAAAACCAACGAAATCTAGCCTAAAAGAACCTAAAACGGATTTATATCTCGAAAGCCTACGTTTTTAAACACAGGAATAAAATAGGCAAATAGGCAAATTCTCGTCTCTATTTATGAGACACCTCGTGCTGTTTGGCTCCCTAACTACGTGAATTTACATAGAATTTATTATGACGAGTTACCCCATTGTTGTGAACAGTATTAGGCTCCTGAAGGCATAATTCAAATTACTTATATTCCACAACTCGATTTTGGGTTTCAAATTGAACTTTAAAACTTGATTGTCTCAAAACTAGTGAATTGTGACACAATGCACTCTACACACCCACCCGTCATTTGTCTCTTTGCACCAATCTCCTTCTCGACAATGCAGAAGAAATTAAGGCTTCCTATGCAATTATTGTATAGTACTATGATGTTGAGCAGCTTTGCAATAATCTCGGATTTGTCTCCGAAGTTAGATTTATTCACTAAACGTTGAGAACCTGTAGATACGCGGGTAGCGTAAATAATATAACGTGACATTGTGGCGGGCGACCGTGACAGGATACGCTTCAGGGGCGTATATACATTTTTTTTTTCGGTGGGGGACTGACTGTCCTGGAAAATTGTGAATGTTCTCGGGGGATTGTCACCGCAAAATACCCAGAAATATCTTAGAGCATATAACTTTGTGTAATTATTTTAGATAAGAGTTAAAATTCGAAGTGTATATAGCCTACAATTAGTGGAAATACCAAAAAAGTTGTAAAATACAACACAACACACAAATACAATTTTATACTTAATGAATTTTCTATTACGGCCTATGGAGTATGAATGGCAAACATCTGACTTTAAATATTTGTCAGTTTACAAAGCAGAATAGTAAACAGTTATTTCCTTTTTACAAATTGATAATTTATTTCTCAAAAGTACCGTACTGTGGAATTCTCAGTTTTGCCTCACAAGGCTGAGTGTCAGTGGCGGCTCGTGAATTTTACCGAGGGGGACTCAACCGTTTTTGTGATGCTTTTCCAGTAATTGACAGAGATGATTTCATACATGAATTGGATTTTTTCTTCTCACATAATTTTGTAGCTTGATTTCCTTATTTCGTTTGGATTACGCAGTACTGTTTTTATTTATTTATCGTATGACATACTGAACCCTTCAGAATAGCAGTGTTTTATGCAAGAATCTTGATCAAGGGGTCGCGCTCAGTTCATAGTGTGGTGTTTACGTCCGCCAAACAACATGCTTTACTGAGGCAAGGGTCATAGGATTAAAACTATAATTAAGAAAGTAAGGAGACAAGACGTAAGATAATAACATGATTTAATAACTAATTGTGCATAAAAGAAAATAAACAAACAATAATAAAAATATATCCTCCCTGAATTTTTCCCTGACAGGAATATCTAACACTTTGAGGAGTCAGACGGATCTCCCCCTTTATAATAAAATTGTGGATCCTAGTTCCACTACCTTGCATTTGAGTTTTATGTGCGCGTGATGACTAACTACGAGAAAATGAGTACTTGGATGACCGTTCGTTTACAACGGGTTAACAGCCACGGTGCTCACGAACTATCATCACGTAAATCAACGTTTATGGATATGGGCATGACATTAATAAAAACCCTTAAAAACTCTAATGCTGACACACACACTACAAATCTATTATTTACAGGAATCTCTCTGAGATCCTCATTAGCGCGATGACGCACTTAACAACATGAGCTACCAACTGGCCAATTGCTCAATACACAAGGAAAGACAGCATTACACGTGACTCACGGGTCACTGAAATGAAAATAAACCTGGAATAAACCAACAACAACAAAAGCCTGACCGGCTAAGATTACTTTATATGAACAAAACTGCATGTTAAGGTAACGCTTCGGAGATTATCGTGATTTGTAGGCAACTCCCATTTATTTCAACAAATTTTTACCATTGATCAGTTCTTATCTGTAATTCAAGTAATTAGAGAGCCAACGAGCACTCCTCGCTAATGACCATGTTTGCACGTTCAGACAGCCTTGTGAAACATCCCCCCCTTTCCTCAAATACTTGCCATGTCCCACTCCAGTGTATATAAATAGCTGACCAGCTGTTCCGTTACCTCACGGAATCAACAGCAACAAAAAACTCATCCAACTCAACATATGGTCAGACATAATCACATATCCACAATTGCCCTCGCAAGGATACAATATGGACCGGGTACCAAGCTGACAGAAATCAGTCTCAGCTGAAATTCCCGCTTGTAATACCACAAAAATACACACATACACACATCTGGGACTGACATGACGCTTTTCACACAGGTCTGCTGAATAGGTGCTCACAAACATTTAACACAATATTTAAACCCTACGATAGAGCTGATTACTCTTCGTCACAAATTACATTGCTCCATCGGCAATAGTCACACTGAATCTGATCAATAATAAATCTTCGACAAATTTAATTACCC
The DNA here is from genome assembly GCA_946902985.2 of Meconema thalassinum. NCBI lineage: Eukaryota > Metazoa > Arthropoda > Insecta > Orthoptera > Tettigoniidae > Meconema > Meconema thalassinum. The sequence continues at coordinate 154,873,536 of OX336397.1, forward strand.
TCCAATCTACTGTATGATTACATTAATTCAGTCCTACTTCTGAAACACAACAGATCTCCGAGAGACGTTTTTAACCGCATTTCGTAACATATGCAAACACGGCCGTTCACATAGCTACGTTAGTTAACACATCATAAAAACAAGAACCTTCCACTAACAACATTTGTGCGAGCTGCTTTCATACAAAGGTGTGTCAGACCAAAACTAAATATACTACGTTAATCACACAAGCAACGTATTTACAAAAATATGTCCCATAAACCATAAGTTGATTTATCAAACAATAAAGAATATTATTTTGTACTCATCTCTCTTGTAGTCACCCGTCAAAGAACGTCAGCTGCCATTTCCCAACTGAATGGTTCTATCTCATCTCAGCCATCTGGACGGAGTGTTGAGATTTCCAAACTTCCTCTGTAGTCGTCGATGTCATCTCTGGCGCTGCTTCAAAAATTAGATTATTATACAATTGATATCTGACTACTAAATTCGCTGTTCAGGTACTACTTTCCCTGTCACAGTTCGTTGGCGAATTATCGACGATACTGCCCCTACAAATATAGTGCTGGACTATCTATCACTGAATTTAACACTTTACAATAATCAACCTGTGTTCTTATGACACGCAAAGTAATAACTGACTACGTCCGTAGACGCACACAAGTAATAGTCAATGTGTGTCCACGACACACAAAATAAAGTCGTTCCGCCCGCAGACGAACACAGTAATAAGACAATGTCTTGGCTCTTCATGCCACTTATAAAGGAACTGGCCCTAGGTCTCGATGGGGGGGAATTTATGTAAAAATTTCTCGAAATAATCGTGGTACAGGAATGAATTAAATATCACTGAACTCGTAACATTGCATAGGTCAAGAATATGCCCTTTAATCCTAGAATCGATCGTAGAGATTTTGTCTAGGCGATTTCCCGCGTGAATGCTAGCCGAGCGTACCCACGCTAGATCTGCCGCGTTAACTAGGCATTCTTCTCTCATTGGTTCTCACATTTTCTGTAATTTGGCGGTTTATAGCAGATCTTGGCGTCGTAGGAGTGTCTAATATGCTCATCCGCCACTCACATTACTGCATCATATTTCTTCTAGGCGCGAATATCACAATGAACATACCAGCAGCATGTCTCACTGCGCGTCGCTTCTATTCGGGGCGGCCCACACCTGTCCTTCTGACACATCGCTAGGAAATTTCCTTTCACGGCTAAAGTATTTAGCCTATTGTCAATCTGCTTCAGGTATGTCCCCGCTGTCTCCAACCAATGCTTGAAATTTCCTCATCACTGTCTGGCTACTTTCATGATGCTGGTTGAAATATTTATTAATTTGGAGGAATAAAACATAGAATCATTTATCCAACAGAGGATAAAGGGTTCAATACAGACAACAAGCATGCAAGATAAATATATACACACATAAACATTGATATATACATATTTACTGGGACACATGACAAGGCAGGCTCATATCTTTAAATCTAAATTCTGTATCCATTGCAGTGCTGTAGGTTTTGCCAACAGGAAGTCAGACCGATCACCCTGATATGCTCTTCTATGGCATTCGTGAACAATGTGGTGAACTGACTGTGAAGGAGCACCGCAGTCACATTGGGGAGAAGGAATTTTACCCCATTTGAAGAGTGATTCAGCACAGACCCCGTGGTTAGTCCGGATCCTATTAAGGGTAGTCCACGTTCCTCTTGGCAGGTCAAAACCGGGTGCAGCGCTATCTCCAATTAAGTCACTCCAAGCGTCAAGGTTGATGTTGGTGCTCCATTCATTTCTCCATTGGATATTCGGCTTAAAATTGTTCCCTGTGAGATCTCTAGCGTATTTTATGGGTGGATGTCTAGATTTCAGTCGGTTTCTATTCAGATCAGGGATGTCGCAGTGAATAGGAAGAGCTGGATTACTCATCATTTTCTTATACTCTCGGATCAGGGCAGCTTTCCTGCGTGCATGGTGGGACAACACACGATACCCTAATAACGTTGGGGTAAGAGTTGACGTGAAAGATATAAGAGAGGAGCTCAGCTCAAGGAAACTTAGCTGAGGACCCATAGTCGCCAACCCACGTCCCACTAGTTGTAACCAATTTGATAATAATTTATGTGATCTGAAGCTCTCATGAAGAAAATGAAGACTACAAGCAACAGAGCAATCAGAAGGTAACCATTTGCTTGCTCTCTTGTCACCTTCTCTGAAAATTCCACGTAACCACTTCTCACGCAATGATTTGTCCGATTGTATCTCATGAAATGAGATTCCCCGGTATTCTAACTTGCCCAGTTCTGATTTACAAAAGGGCACGCAGCAGTACACCTTTATAAAATCATTCCAACTTCGCCATTAACATCAATACAAAACTTATGTCTGCCGCAGTGACTTGGTGCTGCTTCCTAGCGCCTTTATTTGGAAACGAAGTTGTACGCTCTAACCAATGCCGTGATCGTTGAATGGGCAGGCAGTTTAAAGCAACCAGGAGGGAAGCTATCCAGTGGCTGTATCAGGCTCAAGCTAACTGAGTCCACACACTTCGTGATGTAGCGCATGAGAGGATGGAGAGGGGATAACTGGAGGCATTCGTTGTCATGCCAACGTAAATTACAACGCGGGCGATTTCTCATGAGTCCTCACGAGCATCTGGTGCGCTATCCCGACAAGGAGAGGAACTACACACATTTTGTCACGATAGCAAAACATTAGGTGCGAGGAGAGAGAACATTAGGGCTGATGAGGAGGAAGGAGGGTGGGAGGGTGGCGTCCTTGAGTCCAATATCACCGGCCGCCTCTGCTGAGTGCACCCCGTTCCAACCCTCAGACCAGAATTAAAATTTCTTGGCAGAGCCAGGAATCGAATTCGGACCTTCGCGGTGGCAGCCAAGAATGCTAGCCACTACACCATGAGGTGGTCAAATTTCAATCTTAATATTGTTTATAACTTAGCCAATAAGTTACGATTACGGTTCAACCAAATTTACAATTACTTTTTGCTTTTACCAAAGCAACACATTCTTAATTTTTATTGGCTTTCTTCGGGGGGGGGGGGTGCTGGAGTCCCCACAGCTCCCCCCTTATATATGGCCCTGATATGCGTGTGTGTTCAGGCAATATTGTGTCTGGAAGGAAGTCTTTCATAGCATCATGGAACTGGACTTGGAACATTCAGTGAAGTTTAGGAAGGTTATTCATACAGCGTTAGCAGACAGTTGAACGTTCTGCGAAGTGAGATTGATAATGTAGACCAAGAGAAGAAAAGAAGAATGGTTCAAGTTTCATTCTCTCTGCTACAAAAGAAAAATGAAGAGTTACTGTCATTAGACGGCAAGATCCTAAGTTTCAAAATAGACCTCGGGCAGGAGGATTTGGAGGATGAGTGCCGCATTGTCGATGAATATCAACGGCAGTTCCTAGGCGTGGAGGTACGTGTAAGTGAAATATTGACCTCCTCAACGAACTTACCTGATGCAGCGAGTAGTACCTGTGGTAGTGCTGATATGGCAAGTAGACGAAAGTTCAAGCTTCCGAAGTTGGAACTTCGAAAATTTGACGGTGGGGTTCGGCAGTGGTTACAATTTAGGGGTTAGTTCGAAATAATTGATAAAGACCCAGATATTGTACCAGAAGATAAATTTCAGTATTTAGTGCAAGTTACCTTGAAATAAGATAATGAAATGTACTCCGGATGGTAAACAGGATGTTAATGTTTGGTTGGAAGGAGAAAGATTGGCTCAAGTAAATCAGTTCAGTTATTTGGGAAGCATCATCGCTTCTAATGGGAGATGTGACAATGGCGTCCGTTCTCGAACAGCTAAGGCTAAAGAAGCTTTTAATAAATAAAGAAATCTATTGACCTCCAAGGCTATATCCCTACCAGTGAGAAAGCATTTCATTAAGAGCTTCATTTGGAGCATTGCAACCGATGGCTCTGAAACCTGGACTCTATTAAAGGCTGATAAGAAAAGAATTAATGCATTTGAAATGTGGTGCTGGTGCCAAATGTTACGAATACCCTGGACTGACAGACTAACAAATGAAGAAGTCCTCAAGAGAGCTGAAGAAACAATCAGTCTAGGGAAAATTATCACGAAAAGAAGATATAGTTGGATGGGTCACTTAGGCTACTCCGACGTTCATCATGGTGCACCACACTGTTTGAAGGGAAACTGGAAGGGAAGACTAGAAAAGGACGATCAAGAGCAGAGTTCCTCGATGGCATTAAAGGGCGACGTCCATATCAACTCATCAAGCAGTTGGCTCAAGATAGAGGGTCGTTGGATGAAGACAGTCATGCTACCCTCCAACCATTATGTTGAGGAGAACGAGAGAGAGACCGTGAAAGGTTCACGTGCTAGAGAAGTAGTAGAAAGATTTCCATCTATAGGTGAAAACAAATGCAAAGCAAAAGAAAGTTTGAAAAGCAGATTTGACAGGGACGATTTGCTTGTTGAAGTCTATATTGGAGAGCTGTTGGCATTAGTGTTGAAGAATGCTTCTTCTGTTAGTGATACCAGCTCATTGTGTAGTTTATATGACAGTTTGGAATCTCAAATTGGGTCATTGGAAACACTAGGTGTTACCTCTGACAAGTGTGCTGCTATGTTATACCCTCTAGTTGAGTTATGATTACCTGAGGAACTTATCAGGGCTTGGCAAAGAAGCCCAAATTTTTCAACTACAGGGGACTCCAAAAACAGGTTAGAAAACATTATGCAATTTCTAAAGCTGGAAGTTGAATCAGGAGAAAGGATCAGTTTAGCTGTAGCAGGTTTTGGTTATGGAGATGATTGTAATACTCAGACTGCACTAACATGCCGTAAGCCTGCAACAGCCACTGCTGCTGAGTTATTAAGTACAAGTGGTGTAGAGTACAGGAAATACAATTGTCATCATCATCATCATCTTGCACAGTTTCCACTGACCGGGTCTGTTAGGAACACAAGCCTCTCTAACGTCTTCTGTCTTCCCACCATCTCTCAGCCTCCACCCTTGTCCAGTCTTCTCCTCTCCTTCACGCTTTCTTCCACCCCCTTCAGCCACCTATCTCTCGGTCTCTTTCCTTCCCACTTTGTCTCGTGTATCCTCCTGGGTATCCTCTTCTCCTCCATTCGTTTTACATGTCCATACCATCTAAGTCTAGATTTCTCTATACCATCCTGTAATGGTTCCTCCTTCATTAATTCTCTGGTCCTCTCATTTCTTATTCTGTCCATCTTGGAAACTGTGCAAGATGATGATGATGATGATCTGTGTTACAGTCTAGGGCTACAAAGCTTAGATGGTAAATGTCAATGTAATTTGGAAGCACTTGATCAAACAATCATCTGTGATGGTATTCCTTCTGTCGAGAGGTCCTTCTTGGTTAGAGGAACTTGCAGAGGGGATTATTTCTCTAACAGATGCCTCTAATCTTCCAGTTCTTGTCCTCGACTCTTCCTTCCATAACTAAGTTTGCTATTCCTGGATGGGTGTCTTTGTATGTGCCCTCACAGAACATAGCAGAGCACCCTCACTAATGCCCTTGAAGGTCTGTCGAGATGCCGCAGCACAAACCAGTTGACACCAAATCCTTCTTACACATGTATGTGCTTTACATTTGAGAAACAGCGAAGCCACTCGAAGGTTAAAAGTGATAATGTCAAGAATTGAACTAGAATACTGCAACACATCAGAGCAATGTATTCTATCAAAGTGTAAGAAAGCTTTTTTTGGGATAAGAAAGTAGCCTACCAAGGAAACGCAAAGAGATAATGTATGAAGTGTACTATGCACCCATATTGACTTATCCAGCTGAGACTTGGACCCTGACAAGCAGGCAAGAGAGTAGAATCCAAGCCAGTGAAATGAAATTCCTAAGAAGTATGATAGGAAAGACAAGGAAAGACAGAGTGAGAAATGAAGGTGTTAGGACGGAAGTTGGGATGAGAAAATTAATGAGAGAATTGAGAAGAATAAACTAAGGTGGTTTGGACATGTAAAGACGATGGAGGAAAATAGAATACCAAGACAGCTGCTGGAGGTAAAGTGCAAGGGTAAGAGAGCAAGAGGAAGACCTAAACAAGGTGTATTGACTCAGTGAAGAACAGCATTAGATAAAGAAATTTGGACTGGGACAAGAATGTGGAAGAGGAATGGTGGAAAGAAAGAGGAAGGTGGAGAAGTGCCATAAATACCCCGACCCGGCAGGAGCTGGTTAAGGCTGAAATGATGCTGATGACTGTAGCACTCCATATTATACACAATTCAATTGATGATTCGGAATTCCTTTCTCTCTTAAATTTCCATGTACTACGCATCAATTCAAGGAACAATATCACATTTGAAATTAAAAGAACCAGGACATCTGCCCACAAAAAATCACCGCTGAACAGACTATGTAATATTTTCAAGAATGTTGCTCATAAAAATAATGCCATATATTTTAGTACTTCCTTGACAGTATTTTTGATAGAATTTCTAACCACTCTCCCAAAATAAAGTCGCAAACCTTGCTAATTGTAAATCATGAATTCTTACCACCGAGTCATTCTACCCAGCTAACCTTGTATTACACATTTATTGATGTTCGACCCTGGCGAAATGTAAATATTATATGTCAGAAAACTGTCCTATAATGAGGCTCATTATAGTACAAGTTTTCATTATGATACAGTTTCTCCCACCAATCAGAGCTCAAGAGAAAGTTGTGTGACCAATTAGGTGAGGATAGCATCGCACCTGCGCTCACTTCCATGGCCCCCTATTTTAAATTTCACTGCATGGCGAGTGTCATAGTGAGGTATTCCGGTAGCCATGGTGAAGATGATAATGATGATGATGATGAAGGACTTATTCTAAAACTTCAACTTTCGATAAAGATACAACACTAGACCAACAATGGTCTGTTTTCTTTAATAAGTACCAGAACATTGGTTTTCTTTCTGAATATTTATTATACATTTGCCAGTTTGCCATACGAGGCAGCAATACCTCCACTGAACATGTGTTTTCATTCATAAATGCTCAATGGACAAAAGAAAGGAACTGTCTGTTGGGAGAATCAGTGGAAGGAATGTTACTTGTGAAGGTCAATTTCATAGATATGTAGTGTGAAGAATTTTATAAATATGTGCTTCAAGAAAATAATCGCATCTTTTTTCAAAAGTAGGTTGAAAAATACAGCTTCAGGGAAAAGAACTGCAGCAAGGACTGATCATTATGTAAGAAATTTCCTTTTGTAATGGATAGATGAGGTGAATAGGGATGCAGCGGAAGTTGGAATTACTGCACTGATGGCCCACGATAGAAGAGAGTTCCGCAGTCGAGTTGACGGAGTAAAATCATTTCAGGAGAAACCACCAAGCAGGAGGCCCAAACGGATCATTTCCGAGGAGGAGAGAAAACAAAGAAGTGACAGGATGAAGACCTGGGAAGAGAAGAGAAAGAAAGCCAATAAGTCTTGAGTTCCTTGCGGTCTATAGTTGGCCAAATTCGATAATAAAGAAAATACCGTACATATTATGAATAATTTTGCTATCGATTGAACTTTTCAGGCATTTTCCTGATTTTTTCTGAGCAATATCCTGCATTTAGAAATTTTCAGTTGGTAACCCTACCTATAAAACTCAGCCATTCTTCTAGGTTTGTGCCGATTCTTGTGTGTCTTTAATTCACTGGCCGTGAAAGCCAATATACCATCTTTTTGGAAGCCTTCATAGGGAGGTTAAGGCTGCTTGAGCTTTTAGTTCTCACAGTCAAGTAGTGCAGTTGCACTCTATATAAAGGGAGGTGGCGCACAGTTCGTCACTCCTGTGGGTGTCCGGGCGGGGACACCAAGAGCCCGCCGATGAGCCAGCTTGGTGTCCTAGGCGAAACCCCACACAAGACACGGCACAAACCTAGAAGAATTGCTGAGTTTTAATTCACCGGCCGTGAAAGCCAATATACCATCTTTTTGGAAGCCTTCATAGGGAGGTTAAGGCTGCTTGAGCTTTTAGTTCTAGCAGTCAAGTAGTGCAGTTGCACTCTATATAAAGGGAGGTAGCGCGCAGTTCGCCGGGGACACCAAGAGCCCGCCGATGAGGCAGCTTGGTGTCCTAGGCGAAACCCCACACAAGACACGGCACAAACCTAGAAGAATTGCTGAGTTTTAATTCACCGGCCGTGAAAGCCAATATACCTACCTATAAAGCTTGTGCCAAACAGCTCTCAATGACACCTGCAATTAAAATCCACTGCAGTAGAATGGCTTCACCATCTCGCTGGAATAGCACCACCTCCAGTTCGTAGAGAAATATCAGCAGGAAGAGAGTAATTAAAAAGAGTACTCATGCCGTATTTGGGAGAGAACCACACGAGCAACATCAAGGTCACTTCAAACCACTGATGGAAGAGTTTCTCTTGGGAAGTCTAATCACCTATGACAACAGGTTTATTTATTTAGCATATGGCATTACACATGAAACACAATAACAATAACAATAATAATAGTAGCCTACACACAAGCACAGACATCGACCCAATTATAACTTTATGTCCAATCTATTTTCCCCAGTCCAGGCTCAATGGTGTAGAACTGAAAAAGTCGTTAGGGTCACCTAGGTACGCTCTTAGTTTGCAACCTTCGACAATGTGCCGGATGGTCTGGTTCGATGTACCGTAATCACAGCAGGGGTCTGACCGCTTCCTCCATTTGTGTAGGTTGTATGCACAAACTCCATGTCCTGTACGGATGTGGTTAATGGTCTTCCATATATTTCGCGGTTGTTCAAAGCCCTTGGTTTTCTTTACGGGACCAATAAGGTCACGTACTTCAGGTGGGGCATTTCTAGTCCATATTTAATGCCATTTAGCTGCAATGTTGAAATTACTATCAGCAAGCTGTTGAGCCAGTCGCAGGGGTGGATTCCTGGACCAGAGCAGGTTTATTTCCAGAGTGGAAATGTAGTCATGGATTAGAAGTGCAGGGTTGTTCATTATTTTGGAATATTCCTGTACCAATTTTGCAAATCGGTACATGTTCATCTTATCTTCGAGACGCAGCAGGAGCTCCAGGTCTGGCCGGATTATCATGAGAGCATACACCAGGGCTCTTCTGAGAATTCCATTCACCAAGCTGGCGCCTGGCTACTGGTGAAATGGGATCGCCTAGCCCTTTCTGCCAGGATTTGTGCCCTTGTGTGTGCTGTCACCTAAAGGTTTATCGTAAATGGAAAAGAGGGATAAGTCAAGCTTTGATCCGTGAACTTTTGAAAGGTGAACATTTCCTGTCAGCCTCATTCGCCAAGCCTTCTGCCAGGATTTGTGCCTTTGTGTGTCCTGTCACTTATAGGCTTATCGTTGATAGACACTTGTAAAGGGAGATAAATCGAGCTTTGTGTCTGCAAACATTGGAAAAGCGAGCATTTACTGTCAGCTTCATTCGCCAAGCTCTTATTCTGAGAACAATCTTACAGGGACATTGTGTAACGCCTCAAGTCCTAGAACGTTTCTACGCAGTAACCTGTGTTGGGGTGAGATTCAATGATACCAACTCAAACCTCGGGCTCTGGCCCTTGTGTTAGCGGGTTGGGCCACTAGTCGCGTGTGGTATTACTGGAGTCAAGTGGTGGGGGGACTCTGGAATACAAGGGTGCGATCTGTGACAGGGAAGACGGTACGAGAGGAAGGTTGGTGACGGAAGGACTTAAAGGCGATCGCCTCCGGGGGAACTGAAGCCAGCTCCTCCGGAGGGCTGAAATATACCAGGTGGTATGAACTCAATTGGTTAGAAGGGGCAACCGTTCGGTGGAACATTAAACTGTGTCATTTTGCTATGCCGTTAAGACCATGTGACGGTGGACCATACTGACATTTTATTTTAGTATATTAGCATGTAATATTTTGGAAGGGTTTGTATGATTTGGTGGTACCTTTATATGTAATTACTGCAGGGTGGGTTATTATTGCCCTATTTCCGGTTAGCTGGATGGGAACCTCGTGGATTTAACTTTGGTCAGATAGGCTTCAGAAGACAGTCAGTGCTGGACTCTGAAGTTTCTCAGACGCTTTCGTTCACTAAGGAACGCGTTTGTTGCTTTATGCAATTTGTTTGTGAAACGGCACCAGGCCTAAATTTCATGTTGTTTATTTTCCTTGTATCCTTGCGGATGAAACTACCCTCAATTCTGTAATTCTATTAATCGTATGATGGGGAAAAGTAATTTTGCCAACTGGGCAATGTCTGACTTTATTTTATTCACAGTATTACCCGTAACTTGCATTACCTTTAAACATAAGCCTAAGTTAAGCGGTTTAGGGTTTTAGTTGTAATTTAATCATGATTTAATTGTATCTTTTGATTTTCATTATATTTTGTTATTGAGATGTTGTTTTTATTGACGGCAGTCAGTAGGAAGATTGTTTCTCTACCCTTCACCATGTGTGGCAAGATTAGAATTATCGGCCTTTCTGGGTACGCCCAACTTTCCATGCAACAAGCTGGTCTTGACACATGCTTCGTCCCGCCTGATCTTTTCTCCTAATTCAAATCGGGGATGTTCTTGAATACCACGAAAATTTGGAACATTCACTCCTAGGTTTTATTTGCTGTGAACTCAGCTGACCTAGTGAGTAATTAAATTAGCCCTTTCATGTGTTTTTCATTGTTAATTTTTGGTGTGGTAATGTCATGTGATTATTTATCTTGATACGCAGATATTATTATTATTATCACATCTTGGGTAATCAGAAGAGAAAGGGGGGGATGAGAGCCTGTTACAGTGGTAGCAGTGCACGTGGTTCGTTCTGTGATCTTGCCATTAGCAAATAATCTTTCCTGCTGACTGATTGCAGTAATTAATTAAAATTAAATTCAGTAACTTAATTATTAAAATTAAATTCAGTAACTTAATTGTGGGCTCTCCTCCTTATTAATCTTTTCTCCACATAGGTAGAATTGGTTTAAACTCTGTGTAATGATTAATTTGTGTTCTGTTACATGAAATTTATGTACGATGGCTTCCCGCAAAATCATCGTGAAATACTTATCGGATGAAGAGGTAACCTACGAATTGCTGTTACGTAACCTTGAAGTGCCCAGGGACGCAGAACAAGCGCGCCTGAGTCTAGAGTATGCCGTGAATTTTGCAGCAACCCTTCCAAAGCTGTCAACTGCTGAATTCAAACTCGGTGAGTCAAGGTTATGTGATGCAATTAGGGAAATTTGTAATGTATTGTTTCAGTGAAGTAGAATGTAGCCCTGTTGATCTCACCAAATTGAAAGCTAGAATTGATTACCTATATCTCCGATGTGTGGATTTGTTACAATCTGATGAAGAACGTCCCATCGCCGATTTGAAAGGTCTATTAGAGGCTGAAGTTAATTTAGTGGAATGTGCTCAGACTTTGGACACTGTTAATCGTGTTAGTGGAAGTGGGGATTTATTGAATTCGACTCCTGCATGTAGCCGTAATGTCTCGACAAATCTAGGCGCCAGTCTGGCTGAAAATGCCACTGGCCAAGTTGGTAATCGTGTCGCTGAACCTGCCGCGCTCCGTGGCAATGGAATAGCGCGCCTGCCCAACAGCTGTGAGAGTCGAGAGATTCTTCCTATTGTCGGTAACCGTACTTTTAATCATGAAACTGTGACAACAAATTCTGGGCTTGACCAGGCACCGTTAGGTCCTGATACGGTGATACCAGTTTCGAATACCATTAACCCTAATGCTGTGATGACTTCTGTGCCAAATAATACCAGCAACGTAACCTTCAACCTCCCCGGACGTGAAAATTGTACTTGTAGTTGTAACTGTGTAACTTGTAACTCCTTCTCTGCTGTTGTCGGCTCGCCTCGTGTAAGGAGGTCGGTAATCGAACCCCAGTCTGTCTTAAATATCCCCTCATCTAGTTGTAATCCTGTTAGTGTCGGTGCTCGAGAAGTAAATTCTAGAGATAATTCCGGGTCTGTTTCATCATTTAAAGTGCCGGGTAACTCAGGTCATCAGGGGCCTACAGTGACACAAAATTCTCCTTCCGAACCGGTTAGGGATTTAAATTCTGTTTATCGAGACTCTCAGGGGAGTGTTTCAAATTCAGGGCGTAACCTCGTTTCTTCATCTTGTTCCGGAAACCAAAATTATGTGCAAGGAAATCCCTGTGCCGAAATGCCGGGTCGTGACGTGTCCAATGTCGAGCATTCTAATTATTCTGTTTTTTCTAAGGCCAGCTTTGGTTCTGTCAGTCACCCCATTTTGGGTTTTGTTTCAAAGTTATCGGGTAAAAGTATGGACACGGTTGAAGGCGTCGTTGACTTTTTGAGAATATTGGTCGATATTCATGAGTGTGCTATCCAATTCGGTGTCAGCGACCAAGTGGTCTTTCAATTAATATCCTCCCATGTGTCTGATACGTTGGGGGCCTATGTGACTAGTGCCATGTGTGAAGGTTGGAGTGTGGAGAATTTTATGTCCGAGGTGTTGCGAGTATTTGTGCCCATCAGGTCGCTCGATACTGTGAAGGGACGTTACCTGTACCGAGCACAGGGTATTAACGAGGCGTTAAATTCATACATTGTGGACATATCCATGTTCGTAAAAGTCTTTAGAGTAGATATGCCAGAGGCAGAAGTGGTAAGGCTTATTTTGGCCGGTGCTACGCCGGAATTTCGGAATTGCCTGTGTGTTGGAACTAATCCAAGTACGATTAGGGAACTACGTGAAGCCGCTATTCAGGCCGAATCCGTGCGTTCGGTTGATATCATAAGGTATGCAACTAGCATGCCCCCTCCTTTCATTAACCCTGTTCCGTTTGTTCGACCTCCCTCGGTTCGACCACCACCTGGGGCCGGTCGTCCTTCCCATAATTCGCCTAGGAATAGTAGTAATCGTCCTGTGACGTGCTTCAACTGTGGGCAGCAGGGCCACATAGCGTGGAACTGTCCGGTAAAAAGAAATTGACTATTCCGAGACAAGCATCCTGAAATCCTCCTTGCCAAGGATCAGCGATGTGCATTGGAAAAAAAAGTGACGAGGGATGATGCCAAAGTTATCGGAGCAAATGGTGTCTGTTCTAAGGTTTCTGATGTAGTTCTACCCTCTCCTATGGTTGAAATTGCAATTAATGACGCATGTGTAATAGCTTTGTTAGACTCAGGAAGTGCTGCTTCATTGGTTAGCGAGAATTGGTATTTGTCTATGAAACTCATTTGTAAATTCAGTAACCTGTCAAATGTAGATGTTAAGTTGGTTTCTGCCAATGGTGCTCAATTGGACGTTCTTGGTTCTGTGAAGTTTAAGGTTCGGATTCATAAATTTTGTTGGAAATTTTCCTTTTGGGTCATTAAGAATTTGTCATGTCCTATTATTCTGGGCGCTAATTTTTTGGCTCATACTGGCTTACTGCTAGATATGCAACACGAATCATTCTGGTTCAGGTTTTGTTCTGAGGTAAAATTTAAATTCTTTTCTACTGCTGTCCCTAGCGCGAGTGCTCATGTTGCCAACCGTGATGCTGAACCCGTCTTGTCCACCGGGGTTGAATCCTTGGATTTAAGTAATTTATCTGACGCTCAAGCTAAAGAGATTCGGGATTTGTGTGGGTATTTTCCCGAGGTGTTCACTGCCGAATTAGGAATGACTAAGGTCCTGGAGTATAAAATTGAAGTAACGGATACTATACCGGTCAGGCATCCTCCCTACCGTTTGAGTCCACCCAAAATGTTGGAATTAAAGAAATTAATCGATCAGATGTTACTGGATGGAGTGATTCAACCCTCCACATCAGCATATTCCTCACCTGTGTTCTTAGTACCTAAGCCAAATGGTGGTTTTCGGCCAGTCGTGGATTATCGTAGGTTAAACAAAAAGATTGTTTTAGAATCTATCCCTCTTCCTGATTTGCATAGCTGTTTTTCCTGGTTCAAAAACGCCTCCTATTATAGCCTCATTGACCTGACGCAGGCATATTTCCAAATTCCGTTAGCTGAAGAATCTAAGCATCTGACTGCGTTCGCCACCGATTGGAATCTCTATGAGTATTGCAGATTGCCTTTTGGTATCTCTACAGGGGGCGCTGTGCTTAGTAGACTTCTTGATCACGTGTTTTCTGGAATCAAATTTGATTATTTGTATCACTACCTGGACGATGTTGTTGTTTATAGCGAGACGTTCGAAGACCACGTGCGCCATCTTCGTGAAGTATTTGAGAGGTTAAAATCTGCTGGTCTAACCGTAAAGTTGTCTAAAGTGTCCCTTGCTAAACCTAAAATTGCCTTTCTTGGACATGTTGTTTCTGCTGAAGGTGTTTCGGTCGATGACTCCCGAACCCAAGGAATTAGAGATTTTGCACCCCCTAAAAATGTGAAAGGAGTAGCCCGATTCGTGGGAATGGTTGGCTTTCTGCGCAAATTTATACCCAATTTTGCACAGCGGGCGTTGCCACTTAATCATCTGCGAAGGTCTGACGTGAAATTTGAGTGGGGTCCGTCGCAGCAAGCAGCTTTTGACGATTTGAAGGAGGCACTGTGTAGCGCTCCTGTCCTCGCTGTCCCTGATTTCAGTAAGAAGTTTATAATCCAGACTGATGCGTCGCTCGGTGCTGTAGCTGCTGTGTTGTTACAAGAAAGTGAGTTAGGTAGACGACCTATTGGTTTTGCTTCTCGAACTCTGTCCCCTGCTGAAGTAAATTATTCCGTGTATGAGCTTGAGGGGCTCGCAGTGATGTTTGGACTGGAGAAATTCCGAATGTATGTCGAACATGTTCCTTTCGAACTTGAAACCGATAACCAGGCCCTGAGCTGGGTCCTGGCTAGACCTCGAACCACTGGGCGAATCGCCAGGTGGGCAACCCTTATTTCATCATTTCAGTTCACCGTTCGTCATATAAAGGGTTGTGAAAATGTCATAGCCGACTCCCTTAGCCGCATGTATGAAGAAGTTCCTAATAAATGTAAGAATCTCGTTCCCGAGGAAAATCATGAAAATATTTGTGCTGTGTCACTTAAGCGTCTCTATGGAGAAATTCCTGACGGGTGTGAAACTCCCTCTTTAGAGGAACCTGTTGTTGTTGGGGCTAATTCAGCTCAACACATGTTAGTAAATTCACCGTTATTGTTTGGAGACATAGCTAACCATCAGAAGGAAGATCCCGTCTTGTGTGATTTAATTGCTCGATTAGTTTCTGGAGAAGAGATAAAGCCTTATATTTTAAAGTCTGGTGTATTATGTTGTGTAACTAGGCGCGATAGAAAGCCTAAGGTTGTTTTGCCTACTCAGCTGATAAATGGCATGCTAATGTATTTTCACGAGTCACCCGCTGGAGACCACCTAGGAATATTCAAAACTCGACAGAAAATAAGGCAGTCTTTTGTTTGGAAGGGTCTCGATAAGGATGTGAGAAAGTTCGTGCTGGGGTGTCATGATTGTAAAGTGAGTAAGCCTACCGTCAGTGGTAAGGTTGGTAAGTTAGCTTCAGAATCTGCGTCTAGGCCCATGGAACGCTTGTATGTGGATTTCGTTGGACCCCTGCCGAGGTCTAAACTGGGTAACCGTTTTGCTTTTGTTTGTGTCGATGGTTTCTCTCGCTTTTCATGGATTTTTCCCACTAGAAATTGTGACTCTGCTACTGTCATAAGATGTTTAAAGTCTGTTTTCTCTTCCTTTGGTCCTAGTCAATACTTGGTGTCAGATAATGCCAAGGCCTTTGTTTCTCATCAGTTTAGAAAATTTTGTTTTGATTATGCTGTTTCCCATGTCACCACGACACCCTATTACCCCAACCCTAGTTTGGCAGAGAGAGTTAACCGAAATTTGAGAGCTGCACTTATCGCACATCATCGAGACAATCATGCCAAGTGGGATTCGTCATTACATTGGTTACCCTACGCTTTCAATACTGCTGAGCATGAATCCCATGGGAAAACGCCGTTCTCACTTATGTATGCGTTCGTCCCAAATTCCCCTCTAACGAATCTGTGGTCACTTCATGATCTGCTTCCTGACCAACCCTGTCCTGATCGTGTCAGAGAAATCTGGAAGGAGGCCAAAGCTGCTATAAAGATCTCGCTTGATAAGCTGGCTGAGAGATATAATTTGGGCCGAAAACAGGGTGGATATTCTGTCGGAGATTTTGTGTATGCAAAAAACTTCTGGGCTAAGGCCCCAGGTCGTCAGGTATCAGGTAAACTGCAGCCAAAATATGAGGGCCCCTATGAGATTCTGTCCTTTCCTTCTGAAGTAACAGTGTTATTAGAGGATCTGTCTAGGAAACGTGTTTTAGGACTCATATATCGAATTGTAAACCTGCTAGTGAACGAGAAACTCGAGATGTGTAAAAGGTGAAATTATGATGTTCTATTTCCTGTGAATGCGATGATATGAAGTTCAGAGCGATGGGAGATGGTCTAGTTGTTCCGCTGAAGTCAAATCTCTTATGTCATCTTTAGTAATCCTCAAGGAAGGCTGTGATCTGCTTCTGTTAGCTGAGTTTTGTTCATCGTATTCGTGGTTGATATTTTTGAGTAAATTTTTTGGATAATTTAGTGATAATTTTGTTAGGTTGGTAGTGAAATTTCGATTTTATGTGGAAATAAGGTGTAATGCTTCAGAGTGATGCTCATTTCACTGTGTTGTTCAGCTGCTGACGCGAGGGCTTTAGAAATTGTATCAGTGATCTGGAAAATCTTCGAATTGCAATCTCTTGTCGGTTGAAAATGTATCTGGTTAGGTTAGTCAGTAGGTTACTTGTAATCTGCGGTATATACTGTTAGACTGCTGACTTGCTGGTATTGTCACAACGTTCATGTGATTGTAGTTGGAATCATAGTTCATGTATCCCCGTATACTTGGGTGTGAAAAGGAAAAATTAAGTTCGATTAGCATCAGCTTCGAGCTGGTAGCCAGGCTATAGCGTTAGTCAGTTGTTCTATGCATCGAGATAGTGTTGCACTGGAGATGTCGTACCTGTTCTGGAGAAATTTGAGGTATCTATTAGTTGGTGAGCTAACTCTCGTTCTGTGTAAGGTGTATTTTCTTTGGGGACTATTAACCACCCCGTGCATTTTGAAAATTTATCATTTTTGTCACCTCAGTGACCTTGTAATTCTGTGTGTGGAACATGATGCAGTGTGTGCGAGATGTTAAAAGTGGAGAACATGTGAATTTGGGGGACAGTAACCGCCCCGTGCATTTTAAAAAATTATCATGCCATCACATCTGTGATCCTGTAATTCTGTATTTTGAGCATGCTGTGGCATGTCGAGGACCGCTAGGTTAGAGAATATGAAGTTTTGAGGATATTAATCACCTTGTGCTTGTAGAAATGTGTCACATGACACCTATGGGTGTTCGTGGTAGATCTGTGTATGGGACCATGGAAGTGGTTTGTTGTCTGTGTGGGAGTAAACGTTATAAGTAATTTGTGTTTTTTTTTAATGGTGGAGCCACGTTCGTTTAGGTATGTCTTGAAAATTGGTTGGTACCAACTTGAATTTGTGTCTAATTCTGCTGAGCTATGTGCTTTGGGTGTAGAATTAGTGTAGCCTCTGCACCGGGCTCGTAGTTGTTGTTGGTTTGATATTGGTTGGGTTCCGTGCCTAGAAGATGGCATCTTGATTTTGAGAAGATGTTTTAATTTTGAACACTTGGTGTAACTGTGGTAAGTTGGTTCTCAGGATGGGAGTGATCACCTTAGTGTCCTGAGTTCGGTTGGTCATCCTACAGGAACTCTTGGGAGTTTGTAGACTGTTAGGATGCGTTGGCGAGTAGCGATGAAGTTATTTGTTGAAACTTGGTTAGGTGCTTGTATGTGAATTGGTTGGATCGTGGTGTCTATTGTTTAGCGTGGTCTCCCCATTTGGTTATTGTTCTCGTGGAAGGTAGTTGCTGTTTTCTGTCGTTCGGCGGATGGCCACCGTGGACGGTTAGGGGCAGCGACTGGTGAAATGAGACAGTGGCTTTTGATATTCATTATGTTTTTTTTATGTGTCACATACCTGAGACGATCCATATGGTTTGATTATGGTATGTTGTGTTTGTTTTAAAATGTTTTGGTGTTTCCTAAATGTGTTCTGTTTTCCTACGGTACTGCGTGAGGCCATCAAAGTAAATGTAAATTCATTTTTGAGTATGTTTAACTGTTTTGGAAGGGTACCAGTGAGTTCCCCTTTGCCTTATTTCTATTTTGATGGTGTTGCCCATAAAAATTTCAGGGAATTTCGGTGGGAAAATATCTGAAATTTTGTAAATATTATGGTTTCTGGATGTTTTAGTCAAAAATTGATTGATATAAGTTGATTTAGTTATTCTTGCTAAGTATTGTAGTGAACTTTCAATTAAGCTTGTTAACGTCAGTCATATCGTATAGTTGGTTGCCCCTTTCGTGTGTTTTTCATACTTCAGTGGACCTTTAATTATGCCCTGGACACTATCTCTTTGCGCAGAACCTTGTTTGAAGCATCAAGTATTCCTTGTGATTTGAAAGACTCTTAAGTGAACTTCGATGGCACACTAATGCTTCGTGTGATGTTTTTTTTTATCCTTCCTGGGATAACTTCAGCTGTTATGGGCTGGTTGGCTGGCCTGGAACGATTGTTCCCCCTAAGGGAACTGTATTTGGACCATACGCTGCTGTTCTGATGTGTGTTTCAGTGGTCACTATGTGGGACGTGTACTACCAATCTGGGCCCAGTTTGGAGGTACCATCTAGGTCCCATGGCATCATTCTACCCGAGGAGATCTACTTCAAGGTCCGCTGGCGGAGATTGGAGTAGCCTCTTCAGCTGCCAAGAGACCAGCTGGACACCATCACCCTGTTCATCATCTCCCCATCGTCTTCCTTTGGAGGAGGAGGATGTACCAATTTTGCAAATCGGTACATGTTCATCTTATCTTCGAGACGCAGCAGGAGCTCCAGGTCTGGCCGGATTATCATGAGAGCATACACCAGGGCTCTTCTGAGAATTCCATTCACCAAGCTGGCGCCTGGCTACTGGTGAAATGGGATCGCCTAGCCCTTTCTGCCAGGATTTGTGCCCTTGTGTGTGCTGTCACCTAAAGGTTTATCGTAAATGGAAAAGAGGGATAAGTCAAGCTTTGATCCGTGAACTTTTGAAAGGTGAACATTTCCTGTCAGCTTCATTCGCCAAGCCTTCTGCCAGGATTTGTGCCTTTGTGTGTCCTGTCACTTATAGGCTTATCGTTGATAGACACTTGTAAAGGGAGATAAATCGAGCTTTGTGTCTGCAAACATTGGAAAAGCGAACATTTACTGTCAGCTTCATTCGCCAAGCTCTTATTCTGAGAACAATCTTACAGGGACATTGTGTAACGCCTCAAGTCCTAGAACGTTTCTACGCAGTAACCTGTGTTGGGGTGAGATTCAATGATACCAACTCAAACCTCGGGCTCTGGCCCTTGTGTTAGCGGGTTGGGCCACTAGTCGCGTGTGGTATTACTGGAGTCAAGTGGTGGGGGGACTCTGGAATACAAGGGTGCGATCTGTGACAGGGAAGACGGTACGAGAGGAAGGTTGGTGACGGAAGGACTTAAAGGCGATCGCCTCCGGGGGAACTGAAGCCAGCTCCTCCGGAGGGCTGAAATACACCAGGTGGTATGAACTCAATTGGTTAGAAGGGGCAACCGTTCGGTGGAACATTAAACTGTGTCATTTTGCTATGTCGTTAAGACCATGTGACGGTGGACCATACTGACATTTTATTTTAGTATATTAGCATGTAATATTTTGGAAGGGTTTGTATGATTTGGTGGTACCTTTATATGTAATTACTGCAGGGTGGGTTATTATTGCCCTATTTCCGGTTAGCTGGATGGGAACCTCGTGGATTTAACTTTGGTCAGATAGGCTTCAGAAAACAGTCAGTGCTGGACTCTGAAGTTTCTCAGACGCTTTCGTTCACTAAGGAACGCGTTTGTTGCTTTATGCAATTTGTTTGTGAAACGGCACCAGGCCTAAATTTCATGTTGTTTATTTTCCTTGTATCCTTGCGGATGAAACTACCCTCAATTCTGTAATTCTATTAATCGTATGATGGGGAAAAGTAATTTTGCCAACTGGGCAATGTCTGACTTTATTTTAATCACAGTATTACCCGTAACTTGCATTACCTTTAAACATAAGCCTAAGTTAAGCGGTTTAGGGTTTTAGTTGTAATTTAATCATGATTTAATTGTATCTTTTGATTTTCATTATATTTTGTTATTGAGATGTTGTTTTTATTGACGGCAGTCAGTAGGAAGATTGTTTCTCTACCCTTCACCATGTGTGGCAAGATTAGAATTATCGGCCTTTCTGGGTACGCCCAGCATTCCATGCAACAAGCTGGTCTTGACACATGCTTCGTCCCGCCTGATCTTTTCTCCTAATTCAAATCGGGGATGTTCTTGAATACCACGAAAATTTGGAACATTCACTCCTAGGTTTTATTTGCTGTGAACTCAGCTGACCTAGTGAGTAATTAAATTAGCCCTTTCATGTGTTTTTCATTGTTAATTTTTGGTGTGGTAATGTCATGTGATTATTTATCTTGATACGCTGATATTATTATTATTATCACATCTTGGGTAATCAGAAGAGAAAGGGGGGGATGAGAGCCTGTTACAATTCCTTCCTCAGTGCACCGGAGGGGCTATGGGGCTGAATGTTGGAAGCCAGTAGAGAGGAGTAGTTCTTATACAACAGGTGTAGTAAAGATATTAGAAGGCAAATAGCACTCGCAAAACAGGCGTTCAGTAACAAGAAAAATCTTTTGATTAATGTAAATTTGGATATTGAAATTAAAATGAAATTTGTCATGTCCTTTGTGTGGAGTGTGCTTCTGTATGGATGTGAATCTTGGACGATCAGAGGTCAGGATTGGAAGCGACTTGATGTGTTGGAGATGTGGGTCTGGCGGAGAATATTACGGGTTAAATGGATTGAAAAGAGGACTAACATCAGCATCCTGTTCTTCCTCGCCTTTTCCCGTTACGTGGGGTCGGCTTTCTTAATCCTGAGGTGCCAGTCGTTTCATTGTAAGGCATCATCAGCAGATAGTCCCAATATTCTCATGTCTCTCTGGACATTCGTCATCCATGTTGTTTGAGGTCTGCCGCTCCCTGTCTTTTGTGTGGCCATGGAAAGGCACTTCTTTACATGTTTTTCTGATCTTCGCATAACATGTCCATACCACCTTAGCCTGGACTCTAAACGTTTCTCGGTTATAGGCACTACTTTGAAACTGTCAGGCACATGTTCATTGCGGATTTTATCTTCGAGGGTAACTCCATCTGCCCAACATAACATACGCATTTCAGTAGTATGTAGCTTTTGCTCATGTGCCATTTTGTCTTACAGCAGTTTAATAAACTTAACCCTTGGTTCTTATGGGTATTTTCGGATCACATAAAACTCCTGTTCAGCATGCTACCAACTACGCCACCGAAATCGCCAGATGCAAGAATACCAAAACACATGTTGGAGGATACAGGGGAAGGAAAAAGAGCAAGATGAAGACCCCGAGCATGGTGGATTGGAATAGAAGAGTGGAGGAATACTCAGCCTCTAATTGGATGAGGAAAGTATGATGGCCCCTGCAATGAAAGAGGACCTCCGCACCACCTCGGTCTGTTTTGAGATTATGATGGAAAAAGGTTCCTGGCCACATGTGGCATGAAATGACATATTAAACGTGCATGCAACTGCCGCCTATGGGTAGATATTTGCAATTAGAATCCGACGTGCGTAGAAGAAGGGCTCTGGTATATCAAGATGGTGATCTCTCCGTCAGCTAGCAAATGTGATAATATTGGTCGCAAACGTAACAGTAACATTAGAGATTGGAAGGATATGAAGAGAAAGATGTTGAAATATGCTAGGGCAGCGTATGAAAATCTTCGGGGACATCAAATACCAGCAAAAACAAAAACAAAAGGGACAAGAGGATAAAGGGCCTCCCTGATGTCACCTACGAGAATGCCTGTATGCCGCAGCTTGCTATTCATAGGTGTCAATTTGGTTTATTTATCGTATGATGTTAACACAATAAAGAAAACAATACAGTGTCACAAACATCCGAACAAGACATATAACTATTAAAGTTGAAAATGTCATAAATCTACATCCAGTCTATTTAACCAATTCTTCAGCCTTGGGTTTGGTGTATTCAAACCTATTTTGTTGAACAGTCATCATACAAGGCTTGTTGACACCCAACTTAATACCACAATGCGCACCATATCTTGCGCAATCACATCTACTCCAGTTCATTGGATTCCAGTGCTAACCAGTATAATGCCACCTGATCTACGCCGATCTAAGACCCTTATGAGGGAATCCAAAAGATCTCCAGGAATCCTAGTCTACCCATGCACAATAACCTGCCACTTTTGAATCTTATAAGACTAAAATCACGCCATCCAACTCTGCGTTATGCTGTTGACATGGATGCTAAGGATTTTAAATCTCTTGATGAATGGAAATGTCGTTGGGAAGCAGCAACAGATATGTGCCTGCATACCTTCTTCTCAGGTCCCAGATTTCCAAGTGGATTCCACCTACCACGCAAGACCTGGACTGCCCTGAACAGAATCAGAACAGGACATGGTCGGTGCAGAGACGCTCTTCACAAGTGGTAAAAGCTACCTAATCCAGACAGCGACTGCGGAGCTCCACACCAGACAATTCATCAAATTGTCAGTGAATGCAAGATTCGAGCTTATCACGGTGATGAAGCGGACTTCCTGTTGGTAACTCCAGATGCTGTACGCTGGATTGAAAATCTGGATATTCAGTTGTGAAGCCCAAATTACTTTGTTTCTCTTCTGAAAATATGTATATATATTTTTTACTGATAATGTCTGAATAAGCCATACGCTAAATCTCTACTTAGTATAAAACGAAGTCCCCGATTCTTGGATGTCACGGGTAATCTCGAGAACCACTGCATGGATTTTGATGCGGTTTTCACCATTCTGTAAAGGATACCTTGAGGAAGGTTTCTGTAGAAAATAATTTATTTATGATCAAAAGAAGCCAAACATTAATGATTTCAAAGAAAAAGTAAAAAAAAATCCTGGCGTCCGTGCGCTTTTTAAGCTTACGCTGGGCAAACCGTTAAAAATATCAATATACAATGAGTGTAAGAATTGTTCAGCATGAAAAGTTCTACAAAAACGTATGTGAGAGTCCATCTCTATATTCAATATATGGTCCACTATAAGTGTTTTAGATTGGACGGAAGGGGGATTTGTGTTTCATGCACCTCGCCATTCTTAAATTAAGTCTGACAAGAATTTGTTGCACATGCATCTCTATGATAATATAGTTAATAGTCCAGTCAGTGATTTTAAAACCCATCATGCCGAGATGTAAAACGGATATATATTGTAGTTCATTGACAGCGTAAAGAAGCGCTTACCACGTAATGCATTCACAACTGTTCCCGGGCGAAGCCGGGCCGGGTTGCTAGTTATTAATAAATAACTGCTTCTGGAGTAGCACAATTCAAATCCTCCAGACCCCCTGGGAACACTCAGCAGGGACAGTCAAACACTGTGTTCCAATGCCTACGGATTGACATCACAGTCACATTATGGCGAATCTTTCCAACCCCAAGTATGTAGTACAGAAGCACTTCTTCCCACACCACATCTAATACGATTGAGTCTACTCCAGGCTAGTCCCAGCAAGTTGAAACCAGCGGGTTTCGTAGTTGTACGATGCCTCAAGGAAGAGCTCTTGTCCACTCAGTCTGCCAGCTAGTATTGTCTTTGAAATTGCCGTTTCTTAGTTCTAAGGCTGTTTTCCATGCAGGTTTGTGGGATTTTAGTCTGGAAGGGCCCAACTGTTGAATGTCATCATGGATTGGAAGTGTCCGATTCTTCTGTATTCCCGACCAAAGATGAACTAGATTTTTCTGTCTTCTGTCAATTTGGTAATGACTAATAACTTATTTGAATATAACCATATTGGATTGCTAATGTAATGAGTAAGTTGTTTTATTTAGCGACTTGGGACAGAGTTATCATCAGCCCCGTAAACTTGTGTATAATTGGGGATAGAATTGGGAAGAAGGTGACCTAGCAGGTTAGGTACCATCCCGACAGCTACTTGGAGCAGAAATGGATAACCATGGAAACCCATTTTTAGGATGGACAGGGTAGGTACCGGGAATCTTGTCCTCGATTATCTTTACAAGCTCCAGTGTACTCCATTCCAACACTCCCACCAGGATTTAAATCGTCCTTGGCTTACATGGGGATCGACCCCGAGCTGTCTGGATGGGGAGCTACCACGCTTACCCCGAGATCACTCACAAATTCTGTAGAGATAAAGTGGCGCGTACTGCCCAATTGTTTGTGGATGATATTACCAATGAATATTTTATTATGTTTATGGTTTTAAACAACACACACATCAAATAAATCTCCTTTCTTACTTCTGTCAGTCGATGCCAAAATACACTACACAATATATAAGCAGATTAGCTCGGGGTCGATCCCCGTGTAAGCCAAGGACGATTTAAATCCTGGTGGGAGTGTTGGAATGGAGCACCACACTACAACAACCTGTCAGTCAGACTGATTTTATGTCAGCAAAAAGGATCTTGAAAAATACTATCAAAAACAGGTATGAAGAAATGGCAAAGAAAACAGCAGAAACCAAATTATGGAAGGACATTGATGCTAAATGGGATCAATATAAATTAACACCAAGAAGAGAAGCTGTAGCCTTCTTCAGACTTAACACTGGCCATGGCCGCCAGCTCATCCGAAATGAATCTGAATCTTGAGTTCTGTTGAATGCACTCTTTGTCACGAACCTGGAAGTAAAATGGATAAGGTGCACCTGCTACATTGCAACAAACTTGATGTGACTGCTAGAACTTCAGGAAACCTCACACAACTCGATTGGAACGCAAGAAAGCTGATGGATTGGAATCCGGGCTAGCCATAGGAAACAACAACAACATATAAAAGCAACAAAAGGTGATTAGGTTTACGGCTTGCATTGATATGACATCGCACATCATAGAAGTTATCCGTATTGACGTATAAATACCTATGAATATGTAATATTGTTTTCACTTTACAACCTAAGAGCCCCTTCCGTTCCACCAGGCTCAAAGATATTCTCCACATTCCACACACACTAAACATTCCATAATCCGAAGCTCCTTCCAACACCACATATCATCCCTGTACAATAGCATAACGAGCTGGACATATCCACAAACAAGAGGACGATCCTGAAGCAGATGAACGAGAACTTAAACTGTATTTAGAACTGTCATCTTGGCCATTGACGACACGGCTACGAACAACGACATTCTACTGGCTCTTGATCTGGACTTGTTTTGTTTGGGGATTTGTTAAATATTATTTTATATTTTACTATTGTTATTTGGTTGTTATTTGTACAACGTGAGATTTTCGAAGTGAAATGCCATGTCCTGTGGTTCGGATTCCACGTAAAAAGGAGGTCCCGTGGCTCATGATCTCAAGATTAACGGTCACGTTAATCTACAAGCTTCCTTCTGTACAAGCGTGAAGGGCTCGCACAGTCACACAGCATAATTAATTAATATTAATATCGTATGGCCGGGTGCAAGCTTTAAGCTTTGTTATTTGAAACCCAAAGGGTAGCTTGCGTGTCGAATTTCATTGTTCCTTGAAGCACTATGAAAGTCAAGGAGGTTAGATATCTAAGTTCCTTGAACACTATAGCGCTTTCTAGTAGAGAAATGAGGAACTTCGTGTTGGCGGAAACTACCGAGATTAATTTTGCCATTATGAACACGACCTACTGAATTCAAATGGGTTCTTTGACATGCCAACATCGTATGACATGGTGTCGTAATTTTTGCCACCTTTCAAAAATCACTTACCACGGCCAGGAGCAAACCTGCAAGCTTGGGGTTAGTAGACCGACACGTTGACACTCACCCACCGTGGCAAGCTCTCGCATAGCTGAAGTTTGTGCTTTGATTAATTAATAAATTTAAAAAAATACCACCTCAGTCAATACTACAGAATATTGAAACTGAATAACATACAAGGTGCAACAGTAGTCGGTTAACTTGTAACCATCTCAGCTAAAATAATATTGTAATAACATTAAACTGAGAGAATCATATAATCCAAAACATTAACAATCTCTAAATAAAAATTAGGCACTAAAATAAAAATATTCACTATAAAAATCTATAATCCGTTGAATAACCTTCCAAATATAAAATGAACCTAAAGAGGATTGAAAATATCAAAGCCAGGTACCTCAAATGTATTTGTGGGATTTACTTCCTCCATTTTTGGTCCGTGTTGACTTTGATAATTATTTTATTACAAAAATGTTCGTCCGTCAATCAACACTTTAAAAACATATAATCAATAGTGGTACATGTTTCGGGCTACTGGATGAGACCCTTCATCAGCCACACTATAAAGAATGTATAGAACATCTCAAACATATTAAAGACAATTTAAAAGCCCTAAAAAACATATATATAAAACTTATTAAAAAACATGCAGAAAACACAGAATAACAAGCATGCACTTGTCGTTGGAGCACTATCAAAGGCCCTCCGGCCCATAAGTTCATGAGGTTGTGTGGGCAAAGTTCACTTGGAATGTTCATGAGGCGTGGTGGCCTGTCTCAGTTCGTTGTGCTGAGTTAGATGAGGCTTGAGAAACATTCATATAGAGGTGGCACGACATCTGGTGTGTCACGTAATAGAAATAGTAGGTCAAAGTGGACGAAAAATGGATGTGAGGCGAATCGCAGGAACTGAGGCCGAGTAAGTGGCTCCTCAAGCCGGAAAATGAGGGTCCATGACCAAACAAGTAGTAAGTAATCTTAAGAAAAACAGAAAGAAAGGCCAAAATATTACATTAAAATGGAGAAATGCTCAAGGACAGGGAACAGAGCCCGATAACGTGAAAAAGTAGCGATAACATACCTGAGGCAAGGTCACCGCCAAACGTGGTCTGTATCCTTTCTAAAAGTAACCTCAAACGTATTCTCCAGTTATCAAAATATACAGAGAACAGACTGGCGTTCCACGGGTTCCAAGGAAGGATATGTGAATGAAAGACCTCCATCGTTGCCTGTCTTTTGCACGACTCCTCTCCTTTTTTAAGTACATCTTCAGGTTTTCTTCCCCTTTTCTCTATGCACTCCCAGACTGTATCCGTCTATCTTTATTCTTTCTAGAGGATATAAAAACCACCTTCGACCTTCCCAACACTGAAGCATCTGCTGCAGTCCTGGAAGAAAGACAAAGAAAGGCCCAGCAAATCCCTGAAGGATTCTACGAGACAGAGGCAATGAGTAACAATGAATGGAAAGGACCGGACTACAACCTATGCCACACCTTCACCCGATTCGCCGTCCACGGGATCCATGGAAGGATATGTGAAATAACCAGGTTCCATGTACCGGATGAAGAATGTATCTGTCGTCTATGTGGCATGCGTTGTTCCAGATATCACCACATAAACTGTACCGCAAGAACAGCTTCAATTGCCACATTTGCTAAAGACTGGTAAAAAAAGAAAGGAATTGAAATGTAAACCCCTATATATGTGCATGTTATGTTTAATAAATTATTAATGTATAAATTATCATCATCTTGTACACTTTCCAGCCCCAGGCTGGGTCTGTTTGGAACATGAGCCTCGCCACTTAGTCCTTTCTTCCCACCACCTCTCCGCTGTCACTCTGGTCCAGTCCTCGCCTCTCTCCTCGACATATTCCTCCACTCCTTTCAGCCATCTATCTCTTGGTCTTCCCCTTGGTCGTTTCTTTTGCATCTGCATCTTATGTATCCTCTTGGGAATCTTCTTCTCTTCTATTCTCTTTAAGTGTCCATACCACCTCAGTCTTGATGTCTCAATCCTACCTTGCAAGGGCTCCTCTTTCACTATTTCCCTGACCTTTTCATTCCTCACCCTGTCTCTTCTTGTTACTCCGATCCTACTTCGCAGGAACTTCATTTCACTTGCCTGTATTCTGCTTATGTCTCTTTTCTTCATTATCCACGTTTCTGATGCATATCAGTATTGGGATATAGTAGCTTTTGTATAACACTTCCTTGCTTTTTTGTGGGACATCTTGGTTCCACACTAAGCTCCTAATGCTTCTCTGAAATGCTTCTGCCTGTCTGCCACGTACCGTAATCTCTTTGTCATTTCTCCCATTTTCCTTCACTCTACTTCCCAAGTACTTGAGACTTTCCACCTTCTTCAGCTGTCCACCTCCAAGTGTTATCCCACTCATTGATCTGTCCCTTTTCCTGGTCATTAGCAGGATCTCACATTTACTGATGTTGAACTTCCATGTATAAATATAAAATGAAATCTGCTTAAAAGAATGTCAGAATCAAAAACGATAAAAAATATCTATCATCATCATTTCCTGTTTGCAGCTTCCCGTGTCGGGTTGCGAATTAAAGACCTCTATCGTTGCCTGTCTCTCCACCACTCCTCTCCTTTTTTAAGTACTTCTTCAGGTTTTCTTCCCCTCTTCTCTATGCACTCCCAGCCTGTATCCATCCATCTCTTTCGGGATCTTCCTCGTGGTCTCTTCCCTGTCATCATTTCGGAAAAAGCTTTCTTTGGTACTCTCTCCTCTTACACCCTCATCTTGTGACCACACCACTTTAACTTTGTTATTTCTATCCTGTCCTGCAGCTTCAAGATTTCTGTCCTTTATCTTATCTCTTCATTTCTAACTCTGGTCTTGCCCTCCAGTAAAGTGACAGTAAACTCTAACTGACTCTACGGTTGGAGTAAAGTCCCGGTAAACATTCGATCCTTCTTACCATTTTCCGGTTAATGTTTACAGTAGGTTAGCAGATCTGCGCATAATTTTCAACAGTTGGTACATATTTCTGGTTCAATTTGCAGATTTCTTGATACCTCTCAATAGTTGGCATGAGTGGATCTGCATCAGGGAGTAAATAATAAATGTACATTTTATATTCCTTGATCTTGATCTGTTTGTAACGTAATGATTACAAAGAGAAATATTAGATATGGAAGGACAATTATCTCCAAATGAGACAAATAAAGGCCTCAGGAGTAGAAGCTTCGTCAAACGGAATCGTCTAAAAAAGTCTTGGTCATCTAACTCCTCGCAATAATCACTTCGATTCTTATATACTTTTCATCTCCTTCTTTGAACAGCATCAGCATTTATGAAACCCATGAAATTACGGATAGTTCTAGGCATATTGACGATGTATGTAATCAGCTGGCATTGCGATTATACAGTAATAGAAAATCTGGCAGTAAAGCAGTTTACGGGAGGAGAATCCTCCGGTAAAGTTCACTGCCGGTTAAGGCTTATTTTACTGTCAGTTTGTCGCTAACCGGGTGTTGTAAGAATCAAGTTCCACTAAACTTGCCATAAAAGTTCCAGTAAAGATTTAACCGGTGATTGTAAGAATGGGCCTTAGAAATTTCATCTCCGCTGCCTGTATTCTACCCTCCTTCTCTTTGTAGTAGTCCATGTTTCAGCTGCATATGTTAGTATGACTAGATCTTGCCCATAACAGATACACAATCTTAAGACAGTTCTCACCTACAAGAATCGAGGTGGGCATCCCTGGGTGATAGTCCTAGTAGATTTTCAGAAAGCTTATGACTCTGCGGACAGAGATACCCTTTTCTCCATACTACGGGAATTTGGTCTGGATGGGAAGACCCTACGATTAGTCTAAGCCACTCTGAGAAACACTACGTCCAAGGTCAGGTTCAGAGGTGAACTATCCGAAAGCTTTCCAATCAGAACAGGAGTTAGACAGGGTGATGGTCTTTCCTGTATTGTCTTCAACTGTGTACTGGAAAAGATCATTAGGGAATGGAGAACGATGCTACCACGGGGGGCTGGACTGAAGCTTGGTTACAAGAGAGACAACCTCTTCGTCCCTTGCCTAGGGGCTGATGACCTCATTCTACTGGCAAATAACAAAGAGGAGGCTACCTACAACCTACAGAGTCTTTATAGTGTAGCGGTTAGGACTGGTTTGAAGATCAACATCCAGAAGACTGAATTTATGACCAATATCAAAGAGACCCCTTCTAATATTCCTCTCACAGACACTACCAAACGAAAGGTACCTGCAGTTAAGTACTTGGGAAAATGGATTTCTGCGAATCAGAGCGAGAACTTAGCCATAGATGCCAGATGTACCAAGTTTGAAAGGGCTTATCATTCCTGTCGTAGTATCTATTCATCTAAGTGCCTCTCCAAGAACCTCAAACTCAGACACTATAACTCGGTCGTCAAACCATCTGTTCTGTATTCTTCTGAGTGCCTTGTAATGACCATAAAAGGTCCACTCAGAAAACTGGAGTTAAAAGAGAGGAAGATCCTGAGGAGGATTTTAGGTCCAATTAGAGAGGAAGGAGGCATTTACAGAATCCGTCATAATGATGAATTGTATGAACACCAGGAGGACATCATCACATCTATAAGGAAAAGACACCAGATCTTTTACGGACACGTTGGCACGTCTGGATTCTGAAAGACTCACCAACAGGATATCCATAGTAACAGGAAGAGGCAAGGCTTCTAAGAACAAAGGGATTGTGTCAGTTAAGTCAGATATGGAACAACTAGACAATTGACAAATCATTTTCTAAATGTAACATTGTCCTAACCTCATACACCATATGCTTTGAACTAACCTCTCTTTACCAAGAGATCACTTTCCATCACGCCGTGCTACTTGAATTCTCTTATTAAAACTGCCTGGTCAAAAAATAAAGAAATGTTTAATTACATTACTAAACGTACATGTTTCGGTATTTCATTGATATCTTCCTCAGCGTGATTGATATTAAATCTTAAACCTAGTTAACAAAGCCAAACAGAAATGGATATCCTTACAAAAATTGTTTTAAATCAAAAATGGAAAAGCTTGCAAATAATTAAATGCCATGTATTAAACAAGTAGTTCCGTGAAGAACTATACAGCCTATTTTCATATATGCTACTTATATTAACTGCCACTATCAACATACAACATTTCAGTTTGATTGCTGTAATAGATTCTTAGATATTGAGTACCGTCTAAATATTTCGGATGGTCGCCATGTTGGATTTTATATATGTAGGACCTAGAGTTATGTACTGTTACATGAAGATTATTGTGTACGTGTAGCATTCAAACTTCAATCGCATGATTAGGACACAAGAAGTAATAAGGAGATTTTAAAATTTAGCACAGCTGCCATCTTGTGGTTATGGAAACAATTGAAATAAATTAGATGCCAGTGGATTAACATTCGTAAAAGGATTTACTGTACCAAGTTTCACTGCACTCGGATGGTTAAATTGCGAGAAACGTCCATGTGAATATTTATACTTCGCGTCGCCGCCATGTTGGATTTGTGATCACCAGGTTATTTAAAGTCCTATAGGTGAACTTAAGTTCATAGCCCCTATGAACATTTAAAAAAAACCAGTTTGATAGCTATAATAAATTCGTAGATATTCAGAGACGTCTGAATATTTTGGATGGTCACCATGTTGGATTGTTAAATGTATAAGCCATAGAGTCATGTACCATTGAAGGAAAATTATTGCGTAGGTTCATTATTCAAACTTTTACTTCGATCGCTTGATTACGACACAAGAAATAAAAACATAATTATAAAATTCGCACAGCCGCCATCTTGAGGTTATGTAAACAATTGAACTAAATTAGATACCAGTGCATTGCAATGTGTATAAACATTTCCTGTACCAGATTTCATTGCGTTTGGAACATTAAATCGCGAGAAAGGTCTATTTAAAATTTTCAAATTCGCTTGGCCGCCATGTTCGTTTTGTAGTTAACCGCTTTTTGAAAGTCTTATAGGTGAACGTCCAGTAGTGCCCTTTATCTCCGTATAAAATTTCAGGGTGGTACAGCTAAAAGTTTCAGAGATATAGAATGCCGGTGAAATATTTCGCTCATCCGCCATCTTGTGGTTATATAAACAATTGAACCAAGTTAGATGTCGGTGCATTACAATGTGTATAAACATATCCTACTGTACCAAGTTTTATTGCGTTTGGTTGGTTAAATCGCGAGAAACGTCTATTTAAAAGTCGCAAATTCGCGTGGCCGCCATGTTGGTTTTGTAGTGACCAGTTTTTCAAAAGTCACATAGGTGAACCTCGAGTAGTTCCCTTTATCACCGTACTAAATTCCAGGGTGATATCGGTAATAGTTTCGGAGATATTGAATGCTGGTGAAATATTTCGCACAGCCGCCATGTTGGATTGGTGAGACGTAACAAAATTTGAAGGGCACGATCGAGGTCACCCGGAATAGTACTATGAACTTACCGAGTTTCATAGAAATCGCTCCAGCCGTTCAAAAGTTATTAGGGGGACACACACACACACCTCACACACACACACACACACGGACAAAAGGTGATCTCATAAGCCTATTTTTTCAAAATTGAAAATAGGCTAAAAATGATAGTAAAAAGATGCTATTAAAATATGAGATCTACCTTATAAACTGCTTGTTTGTTGTTACAATCTGCCAACGTTATTTTATAGCTTGTAATAAATGATCTGCACATTGTGTTGCCCAGTACACAAAATATAGCAGAGAGAGCCAACAAATAAGAACCAACTGAGTCATTGAAGTGTAGGAGAAGGCAGTGCCGTAAACTATTACGTTCCTCATAACAGTATTCCACCTGAAGACGACACTGGGTAATATGCTTGATTGCTGTGTTTGGTAAATAACCTGCACATTGTATTGCCCTATACACACCAACTGAGTCATCGAAGTTTAGGAGAAGGTAATATCGTAAACTATTACGTTCCTCGTAACAGTATTCCACCTAAAGTCGACACTGGGTAATATACTTGATTGCTGTGTTTGGTAAATAGCCTGCACATTGCGTCACCCATTAAGCAACTATAACAACAGAGTGGGCCATTAAGTTGGGAATCGACTGAAGTTTTAGGTTGGAGGACTGGATTACAAAATTTTTGTTCTGTTTTGAAGCGACAATTTGACCTACATCCTTTGCGCTTCTTCATTCTTCTGACAGCGACATCTTCTGTCACTACAGTTTTTCGATCAAAATTATTGGAGTATTGACGTAGGCAGTTTATAAGGTAGATCTCATATTTTAATAGCATCTTTTTACTATCATTTTTTAATACATGGCATTTAATTATTTGCAAGCTTTTCCATTTTTGATTTAAAACAATGTTTGTAAGGATAACCATTTCATTTTGGCTTTGTTAACTAGGTTTAAGATTTAATATCAATCACGCTGAGGAAGGTATCAATGAAATACCAAAACATGTACGTTTAGTAATGTAATTAAACGTTTCTTTAGTGTTTGACTAGGCGGTTATAATAAGAGAATACTATCAGTCAATGGTCAATGTTTACGCATTTTGTGCTACTTGAAGCCGCTTTGATTTGAAAAGGCTTAAAAATGGATCTTTAAGCATACAGGCTCTTCATTAATTATAGACCTACACGGATTGGTGAAGTATTGGTATTCCGAATCTACCATTTCAAGCTTCAATACGGAACTACTATTTGTCATAGGCACCTGCAAGCTGATCACCGTCACCATCTATTTCATTTCATTTTATTCTGATCTTATAACCTAAATTATATGGTGCACCATATTAGGTTTAATAACGTATCTTATTACTGTGCTACGTTTTATTTTATTTTTTCAATATGTTTTATAGCTGATGAAGGGGATAAAATGTAATTAATCCTCGAAACATGTACTAGAAACACGTTAAATAATTAATTTTCTTTATAGTATTGATTCAGGCAGGTGTACAATTCTTTATTTATTTATTTACATATGTTACACCCTCATTGGAGCACTTAACCAAAACAAGTATATACATGTCTCAAAAACAATATTAAAGATTCAGCTTCTTATATTTCTTCTTTTCCCAAAACATTTTCATTCTAGTCAACCTTGCCGCTCTCTCTGCATCGCTTATGGTGTAATTTTTGCGGGTAAAGGTTTTTAAGGGAAGTCGGATGTTCTTGTTTTTCAAGATATTCTTCTCATCTTTGTTAGCAATTTGGGACATTGTCAAGCCGAGTTCATCCAGATCATTTTGAGTTTCCATAAATCAAGAGTTCTTTGTTTTACCTTTGAAAAAATAATTAAATAATACTTTTAATTGTCTGGTATCCGGCAGGCGTGAGAGATGACAAAAAAAAAGCAATTCGCCCTTTTCGTATAGTATCGACTATAGACTCAGTTTCTTTATTCTTTATTCTTTATAAACCACTTCATTTGGTAATAGACGCCATTGACCATCCACCTGATGTTTTTTATTAATTATAGTTCTGAGAATTCTTCTATCAGTCTTCTGTAATGTGTCAGTAACTCATCGAGTGTTTAACTTGAAAAGTGTTTCACAAGCATATATTGCTTCCGGTTTAATAACTGATTCGTAATGTCGTAATTTGGTATTTATGGAGAGTGTTTTTTTGTTGTTTTGTTGTTGTAACTAGACCAAGTAATATATTGCGCTTGTCTTAACTTTGTTGATCTATTTTCGATTGACGCTTTCTCATTCAAATTCCATGTTATAATCTCCCCTAAATATTGAAATTTATGTACAAGTTTAATTTCTTTATTGTTAAACAATGTAATAGCTTGTGTTTCCACATCAAAGGATGCCATTATTTCAGTCTTTTCAAATGAAATTTGAAGTCCTACTTTTGCTGCAATAGACCCAAGTTCTTCAATTTGGTGTTTAGCCTCTTCTATACTGGTTGCAAGCAGTGCAAGGTCATCCGCAAAAGCCAAGCAATTCAGTTTTATATTAGTACCAATCTTTACATTTGGAGGAAAAGTTTTGTTCCACTCACGCATGATCTTCTCAAGAACACAATTAAATAATAACGGTGATAGACCATCTCCCTGTCGAAGTCCAGTCCGGATATCAAATGGTTCAGACAAGGCTCCTCGAAATTTAACCTTTGATTTAGTATCTTTCAAAGTAACTCCGATGAGGTTGATAAGCTTTTGATGTAGCCCAAATTCCCTAAGGATGTTAAGTAATGACCCTCGATGGATACTGTCATAAGCTTTCTTAAAATCCACAAAAGTAATGACCAAATCCTTTTGTCTCATTCTATGATATTTCATTATCCATTTCAGACTGATGATCTGATCCGGACAGCTGCAACCTAGTCGGAAACCTCCTTGATATTCTCCTAGATCTTGATCGAGTTGTTGTTGAATTCATGTCAAGATAATTCTAGATAGAATCTTGTATGTTACATCAAGCAAAGAAATCCCACGGTAGTTGTTCGGGTCTGATCTATCACCCTTTTTATGAATTGGATGGATTACAGCCATTCTCCATTCCTCTGGTATTCTTATTAAGAACTATTCTAGCATATCAATACGGAACCACCATGAGTCATTTAAATAATGTAATTAGATATCCCACTGGAACAAACTCGTGACCGTCTGTTGTTCCATCAGGTCATCCGACAGGGCTTGTTCCCAATGTCCCTTACAAGTAAGAAGACTTCTGGAGCTAAGTGGACAGAAGAAAGAAGACTGACTCGTAGTCAGAAAATGAGGGACTATTGGAAGGAGAAGAAGAAGAAGAAAGCAACAACTTTACCGAAGAGAAGATACAAGTCCCGTGGTCCTAAGTGGCTGTGTCCCAATAGTACAATTTCAGCCGTAGTGAACTAGATAGTCGACTACTTTACCGGATGTGACGTCAGAAGTCGTGTTCCAATACTGCTTAGCACATAGCAATCAAGTCTGTAATAGCCAGTGAACGAAAGTGCTTGCTAGATTGGCCGACTACGTCAAGGAAGTTATAGAAATTGTAGCTTATCGGTATTGTAGGTTATGAAAATTGTAGGTTGTCTTTGACTTAAGGCAAACACAAACCATAATTGGGGCTCGGCTAAAAAGTGATCATCTTAGCGCATCCATGATCGTATCGTTCAGGTATTGTTTATTTAAAACAACTGATGAAAGCGCAAAGAGCTTACAAGGAGTAGCAGATCACCGCCATCTTGAGTGTTGGTTTGGCACCAGCATGTAAATCCAGTGCGTTTCAGAACACAAGTCTATGAAGGAGGCTGTGATCAAGCACACATGTACCAAATCTCTGTAGTGCATAGCACATAGCACATAGTAGCTAGCAGCTAGTCAATAGCAGACAACTTGAGTATTGGGACACAGCCTAAGTAGGCCAAAACGATAAAGAAAGAAGTATAGGCTTGGGACATCTCGGTTCCAAAGAATACCCCTTACACTCTGATAAAAACTGCTAGCATTTCGTATTCTGCTTCCAATTTCCACCTTTATCCTTCCATCCTCTGCAATCACACTTCCAACATACAGGGTTTTTCATATGAAGTAAGAACGGCAAGCGTCAGATTTGCTATGCGCTGCTGCGGTGACCTTGGCCAAGCTTGTGGCGCACTGTAGTAATGAAAGTGCGCGCATAGTACATTCAGTCGCCAGTCTGAACCTCAGCTGCTAACATGCTGAGACAATTATCATTGCAACATCGTATTTTTTTTGTACATAAAACTTATTTTAACAAAACTCAGCAATTTTTCTAGGTTTATGCCATGTCTTGTGTGGTGGTTTTGCCTAGGAACACCAAGTTGTCTCATCAGCGGGCTCTTGGTGTCCGTGCCTAGAAATATTGCCGAGTTTTAACTCACTGGCCATGAAAAACAATATACCATCCTTATTTTAACAAATTTTAACAAATCTTCACACATTGGAGGAACTGAAAGTAATCATTATGCATGCAATCAGAAACATTACAGTGGCAGAACTCGCTCGCGTCAGCCAGAATGTGGTTACCAGATACAATGCCTGTATAACCCAGGAAGGACGACACTTCCAGCATCGTTTATAAGGTAAAATTTCATATAGGATTGTACACACGCTTAACCCTCTTAGTGCCACACGACGATCAGATCAGCTCGCGCCAAAAGTGCCAAAGCCGATTCAATTGGCGTGCAGTTTATCTTATATTTGTAGATTTCTGTAGGCATATGTCCGCGATTATTTCATACTGTTGGAAAGGTGAGGTTTCAAGCTTGCCTGTGCGGTGTCTACTTTTTTCCTTCGAAGTCCGTTACACGATAGGTTTGAGTTTGTATTCACGCCCTCCCTTAGCGCTCCCCTAATCTCCTTGGTTCCCGCCAAAATTGTGGTACAGTCGTTTTCTTCTTGTTGAAGTTTTCTGCTTACAGATGTATCCAAGAACTTTATACAGCTGGAAACATAGTGTTTCTTCGAATATGATTCTTAGGTGTCCTTAATTTAGACTCAAAATTGATTTTTACACTAAAAAATTGAAAAATTGAACAATTATCAGAATAACCTCAATTAAAAAGGTTTAGATGCCGTATTTACTTTTATTATGAAAGAATGAGGTATTGGTTATAATGCAAATCAAGAATAATGATTCTATCGTTGAAAATGTGTTATTTATGATTTCTTTTCGAATAGTCTGCATGACCATTGAAAATGGCTTGGCATTCTTGGCAAGTATTTCAGGAAATGGCTTGGCACTAAGAGGGTTAAAGCAGGGGGCCATGGTGCGCCACAAGCTCGGCCAAGGCCACCGCAGCAACGAATAACAAAACTGCCGCTTGTCATTCTTACTTTATATGAAAGACCCTGTATTTGAAACTCTGAACCACTTCTAGACTTTCCCCATTTATAGTAGTTTTATTGTTCCTCTTCCTTTGTTCCTCTTGACATTACCATTGTCTTGCTCTTCTCTGTGCTTACTTTCATCTCAAATTTCTCCATCTCTTGATTCCAAACCTCTACTCTATACTATTTGAAAAATGGTTTTATTCGTATGTCTCAAAGAGGCGCTCGCGGAGAATAGTTCCGCATCGATTACCAGTCTAACAATAATACTCCTTGCAGTGGTTGTTTCTGTGATAAAAAATAAAATAATCATAATAATTGGTTCCAAAAATCTTCAACAACAGTAAGACAAGCGGCGCTTCCTCTCCCAGGTTACAAAACACCAAAACTGGCGTTGAAGTCCTTCTTCGTTGCATGGGTTAATTTATTGATTTTATCATCAGCCTACGATAGCCTGCCATGTTGAGACTATAAACTGATGAAGATGATTACAAAGCTTATTGACAACATGATTGGTAACAGAGGTTTCCAGGTCATCATGGGAAACAAAATCAGTGGGCAAAAATTCTTCCAAAACTGCTCTTTAGCCTGTACATTGCCAGAAACAATTTGTAAGAAATTTGGTTACGCTGATAATTGGGCCATAGCAATAAGGCACACCCGTTTTGAAACTATGGAAGAAATCTCGACACCTGACTTGTCTGTACTGGCAGAATATTTCCG
Source organism: Meconema thalassinum (assembly GCA_946902985.2). Taxonomy (NCBI): domain Eukaryota; kingdom Metazoa; phylum Arthropoda; class Insecta; order Orthoptera; family Tettigoniidae; genus Meconema; species Meconema thalassinum. The sequence continues at coordinate 154,911,879 of OX336397.1, forward strand.
AAAATGGAGGTTTAGACCTAATGCTGCTAAGACAGAAGTGACTTGTATCCATTTTAACAACATATGAGGGCCAATCCAAAATAAGGTTCCCAAAGACCTCTAGCCGCACGAGAAGGTGCGAGGCGAAATCATGCAACAGCGCTGTGTGCGGCTGTTCCCCCACTCGCGATTCCACCCGGTTGCGTTTTACTGCGCCACACAGTCTTGGCTAAGCACCCATCTGAGATGGAGGCTGCCATTGCTGATCCCGCCAGGTGCGAAATTCATTCCGTAATTCGCTTTTTGAATACCAGAGGGACTCCACCTGTGGATATTCATCATCAGTTGACAGAGGTGAGTGGCGACTACTGTATGTCTGTTCACCACGTCCGAAAGTGGTGCAGGGAGTTTAGTGCCAGTCGAAAGGACGTCTAAGGTTAAGAACGGAGTGGAAGACCATCAGTTTCGGAGGGGTTTCTTGAGACGGTCCGAGGCAAAGTGCTTCAAAACAGGAGGATCACCATCCGTGACCTTGTTGCTGAGATTCCTGGGAGTTCTTACAGTACAGTGGAAAGAGCCTTGACTGAAACGTTGGAGCTTCGCAAGTGTTGTGCTCGATGGGTAACGCGGCTATTGACACCAGAACACAAGGAGAAACACCTTGACTGTGCTCGCCAGTTTCTTCAAAAGTGTCAAGCAGATAAGGAAGGATTGTTGGACTCCATTGTTACGGGAGACAAAACGTGGGTGTTTCATTTCACTCTTGAAAGGAAAGAACAATCCAAACAGTGGCGTCACTCAGGGTCACCAGTCGCAAAGAAGTTCAAACCAACACTTCTGCTGGCAAAGTGATGGCAAGTGTCTTTTTGGGATCGTAAGGGGATACTGCTGATCAATTTCATGGACAACAATCAACTCTGACAACCACCGGCGACGACAACTGACAGCGGGTGTAACGCTGCTTCATGACAATGCTAGACCTCACGTCTCCCTTCCAATCCAGGAACTTTTGACACACTTCGGGTGGACTATCATGCCCCACCCACCTTACAGTCCGGACCTCACGCCTAGTGATCATCACTTGTTCCCCAAGTTAAAGGAACACTTGGGTGGCAAACGCTTCCAGAGCGACGATAATGTCAAAACAGCGCACAGTGGGTCAAAATCGAAATCTAGGTGGACAAAATTATTTTTACATTTTAATCGTGAATTTAGAGTGAAAGCAACGTATATAATTTGTTTACTTCATAATAAACATCAGTTAAGACCTTTTTAAGTTACCTCTACACACGCAAGAAATTGTCTATGACTGGGAGTTGGATAGAGCATTCAGTTATCTCTTCAGAAAAATATTCTACCCCTAATTTACTTTTAACAGAGTCACAAATTCCACTTTTGACATAATCGTCGAAACCAGTGCTTCAAACAGTTGTAAACTTGTGAGAACTGGTTGCGCGGCATCTTCTAAAACGTAAAATAACTAAGTAATTGCAAAAAGATGCAAAAAATCTTATATCTGGCGTAAACTACAAGACTTTATCTACATTTTAACATTAAGTACAAAGTGACTCAGAGTGACGCGACATACTAAAAACCTAAGGGAAAATATAATTTTAAAAATAATAGTTAAATATTATATAATGCAAATATAGCTAAAATTACGTAACAATTACGCCCATTAATAACTGAAACACATTGCAAAGATCATACATTCAGCTGCCTGTTCCATCTTAAAGCATCACACTAACCACAAAGACAACCAAACCACAGCCGCTTACATTCACCCTCCAATTCAGACTGCTCGAACAGTGGTGACAGATTTACACTAAGATGAGTTTATATCCCAGAATAGTGAGTGGCAATTATATGAGAATGCTGTAGAAGTAATAAATTTTGATTTTTTAATCATGAAAATAAATATTTTTTTCCTCCTAGTTTTTGATTTTGACCCACTGTGCAGCGGTGATACGCTTCCTCAACGGGTTGGCAGCCGAGTTCTACGACATTGGGATACAGAAGTTGGAGTGCCGTTTAGAGAAATGCTTAGAAAAGAATAGTGATTTGGAAAAGTAGAGGACACTGTCTTCTTTCTAATTATGTAAATTTCAATGAGAATAAAAAAGATACAGTCAGTCTGAGAGACGCATGCTACAAATGCTACACATGTTAGAAAGGCTCAGGAGGGCTATTTCAACAGACTCCATTACCCATTAACTTAGGCTTCCCGCGCGGGGAACGGAGAGTGGGCGCTGCACTCTGCTGCATGACGTCACGCACTCGCCGTCGCCGTATCGCATAACGCCAGATTCCAGGAGTAAACTCAGACTCAACAGACTCCATTACCCTTTAACTTAGGCTTCCCGAGCGGGGACTGCATAATGTCACGCACTCACCGTCTCCATATCGCATAACGCCAGACCCCAGGAGTAAAGTCAGACTCTGTGCATATGCACTGAACAACATGATGATGTCATACACGCTGTAACCGTAATGCATAACGGTAGACCAAAGCATAATGATGAAGTCGACTAGATCATTTGAAATGAAAAAATGTTGTCTATATGTAACATTAATGGGAACCTTATTTTTGGATCGACTTTCGTACAATCTAATAGAGATCTTGAAGTCTATATTGATGAGTTGATGACACACAATAACGAGGAGGCAACATATTTGGGTGTCACACTAGATAGAACTCTTGTCTTTTAAATCTCACCTCACGAAAACTGCTGCTAGGCTGAGGACAAGAAATAATCTCATTCAAAAACCTTGTGGAACAACATGGAGATCAGCAGCGGCAACTCTGCACCGGCATGGCTGAACAGCGCTCATGTAAACAAAATTGATGTCCAACTAGATAATACTACGCATCTCTCTCTCATTCTTCTCAACCTGATGGTTGGTGGGTAGCATGACTGTCTTCATCCAACGACCTTCTATCTTGAGCCAACTGCTTGATTAATTGATATGGATGTCGCCCTTTAATGCCATCGAGGAACCTTGCTCTTCTAGCCTTCCCTTCTAATTTCCCTTCAAGGTGCACCATGATGAATGTCGGAGTAAGTGACCAATCCAACTATATCTTCTTTTCGTGATCATTTTCCCTAGACTGGTTGGTTCTTAAGTTTAGGGGCTGCGACAACGCGGTCATGTAGCCCCGTGTATTTTGGGTGTGTGTAGAATCTGTCTGATAACCGGTGTTAATTGTGATGACTGTATTAGTGTGTGCATCTGTTTTAATTCAAGTAAGGACTGCAGACGATCAATTTTCAAGTAGTTCCTACTTTTGCTGCCAAACGCCACCATCAACGACTGCTAGTTCAGACCTTAGCTACCAGACGTCACCGCAGTTGGCTCTTGGCAACGAACGTAGGGACCTAAGAGCGTTGTTTATTTTCTGAACCTATACAATTTAGCTTCACACAGGTGTAATTAGTGGAAGGTTCTTTAACATGCCAAAAATCTATGACATGGGTCCGCCGGCTTTACTTCTCCGAAGGAAGGCATACTGAGGGATTTATAACGCTCTTAAAAAATCCAACGACTTCGGCCGGATTTGAACCCGCGATCTTGGGCATAGAAGGTCGGCATGCTAGCGACTACGCCATCGAAGCCGCCTTTTCCCTAGACTGATTGTTTCTTCAGCTCTCCTGGGGACTTCTTCATTTGTTAGCCTGTCAGTCCAGGGTATTCGCAACATTCGGCACCAGCACCAATGCATTTATTCTTTTCTTACCAGCCTTTAATAGAGTCCAGGTTTCAGAGCCATTGGAGGTCAATAGACTTCCTTTTTTTTTATATTAAAAGGCTATTCGAGAACGGACGTCCTTCTCACATCTCCCATTAGATGTGATGATGCTTCCCAAATAACTACGCATATTATTTCCAAAACAATTAGGTCCACTCCCACCTTCTGGCTGCCTATCCTGAGCCACATACCACCTCCAAATCTGCAAGGGAAAGAATCATGATAAGAGGATACAACAAGATCTAAGCAAACCCTCGACTGAAAACTTAGTGGGTTAACTTTCCGCCCAATCTATACTTATTTAAGATAAATTTTATTTTAAATTTAAAAGAGTCAATACGGACCTAACATGGACAATAATCCAATCAATCTTAAACCCTGGACTACCAGTGCATTCAGACATCCCTGATCTCGCTCAAGGCATCCTCCTCTCGCACTTGCAAACAGTCTCACTTAGGGTGACCAACCGTCCGGCATTTGCCGGACATGTCCTTTTTTCATGCTTGTCCTCTGTCCGGCAGGCATTTAGTATTTGCTATTAAATGTCCGGCTTTTTGCATATTGTATTCTTAGTCATTCAGTTTCCTATTGTTTTCTCTGTTGCAAAGTTATTTTTGTTGCACTTCCTCTATCTCAGTCTATATTCTGGGTATCCCTATCAAACTAAGTCATTTACTCAATAATAAATTATATCTTAAGTTAGAGCTGTCTGAAGGGCCTGTCACCAAAGTGGTGAATGTGCTCGGTCGGGGCCGGGGAATTTTCGGCGGGGATTCACCAGTCGAGTAATGCTGGCTTCGGTATTAATGTCATCGCGTCAGGAGATGGCAGTTCAACATGCTGTGAAGGGGTGCGGGGAGTCTTGCAGTACGCATGTGCGGTCCGTCTATTCCAGACCTAAATATATTGACTTCCTGCATGCCAATAGTTGTTATCGCAGCACTCGATACGCAGTCAGTGAAAGAAGGAATGTGCCGAGTGAGTGAAGCAAGTAGTGACTAACTTAATGTTTTTGGAATGCGCGATACGCAGTGAGCGGGAAGACCTCTGCAGTTCAAAACCAACTGCCAACTCCTGGCGCGATATCAGTACGTAGTTTTGTTTTTGTGCTAGTTGTATTCGGACCTTCTGAGTGAGTGGAGTGTTTGTTTGAATAATATCAGTATGTCATCACTCAAAAGTGGCAAGGCACAAAAGAGGAAATGTGAGTACCCGTGTTTAAGAGAGGGACTTAACGAAAGTGAGGCGAAATGTTATATTTGTGACTGTTATGTAACTGTTGGAAATATAGAAATAAAGGTGCAGGTGATCTCGAGAGACATATTGCTAGTGAAAAGCATAGAAAAACAATTAGAAGCAGTTCTTCTAGCAGTAATATTGATTCATTTTTCCCGATTAAACATTCCCCACTAGACAGAAAAGTTCGGGCAACAGAGGCAACATTGGCATATCACACTGTTTCTCACCATCAGTCGTATAGGTCTATGGACTGCACATCAAAGTTGGATAAAGTGCCGTTTGCAGATTCTGAGATTGGTAACAAAATATCATGCGCTAGAACCAAAACTGAAGCTATCATAAATAACGTTGACATTATCACTAAAACATTGAATATTAGTATTCCTTTGTTCGGAGTGGGTACTGATGCTAGCAACCATGGGGCTTTGAAACTTTTTCCTATTGTTATACAATATTTCGACTATAAAGAAAATGGTATTCAAACTAAAGTCTTAGAACTACAAACATGTCCTAATGAAACTTAAGAGACACTATCCAATTATGTTTCTGAGACTTTTAAGAAGCATAATATTTCTGCTAAATGCGTTGCTTTTGGTAGAGACAATGCAAATCTAAATTTTGGAGGGGTTAATCGTAGAGAAGGCAAAAATGTATTTTCAGCAATTAAAAGTAAATTAAATGAACATATAATCAGGGTTGGTTGCCCAGCACATGTACTGCATAATTTTTGCAACATGGTGCTGATGTACTGCCAGTTGATGTAGAGAGTATAATTTTAAAAGTCTTCAATTACCGATATTTCCATATCTCTACAATTCGCACTGAACAACTCAAAGAATTCTGCGAGTTTGTTGAAATAAATTATGAACAGCTTTTGTGTCACAGCAAAACAAGGTCGTTAAGTTTGTTCCCTGCCGTAGAAAGAATGCTAAAAGTGTTTGCAGCTCTAAAGTCGTACCGGTACTTTCTTTCTCTGCCTTCAAATTCTGTTCCTGCTATAATTAGGTTCCTTTTTGAAAACTAGTTTTCTGAGCTTTACCTGTGGTGTGTTCATTCCACTATGCACATTTTTCACAACAATATTTCATACATTGGAAAAGAAACGCTCTTTATAGCAGAAGTTTGTGATATATTAGGTTCAGCTCTGGCCACACTGAATGATACGATGGAAAATAAATTCATACCTCTTAAAGTCAAAAAGTCTCTGAAATCCCTCACTGAAAATGGCTTCAAAAGAGAATGCATTGCATTTGTAGAACATGTTGTTTATTATGAAATGTGCATTCAATACCTGTTAAAGTGGTGTAACCCTATGATGGAAGAATTTAAATGTTTCCAATGGATGAAGCTTCCTAGTATGAAAGACATTAAGTTTGAAGATGTTTTTCCTTGTCTCGAGTATTTGCAATCTAAAGGTGTGGATATAGACAATTCCAAACTTTTGGACCAATTTTGCAATGCTCAGAATTACACTAGGAGTTCCGAAATTGATAAACATACAACATTAGATAAGCAGTGGTGTTTAATTTTTTCAAATATAGCCCCGACATTGTAACATTTAGCGAGCTGCTTAAAATTTGTCCGTTTTATTTCGCTATTCCAGGTTGCAATGCAACCGTTGAAAGAGTATTTTCCCTGATTAATACACAGTGGTCAGAAGAAAGAAACCGTTTGCTGACCGAGTCGGTTAAGGGTATTATAATAGTGAAGTACAACTTTAAAAACATGTCATGTGGAGATTTTTACAATTATTTATTACAAGAAAATAATTCATCTTTGCTGTCGAAAGTGGGTGCAGTTGATAAGTATCAGCATAAAATAGCTACAACTTCAGCATAACAGTTGTAAGGTATGTAATACTAAATTTTGCATGTAAATATTAAAATTCCATTTTTAGAACATTTTTATGAAAATGTCCTCCTTTTATTAAGAGTCTGTCCTCCATTTGAAAATGTAAAGTTGGTCACCCTAGTCCCACTGGGGTTAACATCAGCGATACCTAGAAGAGGGAATGGCTCCACAATGCCCCAGCAACATGCCAATCATTACCTTGTATCACCAAGATTGTCCCTCACTTTCATCAACCCCGCAAGGTATGTTCAACTCTAAACTGACTGAGAACAGGTCACAGAAGATGTACAGATTCACTTTTTAAATGGGGAATGTTGACCTCACCAGCATGCGACTGCGCCACACTGTTCAACACATCAGGGGAGAAGTTGTGATTGCTAAGAAATAACGTAATTTACTCTATATATATATATATGTTTCAGGAGTGCATATGAACGTTTTGGCCTTACCATAAACATTCAGAAGACCAAAGTATTAGCTCAACCTGTTCCTGGAACCTCTATCCCAGGTTTTGATATTACTATTGTAATCGTCTGGCTTAGGCTGGGATGACAAGTGAAACGGTATTTACTTTGCTCCACGTTGAGCGTACAAATGTAACCTTTTGGCTGCCCCTACTGTTGGGTGACAAATGTAATGGTTTCCCTTTGCCTAAGCTATGTTGTTTTAATGGGCGCCAAGACCTCAATGCAATGTTGAAATCTAAATTTGTATTTAACAACGTCTAGCTCTGGCAGAACACCTTCAAGACACTATTCACTCAGATCATGGTATGATTTGATCATTAACCCAACAAACAATTGTATCAGGAGAAGGAATTGGTCTATATCTAATGCTACCTACTGAAAGCAAAGATTGCATTGTAAAAGAAATGAATTTATTATATAAAACCAGTATAGCAAAATTAATAATAATAATAAGTACAAAATTTAAATTGGAGCGTTGTGATTTGAATATTACCGATAGAAAATTACGTGAAAACGGAGTCTGATAAATTGATTTTACTCTTATTTCCAAGCTATGAAATTACTGAAATATGAAATGTAAAACAAAGAAAAATGAGAGATTGCGTATTTCTGCGTCATTTGCGCTTACCATTGGAAATTGCCAAGGCATTTCCCTCGTACTTGCTGATGCTGTGAGCTTCCCACAGTCTCCTGGACGTCGTCATCTCCGTCGGAATTTGATGATATTCTGGTAGATTAGATAATTCTATGGTCCGTACCTCGGACCCAAACACTCGTACAACCAAGTTTTACAAAAGTTCGTCGCTAACTCCACTGAACATCGGAGCGACACGCACTTGCGACCGTACTCTGCAAGTTCTACCCAGATAGTCCTCGTTTCACGGCGCGTCGAACGTTATATCCACACGCCGGCTCCCCCACTATGGTACCGACATCTAGCTTACGTCGTCCTCCTTGATTGGCTGAGCACGCCGCTAGTTCCCCTCCTCTGCCTCATTACACTCGGCGCGCGAGAGGGAGAAGTCGATTTCCATTCCAACAATTCGCCTTTTCTAGACCTTGCGACCCAGCCTTGCGTAATACTTCTCGACAGGAATCAGCTTGTACTTGAAATCCCAGTGAGTCACGTCTCTCGATATACCCTAACTGACGAAAACTCCGTAAAATTCCGTAATCAGATAATTTTCTATGATATCGTCGTTCGTAATAATTTGCTTGATAGCGTTTTCTAAGACATAGAAAACCTATCTGAATGCTAATAATTTTTATAAAATGCTCCGAAAATACCTTAATAATAATTATAATAAATTAATAATAATAACAAATTAACATGAAAAATTCTCTTGGCTGAACAATTTGCCGCGTAAATAAATATAGAATGGCTTCCTACTGACTTATGCCAGTTGCATAAAACCCCTCGAAAAACACGTTACACTATCTCTGGCACATCTTTGGACCAAGTCGATCACTTCTCATACCTTGAGAGTATTCTGTCTACGCAATGTACTGTTGAGAAGGACGTGGATAACAGAATCCGGGCTGCGCATGCAGTGTTTGGACGTCTCTCACGTCGTGTATTCCAGAGTAAAGATCTAAGAATCTGTAAAAAACTAATGGTACACCAAGCTGTTGTCATTTCTAAGTTGCTCTATGGATGTGAGACCTGGACCATATACCACCAGACCATCAAAAAACTGGAACACTTTCACTTGCAGAAACTCCGTTCCATTATGCACATCAAATGGGATGACTATATAACGAATGCTGCGGTTCTCGAGAGAGCAGAGATGAAGAGCATAGAGGCCATCATCATTAGTTACCGGCTTGGATGGATCGGTCATGTCTAACGCATGAATGACGACAGACTCCCAAGAAAAATCCTTTACAGCGAGCTCAGCACGGGCAAGAGACCTCTAGGAGCACCTCGGAAGTGTTACAAAGATCAGCTTAAACAAAACTTGAGGAGTGTAGCCATTGATCCTGATAATTGGCATACTCTTGCGGAAGATCGCGCACGTTGGCATGCAGCCACCTCAGCTGCGGTTTCACATTTTGAAGAAGAACGCCGAAGGCAGGAAATGGAAACACGTCAGAGGAGAAAGCTGCGCCAGATATTGCCGCGTCCTCCACCTTCCATCATCTGCATTGTGTACGGCCATATGTTCTATGCCAGAATTGGTGTGTTGAGTCACCAGCGACATCACCATCAAGTGAATACAAATTAGTAATGCAGGAAAGAAACATACACTGGGATACGAGTATTGGCCGACGACGATATAATATATATCCCACGACGTTCCTTCCATTAGATGGGTCGGCGAATGAGGCCCCTCCACCAATTTCTGTCTCTTCTTCTTCTTCATCTTCTTCTTCTTCAATGCTGTCCAAGTCCTGGCCCAATCGTTGTATGTCATTTCTCACCATGTATGCATATCTCCTTCTTGGCCGTCCTCTTGGTCTTCGGTCATGAAGCTGCAGTTCATACATTTGTTTTGGAATCCTGGTAACATCCATCCTTCGCATATGGCCAACCCACATGAGCCTTTTCAAGGTTATTTTATCCTGTAGTTTGTCGGCCTGAACCAATTCTCTGATATGCTCATTGCGAATTCTGTCTTTTCTTGTCTTACCAACCATGGTTCTGGCAAATCATATCTCTGCTGCCTGAATCCTTCTCTCATCTTTCTTCCTCATGGTCCAAGTTTCACAGCCATAGGTCAAAATTGGCACATAATAAGTCTGATAGATCGCTCGTTTACATTGCAGAGGCCCTTTCTGGTCTTGGAACAGCTCTATAAAATGTACTGTACCTCCAGCCGAAATCCTGTTGGTGATTTCCTCTTCAGTGGTACCTGTTGCTGATATCCCACTTCCCAGATATTTAAATTTTTGAGAAAATCTAAGCTGTCTGTCATCAATTTCAATGGAACCCTCCCGTTGGCCATTTCTCCGCATAACTAGCACCTCACTTTTTTCTACACTAAACAGAAGACCATATTCCTTTGCTCTTTCTGTCCATGGTTTGATCTGTTCTTGCAATTCTTCTTTGAAATCACCCCACACACAACATGTCATCTGCAAAGAGCACTCTATAAATGTACTTACATGCCATACGCTAAATAAATAAACAAATTTAAGGGCAGAGTATACTCTGGCATCAAGTTAGGCGGAGAGCAGTTGAAGAGAGTGCAAAGCTTCATGTATCTGGGAAGTGTCATTGTAGAAAATTGGGATTTCCCCTTGGAATTAGATGAATGAGGATTCTTCAAGAGTGTTAGAGGCCTGATATGGAGCAAGGAGGTGCCACAGAAATGTAAAGGGATCGTATACAAGACATGCATTTCTGTGGCACCTCCTTGCTCCATATCAGGCCTCTAACACTCTTGAAGAATCCTCATTCATCTAATTCCAAGGGGAAATCCCAATTTTCTACAATGACACTTCCCAGATACATGAAGCTCTGCACTCTCTTCAACTGCTCTCCGCCTAACTTGATGCCAGAGTATACTCTGCCCTTAAATTTGTTTATTTATTTAGCGTATGGCATGTAAGTACATTTATAGAGTGCTCTTTGCAGATGACATGTTGTGTGTGGGGTGATTCCAAAGAAGAATTGCAAGAACAGATCAAACCATGGACAGAAAGAGCAAAGGAATATGGTCTTCTGTTTAGTGTAGAAAAAAGTGAGGTGCTAGTTATGCGGAGAAATGGCCAACGGGAGGGTTCCATTGAAATTGATGACAGACAGCTTAGATTTTCTCAAAAATTTAAATATCCGGGAAGTGGGATATCAGCAACAGGTACCATTGATGAGGAAATCACCAACAGGATTTCGGCTGGAGGTACAGTACATTTTATAGAGCTGTTCCAAGACCAGAAAGTGCCTCTGCAATGTAAACGAGCGATCTATCAGACTTATTATGTGCCAATTTTGACCTATGGCTGTGAAACTTTAACCATGAGGAAGAAAGATGAGAGAAGGATTCAGGCAGCAGCAGAGATATGATTTGCCAGAACCATGGTTGGTAAGACAAGAAAAGGCAGAATTCGCAATGAGCATATCAGAGAATTGGTTCAGGTCGACAAAATACAGGATAAAATAACCTTGAAAAGGCTCATGTGGGTTGGCCATATGCGAAGGATGGATGTTACCGGGATTCCAAAACGTATGGATCAGAAACTTGGGTGATGAGGGAGAGAGAGATAAAAGCAGAATTCAAGCAGTGGAAATGAAGTTTCAGAGGAGTCGTATAGGTGTAACTAGAATGGACAGAGTCTGAGAAATATTAAAGGAAGAACCCTTACAGGATAGGATTGAAAAATCAAGGCTACAGTGCACAGTGGGTCAAAATCCAAATCTAGGGGGACAAAATTATTTTTACGGTTTAATCATTAATTTAGAGTGAAAGCAACGTATATAATTTGTTTTCTTCATAATAAACACCACTTAAGATCTTTTTTAAGCTACGTCTACACACGCAGGAAATTGTCTATGACTAGGTGTTGGATAGAGCATTCAGTTATCTCTTCAGAACAATTTTCTATCCCTAATTTACTTTTAACAAAGTCACAAAGTTCCACTTTTGACAGAATCGTCGAATCCAGTGCTTCAAACAGTTGAAAACGTGTGAGAACTGGTTGCGCGGCATCTTCTAAAACATACAATAACTAAGTAAGTTGCAAAAAGATGCAAAAAATCTTATAACAGGCGTAAACTACAAGACTTTATCTACATTTTAACGTTAAGTAGAAAGTGACGCAGAGTGACGCAACATACTAAATATCTAAGTGAAAATATAATTTTAAAAATAATAGTTAAATATTATATAATGCAAATATAGCTAAAATTACGTAACAATTACACCCATTAATAACTGAAACACGTGACAAAGATCATACCTTCAGCTGCATGTTCCATCTTAAAGCATCACACTAACCACAAAGACAACCAATCCACAGCCACTTACATTCACCTTCCAATTCAGACTGCTCGAACAGTGGTGACAGATTTACACTAAGATGCGTTTATATCCCAGAATAGTGAGCGGCAATTGTATGAAAATGCTGTAGAAGTAATACATTTTGATTTTTTAATTATGAAAATAAATAATTTTGTCCTCCTAGATTTCGATCTTGACCCACTGTGCAGTGGTAGGACATGTGAAAAGAATGGGAGAAGAGAGAATACCATGGAAAATATAGGAAGACCAAGGGATAAGTGGATAAAGGGGGTGAAGAAAAGTGTCGAGAGGAAAGAAGTGAATTGGACAACAGTGACAGAAGAGAAGTGGTGGATGGACAGAAAACGATGGGAGAGGCTTGTGCTCCAAGCAGACCCAACCTGTGGTTGGGAACTGCTCTAGTTGGTGATGATGATGATGATGATTGATTTTCGTCTTGAAGAACTTAGTGTGGCATTCTGGAACCGTTCATACAGCGGACATGTCCGATCCGTCGACGATGGAGGCTTCGATGCAACATGCACCTTCTCCTCCAAAACTGCAGGGTTGGTGACTGTCGTCCCACTTGACGTTCGAGATGGATCTTACCTTCTGTTGGTGCAAGTGCTCGAGCTTTTGTGCTGTCCAAGTAGAGGAACACGATACAAATAGTAATAATTTTAAGAAGGATTTATTTTGTTTATTACAGTATTTAATATAATTTGGTTGTACAGGTTTGTGGAAGATTTCTTACATTATTATTTATACAATTGCGGCAGTACTTGGGAAAGAAATCTGTAAACCACAAAACATGATATATTAGACATTAATTAGCACTGTGCCACATTGAAACAGACAAAGTGCATTCAGTACTTGAACAAAACATTACACGACTTTCCTTTCTCCCACATAAAGCACTCAAGTTCTTACACACCATTAGCTTCTGCGGAGAGGGCTGTACCGTGTACCCGTTTCGACTTTTCATACAACAAACCAAAATATTTCAGGCATAGCTTCATATTTGTATCTGGTCAAAGCTATAGACCTGTTGCTATGTTTCCATGAGATTACTTTCCACAATCTCCTTTCATTAAATCTATGAAGTATATAAAGAAGTGATGTATGAGACCTATTACCAGTCCTTTTTTTTACAAGGGGAACGCATGGGTACGCGTACTCCTTAAACATTTGGAAACTGTTGAAGAAAAAATATTGGTACATTTGTATCTAGTCCAGCAAATGTAACTTCCGACTTGAAAGTTCATCGATCAGCTGACGTCAACGCGCTGTTCACAACAGCTGGAGGAGATTTAAATCGATCTATCGAATCAGTTTTATTTTTGGTCGGCAACTCGGCACTCCGTTCTTATAAGCACGCAGGCTATTGTTTGGTAGGTTGTTATTTTGTGTGGTTAGAGCTAGAGCCAACCGGGAAGGCGGTGCGCAGAACACAACGCTACCATTACGTCATGCCTCACTTCCATCCCACCAATCAGTCAGTCAGTCTTGAGAATCTGAGCTAGAGTGTTGTCAGGAAAGCCAAGTGTAAAGCAGCGTGAATGAGACAGGCTCGATGAGTTAAACGACGTTTTGCCATATTGCAGGAACTCAAGGCAGCAGCCTGCGGTGTGGGGCTCGGACATGGTGGACCTGTTGCAACAGTGGACATGTATCTCTTTCTCTCTCTGCGCAAATCCTAGAGAGCCGGCCGCCTTCCAGGCTGACGCGAGCTCTAGTTTTGAAGGATGAAGAAAATATCTAACTATTTAACATCCACCCAGGCATCGAAAAGCTGAAAGTTAATGATTCGAACACAAACAATAACCGGACTTTGCAAATTGCCGAAAATTGCAAGATCGTGATGTCTTGTCGACTACAACTGAGAGTACCCCTTAAATTATTTTTTATTTTATAAAAGAAGCACTGCCTATTACTATGATGTGAGCAGAAACTTGGCTGATAATGAGGAGAGATGAAAGTAGAATACTGGCAACCGAAATGAAATTCCTGAGGAGTGTGGTACAGAAGACTAGGAGAGAGAGAGAGAGAGAGAAATGAAGACATTCGAAAGGAAGTGAATGCACCGAAGCTGGATGATAAGCTGGAGCAGAACAGATTTAGAAAAAAAAGGAAGCTTGTAGTTTAACGTGACCGTTAATCTTGAGATCATGAGCCACGGGACCTCCTTTTTACGTGGAATCCGAACCACAGGACATGGCATTTCACTTCGAAAATCTCACATGCATTGACCGGGAATCGAACCCGGACCCCCTTGGTGAGAGGCATACAGCTAGACCGCTGAGCCACCACGCCCCCAACAGATTTAGAGGGTATGGACATGTGAAAAGGATGAATGTCGAATTAAGTGATGGAGATTAACAAATTCACAAAGAAATTTGATAAAAATGGTCTGGCTAGCTCAAAACAGTTGCCAGTGTTTCGCCCCAGTGTACCAATGGGGTCGTCAGTTGGTTATGGTTACGCTAGCCGGACCATTTCATCAAATTTCTTTGTGAATTTGTTAATGTACATAGATCAATCGGCCATTTTTACATCCTGTTTCCTCTGGGAACAGATATTTCCAATATGGATTAGCAAGGTAAGCTAACGTTATTTTTGAAAGGATGTTTTGACTTCTGTAGTACATTGGCGCTGCTCGTGGCAACATTTTGTGCCTTGCAGCGACCTTCTCAGTATGTACTAGCCACGCGTCTTGGTGAGGTGTACCATAACCAACTGACGAGCCCATTGGTACACTGGGGCGAAACTCTGGCAACAGTTTTGAGCTAGCCGGACCATTTTATCAAATTTCTTTGTGAATTTGTTAATGTACATAGCTCAATTGGAGACTTTTACATCCTGTTTCCTTCGCGAACAGATATTTCCAAATGATGGAGAGACGGATGATTAAAGAGGACGAGGAAGACCCAGAGTACGGTGGATGGACTTAGTGGAAAACAGTCTGAGTGGTTGAGGAAGGATGGTGAACAGACGGTGTAAAGCGGAGGGGTGTCATATTTGCTCCGACCCAGCTTAGGCTGAAAAACTGAAAATGATGACGATGATGATGAAATATATGAAAAAATGTTGCATTTCCATGTTAATTTGAAGCATTACTTTCCATGTGATGATTTGTGTGCATGAATATAATTAACAACTGAATCTGATTATATTTCGTTTGGTATAAAAATCTTGTTGGTACAAAAGAGCAGCCGAGTAACGGAAGATTGGCAACACTGTTATGATGGCTTCTACAAGTAAACAGTTGCAGCCAAATACTTTAAAGGTAATAAAAGTGGGGAGAATGCATGCGGCGCCGATTCTAAAGAGAGTTGGCGACATCGCAGTTAGGTGGCTCAAAGTTACCCTTCTCGGAGATAACTTTACACCTCTAGCCAAGGCATCGAGTGAATCGTGGGACCGAACAGCGGGATAAGCAATAAGGAAAACATTTTCAATGCTTCATCTATCTTGACTCGGGGTTTACACGGGAGTCTCGATTTAGTGAATGAGCCGTCTAGCGGCAAAATGGAACACGTTGGCAAGAGCACCGTCCCTACATAAGAGACTTATATACTCGTCCCTCCGTAGTTCCATCATGTTTGTTTACGCTTTGCCCATATTTTGTTAGTCAAGTCATTCTTGCTTTGTGCTTAGGTATGTCATGTTATTCAAATCAGACTTCTTGATTTTGAATTTAAAAATATAATCTCTTTCTAGGAATAAATACGGAAATAGAGTTTATTAAAAATATGGTTTTCTCTTTGCGCACTACGAATGAGAGATGAGGACGGGTACCACGGCTGAGCAACGTCCTTGGTCGCTCCAGAGTTTTAAACTACCTATTCTGTTACACTTAATTTAAATTCCACTTTACATTTTTTTTTCTTAATTTAAAAAGATGACTGTCTAAGCAATACATAGACATCAAAAACAAAAATTCGACATTTTATTCCCTTGAGTGGTTTTTTACAATTATCTCGTGAACTGTTGACCGAGAAGTGGTCCCTTTTCTTATGCACGCACACATATTTTGTGTGTTTTAATTTATGTGACGTTCACCAAATGGTGACTAAACTGGACTTAGATTTTGCTGAATCGGCTGAAGAAGGACCGTTTCATGGTCGGAAACATGTACCTTAAGAGGTGATAAAGCCTCAAACAAAGTATGTTGTATTGTAAAGTGGAATTCAAATTAAGTGTAATTACATATCAAAATGGAAAAATGATCATAAAAGATATTCCTACCCAGTGTTTTTTTTTCTTTCTTCAGGGGGAACGCGGTGGTACGCGTACCCCTTAAACATTTGAAAACTGAAAAATAAAATTAAAAATAATTTGTACATAGTCCGGCAAATATAACTTCCGACTTGATAGTTCATCGATCAGCTGGCGTTAACGCGCTGTACAAAACAGATGGAGGAGATTTCGAGTAATCCTGGATTTAAATCGATCTGTCGAATCAGTTTCTTTTGGTCGGCAACTCGGCACTCCATTCTTAAAGGCACGCAGCCTAGTGTTTGGAGGTGCGGTAGGTTGATATTTTTTGCTCGAGGTTAGACATCTGGTGACCGACATGAAAACCATGCAGAGGAAACATTAAGATGGCAGTGATCAGCCTCTTTTACCAGTGTGGAATTTACAGTAAGCAGGACACCAAAATGAGAGACTACCACAGTGCTTATACTTATTTCACTCAATTTTAAAATGTCAAATGATTAGAAAAGGAAGATTGTAGTTTTACGTGACCGTGAATCTTGTGATTATGAGCCACGGGACCTCCTTTTTACGTGGAATCCGAACCACAGGACATGGCATTTCACATCGAAAATCGCACATGCATTGACCGGGAATCGAACCCGGACTGCCTTGGTGAGAGGCATACAGCTAGACCGCTGAGCCACCACGCCCCTCCCAAATGATTAGAAACACTGACCTTGACATGTTGACCACAAATAAATTAACGCAATGCAACCTTTCATTTAACACGTCAGCACGAAAAGTAATAACCGGACTCTGCAAATTGCCGAAAAGTGCAAGATCGTGATGTATTGTCTACTCTACAACAGAGAGTACCCCTTATTTTGTTTTTAGGAAATAAGCACTGTTCCTACCTATTCTTCACAATCTGCTCAGTCCCGCTGCTCGGACGCACGATTCAATTATGGGTAAGTTCATTTAATTAGATGGCAAAAACAACTCACAGTGAGAAGTGCAGCATCTCAGTTCCTTACTTGATGATCTAGAATAGCGGTCCCCAACCTTCTTTTCCTACGGTACCCCTTTATATGTATTTATCTAAAATAGTACCCCCTGAAAAGTGAACTATTAAAATGTTTAATATTTATCGGGCAATAATAATAATAATAATAATAAATAACTTACAACTATTTATAACTATTTCTTGAATACAGTATAACTAATATTTATAATTTATTATTTGTTTGCTCTTAGTATGCATTTCATTTCAACAACAGCAAAAAATGCTAAATATAATTTTCAATTTTATTATGCAAATTTAGCTGAGGAAAATAAAAAATTTCAGTACATATATTTTCTTAATTTTTATTTTATTGAAAACCAATAAATTCCAGCAATTAATTTGGCAAAAATAGACAAAACAAGACAATATCAGTGCAGTGGTGAAATTGACTGGGGTTGGGGTAGGGTGGCCTGTCGAGGGGAAGCATTGACCTAGACGTGCGTGAATAAGACGGCACTGCGCGCTGGTTTTTTACTACTGACACGTACGATGGGAACATGGCACCCACCATTACCTTTTTTTTCTGGTGTACCCCTAACCGGTTCGTTGCATACCACCAAGGGGCACGCATACCCCAGGTTGGGAACCGCTGATCTAGAACAAAAATAAGTGGCTCAAAGTAATGCGCAGTTCATTGAAAAGCTCTGTTGCCATTTACAGCCCTCTCCTTGTTGGACGTTTATCTAAACACACACGTTGATTCACTTTGTGTCCATCACTTGTTAAATACTGCTCAATTTGGGGTCGTGGAGCCCTTCCATTCGATGTACAGGAAGTACGTGCCTGCAGCGTAGGCCAGCGCGTTGAAGATACCAAACACCTGCAACAACAAACATAGATTAAGACTTTATGCATTGCCAATAATGTGTAGGGGTTTCACAAATTGATGCTACCTAACATACGGTATTATCACAGACCTTTATAAAACTCATCAAGAGTTTTGTTTTCTTGCACCCAATTCTGACACAAGAACACAGCAGTTAAGGGGAGGTTGTAAGCTGCTTTGGGACAAAAAGTGGAAATATAGATTTTATGTTACAGTATTTTGACAGCCTGAAGTCCAATTTATAATGTACATTATGCTTATTTGCTGAAAATGTTTGGTAAACGCCATTTATAGGTCATTTAAAGCCGCGCCCCCCTTGAAGATCTGTTCCTGAGAACTGGAACATTATTTTCTCCTCCTCCTCCTCCTCCTCCTCCTCCTCCTCCTGCTCCTCCTCCTCCTTTCTTCTCTTTCTCCTGCTCCTCTTCCTTCTCCTTCTTGTATTTCTCCTTCTTCGCCTCCTCCTCCTCCTCGTATTTCCCCTGCTCCTCCTCCTCCTTCTCGTATTTCCCCTGCTCCTCCTCCTCCTCGTATTTCCCCTGCTCCTCCTCCTCCTCGTCCTTCCCCTGCTCCTCCTCCTCCTTCTCGTATTTCCCCTGCTCCTCCTCCTCCTCGTATTTCCCCTGCTCCTCCTCCTCCTCGTCTTTCCCCTGCTCCTCCTCCTTCTCCTAGTCCTTCCCCTGCTCCTCCTCCTTCTCCTCGTCCTTCCCCTGCTCCTCCTCCTCCTCCTCCTCCTGCTCCTCCTCCTTTCTTCTCTCTTTCCTGCTCCTCCTCCTTCTTCTTCTCCTTCTTGTATTCCTCCTTCTTCTTCGCCTCCTTCTCCTGCTCCTTCTCCTGCTCCTCCTCCTCCTCCTGCTCCTCCTCCTTTCTTCTCTTTCTCCTGCTCCTCCTCCTTCTTCTCCTTCTTGTATTCCTCCTTCTTCGCCTCCTTCTCCTGCTCCTTCTCCTCCTCCTCCTCCTGCTCCTCCTTCTTCCTTCTCTTTCTCCTGCTCCTCCTCCTTCTTCTTCTCCTTCTTGTATTCCTCCTCCTTCTCCTTCTCCTGCTCCTCCTCCTCCTTTCTTCTCTTTCTCCTGCTCCTCCTCCTCCTTTCTTCTCTTTCTCCTGCTCCTCCTTCTTCTTCTCCTTCTTGTATTCCTCCTTCTCCTTCTTCGCCTCCTTCTCCTGCTCCTCCTCCTCCTCATTCTTCTTCTCCTTCTCCTCCGTCTTCTCCTTATCCTGCTCCTTCTTCTCCGTCTCCACCCGTTCCTTACTCTCTTTCTCCCGTTCCTTACTCTCTTTCTCCTTCTCCTGCTCATTTTCCTCCTCCTCCTCTTCTTCTTCTCCTACTCTGCCTTCTCCTCTTCCTTCTTCTCTTTCTCTAAAGAAGCTAGGAAGTTAAATAGAAACCAGAAGAGCGGCTGAGAACATGAAGACAACCCAGATGATCCTGAATATGGGCATTTTTCTTCACTTTTTTTTTTTGGAGACAAATGTTCCTTTTTCTCAGGATGTTTTAACAATAGCGCTCTGAATTGTTTTTCAGTAATTCTATATGATCATCTAATTCTAAAGGATTGTATGCATTCTTGTGATTTTATCATAAATAGAAAAAAAAATAACATTTTATGTTTTCGTAGAGAAATAAGTTTCAAAATTTACATTGAAAAAAAAAAATAATGATAAAATATAGATCTAAATATATGTAAGGTTTTGTTTCGATGGTCAAATACTTGATGAGAAAAAGGAACATGAAGTTGACAAATTTAACATGGCGGAGATAGGGCTTACAACCTCCACCTTAAGATGGCAACAGGCGCCATTACTACACGCTGTAGAAAATTGACTTATGCCCCACATGAAGGCCGACTGTTGATTTCATCTACCAACAGGATGATGCTTCGCTCCATTTCCATCCCAAGATTTTGAATTCTTAAACTGATGGATAGTCACAGTGGTATGATCAGGAAGAGCTGCCATGGCCCCCATGCTCCCCAGATTTAACCCCATGCAATTTTCTTGTATGTGCCTCCTTTACTAGGAGACGAAGATTCTAACTCAGGTCAGCCTTCACCGATCTGGTTTTCTAATGGAATATTTTTATCAAACACAAGCTGGACCCGGCATGCGTTGCAATGCCAATTAAAGAAAGTGTTGGCGTTGTAATTTTGTTTCTTAAAGTGCTTTTGGATACACAATATTTTTCTCAATTTCCGTTAACTACCTCTAAACTATCGTAAAATTGATTCTAATTTAGAATCATTCGTGGGAGTGTGCACAACAACTCACCAAAGTTTCATCGCAATCGGTTGAATGATATATGAACGCATAGGGGACATACACACAAACTACCACGTAACATTCATTTTAGCCTATTTTCAATTTTAAAAAAATAGGCTTATAAGATCACCTTTTGTCCGTGTGTGTGTGTGTGTGTGTGTATGTCCCCCTAATAACTTCTAAACGAATGGAGCGATTTCAATGACACTCGGAAAGTTTATAGCACTATTCCGGGCGACCCCGACCGTGCCCTTCAAATGTTGTTACATCTCACCAATCCAACATGGCGGCTGTGTGAAATATTTCACCAGCATTCAATATCTCCGAAACTATTCCCGATATCACCCTGGGATTTATTACGGTGATAAAGGGAACTACTAGAAGTTCACCTATGTGACTTTTGAAACACTGGTAACTACAAAACCAACATGGCGGCCACGCGAATTTGCGACTTTTAAATAGACGTTTCTCGCGATTTAACCAACCAAAAGTAATAAAACTTGGTACACTATATGTTTATATACATTGTAATGCACCGACATCTAACTTCGTTCAATTGTTTACATAACCACAAGATGGCGGCTGTGTGAATTTTAAAATTAAGTTTTTATTTCTTGTGTCTTAATCATGCGATTGAAGTTTGAATGCTACACGTACACAATAATCTTCATGTAACAGTACATAACTCTAGGACCTACATATATAAAATCCAACATGGCGACCATCCGAAATATTTAGTCGGTTCTCAATATCTACGAATCTATTACAGCAATCAAACTGAAATTTTGTATGTTGATAGTGGCAGTTAACATAAGTAGGATATATGAAAATAGGCTGTATAGTTCTTCACGGAACTACTTGTTATATATAGAGATAATAAATAAATGAATAAACTACTGTAAAGATAAATAAAGTATAGATACTCGAGTAGAGACGTCAATAAAACGTTACCCGTAGTCTTACATAAAACAAGCTACACCACACCTTTCCTTATTGTATTCTGCCTTTAGCTATATAGAGTAAACATTTGTATTGTAAGCCTACGCGTTAAAATTTTATAGCTGTTAGAACAAACAAAAAAGTGCCAGTATTTTTAACAAGTCTATTTTATTTCCGATTGTTTTTACCTTTTTTTGGTATAGTCATGGGAAAAAAGTAGCCGACAAACAAATTTAGAGTTCCCCCTCTTGTCATCATGTACCACGATATGAAACAGGATTTATGTAGAACAGGGTCATCGGAAAAGTTTGCAGCAATTTCAGTAAATCCTATCTCCCGTTGTAAGTTAGATAAATTAATAATTTGACCTGAAAACTAATCAGGAACTCATCGTGTTTTAGTTTTAGATGTGACTGTACTCCACCCGTGACCTTCAGCCGATGCGCAGAATGAGTGCGCGACAGGAAGCTGCCACGCCACTGTGTGAGTGTGATTGCAATGGCGACAGTTCAGCAGAAAGCACAGTGTGTGTTGTGTGTTATAACTGTTCAGAGCAATTTCCGACGTGTTTATAGTAGGGATCCCCCTCATGCATTAGACGGTGGTATGAACAGGTACAGGAAACTGGCAGTGTTTACGTGAAGAAGTCCCCCAGACGCCCTAGAACGAGTGACGAACCAAGGGAGCACACATAGAAACATTATAAACTAAGAAAAAAGAGACAGTCAATTTGAAAAACTGGACTATATCATTTTAAATTCTAGCAGCCGAGTACCTAGAAGGCAGTGCGAGAACAGAGTTTCAAGATTCTATTTTGTTTCTTCACTGCCTATTTGATTGTTCTCGCACTGCCTTCTTGAAACACTATTCTCGCACTGCCTTCTTGGTACTCGGCTGCTTCATCGTACTATGACGTCACACACCTCAGTGCATCCTCTGTACATTTCGTGACGTTGCCGTATCGTAACGACGAAGTCGATTATATCATTTAAAATGATAAAAACTTTTTGAGTTGGCAAATTTATCAAAAAATACTAGTTTTAATATCTCAAATAGTGTAGTTCCTGAGCTATGATTTTTTGAAATTGCTGCTACCTTTATCGATAACCCTGTAGTTTGAATTTGTTTGCCCTTACCCCAGCGGCTATGTTGGCGTTCCTATACCAGTAGTTGTGCTCTGCCCACACAGCCAGCTGGACGATGAAGGCGATGATGTAGAAGATGGTGTCCATCCCTGTGTTCAGTAGCTCCTGAAACATCAATTAACACTTATAGCTTACAAACATTTGAAATTAAAACTAAAAAATTGCGAGCATTATTTCAAAACTTTGCTCGTAATTAAGATGGTTTCTTTTCTTTTAAAAAGAAATTGTTGAAGAAAGCCACAATATGGCCGAAACTGGGAGTACAGTAATTAATGTATATTAATTCAATGTTATTGACTGTTGTTTGAGTCTATAGTTTTTGACTGATTTGATGCAGCCCTCCCTGTCCCGAGCTGCAACACCTTGCATCAGCGGCGTCACTAGGGGGGTGCGGCCGGGGGGGGGGGGGGGTGGTGCATTCTTAGAATACACGGTACCTGAGATTATAATTTTCAATGTTTTTGCATGTTCTTTCCTTCCTCTTTGTCAGACACCAACAGTGATCTTCTGTTCTCTCTTAGGGGTTCAGGTCGCTTATATTTTGTATGAGTCTGTTCCAGATCTATATTCTGTGACCCACCTAGCGTCATCTCGCAGCGAATCTCTGAAGCTCCTCAATTCTTCCTGGTGCTAGAGGACTTACTTATCCATTTGGCCACCAGATCCTGTTACCATCGCCAGCTATTTTCTCCTTGAGCAAGAGGACTACGTCTACTTCTTTACTCACCATGCTGCGCTAGTATCATCTGTTGTCAACTCTTTGAAGACCGGCTCAGCAAGAGATCAATTTTTTGTTTTAAAGTTGGCAATGCTTATATGTTCTCCTTTTGTCTCCTACCCCCCACTCTTTTCCCCTTCCTTGGTCTCTCCGTGCTCCGTTGAGCAGGTCTCACTTCTCAGTCGGCAGTTGACTCGATCAGTCAAAGCTCCTCTCGAGCTAGCTTCCTCAAACCAAGAGGCACACACTCTTCTACGCCATGTTGTCTAGGTAGTCATCAACGGAAACTTCGACTTCAACATGAAATCAAGATAAGTACCATTTTAAAAGTTTTAACCTCATCTTCATGATTTAACTTCCAAGTGCTTTTAATGATATTTTATAGACAGTGTGAAATTATATACTTTGGGGCAAAAATCATTCTTCGTGGGATTTGCCATGTTGAGCTTTGCTTGTATAAGCCAACCTGACTAAAAAAGAGCTTTTCTTAAGCTATTCAAATGAGAAATCCTCTCGCTACGTGGGATATTATCTAATACCCGCTGTCTATAATTATAAAGCTAGTTCCTCCGTTGGATTTTCTCAACCCCATTTTTCTGCTAAGGTCGTTCTGGAACCTTCGAGATCTTGTACTCTATCTGCGAGTCTTGCCGTCAAGTATTTTTCACGCACTTGTGAAAATACTAGTTAAAATGAGGAATCTTCCTTAAATTACTGCAATAGCGAACTTTCTTCCCCCGTTGGTACATTCTATGGTGCATTTAATTGTAAATCACAACTTTTTCAAGAAATAGACTCTCACCTATATAGTGCAATCAGTTATTTCCATAATTGCAATAACTTTCTTTTTCATAAACTTTAGTGTTTCTATAGTGAACTTTGCATCCATCTTTATAGACTACAGTGATATCAGTGCTTGTTCAACTTTCTACCGCGTCGCGATCGTCCGTTTATATTTGAATACGGCCATGAACATTGATCCTATATCCCAATGATCTTTCCTCAACCTTCTACTAACCACCCATATTAATAAAATTGTAACTTTTTTATAAGGTGTCACTCACGAAGTGCCCTTACAACTTTGCTAGTTTAACATTAATTAAATTCTGCATAATTGCTTGTGTGATACAAGTTTCAAATTCACATGGTTCCTTTCCTATAATCAGGGAAAACATTCTTTAAACTCTTGAGTGAGTCATGTTCAGGTTTCACGAAATGGAAACTGTCCCATTTGGCCAGTGATTCCTGCTCAAACTTGGGAAGTCTAGAACTTTCCTTTTAACTTTCTTCAGGTTTCACAGTAAGTGACCTGCCCTCTTTTGTATAATTCTCATATAGTAATTCTGTTTAAATATAAGAAGTTGTAGGAACTTCTATCTTATTTTTCATGTTTTTATTATTGTTATTTTCGAAGTTGTCACTTTCTCTAGAACATTCTCTCAAGAATTTCTTACGGTACACTCTTTGTACTCCAATTCACGTTCCAACTTTAATTGCTTCATTGTTTATTTGTTTAAATCGTATAAAGATTTTAGAAACATGTAAGGTTTGAAACCTTGTAAATTGTCAATTGCCTGGAGCAAACGTTTAATGTTGAGAGGTCTGCGACCCCATTTGTTAAAAAGTTCCAATGAACTATGTTTGTCAAAATTATATTACAAGTTTGTTAATTTCCTCAAACTTCTTGAATTGTTAAATAAATTAAATATTTGTTTTTGGATTCATCATTTCTCTGATACTACAGTTAGGCAAGATCCTGGCTTTCCTAGCTCTTCCTAGGTTTATGCCCTCGTTCATACTCAATAAAGCTTTTACTATTTGTCTGGCCAGACCCTCACCCTTCCCTATAGTAATTTTATGCATGCTTGGGAGGAAATACACTAAAGCCTTTCTCTGGCAAACTGCCCAAGTCTTAGCTGCGGTTCCCGTCAGCTTCGACCAAGCTCGTACCCACTTTAGGTATCCGAGAACGGATTTGCGGTGGCAACCACCTTTAAGTGTGTTTAAAGTTAAACTTATTAATTTTGTGGGACTCTCCTCCTATTTTTCTATCCTTTTTCTCCAATCCAAAATCTACTTCCTTTTCTTAATCATCTTCCCTTGGTGGGTGGGTTATTCCTCAGCCAATAATCTACCCAAAATTTGGTACCAGAAACCCGGGAGAGTCCATTTGCTATGTCCATTGTTTGTCAAGTGTCATTTGACAATACTTGGCAAATTATTAATATCTGCTTTGGATCTTTCAGCTATATCTACGTCATGCAAAGCCTGTGAACGGGAAAGAGGCCGCTCCTGTCTCCTTTGGGGTGTCCTGTTCTTTCTACCCATTTGCTGCTGCAAACTTGACAGCATCTCCAAGGTTCTACAGTTTCGTGAGTTGTATTTCAATTTATTCTCTTTATCATGGCTCCTACTGAAAAAGATGAAACTCTCATTGCTAGACGTTCTTCCTATAAAGGGCAACTCACTAGATTCAGAAATTTTATCAACAAGTTAAATCCCGCCGAGTGTGATTTAGATATCTTAACACATCGTCTTAAGTTGTACGAACGGTCTTATGATTATTATGACCAAATTCAAACCGAGATTGAATCCGCTTGTCCAGAACTTCAATCGGATCGGGACGAGGTCGAACCCTTGTACTTTGAAGGGATTGCAAAGGCCCACCAACTGATCCGCAATATCTCAGAACCGGACACTAGGGTCATCAATCCGGCCCAGTTCGCACCCGCTTCAGTTCACGAGAACAAACCGAAACCGTTACTTCCCAAGATAAGCCTACCGCACTTCTCAGGCAAGGAAGGTGAATGGTATTCTTTTTACGAACTTTACTGCTCCCTAATTCATGAAAATACCGAGATCCCAGACATTCGTAAGTTCTACTTCCTCCGTACCTCTTTGGAATGTGAGGCCTTAGCCTTAGTGGAGTCACTGCCTTTAAGCGCAGACAACTACCACATCGCCTTTAATCTCCTTAAAGAGAGATATGGCAATTTACGTTTGAGTGTAGCTCGCCACATACGCTGTCTCTTCAGCCTGCCAGCCGTCAAACCTAATGACGTCACCTCTTTAAGAAACCTCTTAGACTCTATACAGTTGAATGTCAGAGCATTATACCAACTTAAGCAGCCTGTCCAAACATGGGACACCATACTCATTCATCTGGCTACATCAAGATTCGATTTTTCAACTTTAAAGGCTAGGGAAATTGAACTCGCTCGCAAGGAAGAATTTTCCTTCGAACACTTAATCTAGTTTCTTAACAGCCGATGCCAAGTTCTTACAGCACTCGCATTTCAGTGCGAAAAGGTCGAAACGAATCATCAGTCTCACATTTTTGAGAAAAACCTTGCTTTTTCAAAGGGTCATCAGCCCCCATCTGTCGAGAACAAGCAAACCCGTTCTTCGTTCAATCATGCAAGAGAACATATCAAGCCGCTCAACAAATCGTTAAAATGCACGCTCTGTAAAATGCTTCACACATTGTATTTGTGCAAATCCTTTAAAGAATTGTCTGTCGAAGATCGAAGGAAGTTTGTCTTCAATAGCAAACATTGTTTCAACTGCTTGTCACCTAAGCATTCTTCTTCAAAATGTACGTCATCAAATCTCTGTTTCCATTGTAAAAAACCGCATCATTCTTTATTGCACGTTCATGACAAATCGAGGTCATCAGTACCTACCTCTTCAAGCTCCATGCAGAGCAGCTCCGAACAAACTAATGCTTCTTCCTGCATTTCTAACGCCGAAACTTTTCATAGTGCGCAAACCCTTTTGACCACTGTACAATTCGAAATCCAAGATAAATTTGGAAATTGGTTTAGAACCCGTGGTCTTCTCGATTCCGCTTCAACTCATAACTTTGTTTCGCAATCGTTGATTAAAAAACTAGGTCTTTCGTCATCGCATACTCCCATCAATGTATCTGGCATTGACAATTTGAAAACTCAAGTTTTGCAGTCTTCAAAATTGAAAATCAGAGACGTTTGTCAAAGAAACACCAATCTTAATATAAACTGTCTCATTCTTACCAGTATTGGCAAGGACACTCCAAGTCACTCTATTAATACTTCCGATTTAAACATTTCCTCGCACTTAAGGTTAGCTGATCCTCAGTTTAATGCTCAAGGTCCCATTGATGTACTTTTCAGTGCCAATGTTTTTTGGAAGTGCCTTCGCAAACAAACACGCAAGTTATCTTCAACCGTGGTCGCCAGAGACACCGATTTTGGTTGGGTTATTACTGGTGAAATCAAACATACCAGTGTTCAAACCAAAGCGCAATGTCATTTCGTTACAGCTGACATAAATCCCATTTCTGAAAAAGAGAACGCTCATGTTTCAGATCTCAATATTTTTGAAAAACACTTGTCGAAACGATGTCTTATCGTGAACAACTACACTACCTCTGTAAGTTGTTTAAATGGTTTTTCCTCCTTCCCGCACAAAATGGCAATTCAAGTTCGCCTTGCTTTGTGTTATTTCGTTTACCTTCTTATGTAATTTTTTATAGCAGGTAATTGCTTAAACTCTTTCTCGAAAACTATCTTCCCCTTGTGTAAAACCATGGCTATCAGTCACCATCACTTTGCTGTGAGCTATGTTTCACTTCTTTCGTTATTTAGAAGGACGGCCACGGCCGGCTCCCTCCTCCTTCCTCACATTTGGAAGCCGCTTTTGAAACCGCTTGAAAATCTGAATTCTATAACATCTAGATTAACTATTCTTATGCATAACCTTCCTCTCAATGTCCCAGCTTTTCTTCTCTGTTCGGAAGAATTAAGCTTCTTTCTGTTGAAAATTGTCCGATTTCGTGATCCTCAAAATTATGCGAAATTGATTTCTTACTTTATTTCATATAGCTTTAAATTGTTTGTTCACGTCCAAGTTACGATTGACTGCATGTCGTCCAACCCGAATATCTGCTTTAAGTCACAGCTGATTCAACAAGTGTTGTTTGTTTATTCCGAACTGCTTGTTTTTCAAACTTGTTTGTATACAAGCCTGGATAACGCCAAGTTGTTGTTTATTTCCTGTACGCTTGACAAAGGTCAAAGCAAGTTTCTCTTATCTCAACTCTGGCTGATTGCCAACCCTTGTCTAGTGAGCCGCTCCTGCAAGTACAGAAGCCGTTCACCTACTTCCCAAAATAAACTTGTTCCAGTTAAGGACTCTTTCAGCTATTTATATGCCTTCTCTCGTTGTACTATGTGTGTCAAGGCCGCGCTTGCCTGTGTCTTCCACTTACTCATGCTCGTATTCTATAACTGCTTCGATCCTTGTTTCAAAACTTCGTTGCGTATTTCTCACGCGCTTATGTATTACACTTTGCTTACATATTTTGCGATCTTAATGTTCATTGATGAACAAACTTACTTTTTCTCGTCGTCTCATTCGATGTGTTTTTGCATTTATACTTGTTATGTCACGTTTCTCGCTGACTTAAGTATTTTTCTGATCAACCCCTTTGATACTCATAACTTGAGGTTATTGTTTATGGCTACTCGTTTGTTACCTATGGCGTTCTTGCTTTCTACTCGCATAGTTCCTTTGTTTATTTGGTATATTCTTGTCCTGAATAGATGTACTTGTTTCTATACGCTTTGTTTAAACTTGTTAATTCTCCTTTTGCATTGTATCGCAATCTTTACTAGTGCTTTATTTCCCTCAGCTTCTAGTTATTTTGTGATTGAAGGTGTTGTTAACTCTCGCCCCTTAACTCCGCTTTCCAATGACCCTGATGACCTCCTTCCACTTACACCTGGTCGCTTCCTTACACGCACTTCTCTCTCTGCCCATCCTCCCCTTCCTAATTCTTTCAGGGATTCTGATTTACCTATTGTTTGGCGTAAACTTGAAGCCCTCCGCAATTCCTTTTGGAAGAGGTGGAACATGGAATATTTAACTTCCTTGCAAGGGAGACAGAAGTGGTTTCTTTCCAGTCCCGACATTAAAGTGGGAGACTTGGTCTTAGTTAGGGATGTTTCACCCCCCCTAGTCTGGCCTTTTGGAAGAGTGACCGAGTGTTACCCTGGAAGAGATAGGAGAGTCAGGGTATTCAGAGTCTTGACCACTAATGGTCAGATCACAAGACTACTTCTCCGCAATTGCTTATTACTGTACTTGTTTTTCTTGTTCGCTGTTGGTGTCTGCCCCTCCCAGTATGGTGCATTCTTAGAATACACGGTACCTGAGATTATAATTTTCAATGTTTTTGCATGTTCTTTCCTTCCTCTTTGTCAGACACCAACAGTGATCTTCTGTTCTCTCTTAGGGGTTCAGGTCGCTTATATTTTGTATGAGTCTGTTCCAGATCTATATTCTGTGACCCACCTAGCGTCATCTCGCAGCGAATCTCTAAAGCTCCTCAATTCTTCCTGGTGCTAGAGGACTTACTTATCCATTTGGCCACCAGATCCTGTTACCATCGCCAGCTATTTTCTCCTTGAGCAAGAGGACTACGTCTACTTCTTTACTCACCATGCTGCGCTAGTATCATCTGTTGTCAACTCTTTGAAGACCGGCTCAGCAAGAGATCAATTTTTTGTTTTAAAGTTGGCAATGCTTATATGTTCTCCTTTTGTCTCCTACCCCCCACTCTTTTCCCCTTCCATGGTCTCTCCGTGCTCCGTTGAGCAGGTCTCACTTCTCAGTCGGCAGTTGACTCGATCAGTCAAAGCTCCTCTCGAGCTAGCTTCCTCAAACCAAGAGGCACACACTCTTCTACGCCATGTTGTCTAGGTAGTCATCAACGGAAACTTCGACTTCAACATGAAATCAAGATAAGTACCATTTTAAAAGTTTTAACCTCATCTTCATGGTTTTAACTTCCAAGTGCTTTTAATGATATTTTATAGACAGTGTGAAATTATATACTTGGGGCTGGTGTATTCTTTGAATACACGGTACCTGAGATATAATGTCTACTGCTCCTTGCATGTTCATTTCCTTCTTCCTCTTTGCCAAACACCAACAGTGATCTTCTGTTTTCTCCTTGATGGGCAAATCTCTTACGTCTTCATAAGTATGTTTCAGATATATAACTTCTGTGACCCACCTAGCGTCATCTAGTAGCGAACCTCTGAAGCTACTCAATTCCTCATCGTGCAAGAGGACTTACATATCCATCTGGCCACCAGATCTTGTTACTATCGTCAGCTATTTTCTCCTTGAGCAAGAGGACTACGTTTACTGTTTCACTCACCATGCTGCGCTAATATCGCCTACTATCAATTCTTAGAAGACCATCCATCAAGAAGAAAATTTATTTTTGATAAGTTGGTTATGCTGATATGTATACCTTTTGTTTCCTAGCCCCACTCTCTCCCCTTCCTAGGACCTTCCGTGCTTCGTTGAGCTGCTCTCACTTCTCCGTCTGCAGTTGACTCGTTCAGTCAAAGCTCCGCTCGAGCTTGCCTCCTCAAACCAAGAGGCTCACCCTCTTTTACGCCATGTTGGCTAAGTAATCATCAACGGAAACTTCGACTTCAACATGAAATCAAGATAAGTACCATTTTTAAAAAGTTTTAACCTCATCTTCATGGTTTTAACTTCCAAGTGCTTTTAATTATAATTTATAGGCAGTGTGAAATTATTTACTTTGGGGCAATAATCATTCTTCGTGGGATTTGCCATGTTGAGCTTTTGCTTGTATAAGCCAACCTTACTAAAAAAGAGCTTTTCTTAAGCTATTCAAACGAGAAATCCTCTCGCTACGTGGGATATTATCTAATACCCGCTGTCTATAATTATAAAGCTAGTTCCGCCGTTGGATTTTCTCAACCCCATTTTCTGCTAAGGTCGTTCTGGAACCTTCGAGATCTTGTTCTCTATCTGCGAGTCTTGCCGTCAAGTATTGTTCACGCACTTGTGAAAATGCTAGTTAAAATGAGGAATCTTCCTTATAAATTTTTGCAATAGCTAACTTTCCTCCACCGCTGGAACCTCTAGAACCTTCTATGGCGCATTTAATTGTAAATCACAACTTTTTCAAGAAATAGACTCTCACCTATATAGTGCAATCAGTTATTTCCATAATTGCAATAACTTTTTTTTCTCATAAACTTCAGTGTTTCTATAGTGAACTTTGCATCCATCTTCATTGACTACAGTGATAAACAGTGCTTGCTCCACGTTTCTACCGCGTCGCGATCGTCCAGTTATATTAAATACGGCCATAAACATTGATCCTATATCCCAATGATCTTTCCTCAACCTTCTACTAACAACCATTATTAATAAAATTGAAACTTTTCTATAAGGTGTCACTCACGAGGTGCCCTTCCAACTTTGCTAGTTTAACATTAATTAAATTCTGCATAATTGCTTGTGTGATACAAGTTTTAAATTCACGTTGTTCCTTTCCCATAATCAGGGAAAACAATTCTCTAAACTCTTGAGCGAGTCATGTTCAGGTTTCACGAAATGGAAACTGTCCCATTTGGCGAGTGATTCCTGCTCAAACTTGGGAAGTCTAGAACTTTCTCTTTCACTTTCTTCAGGTTTCACAGTAAGTGACCTGCCCTCTTTGTATAATTCTCATATATTAATTCTGTATAAATATAAGAAGTTGTAGGAACTTCTATCTTATTTTTCATGTTGTTATTATTGTTATTTTCAAAGTTGTCACTTTCTCTAGAACATTCTCCCCTGAATTTCTTAAGGTGCACTTTTTGTACTCCAATTCACGTTCAAGCTTTAATTATTTCATTGCTCATTTGTTTAAATCTTATAAAGATTTTAGAAACATGTAAGGTTTGAAACCTTGTAAATTGTCAATTGCCTGGAGCAACTGTTTAATGTTGAGAGGTCTGCGACCCTATTTGTTAAAAAGTTCAAATGAACTATGTTTATTAAAATTATATTGCATAATTGTTAATTTCCTCAAACTTTTTCTAATTGTAAAATAAACAAATCTTTTCCCTTCGCTTTTTCATTTTCGAATATAAAGTTTAGGCAAATTCCTGTCTTCCTTGACTCTCCTCACTCAATGATATTAAAATCATTACTAGAGCTTTCACCATTTGTTGCATTTGAGCAAGAATTCTTAATTTTCACCTCACTAAAGTTCTTCTTAGCGTTAATAGCTAATTCTAATTGGCCAGTAAGGCAAGTCAAGTTCGCTAAGCCAACTACCTGCTTGTGGAGACCCTCTCCGAAAACTTATGGTCAGTTTTCTAAAAGATAAGTGTTTCCTTTTGTCTAAACTTTTAGCCGGCTCCTCGCTGAGTAAAAGCTTAGCCATTGTCCAATGCAACCATTGGTTCATTTACCAAGATTACTCAATAAGGCATAATCTTTTATTATTTTCCTTTTTAGAGACACTTGGTCGCCCTTACAGGCACTCCATAATTTTGGAAATTGAAAATACCAAGCTTGAGTTAAATCATTGGCATTCTTCGAATTACTTTGTAAAACCTAATTTCTTTGAGAAGACATACAGTAAATTTGTTCCTCTCAGTCTTGCCAGACCATCACCCTTCCCCATAGTACTTTTATACATGCTTGGGAGGAAATATACTAAAGCCTCTCTCTTGCAAACCGCTCAAGTCCTAGCTGCGGTTCCCGTTAGCCTCGACCAAGCTCGTACCTACTTTAGGTATCCGAGAGTTAATTTCCATTGGCAACTGGTTCTAAGGGTATTTAAAGCTCAACTTATTAATTTTGTGGGACTCTCCTCCTATTTTTTATCCTTCTTTTCCAATCCCAAATCTACTTCCTTCTCTTAATCATCTTCCCTTGGTGGGTGGGTTATTCCTCATCCTATAATCTACCCAAAAATTGGTCCCAGAAACCCGGGAGAGCCCATTTTTTCTTTTCTCTTTTTAAAATAGTGTCATTTGACAATACTTTGCATATTTCTAATATCTGTGTTGAATATTTCAGCTATAACCACATCGTGCAAAGCCTGTGAACGGGAAAGAGGCCGCTCCTGTCTCCTATGGTGTGTCCCATTCTTTCTACTCATTCGCTGCTGCCAGCTTGACAGCATTTCCAAGGTTCCACAGTTTCGTGAGTTACATTTTCATTTACCTTCTTTAATATGGCTCCCACTGATAAGGATAAGGATGAAAAACTTACTTCTAAACGAGCATCCTATAAAGGGCAAATTACCCGATTCAGAAGGTACATAAAAGAATTAGATCCCTCAGACGCGCAATTAAATTTGTTGAAACATCGTGTAAAGGATTTTGAACGTTCTTATGAAAACTACTGTAACATTCAAACTGAAATTGAAACTTGCATGCTCAATCAAACAGAAGATCGTGTCGAAGTAGAGAACTTATATTACGAAGGCATAGGTTCTGCTTTCAAAATAATACGCCAACTCGAAGAGGAGCAGAAAAAGGACGCTTCTGTTCTTGGTTCCCGTCACGAACCCCAAACTTCTTTCCGTGAGGGCACTCACAAGCCCAAACCTACTTTACCGAAAATTGATTTACCCCATTTTTCTGGAGATGAATCCACCTGGGATTCTTTCTATGAATTATTTTGCTCCCTTGTTCATGACAATGAAGACATTCAAGTCATTTACAAGTTTCATTACTTGAGATCTATCCTTCGAGGTCAAGCTTTGCAGTTAGTTGAAGCACTTCCTCTGCGTGCCGAAAATTACCCCATTGCCTTTAACTTATTAAAAGAAAGATATGGAAATTCACGTTTACGTATTCAACGCCATATTAAGGCTCTATTTAACCTACCTGCGTCACAGCACAATGACGTCACTAGTTTGCGTACTTTAATTGACACTACCCAACTCCACGTTAAAGCTTTGTCCCAATTAGAGCAGCCTACTGAACATTGGGATACTTTCCTAATACATTTAGTAGTTTCTAAAGTTGATGCTGCTACCCTCAAAGCTTGGGAAATTGAACTTTCTAAGGAAGACGACTACTCTTACGAGCATTTAGTCACTTTCATAAACGCTAGATGCCAACTTTTAACCGCGCTAGCTAATCAGAGCGAACCTTCATCTCCTAGTTCCAAATTTGAATTAATGTCCATCAAACCCAAAAGCGAACGCTCAGCGTCTAATACCCAAAAATCAGGGTTCAGCTCATCCAAATTCAAATCAAACACTACTGGTTACCCAACTAGGTCTAGTGAACGTCGTGTTGCTAGCTCTATTGATTTAAATACGCAAAGCGAACCTCGCAAAAGTTTAAACGAACCTGTAAAGTGCATACTTTGTAAAGATTCCCATGCCCTATACTTATGTAAATCCTTTAAAGAAATGTCAGTCGACGACAGACGAAAACTAGTTGCTCAAAATAAACATTGTTTCCACTGTCTAGCGCCCACGCATTCTGCTTCTAATTGTAAGTCCACAAGACTTTGTTACCATTGTGAAAAGGCTCATCATACTTTGCTACATCGTCATGATCAGGCAAGGTCATCAACAGCATCCACTTCTCCTAAAAATGATAGTGTTAACAGTTCTAATGCTTCATCATACATTCAAAATGCTAAGTCCATTCGCAGTGCTCAAGTATTGTTGTCTACTGTTCAAATTGAAGTTCAGGATAACTTTGGCAACTGGGTCCGTGCACGCGGCCTTCTAGATTCAGCTGCAACTCATGATTTTGTGTCTAATTCCCTGATTAGAAAACTAGGCCTACCCGTAAACCCCACTTCTATCAATGTGTCGGGCATCAACAGCTCAAAATCGCAAGCTTTACAATTTTCAAAACTAACCATAAGAGATATTTGTCATAGAAACAACTTTTTTAAACTTAATTGTCTAATTCTCAATAGCATTGGAGAAGACACTCCTAGTCACTCGGTTGATATTTCGGGGTTAAACATTCCCTCGCATTTAAGGTTAGCCGATCCTTCGTTTAACACACAAAATCCCATTGACATACTCTTTAGTGCCAATGTCTTTTGGAACTGCCTTCGGAAACAGGTTCGCAAGCTATCCTCAAACGTGGTCGCTAGAGACACTAATTTTGGATGGATTGTCACAGGGCAACTTCCCCATTATTCACCCCAATCTGCATCGCAATGTTACTTCTCCAATACTGATCTGGAACAGTTTTGGAGGCTTGAAAATGTCGATTCTCCTAATGTAACCTCTTCAGAAAATGAATTCTGTGAGCAACTTTTTTTAAACACCACCACTCGTTCTGCTGATGGCCGGTTCGTCGTTCAAATGCCAAGATTAAATAATCCTCCTAAACTTATCAACTCTCAGCCCAAAGCTCGAAAAGCTCTCTTCGCTATCGAGAGCAAATTCAAGAAGGAACCTCTTGTTAAACAACAGTACACTGATTTCATGGATGAGTATGAAAGCTTAGATCATATGGAAGTTGTTAACAAATCTAATGATGAATTGCACCCCCCAATTGAAACGGTTTATTTAAATCATCATCCCGTGTGGAAAAACCCTCTTGTAAAAGATAAAATTCGAGTTGTTTTCAATGGTTCATCACCCGACGTTAATGGCAACAGCCTTAACGACACACTTTATTCTGGTCCTGCTATTCAATCAGATTTATCTGCTATACTCTTAAATTTTCGATTATTTCCCATAGCTGTCATAGCCGACATAAAACAGATGTACCGTCAAGTGTTAATTCAACCAGAACAACGAGATCTTCAAAGAATCTTGTGGCGTGATGAAACCAGTAAGCCCATTAAGGTATTTCGCTTGAAAACGGTTACTTATGGCTTAAAACCCTCTGCTTTCCTTGCTATCCGATCCCTACACTTGCTAGCCTCTCAAGATGGTCATTTATTTAACCCCAAAGCCTCTGAAGTACTAACTACGTCATTCTATGTTGACGATTATTTGCAATCCTTCCCCTCTTTGGAGGAAGCTTCTTTTGTATCTTTAGAACTTCAGGCATTACTAAGGAATGGAGGTTTCCCACTCCATAAGTGGAACTCCAACTCCCCTGAGTTTCTCGCTCAGTTTCCCATCGAAGACGTAGATCCTTCTTCTGTCGAAATTTGTGGTAACTCCGAATCTATCAAAACTCTAGGAGTTCACTGGTGCACTAGCACTGACACTCTTATCTATAAAGTTTCGCTCGCAGAAGAGCTTCCTAATACAAAAAGACAAATCCTCTCTGAAATTGCAAAAATTTTTGATCCGCTTCAATTTCTTGCCCCAGTTATCGTTATAGCCAAACTCTTCATGCAAGAGCTGTGGTCACTTAAATGTGAATGGGATGACGCTGTCCCTCTTTCTTTTCTTAATCGTTGGCTCTCGTTTCGCAGCAATTTGTTGGATCTTTCCCTTATTGAAATTCCCAGGAATTTAATCAGCTCTCATTCTAATGTATCTTTTTTCCTTCATGTGTTCGCGGACAGTTCCGAAAAAGCTTATGGTTGCTGTGCATATTTAGTTTATCACGATTCACTCTATGGATCTCCAGTTTCCAACCTTGTTTGTGCCAAATCGAAGGTCGCTCCTCTTAAAACTATCACTTTGCCTAGGCTCGAACTGTGCGCTGCACTAATGGCTGCAGAACTTGTCAAGAAATTACGGGAAGTATTAAAGGTCGAATTCTCGCAAATCTATCTCTGGAGCGATTCCATGATCGCCCTTTCGTGGATCGCCAAGAACCCCTCTCACTGGCAAACTTTCGTTGCAAACAGGGTTTCCAAAATTCAAACTCTTTCTTCTGGATGTCAATGGAGGCATGTTCCCAGTGCGGATAATCCAGCTGATATTATCTCTCGTGGTTATTTACCCTCTCAATTGGCAGCTTCCCAATTGTACTGGCATGGGCCCTCGTGGCTAATCGAAGAATCTTCCTCATGGCCTTCTAAACCCCCAGCTACAAACTCCTACTTGCCTGACGCTAAAGTACCTCTACCCATTGCTTCGTGTCTTGTTTCCAATGCATCTCATCCTTTGTTGTCCCGCTATTCTTCTTTTCATAAATTACTACGGATTGTCGCCTATCTCCTTAGATGGAAATATCTTGTGGTTGACCAACCTCTTCTCCCTAAACCACACCTTACCAATCATGAATTGAATCTCGCCACCATTAAAGTTTTACAACTGACACAGCAAGAAGCCTTTTCTTCTGAGTTGTCTTTGCTTTCTTCTAAAAGAGATCTTCCCAAATCCAGCCGTCTTCGTGCTTTAGCCCCGTTCCTTGATGACCATGGGTTACTCAGAGTAGGTGGAAGGCTCTCGCAATCTTCACTCTCTGAAGACAAAAAGCATCCCGTTATTTTGCCTTCCAAACATCACGTTACTTCTTTAATTATACGTGACTTTCATTATCGTAATCTGCATGTTGGTACACGCACTCTGCTTTGCCTTTTAAGGGAAAAGTATTGGATTATAAATGGAATTCATGAAGTTTCTTCTGTAATTCATAAGTGCATTCCTTGTTTCAAAGCGAAACCTAAAATCAACACTCAATTAATGAGCGATCTGCCCTCTTTTCGTTCTTCTCCTATACGCCCATTTACTTTAACTGGCGTGGACTATATGGGTCCGTTCCAATATCAACGAAACTCTCCTGAAGCTAAACGCAAATTGTTTGGTAAGCTTTATGTTTCTCTCTTTGTTTGCATGGTTACCGGCGCAATCCACTTGGAACTAGTAACGAATGCTTCTACTTCTTATTTTTTATCAGCTGTCTCTCGTTTCACCGCTAGGCGTGGTGTTCCTTCTGAGATGTTCTCTGATAACGCTTCCACCTTTCAGGGCGCAGCTTCCCTGTGGAAGAAAGCTCTCACTTCCTCTCCTGCCATGGAACAAATCTCTAATTTTTCTTATTCAAAAGGTTTCAAATGGCGCTTCATACCTCCTTACGCTCCGCATCATGGTGGTAGGTGGGAATCTTGCGTAAAGCTCACTAAACGTCATTTAAGAAAAGTCTTAGGTAATCGAATTCTGACTTACGAAGAATTCAATTCACTGTCTGTTCTGATTGAAGGTGTTGTTAACTCTCGCCCTTTAACTCCGCTTTCCAATGACCCTGATGACCTACTTCCACTCACCCCTGGTCACTTCCTTATCGGCACTTCTCTTTCTGCTCCTCCTCCTCTTCCCCATTCTTACAGGGATTCTAATCTACCTATCGTTTGGCGGAAACTTGAAGCCCTTCGTAATTCTTTTTGGAAAAGGTGGAACTTGGAATATTTAACTTCCTTACAACGGAGACAGAAGTGGTTTCTTTCCAGTCCCGACATTAAGGTGGGGGACTTGGTCTTGGTTAGGGATGTCTCACCCCCCCTAGTATGGATTTCTGGTAGGGTGACCGAGTGTTACCCTGGGAGAGATGGGAGAGTCAGGGTGGCCAGAATCTTGACCACAAATGGACCGATCACAAGACCACTGTCTTTGATCGCTCCGCTGCCATTAAATGTGTAACTGTTTATTTGCTTTCTGTTGGTGTTTGTCCCCCCAGTATGGTCCCCCCAGTATGGTGTATTCTTTGAATACACGGTACCTGAGATATAATGTGTACTGCTCCTTGCATGTTCATTTCTTTCTTCCTCTTTGCCAAACACCAACAGTGATCTTCTGTTTTCTCCTTGATGGGCAAATCTCTTACGTCTTCATAAGTATGTTTCAGATATATAACTTCTGTGACCCACCTAGCGTCATCTAGTAGCGAACCTCTGAAGCTACTCAATTCCTCATCGTGCAAGAGGACTTACATATCCATCTGGCCACCAGATCTTGTTACTATCGTCAGCTATTTTCTCCTTGAGCAAGAGGACTACGTTTACTGTTTCACTCACCATGCTGCGCTAATATCGCCTACTATCAATTCTTAGAAGACCATCCATCAAGAAGAAAATTTATTTTTGATAAGTTGGTTATGCTGATATGTATACCTTTTGTTTCCTACCCCCACTCTCTCCCCTTCCTAGGACCTTCCGTGCTTCGTTGAGCTGCTCTCACTTCTCCGTCTGCAGTTGACTCGTTCAGTCAAAGCTCCGCTCGAGCTTGCCTCCTCAAACCAAGAGGCTCACCCTCTTTTACGCCATGTTGGCTAAGTAATCATCAACGGAAACTTCGACTTCAACATGAAATCAAGATAAGTACCATTTTTAAAAAGTTTTAACCTCATCTTCATGGTTTTAACTTCCAAGTGCTTTTAATTATAATTTATAGGCAGTGTGAAATTATTTACTTTGGGGCAATAATCATTCTTCGTGGGATTTGCCATGTTGAGCTTTTGCTTGTATAAGCCAACCTTACTGAAAAAGAGCTTTTCTTAAGCTATTCAAACGAGAAATCCTCTCGCTACGTGGGATATTATCTAATACCCGCTGTCTATAATTATAAAGCTAGTTCCGCCGTTGGATTTTCTCAACCCCATTTTCTGCTAAGGTCGTTCTGGAACCTTCGAGATCTTGTTCTCTATCTGCGAGTCTTGCCGTCAAGTATTGTTCACGCACTTGTGAAAATGCTAGTTAAAATGAGGAATCTTCCTTATAAATTTTTGCAATAGCTAACTTTCCTCCACCGCTGGAACCTCTAGAACCTTCTATGGCGCATTTAATTGTAAATCACAACTTTTTCAAGAAATAGACTCTCACCTATATAGTGCAATCAGTTATTTCCATAATTGCAATAACTTTTTTTTCTCATAAACTTCAGTGTTTCTATAGTGAACTTTGCATCCATCTTCATTGACTACAGTGATAAACAGTGCTTGCTCCACGTTTCTACCGCGTCGCGATCGTCCAGTTATATTAAATACGGCCATAAACATTGATCCTATATCCCAATGATCTTTCCTCAACCTTCTACTAACAACCATTATTAATAAAATTGAAACTTTTCTATAAGGTGTCACTCACGAGGTGCCCTTCCAACTTTGACAGTTTAACATTAATTAAATTCTGCATAATTGCTTGTGTGATACAAGTTTCAAATTCACATGGTTCCTTTCCTATAATCAGGGAAAACATTCTTTAAACTCTTGAGTGAGTCATGTTCAGGTTTCACGAAATGGAAACTGTCCCATTTGGCCAGTGATTCCTGCTCAAACTTGGGAAGTCTAGAACTTTCCTTTTAACTTTCTTCAGGTTTCACAGTAAGTGACCTGCCCTCTTTTGTATAATTCTCATATAGTAATTCTGTTTAAATATAAGAAGTTGTAGGAACTTCTATCTTATTTTTCATGTTTTTATTATTGTTATTTTCGAAGTTGTCACTTTCTCTAGAACATTCTCTCAAGAATTTCTTACGGTACACTCTTTGTACTCCAATTCACGTTCCAACTTTAATTGCTTCATTGTTTATTTGTTTAAATCGTATAAAGATTTTAGAAACATGTAAGGTTTGAAACCTTGTAAATTGTCAATTGCCTGGAGCAAACGTTTAATGTTGAGAGGTCTGCGACCCCATTTGTTAAAAAGTTCAAATGAACTATGTTTGTCAAAATTATATTACAAGTTTGTTAATTTCCTCAAACTTCCTTGAATTGTTAAATAAATTAAATATTTGTTTTTGGATTCATCATTTCTCTGATACTACAGTTAGGCAAGATCCTGGCTTTCCTAGCTCTTCCTAGGTTTATGCCCTCGTTCATACTCAATAAAGCTTTTACTATTTGTCTGGCCAGACCCTCACCCTTCCCTATAGTACTTTTATGCATGCTTGGGAGGAAATACACTAAAGCCTTTCTCTGGCAAACTGCCCAAGTCTTAGCTGCGGTTCCCGTCAGCTTCGACCAAGCTCGTATCCACTTTAGGTATCCGAGAACGGATTTGCGGTGGCAACCACCTTTAAGTGTGTTTAAAGTTAAACTTATTAATTTTGTGGGACTCTCCTCCTATTTTTCTATCCTTTTTCTCCAATCCAAAATCTACTTCCTTTTCTTAATCATCTTCCCTTGGTGGGTGGGTTATTCCTCAGCCAATAATCTACCCAGGGGGGGGGGGGGGGGTGCGGACCGCACCGGGTGACACCAAATTAGGGTGGGTCGTAAAAATTTCATTTTTAAACAAATTTAGCACAGCAAACATCGATTTTTTTTACCAGGACTAAGTGTCTGTCTTGTCTGCCTTCACTTCATTAGTTATAAAAAATTGTGAATTTATCATTTAGCTCCTAGAATCTCTCCCCTATCTCTCAGTGAGCCTACAATTATTTCTTACGACCTGTGTGTCTTTGGCTTCATGTGAGAGGAGTTGTTCAAAGCTAAAGTTTATAAAGAACTATTTCTGATCTACCAAAGGACAGTCAAGACTTTCTGATCTTGCAATATTATCAATTGGAAGTGATTTGGCGAAAGGAGTTGATTTCGATGAAGTAATTAACAAGTTTGTAGCTCTAAAGGTCAGGAAAGGAAAGTTTTGATTTAGTCGAGATTTAATATGACAAAATTTAATGTTAAAATAACAATTAAAAAAGTAACATATTAGCCTACTTTCGATTTTTGCAAAAAATGAAAGTAGACTTATGAGATCAACACAGGGCGAAAAAAAGTGTGTCTGTGTGTGTGTGTGTGTGTGTGTGTGAGAGAGAGAGAGAGTCTGTCTGTCTGTGTGTGGGTGTGTACTCTGAATGTCTGTCCCCCTCTATCAATTCGATCACGGTGAAACCGAATTGAACGAAATTTGGTACAGAGGTAGCACTAGCAAAGTACACCTCAGTGTCATATTTTATATCGCCGCCATCTTGACGAAAACGTAATGGCGGCCACCCAAATGTTCAAAGCTTAAATCTCATTACTACTAACCTAATCATCCGATCTCTACTAAATTTTGCAACAACATACCTATATGTGGGGAGCATCCTTTGACCAAACTACAAGGTCATCAGCCCGATAGTTTGTGGATGACGGCCTTGTTTGTGTGCAAATCGATTCACCCTATTAATTCAAACACGGTGAAACCGAATGGAACGAAATTTGGTACAGAGGTAGCACTAGCAAAGGGCACCTCAGTGTCATGTTTTATATCGCCGCCATCTTGACGAAAACGTAATGGTGGCCACCCAAATGTGCAAAGCTTAAATCAAATTACGACCAACCTAATCATCTGATCTCTACCGATATTTGCAACAATATACCTTTATGTATGTAGAATCGTTTGACCGAACTATAAGGTCATCAGCCTAATAATTTGCGGATGGCGGCCATGTATGTGTGCAAATCGATTCACCATATCAATTCAAACACGGCGACACCGAATTGAATGACATTTTGTACAGAGGTAGCACTAGCAAAGAGCACCTCATATTCATGTTTAATAACCGTATAACACGTTGTATTTCAACAAGCTACTACAACTCCTTGAAAAGGACAAAGAGTTATAACAATACCCATGCATTTAGGAGAAAGTAGGCTATATGTTCTTTACTGAACATCTTGTTTTCTATGTAGTTCTTTGTTCTTAACTTCTTACAATCTTTTACCAACCAACTTTGAATTAATTTTTT
Organism: Meconema thalassinum; assembly: GCA_946902985.2. NCBI lineage: Eukaryota > Metazoa > Arthropoda > Insecta > Orthoptera > Tettigoniidae > Meconema > Meconema thalassinum. The sequence continues at coordinate 154,954,617 of OX336397.1, forward strand.
CTTCTATTGCCTTTGTAAATATAGGACCTATGTTTATAAGCGTTATAAACGTTTCCGTTATTTGGCACAGGCGGACTCTGAGGAAGTCTATGGGGTGTCGTGAGGGGGGGGGGGGGGGTGACGCCAAACCTAGAGACGCCACTGCCTTACATCCGAGTCATATTCTAACCTTGGTCTACCCCTACAGTTCTTGTCTTCGACCCTTCCTTCCATAACTAAGTTTCTTATTCCTGGGTGTTATAGTAAGTGTCCTACCAACCTATCTCTTCTGATCATTAGCAGTCGCCATAAAAATCTCTCCTCCCCCACTCGGCTTAATACCTCTTCATTTGTAACCCTATCTAACTTTCATCATTCTCCCATAACATCTCATTTCAAATGCTTCAATTCTCCTCTTTTCTGCTGCTCCAAACATACCAAGTTTCATTTCCATAGAGCGCCTCGCTCCAGACAAAACCTTTCAAAAAAGACTTCCTAATACCTAAATCAATATTCAATGTCAACAGATTTCTTTTGTGTAGAAATGCTTCCATTGCCTGTGCTAATCTACTTTCCATATCCTCTTGCTTCGTAAGTAACAAAAGTCTTCCACCTGCCAATTCAACGTCCATTTTATTAACTAGGTGTAATCAGTTAGGTTGCAACTTTTGTTGGCTCGTCCCCTTTACGGGATAGTGGTCTCTATATTAACCACCTGTCTTAAGGACAGTTTAGCCTATGCTTTCAAAGATGTTGATAGTTGAATCTTTTAGCCAAATTTCGGAGAATATTCATGCCGAACTGCTAATATTTCTAAAAATCAAACATTATATACGTATCTACTTGACGTAATGTGTTGGATAAATAAATAAATAAATAAGAACTAAAAACATTAACAATTAAAGTGTAAAAATAAATATATATAGAAATAAAATAATAACAATAAAAAATATGAAAATAATTGTAATATAAATTGGAAGGACAAAATAATGAAGGAAGAATTTAATTTGAGAATAAATACAAACAAAACAAAAATTTTGGTCTGCAGTAGAAATGGCGAAAACCAGATAGCAATAGAGTTAAGAAATGAAACGATACAAGAAGTGAACGAGTTTAATTATAATGAAAATCCACAGCTTGCTTCCAGTTTCCGACCGGGTCAGGAGTGGAATGAATGAAGCCCCCATCTAGCGGCGAGGATATGAACTGTGCCGGCTGCCGAGGCCTGACGCACACCTCTGGGGCAATGATTAAATGAATGACAGATGAAATGAAATGATAGTGGAGAGTGTTGCTGGAATGAAATTTTGACAGGGAAAACTGGAGTACCCGGAGAAAAACCTGTCCGCCTCCGTTTTGTCCAGCACAGATCTCACTTGGAGTGACCAGGATTTGAACCACGGACCCAGCGGTGAGAGGTCGGCGTGCTGCCGCCTAAGCCACGGAGGCTTCCCAATCAGTACTTACATAAATATATCTATTATATAAGGTGCGTTCAAAAAGTAACGAGCCGGAGGCTGGAATGCGCAAACCGTGACGACATGGGCTAATCGTGGCGTGTGTAACGAGGTGTGGTTCCGACCAGGGCGTGGAAGGTCACAGCCCATCGCTAGAGGGCAAGCGTTCACGTGACTATACTAAGTGTGCAGCAGCATGCATCAATCGTTCAACGCTGCCAGTCGCATTGCTAACAGTGACATGGAGGCGTCAACCGAAGAGCAAAGAGGTGTTGTTCGGTTTCTGACAGCGGAAGGAGTAGGGGGACCGGACATTCATCGCCGAATGTCACAAGTGTAAGGCGAACACTGCATGTCCCTTGCAAGGGTCAAGGCGTGGCACAAGCGCTTCAGGGAAGGACGGGTGTAGTTAGCCGATGATGCCCGGTCTGGGGCACCCCCCCCCCCCCCCTGAATTACCGATGACAACGTCCAGCTGGTTGAAGCACTCATTACCCATGACCGTCGAGTGACAGTGAACGCCATAGCCGCCGTGGTCGGATTGAACGTCGGAAGTGTGCACACCATCATGAAGGAACGACTACACTTGCGCAAAGTTTGTGCCCAATGGGTGCCCCACAGTCTTCAACCACACCAGGAAGCATGTCGAATGGCCCACTGTCTTGGTCATCTGCAGTGCTAACCGAGGGAAGGGAATGGGTTCCTGGCACAAGTGGTGGCTGGCGATGATTCATGGTGTCATCACTTCGAACCAGAATCCAAACGACAAAGCCTCCAGTGGAAGCAACCAGGGTCACCACCACCCAAAAAAGGCAAGGCCATCCACACGAGTGCAGGAAAGGTAATGCTGACGTTCTTCTTTGACCAAGATGGTCCCCTTCTGATACACTTCATGCCGCACGGGACAACAGTGAATGCCCAGCGTTACTCGTTACCTTGACCACCCTTCGCCAAGCGATCAAAACAAAACGACCAGGCAATCTCACCCGTGGGTTCATTCTGCTCCACGACAATGCACGATCTCATACGGCCAACACAGTCGCGGCACTCCTGCAGAAATTCAAATGGGAGGTTCTCGGCCACCCTCCATACAGTCCAGACCTCTCTCCCTGTGATTACGCCATGTTTGGTCCCCTGAAAAGGTCTCTGTGGGGCCAACGATTCACCTCGGACGTCGACGTCCAGCTGTACGTGCGGAACTGGTTCACATCGCAGCCCAGGGAATTTTATGAGACAGCCATTCACCGCCTCGTGTCACAGTGGGACAAGTGCCTCAACGGCCAGGACTTATACTTCTAACATACAGGTACTGGTTTCTGTAATTATGCCTCCAGCTCGTTACTTTTTGAACGCACCCTATATATTGTACATGTTTCGACCTGAGATTGAGGTCTTCTTCAGATCAATTAAGAATAAAATAAAATAGATGTACTTAAGTCGAATGTATTTTGCTGTGAAAAATGTTCACGAGATGAATTGTAATTAAAAGAATGAAAGAAAATATTAATTGTAAATGGATAAAATGAAAATAAAAAAACACATGAAAATAAAAAAAATGTTTTGCCCTTCAATTAAAATTGGTGCACGATTTGGACTTTGTTTAATCCATGAGCCATTCCATTCACATAAATGATGTACGTTAGAGGAGGAGGAGGAGATCGTACCGTGAGTATCCAGTTGATGGGCAGCTTGAGCGCCTCCCTGATGGACAGCAGGTAGACAAACGCCCAGATCAGTGTGGTGATGAAAGCAACTGTGGCCACGAACAGGAACCAATGGGTGCCGGACAGGTAGGCGGGGGAGGCGAGCGCCATACAGACGATGCCGAATATCTGGTGACACAATCACAACATTCACGAATAAACTTCAGGTTTTATTAATTACACGAACAGTTTATTCATCACATACACTTTACTGACATTCAGACAACAATGCACTGTTTAAAACTAACAGTTTAACACTACTCTAGTCAATTGGCTGTTACATACTACCGGTACTACTAGAGTTTGGGAATATTGATAGTAATGATTAATTCGAACAATGTTAAGTTATATTTTAAAAGGCGGCTTCGGTGGCGTAATTGGTAGAGTACCCGCAAGAAGAACTTGCCGAAACTCAACAATGCGCAGAGACCAATATCAATCGGCGTAGTTTAATGCTCATTGCGGGGCTCCTGTGTGTCCCCCGAATGCTGATTACCGGGCTCAGTGCATTCTTCAACCCTGCGGGCTCACTGTGAGACGCGGTCTATAGCTGTATTCAAGCGTCGAGTGCAAGAAAACTGCAAACAATATAGGCTAATTAGGGCATAGGTTACTGTGTCCTGGCTCAGGTAATAACTACCCTACTGTGTAAGGCATTCATACTCGCGCTATGATCTCACTTGAACCCCCAGTCACAGTTTAACATGGCATGCCGGCTGGGCGGACGGTCCGTTCAGAACTGCTGCCAGCGAAGTGGGAGGGGCGCGTTCTGCCACTACCGAGCGCACCCGAACATTGCCGAAGATCGGCGCAGGATTCTGTGGCAAGCTCTTCTTGCGCGTATTCTAGCATGCTGAGCTTCTATGCCCTAGGTCGCGGGTTCAAACCCGGCCGAAGTTATAAGATTTTTAAGAGCGTTAAAAATCCCTCAGTATGCCTTCCTTCGGAGGGGAAGTAAAGCCAGGCGGGTCCATGTCATAGATTTTTGACATGATAAAGAACCTTCCACTAACTACACTTGTGTGAAACTAAATTATAGGTTATATTAATTGAAAAAGGAAGGAAGCTTGTAGTTTAACGTGGCCGTTAATCGCGAGATCATGAGCCACGGGACCTCCTTTTTACGTGGAATCCGAACCACAGGACATGGCATTTCACTTCGAAAATCTCACATGCTTTGACCAGGAATCGAACCCGGACCGCCTTGGTGAGAGGCATACAGCTAGACCGCTGAGCCACCACGCCCTACTATATTAATTGGCTAATGCTCTTAGGTTCCAACGTTCGTCGCCAGAAGCCGGCTGCGTTGGCATCTAGCAACAAAGTTCAGAACTAGTTGGTCATTGACGGTGGTGTTTGGTAGCAAAAAGTTGGAACTACTTGAAAATCGAATGTCTGCAGTCCTTACTTGAATTAAGAACAGATAACACACACTAATACAGCCATAACAATTAACACCGGTTATCAGACAGACTCTACACACACCTAAAGTACACGGGGATACATGACCGCGTTGTCGCAGCCCCTAAACTGAAGATCAAGTCTGATCAAGGTGACTATAAATGATCATGGCTCCTGGTGGCCAGTTATGGCAGGTGGCGCTGTGAAGCTTGGAAATCTTGCGCCCCATAATGTGGACATTATTACTACCAAGTTTGGTACTCATTCCATAACTAGTTTCCTTTCTAGAACGTGTTGGGGAGTTCTAATGGATAAAATATGAAAAAGATATCGATTTTCAGATTTGTATACGATATGTTTTGATGTTTAAAATAATGTATAACACTGGATATTTGTTATTTGCAAAACATGTCTAATATTTATTTAAATAATGCAGTGTGCGCTAGAAAACATTGAGAATTAGAACATACAAAGGCATTTTCTCAGAACATACTTTTTGCACATAAATGTTCCATATTTTTCAGTTGTTACTTATCGCAGAAGTCTCACATTTTTACCACCTGTAGCTTGGATTGTAAATGAGATTTTAACACAGGGATTTTGTTCTAGCTCAAATACATTATGAAAAAAATATATATATATATATATATATATATATATATATATATATATATATATTTAAACGAAAATTTTGAGATTAAAGAAAAAAAATATTATTATGGTCACAATAGTAGAAACACTAAACGCCCGGGTTAAAGTACTAAGAATTGATCACTAATTACGGCAATCAATTTCATCTAAATCTACCCAGTAGTTTCTGCGAAATGGAAAAATGAAGTTATTAAATATTAACATTAAGAACTCACCTTATAGGGAAAGTTTAATCATAAACCACCCCGCATTTATCATATATTTTCAATAATCTTCCAGGTACTGTTAAAAGTCCGGTTCTGGTCAAAGGAAGAATTAACGTAATACCTAGTATCTACCCTTCATTACTACAGTTCAGTATATCACTACATTAACCAGAGATTTGTAACGAAAACAAACTGAATAGCTTTGCTAACAAGTCACTACTGCCTTCTATCACACGGATCGAAGCACTCCTGTAATCACGGAAGCCATCTAGTTCATCGCCTGTCAAACTCGTCCAGAATACTCAATACAATGTGCAGGGCAGGGGCGTATATAAGGGGGGGGGGGGTTGTGGGGGCTCCAGTAGCACCCCCACCACCACCACCACCACCACGAAAAAAAAGCATAAAATAATTGTAAATTTGGTTGTACCCTAATCTTAACTTATTGACTAAGTTATAAACAATATTAAGATTGAAATTAGACTACCACGTGGTGTAGTGACTAGCATTCTTGGCTGCCACCCCGGAGGTCCGAATTCGATTCCCGGCTCTGCTAAGAAATTTTAATTCTGGTCTGAGGGCTGGAACTGGGTACACTCGGCCTTGTGAGGCAAAACTGAGAATTCCACAGTGCGGTACTTTTGAGTAATAAGTTAATTTGTAACAACCACCAAAAAGACACTGTTTACCTTTCTGCTTAATAAATTGACAAATATTTAGGTATTTGCCATTCAATGGCCATAATAGAAAATTCATTAAGTATAACACTCTTTTTGTGTGTTGTGTTGTATTTTACAACTTTTTTCTTTGTATTGCCACTAATAGTAGGCTATACAAACTTTGAATTTTACAATTAACTCTTATCTAAAATATTTACACTAAGTTATATGCTCTAAGATATTGGTTGATATTTCTGGGTATTTTGTGGTGACAGTCCCCTGAGAATACTCACAATTTTCCATGATAGTCAGCCCCTCCCGACAAGAAAATTTTATATAGTCCTTGGTGCAGAGGGCGTGGCTCCCACAAGACATCGATTCTTTTGTTATTTAAACCACTCATAATTTTATTTCAGGTTTGAAATTTTGGGAATATGTTCCTAAAGCATACAACTTTCATGTAAGTACATTTTGAAGAATGTCGTACTTTGAAACTTTTCTACCATAATCTCCACTGAAGTGGCGTCAAGTATTTTCTCTGGACTGCGCAGTTTCCTTATCGTAACCGTTAAGCTCTTTGTTTGTTAGGACTCGAATATTATCCTTTTATTGTTCTGCTTCAGAAGGTCATAGAGGAGATGTCTCGTTACTGGTGATGATTATTGTTGTAATGAGGCGGCTTCGGTGCCCAAGGTCGTGGGTTCAAACCCGGCCGAAGTCGTCGGATTTTTTAAGAGCGTTAAAATCCCTTATTATGCCTTCCTTCGGAGGGGAAGTAAAGCTAGCGGGCTCATGTCATAGATTTATGGCATGTAAAAGAAGCTTCCACTAATTAAACTGGTGTGAAACAAAATTTGTAGGTTAGGTTTGATAATGCTCTGAAGTTCCAACGTTCGTCACCAGGTGCTGGTAGCGATGGCATCTAGTAGTAGCCATGTTCACAACAGCTAGGTGTCGTGGACGATAGCATTTGGTAGCAAAAGTAGGAACTACTTGAAATTATTGTTTGCAGTCCTTACTTGAATTAAAACAGATAACACACACTAATACAGTAATCACAATTAACACCGGTTATCAGACAGATTCTACACACACCCAAGGTACACGGGGCTCCATGACCACGATGTCGCAGCCCCTAAACTAAGGAATCAACCAACCATTGTTGTAATGGGCAGAACAGCCTCTCGTAACACAGTTCACAAATTTTGCTTTTCTTTTAAAATTTTCCGGCAGATGCCTAAAGAAAAAAAAACAGCTTACACACCAAAGATGCACGTGCCACTTCCACCTTGTGTTAATATCCATGATCACTGTTTAGTTTAGCACGTGAGTTTGAAAAATGAATAATCAATCATTCGACTCTTCAGACGACGAAATTATAAATCTGGCTTGTGCAGTCAGAAGAAGACGAAGACAAAGAAGGAATCGTTTATGGCAACTCCCATACTGGGATAATGCTATTGTGTCTCAGCAATTACTGAACCATCCAGTAAAGTTTCAGGCGTATTATAAAATGGAGATTTCGACTTTTAACAAGTCAGATTTCCAAGGGAGGGCGAGTATACATCAGAGCGAATAAAGATGCACGCTGAAATCTCCAGCCGGCTGGTTCTCAAGAGGCAAGTGCGTCTTGCATCTGCGATGTGAAAGGGGCCTATCGATTGGTGCAAGACCTGGAACGCTAGTCGCTACGCCACGCCATGAGATGGACGTTTTACGAAGTGCTCATGATTTCGCTGTTCGGTTGTTGTTGTTGTTGTTTGAGTCTTCAGTCTTATAATAATAATAATAATAATAATAATAATAATAATAATAATAATAATAATAATAAAAATAATGTTATTGGTTTTACGTCCCTTTTAACTACTGTGGCTTTTGGAGACGCCGGGGTGCAGGAATTTTGCCCCGAAGGGGATCTTTAACGTGCCAGTAAATCTACTGACACGGCTCCCTCGCATTTACGCACCTTCAAATGCCAGCTGACTGCGCCAGGATACAAACCTGCAACCTAGGGCCCAGCAAGCGAGAACGTTACCGTTGAGCCACGCAGCCAGTCCTTCAGCCTACCTGTCCTGAGCTAATCGTTTCATCTCTACATAGGCTAGCTACCCCATCCTACATCAGAGGCAATCTGTTTAACATATTCTAACCTTGGTCTACCCCTACAGTTCTTGTCCTCGACCCTTCCTTCCATAACTAAGCTTGCTATTCCTGGGTGTCTTAGTATGTGTCCTACCAACCTATCTCTTCTCTTCATTAGCAGTCGCCAGAAACATCTCTCCTCTCCCACTCGTCTTAATACCTCTTCATTTGTAACCCTGTCTACCCATCCGATCTTCCATCATTATCCTGTAACACCACATTTCAAACGCTTCAATCCTCCTCATTTCTGCTGCACCAACAGTCCAAGTTTCACTTCCATAGAGCACCACGCTCCAGACAAAGGCTTTCAAAAATGAGTTCCTAATACCTAAATCTATATTCGATGTTAACAGATTCCTTTGTTGTAGAAATGCTTTCCTTGCCTGAGCCAACCAACTTTTTATATCCTCTTTGCTTCGTCCATCACTGGTTATTTTTCTTCCTAAGTAACAGAAGTCTCCTACTTCCTTCAGCTGTACTACCCCTTAGAAAATAATCATCAATAGTCTATGAGTTGCAGCAATGGCCGTAGCAGGGTATATTAATTTAACGCCCGTAGGCTCACATCATGTTCAATTTCAAGTAGTGTAGTTCCAAGTTTGGCTACCAGAGATGCGACTGTCACTAATACCTAGCGGCGAGCGCTGGAACTTGATAGAGCGTTTGTAAACCAAATAACCAATAAATTTAGCTCTTCGGTGGCGTAGTTGGTAGGATGCTGAGCTTGTATGCCCAATATAGCGGGTTCAAACCCGGCCGAAGCAGTCGGATTGTTTAAGAGCGTTAAAAATCCCTCTGTATGCCTTCCTTCGCAGGGGAAGAATAGCCGGCGGTCCCATGTCATAGATTGAAGGCATGTTAAAGAACCTTCCACTAATTACACCTGTGTGAAGCTAAATTGTATAGTTTAAGAATGTAAACAACGCTTTTAGGTTTCTACGTTCGTTGCCAAGAGCCGACTGTGGTGGCGTCTAGTAGCTAAGTTCTGAACTAGGCCTAGTAGTCCTTGACGGTGGCGTTTGGCGGCAAAAGTAGGAACTCTTTGAAAAATTCAAAGTTGCAGTCCTTACTATAATTTAAAGAAAAACAGATACACACATTAATACAGTCATCACAATTAACACCGGTTATCAGGCAGATTCTACACACACCCAAAGTACACGGGGCTACATGACCGTGTTGTCGCAGCCCCTAAACTGAAGAACCAACCAAATTTACCTCCTCAGTACCAATAGTGGAAGGTTTTTTTTTCATGCCATAAATCTATGACATGGGCCAGCCGGCTTTACTTCCCCTCCGAAGGAAGGCATACTGAAGGATTTTAACGCTGAAATCCGACGACTTCGGCCGGGTTTGAACCCGCGATCTTGGGCATAGCAGTTCAGCTTGCTACTGACTACACCACCGAAGCCGCTTAAGGAGTCAGTCCCAAAGTCAATGCAGAATTGGGAAGAAACTGACCCAGCTCAGGAATCCCACAGGCTTACCAACTTTCGAAGTCACCAGCCGTGAGGTGAGTCCTTGAGTGTATAAAGTTTCACATTCTTATAGTAGTAAGCCTCCGTGGCTTAGGCGGCAGCACGTCGGCCTCTCACCGCTGGGTCCGTGGTTCAAATCCCGGTCACTCCATGTGAGATCTGTGCTGGACAAAACGGAGGCAGACAGGTTTTTCTCCGGGTACTCCGGTTTTCCCTGTCAAAATTTCATTCCAGCAACACTCTCCACTATCATTTCATTCATTTAATCATTGCCCCAGAGGAGTGCGTCAGGCCTCGGCAGCCGGCACAGTTCATATCCTCGCCACTAGATGGGGGCTTCATTCATTCCATTCCTGACCCGGTCGTAGACTGGAAGCAGGCTGTGGATTTTCATTTCATTCTTATAGTAGCCTAGGCAAGATATTCCTAGAAGATTAAGGATTACATGAAAGAAAAGACAAGGACCAATGAAGTAGGGGAAATGGCGAGCACCCTAGGCCTAGGATATCCTGATGATTATGAAAATTGTTGTTTTAAGGGGCCTAACATCTAGATTATCGGCAAATGACAATGAAATGGAAACCGTAACGAAAATTAAGTGAGACTGAAAATACTGCAAAATGTAACTCAGATTGAAACGACTCGCAAAATGTAGAGTGTAAATACTTACAAAAGGTACCGGTAATTTAGAAGGAAAATACTCTCAAAACTCATATTGAAAAATACGCACAAAATGTAGTTGAGGTGCAAAATACTTACAAAATGCTCACCATCAAAAAATGCAATTTAGATTGAAAATACTTGCAATATGCGGTTTAGGGTGAAAATACTTACAACATTGAATTGAAATTCAAAATACTCACAAAAGTGCCTCCACCTACTTACTAAAAAGCAAGTTAGATTGTCAATTCTTACAAAATGCAATATTGAGGTTGAGAATACTCGCAAAATGCAATTTAGATTGAAAATATTCACAAAATGGAATTTAGAGTGAAAATACGCAAATAATGGAATTTAGATTCAAAATACTCACAAAAAGGCAAGTTAGATTCAAAATACTCACAAAATGCAATTTAGATTGAAAACACTAACAAAACTGAATTTAGATTGGAAAGGAAATATAATGAAACGAAAAAGAAGGCGGAATGAGGGAACCGGAAAGATGAGAGAAGGGCCGATTAAGGCGGGAAAGGAAGAGACTCCATAGGCCACGGATACCCTAATACCGTCGGAGTCAGAAGAGAACAAGAGTTGACCCAGGGAGGTCGACAGGAAAGATAATAGAAAGGAGCCCGGCACAAGTAAGTGGAAGCAATGCCAGACTCATTTGGGGTCCCGTGGTCGCCAACCCAACTCATATATCCTGGGTCGGAACTGACACAGGGAGGAGACCGATCGAGTCCCGTGGTCGCGAATATTTAATAGTGAGCCCTTGGGCATTTCTGCCAGCCCTATGACTTCACTACCGTTGCAGAGGTCATCGCCACTTGTACTTTCCACGTCTCAAGTGTTTACATTTAACGGTTTGGTTCCGCGTCTTCTTGGAGAGAAACAGTTACTCCGTTCTGTCAACATTATCATTTAAAGCACTCACAACTGAACTACGTTATGCATAAAGGAACCAACCTCCGTCAAGATGGAACAGAGATATTGAGGCTCAAAGATAACCTTCGATATTTAATTCCTATCACACGAGTGAAATCTATATTTAAGTAGAGGGGGATTTATTTTTCATTACAACCAGTGCTTATTTTTTTCTAACAAAGATTTAAGGATTACTCTCAGTTTTAGTCGACAAAACATCACGATGTTGCAATTCTCGGCAAATTGCGAAATCCAGTCCGAATCATTAATATTCAGCTTTTTCAATGCCTAGGTGGATACAAAACACAGTAGTTCGTTATTGTCTTCAACCTTCAAAACTAACCTCACGCACAAAATAACAACCTATCCCGCCTCCAAACATTAGCCTGCGAGCTTATGAGAACGGAGTGCCGAGTTGACGACCAAAAGAAACTGATTCGATAGATCGATTTAAATCGAGGATTACTCGAAATCTCCTCCAGCTGTTGTGAACAGCGCGGTGACGCCAGCTGATCGATGAACTTCCAAGTCGGAAGTTATATTTGCCGGACTAGGTACAAATGTACCAATATTTTTTTCTTAAACAGTTTTCAAATCTTGAAGGGGGTACACGTGGGTACCTCCCACGTCACCCCTGAAAATAAGCACTGTTGGTAAATAATAAGATTCAGTCTAACCACGTGAATAACTGAATCTGTTTCTTCTAGGTTTTTTTTTTTTTTTTTTTTTTTTTTTTTACAATGTGTGCCTACCCTTCTTAATTATTCCTTTAGGTAGTTTATTTTAACTATGGTTGCCTCTTTTATAAAAAATACTTATTCATTGCAGAACAGCTAGAATCCAATTCAGGCGGCTTCGGTGGCGTAGTTGGTAGCATGCTGAGCTTCTATGCCCAAGGTCGCGGGTTCAAACCCGGCCGAAGTCGTCGGATTTTTTAAGAGTGTTAAAAGTCCCTCAGTATGCCTTCCTTCGGAGGGGAAGTAAAGCCGGCGGTCCCATGTCATAGATTTATGGCATGAAAAAACCTTCCACTAACTACACTTGTGTGAAGCCAAAATTTGTAGGTTGGGCACCCACCAAAATAAAACTCTATATGCTATACGCCCCTTGTAAACTTAGTAAATGTTGCCAGTATAATCCAGGTTGGCAGATCTTCTCCAAAGAATAACTTCCTTTCTTTTTGTTGTTGGTAGTTATGGTAAGATGACTCCAACATTACGGTATTACGGAGTGCGAGTGTCTTCTCCGCAGATAACGGCAGCTGTCCCGTTATTGGGTCACTGGCCGGCTCGCTGCCTGAGCACATCGCACCATAGTAGAGGTAAACAAACATTACCTTTAAGTACACGTGCTGGTGTATAAAGTACACCAGGCGTACTTAAGATGGTATATTTTTGGTTGTAATCTTCCTGCAGTCTGTTAGGTGCCATCTAACCTATCACTAAAATGTTCGCAAACGCCTACAAGCAGTTTAATTGTTGCCGGATTCGTTTGTGCTGATTCACAGGAATAAAGGCTCGGCCACACAGAAAGCGGTCTGTCGCGGCGGGAAGCGATCCAGCGGTCTGTCGCGGCGGGAAGCGATCCAGCGGTTGTCGCGTCGGTCTGCGATATGGGGACGTCACACAGGACGCGATGCCTTTGTGTGAGCGGTCCAGTCCGGTCGCTTCCTTCTAGAGAATATGTAGTGTGTTTTCATATTAAGTAATGTTTGATATTATTATTGAGTATGAGCTTGGACGAAGAAAAACTCCTTCTCCTATTTGCTTTGCAAAACACAAAGAAGAAAAGACAATGTTGGGCGCATGACATCAATAAGAAGAGAGAGCAATTAGGAGAATACCACCGCTTGTGTATCGAACAGGAGTAACATGAAGATAGGTTTTTCAAGTATTTTCGTATGCCGCGAGAATGTTTCGAGGAATTTCACGATTCCATGCTTCAGCCTCCTTTAAAACATTTTTATGATGTTCGTGTGAACTGTCGAACAAATATGTGTATTTACGCACAATTTCAATAAATACTTGAGCTTGGTCGAAGGCGGCACGGCGGTCAGGCGGGCAATCTGTAAATTTGTACAACCGGATCGCTCGTCGTCGCGACAAAGACTAGCGGGTGACGGTAGACCGCGTTCTGTGTGACCGAGCCTTAAACATTGAGCTGTTGTGTGGTGTGGTGAACTAAGTACACCACACGTGTAGCTGTCTGTTAGGTAGTCAGCCCGAAGGCTGGTTGGATCCTCAAAAGCACCGCCGTTACGTTATGTGAGTAGATACCCACAAAAACCCAAGGCAGTGCTATATTGAGGCGTTCTAGGCAAGAAGAGGAGTGAGGTAGTTTGCCATTGCTTTCCTCACTGAGTCAGAACAGTAGTCCTAACACTATGAGTAGAACCTTTCACAGCATTCACAGGCACTGGCTGCGCCCCGAATGCCATTACTAAGCACCACCCATACCTCAGTAGCTTCCATATAATCACAGCCATGAGTGAGACTGAGACATCGGTGAAAAGCCACCTTTTACTCTAGCCTGTGCCAACTGACAAATGCAAATGTACTGTATTCATCAAGAGATGGCAAACAGGCCAACACGTGTAGCTATATAAGTATAATATTGATTCAGTTATTTAACTCAGTCTTACTTTTCAAATTATATTTTAATAGAATTAGAAACTATCCCCGTGTCTCGTACAGTTCTGTGTTTCTAGGGCTTGTATACGAGCTAAAAATCCGAAGCGACTTACTGAAGAGGAAATCTATGACGCTATAGCGCAAGAAGAATCAGAAGAAGAAGTAGGATGAGGTGCAGATACTTCCGAGAAATAATTTATAGAGGAAAATCTCACGATACAGAATAGCCTTTTAAAACTATTCTGCTTGTTGAAAACAATGTTTAGGCTAAGTGATTTCGGGACATTATTCTCTTGATGTACAAAATTCACCACGCGTGTACATGTTATTATAGGTGCCTGTAGTCAAAGGTTAACACCGAAACCAATCAGTCCAAACCTCTCCAAATGCATTTGCAGTAATTGTTGTTGCTTCATTTGAGGGACTTGGACATCGTGGTCAATCATTTAGCCCCGTGTACTTGGGTGTGTGTTAGAGGTGGTAATGTTCACCGTTCAATCAATTAATCGGCACACGAGATAAGAAAAGAAGTTTAAATGAAAAGTCATCGCTTAAGTTGAGTTACGCTTATTTTCGGAATAACGTATAGAAATCTATACAAGTGTCCTCCCTTGTTTATGTTAACAATAACCAAATAAGAATCAGTAATAGTGGAAGGACAAACAACAATCGAATTGGGAAGGGTTAAGAAAAAAGAAAACGCCAAGTTTTCAGCAAAGCAGAAAAACCACATCATATCACAGTAACTCTTGCGAGCGTCGTGATATGAAAGCCTATCCAATGTTCTGATCTCCTGGATAGTGGTTTCGGTGGCGTAGTTGGTAGCATGTTCAGCTTCTATGTCGAAGGTCGCGGGTTCAAACCCGGCCGAAGTCGTCGGATTTTTTAAGAGTGTTAAAAATCCCTCGGTATGCCTTCCTTCGGAGGGGAAGTAAAGCCGGCGGTCCCATGTCATAGATTTATGGCATGATAAAAAAAACTTCCACTAATTACACCTGTGTGAACATAAATTATAGGTTATCTTTGACTAACGCTCTTAGGTTCCAACGTTCGTCGCCAGGAGCCGACTGCGGTGGCATCTAGTAACACAATTCAGAACTAGTTGGTCGCTGACGGTGGCGTTTGGTAGCAAATGTTGGAACTAGTTGAAAATTCCTTGCAGTCCTTACTTGAATTAAAAACAGATAGCACACACTAATACAGCCATCACAATTAACACCGACACAACCTCAGTACACGGGGCTACATGACCGCGTTGTCGCAGCCCCTAAACTGAGGAACCAGCCAACCAATCAACCAACCGATCTCCTGGATTTTGGTTTTCTTGGTGAACTAAAGGGCACTGCTTTGAAAATTGCTTCATTGGCAGTTGGGATATATCGGGGGAGGCACCCTCGTGTGTCTCCTTGCCACACTCTCTACACACGGCCCGAATTTATGGCATTGATAGCTGCGCATAGGTGGAGGGATGTATGGTCGAACGTCGCAATGGTACCATGTGATCTCACCCTCAAGCGCCGGTGTCCTCTCCAATTATCCGGGTGATGCGCCTAATCTTGGTGACGCCTCTAGATCCCGCAAAGTTCCGCAACGCTTTTGAAAATGAGGTCTTATAATGGAAGATAAGTGTACGAGAGAAGTAAATGCTCGAATCGCACAGGCAAAAGAAGCCTTCTCAAAAAAGAAGTCTTTACTAACATCCAAGACTGTTAACTTGAAGTTGCAAAAACACTTCGTGAAAATATTTGTACGGAGTATTGCAAGTTATGGCTCTGAAATATGGACTCGGCGACAAGCAGATGTATCAAAACTTAGGGCATTCGAGATGTGGTGCTGGCGACGACTACTAAAGATACCTTGGACTGATAAAGTCACGAATGAGAATGTTCTCAAAAGAGCAAAGGGGACACGTGCCTTGGTTGAATCCTTAAACAGAAGAAGGAATAGTTTTGTTGGCCATTTGATTCGTCATTCAGACTGGCGCACCACACTCTTCGAAGGGAAGCTAGAAGGAAAGAGGAGTCGAGGAAGACCAAGTACTCGATGTATAGACAGCATTAAAGGCAAGCACACTTATTGCCATTTGAGGCTACAAGCCAGAGAATGAAGACAATGTTTCCCACCAACCTAGCGGTTGAGGATAAGAAGAAGAAGATAAGATAACTCCACGGACCTCACTCATTCAGAGTTTCGCGCTTCTCAACCTTAACGGGAATTTCGCCGAACTGCGTGCATTCCAGCAGCGCCGGTCAACGGTATGCTGCCCGTTCCGAAGCTTTGAAATCCCATTAAGGTCACCAGATTTTCCCTCGATTGCCTCTGAAAATATGATTGATTTCACCAGTTTCAAAACTCCCCGTCTGTCCTGGTAGTATACACGTTGGGATTTATTCGACACTCTAGAGACGGCTTCTTAAGGGATCACTCTTTGATTATATTTTGGAACGCATATAGCGTTATCCGTGGAATCATCCTCCCCGAATACTACCTACTCCGAACGAGGGCCATTACTGTGGGCGCCACCCAGCCACAGCAATACCTACCTGGTAAGGTCAAACATCGCAAGTAAGCAAGCATTGCCCGGGTTCCTAGTGCCTCGAACAGGCACTGCCATGCACAGTGATCTACAGGGTCTTTCATATAAAATACGAGCGCCAAGCGGCGGCTTTGTTAACCGCAGCTGCGGTCATCTTGGCCGAGCTTGTGGCGCGCCAAGGCCCCCTGCTTTAAGCGTGTGTACAATCCTATATGATGTGCAGCGGCCTTGCTAGCGAGTGTACAATGCTGAAATCTAACTTTAGTTAGTTAGTTATTGTTGATGAAACCAAACCCCTACTTGTGCTAATTTTGTGAGTGATCTATTAGGAGACCGTTCAAGATTCTCGCCAATGTCATCTAGCTCATCCTCTGTTAAAACTCTGTTCGTGTGCGGGCATGTTTTTTATTGAGCACCGAGCCAGTATTGTCAAACTTATTTGCAATTACGTGAATCTGTGCTAGTGAAGGTGGCACTTCATCGGGAAATTGCTGAACAAATGCATCACGTACCCGCCGAGCCGACTCGTACTTAAAATAAGTTTTATATAAAAAAATACGATGTGCAATGATAACTGTCTCACCATGTTAGCACTTGAGGTTTAGACTGGCGACTGAGCACCTGCACGCTTATTGCAAGATCAAGTTTGGTCATGTCAATCTGTTATTTTCATACAGTCCATCGGAACTTAAATTAAAAGAAAAAAAAACAGTCCTCGTATGTACTAGGCGCGCGCTTTCAATACTACAGCAGGGGGCCATGGCGCGCCAAAAGCTCGGCCAAGGTGACCGCAGCTGCGGATAAAGCCGTCGCTTGGCGCTCTTATTTTATATGAAAGACCCTGTATTCGGCCATGCAGAAACCTTCGTTGTAAGGCAGATTCTACTAAAGGGTACATGGCGCACCCACCTGACGATATGGGAGATACCGTGTGCGCTTTCTTGCCTGATGGAAAAGTTGGTGGCCCTTCCCCAAACGGCAGACATGTTTCATTCTAAGGGTCAAACTAAAATTGGGCGGCGCGGTGGCGTAATTTGTAGCATGCTAAGGTTCTATGCCCAAGGTCGCGGGTTCAAACCCAGCCAAAGTCGTCGGATTTTTTAAGAGCGTTAAAAATCCCTCAGTATGCCTTCCTTCGGAGGGGAAGTAAAGCCGGTGGTCCCATGTCATAGATTTATGGCATGATAATGAACCTTCCACTAATTACACTTGTGTGAAGCTAAATTATAGGTGGGATTTGACTAACGCTCTTAGGTACCAACGTTCGTTGCCAGGAGCCGACTGCGGTGGCATCTTGTTACCAAGTTCAGAACTAATTGGTCGTTGACGGTGGCGTTTGGTAGCGAAAGTAGGAACTACTTGAAAATTGAATGTCTGCAGTCCTTACTTTAATTAAAAACAGATAACACACACTAATACAGCCATCACAATTAACACCGGTTATCAGACAGATTCTACACACACCTAAAGTACACGGGGCTACATGACCACGTTGTCGCAGCCCCTAAACTGAGGAACCAACCATCCAAACTAAAATTGCGCCCGAAATATCGAAATCGATCTTTTAAAAGCCCCCCCCCCCCCCATTTTAGTAGGTTTTTACGACAGGCAGGGCTTACCGTACTGTAGGGGGGTTCTGTGATGACTAGTGGCATTGTGTAAATGTAATTATTATGGTCAGGGCTTGGGGGTGGTGCCCAGGTACAAGCAGTCAGCGACGGGATTCGAAGCACTATCTCTAGACTAGCGCGCGATATAACGCAATGCAGGAAGCCGGAACAGTCTGACATTGGGTGTGTTTCTGTACCTGTTGAGTTATATTTATAGCGGTGCAGGGAGCTTGGGGATCGAGTGCCAAGTAGGTGAGCTCATCGCCCGCGGGGGAGTCACAGACAGCGGCGTGGTAACAGGATTTCATTACCTAGATCAACTGTCCTCCATACTAAATTATCTCGTTAGACTTTGCGATCGCCAGTGCGTTCCAGTGTTGCCATCCATCGTGATTTACCATAGCTATAACCAGTGTTGCCAATTTGGTGTTTTTAGCACCAGGCTCAGATCTGGTGTTTCTGAAGTTCGTATGGTGCCAGAAATGTTCTAATTGCGCCATAGCAGTATACTGGTGTTATTTCAATAAAACCAGTGCCAAATCTGGTGCTTGACGGATTTTTCCATGAAATTGTCTCCTATGACAAACAAGTAAATCCTGGAAGACATGTAATAGTTTTAACAAAGTTATTCAATTGAGATAGGCAATGTTCAGCCTTACACGTGTCAAGATCAACACTCCAACAGGTGAAGTCCCTGCAATTCTCATTCGCGTGCATAAGTGCTTAGTAAGCGCAACACGCAGGGCTCAGTACAAGTGCACTTGTACAAAGAATCGACCTATCATCTACTGCTCAAGTCTAAGCTGCGTGGACCTGAGAGGAATGTGTATCGCAGACTATTAGTAATGGTGGTGACGAGTGATGCGGTTTCTCGGTCCTTGCGTAGTAACAGAAGCAATACATTAGTCGGTGACTCAGTCACTCATTCCCAACGCCACACTGGTTTCAGAAAAGACCCATGTTAGCAGTATTGGAATAGACGAGAATGTCAGGAAACAGGGGGTGCTGTCGACAGGCTTCTCAATTCTCGCCTGCTCCTACCCTGCCTCTGTCCTTCATCCCGCAAGTTCACAGAGCTTGGAGCCGAGCAGTATTTTCTTCCCAGCTCCCAGGGGATTTCCCCAGTTTCATGCAAAGGCAGTTTATGTACTTCCGCTCCCTCACTCTAATGCAGATGCAGGGAGAGTGTTTAGCCAAGTTTAATTGGTGAAAACAAAGCAAAGAAATCGAATGAAATTTCAAAAATTGCATTCCATTCTGTGTGTGCGATTTGAACTAAAACAGAGGGAAAATGCTATCATGACTACGAACTTCCGAAGGATATAATAGTGTCCAAAATTGGAAGTATGCAGAGCTACAGCAGTACTACACCTTCCTGCTCTAAAGTTGTAATAGCGGTAGCAGTGAAGAAGACTATTTTTAATGAAAGAAATGTAAGTAAAAAGCCGTTTATATATTTATAATATTTGGTGTTTTTCTAATGTTTTGAATCATAGAGTCCAGCTGGTGCTTTTCTGGTGATTTTAAGCTTAGGGTATAGTTCCTTCCCATTTCAAGATTTGGCAACACTGGTTATAACTACTGGAAAACCCTGTGAGGATGCGAATAAACCCGCGGATATAGTTTGCATGGCTTTGCGGATAGCGGATAAGCTGCGGATAGTTTTTAGAACACAACCTGAAAATGTTGAATATCATTAAGTTACTAGGACCCGGATGTTATGATATGACATAGGCCTATCGTATCTTTCCGGTTTTTTCTTTCATGATAAATGTAAGATGGTGATAATAATAATACCGTACGGCCTCGGTTACAGGGTACAAGCTTTGTTATTTGACACCCAGAGGGTAGCTTGTATGTCGAATTCCGTCGTTCCTTGAAGCACTATGAAAGTCAAGGAGGTTAGATATCTAAGCTCCTTGAACACTATAGCGCTTTCTAGTAGAGAAATGAGGAACTTTCAGATGGCGGAAATTCCCGAGATTAATTTTGCCATTATGAGCACGGCCTACTGAATTCAAATGGGTTCTTTGACATGCCAACATCGTATGACATGCGTGTCTCAATTTTTGCCGCCTTTCAAAAATCACTTACCACGGCCAGGAGCGAACCTCGAAGCTTGGGGTTGGTAGTCCTACACGATAACCACTCACCCACCGTGACAAGCCATGCAAGATGATGATTTAAGGTATTCTCATTAAGTCATTGAGCACAATTAACACTCCGAATTGAAGAGGGTTGCCATTCTGGCTGTAGGCTATAACATTCAATTTAAACATAGCACTTTCTCCTCAAGTGTCTAATTGTGTTGCTTTAATACTTAATGCTTTACCATATAAACTAAAATTTGTAATGTCGGCATATTCAGATAACAAACGTGAGGATGCGAATAAAAGTCGTGCGGATGCGATTTGTTTATCCACGCATGGCTCTAGTTATAACTCCAAGGCAGCTTGCCACGGTGGGTGAGTGGTTATCGTGTCAGACTACCAACCCCAAGTTTGCAGGTTCGCTCCTGGTCGTGGTAAGTGATTTTTGAAAGGCGACAAAAATCACGACATGGATGTCATACGTTGTTGGCATGTCAAAGAACCCATTTGAATTCAGTAGGCCGTGTTCATAATGACAAAATTAATCTCGGGATCTTCCGCCAACACAAAAGTTCCTCATTTCTCTACTAGAAAGCGCTATAGTGTCAAGGAGCTTAGATATCTAGCCTCCTTGACTTCATAGCGTTCCAAGGAACAACGAAATTTGACAAATAACAAAGCTTGCACCCGGCACCCGAGGCCATACGATATTATTATTATTATTATTATTATTACTTCAAGGCGACATACGAAAATCCTCATCTGTTCAATCTTTGATTTAATTTTAACAAATATTTTGAAATATAAATTCAAATAATTACCGTATGTAAATTGGGCTACTTGTCATGCATCTCAATAGTGGCTATCATCACCGCCTATTTTCCGTCCATTGAGTCAGTTTTGCCAAATCATACTTAGGTTTGGTAGTGTTTTAGTCTTCTATATATTTGGACCTGAAGATACTCGATTTACGAGTAAAACATGTCATCCTTTAGTTTTCTTGTGGTCCAAAACAAATCTCTACATAGTATAAAACAGAGTCCCCGGTTCTTGGATGTAACGGGTAATCTCGAGAACCACTTGATGGATTTGGATGCGGTTTTCACCATTCTGTAAAGGATTTCTCGAGGAAGGTTTCTGTAGAAAAATATTCATCTATGACCAAAGAAACGATTTCAGTGAATCGAGTCGAAGAAGAACCCGCTGTGCGTGCGCCATTTAAGCTTACGCTGGGTAAACCGTTAAAATATCCATATACTGTTGTTGTTGTTGTTGTTGTTGTTGTTGTTGGAGTCTTCAGTCTTTTGACTGGTTTGATGCAGCTTTCCATGCCTCCTTGTCCTGAGCTAATCGTTTCATATCTACATAGCTACCACACCCTACTCCGAAGCAATCTGTTTAACATATTCTAACCTTGGTCTACTCCTACAGTTCTTGTCCTCAAACCTTCCTTCCATAACTAAGCTTGCTATTCTGGGCGTCTTTAGTACGTGTCCTACCAACCAATCTCTTCTCTTCATTAGCGGTCGCCAGAAACATCTCTCCTCCCCACTCGTCTTAATACCTCTTCGTTTGTAACCCTATCTATCCATCTGATCATCATTCTCCTGTATCACCACATTTCAAACGCTTCAATTCTCCTCTTTTCTGCTACACCAGTAGTCCAAGTTTCACTTCCATAGAGCGCCACGCACCAGACAAAGGCTTTCAAAAATGACTTCCTAATACCTAAATCTATATTCGATGTCAACAGATTCCTTTTTTGTAGAAATGCTTTCCTTGCCTGAGCAACCTACTTTTTAGATCCTCTTTGCTTCGTCCATCACTGGTTATTTTGCTTCCTAAGTAACAGAAGTCTCCTACTTCCGTCAGCTTTTCACCTGACAATTTGATGCCCATAGAGGTTTCTGATTTATTTCGGCTGCATTCCTGTACTATGAGTGTTAAGAATTGTTCAGCATGAAAAGTTCCATAAAAAAAAACGCGACAGCATATCTCTATCTTGAATACATCGCCCACTATAAGTGTTTTTACGTTTTCATTCCTTCAATTCAGTGGGAATTTAATTTACTAGCTTCGGAGCAGGTAGAGCTAGCGAGCCTATCGCCCCAGCTTAGACCACCATTAAACTGTCGAGTCGTGTCGAGTTAAGACATCAGAGAAGAGTATGTGTGTTTGGAGTTTCTCTGTTCACCTCGTATTTTCTGAATTGCGTCTTGGACCTGTCGTCCGTGCGTCTTTCACGCTGCGTAAACCGTTAAAGATACCGGGCGAAGCTGGGATGGGTTGCTAGTATATTTTAATCACATGTATTTTTACATGTTAATTTTCACATGTCCCAGTAATAATAATAATAATAATATCATATGGCCTCGGATGCCGGGTGGAAACTTTGTTAATTGACACCCAGAGGGCAGCTTGCATATCGAATTTCGTCGTTCCTTTGAACGCTATGAAAGTCAAGGAGGTTAGATATCTAAGCTCCTTGATACTACAGCGCTTTCTAGTAGAGAATGGAGGAATTTTGTGTTGGCGGAAAATCCCGAGATTAATTTTGCCATTGAACTCGGCCTACTGAAATCAAATGGGTTCTTTAACATGCCAACAACGTATGACATCCATGTCGTGATTTTTGTCGCCTTTCAAAAATCACTTACCACGGCCAGGGGCGAATCTGCAAGCTTGGGGTTGGTAGTCCGACACGTTAACCACTCACCCACCGTGGCAAGCTGCATGTCCCAGTGAAAAGTTGTGATATCAATTCTCAATAAGGCAGCACAGTAAAAACGGCTTCAAAGCTCTCTTTATGAGACCCGATGCGCTGATCACGCGTCATCCCAATATCTGCAGGCCAAATGGCTGAGCAGCGGTTGCTTGGTAGGCCTAGGTTCTTCACGGGCTGTAGTGCCAGGGGTTATGTACTCATTTAACATGATGATTATGATGATGATAATTGTTGTTTTAAGGAGCCTAACATCTGGGTTATCTGCCCCTAATGGTCTGGGTGATTGCGAAAATGACACTGAAATGGAAACCAGAACGAAAATACTCGCAAAAGGAATAGATTGAAAAATACGTACGAAATGCAATTGAAATTGAAAATACACAATGCAATTGATATTCAAAATGCTTACAAAATGCAATTAATATTCAAAATGCTTACAAAATGCAATTGAAATTGAAAATACACAATGCAATTGATATTCAAAATGCTTACAAAATGCAATTGAAATTGAAAATACACAATGCAATTGATATTCAAAATGCTTACAAAATGCAATTGAAATTGAAAATACACAATGCAATTGATATTCAAAATGCTTACAAAATGCAATTGAAATTGAAAATGCTTACAAAATGTACGGTAGATTCAAACTAATAATTTGGATGGACAATACTTACAAAATGCAATTCAGATTGAAAAAAAAAACGTACAAAATGTAATTTAGATTCCAAATACCCACAAAATGCAATTGAGAATCAAAATACTTGCAAAATGTGCACCATACAAAAAGCAATTTAGATTGAAAATACTTGTAAAAAGCGGTTTAGGTTGAAAATACTTACAAAATGCAATTGAAATTCAAAATACTCACAAAAGTTCCACCCCCTATATTGAAAGATTTACTAAAAAGCAATTTAGATTGTCAATCCTTACAAAATGCAATTGAGGTTGAAAACACTCGCAAAATGCAATTTAGACCGAAAAGACTTACAAAATGCAACGTAGATTGAAAATACCTACAAAATGGAGTGTAGACGCAAAAAAATCGCTAAAGGGAATTTAGATACACGGGTAGCCAATTAACAAAAACAGTGCGGGAATCCTAAAGAGAAAGGGAATTATAATGAAAAGAAAACAAGAGAGGTCTGACCCCCCGAAGAAGGAGGGATCAGGAAAGATGAGACAAGGGCCAATTAAGGCGGGAAAGTGAAAGACTCCCTAGGCCTCAGAGACCCTAATACCGTCGGGGTCGGAAAAGAACAAGAGAGAGAGGAGCCCGGCACGAGTAAGTGGAAGCAATGCCGGACACAGCTGGGGTCCCGTGGTCGCCAACCCACGTCCCATTAGATGTGAGACCCTGGGGAACTCATTAAACAATAATAATAATATGGTATACTGGCTTTCACGGCCAGTGAATGAACTCAGCAATTCTTGTAGGTTTGTGCCGTGTCTTGTGTGGGGTTTCGCCTAGGACACCAAGCTGGCTCATCGGTGAGGGAGGTTATGGCTGCTTGAGATTTTAGTTCTCGCTGGTAAGAGGTGCAGGAAAGAGCACAGTTCGCCACTCCTGTGGGGTCCGGGCGGGGACACCAAGAGCCCGCTGATGAGCCATCTTGGTGTCCTAGGCGAAACCCCACACAAGACACGACACAAACCTAGAATAATTGCTGAGTAATACTAATAATGTTATTGGATTTACATCCCTTTTAACTATTACTGTTTTTAGAGACGCCCGGGTGCCGGAATTTTGCCCTGAAGGGTATCTCTAACTGACACGAGACACCCTCGCATTTACGCACCTTCAAATGCCAACTGACTGCACCAGGATACGATCCTGGAACCTTGGGCACAGAACGTTATCGCTGAGCCACGCAGCCAGCAAACACTAATGGACATCAGGGCGACCACAAAGCTTTCTTTCCAGAGAAAGTGAATGAGAATTATCGTATGCAAGAAAGGGAACAACTTTCTACAACTCGCAGCGTCAATCGCAAATAAAATATTCTTACAAGAAAGCGGCTTCGGTGGCGTAGTTGGTAGCATACTGCCGAAGATCGTGGGTTCAAACCCGACCGAAGTCGTCGGATTTTTTTAGAGCGTTAAAATCCCTAAGTATGCCTTCCTTCGGAGGGGAAGTAAAGCTGGCAGTCCCATGTCATAGATTTATGGCATGGAAAAGAAACCTTCCAATAACTACAACTGTGTGAAGCTAAATGTGTAGGTTAGATTTGATTTATGCTCTATTAAGTTCCAACGTGCGTCGCCAGGTGCAGGTTGCGGTAGCATCTAGTATCCAAGTTTATGGCTAGGAGTCGTTGACGGTAGCATTTGGTATCAAAAGTAGGTACTACTTTAAATTGATCGTCTGCAGTCCTTACCTGAATTGCATCGACTATAACTCACACTAATACAGCCATCACAATTAACACCGGTTATCAGACAGATTCTACACACACCAAAATACACAAGGCTACACGACCGCTTTGTGACGGGCCGGGGATATCGTGATTATCAGCCCCGTGTACTTGTGTGTGTTGGAATTGTATGATAACCTGTGTTTCTGTGTTGGCCGGAGTAGCATAACTGTGATTATTAAGGTCAGGGATTAGGTTATGACTTGGGTATTATAAGGTACCATCACAGCATTTTCCTGGAAGGAATGAGGAAAACCACACTCAGAATTGCAGCCATGGTGAGCTGTCCGCCCACCATCCCCTTTTTAGATCAAGACTTATCAAAGTTTAATGTTTTTCACATACATGAGATTAATAGATAGTCAACACTGAATCCAAGTGTATTTATTAATCTCATTAGGGAATAACCCATCACAATAGTGTTGACAGACTCAAAAACATTAAACTTCCTTTACTAAGGAACAACTGAAAATGGCTTTAGACACCCTAATCACGACTTGTCGGCCATTATCCGCGTGCTACTCATCAATACTATTTATACAGACCAATCGTTTTGCCAATTAATGCGGTGTCCACTTGATTACAAGGTGCATTTTGTATCCAAGATGTTGGTAAGAGTAATGTGTGCATCAGTAACAGTTGAAGAGACCTCATGCGCCTGACAAACATGGCAATAATTATCGTTGAAGGAGCAAGAAACATATGCAAGTGCAGCTCTCCACTACAATACACACTAACATCGGACAAGTTCAGCACACACCCAACAACTCGGAGCTCATGTACAAAGCCTCCCAAAATGAATTACGGTACCAACAACCAAACATTGATCATAAGTGTAAAGTTCATACTGTTGGATTCTTGCAGATATCTGTGCTACACGAGGAAGACATCTCATTACATTTCAAGGCTACCTATAATAGCTTTTCACTGCGGACATATTGAGGAGTTGGTTGGTTGGTTCCTCAGTTTAGGGGCTGTGACAACGTGGTCATGTAGCCCCATGTACTTTGGGTGTGTGTAGAATCCGTCTGATAACCGGTGTTAATTGTGATGGCTGTATTAGTGTGTGTTATCTGCTTTTAATTCAAGTAAGGACTGTAGACATTCTATTTTCAAGTAGTTCCAACTTTTGCTACCAAACACCACCGTCAACGACCAACTAGTTCTTCACTTTGTTACTAGATGCCACCGCAGTCGGCTCCTGGCGACGAACTTTGGAGCCTAAGAGCGTTACTCAAAGATAACCTGCAATTTAGCTTCACACGGGTGTAATTAGTGGAAGGTTCTTATCATGCCATAAATCTATGACATGGGACCGCCGGATTTACTTCCCCTCCGAAGGAAGACATACTGAGGGATATTTAACGCTCTTAAAAATCCGACAACTTCGGCCGGGTTTGAACCTCGGGCATAGAAGCCACCGAAGCCGCCGCATTGAGGAGTTTCTAGCGAATTATGAAGACACAGTCGACTCGATCCGTCGCTCTGCTCCTTTCTATACACAGCCTTGACAATCGCTATCAGACCGTTGCCTAAGTTATTATACAAGGCCGGCGCGGCACATTGCGGGCTCAGATGAAGGCAAAGCTGAGAAGAGAGGGTAGGATTCCCATCTCAACCACTTCTGTTCCAGGTAAATGGCGATTAGGTACGACCAGGGCCACCGAGAAGATTTAAGGGCCCCTACGCATTTTGTTTTCTCAGACCCCTCTTCAAATACTTTTTATTATTACTACGCGGCCAGGAAGTCCATGCAAAATCATATTTTTCCATACTTATGCATATTTGGGTTATTTTGGCACAATGCATCAATTTTTTCTCCTTTTCCTGTTAAAGTGCATATCTCTGCTTGAGAAGGGCGTATATTCTAATTTCCTGTTGTTTTGAAGCGCCTTACGTTACTTCATGTTCTGTAAGTCATATACAGGGTCTTTATTTTTGCTTGGCAAGGAAATTCCGCTCGACCTTCACCGGCTGTTACAGGTTGGCGCGCGCGGTCTCCGGCCTTATTCCCACGGTCTTGCTGCTGTAGACGTGTGAGCTACGAGCTAATTGGGTATATCGTATTGTATAGTGTTTTATTGTGATTGTATATAGTGCTGCAATGCCTTATGTGAAATATTCGTTACGTGAACGTTTATATCTGCACAATACGTACACAAAGTGCAGGAAATCGTGCGTTAGAACAAGGCAAAAGTTTCGAGTGAAATTTCCAGCGAGACCCATTCCTATAAATCGGTCAGTAAAACAACTGGCGAAGAGATTCAAACGTACAGATTCAGTAAACAATAAAAAAAGACGTTGTCATTTCCCTACTGAGCTAAATTAGCCGGAGTGATCGGAAACTTCATAAAGAGATGCCAATTATGTTTGGCAGCGGATGGGGAACATTTTCAGCATCAACTGTAAACATTGTGAGTAAAAATGCATGATACTGATTTTAAGCACGGTATTCTTCCGAACATACGCCGGGAACTGAGCCGTCACTGGCGGAGCGCGTGAGCAAGAATGTCCTTGCCAAGCAAATATAAAGACCCTGTATTTCGATGACTCGGAGAGTCAATCACAGATTAATACTAAAATTATTTTAACACCTTGTACGTTTCAGTCATTTTTGCAAGTTCATATGAATTATTTTTATTCAGCACTTAGGCCTACTATGCAAATATTGTAAAATTAATTTCCTTAAAAAAATTAAATGGCTATTAAAATTGTGTATCAGGTACACTTAAAAATTAACATAATAAAATAATTATTGATCGTCAACACCGCTTGAAGTTCCATAAAATAACCCTTATTCTGCAAAACCTCGGCCAGGTTATGAGTTATAGACAACAACACAAACGTAGCTACAATAATCTGAAACTAACGTTCACCACTCATCGCTTACGGGCCCCTATGAATTTAACCCCCCCTCCTTTCGGCGGCCATTGGTACGACTGCTTCATTCCAGTCCGACCCTTAATTACCAATACACATACTGTACTATACTACAGACAAGCAACAACAAGAACAACATTAGAGACATTGTCGTAAAAGGAAACCCGTGACACGACAGGTGCTTTCAGAAAGTGAATCAGCTGCAGATAGCCGTGACCGTGTTTACTATCTCTCTCCAATGGTCGGAACGCTTCCACGAACTTTCTCAGCGATACCAGGAGAAACAAGGTCTCCAGATTGTGTGTGGGGGCCAGAAAGAATCAATCTAAACTTACAGTATTAAATTTATTTGAAACTAGCAACCCACCCTGGCTTCGCCCGGTATCTTAAAAGGTTTACCCAGCGCAAACTTAAAAGGCGCACAGACGGCAGGTTCCAGACGCAATTCAGAAAGATGGTATATTGGCTTTCCCGGCCAGTGAATTAATACTCGGCAATATACCAACTTTTTCATAGGGAGGTTATGGCTGCTTGAGCTTTAAGTTCTCGCAGTAAAAAGGCGCAGGTGCGCTTTATATATGATGATGATAATTGTTTTAAGGGGCCTGACATCTAGGTTATCGGCCCCGAATGGTCTGGGTAAAAGCGAAAATGTCAAAAAAGTGGAAACCAGAACGAAAATTAAATGAGAAGGAAAATACGTACAAAAAGGAACTCAGATTGAAACAACTTACAAAATGGAGAGCGGTAATACTTACAAACGGGAATTTAGAACGAAAATACTCACAAAGGAAGAGATTGAAAAACAAGATGTTCAGTAAAGAACATATAGCCTACTTTCTCCTAAATGTATGAGTATAGTTATAACTCGTTTTTATTATCAAAGAGTATAATAGAACTATTCTTTGTTGAAGACCTTAGAAACGATTTACCTCTACCAAACGCCACAACCTAGATAAAAACTGCTACCATCATTGAAGAAAGAAAGATAAGAAGTATCTAAAGAATGTTATGGATCTGGAGACATAATCGACCGGACTGGCGGCGTGGCTCAGCGGTAACGTTCTCGCTTGCTGGACCGTATGTTTCAGGTTCGTATCCTGGCGCAGTCAGCTGGCATTTGAGGGTGCACAAATGCGAGGGAGCCGTGTTAGTAGATTTACTGGCACGTTAAAGATCCCCTTCGGGACAAAATTCTGGCACCCCGGCGTCTCTAAAAGCAACAGTAGTTAAAAGGGACGTAAAACCAATAACATTATTATTATTATTATTATTATTATTACATAATCGGCCTGACGCGGGCAACATCCAACTTTGAGTTGAGGCATGTCTTTACACGTCTGGCTGCGTATGACTTTCACAACCCTAATTGAATTAACAAATCTTTCCATGACCCTACAGAGACGTGTGTATACCAACTATGTGGATATTTTCGATTGCTATTTGGCTGAAATAGAAGTATTAATTAATATCCTGAACTAGCACCAACGATAGAGTTCAGATACTATGTGAAATCGTTTTGTTCTTTACTTCAATTAACATTTTCAAATAACGCACAATAGGCTGTTACAAACCCTTTAAAATAGAAAGTAAAAATGTATCGTAGTATCATCTTGTCATTCTTCAAATTCGATGCGCATAGAATGCAAATGGTATAGTAATCAATGGAGCCCCACGTAGACTAGTCGTGATATCTAGTGGTGAAATATCTAACAATATAATCCTAACAGAGCGAGTGCATTCTAGCGGCCAGAAGAAGAAACTTTTCAATAAAATCTGGTCGGCGTGCAGTTACCTTTTTGGCAGCTAGATGTCTCGAGTAAATCTGCTGGCGAATTATGTTTTAATTAAATATATATTTTACACCATAATATGCACAATATAACGCTTAATTTTAAAACATCTGAGTCATTACAAAACAATAAACATATAAAATTGCAAGCAAAAAAACTAGCTCTGATCGGGTTTGAACCATAGGCATTTGAGGGATAGGCTAACGCTCTACCACTGAGCTAATTGTGTCAACGAATATCGTTCTATATAAAATGACTTACATAGAACTTGTTAGCAAATAGTGATTTATACTAAACGATTTCATCACTGGAGTATATTATTTATGTATAAAGCATTTCATACAAAGTTTATTTATTTTATATCAGTACGCTATATTGCATGCAATACTCAAATTAGTGAAATATAAGTCAGGCACAAGATATCCGCTGCCATCTTGTCTTATTACTAAATCAGCTCAGCTTTTTAAAATCACGTCTGCACTATAGTATTACAAAATAAACTTTTAATTTCGAACGTGCCTCTTCCTTTAGAACAGTTAAAACGATTCTCGGCTCGATAATCGGAACTGGTGGGTCCCATGATATGGATTATAAAGTTTGCATAATTCGCACGGCCGCCATCCTGAAATGGTATGGCGGACGACCTTGTAGTTTGGTCACAAGACGCATCCTATACGAAGGTATGTTGTTACCAAATTTGGTAGAGATCGGATGATTTGGTTAGTCGTTATTTGATTTTACGTTTTGAACGTTTGAGTGGCCACCATTCAGTTTTAGTAAAGATGGCGGCGATATAAAACATGACACTGAGGTGTCCTTTGCTAGTGCTACCTTTGTACCAAATTTCGTTCAATTCGCATTCACCGTGTTCGAATTGATAGGGGGGGGACAGACATTCAGAGTACACACACTCACACACACACACACACAGACAGACACACTTTTTTCGCCCTGTGTTGATCTCATAAGTCTACTTTCAATTTTTGCAAAAATCGAAAGTAGGCTAATACGCACAAAATTAATGTTAAGTTCAAAATACGAACAAGATGCAATGTACAGCCGAAATAGTCTTCTTACAAAATGCAAGTGAAATTCAAAATACTTACAAAATGCAAATGAGATTGAAAATACGTACAAAATGCAAATGAGATTGAAAATGCTTACAAAATGCAATTAAAATTGAAAATGCTTACAAAATGCCCGGCAGTTTCAAACTACTTATTTGGATAGACAATGCTTACAAAATGCAATTTAGATGGAAAATACTTGCAAAAAGCGGATTAGGTTGAAAATACAAAATGCAATTGAAATTCAAAATACTCACAAAAGTCCCGGGCAGGATATTGAAAGACTTACTAAAAAGCAATTTAGATTGTCAATCCTTACAAAATGCAATTGAGGCTGAAAACACTCGCAAAATGCAATTTAGATCGAAACAACATCAAAAATGCAACGTAGATGGAAAATACCTACAAAATGATGTTCATCCAAAAGAAAGCTAGGGAATTTAGATATACGGGGGGCCAATTAACAAAAACAGTGCGGGAAACTGAAAGAGAAAATGAAATTTAATTAAAAGAAAACAAGAGGTCTGGCCCCTCGAAGAAGGAAGGATCAGGAAAGATGAGACCAGGGCCAATTAAGATTCCCTAGGCCTCCGATAACCTAATACCGTCGGGGTCGGAAGAGAACAAGAGTTGACCAAGGGAGGTCGACAGGAAAGAATATGGAGAGGAGCCCGGCACAAGTAAGTGGAAGCAATGCCGGACTCAGCTGGGGTCCCGTGGTCGCCAACCCACGTCCCACTAGATTTGAGCCTCTGGGGGGGGGGGGGGGGGGCGCTTTATATAAAGGGAGGTGGCGCGCAGTTCGTTACTCCTGTGGGGCTCCGGGCGGGGACAACAAGAGCCCACTGATGAGCCAGCTTGATGTTCTAGGTGAAACTCAAGACACGGCACAAACCTAGAAGAATTGCTGACTAGCAATTCAGAAAAACTAAAGGAGGAAGTAGGAGACTACTTAGGAAACAAAATAGTTATTTATTTAGCGTATGGCAACTGAAGAGCAACCAATATACAATACGTAGTTCAGAAATTGTATAAAAATAGAAATACTAAATCTACAAGTTAATATCTAAGTTTTCAATCCCCTGAAGGGCTGCAGCCGTCACTTCAAAGAAATCTTCTGGACTTCCAGAATAAGCTCGTCTGCTGCAGCGTGTTACAACGTGTTTGATGGTCTGGTGTTTACTGCCACAGTCACATTGGGAAGATGCCGCCAATCAAATATCTTTGTAAAACATGTAAATAAGATACTGAGCCAGTGAAACATGTGATATGTATGTGGGGTTTACCCTTTTCACTAGGCCTTCCACACTTCTGTTTGATTTATGGTAAATAAATAATAATAATAATATTTTTTGTCGAGTTTCCTCCTGAGAGGCCGAGTGCAGGTCTTTCTAGTCGACGTCCGTGGGCGACCTGCGCGTCGGGATGAGAGATGGAATGGATGAAGATGAATGAAACTGGACAAGGATGTGGAAGGAAGCGGCCGTGGCCTGTCAGAAGGTACCGTCCCAGCACTTGCCTGGTGTTGAAAATGGGAAACCACGGAAAATCATTTCAAGGACGGCCGACGGTGGGGCTCGAACCCACGCGTCTACCGAGTCAGCAGAGAGCTTGGCCCCAGGGCCTAACGCTACGCTTTAGCCAGCGCAGCCACTGCTGTCGGTAATAATATTAATATTTTTTTTTCTCGTGTCGGAAACATACAAATGTACAGTTGCTATACAGGTACATAAAACTGTCTAATTATATAACACGTGCCCAATACTGAGCAACATCCAAGGCACTCGGAGTGGCTAACAGGAGATCTTCCTCTGCACAAGATTAAGGGCACAGAGGGCAATGACGCATGTGTCTCCTGGTTTGTTCTTGTCCACATTCGCAAGACGTGTCACATGTACTGAGGCCCCATCTCCTCAGATTGTCTTGGGGTCTTCCAACTCCTGATCGTAACCTGTTTAGGGATTTCCCCACCAACCAGCTTTCATTGTGTCCGGGTGGTAGTTCTTCAGCTACTGGCATCCAACCACAGGGGTGAGGGGTCGACTTCTTCCATATATCCAGCCTTGCCTTCTCCGGTGAGACAGTAAGCATTTCAGATATCCTCAGGAAGCTCTTTCGGGACCTCAGCCGTTGCTGAGGAGGATTATATCCATGCAGTGGGTAGGCACTGTTCTCTTCCACTCTCAGCCTCTCCCTGTTGGCAGCCACCTCTCTGCGTACACAAGGTGGTGCTATTCCAGCCAGGTAGTAGAGCTTATCTGTTGGGGTAGGTTTTAAGAAACCTGATATCAACCTGCAGGTTTCGTTCAGAGCTTTATCTACCTGTCTGGCATGAGATGACCAATAATAATAATAATAATAAGCCGAACGACGTATCCTCAGGAAAATTCATGGCCCGAGATTGCTCCCAGATGGAACCTACCGTTTGAAATCTAATTTTGACCTGTATCAACAGTTAGAATCAGCCAATACCAGTATGCGACGTAGGAGGCTAAAGTTCTACGGGCACCTACAACGAATGAACAGCAACAGGCTTGCCAAGAAGATCTTCTCCTTGGTTAAAAGCTACAAGACTGGAAACCTGTGGCTTAATGAAGTACTGAAGGACTTGGATTCGGCTGGAATTGCTGACCTTGATGTAGAAGATCATTCTAATTGTTGTGCTATGGTAGAGTTAGTTATTGTTGTTTTAAGGGGTGGAATTACGAGGTCATCTGGACCCCACCATCTAGAGTCCCTAAATGTCAGAAGCCCCTTTCGCAGGAGAGAAGGGAGAAATTATCAGCAGGGCTCAAGAGATATTGGGAACGGAAAAGAGCATCGAAGAAGAACTAGTCATAAGCGCTCCGTAGTTGGCCTAAATCAATGATAATAATAATAATAATAATAATAATAATAATAACCCCATCGGTGGAGGTTCTCTGCACAAATGCCATGGCCTGTACGGAGCCTGTTAAGTGTCTTCCAAACACGTCGTGGTAGTTCCATGCCAACTGGCTGTGTTCCTGGTCTAAAGAGAGCCTGGTAGTCCTCATACCTAAGGGGCGTGGTGGCTCAGCGGTCTAGCTGTATGCCTCTCACCAAGGCGGACCGGGTTTGATTCCCGGTCAATGCATGTGAGATTTTCGATGTGAAATGTCATGTCCTGTGGTTCGGATTCCACGTTAAACGGAGGTCCCGTGGCTTATGATCGCGAAATTAACGGTCACGTTAAACTACAAGCTTCCTTTCCTCATACCTAACCAATTCCTATTCATGTTGAAATTCATTGCTTGTAACGAATCTGCCAGTATGATGGGTGGCCGTCTGGATTTTAATCGGCTTCTTCTAAGTACAGGTACATCAGAGTGGATTGGAAGCCGAGGATCGATAATTTTTTTTATTTACAGATTTGGTGGCGCTATGTGACAAAATAATCAGTGATGAACAAAGCAAATATGAAATAAGTAGGTTAACTTGAGGCAATGAATCCACTTCTAAAGAAAAGGGATCTGTTGTCATCGAGTAGGTATTATTAGGAAGTCCTTTTTGAAAGCCTTTGTTTGGAGTGTGGCGCTCTATGGAAGTGAAACTTGGACTGCTAGCGCTAGGCCTTGTGGTGTTAGGGAAGCACGCCTGCCTCGCACTCGGAGACCCCAGCTCCGACAGGGATTTTAGAAACTGACGTGAGGGCTGGAACGGGGTGCACTCAGCCTCATGAGGGCAGTGAGGCAGCACCCCGGTCACGGAGACCCAAGATGAACGGCCGAGAGGACTCGATGCGCTGATCACGCGTCACCCCAATATCTGCAGGCCAAATGGCTGGGCAGTGGTCGATTGGTAGGCCTAGGCCCTTCATGGGCTGTAGTGCCAGGGGTTCGGACTGATGGAGCAGCGGAAAAGAGGAGAATAGAAGCATTTGAAATGTGGTGTTACAGGAGAATGATGATCAGAAGGGTAGATAGAGTAACAAATGAAGAAGCATTAAGATGAGTGGAGAGGAGAGATTCTGGCGACTGTAAATGGAGAGAGGTTGTTAGGACACATACTAAGACATCCAGGAATAGCAAACTATCTATGAAGGAAGGGTTGAGGACAAGAACCGCAGGGGTAGACCAAGGATTGCCTCGGATATAAGATGTGATAGCTATGCAGATATGAAACGATTAGCTCAGGATAGGGAGGGATGGAGGGTTGCATCAAACCAGTCAAAAGACTGAAGACTCAAACAACATGAAGAAATAAATTTATTTCAAGTGGAATCTCATATCGCGTGTTGACCGTCTGTAAAGCTATCAATCGATTGTTGATGATATTATGGGCTACGACATCTTAGTCACATAGCCCCGTGAATTTGGGTGTGTGTGTATTTGTAAATTAGGGTAGGATTGGCAAGGATGCGGCCGTGACCCCAGAAACCATTCAAGCTGGGATTCGAACCCGGACCTCCGGGTTAGTGTCCAGATTGTGTCCTATATAAAGCTGAGTGCCGTATCACTTCCTCACGCAGTGGAAGAGTTATAACGGGAAGTTTATCGCCGAGACGTGCTCAACTTGATCAGCAGATTGCAGGATGTCAATGTCTTGGAATAACTTTGGCCAGCTGCGTAACATTTCAGACAAACCGTACTGCGGTACATTTGCCATCCAATGTACCGATGATGATAATACTCCTGCACCAACAGCTAGCTGGGAAACAGAACAAAGTTCCGTACAACCAGTATAGTATGTTCCAGAGAACAGTGTCTGAAAATGAACATTTCAGACTGTATTCGGATCGGACTGATATTGGCGACAACTAGGATATTTCGGAAATTCATTGGCAGTGATCTAAATTAAGTTGTTGATTATACTTTTTTTAAGAGCGTTAAAAATCCTTCAGTATGCCTTCCTTCGGAGAGTAAGTAAAGCCGGCGGGCTCATGTCATAGATTTATGGCATGTAAAAGAACCTTCCACTAACTACAATATTGTGTGAAGCTTAATGTGTATGTTATATTTAATTAACGCTCTATTAAAATTCCAACATTCGTCGCCAGGTGCTGGTTGTGGTGGCATCTAATAGCCTCGTTCACGGCTAGGAGTCGTAGCAAAAGTAGGAACTACTTGAAACAAGAAGTTCCGTGACGAACTAAAGAGCCTACTTTTCTTGAAATTTAAGATTCATGCCAATGATTAATCTATATGGATCTATCTAGAATAATGTCGAAATTAAGTTGTTAATATCGAAATTCCTATAGTTCGAAAAACTGTATACCTGGCATAATGTAGCCTAATAGAGAACTACAGTTGGCAGCCCTGGTGACTGAATATATTCTTAGTTCCATCTCTTAAGGTACAGAATACAAAATTTGGTTGAAGTCCAATGGATAGCATGGACGTTACATGCAGTTAAACATTGGATCTAACAGCGCGCGTAAAATCATGTTGGCAACAATGACATACATGTATTGGTCAGAAATAATCTGAGATAATATGATCTATTATTGTGTCAATTTTGAACGAAATCCATTAGTTAGTATAGAAGTTACATGCATTTTAAAATTGGACCTATCAGCAGGCTTAGAATCATGTTGGCAGCACTGGCGTAGGCCTATATTAGTTACTCCAAATTAAACTAGAATTCCAGGTTCTATACGTTTGCAAAGTTTAGAGCTATTGGCTTGCATACTTTCTGATATATTGATATTAGGGTAACAAAAATAGAGATGTATTTATTAACAGTTGGCAACTCTGGTTACTCTTAAGAATACGCTCAGTCATATCTGTTTATGTACATATAGCACATACGAAAATTGGTTGAAATCCAATTGATAGTGTAGAAGTTATATGCATTTAAAATTTGGGCCTATCAGCAGGCTTATAATAATTTTGGCAACACTGCCATGTATGGCCTCCTGGAAATTAAACTGCAATATTATTATCTATACGTGTGCCAATTTTGAAACAGCTCCCATTTATACCTTCCAAGATATTCAACATGGAGCTCAAATTTCAATTGCGATTTATCAGCAGTTGGTAGCACTGACATAGTTTTCAAATATGGCCGTGAGATATTCAGGTATAGATCTTTACTCCTACCAAATTTTGTTTCGATTGCTGCAGCGGTTTAAGAGTTGATAGGGGGGGGGGGGGACACACACACAGCCAGACAGACAGGCAGGCAGGCAGGCAGACAGACAGAAGGACAGACAGACACACACACACACACAGACAGAAGGACAGACACACATTTGCCCGATCTCATAAGTCTACTTTTTCCTTATTTTTGCAAAATGTGAAAAGTAGGCTAAAAATGAATAGTCTGCAGTCCTTACCTGAATCAGGGCCGGCGAAAGCTAGTAAGGGCTCAGCCACTCTTTTGAAGTTTGGTCGAAGCCGCTGCTGCCGGAGAGGGGAGGGGGACGTTGGCCGTGTGACGTCATAGGGTTGTAAGCCGAGCTTGCCCACTTCACTTTTCCCAAAGAATCACCTGTTGTTTGTCTGATTCAGTGTCACAGAGAAGTTCATTGTGTGTGTTGTGCATGAGCGTTGTCCATCGTCAGTGTTTAAGCAGGTTATTGTCTAATAATTCGTTACAGTTTTCGAGCTTTTATTATATACGTAAACGATTTAGTATTTTAGAAGCGCAATGAAACATGAGCTGTGCTATTTTTAATTGTGGAAATACCTACCGCAACACCAAGAACTGTAAGGTAGGCGTCATTTACCACCGATTACCAACTGATAGTGATATTTCAAAGCAATGGGTTACCATGTGCCACAGGAAAGACAGTATTAACGTAAAACATGCACGTATTTGTAGTAAGCATTTCTTGCCTACTAACTATCAAGATGATATGAAAAACCGCCTTATAAAACTTCCATTGAAAATAGTACTAAATAAATCTGCAGTCCCTTCTAAAAATCTGCCCAATGATAGTACACTAAGCCAAATCTCTGTACTTAGGGCAGACAGGAGCAGAAACGGAGCTGTTAGAGCTTCAGCTATAGTAAGGTTGGCACAGTTAAGTTCTAAAAAAACGGGCTATTTGTACTGAGGATATTGACAATTCCAGAGAATGTGAAACTGAGAAAAATGAAGAACCACCGAGCTTAATCCGTTGTAAAGACTGTGAACGTAAATCTGGGGTTATTGAATCATTACAAAATGAAATAGTGGGCTTGAAATCGCAGCTAAAATGTCTAAAACGGAAAAATAAAAGTTTGGTTGGCAGTAAGTTTAGAAAGTCTAATTGCTACAAACAGTTTAACAACACGATCAAACGTCTACGAAGTGAAATATGCGATGTAAAGGAGCATAAAAACAAAGCAGTTCTAACCAAGTGGGCCAAGCAAACTATGACTCCCACGCAGATAAAGGCTAACAAGCAAGTACGGTGGACAAGTGACGATATATCTCGTTGTGTGATGATAAGGGCTCTGTCTCCAAAATCTTATGATTTCTGGAGGGAAAAATTGATATTTCCTCTCCCATCAGCCACAACCTTGAGAAGATGGTGCGTAAAGTTCACATGCTTTCCAGGTATTCTAAGGAATGTACTATGCCTAATTAAAATAGGTTTTATGAACTATCCAAATTTGACTCTATCATACGGCTGCCTTACTGAACCAAGTGACCAGTTGTTTAGTTTAGTGAAAGAATTTGAAAACGTGTTTTTAGAAATACATGGTCCTCTATTCGGGTATAATCGGCAACCGGGAATAGTGAAAGTGTTAAAAAATAGGCTGCATTCGCTATTCCTGAGTGTATGTAAAGAAACCATTAACGTGTATGCAAGACTTAGAACATTTATTAGAATTAGAGAAGTTAATAGAGACAAATTTAGTGAGAGAAAACAAATGAAAAAATTTATCAAATGGATAAGATCCAAGAAGTAAGCATATCTGTAACTGATTTTGTTGTGATTTCGGTCATTTTACCTTGTCTAGGTGCATTAGCCTTTAATTAAAGCATTACTTATTGACTGTTGAAAGTGTAAAATATCAAAGAGGGTGCCACCAGGGGTAGATTGGTATCATAGAGGTCATTAAGTACTGAATACATGCTGCCGGCTAATGCAAAGCAGTGGTGGTTGTATGGCAGTGTTGGCGCGAGTGACAACCCAGTGACGTCACCGTGCTGAACCGGCTGGCAGCACGTATCGAGGGGAAGTGGCGGAGCCCTTACTAGCTCATTCTCGCCGGCCCTGACCTGAATCACAGATAGAACACACACTAATACAGCCATCACAATTAACACCGGTTATCAGACAGATTCTACACACACCCAAAGTACAGGGGGTACATGACCGCGTTGTCACAGCCCCTAAACTAAGGAACCAACCAACATTATGTGCAACAAACAATTATATCGGGAATTTGGAGGACTTTCAGTAAAACATAGCTTCGTAGTACATCTTGAAATATTGCAAGCTATTCTTCAGTGTTCGTAGAATCTCTTTTCAATCGGTCAGCACGAGCGTGGGCGGGGAGTAAACCCCCAATTTGTATGAACAAGACATTTGTTGTAAGATCTCTGCAGCCGTAACGTTCTCGCTTACTGGGCCCAAGTTTGCAGGTTCGTATCCAGCTGGCATTTGAGCGTGCGCAAATGTGAGGGAGCCGTGTCAGTAGATTTCAAGATCCCCTTCTGGGCAAAATTCCGGCACCCCGACGTCTCTAAAAGCCACAGTAGTTAAAAGGGACGTAAAACCAATAACCATATCTTATTATATAATACGCTAAGGTGTATGTTTCACAAAACTCAAGCTCCTAAACCAGAGGGAGTTAGAAGGTGCGGTTTGTACCAAATTCTTCCAAATCGTCTCAATGACTTACTTTGCCACGGTGGGTGAGTGATTAACGTGTTGGATTACCAACCCCAAGCTTGCAGGTTTGCCCCTGGCCGTGGTAAGTGATTTTTGAAAGGCGACAAAAAACACGACATGGATATCATACGTTGTTGGCATGTTAAAGAACCCATTTGAATTCAGTAGGCCGTGTTCAATGGCAAAATTAATCTCGGGATTTTCCGCCAACACAAAGTTCTTCCTTCCTCTACTAGAAAGCGCTGTAGTGTCAAGGAGCTTAGATATCTAACCTCCTTGACTTTTATAGCGTTCAAAGGAACGACGAAATTCGACATACAAGCTGCCCTCTGGTTGTCAATTAACAAAGCTTGCACCCGAGGCCATACGATATTATTATTAATGACTTACTTATTTTCTTTATCTCCTAAGTGGAGCATAGGGTATCAATGAATTTCCGCTATCGGACTCAGTTCTGTGCCATGCTCCTAATCTCATTCCAGGTCTTCCCTCCTTTCTGTTATTACACTCCTCCTCCAAGTGTTCCTTGGTCTGCCTCTTCACCTACTATCTTGTGGATTCCATTCCAGGGTGTTTTGCTATGTTGTCTCCCTCTCGTCGTAATATAGGCTATGCCCAATCCATTCCCATTTCCTACGACGCATCTCAATATAAATGGGTGTTTGCTGTGTTCTTCTCCATAGCTCTTCATTGGAGATAACTTGTGGCCACCATATCCTCAGGATATTCTTCAAGCATCTATTCACAAATATTTAGTGACAGGTAATCAGTTGTTTGTTGGTCTTCCCAAGTTTCACACCCATAGAGATTGACTTGACATTTGAATTGAATCGTCTCAATACTTCAGGAAAAATCTTGCATTTCTTGAAAAGTTAACGGAAATATATTCATTTGTTTATAAAGAGCTTTTTAAACAAATAAACAAGACGATAGCCCCTGGCAGAACTGTGTCGCGTAAGCCCGCATAGCACTAGTGCCGGGCGGTAGTCTGCACACAACCCATTATGCGAGAGTTCCCGCACGGGGCCGCTAGTTATTATTATTATTCTCTGCAGCCGCGCCCTACTCTGTATGCTGTCCCACTTGCGTGGCACAGTGACCTTGATACACCAAACGTCAGGACCTGCCAATTCGCTCACAAGTGTCAAGATGAAATCCTCAAAACATGCTCTTGTCTTCAGTAACAAGTGTTTATGATGACGAGCATTTCCAAGCAAGGCTGCTCAATTATACGAGGGCAGATCAAAAAGTAAGTTGCACTTCCCAGTTATGGCCATTTATTACACCACCTATACAACAGCAACACGCCTATAACGACATACAATGTAACGTCACTTTTCCACATAGTTTCCAAGAGATTCCAAACATTTCTGCGAACGCACAACCAACTTGTCGATGCCGGGTGCATAGAAACTTCCTCCAGCGTTCTGCAACCACACGGAGACAGCGGCCTTCACCTCCTCATCGGTCTGGAAACGTCGACCACCGAGCTCAGTTTTGAGCTTACCGAACAGATGAAAGTCACGTGGCGCTAGGTCGGGACTGTAGGGTGGCTGTTGCCAAACCTCCCACTTGAAACGCTGCAGCAGTTCGCTCGTTTGGCGGGCCTTGTCGAGGTGTTGCGTCATCGTGCAACAAAATCACACCGGCGCTCAATTTCCCCCGGCGCTTCTCTTTAATCACTTTACGCAACCGGTGCAACGTTTGACAATACGACGCCGCGTTGATCGTCGTTCCTTTCGGCATGAATTCCACGTGCAGCGTCGCGATTTCTCTCAGGTGAATGCGCCGGTTCTGTTTAATGATCGCATTCACACTGTTGACATTTGCACGGGTCCTGGACGTTGCGGGCCTGCCCTCGCGATATTCGCACGTGATATCCGTGCGTCCGGCTTCGAATTGCTGACATCACTTTACTATCCCTTTCCGGGAAATGGCCCGCTCCCCATACACAGCACTAATTTTACGATGAATGTCCGTGCAATTCTTCCTTTTGGCCCATAGGAATCGGATTGTCACACGCACCTCATATTTGGAGTGAACGTCCAGTCGACGCGCCATTGCATTTGGCCGCTATTCACACCATACAAGACGAGACACCACAACGACCTGCCTAACAGACGAGTGGGCAGTGTCTGTCCCTTTCTTCGCTGTGCCCACGTTTCCGACATACAGCGCGTTAGTGCAACTAACTTTTTGATCCACCTTCGTATATGTGAGCCGCGTATGACGCATTTAGCGTTTAGTCCTTCTATTGGTCCTCCTCCTCTTATTGAACCCTTTACAGAGCAAAACTATTTTTTATTTGTATGTGTTTTTATATTTTAATTATTATAATTTATTAATAATGATATCTTTTGTTGCTCTAATTTTAATGTTTACATATTTATTTTTCATTTTCATTTTATGTTCTTATAGATATAATTTTGATATTTTTATTGAATTAATTAACTAATTTCGAATTGATTTTTACAATTATTTTCAAAATTACTTTTTATCGTTTTAGTTTTTTTAGTTATTTTCATTTTAATGTTTCTTTTATTATTGTAACTTTTTAATGATTTTTATTTCTATACTAGCAACCCAGCCCGGCTTCGCCCGGGAACAGTTGTGAATGCATTACGTGATAAGCGCTTCTTTACGATGTCAATGAACTACGATCTATATCCGTTTTATGTCTCGGTTTGATGGGTTAAAATCACTGTCTGGACTATTAACTATATAATATCATGGAGATGCATGTGCAACAAATTCTTGTCAGACGTAATTTAAGAATGGCGAGGTGCACGAAACACAAATCCCCCTTCCGTGCAATCTAAAACACTTATAGTGGACGATATATTGAATATAGAGATGTGCTCTCGCGTACGTTTTTGTAGAACTTTTCATGCTGAACAATTCTTACACTCATTGTATATTGATATTTTGAACGGTTTGCCCAGCGTAAGCTTACTAAGTGCTCGGACGCCAGGTATTTTTCGACTTTTCCACTGAAATCGTTACTGATTGGCTTTCTTTGATCATAAATAAATCATTTTCTACAGAAATCATCCTCTTGATATCCTTTACAGAATGGTGAAAACCGCATCATAATCCATCCAGTGGTTCTCGAGTTCACCCGTAACATCCAAGAATCGGGGACTTGGTTTTATACTAAGTAGAGATTTATATTTTATTTTTACACTTATTTACATTTTCTTTTTTAAATTTTATCCAACACATTACGTAAAGTGTAGGTATATTTAGAAACACCAGCACTTGGGCATGAAAATTCTCCGAAATTTGGCTGAAA
Source organism: Meconema thalassinum (assembly GCA_946902985.2). NCBI lineage: Eukaryota > Metazoa > Arthropoda > Insecta > Orthoptera > Tettigoniidae > Meconema > Meconema thalassinum. The sequence goes on from OX336397.1 coordinate 154,997,702, forward strand.
GTTTCAACAATGAGCATCTTTGAAAGCATAAACTGTCCTTATGACAGGTGGTTAATATAGAGACCACTATCCCATAGAGGATTAAACTAACATGTTTATGATTTCATTGACTTTTCTTTTTACAACGAGTTAACAAAGACAAGCGAACACACTGTATATTCTCTGTTGTCAAGGAGTCTTGTGCATTATATCCTCTTTGCTCCTCCTGATAGCCACGGCTTCCTAGATACTGCTACAACCACTATTATAGGTCTAACGTTCTCGGCCATCTTGAATAATAAATAACAAATGAAGTGGATTTTAAACATAAAATTGCTGATTCAAATAATGTTATGTTAATTTCTCCAAAACCGCGGGAGTTAAAAGAGACATTAAATCCTTTACTTCAAAACACTAAAAAGACTGATACGAAGTCTTCACTGCCATAACGATGGATGTCGATGTCAAAAACTTGATCTTGCATCCCAAATTGCCCGCCCACGATCCTCTCGCGATGTCATCTTACATTAACTACTTAAGTTTAGGGGCTTTCCGACATCGTGGTCATTTAGCCATGTGTACTTTGGTGTGCGTGAATTGTATCTGATAACCTGTGTTATTGCTACGATATTAGTGTGGGTGTGTAATTGAGGTTAGGATTGGCTGGGAGGCAGCCGTGGCTTTAACTTAGGTGCCATCCTGGCATTTGCCTAGAGTAGAGGTGGAAACCACTTCCAGGATATCTGGGAAGATGCCTTTTAAGATCTTTATCAGTTCTGTATGAACGTCTAGGATTGGACCGTAGGACTGTTTCAACCTCCACTGTTATTCCTTGTTCTATTACAGGGCCATTATCTACTGTAAGTGCGCCCCGATAAACACGGCAAATTAAGCCGGCTTTGACTAGCGCAGATCGCGGGCGCGCATACCCGGTTCAGCCGGTGGTGGCACGCACATTTTTTCACTTTTACCAAACATGTTCAATAATGTGTAGGCCTACTTACAGTGCTCATAGCCGATGCTGAAAATGTCCTCCCCCTCTTTTAACACACACCTGACATCTTCTGATGGAAGAATGGACAACAATCTCATGTAATTTTTGTTCTGTAAGAACACAACGTTGTCTGTTAAAATGCGTATTATTTACGAAGCCTGTTTCCTTGAATTGTTTAGCGAGCCTCCTAATTGTACTGGCATTAGGCATAGGTCTTCCAGGAAACTTGATCGAAATTTTCATCTTGTTTCAGAACAAGACTTTCTGCTATTTACGAATTGAGCGGCTTCGGTGGCGTAGTTGGTAGCATGCTGAGCTTCTATGCCCAAGATCGCGGGTTCCAATCCGGCCGAAGTCGTCAGATTTTTAAGAGCGTTAAAAATCCCTCAGTATGCCTTCCTTCGGAGGGGAAGTAAAGCCGGCGGTCCCATGTCCTAGATTTATGGCATGTTAAAGAACCTTCCGCTAATTACACCTGTGTGAAGGTAAATTGTATAGGTTAAGAAACGCTCTTAGGCTCCTACGTTCGTTGCCAAGAGCCGACTGCGGTGGCGTCGGGTAGCTAAGTTCTCAACTAGTAGTTGTTGACTGTGGCGTTTGACAGTAAAAGTAGGAACTATTTGAAAAATTCAAAAGTCTGTTGTCCTTACATGTATTAAATAACAGATAACACACACTAATACAGTCATCACAGTTAACACCGGTGATCAGACAGACTCAACACACACCCAAAGTACACGGGGCTACATGACCGCGTTGTCGCAGCCCCTAAACTTAAAAACCAACCAACCAACCATATACGAATTATGGATATACACACGTTCGCGCAATGTGTGATGGTGTCTAGTCATGACCAACAATCACAGTAATCACAATACTCACTAAACGTGCAACACTAACGTCTGGGCTTTGCAGATACACGTCCATATGAATGACAAAACACGTGTGAACTAACGATATGAGTCAGCGGAGCGTGTACGCTCCAGTCAAAGCCGGCTTATCTCGCCGTGTTTATCGGGGCGCACATAGATAATGACCCTGTACTATTCAGTGTTTACAACGGGTGGATTTACATTTACATTTTTGATATGTAACATCTTTCCGCTGGATATGTTTAATGTGTAACATCATTCCACTAGGTTGCTGTATATTTTTGTGTGGGGGTGATTTTGTAAAAAGGGACGGAAGTGGGACGGAAATGCAACGGAAACAAACAGCGCGCGCGGTGGCGGAGATTGGTACAACGTCATACTGTCTGCCATGTGGTTATGTGGAATGTAAATCGCATACGTTTTACCTCAAGGTTTGGAGGCCCCATTACATATATTCCTACATTAAATAATCTTCAAACTGTCGTTCTTTGGTTTGAAAATATTCATTAAATCATATTTGCTGAAAACAATTATGATTTATTAAATCTTACTACTTTTGCTGTGTTCTTATTTAATGTAAGCACTCGAGGTACTGTCGGCCAAAATACAGCACTATGCGTAATGTATATAGCATACGGTTTAATTCAAGTTTTGGAGGCCCCATTAAAGAAATTCCTACAATAAATCATCTTCAAGTTGTCGTTCTTTGGTGTGAAAATATTCATTATATCATATTTGCTGAAAGGATTCGGCACAGGAATTTTACAAGTAGCGCGCGGTGGCGGAGTTTGGTACAACGACATACTGTCTGCCATGTGGTTATATGGAATGTAAATCGCATAGGTTTGCCTCTAGGTTTGCAGGCGCCATTAAAGAAATCAACTTCAAACTGTCGTTCTTTGGTGTGAAAATATTCGTTATATCATATTTGCTGAAAACAATTATGATTTATTAAATCTTACTACTTTTGATGTATTCTTATTTAATATAAGCACTCGAGGTACTGTCGGCCAAAATACAGCACTATAATATATTTGCTGAAAGGATTTGTCACTGGAGTTTTACAAGTAGTTATTGCAGAAATAACAGTAATGAGAACTTACCGATGGTTTAAAGGTAGCACTATGAGTTCATTCTTTAACAAGTAGTTCCGTGAAGAACTAAAGCCTATTTTCATATATCCTACTTATGTTAATTGCCACTATCAACATACAAAATTTCAGTTTGATTGCTGTAATAGATTCGTAGATATTGAGAACCGACTAAATATTAAGGATGGTCGCCATGTTGCATTTTTATATATGCAGATCTTAGAGTTATGTACTGTTCCATGAAGATTATTGTGTACGTGTAGTATTCAAACTTCAATCGCACGATTAGGACACAAGAAGTAAAAATGAGATTTTAAAATTTCGCACAGTTGCCATCTTGTGGTTATGGAAACAATTGAAAGAAAATTAGATGCCAGTGGATTAACATTTGTATCAGTATTTACTGTACCAAGTTTCACTGCACTCTGATGGTTAAATTGCGAGAAACGTCCATTTAAATATTTATACTTCGCGTCTCCGCTATGCTGGATTTGTGATCACCAGGTTATTGAAAGTCCTATAGGTGAACTTATGTTCATAGCCCCTATGAACATTAAAAAAATGCAGTTTGCTGAAATAGATTCGTAGGTATTGAGAACCGTCCAAATATTTCGGATGGTCGCTATGTTGGATTGTTATATGTATAGGTCATAGAGTTATGTACCATTAAAGGAAAATTATTGCGTAGTGTCATTATTCAAACTTTCACTTCGATCGCATGATTACGACATAAGATATAAAAACTTGATTTTAAAATTCTCACAGCTGCCATCTTGAGGTTATGCAAACAATTGTACTAAATTAGACACCAGTGCATTACAATGTGCATAAACGTTTGCTGTACCAAGTTTCATTGCGTTTGGATCATTAAATCGCGAGAAAAGTCTATTTAAAAGTCGCAACTTCTCTTGGTCGCCATTTTGGTTTTGTAATTACCAGGTTTTCGAAGGTCACATAGGTGAACTTCTAGTAGTTCCATTTTATCATCGTACAAAATTGCAGGGTGTCAGAGATAATGAATGCTGGTGAAATATTTCGCACAGCCGCCATGTTGGATTGGTGAGACTTAAAAAAAATTGAAGGGCACGGTCAAGGTTGGCCAAAATGGTTACGTTACCGAGTTTCACTGAAATAGCTCTAGCCGTTTAGTAGTTATTGGGGGGGGGGGGGCACCCACACACAGACACACATCACACACACGGACAAAAGGTGATTTCATAAGCCTTCTTTTTTTTTTCATAAATTGAAAATAGGCTAAAAATGCCAGTAAGTAATATGGAATTATTGGAATAACATGTCACATGTTACACATCATATGCGACTACTGTAAGGCTCGTAATTTTTAGCCTATTTTAATTTATGAAAAAAAAAATAGGCTTATGAGATCACCTTTTGTCCGTGTGTCTGTGTGTGTGTGTGTGTGTGTGTGTGTGTGTGTGTGTGAGAGAGAGCTTTTTGTGTGTCCCTCTAATAACTTCTAAACGGCTGGAGCGGTTTCAATGAAACTCAGTAAGTTCATAGCACTATTCCTGGCGACCCCGACCGTGCCCTTCAAATTATGTTACGTGTGGAATCATTCGCCCACAGAGAATGACCCACAAGGTAAAGGTACATTAGCGGACTGGCGCTAAACTACGGTAGGAGGAGCGGCCGATTAGCATACAGGAGGTATGAATGGCCAGAGGAGAGCGCTATGATAATGTTGGACAATGAGAAAAGGTACCAGGCTCATGAGCAACACGGTTTAGTTCTATTATTAGTATAGTTATTGCTATTATATCATCATTGTAAAGAAAATTGTAAATTGCAAGGAGTATGGTGGATAAGCATATAACCCTGTAATATTCTCACACCATTTAACACTGCCACACTGTAAACATTGAACACACTTGTTTTTCTTTCCTTTCTTTCTATTAATGATAAATTATAAAGGTGTCCTATTTTATCCCAACAAAATAAACCATTTTTATACGTACCATACCTGCCAACTTTTGAAAAGGGCTATCAGTAAAACTCACGCGCGACAAAAAAAATTAACGATTTTCGACATACCCCGGCTTGACGAAAATAATAATACTTCTGGGCTACAAAATACATTAATTCATGCTTTAAACAGGATACTTCAATGAAATCATATCTACTTACATGATTTGTAGATGAACATAACAATCAAGAAGAAATCCATGTTAATCAGCAGCAGGCGTGGTGAATATTGGTTTGGAGCAGACATAACAGGACTTCCTTGATAGATTAAGCTGATATACGATAATTGAAAAAGGCTTTAAACAATAAAACTTGTTTAACGTAACACAGGCAAGAAATAATATAATACACACTGCAAATCACATGCTAGTTCGACTTTTAAGTCATGGTTGTGGCCTTTTTAGCTTCCTGCAAACAGTCTTGAGAAAATGTTTTGTCATAACAGGGACCAGAACTCCTGGTCTTCAAAATAGAAATAGACTCCAGAGATTCATTGGACATGGATGACCTGAACAGTGTTCTATTTTTCTTCACAAGGCTAAAAAAAAACGTTCACATTCTGCATTGCTATGGGGTATGGTGAGAATAGAGAGCAATACTCTAGAAATTCGGTTATACTTAAGAAGTCCTTCGGCTCCACGAATTCTTGATATTTGTGCCCAACTGGAATCACTTGCAGCATCTTGATGTGCAGCCAAAGTGTCATCTACCTGAAGAACTGTGAACTGCCTCTGAAGCTCATTCACCACCTCATCTGTAGTTTCATTCTCTTCCTTGCATAACATGATAGGAAACTTTTCCAAGAAAAAACGAATGGAAGATAACTGTGCATCTTCAATTTTGTCTAACCTAGCAACTTGAGCATTCTTTAACACGTCATCCTTGAGTGGAAACTTGTTGATGTAGTCACAGGCAGTACAAAAGTAGTTTCTCACTGATGAAAAGAAAAGGGATTTATCTGTATCCGGTCCGTTCTGAAGGCCTTAACAACTTCAGATGATGCATTTTTTGCCATTTTATTTACAATACATGTCGTTTTCGTGCGACCACAACTATATTTCTTTGCAACTTCTGATGTGGGAAACATCTTCTTAAATAAAGCACCAGCATGATCAGCCGCACTTAAGGGCACATTGTGTTCCACCAAAAAGGAAGTAAACAGACACTCGGCCCTAATTACGTCACTGTCAACGTTTCCAGACTTAGCAAAAAAGGTGTTTATTTTCTTGCTTATCTTCCTTCGATTTAACATAACTAATGTGTTTACCGCACTTCACATGATTACTTAAATCGTTTTTTCCACCATGTGCAATATTAATATCACACCCACATACCGTGCAAAAGGCAAATTTTTCTCCCTTTCTTGATTTTAGTATGCACGGAAAATCCACCGAGTATGATTCTTTAAATGTCTGGAAGTACTGTTTCTTGTTGGATTTGTTCATTCTCGATATCTACTAAAACATCGAAAGGAACCTGGATCACTGAACGTCACATAAAATTATAACAAAACACTTAAGACAGCCAACACTTCATTAAAACATGTCAAGACACACAAAGCCATTAAATGAAAACGACGCCAACCTCGTGAAGAAAGAATATGCACATGGTAGAGAAAAAAAAACACACACACACGTGGAACGAATGTAATTAGTCCAAGGAATACAGGAAACTGCGATGCACGAAGTTATAGCACAAAAACTCGAACGCTTCATTAAAATATGCCATAACCTTAAAAGACGAAAACATTCAAGGAACGCCAACTTCGCGAACAATGAACAATGCTAACGTGGTCAAAGAATATGGTTTAAATCGCAACGAGCGAACGGAGCGGAACAAAGAATATGCGAAGCAGAGCCTGTCGACACATGGAAGAACGGTTATCCCGGCTTCAAATTCAATTACAAACGACGACACAACCATCACACGGTTAAAAGTACGAATCATATCAAAGAACGAGCTATCGACTATCGTGGACTTGCCTTCGACCCACGCAAACAATCGATTGTACGGAAGTGGGCGGTATTATCGAATGTAAATTATCGTTTCAAATGTTTGTCCGCAAAATCGTAAAATGACACCGTTCATCCGTAAGACCGTAAAATGATGCAATTTCCGTAAATTTTACGGATAAACCGTAAAAGTTGGCAGGTATGACGTACCCATTAAACGTACACCCCAGGGCACCTGTTTTCCTGACATCTTCACTCTTTTACATGTACACATTGTTAATTACACAAATGCATACAGGAAGCAATTTTTTCATCCAGCTGCACGTGAATTTAAAATATTCAAATGGACGTCTCTTGCGTTTTAACCATCCGAGCGCAGTGAAACTTGATACGGTATATGCTTATACAAATTTTAGTCGACTGGCATCTAATTTATTAAAATTATTTCCATAACCCCAAGATGGCGGCTGAGCGAAATTTTAAAATCCCGATTTATTTCTTGTGTCCTAAGCATGCGATTGAAGTTTGAATAAAACACCTAAACAATAATCTTCATTTAATAGTACATAAATCTAAGGCCTATAATATAACAATCCAACAAGCTGACCATCCAAAATATTTAGACGGTTCTCAATATCTACGAATCTATTTCAGCAATCAAACTGACAATTTGTATGTTGATAGTGGCAATTAATATTAGTAGGATATATGAAAATAGGCTATTTAGTTCTTCACGGAACTACTTATTATTAGTCACTGCCTTCTAGATCAAGTGAACAAATACTAGTGAGGAAGCGTCACTTAGAAAAGTACTCTCGTGAAATCTTGTAGTGCAAGTTGGATTCATCAGCACGCCTTTGCTACACCACAACACATGCGGCAATTGCTTTACCAAGAACATGGAAACTTGAGAAGTATTCTTCAGTGCTGCTTTCGTAATCTAGTAAAACATTTGCTTTTCAGTCGGTCAACACAGTAAGGTACCCAATTAAATTGAGCGGGAAATAACTATATGTTCTCACACCGACTAACACGGTTGTATACACAGCCATCTTGTGTCTAGCGTCTTCGGTGGTGTAGTCTGTAGCATGCTGAGCTTCTATGCCCAAGATAGCGGGTTCAAACCCGACAGAAGTCGTCGGATTTTTGAAGAGCATTACAAATCGCTCAGTATGCCTTCCTTCGGAGGGGAAGTCAAGTCGGCGGTCCCATGTCATGGACTTATGGCATGGAAAAGAACCTTCCACTAACTACACTTGTGCGAAGCTAAATTTGTAGGTTAGATTTGATTAATGCTCTATTAGTTCAAACGTTAACCGCCAGGTCCTGGATGCGATGACATCTAGTAGCCAAGCTCGTGGCTAGATGTCGTGGACGGTAGGATTTGGTAGCAAAAGTAGGAACTACTTGAAATTGATCGTCTGCAGTCCTTACCTGAATTACAAATAACACACACTAATACAGCCATGACAATTAACACCGGTTATCAGACAAGATTGCTTGCCAATGTGGGTGAGTGGTTTTAGTGTCGGACTACCAACCTCAAGCTTGCAGGTTCGCTCCTGGCCGTGCTAAGTGATTTTTTTGAAAGGTGAAAAAATCACAGCACGCATGTCATACGTTGTTGGTATGTTAAAGAACCCATTTAAATTCAGTAGGCCGTGTTCATAATGGCAAAATTAATCTCGGGATTTTCCGCCAACCCTAAAGTTCCTCCTTTCTCTACTAGGAAGCGCTATAGTGTCAAGGAGCTTACATATCTAACCTCCTTGACTTTCGTAGCGCTCCAAGGAATGACGAAATTCGACATGCAAGCTGCCCTCTGGGTGTCAAATAACAAAGTTTATTGTCAGACCGATTCTACACAGACCCAAAGTACACGGGGCTACACTAAACTGACCTGACCTGACCCAAGCATTCGATGTGCTGTTTATAGCCTATCGGTCCGAGGGCCTTGAGAGCTTTAACAAATGAGTACGACCGACTACAATTGAATGAGGGGTGTTTGGGTGATTACCGGGAATGTGACCTGGTGTACTATGACATTATAAATACAGAAGTTAGAAAAGGATAGTGGAAGTGAAGAATGATGTGAAGATATCAGTTATCAGTGAGAAGTAAGAGAGCGCTATAGAGGTTTATTCTATGATAATGCGGGGGCGCTTATGACGGCTCCCTGTTGCGCGGTAATCACCCAAACTGTTTAGTGCAGATGTTCTGTATGTTTTAACTGCCTGTCGGTGAATCCTCTGATTGATGGTCGAGAGGTTGCTGTCAGCGTGTAGTTGATCATTGCGAACGTACCAGGGGGCTAAAACTCAGCAATTCTTCTCGGTTTGTGCCGTGTCTTGTGCGGGGTTTCGCCTAGGACACCAAGCTGGCTCATCGGCGGGCTCTTGGTGTCCCCGCCCGGATCCCCACAGGAGTATCGAACTGCGCGATACCTCCCTTTATATAGAGTGCAACTGCACTACTTGACTGCGAGAACCAAAAGCTCAAGCAGCCTCAACCTCCCTATGAAGGCTTCCAAAATTATGGTATATTGGCTTTCAAGGCCGGTGAATTAAAACTCAGCAATTCTTCTAGGTTTATGCAGTGTCTTGTGCGGGGTTTCGCCTAGGACACCAAGCTGGCTATAATTGAATGAGGGGGGGGGGGGGCGCCTGATATCGTTCGCAAGGCTCGATTCTGGACAACCTGAAGTTTACTGAGAGTTGAGGGAGCTGCGTAGCCCCAGACAGTGCTGGCATATTCCATCACTGGGTGCACAAGGGTGCTGTAAGTCAGGAGCTTACTGAATTCATCTAGAGAGCTCTGAGCTTTGATTAAAGGCCAGAGCTGAGCTTGGACCGCTTCCGCTTTATTAGCGCGCTGAGAAACCTCCTGAGCGAAAGTAAGGCCTCAGTCCAGCGTGACTACCAAGTATTTAGTTGCAGGTTGGCACCTGATTACCTCGCCAAAGAAGTTGAGATCCTGGACTTCTGTATGCTTGCGTTTCTGGGAACCAACCAATCATTTTGTGTCTCTAGTATTTGTGACATGACCCAATGTCCTATTTAACTGCTGAGTTTCGTATAACAGGGTGTGGCGTAAGTGGGAATCGAACTCATCTGTCTGGGCTGAGTTAATTCACTTGTTTACGAGACTGAAGAGTAAACGTAAACTCAGAAGAATGTCCGGCTCGTAAAACGCTGATCATCACTGCAAATAGAAGCGCAGTGGCAGCTCGCTCGGACACAAATGATAATAATAACCACGACTGCGAAGGAACGCTGCTGCATGTCGGTGGTTCGAATCACAGCGCTCATCCTAAAAGTGGTTTCAAGGTTGGTTGGTTGGTTCCTTAGTTTAGGAGCTGCGACAACGCGGTCATGTAGCCCCGTGTACTTTGGGTGTGTGTAGAATCTGTCTGATAACCGGTGTTAATTGTGATGACTGTATTAGAGCGGCTTCGGTGGCGTAGTCGGTAGCATGCTGAGCTTCTATGCCCAAGATAGTGGGTTCAAACTCAGCCGAAGCCGTCGAATTTTTTAAGAGTGTTAAATATCCCTCAGTATGCCTTTCTTCGGAGGGTAAGTAAAGCCGGCGGTCCCATGTCATAGATTTATGGTATGTTAAAGAACCTTCCACTAATTACACCTGTGTGAAGCTAAAATGGATAGGTTAAGAATGTAAGCAACGCTCTTAGGTGTCTACGTTCGTTGCAAAAAGCCGACTGCGGTGGCGTCTAGTAGCTAAGTTCTGAACTTGGCCTAGTAGTCCTTGATGGTGGCGCTTGGTGGCAAAAGTAGGAACTATTTGAAAAATTCTAAGATGCAGTCTGTATAAAAAAAAAAAACAGATAACATACACTAATACAGTCATCACAATTAACACCGATTATCAGACAGATTCTACACACACCCAAAGTACACGGGGCTACATGACCGCGTTGTCACAGCCCCTAAACTTAAGAGCCAACCAACCTGACTGTATTAGTGTGTGTTATCTCTTTTTAATGCTTGCCACGGTGGGTGAGTGGTTAACGTATCGGACTACCAACCCCAAGCTCGCAGGTTCGCTCCTATCCGTGGTAAGTCATTTTTGAAAGGCGACAAAAATCACGATATGCATGTCATACGCTGTTGGCATGTTAATGAACCCATTTGAATTCAGTAGGCCGTGTTCATAATTCTCGGGATTTTCCGCCTACACAAAGTTTCTCCATTCTCTACTAGAAGGGAGCTTAAATATCTCACCTCCTTGACTTTCCAAGGAACGACGAAATTCGACATGCAAGCTACCCTCTGGGTGCCAAATAACAAAGCTTGCACCCGGCACCATACGATATTATTATCATCATTATTATTATTATCTTTTTTTAACTTAAGACTCCAGACATTCACTTTCCATGTAGTTCCCACTTTTGCTACCAAACTCCACCGTCAATGACCAACTAGTTCTGAACTTGGTTACTAGTTGCCACCACAGTCAGCTGCTGGCGTCGAACGTTAGAACCTAAGAGCGTTAGTCAAGTCTAACCTATAATTTGGCTTCACACAGGTGTAATTAGTGGAAGGTTCTTTTTCATGCCATAAATCTATGACATGGGCCCGTCGGCTTTACGTCTCCTCCGTAGGAAGGCATACAGAGGGATTTTTAACGCTCTTAAAAAACCCAACGACTGGTTTTATTGTTGAAAGCATTTTTAAATGAGCACTCAGGCTGTTGCGATTCAGTTTCGCAAAAACGATAAGTTACGCCATTTTGAGAAGGTGCCAACAGTTGAAAAGGTAGAAGACCCGGAAACGTGTCAAAATGCATGTTTTGAAAAGCTCTGTGAATGTCTACCCCTTATTATTCCCGTTTTCCAACGGGGTCGGGGATGAGAAGCGATGGGAGTCTTTGTGGCGATGGTTTTTACGGCCGGATGCCCTTCCTGACGCCAACCTCATGAGAGGAGTTAATGAGAGATGAAATGAATGATGGTGAATGAAACTGGGCAAGGATGTGGAAGGGAGCGGCCGTGGCCTGTCAGAAGGTACCGTCCCAGCATTTGCCTGGTGTCGAAAATGGGAAACCACGGAAAACCATTTCAAGGACGGCCGACGGTGGGGCTCGAACCCACGCGTCTACCGAGTCAGCAGAGAGCTTGGCCCAATGCCTAACGCTGCGCTTCAGCCAGCGTAGCCACTACAGTCGGTTGAAAAGCTCTATCATATTTTAAAATAAAATTGTGAAAATTACTTCCGGCTTAAATGCTATTTGGAAAGAAATTGCTAAAAAACACAGCTTGTTTTTGAAATGGAACTTGTTCTACTGATTTAAATGAAATTAAAGGTTTGATTTCTTATCTTCAGTTTGTGGGAAGCACAGATAGATTCAGGCCAGAAAGGATGTAGTCTAACTGTTAGTGTGACTGACTTGTAGATATTTCGATTTGACCATGCAAAGCCTTTGTCTACAGTGTGGCGCTCTATGGAAAAGAAACTTGGACTATTGTTGCAGCAGAAAAGATGAGAATTGAAGCGTTTGAAATGTGGTGTTACAGGAGAGTGATGAAGATCAGATGAGTAGATAGGGTTACGAATGAAGAGGTATTACGACGAGTGGGAGAGGAGAGATGTTTCTGGCGACTGCTAATGAAGAGAAGAGATAGGTTGGTACGACACATACTAAGACACCCAGCAATAGCAAGCTTAGTTATGGAAGGAAGGGTCGAGGACAAGAACTGTAGGAATAGACTTAAGTGAGGATATGTTAAACATATTGCTTCGGATGTAGGGTGTGGTAGCTATGTAGAGATGAAACGATTAACTCAAGACAGGGAGACAAGAATAGCTGCATCAAACCAGTCAAAAGACTGAAGACTCAAACAACAACAGAAAAGGTGGAAATAGCTGGGAGCAAGATCAGAATAGTAACTGTTCGTTCTGCAGACGTTTGGCTGGGAGCTGTGTGAATTGGAAGTTGAGGCACTAAGAGGTAATGTTTTAGGCGCCTAAAATAGGCTCCTATATTTAGGCACTATAATGAATAATAGGCATATATAGGCTATATAACTGAGCGGATATCAAGAAAACATTAAAACAGTAACGTAAATTACCTTAACTCAATGTAATGTGCAATATCGGTATTAAAAGAAACTAAATACGTTTCACAATCAACACATCTTATAACTCACAAATACAGACTGAGGTTGGTAGAGACCAACAACACACAAGTAATGAATGTGCAGCTGTTGTTCTAGTGAAAGATGATATTCCAAGATTTGACAAGATGATATTTATAAAGGTAAATAGATGGGACATTCGCATTGTGTCTACTTGCTGGGCTTTTTAAGGCTGGGAAGGAGGAAGTGGTTGCTATCTGTCCTTGCAGTGTTTAATGGTACAGGTTCATAAGATACATAGTTACAGGCTCTTTAAAACTAATGGTACAGTAGACCATTATTATGAATAGTGCCAAATATCAAAATTAAAACAGAAATTCAAATCTAACAAAGGAAAGACTAGTCCAACTGGAAAATTGGAACTAAAATAGGCGCTAACGTTAAAATAGGCATTTTATACACTATAAAACTGCTCTATATATCCTCCTATTGTACGTATCGAGAAAACTATGCTCAGGTCAAATCCTCCTACGATTGAAATCTAGAAGGCAATGCTGAGATGAAAGCCTCCTACGATTGAAATCTAGAAGGCAATGCTGAGATGAAAGCCTCCTACGATTGAAATCTAGAAGGCAATGCTCAGGTCAAAGCCTCCTATTGTAGGAATCTAGAAAACAATGCACAGGTCAAAGCCTCCTACGATTGGAATCTAGAGGGCAATACTCAGGTCAACGCAACCTATTGTAGGAATCCATAAGGTGCGTTCAAGAAGTAACGAGCCGGAGGCTGTAATGCGCAAACTGGCGACGACATCGGCTAATCGTGGCGTGTGTAACGAGGTGTGGTTCCGACCAGAGCGTGGAAGGTCACAGCCCGTCGCTAGAGGGCACGCGTGCACGTCACGTGACAATACAAAGCGAGCAGCAGCATGCATCAATCGTCCAACGCTGCCAGTCGCATTTCAAACAGTGACATGGAGGCGTCAAACGAAGAGCAAAGGGGTGTTGTTCGGTTTCTGACAGCGATAGGAGTATGTGGAACGGACATTCATCGCCGAATGTCACAAGTGTACGGCGAACACTGTATGTCCCTTGCAAGGATCAAGGCGTGGCACAAGCGCTTCAGGGAAGGACGGGTGTCGTTAGCCGATGATGCCCGGTCTTGGGCACCCCCCTGCATTACCGATGACAACGTCCAGCTGGTTGATGCACTCATTAGCCAGGACCGCCGTGTGACAGTGAACGCCATAGCCGCCGTGGTCGTATTGAGCGTCGGAAGTGTGCACACCATCATGAAGGAACGACTGCACTTGCCGAATGTGTGTGCCCAATGGGTGCCCCACAGTCTTCAACCACACCAGGAAGCATGTCGAATGGCCTACTGTCTTGGTCTTGGTTGGACGATTGATGCATGCTGCTGCTCGCTTTGTATCGTCACGTGACGTGCACGCGTGCCCTCTAGCGACCGGCTGTGACCTTCCACGCTCTGGTCGGAACCACACCTCGTTACACATGCCACGATTAGCCGATGTCACCGGTTTGCGCATTACAGCCTCCGGCTCGTTACTTTTTGAACGCACCTTATAGAAGGCAATGCTCAGGTGAAAGCATCATATTGTAGGAATGTAAAAGGCAATGCTCAGGTCATTCCAAGACCATATCGTGCAGTAGACTGCCATGAAGGGACAGTGCTAACTGCAGTACATCTATCATTATCACGATGCAGCAACCTCAAGTGACAGCATTCTGCAACAAGATGGGCCATTCGAAAAGCGAGCGTGGTCGTTAGTGTTACAAGCTTTTTGCAATCAGCAGCATCTGTTATAAGATCGTGAGGAGGCAAAGAGGAAGAGTGCTGAACCCACGCTAATGAAGATATACATCATTATAGATGCGTCTTGCAGCTGCAAGGCTGTGGGCGACACACACTGCTCTGCTAGGGCGGACTACGTCATTGCGTTGGGCGTTGGTTGGCATGGAAACCCACTGTGCTAGAACGCGTCACAGCACTCTTCCGACAAGGGAACTGCACAGCAATAATTCGTCAACTGAAGTCAATGCGAAATTTTAGCTGATATTATCCATAGGAGTGAGCCTCTGTAGCTCAGGTGGCAGTATGCCGGCTTCTCACCGCTGGATCCGTGGTTCAAATCCCGGTCACTCCATGTGAGATTTGTGCTGGACAAAGCGGAGGCAGTCAGGTTTATCTCCGGGTACTCCGGTTTTCCCTGTTACAAAATTCATTCCTGCAACACTCTCCACAACCATTTCATTACATTTGACATTCATTTAATCATTGCCCCAGGGGAGTGAGACAGGCTTCGGCAGCCGGCACAGTTCATATCCTCGCCGCTAGATG
Organism: Meconema thalassinum; assembly: GCA_946902985.2. Taxonomy (NCBI): domain Eukaryota; kingdom Metazoa; phylum Arthropoda; class Insecta; order Orthoptera; family Tettigoniidae; genus Meconema; species Meconema thalassinum. Next base: position 155,013,022 of record OX336397.1, read on the forward strand.
GGGGCTTCATTCATTCAATTCCCTGACTCGGTCGGTCGACTGGAAGCGGGCTGTGGATTTTCATTTTTCATTATCCATAGGAAGTATAGGTTGTGTTTTATGGGGTCCATGTTACCTGGCACACGTCTTTGCTTCACGCTAGCTGCGACAGTCTGTTCCCGTGGCAGGACGAAAATGAGCTTTAAGACTGTGGTAATTTGTGAAGGTTTAACCTTTATTTGCCGGCCCCGTAGTATTGGGATAGCGCACTTACCGCTCACCCGGAGGTCCCGAGTTTGATTCCCGGCTCCGTCAAGGATTTTAGAAGCTGACATGAGGGCTGGAAGGGGGTGCACTCAGCCTCGTGAGGACAATTGAGTAGCTGTCTGACAGTGGGGCAGCCGAGGGGACCTGACGCGCTGGCACGCGTCACCCCAATGTGAAAATCCACAGCCTGCTTCCAGTCGACCGACCGGGTCAGAGAATAGAATGAATGATGCCCCCATCTAGCGGCGATGATATGAACTGTGCTGGCTGCCAAAGCCTATCGCACTCCCCTGGGGCAATGATTAAATGAATGACAGATGAAATGATAGTGGGGAGTGCTGCTGGAAAGAAATTGAGACAGCGTAAACCGAAGAAACCCTGTCTGCCTCCACTTTGTCCAGCACAAATCTCACATGGAGTGACCGGTATTTGAACTACGGACCCAGCGGTAAGAGGCCGGCGTGCTGCCACCTAAGCCACAGAGGCTCTCACCCCAACATATGCAGGCCAAATGGCTGGGCAGCGGTCGCTTGGTAGGCCTCGGTCCTTCATGGGCTGTAGTGCCAGGCGTTGTTATTCATTATTAACTTTTATTTCATTTCAACCTTTGATTGTATCATATCAAATGTACACCCACTGACGTAGCTGCGCGGATATTTGAGCCCAGATTCGACAGCAGACATCCTAAGAGAAGTAGTTCTGGCATGCATTCCGCATGCACACAATAACACATGCTCTTCGGCTTAGTTCAGGTTTAAGGAAATATACGGTCACCATTTAAAAAGAAAGTACCAATAGGTCTATGTATTCGAGTTGGGGTTGTATTGTTACGGCTGTGAGTTTGTTTCGTCGCCTCGCCGCGTGAGTCACAGCTGCCCCGGGCTATACCCTGCCTCTGTGTGTTACCTGCTCCTTACGCAAGGTGCTGCGAGGACAAAAAGGAATGGTCCAGAATATGTGTGACCCAGCCAGTGATGGAAATCTCGAGAAGCCGTGAATCCTGGACGGTTCTAGAACCATTCATTGAGTCACCAGCCTGCTATATAAAGCGGTCTCACTAGCGAGGGAAGACTGTTTTTGAGCTAGTGCGTGCTTTTACCTGAGCGACAGTAGTGTGGCGACGTGACGTGCGAAGTTACGAAACCCTATCGAGGCTGATTCTCCAGCCAGCGAGGCAGCGTTAATCATACGGAGGGACTGAGTTTTGAGGAGTGTGTACTGCTCGGGTCTAAGCTGCGTGGAGCTGAGAGGAATGTGCATCGCAGACTAATAGTAGTAGTGGTGACGAGTGATGAGGTTTCTCGGTCCTTGCGTAGTAACAGAAGCAAATACATTAGCCGGTGACCCAGTCACTCATTCCCAACGCCACACTGGTCTCAGAAAAGACCAATGTTAGCAGTATTGGAATAGTGTTGAGATGTCAGGTAACACGGCGGGCTGTCGACAGGCTTCTCAATTCACGCCTGCTCCTACTCTGCCTCTCCCCTTCATCCCGCAAGTTCTCAGAGCTTGGAACAGAGCAGTACTTACCTAGTGCGACAGAGATATTGTGGAGAATTGCGAAACACAGGGGGCTGTTCCCTAGCCAGTGGACAGCGAAGCAGTGTGTAGTGGTGAGTGACTGGCTGTCGTAAATAACTGTAGTTTGTGTACAAGGCAGAGTTGCAGGTATTAATAGCGAGGACAGTAGTGTGAACGTAGGGTAAGTGTGGAAGCTATAGTGACTAGTAGTGTCTTATGAAGTGGGGTTCAGTGCTTATTGTGTGGTGTATTTTTTTCCTGGCCTGCAATAAAGCTAATATTTCGTTAAAGAAACAATTGTGTTGAGCTTTCACCCACCGTAATCCAGTTAACGAACTTGCCACTAGGGGTGGCACGTAACAGTATTATTGTGTTGCAAGATATATTTCAGTGTTGTTTTTTGCGTCTTCAGTCTTCTGACTGATTTGATGCAGCGGTCCATGTCTCCCTGTCCTGACCAAATCGTTTGATCTCTACATAGCTATCACACCATACATCCGAGGCAATGTGTTAACATATTCTAACCTTGGTATATTGGCTTTCACGGTCAGTGAATTAAAATTCAGCAATCTTTCTAGGTTTATGCCGTGTCTTGTGTGGGATTTCGCCCAGGAACACCAAGTTGGCTGATCAGCGGGCTCTTGGTGTCCCCGCCCGGACCCCCACAGGAGTAGCGACCTGTGCTCTACCTCCCTTCTTATGAAAGGCACGTGCGCTTCTTACTACGGAAAAATGCTGAATTTTAATTCACAGGCCGTGAAAGCCAATAGACCATCTTTTTGGAAGCCTTCATAGGGAGGTGAATGGCTGCTTGAGCTTTTAGCTCTCACAGTTAAGAGGCGCACGTGCGCTTCATCAGAAGCGAGGTAGAGCACAGGTCGCTACTCCTGTGGGGGTCCAAGCGGGGAGCACCAAGAGCCCGCTGATGAGCCAACTTTGTGTTCCTGGGCGAAACCTAACACAAGATATGGCACAAACCTAGAAAAATTGCTGAATTTTTATATTCTAACCTTGTTCTACCCTTACAATTCTTGTCCTCAACCCTTCCTTCCATAACTTAAGTTTTCAGTGATAATGTGAATGATTTTCTGTCATACGATCGTACCCAAATTATAGGCCTAATGGGTGTCATTAGCTAAAAACTCAAAAAAAAATGTTGAATGAGATTTATTAATGCAAGTCTCATGGTTTACTTTAAGGAACGCCAATGTTACTGCGGCTTCGGAATCCATTCCTCTTGATAGAACGCGCAAGCATCCATGGTGGAACGGTCAATGTGATCACGCAATAGAGGAAAGAAGAAAAGCTTGGATCAAGTGGAATAACAAGAAAGACTATGTGAACCTTGAGAACTTTCTCTGCATCAGGAAAAAAACTTGTAAAATTTTAAAATTGGCAAAAAGAAATTTCCACAAATCTCAAATTATTCAAATTGAAGATGATTTTCAAAGGCACAAAACAAGGGATTTCTATCAAACTTTTAAACACCAACTGTCCAAATACGTCGCCCCTACTCTTCACATCCGAGGATCTGATGGTAAACTTAATCTCAATAATAAAGACTGTGCTAAAGCTTTTGGAGAATATTTTGAAACCCTTTTGAACACGGACATACCTACTGAACAACTTGCTTTCTATCCTAGCGTTGCATACCACGACAGTTCACCACCCTGCGTCGAAGAAATAACACAAATCATCAAGGTGCTAAAAAATAATAAGGCCTCTGGGGAGGATAGTATTGTGGCTGAATTATGGAAATATGCAGATAATGACTCCATCATTTGTCTCCAGAAAACCATTGAAGAAATATGGCATAGTGAAAAGTTGCCGGAGGATTGGACTTCTGCCATCATTCATCCTATACATAAGAAAGGGGATAAATCCGACCCAAATAATTATAGAGGTATTTCACTGGTATCGGTAACGTACAAAATATTTGCAAGGGCTCTTCTGAACAGAGCAGAACCGATATTAGACCGTCAGTTAGGGGATATCAAGCTGGGTTCAGGAAATCAAGATCCTGTCCTGAACAAATTCATAACATTAAGACCATAATTTCCTACTGTACGGTACGATCAAAACCTTATGTTGTGATTTTTGTGGACTTTCAAAAGGCTTATGATTGCATTCATAGAGACACAATAATTAACACCTTACGTGAGTTTGGCCTAGACAATAAATCAATTAATTTGTTCAAAGCAAGCTTAGAAAACACCATTTCTAAGGTCAAGTTTCGTGGTGAATTGTCCGAAGCCTTTGCAATCAAGACTGGCTGTAGACAAGGTGATCTGGGATCACCGATGCTGTTCAACTGTGTCTTGGAAAAAATTATAAGAGAATGGTTAACAATCTTACCAAATAATTATGGTATTCGAATTGGTTATAAAAAAGAAGACCTGAATATAAACTGTCTCGCTTTTGCAGATGACATTGCTTTGTTCGCTAATTCAATGGAAGAGGCCACTGACCAACTTAATAAACTACAAATCATAGCTGCTAAAACTGGACTTAAAGTGGCCTTCCATAAAACTAATTTTATCACAAATGTCAAAGATGCCTCAAAATTCATCACGATTGGTCTGCAAAAAATCAAAAAAGACCGAAAATTTAAATACCTAGGCGAATGGATTACCCCTAATAATTCAGAAATAGCTGCCATTGAGAGCAGATGTAACAAATTGGAAGGTGCCTTCCTGCAAAAACATTTACAAAAGTAAAAGCTTGTCCCGGAATGTCAAACTTTGTCATTATAATACAGTAATTAGGCCGTCAGCACTGTATGCTGCAGAATGCTTACAGATGACAAACAAAGGCCCATTGAGAAAATTAGAACTTAAGGATCGGAAAATTCTAAGGAAAATAGTAGGACCTGTTAATGATAATGGTACTTACAGAAGAAGACATAACAATGAATTATTTGAACATATAGAAGATTTGGTGAGTGTGATGAGAAAAAGGAGAATGTCTTTCTTTGGACATTTGGAGCGGATGGAGCATCATCGACTTTCATATCGAATCCACTCATCAATCTCTAGAAAAAAATCCTATTGTAAATGGTCTATGCAAGTTAAAAAGGACCTAACAGAAGCTCGAATCAATCAAGCTCTGGTTTGGGATAGGAACCTGTTCAGAAAGGCGGTTAAATCAACCAGTAATCTACACCCTTTAACATCTGTGATGCCTCGCCCTCACTGCAAGTGGACGGAAGAAAGGAGAGCTGAACATTCGTCAAGAATGAAGATCTACTGGCAGACAAGAAAACAAGCTTTACAGTGATCATATGAGTGAAGAACATCGTGGTCCATTGTTGGCCGAAACGACTCAAAAAAAAATGCAAGTCTAAAGATAGCTTTGAAGCCATTTTCGGTGTCGCCATATTAACAATTAATATAATAGCTTTCAGTCAATGAAAATAAAGATCATTACAATTACTGGAACATGGGAAAAATAACCAGAAATAAATGGCATGTGATTAACATGGTGTTACGGCTGTGAGTTTGTGTCATCGCTCGCCGCATGAGTCACAACTGCCCCAGGGCTGGGCTGTGCCCAGCCTCAGTGTATTGCGTGCGCCTTATGCAACAGGACTACTAGGACAAAGGGATGGTCCAGAATATTCGTGACTCAGCCAGTGAAGGAAACCTCGAGAAGCCGTGAACCCTGGATGGGTCTAGAAGAATTTATTGAGTCACCGGCCTGCTATATAAGAGCGACCTGTCAAGCAGTGTGTGTTGTGTTTTACGAGCTAGTGCGAGCGTTTATCCTGAGCGACAGAAGTGTGGTGACTTGCGAAACCCCTAGTGAAGCCGATTCTCTTGACAGCGAGGGAGTGAGGAGCATACAGGGGACTGCCTGTGTTTTGAGCGAGTGTGCTTACCTAGTGCGACAGAGGTCATTGTGGTGAGTTGCAAAACAGTGAGTGACAGACTTAGTGCAGCTATTTACAGCCAGCGTACGGAACCGGACTCATTAGCGAGAGGATTAACTGCAAGGCCGAGTGAAAGGGGGCAAGAGCTCTCCATAAGGAAGAGACTTGAGGAAACTGGAGTAAGGTAATAATTGCTTGTATTTGCTGTTGAGTGGTGTATCTTTCTGGCCGCAATAAAGTTAATTACTTATTTAAAGGAACAATCTGTGTTGTGCTTCAACCCACCGTAATCCAGTCAACAAAAGTGCCACTAGGGGGTGGCAATATGTAGCCTATTGTTACGGACTGTTGTAAAAGATGAAGAAGAAAACTTAAAAAAAACAAGTAGTTCCGTGAAGAACTATACAGCCTATTTTCATATATCCTACTTATGTTAATTGCCACTATCAACATACAAAATTTCAGTTCGATTGCTGTAATAGATTCGTAGATATTGAAACCCAACTAAATATTTCGGATGGTCGCCATGTTGGATTTTTATATATGTAGGTCCTAGTGTTATGTACTATTACATGAAGATTATTGTGTACGTGTAGCATTCAAACTTCAATCGCATGATTAGGACACGAAGTAAAAACGAGATTTTAAAATTTCGCACAGCTTCCATCTCGTGGTTATGGAAACAATTGAAATAAATTAGATGTCAGTGGTTCAACATTTGTATAAGGATTTACTGTACCAAGTTGCACTGCACTCGGATGGTTAAATTGCGATAAACGTCCATGTGAATATTTATACTTCGCGTCGCCATGTTGGTTTTGTAGTTACCAGGTTTTCAAAAGTTACATAGGTGAACTTCTAGTAATTCCCTTTATCACCGTAAAATATTTCAGGGTGATATCGGTAATAGTTTAGGAGAAATTTAATGCTGGTGAAATATTTCGCACAGCCGCCATGTTAGATTGGTGAGACGTAACAAAATTTGAAGGGCACGGTCGGGGTCGTCCGGAATAGTGATATGAACCTACCGAGTTTCATTGAAATCGCTCCAGCCGTTTAGAAGTTATTAGGGGACACACACACACACACACCATCACACACTCGGACAAAAGGTGATCTCATAAGGCTATTTTTATCAAAATTGAAAATAGGCTAAAAATACAGTTACTGTAGGCGTTGTGGTGTTTTTTTTAGAGCATTTGTTGTCTTGAATATTAGGATCTGATGATACTCGCTTCACGAGCGAAACATGTCTATTCTCATTATAATTCTTATTCGTATTCAATCTATACTATACTATGTAATATTAAATATTAAAATATTAAAATGAGATGGCGTGTGTGTGTGTCTGTGTATTACTCAATCACGCAAGAACCACTGGTCCGATTTACATGAAATTCTACATGAAAGTAGCTGATTTATCTGGTTGACATACAGGCTACTTTTGATTTCGATACTTAGCACTATTTAAGGATGGTGACCATTTTAGTGACGTCACTACACCCTTTGGTTTCAAACTTTCATATTTCTATTTCAAATAAAAGGAGAACATTAAGAAATAGCAAACTTTTGATGGTATTATAGGAAGTTTAAAAATTAATTTTCTATCCGACAGGTCCTGATCACTTTTCGTGTATCTCCAACGGATAGCGAGTAACTCCTAAATTTGTGTTATAAAACATGGTCAACGCCGAGCGGTGTAGTTGACAAAATGTTCCATCCTAACTCTCCCTCCACGCAGCACCTCGCCTATCCCCTGTTTTAACTGTCACCTTCATATTTTAATTTATTTATGACCCGTAGCGAAGCACGGGTACTTCAGCTAGTATATAACAGATTTGCTGATGACGTCGTCATCTTAGCCGACACACCAGAGGAGTTGAATGAGTTTTTAAATGGTATGGATTCTGTCTTGAGGAAAGAATTCATGATGAGAATTAATATTGTAAAACAAAAAATATTCGAATGCAGTCGAAAGAAATCAGGAACCCCTATGGTTGTCGAATTGGCAGGTGAACAACTAAAGGAAGTAGGTGACTTATGTTACTTGGGAAGCAAAATAACCAGTGATGGACGAAGGATATATAAAGTGGGTTAGCACAGGCAAGGAAGCATTTCTACAGAAAAGGAATCTGTTGATATCGAATATATAGATTCAGGTGTTAGGAAGTAATTTTTGAAAGCCTTCGTCTGGAGCGTGGCGCTCTATGGAAGTGAAACTTGGACTATTGGTGCAGCAGAAAAGGAGAGAATTGAAGCGTTTGAAAAGTGGTGTTGAAGATCAGATGGGTAGATGGGGTTACGAATGAAAATATATTAAGACGAGTAGGAGAGGAGAGATGTTTCTGGCAACTGAAATTAAGAGAAGAGATAGGTTGGTAGGGCACATATTAAGACACCCAGGAATAGCAAGCTTAGTTATGGAAGGAAGGGTCGAGGATGAGAACTGTAAGGGAAGACCAAGGTTAGAATATGTTAAACAGATTGCCTCGGATGTAGGTAGCTATGTAGAGATGAAACGATTTGGTCAGGACAGGGAGGCATTGAGAGCTGCATCGAACCAGCCGAAAGACTGAAGATTCAAACAACAATCACATGTAATTTATTTTAGGCTATATTTTTTCAGATATTCCAGTAATTGGAATGATGTTTATATTGGCCGACTGATAGCTAAAATATTAACATATACGTTTATCTGGATTATTTACTTATTTATTTATCGTATGGCTTTTAGTGCCGGGAGTGTCCGGGGACATGTTCGGCTCACCAGAGGCTGTAGCTGCTTCAAGCGTACACCACTAGAGTGAGCTTCAAGTTCCGTTCAATTTCAAATAGTTCCAACTTTCGCTACCAGATATCAATGATACCTAGAGGTGATCGTTGGAACTTTGATAGAGCGTTACAACGAAATCTAACCTAGAAATTTAGCTCCACACAAGTTTAGTCTGTGGAAGGATCTTTTATATGCCATAATTCTATGACATGGGACCGCCGGCTTTACTTCCCCTCCGAAGGAAGGCATACTGAAGGATTTTAACGCTCTTAAAAAATCCGACGACTTCGGATGGGTTTGAACCCGCGATCTTGGACACAGCCTGGGTTTGAACCCGCGATCTTTGACACAGCAGTTCAGTATCCTACCAACTACGCCACCGAAGCCGCTGTCTATCTGGAATTAACGGGGAACAGACATCTCAAGCAGCCAAAATAATAACGATTTTAATATCCTGTCATTGATTTTGTTGCTTGCCACGGTGTGTGAGTGGTTGTTGTTGTTGTTGTAGTCTTCAGTCTTTTGACTGGTTTGATGCAGCTCTACAACCTCCCTGTCCTGAGCTAATCGCTACATCTCTACATAGCCACCACACCCTACATTCGAGGCAATCTGTTAAACATATTCTAATCTTTTGTCTACCTCTACAGTTCTTGTCTTCGACCCTTCCTTCCATAACTAAGCTTGCTATTCCTGGGTGTCTGAGTATGTTTCCTACAAAACTATCCCATCTCTTCATTAGCAGTCGCCAGAAACATCTCTCCTCTCCCACTCGTCTTAATACCTCTTCGTTTGTAACCCCATCTACCCATCTGATCTTCATCATTCTCCTGTAACACCACATTTCAAACGCTTCTATTCTCCTCTTTTCAGCTGCACCTATAGTCCAAGTTTCACTTCCATAGGGCGCCACGCTCAAGACAAAGGCTTTCAAAATTGACTTCCTAACATCTAAATCTATATTCGATGTCAACAGACTCTTTTTCTGTAGAAATGCTTTCCATGCCTGAGCCAACATACTTTTTATATCCTCCTTGGTTCGTCCATCGGATTACCAACCCCAAGCTTGCAAGGTCGCTCCTGGCCGTGGTAAGTGAATTTTGAAAGGCGACAAAAATCATGACATGCATGTCATACGATGTTGGCATGTTAAAGAACCCATTTGATTCATTATCCCGTGTTCATAATGGCAAAATTATTCTCGGGATTTTCCGCCAACACAAAATTCCTCCGTTCTCTACTAGAAAGCGCTATAGTGTCAAGGACCTTAGATATCTAACCTCCTTGACTTTCATAGCTTTCCAAAGAGCAATAAATTCTACATGCAAGCTGCCCTATGGGCGTCAAATAATGACGCTTGCACCCGGTACCGAGGCCATACGATATTATTATAAATTTTGTTCAACAATTGTACACATTTCCAAGGAACCACGCATATCTTGCTGTTAGAAACACAGTTTCAAAATTCAAATTGTAACTAATTTCATCCATTTTTATCCTATTTTCAATTTTGAAAAAATAGGCTTATGAGATCACCTTTTGTCCGTGTGTGTGTGCGTGTGTGTGTGTGTGTGTGTGTGCGTCCCCCTAAGAAATTCTAAACGGCTGGAGCGATTTCAATGAAACTCGGTAAGTTCATAGCACTATTCCGGACGACACCGACCGTGCCCCTCGAATTTTGTTACGTCTCACCAATCCGACATGGCGGCTGTGCAAAATATTTCACCAGCATTCAATATCTCCTAAACTATTCCCGATATCACCCTGGAATTTTTTACGGTGATAAAGGGAATTACTATAAGTTCACCTATGTGACTTTTGAAAAACTGGTAACTACAAAACCAATATGGCGGCCGCGCGAATTTGCGACTTTATAGACGTTTCTCGCGATTTAAAAAACCAAACGCAATAAAACTTGGTACAGTATATGCACCGGCATCTAACTTGGTTCAATTGTTTACATATCCACAAGATGTGCGAAATATTTCACCGGCATTCTATATCTCTGAAACTATTAGCGGTATCACCCTGAAATTTTGTACGGAGATAAAGGGCACTACTGTAAGTTCATCTATAAGGCTTTCAAAGACCGGTTAACTACAAAACGAACATGGCAACCATGCGAATTTGAAAATTTTAAATAGAACTTTCTCGCGATTTAATGTCCAACCGCAATGAAATCTGGTACAGGAAATGTCTATACATATTGTAATACACTGGTATCTAATTTAGTTCAATTGTTTACATAACCTCAAGATGGCGGCTTTGCGAATTTTCAAATTAAGTTTTTATTTCTTGTGTCGTAATCATGCGATCGAAGTGAAAGTTTGAATAATGAACCTACGCAATAATTTTCCTTTAATGGTACATGACTATGGCCTATACATTTAATAATCCAACATGGCGACCATCCGGAATACTTAGACGGCTCTGAATATCTACGAATCTATTATAGCAATCAAACTGAATATTTTAATGTTTTTTTATGTTTTAAGTTCACCTATAGGACTTTAAATAACCTGGTGATCACAAATCCAACATGGCGGCGACGCGAAGTATAAATATTCACATGGACGTTTCTCGCAATTTAACCATCTTAGTGCAGTGAAACTTGGTACAGTAAATCCTTTTACGAATGTTAATCCACTGGCATCTAATTTATTTAAATTGTTTCCATAACCACAAAATAGCAGCTGTGCGAAATTTTAAAATCTCGTTTTTACTTCTTGTGTCTTAATCATGCGATTGAAGTTTGAATGCTACACGTACACAATAATCTTCATGTAACAGTACATAACTCTAGGACCTACATATATAAAATCCAACATGGCGACCATCCGCTATATTTAGTCGGTTCTCAATATCTACGAATCTATCAAAGCATTCAAACTGAAATTTTGTATGTAGATTGAGGCAATTAACATAATTAGGATATATGAAAATAGGCTGTATAGTTCTTCACGGAACTACTTGTTAAAAATTTGATTCTTGTTTTATGCTGACAATTATTAATAGTTTCCCTCTGATCTCCCTTGTTTATACGAATTTCTGGACTTTTCTCTTTGCAATAATAATACTACTAATAATAATAATAATGCTGTGAGTTTTACGTTCCTTGTAACTACAGCACAAGGTGGACCGGGTTTGACTCCCGGTCAATGAATGTGAGATTTTCGATGTGAAATGCCATGTTCTATGGTTAGGATTCCACGTAAAAAGGAGGTCCCTTGGCTCATGATCGCACGATTAACGGTCACGTAAAACCTACAAGCGGGCGGTTTGGTGGCGAAGTTGGTACCACGCTGAGCTTCTATGCCCAAGGTCGCGGGTTCAAACCCGGCGAAGTCGTCGGATTTTTTTAAGAGCGGTAGAAATTCCTCAGTATGACTTCCTTCGGAGCTGAAATAGGTCCCATAAAGTGATGGCATGATAAAGAACCTTCCACTAACACTACTTGTTTGAAATTAAATTATAGGTTAGATTTGACTAACGCTCTTAGGTTCCAACGTTCGTCGCCAGGAGCAGACTGTGATGGCATCTAGTAACCAAGTTCAGAACTAGTTGGTCGTTGACGGTGGCGTTTGGTAGCAAAAGTTGGAACTATTGGAAAATCAAATGTCTGGAGTCCTTACTTGAATTATTAAAACAGATAACACACACTAATACAGTCATCACAATTAACACCGGTTATCAGACAGATTCTACACACACCCAAAGTACACGGGGCTACATGACCGCGTTGTCGCAGCCCCTCAACTGAGGAACCAACCACCAACCAACCAACCAACCTACAAGCTTCTTTTTTTTTTCTTTCAACTACTGCGGCTTTTAGAGACGTCGTGGTGCCGACATCTTTCCCCGAAGGGGATCTTTAACGTGCCAGTAAATCTACTGACACGGCTTCCTCACATTTGCGCACCTTCAATTGCCAGGATTCGATCCTGCGATGTTGGGCAGCAGGCGAGAACGCTAGCGCTACACCATGCTGTGGGTGCTAAGCTTTCAGTTACTAAATGAACCTCACTTGAACCTTCTTAACTTTTATTAGTCTTCTATGAAACGTTTGTTGAGTTTGTTCAGAATAGAAATAGTGTTGAGGTTGGCTAAAAATGTCATTTTGCATGGAGGAAAGAACGGAAGGAGATGCCTTCGCTGCGCTGCCTGGTGCAAGCTGCTGAAGCCAAACGGCACGCCCTTTTTGGGTAGCAAGAAAATGACTGTTCCTATGCTTAAAGCCGTAAGCCGCTCCAAATAGTCGTGACATATAACTGGATAGGCAGAATACACTCTGTACATCACGGTACTTGGCACAAATAAGCTGAGTCATAGTTATAAAAGCCAATTTAAATAAAAAATATGAGAGTACCTATGTGAAGCTAGTTTTGTAAGAAAGACACGGCAAAACGTAATAATACGCTGACACACTGATTGAATACAGGTGCCTGAAGGTGCGAGTTATACCAAAGAAGGAACATCTTGGGAACTATCATAATGATGCCGAACTAATCACGGTATTTACACCAAATTGATTTTTAAGTTCTTATTGGTGTTGAGGCATTCATCAGTTTTTAGGCCTAATTTCGAGCACAACGACTTTCACTCATTGTTCGTACAAATTTTGATATTCAAGAATGCAAACCTTAAAATTAATAAACTGAGCACTTAATCGATTCGTAACACCATATGCAAGTCACGGAACACCGAATACAAGATAAGGTTACGCCCACATTGGACGCAGCTCTTGGCTTCACTCAAACGAGCTCAGGGCATCTCCTCTTATTCTTTCCTCCATGTCATTTTGTTATCTATGGAAGTTGGCAAACCTCTACTCTTTTGTTTTTAAAAATAAAATCTACAATGCGGCGAAGTCGTTACGTAAAAAAACGTGAAGAGTTAAAACTAATATGTTGTGTCTGTTTCATTTATTCATAAAACGAATACAATCAAATATCTAATAGAAGTTATTTCAAAATATAAAAAGAATAAGATTACTTCAACCGTTTTTAACTTTTATTAGTCTTCTACGAAACGTTAAATATATTTTGTTGAGTTCGTTAAGAATAGAAATAGAAATATTATGGAAGTGGAAATGGACGTGGAAGTGAAAGTGATTTTGTAGCTGAGGACTCTTACCTTAATTAAATATAAGTCTAAAACGTCCTATAAACGTGGGAGATAAGACCGAAACCGTGAAGATCAGCACAAAAAGAACTAAATTCTGAAAAATGTATAAACGTAAGTTACGATTTGAAATTAGCAAAATGTGTGTTTCGTTGGAAATGTATATACTGTACTATGACAGTGAAGTTACTGTTACTGTACCTCCGACTTGACGATTGAGTGCTATGCTAGAGCTATCTAGCGGTCAGAAGTGAAATCACTGAACTACTCAATCACAGGTCGGATCGCCGTCTATATTATTCTCAAGCCGTGCTGTTGGAGGAATTGGCAACGTTTAGTCGAGTCCGTAGGTTCTATAAACACGTAAGTTTTATTCATAAATAATGTTTATTTTGATATGACAGCATCTAAAAGCAGTTCGTACTAACTATTTCAACACCCGTGAAATTCCTCGTGGTAAATCACACCTGCTGAAAGTTGTAGAAGTGAGTATTTCCTGTATTAAGTTGCATGTGTAACTAATACCTACCAATGAATTATTTTAACCAACAAATTATTCACTAATATTTCATTAAACTATTTCAGATGCCTAGAAAGTGTTGTGTGCCTGACTGTAAATCAAATTATGTCAGCACTATTAAAATAACTGGTTATATCACTACGGTTTGATCACTACAACAGCGAGGTGGACTTTCAGTGCCTAGTAATTTAGTTTTGGTATATATCTTCATGTGGCCTCTACATTCCAGTACATTATGAACTGTACTCAGTTGGCAAGTGCCTTTAGGTAGATTTCATTAGAAAGCTACCTATTTTTAAATTAGGTGAGCAGTGGAGCATTATTGTTAGACTGTCAACATTAAGCTTGGACGCCTATTGTGATTATGATGAGTGCATGTGTGGACAAAAAGTGAAGAATTTATTATCAAACACAGTCTCTAAGTTCGTAAGAATAGTCTTAAATATTTTTCTGAGTGCGCCAATGACAGCAGTGAGCTTAGCAGCAAGAAAAGGAAACTCCAGACATTGGACATTGAGGTAAAGTACAGCCTTTTATTATTACCTTATCAGGAATCGACAGTACATAGCATGATAATATCATATAAATTCAGTAGTATAGATCCCTCCTGCGGCGTTCACAAGCGACCGATCGTGAAAAATGAGCATTCAAATCAAAGAGAATATACATTACCAGTGACGCATTGCACTCTAATTTCATAAATATCTATAGTTTCTTTAAAAATTGACTTTACAAACTGTACGAAGTGTGCGATTTGCAGATACTGTTGCTGTAGAAAAGTACGCTCCATAATTGCTGTCCACTTCATATTTTGGCCGCTGTGACGACTGTTTCATGTCATTTTAACATTCTGAGGTTATCATTTTGCATGGATTTCAGAAACAGTAAATCAGAGGAATGAGGTACAGTACTCAAATCGTATAGTTTCATAAATATCGAATAACTGGTGAGTGTTATGATGATCCAATTTTCAGTGATTGCTTCTTAAGTTAGGGAACATAGAACTTGGAATTCTAACTGAAATGTAAATAGTGTTCTATAATCATTTGGTTGAAATAAAAACATAATTACCTTCCTCCCTAAGTCTCTCATTATAAACTTATTGGGGAAAGTGTGGTTTATGAACATGCGAGATTTCTCGCACGGGACCGCTAGTATATATTATTTCAGTAGTATAAATCCCTCCTGCGGCGTTCACAAGCGACCGATCGTCACAAATGAGCATTCAAATGAAAGAATATACAGTACCAGTGACGCATTGCACTCTAATTTCATAAATATCTATAATTTCTCTAAAAAATGACTTTTACGATGTGTGCGATTTGCAGATACTGTTGCTGCAGAAAGATACGCACCATAATTGCTGTCCACTTCACATTTTGGCTGCTGTGACGCCTCTTTCATGTCATTTTAACATTCTGAGGTCTTTCCTTTATCATTTTGCATGGATTTCAGAAACAGGAATGAGTAGCCTACTCAAAGCGTCTATTTTCATAAATATCCAATAACCGGTGAGTGTTACGGGTAAGCTGTCAATCAATGGAATCAGCACACAAATGACATTAGCAGTGACGAATTGCATTCTAATTTCATAAATATCAATTTTTGTAAGAAGTGTGCGATTTGCAAATACTGTTGCTGTAGGAAAGTATGCGACATCCTTGCTGTTCAGTTCGCATTTTGGCCGTAGGGACGCCTGAAACGTAAATAGTGTTCTATAGCCTAATCATTTGGTTCAAATAAAAACACAAAAACCTTTCTCCTTAAGTCTCTTATTATAAACCTACTGGGGAAAGTGTGGTTTTTGAACATGCGAGATTTCTCGCACGGGTCCGCTATGGATCCTTTATTTGTGATATTTGTGTGTAGATTTAGCGGACGTTATGTTCAATCTTTACATTGAACAAGCAATGAAGGAAATTAGAGAAAATTTAAAGTGGGAGTGAAGATTCAAGGAGAAATAATTTCAACTCTGAGATTTGCTGATGACATAGTCATCTTGGCCGACAAGCCTGAGGATTTGAATGAGTTTTTGACTGGTATGGACTCCGTCTTACGGAAGGACTTCATGATGAAAATTAATAAATGTAAAACAAAAATACTGGAATGCAGCCGAAATAAATCAGAAACCTCTATGGAGATCAAATTGACAGGTGAAAAGCTGAAGGAAGTAGAAGACTTCTGTTACTTAGGAAGTAGAATAACCAGTGATGGACGAAGCAAAGAGGATATAAAAAGTAGGTTGGCTCAGGCAAAGAAAGCTTTTCTACAAAAAAGGAATCTGCTGACATCGAATATAGATTTAGGTATTAGGAAGTCATTTTTGAAAGCCTTTGTCTGGAGCGTGGCGCTCTATGGAAGTGAAACTTGGACTATTGGTGTAGCAGAAAAGAGGAGAATTGAAGCATTTGAAATGTGGTGTTGCAGGAGAATGATGAAGATCAGATGGGTAGGTAGGGTTACAAACAAAGAGGTATTAAGACGAGTGGGAGAGGAGAGATGTTTCTGGCGACTGCTAATGAAGAGAAGAGATAGGTTGTGTAACATTTATAAAAGAGTCCTTAACTGTGGTGTTAACTATAATGGTTCTATTAAACAAACATGATAAGAATAAATAATATACACTGTGGTGTGACCTTACCTGTGATAGTATAATATAATAAGTGTTGTTGAGCGCCAGATTCCTATTTAAGACATTGAATCGAAATTTGTGAATTAACCTCGGCTATCAGCAGTAGAGTGAGACCTAATTATCCCTGGTCGTGGTGAGACAAAGTCATCTAACCAATCCAGTATTTAATCAAGGAGTATGATTTGCCTATAGTATTTGCTAACTACAAGAAAAGTTACAGTCATGAAGTTAAAATAAAATGAATTTATTAAATGCAAAAACAAAATATTAATAAAACAAAATAGTGATAGTCACACAATTGAATTTAAAATTACTCAATGCGGCAATTAATTTAAAAGAAAATAAACATTAATGAATTGAATCTATCTTGAAGTTACATATTACAGAGACGTCGGATATTTAATTGTTTGCTCACCCATTTGAAGTATCATCATAAAAAAAAGTGTGCAAGATGATCTCGATGTTGCGTTTCATATTTCTAAAAAAATGTTGTAGTATGTCATTTGATACTGTTTAACATAACCAAGTCCGTTGCGACTTGTAGATTGATTGTAAAATTGATCAATAAGTCAGTACGGACTGATATGTATCTTGGGTAGACATCTCGCTGTATGGTTTGAAGTCGGAAGTCGAATATTGGCTCAGCTCATTACCTAAGACCCTCAGTTGACGCTCTCCTATTGTGGTCAGAACAATTGTTCTCTAATGACTTGTCGTTCACTAATAATATTGTAGACGCGGGTTACAGCTTATATCTTCCTTGTCACGTGGTGTCACAGCTTCCCTCTCTTTAGAAGCAAGCTACCCTTCTACCTTCATGACTCCTTACTTGCAATATCTTGACGCGTACGTAAATTAGAAATGGCATGTTAGTTGCACCATGCGTGAAATATTTGTTACATTCCTTCTCGAAGGAACTTGATGGTCGAACTCGTGATGGTTACTCATAGTGGGTTTCTTAGCATCCCATGACGCTGTTTGCCGTGGTGAAATAACTTCTACGACGTTCTGTTTGTGACGCATAGGGTTAGTCCATATCGCCAGTCTTGTTGCAATATACATTACTTCGTCTCTTTACAAGTAAATGGATATTAATAAAAATCTTTCTAACTATAATAATAAAAACCGCTTACAATTATCTGATATAAAAATCATCTCATCGATGTACTAATTAATAAGAATAATAAATATGATAATAAATGAATGAATAATCCTTTATATCTAACAGGTATGGGATCGAATCGTTACAATCGCCCCTAAGATAAATAATTTAAATGACGTTTAACATTATTTCTCTTACCACATCCAACATAAAAAACTATAAATATAAATATTATAACCCCCAAAAAGACAACATACAATATACTCTTCATCAATACACAAAAATATACAAGAAATATATTATTCACAAAAATTCACGTTTTAACTTTCATTCATCTCATTCTTCCAAATGTTCATAATGTTCATTCTTCTTTATATTTATGCTGTAAAAAAATATACATAAATGCCCTTCACTTTTAATTTTGACATATATGTCAACGCTGCACTCGTTTATAATGGTGGTGATTGTATGCTTGACATACAATTTTGGTTTCTTATCTAGTGAACGTAGTTTTCGTCAGTCTGGTGTAGAATTACATTGTTGTCGTACCAGCTGATTAACACTTTAAAATTATCACAGCACACGATATGCAAACAACACAATATTCCTTTCGTCTCTTTAAAGGGATTACTCAAATGCAGTAAAATTTCAATAATTGAAGAAAAAAATAACTTAGCAAGATACCTAAGGCAATTCCAATTTCAGTGCATATGTCATACATGTAAATATTTCCCCAAATACATAATGACATCGAAATACCTTAAAGCAGTTATTTAACAGTTCACTTAAATATCCGAGATACTACTCACCTGCCTTCGTGGCTTAATTCTTTCTGAGGCCACGGCCGCCTCCTTTCAAATTAATACTTCCTAAGTCTCTACGACTTCTTAACTTCTCATAAAACTATGATTCCTCTTTGCTACTTCTCGAAAACAATAACTTGAAGTTTCAAAATTACAAATAAACATAAAATCTGACTTCTTGTTCACTTTATAAAATTTAACTTAACCTCAAGATATCTTTACTGTATCGTCATTCCTTACTTACCATAACAAAATGATTAAGACTTTGACAAAATACTACTCAATAAACCTGAATTACCTATATCACTAAACTACTTCACAAAAACACATGACAAACTCCTCGGAATAAATATTTCGTTCCACAAAATATTAATGCTCTTATACTTTGAACTTAGTCTATTCATGATTTGACTTCTTGCTGAATGCCTAAAAAAACTTATTTTTCTCTCAAAACTCTTAATTAAGTACCGTGTCCTCCAAACACCACTTCCTACTTGTTCTGACCGCCTGGAGTATAGCTATTCCTACTACACCAGAATCTCTCAGAACTCAACAACTCATCGTGACATCACACGTCACATACAAAAAAAAACTCCCCTATTCGTGGTATAATCCCACTTCTTCTTACTGTTACAGGTCACCTCTTACTGACCAATAACACACTAAATTTCAGCTAAAAAAAATCTTTCATGCTTCGACTAATTCCTTGGAATAATAACATCACACTTAGCTTTCCTAATTATTGTCTTCCTAAAATAATGACAGTGTTCCAGTTGATAGTCAATAACACCGACACTCCTAAATGGCAAATATTTTCCCATAATCACTTCATAAAGCAAGTCCTGAGTCATAACACAGTTCAGACACTCTCTGCTCTACCAAATTAAATGCGTAAATTACACCTGCCTTTAATTGAAACTTCATTATTACCCCTTAGGTATACTTACCTTACAAACTTACTCTTGTCTTCAAAATATTAATGCTCTTCTCTTTACTAACTCCGTATGACATAAATAAAACTTTAATTTCTCCTCTGACTAAAAAAATTATTTATATTTAAAATCCTCAAAACTTCGAATTATAACAAATTCCTTTCAATACTAGTAAATATTATGTCAACCATCTAATTATTATTATCATCTTTACTTTTACCTGTGTAGGACAACAATCTACCTCATCATTAATCATCAGTAACTTTTTTACTAAAAGTGGTTTAGCTCGATAACAAGCCTTTGTAATATCTTTAAAACGTGCGTAACTGTAACTAAAACTTGGATCATCTTACCTCTATAATCCCTTATTACCTTGTGTGCATACAACCATATATACTTAAAAAAAACTCCCAACATTAACTTCACGTTGTCCCGTAGACACCATAAAAAAACTCATTGCTCAACGGAATATACCTCGTTGGCATACTTCAACCTCCAAAAACTTCTTAAAACTTCATTTGGCATCTTACCAAAAACTTCCTAAAAAAACAACTTCATTTGGCATCTTACCAAAACTTAAAACCACATTGCTCAACGGCATTACCTTCGTTGGCCTACTACTTCAAACTCACGTCCATTTACGTGAAAATACACACATACACACACACATATCTGTCAACAAGTATCAGATGTCCTAATCATGTTACTACTTCCTCATTTCAACCCGATGTTGGTTAATTCATACAACGCATTACCATTAACTATTCTAACCCACTTCTAAATTTCTCAAATATATCCACTGATAACCTCGCTGTCCTCAAAATGAAACTTCTTTAAAATCAATACTTAATTCTTCAACTCATTCGTTTTATTACCACTGTACCACATCATCTTCACTCACTTTTGAATTAAATCTTTATTACCATTATATTCATAATTATGGTTGCCATAATAATTATTTCTTTCTTTCGATTACTTACCTTTTTAATAACCTTCCTACTTTTTAAAATTTAATCCTCACTTCCTCCAACATACCTGCAGCTTAAGGACCCACATCAACTTACCTGAATCGCTAAATAGCATCACAACCTCTATCTTCCAAATTAAATGACTTTAGACAAACTAAATCAATAAGCGTAGGCACTACGCGCCCCTTACCATCCTAACTTCACGACTGAATTAAAATTACTGACAGCAGGTTCCTTATCTACCTCTTTTAAATCATATTAAACTTCATTACTTAATATTTAAGTCATACGGAACAGTAACTATCGGTAATATAAATTTACCTCACTACTTTCTCTGGCATTTCACAGTTCTTACCACATTCATCTTCAATTCTATCTCTTTCTAGGATTCCATTTTCCTCTTTTCTTATAACATTACTTTCTACCTCTTTCGGACTACACTCATCAACAGTAACATTATACTTCGGCTTTCCCCCTCTCATTTCTCCAAGTCTAGCTAATTCAGTACGACACTGCACGTCATATGCTTTCTTTCTCTCTCTCATTTTGATTTCTTTCTCCTCTAGCAACTTAATTCTCTTCTCTTTCATTTTACTTCCTAAATATCTACCTACATGTCTTCCCTTCACTTCTCCATTACGATCACTTAATGCTCTCTTTAGCCGTGGACTATTGCTTCTGCTCTTATCTATCTCTCTCCTCCTCTTAACCTGTTTACTAATTATGTTCTTCTGACTATGACTTAACGCACGCTTCTCTGCCACTAATAATTTCACATTAATTTCCGCTACACCATCATTAAATTCTTCCCTAGTCAACATATCCTCTTCACCTAAGATTTTCTGCATCTTAATTTCTTGAGTGCCTAGTACTTTCTTTATCTTACCTACTTCTATCCCTATCTTTTCTCTCATCTTCTCCACTTCTTTTTCACACGTTCTATAGTCTCTTCTACAGCTATCCTTTCTTATCTACTGTCTTAATAATATATTTAGCCTTCATCTCTACCTCCTCAATTTCACCTCTGATTTCCTGTTTCACCCCCTGAATACTCTCCTGTAGCATATCATACTTCTTACTTAATTCTCTATTCATCGTTTCCACAATATCTAGTTTTACATTATTCTCTTCCAATTTCTGATTTATTTTACTCATATCCTCTCTCATCTCTTGATTACTCTTATCTAATTTCTCACCTAAATCTCTACTCAATTCCTTCCTACTTTCCAAATTATCTTTCTTATTCTCTTCATTATTTTTATCTAGCTTCATATTCATATATTTACTATTTCTATTCATCTCCCTCATGATATCAGCTAATGAAATTTCAGGGACCTCTATAAACTTTTCTATATCCTGACTACCACTAGTCTCAGGATGTACCTCTGTATTCGTCTCGAAATTTTCCTCTGAATTAGTGTCAGGGTTAACCTCAGGGTTATTTTCAGGATTACTCTCAGGATTATTCTCAAGATTTACCTCCGACATCTTGGTATTATTCTCTACGCTCTCAACATCGCTACCGCTATCAACCTCCTTATAATTAACTTTCTCGACTATATTCCTACTTCTCAACTGCCTCTGTTCCTCCCCCGACATCTCGAAGTACACCGTATAACAATTACCCTTCCAAAATTTCACTTCACTTCACTGTCCCCCAAAAGCACTGACAATTTGCACTGAAATCATACACTCCTCTCCTAAATACCGAATGGTTTTCGTGTCCGACGTTGTAGCGCCAAATGTAACATTTTTAATAGAAGTCCTTAACTATGGTGACAATTGTGATGGTCTAATTTGAACAAACATGATAAGAATAAATAATATACACTGTGGTGTGACCTTACCTGTGATAGTATAATATAATAAGTGTTGTTGAGCGCCAGATTCCTATTTAAGACAGTGAATCGAAATTTGTGAATTAACCTCGGCTATCAGCAGTAGAGTGAGACCTAATTATCCCTGACCGTGGTGAGACAAAGTCATCTAACCAATCCAGTATTTAATCAAGGAGTATGATTTGCCTATAGTATTTGCTAACTACAAGAAAAGTTACAGTCATGAAGTTAAAATAAAATGAATTTATTAAATGCAAAAACAAAATATTAATAAAACAAAATAGTGATAGTCACACAATTGAATTTAAAATTACTCAATGCGGCAATTAATTTAAAAGAAAATAAACATTAATGAATTGAATCTATCTTGAAGTTACATATTACAGAGACGTCGGATATTTAATTGTTTGCTCACCCATTTGAAGTATCATCATAAAAAAAGTGTGCAAGATGATCTCGATGTTGAGTTTCATATTTCTAAAAAAAATGTTGTAGTATGTCATTTGATACTGTTTAACATAACCAAGTCCGTTGCGACTTGTAGATTGATTGTAAAATTGATCAATAAGTCAGTACGGACTGATATGTATCTTGGGTAGACATCTCGCTGTATGGTTTGAAGTCGGAAGTCGAATATTGGCTCAGCTCATTACCTAAGACCCTCAGTTGACGCTCTCCTATTGTGGTCAGAACAATTGTTCTCTAATGACTTGTCGTTCACTAATAATATTGTAGACGCGGGTTACAGCTTATATCTTCCTTGTCACGTGGTGTCACAGCTTCCCTCTCTTTAGAAGCAAGCTACCCCTTCTACCTTCATGACTCCTTACTTGCAATATCTTGACGCGTACGTAAATTAGAAATGGCATGTTAGTTGCACCATGCGTGAAATATTTGTTCCATTCCTTCTCGAAGGAACTTGATGGTCGAACTCGTGATGGTTACTCATAGTGGGTTTCTTAGCATCCCATGACGCTGTTTGCCGTGGTGAAATAACTACTACGACGTTCTGTTTGTGACGCATAGGGTAAGTCCATATCGCCAGTCTTGTTGCAATATACATTACTTCGTCTCTTCACAAGTAAATGGATATTAATAAAAATCTTTCTAACTATAATAATAATAACCGTTTACAATTATCTGATATAAAAATCATCTCATCGATGTACTAATTAATAAGAATAATAAATATGATAATAAATGAATGAATAATCCTTTATATCTAACAGGTATGGGATCGAATCGTTACAGTTGGTAGGACACATACTAAGACACCCAGGAATAGCAAGCTTAGTTATGGAAGGAAGGGTCGAGGACAAGAACTGTAGGGGTAGACCAAGGTTAGAATATGTTAAACAGATTGCCTCAGATGTAGGGTGTGGTAGTTATGTAGAGATGAAACGATTAGCTCAGGACAGGGAGGCATGGACAGCTGCATCAAACCAGTCAAAAGACTGAAGACTCAAACTACAACAACAATAACATGTTCTGTTGTATTTTCGGAAACATTTCGCGACAAAATCTATGTGTTTACGCAGTGTTAGCAATTACCACGTGCTTGCGCTAGGCCACTCAGATGACAGGTGGGCGGTGTTGCCAAACCTTATGACACGGCTTGAGAATTGTAGGCGGCGATGCAGGTAGCAATTCAAATCGATTATCACGACAAATAGAGTATAGTTTGCGATGTTGTCAACCCTGCCTCCAGCCTAAACTCGCTCATTATCGCAGGGAATGTGTTTCTTATAATGTCTTCACTCGACATGTTTTACGATTGGGATACATATTAATAGAAAACATCATGAAATCATTTAATGCTTTCGCATAACTTCAGGACCCTTGTTCTTATGATGATACTGGACATTTATGCACTGAAAAAGATTAAAATATGGACTTAACAATAAGCCAATCTTATTCACTCATTTTATACATGTATCACTCACTGCAGAAAGAAGCATCACAATAGATAATTACAAGTTCCTCAATGTTTTCAGGAAACAAATTACACTTATTATTTATTTATTTTTTTCGGCTTCGGTGGCGTAGTTGGTAGCATGCTGAGCTTCTACGCCCAAGATCGCGGGTTCAAATCCGGCCGAATTCGTCGGATTTTTTGAAGTGCGTTAAAAATCCCTCAGTATGCCTTCCTTCGGAGGGGAAGTAAAGCCGGCGGTCCCATGTCATAGATTTATGGCATGTTAAAGATCCTTCCACTAATTACACCTGTGTGAACCTAAATTGTGTAGGTTAAGAATGTAAACAACGCTCTTAGGTTCCTACGTTCGTTGCCAAGAGCCGACTGCGGTGGCGTCTGGTAGCTAAGTTCTGAACTAGTAGTCGTTGACGGGGGCGTTTGGCGGCAAAAGTAGGAACTATTTGAAAAATTCAAAAGTCTACAGTCCCTACTTGAATTAAAAAAAAAAAACAGATAACACACACTATGACACTAATACTGTCATCACAATTAACACCGATTATCAGACAGATTCTACACACACCCAAAGTACACGGGGCTACATGACCACGTTGTCGCAGCCCCTAAACTCAAGAACCAACCAACACCTATTTTAATAGCCTTCAGTTGACACCCACTATTTTAATAAATACTTTCTGCTGCTCTTCTCTTTGGGCATTTTGAGTTAAGGATAAGCAAACTAAGAATAAAGTAACACATTAAATGAAGGAACTCCCCACAAAACTAACCCCGGACTACTGGCTGTCGAGATGGTGAAAAGAATGCCCCACATCCATTCCCTTCTTCAAATAGCCCGGCAGCATTGTGTAAAGTACGAGTACTGTCATCTCGTTATCTGTTTCTCAGGAAGTTTCTTACAAGGGATGTCCAACACGCAGGCTAAACCTATTTTATAATTTACAATGATCCAGTCGACTTCCTCGTCACGTTACGGTGACGTCACGAAATGTACCGAGAATGCACTGAGGTGTGTGACGTCTTAGGACCGCTTGGTGCATGTGTACCGAGTTCACTGGTGAGCTCTGGAGTTACGAGACGGCGCAACGACACGGCGAGCGTGACGTCATCCAGCCAGCTCCCTCCTTTCACCGCGCGCTCCAGCTCCCTCGTGACTTGTAACTTTCTAGCGTTCTGATTGTTTCTTGATCATCTAACATGTCAAGAGTCTTTCCAGTCTTTCTAGCATTTTTCAGCATTTGTAGCATTTAAAATGATACAAAGTCTAGTCTTTCAGACTGCCTGTCTCTTTCGTTCAATATGTTTAAAAGTATACTTAATTTCAAATATAAATGTTAAAATATGCTGTTATGTTCAGAATATGCAAACAAACCAATAAACCCTCAAAGTATGCATTTCAAAAAATTCCGCTCCCTAATCATGATGCCACTGCTTCTTGCATCAGCACGTTACGTGTTTTAACGTGACCATGTTTCACAAAGCACGCGACAAGTTCCCTTAGCCTTGACACCAAACCTGTCACCCTCAGTCGAGCGGGAAGTAAGTAGCTCTCCGGTTGTGCGCTTCCGCAAGGATAATTTTGTCATTTGCCTTAGTCAGGAGTCGACAGGTGAGACGCCGACTCTCGTGTAGTAAGCGTAATGTTGTTTCCTTCACACAGAAATTTTCTTTGGAACGGTTATTGTGCATGAAACCTTTTACGAAACGATCACAATGGCGCATAAATAAGGCAACTATAAACGTATAGTTTTTGCAGTTCTAAAATGGCAAATAAATTTGCCGCTATGTTAGAAAAGGCAAGGCAAGCTAATGTTGCCGACTTCACTTCACCGCACACCAGGGGTGTATATACAATTCTTTTTCGGGGGGGGGGGGGCTGACTATCCTGGAAAATTGAGAGTATTTTCAGGGCCTTGTCACCGCAAAATACCCAGAAATATCAACCTATATCTTAGAGCATATAACTTTGTGTAATTATTTTAGATAAAATTCAAAGTTTATATCGCCTACAATTATTACGCAATACAAAAAAGTTGTAAAATACAACACAACACACAAATAAAATGTTATACTTAATGAATTTTCTATTTTGATCTTTGGAGTATGAATGGCAAATATCGAAATATTTGTCAATTTACTAAAGCATAAAGGTAAACAGTTTGTTTTTACAAGTTGATAAATTATTTCTCAAAAGTACCGTACTGTGGAATTCACAGTTTTGCCTCACAAGGCTGAGTGTATCCCGTTCCAGCCCTCAGAACAGAATTAAAATTTCTTGGTAGAGCCGGGAATCGAATTCGGACCTCCGGGGCGGTACCCAAGAATGATAGCTACTACACCATGAGGTAGTCTAATTTGAATCTTAATATTGTTTATAACTTAGCCAATAAGTTAAGGTTAGGGTACAACCAAATTTACAACTATTTTATGCTTTTATGCTCTTACCAAAGCGACACTTTTTCATTTTATTTGGCTTTTTTCGGGGGGTGGGGGGGGTGGCGGGCTACAGCACCCTCAGCACCCCCCTTATATACGCCACTGCAGCACACCCCTGAAGCTAGTCCGCTATTATATCACTACACTGATCCATGTTTTAAAACACACAAACGGGCAGGCGCCGAGATACCGCCCGCCTCACTGCTTGGAGCCTAGACTCTCTGCTGACGCATTCACCTTGGCCCATGCGCAATTGCCTTCTCTACCCACAGAAACTTCAGCCTGTTTCAAAGTAGACTCACTGGTGGATCAGTCCCGTGCTGAGAAGCTGGCGTCAAACCCACCGTGGTTACAGAGAAAAATACCGAAAACTAGAGATTTAATTTGCTTATGCCTATGAAAAATAGGACAATTTAAATGTGCATATTCCTTGAGAATGAAATGGCTCAAAGATTCCCCTCCAGCTTCGCCACTGGTCATAACATAAATACAGGTTATCAGACAAGTTCACGGGGCTGATGACCACATTACCGACTGTCAGTGTAAAAATTTCATAAAATATTAAAAATATCAAAAATAGAATTAAAAACATTTTCAACTTGTCTCTTTCCTTTTTGTCTTTACTGTATTTTAGGCATTTTCCTTTTCTTTCCCCTCGAATTTTAACGGTGTGGGTTATTTTAAGACAAATACGGTCTATTTTAATTAATGTAATGTAAACGATCTCAAGAATGTCTAGTTAACACAAACTAGTTCCTCCTTCACATTCCTCGTAGTTCCGCCCCTTAAAACAACAATAACTAACTCCTTCACATTGAACTATTAGTCCAGTCAACAGAGGCTCAAAAAGGGGGTTCACCTTACATCAGATGCGGGATCGTTTTTTTTTTTTAAATTTTTGATGTTGTTTAGGACCATTAGGTAGTTATTAATCCAAGTTTCCGTCATCCCCTCTCCTTGCTTCGTCCGCCATCTTGAAAAAAACCTGTCAGAAATCTGCTTTTTTTTTTCTTCCAGTTTTTGGCCTCTAGATATGTTTAACTAAGAAAATGTAGATTAAATTTCCAACAAATTTGATGCGAAAGTTTTTTTCTAGGATCAAGCATATTCGAGCTACGAGAAGGCGAAAAAGGGCTAAAATTGGCGATTCGGTAAATTTTTCACTTTCCATCGCAAAAATAGGGAGAATACTTGATCTCAGCAAAACGTTTATTGAATGAAAGTTGTGGAGAATTTTTATTTCCTTTGAAATTCATTTATCAAAACAAATTTTACGAGCAATGGGTAGGAGTGGCGGTAAATTTAAGAAAACTAGAAGAAATGCGTTTATTGTGATTCAGTCCTGGAGCGCCGTGTTGGTGAAAGTTTTTTGTTTTCATTACAACCATTCTTTTAACACAGCAGTGCATCTAAATAATATTTGAACCATTTTTTGTATAAATGTAACCACACCCACATACACTCACACTCTCACACACACACACACGCATAGCCTATATAAAATGTATATGCTTGGCGACTTCAAGACTGCTGACACGCCATGTGATGACCGCTTAGCGGTTAGACTGATACTTGTCGACCATTACCAAAAGTCGCTTTCTACTATAAATAAAGATCAAAGTAGGCTTCGAGCCAAATTCGATATCTTCGGACGTAAAGGTTACTTTATTGAAGGTGACGATGTAATACCGGGCTATAATGTACAGCGAAAAGAGGCTATATGGTCCTATGGTTGTGAAGTTGCGAGCAATAGGCAACTTTGTTAAACCCATCAAGTGTCCTGTGTCTACCACAATCTTCCAATTAGGAGTCTGCTGTTAGCCGCTTGTAAAGAAAAACTTGACCCAAAATCCATTCTTGCCTTCCGGCTGTTTGAGGAACACGCCGGCCGCGGTAGCAGGAAGTGTCGGTCTTGAAGGGCACGCGAGTATGTAATCAGTCCCTCACAATCTTCACATAGTCTGCCAAGGTCGAAGACAACGATTCCACGTCTTATTAAACTCAGTAGGTTGGTAGTTCCTTAGTTTAGGGGCTGCGACAACACGGTCATGTATCCCCGTGTACTTTGGGTGTATGTAGAATCTGTCTGATAACCGGTGTTAATTGTGATGGCTGTATTAGTGTGTGATATCTATTTTTAATTCAAGTAAGGACAGCAGACGATAATTTCAAGTAGTTCCTACTTTCGCTACCAAATGCTACCGTCCACGACACCTAGCTGTGAATTTGGCTTCTACTACAAGCCATCGCAACCAGCGCCTGGTGACGAACGTTGGAACATCAGAGCATTAATCAAACCTAACCTACAAATTTTTCTTCACACAATCTTAGTTAAGCGGCTTCGGTGGCGTAGTTTGTAGCATGCTGAGCTTCTATGCCCAAGATCGCGGGTTCAAGCCCAGCCGAAGTCGTCGGATTTTTAAGAGCGTTAAAAATCCCTCAGTATGCCTTCCTTCGGAGGGGAAGTGAAGCCGGCGGTCCCATGTCATAGATTTATGGCATGTTAAAGAACCTTCCACTAATTACACCTGTGTGAAGCTAAATTATTTAGGTTAAGAATGTAAACAACGCTCCTTGGTTCCTACGTTCGTTGCCAGGAGCCGACTGCGGTGGCGTCTAGTAGCTAAGTTCTGAACTAGTAGTCGTTGGCGGTGGCGTTTGGTGGCAAAAGTAGGAACTATTTGAAAAATTCAAAGTCTGCAGTCCTTACTTGAATTAAAAAAAACAGATAACACACACTAATACAGTCATCACAATTAACACCGGTTATCAGACAGATTCTACACACACCCAAAGTACACGGGGCTACATGACCACGTTGTCGCAACCCCTAAATTGAGGAACCAACCAAGTTTAGTTAGTGAAAGGTTCTTTTTCATACCATAAATCTATGACATGGGCCCGCCGACTTTACTTCCCCTCCGAAGGAAGGCATACTGAGGGATTTTTAACGTTATACTCAGTTGTTTCGGGCTGGAAATAAAAGAACTGCACGTTAACAATAAATTCCATTTGTGTCTAGATCTTGTTCAATAAGCCTACCTGCTTTGATATCCTTCAAGTATTTCTTGAGTGCCTTCCTTCGTGCTTCTGGCAGACGAGTTCTGTGCTCAGATTACAATTTAAACCCTTCATAGATTTTAAGCACATTCACATCTGTCATGGATTTCCCGTTCTGGGATACCAAATCGAATCAGGTCCTTCTCTCATTCTTGGAACCATATCCAGTTGGTTGTCTTTGGTTTTGTGAAATCCCAGACTTCCTTAGTGAGTCGTCGTTAGTTATACAGAATATGTGGTCATGATTCGGAAACTGCCCAAGTTATGCCTTGGTTTATTGAGAATACTAGCAGTAGTGCCCGGCTTCTCCCGGTGGATTTATTTGTTTTATGGATGATAATGATTACTACTACAGAACTGGCACATGATACTTAAACAGGAAAAAAAAAATATTATAATATAACTTTTTGCGGTGGTGGTAGTGCGGTTGATAAGTTGTACAGTATAATGGACGTATTATTCCTGTCATTTTCTTCTAATGATTCTGATAATAATGATTAGGGAAACGGCTATTAATAAGTACAGTACTGACACATATAATTTACAAACGAATTGAAAAATATGATTATAAAGAGGAGTAAGTGAAATAAAAGACTCTGCCTAGGACAGATATCTCATTGGCTGTTACAAAAGTAGGGACCAATAGTGTTGTCTTTTGTCGCATAGCGCCGGAGGAAAATAATCAGAACACTTTGGAAAACTTTGGCTGTCCTGAGCTCCTGAGGTAGCAATAGAGTCATTTATTGCCACATAGCGCTCAAGGATAAGGATCGGAATAAATGAAAGTAAATTTGAAAGCACCAACGCTTATTGCAGCTGATAAGCTCAATGTACTGCCCCAACACCATCGCCCTTATACAGAGGCATACTATTTTCAGGATAACTGTTTTAAGGGGCCTAAGAAATCTTTTAGCACTTAATACTTCCCGCGACTGAATTTATAAGCAGCGCCAGATGTAACTATTTTCGCAATTCTGCACCATAACACTGATAGGGGCGACGTGATGCAGTTCGCATTGCTAGCCAACAATAGACTTATTAAAATATTCTTACAGTTACACTACTACGGACATGAATGGTTCTAGGGCCTTAAAACGTAGTTTTCAAGTTCAAGTTCATTTCTGTTATTCTTAACGTAGGGAATGGAAAGAGTTGTCAAAAATATCAAGTGGACAATATTATGAGCAGGGTTTCAAAGGGAAATTATGTAAAATTCGGTGCAATTAGGTGAAAATGTGTAGATTTGTGCTTAAGGGCCTAAATGCAGGAAATGGAGTGATCTGTCCGTAATTTAAAGTGGACAGTGTTACTCGCAGGGTTCCAAAAGGTAAGTATACAACATTTAGTTCAGATCGGTGAAACGGTGTAGATTTGTGCCAAAGGGCGTAAATACAGGGAATGGAGTGGTCTGTCCGAAATTTCAAGCAGACAGTGTTACTCGCCGGGATCCAAAGTGAAAGTATGTAAAATTTGTTTCAGATCGGTGCAACGGTGTGGATTTGTGCCAAAGGGCCTAAATGCACGGAATGGAGTGGTCTGTCCAAAATGTTAAATGGACAGGGTTACCCGCAGGGTTCCAAAGGGTAAGTATATACATTTTGGTTCAGATCGGTGAAACGGTGTGGATCTGTGCCAAAGGGCCTAAATGCACGGAATGGAGTGGTCTGTCTGAATGTAAAGTGGACAGGGTTACCCACAGAATTCCAAAGGGTAAGTAAACAAATTTTGGTTCAGATCGCTGAAATGGTGTAGATTTGTATAAATAACAGACAAACAGACAGACAAGACAAACATTGAGCTTTATATATATAGATGATACAAAGTACATCCTTCACTTTATCATTGGTTTCCCCCTTTGTTCCTCTTAGTCCTGTCATCGTTCGTTATGCTGCTTCTTGCTTGTTGTTGGGAAGGCTGCCTAATAATGTGAATAGGGGTGATCTCTCAAATCAAAATGGGCGTCATTTAAAGCCAGAGTGGTTAAAAGGGACGTAAAGCCAATAACATTCTTATATTATCAAATCAAAATGTGTGAAGTTGGATGGGTTCTTTTCTCCAGAACTATGGCCTCAAACAACAACAAATACGGAAGGTATTGCGTGTAATTTACTGCTAGATAAAAATGCAAATTAGGCCTTGGTGGTTATAGACTATAGTGTGTTCGGCGCTGGCAGTTAAATGATTTATAACAAAAGTTTGGTGCTTTTCAGTCGGTCAACACGAATGTACCCAAAATGAGCTGGGTTATTCCCTGATCCTGAAATAAATTACATGAGATTAATAAATACACTGGGATGACCAGTTTCGATCGTCAAGCGATCATCATCAGATCCATTACACTTAGGATATAAAATCTATGTTTGAAAATACAGGTGAAAATATTTACAATATGTACAATTATTTGGTTGCAGTGTTGGTAATGCAACTGTCGGTGTATGCTAATTGTAGTATATATGATGTTAGGTGAAATGCTAACATGGTGATATAAATCCTGAGTTTGTCTATTTGGAGTGACTATATGGTTGTAAATCATCAACTATGGTTTAACTGTAATATTACAGGCTACTACATATCTGGTTGTCTTCCTCGCTGCACGAAACTGCAACAATGGCATGTATTGGTCAGAAATAATCTGAAATAATATGATCTATTGTTGTCAATTTTGAATGAAATCCATTAGTTAGTATAGAAGTTACATGCATTTTTTATAGCCTAAGTGTAATGGATCTGATGATGATCGCTTGACGATCGAAACTGGTCATCCCAGTGTATTTATTAATCTCATGTAATTTATTTCAGGATTAGCGCATAACCAAGCTCTTTTAGGTACATTCGTGTTGACCGACAGAAAAGCACCAAACTTTTGTTTACTAAGGCAACACTGAAAAAATGGCTTCAAACCTCACAATGTTAATAAGAAAGAAATCTGTTGACTCTTTACGACTTTCTGGATGTAACTGGTATCTGTTGGGCTTGGTGGATGCTTGTCCTATAAGGAGCAGCATCTGTCTGGAGCATACACTGTTTATAGTCACTCATAATGGTTCCGTATTGATGTGCTTATAGTACAGTTTTAAAAAAGGATAAGGATCGGAATAAATGAAAGTAAATTTGAAAGCACCAACGCTTATTGCAGCTGATAAGCTCAATGTACTGCCCCAACACCATCGCCCTTATACAGAGGCATACTATTTTCAGGATAACTGTTTTAAGGGGCTAAGAAATCTTTTAGCACTTAATACTTCCCGTGACCGAATTTATAAGCAGCGCCAGATGTAACTATTTTCGCAATTCTGCACCATAACACTGATAGGGGCGACGTGATGCAGTTCGCATTGCTAGCCAACAATAAACTTATTAAAATATTCTTACAGTTACACTACTACGGACATGAATGGTTCTAGGGCCTTCAAACGTGGCTTTCAAGTTCAAGTTCATTTCTGTTATTCTTAACGTAAGGAATGGAAAGAGTTGTCCAAAATATCAAGTGGACAGTATTATGAGCAGGGTTTCAAAGGGAAATTATGTAAAATTCGGTGCAATTAGGTGAAAATGTGTAGATTTGTGCTGCATGATTTTACGCGCGCTGTTAGATCCAATGTTTAACTGCATGTAACGTCCATGCTATACATTGGACTTCAACCAAATTTTGTATTCTGTACCTTAAGTGATGGAACTAAGAATATATTCAGTCACCAGGGCTGCCAACTGTAGTTCTCTATTAGGCTACATTATGCCAGGTATACAGTATTTCGAACTAATTAGAAATTTCGATATTACCAACTTAATTTCGTCATTATTCTAGATACAGTAGCCTCTCACAAATCCGGACTCCGGCAAATCCGGACCGCTCAAGAAATATTTTTTGTAATACAAAATCAGTAAAATGTAGGTAACGTGATGCTTAAGCGCCTTCAATTTCTCCGCGACCATTCCGCATTACAAGAATGACGTATTTTCTATTCTACTGGCTGTGCGGCACGGCGGGAGGTCATTGACTCGCCCCCTCCCCAACAGCTCTTTGTTTACTCATACAGTACTTAGTTGACCGCGCTCACTCTCTCTGTGCAGACGTTATTTTCGGTGGCTACCTCGTGTTGTGTCGGTGCTCTGTGTTTCTCGCGTCTTGTTTTTAAGTACAGTACTGTAAGATGAGTAACAAACGAAAGCAAGTGTGTGTGTCAGTGGAAGAAAAACTCCGTGCTATAAAGAGGATTGATGCTGGAGAATCGGCGAAAAAAATCGCTCTAGAGTTAGGAGTAGGAACAAGTACAGTTTCAGATTGGAAGAAGAATCGCGGACAGATAGAAAAATGGTGTTCCTCTCAATCCAGTGGAAGTGCGATTAAAATTAGAAAAAGCATGCATAAAGGCAAACATGTAGAAGTTGAAGAAGCATTGTTCTTGTGGCATGAACATTTAAGAGGTAAAGGGGTTCCTATTACGGGGCCTATGCTTCAAGAAAAGGCGTTGCATTTCAAAAAAGAAATTGAAGGTGAAGATGGTGAGTTTACAGCAAGTGAAGGTTGGCTTGATCGTTGGAAGAAACGATTTGGTGTTCGTAAACTGTCAATAAGTGGGGAGGCATTATCAGCCAACAAAGATGCTGTTCCTGAATTCAAGAAACTACTTTTTAGTATCTTGGACAAAGAAGAAATTTCCGGAGAACAGCTCTACAACTGCGACGAGACTGGTTTAAATTATAAGATGTTGCCCACAAAAACTCTTGCGTCAAAAAAAGAAGTTTCAGCCCCGGGCTACAAAAAGAGCAAGGAACGAGTTACGGTGTTGGCGTGTAGTAATGTGACCGGCAGTCATAAGCTTAGGTTAACATTGATTGGAAAATCAAAAAAAACACGAGCTTTTAAGAAAATAAAGAAAGATGATGAGTTGCCACTTTGGTATACAAACCAACAAAAAGCGTGGATGAATTCTGCAATTTTCAAGACATGGTTTACCAAGGAGTTTGTCCCGTCAGTAGAGACACATCTGACTGAAAATAATTTACCAAGAAAAGCAATTCTGTTGTTAGACAACGCTCCAACACATCCGATCGCTGACGAATTAACAGACGGTGAAATCAAAGCAGTGTTCTTGCCGCCAAATGTGACAGCTGTGTGTCAGCCTATGGACCAAGGGGTACTTCAAGCTCTAAAATTAAAGTACCGTCGTAGACTTCTCAGTTATTTGATTTCGGCGATTGAGAATGACGAGGATTACATCGGTGCATTGAAGAAGATTGACGTTTTGGATGTAATTAGGTGGGTAGCCGAAGGGTGGGAGGAAATTTCTCCTTCATCAATAGTTTCGTCATGGAAAGTTCTCTTGGACCATCAGGGAAACAAGTTTGAAGAAATAGCCGTCGAAAACGTTGATGAAAATCAGTTTGAAAGGGAAAACGTCGTTACACTGTTGGAAAAAATACCCGGATGTGAGGAAGTGAGTGATAATGATGTCCATGAATGGATGAACAATGACGACGAAAATGAAATAACAGACGATGATATAGTCAGAATGGTGACAAATGAAGATTGTTTGGAAGAAGAGGAACTACCTGAGAGCAACATAAACCTGATTCCACATTCAGAAGGATTTAAAATGTTGGACCGAGCCCTAGAGTACATTACTCAGCAGGATGGAATATCTTCAGCTGACATCATTTGTTTAATGAAGTTAAGAGACATTGCGGCAAGAAAACGTGCTGAAACTGTGAAGCAGAAAAATATTCAAGACTTTTTCAAGCATGTGTAAGTTTGTTTTTACACACTGTTTCTGATGATTTATTTTCATTTATTTTGCATACTGTAGTACTGTAATGTAAATTCTTAAGTCTTATTAAAGTTGTTCAATACTATTAACCATCTATTTTTTCTACCCCTGTGTTCAGTTAATTGCAGTTCAGAACTGTTTTATGCGAGTAACAATAAAGTACACATATCGGCACGGAGTGGCGGCGATCGCGGCACGCAAACCACTGCCGCGACCGACGTCACTCTGTCTCCGGGAAATCCGGATTTTTCGGAATCCGGATCGGCCGTCCGCCACATTGGTCCGGATTTTCGCGAGTCTACTGTAGATCCATATAGATTTATTTATTTATGTTGTGAACATTACAGGAAGCCCCCATTACATTGCTCACTACTAAAATCATATAATATACAACAATATATAAATAGAAAAACAAAAGATACATAAAGAGAAGATATAGATAGAGAAACACGTTATAAATAATAATAATAAAAAGAAGAAAATGAAGGTTAGGTATGAGAAGGAAATGGGCTGAATACAGTACAATATATTACAAGACATCTTGCAGTTTATCACAGGACGCTGCAAACTGGTTTTCTGACATACTGAAAATATCTAAGTCAAGATGATGAACTTTATTATAGTGGGATAAAATTCTGTTAATCGGCGAGTTTTTATGGTTGTCTGTGTGAACTCTCGGAATAAAGAAAATGTTTCGGAATCTACTAGGTTTCACAGCTGGTACATATAACGTAATTCTCTCTCGAATTTTAGCGTCGTCAATTTTATTGTTTACTATTTTATAGAGAAAAAGCAGGCCATGACAATTTCGCCTGTGAGATAGTTTTCTGACATTGAAGGACTGTAATATAAATGTGTACGATTCGTAAGAGGGATAATACCCAAATCTTTTGTAATATACATATTTTAAGAATTTCTTTTGGATGTTCTCTATAAGCTTATTATGTTTCAATGTGTATGGATTCCATATAACTGAAGCATATTCTAGTTGTGATCTGATGAAGGCATTAAAGAGCAATATTAAAATCCCATAGGAGAAATTAAATGAATTTCTTATTACAAATCCCATACATTTATGTGCTTTAGAGACAATTTTCTCTATATGTGTTTGAAAATTCAGATCATTGGTAAATACAATTCCCAGATCCTGAACTTCATGAATTTTTAGTAAGCTTTCCCCGTCAATGTCATAGTGAAACTTTATGTATTTTTTTCGCCTAGTAAAATTAATTTGCTTGCATTTACTGATGTTAAATGGCAATTTATTTTCTTTCGTCCATAGGTTTAGTTCATTTAAATCATTTTGAAGTTTGATACAATCGTAAGGGTCACGTATTGATTTATATAATTTTATATCGTCTGCGAATAATACAATTTCTGAGTGTTGAACTTTATCAGAGATGTCGTTTAAAAATAATAAGAATAGTAATGGTCCTAAGTTAGATCCCTGAGGAACTCCTGAGTTGGTGGGAAATGTTTTGGATAGTTGCGTTTTATATTTCACAACTTGTGTTCTGTTCTTCAGGTATGAAATCAGCAGACGAAACAGTGGTTCAGAAAAATTATACGTTGATAGTTTAGTGATGAGTACGTCATGATCCACTTTGTCAAATGCCTTTTGAAAGTCAGTATATATTACATCTACTTGGCCTTTGTGATCTAGCTCCGTGGATACAAATTGCGTAAAATTAATAAGGTTAGTCACGGTTGACCTGTTTGGTATAAATCCATGCTGATTTGGGGAAATGATCACTTTAACATGTTGAAAAATATGACTATACAAAATACTCTCAAATATCTTAGCCGGAGATGACGATACAGCTACAGGTCTGTAATTCTTAATCTGAACTGAGTTTCCGGATTTTAGAATTGGTGTTACTTTTGTATGTTTCCATTTATCTGGAAATGTGCTGGTCTTCAGTATGAGATTGTATATTATAGTCAGTGGTTTAGTAATATATTCCTTACAGCCTTTAAAGAGGTATGGTGGTAACCCATCAGGCCCCGCTGACTTTTTTGGTTTTAGTTTCTTAATGGCGAATTCAACCATATCCTCGGTGACTTCAGATATAACCAAATAATTTTGAAAATAATGTTGCTTTACGTTATTGCTGTTTGTGTTCAAATTATAGTTGGGAATAGTTTGCGAATATACTGATTTGAAATAGTCAGCGAAACAATTGGCAATTTCCAGTGATTTACAATATTCTTTACCTTCATATTCCATCGCCAATCCTGATCCTTTACGCTCCTTTCTATTTTTTATAAAGTTCCAGAAGCTGTTGCTATCTTTTTCCATGTTCCGCTCAGTAAGAGCTACATAGTCATCATAGGCTTTTTTTTTATGTCTATTTTAGTTTTAGATCTAAGTTGAGTATAATTATTTAAGTAATATTCGGATAAATTTTTCTTTTTTCTATATTTTTCCTTTAGCTTTAAATTTGATATTATGGACTGAGTGAACCAAACAGGATATGTGCGCTTGTAATGTTTAGTCTTTGGAACGCACTGGTCAATTATAGAGTATATTTTGTCATAAAAGATATCAACAGCTTCGTTTACATTTCTACAATTATTCATGTTATCCCAATTGCAGTTTTTCACTAATTCATACAATTTTAAGAAGTCTGCCCTGAGGAAGTTATATTCATAGGTTGAACTTTCATGTGATCTGGTTATTTTCCCCTGTTTGTATATAATTTGCAATGCTGGATGATTTTCATCTAATCGGACTAAGGGGTCGGTTTCTTCCTGGATATGCAACTGGTCAATGTTACTGATTATTAAATCAAGAGTTCTCCCATTAACATTCTTAATATCGTTAAACAGCCTGGCATTCAGCAGGTGCAAACAATTCTGTAACTCTTTGGATTTGTTTGAACCCTTCAATAGATTGTAAGATTTATCAGTTACTTCCGGTAAATTAAAGTCACCAATGATACAAATATCGTAATCTTTAAATAACTGCATATTTTCTTCTATTTTCTCATAAAATGATTTGTATGCTTCTATATTGGAATTCGGCGGAAAGTATGGAACACATATATAACATTCCCTATTGTTGAATGAAACTTTAATCCATAATGATTCGGTATCCGATTCTAACATTGGCATTCTCTTCGAATGTATTGTACTTTTAACACTTATTAAAATTCCACCACCATCTTTCTTGGAACTTAAAGAAAAATCTCGGTCTTTCCTATACCCAATATATCTGTCATCAAAGAGCTCAGAACTGCTTACACCCTCAAGAAGCCATGTTTCTGAAAGACAAATAATATCATAGTTATTTGACAGTGTATTTAAAAATAAAGTATTGGATTTGGTCCGTAGTCCTCTTACGTTCTGGTAGTAAATGATGGTTTCTTTTTTCTTATGAGTCATCTTCAATATTCAGGTTAAAGTTTGTCAAGGTCCTCTTCAGTGTTGATGGAGATTACCTGAGAGTGGTCGTGTTTCCTCATGAGTATTCTGCCATTCTTTGTCCATAAGTGCTTTAGGTCCTTCGCTCGTTTCACTTCCCTTGCCTTTGCTAGAAGTTTTTTCCGCTCCCCGCAAAGGCTTTCATTTATATACACCGGGTTGTTGTAGGTGTATCCAAGGTCAAGGGTACTCAGATTACGTTTAATTCTCCGTTGTCTGAGGATTTCTTCTTTGCAGTGACGTCTTGTAAATTTCACGATTATAGGCGCAATCTGGGAATTGTTACGAGGGGGAAGTCTGTGGCAAGCGTCAATATGTTCCTCTTTCAGTTCCACGTGGAGTGTTCGCGCGACTTCTTGAACCAACCTGCTTGTGTCCTCTGCAGGGTTTGACGGTATACCATGTATTTCTATCATATTGATCCTTGAGTATTGCTCAGAATCAGTAAGTCTTGATTTTAGTTCCAAGTTTTCTTTCTTTAACTTTAGGTTCTCCTGATGCATCTCTTCAATCGCTTGCCTGCAATCTTTAATAGTTTCTGCTTGTTTCCGCAGGGTTTCCTTATTTTCGTCCAATTTCTCATGCACCAGATCTAACGACCTCCCCAAATCAGTTTCCCTCTGTTTACACAATTCCTTTAACTCAGAAATTTCTTTGTTTAAATTAGTCAATAAGTTAAAAACTTCGTCGTTGTTAGGTAGGGCTAACTGATTCTTTCCCTCTTCATGTAGGCTAAGCTTCTTCTTCGGACACTTATTACATTTCCATTGTTTGTGCGAAGAAATTATGGACTTGAGATCATCTTCTTTTAAATTTACACAATAATTATGATACCAGTTTTTACATACAGCACATTGAATTTTTGCATTGATGTCTTGCCTGGACACCGCCTTGTTGCACTCGAAACAGACACCCATTTTTGCACTGGCTCCTAATAATGCTACTAGTATTGTAAAGGCACTGCTTTAGATGTGAAAGATGTATTATTAATTCTTTGGCAGTGCGTAACTCGTCACTTCACTGTTTAATATTTGTGCGAGAGCTCACTAGCGCTGATGCGGACAAGGATGTAGGGTAGCGTTCAAGTCGGAAATTTGTTTGGGAGTGGTTGGCAGAAACAGTTGACTGTCGGGGTGCACTTGAGTCACAGATTATTGTTTCGCTGGGTGGTAGCACTGTTGTTCAAACGAACAGTAGAAAGTCGCTTTTGTTGGTTATGCATCCACACGCTTAGAAAATATCCTAGATGTTGCTAGTCCATTGATGTTGTATTAAGATTTATACATCCAAATGATCTTTATTACTCACCGATTCAGTGTGAACACATCCTTGTCCCGAGCAGTGCACTTTACTAAACTATTTGACTTATAAACACGGAGCACAGAAACTTGCGTTATTTTAGTCACTCATACCAACTCTACCCTGCCAAATTGGCATGAATCTTAAATTTTAAGAAAAGAAGGCTCTTTAGTTCGTCACGGAACTTCTTGTTTCATTAAGGTATTGATTCAGGCGGAAATATAAACTTTTTTTAAAACTGTATCAGTTAGTCAAGCAGAATAATCGCCAGGCCTGGGGGGGGGGCTGGCTCCATTGTTAAAAAAAATAGAGATTAAATTAATAGGCCTCGCTCAGCCAAGATGCTTTAACTCAGCTCTCGAATTACTCTTGGGAGAACGGACAAGTGTCCCGTCTTATGCGCACAGCTGTACATGTCATAATTAAGAAAACACGACGAGTGAGAGTAATTCAGGTCAACAGTGAGTTGTTGAACTCTGAACTAAAGGACACTTTGTCTAATTGCAACAATAATGTAGTCTAGTAGTTCGTGATTCTCGAGGCACATTCCACATTAACTGATCGTTAGTAGCAAGAGCCGACTTCGCCCGGGATATTCCAGGCGCTGAAAATGTCTCTTACACCAAACCAGACTTGGAGAGTAACGAGGAGTTATTAAATCTAGAACATGGTGATGATAACTGTTGTTTCAATGGGCCTATCATCTAGGTTATCGGCCCCCAATGGTTTGGGTGATAGTGAAAGATGAGAAAACTATGACTAATACTAACTACAAACTTACATACTAGATGAAGAATCAGCGCAGATATTGAGAACCGTCTAAATATTGCAGATGGTCGCCAGGTTGGATTTTTATTTATGTACTAAGTTACATGAAGATTATTGTGTACGTGTGGTATTCAAACTTCAACCGCAACATTTGGACACAAGAAGTAAAAACGAGATTTTAAAATTTCGCACAACTGTCATCTTGTGGTTATGAAAACAATTGAAATAAATTAGATGCCAGTGGATTACAATATGTATTATCATTTACTGTACCACATTTCACTGCGCTTAGATGGTTAAATCACGAGAAAATTCTATTAAAATGTTTCATCTTCGCTTGGCCGCCATGTTCGTTTTGTACTTTACAGGTTTTTGAAAGTCACATAGATAAACTTGCAGCTGTGCCCTTTATCACCGTTCACAATTACCGGGTGATACCTGTAATAGTTGCGGAGATATAGAATGCCGGTGAAATATTTCGCACGGCCGCCATTTTGAGGTTATGTAAACAATTGAACTAAATTAGACGCCAGTGCATTACAATGTGTATAAACATTTACTGTACCAAGTTTCATTACGTTTGGATGGTTAAATCGCGAGAAAAGTCCATTTAAAAGTCTCATCTTCGCTTGGCCACCATGTTGGTTTTGTAGTTACCAGGTTTTTGAAAGTCTCATAGGTGAACTCCTAGTAGTGCCCTTTATTACCGTACAAAATTTCAGGGTGATATCGGTAATAGTTTCGGAGATACTGAATGCTGGTGAAATATTTCGCACAGCCGCCATGTTGGATTGGTGAGTCACAATAAAATTTGAAGGGCACGGTCGGGGTCGGCCAGAATGGTGCTATGATTTCCCTGAGTTTCGTTAAAATCGCTCCAGCCATTTAGAAGTTATTAGGGACACACACACACACACATACGCATCTCACACTCGCACACACACACACACACACACACACACACACACACGCACACGCAGGCAGACACACGGACAAAAGGTGATCATAAGCCTATTTTTTTTTCTTCATAATATGAAAATAGGCTAAAAACCACTTCCAGGATGGCGGAGGTGGGTGCCTAACCCACGTATTCTCACGAGGCTCAGTGGAGGGTGTAGCATTATCGCGGGTGCAACAGAAGTGGTGTGGCTACACACACATCCTGCCTCCTTAAGGGCCTTGAGCAGGAGATTCGAAGAGAACAGGAGAGGTCTGACCCCTCGAAAAAGGAGAAAAGTAAGCGGAAGTAATGCCCCGTAGTCGCCAACCCACGTCCAACTAGTCGTGAGCCCATGGGGGAGTATCTCGATGATCACTCGTTGAGGGACAACAACTAGATCATATCCCAGTCAGTGATGATGCTGATAATTGTTGTTTAAAGGGGCCTAACATCTAGGTTATCGGCCCCTAATGATTTGGGTGGTCGTGAAGATGAAAATGAAATGTAAACTTATAACTAAAACTAACTACTAACCTATAACAAGAAGAAGTGGAAAACAAAAGGAGAATAAGGCAAGTAAAGGACAGGGGGAAAAGAAATGCCCTCAACCCTCGAAGAATGCGGATTGAGGGACTTGGAAGGAAGGAGAGCCATGAAAGGCAGATAGGAAAGTGAAAGAGGAGAGGGTCCTCCCCACAGGTAAGAGACAAAAGGGGGAAACCCGACCCAGCTCAGGAATCCCTCGGGGTTGCCAAATCCCGAACTCACCAGCCGTGAGCCCCTGAGGGTGTAGCATTATCTAGGGTGTATCAGAAGTGGTGGGGCTACATACACCCTGCCTCCTTGAGGGCCTTGAGCAGAAGGCAAGAGATAACATGAAAAAAAAAATAAGGCTGACCCCTCGCAGGAGGAGGGTATCAGAAAAGATGAGACAAGGGCCAATTAAGGCGGGAAGTGAAGTTACTCCCTAGACCTCGGATACCCTAATACCGTCGGGGTCGGAAGAGAACAAGAGTTGACCAAGTGAGGTCGACAGGAAAGAAGACGGACAGGAGCCGGCACAAGTAAGTGGAACCAATGCCGGACTCAGCTGGGGCCGCGTGGTCGCCAACCCAAGTCCCACTAGATGTGAGCCCCTGGGGGGCCCCAGTCAGTGAAGTAACGTCCTACGAGACTAAATGGAGGACAGCCTTGCCTCGATACAGTGAAGTAAGTAACACGCCAGATGGAAGTACAAGCTGAGAGTAGGCTTCCCGAGATGAGGCGCGGGCTACTGTTCGCTGATTGTTGTTGATGAGTGGGTCGTGACCTCGCGAGCATTGCGGGTCAAAGGTGAAGCCTGACCCATCCTCCCCCACACTGCTTGTAACATGATAACACAGCTCGTCTTGGAACTAGATCTACCATCTAACATTACAAGAAACTTGCTGTGTGGCATCATTTCAGGCTTTAACTCTGGTTGATTGTTTCCTCAGTTTAGGGGCTGCGACAACGCGGTCATGTAGCCCCGTGTACGTTGGGTGTGTGTAGAATCAGTCTGATTAGTGTATTAGCTGTATTAGTGTGTGTTATCTGTGATTTAGGTAAGGACGGCAGACTATCAATTTCAAGTAGTTCCAATTTTTCTCTACCAAACGCCACTGTCAACGACCAACTAGTTCTGAAATTTGTTACTTGATGCCACCGCAGTCGGCTCCTGGCGACGAACGTTGGAACCTAAGACCGACAGTCAAATCTAACCTATAATTTAGCTTCACACAAGTGTAATCAGAGTAAGGTTCTTTATCATGCCATAAATCTATGACATGGGCCCGCCGGCTTTACTTCCCCTCCGAAGGAAGGCATACAGAGGGATTTTAACGCTCTTAAAAATCCGAAGATTTCGGCCGGGTTTGAACCCGCGACCTTGGGCATAGAAGATCAGCATGCTAACAACTATGCCACCGAAGCCACTATCAAGGCATACACTCGCCACCGACTAACGGTTAAATCACTAATACGAAGGAAACTCACATTGAGTAATAAGTGATAGGCTAGGAACGTTTATACCTTCCTAAATAACGTACTACTGTCGACCAAAGTATTATGTGTACTCGAGTTTGAAGGTTGTTTGTGACGTAACTAATAGACATACATAAAATCCAATAACATCATCATTTTCGTCGTTCTATTTTACGTGAGTTT
Source organism: Meconema thalassinum (assembly GCA_946902985.2). Taxonomy (NCBI): domain Eukaryota; kingdom Metazoa; phylum Arthropoda; class Insecta; order Orthoptera; family Tettigoniidae; genus Meconema; species Meconema thalassinum. The sequence goes on from OX336397.1 coordinate 155,057,157, forward strand.
ATGTAGTTTTGGATTTTTTAGTTTATATTTTAATATTTTTTTATCGCAGTTGGAACACAAAAAGTGCCCGTTTTTAAGCGTGTTTCAACCATGTGTCACATTTAAGAATTATTATCTCACAAACCCGTCATCAGATCGAATACAAATTTTAACACAATATACATTGGAATGTTGTATAACTGGTCTATTAATTGCAAAATTTTGTGTGTCCAAGAAACAAAGTTGTTATCATTTGTGTAAGGTAACGTTTTCTCGGCTTGGGGTGGTTGGAATATGTAGTTCTTGGTCGCGTTGTAATCCTTATACATCAAAAAGTTATGCTGTATGACTTTAAAATACGTAAATTTATTCACTTATTTTATATCGGTTATATTTGAACGGAGAAATACGACCGCGCCTCGCTCGGCGTGATGGGCTCCATCTCAACAACGCTGTACAGCTTACCCCGGAGCGGCTGGCTGGTGAATCATGCCTTAGTTCCACGAACAAATACACACATCAAAAAAAGTTTTGCATCACCTCGGTTCCAAGAGTTCCGGAACCGTTAAATACAAAGGGAATAGAGATCAACACAAACAACATTTCAGCTCGTTTTATTGCACATGAGACCCACACATTGCATGTTGTACCATCATACAGCTAGACTTTCAGCATTTGTGGTCCAGATTGCAGTACACACCACTACCTCTAATACCCAGTAGCACGTCCTCTTGCATTGATGCATGCCTGTATTCGCCGTGGCATACTATCCACAAGTTCATCAAGACACTGTTGGTCCAAATTGTCCCACTCCTCAACGACAATTCGGCGTAAATCTCTCAGAGTGGTTGGTGGGTCAAGACGTCCATAAACAGCCCTTTTCAACATATCCCAGGCATGTTCGATAGGGTTCATGTCTGGCGAACATGCTGGCCACTGTAGTCGAGCGATGTCGTTATCTTGAAGGAACGCATTCACAAGATGTGCACGATGAGGTCGAGAATTGTCGTCCATGAAGACAAATGCCTCTCCAATATTCTGCCGATATGGTTGCACTATGGGTCGGAGGATGTCATTCAGGTATCGTAAAGCCGTTTCGGAGCCTTCCATGACCACCAGTGGCGTACGTCAGCCCCACATAATGCCACCCCAAAACATCAGGGAACCACCACCTTGCTGCACTCGCTGGACAGTGTGTCTAAGACGTTCAGCCTGACCAGGGTGCCTCCAAACACGTCTCCGACGATTGTCTGGTTGAAGGCATATGCGACACTCATCGGTGAAGAGAACGTGATGCCAATTCTGTGGGGTCCATTCAGCATGTTGTTGGGCCCATCTGTACCGCGCTGCATGGTGTCGGGGTTGCAAAGCTGGACCTCGCCATGGACGTCGGGAGTGAAGTTGCGCATCATGCAGCCTACTGCGCACAGTTTGAGTTGAAACACGACGTCCTGTGGCTGAACGAAACGCATTATTCAACATGGTGGCATTGCTGTCAGGGTTCCTCCGAGCGGCAATCCGTAAGTAGCGGTCATCCACTACAGTAGTAGCCCTTGGGCGGCCTGAGCGAGGCCTGTCATCGACAGTTCCTGTATCTCTGTACCTCCTCCATGTCCGAACAACATCGCTTTGGTTCACTCTGAGACGCCTGGAAACTTCCCTTGTTGAGAGCCCTTCTTGACACAAAGTAACAATGCGGACGCGATCGAACTGCGGTATTGACCTTCTAGGCATGGTAGAACTACAGACAACATGAGCAGCGTACCTTCGTCCTGGTGGAATGACTGGAACTGATCGGCTGTCGTACCCCCTCCGTCTAATAGGCCCTGCTCATGCATGGTTGTTTACATCTTTGAGCAGTTTTAGTGACATCTATGAACAGTCAAAGGGACTGTATCTTGGATACAATATACACAGTCAACGTCTATATGCCGGAGATCTGGGAACCGAGGTGATGCAAAACTTTTTTTGGTGTGTGTACAAACCGATATAAAATAAGTGATTTAATTTACGTATTTCACAGTCATACAGCATATCTTCTTGATGTATAAGGATTACAACGCGACCAAGAGCTATATTTTCCAACCACCCCGAGCCGAGAAAAAGTTACCTTACAAAAATGATAACAACTTTGTTTCTTGGACACACAAAATTTTGAAATTAATAAACCAGTTATACAACATTCCAATGTATATTGTGTTAAAATTTGCATTCGAACTGATGACGGGGTTTTGAGATAATAATTCTTAAATGTGACGCATGGTTGAAACACGCTTAAAAACGGGCACATTTTGTGTTCCAACTGCGATAAAGAATATTAAAATATAAATTAAAAATTCCAAACCTACATGAACTAACGTAAAATAGAACGAGGAAAATGATGATGTTATTGGATTTTATGTAGGTCTATTGGTTACTTCACAAACAACCTTCAAACTCGAGTGCACATAATACTTTGGTCGACAGTAGGTGCAGTGATTTCGTGTATGTCTTTATGTTCGACGATGTAAAATGTAAATATCATAAGTCAAAAAACTGTAACTTATCATAATGAGGGTCATTATAACACTATTTTTCATTATGAAACAGTTTCTCCCACCAATCAGAGCTCAAAAAACAGTTGTGTGACCAATTAGGTAAGAATAGCATCGCATCTGCGCTGACTTCCAATGCCATGTTTACCTGCTACAGCACGATCCGCGGTAACTCACCTGCAACATAGAAAGAGAAACATAATTAATAAAATATATCTGATTCGATGTCAACAACACAAGGTTTACTGCATAAGCAACAGTGTGTACAAATTACAAACCCAAGTACACTGTGAGTCACAAACATAGGGTGAATCTCATATCGGACAGTCAGACGTACACTGTGTATCACAAACAGTGGATCTCATATCGGACAGTCAGACGTACACCGTGTATTACAAACATTGGGTGGATCTCATATAGGACAGTCAGACGTATTTCGGACAGTCAGACGTACACTGTGTATCACAAACATTGCGTGGATCTCATATCGGACAGTCAGACGTACACCGTGTATTACAAACATTGGGTGGATCTCATATAGGACAGTCAGACGTATTTCGGACAGTCAGACGTACACTGTGTATCACAAACATTGCGTGGATCTCATATCAGACAGTCAGACGTACACTGTGTATCACAAACATTGCGTGGATCTCATATCAGACAGTCAGACGTACACTGTGTATCACAAACATTGCGTGGATCTCATATCGGACAGTCAGACGTATTTCGGACAGTCAGACGTACACTGTATCACAAACATTGGGTGGATCTCATATCGGACAGTCAGACGTACACTGTGTGTCATAATAGCCCGCATATTATCTTTAAATTTGGTATGAGTAGTCTGATATGAGATTCATGCAGTGGCGCCGTACAGAAAGGGCAGAAGTAGCATATTTAAATGTTACATTGGATACTTGACGGTGCCTGAATATCGCTCTTGCATTGAGTTTCCACTAATTCACTATAAATTGGCCAATTTGCGCGATAATTCTTCTAAATTCCATCATCTTATTATGGAAATCCTCCATCTTGTCATTGACTGAGCCAGCAGAAAAGAAAACTAAGGTTTCGAAAATTCATCAAAGAATAAAAGAAGGCCGTGAATAAATACTCAATGTATTGGCCCAAAATATATGCTCAAGAGATTCTGCAAGATTGGTTGGTTGGTTCCTCAGTTTAGGGGCTGCGACAACGCGGTCATGTAGCCCCGTGTGCTTTGGTTCTGTGTAGAATCTGTCTGATAACCGGTGTTCTAATTGTGATGGCTGTATTTAGTGTGTGTTTTCTGTTTTTAATTCAAGTAACAACTGCAGACATTCGATTTTCAACTAGTTCCAACTTTTGCTACCAAACACCACCGTCAACGACCAACTAGTTCTGAACTTGGTTACTAGATGCCACCACAGTCTGTTCCTGGCGACGAGCGTTGGAGCCTAAGAGCGTTAGACAAATATAACCTATAATTTAGCTTCACACAAGTGTAATTAGTGGAAGGTTCTTTATCATGCCATAAATCTATGACATGGGACCGCCGGCTTTACTTCCCCTCCGAAGGAAGGCATACTGAGGGATGTTTAACGCTCTTGAAAAATCCCGACGACTTCGGCCGGGTTTGAACCCGCAACCTTGGACATAGAAGCACAGCATGCTACCAACTACGTCACCGAAGCCACGAATTCCACAATTACCGACAATGAAGTGAATAAAACAGATTTCTCGGGGCCCGTCACCCATGTGTCGGTCTTGTACAGAATGTTCCACTCTTCTGATGATGTAGAATTAAAAATCGTAAATAATTAACAATTACATTATTGATGTGCAAATCTATTTTTTTTTTGTAGGTTAAAAACTCGCCACGTAATAGACAAAGGGAACCAATGATCAAAACATAGCAACATACTGAACCCTTTATCCTCTGTTGGATAAATGATTCTATGTTTTATTTCTTCAATTAATAAATATTTCCACCAGCATCATGAAAGTAGCCAGACGGAGATGAGGAAATTTCAAGCATTTGTTGGAGACAGCGGGGACATACCTGAAGCAGTTTGACAAAAGGCTAAATATTTTAGCTGTGAAAGGATATAGCCTAGCGATGTGTCAGAAGGACAGGTGTTGGTCACCTCAAAATAGAAGCGACGCGCAGTGAGACATGGTTCTGGTATGTTCATTGTAATATTCGCGCCTAGAAGAAATATGATGCAGTAACGTGAGTGTCTGATGAAGATAATAGACACTCCTACGACGCCAAGATCTGCTAAAAACCGCCAAGTTACAGAAAATGTGGAACCAATGAGAAATGAATGCCTACGAGCGCGGCAAGACCAGCTTGGGTACGCGGTGGCTAGCATTCACGCGGGAAATCGCCTAGACAAAATCTCTACGATCGATTCTAGGATTAATGGGCATATTCTTGACCTGTGCAATGTTACGAGTTCAGTGATATTTATTTCATTCCTGTACCACCATTATTTCGAGAAATTTTTATATAGTTTCCTCCCCCCCCCCATCAAGACCTAGGGCCAGTTCATTTATAAGTGGCGTGAAAAGCCAAGACAATGACTATTACTCTGTGCGTCGACGGACGTAGGCTTTATACTTTTGTTCGTCTGAGGACGGAACGTATTACATTTTGTGTGTCGTGGACACAGGTTGATTATTACTTTTGTGCGTCTAAGGACGTAGGCTGTTATACTTTTGCGTGTCATGAGGACATAGAAGTTATTGTAAATGTGTTAAATTCAGTGATAGATAGTCACAGTGTAACGATTCGATCCCATACCTATTATATTTAAAGGGTTATTCATTTATCATGTTATTATTATTATTAATTAGTGCATCCATGAGATGATTTTTATATCAGATAATTGTAAGCGGTTTTTATTATTATAGTCAGAAATATTTTTATTAACAATTATTTGTAAAGAGACGAAGTAATATATATATTGCAACAAGATTGCCAATAAGGATCAACCCAATGCGTCACAAACTGAACGACGTAGTAATAATTTCACCACGGCAAACTGCGTCATTTTCGAGATGCTAAGAAACCCAATATGAGTAACCATCACGTGCGCACAATCTAGTTCCTTCGAGAAGCAATGGAACATTATATTTCACGTATGGTGCAATCAATACGTCACTACTGGAGCCAAGGTACGCGTCAATGAATGGACAAGCCCCAGGTAGAATGGGTGATTTGACTATGAAGTGGGGGCTGCTTACTACCACGTGACAAGGAAGATATAACCGCACACTCGCATCTACAGAGTCATTAGTGAACGACCACTCATTAGTGGCAGAGCAGCGACAGAGGTCCACCGACTGCTTTGTGAAATATCATTCATAGCTTTACCATGCATCATGTCTCGACATAATCACCACAATGTTGACAATATACATATAAGCTGACCATGGCTTATAGTTGAATACTACAATTAATCTAGAGATGGCAACACAATGGAACGTAGTATGCTGTATCAAATAACATACTACAACATTTTTTAGAAATATGAAACGCAACATCGAGATCATCTTCCACATTTTTTTATGATGATACTTCAAAAGGGTGAGCAAACAATTAAATATCCGACGTCTCTGTAATATGTAACTTCAAGATAGATTCAATTCATTAATGTTTATTTCCTTTTAAAATTAATTGCCGCATTGAGTAATTTTAAATTCAATTGTGTGACTATCACTATTCTGTTTTATTAATATTTTGTTCTTGAGTCAATAAATTCATTTTCTTTAACGTAATGCCTATTTCTTTCATTGTAGTTAGTACTATAAGGCAATCATGCTCCTTGATTAAATACTGGATTGGTTAGATGACTTTGTCTCACCACGACCAGGGATAATTAGGTCTCACTCTACTGCTGATAGCCGAGGATTAATTAATAAATTTCGATTCACTGTCTTAAATAGGAATCTGGCGCTCAACAACACTTATTATATTACACTATCACAGGTAAGGTCACACCACAGTGTATATTATTTATTCTTATTATGTTTGTTAAATAGAACCTTTACAATTGTCATCACCACAGTTAAGGACTTTTAAAAATGTTACATTTGGCGCCACAAAGTAGGACACGAAAACCATTCGGTATTTAGGAGAGGAGTGTATAATTTCAGTGCAAATTGTCAGTGCTTTTGGGGGACAGTGAAGTGAAGTGAAATTTTGGAAGGGCAAATTTTTATACGGTGTACTTCGAGATGTCGGAAGAGGAACAGAGGCAGTTGAGAAGTAGGAATAAAGTCGAGAAAGTTAATTATAAGGAGGTTGATAGCAGTAGCGATGTTGAAAGCGTAGAGAATAATACCAAGATGTCGGAGGTAAATCTTGAGAATAATCCTGAGGTTAACCCTGACAAGAATACAGAGGTACATCCTGAGACTAGTGGTAGTCTAGAGAAAGAAAAGTCTATAGAGATTCCTGAAGATCCATTAACTGCGCTCATAAAGCAGATGAGTAGAGATTTAAGTGCGAAATTTGATGAGAGTATGAATAAAAATAGTAGGGAGATGAAAGAAAATATTGGTAGGCTAAATCAAAATATGGAAGAGAATAAGAAAGATAATTTAGAAAGTAGGAAGGAATTCAATGATAAATTTGAGAAATTAGATAAAGATATGAATAAAAATAGTGAAGAGAATAAAAGAAATTATTTGGAATTCAATGGTAAATTTGAGAAATTAGATAAAGATATGAATAAAAATAGTAAGGAGATGAGAGAAGAGATGGGTAGGCTAAATCAAGATATGAGTGAAAAATTAAATAAGCATAGTCAGGAGTTCAATGTTAAATTTGAGAAATTAGAAAAGAATTGTCAGGAGTTGAATTTGAAGCTTGATAAGAATAGTCAGGAAATGAGAGAAGAGATGGGTAGACAAAATCAGGAAAGTAGGAAGGAATTTAATGAGAAGTTTGAACAATTGCATAGAAATAGTAAAACGATCAACCAAAAGCTGGAAGAAAATAGTAAAAAGCTAGACAGTGTGGTTAAGGTAAATGAAGGATTGAGTAAGAAGTATGATATGCTACAGGAAAGTATTCAGGGGGTAAAACAGGAGATCAGAGGTGAAATTAAGGAAGTGGTAGAGAAGAAGGCTAAAGATATGGTTGAAAAAATAGATAAACAATTAGAAGCAGTAGAAAATCAAATTAAGGAAGTTGAGATAGATGTTAATAAGAAAGTAGAATCAGTAAAGACAGCCTTTCAGGAGATTTTAGATGAAAGTAGATCGGAGTCAGAGGAAATTTTAGGTAAAAGTTTTAGCAAATTGGTAGAAGCGGAAACTAGGCAGATGAGAGAAGATTTTGGGGATAAGATTAAGGTATTGAGAAATGAATTAATGGATAAAGAGAGTAATTTTCAAGAAAAGGAGGCGAGATTAAAGAAGCAGATAAGGGAGGAAGGAAATCAGGATAGAATGAAATATTTAAGTAGTATAAGAGAGACTGAGCTGCCTAAGTTTTCAAATAAACAGGGGTGTCCTATGCAGTTCATAAATCAGGTGGAGGATAGATTTAAAGAAAGGCTAAAAGATGGTCAAATTGAATGGAAGATGGTAGTAGAGCTATTGGATCAGGCTTTTATAGGAGATACTAAGGGATGGTTTTTAGTATACAAGCATACCTTAATAAATTTTGAAGATTTCAAAGGTAAATTTATTGAAAAATATTGGAATGAGGATATCCAATCACAAATGAGACATATTATTAATTCTGGCAGGTATCAATCTGGGGAAGGGAGTAATATGACTGATTACTTTCTAGAGTATGTACTCATATGTAAACATCTTGACGGAATGAATCAAGATGGGGATGTGGTAAGGCTTCTCCTCAGGCATTTCCCACCCAAGGTAAACGTGGCTGCTTGTATACAAATGATCACCACAATTCAGGAATTAGAGGGATTGTTAAGCAGATTCGATGCACTCGAAGATTCATACGATATGCCCATATTACAGAATAATCCTGAAAATAATTATTATGATAATAATCAGCAGGATTATAATGGCAGGGGCCAATATCAGAATAGTAGATGGTAAGAACTGTGAAATGCCATAGAACGTAGTGATGTAAATATATATTAACGATAGTTACTGTTCCGTATGACTTAAATATTAAGTAATGAAGTTTTATATGATTTAACAGAGGTAGAGAAGGAACCTGCTGTGTGTAATTTTAATTCAGTCGTGAAGTTAGGATGGTTAGGGGCGCGTAGTGCCTACGCTTATTGATTTAGATTGACTAAAATCATTTAATTTGGAAGACAGAGGTTGTCATGCTATTGAGCAATTCAGGTAAGTTGAATGTGGGTCCTTTAGCTGCAGGTAAGTTGGAGGAAGTGAGGATTAAATTTTAAAAAAGTAGGAAGGTTATTACAAAAGTAAGTAATCGAAAGAAAGTAATAATTATTATGGCAACCATAATTATGAATATAATGGTAATGAAGATTTATATTCTAAAATGAGAGAAGATAAGATGATTCAGTGGTAATAAAATTAATTAGTTGAAGAATTAAGTATTGATTTAATAAAGAAGTTTCATTTTGAGGACAGCGAGGTTATCAGTGGATATATTTGAGAAATTTAGAAGTGGTTTAGAATAGTTATGGTAATGCGTTGTATGAATTAACCAACATCGGGTTGAAATGAGGAAGTAGTAACATGATAAGGGCATCTGGTAATTGGTGACAGATATGAGTGTGTGTATGTGTGTTTTCACGTAAGGACGTGAGTTTGAAGTAGTAGGCCAACGAAGGTAATGCCGTTGAGCAATGTTTTTTGAGGAAGTTTTGGTAAGATGCCAAATGGAGTTATAATGGAGGAAGTTTTGGTAAGATGCCAAATGAAGTTTTAAGAAGTTTTTGGAGGATGAAGTAGGTCAGCGAGGTATATTCCGTTGAGCAATGAGATTTTTTATGGTGTCTACGGGACTACGTGAAGTTAATGATGGGAGTTTTTTTAAAGTATATATGGATGTATGCACACAAGGTAATAAGAGATTACAAAGGTAAGATTGTCCAAGTTTTAGTTACGGTTACGCACGTTTTAAAGATATTACAAGGCTTGTTATCGAGCTAAACCACTTTTAGTAAAAAGTTACTGATGATTAATAACGAATTAATGATGTGGTAGATTGTTATCCTACACAGGTAAAAGTAAAGATATTAATTATAATTAAAAGGTTGACATAATATTTACAAATATTGAAAGGAATTTGTTATAATTCGACGTTTTAGGATTTGAAGATAAATCATTTTCTTTAGTAGACGAGAAATTAAGTTTTATTTATGTCATATGGAGTTAGTAAAGATAAGTTTAATATTTTGAAGACAAGAATAAGTTAGTAATGTAAGGTGAGTATACCTAAGGGGTAATAATGAAGTTTCAATTAAAGGCAGGTGTAATTTACGCATTTAATTTGGTAGAGCAGAGAGTGTCTGAACTGTGTTAGAACTCAGGACTTGCTTTATGAAGTGATTATGGGAGAATATTTGCCAATTATGAGTGTCGGTGTTATTGACTGTCAACTGGAACACTGTCATTATTTTAGGAAGACAATATTTAGGAAAGCAAAGTGTGATGTAATTATTCCAAGGAATTAGTCGAAGCATGTAAGATTTTTTTTTAGCTGAAATTTAATGTGTTATTGGTCAGTAAGAGGTGACCTGTAACAGTAAGAAGATGTGGGATTATACCACGAATAGGGGAGGTTTTTTGTATGTGACGTGTGATGTCACGATGAATTGTTGAGAGTTCTGAGAGATTCTGGTGTAGTAGGAATAAGCTATACTCCAGGCGTTCAGAACAAGTGATGTCTGTAGGACTTAATTAAGAGTTTTGAGAGAAAACTATGGGGGGTTTTAGGTATTCAGCCAGAAGTCGAATCATGTATAGACTAAGTTTAAAGTATAAGAGCATTAATATTTTGTGGAACGAAATATTTATTCCGAGGAGTTTGACATGTGTTTTTGTGAAATAGTTTAGTGATATACGTAATTCAGGTATTGAGTAGTATTTTGTCCAAGTCTTAATCATTTTGTTATGGTAAGTAAGGAATGACGATACAGTAAAGTTATATCTTGACGATAAGTTAAATTTTATAAAGTGAACGAGAAGTCAGATTTTATGTTTATTTGTGATTTTGAAAATTCAAGTTATTGTTTTCGAGAAGTAGTAAAGAGGAATCATGGTTTTATGAGAAGTTAAGAAGTCGTGGAGACTCAGGAAGTATTAATTTGAAAGGAGCCGGCCGTGGCCTAAGTAAGAATTAAGCCACGAAGGCAGGTGAGTAGTAACTTGGATATTTATGTGAAATGTTTAATAACTGCTTTAAGGTATTTCGATGTCATTATGTATTTGGGGAAATATTTACATGTATGACATATGCACTGAAATTGGAATTGCCTTAGGTATCTTGCTAAGTTATTTTTTTTCTTCAATTATTGAAATTTTACTGCATTTGAGTAATAACTTTATAGAGACGAAAGGAATATTGTGTTGTTTGCATATCGTGTGCTGTGATAGTTTTAATATGTTAATCAGATGGAAATACAACAATGTAATTCTACACCAGACTGATGAAAACTACGTTCACTAGATATGAAGACAAAATTGTATGTCAAGCATATGATCACCAAGACAAGTGCAGCGTTGACATATATGTCAAAATTAAAAGTGAAGGGCATTTATGTATATTTCTTTACAGCATAAATATAAAGAAGAATGAACATTATGAACATTTGGAAGAATGAGATAAATGAAAGTTAAAATGTGAATATTTGTGAAGAATATCTTTCTTGTATATTTTTGTGTATTGATGAAGAGTATATTGTATGTTGTCTTTTTGGGGGTTATAATATTTAAATTTATAGTTGTTTTTTTATGTTGGAGGTGGTAAGAGAAATAATGTGAAATGTCATTTAAATTATTTATCTTAGGGGCGATTGTAACGATTCGATCCCATACCTATTATATTTAAAGGGTTATTCATTTATCATGTTATTATTATTATTAATTAGTACATCCATGAGATGATTTTTATATCAGATAATTGTAAGCGGTTTTTATTATTATAGTCAGAAATATTTTTATTAACAATTATTTGTAAAGAGACGAAGTAATATATATATTGCAACAAGATTGCCAATAAGGATCAACCCAATGCGTCACAAACTGAACGACGTAGTAATAATTTCACCACGGCAAACTGCGTCATTTTCGAGATGCTAAGAAACCCAATATGAGTAACCATCACGTGCGCACAATCTAGTTCCTTCGAGAAGCAATGGAACATTATATTTCACGTATGGTGCAATCAATACGTCACTACTGGAGCCAAGGTACGCGTCAATGAATGGACAAGCCCCAGGTAGAAGGGGTGATTTGACTATGAAGTGGGGGCTGCTTACTACCACGTGACAAGGAAGATATAACCGCACACTCGCATCTACAGAGTCATTAGTGAACGACCACTCATTAGTGGCAGAGCAGCGACAGAGGTCCACCGACTGCTTTGTGAAATATCATTCATAGCTTTACCATGCATCATGTCTCGACATAATCACCACAATGTTGACAATATACATATAAGCTGACCATGGCTTATAGTTGAATACTACAATTAATCTAGAGATGGCAACACAATGGAACGTAGTATGCTGTATCAAATAACATACTACAACATTTTTTAGAAATATGAAACGCAACATCGAGATCATCTTCCACATTTTTTTATGATGATACTTCAAAAGGGTGAGCAAACAATTAAATATCCGACGTCTCTGTAATATGTAACTTCAAGATAGATTCAATTCATTAATGTTTATTTCCTTTTAAAATTAATTGCCGCATTGAGTAATTTTAAATTCAATTGTGTGACTATCACTATTCTGTTTTATTAATATTTTGTTCTTGAGTCAATAAATTCATTTTCTTTAACGTAATGCCTATTTCTTTCATTGTAGTTAGTACTATAAGGCAATCATGCTCCTTGATTAAATACTGGATTGGTTAGATGACTTTGTCTCACCACGACCAGGGATAATTAGGTCTCACTCTACTGCTGATAGCCGAGGATTAATTAATAAATTTCGATTCACTGTCTTAAATAGGAATCTGGCGCTCAACAACACTTATTATATTACACTATCACAGGTAAGGTCACACCACAGTGTATATTATTTATTCTTATTATGTTTGTTAAATAGAACCTTTACAATTGTCATCACCACAGTTAAGGACTTTTAAAAATGTTACAACAGTACTATATTTTGTAGGGGCAGTATCGTCGATAATTCGCCAACAAACTGTTACGGGGAAAGTAGTACCCGGAACGGCGAATTTAGTAGTCAGATATCAAGTGTATAATAATCTAACTTTCTGAATCAGCACGAGAGATGACATCGATTACCATAGAAGAAGTTTGGAATTCTCAACACTCCGTCCAGGTGGCTGAGATGAGATAAGAAGTATTCAATTGGGAGATGGCAGCTGATGTTCTTTGACGGGTGACTGAACGAGAGATGAGTACAATATAATATTCTTTATTATTTGATAAATTAACTTATGGTTTATGGGACATATTTTTGTAAATACTTTGCTTGTTTGATTAACGTAGTATTTTAGTTTTGGTCTGACACACCTTTTGCATGGAAACAGCTCGCATATGTTATTAGTGGAAGGTTCTTGTTTTTGTTTGTTGTTTTAACTAACGTAGCTATGTGAACGGCCGTGTTTGCATATGTTACGCAATGCGGTTAAAAAAACGTCTCTCGGAGATGTGTTGTGTTTCAGAAGTAGGACTGAGTTAATATAATGATACAGTAGATTGGAGGGTAGTTAAATTGTTTAAGGTTTATTATTGATCAGATTCAGTGAGATTATTGCCTTTGGAGCAATTTAATTTGTGACGAAGAGCAATCAGCTCTATCGTAGGTTTTAAATTTTGTTTTAATAGTTTGTGAGCATCTATTCAGCAGACCTGTGTGAAAATCGTCATGTCATTCCCAGAGGTGTGATTGTGTGTATTTTGTGGTCATTACAAGCGGGATTTTCAGCTTAGACTGATTTCTGTCAGCTTGGTGCCAGATCCATATTGTAACCTTGCGAGGGCAATTGTGGATATTTTGATTATTGTCTGACCATATGTTGAGGTGGTTGAGATTTTGTTGCTGTTGGTTCCTTGAGATAACGGCACAGCTGGTCAGTTATTTATATACACTGGAGTTGGGACATGACTAGTATTGAAGAAGGGGGAGATGTTTCACAAGGCGGTCTGAACGTTGCAAGCGAGGTCATTAGTGAGGAGCGCTTATTGACTCCGTAATTACTTGAAATACAGAATAAGAACTGATCAATGGTAAAAATTGTTTAAATAAATGGGAGTTGCCTACGAATCACGATAATCTCCGAAGCGTTACCTTAACATGCAGTTTTGTTCATATAAAGTAATCTTAGCCGGCCAGGCTTTTGTTATTGTTGGTTTTAGTCCATGTTTATTTTCCATATCAGTGACCCGTGAAGTCACGTGCAATGCTGTCTTTCCTTGTGTGTTAATTGAGCAATTGGCCAGGTTGGCAGCTCAGTTTGTTAAGTGCGTCATCGCACTAATGAGGGTCTCAGGGAGATTCCAGTAAATAGTAGATTTGTAGTATGGGTGTCAGCATTAGATTTTAAGGGTTTTTATTAACGTCATGCCCATATCCATAAACGTTGATTTACGCGATGATTGTTCGTGAGCACCGTGGCTGTTAACCCGTTGTAAACGGACAGTCATCCAAGTACTCATTTCTCGTAGTTAGTCATCACGCGTACATAAAATTCAAATGCAAGGTAGTGGAACATGGATCCACATTTTTATAAAGGGGGAGATCCGTCTGACTCCTCAACATTGATAGATGTTCCTGTCATGGGAAAATTCAGGGAGGATATTGTTTATTATTGTTGTTTATTTTCTTTTTATGCACAATTAGTCATTAAATCATGTTATTATTTTACGTCTTGTCTCCTTACTTTCTTAATTATAGTTTTAATCCTATGACCCTTGCCTCAGTAGAGCATGTTGTTTGGCGGACGTAAACATCACACTATGAACTGAGCGCGACCCCTTGATCAAGATTCTTGCACATAAACACTGCTATTCTGAAGGGTTCAATACGTCTGAACTGTTGACTTTTCTTGAACATCTCACAATTCCATTATTTAAATGCCTCATGATGGTTCCGTATTGATATGCTAGAATAGTTCTTAATAAGAATTATACACCCGCCTGAATCAATACTATAAAGAAAATTAATTATTTAACTTGTTTTAGTACATGTTTCGAGGATTAATTACATTTTATCCCCTTCATCAGCTAAAAAACATACACCATATGCTTTTAACTAACTTCTCTTTACCATGAGATCACTTTCCACCACGTCTTGTTACTTGAAGCCGCTTTGATTTGAAAGGGCTTAAAAATGGATCTCTATGCATACAGGCTCTTCATTAATTATAGACCTACATGGATTGGTGAAGTATTGGTATTCCGAATCTACCATTTCAAGCTTCAATACGGAACTACTATTTGTCATAAGAACCTGCAAGCTGATCACCGTCACCATCTATTTCATTTCATTCTGATCTTATAACCTAAATTATATGGTACCGACAGTAGTGGCTACGCTGGCTAAAGTGCAGCGATAGGCCATGGGGCCAAGCTCGCTGCTGACTCGATAGACGCGTGGGTTCGAACCCCACCGTTGGCCGTCCTTGAAATGGTTTTCCGTGGTTTCCCATTTTCAACACCAGGAAAATGCTGGGACGGTACCTTCTGACAGGCCACGGCCGATTTCTTCCACATCCTTGCTCAGTTTCATTCACCTTCATCCATTCCATCTCTCATCCCGACACGCAGGTCGCCCACGGGCGTCGCCTAGAAAGACCTGCTCTCGGCCTCTCAGGAGGTCACACGAAAAAAAAATGGTGCACCATATTAGGTTTAATAACGTATCTTATTACTGTGCTACGTTTTATTTTGTTCTTTCAATATGTTTTTTAGCTGATGAAGGGGATAAAATGTAATTAATCCTCGAAACATGTACTAAAAACGAGTTAAAGAATTAATTTTCTTTATAGTATTGATTCAGACGGGTGTATAATTCTTATTGAGAACTATTCTACCTCACAATTCAGCTGCGCTCTCGACTTTAATGTAAAACATTTGGCGATCTTAGCGCGTCTGTCTGATCGTCGCGTCGCACAGTGTGTCGAATCCCAATTCTAGGTGGAAAACATTAATAACTTCGTTAATAGTGCTGGGATCCTATTAAAAGTTGGCAATATACCGTTTTGGAGGTCGCTGAATTCATTTCTGGCATCGTCTGAAGTGTACGATCTTCGGGGGGTAAATATATAGGGGTGAGGGGTGAGGTGAGGTGAGGTGTAAAAAATGACCGAAAGCAACACAAGAATCATCCATTTTTTGTAGTAAAAATCACGATTTGGATGTGTATATGATAGTTTATGACTTACTATTTAAAACTGGATAAAATATGAAGAACAATGAGACTTTCAGTCAAGTATTCTTGTTACACCTTATTTGGGGGAATATACGAAGTCACTGTATGTAAAATCATCCAGATTAAAAACGTATATTAAATTGTTATTAAACATAGAACAACGAAATATGCACAAAAAATAACATTATTTTCTGAAAATAAAAAAAATAATCGTAATAACAATGTCTTTATAACAAAATGTCATTTTATAGTCCTGTTAATGACGTAGTTTTAGTAAACACACTTCACACACGAAAACAATATTATTTCTCTTGTAACGCATGGAAATAAAGACAACATATATTGAATATTAAGCCTATTTCTCCTATTGCAAAGAAGGAAGATTGTAGTTTTACGTGACTGTGAATCTGGTGATTATGAGCCACGGGACCTCCTTTTTACGTGGAATCCGAACCACAGGACATGGCATTTCACTTCGAAAATCTCACATGCATTGGCGCAGTCAGCTGGCATTTGAGGGTGCGCAAATGTGAGGGAGCCGTGTCAGTAGATTTACTGGCACGTTAAAGATCCCCTTCGGGGCAAAATTCCGGCACCCCGGCGTCTCTAAAAGCCAGTGTAGTTAAAAGAGACGTAAAACCAATAACATTATTATTATCCTATTGCAAACAAAAAGAAACGTCCATTCGTCAAGTAATGTTCTCATTAATCTCACTCCCCTTAATAATAACAAAATGTCTAATGTTCATTCGTCACTTGATTCTTCTCTAGAGTCCAGAGCATCGTAGTCATTGCTATACTGTCTTCATCATTTGATGTCAAAAGTTCCTTGGGGGTCATTAAGTAACTCAATAGCTTCCATAGGTAGATTAACTAAGTACGTGGCATTGTTCTTCCTACACTCTCCCATTTTTGTTAATACTGTATTATGGGATATCAACTTAATTTTGTTTCTTAGCTCCTGCACTTGACTGTCAGTAAGAATTGTAGGATCAAATTTATTCATAACATATTGAAATATGACGTCTGTACGCCCCTATTTACGACACGACCGCCACGCGTTGAAAAATTCTTCTCGCGGCAATGCCCACATAGTCACTGAAAATAAGAAAATAAACCATCATGCACATTCGTGCGCAACCAAACCACTACAGATCCTGAATCTACATTAAATTTCTAATCGAATGACGTTTAAAGTAAAGTGGCCTATGAGGCACTCATAAAGTAAATTTATTTAGTGCAGAAAGCTTGTATTAGGCATAAAAGTGCGAACACATAACTCTTTTCACTATTCCATGAGCCGCAGAAGATAACACCTCGTTGAACTCACTAGAATCACAACGTTCGGTTCACTCCGACACCCCCTATCAAATGACCTGATAACTGCCAGGAAGACGTTTCAGCACCTATACCCTCCCTCCTACGCACCAGAGAGCGGAAAGGAAGACCGAAGGTCACCATCTGGTTTGTTCACTATCGAATGAGCCAGTTTTCGCTTTCATTTGCGACGGTGATTTTTTTCCACCTAAATATGGGATTCGACACACTGTTCGTCGGCCCTGCAGTGTCCTATTTCCTGTTTACCCGAATGTTTGCAGCAGGTGCGGATGAGTCTCAGCAGACAATAGAACTGTGCATTCGAAATGGTTGTATTGCGAAGGTTTATATTTTAAACTAGCAACCCGCCCCGACTTCGCCCGGGAACAGTTATGAATGCATTATGTGCTAACTCGTAAACTGTCGCCTCAGTAATTGAATGGAGATTGCTGGAAGAAATGAAAACGTAAAAACACTTATAGAGGGCGATGTATAGAAGATAGAGATATGCTCTCACGGACGTTTTTGTAGAACTCGCTCATGCTGAAAATTCTTACACTCATAGTTTATAGATATGTTTAACAGTTTACCAGCGTAAGCTTAAAAATCACACGGACGCCAGGTTTTTTTTTTTTTTTTTTTACTTTTTCACTGAAATCATTACTGCTTGGCTTCCTTTAATCATAAATAAATTATTTTCTACAGAAACCTTCCTCAAGATATCTTTTACAGAATGGTGAAACTGCATCAAAATCCATCCAGTGGTTCTCGAGATTACCCGTGACATCTAAGAATCGGGGACTTTGTTTTATACTACTGTAAGTAGAGATTCCAAAACCCATCTTGTATCGTAATCTTCGGCGCCCCACAGTTGAGAACCGCTGTAAATACGCTCATATTTTTCTAGCAGCGGCGATCCTCTGTGTTCAAGGTCAATTAAACAAAAACTGGAGTATAGTTGAAGAGTTTGGACAGCCCTCACTAATACCTGCAGCCGCAACTTGGCTCTGGAATGTGGGGGGTTCGTTTCCGAGTGTTGAGCTGCCTGCCCTGCCTTGCGCTGCACGCTCCTTCCTTGTACCATTTTATCATGTTATTATTTCATACTAGCTATTCCCGACACAGTGGCGGATCCAGAGGTTCACCTTGGAGGGGGCACTCTCGGATTTCAGAGTAGCTAGAGAAAATATGTAATAAAATTACTAAATTTGTATTTAATCTGCACTCACTACACACAACATTCAACCGCCAGATTCATTATATTAAAATGGTTTATTGTTTTCAGTTTCAATAACACAAGTCATTGTCATTATGTAAAAAAAAAACTTTTTAATTCTACATTTCCACATTTCAATGCACATTACACAGTCAAATATGTATTAAAACATTTGCAATCATAGTGACTATCTGAAGACAATATACAAGTCTACTACACAAATGTTACAAAATATGTACATAGTAAGCCTACCAACATTGTCAGTCACTGACTCACAACTAGTCACATAAATAACAAGTAGTTCCGTGAAGAACTATACAGCCTATTTTCATATATCCTACTTATGTTAATTGCCACTATCAACATACACAATTTCAGTTTGATTGTTGTAATAGATTCGTAGATATTGAGAACCGACTAAATATTTCTGATGGTCGCCATATTGGACTTTAAATATGTAGGTCCTAGAGTTATGTACTATTACATGAAGATTATTGTGTACGTGTAGCATTCAAACTTCAATCGCATGATTAGGACACAAGAAGTAACAACGAGATTTTAAAATTTCGCACAGCTGCCATCTTGTGGTTATGGAAAAAATTGAAATAAATTAGATGCCAGTGGATTAATATTCGTATAAGGATTTACTGTACCAAATTTCACTGCACTCGGATGGTTAATTTGCGAGAAACGTCCATGTGAATATTTATAATTCGCGTCGCCGCCATGTTGGATTTGTGATCAACAGTTTATTGAAAGTCCTATAGGTGAATTTATGTTCATAGCCCCTATGAACATAAAAATATTCAGTTTGATTGCTATAATAGATTCGAAGATATTCAGAGCCGTCTAAATATGTCAGATGGTCGCCATGTTGGATTGTTAAATGTATAGGCCATAGAGTCATGTACCATTAAAGGAAAATTATTGCGTAGGTTCATTATTCAAACTTTCACTTCGATCGCATATATTACGACACAAGAAATAAAAACTTAATTTTAAAATTCGCACAGACACCATCTTGAGGTT
Source organism: Meconema thalassinum (assembly GCA_946902985.2). NCBI lineage: Eukaryota > Metazoa > Arthropoda > Insecta > Orthoptera > Tettigoniidae > Meconema > Meconema thalassinum. The sequence continues at coordinate 155,076,755 of OX336397.1, forward strand.
ATGTAAACAATTGAAATAAATTAGATACCAGTGTAATACAATGGGTATAAACATTTCCTGTACCAAGTTTCATTGCGTTTGGAACATTAAATGGCGAGAAAGTGTAACATTTTTAATGAGTTTACTAAACGTGGTGATGACTATTGTGGTTCAATAAAACAAACATGATATGAATAAATAATATACACTGTGGTGTGACCTTACCTGTGATAGTGTAATATAATAAGTTGTTGAGCGCCAGATTCCTATTTAAGATAGTGAATCGAAATTTATTGATTTAACCTCGGCTATCAGCAGTAGAGTCGAGAACCACTTACCCGGGCCGTAGTGAGACAAAGTCATCTAACCAATCCGTATTTAATCAAGGAGTATGATTGCCTTAAAGTACCAACTACAATGAAAGAAATAGGCATTACGTTAAAGGAAATGAATTTATTTACTCAAGAACAAAATACTAATAAAACAGAATAGTGATAGTCACACAATTGAATTTAAAATTACTCAATGCGGCAATTAATTATTTAAAAGAAAATGAATATTAAAATGAATTGAAAGTTAAATGAAGTTAAATTATAATAGAGACGATAGTTATTGAATTGTTGGCTCACCCAGTCGAAGACTCGTCATATTTAAGAAATGATCGATGATCTCGTTGTTACGTCGCTTATGTTTAAAAAAAATGATGTGATATCTCATTTACTATGAAATATCCTCATTAAGTACGTTGCCATCTGTAGAAAGACTCTTGATCAGGGATATAACCCATTATGTATTGATATAGATGTCGGCAAGACATCGTTCAGTGTCGACTCTCGGTGCTCAGTCCATTAGGACCCAGAAAGCAAGGTTACAACTTCCTTCCTTCATTAAGAGCTGTAGATCAATGCCATTCTTGTCCGATGTTGCAGGTACAAATACTAATGACTTCCTTGTCACGTGGTGTCACAGCTTCCCTCTCTATTAGCCTTCTCCATTCTTGACTCATAACTTGCAATATATATTGACGCGTATATACCGTAGAAAATGGCGTGTTGGTTACACCATAGTGTGTTTCTTAACATCTCAGGAAAATGACGCAGTTTGCCGTGGTGAAATTCTTACTACGTCGTTCAGTTTGTGACGCACAGGGTTAGTCCATATCGCCAGTCTTGTTGCAATATATAATACTTCGTCTCTTTACAAGTAATTGTTAATAAAAATCTAATTGAATATAATAATCAAAACCGCTTACAATTATCTGATATAAAAATCATCTCATGGATGTACTAGTTAATAATAATAATAATAACATGATAATAAATGAATAACCCTTTAAATATAACAGCTATGGGATCGAATCGTTACAATCGCCCCTGATATAAATAATTTAAAATAAAATGTAACATTATTTATATCACTACACATCCTACATAAATGAATACAAATTTAAATATTAATACCCCCATAACGACAACATACAAATAATACCCTTCAACAATACATAAAAATATACAAGAACATACTCTTTTCACTTTACATATTTGTACTATCATTTCTCATTCTTCCAAATGTTCATAATGTTCATTCTTCTTTATGTATTAAACGAGCTGTAAAAAATATACATATAAAATGCCCTTCACTTTTATTTTTGACATATATGTCAACGCTGCACTCGTTTATATTTCGGTGATCGTATGCATGACATACAATTTTGGCTTCATCTCTTTTGAACGTAGTTTTTGTATATCAGTCTGGCGTAGAAGTACATTGTTGTAATACCAGCTGATTAACCCATAATAACTATTACAGCACACGATAATAGGATGCAAACAATACAATATTCCTTTCGTCTTTATAAAGGGATTACTCAAATGCAGTAAAATTTCAATAATTGAAGAAAAAAATAACTTAGCAAGATACCTAAGACAATTCCTATTTCAGTGCATATGTCATACATGTAAATATTTCCCCAAATACATAATGACATCGAAATACCTCAAAGCAGTTATTAAACAGTTCATTTAAATATCCAAGTTACTACTCACCTGCCTTCGTGGCTTAATTCTTTCTTAGGCCACGGCCGCCTCCTTCCAAATTAATACTTCCTAAGTCTCCACGACTTCTTAACTTCTCATAAAACCATAATTCCTCTTTACTACTTCTCGAAAACAATAACTTGAATTTTCAAAATCACCAATAAACATAAAATCTGACTTCTCGTTCACTTTATAAAATTTAACTTAGCGTCAAGATATAACTTTACCGTAACGTCATTCCTTACTTACCATAACAAAATGATTAAGACTTGGACAAAATACTACTCAATACCTGAATTACGTATATCACTAAACTATTTCACAAAAACACATGACAAACTCCTCGGAATAAATATTTCGTTCCACAAAATATTAATGCTCTTATACTTTGAACTTAGTCTATTCATGATTTGACTTTTTGCTGAATGCCTAAAAAAAACCCCCCTTAGTTTTCTCTCAAAACTCTTAATTAAGTACCGTGTCCTCCAAACACCACTTCCTACTTGTTCTGACCGCCTGGACTATAGCTCACTCTTGCTATACCAGAATCTCTCAAAACTCATCGTGACATCACACGTCACATACAAAAACTTCCCCTATTCGTGGTATAATCCCACTTCTTCTTACTGTTACAGGTCACCTCTTACTGACCAATAACACATTAAATTTCAGCTAAAAAAATCTTACATGCTTCGACTAACTCCTTGGAATAATAACATCACACTTCGCTTTCCTAATTATTGTCTTCCTAAAATAATGACAGTGTTCCTGTTGATAGTCAATAACACCGACACTCTTAATTAGCAAATATTCTCCCATAATCACTTCATAAAGCAAGTCCTGAGTTATAACACAGTTCAGACACTCTCTGCTCTACCAAATTAACTGCGTAAATTACACCTGCCTTTAATTGAAACTTCATTATTATCCTTTAGGTATCTTCACCTTACATTACTAACTTATTCTTGTCTTCAACATATTAAACTTTTATTTACTAACTCCGTATGACATAAATAAAACTTTAATTTCCTGTCTACTAAAAAAAATGATTTATCTTTAAATCCTAAAACGTCGAATTATAATAAATTCCTTTCAATATTAGTAAATATTATGTCAACCTTTTAATTATAATTATTATCTTTACTTTAACCTGTGTGTAGGACAACAATCTACCACATCATTAATTCGTTATTATTCATCAGTAACTTTTTACTAAAAGTGGTTTAGCTCGATAACAAGCTTTGTAATATCTTTAAAACGTGCGTAACTGTAACAAAAACTTGGACAATCTTACCTTTGTAATCTCTTATTACCTTGTGTGCATACATCCATATATACTTAAAAAAAACTCCCTTATTAACTTCACGTAGTCCCGTAGATACCATAAAAAATCTCATAACTCAACGGAATATACCTCGCTGACCTACTTCATCTTACCAAAAACTTCCTAAAACTTCATTTGGCATCTTACCAAAACTTCCTCCATTATAACTCCATTTGGCATCTTACCAAAAACTTCCTCAAAAAACAACTTCATTTGGTATCTTACCAAAACTTTAAAACCACATTGCTCAACGGCATTACCTTCGTTGGCCTACTTCTTCAAACTCACGTCCATTTACGTGAAAATACACACATACACACACACATATCTGTCAACAAGTACCAGATGTCCTAATTAGTTACTACTTCCTCATTTCAACCCGATGTTGGTTAATTCATACAACGCATTACCATTAACAATTCTAAACCACTTATAAATTTCTCAACATATATCCGCTGATAACCTCGCTGTCCTCAACTGAAACTTCTTTATTAAATCACTACTTAATTCTTCAACTCACTAGTTTTATTACCACTGTATCATCTGATCTTCACTCACTTTTGAATTAAATCTTTATTACCATTATTCTTAATTATGGTTGCCATAATAATTATTACTTTCTTTCGATTACTTACCTATGTAATAACCTTCCTACTTTTAAAATTTAATTCTTACTTCATCCAACTTACCTGCAGTTTAAGGACCTACATTCAACTTACCTGCATTGCTCAATAGCACGACAACCTCTGTCTTCAAAATTAAATAATTTTAGTCAATCTAAATCAATAAGCGTAGGCACTACGCGCCCCTTACCATCCTAACTTCACGACTGAATTAAAATTACACACAGCAGGTTTCTTATCTACCTCTTTTAAGTCATATTAAACTTCATTACTTAATATTTAAGTCATACGGAAGAGTAACTATCGGTAATATAAATTTACATCACTACTTTCTCTGGCATTTCACCGTTCTTACCATCTTCATCTTCAATTCTATCTCTTTCTAGGGTTCCATTTTCCTCTTTTCTTATAACATTACTTTCTACCTCTTTCGGACTACACTCATCAACAGTAACATTATACTTCGGCTTTCCTCCTATCATTTCCCCAAGTCTGGCTAATTCATTACGCCACTGCACATCATATGCTTTCTTTCTCTCTTTCATTCTGATTTCTTTTTCCACTAACAACTTAATTCTCTTCTCTTTCATTTTACTTCTAAAATATCTACCTACATGTCTTCCCTTCACTTCTCCACTACTAATATTTAATTTTCTCTTTAGCCGTTGCCCATTGCTTCTCCTCTTATCTATCTCTCTCCTCCTCTTAACCTGTTTACTAATTATGTTCTTCTGACTATGACTTAACGCACGCTTCTCTGCCACTAATAATTTCATATTAACTTCCTCTATCACAGGACTAAATTCTTCCCTAGTTTGCCTATCTAATTTATCTATGATTGTCTGCATCTTAATCTCTTGGGTGCTTAGTACTTTCTTTATCTTACCTACTTCTATCCCTATCTTTTCTCTCATCTTCTTCACTTCTTTTTCGCTACATTCTATAGTCTCTTCTACAGCTATCCTGCGTTCATCTAAAATCTCCTTCAACTCTACTATGCTTTCTCCTACTATCTCCTCTGACGCTAATCTATTTTCACCTAAAATCTCGTCTGACTCTAATCTGATTTCACCTAAAATCTCCGCTATTTGTCGTTCCTCACCTAAGATCTCCTCCGATTCCAATCTGCTTTCACCTACAATCTCCAATGACTCTAATCTACTTTCAATTACAGTCTCCACTAATTCCAATTTGCTTTCACCTAAAATCTCGTCTGACTCTAATCTGATTTCACCTAAAATCTCCGCTAATTCCAATTTGCTTTCACCTAAAATCTCGTCTGACTCTAATCTGATTTCACCTAAAATCTCCGCTATTTGCCGTTCCTCACCTAAGATCTCCTCCGATTCCAATCTGCTTTCACCTACAATCTCCAATGACTCTAATCTACTTTCAATTACAGTCTCCACTAATTCCAATTTGCTTTCACCTAAAATCTCGTCTGACTCTAATCTGATTTCACCTAAAATCTCCGCTAATTCCAATTTGCTTTCACCTAAAATCTCGTCTGACTCCATTCTACTTTCAATTATAGTCTCCTTACAGGCTGTCTTTACTGATTCTACTGCAGTTTCCCCTAAAGTCTCTACCACCTGCCTAGTTTCCACTTCTACCAATTTGCTAAAACTTTCACCTTGAGTTGCTATTTTCTCTTCAATCACAGTTACTATTCTTTCCTGAATCCTACTTTCTGCTGCTTCTAATTTCTTATCTACTGTCTTAATAATATATTTAGCCTTCATCTCTACCTCCTCCTTAATTTCACCTCTGATTTCCTGTTTCACCCCCTGAATACTCTCCTGTAGCATATCATACTTCATACTTAATTCTTCATTGACTTTAACCACACTGTCTAGTTTTACATTATTCTCTTCCAGCTTCTGATTTATTTTACTCATATCTTGATTTAGCCTACCCATCTCTTCTCTCATCTCCTTACTATTTTTATTCATATCTTTATCTAATTTCTCAAATTTACCATTGAATTCTAAATAATTTCTTTTATTCTCTTCACTATTTTTATTCATATCTTTATCTAATTTCTCAAATTTATCATTGAATTCCTTCCTACTTTCTAAATTATCTTTCTTATTCTCTTCCATATTTTGATTTAGCCTACCAATATTTTCTTTCATCTCCCTACTATTTTTATTCATCTCCTGACTATTTTTATTCATCTCCCTCAAGATATCAGCTAATGAAATTTCATGGACCTCTAAGGACTTCTGTTTCTCCTGACTACCACTAGTCCCAGGATGTACCTCTGTATTCGTCTCGAGATTTTCCTCTGAATTCATGTCAGGGTTAACCTCAGGATTATTTTCAGGATTACTCTCAGGATTATTCTCAAGATTTACCTCCGACATCTTGGTATTATTCTCTACGCTCTCAACATCGCTACCGCTATCAACCTCCTTATAATTAACTTTCTTGACTGCATCCCTACTTCTCAACTGCCTCTGTTCCTCCTCCGACATCTTGAAGTACACCGTATAACAATTGCCCTTCCAAAATTTCACTTCACTTCACTGTCCCCCAAAAGCACTGACAATTTGCACTGAAATTATACACTCCTCTGACTAAATACCGAATGGTTTTCGTGCCCTACTTTGTGGCGCCAAATGTAACATTTTTAATGAGTTTACTAAACGTGGTGATGACTATTGTGGTTCAATAAAACAAACATGATATGAATAAATAATATACACTGTGGTGTGACCTTACCTGTGATAGTGTAATATAATAAGTTGTTGAGCGCCAGATTCCTATTTAAGATAGTGAATCGAAATTTATTGATTTAACCTCGGCTAGCAGCAGTAGAGTCGAGAACCACTTACCCGGGCCGTAGTGAGACAAAGTCATCTAACCAATCCGTATTTAATCAAGGAGTATGATTGCCTTAAAGTACCAACTACAATGAAAGAAATAGGCATTACGTTAAAGGAAATGAATTTATTTACTCAAGAACAAAATACTAATAAAACAGAATAGTGATAGTCACACAATTGAATTTAAAATTACTCAATGCGGCAATTAATTATTTAAAAGAAAATGAATATTAAAATGAATTGAAAGTTAAATGAAGTTAAATTATAATAGAGACGATAGTTATTGAATTGTTGGCTCACCCAGTCGAAGACTCGTCATATTTAAGAAATGATCGATGATCTCGTTGTTACGTCGCTTATGTTTAAAAAAATGATGTGATATCTCATTTACTATGAAATATCCTCATTAAGTACGTTGCCATCTGTAGAAAGACTCTTGATCAGGGATATAACCCATTATGTATTGATATAGATGTCGGCAAGACATCGTTCAGTGTCGACTCTCGGTGCTCAGTCCATTAGGACCCAGAAAGCAAGGTTACAACTTCCTTCCTTCATTAAGAGCTGTAGATCAATGCCATTCTTGTCCGATGTTGCAGGTACAAATACTAATGACTTCCTTGTCACGTGGTGTCACAGCTTCCCTCTCTATTAGCCTTCTCCATTCTTGACTCATAACTTGCAATATATATTGACGCGTATATACCGTAGAAAATGGCGTGTTGGTTACACCATAGTGTGTTTCTTAACATCTCAGGAAAATGACGCAGTTTGCCGTGGTGAAATTCTTACTACGTCGTTCAGTTTGTGACGCACAGGGTTAGTCCATATCGCCAGTCTTGTTGCAATATATAATACTTCGTCTCTTTACAAGTAATTGTTAATAAAAATCTAATTGAATATAATAATCAAAACCGCTTACAATTATCTGATATAAAAATCATCTCATGGATGTACTAGTTAATAATAATAATAATAACATGATAATAAATGAATAACCCTTTAAATATAACAGCTATGGGATCGAATCGTTACAAAAGGTCTACTTAAATTTTCAAATTAGCTTGGCCGCCATGTTCGTTTTGTAGTAAACCGGTTTTTGAAAATCTTATAGATGAACTTCCAGTAGTTTATCTCCGTACAAAATTTCAGGGCGATACCGCTAATAGTTTCAGAGATATAGAATGGCGGTGAAATATTTCGCACAGGCGCCATTTTGTGGTTATGTAAACAATTCAACGAAGTTAGATGTCGGTGCATTAAAATGTGTATAAACATATACTGTACCAAGTTTTATTGCGTTTGGTTGATTAAATCGCGAGAAACATCTATTAAAACGTCGCAACATCGCTTGGCAACCATGTTGGTTTTGAAGTTACCAGTTTCTCAAGAGTCACATAGGTGAACTTCTAGTTGTTCCCTTTATCACCGTAAGAAATTCCAGGGTGGTACCGGTAATAGTTTAGGAGATATTGAATCCTGGTGAAATATTTCGCACAGCCGCCATGTTGGATTGGTGAGACGTAACAAAATTTGAAGGGCACGGTCGGGGTCACCCGGAATAGTGCTATGAACTTACCGACTTTCATTAAAATCGCTGCAGCCGTTTAGAATTTATTGGGGGGGGGGGGACACACACACCTCACACACACACACACACACACACACACACACACACACGGACAAAAGGTGATCTCATAAGCCTATTTTTTCAAAATTGAAAATAGGCTAAAAATACCGGCCACGGCCAGTCAAATAGACAAGTAGTATAGGAAGGTGCTCCATGGCATAAAGGATTATGAAATATATTTCTACTTCTACCTTTCCTAAACATAAGAATTTGTATGTCGATGTAGCGATTATATTAACAGTGTTGCCATTACATACTATATGATAACAAACATTGACCACATTCATGAATGCAGGCAATACAGCAAAGATTTTACTTGCAGTGCAGTTTGCAGAAACAATCATTTTTATCGGCAATATCAATGTGGCAGACAACTGTTTTTTCGGGGGGGGGGGGGGGGCATTGTCCCTTGTGCCCCCCCCCCCCCCGCCCCTCTGGATCCGCCACTGTCCCGACATGCGTTGCAATGCCATTCAAAGACAGAAAGAAATATAATAATAATAATCCCGGCCAAAAACCGCGGCGTAAACTGTATTGGAATAGACAGCGATAACAGATAACACGGCGGGCTGCCTGACAGTCTCCTCATGTCACGACAGCAATGGCTATGCTGGCTAAAACGCAGCGTTAGGTCATGGGGCTCTCTGCTGACTCGGTAGACGCGTGGGTTCGAGCCCCGCCGTCGGCCATCCTTGAAATGGTTTTTCCGAGGTTTCCCATTTTCAACACCAGGGAAATGCTGGGACGGTACCTTCTGATAGGCTACGGCCACTTCCTTCCACATCCTCGCCCAATTTCTTTCATCTTCATCCATTCCGTCTCTCATTCAGAGGCGCAGGTCGCACACGGGCGTCGACTAGAAATACCTGCACTCGACAACAACAACAACAACAACTCGCAATGAATCATTAAGCCTTTCTCACACCTTGCATTGTGGAGTGATAAAAATACAGATGGTGCAATTGGGTTACTGTGGGATTTAAGCGTTCCTGTTATGTCCCTCGCCCTTTTGTGGTACATAACTAATTTATAGGCAGAAACCTTCCCTGGAGTGCACACAACTCACCTAAATTTCATAGCAATTGGATGAATGGTATATGAACGAATAGGGGACAGACAGACAAACTATCCCGTAACAATGATTTTTATAGATAGATTAGGTGATGATGATGATGATGATAATTGTTGTTTCGAGGGGCCTAACATGTAGATTATCGGCCTCTAATGGTCTGGGTGATAGTGAAAGATGATATGAGAATGAAAACTATAACTAATACTAACTACAAACTTACATACTAGAAGAAGAAATGGTAAACAAATAAAGGATAAGGCAAATCAAGGACAGGAAGAAAAGAAATGCCCTCAACCCTCCAAGAATGAGGATTGAATGACTTGGAATGAAGGAGAGACATGAAAGGCAGATGGGAAAGGGAAAGAGGAGAGGGCCCGGCCTTAAGTCAGAGGAAAAAGGGGACAAAACGGACCCAGCTCAGGAATCCCTCGGGGGTCGCCAACTACAAAACTCACCAGCCTTGAGCCCTTGAGGGTGTAGCACTATCCAGGGTACACCAAACGTGGTGGGGCTACACACACCCTGCCTCCTTGAGGGCCTTGTGCAGAAGGCAGGAGATAACATGAAAAGAAAAAGAAGGCTGACCCCTCGAAGAATGACTGTATCAGAAAAGATGTGACAAGGGCCAATTAAGGCGGGAAAGTGAAACTCTCTCTAGTCTTCAGAAGAGAACAAGAGTTGACCACGAGAGGTCGACAGGAAAGATGCCAGAGAGGAGCTTGGCACACGTGGAACCAATGCCGAACTCAGCTGGGGCCTCGTGGTCGCCAACCCACGTCCCACTAAATGTGAGCCCCTGGGCAGATTTCATATTAGGGGTTAGGACATCTTGGTTATCAGCCCTGTATAGTTTGGTGGGTGTAGAACCTATATTTTTGTGATGATGATTGCAGTAGTGTGTGTAACTGTATCAGGGACGAGGTTGGGGTAGGCGCCCCGGGACTTGCCTGGGAGGGGGGAGTGAGAGTGAACGTCACTGAGTAAAACCTACAAATGCAGAAAACCACCCACACTGTGTTGAATGAATTGAAATGAAAACTTGTCAGCAAGCTGTTAATACAGTATGACCTGTCTAAGACAAAATACACTACAAAGAAGTACTGTTTTCCCCACTTTAAACAACTTAATTGTTTTGCCGGACGTTTGTTTTTCTCGTGTTCTTCAATATCTTTAATTTTCTCCTCCAGTGTAAGTGTCTTATGTTGAGAAGTCATTGTCATTGAATTACAGTACGTAACCTTCCCACAGTAAAGAGTACACCTTTAAAGATCACCCAAGTTCACTGTTTTCTTCTATTCGTACTTCTACCTTCATTTGTCAGAAGGAAACTATGTAGTACTGCTCGGGTCTAAGCTCTGTGAACTTGCGGGATGAAGGGCAGAGGCAAGAAAGGAGCAGGCGAGGATTGAGAAGCCTGTTGTCGACAACCCACCGTGTTATTGTACCTGACATTCTCGTCTATTCCAATACTGCTAACATAGGGTCTTTTCTGAAACCAGTGTGGTGTTACGAATAAGTGAGTGAGTCACCGACCAATGTATTTGGTTCTGTACTATGCACGACCGTGAAACGTCATCACTCGTCAACACCACTTCTCATAGTCCACGATGCTCATTCCCCTCAGGTTCACGCAGCTTAGACCCGACCAGTACAAGAAGGTTGGAGGAAGTAATGCTACAGATAGAGAAATGTAGCATGATTTCTACATCCTTGAGGAAAGATTAGAGTAAATATTTCCTAGAACTTTGGTGCAAGTACAGTCACGCTCAAAATTTAGTGCATAGGTTTGTATTATGGATAAGATAATCAGTCTTAATCAGGTCATTTGCGCCTACAGTTCCGGAATTTCTTTCCGTTTCCACGTTAGGCAGATTTCCGGCTTACAGTGTCATTTTACATAGGAAACACCTCCGTTCCAAATTTTGTATTCCGTTTGTCCAGGTTTCCGGTTTAGGCAGGTTTTACTGAACTACTTTGTGGTAAAGTGAACTTATCTGAAAGTATGTTGCTTCCAAGTTGCAAGATCTGAGATTGGTTTGTTAAATGGAAGTGAACTTGGACTGTTGGTGCAGCAGAAAACGGGAGAAATGTGGTGTTACTGGAGAAGGTTAGAGTATGTTAAACCGATCGCGTGCTAGTTATGTAGAGATGACAGGGAGCCAGGGAGCGCTGCATCAAACTAGTCTAAAGACTGAAGAAGACTGAAAAAACACACACTTGTTCATGATCCTGCTTCAAACGTTATGTGGAATTCCATAGGCCATATTCTCGTTCACAACAATGTAATAACCTCTCGCCTTGAAATGCCAACTGCCCGATTCGGGTTCAAATTCCGACTTAGTCAAGTCTTAACCCGCGAGGACTGGCGCAAGGGTATTTTTGACCCGAGGCTGAAATATTTTCGTTTTGATCAGCCCTTATTTCCTGTCGCTTACAGTACCTTCCTTCCTAGCCTTGAACTTCACCCTGCAAAAGAAACATGTCGATAGCTATTTGAACACTCAAGTTATTTCTATATTATTTACGGTCGGGTCAGATTTACCCATGGCGCCAGTCCTCGCGTGACAATTTTCGGCTTACGTTAGTCGGGACAATCTGCAAAAAATAAGGGGGAAAACAGACTATTGTGGTGCAGCACAATCACATAGCTCACGTTCTTGTTGATCCATGTTTTGGTCTAGGGACACCTTGGTCATAAGCTCCTTTGTTCAAAAAATTGAGATTACTGTTTCGCCGCCATTATCAGGGCCAATTACAGTATACTGTTACGAAAGTTATTGTCCTTTTTTTGCAAGTTAAATTTGAGAAATATAAATAAACCTCATTTTATATTGGGAATAGTTCATAGGAAGACACCAGGTGTAGAATTACTTCGTTAAAATCCGCACGGTGGCTTCGGTGGCGTAGTTGGTAGCATGCTGAGCTTCTATGCCCAAGGTCACGGGTTCAAACCCGGCCGAAGTCGTCGGATTTTTTAAGAGCGTTAAAATCCCTCAGTACGCCTTACTTCGTAGGGAAGTAAAGCCGGTGGTCCCATGTCATAGATTAATGGCATGATAAAGAACCTTCCACTAATTACACTTGTGAAAAAAATGAAATCCACAGCCTGCTTCCAGTCTCCTACCGGGTCAGGAATGGAATGAATGAAGCCCCCATCTAGCGGCGAGGATATGAACTGTGCCGACTGCCGAGGCCTGACGCACTCCTCTGGGGCAATGATTAAATGAATGACAGATGAAATGAAATGATAGTGGAGAGAGTTGCTGGAATGAAATGTTGTCAGGGAAAACCGGAGTGCCCGGAGAAAAAATCCCGTCTGCCTCCGTTTTGTCCAGCACAGATCTCACATGGAGTGACCGGGATTTGAACCACGGACCCAGCGGTGAGAGGCCGCCGTGCTGCCGCCTATGCCACGGAGGCTTAATTACACTTGTGTGAGGCTAAATTATAGGTTATATTTGACTAACGCTGTTAGGTTCCAACGTTCGTCGCCAGGAGCCGACTGCGGTGGCATCTAGTAACAAAGTTCAGAACTAGTTGGTCCTTGACGGTGGCATTTGGTAGCAAAAGTTGGAAGTACTTGAAAATCGAATGTCTTCAGTCCTTACTTCAATTAAAAACAGATAACACACACTAATACAGCCATCACAATTAACACTGGTTATCAGACAGATCATGACAGCGTTGTCGCAGCCCCTAAACTAAGGAACTAACTAACCAACCAACCAAAATCCGTACGACTACGACAAAAATGGGAGTTATGGGTCAATATGGCCCGGCGCCAGTCCTCGTGTGATATCTTTTCACGCCATTTCTCAAGGGTTAAGAGGGGCTGTACACCACTCTGTGGGTCTGGACCGTGTTGGAGCTTGTTCGAACTTAAAATAATCGGTGTGCTCTATTTAGATCACAAAGCAACATACACTGAGCTATTGCCATTTGCGTTTATCGTCGATCTTTTGTTCGCTTGCCAACGCATTTCGTCGTTCTTTTGTTGACATTAGCTCGCCAGTTCACACCTCCAACAAAAATAACGATTGTGTCAAGGTTTTGCAGGCGTTTGTTGGCACGAAGCAGAGTGCGGAAGTGGTATGTCTTCTTTATGGTTTTTGGTGGTCGGATATTGTCTTTGATCACGCTAAAAGTCTCTGTTTTAGTTCACGATCCTACAATGTCATTGGTTACGATGTGTATTTCAATGTGATCCGGTAATTATTCATGGTCTGAGCTAAAAGGTAAATGGTCTGAGCTAAAAGGTAAATAAGGATGTAGGCTAAGCTTTATGACAGGGAAAGAAGATCCTTGAGCAAGTTTATCTTTTGACGCATGCATTCCTCGTGCTATCTTGAGCTTCGTAATATGGACTGATTGCTGTAGCCTGTGACGTCACCAGGTCTCAATGGCAGGACATTTCCTTGTCAAGTCGTGTTTCTCGTCATGAACTTGGTAGCATGCTAAGTTTCTATGCCCAAGGTTGCGGGTTCAAACCCGACCGAAGTCGTCGGATTTTTTTTAAGAGCGTTAAAAATCCCTCAGTATGCATTCCATCGGAGGGGACGTAAAGCCGTCGGACCATGTCATAGATTTATGGCATGTAAAAGAACCTTCCACTAATTACATTTGTGTGAAACTAAATTAAAGGTTAGATTTGACGAACGCTCTTAGGTTACAACGTTAGTCGCCAAGAGCAGACTGCGGTGGCATCTAGTAACCATGTTCAGAACTAGTTGTTGGTGACGGTGGCGTTTGGTGGCAAAAGTAGGAACTACTTGAAAATCGAATGTCTGCAGTCCTTACTTGAATTAAAAACAGATAACACACACTAATACAGTCATCACAATTAACACCGGTTATCAGACAGATTACACACACACACACACACACAAAGTACACGTGGCTACATGACCAAGTTGTCGCAGCTCTTAAACTGAGCCAAGTAACCAACTCGGTCATGGACAAAGTTTCTTTACACTCAAGTCGCCATCGATTACTGCACCCAATCGATTTCTCAAACGTGTTTCCTTCAAACTTCAAATGTCCTCCTGTACTTACGATGGTTCGAACACTCAAAGCTACAGTTGAAATGCGGCTAGCGGCTTTGGTGGCGTAGTTAGTATGCTGAGCTTCTATGCCCAAGATCGCGGGTTCAAACCCGGCCAAAGTAGTCGTTTTATCAAAGCGATAAAAATCCCTCAGTATGCCTTCCATCGGAGGGGAAGTAAAGCCGGCGGGCCCATATCAGATTTATGGCAATAAAAAGAACCTTCCACTAACTACACTTGTGGAGGCTAAAATTTGTAGGTTACTTTGATAACGCTATATCAGTTCCAATGTTCACCCCCGGTGCTGACTGAGATGGCATTTAGTAGCCACGCCCTCAGCTAGGTGTCGTGGACGGTAGCATTTGGTAGCAAAAGTAGGAACTACTTGAAAAAATTAATCGTCCTGAGTCCTTCTACCTGAATTACAAATAACCCACACTAACACAGTCATGACAATTAACACCGGTTATCAGACAGATTCTTCACACACCCAAAGTACACGGGGCTACCTGACTATGTTGTCCGAGCTCTTAAACTGAGGAACCAACAAACCAGAAATGCGGCTAATAGAAAGTAAGCCAGGTTGATCAATGAATACCCTGTTTAGGCGTAAGCTTTAGTAAATTGTTTAATCTTCTTCAACAGTCCGGAACAATATAAATCTTACTCTCACGCAAGTTATTTCTGGTTATATTTCACACATTGGAATGATGTTTGTGTTGACCAACTAAAAGCCATAATATTAATTGTTAATATGGCAATCTTTGTTTTCCTAATCGCGAAAATTTACACGAGATTAATAAATACATTTGGATAACCAGTTTCGGTTTTGAGAGATCATCATCAGGTCCTATTAAATCTATGTCTACAAGTATGGGTGATAGTATGGTTCCTCAGTTTAGGGGCTGCGACAACGCGGTCATCTAGCCCCGTGTACTTTGGGTGTGTGTAGAATCTGTCTGATAACCGGTTTTAATTGTGATGGCTGTAATAGTATATTATACACCGGACGTTTGTTTTAGACGGGGGGCGTGGTGGCTCAGCGGTCTAGCTGTATGCCTCTCACCAAGGCGGTCCGGGTTCGATTCCCGGTCAATGCATGTGAGATTTTCGAAGTGAAATGCCATGTCCTGTGGTTCGGATTCCACGTAAAAAGGAGGTCCCGTGGCTCATAATCACAAGATTCACGGTCACGTAAAACTGCAATCTTCCTTTTTTGTTTTAGACGAGTGAAAAATCTTAATGGAAGCCTGGAGGCGAGTTACTACAGTGCCTGTGTTGTTGTCACCTGCCCCATGTGGTCCGATGATTGACAAAGCTATCTCACGCTACTGCTGAAGTACAGTCACTAGCAAATATAATGGCGTTCTCTTCGTAACTATGTAACGTGTACTTCCACGCCACACAATACTTTGATGAGGACTATACTATCTGCACGGTGGTGTCGTCACGTGCTCAAGTCTAGAATTCCATTATATCAGACCGGTGATGACAAATGTGAAGCGAGAGGGCTAGAGAGTGATTGTGTACAGGCTCACCCGCAAGCTTCAAGGTCAAGGATAATCGTCTAAAACAAACATCCGGCCTGTATCTGTTTTGAATTCAAGTAAGGACTGCATACATTGAATTTTCAAGTAGTTCCGATCTTTGCTACCAAACGCCACCGTCAACGACTAACTAGTTCTGCAATTTGTTACTAGATGCCAGCACAGTCGGCTCCTGGCGACGAACATTGGAACCTAAGAGAGTTTGTCAACTCTAACCTATAATTTAGCTTCACACAAGTGTAATTAGTGGGAGGTTATTTATCATGCCATATATCTATGACATGGGACCGCCCCCTCCGAAGGAAGGCATACTGAGGGATTTTTAACGCTCTTAAAAATCCGATAACTTTGGCCGTGTTTGAACCCGCGAACTTGGATATAGAAGCTCAGCATGCTATCAACTACGTCACCAAAGCCGCCTGGTGATAGTATGTACAATACAAAGGCTTATCTGCAGTAGTAATTAAACTAGCGCTACTCAAGTTGGAGTGGACTGTGAACTTGGCTGAACTGTTGCTAAGTGGAAAGGGGTGAGTGGTTAGCAGCCCAACTGGGAAAAGGGGGATTAGGATTCGGGCACACAGTGAAATTTAAATAGAGCGATGAGGAAGAGACCAAATATTGATAACCAAGGTTCGATACATTTATTTGATTTGTGAAGCAATAACAAACATTTTCATTTAGAAGAATAATTGAAAGAAGATAATAAAAAATGCAATGTTTCTCCAGGAAACTCAGAATAAATAGGAATTACAATAAAAATGCATAAAAAGGCCATATAAAAGGCGATTAAAAAAGTATTTTCAAGAAAAATATCTAAAAACAAGCAAGAAGCAAGAAAAAAGGCTTAGCCTTGAAGAATGTATAAACCAAGTGAAGGAAGTTCACGTTACCAATAATTCGATACTTTTATACTTAGTATTTGGCCCGCAGGAAGCGGGTTGTGATCCAAACAAAGGCTTCCTCTAAGATGCCTCGGCATGCCTTCCGAGAAAGATGGATGGTGGCTCCATTGGCGAATTGTACCCCGCAGGAACAGACCTCTTGGTAATGATCTGTCTGGCGGATTACAAGCAGTTATAGTTTCTCATCGCCGAGTTGTAGTGAGCTAGCGGGCTGACTTAGTTGCTGAGGTGAAGGTCGTTGACTCATGCCTCGCCTAGCATGACAGAGTCCGAGCGATGAAGCATGCCGCCTGGCAAGGTTCCAGCCACACAATGTTTACTAACAGGGCCTTCCCAAGAAGGGCCTTGTTGTGGAACGGCAGGCAGCCGTGGTCAGACTGGTTCAAGCAGGTAGATGTAGACAGGGCCGCAGGACGGCGAAGCGGAGAATTTATAGTGGAAATGACGACAGCGCGCCGAACAATCCAGAATGAAGGAGGGGCGTCAAACAGCCAATCAGCGCACAGCCCCAAGCACATTGCGAAGGTTGCCGCTGAGATGAGCACAGTACCTCATGAAAAAGTGTGACAGTATGGTGCGTCTAGAAAGACACTTCAGAAAAAGGTGAGTTGACAAGAATAATAAAGAACAACAATTCAAATGAAACGTAAGTTAAGTAAATAATCAGAACACCGCGTTCATACTGCAATTATAACGGAAAAAATAATGGGGCAGAAATTGAACGAGTGTTTCAAACCGTGCGGGAAACATAGCCTACAAAAAAAAAACATTCGCAAAAGCGAACACTAAGCAATGTGATAGATCTTGCGCCAATCATACTTAGTATTTGCCTGGAGGGAATGTGGTAAAAACCCCTGTCAGGATAGCGCCGGGATTCGCACCTCCACTCTCCGAACTTGCTGCGCCTCCCAGTCCGGGAAGAGGAAGTCAGGAACTCCTGACAATATTTTGAACTAACCACTAATAATGAAGAGGAATAAATACCATCACAAATAAAAGCACAGGTTCAACGAGGAATATTGATTCTAGTTGTTGATGTTGGCTTGTTTGATCTGAGCCGTTGCTGGGTTCTTGCTAACACACACATCACTATCATATCGGAATGGTATGTTCCATTGTACTTGTTACAACTTATGACCACCGTGAATGAATGGAGGAACGAAGGAAGAAAGGAAAGAAGGAAGAAAGGAAGAAGGGGGAGGCAAGGAAGACACATAGGAAGGAGGCAAGGAAGACACAAAGGAAGGAGGCAAGGAAGACACAAAGGAAGGAGGGAAGGAAGAAACATAGGAAGGAGGGAAGGAAGACACAATGGAAGGAGGCAAGGAAGGCACAATGGAAGGAGGGAAGGAAGACACAAAGGAAGGAGTCAAGGAAGACACACAGGAAGGAGGCAAGGAAGACACAAAAAATGAGGGAAGGAAGACACAAAGGAAGGAGGGAAGGAAGACACAAAGGAAGGAGGGAAGGAAGACAAAAAGGAAGGAGGCAAGAAAGACACAAAGGAAGGAGGCAAGGAAGATACAATGGAAGGAGGGAAGGAAGACACAATGGAAGGAGGGAAGGAAGACACAAAGGAAGGAGGGAAGGAAGACACAAAGGAAGGAGGATAGGAAGACACAAAGGAAGGAGGATAGGAAGACACAAAGGAAGGAGGGAAGGAAGACACAAAGTAAGGAGGGGAGGAAGACACAAAGGAAGGAGGGGAGGAAGACACAAAGGAAGGAGGGAAGGAAGACGCAAAGGAAGGAGGGAAGGAAGACACAAAGGAAGGAGGGAAGGAAGACACAAAGGAAGGAGGGGAGGAAGACACAAAGGAAGGAGGGGAGGAAGACACAAAGGAAGGAGGGAAGGAAGACACAAAGGAAGGAGGGAAGGAAGGATCTTTAGTATAACAGAGCTTGTCAGGACCGACGTTGAGATTCGAACCCGAGTGCCCTGCTGTGCGTAAAGCTCTGGCAAATGTCACTCAGATTTAGCGTGGTGGAAGTGCTCGGCGCTTCCGCCCAGGGAACAAGAGAATCCCGTCTGTAGTTACATACTCAAGTCATACTTCTAAATTATTCTGTATTCTTCAGCGACCATTCTTTGTTTGCTTACAGCTGCAGCTAACCCAATGGACGAGTGGGATCGAACCCGGTCCTGGAGTATTCCCAGCACCAACTTCTTTTGTTGACAAGAACGAGAAAACTGGCGGGAAATAAATAAAGTTGGGAAATGGTTGAGATAATATTTCAGGCATCCATTTTGTTACTTTGGGTAATTGAACATCTGGGTTGCTCCCTCGTGACATCACACCACATTCCTCCATGTTTAGGAAATCAACTGTTTCCGCTGCCGAGCTCCCAAATGAACTCGCAATTAAGGGGAACATTCCTTGGAACCACAAACCTGCGTCAAGAGACAGACACGACTCCCACTGAGGCTTGCTTACATACGGTAACGACGCGACCTTTAAAGGTTCACCCAGCGACAGCTTAAAAGACGCACGGACGGCAGGTCCCAGACGCAATTCAAAAAATCCGAGGTGAACAGCGAAACTACAAACACATAAATGTACGGTATATTGGCTTTCACGGCCGGTGAATTAAAACTCAGTTTTACTGAGTTTTACATAAATGTACTCTTCTCTGAAGTCTTAACTCGACACGACTCGACAGTTTGATGCTGCCCGAAGCTGGGGTGATAGGCTCGCTCGCTAGCTCATAAATTCGTTCCGAAGCTAGTAGCCTAATTTAAAATTTCCACTGAATGGAGATTGTTGGAGGAAATGAAAACGTAAAATCACTTATAGTGGGCGATGTATTAAAGATAGAGATATGCTGTAGCGGACCTTTTTTGTAGAACTTTTCATGCTGGACAATTCTTACACTCATAGCATATAGATATTTTTAACGGTTTACCCAGCGTAAGCTTAAAAGGCGCATGGACAGCAGGTTTTCCTTGGATTCGATTCACTGAAATCGTTACTGCTCGGCTTCCTTGGTCATAAATGAATGTTTTTCTAAGAAACCTTCCCTCAGAAATCCTTTACAGAATGGTGAAAACCGCATCAAAATCCATACAGTGGTTCTCGAGATTACCCGTTACATCCAAGAATCGGGGACTAGACTATGTAGAGACTAAACTTGGTTTACACATTGCCAATTCAATTTGTTTTTCCATATTACAATACTAGATTCCACTGTTGCGTTCAAATCGAGAAAATTATAGAAGTGGGGAAAGTAGATGAACTGTTTTATACAAAAGAATTGATGCGTTGAAACTGTTAACAGTCTACTTCCACCCTCTTCCAAGGGTTCTCTTGCGAAGGACCCACATCTCGTCCAGGGAATGTCTTTTAGCTCCCAACAACGAACAGTTCAATGCCAGGAATCTTTCCATAAATGTGGCAACGTTTACTTTTTGACTTCATCCTATATCCGAGAAGAGAAGGTCTGCCGTAGAAAGTAGCATGTTGGCAGCGCTGACTTGCGTCTAGCTACGAAGATGTCAGTGGGGCTTCGGGGCCCTTCGCCTGCGATCGGCAAACCTCGACTTAGCTCGGATTTTCTCTACATTGTCAGCTAAACACGTGCTACTGAGCTATGCTAGAGGATGCAATAAATCTGAAGTTCTGTTCTTTGAAGTATTTCAAGTTATTCGTGCTACAGAACTGCTTTGAAATTCTTCTATGATTAAATTGTTTGGTAAAATTGTTTAGTTAACGAACTACTGTGTTGATTGATGTAATGGAAAATTATTATTATTATTCGTATCTTTACAGAATATTATGAATAGTTTTAATGTACATATATAATATAGTGCGCTAAACCTACAATAAAGTATCTGAGTTTCGTTAAGCCTAAGCCTGATTGGAAGGAGTGAGATGATATAAAAACTTCATTAATATAAACAACTCATATGCAAAGCACACCAAGGACTCACTTTGGCGCAAAAATGTTATCCATGACTTGTCTTATGAACACTACTGTTAAATTTGTAATTCTTCTGTGATTTAAATGTTTAGGTAACTAACTACCGTGTGATGTAATGGAAAATTATTATTAGCCTATTCATGTCCTTTTAGAATGTTATGAATGTAGTTTTAATGTAGTGTGCTAAACCTACAATAAAATATCCAAGCTCAGTGCACAATTCCACAGCCTGCTGTGTATCTGCACGCTGAGCGCTGCGAGTACAGAGCTAACGCGAGGATTGCCGATAGCAGGCGGAGGGCTCCGAAGCCCCGCTGACATCTCATCTCGTTCAAGGAGGAATAAGGAGACGCCCTGTCAGAGCTATAGCATGCGGAGAGTTGAAGCACTGATCACGCGCACGGTACCGTAGATTTGTTTATTAGTGGGATTTAAGTACTGTATGATTATTAGTAAAAGATTCGGGTGCAGGAATAGTACGAAGTTGTAAGGTATATGACGATGGAAATCAAGGAATATATGTTGATCTTTGCTGGCTAGCGTGAAGTGTGCGGCAGTCATACTACTTTTCGTCGCACTCGAAAAACACGCGAATTGCCGTAAAACGTCAAATTTTACAACATAAACTAGAACAATACACCGATCTAAAATATAGTATTATATTGCGCGATGTTTTAAGAAATAGGCCAGTTCAGTTCCGGTAACAAAATAAACACGCTAAAATATGCAAATAATGGCATATCAATCCTCTAACACACGAGCAATAAATCTAGAGCTCAAGCCACGTTAAAAATAGATTGGGGTAATTAGATTACAGTAATACTGTACCGTTCATTAATAAATTGAAAAGCAGAAACTATTTCCAGTAAGAAACGAAGGAAAATATCCGTAATTAATTCCTAGCAATCGAAATACTTATATTGGTGGACATATATGTCACTATTTGAACGTTTAACGAATGACGCTAGAACAGTACCGTAAGGTGGCTACTCTAAGGATGAAAATTTAACACAATAAATGGCAAATAAGTGCATTTACTTGTGAAATGACATTACTTTTGGCAGGTGGGAATTCTGTTTGTGCAATAATATGCCTCACACGTCGACATTCCGACCCACACGCGAAATATCAACACTTTTTAGAACGTATGTCATGCCATCCCTTGCTATTCTTATGAACCTAACGCAATGTTTTGAGCATATGATGAGCATATGTCTTGTGGCTTTACTTCCTGGCCATGCCGACAGTAGTGGCTACGCTGGCTAAAGCGCAGCGTTAGGCCATGGGGCCAACCTTTCTGCTGACTCAGTAAACGCGTGGGTTCGAGCCCCACCGTCGGCCGTCCTCGAAATGGTTTTCCGTGGTTTCCCGATTTTCAACACAGGGCAAATGCTGGGACGGTACCTTCTGATAGCCCACGGCCGCTTTCTTCCACATCCTTGCCCAATTTCATTCATCTTCATCCATTCCATCTCTCATCCCGACGCGCAGGTCGCCCACGCCGTCGACTAGAAAGACCTGCACTCAGCCTCTCAAGAGGCCACACGAAAAAAAAACTTCCTGGCCGTTAGGGCCACTCATTACTCATTGATCTCGTTAGCTAGACGCAAGTGGCAGCGCTGTGATGATGTGGATCGCACGTAGCTACTGTGAAGTGTCGTTTGAGCGATGAGCCGTGTTTCAGTTCCTGACACTGAAGAGACAAATTACAGAAATGCCTGTCAGTTCCACCGACTGTTGGCGGTGACGATTGCTTCGCACTTCATCATCATCCTCATCACTGGCACGGCAGCCCTCTGTGGGCCTTGGCCTTCTGAAGAAGTTTTCCCCATTCTTTCCTGTTAAGTGCTGAGCTCCTCCAAGTCTTGATTCCAATCGTCTTTACATCCTCTCTCACTCCATCTTCCCACCTTAGCTTTGGTCTTCTGACTTTCCTGGTTCCTTCTGGCATCGCATTCAATATCCTCTTGATCATTCTGTCATTAGCACGCATCACATGTCCTGCCCACTCCAACCTTCTGATCTTTATACATTTTACAATATCTGGTTCATTATATAAATCATAAGAGTTCATGGTTATATCTTCTTCTCCATTCACCGTTTTCCTCCACTGGCCCAAAAATTTGCCTCAAAATCTTTCTTTCAAAAATACCAAGTTGTCTTTCATTAGATTTTGAGAGTGTCCAGGTCTCAGCACCATATGTTAACACAGGCTTTACTAAAACTTTATACATTTGGACTTTAGTTTTCCTGAACAACAGCTTGGACTTCAGATGCTTTCTGAGGCCAGGATAACACTTGTTAGCAGACAGTATACGCTTCTGGATTTCAGAGCTAACATTGTTCTTGGAATTAACTTCTGATCCAAAATAGGTAAAGCTACGCACAACATCAAACTTATAAGAATCAATTTCTATGCATGTGGAGTCACTAGGGTATTCTTTCTTGGTTACGGGCATATACTTAGTTTTCTCTTCATTTATCTGTAGATTCATCTTTCTTGCTGCTTTTTCAAAGCTAGTGAAAGCTTCTCTCATTGCTCTTGGTGTTCTTGCAATTATATCGATATCATCTGCGTATGCCAAAATTTGAACAGAAACAGTTTATCTCACTAGATGAATTTTGAAACAATCATCAAAGATATTTACCCAGGCTAACTACTGCATGTTTCTCTTGTTTACGCACTGCAACAAAAATGCTAATGGCAACAAAAATGCTAATGGAAGGTCTCCAAATACACACATCAAAAAAAGTTTTGCATCACCTCGGTTCCAAGAGTTCCGGAACCGTTAAATACAAAGGGAATAGAGATCAACACAAACAACATTTCAGCTCGTTTTATTGCTCATGAGACCCACACATTGCATGTTGTACCATCATACAGCTAGACTTTCAGCATTTGTGGTCCAGATTGCAGTACACACCACTACCTCTAATACCCAGTAGCACGTCCTCTTGCATTGATGCATGCCTGTATTCGCCGTGGCATACTATCCACAAGTTCATCAAGACACTGTTGGTCCAAATTGTCCCACTCCTCAACGACAATTCGGCGTAAATCTCTCAAGAGTGGTTGGTGGGTCAAGACGTCCATAAACAGCCCTTTTCAACATATCCCAGGCATGTTCGATAGGGTTCATGTCTGGCGAACATGCTGGCCACTGTAGTCGAGCGATGTCGTTATCTTGAAGGAACGCATTCACAAGATGTGCACGATGAGGTCGAGAATTGTCGTCCATGAAGACAAATGCCTCTCCAATATTCTGCCGATATGGTTGCACTATGGGTCGGAGGATGTCATTCAGGTATCGTAAAGCCGTTTCGGAGCCTTCCATGACCACCAGTGGCGTACGTCGGCCCCACATAATGCCACCCCAAAACATCAGGGAACCACCACCTTGCTGCACTCGCTGGACAGTGTGTCTAAGACGTTCAGCCTGACCAGGGTGCCTCCAAACACGTCTCCGACGATTGTCTGGTTGAAGGCATATGCGACACTCATCGGTGAAGAGAACGTGATGCCAATTCCGTGGGGTCCATTCAGCATGTTGTTGGGCCCATCTGTACCGCGCTGCATGGTGTCGGGGTTGCAAAGCTGGACCTCGCCATGGACGTCGGGAGTGAAGTTGCGCATCATGCAGCCTATTGCGCACAGTTTGAGTTGAAACACGACGTCCTGTGGCTGAACGAAACGCATTATTCAACATGGTGGCATTGCTGTCAGGGTTCCTCCGAGCGGCAATCCGTAAGTAGCGGTCATCCACTACAGTAGTAGCCCTTGGGCGGCCTGAGCGAGGCCTGTCATCGACAGTTCCTGTATCTCTGTACCTCCTCCATGTCCGAACAACATCGCTTTGGTTCACTCTGAGACGCCTGGAAACTTCCCTTGTTGAGAGCCCTTCTTGACACAAAGTAACAATGCGGACGCGATCGAACTGCGGTATTGAACTTCTAGGCATGGTAGAACTACAGACAACATGAGCAGCGTACCTTCGTCCTGGTGGAATGACTGGAACTGATCGGCTGTCGTACCCCCTCCGTCTAATAGGCCCTGCTCATGCATGGTTGTTTACATCTTTGAGCAGTTTTAGTGACATCTATGAACAGTCAAAGGGACTGTATCTTGGATACAATATACACAGTCAACGTCTATATGCCGGAGATCTGGGAACCGAGGTGATGCAAAACTTTTTTTGATGTGTGTAGTACCTTGAGGATACTTTAATCGATACATCAACATACGTACGTCTCATTAATTATCTAAGTCATCTCTTATAGTGTCTTTACACATAATTATCATTGTACCGATTCAATCGTCAGCACATTACATGTCGTGGTAAAATCTTAAAAGACTGACATCTATTCTAACGTCTAATTTACGAAACTTACGATCCTGCTCTCTTACGACAATTTAATCATCCTTGGAACCTAACTGTGGCTAAACTTATGCAAACGTCAGTTGGCCTTGCGTTTACATAATTTTAGCCAAAGTTAGGTTCCAAAGATGATTAAATTGTCGTAGGAGAGCAGGATCGTAAGTTTCGTAAATTAAACGTTAGATGTCAGCTTTTTAAGATTTTACCACGACATGTACCGTGCCCATGATTGAATCGGTACAATCATCATTATCATTATAATGATTGTTATTATCATTATTAGTATTATTCTGTGGGATCTATACAAGGTAGATTCAGGGCTCATAGACCAAGGACTTTCCCGTCGCAATCACTCGCAAGGTCGACCACGTGAAGTACTACACAAATATTTATTGCAGCAACTTTCAAAGGAAATTTCCTCTTCTATTTCTGTGAGCTTCGCGCGCGCGACAAGTGAATGATCCACGGAACTGAAGACTAACTGCCCAAACGCACCTGCAGGTGATTCCAGTCTCAACGCTCACGAACGCTCCAAACTATTAACTACACATCTCAACAAGCAATTCGAATAGGGAGAGTAGATTTATGTGTTTAACGAATGCTAATGAAGTCAAGAGATAGGTTGGTAGGGCACTTATTAAGGCACCCAAGAATAGCACCCGATGGGTGTCCGCATAGAAGCAGCTACAAACTCTGGCGACCCGAACATGTCCTCGGACATTCCCGGCACTAAAAGCCATAAGCTGAATAAAATAAATAAATTTGACTGCTTTGATGCAGCGCTCCATGCCTCCATGTCCTGAGCTAATCGTTTCATCTCTACATAGCTACCACACCCTACATTCGAGGCAATCTAACATAACCTTGGTCTACCCCGACAGTTCTTGTCATCGACCCATCCAACCATAACTAAGCTTGCTATTCCTGTGTGTCTTAGTATGTGTCCTACCAGCCTATCTCTTGTCTTCATTAGCAGTCGCCAGAAACATCTCTCCTTTCCCACTCGTCTCAATACCGCCTCGTTTGTAACCCTATCTACCCATCTGATCTTCATCATTCTCCTTTAACACCACATTTTAAACGCTTCAATTCTCCTCTTTTCTGCTGTTCCAACAGTCCAAGTTTCACTTCCATAGAGCGCCACGCTCCAGACTAAGGCTTTCAAAAATGACTTCCTAGTACCTAAATCTACATTCTATGTCAACCGATTCCTTTTCTGTAGAAATGCTTTCTTTGCCTGAGCCAACCTACTTTTTATATCCTCTTTGCTTCGTCAATCACTTGTTATTTTGCTCCCTAAGTAGCTTTAGCTATTCACTTGTCAGTTTGACGTCAATAGGGGTTTGTGATTTCTATCGGGGTTGCATTCCATTTTTATTTTATTTACATTTATTAATTTTCACCATGAATTCTTTCCTCAAGACGGAGTGCATACCATTTGAAAACTTATTCAAATCCTCTGGTGTTGTAACGATTCGATCCCATAGCTGTTATATTTAAAGGGTTATTCATTTATTATCATGTTATTATTATTATTATTAACTAGTACATCCATGAGATGATTTTTATATCAGATAATTGTAAGCGGTTTTGATTATTATATTCAATTAGATTTTTATTAACAATTACTTGTAAAGAGACGAAGTATTATATATTGCAACAAGACTGGCGATATGGACTAACCCTGTGCGTCACAAACTGAACGACGTAGTAAGAATTTCACCACGGCAAACTGCGTCATTTTCCTGAGATGCTTAGAAACCCACTATGGTGTAACCAACACGCCATTTTCTACGGTATATACGCGTCAATATATATTGCAAGTTATGAGTCAAGAATGGAGAAGGCTAATAGAGAGGGAAGCTGTGACACCACGTGACAAGGAAGTCATTAGTATTTGTACCTGCAACATCGGACAAGAATGGCATTGATCTACAGCTCTTAATGAAGTAAGGAAGTTGTAACCTTGCTTTCTGGGTCCTAATGGACTGAGCACCGAGAGTCGACACTGAACGATGTCTTGCCGACATCTATATCAATACATAATGGGTTATATCCCTGATCAAGAGTCTTTCTACAGATGGCAACGTACTTAATGAGGATATTTCATAGTAAATGAGATATCACATCATTTTTTTAAACATAAGCGACGTAACATCGAGATCATCGATCATTTCTTAAATATGACGAATCTTCGACTGGGTGAGCCAACAATTCAATAAAACTATCGTCTCTATTATAATTTAACTTCATTTAACTTTCAATTCATTTTAATATTCATTCTCTTTTAAATAATTAATTGCCGCATTGAGTAATTTTAAATTCAATTGTGTGACTATCACTATTCTGTTTTATTAATATTTTGTTTTTGCATTTAATAAATTCATTCTCTTCAACGTAATGCCTATTTCTTTCATTGTAGTTGGTACTTTAAGGCAATCATACTCCTTGATTAAATACGGATTGGTTAGATGACTTTGTCTCACTACGGCCCGGGTAAGTGATTCTCGACTCTACTGCTGATAGCCGAGGTTAAATCAATAAATTTCGATTCACTATCTTAAATAGGAATCTGGCGCTCAACAACTTATTATATTACACTATCACAGGTAAGGTCACACCACAGTGTATATTATTTATTCATATCATGTTTGTTTTATTGAACCACAATAGTCATCACCACGTTTAGTTAACTTATAAAAATGTTACATTTGGCGCCCAACGTGGGGCACGAAAACCATTCGGTATTTAGTCAGAGGAGTGTATAATTTCAGTGCAAATTGTCAGTGCTTTTGGGGGACAGTGAAGTGAAGTGAAATTTTGGAAGGGCAATTGTTATACGGTGTACTTCGAGATGTCGGAGGAGGAACAGAGGCAGTTGAGAAGTAGGGATGCAGTCAAGAAAGTTAATTATAAGGAGGTTGATAGCGGTAGCGATGTTGAGAGCGTAGAGAATAATACCAAGATGTCGGAGGTAAATCTTGAGAGTAATCCTGAAAATAATCCTGAGGTTAACCCTGACACGAATTCAGAGGAAAATCTCGAGACGAATACAGAGGTACATCCTGAGACTAGTGGTAGTCTAGAGAAAGAAAAGTCTATAGAGATTCCTGAAGATCCATTAACTGTGTTTATGAGGGAGATGAGAATTAATAGTAGGGAGATGAAAGAAGATATTGGTAGGCTAAATCAAAATATGGAAGAGAATAAGAAAGATAATTTAGAAAGTAGGAAGGAATTCAATGATAAATTTGAGAAATTAGATAAAGATATGAATAAAAATATGGAAGAGAGTAAGAAAGATAATTTAGAAAGTAGGAAGGAATTCAATGATAAATTTGAGAAATTAGATAAAGATATGAATAAAAATAGTGAAGAGAATAAAAGAAATTATTTGGAATTCAATGGTAAATTTGAGAAATTAGATAAAGATATGAATAAAAATAGTGAAGAGAATAAAAGAAATTATTTGGAATTCAATGGTAAATTTGAGAAATTAGATAAAGATATGAATAAAAATAGTAAGGAGATGAGAGAAGAGATGGGTAGGCTAAATCAAGATATGAGTAAAATAAATCAGAAGCTGGAAGAGAATAATGTAAAACTAGACAGTGTGGTTAAAGTCAATGAAGGGTTGGGTAAGAAGTATGAGGTACTACAGCAAAGTATTCAGGGGGTGAAACAGGAAATCAGAGGTGAAATTAAGGAGGAGGTAGAGATGAAGGCTAAAGATATTATTAAGACAGTAGATAAGAAATTAGAAGCAGCAGAAAGTAGGATTCAGGAAAGAATAGTAACTGTGATTGAAGAGAAAATAGCAACTCAAGGTGAAAGTTTTAGCAAATTGGTAGAAGTGGAAACTAGGCAGGTGGTAGAGACTTTAGGGGAAACTGCAGTAGAATCAGTAAAGACAGCCTGTAAGGAGACTATAATTGAAAGTAGAATGGAGTCAGACGAGATTTTAGGTGAAAGCAAATTGGAATTAGTGGAGACTGTAATTGAAAGTAGATTAGAGTCATTGGAGATTGTAGGTGAAAGCAGATTGGAATCGGAGGAGATCTTAGGTGAGGAACGGCAAATAGCGGAGATTTTAGGTGAAATCAGATTAGAGTCAGACGAGATTTTAGGTGAAAATAGATTAGCGTCAGAGGAGATAGTAGGAGAAAGCATAGTAGAGTTGAAGGAGATTTTAGATGAACGCAGGATAGCTGTAGAAGAGACTATAGAATGTAGCGAAAAAGAAGTGAAGAAGATGAGAGAAAAGATAGGGATAGAAGTAGGTAAGATAAAGAAAGTACTAAGCACCCAAGAGATTAAGATGCAGACAATCATAGATAAATTAGATAGGCAAACTAGGGAAGAATTTAGTCCTGTGATAGAGGAAGTTAATATGAAATTATTAGTGGCAGAGAAGCGTGCGTTAAGTCATAGTCAGAAGAACATAATTAGTAAACAGGTTAAGAGGAGGAGAGAGATAGATAAGAGCAGAAGCAGTAGTCCACGGCTAAAGAGAGCATTAAGTGATAGTAACGGAGAAATGAAAATGAAACCTAAAGGTAGATATTTTAGAAGTAAAATGAAAGAAAAGAGAATTAAGTTGCTAGAGGAGAAAGAAATCAGGATGAGAGAGAGAAAGAAAGCATATGATGTGCAGTGGCGTACTGAATTAGCCAGACTTGGGGATGTGAGAGGGGGAAAGCCGAAGTACTGTGTTACTATGGATGAATGTAGTACAGAGGAAGTAGAAACTAATGGAACACGGAAGGAATTATGTGGAATTCTAGTTAAAGATAGAATTGAAGATGAATGTGGTAAGAACGGTGAAATGCCAGTGAACGTATTTATGTAAATTTATATTACCGATAGTTACTGTTCCGTATGACTTAAATATTAAGTAATGAAGTTTAATAGGATTTAACAGAGGTAGATAAGGAACCTGCTGTGTGTAATTTTAATTCAGTCGTGAAGTTAGGATGGTAAGGGGCGCGTAGTGCCTACGCTTATTGATTTAGATTGACTAAAATCATTTAATTTGGAAGACAAAGGTTGTCGTGCTATTGAGCAATGCAGGTAAGTTGAATGTAGGTCCTTAAACTGCAGGTAAGTTGGATGAAGTGAGAATTAAATTTTAAAAATAGGAAGGTTATTACATAGGTAAGTAATCGAAAGAAAGTAATAATTATTATGGCAACCATAATTAAGAATATAATGGTAATAAAGATTTAATTCAAAAGTGAGTGAAGATAAGATGATACAGTGGTAATAAAACTAGTGAGTTGAAGAATTAAGTATTGATTTAATAAAGAAGTTTCAGTTGAGGACAGCGAGGTTATCAGCGGATATATGTTGAGAAATTTATAAGTGGTTTAGAATTGTTAATGGTAATGCGTTGTATGAATTAACCAACATCGGGTTGAAATGAGGAAGTAGTAACTAATTAGGACATCTGGTAACTTACTTGGTGACAGATATGTGTGTGTGTATGTGTGTATTTTCACGTAAATGGACGTGAGTTTGAAGTAGTAGGCCAACGAAGGTAATGCCGTTGAGCAATGTGGTTTTAAAGTTTTGGTAAGATGCCAAATGAAGTTTTTTAAGGAGGAAGTTTTGGTAAGATGCCAAATGAAGTTGTTTTTTGAGGAAGTTTTTGGTAAGATGCCAAATGAAGTAGGTTGGAGGAAGTTTTTGGTAAGATGAAGTAGGTCAGCGAGGTATATTCCGTTGAGCAATAATTATTTTTTTTATGGTATCTACGGGACTACGTGAAGTTAATAAGGGAGTTTTCTTTAAAGTATATATGGATGTATGCACACAAGGTAATAAGAGATTACAAAGGTAAGATTGTCCAAGTTTTTGTTACAGTTACGCACGTTTTAAAGATATTACAAGGCTTGTTATCGAGCTAAACCACTTTGTAGTAAAAAGTTACTAACGAATTAATTATGTGGTAGATTGTTGTCCTACACAGGTAAAAGTAAAGATAATAATTATAATTAAAAGGTTGACATAATATTTTCTAGAAGTGAAAGGAATTTGTTATAATTCGATGTTTTGAGGATTTTAAAGATAAATCATTTTTTTTTAGTAGACGAGAAATTAAAGTTTTATTTATGTCATACGGAGTTAGTAAAGATAAGTTAATATTTTGAAGGAAGAATAAGTTGGTAAGATAAGTGTATACCTAAGGGGTAATAATGAAGTTACAATTAAAGGCAGGTGTAAGTTACGCATTTAATTTGATAGAGAAGAAAGTATCTGAACTGTGTTAGAACTCAGAACTTGCTTTATGAAGTGATTATGGGAGAATATTTGCGAATTAGGAGTGTCGGTGTTATTAACTATCAACTGGAACACTGTCATTATTTTAGGAAGACAATAGTTAGGAAAGCTTAGTGTGATGTTATTATTCCAAGGAATTAGTCGAAGCATGTAAGATTTTTTAGCTGAAATTTAGTGTGTTATTGGTCAGTAAGAGGTGACCTGTAACAGTAAGAAGATGTGGGATTATACCACGAATAGGGGAGGTTTTTGTATGTGACGTGTGATGTCACGATGAGTTTTGAGAGATTCTGGTATAGCAAGAGTGAGCTATAGTCCAGGCGGTCAGAACAAGTAGGAAGTGGTGTTTGGAGGACACGGTACTTAATTAAGAGTTTTGAGAGAAAACTAAGGGGGGTTTTTAGGCATTCAGCAAAAAGTCAAATCATGAATAGACTAAGTTCAAAGTATAAGAGCATTAATATTTTGTGGAACGAAATATTTATTCCGAGGAGTTTGTCATGTGTTTTTGTGAAATAGTTTAGTAATATACGTAATTCAGGTATTGAGTAGTATTTTGTCCAAGTCTTAATCATTTTGTTATGGTAAGTAAGGAATGACGTTACGGTAAAGTTATATCTTGACGCTAAGTTAAATTTTATAAAGTGAACGAGAAGTCAGATTTTATGTTTATTGGTGATTTTGAAAATTCAAGTTATTGTTTTCGAGAAGTAGTAAAGATGAATTATGGTTTTATGAGAAGTTAAGAAGTCGTGGAGACTTAGGAAGTATTAATTTGGAAGGAGGCGGCCGTGGCCTAAGAAAGAATTAAGCCACGAAGGCAGGTGAGTAGTAACTTGGATATTTAAATGAACTGTTTAATAACTGCTTTGAGGTATTTCGATGTCATTATGTATTTGGGGAAATATTTACATGTATGACATATGCACTGAAATAGGAATTGCCTTAGGTGTCTTGCTAAGTTATTTTTTCTTCAATTATTGAAATTTTACTGCATTTGAGTAATCCCTTTATAAAGACGAAAGGAATATTGTATTGTTTGCATCCTATTATCGTGTGCTGTAATAGTTATTATGGGTTAATCAGCTGGTATTACAACAATGTACTTCTACGCCAGACTGATATACAAAAACTACGTTCAAAAGAGATGAAGCCAAAATTGTATGTCATGCATACGATCACCGAAATATAAACGAGTGCAGCGTTGACATATATGTCAAAAATAAAAGTGAAGGGCATTTTATATGTATTTTTTTTACAGCATATAAAAAAAATGAACATTATGAACATTTGGAAGAATGAGATGAATGAAAGTTAAAATATGATTTTTTTGTGAAGAATACATTTATGTATATTTTTTTTACAACATATATAAAGAAGAATGAACATTATGAACATTTGGAAGAATGAGAAATGATAGTACAAATATGTAAAGTGAAAAGAGTATGTTCTTGTATATTTTTATGTATTGTTGAAGGGTATTATTTGTATGTTGTCGTTATGGGGGTATTAATATTTACATTTGTATTCATTTGTGTAGGATGTGTAGTGATATAAATAATGTTACATTTTATTTTAAATTATTTATATCAGGGGCGATTGTAACGATTCGATCCCATAGCTGTTATATTTAAAGGGTTATTCATTTATTATCATGTTATTATTATTATTATTAACTAGTACATCCATGAGATGATTTTTATATCAGATAATTGTAAGCGGTTTTGATTATTATATTCAATTAGATTTTTATTAACAATTACTTGTAAAGAGACGAAGTATTATATATTGCAACAAGACTGGCGATATGGACTAACCCTGTGCGTCACAAACTGAACGACGTAGTAAGAATTTCACCACGGCAAACTGCGTCATTTTCCTGAGATGCTTAGAAACCCACTATGGTGTAACCAACACGCCATTTTCTACGGTATATACGCGTCAATATATATTGCAAGTTATGAGTCAAGAATGGAGAAGGCTAATAGAGAGGGAAGCTGTGACACCACGTGACAAGGAAGTCATTAGTATTTGTACCTGCAACATCGGACAAGAATGGCATTGATCTACAGCTCTTAATGAAGTAAGGAAGTTGTAACCTTGCTTTCTGGGTCCTAATGGACTGAGCACCGAGAGTCGACACTGAACGATGTCTTGCCGACATCTATATCAATACATAATGGGTTATATCCCTGATCAAGAGTCTTTCTACAGATGGCAACGTACTTAATGAGGATATTTCATAGTAAATGAGATATCACATCATTTTTTTAAACATAAGCGACGTAACATCGAGATCATCGATCATTTCTTAAATATGACGAATCTTCGACTGGGTGAGCCAACAATTCAATAAAACTATCGTCTCTATTATAATTTAACTTCATTTAACTTTCAATTCATTTTAATATTCATTCTCTTTTAAATAATTAATTGCCGCATTGAGTAATTTTAAATTCAATTGTGTGACTATCACTATTCTGTTTTATTAATATTTTGTTTTTGCATTTAATAAATTCATTCTCTTCAACGTAATGCCTATTTCTTTCATTGTAGTTGGTACTTTAAGGCAATCATACTCCTTGATTAAATACGGATTGGTTAGATGACTTTGTCTCACTACGGCCCGGGTAAGTGATTCTCGACTCTACTGCTGATAGCCGAGGTTAAATCAATAAATTTCGATTCACTATCTTAAATAGGAATCTGGCGCTCAACAACTTATTATATTACACTATCACAGGTAAGGTCACACCACAGTGTATATTATTTATTCATATCATGTTTGTTTTATTGAACCACAATAGTCATCACCACGTTTAGTTAACTTATAAAAATGTTACAGTGTGTCGGCTAAGATGACGATATCATCAGCAAATCTGAGTTGAAACGATTTCTCCTTGAATCTTTACTCCTACTTTAAAACAAAATATTAATTTTGCATATAAATATGTACCAACGTCAGAAATATGTAACAATATGGAAAATACATTTGTTTAATTTGATAGAGGACAACATAATCTATGGAGACAAGTGAGATAAGAATAATAATAAATCCTAGCGCTGCACAGTGGGTCAAAATCGAAATCTAGGGGGACAAAATTATTTTTACGTTTTAATCATGAATTTAGAGTGAAAGCAACATTTGTTTACTTCATAATGAACATAAGTCAAGACCTTTTTTAAGCTACGTCTACACATGCAAGAAATTGTATATGACTAGGAGTTGGATAGAGCATTCAATTATCTCTTCAGAACAATTTTCTATCCCTAATTTACTTTTAACAAAGTCACAAAGTTCCACTTTTGACATAATCGTCGAACCCAGTGCTTCAAACAGTTGTAAACGTGTGAGAACTGGTTGCGCGGCATCTTCTAAAACGTAAAATTACTAAGTTGCAAAAAATTTTATAACTGGCGTAAACTACAAGACTTTATCTACATTTTAACATTAAGTAGAAAGTGTCGCAGTGACGCGACATACTAAAAATCTAAGTGAAAATAGAATTTTAAAAATAATAGTCAAATATTATATAATGCAAATATAGCTAAAATTACGTAACAATTACACCCATTAATAACTGAAACACGTTACAAAGATCATACCTTCAGCTGCATGTTCCATCTTAAAGCATCACACTAACCACAAAGACAACCAAACCACAGCCACTTACTTTCACCCTCCAATTCAGACTGCTCGAACAGTGGTGACAGAATTAAACCAGATGCGTTTATATCCCAGAATAGTGAGCGGCAATTATATGAGAATGCTGTAGAAGTAATACATTTTGATTTTTTAATTATGAAAATAAATAATTGTGTCCTCCTAGATTTCTAATTTGACCCACTGTGCGCTGGTGATGACCAAACGAGACGGAGCTGAGTACTGCCCTCATGTTGCTGTAATAAGTAAGGCTCGGATAGTTAACTTATGTGTTTAAATATTCTTTATATCTATTTTTTCTATTTATTTAATTTTTTGTTGTTGCCGTTTTTAGCCTATTTAAATTTTATAAAAAAAATAGGCTCATGAGATCACCTTTTGTCCGTGTGTGTGTTTGTTTGTTTGTGTGTCCCCCAAAACCTTCTAAACGGCGGGAGCGATTTCGATGAAACTCTGTTAGGTCATAGTACAATTACGGCTGATCCCAACCGTGCCCTTCAAATTTTATTACGTCTCACCAATCCGACATGGTGGCTGTGCGAAATATTTCACTGGCATTCTATATCCCCGAAACTATTACTCATATCATCCTGAAATTTTGCACGGTAATAAAGAGCTCTACTAGAAGTTCACCTATGAGACTTCCAAAAACCTGTAAAATACAAAACGAATATGGTGGCCAATCGAAGGTGAACCATTTTAATAGACTTTTCTCGTGATTTAACCATCTGAGCGCAGTGAAATTTGATACAGAAAATGTTTAAACACATTGTAACGCATTGGTATCTAATTTAGTTCAATTTTTTACATAACCTCAAGATGGCGGCTGTGCGCAATTTTAAAATTAAGTTTTTATTTCTTGTGCATTAATCATGCGATGAAAGTGAACGTTTGGCTAATGAACCTACGCAAAAATCGTCATCTAATAGTGCATAACTCTGTGGCCGACATATATAAAATTCCAGCATGGTGACCAACCGAAATATTTAGACGGTTCTCTATATCTGTTACAGCAATCAAACTGAAATTTTGTATGTTGGTACAGGCAATTAACATTTAAGTAGGATGTATGAAAATAGGCTGTATAGTTCTTCACGGAACTACTTGTTATAAATAAATACATATTCTGGCGTATTTACTCATAAGTACTTATTTCCTATATTTGGTGGTGTGTTGCACTCCTTAGATGACTGCTGCCCACATTTTCGAGCCTTAGCAATTCCAGTAATTTGCTTCTCTATTGCGTCAATGCACCCTTGTCTCTGTATTGTAGTATTTCAAGACAGGAATTCCCCGGTCATTAAGAATAGCAGAGGGGCTGGAGTCGACATTATCTTAAGCCTCCATTAATCCTTACCTTGGCAGGAAATTTTACTTGAAATTTATTACAGTCGTCTGCGAAACTTGTGAGTATTGACAGAGTGCTATGAAAGTTTTTGAAGTGACCTTTTCTTCTGCTCTTTAGAATGAAATTCGAAAACAGCACGTACATGATTTCGTATCGCGCATCTGCAGTAAGTATTGTAGGATTCGGAAACTGAGGCAAGCTCCGGCTCATTACGCGGGAACATTTGTACTGTAGACAGGATTATGGATTATTCAAGCAGTTGAACGTTTCAACTATATTTCTAGTAACTGGGGGCCATAAATTTGATACAGATTTAAGATAGTACATTATGCAACGAGCCTCTAATGGCAATAATTAAAACACGAGTATGTTTATAAAACGAGCGTACGCGAGTTTTATAATTTCCATACCATTATATACCATTATAGGCGAGTTGCATACGACTGTTTATGTTCGACGATAATTATTATAACTATTTTATGTTCGAACATGCATATTCATAAATATCTGTCGAGATTTCGCCAGTTTCACGTACTGAACAGAGCACATGGGACGCAGAGAATACCTTGTATTTGGCCATGGCCTCCTCGATCACCGCACTATGACACTAGACCACGCAGTGAAATTTAAATTAGAAGGCCTTGGAAGTCAGCGCAGGTGCGATGCTATCCTTACCTAATTGTTCAAACAACTATTCTTGAGCTCTGATTGGTGGGAGAAATTGTATCATAATGACACAGAATTCTGAGATATATTATTTACATTTCGACATCGTCGAACATAAACATATTTTGGAACTTAATCACATATTTTCCACTTTTAAGCACATAAATAAATACACATTTCCGAAAAGTTTAGCACATTATTATCCGGGCCCTGTTATGAGCCTATAGTCTATGCGAGAAGCCATCTTGGAAACAGTTCACAATCGATCAGCATATTTGCTAAAGACTGATACAAATCAGTATTTTCTTATTAATTCAATAATTACATCTTTCTTTTTGTGCACATTGTGTTTAATAATAATAATAATAATAATAATAATAATAATAATAATATGTTATGTTTTGTTGAGACAGTGAACTAACAAATATTGACCAGTTGAATTATTTCAACTAATACTGCAACTAAATAAGTGCACGTATTGTAAATACTTTCACCCGTACTTTTAGACATAGATTTAATAGCCTAAGTGTAATGGACCTGATGATGATCGCTTGACGATCGAAACTGGTCATCCAAGTTTATTTATTAATTTCATGGAATTCTTTTGACGTGACGACGTCCAATAAATTGTTGGAATACAGTGACGTCCGTGAAAAAGTGTTACAGAGAAAGGTGATGATATCGTTTTATCTCTCTTCCGTTGCAACGCTTTCTTCCTCTCTCTCTTCTGTTGCTGCGCTCGAGTGTCGCTACTGTCGTTATTGGATGTCACGGGTGAACCTTTGGGTGGATTTTGATGCGGTTTTCACCATTCTTTAAAGGATATCACGAGGAAGATTTCTGTAGAAAATAATTTATTTATGATCAAAGGAAGCCGAGCATATCTCTATCTTCAATACATCGCCCACTATAGGTGTTTTAACGTTTTCATTTCTTCCAACAATCTCCATTCAAATACTGAGGCTACAGTTTACGAGCAGGCTAGGGGCGAGTCTATCACAATAGTTACAGCCTAGCTAGCGGGCGAGCCTATTACGTCATATACAGCCAGGAGCAAACTGTCGAGTCGTGTTGAGTTAAAACTTCAGAAAAGGGTGGTTGTGTTTGGAGTTTCCCTGAAAGTGCAACTCGGCTTTTCTTCATTTCGCCTGTGAACTTCCCGTTCCGCAAAATGCATAAAAGAATATACGAAGCTGAAATTTCGCAAGAGCGACAGTTTAAACAAATCAGTCCGAGAATACGTTGTCACGCTCAAATATCGTCGCGCATCGTACTGTAGTTGCACACACCCAATATTTATACAGAATGATAGGTCATGTTGGGGACGGTTGAGATAGGGAACTTGGGGTCGGAGCGGCCTCCTTAACCCCTAAAATAAGGGTTGATTCCGGCCCTCCACCCAAGCCTCTATTACCTTTCTCAATCCTTTAACTCTTGGCAAGATACATTTCACCATGTGGCGCTGGCGTAATGGGTAGCGTTGCGGTGCGAAAGGTCGGTAGTCCCGTGTTCGATTCAGGGCTTAGGCAAAAAAATTTTTTTTTTTAAATGTTATTGATACCTGCGGTAAATTAAACCGGTCGTTGTGCACTTCGTAGCATTAAATTGTTTAATTCCGGTATTACGTTTAAATCACGTTGATTTGCAAGAGAAAGTAAGGTTTAGCTAGGCTAGGCATGCTTAGCTTAATTTTTGTCGTAGGGTAATCATTAGAAGGCACGATCTTAAAACTACGGCAGTTTTGTAATTAGTCACAAAGTTCCTATAACAGGCAATAAAATTACAAAACAACAACGTAGCACCATACTGTATCATGTGACTACAATACGACAAATAACATAAAAAATATTTTGCCCAAGCTCGGGAACGAACCCGGGACTACCGGCCTTTCGCACAGCAACGCTATCCATTACGCCAGCGCCACATGGTGAAATGAATCTTGCCAAGAGTTAAAGGATTGAGAAAGGTAATAGAGGCTTGGGTCGGTTGCCTACCTTACAGAGTAGAGGGCCTGAATCAACCCTTATTTTAGGGGTTAAGTAGGCCGCTCCGACCCCAAGTTCCCTATCTCAAAGTACTTCTATACCCGTCCCCTACACGACCTATCATTCTCCAAAGGTACATAAAAAGCACCCTGTATATAGTCTATATTTCAGGATTAGGGATAACTCATCACAATTGAGTAAAATCGTGTTGATCGACTGAAAAACATCGAACTTTGATTACTAAGGCACCACTGAAAACGTTTGACTACGTATTGTATTTATCGGGTGATGTACTGTATGTATCATGGCCCGGCCTTGGACCATAGTATGGGTGCGTCAGGTCAGTGCCAGTCACCCACTAACACCTGGTGATATCTTCACTGAGTCATAGTCACGTCACCTACTCTTCCTCTTCCTTGGTCGTAGGAGTAGCCAGCGTTGCCAACCATAACCGACAATACGACCCGCCCCGGTTTCGTCCGGGAACAGATATGAATGCATTATACGCGATAAACGCTTCTTTTTTCCGATGTCAATGAACTACGAAGTAGGCTATATCCGTTTTACTTCTCGGCATAATGGGTTAAAATCACTGACTGGACTATTAATTATATTATCATGGAGATGCATGTGCAACGAATTCTTGTCAGACGTAACTTAAGAAAGGTGACGTTCATGAAACATAATCCAATCCAATCTACAAACACTTATAGTGGGCGATGTATTGAAGACAGAGATATGCTCTCGCGGACTTTTTTGTAGAACTTTTCATGCTGAACAATTCTTACGCTAGCTTAAAAAGGGCACGGACGCCAGGTTACTTTTCAACATTTTCACTGAAATCGTTACTGCTTGGCTTCCTTTGATCATAAATAAATTATTTTCTACAGAAACCTTCCTCTTGATATCCTTTACAGCAGGGGTTCTCAGCCTGGGGTACGCGGATCCCTTAGGGGTAGGCGAAACATTTCAGGGGATACGTGGCAGGCCATCCTTCCACTCGATCCACATGCGCAGTGAGCTTCGTGCCGTGACTACTGTGTGAGTTATTTGGCGCGTATATTTGAACTCCACAAAGAATTGCATCTTTTCTTTACCGAGCACAATTCTAATTTATCATCAGTACTCAATGACTTTGGTTGGCTTTTAAAATTGGCCTATTTATATGATATTTTTGAAAAAAAAAAACCTGAACATTTGGAATAAGTGTAAGCAAGGTAGTGTTTCTGATATGTTCTATGTTAAAATGAAAACTAACGCAATGATTGAAAAAATCACCCTTTGGGAAAAGGAACTGAAAAACAACATATATATTTTGTTTTATTAAAATATCTCTCCTTATAAAATTACAAAGGTTAAACCATACTAACTAAATAACTTTTACATTTTAATAACCATTATTACTACCTAACAAAGTAGTAGGGGGTACGCAGGATGTTTAATTTTTTTAAAGGGGTACGAAGGTTGAAAAAGGTTGAGAACCTCTGCTTTACAGAATGGTGAAACCCGCATCAAAATCCATCCAGTGGTTCTCGATATTGCCCGTAACATCCAAGAATCAGGGACTTTGTTTTATACTAAGTAGAGATTTATGGGAAAAATTGCGTAGTCAAAGGGTTCATTCATTAAATACCTTCGCTCGAACGTGGCTTCCCAACTAGAGCTGGTAATACACGATGTTCGATGTTCAAATAATTTGAAATTAATCGAAAACGACTAATCGACTGACCGAAGAATCGACTAAAATTAGTCGACAAAATACAATGGCGGCTTCGGTGGCTTGGTTGGTAGCATGCTGCTTCTATGCCCAATGTCGCTCGTTGGATTTTTTAAGAGCGTCAAAAATCCCTCAGTATGCCTTCCTTCGGAGGGGAAGTAAAGCTGCCGGCCCATGTCATACATTTATGGCATGTAAAAGAATCTTTCACTAACTAAATTTAATAAGCCTCCGTGGCTTAGGCGGCACGCCGGCCTCTCACCGCTGGGTCTGTGGTTCAAATCCCGGTCACTCCATGTGAGATCTGTGCTGGACAAAACGGAGGCAGACAGGTTTTTCTCCGGGCACTCCAGTTTTCCCTGTCAAAATTTCATTCCAGCAACACTCTCCACTATCATTTCATTTCATCTGTCATTCATTTAATCATTGCCCCGGAGGAGTGCGTCAGGCCTCGGCAGCCGGCACAGTTCATATCCTCGCCGCTAGATGGGGGCTTCTTTCATTCCATTCCTGACCCGGTCGGAGACTGGAAGCAGGCTGTGGATTTTCATTTTCACTAACTAAATTTGTGTGAAGCAAAACTCGTAGGATATGTTTGATTAATGCTCTTAAGTTCCAACGTTCATCACCATGCGCTAATTGTGATGGCATCGGGTAGTAGCCAAGTTCACAGCTAGGTGTCGTGGACGGTAGCATTTGGTAGCGAAAGTAGGAACTACTTGAAATTATTGTCTGCAGTCCTCACTTGAATTAAAAACAGATAACACACACTAATACAGCCATCACAATTAACACCGGTTGTCAGACAGATTCTACGCACACCCAAAGTACATGGGGCTACATGGCCGCGTTGTTGCAGCCCCTAAACTGAGGAATCAACCAACCTACCAACAAAATACAATTTAAATTTAGTTTAAATGAGAGCTCATCGCTTAAGTTCTAATGATGTATAGAAATCTAAAAAAATACTTTTTGCCTATGTCTGCAAAGTGTCCCCCCTTGTTTATGTTAACAATAAACAAATAAAGAGTCAGTGACAGTGGAAAGACAAACAGCAATCAAATTAGGAAGAGTTTCGAAAAAAGAAAACAAGGAGTTTTCAGCTAAGATTTTGAATTCTTGTCTAATGTTTACAATTTAGGACAGGAACATTTTTGTTTCACTTTGTTTTAGCCTAGATTTTATTAAAAAAAAGAGGTACATTATTAATAGTACATTATGCAACGAGCCTCTAATGGCTATAATTAAGACACGAGTATTTTTATAAAACGAGCGTATGCGAGTTTTATAATTTCCATACGAGTGTCTTAATTACCATTATAGGCGAGTTGCATACGACTGTTTATGTTCGACGATAATTATAACTTTATTATATGTTTTAACATAAATATTCATAAATATCTGTTCAGTCACTAGAATTTTGTGATCGGGTGCTGCGCTGGGTAGTATATCTCTGTTTTCCAAGCTCTCTGGCCAACCGACGCATGCGCTCTGTGTGCTTCAATGCCATATGTTCAGATTGTGCTCCAGTATTCAGTAAAACTGTCACCGAAGTCGTTTCAAAACCACGCGCTGTGTAGAAATTGATTTTGGGGATATTAAGGTACAGTGTAATTTCTTGTCTCATATTCACCAGTTTATTTACGCGAACATATGGACGGTGCAATTTCGGTAATTTATATAGACATGTTGGATTTTAAGCGCATGCGCGAAGGTATCCTTATCTAATTGGTCACACAACTGTTTCTTGAGCTCTGATTGGTGGGAGAAACTGTTTCATAATGAAAAATAGTGTTATAATGAGCCTCATTATAATACAGTTTTCTGACACACAATAGTTAGGGTCGAACATAAAAAATTTAATACAATATCTTTCGATTATCGATTTTGCTTTTGTGAGACCATAGTGAAAGGAGCGAAGTACATCGATTAATCGTCAAAACAATTAACCTACCGATGAATTGATTATTCGAACTGAAATGTATTCGATTTAAAGTAACAGCCACTGTGGATGGATAATTTGGGAGGAATAAGGGGATATTTACGGAAATATGTACGTTTACTTTCCGATTTCATTATTGCGAGATTTTCAAAATCCCAATCAACTACTACATCATCTCCATCTCCACCTCCACCTCCACCTTCT
This sequence comes from Meconema thalassinum, assembly GCA_946902985.2. NCBI lineage: Eukaryota > Metazoa > Arthropoda > Insecta > Orthoptera > Tettigoniidae > Meconema > Meconema thalassinum. Next base: position 155,119,839 of record OX336397.1, read on the forward strand.
GTCGATTTTGGCCTACTGTGGACCGCGTTGAACAATCGGCCGACTTGCCAATCTCTTCTTCTCTTCCCAGAATTTCTTCATGCGTTCGCTCAGTCTCCTCGTTCTTTCTTCAGACCAGATGACCTTAGTTTTTGAGCTAGGGTTTTCCTGAAACCCTTTACGTTTATCAACTTTCCTTCGAAACAGTGATTTGTTGAGAATATCTTCTTGAGTGATGCCAACTTCTTTGAGATCTGTTCGTGTTTCCTCAACACATTTTGAGGTGGACTTTAATTTGCTAATGTAAGTGAATATCCTTTTGGTTAACCTATTGTTGCTCATTCGTGTGAGGTGGCCATAAAATGTAATCCTTCTCTTACGCATCGTGTCTGTAAGTTTCTCCGCCTGGTTGTACAAGTCACTATTGATCCGTCTCCTCCATAAGCCATCTGGTCTCTGTACTGGCCCCAATACTTTCCTGAGGATTCTTCGTTCTGTCTTTTCTAACTGCTCTGTTTCTCCTTTGTTTAAAATAAGGCATTCAGAACTATAAAGAGCTTCTGGTTTAATCACAGCGGCATAATGACGTAACTTCGCCCTGAAGGATATGGCTTTCTTGTTATACCTATTCTGCGTTAATCGATAAGCAGTTTCCATCCTACGAGCTCTGACCTTATTGGCTTCCTTATCAAGGCCATTAGGGTGAATCCATTCACCAAGATAGTAATATTATTATTAATAATAATATCATCAAGAGACGCCTCCAATTCTACGGTCACCTTGAGAGAATGAACGAATCAAGATTCACCGGTGTAATCCACAGAGCCAGCTCCTGCAAGAAAACAACATCACTGTGGTACCAGCAAGTTAAACAAGATCTGCTAAGCGTTAACATCTCAAAATCCGTTATACAAGACAGACAAGCTTTCCGGGAAATGTTAAAAGAAGACCCACTGATTAAACTTAAGAAAGGGCAGAGACCAAAGAGGTCAGAAGTAGCTAAACAACTACAAAGTCAGAAAATGAAGGAGATTCTTAAGAACGTGAAACCAATCCCAACTCATCAAGCTGAAAACCATTTTGGATAACCTACGTACTCCATAGTTGGCTCATTCGAAGAAAGAAGAAGAAGAATATCGTATGGCCTCGGGTGCCTGGTGCAAGCTTTGTTATTTGACACCCAGAGGGCAGCTTTCATGTCGAATTTTGTTGTTCCTTGGAGCGCTATGAAAGTCAAGGATGTTAGATACCTAACTTCTTGACACTATAGCGCTTTCTAGTAGAGATAGGAGGAACTTTTGTGTTGACGGAAAATCCCGAGAATAATTTTTGCCATTATGAACACGGCCTATTGAATTCAAATGGGTTCTTTAACATGCCAACAACGTATGACATGCGTGTCCTGATTTTTGTCGCCTTTCAAAAATTACTTACCACGGTCAGGAGCGAACCTGCAAGTTTGGGGTTGGCAGTCCGACACGATATCTACTCACCCACCGTGGCAAGCATTTAACAAGATATTTGAATTTTTCTGTCCTTTTGACATTTCCAAACCTTGTTTCCAAATATTTAATAAAACAACTTCTTTTCTAGGTTGATTTGTGGAGTGAAACGTTCAGCCTCTGTAGCGTTCTCGCGATTTCATAAATATATTTCGTGCTTGTGACGCTGGAGCGCGTACAGACATGCGGGTCTATATAAGAAAGGAAGGACGCTCCCTCAGATACTCGTGCGGGCTACAGGGGTAGCCCAGTGATTTATTTTGTTGTAGCGAAGAGTATATATTTTGCTAGGAATATTGAGAATCTCTGTAGCTGCCTGTTGATGCTGTATTTAACAGACGGGTGTGATTCCAACTGAATGAATTGCACCAAACTGACACCAGATGCATTAGAAGTCGTCTGGGCTACAATAGTGGCCCGCGCGAGCATCGCTGTTTCAGAATTGATCGTGCAAAGGAAACGTTGCTTCACAGGAGGTGGTTATGCAAATGACTTTCAAATCAAATCGGTCAGTGTTTAGATGAAAGTAAATGATCGGTTGACTGTAGTGGAAATAAAGAAGGTGGTTGCTTCTTGTGTGGACGAGGAAGGGATACATCAACACGGAACAGATGTGCAAAGTGCAATGTAGATCTTCTAGGATCGATGTGTCCATTTGCACAGAGTGACAAATTTGTGTGAGCATGCTTATGGATTTCCTGGGCTATAGATTGTAGCCAAAAGGGCAAAAATAAACTTCAACATTTCGAGAAAAAATAAATGAAAATACCGGTACTGAAATTGTTCATAATAACTGCTGATTTTCTAAGGAAATTTTCTAACCTAGTAGACTATTATTTTTGTTCGATTCCAATCCAAATATGCACTAATATAAGTATTTAGGTTTACATAAAATAATTTAACAGTTCTAGATCCATTCGTTTTATTTTACCGAAGATTTACGATATAATTGAATTTTCTTCTTAGGTTAGTATTTTCTATCCATATGAAGATAAAAGACTGCATAAAATCTTCAGATTTAGCTTAGAATGCTGATATATACTACTATTTATCATATTAAAACTGAACACCAAAAATAACGTGTGCAAGTCCATCAGATTGAATAACTGTTTGGGCTAAATACAGTATGTAGCCCGCGCGTGTAACGCTGTATCTATTAGGCTACTAGCGTGAGTGTCCGAGGGTTAAGTCTTACGTGACCGCTAATCTCGCGATCTTGAGCCACGGGACCTCAAGAGTCGTGAGGGATGCACCATGCGTGGTGGGCTACAGACACGTTGCCCTTTTAGGGTGTGACCCGACAGGTAAGTGGAAGTACAGTACGCGACCTACTTCCGCTGCGTGTGCTAGGCAGCCACAGGACACTGGAGTATGGAGTGTGGCCGGACTTGCTAAATAAGGCTACACAGCGCAACACACACCTCCTCCGCGTGACGTCACTGCGAGTGGGCCTGACATTCCTGACAGGACCTTTAACACCTTTTAAAGAGTCACGTCGTCACGGACATTACATAATATACATTACCAACACCGAGCTAATAATAATAGTCTAATGGAACATGAAGTCCTCGACGACAGTAGAGTAGAGTCAAGTTACTCCAAGCAACGCCGTGATATAGCGTATTTCCTCTATCACGACGTAGGTTCAATTCCGAAAGTTCTAAGTTTTTAACAACAGATGGCAGTAGAAACCAGGAATCCAGGAAGCGAGATTGCATTTTCTAGTTCACTTTTAGTATTAGAGAGCAATACGGCTTCTTGATTGGCTGTTCCGACAAAACATGGCTGCAGCAAGGGCTGCGATTAGTCAGCGTAGTTATAGAGTGGAACCTATCAGCGGTGCCGTTCAATGTTTGAACAAAATATGTAGAACTCCCTCTGTTTTAACTTCGTATTTTCTTGGTACCTTCATAAATTGTAATACACCTTGCAATAGTTGCATGGTCATTGTTCCTAGGCCAAGTATCTTCTTAAGTCAAGTAGTGTGGTGAATGGCAAGTTCATCTTTCGGCCCAGTGGTTGCCATTCATACCATTCAAGCCGTCGGAAATGAAATATTTTGAGTAATGTACATACAATTCTTGATCGAGAGTGGATGATAAGCTGGTAATGATTCTTCTTGACTTAAGAAGATACGGAAACACTTATGGCATAGGAACAGTGATGATGCAACTATTGCTTGGCGCATTACAATTTGTACGGGTGCCTATAAAATACGAAGTTAGAACAGCGGGAGTTCTACATATTTTTTCAAACCTGGGACGACATCGCTGATAGGCTCAACCCTATAACTTCGCTAACTAATCACAGCCCTTGCTGCAGTCGTGTTTCGTCAGAATAGCCAATTAGGAAGCTGTATCCTTCTCCAATGCTAAAAGTGAACTAGAAATTGCAATCTCGCATCCAGGAAGCCCTTGCGTTCTATCTTTGGCCAACTCAAAGAGGTTTAAAAAAATATTCACAGAGAGTTGACATTCGAACAAGTGATGCGCTTCCAGTGAAATCTGTGGTGAAGATTTGAATTTCTTATTAACTGCTGATTCATTGTATCAGTTTCGTTTAATACCAGCCAGAGGTAAGATACAGACCATTCGTATATGAAACTTACATGCATGTAGTGTTACGCATGCAAGGTGTGTGAGCTTATCAATGGGTTCGTTTTTCTTAGGTTGGACGCTGAAATAGCGCCAAAACGGGATAAAGAGACTCGCTCCTTCACAGCTGAAACACTGAAAGAAACATTGCGGTTGGTGAAGGAAGAAGGATGGACACTATTCAAGGCCAGTAGACGTTTTAGTAACCCGTGGAGTACAATAAAGGATTATTGCACAAAATATTTAGCCGATCCAGGAAGTGCAACCCTTGCAAAAATTGGAAAGCCATTCGTTATGCCGCACGAACTTGAAGAGAAGATAGTGTGTCAAGATAGACACAATAGATCGGTCTAGGCCTAATTCCAGACACCAGGACAATGACGATGATGGTTGTGGTGCGTGCGGTGGTTCTCCTTGCGGATGACGCCAAGAGGAAGAATGGAGCCGAATGGATTGAGTGCCAGTTTTGTAATGTGTGGAACCTACAATGTCTATTTCATGTGTGATAGGTGCGAGAAATCAGATGGTGACTAAGAAGAATCAAGTAGACTTAACATATTTTTAATATAATTATTTTTCTATTAAAATAAAAATAAAAATTGTGTACTGAAATGTTTCAATATGGGATAATAGAAACTTATACATACAATTCGAACACTTTAATTACATTAAACATCAGATTACACGCATAAAATGTACACTGAATGGTTAACATCATGCTATCACGGAGTAACTTGAATATCACGGCGTTACCTACTTCTACTACCGAAATTTGTTAGTTAATACCTTGAAATAACTGATGGATATTTGCAAGATATATGCCAGAAATGCTCCACAGGGTATCCCTCTCAAACATGAAACGAATCGAAATAAATGAAATCTAACATTTCTGAAATACAGTACGTAGTAACAAGAAAAGCTTAATATTGAAACTTTTTTTAAATTTTTAGGGGTCTATGGGGGCCGCGCGTGTTAGCACACACGGGATATGAATCATTACAATTTCCACTCCTCTTCTTACTGCAGAATCCGTCTTAATCGCTCTTCACATACACTTTTACTTTTCATTAAAATTTTTATTTCAACTAGGCTATCTTTTCTTCCACACATCAATACTACTACTTTCTTCATTTACAAAACTAAAGCATAACTCTAACAAGCCTCCATTACCTCTTTTCTCTTATGTAAAACATCTCATCCTTTCCATATTTCTTTCAACCAGCAGACACAATTCAATAATCATACTTAACACTATATTATAAAAGCCAAGAATAATAGACTATATTTAAAAAAAACCAGCATCATAAAAGGAATATGAAAATACTGTGCCCGTTTAGACCGGAGTCCGCACGACCACATATGCATTTTACCAATAATCAGTCAGCACGAGAGTCAAAATATCCCGGAGCGCCAGATGGGTTAAAGCAAATCGCAAAAACGACATCAAATTTAAAAAATGCTTTACTGATTTTTGGCTCAATGCAACAATAAGGATAGAAGGAGATTTAAATGGGAGAAACACATCTGGTAAAATTATCTCAGTTTATTTAAAGTTAAAATCTGACTGCAAGGATGCTCAAAGCAGCATCATCCACGTGTGGCGATCCACACTCTTATTTACACACAATATACAGAAATCTTCCAAACACATCTGACAATCTTTTTGAAAACACAAGTCCGATTAATAGTCCTGTGGACTGTGTTCCAAAGTTATTAATATTTAATTCCAGTTCAAAATTAATTGTCTATACTGGAAATAACGTAGATCACTGTTTGACTATTTACATGATATTAACACTCGTAGAATAAATGTTTATAGAATTTTTAAACTTTTTCTTGTTTTTCCAGTTTCAAAAATATATCGTCGAAAATATTATCATCATTGAAGCAATACAAATTATTAACACATATTAATAACATCTGAAAAGTATTTGACCTTGAGCATAGCATCGAAGAACTGTGCGAAGCACAACAACAATCAATTGTTCTTCTGACATTTAATATTCGAGAAGTGACTCGATTATGAACTTAAAGTTCCTAACAAAATACATGATTTCTGAATCATCAACTTGATCAATAAATGGTTGAACCATTCAACTATTCAATTTTCCACTTGGAATCATTATTATAAAAATATTTATATTCATGGCCATTTTTAGCAACTTTCACAACTTGCAATTCTTCGACAGAATGCGGAAATAAGAATTGTAGTTTCATAATGAATTCATTTAGTTCATGGCACTAAGATTGAAAATATCCTTCAAATTATTCGTGGTTAAAGAATTATTTTTAATTGGCAGTGGCCCATTCTATTATTTGTGTAAGAACACAAACCTGACATCCCGTCTAGCATGGTGGAACTAAATCGGTACTCGCTGGAACGTCATGACAGAAATGATGGGAGGCGAGCAGGCGGGGTTGCCATGTACTGTAGAAGCGACTTAAAAAGACGGGTAATATGTGTATCAACACTTAGCACACAACCAGGACCGGAATTCATGTTTGTTGAAGTAATTGTTGGCCAACAAAAGACTCTGGTAGCTGTTGTATATAAGCCGCCAAGAATAACAAACATGAGTGAATTTGAAAACCGCTTGCTCGACTTACTTCCAAGCTACGAACACGTAATAGCCGTGGGTGACTACAATACCAATTTACTGACACAGACGTATGAGACCAAACAATTAAAAAACCTGTTCGCTTCCTGCGACATGACTATTCTTCCCCTAGAACCTACAAACCACATTTACTCTGATAAATACGAATCACATACATTGATTGACCATCTTGTGACAAGCAATCTCGACAGAGTTGAAACTTTCGGGCAAATACCCGTACCATCTATCTCCACCCATGACCTAATTTACCTATCGTACTCCCTACGTGTGCCTAAGTACACACCTAAATATATTATCACTAGAAACATGAAAAATATTAATATGGATGACTTAAAACATGACGCATACAACCTTCCCTGGAATGACATATTACTCATAGATAACATTGACGCAAAAGTAAACAAGTTAAATTCTCTTATTATTAGTCTGTATGACAAACATGCCCCTAAACATTCGATCAAAGTTACTCGCCCAGCATGCCCATGGTTAAATGATAACATTAAAAGTATGATGGCACAGCGTGATGCACTATTCCGGCGTTTTAAACGTACCCGTGACGAAACTGATTTTGAAAATTATCGTGTACTCAGAAATCGTATTAAGCAGCTCGTAAGAAACGCCAAATTCTCCTACATACAAAACGTGACAAAGAAGATGAATACAAGGAATGCCTGGAATAATATGCGTTCTCTGGGTATAGGCAAACAGCAGCAACAGACACATGTACCAGACATACCGCTTGATGAGTTAAATGAATATTTCACTGAAGAGAGAGTACCAACTAATTCAACACCCCATGATTCTTTTCACCCACTACCTGACCACCCGCTCTTTACTTTCCATCCGGTTACGGCAGACAAAGTAAAAAAGGTACTATATTCCATAAAATCAAAAGCGAGAGGAGTTGATGACATTCCCATATCCTTCATACATAATATCATCGGTGCCGTTCTACCAATTATTACTCACATATTCAACCATAGTCTTACAACTAACACCTTTCCCTCCCTATGGAAACAAGCCAATGTCATCCCTATTCCTAAGAAAACCGAACCTTTATTTCCATCTGACTATCGGCCAATATCCATTCTACCTGCACTTTCAAAAGCCCTCGAGCGTCTGGTTCATGAGCAAGTACTTGAATATTTGAATAGCCGTTCTCTTTTAGACCCTCTGCAATCAGGTTTCAAGAAGGGACATAGCACCGCAACAGCATTACTCAAAGTGACTGACGACATTAGACACGCAATGGACCAAAAACTGGTGACAATCCTCACCCTTCTCGACTTCAGCAGTGCTTTTGACACCATAAATACTCAAGACACTATTGAAAAAGATGGAATTTTATTACTTCGACCAGCAGACAATTAACTTTTTCGCATCATACCTGAATAATCGCCAGCAACGTGTTGTAACCCAGGATAAAACTTCTCAGTGGCTAAGCAGAAAGTCAGGCGCCCCACAGGGTAGTGTATTAGGGCCCTTGCTTTTTGTACTATATATCAATGACATCTCATCTAATTTGAAAAATTGCAAATATCACCTATATGCAGATGATTTGCAAATATACTCCCACTGCAAGACAAATGACATTCCATTGACAATTGAAACTATCAACGCTGACCTTCAACGACTTGGAAAATATTCTCAGGAAAATTCCCTTCTTCTGAATCCATCCAAAACACAAGTTATCATAATTGGCTCTCAAAAACTATTGACGTCACTCCGAGATCAAATTATTCCCCCAATTGTACTGAACAACAATGAAATTCCATACTGTCCTACAGTGAAAAATCTAGGTGTGATAATAAATCAGACTCTTAACTGGTCTGAACATGTACAGAATGTATGCAAGAAGATTTTCGCAACGCTCCACTCCCTCAAAAGAAAAAAAGATATTTTACCATTCAAAGTAAGAATCCTACTCATACAGACACTAATACTTCCTATTCTTGACTACTGTGACGATATTCTTGTAGATGCAACCAAAACATTAACTTTGAAACTTCAACGAGCTCTGAACTCTTGCATACGATTTATCTACGATCTGAGCTATGATAAACATATCACTCCCTATTATTGCGCTCTTTCCTGGCTGAAACCTGAACTACGTCGATCATATCACATTCTTGTCCAGATTTTCCGATTATTGTCTGACGATAGACCACTATAGTTATCAAATAAATTCAAGTACTTGTCTTCTTTCCATGGTAATAATACACGCTCTGGTTCTTCCCTCTCCATTCCTATTCATCGCTCCTCTATATACAATAACTCTTTTCATGTGGTGGGGTCTAGGCTGTGGAATACCCTTCCAGCCAGTGTCAGGGGTACCACCTCACTATCTAAATTCAAGACCACCTGCTGGGGCAGTCTGCTGAACATTGCTGACCGACAACAAGTATGACTGGATGAGTGAATGAGAGTGTGCAAGTCATGATCAATGTCAATTATTATTGTTTAATTTTGTCGCCATAATATGTTTATTGTATTGTATTAATGTGGTTAAGAGCCCTAACTGCGCCACCAATAAAGGCAATAATAATAATAATAATAATAATATTACAACAACAACGGCAAAGGTCTTCCTTTGAAGAAGAATAAACTACTATCATGACAAATCCGGGTTCTAGCAAAATCAAAGTCTAAATGGAATTCGTAAACAAGGTTGAAATAAGAACTGATGGTTTCAAAGAAATAACCTTCGGGTTATTCATACGACGAAATGTGTGGCTCCAATACTCCTACTATAAACCTGAGCCATCGAACCTGCTATTTGATTGATGCTCGAAGAAAACCTTCATTCCTGCGACTTAACATGCGCACCTGGGAATGGCATTTCAACTAATCCACACATAAATTTTCTTCCCAAAATGTATACAATATATCAAGCCTCTGCTTGTTATCAACACTGGAAGATTAATAAACTTACAAGTTTATTTTATTTTACCATTCAGTTCAACCCGTGAATTTACCATACTTATGAAAATCTTTACTTCACTTTCGAGTGTATTTACGTCATGATTTTATATAAATACAAAAAATATCCTATTTGATACAAATATCATTTGCTTCCCGTTTCATGCCTCTCCGTGTTATCTGAAAAATATACTTTACTCAATGCAAATATCAACTGTTCAACCAGAACTGAAATGTTGGTTAAATGCGGGCTTGCGCTAACCACTCTCCTTCGGAAAATCTCCTGTTCCAAACTAGAAATGATTAAACTACTTCATAGGCTCTTTCTCAATACATATGATTATTATAAAATATAATATCCAAGAATTATTTAGAAAAATTATAAAAATTATTATTATTATTATTATTATTATTAGTGGATTATTATTATTATTATATCATTTTAAATATGTTTAATTATCATCTCATTATGTGAGAATCCACATGTTCGAACCTTCGAATATGGAAAAAATATCCATTCCTCAACAAAAATAAATTTAACTTTTACAGTTACATCGGGGGTTTTCCGTGGTTTCCTTAAAATATGAAAAATTCAAATAAATGCTCGAAATGCTCGGTCATCGATCCTAAACTGTTCTGAGTGCTGAAAATACTCAGAATAACTCTAATAAGTCTTGCGTAAATCATTGCAAGCTTTAAATACGACGAAAAAAAATGTGTTGGTCATCTGCAGAAAAATAGTTTGTTCCAATTAGCTAGGCATAATATAATTCAAATGTGGCTTACATTTCTTGATGGTCTTGAAGCGTAGTAAACCTGGTCTGTACCAGATTTATCCATAGACATGCCCTATCGGACAAGCACGTATAATCCTTGTATCGGCCGCCATTGTAGACCCACAATTCGTCTAGTCAGACATAGTGGTAGTATCTTTTGACGTTTTAATAAACTGTGGTTCCATTTTAATATGGGCTTCTATCAAAGCCATAACAGTTTGTTGAAATAGGGTCAGATCTAAGTGATCTCTTCTTAAATATGTCAGTTGTAACATAACTCACTGTCATCTCATCAGTACAAGAAAAACATTGATAGTCTAAGCAATTAACGGCTGTTCTGAAGATCGTTCCCTGGGCATGGTTTATTAATATCACCATCTGCCATGCGCTAGTCAACCTGCAGTTTCCCTTGCGTAGACTAATGAACGCCACCGTTATAGACTAGTCTTCAGTGTACTGACAGATCGAAGTGGTTAACTAGTTACAAAAATGAAAAACTTGACTGAATGGATTTAAACATCCAAGTATTAAGTTACTACTGGACTGTGACAAAATACTATTTTCTAGACAAAGTCTAGCATATGTCCTTTTAGAAATATAAATATTTCCACCAATGTCTGTAGAAAATCAATCACCTCAGTGATTCTCCTCACCAGAAACTTACTAAGTTCCAACTCGTAGCGCAGCACTTTTCGTGACTATCACGACTTGAAAAGAACTTCTGCGTAGATTCGGCAACCATGTGCCTTGGCTCAGCGTAGACGCAACTTGCTTGCCAAGTGCTTGTGTTAGAATGAGCTAACCATGCCTGCTCCAGCTGGCTTTTATTCAAAACGGTCAGGGTCACGCGTCATCGCCTGATATCTGGAAATCCTCATATCTCTTGAATCCCTGGTCCGATTTACTTGATACTAATTGCATTCTCTTTCATTTGGCCGTGCCAGTAATCTGATCCCAGTCTCAAGTCTCTACTCCATAGTTAACTATTTAATCAATAAATAGCCTCCACCTCTGCTATTACTCGCTACGTCACTTGACATCCAACTATCGGTAAAATTCTTCTAAATGCTTCTCGAAGCAATGTAGCGCGATATTCAAATATCTGAACTTTCAAAAGCGGCTACAGCCTTTCCCTTGATATCTAGGTGTCTGAAACTTGGAATACCCATTCCTAGAGTTGGGCACAATACGCCTCACTGGCAAGGCCCCCCATTACCTCACTGCCAGAAACTGAATATGTCTAACTCCCAGCAAGCGCCATTTTCATAACCCAACATTTCAGCTGAGCTATGTAACCACATGTTACAATCGCCCCCCTCTATATGTTATTCTTACGTAAAACCACGTAAGAATCACACACACATATATATATATAAATAAAATATATATGAAAATAATACACATCACAAATACCGGTAAACCAAATAATATCCCACACACAGTAAAACAACCTATCAAATATTTTCATAAGAGCCATTGGCACTATCATCACCAGAGACAATTGTTCTAAATTCACCAGAATCACTAACTTAAATATTTTCTTCAAATGGAGTAGCCACAACTATCTCATCGAGTCTACCAGACACTCCTGCTCCATCAAAAAATCCAACAACAGTATCATAGTCAGAAGGAACGACATAATCGTCATCAAACCCGTCCACTCCGTTATCACAATCCTCGTTCTCCCGTTCACCCTCATCTGAAGAACCATCATCATCATCATCATCATCATCATCATCATCATCCTAATCATCATCATCCTAATCATCCTTCAATCTTTCTCACGGCGTTTCTTTCTTTTCTTCATGCGGCATGTCATTCCGTACCTTGTACTCCTCATCTTCCATCTCCACCGTTTCTTCTTCACCATATCTTCTTCTAGTATGTTGTCTTCTTCATGATTCACTCCTGCACTTTCACCCTCTCTTTAACCTCTTTTTCTTGACCGCTACTGTCCGCCTCACGACCAAGCTCATCTGCTTCTCCTTCAGTTCCTTCCACTTCACCTTCTCCGTTACAAGTTTCTCCTTTCTCTTCTTCCTTGTCCTCAGTTTTATTCTCCTCCTCCATTTGACCTTGTTCTCTCTCTTGTCCGTCTTTCATTTCTTCTTCGCACCCTCCACCTCTTTGATAATTTTCTTGCTTCTTATTCCCTTCTACATTTAGTTTTCTATCATTTACTTCTATTCCAGCCACTCCAGCATCACATAATTCACAAATTTCCTCCATTTGTACCTTCATTGAGTCTATCTCCTCACACATCCGTTCACTCCCCTTATCAATATTGTCATTCAATTTGGTCAACTGCTCCATGATCATTTGGACCAAAACAGATTCCTTACTATTCATACTTTTGTGCATTATGAGGCCGGTCTCCACTGCTCTTAAAAGTAAATGTATTTTCCTTTATCCTGCACTGTACTCACTTTTTTTACTTCTCTTTATTCTTTCCCTTATTCGTGCCCGACGTTGGGTTGCCAATTGAAAAGTTTTGGGGGTCCTTTTTCTTTTTAGGGGGACTATCGGGGCCGCGCGTGTTAGCACACAAGGGATATGGATCATTAAAATTTCCACTCCTCTTCTTACTGCAGAATCCGTCTTAATCGCTCTTCACACACACTTTTACTTTTCATTAAAATTGTTATTTCAAATAGGCTATCTTTCCTTTCACACATCAATACTACTACTTTCTTCATTTACAAAACTAAAGCATAACTCTACCAAGCCTCCATTACCTCTATTCTCTTATATAAAACATTTCATCCTTTTCATATTTCTTTCAACCAGCAGGCAATTCAATAATCATACTTAACACTATCTGATAAAAGCCAAGAATAATCTTAAAAAAAACAGCATCATAAAAGGAATATGAAAATACGCCTTGATCACTTTTGTGATACTTTCAATGTTTAGCTTGGCCCATTTGTCGGTCAAATTTTATTTATTGTTACCGAGATCCCCGAATGGTAATTATTTCTTTACAAATGTTAATTGCTTAAACCATATGCATAATCTTGTTATCGATCACTTATTCATAGATATTATAGTTCTCACCTCGAGTGTTACAGTCGCTCGCTACCTCAGGCGTCCTCACTCACGACATACAAGACATCTACTGGTTGATCCACTGTCCGCTGAGTAGTGTCGACTGACGTCACCCTGACTTTCGTTCGACCAATGGCAGGTCTTTGTCTGGTCGGGCGATCTCCAAACTTCGAGAGAGTTCCATGGTCCCTATTTAAGACGCCGCTTGCTGGCGTTCTTCACCACTTCTGATCCACCACTTCTGATCAATCATCACTTTGGATCACTTCAACCTGCTGGTCACCGCTACTGCATCTCATGACACCATCGCTGATATCTACGCTACCGAGCAGTTACGTCACAAGATCTGCACCATGACGTATTGCTCAAGATGGCAAGAATAATTGCCAGCCGCTGTACTCTTCACCTTCACCTTAGAGAGGATACTTGGAATCGTCTTTCGAAATATCGCTGGATCATCTCTTGGAAACTATAAATGTCATTCCTGCGCAAGAAAAGAAGAGAGAGTTGACATTTTATCGATGGTGCACATAACTCTAGGCCATGTACGCCTCCTTCCGAGAAAACAGTGAAGACTTTTAAACCAACATTTATGCTAGCTGGAGCTTTTTAAGGAGCTGGCTCTTCAACCCTCTTCAAAGATAAGTTTACTTTTATGAAGAACTTATATCATACCAGTTATTTTATACTCTTAATTATTTTTTATGGTTCTCTCTTTTTATAAAGTGCATTTTTTATATGTCAAGCTCAACTTTTCTCCAATCAAGCAAGCTTGTTTCATGGACCTTTTTTTTCAATCTGGGTTTCTGTCATCAGGCCCTCACACTTTGCTACGTTTATAATTGTTCATTTCTGTGATAAGCACTTAAGTGCAATTGGTTTATTCATTATAAATTTATTATTAGGAATAAAAATTGTTAATGTATTGCTCCTTATATTGGTTCTCTAGTCACGTATTTCATGCCCACTACCCCGCTCCGCTTCAGTCTAATTTTCTTGACCACAGCAGTTATTTTGTCCAGGCTTTCGCCTGATGCGTTTCGTTCTCCCGTATGGGGAAGTTTTAGGGCATAACTTATTCTTCTCCACGCCTCACTGGCAAGGCCCCCCACTACCTCACTGCCAGAAACTAAATATGTCTAACTTTGGGTAATGGACAGCATTCCCAGTAAGCGCCATTTTCATAACCTAACATTTCTGCTGAGCTATGTAACCACTCGTTACAGTATCACGGAGTTACTTAACTTTACCCTATCTGGAAAAAAGATTGGGTCCTGGGCCATGGGCTAATGCGCAAGATGGCCACCGTTAGTTTGCGTTTAGGGAGTTCGTGTAAAACAAATTGTTCACGTTAAAGGAGTTTTACATCAGTACCCTAGCGATGGTACAGTCATAGTGTCTCCACGTAATAACGTGGTTTTACTGCTCTTGATAGAAATTAGTCACCCATGTATATGGATGGATGGATGGTTGATTGGTTGGATGGTTAGTTCCTCAGTTTAGGGGCTGCACTAACGCAGTCATGTAGCCCCGTGTACTTTGGGTGTGTGTAGAATCTATCTAATAACCAGTCTTAATTGTGATGGCCGTATTAGTGTGTGTTATCTGTAATTCAAGTAAGGACTGCAGACATTCAATTTTCAAGTAGTTCCTACTTTTGCTACCAAACGCCACCGTAAATGACAACTAGTTCTGAACTTGGTTACTAGATGCTACCGCAGTCAGCTCCTGGTGACAAATGTTGGAACCTAAGAGCGTTAGTCAAATCTTCCTATAATTTAGCTTCACACAAGTGTAATTAGTGGAAGGTTCTTTGACATGCCATAAATCTATGACATGGGCCCGCCGGCTTTATTTTTCCTCCGTAGGAAGGCATACTGAGGGATTTTTAACGCTGATAAAATCCGACAACTTCAGCCGGGTTTGAACCCGCGATCATGGGCATACGGGTTCAGCATGCTACCAACTACGCCACCGAAGCCGCTATGTAGAGTGGTAATACTTACAGAAGGGAATTTCGATGCAAAATACTCACAAAAGGAATACATTGGAAGAAAAAAAAACACAAAATGTAGTTTAGGTTCAAAATACGTACAAAAAGCAATGTAAAGTCGAAATACTTACAAAATGCAATTGAAATTCAAAATACCTACACAATGCAAATTAGATTGAAAATACGTAAAATGGAATGTAGATGCAAAAAATTCGCTAAAGGGTATTTAGATACACGGGGAGCCAATTAACAAAAACAGTGCGGGAATCTTAAACAGAAAAGGAAATATATCGAAAAGAAAACAAGAGGTCTGATCCTTCGAAAAAGGAGGGATCACGAAAGGTGAGACAAAGGCCAATTAAGGCGGGAAAGTGAAAGACACCCTGGACCTTTGATACCCTAATACCGTCGGGGTCGGAAAAGAACAATAGTTGACCAAGGGAGGTCGACAGGAAAGAAGACGGAGAGGAGCCCGGCACAAGTAAGTGGAAGCAATGCCGGACTCAGCTGGGGTCCCGTGGTCGCCAACCTACGTCCCACTAGATGTGAGCACCTGAGTGGTTATTAAATAACAAAACTATGAATTCCTGTTTTAATTCACTGGCCGTGAAAGCCAATATACCATTTCTTTGGAGGCCTTCATAGGGAGGTTATGGCTGCTTAAGCCTTTAGTTCTCGCACTGAAGAGGCGCAGCTGCACTTCATAAAAAGGGAGGTAGCGCGCAGTTCGCTACTCCTGTGGGGGTCTGGGCGGAGACACCAAGAGCCCGCTGATGAGCCAGCTTGGTGTCCAAAGCGAAACCCCACACAAGACACGGCACAAACCTAGAATAATTGCTGAGTTTTAATTCACTGGCCGTGAAAACCGATCTAGGCTACCATCTTTTTGGAGGCCTTCATAGAGAGGTTTTGGCTGGTTGAGCTTTCAGTTCTCGCAGTAAAGAGGAGCAGGTGCGCTTCATAAAACGGGAGGTAACGCGCAGTTCGCTACTCCTGTGGGGGTCCGGGCGGGGACACCAAGAGCCCGCCGATGAGCCAGCTTGGTGTCCTAGGCGAAATCCCACACAAGACACGGCACAAACCTGTAAGAATTGCTGAGTTTTAATTCACTGGCCGTGAAAGCCAATATACCATCTTTATGAATTCCATTGATTGTAAGAAGCGCATGCATTTATATTACTAAAAAATTATCAGTAGCGAATTCGGTGGCGTAGTTTGTAGCATGCTGAACTCGTCGCACTTTTAAGAGCCGTCCTTCGGAGGGGAAGTAAATCCAGTGGGCCCATGTCATAGATGTATGGCATATAAAAGAACCTTCCACTACAATTGGTAGTGTGTAGCAAAATTTGAAAGTTATATTCGCCTGGTTAGAAACGCTCTATCAAGTTCCAACCTTCGCCGCTAGGTGATAGTGACAGTAGCATCTGGTAGCCAAAGATGAAACTACTTGAAATTG
Source organism: Meconema thalassinum (assembly GCA_946902985.2). Classification (NCBI taxonomy): domain Eukaryota; kingdom Metazoa; phylum Arthropoda; class Insecta; order Orthoptera; family Tettigoniidae; genus Meconema; species Meconema thalassinum. The sequence goes on from OX336397.1 coordinate 155,136,721, forward strand.
AACTTGTTGGGAGTTCAAGGGCGTTCAATCAAATATACCCGGCTTATGACCACTGGCTGCAATTCATATATTAGACCCTAATAAAATATTATTAGTGAGGTATTATTAATAATCTTTATTTGTTTCACCAACTTTGGGGTACATGAAATCAATAATGTTTTAGCCTATTTTCATTTATGAAAAAAAAATAGGCTTATGAGATCACCTTGTGTCCGTGTGTCTGTGAGTGTGTGATGGTGTGGGTCCCTCCCCCCCCCCCCCCCCCATCCCTAATAACTTCTACACGGCTGGACCGATTTCAATGAAACTCTGTAAGTTCATAGCAATATTCCGGATGACCTCGACCGTACCCTTCAAATTTTGTTACGTCTCACCAATCCAACATGGCGGCTGTGCGAAATACACACATCAAAAAAAGTTTTGCATCACCTCGGTTCCAAGAGTTCCGGAACCGTTAAATACAAAGGGAATGGAGATCAACACAAACAACATTTCAGCTCGTTTTATTGCTCATGAGACCCACACATTGCATGTTGTACCATCATACAGCTAGACTTTCAGCATTTGTGGTCCAGATTGCAGTACACACCACTACCTCTAATACCCAGTAGCACGTCCTCTTGCATTGATGCATGCCTGTATTCGCCGTGGCATACTATCCACAAGTTCATCAAGACACTGTTGGTCCAAATTGTCCCACTCCTCAACGACAATTCGGCGTAAATCTCTCAGAGTGGTTGGTGGGTCAAGACGTCCATAAACAGCCCTTTTCAACATATCCCAGGCATGTTCGATAGGGTTCATGTCTGGCGAACATGCTGGCCACTGTAGTCGAGCGATGTCGTTATCTTGAAGGAACGCATTCACAAGATGTGCACGATGAGGTCGTGAATTGTCGTCCATGAAGACAAATGCCTCTCCAATATTCTGCCGATATGGTTGCACTATGGGTCGGAGGATGTCATTCAGGTATCGTAAAGCCGTTTCGGAGCCTTCCATGACCACCAGTGGCGTACGTCGGCCCCACATAATGCCACCCCAAAACATCAGGGAACCACCACCTTGCTGCACTCGCTGGACAGTGTGTCTAAGACGTTCAGCCTGACCAGGGTGCCTCCAAACACGTCTCCGACGATTGTCTGGTTGAAGGCATATGCGACACTCATCGGTGAAGAGAACGTGATGCCAATTCCGTGGGGTCCATTCAGCATGTTGTTGGGCCCATCTGTACCGCGCTGCATGGTGTCGGGGTTGCAAAGCTGGACCTCGCCATGGACGTCGGGAGTGAAGTTGCGCATCATGCAGCCTATTGCGCACAGTTTGAGTTGAAACACGACGTCCTGTGGCTGAACGAAACGCATTATTCAACATGGTGGCATTGCTGTCAGGGTTCCTCCGAGCGGCAATCCGTAAGTAGCGGTCATCCACTACAGTAGTAGCCCTTGGGCGGCCTGAGCGAGGCCTGTCATCGACAGTTCCTGTATCTCTGTACCTCCTCCATGTCCGAACAACATCGCTTTGGTTCACTCTGAGACGCCTGGAAACTTCCCTTGTTGAGAGCCCTTCTTGACACAAAGTAACAATGCGGACGCGATCGAACTGCGGTATTGACCTTCTAGGCATGGTAGAACTACTGACAACATGAGCAGCGTACCTTCGTCCTGGTGGAATGACTGGAACTGATCGGCTGTCGTACCCCCTCCGTCTAATAGGCCCTGCTCATGCATGGTTGTTTACATCTTTGAGCAGTTTTTGTGACATCTATGAACAGTCAAAGGGACTGTATCTTGGATACAATATACACAGTCAACGTCTATATGCCGGAGATCTGGGAACCGAGGTGATGCAAAACTTTTTTTGATGTGTGTATTTCACTAGCATTCAATATCTCCGAAACTATTACCGATATCACCCTGGAATATTCTACGATGTTAAAGGGAACTACTAGAAGTTCACCTATGTGACGTTTTAAAACCTGGTAACTACAAAACCATCATGGCGGCCAAGCGAAGTTGCGACTTTTAAATAGACGTTTCTTGCGATTTAAGCAACCAAACGCAATAAAACTTGGAACAGTATATGCTTATACACATTGTAATGCACCGACATCTAACTTCGTTCAATTGTTTACATAACCTCAACATGGCGCCTGTGCGAAATATTTCACCGGCATTCTATATCTCTGAAACTATTAGCGGTATCACCCTGAAATTTCGTACGGAGATAAAGGGCACTACTGGAAGTTCATCTATAAGACTTTCAAAAACTGGTTAACTACAAAACGAATATGGCGGCCAAGCGAAGTTGAAAATTTTATATAGACCTTCCTCGCAATTTAATGATCCAAACGCAATGAAACTTGGTACAGCAAATGTTTATACACATTGTAATGCACTGGTATCTAATTTAGTTCAATTGTTTATATAACCTCAAGATGGCGGCAGTGCGAATTTTAAAATTAAGTTTTTATTTCTTGTGTCGTAATCATGCGATCGAAGTGAAATTTTGAATAATGAACCTACGCAATAATTTTCCTTTAATGGTACATGACTCTATGGCCTATACATATAACAATCCAACATGGCGAACATCCGAAATATTTAGTTGGATCTCAATATCTACGAATCTATTACAGCAATCGAACTGAATTTTTCTAATGTTCATAGGGGCTATGAACATAAGTTCACCTATAGGACTTTCAATAACCTGGTGATCACAAATTCAACATGGCGGCGACGCGAAGTATACATATTCACATGGTCGTTTCGCTCGCAATTTAACCATCCGAGTGCAGTGACACTTGGTACAGTAAATCCTTATACATATGTTAATCCACTGGCATCTAATTTTTTCAATTATTTCCATAACCACAAGATGGCAGCTGTGCGAAATTATAAAATCTCGTTTTTATTTCTTGTATCCTAATCATGCGATTGAAGTTTGAATACTACATGTACACAACAATCTTCATGTAACAGTACACAACTCTTAAGACCTACATATATACAAATCCAACATGGTGACCATCCGCAATATGTAGTCGGTTCTCGATATCTACGAATCTATTACAGCAATCAAACTGAAATTTTGTATGTTGATAGTGGCAATTAACATAAGTAGGATACATGGAAATAGGCTGTATAGTTCTACTTCCCTTTCTTCGGCAGAGATGTGGATAGTACGCTTTTGTTCGATTTTAACCTGGAACCGTTCTTTCTTATCCTTGGTGATGATTTTGGCTGTTTTGTCCACGAGCATGGTGTCTGTAATTTGGAGTTCAACGAGGTCTTTCTCAGTTTCCTTAAACCAAAGAGATTTTTAAAATTTTTATTACGAAAGTAGTTGAAGATCTTCTTGGTTAGTCTATTTGAATTCATTTGGAGGATGTGCCAATAGAAATAAATGTTCCGTTTTTTAATTGTGTCCGAGAATTTTTCAGTCTTTTGGTAAAGAGTTTCGTTCCTGACATGGATTAGTTTGTTGTTATGAAATTTGGGGCCTACGATTTTGCGTAATATCTTTCTTTCCTTTCAAGCGGTCCCTGGGTGGTGAGAGACAAGGTTTCGGCTGCATATAAGGAAGGCTTCTGGTTTAATTACCGTGTTCAATCAATCAACGTCTAAAGGCAAGCCTTGTCTCCGCCTCTGTCTTCAGCATCTCGTTTCATCTCACAGTAGGAACCATATTGAAGAGTTAGTGTGATGTCTTGCAGGAAACATTTTCACGGTCGGCATTTCTTCCCTGTGATCTTTCCTGTGATTAGTTAGGAAAGCGTTATGTCGCAAGATGTGGCCTGTGAATTTAGCTTGTCTTTTATGGATAGTTGGTCTCAGTTCTCTTTTCCCTTGAATTTCTTGCAGGATGCTGATGTTAGTTCTCTTTTCAATCCATTTAACCCGTAATATTCTCCGCCAGACCCACATCTCAAACGCTTCAAGTCGTTTCCAATCCTGACCTCTGATCGTCCAAGATTCACATCCATACAGAAGCACACTCCACACAAAGGACATGACAAATTTCTTTTTAATTCATCATCATCATCATCATCATCATCTTACACAGTTTCCAGCCACTGGCCGGGTCGGTTTGGAACACAAGTCTCTCCAACGTATTCTGTCTTCCCACCATCTCTCAGCCTCCACCCTTGTCCAGTCTTCTCCTCTCTTCTTCACGCTTTCTTCCACCCCCTTCAGCCACCTGTCTCTCGGTCTTCCTCTCGGTCTCTTTCCTTCCCACTTCGTCTCGTGTACTCTCCTGGGTATCCTCTTCTGCTCCATTCGATTTACATGTCCATACCATCTAAGTCTAGATTTCTCTATACCATCCTGTAATGGTTCCTCCTTCATTAATTCTCTGGTCCTCTCATTTCTTATTCTGTCCATCTTTGTAGCTCCAATACTGCTTCTCAAGAACCTCATCTCACTGGCCTGTATTTTGCTCTCTCCCTTCCTTTCATAACCCAGGTCTCCGAGGCAATATCCAAATTTGCATTAATCAAAAGATTGTTCTTATTATTGAAAGCCTGCTTTGCGAGCGCTATCCGCCTTCTAATCTCTTTACTACACCTGTTGTCATTGTTGATTAGACTTCCGTGTTATAATAATAACAACAATTACGATTATTTATTTATTTATTTATTTATTTGTTTGTTTATTTTGAAAATCTGTTCGTTTTGCAACACTGCAACCTTATTATTGACTACCACTCCATTATAGCACCTAATTTCATGTTCCAATAAACGGCGCCGATGACCAAGATGTCCCTAAAGACCCGAATTATTAATAACAACCAAACGCACTCTCACTTAAAAAGCGGATGACGAGATCTGCAGCCACCACGTCATCGGCTAATACAGTATAAGATTGATGAATATATTGTTACGTGCCACCCCCCTAGTGACACCTTTGTTAACTGAATTACGGTGGGTTGAAGCACAACACAGATTGTTCCTTTAAAGAAATAATTAACTTTATTGCGGCCAGAAAGATACACTACTCATCAGCAAATACAAGCAATTAGAACCTTACTCCAGTTTCCTCAAGTCTCTTCCTTATGGAGAGCTCTTGCCCTTTTTCACTTGTCAACAAACCACATAAGTTAATCCGTGCTAATGAGTCCGGTGGCCTTGACAGAAACTACCTGCACCTCTCCCTTATGTACACAAACTACAGTTACTTACGATAACCTGCTACACGCTGCTTCGCTGCCCACGAGCTGGGAAACAATGTCACTGGATTTCGTAACTCGCACGGCACTCCGCCACAATACCTCTGTCGCTCAGTGAAATCACACTCGCTCAAAACACAGGCAGTCCCCTGTATGCTTCTCACTCCCTCGCTGTCAAGAGAATCGGCTTCACTAGGGGTTTCGCAAGTCGCCACACTTCTGTCGCTCAGGATAAACGCTCGCACGAGCTCGTAAAACACACACACACTGCTTGACAGGTCGCTCTTATATAGCAGGCCGGTGACTCAATAAATGCTTCTAGACCCATCCAGGGTTCACGGATTCTCGAGGCTTCCATCGCTGGCTGGGTCACGAATATTCTGGACCATCCCTTTGTCCTAGTAGACCTGTTGCATAAGGCGCACGCAATACACTGAGGCAGAGCACAGCCCAGCCCTGGGGCAGTTGTGACTCGTGCGGCGAGCGATGAAACAAACTCACAGCCGTAACAATATTATTCGTGCATCAACAAGAGGTGGACCATGGCTCCCATCTGGTGCAACATGAAACGAGGTCGTGCAAATCATCAGATATATTATTTCAGTAGTATAGATCCCTCCTGCGGCACTCATAAGCGACCGATCCTGAAAAATGAGCATTCGAATGAAAGAGAATATACATTACCAGTGACGCATTGCACTCCAATTTCATAAATATCTACAATTTCTTTAAAAAATCTATATATATAAAAAGAAAGTCGTGTTAGTTACACTATTTATAACTCAAGAACGGCTGAATCGATTTGGCTGAAAATTGGTGTGGAGGTAGCTTACAACCAGGAGACGGACATATGATACTTTTTTTTTAATCCCGTGGCGTGACATAAAACATCAAAGAGAATACAAGTCACTATAAAAAGTAACGCAAATGATTGCTAAAATAAACTCATGAAGGAATGGCAAGGCAGGTCGTTTCCAGGCATCAGTAGCTCTTGACGAGACACGGCCGACTGGATGCGAGTAGCGCTCTCCAGTACCGGTATAGAAATCATTAAAATACTTATTTTTTTATTTGTATTTTTTATAGGCATAGTTAATCCGGGGAGCGTGATGGCGCAGTGGCTTAGCTTCTCGCCTTTCACCCGGACGGCCGGGGTTCGAATCCCGGTGACAGAGGGGTGGAATTTTCACCTGAAAAATCACGTGGGGTCAGGAAGGGCATCCGGCCTTAAATCCCCGGCCAAAACCAAAATGAGCCTGGTTGGCTCCGGCGACCCCAATTAATTGGGAAAAGCCGAAGGGGGAAAGAAATAGGCATAGTTAATCCAATTTACAATACAGAGCACGCGAGCAGTTTAAACAAATGAGTGTTGGTTGGTTGGTTCTTAAGTTTAGGGGCTGCGACAACGCGGTCATGTAGCCCCGTGTACTTTGGGTGTGTGTAGAATCTGTCTGTAACCGGTGTTAATTGTGATGACTGTATTAGTGTGTGTTATCTGTTTTATTTTATTTATTTAAGTACTGCAACTTAGAATTTTTCAAATAGTTCCTACTTTTGCCCCCAAGCGCCACCGTCAACGACTACTAAGCCAAGTTCAGAACTTAGCTACTAGACGCCACCGCAGTCGGTTCTTGGCAACGAATGTAGAAACCTAAGAGCGTTGTTTACATTCTTAACTTATCCAATTTAGCTTCACACAGGTGCAATTAGTGGAAGGTTCTTTAACACGCCATAAATCTATGACATGGGACCGCCGGATTTACTTCCCCTCCGAAGGAAGGCATAGTGAGGGATTTTTAACGCTCTTTAAAAATCCGACGGCTTCGGCTGGGTTGGAACCCGCTATCTTGGGCATAGAAGCTCAGCATGCTACCGACTATGCCACCGAAGCCGCCCAAATGAGTGTTGGCGAGGCGTTCATATAGCCTACAATTCATCTGATTGCGACCAAATTTTGGTGGGTTGTTTAGCACACTTCCGGGAAAGTTATAGGCATAGTAAATCCAATTTACAGTAGATAGCACGCGAGTAGCTTCAATAAAATGGCGTGCGATTCGTTTCAACATAGACCCACATGCGTTCATATACCATCCATCCCATTGCGATGAAACTTGGATGAGATGTTATGTACACTTCAGGGAAAGTTTTTGGCGTAGTAAATCCATTCAACAATAGGTAGCGCACGAGTAGATTCAACAAACGAGCGACTACGCACGAAGCGTTTCAACTAAGTCCCGTATGCGTTCATATACTATTCGTCCGATAGCTATGTGACTTATAAAAAACTGTACTTAGTGTGTGATTTGCAGATACTGTTGCTGCAGGAAGATACGTTCCATAATTGCTGTCCACTTCACATTTTGGCCGCTGTGACGCCTGTTTCACGTCATTATAACATTCTGAGGTCTTTCCTTTATAATTTTGTATGGATTTCAGAAACAGTAAATCAATGGAATGAGTAGGCCTACTCAAATCGAATAATTTCATAAATATCGAATAACCGGTGAGTGTTACAGCTAAGCTGTCAATCAATGGACTCAGCACACAAATTACATTAGCAGTGACGAATTGCATTCTAATTTCATAAATATCAATTTTTGTAAGAAGTGTGCAATTTGCAAATACTGTTGGTGTAGGAAAATACGCGACATCATTGCTATTCAGTCGCATTTTGTCCGGCTCTGTAGCTAAATGGTTAGCGCGTTAGTCTTTGGCCCGAAGTGCCCCGGGTTCGATTCCCGGCCGAGCCATCAGGGATTTTAATCTCCTGGGGTTAATTCCCGTGGCTCGGGGACTGGGTGTGTGTGACGTCTTCATCATCACTTATTCCTCATTACGACGCGCAGGTCGTCCACGGGAGTCAACTAGAAAGACTGCACTAGGCCTCTCCGAAGGCCACACGATCATCATCAGTTCGCATTTAGGCCGTAGGGACGCTTGAAACGTGAATAGTGTTCTATAATCATTTGGTTCAAATAAAAACATAACTTTTCACCTTAAGTCTCATATTATAAACATATTGGGGTAAGTGTGGCTTATGAACATGGGAGATTTCTCGCACTGGTCCGGTAGTCAACCCTAATAAGTAAACTTTCTTTGGACAATAAACGTTATTACAAGTGTTGAAAGCTCGGTTTGAGTGAATTCTCATATATTTAAGGAGAGAGAAACAAAGAGTTCAAAATAGTGTTGGAGCAGATCCAGGGTGATGTGTGGGCGATGCAAATAGCTGCTCATTCCTAGTTCACAAACCAGCAGACTGAGATGGTCGCTAATCTAGCATTAGTCCCGCAGAGCCACATCTTGCACAGCCTGCAGCGTCCTTCTTCCATTTCATCCTTGATTTCCTCAAGCCACCGCTTCTTGGGCCGTCTTTGCCTCAGGGGCGTATATACAATATTTTTCGGGGGGGGGGGGGGGGCTGACTATCCCGGAAAATTGTGAGTATTCTCAGGGGATTGTCACCGCACAATACCCAGAAATATCAACCAATATCTTAGAGCATATAACTTTGTGTAATTATTTTAGATAACAGTTAATTGTAAAATTCTAAGTTTATATAGCCTATAATTAGTGGAAATACAAAAAAGGTTGTAAAATACAAAACAAAACTCAAATAAAATTGTATACTTAATGAATTTTCTATTATGGTCTATGGAGTATGAATGGCAAATACCTAAATATTTGTCAATTTATTAAGCAGAAAGGTAAACAGCGTTTTTGTTTACAAATTAATAACTTATTTCTCTCAAGTACCGTACTGTGGAATACTCAGCTTTGTCTCACAAGGCTTAGTGTACCCCGTTCCAACCCTCAGACCAGAATTAAAATTTCTTGGCAGAGGCAGGAATCGAATTCGAACGTCCAGGGTGGTGCCCAAGAATGCTAGCCACTACACCACGAGGTAGTCTAATTTCAATATTAATATTGTTTATAACTTAGCAAATAAGTTAAGATTAGGGTAAAACCAAATTTACATTTGAGTCGTCCAGTTGCAAAATTCGTTTAATCCACTTGAGAATAAGGATCATGTCGTAACATTATTAATTTAATTATTTTATTTTATTTTATTTTGTTTTTTGCTTTGTTTAATTTTATTTTATTTTGTTTAAATTTTTTTATTTAATTTTTTGTTTTGTTTTTATTTTGTTTTGTATGTTTTATTTTATTTTTGTTTTGTTTATTTTGTTTTATTTTATGTTGATTTTCCAGAAAACAAACATAAAACCAAAAACAAATACACGAAGCAAAAAGCAAAATTCAAAAACAAAAGCAGAAAACAAGAAACACAAAGCGAAAAGCAAAATTCAAAAAAAAAGCAAAACCAAGAACGAAAAGCAAAGAGTAAAATTCAAAAGCAAAAGCACAAAGCAAACACAAAACCAAAAACACAAAGCAAAAAGAAAAAAGTAGAAAACAACAAACACAAAAGATACGCGAGGCAAAGCCCAGAGAAACGTTTCTCATGAAAATGATTCTTATTCACAAGTGGATTAAACGAGTTTTGCAACTGGACGACTCAATTAACCTATTTTATGCTTTTACCAAAGCAGCGAATTCTTAATTTTTATTGGCTTCTTTCGGGGGGGCTTGGTGCCCCCACAGCTCCCCCCTTATATACGTCCCTGCTTTGCCTACGACATCAACTTGTAGTGCTCACTTTGCCACTTTGTCTTCGGAACTCCGTTCTAAATGTCCATACCAACAAGCTTCTTGCATCTTTTCAGGGATTGGTGTAACGCCAAGGGTGTCTCTTGCATGGACCAGCACAGAGGTTACTGCCCAACACTCAGCTCCATACAATGCTAATAGAATAATTATGAATTAATCGACTAACCGTTCCATCGGTATCGACTAAACAAATAATAGATTAATCGGCTAATCGAAGTTACCTTAAATAAGTTACTAACAATGTAAACTTACCATTAGTCCCCCATCTCTACAAACATGGTGTTATATAGGCTAGTCCGCGTCATCTTACATAAGTTACTAACAATGTAACCTTACCGTTAGTTCCCCATCACTACAAACATGGTCCGCGTCACCTTAAGTAAGTTACTAACAATGTAACCTTACCGTTAGTCCCCCATCACTACAAACATGGTCCGCGTCACCTTAAATAAGTAACTAACAATGTAACGTTACCGTTAGTCCCCCATCACTACAAACATGGTCTGCGTCACCTTAAATAAGTTACTAACAATGTAACCTTACCGTTAGACCACCATCACTACGAACATGGTCCGCGTCACCTTAAGTAAGTTAATAACAATGTAACCTTACCGTTAGTCCCCCATCACTACAAACATGGTCCGCGTCACCTTAAATAAGTAACTAACAATGTAACCTTACCGTTAGTTCCCCATCACTACAAACATGGTGTTACATAGTCCGCGTCACCTTAAATAAGTAACTAACAATGTAACGTTAACGTTAGTCCCCCATCACTACAAGCATGGTCCGCGTCATCTAAAATAAGTTACTAACAATGTAACCTTACTGTTAATCCCCATCACTACAAACATGGTGTTATATAACTACGATCATCTTAAATAAGTTACTAACAATGTAACCTTACCTTAAGTCCCCCATCACTACAAACATGTAGGGCCGTATTTGTAAATAGGCTAAGTAGGCTACAGCCTAGAGCGGCAAATTTTCAGGGGCGGCAGTTTGGCAATTCATTCAAAAGTTAAACTGAAGTATTTCAGACGTTAATAATATTTTCCGTGCGAATTTAAGAATACAAGTTACTTAAAAATGTCCTTATACAGTTCTTCCTGCCTTAGAAGAGTTAAAAACTATCTGCGAACTAGTATTTCTGAAATATGGTTAAACTCCCTTTCATTACTTCGTATTGAGGTAAATGCAACAAATACACTTTCATATGAGAACATTATTAACGAGTTTGCCATTAAGAAATCTCGTAAGAAAGCTATGTAAATTTGAACACGAAGATTACGTGGGGTGAGTTGTTTTAGAGAAGTTTGTATATTTTTCAACAAATAAACCAGTAATTAACTACATTTTGTGTTAATTTCATTTCACCATGTAGGACAATTTAATTCAAATTGAACAGTTCTTCAATTACGCAAAAGATAGTCATTAGCATTAAAATTAAAATATATGTGAAATAGTGATCAGTAATCTCCAAGAACAAATTAATTAAGTTCGAAACCCATTTCATTTTTAACGAATCTTAAAAGAAGTAAAAAAAACAAGTAGATAACTAATTTCATTATAACATTTATTATGCAAGCCATTACATTTGTAGTTTTATCTAAACTAAATGAACTTTATGTTTAAAAAAAGATGAAAACGCCAATGAACTCTATCCTTTTGTTGTATAAAACAAACGTATTAAGCAAATATGAACTATTGAGGGGGCTGCAAATGGACTTCAGCCTATAGGCGGCATACTCTTAAATCCGACCCTGCAAACATGGCGTCACATAGTCCACTTCACCTTAAATAAGTTACTAACAATGCAACCTCACTAGCCTATTTACCCCCCATCACTACAATCATGGTGTTATATAGTCCGAGTCACCTTAAATAAGTTACTAACAATATGACGTTCCATTTGTCCTCCTCGCCCCTTTGGACTGAAGAATGGGTGAAATTTTGGGCGTGCATTTATCAATAGAATGGGAGGAACTAAAGAGGAACTAAAATGGCGGGTGATTATACTTAGTATGTAGTGTCCTAGAAAAGACAGTTACGGCATCATGCGGAAGGATGTGGAATTGATAGGTGTGTAATAGAAACCGCAGCTCGTATGACAAGCCTGCAATACCACTTCCTTGGTTCTCAACGCGGGCAAGACGACCTTTAAGATAAGAACGTACATAAGAAATACGGTTGTGTATACGTGAAGGCACAATGCTAGGGATATTAACAACAGGGCATGGGCGTGTGACGGAACGTTCAATATTCTTTCACAAATCAAAATCTAATATGTTTTTTAAGACATCAAATGGAAAATGGAGAGTTTGTTCTCTCGATGTGGAGCAGCCGGAAATTAACCTATATCACGACTCTCGTCTGTTGAGAGGGCGCCCTCTATGCTTCTAGAGGGTCACACTTCAAGTTGCTGAGCTCTATCAGCCGACCAAGGAACCAAAATCAAGCTTGGAAGCGGTCAGCTGATATGTGGCAAAATATGAACAGCATTACGAAGTGAATTAAAATCCCAGTTTAAGCCTGCGACTTGTGATAGGTGGTGATAGAATTCCTTCCGAATATTTATGTACCTTTTTGAATGAAAATCGTTAAGTATCGTCACTATATGCTATATTTTGGTGTGTTGGCGTAAGTACACCCTCTGAAAAGTTAGGCGAATGAGTCTATGGTCCTGGCATAGTCATCCTGAGGGATAGCCTTCAGTTGAATCGTTACACTACGTTGGATGTCCGAAATGTTGGTTGGTTGGTTCTTAAGTTTAGGGGCTGCGACAACGTGGCCATGTAGCCCCGTGTACTTTGGGTGTGTGTAGAATCTGTCTGATAACCGGTGTTAATTGTGATGACTGTATTAGTGTGTGTTATCTGTTTTTTTTTTTAATTTAAGTACTGCAACTTAGAATTTTTCAAATAATTCCTACTTTTGCCGTCAAGCGCCACCGTCAACGATTACTAGGCCAAGTTCAGAACTTAGCTACTAGACACCACCGCTGTCGGCTCTTGGCAACGAACATAGAAACCTAAGAGCGTTGTTTACATTCTTAACCTATCCAATTTAGCTTCACACAGGTGCAATTAGTGGAAGGTTCTTTAACATGCCATAAATCCATGACATGGGACCGCCGGCTTTACTTCCCCTCCGAAGGAAGGCATACTGAGGGATTTTAACGCTCTTAAAAAACCGACGGCTTCGACCGGGTTTGAACCCGCTATCTTGGGTATAGAAGCTCAGCATGCTACCGACTACGCCACCGAAGCCACCGTCCGAAATGTGCGAAAACCTCTGGCCCTTCAGGGCTTTTCGGCGACCCTGGACCCCGATCCTCCATACTTGAACGCTTACCTTCGAGGTCGTACCTCAGGCATCAGGTCTCGCAACGCTGTATAGAGCTCTCCCATGTGTCGAGCGCGAGCAGAGAGAGAGGCAGTCTGGTGATAGTGCAGTGAATTAATGTATCACGCTCTATAAAACTTTCTCACTTGTCCAGCGCGAGCAGAGAGAGAGAGGCAGTCTGCTGATAGTGCAGTGAATGACTGTACCACGCTGTAGAGAGCTCTCTCACGTGTCTAGCGTGAGCAGAGAGAGAGAGAGACAGTCTGGCGATAGTGCAGTGAATGACTGTGTCTAGCGCGAGCAGAGAGATGCCTAGTGCAGTGAATGACTGTCTCACTGTGCGTTCAACCATTCTCGCCGTCGCGTCAGTTCAACGCGCGATCTCTCAAGGACATCGGCCAAGATCCATGGAGTAAACTGAGCACATTAAGATTTCTTCTGAAGAAAGAAACATGACAGTGTCGTTTTATTTGAGATTATTTATTGGGTTTCATGTGTTAAACCAATTGGCAATACGGCGAATTACCGTCCGCCACCGTGGGTTCTGGGAGTAAGCCTCGTCCGATTGATGACGCTGGGCGTAAAGCATTGTCCCTCCATCCGACCATGGACGGTATCGTCTATGGTGATTACTTCCCGAACAGTGGGTATTTCTAGGATCTCTCTGTAGTCCCACCATCATCTTCCAGATATCCCACATAATGAGACAGTAGTGGGCGTCACACGAAATCATCACCTCCTTGAGCTGCTCCGTTGGTAGCCTGGGTACACCATGCTGATTCCCGTGAACTGCTGGAACTCCCACTGGGCTTCATGAAATACGACAATAATATAATGTTAACATGGGTAGCAACTTAACTCACAAAAATCGCTACCGTACCATTTCTAAAAGTCTTGGTGAAAACACATGGTCCACCCAAACAGGACTCAAATCCCCTCCTCAGTGCAATAGCTCACCCAAGTTGAAAACATACTACACCACGTAGGGAGGATATAATAAAATAATTAAAAAGTAAGAAAAAAAGATACAGTCAGTCTGAGAGACTAGACTTTATATCATTTCAAATGACGCATGCTACAAGTGCTACACATGTTAGAAAGGCTCTGGAGGGCTTCTCGCTTCGCTCGAAGCCCCAGGACTCTCTCAACAGACTCCATTGCCCATTAACTTAGGCTTCCCACGTGGGCAACCCTTTAAGGGTCACCCTGTATTTCAGTCTGACATCTTTTACAACTCGTTAAGGGTCACCCATTATTTGAATCTGATATCTTGTAAACCTCTTTAAGGGTCACTCTGTATTTGAATTGAATCTAACATACTGTACACCTAGGTAAGTGTCACCCTGTATTTTGCTCTGACATCCTGCACACGTCTTTAGGAGGCACCCTGTATTCTTATCTGGCATCTTGTGCACCTCTTTAAGAGTCATCTTGTATATCTCTTTAGGAGCCACCCTGTATTCATATCTGGCATCTTGTACACCTCTTTAGGAGTCACCCTGTATTCTTGTCTGACATATTGTACACGTCGTTAAGGGTCACCCTGTATTCTTATCTGACATCGTGTACATCTCTTTAGAAGTCGGGGGCGTGGTGGCTCAGCGGTCTAGCTGTATGCCTCTCACCAAGGCGGTCCGGGTTCGATTCCCGGTCAATGCATGTGAGATTTTCGAATTGAAATGCCATGTCCTGTGTTTCGGATTCCACGTAAAAAGGAGGTCCCGTGGCTCATGATCTCAAGATTAACGGTCACGTTAAACTACAAGCTTCCTTTCCTTCTTTAGAAGTCACCCTGTATTCCTATCTGACATCTTGCACACTTCTTTAGGAGTCGCCCTGTATTCTGGTCTGACGTCACGCACTCGCCTTCTCCGTATCGCATAACGTCAGATCCCAGCAGTAAACTCAGACTCGGTCTATATGCACTAAACAACATGATGACGTCGTACACGCCGTAACCGTAACGCATAACGTTTGACCCAAGCATAACGACGAAGTCGACAAGATCATTTGGAATGATAAAATCCACCTAAAAATGGCCTTGAACAAGATATCTTCAAATTGGTGAGCAGGGGCGATACCACTCGCAAATTTTTCAAACGAACTTCGGAGCTCCTTGTTGCACAACTTAATAACGCGTATGGTTAAATCATCATATATATTATTTCAGTAGTATAAATCCCTCCTGCGGCGCTCACAGGCGATCGAGCGTGACAAATGAGCATTCAAATGAAAGAGAATAGACATGAGCAGTGACGCATTGCACTTCTAATTTCATAAATATCTATAATTTATTGTAAAAATGACTTTAAAAATGTACGAAGTGTGCGATTTGCAGATACTGTTGCTGTAGGAAAACACGCTCCATAATTGCTGTCCACTTCACATTTTGGCCGCTGTGACGCCTGTTTCATGTCAATTTTAACATTCTGAGGTCTTTCCTTTATCATTCTGCATGGATGTCAGAAACGAGTATTCAAATTGTATAATTTCATAAATATCGAATAACTGGTGAGTGTTATGATGATCCAATTTTGAGTGATTGCCTTCATAAGTTAGGGAACGTAGAACTTCAAATTCTAACTGAAATATAAATAGTGTTCTATAATCATTTGGTTGAAATAAAAACATAACAACCTTTCTCCTTAAGTGTCTCATTATAAACCTATTGGGGAAAGTGTGGTTTATGAACATGCGAGATTTCTCGCACGGGTCAGCTAGTACCCGTATTCAATTATTACAGTTACATCTTTAATACTAGTGGGCCCGTGTGAGCTTTCGCAACGTAAATGTAGGTTATGGGGTAGTAGGGAAGAATGTGGGAGAACGAAGTTTTAAATATTGAAGAAATGTATTTATTGTTGTTAAACGGCATACGTTCAGGAGAAGAACACAAAGAATTATGTAGAACAGTGTTTTGTACTTGTCACAACACCTCCTTGTAGACAATATTCGATGTTACAACGAATTCATCGATTATTGTTTGCTCAGGAGTTTCTTCTACAGCAATTTTTACATTTGCAAAGGATTGAACCCTAGAGAAAGTCTTGG
This sequence comes from Meconema thalassinum, assembly GCA_946902985.2. Lineage (NCBI taxonomy): Eukaryota > Metazoa > Arthropoda > Insecta > Orthoptera > Tettigoniidae > Meconema > Meconema thalassinum. Next base: position 155,152,954 of record OX336397.1, read on the forward strand.
CGGGACCACACTGGAGCCATCTGCTGAGAGTCTCCTCAGCTAGCAGTACGCCACGCTCCCGCCAGATGGCTGCTGGCGCCGCGCTGCCCTGCACTCTAGCGGCAGGCTCGCCAGGTTACGGTGCTCCCATTGTAAATGTACATTTTTAAGGTATTTATTTAATTGTGAGGCATTTAAAGAGCAAGTGAGTGCGATTCGGGCACACATGGGGTTATGCGGAACCTGTAGGTACCTCATATGTGTAGGTTGGTGTTAACAGAACCTTATTTTCGGTACAAAACCGGAATGGGACCTTAGCAGAATAATATAGGGAGGATCGCAATGAATGCATTCGTTCAGTACCTGGCATGTTTTGAAATTTACTTAAGGCAAGTTTCACGACCGGTTTGCGTTAATGTGAATCAGCATTAACTTAAACACAGGGTCATCGGAAAAGTTTGCAGCAATTTCAGTAAATCTTATCTCCCGTTGTAAGTGAGATAAATTAATAATTTGACCTGAAAACTACTCAGGAACTCATCGAGCTTTAGTTTTAGATGTGACTGTACTCCGCCTGTGACCTTCAGCCGATGCACAGAATGAGTGCGCGACAGGAAGCTGCCACGCCACTGTTTCAGTAGTGAGTGTGATTGCAATGGCGCCAGTTCAGCAGAAAGCACAGTGTGTGTTGTGTGTTATAACTGTTCAGCGCACTTTCCGACGTGTTTATGGTAGGGATCCCCCTCATGCTAATAACATTAGACGGTGGTATGAACAGGTACACGAAGCTGACACGCCACTGTGTGAGTGTGATTGCAATGGCGACAGTTCAGCAGAAAGCACAGTGTGTGTTGTGTGTTATAACTGTTCAGCGCACTTTCCGACGTGTTTATGGTAGGGATCCCCCCCTCATGCTAATAACAATAGACGGTGGTATGAACAGGTACAGGAAACTGGCAGCGTTGACGTGAAGAAGTCCCTCGGACGCCCTAGAACGAGTGACGAACCAAGGGAGCGCACACAGAAACATTATAACGTATGAAAAAAACTTTTTGAGTTGGTGAATTTAAAAAAAATATACTCGTTTTAATATCTCAAATAGTTCCTGAGCTATGATTTTTTGAAATTGCTGCAACGTTTTTCGATGACCTTGTATTATCCTCAAACGACAATTGTCCTCCATAAAGATGGTATATAGGCTTTCACGGGAAGGGATTAAAACTCAGCAATGATGAGCCAGCTTGGTGTTCCTAGGCGAAACCCCTCACAAGACACGGCATGAACCTAGAAAATTTCCTGAGTTTTAACTCTCCTCCATGTTTCACACACATCAAAAATAGTTTTGCATATTGCAGACCAAGAGTCGTAGTAGTCTGGTTGGTTGGTTGGTTCTTCAGTTTAGGGGCTGCGACAACGCGGACATGTAGCCCTGTGTTAGTTATTGTTGTTTTAAGGGGCGGAACTACGAGGTCATCTGCCCCTCTTAACACACAGATTAAAGAATACAAATTTGGAATTGAATTCAAAATTTTGAGGTGGACACCTAAATTTAAAAATACCAAAAATCAATAAAACAAAAACAAAAAAGTAAATAAAAATAAAATTTATAAAAATAAACAAAAATTATGGAAAAACGAAAAATGATCATTCAAAAACGAACAAGTCGTTGAGTTAATGTTCACTGGAGAATTTAGATTGCTGGCCCTAACCCACTCTCACTTATAAAGCGTATAACGCGATCAGCAGCCACCGCGTCATCGGCTAATATAAGTTTGAGTGTCATCTGCAAACCAAGGTTTCTTCGTAAGTCAGCAAGATCCACACATGTTAAAATGTGAGCCACGGTGAAAACGGCTCTACAGGTACAAAGTGGGGGGGGGGTCTTCCCTTCTCATAAGGTGCGAGTGGGTGAATCTTGTACGACCTATCCTTAGCCTACACGAAATGACGGACTCTCTCCGGGCCCGGAAGGAGCTCCGCCACACGCGAGTAGTTCCCTTGATCGCTCTCAGTTAACTGGGCAGTGGGTCAGCTAGCCACGGACTCTCCCAAAATGCCAGAACTTGTAGGCGTAACTGAGAGCGAATATCTCTAGTGGGTACCTCCATTGGTCGAGGTGGTAGTGATACCGCCTCCTTTGCAGCTTGATCCGCTAACTCATTTCCCGCAATTCCCAATTGAAAGCCACAGAAAGGTGATTCGAGTGTTAGCGTGGCACAACCCGGCTATTAGGTCGTAGATTCGCTGCACTAGCGGGTGTTGCGGGAAACATGTAGCAATTGACTGCAATGAACTCAAAGAGTCGGTACACACGAGAAAGTGGATTCGTGCATCCTGTAGTGCAAACTGCAGAGCTTCATAGATGGCAACGAGCTCCGTAGTAAACACACTACAGGCTTCAGGCAAAAATATCCCCTTTTAAAGTTTATAAATATATAAGGTGCGTTCAAAAAGTAACGAGCCGGAGGCTGTAATGCGCAAACTGGTGACGACATCGGCTAATCGTGGCATGTGTAACGAGGTGTGGTTCCGACCAGAGCGTGGAAGGTCACAGCCCGTCGCTAGAGGGCACACGTTACGTGACGATACAAAGCGAGCAGCAGCATGCATCAATCGTCCAACGCTGCCAGTCGCATTGCAAACGGTGACATGGAGGCGTCAAACGAAGAGCAAAGAGGTGTTGTTCGGTTTCTGACAGCGAAAGGAGTAGGGGGAACGGACATTCATCGCCGAATGTCACAAGTGTACGGCGAACACTGCATGTCCCTTGCAAGGGTCAAGGCGTGGCACAAGCGCTTCGGGGAAAGACGGGTGACGTTATCCGATGATGCCCGGTCTGGTCCCCCCCTGCATTACCGATGACAACGTCCAGCTAGTTGATGCACTCATTACCCAGGACCGCCGAGTGACAGTGAACGCCATAGCCGCCGTGGTCGGATTGAGCGCCGGAAGTGTGCACACCATCATGGAGGAACGACTGCACTTGCGGAAAGTGTGTGCCCAATGGGGCCCCACAGTCTTCAACCACACCAGGAAGCATGTCGAATGGCCTACGTCTTGGTCTTGGTCTTGGTTGGACGATTGATGAATGCTGCTGCTCGCTTTGTATCGTCATTTGACGTGCACACGTGCCCTCTAGCGACGGGTGAGTCCACGCTCTGGTCGGAACCACACCTCGTTACATACGCCACGATTAGCCGATGTCATTAGTTTGGTGCGAGATTGAAAGTGACTGCAGGGGAGTGCGGTGAAGTGAAGTTGGCAACACTGAGTTAACATTACATTTTCCAACATGGCATTTTTCGAAGTTACAACTTCGATGATTTTCTTAAGAAAGTGCGAATATGGTGTTGCTTAAATAAGCATGGCACAGTGAGTAGAAACAAGTCTCCTACACTCCGTAATACGATTCTTTCCTTTTGTATGGCCTCGGGAGCCAGGTGCAAGCTTTGTTAATTGACGCACAGAGGGCAGCTTGCATGTCGAACTTCGTCGTTCCTTGGAACGCTATGAAAGTCAAGGAGGTTAGATATCTAAGCTCCTTGACGCTATAACGCTTTCTAGTAGAGAATGGAGGAACTTAGTGTTGGCGAACAGTCCCGAGATTAATTTTGCCATTATGAACACGGCCTACTGAATTCAAATGGGTTCTTTAACATGCAAACAACGTATGACATGAATGTCATATTTTTTTGGTCTCGTTTCAAAAATCACTTACCACTGCCAGGAGCGAACCTGCAAGCTTGGGGTTGGTAATCAGACACGATAACCATTCACCCACCGTGGCACGCCGTATTACAAATGAAGAACGCTGACGTCTGTCATAGCCAGCACGTGAGGAAATGCCTCATTGCCACTGACAGGTTATTCATCTGTTGTTTATATACTGTACAGTACGTGTAACTCAAGAAGAAGCAGTGAACCGATTATATGCGGTATTCCTTCTTACCTATATTATAGGAACTTCCCAGGAAGGATTTTTTTTTTTGTATTAAATGCAGAACTAGGATAAAGAGAATCCGAGCAAAATAATTTAACATTTTGAGCCGTACGAACACTTCTTGGTCAACGTTGCTGAAACCGTTAAAGATATCCACAATCTATTCGGGTTCGAATGATATAGCATAACACGCGCATGGAACCACAAGGTCAGCCTTGTCATACGGCCTTATCTCGTGGGCAAGGTGAGTCATGAGTCATGACATTCCAAGATGCCATTCTTACGCAACGAAAATAGAAACACGATGGTGTGAATAAAGGGAATAAACTATCAAAATCAGTATATACACACATGTCTCTAAACAAACACAGAACGATAACGGTAACTGTAGCAATGCACTTCAATAGGTACACGGTGTAATACTAAACGCCCGGAAGTTCTTGCAAAATCATATTTTTGCATATGTATGCATATTTTGGTTATTTTGGCACGATGCATCATATTTTTATCCTTTGCCTGTTTAAGTGCATATCTCGGCTTGAGAAGGGCGTATATTCTAATTTCTGTTGTTTTGAAGCGCTTTTTGTCACTTCATGTTCATCAATTCGTATAGCCTATTTCAATTCGGACTCTGTCCGGGTCCTACTGATGACAGTCAGAGCCATTGGTCTCTATAATACTACTGAATGTCTCGCTCCCACGTAGTACAGTACAGGTGCACAGAAGAAACCCCTTTTGTTCCAAAAACCGTGCTATGGTTGGCCTTTAGTAAATCGTTAAAAAAGCACAAGAAAAGCTTCACTCTAAATTTCAGAATAATTTGCACGATCATTTTGTCGGAAAACTAAAAAAAAAAAAAATTGAAAAGCGTTTTTCTCTGAATTTCCGTATTTTAAAGAAATGTTTTTTTTAAACAAAAAAAATGTAGAGGACATTGCCTTCTACAATTTGTCTCATTGAGGTCATGTCATACGTTTTGAAATGCAGAAGCTAGGTGGCGCCAAAGTTTCCAAAAAAGTGTGTTTTTTTTTCACTTTTTGTCCTAGAAAAATGTTTTGTTCACAAAAGAGCGAATTAGAAATTTGTCTACAACATTTATTGAAACATTTTTTTCCTCCAAATTACCGTTCCAAAGTTATAGTCTGCCGAAGTGTGAAAATTGTCCGACACCGGTCCCGGTCTAAACTATACCCATCGCTCTCTCCGCAGTAACAATAGTAGCCTTGACTACACAGCGTTGCATAAATAAATGTTGCAGACAATTTTTAGAGGAACAACTTTCTAATTCGCTCTTTTGTGGAAAAAAACATTTTTTCTATGACAAAGTGAAAAAACACTTTTTTGGAAACTTTGGCTCCACCTAGCTTCTGCATTTCAAAACGTATGACATGACCTCAATGAGACAACTTGTAGGCGACAACCTCTACATTTTTTGTTTAAAAAACTTTTCTTTAAAATACGTAGATTCAGAGAAAAACGCTTTTCAATTATTTATTTATTTATTTATTTATTTTGAGTTTTCCGACAACATGATACTACAAATTATTCCGAAATTTAGAGTTAAGTTTTTTTGGTGATTTTCTAACGATTTAGAAAAAGCCGACCATAGCACGGTTTTTGGAACAAAACCATTCCAGCTGTACTGTACTAACGCCTGAGCGAGGCCTCTTGCTTTGCGATTACATTTGCCTCGTGGAAAGGGCGAACATCGCTCAAGCTGCAAAGCGCGCTCGTTGAAAGGATGCTTACTTAGGCTTATTAGCATCCTAATTCGAATGTGGAATTGTTATCACGAGCTGTTATAAATGAAAAAGAAGACATTTGGTGTAAGCTGCCATTCTACAACATTTCTTTGTTTCAAAATACACGGCAATGACTACAATCTACAGGAGAAGTCAAGTGATTGTCAATGTGTGCTGTGCGGGCAGACCTGTGACAAATACACGGCAATGACTACAATCTACAGGAGAAGTCAAGTGATTGTCAATGTGTGCTGTGCGGGCAGACCTGTGACAAATACACGGCAATGACTACAATCTACAGGAGAAGTCAAGTGATTGTCAATGTGTGCTGTGCGGGCAGACCTGTGACAAATACACGGCAATGACTACAATCTACAGGAGAAGTCAAGTGATTGTCAATGTGTGCTGTGCGGGCAGACCTGTGACAAATACACGGCAATGACTACAATCTACAGGAGAAGTCAAGTGATTGTCAATGTGTGCTGTGCGGGCAGACCTGTGACAAATACACGGCAATGACTACAATCTACAGGAGAAGTCAAGTGATTGTCAATGTGTGCTGTGCGGGCAGACCTGTGACAAATACACGGCAATGACTACAATCTACAGGAGAAGTCAAGTGATTGTCAATGTGTGCTGTGTGGGCAGACCTGTGACAAATACACGGCAATGACTACAATCTACAGGAGAAGTCAAGTGATTGTCAATGTGTGCTGTGCGGGCAGACCTGTGACAAATATCACTTATTGACATGCGTAAGGAAGACCAAATCGCTTACAGAATATAGCAAAGAGTAATCTGTTATTTTAGATGTGTAAATTAATTCTCAACTCGAGCGCACTTTTCTTGTTAATAATAATAGGGAATATTAATTTCCACGCACATTAATAGAAATAAAGTAGGCTATTAGAGTAGTAGTTCGTTAGTTATTGTTTCGATTTCAGCATAAGGCGAAAAATTCGCTTGTTGGGTGGGCTATTAACTTCTAAGCTATTTTGCTCTTCAATCTGTTAGGTATAGGTATGCAAACTTGAGCAACTTCCATGCTTTCTTTTTCTGTAGGCCTATATAAATATATGTACCCTACAATCATTTACCGGTATGTAGCCTACATATAAGGTGCGTTCAAAAAGTAACGAGCCGGAGGCTGGAATGCGCAAACCGGTGACATGGCTAATCATGGCGTGTGTAACGAGGTGTGGTTCTGACCAGAGCGTGGAAGATCACAGCCCGTCGCTAGAGGGCACGCTTGCACGTCAGGTGACTATACAAAGCGAGCAGCAGCATGCATCAATCGTCCAACGCTGCCAGTCGCATTGCAAACAGTGACATGGAGGCGTCAAACGAAGAGCAAAGAGGTGTTGTTCGGCTTCTGACAGCGGAAGGAGTAGGGGGGACGGACATTCATCGCCGAATGTCACAAGTGTACGGCGAACACTGCATGTCCCTTGCAAGGGTCAAGGCGTGGCACAAGCGCTTCAGGGAAGGACGGGTGTCGTTAGCCGATGATGCCCGGTCTGGGGCACCCCCCTGCATTACCGATGACAACGTCCAGCTGGTTGATGCACTCATCACCCAGGGCCGCCGAGTGACAGTGAACGCCATAGCCGCCGTGGTCGCTCCACGACAATGCACGACCTCATACGGCCAACACAGTCGTGGCACTCCTGCAGAAATTCAAATGGGAGGTTCTCGGCCACCCTCCATACAGTCCAGACCTCTCTCCCTGTGATTACGCCATGTTTGGTCCCCTGAAAAGGGCTTTGCGGGGCCAACGATTTACTTCTGACACCGACGTCCAGCTGTACGTGCGGAACTGGTTCACATCGCAGCCCTGGGAATTTTATTAGACAGCCATTCGCCGCCTCGTGTCACAGTGGGACAAGTGCCTCAACAACCAGGGCCAATACTTCTAACATACAGGTACTGGTTTCTGTAATTATGCCTCCGGCTTGTTACTTTTTGAACGCACCTTTTAATATGTGATGTTTGTTCTAACAAGTGTGACAGTAGCATATCTCCAATTCAATCTATACATTCATCATAGTACCAGTATGAAAACGGAGCGTAAATTAACATTTTAAGAATGTCCAAACAGTAGATATCATGTCAGATGACTTCACATATATTTCATCTCAATTTCATAGTAGGATAACAATATGTCAGATGTTACACATCATATGCGACTACTGTAAGGCTCGTATCTTTATTTCATTACCCACGTGCCGTATGGTGAATTTTGTATCGGATATGTTGGCAACGGGTGCGTAAGAGTGCACGGACCTGACCGTTCGAGCTGAGCCGTCACCTGATGACGTCATATGTTTAACAGTTGTGGTTCACTTTTAAGGTATTTCCGGGCACTTGCGAACTTAAGTGTCCTATATCAAATTACTTGTCTCAATGCCATCTACATCGCTATAGAGAGTTTTAAACGTTAATAAGTGACACCTTGTACAACACCATATTTGTAGTGATGGGAAATGGTAAGGTTACATTGTTAGTAACTAATTTAAGATCGGGTGGCCAGCCTCACTTGTCCACCACTGGAAAAACAATCTAAATATGTATCTTTTTGTAGTCATCTTTCATTACATTGCAACATATATTACCCTTTCACGAATTGATTGCCGGTGGTCGAGATGAGACCTATTCTCTGTTTACTTGTGTCATACTGTAACGATTCGATCCCATACCTATTATATTTAAAGGGTTATTCATTTATCATGTTATTATTATTATTAATTAGTACATCCATGAGATGATTTTTATATCAGATAATTGTAAGCGGTTTTTATTATTATAGTCAGAAATATTTTTATTAACAATTATTTGTAAAGAGACGAAGTAATATATATAATGCAACAAGATTGCCAAATAGGATCAACCCAATGCGTCACAAACTGAACGACGTAGTAATACTTTCACCACGGCAAACTGCGTCATTTTCCTGAGATGCTAAGACACCCACTATGGTGTAACCAACACGCCATTTTCTACGGTACGTACGCGTCTAAAGATTACAAATTGTGGTGCAATTAGCCCTCGTGAGAGAATGAACACTGAAGAAAGGGAAGCTTACTGGAGGGGGAGACCGTCGAAGACCACGTGACAAGGAAGTCATTGGTACCTGCGACTCCGACAAAAGACGCATTGACCTACAGCTCTCAATGAAGTAAGGAAGTTGTAACCTTGCTTTCTGGGTCCTAATGGACTGAGCACCGAGAGTCGACACTGAACGATGTCTTGCCGACATCTATATCAATACATAATGGGTTATATCCCTGATCAAGAGTCTTTCTACAGATGGCAACGTACTTAATGAGGATATTTCATAGTAATTGAGATATCACATCATTTTTTTAAACATAAGCGACGTAACATCGAGATCATCGATCATTTCTTAAATATGACGAATCTTCGACTGGGTGAGCCAACAATTCAATAAAACTATCGTCTCTATTATAATTTAACTTCATTTAACTTTCAATTCATTTTAATATTCATTTTCTTTTAAATAATTAATTGCCGCATTGAGTAATTTTAAATTCAATTGTGTGACTATCACTATTCTGTTTTATTAATATTTTGTTTTTGCATTTAATAAATTCATTCTCTTCAACGTAATGCCTATTTCTTTCATTGTAGTTGGTACTTTAAGGCAATCATACTCCTTGATTAAATACGGATTGGTTAGATGACTTTGTCTCACTACGGCCCGGGTAAGTGGTTCTCGACTCTACTGCTGATAGCCGAGGTTAAATCAATAAATTTCGATTCACTATCTTAAATAGGAATCTGGCGCTCAACAACTTATTATATTACACTATCACAGGTAAGGTCACACCACAGTGTATATTATTTATTCATATCATGTTTGTTTTATTGAACCACAATAGTCATCAACCACGTTCAAAAACCTCATTAAAAATGTTACATTTGGCGCCACAAAGTAGGACACGAAAACCATTCGGTATTTAGTCAGAGGAGTGTATAATTTCAGTGCAAATTGTCAGTGCTTTTGGGGGACAGTGAAGTGAAGTGAAATTTTGGAAGGGCAAATTGTTATACGGTGTACTTCGAGATGTCGGAGGAGGAACAGAGGCAGTTGAGAAGTAGGGATGCAGTCAAGAAAGTTAATTATAAGGAGGTTGATAGCGGTAGCGATGTTGAGAGCGTAGAGAATAATACCAAGATGTCGGAGGTAAATCTTGAGAGTAATCCTGAAAATAATCCTGAGGTTAACCCTGACACGAATTCAGAGGAAAATCTCGAGACGAATACAGAGGTACATCCTGAGACTAGTGGTAGTCTAGAGAAAGAAAAGTCTATAGAGATTCCTGAAGATCCATTAACTGTGTTTATGAGGGAGATGAGAATTAATAGTAGGGAGATGAAAGAAGATATTGGTAGGCTAAATCAAAATATGGAAGAGAATAAGAAAGATAATTTAGAAAGTAGGAAGGAATTCAATGATAAATTTGAGAAATTAGATAAAGATATGAATAAAAATATGGAAGAGAGTAAGAAAGATAATTTGGAAAGTAGGAAGGAATTGAGTAGAGATTTAGGTGAGAAATTAGATAAGAGTAATCAAAAGATGAGAGAGGATATGAGTAAAATAAATCAGAAATTGGAAGAGAATAATGTAAAACTAGATATTGTGGAAACGATGAATAGAGAATTAAGTATGAAGTATGATATGCTACAGGAGAGTATTCAGGGGGTGAAACAGGAAATCAGAGGTGAAATTAAGGAGGAGGTAGAGATGAAGGCTAAAGATATTATTAAGACAGTAGATAAGAAATTAGAAGCAGCAGAAAGTAGGATTCAGGAAAGAATAGTAACTGTGATTGAAGAGAAAATAGCAACTCAAGGTGAAAGTTTTAGCAAATTGGTAGAAGTGGAAACTAGGCAGGTGGTAGAGACTTTAGGGGAAACTGCAGTAGAATCAGTAAAGACAGCCTGTAAGGAGACTATAATTGAAAGTAGAATGGAGTCAGACGAGATTTTAGGTGAAAGCAAATTGGAATTAGTGGAGACTGTAATTGAAAGTAGATTAGAGTCATTGGAGATTGTAGGTGAAAGCAGATTGGAATCGGAGGAGATCTTAGGTGAGGAACGGCAAATAGCGGAGATTTTAGGTGAAATCAGATTAGAGTCAGACGAGATTTTAGGTGAAAATAGATTAGCGTCAGAGGAGATAGTAGGAGAAAGCATAGTAGAGTTGAAGGAGATTTTAGATGAACGCAGGATAGCTGTAGAAGAGACTATAGAATGTAGCGAAAAAGAAGTGAAGAAGATGAGAGAAAAGATAGGGATAGAAGTAGGTAAGATAAAGAAAGTACTAAGCACCCAAGAGATTAAGATGCAGACAATCATAGATAAATTAGATAGGCAAACTAGGGAAGAATTTAGTCCTGTGATAGAGGAAGTTAATATGAAATTATTAGTGGCAGAGAAGCGTGCGTTAAGTCATAGTCAGAAGAACATAATTAGTAAACAGGTTAAGAGGAGGAGAGAGATAGATAAGAGCAGAAGCAGTAGTCCACGGCTAAAGAGAGCATTAAGTGATAGTAACGGAGAAATGAAAATGAAACCTAAAGGTAGATATTTTAGAAGTAAAATGAAAGAAAAGAGAATTAAGTTGCTAGAGGAGAAAGAAATCAGGATGAGAGAGAGAAAGAAAGCATATGACGTGCAGTGGCGTACTGAATTAGCCAGACTTGGGGATGTGAGAGGGGGAAAGCCGAAGTACTGTGTTACTATGGATGAATGTAGTACAGAGGAAGTAGAAACTAATGGAACACGGAAGGAATTATGTGGAATTCTAGTTAAAGATAGAATTGAAGATGAATGTGGTAAGAACGGTGAAATGCCAGTGAACGTATTTATGTAAATTTATATTACCGATAGTTACTGTTCCGTATGACTTAAATATTAAGTAATGAAGTTTAATAGGATTTAACAGAGGTAGATAAGGAACCTGCTGTGTGTAATTTTAATTCAGTCGTGAAGTTAGGATGGTAAGGGGCGCGTAGTGCCTACGCTTATTGATTTAGATTGACTAAAATTATTTAATTTTGAAGACAGAGGTTGTCGTGCTATTGAGCAATGCAGGTAAGTTGAATGTAGGTCCTTAAACTGCAGGTAAGTTGGATGAAGTAAGAATTAAATTTTAAAAGTAGGAAGGTTATTACATAGGTAAGTAATCGAAAGAAAGTAATAATTATTATGGCAACCATAATTAAGAATATAATGGTAATAAAGATTTAATTCAAAAGTGAGTGAAGATCAGATGATACAGTGGTAATAAAACGAATGAGTTGAAGAATTAGGTATTGATTTTTAAAGAAGTTTCAGTTGAGGACAACGAGGTTATCAGTGGATATATTTTGAGAAATTTATAAGTGGTTTAGAATTGTTAATGGTAATGCGTTGTATGAATTAACCAACATCGGGTTGAAATGAGGAAGTAGTAACTAATTAGGACATCTGGTACTTGTTGACAGATATGTGTGTGTGTATGTGTGTATTTTCACGTAAATGGACGTGAGTTTGAAGAAGTAGGCCAACGAAGGTAATGCCGTTGAGCAAAGTGGTTTTAAGTTTTTGGTAAGATGCCAAATGAAGTAGGTTGGAGGAAGTTTTTGGAGGATGAAGTAGGTCAGCAAGGTATATTCCGTTGAGCAATGAGATTTTTTATGGTGTCTACGGGACTACGTGAAGTTAATGTTGGGAGTTTTTTTTAAAGTATATATGGATGTATGCACACAAGGTAATAAGAGATTACAAAGGTAATATGGTCCAAGTTTGAGTTACAGTTACGCAGGTTTTAAAGATATTACAAGGCTTGTTATTGAGCTAAACCACTTTGTAGTAAAAAGTTACTGATGATTAATAACGAATTAATGATGTGGTAGATTGTTGTCCTACACACAGGTTAAAGTAAAGATAATAATTATAATTAAAAGGTTGACATAATATTTACTAATATTGAAAGGAATTTGTTATAATTCGACGTTTGAGGATTTAAAGATAAATCTTTTTTTTTAGTAGACAGGAAATTAAAGTTTTATTTATGTCATACGGAGTTAGTAAAGATAAGTTAATATTTTGAAGGAAGAATAAGTTAGTAAGATAAGTGTATACCTAAGGGGTAATAATGAAGTTACAATTAAAGGCAGGTGTAAGTTACGCATTTAATTTGATAGAGAAGAAAGTATCTGAACTGTGTTAGAACTCAGAACTTGCTTTATGAAGTGATTATGGGAGAATATTTGCTAATTATGAGTGTCAGTGTTATTGACTGTCAACTGGAACACTGTCATTATTTTAGGAAGACAATAGTTAGGAAAGCTAAGTGTGATGTTATTATTCCAAGGAATTAGTCGAAGCATGTAAGATTTTTTAGCTGAAATTTAGTGTGTTATTGGTCAGTAAGAGGTGACCTGTAACAGTAAGAAGATGTGGGATTATACCACGAATAGGGGAGGTTTTTTGTATGTGACGTGTGAAGTCACGATGAGTTTTGAGAGATTCTGGTATAGCAAGAGTGAGCTATAGTCCAGGCGGTCAGAACAAGTAGGAAGTGGTGTTTGGAGGACACGGTACTTAATTAAGAGTTTTGAGAGAAAACTAAGGGGGGTTTTTAGGTATTCAGCAAAAAGTCAAATCATAATTAGACTAAGTTCAAAGTATAAGAGCATTAATATTTTGTGGAACGAAATATTTATTCCGAGGAGTTTGTCATGTGTTTTTGTGAAATAGTTTAGTGATATACGTAATTCAGGTATTGAGTAGTATTTTGTCCAAGTCTTAATCATTTTGTTATGGTAAGTAAGGAATGACGTTACGGTAAAGTTATATCTTGACGCTAAGTTAAATTTTATAAAGTGAACGAGAAGTCAGATTTTATGTTTATTGGTGATTTTGAAAATCCAAGTTATTGTTTTCGAGAAGTAGTAAAGAGGAATTATGGTTTTATGAGAAGTTAAGAAGTCGTGGAGACTTAGGAAGTATTAATTTGGAAGGAGGCGGCCGTGGCCTAAGAAAGAATTAAGCCACGAAGGCAGGTGAGTAGTAACTTGGATATTTAAATGAACTGTTTAATAACTGCTTTGAGGTATTTCGATGTCATTATGTATTTGGGGAAATATTTACATGTATGACATATGCACTGAAATTGGAATTGCCTTAGGTATCTTGCTAAGTTATTTTTTTCTTCAATTATTGAAATTTTACTGCATTTGAGTAATCCCTTTATAAAGACGAAAGGAATATTGTATTGTTTGCATCCTATTATCGTGTGCTGTAATAGTTATTATGGGTTAATCAGCTGGTATTACAACAATGTACTTCTACGCCAGACTGATATACAAAAACTACGTACAAAAGAGATGAAGCCAAAATTGTATGTCATGCATACGATCACCGAAATATAAACGAGTGCAGCGTTGACATATATGTCAAAAATAAAAGTGAAGGGCATTTTATATGTATATTTTTTTTACAACATATATAAAGAAGAATGAACATTATGAACATTTGGAAGAATGAGAAATGATAGTACAAATATGTAAAGTGAAAAGAGTATGTTCTTGTATATTTTTATGTATTGTTGAAGGGTATTATTTGTATGTTGTCGTTATGGGGGTATTAATATTTAAATTTGTATTCATTTGTGTAGGATGTGTAGTGATATAAATAATGTTACATTTTATTTTAAATTATTTATATCAGGGGCGATTGTAACGATTCGATCCCATACCTATTATATTTAAAGGGTTATTCATTTATCATGTTATTATTATTATTAATTAGTACATCCATGAGATGATTTTTATATCAGATAATTGTAAGCGGTTTTTATTATTATAGTCAGAAATATTTTTATTAACAATTATTTGTAAAGAGACGAAGTAATATATATAATGCAACAAGATTGCCAAATAGGATCAACCCAATGCGTCACAAACTGAACGACGTAGTAATACTTTCACCACGGCAAACTGCGTCATTTTCCTGAGATGCTAAGACACCCACTATGGTGTAACCAACACGCCATTTTCTACGGTACGTACGCGTCTAAAGATTACAAATTGTGGTGCAATTAGCCCTCGTGAGAGAATGAACACTGAAGAAAGGGAAGCTTACTGGAGGGGGAGACCGTCGAAGACCACGTGACAAGGAAGTCATTGGTACCTGCGACTCCGACAAAAGACGCATTGACCTACAGCTCTCAATGAAGTAAGGAAGTTGTAACCTTGCTTTCTGGGTCCTAATGGACTGAGCACCGAGAGTCGACACTGAACGATGTCTTGCCGACATCTATATCAATACATAATGGGTTATATCCCTGATCAAGAGTCTTTCTACAGATGGCAACGTACTTAATGAGGATATTTCATAGTAATTGAGATATCACATCATTTTTTTTAAACATAAGCGACGTAACATCGAGATCATCGATCATTTCTTAAATATGACGAATCTTCGACTGGGTGAGCCAACAATTCAATAAAACTATCGTCTCTATTATAATTTAACTTAATTTAACTTTCAATTCATTTTAATATTCATTTTCTTTTAAATAATTAATTGCCGCATTGAGTAATTTTAAATTCAATTGTGTGACTATCACTATTCTGTTTTATTAATATTTTGTTTTTGCATTTAATAAATTCATTCTCTTCAACGTAATGCCTATTTCTTTCATTGTAGTTGGTACTTTAAGGCAATCATACTCCTTGATTAAATACGGATTGGTTAGATGACTTTGTCTCACTACGGCCCGGGTAAGTGGTTCTCGACTCTACTGCTGATAGCCGAGGTTAAATCAATAAATTTCGATTCACTATCTTAAATAGGAATCTGGCGCTCAACAACTTATTATATTACACTATCACAGGTAAGGTCACACCACAGTGTATATTATTTATTCATATCATGTTTGTTTTATTGAACCACAATAGTCATCAACCACGTTCAACGACTCATTAAAAATGTTACAATACGTCACTCTGCTTTGTTGACAGCTACAGTTGCGTGAGTAGGATATGACTCAGCTCCAGTAGCATCAGTCATCGTTTAACTGTCCGTGGTGACATGTCGCTTATCTGCGCTTTTAAGACAGGTAGCGCGCGCAATGCTGCTTGACTTATTGCTCGAGTCTAAGCTGCGTGGACCTGAGAAGAATGTGCATCGCAGACTATTAGTAATGGTGGTGACGAGTGATGCTGTTTCTCTGTCCTTGCGTAGTAACAGAAGCAAATACATTAGTCGGTGACTCAGTCACTCATTCCCAACGCCACACTGGTTTCAGAAAAGACCCATGTTAGCAGTATTGGAATAGACGAGAATGTCAGGTAACACGGCGGGCTGTCGACAGGCTTCTCAATTCTCGCCTGCTCCTGCCCTGCCTCTGCCCTTCATCCCGCAAGTTCACAGAGCTTGGAACCGAGCAGTGCACTCTTTATCCCGCGGGGCTCTTGCTACAATAATCAACCAACGGTGGCGCAGCCAAGCTCAGCGGCAATCAAATCTTAAAATGGATAATACCATAATTCAGAACCAGCCTGCTTCAATTTAGTTTTTGCAGAATATGAAGATAAGTATGAGTGACTCACGGACAGTAGAGAACCGCACCGCCACTTACCTGAAACAGAACGAACAACAGTTAGTCCTACTCAACAAGTCAGTATTGCATAGGTCGCATTCAATTTAATAGAATTCAGAATAATAATTCCACTCCGTGGCTTAGGCGGCAGCATGCCGGCCTCTCACCGCTGGGTCCGTGGTTCAAATCCCGGTCACTCCATGTGAGATCTGTGCTGGACAAAGCGGAGGCAGACAGGTTTTTCTCCGGGTACTCCGGTTTTCCCTGTCAAAATGTCATTCCAGCAACACTCTCCACTATCATTTCATTTCATCTGTCATTCATTTAATCATTGCCCCAGAGGAGTGCGTCAGGCCTCGGCAGCCGGCACAGTTCATATCCTCGCCGCTAGATGGGGGCTTCGTTCATTCCATTCCTGACCCGGTCGGAGACTGGAAGCAGGCTGTGGATTTTCATTTTCAATTCCACTCCGTGAAACAGGAAGATAGGGAAAAAAAAGGGGGAAAAGAAGGATGTTTTAAACGTTAATCAAGGCGGCTTCGGTGACGTAGTCGGTAGCATGCTGAGCTTCTATGCCCAAGATCGCGGGTTCAAACCCGGCCGAAGTCATCGGATTTTTTATGAGCGTTAAAAATCCCTCAGTAGCCTATGCCTTCCTTCGGAGGGGAAGTAAAGCCGGCGGTCCCATTCAATAGATTTATGGCATGTTAAAGAACCTTCCACTAATTACACCTGTGTGAAGCTAAATTGTATAGGTTAAGAATGTAAACAACGCTCTTAGGTTCCTACATTCGTTGCCAAGAGCCGACTGCGGTGACGTTTGGTAGCCAAGTTCTGAAATAGTAGTCATTGTCGGTGGAGGCTGGTGGCAAAAGTAGGAACTACTTGAAAATTGATCGTCTGCCGTCCTTACTTGAATTAAAACAGATACATACACTAATACTGTCATCACATTTAACACCGGTTATCAGACAGATTCTACACACACCCAAAGTAGACGGGGCTACATGACCGCGTTGTCTCAGCCCCTAAACTTAAGAACCAACTAAACAAACGTTAGTAAGGGACACCCTGTATAGTGATTCTTCATGAAATCTATTCATGTTTTCTCTTCTTCCATACTCCAACCCTGTATAGTGATTCTTCATGAAATCTATTAATGTTTCCTCTTCTTCCATACTCCAATATACCATCTTATCAGTCATTGTTTATAACTCACTACTACAAAAACTGTGACGAACTGTTTGCTCCCGCACTCACCACCGTCATATGAATGACGCCACCGCAATTTTATGTAATGGTGGTAGTCAACGCTTCCTAGGGAACCACTCGCCTTCGTTTCTATGCGGAACATTTTTGTGACGTCATTCGCCGTCACATTACGACCGCTAGGAAGCGGTACCGCTACTGGAGGAAACCGCAGCTTAAGCGACTTGGTTCTCTTGCGGCGTGTCATTATATGGTACTGGGCACACAGTATACATGCCTACACATTTGTCACTCGGGCTGTGGTTAAGCAAATCTTATGATGGCGAGTCTCAGTATTATACAGAGCGTCTGCAAAGTCTCACCGCAGTGGTGCGTTACGCGGGACGTGTTAGCTTGGTAGCACACGCATGTTGGAAGGAAAGAAAGATAGCAAGAAGGAATGGAGAAAGAGAGGACAGATGGAAGGACAGATGGCAAGAAGGAAGGAAAGATGACAGGACGGGAGGGAGGAAAAATGACAAGAAGGAAGGGAGGAAGAGAGCAAAGATGGAGGAAAGACGGCAAGAAGGAAGAGAGGAAAGATGGGAGGGAAGGAGGGAAAGATTGTAAGAAGGAAGGGAGGAAGAGAGGAAAGATGGAAGGCAGGAAGGAAAGAAGGCAAGAAGGAAGGGAGGGAGAGAGGAAAGATGGAAGGCAGGAAGGAAAGAAGGCAAGAAGGAAGGGAGGAAGAGAGGAAAGATGGATGGCAGGAAAGAAATATGGCAAAAAGGAAGGGAAGAAGAGAGGAAATATGGAGGAAAGATGGCAAGATGGAAGGGAGAAAGAGAGGAAAGATGGAAGGCAGGAAGGCAAGAAGGAAGGGAAGAAGAGAGGAAAGATGGCAAGAAGGAAGGGAGGAAGAGAGGAAAGGTGGAAGGAAGGAAGGAAAGATGGCAAGAAGGAAGGGAGGAAGAGAGGAAAGATGGAAGGCAGGAAGGAAAGATGGCAAGAAGGAAGGGAGAAAGAGAGGAAAGATGGAAGGCAGGAAGGAAAGATGGCAAGAAGGAAGGGAGGAAGAGAGGAAAGATGGAAGGCAGGAAGGAAAGATGGCAAGAAGGAAGGGAGGAAGAGAGGAAAGATGGAAGGCAGGAAGGAAAGATGGCAAGAAGGAAGGGAGGAAGAGAGGAAAGATGGAAGGCAGGAAGGAAAGGTGGCAAGAAGGAAGGAAGGAAGAGAGGAAAGATTGAAGGCAGGAAGGAAAGATGGCAAGAAGGAAGGGAGGAAGAGAGGAAAGATGGAAGGCAGGAAGGAAAGATGGCAAGAAGGAAGGGAGGAAGAGAGGAAAGATGGAAGGCAGGAAGGAAAGATGGCAAGGAAGGAAGGAAGGAAGAGAGGAAAGATGGAAGGCAGGAAGGAAAGATGGCAAGAAGGAAGGGAGGAAGAGAGGAAAGATGGAGGAAAGATGGCAAGGAGGAAGGGTGGAAAGAAGGAAGTTTATAGTTTTATGTGACCGTTTTATGAGTCACGAGACCTTCATTTTAATGTGGAATCCAAACCACAGGGCGTGGTATCTCACTTGGAAAATTTCACATGCATTAACCCGAGAATCGAACCCTTGGTGAGAGGTGAACTCCTTATGAATCCAACACTAATCTGCGATGAAGCTCTAGCTTCACACAAGTGTAATTAGTGGAAAGTTCCTTATCATGCCTTAAATCTATGACATGGGACCGCCGGCGTTACTCCCCCCCTTCGAAGGAAGGCATAAGTTACTCAGGGTTTTTTAACGCTCTTAAAAATCCGACGACTTCGGCCGGGTTTGAACCCGCGATCTTGGGCATAGAAGCTCAGCATGTTACCAACTACACCACCGAAGCCGCGTCTTCTGGTTTAATGCCTCAGATTTTTCTAGTCTGGCTGCAGACTCACGGCGGATATCCGGAGGTGAAATACCTGCTAGACAGTATACTTATTCAAGTTGTGTGGATCCCAAACAACCTGTAATGATTCTGCAAATAATAATAATAATAATATTAATAATAATAATATTTTTTTTTAAGATATAGGTCATAACCAGGGCCCGGATGTTGGAACTCACTGTGCGGTCGACCGCACAGTGAGTTCCAGTGAGCACGAAAACTGCGAGTAGCTGTAGAAAGGAAGACAATCAGATAAGTAGTTAGCCTACAATTTTATAGTTTAACCATAGTTTACAACCATATAATCTCTCCAGTAGTGGAGTGATGGTGCTTCCAACGAGTGTCATGGCCGCCGCGTGAGTCCAAGCCAATATCTCGCAAACCGATGGTTGGATTTTAATAAACGAGGTGTCGTTGGACTCGGGTTGACGCCCTCTTTCCAATGGACCACTCATTTCAACCCCTAAATAAAACCTACCCCTACTAGGGGGTGAAATTGTAATTTTTCAGTGAAAGCCTCTTTTCAAATGGGACATGTATAAGGTGCGCTGCTAAAATGAACTTAAATGTTGTTGCTCATATCGCGCATGCGTTTTACGAGATGCCGCTATGGATGAACATTTTTGTTTTTTGTTTTGTACGCATGCGCACTGGGGATTTTTGTAAGAGGGCGAGCTCTTTGAAATAAATGATTGATAAGAAGGGGTTTTGGTAGTAAAGAGAGAGAGCCAGATAGTCGCCTACTTTCCTACGAAGTTTGGCAATATCTCTCGAACGCAAGGTCGGATTTGGACGTGTGACGTGTCAAATCGCTTGTTTGGAAGCCCTATACATGTTATTAATAGGTTAGAGTTTTGAGAATGAGGGAAACAGGCTTTTTTGGGGTAAAACCATGATTTTAGACTTTTTCCGATATCTCACGAATGCATGGTCGGATTTAGTCCTATGACATGCCAAATGGCTTGTCTCGAAACCCTGTGTATTTTGGTAATAGGTTAAAGTTTTTGAGAATGAGGGAAACAGAATTTTTTGTTGTAAAACCGTGATTTTAGACTTTTTGTTATATCTCACAAACCAATAACGCCAGAGACGTATACGAGGGGTCGTAGGACTCGGGGTGATGCCCCTTTCCTCTCCCCTTTCGAATATAGTATTTATGTTTAAAAAATGCGAAAGGGTCTAACGACACTTTTGTTGAAAACATTTTAGTTTTTAAAACTTTTTCTTTTAATCTGTCTAAAATGTTCATGAAGAGTGGTTGCAGATAGAGACGATACCACTGGACACGTGTTTCAACGAAGCTATTACTGGCCACGGTGGTGATATACCAATACAGTATTCGCTATTTCGATGAGACGGCGGGTCGAGGGTTCGTTTTCCGATTTTTCCTATGATGGAATACCTAATACCTAAACCCCCTGAAGGGGGTCTTTAACATGTAAACGATTATGAGTGACATGACAAATGATAATTCCTTGATCAGATGAAGTTAGCTTTAGATAGAACAAACAGAACTTGGTTATATGTTGCTTGAAGTGAGTATAGAAAACAAACTTGCTGGGGCAGACTGACAGGATGTGGATGTTATTTGAGCTTATTGGAATGCATTGACTTGACTTGACAACAGGGCAATGAAAAAAGCACAGAGATGCTGAGGACACTTGAAGGTCAAACGATATGGCAACTATGGTGGGAGGGGGAAGCGAGGATGATGTCGCCGATCATGTTCAATGTTCAATGGATGAATTTAAATTTTGCGAAGCATTGTTCGGAGAGGGTCATGTGACGACTTGTTTTAAGGATATTTATTTTTCCGATCTTTCTTATGGTGGTCTCATTGATTGAAATCATTCAAAACTGCTAGGGCATGGCCTTGAGATTTTATAAACTGATAATGGGATTTTGACATACAAGGTCCACTCAGAACTTGACATGATGTCATTCTTTTTATGGCTTATGAATTTCCCCAAAAAAGACCCAAAACAACAAGATCATAGACTTTTGCTTTTCTTAATATATTGCAAACCCATAATGTTAGATGTTTACTGTGAGTGACGAAACCTAGCTAGGTAAAGAAAGAATTATTGTGGGCTACATGTATGGTGACTGACACGTCTTTGAACATTGGAACTTGTTTTCAGATCTGAGTGTAGTACATAGGGAGTATAGGTTGTAGGCATGGCTTGACAAACGGTGTACACAAAATTCAATTTATCGATTCAAGAATTATGAGTAGACTATCATTAATTAATTGGTTAAAGAGTGTAGCTAAAAATAAAAAAGTGACTACATTAAACTAAACTGAACCAAGTCGAATCAAACCCAACTGAACCAAACCAAGCCTAAAGCAAACCAAACCTAATCAAGAACAAGCCAAGGACTTAAGTGTAAAACTTGTGGGGGAATGCAGTCATTGGCAATGTCCAAAGAAAGGGATAACGCTCTACCTTTAGAGGGTGAGGTAAAGCTAGCGCATGGTGCTAATGCATATTCCCAAGTACATGAACCACACACAACACAACTATCCTATGCTGTTTTTATGAGTTGACTGTTAAAACTTACTCAGTGGTTACTGAGCAAGATGGTCGCTACACACAACAAGCTTTAAATACTTGAGGCTAATAATCTATACACACACACGCACTCGCTTGTTCTAAACTAAACTGTCTCGCTGGCAGTGCTCACACAGTAGGCAAATGACAGAAATGCTTGGCTAACCGAAATACAATCATTTTCGGTTGTCTAATGATACCAGCTAGCCATTACATGCTATAGTGGTGAGCACAAGTGCCTCTTGCACTGGAGATCGTAACTCGATTTCTAGCTCTAAGGCCTAGAACGAATCAAACTAAGAAAGAATGGTATGGTGACGCAGTAGTTAAACTGTTAGCCTTTCAATAAGGTAGACTAGGGTTTGATTTTGGGTTAATATACATGTCATAAACAAACAAACAAAAAAAGCGGAGATAATGTTTAAAACTGATTACACTTGTCTCTTTTCAAATTATTACTTAGATTACAAATACAAAGGTGGACTGGGTTTGATATACAGTTAATGCTGCCTATCGCATACTAGCCTGTAAGAAAGCCAAACAAGCAAAAGGCGTAGGTAGAGCAGTGGTAAAATCACTATGTGTAGAGAACTACCTAACGGTTTTATGAACTGGCAATGCTATGTCGCATAAACAGTGCAGGATACAATCCGGCAACCATAATTTTTATCTTGTGGAACAGAGAAAATGCAATTTTACCTTGATGGATAGCAAATGAGTGCAGATGAATGACCTATGCATTAGCCTACCATAGGGTTATAACCACGAGGTGGAGGTGTGACTTATATTTTATTGTTTAGAGACATGGCTTTTTTGTAACCAGTAGATTTAGTATTTTGTAAATATTCATTTTTGTAATTGTAAATAGTGGAAATATTTTTTTTGTAATAGTAAATGTTAAATGTATAACTAAAAGTTATTTGGGATAAGTGTGCATGTCAAGGATAAATAGCGTGGTTGTATTTGTTTTCAAAGACAGGTATGGTTGTGTGAATGTATGACTATAGATAGAATGATAGAGAGAGAGAGAGAGAAAGCTTGTGTGTGTGTGTGTGTGTGTGTGTGTGTGTGTGGGTAGCATTGATTTTTCAACCAAAGCAAACACGGCAAGGTAGGATGGTGGGGTAATTAATGTATATAGCAAATGGTAAATAGTATACTATATTTTTTTAACACTTGTGTTTTTTTAATGCAGCAGTAGATAGGTGTTATTTTGTAAAACAGTCTTACCTACAGTAGTAGTAGTAGTAGTAGTAGTCCTATATGTTTTTGGAAACAAACAGAAAGAGAATGCACTATTGCCATGGCCAAGCACTTTCATTAAAGTGATTTCAAGAAAATTTAAATCAGCAAATGTGTGTTTTACAAAACTAAACATTCAGCATGGACTAAATCATAAACGTGTCTTCTGTGATATGGAAAAAATAGGAAATCCATGTTTCCATATCATCACAATTTAAAAACTTAAAACTGACATTTAAAAAATGTAAATGGGAAATTGGCAAATGTGTAAACAACAAAATGGAAAATTCTTGTTTCCATATCATGAAATCCAAAAACTTTAAACTGACATTTTCAAATCGTGTACATGGAAAATTGACAAATGGCAATGTGTGAAATGTGAAAATGAAAAAATATGAACAAATGGCTATCATTATTTAAAAAAAATAAAAAACCGTCGTGTTCTATCGTTAAAGTGTGAATCAAACCACATCTACTTATTTGGATCACCCGAGACTGAGTAGACCTGTTTTAGTCCTAATATACTTTTAAAATTTTATGTTAAAGCTCAATTTTAACTCAAGAGCTTTAGAGTGCCAGATAACTATTATAACCGTTACGTCACAAAGACAACTTTACACTACTCTTAATAAACAATAATAAGAAAGAGAATAATAAATGTTGAATTTTTTTTTTAAGGATGAACATGGTGACACCGTTTCTGTTGCACAGTCTGCTAGCTACTAGCCAGCAGCTGGGGTCTTAGAAAACGATACAGTTGACATTTTGTAATGAGATGTGACATGTTTCAAAGTACAGTATTATGGGTTGCTGTTGAGTAAAAACTAATCCTGTACAAGGAAGCAAGGGTTCGAACCCCTTACCTAACATTACTATTGCCTGAACATGGCTTGACGACACTGTATTATTATGATACTCGGTACACAAACCA
The DNA here is from genome assembly GCA_946902985.2 of Meconema thalassinum. Lineage (NCBI taxonomy): Eukaryota > Metazoa > Arthropoda > Insecta > Orthoptera > Tettigoniidae > Meconema > Meconema thalassinum. The sequence continues at coordinate 155,177,065 of OX336397.1, forward strand.
TAGATAGAGTGTATTGTTTAAGATCACTTTCTTTCTGAACATAGGTGGAGACTGTTGATGGTTAACAATGGCATTAATATAGTAGGACGTGGGTATAGCAATTAAGAAAAAACAGACAATACCCATACAATATTTTTATTTATTTAATATAAGTACTTGTACAATAGTTACATTCAAAATACATTTCTTTTTTCTCTATTACTATTTAGTCCTTTTTGATTCTCTTGCATATGAAGGGTAGATAACCTTGTAGTTCAGCCCCTTAAAACAACAACAACACAACCTTTTGCATAGTCTGTGATGTTGACGACTCTTGAGATGTGGAAGATGGATTAAACATAACTTTTACAGCAGGGGTTAAATGTTGCTCAATAAACACTGCACTATTTTGAGTAGCAACATTTTTTTCTTGTACTAGCTTTTTAGCATTGTCATGATTATTTGTTGACACCAACAGTGTTTCATCTGGTACACCACATTGATGATCACTCACACTTAAAACCTTACCATTTCTACTTTTTAGATTGCCTTGACATTTTTTTGAACTCTCTTTTGAGCATGACCAAAATATTATTCCTTTTACATTTTGACGATTATAGTTATAAGAGTAGCCTTTATAGAGTACACGTTGTTTACCTTTGTTAGTTGTAGTAAGTTCCATAGTAGCAACTAACCTGTTAGTATGATTTGCTCACTACAAAGGTTATAACTGTTCTGATAATAAAATCATTTAGCGTTGGCTTTTATATTTAATATGTACAGTTTGAAGTGATAGCAAAAGTGAGAGCAAAATGGTAGCAGAGTGGTAGAAAATATAACATGTATTGTTAAGAAATAGTTTAAGCTGTTATGTGGATCCATTACATAATAATTTTAGCACGACGAAGCTCATTTTCTATATCCAATAGTTCTTCCTCATATTCAGTATAACCAGCCTGTTTATAGACATGCAGTTGCTGAAGCCGCCAGATTAGCTTACTTGGATTGTTCCAGTAGACAAATTTAACAAATGATTTTTTAGTTGTAAACAAAGCATTACCATTATCATTATTATCTTCATCATCATCAACATCATCATCATAACCATTATCATCATCATCATCATTATCATCATCATGATCATTATAATCCTCATCACTATTACTATATAGTCCTTTTTGATCCTTTTGCAATACCACATTTTGCACAGTCTGTGTTGCCCTTGATAATGTTGGGAGTTTTTCAAACATTGACAACTGTCCTAACACGACTTTCTGAGGAGATGATACATGCTTCTTAACAAACAATGCACTATCTTGAGCTGCAATATCTTTTTCTGGGACAAGTGTTTTAGCATTTTGAAGAGTTTTTTTAAACAGCAACGATGTTTTATCTGGTACACTACATTGATGATCACTCATACTTAAGACATTACTATTTTTACTTTTCAGCTCACCTCGACACTGTTTTGAACGATGTTTTGAACAACGCCAAATAACAGTTCCATTTTTATTGGTTCGTTTTACAATATATTTATATCCTTTATAGAATGCGTATGGCATACCATTGCTATTTGTTGATACTTCCATGTCAATTGTCAAGCATGAACTAATCTCTAGCAAAGTTCACTCGATAATATAAATAATTTCTAAACCCCAGTAGTGAATAGTCAGTTGTTTTTGATCTATGCAAGCGTAAACATGTCACATACACTGGTGATGGATACTCAAGGCTTTAAGGTCAATGAAAACAAGTACAGTATATATTTAAATAGGTGGCTATCATTGATTGCACAACACGCGGGTCACTATATCTTTTTTTTCTTTCGGACTAGTGTTTTAACATTTGAAGAGTGTTTTAAACAGCAACGATGTCTTATCAGTCACACTACATTGATGATCACTCACACTTAAGACCTCGCTATTTTTACTTTTTAACTCACTTTGACACTGTTTTGAACGATGTTTTGAACAACGCCAAATAACAGTTCCATTTTTATTGGTTCGTTTTACAATATACGTATAACCTTTATAGTATGCATATGGCTTACCATAACTATTCGTTGATACTTTCATATCAATTTTCAAGCATGAAATAATCTCCAATAAATTTCGCTCGATAATAGAAATAATAGTTTAAAGTGGGTGCGAAGGTGGGTGCAAAAGTGGGTGCAAAAGTGGGTGCAAAAGTGGGTGTAAAAGTGGGTGTAAAAGTGGGTGCAAAAGTGGGTGCAAAAGTGAGTGCAAAAGTGGGTGTAAAAGTGGGTGCAAAAGTGAGTGCAAAAGTGGGTGCGAAAGTGGGTGCGAAAGAGGGTGCAGTTTATAGTAGGCACCATTTTTACTAGAATGTGATTTGAGTAAATGTAATTTCTAAACCCAAGTAGTGAATAGTCAGTTGGTTTTGATTTATGCAAGCGTAAACATGTCTCATACACTGATGATGGATACTCAAGGCTTGTTGGTCAACAAAAACAAGTATATAGTTAAAGAGGTAGCTATTATTGATTGCACAACACTGAATCTATTTTTGAAATTTTGACAAAGGGTCTAAGTGCACTTTTGTTAATATCTCGCGAACCAATAAGACTACGGCATTGTATGAGGTATTGTTGGACTTTTTGCCGAAGACTGCTGGTAAACACTTATGTTCCCACGACCTTTTTAAAGATGGCGGCTGACCCACGAGGGGTGATTAAAACGTATTCCAAGCGACGCTTGTCGATAAACAAACCAATAATCAAAGGGGGGTGTGACAGAGCTTGAGGCGATAACCCCTTTTGATTGATCCCTGTTGATTTGCCCCTTTGGACTGGTCCCCGTTGACAAGTCACTGTGGACGGATCCCTGTGGACAGGTCCCTGTTGACCACACTCACTTTTGCACCCACTTTCGCACCCACTTTAAACTATTATTTCTATTATCGAGCGAAATTTATTGGAGATTATTTCATGCTTGAAAATTGATATGAAAGTATCAACGAATAGTTATGGTAAGCCATATGCATACTATAAAGGTTATACGTATATTGTAAAACGAACCAATAAAAATGGAACTGTTATTTGGCGTTGTTCAAAACATCGTTCAAAACAGTGTCAAAGTGAGTTAAAAAGTAAAAATAGCGAGGTCTTAAGTGTGAGTGATCATCAATGTAGTGTGACTGATAAGACATCGTTGCTGTTTAAAACACTCTTCAAATGTTAAAACACTAGTCCGAAAGAAAAAAAAGATAGAGTGACCCGCGTGTTGTGCAATCAATGATAGCCACCTATTTAAATATATACTGTACTTGTTTTCATTGACCTTAAAGCCTTGAGTATCCATCACCAGTGTATGTGACATGTTTACGCTTGCATAGATCAAAAACAACTGACTATTCACTACTGGGGTTTAGAAATTATTTATATTATCGAGTGAACTTTGCTAGAGATTAGTTCATGCTTGACAATTGACATGGAAGTATCAACAAATAGCAATGGTATGCCATACGCATTCTATAAAGAATATAAATATATTGTAAAACGAACCAATAAAAATGGAACTGTTATTTGGCGTTGTTCAAAACATCGTTCAAAACAGTGTCGAGGTGAGCTGAAAAGTAAAAATAGTAATGTCTTAAGTATGAGTGATCATCAATGTAGTGTACCAGATAAAACATCGTTGCTGTTTAAAAAAACTCTTCAAAATGCTAAAACACTTGTCCCAGAAAAAGATATTGCAGCTCAAGATAGTGCATTGTTTGTTAAGAAGCATGTATCATCTCCTCAGAAAGTCGTGTTAGGACAGTTGTCAATGTTTGAAAAACTCCCAACATTATCAAGGGCAACACAGACTGTGCAAAATGTGGTATTGCAAAAGGATCAAAAAGGACTATATAGTAATAGTGATGAGGATTATAATGATCATGATGATGATAATGATGATGATGATGATAATGGTTATGATGATGATGTTGATGATGATGAAGATAATAATGATAATGGTAATGCTTTGTTTACAACTAAAAAATCATTTGTTAAATTTGTCTACTGGAACAATCCAAGTAAGCTAATCTGGCGGCTTCAGCAACTGCATGTCTATAAACAGGCTGGTTATACTGAATATGAGGAAGAACTATTGGATATAGAAAATGAGCTTCGTCGTGCTAAAATTATTATGTAATGGATCCACATAACAGCTTAAACTATTTCTTAACAATACATGTTATATTTTCTACCACTCTGCTACCATTTTGCTCTCACTTTTGCTATCACTTCAAACTGTACATATTAAATATAAAAGCCAACGCTAAATGATTTTATTATCAGAACAGTTATAACCTTTGTAGTGAGCAAATCATACTAACAGGTTAGTTGCTACTATGGAACTTACTACAACTAACAAAGGTAAACAACGTGTACTCTATAAAGGCTACTCTTATAACTATAATCGTCAAAATGTAAAAGGAATAATATTTTGGTCATGCTCAAAAGAGAGTTCAAAAAAATGTCAAGGCAATCTAAAAAGTAGAAATGGTAAGGTTTTAAGTGTGAGTGATCATCAATGTGGTGTACCAGATGAAACACTGTTGGTGTCAACAAATAATCATGACAATGCTAAAAAGCTAGTACAAGAAAAAAATGTTGCTACTCAAAATAGTGCAGTGTTTATTGAGCAACATTTAACCCCTGCTGTAAAAGTTATGTTTAATCCATCTTCCACATCTCAAGAGTCGTCAACATCACAGACTATGCAAAAGGTTGTGTTGTTGTTGTTTTAAGGGGCTGAACTACAAGGTTATCTACCCTTCATATGCAAGAGAATCAAAAAGGACTAAATAGTAATAGAGAAAAAAGAAATGTATTTTGAATGTAACTATTGTACAAGTACTTATATTAAATAAATAAAAATATTGTATGGGTATTGTCTGTTTTTTCTTAATTGCTATACCCACGTCCTACTATATTAATGCCATTGTTAACCATCAACAGTCTCCACCTATGTTCAGAAAGAAAGTGATCTTAAACAATACACTCTATCTATGGTTTGTGTACCGAGTATCATAATAATACAGTGTCGTCAAGCCATGTTCAGGCAATAGTAATGTTAGGTAAGGGGTTCGAACCCTTGCTTCCTTGTACAGGATTAGTTTTTACTCAACAGCAACCCATAATACTGTACTTTGAAACATGTCACATCTCATTACAAAATGTCAACTGTATCGTTTTCTAAGACCCCAGCTGCTGGCTAGTAGCTAGCAGACTGTGCAACAGAAACGGTGTCACCATGTTCATCCTTAAAAAAAAAATTCAACATTTATTATTCTCTTTCTTATTATTGTTTATTAAGAGTAGTGTAAAGTTGTCTTTGTGACGTAACGGTTATAATAGTTATCTGGCACTCTAAAGCTCTTGAGTTAAAATTGAGCTTTAACATAAAATTTTAAAAGTATATTAGGACTAAAACAGGTCTACTCAGTCTCGGGTGATCCAAATAAGTAGATGTGGTTTGATTCACACTTTAACGATAGAACACGACGGTTTTTTATTTTTTTTAAATAATGATAGCCATTTGTTCATATTTTTTCATTTTCACATTTCACACATTGCCATTTGTCAATTTTCCATGTACACGATTTGAAAATGTCAGTTTAAAGTTTTTGGATTTCATGATATGGAAACAAGAATTTTCCATTTTGTTGTTTACACATTTGCCAATTTCCCATTTACATTTTTTAAATGTCAGTTTTAAGTTTTTAAATTGTGATGATATGGAAACATGGATTTCCTATTTTTTCCATATCACAGAAGACACGTTTATGATTTAGTCCATGCTGAATGTTTAGTTTTGTAAAACACACATTTGCTGATTTAAATTTTCTTGAAATCACTTTAATGAAAGTGCTTGGCCATGGCAATAGTGCATTCTCTTTCTGTTTGTTTCCAAAAACATATAGGACTACTACTACTACTACTACTACTGTAGGTAAGACTGTTTTACAAAATAACACCTATCTACTGCTGCATTAAAAAACACAAGTGTTAAAAAAATATAGTATACTATTTACCATTTGCTATATACATTAATTACCCCACCATCCTACCTTGCCGTGTTTGCTTTGGTTGAAAAATCAATGCTACCCACACACACACACACACACAAGCTTTCTCTCTCTCTCTCTCTATCATTCTATCTATAGTCATACATTCACACAACCATACCTGTCTTTGAAAACAAATACAACCACGCTATTTATCCTTGACATGCACACTTATCCCAAATAACTTTTAGTTATACATTTAACATTTACTATTACAAAAAAAATATTTCCACTATTTACAATTACAAAAATGAATATTTACAAAATACTAAATCTACTGGTTACAAAAAAGCCATGTCTCTAAACAATAAAATATAAAAGTCACACCTCCACCTCGTGGTTATAACCCTATGGTAGGCTAATGCATAGGTCATTCATCTGCACTCATTTGCTATCCATCAAGGTAAAATTGCATTTTCTCTGTTCCACAAGATAAAAATTATGGTTGCCGGATTGTATCCTGCACTGTTTATGCGACATAGCATTGCCAGTTCATAAAACCGTTAGGTAGTTCTCTACACATAGTGATTTTACCACTGCTCTACCTACGCCTTTTGCTTGTTTGGCTTTCTTACAGGCTAGTATGCGATAGGCAGCATTAACTGTATATCAAACCCAGTCCACCTTTGTATTTGTAATCTAAGTAATAATTTGAAAAGAGACAAGTGTAATCAGTTTTAAACATTATCTCCGCTTTTTTTGTTTGTTTGTTTATGACATGTATATTAACCCAAAATCAAACCCTAGTCTACCTTATTGAAAGGCTAACAGTTTAACTACTGCGTCACCATACCATTCTTTCTTAGTTTGATTCGTTCTAGGCCTTAGAGCTAGAAATCGAGTTACGATCTCCAGTGCAAGAGGCACATGTGCTCACCACTATAGCATGTAATGGCTAGCTGGTATCATTAGACAACCGAAAATGATTGTATTTCGGTTAGCCAAGCATTTCTGTCATTTGCCTACTGTGTGAGCACTGCCAGCGAGACAGTTTAGTTTAGAACAAGCGAGTGCGTGTGTGTGTATAGATTATTAGCCTCAAGTATTTAAAGCTTGTTGTGTGTAGCGACCATCTTGCTCAGTAACCACTGAGTAAGTTTTAACAGTCAACTCATAAAAACAGCATAGGATAGTTGTGTTGTGTGTGGTTCATGTACTTGGGAATATGCATTAGCACCATGCGCTAGCTTTACCTCACCCTCTAAAGGTAGAGCGTTATCCCTTTCTTTGGACATTGCCAATGACTGCATTCCCCCACAAGTTTTACACTTAAGCCCTTGGCTTGTTCTTGATTAGGTTTGGTTTGCTTTAGGCTTGGTTTGGTTCAGTTGGGTTTGATTCGACTTGGTTCAGTTTAGTTTAATGTAGTCACTTTTTTATTTTTAGCTACACTCTTTAACCAATTAATTAATGATAGTCTACTCATAATTCTTGAATCGATAAATTGAATTTTGTGTACACCGTTTGTCAAGCCATGCCTACAACCTATACTCCCTATGTACTACACTCAGATCTGAAAACAAGTTCCAATGTTCAAAGACGTGTCAGTCACCATACATGTAGCTCACAATAATTCTTTCTTTACCTAGCTAGGTTTCGTCACTCACAGTAAACATCTAACATTATGGGTTTGCAATATATTAAGAAAAGCAAAAGTCTATGATCTTGTTGTTTTGGGTCTTTTTTGGGGAAATTCATAAGCCATAAAAAGAATGACATCATGTCAAGTTCTGAGTGGACCTTGTATGTCAAAATCCCATTATCAGTTTATAAAATCTCAAGGCCATGCCCTAGCAGTTTTGAATGATTTCAATCAATGAGACCACCATAAGAAAGATCGGAAAAATAAATATCCTTAAAACAAGTCGTCACATGACCCTCTCCGAACAATGCTTCGCAAAATTTAAATTCATCCATTGAACATTGAACATGATCGGCGACATCATCCTCGCTTCCCCCTCCCACCATAGTTGCCATATCGTTTGACCTTCAAGTGTCCTCAGCATCTCTGTGCTTTTTTCATTGCCCTGTTGTCAAGTCAAGTCAATGCATTCCAATAAGCTCAAATAACATCCACATCCTGTCAGTCTGCCCCAGCAAGTTTGTTTTCTATACTCACTTCAAGCAACATATAACCAAGTTCTGTTTGTTCTATCTAAAGCTAACTTCATCTGATCAAGGAATTATCATTTGTCATGTCACTCATAATCGTTTACATGTTAAAGACCCCCTTCAGGGGGTTTAGGTATTAGGTATTCCATCATAGGAAAAATCGGAAAACGAACCCTCGACCCGCCGTCTCATCGAAATAGCGAATACTGTATTGGTATATCACCACCGTGGCCAGTAATAGCTTCGTTGAAACACGTGTCCAGTGGTATCGTCTCTATCTGCAACCACTCTTCATGAACATTTTAGACAGATTAAAAGAAAAAGTTTTAAAAACTAAAATGTTTTCAACAAAAGTGTCGTTAGACCCTTTCGCATTTTTTTAAAATATAAATACTATATTTGAAAAGGGGGGGGGGGAATGAGAGGGCCTCACCCCGAGTCCTACGACCCCTCGTATACGTCTCTGGCGTTATTGGTTTGTGAGATATATCAGAAAGACTAAAATCACAGTTTTACACCAAAAAATTCTGTTTCCCTCATTTTCAGAAACTTTAACCTATTACCAAAATAAAGAGGGTTTCGAGACAAGCCATTTGACACGTCATAGGACCAAATCCGACCATGCATTCATGAAATATCGGAAAAAGTCTAAAATCACGGTTTTACCCCCAAAAAGCCTGTTTCCCCAATTCTCAAAACTTTAACCTATTAATAACATATATAGGGCTTCGAGACAAGCGATTTGACACGTCACACGTCCAAATCCGACCTTGCGTTCGAGAGATATCGGGAAACTTCGTAGGAAAGTAGGCAACTATCTGGCTCTCTCCTCACCACCAAAACCTCTTCTTATCAATCATTTTTTTCAAAGAGCTCGCCCTCTTACAAAAATCCCAAGTGCGCATGCGTAAAAAACAAAAACAAAAATGTTAATCCATAGCGGCATCTCGTAAAACGCATGCGCGATATGAGCAACCACGTTTAAGTTCATTTTAGCAGCGCACCATATACATGTCCCATTTGAAAAGAGGCTTTCAGTAAAAAATTACAATTTCACCCCCTAGTAGGGGTAGGTTTTATTTAGGGGTTGAAATGAGTAGTCCATTGGAAAGAGGGCGTCAGCCCGAGTCCAACGACATGTCGCATGTCAAAATCGGACCATGGGGTCGCGAGTAATCCACATGAGAGGTCAGCGTAGCCGAGTGGCTCGTGTCACTATTTAGAAACCGCCTTACCCCCCTACTCTCTCCAAAGTACAAACTCCGGTTAGCTATCACCATTTAGCATTTCACCTAACATCATATATACTGCATTTAGCATACACTGACAGTTGCAGTACCCATACTGTAAATAATTGTACATATTGTAAATATTTTCACCTGTATTTCAAACATAGATTTTATAGCCTAAGTGTAATGGATCTTCTGATGATCGCTTGACGATCGAAACTGATCATCCTAGTGTTTTATTAATCTCATGCAATTTATTTCAGGATTAGGGTATAACCCATCTCTTTTGGGTACATTCGTGTTGACCGACTGAAAAGCACTAAACTCTTGAAAATGATCTTATAATAATAGACTAAACTCGCCAATATTTCAAAAATTCAAAAAATGCTCTATAAAATAGAGAAAATGATCTTATAATAATAAACTCACCAATATTTCAAAAATGACATCTGAAGCTCAAACTGAAAAGTCAATTAAAATAGATTTCTAGCACTTAAAAGGTTTATGTTCACAGCTACTTGCTTCTTCTTAACTCTGAGAGATGTAACTCCCTCATATAAAGCTGTGACATGACTAAATTGGAAAAATAAAATGGACCTTAAAAGGCTGATTTCTCTAAAATAAGACCAAAAAAATCTACCAAACTTAAGAAAATGCTCTTAAAATGGAAGAATAGCAAAAAATGCAAAAAAAAAGCAAAATAAAAATGACATATTTGAAGACGGGGTGGCCCGTCCGGAGTTTCTATGTACTTCAGCATTGTTTTAGACAGCTCAGTAAAGAGATGACATGTCATCAATAGGGCTCGGATTTTTAGGTGCTAAAAATCGGGAAAATATTTAATTATAATTTAGTTTATTAATGTGAATATAAGCCATATGCAGTACTTACGAACGCAATTTAAGCTATGTCTCATTGGCTACTGAAGAATTACAATACACAACGAGACATATCTTCAGGTAGTCCATCACAAACGACCGACGATTATCGCGAAACACTTCTTCTGAAGGCGTGAAACTGCGGCAATATGTGTCTTGCCCTCGAGGTGTTGTGTAACTTGAGATTGCAGTTCAGCCATGATTGCTTTCCCACATGGTTGGCAGAACAGTACAGTCCCATCAGAAGTAAAATAATATTTAAATTCTGCAACATACTGCTGCAGACGATAACTTGTAGTTGTTTTTACTTTAGGCATCGTAGAACTGCCTTACACTTCATAGTGCCAGAAATGATCTGCATGAGAGTGACACTGGTTCCAGGTAGCTAGGAGGGGGGAGGTGGTCTAGCACATGGGGCAATATGGCTATGGATAAGGAAATCCCTGGCTTCCACAGTGAGTGGCACGGGGCGACAAGTTAAGAATAACACAGTTGCAAGCCGACACGGTCTGCATGAAGATTAGATAGCTCACAGGTTCTTCCCCGTTGAAGTAACACAGCACAAAAATGCAAAGAACCGAAAGATCTAGCATGATGATTTTTAAAATGTAAATATTATGTATTTCTATGTGCTAATACGTGAAAAGCAGGAATTTATGTATTTATTGAAAACATTCTTAAAATATGTATTTACATAAAAAAATATGTATTTACCTAAAAATCCGAGCCCTAGTCATCAACATCCGGGCCCTAGTCATAACGAAAGAGAGAGAGAGAGAGCAACAATAGCGTACACGTTGCCATAGATACGTGAGTGAGCTCATTAACGCCATCATGGACGAAAAGGTCAAGCTACGGGATGTGGGTGAGGTGGTGGTGTTGGGTGTCGACTCCATGGATGGGGTCAAGAACTACTACGAGTCCAAATGGTTCGAGAGTCTGCCCCGCAAGATACCGGAGTGGGAGAATCCCCGACTGGGCCCGACGATCGACCTCGCCCAGGCAGAGAGGAGACTGCTCGAGGCTGAGGAGAGTCTGCAGCAGAAGAGGACTGATGCGGTACAGAGGAGGATGGACATGGACAAACAGTGGGACGACCTGAGGGCCAAGGAGCAGCAGCTTAAGAGTTCCTTCGTCAAGTTCAACGGGTAATGGTTGACACGACAAATACTTGCTATGACAATTCTTTTTTGCGTATGGCTTTTAGTGCCGGGAGTGTCCGAGGACATGTTCAGCTCGCCAGTTTGTAGCTGCTTCTAGGCGGACACCCATGGGGTGAGCTACAAGTACCGTTGCGTGTGGAGTGTTGTCTGGGGAGAAAAGTGTTGAATGTAAGGACGAGGAATTGGAAGGTAGTGGCTGTGGCCTATAGTTAGGGACCAAATCTGGCATTTGCCTGGAAGGAAGATGGGAAACCACAGAAAACCATCTTCAAGGTTGCCGGCGGGGGAATTCGAACCTCCTCGCCTCCCGGATGTGAGCGACTGTCTGCAGCCACGCCGTAACGACCGCGCCTAACTCACCCGGTTGTCAATTGATGTTTTGGTATGGTTGACACCTCAAATACTTGCTATGTCAAGTAACGGTTGACACCTCAAACACTTGCTATGTCAAGTAACGGTTGACACCTCAAACACTTGCTATGTCAAGTAACGGTTGACACCTCAAACACTTGCTATGTCAAGTAACGGTTGACACCTCAAATACTTGCTATGTCAAGTAACGGTTGACACCTCAAATACTTGCTATGTCAAGTAACGGTTGACACCTCAAATACTTGCTATGTCAAGTAACGGTTGACACCTCAAATACTTGTTTTGTTAAGTAATGGTTCGGTATGGTTGACACTCGAGGCCGGCGGCTTCGATGTCGTAGTTGGTAGCATGCTGAGCTTGTATTCGCAAGGTCGCTGGTTCAAACCCGGCCGAAGTCGTCGGATTTTTAAGAGCGTTAAAAATCCCGTAGTATGCCTTCCTTCGGAGGGGAAGTAAATTCGGCGGGCCCATGTCATAGATTTATGGCATTTGAAAGAACCTTCCACTAACTAAACTTGTGTGAAGCAAAGTTTGTAGGTTAGGTTTGATTAATGCTCTATGAAGTTCCAACGTTCGTCTCCGGGCGCTGGTTGCGAAGGCATCTTGTAGTAGCCAAGTTCACAGCAAGGAGTCGTGGACAGTAGCATTTGGTAACGAAAGTAGGAACTACTTGAAATTATTGTCTGCAGTGCTTACCAGTGGCGAATTCTCCCATACACCGCATATACCGGCGGTATACCACCCGAGATTTTAAAAATGTAAAAATATTTTCTTGTCACTTTTTAGATATGTTGCAGTCATCAAAATCGTCCTTGTCATATATTTTCTGCAGATTGTTGTCACGAAAGTCGGTGGTCATAGCAGCGTACCATACTTATTTTTATTTGTACAGTTTTAGTTATGAGTGACTGTACTGAGTTACCGCAAGGGTCTCCCGGTGGCGCTCGCCGGCTCGTCAGAGGGACGAGGGGAAGGAGAGGGGTAGCTTAAGCCCAGCAAATTTCAGCCTGAGGTATCGCGCAAGGACGATGCGGTTCAACTATGCCTAATGCTGATTGGCTGTTTCAAGGGGAATTTGTTGACCAGCAGAGGCTTTCCAGCGCTCAGCCGTTTCAGTTACTTGTTCTGTGTGCGAGACAGTGTCATTGTACGCTTGTTTTAAGTCAGTCTTGAAGTGATTTAGTCAACAGTGAATTCATTTAGAAATGTGTAGTGTGAGTGAAGCACCGGAAGTGGATTGTGGGTGCGTCATTGAGGACGTGCTAACCAAGGGATTTAATTTATTTGGATTCTCTCAGAAAGTGGAAATTAAGGAGAAAGGAAGGCCAACTCCTGAACTTCCAAATTTAGTTTCAACTTGTGTAGACCGTAAGTGAGAGTATACTAGACATTTTTGTTCCTCAAACTATTAACGCCATCAGTGGTTAACTGGATGCAAAAAACTTAACAAACTATTCTGCTGGCCTTGTCTCCTTTTCAGTCGTGAAGGAACGGCGTGGTCAAAAGATGGATTTGACAACATTGCTGGTCTTACTAGTAGCTTAAAGAAACATGAAAAAGCGAGGAGTCATATCGCGTGTGCTTTTGAATTGTGCAAATTCGGTACCTCGCGAATAGATGTTCAGTTGAATGCTCAGAAAGCAATGGAGGTCTCAAAGCACAATGAAATGGTAAAAAAGAATAGGCAGGTTTTATCTAGGCTAATAGATGTCGTTTGTCATTTAGGCAAGCAAGAGCAGGCACTACGAGTCAGACCAGTCACTGAACAGAGGTAACTACATAGAAACCTTAGATTTACTGAGCACGTATGACCTTTTGCTACATGACCATTTACTTAATTCTACTATATTTCGAGGTACGTCATCTACCATTCAGAACGATTTAATAGAAGCCATTAGAGCTGTAATGGTAGATGTTATTGCGAAGGAGCTTGACAGAACAAAATTTGTAGCAATTCTTGTCGATGAATGTTCTGATGTGATTAATAAATCACAGCTATCCACAATTTTGCGCTATGTTGACAGTGCTGGAGAAGTTCAAGAACGATTCATTGGCTTCACGGACGTCAGTGCTAACAGGTCGGCTGAGGCTCTGTATGCCCACGTTTCGTCAGTATTAGAAGAGTTTGGATTAGGTAACAAGCTTATAGCACAGACGTACGATAGCGCGAGTGTCATGGCTGGTCATTTAGGAGGACTACAGGCTGGAGTAAAACAAACATTTCCACGAGTGCTGTTCGTTCATTGCTACTGTCATGTGTTGAACTTGGTATTGCAACAGGCAGCTATGGGAATAACAAAATGTCGAGTATTTTTCTTATCTCTTTCCGGAATGTCTAATTTATTTTCCCATTCTGCCAAGAGAACCGAATATCTCCGAAACTTTGTAGAAAAAGAAATACCGAGAACTGCACCAACTCGCTGGAACTTTAACTCGAGACTTGTTAACACAGTTCAAGAGCAGAAAGACAACCTACTCATGTTTTTCGAAAGCTTAACGGACGATGAAAATAGTGGAAATTGGGAAAACGATGCAATAGTACAGGCTCAAGGATTTTTGTATTTTTTGAAAAAATTTGATACAATTTTTCTTCTTATTGTATACTCATTCATTTTCTCCCAAACCGATGTTCTTTTTAACATTCTGCAAAACAAGGCTATGGATATTGCTTTCTGCCACTCAAAGATAATAGAGACCAGAGACAGATTAAACAATTTCAGGAGCGAAGGCTTCCAAAATGTCTGGGAAATAACATGTTCTAGCGCAGCCGATGAACCAGCACAGAAGAGAATTAAAGGCAATGGATCACCAGAAGAGGGTTTTAGGAGACTATTCTGTGAAATTCTGGATAATGTCATTTGCCAGATAAATGACAGATTTTGTGATATGGAGCGTTTTAACTTCTTTTCCCTCCTGGATACAGGAAAATTTAGAGAATTTGGCATTTCGTTCCCAAACAAATTGTTTTTAAATCTCCTAGAAAACTACGGGTCAAGTTTCGATCAAGTAGGTCTGAAAAACGAACTGATAGTGCTCTATTCGGCTAATGATCAAGAATTTCACGAGAAATCAGTGGCCGAAATCGTAAGAATTATGAACCGAATGCAGTTAGTTAATGCTATGCCTGAACTGTACAATTTAGCGTGTTTAATACTTACGATACCATCTACTACAGCCTCTGTTGAACGTACCTTCTCAACACTCAAACGCGTGAAGTCACACTGCAGGTCCACTATGGGTCAAGAGAGACTTACTTCCCTATCAATGATGACAATTGAGAAGCAGCTGCTTTGTTCACTCAGGAAGCACCCAAACGGAAATTTTACTGATGCTGTCACACAAGTGTTCTTGAAGAAATCCAGACGAATAGAACTTACCTTCAAATAGATTAATCCTGGTTTTGGCAGAAGACAGTTGGAATATAGATATAGAGGTAAGTTATCGCTCGAATTATTTTATTGATTTCGACCAGTTTCTTAGAAGTGCTCTTCACTTTTATTGTATTAATATCTTGGCTATGAATGTTTTAGTAATCTTTGGATATGTCTAACGAAGTGTAAATGGGGCCGATAACCTAGATGTTAGGCCCCTTAAAACAACAATTATCATCATCATTGTTGTTGTTAACAGTTCATTTTAAGGGGTTGTGTTGAACTTGTATAATAAGCTTCTATGATGAACTGAGGTACTATCACTGCATTTGCCTGGAAATAGTGTAAGAAAACTCGGGCAAAAACACACACTCATGGTAGCCTCTGTCGGCGTCGAGATTCGAACCCCTGATATGCGGACTTGCTGCAGCTCCCCATGGCGTGATTTAACGTGCACGGCTATGCCACGGTGTGTTCTTCGAACGGAAATGCAGGTGGCCAGTGTCATATTTCCAAGAAAAAATACGACACTTGTCTGGAGCGGAGAGAGAAGGTGGAGGTGCGAGGATGAAAGGAGCCGTTTGAATAAAATAATAATAATAAGAGTCTGAAGGAATTGGATCTTCCGCCGACCATCTACAGGAGTATGCAGCATTCTGTCCTATTGTCCACATGCAGTATTGTGCGATCCTTTCTGGCTAGTGAATGAGTGATAATGAACTCTATCTATATTTTGTATACACATGATATGTATGTATTATAGTTTATATTTTAGTTTTTATATATTGTTGTAAAGCAATTGGTTTAACCCGCGCTTTAGAGTAACCCATGTTTGTAGTGGTGAATTGAATAAATAATAATAATAATAATAATAATTCTGACTTATTATTATTGGGCATATTGATATTGGTTGCAAGGGGTGAGTAAAGAGGAAGGGTGCACTTGCGGTATACCATGTACGGAGACCAGCAGTCGCCACTGGTGCTTACTTTAATTAAAAACAGATAACACACACTAATACAGTTAACTCAATTAGCACCGGTTATCAGACAGATTCTACACACACCCACAGTACACGGGGCTACATGACCGCGTTGTCCCTGCCCCTAAACTAAGGAAACAACCAACACTGAAGGTCTGCAGCCGAGTGAAAAATCTGATTGGGCCGCACGTGTTTCCGTCACTCGCATTACACTATCAAACGAGCATGTGGCGACAGTCATTTTGTTTTGCCAAGGATGATGTTTTCAAAGCGACAGCCAATGGTCATGAGCAAAACAATTGAAAGGCGCTTAGTAAGCATGTGGATGGCATGGAGGAAGAATAAGAGGAGATGCCCTGAGCTCGTTTGAGTGAAGCCAAGCGCTGCAACCAAAGTGGGCGTGACCACATATCGTACGTATTCGGTGTTCTGAGACTTGCATGGGGCATTGTGCATGGCTAAACCTTATTTAGTCCCTGGTGTTTATCGCGCTCCGGTTATGCAACTTTGGAAACGTAATAACAGTAGTGATAAGTTATTTTTAAAAAAAAAATCTTCAATTCTAATCTCAGCATGTGTAGGCCTACCCTATATACCAACAAAAAAAACTCTGCAAATCCCAAATTATCAAACGGCTGTCGGTCAATAATTACGGAAGGCCTACGTAATTAATCAATTTGATGCTAATCGTCAAGTTTCTACCCCCCCCCCCCCCCCCCCACACACACACACACACAAAGAAAATACCGTACGGTACCGAAACGTATTGGCTATACCGTATTTTTGTGCAAATATGCGTCCTTTTTTAATTGTTCTGTTTATTAATTTTGAGGTTCGTATTCTTGAATATCAAAATGTGTACGACCAATGAGTGAAAGTGGCTGTGCTCGAAATTAGGACTAAAAACTGATGAATGCCTCGACACCAATAAGAACATAAAACTAAATTTGGTGTAAATAACGTAATTAGTTCGGCATCATTAATTCCCAAGATGTTCCTTCTTTGGTAAAACCCGCATCTTCAGACACCTGTATTCAATTTAATCAGTGTTTCAGCGTATTATTACGTTTTGCCGCGTCTTTCTTACAAAACTAGCCTCGCAAAGGTGCTCTAATATTTATATTTAAATTGGCTTTTAAAACGATAACACAGCTTATTTGTGCCAAGTACCGTGAAGTCAAGAGTGTATTCTGCCTTTCCAAGAAAAATCTTGACTTATCATTGCAGTTTTATGTCACTAAAATCAGAGACTAGTTGAGTGGTTTACGGCTTTAAGCATAGGAACAGCCATTTTCTTGCTCCCCAAAGTGGGCGAGCCGTTTGGCTTCAGCAGCTTGCGCTAGACAGCGCAGCGAAGGCATCTCCTTCCTTTCTTTCCTCCATGGTGGATGGTCATATTGCCAACCCTATCAAGTGACTTAAGTGTCTATTAACACATAAACAAATGACTAGTGGCTTATTCGACAAAAATTAGAAAATCATCGTGTAACGTGGTCATACTTCTGTTCCCAATAACATCATTGTTATTATTCAAATACCGGGTGAGTTAGCCGTGGTCGTTACGGCGTGGCTGCTGGCAGTCGCTCACATCCAGGAGGCGAGGAGGTTCGAATCCCCCCGCCGGCAACCTTGAAGATGGTCTTCAGGGGTTTTCCATCTTCCTTCCAAACAAATGCCGGGGTTGGTCCCTAACTATAGGCCACAGCCGCTACCTTCCAACTCCTCGTCCTTACATTCACACTTTCCTCACCAGACAACACTCCACACGTGACGGTACTTGTAGCTCACCCCATGGGTGTCCGCATAGAAGTAGCTACAAACTGGCGAGCCGAATATGTCCTCTGACACTCCCGGCACTAAAAGCCATACGCTTTTTAAAAAAATGAGGCATTTGTGTGTGTTGCTAGTTGAGAGATTATTTCTTATTTAAATTTGTTCATAAAAATCAGATTTATTTATTTATTTATTTATTTATTTATTTATTTATTTATCGTATGGCTTTTAGTGCCGGGAGTGTCCGAGGACATGTTCGGCTCGCCAGAGCCTGTAGCTGCTTCTAGCGGACACCCATAGGGTTAGCTACAAGTTCCGTTCAATTTCAAGTAGTTCCAACTTTCACCACCACATGTCACTGACACCTCGTGGTGAACGTTGGAACTATGTTAGAGCGTTCAAATGAAATCTAACCTAGAAATTTAGCTTCACACAAGTTTCGTTAGTGGAAGGATATTTTACATGCCATAAATCTATGACATGGGACCACCGGCTTTACTTCCCCTCCGAAGGAAGGCATACTGAAGGATTTTACCACTCTTGAAAAATCCGAAGACTTCGGCCGGGTTTGAACCCGCTATCTTGGGCACAGCAGTTCATCATGCTACCAACTACGCCACCGAAGCCGCTTATCTAAATTAACAATGTCACCAACATTGTGAACGAATACTACTGTAGTGAACAGATGTTAATTTCCACAGGCGCATTGCCTCCTAACATTACAGATTCTGTAATTAGTCGTTGTTAAATACAATCAATATGTTCGTTGCTGAACTGCTGTGCCCAAGATCGCGGGTTCAAACCCGGTTGAAGTCATCAGATTTTTTAAGAGCGTTAAAATCCTTCAGTATGCCTTCCTTCGGAGGGGAAGTAAAGCTGGCGGTCCCATGTCATAGATTTATGGCATGTAAAATATCCTTCCACTAACTAAACTTGTGTCAAGCTAAATTTCTAGGTTAGATTTCATTGAAACACTCTGTCAAAGTTCCAACGTTCACTACTAGATGTCAGTGGCATCTGGTGGCGAAAGTTGGAACTACTTGAAGTTTAACGAACTTGTCGCTCTCCCCATGGGTGTCCGCATTGAAGCAGCTACAGCCTCTGGCGAGCCGAACATGTCCTTGGACACTCCCGGCACTAAAAGCCATACGACAAATAAATAAATAAATAAAATAAATAAATTAATTAATTAATTAATTACAAAGAACGATTCTCCTGTACTCACACACTCTCTATAACTTAAATGAGGAAATAAAACCGTGACTGATTCATGTAAATTAGCAATGTCACCAACATTGGTAAACAATACTAGTATAATAATAATAATAATAATAATAATAATAATAATAATATCGTATGGCCTCGGGTGCCGGGGGCAAGCGTGTTAATTGCGTGTCGAATTTAATGCTCCTTGGAGCGCTATGAATGTCAAGGAGGTTAGATATCTAAGCTCCTTGACACTATAGCGCTTTCTAGTAGAGAAATGAGGAACTTTATGTTGGCGGAAAATCCCGAGATTAATTTTGCCATTATGAACACGGCCTACTGAATTTAAATGGGTTCTTTAACATGCCAACAACGTATGACATGAGTATCGTGATTTTTGTCGCCTTTCAAAAAATCACTTACCATGGCCAGGAGCGAACCTGCAAGCTTGGGGTTGGTAGTCTTGACACTATAACCACACACCCACCGTACTAGTGAACCGATCTTAATTTCCACAGCCCCTAACATTACAGATTCTGTCATTTGTCGTTGTTAAATACACAAATCCATTGTTTAATTCAATCAATATGTTCGTGATAACTCCGGTCTATGAGTTCACTTTCATGGCATAAGTCGCCAAAAAAAAATAATCGATCATTCGGTCACTTATATTCTTTGCTTCCATGCATAGTCAGAGGATGGAATTCTCCAATTGCGCGGCATTCGTACCGAAACACTACGTCAACACGGTTTCATGTAGGAAAGTTATCTGCCTTCCTCTTATTATATAAGGTGCGTTCAAAAAGTAACGAGCCGGAGGCTGGAATGCGCAAATCGGTGACGACATCGGCTAATCGTGGCGTGTGTAACGAGGTGTGGTTCCGACCAGAGCGTGGAAGGTCACAGCCCGTCGCTAGAGGGCACGCGTGCACGTCACGTGACGATAAAAAGCGAGCAGCATGCATCAATCGTCCAACGCTGGCAGTCGCATTGCAAACAATGACATGAAGGCGTCAACCGAAGACCAAAGATGTGTTGTTCAGTTTCTGACAGCGGAAGGAGTAGGGGGAACAGACATTCATCGCAGAATGTCCCAAGTGTACGGCGAACACTGCATGTCCCTTGCAATGGTCAAGGAGTGGCACAAGCGCTTCAGGGAAGGACGGGTGTCGTTAGCCGATGATGCCCGGTCTGGGGCAACCCCTTACATTACCGATGACAACGTCCAGCTAGTTGATGCACTCATTACCCAGGACCGCCGAGTGACAGTGAACGCCATAACCGCCGTGGTCGGATTGAGCGTCGGAAGTGTGCACACCATCAGAAAGGAACGACTGCACTTGCGCAAAGTGTGTGCCCAATGGGTGCCCACAGTCTTCAACCACACCAGGAAGCATGTCGAATGGCCCACTGTCTTGGTCATCTGCAGCGCTATGCGAGGGAAGGGAATGGGTTCCTGGCACGAGTGGTGACTGGAGAGGAGTCATGGTGTCATCACTTTGAACCAGAATCCAAACAACAAAGCCTCCAGTGGAAGCATCCAGGGTCACCACCACCCAAAAAAGGCAAGGCCATCCACACGAGTGCAGGAAAGGTATCCTCCGGCTAGTTACTTTTGAGGCGCCTTGAAATATAAAACGCCAACTCCATCGAACATAAAAATGAGATGAAGTTGCCTTTACGGTACTGTATATGAATTTGTTCGTGGGCAACTCAATGATGCCATGATTTTCCTTCAAAAGACGCTATTTCCCTATGAAAATGGCGAACAAAACTTAGGGTTAATTTCACAATCCGCTAGATTCAATTGAACTTCCGCCATTGTTAAGTTTCAAAACCCACCAAGTCACTTTCAGCCAATCAGCACATAGAATTCCATAACCCAGGATTCCTTCATTCTGCCATCCGCTGTGTTGTGTTTTGTAATGTGTGGTTAAGTGTTTGTTAAATTTCAAATATATGCATAACCATAATTCAGGTCAGGTTATCATTTCATGCATACTGTAATTTGGATGATTCACGTTCACATGCTTTCCTTCTTCCCTTGTTTTTATTCTTAAACTGCTGTTCTTACTTTCAAAAGTGTCCATATATACATTTCGCTTTCAAAAACAGTTAACTCCTAATTAATCTTAAGAATTGTGTTACTTTCCTTTAAGGGACAATCCTGTAATTTGTTGGAACGCGTCTTTTGATGACAAGGTAATTAATAAACGAAATGTTCATATTCCAAGGATGGTTTTTTTTTTTTCATATGTTTTCCTCATTTTCCCACAAATTTTGTTCTGTGGACTTGGCGGGTTCTGATACTGTTGTTGTTTGAGTCTTCCGTCTTTGACTGGTTTGATGCCGCTCTCCATGCCTCCCTGTCCTGAGCTAATCGTTTCATCTCTACATAGCTACCACACCCTACATCAGAGGCAATCTGTTTAACATATTCTAACCTTGGTCTACCCCTACAGTTCTTGTCCTCGACCCTTCCTTCCATAACTAAGCTTGCTATTCCTGGGTGACTTAATATGTGTCCTACCAACCAATCTCTTTTCTTCATTAGCAGTCGCCAGAAACATTTCTCTTCTCCCACTCGTCTTAATACCTCTTCGTAACCCTATCTATCCATCTGATCTTCATCATTCTCCTGTAACACCACATTTCAAATGCTTCAATTCTCCCGTTTTCTGCTGCACCAATAGTCCAAGATTCACTTCCATAGAGCGCCACGCTCCAGACGAAGGCTTTCAAAAATGACGTCCTAATACCTAAATCTATATTCGATGTCAACAGATTCCTTTTTTGTAGTAATGCTTTCCTTGCCTGAGCCAACCTACTTTTTATATCCTCTTTGCTTCGTCCATCACTGGTTATTTTGCTTCCTAAATAACAGAAGTCTCATACTTCCTTTAGCTTTTCACCTGCCAATTTGATGTCCATACAGGTTTCTGATCTTTTTCGGCTGCATTCCAATATTTCTGTTTTACATTCATTAATTTTCATCATGAATTCTTTCCTCAACACAGAGTCCATAGCATTCAAAAACCCTTTTAAATCCTCAGGCGTGTCGGCCAAGATGACGATGACATCGGCAAACCTCAAAGTTGAAATTATTTCTCCTTGAAATTCTAGGAGCGAGGAATTGTGTGAAATTCTAGGAGCAAGGAATTGTTGTGTGTAACAGCTTCATCATGGAGAACCAACAGAAACGAATGCGGGCTGAGAAGAAAGTGGAGGATGAAATCCACATGCAGGAGTTTCGTCTAGACGACATCATGGAGATGCGTCAGAAGGTGGAGACAGTACGGGATGTGTTGCACTCCATGGAGCGCGCCTTGGACCAACACGAGATGTATCGGGAGTTTGTGCAGAGTGTCGCAGATATCAGTGACAAGTGTGAGGTGAGTTTCCGACTCAACAATCACGTCTTAAACGAGCCCTAACCCACTGGCGCGACTAGTCGCTAGCGGCTTTTTTTAATAGCGTTAAAACCCCTCAGTATGCCTTCCTTCGAAGGAGGGGAAGTAAAGCCGGCGGGCCCATGCCATTGATTTACGGCATGATATAGAACTAATCACACTTTTGAGAAGCTAAATTGTAGGTTATATTTGACTAACGCTCTTAGGTTCCAACGTTCGTCACCAGGAGGCGACGGCGGTGGCATCTAGTAACAAAGCTCAGAACTAATTGGTCGTTCACGGTGGCAAACGTTGGAACTACTTGAAAATTTGAGTGTCTGTAGTCCTTACTTGAATTAAAAACAGATAACATACACTAATACAGCCATCACAATTAACACCGGTTATCAGACAGATTCTACACACACCCAAAATACACGGGGCTACATGACCGCGTTGTCGCAGCCCCTAAACTGAGGAACCAACCAAATACGCCTTACAGAAAGTTTTCTTTTGGAAAAGCGTCTTCTTGTGCTGTTTCAGAAACGAACGATTCATGTGGAAAACCGACCTCTCCTCATGGAGGTTGAGTGCACACCAGGCAGAACCAATAATCGAACCCTGACCCAGGGGCGTATGTACAATATTATTTTCGGGGGTGGGGGTGGAGGGGCTGACTATCCTGGTCAATTGTGAGTATTCTCAGGGGATTGTTACCGCACAATACCCAGAAATATCAACCAATATCTTTGGGCATATAACTTTGTGTAATTATTTTAGATAAGAATTAATTGTAAAATTCTAAGTTTATATAACTTGGCAATACAAAAAAAGTTGTAAAATACAACACAACACAACACAAAATACAATTTTATACTTAATGAATTTTCTATTATGGTCTATGGCGAATATCTAAATAATTGTCAATTTATTAAGCAGAAAGTTAGGTTTTTTTTTTTTTTTACAAATTGATAATTTATTTCTCAAAACTACCGTACTATGGAATATCAGTTTTGCCTCACAAGTCTGAGTGTACCCCGTTCCAGCCCTCAGACAAAATTAAAATCTCTTGGCAGAGCGGGGAATCGAATTCGGACCTCCGGGATGGTAGCCAAGAACCACTACACCACGAGGTAGCCTAATTTCAATCTTAATATTGTTCATAACTTGGCCCATAAGTTAAGATCAGGGTACAACCAAATTTACAATTAATTTATGCTTTTACCAAAACAACACTTCCTTAATGTTAATAGGTAAATGTTATCTGGATCAGGTGTACTATGTACTTCCTTCTGCAATAAACCAAGGCCGGTATTCGCAGCAGTATTAAAGGTGTCGGGACGTCTTCAGAAGACCAGGCAGTGCATAGTACGAATGGCTTTTTAGTCCACGCGTGGCGAAAACAGTTCCACGGTCTTTAATAGTTGTAGACCTTCCTGTATTCAATAACATACATCATATCTAGATTTGACAACGTCACACAAATACACAGTGCACTGACCTCAGACAGCACATAGGAACAGGGCGGGGGAATGAAAAACCAGTTTCGTCCACTTAACACCCCGGTTCAGTCGACCTCAACTGGCGCAGAGTAAACATGAAACTGCTCGAAGCTCCAGCCAGGAAGACAACCAGATAAGTAGTAGCCTGTAATATTATATTATAACCATAGTTGACATTTTACAACCATATAGTCACCCCAAACAGACGAACTCCGGATTTCTATCACCATTTTAGCATTTCACGTGACATTGGATATACTAGCCTACATTTAGCATACACCGACAGTTGCATTACCAATACTGAACTACATTATTGTACATATTGTAAATATTTTTCACCTGTATTCTCAAACAAACTGTAGATGTTATAGCCTAAGTGTAATGGGTCTGATGATGATCGCTTGACGATCGAAACTGGTCATCCTAGTGTATTTATTAATCTCATGTAATTTATTTCAGGATTAGGGCATAACCCAGCTCTTTTTGGGTATATTCGTGTTGACTGACTGAAAAGCACCAAACTTTTGTTTAATGTTTATTGTTTCTTTGCGGGGGGGGCTGGAGTCCCCACAGCTCCCCCTTATATACGACCCTGACCTGACCCCAAGGGTTAAAGGTGACCAAAGAGTGTCTTTCTAAGGATAATTCTCGCACATTTTGTGATCTGCCACCCAATATAAGAGTTTGAGTGTGTCAAGTGCTTGTTAGTTGATGACATTTTTGTTATTGCAGAATATACATGACGTGCTATCTTACTTTGCCAAGCTGGCCAAGGAATATAGTCTGTACGTCGAGCTGTTCAAAGAAAACGAGGCAACCGTGCGTGCGAAGAAAATCGAGTATGAAAAGTACGTTAACGACTGTATGAAGAAGATGGATCGACTGCACTTGGAGATGCAACAGTGTCAGACGAGGGCACACAAGGTGAAGTGCGATTTGAGACGAGCCCGCAGTATCTACCTGCACGCGAAGGACAGCTTAGGGGATGTAGACAATGAGGAGGTCATGGTGAGTACCACCTTAAGGCTAAATGTCCCGACACTTTGGTAAGAATATATTTCAACAGATGGCAGCACAAGCGAAGCTGAATTTATTTATTTATTTATTTATTTATTTATTTATTTATTTATTTATTGAAGGGGAGCTCCGATCTGCGATCTGAAAACTGCTATGCACTCTGTCTAGTAGCAGAATTGATATTAATTCATTGCTTACTTTTTAATTTCAAAAACTGAAAAGTTGCTGTTTGTTTTTCAAATATCTGATTAAAATTCGAAAGAAAACGGGCAATACGAAAGTTGAGTTTTACTCAGTGATTCCAAAGCCGCATCGAAAACCTAAATCGGTTGAATAGAACCGTCGGGATCACTTTGGGAAGTTTGTGAATAAAAGTGTTACTGTATTTGCAACAAGGCGCGACAGTAGAACAAGGTCATGGTGAGCGGGTTGGTGGAGGGTTGGGGGAGGGGAGTGGAGCTAGAGTGATTTGAGAGAGCGACAACCTTGCCAGACGGTATGGAATTCCCGAGATCTTGTCCAATATTGCGATTGACTGTGCTGGTTGGTCCTGAATTATTGTCAAGGTCTGGATATTTCTGAGTGATACTTTGATATTTTACCAGTTCCTAGTTACGACTTCTTGTTTTTAGTTCATCGACCTCATTAATTACTTTTTATTTAATTTATTTTACCTGCAACAGTATTATTTTTAATGCCCGTTAGGTGTTCTATTTTTGGCACTTTATTTTTTGGACATTATTTATGGTAGAATAGATTTTTTTCTTTTAGTCAATTTTACCCTCCAGGTTGGTGGTTCCCACGGACTCAGCGAGGGAACTCACCCCTACCGCCTTTCCAGGCAGTGTCCTAGAGCTGGGAACCCTTGGTCGGATTGGATACAACTGGGGAGATGTGATCAGCACTTCACCCAGGCGGTCTTACCTGCAAAGCGAACAGGAGCCTCATGAGGGATGGGAAGGGAGAGGAAGATTGGGATGGATAGGCAAGGAAGAGGGAAGGAGGCGGCCGTGGCCTTACAGTAGGTACCATCCCGGCATTTGCCCGAAGACGAAGTGGGAAACCACTTCGAGGATGGCTGAGGTGGTAATCAACCCCCCCTCTACTCATTTGGACTACCCAATGCTGAGTAGACCCCGTTCCAGTCCTCATACCACTTTTCAAATTTCGTGGCAGAGCCGGGAATCGAACCCAGGACCTCCGGGGCGGCAGCGAACCATGCTGACCGCTACGCTACGGAGGTTGAATACATACATGTACATATAGGTAGGCTACGACTGGTGGAGGCTCACAAGAAGCTGCCCGTGTGAAGATATGGAAGACATCCCGAGGTTACAGGGTGTTTTGACGCGACACGTGCGGCCTGAGTGAGACTGATTTTCCCTTTTAAACCAAGGTGGTCAACATTTTGAGCACTTGCTACCCTGAATATGCAGGGTACCTTGGATTCGTATTACAGATCATTATGTCGTCGTCCAACCTGGCTATGTACCATCGGATAAAAATGGTCATTTTCAGGACAAATAAACAAATCACTCGTTGGAACAGGTACATAAACGGCCATAGTGCATCCACTGTAAACGGCGGAAAAACATGTACCAGCCCGGGGATCGAACCTGCTACCCGGCAGCTCGCCCGACGCAACAGCGGGAATGCTAGACTTATAGCCACCTTAGCTGCCGATAGCCATAGCAAATTGCTGGCACGTATTGAATCTATTCGTAGCCCCCATAGACACCTGTCCAAAAATAAGGTGGTGTTATTCAGAGATGTGATCGTTTAAAACATGCATTATAGTTGAGGTCATTGAAATAACACTACCGCCAATGATTTCTACTATATTCGCGAGCATGAACTAGACGGTAAAGTTGTATTAAGGCCATAAAGGAGCAGCTACTAACGTTTTTAGGATGACTATGATATACGCGTTAGTTGGGTTGCCTTCCTCCTCAAAAAAATACGAGGCTGGTGAACCACTCAGTATAACACCATGTTTGTAGTGATGACGGACAAATGGCAAGGCTACATTGTTAGTCATCATCATCATCATCAACCTAGCGTTTGTCCCGCTTTAGAGCAGGATCCGCTACTTTACATGCCAATCTCCATTTCTGTCGGTCAAGGGCATCATGCGGACACAGATTAACTTGTCGCATGTCTTCTCTGAGGCGATCTCTTCTTAAGTCGCCCACGAAGTCGTTGACCATCCGGGTTGAGGCACAAGGCAGTTTTGGCCATTGATTGTTCGTGACTACGTATGACGTGGCCGTACCAGCGTAGACGAACTTCCCGCATTTTATCCTGTCCACCCTCGGACATCGCAATTCTTGATATGGTCAAATCGCGTCAGACCAAGCACCGAACGAAGCATGCGCATCTCCATAACATGCAGGGCTTGCTCGTGTTTAACAGAGGCCGGCCAGCATTCAGAATCGTAGAGGGCGACTGGGCGCACGGTCTTGTAAATCCTGGCCTTAAGATAGGTGGGTATCCTGCGGTCGAAGAGGACTCCAGTTTCCTCCCTCCATTTGAACTAACTGGCACTCGCACGAGCTCGGGCATCAGGGAGGGTGTCACCATCTGAACAAGTCAAGGAGCCAAGATACCTGAATTGGTCGACTCTTTGATGGACTTGACTACCTACAAGGATGGTGCTATGCGTCATTTAAATCCCCATAAATATGAATCTCGGCGAGGAAACTAACGATGCAACTGTTGCATGACACACCTCCCGTACTAACATAACCTACCTATGTCCATCCACATCCCTGCATGTGCTATCACCAAACTGCCAGGTCTTACGGGTAGACAATCTTTCCTTTCTGCCTATGCGGTTTTCCCCTGGCCCTTCATTCTCCCAATTTTAATATGAAAAAAAAAAAAAAACACAGTCAGTCTGAAAGGAAAGGAAGGAAGGAAGATTGTAGTTTTACGTGACCGTGAATCTGTTGATTATGAGCCACGGGACCTCCTTTTTACGTGGAATCCGAACCACAGGACATGGCATTTCACTTCGAAAATCTCACATGCATTGACCGGGAATCGAACCCGGACCGCCTTGGTGAGAGGCATACAGCTAGACCGCTGAGCCACCACGCCCCCCCAGTCAGTCTGAAAGACTAGACGTTGTATCATTTCAAATGACGCATGCTACAAATGCTACACATGTTAGAAAGGCTCAGGAGGGCTTCTCGCTTTGCTCGAAGCCCCAGGACTCTTTCAACAGACTTAGGCTTCCCGCGCGGGCACCTCTTTAAGGGTCACGGGAAGAAATGTGTTTCTTGTACTTGTATTAGAGATGTGTTTGGTTGAATAAAGCGTAAATTGTGTACTTTTTGATAGCGGTTTTGTGGCCCATCATCCCAGGCAAGCCGGCGGAAACCTTTGCCTCCCTATCAGAAGGATCATTT
Organism: Meconema thalassinum; assembly: GCA_946902985.2. Classification (NCBI taxonomy): domain Eukaryota; kingdom Metazoa; phylum Arthropoda; class Insecta; order Orthoptera; family Tettigoniidae; genus Meconema; species Meconema thalassinum. The sequence goes on from OX336397.1 coordinate 155,205,523, forward strand.
GGCCGTAAATTTGAATTAGTGTAAGGATGTAGTATGAGTGTCCAGATTTAGACAATAGCCTACTCCATGAAGGGGTCATGACTATGCCATATATGTTTGTTTAATGAATAGTGTATCTGAAATAAGGGAAGAATACTGATTTACAGATTTGTGGAGTGAGTTTCTGATTTTTAAAAGGTCGCTCGACGCCAGGCCTCTTTCAACAGACTCCAATAATCATTAGCGTCTGGTTCTCGCTCCCCGCGTGAGCATGACGTCACGTTCCCGCGCAGCTGCATGACGTCACTTCCCGCGCGGCTGCATGACGTCACGTCCGTCACCGTGTCCGTGTCCGTAATGCATAACGATGGACCCCAACCATAACGACGAAGTCGACAAGATCATTTGAAATGATAAAATCCACAGCCTGCTTCCAGTCGACCGACCAGATCAGGGAATGGAATGAATGAAGCCCCCATCTAGCGGCGAGGATATGAACTGTGCCGGCTGCCGAAGCCCGTCGCACTCCCCTGGGGCAATGATTAAATGAATGACAGATGAAATGAAATGATAGTGGAAAGCGTTGCTGGAATGAAATTTGTGACAGGGAAAACCGGAGTACCCGGAGAAAAACTTGTCTGCCACCGCTTTGTCCAGCACAAATCTCACATGGAGTGACCGGGATTTGAACCACGGACCCAGTTCTACCAATTTCAATATACCAATGTTAAAATCCTTCATGATGCCTGGTAAATTGCAACTGCAATCGGACAGGCGCTAAGCCTCAAAGGGCAATCCTTCCAAACTCTCATCTGTTTCTTTCACTATAGTTTAATAGTATGTCGGAGACAGTAGTAGATCAGGTCGGCTGTCACGCAGGGGGTGCGGGAAACCTCCCCCACCCCCCACGAAAAAATAACAAAATAAGGTGACATGGACTATACCCAGTTTCTGCTAATTATTATCACCCTCCTGTTAGCTGCTGATTGCGTCATCCGCTCTTTGGGAGAGAGCGGGTTAGGCCCAACAAGCTTAATTTCCTAACACGGAAAGGAAGGATGGAAGCTTGTAGTTTAACGTGACCGTTAATCTCGAGATCATGAGCCACGGGGGGGACCTTTTTACGTGGAATCCGAACCACAGGACATGGCATTTCACTTCGAAAATCTCACATGCATTGACCGGGAATCGACCCCGGACCGCCTTGGTGAGAGGCATACAGCTAGACCGCTGAGCCACCACGCCCCCGCCCCCCCTAATTTCCTAACACACCGGGTGCTCAAAAAGTAAGTACCTGAACTACCTCACTACTGCTACGTTTTTGTGTTAGGGACATGGGACTTGTTTTGGGAGTTAGAGGGGGTAAAGACCCTCGGTTTAAGTGGAACACACTACTTTGTAAAATTCCTAGTTTCGGAAATATAGCCTACTTTCCAAATTGAACTTTTTAGGGAAAATTAAAAAAAAACATGTTTTGTTCTAACGATAAAGGGTAGCCAATATACAACTTTCTAGGATTTCTAGTTTTAAAAATATAGCCTACTTTCTAAATATTTTTTTTTAAATTTAAAAATACAATATTTTATGACAGAGTGGGATAGAGGTAGGTGTAAGAGTTAACATATGAGTTTATAAGATTTTTAGTTTTAACATATACCGGTAGTCGACTTTCTAATTTTTTTTTTTTTTTTTTTTGAAAAATTAAAAGATATGATTTTGACTGGGAGTTGGATAGAGGTAAGAGTTAACATATGCCTTTTTAGGATTTTCATTTTAAACATAGGCTGTAGCCTATTTTCCAAATATATTTGGGGGGGGGGGGGGGGAATGAAAAATATAATGTGAAGCTAAAGTTGGATATTGCGTGCTCGCCAGGTGAGGGTGCAGGCCTACAGGATGTGCATGGCGGTGCCTCAAAAGGGAGAAGACCCTCGCAATAAGTTATCGAGTGGAGAGATGGCCACTCTCCCTTCGCCTGATGATGTTCGTGGTCAGCTGGGGTTCCTGAGGGACGGCATCCTGGACATGGAGACTATCATCCGCTTGACCAACAAGATCCTCGCGGAGAACAAGAAGAGACGAGAGAAGCGTGAACGCGAATAGGCGCTGGCTGCGCCCTGACCTACTGTAATCTACAGTACATCAAAAATATACACTGATGGGGCATTATTACTCATTTACATACATTTTTTGAGACTTTTGCCTTTGGGAGTCCAGTCCATTCTTCCTCCTCTTCCTCTTCTCCTTAGCGTCATCCTGTAGGAACGGGGTCCGCTTTTTTGCACGCCATTTCTTGCGGTGTCCGGACATAACGTACCACTTGATTTTTTAGGACATAACGTACCACCTAGGTCGTTATCGGTGTCCGGACAGTTCCCCACACTGACACTTCCACACACTGCCCAAAATACTGACACTTCCACACAGTCCTTGGGCGTGGCTACCTGTTTAATGACTCAGAAATAATCTCGACTGACATTTCCACACACATCTCCCCTCTCCCCCAAGGCTACTATGGAAAAGATCAAGTTGACTACTTCGTTGACAACTGGCTAGATAACCAAGACATTCCAATCGAGATGTGGAACTGCCACCAAGCACGACACAGGACAACGAATGCTGTTGAGGGCTGGAACAACCGACTCAACAATCTTGTCGGGAGACCTCACCCCAAATTAAAAGAGGTTGTCAAAGTGTTCAAGACGGAAGCTGAGAAGACAAACTGCGCATTTGTAAAGGCCGAGCTCAACATGGAAGGGAAAAAAAGAAGACGAAAATATGTCAAACTGGACGGACGGATTGAGAACATTCAGAAAAAGTTCGAAAATGACAAAAATACGAACGGTTTTGTGAAGGCAAGTTGCCTATTCACATAAAATGGAGTAGGTTAATATTATTGTTGAACAAATGTGACAAAAACAAAACAAAAATAAATAAAAAATACAAAACAACTGACGAAGCCTAGAAAGCTGATTTTAAACACGCCAAAATGATAACAACACCAAACTGATCGGTTTTGTTATTATTTTGCCGGTCCACAGCCTGGATAAAGTGTGATGGAAATCAGACTCTGCATTTATTTTATTTTGATGGTAATTACACTACATCAGAATTATAATTTCGAGACCGTGGTATGTAATGAAGTACATAGACCGAGCGCTTTTCTTCACTCCAAATGAGTATTATGTTAAAGTGCATTGTCACAGGTGCGGCTGTAACGATGATCACTGAAGCCTATAGCCTTAGGGGTGGGGGGATGTATATTTCTGAGTCATTCAACAGTTAGCCGCGTCCAAGGACTGTGTGGAAGTGTCAGTATTTTGGGCAGTGTGTGGAAGTGTCAGTGTGGGGAACTGTCATGTAATCTCGTTATCTACCTAAGAACGGTTTTCCCGTAATCCCCAAATATTTACGCTAGGACATAACGAACCACTTGATGACAGACGGGCATTCCAGTTACAGGTTCATTACCACATAAACATCAGTGACGATCACACTGTGCGGCTTTAAACATATTGGTATTGTAACATGGAGTTGTACAACTAATAATAAGGGCGGTTTATGTGCGCACTTGGACGGATACGCATACAGGAAGGAACGTCAGGCGAAGGACGATACTGTTACTTTGATATGTGTAAAGCAACAAACGGAAAAGTGTTGTGTGTTTAAAAAATCAATAAGAGATAAAGTGATTAGTGGCCCATCAAACAGTCATGTGTGTGGAGTTCGAACGATGCACAGCTAGAAGGAAAGAAACGGACGCAATTGGTGTTTTGCCAGTCCAAAGCCTGGATCAAGTGTGATGGGAATCCAAAAACGTATCATATTTTATGTTACTACACCACGGAGACGAGCCGGTATCGTGTGCGGAAATAGGACTACAAAAGTTTGAGGATTGATTTCAAACGTTCAATTTTGAGCACACTAAGGCCTATTGGCAAAAACGCTCGAACAGGGGCAAAATATTTTTATGAAGAGCAACCCCTCCAAATTTGAACGCTTTTCTAGTAAACCACTTGGCGCTTGTGAGATAATCTCTATCAGGACTTCCAGCTGTCCGCACCGGGATTCGAACCTATGATCGCCAGATTTAAAGCACCCTCCGGCCCGCTCGATGGCAGAGGCACGTTCTTGGCTGACTGCCACCCCACAGCTCACGGAAACTGTCAATTCTCACGGTCAAGGTAGCCAGTGACCTTGCAGTGGTGCCAATTTCGGCTGCCAAAATTCACTAAATGACCTTGTAAATAAAACGGTAACGTGGACCTGACACTCATGGAGGAGTTAACCAGAGTTGGTTTGTGTGAAGTCAAGCGTCAAGTCCAAAGTGGGCGTTCTCTTACTTGGTTGGTTCCTCAGTTTTGGGGCTGCGACAACGCGGTCATGTAGCCCTGTGTATAGTTCATCTACTGTAAGTTTGCACTTTTTTGACAGCTAGGGTTGCCAACCTTCATAAGGAAAGACTCAATTTATAACCTGTAGTCCATAACACATATATACACGTTTTAATCACATATAAGATTTTTCAGGTTATTTTTTTCGCTAGTCCCAGTAATTGTGAATATATTGGCAACATATTCTGTCGGCCAGACTGAAAAGTTGCATTATCGAACTGAACTACCACGTGCTCGTGGGATGGGCGTGCGGTTGATAATGGACACTTTATTGTGTTTATCCGCCTGAGAAAATAACGTGTTATTTATATTAAATAATAATAATAATTATAATTGATAATGTTGCGCAAAGTCGTCTGAAAGTATTATTTCCATTTGAACGCGTGTTTACTTTTCAGATAAATATATAGTGGTTATCTTAAATGTTGAGTAAATATGTAGCCTGAGATGTCTCCAGGTCGGACATCTTTGTTTTGAATATCGAGTCGGAAGCAGATACGGAATTTCTTGTTCAAGATATTTATTTTATTTCTCTCTTTTTGAAGGTAAAAGAAAAGGCATCAGAACTATTGATTTCCCCAAGGACATTGGCCTGGTGAATAATTTTCATATGGCATGATATGTGCAAAAACGTAGGCCCAAAATATGAGTTGTTGTGTAGGCCTAGGCCTAAAATTTAACTTACATGATGAAATGTGTCGTACGTTTTATTTTAATAGCAATCCAACAGGTCAAGTAATGATCGTATCGTCTTAAGGACATCTTACACCATACCTTAGTAAGCATTTTACTCGAGCTGTGAAATGATGGGCCTAAAATAATTCCACTCTCACATTTAAGTTATCAGCTGCCGTGTCATGGCCAAGGTCTTGCTCATAGCGCGTTCAATGATGTAACAGCAGGCATTAGGTGTGCTGTTAGAACGATTATTATTTGATAAATATCACAAAGAAATACAAGTTTCCTTTAAAAAGGGTGATGAATTGATATTGCGAGATGAATGTAGGTTTAGGCAACTCATAACAGCTGCTGACACCTTGACGAAATACAGCGGCCATTGCTGGCTGCCAATCTGCCATGTGGGTGATAGCTCATTGGCTGTAATGCACGTGGTAGAGGCGGATTGATATATTCTGTAGGAGTATTGTTCCCGCGAGAGCTATCAAACAAGTGCAAACTTACAGTAGATGAACTATACTTTGGGTGTGTGTAGAATCTGTCTGATAACCGGTGTTAATGGTGATGGCTGTATTAGTGTGTGTTATCTGTTTTTAATTCAAGTAAGGGCTGCAGACATTCAACTTTTTAAAGTAATTCGTACTTTTGCCGCCAAACGCCACCGTCAACTACCAACTAGTTCAGAACTTAGTTACCAGATGCCACCGCAGTCAGCTCTTAACGACGAACATAGGAACCTAAGAACGTTAGTCAAATGTTAAACCTATATATAATTTAGCTTCACATAGGTGTAATTAGTGGAAGGTTCTTTAACATGCCATAAATCTATGACATGGGACCGCCGGCTTTACTTCGCCTCCGAAGGAAGGCATACTGAGGGATTTTTAACGTTCTTAAAATAGCCGATGAATTCGGCAGTGTCTGAACCCACGATCTTGGGCATAGAAGCTCAGCATGCTACCAACTACGCCACCGAAGCCACATTCTCTTGAGTGTGGTATTTTCGGAGTTTAATTAGTTATTTAGTTATTGTTTTAATGGGCGGAACAGCGAGGTAATCTGTCACTGTTTTCGGAGTTTTTCAATGTTGTCTTCGTGTAGCGCAGTAACTTGCGGCCCACCACTTATTATGTAAAAATTAACTTGGCCCCCACTTATAAGAAGATTGTGCACCCCTGCGTGTAGCGCATATGGTTGCATGAATCGACAAACCAAAGATTAATGATAAATTAAAAAATTACATTTATCTATATATCTATATCTATCTATATATATAAAAGAAAGTCGTGTTAGTTACACTATTTATAACTCAAGAACGGCTGAACCGATTTGGCTGAAAATTGGTGTGGAGGTAGCTTAGAACCAGGAGACGGACATAGGATACTTTTTTTTTATCCCGTGACGTGACATAAAACGTCAAAGAGAATACAAGTCACTATAAAACGTAACGCAAATGACAGCTAAGGCAAGTCGTTTCCAGGCAACAGTAGCTCATGACGAGACACGGCCGACTGGATGTGAGTAGCACTCTCCACTACCGGTAAAGAAAATGATGCTCTTACCATGAAATCCCGTTAGTTATTCAACGTAATTCGTATAGGGGTAGTAAATCCAATTTGCAATAGATGGCGCGATTAGTTTCAACAAAGTGGCGTGCGTTTGTTTCAAGAAAGTCCCACATGCGTTCATATACCATTCATCCCATTGCGATGAAACTTGGGTGAGATGTTCTGTACACTTCAGGTAAGGTTACTGGCTGAGTAAATCCACTTAACAATTGGTAGCACACGAGTAGACTCAACAAATGAGCGACGACGGGCGAAGCGTTTCAACAAAGTCCTGTATGCGTTCACATACAATTCGTCCGATAGCGATGAAACTTGGGTGAGATGTTGTGTACACTACAGGCAAGGTTTCTGGCTTAGTAAATCCATGTTATAATGGGTAGCGCACGAGTAGATTCAACAAATGAGCGACGACGCGCGAAGCGTTTCATCAAAGTCCTGTATGCGTTCACATACCATTCGTCAGATAGCGATGAAACTTGGGAGAGAGGTTGGGTACACTACAGGCAAGGTTTCTGGCTTAGTAAATCCATGTTATAATAGGTAGCGCACGAATAGATTCAACAAATGAGCGACGACGCGTGAAGTGTTTCAACATAGTCCCGTATGCGTTCATATACCATTCGTCCGATAGCGACTAAACTTAGGTGAGTTGTTGTGTACACTTCGGGGAAGGTTTCTGGCTTAGTAAATCCACTTTACAATAGGTATCGCACAAGTAGATTCAACAAGTGGGTAACGGCGCGCGAATCGTTTATACAAAATCCCGTATGCGCTCATATGGCATTCATTTCATTGCGGTGAAACTTTGGTGAGTTGTTGAGCACGCTCCCAGGATGTTTTTTTGAGATAGTAAATCAATTTTACAATAGTTTAGAGGTGGTTAACGGAAAAAGAAAAAATATTGGGAATCCAAAAGCACTTCAACAAAGTTACAACGCCAACACTTTCTTTGATTGGCATTGCAACACATGCCGGGTACAGCTAGTATTATTATATATATAAAAGAAAGTCGTGTTAGTTACACTATTTATAACTCAAGAACGGCTGAACCGATTTGGCTGAAAATTGGTGTGGAGGTAGCTTAGAACCAGGAGACGGACATAGGATACTTTTTTTTTTATCCCGTGACGTGACATAAAACATCAAAGAGAATACAAGTCACTATAAAACATAACGCAAATGACAGCTAAAATAAACTCATGAAGGAATGTCAAGGCAAGTCTTTTCCAGGCAACAGTAGCTCTTGACGAGACACGGCCGACTGGATGCGAGTAGCGCTCTCCACTACCGGTAGAAAAATCATTAAAATACTTATTTTTATTTGTATTTTTATAGGCATAGTTAATCCTATTTACAATACAGAGCACGCGAGTAGTTTAAACAAATGTGTGTTGGCGAGGCGTTCATATAGCCTAATTCATCCGATTGCGACCAAATGTTGGTGGGTTGTTTAGCACTCTTCCGGGAAAGTTATAGGCATAGTAAATCCAATTTACAGTAGATATCGCGCAAGTAGTTTCAATAAAATGGCGTGCGATTCTTTTCAACAAAGACCCACATGCGTTCATATACCATTCATCCCATTGCGATGAAACTTGGGTGAGATGTTATGTACACTTCAGGGAAAGTTTTTGGCGTAGTAAATCCACTTAACAAGAGGTAGCTCACGAGTAGATTCAACAAATGAGCGACTACGCACGAAGCGTTTCAACCAAGTCCCGTATGCGTTCATATACTATTCGTCCGATGGCGATGAAACTAGGGTGAGATGTTGTGTACACTCCAGGGAAGGTTTCAGGCTTAGTAAATCCATTTTACAATAGGTAGCGCACGAGTCGATTCAATAAATGAGCAAAGACGCGCGAAGCCTTTCAACAAATTCCCGTATGCGTTCATATAGCCTACTATTCATCCGATAGCGATGAAACTTGGGTGAGATGTTGTGTACATTTCAGGTAAGGTTTCTGGCTTATTAAATCCACTTTTCAATAGGTATCGCACAAGTAGAATAAACAAATGAGCGAGGACGCGCGAAGTGTTTCAACAAAGTCCCATATGCGTTCATATAGCATTCGTCCGACAGCGATGAAACTTGGGTGAGTTATTGTGTACACTCCAGGGAAGGTTTCAGGCTTAGTAAATCCATTTTACCATAGGCAGCGCGCGAGTAGAACAAATGAGCGAAGACGCGCGAAGCGTTTCAACAAAGTCCCGTATACCTTTCAAATACCATTCGTCCGATAGTGATGAAACTTGGGTGAGATGTTGTGTTCACGCCTGGGAAGGTGTTCGACTTAGTAAATCAATTTTACAATTGGTAGCGTAGGAGTATATTCAACAAATGGGTAACGGCGCTTGAATCGTGTCAACAAAGACCCGTATGTGTTCATATACCATTCATTTCATTGCGATGAAACATTGGTGAGTTGTTGAGCACGCTCCCATGACTGTTCCTGAGATAGTAAATCAATTTTATAATAGTTTAGAGGTGGTTAACTTCAGAAGAAAATAACATTGGGAATCCAAAAGCAGTTCAACAAACCAAGTCACATCGCCAACACTTTCTTTGAATGGCATTGCAACGCATGCCGGGTAGAGCTAGTTTTCAATAAATCTGCGTCAAAGTCAGGAGAGTGTCTTAAAGAACATACCTGATTAGTTCCTGTGTTATTAGGTTCTGACATATTTCACCATGCGGATATAGTTCACATGGCTGTGCGGATAACGAATAAGCTGCGGATAATGTTTGGAGAAAATTAGCAGTTTTTAGAATACAATCCGATGTTGTTTAATATCATTATTAGGAACCGGATGTTTATTTTTCAGTTATGTTTCTTTCATGACAAAATTAAGATGATGATTTAAAGATAATCCCATTCAAATTGTCATTAGACTAAGCATAATTAACACTCCAAACAGAAAAGGGTTGCAATTCTGGCTGTATAACATTCGTTTTAAACATAGCACATTTCATACAAAGCCTAAGAGAACGACGTTTTCCTCAAATGTTTAAATATGCTGCTTTAGTAATTTATGCTTTATCTACTGTGGTTAAAAATATTATTGTGTATCTAGGAAGCATCGTAAATTGGAATAACAGCACGGAGGAAGAGATAATGAACCATATAAAATCTGCAGAGAGGTGCATGTTTGCAATGAATAAACTGTTCAGCAGTAAACTGTTATCAAGGACATCAAAACTCCGTGTTTATATTGAAGATAGACATATGCTCTCGCGGACTTTTTTGTAGAACTTTTCATGCTGAACAATTCTTACACTCATAGTATATAGATATTTTTAACGGTTTGCCCAGCGTAAGCTTACAAAGCGCTCGGACGCTAGTTTTTTTTTTCGACTTTTCCACTGAAATCGTTACTGCTCGGCTTCCTTTGATCATAAATAAATTATTTTCTACAGAATTGATCTTCGAGATATCCTTTACAGAATGGTGAAAAATGCATCAAAATCCATCCAGTGGTTCTCGAGTTTACCCGTAACATCCAAGAATCGGGGACTTAGTTTTATACTAAGTAGAGATTGTACGACCAGTATTAATATATGGGGCAGAGACATGAGCACTGAGCAAGAAGATGGACAGGAGAATATTGACCTTTGAAAACAAAGTGTTAAGAAAAAATCTTCGGGTTGGTATTAGAGCAGGGAAACTTCAGAAGAAGAAAAAACACAAATTCACGCACTGTATAACGAACCGGGTGTGATAGCAGTAATAAGAAGCAGAAGAACAGAATGGCAATGACATGTACTGAAAAGGGAAGAAGGGATGGTAAAAAAAAACAGTGCTATAAGGAAAATCACAAGGAAAAAGACCCCTCGGTAGACCAAATTTGAGATGGCAGGATGGAGTCAGGAAAGACCTGGAGGCCCTGGGAGCCAACGAGAATATGGCCGGAGACAGAAAGCGATGGAAGAGGCTAAAGAGTGAGGCAATGACCCGACTTCGGTTCGTGTGGCCAACCAAGTACGTCATCATTGGATTATTGTTAACATTGCAATTAAAGTTCCTAATAATAGTAAAGAATTATTAAAATGGTGAAAACATTTTACTAAACCTGCTGCTATAACAAGTGCTCCAATTGCCCCTGTTAAAGGTCAAGGTCTAGGATTAACTAAATGAAAGGGGTGATTAGAGTGTGTGGTCATAATTTACTTCTCTAGAATATAAAGTTGCAAGAACAGCAAAAACATAAGATTGAATTATTGTAACAGCAGATTCTAATGTTAATAAGGCAATTTGTGCAAATACAAGTCCTGAAAGAAGTATTATAGTTAAAGAGGAACCAGTATTACCTAATACTCTAAATAGTAGGTGACCAGCAGTATTATATTAGCTGCCAATCGTACAGCTTAAGTTCCTGGCCGGGTTACATTTCTAATAGTTTCAATACAGAACATGAAAGGTATAAGAGTAGGTAAGTATTGCATTGCCAGTAGATTCGGATAAGAAACGTGCGAATGCGGAAAAAAATCTTGCGGATGCGGGGCTGATGCGGATAACAGTTGTGCGGATGCGGGGCGGATGCGAGGCGGATGCGGATAACGTTTGTTTATCCAAGCAGGGCTCTAGATATAGGACATTCCGGAGTTCGCACCTTCTCTCAACCTTGCAGGTGATTCAAGCTTTACTGCTGCAACTTAAAACACGTAGATTACTTCCATAAGCCATTTTGCACTTCCTACTATCGTAACAGTGTTGCCAACCTTTTAGCCTGCTCCACCATAATATCAAATCACTCGGCTGGTCTCTTGTACTCAAAACTCAAATGAACTCAAACAAGGTTTCTACCGAACGAAATGAAATGTAAAATCAAATTCGTATTGAATTAGTCAGACTAAGGATTGCCAGATTTCAAGAATGGAAGAACGGAACACACGTCCCAAATAACTTTTTTAAAAATTAAGGTTGTTAAATGTTGTAATAAATAATACACATAGGCCGCATTAAATAAGCATTACATAATCAAACACACAAAATTAAAACTAGATATTGCTGACATATCATATAGGCCTATGACACCAGCAACTTACAAATGCTTTTCATTTGAACGACCCTTTGCAAGGACTTTTTATTTGTAAGTAACTTCTGATAAAATTCACTACAATTTTCGCCATAATTGTAATATGTGAACAATTCTTGTTTCATCAAACAAATGGAGCTTCTGTTTCTATATCTCTCCATTTGATATTCATGACAGAAAAAAACTCTCTCCGTAAAAGCATTGGAGGGGAAAATGCTGAGTATTAACTTCACAAGGATAACATGTACCCACCTATCTAACACAGACATATAAATCATTTTCCCTTTCAAACTTGCACCTGTATCACCAGAAAACAAGCTAGATATCAATTCTGTAGCGGGACATTTGAAAATCGGAGCGAAATTGAATAAAATATCAAATCAACCAAAAAACGGAGTATTTGGCGTTCCGTTAAATATTAAAACGGAACTCGGAACAAAACAAGAAAATACGGAATTGTTCCGGGTTAAACGAAACGTCTGGCAACCCTAAGTCTGCCTATTATTTGAGATACCACATGGAAAGTTAAGTTGGTAACACTCGCAATTAAGGAAACAGTTTTTCATAAAAAAAGATACTTCCAATGGAAAAATCTATTGCCGGATTGTTGTTGCAAATGTCATGAACGTACTGTAAATAAACACTCAATACGATAGTTTGGTTTTCTACGGTTTACAATATTTTTCCTTGCCCTCGGGGGTTCAAATCTAGTGGGATATGGCTTGCCAACTATGGAGCCCCAGCATACTTGCTGTCGACCTCTCTTTGTCCAACTACTCGCGTGTGGCGGAGCTCTTTCCCGTCACGGACGGAGTCCGTCATTTTATGTAGGCTAAGGATAGGGTCATACAAGATCCACCCACTCGTACCTAATGAGAAGGGAAGGACCCCCACGTTGTACATATGGAGTCGTTTTCACCGTGGCCCACATTTTAACATGTGTGGATCTTGCTGACTTACGAAGAAACCTTGGTTTGCAGATGACACTCAAACTTGTATTAGCAGATGACGCGGTGGCTGCTGATCTCGTCATCCGCTTTATAAGTGAGAGTGGGTTAGGGCCAGCAATCTAAATTTTCCAGTACACATTGACTCAACGACTTGTTCGTTTTTGAAGACTGAATTTTTGTTTTTATCATTTCAAATGATCTTGTCGACTTCGTCGTTATGCTTGGGTCCAACGTTATGCGTCACGGAGACGGAGACGGAAGTGACGTCATGCAGCCGCGCGGGAAGTGACGTCATGCAGCCACGCGGGAAGCAGAAGCTAATGGTTAGTGGAGTCTGTTGAAAGAGTCCTGAGGCGTCGAGCGACCTGGGGCTTTGAGCGAAGCGAACACAAGAATACAAGGTGACTTCTAAAGATATATACAAGATGCCACATAAGAATACAAGGTGACTCTTAAAGAGGTGCACAAGATGTCAGACAAGAATACAGGGTGACAACTAAAGAGATATACAAGATGCTAGATAAGAATACAGGGTGCCTCCTAAAGAGGTGTGCAGGATGTCAGAGCAAATTACAGGGTCACACTTAACGAGGTGTACAGTACTGTATGAGTCTAAGCTGCGTGAACCTGAGAGGAATGTGCATCGCGGACTATGAGAAACTGTGTTGACGAGTGATGAGGTATCTCGGTCCGTGCATAGTACAGAACCAAATACATTGGTCGGTGACTCACTGACTCATTCGTAACACCACACTGGTTTCTGAGAAGACCCTATGTTAGCAGTATTGGAACAGATGAGCATGTCAAGTAACACTGCGGGCTGTTGACAGGCCCTTCTCTTCTCGCCTGACCCTTCCCTGCTCTTTCTCCTCATCCCGCAAGTTCATAGAGCTTGGACTCGCACAGTATGTTAGATTCAATTCAAATACAGGGTGACCCTTAAAGAGGTTTGCGAGCTCCTGAGTCTTTCTAACATGTGTAGCATTTGTAGCATGCGTCATTTGAAATGACATACGTCTTGTCTTTCAGACTGACTAATTTTTTTCCCGTCATTTTTGTTTATATTATAATTATTAGTTTTATTTAATTTTTTTGTTTTATTAATTTTCGGTATTTTCCAATTTAGGTGTCCACCTCTTAAATTTTAAATTCCATTACAAATTTGTATACTTTAATGACTTTGTAATTCCTCCCCTTAAAACAACAATAACTATCTCTCTTGGTCCAGCCTGGCTCTCTTTTGACCCTGGCAGTATTATATCATACCGACAGTAGTGGCTACGCGGGCTAAAGCGCTGCGTTAGGTCAAGGAGCCAAGCTCTCTGCTAACTCGGTAGACGCGTGGGTTCGAGCCCCACCGTCGGCTATCATTGAAATGGTTTTCCGTGGTTTCCCATTTTCAACACCAGGCAAATGCTGGGACAGTACCTTCTGACAGGCCACGGCCGCTTCCTTCCACATCCTTGCCCATTTTCATTCATCTTCATCCATTCCATCTCTCATCCCGACGCGCAGGTCGCCCACGGGCGTCGACTAGAAAGACCTGCACTCGGCCTCTCAGGAGGCTACACGACAAAAAAAAAGTATTATATCATGGCTAACATAGGTCTCTGAACCGCATCACTATAGCAACGTTTGAAGTTTAGATTGTGGGCCCAGCCAAGTTACGTCTCCAACATGACTTGAGTATGCCTTGCTCATTTCCGTCCGCTATTGGGGCAACACCCAGCCTTGTTTCTCTCAAGTGTTTTGCATTCTAATCAGTCAACTTCCGCCTGGTATCTTCCCTTCCCATATCTTACGGTGTGAACAAGTTAGGCTCCAACTAAATCATGGAGCGAAAGGAAGTAGGTTGACAACATAGTCTAAATATTTCGGACGGTCGCCATGTTGGATTTATGTAGTATTACATGAAGATTATTGTGCGATTGAAGTGAACGTTTGAATAATGAACATACGCAATAATCGTTATCCAATAGTATATAACTCGATGACCTACATAATTATATAACAATCCAACACGGCGACCATCCGAAATATTGTATGTTGATAGAAGCTATGGGCATAAGTTCACCTACGGGACCTGGTGAGCACAAATCCAACATGTTGGCGACACGAAATATAAATATTTAAATGGACGTTTCTCGCGATTTAACCACCCGAGCGCAGTGAAACTTGGTACGGTAAATGCTTATACACATTTTAATCTAATGGCATCTTATTTATTTCAATTGTTTTCATAACAACAAGCTGGCAGCCGTGCGAAATTTTAAAATCTCGATTTAGTTTCTTGTGTCCTAATTATGCCATTGAAGTTTGAATACTACAACTACACAAGAATCTTCATGTAATAGTAGCCTGCATAACTCTAAGACCTACAGATATAAAAATCTAATATGGTGGCCATCCGAAATATTTAGATGATTGTCAATATCTAAGAATCTTACAGCAATCAAACTGAAATTTTGTATTTTGATAGAGGTTGGTTGGTTCCTTAGTTTCGGGGTTGCGACAACGCCGTCATGTAGCCCCGTGCACTTTGGGTGTGTATAGAATTTGTCTGATAGCCGGTGATGATCGCGATAGCTGTATTAGTTTGAGTTATATGTGATTCAGGTAGAAGGACTGCAGACGATTAATTTTGTCAAGTAGTTCCTACTTTTGCCACCAAATGCGGACGCGGCTACTAAATGCCATCGCAGTCAGCACCCGGTGGCGAACGTTTGAACTAATAGAGCGTTAACAAACTGACCTACACATTTTTGCTTCCACAACTGTAATTAGTGGAAGGTTCTTTTTCATGCCATAAATCTATGACATGGGACCGCCGGCTTTGCTTCCCCTCCGAAGGAAGGAATACCAAGGAATTTTTAACGCTCTTAAAAAATCCCACGATTTCGGCCGGGTGTTGATAGAGGTAATTAACTTAAGTAGGATATATGAAAATAGGCTTCACGGAACTACTTGTTATTACTGTACATTAAAAATTACTATTTTACAAAATGATGAATTGTTTTAACTTGTAATGAGTACTGGATTCTGGTTCGTGCAACAGGTTCATGCGAGTCACAGGAGGCACAGTGTCGAGAGAATTAAGAATTCCAGTCCAGTCGAACTGAAGTGTGAAGGAATGAATGCATCACTTCCTGGTCGGTGTTGTGCTCTTATATAGGTTAGTGAGGTCACCGCCACGCTGTCCAAGTAGAGTCAGGTAACAGGAGAGGTGAGTGACCGCCCGCCCGAACAGCTGGCTTGTGGCCCGTGTCACGTTAGTGAATAGCCTCAAGGTTGTGGCCTCATTGACGTTTGATCAGTCGCTCAACACAATGTTACTGGGACATGTGATGTTTTGGACTACAGAAGATGGACAAAACTAAGGGATAACATGTTTGTCTCATGAAGCGAGCATCGTCAGATCCAAATCTATACAATGCAAAATAGCTCGACAAAACAGTACCAAATCCACAATGACACCCACTGTCCTCCATAAACAAAAACAAAAAGTCAATAAATTGGAAAGCATAAGCACCCGAACACATAACTATTTATATACGGTAGCTACAATGTTGCAAGACTGAGAAATTACAACAAACAGTCCCCCTCCACCAATTTATCTTTTAAGGGACACTAGGGCTGAGTTTTTCAACTTCCACACTTTTTATCAGAATGAGTTGAAATTTAAACTGCATACTTAGAATAGTAACACTAAGTCACATACCAAATTTGAAAACAATTGGAAGAAATCTAATTGATTTTTTACTAATCCTATTACTAAAATGTACCGTGTGATCAAAATGCTCCATGCGCATTAGAAATTGTGTAAAACGCTTGATATTTTCATTACATATACATAAAACCATTCCTAATATTATAACATTGAGACATTTCAGGAAAGTGAGACATGTATGCTGTCAGATTAATTTTTTCTTGATGTGCCATCATGTTTTATGAATTTGGACAATTTTTCATAGTTTTTTATTTTTTGGTGTGTAATTTACAAAGTGACTGGAGATATCGCAATGCTATCTTACAACACATGTGTTTCTGAATATCCAGTGATTTTTTAAGTAAAATTGGTGAATACCTCATGCACATGGAGCATTTTGATTACCTAAAAAGGTTGTTTGGAGATAAAGGCATTTTTATAAAACCGCATGCTATATTAACCAGTTTGGCTCACCCAATGAAACTTTTTTGGAAATAATCTGAAAAATACAATGTTTTGTTGTAGAGATAAAGAGCATAGAGACCTTTCGTTTGACTTAACCTACGACTTTCTAGGATTTCTAGTTTTAAAAGTATAGCCTACTTTGTATGATTTGCCTTCCATCTTCTTTTTACGCAGACGATATTTAAAAATGTCGCTGAGCCTTTAAAAATGGCAGTGCATGAAAACTTTTTTTTACTGAAATGATCCACAGGGGTCCATAAGATATATATATATATATATATATATATATATATATGGGAAAAACAAAATACAGTTATTTTTTCATTTTTGCCCAAAAACTCAGCCCTAGTGTCCCTTAAGATGCAGCTACTATTGCTGTGATACACTTAACCCTTTATAGGATAGTGGTCTCTATATTAACCACCTGTCATAAGGACAGTTTATGCTTTCAAAGAGGATGATAGTTTAATCTTTCAGCCACATTTCCGAGAATTTTCATGCCGAAGTGCTAGTAACTTTCTTCGGCTTTTCCCGATTAATTGGGGTCGCCGGAGCCAACCAGGCTCATTTTGGTTTTTGGCCGGGGATTTAAGGCCGGATGCCCTTCCGGACACCACGTGATTTTTCAGTTGAAAATTCCACCCCGCTGTCATCGGGAATCGAACCACGGCCGTCCGGGTGAAAGACGAGCAGCTAGGCCACTCCACCATCAAAAATCAAATATTATATGCGTATCTACTTGATGTAATGTGTTGGATAAAATGTTAAACAGTTTAAAACTAAAAACATTAACATGTTAAGTATAAAAATAAAAAATAAAATTACAATAATAAAAATAATTAACATAACTATAAAAAAAATTGTAAAAATCAATTTCAAATTAGTTAATTAAATCATTCAATAAAAATATCAAAATTAAAACTATAGGAACAAAAATTGAAAATAAATAAATACATGAAACATTGCAATTAGAACAAGTAGTTCCGTGAAGAACTATACAGCCTATTTTCATATATCCTGCTAATGTTAATTGCCTCTATCAACATACAAAATTTCAGTTTAATTGCTGTAACAGATTCGTAGATATTGAGAACCGTCTAAATATTTCATATGGCCGCCAGGATGGATTTTTATTTTTCTACTATTACATTAATATTATTGTGTACGTGTGGTATTCAAACTTCAATCGCATGATTAGAACACAAGAAGTAAAAACGAGATTTTAAAAGTACGCACACCAGCCATCTTGTGATTATGCAAACAATTGAAATAAATTACATGCCAGTGGATCAATATTTGTATAAGCATTTAACGTGCAACGTTTCACGGCACTCGGATAGTTAATTCGCGAGAAACGTCCATTTAAATATTTATACTTCGCGTCGTCGCCATGTTGGATTTGTGCTCACCAGGTTACTGAAAGTCCTATAGGTGAACATTAAAAAAATCAGTTTGGTTGCTGTAAAAGATTCATAGATATTGAGAACCGTCTAAATATTTCGGAAGCTCGCCATTAAGGATTGTTATATGTACAGGCCATAGAGTTATGTACCATTCAAGGACAATTATTGCCTAGCTTCATTATTCAAAACTTTCAGTTCGATCGCATGGTTACGACACAAGAATAAAAACTTAATTTTAAAATTTCGCACAGCCGCCATCTTGAGGTTACGTAAACAATTGAATTAAATTAGATGGCAGTGCATTACAATCTGCAAAATCATTTACTGTACCACATTTCACTGCGCTCAGAGAGTTAAATCACGAGAAAAGTCTATTAAAATATTTCAAATTCGCTTGGTCGCCATGTTCGTTTTGTACTTTACGGGTTTATGAAACATACATAGGTAAACTTGTATCAGTACCCCTTATCACCGTACAAAATTGCATGATGTTCTCTGTAATTGTTTCGGAGATATAGAATGTCAGTGAAATATTTCGCACAGCCGCCATATTGAGGTTATGTAAACAATTGAACTAAATTAGACTCCAGTGCATTACAATGTGTATAAACATTTGCTGTACCAAGTTTCATTACGTTTGGATAGTTAAATCGCGAGAAATGTCTATTTAAAAGTCTCAATTTCGCTTGACCGCCATGTTGGATTTGTAGTCACCAGGTTTTTGAAAGTCTCATAGGTGAACTTCTAGTAGTGCACTTTATCACCTTACACAATTTCAGGGCGATATCGGTAATAGTTTCGGAGATATTGAATGCTAGTGAAATATTTCGCACATCCGCCATGTTGGATTGGTGAGACGTAACAAAATTTGAAGGGCACGGTCGAGGTCGCCGGGAATAGTGCTATGAACTTACCGAGTTTCATGGAAATCGCTCCAGCCGTTTAGATTTTATTAGGGACACACACACACACACACACGCACAAAAGGTGATCTCATAAGCCTATTTTTTCAAAATTGAAAATAGGCTAAAAAAGATAACATTATTGATAATGCAGAATACAAGTACTCTGCTGAGATTATGGTATAAAGCTGGAACAAACGGTGTTTGTCTACTGATTATAATGTGTTGGGAGACTTCCTACAAGCTGCTCTGCTCAGTCTGTATGAGCAACTACTCGCAAATCACCAATAACAAGATTAACTTTTGTAATTTCAATTACAGTAAAACTTTCGTTTAACCATCACTCATTAAACCGTCAGTTTCTGTTAACCGTCATTGCTGTAATAGCATAATAATACTGCAATAATAAAGTGTTTTCAGGTGCAGTGACGCGTTCGCTTTGTTTACTTACTCTATTTTAGACGAGTGTTCAATCCATGACGAAAAACAAACTACGAGCCACTCAGAGGCTGAAACAAATGCTGTCCAAGTGTATAGAATTGTTCGAAAGTCAAGATGAGTCCATTGCAACGTAGACACTACTGCTCCGAAAAAATACGAAATATTGCCGCGGTGAAAGCTCGAGCATCAAAGAGGCAGAAGAAAAATGACTGACTATTTTCAAGCTACATGAACTATTTCACCTGTAAGTATGTATTGCTGTACATTATTTTGCCACATTTGTTGCTACTGTACGGATGTTTTTATCATGTAATAAATAGTTTTATTTGCTATTACAATCGTGTTTCATTTCTTTTCGCATCGAAATATATTACATTACTGTGAGGGTGATATCTGTCTATAATACATAATTGATTGAGGTCATGTTTTGGAGGAATAATACAGTGTTTCTGTTATCCGTCCATTCGCTTAACCGTCACGACCACGGTCCCGACGATGACGGTTAATAGAGTTTTTACTGTACAGTATTTAGACCGACCTTGCTGTATGGAAGTCAGAGCTCAGGATATTTTTAACGGTTTACCCAGGGTAACCTTAAAAGGCACACGGATGGCAGGTTTTTCTTCAACTCTATTCACTGAAATCGTAACGTAGTTGGTAGCATGCTGAACTGCTGTGCCCAACATAGCCGGTTCAAACCCGGCCGAAGTCGTCTGATTTTTTAAGAGCGTTAAAATCCTTCAGTATGCCTTCCTTAGGAGGGGACGTAAAGCCGGCGGTCGCATATCATAGATTTATGGCATGTTATAGATCCTTCCTCTAACTAAAATTGTGTGAAGATAAATTTCTAGGTTAGATTTCGTTGTAACGCTCTATCAAAGTTCCAACGGTCACCACTAGGTGTTAGTGATATCAGGTAGCGAAAGTTGGAACTACTTGAAATTGAACGGAACTTTTAGCTCACCCTATGGGTGTCCGCTTAAAGCAGCTACAGCCTCTGGCGAACCGAACATCCTCGGACACTCCCGGCACTTAAAGCCACACGCTAAATAAACAAATAAAACTGAAATCGTTACTGCTAGGCTTCCTTTGGTCATAAATTAATGTTTTTCTGCAGAATCCTACAGAATTGTGAAAACAGCATCAAAATCCATCCAGTGGTTCTCGAGATTACCCGTTACATCCAAGAACCGGGGACTTTGTTTTACACTATGCAGAGATAACACGATTTGCAATTAAAATGTATTCCAAACGATTCTTTTCACACATTATATAAGGTGCGTTCAAAAATTAACGAGCTGGAGGCTGGAATGCGCAAACCGGTGACGACATCGGCTAATCGTGGCGTGTGTAACGAGGTGTGGTTCCGACCAGAGCGTGGAAGGTCACAGCCCGTCGCTAAAGGGCACGCATGCACGTCACGTGACAATACAAAGCGAGCAGCAGCAGCATGCATCAATCGTCCAACCAAGACCAAGAAAGTAGACCATTCGACAATCTTCCTGGTGTGGTTGGAGACTGTGGGGCACCCATTGGGCCACACTTTCCGCAAGTGCAGTCGTTCCTTCATGATGGTGTGCATACTTCCGACGCTCTATCCGACCACGGCGGCTATGGCGTTCACTGTCACTCGGCGGTCCTGGGTAATGAGTGCATCAACCATCTGGACGTTGTCATCGGTAATGAAAGGGGGTGCCCCAGACCGGGCATCATCGGCTAACGACACCCGTCCTTCCCTGAAGCGCTTTTGCCACGCCTTGACCCTTGCAAGGGACATGCAGTGTTCGCCGTACACTTGTGACATTCGGCGATGAATGTCCGTTCCCCCTACTCCTTCCGCTGTCAGAAACCGAACAACACCTCTTTGCTCTTCGTTTGACGCCTCCATGTCACTGTTTGCAATGCGACTGGCAGCGTTGGACGATTGAAGCATGCTGTATCTTCACGTGGAGTGCACGCGTGCCCTCTAGCGACGGGCACGCTCTGGTCGGAACCACACCTCGTTACACCGCCACGATTAGCCGATGTTGTTACCGGTTTGCGCATTACAGCCTCCGGCTAGTTACTTTTTGAACGCACCTTATAGTTTCGCTTATAATGCAATACAGGTAAAGGTGTTACAATATAATAGTAAAGAAAATGAGAGTAGGCCTATACTCCAATGCTTTTTGATATAATACAATTATAAAAGTCGAATATTTGGAAGAATGCGAGTATCACACCAGTTCAGCGTCTCCCTTTTCTACTGTTAACGAAATGGACTAATTTTAGAGATTCTTTTGCTGACTACACATTACTGTCTTGAGTAGTGCATGTGCTTTTCACGTACTTATTTATTTATGGTATGGCATACATCAACATTATTTATAAGTTGACATCAAGGTTAGAGACATAATGAAATGCCTGTGGTGTCCCTAGGATAAAGTCGCTGAATTCGCCACTGTAAGATGTTTGTGGGCATTCTTGAACTAGGTGCCGAACAGTCTGTCTTTCAGCACCGCACTCGCAACATGATGATGATGATATTTTCCTACACTTGTACAGGAGATCCCCGCATACACCGTGATTGGACCGGATTCTATAAGGTGCGTTCAAAAAGTATCGAGCCGGAGGCTGGAATGTGCAAACCGGTGACGACATCGGCTAATCGTGGCGTGTGTAACGAGGTGTGGTTCAACCAGAGCGTGGAAGGTCTCAGCCCGTCGCTAGAGGGCACACGTGCACTTCACGTGACGATAGAAAGCGAGCAGCAGCATGCATCAATCGTCCAACGCTGCCAGTCGCATTGCAAACAGTGACATGGAGGCGTCAAACGAAGAGCAAAGAGGTGTTGTTCGGTTTCTGACAGCGGAAGGAGTAGGGGGGACGGACATTCATCGCCAAATGTCACCAGTGTACGGCGAACACTGCATGTCCCTTGCAAGGGTCAAGGCGTGGCACAAGCGCTTCAGGGAATGACGGGTGTCGTTTGCCGATGATTCCCGGTCTGGGGCACCCCCCTGCATTACCGATGACAACGTCCAGTTGGTTGATGCACTCATTACCCAGGACCACCTAGTGACAGTGAACGCCATAGTCGCTCCACGACAATGCACGACCTCATACGGCCAACACAGTCGCGGCACTCCTGCAGAAAATCAAATGGGAAGTTCTCGGCCACCCTCCATACAGTCCTGACCTCTCTCCCTGTGATTACGCCATGTTTGGTCCCCTGAAAAGGGCTCTGCGGGGCCAACGATTCACCTCGGACGCCGACGTCCAGCTGTACGTGCGGAACTGGTTCACATCGCAGCCCGGGGTATTTTATGTGACAAGCCATTCACCGCCTCGTGTCACAGTGGGACAGTGCCTCAACAGCCAGGGCCAATACTTCTAACATACAGGTACTGGTTTCTGTAATTATGCCTCCGGCTCGTTACTTTTTGAACGCACCTTATATTTAATTTTGACCAGGACTTTCTAGGCTGTGTGAACCCTGGCACTTTCTCAGTTATGCATGGCATTACTGAACTCTCTGGAGGGACAAACGAATTCCAATCAGAAGACCATTTGTTGGTTGCAAGATTCTCCGCTGTGCAAATAGGTGGTTGCATTGAACGTAATCGTTTCACATTTAGATCAGCAATGTCTCCATGGATAGGTAGTCGTTTGTTGGTCTGGATCTTTCTATATTCTCTTATCAAAATGTTGCATCGCCGCAAATGAGGTGGTGGGATGTGGCCGAGAATAGGAAGCCATTGTGTAGGAGTTGACATAATTGTTCCTGTTATCACGCGCATGGTGTTATTCAATTGTACATCTATTAATCTTACATGAGGACTATTTATCCACACCGGAGCACAATACTCAGCAACAGAACAAACTAAACCTAGAGCTGAGCAACCGAGAGTAGTTGCATTGGCACCCCAAGTGGTGCCACATAATTTCCGCAAGATGATGTTCCCTGTCTTCATTTTGGCAGAAGTCATTCGTAGGTGTTCTTTGAATGACACTGTTCTATCCAGTGTTATACCCACGTACTGTTAATGATTATCAGACTATGCAGAATTTTATAAATAACTAAAGTGGAACTGAAAGATACAAGCCATTTCAAATGCAACACAGTATTTACTTTCCATGGAATTACCTCTCCAAGACTGTTCCAGACAGTAATAATGTTAGTATTCTGTTTCAGTCATTACCGTAGTTTAATGAATGCAAAATATTACTGCAGGCCTCCAAACGATTTCATGAACAAAGAAGGCTCATTAATAGGCTTGTTTCCACGAGTGTATTATTGGTGAGAACAACGTGAACGGGATTCCATTTCCCCGTGTACAATGAAGGAAGAGAAGAACAAGAACGATAAGAAGAAATGGAAGTTGAATGAGAAGACCTTACACTCGAGTAAAATTAAGTAGAACAGACCGTGGAGTAGGCCTTCAGGGGAAACCACGTTAAAAAAAATTGCATCAAGTACACTACCTCCAAGGTGGCGTGGAAACGTGTGCATATTATGGGGAATAGGCTACTACTTAGTAAATTTTAGAATCGCTTTTTCTCAGAAATGGTGAATCTTAAGGGAAAAAGTATAAGGACAATTTTTGTAGATAGTTGTATGATCTATAATTTTTATATGATCTATTAGCCTACTTTCGATTTTTGCAAAAAATGAAAGTAGACTTATGAGATCAACACAGGGCGAAAAAAGTGTGTCTGTCTGTGTGTGTGTGTGTGAGTCTGTGTGTGTGTGTGAGTCTGTGTGTGTGTGTGTGTGTGAGTCTGTGTGTGTGTGTGTGTGTGTGAGTGTGTGTACTCTGAATGTCTGCCCCCCCCCCTATCAATTCGAACACGGTGAATGCGAACTGAACGAAATTTGGTACAAAGGTAGCACTAGCAAAGGACACCTCAGTGTCATGTTTTATATCGCCGCTATCTTTACTAAAACTGAATGGCGGCCACTCAAACGTTCAAAACGTAAAATCAAATAACGACTAACCAAATCATCCGATCTCTACCAAATTTGGTAACAACATACCTTCGTATAGGATGCGTCTTGTGACCAAACTACAAGGTCGTCCGCCATACCATTTTAGGATGGCGGCCGTGCGAATTATGCAAACTTTATAATCCATATCATGGGACCCACCAGTTCCGATTATCGAGCCGAGAATCGTTTTAACTGTTCTAAAGGAAGAGGCACGTTCGAAATTAAAAGTTTATTTTGTAATACTATAGTGCAGACGTGATTTTAAAAATCTGAGCCGATTCAGTAATAAGACAAGATGGCAGCGGATATCTTGTGCCTGACTTATATTTCACTAATTTGAGTATTGCATGCAATATAGCGTACTGATACAAAATAAATAAACTTTGTATGAAATGCTTTATATATAAATAATATACTCCAGTGATGAAATCGTTTAGTATAA
Source organism: Meconema thalassinum (assembly GCA_946902985.2). Lineage (NCBI taxonomy): Eukaryota > Metazoa > Arthropoda > Insecta > Orthoptera > Tettigoniidae > Meconema > Meconema thalassinum. The sequence goes on from OX336397.1 coordinate 155,230,457, forward strand.
ATCATTATTTGCTAACAAGTTCTATGTAAGTCATTTTATATAGAACGATATCCGTTGACACAAGTAGCTCAGTGGTTGAGCGTTAGCCTATCGCTCAAATGCCTATGGTTCAAACCCGATCAGAGCTATATTTTTTGCTTGAAATGTTATATGTTTATTGTTTTGTAATGACTCAGATGTTTTAAAATTAAGCGTTATATTGTGCATATTATGGTGTAAAATATATATTTAATTAAAACATAATTCACCAGCAGATTTACTCGAGACATCTAGCTGCCAAAAAGGTAACTGCACGCCGCTACTTATTAACTTCCAGATTTTATTGAAAAGTTTCTTCTTCTGGCCGCTAGAATGCACTCGCTCTGTTAGGATTATATTGTTCGATATTTCACCACTAGATGTCACGACTAGTCTACGTGGGGTTCCATTGATTACTATACCATTGGCATTCTATGCGCATCGAATTTGAAGAATGACAAGATGATACTACGATACATTTTTACTTTTTATTTTAAAGGGTTTGTAACAGCCTATTGTGCGTTATTTGAAAATGTTAATTGAAGTAAAGAACAAAACGATTTCACATAGTATCTGAACTCTACCGTTGGTGCTAGTTCAGGATATTAATTAATACTTTTATTTCAGCCAAATAGCAATCGAAAATATCCACATAGTTGGTATACACACGTCTCTGTAGGGTCATGGAAAGATTTGTTAATTCAATTAGGGTTGTGAAAGTCATACGCAGCCAGACGTGTAAAGACATGCCTCAACTAAGTTGGATGTTGCCCGCGTCAGGCCGATTATGTAATAATAATAATAATAATAATAATAATAATAATAATAATAATAATAATAATAATAATAATAATAATAATAATGTTATTGGTTTTACGTCCCTTTTAACTACTGTTGCTTTTAGAGACGCCGGGGTGCCAGAATTTTGTCCCGAAGGGGATCTTTAACGTGCCAGTAAATCTACTAACACGGCTCCCTCGCATTTGTGCACCCTCAAATGCCAGCTGACTGCGCCAGGATACGAACCTGAAACATACGGTCCAGCAAGCGAGAACGTTACCGCTGAGCCACGCCGCCAGTCCGGTCGATTATGTCTGCAGATCCATAACATTCTTTAGATACTTCTTATCTATCTTTCTTTCTTTCTTTCTTTCTTTCTTCAAAGATGGTAGCAGTTTTTATCTAGGTTGTGGCGTTTGGTAGAGGTAAATCGTTTCTAAGGTCTTCAACAAAGAATAGTTCTATTATACTCTTTGATAATAACAACGAGTTATAACCATACTCATACATTTAGGAGAAAGTAGGCTATATGTTCTTTACTGAACATCTTGTTTTTATCATACAATTAACTGTTTCGCTAAAATAAAAAACACCCACTTTTGCGAACTTTGACCTTGCATAAAAATTTTTTGCACATATGGGATCGATGGGGACTATTCACAATTTCATATAACGGTATCCCTAACATTCATGTAAATATTCAGCTTCTTGGGAATTTATGCAAGGGTGAATGTCTATTTTGACCGGACTAAATTCAGTAATCCGTGAAATGGATGAATCCGATTCGTCAACCTAGTGACATAGCAAGCTATAATTATATGATGAAGTTATAATGAGATGATTTAGATTAAATACTACATAATCTTCAGTTCTTGTCTCTTTCGTAACGGCGAATAGGATCCGAACAATTCAGTCTACTTGACATTCTCACATCCCACAAGACCAAGTTTTTGGTCAACTGGAAACTGTTATTGCTGATCCTGTGGAATATACCATATTTGCAGATTATGTGAAAGTTACCATTGTTACCATTTTTACCATTCTTAACCCGTGAGGACTGGCGCATGGGTATTTTTGACCCGGGGCTTAAATAATGCTCTATATTTTCGTTTTGGTCAGCCCTTATTCTCTGTCGCTTACCGTACCTTCCTTTCTAGCCTTAAACTTCACCCTGCAAAAGGAACACTCAAGTTATTTCTATATTATTTATGGTCGGGTCAGATTTACCCATGGCGCCAGTCCTCGCGTGACAATTTTCGTCTTACGTTAGTCGGAATAATCTGTGAAAAATAAGGGGGAAAAATCCTCCTATTTTGGCGCAGCACAATCACATAGCTCACGTTCTTGTTGATCCATGTTTAGGGTCTAGGGTCACCTTTGTTCAAAAATATTGAGATGACTGCTTTACCACCGCTATCCAGGCCAATTATACTTTTACGAAAAATTTTTGCATGTTAAATTTGAAAAATAGAAATTAGCCTCATTTTATATATGGAATAGTTCATAGGAAGACACCAGATGTAAAATTACTTCACTAAAATACGTACGACTAGGACTAATAGGGAGTGACACACTGTGGGTCAAAATGACCCGGCGCCAGTTCTCAAGAGTTAATTGTGTCTGGAACATCTCGCAAAAGCGAAGCTGCAGTCAGTCTGACCAGTGCAGCCATCAGCAAACATACGTACAGTCTCTACATTTACCAGAAAACTTGTATTCTCTAGGCGACGATATAGAATGTTCGACTGGAAAACCACTGAAAGAGACGTGATGAAGCCACCGAATCTAACTCTTTAAAATTGCAGAAGCAAAGCGTTTTTGTTTTTTTATTTATTTTTATTAACAGGTACTGTTACAGTTAGGCAAAACCTGGTGGTAACAATATATTTACATGCTGTATATCTCAATCTCTCTCCATAATGTCTCTTGTGTTCCCCGAATTCAACATTCATTTTCTTCTTGAAAACTTTTAAACTGTTAGGAAGAGGTTCTAAGACTTCTTCAGGTAACTCATTCCATATTTGAATACTCCTGTTTATAAAAGAATACTTAGCTAAGTTTGTTTTTTGAATGTCGGGCCTAATTTTGTATTCGTTACCTCTCCTACCCATATAATCTGGCTCATGCATTCTGTTTCGCAATTCATTCCAGGCCGGCTCCCCTGTGTATGCTTTGTACATCTCCTAGAGTCTTCCTTTATGTCTTCTGCTGTGTAGGGATTCCCAACCCAATGACTAACATGTCCGAGACACTGTCAGTTTGGGAGAATTTGCCAAGTACGAAACTTGCAGCTTTCCTTTGCACCATCTCCAATTTGTTCGTTAAGAGTTGATTGTTAGGGCTCCCATAAACTCGAGGCGTATTCCAAAATTGGTCTCACAAGACATTTGTAAGCGAATTCTTTGGCCTGAATACTGCTACCCTTCATGTTTCTCATAACGAAGTTTAATGTGACGCGGAATATATAACACAATGTTTGTACTGATGGGGAAAAATGGTATGGTTACTAACTAATTTAAGATCGGGTGGCTATACTGCAGCCTCACTTGTTCGCCATTGGAAACACAATCCAAATATGTCTCTTTCTGTACTGTCGTCTCTCATTACATTGCAATATATATCATAATTCAGAACCAGCATGCTTCAATTTAGTTTCTTTAGAATATGAAGATAAGTATGAGTGACTCACGGGCAGTAGAGTATCGCACCGCCACTTACCTGAAACAGAACGAACAACAGTTAGTCCTACTCAACAAGTCAGTATTGCATAGGTCGCATTCAACTTAATAGAATTAATAATAATAATAATAATAATAATAATAATAATAACCAGGAGCACAGACAGAGAAAAACTTAGACAGCAGAAGTTTGAGCAAAGAGAGAGAAGTGGACGGAGGAGAGAAAGAGGAAGCATGGTGTTTATATGAGATGTTTTTGGGAAAAAAGAAGAAAGGACCAGAATGAATCATAAAAATTGATTGTGTTGTAACGCTCTCCTTATGGGGAATTAACGAATAAATAAATAATAATAATAATAATTCCACTCCGTGAAGGAAGAAAGAAAGAAAGAAAGAAAGATGATAATTGTTGTTTTAAGGGGAAAGCAAATATGACAATGAAATGGAAACCATAACGAAAATTGAGACTGCAAAGAAACTTATAAAATGGAACTCAGATTGAAACGACTCACAAAATGGAGAGTGGTAATACTTACAAAAGGGAATTTAGAAGGAAAATACTCACAAAAGGAATAGATTGAAAAATACGCACAAAATGTAATTTAGGTTCAAAATACGTACAAAATGCAATTTAGGTTCAAAATACGTACAAAATGCAATGTAGAGTCGAAATACTTACAAAATGCAATTGAAATTCAAAATGCTTACAAAATGCAATTTAACTTGAAAATGCTTACAAAATGCAATTTAACTTGAAAATGCTTACAAAATGCAATTTAGATTGAAAATACTTACAAGATGTAATTTAGATTCAAAATACTTACAAAATGCCCTCCATGCAAAATGCAATTTAGAATGAAAATGCTTGCAAAATGCGGTTTAGGTTGAAAAAAACTTACAAAATGCAATTGAAATTCAAAAAACTCACAAAAGTTCCACCACCTACATTGAAAGACTTACTAAAAAGCAATTTAGATTGTCAATCCTTACAAAATGCAATCGAGGTAGAAAATATTCGCAAAATGCAAATTTAGATTGAAAAGACCATTTTCACCACCAGCCAAATGCCGGGACGGTTCCTTTCAATAGGTCCACGGCCGATTTCCTTCCTATATCCCTTCCCTGTCCCGTCCTGAAAAGAAAAGTACATGGCCATTGGCTGCATTAATAATAATAAAATAAATAAGGTAATTTAGATACACGGGGAGCCAATTCACAAAAACAGTGCGGGAATCTTAAAGTGAAAAGAAATAGAATGAAAAGAAAACAAGAGGTCAGACCCCTGGAAGAATGAGGGATCAGGAAAGATGAGGCAAGGGCCAATTAAGGCTGGAGAGTGAAAAACTCCCTAGGCCTCAGATACCCTAATACCGTCGGGGTCGAAAAAAAAAACAAGAGTTGACCAAGGGCGGTCGACAGGAAATAAGACGGAGAGGAAACCGGCAAAGTAAGTGGAAGCAATGCCGGACTCAGCTGGAGTCCCGTGGTCGCAAACCCACGTCCAACTGGATGTGAGCCCCTGGGGTAGTAGAAAGAAAGAAAGAAAGAAAGAAAGAAAGAAAGAAAGAAAGGAAACGAAGAAGGGAATGCTTGGAGCCGAGGATACCGATAACACACTTGGAACAACAAACAGATGCCTCGTCTAGCCAACTAGGGGAATTTGAGTTTTTAGTGACCTCGTTTAAAATGAAAAGTCACGTGACATCCACGCCCTCTTCCTGTAATCAAGAGAACGAGATTAAATTGAAATTAAAGGCAGATATCATTGGGATCATAAAAATTAACTTATTATTAACAGAATTGAAAAGGCTCTAATAAAAAAAAGATGGTATATTGGCTTTCACGGTCAGTGAATTAAAACTCAGCAATTTTTCTAGGTTTGTGCCGTGTCTTGTGTGGGGTTTCGCCTAGGACACCGAGCTGGCTCATCAGCGGGCTCTTGGTGTCCCCGCCCGGACCCCCACAGGAGTAGCGAACTGCGCGCTACCTCCCTTTTTATGAAGCGCTACAAACAATTGCCACAAAGACAAAGGGAGTCATCCCCAAAGTTCCTTTGACAGAGGGAAGAAATGTTCATGATTTGTGGTCCGATAAAGAGAATTCTGCTAAGATATATCGTTCCTCCATAAATTATGTAAATGATGCTTCAGTTTCCGGGCGAAGCCGGGTTGGATTGCTAGTTACAGATAACACACACTAATACAGCCATCACAACAGTTATCAGACAGATTCTATACACACCCAAAGTACACGGGGCTACTTGACCGATTTGTTGCAGCCCCTAAACAGAGGAACCAACCAAACTATTGTCTGAGGCAAGACCTGTTACAAAACATATTTAGATCTTCTTGAAGTATGAAATAAAGCTCTTTACGTTCAACCCTGACTATTATATGTCAAAACTGTACTATAATGAGGCTCATTATAACACTATTTTTCATTATGAAACAGTTTCTCCCACCAATCAGAGCTCAAGAAACAGTAGTTTGACCAATTAGATATCACCTGCGCTGACTTCCACGGCCTTCATATTTAAATTTCCCTGCGTGGCCTATTGTCATAGTAGGGTAATCTAGGAGGCCATGGCCAAATACAAGGCATTCTCTGCGTCTCATGCGCTCTGTTCAGTACATAAAATTGGCGATCTCTCGACAGATATTTATGAATATTTATGTTCGAACATAAAATAGTTATAGCCTATAATGGTAATTAAGACACTGGTATGGAAATTATAAAACTCGCATACGCTCGTTTTATAAACATACTCGTGTCTTAATTATTGCCATTATAGGCTCGTTGCATATGAACTATTTTAACTTTTTTTACAAACATACATTGATTTTTTTGTGATTTTTTTTCGTGTACTAAATCTTATTTTTGGTCAATAATATAGAAATCTCCCTTATTTTCTTCAAAAATAGTTGGGTCACCCTATCCCCAGGCATCGTTCAAAAAAGGAACAGACAGTTGTACAATGTTGAGTTAGGCTAATAGTGATAAATAACCATTATGAGACAGAAAAATGTGTTTTATTAATGATGTTCCAAGAACACCTTCATAGTTCAGATTAATTCGTTTGTATTTACGTGTTTTAATTACTTTTGGCATGGCTTCGTCGCACTGTATTGCGTTATCTTGTGTTTCTTCAATAGGTTTGTTTCTAGTTCAGGATCAGGCCATTTCTCTCCCTCATCTTTTTCTTTCTTTCGTTCTTCGGCTTTTCCCAATTAATTGGGGTCGCCGGAGCCAACCAGGCTCATGTTGGTTTTGGCCGGGGATTTAAGGCCGGATGCCCTTCCTGACGCCACGTGATTTTTCAGTTGAAAATTCCACCCCGCTGTCACCGGGATTCGAACCCCGGCCGTCCGGGTGAAAGACTAGCAGCTAAGCCACTGCGCCATCACGCTCCCAATTTCTCTCTCCCTCATCTAATTAACATAAAGTGACAACATCCTATAATATGATCGCAGGCAAGTGCAAATAGCCATACTGTACTAATAATTGATTTGGTTCAATGTGTGTATGTATTGAAGCATTTGAAAGCTGCGGAGGCCAGTAATAAGGTTGGAGTGTTGCACAATGACCAGATAAATGGGGGCTCTTACACAGTCAGTGAGAAATTTCGCATCATATCATAGCTTCACTAATATGTAACATAAAGAGTTATGAAAACTGATATGTATGGTAAATACATAGAGCTTTCATCTAATTTAGAGAGAGGAGCAGTATATAAAGTATTTCGTGATATATTGAAAGGATGATATTCGTGATATTTTAAACTCCGTAAATCACAAAAAAAAACACGATTTAACAAGAAATACAAGTCTGAACGGAATGATTTTTTTAATGTAAAGTAAACGCATAAATAGCGAGGATGAACCACCATGAATGTTATATTATACATAGTATATTTAAAAAAATATTAAATTTGTCTTGCAAAAAATAAACCGGTTTTTTTGGGTTTATTTTTCCAAGTATATCTCAATTTTTTTAAGATAATTTCATAAATGAGGTTCATCCTCTAGGGATCATATGTTGGAATGTATCTGCCGAGTTTCATCCAGTTTCATCACATAGTTCATGAGATATTGTGCGTTTCCTACCAAAAAAGCAACCTTTCGGGTAAACAGCTTTGAATATTATACACAGATAGGCGCATGGTTTAACGTAATACGCTATATCTCTGCCAAAACGCTGAATTTACTTTTAAAACTTAACAGATATATTGAGAAACTTATTGTCTTTCATTAAAACGTAAAAAAAACTTAAATTTTGACAACCGACGGTGTATGAGCCCCCTTAATTGAAGAAAAACAATTAACACCGTAATACTATTTTTGGTAATAAAAGCAGTACGTTTCCTTTTATATGTATAGGAATTCATAATTTTGTTCTTTAATAATTCAGGAAATCTTATAGTAAGTTACTGTGAACTGTTTGAGAAAGCAAAGCGTGCGAACTGTCTAGGAGCGTTCGTCGGTTTGGTCGTATCCAGCCCCAAGCACCGACCGGATCTCAATAGTGAAGGGTGTGGCAGAGTAAGTCCTATCCCAACAGTTAATTTGGCTGGTCGTTGCCCGCTGATTGCAACAAGGGAGCCGAAGCGCGGATGGAGACATCTGAGATGCTCGGCGTACTTGTGACACTCGCGGTTCTTTCTCGCTCTCGTAATACAACTCTAGTCGTTATGTTCTCGTGAAGGTTTTCATGTAGACTAACTTATAATCCTTTTAATCCGATGTCAATGTGATGTTCTTTGAACTGCGACATTCGTTATGAATGACGTACAACCGTTTTACCGCGCAATTGAATACAGTTTTATCTGATATCAAGCAGTCTTTTAGCCTATCACCTTAATGAAAGTAGTGCATCACCCAGAACAATTATCCGCCAGCCACCACTGTATTGAAAGTAGAATTTGTGTTCAGAAATTGATATTATGTTGTGGCAGCACTTCTAATGAAGATGATGATGATGATGATGATGATGCTAATTGTTGTTTTAAGGGGCCTAACATCTAGGTTATCGGCCCCTAATGGTCTGGGTGATAGCGAAAATGTCAATAAAATGGAAACCAGAACGAAAATTAAATGAGAAGGAAAATACGTACAAAAATGAACTCGATTTAAACAACTTACAAAATGGAGAGCGGTAATACTTACAAAAGGGAATTTAAAACGAAAATACTCACAAAAGGAATAGATTGAAGAAAAAACAAGTAGTTCCGTGAAGAACTATACAGCCTATTTTCATATATCCTATTTATGTTAACTGCCACAATCAACATACAAAATTTCAGTTTAATTGCTGTAACAGATTCGTAGATATTGAGAACCGTCTAAATATTTCAGATGGTCGCCAGGTTGGATTTTTATTTTTGTACTATTACATTAAGATTAGTGTGTACGTGTGGTATTCAAACTTCAATCGCATGATTAGACAACAAGAAGTAAAAACGAGATTTTAAAATTACGCACAGCAGCCATCTTGTGATAATGCAAACCATTGAAATAAATTAGATGCCAGTGGATCAACATTTGTATAAGCATTTAACGTGCAACGTTTCACGGCACTCGGATAGTTAATTCGCGAGAAACGTCCATTTAAATATTTATACTTCGCGTCGCCGCCATGTTGGATTTGTGCTCACCAGGTTACTGAAAGTCCTATAGGTGAACATATGTTCATAGTCTCTATGAGCATTAAAAAATTCAGTTTGGTTGCTGTAAAAGATTCATAGATATTGAGAACCGTCTAAATATTTCGGGAGCTCACCATTTAGGAGTGTTATGTGTATAGGCCATAGAGTTATGTACCATTCAAGGATAATTATTGCCTAGGTTCATTATTCAAACTTTCACTTCGATCGCATGATTACGACACAAGAAATTAAAACTTAATTTTAAAATTTCGCACAGCCGCCATCTTGAGGTTATGTAAACAATTGAATTAAATTAGATGGCAGTGCATTACAATCTGCAAAATCAATTACTGTACCACATTTCACTGCGCTCAGAGAGTTAAATCACGAGAAAAGTCTATTAAAATATTTTAAATTCGCTTGGTCGCCATGTTCGTTTCGTACTTTACAGGTTTATGAAATATACATAGGTATACCTGTATCATTACCCTTTATCACCGTACAAAATTGCAGGGTGATATCTGTAATAGTTTCGGAGATATAGAATGTCAGTGAAATATTTCGCACAACCGCCATTTTGAGGTTATGTAAACAATTGAACTAAATTAGACTCCAGTGCATTACAATGTGTATAAACATTTTCTGTACCAAGTTTCATTACATTTAGATAGTTAAATCGCGAGAAAAGTCTACTTAAATATCTCAACTTCGCTTGGCCGCCATGTTGGTTTTGTAGTCACCAGGTTTTTGAAAGTCTCATAGGTGAACTTCTAGTAGTGCCCTTTATCACCGTACACAATTTCAGGGCGATGTCGGTAATAGTTTCGGAGATATTGAATGCTAGTGAAATATTTCGCACAGCCGCCATGTTGGATTGGAGAGACGTAACAAAATTTGAAGGGCACGGTCGAGGTCGCCGGAAATAGTGCTATGAACTTCCCGAGTTTCATTGAAATCGCTCCAGCCGTTTCAATTTTATTAGGGGGGGGGGACACACACACACACACGGACAAAAGGTGATCTCATAAGCCTATTTTTTCAAAATTGAAAATAGGCTAAAAAACCGCACAAAATGTAGGTTAAGTTCAAAATACGTACAAAATGCAATGTACCGTCGAAATACTTACAATATGCAAGTGAAATTCAAAATACTTACAAAATGCTAAGGAGATTGAAAATACGTACAAAATGCAAAGGAGATTGAAAATACGTACAAAATGCAATTGAGGTTCAAAATACTTACAAAATGCAATTGAAATTGAAAATACACAAAGCAATTCAGATTGAAAGTTTCCATTTTCAATCCAAAATATTCACAAAGTGCAATTGAAATTTAAAATGCTTACAAAATGCAATTGAAATTGAAAATGCTTACAAAATGCCCGGTAGTTTCAAACTACTCATTTGGATAAACAATACTTACAAAATGCAATTTAGATTGAAAATTCTTACAAAGATTGAAAATACCCCAAAATGCAATTGAGAAGCAAAATACTTGCAAAATGCTGATGGTACAAAATGCAATTTAGATTGAAAATACTTGCAAAAAGCGGTTTAGGTTGAAAATACAAAATGCAATTGAAATTCAAAATACTCACAAAAGTCCCGGCCCGGATATTGAAAGACTTACCAAAAAGCAATTTAGATTGTCAATCCTTACAAAATGCATCTGAGGTTGAAAACACCCGCAAAATACAATATAGATCGAAAAACGTACAAAATGCAACGTAGATTGAAAATATCTGCTTAGGTACACGGGGGGGGGGGCCATTAACAAAAACAGTGCGGGAAACTTGAAGAGAAAAGGAAATTTAAGAAAAGAAAACAAGAGGTCTGACCCCTCGAAGAAGAAGGGATCAGGAAAGACGAGACAAGGGCCAATTAAGGCGGGAAAGTGGAAGACTCCCTAGGCCTCGGATACCCTAATACCGTCGGGGTAGGAAAAGAACAAGAGTTGACCAAGGGAGGTCGACAGGAAAGACAACGGAGAGAAGCCCGGCACAATTAAGTGGAAGCAATGCCGGACTCAGCTGGGGTCCCGTGGTCGCCAACCCACGTCCCACTAGATGTGAGCCCCTGGGGTATTCTAATGTAGAAGGAATACGTCAAAGAGTATTGAAGACCAGAGACAGTCAGAGTGGAATTTAATTATTTTCTCTTTGGATCTGATTATTAGTTATTATGATGGCTCTTAAAGGTTTGATCTTACTAAAACTTAATAAACATAATTACCTACAATGTTGCTGTTGTTGCCCCACATTATAGGAATAGAAAGTTTATTAAAGGTCAGATTTTGAATGGGTATTGACACTTATTCTTTGATATTCCTTGTCCGGCGCAGATCATATTTAACTGGAACGTTTGTACAGTATTATTCACGATTTCAGTAAATCGAGTCGAAGAAAACGTGCCGTCCATGCGCCTTTTAAGCTTACGCTGGGTAAACCGTTAAACATATCTATATACTATGAGTGTAAGAATTGCTCAGCATGAAACGTTCTACAAAAAAAAAGTCCGCGACGGCATACGAAATATCTCTATCTTCAATACATCGCCCACTATAAGTGTTTTTTAAGTTTTCATTTCTTCCAACAATCCCTATTCAGTGGAAATTTAAATTACTAGGTTCGGAGCGAGTGAGCCTATAACCCCAGCTTCGGCCATCATTTAACTGTCGAGTCGTGTCGATTTAAGACTTCAGGGAAGAGTATAATGTGTTTGGAGTTTCGCTGTTCACTTGGACTTTTCTGAATTGCGTCTGGGACCTGCCGTCCATGCGCCTTTTAAGCTTACGCTGCGTAAACCCTTAAAGATACCGGGCGAAAACAAAAAGTCACATAATACTAACAGACCTAACCCACATATTAGTAGACATTAATTACTAGCCTGAGTGTAAAAGACTTGATGATGATCGCTTCTCGATCGAAACTGGTCATTCAAGTGTACTTATTAATCTCGTGTATTTCTTGTTTCAGGCTTAGGGAACAACACCCATTACAATTGGATATAATGGTGTTGACCAACTGAAAAGCATTACATTTCACTTACTAATAATGGTGTAACTCTTCACGGAATATAGTGTTATTCCGATGTTCCTCCATTTTGAGTCATATGACCTAGTAGTTGTCCCTCAACGACGAGTGACCGTTGAATATCTTCTACAATAATATCTTTGCCAATGTTCCCTTTTAGTGATAACTTATCAGACTGTCACAACCCGCTCACTGTCGAAGTGCTGTTGCCAGACATGCACAGTTACAAGTTTACATGGGAACTCTAATCAAGTTCAATACACACCGTATTTGATTTAAGGCGGACAATCTGAAGTTTTGTTGATCTAGCTCACGACGTGTTTGGCGACCACGGGAACCTACTTATTTGTGCCGGGCTCATTCCTTTCATCTTTCATCACGACCTCCCTAGGTCAACTCGTTCTCTATTCCAACACCGACGGCGAGGCCTAGAGTGTTGGTTGGTTGGTTCCACTGTTTAGGGGCTGCGATAACGCGGTTGTAGAATCTGTGTGATAATAATAATAATAATAATAATAATAATAATATCGTATGACCACGGGTGCTAGGTGCAGGCTTTGATATTTCACGCCCAGAGGACAGTTTGCATGACGAATTTTGTTGTTCCTTGGAGCGCTATGAAAGTCAAGGAGGGTAGATATATAAGCTCCTTGACAATATAGCGCATTCTAGTAGAGAAAGGAGAAACTTTTGTGTTGGCGGAATATCCAGTGATTAATTTTGCCATTATGAACACGGCCTACTGAATTCAAATGGGTTCTTTAACATGACTTGCGTGCCGTGATTTTTGCAGCTTAAAAAAAACTTACCACGGCCAGGAGCGAACCTGCAAGTTTGGGGTTGGTAGTCCGCCACGATAACCACTCACCCACCGTGGCAAGCATTTGTCTGATAACCAGTGTTAATATTGTGATGGTTGTATTAGTGTGTGTTATCTGTAATTCAGGAAAGAACTGCAGACGATCAATGTCAAGTAGTTCCTACTTTTGCTACCAAATGCTACCGTCAACGAAACCTAGCCGTGAACTTGGCTACTAGATGACACCGCAACAGGCACCTGGCGGTGAACGTTGAAACTTAATAGAGCGTTAATCAAATCTAACCTACAAATTAGGTTCACACAATCGTACTTAGTGGAAGATTCTTTATCATGCCATAAATCTATGATATTACCCGCCCGCTTAACTTCCTCTCCGAAGGAAGGCACACAGAGGGATTTTTAACGCTCTTAAAAAATCCGACGATTTCGGCCGGGTTTGAACCCGCGACCTTGGGCATAGAAGCTCAGCGTGCTACCAACTACGCCACCGAAGCCGCCTGAAATTAGTTTTCTGGAGAAAGAAATATGAGGTATTAACGTGTTTCAGACTGTTTTATGACGGTTGCGCGCAAAAACAAAACATTTGTCTGTCTATGTACAATTTTGTACGCGCATATGGGGATGACATGAAAACAACAACAGTAATTCGGCCCCAGATGTACCTATTGGCACACATGATGCTCTAAATCTTTCGCCAACATCGTATGAGGGACGTGAAGTGTGGCAACACTGTCTGGAGTATTTCCCGATGTATTTCCGTGTCCAGCAGACCACATAACCTTGTGAGAACTGCCCCAAGGTCATCACATGAATGCGCCGTGCAAGTAGGTTGTTCCTTCATTTTATTAAGGGGCTAGAGTGCAGCAGTGTGTAGGTTCTACAGTAACGAAATAAGGAAATCAAGGATCATGTAAGTATAAGAGATTCGTCACTTTTGGTTATAGAATTTCCGAGAGAGAACACCGCCTGAGGCTATGGATTGTACTGGCAAGTCTGGCAACATAAAAAATAAAAAGCCATATGAATGTAGCCTTTATTACGCGTAAATGAACAGTATGTTCTGCGATGAGTTATTGATTATTGATGAAAATAACACAAACATAACTGCGCCTTTCGCTAGGCGCTGAAATATACGTCCAGATAGGAAAATAATAAATTTTGATGTATATCAATGTTGGCAATAGATTTGTCACGAAAGACACAGTTATGCCGTTCTAGAGCTTAATTCACCTCTAGGCTAATTAAAAAAGCTCTCATACTCGACAGAATTGTTGGGATATTCGATGAATATAAAGAAAACTGTCCAAATGCACACACTACATTGCCATAACCTCACTTTTTGCCTAGCATGCCCGCTGCCACCCAACCCTCCCCGTAGCCCTAAACCAAGGCTTATAAACTACAGAGGTTGCCTCAATTTTCACTAACCAATCAGCGCTCACAAGGCGGATGACGTCACAAGATACCAAACGCGCCATGTGGGGAACGTAACGAAACTGTCAACATCAGCTGTTGAGTACGCAAAGAACAGTTTATTCTCATGAAATTATTGGTAAATGGGTGATAAAATAACTGAATGTAGCCTACTTACATTTTATGTTGTGATCTTCTTGAATTTCTTGGAAATTCGCCTAGACTCGGAAGCAGTATCGTGGGTGTTAGTGACTTCCAATAACCACTTCTTATGCAAGATAGAATTGGAATGTTTCAATCTGATGAAGAAAATTGTTATCACAGCTGCCTCAACCCCACCAGACGGTACGTCAGGAACTTCTCTCGACACAAAATCTGTCGTTCTTCTTAGAACGTTCTTGCCTCGTTGAAATCCGTATTTTCCGTGAAATGTGACGAATTTTGCTGAAATGTGTCGGAACTGGTTTAGCCAAGTTTCTGAGGGTTCGGTCATACCACCGTATGACAAGTGTTTAATCCAGGTTGGTAATGCATAATCGTGTTGAGTTTGCATTCCATAGGTTAAGTTCCCATGTTGTGGAAATTTACCTTGGAACTTGTGGGCCACATAACCTGCAACATAGGCCTAAGCCTTGCCATCTTCCTCACTTTGTTCCATGATATTGGCAATGAAGGACTCAGGTTGCACATTGCTCCGTAAGGTTGGTTATGGAAGCACGTTACTTGATTCAGACACTATGCCAGCTTTGTTTAGTGCTTTAGCAACTACATATTCATCTGAATCTGGATCAGCAGTGTTTGTTTGCTTTTGAAAAACTCCTGGATTTTTTTCCTAAAATAATCATCCTCAGTCTGTAAATGCAGTCAAGGGGAGCCACCATGGGTTCGCAATTGTGAAAAGAGGTTTTCCAGTACACCTTGATTTAGCCTATGTGTGAGAATGTACTTGGTATTATGCCTACGGGCCATATCTTGGAACAGAAGTCGAAGGAATTTTATTGAAAGGATGACTGCTTTCTGGAATATTTGCAAATAATTTTTACCAATACAAAGAGAATTACTCATGAAATTTTCCATCTTGTCCAAAAACAAAATACCATGCATGGGCGTATATAAGGGGGGGGGGGGGCTGAGGGGGCTCCAGATCCTCCCCGAAAAAAGCCAACTTGGGTACAACATAAAATGTATTTCACAGTAGTCTACTTTTAAGAAATAATTATCAATTTGTAAAAGAAAATGAGTGTTTACCTTTCTGCTTTATAAATTGACAAGTAGCCCATTTAGATATTTTCCATTCATACCCCATAGGCTATAATAGAAAATTCATTAAGTACTCACAATTGTCCACGATAGTTAGCCCCCCCTCCCCTCTCGAAAAAAATGTATATATGCCCCTGATACCATGTACGAAATATGTCAAAAATATTAACAGCTTTAAAATCATCCTAGCAGGTCATCAAAACTTACGAGTAGGCCAGCTAGGCTCACTTACCATTTGGTTTTAGATTCCTTGGAAATCTTGGCTTTATATTAAGCAATTCGGCCCTGTAGTCTAATAATAAATAATGTTATTGGTTTTACGTCCCTTTTAACTACCCTGGCTTTTAGAGACGCCGGAATTTTGCCCCGAAGGGGATTTTTAACGTGCCAGTAAATGTACTGACACGGCTCCCTCGCATTTGCGCACCCTCAAATGCCAGCTGACTGCGCCAGGTTTCGAACCTGCAACCTTGGGCTCAGCAAGCGAGAACGTTACCCCTGAGCCACGCAGCCAGACAATCCCTGTAGTCTAATTCGAAGTCTTCACTCTTAAAGCGCAGGGAACATATCCTACTTGTTTGAGGGTTGCAATGATCTTTTCACTTACATGCAGCAATCCACTGATTGCTAAGGCATGCGTCTTTAGGCATCGTGAAAATCGACACGTCATTTCCAACTTTATAATAACTGTGACAAACTGCCACAGCACATCTTTGGCCTGGCATGATTATAAACAAAAGGGCTTAAAACACGCGTTTAAACCACTGCAATACATACAATATAAGTTGGCTTTCTTTGCATATCTCGCGCCTCGCGCGCTACGAGGAAACGTGTGACGTCACGTCCTTTCCCTTCCCTCCGCGATCCCCTCGCCTAAGAGCTCCATATTGAGGCAACCTCTGTAGTTTACTAGCCTTGGCCCTAAACCACAAATTTTATTGCAATGCAAAGGAGAATGGGTAAGAAAACAAACAAGAGATGCAATGCACACATTATTCTCTCTATATTTTTATTCGAGAGTAGTCCATATTGCCCACTAGTTTTACACATGGTCAACACCACGAAGATGAAAATTGCCGAATTGTTCTTACTATCATTATAATTCTTACATCCCGGTGCTTGGCAATTTTTCCTCCCTTACAGGGGCACGATTGACTCTCAATTCAATTCAAATAAACAATCAAAATACTGAACAAATCAAAACAACAAACAACACCACGAGGAAAATCAATCAAAACAGACTATTCCCGCTTCCGCCAGTCGGTTTGATGTGAACGGAACCTTAGTGCTAAAATTAATTCTTCATTGGTTGGCAGAACAACCAGTACAGGCCCTATGAACTGTCATCCCCCTGAAGGAAATACCAGCGGACCCGTGCGAGAAATCTCTCTTGATCCCCAATAGGTTTATAATGAGAGACTTTAGGAGAAAGGTTGTTATGTTTTTATTTCAACCAAATGATTATAGAAGACTATTTACATTTCAGTTAAAATTCCAAGTTCTACGTTCCCTAACCTAAGAAGGCAATCACAGAAAATTGGATATCATAACACTCGCCGGTTATTCGATATTTATGAAATTATACGATTTGAGTACTCATTCCTTTGATTTACTGTTTCTGAAATCCTGGAAAGACCTCAGAATGTTAAAATGACATGAAACAGGCGTCACAGCGGCCAAAATGTGAAGTGAAAAGCAATTATGGAGCGTATTTTCCTACAGCAACAGTATATGTAAATCGCACACTTCGTACATTTTTTCAAAAGTAATTTTTTAAAGAAATTCTGGTGAGGATCAGTCGTCGTTGTTTTTATAACATTTATTTACAGTTTTGTGTTCCCGTGTGTTATTATGGGTCGAATTAGGAAGTTTGGTAAAGGTAAATATTATCGCCGTGTTGCCAAAGGTGTGAAGGGCGATTTTGGATTGCATTCAACCGACTCAAAACATGACATTGGAAGAGCAAGATGTGCCTCAAAAAGGTAACTATTATTTGGAAGCCGAGAGTAATGCCTGTTCCACTGTGAGTAATGCAAGTAGTTGTGATAGTTATGTAATTCTAAATATAGGTGTACTTTCTGCTTTGCTACACTTATTTGCTAAATGTAAACACTGTGATGGTGTAGACTGTTTTGACCTAAAGGAAGATGAAAAAAGTAGAAGGGGCTTAGCCACAAGATTGGAAATACAATGTATTGCATGTGGCAGCAATAAATTAACTATGACATCAAAATTAGTTGAGAAGAAATACGAGGTTAATTTGAGGTTTGTTTATGGCATGAAAAACTTGGCATTGTAAAAGGCAATGACATTGCATGTGCGCTTCGCAAGAGTGATATGCTGCGACTGAAGGAAGCTGAAAAGAGTGTCCAGGAGATGACCAAAGAAGCCAGGATAAAGAAGAGAGCTGAAAAGAAGAAGAAAGAAGATGAGGAAACCAAGAATGAAGAGAAGTATGGAGCTGGAAAATTCTAAAAGGCTGGTATGTGTCAAAAACGCATGTCTTTGTTTTTTTGTCTTTTACCGTAACTTATATTTTTTGACATTCAGGTACACTTTTCTCTGAAACTACTGAACTTATTGTCATGAATTTTTTTATGGGTATGCATGGGGTCATTATAAACACAATAGGTGAAATATAACTGGATATTAACAGATATCAAGCCCTATAAAAAAATTAATATTACAAAACATTTACCAAAATTTGGTACATCCAATATAATATTTTTTTAATTGGCCAAATAATAATCTAATGAATAAAATCTTTTACCTACTGTGTAAATCAAAGCCTATACGACATATGTGGGCAGTTTAGTTGCTCTCTGGCTGCTACTTTCTGAGAAAAGTGTACCTAAAGAGATTAAAACATTCTCAAAAATTATTTTTCAGGTAAAATTTAAAATGTATTTTACATAAACTGGGCATTTGGATCTTTCCAAAATTCTTTCCTTGTGTTGAGGAGATATCACTAACTGCATGTGCAAAGTTTCAATGCTTTGAAATTAATGGTATAGTAGTAAGATAGCCTCAAAATTTATTCAAATAGTGTGGTCAGTTTCAAGGCGAACTCTACATGGTGTCCTTAAAGAAAGAGAAGGTAATACAACTGGAATCTCAATTAAATGCTCAACAATCTACTTTTTTTTTTTTTCAAGAAATTAGACAGAAACAAAGCAGCAACTGAGGCGTCTTTTCAGTTTTCCAAAATTATTGCTCGAAATAAGAAACCTTACGAATTAATCAAAGAGGCGTTTTTAGAAGCTGCAGATACCCTACTTTGTTGGGTAGCTCACGGTAAGGTTTATGAGCTGTAAGGTGGCTCAGTCACCTAAAAGTTTGGCAACCACTGGAACAGTACATAAAAGCGTGTTAGTTTGTAGGGTATGTAAATACTTGTTTCCCACCTAATGTGTTGACCGACTGAAAAGCTTTCTTTATTAGAATTAGGCTACACTACAGTGAGGTGGCGGCCCATCCCACGAGGCGCGAGAGGAATGTAGGTTGTGACGTAACGCCAGTACTCAAGGTGAGTTCCGTTTCACAACCTGTTCAGACCTCACTTGACGTCATACAATAGCGTTTGTACGTACACACACCAAGTGCATGGGGCTCATG
This sequence comes from Meconema thalassinum, assembly GCA_946902985.2. NCBI lineage: Eukaryota > Metazoa > Arthropoda > Insecta > Orthoptera > Tettigoniidae > Meconema > Meconema thalassinum. The sequence continues at coordinate 155,249,714 of OX336397.1, forward strand.
GCCAAGCCTTCTTATAGCTTGCTATCTCCGTAAGGTCCGGGTTCGATTCCCAGCTCAACCATCCTACAAGTATAGATTCCCACTATTAATGCAGGCAAATGCAGGGATAGTTTCTAACTTAAGGTGGTGGTTGTTTCATTTGAGGAGTTTGGACATCGCGGTCATGTACAAGGTGCGGCAGAAATAACTGACGAATTTCAAACGTAAATAACACAGCAACGCAACACGATATTCACAAATTTATTGCGCAGATGAAAAGAGCAGTGTTTGCCATTTCATCATATAGACATGCACACTAGGTTATGAAAATAATGTCATCCAAATGCCGACCGCCCTTTTTGATGCACTTCTGAAGCCTCTCCCTGAAGTTCCGCATGACCCTCCTAGTCATGTCTAGTGGCATTGCCTCGATTTCCTCACGGATAGTAGCTTTCAGGTCGTGTAGTGTTCGTGGCTTACGTTGGAAGACCCGAGCCTTCAAGTATCCCCAGAGAAAGAAATCGCAAGGGGCGAGATCAGGGGAACGAGCTGGCCATGGAACGTCACCCCGTAAGGAAACATTTCTCGAGGACGCTCATCGATGCCCTGGCTGTGTGTGCAGTGGCACCATCTTGTTGAAACCACACAGGAGGATTCCGTAAGTCACTGAGTGTTGGCTGCAGGCAGTTGCTTAACAGTTGTACGCAACGAGCAGATGTTATTGTCACAGTTTTATCCTCCTCTTCAAAAAAGTAAGGGCCTACAATTCCGAATACAGGTGTTAGATCTGCCGCTCCAATCTACGTGACAACAATGGCAAACACTGCTCTTTTAATCTCCGCAATAAATTTGTAAATATTGTGTTGCGTTGGTGTGTTATTTACGTTTGAAATTCGTCAGTTATTTCTGCCGCACCCTGTATATATACAGGGTGATTCAGCTAAGAGAGCCACCTAAAATATCTAAGGAAACGTTTAAGATATCGTCATTCTGTTTTCAAATTCTTAAATCGTGTTAAGGGCTTGTACAACATGGTCCATTTTGCCCCAGCACATACGTCTTGACCGAGAAACCGGCAGCAACTTTGGTTTCTTAAATAGAACTTTACTAATGTCACCATCTGGAACAACTAAGAATCAAGTGAAAAGTTCTGTGATGTGCTTATTTTGCAAATCCGACCAGTTGTTTGAGTCTTCAGTCTTTTGACTGGTTTGATGCAGCTTTCCATACCTCCCTGTCCTGAGCTAATCGTTTCATCTCTACATAGTTATCACACCCTACATCCGAGGCAATCTGTTTTAACATATTCTAACCTTGGTCTACCCCTAAAGTTCTTGTCCTCGACCCTTCCTTCCATAACTAAGCTTGCTAATCCTGGGTATCTTAGTATGTGTCCTACCAACCTATCTCTTATCTTCATTAGCAGTCGCCAGAAACATCTCTCCTCTCCCACTCGTCTTAATACCTCTCCGTTTGTCACCCTATCTACCCATCTGATCTTCGTCATTCTCCTGTAACATCACATTTCAAACGACTCAATTTTCTTTTTTTCTGCTGCACCAATAGTCCAAGTTTCACTTCTATAGAGCGCCACGCTCCAGACGAAGGCTTTCAAAAATGGCGTGCTAATACTTAAATCTATACTCGATGTCAACAGATTCCTTTTTTGTAGGATTGCTTTCCTTGCCTGAGCCAACCTACTTTTTATATCCTCCTTGCTTCGTCCATCACTGGTTATTGTGCTTACTAAGTAACAGAAGTCTCCTACTTCCTTCAGCTTTTCACCTGCCAATTTGATGTCCATAGAGGTTTCTGACTTATTTCGGCTGCATTCCAGTATTTTTGTTTTTTGTTTTTCATTTATTCATTTTCATCATGAATTCTTTCCTCAAGACGGGGTCCATACCATTCAAATACTCTTTCAAATCCGACGAGTACCTTTTGAGATATGAAAGGTTTTCGTATTAGACAGAAAGCGATGCGCCAGCCGCTGGAATGTGGAATGCATGATTATCTTGCGTGACCCACCCCTTGTTCTCATACAATCATGTGCAATTGATACGAGAGTTGCTTTCCGCACAACTGACAACTCGCATAATCCTGAGGCTCGCCGACTGTCTGCTGTACAATTGCGCAACCGGAGCTGACCGGCCAAAAACTGTGGCGTAAACTGTAGAGTCTCGCCTAATACAGTGAGGGTCCTCCCTATAGAACGGAGCCTCGCAGAGGCCGTGTGGCGGCAAGAGCACTGTGTATTGCAGCGTTTCGAGCAAGGCACTGGCGCAAGCAGCAGCATAGCGCCCAACTCGTTTAACAAATTTACACTTTTTAACGTATTTAATGATCAGCATTACTAACATGAATTTCAGAGTAGTTGCTGGAAATGCTGTCCTTCAATTTCTTAGCACACATTGCACCAACGTAGGAAGTTTTGGTACACTCTCTGTAATTCATCCTCACTGTTTTTTCGTATCAGTGCAGTTATTTCGTTCTCGAGAGCCTCCAGAGCAAGGATCATGTAACTATAAGAGATTTGTCACTTTTGGCTATAGATTTTCCGAGAGAGAGCATGCCGGAGGCTATGTACTGCTCCGGCAAGTCTGGCAACATAAAAAGTAAAAAGCCAAATGAATGTAGCCTTTATTACACGTAATTGAACAGTATGATCTGCGATGAGTTATGTTGATTATTGATGAAAATAACACAAACATAACAGTGCCTTTCGCTAGGCACTGAAATATACGTCCAGATAGGAAAATAATACATTTTGATATATATCAATGTTGGCAATAGATATGTCACGAAGGACACAGTTATGCCGTTCTAGAGCTTAATTCACCTTTAGGCTAATTATAAATGCTCTCCTACTGTACAGAATTGTTGGGATATTCTATAAATATAAAGAAAACTGTCCAACTGCACACACTATATTACCATAACCTCACTTTTTGCCTAGCAAAGGAGAATGGGTAAGAAAACAAACAAGAGATGAAATGCACACATTTATTCTCTATATATTTTTATTCGAGAGTAGTCCATATTGCCCACTAGTTTTACACATGGTCTACACCAGGAAGATGAAAATTGCCGTATTGTTCTCACTATCATTATAAATTGTTACATCCCGGTGCTTGGAAATTTTTCCACCCTTGCAGTGGCATGATTGACTCAATTCAATTCAAATAAATAATCAAAATACCGAACAAATCAAAACAACCAACAACACCACGAGGAAAAATCAATCAAAACAGACTATTCCCGCTTCCGCCAGTCGGTTTGATGGGAGCGTTCATGAGTGCCAACTACGGAACCTTAGTGCTAAAATTAATTCTTCATTGATTGGCAGAACATCCAGAGCAGAGCTTTACTGCGACCCACGCGCTCCCTATGAACTGTCAGCCCCCTGCTCCAGAGTACGCGGCTTGTTTCTGGATACCTTTTGTTTGAGTCGGGCGAGGGGGCGGGGAGGGGAGGGGAGTGGGAGGGGAAGGGGGAGGGGGGGGGGGGGCAAGTAAAAATTGAACGGAGCTGAAATTTACGAAGAAATTTTTGGAAATTTCTTCAGAAGATAAGTTTCCACTACAATAATTCGATGTTTTGTTCCATACCTAACCATTTTCACGGGATACGAGGTAGTCTACAGTACTTCACAGCAAGTCTTGATTATCACAACTAAGGTATATTGGTAACTGCGTATGTAATAAATGCTATGACAGCATCAGGGCATCGCGACCCACTGTTGTAACCGGTACATGTTATAAATGTGGCGGTGAGTCAATGCGACCTGACCTCCGCACGGCCACTGCGAGGCTCCGTTCCATAGGGAGTACGAGTCTGAAAGTCTGCTGCCTGAGCAATTTTTAGAATACGAAGAAAAGAGTAAGTCTAGGCACTAAAGTGAGCCCATCGCCTCGTAAACAAGTTTCTTGGCGGCTGATAACAGATGACCCTTAGCGGTCTGCCTCACATCACTACTCAATGTCAGCGATTTAATGTTGCTTCATTTGAGAGGCTAGAACTTGCCACGGTGGGTGAGTGGTTATCGTGTCTGACTACTAATCCCAAGTTTGCAGGTTCGCTCCTGAACGTGTTAAGTGAATTTTGAAAGGCGGCAAAAATCACGACACGCATGCCATACGTTGTTGGCATGTTAGAGAACCCATTTGAATTCAGTAGGCCGTGTTCATAATGGTAAAATTAATGTCGGGATTTTCCGCCAACACAAAGTTGCGCATTTCTCTACTAGAAAGCGCTATAGATTTCTAACCTCCTTGACTTTCATACTGCTTCAAGGAACAACAAAATTCGACATGTAAGCTGCCCTCTGGGTATCAAATAATAAAGCTTGCACCTGGCACCCGAGGCCATACGATATTATTATTATTATTATTATTATTATTATTAATAATAATATTATTTGAGAGGCTTGGACATCGTGTGTCTATTTGTAATTCAGGTGAGGATTGGGAAGGAGGCACCCGTGGCCTTAAGTTAGGCACCATCCCGGTATTTGTCTGGAATGGAAGTGGGGAACATCGGAAAACTACTTCCAGGATAACCGAGGCGGGAATCGAACCCACTTCTTCCCTGTTTTGCCTCATGGGGCTGAGTTTAACCCGTTCCAGCCCTTAGACTAGAATTACATTTCTTGGCTGGGGTTACAGCCCAGGTTATAAGGGCTAGGGACATATTGGTCATCAGCCCCATGTAGTTGGTTGTCTGCTGAACTTTTCTGATAACCTGTATTCATGTGATGACTAGTAGTGTGTGTAGTTTCATTAGGGGCAGGGATGAGTAAGGTGCTCCAGGACTTGAAGTAAGGTACTATCCCAGCATCGGGCTGTAGTAGTGTGTGTAGCTGTATTAGGGACAGGGATGAGGTAGGTGCCCCGGGACTTGAAGTAAGGTACTATCCCAGCATTAGCCTGTATTAGTGTAACTGGACTAGGGACAGCGGTGAGGAAGGTACGCATATAGTCTTCTTCTTCTGCTTTTACGGCCTCATTGGACCACTTCAGCCAATCATTTCTTGGTCCTCTTCTTCAGTAAGTTTCCTTTCAGAGTCGCCCAGTAGCTTTTCAATTCGCTCTGATCTTCTCAGGCGTTCCTCATCTGTAAATACCCTTTTTACTGTATTACGTTTGTCTATTTTAGCCTGAAATCTTATTTTTATATCTCTCAGTATTTTTTGTTGTTGTTGTTGTTTTGTTTTGCAAGTCATCCAAGGTTATTTCTAATTCTTTCATATCTTCTCTAATTTCCTTAATCCATCCTACTTGTTGTTTCATATTCCAAAGTTTCACTACAATTTTTCTAGATAACCTGGTTTTTGGTGCCCTCATGATGTGACCAAAAAAAAGAAAGCCGTTTCTTCCGAATAGTATCAGTGATGGGCTCCAGTTCTCTGTATACCACTTCATTTGGTACTATCCGCCACTGTCCATCTTTCTGATATTTTTTATTTATGCATGTTCTAGCTATTCTTCTTTCTACTTTTGAAATTTTGTCGATTCTGTTTTTCTGAGTAACTTTAAAAAGAGTTTCACTTCCATATGCCTGGTTGAACCACCGTCTTGTAATGTTTTAATTTTGTTGCGATTGATAGACATGTTCTTTTATATGTAGACCATGTTAATTTTAGGGCTTTTATCATTTTATTAGTTCTTTCTTGCCATGCAGGTTTCTCATCCAAGTTGTAAGTTATAATTTCTCCTAAGTATTTAAATTGCTTCACTATTTTAACTTTCTTGTTATTTACTGTTATGTGGTTGATTACAAGTGGATTTGCTACCACTATCTCTGTTTTTTCAAATGATATCTGAAGTCCAATTTTTTGGGCTATATTTTGTAGGCTTATTATTATTTAGTCATAATGAAAATCCACAGCCTGATTCCAGTCTCCGACCGGGTCAGGAAGGGAATGATGAGTGTTGCTGGAATGAAATTTTGACAGGGAAAACCGGAGTGCCCGGAGAAAAACCTGTCTGCCTCCGTTTTGTCCAGCACAGATCTCACATGGAGTGACCGGGATTTGAACCACGGACCCAGCGGTGAGAGGCCGGCGAGCTGCCGCCTAAGCCACGGAGGCTACAATTATTTAGTCATAATAATGGAATTTATTTAAATTTGCTTTAATATGGACATGCTTAATTAATTAATGATTGTACCACACTTTATTATGCAAAAGTTTCAAATAATATCATGTCTAATATATCATTTATATAAAAGATACAGTGACTCTGAGAGACTAGACTTTATATCATTTCAAATGATGCATGCTACAAATGCTACACATGTTAGAAAGGCTCAGGAGGGCTTGTCGCTTCACTCGAAGCCCCAGGACTCTTTCAACAGATTCCATTACCCGTTAACTTAGGCTTCCCACGCGGTGAACGGAGAGCGTGAGGTGCACTCTGCTGCATGACGTCACGCACTCGCCGTCTCCGTATCGCATAACGCCAGACCCCAGGAGTAAACTCACACTCTGTGCATATGCACTGAACAACATGATGACGTCATACACGCCGTAACCGTAACGCATAACGATGAAGTCGACAAGATCATTTGAAATGATAAAAATTGAATTGAATTAATATTAAGTTACATATTCTAAAATTTTCTGATGTAATATTACATATTTCACCCATTATTACATAAATATGTGCATGTTTTGCGTGTTGATATTACACAGAAATTAGCAATTATGATACTTGTTAATATCAACGAGGACATTGAAATAAAAGCGAGCAGCCGAAAAGAAGAATCCTACCCCACTGACGAGGTGGTCAACTCAAACGTGTCCATTTACACATCTACGTATCTTAACCGGCGGCTTCAGTGGCGTAGTTGGTAGCATGCTGAGCTTCTATGCCCAAGGTCGCGGGTTCAAACCCGGCCGACGTCGTCGGATTTTTTTAAGAGCTTTAAAAATCCCTCAGTATACCTTCCTTCGGAGGGGAAGTAAAGCCAGCGGTCCCATTTAGAAGAAATTTTCACTAATTACACTTGTGTGAAGCTAAATTATTGGTTAGATTTGAATAACACTCTTAGGTTCCAACGTTCGTAGCCAGGAGTCAACTGCGGTGGCATCTAGTAACCAAGTTCAGAACTAGTTGTCGTTGACGGTGACGTTTGGTAGCAACGTAGGAACTACTTGAAAATTGAATGTCTGCAGTCCTTACTTGTATTTAGCTTCCCACGGTGGGTGAGTGGATAGCGTGTCGGTCTACTAAACCCAAGATTGCTGGTTCGCTCCTGGCCGTGGTAGGGGATTTTTTTGAAAGGCAGCAAAAATACGACACGCATGTCATACGATGTTGGCATGTCAAAGAACCCATTTGAAATCAGTAGGCCGTGTTCATAATGGCAAAATTAATCCCGGGAGTTTCCGCCAACACTAAGTTTCTCACTTCTCTACTAGAAAGCGCTATAGTGTTCAAGGAGCTTAGATATCCAACCTCCTTGACTTTCATAGCGTTTCAAGGAACAACGAAATTCGACATGCAAGCTACCCTCTGGGTGTCAAATAACAAAGCTTGCACCCGGCACCGAGGCCAAACGATATTATTATTATATTATTAGATTATATTATTTACTTGAATTAAAAACAGATAACACACACTAATACAGTCATTACAATTAACACCGGTTATCAGACAGATTCTACACACACCCAATGTACACGGGATTACGCAGCCCCTAAACTGAGGAACCAACCAACCAACGAACCGTATCTTAACCCTCAAATTAATAAACCAATAAACATTTAAAAACAATTGAGTTTTGACAATCTTTTTGGCTTTTGGGGAACTGTTTGATTATCTGAATGGGGAAGGGGATGTTATTCAAAAAAAGGGGGGGGGGAGAACGGTATAGAATGTTTTAAAAGAATGTATTATGGACACACTAACATCGCTCCTGCCAGTAGTGTGCTGCAAGAGAGATGTCGTCACAGCTGACACTGAACTCTGAGCCCGCGAGGAAAAATACCTGCTTACAAAAATGTATGTTGTAACTGCTGCTATACAGGTTGATGATGGAAGACGGCCTTCGTCTTGAAACTGCTTCTTATGACAAGTTAGTTGCATTTCCTCGGCGCGGCGCACAGGAATTACATGGTAGCTTAAGCTTCAGGTTCCCAATCCCAAATCACCCCCAGAATTAACTTCTTCCAAATTTATATTTTGATATAGTTGTTTGTAAATATTGCACAACCTACAGTCAAATATCTACTACGTGGATAACAGCAATAATAATGCAGGAACATCACGTTGCTACGTTGAGGAACTTGGTCGGAGTTTAGAAGGTTGTGGGATGATTTAATACGATCAGCTGTTGGGTAATGCTGGGACATCATATTGCTGCGTTGAAGAACACGGATGGAGTTTAGAAGGCTATGGGATGTTTTAATTCGATCAGCTGTTGGGTAATGCTGGGACATCATTTTGCTGCGTTGAAGAACTTGGACTGAGTTTAGAAGGCTGTGCGATGTTTTAATACCATCAGCTGTTGGGTAATGGTGAGACATCATATTGCTACGTTGAAGAACTTGAACTTAGTTTAGAAGGCTGTGCGATGTTTTAATACGATCAGCTGCTGTGTAATGCTGAGACATCATATTGCTACTTTGAAGAACTTGAACTGAGTTTAGAAGGCTGTGGGATGATTTAATACGATCAGCTGTTGGGTAGTGCTGGGACATAGCCTAATATTGCTGCGTTGAAGAACTTGGACTGAGTTTAGAAGGCTGTGCGATGTGTTAATACGATCAGCTGTTGGGTAATGCTGGGGACATCATACTACTGCGTTGAATAAGTTGGACTGAGTTTAAAAGGCTGTGCGATGTTTTAAGTTGAGTTAAAAGCTAAAATACTACGATTTTTGGGTAATGCCACTGTTACAGCAAATGAGCGAAAGTACTCAATGAAATCCACACGACACGAATCATACTAGGTCGCGTGTGATCCTGTGTGTTCCCCCAACTTCTCTTTATTAATTTGAACATAGAATCGAACAAACTATTGTTGAAGGGTACGTGGAGTAAATGAAGGCAAGTTGTAGCACATATCGCCGTTACAAGGGAAAACGACGCAAACTGAAAGATCACGAGTGGAGTTTCTTACGAAGCGCGTGAAGTGGATGGGACCAGGTGTCTAATCAATGCTAACCGCAGCTTACTCACCTTGAGTGTCCGGCTCCGTGGCTAAATGGTTAGTGCACTAGGCTTTGGTCCAAAGTGCCCCGGGTTCGATTCCCGGCCGAGCCATCAGGGATTTTAATCCCCTGGGGTTAATTCCCGTGGCTCAGGGACTGGGTGTACATGCCGTCTTCATCATCACTTCATCCTCATTACGACGCGCAGGTCGCCGAAAGGCGTCAACTAGAAAGACCTGCACTCGGTCTCTCCGTAGGCCACACGATCATCATCACTCACCTTGAGTACTGCGCTACAAGGGGCAGCAGTCCACGGGAATAGCTTTCAGTCGGTCAACAAAACTTCTCTTTATTGATTTGAGACTGGTGGCGTGGCTCAGTGGTTACGTTCTCGCCTGCTCTGCCCGAGGTTGCAGGATCGAATCCTAGCGCAGTCAGTTGGCATTTGAAGGTGTGCAAATTCGAGGGAGCCGTGTCAGTAGATTTACAAAGTCAACCCCTGGCACTACACAGCCCATGACGGGCTAAGGCCGACCAAGCGACCGCTGCCCAGCCATTTGGCCTGCAGATATTGGGGTGACGCGTGATCAGCGCGTCGGGTCCCCTCGGCCGTTAATCTTGGTATTCGTGATCGGGGCGCTGTCAGACAGCTACTCAATTGTCCTCACGAGGCTGAGTGCACCCCGTTCCAACCCTCACGTCAGTTTTAAAATCCCTGACGGAGCCGGGGATCGAACCCGGGGCCTCCGGGTGAGAGGCAGGCGCGCTACCCCAACACCACGGGGCCGGCTCAGTAGATTTACTGGCACGTTAAAGATCCTCCTCGGGGCAAAATTCTGGCACCTCGGCGTCTCTAAAAGCCACAGTAGTTAAAAGGGATGTAAAATCAGTAACATTATTAACATATTGATTGGAACACAGGTGTTGACCGACTGAAAGTTACAATATCAACTGTTAATAACCAGTGATGGGCGAAGCAAAGAGGATATAAAAAGTAGATTAGCACAGGCATGGAAAGCATTTCTACAGAAAAGGAATCTATTGATATCGAATATAGATTTAGGTATAGGAAGTCATTTTCGAAAGCCTTTGTCTGGAGCGTGGCGCTCTATGGAAGTGAAACTTGGACTATTGGAGCAGCAGAAAAGAGGAGAATTGATGCGTTTGAAACGTGGTGTTACAGGAGAATGATGAAGATCAGATGGGTAGATAGGGTTACAAACGAAGAGGTATTAAGACTAGTGGGAGAGGAGAGATGTTTCTGGCGACTGCTAATGAAGAGGAGAGATAGGTTAGTAGCACACATAGAGTACTAAGACACCCAGGAGTAGCAAGCTTAATTATGGAAGGAAGGGTCTAGGACAAGAACTGTAGGGATAGACCAAGGTTAGAATATGTTAAACAGATTGCCTCGGATGTAGGGTGTCGTGGCTATGTAGAGATGAAACGATTAGTTCAGGACAGGAAGACATGGAGAGCTGCATCAAACCAGTCAAAAGAAAAAAAAGACGGAAAAAACTAAAAAACATGTAGCCACTAGCGTGAGAGGTAGCATGCTGAGCTTCTATGCTCAAGGTCGCAGGTTCAGTATGCCTTCCTTCGGAGGGGAAGTAAAGCCGGCGGTCATATATTTATGGCATGTTAATGAGCCTTCCAATAATTACGCCTGTGTGAAGCTGAATTGTATAGGTTAAGAATGTAAACAACGCTCTTATGTTTCTACGTTCGTTGCCAAGAGCCGATTGCGGTGGCGTCTAGAAGCTAAGTTCTGAACTAGACCTAGTAGTCGTTGACGGTGGCGTTTGGCGGCAAAAGTAGGAACTATTTGAAAAATTCAAAGTTGTAGTCCTTATTTGAATTAAAAAACAGATACACACACTAATACAGCCATCACAATTAACACCGGTTATCAGACAGATTCTACACACACCCAAAGTACACGGGGCTACATGATCGCAGTCCCTAAACAGAGGAACCAACCAATCTATTAATATAAGTTGTAAAACCTCTTTCCAATTGTACAAAAAATATAAGAACACTTTTCTTACATTTACAACTCTTATATATGCACTAAAATAATGTTCGTTTTTTTCTGTTTTACCTTTGTATAGCGTTTTTGCGCAGCACTATCACGAGGACGTTTTACTAACATCAGTTCTCACTTCCAGGCGAATGCCGGATAGGTACCTTTATTACACAGCGGCCGAATTACTTCAAATTTCTCTCCTTAACTATCCTTGGTGGAAAAGACATTCAAGAAGAGTCGACCCCGTGAAAGAAATACTGTACAGTAAAACATTTTTTTTATTATATTCTCTCCGGATAATCCGGATATCCGGATTAATGAGGGCCGGATAAACGAGGTTATTGTTTATATTATGTTTCCCACCAACATACATAGCCTTGCCCTCGCACAGCTCGGAGGGAGCATACATCGCCGGGTGTCAAAATTTTAGTTGGTTTTTCTTTTTACATTTAAATGAAAGACAATACCTTTCTCAATATATCTGTTAAGTTTTACAACTAAATTCAGCGTTTTGGCAGAGATATAGCGTATTACTTGAGACCATGCGCTTATCTGTCAATGGAGTGTTTAATATTCAAAACTGTTTTCCCGAAAGGTTTTTTTTTTGTATTAATAACACAGTATCTCGTGAACTATGTGATTAAACTGGATGAAACTCGGCAGATACATTCCAAACTAGGATCCCTAGAGGATGAACCTCATTCATGAATTTATCTTAAAAAAATAATTGAGAAAATTGGAAAATTAAACAAAAGACTGTTCATTTTTTGAAACACAAATTTAATATTTAAAAAAATACTACACAGTTCAAAAACATTAGGGGAACATGTTTTGAACGGACGCTGTGCACCACAAAACAAGACATCACACCCAGGTGCATTACCAACTAACAACTTTATTCTTTACAGTTGACGTATACAAAAGAATATCGATGGATTCTCGTTCCTTTTCAGAACACAAACGTAAAGGTCCAAGTAGTGGCGAAAAGAAAGTGAAAACAGTACTCCAGGGTGGATTTTATAACAGTTGGAGAGCTTCAGTATGGTCTATGTCCTCCAGGAGCATTTATAAAATCTTGGCACCTACGTGGCATGCTCCGTATAAGTCGACGGAGGTCACGTTGTGGTATCAGGTCCCAATCTTCAATGAGAGCCTGTTCGAGGTCTTGGAGCGTCTGTGGTGTAACAGGATGCCCACGAACACTTCTGCCAAACCTATCCCACACATGCTCGATGCGATTAAGGTCGGGACTCACTGCTGGTTATTCCATCTCTTGAATGTCCAGTTCTCGCAAGACTGGTGATGCGCGCTACATGCACCCTGGCACTGTCGTGCATGAGTACGAATTCAGGACCAACACCGTATGCAGCAGCCAACACATGCTGTAGCAGTGTCTGCTCGATGTATCCCGCAGCAGTAAGATTACCATGGACGACAAGATCCGTACGGCAATCAATACTGATGCCACTCCACACCATCACAGAACCTTGTCCGAATCTGTCGACTTCCTGGACAACATTTGGCATGTACTTACTGCTCACCACGGCGACTCCACAAACGTTGACGTCCATCACGCTGTCAGGGGAAATCTGGACTCGTCTGTGAAAAACACAGGTCTCCTTTGGCGAAGTTGCCAGTTGACGTGGGTACGGGCAAACACAAGGCGAGCTGCATGATGTTGCTGCGTTAAACGGGGCACTCGATCAGGACGTCTGGGTCGTAAGGACACTTCTCTTAACCTGTTCTTTACTGTCTGGTCGAACATCGTGACTCCAGTGGCCCTTCTGAGGTCTTGTTGCAGTTCTCTGGCAGTTGCTGAACGACGCCGCAACGCACAGATGGTCAGATATCGGTCATCTTGTGGGGTTGTCATGCGTCCACGGCCTTGTCCAACCCTCTTTGTGAACTGGCCTGTCTCACTGTAGCGATTCTACAAGCGTTGAATAACTGACGGAGACACATTGAGATCCACAGCAACGTAACGAATAGTCCATCCTTCCTGGATCAAAGTGACAGCCCTTGGGACTTGAACCTCGTTAAGATGGCTCGTGCCATGTGCTGGTTTACGTACAACGTGCTCAAATGACCGCAGTAGTTTGTGAACCTCACAACAACACACGGACACACACTATTCACTTTGTTTTGAGGGATCACCGGACAGTTTAATGCATGGCTACGCCTACAGATGGAATTAACTTCGATTTGACATACCCTTAGTTGCTAAGGTCTCAAGGCATGCTAACGTTCACATACCAGACGTTACAAAACATGTTCCCCTAATTTCTTTTAACTATGTATTTACAACATAATATTCATGATGGTACATCCTCGGTATTTATTATTATTATTATTATTAATCTTGATTGGTCACATTGGACCACTTGAGTCGTTCCACAATCACTTCTTCTTTGAAGGTAGTACTGCTTGGTTCTTGCGCTCTTTCTAGTACTTTTTCATTCTTTCAGATCGGGATTTTCTCAACTCATCTGAAATCTCCATAGGCTTTCTGTGTGTCATTTCTGCAGAAAATTTGTGAGTTTTAAGAATGGTGTTAATTTTATTTTTCTCCTCGGCATCTGTTATCTTGAGTCCAACTGCTTTGAGATCTTGTTGGATTTCTTGGATCCATTTTCCTCCAGTTTTCTTTCCTAGATTTCTCATCACCAGTTGGCGTACAATTCTGTTTTCTGGAAGCCGTAAGATGTGAAAAAAATATGAAATTCTTTTCTTCTTCATTGTGCTGGTGATTGGATCAATCTCACGATAGACAGTTTCATTTGGGAGAATCCTCCAGACTCCCTCAACCTGATACTTTTTATTTATGCACGTTCTAATGATTCTTCTTTCCGTTTTGAGGAGCTGATCAGTTCTTTGTTCATTTTTAATTTGGAACAGTGTTTCACAAGCATAAGTGGCTTCAGGGAGATTTACAGTTTTATAATGTTGGATCTTAGTAGCTATTGATAGGCATTTTTTATTATATGTTGACCAGGTTAGAGATTGTGCCTTTTTCATTTTATTTGTTCTATTTATCCAAGTTACTTTTTCGTTTAAGTTATGTGTTATAATTTCTCCAAGATACTTAAATTGAGGAACTAGGTTAATTTTATTATCATTTATATAGACTTCATTTATATCTAAGGGTTTCGTAGGCATGATCTCAGTTTTTTCAAAGGATATCTGTAATCCTATCCCTTGAGCAATTTCTTGGAGACTAGTGATCTGAGTACAAACCTCTTCCTTGTCTAGTGCTCATAAATATTTATGAGTTTACTTTACATGAAAAAAAAAATCATTCAGTTCAGACTGGTATCTCTTGTTAAATCGAAACTGGTCATTCAAGTGTATTTATTATTATGGTTTTTTTTTCAGAATTATGGAATAACCCATCTCATTTGGCTACAATCGTGTTGACCGACTGAAAAGCATCAAACTTTTGTTTACTAAGGCCACTCTGAAAAATGGCTTCAAACACCCTATTTAAAGTAGCCTACTTTTTAGTCTTGCACCATATTTGTATTTTGCTAACTGCATGATCAATGTGGCCTAATACCATGAATGTACACGGGACTGCTGTCCAATGTACCCCCGTCCCCCAGAACATTATTTTATGGACATCGTTCTGATATCCAGTGTTATTGTGGTGTCTGTTCTAATGCGTGTATTTACAATCGAGACTAGAAATAGTGAGAGGTTGGCCGTGGTCTCAAGTTACGGCAATTGCCAGGAGAAGTACGAAACCACTTCTAATAAGATGGCAAAGCCGAGAATCTAACTCCGGGGTGACGTCACGAGGCGGACGTAGCTGTTCTATGTTTGGGCACATTCGACCAAGAATGTCGAGCGAGCGCTCCCTAGAGTGAAACACACGGATTTGTGACGTCACTCTTCCTCGCATATCGGGGTCAGGTGGCTTACATCAGAGCTTATGTCAAGGCGCTGGCTGTTGGGTGAACGAACTGAACACACCTTGTGACAACCAAGACGATACATACCTAGGAGCCAAGAGGATGTAACGCCCTTTAGACAGGAGATACCATGAAAAACAAGATGTTCAGTAAAGAACATATATTATAGCCTTTTTTCTCCTAAATGATTATGATAATTGTTTTAAGGGGCGTAACATCTAATGACAACAGGTACACCATCAAACATTATGATAGATTATATGATAGATAATAAGTTAATCACAGAGGTGAATAGTTTCTGTTTGTATCAACCATTAGTAGTAGTGGCTCATGCAGTCAAAGAGATTCGCCGAAGACTTGCCTTAGGAAGAGCAGCTTTAAAAGGCCTGGATAAGATCTTCAAATGTTCAGATGTATATTTGCCTACTAAAATTAGAATGGTAAGGCACTAGTCTTTCCCATAGCTACATATGGTTGCAAAAGCTTGACCATAAGGAAACGAGATAGGAAGTATATTGATGCATTTGAGCTCTGGGGTTTGAGAAGGATACTGTGTATTCCTTGGACAGCCAAGAAGACAAATGTATGGGTAATTTAAAAAATCAAACCAGATCCGTCTCTTGAAGCATTGATAGCAAGATTACAGCTGTCAGGCGTGGATTCAAAGAGGGGGGGGGGTCACGGAGACCAATTTTTTTTTGCAAACTCAAAAAACGAAAACATAATTACCAGACAAATAAAACTTAACGAATTTTAACTGAAAAACAGTTTTTTTTTTCATTTAATCAATACTGAATTATCTTTATTGGAATTATTACGTTCTTTTACAACTGTACACATTTACAACTTCTAACCTCTTGTATAAAAACTATTTATTAGTTATACAACAAAATCAACTCGTCTATTTTGTTTAGCAAACCTTGTGATTACCTAATCGATGTTTATAGTGATGTCACGATGAATGTGCAGCAATGCACGGATAGGAAACAGGAGCTTTTTTCGCACCAAAAATTTTTGCCGACGTCCAAACTGCAAGCTTGGTTGGCAATTTAAGCTGTGACTTTCTCCCTTTGTCGGTACCAACTCGACTTGCCGAAACTGTTACGTACCTTGATCCTTTTCTCGAAGCTCGATGTAAAAGTCGCAAAACACGCCGTTGCAATTTGTACGAATATTTTTGGTGCGCTAAACGCATCAAATTTCTATCCATGAAGCTTGCAAAAAAATTGGTCTGGTTTTGTACGTTTGGTTACTTTGTGATTGCGTTTTTAGTGATACCATTTCTCTTAACAATTTCGATTCTCTAAACCCCCCCCCCCCCCCAAAGCCAAACTCTACATCGATTCTCTGACCCCCCCCCCAAAAAAAAAAAACTCTAGATCCGCACCTGACAGCGGTCATATTTTGGACATTATGAGACGTTCTGATTCGTTGGAAAAGACAATTATGCTTGGAAAGGTGGAAGGGTCACGGAGAAGAGGGCGGCCAGCATTAAGATGGGTCGACTCCATCAAATCCAACGTGAAGGATCTGAAGCATATGGCTGAAGACCGAATCATATGGAGACATTCGATCCATGCAGTCGCTAGGAGTCGACGCCGACTTGATGGCACCTGATCATCATCAACATCTAGGTTATCGGCCCCTAATGGTCTGGGTGATCGTGAAAATAACAATGAAATGAAAACCATAACGAATATTAAGTTAGCCTTAAAATACTGCAAATGGGAACTCAGATTGAAACGGCTCACAAAACTGTAGAATGGAAATGTTCTTACAAAAGGTAATTTAGACGGAAAATACTCACAAAAGGAAGAGATTGAAAAATACGCACAAAGTGTACTTTAGGTTCAAAATAATTACAAAATGCAATGTAGATTCGAAATATTCACCAAATGAAATTGAAATTTAAATATATTTACAAATGCAATTGAGATTGAAAATATGTACAAAATGCAATTGAGATTGAAAATTCTTACAAAATGCAATTAAATATGAAAATACACAATGCAAGTAAGATTAAAAAAGGCCGCTTCAGATTCAAAATACTTACTAAGTGCAACTGAAATTGAAAATACTTACAAAATGTAATTGAAATTGAAAATCCTTACATATTGTATGGTAGATCCAAAATACTCACAATATGTGGAAGCCCGCGAATCAAAATACTGTACTGACAAAATGCAATTTAGATTGAAAATACAAGATGGAGTTTAGATCGAAAATACTTACGAAATGCAATGTAGATTGAAAATACTTACAAAATGTGGTTGAGATTTAAAATACTCACAGAATGTAATTTAGATACACGGGGAGCCAATTAACAAAAACATTGCGGGAATCTTAAAAGAGAAAATGAAATATAATGAAAATAAAACAGGAACAGGAAGTCTGACCCCTCGAAGAATGAGGGATCAGGAAAGATGAGACAAGGGCCAATTAAGGAAGGAAAGTGAAAAATTCCCTAGGCCTCGGATACCCTAATACCGTCGGGGTCGGAAAATAACAAGAGTTGACCAAGGGAGGTCGAGAGGAAAGATAATAGAGAGGAGCCCGGCACAAGGAAGTGGAAGCAATACCGGACTCAGCTGGGGTCCCGTGGTCGCCAACCCACATCCCACTAGTCGTGAGCCCCTCGGGGCTCTCCTAAATGTATGGGTACGGTTATAATCCTTTGTCCTTATCAAGGAGTATAATTGAATGTTCTTGTGATGGGCGGTAAATGTTGTATCCTACATGAGCCTTCCCGTTCACTAAGATTCGTTGTAATTTGGCTTTTTCGTCCAGAGGAATTGACTGAAACATTAGAAAAGTACGCCCATCCACCATCTTGAATGTGTGGAATTTGTTTATATTGCGCCTTCTCCAGAGAAAGCCCTCTATGTGAAATTACACGTTTGCTGAGTTTCGTCATTGTAACTAATAAATAATAAATTTACATTACAACACTAAGACATGTGGTTATGTACGGATCGGAAGGTTGGGTTCTGAATAGAAGAGAAGAAGACTGGCTGCGAAGATGGGAAAGGAAGATCTTGAGGAAAATATACAGGCCAGTGAGAGAGGAGGAAGGTTGGAGAATAAGGACAGATGTGGAACTACATGAACTCGAATAATACTAACTGCAAACTTACATACTAGAAGAAGAAATGGTAAACAAATAAAGGATAAGGCAAATAAAGGATAGGAAGAAAAATGCCCTCAACCCTCGAAGAATGAGGATTGAGGTACTTGGAAGGAAGGAGAGCCATGAAAGGCAGATAGGAAAGGGAAAGAGGAGAGGGCCCGCCCAAAAGTCAGAGGAATAAGGGGACAAAACGGACCCAGCTTAGGAATCCCTCGGGATCGACAACTTCCAATATTTGTTCGATCTGCTGTCAGCGCAAAAGTCAACCTCGCTCGTCTGCCCCCAACCGAAGAGGCTGCTGCCCAATATTCCTACAGAACCTACAACCAGGTGCAGCAGTGGTTGAGAAACAGCCCACAAAGTGGGGATGGAGAAGGAGTCAGCAGGGGCTGACACCGGTGACCTCAAACAAGGAACCAGTGCCGCAAACTCTACTCAAACTCCTGTCATGCAGGTAAGGTAATCCATTCGTATTAGGTCGGTCCTAATCAATGTCCACTGCTGGATATAGGATTTTTTTTAATGATTGAAATTAAAATATTTGAATCCATTGTAACCTCTATTTATAATAACTGGTGAATTTCTTGTCATGCAGGTGCCTGAAAGAGTGCGGAGCAGGGCCATGCTCCTGCCGGAGAGCTCTCTGTAAAATTTGTCGGGGGAAGACCTGCCTTAATTCTCCTAACCTAGACATGATTGAGTCAGATGAAAACGACAACTTCGACGTCCCCCTTTTACATCCAGATCCAACTATACAGTCTCCGGAGCCCCAGGAAGAGCCTTATGATGAACCCGGGCCTTCCAAAAGAATGCTACTGTCTCGCTAAGTTCAGGTAAGCCTAACTAATTACACCTGTGTGAAGCTAAATTATAAAGGTTAAACATTTGACAAACGCTCTTAGGTTCCGACGTTCGTCACCAGGAGCCGACTGCGGTGGCATCTGGTAATCAAATTCTGAACTAGTAGTCGTTGACGGTGGCGTTTGGCGGCAAAAGTAGGAACTACTTGAAAAAAATCAATGTCTGCAGTCCTCACTCGAATTGAAAACAGATAACACACACTAATACAGTCATCACAATTAACACCGGTTATCAGACAGATTCTACACACACCCAAAGTACACGGGGATACATGACCGCGTTGTCGCAGCCCCTAAACTGAGGAACCAACCAACATACCTACCCTGTTGTTGTAATTTAGTAATAAATAGTAGGTAATTGACGTGTTGCGTGTTTCTGTCGCAGGTGTTATAAGGTCCCTGAGGTCCCTCCATCACTTCGCCACTGTGACTTCAATATTGATAAGAAATTACAAATTATTATTAATTGTATTCAATTTCGTTTTGCATGATAAATAATTTTCCACTGATTGATGTTTTTCTTATCCTTTAAAAATGTTCTACAATTCGTCAGGCTACACTTTTTGAAAAATCCTATTTCCTAATTTTTGTTTACCTGATAGGCCTAACAAGACAACTATTGGTCGTACAACGTTTTACTTCTGCTTAAATTAAAGCTAAATAACTGCTCTATAACTTTACTTCTTATGACTTCCCTCGTAAAATGAGTATTATAGACTGTATTGTGTTCAAAAGACTAGCTTACTACAAATTTCTAACTTTTTGGGAAAAAAATGGCCCATTTTCGAAATGTTGTATCTCGAGATCTATAAGACATACAGAGCTGAGGTTGCGCTCAAATTGTCGCCAATTTTGTCTTCTTTACAAGTGTCATGAATGACTTTTCTGTAGAATGCATGTTTTAGAAGTTGTAAGCCAAAAACTGAAAAAAGTCTGAAAATTTCGAGGTTTTTCGAGCACCACTAAGTTAGCACAGGTCTTCCGAAGTTGCAAACTTGGTTTTACACTGTTGGTATCTATCCTAACATCATCCCAAAAAATCAGAACCTTGCATTTTTTGCGACATAGAATGTTTTAGATGACCGTCGAGATTATCGTAAAACACTCGATGCTATCTGGCCTCATGGGTTGGTCCAAGGACATGCGAACTTGTTGCTATTGTTGATAATAACAGAGGCCTAGAGTGAACAGGTGTTCGATAAGCAGGTGCGAGCAGGCTGTCGCTACCAAGCTGCTCAAGCATTCTGTGGAGAGTCAGTGGCTAGCTGACCCAATGCCCAGTAAACTCAAGGATCATGTAAGTATAAGAGAATCGTCACTTTTAGTTATAGAATTTCCGAGAGAGAACACCGCCTGAGGGTATGGATTGTACTTGCAAGTTTGGCAACATAAAAAGTAAAAAGCCATATGAATGTAGCCTTTATTACACGTAATTGAACCGTATCTTCTGCGATGAGTTATTGATTATTGATGAAAATAACACAAACATAACTGCGCCTTTCGCTAGGCACTGAAATATACGTCCAGATAGGAAAATAATACATTTTGATATATATCAATGTTGGCAATAGATTTGTCACGAAGGACACAGTTATGCCGTTCTAGAGCTCAATTCACCTTTAGGCTAATTAAAAATGCTCTTCTACTCTACAGAATTGTTGGGATATTGGATGAATATAAAGAAAACTGTCCAAATGCACACACTATATTGCCATAACCTCACTTTTTGCCTAGCATGCCGGCTGCCACCCACCTCTCCCCGTAGCCCTAAACCACAATTTGCATTGCAATGCAAAGGAGAATGGGTAAGAAAACAAACAAGAGATGAAATGCACACATTTATTCTCTCTATATTTTTATTCGAGCGTAGTCCATATTGCCCACTAGTTTTACACATGGTCAACGCCAGGAAGATGAAAATTGCCGTTTTGTTCTTACTATCATTATAATTCTTACATCCCGGTGCTTGGCAATTTTTCCTCCCTTGCAGTGGCATTATTGACTCTCAACCCAATTCAAATAAATAATCAAAATACTGAACAAATCAAAACAACCAACAACACCACGAGGAAAATCAATCAAAACAGACTATTCCCGCTTCCGCCAGTCGGTTTGATATGAGCGTTCATGAGTGCCAACTACGGAACCTTAGTGCTAAAATTAATTCTTTATTGGTTGGCAGAACATCCAGTACAGGGCCTTACCCCGACCCACGCGCTCCCTATGATCTGTCATCCACCTGAGTAAACTGAGAGCGATCAGGGAAACTACTCGCGTCAAAAGTCGCGTTCAGGGTAGCTAAAGTGGTCGAATGAGATCGTGTATGTACGTGTATGAACGGAACGGTGAGAAGAGTGCGAGTTGTTAAAATGCAATCACATTGAATGGATTCAACTGATACAACCTGTATCCAGTGATAGCCTACATTTCGATTTTATTTTTCTGTCGCTTTGCCGGGAGGTTATCTGTCTGTTGATGAAGATCCAAGTAACAAAAGAAGGAGTGGGAGAGGCGAGATGTTTCTGGCAACTGCTAATGAAGAGAAGAGAGAGGTTGGTAGGACATCCAGGAATAGCAAGTTTAGTTATGGAAGGAAGAGTCGAGGATAAGAACTATAGGGGTAGACCAAGATTATAATACTGTAAACAGATTGCTTCGGATGTAGGTTGTGGTAGCTATGAACCAGCAAATTTGTTTGGTTGATTCCTCAGTTATTTATTTAATCGTATGGTGAATTACATAAAAACAAATCACAAATCCAAGTTCAAGTTTTGGAACCATTCCACAGTACATTCTCGAAGATGAAACAGATCACTAGGGCTCCCGGAGTAGGCGTGTAGAGGGCAGCGTTGGATGATATGGTCCATGGTCTGTTCCTCCTCATTTCATTGACACAATGGGGAATCTATCCAACCCCACTTATGGCATAGGTAATTGCAACGGCCGTGCCTGGTTCTCAGTCTATTGAGGCGACACCATAATTTTCTAGGAAGGTCAAATCCTTGTATTTTCACCGTTGGGTTGATCTCCTGGGCACTAGTTCCAGACGTTGAGTTTGACCATTCGTCCTGCCAGCATTGGTTTAGGTTGAATCGATTTGCCAGAAGTTGGTCGGCCAATAAACTGGTTGGTCTCCTCGAATGAAGTCGCTTCGGTGGTGGGTGGCAGAATTCCTGGTGTATTGGTAATGAGGGAGAAGCATAGATCTTCTTTGCTTCTCTGATCAGAGCTTCCTTCCTCCTCAGGTGAGGTGGTGGAATGTGGCTGAGTACTGGTAGCCAGTGGCGAGGGGTTGATTTTATGGTGCCGGTTATGCAACGCATAGTGTCATTCAGCTTGGTATCCACTTTATGCACATGTGCAGTTTCCAACCATACTGGAGCACAGTATTCCGCTGCAGAATAGACTAGACTGATACCCGTTAATCTTAAGCAGTCCGCCGTGGCTCCCCATGAACTACCGCAAAGCTTGTGCAGGATGTTATTTCTGGTGGAAATTTTGCGAGAGAGCTTGGTGAGGTGTTCTTTGTAGCTCAGAGTTCGGTCCAGCGTGACACCTAGGTATTTCCTCAGTTTAGGGGCTGCGACAACGCGGTCATGTAGCCCCGTGTACTTTGGGTGTGTTTAGAATGTGATAACCGGTGTTAATTATGATGGCTGTATTAGTGTGTGTTATCTGTTTTCAATTCAAGTAAGGACTACATGCTGCAGACATTGCATATTTTCAAGTAGTTCCTACTTTTGCCGCCCACCGTCAACGACTACTAGTTCAGAATTTGGTTACCAGATGCCACTGCAGTCTGTTCCTGGCGACAAACGTCGGAACCTAGGAGCGTTTGTCAAATGTGTAACCTATAATTTAGCTTCACACTAGTGTAATTAGTGGAAGTTTCTTTAGCAAGCCATAAATCTATGACATGGGACCACCTGTTTTACTTCTCCCCCGAAGGAAGTAGGGATTTTTAACGCTCTTAAAAATCTGACAACTCGGCCGGGTTTGAACCCGCGATCTTGGGCATAGGAGCTCAGCATGCTACCAACTACGCCACTAAAGCCGCTCCCATCAAATACATCCTCGAGGGTAAACACTCTGGTCCCCCTTCCTTGTCGACCTCGGTCAACTCTTGCTCATTTTCGACCCCTACGGTATTAGGGTAAGGTCATCTGCCCTAAGGATAACGAACAAACTACGAGAAGAAATTGACAGAAAGAAAACAATAAGGGAAATAATCCTCGTGGAATGAGGATTCAGAAGGAAATAAAGCCATGAAAGGGATGAGAGGAGGGGTCCACCCTACAGACCTAGTTCAAGAATCCCTCGGGATCGCCAACTCCCTAATGCCGTCGTGGTCAGAATAGAATAAGAGATGACCAAGCAATGCTGGGGGTCTCGTGGTCGCCTACTACTTGTGGTCCCCTGGGATTTTGGGATCTAGGGAGTAGCACAAACCTCGCCCTATTTTAAGAGGCCCTAGAGGAGGTGTGTGTAGCCCACCACGTATGGTGCACCCTGCCCGTCAAGGGCTCTACCCCGATGGGTTCCCCTTTTTCCCAATTACTTCGGGTGGACTCTCTCCTCTTTCCCTTTACTGGTTCTACTTCATTACAAGTCTTTCCATCATCTTTTCCGAGGGGTGAGGGCATCTCTTTACCCTGTCACCGTATTCCTTTATTTATTTACACTGTTTACGCCCACATTGGAGCACCAAAAATCAAAACATATATACAAAGTCTTCAAATACTACAGTAAGTTCAGTTCTTAATTCTTGATAATTTTTTCCTTTCCCAATACTTCTTCGTTCTGGAAGATCTTGCAGCCCGTTCTTCGGCAGATATAACATATTGCTTATGCTGTGAAATTTTGAATGTTAGTCGAGTGTATTTGTTATTCATTAGCCGTTTCTCCTCTCTATGTTCAATTTGATGCTTAGTAATTTTCAATTCGTCTAAATCCATTTGTATTTCTTTAAACCATGTGATTTTTGTTTTACTATTCCAAAATAAGTCAAAAAGTTGTTTCAAGAGTCTAGTATTTGGCAAGCGGGACATGTGTCCAAAAAACGCAATCCTTCGTTTTCGCATCGTGTCAATGATAGATTTATTTTCCTTGTAAAGTATTGAATTGGGCAAAAGTCTCCACTGGCCCTCAACCTGGTGTTTTTTATTGAATATTGTCCGAAGAATCCGTCTATCAACCTTCTGTAGTTTGTCAGTTGTTGATCGGGTTGTCCTTTAATAGATTTCTTTATTCGCTCCGCACCAGCACCATCTTTAAGTGTGCTACGCCACTGTTGTGTTAACCAGGTCACATGGCCCCAAGAAATAGGCCGACCTCAACATTGATATTCCGGACGAGCGAGCGACTTGATACGGGTAACATGCAATTGGAAACAGCTGCGTTTGTTGCTTCGTTTTCTTACGAGAAAGGTGCGTATTTCAACCATTTACGAATAATAAAAATAACAGTGAGAAGAGGAGGATGTGACAGACCAGATTGTTCGCTACCATTTCTCCTCAAAACTCCCACTTCTTGAGCTAACACATTGTTGAACGAATGCTTGGAAATGTCACAGCCCCTGTGAACTGGATATTCGAGCGCACTAGATAATGGTTGGTTGGTTGGTTCCTCTTAGGGGCTGCGACAACGCAACTTTGGGTGTGTGTAGAATCTGTCTGATGACCGGTGTTAATATTGTGATGGTTGTATAAGCGTGTGTGATCTGTTTTTAATTCAAGTAAGGACTGCAGACATTAAATTTTCAAGTAGTTCCAACTTCTGCTACCAAACGCCACCGTCAACGACCAACTAGTTCTGAACTTGGTTACCAGATGCCACCGCAGTCTGATCCGGGTGACGAACGTTGTAACCTAAGAGCGTCAGTCAATTCTAACCTGTAATTTAGCTTCACACAAGTGTAATTAGTGGAAGGTTCTTTATCATGCCATAAATCTATGACATGGGACCGCCGACTTTACTTCCCCTCCAAAGGTAGGCATATTGAGGGATTTTTAACAGTCTTAAAAAATCCGATGACTTCGGCCGGGTTTGAACCCGCGATCTTGGGCATAGAAGCTCAGTATATTACCAACTACGCCACCGAACTACCGCATTAGATTATAAAATCGTACATATTCGTTGAAATAACCCAGATATTATCTTTGAAGTTGGTAAACCTATTGACACAATGTCCATTGCGGCTTATAGAGCAGATGCAGTATATTTGAGGTTAGATTGGTCAACAAGCAAAGTGTAACTTACCTAGATTGTATTACGGCACCTCAATATCACTTTCGCATTCAGTTTCCACTAATTCACTGTAACATGGTCCATTTGAACGATAATTCTAAAATCTCATCATCTTATTATGTAAGCTTTATATACATGAGTGACGCATCTAATTAACTTACATGATCGACTCAGCCAGCAGAAAGAAACTGGATGTTTTGAAACCAAATCAAAGAAGGCAGTGAATTAACGAAAAGTTGTGCTAGTCCAGTCAAAAATAGTTCAATACAGGGTCAAGAGATGGCGCATAATTAGTGTTAAGACCTGTTAAGACAGAACGGATGTGAATATCAGAATGGTGGCTATTACGAATGATGGTTGGTTCCTCAGTTTAGGGGCTGCGACAATGCGGTCATGTAGCCCCGTGTAGTTTGGATGTGTGTAGAATCTGTCTGATAACCGGTGTTAATTGGGATGGCTCTGTGTTAGTGTGCGTTATCTGTAATTCAGGTTAGGACTGCAGACGATCAATTTCAAGTAACTTTTGCAGCCAAATGCTACAGTCAACGACACCTAGCTGTGAGCTCGGCTACTAGATGCCACTGCAACTGGCACATTGCAGCAAACGTTGGAACTTAATATAGGCCTAGCGTTCGTCAAATCTAAACTACAAATTTTAGCTTCACACAATTGTAGTTAGTGGAAGGTTCTTTTACATGCCACAAATCTATGACATGGGCCCGCCGGTTTTACTTCCCCTCCGAAGGAAGGCATACTGAGGGGATTTTTAACAGTCTTAAAAAATCCGCCGACTTCGGCCGGGTTTGAACCCGTGATCTTGGGTATAGATGCTACCGAAGCCGCCTATTACGAATGAGCAACAGCCTGAGTTTCGACGTCAAGGTCATCAGCGCGGTTTGTCCCGCCGCACCGCGTCGTCATCCAGTCGAACGTGAGCGGAGTATCAATTACACGCTGGCACTCGGCTCGAATTTCCAGGTTATGAAAGTAGCACAGCTGCTGAGTCTCTTTAACATGAGCCTTGCCTGTGATCATCATGATTATTATCTTCAATGGTACAACTCAATCTACAAGATACAGATGCCACAATCAAGTATCATGACAACTTCACTCTGATAAAAAAAATAGTTTATATATACGAGGCACGTCCAGAAAGTAAGTTCCGTTTGGTAATAAAATTAAATTGTGTACAGATACAGAAAATTATTTATTGCACAACATTCTACACCTCTTAAACTACTTTTCCACATAACTGCCGAACTTTTGCAGGCATTTGTCATAGCGTGGCACAAGTTTTTGGATACCTTCTTCATAGAAGTTTGCCGCCTGTGTCTTCAACCAGTTGGAAACATCTTCTTTCAGCTCGTCGTCATTGTTGAGGTGTTGACCGCCAAGGAAAGACTTCGAGATGTGTGAACAGATGGTACCCAACGTCGGTAAAGTTTACGAAAGTTCAGTTTTTCGGTAACAATTTCATGAATTAGTGATCGTGAGATTTGGGGAAATTCCATAGCGAGAGCACTAATTGTAAACCTGCGGTTTTCCCGGATCTTGTCATCAATCGCGTGAACCAGTTCTTCTGTAACCAAAGATGGACGCCCACTTCGTTCTTCATCGTGCACTTCACTACGTCCTTCATTGAACTGTCGGACCCATCTTCTCACCATTGAATCACTCATCGCATTTTGTCCATACACTTCGCAAATTTGCCGATAAATTTCAATTGGTTTCACTTTCCTAGCATTCAGAAAACGAATTACAGATATGATTTCACAAGCGGCGGGATTTTCAATCAACACCGACATTGTACGAGTAAACTTGCACAACAACGCGTACGTGGCTGACAGCGCTCTCCAAATGGCGCAAGTTTCTTCTCGTTGATACAGAGCGTCTACCGCGCATATGCGGAACTGCGCTGCAGCGGAACGTAAAACTAGTTGAAGACACAGGCGGTACACTTCTATGAAGAAGGTATACAAAAACTCGTGCCAAGCTACGACAAATGCCTGCAACATTTCGGCAGTTATGTGGAAAAGTAGTTTAAGGGTTGTAGAATTTTGTGCAATAAATAATCTTTCTGTATCTGTACACAATTTAATGTTATTACCAAACGAAACTTACTTTCTGGACGTACTTCGTATTAAATAACAATGTGACAAGTAACACCGCCTTGTGTATTCAACAGTTTCACTTGCCGTTTCTCCAGAGCCATTATGGAACAACTCCCGTGGAAGAGAATTGGATTTACAATAAAACAAGTGCATGTAACTGGGATGAAAATGAAAACAAAGACAGCCTCACGTTACCGTCGTGAAATATGACTTTTTTATTTTTTATTTTTAGCGTATGGCTTTTAGTGCCGGGAGTGTCCGAGGACATGTTCGGCTCGCCAGTTTTGTAGCTGCTTCGAGACGGACACCCAGTGGGTGAGCTACAAGTACCGTTGGGGAGGAAAGTTGGAATGGAAGGTCGAGGAGTTGGAAGGTAGCGGCATTTGCCTGGAAGGAAGATGGGAAACCACAGAAGACCATCTTCAAGGTTGCCGGCGGGGGGATTCGAACCTCCTCGCCTCCCGGATGTGAGCGACTGACAGCAGTCATGCCGTAACGACCACGGTTAACTCACCCGGTATGAAAGATGACTGAACCTGCGCAAGAAGTTGAAAGGAAGCATCCGTGGTGGCACTGTCCATTTGCCTGAAATTGAAAATGAAAAGCTGACGGTGCAGTGGGGTCCGGAGTTCGGAGCAGCGTAGGAGCCAATGCTAGCTTAGGGCCGGGCAAGTTAGTTGTGGTGTTCGCCAAACACAGGTTCGTAACAACAATTTGAGCAGAATAGTGGATTCCAGCGATATGGAAATACAAAGTTAATTGGCAATGACTCACAGATTTGCATGAAGATGGCCTGAGTTTGATTCCCACCTCAACCATCGTGGAAGTGGTTTTCTTTGGTTTCCCAACCACTACTCCAGGCAAACGCTGGGATGGATCCTAACTCCTCCGGCTTCTTCCCAATCCTCCCATGAATTACAAATACACATACACTAGTAAAACTATCACAATAACACAGGTTGAAATTTAATGGTATATCGGCTTTAACGGTCAGTGAATTAAATCTCAGCAATTTTTGTAGGTTTGTGCCGTGTCTTGTGTTGGGTTGGGTTTCGCCTAGGTCACCAAGAGCCCGCTAATGAGCCACCTAGAAAAATTGGTGAGTTTTGAAATTTTATGTTTTATCATTTTAAATGATCTTGTCGACTTCGTCGTTACGCTGGGGTCTGGCGTTACGTTACGGTGACGGGACGAAATGTACCGAGAATGCACTGAGGTGTGTGATGTCATAGTACTGCTTGAGCTTCCTCCTTTCCCCGCGCGCTCTGGTGAGCGTGACGTCATCCAGCCAGCTACCTCCTTTGACCTTGGTTTGCACTTGCTAACGGACTTTGAGTTCACGCAGCATTTGTAGCATTTAAAATGATATAAAGTCTAGTCTTTCAGACTGACTATCAGTCTTTTTCAGTTCAACACGATTCTATCCAATTCTAATGCGTGTTTCACTAATCCTGAAAAAAAAAGTTAATTAATTACATATCTTAACTACAGTAGTTGCGCTAATTTAACAACTAAAGGAAATAGATACTTCTAGAGGATCTGATGATGATCGCGTGACGATCGAAACTGGTCATCCAAGAGTATTTATTAATCTCACGTAGGCCTAAATAGGACACAATCGTGTTGACCGACTGAAAAACATTATTTATTTATTTATTTATTTATTTATCGTATGGCTTTTAGTGCCGGGAGTGTCCGAGGACATGTTCGGCTCGCCTGAGTTTGTAGCTGCTTCCAGCGGATACCCATGGGGTGAGCAACAAGTTCCGTTCAATTTCAAGTAGTTCCAACTTTCGCCACCAGATATCAATGATACCTAGTGGTGAACGTTGAAACTTTGATAGAGCGTTCTGACGAAATCTAACCTAACAATTTTTGCTTTACACAAGTTTAGTCTGTGAAAGGATCTTTTACATGCCATAAATCGATGACATGGGACCGCCGGCTTTACTTCCCCTCCGAAGGAAGGCATGCTGAAGGATTTTTAACGCTCTTAAAAAAATCCGACAACTTCGGCCGGGTTTGAACCTGTTATCTTGGGCAGAGCAGTTCAGCATGCTACCGACTACGCCACCGAAGCCACATTAAATTTCGATTACTAAGGCAACACTGGAAAACGACTTCCAACACAGGTTATCACACAAATTGCGCTTGCCATGGTGGGTGAATGGTCCGACTACCAACCCCAAGCTTGCAGGTTCGCTCCTCGCCGTGGTAAGTGATTTTTAAGGCGACAAAAATCACGTCATGCATGTATTACGTGGTTGGCATGTTAAAGAACCCATTTCAATAATGGCAAAATATTAATCTCGGGATTTTCCGCCAACACAAAGTTCCTCCATTCTCTACTAGAATGCGCTATAGTGTCAACGAGCTTAGATATCTAACCTCCTTGACTTTCATAGCGTTCCAAGGAACGACGAAATTCGACATGCAAGCTGCCCTCTGGGTGTCAAATAAAGCTTTCACCCGGCATCCGAGGCCATACGATATTATTATTACACAAATTGCACACACACAAAATTCAGGGGTTTATATGACTGTGATATCGCAGCCCCTAAAACAAGAAGCAACAACTAAAACAACTCTCGACCATCGTAAGAGTGGATTCCCGAGGTAATTTCAGATCACGGCCCCCTCTTTCTCAATATTAACACCCACTAGTATGGTCTCCACAATAACGCAGGTTATCAGATATATACCATATACATTCAACTGCCCGGGATGATGACCAGGAAATCCCAAGCCGTATATTTAACAACAATACGTCGCTCGTGCCCGCTTTGTTTAAAGGTTGGTTGCAGGTTCGTATCCTGGCGCAGTCAGCTGGCATTTGAGGGTGCGCAAATGCGAGGGAGCCGTGTCAGTACATTTACTGGCACGTTAAATATCCTCTTCGGGGCAAAATTCCGGCACCCCGGCGTCTCTAAAAGCCAGAGTAGTTAAAAGGGACGTAAAACCAATAACATCATTATTATGTTTAAAGGTTATTTACCACTGTTCACTCTCTAGGATAACCCACAAACTTTGAAGAGTCTAGAGGACGTCCGTTACATAGTTACGAAACGGAACTACTCTCAAACTCTGTTTTTCTGAAATCATCAATGTAAATAAAAGGAATGTTGAGTGAAATAAATTTAAATTTGCTTCTTTCTAGTAAATCGCGCCTTAGCAAGCGTAGCTACCGCGGTCGGTGTAAGGAAGTTTCACGTGACCATTAATCTCGCGATCATTTGGTCAGTAATAATAATAATAATAATATCGTTTGACCTTGGATGCCGGGTGCAAGCTTTGTTATTTGACACCCTGAGGGTAGCTTCCATGTCTAATATTATTGTTCCTTGAAGCACTATGAAAGTCAAGGTGGTTAGATATCTAAGCTCCTTGACACTATAGCGCTTTCTAGTAGAGAAATGTGGAAGTGTGTTAGCGGAAAATCCCGAGATTAATTTTGCCATTATGAACACGGCCTACTGAATTCAAAGGGGTTCTTTAACATGCCAACATCGTACGACATGCATGACGTGATTTTTGCGGCCTTTCACAAATCACTTACCACGGCCAGGAGCGAACCTGCAAGCTTGGGGGTTAGTAATCCGACACGATAACCAATCACCGACTGTGGCAAGCTATTTGCTCAGTGATTCATGTGGTAATAAAACCCGGCCCAGGTTGGCAGCCCTGAAGTGGTTAGCAAGCGTAGCTACCGCGGTCGGTGGAAGGAAGTTTCACGTGACCATTAATCTTACGACTATGGACGCGGGTTTTGCCAGCGATTCATGTGGTAATAAAACCCAGCCCAGGTTGGCAGCCCTGTAGCGGATTAGTATACGACGTAAACAAGTTGTGTCACAACACAAGGTCAGGTGGCATGCAGGCAAGTTCTCGAGTTGACAGCGGCCACCCTGAATCTCTTTAACTACACACTCGTCACTCTCCTATTCCAAATCCCTACCCCAACACGCACACTACATACTACAGTGTCCACAGAAGCACAGGTTGTCAAACAAGTCCAAGTAGACGGGTACAGGTCCGTAGAGAGCGATCACGGGCCCTATGACTAGATCTTTCGGACCCCTCCATTAATATTCAACCTGGGACATAATTTTGGAATTACGGACCGTATGTGTCCCACTAACCTATCGCTTCTCTTCATTAGCAGTCGCCAGAAACATTTCTCCTCACCCACTCGTCTTAATACCTCTTAATACCTTATCTACCCATCTGATCATCATTCTCCTGTAACACCACGTTTCAAATACTTCTCTTCTCCTTTCTGCTGCTCCAACAGTCCACATTTCACTTCCATAGAGCGCGACACTCCAGACAAAAGCTTTCATAAATGACTTTCCAATACCTAAATCTATATTTGATATCTGTAGAAGTGCTTTCCTTGCCTGAGCCAACCTACTTTTTATATTATCTTTGCTTCGTCTACCACCGGTTATTTTGCTTCCTAAGTAAAAGTCTCTACTTCCTTTAGCCTATCACCTGTCAATTTGACGTCCATAGGGGTTTCTCGTTTACTTCGGCTGCATTTCATTCTTAATGTTGATTTGGCTCGATAAGCTGTGTTGTATTAAAAGCCACTTCAAATAGAAATATAAGAGCACCTATCCGACACCAATATCACACAGTAACAAGACGCTGAAACACGATGAACTTGAATACATGTGTCGAATGGTGCGAGTTGTATCAAACGAGGAACATCTTGGGAATTTCGAATTTTCATGTAGTAACTTAATTGTTACTCAAACAATCTTAAACTTCGATAACTTCTTCCACAGACTTAATAATTGATTTGACTGACAATAAAACGACCTAAAAGTAGACTACTAGTTGGCACTACAAGAAAATTAATTAAATAATACAAAATTATAGTGCAGTATCTGTAAGTTACTTAGTATAAAACAAAGTCCCCGATTCTTGGATGTCACGGGTAATCTCGAGAACTACTGGATGTATTTTGACGCGGTTTTCACCATTCTGTAAAGGATATCTCGAGAAAGGTTTCTGTAGAAAATAATTTATTTATGATCAAAGGAAGCCATGCAGTAACTATTTCAGTGAAACGTCGAACAAAAACTGGCGTCCGTGTGTTTTTTAAGCTTAGGCTGGGCAAACCGTTAAAAATATCTATATAATGACTAAGAATTGTTCAGCATGAAAAGTTCTAAAAAAAAGTCAGCGAGAGCATATTTTTACGTTTTTATTTCTTCCAACAATCTCCATTCAATTACAGAGGCGACACACAGTGGTCCGGATTTGAAAAAAAGCGGACAAAAATATTTTCCGCTAAATAAAATGAAATACTTTTGTATAAAACTTTAAATTAGATGTTACTATTAGGTAAATTTGTCGTAGAGCATAAAATTACTTACTTATTCATCCTCTGATCTGGATGAGTCGAATTCTTCTTCTTCCCCTTCCTGCTCCGTCTCGTCCTCGGGTATTGACAATAAACTACACACCTCCTGAGGCAACTGGCTACATTTCTTCTTCGGTAGACTTCCCGTTATTGAAATTACTGGATCAGAGCTTAGCAATAGTCTATGGAGCAAGTCAAAATTTTTGGAAATTCTTGAGGATTTTCTGGTATGGTCTTCCCTTTTTTTTCTTACGTCTTGGTTTCTAGACTCTAAGACCTCTTCTGAAAGTTCTCCAATCGGCAAAATAGAGTCTTCTATAATGAAAGATCCAAGGATAAGTATTTTATGGAGTGTTAGAGGCATGAAATACCACGGATATAACCGCACATATAAGCTTGCTGTTTCGCTGCAGTAGGAATTGAACGCTGAACTATTAATTTCATGACCAGAGGAAATTGCTTTTAAAATTATTCCAAAACGAGTTATTAACTCACAGTCTACCCCTGTTATTTCGGATGCTACTTGAGGTTGATCAAAAAACCTTCGGGCAGTGTTGCCATCATTGGTTGTTCCATATCCAGGCTTCGGAATATCAACTAGAAGACCTAATCATGTTCTGAATCAGTCTTGCACAATTTTTTCTTTCTTTCTAATAAGTCTCGATTAGGCTACCATCTTTCACGCTCACTTTCCACTTTTTAAAACCCAGGCGGTACGAAATATGCAGGAGACTTTCAAAAAATTGAAAGTGGGCGTGCGGAACTGAAATTCCAAACTCAAGTTGTAAATTGTCGACGAGCTTTTGTGCCACTTATGTAGATTTTTCATTTCTGAAAATTTCGCACCATTCGTTTGCCCCTTGTTGGTGTAGTCGTGGTAGCTTCTTTTTAGCTTGGCTGATGAATCGTCTCCCTCGGCCCTTAAATTCATAACGGTCGCATAGGCAAGCTCTGATGAAGTGGCACTCTCCCTTAGGTCTTTAATTTTCCTTATTTTGCTTCTCTCCGTTAGCTCTTGAAATTCTTTTGGAGGACGACCTCGATCTACTGATTTTGCGGAGCCAGGAATACTCTGAATTGATATCACAATTTCTGTTTTCAACCAGTCTGAATATTTCTTCAAAAAAGCATGTTCTAAGAAGTTACACTTTCTCCATCGGTCAACATACGGCAAAAAGAAAAGGTTCTTATATTATTATACACTGTTTTCTCTACACTGTCGTCAACATTTAATTGGAATTTGTTAAGGAGATATGTTACCACAAAATTTCCTTGACGCGTGCGAGACTGATTTTTGTTCTCTCGAATCTTGTTAATAAGATCACTTCGACTAAGAACGAAAATTCATTTTTCACTCTTCACAACACACACAACTACTACTAATCAACTACTTCTCGCGATTGAAGATTATTTTGGTTTCATGGCCTCGAGATATCCCTTGCGTAGCATAAACAAATGTCTCAACAGGCCCTTATCTCGCGCGAGTGTTTATCCTCAGAGCGCGCAGTGATGTTCTCTCCCTTCTCAATCACGCATCTGGCGATGAAACCTTTAAGGTTATATTCTCCAGTCTTCATTTTAAAACTTGCATAAGTTTCATGGTATACATATGTATACATTTTTTTGTAGGTCAAGCAAAATGTATTTTTCCTGAAGAAAATAATGCACTATAAAAATAAGTATAACAGTCCTTATAAGTGATCTGAAATCGGTAATCATGCTATAGACAAATATATCAGATCACAAACTACATACAGATACAGTATTATAGATCCCTAGTTTCGTTTTGAAGTTAGAATGATATTTCAAAGTTTACTTAACGGAGTGAGGAATTCAGAAACGAAGAGTTGTATCACCTTTGTAGTATTATATCTGAGAAACACAGAAGCAATTTCCAAAGAAAAAGTGAAATTAATGTACACTGATTAACATACTTCACTTGGGAGGTGGATTGGCCTTTCTAATGTAAAGTTGAAAAATCTATTTTTGTCCGCTTTTTTACGGATCCGGACCACTGTGCGACAGTTATGAGCTAACTGTGGGCGAGCCTATGACCCCAGTTACAGCCAGCAGCAAACTGTCTAGTCGTTTTGAGTTAAGACTTCAGAGAAGAGTGGTTGTGTTTCCCTGGAAGTGCACCTTGGCTTTTCTTCACTTCGCCTGTGAACCTATCGTTCCGAAAAATACACAGTCAAGTTAAAGATTGGACGGAAGTGGGATTTGTGTTTCATGCACCTCGCCATTCTTAAATTACGTCTGACAAGAATTCGTTGCAGATGCATCTCCATGATAATATAATTAATAGTCCAGTCAGTGATTTTAACCCATCGTGCCGAGACTTATAACGGATATAGGTCGTTGTTCATTGACATCGGAAAAAAAAAGCGCTTATCACTTAATGCATTCATCACTGTTCCTGGGTTGCTATTAATAGTAATTGATAACATGTTCTTATTATCGCCTTTATACGAGCTCAAATATATTAATTCAATTTATTGGCTAAGGATATATTGATCATCAGCCCGGAGTACTTGTGTGTACGATCCCTGGAGACCGAGGGGGTTGAGAAGTCAGAGGTACTGGCATTTGACAGCCCATTCACTTGCTCCATGTCGCTTGCTCGTATCAGCTAACGGCGAACCGTTAGAGCAGACAAACCTGTTTGTTACCTGTCCTGCCACATCTGAGATTGATGCAACGCATCCTATTTTACAATCTACCAACAATATGTATTCGAGAAATAAGTTCTAGTTTGCATGATTTCCGCGGAATAGTGGATTGCAGTAATACGGGAATGGCTAACAGATTTCCACAATTCCCGCCCCCTGTCCTAGGACATAATAACAATGTTATTTGTTTCACGTCCCTTTTAACTACTCTGGCTTTCAGGGTGTCCTAGGACAGCCTCTAGAGGACAGTTGAGTGGTGGGATTGGTGTCCTGCTCTCAGTCCTTGTAAAAGTTGTTTACTAAAGTAAATCAGATCGTGTCTGCCTCCCTGACAATCCAAGCAGACGCACTAGTAGTCACGTCAATAACAAATTCAAGTACCCGAGCTGATGACCGTGAAATCGCAAACCCTCTCCACATCCAGGATACAATCTACATTTTCCAGTGAACATTTACTCAACGACTTGTTCATTTTTGAATGATGATTTTGTTGTTGTTGTAATTTTTGATTATTTGTATAGCCTAATCAGTTTTATTTGATTCTTTGTTTTTATTAATTTTCGGTCTTTTCAAATTTAGGTATCCACCTCTAAATTTTAAATTCTATTCCAAATTTGTAGTCTATAATTTAATCAGTGTTAAGAGGGGCAGATGACTTCGTAGTTCCGCCCCTTAAAACAACAATAACTAACATCCACGATGTTCCGCAAATTCCTCCAACAAGTCTGATGGTGATGCACTGTTCGCTAAATACTGCTTATCTCAGACCACCCTGTGGATTTTCTGCACCCTCGCTACTGGTTAGGAGGGCCATCCGGCCGTAAAAATACACACGAAACGCCTGGTATAGATGGAAATACCCCTGACATCGACAGTACCGTTTATCATTGCATAATTCACCATCATTCACTCTTATCCTTTCAAGACTACTTTATTCTCGTTTCCTTTCCCCTCGTGGTGTAGCGGCTAAAATTATTGACTGACAGGGTTTGATTCCCACCTCAGTCATCCAGAAAGTGATTTTCCGTGGTTTTTTCCCCACTTCTACTCCTAACTTAAGGCCTCCCCAATCCTATCCCCAATTTACAAATACACACAATAGTACAGCCGTCACAATAACACAGGTCATCACACACATTCCATACAATAATTATGTTATTTTTACGTTACTTTTTAACTACTGTGGCTTTTAGAGACGATGGGGTGCCGGAATTTCGCCCCTAAGGGGATCTTGAACGTGCCAGTAAATCTACTGACACAGCTCCCTCGCATTTGCGCACCCTCTGACTGCGCCTGGGTTCCATCCTGCAGCATTGGGCACAGCAGGCGAGAACGTTACCACTGAGCCACGCAGCCAGCCAAATTCCACACACATCCAAATACTCGGGGCTACATGACCACGATGTCGTAACCCCTAAAATAAGCAATAACAACTTTGATTTTTTAAATTCTTCTAATCTCTGGGATGGTCAAGGTATTTAACGATTATCGCTTCCCTTGGGGTCACTATCCCCGTGTACTTGGGTGTGTGTTCAACTTGCCTGATAACCTGTGAAGCACACAGTTCTGCCGCGGGCTATTTATAAATTCGTAGTACACTCGTATTGTGAGTAAGATGTCCATGCTGGGTCAGTGCGAACACCTTCCTAATGAATGGCTATATCTGAGTTTACATCACACTACCATTTCAAGGACAGCCGATAGTGGGGTGAGAGGTCGGATAACAGTAACAATCTCCTTTAACAAACACTAGATTATCATCCCAAACAAACTGACCAACTTCCTCGTGATGCCTCTTGCTTTATAACTTGGTAGGGCAGAAGGTAGTGTTACCAAAACGGTTATTCTAAAATCACCAACAGGTAGTCTTTATAGAAAATACATATTTTTGCCACTAACTGGAGTTAAATGGTCCCAAAACCCTTCACTGAAACTACAGTATTTAGAAGACAAACGAGAATGCCGTTCTTTTAAAGAATACTAATCAGCAGAGTTAGACTCACCAGTTGCACGAGTTTGATAATCCCGGGGATGGTTTTGAAGTAGGAGACGTTGATCTTGAGCCATGCCAAGCTCCCTTGACCCTGGTAGCCAGGGTCTGATTTCACTGTGGGTTGCGAGGGAGGAGACGCCTCGGAACTATTCACTGTCACCGTAGTTTCCGTCATCATAGTCCGTCACAGACACACAAACACTCAACACCGCACTCCTTCGTGCACTGAACAGAGCGCACGGCGAGGCGTGTTGCCCACCTTCCCCCTCCACTGGTCCTTGCGGCCTGTCGTCATTGGACACCAGCTAGCGCCATCCCTCCACCTAGTGGCCTGTCGTCCTTGGACACCTGCTAGCTTCATCCCTCCACCCAGCAGCATGTCGTCATTGGACACCTGCTAGCGTCAACCCTCCACCTAGTGACCTGCCGTCCTTGGACACCTGTTAGCTTCACCCCTCCACCTAGCAGCATGTCGTCATTGGACACCTGCTGACGTCATCCCTCCACCTAGTGACCTGTCGTCCTTGGACACCTGCTGACGTCATCCCTCCACCTAGTGACCTGCCGTCCTTGGACTCCTGCTAGCTTCATCCCTCCACCTAGCAGCATGTCGTCATTGGACACCTGCTGACGTCATCCCTCCACCTAGTGACCTGTCGTCCTTGGACACCTGCTAGCTTCATCCCTCCACCTAGCAGCCTGTCGTCATTGGACACCTGCTAGCTTCATCCCTCCACCTAGCAGCCTGTCGTCATTGGAAACCTGCTAGCGTCATCCCTCCACCTTCCGTCCTTGGACACCTTCTGACGTCATCTTACCACTGATCCAAGCGGCCAGTCGTCATTGGACACCTGCTAGCGTCATCCATCCACCTAGTGACCTGACGTCCTTGGACACCTGCTAGCTTCATCCCTCCACCTAGCAGCCTGTCGTCGTTGCACACCTGCAAGCATAATCCCTCCACCTAGTGACCTGCCGTCCTTGGACACCTGCTAGCTTCATCCCTCCACCTAGCAGCCTGTAGTCATTGGACACCTGCTGACGTTATCCCTCCACCTAGTAACCTGCCGTCCTTGGACACCTGCTAGCTTCATCCCTCCACCTAGCAGCCTGTCGTCGTTGGACACCTGCAAGCATAATCCCTCCACCTAGTAACCTGCCGTCCTTGGTCACCTGCTAGCTTCATTCCTCCACCTAGCAGCATGTCGTCATTGGACACCTGCTGACGTCATCCCTCCACCTAGTGACCTGCCGTCCTTGGACACCTGCTAGCGTCATCCCTTCACCTAGTGACCTGCCGTCCTTGGGCACCTGCTAGCGTCATCCCTTCACCTAGTGACCTGCCGTCCTTGGACGCCTGCTAGCGTCATCCCTTCACCTAGTGACCTGCCGTCCTTGGACACCCGCAGACGTCATCCCCCCACCTAGTGACTGCCGTCCTTGGTCACCTGCTAGCGTCATCCCTTCACCTAGCAGCCTGTCGTCATTGGACACCTGCAAGCATAATCCCTCCACCTAGCAGCATGTCGTCATTGGACACCTGCTAGCCTCATCCCTTCACCTAGCAGCATGTCGTCATTGGACACCTGCTAGCTTCATCCCTCCACCTAGCAGCAGGTCGTCATTGGACACCTGCAAGCATAACCCCTCCACCTAGTGACCTGCCGTCATTACACACCTGTTAGCGTCTTCCCTTCACTGCACTGGTCCTAGTGGCCACTAACTATGCCCACACTTGTGTGAAGCAAAATTTCTAGGTTAGATTTCATTAATGCTCTATTAGTTCCAAAGTTCATCGCCTCGTGCTGACTGCGGTGGCATTTAGTAACCAAGTTCACAGCTAGATGTCGTTGACGGTAGCATTTGGTAGCAAAAGTAGGAACTACTTGAAATTGATCGTCTGCAGTCCTTACCTAAATCACAGATAACACACACTAATACAGCCATCACAATTAACACCGGTTATCAGACAGATTCTACACACACCCAATGTACATGGGGTTTGGCAGCCCCTAACTGAAAAACCAACCAACCAAGATGTAGGGGTGGATAACCAGGTTTGCGGCATCATATAACCTGTGTCACTGTGTATCTGCACTAGGGTGCGTGGGGTGAGGATTTTTGCATGGGTACCATCCTCTGCTTCCGCCTGGGTTTTTTTTTTTTTTTTTTTTTTTTTTTTAGCGTATGGCTTAGTGCCCGGAGTGTCCGAGGACATGTTCGGCTCGCCAGTTTTGTAGCTGCTTCGAGGCGGACACCCAATGGGTATGCTACACGTACCGTCGCGTGTGTAGTGTTGTCTGGGGAGGAAAGTTTGAATTTAAGGACAAGGAGTTGGAAGGTAGCGGCTGTGGCCTATAGTTAGGGACCAACCCCGGCATTTGCCTGGAAGGAAGATGGGAAACCACAGAAGACCATCTTCAAGGTTGCCGGCGGGAGGATTCGAACCTTCTCGCCTCCCGGATGTGAGCGACTGCCAGCAGTCATGCCGCAACGACCACGGCTAACTCACCCGGTCCGGATGAGGTAAAAGTGCCACACAAGTGCTGGGTCCTCCACGGTGACAGCCAATACACTACGAGGTGTATTCCTACCCCCTTAATAATTCTATTTCTACTGGGTGTGAATGGTTTTATGACCGAATGCCCATCTCATGAGAGCTTCAAATGAGAAGACAAACGATCATGGCCTATAATAATAATAATAATAATAATAATAATATTAATAATTCGACATACAGGATTTAAACACGAAATATGGCAAGATCAATAGAGTCGCCCACTTTAAATACCTAGGTGAAGTGCTTGAACCGACGGGAAAAGAGAAAATCGCGCAGAACACTAGGTTAATGAAAATGAAGAGAGCCTTATACAAGACACAGAGTGTCTACAACAAAAAATGTCTGTCCACATTTACTAAACTTCGTCATTACAACACGGTTATTAAACCTGAGGTGCTTTATGCTAG
This sequence comes from Meconema thalassinum, assembly GCA_946902985.2. Taxonomy (NCBI): domain Eukaryota; kingdom Metazoa; phylum Arthropoda; class Insecta; order Orthoptera; family Tettigoniidae; genus Meconema; species Meconema thalassinum. Next base: position 155,290,121 of record OX336397.1, read on the forward strand.
TGAGACGTTGACGTTACACACTAAGGGCGACTTGGAAAAAATCCTCACAGAGGAAAGAAAAATAATAAGGAAAATAATTGGACCAAAGCACACAGATGAAGGATACAGGCTTCACTCCAGAGACACCACAGAGAAATTGTCCAACCTCGCAGCAGACATCAGAAAGAGGCGACTAAAATTTTACGGCCACATCAGCAGACTCCCACAAACCAGACTCACCAACAAAATTCTTAGATACATACAGCGGCTCAAGATTACTACACCCTGGATGATGCAAGTCAAAATTGATCTAGTAAAAGCACAGGTCGATCCAGAAGACGTCATAGACAAAAGCGTATTTAGACACAAAGTATACAAGTGGGAAGTGTTGTCAGAGAGAGCTGCACCTACAGCCCAAAGACCAAAGTGGACCGAAGAAAGGAAGAGGGCCTTTAGTGCACGAATGAAAGAGTACTGGAAAGACAGGAAGAACAAAAAGTCATGATTGCTTCGCGTGGCCTAATAGGCCTGTAACGTGTAAAATAAAATAATAAATAATATTAATAATAATAATAATAATAATAATAATAATATCGCATGAACTCGGCTGCCGGGTGCAAGCTTTGTTATTGGACACCCAGAGGGCAGCTTGCACGTCGAATTTTGTTGTTCCTTGAAGCACTATGAAAGTCAAGGAGGTTAGATGTCTAAGCTCCTTGACACTATAGCACTTTCTAGTTGAGAAAGGAGGAACTTTTTGTGTTGGCAGAAACTCCCGAGATTAATTTTGCCATTATGAACACGTTCTACTGAATTCAAATGGATTCTTTTACATGTCAACATCGTATGACGTGCGTGTCGTAATTTTTACCGCCTTTCAAAAATCATCTACCACGGCCAGGAGTGAACCTGCAAGCTCGGGGTTAGTAATCCGACACGATAACCACTCACAAGGTACCATCCGGGCATTTCCTTGGATATAAAAAAATCATCTCGGCACGCCGGAAGGCGGAAGTAGATTTCACGGGGCAAACTAGGGGATAGGCGAAAATAGGCAAAGTATGGAGGTTTTCGTAGAAGGACCAGAACTCATTTTATACCTCTCATTGTGAGAACGTATTTTACAATTGGAGCTTAATAAACTTTGTTTTTCGTCTTCTTATGCATATTTTTAACATTTTATTGTCTCATGGGGACGGTAACCTTTTCGTCATTTGGGGTCTATTTTTATACGGGTGGTCTAACTGTCCGTATGCAAGGTTTCGTCACTGATGTGTAACTATTTAACGGTCTGTTACTTTTTCACGCAAAATTTTATCTCCCACAGAGATGTTGGTTAGTTCCTCAGTTTAGGGGCTGCGACAACGCGGTCATATATCCCGTGTACTTTGGGTGTGTGTATAATCTGTCTGATAACCAGTGTTAATTGTGATGGCTGTATTAGTCTGTAATTCAGCTAAGGACTGCAGACGGTCAATTTCAAGTAGTAGTTCCGAATTTTGCTACCAAATGCTATCGTCAACGACACCTAGCTGTGAAATTGGCTACTAGATGCCACCGCAACCAGCAACTGACAACGAACGTTGGAACTTAGAGTATTAATCAAACCTAACCTACACATTTTGCTTCACACAGTTGCCGTTAGTGGAAGGTTCTTTTACATTTCATAAATCTATGACATGGGCCCGTCGCTTTACTTCCCCTCCGAAGGAAGGCATACTGAGGGATTTTTAACGCTCTTAAAAAATCCGAAGACTTTGACCGGGTTTGAACTCGCGATCTTGGGCATAGAAGTTCAGCATGCTACCAACTACGCCACCGAAGTCACTTCCCACAGGGACAGATGGGAAACTGAATGTGATCTCGTGCAGTGGCGTTGTCATGGCAACCTCTGATCGCTCTTAACATTTTCTTACAATTCCGAAATCATTTTGCTCATCCCTTGGCGTAACGGTGGGTCATATCAAAAATTCTTTCAGACAAAAGTTTTAGGTAATAATTAGAGGAGTATTGCCCCTTTCAAACGGTTTTGATATTGTGCACGCACCTTATCCACTGAGCTACTACGACACGCCTGTGTATGTGTTGACGCACTAACTCACTATCTCAATAACTGGCTGTCTGGAGAAAATAGTCCTTCCTTCATTTAAGTTGCATATTCGTATACGTTCATACTGTTACTATATTTCATTGTCAGGACTTGGTTAATGCCCGTCTTCAAATACTCGGAAGCCTTATGCATGGGTGCGTAAAGTTATTAAAAAAATCAAATTAGAATGAGTAGTGGCTCGGCCATGCGGCCATGTTTGAATGGCAAGTCACAGATTCGGGAGCGCACATATTTAATTTCAGACGTAGAAGTGGTGATCATGGGAGATATGAATGCACAAGTCAGAAACGAGAGACAAGGAAAGGAAGAAGTCATTGGACCATATGGATATGGAAATATTTAATCTTGAAAAATAAAATATTTCCGTTGACTTTTCAAGAAATGCAAGATTTTTCCTGTACTATTGAGACGATTTGGAAGATTTTGGTAGTTGCCAACAGCGTACGTATTTAAAATGGATTAGAAGTGGTCGCTGAATCTACGATGAACATGTGCACTCTACTTTCTATAAACGGCGTTGCCTAGATCAACCATATTCTGTAAGATGGGCAATGTCCTTTAGCAATTTTTACCGGACTATCATGATGCAGAGTAAGTCGTTGTCGCCTAGCGACAATCTTTAAGACGGTCAATCTGCCCATCAAGTCAGGTTCAGTATTGGTGCGGCTTTGATTATTAGTCGTTGTCGCCTAGCGACAATCTGTCCGCGAAGTCATTAGATTCAACTTTATTTGTTTAAACACACTTTTTAAACTTTTTTTTAAAGAAAAGCAAGATTTTTCCTGTACTATTGAGACCATTTGTAAGATTTTGGTACAAACCACAGCTTCTAACTCCGTGTGGTTTAGGAGCTTGAGTTTTGTGAAACATACACCTTACCAATGCTTCACCCTACAGGTTACAGGAAAACGTTTTCACCTGCATATAAGATCAAAAACAGCTGCTGCAATAAAAGCTATAAATGCTATCGGATATATTACCCTAATATCACTTGAGACAGCAATGGAACTTTTTCGAACAAAGGTACTGCCCGTTTTGACATACGGATTTGAGTTAATATGGGAATTTCTTACCTACGGACAGATGAAATAGAAAAAGTTAAATCTCGATTTCTCAAAAGAGTCCTTGGAGTAGCAAAGACAATCAAGTCTAGACTTGTATACGAGCTTGCTAGAGAAACATTTTTAATAGAAGACCTGCGAATGTCACTACTACTGCCAATTTCAGACAATTACAGAAAACTGCTGCAAGATCTACAGAATAACAAGTAGTTCCGTAAAGAACTATACAGCCTATTTTCATATATCCTACTTATGTTAACTGCCACTATGAACATTCAAAATTTCAGTTTGATTGCTGTAATAGATTCGTAGATATTGAGAACCGACTAAATATTTCGGATGGTCGCAATGTTGGATTTTATATATGTAGGTCCTAGAGTTATGTACTGTTACATGTAGATTATTGTGTACGTGTAGCATTCAAATTTCAATCGCATGATTAGGACACAAGAAATAACAAGGAGATTTTAAAATTTCGCACAGCTGCCATCTTGTGGTTATGGAAACAATTGAAATAAATTAGATGCCAGTGGATTAACATTCGTATAAGGATTTACTGTACCAAGTTTCACTGCACTAGGATGGTTAAATTGCGAGAAACGTCCATGTGAATATTTATACTTCGTGTCGCCGCCATGTTGGATTTGTGATCACCAGGTTATTTAAAGTCCGACAGGTGAACTTATGTTCATAGCCTCTATGAACATAAAGAAATTCAGTTTGGTTGCTATAATAGATTCGTAGATATTCAGAGCCGTCCAAATATTTCGGATGGTCGCCATGTAGGATTGTTAAATGTATAGGCCATAGAGTCATGTACCATTAAAGGAAAATTATTGCGAAGGTTCATTATTCAAACTTTCCCTTCGATCGCATGATTACGACACAAGAAATAAAAACTTCATTTTAAAATTCGCACAGCCGCCATTTTGAGGTTATGTAAACAATTGAACTAAATTGGATACCAGTGCATTACAATGTGTATAAACATTTCCTGTACCAGATTTCATTGCGTTTGGAACATTAAATCGCGAGAAAGGTCTATTAAAATTTTTAATTCGCTTGGCCGCCATGTTCGTTTTGTAGTTAACCGGTTTTTGAAAGTCTTATAGATGACCTTCCAGTAGTGCCCTTTATCTTCGTACAAAATTTCAGGATGATACCGCTAATAGTTTCAGAGATATAGAATGCCGGTGAAATATTTCGCACATCCTCCATCTTGTGGTTATGTAAACAATTGAACGAAGTTTGATGTCAGTGCATTACAATGTGTATAAACATATACTGTACCAAGTTTTATTGCGTTTGGTTGGTTAAATCGCGAGAAACGTCTATTTTAAAGTCGCAAATTCGCGTGGCCGCCATGTTGGTTTTGTAGTTACCAGTTTTTCAATAGTCACATAGGTGAACTTCTAGTAGTTCACTTTATCACCGTACAAAATTGCAGGGTGATATCGGGCATAGTTTCGGAGATATTGAATGCTGGTGAAATATTTCGCACAGCCACCATGTTGGATTGGTGAGACGTCACAAAATTTGAAGGGCACGGTCGGGGTCGCCCGGGGTAGTGCTATGAACTTACCGAGTTTCATTGAAATCTCTCCAGCCGTATAGAAGTTATTAGACACACACACACACACACACACACACACACACACACACACACACACACACACACACACCTCTCTCTCCCTCTCTCTCTCTCTCTCTCTCTCTCACACACACACACACACACGGACAAAAGGTGATCTCATAAGCCTATTTTTTCAAAGTTGAAAATAGGCTAAAAAACAGGACATACCCAGGGAATTCTACACGTCAAATGCGATGTTGGACCGAAGATGGATGCATCCATTCTGTGAAATGCGACATGTTGAGACCAGACTTGCGGTACATGGCTTTCACCACAAGATCTGCTCCAGGAAGGTGTTCCATGATCCAGATGGAAATTGCATTTGTGAACTATGTGGGAATGTATGTGAAATGTACCATATCGTTTCTTGCCCAAAACGAACCATGTCGATAGTGGCATACAGCACAGACAGTAATTGAATTATCACGATAATTAGTAATTAGTGTACGAAATGTATACGTCAGCAATATGGCCACAGGCTGCAATAATAGTACATTATGCAACGAGCCTATAACGGCAATAATTAAGGTTGGTTGGTTCTTAAGTTTAGGGGCTGCGACAACGCGGTCATGTAGCCCCGTGTACTTTGGGTGTGTGTAGAATCTGTCTGATAACCGGTGTTAGTTGTGATGACTGTATTAGTGTGTGTTATCTGTTTTTTAATTTAAGTACTGCAACTTAGAATTTTTCAAATAGTTCCTACTTTTGCCACCAAGCGCCACCGTCAACGACTACTAGGCCAAGTTCAGAACTTAGCTACTAGACGCCACCACAGTCGGCCCTTGGCAACGAACGTAGAAACCTAAGAGCGTTGTTTACATTCTTAACCTATCCAATTTACTGTAGCTTCACACAGGTGCAATTAGTGGAAGGTTCTTTAACATGCCATAAATCTATGACATGGGACCGCCGGCTTTTCTTCCCCTCCGAAGGAAGGCATACTGAGGGATTTAGGCAATAATTAAGACACGAGTATGTTTATAAAACGAGCGTAAGCGAGTTTTATAATTTTCATACGAGTGTCTTAATTACCATTATAGGCGAGTTGCATACGATTGTTTATGTTCGACGATAATTATTATAACTATTTTATGTTCGAACATAAATATTCATAAATACCTGTCGAGATTTCGCCAGTTTTATTTACTGAACAGAGCGCATGAGATGCAGAGAATACCTTGTATTTGACCATGGCCTCCTTGATTACCCTACTATGACACTAGGCCACGCAGTGAAATTTAAATTAGAAGACCGTGGAACTCAGCGCAAGTGCGATGCTATGCTTATCTAATTGGTCAAACAACTGTTTCTTGAGCTCTGATTGGTGGGAGGAACTATTTCATAATGAAAAATAGTGTTATAATGAGCCTCATTATAGTACAGTTTTCTGACATAAAGATTATTATATTGTGCCTATTAAGAGAGATGTGATTTTTTGTTTCTCTTAAAAACCCACTTTTCCCACCCCTTTGGTCAATGGTTGGTGCTATCAAAAAACTTCACAAACATAAATGTTTGGCGCTTGTCCGAAGAATAGTATGAACTTTAAATGGATTCGATATTTCACATATTAAGAGAGTTCTAGCGATATTTCACTTTTTCGAAAAAGGCCCCTCCCCCTCCCTCCATTTTCACCCACTTGGCCCGTTAACGAACTCAACGGAGATTTTAAGGCGATATGTATTATGTAAAAAATTCAAAGTGATTGGGGAAAATTGCGGTAGTTATCGTGTCCACAAGAAAGTGATATAGGCTACATAAGTCAACAAAGTCAACAAAAAAAGTCAACCCCTGGCACTATCCAGCCCATGACGGGCTAAGGCCGACCAAGCGACCGCTGCCCAGCCATTTGGCCTGCAGATATTGGGGTGACGCGTGATCAGCGCATCGGGTCCCCTCGGCCGTTAATCTTGGTATTCGTGATCGGGGCGCTGTCTCACTGTCAGACAGCTACTCAATTGTCCTCACGAGGCTGAGTGCACCCCGTTCCAACCCTCACGTCAGTTTTAAAATCCCTGACGGAGCCGGGGATCGAACCCGGGGCCTCCGGGCGAGAGGCAGGCGCGCTACCCCAACACCACGGGGCCGGCATTATATATATATAGGCTACATAAATTATGTAATATTATTAACTTTTGAACTGACGGTGGTTTTGGGGGTCTGGAGGATGTGAAACGCGAAGATATGTCTTAATTTTCCGGTAGTCGAAACTTGGTTCCCATTGCAATAGGTAGATATTTAGTGAAATCTACCTAAAATGGGGGGCCACCGACAATCATCCCAAATTCAGCCGATTATAGGTTTGGATCCCATTGGCACCATGGCCTTGTGTTCATCGGTGGAAAAGTTTTATCGCTGCAGGCACCTGACACTGAGGCAACCAAAGCTACTTAAGTGCTGAAAAAGATGCCTACCTGTCAGGCGTTGGGTCCATTGCAAACGTATAAATGAAAGATGTTTTGTGATGTTTGCAAGTTCGAACCACACCATCAGCCGTCCTTGAAACGGTAAGAAAATTCCAGTACAGTACTTTCTGATAGGCCATATTCAAGTGTCTTATGAGGTTGGCGTTAGGAAGGACATCCGACTGTAAAATCAACCGACTCTGTTGAAACGGGGCGGACATTCTTGCTATGGTTTGATGTGTGGGCTTAGGGCCACGGAGGGTGAGTGGTTATTCGATGAGTGTACTTGAGATATCTGACAGCCTGTGTTATTGTGCTGTGTGCAGATATAATTGGAAAAGAGGTAATCGTGGCTTAAATTTAGGGTTCTTTCCGACAGTAAAATAGCGAAAGCATGGAAATTCAAGTCTAGGAAATAAGAGACGACCCCCGCTTGGCCCAATGAGATTGAACGTTCTCCGTTCCAGTCATCATAACAGAGTTATATTTCTTGAAAATACACAGCCTGCTTCCAATTGACCGACCGGGTCAGGGAAGGGAATGAATGAATCCCCAATCCAGCGGTGAGGATATGAACTGTGCCGGCTGCCGAAGCCTGTCGCACTCCCCTGCGGCAATGATTAAATGAATGACAGATGAAAGGAAATGATAGTGGAGAGTGTTGCTGGAATGAAATTTGTGACAGGGAAAAGCAGAATACCCGTAGAAAAATGCCTCCGCTTTGTCCAGCCAAAATCTCACATGGGATTTGAACCACGGATCCAGCAGTGAGAGGCCGGCGTGCTGCCGCCTAAGCCACGGAGGCTCTAGTTGTATTTCTTGACAAGGTTATTTATTTGACTTCCTAAAAATACCCTTTTCGATCTTAGATTTGGCACCAAGAGTTGCCACATCTATAAAATTATGCCCTGGCTGCATGAATTATAGAGCAGCTTACGTCACAGAGCAGCAATCACATCGATGATGCTCAATGATTCAACAAGGACAGACAGACAATTTCCGCTCGCTGACATTTAAGAACAGTGGGTCGTCATTCATAATTGGATATGAGGATGGGGGGTTGTTGTTGTTGGAGTATTCATGCCTCCCTGTCCTGAGCTAATCGTTTCATCTCTACATAGCTTCCACACCTTACATCTTTGGTCTAACCCTGCAGTTCTTGTCCACGACCCTTCCTTCCATAACTAAGCAAGCTATTCCTGGGTGTCTTGGTACGTGTACTACCAACCTATCTCTTCTCTTCTTTGGCAGTTGCCAGAAACATCTCTCCTTTCCCACTCATCTTAATACCACTTCTTTTGTTACTCGGATCTTCATCATTCTCCTGTAACACCACATTTCAAATGCTTCTATTCTCCTCTTTTCTGCTGCACCAACAGTCTAAGTTTCACTTCCATAGAATGTCACGCTCCAGACTAAGGCTTTCAAAAATGAATTTCTAATACCTAAACCCATATCCGATAACAAAAGATTCCTTTTCTGTTGAAATGCTTTCCTTGCTTACTTTTTATATCCTCTTTGCTTCGTCCATCACTGGTTATTTTGCTTTCTAAGAACCAGAAGTCTTCTACTTCCTTTAACATTTCATCTACCGATTTTTCGTCAATAGAGGTTTCTGATTTCTTTTGGCTGCATTCCGTTATTGATTTTCATCATGAATTCCTCAAGACGGAAGCCATACAATTTAAAAACTCATTCAAATCCTCTAATTATTTAAGAAAAGCGCACAATATGCATAATGATACATAAATTATTCTTGACATAGTCCTATCATTGAGATTGTCCTGTTTGGGCAGTATTGTGCATTATATCGCTCAGTATTAATCGCACAATTTGCACACGCAGGATTATTCCGGTTGATGAAATCTTAGGTTCCGTCATAGCTTGTGATGAAAGCCGTGCGTTGCAAATATTGTCAGCATGTGTCGAAGTTCATAATTTGGCTGCTTCCATTTCCGATGTTCTAATAGCGTCTGTTGTGTAAAGAAGAGCTTCAAGATGTCCTAAGCAGACTCATCGCATGGGCAGACAGAAATGAACTACAAATCAACCAAAATGAAACCAAACAAATGACCTATAGGAGAGGAGGGAAACATGCTTCAAGAAACACAATAACACTACACAATGAGCCTTTAGGAGTAGTCTCAAAATTTAAATACCTCAGAGTTACTTTACAAACAACATTATCATCCTTCAAATTCCATATTACAGAGAGAGCCACTGCAGCAATAAAAGCCATGTATCATATCCAACAACCACAGCGAATCTCAATAGCCACTGCATTAACACTGTTCAAGACGGCTATAGTACCAATAGCAACCTATGGGATCAACATCATCTGGGACAAACAAACAATCACAAATCTTTCAACACTTGAGAAGGTCAGAGCCCGTTACCTAAAATGGATTCTAGGAGTAGGGAAGTCAGCACCATCGAGGCTAACATATGTGTTAACAAAAGAAACCTTCCTCGTCGAGAACATAAAAGCACAATTCTGGCTACCAAGTACTAAGGATTATGAAAAGACACTACACCTGTTAAAAGAGAAAACTAATGTCATATGGCCCGAATTCAAATCCTCTAATGACACGGCTAAGATGACGATGTCATCATCAAATCTCAGAGTTGAGATTATTTCTCCTTGCATCTTTACTCCTAAGCTTACCTTAAATATTTCTCTGCATCACTGAAAAGTATGGGATGTGTCATAAGACGTAGCCTTGCCTTACACCTTTCTGAATACCAGCTTCTCTCTCATGTACTTTGGCTCGAATAACTGCTGTCTGGTTTTTGTAAAGATTGCATATCACCCTCCTATCCCTGTACTTTATTCCAAACCTTTATAAAATGTCAAACAACTTAGTCCAATCAAAGTTATCGAAAGCCTTTTTTATAAGTCTACGAATGCGATGAACGTTCACTTATTTTCCCTTATTCTACCATCCAAGATCAGCTTAACAGTTAGTACAGTTTCCCTTTTTCCAAAGTTTCTCCTGAAACCCAATTGGTTTTAACCCAACTCGGATTTTGTCTTTCCATCCTCTAGTAAACTATTCTCGTCCTAACTTTCATAAGAACCAATACTCTGGTTGGTTGGTTCTTCAGTTTAGGGGCTGCGACAACGCGGTCATGTAGCCCCGTGTACTTTGGGTGTTTGTAGAATCTGTCTGATAATCGATGTTAATTGTGATAGCTGTATTAGTGTGTGTTATCTGTGTTTAATTCAGGTAAGAATACATAAGATTTTTAAGAAGTTCAAAATTTTGCTATCAAACGCCACCGTCAACGACCAACTAGTTCTGAACTTGGTTACTAGATGCAACCGGAGTCGGCTCCTGGCGACGAACGTTGGAACCTGAGAGCGTTACTCAAATATAACTTATAAATTAGCTTTACGCAAGTGTAATTAGTGGAAGGTTCTTTATCATGCCATAAATCTATGACATGGGACCACCTGCTTTACTTCCCCTCCGAAGGAAGGCATACTGGGGGATTTTTAACACTCTTAAGAAAATCCGAAGACTTCAACCGGGTTTAAACCTGCGATCTTGGGCATAGAAGCTCAGCATGCTTCGGAGGGGAAGTAAAGCCGGCGGGCCCATGCCATACATTTATGGCATGTAAAAGAACCTTGCACTAATTACACTTGTGTGAAGCTGAATTATAGGTTAGATTTGGCTAACGATCTTAGGTTATAACGTTCGTCGCCAGGAGCTGACTGCGGTGGCATCTAGTAACCATGTTCAGAACTAGTTGTTGACGGTGGCGTTTGGTAGTAAGAACTACTTGAAAATTGAATGTCTGCAGTCCTTACTTGAATTAAAAACAGGTAACACACACTAATACAGCGATCACAATTAACACCGGTTATCAGACAGATTCTACACACACCCAAAGTACACGGGGCTACATGACCGCCTTGTCGCAGCCCCTAAACTGAGGAACCAACCAACCAATCTGACGTCCATAATATGGCTCTACAAATTAAATACGTGCTACAAGTTCCCATTCACTTCAATCATCCCCTAACTAAACCTAAGCGGCTTCGGTGGCGTAGTTGGTAGCATGCTGAGCTTCTATGCCCAAGATCGCGGGTTCAAGCCCGGCCGAAGTCGTTGGATTTTTAAGAGCGTTAAAAATCCCTCAGTATGCCTTCCTTCGGAGGGGAAGTAAAGCCGGCGGTCCCATGTCATAGATTTATGGCATGTTAAAGAACCTTCCACTAATTACACCTGTGTGAAGCTAAATTGCATAGGTTATGAATGTAAACAACGCTCTTAGATTCCTACGATCGTTGCCAAGAGCCTACTGCGGTGGCGTCTGGTAGCTAAGTTCTGAACTAGTAGTTGTTGACGGTGGCGGCAAAAGTAGGGACTATTTGAAAAATTGAAAAGTCTGCAGTCCTTACTTGAATTTAAAAAAGTGAGTCAGTCTGAAAGACTAGACTTTGTATCATCTTAAATGCTACAAATGCTGAAATATGCTAGAAAGGCTGGAGGCTTCTCGCTTCGCTCGAAGCCAAAGACTGTTGACATGTTAGAAAATTACCTGCATAGTACTTATCTTGCTTATCTTGTTTCAAATTACTCGCGAACGGCAAGTGTAAACCAAGGGCAAAGCAAGGTCAAGCGCGCGGGATGCCGCACGCTCACCAGAGCGCGCGGGGACGTGCCCCTTCCATCTAGTCTAAAAACACTTATAGTGGGCGAAGTATTGAAGATAGAGATATGCTCTCGCGGACTCTTTTGTAGAACTTTTCATGCTGACCAATTCTTACGCTCATAGTATATTGACATTTTTAACGGTTTGCCCAGCGAAAGCTTAAGAAGCGCACGGACGCCAAGTTTGTTTTCGACTTTTTCACTGAAATCGTTTCTGCTTGGCTTCCTTTGATCATGCATAAATTATTTTCTACAGAATCTTTCCTCGATATATCCTTTACAGAATGGTGAAAATCGCATCAAAATCCATCCAGTGGTTCTCGAGATTACCCGTGACATCCAAGAATCGGGGATTTTTGTCTTATACTAACGAAGTAGAGATTGTCGGGGAACACATGCACCAAGCGTTACTATGACGTCACACACCTCAGTGCATCTGGATACATTTCGTCCCGTCACCGTACGTAACGCCAGACCCCAGCATAACGACGAAGTCGACATGATCATTTAAAATGATAAAAACAGATAACACACTTATACAGTCATCACAATTAACACCGGTTATCAGACAGATTCTACACACACACCCAAAGTACACGGGGCTACATGACCGCGTTGTTGCAGCCCCTAAACTTAAGAACCAACCAACCTAACTAAACCTACTCTAAGCCTAAGTGAGCACCATTTGATGATGTTCGCTTGACGAATGATCCAATTGTGTGAGAAGTGTTTATTTCAGGCACTAGGTGATACTCCCTACCCACATTCGTGTAGACCAACTGAAAAGCTTCTACTAGTAGGTTACGCAACATTGCCTCTAATATTTCAGTATCATGAAGTGCTCCATTTTCTCGTTATTGAACAAGGGAGGTTGTCGTGTACTTAGTCCAGCGTGGGAGGATCTGCGTTTAAAGCTGCGGTGTTCCCATGACGTCACATCTCAAAGGCTTTGATTAACTCGGTTACTTGTAACCGAATACAAAGTCAAGAGCAGAGACGTTTGATGCTAATGGGAGCGGAGTTATGTTACCACATTAAACACAGGCTTCTCTTCAAACTGTGGGAGCAAGGTAAGAAGGGAGATAGGAAGGAAGGGTGTGAGTGAGGGAGGAAGGAAGGAAGGGCCGAAGGAAGATAGGAAGGGCGAAAGGAAGGGTGGAAGGGAGGAAGGAAGGGCGGAAGGAAGAAAAGAAGGGCGAAAGGAAGATAGGAAGGGCGGAAGGAAGGGCGAAAGGAAGGAAGGGCGGAAGGAAGGGTGAAAGGAAGGACGGGCGAAAGGAAGGGTGAAAGGAAGGACGGGCGAAAGGAAGGGTGAAAGGAGGGCGGAATGCAGGATGGGCGAAAGGAAGGACGGGCGGAAGGAAGGACGAAAGGAAGGACGGGCGGGAGGAAGAGTGAAAGGAAGGACGGGCGGGAGAGAGGGCGAAAGGAAGGGCGAAAGGAAGGACGGGCGGGAGAAAGGGCGAAAGGAAGGACGGGCGGAAGGAAGGGTGAAAGGAAGGACGGGCGAAAGGAAGGACGGGCGGGAGGAAGGGCGAAAGGAAGAACGGACGGGATGAAGGGCGAGAGGAAGGACGGGCGGGAGGAAGGGCGAAAGGAAGGACGGGCGGGAGGAAGGGCGAAAGGAAGGACGGGCGGGAGAAAGGGCGAAAGGAAGGACGGGCGGGAGGAAGGAAGGAAGGGCGAAAGGAAGGACGGGCGGGAGGAAGGGTGAAAGGAAGGACGGGCGGGAAAAAGGGCGAAAGGAAGGACGGGCGGGAGGAAGGGCGAAAGGAAGGACGGGCGGGAGAAAGGGCGAAAGGAAGGACGGGCGGGAGAAAGGGCGAACGGAAGGAGGGCGGGAGGAAGGGCGAAAGGAAGTACGGGCGGAAGGAAGGGCGAAAGGAAGGACGGGCGGGAGAAAGGGCGAAAGGAAGGACGGGCGGGAGAAAGGGCGAAAGGAAGGACGGGCGGGAGGAAGGGCCAAAGGAAGGACGGGCGGAAGGAAGGGTGAAAGGAAGGACGGGCGGGAGAAAGGGCGAAAGGATGGACGGGCGGGAGGAAGGAAGGAAGGGCGAAAGGAAGGACGGGCGGGAGGAAGGGCGAAAGGATGGACGGGAGGGAGAAAGGGCGAAAGGAAGGACGGGCGGAAGGAAGGTCGGAAGGAAGGAAGGACGAAGGAAGGATTTTAACATGGATATTGGACATGTGTTTGGGCTGGAGTGTAGCCTATCTGGAATTAGTCTCACCTGGTTACCATGGCAACAAGAGCAAGTGCGCTTAGTTCCCACTCATTGCAGTGGGTGTGTCACTAATAAGATAAGTTACGTACAGATGAATAAAAACTCAGTAACAGGTAAGTTAATTCATTTTAGGGCTCGGGACATTTTGGCAATCAACCCCATGTGCTTGGGTGTGTTATGACAACCTGTGTTCCTGCAGTGACTGCTTTAAGAGTGTCGGGAATGGGGACTAGTCGCTGGGAAGGCCACTGCAAGGATCTTATAAAACATACCAGCAGCATTGCCAAACCGATTGAGTTGACAGGATGGATCCTTAGGGAAACAGTTTATTTCAATCAGCAGATGATTGAGTGACGACCAGAGAGCAGCATCAAACTCTGGTAGTGTCTATCCCTCAATTGGATTAATTGGCAGATGATACTCTTGGAAGGTAGTAAATGGAAGGCTGGCGGTTGCCTGTAGGTCCTGTCAGCCGTCACGCAAGCTTTTTAAAATCCTAGTTTCGCAGGCATACAGCAACGCCATGAGCTTACAGTACAGGGTCATTATCTATGTGCGCCCCGGTAAACACGGCAAGCTAAGCCGGCTGTGACTGGCACAGATCGCGGCTGCAGGTACCCGGTTCAGCCGGTGGTAGGCGCGCACTTTTTTACATAACATGTTCAACAATGTGTACTTACAGTGCTCATAGCCGATGCTGAAAATGTCCTCCCTCTCTTGTAACACACACCTGACATCTTCTGATGAAAGAATGGACAACAATCTCATCTAATTTTTGTTGTCTGTTAACTTTTTTATTATATACGGAGCCAGTTTTGGTGGTCGGTTGGTTCCTCAGTTTAGGGGCTGCGACAACGCGGTCATGTAGCCCCGTGTACTTTGGTTGTATGTAGAATATGTCTGATACCATGTGTTAATTGTGATGACTGTATTAGTGTGTATTATCTGTTTTTTAATTTAAGTATAGACTGCAACTTAGAATTTTTCAAATAGTTCCTACTTTTGCCGCCAAATGCCACCGTCAACGACTAGGCTTAGTTCAGAACTTAGCTACAAGACGCCACCTCAGTCGGCTCTTGGCGACGAACGTTGAAACCTAAGAGCGTTGTTTACATTCCCAACCTATATAATTTCGCTTCACACAGGTGTAATTAGTGGAAGGTTCTTTAACATGCCATAAATCTATGACATGGGACCGCCGGCTTTACTTCCGCTCCGAAGGAAGGCATTCTGAGGGATTTTTAACGCTCTTAAAAAGTCCGACGGCTTCGGCCGGGTTTGAACCCGCTATCTTGGTCCGTTCGATCGAACGGAAGTGTGCTAGCTGGCAGTGGTGGACCGAACGGAAGTGTAAGACGCACTGCCAACTCGATCGATCGATCCAGCTGGCAGTGGTAAGAGAAACAATGAGCGCGCGGTGTCGGAAATTGATACCATGACGTACTCTCGGCCATGTGGAATGTATATGACATACTGAACGGTAAACGCTCCTGCGAACTCTGGTGTCAAGTGATTGAAACAAAGCACATGGTACATGTTCGAAGACTTTGTATCAGTATTTAAATGGTAAAATGCCTTAATATCAAACATTGTAAGTAGTCGGCAATGCCGGAATTATGTTTCTGCACAATGGCTATTCAAATATTAACCCACATAACGGTAATGCAGTCATCAATATAATATAATCGTTGTGGTTATGCGAGAATTGAGCAAGCCTTCATGAACTATTGCTGAATACATTCTCTTTACTCACAAGATGGCCTATTCATAAGGCATTTTAAACTCAATTTCACGCAGGAACATTATCGAAACAAGCAAAATATAAATGAAACTTAATTCCGTAATGCAGTATTATTGGAACGTGGAAACAAGTCACCATCTTGTGCACAATATTTGCGAAGTCGAAATAGCCGTGGGGTTAGCGCCTATGACCTTGAATCTAGAGATCTCTGGTTCGAATCCCGGACGGGGTAGATATTTTTGCTACCAGATTATCATTTTAAACGATATTTATCGTAACAATATGACTCATTTTAACAGAATCCAAATGAAATTACGTGTTGGTCTATGAATCAAGAGGACCTGTTTTTAAGGAATTTAAGGTTATGAGCGGTGTCGTGTCTATTAATCTAGTTGATCCATATCGTATTCTTTATTTAGGCTAGTGCTGGTGGAAGCTACAAATCGTATAATAAAATGAGTTCCTTATTATAAACTACAATATCTGTAAAACACTCCCTTTTACAATAGATTAATATTTGTGCCAATAATAGTATAATAAATTTATTAGAGCACAAAATATGCAATTGAATTAAACATGACTTATCTTTTCCTCGAACATCATCATCTTCATCATTAATTACTTATCACTAGTACAAAACTGTGACAGAGATAACTTCCTCTGATCACACTGCATTACATGATATCTGTCACATGCTTTGCCGCAGAGGGCACACACGCACCAGCAATCCGGCTGATGGTACATTTTGTTTGCACACACCCTGAAGTGGAATCCATGCACCGCGAATCTGGTTATCAAGTGTCTCATCTCATAGAAACCCCTCGTCCAATCCCGCGATGTCATCGCATCCGTGATATAAAATTCCTGCCATATGCTTCCTCTCTTTAACTTCATTTCCTGCATTAGTCTCTCATAACCCGATGTAGATGGCAGGAGCAGCTGTAATCTGAGGTCTTCAACAAAAGGAGGCTCTTTCGCGAGTTCATACACCAATAATGATAGTATAAAATACCGGTGAATCAACAATTTCACGTGAGGTTTCTTCTATGTCAGATGTTACACATCATGTGCGACTACTGTAAGGCTCGTATTTTTTAAATTATTATTTACGAAGCCAGTTTTCTTGAATCGTTTAGCGAGCCTTTTAATTGTACTGGTATTAGGCATGTCTCCCTGGAAACAGGATTCAAAATTTTCGTCTTGTTTCAGACAACTCACTAAACGATATGAGTCAGTGGAGTGGGGTATTGCGATGTCCTCACCTGGCCAGCCAAATGACGCAATAGTTTGCCGCGGTCCACTCAGCCGGCTGGCTCATATCGTTAGTTCACACGTGTTTTGTCATTCATATGGACGTGTATCTGCAAAGCTTAGACGTGTTGCACGTTTAGTGAGTATTGTGATTGTTGGTCATACCTAGACACCAATTCACATTGCGCGAACGTGTGCATATCCATAATTTGAATAATAAAAAAGTTGACAGACAACGTTGTGTTCTTAGAGAACAAAAATTAGATGAGATTGTTGTCCATTCTTTCGTCAGAAGATGTCAGGTGTGTGTTACAAGAGGGTGAGAACATTCTCAGCATCGGCTATGAGCACTGTAAGTACGCATTATTGAAGATGTTTGGTAAAATTGTATAAGTGCGCGCCACCACCGGCTCAACCGTGTACGCGCACCCACGATCTGCGCCAGTCAAAGCCGGCTTAGGTTGCCGTGTTTATCGGGGCGCACAACGACAATGACCCTGTACAAGGTTACAAAACTAGAGGTTGCAGGCATGAGTCAGGAACTTCCATCTAAACAACTTGTACACTATACAACATCTCCATTTGTCATCAAACCCAATTCTTAACATCAAGTGGGTTAGCTATTTGTTAGTTAGTTATTGTTGTTTTAAGGGGCAGAACTACGAGTCATCTGCCCCTCTTAACACAGATTAAAGAATACAAATTTGGAATTGAAATTAAAATTTTGAGCTGGACACCTAATTTAAAGTGACCTAAATTAAAAAAACAAAAACAAAAAATTAAATAAAAATAAAAATTATAAAAATAAACAAAAATTACGGAAAAACTAAAGCATCATCATTCAAAAACGAACAAGTCGTTGAGTCAATGTTCACTGGAGAATTTAGATTACTGGCCCTAACCCACTCTCACTTATAAAGCGGATAACGCGATCAGCAGCCACCGCGTCATCGGCTAATATAAGTTTGAGTGTCATCTGCAAACCAAGGTTTCTTCGTAAGTCAGCAAGATCCACACACTCGGTTAAAATGTGGGCCACGGTGAAAACGGCTCCACAGGTACAAAGTGGGGAGGGGGGGTCTTCCCTTCTCATTAGGTACGAGTGGGTGGATCTTGTATGACCTATCCTTAGCCTACACAAAATGACGGACTCTCTGCGTGACCGGAAAGAGCTCCGCCACACGCGAGTAGTTCCCTTGATCGTTCTCAGTTTACTGGGCAGTGGTTAGCTATTTGGAAGCCATCACATGGAACCACCTGGATTCCTTACAAACTACAATATGTTCACAGGAATCATCCAAGACTGACTCGGAATTCGATATCATCATCTCTACTGATCCTAGACAACCATTATTTGGACATAGAGCCTACATCACCCCACAAGGCTTAGGTCAAAAAGAGCTTCCTAGAGACAAACTGTAGCGATCCCATCATCACCTGGAACTCGCCGATTACAGTTATGGCGAGGTTCACTACCCGAAGCTCATTGGAAGATTGGCCGGATCGCAGTGGGGCAGCCAACCAGCAACCATCAAATCTTCTGCAATGGCATTAGGCTATGTTATTCCACCGCAGAGTACGCATGTCCTGTTTGGTATAACTCAGCTCATTCCAAACAGGTGGATGTGGCTCTCAATGATACGTGCAGAATAATAACTGGGTGTCTCATTCCACTCCAATTGAATGGCCTTACCACCACGCCGGGATAGCACCACCTTCTGTTCGAAGAGAAATATCAGCGAACAAGGAAAGGAAGAAGGAACTCATCCGTTATATGGGTACGAATAACACACATCAAGACTGAAATCCAGGAAGAGTTTCCTCAAGACATCAAAGGAACAACCACCGAGAAAAATGCTAGATTACAATCTCGGAGAGCTAAAGGTCTTCTTCCTGCTGGCTGTACAACACCATCTGAAACTTTACCACCGGGTCATAACGAGGCATGGATGACATGGAAATCCCTAAATAGGCTGAGATCAGGAGTCGGCAAATCAAGAGCTAATATGGTAAGATGGAACTACGCTAAAGACGGAAACATCAAGTGTGATTGCGGAGAAGATCAGACTGTCGACCACATGATTCAATGTCGTATGTGTCCAACCACTTGCACAACGGAGGATCTACACCTATCCTCAGAGAATGCACTACAAGTCGCCAAGTTCTGGCCTAATTGTATTTAGGGAAATGGTTTGTATTGTGTAACATGTTTCTGATACGAGAATAATAATAATAATAATAATTGGAACAATACGCGGCTTCGGTGGCGTAGTCGGTAGCATGCTGAACTGCTGTGCCTAAGATAGCGGGTTCAAACCCGACCAAAGTCGTCGGATTTTTTAAGAGCGTTAAAATCCTTCAGTATGCCTTCCTTCGGAGGGGAAGTAAAGCCAGCGGTCCCATGTCATAGATTTATGGCATATAAAAGATCCTTCCACAGACTAAACTTGTGTGAAGCTAAATTTCTAGGTTAGATTTCGTTGAAACGCTCTATCAAAGTTCCAACGTTCACCACTAGGTATCATTGATATCTGGTAGAGAAAGTTGGAACTACTTGAAATTGAACGGAACTTGTAGCTCACCCTATGGGTGTCCGCTAGAGGCAGCTACAGCCTCTGGTGAGCCGAACATGTCCTCGAACACTACCGGCTCTAAAACCCATACGATAAATAAATAATTGGAACAATGTCAAGGAGGAACCAGCTGTGGGGTATTTTCAGCCGTATGTCACTGGAAGGCAATCAACAGACTGAGAACCAGCGTAGTCGGTAGCATGCTGAGCTTCTATGCCCAAGATAGTGGGTTCAAACCCGGCCGAAGCCGTCGGATTTTTTAAGAGCGTTTAAAATCCCTCAGTATGCCTTCCTTCGGAGGGGAAGTGAAGCCGGCGGTCCCATGTCATACATTTATGGCATGTTAAAGAACCTTCCACTAATTACACCTGTGTGAAACTAAATTGTATAGGTAAAGAATGTAAACAACGCTCTTAGGTTGCTACGTTCGTTGCCATGAGCCGACTGCGGTGGCGTCTAGTAGCTAAGTTCTGAACTAGGCCTAGTAGTCGTTGACGGTGGCGTTAGGCGGCAAAAGCAGGAACTATTTGAAAAATGCAAAGTTGCAGTCCTTACTTGAATTAAAAAAACCAGATACACACACTAATACAGTCATCACAATTAACACCGGTTATCAGACAGATTCTACACACACCCAAAATGCACGAGGCTACCTGACCGCGTTGTCGCAGCCCCTAAACTAAGGAACCAACCAACCAGACTGAGAACCGGAGTATCTCGATGCAGAGACATGGGGCTACACTGAAGACGGACTTTGTGAATGTGGGGAACTGCAGGACCCACAGCATCTTCTCGTATGCAGAAACCTACCTGAGACTTGCACCACCGATGGTCTTTGCAGAGCAAATGACAGGGCCATCAAGACTGCCAAATTCTGGTCTTTGCATTCCATTTGATTTGATTTCATTTGTTTTTTATAGTCTGTAAAGGCGGCTACACACGTTACGATATAACTGTGCGATTTAACTGCAACGATGAACTGTGCAGAAAAACTGAAAGCCCGACAGCATCCACACGGTACAGATAACAACAGTTCTCATCAGACATTCATGGCAACATGTCATTTACGGACGACGACGTACTAGTGGTGTTGGGCCTATGTGTGTGGTCTAAAGATTGGCTTCTACAGGGACAGCAATATTCACACGTAAATTTATTAAATGAGTTACGCTTCGTACCGAAAGATTGGCACAATTATACAGTGCGTTTAAAAAGTAACGAGCCGGAGGCTGTAATGCGCAATCCGGTGACGACATCGGCTAATCGTGGCGTGTGTAACGAGGTGTGGTTCCGACCAGAGCGTGGAAGGTCACAGCTCGTCGCTAGAGGGCACGCGTGCACGTCACGTGACGATACAAAGCGAGCAGCAGCATGCATCAATCGTCCAACCAAGACCAAGACAGTAGGCCATTCGACATGCTTTCTGGTGAGGTTGAAGACTGTGGGGAACCCATTGGGCACACACTTTCCGCAAGAGCAGTCGTTCCTTCATGATGGTGTGCACACTTCCGACGCTCAATCCGACCACGGCGGCTATGGCGTTCACTGTCACGCAGCGGTCCTGGGTAATGAGTGCATCAACCAGCTGGACGTTGTCATCGGTAATGCAAGGGGGTGCCCCAGACCGGGCATCATCGGCTAACGACACCCGTCCTTCCCTGAAGCGCTTGTGCCACGCCTTGACCCTTGCAAGGGACATGCAGTGTTCGCTGTACACTTGTGACATTCGGAGATGAATGTCCGTTCCCCCTACTCCTTTCGCTGTCAGAAACCGAACAACACCTCTATGCTCTTCGTTTGACTCCTCCATGTCACTCTTTGCAATGCGACTGGAAGCGTTGGACGATTGATGCATGCTGCTGCTCGCATTGTATCGTCACGTGACGTGCACGCGTGCCCTCTAGCGACGGGCTGTGACCTTCCACGCACTGGTCTGAACCACACCTCGTTACACACTCCACGATTAGCCGATATCGTCACCGGTTTGCGCATTACAGCAGCTCGTTACTTTTTGAACGCACCTTATATCTAAGAATGGATGAGGAGACTTATTACCTACACCTTCTATCATTGGTTACTCCGTTTATAGCATTCAATGGAAGCTTCCAAGCAGGAGCATATATAATGGTGGAGCTGTGGGGCCTCATCCTCCCCCCCCCCAAAAAAAAAACCCCAATACAAATTAAGAAAGTGTTTGTTTGGTAAAAGGATACTGTAAATTTGGTTGTACCCTAATCTTAACTTATTGGCTAAGTTATAAACAATATTAAGATTGAAATTAGACTACCTCGTGATGTAGTGGCTAGCATTCTTGACTGCCGCCCTGGAGGTCCGAATTCGATTCCCAGCTCTGCCAAAAAATTTAATTCTGGTCTGTGGGCTGGAACGGGGTACACTCAGCCTTGTGAAGCAAAACTGAGAATTCAACAGTACGGTAGGCTACATTTGAGAAATAAATTATCAATTTGTAAAAAAAAATAAAAAAAAAATAATAATAATATATATATATATATTGTGTTGTATTTTACAACTTTTTTGTATTGCCACTCTGTAGGCTATATAAACTTCGAATTTTACAATTAACTCTTATCTAAAATAATTACACAAAGTTACTATATGCTCTAAGATATTGGTTGATATTTCTAGGTATTTTGCGGTAACAATTCCCTGACAATACTCACAATTTTCCAGGATAGTCAGCCTCCCCTGAAAACAATGTATAGCCTATACGCCCCTGCTTCCAAGTGCTCACGATATCCACTTTGGTCTTCCTGAGACATGTTGCAATAACTTGTAGAACGCACTATTTCAACGAGTGACTCACTTGAACTGAGCAATCGGCAGTTGCCACCGTCCACACGTTACGATAAAACTGTGCATACCCAGTTGACACAGTTTTATCGGTTATGAAATTCAACTTGCTCCGATGAACTATGCAAGCCAAAATAACTGCAACGATTTATCCTCCACACGTGAGATAAATCTCTGCAGTTCGGTTGGTGCAGTTAAATCACACAGTTTTATCGTAACATGTGTAGCTCCCTTAAGTTTGTTTGTAACTTATTGTTCCCTTTATTTTGTCATATTTCCTGGACACGCAAAATAAATAAATATCCACTTTTATTTGAAGTGATAGTAAAAGAACTAAAATTTTTGATTGGTAGACATTTGAGTACCGTATGCTAATAATAGTGATGCTGCTTTTTGTAATTATTTATTTGGAAAGGTAGAAATTACAACACTAGGTTTGTTCAGGACCCCCGAGATCATCAGATTCCCTTTTCTTAACACAATAAACAAACAAAAGAAATAAATGAAACATTCCTGGGCATAGCTACTTAGGATCCACCAAATAATTGCTTGATCTGAACCATGTTGCTATTTGGGCTTAGCCCTGTGTCTAATAAATGTGTTTCTATGATGACTAATTATTATGGTCTAGGAAAACACAAACAACATCCCAGTATTGGACCAGTGTAATTGCATCTTGCAATATGCCAAAAAGTAATGCCTTCTTATTTTTTGTGCTAATGTGAATATAGTTCTGAGTACTAGAGGGTGTATCAAAATGAATATCGGGGTTTTAAGGCTTTGTAGTATTATTACAGTTAACGTACGATTATAAATAATACATCAAATGAGAGAGCAACTCAAACAGTTTGTCCTATAAGTGTTCGTACCTGTGCGCATTGAATATGTTTACTAATAAAACTAACAATTCTCCGTCTTTTCAATACAATATTAATAGTCTATTTATACAATTGGGTACATGTTTCGCACAAACGTTAGTGCTTCCTCAGCCCAAATATGCATTAAGACATAAACAAATATTATGCACATATCAAATACATACAATGAAAACATTCCATAGATTAAAAAAAAAACGCACTTGCTAACGTTTGTGCGAAACATGTACCCAATTGTATAAATAGACTATTAATATTGTATTGAAAAGACGGAGAATTGTTAGTTTTATTAGTAAACATATTCAATACGGACCTGAAAATGGATAATATTATTCTGCACTGGTTCCTCCGTCTTCCGTTAGAAGCGTTAGTAGCCAAGATGACGACTAGGGAGCAGACAGTTCTTTGTGTTTTACAGTTTGCAAGGACTGAATCTGTAGTTACAGTGCAACCTGCGTTCCGTTTTACGTTCCGGAAGACGGAGCTTGTTTCGCATGGCCTCCCAAGTTCACCCGATCTGACGCCATGCGATTTTTACCTCTGGGGGTTCGTAAATGATCATGTGTATGTGCCTCCACTACCAGCTGACCTAACCGACTTAAGAAACAGGATTGAAGCACTTGTTGCAACAATTCCTCCAGATGCACTGAGCAAAGTTTGGGACGAACTCGGCTATCGACTTGATATGTGCCGTGCGACGAATGGTGCTCACATTGAACACTTGTAGGACAAACTGTTTGAGTTGCTCTTTCATTTGATGTACGGTATTATCTACACACATCAAAAAAAGTTTTGCATCACCTCGGTTCCAAGAGTTCCGGAACCGTTAAATACAAAGGGAATAGAGATCAACACAAACAACATTTCAGCTCGTTTTATTGCTCATGAGACCCACACATTGCATGTTGTACCATCATACAGCTAGACTTTCAGCATTTGTGGTCCAGATTGCAGTACACACCACTACCTCTAATACCCAGTAGCACGTCCTCTTGCATTGATGCATGCCTGTATTCGCCGTGGCATACTATCCACAAGTTCATCAAGACACTGTTGGTCCAAATTGTCCCACTCCTCAACGACAATTCGGCGTAAATCTCTCAAGAGTGGTTGGTGGGTCAAGACGTCCATAAACAGCCCTTTTCAACATATCCCAGGCATGTTCGATAGGGTTCATGTCTGGCGAACATGCTGGCCACTGTAGTCGAGCGATGTCGTTATCTTGAAGGAACGCATTCACAAGATGTGCACGATGAGGTCGAGAATTGTCGTCCATGAAGACAAATGCCTCTCCAATATTCTGCCGATATGGTTGCACTATGGGTCGGAGGATGTCATTCAGGTATCGTAAAGCCGTTTCGGAGCCTTCCATGACCACCAGTGGCGTACGTCGGCCCCACATAATGCCACCCCAAAACATCAGGGAACCACCACCTTGCTGCACTCGCTGGACAGTGTGTCTAAGACGTTCAGCCTGACCAGGGTGCCTCCAAACACGTCTCCGACGATTGTCTGGTTGAAGGCATATGCGACACTCATCGGTGAAGAGAACGTGATGCCAATTCCGTGGGGTCCATTCAGCATGTTGTTGGGCCCATCTGTACCGCGCTGCATGGTGTCGGGGTTGCAAAGCTGGACCTCGCCATGGACGTCGGGAGTGAAGTTGCGCATCATGCAGCCTATTGCGCACAGTTTGAGTTGAAACACGACGTCCTGTGGCTGAACGAAACGCATTATTCAACATGGTGGCATTGCTGTCAGGGTTCCTCCGAGCGGCAATCCGTAAGTAGCGGTCATCCACGACAGTAGTAGCCCTTGGGCGGCCTGAGCGAGGCCTGTCATCGACAGTTCCTGTATCTCTGTACCTCCTCCATGTCCGAACAACATCGCTTTGGTTCACTCTGAGACGCCTGGAAACTTCCCTTGTTGAGAGCCCTTCTTGACACAAAGTAACAATGCGGACGCGATCGAACTGCGGTATTGACCTTCTAGGCATGGTAGAACTACAGACAACATGAGCAGCGTACCTTCGTCCTGGTGGAATGACTGGAACTGATCGGCTGTCGTACCCCCTCCGTCTAATAGGCCCTGCTCATGCATGGTTGTTTACATCTTTGAGCAGTTTTAGTGACATCTATGAACAGTCAAAGGGACTGTATCTTGGATACAATATACACAGTCAACGTCTATATGCCGGAGATCTGGGAACCGAGGTGATGCAAAACTTTTTTTGATGTGTGTATAATTGTAAGTTAACTGTCATAAATACTACAAAGCATTAAAACCCCGATATTTTGATACACCCTGTTCATTCTGTTGCAACTTCACTGGTCTCAGGTTCATACCTTTGCTGCTAGAGAGCACAGAAACATGGCGGTGAGTCAGTCAGTGTGTCACGAACAACACTGGCAATCGGCACTGTGTGAAGCTTTTGTGTTTATGAGCCTGGTGCAACTTGTGTGATGAAGAATGACGTTTAGTATGTATAATTTTGGCAAGGTAGGCCTACTCTGAAATCCTAAAATAAAACTTAAATGGATGAAATTGCCGAGTTTGTCCACATATGGAGCAACCCATCCTCCATAGAGTCCTGATCTGACACCATCAGATATTCATTCTTTTCCAAACCTTAAAAAGACATCAAGGACATCAATTTTGTTTGGATGATGCAGTGCAGAGATCTCAGTGATGGTATCCCTTGGGTATTAAAGCTCACTGGCCGGAGCAAGTCTTCACAAACTAGAACAGCAGAGCTGGGCCAAGTATGCACATAACACTTTTTGTTTCACTCAAATAACTAAAACCATTTCCAAACAGAAGCCCACAGTAATCTGATCTATTTTTAAATGCCCGAACCTTGCAAAAACAGGATTGGTCACAAAGTGGAAATAAATATTTGGAGAAAAATACCAACACCTCAAAGAGCAAAAGATGGAAGTTACAGGAAGAAGAGTAGCCTAACGAACCTCAAGGTGAAAATGATCTCCAGAAGAGAAGAGCAAAGAGAGATTAATGTTCAGCCAACGAAACATACAGTAAAGATAGTTTTGTGTCGCTTTATTAACAATTAATATTGTAGCATTCTGTAGGTCAATAAAAAAATCATTCCAATTACTGGAATATGTGAAAGCATAACCTGAAATAAATGCCTATTGTTATGGACTGTTAGAACAAGAATGGATAGGAGATTTGGAATGATAATTTTAAGGCGTTCGGAATGAAAATTAGTAAACAGAAACTGTGGAAAGAAAAATAAGAAATTTCGAATTAACTTAGATGGGGAACAGTTAGAGAATGTGGAACAATTTACATTATTTAGTCAGTGTTATTAACAGGAATAATGAAATTAATACAAAAAAATAACAACAGATTAAGTAAAGGTACCTAATTTTGTCATCAAGTTTGACAGCTGTTATGGGATGTTAAAGAACCACAAAACAATATTTTACCCAAATTCTAGCTTATCGCCTAGAAACAATGGTTACTAACAAGAGGCAAAACAGTAAGATCGAAGCGACTGAGAACATCTCTCCAGAAGACCAGAAGAGATAAAATCCCAAACTCGAAAATTAGACAAGAACTAGGCCTAAATATACAAGAACCATAAGTAGTAAGATGGTTTGGCCATGTGCAAAGGATGGAAATGGATAGAGCTGCAAAGATGGAGATGGTGAGAAACATTGACAGTATTCATTGGTTGGAAGACCAAAGAAGAGATGGCTGGACCAAATTCGACAAAGACATATGTGAGAGAAGTGGAAGAGGCTAGTTTACAATACCTAGGTGACTGGACTTGGACTATTGAAAACGGAGAAAACTAAGGGTTGGCATGTTTCGCTCATTAAACGATCATCATCAGTAGGGCTAGGATTTTTAGGTGCTAAAAGTCGGGAAAATATTTATTTTTTATGTATTAAAAATACCTGAAATATGTGACAAAAAAGTAAAAATATTTAATTATAATTTAGTTTATTAATGTGAATATAAACAATATACAGTACTCACGAATGCAATTTATTCTATGTCTCACTGACTACTGAAGCATTACAATACACAACGAGATAGGCCTACATCTTCAGGTTGTCCATCACAAATGACCGACAATTATCACGAAACACTTATTCTGATGCGCAAAACTGCGGCAATATGTTTCTTGCCCTTGAGGTGTTGTGTAACTTGAAATCGCTGTTCAGCCTTGATTGCTTTCCCACATGGTTGGCGGAACAGAACACCTCCATCAGAAGTAAATTATCTTTAAATTCTGCAACAGACGATAACTAGTACTTGTTTTTACTTTAGGCATCGTAAAACTGCCTTACACTTCACAGTGCCAGAAATGAACTGGATGTGAGTGACACTGGTTCCAGGTAGATGGGGGAGGGGGAAGTCTAGCACGTGGTGCAATATGGCTATGGACAAGTAAATCCCCAGCTTCCACAGTGAGTAGCACGGGGCGACAAGTTAAGAATAACACAGTTGCAAGCTGACATACGCTCTGCATGAATATTAGAAAGTTATCAGGTTCTTCCCCGTTGATGTAACACAGAACAAAAATGCAATAAACTGAAAGAACTAGCTAGCATACTGATTTTAAAATGTAAATAATTATGTCTTTTTATGAGCTAATAAGTAAAAAGCAGGAATTTATGTATTTATAGACAAAATACTTAAAATATGTATTTAAATAAAAAAATATTTATTTACTTAAAAATCCGAGCCCTAATCATCAGATCCAAATCCCATACTTTTCTCCTTTTCTAACAATCCATAACATAAACATGTAATTTATTTCAGGTCATTTCTTTACATATTTCAGAATTTAACATGGCAAAACTCGCATAAGTGGCATAGGCCTACACTTTAGTTTCAATATTTCATTATCAAGAAACAAATGCCTTAGTTTTCGCCGATGATGTCTTGGTGTGGAGCGAGTCAGAAGAGGAGGTGCAAGCTAGACTAGATCTTTGGCAGAATGAATTTGTGAACATGGGTCTTAAAATCAGCAAAACCAAGACAGTTGGTTTGGTGATGAGTAGAAATCCTTCAACGGTCCATCTAAGACTTGGAGATGAGGAGATAAATATTGTAGACAAATTCCAGTATTTAGGTAGTATTCTTTCCTCGGACAACACCATACATCAAGAGATTAACAACAGAATACAGAAAGCTTCCAATTTCTATCAGGCAGTGCATCAGTTACTTTGGGATGAAACATTTCCACAAGCTTCCAAGGTTAGTTTGTTCAAGATACTTTAATACCTATACTAACATATGGACTGGAAGCAGCAACCCTTACTGGACCAACAAACAGTCGTCTCCAGGCAGTAGAAATTAAGTTCTTCCGTTCTTGCCTTCAAAAGACGAAAATGGACAAAATAAGCAATGAGGATATCAGACAACAACTGGGATTGGAAAGGAGCCTGCTGGAGACACTCGAACTCAAGAGCTTGAGAGGGTATGGTCACATGAAGAGGATGGCTCCCCACAGGATACCTCGAGTGTACTTTGGACAGTGTGTCCCCGGGAAGAGACCAAGAGGAAGACCTCGCAATGTGTGGGAGAAGCAAATTTATAAGAACCTTGTAGCTAGAGATAAGAACTGGCATCAACTACAAGAACAACAGTTATGGATGGACAGGACAAATTGGAGACGGCTCATTTATAACCGCACCCGGCTTGCTGGAGCGAAGAAACGATGATGATGATTATCAAGGCGAAAAAAGGAAGCAAGAGTGACATATCAGAAAGTAGAAAGTACATGCGGTGTTTGTCCATCCATTTCAAAGAACTGGTTGCCAGTGGAAACAAGCTCGTCGGGGCTGGAGCTTTAACGCCTGTCATTGTGTTTGTTTCCCTATCCACTGATAGGTTAGGTTATAATTATGTGATGGTGATGGTCAAGTGGTGAGGGTCAAGAGTTCACTACAGAAAAGGGGGCAACAAAACCAAAACTGTGCAACTGTGCAGAAACATAAACTGATACAGGAACTTGGTTTGAAGGACGGAAACAGCTGCTACAGCTTTTGATGTGAATGTTATAGTTAATTCTTTAGTGCTGGGGAAAAGTGGCTGGCATAAGTCAATATTCCTTTGTTAGTTAATTCTAGTGGGCATTTGTATCATATCCAACTTGAGACCAGAGTTATTAGTAGTTATTGTTGTTTTAAGGGGTGGAACTACGAGGTCATCTGCCCCTTTGAGAGGAGAGGCACATTTCATTTGGCAATTACAAAGGAGAAACTGAAGTAAAAAAAAAAAAGTCAATAATTTATTCATTAGAACAGATTTTTCACTGTCTTGTAAAATTTAATTTTTAGACTTGTACCACTTTTCTCCAGCGCTACAGAATTATATTTTATTATAGCTCAACATTAACATCAGAAATGTTACTGACATATTTACTATTACCCATTATAACCATTCTCATAACTTCACAACTGAGGACCGTTTTTGCAAAACTCACTTTATGCAAATTTTCTGAAAATAGTTTTTATTTTTCTAAATACATACTGCTTGTTGCTATTTACAAGCCTATGCAACTGGCTTGAGTAAAACTTTCTTTATGCCGAAGATATAGCATAGGGAAAAGAGGCTGTTTATACAAAACTCACCATATGCACTGACACCAGTTTTTTCAAAATTTGCTTATTGCTATTCTGTTTTAAAATAATTCTATATTACTAGTGTGCTCTTATAGTCACACTGCCTGAATGTAGATGGCATTATTTTTCAAACACTTGTCCGACGACAGATATTTGTGGTTCTTAAGTAATTGCACTGCTTGGTGACAGATGGCAGAGCATGTATTATATTCTGTCCCATGGAGCTGAAATTTTTATGTGAGTCAGTGGTCATTGCTCCCTTCTCACACTTCCTCAATTCACCACCACCCTTCTCCATGTAACTTTCAACTTCCCAAACACCCCCTTCCTCTGGCCCAAGAGTTGGTGCGGCCATCTACCTGGTCAAAGCAATAAGGACATGACCCATAAAGTAACGTTTGCCACTTGCCTGAAATGTATTGGTAATGCGCTATTTTCGCAATTATTAATACAGCCTACAGAGAATAAGCGGGCGTTTAGTAAAAACACATGGATTTTGGTTGAAAAATACGAAAGTTATTGGCAATTTTTAAGTACCGTATGGTACAAAAATTAACACTCGTATGCACGGAAAAACCCATCCTAAGAGAAAACGGGGGCACGTACACATTTAAAATTTGGCATATCAATAAACCTCATAAAGACCTATCAAATGTGTAGTGTAAAATTATTGAGGACAAATGTGAGGATGAGTGAGAGAGTGATACATTTCTCTTGAATTATTTGAAATTTTCAGAAAAAGTCTCAATTTTTTATGGTCTTTTTAAAATTTTATGTTTGGCACCAGCGCTCAAAGGTTATCACAGCCTACTTGATACACATCTGTTTAGGCGAGAAATGATGTTTGGGAACAGCTGATTGGTTTGTTCTCTGAGCAGCTTGTGATATTTTTGAGGATAAGTGCATACTTCGTCGAGTTCAGGAATTTGTTGAAACAAAATGGACAGTCACTCATCCTCATATTTTTTCTCAATAATTTTACACTACACGTTTGAAGGGTCTTTATGAGGTTTATTGATATGCCAAATTTCAAATGTGTACGTGCCCCCGTTTTCTCTTAGGATGGGGGTTTCCGTGCATGAAAAAATGAAAATCCACAGCCTGCTTCCAGTCTCCGACCGGTTCAGGAATGGAATGAATGAAGCCCCTATCTAGCGGCGAGGATATGGTCTGTGCCGGCTGCC
Organism: Meconema thalassinum; assembly: GCA_946902985.2. Taxonomy (NCBI): domain Eukaryota; kingdom Metazoa; phylum Arthropoda; class Insecta; order Orthoptera; family Tettigoniidae; genus Meconema; species Meconema thalassinum. The sequence goes on from OX336397.1 coordinate 155,321,229, forward strand.
GAGGCCTGATGCACTCCTCTGGGGCAATGATTAAATGAATGACAGATGAAATGAAGTGATAGTGGAGAGTGTTGCTGGAATGAAATTTTGACAGGGAAAACCGGAGTACCCGGAGAAAAACCTGTCTGCCTCCGTTCTGTCCAGCACAGATCTCACATGGAGTGACCGGGATTTGAACCACGGACTCAGCGGTGAGAGGCCGGCATGCTGCCGCCTAAGCCACGGAGGCTCTGGGTTTCCGTGCATACGAGTGTTAATTTTTGTACCATACGGTACTTAAAACTTGCCAATAACTTTCGTATTTTTCAACCAAAAATCCATGTGTTTTTACTAAACACCTGCTTATTCTCTGTAGGCTGTATTAATAATTGCGAAAATAGCGCATTACCAATACATTTCAGGCAAGTGGCAAACGTTACTTTATGGGTGGTGTCCTTATTGTTTTGACCAGCACTTTATAGGTGCCCGCCCACCTTCAAGGAACTCGAACTAAGAATAAAGATTGCAGAATCTGAAGAACTTCAAGAAGTGTGTAGAACAGAGTCGAGAGTACATAAAGCCCGTGCAAAGAAGTTTCACACTATTATGAACACTTACTCTAAAAACGGCATAAAAGTTGCTTTTGACATGCAGCAAAATCATCCTTTGCCGAAGCTCTCTGTTGGTCAAGTGTTTGACGCACGGCATAACCTGACTGTGATGGTACATGAAGCAAACCAAACCAATGAAAAAATCTTTCACTATACATGGTGCGAAACCGAAGCTGAGAGAGGTGCAAATGAAGTTGCATCTGCACTGTAACACTTTCTGCTAAAGTTGGAAGAAAGCACTAAAACCCATAGTGAGAATGGATTGAAACTTGAACTGTATTAGTACTCTACAGCAGCCAGAACAAAAATTCTATAATGCTGTGCATGTTGGCACATTTCATGGAGAATACCAAAGTATTTGTAGAACTTACTATTTCCCCTTTCGGGAACATAGTTTTATGCCACCGGATCGTGTCTTTGGCAGGATTGAGAAAGAATACTTGAAGAAAGACAACATCATATCGGCGTGTGAATATAGTAGGAGTTTTATAGAAAAGTTTGGAAAGGTATTAGTGTGGGGAAAAGACTGGTTTTCCTATGACTTCAAACATGTTTCTAAGAAATTCATCAAGGCTATCTTACCTTTCAAATTGATGGACGCTCAGGTGAACTCATATGGCCAAAGCAACGGTAAGGTGCAATGCACCGTTAAAACAACATACTTCACTGGATCAGAAGTATATTCTGATGTGATGTTTTGAAGATGAATGCTTCCTCATTTAGAGCATTGAAACGCACTGACATTATTCCCAAGACAAACCACGTAAGTGCAGAAAAGAAGAAGGATGTTAAAAAACTAATGCGTTTGCTTATCATTCCTCTCGAAGTCTCAAGCTTCTACAAGGACATATTTTCTGTTTATGGTGCAGGGTATGAAGACCATGACAGCTCACGAAGAATTTATGAAGAGGAGGAGACACCAATACTTGAGTAAAATAAAAACAACAACATAAAATTGCTATTTAAGTGTCTATTTAATGTGTGAATTCAAATACTGTTAAAGTTTCAGTGGCAAGAACAAACTGAGTTTTGTAAAAGAAAGCACAATTCTGTACCTTGTTGTCGAAGACTGTCATCAGTATTGAATGTACAGGGTGTATCAAATATATATATAGGGGTTTGTAGTATTTATTACAGTTAACTTACAATTATAAATAATACATCAAATGAAAGAACAACTCAAACAGTTTGTCCTACAAGTGTTCATTCCTGTGCGCATGCACTGGTTCCTCCATCTTCCGTTCGAAGCGCTAGTAGCCAAGATGACGACTAGGGAGCTGAAAGTTCTTTGTGTTTTACAGTTTGCAAGGACTGAATCTGCAGTTACAGTGCAACGTGTGTTCCGTATTATGTTCCGGATGATATAACGTGTTTTGCATGGCCTCCACGTTCACCCGATCTGATGCCATGCGATTTTTACCTTTGGAGGTGTATATGTGCCTTCGCTACCAGCTGACCTAACCGACTTAAGAAACAGGAACCAAGCAGTTGGTCCAACATTTACTCCAGAGACAATGAGCAAGGTTTTGGACGAACTCGGCTATCGACTCGATGTATGCCGTGTGACGAATGGTGCTCACATTGAACACTTGTAGGACAAACTGTTTGAGTTGCTTTTTCATTTGATAAACTATTTATATTGTAAGTCAACTGTAATAAATACTACAAAGCCTTAAAACCCCGATATTCATTTTGATACAACCTGTATATGGAAGGACTGTCTTAAAACATGCATAAACATTGTTGTTTGTAAGGAAAACGTGTTTCAATTTGTGTGTAAGCTTACAATAATACTATTTTTGTGATTATTATATTTTTTACATAAAGAGAGTTTTGCAAAAGAAAGCCATTTTTCTGTACCTTGTTGTCAGTAAACTACCATAAATTTGATGTACAGTATATGGAGGTAATGGTGTTAAACATGTTAAAACCTAAATAAACATTGCTGCTTGTAAAGGAAAAAGAAGTTTTCAATTGTCTGTAAAAAAATAAAATAAAAAAAAAATTAATTAAATTCTGTTTTTTTTGGTTGCATAAGCGAGTTTTGCATAAACGGTCCTCGATTATGTTCTGGGCAACTGTTTTCAATGTGACAATTTTTAAGGGATTTTTAAATTGTGATATTCGGTTTGGTAGGCAGGAAAATAGCCCAGTGACAAGTGTCAGGAAGGAAACATAGAATGCTTTGGATGCGTGAAGGACCCCAAGGGGGTCAGACTCGATCACAGTGTGCTGGAAGGTGGTAGGCAGAAAGGTGCCTGACCAATTCAAAAACAATCTTTACATAGAATGAAGAAACTATCGGATTGACGAAGGCTTACTGTGTGTGTAGCCTTGCGCAGGGTGTCTCAATTACAGGTTATCTGCTGCGTCACATGGCTTAGTGTTTCCCATTACTTGTTTGTGTTTTTCTTGTCTTGGTTTAAGTTTGGATTTCATTCGATCAATCCAAAGGGTGGCATTTGTAATGGTAAACACAAATAAATATTACAACCAAAACCAGCGTTGTCACCACACTTCACATTTCTCGATGGGGTTCATGGGAGCCCCAGTCTCACAGTTGAAGACTCGAGCAAAGTCCTCCGAGTTGGACAGAGTCCCTATCACCCTGAAACAGGAAGAGAGTATTATTGTAAGCCTCACTTCTGAGTTGTTAGTTAGTTATTGTTGTTTTATGGGGTGGAACTGCAAGGTTATCTTCCCCTCTTAACACAGATTAAAGTATATAAATTTGGAATGGAATTTAAAATTTAGAGGTGGACACATAAATTTGAAAAGACCAAAATTAATAAAACAAAAAATTCAATAAAATTAATAATTATAATTAACACTAAAAGTGATTATAATGGCTCAACGGACAATACTCATTTTGTTTCTCTTTCGAGAACTTTTGATTGTTAATAATTATAATATAAACAAAAATTACGGAAAAACAAAAATTCAGCATTCAGAAACGCAAAAGTTGTTGAGTCAATATACACTGGAAAATTTAGGTTGCTGGCCCTAACCCACTCTCACTTATAAAGCAGATAATGCGATCTGCAGCCACAGCGCAATCGGCTATTATAAGTTTGAGTGTCATCTGCAAACCAAGGTTTCTTCGTAAGTCAGCAAGATCCACACACTCGGTTAAAATGTGGGCCACGGTGAAAACACTTCCGATTTGGACAGGGTCCCTATCACCCTCAATCAAACTGGAAATATCCTAGATGTTTGTCAGTAGTACAAAGTATTGGGTGCTGGAGGCTAGTTTCTCTATCCACCACTAGATGGATCCACTATATGGAGCTGGCAGAGAGAAAAAGGGTGGACAATTTTTAATAGAAATGTGTACATTTTAAAATATATGAGGTCCAAAGTGTGGGAGGGGAGAGATACATATATAAAATCTAATAAAAATATGTAAGGATGCCAACAGACAATCCTAAAACAGGGGAAGCAATTCAAAAACACAATGGTGGAAGCTGCAGTGGCAGTATGTGGAAGAACAAGCAACAGAAAGCGGTGTAAAGAGACACCATGGTGGAATGAGAGAGTAAAAGAAGCTGTGGGAAGGAAGAACAAGGCTTTCAGAGTGTGGTTCCAGGAAAGAACTGATCTGGCAAGGGAAGATTATAAGATAAAGAAGAAAGAAGCTAACAAGATTGTCGCAGAGGAGAGGAAGAAGTGGATGGTAAAGTGGACAGAGATGATGGAGGAAGACAGCAGAGGAAATAAGAAAGTTCTTTATGGGATGGTCAAAAGTAAGAGAAGAGGTCTGCGAGAGGATGTGGTAATGATGGACAAGAACGAAAATGAGGTACACAACAAAGAGACACTCAAGACAGTGTGGAAAGAGTACTTTGAGGATTTGCTGAATCCAAATGGTCATAGGGAGGAAGACAATGTATTAGAAGATGGAGAAGACAACACAGGAATGGAAAAGGACCTGACTTGGAGAGAACTGGAAATGGCTATAGACAAGATGAAAGGAGGAAGGGCACCAGGTGTGGATGAAGTGGGTGTTGAAATGGTGAAGGCAGCAGGGGAGGTTGGGAAACAGTGGCTGTACCGTGTGATGAGGGTGATATGGAAGGAGAAAAAGACCCCAGAAGATTGGAAGAAAGGATTAATTGTCCCAATATTTAAGAAAGGAAGCAGAAAGGAGTGCAGAAATTACAGGGGAGTCACACTCATACCTCACTGTGCCAAGATATATGAAAAGATATTAGAAAGTAGAATACGAGCCAAAGTGGAGAGAAAATTGAGAGAGGAACAGTATGGATTCAGACCTGGGAGATCAACAGTGGATCTCATATTTTCAGCGAGACAGCTCCAGGAACACCACTACGAATTTGGAGAGGATCTGTTGATGGCCTTCCTGGACATCGAAAAGGCCTATGATAGTGTGTGCAGGGAGAAGGTTTGGAAAGCAATGGAAAACATGGGAGTGGAAAAAGAGACTGTAGGCAGAGTGAAGGAGATGTATTGTGGAAGTGTGAGTTGTGTGAAAGTTGGAGGGGAAAGAACAGACTGGTTCAGACAAATGAGTGGCCTGAAACAGGGTAGTGCGCTGTCACCCCTTCTCTTTATTGTGGTTATGGACGAGGTAATGACACGGATAGCAGGAAAGATAGGAGAAGATAAGATGAAAGCAATGGTGTTTGCAGATGATCTCATGGTCTGGGGAAACAAGGAGGAGGAAATTCAGGAGCAACTGAAGGCTTGGGAAGAAACAGTGGGCGAGTATGGATGGAAGTTCAACATCAGTAAATGTGAGATCCTGTTAACGACCAGGAAAAAGGACAGACCAATGAGTGGGATAACACTTGGAGGTGACAGCTGAAGAAGGTGGAAAGTCTCAAGTACTTGGGAAGTATAGTGGAGGAAACTGGGAGAAATGACAAAGAGATTACGGAACGTGGCAGACAGGCAGAAGCATTTCTGAGAAGCATTAGGAGCTTAGTGTGGAATAAAGATGTCCCACAAAAAAGCAAGGAAGTGTTATACAGAAGCTACTATATCCGAACACTGACCTATGCTTCAGAAACGTGGACAATGAAGAAAAGAGACATAAGCAGAATACAGGCAGGTGAAATGAAGTTCCTGCGAAGTAGGATCGGAGTAACAAGAAGAGACAGGGTGAGGAATGAAAAGGTCAGGGAAATGGTGAAAGAGGAGCCCTTGCAAGGTAGGATTGAGACATCAAGACTGAGGTGGTATGGACACTTAAAGAGAATGGATGAGAAGAAGATTCCCAAGAGGATACATGAGATGCAGATGCAGATGAAACGACCAAGGGGAAGACCAAGAGATAGATGGCTGAAAGGAGTGGAGGAATGTGTCAAGAAGAGAGGGGAGGACTGGACCAGAGTGACAGCGGAGAGGTGGTGGGAAGAAAGAACTAAGTGGCGAGGCTTATGTTCCAAACAGACCCAGCCTGGGGCTGGAAACTGTACAAGATGATGATGATGAAGTATATCTGAAGGAAGGAAGGAAGCTTGTAGTTTAACGTGACCGTCAATCTTGAGATCACGAGCCATGGGTAAGTATATCTGAACATGTCTAAATACAAGCTTTGGTAAAATGATGATTCTAACCTCAATTGGTGAACAGAGGAAAGGGAGCCACAGAGGTACAGTAAACTAATAGTGTGAACTGGGTGGACAAAGAAAGAAACTTCAAACTTCATATTCTACTATTGACCATGCAGACACGGTTCCTTCGGAAACATCTAGCATTTTGTATACATATGACTCCTTTCTTTTTCCCATATTGATTATGATTAAATTTCCACTTTACAATACAATACATTTTCCAACCATTACCTCACTCTACTTGATACATGTTTCGGCTTATCAAGCCTTCCTCAGTCAAAAAGTCACATAAAATTCTCAATGCTCAATCTAAAACTATTATACATAACATTTTCAATAAAAGTTTTGCAATTTCACAAGCGTCATCCACTATTAAAACAGAAATAAAAATCTGGGTAAAACCTGGCTTCCGTTCATTTTATAAATTACTAGCTGTACTTGGTATGCGTTGCAATGCCAATCAAAGAAAGTGTTGGCGTTGTAACTTTGTTTGTTGAAGTGTTTCTGGATTCCCAATATTTTTTCCTTATTACGATAACCACCTCTAAACTAAATTGATTCACTATCTCAGAAACATTCATGGGAGCATGCTCAACAACTCACCAAAGTTTCATCGCAATGAAATGAATGGTATATGAATGCATGCGGGACTTTGTTGAAACGATTCGAGCGCCGTCACCCATTTGTTGAATATACTCGTACGCTACCTATTGTAAAATGGATTTACTAAGTCGAAAACCTTCCTTGGCATGTACACAACAACTCATCCAAGTTTCATCGCAATCGGATGAATGGCATATGAACGCATACGGGATTTTGTTTGAACGATTCGAGCGCCGTCACTCATTTGTTGAATCTACTCGTGCGCCACCCATTGAAAAACGGATTTACTAATTCATAAACCTTCGCTGGGCTGTACTCAACTCACCAAAGTTTTATCACAATCGGATGAATGGTAGGGACTTTGTTTAAACGATTCACGCGCTGAAGCTCATTAGTTGAATCTACTCGTGCGCTACCAATTGTAAAATGGATTTACTGATTGCCGCTAAGCGTGGCTGTGCCAGGGTTTGTGGATTATTGTAGCAGGAGCCCTGTGGGGTGAAGTGAAGGACACAGTGATGACAGAGTGCAGTCTACACATAAGTCAAGCAGCATTGCGCGCACTACCTGTCTTAGAAGCGCAGATAAGCGTTACAGGAGCTCAAATCACCACCAACAGTTAAGCGATGACTGAAGCTACTGGAGCTGAGTCATATCTTACTTGCGCAACTGTACCTGACAACGAAGCAGAGTGACGTGTGACACAAGTAAACAGAGAATAGTTCCCATCTCAACCGCCGGCAATCAATTCGTGAAAAGGGTAATACTACACCATGACCGTGGGGGCAGCTATGGCAAGTCCAGAGATCGGCAGTTCGAATCCCGTTGTCGACAGCGACTGTCCTAATATGGTATTTCCACACTCTCTCCAGGCAAATGCCGGGATAGTACCTTACTTCAAGTGCTGGGGTACCTACCTCAATACAGTTACACACACTACTACAGTAATCACAGGAATACAGGTTCAATACACACCCAACAACATGGGGCTGATGACCAAGATGTTCCAAGTCCCTGAACAACAGCAGAGAATTAAAGTTGTTGTGATAGCAATGTCATCAGTCCTGTGTACTTGTTATGTTTTTGAGATATCCATACTAATGGAGGTAGGAGTTGGCCAAAACCTTTAGCTGGGTACCATTCCGGCATTTACCTGGAAGTTGGCTGAGGTGAGTTTCACCCTCAGATCATGGTGGAGCTGGGAGTTGAGGCGCTCAGCTAGATAGAGGTGTTGTGTCAGTGGCGTGAGGATCATCCTACAGTCAGCTCTCAGCTGAAACTGTTTTAAAAAATTACCGTGTGCTCCCTCTCGATAATCTCTGTCTCACTGTCACTGTCAGTACTTGTAACTAGTTCTACATTTCTCCCCTAGATGGGTGAAGTGTGATTTTCACCACCCGGAGTAGAAAGCTGAGGAAGAAAGCCTTGCATCCTCAAAGCACGTGTTTATAGCTTTAGAAATGTGTGGGAGCCTTTGAGGGGGAAGGGGCAGGTTTAGTCTGTTTAATGGCGCTCTGAGGACGTCGACTGAGATCCTCAAGTCTCACTATTGGTTGAATTTAAACCAACACTACGGGCTTATTGGTTATGATTTCGTGCGGATAAATGGAAGGTCTGTTTTCAGTGTGTGCACATCTTTGGAGTGGTATTCGATTGTATTGTGTAATGTGTTCGTAAAAGTGCTGTGCGACTGAATAATTAATATTAGACTAAGTCTAATATCTCATAGCCCAGCTATAAAAATAATGAAGAGTCCAGGGGAAGAATCTGACAAGTCACATTTTCCAATTTTTACAGGAGAACAAATTAAAAGTTTCAAGCCTCAAAATGGTCATGTCATCATCATCATCATCATCTTGTACAGTTTCCAGCCCCAGGCTGGGTCTGTTTGGAACATAAGCCTCGCCACTTAGTTCTTTCTTCCCACCACCTCTCCGCTATCACTCTGGTCCAGTCCTCGCCTCTCTTCTTGACACATTCCTCCACTCCTTTCAGCCATCTATCTCTTGGTCTTCCCCTTGGTCGTTTCTTCTGCATCTGCATCTCATGTATCCTCTTGGGAATCTTCTTCTCATCCATTCTCTTTAAGTGTCCATACCACCTCAGTCTTGATGTCTCAATCCTACCTTGCAAGGGTTCCTCTTTCACCATTTCCCTGACCTTTTCATTCCTCACCCTGTCTCTTCTTGTTACTCCGATCCTACGCAGGAACTTCATTTCACCTGCCTGTATTCTGCTTATGTCTCTTTTCTTCATTGTCCACGTTTCTGAAGCATAGGTCAGTATCGGGATATAGTAGCTTCTGTATAACACTTCCTTGCTTTTTTGTGGGACATCTTTATTCCACACTAAGCTCCTAATGCTTCTGCCTGTCTGCCACATTCCGTAATCTCTTTGTCATTTCTCCCATTTTCCTCCACTATACTTCCCAAGTACTTGAGACTTTCCACCTTCTTCAGCTGTCCACCTCCAAGTGTTATCACACTCATTGGTCTGTCCTTTTTCCTGGTCTCACATTTACTGATGTTGAACTTCCATCCATACTCTCCCACTGTTCCTTCCCAAGCCTTCAGTTGCTCCTGAATTTCCTTCTCCTTGTTTCCCCAGACCATGAGATCATCTGCAAACACCATTGCTTTCATCTTATCTTCTCCTATCTTTCCTGCTATCCGTGTCATTACCTCGTCCATAACCACAATAAAGAGAAGGGGTGACAGCGCACTACCCTGTTTCAGGCCACTCATTTGTCTGAACCAGTCTGTTCTTTCCCCTCCAACTTTCACACAACTCACACTTCCACAATACATCTCCTTCACTCTGCCTACAGTCTCTTTTTCCACTCCCATGTTTTCCATTGCTTTCCAAACCTTCTCCCTACACACACTATCATAGGCCTTTTCGATGTCCAGGAAGGCCATCAGCAGATCCTCTCCAAATTCGTAGTGGTGTTCCTGGAGCTGTCTCGCTGAAAATATGAGATCCACTGTTGATCTCCCAGGTCTGAATCCATACTGCTCCTCTCTGAATTTTCTCTCCACTTTGGCTCGTATTCTACTTTCTAATATCTTTTCATATGAAAATGGTCATTTATTTCAATAAATTGTGTTATTTCTTCGCTTAAGTTTTTTAAGTACCAAGTGGAGAAGCACTACAAATTACAATTTTGAGTTTTGAAAAATGGATACAACAATACATTTAATTTTATGTTAGCATGTATACACGTTTTGCAGAGGAAGCATCTGATAAGTCCCTAAGATTGACGAATTTAGCTACTATTACAATAATACTAACCAATGAACTTTTTTTACAACCAAATACTTAAAACTGCATATTAATGTCACTAGTTCTGACTAGTGCAGAAGGCGGTCAAAATGCATTTGCACTTCCAAACGGCAAAACGTATATTGAAATCGAAGTTGAAAATTGTGCGATATGTATCGTATGATACTTTCTGGTCTGGAAACTTCTCTTGAAACATATAGAACATTGTCTTGGTGTTCAACGACTCAAGAGGTAAACCTATTCTGTCATCGTCATAGCGGCTGTTGCGCCCTTTAAATGTTTGAATGTTGTCGAATCATTGCATGGGCATTATCCCTTAAACTTTGTGGGCGGGTATTGCGCTTTCCTCGACCATCTCGCAAGGATTTATTTCTAGATTTTAGTTTGTTTAGTAAATAATCTAATTTACCCTTCTTTATTCCATGCAACGACATAAATGCTGACTTTTCTATCGAAACATCGATTTAAGGTTAAACAAGATGTTCAGTAAAGAACATATAACCTATTTTCTCCTGTGCATATGTATAGTTATAGCCCTTTGTCTTTATCAAAGAGTATAATAGAATCATTTCTGGGTTGAAGACCTTAGAAACTATTTACCTCTACCAAACACCACAACCTCAGAAAAACTACTACCATCATTGAAGAAGGAAATAGATATCTCAAGAATTTTATGGAAGTCGAGACATAATCGACCGGACGTGGTCAACATCAAACTTTGAGTTGAGGCATGTGTTTACACGTCTAGCTGTCCATGGTTTCCACCACCTTAATTGCATTAACCAATCTTTCCATGACCCTAGAGTGTGCATGTATGTCGACTATGTGAACAAGCATGTGAACGCTACCACTTAGAGCTCTGTTGTAAAGGAAGCAATCAAATCTATGCTATTCAAATCCCCAGAGTGCAATTTTAGTGTAGCCTACATGTTCATTCTTTATTTTCTATTGCTATTTGGCTGCAATAAAAAAATTAATTAATATCCTGAACTGGCACCAACAGATAGGGCACAGGTAGTATGTAAGATCGTTCAAAGATATATTTTCACGGTCGGCCTAGGCCCTTCATGGGCTGTATAGAGCCAGGGGTTGACTTTTTGAATCACTTTCTTCCACGTTCATTTTCAGACAACACTGAAAGAAACTCCTCCTAGAAATACACTCCAGATACAACTTTTCAACAGTCAAATACACCACTACAATGACCAAGGTAACAATGACGAATAAATAACAGTGAAGCCTATCATATTACGTCCTACTCATTACAAAAATCAGCAGTCAGCACTATGTTGTGTTATTGGAAGATAGTGGTGAGATTTGAGCTGGAGGTAGTGAAAATGATAATGTTGAGGAGACAGGAGGCCTGGAAGAGACAGCACAGAGTTAACAGACATCACACACAGAAAGTGGTCTCGACAGAACTTACCTAAACTTTCCAGGAGCATGAACGGCTGTCTTCAGCTTGTTGATGATGGCCTCTGGTCTAGTTTCTCCGCACCACACTTGGGCAAAGTTGATGAAGAACAGCTGATAGTTGTCGACATTGAAGTCCGGTAGAGTCTCGTAAGCATCTCCATGTTCTGTCACCCAGCGCTGGTAGGCCTACACAACACATCAGTGTTACCAACCCTCCTCAAGTATATTTTTCATATTTCAATGGGTATCATCTTTTTCGTAAATACAACCATTTTCAAAAATATAACCTAAAAATATGTAAGAAATTAAAACCAATATAAAAATTGATGACTTGAGAATTGAACAAGTGAAACAATTTTGTTATCCCGGTAGTATAATCACAGAATGGAAGTGAAGAGAAGGATTGCATTGGCAAAACAGGCATATATGACTATGAAAAACATTTTCTCCAGCAAACATAGGAATATAGATGTAAGAAAATCCTTTGAAAAATCATTTGTATGGAGTACACTGCTCTATGGAAGTGAAAGTTGGACTTTGAGTAAATTGGAAAAAAATCGACTTGAAGCTGCTGAAATGCGGATATGGCGGAAAATGACAAGAACGAGCTGGATGGAAAGAAAAAAAAAACCTGGAGTCTTAAGGGGAGTGAAAGAAGAGAGAAGATTAATGAAGGAAATGGGAAAGAGAAAAATAAAATGTATTGGACATGTCATCAGACACAACACTTTCATCGTTAACATTCTTGAAGGGAAAATGCTGGAAAGAAAGGAAGAGGACGGCCTAGGACGAAGTATTTGGAAGACATCAAGAATAGAATGGGATGTGACAATTACATGGAACTGAAATGAACCGCCAACTACAGAAGAGAGTTGTTGCACGACAAGGCATTAGACTTTAGAGATGATGAACCTAAAATTTCTAGCAAATGTGTGAAGCAGTTATAAGAAGTTGAGGTGGAAGTTACTGTGATGTTGCGCCAAGTAGCACTGCGTCTTCATACCTAATTAAAACTACATTTCTTGCACTCGGTGTTTCAAAATGACAAGAAAAAAAGACACATTTTACAGCAAGGAGATTTCTGATGTTTCTAAAACTTATCATCTAGAAAAGTAGACAGGGTTAAAAAGAAGGAATTCTCCTATAAGTAAACTTGGCAACACTGGGCATGACATCAAGGTCACCTGCCTCTCATGACATGGTATTGATTCTTTTAAAATTTAGAGGTTCCAAGATACAAGATAATAAATAATGTAATTGGTTTTACACCCCTTTTAACTACTGCGGCTTTTAGAGACGCCGGATTGCCGCAAAGGCGATCATTAACATGCCGGTAAATGTACTGACATGGCTCCCTCAAATACCAATTGACTGAGCCAGGAATCGATCCTGCAACCTTGGTCACAGCAGGCGAGAATATTACCGCTGAGCCACGCAGCCAGTCCAAGATAGAAGGAGGCCCAATACTACGAATTAATGGGGGAAGAATAACCTAACCATTCCAGAATTTGATTTTCATGCCCATACTGATGTGCACATTAAGTACTTGTATACCACTAGGCTACTATGTTAGCCTGGAGGCTGGTTGGATCCTCAAAATGTTCCACCATAGGCTACTAATAATAAAAACAAAAAGAATCCTTGGTGACACTCTAGAGCAAATGTGCGCTGATACTTCCCGATTCCTCCAAAATGCAGAGAAAATTGGGCTGGAGGTGAACGTGGACAAAACTAAATATCTTGGAGTATCACGTCGTCCTCCTTACATTGTTGTAGACGGACATACCTTCGAACGAGTTGAAGAGTTCAAGTACCTGGGCTCAATATTAACCAACAAAAGTGAAGTGACGAAAGAAGTACACCAACGCATAACAAGTGCTAATCGTGTGTTCTTTAGTCGGAACAATATCTTCAAATCTCGTCTGATATCTCAGAAGAACTAAGTCCATCTGTACACGACACTGGTGAGACCAGCACTTTTATACGGTTATGAAACTTGGGCGACATCAGCAACGACAGAAGATTCAATATATGCTTTTGAAAGAAAGGTACTTCGAAAGATATATGGACCCGTCTACAATAACATGGAAGGTAAATGGGAGAGAAGAAAGAAAGAAAGAAGACCTGTACCAGAGGTTTGGAAAGCCACACATTGGACGAATAATTGGACAGAGGCGACTACAATGGTTTGGACACATCTTACGAGCGAACGGATCCCTTCCTAAGAGAGTCCTCCAATCTCAACCCACGGGAAAACGCCCGAGAGGACGCCCGAGAATACGATGGAAGGATCGAGTGACGATGATCCTTCAAGAAGTGGAACCGCCAACCGTGGAGGATGATGCTAGAGATCGGAAAAGATGGAGTGCCATCTGCAGCAAATACCTCCTCTCATGATTGACTGACTTTCCTTTTATTGGATCTTTTTTGTGTTTTGTAATATTTTTTCCTTTGCAATATTTGTAATATTTATATTTTCCTTTTGTTATTCTGCTGTAGGGCTCAATGGCCTGTTTAATGCAATAAATGATGAAAGAATCACTTGAAAATTTAAATGTGTTGTCAAACCCAATACTAGATTCCTCTTGGTTGGTTGCTTAGTTTAGGGTCTGCCCCGTGTACTTGGGGGGTGTGTAGAATCTATCAGATAACCTGTGTTAATTGTGATGGCTGTATTAGTGTGTGTTATCTGTTTTATTTCTAAATTCAAGTAAGGACTGCAGACTTTAATTTTTCAAGTAGTTCTTACTTTTGCCGCCAAACACCACCGTCAATGACTACTAGTTCTGAACTTGGTTACTAGACACCACCGCAGTGGCGATGAACGTCGGAACCTTTGAGCGTTAGTAAAATTTAACCTATAATTTAGCTTCACACAAGTGTAATTAGTGGAAGGTCCTTTATCATGCCACAAATCTATGACATGGCACCGCCGCGCTGGCTTTACTTCCCCTCCAAAGGAAGGCATACCGAGGGATTTTTAACGCTCTTAAAAAATCTGACGACTTCGGCCGGGTTTGAGAGAACGGAGGCTGGAGTGAAGTTCAAGTGGTTGAGGAAGGATGGTGGAAAGTGCAAGACTGAATTTTGCTGACAGTGCCGTAAAACCATTTTGACATTGAGTTTTTCACATCTCGGCTAGATTAAACCTGCACATTTGGGAATGTGAATAGTGAAATTTCATTGCTAAACAGAATCAGCTACCATGTCTGGAAACATGTCATGGCAAGTTTTGGGGCTTGGGACATGCTGGTCATCAGGTCCATGGACCTGTGCTTCTGAGGTGACCGTAACATCAAAAAGCTTGAATTTCCAGCCCAACATAAATACTCTACATGTTGGTCAACTGAAAGTTAAATTTGAGCACTGTTCTCAGTTATAACTGTACTTTTCCTGTGTGCACCAATACCATTACATTATGTGCAAGATAACTTTCAGTATCGGAGATTGCCCGCGAGATGGCATCATTTGGTAATTAATCAAGGGAGTTTAATTTACGAAAAGTCCAATGCATGGCTTCCAATCAAATTGGATGATGATGATTGTTGTTTTAAGGGGCCTAACATCTAGGTTATCGGCCCCTAATGGTCTGGTTGATAGCGAAAATGACAATGAAATGGAAACCATAACGAAAATTAAGTTAGCCTGAAATACTGACAAAAGGGAACTCAGATTGAAACGACTCACAAAATGTAGAATGGAAATAATTACAAAAGGTAATTTAGAAGGAAAACACTCACACAAGGAAGAGATTGAAAAATATGCACAAAATGTAGTTAAGGTTCAAAATACTTACAAAATGCAATTGAGATTGGAAATATGTACAAAATGCAATTGAGGTTCAAAATACTTACAAAATGCAATTGAGATTGGAAATATGTACAAAATGCAATTGAGGTTCAAAATACTTACAAAATGCAATTGAAATTGAAAATACACAATGCAAGTTAGATTGAAAAAGACCGGTTCAGATTCAAAATATTCACAAAGTGCAATTGAAATTCAAAATACTTACGAAATTGAAAATGCATACAAAATGTATGGTAGATTCAAAATACTCACATAATGTGTAAGCCCGCGATTCAAAATACTGTACTGACTACAAAATGGAGTTTAGATCGAAAATACTTACAGTACAAAATGCAATGTACATTGAAAATACTTACAAAATGTGGTTTATATTGAAAATAATCACAAAATGTAATTTAGAGACACGGGGAGCCAATTCATAAAAAAAAAAAAGGGGGTGGGAATCTTGAAGAGAAAAGCAACTACAGTATATTGAAAAGATAAAGAAGGCATCAGGAAAGATGAGAGAAGGGCCAATGAAGGCGGGAAAGGAAGAGACTCTCTAGGCCTCGGATACCAGAATACCTTTTAAACACAAATAGTGCTAAATGTTCCGGCATAACTCAACAAGATGACAGTGTTTCGCCCCGGTGTGCTATTGGGCTCTTCAGTTGGTTAAAGCACACCTCACCAAGACACTGTCTAGTGCACACTGGGAAGGCCATTGCAAGACGTATTTGATACAATGTGTATCCGCGTCACGAGCAAGCCAGTGCACTATGGAAGTCGAAACTCCATTCCAAAGCAATTATAACCTTACCTTGGCATTGAATATACAATATATTATGGCTCAACGGACAATGCATATTTTCTTATGAAAATTGTATACCAGAATACCGTCGGGTTCGGAAGAGAACAAGAGTTGACCAAGGGAGGCCGACAGGAAATATTACAGATAGGAGGCCGGCACACGTAAGCAGAAGCAATGCAGGACTCAGCTGGGGTCCCGTGGTCACCAACCCACGTCCCACTAGACGTGAGCCCCTGGGGGGAAATCAAATTGGGCCCCGTTATTGCAGGCAGGAGTGTGACTCACCCTGAAGGCCTCCTTTATCCCTCCATTGTCTGCGATGTTCTCTCCCTGTGTGCTCATCCCATCCACAGGAACATCCACCTCCTCCACGACGTAGCGGCTGTACTGGTCTGAAAACAGAACACATTCACTTCAAAGGTTCACATTCATTTTGTTCTGTTTTCTTTTATAAATACTAAATGAAGATGTTGCTCTATATTCTACATTTAAGATATTAGAAGGTGAAAAACTTACAATAAAATTAAAAGATCAAATTGAACAAGTAGATACAGTAGTTTTAAATACAGTAGAACGTTGTTTATCCGGACGTCAATTATCCAGACGAGAAGAAAAAAAGTCCTCTCGGCACGCCGGAAGGCGGAGGTAGATTTCACCGGACAAACTTGGGAATAGGCGAAAATAGGCAGAATATGCAGGTTTTCGTAGAAGGATCAGACCTCATTTATTGCGAGAAAGTATTTTATAATTGGAGATTAATTAACTTTGCTTTCGTCATTTTATGCATATTTTAAACATTTTATTGTCTTATGGGGACGGTAACCTTCTTGTCATTTGGGGTCCATTTTTATACTTGTGGTCACACTGTCCTTATGCAAGGTTTCGACACTGATGTGTAACTATTTAACGGTCTGTTACTTCTTCACGCAAAATTGTATCTCCCGCAGAGATATTGGTTGGTTCCTCAGTTTAGGGGCTGCGAAAACGCGGTCATGTAACCCCGTGTACTTTGGGTGAGTGTAGAATCTGTCTGATAAACCGTGTGAATTGTGATGGCTGTATTAGTCTGTAATTCAGGTAAGGACTGCAGACGGTCAATTTCAAGCAGTAGTTCCTAATGTTGCTACCAGATACTACCATCAACGTCACCTAGCTGTGAACTTAGCTACTAGATGCCACCGCAACCAGCAACTCGCAACGAACGTTGGAACTTCCCCTCCAAAGGAAAGCAAACTGAGGGATTTTTTACGCTCTTAGAAAATCCGATGACTTCGGCCGGGTTTGAAGCCGCGACCTTGGGCATAGAAGTTCAGCATGCTACCAGTTACGTCACCGAAGCCGCTTCACACTTAGTCAGATGGAAATCTGAATCTAATCTCGTGCAAGTGCGTTGTCATGGCAACGTCTGATGTGGCTCATCCCTCATCAATTTAGTAGTGTTGCCATAGCAACCTCTGATAGCTCTTGGCATTTTCTTATAATTCCGAAATCATTTTTCTCATCCCTTGGCGTAATGGTGGGTCATATCAAAAATTCTTTCAGACAAAGGTTTTAGGTAATTATTAGGGGAATATTGTCCATTTTGTACGGTTTTGATATTGTGCCTATTAAGAGAGATATGATTAATGTTTCCCGAAAAACCCACTTTTTCCCACCCCTTTGGTCAATGGTTGGTGCTATAAAAAACTCTTCAAACATAATTTTTTGGGCTTTATCCGACACATAGTACGAACGTTGAACGGATTCGATATTTCACATATTAAGAGAGTTATAGCAATATTTCACTTTTTCGAAAAAAAGCCCCCCATTTTCGCTCCCTTCGACCGATTTAGCCCAGTAATGAACTCGACCGAGATTTTATAGGTATACATATTCGGTAAAAAATTCAAAGTGATTGGTGCAAAATTACGGCAGTTATCGTGTCCACAAGAAACTGATATACATATATATATATATATATATACATACATAAATTATATATAAACTTTTGAACTGACGGTGGTTTTGGGGTCTGGGGGATGTGAAACGCGAAGATATGTCGAAATTTTCCGGAAGTCGAAACATGGTACCCATTGCAATAGTTAGCTTTCTAATGAAATCTACCTAAAAGATGGAGCAGCGTGCGCCGCCTACAGTAGTGAGTCGGTTCTCATTTTCAATTGTAGTCTCTGTTGTCTCCTACCATTTGTTTACTCTATAATGTACAGTACTGTATTACGTTGTGAAAATGGCTTCTACGAGTGACCAAAAAAGAAAAACGAAATCGCAATGTTTTATCCATAGAGAAGGTGGAGATCATTAATAAACTGGTTAAAGGTGAGAGTGTCAGTGTCTAATGAAAATTTAGTGTTGGATAATCCACAATTTATGATTTGATGAATGGAAAGTTGAAATTCTGAATTATGCATCAAAGTTAGATAATGAAGAAGGGTCTAAAAAGAGTAGAACCATGAGATCAGCTAGGGATAAACATTGGAAGAAGCGGTGTACTTATGGTTTATTCAGACAAGAAGCAAGGGAGATCCCATTTCTGGACCTTTGTTATGTGAGAAAGCGTTGCAGCTAAATGAGAACCTTGGTGGTTATTACCATAATGTACTGTGCATGTTTTTTCCTATGAAATAAACGCATGTTTGATTATCCGGAAAAATCGTTATCCGGAGCACTTTCGGTCCCAATTAGTCCGGATAAACGATGCTCTACTCTACCTAGGAAGTTGGGTTACACAAGAAATGATATGCACTAAAGAAACGAAAACAAGAATTGCAATATTTTTGACTCTGAGAGTCGCACATTTTTTCCGTATTGACTGAATTATATTAAGAACAAAGTTCCAAATGGTTCCGCCTCGTCAATACCGTTTATTAAAATGCCGTGATACAATCACGTGTCTTTTAACACATGGTACAGCACAGTCTCCGTCAGACTCAGCACGGCTCTGTTAGCTCATTGCCGCATTACATCTTGGGAATGGTCACCCCTTGCTTGGGCTTTTGAAGCTAACATTAGAAATAAACCAAGAAAGACTGCCAAGCCCAGCTGAGGATTTTATTGAGCTTTTAACATAAGAAAATGTTTTAACAACTTTTTAATGTGTTACAGTGATCTTGGTGTGTTTTTATGTACAATTTTTAACTACACCCAGTATATAAAGGGAATGTTTTAAGTGCTGCCCAAATATTTAGGCTGATGAAGACGTCAATAAGTGTCAGACGTCGAAACATGTACCATGTATTAAAAGACAGGTGATTGTATCACGACATTTTAATAAACAGTATTGACGAGGCGGAACCATTTGGAACTTTGTTCTTAAGGATTGCAATAGCAAAAGAAGCATTCAGTAAGAAAAGAAAATTATTTTGTGGAGCAATGAAAGTAAGCCTAAGGAACGGCAATAATTAGTAACTTAGATAGTAATTAGATAATAAAACATCCCAGCATTTGCAGCCTGGCCTTGCTTTGCGATATGTGAGTGAACTGCTGCTCTTGGAATCTATGAAGTGGGATCAAAGTAGAGTACATTACATCCTGACCTTCATGTTGCAGAATATCCAGGATTGGATTATCCAAACCACTTGCATGTTTTGCAGGTAATCTTGCACACATGCGATGTGATTGCAGGAAATGCGTGCCCCGACTTAAGTTACCTTATTACTGTTTTAAGTCAGTTGAAATGGGAACCGGTGTTGGTAAAAGTGTTTACATAGTACACACCTCCTGTAGTTATAACCTTTTGAGTAACACTAAGGAAAAGATTAGTGAATGTTTTGTTTGGAGTGTAGCAGTGTATGGAGCGGAAACTTGGACGCTTAGGAAAGAAGACGAGAGTAGAATAGAGGCTTTCAAAATGTGGCTCTGGAGGAGAATGGGGAGAATAAGTTGGAAGGACAAAGTGAGAAATGAGGAAGTATTAAAGAAAGTAGGAGAAGAAAGGATGATGCTAAAGAAGATAAGGAAAAGAAAAATGGATTGGATTGGACACTGCATAAGAGGAGATGGTTTGGTGAAAAGTGCATTAGAAGGGACAGTCCAAGGGAAAATCCGAAGAGGAAGAAGAAGGTTTCAGATGCTGGATTCCATCAAGATTGATAAATCTTATGAGCTGATGAAACGTGCTGCTGAAGACCGGATAAGGTGGAGAGACTGACCTTGAGGAAACCTGCCATTAGGCAGATAAACATGATGATGATGATGATGATGATGAAGAAGTGACAACTAGAAAGCTAAGGTTATGTAGTGGTCCGAGATGGATGACATAGTCTTAGTTGTTGTTTCATTTAAGGGGTTTCCACTTCGTGGTCATCTGATAACCTGTGTTACTGTGGTGTTTAGTCTGTATATTTGTATCTCTGCTTTATTCAACTCCATAATGGAGTTCGTTAGGTCAGTATTGACAATGAACTAATATACCAAGTTTGAGGAAGACTCCGTCAATCATTACTTATAATACTTAATACTTAATAAGTATTGATTGACGGAGTCTTCCTCAAATTTGGTATATTAGTATATTTGTTATTCAGATGAGAATTGGGAAGAGGGCAGCTGTGGCCTTAAGTTAGGAACCATCCCAGCATTTTCCTGGAGTGAAAGTTAGGAAACCATTTCCAGAATGGCTTAGTTATGAATCGAAACTACCTCCTCTCAATTCTGCCTCACAAGGCTGAGTGTGCACCGTTCCAGCTCTCAGACCAGAATGTCAGAGCCGGAAATCGAACCGGAACCTCAGGTTGCTAGCCACTATGTGATGAAGCAGGCCCTAGTCTAATATGATAAACTAGCAAACCTGTGCGAGAAATCTCGCGTGTTCATAAAACACACTTTCCCCAATAGGTTTATAAAGAGAGACTTAAGGAGAAAGGTTGTTAAGTTTTTATTTCAACCAAATGATTACAGAACACTATTTATATTTCAGCTACAATTCCAAGTTCTACGTTCCCTAACTTAAGAAGGCATTCACTGAAAATTGGATCATCATAACACTCACCAGTTATTCGATATTTATGAAATTATACGATTTGAGTAGGCCTACTCATTCCTTTGATTTACTGTTTCTGTAATCCATGCAAAATTATAAAGGAAAGATCATAGAATGTACAAATGACATGAATCAGGCGTCACAGCAGCCAAAATGTGAAGTGGCAGCAATTATGGAGCATATTTTCCTCATCATCATCATCATCATTTCCCCTTATCCAGCTCCTGCCGGGTCGGGGTATTTATGGCACTTCTCCACTTTCCTCTTTCCTTCCACCATTCTTCTTCCACGATCTTGTCCCAGTCCAGATTTCTTTTTCTTATGCTGTTCTTCACTGAATCAATCCACCTTGTTCTAGGTCTTCCTCTTGCTCTCTTACCCTTGCACTTCGCCTCCAGCATCTGTCTTGGTATTCTATTTTCCTCCATCCTCTTTACATGTCCAAACCACCTTAGTTTATTCTTCTCAATTCTCTCATTTAGTTTTCCCATCCCAACTTCCTTCCTAACATCTTCATTCCTCACTCTGTCTTTCCTTGTCTTTCCTATCATACTTCTTAGGAATTTCATTTCACTGGCTTGGATTCTACTCTCTTGCCTGCTTGTCAGGGTCCAAGTCTCAGCTGCATAAGTTAATATGGGTACATAGTACACTTTATACATTACCTCCTTGCTTTTCCTTGGTACTTCCTTATCCCAAACAAGTTTTCTTACACTTTGATAGAATGCATTGCTCTGCTGTTTTCCTATAGCAACAATATCTGCAAATCTCACACTTTGTACATTTATTAAGTAATTTTTTAAAGAAATTATAGATATTTATGAAATAGGAGTGCTTGTAATACCATAACTGAAATTAACGAATTATATTATAACATTGTTGTGTTTGAAGCCATATTTTCAGTGTTGCCTTAGTAAACAAGAGTTTAGTGCTTTTCAGTCGGTCAACACGAATGTACCCAAACCCATCTCTTTCGGGTACATCCGACTGAAAAGCACGTAACTCTTGTTATATTATAACATAAAACACACTACTATTCACGGCTTATTTCAGCCTATTTAACTATTTAATTCTAGTGGACCCGTGCGAGAAATCTCGCATGTTCATAAGCCACACTTTCCCTAATAGATTTATACTAAGAGACTTAAGGAGAAAGGTTGTTATGTTTTTATTTGAACCGAATGATTATAGAACACTATTTACGTTTCAGGCATCCCTACGGCCAAAATGCGAACTGAACAGCAATGATGTCGCATATTTTCAGACAGCAATAGTATTTGCAAAAAGCACACTTCGTACAGTTTTTTAAAAGTCAAGTTTTAAAGAAATTATAGATATTTATGAAATTAGAGTCCAATGCGTCACTGGTAATGTATATTCTCTTTCATTTGAATGCTCATTTTTCACGATCGATCGCTTGTGAGCACCACAGGAGGGATCTATACTACTGAAATAATATAATTATATAATAACTACAACAGTTTGGGGCCTTCGAGGAGGCCTGGTGGAGGTTGTTTTAATAATGAAAGTCACCAGCTCACCAATGAGACACTGAGCTCTCTCGTGGAATCTCGTTATAGCCTTGTCATGCCACCAGCGATGGAGGTTGCCGTCCTTGTCGAAGAGACGACCCTTGTCGTCGAAACCATGGGTTATTTCGTGACCAATCACCACTCCGATACCTCCATAGTTGAGGCTGCGTGGGAAGTACCGGTGGTAGAACGGGGGCTGCAGTATACCAGCTGGAACCACTGTTCAACAGTGAGGAACTGTGTTAACACTGTTAGACATTTCAATGGAGCTAAAGTACTGCAGAACTTCACATGGGTCAAGTATCGTACCAATATCATCACTTAAGAAGATGCGTAGTGCCATTCATGTTAAATTCAATAATATTCATGACCTGTTCAACAATGTGCTATTGAAAATTCTTAGACTTTGCATTAAGTACAATTTATCAGACTAGCAACACATGTTATTAGACTCCATATTGGAATCTGTTAGGTCCATATTGACCGTAAAATTACTACGACAAATATTATCAATATTATGTAATTATAAAATTTTACAAATTGAGGTACATGTTTCGAGCTCAAAAAGCCCTTCTTCAGCCCTATCACATCAACATATTCATGCAAGATCTCCCAACATATCAATATCATTTCATCATAAATAACATTAAAACTAAACAAACAAATGTTACAAAACACTTTAAAATAGCATTGTAAAACATCTATAAGTTCAGTGGCGTCATGTTTGATGACTCAAAATATGTTCTTAAAAATACACTTCACAAAAAAATTTGTTTCATTTTGCAGTGAGCTTGAAATTGTAATGCAGCTAGAATGTTAGCTGTTTCATTCTTTGAATTGAAAGTGGCTGGTTGTCAAGCGATGACAGAGATCCTTGGCTAAATTAAACTAAATTTGCATCCTTTTGAATTTCCTGACGTTACTCGTGCAAACACAGGCATCTGTCCAAAAAGAAAGGAAAAGCTAAATCAATTTCAATTGAATTTAACAATAAAGTACTGTTATCTTAAAGTGGGAAAAGCTTATATAAAACGGCCGGGTACCAAGAAATCAAGACAAAATCTATGTCCAAGTCCAATGATTAATTGAAAGATCTGCGAAATGAGGAAAACAATGAAAGAGAGTTTAAAAAACTTTTGAATATCTGCTGCGTGGGGTCCGAACGACGTGTTGTAGACTTACCTTGTTCATCTTTTAGACTCTGAGAGTCGTACATTTTTTCCCGTATTTGCTTTATAATTACCTTGTTCATATCTGGATGCTTTTTGAGCTCAAAACATGTACCCTAATTTGTAAAATTTAATAATTACATAGAATTGATTGACAGAATTCCTTAATATTTGTCATAGTAGCAATTCTCGTGTATTTAAAACATATGTGATTAAGGAATGTTTTGACGGAAAAAGGGGAGGATGTATAGGAGGAACGTTGGAATGCAGATGATATGGGGTAGAGTAAAAGGCAAGAGACCTGGAAAAAATTATGTAAAATAAACTGTATGGGATGAAAAAGACATGATAGGTGGAAAAGGTGAAAAACTTAAAAATAAAATTAGAAGGAGAAATTGAACAAGCTGCTAGATTTAAATACAATACCTAGGAAGTTGGGTTGTACAAGACAAAAGATATAAAAACAAGGGTTGCGATAGCAAAAGAAGCCTTTCTTCTTCTTCTGCTTTTATGGCCTCATTGGACCAATTCAGCGAATCATTTCCTGATCCTCTTCTTCAGTACGTTTTGTTTCAGAGTTGCGTTCCTCATCTGTAAATACTCTTTTTACTGTAACCAATGTTGTTTGTTGGTTGAAATCTTATTTTTATGGTTTTGAGTTTCTTTAAATTTTTTGTTTTGTCTTGCAAGTTTTCCAAGGGTATTTCTAGTTCTTTCATATCCTCTCTAATTTCCTACTTGATGCTTCAGATAACAGAGTTTCTCTATAACTTTTCTAGGTAATCTGGTTTCCTCATAAAGAAGCCTTTAATAAGAAGAGAAAATTGCTTTGTGGAGCAATGAGTACAGATTAGTGAAGAGTGGCAATGTATGGACACTGAGAGAAGAATAGAGGCTCTAGAAATGTGGATTTCGAGGGAGTAAGTAGGAAAGAAAAATAAGAAATGAAGAGGTATTGCAGAAAATAGGAAAAGATAGAATGATGTTGAAAAAAATTCAAAAAAGAAATCTCTCGTACATAAAAATGTTTTACAATAAAATTATTTCACAAAAATGTCATTCTTTAAATTTTTAATCATTATAAAGGAAATGACAGTGTTTTTAACTTATGTTGTGAAATAAATTTACTGTGTAACAATTGTATGCACAAGCGACTGCTTATTATTATTATTATTTTCATATGGTACAAATGACCTATATGATTAACAATAATAATAATAATAATAATAACAATCAAATATGTACCGGTACATAATAAGTAGGGGGCGGAGTTTTATGACCTAAAAATGTATGAAATATGTATGCATTTATGACCTAAAACATAAAAATATGGCCTATAAAATTCAAAATATGACTTTTACCTCACACAATTTACTGAATAATATCAGTCCATCCGTACTGAATATGTTTTCACCGAACTCGCGAACAAAACTTCGCAACTTCCCACAAATTGAGACTTTCGTTTTAGGCATATTGAAAGGAACTGAATGACTGAAGCTCCCTAATGAGTGACAAAGGTCATGCAGTGTGTTGAAGGTGGAAGAGGGAAGGGCGAAGGAGAGAGATAAGAACGATGACAAATAATTGCGGAATTACCTCAGCTTCCGTGTAAACAATAGCCCAGTTTCCAGGAATTGACCCAGCTAGCAAACAATAGCTCCTACCTGTTAGCAACATTCCATACACTACTTTAGAATGGTTCTTCAGTAGTATATTCCAGTCTATCCTGAACAATAATTTCTAGAGCTTATTCCGATTTTTATAAAACGAAATTCAAATGAAAATTACCAAAATAAGCCGTTTATAATGATATTTTCTTCAAAATATGCCATAAAACTTACGAAAGCCTAGATATGCATTTATATGCCCCATAAAACCTGTTTAATTTTGATTATCATGCTTGGAAACGTGTTGAAAATACAATAGGCTACTATAAGATATAATGTTAAGGGAAAAAAATTGACTTGTCATAGAAATCCATCCCCTAATAATTAGAAATGAACATCAAGGCTCTCTTCTTCTTGGCAGCCTGGTTTCTGCTTCGCATAGTCTAAATTCTTCCTAGATACATTTCTTTCACTGCAGTTTTCACCCTGTCATTCCACCATGGTGTTTCATTCATCCTGCTAATTGCACTAGTCTTTCCACATAGTGATTTAGCTTCTGAAACCAGTGTATTCTTAAACGACACCCACTCTTCCTCAACCCCTCCTTTGTCATTGTTCAGTAGTTCAGCCATGATTTTTCTTTGGTATTCTTCTTGTTACAGAGTTTCTCTTAAGAGCCAGGTCTTGATCTTTGGACTTTTCTTGTGCTTGGCATTGGGCTCACTGACAATTTTTTGTGTGCTATCAAAAGCCGGTGGTCGCTGTCGAGGCATTCACTAGGAATCTGTTATAACATCTGTTATAAACTGGTTCCCATCACAAATTGTAATGTGTAATTTTATGGCTGTCTCTCTTCTGGAACCAAGAATTTTGTATGCACAGACGGTTTCGTGCGCAGAAGTCCATCAGGTTTTCACTCTCGTAGTTTCTGCCACCATAGTCATGGGGATTGATGATATCTTCACAGCCATGTCTGACTGTCCCGACCTGGGCATTCACGTCTCCTATGATCGTGATCAGGGGTGGCTCCCGATTAAAATTTTAGGGTGGGCCAGATGATACTATTGTTGTTTCATATTAAATATTGTTTTATATTTGGCATTTATGGTTGCCAATATTGCCATTATCATAATTCCATACAGCACAACATTTGAAACAAGTCTTAATAAATAGTTGATGCATTAAAAACTGTACTCACATGGCTCTTTCATCATCATCATCATTTCCCCTTATCCAGCTCCTGCCGGGTCGGGGTATTTATGGCACTTCTCCACTTTCCTTCCACCATTCTTCTTCCACGATCTTGTCCCAGTCCAGATTTCTTTTTCTTACGCCGTTCTTCACTGAATCCATCCACCTTGTTCTAGGTTTTCCTCTTGGTCTCTTACCCTTGCACTTCACCTCCAGCATCTGTCTTGGTATTCTATTTTCCTCCATCCTCTTTACATGTCCAAACCACCTTAGTTTATTCTTCTCAATTCTCTCATTTAGTTTTTCCATCCCAACTTCCTTCCTAACATCTTCATTCCTCACTCTGTCTTTCCTTGTCTTTCCTATCATACTTCTTAGGAATTTCATTTCACTGGCGTGGATTCTACTCTCTTGCCTGCTTGTCAGGGTCCAAGTCTCAGCTGCATAAGTTAATATGGGAACATAGTACACTTTATAAATTACCTCCTTGCTTTTCCTTCGTACTTCCTTATCCCAAACAAGTTTTCTTACACTTTGATAGAATGTGTACCGATAATTTGAGTGGAGGGAGGGTTTGGTACCCCGAGGCCAAAGTGGCCTGAAGACAATTAACCTAGTACTATTCTATGCGCACAATGAAACATGGACTCGAACAGCAGTAGGTAAAATAAATATATATTCTCAAGGGAAAAGAATACAAGGCCGAATGGCTATGGGAGGGAACACCAATCTGCACTCCTACTATATCTAAAATGGAGGCCAAGCTATTGACGTCAGAAAAGTTGAATGGCGCAGCCACGCGGTAGAATGTTGAAGCTGTAACATTGTGACTGGTGTGGTTTATTTAGATGGTGAAGCATTGACGTCGTGATGCAAACAGAAAGAAATTTGTCAAATTCGAGGAGGTACTGCTCTGTACACGGTTGCAAATCGTATAAAACGGGTACGAAATATCTCCACTACTTTCCCGTACAAAAAGTTCAGAGAGAAAGATGGGCTTCGGCGCTGTCAATTGGAAAACGTGTTACATGTTACATGACAGTGTGCAGTGTGCATTTTTGTGAAGACGACTTCTTTCCACTGGTACTGTTGATTATTGATAATTATTGTCTCTAATTTGTATTCACATGGATTTAGCTACATCAAAAATACTGATAAACTTGTAGCCTATTACTTCTGTGCCGTACATAGAATGTAATCCGCTCTTCGTAAACTTATTTTAGGGGTTCTTCCGATTGGCAATAGCCGAATGGTTAGAAAACTTAAGAAAAATGCTGTTCCTAGCCTTAATTTGCCAGAGAATTTATATTCTTGCCTTTAAACAGCAAGTATGTAGGTCATTGAAGTATGATTTGGCTTAAATTGTGTTTTTGGCTATGATCTCCCTACTGTTGAATTTAGTTAATTAAAATGTAAAATCTTAGTTTTAAGTACCGGTTTGGTGACCCATCATCCCAGGCAGGCGGGTAACACCTATACTACTCAGGCAGATAGGTCACTTAGCCGTAATTTTGAAGTTATATTGATGTTATATGCGGTAATGTAGCAGGAGACCGGATCGGCCTAGGCTATTCTAAGTTTAATTAGTTCTCATTTCAGGGGTTTTCAGTTTTGAGTGCGAATAGTTGGTTGAAAGTTGTACAACAGTAAGGAGAGTATGTTTTGTATAGGTTTTAATTGGTATTACGGTTTATGTCGAGCTGAGGAGTGAATTTGATTTGGCTTAATATGTAGTTTTTGATCTGTTCCGTTTGCTTATGACAAATTCAAATGGAGACTCCAGCTTTGTTAAATATCTGTATTTTAAACATTTAATTAAATATATTGATAAAGAGGATGCCTCCATTTTAACTTGCCTGTGGCAAGAGATTAATACATTAATATTCTTGCCTTTGAACAGCAAGTATGTAGGTTAATATTTGCAATATTGAAGTATGATTTAAGCATCCCAAGTAACGCTTCTTTGAACCCAAAACATTCATGCAAATTCAGGGTTGCTTGATTCAATTTATTATAAGGGAGTCGTCCTTTGTGTTATGTGAGATATATATATTGTGAAATTAATAAAAACATCGATACCGCTAGGCTCCCAAGTACAGGCTTCATATAGGCCTATGTAACAGCAGACAGTAAATTAACTATCTACATGTGGGTAATGGTTTTAACTGATAGTAATTAGGCACTGCATTTAAATTGATTATAAAAATATGTCTATCAATGAAAGAAAATATGTAGTATTTTGCCATCATAAATAATTATAAGCCATAACAAACGCACACCCAATTACTTCACGTCACTATCTCGCCGCCATATTGCAAACAGCTGACCGTAAGCTCCTCCCCCGTTTCGGACGTCAATACCCCAAATTATATGGCAACGCTGTATAATTAAAACAAGTTACATTTACGTGATTTAGAAATCACCACATATTAAACCTTTTCTAATTCTTATCCGAAACTACTACAGTCTCATTTCGATTCATTTCAATTGGTTACTCATTACATTCTTTCAAATAGGCTTCCGAAAATATTTTGCAACCAGCATGGATGCTGTGCTTATGCGGACAAAATAGACCAAAAGATGCCATCTCAGACAAACGAAAAACAAAGGACCGTTTGTCATTATTAAAACTATCAAGTTCCCCACACCAAAATCCTGACAATTACATTCTTGAAATCATTTAATTTCACATTAGCAGCATGGAACGATTAAAAATGAAACCAAACACATCTCGAAAGATGAAGTAAAACAAACTCGTTTTCGCTGCTTAAATAATAGGAGGCGTGTTATGAATATAAAATAATCTTAGGCCACATTATAATAGACCCATTAAAATATAAATTGAACAAATTAGCATATCAAGAAAACGCCTTGGTAAAAGAAGAATAGCGTCCTTTTGGAATCGAAAGTTATTTCAATGCAACCGGCCAGACGACACTTGGCCTCTTAAAATTCACAAACATAATTCCCATTTTCATGAAATGTCTTAAATATTTTGTCTGACGGATCTAGAGTTCCAATTAGTATTATCTAACAGTTTTACCTTGTTCTCGGACCAAGATTTAGGTAGTGGTCCGAGGCTACCACAAACCGCGTCCTTTCACCACAAGCTCACATTATGTTTTCTTGTTCTCACTTAGCTTGGCTTCATTTCGACAATGGGACGCCATTTTGCGCATGTGCAGAAGTTCATTTTAAAACCGATGACAAATGAAAAACGCCTGGCACTAGTTTTAATGCCAACTTTATAATTAATTTTCCTTCACCTCTTAAATTATCGAAACGTCCTTTTTTAACCAAATTTAATTTGGCAATAGAATTTTCATCGATGTGTCCGTCAATGATTGGCTATCAGACTTTAGATTATTTGAACAAATACCGCCAAATCCAGTACAGTCCCAGCATACATATTATTCACTAGACAGTCAACAATGGCTATATTCAATCAATGCAGACCGGAGTAATTAGTTAATATATTTTCCATTAAAAGACAATGGTTATTTAAGTTATTTATGTCTTCTTCTTGTATCCAGAAATGATTCACAATTAATGCCAGGAGCGTCGGCAGAAGAATGGGGGGGGGGGTCACATGGGGGCGGCGACCGGGGGGCGGGGCACATGGGGGCGGCGGCGGCGAAGTATTGTGAGTCGAAACCAATCGGCTCAGTCTCCCCCTGCGATTCCACCTGTAGGGGATCAGATGATGATCCCCGATGGTAGCTGCAAGCAGGATGGAACCAGCTCTCCAATACAGCCTCTCCGGACCGTTACAGCTGGACATCTCACGAAGTTGTAGTAAATGCTTCCACTCTGACCAGCAGAATGGCTAACACCTCCACTAGATGTTATGTCGTGCATGGTGACAGTAACCTGTGCACTGGCCACTGCCACTAGTGGTGAGTGATCACATCACTCACGTGACCAACCGGAACAGATACCAGATGGCAATAAGGATCACATGATCGCCATCTCACCGATGATATTCCATGTAGATTCAGTTACCATGTCGTTGTTATAGCAAGTGACATTCCTTGGCTTTTTGGAATAATCACAGTGTTAGACCAGGTAAGACTGTTAGAGCTTAAACCGACAGACGATGTTTCAATTTAAATTGTTAGTTTACAATGTGACGAGTAATTACTAATATGAACATCACAATTCGATGTTCTGTTAAAATTTCTAGCTTGTTCCCAGCCAAAATAAATCCTGTTTTCACATTCTAAGGAAATTATTAAGTGGACGCAGCGTCACTTAACAACATGCCATCCCTCAACAATCATGGCAATCGGCTCTCAATTTATATAAGGTACTGTCCCCGTTTACCTGGATAGTAGGCTGTCAGATATCCGCCCCCTCAATCGGATTGCCAATTATCAATCGCACCGGCACAGTTACATCAATGAAAATGGCACTGACAGATACTATCGAGATAAGAGCACAGAAGTTCACAGGAAATCATTGTGGAACACACCAAAATAGACGGGGGTTCATACTTACCGTTACTTACCTCTTAATTATCTCGGGGTTTGAGTTGACAACAGGATCACTAAAGTCTGTTCACACAATAACCTCCACCATGACATTTAAAAATGAACCATAACGAAGACGAGAACTTTGAACTGTACAAAAGCTTTATTTCAAATAAAGGGTATGATTTTACTAACACAACAAAATCAACGTGGCTATCAGTAGCCCAAGTCAATCTGACTACGTCCTCCAGTAGGACTTGCAAAAATTATCATACAACATGATGTAAAACATTTTAGCTCCCAAGAGCTCCAAATAACGTAATATTCATAACACTATTGGATTGGAAAAGGACGTCAGGGTGTGACATATATAGAGCATTTGGTTTCCTTTTAATAAACATGAGAATGGTATTTATAGTCGCAAGGCCAGAGTGTGTACGACCTCACTCTCTGAGAACCAGATGTTGGCACAGCTGCGGGCTACCTTCCAGCCTGTTGCATACTGGTCAAATGCACTCCCTTCTCACATGCTAAGTTACGTAAGAATACAGCTTGTTCTCTCAAACTTTTAAATGTCTACGAGACAACTCACATTATATTTACGCAAATCTTTCAAGTACTTTGCTCACATCCTATTGGATCATTATGTTAATTTCTTTAAACTTGTTAAGTTCAATCCAAATGTTTAATTAGCTCTTAAATGTTTATAACAAAATCACATAAATTATTTATAACAATTAGAAATTGTTTATAATATTTGTCAAAGACAATAAAAATATTATAAGCACGCCTTTAACATCACTCTCGTTTCACATTATTTTCAAAAATATTTACAGCAATCATTTACAATATTAACATTTAAATTGTTTAAATTATTAATTTAAGAAATACATTAACCACATGTTCATCCGGTTGATAATTTTATAATCCTGTTTAATATAATCGACCAATGAAGGTTAGTTATACATGTTAATGTCACAATCTGGTTTAATAAAGGTTTTAATAATGATTTGTGACGGCAACCTTCATTCAAAATCTTATCTCAAATTCTTTCAAAACTCGTGTTAATTATAACAGTAACTCACTTGATTAATTTTCAACGAACTATGACAATCTTACTCCAGCGGAAAATCCTTCGCTAACAAGTTAATGCACAATCTGCATTAAAAATATGCCCAAAATCATCATATATTAATCTATATGGCATTAAAAACTTCCACATAACTTACAAAACTTCCACAAATAATTCTTTAACATTAATTCCTGTGGGAACCTCCTTCATATTCAAGGGCATTATACCTCAGCGACTTTCAACACGCGCTGCACTAGCGATTATACATTCATAGTTCCACTTAAAAAATTTTAATAATCATTAATTGTTTCAAAACTGTTTTTCTATTTAACCTTCGTAGATTTCATTCATGAACCGAAATGAAGTCAAAACTTGCCAATCACAAACAAATTTAATAGTGAATACGCTTATATACGCCTGTCTGGTCTATCAAAATTTAAGATTAACATCTTAAAAGAAATTGTAGTATAAAAATACTATCTTCAAATAAAGTGCGACTAAAATGCAAAGTAGTCGAATAGAATCCAATTAGACTGGGGAATGCAAACATCGTTATATAAATCTCTAATTGAGAAAAAACTCCTAACAAAAGTTCTCGACTTTAATGCATTCAATAATTCATTATTAAAGTTACTCTTTCACAAAAGTGTCTATGATGCAATGTTCATTCATAACTGACGATAAATGTCTGTGTTGCAATCAATACAAATAACGACTAGTATTTCCAAGATCGTCGACAACGTAAGAGATTTTAACGCTCTAAAATCATTTAAATGTTCTTCCTTCTTGATGATGACAGAAAATTGGTCAAAGTAATTAAACTGGGGTTGAATTACTTTAATAAAGTGACACGCAGTCTGAATTTAAATCTGCCATTAAAAATCATTAACATACAGTCAAATCGTGACTACAAAATATTAATTACTGAAAAATC
This sequence comes from Meconema thalassinum, assembly GCA_946902985.2. Taxonomy (NCBI): domain Eukaryota; kingdom Metazoa; phylum Arthropoda; class Insecta; order Orthoptera; family Tettigoniidae; genus Meconema; species Meconema thalassinum. The sequence goes on from OX336397.1 coordinate 155,354,245, forward strand.
TAAATATCAGTCTCAACTGATTCAAAATCGTTAACTATGCCCATGACATAACAATGTCTTAATAAATCGTCGAAAAATGCAAAACTCATCAAGGTGTACTGAGAATAGGAATCTCAACAAGAAAATAGGGCAAAATACATGAGGATAAAAATATGGGAAAAATAGTTGCTCAAACATCATTAGTAAACTCAAATACAATAAACGTTCACGACTACCTTATCTGCCGATTGACGTTCCAGAGGAAAATTCCCCAAAGAAGACTGCTGATGGATCCATTTCACCACGTTAAAGCTGAGCTCCATCCTCGAAATAGGAAATAGCACCCTCGGAGAATCGAACTGCTTCCTTCTCCGTGAATCGCTCTGCTCCTCGAAGACGAATAGACATCCTTCCGGCAATAATCTTCTTTGTGAGTCGGGACATCCCTGACCTCTCTTGAAAAATTCCCTGAAGTTCCAGTAGACAATCGTCATGAAGTTTTGTAGAAATTTCCGAAGAAATTATTCATATTCAGAGTATGAAATTGTTTCTATGGCTGTTCGATGGTATTCAGCCTTTAATTACGAAACATGGGTGTAGATGGTATTCACCGCATGTTCGCTTGTGTGGAATAGCAATTAGCGAAGTTCCATGTCGCTATCTTACTCCGTTGAAATATGTCCCAATTGCAATAAGCCCTCTTAGCCTTCCATCTGCTCTTCGGTTGTAGTGTCAGAAGAACAAACTGCCGTATTCAATGGCTCCATTATACTGTATCGTTCTGTAACCAAGCAATCTGAAGTCTTTCTACTCCACTCGCAGCGTCAGCCTTGCGTTGATTCTGGCTATACAAAAGTGCTTCTCTAGTGGCGAGATAATCACTTTTGTCAGTCGTATAAAACTGCTAATATCTTTTAAACTAATCGGTCGAAATTGTTCAGCTTTTCTCTATAACTGCATGTAGCACTGCACAATACAATTAGCTTATCGGAGACCGCTAACTGTTCGAAGCTAAACTTGTAGAAGCTTTCTAAGGTCCGTTTCAACTTCACCTAGTTTGACTTGGATCTCGTTAATATAGTGGCCTCGCCACGCGTTATAAAGACGATTCTTTTCACTGCTGTTCACTTCGACGTCTCACTATAATGAATGTATAAGAAAAGAACTTTCACAAATAGACTTCGATGATCTGAGAATGAGATCTCAGAATGATCAGAGAACGAAAGAGGCTCCTCTCTTCTGCGCAAGCCCTTTTATTAACTTCACGAGGGGCGTTTCCATCCCTTCCAAAGCGTGATACTGCGTCATCGCTAAAAGTTCCAACTTCGTTAATACATGACGGATTTTCAAAATTCAAAAACTGAAAATAAATTTCACCAAAATTCCAAATCAATGCTTTTACTGCAAATGGATTTCCACAATTCTGCATTCCAAAAGTAATAAAAATACCATAGTTTCAGCAATCTCCGTCTTCCTTTAAACTATCGTTGATTGGTTCATGCCTCTCCTCCAATAGCATAGTTTCTTCCTCAGCAGAATTCCTCGTTTCCTGCGACTGCGTCGTAAATCTTGGAACATTCTCGACTAAATGCTGACGTCACTGAGAATCTCAGCTCAAGTAGCCTGCTGGTATAACATTTACGTCATCCGTGCTTACGTCATGACTACCCACGTCATAACTATGACAGTCATAACTTTCCTTATAATTTCAAATATAGCCACCGTGGTCTCTACATAATTCAATTACGGGGGCATTCTCCTCTCACCACGTTTTAAAAACAGTTGCAAATTGTTTTTAAACTCAATGTTACAAGTATCTCAACTCTCTTGAACACGAAATTGAATTATTACTGGCTTACTCTAGTATGATATTTCCTCTATGTTCCTTAATCATAAATTTCTTCTACTCTGGGTTGTGTGTGGTTAATGTATTCTTTCCTCTCTACTTTCTCTTCTGACCAGTATTTCTATTTTCTAAGTTCTGCTGGCTCGTAGAAGGACCAGGATCGATTACAACATCCTGCCTTTTCTTTTGATTGTCAGCTTCTTTATCCCTTAATTCTTTTAAGTATTGCTGGCTTTCCTTCTCTCTTTGCTGATACTGATCAGGTGTCATAACCTGACTTTGAGTATTCTGGTTTCTATTTTGGTTTTGGTTATTCCTATTATAGTTACGGTTATACCCATTATTGTTGTAATATCTGCCTCTTCCATTGTAGTTTCCTCGGTTGTAGTTCCAACCTCTTCTCTGTTGATACGGTCGGTAACCTTGTGATCTGTAATTTCTAAACTGATTATTCCTGTGAGGACCTACATTGTCAGTTTTCTCCTGCTCTGGCTTGTCAGTTTGTTGGACTTGGTCCATATATACCGTATTGATTTCTTTAAACTCCTGCCTTTGACCTTTCTGAACTACGTTGGGCATTGGACTTGTGTAGTCTAACCTTCTTAGTAATTCATCCATGCTGGATAAATCCCTGATGTTGGACGAAATTATAAGTCTTCTCACTTCAACTGGCAGCATACGAGAAATCGCATCTATTAGTTGCTCCGTGGACAATGGGGGTTGCAAAAATCTCAAGCGGGACAACTGACTTGTAAAGAAATCAGCGTACCTCGTTGGAAGAGTACCTGAGTATTTTCTTGAATACACCTCCGCTCTTAACGAATTCTGCGCTTCTATGGACCAAAATCGTTTGATTAATGCCTCTGCAAACTCGTCAAAGTTACTGAATGTGTATCTAAATGCGCAAAAACCATTCAAGGGGTCCTCCAATCAGATATCTCTCTACTATCTTCATCTCTCTCTCTCTGGGAATGTGAGCTTCGATGAAATAATCTTTGAGATTCCTTACATACTCTATAGGTGTCAAACTATCAGTGTTACTGAATTTTTGTGGTTTGTCTTCGAAATTCCTAATGACCGTCACGTTCCTCGGATATGAATCCGGATAGTTTTTCCCACTATCTCGATAGTTCCACTCAGGTTCCATATTCCTCTCGTCATCCTCCTCTCTGAATCTGGATACACGTTCTTCAGGAGTCACGTCTCTTTCTTCTGGATCTAGGTTACGTCTTCTAGCATAATTCCTATTCAACTCGCAAGCTAAGCCTTCTGTATCCTTGTCGGTGATTTCTGTTAAGACTTTCTTGATTATCTCTTCTTTGTAGTTCTCCATTAAACTAGCCTCTCCTAACTTCAAATTTTTCAGTTTACTCGTCGTTTCATTTACATCCGAGACAACTTTATGAATTTGATCCTCTAATGTAGATTTTAAAGTTTGCATATCCTGATCTAGTTGTGTTCTATCGTCAACTTGTTTTTCGGATAGCGAATTTATCCTGACGCTTAAATCTTTCCTAATCTGTATTACTTCATTGTTAATTTCTACCTGCGTACTGGCAAGTTTTCTTTCAATCCTTTCCTGAATTTGGGTTACATGTTCCCCACTTGACTTATTCCACTCGTCTTTCCATACCGCTACGTTTGCTGTTAACATTTCGGCTATGTCTACTTCGATATCCTCTTTTAATACTCTATTGTGGTCTAATACCTGGGTTCTCATGACCTCTACATCATACTTCAACTCTGCTAAAGACGTTGTTGTTCTAACTGATTCATCGACTAACCTAGTCGCTAATGCAGTTATATTACGCGTACAAAGAGTTTTTGAGTTTTCGATTTCTTCCCTGACTTTATTTACATCAGTTTGGACTTTAGTGATATCTACGAAAACTGTGTTGACCTCTACCTGAATCTTAGTTATGTCACTTTGCACCTCAGTTATATCCGCATGAATGTTATTAATGTCTACCTGAACATTGGATACATCAGTTCTAGCTTTTTGAATTTCTTTTTGGACTTCCTCGACCTTGTCTTGGACAGTCGCAACATCGTTTTTGACAACAACTACTTCGGCTCTAGCACAAGAAATATCCCCTCGGACATTAGCTACATCTAGATTTAACATTGTAAGGTCTTTCTGTACCTTAGACACATCATTTTTAACATCAGACACATTTTTATGCACATTAGATACATCTGTGCGGATGTCAGTTACAGTATTCTCAATTCCTAGGGTATTAATCTGTAAACGCGACATATTATCCTCCAAATTAGCAGCACTAGTTTGGATACCCTTCAAACTTTCACCCATACTAGCTTTCAAATTACTAGCATTCTCCTCCATTCGACTAGTATTCCTAGCTTCCATCTCCTTTATGCTTTCATTCAGCATCTGCTTCATACTATTATTCATGCTAGCTTTCAAGTTAGCAGACATCTCCTCTAGCATCAACCTCAAACTTTCATCTGCCATTACAATATTATTCAAAAATGGATTGCTGTAGGGACATACATCAAAAGAGCAAAATAACAACATTTGAGCAACACTTTTCACCATATATAATTTTGATCAATTTTCTGTCTTAAATCTAACTTATAACTACCTTATAATTAATATTCGAAGATACTTCATGTTGAAACAAACTCAAGCACATGCTCAAATTTCTCTGGCTCATTTTAAAATATCCTAACACAAATAATTTACATTTATAATCCAAATAATTTAAATTTATCTTTAATATGACCGAAATGTCATAAGCCGGTCAAATAAAATAAGATTCCAGATTATAGGCGATTTTTCTAAGTTTCCAGCCTATTTAACCTTTCCCAAGTTGTATAAGATCTGATCTTTTCTGAGTGTAACTTTCCTAACACAATACAACGTTTAATTCCTATATAATCAAACTCTTAAATTCTACAATTGGCCTAGACATCTAACAAAGAATCAACCTCTTTATTTGAGTCTAATCGAACCTCACGTTTTAGGTTTGCCACTCTTTACTGGCGTTCAACCTGGTAATCCAGTTATGTTGAATCGAGCCCCAACGTTTTAGGTGCGTCAATCTTTCTGTTGTTCAACCTGGTGATCCAGTGTTGTTGAACATGCCCCACGTATTAGGGTCGCCAATCTTTCTGTCCCCGTTTACCTGGATAGTAGGCTGTCAGATATCCGCCCCCTCAATCGGATTGCCAATTATCAATCGCACCGGCACAGTTACATCAATGAAAATGGCACTTGGGTAGATTATAGGCTAGGGAATAACCCACCCACCAAGGGAAGATGATTAAGAGAAGAAAGTAGATTTGGGATTTGGAAAAGAAGGATAGAAAAATAGGAGGAGAGTCCCACAAAATTAATAAGTTGAGGTTTAAATACACTTAGAAGAAGTTGCCAATGGAAATTAACTCTCGGATACCTAAAGTAGGTACGAGCTTGGTCGAGGCTAACGGGAACCGCAGCTAGGACTTGGGCGGTTAGCAAGAGAGAGGCTTTAGTACATTTCCTCCCGAGCATGTATAAAAGTACTATGGGGAAGGGTGATGGTCTGGCAAGACTTAGAGGAACAAATTTACTGTATGTTTTCTCAAAGAAATTAGGTTTTACAAAGTAATTCGAAGAATGCCAATGATTTAACTCAAGCTTGGTATTTTCAATTTCCAAAATTATGGAGTTCCTGTAAAGGAGACCAAGTGTCTCTAAGAAGGAATACGATAAAAGATTATGCTTTACTGGGTAATCTTGGTAAATGAACCAATGGTTGCATTGAACAATGGCTAAGCTTTTACTCAGCGAGGAGCCGGCTAAAAGTTTAGACAAAAAGAAACACTTATTTTTTAGAAAACTGACCATAAGTTTTCGGAGAGGGTCTCCACAAGCAGGTAGTTGGCTGAGCGAACTTTACTTGCCTTACTGGCCAATTAGAATTAGCTATTATCGCTAAGAAGAACTTTAGTAAGGTGAAAATTAAGAGTTCTTGCTCAAATGCAACAAATGGTGAAAGCCCTATTAAAGATTTTAATGTCATTGAGTGAGGAGAGTCAAGGAAGACAGGATTTTGCCTAAACTTTATATTCGCAAATGAAAAAGCAAAGGGAAAAGATTTGTTTATTTTACAATTAGAAAAAGTTTGAGGAAATTAACAATTATGCAATATGATTTTAATAAATATAGTTCATTTGAACTTTTTAACAAATAGGGTCGCAGACCTCTTAACATTAAACGGTTGATCCAGGCAATTGACAATTTACAAGGTTTCAAACCTTACATGTTTATAAATCTTTATAAAAGTTAAACCAATAAACAATGAAATAATTAAAGCTTGAACGTGAATTGGAGTACAAAAGTGTACCTTAAGAAATTCTTGAGAGAATGTTCTAGAGAAAATGACAATTTTGAAAAGGACAATAATAACAACGTGAAAATAAGATAGAAGTTCCTACAACTTCTTATATTTATACAGAGTTAATATATGGGAATTATACAAAGAGGGCAGGTCACTTACTGTGAAACCTGGCGAAAGTGAAAAGGAAGTTTCTAGACTTCCTATGTTTAATTAGGAATCACGAGAAAATGGGGCAGTTTCCATTTCGTGAAACCTGAACATGACTCGCTCAAGAGTTTAGAGAATTGTTTTCCCTGATTTTGAAGGGAGGAACAATGTAAGTTTGAAACGTGTGCTAGACACGTATCACAAAAATTATACAGAGATACTTAATGATAAACCAACAAAAATGGAAGGGCACTTCTTGGAATGACACCTTATTGGAATAGACCTAGATTAAAAGTTTATTGCAGATTGTTAGTTAGAGGTTTATGAAAGAGAAATGGGAATTGAGGAAAATGTTCATGGCCTTATTTGAATATAAGCGGACGATCGCGACGCGGTAGAAAAGTTGAGCAAGCACTGGTTTTCACTATAGTTCATTGAAACATATGAAATGTTCACTGTGGAGACACAAAGTTTGTGGAAAAGAAAGTTATTGCAATTATAGGAAGAACTGATTGCACTATGTAGGTGAGAGTCTATTTCTTGAACCAGTTGTAATTTACAATTAAATGCGCCATAGAATGTTCCAGCGGTGGACGAAAATTCACTATTGTAGTAATTTAGTTTTAAACAGAATTCTCCCAAGTACGTGAGAAATGCATGACGGCAGGACTCGTAGATTGAGTACCGAATCTGGAAAGTTCCAGAACAATCCCAGTAGTAAAATGGGGCTAATGTGAATCCAGCGGAGGAACTTGCTTTGTAAGTTATAGACAGTGGGTATTAGATAATATCCCACGTAGTGAGAAGATTTCTCATTTGGCAAGCATAAGAAATGCTGCTTTTCACTAAGATTAGCTTGATTAAACAAAGGCTCAACATGGAAAATCCCGCGGAGGATGATTCTGCCCAAAAACAAGTAACCTCACACTGCCCATAAAAGATAGTTAAAAGCATGTGGTAAGTAAAATCCTGAAGATGAGGTTAAAACTTGAATCAGGTACTTATCTTTGTTGCATGGCGAGGGTGAAGTTCTTCACTGATGCTTAAAGTTCCAACATGGCGTGGAATTTAAAAAATGCCTCGTTAGGTCAGGAGGCTGACTCTGGTTGAGCCTTAACTGATTACTACGACTGCCGACTAAGAAGTGAGAGCAGCTCAACGAAGCACGGAAGGTCCTAGGAAGGGGAGAGAGTGGGGGTAGGAAACAAAAGGTATACATATCAGCATAACCAACTTAGCAAAAAATAATAATTTTCTTCTTGATGGATGGTCTTCTAAGAGTTGATAGTAGGCGATATTAGCGCAGCATGGTGAGTGAAACAGTAGACGTAGTCCTCTTGCTCAAGGAGAAAATAGCTGACGATGGTAACGAGATCTGGTAGCCAAATGGATAAGTAAGTCCTCTTGCACGATGAGGAATTGAGTAGCTTCAGAGGTTTGCTACTAGATGACGCTAGGTGGATCACAGAAGTTATATATCTGAAACATACTCATGAAGACATAAGAGACATGCCCAACAAGGAGAAAACAGATGATCACTGTTGGTGTTTGGCAAAGAGGAAGGAAGAAATGAACATGCAAAGAGCAATAGAAATTATATCTCAGGTACCGTGTATTCAAAGAATACACCATACTGGGGGGACAAACACCAACAGAGAGCAAATAAGCAGTTACACATCTATTGGAAGCGGAGCGATCAAAGACAGTGGTCTTGTGATCGGTCCATTTGTAGTCAAGATTCTGGCCACCCTGACTCTCCCATCTCTTCCAGGGTAACAATCGGTCACCCTACCAGAAATCCATACTAGGGGGGGGTGAAATATCCCTAACCAAGACCAAGTCCCCTACTTTAATGTCGGGACTGGAAAGAAACCACTTCTGCCTCCGTTGCAAGGAAGTTAAATATTCCAAGTTCCACCTTTTCCAAAAAGAATTACGGAGGGCTTCAAGTTTCCGCCAAGCGATAGGTAGATTAGAATCCCTGTAAGAATTAGGAAGAGGAGGAGGGGCAGAAAGAGAAGTGCCGATAAGGAAGTGACCAGGAGTGAGTGGAAGTAGGTCATCAGGGTCATTGGAAAGTGGAGTTAAAGGGCGAGAGTTAACAACACCTTCAATCAAAACAGACAGTGAATTGAATTCTTCGTAAGTCAGAATTCGATTACCTAAGACTTTTCTTAAATGACGTTTAGTGAGCTTTACGCAAGATTCCCACCTACCACCATGATGCGGAGCGTAAGGAGGTATGAAGCGCCATTTGAAACCTTTTGAATAAGAAAAATTAGAGATTTGTTCCATGGCAGGAGAGGAAGTGAGAGCTTTCTTCCACAGGGAGGCTGCGCCCTGAAAGGTGGAAGCGTTATCAGAGAACATCTCAGCAGGAACACCACGCCTAGCGGTGAAACGAGAGACAGCTGATAAAAAATAAGAAGTAGAAGCATTCGTTACTAGTTCCAAGTGGATTGCGCCAGTAACCATGCAAACAAAGAGAGAAACATAAAGCTTACCAAACAATTTGCGCTTAGCTTCAGGAGAGTTTCGTTGATATTGGAACGGACCCATATAGTCCACGCCAGCTAAAGCAAATGGGCGTATAGGAGAAGAACGAAAAGAGGGCAGATCGCTCATTAATTGAGTGTTAATTTTAGGTTTCGTTTTGAAACAAGGAATGCACTTATGAATTACAGAAGAAACTTCATGAATTCCATTTATAATCCAGTACTTTTCTCTTAAGAGGCAGAGCAGAGTACGTGTACCAACATGAAGATTACGGTAATGAAAGTCACGTATAATTAAAGAAGTAACGTGATGTTTGGAAGGCAAAATAACGGGATGCTTTTTGTCCTCAGAGAGTAAAGATTGCGAGAGCCTTCCACCTACCCTAAGTAATCCATGGTCATCAAGAAACGGGGCTAAAGCACGAAGACGACTGGATTTGGGAAGATCTCTTTTAGAAGAAAGCAAAGACAACTCAGAAGAAAAGGCTTCTTGCTGTGTCAGTTGTAAAATCTTAATGGTAGCGAGATTCAATTCATGATTGGTAAGGTGTGGTTTAGGGAGAAGAGGTTGGTCAACCACAAGATATTTCCATCTAAGGAGATAGGCAACAATCCGTAGTAATTTATGGAAGGAAGAATAGCGTGACAACAAAGGATAAGAAGCATTAGAAACCAGACACGAGGCAATAGACAGAGGTACTTTAGCGTCAGGCAAGTTGGAGTTTGGAGCTGGAGGTTTAGAAGGCCATGAGGAAGATTCGTCGATTAGCCACGAGGGCCCATGCCAGTACAATTGGGAAGCTGCCAATTGAGAGGGTAAACAACCACGAGAGATGATATCAGCTGGATTATCCGCACTGGGAACATGCCTCCATTGACATCCAGAAGAAAGAGTTTGAATTTTGGAAACCCTGTTTGCGACAAAAGTTTGCCAGTGAGAGGGGTTTTTGGCGATCCAAGAAAGGGCGATCATGGAATCGCTCCAGAGATAGATTTGCGAAAATTCGACCTTTAATACTTCCCGTAATTTCTTGACAAGTTCTGCAGCCATTAGTGCAGCGCACAGTTCAAGCCTAGGTAAAGTGATAGTTTTAAGAGGAGCGACCTTCGATTTGGCACAAACAAGGTTAGAAACTGGAGATCCATAGAGTGAATCGTGATAAACTAAATATGCACAGCAACCATAAGCTTTTTCGGAACTGTCCGCGAACACATGAAGGAAAAAAGATGCATTAGAATGAGAGCTAATTAAATTCCTGGGAATTTCAATAAGGGAAAGATCCAACAAATTGCTGCGAAACGAGAGCCAACGATTAAGAAAAGAAAGAGGGACAGCGTCATCCCATTCACATTTAAGTGACCACAGCTCTTGCATGAAGAGTTTGGCTATGACAATAACTGGGGCAAGAAATTGAAGCGGATCAAATTTTTTTGCAATTTCAGAGAGGATTTGTCTTTTTGTATTAGGAAGCTCTTCTGCGAGCGTAACTTTATAGATAAGAGTGTCAGTGCTAGTGCACCAATGAACTCCTCAAGTTTTTATAGATTCGGAGTTTCCACAAATTTCGACAGAAGAGGGATCTACGTCTTCGATGGGAAATTGGGCGAGAAACTCAGGGGAGTTGGAGTTCCACTTATGAAGTGGGAAACCTCCATTCCTTAGTAATGCCTGAAGTTCTAAAGATACAAAAGAAGCTTCCTCCAAAGTAGAGAAGGACTGCAAGTAGTCGTCAACATAGAATGACGTAGTTAGTGCTTCAGAGGCTTTGGGGTTAAATAAATGACCATCTTGAGAGGCTAGCAAGTGTAGGGATCGGATAGCAAGGAAAGCAGAGGGTTTTAAGCCATAAGTAACCGTTTTCAAGCGAAATACCTTAATGGGCTTACTGGTTTCATCACGCCACAAGATTCTTTGAAGATCTCGCTGTTCTGGTTGAATTAACACTTGACGGTACATCTGTTTTATATCGGCTATGACAGCTAGGGGAAATAATCGAAAGTTTAAAAGTATAGCAGATAAATCTGATTGAATAGCAGGACCAGAATAAAGAGTGTCATTAAGGCTGTTGCCATTAACGTCGGGTGATGAACCATTGAAAACAACTCGGATTTTATCTTGTACAAAAGGGTTTTTCCACACAGGATGATGATTTAAATAAACCGTTTCGATTGGGGGGTGCAATTCATCATCGGATTTGTTAACAACCTCCATATGATCCAAGCTTTCATACTCATCCATGAACTCAGTGTACTGCTTTTTGACGAGGGGTTCCTTTTTGAATTTGCTCTCGATAGCAAAGAGAGCTTTTCGAGCTTTAGGCTGAGAGTTAATAAGTTTGGGGGGATTGTGTAATCTTGGCATTTGAACAACGAACCGGCCATCAGAAGAACGAGTGGTCGTGTTCAAAAAAAGTTGCTCACAGAATTCATTTTCTGAAGAAGTTACATTAGGAGAATCAACATTTTCAAGCCTCCAAAACTGTTCCAGATCAGTATTGGAGAAGTAACATTGCGATGCAGGTTGAGGAGAATAATGGGGAAGTTGCCCTGTGACAATCCATCCAAAATTAGTGTCTCTAGCGACCACGTTTGAGGATAGCTTGCGAACCTGTTTCCGAAGGCAGTTCCAAAAGACATTGGCACTAAAGAGTATGTCAATGGGATTTTGTATGTTAAACGAAGGATCGGCTAACCTTAAATGCGAGGGAATGTTTAACCCCGAAATATCAACCGAGTGACTAGGAGTGTCTTCTCCAATGCTATTGAGAATTAGACAATTAAGTTTAAGAAAGTTGTTTCTATGACAAGTATCTCTTATGGTTAGTTTTGAAAATTGTAAAGCTTGCGATTTTGAGCTGTTGATGCCTGACACATTGATAGAAGTGGGGTTTACGGGTAGGCCTAGTTTTCTAATCAGAGAATTAGATACAAAATCATGAGTTGCCGCTGAGTCTAGAAGACCGCGTGCACGGACCCAGTTGCCAAAATTATCCTGAACGTCAATTTGGACAGTAGACAACAATACTTGAGCACTGCGAATGGACTTGGCATTTTGAATGTATGATGAAGCATTAGAACTGTTAACACTATCATTTTTCGGCGAAGTAGATGCTGTCGATGACCTTGCCTGATCATGACGATGTAGCAGAGTATGATGAGCCTTTTCACAATGGTAGCAAAGTCTTGTGGACTTACAGTTAGAAGCAGAATGCGTGGGCGCTAGGCAGTTGAAACAATGTTTGTTTTGAGCGACTAATTTTCGTCTGTCATCGACTGACATTTCTTTAAAGGATTTGCAGAGGTATAGGGCATGGGGATCTTTACAAAGTATGCACTTTACCGGTTCGTTTAAACTTTTGCGAGGTTCACCTTGCGTGTTTAAAACAATAGAGCTAGCAACACGACGTTCACTAGACCTAGTTGGGTAACCAGTAATGTTTGATTTGAATTTGGATGAGCTGGACCCTGGTTTTTGGGTATTAGACGCTGAGCGTTCGCTTTTGGGTTTGATGGACATTAATTCGAATTTGGAACTAGGAGATGAAGGTTCGCTCTGATTAGCTAGCGCGGTTAAAAGTTGGCATCTAGCGTTTATGAAAGTGACTAAATGCTCGTAAGAGTAGTCGTCTTCCTTAGAAAGTTCAATTTCCCAAGCTTTGAGGGTAGCAGCATCAACTTTAGAGACTACTAAATGTATTAGGAAAGTATCCCAATGTTCAGTAGGCTGCTCTAATTGGGACAAAGCTTTAACGTGGAGTTGGGTAGTGTCAATTAAAGTACGCAAACTAGTGACGTCATTGTGCTGTGACGCAGGTAGGTTAAATAGAGCCTTAATATGGCGTTGAATACGTAAACGTGAATTTCCATATCTTTCTTTTAATAAGTTAAAGGCAATGGGGTAATTTTCGGCACGCAGAGGAAGTGCTTCAACTAACTGCAAAGCTTGACCTCGAAGGATAGATCTCAAGTAATGAAACTTGTAAATGACTTGAATGTCTTCATTGTCATGAACAAGAGAGCAAAATAATTCATAGAAAGAATCCCAAGTGGATTCATCTCCAGAAAAATGGGGTAGATCAATTATCGGTAAAGTAGGTTTGGGCTTGTGAGTGCTCTCACGGAAAGAAGTTTGGGGTTCGTGAAGGGAACCAAGAACAGAAGCGTCCTTTTTCTGCTCCTCTTCGAGTTGGCGTATTATTTTGAAAGCAGAACCTATGCCTTCGTAATATAAGTTCTCTACTTCGACACGATCTTCTGTTTGATTGAGCATACAAGTTTCAATTTCAGTTTGAATGTTACAGTAGTTTTCATAAGAACGTTCAAAATCCTTTACACGATGTTTCAACAAATCTAATTGCGCGTCTGAGGGATCTAATTCTTTTATGTACCTTCTGAATCGGGTAATTTGCCCTTTATAGGATGCTCGTTTAGAAGTAAGTTTTTCATCCTTATCCTTATCACTGGGAGCCATATTAAAGAAGATAAATGAAAATGTAACTCGCGCAACTGTGGAACCTTGGAAATGCTGTCAAGCTGGCAGCAGCGAATGAGTAGAAAGAATGGGACACACCATAGGAGACAGGAGCGGCCTCTTTCCCGTTCACAGGCTTTGCACGATGTGGTTATAGCTGAAATATTCAATACAGATATTAGAAATATGCAAAATATTGTCAAATGACACTTTTTTAAAGAGAGAGAAGAAAAAATGGGCTCTCCCGGGTTTCTGGGACCAAATTTTGGGTAGATTATAGGCTAGGGAATAACCCACCCACCAAGGGAAGATGATTAAGAGAAGAAAGTAGATTTGGGATTTGGAAAAGAAGGATAGAAAAATAGGAGGAGAGTCCCACAAAATTAATAAGTTGAGGTTTAAATACACTTAGAAGAAGTTGCCAATGGAAATTAACTCTCGGATACCTAAAGTAGGTACGAGCTTGGTCGAGGCTAACGGGAACCGCAGCTAGGACTTGGGCGGTTAGCAAGAGAGAGGCTTTAGTACATTTCCTCCCGAGCATGTATAAAAGTACTATGGGGAAGGGTGATGGTCTGGCAAGACTTAGAGGAACAAATTTACTGTATGTTTTCTCAAAGAAATTAGGATTTACAAAGTAATTCGAAGAATGCCAATGATTTAACTCAAGCTTGGTATTTTCAATTTCCAAAATTATGGAGTTCCTGTAAAGGAGACCAAGTGTCTCTAAGAAGGAATACGATAAAAGATTATGCTTTACTGGGTAATCTTGGTAAATGAACCAATGGTTGCATTGAACAATGGCTAAGCTTTTACTCAGCGAGGAGCCGGCTAAAAGTTTAGACAAAAAGAAACACTTATTTTTTAGAAAACTGACCATAAGTTTTCGGAGAGGGTCTCCACAAGCAGGTAGTTGGCTGAGCGAACTTTACTTGCCTTACTGGCCAATTAGAATTAGCTATTATCGCTAAGAAGAACTTTAGTAAGGTGAAAATTAAGAGTTCTTGCTCAAATGCAACAAATGGTGAAAGCCCTATTAAAGATTTTAATGTCATTGAGTGAGGAGAGTCAAGGAAGACAGGATTTTGCCTAAACTTTATATTCGCAAATGAAAAAGCAAAGGGAAAAGATTTGTTTATTTTACAATTAGAAAAAGTTTGAGGAAATTAACAATTATGCAATATGATTTTAATAAATATAGTTCATTTGAACTTTTTAACAAATAGGGTCGCAGACCTCTTAACATTAAACGGTTGATCCAGGCAATTGACAATTTACAAGGTTTCAAACCTTACATGTTTATAAATCTTTATAAAAGTTAAACCAATAAACAATGAAATAATTAAAGCTTGAACGTGAATTGGAGTACAAAAGTGTACCTTAAGAAATTCTTGAGAGAATGTTCTAGAGAAAATGACAATTTTGAAAAGGACAATAATAACAACGTGAAAATAAGATAGAAGTTCCTACAACTTCTTATATTTATACAGAGTTAATATATGGGAATTATACAAAGAGGGCAGGTCACTTACTGTGAAACCTGGCGAAAGTGAAAAGGAAGTTTCTAGACTTCCTATGTTTAATTAGGAATCACGAGAAAATGGGGCAGTTTCCATTTCGTGAAACCTGAACATGACTCGCTCAAGAGTTTAGAGAATTGTTTTCCCTGATTTTGAAGGGAGGAACAATGTAAGTTTGAAACGTGTGCTAGACACGTATCACAAAAATTATACAGAGATACTTAATGATAAACCAACAAAAATGGAAGGGCACTTCTTGGAATGACACCTTATTGGAATAGACCTAGATTAAAAGTTTATTGCAGATTGTTAGTTAGAGGTTTAGGAAAGAGAAATGGGAATTGAGGAAAATGTTCATGGCCTTATTTGAATATAAGCGGACGATCGCGACGCGGTAGAAAAGTTGAGCAAGCACTGGTTTTCACTATAGTTCATTGAAACATATGAAATGTTCACTGTGGAGACACAAAGTTTGTGGAAAAGAAAGTTATTGCAATTATAGGAAGAACCGATTGCACTATGTAGGTGAGAGTCTATTTCTTGAACCAGTTGTAATTTACAATTAAATGCGCCATAGAATGTTCCAGCGGTGGACGAAAATTCACTATTGTAGTAATTTAGTTTTAAACAGAATTCTCCCAAGTACGTGAGAAATGCATGACGGCAGGACTCGTAGATTGAGTACCGAATCTGGAAAGTTCCAGAACAATCCCAGTAGTAAAATGGGGCTAATGTGAATCCAGCGGAGGAACTTGCTTTGTAAGTTATAGACAGTGGGTATTAGATAATATCCCACGTAGTGAGAAGATTTCTCATTTGGCAAGCATAAGAAATGCTGCTTTTCACTAAGATTAGCTTGATTAAACAAAGGCTCAACATGGAAAATCCCGCGGAGGATGATTCTGTCCAAAAACAAGTAACCTCACACTGCCCATAAAAGATAGTTAAAAGCATGTGGTAAGTAAAATCCTGAAGATGAGGTTAAAACTTGAATCAGGTACTTATCTTTGTTGCATGGCGAGGGTGAAGTTCTTCACTGATGCTTAAAGTTCCAACATGGCGTGGAATTTAAAAAATGCCTCGTTAGGTCAGGAGGCTGACTCTGGTTGAGCCTTAACTGATTACTACGACTGCCGACTAAGAAGTGAGAGCAGCTCAACGAAGCACGGAAGGTCCTAGGAAGGGGAGAGAGTGGGGGTAGGAAACAAAAGGTATACATATCAGCATAACCAACTTAGCAAAAAATAATAATTTTCTTCTTGATGGATGGTCTTCTAAGAGTTGATAGTAGGCGATATTAGCGCAGCATGGTGAGTGAAACAGTAGACGTAGTCCTCTTGCTCAAGGAGAAAATAGCTGACGATGGTAACGAGATCTGGTAGCCAAATGGATAAGTAAGTCCTCTTGCACGATGAGGAATTGAGTAGCTTCAGAGGTTTGCTACTAGATGACGCTAGGTGGATCACAGAAGTTATATATCTGAAACATACTCATGAAGACATAAGAGACATGCCCAACAAGGAGAAAACAGATGATCACTGTTGGTGTTTGGCAAAGAGGAAGGAAGAAATGAACATGCAAAGAGCAATAGAAATTATATCTCAGGTACCGTGTATTCAAAGAATACACCAGCACTGACAGATACTATCGAGATAAGAGCACAGAAGTTCACAGGAAATCATTGTGGAACACACCAAAATAGACGGGGGTTCATACTTACCGTTACTTACCTCTTAATTATCTCGGGGTTTGAGTTGACAACAGGATCACTAAAGTCTGTTCACACAATAACCTCCACCATGACATTTAAAAATGAACCATAACGAAGACGAGAACTTTGAACTGTACAAAAGCTTTATTTCAAATAAAGGGTATGATTTTACTAACACAACAAAATCAACGTGGCTATCAGTAGCCCAAGTCAATCTGACTACGTCCTCCAGTAGGACTTGCAAAAATTATCATACAACATGATGTAAAACATTTTAGCTCCCAAGAGCTCCAAATAACGTAATATTCATAACACTATTGGATTGGAAAAGGACGTCAGGGTGTGACATATATAGAGCATTTGGTTTCCTTTTAATAAACATGAGAATGGTATTTATAGTCGCAAGGCCAGAGTGTGTACGACCTCACTCTCTGAGAACCAGATGTTGGCACAGCTGCGGGCTACCTTCCAGCCTGTTGCATACTGGTCAAATGCACTCCCTTCTCACATGCTAAGTTACGTAAGAATACAGCTTGTTCTCTCAAACTTTTAAATGTCTACGAGACAACTCACATTATATTTACGCAAATCTTTCAAGTACTTTGCTCACATCCTATTGGATCATTATGTTAATTTCTTTAAACTTGTTAAGTTCAATCCAAATGTTTAATTAGCTCTTAAATGTTTATAACAAAATCACATAAATTATTTATAACAATTAGAAATTGTTTATAATATTTGTCAAAGACAATAAAAATATTATAAGCACGCCTTTAAAATCACTCTCGTTTCACATTATTTTCAAAAATATTTACAGCAATCATTTACAATATTAACATTTAAATTGTTTAAATTATTAATTTAAGAAATACATTAACCACATGTTCATCCGGTTGATAATTTTATAATCCTGTTTAATATAATCGACCAATGAAGGTTAGTTATACATGTTAATGTCACAATCTGGTTTAATAAAGGTTTTAATAATGATTTGTGACGGCAACCTTCATTCAAAATCTTATCTCAAATTCTTTCAAACCTCGTGTTAATTATAACAGTAACTCACTTGATTAATTTTCAACGAACTATGACAATCTTACTCCAGCGGAAAATCCTTCGCTAACAAGTTAATGCACAATCTGCATTAAAAATATGCCCAAAATCATCATATATTAATCTATATGGCATTAAAAACTTCCACATAACTTACAAAACTTCCACAAATAATTCTTTAACATTAATTCCTGTGGGAACCTCCTTCATATTCAAGGGCATTATACCTCAGCGACTTTCAACACGCGCTGCACTAGCGATTATACATTCATAGTTCCACTTAAAATTTTTTAATAATCATTAATTGTTTCAAAACTGTTTTTCTATTTAACCTTCGTAGATTTCATTCATGAACCGAAATGAAGTCAAAACTTGCCAATCACAAACAAATTTAATAGTGAATACGCTTATATACGCCTGTCTGGTCTATCAAAATTTAAGATTAACATCTTAAAAGAAATTGTAGTATAAAAATACTATCTTCAAATAAAGTGCGACTAAAATGCAAAGTAGTCGAATAGAATCCAATTAGACTGGGGAATGCAAACATCGTTATATAAATCTCTAATTGAGAAAAAACTCCTAACAAAAGTTCTCGACTTTAATGCATTCAATAATTCATTATTAAAGTTACTCTTTCACAAAAGTGTCTATGATGCAATGTTCATTCATAACTGACGATAAATGTCTGTGTTGCAATCAATACAAATAACGACTAGTATTTCCAAGATCGTCGACAACGTAAGAGATTTTAACGCTCTAAAATCATTTAAATGTTCTTCCTTCTTGATGATGACAGAAAATTGGTCAAAGTAATTAAACTGGGGTTGAATTACTTTAATAAAGTGACACGCAGTCTGAATTTAAATCTGCCATTAAAAATCATTAACATACAGTCAAATCGTGACTACAAAATATTAATTACTGAAAAATCTAAATATCAGTCTCAACTGATTCAAAATCGTTAACTATGCCCATGACATAACAATGTCTTAATAAATCGTCGAAAAATGCAAAACTCATCAAGGTGTACTGAGAATAGGAATCTCAACAAGAAAATAGGGCAAAATACATGAGGATAAAAATATGGGAAAAATAGTTGCTCAAACATCATTAGTAAACTCAAATATAATAAACGTTCACGACTACCTTATCTGCCGATTGACGTTCCAGAGGAAAATTCCCCAAAGAAGACTGCTGATGGATCCATTTCACCACGTTAAAGCTGAGCTCCATCCTCGAAATAGGAAATAGCACCCTCGGAGAATCGAACTGCTTCCTTCTCCGTGAATCGCTCTGCTCCTCGAAGACGAATAGACATCCTTCCGGCAATAATCTTCTTTGTGAGTCGGGACATCCCTGACCTCTCTTGAAAAATTCCCTGAAGTTCCAGTAGACAATCGTCATGAAGTTTTGTAGAAATTTCCGAAGAAATTATTCATATTCAGAGTATGAAATTGTTTCTATGGCTGTTCGATGGTATTCAGCCTTTAATTACGAAACATGGGTGTAGATGGTATTCACCGCATGTTCGCTTGTGTGGAATAGCAATTAGCGAAGTTCCATGTCGCTATCTTACTCCGTTGAAATATGTCCCAATTGCAATAAGCCCTCTTAGCCTTCCATCTGCTCTTCGGTTGTAGTGTCAGAAGAACAAACTGCCGTATTCAATGGCTCCATTATACTGTATCGTTCTGTAACCAAGCAATCTGAAGTCTTTCTACTCCACTCGCAGCGTCAGCCTTGCGTTGATTCTGGCTATACAAAAGTGCTTCTCTAGTGGCGAGATAATCACTTTTGTCAGTCGTATAAAACTGCTAATATCTTTTAAACTAATCGGTCGAAATTGTTCAGCTTTTCTCTATAACTGCATGTAGCACTGCACAATACAATTAGCTTATCGGAGACCGCTAACTGTTCGAAGCTAAACTTGTAGAAGCTTTCTAAGGTCCGTTTCAACTTCACCTAGTTTGACTTGGATCTCGTTAATATAGTGGCCTCGCCACGCGTTATAAAGACGATTCTTTTCACTGCTGTTCACTTCGACGTCTCACTATAATGAATGTATAAGAAAAGAACTTTCACAAATAGACTTCGATGATCTGAGAATGAGATCTCAGAATGATCAGAGAACGAAAGAGGCTCCTCTCTTCTGCGCAAGCCCTTTTATTAACTTCACGAGGGGCGTTTCCATCCCTTCCAAAGCGTGATACTGCGTCATCGCTAAAAGTTCCAACTTCGTTAATACATGACGGATTTTCAAAATTCAAAAACTGAAAATAAATTTCACCAAAATTCCAAATCAATGCTTTTACTGCAAATGGATTTCCACAATTCTGCATTCCAAAAGTAATAAAAATACCATAGTTTCAGCAATCTCCGTCTTCCTTTAAACTATCGTTGATTGGTTCATGCCTCTCCTCCAATAGCATAGTTTCTTCCTCAGCAGAATTCCTCGTTTCCTGCGACTGCGTCGTAAATCTTGGAACATTCTCGACTAAATGCTGACGTCACTGAGAATCTCAGCTCAAGTAGCCTGCTGGTATAACATTTACGTCATCCGTGCTTACGTCATGACTACCCACGTCATAACTATGACAGTCATAACTTTCCTTATAATTTCAAATATAGCCACCGTGGTCTCTACATAATTCAATTACGGGGGCAGTACCAAGGTACCACAGTACCTCCCGAGTACTCTCAAACAGCACAGTCATGTAAGTTACTTCTGATGTACAATTACATCAAGTACAAATATACACACAGCTCTCAAGCATGGCTTCAAACTTTATTAAGGTAGAACAGCAGGCGCAGAACCGCTCGAACAATCTCAGCAACAAAACAGCAATCACAATTTCACGTGAACCAAACTTCAACAGGACTACACACACGTGCTCAACTTCAGATAACGCAGGAATCCATCTCACATCTGCGACCAATCACCATGAAGCAGCAGTTACTCCTGACACAACCTCACTATTGAACCAAACACATAGTCAGTTTACTACCAGAATCACGCAAGTTCACTCGCACGTTGCCCTCAGCAATCTTCTAACCTCACTGTCACAATGACAACACTAGACAACTCAAAGGATCAAGCTCACACCTAACCTCACAACATTCACTCTTGTCAAGACATAACCTCACCAAATTCACCAGTCGACTTCTAACAACCAGCTACCAACCCAGTGCGACCATCTCAACGATAGGTAGCACTACCAATTCATAATCAACTTTAGGTCACTAAATGCAACCAACCTCACCTTGGGTCACTGAACAGCAACCAACCATACCTAGGGTCACTTAAGAGCAACCAACTCTTACCTTGGGTCACTTAAGAGCAACCATTGCCTTACCGTCCGTAGGTGCCAACTGACTACGTCTGTAGAACCAGACAAATAAAATTCCTCACCTAATCAATTCAGAAAGAAAACCTTCACCTGTATCGCATACACAATGCAGCTTACAGTTTGCTCCCAAAACTGGCCTCCACACCTGCCACATGTTTCAGCGACAAGAAATATCCACCTGCATATACCTTCCCTTCATGAAAAGGCTCCCTGCATATACCTCTTCTAATTAATAAGTCAAGGCACCACTCGACTAACTCAATCTCAAACTCACCATCAGATCACTCATTAAAACCAACCGTCCGTAGGTACCTATGACGTCTGTAGAACCAGACAAAATTTAAATTTTCCCAACTAATCAATTCCAGAACCAGACCTTCCGTCGAACTCAAAACTTCCTCCAGCCATCCTGCAAATCCACAGTTCACCACAGAAAGCATACTAAGCTTCATAACATTCCGGCCTTCGAAATCCGAAAGATAAACTTCCAGTCATCTTCAGAAACTGGCCTAAACACCTGCCACGTGTCGCAGCGAAAGGAAAACATCTGCCTGCATATACTTCACACGAAGTACCCGCCTGCATATACCTCCCATGAAGTATCTTAATAAGGTCAATAGGCACCACTCGACAATCCATCACACATCATCAGGGAATTAAACATCCTGGTATCACCGACCCAACAACCTCTCGAAGCACAAATACTACTCCGAGTACTGACAAAATACACAACTCAATCCAACCAATACCAACACGGTACCAACAAAACAAAACCTAGACACTAACCGAAGAAATCTCAAATACTCAACCGAGTACCAACGCACAAGAAAATAATAAAAACACTAACCCTAATTAAATCTCAACTAGTACCAACAACGCAGTACATGGATCACAAATCCACAAATCACAAACAACAAAACACTCCCTAACAAGTACTCACTCGAGCACCAAGTACCAACCAGGCACTAAACACACCTGAAATAAAACAACAAAATGTACCCTCAAAATACTAAACTACGATGTGCGATCATCACCAGCCCGCACGACATCAAGAGTCAGAGGAGCATAGCAATGTCGACATCACCAACCATCACTGAAAGTACCAGAATCATAAATAGACAGAGACTGGCTACTCCCGCTAGGTTGGTATCACTCGACGATCTCCGCATCAACTCCTCACTTCTCAATTGGCATCCTGAAATGCCCTAACCTCACTCGCTCAACCACACGCACACCAACACCAACCATACGTGCAGTCCTGGCACGTCACTCGTTCGATTCCTAACTCCAACCAAACCTGAAATAAATTTCAAAATTTCTATCTACCGACTGAAGATCAAAACTTCACACGACCAAAATACGATCACCTAGATCAGCTCTTCTTATAACTGCTTTCTGCTTCCTAATTTTCGACCGCACGTCGCACGAACAGCTACAATCACAACAACTACACACCCAACACAACGGGGCTTCACGACTCCACAGCTGACTTAACACCTGACCTCGGCCTAGCAATTTTAAAACTCGCTGTTTCACCACCTGAAAAGCTTCAGCTCGACACTGCTGTTGTATGTACTCACAGTACATTACTCGTCCACCTGCATGTTCACAGAAAACTTCACTTAATATTTCACAAGACATTACACATTCAACTCTATGACAACAATTATCTGTGCACAGATGTTTCTCACAGAATACAGCAAAATAATTGACTATTCAGTTCACTAAATTTCATTAATGCTTAGATGACTTAATCACATTGGCAACACAGCCAGAACAAATAGCAATTCAAAATTTTGCAACCATGCCATAATGATTTTCAGCAAGAACTCAACACGCGAATGATATCACTTTTCACACAACTTGACAGGAACACAGAACGATTAGCCATTAGCACTTTACTTAACAGCTGTGCATAGATAACTTTCTACCATGAATCAAATAGCTACTGTACTGGTTTGATCCTACCTTGGAAGTAGCCTGTAGTACGGAACATCACAGAGTGTGACAACAAAGAGAATCCAGCAGCCAACTTTACCATGCTTACAGAGAGACCATGTTCTTGAGTGCCAGTATTAAACCTGGACTTGACTCGTCGTCAGTGCGTTCACGCACTGAGGAATGCCAGCAACGCTTTGTCCATTCACAGCCATGAAAAGAAAATCATAATATTAGCCAGAGTCCCACAGTAGGCATCCTACCTAACCTTAGTGAACCCTCAGTTACTCACTTCTCCCGTGCTGCTCGAATCCACGTAAGTTAATTCTACACAATACCACGGCAAAAACAACACCAGGCAACGGCTCCAGAAAATCGAACCACTGCGATGCTACCATTAATCTGCTTCAACCAACGTGCAAGGCAAAGTCCTAGCACTGAAGGCAAGTAACTACGTACTATTCTATGCGCACAATGAAACATGGACTCGAACAGCAGTAGGTAAAATAAATATATATTCTCAAGGGAAAAGAATACAAGGCCGAATGGCTATGGGAGGGAACACCAATCTGCACTCCTACTATATCTAAAATGGAGGCCAAGCTATACCCCAAATTATATGGCAACGCTGTATAATTAAAACAAGTTACATTTACGTGATTTAGAAATCACCACATATTAAACCTTTTCTAATTCTTATCCGAAACTACTACAGTCTCATTTCGATTCATTTCAATTGGTTACTCATTACATTCTTTCAAATAGGCTTCCGAAAATATTTTGCAACCAGCATGGATGCTGTGCTTATGCGGACAAAATAGACCAAAAGATGCCATCTCAGACAAACGAAAAACAAAGGACCGTTTGTCATTATTAAAACTATCAAGTTCCCCACACCAAAATCCTGACAATTACATTCTTGAAATCATTTAATTTCACATTAGCAGCATGGAACGATTAAAAATGAAACCAAACACATCTCGAAAGATGAAGTAAAACAAACTCGTTTTCGCTGCTTAAATAATAGGAGGCGTGTTATGAATATAAAATAATCTTAGGCCACATTATAATAGACCCATTAAAATATAAATTGAACAAATTAGCAAATCAAGAAAACGCCTTGGTAAAAGAAGAATAGCGTCCTTTTGGAATCGAAAGTTATTTCAATGCAACCGGCCAGACGACACTTGGCCTCTTAAAATTCACAAACATAATTCCCATTTTCATGAAATGTCTTAAATATTTTGTCTGACGGATCTAGAGTTCCAATTAGTATTATCTAACAGTTTTACCTTGTTCTCGGACCAAGATTTAGGTAGTGGTCCGAGGCTACCACAAACCGCGTCCTTTCACCACAAGCTCACATTATGTTTTCTTGTTCTCACTTAGCTTGGCTTCATTTCGACAATGGGACGCCATTTTGCGCATGTGCAGAAGTTCATTTTAAAACCGATGACAAATGAAAAACGCCTGGCACTAGTTTTAATGCCAACTTTATAATTAATTTTCCTTCACCTCTTAAATTATCGAAACGTCCTTTTTTAACCAAATTTAATTTGGCAATAGAATTTTCATCGATGTGTCCGTCAATGATTGGCTATCAGACTTTAGATTATTTGAACAAATACCGCCAAATCCAGTACAGTCCCAGCATACATATTATTCACTAGACAGTCAACAATGGCTATATTCAATCAATGCAGACCGGAGTAATTAGTTAATATATTTTCCATTAAAAGACAATGGTTATTTAAGTTATTTATGTCTTCTTCTTGTATCCAGAAATGATTCACAATTAATGCCAGGAGCGTCGGCAGAATAATGGGGGGGGGGGGGGTTCACATGGGGGCGGCGACCGGGGGGCGGGGCACATGGGGGCGGCGGCGGCGAAGTATTGTGAGTCGAAACCAATCGGCTCAGAATGCATTGCTCTGCTGTACCCTCCTGCCAATCTCCATGTCCAACCTACCAGTTTGCATCAATTCACTTCCTAGGTATTTGAACGTGTCCACAATTTCCAAACTCTGACTTCCAATTTTCACAGTGCCCTTTCCTTGTCTTTCCCCTCTTGTCATCACCATGGTCTTGCTTTTCTCTATACTGATTTTCAGGCCATACTTCTGAATATTTTCGTTCAGTGCATCTAGTTGTTTTTGCACTTCTTCGGTGTTCCTTTCCCAGACCACAATATCATCTGCAAATAACAGTAACTTCATTTCTTTATGTCCATATGCTTCCTTTGTTTCCATTACAATTTCATCCATCACCATTATGAACAAGAGAGGTGACAGCACACTCCCCTGTCTTAGTCCAGTCTTGTTCCTAAACCAATCTGTCTTTCCAACTGGGGTCAGTACCCTGCTAACACAGTTGTTGTACATTGCTTGCACCATTTCCAACATTTCTCTTCCCAGTCTCTTCTTAACCATGGTTTCCCATACCTTCTCTCTGGGGATACTATCATATGCCTTTCTAGATCTACGAAAGTCATGATCAAATTCTCTCCATATTCCCAGTTCTTTTCCATCACCTGCCTCAAGCTAAAGATTGGGTCCACTGTGGATCTTCCACTCCTGAAGCTGTACTGTTCCTCTTGCAACTCTCCTTCCACCTTTCTTCTCATTCTTCTTTCTAATATCCTTTCCAGTATTTTTACTATCTGTGATATGAGGGTGATCCCTCTATAGTTTTCACACACCTCTTTCACATGGCTCTTTATTAATACATATTATATACTCTCCTGTGCTTTGATGAAGCAAATTTATATATCACCTTGGTTGATAAAGTCATAATTATTTAATTTCTAACTCTGTGTTCAGAGCTATAGAAGAAAATGGATTTGTTAATAAAAATTCCACTTTCATTTTCCTATGTCACATTCAATCGACATATTAAATAACTACGTACTGTGCCACAAAAAGTTAAAAACACATTTATACAGTAGAAATCAACTTCATCCACAGAACTCACTAACACACTTGCACCGTACTGTACTTGAAACTGTCTTATGTCAGTAAGCTGCGAACAACAGCTGAATACCTGTTTAAGGGCATGGGGTGGGACGGACCCTTCTCCCGTAGTCCAATTTAACAGAGACAGAAGCAGGAAGTGAAATGGAGAGATCTTCTATCTGGCTTCAAAGCAATGCTATGGGCCCAATCTGCTGGCCCTTGAAGGGAGAGAAAATTCACTTCATAGCACTGAAGAATTCGCATGCAAGACAGTGCTATGTCCACTGTTTCCTCACCCGACCCATGAAGCCATATAAAACACTTAAGTTGAGTATCTGCAATATAAAGTAATTTTAAAAGACATTAATTAAACAAATTCTTTGCAATGCTGCCTAAAGCCTTGGGTGGGCAGGGCCCATTCGGCCCTTAATGATGCACCGTCCCTGATCGTTATATTATCTTCTTATATATGATCCTCTAGATCTACGAGGAACTGATCTTTCTCATCAGTAGAACACCTGTGTGTGGAGCATACACTTGGAGGAAAGTATTGAATGTCTGGCCAACACGTAGTTTCATTTTAATAATTCTGTCATTCACATAGCTGATGCCTGTTTATCTACATCTTTGTACAGAACAAAAGCAACTCCATTTCGGGGTTCTTCAGGATTTCCACTTCAGTACAAAACATAATCCTTTCTTTCCTGAACCTTTCCATTTGGTTTCGCTCAACCCCAATATCCCAAGTTGAGTCTATTCATAAGATCTAAAATTTCTTCGCACTTCCCTGTAAGGGATAGGATATTGAGGGTTTCTTCATGAATGGTGTTTGTCACTTTCTACATCTCAGACGAGCTCCAGGTTTTTGACCGTCATTTCGTGATCTGCGTGAAGAGTTACCGTCAAGTCCAGTAGTATCCGAGGTTTGAAAGCAAATTCAATCCATGTTAATGCTTCCAATGCATCAAGTATATGAAATACAAAACCCTTTTATCTTAGTTGCATTTGCATTTTTCTTTTGTCTCAATATATAATTTACTTTCTTGTTTTATGAGAGTCCCTAATGTGTTCGTGTTAAACGAGTTTCGTCATCTAGTGCACTCGAATAATTTATTAATTTATCGTATGGCTTTCAATGCCAGGAGTGTTCGAGGACAAGTTCGGCTCGCCAGAGGCTGTAGCTGCTTCTAGCGGACACCCATAGGGTGAGCTACAAGTTCAGTTCAATTTCAAGTAGTTCCAACTTTCGCTACCAGATGTCAATGATACCTAGTGATGAACGTTGGAATTTTGATAGAGCGTTCCAACGAAATCTAACCTAGAAATTTAGCTTTACACAAGTTTAGTCTGTGGAGGGATCTTTTACATGCCATAAATCTTTGACATGGGACCGCCGGCTTTACTTCCCCTCTGAAAGAAGGCATACTGAAGGATTTAAATGCTCTTCGGCCGGGTTGGAAACCGCGATCTTGTGCACAGCAGTTCATCATGCTACCAACTATGCCACTAAAGCCGCTTACTCGAATAATAAATGGATACCATTCAATAATAATAATAATAATAATAATATCGTATGGCCTCGGGTGCCTGGTGCAAGCTTTGTTAATTGACACCCAGAGGGTAGCTTGCATGTCAAATTTCGTCGTTCCTTTGAACGCTATGAAAGTCAAGGAGGTTAGATATCTAAACTCCTTGACACTACAGCGCTTTCAAGTAGAGAATGGAGGAACTTTGTGTTGGCGGAAAATCCCGAGATTAATTTTGCCATTGAACACGGCCTACTGAATTCAAATGGGTTCTTTAACATGCCAACAACGTATGACATGAGTATCGTGATTTTTGTCGCCTTCAGAAATCACTTACCATGGCCAGGGGCGAACCTGCAATCTTGGGGTTGGTAGTCCGACACTATAACCACTCACCCACCGTGGCAAGCATACCATTCAATGCTTCGATGTGAGAAATAGGCAATCTCCATCGTCTCGTCTTCACTCGATCGCTTCTGTTCCACCGCGAGGGAATTAACACAGAACAGGAGGTTCTTTATTTTTGCCAAAATACATATGGACATTAGTTACTGTTCTGATTTAATTGTGTTAATTCATAGTTGTTGATTGACTTAGGAGCTTTGCAACATTGTGTCCATGTAGCCCCATGTACTTGGGTGAGTGTGTGTGTGTGCAGAATTTGTCTGATAACCTATGTTATTGTGAATGCTGTATTAGTGTGTGTATTTGGAATTCGGATGAGGATTGTGAAGGAAGCGGCCGAGGCCTTAAGTTAGGAACCATCCTGGCATTTTCCTGGAGTAGAAGTGGGAAACCACGGAAAACCATTTACAGGATGGCTGAGGTAGGAATTGAACTTGCCTCTTCTCAGATTTGGGTGTTCAGTTGTAGAACATAACTTTCATTATTATGATTAATTCTAGAGTTGTCATCTAGAGAGCAAAGAGAGTCATGTCCAGACTCCCTCGGCAGGATGGCGTGAAACCACCTCAACTGCTGTTTTACATGTTGAACAAGAACGCCGAAGGCAAGAAATGGAAACTACACCAACTATTACCAACTTCCATCAGATGTAACGTGTGCAAGGATTGGTCTGTTAAGTCACCGACACTGCAGGGAAGAGATGTACACTCGGATACGAGTCGACGAGAGTTATGATTTAACCCTCTCAGTACCACGCGCCGATCAGATCGGCTCTCGCTGCTTGCGCCAAAAGTGCCAAAGCCGATTCAATCGGCGCGCTGTTTATCTTATATTTGTAGATTTCTGTAGGGATAAGTCCGTGATTATTTCATACTGTTGGAAAGGTGAGGTGTTTACTTTTTTCCTTCGAAGCCCGTTATGCGATAGGTTTGAGTTTGTATTCACGCCCTCCCTTAGCGCTGCCCCAATCACGCACGTTCCCGCCAAAATTGCGATGCAGTTGTTTTCTTCTTGTTGAAGTATTCAGCATACAAATGTATCTAAGAACTTTCTACAGCTGGAAACTTAGTGTTTCTTCGAATATGACTCTTAGGCGTCCTTTATTTAGGCTCAAAACTGATTTTTTACACACACAAAAAAAATTAAAAAAATTGAACAATTATCAGAATAACCTCAATTAAAAAGGTTTAGATGCCGTATTTACTTCTATGAACATAATGAATGAAAGAATGAGGTATTGGTTATAAAACAAAGGAAAAATAATGATTCTATTGTTGAAAATGTGGTATTTATGATTTTTTTTTTTTTTTCGAATAGCCTGCATGATCATTGAAAATGGCTTGGCACTAAGAGGGTTAAGTTTTAAAAATCTACGGGACAATAATAACTCACTGATCTGATTCTTGTTGCGACTGTAATAAGCATTGACAACAGCCGGGGCTGTGTTCCAAGTGGACTTGTTTACCGTCTTCCCCAAACGGTTCTGTTCCTTCTGAGTGAGGTACACCAGCAGGTTGAGGACATTCTCAAAGTACTGCCTGGGGTCGATAGTCACCTGGTAACAAGAGAGAGGGTTTATTAGGTTGACACTGATTGCTCGTCCCTTACCATCAGGGCCTGTATGCTGATGACATGTCATCTTTTAAATTGTTCACCACAGACATTGCTAACTTATCCCAGGAGAGATGGCGCTTACTTGAGCAACGTTAGAGGTGGGGCGGGGTCATTCCTGGCCCTCTCCAATTATTCTCTGTAGTAATGACAATTATTTTGTTTATGCTACTGATATGGCATGAAAACATTCACTGAACTAATAAGGAGGTATATTTGTCTAAAATGAAAGTCATGCACATATTATAAACGGGTATTTACACTATAATAGAAATGCTGCAGATCTGAAAGATGATCATCAATTTTTATGAAATATCTTATAATTCTTACTTCAGTTTGCCTATTAACAATTTCAAAATGAATGATTAGACAAGTTTTAGATAATGTAGGATTCTAGTTTTTCACCAATGACACATTTTAGAGAAGTCTCTTGTTGTATTGTATTGTATCCAGGCGCGGATGTCGAGTTTGGCTTTGGGGGGACCAGAGAATCGAAATTGTTAAGAAAAATGGTATCACTAAAGACGCAATCACAAAATAAACAAAAAATGTACAAAACCAGACCAATTTTTTTGCAAGCTACATGGATAGAAATTTGATGCGTTTAGCACACCAAAAATATTCGTACAAATTGCAACGGCGTGTTTTGCGACTTTTACATCGAGCTTCGAGAAAAGTATCAAGGTACGTTACAGTTTCAGCAAGTCGAGTTGGTACCGACAAAGGGAGAAAGTCACAGCTTAAATTGCCAACCAAGCTTGCAGTTTGGACGTCGGCAACATTTTTTGGTGCAAAAAAAAGCCCCAAATTCCTATCCGTGCATTGCTGCACATTCATCGTGACATCACTATACACATTGATTCGGTAATCACAAGGTTTGCTAAACAAAATAGAAGAGTTGATTTTGTTATATAAATAATCGTTTTTATATAACAGGTATGAAGTTGTAAATATGTACAGCTGTAACAGAACATAAAAATTGCAATAAAGATATTTTCATTATTGAATAAAATGAAAAAAAAAAAAGAAAAAGTTTTTTAGTTGAAATTCGTTAAGTTTTATTTGTCTGGTTATTGTGTTTTAAATTTTTGAGTTTGCAAAAAAATTTGGTCTCCGTTTGGGGGGGGGATCGGGTCATGAACCCGTGACCCCCCCCCCCCCCCTGAATCCGCTCCTGATTGTATCACTACAAGATTCTGCTATTTCTAGTTCATCTTCACCAATACTCTTTTCACCTCCTAATATTTCTTCCTCTTCAACGTGTTGCACCCTGGATTCTTGCTCTTTGTAGCTCAGACGATTCATAATGTTATATTTTAACACTTAACTACAATCAATTTTTTTTTTCGCGTTTAGGCAGCTACATTCTCATGGAGTACACGTAAGACTGGAACAGCTGTTCATTCTGCCAGCGGAACTGGTGGCGCGAGGTCTTTCGGAACACATTGCAACATGGCTCGACAAAAATACATTTGTCTCGGGCCTCATCCCAACTGCCCTCAGATAATAGATAAGAAATGTGGGGTAAGGTATGTGGCAGGAATGGTCTGTGTAGTAAAACTAGAAACCCCAGCATAACAAAACTGCGTGGGGTCACAAAGTCCCACGTGCCACCTCTCCCGGGTTATATACAAATCCTGTTCATGGTCCGCAAATTACAGAAATGCATATGAATCGGCACAAACTAAAAGGACCTCAGTCACAAGAAATGGCAAACTGAGTTAAGCCTGAAAATCGAATGATATAGGATAGCCTCAACCATCTATGTTAAAAAGGATCGAGTCACACGCGTGGGATACCTAATATTCGCCAGGGAAATTCTTAACGTACGCTAAAAGGTTCTCAGTCTGTTGCTTAGACACAGTTTTTTTTCGTGCTTCTCAAAACTAGTTGCTTGGACTGAGGCCCTTTTAGTATGTGCTGATTCATATTTACTGAGTCATTTTTTGGGTCATTTTTCTAAGTATTTTATTTTTAGATCATTTTCTCGCTTTACACATCATTATTATGCCATTTCATGGAATTTATTAGAATATTTTATACGTTTTGAGTCATTTCTCACATTTTTTAATGGTTTTGGAATTGAAAGTGAGGATGAAAACGAAGACATGAGAATCTTCACAACTTTGTTCAACCCTTATTTCTTGGAATATCCAGGAGACGCACTAGACTGAAATAATAAGTAGTATTTGTGAGCAAATAATTCGTATTTGTCAAATTAAATTATATTAGGTACCATTACAACATACCATGACATAGTCTACATTTTTTGTGTGATGAAATTATGTGTTTCATTCAAATTTTTAGGTCATTCTTTTAAAGTTCTTGTGTCATTTTATGGAATTTTTGCAGTAATTTTATAGGTCATTTTTTAAAAATTTTTAGGACATCAAAATCCTGGCCCTGCTTATCATGGTTCAAAATATTCATTGGGTAACCCTAATTTGTTGTCACGTTCATAAGTCTGTCCTTTAACACGCACAAATAAACACTGGACTAAGGTTGTCTTGTGTTCTGTTCATCCATTACCATATTTGCTTGCATATAACTCACCAATGTGTTTAACTGGCGCCCCATTTTAAAGTTTGAAATTGCAGGGGAAAAAATCCTTGCATATACAGAAGATTGTCAATAAATCGAACGTCAAAAATCCAAATGCCTGCTTTAAACATGTGAACTGTATTTTGCAGGGCACTGTGAGAGAACAATGACCTCGGGAGTGTTTGTTTTGAATCCCCTCCCCCAGCGGGCCAGTCTATTTTTAACCCTGTCAGTTCAGTTGCTTCACTTGTTCGTTAGTGTAGTTGTAACAGTACTGTGTGTGTGCCTTATGGCATCATCAGGGACACTGAAGAGGAGACATAAATTTCTAACTAGAGAAACCAAACTCGAAATATTAAATAGACTTGAAAGAGGTGAAAGTGGCTTCGTCTTTGTCAAAACATTATGGAGTGGGTAAAGCTACCATCTTCTTCTTCTTTTCCCGGTTCCAGTGATCTGGGTCGGGGCGTGAATCAAGGACCTCCATCCGAGGCCTCGACTCGCACACTATCATATTTAGGCTATTTGTACGATGGGTTCGCCACACCCAAAGGTACCATCTCAGACATAAAAAAAAAAAAAAGGTAGCATTCTGACTTTTGCATTCTAAGTTAGATTCAGATGATGCGTCTAAAGTCAGGAAAACAACAAGAACCGCAAATGACTGTTCATTAGAAGATGCTGTATATACATACGTACAGTACATACATATATAAATTTATAAATATGTAGTGAATTGTTTTTGTAAAATGAGTGCACATTTCTGGATTTAAAGATACAAATAAATCAAATTACAATATGTATGTACGTAATTATGTAAGTACATAAAATGTTTATTTTTATTTATCTTAACATTTTTAGTGTAACAAGGAACAAATCGGAAATCCGAACCCCACCTCCCAGTCCCAATTAGTTCGGATTTTCGACGCTCTACTGTATCTCGTATTAATTTTGGACTATGAACCATGTTTGGATAATGCTTGGTATACGTATTATAGTTTATCCAATGTAAGTTTGCACTTTTTTGACAGCTAGGGTTGCCAAACTTCATAAGGAAAGACTCAATTTATAACCTGTAGTCCATAACAAATATATACATGTTTTAATCACATGTAACTTTTTCAGGTTATTTTTTTCGCTTGTCCCAGTAATTGTGAATATATTGGCAACATATTCTGTCGGCCAGACTGAAAAGTTGCATTATCGAACTGAACTACCACGTGCTCGTGGGATGGGCGTGCGGTTGGTAATGGACGCTTTACTGTGTTCAGCCGTCTGATAATTATTATAATTGATAATATTGCATAAAGTCGTCTGAAAGTATTATTTTCATTTGAACGCGTGTTCACTTTTCAGATAAATTTATAGTGGTTATCTTAAATGTTGAGTAAATATGTAGCCTGAGAGGTCACCAGGTCGGACATCTTTGTTTTGACTACGGTATTGAGTCGGAAGCAGATACGGAATTTCTTGTTCAAGATATGTATTTTATTTCTCTCTTTTTGAAGGTAAAAGAAAAGGCAGCAGAAGTATTGATTTCCCCAAGGACATTGCCCTGGTGAATAATTTTCATATCTATTTGGGCAAAAACTAGGCCTAAAATATGAGTTGTTGTGTAGGCCTAAAAGTTGGTGAAATTTTTCGTACGTTTTATTTTAATATCAATGCAACAGGTCAAGTAATGATCTTATCGTCTTAAGGACATCTTACACCATACCTTAGTAAGAATTTTCCTTGAGCTGTGAAATGATGAGTCTAAAAATAATTCCACTCTAGTATTTAAGCTATCAGCTGCTGAGTCATAGCGCGCACAATGGTGTAACATTCTGTCAGCGAGCCGTCAGTGGGTTTTAGGTGTGCCGTTAGAACGATTATTTGATAAATGCCATAAAGAAATACAAGTTTCCTTTAAAAAGGGCAATGAATTGATATTGCGAGATGAATGTAGGTTTAGGCAACTCATAACAGCCGTTCACCCCTTGACGGAATACAACGGCCATTGCTGGCTGCCATGTGGGTGATGGCTCATTGGCTAGAATGCACGTGGTAGTGGCGGATTGATATGTTCTGTTGGACGGGATTAAATAAAATTCAAATCGCCCGCGCTTAAAATTTAGTACGCTGCCTCACCGCCAGGTAGCAGGCTAGGCTGGTGGATGACGTAACTCTGACGGTTGTAATCGGAATCAAATTTTAAGCCTGAGTAACCTTTCTCCCCTATATTCTTTGTGTTGGACTACGTGTCCCCGCGAGAACTGTAAAAAAGTGCAAACTTAAAGTAGATGAACTATAACTTCGTAAAAATGTTGACACCTGCTAATACTCAATATGCTCTAAATCTTTATTGGAACATGTTTTCTGTGTGTGCTTAGTCTAATACCTTCATATGTATTATTTACAAGAACGTGACATTAATAACCGTATAAACATACAAACACTATTGCGAAATGGACGTCCTACCAAAATTCATTAATTTTGGAAAAGGATATTCGTATTAAAATCAAAAAGTAAAATTCTCAAGTTATAATTCAATATAATATTAAAAAAATATCTTGATTTTTAGAATTCTTAAGTGAAATGGATCTTGTGAAGGTCTTATTCAATTTGAAGTCGCCTACCCTTCTTAAAGTCGTCTCTATTACTTGGATCATATGCACAGTAGACTCTAGGGTATCTAGCTCGTGACTATCCGGCCCAGTGGCGACTCCTGTTTTTTTTTATATAATGTGTTGCTAGCATTAATCCCTTGCGGGGTCTGCTATTTTGCTATATCTCCTCCACTTCTTTCTGTCGTTGACAACTTCTGTTGTTAGACCAACCGTGTGCATGTCAGCCTTGATGTTGTCAGTCCACCGCTTTGCAGGTCTACCACGTGGTCTTGTTCCACCTGGCTTGATGTGGAGTGCTGTTTTTGCAACTGAGTTGTTCTGTCTTCTAATGACGTGACCGTACCATCGTAGACGAGTCTCTCTCGCCTTCTCGACAATTGGTGCAACACCAAATCTTCGCCGGACGTCGTCACATCGGGTCAGCCCCATCGACCATCGGAGCATCTTCATTTCCATTGTATGCATAATTTGCTCATGTTGTTTGGTCATAGGGCGACATTCAGTCCCATAGATTGCTGCTGGGCGTACCACAGACTTATAGACCTTTGCCTTTAAATGCAGAGGCATCTTTTTATCATAGAGAACTCCAGTGACTTGTCTCAACTTGAGCCAGGCTGCGTTTACCCTCATCCGAGTATCAGGAGTGGCGTCACACTTTGAAGTGACAATGGACCCTAAGTACCGTACTTAAAATGCATGGTCTTCTGCAGATTTTCTGTGCTGATACTGATGATACCTCTGGTTTGGGGGCCACATTCCAGGTATTCTGTCTTCTGGATATTGAGGTGTAGTCCATTTTCAGCCAGTCTGTCGTTCCACGTTCGAACCCGGTGCTGGAGTTCAGGGCGGGTTTCTTGGGCAAGTACCACATCATCCGCATAGAGGAGGGTCCAGGGATGTGAGGTCTGTATGTCTGCCGTTGCTATATCCATGCAGAGGATGAATAACAGTGGTGATAGAGCAGAACCCTGATGAACACCCACAGTGATTTCAAAAGGAGGGAGACTCCAGCTGGACTCCGAACTACACTAGAGACATTGCGATACAGAAGTTGCACCCAGCTTACATATTCCTCAGGGACCCCATGACAACGAAGAGCTCGAAAAAGAAGATCATGAATGATACAGTCAAAAGCTTTCTCTAAATCGAGAAATGCCAGGTGTACACTTCGCTGCCTCTCTCTGTGCTTTTCCATTAAAAGGCGTGTGGCATGGACAGCATTGATGGTACTGCATCCCTTAACAAACCCACACTGGATTGGTGTTACTGTGACAATATTTCTGAGTCTACAATCAAGCACACGCTCAAATATTTTAAAAGTATGAAAGAGGAGTCGAATAGGACGATAAGTTGAGCAGTCACCCACATCACCTTTTCCCTTCCAGATTGGAACTGTTATGATAGTTCTCCATGCATGGGGAAGTTGGTTCTCAGTAATGATCCGGTTAAAGAGTGAAGACCACTTATTAACTAATGATAATTATTATAGCTGGGCTAAATTGAGATATTAGACTCAGTCTAATATTAATTATTCAGTCGCACAGCACTATTCCCAACACATTACACAATACAATACAATCGAATACCACTCCTAAGATGTGCACACGCTGAAAACAGACCTTCCATTCTGACCGCGCAAAATGGTAACCAATAAGCCCGTAGTGTTGGTTTAAATTCATCCAATAGCGAGACATGAGGATCTCAGTAGACGTCCTCAGAGCACCATTAAACAGACCAAACCTGCCTCTTCCCCCTCAAGGGCTACCATACATTTCTAAAGCTATAAACATGTGCTTTGAGGATGCAAGGCTTCCTTCCTCAGCTGTCTTCTCTGGGCCGTGAAGGTCACACTTCACCCATCTAGGGGTGAAATGTACAACTAGTTACAAGTACTGACAGTGACAGTAAGTCAGAGCTTATCGAGAGGATGCGCAAGGTAGCACCAAAGAGTATTTTACAAAACAATTCATTTACTTTTTTAAAATAGTTACAGCTGGGAGCTGACGGAAGGACCATCCTCACGTCCTACATGGAGGAATCGCGACCGATCCGGCCTAAACACTGCACGAATACTTTTCCAAAGCTTTAACAAGCGGGCTCTTGCTAGAACCCTATGTGGCTTTTCAAAATATTTTATTCATATCTTGTACTTCTGGCACATTTGGGGGCTACAGTACAGTATTGTTAATACGTATACAATCTATACAGAAACCAGACAGCAGTCATTCGAGCTGAAGGACATGAGAGAGAAGCTGGTATTCAGAAAGGTGTAAGGCAAGGCTGCAACTTATCATCCATACTTTTCAATCTGTACATTGCACAAGCAATGAAGGAAATTGAAAGAAAAAAAAAAAAAAAATTGGGAGTGAACATTAAAGGAGAAATAATTTCAACTCTGAGATTTGCTGATGACATCGTCATCTTGTCCAACATGCCAGAGGATTTGAATGAGTTTTTGAATGGTATGGACTCTGTCTTGAGGAAAGAATTCATGTTAAAAATCAATAAATGTAAAACCAAAAAATTGGAATGGAGCCGAAATAAATCAGAAACCTCTATGGACATCAAATTGGCAGGTGAAAAGCTAAAGGAAGTAGGAGACCTCTGTTACTTAGGAAACAAAATAACCAGTGATGGACGAAGCAGAGAAGATATAAAAAGTAGGTTGGCTCAGTAAAGGAAAGCATTTCTACAAAAAAGGAATCTGTTGACAACGAATATAGATTTAGGTAATAGGAAGTCATTTTTGAAAGCCTTTGTCTAGAGCATGGCGCTCTTTTTCCAAAAATATTAAAAAATCTGTTTGGTTAACATGCTATAATTCATTCTATATAAATGTCCGAAAAATAACAATCGCGTATTCGTTATTGTCTCTGTTATGTTTTCAATGTTCTGATATATTTCTTCGTTACTTCATAATTTCCAAAACTCCGTAGTTCTTAATGAAACGAGAATTTTGCGTAGTTTGTCTTTATTAAGTTAAGTCGATATTATTTAAGACTAATGCATTAAGATATATGAAATGAAAATCCACAGCCTGCTTCCAGTCTCCGACCGGGTCAGGAATGGAATGAATGAAGCCCCCATCTAGCGGCGAGGATATGAACTGTGCCGGCTGCCGAGGCCTGACGCACTCCTCTGGGGCAATGATTAAATGAATGACAGATGAAATGAAATGATAGTGGAGAGTGTTGCTGGAATTAAATTTTGACAGGGAAAACCGGAGTACCCGGAGAAAAACCTGTCTGCCTCCGTTCTGTCCAGCACAGATCTCACATGGAGTGACCGGGATTTGAACCATGGACCCAGCGGTGAGAGGCCAGCGTGCTGCCGCCTAAGCCACGGAGGCTTCATTAAGAT
Organism: Meconema thalassinum; assembly: GCA_946902985.2. NCBI lineage: Eukaryota > Metazoa > Arthropoda > Insecta > Orthoptera > Tettigoniidae > Meconema > Meconema thalassinum. The sequence continues at coordinate 155,392,101 of OX336397.1, forward strand.
ATATGAAATAAACATGCAATTTTCGATCAAATGGCACTGACAAGCTAATTAAAGATTAACAAAGGACTAAACATTGAAATTGGTTTGTGGTACTCAGAAGACCCTAACGGATAAAGAAGGAAAGAAAGAAAAAAAGACAAGTAAATTATTAAAATTGTGGTTAATGTAAAAATATTCAAGGATCACTGAAAATTGTTATTTTATATAATTTATATACTTATAACATTCTAGTTAGTTAGTTATTGTTGTTTTAAGGGGCGGAACTACGAGGTCATCTGCCCCTCTTAACAGATTAAAGAATACAAATTTTGAATTGAATTTAAAATTTTGAGGTGGACATCTAAATTTAAAAAGACCAAAAATTAATAAAACAAAAACAAAAACAAATTAAATAAAAATCAAAATCATAAAAATAAACAAAAATTACGGAAAAAACAAAAACATTATCGTTCAAAAACGAACAAGTCGTTGAGTCAATGTTCACTGGAAAATTTAGATTGCTGGCCCTAACCCACTCTCACTTATAAAGCGGATAACGCGATCAGCAGCCACCGCGTCATCGGCTAATATAAGTTTGAGTGTCGTCTGCAAACCAAGGTTTCTTCGTAAGTCAGCAAGATCCACACACTCGGTGAAAATGTGGGCCACGGTGAATACGGCTCCACAGGTACAAAGTGGGGGGTCTTCCCTTCTCATTAGGTACGAGTGGGTGGATCTTGTATGACCTATCCTTAGCCTACACAAAATGACGGACTCTCTCCGGGCCCGGAAGGAGCTCCGCCAAACGCGAGTAGTTCCCTTGATCGCTCTCAGTTCACTGGGCAGTGAGTCAGCTAGCCACTGACTCTCCCAAAAAGCCAGAACTTGTAGGCGTAACTGAGAGCGAATATCTCTAGCGGGTACCTCCATTGGTCGAGGTGGTAGTGATACCGCCTCTTTTGCAGCTTGATCTGCTAACTCATTTCCCACAATTCCCATGTGGCTCGGAAGCCACAGAAAGGTGATTCGAGTGTCAGCGTGGCACAGCCCGGCTAGTAGGTCGTGGATTCGCTGCACTAGGGGGTGTTGCGGGAAACATGTAGCAATTGACTGCAACGAACTCAAAGAGTCGGTACACACGAGAAAGTGGATTCGTGCATCCTGTAGTGCAAACTGCAGAGCTTCATAGATGGCAACGAGCTCCGCAGTAAACACACTACAGGCCTCAGGCAAAGAGATCTTGGTATTTGCACCATCAATAACGTAAGCACAACCCACCTTCTCGTCCACCTTCGAACCATCCGTGTATAGAATGCCAGCGTCCGGAAATTGGTGAACTATGCTGTGGAACTGCCTCCGATAAACGGACGCATCCGTGTTCACCTTAGGACCCTGGTGAAGATCTAACCGAATTTCCGGACGCAGGACCCGCCACGGAGGCACCTCGCTAGATGTCCGGATCATACAGGGACCTACAGCCACTCCTATTTCAGTACACGAGCTATCAAGTCTAATACCAACCGGCCGAGTGGCACGAGGCCGGTTGGCGTACCCCTGGTGGTTTTGGGTACCGAAGAGAGCTTGATAGGTCGGGTATTGCGGCATTTGACGCACATTGGCAGCATATGCTAAAAGCATATGTTGGCGTCTATAATTTAAAGGTGGAACACCCGATTCGGCGAGTAGGCTTGGTATCGGGCTGGTCCGGAAGGCACCGGTAGCCAGCCTAAAGCCACTATGGTGGATACTGTCCAGCATTTTCAAGGTTGCCGGCCTTGCTGAACCCTATGCCGCAGAACCATAGTCTAGCCGGGACAGGACGAGGGCTTGGTAGAACCGTAGCAGCACCGCACGGTCAGCCCCCCATGTAGTGCCACTAAGAAACTTGAGTATGTTCAGTTTCCTGAGACATGTCATTTTCAATTGTTGTATATGGTGCTGCCACGTTAACTTGCTGTCAAAATGGAGCCCCAGGAAGCGATAAGTGTCAACCAACGGCAACGCAGTATCCCTGAGATGTAGTTCAGGGTGTAAATGTAGCCTCCGTAGCCGACAAAAATGGACGACGGAGGTTTTCGCTGCTGAAAAACGAAAACCCTGGTCGTGAGCCCACCTGTCGACCCGGTTGATAGCTAGCTGCAATTGCCGTTCCACGACCGCCATACTTCCAGAGCTGTAATGCAGAGCTAAATCGTCTACATACAGCGATGGAACTACCGCGGATCCGGCGGCGGCAACAATGCCATTAATGGCAATCGCGAACAAGGTGACACTCAGCACTGAACCCTGAGGAACTCCATTTTCTTGGGAATAGTATTGCGATAATGTCCTACCGACCCTTACACGGAAGAGTTGGACGGACATGAAATTCGCAATAAAAGTCGGTAAGTTACCACGGAGTCCCCTCTCGTGAAGGGTGGAAAGGATCCCGTAGCGCCATGTGGTGTCGTAGGCTTTCTCGAGGTCAAAGAAAACCGTGACTAGGTGCTGCTTTCGGAAAAAAGCCTCCTGTATGGCGCTCTCAAGTCGCACCAGATGGTCAGTGGTGGACCTATGAGAGCGAAATCCACATTGGTACTCAGACAGGAGACCTTTATCCTCCAAGAACCACACCAGTCGACGGTTCACCATCTTTTCGAGCAGCTTACATAGGCCATTTGTCAAACAAATGGGCCTATAGCTGCTTACAAACTTGGGATCCTTTCCAGCCTTAGGATTCGGTATCACGATCCCCTCTCGCCATTGAGATGGAAACTCCCCTTGAATCCATATACGATTGAAGAGGATCAACAGTTTTTTTATACTGGATTCTCACAGATGTTTTAACATTTAATTATGTATGTTATCCGGTCCAGGAGCCGTATCCCTGCACAGTGCAAGCGCACTGTGCAGTTCCCATTCAGAGAATGGTACATTATAGGACTCCGAAGCAGCAGTGGCAAAGGACAAGGGGTGAGTCTCTGCCTCCCGCTTCAGAGTCAGAAATGTAGGATCGTAACTCCCGGAGCAGGATACATCGGAGAAGTGCGAGCGAATGCTGTTGGCAATGGCGAGATGGTCCGTGATGATGTCTCCATTGATGGACACTCCGGGTATCGACAGTGATGTCGGGAGTCCGGAGATCCGACGAAGCTTAGTCCACACTTGAGATGAAGGAGTATGCGCCGTCATGGACGATACATACTTTTCCCACGTCGTTTTCTTACTCTCCCGAATCAGATATCGGGCTCTAGAACGCATCCTTCTGAAGGTGATAAGGTTGGCCATAGTGTTTTGCCTCCGATAGCATTTGAAAGCACGTCGACGATCTTTAATGGCCGCTGCAATCTCGGCTGTCCACCAAGGGACAAGCTTCCGGCGTGAGTTGCCGGATGAGGAAGGTATTGTTTCCTCAGCAGCAGCCAAAATACCGTTCGTTATGTGAATGGTATGATCGTCGACACTCTCAAAGGTATCTTCGGCAAACACCGCACGTGGCGTGAAAGTTGGCCAATCAGCCCTACGGAGAAGCCATCGACTTGGTAACTCGATGGCTCTCTGGTTCGGAAGAGTAACGAAAATTGGAAAATGGTCACTATTACAAAGGTCATCGTGTACACCCCACTGTAGCAGGGGAACCAATGCACGACTGCACAGGGTAATATCGATACTTGAATAAGTACCGTGTGCAATAGAGAAGTGCGTAGGCTCCCCTGTGTTCAACAGATACAGGTCCAGCCGCCTGATCAGCCTCTCAAAATCTCTCCCTTTACCGCTAGTGGTAGCGGAGCCCCAGATGGTGTTGTGGGCATTAACATCTCCCAGAAGGAGAAAAGGAGGGGGGAGCTGAGAGACTAGATCCACCAGCTGGTCGTAATCCGGCTGAGAATCAGGCGGGATGTACACGTTACATACTGTTGCCATTACTGGCAACGAAGTACGAACTGCAACTGCCTCTAGCTGAGTACGCAACGGCACCTCTTCACTAAAGAGGTTAGAGTGGACGAGAGTGCAGACGCCACCAGCGGCCACAGCTCCGTCCACCCGGTCTTTAGAGAAGAGTTTGAAGTGACGCATTGTTGTCTCATGTCCAGAACGAAACCTGGATTCCTGAAGACAGACAATGGTTGCCGAAAATGAAGATATCAATTGTCGTAACTCAGCGAGATGAACAGAATAGCTATTACAGTTCCATTGTAATAGTGCCATGGTGTGGACTTAAGTAGAAGTGGGTCTTCTACTTATGCTTGACCGTTTGCCACCCTTCCCCATCTCTAGTTGGAGATGATGGGGCAGGAGAGCACACCTCAATCTCCACATCTCCTTCCGAAGACGAAGAAAATGGAGCGGGCGCTCTCTTGGGTTGTGCGCGGTCATCGTCGGACCTCACGAGTCTCGCTCTTGGGGAAGAGCGAGAGCGGTGTCGAGGGACTTCCTCCCGGTCCGAAGACTGGGTGTCTGTCCCCGACACGCCCCGAAGAGATTTCTTTCTGGATCGGCGCCGACGTGTGTTTGGGGAAGTAGATGGTCCCTTCCCCACAGACGCCGGGTCCTTATAAAACAAGGTCGCTCCACTGGTAGTGGTGGGAGCGGGATGGCCAGCAGATACGTGAGCAGCCCTGCCTTTAGGAGAGGAAGAGAAACGGCGCTGAACCGTTCCCCTCTCCTCCGCCGATCTATTTTCTTTTCTATAGGGGAGTTCCTCCATACGGACGGGCTTGGCTTCAGTAGGCTTCACTCCCTTGGTGGTCGTGGGAGCGGAAAGGCCAGCCGAGACAGTAGCCACCCCGTCAGCAGGAGGGCGAGAGAGACGGCGACGAACCGTCTCCCTCTTCTCCCCTATATTTTTCGTATTAGGTGGGCTGGAAGAAGGACCAGCCTTGGTCGGCAAAGTCTTCTTTCCCCCTTTAGCTGGGGAAGACTTGTTCGCCGACAGTTTCGGAGAAGAAGAGGACTTCTTCTCCGAATTCGCCGGTTTAGGTGTTAAAACAGGCGCCTTCTTAACCGTGGCCGAAGAAGGTTTTGGGACCTCCTTCGGGCTGACAGTGCTCGCTGGTACAGCGAGGGGAGATTTCAAACTCGTACTAAAAGAGGACATCGAGGGTACTGCACTGGAAACTTTAACGGCAGGGGTGATTGAGGGCGTCGCTGCAGCTGCAAACGATACCCGAAATTCGGGGGCATTCATATCACAGTACCTCTTGCGAGCGTCGTGATATGAAAGCCTGTCAAGAGTCCTGATTTCCTGGATCTTGGCTTCCATAATGAATTCAGGGCACTGTTTTGACCGTGGAGAGTGACTTCCTTGGCAGTTGGGACATATCGGGGGAGGCGTACACGTCTCGTCACCCTCATGTGTCCCCTTGCCACACTCTCTACATACGGCCTTCGCAGTACACCTGGCGGAAACATGCCCGAATCTCTGGCACTGGTAGCAGCGCATAGGTGGAGGGATATACAGTCGCACATCGCAGTGGTACGATGTGACCTTCACCTGCTTAGGTACAACATCACCCTCAAAATGGAGAATAAAAGCGGCGGTATCGACGCTCCTTTCCCCAATCTTTCGGGTGATGCGCCTAATCTTTGTGACGCCTCTCTTCCCCAGATCCCGCAACAGTTCAGCATCGCTATTCAAAATGAGGTCACGATGGAAAATAACTACACGGACCTCATTCAGCGTTTCGTGCTTTGTGATCTTAACGGGGATTTCGCCGAATTGCGTGCATTCCAACAACGCTTTGGTTTGCTGCCCGTTCCGGAGCTTGGAAATCCCGTTAAGATCACCAAATTTCCCCTCGATTTCCTCAGCGAAGATGATCGATTTTACGAGCTTGAAATCATCCCCGTCTGTCCTGGTAGCTACCAGGTAGCGAGGTGTTGTATCTGTCGCAAATCGTCTGTTAAAGGCTTCGTCCCAAGGCGTATACACCTTGGGATTAGCTCGACACTCCAGAGACGGCTTTTTAAGGGTGCCACCCTGTACAGGTGTCCGTGATCGCTTTGATGGCATCCCGGACGAAATCCTCCCCGAATACTGCCCACTCCGAACGGGGGCTATCACTGTGGGCGCCACCCAGCCAAGGCAATATCTACCTGGCATAGCAGATATTGCCCGGGTTCCCAGTGCCTCGAACAGGCACTTCCCCCTCGGCATGCACAGGATTTATGCAGCTCCAGTATTCGGCCATGCAGGGACCTTCGTTGTAAGGCGGATACTACTGTAGGGTACATGGCGAACCCACCTGACGGGATGGGGCATACCGTCTAGGCTTTCTGGCCAGATGGCCAAGCTGGTGGCCCTTCCCCTAACAGCATGCATGTTTATTTCTATTGGTCAAACCAGAGCTGGGACCAGAAAACCAAAATCGACCTTTATAAGGCCCCCTCTAAGTCGCCTTTTACGACAGGCAGGGGATACCGTGGATGAATTCTGCCCTCCCCATCCACAGGGGGTCTGAACAAATCAAAAACTGGCAAGTTATTCGGCCATGTCGGCCCTATTAGTCGCCTCCTACGACAGGCAGGGCATACCGTGGGTGTATTCTATCCCGCACCCACACGGGGACTTATAACATTCTGTATGCCAGTCAACCCCATTGAATATATACAAGTGACTACAGATCTTACTTTGCTAGAAGAGGTCTGCAAGAAAGACTCTTCACCACAAGATCTAAAACAACTGGCCCTCTGTACAATAGAAGAAAGATATCCGTCTAATCAATGGCTAAAAATATTTACAGATGGCTCACAAGACAAAGAAAATAGAACTGGAGCAGGAATACATTCATCTCTCTTCTCACTCTACTTCCCAGTAGGCCAAACAAAACAAACTTTGATGCTGAGATAAGAGCAATTTCACATGCACTCCATCAGTTATTAGGCAGAAACATTGATTATCAAAAATGTGTTATCATTACAGATTCAAAAGCAGCCATCCAAGCCGTCTCGTCAAATTATAAGCCTCAAAATAAAGAACTGAAAGAAATTATTTGTATGATAAAAACTCTACAAAGACTCCACAAACAGATCTCATTTCAGTGGATCCCTTCTCATGTTGGAATAGCAGGTAATGAAGAGGCAGACAGATCAGCAAAAAAAGGTACCACATTACAACAACTTGTCAGTCAGACTGATTTTATGTCAGCAAAAAGGATCTTGAAAAATACTATCAAAAACAGGTATGAAGAAATGGCAAAGAAAACAGCAGAAACCAAATTATGGAAGGACATTGATGCTAAATGGGATCAATATAAATTAACACCAAGAAGAGAAGCTGTAGCCTTCTTCAGACTTAACACTGGCCATGACTGCCTTGCAGCTCATCTGAAACGAATCAACATCCTGAGATCTGAAGAATGCACACTTTGTCACGAACCTGGAAGTAAAATGGATAAGGGGCATCTGCTACATTGCAACAAACTTGATGTGACTGCTAGAACTTCAGGAAACCTCATACAACTCTATTGGAACGCAAGAAAGCTGATGGATTGGAATCCGGGTTAGCCATAGGAAACAACAACATTCTTAGACCCTGTACATCTCATGTTAACATGTTTTGGATTTTATATTTGTCAAAAGGTGCTGAGGAAGAGTTGAAAGATCTGGAACTTGAAACATTATGCACCATTTAACCTGACAAAATTAAAAGTGTTGACTAGGTGGAAATCTTTTATGTGTTGTAAATAATTCATTTACAGTACTCGTGAGCACTGTATACATCTTAAAGTGGGGATAAAAGGCAATGCCACACCTTCCGTCCTGTCTCATCTTGGAGAGGAGAGCTATTGATGGTGAGAATGTGTACCTCGTGTTAGTGCTTGTCCTCGTTATGTTTTATATACACTCACAGAATTTATAAGTCTAGTTAGTTAATGTTTTTTTTAAGGGGCGGAACTACGAGATCATCTGCCCCTCTTAACACAGATTAAAGTATAGAAATTTAGAATGGAATTTAAAGTTTAGAGAAGACACCTAAATTTGAAAGGACTGAAAATTAATAAAACAAAAAATTAAATAAAACTAATAATTATAAAAATTAACAAAAATTGCGGAAAAACAAAAATTCATCATTCAAAAATGAACAAGTCGTTGAGTCCATGTACACTGGAAAATTTAGATTGCTGGCCCTAACCCACTCTCACTTATAAAGTGGATGACGAGATCAGCAGCCACTGTGTCATCGGCTAATATAAGTTTGAGTGTCATCTACAACCAAGGTTTCTTCGCAAGTCAGCAAGATCCACACACTCGGTTAAAATGTGGGCCACGGTGAAAACGGCTCCACAGGTACAAAGTGGGGGATCTTCCCTTCTCATCAGATACGAGTGGGTGGATCTTGTATGACCTATCCTTAGCCTACACAAAATGACGGACTCCCTCCGTGACCGGAAAGAGCTTTGCCACACGCCATTAGTTCCCTTGATCGCTCTCAGTTTACTAGGCATTGGGTCAGCTAGCCACTGACTCTCCAAAAATTCTAGTACTTGTCGGCGTAACTAAGAGTGAATATCTCTAGCGGGTACCTCCATAGGTCGAGGTGGTAGTGATACTGCCTCTTTTGCAGCTTGATCCGCTAACTAGTTTATACGTCTTACCAATACAAAACTTACATGGAAATATCTCTCATCAAGCTTGTCCTTATCGAGGATCGAGTCTGGATATCCTATCCTCAGCTTCATGGCATCCACTTTAACATTGGCAAGCTTCTTGGTCTCTTCGTCGATCCATGTGGTGTGACTCAGCAGCTCCCGGAAAGACTCCATGATGTCCTCTGTCATCACTACTGTCTGCAAACATCAACACGCAAATTGAGCTATTAGAGCAGCTGCACACAGTCACCAAAGAAGCACAAGTTAGGTTGGTTCCTCAGTTTAGGGCTGCGATAACGCAGTCATTAGCCCCGTGTACTTTGGGTGTGTGTAGAATCTGTCTGATAACCGGTGTTAATTGTGATGGCTGTATTAGTGTGTGGTATCTGTTTTCAATTCAAGTAAGGACTGCATACATTCGATTTTCAAGTAGTTCCAACTTTTGCTACCAAACGCCACCATCAACGACCAACTAGTTTTGAACTTGGTTACTAGATGCCACCACAGTCGGCTCCTGGCGACAAACTTTGGAACCTAAGAGCATTAGTCAAATCTAACCTATAATTTAGCTTCACACAAGTGTAATTAGTGGAAGGTTCTTTATCATGCCATAAATCTGTGTCATGGGACTGCCGGCTTTACGTCCCCTTCGAAGGGAGGCATACTGACGGATTTTTAATGCTCTTAAAAAATCCGACGACTTCGGCCGGGTTTGAACCCGCGACCTTGGGCATAGAAGCTCAGCATGCTATCAACTACGCCACCGAAGCCGCCAAGCACAAGTTATCAGAGAGAACACAAGGCTGATGACCAAAGCTATCCCAAGCCCCTAATACAAATGAACAATAGTAAATCTACTTACAGGAGCCTGGCTGCATGGTTCCTGCTGTTCCCAAGGTTGCTGGATCGAATCTGGTGCAGGAGGATGTGCAAATGCGAGGGAGTCAAGTCAGTCGATTTACTGGCGATCTAAAGATCGGTAAAATTCTGACAACCCGGCATCCCTAAAAGCCGCAGTAGTTAAAACGGATGTAAAACCAATAACATTACTAAGTGTCACTGATCCCACAACCTCGGAAACAGCAGGTGAGACGATGCAGTCAGCAGAGAAGACAATTTGTCGCATGTTCTAGGGCAATCCTTTGGCGGAGGAAAATAGTAATAGAGATGCTGGAGGAGGAAAAGAGACCTCAGGGCAAAGCAGTGGCCACATGGCATTGATAGACATCTGGTATGAAAAGTTGGTTGGTTCCTCAGTTTAGGAGCTGCGACAAGACGGTCATGTAGCCCCGTGTACTTTGGGTGTGTGTAGAATCTGTCTGATAACCGGTGTTAATTGTGATGGCTGTATTAGTGTGTGTATCTGTTTTTTAATTCAAGTAAGGACTGCAAATTTGAATTTTTCAAGTAGTTCCTACTTTTGCCGCCAAACGCCACCGTCAACGACTACTAGGCCTAGTTCAGAACTTAGCTACTAGACGCCACCACAGTCGGCTCTTGGCAACGAACGTAGAAACCTTAGAGGGTGGTTTACATTCCTAACCTATACAATTTAGCTTCACACAGGTGTAATTAGTGGAAGGTTCTTTAACATGCCATAAATCTATGACATGGGACCGCCGGCTTTACTTCCCCTCCGAAAGAAGGCGTACTGGTATGAGAAGCTGTGTAACAAAGAGGAGCATAGAATTTGCTTTCTCCTCTACCCAAAATCTCCTCATTTTCTCACTACGATTCTCTTCCTTTCTTCATTATTATTAGCACAACAGTTAGAAATTTGGTTTGAGTCACATACACATGAAGGCTGTGACCAGGGGCGTATCCAGATTTTAAGGTGTCCTTCAAAAAATAAATTTTTCAAAATATTTTTTATTTTATGCTCCTATCTTTTAGGAACATTTTGGTGCAAGAAATATATCATTATGCACCATTGTTTTTGAGTTATGATTTAAGAGGCAAAGCCCGGCACCCAATGTTCGTTCTGGTTAATGGTATGTAAGATTTATGCACAAATGCTTATCGCTTATTTTCTCAGAGTTGTGTTTTTTTTAACATCCGTTTTAATGATAACTCAAAAACTAATTGACATACACTAATGATATAACAGCTTAGGCTTTCACGGCCGGCGTTCATAATTAAGTACAAGTTTTTCGGGCTTGTAGGCCGTGGTCCAGACGGGATATCTCCCGACGTTTCACCGGAAACTGCGTCCGGCGTTATCATGGGTTCCGCTCCTGTCTGGACCACGGCCTACAAGCCCGAAAAACTTGTACTTAATTATACAATAATGATTTTTTTTGTCTGTATTTCTGCTTACTATATCAACAAAATGATGAAAATTCATGTCTCTCTCTAACATAGTTTCTTAAAAAAAAATTAGCAAAAATATTGTAAAATTTTGACATTTTCTATTCAGTACAAAAGTAAAAATATTTTTTGTTAAGATATGTTGCATTTCTAGAGAAATATCTTTGCAATAAAATAAAATTAAAAGAACCTAAAAATGTTGAAAATTTCAGGAGTTATCATTAAAACTCTGCAGCCTTGTATGATGAACAACTGCCATTTTGAATTTTAAAAAAATACCCCAATTATTTTTTGACATGAATGTAATGGCAGTGATGTGGACAAAATTTCATTGCTGTAACTGTTGTGGTTTTGAAGAAAAAAAAAAAGAAGATAATTGTTAAAATTTCACCATGGTAACCAAGCAGTATTGGAGCTACAAAGATGGACAGAATAAGAAATGAGAGGACCAGAGAATTAATGAAGGAGGAACCATTACAGGATGGTATAGAGAAATCTAGACTTAGATGGTATGGACATGTAAAACGAATGGAGGAGAAGAGGATACCCAGGAGAGTACATGAGACGAAGTGGGAAGGAAAGAGACCGAGAGACAGGTGGCTGAAGGGGGTGGAAGAAAGCGTGAAGAAGAGAGGAGAAGACTGGACAAGGGTGGAGGCTGAGAGATGGTGGGAAGACAGAAGACGTTGGAGAGGCTTGTGTTCCAAACAGACCCGGCCAGTGGCTGGAAACTGTGCAAGATGATGATGATGATGATGAACCTGTACCTGACCCCTTAAATACAAACTCACAACATTTTGTATCAATACAGCCACAGTAGTCTTGGTTGGTTGGTTCTTAAGTTTAGGGGCTGCGATAACGCGGTCATGTAGCCCCGTGTACTTTGGGTGTGTGTAGAATCTGTCTGATAGCCGGTGTTAATTGTAATGACTGTATTAGTGTATGTTACCTGTTTTTTTAATTTAAATACTGCAACTTTTGTGTGTTAGAGCTCAACATTCATGCTTTTCAGTTGGTCGACACGATTGTAATGGGTGTTTCCCTAAACCTGAAAACAATTTAATAAATGAATTCACTTGGATGACAAGTTTCAAGTATCAAGCGATCATCATCAGATCCATTACACTTATGTTATTCAATCTATGTCTACAAGTATGGGTGATGGTATTTACAATGTATACACTTATTAGTAAGTGCTGCAATGTCTGTTAACAGACAGAGAAGTAAAGATAATATAATGCTGGAGGGTGAACAATTGGAAACAGTAAACCAGTATCAGTACCTTGGATGCTTAATATCAAGCGACAACAGAATACAGCTTGAATTAAATAACCGTATTCAGAAATCAAGTCAATTCTAGCAGCAAGTTCGATATCTACTGTACTCTGGAATAAGCAAGTGCCACTAAGATCAAAACAAAGTCTGTTTCGAACATACTTTGTCCCTATATTGACTTATGGGTTGGAAACATGCACAACTACCAAAAAAGATGACATCAGACTTCAGGCTTCAGAAATTAAGTTTCTAAGAAGCATGCTTCAAAACACTAGGAAATACTGTACCCGATACCTATTTTAGGCTATCGGCTACGCCAGCAGACATTAAGCTGTAGTTGAGGTTTTGGAAGGCAATCAGAAAAGATAGCGCACCGATCGCGTCAAGAAGAAAGCCAAGATGACGTAGGAGGTCGTGAATCAAGGAGGCATTGAAATCTGTGAGAAGATAGAATTATGGATAAAGATGTGAAGCTTTATTGAAACATATATGGAATTATAGTAATTAAAACAACTTAGAAGAGGATATATAACAATGCATTATATGTGGAAATAATTTTATGGAAGTAAGTTATATTATAACAGAACAGCCGAGAGGATTCGGGTTCGAGACTATGTTGATGACGTGAGAACGCAGTGGTGGGGAGAATGAGCCACGTGCCGCGCCGAGCACAAAAAGCCGGAACACAGCACTAGCAAGTCAGTTGAGCCCAGGAAGACGGGCAGTTCAGAGCAGCTCTATAGCACAGCGAGACGGGCATTGAAGGTCACGCAGCATACAGAAACTGTCACGGAAAAGTGTAGGTGACAGTGCTTGTATCGCCGAGCAGCTAAGGCCGAGCGGGTCACTGATCCAGGTGGGATGGCCGAGGAGACAATTGTAGGCAGCCGGGGTATTTCAAAACCACACTGCTCGTATTTGAAGACTTTATTTCAAGCTTCATTTCGACGCTGTTCAAACACAGGCTTTTACGAATAACCTTATAACCATGCTGTTATATAACACATTCAAAGCGACTTTTACTATTCCAAGTAAACTGAATGTTTAGCATAGGCTCTGATGAACATTATATCGTGCATTTATAAGATTTATATCTTATACAATTTTCATGAGTTACATATTACGAACAGATACAGGGTGTATCGCAATCTTGAACACTATCAAGTAAAATTTTATTTTACTCAAGTGGAACTTTGCAGTAAGTTAAGATTGGACTTACAATTCTCAAACTGAACATTTAAAGGAACAGTGGCGTATATTAGAAGAAGAGTAAGGGGGTCCGCTGTTTTCATGAACTTTTCGAGAAGGAGTTGGACGATATCCGCTATGGGTAATCCGAGGTTCAACATGACCGAGTAAACGTGAATAGAGACAAGATGGCACCACAGAGCGATGGATTCGGTTCCTGACGAGAGGAGTCCAACAGCTGATTCGCTTGGGATTTCGAAGGAAATCATCATTTCATGGATGAAATGATATTCACGCCGATCTTACGAGAAATTTTTAGGTAGGGAAAATCGACGATCTTGGAAATTATATTACAACTGATGATGAAAGGTATTGTAAGAGTTCTAACTACCTGATACGATTATTTTCATGAATACTGGGCACACATGTATATTTTTTCTAATAGAAGTGATTTGATTATTAAGACATGGTTTGAATTTATATACTTCGAATTTGCTAGAATATGGGGTGACCATATGATATGGCAGGCATCATTATACGATATTCTCACCGTTGTTTGGCTTTATTAAGCAGATGTTTGGTCTTATAGACATTTTTCCAGCTAGGATATTTTTCATGAATAGTTTTTTTTGAGTAACGAGTATTTCGAACTCGTGATCTGCAATTGATTATCAAAAATTACTTCGTCAGTTCATTGCATACTAGCGAGTGTGTATTATTCATCAGTAGGGATTTTTTTCCATTGGATTGTTTGGAGATGTTAAGAAGTTATTCACTTTAGTGAATGAACATCGCTTTTATATGACAACTAGAAACTTGTTGATTCCTTTCTGGTACATTCACTCATCCAGCCTACGAGGTGGGGTCCTTCGTATTTATACGATTGTATGGTGGTTACTCACCTTACCCATCGTTTAGGGAACTATCATCCAAGTCGACGGGGCGAGGTCCTTCGTATTTATACGATTGTACGGTGGTTACACATCTTACTCGCCATTGAGGGACTCATTTTTATCATCCGAATGTACACGAGATGTAAGTGAATTAAACAAGGAACTACTAGTCACATATCAGTCGAAATTTTGTTAAATAAAGTAACGATAAATGTCAACAGGATTGCATTTAGTAATTCTTGTTTGCCAATCCAATATTTTGTTGCTATACTCTTTTGAGAGTAATTTCAGTTTAACAGCTGTTACAGCTGATGCTTTGATGATTTTTATAATTGTGTTTGATACCTTTGAGAAGGATTTAAAGTAATTGAATCTTGTAAGATTAATCATTAATGGTCATAATTATTTTAAGGCAGATCAGTATTGCAGATTTTGATATGAGAGATTATAGCACATTGGTGTTTTTCTGCGATGTGAATTATTGAAACTTGTGAAAGAGAATTTATGCTATTTGAAAGCAAATCATAAATTACTGAAGTAATATTTTTCTAATTGTTTAAGAAGTTGTCTAGATGTGATCAGAGTAATTACAGTCATTGGAGATTATGTGCGTTAATAATTTGAAGCCATTTATATTTTTTGTAGATCATGCAACATGGTTAAGTGGAGTTTGTGATAGGCATTTTGTGGAATTTGCCATGTGATAGTTGCATCGTTAATAATGTATTTTGAAGCAGACATGAGGTCGTCGTACCCAGTCTAGCGTATTTGCTGAGATTCATGCTGTATGTGCTGAATATTTATGGAGTTTTTGGAGTAATTCTTATATTCAAATGTGATATTTGGAATATTGAAGAAATGTAATGTCGTTGTGGATAGTTAGATCCAACGTGATGTCGTGGAGACAATAATATTTTTTGGCATGATAAATTAAGTACGAGATATAACTTGGAAGTAATAAAACTGTAAGACAACGTTCTATAAACCTTATTAAACAATTTGTTAGGAAATTAAACAAATAAATGAAGTTGAAAACTTGGAAACATCCTGACTTCAGAAGGGGTGAATGGCAGTTGGATCATGTCTGCATGGATAAATTTCACCATCGCGAAATTCACAATGTCAAGGTTCTAAGGGGAGTTGACTCAGGATCAGACCACTATGTGGTAAAGATAAAAATAAAATTAACTCCAATGGCCAAGAAAAAACCTAATAATAACAATAGGAGGAAATTTGATCCATCTACCTTAATAAAAAATATAGAGTACTGTGAAAGAACAGGAGAAGAATCTCTCAACACTAAAATATTGGACGAATTAATCACTAAATTAAAATCAATAGCAGAGGAGTTAGCACCAATAAATCCAAGGAAAAAACATGAATGGTGGAATGTAGATTGTGATCAAGCAATAGAGAAAAGACACCAAGCATGGATAAAACATCAAGCTCTAAAGTCAGAAGAATCAAATTTAGAACTAACTATACAAAGAAAATTAACCCATAAAATCATCAGACAAACGAAACGTAATCATCTTAAGAATACACTGGAAAAGATAGAAGACGATTTCAAGAAAAAACAATCTCGAGATTATTACAAAACATTTGGTAAATATCTTAAAAAATTTGAAGCTCCAACATTAATGTTGAAAAATCAAACGGGAAAGTTAGCACATTCTAACCAAGAAAATACAGAGATCCTTGCAGAAGCATTCGAGAAACTGTTAAATTGTGATGATCCACTGGAAACCCTGCAAGTAAACACTGATACACCTATTTTAACTTCACCTGATTTAATAAATCCTCCAAACATTAATGAAGTAGAACTCGCAATTAAAGAACAAAAAAATTACAAAACTTGTGGCGAAAACTTAGTCTTTGCTGAAATCTGGAAAAATGCTGGTAAACCTGCGATTATAAATCTTCATCAACATCTAGTTAAAATGTGGATTACTGAAGAAATTCCTGCACACTGGACCATAGGAATAATCCATCCATTATTTAAGAAAGGAGACAAAACGAACCCAGATAACTACAGAGGAATTACCCTTCTGGACTGCACATATAAAATTTTCTCTCGCATAATTTACAACAGGATCAAAAACATTCTGGAACCACAACTTGGAGAATATCAAGGAGGATTTCGCCCTTACAGAAGTTGTCCAGACCAAATCCTTAGCCTGAAATTAATAATGGAATATTACAAAAACAGAAATAAGCAACTCTTTATCTCTTTTATAGATTTCAAAAAAGCCTATGATAGTATTCATAGACTGACACTGCTAAAAATCCTCAGATCATATGGTCTCCATCCTAAATTGATAAAAATCATTCAATTAACATTAACAAACACAAATTCGAAAGTTAAATTTAGGGGAGAAATATCAACAGCTTTCTCAGTAAAAACTGGTCTCAGACAAGGTGATGGATTATCCCCTCTGCTTTTCAATGTGGCTCTTGATTATATCATGAAGGTTTGGCAAAAGGAAAACCCTCCTAACATCAAAATTGGAACAAAACCATCAATAAAAAAAAAAAAACTGCTTAGGATTTGCAGATGATTTGGCTCTTTTAGCACTAGACAAGGAAGAGGTTTGTACTCAGATCACTAGTCTCCAAGAGATTGCTCAAGGGATAGGATTACAGATATCCTTTGAAAAAACTGAGATCATGCCTATGAAACCCTTAGATATAAATGAAGTCTATATAAATGATCATAAAATTAACCTAGTTCCTCAATTTAAGTATCTTGGAGAAATTATAACACATAACTTAAACGAAAAAGTAACTTGGATAAATAGAACAAATAAAATGAAAAAGGCACAATCTCTAACCTGGTCAACATATAATAAAAAATGCCTATCAATAGCTACTAAGATCCAACATTATAAAACTGTAACTCTCCCAGAAGCCACTTATGCTTGTGAAACACTGTTCCAAATTAAAAATGAACAAAGAACTGATCAGCTCCTCAAAACGGAAAGAAGAATCATTAGAACGTGCATAAATAAAAAGTATCAGGTTGAGGGAGTCTGGAGGATTCTCCCAAATGAAACTGTCTATCGTGAGATTGATCCAATCACCAGCACAATGAAGAAGAAAAGAATTTCATATTTTTTTCACATCTTACGGCTTCCAGAAAACAGAATTGTACGCCAACTGGTGATGAGAAATCTAGGAAAGAAAACTGGAGGAAAATGGATCCAAGGAATCCAACAAGATCTCAAAGCAGTTGGACTTAAGATAACAGATGCCGAGGAGAAAAATAAAATTAACACCATTCTTAAAACTCACAAATTTTCTGCAGAAATGACACATAGAAAGCCTATGGAGATTTCAGATGAGTTGAGAAAATCCCGATCTGAAAGAATGAAAAAGTACTGGAAAGAGCGCAAGAACCAAGCAGTACTACCTTCAAAGAAGAAGTGATTGTGGAACGACTCAAGTGGTCCAATGTGACCAATCAAGATAATAATAATAATAATAAATGAAGTTGATAATACAAGATTTTCTGAAAATAATAATTAACGAAATAATAATCTGAGATTTAAGCATATTAACGATCTGACCTAATGAAATAAAAATCAGAATGACTAGATGAAATAATGATAAACTAAATAACCAGACGATTGAAATTTAAATAAGTTGATAAATTAAATTTTTGAATAAATCGATGAATTAAATAAAGTGGATGAATTAAAGATTGATAAATAAACTGATTGAAATAAATTATTAGACGATTGTAATGATGATGAATAACTGAATTAGAAGGTGATAATTAATTAAAGAAGCTGATGATTAATGAATTTATATGCAATTAAATAAAGTTAATTGAGAGATAATTCGAAGGAATTGCAACTTGAATTGTGAATTTAAATGATGTAATGGTGATGAATTAACGATTCTGACAGGAATATTTGGAATTTTGAAGTGAGAATTAATGTGAGAAATATTTAATTTTGATAATAACGATGATGATGACCAATTAGAATTTGAATTTTCTGTAATTCACAGATGAGAGATTAATGACGATGTAAATAGTGTAAATTAATTATTCAATGCTTAGGAACATTTGATTAACATGTTCTATGTTCAAATTATACCATGCAAACCATAATTTATGTGATATTTAATATGAGTGATTATTATATGTGTATGTTTAGGCAGATTAATTACTAAATTAAATCCACATTGATGTTAAATTAAAGAGAATTAGGTCTCAGGTTTCACAAATGTCAGTGACGAAAGACATAGTGCTACAGTGATCCTGAGAACCGAAGAGAACTTTATACATTTTTCTTGTTATGTGGATTAAGATAATTTTGCATTAGAAAGGAGATGGTTCGATTTTTGGACAATGACAATTTAACTTTGCATTCGACCATACTCTTAGGTAGGAATTATATTTAAAATGTCTGTCTGACTATCAAAGTAAAATAAATTTGTTTTTATCTTAGTTGTGATCTGATGATGGTGTGATGTTCCTTTTTCTTTCCTTGTCTTGAGTAAGGCTTATCCGGAAAGGAAGTGGTTTGCTAGGAATTCAGTTGATGGCGCCCATTTATATTTGAATTATTTTTATTAACTTAAGCCCGTAACGACCCCAGAGATACTTTGTCTCGTGAAACCCACTGCTTTTTCGAGAACTCAGCTGAATTTCCGACACATTCCTTATTTGACTAGAGGTTCATTTAACTCCGCTCTGTCCTGGAACTCCAGGGATGTGATGTTATAGCAGATGGGTCATCGCATCCCCAGGACGAACGGGTACAGAGAGAGAGGGAGAATTGGCTTTATCCAACTGGTGGGGCTTTTCGATTTTGTTAATTCTATGGAATCACATCAGATTTAGATTACTGAGAGATTGATCTCAAGTTCATTTAAGTGTGTTACAAAATTTATTGAACTTAGTCAGACAATGTACTTGTGTGCCCAATCCAGTGTTCATGTTAATCGTATTAGTAATATCATGTTAGTTATAAGATATTTTTCCCTATACCCAAGTGAATGCAGGAATTGAGACATTGTGATGTGTTGTTGTCTAACGTCTCTATATAATTCTATATTGAAAATATAATTATGTTGCCGGAAGATTTAGCGAAGGTGTTAGGAGAGTTACAGACGGGTATGTCTGGAATTGCAGAAACTATTTCTAAGATGGAAACGGAAGTTAAAGAACAAATTAATAATTCAGAAGCTAGATTAGAAGCTAAATGTAAAGAGAATGTAAAATCATTACAGGCTAGTAACGAAGGCAATCTGAATGACAGTTTAAAATCATTAGAGACTAGGCTACAGTTAAATAGTGAAGCTAACTTGAAGGACAATTTTAAGTCATTAGAAAAGAAATTACAGTCAAATAGTGAAGCTAACTTCAAATCATTGGAAGATAAATTACAGTCTCGTAGTGAAGAAACTAACACTGAATTAGAAAATAAGTTAACTAGATTAGAGAATAGTTTAACTTTAAAGAATAATGAGATGCTGAAGACTTTACAATTAGACATAATTGCAGTAAACATGAAAGGAGAGGAAAATGTTCAAATATTAAGGAAAAATATTATTGAATTGGAAAGTAGAGGAGAAGAAAATATTTTGACTTTAAGAACAGATGTTATGACCATACAGAAAGACATTAAGTCAGATGTATCGAAGTTGAGATTCGACATCGATGGTTTAGTGGCAGATGTAGGAAAAATTCAAGATTGGTCTACCGAAGTATCTTTCGAGACTAAGATTAAGGGTCTAGAAACGAATCTAGGTAACGAAATAAAAGATTTAAAGACAGTAATTGGGACCATTAAAAAGGAAGTCTTGGGAGAGGTCAATTCTAATTTAAAGTCGTTAGAAAATCAATTGCAGAAGGATATTAGGAAGATAGACGACGATATAGAGCAAAAGGTTAACGAAAACTTAGCTTTATTTAAAAATAGAGTCGGAGCAATTGTGGAAGAACGGTATAATGAGGTCGATGCCGAAGCAAAAGAGAAACGTGAAGGGTTAGATGAAAAATTAATCGCAGGTATGGCAAACTTAGAAGTTAGGTTTACGGAAAGCAAGGAAGCGATGAAGATAGATTCAACTCTATTTAGAACAGATGTTGATCTGTTGAAAGAACAAGTCGCGTTAGTAAAGAACACGTGCGAAGGAAAAATTGACAAGTTAAGAAACGATCTAGACGAAAGTAACAAGACGCAGGATGTTACATCGTTAGATGAGTTGAAGACTCAGGTCAAGAGATTAGCAGAAGACAGGATGACTAAACTAGAATCCATAGTTAACAGTTTTACCAGTCATAATGTAACATCGGGGGAAACATTGACGAATCAAACAGCGATAGACCGCAGTATGACGAATCAAGAACCGAGCATGGTAGAAGACCGTCAAATGCAACCGAATGTGACATTCGAAAGGGTCAGTTCAACCCCTCAGGACAATCCGAGTTCGAATAGGAGTACGTTAGGTCCAAGCGAACGATACTCAGGTCCAGTCACTATTATAAGGAACCTAGATGACAAACCGAGAAAGTTTTCGGGAAATACAGGAGTTACACCAGTAGAATTTCTGCGAGATATTCGAGACTACATGGCGGAACACAGGGTAGCCAAAGAAAGAGAGCTAAGGATAGTAGAACGCGCCTTAGATGGATCTGTACTTACGTGGTTTAGAGGGTTCAGAAGCAATTTTGCGAACATGGAGCAATTTGCCATGGCTTTCTTGAGGAGATTCTGGAGTGCCGAGGATCAACTCAACGTAAGAGCGGAGATGTACTCTAAACGCTATTCTACGTCACATCCGACGCATTACGCCAACTATTTCACGTCACAGCTGGCTAAATTACAGTTCCTTATTCCTCCATTGCCAGAAGAAGAGCTTTTGCAAGCTATAGCGCGACAGTTACCGATAGAGGTACAGCGATCACTGATAGCATCGGGAGCCAATACGCTGGAACATTATGACGATATTTTGCGGCGATTGGATTATACAAGCGCACAGGTCACACCTAGAAGTAATAGAAACGACAACAGGAACATGCAAGAAGTAAATGCGGTAGTCGTGGACAATGCAGCTCAAACGGACAGAAGGGATTCCTGGGAAAACCGACGGAACGAAGGGAATCGAGGAAATATCCGTAACGCAAGAGGAAATGATCGATATAGAGGACCATATGAAAGGCCATACGATCAAGAAGCGAGAGATAGCCGGTACAGGAATTATAACCAAAATTCCAGGTATCAGGACAGGAATCGGTATAATAACAGATATCGGGGAAGGAATAACTGGGGCCAAGGTCAACAGTATAATGGAAACGACCGACAGGATGGCCGAAGAAACGATCCTAACGACAGGAGGGACAATCGTGGACATGAGAGGTCGAGACAAGAGGATAGACAGCCTAGTGCACCACTCGAGGAGACAGTGAGAGATGTCAATCGAGCCAGCACGAGTGAAGAAAGAAGAAATAAACGTCAGAATAACACGGAATCAAGATGTTAATCATTGGAAGTCATCGTTATAGAGGGTCAGAAAGTACCATCATGATGAGTAAGGGAATTGTAGAGCTATCGTGTACATGTAATATATAGTGAATGCCTGAGAGTGTATTTTTTTTTCTCAATCCTGATAAAAAAAAAAAGGAGATGTACGGGAGAGATGTACCCGATACCTATTTTAGGCTATCGGCTACGCCAGCAGACATTAAGCTGTAGTTGAGGTTTTGGAAGGCAATCAGAAAAGATAGCGCACCGATCGCGTCAAGAAGAAAGCCAAGATGACGTAGGAGGTCGTGAATCAAGGAGGCATTGAAATCTGTGAGAAGATAGAATTATGGATAAAGATGTGAAGCTTTATTGAAACATATATGGAATTATAGTAATTAAAACAACTTAGAAGAGGATATATAACATGCATTATATGTGGAAATAATTTTATGGAAGTAAGTTATATTATAACAGAACAGCCGAGAGGATTCGGGTTCGAGACTATGTTGATGACGTGAGAACGCAGTGGTGGGGAGAATGAGCCACGTGCCGCGCCGAGCACAAAAAGCCGGAACACAGCACTAGCAAGTCAGTTGAGCCCAGGAAGACGGGCAGTTCAGAGCAGCTCTATAGCACAGCGAGACGGGCATTGAAGGTCACGCAGCATACAGAAACTGTCACGGAAAAGTGTAGGTGACAGTGCTTGTATCGCCGAGCAGCTAAGGCCGAGCGGGTCACTGATCCAGGTGGGATGGCCGAGGAGACAATTGTAGGCAGCCGGGGTATTTCAAAACCACACTGCTCGTATTTGAAGACTTTATTTCAAGCTTCATTTCGACGCTGTTCAAACACAGGCTTTTACGAATAACCTTATAACCATGCTGTTATATAACACATTCAAAGCGACTTTTACTATTCCAAGTAAACTGAATGTTTAGCATAGGCTCTGATGAACATTATATCGTGCATTTATAAGATTTATATCTTATACAATTTTCATGAGTTACATATTACGAACAGATACAGGGTGTATCGCAATCTTGAACACTATCAAGTAAAATTTTATTTTACTCAAGTGGAACTTTGCAGTAAGTTAAGATTGGACTTACAATTCTCAAACTGAACATTTAAAGGAACAGTGGCGTATATTAGAAGAAGAGTAAGGGGGTCCGCTGTTTTCATGAACTTTCCGAGAAGGAGTTGGACGATATCCGCTATGGGTAATCCGAGGTTCAACATGACCGAGTAAACGTGAATAGAGACAAGATGGCACCACAGAGCAATGGATTCGGTTCCTGACGAGAGGAGTCCAACAGCTGATTCGCTTGGGATTTCGAAGGAAATCATCATTTCATGGATGAAATGATATTCACGCCGATCTTACGAGAAATTTTTAGGTAGGGAAAATCGACGATCTTGGAAATTATATTACAACTGATGATGAAAGGTATTGTAAGAGTTCTAACTACCTGATACGATTATTTTCATGAATACTGGGCACACATGTATATTTTTTCTAATAGAAGTGATTTGATTATTAAGACATGGTTTGAATTTATATACTTCGAATTTGCTAGAATATGGGGTGACCATATGATATGGCAGGCATCATTATACGATATTCTCACCGTTGTTTGGCTTTATTAAGCAGATGTTTGGTCTTATAGACATTTTTCCAGCTAGGATATTTTTCATGAATAGTTTTTTTTGAGTAACGAGTATTTCGAACTCGTGATCTGCAATTGATTATCAAAAATTACTTCGTCAGTTCATTGCATACTAGCGAGTGTGTATTATTCATCAGTAGGGATTTTTTTCCATTGGATTGTTTGGAGATGTTAAGAAGTTATTCACTTTAGTGAATGAACATCGCTTTTATATGACAACTAGAAACTTGTTGATTCCTTTCTGGTACATTCACTCATCCAGCCTACGAGGTGGGGTCCTTCGTATTTATACGATTGTATGGTGGTTACTCACCTTACCCATCGTTTAGGGAACTATCATCCAAGTCGACGGGGCGAGGTCCTTCGTATTTATACGATTGTACGGTGGTTACACATCTTACTCGCCATTGAGGGACTCATTTTTATCATCCGAATGTACACGAGATGTAAGTGAATTAAACAAGGAACTACTAGTCACATATCAGTCGAAATTTTGTTAAATAAAGTAACGATAAATGTCAACAGGATTGCATTTAGTAATTCTTGTTTGCCAATCCAATATTTTGTTGCTATACTCTTTTGAGAGTAATTTCAGTTTAACAGCTGTTACAGCTGATGCTTTGATGATTTTTATAATTGTGTTTGATACCTTTGAGAAGGATTTAAAGTAATTGAATCTTGTAAGATTAATCATTAATGGTCATAATTATTTTAAGGCAGATCAGTGTTGCAGATTTTGATATGAGAGATTATAGCACATTGGTGTTTTTCTGCGATGTGAATTATTGAAACTTGTGAAAGAGAATTTATGCTATTTGAAAGCAAATCATAAATTACTGAAGTAATATTTTTCTAATTGTTTAAGAAGTTGTCTAGATGTGATCAGAGTAATTACAGTCATTGGAGATTATGTGCGTTAATAATTTGAAGCCATTTATATTTTTTGTAGATCATGCAACATGGTTAAGTGGAGTTTGTGATAGGCATTTTGTGGAATTTGCCATGTGATAGTTGCATCGTTAATAATGTATTTTGAAGCAGACATGAGGTCGTCGTACCCAGTCTAGCGTATTTGCTGAGATTCATGCTGTATGTGCTGAATATTTATGGAGTTTTTGGAGTAATTCTTATATTCAAATGTGATATTTGGAATATTGAAGAAATGTAATGTCGTTGTGGATAGTTAGATCCAACGTGATGTCGTGGAGACAATAATATTTTTTGGCATGATAAATTAAGTACGAGATATAACTTGGAAGTAATAAAACTGTAAGACAACGTTCTATAAACCTTATTAAACAATTTGTTAGGAAATTAAACAAATAAATGAAGTTGATAATACAAGATTTTCTGAAAATAATAATTAACGAAATAATAATCTGAGATTTAAGCATATTAACGATCTGACCTAATGAAATAAAAATCAGAATGACTAGATGAAATAATGATAAACTAAATAACCAGATGATTGAAATTTAAATAAGTTGATAAATTAAATTTTTGAATAAATCGATGAATTAAATAAAGTGGATGAATTAAAGATTGATAAATAAACTGATTGAAATAAATTATTAGACGATTGTAATGATGATGAATAACTGAATTAGAAGGTGATAATTAATTAAAGAAGCTGATGATTAATGAATTTATATGCAATTAAATAAAGTTAATTGAGAGATAATTCGAAGGAATTGCAACTTGAATTGTGAATTTAAATGATGTAATGGTGATGAATTAACGATTCTGACAGGAATATTTGGAATTTTGAAGTGAGAATTAATGTGAGAAATATTTAATTTTGATAATAACGATGATGATGACCAATTAGAATTTGAATTTTCTGTAATTCACAGATGAGAGATTAATGACGATGTAAATAGTGTAAATTAATTATTCAATGCTTAGGAACATTTGATTAACATGTTCTATGTTCAAATTATACCATGCAAACCATAATTTATGTGATATTTAATATGAGTGATTATTATATGTGTATGTTTAGGCAGATTAATTACTAAATTAAATCCACATTGATGTTAAATTAAAGAGAATTAGGTCTCAGGTTTCACAAATGTCAGTGACGAAAGACATAGTGCTACAGTGATCCTGAGAACCGAAGAGAACTTTATACATTTTTCTTGTTATGTGGATTAAGATAATTTTGCATTAGAAAGGAGATGGTTCGATTTTTGGACAATGACAATTTAACTTTGCATTCGACCATACTCTTAGGTAGGAATTATATTTAAAATGTCTGTCTGACTATCAAAGTAAAATAAATTTGTTTTTATCTTAGTTGTGATCTGATGATGGTGTGATGTTCCTTTTTCTTTCCTTGTCTTGAGTAAGGCTTATCCGGAAAGGAAGTGGTTTGCTAGGAATTCAGTTGATGGCGCCCATTTATATTTGAATTATTTTTATTAACTTAAGCCCGTAACGACCCCAGAGATACTTTGTCTCGTGAAACCCACTGCTTTTTCGAGAACTCAGCTGAATTTCCGACACATTCCTTATTTGACTAGAGGTTCATTTAACTCCGCTCTGTCCTGGAACTCCAGGGATGTGATGTTATAGCAGATGGGTCATCGCATCCCCAGGACGAACGGGTACAATACAAAGTAAGAAATGAGAAGATTAGAGAACAAGCTGGACAGAGACCATAACTAGGGCACGTTTGCAATGGTTTGGTCACGTCAAACGTATGACAGAAGGAAGAATTGCAAAACAGTGGTTGCATTCTGAGATTACTGGAAAGAGACCTGTTGGAAGACATAGGAGGAGATGGCTGGACCAAGTGAAGGAAGATATCACATCCAAGGGAATAAACTGGGATGAAGTCTTGAAGGAGCAGTGGTACATGAATCAACCAAAATGGAGAGTGCTCGTAAACCACAGCCGGGAAACTGCAGTGGAAACTTGATGATGATGATGACACTTATTTAGTTGCAGTAGATATGCACTAACTTGTCAAGGTTTGTTAGTTATATATTGAGTGTAACCAGTGGAAGTGGTAGCAGTTGCACGAGAACGGAAGGCACCTTCTTCAACGAATAACCTAAGTTCATATTCCATTTGTTACGTGCCACCCCCTAGTGGCACTTCCGTTAACTGGAATACGGTGGGTAGAAAACACAACACAAATTGTTCCTTTAAAGAAACGTATTATCTTTAATGCGGGCCAGAAAGATACACCACACAAATAGCAAATACAAGCAATTAGTAACTCACTCTAGTTTCCTCTTGTAGGGAACACTTGCCTTTCACTTGTCAATAAGCCACAGAAGTTAATCCCTCCTGAGTCCGGTGGCCTCGACAGAACTACCTGCAACACTTCCTAGAATACGCATGCTACAGTTATTTACGATAGCCGGTCACTCACCACTACACTCCGTTTCGCTGTCCGCTGGCTAGGGAAACAGCCCCCGGTGCTTTCGCAATTCACCACAGTAACCTCTGCTGCACTGGAAAACACACTCGCTCAAGACACAGTTTCTCCGTAGGCTTCACACTCCTTCACCCACAACTGTCGCTCAAGGTAAAAGCTCGCACTAGCTCGAAAAACACTGTCCACCCCGCTTGCCAGGTCGCTCTTATATAGCAGGCTTCTAGACCCGTCCAGGAATCACGGCTTCTCGAGATTACCATCACTGGCTGGGTCACGAATATTCTGGACCATCCCTTTTGTCCTAGTAGCCCTGTTGCGTAAGGCGCACGTAATACACTGAGGCAGAGCACAGCCCGGGGGGCAGCTGTGACTCATGCGGCAAGGCGACGAAACAAACTCACAGCCGTAACACCACCCCCTTCGTAAAAGGCTGATCGCCCCGATCAATCATTGGTCCGTCTGTGTCCCTCCGTAGGCTGCCAGGCGATCTCGATGCACGATCTTCATCTTCGCCCTCGGGCTCCGCTGGATCATGTAGACGACATCGTTGATCCGTTTCACGACTCGGTACGGGCCCTCCCAGGACTTCTGCAGTTTGGGTGACAGGCCTTTCTTCCGTAATGGGTTGAAGAGCCAGACCAGGTCGTCCTCATGGAATCCACCAGCATCCGTCTGCTGGTCGTATCGGGTCTTCATTCGGTCGGTCTCGATCCGCAGTTTCCTCCTCGCGAACACGTGCACGTCCTCCAGTTGGTCGACCAGTTCTTGACAATACTGGCTTACCGGGACCGGATCATTCCCAGGTCGGCCGAAGGCAAGATCGACAGGTAGACAGAGTTCCCTCCCAAACATGGCCCGGGCTGGTGTGCACCCGGTGGCTTCATGCACGGCGGCGCGGTAGGCCAGGAGAAATAGTGGAAGATGTTTGTCCCAATCCCTCTGGTGCTCACTGACGACTATTCGGAGATGGTTCTCGATGGTCCGGATTCCCAGCAGCTGGCATACGTTCTGGAACACCTGCGACTCAAAATTCCTCCCTTGGTCGGAGTGCAGCTCCAGGGGTACTCCGTACCGGCTGACAAATTCCTTCACCAGGGTCTCTGCGATCGTCGCGGCTTCTTGGTTAGGGAGCGCATACGCCTCAGACCATATGGTGAAGTAGTCGCTGACGACCAATATGTAGCGGTTCCCTGCCTCGCTCAACGGGAATGGCCCAGCAACATCGATGGCCACTCTCTCCATGGGGCCGCCCACGTTGTAGGTCTTCAGCGGACCCCGTCGTCTTCGTCCTGGGCCCTTGCTGGCTGTGCAATCGTGGCACCTCGCGCAAAGGTTCTCCACGTCTGTTCGGCATCCGATCCAGTAGAACCGCTCCCTCAGCTTCTCCAGGGTCTTCTTTATCCCTAGGTGTCCTCCAGATGATCCTCCATGGACTTCCTTCTGGACTTCTCCGTCATAGCCTTTGGAACGACGGCTTGTTCCCGAGATGTCTTCCCGTCGGTGCTCTCCCAGGTACGGCAGATGAGGCCATCCCTTACAATCAGCGAGTCCCACTGCGCCCAGTAGGACTTAAACTTTGGGCTGCAGTCACTCACAATGTTCCACCCGGGTCTGGGGACACAGGCCCTCTTCCATTCGGCTATCAGTCCCAGGTCATCATCTTCTGCTTGTGCCCGCGTAAAAGATTCGCGGCTCCAGTTCCCTTGAAGTTCCACGGTAGTCCTTCGGCACTGTATCCTGTTGTTCTCCTCCTTTCTGGTACAGAAGGTGCAGTCTTCGGGTCACGGTCTTCGTGACAGGGCGTCGGCATTAGAATTCAGTTGGCCTTTCCTGTGTTGGATCTCAAAGTTGTACCATTGAAGCCTCTCTAACCACAGCGCGAGTTGACCCTCGGGCTGCTTGAAGTTCAGGAGCCACCGCAGGGATGCAGGGTCGGTCCTGATGAGAAATTCTTGCCCGTACAGGTACTTGTGGAAGTGTTCAATGGTCTTCACGATGGCGAGCAGCTCCTACCTGGTGACGCAGTAGTTCCTCTCTGGCTTTGACAAGGCTTTGCTGAAGTAGGCCACTACTCTCTCCTCGCCGTCCACTACTTGCAACAGGATTCCCCCTATACCAAAGTCGCTGGCATCGGTATCGATGATGAACTTGTTCCAGGTCTGGGGTAGGCCAGAATAGGTGCGGTGCACAGAGCCTGCTTGAGTTGTTCGAAGGCACTGTGGCATTCTGCTGTCCACGTGAAGAGTTGGTCCTTCTCAGTCAGTCGATGCAGTGGTTTGGCGATGTCGGCGAATCCTCTCACGAAGCGACGGTAATAAGTGCAGAGTCCCAGGAAGCTTCGTAGTTGGGACTTGACTTCGGAACTGGCCACTCCCTCACAGCTGTGGTCTTCTCTGGGTCGGTACGCACCCCTCCCTCGGAGACGATATGCCCAAGGTACTGGACCTGCTTCTGGAAGAGCTGACACTTCTTGGGGCTCAACTTCAGCTGGGCAGCCCGTAGCTTCATCAGGATCTCCTTCAGGTTGCTGTAGTGCTCCTCGAAGCTTCTCCCCAGAACGATGACGTCGTCTAGGCAGACCAGGCAGGTCTTCCAGTGTAGTCCCCTCAGAATGGACTCCATTAGCCTTTCGAAGGTTGCAGGGGCATTGCACAGACCGAATGGCATGACGGTGAACTGCCAGAGCCCGCTGCCCACAGAGAACGCAGTTTTCTCGCGGTCCTTAGGGTGGACCTCCACCTGCCAGTAGCCACTCTTCAAATCCAAGGTGGAGAACTGTACCGATAAATTTGAGTGGAAGGCTGGGTTTGGTACCCCGAGGCCAAAGTGGCCTGAAAACAATTAACCTAGTACTATTCTATGCGCTCAATGAAACATGGACTCGAACAGCAGTAGGTAAAATAAATATATATTTTCAAGGGAAAGAATACAAGGCCAAATGGCTATGGGAGGGAACACCAATCTGCACTCCTAACTATATATTTAAAATGGAGGCCAAGCTATACCCCAAATTATATGGCAACGCTGTAAAATTAAAACAGGTTACTTTCACGTGATTTATATCACCTCATATTAAACTTTTTCCAATTATATATCCGAAACTATTTCAGTCTCATTTCGTTTCACTTCAATGAAATTGCTCATTACATTCTTTCAAATAGGCTTCCGAAACAGTTTTATAACCAGCATGGATGCTGTACTTATGCGGCCGTGATAGACCAAAAATGCCATCTCAGACAAACGAAAAGCAAAGGACCGTTTGTCATTTTTAAACTATCTGGTTCCCATAACCAAAATCCTGACAATTACATTTTAAAACGTTAAGTTATTATTTTCCTGTTACATAAAGATCGAAATCAGTATTATTAATTTTAATGGGAATGTTCAATCTTCAGATACCTTAACCTACGCACGCGCTGCACCCTACATTTTAAGAGGCTTGTTCCCTAACAAACATTACAGTAAATGAATAAATAAAACATCATGGGCCCACTTTAAATAATTAAGAAAGAAATTACACATAAAAATAAATAAAATATCTTGAACAAGATATGCTCGTAACAAGCCAAATAAACTAAAGTTTATATCGTAAATGTGCAGCGCGAGGGACAAAACGCCACTTGCCCTCAACAAGCTAAGCTAAGAAATATCCAACATAGTCCGGAATGTTGCAATCTAATGCCGGTCAGCAACGAGTTCCCACATTTTAATAAATAACAGTTTTACCTTATGTATGGCCTAAAGAATATGGCCCGAGGCTACCACTCACGTCCCATATAGAATTTCACATGATGTAGTTTTAATGATTTCGGCAGTGGCTCCGAGACAGGCCACGCCGCAACTTCTTGCCTCAACAGAATCACATCGTGAAGTCGCTTCTCCAAGCTTGGTTTGGCTTCCTTTCTATCCGGCAGCCAGCTCGCGCATGTGCAGATCTCACCTTTTTTACCAGTGGACAACTGAAGATCGGCCGGCACAACTTCATTGCCAACTTCATGATTAATTTGTCTCTAAGACCCTTATGGCCGAATCAAGTTTTAGAACTAAAGTTAGTTTGGGACACGATCAGAACAGATGCGTCCACCTCTGATTGGCTATCCAGTCTTGTATTAATTTAATTAGAGAGCGCCAAATTTAGAAACATCAACAATGTCCAAACAGTCAACAATGGCTACATTCAATCAATGTAGACCGTAATAATTTTATTAATATATTGTCCATTAAAGATAATGGGTGTTTAAATAGTTTCTGTCTTCTTCTTGTTTCCTGAAATGATTCACAATTAATGAACAGGGACGTCGGCAGAAGGGGGGGGGTCACATGGGGGCGGCGACGGGGGCGGCGGGGCACAAGGGGGCGGCGGCGGCGAAGTTTGTGAGTCGAACCAATCGGCTCAGTCTCCCCCTGCGATTCCACCTCTAGGGGGGTCAGATGATGATCCCCGACGACTACTGCAAGCAGGATGGAACCAGCTCACCAATACAGCCTCTCCGGACCGTTACAGCTGGACATCTCACGAAGTTGTAGTAAATGCCTCCACTCTGACCAGCAGAATGGCTAACACCTCCACTAGATGGTGTGTCGTGCATGGTGACAGTAACCTGTGCACTGGCTACTGCCACGAGTGGTGAGTGATCACATCACTCACGTGACCAACCGGAACAGATACCAGATGGCAATAAGGGTCACATGATCGCCATCTCTCATCGATGATCTTCTAGGTAGATTTAGTTACCATGTCGTTGTTATAGCAAGTGACATTCCTTGGCTTTTGGAATAATTGCAGTTTTTGACCAGGTAAGACTGTTAGAGTTTAAACCGACAGACGATGTATCAAATTAAATTGTTAGTTTACAATGTGATGAGTAATTACTAAAATGAGCATCACAATTCGATGCTCTTGTAAAATTTCTAGCTTGTTCCCAACCAAAATAAATCCTGTATTCACATTCTAAGGAATGAATTAAGTGGACGCAGCGTCACTTAACAACATGCCATCCCTCAGCAATCATGGCAATCGGCTCTCAATTTATAGAAGGACCAAGGTACCACAGTACCTCCCGAGTACTCTCAAACAGCACAGTCATTTAAGTTACTTCTGATGTACAATTACATCAAGCACAAAATACACACAGCTCTCAAGCATGGCTTCAAACTTTATTAAGGTAGAACAGCAGGCGCAGAACCGCTCGAACAAACTCAGCAACAATACAGCAATCAAATTTCACGTGAACCAAACTTCAACAGGACTACACACACACGTGCTCAACTTCAGATAGCGCAGGAATCCATCTCACATCTGCGACCAATCACCATCAAGCAGCAGTTACTTCTGACATAACCTCACTATTGAACCAAACTCATAGTCAGCTTACGACCAAGAAACACCCAAGTTCATTCGCACGTTGCCCTCAGCAATCTTCTAACCTCACTGTTACAACGACAGCACTTGACAACTCAAAGGATCAAGCTCACACATAACCACCCAACATTCACTCTTGTCAAGACATAACCTCACCAAATTCACCAGTCGACTATTTACATCCCGCTACTAACCCAGTGCGACCATCTCAACGATAGGTAGCACTACCAATTCACAATCAATCCCAGGTCACTAAATGCAACCAACCTCATCATGGGTCACTAAACAGCAACCAACCATCACCTTGGGTCACTTAAGAGTAACCATTTTTACTTACCTACCAACCAACCATTATTGGGTCACTTAAGAGCAACCATTGCCTTACCGTCCGTAGGTGCCAACTGACTACGTCTGTAGAACCAGACAAATTAAATTTCTCACCTACTCAATTTAGAAAGAAAACCTTCACCTGTATCGCATACACAATGCAGCTTACAGTTCGCTCCCAAAACTGGCCTCCACACCTGCCACGTGTTTCAGCGACAAGAAATATCCACCTGCATATACCTCTTCTAAATTTAACTGCCTGCATATACCTCTTCATCATAGAAAAGGCTCCTGCATATACCTCTTCTAATTAAAGTCAAGGCACCACTCGACAACTCAACTCAAACTCACCATCAGGGAACAATCATCCTGGAATCACCGACCCAACAACCTCTCGAAGCTCATTCAAACCACAGTCCGTAGGTACCTAGGTCGTCTGAAATATCAGACAAGAACAATTTCCAATCCACCTAATTCCATAACAGAAACAGTTGCCAGCCATCTCCGGAACTAGCCTGGAACACCTGCCACGTGCGCCAATGAAAGGAAATATCGCCTGCATACGCCTCTTCACAAAGACCGCCTGCATACGCCACTTCACAAAGAAAAGGCCACCTGCTTACGCCTCTCCACTTTCACTTAGGACAATAGGCACCACTCGACAATCCATCACACAACATCAGGGAATTACACATCCTGGCATCTCCAATGAACCTAACCTCTCGAAGCTCAAATACAACTCAGAGTACTGACAAAATAACACAACTCAATCCAACCAATACCAACACGGTACCAACAAAACAAAACCTAAAACACTAACCGAAGAAAATTCTCAAATACTCAGACGAGTACCAACGCACAAGAAAAAAATAATAAAACACTAACCCTAATTAAACCTCAACTAGTACCAACAACGCAGTACATCACACACAACAACAAAACACTCCCTAGCAAGTACTCACTCGAGTACCAAGTACCAACAAGGCACTTAACACACCTGAAATAAAACAACAAAATGTACCCTCAAAATACTAAACTACGATGTGCGATCATCACCAGCCCGCACGACATCAAGAGTCAGAGGAGCGTAGCAATGTCGACATCACCAACCATCACTGAAAGTACCAGAATCATAAATAGACAGAGACTGGCTACTCCCGCTAGGTTGGTATCACTCGACGATCTCCGCACCAACTCCTCACTTCCCAATTGGCATCCTGAAATGCCCTAACCTCGCTCAC
The DNA here is from genome assembly GCA_946902985.2 of Meconema thalassinum. Classification (NCBI taxonomy): domain Eukaryota; kingdom Metazoa; phylum Arthropoda; class Insecta; order Orthoptera; family Tettigoniidae; genus Meconema; species Meconema thalassinum. The sequence continues at coordinate 155,425,773 of OX336397.1, forward strand.
TCAACCACACGCACACCAACACCAACCATACGTGCAGTCCTGGCACGTCACTCGTTCGATTCCTAACTCCAACCAAACCTGAAATAAATTTCAAAATTTCTATCTACCGACTGAAGACCAAAACTTCACACGACCAAAACACGATCACCTAGATCAGCTCTTCCTATAACTGCTTTCTGCTTCCTAATTTTCGACCACACGTCGCACGAACAGCTGCAATCACAACAACTACACACCCAACACAACGGGGCTTCACGACTCCACAGCTGACTTAACAACCTGACCTCGGCCTAGCAATTTTAAAACTCGCTGTTTCACCACTTGAAAAGCTTCAGCTCGACACTGCTGTTATATGTACTCACAGTACATTACTCGTCCACCTGCATGTTCACTGAAATCTTCACTTATCAATATGTCACAAGACATTACACATTCAACTCGATGACAACAAGTATCTGCGCACAGATGTTTTTCACAGAATACATCAAAAATATTTCATTAACTGCTTAGATGACTTTAGAATTCATTGGCAACACAGCCAGAACAAATAGCAATTCAAATATGGCAACCATGCCAGAAAGATTTTCAGCAAAGAAACTCAACACGTGAATGATAGCACTTTTCACACAACTTGACAGGAACACAGAACGATTAGCCATTAGCACTTTACTTAACAGCTGTGCATAGATAACTTTCTACCATGAATCAAATAGCTATTGTACTGGTTTGATCCTACCTTGGAAGCAGCTTGTAGTACGGAACATCACAAGAGTGTGATAATAGAGAGAATCCAGCAGCCAATTTTACCATGCTTACAGAGAGACCATGTTCTTGAGTGCCAGTATTAAAACTGGACTTGACTCGTCGTCAGTGCGTTCACGCACTGAGGAATGCCAGCAACGCTTTGTCCATTCACAGCCATGAAAAGAAAGACATATATTAGTCAGAGCACCACAGTAGGCATCCTACCTAACCTTAGTTAACCCTCAGTTACTCAATCTCCCGTGCTGCTCGAATCCACGTAAGTTAATTCTACACAATACCACGGCACAAAACAACACCAGGCAACGGCTCCAGAAAATAGAACCACGCTCTGCTACCAAAACTTCTGTACCGATAAATTTGAGTGGAAGGCTGGGTTTGGTACCCCGAGGCCAAAGTGGCCTGAAAACAATTAACCTAGTACTATTCTATGTGCTCAATGAAACATGGACTCGAACAGCAGTAGGTAAAATAAATATATATTTTCAAGGGAAAGAATACAAGGCCGAATGGCTATGGGAGGGAACACCAATCTGCACTCCTAACTATATATTTAAAATGGAGGCCAAGCTATACCCCAAATTATATGGCAACGCTGTAAAATTAAAACAGGTTACTTTCACGTGATTTATATCACCTCATATTAAACTTTTTCCAATTATATATCCGAAACTATTTCAGTCTCTTTTCGTTTCACTTCAATGAAATTGCTCATTACATTCTTTCAAATAGGCTTCCGAAACAGTTTTATAACCAGCATGGATGCTGTACTTATGCGGCCGTGATAGACCAAAAATGCCATCTCAGACAAACGAAAAGCAAAGGACCGTTTGTCATTTTTAAACTATCTGGTTCCCATAACCAAAATCCTGACAATTACATTTTAAAACGTTAAGTTATTATTTTCCTGTTACATAAAGATCGAAATCAGTATTATTAATTTTAATGGGAATGTTCAATCTTCAGATACCTTAACCTACGCACGCGCTGCACCCTACATTTTAAGAGGCTTGTTCCCTAACAAACATTACAGTAAATGAATAAATAAAACATCATGGGCCCACTTTAAATAATTAAGAAAGAAATTACACATAAAAATAAATAAAATATCTTGAACAAGATATGCTCGTAACAAGCCAAATAAACTAAAGTTTATATCGTAAATGTGCAGCGCGAGGGACAAAACGCCACTTGCCCTCAACAAGCTAAGCTAAGAAATATCCAACATAGTCCGGAATGTTGCAATCTAATGCCGGTCAGCAACGAGTTCCCACATTTTAATAAATAACAGTTTTACCTTATGTATGGCCTAAAGAATATGGCCCGAGGCTACCACTCACGTCCCATATAGAATTTCACATGATGTAGTTTTAATGATTTCGGCAGTGGCTCCGAGACAGGCCACGCCGCAACTTCTTGCCTCAACAGAATCACATCGTGAAGTCGCTTCTCCAAGCTTGGTTTGGCTTCCTTTCTATCCGGCAGCCAGCTCGCGCATGTGCAGATCTCACCTTTTTTACCAGTGGACAACTGAAGATCGGCCGGCACAACTTCATTGCCAACTTCATGATTAATTTGTCTCTAAGACCCTTATGGCCGAATCAAGTTTTAGAACTAAAGTTAGTTTGGGACACGATCAGAACAGATGCGTCCACCTCTGATTGGCTATCCAGTCTTGTATTAATTTAATTAGAGAGCGCCAAATTTAGAAACATCAACAATGTCCAAACAGTCAACAATGGCTACATTCAATCAATGTAGACCGTAATAATTTTATTAATATATTTTCCATTAAAGATAATGGGTGTTTAAATAGTTTCTGTCTTCTTCTTGTTTCCTGAAATGATTCACAATTAATGATCAGGGGCGTCGGCAGAAAGGGGGGGGGGGGGTCACATGGGGGCGGCGGCGGCGGCGAAGTTTGTGAGTCGAACCAATCGGCTCAAGAACCATCTTGACCCTGATATGGTGTCCAGGGTGTCGTCGATCCGGGGTAGAGGGTAGCTGTCCTTCTTCGCAACGTCATTCACCCACCTGTAATTCATGGAGAACCTAGTGGAACCGTCCTTCTTCTTCTTCACTAGCACGACCGGAGAACTCCAAGGACTATGTGATGGCTCGATCACCCCTTGCTCCTTCATCTCTTCTACCATCCGGTCGACTTCGGCTTGCTTGGCGAGCGGGACACGTCGGAATGGGGCCCTAATCGGTGCGCTGTCCCCAATGTCGATTCTGTGCTGGACCAAGCTTGTCCTGCGGAAGTCTTTGCTCCCCACGGAGAAGACATCCTGGAATTCATGTGGCAGGTCCCGAAGTTGGCGTGATTGTTCCTCGTCTAAATGGTCCTGGGATCCTTGGTACAGCTTCTGTAGTTCTCTAATTTGGAAGTTAGGTCCTCGGCTAACTTATTCTGACCGTCTTCTAATTTAGAAGTTAGGTCCTTGGCTAAATTCTTCTGGCCGTCTTCTAATTTGGTTTCCATGCCACTTAACTTTTCTAGCAATGCTGCCAATTGCGCTTCCATTTTAGATGTTTGTCTTGTAAAGGACATGCACTCACAGGAAAATTAGAGAACTGTGGTAAAATGACCTGCTTGGGTTTTGAAACCAGGACCTTCAGGTGTTGTGCTTGAGTTCGTAATCCCGCTTCTGACACCAGATGTTACGTGTCACCCCCTAGTGGCACTTCCGTTAACTGGATTACGGTGGGTAGAAAACACAACACAAATTGTTCCTTTAAAGAAACGTATTAGCTTTATTGCGGGCCAGAAAGATACACCACACAAATAGCAAATACAAGCAATTAGTAACTCACTCTAGTTTCCTCTTGTAGGGAACACTTGCCTTTCACTTGTCAATAAGCCACAGAAGTTAATCCCTCCTAATGAGTCCGGTGGCCTCGACAGAACTACCTGCAACACTTCCTAGAATATGCACGCTACAGTTATTTACGATAGCCGGTCACTCACCACTACACTCTGTTTCGCTGTCCGCTGGCTAGGGAAACAGCCTCTGGTGCTTTTGCAATTCACCACGCTAACCTCTGCTGCACTGGAAAACACACTCGCTCAAGACACAGTTTCTCCGTAGGCTTCACATTCCTTCACCCACAACTGTCGCTCAAGGTAAAAGCTCGCACTAGCTCGAAAAACACTGTCCACCCCGCTTGCCAGGTCGCTCTTATATAGCAGGCTGGTGACTCAATAAATGCTTCTAGACCCGTCCAGGATTCACGGCTTCTCGAGATTTCCATCACTGGCTGGGTCACGAATATTCTGGACCATCCCTTTTGTACTAGTAGCCCTGTTGCGTAAGGCGCACGTAATACACTGAGGCAGAGCAGAGCCCGGGGGGTAGCTGTGACTCATGCGGCAAGGCGACGAAACAAACTCACAGCCGTAACACATTGACTAACAATCACAGATATCACACTAACCACTAACAAGAACATCACAAACCTTGACAAGGTGTGCAAGTGCAAGTAGATAAGTGTCACCCATACTTGTAGACATAGCCTAAGTGTAATGGAACTGATGATGATCGCTTGACGATCCAAAATGGTCATCCAAAGTGCATTTATTAATGTCATGTACATTTTTGTCAGAATTAGGGAAAAACCACTGATCTCTATACATGGATGGCTGGTAGCTAAGGCAGCAGTAAGCCGAATAGATGATGACAGGTAGTCTATAGCAAGATGGCAGCGAGCGCATGGTGCAATATTGCGAATCCGGCTCTGTGATTGGTTACTGGTAGTTTGATGTTATACATGTATTTATACTGGCAGTAAATATTTTGTATTTCTTGCAGTTGTAAAATGGACTGAATTTGGTTATTTGAAGCGTAAAATCTTAGTTTTAAGTACCGGTATGGAGACTCATCATCCCAGGCAAGCCGGTAATACCTTTACTTCTCAGGCAGATAGGTCACTTAGCCGTAATTTTGAAGTTATTGCGAAGTTAAGTATACATTTGTGGTTGTACTGAAGCAGACGTGATCGGGCTAGGTAAATTTGATCCCATTTCAGGGTTTTTCGGTTCTGGGTGCGAATAGTTCGCTTAATTGTTGTAAAACGGTGGGGAGAGTATATTTTGAGTAAGTTTTTAGTTGTGTTAAGTTTTATGTGGAGCTGAGGAGTGAAAAGGGCTTGGCTTGAAGTGCATTTTTGGCTTTGATCTACTTCCTGTTATTATTAAGTTTATTGTGCTGCTAGCGTGAATAAAAGCTGTAGTATTTGATGTAGAGTGCTGGGATTACTTGGGAGAAGTGTTGGTAATTTCATGGAAACAGGAATTCATTACCAAGCACCGATTACGATATGTCGAATCTAGGCCTGTATAGTGAGCTACGTTTATAGGTACCGTACATCATTTGAAGAATGCATAATTTCGTGGCATATATATATATACACTCACCGGCATAAAAAGCGAAACACTACGAATATCAGACAAAACTCAATGTTTGACCGTTTCACACCAGGTATAAATCGAATGCTATGACTTTGCAGCGATATGGAAATGTGCCGTGATTTAATAAGCTCATTTGGGAAGTTTCAGCACAATAATTGATGAACATTGTTTATCGTGACAATCACAACACCAATGTTACCGTTTCCCGCCTTCGGACAACAATAACCACACAAACAGCTGTGAATTCTCGTGGCTCGTATTTTTGTGAGCTTAACGGTTTGTCTACAACATTCGTAGGCTAATCATAGAGTGCAACAGATCGGAGGAAAGTACAATCGATTCCAGATTTCAACATTTCGAAATTCGTGTTTGTGCACTGTTGTGATTGTCTTGATCAATAATGTTTATGAATTATTGTGTTAATTAGGGTAATTAACTTATGATACAGTGCCATATAGTTGAACTGTCATAGTATTTGATTGATACAAGGTTTGGAACGGTCCAGCATTGAGTTCAGTCTGAAATTCGTAGTGTTTCGCTTTCTTTGCCGGTGAGTGTATATACAATTTACAAGAATGTTTCCAGAAATTGTTTTTCACTCGTTACTCTGTTACTGATCGCTAATTGCATGTACTCAGCACCTAAGTTGATATTTGTCAGCCGTTATTATACATTCATTTTTATTGCTATTCCGGAGATTTACTGACCTCGGAATGACGTGTCAGTGATCCCAATGCCCTTATGCTAAGAGTGAACATATCTCTATATTTTTATTTGTTCCAAGGCACCATTAATTACGATTTAAAATTGACTAGATTATCATTGCTTCCCCATAAGGAGAGCTCGAAAATGGGTACGCCAACATGGCGGACCGCGCGCTCAACCTGGCGTACTTTCTCGTGCAGCGGAGAGCTGCCATCAGCGATCCATGTATAGAGATCAGTGGGAAAAACCCATTACAATTGAATCGGTCGTAGCTGGAAAGCATTAAGTCAAAAATGGTCATTTTTTTAAGAATTAGTATTCTGAAGTATTGACCCAAGGGCCTTGGAACGGCATGGGAAAGAATTAAGTTAGCTTTCTGTTTAAGCCTACATACAAAACATTTTCATCTTACCAGCAAGAGAAAATGCACGAAAGCTCACTGGCAAGGCAAAATCCATCACAAAGCAATTTGGTTTGTGGGTTTAAGCCAGAAACCACTGCTACATGTAGTGCGATCAGAGGAGAAAGGCATTAAGTCAATGGCTTGCTGCCTTTCAGCGCCGTATTTCGTACTTAATGTTGGCCGCACTGCAAGATTCCCACGTGTTACAGTGCTGTCATTTGTACAGGGTTTAGGTGATTTTTATGTTAGAAATCAGCCTGCCACGGTGGGTGAGTGGATAGCGTGTCGGTCTACTAACCCCAAGATTGCAGGTTCGCCCCTGACCGTAGTAAGGGATTTTTGAAAGGCGGCAAAAATACGATACGCATGTCATACGTTGTTGGCATGTCAAAGAACCCATTTGAATTCAGTAGGCCGAGTTCATAATGGCAAAATTAATCTCGGGAGTTTCCGCCAGCACAAAGTTCCTCATTTCTCTACTAGAAAGCGCTATTTTGTTCAAGGAGATTAGATATCTAACCTCCTTGACTTTCATAGTCAAGGAACTACGAAATTCGACATGCAAGCTACCCTCTGGGTGTCAAATAGCAAAGCTTGCACCAGGCACCCGAGGCCATACGATAATATATATGTTAGAAATCCATTTTAAAATAAAATACCATGTGTAGTATTCATTTCCGAGGCCCGTTCCCGTTTTAAAAGCAGTTTCATATCCACTACTGGCTTGCTAGGCCTAACGTAGCTTCACCATAACCTTGGCAAGGGGCCTGTTTTTGGTCCTCGAGAGGTATTTTATTTCCCTCAAACCCTCCGGACAAGTCCGGCGAGCCCCCCTATCCGCCACCTGGGACGCGCCCGATAGAGGAACAGGCAAACCCCCAGAAACATGGGTGATGAAGGAAAGGGACAAGAATAAAATACGAGCAGTGGAGATGAAGTTCCAGAGGAGTAGGGTAAGAGTGACAAGAATGGACAGAGTAAGGAATGAGAGAGTCAGAGAGATGGTAAGAGAGGAACCATTGCAAAATAGAATAGAGCGATCTAGGCTACAATGGTATGGACATGTGAGGAGGATGCAAGAGGAGAGGATACCGAAGAAGATGTTTGGAATGGAAATGACTGGAAGGAGGCCAAGGGGAAGACCAAGGGACAGATGGACAAAAGGAGTTAAGAAGAGTGTGGAGGAAAGAGGAGTGTGCTGGGACACAGTAAATGACGAGAGATGGTGGATGGACAGGAAACGATGGAGAGGCTTATGTTCCAAGCAGACCCTACCAGCGGTTGGAAACTGCTCAAGATGATGATGATGTGTAGTATTCATTCTGGATGGCATTATGCCGCACTAAACGACAACGGAGCTGAAAGGCATTAAGTCACGTTTGCAATATTGTTTGGAAAAAATTAAAATTGATATTCCGCACACACAAATATAGTTGCTTCACAACTAATATAATGTGTTTGTTAAGTTTTGTTCTGTCAATGACGTTTTATCTGTCTCCTGCAAAGTAGTGAAAACTGACATATTGCTTTTCAGATCCGACCAATTCAATTGGGTACAATAATGTAGACCAACTGAAAAGCATTACATTTCACTTACTAAGGCAGCACTGAAACACTTGTCAAGTTGGTAGCACTCACATCATTCTTGCTGTTCTCATCGAAATACTTCTGCACGAACATGGCTCCGACAGCCATGCCCATGTTGTTGTTGACTTGCGTGACGCAGTTCTTCCAGCGAGGAGGCGACTGCTCCTGCCCAAACAGGGTGTAGTAGAATCTCTGCTTGGCGTGCTCGAACCGGTCGTCCAGATTGTTGACACGGTGCCGCACGAAGCGCCACATCAGGTAGTTGGCGACAGTGCTGCAACACGGTTCCTTATTTTGTTATTTACTTGGGGGTGTGTTCATAATACATGTGTCTAATAACCTAATAAATGGTAAACGAATAAAGGATAAGGCAAATAAAAGAACAGGAAGAAAAGAAATGCCTTCATCCCTCGAAGGATGAGGATTGAGGGACTTGGAAGGAAGGAGAGCCATGAAAGGCAGATAGGAAACAGAAAGAGGAGAGGGCCCACCCCAAAGTCACTGGAAAAAGGGGGAAAAACGGACTAAGCTCAGGAATCCCCTGGGATCACCAACTCCTGAACTCACCATCCGTGAGCCCCTGAGGGTTTAGCACTACCCAGGATGCACCAGACTGGTGGGGCTACATACACCCTGCCTACTTTAAGGCCTTTAGCAGAAGTCAGGAGATAACATGAAAAGAAAAAGAAGGCTGACCCCTCGCAGAAGGAGGGTATCAGGAAAGATGAGACAAGGGCCAATTAAGGCGTGAAAGTGAAAGACTCCCTAGGCCTCAGGCCCTAATACAGTTGGGGTCAGAAGAGAACAAGAGTTGACCAAGAGAGGTCGATAGGAAAGAAGACGGAGAGGAGCCTGGCACAAGTAAGTGGAAGCAATGCCGGATTCAGCTGGGGTCCCGCGGTCGCCAACCCACGTCCCACTAGATGTGAGCCCCTGAGGGGTGCCTGTAGTAATAGTAGTGTGTGTATTTTTAATTCAGGTGAGGATTGGAAAGGAGGTGGCAGTGACCTTATGTTAGGAACAATTCCAGCATTTGCCTGAGGGTAGAAGTGGGATACCATGGGAAACCCCTTCCATGATGGCTGAAGTGGGGATCGAGCCCACCTCTTTTCAGTTTTACCTCACTAGTCTAAGTGTACCCCGTTCCAGCCCTCAAACCAGAATTAAATTTCTTGGCAGAGCAGAAAATCAAACCTGGACCCCCGGAACAATGGCCAAGAATGCACACCAGGAGAATGGTTGAAATGGGAATCAAACCCAGTTTCAGCTCTGAAACCAGATATAAGTTTCTTGTCAATGCTGGGAATTGAACCCGGAGGTCGGGGGCAACAGCCACAATGTGATCTGCTCCAACCCGCTCCCCGTACGTGTGCGTATGTGACACAATAGATCAGGGGTGCACAACCCACAGATAAATATTTTCTACTATTGAAAACGTGAATATATATATTGTGAATGATGAGACTTTATCCCATTATTGTAGGCCCTCGTTGAAATAAGAAAATTATAAAAATGTTTCGTTAATTGGAGGGAAACTTGTGCATTGCCATCTCTAACATTGAACCTGATATTGACAGACTATTGAAAAATAAACAATGCCAAGCATCACATTAGGAGCATTAGGCTGCTACTTGATTTGATGGTCAGTTTGACGATATATTGATTTGCATTTTTTATATACTTTGATGTTAAGAATTCTGTTTTTTTTTTTGTAAAAATAAATTTTTTACAACCTTGTGATATCCCTCGTAGTTTTGCGCCTTAAAACAATAATAACTAACTAACCTTGTGATAGTAATATTGTGGGAATCGGAAGATGATGAACCGTTCGTGGGTTTCCCGCCAGTCTCGGGACCGCCCGGTGGTGCCGCGTAGAAGAACCGAGAGGAAGCCGTGAAAAAAAAGAGGACGAGCAGTGTGTCAGTTTTGTGTCGAGTGAAGTCACGCTAAGTTTTGTGCAAGCTTATCTGTTGTAATCTTATGTGTAAATACAGTTTTTATACTTAAAATTACTTAAAGACGTGTTCGGTTTGTTCGCTTGCCAAAATCCTTTCCTACATTTGGGGGCTTGTCCGAAATACGAAGTATTTTGAGTGCGGAACGGCAATCTTGGTTAGGCTACAGTGATAAAACCAAGGCGTGAGGTGACGACATTTTTCTGGCAAGATCGACGACGACGTGGGTCCGTGGAATATAGAAGACGAGTAGCTGTTCAACTTCCAAAGACGTGGTGATTCGAGCAGGCTGCAAAAGACGATTTCGAGGATCCTGAACCCTAAGACGACGACGAAAAGAAAAGTGATCAATGCGAGTGCCGAAAGAAAAAGAAAAATGGCGGACAATGTGGCGTGTTTACAAGATATTGAAAAAGTTAATAATAACATTAAGACGGCGCCTACGGCCGTGATTAAGACGTTACATAACCTCATTTTCGAAAAACTGCCACGTGATCGAAAGAACAGGCAGCGCTTAAGAGAATTCTCAGGATTCGAGTTTGAATGTGACTCACCAAAACACCTGGAGAAATTGAAGTTCATTGAGTGCGAATTCACCGAGGCTGATCTAATTGCCATTTGCACTGTGTTAAACATTCAATATACGGGAGAGAAAGCAGTGCTTGTGCAACGCATCTGTGACAACTTAATGGACCTTTCGTTGCTGGGGATGCCCAAAGACGAAGATGATGATGATGATGATGATGAAGAAGAAGAAGAAGAAGAGACTGGTAAAACGAAAGATGTGATGAGCAAGATGAAAGAGGCAAACGAATTGCTGGCGGAAGAATTGCGTGAGTTAAAGGAGAAAATGGCTGGTATGAAATCCATGAAACATTCAACCTCTAGCATGTCAGGATCATCATTGGATTCATCTAGCTCGTCCGAAGACCAGAAACTCTCCAAAGCAATAGGAGGTAGGCCTAACCATAAAAACATAACAAAGACCAAACACAAATCGAAGACTGTAGTAGAAAGCTCAAGTGAAGGGAAAGTCGACCAGGACGTGGTGGACTTGCGGCACACTGCAAACCGGGGAGTTGCACACAAGTTTGCGTTGACTTTCCGAGATGTAGAGGGCTCTGTCAGACCCTATGACGGCAGCGAGAACTATCCGGTGTGACGTTGGATTGAGGACTTTGAGGAAACGGCAACGTTAATGGGCTGAAGACGACTCATCATCCGAGGCGGATGATCTGCAGGATGGCCGATTGTGGGAATCGGAAGATGATGAACCGTTCGTGGGTTTCCCGCCAGTCTCGGGACCGCCCGGTGGCGCCGCGTAGAAGAACCGAGAGGAAGCCGTGAAAAAAAAAAGAGGACGAGCAGTGTGTCAGTTTTGTGTCGAGTGAAGTCACGCTAAGTTTTGTGCAAGCTTATCTGTTGTAATCTTATGTGTAAATACAGTTTTTATACTTAAAATTACTTAGAGACGTGTTCGGTTTGTTCGCTTGCCAAAATCCTTTCCTACAATATTTTATTTTATATTCCCCTAAACCGTTTCGAATTAGGAGTACGTTGATTGTAAATCAGTAATTTGATAACTTAATAACGCAATTTGCCAAAAATACTTCAAAAATGGATTGAAACAATTTAGAGGACACAAAAATGGTATTGAAACACATTTTCTTTGTCTGCTGGTAAAATAGGTTATTCAGATAATAGTAAAATTAGCTTTAGCGGTAGGGTTTGGCAAGTGCCTATGTGGAAAGGTAACTTGCGGCCCGCCACTTATTATGTGAAAATAAACTTGGCCCCCACTTATAAAAACGTTGTGCACCCCTGTAACAGATCCTTTTAGATTAGGAGTCAACCAGAAATTTTACTTGCAAGTAGAGGTCTTCTGCCCCTAAACTAAATGGGCAAAGTGCATGTAGTCCACCCCCAAAAGATGAAGCCTCTCGTTCTTCCTCTCTCCTGTCGCCTTAACTTCCGCTGTTTAGTTTGTTGTTCTTTCTAGAGGCTTAGGACATCTTCAGTATGATAACCTGGGTTTCTAAGGTGACTATAATACTATGTGCAACTGTAGGGCTAAGCTGCCCTATAACATGAAATAAGTTACCAATCCCAGCATTTGCCTGGGGGGAGTGTGGGAGGTACAGTAATATACCACACTCGGAATAATTTCCATCGCATTAGGATTCAAACCATCAAGTTACAGTTGTGGGAGGGTTAAATCACCTCACTGTTCGTCTCCCTAAAACCTCAATAACTAACTAATAACAGTTGTGGTGAGTGACTTAACATGCATGCCTACACTGTTGTCTTTCCCTTTTAGCAGCTTAGACATTGTGGCCATCAGCTTTGCAAACTTAGGTGTGAGTTGAATTTGTTTGATAACCAATTTTATGTATGATTCGATTTAACTTCACCATAAAAATTACAATTGGAAACAGCGAGGACTGCCGACATGATTGCCGTCAACCAAGATGGTTGGTTCCTTAGTTTAGCGGCTGCGACAACGCGGCCATGTAGCCCCGTATACTTTGGGTGTGTGTAGAATTTGTCTGATAACCGGTGTTAATTGTGATGGCTGTATTAGTGTGTGTTATCTGTGATTCAGGTAGAAGGGCTGAGGACGATTAATTTTTTCAAGTAGTTCCTACTTTTGCTACCGTCCACGATACCTAGCTGAGGACGTGGCTACTAAATGCCATTGCAGTCAGCACCTGGCGGTGAACGTTGGAACTAATATAGTGTTATCAAAATAACCTACACATTTTAGCTTCCACAAGCGTAGTTAGTGGAAGGTTCTTTTTAAACCACAGATTGGTGTACTAAGTGGTTACTTGACCTTAATATATCAAAATGCAATGTGATAACATTTTCTAGGAAGTTGGCACCTGTCATGAGGAATTATAGTATAAGTAACTCTGTATTAGTGCGTGTGAATGAAGTAAACGACCTAGGTATAACAATTACCAACGATGACGGGCTGTCATTTCTAAAACATGTAGATAAGGTGACAAGTAAGGGGTTCGGATTACTAGGTTTTCTGAAGAGAAATTGTAGTGAATTCGCCAATATAGGTTCTCTCAAAATTTTATTTTTAGCATATGTAAGGTCGACTGTTGAATACTGTTGTGAGGTATGGCTGCCTTCTCAGCAATATGCTATTCCACGGTTAGAGAGAGTGCAGGTGAGATTCATGAAGTGGATCAGCTGTAGGTATATGGGCATTCGACTCTCTACATTGGATTATGAGACCTTCTGTGGAACCATGGGTATGCGGTCTTTGAGGTCTCGCCGCATGTGTGCCAACGCCATGTTTCTATATAAGTGTCTGACCAATAGAATCGACTGTGCGCCCCTTTTGTGTTTGATTCCGCTTCATGTTCCAGGCCGCAATACAAGGCAAAGACTCACTTTCCGGATCCAGAAGTGTAGAACTGTAGCCATGCCAATTCCTGGTTATTGATGGCGTTGCGCTCTCTAAACCATCTTGATAGCGCTATAGATATATTTTACTCGAAGCCTACGGAAATTCGTAGATCATTGTTGAACTCAAGATCGTAGGTGTTTGTTGTATATATAGTGTGTAATAATTGTTATTTTAATTTAAGTGTATAGAGAACTTAGTTTATAAGCTTGAATCAATGTTTGTTTCTAGGTTAGTTAAATAGTTGCTTTTAAGTAAATTTAATGTTTATTATGTTTTATTATATCATCTGTAATTGGGTGCCTATCCTGTTGATGGTAAATAAATCTATCTATCTATCTATCTATCTATCTATCTATCTATGCCATAAATCTATGACATGGGACCGTCGGCTTTACTTCTCCTCTGAAGGAATGCATCAACCAAGATGTTAACAAACAAAAATTCATGTTTCAAAGTTTAAGAATACATAAACAGTGTCTCCTACCAATTCTAACATGAGTTAAAAGCCAGCATGTGAACAAGGAAACAAAAGATGTGGTACCAAGATGGCGTTCTTCCCAGCAGATCCACTAGGTCCTGCATGTACTTGATGGCGAACATGACACAGGGCTCGGAGGATGTGATCGGTTTCGGTGTGATGATGTTGAGGTAACGAATCCACTCGATCTGCGGCACCATCTGGCGCAGTTCCCCGACGGTCAGTCGCTGGTACAGGTGACTAACGTTACGCTTCTCATCGGGTGAAGAGGTGATCTGTACACACAAACAGTCAACCACTCTTGACTCAAACTACCAATGTCAAACACTGGGTTGGGTTCTTTCTTGATACAAAACATACTTTATTTTTCCCCGTAGTCGGTTTACCCTCCAGGTAGGCTTTCTCCATGGACTCAGCGAGGGATCCCACCTTCACTGCCTCTACGGGCAGTGTCCTGGTGTTTGACATCGAGTCGGATGATACAACTGGGGAGGCGAGACTAGCGCCTTGCCCAGGCGACCTCACCTGCAAAGCGAACAGGGGGCCTCAAGAGGGATGGGATGGGGTGGGAAGAATGGGAGGGATAGACAAGGATGAGGGAAGGAGGCGGTCATCGCCTGACGGTAGGTACCATCTCGGCATTTGCCCGAAGACGAAGTGGGAAACCACGGAAAACCACAAAACATACTTACATGATTGTAAGTTTTACAGGCCTTTGATGTAACCACCACCGATGAGGAAGCTATTGCATCACGTCGGCAGAGAGTGGCCAATTGCCTGATAAAAGTGTTGAAGTGTTCTGAAGCGAATCCCACTAAATGATTCCATCATCTTCGAGATTACAAAGCTGGATGGATAGAATCACAAGTCTTGAGATATTGCATAGGATAGGTAGAGATAAGGAGATAATTACCTGTGTCAAAATTAGGAAGTTACAATGCTTGGGCCATATAATGAGAGGAGGCAGGTATCGTCTTCTACAAGAAATTATTCAAGGGAAGGTTGAGGGCGGAAGGAGTCGAGGAAGGAGAAGTTTCTCTTGGATGGACAATCTAAAAAAATGGTTCAAGTGTAGTTCCAGTGAACTTTGCAGTGCTGCTAGATCCAAAAACCAGATTGCTGTGATGATCGCCAACCTTCGAAGAGGAAGAAGAAGAAGACATAGACGAAGAAGAGAAAGAGGAAAAGGAGGAAGGAGAAGAAGGAGAAGAAGAACGAGAAGAGGAAGGAGAAGAAGAAGGAGGAGGAGAAGAAGGAGAAGAAGAAGGAGGAGAAGAAAGAGGAGAAGAAGAAGGAGGAGGAGGAGAAGCAGAAGAAGAGGAGGAAGAGGAGGAAGAAGAAGGAGGAGGAGGAGAAGAAGGAGAAGTAGAAGGAGAAGAAGGAGGAGGAGAAGAAGGAGAAGAAGGAGGAGGAGAAGAAGGAGAAGGAGAAGAAGGAGGAGGAGAAGAAGGAGGAGGAGGAGGAAGAGGAGGAAGAAGAAGAAGGAGGAGAAGGAGAAGAAGAAGAAGGAGAAGAGGAAGGACAAGAAGAAGGAGGAGAAAAAGAAGGAGGAGGAGAAGACGGAGGAGAAGAAGATGAGGAAGAGGAAGAGAAGGAAGAAGAAGGAGGAGGAGAAGAAGAAGGAGAAGGAAGAAGGAGGAGGAGAAGAAGAAGGAGAAGTAGAAGAAGGAGAAGGAGGAGAATGAGAAGAAGGAGATGATGAAGAAGACGAAGAAGGAGAAGAAGAAGGGACGACTCTGTCCATGTTGTGTTATTTGGGACGACCAGAATCTGCAATGGTAACAGTGAAAGCAACCCATGTTTGTTGTCATTAGGAACAATTCGTCAGTAATTTACAATAGTACAGACAATTATTCTGTAACGAGTGTGAAAAAGCAGCCTGAAGGCCATCTTAATTATTGTTATGGCTGATGTCCCAGTGAAGTGTGAGAATTTGCTGGTCAGTACCCAGTTTAGGGCAATGTAGCAGATGATCCTGGAGTTTGGAACTTCACATGCTGTGTAGTTTCACAACTATCATACCTAGTAATTTGTACTGTATATGAAAAGCACCCAGTTGAGTTAGCATTAAGTGGACATACATGGTCATTATAATGTGTACGCGTGAGTCAACACGGCAAGGTAAGCCGGCTGTAACTGGCGCAGATCGCGGCCGCGCATATCCGGTTCAACCAGTGATTGGCGCGCACTTTTACACTTTTACCAAACATGTTCAATAATGTGAGTGCTCATAGGCGATGCTGAAAATGTCCTCTCTCTCTTGTAACACACACCTAACTTCTGATGAAAGAAAGTCTGACAACTCTTTTATTATTTAAGGAGCCTATTTCTTTGAATCGTTTAGCGAGCTTCTTAATAGTACTGGCATTAGGCACAGGTCTTCCTGGAAGCTTGATTCGTAATTTTCGTCTTGTTTCAGAACAAGATTTTCTGCTTTTCATATACGAATTATGGATATACACACGTTCGTGCAATGTGAATTGGTGTCTAGGCATGACCAACAATCACAGTAATCACAATACTCACTAAACATGCAACAGTAACGTCTAAGCTTTGCAGATACACGTCCGTATGAATGACAAAACACGTGTGAACTAACGATATGAGTCAGCGGAGCGCACCGACCACCAGCTGAACAGTGTATGCGCGCCCGCGATCTGCACCAGTCACAGCCACCTTACCTTGCCGTGTTTATCGGGGCGCATATAGATATTGACCCTGTATCATGGTGCCCTCTATCCATTGTCCACCAAGTTGTGTTTGTGTGTCCATTGATTTAACATTAGTTACCTTAGCCAGCTCGGTCTCGAATTCTATGATCTCTTCGGCCACGGACGTAGCTCTCGGCATGGGAGTACCCATGAGGTTCGCTACCTCAATCAGGAAGTTCTTGTAGGCATCCAGGAACTTCCTGTTTGATGCGTGGAGATAATAGTCTCTGGTAGGCAAACCAAGAGTTGTCTGGTCAAACTGAAATCAAGTCCACAATATTATATGTCACAAGTCCCTCGCAATAAGCAACAAAACTCAGTACATGTTAGGCCCCATTCATACTAAGGAGATATAAGATAAGCGATATACGATATGCCACACACAAGACAGATATGTGAAATGTAAAGGGAGCGATAAAAAATGTTCACAGCCCCACGATTGCACAACATATCGCAAGTGACATATCTCTTGAAGTACCGCTTGCTTGAGCAATTAGTATCGCACAATAGTTCGGGCTGTAAACATGACGACTGGAAGAAGAGAAGACAATTCTGTAATTCCTTTCAGTGAAAGCTCATGATTGAATCTGGAACTATTCCATTGCCGCATACAGTAAGACAGATGTGACGAGTGCTGAATTTTGATTCATGTTGAGACAGGTCTCGAGAAACAACGGCCGAGCTATGGTGCACGTTGGTGAGATTGTAGGGATGTACCCAGTATCTCTTTCTTCATCCTATGCCTGAACCAATAAGCCACTACCAATAAGCCTTCCTCACTTGAGCTCATATTTGTAACTGAAGTACTGTAGTGAGAATTGTGTCCCCACCAAATTTTTATCGCCCTGGTCTTGTCGATTTATCGCCCGCTGTCCGAACCTTCCTATAAGGCATCCAACGTTTAGAATGAAGCATTGGTCTGATGGCGCGTTACGACAGGGTTGCCACTTCATGAGAGGAGGCAGTACAAAGCGCTTCGCGTACACTTTCCGCACATTCAGCGATTGTGCAGTGACTAAGACTTGAATTAAGTACTGTATAATAATGCTAATAGTAGGCTAACATAACACATACAACGAAATTAAATTAAATTAACTATAACGTATGCTGAATGTAACATAAAGAAAAAAATCAAAATAAAATAAAGTACAAGCACAAGGAAATGTGTGAAGTTTCGACTGCAATTAAAGTTGAAGTACGTTATTAAAGAAAATACTCCTCATTGGCTTACCTTTTTTTGATTTATACTTTCGTTGGGTTTAAGATTCTTAAAATAACTGAACACATTAATTACGACCTGTTTTCCCCTCCTTCAGAGCACATGACCACACTTTCTATTCACAAAACTATCCATTGTTGTACGTGAAATACGTAAAATACAACACGTTAAATCTAACAGAACTGCTAAACACACACTCAAGACTGAGACAGCTGAACTACTGAAATACAAGCTCGAAGGGCACAGTAATAAAGCTGTGAGTAGCAAGCTGCACCCCGCTGTCCTTCGAAACTTCATTTTTATAATCCACGGTCAATGAACAGCCCGGCCTGTGTAAACAATTAAACCTGCACTCTGGGTAAGCAGGTAGAAAACTTCTACCGACATTCCTCTACAACTCTCAAACTGGCATGACATGGTTATCTTTAAAAATAGAAAAGTTGGCAGCATACGAACTTTTTCAATGCTGCTATGTGGTTATGAGAGAATATTCAGAAGTTTTACCTACATGAAAATTGAAATATTGCCAGTATAAAATATTTCAATAATCCATCATCAAGACGGCACATTTAGCTACACGTGTATGAAAAATAGGCATCACAAAGTCAATGCAACATGATATAAGATCGATTTTACTAAAAAGGGGACTCAGTTTATAGTTTTTTTAAAAATATGGATATCTAATTTTTCTAGCATTTCTATCAAGTTTACGTAGTTCTAATATAGGACAAAAAAGATCAGCAAAACATAGTTCTACCCGAATATGCTGTTGTTTCGACAAAGAAAAATTTTCGACTGATATGGAAACAGTGGAGTGCTAGAAAATGACAGCGTCATACATGTCTCAGGCGCAACAGAAAGAGAGAAGAATATCCCTATCTAACCAGTGCTTCATTCTTAACGTTGGATGCCTTATAGCAATAGATTGTCGCAATATATTCCTTACGACATATTGCTTATCTTATATCGCTTTAGTATGAAAAGTGTCGTCCTATCACTAGAGAAGTTCCTATAACAATTTGCAGTTTTAGTGACTGTTTGAATACATAATGCTGTGTACATGAAGTACAAGCCATCAAGATGTTAAACAGGAGCTAAAATGTCCGACCCGACTAGGACTCCAACTGGGACATTTGGATTTCAGGTCTGACGCTCTTTTTGTTGCTTGTTCACCCGCATACTACTTATCTATGTCCTCTTGCATCTACCCCATTCCTCTACCGTTTTTGGTTCAATTTCTTGAACAACAATCCTTCACCTTCCTCATTTTGTCTTCCTCTTCCAACATGTGCATTTAAATCCCCCATTATAATCACATTCTTTCCTCCCATCTGCTTCTGCATTTCCTCTTGTTTTTCTTCAAAAGTGCAGCCTACCAGTGGGGCATACACTTATTATGGGAACGGGGACTAGTATAGAATGTGATACATTTCCGTTTAAAATTCCCCTAAAAACAAAATCTATTGATGACATCACGAAAGACACTGAATGTTTATCTGGCATGCTTATGGGAATATGCCTGGGGAATATGGGGTTTTGGGTGGGCAAAACATAGACAGAAATTGGCATTTACAATAACACTCGGAAACGAGATGTGTATCACGTTCTTTTCTTGACCTATATAGGTCTAATAAAGATCGTGATCATCATCATCATCATCATCAAATTCCAGCTCCAGTCACCCGAGTGCTGTTAACGAGCCCTCGCCACCTTTTCCTGTCCATGAATAGTTGGTCTTCATGGGTCCTTCTCCAGTCTAGCCCTTTGTCTTCAAGATCATCCTTGATTTGGTCCAACCATTTCTTCTTTGGTCTTCCTACTGGTCTTTTTCCTGGGATAATCTTGTTGAAATACATGTCCACATTTTTGCATTGTACCTAATACCTAGGTATATACAAACTATGTATCCCCAACTTAACTTGCCCGCGATCTGCACCAGTCAAAGCCGGCTTAGCTTGCCGTGTTTATCGAGGTGCACATAGATAATGACCCCGTATTAGTGCTTAAGTGTAATATATAAACATTGTACCTTATCTAAGCCTAAGTGAGTAGGATCTGATGATGAGCGTGTGAAGATTGATTAAGTACCCCCCTTTATATACACAAAAGTGTTTTTTTTTGTGATGCAAGATTTCTTTCAGGTTAGAGTGTTTATTACTCGTTTGATGAGTCTTTGCTCAGTGAGTTCGGTCAGTGTGGGGCAAGATACACTCCACATCAAGCCCCAACGTGTGCACGCACATTTGTCCAATCTTCTCTAGTCACTTCACGAATGCAGCAATGGGTCAAATCTTTCAGACTTAGTTTACTAACATTACTCACAGCTATATTCCATATCAGTTCGATAGGGTCGCAACCATACAACAGAAAACCCATTATCATTCAAAATCCTATCCAAGCTCCGGTTTGTACCGTTTCATAATTTTGAACAACTCTCTCTTGGTCACGTCTTCTGCAACTGTAATATGTTGTTTCCTATGGCAAGCCCGGATTCCAATCCATCACTGTAATATACTGTAGTTACATTTTAACTACGACAGTGTTTGCGAGAAGTGAGTGTGGGAGCTTTAACGAATGAACCTCATTCATTACGAATGTCACAGTTCATAGAACATCACTTTGTCATCAGATTTAAGTTAGGAAAGGACTTACCCTTCACTATTGAGATCTGGTCGGTGCTTGGGGCTGGCAATGACCAAATGGACGAGCGCTCCACGACGGTTGGCGCGTTTTACTCTCAGACAGTTCACAGTAACTTACTACACTATAAGATTTCCTAAATTATTAAAGAACAGAATTATGAATTCTATTACATATAAGAGGAAATGTACAGCTTTCAGTACTAAAAATATTATTACGGTATTAATTATGTCTCGTACAGAAATCTGGTCTTTGTGCAACACTGCAACCTTATTGGCAACTCAAACTAACACTTGGGGCGCTGCGGTCGGTCTGGATAAGTAGGGTAAAAATACTCAATAACACGCGTTTGATATGGAACACTTTAATATTTTTCGGTTATAATCAGTAAATGTGGACCCTAAAATAATGACAGTGTTATTTTTGATTGTATATATGTATAACTGTGCGATACACGTGATCTAATTTGAGTGTTCCACTGGATGTTATGTGTCAATTGCATATTATCAAGCATCGGTTGTCTGCTGGTATTTGTTTTTGAGCAGTTCGTGTCATGGCGCTATTACATTTAAAAGCTATATTTCAGTTTGCTCACTGTACCATAGACTGTAGAAATTATTTGCTGCTTGGTAGGGTGAAGGGATGAGTTTAACTTGTATTAAAGCTCGGGGGACACAGGAATTGCTTGATTTGGATGGTTAGCTGGTGGGTTTGGTGTTGAATATCGGACTGGTAGCAGTGTCTCGCAGAGTTGATATTTACCCTGCGAAGTCAAATTAGGCCTATATGACTCGTATTGCAATGGCTCGGATATCGCAGAGCGAGGTGATGGCGGTTGGTAGGGTAATTGGAAATGAACTAGGGAGGGGGAAGGATACCTGACTGATGAAGCTTGGCTGTCTTGGTGCGGCTTGGCTCGGCGTAACAGTGAACAACCCGTCCTGTCGTCAGTGAGTGTAGTGGTGAGCGGTCCTACCCGCTCCTGTTGCCCGTATTTATTTGGTATCGTCACCTTTCGGCTATTGCTATTTACATCTTTTGGAAAGTGATGAAAACTTATATCCGCAGCCCTCTTATGCATCGACTTACAGCCGTAAACTGAACAATATACTTTGCTTTTACTAATTTTACACTCCATCAACGAGTAAAACTTATTACTTATGTATAAAGACACGAAGAATTTACCTCGATCTGCTTACGAATACAAGAAACCATATACCAACAGTCACCACGTGACAAATGTACCCTACTTGGTAAGTTTCTCATTTTTACCGCTAGATGTCATATCAGATAGCTGGAGTTGCCAATTTCATTATAGTAATCTTGAAACTGAGTCTTCGATTCCTAAATTCTGCCCCTTGAATAAACCCCATTTTACCCCCACTGTGTACAACTATACTGCAAGCCATGTAGATGGATGTTAGGTTCAAATCCTCCCTAGATCAATCAACTTCCATCTACTTGGCTTGCACTATTACACGACTTAAGAGCGTCATACAATTTAATTTTCGGGGGGGGGGGGGGGACGACTATCCTGGAAAATTGTGAGTATTCTCAGGGGACAGTCACCGCAAAATACCCAGAAATATCAACCAATATCTTAGAGCATATGACTTTGTGTAATTATTTTAGATAAGATTCAAAGTTCATATAGCCTACAATTATTACAGGCAATACAAAAAGTTGTAAAATACAACACAACACACAAATAAAATTTTATACTTAATGAATTTTCTATTATGGTCTATGGAGTATGATCGGCAAATATCTAAATATTTGTCAATTTACTAAGTGGAAAAGTAAACAGATTTTTCTTTTTTCTTTTTACAAGTTGATAATTTATTTCTCAAAAGTACCGTAGTGTGGAATTCACGGTTTTGCCTCACAAGGCTGAGTGTACCCCGTTCCAGCCCTCAGACTAGAATTAAAATTTCTTGGCAGAGCCGCGAATCGAATTCGGACCTCAGGGGGAGGGGGTGCCCATGAATGCTAGCCACTACACCGCAAGTTAGTATAATCTTATTATACAGTATAATACGCTAAGACTAAGGTGTATGTATCACAAAACTCAAGCTCCTAAACCAGAGGGAGTTAGAAGGGGGGGTTTGTACCAAAATCTTCCAAATCGTCTCAATAGTACAGGAAAAATCTTGCATTTCTTGAAAAGTCAACGGAAATAATTTATTTGTTTATAAAGTGCTTTTAAACAAATAAACAAGACGATAGCCCCTGCGAGAAATCTGTCGCCTACAGCCCGCAGAGCACTAAACCAAGCGGGTAGTCTGTACACATGGGGACGCACACAATCCATTATGCGAGAGTTCACGCACGGGTCCGCTAGTACCAATCTTAATATTGTTTATAACTTAGCCAATAAGATAAGATTAGGGTACAACCAAATTTCCAATTATTTTATGTTCTTACCAAAGTAACACTTTCTTAATTTTTATTGTTTCTTTTCGAGGGGGGTTGGTGGTGGCTGGACCCCCCTCAGCACCCCCCTTATATACGCCCCTGCTTGCAGTACATACTGTAACACCACCTTCGGGAAAACAGATTGTGTCATATCGCTGACAGCCCGTAGTAAAACTACAATTAAGTCTGGTTGGTTTTTAAGTTTAGGGGCTGCGACAACGCGGTCATGTAGCCCCATGTACTTTGGGTGTGTGTAGAATCTGTCTGATAGCCAGTGTTAATTGTGATGACTGTATTAGTGTGTGTTATCTGTCTTTTTTAAATTTAAGTACTGCAAATTAGAGTTTTTCAAATAGTTCCTACTTTTGCCACCAAGCGCCACCGTCAACGACTACTAGGCCAAGTTCAAAACTAAGCTACTAGACGCCACCGCAGTCAGCTCTTGGCAACGAACGTAGCAACCTAAGAGCGTTGTTTACATTCTTAACCTATCCAATTTAGCTTCACACAGGTGCAATTAGTGGAAGGTTCTTTAACATGCCATAAATGTATGACATGGAACCGCCGGCTTTACTTCCCCTACGAAGGAAGGCATACTGAGGGATTTTTAACGCTCTTAAAAAATCTGACGGCTAGAACCCGCTATCTTGGGCATAGTCTAACAACAGTATTTGGAGGTTAGCGATTCCGCTTCAACTTCAGTTCCTTCTGCACCCAAAATTTCTTCATTCTATCTGACCTGGCTGCCCTTTGTCCATCTGTGATGGTGTAGTTTTTCAGTTCAAATGTTGCTAATGTCAATTCTAAGTATTTATTCCTTAAAATACTCTTTCTAATTTGGAGCATCGTTAAATTTAATTAATCTAAATCATGCTGGATCTCTTTGAACCAGTTGTTCTTTGTTTTACTCTTCCAGAAGTAACTTAAGAGCTGTTTTATTAGTCTGGTTTCTGGTAGTCGTGAGATATGGCAGAAAAAAGAGATTCTCCTTTTCCGCATTGTATCTATTATTGATTCACTCTCTCGATATACCACTTCAGTAATCTCCATTGGCCATTTACTTAGTGTTTTTTGTTTGTTTGTTCAAATGATTCTTATGTCTGCTTTCAGCAGTTTGTCAGTTGTTGATTTGATGTTCAACTTGAAGAGTGTTTCACTACCATAAGTTGCCTCGGGTTTAACAACGGAATTGTAATGCCGAAATTTGGCATTCATTGAGAGAGATTTCCTTTTGTAGCTTTCTTTAATGTAGGAAAATGCCAAACTACCTCCCACGCCCACCAGTGTGCTTCTATGGATATGAACGTAGGACAAGAAGGTTGATGATAATTGTTGTTTTAAGGGGATTAACATCTAGGTTATTGGCTCCTACTGGTCTGGGTGATAGAAAAAATGACAATGTACTGGAAACCATACTGAACATTAAGTGAGACTAAAAATACTTACAAAATGGAACTCAGATTGAAACGACTCACAAAATGAAGAGTGGTAATACTTACAAAAGGGAATTTAGAAGGAAAATACTCACAAAAGGAATAGATTGAAAAATACGCACAAAATGTAGTTTAGGTTCAAAATACATACAAAATGCAATGTAGAATCGAAATACTTACAAAATACAATTGAAATTCAAAATACTTTCAAAATGCAAATGAGATTGAAAATACGTACAAAATGCAATTGAAATTCAAAATACTTTCCAAATGCAAATGAGATTGAAAATACCTACAAAATGCAATTGAGGTTGAAAATACTTACAAAATGCAATTGAAATTGAATATACACAATGCAATTTAGATTGAAAAAGGCCGGCTCAGATTCAAAATACTCACCAAGTGCAATTGAAATTCAAAATACTTACAAAATACAATTTAGATTGAAAATACTTACAAAATGTAATTTAGATTCAAAATACTCACAAAATGCAATTGAGAATCAAAATACTTACATAATGCAATTTAGATTGAAAATACTTGCAAAATGTGGATTAGGTTGAAAATACTTACAAAATGTAATTGAAAATCAAAATACTCACAAAAGTGCATCCACCTACATTGAAAGACTTACTAAAAAGTAATTTAGATTGAAAATACTTACAAAATGCCCACCATACAAAATGCAATTTAGATTAAAAATACTTACAAAATGCAATTGAGGTTGAAAATACTCGTAAAATGCAACTTAGATCGAAAAGACTTACGAAATGTAAATTAGGTTCAAAAAATTCGCTTAAGGTAATTTAGATACAAGCGCCAATTAACAAAAACAGTGCAGGAATCTTTAAGCGAAAAGGAAATAGAATGATAAGAGAAGAAGAGGTCTGATCCCTCGAAGAAGAAGGAGGGATCAGGAAAGATGAGACAAGGGCCAATTAAGGCGTGAAAGTGAAAGACTCCCTCGGATACTCCCCTAGGCTTCGGATACCATAATACCGTCGGGGTAGGTAAAGAACAAGAGTTGACCAAGAGAGGTCAGCAGGAAAGAAGATTGAGAGGAGCCCGGCACAAATAAGTGGAAGCAATGCCGGACTCAGCTGGGGTCCCATGGTCGCCAACCCACGTCCTACTAGATGTGAGCCCCTGGGGGGAGAGTCAGTGACTCACACAGTAATGCAGATGTGCAGTCTGCTGGAAAAAGCTTACCTGAATAATAAACTCTGAAGAGTTTTTGATGTCTGGTCCAATCCACTCAGAGATGAGTATATCGTTATTGTAGAGCCTAAGTCTCGCCATGAGGTAGATCCAGTCGAAATGGGAACCGTCCCAGTTAGGGTCCAGGATAGGCCACCCTCCCAGGTCATTCAGTAGTTTCTTGAGAGGTTCCGATCCCCTTCGCTGGAGAATCTCTGTGTGGACAAGTGAGCATCACAATATCAATGCAGGGTGTCTACTACTCTGGAAGACATGGAATACTCAGGGAATTTTTAAATCCTGGAAAACTCAGGGAATTATCAGGGAAAACTGTTAATTGGTTTTGGTAGACATCCTGCAATATCTCCATTGTTGTATGACATGGCAGGCTTCCTATTGAAGAGAGCGTTCACACACAGGAGAGGCAATACAGTGACAAAAAGGACAATAATAATAATAATAATAATAATAATAATATCGTATGGCCTCGGGTACCGGGTGCAAGCTTTGTAATTTGACACCCAGAGGGTAGCTTGTATGTCGAATTTCGTTGTTCCATGACCACTATGAAAGTCAAGGAGGTTAGATATCTAAGCTCCTTGAACACTATAGCGCTTTCTAGTAGAGAAATGAGGAACTTTGTGTTGGCGGAAACTCCCGAGATTAATTTTGCCATTATGAACACGGCCTACTGAATTCAAATGGGTTCTTTGACATGCCAACATCGTAAGACATGCATGTCGTATTTTTGCCGCCTTTCAAAAATTACTTACCACGGCCAGGAGCGAACCTGCAATCTTGGGGTTAGTAAACCGACACGATATCCACTCATCCACCGTGGCAAGCTAAATAGGACAATGATTCCCTCGGAAAGAAAGGTGTCTATGACAGGAAGTATTAACCCCTAGCTACACGCATCTCTTTCACTAACATTCGTACACGCTAGCGGCATTCCATGCCGCAATATATTTTTTCATTCTTTTTCGTAATTTAGTGACTTGCTAAACGGCTAAAATTGATTTGTATGGAGAATTATACAGAACCCATGAGAATACATTGAAAAAATCTTATCAGTATGTATGAAATTCTTATTAAAAATATATTATTGTGAGGGATGGGATGAGGACATATTTACAAATGTAATAAAAATTCTTATCAACATTTATTGGTCAACGGAGAAAAGATAATAATTTTCGCACTCAAAAGAGATATTGAGAATTATTGGATTGAGATTGCCCATTTTTTCAGGCTCATATTACAAGACATTGTACCTGATGCTCAACAAGCTCAAGAAATACACTAGAGTAAAAGAAAAACTGTTCGTCGGAATCATGTAGACCTATACACTTAGATTCTTGGCTTGGAAAAGGACACTTTCTGCTAATTTACAGTACGAAATGATATACAGTGCCTAAATACACAAAATAACTCTGCTCTAGGACTTAAAAATCGAATAGATCCTCTTCATCCAGTGACCCTTCTTGCTCATCAAGTTCTGGGAGCAACCTCTCAATCTCCTGTTGTTGTCAGCCATGTCGAGACCTATAAACAGAAGGCAAGCGTGCAGACTATGTGCTGACATCGATAATAATGATAGAAGCATAGAAAGAAACAACAAAGGTAAAATAAGTTAAATACTTACATTATTTCACAACGCCGATTCCAGCCAGTTGTTACACGCTAGCGGTACGGAATGCCGCATTCGCGCACCTCGCAACTTTGACAACCAGTCTCAGACTAACTGGGAACCAGACAGGCTCCGAACCTACTCCCTCCCCTGCAGCACATGTCGAACAAAGGATATAGCGATCTCACTTACAGAACTCGTAAGTGCTTAGCGTGTATCTAAGGGTTAAGGATTGACCAACAAGTGTTAGTTAGATTTTTATAATGTGTAGGATGTAATGGGATAGGCTACTAATTTACCTAAGATAATGATTATAGCTGGGCTAAATTGAGATATTAGACTCAGTCTAATATTAATTATTCAGTCGTACAGCACTATTCCCAACACATTACACAATACAATACAATCGAATACCACTCCAAAGATGTGCACACACTGAAAACAGACTGTCCATTTATCCTCGCGAAATCGTAACCAATGAGCCCGTAGTATTGGTTTAAATTCAACCAATAGCGTGACTTGAGGATCTCAGTCGACATCCTCAGAGCGCCATAAAACAGACCAAACCTGCCTGGTTCGGCCACTGCCTTGGCAAACCAGTTTTGTGTTTCCCTATTTGATTCCACTCTGTGTGGTTGTACATATCTTTATTATTTGTCTTCATTGTATTTATTCATTGTCAAGTTTGTTTTGTTTATGTTGGTTAGTTGTCATGATTCATTTGTTTTGATTACATGTTGTATTCCCACTGCTGGTGTTTCCAGTGGGATATTTTTTCTTAGAAGGTATTTTGGTATTCTAAGTTGGCCACTTTGATTCTTTTTCTTTCTCTTTGACTTGTCTTTAAACTCTCTACTGTGATTGGCTGCTTTCAGCCTATCAGAGGCCTCCTTGCTGTTTGTAGCGACCAATCACGTGTTTCTTCTTCGTTCTCTAAGCTTGTAGCCATGACAGAATGTTGTGCTTCGACGCTGGTTGTGATCTATCGACGAATATCCAGCTAATCATTTCTATAGTGCTATCTTCATAGTAACCGTGCTTAGTAATTATGTGCTATGCACATGATTCATATTTTGTTAGGGCAGTGACATTTTGGTGATTTTCGGTCTCATCAGAACATGCTTGTTATTGCTACGCACCATGTTGACGAATCCTTCAATCCGCGGCGTCGGATAGTTTGTTGTAACATGTTTAATTCTGATCTTCACCTATTGCCTAACAATTTGTCATCACGCGTATGAAGATGATTTTGTTTCGTGTGATAAGTAGTTCATCGTTTGTCTTGAGGCATGTGCTACAAGACCATGCAATATCTTCCTGCAACATCACTAAATGGAGGTTGACGCTAGGCTCAACTGCTTTACTATTGTGACAATACCGTGCGATTGGCATATCCCGGTATTTGTATGACAGCAACTACTTTGACTTCCTGCGTTTCACACATAATTTGTTTTATTAACAATTCATTTTTGGGCTTACGGTATCGGCGCATCACTGTAAGTCAGTCCTGGTTCGACGACACATTGTCGTTCCATGTGACCTATTTTTTTATTATTTGTTGCAACTCCACTTGTGTTGCATATTTAAACTATATCATTCTTTCGAACCGCCGTGTATTGCATGCCGTTCTATGATGTACTGATCTGCAGCTACGTTCAAGACAATTTATGTGTTTTAGGCTCAAGCCTTACGTGTGTTAATTCCATGCGAGTGTTTCTTCAATTGTGTAAATTTGTGCCAGTGTTTCTCATATATTTGTGTGCCATCTTTGAATATTTACTTTATGTGCCACCTATTTGATAATATATCTTATTATTAGTTATTGTTTGTGTTGTGTCCTTTATGCCTTCCTGGACCTCCTTATTTGGTGACAATAATATTGTCTGGTCCTCCACATGTTTGCTAAATTGTTATGCAACCTTTTGTAAAGTCAACCCTTTTTATCATTACATCTTTATCTAATGCTTTGGCCAACAAACCTTTATACACGTCCACTATTACCAGAATACTCTTGGTGGGTTGTTGACTTCCCGCGTTGGCCAATACATTATTTGGTCCTCTCCGGGCCGGATATTGAGCTGTTTACTATTTTGAATTATTAAGCTTTGTTTTGGCCATGTTGAGCCCTTGTTTCTTGCTATTTCACCAGGAAGGCCATAAATTTAACATTGTATACGTTCCCATTAACTTCCCAAGGACACAATACAGTATTCTATGTTCAGATGTTTGTTTACAACTTAATCGAGACCATTGTCTCAGTGTTTATTTTTTGTGTTAGTTAAGTTGGTTGTGTTAGTTAGGTGTGCAACTCTGGTAATTACATCTAGGCGGGCAATCCTAAAGTTATTATGGAGGATGCCCAAAAGCGAGCTTTAGTTAGGAAGCGTGCAGTCGCTAAGGGCATGCTTACCTCACAAGAAAAAGTAATTAGCAACTTTCAGGACATTACAGAAGAGCAATATCAAATGTTAGTGTTACGCAAACACAAATGTGAGGAAATTTATCAACAATATAACGAAGCGCAAGTCGCTTTAGAGGATATTACAGACAATATCGACGAAGAAACAGCCGAACGTTGTGACTTCGAAGATAAGTATTTTGAGTTGATGGTTAAAATTAAACTACATTGTGACAATTTCAAAAAATCCAACACTACAGACAGTGATAACCCTTTGAATAATTTGCAGAGTGCACAATTTCCTAATGCTAACGTAGCTGCAGCGCATATAAAGTTGCCTGAAATTCAAATTCCGCAGTTCAGTGGCGACTTCACAGACTGGTTGAATTTCAGAGATAGCTTCAAGGCCATAGTAATTGATAACCATGCACTTTCTGATGTTGTTAAGTTCTACTACCTTAATTCTAGTCTTAGTGGCGAGGCCAAGCTCCTCCTAAAGAACATTACTGTGTCAGATGATAACTTTATGGTCGCATGGAACTTGCTGACAACTCAATACAATAACATTAGGCTCATAGCGCACAACCATGTCACCAAGCTTTTCAAGCCCCCCGCATACGGTAATGATTCAGTGTCCTTGCGTGCCATCATCGACCACTTTGTTTCTCATGTCAATGCGTTAGAAGCTTTGGACTTAAAGGGGGTCTCCCTTCAAGACCTGTTATTGTCACATTTTATATTGGAGCTACTAGATAATGATAGCATCCGTGAATGGGAGAATCATGTTGATTCTGGGAGAATTCCCACTCTCCAGGACTTGGTTAGCTTCTTAGAGAAAAAATGCAAGGTACTGGAAATAACTGAAAGGAATGGGTCCAGGCCTGCATTACATACTGCTGTAACCAAACTTAAAGCTGAAGGTCATTCGCCTCAGAAACCCATGTTAACTACTACCAAATTTCGTTGTACATATTGTAGGAGCATTGATCACCAATTGTCGAAATGTGGTACCTTTATTAAACTTTCGTCCACAGCCAAATGGGATTTTGTCAGGTCTCGAAAATTATGTTACAATTGTTTGCGTAATTTCGAGCCTAATCATCAATGTTCGAAGTACTCTTGTAACACTTGTTCCCGAAAACACCACACTCTTCTTCACTATGAGCCCTCCAGTGGCACAAGTAATGATGCTTCTCAAGCTCATGCTAACGTGGTAAACACGAGTTGCAGTAACGTCACTCGTGACAATCAATCTTCAAGGACGTTATTGCCCACTGCCAAGTTGAATATATTAGCTGGCAATGGCTTACGTGTACCTGTCACTGCACTACTTGACTCTGCATCAGATTGTAACTTAATTTCGTCACACTTAATTAAGAAATTAAGACTCCACACCAAACCTATGAAGGTACACATTCGCGGTGTTGGTCAAAATCAAAGCACTGCTACTGTTGTTGCTGATGTGAACGTTTTTGCCTGTGCTACTAATTGGTCTGCTAAGCTTGAATGTCTCGTGGTTCCCAATATTGCACTTGAGCTACCCGCTGCTGGTTTCGATACCTCTGAATGGAACATTCCATCACATATTGATTTAGGTGATCCTGATTTCAATTGCACTAAATCTATTGACCTTGTTCTTGGTGCAGAATATTTCTTTGACCTGTTATGTCCTGGTAAAATCATACCAGTTGGTGGTTTGCCCATCATTCAAAATACCTCTGTGGGTTGGGTGTTTTCTGGGAAGCTGCCCAGTGCAAGCACCTCGCAACCATCGCACGTGGTATCAGCACTTACACTCTCACGCCCTCATGTAGAACAACAGCTGGAAGCGTTTTGGAACGTTGAAGAAGTTGAAACCCCAGTGTTGTCTGTTGATGAATCCATATGTGAAGAACACTTTGTTGCTACTACCATTCGCCAAGACGATGGTAGATTTGTGGTTAGACTCCCTCGCAAGGTAGACTCGGAGCCTCTAGGTGCCTCTCGCTACGCTACACTAAATCGTTTTCACTCTCTCGAAAGACGTTTGGCTCGTAACCCTGAGTTAAGGTTAGAATACACTGAATTCATGCATGAATATCTAGCCTTAAGCCATATGCAAGTCGCTTCCCACCCGATTGATGGTGAAGTTTACTACATTCCCCATCATCCTGTTTTCAAGCCGCACAGTACTTCTACAAAGCTCAGAGTGGTATTTGATGCTTCGATGGTTACTACGTCTGGGTGCTCCCTTAATGATACTTTGTTGGTGGGCCCTGTAATTCAGCAGGATTTGTTCTCTATTTTGCTTCGGTTCCGTACTCACTTGATAGCGTTTGCAGCTGATCTGAGTAAAATGTACAGACAGATTCTTGTAGATCACAAAGATCGTGACTTACAGAGAATATTTTGGAGAGACTCTACTTCAGACCCAATGGTAGAATATCAATTAAACACCGTTACATATGGTACTGCCCCAGCTTCCTTCTTAGCCACTCGTGTGCTAAAGAAGCTCGCCCTCACTGATGGCACAGCTTTTCCAGCTGCCACTCAGATTGTTTTAAACGACTTCTATGTTGATGATTGTATCTCGGGATGTGATTCCGAGCATGACGCACTCATTCTGTATGATGAATTGACCCTTCTTTTGAGATTAGGTGGTTTTGAACTGTGTAAGTGGAGTTCAAACTCCATGACTCTATTAGATAACATTCCTCTTGATCATCAAGAGAAACAACAACTCCGTAGTTTCGGCGATGGTGAAGAAACAGTCGCCAGAACGCTAGGACTTTACTGGCAACCTATCGATGACTTGTTGCGGATTCAGTCACCTATCGTGAACTGTGACACTTCAATTACCTTTACTAAGCGTTCATTTTTGTCCATTGTTGCCTCTATCTTTAACCCCTTGGGTTTAGTGTCTCCTATTGTGGTTGCTTGTAAGATTCTCTTCCAAGATTTGTGGATTCACAAACTCGGTTGGGATGACCCCCTTCCAATGGAAATCACGCAAGCTTGGCTGAATATTTATAGCAATTTACCTGCGATTTCTGAGATTTCTACTCCACGTTTGATTAAGCCTGCTTCAGAAATCAAATCTATGCAACTTCATGGCTTCTGCGACAGCAGTCGGCAGGCCTATGGAGCTTGTCTCTATTTATTGTCAATTGATACCAAAGGCATCGTCACTGTTGCACTTGTGTGCGCTAAGTCGAAGGTTGCTCCTCTTAAACAGTTGTCTTTGCCCAGACTTGAGTTATGTGGTGCACTTTTGCTTTCCAAATTGCTTGCAAAGGTGCAACCCGCTTTGAACTTGCCTATTGAATCCGTCTATTGTTGGACAGATTCCACTATTGTTTTGTCTTGGTTGGCTTCGCCCCCCTCAAAATGGAAAACCTTTGTAGCCAATAGAGTTGCTGAAATACAAAGGCTTACTGTTCACTGCGCCTGGAAACATGTCTCTTCCCGTGACAATCCAGCCGACATAATTTCCCGAGGCTGTATGCCCTCGGAATTGAAAAATAATCAGCTATGGTGGTATGGTCCAGCATGGTTGAAGGCCTTTACAAGCTCCAGTACTTAAGATATCTTTGACACTCCTGTGTCCGAATTGCCCGAGTGTAGAATTTCGTGTGCAAATGTATCTAAACCTGTTGACATTGATTTTTTTAAACAATTTTTCTTCCTAAACGAGATTGTTGAGGGTCATAGCCTACTGTATTAGGTTTGTCTCTAATTGTAGAAATACCACTAGGATCAGTGGTCCACTCACTGCCATTGAAATTGATGTTGCACTACTTACATGTGTGAAAATGGTTCAAGCTCAGTGCTACTCTACTGAACTTGCTGCTCTAATGAAGAATGAGCAAGTGCCATCCACTTCCACCATCAGCAATTTTCACCCTTTGCTTCACTCTGATGGCACTATTCGTTTGGGAGGCCGTTTGGAATTGGCCGACCTTCCATTTGATACAAAACACCAGATACTTTTGCCCAATGACCATCATTTCACTAAAGTCCTGGTCAGACATACCCATTTAAAGTTGCTTCATGGCGGGGTCCAGGTTGTGATTGCGACTATCCGACAACGCTTCTGGATACCTTCACTACGAAAACTTGTTCGTAGCCTATCTCGCTCTTGTGTTACTTGCGTGCGCTACGCTGCACGTCCTTCTGAACAGTTAATGGGTCAACTCCCAGCTGTTCGCCTCCATCAAACCTTTCCCTTTAATCACGTTGGTGTTGATTACTGTGGTCCATTCACTATCAGGTACGGTGGCCCCAGGTCAAGGGTCTCGACTAAGGCCTACATCGCAATGTTCGTTTGTATGGTTACGAAGGCTGTGCACACTGAAGTCGTCACTTCCCTCTCCAGTCATGCTTTCGTTGTAGCCTTTACTCGCTTCTGCAGTAGAAGGGGCGTTCCCGCTCAAGTGTATTCCGACAATGGTACCAACTTTCAAGGCGCACAGTCTGATCTTGCTGATCTTGGTTCGTTGCTCTCCTCCGCAGATTTTCAATCTGTTGTTCAAGATTCTACCTCATCGCTACTAATTCAGTGGCACTTCATTCCTCCTAGTTCTCCGCATTTTGGTGGAATTTGGGAGGCAAACATCAAATCTTTGAAATCTCATTTAATAAGAATCATGAAGGCTCAAGTACTTACCTATGAAGAATTGACCTCTCTCGTGGTGCAAATTGAAGCCAATCCAAACTCTAGACCCATTTCTCCTATGACTGAGGATCCTACTGACTTGTGCTATCTCTCGCCAGGTCACTTTCTGGTTGGACGACCTTTGAATGCCTTGCCCATTCCTGACGTTTCTGAAGTGCCCATCAATAGGTTGTCTAGATGGCAATTACTTCAACAGATTATGACTTCATTGTGGCGTAAATGGTCCACAGATCATTTACTCTCCCTTCAACAACGTCACAAGTGGAACCGTGTGTCTCTTAACCTCAAGGTTGGCACGCTTGTGCTTATTATGGACGACAATGTTTCTCCTACTTACTG
This sequence comes from Meconema thalassinum, assembly GCA_946902985.2. Lineage (NCBI taxonomy): Eukaryota > Metazoa > Arthropoda > Insecta > Orthoptera > Tettigoniidae > Meconema > Meconema thalassinum. Next base: position 155,460,125 of record OX336397.1, read on the forward strand.
GCGACTTGGACGCATTCTTGAGGTTCATTGTGGTAAGGACGGCCTAGCTCGTGTGGTCTCTCTACATACCACCTCTGGACTCTTGAAACGTCCCATCGTCAAGGTGTCTCCCTTGTTGCCGCAGAACTAAACCCTCTTGTATTTCATAAACAACCTGCCTGTTGTTTCTGTGCGGGCAATATGGTTCGGCCACTGTCTTGGCAAACCAGTTTTGTGTTTCCCTATTTGTTTCCACTCTGTGTGGTTGTACATATCTTTATTATTTGTCTTCATTGTATTTACTCATTGTCAAGTTTGTTTTGTTTATGTTGGTTAGTTGTCATGATTCATTTGTTTTGATTACATGTTGTATTCCCACTGCCGGTGTTTCCAGTGGGATATTTTTGCTTAGAAGGTATTTTGGTATTCTAAGTTGGCCACTTTGATTCTTTTTCTTTCTCTTTGACTTGTCTTTAAACTCTCTACTGTGATTGGCTGCTTTCAGCCTATCAGAGGCCTCCTTGCTGTTTGTAGCGACCAATCACGTGTTTCTTCTTCGTTCTCTAAGCTTGTAGCCATGAGAGAATGTTGTGCTTCGACGCTGGTTGTGATCTATCGACGAATATCCAGCTAATCATTTCTATAATTGGTGCTATCTTCATAGTAACCGTGCTTAGTAATCATGTCCTATGCACATGATTCATATTTTGTTAGGGCAGTGACATTTTGGTGATTTTCGGTCTCATCAGAACATGCTTGTTATTGCTACGCGCCATGTTGACGAATCCTTCCTTCAATCCGCGGCGTCGGATAGTTTGTTGTAACATGTTTAATTCTGATCTTCACCTATTGCCTAACAATTTGTCATCACGCGTATGAAGATGATTTTGTTTCGTGTGAGAAGTAATTCATCGTTTGTCTTGAGGCATGTGCTACAAGACCATGCAATATCTTCCTGCAACATCACTAAATGGAGGTTGACGCTAGGCTCAACTGCTTTACTATTGTGACAATACCGTGCGATTGGCATATCCCGGTATTTGTATGACAGCAACTACTTTGACTTCCTGCGTTTCACACATAATTTGTTTTATTAACAATTCATTTTTGGGCTTACGGTATCGGCGCATCACTGTAAGTCAGTCCTGGTTCGACGACACATTCTCTTTCCATGCGACCTATTTTTTTTATTATTTGTTGCAACTCCACTTGTGTTGCATATTTAAACTATATCATTCTTTGGAACCGCCGTGAATTGCATGCTGTTCTATGATGTACTGATCTGCAGCTACGTTCAAGACAATTTATGTGTTTTAGGCTCAAGCCTTACGTGTGTTAATTCCATGCGAGTGTTTCTTCAATTGTGTAAATTTGTGCCAGTGTTTCTCATATATTTGTGTGCCATCTTTGAATATTTACTTTATGTGCCACCTATTTGATAATATATCTTATTATTAGTTATTGTTTGTGTTGTGTCCTTTATGCCTTCCTGGACCTCCTTATTTGGTGACAATAATATTGTCTGGTCCTCCACATGTTTGCTAAATTGTTATGCGACCTTTTGTAAAGTCAACCCTTTTTATCATTACATCTTTATCTAATGCTTTGGCCAACAAACCTTTATACACGTCCGCTATTACCAGAATACTCTTGGTGGGTTGTTGACTTCCCGCGTTGGCCAATACACTGCCCCTTTCCCCTCAAGGACTACCATACATTTCTAAAGCTATAAACACATGCTTTGAGGATGCAAAGCTTCCTTCCTCAGCTTTCTACTCCGAGCGGTGAAGGTGACACTTCACCCGTCTAGGGGTGAAATGTAGAACTAGTTACAAGTACTGACAGTGACAGTGAGACAGAGCTTATCGAGAGGGTGCGCCAGGTAGCCCAAAAGACTATTTTACAAAACAATTAATTTCTTTTAAACAGTTACAGCTGAGAGCTGACTGTAGGACGGTCCTCATGTCATACATGGAGGAATCACCACTGTTTTAAGGGGTAGAACAGCGAGGTCATCTGCCCCTTAACAACTGAGAAGTCGAGGCATCAATTCAGTACTCCCCATACAATTAATTTGCAAACGGGCCTGTTATGGTTTGATGGACCTTCTAGTGGACTGTATAGATGCTGAATTCATTACGGCAGTCAGATTATACTCATTGTACAGGGCGCCAGGAAAGGTTCTATGCAGTGGCTTTGTGCAGCTGCGAGAGGTTGCGTCATCAGTTTAGTTGGCAGCACAGTGTCCTTGATAGGGTGAAGGCCACATGTGTGGGCTGTGGGCTGTCGAAATCATCAGTGTGTATAGTTAGATTATTGAAAGAGTGCAAACAGTATGTTATGAATGGCTGTGGTGAGTATAAAGTTTACTGTTTGTTTTGATACAAGCGACAGCCGTGCTGCCAACATAACTGGTGACGTAATCTCTCGCAGCAGCTTGTAGGCACGGTGGAGAACATTTCCTGGCGCCCTGGAAGTACTGCTGAAATGTAGATATGGTGGAAAATGACAAGAACGAGTTGGATGGAAAGAAAAACCAACCTGGAAGTCTTAAGGGAAGTCAAAGAAGAGAGAAGATTAACTCTTAGAATACCAAGGAGCGCAAAAGCGTTCCTCGGCGTGTTAGCGAAAACAGCCAGGAACGCAATAGCGCTCCTCATGCTGGCAGTTTTATATACGTTTGTAGTTTTCAGTTTTCTAACAGATCGCAGCACAACACAGATTATCCAGAATCGGCAAAGCCTGCAGTTCCTAAATTTACCACAACTATCGCAGTAATAGTTTTATTTACGGAGATATGATATTTTAGAAAGCGCCCACTGTTTTGTCCACCACGCACCTTTGTTAGTACGATTATGGCCTCATCCGCGCGGGATGTGTTCGTAAACGATGATGATCTAGCCGAGTATATCAATAGAGTGTGAGCCGATGATGATTACATCAAGTCTGATGAAGATGTAGTAATATCAGGGTCGTGTAGTAATGATGTTGGTGATTTTATTTCTGATACAGGAAGTGAGAGCAGCGATGACATTCTGCAGTAGCCTACCATAAACCTTGTGGTATTGTCATTAGTGAAAGTAACAATTTTTCTGATTCGGAGAGTGAAGGTGACGCAAATAAAGACGGTGTAGGCGGTAATGACAATAATGCCTGTGTACCTAATACAGGCAGGGTTTAGTGAAGTTCCAATTGATAGTGACCGTCGGTTCGAACCCATCTGACATGAGGTTGTACACGTACTTCGATGAGCGACGAACACTGAAATATTGGAAGAAGGTGGTATTTTGCATCTTTGCTCGAATGGTGCTGAATGCCTATTTGATATACAAAGAAAATACTTCGAGTAAAGTTATGACACGGCTCAAGTACATAGAATATGAATGGGTCCAGGAGAAAAACCTACAAAGCAAAATGTTAGCTAAGCTTCATCCACCAAGGGAAGGGGAACTTTTGGTGAAATTAAGTGGTATATTATTAAAAAGATGCATCATGTGCAGCAAATTAGATGGAGGCCCAGTAAAAAGGTCACGAACTGCATGTTCCAAGTGTATGAAAGGTCTTCATGGTATCTGCATAGGGTATCACAAGTGCTAAAAGTGAACCAGCATAAAATGTCAAATATGTACAGTGCATGGTGTATTAAAATATTTTTAAATTAGAAACTATAGTACCTAAGATAATGAAACCTTCCAGAGAGTAAACCAACAACATGTGACTGCAGACAATAACAACAGTTTGTGTGTAATTTTCATTTTGAATTGTGTTACTTTCTCTCAATTTTGACTTTTCTCTTTTTATTTTCACAGTAATAAAACAAATATTATTTTGTAATTTGTAGTGTTATTGCAACATAGTGTGGTACTTAGTAGAATGGTAAAGCAACTCATTTTCAATGATCAGGAAAAGGTTTGGGGATATATCTTCAAAAATACAAAAGTTATAATGATTTTAGTACAACATTGCAATTTCTTGAAAAGAAGCCTGGTATTCTTCACATATACCACCTATAAGCGACTGGTACTAAAAGGGTTAATGTAGGAAATGGGAAACAGAAAAATAACATTTAATGGACATGTCATCAGACACAACACTTTCATCGTCAACATTCTTGAAGGGAAAATGTTGGGGAAGAAAGGAGGACGAAGTATTTGGAAGACATCAAGAATAGAATGGGATGTGACAATTACATGGAACTAGGAATTTCTCGGTTTAGTTCGAAAATACGAACCCCCCACAGTCCCAATTAGTTCGGATTTTCGACGCTCTACTGCATAAGAATCCTGAGAACATGAGCTTACCTTGGTTCATGCAGGACTGGTACAACTGTTTAGCCTTGGTGATGGCATCCCCGCCGATACCCGTCGGATGTTCCGATGAGCACGACTCTTCCAGTAACTCTTTGAGAGCTACGTCGAGGTTCTCTCGGAGGATCTCGAAGGTGTCAAATGTGCTTTGATCTTTGGGAATGGGGTTCTTGTTAGCCCAGTTGCCACAAGCGTACTGGTAGAAGTCCTCGCAAGGATTCGTCTTGTTGTCCATGTACCTCTTCATGTTCACAGCTGAAACAATAATGTCAACAGTGATTTCTTTTTTCTGGAAGAATCAACAAGATGAAAATGTTGTGCTAACCATTCACCACAACAAGAGAAAACAACTTAGTTCCACCCTGTCAATGCAAGTGAGGTGCATGTTTCAGACCACAGTTTATAAAATTGCTGGCACAATATGTTAGGGCGCTGTGGACTGTGAATAAGATGAAAACTACAATTAAAACATTTTGGCTGATTAAGGGCCCCTTCAGGCGAGGCCACTCAGCAGCGCTTCCATTCATAAATACTATAGATAAATGAGAGCGTTCACACACAGCCACCGCCACAGACCAGTGGCAAAACAGACGGTCTGTGTAGTTGACTTTGCCGCTCTTAGCGGCCACAAAAAGTAGCGCTTCTCTTCGTGAAACCAGGAACTATATTGTTGGTTTCAGACGAGGCTGCAGCCACGCCACTAATTTAGTGGCGGATACGTAGCGCGACGGTAGCGCTACTAATGGCTCCCCACATGTTCGTGTATTTTGATATTCCCATGTTCCTATTATTTCATTTTCGTTGCTGGCTTGGGCCTGTATTTCTTGCCATGTTTCCTGTACTCTTTCCGAATATTGGTGCTGATACCATCTAAAAGCTCTTGAAATTAATTTTTAGACACGCAAAAAACTTTCTGTCATCCTGTTGTAGATCATCAAATAAGGTGTAGAACTTCCTTCAGAGGGGAAGTAAAGCCGGCGGTCCCATGTCATAGATTTATGGCATGTTAAAGAACCTTCCACTAATTACACCTGTGTGAAGCTAAATCGTATAGGTTAAGAATGTAAACAACGCTCTCTCAGGTTCCTACGTTCGTTGCCAAGAGCCGACTGCGGTGATGTCTGGTAGCTAAGTTCTGAACTAGTAGTCGCTGACGGTGGCGTTTGGCGGCAAAAGTAGGGACTACTTGAAAATTGATCGTCTGCAGTCCTTACTTGAATTAAAACAGATACACACACTAATACAGTCATCACAATTAACACCAGTTATCAGACAGATTCTACACACACCCAAAGTACACGGGGCTACATGACCGCGTTGTCGCGGCCCCTAAACTTAAGAACCAACCAAGGTGTAGAACAGTCCTTGATTCTGTCTTTCCAAAACCAATGGATGGACCCAGAATCTTCTTGTTTTCTGTTGAGGTCTCTTTCTCCTCTGTATGAGGAGCATGGCAAGAATTATATCACCTTCTACGTCCATGTTTACTGGAATACTAGCAGGGCCACCTACGCTTGGTAGAAGCGCCACAAATGCTCGTAAGAATTTATTGGTGGCGCTACCAACGCACCACGAAGCAGCACTCCTAAGTGGCCTCGTCTGAAGAGGCCCTATTTGTTTGTCTTCTTCCAAAACAAGCTATATCATAATTGATATTGAAGCAGAACGTGAAGTAGAAGAAAATTTGTTAAAGATGGAATTTTGTTTAAATTGCTTGTATTCTGTGTGACCAATCAAAAGTGTTCCCAAAGTTGATCTAGTTGTAATTGATTAAATTAGTTCAGTTTTACATATCCCGGGCCATCACATTTTGGTTCATTTGACTTTCTTTGTGGCTATTAAAATTGCTGATGTTTAGTGTTTATAAACATTCTCGTGGAGGTCCGTAGCTCTTGCTAGACACTTGTACGTTTCAACATACAAGCAAGACGAACCCATGTGGCTTGAAACATGCACCCGATTAGAATATTTTAACAAATAAAGCATTGACTGGGCGGAACTAAATTGTTTTTGTCAATTATTGTTAGTCGATGTGGGACCAAGTCTTTTAAAGTCCATGCAGAAACCAGATGACAGTAATTCAAGTCGAAGGACATGAGAGAGAAGCTGGTAATCAGAAAGCTGCAACTTATCACCCATACTTTGCAATCTGTACATTGAACAAGCAAATTAGAGAAGAAATTTAAGTTGGAGTAAAAATTCAAGGAGAATGATAATTACAACTCTGAGATTTGCTGATAATATCCTCATCTTAGCCGACATACCAGAGGATTTGAATGAGTTTTTAAATGGTATGGATTCTATTTTGAGGAAAGGGTTCATGATGAAAATTAATAAATGTAAAACAAAAATTTGGTATGCAGCCAAAAGAAATCAGAAACCCTTATGGATGTTGAATTAGCAGGTGAAAAGGTAAAGGAAGTAGGAAACTTCTGTTACTTAGGAAGCAAAATAACCAGTGATGGACGAAGCAATTAGGATATAAAAAGTAGGTTGGCTCAGTCATGGAAAGCATTTCTAGAGAAAAGGAATCTGTTGACATTAAATATAGATTTAGGTGTTAGGAAGTAATTTTTGAAAGCCTTTGTCTGGAGCATGGCACTGTATGGAAGTGAAACTTGGACTATTGGTGCAGCAGAGACAGGAGAATTGAAGCGTTTGAAATGTGGTGAAGATCAGATGGGTAGATAGGGTTACAAATGAAGACGAATGGGAGAGGAGAGATGTTTCTGGCAACTGCTAATGAAGAGAAGAGATAGGTTGGTAGGACACGTACTAAGACACCCAGGAATAACAGACTTAGTTATGGAAGGAAGGATTGAGGACAAGAACTGTAGGAACTCTTAAGTTAACAGCCCTGGGGCTGGTTTGCAGCAACTCGCCAATCTTCTCAATTCTCCGCCATCCTCTTCAATTCACGATATGATTATGAGTTTGTGTCTATCATTATCTGTGTGATGTATGCAAGTGTTGGTCTTCCTCTTGTGTTTTTCCCTTCTAATATCCCTTCGATGACTCTTGCTAGCAGGTTATTATGTCTGAGAAAATGTCCAAACATATTTGCTCTTCTTGTTTTCAGACTCTTCATAAAACTTTCACTTTCTCCTGCTCTTCTGAATACCTCTTCATTTGTATCCAACTGATCTTAAGCATTTTTCTCCAGCACCAAGCCTCAAAAGCCATCAACTTCTAATGTTCTGAATTCCCAATTATCCAGGTCTCAATACCATACAAAGCCACACTCCACACATACATCTGAAACAGTCTTTTTGTTATTTTAAGATCTATACTTCTGGATTTTTCTTCTTTCTATAAAAGTCTTTCTTTGCCTGAATAATTCTACTCTAAAATTCTCATTTGCTGGTTCCATCATACGTTATCAAGCTTCCAGATACTTATATTGCTTCACATGTTGTATTCAATCAAGGTTGAAATATGTTAAGCAGATCGCCTCAGATGTATGGTGTGGTTTATTTATTTTTATTTATCGTATGGCATACATGAAAATTATTTACAATTTGACATCAAGTTCCGAAACGTAATGAAGTGCCTGTGGTGTCCCTAGGAAGAAGTCGCTGAAGTCACCACTGTATGATGTTTGTGGGCATTCCTGAACTAGGTGCCGAACAGACTGTCTTTCAGCACCGCACTCGCAACATGACGAAGATTTTTTCCTCCACTTGTACAGGAGATCACCGCATACACCGTGATTGGTCCGGATTCTATTTAATTTTGACCAGGTCTTTCTAGGCTGAGTGAACCCTGGCAGTTATGCATGGCTTTACTGTACTCACTGAAGGGGCAAACGAATTCCAATCAGAAGACCATCTCTCAGTCATGTTGAATTTGTTAGTTGCAAGATTCTCCGCTGTGCAGATAGGTGGATGTCTTGAACGTAATCGTTTCACATGTAGATCACCAATGTCTTCATGGATTGGTAGTTGTTTGTTGGTCTGGATCTTTCTATATTCTCTTATCAAAATGTTGCATGGTGTGGTAGCTGTGTAGAGATGAAACTATTAGCTCAGGACAGGGACGCATGGACAGCTGTATGAAAACAGTCAAAAGACTCAAGACTCAAACAACAACAGACTTTTCAGAATGTAAGGAAGCAGATCAGGTGGTGAACTCACTCTGTTTCTTGCGCAGGGCGTAGAACTTCTCCAGCTCTGTCTTGTTCCCGCTGGGAGCTGTGTACGGAGACTCGGGTCTCTCGGTGGAACTCTGCCCTCCCCCGTCTTCCGCGACGCCTACAGCATTCGGCTTGGATGCATTCTTCTTCTGTTTCAGAATGCTCACGAATTCTTCATGCTTCAAGCTTGAACACAAAATTCTGATTAGTACACGGGCAGACCGGTCGTTGATGTGGTGGGAAGATACTCGTATTGAACTTTCACTTACCAGTTGATATTGTTGCCATGAGTCTGCACCTTCTCCATAGTGCTCTGCCCATCTATGTAGTTTTCTCCCACCAGATCCTGAGGCAGCATAGTTTCTGGTTCTCGGAACGAATGTTTGGCTACCAGCTGATGGACGAAATGACATTTGAATAAAATGTGCTCATTGTAATAGCAACTGTTCAAATGTGAGAATTGGCCGTCTAGTGGTTTGATGGTTTGTTGCGAATGAGGAAGGACAACACATACAGGGTCATTACCTATGCGCGCCCCGATAAACACGGCAAGCCTAGCCGGCTTTGACTGGCACAGATCGTGGGTGCGCGTACACAATTCAGCTGGTGGTTGGTGCACACTTTTACCAAACATGTTCATGATTATATGGAAGCTACTGAGGTATGGGTGGTGCTTAGTAATGACATTCAGGGCGCAATCAGTGCCTGAGGATGCTGTGCAAGGTTCTACTCATAGAGTTAGTACTGCTGTTCTGACTCAGTGAGGAAAGCAAGGGCAAACTACCTCACTCCTCATCTTGCTTTGTAGGCCTCAATATAGGGCTGCCTTGGGTTTTTGTGGGTATCTACCCACATAACCTAACGGCTGTGCTTTTTGAGGATCCAATCAGCCTTCAGGCTGACTACCTAACAGACAGACAGACAGACATGAATTTATTGTTATTCCAGTGAGAAACATAAAATTCAACTCGGATCATGATTTTAGTTATTTTGTTTTAAGGGGCAAAACAATGAGGTCATCTGCCCGGAACAAGGCTATGTTGAATTATATTTGTGGATTCAGCTCCCTCCCAACCTGTGTCATTGTCATGGCTGTAATATGAAGTGTATTTGTAATTGGGCTAGGACTGGGGCAAGAGGATGCCAAGACTTGAAGTTAGGTACCATCCTGACATTCGCCTGGAGATGAAATGGCCTACTTACTTAGCCTACTTACAGTGCTCATAGACGATGCTGAAAATGTCCTCCCTCTCTTGTAACACACACCTGACATCTTCTTGTTACGTGCCACCCCCTAGTGGCACTTTTGTTAACTGGATTACGGTGGGGGTACAAAGCACAATACCAATTACTGCTTAAAGAAATAATTAACTTTATTGTGGCCAGAAAATTACACTAGTCAGCAAATACAAGCAATTAGGAGCCTTATTCCAGTTTCCTCAAGTCTCTTCCTTGAGCGCTCTTGGCCCTTCCACTTGTCAACAGATCACAGAAGTTAATCCGTCCTAATGAGTACGGTGGCCTTGACAGAAACTACCTGCTCCTCTCCTTTATGTTCTCCGACCACAATTACTTACGATCACTTGCTGCAGGCTATTTCGCTGTCCACAAGCTGGAGAAACAATGTCACTGGATTTCGTAACTCGCACAGCACTTCGTCACCACACTTCTGTCGCACAAGATAATCGCTCGCACTAGCTCGTAAAACACAACAACAACAACTGCTAGACAGGTCGCACTTATATAGCAGGCCGGTGACTCAATAAATGCTTCTAGATCCATCCAGGGTCCACGGCTTCTCGAGGTTTCCATCGCTGGTCCAGTCACGAATATTCTGGACTATCCCTTTGTCTTAGTAGCCCTGTTGCATAAGGCGCGCGCAATACAGGAGGCAGGACACAGCCCAGCCCTGGGACAGTTGTGACTCATGCGGCGAGTGATGACACAAACTCACAGCCGTAACATTCTGATAAAAGAATGGACAACAATCTCAGCAAATTTTTATTCTCTAAGAACACAACGTTGTCTGTTAACTTTTTTTATTATTTACAGAGCCTGTTTCCTTGAATTGTTTAGCGAGCCTCCTAATTGTACTGGCATTAGGCACAGGTCTTCCTGTAAACTTGATTCGAAATTTTCGTCTTTTTTCAGAACAATATTTTCTGTTTTTCAGATACGAATTATGGCTATACACACGTTCGCGTAATGTTAATTGGTGTCTAGGCATGGCCAACAATTACAGTAAACACAATACTCAATGAACGTGCAACACTAATGTCTGAGCTTTGCAGATACACGTCCACATGAATGACAAAACACATGTGAACTATCGATATGAGTTAGCAGAGCGCGCCAACCACCGGCTGAACCGTGCAGGCATGCCCACGATCTGCGCCAGTCACAGCCGGCTTAGCTTGCCTTATTTATCAGGGCGCACATAGATAATGACCCTATACCTAGGTATATCCTGAAATGGGCAGCCTTGTGTACAGCACTTATAGCCTCTGCTATTTTACCTACCCTTTCTATCTTTTATTTATTTTTGTACATATTTTATGAAAGAAATGAAAATCCACAGCCTGCTTCCAGTCTCCGACCGGGTCAGGAATGGAATGAATGAAGCCCCCATCTAGCGGCGAGGATATGAACTGTGCCGGCTGCCGAGGCCTGACGCACTCCGCTGGGGCAATGATTAAATGAATGACAGATGAAATGAAATGATAGTGGAGAGTGTTGCTGGAATGAAATTTTGACAGGGAAAACCGGAGTACCCGGAGAAAAACCTGTCTGCCTCCGTTTTGTCCAGCACAGATCTCACATGGAGTGACTGGGATTTGAACCACGGACCCAGCGGAGAGAGGCCGGCGTGCTGCCGCCTAAACCACGGAGGCTTATTTTTGTACATATTTTATACCATTTATTATGTAATGTTTCATGCATTTTACACTCTGATATGCGCATCTTTGTTGTGGTAATATTCCAGCTGTTATGATCTGCCATTTTGGTTTGAATCTTTTATCAAGAATAACATGATGCTAATACATTTCATAAAATAAATTTTATAAAACCACCTTTTATGAAAGATTTCCCCATTTCTTATAACACAGTGGTGGCTACGCGTTAGGTCATGGGGCCAAGCTCTCTTCTGACTCGGTAGATGCTTGGGTTCAAGCCCCACCGTCGGCTGTACTCGAAATGGTTTTCCGTGGTTTCTCATTTTCAACTCCAGGCAAATGCTGGGACGGTACCTTCTGACAGGCCATGGCCGCTTCCTTCCACATCCTTACCCAGTTTCATTCACCATCATTCATTTCATCTATCATTAACTCCTCTCATGAAATTGGCATCAGGAAGGGCATCTGGCCATAAAAACCATTCGCCAGAAAGACTTCCATCGCATCTCATCCCTGACCCCGTTGGAAAACTGGAATAATAATGGGTAGACATACATCTCTTATAAAAGATCTTTGACAAATGTCTCTGATAGTGTAACACCAGCCTTACTGACATTGGAATCCTTTGTGGAGCAGGGTAAACCAAATATAGTTTTGAAGTCTGTGCGAAGTCATCTTGTTTGCTTCCTTGAGTTTTATTTTAGTGGTGCCTCCAACTTACGTGTTTGTTGATATTCACCCCAATCAAAACAAACCAAGTGGTCAAATGTTCAGACACAAAGCTTACTTTCTCTATGGATTGTAAAGAATCCAGGCTTGTGCTTACCCCACACAGCGGCAGTGGTGGAACGTTCTTCTCCCTAACATCGTCTCTGTCCCTCTTCTCAACCTCGTTAGGCTCGGTCGGAAACTCCACGTCCTGAAACTGTATCCATATAACATAAACATGGGATTTCCAACTTGCATACTTGTTACAATTGAATCGCTCATTGTTGAAGGGCACTAAGTCCCATTTTAAAGTTTTGAGATAAACACAAAAAACTGTTTTTCCGCTCTTTTACTGAAAGATGAGACATAGTTTTTAGTATGTGCAAAGTGCACCCAAATGCCGATATAAAAAACAAAACAAAATGGTATTGTTCCGTATGTTACTAACAATTTTATTGACAAAATACGTAACTGGACTTAGTCCATTTCAACATGGAACGAGCAGAACCTTTGAGCGAGGAATATCATTCACATTCTGAGTTTATTTCCTTTATTACTAAATGAACATAATACAGTATAACCCCTCAAATCCGAACTAATTGGGGCTGTAGCCTGTTCGGATTTCAATTTGTTCGGATTAGCCGAAAGATATCCATAACATAATGACCAGCCCTCGTTAAGGTATAGGGCTGTAGCCTATATTGAGTGAGGCAGGCTGGGCTGGTTTGGCGCAAACAGCGAACATGAAATAGTGAGTCTGGTCCAAAGTCAACATGACGGCAGTGTAGCTAGTGACAGTGAGGAAGAAGAAACTTCGGCAGACAATGTGACTTATACTAAATCTGCATCTGCTGTTGTCATCGCATTGCGCTTCGTAGAACAACACGCAGTAGCCACGCCAAACGATGTCATCTTAGTGCGACGCTGGCGCGCAATTGCCTCCGCGGGAAGGTTTTCGTCACTTCTGCAATTTGGAAATAACTGATTTCAAGTGAAAGATTAAGTGATATTTTGTGTGTTTCTATTGCTATTTCATTGTTTTAGCAAAGTGATTACCTACGGAATAATAATAACCAACGTTTCCGTTTCTCAATCCTGGATGGGATAAGTAGTCTATGTACGCACTTTTACACCATGCTAACTGTACTTCTTGTTAATTCTTCAACTAATTATGTAAAATGCGGCCATAATGCAGAGTATATGATTGTTTTATGACTAAATAAATAAGTTTCTCTTTTTTGCGTGTATTTTTTCAAACTTCAAATTGTCGAAAGATCCTCGTTCGGATTACCCGGGATTTTGGATTTCCGGGGTTCGGATATGAGGGGTTTCACTGTATGTATCAGTAAGCCCGAATAAAAAAAAAGGTAACATGAATTTAATAACTGTTATTTTCTTCATGTTGATACGCACCAACTGCTGGACTAAGTATCTTTCAACACGAAATAACTAACTTGACGGCTGTGGTAATAGCACAAGCGCTGTCAGGACATGGTTCCATTCAACAACTGCTTCCTAGGACGCAAAATCGCGGTAAAAGGGATTTGTAAAAAATGTGGACTTAGTGCCTTTCAACAACGAGCAATTTCAATTACTAAGACTTTTGGGATGTTGCACTTCTGCTACTGAACTAGGCTTTAGAAGAAGGTGCTCGAGGCTTACCTTGTCTCAACAATGGGCCAACAATTAAACAGTGCTTAACATTCAGACCAGTGGGGACATGAAACTGTTGTTCTGACCAACAATTTAATCACAATATGAATTTTTATTCATCTGGCAAATATTCAGCTAAGTCATGGCAGAAATTCTTTTCAGCAAATTGATTTCATACATGATCAAATTGTACCTTTAATTCAAACACAGTACAGAAAGAGTTCTCAGTGGTTTAAAACGAATCAACGTGGGATTGATCCTAAGTTTTACAAAAGTTTTTTGCCCAACAGGGGGACAGTTTTATGTGTGTTAGAGGCTTTAAGTGGAAGTTGGTTCTGAAGTTTAGGATTATTCAGCCACAGCACCTTTAAATCATGAGGTACATCCGTTGTTGGCAGAAAGGAAGCCGCCCAATGTAAACAACTCCGGTCACGTGCATGTTAAAATACTACCCGCGTAAAAACATCCTATTAATTGCCTGTGCACATTTGCGAGGATGTGATTCTAAAGTTCCAATAATTTGAATTTTGGTAGTAATACTCCATCTCCGTAGCATGTTTCATAACAATTGAAGCATTGATTAAATCTTACCGTTATGAATGATAGGTCTAATAGTAATATGCTAACTTATGCAATACAAGTCTATCCCTCCACTCTGTTTCCCGTAACATTTACATTACAAATTACACAATTTATACAATCCACAAAGAAACACAATATTGTACTAGTCACTGGATCAAAGAGGTTCGATGTCGTCATCACTGTCCAAATCCGAACCATTCACATTAATTACGACTCGTTCGTTGATTTTGTCCACAATGCCATCTATTTTAAACATTTTTTTCCTTGTTTATTTGAGTAATTTCAAGAGTATGAAGTATTGCGCGTGAGAAATGCGGCAATTATTTTACAGACAAGATTTTTTTGGTATGATATGCATCTCTTTCTTGAAAAAGAACTCGTGCCCTTTTCTGTGAATCCCGTACTTTGTGAAGGAATCATATTTGTCCAGCAACTAAACTTTATTGCGTGTTTTCTTGGACAAAATGACTTTCCTGGCACTTTCAAGCTCCTTACTGACAGCAGTAAGAAAGTCGCTATCATACGGGACTAATGTTCGTGTTCGTGCCTAATATTATATTGGCATCCGCGCTTCTCGTATCGTAGTTACACAGGAGCACATTACAATGAAACCAAAGTTTTTTTTAAACGTTATGAACAGGGCCCGGATTCTGATGACATGTCATCTTTTAAATGGTTCACCACAGACATTGCTAACTTATATACAAATCCTGTTCATGGCCCCCACATTACAGAAATGCATATTTATTCAGTCATTTTTCGTCATTTTCCTAAGTATTTTATTTTTAGGTAATTTTCTTGCTTTTTGCATCATTATTATGTCATTTTATAGAATTTATTAGAATATTTTATATGTTTTGAGTCATTTTCTCACATCTTTAATGGTTTATGATGCATTTTTTTACGTATGGTACTGGATATTAACGGAACTGAAAGTGAAGATGAATACGAATACATGAGAATCCTCACAACTTTGTTGAACCCTTATTTCTTGGAATATCCACATTCCAGGAGACACACTAGACTTTAATAATAACCAGCATTTGTGTGAAAATAATTCCGATTTGTCAAATAATAATTAAGTTATATCAGGTAGCTATTAAAATCATTTCAACATACAATAACGTACCAGTAGTCTGTTAGCATTTTTTGGTGTGATGAATTTATGTCAGTTTCATTCAAATTTTTGGGTCATTTTTTTTTAAGTTTTAAGTTTGCGGGTCATTTTATAGGTCATTTTTACACATTTTTAGGTCATCAAAATCCGAGCCCTGGTTATGAGTAAATGAAAATAAACCAAAACTCTATACAGTTTCCGTATTGATTGACCTACTGACGTGGAGAAGAAGCTAATTTACAATTTATAACCCCTGGTACTACAGCCCGTGAGGGCCTAGGCCTACCAAGCGACCGCTGCCCAGCCATTATGCCTGCAGATATTGGGGTGACGCGTGATCAGCGCATTGGGTCCCCTCGGCGGTTAATCTTGGTTTTCGTGATCGGGGCGCTGCCTCACTGTCAGACAGCTACTCAATTGTCCTCACGAGGCTGCTCCCGTTCCAGGCCTCACGTCAGTTTCTAAAATTCCTGACGGAGCCGGGAATAGAACCCGCCGGGTGAGAGGCAGGCGCGCTAACCCAACATCACGGGGCCTAAATTTACAATTTACTGTTCGTAAATTTAAACGGAAGTTTTGTGTTCAGTGCCTGTAACAGCTCTTTTGTGTGTTTACATTGCGTGTCAAGTTATTGGAGACAAGGTGTAGTTGGCTGGGACCGAGCGGTAGAACTATCAGGATGTGTTGGCCATCACTATCATCTGATAGCATAGATGCTGAGGCTCACCCAATAACAAATCAGAGGCATATTATGGTTGGTCCGTTACCGTCTTGTGTTTCAAATTGAAACTAAGTAATCTTTTGACATTTTTCCTGTATTCTGATGTATCCAAACAAGAAAATGCAGACATGTTGATATCTTATAAGAGGTACGATGGAGGTACAAGACCAGTTAGACATAGTAAATGAAAAGATTGAGCAATGGGGATTGAAGATAAATGTGGAGAAGCGAAAAACAGTGGAAATGAGTAGAGGTGAGAAAGAAGGAAACGGAGTGATCAAAGTCGGATATAAGGAATTGGAAGTGGTGAAACACTTCAAATACTTCGGAAGTGAACTGACTGAAGATGGAAGACTAGATTTGGAAATTAGCAGAAGAATACAACTCGGGAGTGCTTTCTACCAACAGGTCCTTGATATACCAATTAAGGCTAAAGAAGTTATGTACAAGGCATATTATGTTCCTATAATGACATATGCAGCAGAAACTTGGACAAAGACTGAGAGGGATGAGAGCATAGTACAGGCAGCTGAGAAGTATGGTCCAGAAAACGAGGAGAGACAGAATAAGAAATGAATATATACGGAAAGAACTGGGAGTACAGAAACTAAATGACAAACTGGAGCAAAACAGATTGAGATGGTTTGGACATGCCAAACGGATGAATGAAGTAAGGCTACCAAGACGAGCACTGGAACGACGGATGACAGGGAAGAGAGGACGAGGAAGACCAAGAATGCGTTGGATGGACTCGGTGGAGAATAGTATTAGAAAACGGAACCTGGATTGGAAAACCGTGTCAGAAGAGGAATGGTGGAACGACAGAACAAAGTGGAGAGGAACCATATTTGCCCCCACCCGGTGTCAGCTGGAAAAGGGGAAATGATGATGACTGCCCTTAAAATATGAACTGTCCATATAAGATATGGACGTCTGGCAACCCTAACTTGAGATACTAAGTCACTCACCTTTTCAGAACTGCGGGGATTGCTGGCTCTGTTCCTTGTGTATTGGTCCAACAGAAATGCTAGACGAGGCGGTACGTATTTCGTTTGGACGTCAGGTAACACTCCTTTCTCCTCAAACTCAGGACTTTCATAACCGTACGTGTACTCTGTGAACAGTGACCACAATACACTCTATTAATTGCTGAAATAATACCAAACTGTTATGTTGAAGGCAAAGAGTAAGTTTGTTTTCCCATTTTAGATAACAAAAAATGCAATTTGATGTCTCAACCTCATCAATTTTTATTTATTTTTTATTTAATATGGGGTGAAAATGAGGCTGAAATACAACAGAAGCTGAATGATTGGAATGCTATATACAAGCAATAGGGTCTGAATATAACCAAGTCCCAAGTGGTAGTGATGCCCGTTAGTCGACAAAACATCTGTACGAACATCACTCTGAATGGTACAAAGTTAGAACGAGTACATCAGTTCCGTTACCTTGGCAGTGTAGTGTCCACAGATAACCAACCATCTGCAGAAATCACTAGTAGAGTTCAACATGGAGCACAATTTTATCATCTCGTGAGAGGGCTTCTTTGGGATAAACAAGTTCCTTTAAGATCAAACTAACACTCTACAAGAGCTTCTTTGTACCTGTTACTACATATAGCTTAGAAACCTGTACCCAATCCAAGAGAAATACCAGCAAACTACAGGCGGTGGAGATGAAGTTTTTTGGAACTTATGATTCAGAAGACAAGGAGAGACAAAATAAAAAATTATAAGATAAGCCATCTTGTTCAAGTAGAACAATCCCTTAATGAGATCTGTGTTGAAGCCAGGCTGAAATGGTTTGGTCATCTCAAAAGAATGGACACACAGAGAAGAGCTAGAGTGTGGTTTGAGAAAGAACTGAAAGGCAAGAGACCAAGAGGTCGACCGAGGAAGAGATGGATCGACCAGGTTAGAAATGATCTTGCAGGGAGAGGTCTGGATGTACAGCAAATCATGGAGGAGGAAACATTCTTGGAGAGAACTAAATGGAGAGCGCTCATTCACCTCACCCGGGAATCTGGAGCCGGTTCATGATGACGAACCTCATCAAAGTTGGTCAAGTATACAAGAATGATTCCCACTCTCAAAATTCAAACAAAATAAACACAAGAATAGCTGCATATGGAAAACAAATTGGAGCTTTGCTGCCAAAATAGCTCTCTTAGTTGCAATATTCCATCGCATGGACCAGACTTTGATTTGAGGTTTTCTTAACAATTTTATTTGCATAACATTTGGATTTTAATCTAATGGGACTTGTTTTTAGGCATGGAATAACATTCCAGGTATTGTACGTGTATTTTTAAATTTTTAATTTTTTTCCACCCGTATTGTCACTGGATGTCTGAGAACTACTCTAGTGCAGAAGATCTACCCTCTCGCTGGCATTGCACCTCCAGCTATTCGACGCAAGGTGGCAGCAGAGAAAGAGAGACAAAAGCTTGAGACAGATCCCAGACATTCTATGTTCAACCACAAGGTGACCACTCCTTGCCTAAGATCCAGGAAGAGTTTTATTCAGAGAACAGTACCCCTCCATACCAAACCAGACGCCCGGCATGTGTCACTCTGAAAACAAATAATACCAGAAGGGTTTACCCCTAAAGAAGAACTGAACAGTGGTAGCCACTTGAATTCAGTAAGCCGTGTTCATAATGGCAAAATTAATCTCGGGAGTTTCCACCAACACAAAGTTCCTCATTTCTCTACTAGAAAGTGCTATAGTGTTCAAGGAGCTTAGATATCTAACCTCCTTGACTTTCATAGTGCTTCAAGGAACAACGAAATTCGACATGCAAGCTACCCTTTGGGTGCCAAATAACAAAGCTTGCCACCCGGCACCAAGGCCATACGATATTATTATTTGTCTTATACCACCTGGAGGTCCTTAAACTGGATGAGAACAGGAGTGCCTAAGTGTCGTAGCAACCTCGTGAAGTGGGGTTATGCAGAAGATCCACGATGTTACATTGGAGAAATCCAGACTCCACAACACCTGCTCACGTGCCAAGATCTTACTGACACCTGCAGCCAAGAAGACCTTATGTTTGCCACAGACCGAGGGAAAAGAGCTGCAGAGTTCTGGAAAGGAATTTTGTGTGTCTCTCGGACACGGAAATATAAAATATAATATAGTTCTTAACCTCTTTAAAATTTATCCTTCAATCATTGGAGGCTGGATTTAGACAGCTCCTTAACCCGGTCTATGAGTCAATTAAAATTGGCTACATGGATAATTCTTGCCAGGCGCGTCCACGTCGTGGGGGTGAGCAACGATACTGTAATATACCATGGAACTACAGTGACGGCTAAGTTCTGGTGAGGACCCATTCCTATGGGGTATAACATGAGCTCCGTGCACAGATTTAAGTGTGAAGAACTCAACGGCATCTGCAGTAGAGAAGATGGACTTTGGTATAGTGGAGATGGCGGAAGAGGCAATCCAGTACTCAGGGGTTAAATATGAGTACAACCTGCTGTCTTGTAGGTTTGGTAGTGAACTAACAAAGGCTAAGGGAGACAACCCTGACAAAAAATCCTCCAATATGTTAGGCCTAGCAAGCCAATATAGGAGTAAATAGTTAAGCTAGGCGGCTTCGATGGCGTAGTCGGTAGTAAGCTGAGCTTCTATGCCCAAGGTCGCGGGTTCAAGCCCGGCCGAAGTCGTCGGAACTTTTATGAGCGTTAAAAATCCCTAGTAGTTAGTTATTGTTGTTTTAAGGGGCGGAACTACGAGGTCATCTGCCCCTCTTAACACAGATTACAGAATACAAATATTGAATTGAATTTAAAATTTTGAAGTGGACATCTGAATTTAAAAAGACCAAAATTTAATAAAACAAAAACAAAAACTTAAATAAAAATTAAAATTATAAAAATAAACAAAATTTACGGAAAAACAAAAACATTATCATTCAAAAACAAACAAGTCGTTGAGTCTATGTTCACTGGAAAATTTAGATTGCTGGCCCTAACCCACTCTCACTTATAAAGCGGATAACGCGATCAGCAGCCACCGCGTCATCGGCTAATATAAGTTTGAGTGTCATCTGCAAACCAAGGTTTCTTCGTAAGTCTGCAAGATCCACACACTCGGTGAAAATGTGGGCCACGGTGAAAACGGCTCCACAGGTACAAAGTGGGGGGTCTTCCCTTCTCATTAGGTACGAGTGGGTGGATCTTGTATGACCTATCCTTAGCCTACACAAAATGACGGACTCTCTCCGGGCCCGGAAGGAGCTCCGCCACACGCGAGTAGTTCCCTTGATCGCTCTCAGTTTACTGGGCAGTGGGTCAGCTAGCCACTGACTCTCCCAAAAAGCCAGAACTTGTAGGCGTAACTGAGAGCGAATATCTCTAGCGGGTACCTCCATTGGTCGAGGTGGTAGTGATACCGCCTCTTTTGCAGCTTGATCAGCTAACTCATTTCCCGTAATTCCCATGTGGCTTGGAAGCCACAGAAAGGTGATTCGAGTGTCAGCGTGGCACAGCCCGGCTAGTAGGTCGTGGATTCGCTGCACTAGGGGGTGTTGCGGGAAACATGTAGCAATTGACTGCAACGAACTCAAAGAGTCGGTACACACGAGAAAGTGGATTCGTGCATCCTGTAGTGCAAACTGCAGGGCTTCATAGATGGCAACGAACTCCGCAGTAAACACACTACAGGCCTCAGGCAAAGAGATCTTGGTATTTGCACCATCAATAACATAAGCACAACCCACCTTCTCGTCCACCTTCGAACCATCCGTGTAGAGAATGCCAGCGTCCGGAAATTGGTGAACTATGCTGTGGAACTGCCTCCGGTAAACGGAGGCATCCGTGTTCACCTTAGGACCGCGGTGCAGATCTAACTGAATTTCCGGACGCGGGACTTGCCACGGAGGCACCTCGCTAGGTTTCCGGATCATACAGGGACCTACAGCCACTCCTATTTCAGTACACGAGCTATCAAGTCTAATACCAACCGGCCGAGTGGCACGAGGCCGGTTGGCGTACCCCTGGTGGTTTTGGGTACCGAAGAGAGCTTGATAGGTCGGGTGTTGGGGCATTTGACGCACATTGGCAGCATATGCTAAAAGCATATGTTGGCGTCTATAATTTAAAGGTGGAACACCCGATTCGGCGAGTAGGCTGGGTATCGGGCTGGTCCGGAAGGCACCGGTAGCCAGTCTAACGCCACTATGGTGGATACTGTCCAGCATTTTCAAGGTTGCCGGCCTTGCTGAACCGTATGCCGCAGAACCATAGTCTAGCCGGGACAGGACGAGGGCTTGGTAGAACCGTAGCAGCACCGCACGGTCAGCCCCCCACGTAGTGCCACTAAGAAACTTGAGCATGTTCAGTTTCCTGAGACATGTCATTTTCAATTGCTGTATATGGTGCTGCCACGTTAACTTGCTGTCAAAATGGAGCCCCAGTAAGCGATAAGTGTCAACCAATGGCAACGCAGCATCCCTGAGATGTAGTTCAGGGTGTAAATGTAGCCTCCGTAGCCGACAAAAATGGACGACGGAGGTTTTCGCCACTGAAAAACGAAAACCCCGGTCGTGAGCCCACCTGTCGACCCGGTTGATGGCTAGCTGCAATTGCCGTTCCACGACTGCCATACTTCCAGAGCTGTAATGCAGAGCTAAATCGTCTACATACAGCGATGGAACTACCGCAGACCCGGCGGCGGAAACAATGCCATTAATGGCAATCGCGAACAAGGTGACACTCAGCACTGAAGCCTGAGGAACTCCATTTTCTTGGGTATAGTATTGCGATAATGTCCTACCGACCCTTACACGGAAGAGTCGGACGGACATGAAATTCGCAATGAAAGTTGGTAAGTTACCACGGAGTCCCCACTTGTGAAGGGTGGAAAGGATCCCGTAGCGCCATGTGGTGTCGTAGGCTTTCTCGATGTCAAAGAAAACCGTGACTAGGTGCTGCTTTCGGAAAAAAGCCTCCTGTATGGCGCTCTCAAGTCGCATCAGATGGTCAGTGGTGGACCTATGAGAGCGAAAACCACATTGGTACTCAGACAGGAGACCTTTATCCTCCAAGAACCACACCAGTCGACGGTTCACCATCTTTTCGAGCAGCTTACATAGGCCATTTGTCAAACAAATGGGCCTATAGCTGCTTACAAACTTGGGATCCTTTCCAGCCTTAGGAATCGGTATCACGATCCCCTCTCGCCATTGAGAAGGAAACTCCCCTTCAATCCATATACGATTGAAGAGGTTCAACAGTTGAATACCCGCCCAGAACAAGGTTGTAACCCACAAAAGTGAAATTTTACAGGAAAGAAAAAAAAAGAGATATTGTCCATATTTTTTATATTATAAACCCAAAATGTCCATGAAACATGTGCATTGAACATATTATACACTCTAGCAGAACTTTAAACAATTAAGGTGCAATGAAAATAGAAAAAAATGGGAAATATTCTGTCAGAACACAGAACAAGGTTGTAACCCTATTCAGACGTACAAGGTTGTAACCAACAATAATACATAGATGACAGTATTTGTAATTCTCAGTACACACGAGAGCCAATATGGGGTGTGTATAAATTAATGTCACGATTATTAGTTCCATAATGACCCGTGATATACTTAGTTCGCCTTTAGTTCTTCATAAAACTGTCTGAATTCCTGTGGAATATACCGGCACATATCTTGTAAATCTTTCCACTTTTCTGCTCGTATTGGTAACTGTTGAGAATAAAGAAGCGGGATTGAATCCAGCGCTACACTATAGGGCCTACAATATGTATTGCGAATAACTCAACATTTCTTCATGATTGAATACTGGTACCAAGGCTGCAATAGATTGTGGCTGAGTCTCACATGAACTGTTCCTGGATCGTCTGCTGATACCTGAATCCAATGTGAAGTTGTTATTTTAAAGTCAGGATCTCTCCTAAGATAATTTTCTAGATCTGTCAGGTCTTTGATGTATTCAGGCTGCATATCATATACCTGAAAAGGTTTTGTTTGCCTTGCTGAAGCTATAACTGCAATCTAGTCTTTAGGAACATAAACAGTAAAATTCTCTTTTTGACGCTCAATCGGAGCAAAGTCCCGGTCACACGGAAGAAAACTATGACCCGACACTAGGAACTTCTGATTCACTGCTGTAAACAATCGGAGTGTAATGATATACTGACGAAGTGACAGCATACGCCAGTTATTATTTTGGCCAACACATCTGTCAGACCAAAGTACAAGATCCTTTCTTCTCCTGGGGCTAGGGGCTGATAGTTTGAGGTGATATACTGGCTGAACCTCGTTTGGCCATACTTTCATGCCAGAAACACATTGTTGCTTCATTTGTGCCAGCATTATGAATGGCTTGATTATAACACGCATACTGTCTTTGATAGAAAACGGATGAGTGGGATAACACAGGACAGAAAAGCACTTGCTGTAGATCCGTAAACAAGACGACATACGTAGAATTTTGTTTGGCTTTTTCTCCATCTGCAGTCATTGCTTTGTATGCTATCTCAGCTTTAGTATGATGCAACTTACTTTGAACTTCAATAGCTTTCCTCTTTTCATCCGTATACGCTGTAATCATTTCCACGTACAACCTATCACAGTACACGCAGGTATCAGCTCTGGGTTGATCAACCGTAGATTGAAGTCTGAATGGAAAATATCTCTATAAGTGTGTTCATTGCAGTGGTATTCAGGATGTTTTTCTCTAAACAATGCATACATGATATTCAAATTCAAATCATTAGACAAACAACCTTTGGCAGAACTGTGGCGACTGTAATGACTTTCCTGGTTTGGCAATGATCGAATGTACTCTCGAATAGCTTCCTTTACTTTGTCAGGAGTGGCATTCGACCGATTGTTGTGTTTCCCTCTCTTGTCACATAACGAATCCCCACGTTTTAGTTTCTCTTGCAGTTTCTATATTCTGCGGGGAGTAATTTTATACACATGACAGAGCATTTTTTGACACACACGGTAAGTTTCACCTGCAGGTACGGAAAGAAAGTACGAAAAACTGCAATGCCTACGCAAAACTGCTACTTCAACTTCCCTTCTTTTAATATTCTGACGTTTAATGCAGCTTTGTCCTAGCAATGCTGTCTGCTGGTCATAATTCAAAGAGTAGAAGTCGACAAACAATGCACGTGTCGTTTCTAATGTGATCTTGTTGCATTCATAAGAGCATCTGCAGTGACATCCCTGAAATAAAATTATAGTAATACTAAATTAGATACATCATATACGTAACCAGCATATTTACAAGCATGGATTTAATAATAATTTTCCCTGCACACACATTTTGTTACGCTATGGTATTATGTTAGTAAAATATTTCAAAAATAGAGTAGAACTCTATTCCGCTATACGAGTAAATCGTCTTGCTAAAAACAAAACCTTGGTTTATTATTATTATTATTATTATTAATGGTTATGTCTTTCAAACATCATGTACAAATGTGCTGTAATTACTAACTACAGTACCAGATATATATATGCAATACATATTACGTAAGGACATAACACAAAGTCGGTTAGGTTACAACCTTGTTCCACGTACCTCATCTGGTTGAGTTTTCGCAGCTATCTGAATTCCCCTATTGGATATATATTGCTTTCCAGCATCCCTGAGCCTATTACGTTTGACATCACGCCAGTTATTTCTGTTAAGTTTCCTTTTTTTGGTCCTATTCATATGGTTTTGAGCACTACCGGTAAGAGATATCGGTGATACATCCGCCATTTTCTTTCCAGATACAACCTTGTTCTGCGCAGCGCAAACTTCGGGCTAGAAGATCACCACCACTAACGCCATCTGTAGTCATTCCAATAAGTCTGCCATGTCCCGCGTGCCGTTAACAACCTTTTTCCATGTAAAAGTCAGCTTTGAAAAAAGTGAGGGTTACAACCTTGTTCTGGGCGGGTATTCAGTTGTTTTATACTGGCTTCGCACAGATGTTTTAACATTTGATTATGTATGTTATCCGGTCCAGGAGCCGTATCCCTGCACAATGCAAGCGCACTGCGCAGTTCCCATTCAGAGAATGGTACATTATAGGACTCCGAAGCAGCAGTGGCAAAGGACAAGGGGTGAGTCTCTGCCTCCCGCTTCAGAGTCAGAAATGTAGGATCGTAACTCCTGGAGCAGGATACATCGGAGAAGTGCGAGCCAATGCTGTTGGCAATGGCGAGATGGTCCGTGATGATGTCTCCATTGATGGATACTCCGGGTATCGACAGTGATGTCGGGAGTCCGGAGATCCGGCGAAGCTTAGTCCACACTTGAGATGAAGGAGTATGCGCTGTCATAGATGACACATACTTTTCCCATGTCGTTTTCTTACTCTCCCGAATCAGATATCGGGCTCTGGCACGCATCCTTCTAAAGGTGATAAGGTTGGCCATAGTGTTTTGCCTCCGATAGCATTTGAAAGCACGTCGACGATCTTTAATGGCTGCTGCAATCTCGGCTGTCCACCAAGGGACAAGCTTCCGGCATGAGTTTCCGGATGAGGAAGGTATTGTTTCCTCAGCAGCAGCCAAAATACCATTCGTTATGTGAATGGTATGATCGTCGACACTCTCAAAGGTATCTTCGGCAAACACCGCACGTGCCATGAAAGTTGGCCAATCAGCCCGACGGAGAAGCCATCGACTTTGTAACTCGATGGCTCTCTGGTTTGGAAGAGTAACGATAATTGGAAAATGGTCACTATTGCAAAGGTCGTCGTGTACACCCCACTGTAGCAGGGGAACCAGCGCACGACTGCACAATGTAATATCGACACTTGAATAAGTGCCGTGTGCAATAGAGAAGTGCGTAGGTTCCCCTGTGTTCAACAAACACAGGTCCAGCCGCCTGATCAGCCTCTCAAAATCTCTCCCTTTACCGCTAGTGGTAGCGGAGCCCCAGATGGTGTTGTGGGCATTAACATCTCCCAGAAGGAGAAAAGGAGGGGGGAGCTGAGAGACTAGATCCTCCAGCTGTCCGTAATCCGGTTGAGAATCAGGCGGGATGTACACGTTACATACTGTTGCCATTACTGGCAACGAAGTACGAACTGCAACTGCTTCTAGCTGAGTACGCAACGGCACCTCTTTACTAAAGAGACTAGAGTGGACGAGAGTGCAGACGCCACCGGCGGCCACAGCTCCGTCCACCCGGTCTTTAGAGAAGAGTTTGAAGTGTCGCATTGTTGTCTCATGTCCAGGACAAAACCTGGATTCCTGAAGACAGACAATGTTTGCCGTAAACTGAGAAATCAATTGGCGTACTTCAGCGAGATGTCGAAAATAGCTATTACAGTTCCATTGTAATAGTGCCATAGTGTGGACTTAAGTAGAAGATAGTCGTCTACTTATGCTTAACCGCTTGCCAACCATCCCTATCCTTAGGAGTAGGTGATAGGGTAGGAGAGCATTCCTCAATCTCCACATCTCCTTCGGAGTACGAAGAAAACGGAGCGAATGCTCTCTTGGTTGGCGAACGGTTATCGCCGGACTTTCCCGGTCTCGTCCTTGGTGAAGAGCGAGAGCGGTGACGAGGGACCTTCTCCCGGTCCGATGACTGGGAGTCCATCCCCGGAACGTCCTGACTATTTTTCTTTTTGAACCGGCATTGACGTCTATTTGGGGAAGTAGTTGGTCCCTTCCCCCCTGACGTCTCCGTCCTGCCAAACAATGCAGCACTTGCTAGCACTGCTCCTCCGGTGGTCGTGGAAGCAGAATTGCCAGCAGGTATTGGAGCTGCCTTTTCAGCAGGAGGGCAAGAGAGACGGCGATGAACAGTCTCTTTCTTACCCGCCGTTCCTGTTCCCTGTTTTATTTGGCTGGATATGGGTCCAGCCGTGGCCGGCGAAGACTTCCTCCTCGAACGAGTCAGAGATTGCTTCTTCACTGGCTTTATCGGAGGAGTTACCTTCTCCGATGGCGCCGGTTTAGTTGGAGGCACCTGCGCCTTTTGTTGCATGCCAGAAGAAGATTCCGTAACCTTCTTCTGGCTAACAGGGGTGATAATAGGGCTATTTGTAGCCCCTTTAACAGTGGTAACTCTTTTAGAACTTGTTTACGTTGTCAAATTTGCCGCTTGATTGCTAGATTCTTTTGATACTTTTTGAGCATATGATACTGAGAAAATAGGAGAGGCCATGGAGCGATATTTTCTGCGTGCTTCAGTGTAGGAGAGCTCGTCTAAGGTCTTTATTTCTTGAATTTTCTTCTCCTAGGAAGGCAGGACATTCCTTCCAGCGAGGAGAGTGCTCTCCCTTGCAATTTGGACATGCGGGAGGTGGTGTACATTCCGCTCCCTCATGAGTGGCCTTGCCACAGGAAAGACAGATAGGCTTTCCCGAGCAACGAGATGAGGTATGTCCAAATCGCTGACACTGAAAACACCGCAATGGAGATGGAATATACGGTCGCACATCGAGAGTGTACATTGACACTTTGATCCTCTTGGGCAAGCTATCCGACTCAAACGATAAGATGAACGCCCCGGTGTCAACTAGTACACCATTCATCTTACGTTTGATTCGTCTCACCTCGACAACGCCATGCTTTCCAGTTCTTTCCAGGATACGCTCGTCGGTAGTGTTCACCAGGTCCCTATGAAATACTAAACCTTTCTTCAGGTTTAGGGACTGGTGCTTCACTACCTCGACTGGAATACCACCGAAACTTGTCGTCCCAAGAAGACCATCTGTCTGTCTCTTTCCTTGAGTTTTTATCAAGAGTGCGCCGTTTCGCAGCTTTTTTTACTGTGTCTACATCGCCCCATTTCCCCTCAATTGCATCATGTAAATCAAAAGGATCAACGTTTGTAAAATTTTGCCCATTGGTCCTTGTTACCATAAGGTACCGAGGGAAAAACGTTGAATCCTTTTCATCAAGCGGCGAAACAAGAGGCATAAACTTCCTCTTCTTAAATTTTAAAGACGGCTTTGTAAGGGAGCCACCCTGTGAAATAATGGACGCTATGTTTGGTCCCACGAGTAGCTAGGGAACTGAAAGTCAACCCCCGGCAGAGCCCCGCTTGTCCGGGGTAAGGCTAAGGTTCTCCAGAGGTCGCCAGGTATCTGGAGGTGGGTCGCTTGTGACTACTCACCCAGTAGCCATTCATCACCTCACCACGACCACTCAGCTTGTGATTAGGGGAGGATTCCACCTCCTGTCACGCACACACACATTTACACCAAAGAAAGAAAAGTTGAGACAAGGGCCAACAAAGGCGGGAAAGTGAAAGACTCCCTAGGCCTAGGATACCCTAATACCGTCGGGGTCGGAAAAGAACAAGAGTTGACCAAGGGAGGTTGACAGGAAAGAAGACGGAGAGGAGCCCGGCACAAGTAAGTGGAAGCAATGCCGGACTCAGCTGGGGTCCCGTGGTCGCCAACCCACCAAAATGAGAATAGCAACACTGAATGTAATGACATTAACTGGAAAATGTGAAGAGCTTGTTGTTGTCGGCTGAAACTCGATTCTGAGTACTCATACTTCTTCCTGCATAGAGCTTTTCAAACCAGCTTGTGGACATGTTTCCAATGACTAAACAGGCCAATCCTGGCATAAACAAGCGCAACTGGATGTATTAGGTCTGGGCGAAACCAAATGGAAAAAGAAAGGGAAGAAAATCTTAAGAGGAGGATATACCCTTTATGTGGTAAATGGAAAGGATCATATAAGTATATTGGAGTGGGCTTTATTCTAAGTAAGAAAGTAGATGCTGTTGCAGATACAGTATTAAATATATTAGCGACAGAATCATTAGATTCGAGGTACCCTTTAATGGAAAAATCCCAACCCTAGTGCAGGTTTATGCCCCACAAATGGGGTGCAAGGATGAAGAGAAACAGAAGCTCTTGGAACAGCTTGAGAGCCAATTGGATACGGAGAACATTATGATAATGATAATTGTTGTTTTAAGGGGCCTAACATCGAGGTTATCGGCCCCTAATGAAATGAAATGGCGTGAAATGAAAGGATGTAGATAAAAAAAACTCACTGCCATGGATGAAGCGAAAATGGTGTTTATAAAACAGACAGTGAGCCCCAAAAATTACGCCTTATTTGAATAAAACGAATAAAAGGCGGATGGTAAAAAAGGATAAAACAAATAAGGCATAGTGAACAATACAATACATAACACAATAAAAAACATAAAACAGATTTAACCAGAATTAAAAGTCGTAACTACACATTAAAACTTAAAAAAATAACCACTCTCCCTCATGAACCGGATGACGAGGTCAGCTGACGGCCCGTCATCACGGAGAATAAGGGAGAGGGTATTAGGCAGTTTAAGAGTCCCTCGCAGATCGGCCAGATCCACACACTCCAAGAGAAGGTGTGCCACGGTTAGGTGGGCGCCGCAAGTACACACAGGAGGATCTTCTCGCTTTAGCAAGTGGGAGTGCGTAGCAATCCCATGGCCGATCCGGAGTCGACAGAGTACCACAGCTTCCTTCCGGAGAGATCGGAAGGAAGATTTCCACACCTTCGTTGTCTCCTTGATGCCTCTCAGTTTGTTAGGTGGAGGCGTGGCACGCCATGCCTCCTCCCAATGCGACAGGATCGAATGCCGCAACTGAGAGCGCGCATCACTAGCAGGCACCTTATACGGTAGCGAGGGCAGTGCGACTGCCTCTCTCGCCGCCTGATCAGCAAGCTCGTTTCCCGCAATACCCATGTGGCTAGGAAGCCACACAAAGGTCACCCCGGTTCCAGCGTTACGCGAACTGACGAGCTGGTCGTGCACACGCTGGACCAACGGGTGCTTCGGGAAACACACATCGATCGCCTGCAGCGCACTCAGAGAGTCAGTACACACAAGAAAGTGCTGGTGATCGTCTGATAACGTGTACCGCAGAGCCTCTAAGATGGCATAGAGCTCCGCAGTGTACACGCCACAGGCCTCGGGAAGTGAAAAGAGAAACCGACGATCCTCAACCACAAATGCACAGCCTACTTTCTCGTTTACCCTCGAACCGTCTGTGAATAGAAGCCCTGATCCCAGATACCGTGTCACCACGGACTGGAACAGCCTCCGATGGACGGAGGAGTCCGTGTCCGACTTGGGGCCGGTGTGCAGATCCTGGATGATATCAGGGCGAGAGACCATCCACGGAGGGGCCTTGCTAGGTACTCGAACGATACAGGAGACAGAAGGAAGTCGGAACTGACGGTATAAGTCATCCAAGCGAATCCCCGCCGGCCGAGTGGCTTGGGCGAGCACATCATACAGCCGGCGATTCGGATTGGAAAACAAACATGGATAGCTTGGATGAAGTGGCATCTGTCGAATAGTTGCAGCATAGGTCAGCAGTACTTGTTGGCGCCTCAGGTGTAAAGGAGGTACGCCAGCCTCGGCGAGCAAGCTGACGACTGGGCTTGTCCGAAAGGCACCCGTCGCCAGCCTCACACCGCCGTGGTGGACACTGTCCAGTTTAACAAGCAATGACTTACGGGCCGAACCATATGCTACACTGCCATAATCTAACCTAGATAAAATCAGTGCCTTATAAAAACGCAGGAGCACCGCACGGTCCGCCCCCCATGATGTTCCGCTAAGAAACCGCAACATGTTGAGTTTCTTAGCGCAGGCAGTTTTCAAACACCGCACGTGTGGTTCCCACGTCAATTTCTGATCGAAAAGGAGCCCAAGGAACCGGTACGCAGGAACAACAGTCAAAGCTACATTGCCCAGATAAAGCTCAGGATCTGGATGGAGGGTGCGCTTTCGGCAGAAATGGACAACTGAGGACTTAGCGGTTGAGAATCGAAAGCCATGCTCCAGTGTCCAGCGTTCCACTCTCCGAATAGCTTGTTGTAGCTGTCGTTCAGCGACCGCCATATTTTGAGCACTATAATGTAGAGCGAAGTCGTCTACATATAGCAACGGTACCACTGCTGGACCAGCAGCAGCGACTATACCATTTATGGCAATCGCAAATAATGTTACGCTAAGCACTGATCCCTGTGGGACTCCGTTTTCCTGTATATGATATTGCGAATATGTCCCCCCTATTCGGACACGGAACAGGCGAAGGGACAGAAAATTCGCAATAAAAACCGGCAAGTTACCTCGGAATTTCCATTGATGCAGGGTAGAGAGGATGCCGTAACGCCAAGTGGTGTCATAGGCTTTCTCGAGGTCAAAGAAAACAGCGACTAGGTGCCGTCTCCGGAGAAAAGCGTCCTGTATGGCGGTCTCCAGGCGTACCAGATGGTCGTTGGTACACCTAGACGCCCTGAAACCACACTGGTATTCAGACAGGAGTCCCCGTTTCTCCAGGACCCACACTAGGCGCCGATTGACCATCCTCTCAAAGAGCTTGCACAAACCGTTAGTGAGACAAATAGGTCTGTAACTCCCTGTCAATTTGGGATCCTTATCGGGCTTCAGGATAGGTATAATGATACCTTCCTGCCATTGCGCTGGAAACACACCTTCCAACCAGATACGATTAAACACCCTGAGCAAATAGCGAATGCTCTCATCGTTAAGGTGTTTAAGCATCTGGTTGTGAATATTATCCGGGCCAGGAGACGTGTCCCTGCAGAGCGCTAGCACTCCGCGGAGTTCCCACTCCGTAAGGGGCACACAAGTCAAGTCAATGTGTGAGTACGTGCCGTGCGCTAAGCTAAAATGTGTAGCTTCCCCTGTATTTAATAGAGATAAATCCAACCCTTGAATTAAGCCCTCCACGTCCCTTCCTCTGGGGCAGGAAGATGGTGATCCCCATTGGGGGTGATGAGAGTTGAAATCATCCACGAGTAGGAAAGGGACTGGAAGTTGATCAACAAGGTCAAAGACGTCATTAATATCAAGGGGCTGGTTCGGTGGAAGGTACACGTTACAAACAGTTGTCATAGCAGGCAAGGACACGCGAACTGCAATAGCTTCCAGAGGAGTGGCGAGTGGAAACTCCTCACTATAGCAGTCAGAGCGAACGAAGGTACAAACGCCCCCGGAAGCCCGGCCGGTGTCTTGTCGCTCTTTAGAGTATAGTCGGAAACCTCTCAGAACAGTCTCGTGATCAGGTCTGAGGTTTGTTTCCTGTAGGCAGACTATACTCGCTGCGTATTGGGCAATAAGCTGACTGAGTTCTGTCAAATGCCTGTCATAACTGTTACAATTTCACTGTAACAGTGCCATTGTGTGAACTTAGGGAATAAGTTGGAGCAGCAAGCTACAACTTAGACTCTGGAGGATCTACAGTCACTACGTCGACTGTAATCGCCATGTCCTCAGGCGAGGTCATGGAGTGAATCGACTCGGTGGAAGATTTCATAGACGCAGTTCGGCGGTGGGGGGATCTCCGTGGGGAGCGCGCAGATCTGGGGACCGAAACGTCCCCAGGCGCAGAAGCATCCGCAGGTGTTGGCGTGGATGGCTTCCCCTTTTTGGGAGAAAGGGAATGCGTAGTGCGGGGTCCCTTCTTACCCTTACCCGCCTCTTTAAGATATATAGACGGGTCAGGAGCCGAATTCCTGACCCTGGTCGACGATGCCGCCTCCGCCGGCTTCGGCGCGGCTTTCGCCGACCGTTTGGGTGGGGAGAAAGTCTTCGACTTCCTCCCGAGTGGGGAGTAAGTCTTCAACTTCCTCCCCTGCTGTGCGGGCGGAGCAGCCTTCGCTCGCACAGCCTTCGTGCTGGCCGAAGGTGGAGTTAAAGTCACCTTCGGGCTTTCCGGTATAATAATAGGTGCTTGTTTCGGAACAGGAAACTCAGTAGCAGGTTTCACAGCTGGTACAAAAGATGAGGTAGACGGAACCAAATTTGGTATTATGGCTCTATAATCAATCGTTGGAGAAGGTGAAATCGTGATATGGTACTTCTTGCGGGCCTCCTGGTAGGTGAGACCATCCAGGGTTTTGATCTCCTGGATTTTCTTCTCACTCAGGAAGACAGGGCAGTTACTGTCCCGAGGAGAATGAAATCCAGGGCAATTAGTGCACTGATAAGGTGTTGTGCACTCTTCCGCTTCGTGTGGTACCTTACCGCATGTTCCGCAGATTTCGGGGCTCGAGCATCGGGATAACATGTGCCCGAACTTCTGGCACTTATAACACCTCATGGGTGGAGGGATATAAGGCCGGACGTCACAACGGTAACTTGTAACCTTGACTTTCTCCGGGAGCACCGAAAGCTCAAAGGAAATAATGAAAGCACCAGTATCCACGATTTGACCGTTGACCTTGCGCGTAATGCGCCGGACATCAGTCACGTGACGGTGCTGCATATCCTCCTTGAGCTCCTCGTCAGTGTTCAGAATCAGGTCCCGGTGGAAAATAACTCCTCGGACCAGATTCAGGGACGTGTGCTTTTCCACTTTGACGGGAATGTCGCCAAAGTGGTCACATTGCAAAAGTCGTTCAACTTGCTCACCAGTCCTAGTCTTGAGCAACAAGCTACCGTTCCTCATCTTTTGTACTTTCTCAAGCTCACCATAGACACCTTCTATGTGGCGAGAAAACAAAATACTCTTTACCAGCTTGAAATCACCCCCATCTGTTCTGGTAGCTACCAGAAACTTGGGGGTGTTAGCACCCAGATTTTCACGCACAGATTGTTCCCAGGGGGTTGATCCCCGTAGGGAATCAAATGTTAAAGACTTGGGTGTAGGACCACCCTGGTTGGGGATTTTTCTTTTGGAACCCATGGCCAGATCATCCTCCCCGAATGCCACCGACATCCGATCACGGGCTGTCACAGTAGGCGCTACCCAGCCAGGGCAAGGCCCGCCTAGCTTGGAAGGCATTGCCCGGGGGTCCGATGTTTTACAATGCCGTATCGGCATGTACCCCTTGGCATATACTGGATTTTACAGCTCAGACATTCGGCTGTGCGGGGACCTGCGTAGTCAGGCGGATACTACTGCACGGGTACATGGCACACCCACCTGTCGGCGCGGCCAAGACCGGAACAGGCTTTCGAGCGTAGTCGCAAGCGTAAGTGGCCCATCCCCTAACAGCACGCACATATATAAATTTTGGTTGCCAGACCCTGAAAGCAGTAACGGAAAGAAGTGCGATATAACCTAATGAGAGTTATACCGCACGGGTGTATGTCTTTTAGAGCTGACTGTCAAACCCTCGAAAGGGGACCGTTCCAAGAAGCCCTTTTAGTCGCCTTTTACGACTGGCAGGGATTACCGTGGATGTATTCGCTTCCTCCCACCCACTGGGGGTACAATTCACAAAACAACGCGGAGTCCTTAAAGTATAGCCAAGGTCGCCCCTTTTAGTCGCCTCTTACGACAGGCAGGGGATACCGTGGGTGTATTCTAAACCCCCAACCCACAGGGGGGGATAATATGTGACTTAAATGCTCAGGTGGGAAGCAAAAGGGAGGGTGTAAAAAGAGTGATTGGTCCATTTGGTTATGGAAACAGAAATCTAGAATCTGCTTGACATGTGCAGTCGAAATAGTCTTCAAATTCAAAATATCTGGTTTAAGAAGAGAAAGAGCTCTATGCAGGAAGAAGTATGTGTACTTGGAATCCCATAAAGGGTTAAACAGCAATAACTAGCTAAGTGCCCTATGCTTGGCTACCACCTTGCTTAAGGACCCAAGCAATGACAGTTGACTCATACCTGGACGATGATCCTTGTACAGAAGATTGTCCTCCACATACGATTGCCATCCTTTAACTTCATCATTCCCTCTCTTCTCATTATTGGCAGCCGCACTTCCCTAGAAAGGTGTTCATTACGTTCAAAACACAGAAGCAGGCATTGTTTTTAACACAAAGAAATCAGTGTGAGGTTCCCTAGCCTCTGGAGATATTTTCATGCAAAAGAAAGTTTCATTAGTTTTTCAGGTATTTCCGATTTAGTTTTATTGTTTATAATAAACTATTTATTACCTTAAGTTAATATTTAGTACACTCACATTGTGACCTACTCCAGAGTGGTATAAGATAAGTAACTGTGAAGTAACATACAACTTAATAAAACGGTGCACATGCGAACAGGATGTTGACAAAAGAATTGGGGCTGCCCATGCAGCATTTGGCCGCTTAATGCACAGAGTCTTCATGAATAAAGACCTACAGATGCATACCAAACTCGTGGTGTACAAAGCTGTCGTCATCTCAACGCTACTGTATGGCTGTGAAACTTGGACACTCTATCGCCGTGATATCAGGAAACTTGAGCGCTTCCACCGACAAAAGATGAGATACATCTTGAACATTAAGTGGGAGGACTACATTACCAACACTGCAGTTCTCGAGAAAGCGCATCTCAATAGCATTGAGGCACCCTTCATCGCTCATCAACTGAGATGGTTAGGCCATGTTCACCGTATGAATGATACCAGGCTTCCACGTCAATTCCTTTATGGTGAACTTTGCTCCGGCATTAGACCTCATGGGGCCCCTCTGAAGCGTTTCAAAGACGAGCTAAAACACATCATGAAGACGACTGGTTTACATATCCACTCATGGTAAACATCTGATGCGAAGTGTTTACTGTGGCGGAACACTGCATCGAACGCTGTCAACTTATTTGAAGAACGTCGCAGACATGGAGAGGCCCAACGACAAGCAAGGAAGCTTCGTCGATTACAACCCCGCCCTCCCCCAACCATTGAGTGCAATTTATGTGGGCGCATGTTTCATGCCAGGATTGGCCTGTTCAGCCATCAGAAACACATCCACAAGCTAGTTTGGAAAGCTCTATGCAGGAAGAAGTATGTGTACTCGGAATCGAGTTACAGCTGCCGCCGCTGCCGAATAAAATTATTGTCATAATAGAGGATACTATAAATATTTTTGTTCCAAAAGCTCACAGAGTAACATTTCAAAAGCCAGATCCATTACAAAGATTTTGTTAATAAAGCATACACAAGTCTTGATAAAACAGCGTTGAATTGAAGAGATGTGGATGTGAAAATCTATATGCTGAATAAGTTAGGTTATAAATGATAGTTGATGTGTATTTACCAGAGAGATATTGTAGACAGAACCTTGGAAATATGTGTGACAAATGGTAAGAAATGTATTGGTTGTATTGTACGGTTTCAATGTACTAAATATTGACTTAAGGTAATAAAAAGATTATTATAATTATTATGTCGATAAGAAATCAGGCTATCATGGTCATTTTAATGTCATTTCTTAGTTATTGTTGTTTTAAGGGGTGGAACAGCAAGGTCATCTGTCCCAATGAGAAGATTGTGAAAACTTGAAAGGGTTATGCAAGTTTTGCAGAATGAGTGGTCGGCTGTGGAAATGGTAGGGTGTAGACAGGCCAGTGCTAGTTCATCTGATATAATTAGATTTTTGGACAAAAATTATCTGTTACGGACAGTTAGTTTGATATTTTACCGTTAGTCAATACGGATAAACTGCTACCAATCTAACATGGTAAGCATACATGCATTTCATGATATTTATTAGCAAAGCAAAATTGAAGGTGATGCAAATGTCAATGAATTGAAGGAATATAAGTGGGATTGACAATTTTGGGATGGAAATAAGCATGGATAAGAGCAAACCAATGGTGATGACAAGGGGAAGAAGGGGAAAGATAAAATTAAATGGAAATATTCAAGAAGTGGTAAAAAAGTTTCAAGTACTTGGGAAGTGTGATCACAGAAGATGGGAAGATAAACAAAGAAATTGGTAAAAGAATACAACAAGCTAACAGTTTCTACCAGAGTGTGAGAGGTATTGTGTGGAACCGGGATGTCCCAAAGAAGAGTCAAAGGGTTCTATACACAACCTATTAGAAACCCAAACTGACATATGCAGCTGGGGCATGGACGACGACAAAAAGGGAAGAGAGCAGGATACAGGCAGCAGAGATGAGCTTTCTAAGAAGCATCGAAGGGAAGATAGAGTAAGGAATGAGGAAATAAGAAAAAGGACAGGAATCTGGAAACTCCAGGATAAGATAGAAACAACTAAACTGAAGTGGTATGGGCACATGATGAGAATGAGTGAGGAGAGAGTACCTCAAAATTATTATTTTTTGGAATAGTTAACAGGAAAGAGACCACGAGGAAGACCCCGAAAAAGATGGTAGGTATTGCAAGTAGGAAAGGAGTGGTGGAGGGACAGCCAAAGATGGAGGTCCTTAATTCATAACCCAACCCAGGAAGAGACTGGAACAGGGAAATAAAGATGATGATGATGATGAAGTGGGAAAGGGGCAAATTTACTGTTTAACTACCGGTAATGCGTATTACTTACAGAGTGTATCCTGATTGTAGCGTGTTCGTCACAAAGGCTGTAAGTGCCAAAAACAAAAATGTTCAGTCGAGACAAAAAACTGCTGTAGTTTCAAACTACCGTACAGCATTTATTTGAACCAAATGGCCTTGTAAAGACACTAACAAGATGGATAGCTTTGGAAATTTACACCCTCCATAAATATAAACTAAAGCTGTATGTGCCAGAAAAATGATGCAAATAATATCAGCCAGCATCCTTGTGATAAGGATATCATACATAACACATGGTCATGGGAGCCCACACGATTTTTTCCAGGGGAGGGCCAAGTAATAATTTTCATTTCATTATCTACTTGTCACTAGGAAATGATGAGACGTACCCCCTCCAATTTCATTTCATTTCTTACCTCCATCGCAAAATTCATTATTTGGCTGCTCTGAAACAGTAGGATACATTATCTTTATGGCATGAATGGGAGGAATAGCTTTTTTTAGTTCAGAGTTTTGTCCATCGCTTTTCTCCATTTTAGACTATTCATGTACCACTGATCCTTCAAAACTTCATCCCAGTTGATTTCCTTGTATGTGATATCTTCCTTCACTTGGTCCAGCCATCTCCTCCTAGGTCTTCCAACAAGTCTCTTTCCAGTAATCTCAGTATGCAACCATTGTTTTGCAATTCTTCCCTCTGTCATACGTTTGACGTGACCAAACCATCACAAACGTGCCCTTGTTATGGCCTCCTTCAGGGACTGATTTATTCCAACTTGTTCTCTAATCTTCTCATTTCTTACTTTGTCTTTCTTAGATTTTTGAAGCATGCCTCTTCATGGGCGCCCATAGGATTTTTTCCAGGGGGGGGCCAAATAAATATTTTCGTTTCATTGCCTACCTGTCACCCCCCCCCTTCCCCTCCCCATCGCCCCCCCCCCCCCTCCCCCACACACACACAAAAAGTTTCATTTCTTACTTACTTCGTCTTCGTGATATTCATTATTTGACTGCTCTGAAACCATTGGCTACTTGTGGCAAGTTTGGGAGGAATGTTTTCTTTGAGTTTTTGTCCGTTAACGTTCGCTTTTCTTCGTGATTCAACGTAGTAATGTTCAGTTCTTAAAAACAGGAAAAAACTAGTGGTATCGACAAAAATAAAAATCAAGTACCGTAGTTCATTAAAATGGTATCGTTGATCCAGTTCACCAACTTTCTAAATTACTGGATATATTTTCACATGATCCCAAATCACTGAGTTAAAC
The DNA here is from genome assembly GCA_946902985.2 of Meconema thalassinum. Classification (NCBI taxonomy): domain Eukaryota; kingdom Metazoa; phylum Arthropoda; class Insecta; order Orthoptera; family Tettigoniidae; genus Meconema; species Meconema thalassinum. The sequence goes on from OX336397.1 coordinate 155,498,650, forward strand.
TGTGGAAATATCCCAAGATCTGAATCAGACAATTATTTAAATAGCACTGTTTCCAAATACGGTAGGCTACGGTATCTAGTTTGTACTGGCCATTACAGCAGATCGTCACGTCTTTCCTCTTCTAAACAACCAATCGGAAATACTTCGCATTGCTCTTACTAGAATCATGAAACACTTGTAGTTTACGAACTGATAAACTCGAGCCTATGGTTTTAGTAAAAATTAGTTTTGTCAATAAAAAATAATTCGCCTGATTATTAATAACCACTAAATAAAATGGATAAAAACCACTATATCACTTACTTCTTACTACCATTATTCACATTTTCGACTGAAACAAGCGGAATTGTGATACAGGAATGGTGATACGAACGAAAACAAACCACTTCTTTCAATGTGTAATTGAGCCTTATGATAAGCTTTTCTCTGTTTATGAAAATAATAGACGATAAAATAAAACTAACAGATATCGTACAATTCCGTTGAGTTTTATAAAATAACAAGTGATATATTTCGCCGTATTATTGTACCTGTGACGTAAAAAATATACTGTCTAACCAATCTAATACAAATACTTTTCGAGTTTTTAAATTTATGTGTGTTAAGGCTACCCTTGAAGAGGGGAAAATTAACCTTTTTATATTCAATAACTGGCATTGTTGTAAATGTAAACAGGTTTAAACTTCATCCCTTGTACTTGACAGTGAGTGAAATTCTGGTTTATGTTATAACGTGTCATTAGGCGAGTGTGTATATGTAATGTTATTTCAGAGTACCGATAGCGTAGTTTTGAGATGAGTGCCCCGGAACATGAAACATGATACGTACGTGGTATTTCCCTGAAGGTAGTGTTGAAAATATCATAGGCCTACTAGGGATGGCTGCTGTCAGCGTCGGCAATCAAATTTCGAATATTTAGGTAACCAGTCGTCATCGTGGAGCTTAAATTGAGGTACTCAACTACACAGATGGGCTTAAGGATCAAATTACTACATTCTGTCCTTTCTTAAAATGCATGCCACGATGGATTTACGTTGCTGCCCCCGACTTGGAATATGCAGATTTATTAAAGTTGTAACCTTCCCAGGTCACAAGGGATCGAACCCTTACTTTCGGGACATACGATTTTCATAATGCCCACATACTTTTTTGATGCCTTTTTGTGTTTTATAATTATGTAATGAAGTGTATAATATTATGTGATTTATTTCCGATTAATTTGTTTAGGTTTTAAGGGATTGTAATTGGCAGGATCTGAGTCTAGTTGTATGTGAATATTTTAACAGTGGAATAATCTTCAGTCAGAGAGTCTGGAATTGTGTGCAAGAACCAGGAAGTAGGCTTGTTGTCGCCTGGATTTTTCTCTCGCAAGCTCAAGTGCATTATGACTCATGCAGGTAGGAGGCTTGGCAACCCTGTGCTAGGGGTGTGTCTAGGTTATTTTGAAGACCAAGAAGGCACTCCTTATATGGTAATGTTTTGTTTTGATTGGCTGGACCCGTGAGGGAAGCCAGGTAGGCCAGTGATTTGTGGAGGGGAGATGAATGATATTAGGACCTGACGAAGCTGTGAGGGCGACTCATTCTTAGGACTCCGTGGGGAGTAGTACTCATTCTTTGGACCGCGTGTAGGGCGGTGTACTCATCCGTTGGACTCCGTGTGGAGTGGTTTGTATTCTTGGTAAGACTCCGTGAGGGAGTGGAACTTGTATTTTGGACTTGTGTGTTTTTGGTGGAGAAGGAAGGTATTTCAGACGATCACAAGTTGGTGTTCGATGTGCAATTACTGAGTTGCTGGCTATACATTCTCAAGGGAATTATGAGCCTAGTTTCAAACAAATAGTCTAGATTGTTTGTCTCGAATCGCATGAAGTATTGTAAACTAACGTATGTTTACCGAAATTCTGAGACCATAGCGGTAAATTTTTATACGACAAATACTAGTAAAATATGCTATGTATTAGTAAACTCAGGAGCGAACTAGATGCGATAATCCAACACATGGATTTAAAGCATCTTTGTATAATCAGATCCACGAAACTAGATAAATCGTTGGATGCTGACCATCAAAGTAATAATGTACATAATATTCATAGTTGAGAGGCTTGCGTGTGAAATATATAGTAATTGTGCTGCGAGTAAGTAGGAGTGATTCTCTGGGAGCAACTAACCCTCGAATCAGTAGAGTTAAGTCGTCACAGCTGAAATCAACGCCTGTAAGTACCAGTCATCATTATTTCCGAGGATCATCAATATGTCATAAGTGTGCCTATGTGAATATGATAGGGAGTGTTAGATAGTCTGTACGACGAGGATCCTGCGAAGTGTATTTCATGTCTGGTATCAGAATATATTGTAAATTTTACCAGATCTATAGTGCTTTTATGTGTGAGGTAACCAGTGTGGTTAAGAGTGAATGTTTATTGCTGTTGCTCATACTGTACAGGTGTTTAACCCTCAAGCAACCCGTGAAGCCGAGCAGTTACAAAGTTTCCATAACATATGAGGCTGTTTCTTCACCTGAGTGTGTATTTAACTATGAGTGCCATACACTATAAATATGCGTTTGCTAAAATTACAAATTTAAAAAAATAATACAAAGAATGTAGACTAAATTTTAACAGATATCATACACAACCAATGTGCAAAAACAATTATTTAAATACCTGTAACAAGTTTGGAATTTCCTCATTGGTACAATTTCACATTCAAGTCAGATCAACAGCAAGAACACCAAGGTGACTAAGGCGATCCTTTCATTTATGTCCTTAAATAATCAACAATCCCAAAGTATATTCTCTTGTGGAGCGCTTAAACTTAATCAACTTGACGTTTAATGACCAAGCAGTTTTGTACAGTTTTCCAGAAATTTTTCCGGCCCTAAAACCTGCCGCCTTAGCAGTTGCAAGTTTGTCCCCCCGTCAATACGGGTCTGAATATAGTAAATTATCCAATATTGTAAGCACGACCATACAGGACCAGTGTTTTACTAGTCAGCATAGAAAAGCTTATTTTAGCAGTTAAGAAACGCTATCGATGTTGCGATGTCTAAAAATATCTCCAGAACGTGCTTTTCATATCGACACTGCCGAAGTGAGGTGTCAAAAGTAGTAGCCACTCAAGATAGTGATAGGGAAACATACGGTATTTAACACTTGGCATAACCGTATTGAAATTTGGCGCTTACCTAGATATTAGGCCCCTTTAAACATCAATTATCATCATCATCATCATCCATTGGTGACAGAGTGCATGGCATCATTAGAACCATATTTTTATTTAACAATTGTTAATACATATTACGTCAGCAACATTACAGAATTTTGTTATTGTAACAGTTGTCAGTTGACTATTTGTAACTTCCATTTATGAAATAAACTGGTGTGACAATGAACAATCTTATTTCAACATTCTCGGAAATCCAGGCCCCCTAAGGGCGCCCACGATATTAAGTCATGCATGAGTACCAAATGGCCGAACAGACCCACTTAAAGCTTGAATATTCTAAGAACAATTCTTAGTCAGCACCCACAAACTGAGAGTAATCAACATGCAAAATTTCAGTTTCATAGCCCTTGTGGTTACAAAGATACGATGATTAACGAGTGAGTACCTCCTTTTTGGATTATATATAATAAGGTAAGATTGCATTACTTACCTTTAAATTAAATATAAATACATTCGTAGACCAAGTACACAAAATTAATAAATAATACTGTCGGCACACAGACACAGCCTAGGCGACCGTTCATAGTGAACACAATACACACGAATGGAATGTAGGCTATGCGCATATAAATTACAATATTCCCTTGTAATATTACTCAAGTGTCTAATTTAAAAGCGAAAGCACACCAGAACTATTGCATAACTGACATAATATGTAGGATGATTTTAAGCTTCCGGTGGGTGCTACTGATCTTATCTCATATTCGTCAACTACCTGACAGAAGTTACGTCTTTCCACAAGACATTCAAGTCCATATTGGCCAGTTTGTCAATAACCTTCTACACATTTGCTGTTGTTGCAAAAGTGATATGCGAGGCAGATTGCGCCTGATCGAGCACCATTAAGTAATAGACTATGTAGAGAATGAATGAGTGTTTCACTAATTGAAGCAAAACTATTCTTCAGCACATATTGTAATTTTTAAAATGCAGGTTTCTGAGGTGTGTCAGACAGGCTTAATGCGCCCACTGCCACTATACAGTATTTAATGTTTGGCCTGTCAGAATGTTAAATAACTTAAGTATTTATATTTAGTACAAATTAATTAGAATACTGTAAGCACTTTTGCAAAAAAAAAGGTTTGTTCTCAGTCTTTTTTTCATATCGTTTTATTTTTCAAGAATCCAGGGGGGGGGGGGGTTGCCATGGCCCCCCCCCCTGCCCCCCCCCCGTATGGGCGCCCATGTGCCTCTTAGAAAATTCATTTCTGAAGCCTGAAGTCTGCTGTCATCTTTTTTGGTAGTTGTGCATGTTTCCAACCCATAAGTCAGTATAGGGACAAAATATGTTCGAAACAGAGTTTGTTTTGATCTTAGTGGCACTTATTCCTGAGTAGATACCGAACTTGCTGATAGAATTGACTTGATTTCTGAATACCAAATACAGTATTCACATGGTATTTTGAAATAGATCCAAGCTTTAATAAGGCAGAGACAATTAAATTGGTGCCTCCACATGCTATTCCCTCAAGTAACTGTCATTATTATCACAAATATCACCACGAAGTTGTAACAGGATAGCAGTCGGGCATAAAGCACAGCCCTAGTTGGGGTGAAAATGATCTGCTACAAAACCATTATTAGTGTGCAATCACAGTCTCAGCCACTATGAAGTTGTTGTGAATGTTGAGTACCTGCCGTTATTTGATCATACCTCCCCTTCTTCTTCAAGTGCCGTGTCCTCTCAGGACATTGTCGATCAGTAGCATGATCTGTTTTTTCGCCATAGCTCTTCTGAACAGTTCGAGTCTTGTTACCCCAAACTACTGGCCTAAGTTGTCGAGCCATGATATCTGTTAGGATTGTCCTTGCAGTAATGTAATTTCTTTAGGTTGGCAAACCAAGTTAGAGTGTTTTTTGTTCTAACGGTGTGTGCGGCAGTAGCCAAGATCTTTTGTTGATGTCTGTTCTGCAATGAAGATATGTATAATAACATCGCCGTCTACAATTCTCACTCATCAGGATTTGACGGCTTCGGTGGCGTAGTTGGTAGCATGCTGAGCTTCTATGCCCAAGATCGCGGGTTCAAACCCGGCCAAAGCCGTCGGATTTTTTAAGAGCGTTAAAAATCCCTCAGTATGCCTTCCTTCGGAGGGGAAGTAAAGATTTATGACATGTTAAATAACTTTCCACTAATTACACCTGTGTGAAACTAAATTGTATAGGTTAAGAATGTAAACAACGCTCTTAGGTTGCTAGGTTCGTTGCCAAGAGCCGACTGCGGTGGCATCTAGTAGCTAAGTTCTGAACTAGGCCTAGTAGTCGTTGACGGTGGCATTTGGCGGCAAAAGTAGGAACTATTTGAAAAATTCAAAGTTGCAGTACTTACTTGAATTTAAAAAAAAGATACACACACTAATACAGCCATCACAATTAACACCGGTTATCAGACAGATTCTACACACACCCAAAGTACACGGGGCTACATGACCGCGTTGTCGCAGCCCCTAAACTAAGGAACCAACCAGGATTTGTTAACTTAAGGTGGGAGTATGTTAGGATTGTCCTTGCAGTAATGTAATTTCTTTAGGTTGGCAAACCAAGTTCGAGTGTTTTTTGTTCTAACGGTGTGTGCGGCAGTTGCCAAGATCTTTTGTTGATGTCTCTTCTGCAATAAAGATATATATAATAACCTATGATTTTAAGGCCCTAATTCCATCAATATATTTCTTCGCCCCGGACCACGTCTTCCATTAATTTTCCCTTGGAGTATTAATTGAAGGAGTTGGTATTTACTGTTTCGCATCATATGACCAAAGTATTCTAGCTTTCTTCTCTTGATGGTATTGAGAATTTCAGGTTTTTTGTTAATACGCTACAAAACTTCTACATTGGTAATTTTGGCTGTCCAAGGTATCTTCACCATCCTTAGGTATGTCCACATTTTAAATGCTTATAGCTTCTTGCACATGGTTTCAGTTTATGTCCATCCTTCGACGCTGTAGAGTAGAATGCTGAAATCGTAACATCCGAGTCGTCATGTTCGTGGTGCAATGGATAGGTCTGACTTCTTGCAAATTCAAGTTCAGCTGCATACTGTTTCTTCTGTGAATCGAACTTGGAGAGCAGCTGCAGTCTGTTGCAAGTTTCACAGGTGTCTTCTGAAAGACAAATAAGGAATAGTTTTGACAGTCATCATCCGTGTCCCAACTCCAGTCACCTGGGTGTTGTAAACTAGCCTCTTCCACTGCTGTCTATTCTTCCACTTCTCCTGCTCCATTACTTCTGCCACATCCAGTCCAATGTTACATATGTCTTGTTGGATTTGGTCCATCCATCTCTTTTTCGGCCTTCCAACCAATCTAATACTGTCAAGGTTCCTCACAATCTCCCTCTTTGCAGCTCTATCCATTTCCATCCTTTGCACATGGCCAAATCATCTTAATGTCGACCTCTGTATTCGCTGTACTAATGGTTCCGTTATATTTAGTTCGTGCCTAATTTTCAAGTTTGGGATTTTATCTTTTCTAGTGTTCTGGAGAGATGTTCTGAAACATTTCTCCAAAATGTTGACATAGTAGGCATTTGACATCACTTTCTTTCCTGACTGAACTGGGCAAGCGATGGCTTGTATGTATGGTACACGAGCTGGCACATCCAGCTTTTGAGAATATTGATATTCATTATGAATCCGTTTTGACACAATAATTAGTTAAGTTTAAAAGTATTTAAAACATGTTTCCGTCTAGTCAATATTTTAATACACGAAGAGGATGGTGACATAATAAAAACATGCATTATGTCACCATCCACTTCACATTTCACAAGGTTTCACATTCATTGTCTCAATTTCACTGGTCAACAAAATTGATATAGGCTGATGAAAGGGCTATTTAATTAGTGAAGCCTCGAAACATATACCTAAGAATTTGTGGTAACAAACCATTTATTAAAGTATTGACAAGCAGCTTCGGTGGCGTAGTTGGTAGCATGCTGAGCTTCTATGCCCAAGGTCACAAGTTCAAATCCGGTTGAAGTCGTCGGATTTTTTAAGAGCGTTAAAAGTCCCTCAGTATGCCTTCCATCAGAGGGGAAGAAAAGCCGGCGGTCCCATGTCATAGATTTATGGCATTAAATGAACGTTCCACTAACTACACTTGTGTGAAGCCAAAATTTGTAGGTTAGAATTGATAACGCTCTATTTGTTCCATCGTTCGCCGCCAGGTGCTGACTGCGATGTCATCTAGTAGCCAAGTCCGCGAGCTAGCTGTCGTGGATGGTAGCATTTGGTAGCAAAAGTAGGAACTACTTGAAATTATTGTCTGACGTCCTTACTTGAATTAAATCGGATAACACTCACTAATACAGTCATCACAAGTAACACCGGTTATCAGACAGATTTTACACACACCCAAAGTACACGGGGTACATGACCACACTGTCGCAGCCCCTAAACTGAGGAACCAACCAAAGTATTGACTAGACGGAAACATTTTTAAGTACTTTTAAACTTAACTAAACATCCAGCCTTTCAACTGGACGGAAAGTTACATCTTGTGGTAGCGACACACAAATTATAACAAGTCGACGAGTGGCACATTCACATTTAAGATCGTAATACATCAGACTTTGTATCTTCTTCTTGCCTTCTTCTTCTTCTTCTTCGCCTTTTGAGACCACAAAAGATCACTTTAACCAACCATTAGTTTGTCCAATTGTAGGAACTGAATGAGCCTTGCGGTCTTCCCAGTACATCTTAATTCGTATTGATCTTCTTGTCCTTTCTTGGGCGGAAAATATTCCTGTTGGAATTTTCATTTTTATGAGTGGAAAATGAAATGTCATATTTCTTTTAACCATCGGCATCCAGTTGATGTGTTTTTTGAAGCATGATTGTACTGTACTAGTTGTTTTAGAAGATGTGAATCTGGCATTCTCATGATGTGCCCAAAGATTCCTAGTCTTTTCTTTCGCATGGTATCAGTGATGGGTTCTAGGTTGTTATAGACAATATTGGTAGGTATTAATCGCCATTGTCCATCTTTTTTTCATAACTTTTATTGATACAAGTTCTTCCAATTCGCCTTTCGATCTTCTGTAATATGTCGGTTTTCGAATGTTCTTAGATGGAATAATGTTTCTGCTGTGTATGTGGCTTCCGGTTTTATGACAGTATTGTAATGTTTAACTTTTGCATTAATTGATAAGCATTTCTTTTTGTAAGTTTCCCATGTTAATTTTTGTGTTTGTTCTTATTTGAATCGATGCTTGATCATTTAAGTTGTTTGTTATTAACTCTCCAGGATATTTGAATCGTGTTACAATTTTAATTTTTATACCATTAATTTGTATTTCTTTTAAGAGTGTTGGTTTTTGTGGCATGTTTTTTTTTTTAATGATACCTTAAGGGCAATGCCTTCAATGTAAACATAGAGCTTTTTAGTGAAAAAAAAAAAAAGAACAGGAACCCAATAGTCCAAGATCAATCACAGAAGAAAGGAAATCATGTGTAAAAGGTTCAGAAAAGTACTCGAGGATCAACAGCTCAGCAGGGTAGACTTACCTGGGGTTCAGCGCACTGCAGCAGGCGCTCTTTAGAAAACAGAATGAAGGGATTCTTGATGGAGGTAGTCCTACTTCTTTTCCCAAACAGTTTTCCAATCCTCTCAAGACTGTTTCTATTGATTTTGTTATACTCTGGAACAAGGTGAGAAAACACCAACCATGGCCTTGAACTAAATTACAAGTGCACATTTCACAAAATGAAAGCTTTTCAGAAAAGATGACAGGGAAGAGACCACGAGCAAGACCCCGAAAGAGATGGACAGATACAGTCTCGGAGTGCATAGAGAAGAGGGGAAGAAAACCCGAGGATGTACTTAAAAAAGGAGAGGAGTGGTGGAGCGGCAGGCAACATTGGAGGTCTTTAATTCACAACCCGACCCAGGAAGCTGGAAACGTGTACTTCTTGTGGACCAGAAAGTGTTTGCCAATCAGATGATAGCAGAACATACGACCACACCGGGATGGTCGAACTGCGCTAATTAGGTTAAACCCATACAGTCCTGTCAGCTCACGCTAATGGGTTTGGGAAGAAGAGTGGGGGTAGGCAACCTCTCCTAAAATATTGGTTGAGCCATGAGTTGACAGACAGCTACATACACCTGGACCCCTGGTGTTTCCGATACAATCAGTGCAGCTAACATGTTATCCATGTACAGTCAAAGAAGTGCAGGTTGCGAGTTATAGGAAACTATAAAATAATGTTGTAAGTTTAAGTTGTCACAACGGGGCCAAAAGTGGAGGTGTTCCAACAAGGAATTCATTTACGAATGCACCTTATTTGGTAGCAGAATACATATAAGCATTATGGTTCCCTGATATTGTTTTAAAGCTCATAGCGCAGGCTATAACTTGCATGTTTATGACGCTATACAACATAAAATTAAAATGTGCATATCTAAATAGGAACTGTGAAACACACACGAAAAGAAAATCAAGTGCAAGGCTAAAGAAATCCAGGAATCTAGAATAATACCAAAAGTTGCTAATGAGTAGTATGGGATACGTCTTTGAAGTAACAAAAGTAGATAGTGGCGAACACCGTAAAAATCAAAGCAGGTTGACACATTCCAAAATATATTTACCTTCACGTCCAGTTTGGAAGGGGGGCAGTGAAATATGCCTCAGGCAACTTCCCCTCTTAGGATTTTCCTAATTGACCCCCCTGGAAAGAACTCATTAGCGCAGCTGGGTATCACCCCACACACTCTTAACTATAGATAACTATAACATCAATAACAGAGTGGTGGGCACTCCGAATTTCCAAATGCACTTGTTGCCTATTGTTGCCCACTTAAGTGATATAAATGCACCCTGAATGTAGGCTACTGTTCCAAGAACAGTAAACTTATTTATATACAGGCATATTCATACATTTTCACATTGCTTTGCCTTTCAGCATCCAGCCTAGTTGCAAGCCTCTATTTGCAAACAAGTCCCTATTAGCAGTTAGCACTGAGGCCTCTCCTGCTTCTAGGCTACACCTCTTACTTTGAAATTGTTCAACACTGAATATAATCATTGCCTCTGCTTCTCTTACCATCTAAAGCTGAGCTAATTAACCTCTTTAGGCAATCTCTCCTCCTCCATTCTCTTCACATGACCCCCTTTATCTCTTCATTACGAATACCTTCCTACCATTGCTCCCATCTATCATTCATGCTCCCCTAATACAGTCAAACCTTGATATATATATTATATACAGGGTCTTTCATATAAAGTAAGAACGGCAAGCGGCGGTTTTGTCATTCGCTGCTGAAGCCGGCTTGGCCGACCTTGTGACGCGCCACGGCCCCCTGCTGTAGTATTGAAAGCGCGCGCATAGTACAAACTTGACCTTGCAATAAGCGTGCAGGTGTTGTCAGTCGCCAGTCTGAACTTCAGCTGCTAACATGTTGAGACAGTTATCATTGCAACATCGTATTTTTGTATGTAAAATGTATTTTAATTACGATTCGGCTCGACGGGTACGTGATGCATTTGTTCAGCAATTTCCTGATGAAGTGCCACCTTCACTAGCACAGATTCACGTAATTGTAAATAACTTCGACACTACTGGTTCAGTGCTCAATAAAAAACACAAAATAAAAAATACAATGGCATGACTTACTCGCGTTAGCCAAAATGTGGTTACCAGATACAATGTCTGTATAACCCAGGAAGGACGACACTTCTAGCAACTTTTATAAGGTAATATTTCATAGAGGATTGTACGCACGCTTAGAGCAGGGGGCCACGGCTCGCCACAAGGTCGGTCAAGGCTACCACACTAGCGGATAACAAACCCGCCGCTTGGCGTTCTTACTTTATATGAAAGACCCTGTATATGCCATACTGTAACTATGTTACTTGATTGTCCCTAACACGAGCTCAGGCTCATTGAGACCTATGTAAATAAATAAACAAATAAATAAATAGAACAATATTCCTTAATTCTGAATGTACTGTAAGTGGAACGCGGCTTATAGTAGGCCTACACTTGCAGCAGATATGAATGTGACTTTTACATACCTTGTGTCCTTGTTTCATCTTCTGGGCGATATTGAAAATCCACAGCCTGCTTCCAGTCTCCGACCGGGTCAGGAATGGAATGAATGAAGCCCCCATCTAGCGGCGAGGATATGGACTGTGCCGGCTGCCGAGGCCTGACGCACTCCTCTGGGGCAATGATTAAATGAATGACAGATGAAATGAAATGATAGTGGAGAGTGTTGCTGGAATGAAATGTTGACAGGAAAAACCGGAGTACCCGGAGAAAAACCTGTCTGCCTCCGTTTTGTCCAGCACAGATCTCACATGGCGATATTACGTATTGAAATTAGGAACCCTGGTCACTACTAAACCTCATATATGTGCTTAATTACGTAAATATGTGTTTTATTTATTGCTATTTTAAAACCGGCTGTTATGTTTGGACAGCGGTTGCATTTCGTTCAACTGTCAACTGTCATCAAGGCTCACTCTAGCGGCACGCACCCAAGGAGTTAAATAAGGAGAGGCCCTTCGAGCCCTATCGGCCGGAAAGTGAAGCTTCTTTGGGGAGCAAGAAAATGGCTGTTCCTATGCTTAAAGCCGTAAACCACACCAACTAGTCTTGGATTTTAGTGACATAAAACAGCAATGACAAGCCAAGATTTTTTCTTGGATACGCAGAATACACTCTGTACGTCACGGTACTTGGCACAAAAAAGCTGCGTTATCGTTTTAAAAGCCAATTTAATTAGAAATATGAGAGCACCTTTGCAAGACTTGTTTTGTAAGAAAGACGCGGCAAAACCTAATAATACCACCTACCGTATGACTGAATCAGAATTATTTGACAGTGTCGGAAGACAGTAGCTTGAATGCCACAAAACCAATTTCCCATGATCAAATGCTATCTTTAAATTAATCTAATTAGTTTCATCTCTGGTGGTTGTTTTAATGGACAAATAAGAAAGCAAAGAAATGTTCGCAGCCAAGCCATCTGGAAAGTAAAAGGAAGGAAAATTGTAGTTTTACGTGACCGTGAATCTTGTGACTATGAGCCACGGGACCTCCTTTTTACGTGGAATCCGAACCACAGAACATTGCATTTCACTTCGAAAATCTCACGTGCATTGACCGGGAATCGCACCCAGTCAACCTTGGTGAGAGGCCAACAACTTGACCGCTGCGCCACCACGTCCCCTCTGGAAAATAAAGGCAAGGGCCTAATAAGGTAAGTTATTGTTTCTTTTGAGAGGCTTGACATCATGGTAATTCAGTCCCGTGTTGATGGGTGTGTGTAATTTTGTCTGATAACCTGTGTTATTGCAATGGCTTTATCAGTGTGTTTATTTGTACTGTAATTCAAGTGAGGATTGAGAAGGAGGTGGCCGTGGCCTTATGTTAGGGACCATCCCGGCGTTTGCCTGGAGTAGAAGTGGAAAAGCACGGAAAATCCCTTCCAATATGGCGGAAGTGGGAATTAAGCCCACCTCTTCTCAGTTTTGCTTCACGAGGCTGAGTGAACCCCGTTCCACCCCTCAGACCAGAATTAGATTTCTTGGCAGAGCCGGGTTTCGAACCCCGACCTCCGGGGCGACAGCCAAGAATGCTATCCGCTACACCACAACGCGGTCTGTAAAATGAAAAGCACCCTAGGTAATTAATATCGTATGGCCTCGGTACCGGGTGCAAGCTGTGTTATTTGCGCCCAGAGGGCAGCTTGCATGTCAATTTTGTCGTTCCTTGGAACGCTATGAAAGTCAAGGAGGTTTGATATCAAATCCCATTGACACATAGGGGCGTGATGGCGCAGCGGTCAAGCAGTTGGCCTCTCACCACGGCGGACCGGGTTCGATTCCCTGTCAATGATGTCAGATTTTCAAAGTGAAATGCGATGTCCTATGGTTCGGATTCCTCGTAAAAAATGAGATCCCGTGGCTTATGATCTCGAGATTAACGGTCACGTAAAACGACAATCTTCCTTTTTTTCATTGACACAGCGCTTTCTAGTAGAGAATGGACGAACTTTGTGTTGGCGGAAAATCCCGAGATTAATTTTGCCATTATGAACATGGCCTACTGATTTAAAATGGGTTCTTTAACATTCCAACATCGTATGACATGCGTGTCGTGATTTTTGTCGCCTTTCAAAAATCACTTACCATGGCCAGGAGCGAACCTGCAAGCTTGGGGGTTGGTAGTCCGACACGATAACAACCCATCCACAGTGGCAAGCAGCACCGTAGGTGTCGGAAGAGAGTTAATTAGTTATTGTTGTTTTAAGGGGCGGAACTACGAGGTCATCTGCCCCTCTTAACACAGATTAAAGTATACAACATTTATGGAATTTAAAATTTAGAGGTGGACACCTAAATTTGGAAAGACCGAAAATTAATAAAACCAAAAAATTAAATAAAACTAATAATTATAGCCTATTGTAAACAAAAATTACGGAAAATCAAAAATTCAGCATTCAAAAACGAACAAGTCGTTGAGTCAATGTACACCGGAAAATTTAGATTGCTGTCCCTAACCCACTCTCACTTATAAAGCGGAAGGATAACGAGATCAGCAGCCACCGCGTCATCGGCTAATATATGTTTAAGTGTCATCTGCAAACCAAGGTTTCTTAGTAAGTCAGCAAGATCCACGCACTCGGTTAAAATGTGGGACACGGTGAAAACGGATCCAAAGGTACAAAGTGGGGGGTCTTCCCTTCTCATTTGGATCGAGTGGGTGGATCTTGTATGACCTATCCTTAGCCTACACAAAATGACGGACTCCCTTCATGACCGGAAAGAGCTCCGCCACACGAGAGTAGTTCAGTCAAGGAGGTTAGATAGGCCTATCAAAGCTCATCGAAACATAGCGATTTTAGTAGAGAATGTAGGAACTTTGTGTTGGCAGAAAATCCCGAGATTAATTTTGCCATCATGAACACGGCCTACTGAATTCAAATGGGTTCGTTAACATGCCAACAACGTATGACATGCGTGTCGTGATTTTTGTCGCCTTTCAAAAATCACGGCCAGGAGCTAACCTGCAAGCTTGGGGTTGGTAGTCTGACACGATAACCACTCACACACCCTGGCAAGCAGCACCCTAGATGTCGGAAGAGAACACGCTGGTTGTTAGTTCCTGGGGAGAGTCAGGAATAAGTAACTATTTACCTTTCATGTAATCCTTGTACACTTTTGGTACATGTACAAATTTATCTATCCGGCTTATTCTGTCATTATTCCCATCATCGCTCAGGGAGCTTTGTATGCAATCATCCACACGGACTATTCTGTCAGCTTCTGGAGCTTCTTCATACATCTTCTCTGGCGGAGGCAAACCTTCTGGAATATCACCCAGCTATAACAATGACAAAAATATAAAGGAAAAATGACGACAGTGGTTGTGGGGAAAGTTGCTTTAAGGGGAAGAAGTTAATTATTTATTGTTGTTTTAAGGGGCGGAACTACGAGGTCATCTGCCCCTCTTAATACAGATTAAAGTATACAAATTTGGAATGGAATTAAATAAAACTAATATTTATTATATAAACAAAAATTACGGTAAAACAAAAAATTCAGCATTCAAAAACGAACAAGTGGAGTCAATGTACACTGGAAAATTTAGATTGATGGCCTCAATCCACTCTCACTTATAAAGCGGATGACGAGATCAGCAGCCACTGCGTCATCGGCTAATATAAGTTTGAGTGTCATCTGCAAACCAAGGTTTCTTCGTAAGTCAGCAAGATCCACACACTCGGTTAAAATGTGGGCCACGGTGAAAACGGCTCCACAGGTACAAAGTGGGGGGTCTTCCCTTCTATTATTATTCTCGTATCAGAAACATGTTACACAATACAAACCATTTCACCAAATACAATTAGACCAGAACTTGGCGACTTGTAGTGCATTCTCTGAGGATAGGTGTAGATCCTCCGTTGTGCAAGTGGTTGGACACATACGACATTGAATCATGTGGTCGACAGTCTGATCTCCGCAATCACACTTGATGTTTCCGTCTTTAGCGTAGTTCCATCTTACCATATTAGCTCTTGATTTGCCGACTCCTGATCTCAACCTATTTATGGGTTTCCATGTCATCCATGCCTCGTTATGACCCAGTGGTAAAGTTTCAGATGGTGTTGTACAGCCACCAGGAAGAAGACCTTTAGCTTTCCAAGATTGTATTCTAGCATTTTTCTCGGTGGTTGTGAGTTCCTTTGATGTCTTTAGGAAACTCTTCCTAGATTTCAGTCTTGGTGTGTGTAATTCGTACCCATATAACGGATGAGTTCCTTCATGCTCCACCTTCTTCCTTTCCTTGTTCGCTGATATTTCTCTTCGAACAGAAGGTGGTGCTATCCCGGCGAGATGGTAAAGCCATTCAATTGGAGTGGAATTGAGACACCCAGTTATTATTCTGCACGTATCATTGAGAGCCACATCCACCTTTTTGGCATGAGCTGAGTTATACCAAACAGGACATGCGTACTTTGCGGTGGAATAACATAGCCTAATGCCATTGCAGAAGATTTGATGGTTGCTGATTAGCTGCCCCACTGCGATCCGGCCAATGTTCTGAGGAGATTGTTCCTTGTGGAAACTTTCTGCTTAGTGATCATACAATGTTTCCCTTCTCATTAGGTACGATTGGGTGGATCTTGTATGACCCATCCTTAGTCTACACAAAATGACGGGACTCCCTCCATGACCGGAAAGAGCTCCGCCACACGCGAATATATAGGTTAACAGCCCCTAATGATCACTGCTACTGTAGCTAACTACCAACTATATTACATACCAAAAATGTAACAACAACTCAGGGGTAGATGACCTCACTGTTCTGCCCCTTAAAAAATTATCTTGCTTCTTGCTGTCATTTCGGCCATCTACTTCAGTAACACTAGAGGAGACCAAATCCTGGGAAATAAAAATTCTTAAACTACTGAAATTAACCAAAATACCTGTGGTAAAGATTTAAAAAATCTGGAAATGATGTAGTAATAATGTTTACTCCTCCTCTGTCTATTAACACCCCCCCCCCCCCCCACATTCCCTATTTAGGACAAGGCTTACATAGATCCATTTCAGGGTGTTATCGGTAATAGTTTTGGAGATATAGAATGCCGGTGAAATATTTCGCACAGTGACCATATTGGATTGGTGAGACATAATACAAATTTTGAAGGACACGGTCGGGGTCAGTCAAAATGGTGCTATCACCTTACTGAGTTTCATTGAAATCGCTCCAGCCGTTTAGAAGTTATTAGGGGGACACACACACACGTACGCACACACACACACACACACACACACGCGCACGGAAAAAAGGTGATCGCATAAGCCTACTTTTTCATAAATGAAAATAGGCTAAAGAAGCGACCGATTGCTGTGAGCCCGGCCTGCCCCGTATAATCTGAAATGTCTGACCTCTCAAAAATAAAGGTGCTCTATTAGAAAAGGTCCACTAGGACAGTTACTGTTGGGAATTGGGAGTGTATTCTATGCTCTTTGGTTTTAGGCAACTGGTATGTTGAAATAAAAAGAACTATCACGAGGCTTCTAATAAATATTTTCAGTAATTTACAACAAAGTGGTGAAACCCGACGTGATATTACAAAGAGGATATAACGAATACCGGTAGACCTACTTAGAAATGGAAAAGCTAAAAAAAAGGTAGGATGCCTATCAGGCAGTCTGTTACTAAGAAGATGAATGATATAAAGGCAATTATAGTTGCAGAAGCTCCTATTGATGTGGTTTTGCTAAGATCGTATTTAAATCGTTTAGAAGCTTTAATGCACGAACTGCAGGTAGCAGATACTAATATAATGGGTGCTTTGTTAGATAATAACGAGAAAGATGAAATTGTACTCGCGGAGCGAGAGATTTTCGACAAATACAATGACGAATTCGAAGTTGTGAAAATAAAAGTTGAGGATACATTGTCACAGATTGGAGCACATGAGTTAGTTTTAGGTGAGGTTAATGGAAATGGAAGTACCAACGGGAGTCAAGTGGGGAAACGAAGATCATTTAAACTTCCCAAAATAGAACTAAAAAGATTCAACGGCGAACTGAAAGAATGGTTAGGTTTTTGGGCGCAGTTCCAAAAGATTCACGACGACGATAGCTTACACGCAAGTGATAAGTTTCAGTATTTAGTTCAAGCGATGGAACCAGGGACAGAACCACGAGAACTCATTCCTAGTTTCCCCCAAACGACCGAAAACTACCCTAAAGCTGTACAAGCTCTGAAAGAACGGTTTGGTAGGGACGATTTACTACTACAAGTATACATCAGGGAATTGTTGAAACTGGTTATTTCCAATACCATGCATAAGGACAAGCTCCCTCTGCCGACTTTATTAATCAAGTTAGAATCACACCTACGCTGCCTTAATATTCTAAATCTATCATGTGCGGATCCGTACTTGGCTGTTTCCATTAGTAGAATCCAGCTTACCGGAGGAAACACTAAGAGCATGGCATAGAAGTCAGTTCTCAAGAAATGTCAAAGAGCGGGAAAAGGATGAAACCCAGGTAGACCGACCCACATCACGACTAGATTGTTAAATGGATTTTCTCAAATCTGAAGTACAAAACGAACAACAAATTCTCCTGGCCCAGGCAGGATTTGGTAGCTTAGAACTGCAAGAAAAACATGACAAAAGGTTAGATACGTCCAGATCGGAGAAGATGTTACGCAAAGATAAAACAAACTCACCAACGGTGGTGGCGCTTTTCAATAATAGTTCCAAAGCTTGTATATTCTGTTAAAAAATCCACGACAGTGAGAATTGTTTCAAAACAAAGACTATGGCACTTGATCAAAGAACTGTGAAAGTAAAAGAGAAAAAACTCTGCTACACATGTTTACGGGCGAATCATCTATCAAAGAATTGCAAGATGAATATACAATGTTTGATTTGTGGTAATAGACACGTAACGGTTATGTGTCCTAAGAAGTCTATTCACTGTAATGAACAGTCAAAGAGAAAGGAAGATACGGATCAGTTGACGACGTCCGATCTTGCTAATTTTACTTGCGTAAAACAAGTTGTACTGCAGACTTTAAAGGTTAACATCCGCGGGAAATATAAACAAAAGACAGTGAGAGCTTTCCTAGACCGTGGTTCACAGCAATCATATTTGTTACAAAAAAGAGCAAAGGAACTAGGGTTGGAACCTTGTGATGAAGAAACCGTCACTCATATACTCTTCGGGGGAAATAACACTTCGTCAGTGAACCACAAGAAATACCGAATACAACCAGCAAGACCTGAAGGAAAATTCGAATGTCAAGTAGACGTAAGAGATCAACCTAGAATCTGTCAGTTAATCCCAAGAATTTCCGAATCTGAGGTACTGATGAAGGAACTTAAAACGAATGGGATATGGATTAATGATATTGGAGATGACTGTCCAGAAATAGAATTGCTATTAGGCATAGATGTGTATAGTAAAATTATCACCAGAAATGTTGTACCTTTGGCGAATGGACTCACAGCGATAGAAACGAAGTTGGGATGGACTTTAGCAGGAGAGAGTTGTGACAACACTGTTGAAGGGAATTTTGCGAATATCACAATTTCAATGGCATGTTGAGATAAAATTCCATTGGGAAGTTGTGGGATCTGGAAGTAATTGGAATTCGAGATCCAGTTGAAGTGCAATCAACTGAACAGCGAAATCATGAAATAAAACAAAACCTTCTCCAAACACTGGAGAAAACTGAGGAAGAACGCTACATAGTCAATCTCCCTTGGACTGAAGGTCACCCAATTCTTCCTTCGAACAGACACACGACAGAGAAGAGACTAAGATCAACCACCGACAAGCTGAATAAGGCCAACGTATTTAAAGACTACAGTAGACTGTTCGGAAGCTGGGAGGAAGAAGGGTTCATTGAGAAGATAACGGAGGAGGGATGCCATTTTCTACCACATCGACCAGTGATAAAGCCAAACAGTTTGACGACCCCAGTGCGACCGGAGTTTGATGCTTCATGCATCACACAGGCAGGCGTGTCTCTCAATGACTGTCTGGAGAAAGTACCTAACTATGTGCAAATGATCCCTGAAATACTGCTAAGATTTAGAGAGAAGAAGATTGGTGTAACGTCTGATATAAGGAAGGCGTTTCAGATGATTGAGGTAGCGTCAGAAGATCGTAATCACCTCTGTTTTCTATGGTGGGAGGATAAACAATTTGGAGAAATCAAGGTCTACAGACATGCAAGAGTAGTGTTTGGAACGACATGCAGCCCATTCATATTAGGTGCAGTATTAGACTATCACCTATCGAATGTTAGATTAGATTAGATTAGATTTATTTTGACTGGCAAGATTAGGGCCATTGGGCCCTCTCTTCCATCTAACCAGATTATACAAATAATAAATAATATACAATACAAATACAACTTAAATCTAACGATATTACAATGTTGAAATAATATAAAATACATATGAAATGGATTAGCTTGATAATATACAATACAAATACAACTTAAATCTAACAATTTTACAATATTTATACAATATAAATACATATAACCTGGATTAGCTTGGTGGTGTAGGCTGTAAATTGTTGCATTGTTAGGGTGAATAACTAAGATACTTAGAAGTAAGTTTAAAATTACAGTAAGGTAAAGGAAATAGGCTACTGAAAAAAAGTAGACTAATGATGGTGATGAAGATGATGATGAAGATAATTAGTCGTTACTGAAGGAGGTTATTTAGATATCTAAATAGAGAGTAAATGAGAAAGTGAGAATTGGAAAGTTTGAATATATGTAATACGACGTAAGAATATAAGCATAAATGTTGAGTTCAACTTTCATTTACTTAGTGAGTATGTACTGCTGGCAACGCTGCTTGAAGCTGGACGGGGTTGCTCCTCTGACAGAGCGAGGCAGATTGTTCCACAGTCGTGCAGTAGCAACAACGAAGGAGTTGGTATAGCGTACTGTGCGGTGTATGGGTATCAGCAAGAGTGTGTCGTTTTTTGACCGTGTTCCAAGAGTATGCTCGTACGAGAGGCGGTGAAACTGAGAGTGCAGGTAAGCTGGAGTTGAAGTTGATAGTATTTGTTGAAGAATACATAAAGAATGGAGGTCGCGGCGTTGATTTAAACGTAACCAGTTAAGTTGCTCATAAGCGGGGGTGACATGGTCATAGTACCGTAAATTAAATATGTAGCGTACACAGGCATTTTGTGCATGTTGGAGTTTGTTTTTAAGAGTAACAGTGAGCTCTTTGTATACCACATCGCAGTAATCAAAATGAGGCAATATTAGGGAGGAAACAAGTCGTTCCTTTAATACACGAGAGAAAATATTCCAGAATCTTCTAAGTGAATTCAATGCGGAAAATACTTTTCTGGAAACATTGCAGACGTGCTGCGCCCAGGAAAGATGTTTATCTATAATAACGCCTAGATCTTTAACTGACTCACGGAATTCGATTGGGGAATCGCACAAGCGTAATTTTGGTAATGTGGGTTCATTTTTTAGTTTTAGGAGGATTTTCGGGTGGGAGATTATGATTGCTTGGGTTTTAGCCTCATTGAGTCGTAGTCCATGTAAGCGAGTCCAGTTACAGATTTCAGTTAAGTCTTCATTAAAGGTGCCGATTGCTTCCGATAGTTTTTCTGGTGCTGAATGCAGGTAGATTTGTACATCATCAGCATATAGGTGGTGTTTGCATTTAGTGATTGATGACGGAATGTCGTTTATATATATTGAAAACAGGAGCGGTCCAAGGACTGACCCCTGAGGGACTCCTCTCTCAACTGGACGCCATGAAGACATTTGATTTAAGTTAATTTTAACACATTGTTGACGTCCACGTAGATAAGAGTCCATCCATTGGATACTGTTCTTGGAGAGATGAATTTTAAATAGACAAGAGAGTAATATGTCATGGTCAACAGAATCGAAGGCTTTACTGAAATCAAGCAGTGTTAAGATTGTTACTAACCCACTATCCATCGCCTTTCTTATGTCATCCGTGACCTTGAGTAGTGCAGTAGTAGTAGTACTATGATTTTTGCGGAAGCCGGATTGGTGTTCATCAAGGATATTGTGCTCTAGCAAATAGGAGGAGAGTTGTTCGTGGACGATTAATTCCAGTGATTTGGAGAGGGATGATAGTATACTGACTGGGCGATAATCGCTTACATGTTTAGCCTGTGTATTTTTTGGGATTGGGATGACGAAGGCCGCTTTCCAAAGCGATGGGTACATACCTGTCATTAACGAGTGATTGAAAATGTGTGTTATTGTGGGAAGTATAATATCAATGATACGTTTGAATAATTCGATTTCTATATTGTCAATCCCTTTAGATTTCGATTTTATTCGAAGAATAGCACGTCTGGCTTGTGAGGGGGTAACATGCGAGAAATGGAATGTTTCTCTGTTAGGGGTGGGGATGTTGTAGTTATTGATCAAAGTTCTGTGTTTCATGTCAGGGTCAACTGAGTGTCCGATAGTTGTAAAATGATCGTTGAGTGTGTCAAGAGGTAGATTAATGGGGTTGTCAATTTTCTCTCTACCTATTCCCATATTTCTTAGTTCCTTCCACGCCGCAGAGGGTTTAATATTACCTCCTAGTAGGTTATGAGCATGTCTGATTCGAGCATTACGTACCGTTTGGGAAGTTTTGTTTCGAAGTTTTTTGTAATCATCATAATTCTGTTGAGTGGGTAATCTCTTAAACTTTCTGTGTGCCACATCGCGCTTAGCCATCAGTACTTTAAGTTCCGGGCTGAGCCAAGGTGCGGGAGGTCGCGTTGCTCGAACAGATTTTACTGGAGCATGTCTGTCATAAAGTTCTGTCAAGTATTCGGTCATTGTGTGTACCTTATCATCAATGTTGTGAATAGTCAGTATATCGTGCCATGGGATACATAGAGCATCTTCTGTCAAGGAGTTCATATCAATTTTAGAGAGGTCTCTGTACATGATGGTCCTTGGTTTGGTCTTGGGACATTTTAATGAGTAGGAGATATAGATTAAATCGTGGGCTGAAATTCCGGGTACAGATGTCTGACCAAACTGAAGCACCCTGTCAGTGTTCTTTACTGATATCAAGTCAATTGTCGTGTGTGAAGTACGCGTGTGATGTGTTGGTAATAGTTCTAATATTTTCATGTCTCGTGACGAAAGCATATTCAGCAGTTGCCGAGTTTCAGACTTGGTGTTGTCGCCTATATTAGTATTGAAATCGCCCATGACTATTACATGTTGGTAAAGTGGTAGGATTCTTAGTAACGCATTCTCCACGTCCTCCAAGTGACCCAGTGAAGGTGCTTTGTAAACAACACAGACAGCGCACTTTTGATGGGCGGCATCAATTTCAAATAGCATAAATTCAGGCCTCCTATTATACTGGCTATCAGAACATGCTAAGACTTTAGGATTAAGGATTGACTTAACGAAAGCTCCTACCCCTCCTCCTCTCTTCCCGACACGGTAATTACGTATTAGATTGTAGCCGGGAAAGTGGAATGATTTAGATTGATTTAGCGGTGATAGCCACGTCTCGCTCATCAAACAAATATGGAACAAATCAGGTATAATGAGTTCGAGTTTATGAAAATGTGCCGATAAGGATTGTACATTCACGTGGGTGAAGTGACACATTTTCAAACAGTCGATCTCGAGTCGAGATAAGGTCATTGTTTCCGGGAGCTAATTGTAGCCTGTTATTTGAAGAGAATGGAAACGGTTCGGTAGGGGAGGGGAGGGGTGAGGGAGTGCGGGAGAAATTCCTTTCACTGCAGGGGGTGGCTGCGAGAGTGCTGCTGTCAGAGGTAACATTCTTGTCGATCAGGTTTGCCAACTTGAGAAAATGAAAACTGAACTAACCGAAATGTACTATGGTAAACTAAGACTAATATAATATAATAGTGAACAGATAATAATAATTAGAACTAAGATGGCATATATTGGCCGCAGTCAGCTAGGTGTATTGTTTTTAAACTGTAGATACTGATTAGTTAGGTAAGTCACTCATACGGTTAATCCTGATTTTGGTACCATCCGGTTTCTTGATAAGGATATCGCCCTGAGAACTCCAGCAATTTCCAACTGAGAATCGAGAAATCGCAGCCTTCAGAATCGCCAGTCGGGTGGAGGTGAGATCCTCACGGATGGTCACATTGCTTCCCTTGAGCAATCTTTTTTTAAGGAACACCTCCTGCCTCGTACGGAATGAAGTGAATTTCACAATGATGGGCCTAGTTTTTCCAGGGGATTTGGGTCCAACACGATGGCTACGGTCAATATCAAGGAGGTTAACACTAGCACCAATATCTTTAAATACGTTTAGAGCAAGTTCATCTGTATTTTCTTGAGTACTTTCATGCACACCGAAAATCCTGATATTGGCTCTCCTGCTATATTGTTCTAAGGAGTCGTACTTTTCTTCAAGCTCATTTCTCAGTGCTTTGATTTCAAAGTCACGACTCTCAAGTTTTTTAGTGAGATCAGATACCAGGTCCATATTGAACTGAAGAGACTTCTCCAGTTCTTTGATAACAATTTCAGTCACTCTCACAGAGATAGCGGATATAATAGTTTCAAGAAACTTACCCGAACTGAGAGTCTCGTCGAGCACCTTAGCTACGGTCTCTTCAATTAAGTTGGCACTATCGATGGCGTCTCTTGAGGCACGCTTATTCTTGCTTCTCGTCATCCTGGTTTAATTATGATTTTGTTATGTATGTAAGGGTTATCACTCGAAATAACGTAACACAGTTTATGCTCACTTACTTATACACACGTGAACCACTTATTTTGGATGTACCTACTACACAATAACACCTTCTAATTCACCTAAACTGAGGAGCCGAGCTCACGCACGTCTGTCAATCATGGCTTGGTCTTGGTCGCGATGTTCGTGGAGAAGACGAAGGAACATCCCACAAACTGAAGGAATCACTATATGTGGACAACTGTGTGACCTCGGTAGTTTCTATAGAGGAGTACAAGAGGTTCCGTAATGAAAGTACAAGAATACTGGCAGAAGCACACATGGAGCTAAGAAATTGGGAGAGTACCATGGAAGATGTATCGAGGGACGATAAGGAGGGTGGAGAAGCAGACGTTCCGGAAATCCTAGGTCTGGAATGGAATAGAAGAACGGATACGTTGAGATGTCATATAAACTCAAAGCTTACAACGTTACCAGAAAATGTCACTAAGAGAGAGCTATTGTCTTTCATTTATAAAATCTTTGATGTTATTGGATTCCTTTCGCCAGCATTGCTTCCATTCAAATTGTTGCTGAGGGAAGCATGGAAAGTTGAAGCAGCAAGCAAACCAACTCAAACGAAAGGAAGATCTAGTTGGGATACGCAATTACCTGAATTGATATCTAGTGATTTTCGAAAACGCTACGCAGAAGTACCGTGTTTAGGGGATGTAAAGGTTTCTCGTTTAGTTACAAGTGGTGCAGTGAATAAAGAAGATTGGTCGCTTCATACATTTACTGATGCCACTCAACATGCTTATGCGGCAGCTGTCTTCTTAAGAACGGAAAGACCAGACGGAGTTTCCGTTGAGTTGGTGTTAGCCAAAGTCAGGGTAGCACCCCTTAAGACGATTACCATTCCAAGGATGGAATTGTTAGGATGTCTGATAGGAAGCAGGTTGACTTCCTTAGTAAGAACGTCATTACCCCTAGAAGATGTTAAAGAGAATTTATGGAAGGATTCCTCAACAGCCTTGGCTTGGATAAAACGAAACGAGACTTGGGGAACCTTCGTTGGAAATAGAGTTCAAGATAATAGAAAACTGACGCAGCCTGAGGACTGGAGATACACACCCGGGATATATGATCCTGCTGACTTGATATCCCGAGGATGTTATCCTTCACGGTTAAAAGAATCTCAATGGTGGAAAGGAGCAGGATGGTTAAGGAATCCTATGCACCAGTGGCCATCCGTTCCAGCGAAAGACGAAGATAATTATCAAATTATTATGTCAGAGAAAAGGAAGGAGCCTATAGGTACATCTGTAGCAATGGCAACCTTGAAATGGCTAGGAACTTGACTTGATCGCAAAGATTGCGAGTCGGAGCTTGGACACTGAGATTCTGCAACAATGTGAGAAAAGAGGACACAACGCGTACTGGATCACTGACCTACATGGAAATGAAGAACGCAGAATTACATTTGATCAAAAGCGTTCAGCAGGAATCATTTCCACAAGAGGGCAACATTATTAACAGCATTGTGGTTACCCGAGATGAGCAGGATCTTAAAACGAATATTTTAATGAGAAACGACTTGTTGGATTTCAAGTATCCCCTGTTGTTACCCAAAAGGCATGAGCTGGTTGATGCGTCAGAGAGAAAGACTATACCCCCTGGAGATTGGCAGCTCAGAAGATATTTTGTGCAAGCCCAAATTAACCTCAGAGATTACCAAGAATCAGCCTGTGTATACAACTAGAGTGGGAGAAAAGTAGTGCCAAATGTAAAATACGAACAGACATTTCTTAATGAGAAATTAACTTAATGTATTGTTTTTTGGTGTTGAAATTGTCAAAGAATTTTGCAGAAAAGTTGGTCTCATAATTTCAAGGTGGGAGTGTGTTGGGAATTGGGAGTGTATTCTATGCTCTTTGGTTTTAGGTAACAGGTATGTTGAAATAAAAAGATGGAGTCAGAACTATCACGAGGCTTCTAATAAATATTTTCAGTAATTTACAACAGTTACCGTACCTGCATAGTTGGACAGTGCGATTTCCTCTGGAAAGTCTGGATGACACGAGCCCATCTTGGAGACAAACATGCGTTCATTGGTAGTTTTTTACACAGCTCGCTGTGCTTCCCCTGTCTTTCTGCAACAGAGATATAAGAGCTTAGTCTCATCTTCTAGGCAGCTGAGCCAACATTATGTTCCTCTAAATGCTGCAGTTGGAGACATCATGGTGACCCTGAAGAGTGTCTTTAACCCTAGGAATATCAACGCAGGGGTATTTCGTGCCCATCAGTTCCATTTTTTTACGGTTTATTCATGGTATTCCTTTTCTACGTTCACTGTACAGAAAGTCATTGTCTATTTTGAATCCGGTTACCCAACCACACATTTACTTTTTTTAAATTTAAATTCTTAGAATATATAAGATATTAACAATTTGCTTTTGGTGGGCACGGACCCCCCCGTTGGTAGTTCGTGTGCCTCGTCATACTGTGCACTGTGGTAAAGGCAAAAGTACAACAACGTTCACAAAACCACCATAATTTGTTCTGGTTACAAGAGGTACATAGTAAAGAACAGTCGTATGTTCCACGTGTGTTAAAGATGGCGAAGAGTATGATCAGTGAACAATTTACTTTCTGAACTTCTTTTTTCATCATTTTTTGATTTTGTTTGCAGCTGTTGTTAATTAAGTTATATTTTTGCAATTTAAGGTTCAATATGCAAGATATGTTGATTAAAGGATTATTCTGCTAAGGTCCAATTCCGGTTTTGTACCGAAAATAAGGTCCTGTTAACACCAACCTACACATATGGGGTACCTACAGGTTCCGCATAACCCCATGTGCCCGAAATGCACTCACTTCCTCTTTAAATGCCTCACAATTAAATAAATACCTTAAAAATGTACATTTACAATGGGAGCACCGTAACCTGGCGAGCCTGCCGCTAGAGTGCAGGGCAGCACGGTGACGGCAGCCATCTGGCGGGAGCGCGGCATACTGCTAGGCGAGCCTGCCGCTGGAGCGTAGGGCAGCGCGGCGGCGGTGGCAGCCATCTGGCGGGAGCGCGGCGTACTGCTAGCTGAGGAGTCTCTCAGCAGATGGCTCCGGTGTGGTCTCGCCAAGACTTTCTCTAGGGTTCAATCATTTGAAAATGTAAAAATTGCTGTAGAAGAAACTCCCGAACAAACAATAACCGATGAATTCGTTGTAACATCGAATATTGTCTACAAAGAGGTGCTGTGACAAGTACAAAACAATGTTCTACATAATTCTTTGTGTTCTTCTCATGTACGTATGCCGTTTAACAACAATAAATACATTTCTTCAATATTTAAAACTTCGTTCTCCCACATTCTTCTCTACTACCCCATAAACCTACATTCACGTTGCGAAAGCTCGTAAGCCGTGTCGATTAAAGGATAATGCAAATCACACAAAAGGAATTTATTATGGTGGTCACAAAATACCGCCCTGTTGGTAGCCCGTGGTTTGAAAAATAGGGTTAATGTGCCATGGGCCTCTTGCACTTAAGCATACTGATTACGCTGCAATCATGGGTAGGCTACAGTGTACAGGAGGCGAGACGCCTATAGTTGTGTCACGCATCCAGCCAGTACTCGACAACTAGGCAGCCATTTGGAATCAAGGAGCCCTTTGGGCCCACGCTCCTATCTTTTGTGAAGGGTGAGGTAAAGTGACTTACGGTGAGTATGCGTTCTTCTTCTGGCGCCCATGTGCCAGAAGAGGAGATCAGCTGTTTCTGTACCAGGTTCTCTAGCTCGGCTGTTGTGCGACCTGAGAATCATGAGTGATAATGATGATACAAACACCATGAGTTAGAGGAATTAACTATACGAAGGTATATTTGCTTTCACGGCGAGTGAGCTGTGAGCCAGCTTGGTGTCATAGGCGAAACTCCACACAAGACTCGGCACAAACCTAGAAGAATTGCTGAGTTTTAATTCACTGGCCGTGAAAGCCAATATGCCATCTTTTTGGAGACCTTCATAGAGAGGCTATGGCTGCTTGAGCTTTTAGTTCTCGCAGTAAAGAGGCGCAGGTGCGCTTCATAAAAAGGGAGGTAGTGCGCAGTTCGCTACTCCTGTGGGGGTCCAGGTGGGGACACCGAGCCCGCTGATGAGCCACCCTGGTGTCCTAGGCAAAACCTCACACAAGACACGGCACAAACCTACAAGAATTGCTGAGTTTTAACTATACGAAGTTTAAAATGCAACGACCCAGCCCGAAATCAAACCCAGGGCCCCTCGCTCCAAATTATTATGTGCCGTAGTTGTCGTTTTAAGGAAGGCCATCTGCCCCTTAGGTCTGTCTCTAGCCAGGGCTTCATCTTTTAGATTAATCCCATCATTCATTGACTTTCCCCATTTTGCCTTTAAGAAGATTATTTTTTCCAGAATTGTATTGTTTTGTTTAGCGAAGTCATCTGCTCGTATGTTTTATTAACAACTTAGTCTGTATGGAAAGTGCAAAAAAGAAAGTTAATTTTGGATTTTGCAAATCGAAAAATAACGAAAAAGTAAAATAACGAACGTGGGCTACATTCCCGTTCGAGCGATAGTAAGTTCTTGCCATATTCATTTTCTATTGGGAAAATTTATGTGTCTTCTGCAATAAGAATAAGTAGGCTATTTGTCGCCACAGAACTTCCAATTGCGATCTACAAGGTACGGCAGACCAGAAGGAGAGGTTAGTAAGTAATCCAACATAGGTTGTCATTTGCTCCGCATTATAATATCTGATTGTGTTTCTGTATCTTCGTTTTTTCTGGATGTTTGCAATTATTAAAAAAAAAAAAAAAAAAGGAAAGGAAAACATCTTTTAAAATTAAATTTACTACGTTTACTGGATATTTAGACTGACTTTGAAACTGTTTAGATTATTTCTGATGGCTGGTTTTTAAATTATGTTTTATGTTCGACCCTGGCGAAATGTAAATATTATGTCAGAAAACTGTACTATAATGAGGCTCATTATAGTACAAGTTTTCATTATGATACAGTTTCTCCCACCAATCAGAGCTCAAAAAACAGTTGTGTGACCAATTAGGTGAGGATAGCATCGCACCTGCGCTCACTTCCATGGCCCCCTATTTTAAATTTCACTGCGTGGCGAGTGACATAGTGAGGTATTCCAGGAGGCCATGGTCAAATTCAAGGTATTCTCTGCGTCCCATGCGCTCTGTTCAGTACATAAAACTGGTGAAATCTCGACTGATATTTATGAATATTTATGTTCGAACATAAAACAGTTATAATTATCGTCGAACATAAACAGTCGTATGCAACTCGCCTATTGACGTCCGAAACGGGGGAGGAGCTTACGGTCAGCTGTTTGCAATATGGCGGCGATATAGTGACGTGAAGTAATTGGGTGTGCGTTTGTTATGGCTTCAAATTTATGAAGGCAAAATACTACATATTTCCTTTCATTGATAGAAATATTTTTATAATCAATTTAAATGCAGTGCCTAGTTACTACCAGTTAAAAATATTACCCACATGTAACTTAGATAGTTAATTTCCTGTCTGCTGTTACATATATGAAGCCTGTACTTGGGAGCCTAGCGGTATCGATGTTTTTATTAATTTCACTATATATATATATATATCTCACATAACACAAATGACGACTCCCTGATAATAAATTGAATCAAGCAACCCTGAATTTGCATGAATGTTTTGGGTTCAAAGCGTTACTTGGGATGCTCAAATCATACTTCAATATTGCAAATATTGACCTACATACTTGCTGTTCAAAGGCAAGAATGTTAATGTATTAATCTATTGCCACAGGCAAGTTAAAATGGAGACATCTTCTTTATCAATATATTTAATTAAATATTAAAAATACAGATATTTAACAAAGCTGGAGTCTCCATTTGAACTTGTCAAGCAAACGGAGCAGATCAAAAACTACACTTTAAGCCAAACAAAATTCACTCCTCAGCTCGACATAAACCATAATACCAATTAAAACCTATACAAAACATACTCTCCTTACTGTTGTACAACTTTCAAACCAACTATTCGCACTCAAAACTGTAAAACCTTGAAATGGGAACTAATTAAAGTAAGAATAGCTTAGGCCGATCCGGTCTCCTGCTACATTACCGCATATGTATACTTAACATCACTATAACTTCAAAATTACGGCTAAGTGACCTATCTGCCTGAGTAGTATAGGTGCTGCCGGCATGCCTGGGATGATGGGTCACCAAACCGGTACTTAAAACTAAGATTTTACATACTATTTAACTAAATTCAACAGTAGGGAGATCATAGCCAAAAACACAATTTAAGCCAAATCGTACTTCAATTACCTACATACTTGCTGTTCAAAGGCAAGAATATAAATTATCTGGCAAATTAAGGCTAGGAACAGCATTTTTCTTAAGTTTTCTAACCATTCGGCTATTGTCAATCGGAAGAACCCATAAAATAAGTTTACGAAGAGCGGATTACATTCTTTGTACGGCACAGAAGTAATAGGCTATAAGTTTATCAGTATTTTTGATGTAGCTAAATACATGTGAGTACAAATTAGAGACAATAACTATCAATAATCAACAGTACCGGTGGAAAGAAGTCGTCTTCACAAAAATGCAGACTGCACACAGTCATGTAACATGTAACACGTTTTCCAATTGACAGCGCCGAAGCCCATCTTTCTCTCTGAACTTTTTGTACAGGAAAGTAGTGAAGATATTTCGTAGCCGTTTTATACGATTTGCAACCGTATACAGAGCAGTACCTCCTCGAATTTGACAAATTTCTTTCTGTTTCCATCACGACGTCAATGCTTCACCATCTAAATAAATCTCACCAGTCACAATGTTACAGCTTCAACATTCTGCCGCGTGGCTGCGCCATCCAACTTTTCTGACGTCAATAATGGCAATAAAGGCACTCGTGACTTAATTATTGCCATTATAGGCTCGTTGCATAATGTACTATTATGTATTTTTAAAATTTAAAATGTTTTTATTAGGTTTTATATTGTAAAAGATGGTATATTGGCTTTCACGGCCAGTGAATTAAAACTCAGCAATTCTTCTAGGTTTGTGCCGTGTCTTGTGTGGGGTTTCGCCAAGTACACCAAGCTGGCTCATCGGCGGGCTCTTGGTGTCCCCGGCCAGACCCCCACAGGAGTAACGAACTGCGCGCTACCTCCCTTTATATAGAGTGCAACTGCAACTCTTTACTGCGAGAACTAAAAGCTCAAGCAGCCTTCCAAAAAGATGGTACATTGGCTTTCACGGCCAGTGAATTAAAACTCAGCGTTCTTCTTCTCCTTCTTCTTATTTTACGGCTTCATTGGACCACTTCTTTCAATCATTTCTTGGTCCTCTTCTTCAGTAAGTTTTCTTTCCGAGTTGCCCAGTAGGTTTTCATTCGCTCTGATCTCAGGCGTTCCTCATCTGTAAATACCCTTTTTACTGTATGACGTTTCTCTATGTTTGCTTGAAATCTTATTTTTATATCTTTCAGTTCTGTTTTATTTTTTTTGTTTTGTTTTGTTTTGCAAGTTATCCAAGGTTATTTCTAATTCTTTCATATCTTCTCTAATTCCCTTAATCCATCCTACTTGTTGTTTCATATTCCAAAGTTTCTCAACAATTTTTCTAGATAATCTGGTTTCCGGTGCCTCATAATGTGACAAAAGAAAAAAAAAACATTCCATCCGAATAGTATCAGTGATGGGCTCCAGTTCTCTGTATACCAGTTCATCCGTCATTGTCCATCTCTCTGATATTTTTTTATTTATGCATGTTCTAGCTATTCTTCTTTCTACTTTTAGAATTTGGTCGATTCTGTTTTTCTGAGTAACTTTAAAAAGAGTTTCGCTTCCATATGTCACCGTCTTGTAATGTTTTAATTTGGTTTGATTGATAGACATTTTCTTTTATATGTAGACCATGTTAATTTTTGTCCTTTTATCATTTTATTAGTTCTTTCTTGCCATGCAGGTTTCTCGTACAGGAGCGTTCATATCACGATATTTTATTTTTAATAAGCATCGTGATATGATAGACTTTCCAGTGTCTATATCTCTTGATTCGTCAGTTTAATAAATTAGGGGAACGCGGTGCACTCACAACACTGCATGACACTGGTCCTTATTTGAATCGCAGCGATAAGCTGTCACTTAAACCTGCTTTTAGGCAGTGCACAGGCACCTGTAGCTCCTCGTAATACGCCAAAGTATGGTGACACCATATTCACTTAAACCACGAATCAGCTCAACATTGAAATCTGTAAATTTGTTTATTCCACCAAAGATACCGAACCGTATTTAAGAAAGTTTTGTAACTTTTATGTATTACTAGCTGTTACCCGCGGCTTCGCCCGCAATAACATTTGTAATCCTGTTATAACATTAGTTAAATAGATAGATAAGCATGGGTCCTAGTGGAAAATAATTCTATCACCTGAAACCAAAAATGCATGGGACGAAAAAAAAAACCATCAAAATATCATGTTGGTTTCGGACCCTAAAAGAAGTGAAAAATGTAATAAAAATATTAAAAAAAAACTATTTTTTGAAATTTCATTCGAATCAATTTTTATGTCATTCCTGGGACTTAGAAAATTCCGGCCAAAAAGTACAAAATCATTAATAACTCCCTAAGTATTCTTCGTATGATGAAATAGCAAGAGACAAAAAAGATGTAATGTGTTATTGTCTACAACATAGGCCATGTATAATTTTACACTCAGACATATTACGTCCCCCCCCCCATAATTTCACCCCTCCGCATGGGCCCCTTAAATTGGATTTATGAAAAAACGGTCAAACACCTATTTACTTATTTTTTATGCTGATTTTTTCCCGCTGAGTTCCAAACTCCTGGCCTATGTCGTTTAAGGGATACACGCTCCGTTAGGAATCCTTCAACCCCCACTTTTCACCCCTTTCACCTCATAATATACACCACATCGAAAAACCCTCAGACACGTGTCTTCTTTTTTTTAATGATGAGTTTATATGCCGAGTATCACCTCCCCCAATGAAACCAATCGGGAGATATTGCTATTCAATGAAATGCAGCTCTACCCCCTTAACACCCCTTTAGAACCTGAATATCCAAAAATCCTTTCTTAGTGGGCGTTTGCGGCCCTTGAGGAAGCTGCATACCAAATTTCATTCCAATCCGTTCGGTGGTTTCTGAGATTTCGTGATGAATGAATCAGTGAGTGAGTGAGTGGTATTTGAGCTTTATATAGTAGATTTATGGTTGTCAACGTTGACTTCAGTACTTGCCATCTTTTTCCGATTTAGGATTGTGAGATAAACGCCCATCAAGATTGATAAATCTTGAGCTGATGAAACGTGCTGCTGAAGACCGGATAAGGTGGAGAGACCGACCATGAGAAAACCTGCCATTAGGCAGATAAACTGATGATGATGATATGTAACAATTTTATTTATTATTTATTTATGTATTGTTTGGCTTTTAGTGCCGGGAGTGCCCGACGACATGTTTGGCTCACCAGAGGTTGTAGCTGCTTCAAGCGGACACACATAGGGTGAGCTACAAGTTCCGTTCAATTTCAAGTAGTTCCAACTTTCGCTCCCAGATGTCACTGATACCTAGCGGAGAACGTTGGAACTTTGATAGAGCGTTCCAACGAAATCTAACCTAGAAATTTAGTTTCACACAAGTTTAGTCCGTGGAAGGATCTTTTTCATGCCATAAATCTCTGACATGGGACCGCCGGCTTTACTTCCCCTCCGAAGGAAGGAATACTGATATGTAACAATGATTTATGTTCTTAATTTATCAATACAAATCAATTGTTGTAAGAGAAGGTCAATTAAGTAAACAAATTAATTGTATAGCAGTAATACCAATGAATAATAATTGTATTAATGCAGCCAATGGCCATGTACTTTTCTTTTCAGGACGGGTCGGGGAAGGGACAGAGAAAGGTGTACCACGTGGAATATCCAAGAGAGTACCGTAGTTATACTATTTCCTCATACTTAAGTTCATAACAATGACGAAAGTGGGCACATTAATCCGTGCGAAAGTCGACCTACACAAATTCTGCCAATCTAGGATTCGATTTCTAGCTCGCTGCATTTGGAAACATTCACTGTGAGCTTACATTCTGTATGAATAGAACGTGGATGTGAAGCATGGGCAATCCGGAAACGTGATGCAACTAGGATCAATGCTGCTGAGATGAAGTTGATGAGACGCATAGCAGGATACACACGTTGGAACCACAAAAGGAATGAGGACGTGATGAAAGAACTAAAGACAGAACCTGTATTAGACTACAGTATTAAACCTATAGGAAGAACTGGAGAGACCACGTCAACAGAATGCCTAGGGAACAAGTTCCAAAGCAGATTTTACGATACCAACCAAAGGGGCTTCGATCTATTGGACGTCCATCTAAAATATGGAATGAGACCGTAACAGGCCACCTGGCCTAATACTTGTCTGGCAGATGATGATGATGATGATGATGACAGAACGTGGTATATTGTTCCCGCTATTAATACACACATCAAAAAAGTTTTGCATCACCTCGGTTCCAAGAGTTCCGGAACCGTTAAATACAAAGGGAATAGAGATCAACACAAACAACATTTCAGCTCGTTTTATTGCTCATGAGACCCACACATTGCATGTTGTACCATCATACAGCTAGACTTTCAGCATTTGTGGTCCAGATTGCAGTACACACCACTACCTCTAATACCCAGTAGCACGTCCTCTTGCATTGATGCATGCCTGTATTCGCCGTGGCATACTATCCACAAGTTCATCAAGACACTGTTGGTCCAAATTGTCCCACTCCTCAACGACAATTCGGCGTAAATCTCTCAGAGTGGTTGGTGGGTCAAGACGTCCATAAACAGCCCTTTTCAACATATCCCAGGCATGTTCGATAGGGTTCATGTCTGGCGAACATGCTGGCCACTGTAGTCGAGCGATGTCGTTATCTTGAAGGAACGCATTCACAAGATGTGCACGATGAGGTCGAGAATTGTCGTCCATGAAGACAAATGCCTCTCCAATATTCTGCCGATATGGTTGCACTATGGGTCGGAGGATGTCATTCAGGTATCGTAAAGCCGTTTCGGAGCCTTCCATGACCACCAGTGGCGTACGTCGGCCCCACATAATGCCACCCCAAAACATCAGGGAACCACCACCTTGCTGCACTCGCTGGACAGTGTGTCTAAGACGTTCAGCCTGACCAGGGTGCCTCCAAACACGTCTCCGACGATTGTCTGGTTGAAGGCATATGCGACACTCATCGGTGAAGAGAACGTGATGCCAATTCCGTGGGGTCATTCAGCATGTTGTTGGGCCCATCTGTACCGCGCTGCATGGTGTCGGGGTTGCAAAGCTGGACCTCGCCATGGACGTCGGGAGTGAAGTTGCGCATCATGCAGCCTATTGCGCACAGTTTGAGTTGAAACACGACGTCCTGTGGCTGAACGAAACGCATTATTCAACATGGTGGCATTGCTGTCAGGGTTCCTCCGAGCGGCAATCCGTAAGTAGCGGTCATCCACTACAGTAGTAGCCCTTGGGCGGCCTGAGCGAGGCCTGTCATCGACAGTTCCTGTATCTCTGTACCTCCTCCATGTCCGAACAACATCGCTTTGGTTCACTCTGAGACGCCTGGAAACTTCCCTTGTTGAGAGCCCTTCTTGACACAAAGTAACAATGCGGACGCGATCGAACTGCGGTATTGACCTTCTAGGCATGGTAGAACTACAGACAACATGAGCAGCGTACCTTCGTCCTGGTGGAATGACTGGAACTGATCGGCTGTCGTACCCCCTCCGTCTAATAGGCCCTGCTCATGCATGGTTGTTTACATCTTTGAGCAGTTTTAGTGACATCTATGAACAGTCAAAGGGACTGTATCTTGGATACAATATACACAGTCAACGTCTATATGCCGGAGATCTGGGAACCGAGGTGATGCAAAACTTTTTTTGATGTGTGTATTTGAAGTGAGTGCATGGAGTGCCTTCACTACAGTAAGACGCTCATGACATCTATCGACTGGACTACGCACATATTGTACTTAAGGGGCAGATGATCTCGTAGTTCCGCCCCCTTAAAACAACAATAACTAACTAACGTACTGTACTTACACAATATACGAATTATCTTGTGAGCAGTTTAAGCACATTTAATACAGGGTCATCCAAAAAGGTTGCAGCAATTTCAAAATATCATAGCTCAGGAACTATTTGAGATACTAATACAAGTATTTTTTAAATTCACCATCTCAAAATGTTTTTTTCATCGCTGCCAGTTTCCTGTACTGCTCATACCACCGTCTAATGCATGAGGGGGATCCCTATCATAAACACGTCGGAAAGTGCGATGAACAGTTATAACAAATTTACACTCCGCTAACCACAACACACACTGTGCTTTCTGCTGAACTGTCGCCATTGCAATCACGCTCACACAGTGGCATGGCAGCTTCCTGACGTGCATTCATTCTGCGCATCGGCTGAAGGTAACGGGCGGAGTACAGTCACATCTAAAACTAAAACTCGACGAGTTCCTGATTAGTTTTCAGGTCGAATTATTAATTTATCTCACTTACAACGGGAGATAGGTTTTTTTGAAATTGCTGCAATCCCTTTCGATGATCCTGTATAACAACGATACCGTAAATAAAGTCGAGAGTTTTGGGGTCAATAGGCCGAC
Organism: Meconema thalassinum; assembly: GCA_946902985.2. Classification (NCBI taxonomy): domain Eukaryota; kingdom Metazoa; phylum Arthropoda; class Insecta; order Orthoptera; family Tettigoniidae; genus Meconema; species Meconema thalassinum. The sequence continues at coordinate 155,535,278 of OX336397.1, forward strand.
TTACATGTAGCATCCTTCTCGGGTAGTATCTGAAGGGCTGGATTTACCAATAGGCCCCATAGGCCCCGGCCTAGGGGCGCACCATGCTGAGGGGCGCAAAATTAATCCGCAAATTTTTATGATTTAAATTAAACTTTCCAAAATTTTGACACGTTTCCAATTTATATTGTGGCCATCAGTTTCCAACAAATGTTTTGCAACAGCAGATTTTTTGACTTCAGCTTTAGAACAGGAATGTTTTATAATTTATTAGGAGAAAATTTAAGTCTTGAATATTAATATCAGTTTACATATTAAGGCTTTCACGGCCCGGATTATTATATAAATAATTCATGCTTTTGGGCTAATGCCGTGTGTATTTTTAATTTAAAACCATACGTTTCGGAGAAACCTTGCCTCCTTTTTCAATGGAAATAAACAATGTGGCCAAAGAAAGTATATCAATGAGATTACAAAGAATATAGATAAATTCCTCTGTTCGTCACCAGAGAGCAGCTGCCAGAAATAACTGTATGGACCATGGTGGAACGGCGGACAGAGTAGTAAGTAACAAGAAGGTAAAGGGGGCGGTGTGAAAATATAGAAACTTCTCGAAGAATGAGGAGGGAGGGGGGAGGTGGGAGGGTTAGATGGATATAAGGAAACATAAACAAAAGGGAATAGTAGCTGAACGATACCTAACGTCATACAGTCAACGGCGAATAAACAGATGGAAACTCCTCCAGTGACGAACAAAGGAGATCAAATCCAGGCTCTGAGCCCTAGAGGGAAAATGTACAATTTTTAATATGTGAAGAACAGAGAGACTGAGAGGAACTATCTCTCTAGATCCTTAATAACTGGTAGCCAAGTGTCACTTAGCTGATATCCAGTGTCTCTGTTAAAATTATTGGGATTTTTACGAATTTCAACTGCCTCCCTTATAATTCTAGACCAGTTGTGCTTAACAAGGGCAAGCGCATGAGCATCCTTGAAACATACATCGTGCCCTGAAGACAGGGCATGTTCAGCTATAGCTGATTTGTCAGGTTGGTTTAGACGGATGTTCCTTTGATGCTCTTTGATGCGAGTGGCAATGGATCGTTTTGTTTGTCCAATGTAGACTTTTCCGCAAGTACATGGGACTTCATACACCCCAGGTTGTAGTATTGGGGACAATTTATCTTTGTTTAATGCTAAACGTTGACCAATTTTCGTCATAGTGCCGAAAACTGTTTTTATCTTGTGCTTGCGGAGAATCTTAGCAACGCGGTCAGTGGTGTTGTGAATTGTCAACCATCGCCGTTCAACCAAATGCTATTTTGGTGAGTTTTGATGTAGAGTCCTTGTTTACCAGAGTGCCGGTGGACTCGGTCATGTCACTCATCAAGGATTTGTTTCCTGAGGACATTGCCCGATTATTCCACCACTGCTTGTGTTCCAGCTATTTCTTGTGGGATGGTAAATATTACGAGCAGACTGATGGTGTGGCCATGGGAAGTCCACTCTCGACTGTCGTGGCAATTTTTTTCATGGAACATTTTGAGGGGGAGGCTATATCTTCGGCGTCTTTCAAACCTGTGATTTGGTGGAGGTATGTGGATGATACGTTCGTGGTGTGGGAGGAGGGTTCTGAGAAACTGAACCACTTTCTGAACCACCTAAATCAGCTGCATCCTTCAATCCACTTCACAATGGAGCTAGAGTCAGGTGGATGCTTACCTTTTTTGGATGTTCTTGTGAGGAGGAAAGCAGATGGCTCCATGGGGCACAGCGTCTACCGTAAGCCAACTCACACTAACCGTTATTTACATGCGGACTCCCACCACCACCCAGCACAAAAACAAGGAATTATAACAACTCTAGCCAAAGAGCGGAACGTATTTGTGAGGCATCAACTCTTCAGGAAGAGTTACATGCCTTACAAACCATGTTTAAGGGTAATGGCTATAATGAATCCACTATATATAGGTCCCTACATCCCAGAAGGAGGGATAGACAACCTTCTCAGAGCTCCGACGTGAGAGGAACTGCTTACCTCCCTTATACTCACAACACCACTGACCGCGTTGCTAAGATTCTCCGCAAGCACAAGATAAAAACAGTTTTCGGCACTATGACGAAAATTGGTCAACGTTTAGCATTAAACAAAGATAAATTGTCCCCAATACTACAACCTGGGGTGTATGAAGTCCCATGTACTTGCGGAAAAGTCTACATTGGACAAACAAAACGATCCATTGCCACTCGCATCAAAGAGCATCAAAGGAACATCCGTCTAAACCAACCTGACAAATCAGCTATAGCTGAACATGCCCTGTCTTCAGGGCACGATGTATGTTTCAAGGATGCTCATGCGCTTGCCCTTGTTAAGCACAACTGGTCTAGAATTATAAGGGAGGCAGTTGAAATTCGTAAAAATCCCAATAATTTTAACAGAGACACTGGATATCAGCTAAGTGACACTTGGCTACCAGTTATTAAGGATCTAGAGAGATAGTTCCTCTCAGTCTCTCTGTTCTTCACATATTAAAAATTGTACATTTTCCCTCTAGGGCTCAGAGCCTGGATTTGATCTCCTTTGTTCGTCACTGGAGGAGTTTCCATCTGTTTATTCGCCGTTGACTGTATGACGTTAGGTATCGTTCAGCTACTATTCCCTTTTGTTTATGTTTCCTTATATCCATCTAACCCTGCCACCTCCCCCCTCCCTCCTCATTCTTCGAGGAGTTTCTATATTTTCACACCGCCCCCTTTACCTTCTTGTTACTTACTACTCTGTCCGCCGTTCCACCATGGTCCATACAGTTATTTCTGGCAGCTGCTCTCTGGTGACGAACAGAGGAATTTATCTATATTCTTTGTAATCTCATTGATATACTTTCTTTGGCCACATTGTTTATTTCCATTGAAAAAGGAGGCAAGGTTTCTCCGAAACGTATGGTTTTAAATTAAAAATACACACGGCATTAGCCCAAAAGCATGAATTATTTATATAATATCAGTTTAATTTGAATAATTCATTATGCATAGTTGTAGGCAAAAGAAAATTGGAACCGAAAAGGAAATGGATGACCCAGGAAATCCTGGAGCTTATTGAAGAAAGGAACAAATCTAGAAATATAGACACTCAAGCTTATAAGTCTCTAAAGAATCAAAAAACAACGAAATGTCGCAAGGAGAAAGAAGATTGGATGAAGCAGGTATGCATGGATATTGAGGATGACCTGAAGAATGGGAAACCTGATAAAGCTTATTTTAAAGTGAAATCTTTGAGCTATCAGCAACGTAGTTAAGATTCCAAAGGGAAGCTATTGTTTGAAAATGAAAAGGTATGTGAGCGATGGAAGGAATACCTTGAAGATTTGTATGATGGACCAGATATTACTGACAATAGTAGTTATATAGAAGATGAAGAACTAATTGAAGAAGATGATAAAGGTCCAACTATAACTAAAGCAGAGTTTTATGCAGCACTAACTAAACTGAAAGGAAATAAAGCAACTGGTGTAGATAGCATTCCTGCAGAGCTCTTAAAATGTTGTGATGTAAGCATTAAGGAATAAAAAGTCAACCCCTGGCACTATACAGCCCATGACGGGCTAAGGCCGACCAAGCGACCTCTGCCCAGCCATTTGGCCTGCAGATATTGTGGTGACGCGTGATCAGCGCGTCGTGTCCCCTCGGCCGTTGATCTTGGTATTCGTGATCGGAGCGCTGTCTCACTGTCAGACAGCTACTCAATTGTCCTCACGAGGCTGAGTGCACACCGTTCCAACCCTCACGTCAGTTTTAAAATCCCTGACGGAGCCGGGGATCGATCCCGGGGCCTCCGGGTGAGAGGCAGGTGCTCTACCCCAACACCACGGGGCCGGCAGCATTACGGAATGCCTTTTTCAAATCATTACTAAATGCTATGAGGACGGAATTGTACCTCCTGATTTTATTAAAAGTCGAACAATCACACTACCCAAGAAAGGAAATGCTTGTGAATGTTCTAATTATAGAACTTTAGCCATTCTTTCCCATGCATCAAAGATTTTATTGATCATCATCAACGATAGATTAAGCAAGAAAATTGAACAACATCTGGATAGTGATCAGTAATGATTTAGAAATAGGAAAGGGGCTAGGGAGGCTATCCTTGCATTACGTCAGATTTTAGAAAGAAAACTGGAAGTTAATCGAAAAACCTATATAGTATTCATTGATATAGAAAAGGCATTTGATAATGTCAATTGGAAAACCTTACTTCTTACATTGGCCAAAGTCGGGATTGACTGGAAAAACAGGCACCTTATTCTGAACTTTTATAAAAATCAAACTACCGAAATAACAGTTAATGGCAATAAAAGAGAAACAAAAATAAGGAGAGGTGTAAGGCAGGGTTCTCCTCTATCACCATATCTCTTTAATATCTATATAGAAGCTGCAGTAAATGCATTAAAAGAGAAAACAAAAGGATTAACATTTAATGAAGTACAGGTTCATAGCATTCGCTTTGTAGATGATATTGCACTTTTAGCAAACTCTGCATGTGAAATGAATAGAATGTTTTTTTTTTTCAGAAATCCTTAGGAAAATTCGGGCTAAGAGTTAATTCTCGGAAGACAAAATTAATGGTGGTTGATAAAAAGAAACAACCAATTTTAGCTAATATAATGTTAAGTGATAGTGCCATTGAACAAGTAACGGAATTTTGCTATGTGGGAAGTGTGATTAATTATGACAACAGATGCATCTCAGAAATTAAGAAAAGAATAGTGTTGGCGAAGAAAGCCTTTCAAAATAAGAAGAATTCGCTGCTCAATGAGCACCTCAACTTGAAGATAAGGAAGTCATTTCTCAAGACCTTTGTTTGGAGTGTGTTGACCTATGGTTGGGAAACATGGACACTGGGGAAAAGAGAAGAATCAAAACTTGAGGCAGCTGAAATGTGGTTTTGGAGACGAATGACCCGAACAAGCTGGATGGAAAGAAAGAGAAATGAGCTTGTTCTGAACCAAATTCAGGAGAATCGATGCCCGTTGAACACCATCAAGAAAATGAAAGCAAAATTCATGGGACACATACTCAGACATGACACTCTCCTCCAGGTAATTTTTGAAGGAAAAATTTTGGGGAAGAAACCAAGGGGACGACCAAGACAATCGTATCTCAAGAACATTGTCAAGGAAATGGAATGTGAATCGTATGTCAATATGAAGAGAACTGCTGAAGACCGTAAGAAATGGCTGCAAAGACAAGGCTTTTAGCCTTTAGAAGCTGATGATGATAAGTTGTAGGTTGTATGATGCAGGGTATATGTATATCTGAATATCTGTAAGTGTATAATGAGTAAACAAAGGTTTGGTGCTTTTCAGTCGGTCAACACGAATGTACCCCCCAAAAAAGAGCTGGGTTGTGCCCTAATCCTGAAATAAATTACATGAGATTAATAAATACACTAGGATGACCAGTTTCGATCGTCAAGTGATCATCATCAGATCCATTACACTAAGGCTATAACTAGAGCCCTGCGCGGATAGACAAAACGTTATCCGCATCCGCCCCGCATCCGCACGACTGTTATCCGCATCCGCCCGCATCCGCATGACTGTTATCCGCATCCGCCCCGAATCCGCACGACTTTTATCCGCATCCGCCCCACATCCGCACGACTGTTATCCGCATCCGCCCCACATACACGCGACTTTTATCCACAAGTTTGTTATCCGAATCTACTGGCATTACAATAATATTTGCAGGGTAATCATGCACATGGGTTGGGAAATTATGCGCATGGGATGAGTGTTGGAAAGCCATACTAATGTTGAAACTTTTCCCCAACCCCTGGTACTATCCAGTCCATGACGGGCTAAGGCCGACCAAGCGACCGCTGCCCAGCCATTTGGCCTGCAGATATTGGAGTGACGCGTGATGAGCGCGTCGGGTCCCCTCGGCCGTTAATCTTGGTATTCGTGATCGGGGCGCTGTCTCACTGTCAGACAGCTACTCAATTGTCCTCACGAGGCTGACTGCACCCCGTTCCACCCCTCACGTCAGTTTTAAAATCCCTGAAGGAGCCGGGGATCGAACCCGGGGCCTACGGGTGAGAGGCAGGCGTGCTACCCCAACACCACGGGGTTCGATTCCGGAGAGGGAGCCTGAGAAACGGCTACCACATCCAAGGAAGGCAGCAGGCGCGCAAATTACCCACTCCCGGCACGGGGAGGTAGTGACGAAAAATAGCGATAAGGGACTCATCCGAGGCCCCGTAATCGGAATGAGTACACCATCATTCCTAATTGCACGTAGAGCTTTCTGCACATTTTCTGCTGGGTAGGAGTTTTTCTCCGTTGTCCGCGTATAATTTCTTGGCATCTGGAGAACGAACACGAAATATTTTGCCATTAATGTCGCGTTGTATTTACTTGTATCATATATATTCTACGCACCATTACCCCACTCTGCTTTTAAAACGTAACTCAATGACTCCCGGTAAACTAATCTATTATATCGAAAAATAAATACATGCCGAACCACGGTAAAAACTACATTTAATTTTAAATAATAATTGAATCACAACTGTAGGCTTACCTTCTTATTTGCTGGCTACAGAAAATAACATGCAACGTGTAAAGTTTCTTCACCCAAGCCTCACGGTTATCACATAGCAACTGGCATCATGCTGACTGTCCCTATGTGATAGGTATGATGACAGCTTGAGGGTAGTAGTGAACTGAGTTGCTAGTTGTACTACCAACTCGAAAAACATTGGTGCGCACGATTAGCCGCTGCGCACAATTACCCAACTTTCCCCATGATATTCAACAAGTTCGGATTGTATTCTAAAAACTATCCGCAAATTTACTCCAAACATTATCCGCAGCTTATCCGCTATCCGCAAAGCCATGCAAAGTATATCCGCATGGCGAAAAATGTTGCGGATATCCGCGGGTTTATCCGCGGATATCCGCATCCACGCAGGGCTTTAGCTATAACATCTGTGTTTGAGAATACAGGTGAAAAATATGTACATTATGTACAATTATTTAGTTGCAGTATTGGTAATGCAACTGTCGGTGTATGCTAATTGTAGTATATCTAATGTTAGGTGAAATGCTAAAATGGTGATAAAAATCCGGAGTTTGTCTGTTTGGGGTGATTATATGGTTATACAAAATCAACTATGGTTATACTGTAATAATACAGGCTGATACTTATCCGGTTTGTCTTCCTTACTGAAACCACGGAAAACCACTTCGAGGATGGCTGAGTTGGGAATCAAACCCCCTCTACTCATTTGGGCCACCCGAAGCTGAGTAGACCCCATTCCAGTCCTCATACCACTTTTCAAATTTCGTGGCAGAGCCGGGAATCGAACCCAGGACCTCCGGGACGGCAGCTAACCATGCTGACCGCTACGCTACGGAGGCTTCACGATACATTAGAATAAAATAAAAACCTTCACAAAGACCTTTCTGAGGTCTAAATTCTCCCTACTTCACGATGTTATGAAGAGGGGGAGGCAAAAAGCCACGGGCCTAGAAGCGCATAAAATCTAAATCCGGCCTTGAGTATCCGGCGAAAATGCTTGTCTGGCAGCAACCAGCGAACATATTATGTGACAACAGCAACAACAATGAGAATCACAACAAATAAAGTCGATTACCTGTGTCATCCTTCTCAGGCAGTATCTGGCGAATATCCTTGTCTGTCAGCATCCGGCGAACATATATGACAACAGCAAGAACCATGACTATCACTACAGATATGGTGACAGCGCCGAGTATAAAATTGCACGCCCTCCGTATGAATGACTTGGGTATGCATTGCTGTCTCAGCATCGTGTGCCGCGTGCTATAAATAAACAAAAAATAAATAAAAATAGAATGAGAACGACGTGGTCTCGAACCCGGGAAGGTGCATTAGTCAACTATAGTACTTTGACTTCATCGTTATTGTTAAATTTAGGGGCATGTACATAGTGAACATTACCCGTGTACTTGGGTGAGTGTAAATGTAGTCCAACCTGTGTTATTATGACGTGTATAGTAGAGTGTGAATTTTAATGGGGACTGTGTTTGGGAAGGGTATGGCGTGGTTTGCAGAGATGGTTGGTTGGTTGGTTCTTAAGTTTAAGGGCTGCGACAACGCGGTCATGTAGCCCCGTGTACTTTGGGTGTGTGTAGAATCTGTCTGATAAACGGTGTAAATTGTGATGGCTGTATTAGTGTGTGTTATGTGTTTTTTAATTTAAGTACTGCAACTTAGATTTTTTCAAATAGTTACTACTTTTGCCGCCAAGCGCCACCGTCAACGACTATTAGGCTAAGTTCAGGCCTTAGCTACTAGACGCCACCGCAGTCGGCTCTTGGCAACGAACGTAGAAACCTAAGAGCGTTGTTTACATTCTTAACCTATCCAATTTAGCTTCACACAGGTGCGATTAGTGGAAGGTTCTTTAACATGCCATAAATCTATGACATGGGACCACCAGCTTTACTTCCCCTCCGAAGGAAGGCATACTGAGGGATTTTTTAACGCTCTTAAAAAATCCGACGGCTTCGGCCGGGTTTGTACCCGCTATCTTGGGCATAGAAGCTCAGCATCCTACCAACAACCCCACCGAAGCCGCTGGTTTGTAGAGACTGAGGTGGGAATCGAACCTATTTTCAGCTTCGCCAGACAAGCATGAGACCACCTGTTCCAGCCCTCACGTCAGCCGGGAATCGAGTTCAGGGCCTCTAACGTACCATAGAAGCGTGCTACCTCTTCACCACAGGGTCTCCTAGATAGGCGACAAGTGTGCTACCACTACACCAGAGGGACTCCTAGGTAGGAGACAAGTGTGCTACCACTACACCACACGGACTCCTAGATAGGAGAAAAGCGTGCTACCTTTACATCTTTATACATATTAATGATAAACTCCCGCTAACGAGTGATTTTGAGGGTCGTGTTGGCTTCCGCCTATCCACGAAGATTATATTCTGAGATCATCGTAGAACCACGTGAGATCATACTGACAAAGAGGGGTGTTCAAATCCCACCTCACCGGCAAAGGTCAGGGTGGTTCCTAACTTATGGTCACGGCGGCTTCCATATTAGTCCTAGCTTCAATACCAACATACATATAACGCAATAGCACAGGTTATTAGACACATTTTACTAATACTCCAGCACATGGGACTACATGACAACGGGGTCACAAAGCCGCCAATTCAATGAACATTAGTTTTTATGTTCCTACAATTCAAATTTCCTATGGGTATAAACCATAATACCGTACTCTTTAGAGTAAAACTGTCCTTTCAGCTTACTTACCAATATCGGACTTTCGGCTGATGATATTTTATTTTTTTCGTCAAGTCTTCTTCATCAATGTTTCCGTGCATACTTGCAGAAAGAGTAATAACCAAGCTTCGTTGAAAGTACGAGAACTAGGAAATAAACTTGGAAATAAACAATGCTTGAAGTGAGCAATTAATCGCGAACAGTTCGCAAATGCACTAACTGGTTCGTGAAACAAACAAAAATACGACTTAAGTAGATACTGATTCCAATATCTCGTGGTTTTAAACGATTGTTTCAATGTTTACAACAGCAATAAGAATGTGACTATCGCGATTCTTGGGACCAATCATATCAGCAAGCGTCAGCAGACATCATCCGATTATTCTGCAGCTTCTCTGTTCGGCTCGGCTCGCGTGAGTTCGGATGGACTCGGTGATCCAGCTGACCAGCTGATAACCAACCAACAATAGCTGTAGGTTGTAATCACTGCCAGATGGATCACATCCCTGCTTTAAAGCAGCCAGGAGGGATGCGATCCAACTGGCAGTGCAAATATCTATAACATGCTAAAATGTTCATCCCGCTTTTGTCACACATCATGAACGATGAGGTAAAGTAGGCCATACCGGTACAACGAAAATGCACATAGTTTACTTCATGTTTTCTTTATCGCATTGTAGCAAATACTGTAGTCCTTTTTATTGTATTGTTCATTATTTTGTAGCGAAATATTATGGTTTCATATGAGCTTATTGTGGTTTCGAAGAAGAAAACACCACAATCGTTCAAGGTACAACAAGGTGCATGCACAATTCTCGCAGATACAGTCCACACCAGACATGGGCAAACCTTTTAGCGGGCTGGCCGAAAAGAAACCACACATGTTTATAGATAGATTATAAATTTATTAGAGCACAAAATATGCAATTGAATTAAACATGACTTAACTTATCTTTTCCTCGAACATCATCATCATCATTAATTACTTATCACTAGTACAAAACTGTGACAGAGATAACTTCCTCTGATCACACTGCATTACATGATATCTGTCACATGCTTTGCCGCAGAGGGCACACACCACGGCCGACTGAATGCGAGCTGAGCTCATACCGGCCTAGACAATGAGACCTTTTACATGAAATCTTGTTAGTTACTCAACTGCTCACACAGCGCTGTTAACCAAGCATTGTACGACTAAGACTTATCTCTACTTGGTGTAAAACGAAGTCCCCGATTCTTGGATATCACGGGTAATCTCGAGAACCACTGGATGGATTTTGATGCGGCTATCACCATTCTGTACAGTTAATATCGAGGAAGATTTCTGTAGAAAATTATTTATTTATGATCAAAGGGAGCCGAGCAGTAACGATTTTAGATTTCAGTGAATAGGTCGAAGAAAGAACTTGACGTCCGTGCGCTTTTTAAGCTTACGCTGGACAAACCGTTAAAAATATCAATATACTATGAGTGTAAGAATTGTTCAGCATGAAAAATTGTACCAAAAAGTCCGCGTGAGCATATCTCTATCTTCGATACATCGCCCACTATAAGTGTTTTTAGTTTGGACGGGAGGGGGATTTGGCATGCACCTCGCCATTCTTAAATTACGTCTGACAGGAATTCCTTGCATACTCATAACTGTTCCCGGGCGAAGCCGGGGTGGGTTGCTAGTGACACTATATATTATCATTATAATACCGACAGTAGTGGTCATGGGGCCAAGCTCTCTGCTGACTCGGTAGACGCGTGGGTTCGAGCCCCACCGTCGGCTGTCTTTGAAATGGTTTTCCGTGGTTTCTCATTTTCAACACCAGGCAAATGCTGGGACAGTACCTTCTGACAGGCCACGGCCGCTTCCTTCCACATCCTTGCCCACTTTCATCCATTCATCTCATCTCTCGTCCCGACGCGCAGGTCGCCCACGGGCGGCGACTAGAAAGACCTGCACTCGGCCTCTCAGGAGGCTACACGACAAAAAAAAACATAATTCCCGCAATATCAAAATGCAAATTATATCACAAAATAAAATAGCGTGCTAATAAATCTAAGAGAAATTAGGCATACCTTGCACCTCGTTACAGTTGAATTCGATCAGAATCACTCTGTTTTCATTAAAGTTTATGCATTTTCCTGCTGAACGGTTTGGAAGTTCGGCAACAGGAAACTAGGGCTGTTATTAACTTAAAATATTCATTTTTGTACTATTTGTGTTCCCGATTTCATTACATTGTCAGAATTAATGCTTTAATTAGTAGGGTATCCCGTGTACCTATTATAAATAAAAACCGTGAGGTTTCTCACCTCCCCATATTACGAAACCCGGTTGCCTAATACGGGGAAAGTGCACTTTTAAAGTTAACAATAATATCAGAGGGTATTACATCCAACGTGCCCATATTTGTAATATACTTAGTATATCGCCTGAGGTTTACATTGGTGAGAAACCCAAAATTATTCCGTTCCTTATGTCTAATGTGAGCCCTATAAAAAAAACTCCCCATATTTGGCGACTTTCCTCTACCCATTTTTAGAAGATACCTTATGCAGTGGACAGCTGAATCCGTGATTAATTGTATAGGTAGCTTTGTAAGTCTCAGAACTCAGGAAGTCCTTTCTAGCAGCGTTACTAGCAGTTTTCAAAGTTTCAAGGTAAGAAAGAAAATATTCCTCTAGCCAGTTTAGGCGACTGTCATTTAATGAGAAAAATGTCCTTAATCTGGATTTCTAGACTGAATATGATGATATGTAATGCTTACGTCATGCATAGCGAACCATTTATTAACGTTTTCAAAAAAATTATGGTTGCTTCTGCGTCCATGAATGTGTACGCTTCCGGGTGCATGCATATATTTTCTTTCAGTGTACTAATGGCACCAATAACTTCTGACGAGAACACATCATTGCACAGTGGGACAAAATCGAAATCTAGGAGGACAAAATTATTTATTTTCATAATTAAAAAATCAAAATGTATTACTTCTATAGCATTCTCATATAATTGCCGCTCACTATTCTGGGATATAAAAGCATCTTAGTGTAAATCTGTCACCACTGTTGGAGGGTGAATGTAAGTGGCTGTGGTTTGGTTGTCTTAGTGGTTAGTGTGATGCTTTAAGATGGAACATGCAGCTGAAAGTATGATCTCTTTAACGTGTTTCAGTTATTAATGGGCATAATTGTTACGTAATTTTAGCTATATTTGCATTATATAATATTTAACTATTATATTTAAAAATATATTTTCACTTAGATTTTTAGTACGTCGCGTCACTCTGCGTCACTTTCTACTTAATATTAAAATGTAGATAAAGTATTGTAGTTTACGCCTGTTATAAGATTTTTTGCATCTTTTTGCAACGTACTTAGTTATTTTACGTTTTAGAAGATGCCGCGCGACCAGTTCTCACACGTTTACAACTGTTTGAAGCACTGGGATCGACGATTATGTCAAAAGTTGACCTTTGTGACTTTGTTAAAAGTAAATTAGAGGTAGAAAATTGTTCTGAAGAGATAACTGAATGCTCTATCCAACTCCTAGTCATAGACAATTTCTTGCATGTGTAGACGTAGCTTAAAAAAGGTCTTAACTGATGTTTATTATGAAGTAAACTAATTATATACGTTGCTTTCACTCTAAATTCATGATTAAAACGTAAAAATAATTTTGTCCCCCTAGATTTCGATTTTGACCCACTGTGCATTGGCACGCCGAACATTCATTTCTTCAAATTTAGTGGGTTCGATGTGTTTTTTAGTGAGGTGTCTGACCGGTTTGACGATCTCATCCTTTTGCATTGTGTATAGTAATGACAAGTATGTATGTCTACCCCTTATTATTCCCGTTTTCCAACGGGGTCGGGGATGAGATGCGATGGAAGTCTTTGTGGCGATGGTTTTTACGGCCGGATGCCCTTCCTGACGCCAACCTCATGAGAGGAGTTAATGAGAGATGAAATGAATGATGGTGAATGAAACTGGGCAAGGATGTGGAAGGAAGCGGCCGTGGCCTGTCAGAAGGTACCGTCCCAGCATTTGCCTGGTGTTGAAAATGGGAAACCACGGAAAACCATTTCAAGGACGGCCGACGGTGGGGCTCGAACCCACGCGTCTACCGAGTCAGCAGAGAGCTTGGCCCCACGGCCTAATGCTGCGCTTTAGCCAGCATAGCCACTTGTATAGTAATGACAAGTATTTCCCTGAAATTATTCCAGTACCATCAGTCATCTCTCGTTACAGAAACTACGTTCTAATGTTTTTTTTAGAATGTGACAATGATCAAAACTAGGGAATAAATTCCTAGACTCGTCGTATGGGTGATTGACCATTGGCTGCAAATTCCCTCCCCCTAAATGCCTCATCATTGTAGTGTTAGTTTTGTGATTATCAGAGACAATTATTATAATTATGAAACCGCATTGTTCAACCTCGAGAATAACGTCCAGCAGGAGTTTATGTAAGTCCCGTCCTGACAGCTGTTTCGTGAAAAAGAAGGCACACGGTATCTGATAATTTGTCGAAAGATCTCTTAGCACAAAACACAACACTTGATTGGCTGCTACTTGTTCCCGGCTGTAATTTTCATCCTCTCTTTCCTTTTGATGAGAAGGTCTGGAATTGTGTCCTTGTACCCGAAGAAGGTGCAAGGTATGTCTAATTTCTCTTAGATGTATTAGCACGCTATTTTATTTTGTGATATAATTTTAATTTTGATAATGCGGAAATTATAATGATAATTATATAGTGTCACTAGCAACCCGCCCCGGCTTCGCCCGGGAACAGTTGTGAATGTGCAAGGAATTCCTGTCAGACGTAATTTAAGAATGGCGAGGTGCATGATACACAAATCCCCCTTCCGTCCAAACTAATAACACTTATAGTGGGCGATATATCGAAGATAGAGATATGCTCTCGCGGATTTTTTTGTAGAATTTCTCACACTGAACAATTCTTACACTCATAGTATATTGATATTTTTAACGGTTTGCCCAGCATAAGCTTAAAAAGCGCACGGACGCCAGGCTCTTTTTTCGACCTTTTCACTGAAATCGTTACTGCTTGGCTCATTTTGGTCACAAATAAATTATTTTCCACACAAATCTTCCTCGAGATTACCTTTACAGAATGGTGAAAGCCGCATCAAAATCCATCCAGTAGTTCTTGAGATTACACATTTAATAAACGTACTGTACAGCTGTTTATTAATCACGCCTACAATGGGATGGGAGTGCGCTCTATCGGCGCCGAGTAGAAATTTTCCAATTACACGTTATGCCTGGGCTCTAACTGGGATTGTCAAGGCCGGTATAGAGCGCAGCTCGCATTCAGTCGGCCGTGCACACACGCACCAGCAATCCGGCTGATGGTACATTTTGTTTGCACACACCCTGAAGTGGAATCCATGCACCGCGAATCTGGTTATCAAGTGTCTCATCTCATAGAAACCCCTCGTCCAATCCCGCGATGTCATCGCATCCGTGATATAAAATTCCTGCCATATGCTTCCTCTCTTTAACTTCATTTCCTGCACTTTTTTAAGCGTATGGCTTTTAGTGCCGGGAGTGTCCGAGGACATGTTCGGCTCGCCAGTTTTGTAGCTGCTTCGAGACGGACACCCAATGGGTGAGCTACAAGTACCGTTGGGGAGGAAAGTTGGACGGGAGGGTCGAGGAGTTGGAAGGTAGCGGCTGTGGCCTATAGTTAAGGACCAACCCCGGCATTTGCCTGGAAGGAAGATGGGAAACCACAGAAGACCTTCTTCAAGGTTGCCGGCGGGGGGATTCGAACCTCCTCGCCTCCCGGATGTGAGCGACTGCCAACAGTCATGCCGCAACGACCTCGGCTAACTCACCATTTCCTGCATTAGTCTCTCATAACCCGATGTAGATGGCAGGAGCAGCTGTAATCTGAGGTCTTCAACAAAAGGAGGCTCTTTCGCGAGTTCATACACCAACCGAGAAAGAGTGAATTTCGAAAGACACATTACCCTTTTCAGGTAGGTAGCTTTCACCTTCTCCAACTCTACGAGTTGCTTATACTTAAGGTGATGCCAAATACTTTCCAAACCATATGCAACTACAGGAATGATCTTCAGCGAGAAAAGTCTCATCGCTGTCTGTAATGACAGTGTTCGGGGATGTCGTATGTCACTCATGGCCTTTATAGCCGCGTTTGTTCTGTCCTTGATGTGAATAGTGAAGACGTTTCCGTGAGTCTGGAACGTCACCCCCAGATACTTGAAGTGCGTAACACATTCCAGCGGTCTATTTTTGTAGAGAATTGTCGCTCCTCTTCCCCCTTTTCTGAAAGTCATTGCAACTGTTTTCCTTTCATTCAGATAGAGTTCATTCTCTTCCGCCCACTCCGCAACTCTGTCAAACGCCTGCTGTAAATCCTTTTCACTGGTTGAAATTAGAGCCATATCGTCTGCGTAAATGTATATTTTTACATTTGGGTGTAATATTTCCACCACATCTGCCGTAGCAAGAGCGAAGAGGATGGGGCTTAAGGGATCCCCCTGCAGTACTCCAATTGTCTGCTGTATTTGCTTGGAAGTTGTAATGTTGTCCGAAATAACGATGTAGTTTTCGCTCAACAGGGTCCTAACAAATCTCGCCAAGTAGTTGCCTTCACCAATCATGTTGTCTAATTTCCTTACTAGCATTTGTCTATTGATGGTATCAAAGGCCTTTGCATAAACCAAGAATACCACATGTAGTTTTCCCCCGGGTGGTTTCAAGGCTTCTTCTATGTCAGCCTGCAGACATTGTATAGCCTGAGTTGCAGATCGTCCCCTCCTAAAACTAAATTGCTCTTCCAGTATCTGAGATTCTATTGCCTTTGTCAAACGAATGCAAACTATATTGCTGAGGAGTTTCAAAACTGTCGATTCTAGGGCAATTCCTCTGTACGAGTTAGGGTCCCCACAATCTCCCTTTCCTTTATACAGCATCTTTATTGTCGATTTTCTCCACCTGTAAGGGATTGTACCATATCTTAAACATGCATTAAAAAGAGCGACTAAGCATCTACTCAGTTCTATTGATGCAAGCTTTAGGTGCTTGTTGTATATGAGGTCAGGCCCACACGCCTTGTTATTCTTTGATTTTCGTATAGCCATCATGCCCTCCATGTCTGAGAGCAGCTCTGATTCCTCTAGTTCAGGGCCGTGGAGAGCGACGACGGGCCCTGGGGCTGGAATCTCCCGGGCCCCCGTCAAAAACCAAATTCTGTAAAATCCTCGCAAATTTGCACAAACTGATTTTGCACATTTTTTATTTGCACTAAATGTTCATTAGGAAATCAATTACAAGAACATAAAGAGCCAGCAAGCAAGCAATAGTAATAATAATAATAATAATAATAATAATAATAATAATAATAATAATAATAATAATAATAATAATAATAATAATAATAATAATAATAATTGTAGCATGCTGAACTGCAATGCCCAAGATCGCGGGTATAAACCCGGCCGAAGTCGTCGGATTTTTAAGAGCGTTAAAATCCTTCAGTATGCCTGTATTCGGAGGGGAGGTAAAGACGGCGGGCCCATGTCATTGATTTATGGCATGTAAAAGAACCTACCACTACAATGGGTAGTGTGTAGCCAAAATTTGTAGGTTATTTGGTTAGAAATGCTCTATCAAGTTCCAACGTTCCCCGCTGGGTGTCAGTGACAGTGGCGTCTGGTAGCCAAAGTTGGAACTACTTGAAATTTTAACTTGTTGGGGAGCTACGGGCGTTCAATTGAAATGACCGTTGGCTGCAATTCACATATAATAATGATATTTCAATGATATATTCCACTAAATCCAGGCTATATTTATCATCATAAGCAGAGCGTGAATTACTATCAATATACATAAGTTAATGCTGGTATGTAAAATTTACAACATTGAAAGTGGAGGAATGCATCCAAAATTATTTGCAAATTCAATATGTATACCTGATAAGAGCGTATTAATGCATTATTTTCAATTAACAAAATTAATATCAGAATAAGGCCATCAAAAACTAGGTACCGTAACAAATTTCATTAATTCACTATACTGTTTTGGCCTTTGACAAATCTAAATTTGTCTCGATGAGGTAACACTGTAAGCATGCAGATTATTCAGATTTAAAGTTCTGCAGGTCCTCTTTGATATCAATAATTTTAGAACTTCAGTGAAACTCATAAAATCAATATGCTCGTTTGTCGTACACAAATTTGAAAAAAGTTGCATTTACCGGACCAGTAATTGCATCGTTTTTACAATATTTAACTTTGGGAAAATACTCACATTGAAAAAAGCTGTTGTCCACGAACTCGGAAACAGGTGGGTTGGAATTCCACCGTCGCGTCGGTGATTCTATGCTTATTTTCCATGATTCATCGTTTTAACCCGTACATTCATTTCCTCCTCAATTCTATCCCTACGTCATAAGACCCAAACATTAATCAACATGAAGTTCATCTCACTGAACTGCATGTTAAAAGAGATGGAAAGGGTATACTGTACACTGTGCAGTACTACGGCCTCTGTGACGTAATCTCTTTTCATAATGAAAACATAATTTTTACACAATGTCAAGACTTATCTTAAAATAGTTTTACATATAGTGTTTATATGTTGACATTCTTAAAATTTGCTGCCCTTGAAGGGTCACGCCCTTGGGTCTAAGCCTAAACACTGATAAGTGTTTTGGTTGAACGGCGAGCACACCATCTTTGTACATTAAACAAAGCAAAATATATTTTCATAATTAACCACAGGTATACAGTACTCATACTTAACTCAAGTTATTATGTGCTATCAGTAGATTGCAGCTGATTAGTGATTGTTTTCACAAAAGAAGAAAATGTGAATTTGAACTATATTTTGTAATTGGCAGTCAGTGGATTTCTTATAATATAATATTGCTTTGCAGTAAGCAAAACTAGAGGCAGATTTTCCTAAACATCCTCAATCCTATCTATGACTGGTGACCATCATGGGCGGATTTAAGCCAAGGTCATGGTGGAGTGGATACATCGGGGATCTTGGAGTATGGAATATCACCAAGCTCAGAGTGGGGTCCGTTGGCCCTCCTCCGGAAAAGTTTGCAAAAATTAGGTCCAAATTAATGAGTTATAGGATAGGCCATTTGGGTGATTATTTTTGGGATATTTTGGAGTAAAAATTTCGTGAACATTGACATTTAGTGGCTATAGAAAAGACTCTCCGATATTGAAGTAAAAGCTCTCACATCTTCAAGTAAGACCCCGCGGTGTACCTCACCAATGACCGTGACGGGGGCCTACAGCAAGTCTACAGATCAGAGGTTCGAATCCGGGCGCTGACAGCGGCTATCCTGAGTGTGGTTTTTCACACTCCCTCCAGACCAATGCCGGGGCACTACCTTATTTCAAGTCCAGGGACACCTACCTTACTCTAAACCCTAATAATTACAGTAATAGTCGCAACGGCCAACGCATTCCCAGTCGGCAACTAAGAATACGACATGCAATTTATCATGTCACAGAGGCCTTAGCACAGCACAGTGTATACCCCGCTTTTCGTCCAGCAGTTGATGGTTTTAAGAGGGTCTAAGTAACAAATAGTTACAACAATGTTGCCAATACACCTCACCCATTATACAACAACTACTAGCCTCCCCTTCAGTCTACACAATTCGCACGTTTTCTGGTTTTCTATTTTGTTCGCTTCATTAATATTTGTGAAAAATACTGCTTTACAGTCAACTTCATTCAATAACGCGGAGGCCTTCAGAAACAAACCGTAAAACTAACGCGCCAGCAAATACTGAATTATATCTACAGTACTATTTGATGCAAACCATCCCCAACCGAGCGCCAATGGTACATTGTCCGCCAGTGATACTAGACCTACTAGCTACCAAGTACACGGGTTGAATGTTGCAAGCCCCTAAATGAATTAACATCTGTAACGACAAACAGGCCGTTTTTACTATTGAGTAAGACTACGAATAACACCGCAGTCGGGAAGCCAAATCCTGCATTCCTGCCGCGGCTTCGTCAGGAACCGGAGTCATTTCTAAGTCGTAGATAAAGAAGGGCAATTAACTTTATGTTTAACGGTACTGAGACGTTAAAGCGTATCACGAAAGGGCTTGATTCGCAAGGGAAAATATCTCTTCGCGTCCTGAAAAATAAGTGCTTTGCACTTCCTCCTAGGACGCCGGGCCCCCCTGGAAGGGTCGGGCCCCGGGGCACCAGCCCTGCCTGACCCCCCCTCTCGTCGGGCCTGAGTAAAATAGGGAAGGGCGGTGATTGAATAATAGGATGGGTATCCCTGCCTTGTAAAACTACTGTCAGGTGGTCTTCCCAAGTCTCTATTGGAATGTTTCTAGGATATTTTGGTTGCCTAGGGTTCAGCGCCTTATAAGGGTTATCTTCTGCTTCGTCAATTAGTTTCCTTTCTTCCTCCTGGTGGTAGGATTCTTTGGCGGTTTGTAGTATGTCCTTGTACACCTTCCTCTTGAGCCGATAAACCTTCAGAAGATGTTCTGATGGATCCATGCGAGCTATGTGTAGAGCTTCTAATGCTTCTTTACGGGCCATGTAGCAACTTTCATTAAACCACCTCTTTGCCTTTCTTTCCCTTGAAGCGGCAAACGTGGCTTTTGTGATAAGAGACTCTAACCTGATCGCTGCCGCGTCCAAGTTACGAAAGTAACGAAATTAGATCCATGGACTTACTTATTTCCGACTCACTCAACAAAACTGGATTTAATTTCAGAAACGTACACTGTGGTCTTCCGTACTTCCTGGAATCGGCGGAGAACATTTCAAATATTGTCAAAACTGGCAAGTGTTTGCTTAGAGTCTCTCCAAGAGTACTCTGCTGAACCGCCTTGATATTAAACTCGTTTGTGAAAACCAGATCTATTACACTGGATCCGTTATGGCAGAAGTATGTGGGTCTATTGCTTTCGTTAATGAGGGTGAAACCGGCTTCTTCAAAAAATTCCATGACATGAGTTGTCTTGAGAGAGTATTTATCTATGCGACAATTCAAGTCGCCGGCCGCAATGACTGTCTCGTTGCAACCTGTTGTTTCCAGCGCAAGTGATAATTCCCCAATTATTTCATCTTGGGTCATTTCTGGTTGAAAGTACATGCATATGATTACACATAAACTTGCTTTTATCACAAGGACGTTTTCTGAAACATATATAGTTCTAAATGGCGAAAGTATCGGATTTAGAAGGCATGTGATGCCTCCTGATGGTCTCCCTCGTTGTCCCTGTCTCGCTAATCTGTTAATCGTATATGCGGTTCCTGCAGCCCATTCTGTCGTTAGCATCGTTTCCGTTAATATCACTATATCATAGCGTTCGAACATATCGTCTGGTAGAAGGCTAATTGCATTTCTCAGTTCCTCCACATTCCATAATAACATTCGCAACTGTGTCATTCCCTGCCTGGATCTATTCCAGATCAACCCCTCGGTTGAACTGTCTCTGTCTGGGGGCTCGAAAGGGCCGCAAGAGGATTCCTTTTGGCCAAAACTCTGCTTTTCCCACTTGATTTAAGTCTTTAAAGGGAAGTCCTAATTTAAAGGCCTTATCTGTCCCTATAGCTCGCAATTCTTCGCAGCTTGTGGGTTTTTGAATTCCTTTCGTGGAGAAATGATCTTTAAGTGTCTCACTGGTGGTCAGTTGTGATAGTCGTCCCACGTATAGCCAAGCGGTTCTCTGTCCTGCCTGTAAAATGGAATTTGGGGATTCATACGTTCCAATTATGATTTTATTTCTCCTGTCCGATCTGTATCGCCGTCGGCGCACTACTTCAAAACCGGCGTCCTCTTCTCTGTCTTCCCTACTCCTCGTGCTTTCGTCCGTGCGGTCTGCATCAGCCCGTATATTGTCTCCCTTCCTCTCCATCTTATCGATTTGTTTCATCACTGTATTTATTGTCTCAGTGTTGGTCCCTTTTTCCGTTAGGTCCCCTATATTGTCTCATTGTTGGAACCATTTTCCGTTAGGTCCCCTATCATTTTGGTATGTATGCCTATCGCCTCGGAGTGGCGTCTTGGTCTCTGAAGGTGTGCCGCAACAGACCTGCCCTCTTCAGCCTGGGATCGGATCTCCTTACTGATTCCCAATGTATTTCCTATGGGTTCCTGAGAGCCTATCTGAATGATGCTCTGCCTCTCCTTTGCACCTTGGAACTGTTGATTTTTCCTCATGGCACTCAGTGAGTCCGCTATCACGTCCATTCTTTTATTAATGTCCGCGCGTAGTTTTTCCAGTTCCACGTGCATGGACTTCCCTGCCTTATAGAGCATATAGTCTTGTTCACAGTTATGGCATAGCCATATTAGCTTACACTTCTTTTTATGACTTAGTCTTAACACGTCAAATTGCCCTTTCTGAAGTTCCGTGCAAGATAGGTAATGCCATCGTTGGCATGTTCCATCACACTCCACAGCTGCATCAGTGGATTGGACTACCCGCTCACATATGGGCCAGATATCCATTTGGGCATTGAGATCGGCACGTAGCGTGCTTACTTCTGGCTTCTGGCAAGATGGTCAACTGTTTGTAACTAGATCGTATGATCTCTGTGGCGCTTGCTACAGAGCTAAACTAAAAAATGCAATAATACGCTTCCTTGTCGCTACGTGTCTTTAGTGTCGCGATATCTTTGACTATACTATTACCATGACGAATAGAAATAAATAGTGTTATCACTCACCGAGTTCAACCGCGCCCCGCTCGGCTAGCGCTAGCGGCGCTGATCCCCAACGCTACACAAATGCTGTTCAATAGTGGGATACGCGCTGGGCTACGTAAACCTCTTTACGAAGGCTGCGGTTACGCTGATTACAACAAATTGTGTGTTTAGACTTATGAATAATACTGTCAAAAAGTTAGTATTAATATTCTCTGTCCCCATGTAGAACTATCGTTTAAAACCCTCCGTTAGTCGCGCATTGGTCTGACAGCTCCATGGTTCGTTATATTAGTTTTAATATCAAGCCAACAGTTATGATCTTATCGTCTCGTGACATCTTACAACAAACCTTAGTAAGCATTTTTCTGGAGTTGTGAAATGGCGTGCCTAAAAATAACTTTAACACGTGTAACATTTTGTCAGCGTGAGATTGATAGTACCAGCGCTCCCAATGATGTTACATTCTGTCAGTGAGTGGCAGGTGTGCTGTTATACCGATTATTTGGCTTAGTATGTTGCCTTAGTTAATATCAGTAAGGAGATTGCGCCTTACGAAAACCTAAGGATGCAGATGAAGCCTGTCACCTTCTGCTGAAGGATAACGAATAGCTAGTTCATGATTCAGTAATTTCAAAGGAATTTGTGACTCTGATACTGACGACAAAGTTGAAACAAGATCCGAAGATCAGGAGGACGGTAACGGAAGCGAAGAATTGGATGACCGTTTATTTTATTGGCAGGTTGGCCATTATTATATGTCCGACTCATTCTTGGCCACTTGGCTATCACCACGGAAGTCCGGGTTCGATTCCCAGCTCTGCCAATAAATTTAATACTGGTCTGAGGGCTGGAACGGTGTTCACTCAGCCTCGTGAGGCAAAAATGTTAAGAGGCGCGTTCGATTCCTACCTCAGCTATCCTGGAAGTGGATTTCCGTGGTTTCCCACTTCTCCTCCAGGCAAATGCCGGGATGGTACCTAACTGAAGGACACGGCCGCTTCCTACCCAAATCCTACCTCAATTCCAAATACACACACTACTACAGACATCATAATGACACAGGTTATCAGACGAATTCTAAACAAACCCAAACACACGGGGCTACGTGACCACGATGTCGTTTAGTCCCTGAGGAATCAACAACTATTATTATTATTTTAGGCCTATTATTATTAAGACTTTTTTTTTTCGTTTTAAGTAATGTGCCCTTTTAGCAAGAAATAAGCAAATCACAGTATGCCAGCATTGCTCAATTCGGGATTTTTCGGGGCTGCGGTAAGTTCTCCCACTCTGTGACTTACATATTTTGGATTAAATAGAGGATACACTTGCAAAAATAACAACAAAATCAACTCCTATTTTAACACATTTAATTAATAAAAATTATGGCGCTACAAACAATAAAACAAATAAACTACTGACCAATATCATTCTACTTGTCCAAAGTGAACAAGGAATAGCATAAAAATAAAACAAATATTCTCTTTAAACACATGGTTTTCTTTAAAACCAACAATTCACGATTATTTTCACTTCCATAAAGTACTTATCTTAAAGTTCCATGTAACTACGAGCTCCTTTGGCTCGATACTTTCCCATAATAATGGTGTCATACTTTTGTACACCTCAAGAACTATTTTTATCTTTTCTTATCATCAAAACAAATATATAATTACATTTAAAATTACATGTTAATTATTCACTTCAATATTTGGGCCTTTCACATATTCTCAGTATTTACTATCTCTCTCAAGTTTTGCAAATTCACTACGGTGATCGGGAAACTACTTGTGTACTCCAGAGTCATAAAGATTACTTGACAAAGTCAAAAACTATGATTACTCCCGAAATCTAGTTATCTTCACAAAACTCGTGGATTCCTTATTTTCCATACAATATTACGATAGAGATTTTTATTTAATTCATTTGTCTTATAAGACCATTATCACATAAGAAAACTACGATCTGAACTGGCAAGCGATAATATCAATCTACAAGGACCTCGGTTCAACGCCCGGGTCATTAACAACTTTAAACACTCACGGTGTATTTAACACTTCTTACAAGACGATCTTTACCCACCCTCGCTCTATGAGGGTCAGGCCATTATA
The DNA here is from genome assembly GCA_946902985.2 of Meconema thalassinum. Lineage (NCBI taxonomy): Eukaryota > Metazoa > Arthropoda > Insecta > Orthoptera > Tettigoniidae > Meconema > Meconema thalassinum. The sequence goes on from OX336397.1 coordinate 155,559,338, forward strand.
CTCGAGCGAGATTTATGACAGGGAGAGCGGCTCCCTGCCTAGCCTACGGTTGGAGCTCTCTTCAATGCTTTTAAAACAAACCTTCACATTATTTTCAGTTCTTTGGGGAGACATGGCATTCTACTCATCGTTTTACTTTCAACAATATTATTGGCTCATAAACCACTCTCGTAACCTTGGCATTTATTAATTATGAAGGGTCCTCGTTGATTGGGGAAGAGTAATACACATTCGACGACGAATAATAAAGGGGCTTTAACAACAAGAGGATTCTAGGTTCGAATCTCTTAACATGCCTCGGGAACCATTTCCACATTGGAGGACTTATACAAGACGCGATTTAAAGTCGGCCGTGGCCTACATGACATACGCTCAATAATACCATACATTTGCTCCCTTTTCTATAATAACACACACATGGCCTCGTGATCTACGTCACAATTAGAGGACTTACAACATATCTCAATTCAATACAATCAACTACCCCTCATAAGTAATTTACCAAGTACATTTTAATTCTACGCATTCCTAGCGTGACTTTTTATTTAATTGCGTTCCATTACGCTACACATTACTTTACGGCCTAATGTCTTCCAAAGAACTGATAAATTTCATAGTAACAATTGATACATATCTCAATTCTTATATTAATCTTTTCCATTGACAATAAATCGCTCCATTTTTAAGAACATGCATTTACATCATGTCTTATACATTTGTTAAGGCTTCAATGCTCTATATTTTTATATCATTCAATTTAATCTTTATTTAGATTTCTTTACCTTGTTATTCACATCATGTCTTCATTCCTTACAAAAGCTCAAAAGCTATTTCTTTCATATAATTCAAATTTACCTTTATGTAAATATCTTTGTTATAATTATTATTATTATGCTTGCTTTTATAACATTCATTAAATACACTGACATTTTATTCCAGGCATTTCCTCTACAGGATTTATTCTTTCACATAATTATTTATTATTTCTTAAAACTTTATTTTTGTTCAGATCGCGTTCTTATTTAGTTATTATTTATTTAAAAACATCCCTTTTACTCAAAACTCCGGTGGAATTGTACACAAAATTTTCCCGACACCCAAAACATAATGAAAATCTTTACTCACATGTCTAAGGTCGTTTTCTGACCTTTATTCTCGTTCGATGAGACATTTTGGCCCTCCTTCTTGACTTACTCCATATTGTACAAATTCATCTCGTGTACAAACACTTCTTGACACATACTCAATACATTTAACACTAGCAACATTTTTGATACACTGGTGTATCCGTTTAGAACACACATTAAAACACTAAAAAATATTACTCTGGTACATATTATAACACATATCCCTTTGCATAAAACGCTTTCACTTTACATAAAACACTTAAAATGATCCTCTTATTTTTTTTCTTACAATATTTACACTTCACTTCTATCACACGGGCGTATCTCAACGATTTTGACGATTTCTGTCGGCTGTTGACGATCCCTGATGCGAATCCTATCGACCTGCATTGGACGTGTGATTTTACTCGTTCAAAGTTTCTTTCTCCTACAATGGAAACTACTGGTTTCAGTCTCTCAAAACCGCTTCTATTGTCTATTACTCGACTTCACTTTATCTGCTTTAACTAGGCGATAAATGTCTTTACTTTGCCGTCACCTCTATTTATATATGGTGGTCTATCGCTCCCTATAGTTTCTATATCTTGGCCTCCCTTCGAGGACCGTATACTGTCTATCGTACCCTATAGTTTCTATATCTTGGCCTCCCTTCGAGGACCATATACTGTCTATCATATATATTTTGGACTTTTCCTCACTAGAGTACGTTTTCCCTCTGGTTTCGAACCTAAGTTCCTAAGTTCCTTTTGCTTGAACTTCTATCTTTCGCGATCGTAATTACTGTTTATTCTTGTCCTTTACAGGACTTAGTGTCCTTAACAATGTCTTTACTAGACATGACGCCGTTTATTTGTTGGAGTTCTTATAACTTCGTAACTGTATCGAACTAGTGTTCTTCTGGAACTCGAAGTTCCCTACTGATCGCTGTATCTTACTTTGGCGATATTGCTTTAAAGTCCGTATATTTAGTGTTCTTTATAATTTAGGACTCTTCAGAGTCTCGAACTGCTAACCGTCAGCGTAGCGTACTCATATCGTAACTGGTCTACACTCAGCGAACTTGTAGCATAGCCTCCCACAGGAGTCTCTTGTCGAACTGTGTTTTTGAATTAACTACTTGAAATTGCAGCGCGAATGGCCTACATCAAGACGTGCTATGACGAACTGTGATCAAAGTAACCTCCCTCAGGTTCTGGATCGATGTTTGGTACAGCGTCACGTCCCCTGGACGGACTAGTAACTGCCTGTACGATGTGTGATGTAGCACAGTAACGTGCCTTCCGGCCGTTTGAAACTGCATGTACGATGCGATGCAGCACTTCCGCTCACGGAATGCTTGTAGACTGCATATACTGATACAGCGTGACGTTCCCCTCACGGGCTCTCGTAGACTGCATGATTGGCTTGGTGAGGCCAGGAGTTTTATACCTTTTAGTAAAAAAAAAAAAAAAAAAAAAAAAACCTAGTCCTTTTCGTGACCAACTTTTGAACTAATTGTCGCACAATTATAAAAATTATATCTCCAGAAAGCTCGTCTTCCAAACGTAAAATAATCTTCCTGTGCATGGAAATCGATCGTGCATTTCCGAGATATTAATTAATTCTTCGTCCTCAACTGTGTGGGTGGTGCTGTTCATTTTTAATTCTCCCACTCCTTGGGTCCCGGTGAATTCCCAATGACGTATACTTGCGTTTGCAGTTTTCTCCTGGACTATTATTAAAGGGTTTTTCTTTACACAAAAATCTCTAATCCGAAATGATTCACCGTACTTTATCTGTTTACTTATTTTTATACTCGTAAACGGGTTAAATTTAATTATTCTTATTCATAATGTTGAATTTTGGGCTTATGCCGTGTTTTATTATATTGCAATTCGACGCGTTTCGAAAGAAACCATGTCTTTCATCGTCAGGAATAATCTGGAATACGACAATGTTGCTAAGAGAAAGCAACGAAGAACATATAGAAGGTGCCCAAAGATGGACGCCATTATAGCCCCATGTTAGGGACAACGGAAAGCAGCAGTGGATTACTTTCTCAGGGTTCTGATAATAGGTAGCCAGGATTCACTGAGATTGTAGCCGGTGTCGCGGTTGAAATTATCTGGGTGTTTACGTATTTCAACCGCCTCCCTGATGATTCTGGGACGATATTGCTTTATACGGGCAAGAACATCCACCCCTTGGAACATGACATCATGGCCAGGTGTTAAAGCATGATCGGCAACAGCTGATTTATCAGGTTGAATGAGCCTGATACATCTATTATGTTCCTTAATGCGAGTGCATATTGTTCTCGAAGTCTGCCCGATGTAAACCTTGCCACAAGTACAGGGAACTCTGTAGATACCCGGTTGTTGCAATTTAGGCAAACTGTCCTTAGTTGGTCGCAGGAGTTGCCTAATCTTAACAGAAGTTCCAAATACAGTCCGTATGTTGTATCGACGTAGGATTTTAGCAATACGATCCGTTGTGTTATGTATGTACGGAAGGTAAGCAGTTCCTCTTACATCTCTTTTCTCAACTGACGTCCTATTATTATTTGTTGGTTTCAGAACCGTAGAAATCAAAGCCTTGCTATAACCGTTGCTCTCAAAGGTGGTTCGCAGGGTGTTAATTTCTTCTTGTAAAGAAGACACTTCACAAATCCTCCTAGCCCTGGTAGTTAGAGTTGTAAGGATACCATGTTTCTGGGCAGGGTGATGGTGAGAACTTGCGTGGAGATATCTATTGGTGTGTGTTGGCTTACGAAAAACGCTGTGTCCTAAAGATCCATCCTCTTTCTTGGTGACGAGAACATCTAAAAAAGGTATTTTGCCGTCAGATTCCGTTTCCATGGTGAAACAAATAGAAGGGTGCTGGAGATTAAGGTGATCCAGGAAATGGCTAAGATTTTCCTCACCTTCCGTCCAAACAACGAACGTGTCATCCACATAACGCCACCAAATCTTCGGTTTGAAAGGAGCCGACGACAAAGCTTTCTCTTCAAAGTTCTCCATGAAGAAATTAGCCACAACAGGAGAGAGAGGACTACCCATGGCCACACCATCAGTCTGCTCATAAAAATTCCCATTCCATAGAAAGTAGGAGGAGGTCATGCAGTGATAAAAAAGTCTTGTGATGTCTTCAGGAAAAAAGCCATTAATGAGAGACATAACACCATCAATAGGTACTCTCGTAAACAGAGACACCACGTCGAGACTCACTAGAATATCACCCGGCTGAAGTGTTATAGCTTTTAACTTTTCCACGAAGTGTGTGGAATCCTTAATGTACGAAGGCGTGTTACCCAGAAGTGGCTGAAGTAGTCTTCCTAAATGACAATATTAATTATTCTTGTTCTGACTCAGCAGCGAGGTTGCCATTTTCCTGCAACGTAAGAGCAATTTCCGAGTCAAGCTTCTTCGTCTTACAGTCCAAACTTTCCACTCGTTCTAATAATATCCATGACTGGCTCCTTATAAATGTCAAGAGGCATGAGCTCATCTTATGAACACCTGGCCCTAGCGTTTGCGCAATGTTAGGCTAGAATCCTGGCTTGAAATCTCTCTCCGTTCCCTTAGAGACTGTATGATTCTTTCATTCCTTTCTCAAAATACATGGATTCGACCCCCTTTGAGGCCATGATACATGGGTTCAGTAAGGATGGCACGAAATAGAATAAGTAACAATGGAAGGCTGCCTTCATTCCGTATCCTACTGGGCGCCTTTCGTGATTTTACATCAGTGGATAGATATTTCGGTAAATTTTGAAAAATGTGAGGTACTGATCCTGGTTTTAATTTCCACTTCACGCGAGGAATTTCCACGTTCTCATAGTTCACTAGGAAACAGTCCGCCTTTATAATAATTAAATCTTCCGAAAAACGCTCGTCACAGATTCTATTTTTGATCGACACTTGCTTATCTTTCCACGGAATAACTCTCGCTCATTTCGCAAACAGATTTGTTTCTTTTGGCGGTGTGAAAAAATGTCTACCATCAGATTTTCTTCGTAACCCGATTTACTTCCAGGAACAAACCATTACGACATTTTCCCGAAACAACATAAAACTTAGTTGTTTGCACACACAAAGCACTGCACAGACATTCGTAAACTATTAGAAACAAATTCCCTCGAATAATATGACTTCTCGCGCACAGGATATTACAGTACTAAGGTACTAACCTCGTGGGTTACTGTCACACGTGCTTATGGTTCGGCGCGACTTCCGCGCCACACACCGGCTGGACCATGAACTACAATGCTTAAGTAGCGGAGTGATGACACTGTTTATTTCTATTCGTCATGCTATTACTTTAAACTCAGATGGCTTTGGATATATTACGCTGTTATTCTGCAGCGTGTAATTCCTTGTTGAGAGACAATACTCATTGGTATCTAGTGAGCAGTTATTCCGTGGCGGACAATTTCTTTACCAATATATATACAAATCACTAATAATTGATATTGAACACTATCTTTAACAGATCAACTTATGTTAATAGCCACCTTCATACAAACATATACATCAATCATATCCACTTATTCCGACCTTATTCACAGTAACACTTTCACTAGAACATTCGATTATCACAGCTAATTCGATACCTCGAGTGCTATATCGCATCAACCAGCACTCCAAACAACGTAGGAATTCAGTATATTAACACCGACTACTATCAATAATTGAAACTTCGTTGGTCTAAACGTATCACTGGGAGAAACGCATTTAATATACCTACTGCACACCTAATTTTTAATCGCGCATATACTTGGCAGTGCGCTATATCGGCAATAAGAGGCCATTTTCAATAACACCGCTGACATGGGTTCACTAACTGGCCGGTATAAAGCGCAGCTCGCATCAAGTAGGCAGTGGATTGCTCCCGCATACAGTTGCAGGTATATGTCACTACTGAAGATGCATTGGAGAATCCTTTCATGTTTGCTGGCACAAGGTAGCACTAGGAGTTCATTCTTTAAAAAAATGCGAGTAAGTAATATGGAATTATTCGAATAACATGTCAGATGTTACGCATCATATGCGACTACTGTAAGGCTCGTTTTTTTTATTTCTGTATTTTAAATCAAACAAAACTTATAGGCTACCGTACGAAGGTAGAAAACATAGGAAAATAGAACACATCTCATTATTATTTTGTTAGATGAGGAAGGAGTAAGTGACCAAGTGAAACTGTGACGGTGCTTCTAAAAGTTTTTCATAATCTAGGATGAGCTGATTCTTCTTGGTAGCGCAGCAAAATTGTGGTCTCTCAATCTATTTCTGACGCTATTTTTGCGAAGCTTAATTGTAGAAAAGACCTGTTCGCATATATAGGAAGATGCGAACATGGAAGTTATCTCCTGTGCATGAGATTTCAAATTTGGGAAGCTTGATTTAGGTAGGTAGGTAGGCAGTACTCAATTTTCGAAACGTTGAGGAATAGTTGCTTCAATTCATTGTTACATTGTAAATCAGTTCTAGCTGCTACTCTATTACACAAAAAGCATAAACGCTATGAGATTGAAACAGATTTTCAGTTCTAGGTACACAGAACAGAATGATGATGATAGGCATTTATTCGTCAACGAATATATAGTATGTAAAATACAATGTTATTTGGAAGTATTATGTCGTCTCAGGCCGATCCTACGTTGGAAGCGGAATTTCTCCCGACCAGACTGTCTAAAAGCGGGACTGGTCGGGTCTGAAGAAAACAAACACATAACGCACGGTCCTCCCTCATACTCTGGAGCCAGTGCTCGATCCGGGGAAAGGAGTCATGTCTGAACTGGTCTGACAGCAATCAAACAAGTTTGTTTTTTCTTCCAGTTGTCTGGAAGCTTTGGTCGAGGTGGTGCGTTTTAACATCATCTATTGAACTTGGTTTTTGTGTTTAATTGTGCCATAATGGTAGAAAAAAGGAATGTTAATTGAATTAGCGCGTGAGCGAGTTTGTTAGTTTTTTCTGCTGGCTCTATACAAGTCCTGAAGTTACTCCACGTCCGTAGGTCTACTTCTATGATATTTTTTGAATTCATCAGGGTGACTACGCATAGGTAGGCAGGTGGTGTAAAATTCACTTTGACGATGGTCTTCATTGAACTCATGAACCCATTTTCTTTCACACGAGTTTAATAATACAATAAATTCCTGTCAAATAACATGAAATCAATTAGTTCCCCGTCCATTTTTCAACTGTAATAATAGACAACTGCCCTCGTCGAGAGTTGACACAGTACTGGTTCTTCCTCTCCTGGCTGAAAACTAGCTGCCAAGGAGCATATAATAAGAGAGACGACACTCAATGCTAATTTTCTGGACGCTTATATTGGCTAGAATTTCGTAGAATTTCAGGTCCACGTGGCAATGTTTGGGCTACAATGGCTACCAATCTCGCATATAAAGTAACTACGATTGACTGTGATCATTACGAACGCACATTACTACGTTATGAACAGATTTTCAGTGTCTGACATTGAATCAAAAGCATTCGTTATTGCACCTCAGGAGGCGATATCGTTCCAAAAATGAAATACTAATGATGAGTTTTGGTGTGACATGTTGGTATGATTTCCAAATCAACGAAAACTTTTTTTCCATTTATTTGACTATTTGGAAGCCTACCGGTGCTCTTAATACAATATAAATGTTCTTAATAATGACTAAAAGCTGTTAAAAATGATATAATCAAGAGTAATTAAGGTTTGCTTCATTGTGCCATCATAACCTCAAAACATTCGTAACCCCTCCTCGCCCCCAACCATGCTGCTCAAGGGAGTTTTCGGCCAGTTACTTTATTCACCACTAATGTAGTTACAATGAAATGCTATGTTCATATATTTCATTCTCCCATAAATTCTTCCCCCACCCTTCTCTACCGCATGAGATCAATATAACCTCCATATTCTATACAGTAATGTGAATTCAGGATGAGGAGTAGGTTTCGAGAAATGATAATTACTTTGTGAAAGACAGATTTAATTTATTTGAATACCGCTTTCAGCATGTTTACATTTTGTCTTTAACATTTGATTGTGCAGCTGAAAACAACCTTCAGAGATGTGAATACCAATGGTTAAGCTCGTTGAGAACACAGGAACACATGAGATCTTGAACGTGGTCAGTAGGCTACTTGGATGGTTGATGGCACACTGTTTTAAGCCACCCGACTGCCAACTCCAGCCTCGGAAACCCTCTTTGGAAAACTGCACCAGCCCCGGGTGGAAGATAAACTGCAAATGTCCAAAGCACAAGTCGAAGCAAAAATTAAATTTCAATGTAGGCCTACACAGATAAATGCAATGCATGTAGTAGTGTTATTGTAAATCAACACCACATATATGCAAATGGTCGGTAATCCTCCTTTCAATATAGCAGAGGCGGAGTGGGGGAATGTTTGTTTGCAGTAGGACTGTGAACAGGAGCAGCACACGTGAGTTGCTCTTCTGCCCAGTCCTAGTGTAGGCAGGGCGCCTGATACTTGTTTCATTTATTACCCCTTATCTTCATGAAGCTAGAGAAGGTCTCAAATGACGAATGTGATAAAGCTGAAACAGATTTGTGAACAGAAAAGTTTGTCCAGGGTTCTCTTATAGTTCAGAAGTTTGCAACACTATAGCACTACCACTTTTAACACAAGTTGTTTTGTTGTTGCTTTTATCATTTGAGGGGCTTGGACATGGTGGTCATTGAGACCCATGTACTTAGGTGTGTGTATTTTTTTTTACGATAACCTGTTGTAATATGGTGACTGTAGGCTATTAGTGTCTTTGTACTTTAGGTGAGGATTGGGAGGGAGGCAGCCGTGGCCATAAATAAGGAACCATCTCGGCATTTGCCTGCAGTAGACGTGGTAAACCACTTCCAAGATGGCCTAGGTGGCAATCGAATCCACCTCGCCTCAGGATTGCCACATGAGGCTTAGCATCAGACCAGAATTACTTTTATGGGCAGGGCCAGGAAACGAACCAAGACCTCAGGGGAAAGAACCGAGAATGATAGCCACTACACGAGGTGGTCATACAAGAATTGTGTCCAGGCATGTATCTAGGTCTAATGGGTAAGACTAGGGAGTTGTGTGTCTACAAGGTATAGGGGTGACGAAAACATGGTAGCCTTTCTTCCTGGGACTACAAATTGTCATTCCCTCATTGAGAATAGTTTCCAGCTAGACTGTAAAGAACCCATTACAGATTTGGGTGCTATTCAGCACCCAGAACAAATAATAGGTACTGAACTCCATTGTCATGCACAGGATTACAATGCTAACTTTCTTACATAATTTGGGTGGTCAACAGAGGTGGTTCTAGCCCTGGGCCGGAGGGGGGGGGGGGGCGGGCCCCCCCAGTTTTAGTGAAATAATTATTTTTAAATTCCTTGGTTACTAAATAAATTGATAATTTACAGATATAACTTATCTGATATAAAACAAACTAATGCATTTAATTAAGTTAATTTTTCTTTCAATTTCAAGATTTATTTATTTGATTATATATAATTTAAACACACAATTGAAATCGTGTATAAATATAATATTTTTTAAATTCGTAGTGCATACACCAAGAGTATTAAACTCTTTTCCCAACTTTATGACAGGCAAGTTCAGAAGTTTCCAATGTAGACAAACCTCCATGCGATACAAGTGCATCGATATCTCCCCAACTCTGTGACAAAAATGTGAGTGCAACTGTTTCTAATATAGACGAACCAGTATCATTTTATATCAGTGCATCGATCTATGATGGTCCATGCCAACCACGTAAATCAGTTTATAAACAAACGTTACTATACATTAAGAACAGAAGTTTTAACAGTAAATGGTTTGATAGGTATATATTTTTTGAATACTCTGAGATTAAAGATGCTGTTTTCTATGTCGTCATTTCGCTCAATCTGATTCAAGCAATGCTGAACATGTTTTCACTAAATCTGGATTTTGCAATTGGAAAAGAATATGAGAAAAACGTGCAAAGCATGCTGATAGTGAATGTCATAAATCTTCAATAGTAAAGTGAAACATTTTTCTGGAAAGTGAACGTAGCGGCACAGTGATTTTGAAACTAAGCGTGAAACCTCTGGTTATATTGCGTAACCGCTCAGCTGTGGCAACAATGGCCCGAGTCGCATTACTTTGTGCTGGCTTAGAGGTCATCGCCAAACAGTTTCAGATGATGATAGTGTTAATAATAAAGGGAATTTTGATGAAATTTTAAATGTAATTAAACTAGAAAGTGAAAGCACAAGGGAGAATGTAAACAGTCTACCAAAGAATGCAATTTACTCATCTAATGATTCTCAAAATGAATTTCTTGATATCTCAGCTAATATAATAGTTATTTTTATTTATTATTTAGCGCATGATGCTTCATGACAATCGTTTGAATTAATATAGTGAATGTCATAAATCTTCAATAGTAAAGTGAAACAGTTTTCTGGAAAGTGAACGTAGCGGCACAGTGATTTTGAAGCAAAGCGTGAAACCTCTGGTTATATTGCGTAATAGTTGAACATATTGGAGGAGAGACGAAGAAATATAACAATGGTTATGTTTCCTTAATCCTGGATGAAGCTAGAGTTGTTAGTAAAGTGGAACAGATGTGTCAGATATGTAGGACAAAATTCTATAGAAGAGTGTTTCATTGGTTTAATACATTTGTCTCGACCAAATGCAGAAAGTATAGCTAATTCAGCTTTAGAGTACCTTGTTTCAGTGGATTTCGATCCATGTAAGTGCATTGGACAAGCATATGATGGAGCCGCTGTTATGTCAGGGAAGATAAACGGTGTGCAACGTTTATTGCGACAAAAGGTCAATAACCCGTGTGTTTACGTGCATTGTTATGCACATCACTTAAATTTAGATTTGGTGGACGTTTCAAAGCCAGTTTGAAGACGTGGTAGGGGACATCTTTTATTTACTGGTAGCAATTTATGCTTTTCAGTCTGTATCTACTGTAAGACACCAAAAGTTTGTTGAGATACAGATTGATCTTCATCCAGGATAACGTGTTTTAGAGATACCTCTTCAAAGTGACACGCGATGGGTATGTAAATATAGAGGAGTAATGTATTTTCAGAAACGTTTTGCTTCAGTTAAAGCAGCTCTAGAGTATTTTTCAAAGTCAGCTAACAAAAAAGAGGGAGCAGAAGCAAAAGGTTTGTGGAAACAGCTTTGTAAAGTGAAGGTGATGTTTGTGTTACAAATCTTTTCTGATATTCTCGAGCTTGCCAATGGAGCCTCTATGTTCTTACAACAAAAACATGTGGACTTTGTAGGGGCACATAGATTGATCTATGGTCTTGTAATATCGTTGCAAGAAAAACGAAATGATGGTTATTTTAAGGAACTATGGGCGGTTACATGTTACTCTGTTCAGTCGTTAGGCGTGAAAGTTTATAAACAATCTAGAGTCTCAAGTATTCCAAAGAACTTTTCAGACTACGTTTAATTAATGCCAGTCTCTGCGGAGAAAGAAGAGGAAAATGTCACATTATCAGAGACATGTAAAAGAAATCTTTTTGAAATATTAGACAACATGGTAGAAGAGTTACTGCGTAGATTTACTGAAAATAATTTTGTGTGCAATGCAATGGATGCCTGTAACCCAAGAGGTGAAACCTTTTTAAATTTTGAATATATATATTCTCACGTTCTGTGAAAAGTATAAACTAATCTTCACAGACCGTAAGGTGCTACAGACTGAAATCAGTTTAGCTAAGAATGTATTTAGAGACAAATATCCAAACACTTCCTCATTCTTTTTTTTCTGAACTTCTGGAAATGGAAGTTGCTTTTCCACAGCTACTATTATTTTTCAAGTTGATGCTGACTCTTCCTGTGTCATCTACTTCTGCTGAGCGCAGTTTCTCTGTCGTGAAACGAATAAAATCCTATTTAAGAGAAACAATGGCAACAAAGAGGCTTTCCAATCTCGCTATTCTTTCAATTGAAAGAGAATTAAGTGGACAATTACTTTACGATCCCTCTGATATAGTGAACCAGTTTGCCCAGAGTGGAAACAGAAGAATAAATTTATGTGACAGTGAAATATGCTATTTTTTACCAATGATAGTTTTTAGCCTACTTTTCTCATTTTGCAAAAATGAGGAAAAAGTAGACTAATGAGATCGATCCGGGGAAATGTATGGGCCCCCCCAGATTTAAGCTTCTAGAACCGCCACTGGTGGTCAAGCTAAAAGAACTTTAACCCTCAGTGTAAGAAAAATGTCCCTACGATGCCAGAACAACCCTTGTTCTCTCAGCTATAAAATGCATGTTAGCAGGCTCCACCATCAAATAGGGAGGTACAATTTGACATGCTGCATATATAAAATGATGATTACTAACACAGTAAGACTGAAACCTACAATGAAGCAGCACCCAAAAGGAGCTAAGGGCTAACGTACACTACTGAATGAAGCCCTACTGTACTCCTAGGCTTTTACATACAATAATGTAGTAGGCCTACACCTTGCAGGCTTTAGGCTAAGCATAATAGAGGACCAAAAGGAAGATAACAAAGTAGTCAATAAAGCCTACTATTATTTTGCTGGAGGGTATCTGTATTAATATCTTCTAGCAAGTACACAAACAATATTAACATATATTTCTAGAGCCAACAAACATTCTTTGTAGACTTCATTTCGACTTTTTCGCCCATGCCTAGGATTGTATCAATCCTTGCCTTGTTCCCTGGCACATAGGACACCAGAAGTCACAGCCATGCAGAGTGTATGTCAAAATAGGACCAGGGTCCAAGCCTGGGTGCTTCGATCACAAGTCACTTTGTATCTTTTAATACTGTACTTGTAGTATTTGATTGAGACAGCTGCATGCATGCACGTATTAGCATAGATAGGAAAATTATGGACATGGATAGGCCCTTCCGCATATCAAACTACTTAAGTAGCCTACCGTTAACTAAACTAAAGCTGATCCTGCACATTTACAAAGACTTGACAGAAGTCTTCAGCAAGATGAAAACAATTATTGTTTGGTACATTTGGCAGGAATAAATTACATACTGTCCAATATGTACAAGACTATCATACCTATATTCGGATGTTTACGCGAAAAACAAACAATCTATAAATTCTGATTAGTCAGTATAATTATACCGACAGAAACTATGACAAAGGTTTACATCTTAGCACTTAAAACCTACCCTACATATCAATTATGTTATCCCACGTTTAGAGCGAACGTAGCTGTCGCCATTTCTAATAACACCGCTAGTCACTTGTTATTCAATTTAGTATTGGATCCAACATAATACAGATTACGTCACTAAAAATGGAGTATACTGCAACCGTTGTCGGCATGCGGGCCCAAACAGTAATCAAAACGCACATGGCGGCCTTTGTTTTGGTTCTAATCGCCCATAACAGTGTCCCGCGCCTGACTAGCTGCAATGTAGGAGCGCCGAGTCTGGTCTGGCCGGGTCGGGTCTGGTGGCCGCTTCCAATGTAGGATCAGCCTCAGATGGCTGAACAGTCCAATTCTGGAAGCACACACTTTACAGCAGTGACAGCACACACCAGTTGTACCGTATCAGCAGATGATTGTGCAGGCCCACCATCCCTTGCATTCGCACGTTCTTTCCTGCGGTTCCTCCTTTCAGCTTCTAGTCTTCTCCTATCTTGTTCTAATTGTTCAACTCCGTTGTATACAATTTTACGCCATTTAGTACTATCTTCGGCTGCGGTTTCCCAGTTGACCGTATTAATTTGACACTCTTTTAGGGTATGTTTAAGGACATCCTTGTATCATTTTAGCTGTCCTCCATGGTTACGCAGTCCATTCTTTAGTTTGCGCGGCTTCGGTGGCGTAGTTGGTAGCATGCTGAGCTTCTTTGCCCAAGTTAGCGGGTTCAAACCCGGCCGAAGTCGTCGGATTTTATAAGAGCATTAAAAATCCCTCAGTATGCCTTCTTTCGGAGGGGAAGTAAAGCCGGCGGTCCCATGTCATAGATTTATGGCATGTTAAAGAACCTTACACTAATTACACATGTGTGAAGCTAAATTGGATAGGTTAAGAATGTATACAACGCTCTTACGTTCCTAAGTTCATTGCTGCGGTGGCGTCTAGTAGCTAAGTTCTGAACTAGGCCTAGTAGTCGTTGACGGTGGCGTTTGGCGGCAAAAGTAGGAACTATTTGAAAAATTCTAAGTTGCAATCCTTACTTAAATAAAAAAACCAGATACACACACTAATACAGCCATCACAATTAACACCGGTTATCAGACAGATTCTACACACACCCGAAGTACACGGGGCTACATGACCGCGTTGTCGCAGCCCCTAAACTGAGGAACCAACCAACCATTCTTTAGTTGGGAGTACATGATTCTCCTTGTAGTGGGGAGGTTAAGACGAAAATCAACGGGGTACCGTTCATTTTTTGATAGAAGCATGAGACTTGGCACACTTATAGTTTGGACCCTAAACTTTCGATCTGAAATGGTAGCCACTTCCGGAAGTCGCGCCGAGTGCCTGTTTTGCAAGGTCGCCTACCCACCCGGAGTGAACTACGAAATCTACGCTTAAGTAGATTACAAATGCCGTTTCTCATTTTCAAAAACTCGCCAATGTATTTCTTATGGGCCCTCGCCTCTGTTGCAGACCGAGAATCAGACTACGCGGCTGATGAAGCGAGATGCAGAAGTGCGCGTGACGTCACACGCTCCAGGTCTCGATGCAGCTTGACGCGGGTAAGCGACGCGACGCTACCGCCGTGTATTGTTGCGGTCAGTAACAGAAGCTTGGTGCTGGGGCTGTGTTGTTTTGCTGTGTTTGGGGAACTGATTTCTTGGAGATAATTGTGCGTCATTCATCCTGTGCATGCGAAAAGAATTCAGGGCTGTACGAGCAGTTCATCGCCGGACACTTTGTGGGAAGAAAAACTGGAAGAACGTTCTCGGCCATAGCTCTGGATCAGGCACATGAACAATCAAACGCTCTACTAAAAGGCGATGGAGGTTCAAAAAAGCACAACATTTTGTATGTGTTTAATTAGAACAAAAATCAATGCTTCACCCCCCCCCCCTCCTTTTTTTCAGGAATGTACGGCTTAACTGAAAATCCCGATGCTCTGCGAAAATGGATAGTTGCTGAGCCAGAAATTTCAGGCCGCATAGAACCTTTTGAAAAAAAAAGGTGAGTTACGGCAATTTTTCATTCTGAAAGTAATAACATTACTTTTTCTAATTTTGTTGTTTGCACTTTTTCAGTGGAATCTGAGAAGAGAATCTGATAGTACCCTACATCACAGCGGCAACAGCTCCGAAAAAGCGAGGTTTATAAAGGACGTTAAAAATCTTGATAGTGTCTTTGCTGAACCAGGAATCCATTGTTTGGAAGAAAGCTGGGATTTGTACAATATTGATAGCAAGCGGTTCGCATCCCCTGAAGTCGTTACTACAATAATGACCATTTAAGCACTGTGGGAAAATCGATACAAAGAATTTGTCGAGGAACGCCTTATGAGCGGGCGGAAAAGACTGTTAGACACCGTGAAACAAAATAAATACCGTGCCCTCTTTTTACGTCAGCTTCAAAAGCATCACCGACCAAGACAAAAGAAAAAAAAAATCGCCGGCCTCAAAAACGACTGCATTCTTTTTAGTAAATTATGCATAGCTACAAATGAGCACCGATTGGGAGACCTAGACAGTCTCTCTCCACACACGGCGAACTAAGACCGGGCAAAAAATCAGATCTTTTGAAATGTTTGATGGCTGTAAGTTCGGATGGCTTCCACACCAGTGACGTACCCGCCGTACAAGCGAAAATTATCGATGGACCTGCCCTAGTCCATATGCTATATCCCGGACAGTCAAGAAAGTTTCAGGAATATGCCGACAGCATTTTTATGCCATTCCTCAGGAAAGAACTTAATACTGTTCATCGCGTTGTGACAAGTATATGCAGGATAGTCTGAAAATACACACAAGGGCAGAACGGGTCGAAGGAATACGCACAAGAGTCGCAGCTGGATCACGCATTCCGGAAGGATGGCCCAACTTTCTGCGCAACTCCGAAAACTAATGCGAGTTGTTACAATTCCTAAATACGCAAATACAAAAGATCACACAGGAGGGCAAAGAAATGTACAGTACACAGGATTCGTCTGTGTTAGCATCGCCTCATCGAGAAGATAGTGATATGTTATATCCATGCAATCACGAAGAGGCAGACACAAGGGTCATGATTCACATCGCGGATTGTGTTAGTCAGGGATACCGGAAAGTTCTTGTGCGAACTGTGGACACCGAAGTCCTTGTATTGGCCGTGAGTATTGTGCCTAAATTGACGGATATTGAAGAGCTCTGGGTCCACATTGGCACGGGAACGAACCACAAGATTATAGCTGCACATAAAATTGCCCAAGATGTAGGTAGGGACCAATGTCGGTGACAAAACATATGTTATAATGGAAAGGCAATGGTGACTAAAGAGGCTTTATATGTTGCAGGTCGTAACAAGGCCTTAAGTTTAACCCTATTTCACGCATATTTTTGGATGTGATACCGTTTCCTCGTTTTCCAACAAAGGCAAGAAGAGTGCCTTTGAAGCATGGACGGCTTATCCTGACGCCACCAAAGGATTTTTGGCAGCTCAAGAGCACGATTTGGACAAAGCTTTACCTTACATGGAATAGTTGGTAATCACTATGTATGATAGGTAGGAAAAATTGATTCATAATCGTTACCGATGTGTTTTGTTGAACTTCGTCGTTAACACTTGTGTTTTATTGCATTGTAGGTCGAAATTGATTTGTCAACGTACATGCCTGCCGAAAGGAACTTTTTACCAAGAAAACCCGATCTCTGGAGAGTATTCCTCCAACGCAGAATGCACTGGAGCAACTCATCCGGCGTGCCATGTACCAGGGGGTTTACGTGTGGGGACAATATCTGAGCCCCATCCAGGAACTACCCTCACCGTCAGATTGGGGCTGGGAATAAAGTCCATCAGGATGGACACCGCGGTGGACGACTATCGCCATTGCAACTAAGGCTTGCTTAGAACTAATCCGTTGCGGGTGCAAAAGTTGTGCACCTAGACCTCAGCAATGTGTATGCAGTAGGAGAGACTTGAAGTGCATGGAACTGTGCTCCTGTGACGCAAAGTGCTAAGTAATATTCTCCGCTTATTTTCTACTTCCGTCTTTATTTTCTGGTGATGGCTGTCCACTCAATAGCTAAGAGATAATTTTAATACATATTTTCCCTTTTTTAGGAAGTTTGTTGAGCCTCTAAGATTAGTTTTGGTGAGCCTGATGCATAGGGCCACATGCATTACAAAACATGGACTTCTTCCTTCTTATTCTTTGTTTTCTCATGCCTTGTCATTGTTCCTTATTTGCTTTTTCGTAAATTATCAAAATGATTTGTCATTTTTATTAAATAAATTAAAGCTTGATGAATGTGGTGGCTTGTTTTTGCAGCTTTAGGAAAGATGTGCCTAGTAGGTAGGCTAACACACCACAAATTTAACTCCTTCCACTTCAAGTCGTGTTAACAACGTTTTCCAGGTGATTCTGAGTGCAAAAAGTATTCATCGCGAAGCAAAACAGGCATTTGTAATCGACTTAAGCGTTGATTTCGTAGTTCACTCCGGGTGGGTAGGCAACCATGCAAAACTGGCACTCGGCGAGACTTCCGAAAGTGGGTACCATCTCAGATCAAAATTTTAGGGTCCAAAGTATAAGTGTGCCAAGTCTCATGCTTCTATCAAAAAATGAACGGTGGTTTTACCTAACCTCCCCACTATTGGGAGGCGTGTATCTGGCATGCGGACAACATGGCCAGCCCAGCATATCTGATGCCTGACTACCTTTGCCTCCATGCTTGTAGAACAGAATATGACCTATGAGTAATTGTAGGTACAGTAGTATAATTTGAAACCACGTCGCAGGCCGGATTAGACTAGCTCGAGGGCCGTACTTTGCCCATGACTGATCTACACAGTAACGGTAGTCAGATAAGGCAAATGAATATTAAGTACCGGTATGGTCTTCCGGAATATGTTCTCCGGATACACATGGGCGTAATTTTTAAGGAACAGAGGGCCCCATCAACGTTTAGCCAAATTGAGACGGTTTCCCGCCACAATTTAATCGTAAATATGAACAACAGTATAAGTACCGGTATGTGTAAAATCACTAATATTCTTGGGGTCTTACAGATTAAAATATTGAAATATACGGTAGGTCTAGGCCTACTGTATTTTGATTGGGGCTGATGTTCCGCCCCTTAAAATAACGATCACCTCTTTAGGTGTCTTATACTGATATTGGTTGGTTCCACAATTTAGGGCTGCGACAACGCGGCGATGTAGCCCCGTGTACTTTGGTTGGTTGGTTCTTAAGTTTAGGGGCTGCGACAACGCGGTCATGTAGCCCCGTGTACTTTGTGTGTGTGTAGAATCTGTCTGATAACCGGTGTTAATTGTGATGACTGTATAAGTGTGTGTTATCCGTTTTTTAATTCAAGTAAAGACTGCAGACTTTTGCATTTTTCAAATAGTTCCTAATTTTGCTGCCAAACGTCACCGGCAACGACTACTAGTTCAGAACTTAGCTATCAGACGCCACCGCAGTCGGCTCTACGCAACGAACATAGGGACCTAAGAGCGTAGTTTACATTCTTAACCTATACAACAGCTTCACACAAGTGTAATTAGTGGAAGGTTCTTTAACAAGCCATAAATCTATGACATGGGACCGCCGGCTTTACTTCCCCTCCGAAGGAAGGCATACTGAGGGATTTTTAACGCTCGTAAAAATCCGACTACTTCGGCCGGATTTCAACCCGTGATCTTGGGCATAGAAGCTCAGCATGCTACCGACTACGCCACCGAAGCCGCCCCCGTGTACTTTGGGTGTGTGTAGAATCTGTCTGATAACCGGTGTTAATTGTGATGGCCGTATTAGTGTGTGTTATCTGTAATTCAGGTAAGGTCTACAGACGATCAATTTCATGTAATTCCTACTTCTGCTACCAAATGCTACTGTCAATGACACCTAGCAGGGAACTTGGCTACTAGATGCCAGCGCAACCGGCACCTGGTGGCGAACGGAATTTTAAAAGCGTTAATCAAATCTAACCTACACATTTATCTTCACTCAATTGTAGTTAGTGGAAGGTTCTCTTACATGCCATAAATCTATGACATGACTTCTCCTCCTAAGGAAGGCATACTGTGGGATTTTTAACGCTCTTAAAAAATGCGACGACTGCGGCCGGGTGTGAACCCGTGACCTTGGGCATAGAAGCTCTGCATGCTACCAACTATGCTACCGAAGCCGCGATACACAGATATTACGGCAGGGACGTTGCTAGAATCTAGGAACTACGTTTGCAGACAGGTGTGCGTAAGTTCTTTAGGATGCAACTTAAATGCCGAAACTCTTCATTTACAGTCGCATATTTGAAGTCTAGGTGTGCGAAGTAAGACTTCTGTTTGAGGACCCGCAGATGCGAAGAATTTGACAAATTCTGATCTGAGGGTTAGATCGGATGACTTACTGCCTCCTTCTGAATGCAGATCCATGTTAATTACAACCCTATGCTTACCACGGTGAGTGAGTGTTTATCGAGTCGGATTACTAACACCCCCCCAGCTTGCAGGTTCGCTCCTGGCCGTGGTAAGTGATTTTTGAAAGGCGGCAAAAATCACGACACGCATGTCACGTTAAAGAACCCATTTGAATTCAGTAGGCCGTGTTCATAATGACAAAATTAATCTCGGGATTGTCCGCCAACACAAGGTTCCCATTTCTCTACTAGAAAGCGCTATAGTGTCAAGGAGCTTAGATATCTAACCTCCTTGACTTTCATAGTAGTAGGATAAATATAGCGGTTCTGGCGCAGGGGCTAATGGGCAAGATGGCCGCCGCGCGCAACCAGCCCTTTGTTATTCTTATGGAGGGGTCATTCAGAGCTGGCGCAGGGGCTAATGGGCAAAATGGCCGCCACGCCCTGAGACCGTGAATAATGTCACAGGGAGAGTTCGACCGTGTAGTTGCTAAATGGAATATTTATTATTATTATTATTATTTTTAGGTAATTATTGATTGATCATGTACAATCAAGACCAGCCTTATATTGCCCACTTTATGGTGTAGTGGCTAGCATTTTTAGCTGTTACTGTGGAGGCTCGGGTTCGTGTCCTGGCTCTGTCAAGAAATTTTATTCTAGGCTGAGGGTTGGAATGGGGTACACTCAACCTTGTGAGGCAAAACTGACAGGAGCTGGCTTTTGTTTCTTACCGCAGCCATTCTGCCTAACCCCAACTTCACCTAACCTAACGTAACCTAACCTAACCTTACCTAACCTAACCAAATCCCACCTTACCTAACCTAACCTAACTTCAAAGTCAGAATGTACAATACATTTATTGTTTTTTTATACCCTCATAAATTAGATATAGAGAATGTCCACCACGATTTAGATCCTCGAGCACACTTTTCCGACATATATCATTAAAACGTGTAGAAAGGAATGTCTGAAAATTTTCACTAACACATAGTACACGTTCACCATACACTGTGTCCACTTTTTGAATGTTAATGATACGGAAAAGAGTATGCATTGGTAATTCAGTGAGCTTTTTTTCTCTCTAATCAACAGTTCTGCCCCCGTAGCATTGAGAATATTTATTGTAGTAGCCTATAAAGAAACCAAAAAAATCATATCTATTACAGTTTAGCTATAAGTGACCAGAACCACTATAAAATTTTATTCTACTAAGGGGATTTCCATAATGATAAGAAAAAAGAGCTTACCATAATGATGGATTGTGTGTAAGTAAACGTCTTTTGCTGCTTGACGCCACTACTAAACTGATACTCATACAACGGACAAGTGAGTTCATGTTTCGCTGACGTAATCGTATGTTCCCATGCACTTCCTGTGTGTTGCACGCGCCGTAGTGGCTAAATTTGAAACTAGATGAGATGATTTGCTGACGTAATCGTATGTTCCCCCGCACACACACGCAGGCCCCTGTGGACGGGTACTTGTGGACGGGTCCCTGTGGACGGGTCCCTGTGGACGGGTCATTGTTGACGGGTCATTGTTGACGGGTCCTTGTTGACGAGCCCCTGTGGACGGGTCCTTGTTGACGGGTCCTTTTTGACTAACCCCTTTAGACCGGTCCCTTTGGACTGGTCCCTATGGACTGCCCCCATGACCCCTAATGTTATGATGAAATTAAACGTTGTTCTACATGAAACGCATGTGAAGAGCCGATTGCTACTATGAATTAACATGTTTGTTTTTTGTTTTTTTACGCCTGCGTACTTGTTTTTTTTGTAAGCGGGCAGGCTTTTTGAATAATGATTTATAGATGAGTTATTTTTTTAAAATTACCAAAAGATCCAAAACTAATAGGTCATTAGCTTTTTAATATTTCATGAACCAATAAGGCTAGGGACTTGTATGAGAGGTCGTTGGACTTGAGGTGACATTCTGTTTTGAATGTATTATTTATTTTTGTCAAAAGGCTTAACTACACTTTTGTTAATATCTCGCTAACTAATAATCAGAGAGGGTCAAGTGAGGTGTCATGGGACTCAGGATGGTCAACCCTTTTCCATGGCCAATGAATTTACCCAAAATACCCAATACACCAAGGTCATTGACCTGAGAATTTATAAACTAATAATTGGATACGAACATGAGATGTTTACCATGCGTGATGAAACATAGCTAGGTAGAGAAAGAATTAGTGTATGCTACATGTATGGTGATTGACAAGTCTTTTACCATTGAAACTTGTTTTCAGATCAAACTGCAGTATAGAGAGAGTATAGGTTGCAGGTATGGGTTAATAAATGAGAAACGGTGTATGCAAACTCTGATTTATCAAGAATTAAGAGTAGGCTATCTTTAATTGATTGGTTAAAGATGATAGCTAAAACACAAAAATGCTCAGTGTTTACCGAGACAAAATGGTCGCTACACACAACAAGCTTTAAATACTTGAGGCTAATAATCTATACATACACACACTCGCTTGTTGTAAACTAAACTGTGTTGCTGTCAGTGCTCAGACAGTAGGCTAAATACAAAATGCATTGCTAACAGAAATATAATCATTTCCGGATGTCTAATGTTACCATTTATCCATTTATTTATTTTTTGTGTTGCAGTGGTAAGCACTTTTAGCTCTTGTACTGGTGGTCTTAACTCGATTTCCAGGTCTGAGGCCTAGAACAAGTTGAACTAAGAAACAAGGGCATAGTGGTGCAGTGGTTAAGCTGTTAGCCTTTTCACCAGGGGTTCGATTTCAGGTTAATATGCATGTCATAAACATATTAAACAAAACAGAGATAACGTTTAAAACTGATTACATTTGTGTCTTTTCAAATTATTACTTGGATTACAAATACAAAAGGTGAACTGGGTTTGATATACAGTTAATGCTGTCTATCACACACTAGACTGTAAGAAAGCCAAAAGAGCAAAAGGCGTAGGTAGAGCAGTGGTAAAATTTCTATATGTAGAGAACTACCTGGCAAAGCTATATCGCATAAACAGTGCAGGATACAATCCAGCAATCAAATTTGTATCTTGTGGAACAGAGAAATGCACTTACGTGAGAAAATGTAAGTTCATGTGTAATATGACCTAACACACAAGTGATCACCTGTGCACATGCATGATAAGAGCTAACAAGTCACATTTTGTTTAGTTCGTACGTAACGTTAGGTTAGGGCTACGAGGCACATGCCATTTGAGAGCAGGTCAAGGGATCTAACTTGGTGGATGGATGTGTTCTAACGAGTCATTTGTAGTTGAAAGAGAATAATACTTGTTCTTAAGATGTTAAAACTGAGGAGTAAGACGTCTTGTTGTTTCCTGTGTCATATTACAGACATGGCAGAGAGCACACAGTTCTGTTGCTATGACTAACGCTGCAGTAATTTGAAACCTCACGTGTTCATCAAGACAATGGGTGATGATTATACAAAGTTAGCAGTCATTGGATATTACACAGGTGTTCCTTCCGGTGTCATGTTGCTGACATGGCAGAGAGCGCACAGTTCTATTGCTATGACTAACGCTGCAGTAATTTGAACCCCCCCCCCCCCCCCAGGTGTTGATCAAGACAATGGGTGATGATCATGCAAAGTCAGCAGTAATTGGGTACCACACATCAACATGGACTAAATCATAAATGTGTTGTCATAACCTGCAGAAACCTCATTTAAAGATTTTAGATTTTACATTTTAAATTTAAGATTTTATTTTATTTTTAGATTTTACTTTTTTACATTTTCCTAAAAGAGTAAACTACAAAGTCACATACCTAACCTCATTAAACCTAACTTTACCAAACCTAACTTAAGCTAATCCAAAGGCTAATGCACACACACAAAGTATATAAGGTACATGCAACTATCCTTATGCTAGTTTTACAGGTTACTGTACAACATGATCACTACCCCAAATGGTTTTTTTTTTTCATTTTGTTGTTTACACATATGTCAATTTTCCAATTTCCCATTTTTAGTTTTTTTTAATGTCAGTTTTTAGTTTTTCAATTTCATAATATGGAAAACATGGATTTTGCATTTTGTTGTTTACACATTTATTAATTTCACAATTTCCAATTTTCAGTTCTTAAAATGTCAGTTTAAAGTTTTTCAATTTCATGATATAGAAACATGGATTTTCCAATTTGTTGTTTTCACATTTGTCAATTTACCAAATTTTCATTTACAGTTTTTCAAATTTCAGTTTAATGTTTTTTGTTCTATTTGTTAATATGGAAACATGGTTTTTTTTTACAATTTGTGTTTTACATGTCATGCAACTATCCTTATGTTAGTCTTATAGGTTACTGTACAACATGATCACTACCCCCACTGGATATTTTTTTTCATTTTGTTGTTTACACATATGTCAATTTTCCAATTTCTCATTTTCAGTTTTTTAAAATGTCAGTTTTAAGTCAATTTCATAATATGGAAACATGGATTTTGCATTTTGTTGTTTACACATTTATCAATTTCACAATTTCCCATTTACAGTTCTTAAAATGTCAGTTTAAAGTTTTTCAATTTCATGATATAGAAACATGGATTTTCCAATTTGTTGTTTTCACGTTTGTCAATTTACCAAATTCCCTTTTTCAGTTTTTAAAATTTCAGTTTAATGTTTTTTTTTCTATTTGTCAATATGGAAACATGGATTTTTCCAATTTGTTGTTTTCACATTTGTCAATTTACCAAATTCTCATTTACAGTTTTTTAAATTTCAGTTTAGTGTTTTTGTTCTATTTGTTAATATGGAAACGTGGATTTTTTACAATTTGTGTTCTACATGTCATGCAACTATCCTTATGCTAGTCTTATAGGTTACTGTACAACATGATCACTACCCCCACCGGATATTTTTGTTTCATTTTGTTGTTTACACATATGTCAATTTTCCAATTTCCCACTTTCAGTTTTTTTAAATGTCAGTTTTAAGTTTTTCAATTTCATAATATGGAAACATGGATTTTGCATTTTGTTGTTTACACATTTATCAATTTCACAATTTCCCATTTACAGTTCTTAAAATGTCAGTTTAAAGTTTTTCAATTTCATGATATAGAAACATGGATTTTCCAATTTGTTGTTTTCACATTTGTCAATTTACCAAATTCCCATTTACAGTTATTAAAATTTCAGTTTAATGTTTTTTTTTCTATTTGTCAATACGGAAACATGGATTTTTCCAATTTGTGTTTTACATGTTCATTTTGCATTAGGAGTGGAGAGAAGTGGGTAGTAATTAAAAATGTGCAAGCAGTGTCCATTGTTGACAGGTCATTGTTGACGAGTCCTTCTCATACAACAGACAAGTGAGTTCATGTTTCGCATGCATTACCTAAAATGTAATACCATGCAAGTGTTTAACATTTTACAAATTAGCTTATGTATTAGTTTATGTGTGAGGTCTTATGTTGGGCATTTTGTGTTGGCTTATTTGACAAGTTATTTTGTCAATGCATTTAGTGGATTTTTCTCTTGGTCTTGGAAAGTATATCAGTCCATTTTATCACAACATAATGCTTACTGCCATGTTTGTAAGCAACAACAACAACACACTAAACTTTCAAAAAAATCTAAAGTACTCTAAGGTACTCTCAACTCGTACTCTTACCTCTATCCCATGCCTAGTCAAGAACATTTTTTTTTCAAAAAAGGTGAATGGGGAAAGTAGACTATATGTTTAAACTAAAAAAATCATGTAAAGTCATATGTTAACTCTAACACCTACGTTTATCCCATTCTTAGTGGAAAAATATTATATTTTTTTAAATTTTTTAAAAAATATTTGGAAAGTGAGCTATATTTTTGAAAACTAATCATCCTATAAAGTCATATATAGACTCAAACCAATGGCTTTTATATCCTTAATCGTTAGAACAAAATATGGAATTTTTGACATACTTTTCCAAAAATGTTCACTTAAAAAAATGGGCTATATATTGGAAACTAGGAATTTTACAAAAAAAAGTGTGTTTGACATAAATGACAAGTATTTACCCCCAAGATCTCTGGGACAAAATCCAGAAATGTTTTAATCTAATCCTAGCTAACCTCACTTGACGTGACCATACCTGTTTGTAAGCAACAACAACAACAACAACACACTAAGATTCCATGAATTCCAGAGTACAATTTTTGCTCGATGTCACTATTGAAGTGATAATGGGTTTTCCGATCCTATCACTATAAATTAATTACCCCCGCTCTTATCTCGGTCTCGACAACAACCATGCCTATTTTTAGCCTACTTTTCACATTTTGCAAAAATGAGGAAAAAGTAGTCTTATGAGATCGGGCAAATGTGTGTCTGTCTGTCTGTCTGTCTGTCTGTCTGTCCTTCTGTCTGTCTGTCTGGCTGTGTGTGTGTCCCCCCTATCAACTCCTAAACGGCTGCAGCAATCAAAACCAAATTTAGTATGAGTAAAGATGTGCACCGGAATAGCTCACGTCCATATTTGAAAATGATGTCAGTGCTACCAACTGCTGAAAAAACGCACTAGAAATTTGAGCTCCATGTTAGATATCCTGCAAGGTATGCATAGGAGCTATTCCAAAATTGACACACATGTAGATAATACTATTTCAGTTTAATTTCCAGGAGGCCAACCATGAAAGTGTTGCCAAAATAATTTTAAGCCTTCTGATAGGTCCAATGTTTAAATGCATATAACTTCTACACTATCAACTAGATTTCAACCAAATTTTGTATGTAATATCTGTACATAAACAGATATGACTGAGCGTATTCTTAAGAGCCACCAGGGCTGCCAACTGTTAATAATTGCTCTCTCTATTTTTTTAAATCCAAATACCAATATATCAGAATGTGTGCAAGCCGACAGCTTTAAACTATGCACACGTATAGTACCTGGCATGTTTGATTAATTTTGGAGTAACTTATATACGTCAGTTCTACCAACATGATTCTAAGCCTGCTGATAGGGCCAATTTTTAAATACATGTAACTTCTATACTATCAGTAGGATTTCATCCAAATTTCGCATGTGCTATGTGTAACATATCAGATATGACTATAAGTATTCTTCAGTGCAATCAGGGCTGCCAACTGTTAATAAATGCTGTCTATATTTTTACCCTAATATCAATATATCAGAAAGTATGCAAGCCAACAGCTCTATACTTTGCACACGTATAGCACCTGACATTCAAGATTAATTTGGAGTAATTAATACAAGGCAGTGCTGACAACATGATTCTATGCCTGCTGATATGTCCAATTTTAAAATACATGTAACTTCTATACTAACAAATGGATTTCATCCAAAATTGGCACAACAAGATATCATAATATTTCAGATTATTTCTGACCAGCACACGCATGGTATTGTTGGCAACATGCTTTTACGCGCGCTGATAGATCCAGTGTCTAACTGCAAGTAACGTCCATTGGACTTCAACCAAATTTTGTATTCTGTACCTTAAGAGATGGAACTAAGAATATATTCAGTCACCAGGGCTGCCAACTGTAGTGCTCTATTAGGCTACATTATACCAGGTATATTTTGAACTAATTAGATATTTCGATATTACCAACTTAATTTCGTCATTATTCTAGATAGGTTCATATTCTGTAGAATAATCATTGGCATGAAAAGTAGGCTGTATAGTTCTTAACGGAACTTCTTGTTATTATGTCAGATGATGTAATGTTCGGGTGCAAAGTGTGTGCAAAGTAGGTGTAAAAGTGAGTCAAAAGTGGGTGTAAAAGTGAGTGCAAAGTGGGTGCAAAGTGGGTGCAAAATGGGTGCAAAAGTGGAGTGCAAAAAGTGGGTGCAAAAGTGGGATGTAAAAGTGGTACCCTATTTGTAATGGCTTATTTGACAAGTTATTTTGTGGTACCCTCTTTGTAATGGCTTATTTGACAAGTTATTTTTGTCAATGTATTTAGAGGATATTTCCCTTGTTCTTGGAAAGTATCTCAGGCCTTTTTATGATAGCATAATGCTGACCGCTATGTTTGTAAGCAACAACAACACACTAAAGTTCCAAGAATCCAAACTACTCTAAGGTTAATGATTGTCTCTCAACTCCATTCCACGTCTAGTCAAAAACATAATACATTTCAAATTTTTCAAAAAGAAGATAAATTGGGACAATATGCTATATGTTTAAACTAAAAATCATATAAAATCATATGCTAACTACAACACCTAAGTCAATCCCACTCTCAGTCAAAATATATTATATTCTTTAAATTGTTCCAAAAATATTTGGAAAGTAGGCTATATTTTGAAAACTAATCATCCTAAAAAGTCATATATAGACCCAAACCAATGGCTTTTATGTCCGTAATCGTTAGAACAAAACATGGAATTTTTGACATTTTTCCAAAAAATGTTGATTTAAAAAAATGGGCTATATTTTGTAAACTATGAAATAAAAAAAAAAAGAAAGTGTTTGACATAAATGACAGGTATTTACCCCCTCTACCCAAAAAACCAAGTCCCAGGTCTCTGGGACAAAATCCAAAAAGGTTCAATTTTGAAAGTAGACGATATTTTGAAAACTAATCATTCTAAAAAGTCATATATAGACTCAAACACATTTTCTCTAAGTCCTTTAACGTTAGAACAAAACTTAACACATTTTCAATTTTTCCCAACAAAGGTCAATTTTTAAAATTGCCTATATTTTGGAAACTATGAATTTTACAAAAAAAAATGTTTGTTTAACGTAAATGAAAGACCTTTACCCGCTCTACCCCAAAAATAAATTGTAGGTGCCTAGGACAAAAACTGTGCAGTAGTGTGTTTGTAGCGGTTCTTGCACCTCCTCCTCCTCACAAGATGGAGGCCGTAGCTTAACCTACGAGGTATGATCAAAAAGTTACAAAAATGTGGCTGCGACTTAACCTAACCTAGCCTAGCCTAACCTAACCTAACCTAACCTACAAGGTGTGTTCAAAAAGTTTCAAAATGGCGGCCGTAGCTTCACTTAACCTAACCTAACCTAACTTAACCTAAACCTACGAGGTGTGATCAAAAAAATTTCAAAATAGTGGTCATAGCTTAACTGAACCTAACCTAACCTAACCTAAACCTACGAGGTGTGATCATAAAGTTCCTAGATGGCGGTCGTAGCTTAACTCAACCTAACCTAACCCTACGAGGTGTGATCAAAAAGTTCCAAAATGGCCGTAGCTTAACAATACACTTACACTTGTCCTACCAGGTTTCAAATAGAAATAAATTTTAAATAAATAAAACTATAAGGAAGGAAGATTGTAGTTTAACGTGACCGTGAATCTTGTGATTATGAGCCACGGGACCTCCTTTTTACGTGGAATCCGAACCACAGGACATGGCATTTCACTTCGAAAATCTCACATGCATTGACCGGGAATCGAACCCGGACCGCCTTGGTGAGAGGCATACAGCTAGACCGCTGAGCCACCACGCCCCCAAATAAAACTATATTCGCAAGAAAATGTAAAGAATCACTAACGCGCTTACGGGCCCTTGGTGCATTTCTCGAAATACACGGGAAGGCAGAGTTGGCATTTGCCACTCTTCATTCTCTTATATTAATTCGTTTATTTAGGTTTCCTTTCCGCAAACACCAACAGCGAACTTTTATATTCTCTTTGCCCCGTGCACTTGTTCATTGGTTGTTTTAAGTTTGTTCCAGAAGCGCATATTTTGTGGAACCAGCCTGACAACGCCTTGCAGCTGTCTTCTGAAGTCCTTCCATTGCCGCAAGTCCAGAAGACTTCCTCATCAACACACCAGGTTTCGTCATCATCGCCAACCAACAACTCCATGAAGATACCGCTCCAAGAATAATTTTATTTCCTGTATAAGAGTTTCCTTTTTCTGTGATGTGTGTTCTGTATAAACTCTGTTGTTTCCTCCCCCTACCCGCTCGCTTCCCCTACCCCTCGCCCGTCTACCTCTGACGTGGGCGGTGTCTCTCCCCCCTCCGCGCGTTGTTCCGCTCTCTCACTCATCTTCGTGTTACCGAGCCGTCAAGGCGACCGGCTGTCACTTGTGTGTTAGACGTCAAAGCTTACAGTTGGAGCCTAACTAAGGCTTGTCTCCTGTCCATGCGAGACATGTTTTAAATATCTGCGCCATGATGTGGATTTAAGTTAACGGTCGCCTGGATCGCCTACTCTTCAGAAATGAGCTAAGTACAACTTCAATGGTTTTCACCGCATTTTAATTGGTTTTAAACAGCTAAATGCTTTTAATTCTTGTTTTATAGACAGTGTGAAATTGCTAAATGCAGTGCAATAACTACCTTCGAGGGATTTTTCTAGTCATGCTCTAACTATCTAAGCTGACTTTCCACTTAAAAATTTAGTGCTTGTTGCACAAATTAACTGAGAATGAGTTCTCACACCGTGGGATTCATATTAAACGAAATACTGTCTATAAAACTTAGCTTTTTCTCCGTGGGACCTATTGCCCAATTCAACTGTTATCATAACTCCAGAACTTTCGACATCGAACTATCTTTCTACAAGTAAAATAACCTAGCATTTCTTCAAATATGGGAATACATTTTCCTCACTGAGAAATTTATGTTGCATAAACCTCTAATCAACATAATATGTCTTCCTTCGTTGGAGATTTTCCGTTGCATTCAACTGCAACCTACAAAAGCTACGACGCAATAAACTCTCTCAAACTAAAATTCAACTAGTGATTTACATAATTGCAATAACTTTTCTCCTTGTGAACTTTCTGTGCTGCAATAGTGAACTTTTCAAATACACCAATAGACTATAGTGAAAACAGTGCCCGTTAAACCACCAACCGCGTCGCGTTTGTGAGAGCAATAAATATGGCCAAATTTTTTTCCTAAAGTTCCCAATTCTTCCTCCCTAAACACCTTACTAAATTAATCTAATTAAGTTCTAAATTTAAGTCAATTGATGTACCTACCTATTAATCAATGAGGCCTCACTTGCCAAAAAGTGTCCTTCCAACTTAGTTTCGCATTTCACGAATTCACTTCTGCATAATCAGTGGCTAGTCCACATACTAATTCTTTTCCCTTCTAAATGGAGAATTCTACTCTTTCTACTCGTAATTGAGTCATCTAATTTTTTTTCTCTTCAGGTTTCACAAATAGTCCTGTCCTATTTGCATTTAACATGGCCGTAATTACTGTATAAACATAAGACGTTATAGAAACTACTTCTTAATTTCTCTCTCTTTTGTTATAATTTCGAATTTGTTATTTGTTCTTACTTTCAAGATTTCCATATAGGAATTCTTAAAGTGCCTACATTGTACCTTATTTATTATTGAAGCTTTAATTGCGTTAATTGTCGTTAAACTTCGAATTTGTTAATCTTAGCACCATTTTTAATATCTTATGCAGATTTTAGTGCTTATAAGAGGTTACAAACCTAAAAATTGTTAACTGCCGAGTGCAAACTTCAACATTCTAGAGGTCTGAGACTTCAAAGGTTAAAACCTAAATTGTACCTTTTATATTTGTCAAAATTATTATATCTCCACGCATTATTAAATAAATCAGATTATATTTTTTCGTTTTATCCTTGTCTTAGAATAACGATTAGGCAGGACCCTATTTTCCCTGACTCTTCCGAAAAGCTTATGCTCTTTTTAAGAAAACCACGTACTCAATTAATAAAGTTTTCACTATTTGTTGCATTTAAACAAAAACCTCTTAGTATCATCTTTTCCAAAGTATCTTTTAGCTGCTATAGCTAATTCAAATGAGCCAGCAAGGCAAGTAAAGCTAGCTCCGCAAGCTTCCTGCTTGATGAGATTTTCTCTATAACTTGTGGTTCGTTTTCGAAATTTAAGTTTTTCTTCCGATATAAACTTTTAGTCGGCACTTTGCTGGGTAAAAGCTTAGCTTTTTTAAATGCAACAATTGGTGTTTTTACCAAAATTTTCAAAGAAAACAACAAAATTGTTCCCAAAAGCACTATAACTGCTTCTCCACTACCCTTCCTGGGAGTACTCGATCAGTCGTCGGAAATCCTACAGTTCCAAGAACTAAAATCATCACGGCAAATTCAAATTATTTGCGCCTTTCAAAACATTATTTTAAACTTAACTCCTTTGAAAGGATATACTGTAAATCTGTCATTCTTTGTCTTGCCAGACTAACACCCTTCCCCATAGTATCCAAATTTAGGCTGGGAAGGGAAAGTACGATCGCCGCTTGCTTGCAAATAGCCCAAGCTCCTGCCGCATTTCCCGTTAGCTGTGTCCAAGTCCATACCCACTGTAGGTATCCCGCAGGTTTGCGCAGTGAAAATGGTGATTAAACGTTTACTTTAGTTTAAGTTTATGAGTTATATTGGACTCCCGTCCCATCTATCCATACTTTTTCTCCAGTCCGAAACTCACTTCTTCCCTTTTTTTTCCATCATCTTCCTTTAGGGAGGGTTATTCCTTACCTAATAACCTAACCAGCCCTCACTGCTTACGGGCCCCTATGCATTTGTCCCCCTCCGCCCCACCCCCCTTATCGGTGGCCCTGACTACACATACAGTTGGTAAAAAAAGTATTCATACACCATGCTATTTTTGAATGTTGGTTTAATATATTGCGAGAGAACGTCATGTTTTCATCATGTAGAACGTAAAGTACCAATTATTCATTACCGATAAACGAAAACCTTTCAAACTATACGTATTACAATATGAAACAAAAACCATTCTTGGGGTACCAACAATGTATTCATACACACCACAAATGACACATTCTACAGTCAGTAGCGTAGCCAGGATCGACCAATGGGGGGGAGTTATAGTTACTCGAAGCAAAATTCTACAAGCATCTCGGCCCGCAGCGTGCACCATGGTCGCGAGGGCGGCTGCAGTAAGTACGGATATCGTAGGTTCGAATACCGGTGCTGACAACGGTTATCCTGAGTGTGTTTTTCCCCGGGTTTTTCCACACTCCCAACAGGAGTGTGGAAAAACCGAGATAGTGGCTTACTGCAAGTTCCGGAGCGTCTACCCCATCCCTGTCCCTGATATATTTACACACATTGCTACAGTCATCACAACAATATACGTTGCCAGACAACTTCAGCGCACACCCAACTATACGGGGCTGATGACCAAAATTTCTCAAGCCGCTCAAATGAATTAACAACAACTCTACAAGTATTTCCATTTCTCAATGAGATAACATCACACAAGAAACGTTTCATGTATTTTGGCCCAGAAGTTTTCGGGTACATATGCTTAAAAGAAAGAAAACAAGTAGTTCCGTGAAGAACTATACAGCCTATTTTCATATATCCTACTCATATTAATTGCCTCTATCAACATACAAAATTTCAGTTTGATTGCTATGTTAGATTCGTAGATACTGAGAACCGACTAAATATTGCAGATGGTAGCCAGGTTGGATTTTTATTTATGTACTATTACAGGAAGATTATTGTGTATGTGTGGTTTTCAGACTTCAATCGCATGATAAGACACAAGAAGTAAAAATGAGATTTTAAAATTTCGCACAGCTGCCATCTTGTGGTTATGAAAACAATTGAAATAAATTAGATACCAGTGGATTAACATTTGTATAAGCATTAACGTACTAAGTTTCACTGCACTCAGATGGTTAAATCGCGAGAAACGTCCATTTAAATATTTATACTTCGCGTCGCCGCCATGTTGGATTTGTGCTCACCAGGTTACTGAAAGTCCTATAGGTGAACTTATGTTCATAGCCTCTATGAACATAAAAAAATCAGTTTGATTGCTGGAAAAGATTCTTAGATATTGAGAACCGTCAAAATACTCTGGATGCTCGTCATTTTGGATTGCTATATGTATAGGCCATAGAGTTATGTACCATCAAAGGAAAATTATTGCGTAGCTTCATTATTCAAACTTTCACTTCGATCGCATGATTACGACACAAGAATAAAAACTTAATTTTAAAATTTCGCACAGCCGCCATCTTCAGTTTATGTAAACAATTGAACTAAATTAGATGCCAGTGAATGACAATATGTATAATCATTTACTGTAGCACATTTCAATGCGCTCATATGATTAAATTACGAGAAAAATGTATTAGAATGTTTCAAATTCGCTTGGCCGCCATGTTCGTTTCGTAGTTTACAGGTTTTTGAAAGTTACATAGATAAACTTGTAGCAGTGCTCTTTATCACCGTACAAAATTTCAGGTTGATATCATAAATAGTTTCGGAGATATTGAATGCCTGTGAAATATTTCGCACAGCCGCCATTTTGAGGTTATGAAACAATTGAACGAAGTCAGATGTCGGTATATTACAATGTGTATAAACATATACTGTACCAAGTTTCATTGCGTTCGGTTAGTTAAATCGCGAGAAACGTCTATTTAAATGTCGCAACTTCGCTTGGCCGCCATGTTTGTTTTGTAGTTACCAGGTTTTCAAAGGTTGCATAAGTGAATTTCTAGTAGTTCCCTTTATCACCATACAAAATTCCAGGGTGATATCGGTAATAGTTTCAGAGATA
This sequence comes from Meconema thalassinum, assembly GCA_946902985.2. Lineage (NCBI taxonomy): Eukaryota > Metazoa > Arthropoda > Insecta > Orthoptera > Tettigoniidae > Meconema > Meconema thalassinum. The sequence continues at coordinate 155,593,471 of OX336397.1, forward strand.
TTGAATGCTGGTGAAATAGTTCGCACAGCCGCCATGTTGGATTGGTGAGACGGAATAAAATTTGAAGGGCACGGTCGGGGTCGCCCGGAATAGAGCTATGAACTTACCGAGTTTCATTGAAATCGCTCCTGCCGTTTAGATTTTATTAGGGACACACACACACACACACACGAATCACACACACACACGGACAAAAGGTGATCTCATAAGCCTATTTTTTTTCAAAATTGAAAATAGGCTAAAAAAAACAGTTCTTAAAAAAAAAAGTTAATTTTTGACTGAAATGGTAAATCTAGAACATTCCTGTTCCCATGAAAGGAACAAAATAAACTCGAATCTATCTGTGCTACCAACATGAAGACTGCGTAGCTCTCAACAAGAGATGTTAGCCATTTACAGAAGTCTCAGCAAAAGTGGGCATGTCCTCTCACGATGTATCATGTTGATTTATTATTATACAATAGGCTACTAATTTTTTATGTTTATTCAGTTTTTTTCAACAAGATGCTGTGCTTTTTATTGCAATTAATCCTGAACGCCTAAGATATCACTTTCGAAGATTTCTGTCACCTACTAAGTCCTTTTTACCTTACAAATGCTACATGCAGCCGGAAAAAGGTTTAGTTGATTACACTACACATGCGATAAATTTCACTCACTTGTAACTGGGAGATAACCGTAATTCGGGGAATTGTTGGTCATAGGGACTGTATTAACGTTATATGAAGCAACTCGGCAACGGCGATCTCATGCACAAGCAGTTAATAATGATCCCACAAATAGTATGAATGTACCCATAGAATTTTCGAAGTCCTTATTAAAGCGCGTTTTTTTTACAATTAAAACTAGATTAATTTACATAAACTTCTCTCCCGCAAAGAAAAGGAAAGAAAAGAAAAGAAAGCTGATATTGTCCTACTAGGTGGGATTCAAAAATATTTGGCGCTAGTCTCAGTTTGAAATAAGCTATATTTCGCAGGGGAAAAGTTAGATTGGCAAATCTGGGAGGATGGAGCTTTATTACCACAGTCTAAAATACACAGTTACGAAGCTCTCTGCGTCACGAAATTGCATCCTCTTCCCTTCCAAAGGAAGGCATAGTGAAGGATTTTAACGCTCTTAAAAATCCGACGACTTTTGTAGGGTTTTAACCCGTGATCTTGGGCGTAGTAGTTCAGCATGCTACCGACTACGCCACCTCAACCAAGCATAGATATCCTACCGAGACATGCTTCTGATTTATAACCGAATGGCTGCGTGGCTCAGTAGTAACGTTCTCGCCTGCTGCGCCCAAGGTTGAGGATCTAATCCTGGCGCAGTCAGCTGGCATTTGAGGGTACTGGCACGTTAAAGATCCCCTTCGGGGTAAAATTTCTACACCCCGGCGTCTCTAAATGCCGCAGTAGTCAAGAGAGATGTAAAACCAATAACATTATTATTGATTTATAACCAATTAAAGACTCAGTTCCGTTGTTTGTTCGAAAAGCTTTGGGAACTCGAGTGTCGTCTTGTTATTTGAACAGTCTACATTAATAGAATGACTTTCCAGTCGGTCAACACGAATACACCCAATTAGATTGGGCGAGGAGTAACAATTAATTTCCCTGTGTTATTCATAATACAATAATTATTTAGACACGTAATAAAAGTCTCATACAACCCCCCCCCCCCTTTCCCTTTATGCGAAAAGTGTTTTATTAAGATTATAGACAATTCGTGTATTTTTGTATCAGGCACTTGGAGATGATTTCTGGTCGCGTGAGAGCATTATTGCCGCGCGGCGGTAGAAAAATTTGAGCCAAGCTTCGCGACTGTGTAGATAGACTGTGGTTATACTTTGTCATGAAGACGTGGCTAGCCTCAAATGTGGACTCGGGCCGAAAGGCGACAACTGTACATCACCAAGTAGCCGGTGCGGTGGAGAAACAGACACAAATCACAACCATGCCGATTTTCCAATGGGGGTGGGGTTCTAACCCCCAGTTCCCCCCCCTGGCTACGCCACTGTCTACAGTATACAAACGCAATTAATATTTGGTAGGCCAACCTTTTGTATTTATAATGGCATGAAACCTCCTTGGCATGGATTTAACAAGCTTGTTCCGTGAAGTCTGGTGTCGTTTCAGACCAACATTTTCGAAAATTGTCTATTAGTTGCGATTTGGAGGAACACTTTAATTTTCGTTTTTTTTTTTAGAAATGGGCCCATAAATTGTCAATGGGGTTCGGTGGCATGGGGAATACTTTTCAGGCGTTGTACAACAGCCACTATCGCGTTACCCTGGAGCACTTGGATGTAGCCCTGAGCATTCATGTTACCTTCAATTAATTACGTCCAGTTCACCAACTCCTGCAGCACTCAAGCAGCCCACAACCATGACGTGGCCTCCTCCATGCTTCACTGTTGGAAGTACATTTTTGCTTTCCAGTTCTGTATTTGGTCTTCTCCAAACGAACTGTCGACCATCAAATCCAAACATGTTAAATTTACTTTCGTACGAAAATAAAATAGTCTTCCAGAAGTCTTGTCCCATGTTTATATATTCCTTATCTCACTTAAAAAGTCTTTTTTCGCGCTGCTTTGCCGTTAATGCCTGCTTCAAGGAGCCGACTCCGGATAGTTTGAGGTTTAACAATCTTCCTGGAACCTGAAGCAAGCTGTTTCCCTGGTTCATCTGCACTAATTTTATGGTGTCGAACCAATTGGCGAGAATCACGTTGTGAAATGACACTTCGTCGTCCTTGTCGCTTTGCATTATCGGTCGATCTCGTCTTGAACTTGTTAATAATATACTAGACAGTCGCATGAGATCGTTTCACCAGCTTCCCAATCTTCCGATAGCCGAATCCTTGTTTAAATAATGAAACTATGTGGTCTTTGCTGATGGCACTCAACTCTTTTGATTTCCGACCCATTTTGTACCACTGTTAGACGTAAAGTAAACAGTCTCATCTAAGAACACTCCGGTGAGTCGACCTTCGCTTGTCGTTACTCCCTAAGACGCTGGGGTCTGGCGTTACGTTACGGTGACGGGACGAAATGTACCTAGATTCACTGAGGTGTGTGACGTCATAGTACCGCTTGGTGTTCCCCGACAATCTCTACATCGTTAGTGAAATGAAAATCCACAGCCTGCTTCCAGTCTCCGACCGGGTCAGGAATGGGATGAATGAAGCCCCCATCTAGCGGCGAGGATATGAACTGTGCCAGCTGCCTCTAGGGCAATGATTAAATGAATGACAGATGAAATGATAGTGGAGAGTGTTGCTGGAATGAAATTTTGACAGGGAAAACCGGAGTACCCGGAGAAAAACCTGTCTGCCTCCGTTTTGTCCAGCACAGATCTCACATGGAGTGACCGGGATTTGAACCACGGACCCAGCGGTGAGAGGCCGGCGTGCTGCCGCCTAAGCCACGGAGGCTTCTTCTACTTCGTTAGTATAAGACAAAAATCCCCGATTCTTGGATGTCACGGGTAATCTCGAGAGCCACTGGATGGATTTTGATGCGGTTTTCACCATTCTGTAAAGGATATCTCGAGGAAAGATTCTGTAGAAAATAATTTATGTATGATCAAAGGAAGCCAAGCAGTAACGATTTCAGTGAAAAAGTCGAAAACAAACTTGGCGTCCGTGCGCTTCTCAAGCTTACGCTGGGCAAACCGTTAAAAATATCAATATACTATGAGCGTAAGAATTGGTCAGCATGAAAAGTTCTAAAAAAAAAAAAAAGTCCGCGAGAGCATATCTCTATCTTCAATATTATAAGTGTTTTTAGACTGGATGGAAGGGGCACGTCATCGAGCCATCTCCCTCCGCGCGCTTGACCTTGCTTTGCCCTTGGTTTGCACTTGCCGTTCGCGAGTAATTTGAAACAAGGTAAAGTATTATAAAGCAAGAGAAGTATTATGCAGATAATTTTCTAACATGTCAAGAGTCTTTGGCTTCGAGCGAAGCGAGAAGCCTCCAGCCTTTCTAGAATTTTTCAGCATTTGTAGCATTTAAAAGTGATACAATGTTTAGTCTTTCAGATTGACTGTCACTTTTAACTAATGTGTCCACGTTACTAGAATATGTTTGTGTGTAATATACTGCCACAAGGTCCTTATACAATCCTATGAAATACCATAATGCCGCAAGACAAATTATAGGTACCAACATGGTAAAATATAGTGTATGGATATTTTTTCCCCACTAAACATATACGTACAAAACATTCATATAGAAACAGCTGTCAATATAAACAAGGACAAATCTGAACAAATAGAAGAACAAATGGAATTACTCACCGCTACGTCTGGGATCACGTAATACAGACCCCATTATATCCTCCGATATAGACTGCACTACATCGGGAACACGCCGCTAATGTCAGAGTCGCTTGCACCACCCATCGAACACTCATCACTATCACTTTCCAAAGAAATGACAAACTGGTACAGCATTGTTAAAATTGAGGAAAATGGTATGCGAAGGTACTGGCGACATCCGACGCTACTGGCAGAAAATGGGGAGTTTAAGACCCTTTTCTTAAAATGTAAACAGACAAGCCATGACAAGTTCTTCAGGTACGCATGTGAGATTTTCTAAGTCAAATGTCATGTCCTGTAGTTCGGATTCCACGTAATGATCATACCTTTCCAACCCATTGCATCGGCAATGAGCAAAAAAAAAAAAAAAAAATCACTCTGTATATTCGATGGAACCGAAGTTTGAAGGAAAAATCGACATACCGGTATACCGATATCGAGCCATACAGAATGTCGCAAACTTACGATCTAAAAAAAACAGTAACTTATTATGTATTTCGATGTTATTTCGCGTATTGTTGTTTTCAAACGGTAGGCTATCATTTCACAAGATTGCGACATCATATTTATTCGCTTTATTTCTGGACTTCAACCTGAGATAGTCTCCAAGTTTGGAGGCCAATAACGGAAACGGGCGGCTTCGGTGACGTAGTTGGTAGCCCAAGATTGCGGGTTCAAACCCGCCGGAATCGTTAAAAATCCCTCATTATGCCTTCCTTCGGAGGAGAACTAAAGCCCGCGGGCCCGTGCCATAGATTTATGGCATGTAAAAGAACCTTCCACTAACTTCAATTGTGTGAAGAAAAAATTGTAGGTTAGATTTGATTAATGCTCTTAAGTTCCAACGTTCGTCGTCAGGTGCTGGTTGCGATGGCATCTAGCCAATTTTGCAGCTAGGTGTCGTGGACGGTAGCATTTGGTAGAAAAAGTCGGAACTATTTGAAATTATCGTTTGCAGTCCTTGTTTGAATTAAATCAGATAACACACACTAATACAGTCATCACAATTAACACCGGTTATCAGGCAGATTCTACACGCACCCAAAGTACACGGGGCTACATGACCGCGTTGTCTCAGCCCCTAAACTAAGGAACCAACCAACCAATAACATAAATGAGAGGTTTCTGTTGAGTATCGGAAGATTTCGCGAATAAACTTCTCGCGAAAAGTCAGGGTCCCTAATAATGGGCTACAGATATATATTTCACACAAAACTAAAAACTGTTCTTGATGCCGAAAATATACGTTGAACTGATGCATATACTACTCACTATATTTTCAGTATGCATTTCCTTAAGATCTGGCGCGGGAAAAATATGGCTTTAATACGGAATTGACGCCGCTTGCGTGAAACTCGCTCCATCGCGATCTGTGAGCCTAGCGGCGCGAGTTCAAATGATTTTAACCAATCTCCGCGAATTTTCGTTACCACCCAACTAACCAGACATACAAATTAGCTACTTTTCATTACCTAATGGTAAAATTAGCTTTTTTTTTCATTACATTCGTTACCGGTAGTCACCCTGCGATAGTTCGGCTCCGTGGCTAAATGGTTAGCGCGCTAGGTGCACCCGAAGTGCCCCGGGTTCGATTCCCGGCCGAGCCATCAGGGATTTTAATCTCCTGGGGTTAATTCCCGTGGCTCAGGGACTGGTTGTATGTGACGTCTTCATCATCACTTCTTCCTCAATACGACGCGCAGGTCGCCCACGGGCGTCAACTAGAAATACCTGCACATGGCCTCTCCGGAGGCCACACGATCATTCATTCATTCACCCTGCGATAACAGAAGGCTATAGTTCCAATGTCTTAGCAGTATTTTGTAAAGCAGTAGAGTTGTAGCCTACTGCAATTTGTTTTTTAATATCCTTACTCATTTGTTGAGAACTACTCGCGTGTGGCGGAGCTCTTTGCGGGCACGGAGAGAGTCCGTCATTTTGTTTAGGCTAAGGATAAGTCACACAAGACCCACTCGTATCTGATGAGAAGGGAAGACCCCCCCACTTTGTACCTGTGGAGCCGTTTTCACCGTGGCCCACATTTTCTCCGAGTGTGTGGATCTTGCTGACTTACGAAAAAAACCTTGGTTTGCAGATGGCACTCAAACTTATATTAGCCGATGACGCGGTGCGGTGGCTGCTGATCGCGTTATCCGCTTTATAAGTGAGAGTGGGTTAGGGCCAGCAATCTAAGTTCTCCAGTGAACATTGACTCAACGACTTGTTCGTTTTTGAATGATAATGTTTTGTTTTTCCGTATTTTTTGTATATTTTTATAATTGTTATTTTTATTTAATTTTTGTTTTTGATTTATTAATTTTTGATCATTTTAAATTTAGGTGTGCACCTCAAAATTTTAAATTCATTACAAATTTGTATACTGCATCAAACCAGTCAAAAGACTGAAGACTCAAACAACAACAACAACATACCAAATTTGTATTTGTATTTGTGTTAAGAGGGGCAGATGACCTCGTAGTTCCGCTCCTTAAAACAACATTAACTAACTAACTAACTAACTAACATTGGTGTAAGAAGCTTCTTCAAATCTCCCATCCTTCAAATACACTGACGGGCAAAGAAAACGGGTCACTTGAAAAATTCAACATTACTTTCATTTAAGCGGCTTCGGTGGCGTAGTCGGTAGCATGCTGAGCTTCTATGCCCAAGATAGCGGGTTCAAACCCGGCCGAAGCCGTCGGATTTTTTAAGAGCGTTAAAAATCCCTCAGTATGCCTTCCTTCGGAGGGGAAGTAAAGCCGGCGGTCCCATGTCATAGATTTATGGCATGTTAAAGAACTAATTGCACCTGTGTGAAGCTAAATTGGATAGGTTATTGTAAACAACGCTCTTAGGTTTCTAAGTTCGTTGCCAAGAGCCGACTGCGGTGGCGTCTAGCAGCTGAGTTGTGAACTTAGCCTAGTAGTCGTTGACGGTGGCGCTTGGCGGCAAAAGTAGGAACTATTTGAAAAATTCTAAGTTGCAGTACTTAAATTAAAATAACAGATAACACACACTAATACAGTCATCACAATTAACACCGGTTATCAGAGAGATTCTACACACACCCAAAGTACACGGGGCTACATGACCGCGTTGTCGCAGCCCCTAAACTTAAGAACCAACCAACCAATTACTTTCATTTAAATCATAAATATGAATGCTCTTGGCCTAGTACATACAGTAAGTTACTGGTTATGGAAGTAAGGTTAATTGTTTTCCTGGATGTATTAATATTCTTCATGCCATTGTTTCACTTAACAATAGCGATTCATTGACACGATGCTGTTTCCCGCGGAAAGATGTGCGCACCACCATTTTCGATCAGAGCCACTGCCCTAGCAACATCTTCAGGCCTCAAGCGCTCATTCGTTTCTGAATTGCACAAGGACAACTGAGGATATGGCTGTATTGATTGTTGATAATAGCGATGGCGCACAAATCATTCCGAAGGAAACAGCATCATGTCAAAGAATCGCTAATGTTAGGTGAATAATGGTTATGCATCCAGGAAATCAATTTAACCGTACTTCCATGCTCTAACTACAGTATGTACTGTACTACTGTCGACCAAAGTATTATGTGTACTCGAGTTTGAAGGTTGTTTGAGACGTAACCAGAAGACATACATAAAATCCAATAACATCATCATTTTCGTCGTTCTATTTTACGTGAGTTCATGTAGATTTGAAATTTTTAGTTTATATTTTAATATTTTTTATCGCAGTTGGAACACAAAAAGTGCCCGTTTTAAAGCGTGTTTCAACCATGCGTCACATTTAAGAATTATTATCTCACAAACCCGTCATCAGATCGAATCCAAATTTTAACACAATATACATTGGAATGTTGTATAACTGGTGTATTAATTTCAACATTTTTGTGTGTCCAAGAAACGAAGTTGTTATCATTTTTGTAAGGTAACTTTTTCTCGGCTCGGGGTGGTTGGAAAATATAGCTCTTGGTCGCGTTGTAATCCTTATACATCAAGAAGTTATGCTGTATGACTTTAAAACACGTAAATTAATTCACTTATTTTATAACGGTTTATATTTGAACGGGGAAATACGACCTCGCCTCGCTCGGCAGTGATGGGCTCCATCTCAGCAACGCTGTACAGCTTACCCCGGAGTGGCTGGCTGGTGAATCATGCCTTATTTCCACGAACAAATACAAACCGATATAAAATAAGTGAATTAATTTACGTATTTCACAATCATACAGCATAACTTCTTGATATATAAGGATTACAACGCGACCAAGAGCTATATTTTCCAACCACCCCGAGCCGAGAAACAGTTACCTTACAAAAATGATAACAACTTTGTTTCTTGGACACACAAAATTTTGAAATTAATAAACCAGTTATACAACATTCCAATGTATATTGTGTTAAAATTTGCATTCGATCTGATGACGTAATTTTGAGATAATAATTCTTAAATGTGACGCATGGTTGAAACACGCTTAAAAACGGGCACATTTTGTGTTCCAACTGCGATAAAAATATTAAAATATAAATTAAAAATTCCAAACCTACATGAACTAACGTAAAATAGAACGACGAAAATGATGATGTTATTGTATTTTATGTAGGTCTATTGGTTACTTCACAAACGACCTTCAAACTCGAGTGCACATAATACTTTGGTCGACAGTAGGCCTATACTGTTCATATTTATTATTTGAATGAAAGTTGGTTGCTTCCTCAGTTTAGGGATTGCGACAACGCAGTCATGTAGCCCCGTGTACTTTGTGTGTGTGTAGAATCTATCTGATAACCGGTGTTAATAGTGATGACTGTATTAGTGTGTGTTATCTGTTTTTAATTAAAGTAAGGACTGCAGATATTGAATTTTCAAGTAGTTCCTACTTTTGCCGCCAAACGCCACCGTCAACGACTACTAGTTCTGAACTTGGTTACTAGACGTTGGTGTATTCTTTGGAATACACGGTTAGTTGGAGTTAGCTCTTGGTATTCTTTGCTTTTCATTTTCATTAGTTTCTTTTATTTTTCTCTCGCAAACACCAACAGGGACCCCCTTTTGGATTCCTCTTTTTCTTTGAACATAATTTCTATAAGTTTGTTTCAGTTTGTAGTTCAGTCACTAGAAAGTTAGGTCAACTTCTTCAAGGCTGTGCCTTTCTTAAAAAGGTATCAAGCTTTTGTTCTTTTGGCAACAGGCAATTACATTGTGGTATTAGCGAGAAACAAAGGTCATGTCACAAGAGCTATTATAATCTTTTGTATTTTTATCAATCAATAAACGTTGGTTTCAAGATTGAATCTGAATTTCTTTTAAGAAGACAAATTATAATAAATGGCAACGAGAAGTTTAGAAACGAACTTACACGAAATAACTCGCGGTCGATAGTGAGTTCCCTGCGGCCTAGATTGTAATCTCCAAGACAACTTGCGGCCAGTAAGTACTGTCTATATTTTTTTGGCAAAATGCCGCAAGACTTTCATCCATTCGACACACGGGTTGAAGATATCAAATCTTACTTTCAATGCCTCACATATTTTTCTGTGACGGAGGAAATTGAAGATCTGCAAATATGCAAAGCGTTCTTACTACGCAGTGTGGGTCCTAGAACATTCCAAATATTAGTAGACCTCTGTTCGCCTCATAGTCCGGGAAATTGTACTTTCCAACAACTTCGAGACAAGTTGGAAAATCACTACGCACCATCGCGTTCCGTATTTGAGGAACGAATCAAATTCCACAATCGCCGTCCTGCTCGAGGGGAATCTTATACAGACTATGCCATAGCCCTGCGACACCTAGCAGCAACTTGTGAGTTTGATACATACCTGGATTCAGCTCTGAAGATCCAATTCTACTCAGGCATCACCAGTGAAACCACACGGGACCGAATAAAGGATGTGGGAGGTAATTTTAATGGCATGCTTACCATTGCTCAAAGATATGAAAGTGTGCCAACTGTTTCCAGTGTCATCGCTATTCAATACCACAAATCAAGCAAATCAGGAGCATTCAAGAATACCAAACACACTGCATCCAACAACCGGCAGTCAACATCCAGCAACAAGAACAAATCCAATCAATGTTCTGGTTGTCTTGGTAGTCATGCCAGGAAGTCATGTCCGTTCCTAGAGGCTGAATGTCACTCATGTGGGATCAAAGGACACATCTCTGCTGCATGTAGAAAGAAATCTGAGATAAATAAATATTATTCCAGTGGTAAAGTCAGTCGAGGACGACCAACATATAACACCATCACCAGGTGACATGACCTATCTAATTAACTCAGACTTATACAGTATATCTAGTCGTAACACCAGTTCCAGGACATCGATATGTGTCCAGGTGGAAGGAGTACCCATACAGATGGAAGTGGACACAGCAGCAAGTGTAAGCTTAATTGGTGAGCCATTATACCTGCAACACTTTCAACATCTCTCATTCAAACCCACCAAATCTCTCCGTGGATGTACTGGACACCATCTGGAATTACTTGGACAACTGGAGGTCCAGGTCAAGTATAAATGCCAGAAAGCAACCCTTACATTAATTGTTGCCAAAGGAAAATTTCCGTCACTGATGGGCCTATCCTGGCTCTGGCAATTCACACTGGATTGGCAGGAAATATTTCCTCCCCTTACCGTACTCCAGGTAAATCAAGATACAGAGGTTTAAAAAAATAAATTCTCCTCTGTATTCAAAAAACAATCAGGTGAAATCAAACAATTTGAGGTAAATGTAGTTCTTAAAACAGGTGCTACTCCTGTGTTCTATGGATCAAGGGTCATTCCCATACCATTCCGTCTCCCTACCAAGAAATGTCTGGATGCCATGGAGGCGAATGGTCAAATCAAGCAAACCATGTCCAAATCATGGGGAACTCCTATAGTTGTAGTCCCAAAACCAGACCATACAGTTCGCATATGTGGGGACTTCAGTGTCACAGTGAACCCCCAGCTGGATATGGAATACTACCCACTTCCTCACATACATGACTTATCTATTGTAGCTGGAAATTATTTTTTAAGCTTGATCTCTCCCAGGCATATCAGCAATTCCGAGTGGCCGATTCATCCCAAGACATTTTGGTACTCACAACACCCTTTGGATCTTATAAATGTCTGCGATTACCATATGGTCTGGCCTCAGCATCTGCTATATTCCAAAATATAATGACACAAATTCTTGCCTCCTTGAATGTGTTTATTTATCAGGATGATGTCATGGGAGCTCACAAAACCTATGAAGGATGTATGAAGCTTCTGGAAGAGGTGCTTCAAAGATTGCAGGAATACAACGTAACCGTCTACTGGGATAAGTGTGAACTGCTAGTTAATAGATTAGAATACCTCGGACACATCTTGGATGATAGAGGTCTCCGTCCAGATACCAAGAAGATTGATGCCATTTACAGAGCCAAAGCTCCATCCAACCCAACAGAACTTCATCAATCCATTGGTCTAGTCTCGTTTTATCATAAGTTCATTCCAAATATATCCACAGTCCTTGCCCCCCTATACCAATTAGTCAAGAAGGACGCCGAGTGGAAATGCGGAGAAGAACAGAGTGAAGCCTATGACAAATGCATCCATACACATACCAGTGATTGTGTTCTGATCCCATACAGCCTCGAACTTCCTCTGCGCCTAACATGTGATGCTTCTCAGCACGGTGCTGGGGCTGTAATATCGCATGTGATGCCCAATGGAGAGGAGCGTCCCATAGCATTCACATCGAAGACATTTTCGTCTGCTGAGCATAAATATCCTGAACATGAGCGTGAAGCTGCTGCCATTGTGATGGGCCTCAAGAAATTCCATAAGTATTTATATGGCCGAGAATTTGAACTCCATACAGACAACTCGGCGCTTATCACAATATTTGGACCAAAACCACACCTGAGACAGTTCACCGCTTTACGCTTACAGAGATGGTGCGTTCTACTGTCAGCTTACAGGTACAAGATCTTACTCAAGAAATCCAACGAGATACCCCATGCAGATTATCTCAGCCGCAACCCACTCCCAGACCAAACAGAAGTGGAGTCGGCAATAAATCGAGTAGATGTAAGCAGTATTAGACCTCTGTCAGCAATCCAGATTGCTCAAGAGACTCAAGCAGACCCTCTCCTAAAACAAGTTCTGCACTACATCATCTCAGGTTGGCCTGACAATATAGAGTCAGCTGAATTGCAACCATTTCACCGCCACCGCCTAGAGCTTAGCGCCCAACAAGATTGTATACTCTGGGGATGTAGAGTTCTCATTCCGCCTGCGCTACAACCTGTAGCACTTCAAATGTTGTACGAATTGAACCCCGGCACGTCACGTATGAAAACTCTAGCCCGAGGATACGTATGGTGGCCCCGCATGGACGATGATATAGATCAACTCGTTCAAACATGCACAGTATGCCAATCACTACATATGGCCATACCACCAGAACAAGTCATGCCTTGGCCATGGCCAACAAGAAAATGGCAAAGAATTCACCTAGATTTTGCTGAGTTCAAAGGTACGCACCTCCTAATTGTCATTGATGCACATTCTAAATGGCCTGAAATTGAAACTATGCATGATGGCACCTCAGCGGAACAAGTGTGTAATAAATTATCTACTATTTTTGCGCGATGGGGGTGGCCGGAAGAAATAGTGACCGACAATGGTCCCCCCTTTGCCTCTCAAGAGTTTCAGAAGCTGTTAACGGAACGAGGCATAATGACTCCTACATTCATCGGTATATCACCCTAAGGCCAATGGACAGGCTGAGAACTTGGTCAAGTCAACAAAAACAGCTCTGCTCAAACAACTATTAGATCAAGATACCAAGACCAAACCCCTGCAAAGAAAAATTGACGATTTCTCAATGCATTACAGAACAACACCCCATACTTCTACCAAGTCCCAACCAGCTGAAGTGTTCCTGGGTCGGCGTCTTAGGAATCACCTATCAGTGTAGTTATAAGGGCTATGAAGGAACTTTTTTTGTGTATCGTGTGGCCTCCTGAGAGGCCGAGTGCAGGTCTTTCTAGTTGACGCCCGTGGGCGACCTGCGCGTCGGGATGAGAGATGGAATGGGTGAAGATGAATGAAACTGGTCAAGGATGTGGAAGGAAGCGGCCGGGGCCTGTCAGAAGGTACCGTCGCAGCATTTGCCTGGTGTTGATAATGGGAAACCTCGGAAAACCATTTCAAGGACGGCCGACGGTGGGGCTCGAACCCGCGCGTGTACCGAGTCGGCGGAGAGCTTGGCCCCATGACCTAACGCTGCGCTTTAGCCAGCGTAGCCACTGCTGTCGGTGTGATGAAACTGACACTCAGCAATACAGTAGACCCTACTTATTTCTAAGTTCGAAGTTTCTCGATCGCTAAATGTGAGCTGTAACCAGGGCCATCGAAAGGAATTAAGGGCCCCCTATGCAATTTTCTTGTCGGGCCCCTCTTGAAATACACTTAACTAGCATTACCCGTCGCGGCTTCTACCGCGAATATTCTAGTTGTAAAGAGTACACTTTCCAAAATCTCAATAATGAATGCTATGACTGATTTATCCTTGGTATGAATAATCAGACTTTATCAATTCAGCTACTGGTGCAATGGTTAGGGGTTTGTCATTCCTTCATAGGTATATCGGAGCGAAGTTAGTTTTCTGGGAATATCAAAGACACTGTTAATATAAGGGCCTTTAAATGTGGTTTTCGGAGAACCTTTATAGTCGGGTGAAAAAGACCTTTCGTACCACACTCACACGTGAAAATTGCGCGAAAAAATTCTCGAGTGCCCCTTGACCCCTTAAGCGCATTATACTGTATGTATTGATGAATTTTACAGCTTAATTTGGTTCAGTGATAACCTTATAACCGTCTGGAAACTTTCACAGTAATGTAATGATTGGAATTGCATTGCGTCTTACAGAAATAGATGGACCTGTGAGATTCTCTTAATATGATTACCGTGTTGCATTCCTTCATTATTTCATTGTAAATATACATGTTTTAAGGTATTTATTTAATTGTGAGGCATTTAAAGAGTAAGTGAGTGCGTTTCGCTTACGCATTGGGTTATGCTGCACCTGTAGGTACCCCACATGTGTAGGTTGGTGTTAATGGGACCTTATTTTCGGTACAAAACTGGATTGGGACCATAGCAGAATAATATAGGGAGTGATTATTACTCTCTCCCAGTGGCGTAGCCACGGGGGTGTTACTGGGGGTTAGATCCCCACGTAGGAATTTTTACAAAAAAAAAAAAAAAGAACTGATAATTAAGAAGCTAAATAAACATGTCTTAAATTAAATAATGGTACTCGCTGATGATGAGTGTATAACTCATGCTATGTGGGAAATCGTTATGGTTGTGTTGCTGTTTTAAGGGGTGGAACTACGAGGTCATCTGGCCCTCTTAACACAGTTATGGTTGTGATTTGTGTCTGCATCACTGCTTGGAGATGTACTGTTGTCGTTTCGGTCCAGTGGGTCTTCATGACAACGCATAACCCCCGCCTCCCAGGATTGCCAATCTAGCTTCACACCCCTGCTAAATTAGCTTTTTTTTCAAACCGAACCTCGCCCCAGATAATTTTAAGTCCAACCTAGTGAGGCAATCCGCTTTCTTTCTATTCTTACCGGGAGTTATATATAAATTAATGTACAAGGTGCGTTCAAAAAGTAACGAGCCAGAGGCTGGAATGCGCAAACCGGCGACGACATCGGCAAATCGTGGCGTGTGTAACGAGATGTGGTTCCAACCAGAGCGTGGAAGGTCACAGCCCGTCGCTAGAGGGCACGCGTGCACGTCACGTGACGATACAAAGCGAGAAGCAGCATGCATCAATCGTCCAACGCTGCCAGTGGCATTGCAAACAGTGGCATGGAGGCGTCAATCGAAGAGCAAAGAGGTGTTGTTCGGTTTCTGACAGCGGAAGGTGTGGGGGGAACGGACATTCATCGCCGAATGTCACAAGTGTACGGCGAACACTGCATGTCCCTTGCAAGGGTCAAGGCGTGGCACAAGCGCTTCAGGGAAGGACGGGTGTCGTTAGCCGATGATGCCCGGTCTGGGGCACCCCCTGCATTACCGATGACAACGTCCAGCTGGTTGATTCACTCATTACCCAGGACCGCCGAGTGACAGTGAACGCCATAGCCGCCGTGGTCGTTCCACGACAATGCTCGACCTCATACGGCCAACACAGTCGCGGCACTCCTGCAGAAATTCAAATGGGAGGTTCTCGGCCACCCTCCATACAGTCCAGACCTCTCTCCCTGTGATTAGGCCATGTTTGGTCCCCTGAAAAGGGCTCTGCGGTGTCAACGATTCACCTCGGACGCCGACGTCCAGCTGTACGTGCGGAACTGGTTCACATCGCAGCACAGGGAATTTTATGAGACGCCATTCTCCGCCTCGTGTCACAGTGGGACAAGTGCCTCAACAGCCAGGGCCAATACTTCTAACATACAGGTAGGCCTACTGGTTTCTGTAATTATGCCTCCCGCTCGTTACTTTTTGAACGCACCTTATAGTTTTAATGTTTTAATAAGGAAATAGAAAATTCATTAACACTAATTTGGAGACCGTTAACTTTTTGAGTGTGAGATAGCAGAGTTGCTACACATTACTATGTCCCCAGTTATCTATAAACCCTCCCATTGGTCGATCTTGGCTACGCTACTTCTCTCTACTACTAGCTATTCCGGGAAGACAATGCCATTTTGAGAAAATCATCTGATGCGCAGTTAAGATAGAAATCTTATTCCATAGAAAACATTTTAGTATTTATTTTATTAAGTATATTTTGCGAACTGGGCAAAACAATCTGGGATTTTTAATACAGTACATGCATAAGGAAATATTTTGCAATTCCTGAAGTGAAAAATGAAAATCCACAGCCTGCTTCCAGTCTCCGACCGGGTCAGCACGCCGGCCTCTCACCGCTGGGTCCATGGTTCAAATCCCGGTCACTCCATGTGAGATCTGTGCTGGACAAAACGGAGGCAGACAGGTTTTTCTCCGGGTACTCCGGTTTTCCCTGTCAAAATTTCATTCCAGCAACACTCTCCACTATCATTTCATTTCATCTGTCATTCATTTAATCATTGCCCCAGAGGAGTGCGTCAGGCCTCGGCAGCCGGCACAGTTCATATCCTCGCCGCTAGATGGGGGCTTCATTCATTCTATTCCTGACCCGGTCGGAGACTGGAAGCAGGCTGTGGATTTTCAATTCCTGAAGTCTTAATTTTAATTACCAGTACGTAATGAAAGAGAGGAGCATTTTAAAAAGTTACAGTCAGTCTGAAAGACTTGACTTTATATCATTTCAAATGACGCATGCTACAAATGCTACACATGTTAGAAAGGCAGGAGGGCTTCTCGCGTCGCTCGAAGCCCCAGGACTCTCTCAACATACTCTATTACCCATTAACTTAGACTTCCCGCACGGGGAACGGAGAGCGGGAGGTGCACTCTGCTGCATGACGTCACGCGCTCTCCGTCTCCATATCGCATAACGCCATAGTCCAGGAGTAAACTCAGACTCGGTGCATATGCACTGAACAACATGATGACGTCATACGCTCTCCGTCTCCGTATCGCATAACGCCATAGCCCAGGAGTAAACTCAGACTCGGTGCATATGCACTGAACAACATGATGACGTCATACGCTCAAGTGCAACCTTAGTACATTTTACTCTCCGTAACCGTAACGCATAACGGTAGACCAAAGCATAACGATGAAGTCGACAGGATCATTTGAAATGATAAACCTCCGCATTAATCTGATAGCAGATGCAACACTTAATGATAGTAGATTATTCCTAAACAGTTATAACTCCTAACTCACAGTCATATATAAATTAATACTCTTACTTTCTTTTCGTAAATTTCAGAATCGGAAGAACTTCTCTCTCTGCCAATACTTTCGCACTGTCATATTTGCCTCTCAAGTGTTTTTCTACCTCATTTCTCTTGACAGTTAAAAGATAGTAACACGAGATATATTCTGCAGAGCAAAGTCTCGGACAGTTTGTAAGTTGTAAGTTATAGACAACATTTTACATAATACAAAAGTAACTACAATAAACTGAGGTAAAGCATGGGAAAATTAAAAGAACAGAGAAATTCAAATACCTGGGAGAATGGATCCAACCCAACGGACTGGATAAAGAGGCAAACAAGGGAAGAGCCAGAAAATTGGACCTGGCCTATAAGCTAACACAGAACAGGTATAACAAACGGGCAATATTATACAAGGCCAAAATCCGACACTATAACTCACTCATAAAACCAGAAGGATTGTACGCTTCAGAGTGTCTAATTTTAAATAAATAAAGGGGAGCTGCAAGAACTCGAGAAAAAGGAAAGGAAGATTCTGAGGAAAATTCTGGGACCTCAGAAGTCTTCTGATGGAACTTGGAAGAAGAGGAAAAACGAGGAGCTCTACATGAGTTCTGAATAGATCACAGACACAATGCGGAATAGAAGGCTGAAATTCTATGGACACCTGGTAAGATTGGACGAGAACCAACAAATTCTTCAAATACATCATGGGATTAAAGGCCACCTCTAAGTGGGTAGAAGAGGTCAAGAGGGATGCAGCAGAAGTTGGAATTACTCCAGAGATGATCCACGATAGATGTGAGTTTAGAAGAAAGGTAGACAGTTTAAAATCTTTTGCAGAGAAACCAATTACAAAGAAACACATGCGGATCATTTCCGAGGAGGAGAGAAAGATAAGGAGCGAAAGAATGAAGAGGTTCTGGGAAGAAGAGAGAAGGAAGACCAAGAAGCCTTAAGTTCTGTGCGGTCCATAGTTGGCCAAATTCGGAAGAAGAAGAAGAAACTGAAACTAACGGGCCCTCATTGCTTACGGGCCCTATGCATTTTCCCCCCTTGTCCTCTGCTCTCGGCGGCCCTGGGTGTAACCCTATTAATATCTAAAATTTAAAAAAATCTGAATGAAACGTCACTCATTCCTTTTTCACTTTCATTTCGATAATATATGAGGAGCTTGGTATCAAAGATGGACAACTCCTCTTTTGCTTTTTTTTTTCATGAGAGGTGAAAAACTAAATCCACAATATGGTTGTCAGTATTGAACCCGAGGGGGTCATGCTGACTGGTATCGAACGTGGATCTCAGAGATTGTGATCTCAGAATGAAGGTTCCACCAGGGAACGAACCCGAGATCTGTTGAGGGTGTTTCATTGTAAGAACCCCTAGAAGAAATTATATATTTAATCACTGGTGTGATATCAGTTGTTACTGACATTATTTAGTGAAATAATGCAGGAAAATAGTGGAAGATAGCATTATTTGGACTACATGAAGTAGGCTATGCTGGACTTGAAACACAGGAGTTTCAGAGTTTGACGTTTTGCTAATAGCCTCAGAATTGTGGGAGGAGACCCTTGGCGCCATGTCAATCTTGCTGACCCAGTTAAGTCGTCTGCAAGGGGTCGGGAGGTTGAATAATGACCAGGTTCTTCCCCGTTTGAGAATAGATTTGAGAGTGGAATGGGAAGATCCCAAGGAAAATCATTGATTACTCATGATTGGAGCAATGCAATGACATGAGAGTTGCACACAGGTGAATCTTTAGCCAGGAGGCTAATTTTAGAGCTATTAAACGGCGAAATCAAGGCATGTTTAATGCAGTGCGTAATGATACAGGACTATGGATGTTCGCGGCTGGATTTGAGGATGTTGCCAGGGATTCCCACAGAAACAGCGTCCCCACGCCATGGATAAGACAATTAATATTAATTAAGTGGCCGATCGATCCTCGAACACACATACATTTTTGTGACCAGCGAAGAAAAAGGAACAATATGGATATTATTCCAAGTCCAGAATCACCCTAAGAGAGGAGCTGATTTATCGCGGGAATTCTTGCCCTACTTTTTGTGTGAAACAGATATAAGAGGGTGGACCCAGTCGAAGCGTACAGTTTTGGACCCAGTCAGAGGGAGAGTTGTTTTGAAGCAGTCGCAGTTTGACACAGTTGAAAAGGACACGGAGCGCCCAGGCGCGCACACAAAGACTTAAACATTTCACTGGTAATCAGCATGTTAGCTGTGCAATGTAACACACCTGTGAGAAAATATTCATGCATGGTCATGAACTAAGAATGAAGTCGGTAATTAACAAACTTGATTATGCGAAATGCATATTACCGAAGTTAATAGAGGAGGCTCGGACTTCAATGTGGGAAGCCGTGCAGTAAGACTGATATATACTGTTTATTAAGTGCCGTGTGATATACTAGGCAGGACTGGTGAAAGTAATAATTCATGTAAATACAATGTACAATGTTGAGCGCAGTAAAGTATAGTGATTGGTTATACATATCTGGAGTATACCAGTAAGTAGCGTTCATGACGATATGTAAGCATATCGCTGCAATAATAGGAAGATTATCAAGGGATGATCGAGAGACTGTTGGTGAATCCGTGAGCAGATGTTCGAGAGGTTCAATCAGGAGGGGAAGGACTGAAGAAAGGGCCGTCCACACCTGCACTTTCGATACATGCTAGGGAATGTCAACCAATCAGGAATATAAAGTGTAACGTGTGTGTGTGCAGCGATGTTATGTAAAATATCTCTTAAATTAATAATATAACCAGTGTTATATAGTGTTATGTGTTTTGGAAGCATTAGCTTCATTATAAAAATGGAAAAGTGTCATGTGTTTTGGAAGCATTAGCTTCATTCTAAAAATGGAAAAGTGTCGTGTGTTTATGAATCAGATGTCATATGTGTATTTGCAAGATGGCAATGTGTCATTAAGTAAGCCGATGGCAGGTGACACTGGAATATGGTGGTTGGAGCCACCTGGATAAGCCGACGTAAGTACCCCACAAATCATGTTACTATAGAAGTATAGCCACTGCATGTAATGTGATTTCGGAAGTATAAAATATGCCAGTAAGAATCAATATTAGGAGGCATACCCTCATATGTTTATTGTTTGATTTCAGTAAAGTTAAGATGTTGAATACATCAGAGAGTGGATTAATCGTTACCACTATTAATGCTACTAATAAAATGGCAATTCAGTTATGTGAAACTTAACGTGACGAACGCGAATGTTCGATCATTGAAGCAGTTACGTTGTGTCGGAAGAATAATTTATGTCAGTAATAATAATAATAATAATTATAATAATGATAAACGGTATAATTGAATACATCAGGATGAAAGGTTTTAAGCAAGAAATATTTATGCTAATTGGATTATTTATCTAGCCAAGCAGTAGATTACATTAAGGGAAGAGAAAAGAGTTAATGTTGAATATTGTATTAATGGAAATATAATTATGCAAGGGAATGTAGGAGCTTGACAGTGAATTGAATTTGTGGCTTGATTAAGCCTGTAGAGTAACAGTTAGAGTTCTCGTTATTATAGGACGAGATCGTAGACAGGTAAGGGGCCAGGTAATCTAATCGACGTGTGAAATCTCGTACAGCATGTGCGTACAGAGATAATAATTTATGCCGGAGCGTATTTAGTGTGTACCCTATCTCCGATGTTGGATATGAAATGTTCCGGGTTCGAATCCTGTGGTAAGTGAAGGGAGAACATTGGAAACCCTTACGCTATACCTGATTGCCCGAGAACTTGATGGAATGATTCGGCTTGTGAAGCGAATTCATTGGCGGCAGCTGTTGACTGACCGTAATATTTTATTTGAGATACCGGCTAACCACTAGACCTGTGTGTTATGAATCTCGTGCCTTCATATTGTGATACGGACCTGTTGAGGCCGTTATTAATGTCCTAAGGCTAGGATTAAATATTCAAGCTCACCCAGAACCATTGCATAATATTCAGTTCAGATCATATGGGATCACGTGGATCATTGTGACCACAATGTTGTATTCAAAGTCGTAACACTGCTTGGGAAGGTACAGTCCAGGAATCGGGGAGACAAGGGACGATTTACAGCCGTGAACGACCCTACTCTGTTCCATTGTATGCAGGCAGCTCCAAGGGGCTGGGGTTGCTAAACAAACTGTGAAGGTTCGCGTTTTGAGCGGACAGATTTAAGACCTTGCTTGAATTGAAAGGAAGAATTGTTATAGTGTGTAATGAATGTGTGTGGTTTAAAAACACATTGCTAATCATAGATTACCCTGATGATATAAAAATTTAGCAATCTAACGAATGGTTAGAAGTTGTATTGGTTACTGTCACTGACACCTAGTTGATGAAGTTGGTTACTCGATGCCACAGGCTACGCTCGCAAGGGTAGCGTAATAGTATACTATCCGACACAACGATAACAGAAGTTATTTAATGAAATCACAATGACATGCAGTGTAGCTATAAAAAGAGGGGAGTGGAGGGGTAGACTTACGTAATTGTGGTGTTGCAAGTAGATGGTAGTGCAAACCATGAGTTGGCTAATGCATGAAAGCATTCGGTGGGAGAGAGAGATGTAACACAGATAGTACACATGATGTAAATTAAGATGTATTGTAGGATACAAGTAACTTTGTGAATATAAAGAAGTCACATTGGGTGACATGAATGTAATAGTTCAGTTTTTGTGAAACATTACATGTGCATCAGTGCACTTGAGTAAAGTTTAAAGTCCACATAATGGTAAAAGATTGAATAGTGATATGGATTTAATTTGTTCAACTATGTGAATAATTAGTGGATTGTGGGAGTAACTTTGTTTGTTTGTGTATTGTTTATGGGATTTGTGTTCACATTATTTGTTTGAAGCCATGAGTTTTACTGAATTAAAGTCTTTAGAGTAGAGTTGTGCCTTATCATTGTAGAGTTGGTACCTTTTAGCCTCAAATCCAAAATATGCAACTGCTCAATGGGGGAACGGTACACGCCTGAGTCCTGACGCTAGCTGGAGGCAGAAGCATATTTTCCATCGAGATTACTCACATGGGTACAGTATCATGATGGCTTTAAAAAAAATTCATTCTTGCAGGCCACATAAACATTTCTTCTACTCATTATTAAAATTGAATTAATATTCAAGCCGTAATTATAATTCAAATGTATGAAACCAAGTCATGCAGTTGTCTGTTTTTGAAGCCAAAGGGAGCCATTTTGAAATTGAATCTGTTCTCTTTTGAAACCAAATAATTATGAAATCGATATCAATGAATTAATTTTATTTTCTTCATCAACACTTCTAATGCCTGATGGTGTTTTAAAATAATGCAATTATGTCTAATGTATTAAAACAGAATCATATAGGCCTAAAATCGGACTTATAGTTAACAAGAAGTTCCGTGACGAACTAAAGAGCCTACTTTTCTAAAATTTTAAGATTCATGCCAATGATTAATCTATATGGATCTATCTAGAATAATGACGAAATTAAGTTGGTAATACCGAAATTTCTAATTGGTTCGAAATACTGTATACTTGGCATAATGTAACCTAATAGAGCACTACAGTTGGCAGCCCTGGTGACTGAATATATTCTTAGTTCCATCTCTTAAGGTACAGAATACAAAATTTGGTTGAAGTCCAATGGATTGCATGGACGTTACATGCAGTTAAACACTGGATCTAACAGCGCGCGTAAAATCATGTTGGCAACAATGTCATGCATGTATTGGTCAGAAATAATCTGAAATAGCATGATCTATTGTTGTGCCAATTTTGAATGAAATCCATTAGTTAGTATAGAAGTTACATGCATTTTAAAATTGGACCTATCAGCAGGCTTAGAATCATGTTGGCAGCACTGACGTATATTAGTTACTCCAAATTAATCTAGAATGCCAGGTACTATACGTGTGCATAGTTTAAAGCTGTCGGCTTGCATACTTTCCGACATATTTGCATTTGGATAAAAGATATTCAGAGCATTTATTAACAGTTTGTAGCCCTGTTGGCTCTTAAGAATACGCTCAGTCATATCTGGTTATGTACACATACCACATACGAAATTTGGTTGAATTCCAATTGATAGTGTAGAAATTATATGCATTTAAAAATTGGATTTATCAGCACGCTTATAATCATTTTGGCAACACTGCCATGTGTGGCCTCCAAGAAATTAAACTGAAATATTATTATCTATATGTGTGCCAATTTTGAAATAGCTCCCATTCATACCTTCCAAGATATCCAACATGGAGGTCAAATTTCAATTGCGAATTTTCAGCAGTTGGTAGCACTGACATCATTTTCAAAACGGCAGTGAGATATTCAGATATAGATCTTTACTCATACCAAATTTGGATTTGATTGCTGCAGCCGTTTAGGAGTTGATAGACACACATACACACACACACACACACACACACAGCCAGACAGACAGACATACATTTGCCCGGATCGATCTCATAAGTCTACTTTTCCCTCATTTTTGCAAAATGTGAAAAGTAGGCTAAAAATGACATGAACATTGTACTGACACGCCTTTTGACAAAACTGAAATCCTTGTGTATTTCTTACACCTTAGAAAGAACTAGTTCATCAAAATCTACACTCTCCAACTCATCACACTCACAATGTCCACTGTTAAGAATATAACCAGCGTCGTTACAGGTTAAACATTCAGCCATGATGGATTTGCAGTGCATGTTGGGAGCAGATTGTATGAATGCAAGCTTCTCATTGGCTACTGAAGCGGTTTTCATTTTTTGAAACGAAACTATGGTCGAATTGTCCATGTTTTGATTCTGAACTGAGCAAATACGTGCTATTCTCTCTAAGTTCTGTCTTTCTTTGAAGCAGAACAGTTGTAGATTTGCATTCATCATAAAAAGTCACATTATAATATTAGGCTAGTCCACACCAAAGTTAATGAACAATGTTCATGAACAATGTTAATGAAAACATTTCTCCACATGTTTACTAAACATTTGTTAATAAACTTCTTCAACATTACGTCCACACCAAATAAACTTTTGTTAACAAACATCTTCAACGTTAAATACACTGTGAGGTTATAATGAATAGGGTCAGGAAGAAGAAAGTACTTCAGCTGCAGCTTTCATTATTTTAGTGAGTACAATTAGAGAAAAGCGCAGACGCAAGGTGTGGCAAAGAAAAATATTAGAAAGGCGTTTAGAATTAAGTTTGGAGAGAACACTTATGTCAGAACTATTAATTCAAGATGCAGCAGGCTTTCAAAACTTTCTGAGAATGTTTCCACATGACTTTCAGTTCTTGTTGACAGTAATTGGGCCTGAAATTGCAAGAAATGACACAAATTATCGTCAAGCCATCTCTATTAATGACAGGCTAGGTATAACATTAAGATTCCTAGCAATTTTTTGCTCAATATCATTTTGAGTGCAATTAAACTCGGAGGCCAGTTATGAGTAGGCATCCTTGCGAGCATTCCTGTCTTTGTGACTGGGATGCCGACTGTCCCACAAAACGGGATGATTTTGATACGCATCGATAAGCGCCAAAACGTTTTCGTTCGACCCCTCCATGATCCTAGACTCCTTATCAACAAAATTAATATTCTCATGTTCTTCCTAATATTTCATAATTCCGCGCAATATACGAGTCGCTTGCGATTTGATGGTCGATTTTTAGAGAATTTACGAATTTACAACATTAATTGCGTCTTTGCGCATGCGCGAACCAAAATGTTAACGAAATCACGAAAAGTTAATGAAAAGTTTCATTCACAAAAGTTAGAGAGATTTTGTTCATGAACATGCTCGAAAAGTTAACGAACACGCTATTTTGTTTATGAACAGTCAAAAAAGTTCATGACAATGTTCATTAACAAAGCTAACGAAAAGATCTTGGTGTGGACGTATAAGAGTGAACCTAAATGTCAAAAGAGACAAGAAAGGAGTTGTCCAACTTTCATACCAAGTTCCTCATATGAATTTCATACCTTATTTCATCTTCTGGGGGCATAACAATTGAAATGCCGATTTTGCATGTTGCATAGTGAAGCGATTAAGTACCGGTATTATAATTCAGTGAGAATACTTATGCGGCAGAACTGGGGAGAGGTGGGTTCGATCCCCACCTTGGCTATCTTGGAAGTGGTTTTCCGTGGTTTCCTCAATTCTAGTCTAAGCAAATGACTGGTTGGTATGTCCCAATCCTTGACCCTACTACAGTGACCACAGGAACACAGGTTATCAGACAAATTTCATTTTTGTCTAGATTTTGTTCATGTACCGGCCTTGACATCATTCGGGTAGGCCTATTTCTCGAGTCCATCGAACAGTGCCTTCTTTCGTACTTCTGATAGAGGTCCTCTCTGCTCAGATTCCACTATAACATTTTGATAGTGTTTATTGTTGATTGGTTCCTAAGTTTATGGGCTGCGACAACGTGGTCTTGTAGCCCCGTGTACTTTGGGTGTGTGTAGAATCTGTCTGATAACCGGTGTTAATTTTGATGGCTGTATTAGTGTGTGTTATCTGTAATTCAGGCAAGGACTGCAGGCGATCAATTTTTCAAGTAGTTCCTACTTTTGCTACCAAATGATACCGTCCACGACACCTATCTGTGGACTTGGCTACTACATGCCATCGCAGCCAGCACCAGGTGGCCAACGTTGGAACTAATATAGCGTTATCAAATAATTTAACCTACAAGTTTAGCTTCAGACAATTATAGTTAACTTACTGAAAGGGCTTTTACATGCTATAAATCTATGACATGGGACTTCCAAAGGAAAGCATACTGTGGGATTTTTAAAGCCCTTAAAAATCTGACGTCTTCGGCCGGGTTTGAACCCGAGATCTAGGGCATAGATGCTCATCATGCTACCAACTACGCTACCGAAGCCGCTAGTTTTTATTGTTATTATTATTATTATGTGCGAATGGACCCAGATGGATCACGCAGTACTTTTATGATTCGCCTTTCTGATCTTCCATATAGCTCCCATTCTCTCTCCGTGGGCCATCTTCCTTTCCTCAGTCCTCTTGGTTCCTGGTCTCTTTGGAGCGTCATTCTCTGGTGTTACTATCCGTCCATTTACCTTACATCGAAATAGAATTCCACTGTTCTTACTTGGGCCTTCTCCAAATCCTGTTTGAATTGCTGAATCCACGGTATATTCTTCAGTTTTGCTGCGTAGGTGTAAGCCTAGTCGGTGGAAGTCTTTGAACATGTCCATAAAACTTCAATCTTCGTTTTCTGATGTCCGCCGCAAGATTATATAATTTCTCAGTTGTTATTATTATTATTGTTATTTTTTGTTTTCTTCTAACAACGTTTATATTCTAAAATGTATTTTTGTAGTTGTATGTGTAAGGTGCGTTCAAAACGTAACGAGCCGGAGGCTGGAATGCGCAAACCGGTGACTACATCGGCTAATCGTGGCGTGTGTAACGAGGTGTGGTTCCGACCAGAGTGTGGAAGGTCACAGCCCGTCGCTAGAGAGCACGCGTGCACGTCACGTGACGATACACAGCGAACAGCAGCATGCATCAATCGTCCAACGCTGCCAGTCGCATTGAAAACAGTGACATGGAGGCGTCAACCGAAGAGCAACGAGGTGTTGTTCGGTTTCTGACAGCGGAAGGAGTAGGGCGGACGGACATTCATCGCCGAATGTCACAAGTGTACGGCGAACACTGCATGTCCCTTGTAAGGGTCAAGGCGTAGCACAAGCGCTTCAGGGAAGGACGGGTGTCGTTAGTCGATATGCCCGGTCTGGGGCACCCCCCTGCATTACAGATGACAACGTCCAGCTGGTTGATGCACTCATTACCCTCGACCGTCGAGTGACAGTGAACGCCATAGCCGCCGTGGTCGCTCCACGACAATGCACGACCTCATACGGCCAACACAGTCGTGGAACTCCTGCAGAAATTCAAATTGGAGGTTCTCGGCCACCCTCCATACAGTCCAGACCTCTCTCCCTGTGATTACGCCATGTTTGGTTCCCTGAAAAGAGCTCTTCGGGGCCAACGATTCACCTCGGACGCCGACGTCCAGCTGTGCGTGCGGAACTGGTTCACATCGCAGCCCAGGGAATTTGATGAGACAGCCATGGCCAATACTTCTAACATACAGGTAGGCCAACTGGTTTCTGTAATTATGCCTCCAGCTCGTTACTTTTTGAACGCACCTTATATAAGTTCTTTTGTTTGAATCACTGTTTGTAGTTTTGGTTTATCTCAACTTCATTATTAATTGTAATTTCCCACCACGTACAGCGTCCACATTTGCATGCATGCAGGGTTACCGAGAGGTTTAAGGGCCCCTATGCAATATCTTTCTCGAGCCCCTCTTGAAACACTCTTAATTATCACCATCCACTGCTAGCAATTCTGGAAGCACAATGCCATTTTGAGGGAAGCATCTGATGTACAGTCAAAATTTTATTAAAAATATACAAATCTTATTTCATAGAAAACATTTTAGTACAGGGACTTTGTTTTATATGTGACGGTGATTTTCGCTCGCCCGCTCGGCCACGTTGCGAGCCCGTCTCCTTCCAAGCACTTTGCCGTAATGCGGCGCTTGCCCGGCACTGAGTCATTGAGGAATTTGTACTTACCTAGTACACAGCTGGTGCTGAAAATGTTCGCCATTCACTGCTACACATCGCTGGCACAGGTAAGTTATAGACAGCATTTTACATAACACAAAAGGAGCACCAATAAACTGAAATTAACGTGCACCACTCATTGCTTACGGGCCCCAATGCATTTGAACCCCTTGCACCTCTCCCTCAGTGGCCCTGTATGTATGCATGGGACAGTGCACAACACCTGGCTAACATGACTTTGTATCACTTTGTGAAGTTACAAAGGAGCTTCAATAGTATTGATGTTGATGACATGTCATCTTTATACTGCGCTGTCTAAAACAATGCTGAAGTAGATAGAAACTCCAGACGGGCTGCCCCGTCTTCAAATACAAGCCTTGGAACGTATAGAATGCTGGGTCATCCGACATAACATGAGGATAAGTGCAGAAAAAAGTAAATGCCTGTCTTTTACTAACAACAGAAAAGGGACAATAGTTGATTATAAATTAGGAAACAAAATTATTCCTCGAGTGGAGTCATGCAACTATCTCGGGATTGCCATATATGAAAGGTTTGCTAATAAGGCGCAAAAGTTGTTATACTTTGTTATGAGAAACATGAAGGGTAGCAGTATTCAGGTCAAAGTATTGGCTTACAAATGTCTTGTAAGACCAATTTTGGAAAACGCCACGAGTGTATGGGAGCCCTACCAATCAAATCTAACGAACAAATTGGAGATGATGCAAAGGAAAGCTGCAAGATTCGTACTTGGCAAATTCTCCCAAACTGACAGTGTCTCTGACATGTTAAAGTCATTGGGTTGGGAATCCCTACACAGCAGAAGACATAAAAGAAGGCTCCAAGATATGTACAAAGCATACACAGGGGAGCCAGCCTGGAATGAGTTGCGAAACAGAATGCATGAGCCAGATTATATGGGTAGGAGAGATCACGAATACAAAATTAGGCCCATGATTCAAAAAACAAACTTAGCTAAGTATTCTTTTATAAACAGGGGTATTCCAACATGGAATGAGTTACCTGAAGAAGTCTTAGAACCTTTATATTCGACGATGTCGAAATGCAAACATTTTGTATCTGAAAACTGTATCATAATGAGGCTCATTATAACACTATTTTTCATTATGAAACAGTTTCTCCCACTAATCAGAGCTCAAGAAACAGTTGTGTGACCAATTAGGTAAGGATACCTTCGCGCATGCGCTCAAAATCCGCTGTAAACAATAGGCGTTCTGTGTTGGAAAGCAAAGTGAATGGTCTCTGCGTTCGGAATGCCTTGACCCACGCATCAAAACTGGACAAAAACACCGGGTATAAAACATTATGCAAAATCTCAGACATTCTTTCTGGTGAAAACTACTTCATGGTAGGGATTGAGGAGGATTTAGCAGCAAACGACCTTCTTCACTTCAAGTACGCTCCGATCACATCAGTTGATGTTGAACGCAGCTTTTCGAGATATAAAACCTTGTTGGCTGATAACCGCAGATCATTTACGTTTGACATCAGAATGACATTCGTAGTGCAGTGCAGCTCAGACTAAAGTGAACATAAACCTTTTGTTAAGTGCTAGAAATCTATTTTGATTGACTTTTCAGTTTCTGATTAAGATGCTATTTTTGAAATATTGGTGAGTTTATTATTATGAGATGAAAATGAAAATCCACAGCCTGCTTCCAGTCTCCGACCGGGTCAGGAATGGAATGAATGAAGCCCCTATCTAGCGGCGAGGATATGAACTGTGCCGGCTGCCGAGGCCTGACGCACTCCTCTGGGGCAATGATTAAATGAATGACAGATGAAATGTAATTATAGTGGAGAGTGTTGCTGGAATGAAATTTTGACAGGGAAAACCGGAGTACCCGGAGAAAAACCTGTCTGCCTCCAATTTGTCCAGCACAGATCTCACATGGAGTGGCCGGGATTTGAACCACGGACCCAGTGGTGAGAGGCCGGCGTGCTGCCACCTAAGCCACGGAGGCTTCAATTATTATGAGATAATTTTCTCCATTTTATAGAGCATTTTTCGAATTTTTGAAATATTGGTAATTTTAATATTATAAGATTATTTTCTGCCGGCCCCGTGGTGTTGGGGTAGCGTGCCTGCCTCTCACCCCGAGACCCCGGGTTCGATTCCCTCAGGGAATTTAGAAACTGACGTGAGTGCTGGAACAGGGTGCACTCAGCCTCGTGAGGACAATTGAGTAGCTGTCTGACAGTGAGGCAGAGCCCTGGTCACGAAAACCAAGATTAACGGCCGAGGGGACCCGATGCGCTGACCACGTGTCACCCCAATATCTGCAGGCCAAATGGTTGAGAGGCGGTCGCTTGGTAGGCCTAGGCCCTTCATGGGCTGTAGTGCCAGGGGTTATTATTATTTATTATTAAGATAATTTTCTCCATATTATAGTGCATTTTTCGAATTTTTAGGTCATTTATGACAGTTATTTCTGAAAATGTTAAGTGCATTTTTTAAACTTTTTTAGGCATCAACATTCGGGCCCTTCAATAACACAAGACCTTGTTCAGAGAACCAGGCAGTTGTAAGACGCTGATATGTCCAAGCTCTTGCTCCAACAGTTGTCAAGGCATCGATGCTGGCATGGAAGAGATCACGTCCAGTCCCTGAAGCCATGTCATTACGACATATTGAATTGCTTACCATCCATGTTGTGCTTCTTGTTTCTCTCGAGTCGACTGGAGTCCACCTCACGTCTAAAGATATTTGGTCGTGTAATGTACAGAAAATACAATACGTAGAGACTCAACGTTTCCTTATTGATGATTAAAGAAAATACTTCATTAATCTATTCCATCTTAATCAGCAATGATAATCAGAACCAGCCTTCTACAGCTTTCTGTTTGTCTTAGATTAATTTCAAATTTGAAATAACTAAAATATGTTAGAGAAGAGAGCTTGGAATGTAGAGATTACGACTGGTTTATATGCAAGTACTGCTCTATGCAGATGATATAGTATTGGTAGCTGACACACCAGAAAGACTTCAGCAAGCAGTGGTGGAATGGTATGAAGAATTGAAAAGGAAGGGAATGATAGTGAACGAAGAGAAACGTAAAGTAATGAGGGTCTCAAAACAGAATAAACAGGAAGAAGAGCTCAATGTCCTCTATAATGGAAAGCCTCTTGAGAAAGTAGACACTTTTGAATATCTAGGAACCATATTAAGTAATGATGGAAAAATTGAATCCGAAGTACTGAATAGAACTAAGAAAGCAGTATCAGATTATTATCAGAGTAGCAGTAGTGCACGGCTTCGCCCGGTTGATTTATTAGTTTTATGGATGATAATTAATACTACTACAGAACTGGCACATGATACTTACCGTACTGTAAACTAACAGAAAATAAATATTTTTAAATATAACTTTTTGTGGTGTTGGTGGTGGTTATAGTGGGGGTGATAAGTAGTACAGTATATTGGACGTAACATTCAGGTCATTTTCCTGTTATGATAATAATGAATAGGGAAACGGCTGTTTACTAACTACAGCACTGACACATGTAATTTACAAACAAATTTTAAAATATGTTTAGAAAGAGGAGTAAGTGAAATAAGACACTGCCTAGGGCCTATATCTCATTGGCTGTTAGAAATGTAGAGACCAATTGTGTCGTCTTTTGTCGCATAGCGCCGTAGGAAAATAATCAGAACACTTTGGAAACCTTCGGCTGTCCCGAGCTCCTGAGGTAGCAATAGTATCATTTATCGCCACATAGCGCTCAACGATAAGTTTCGGAATAAATTAAGGTAAATTTGAAAGCACCAACGCTTATTTCAGCTGATAACCTCAATGTACTGCACCAACACCATTGCACTTATACAGAGGCATAATATTTTCATGATGATAACTGTTTTAAGAGGCCTAAGAAATATTTTTGCACTAATTCGCCCCCATGACTGCAATTTTTAACAGCGCAAGATTTAACTATTTTCGCAATTCTGTACCAGAACACTGGTAGGGGCGACGTGATGCAGCCCGAATTGCCAGTCAACAATGTACTTATTAAAATACTCTTACAGTTGCACTACATCGGACATGAATGGTTCTAGGGCCTTATTACGTGTTTTTCAAGTTCAGTTTGTTTGTTATTCTAAATGTAGGGAATGGAGAGCGTTGTACAAAATATCAAGTAGACAGTGTTACCAGCAGGGTTTCAAAGTGTCAGTATACAAAATGTGGTTCAGATCGGTGAAACGGAGTAGATTTGTGCCAAAGGGACTAAATACAGGGAATAGAGTGGTCTGTCCGAAATTTCAAGCAGACAGTGTCACTCATCGGGTTCCAAAGGGTAAGTATGTGAAATTTGGTTCAGATGGGTGAAACGGTGTAGATTTGTGCCAAAGGGCCTAAATGCAGGGAATGGAGTTGTCCGTCCGAAATTTCATGCAGACAGTGTTGCTCGCAGGGTTCCAAAGGGTAAGTATACAAATTTTGGTTCAGATCGGAGAAACGGTGTAGATTTGTGCCAAAGGGCCTAAATGCAGGGAATGGAGTGGTCTGTCCGAAATTTAACATAGGCTAAAGTATTGCTCTTGAATCTGGCTATCATATACAAAAATAATTTTTCGAATCCGACTGGTAGTTCCAGAGATTAGGGCAAACAAACACACAGACTCTTCAGCTTTATTATATTAGTATAGATGAATACCGCAATAACAGAGAAAAAGGAGATAAGTCTTAAAACCAAAAAGAAGATCTATAATGCAATCATGGCACCGATTACGTTGTATGGTATGGAGAGTTTGGCATTACAAGATAGGATTACTGACACAGAAATGAAGTTTCTGAGGAGAGCCGTGGGAAAGACAAGAAGAGATCGAGTTCAAAATGAGAGAATTAGAGAGGAATTAGGACAAAAAGCAATGGGTGAAGTGGTTGAGAAACGTCAGTTAAGATGGTATGGACATGTTACGAGAATGGAAGAAGAAGGAGAAGTAAAGCAAATACATGAAATGCGAGTTGAAGGAGGAGCTGGACGAGGTAGATCCCGCATTACATGGGAGAATAGGAATGAGAGATTGGGACAGGAAAGGGGCAAAACTGTTGTGGAAATGAAGAGAATGTGCAGAAATAGAGCGGAATGGCAGAAATGGCTCAAACGAGGCTACCCCGACGCTTGAAGACATAAGGGAATTGAAGAAGAAGAAGAAGAAGAATTTCAAATTTGTTTTAGAACAATTCGATTGAATAGTATTATTAGATGCTCACATTTGGTTTAATTTTTTAAGTTCTACATAAAGCTGAGGAAGGGTACATTTTGTAATAATTATGATTACTCATTAAGGTGGAATAAATTAATTGAGTACCGTTTGGTATTTATTTAAACAGAAAATACAAGCTATTTAAATGGATGGTGGAGAATTAAAATATCTGTAACTTGGGGGAATTGAACCTGCGACCTCTGAGCAATTGACAGAGACAATTCAATTCTTATTGATGAATTGTACGGGGTTATTATCTTCGTGCGCCCCGATAAACATGGCAAGCTAAGCCGGCTGTGACTGGTGCAGATCGTGGCTGTGCGTACCCGGTTTAGCCGGTGGTCGGCGCGCACTTTCACACTTTTACCAAACATGTTCAATAATGTGTACTTTCAGTGCTCATAGACGATGCTGAAAATGTCCTCCGTCTCTGATGAAAGAATGTCTGTCAACTCTTTCATTATTTACGGAGCCTGTTTCCTTCAATCGTTTAGCGACCTCCTAATTGTACTGGCATTAGGCACAGGTCTTCCAGGAAACTTGATACGACATTTTCATCTCGTTTCAGAACAAGATTTTCTGCTTTTCATATACGAATTATGGATATACACACGTTCGCGCAATGTGAATTGGTGTCTAGGCATGACCAACAATCACAGTAATCGCAATACCCACTAAACGTGCAACACTAACGTCTAATCTTTGCAGATACACGTCCATATGAATGACAAAACACGTGTGATCTAACGATATGAGTCAGCGGAACTCGCCTACCACCGGCTGAACCAGGTGCGCCAGTCACAGTATGTGTAGGCAGTTCAATGCTACAATCAAAATCCTGCAGTGGACTACTAAGGGATATGATTGTGTACTTACTGTACAATACTCACCCCGTCGCTCAAAGCCTCAGAATAGTTACCGTACATCATTTTAGTGAAGGGAAATGGATGGAAAAAATTAAGCACAAAAATCATTTTTTAAATATAATGGGTTTTTGGAAATGTTATTTTAACCAAATACTTATAATATCCATAGTTAATTGTACATAAATATGTTGGTACCATGCAGTTCGAACAGGAAGGCTTATATTTGGCTTGTAAGGCATTCCACCATTTGACTGTTATATGTAATAAATTAATTAATTATAATGACTACAAATGATACATAAACCACAATGCTCAATCAGGAAATTATTTTCTTGTTTTTGATCAGTTGTGAATCCTGTGTTTATACACCTCGGACGATATCATCCCATCAACGAACAGTAATTGTCTCTCATTTGAGTTCCCTGTTAATATTAACATTATGCTTGTCACTGTGGATGAGTGGTTACCGTGTCAGACTTCCAATCCCAAGCTTGCACGTTTGCTCCTGGCCATGGTAAGTGATTTTTGAAAGGCGACAAAATTCACGGCATGCATGTCATACGTTGTTGGCATGTCAAGGAACCCATTTGAATTCAGTAGGCCGTGTTCATAATGGCAAAATTAATCTCGGGATTTTCCGCCAACAAGTTCCTCCCTTCTCTACTAGAGAGCGCTGCAGTGTCAAGTAGCTTAGATATCTAACCTCCTTGACTTTCATAACAAAATTCGACATGCAAGCTGCCCTCTGGGCGTAAAATAACAAAGCTTGTACCTGGCACCCGAGGCCAAACGATATTATTATTATTAATATTGTAAGTTCTGAAGGTCTGTGTAAATGTTTATTCTAGTTATAGTTTAATGGCAGATTTTTGGATTTATTGGTATTCCAATACTAGGTCAGTAATCTCTTGGGAGTTTGGGCAAACCAGGAAGTGATCTTCATCCTGCTTTAACCAATAGCAAGAATGCTTTTTATTCTTTACTTTCAAAACATTACGCTGCAATAACTTAACATCTTGTCGCAATCATACCTAGTATCTAATTATAGGTTATGTGGTTGTGTTGTTATCTCGCTGAAAGATCAGCCCATGCTGCCAACATTCACATTATAAGTGTTAGGGTTTGCAAACATGGTGACTTTGCAATGCGTGTGGCAACCCTGGGCTGATGACCAACATGTCCTAAGCCCCTAAAATGTATTAAGAAAACTTAGCCAATAAGTTATAAATAATATTAAGATTGAAATTAGACTTTCTCGTGGTGTAGTGGCTAGCATTCTTGGCTGCCGCCCCGGAGGTCCGATTTCGATTCCCGGCTCTGCCAAGAAATTTTAATTCTGGTCTGAGGGCTGGAACGGGGTAGACTCAGCCTTGTGAGGCAAAACTGTGAATTCCACAGTAAGATACTTTTGAGAAATAAATTTATCAATTTGTAAAAAAGAAAAAAAAAGTTTACCTTTCTGCTTAGTAAATTGACAAATGTTTAGATATTTGCCATTCATACTCCATAATAGAACATTTATTAAGCAAAAAAAAAAAAGTGTGTTTTGTTGTATTTTACAACTTTTGTTGTATTGTTACAATTGCTATATAATTTTACAATTAACTCTTATCTAAAATAATTACACAAAGTTATATGTTCTAAGATATTGCTTGATATTTCTGGGGATTTTGGGGTGACAATCCCCTGAGAATTTTCCAGGATAGTCAGCCCCAGCCCCGAAAAATATTGTATATACTCCCCTGTCTCCCAAAGTCCAGCTGTTTCAGCAATTTTAGCGTCATGTACCGTCATGCCTTTTATTTCATTATTGACGTGTCGTGTGGTGAATTTTGTATCGGACATGTTGGCAATGGGTGACAAAGGGTATGACGTACTGACTGATGTCAATGTAACATGGCGCCGATCGTGAAATGAAGGCGGAAGAAATGCTTTATTTACGTAATGAAAGAAATATTTCTGAAAGGTTTGTGAATCTTAAATAATATATTTTCAATAATCTGCCTTGTGAAAGTTATGAAAAGGGAGGAGTACCTACTCTCAATATGAAAATGAAAATCCACGGCCTGCTTCCGGTCTCCGACCGGGTCAGGAATGGAATGAATGAAGCCCCCATCTAGCGGCGAGGATATGGACTGTGCCGGCTGCCGAGGCCTGACGCACTCCTCTGGGGTAATGATTAAATGAATGACAGATGAAATGAAATGATAGTGGAGAGTGTTGCTGGAATGAAATTTCGACAGGGAAAACCGGAGTACCCGGAGAAAAACCTGTCTGCCTCCGTTTTGTCCAGCACAGATCTCACATGGAGTGACCGGGATTTGAACCACGGACCCAGCGGTGAGAAGCCGGCGTGCTGCCGCCTAAGCCACGGAGGCTTCCAGTACCTACTCTCAACAATTAATCAAATTATAATTCTAACCCAATAGCTGTGTACATCAGGGCAACTGCTCAGGAGTGCTCACATATATGCACATCATGGATAAGGGGACACACTGGATTGGCTGGTAATGAAAGAGCAGACCAATTAGCAAGATCAGTGGCTACGACACATCTTGAAATAACATATAGTAAGTCTCCAATATGTTACGTTGAAAGGCAGGTAAGGAATTACATACTACACGAATGGAATATCGCATGGACATGTAGCCTGAAAGGATCTGTAACAAGATAAATATTCTTCCCGGAAGTACAAAATCGACTATTATCAAAATTATTTGAGCCAAACTTTGTCCTCACACAATTTTTAACTGGTCATGGAAAATTCAAGTCTTATTTTGAACATTTTAAAATAGCAACAGACGACTAATTCATGTTTTTATGGATTGCCTCAATCGGTGTATCACCTTATATTTGAGTGTCCTGTTTTTGAAAGGGAAAGATACTATTTACAATGCCACCTTAATAGCTGTAACCTGGAACTTTCAAAGCTGCTGTAGCATATTTTCAAGAGGCAGTGCTGTTTAGGACAATTTCTCACTTTCATCAACAACATTTTTTGTAAACTATGTTAGTAATATTTGTATTTGCTTTGTTTTTAATCTACAACCCTAATGTACCTATGGTAAAATAGGGTTCCTGTATTTGTTTTGGATATTTAATAATAATAATAATAATAATAATCAAATTATAACTTGTTAATTCTAAAAATAAATGAAAATAATTTCCTGATTGAGTTTTGTTGAAAGCACATTACCGTGCACACTTAATACAAGAGCACAGACATTAAGTACTCTGCCAACACGACACCAGTCCCAATAAACACAACGATATGGCACAATAGTGAATCCAATTCAGGCTTCACTTCCATTCAAATTCAAATGATTTCTTCATTCAAAACACTCTGCTGTACTTCCAATGTCAAAATGTGCTTCACATGACAACTTGACATTACTTGACTTTAGGACTTAAAAGGTTCATTCTGGTTCCGTATTGATAAACTGGTTGGTTGGTTCCTTAGTTTAGGGACTGCGACAACGCGGTCATGTAGCCCCGTGTACTTTGGGTGTGTGTAGAATATGTCTGATAACCGGTGTTAATTGTAATGACTGTATTAGTGTGTGTATCTTTTTTTTTTGTTAAATTCAAGTATGGACTGCAACTTTGAATTTTTCAAATAGTTCCTACTTTTGCCGCCAAATGCCACCGTCAACGACTACTAGGCCAAGTTCAGAACTTAGCTACTAGACGCCACTGCAGTCGGCTCTTGGCAACGAACGTAGAAACCTAAGAGCGTTGTTTACATTCTTAACCTATACAATTTAGTTTCACACAGGTGTAATTAGTGGAAAGTTCCTTAACATGCCATACATCTATGACATGGGACCGCCGGCTTTACTTCCCCTCCGAAGGAAGGCATACTGAGGGATTTTTAACGCTCTTAAAAATCCGACGGCTTTGGCCGGGTTTGAACCCGCTATCTTGGGCATAGAAGCTTAGCAATGCTACCAACTACGATTGATAAACTAATTGAGTAATAAACAGGTTGTAAGTTCCGCCTAATCAGTACTTTTATTAAATAAAGATCACTGTTTGGTCATTGGTAGGACGTGTTTCAAGGCCTAAGTTAATTGTTTTTAGCCCCTTCATCAGCCCATATGAATAAATAAATGTCCAAGAAACAACAAGTGTATATCGTAACACACTAAAAAGTCCATTGTTAAAACTCAGCAATTTTTCTCGGTTTGTAACATGTCTTGTGTGGGGTTTCCCCTAGGACACAAAGCTGGCTCATCAGCGGACTCTTGGTGTCCCCGCCCGGACCTCCACGGGAGTAGCGAACTGTGCGCTACCTCCCTTCATATAGAGTGCAACTGCACATTGCTGAGTTTTAATTCACTGGCCGTGAAAGCCAATATACCATCCCTTGTTAAACCTTACATGGTGTACCATAAAGAAGGATCATATTGTGTTGTTTTGGGCATTCAATTTCCCATCGTTCTTTATGGTGCACCATGTAAGGTTTAACAAGGGACTTTTTAGTGTGTTACGCTATACATTCTTGTGTATTTATTCATATCGGCTGATGAAGGGGCCAAAACTAAACTGTTCAAAGAAAGACACCATAGCACAATCCTTTCCCCTCAAGTCTTCATTTCTATAAATTTAATGTAATACCCTTTGTTTGGTGAGATCGACCCCGTAGTGTAGATGTTTGTATTCTTATTTGACATCGAGGGGTTCAAGTGTTGAACCCCAGCTCTGTATGGAGGACTTTTTAAATTTTGTATGAGAATTGGATCGCACATCCCTCCACCCCCTCCGAAAACCTCAGGGCACCCACAATATTCTGAGAACACCGTGCTCTCATATTGATCCA
The DNA here is from genome assembly GCA_946902985.2 of Meconema thalassinum. Lineage (NCBI taxonomy): Eukaryota > Metazoa > Arthropoda > Insecta > Orthoptera > Tettigoniidae > Meconema > Meconema thalassinum. Next base: position 155,632,140 of record OX336397.1, read on the forward strand.
CATGTGTGTGTAGATATGCGAGTGATTTGTCCACACCAATCTGTGTTGTGCCAGCCTCGTCGTGTTGGGGTAGCGTGCCTGCCTCTCACCTGGAGGCCCCGGGTTCGATTCCCGGCTCCGTCAGGGATTTTAGAAACTGACGTGAGGGCTGGAACGGGGTGCCAGCCTCGTGAGGACAATTGAGTAGTTCCCTGACAGTGAGGCAGCGCTCCGATCACGAAAGCCAAGATTGACGGCCGAGGGGACCCGATACGCTGATCACGTGTCACCCCAATATCTGCAGGCCAAATGTCTGGGCTGTCGCTTGGTAGGCCTAGGCCCTTCATGGGCTGTAGTCCCAGTGGTTATTATTATTATTATTATTAATCTGTGTTGTCGTAACTCATTCTTCCTTGCAGGACATTTTATAAGGAGGTAGATATCCCGCCTCACGACTCACTGTTTCCGAGTGAATTCTGTTCGAACAATGCAGAGTGGATATTGATTTACATGGAGAATACTTGCGAAATTACAAAAACTGGACAAGTTCAAATTGTGAACTATGGCTGTGAGTTGAGGCAAGGGAAGATGACCACGCTGTTCCACAACAATAACTAACTAACTAACTGAATTGAGGTAGAAGTTCCTATGAAGGTAATTAAGTGACTTGCTAAAAACATTGTCTTTTACCTATTTATTCACCTCAGTGGTAATATACAGTTATACTTGTTAAGATATGATTGTCCATCTTCTTGGCTAAGTGGTTAGGATGCAAGGCGTTAGCCCAAAATGTCCCCGTTTCGATTCCTGGCTGAGGCATGAGGATTTTATTCTTCTATGGTTAATTACCCGGTCACTGATAGCAAGATTAATGGCTGAGGGGACCCGACGCGCTGACCACACGTCTCCTCACAATCTACAGGTCAAATGAATGGGCCTAGGCTGTAGTGCCACAGGGGGTATTATGGTTAATTTCCCCAGGCTCAGAGACTGTGTGTTTGTGATCTTTAGCAATATTCCACCCTCAATACGACGCACAGGTCGCCTATGAGCGTCAATTAAAAAACCCGCACTAGGCCTCTCAAAAAATCATCACAGCATGAGCTTTTGAACAACATAAACATGATTAATTTGCTCCAGCAGGCTACTCTAGAAATGAAAACGCTGCGTTGGTCCATGGGTATTACAAGACTTGACCAAGTCAGAAATGATCATGTAAGGAAGCAAATGGGAGTTGCAACAATTAATGACAAAATGAGGGAAGCACGTCTTCGCTGGAATGGGCATGTCACTAGAAGTGATGAGAACTCAGTGATAAAAACGGCCCTCCGATATTATCCAGGAGGGCATCGACCCCGTGAGGGTTGGTTCCTGATTGCGACCAGTCCGGATTGGGTTCACCTAATTAGCAGTCCAGATTGCGGTCACTTTCATTTAAGGGAAGAACTATAAACATTCCAGCGTCCAGATTGCGGTCACTTTTCTTGGGAGACCGGTCCTTGGTTCTTGGTTCTTCCCGACTGACTCATACCTTCCCTAAGTTTTGTGGATAACAAGGGGAAAGTGATATTTCAGTACCTAACCAAAGAATACAGTTCAGTGTTCAGCTGAGCACACCCGATAATATTTTGCTTAAAAAAATCAAGTCCCCTCCCAATCTGACAGCACCTCGTAAAGCAATGATTATAACATTTTCAGTCTTAAGAATAGAAACATTTCAGGATCGGAATCAACGACCTTCACTTTAAACAAAATTATTTTAAAGGGAAATTTTATACTTACAGGGTATAATTTTAAATTTCTTTCCCTCCCTTCCCATTTGAGACGCGAGATATCTATTTTTATAATAGGTAGCCTACTGTATATAGTGAAAAACTTTCTTTTTATTACCTCGAAAAATTCGTCTCGTAAAAGTAATGTGTTCTGCGTTTGATTTTATATCCCAAAGAGACCTGCCATATGACATGTACCTCAACATTGGCAAGAGGGGTGGAAGTGAAAGGTGAGGAAATCCCCAGGGGAGTTACAACCGGACAGGTCTCCCAAGAAAAGTGACCGCAATCTGGACGCTGGAATGCTTATAGCTCTTTCCTAAAATGAAAGTGACCGCAATCTGGACTGCTAATGAAGTGAACGCAATCCGGAATGGTCGCAATCAGGAAGACACCCCCCGTGAGTGCCCAAAGGAACGATGGATGGATAGAATCAGTGAAGACCTACTGGTGTGCGGCCTCAAACCTGAAGATGCTCTTGACAGGAAGAAGTGGCGAACAACAACCAAGCAAGCCGACCCTACGCCAACGCGAAAAATACGCTAGGAAAGAAGAAAAAAAAAAAGAAGTAGGCTACTGGGTGAGTGGTTATCGTGTCGGACTACCAACCTAAGCTTGCAGGTTCACTCCTGGCCATGGTAAGTGATTTTTGAAAGGCAACAAAAATCACGACACGCATGTCATATGTAGTTGGCATGTTAAAGAACCCATTTGAATTCAGTAGGCTGTGCTCATAATGGCAAAATTAATCTCGTGATTTTCCACCAACACAAAAAAGTTCCTCCATTCTCTACTAGAAAGCGCTATAGTGTCAAGGAGCTTAGATACCGTATCTATCCTCCTTGACTTTCATAGCGCTCCAAGGAGCGATAAAATTTGACATGCAAGCTGCCCTTTGGGCGTCAAATAACACCCAACACCCGGCACCCGAGGCCATATGATATTATTATACTCTAGAAATGAGTGTTACTGGGACTGGTGGCTCTTCAACCAGAGTAAACAAGCTTCACATTACCTGTACTGTAACTTACTTGGAACATTCGAAGGGACGTTAAATAACCCCTGCAGTGAAAGAAACAACTAATAACATGACTTGTTACTCCTCACACATGACATTTGTATGTTCTTTGTACTTGTTACATTAAATTACAAGCAATGTTACAGATTCTGAACATTGTTGAAAATTCTCAACAATAATAAAACCAATTATTAAGCTGTACAGAGTTCAAAAACAAAATAGAAACATTCAAATCCTTAATAAATAAATCATATGGCACCTGAAGACGACTCTAGGCTAGCTGAAGAAGGTTTTAACAAGCAGTCCAACTAATTAATTAGCAAAACAAAATACATATACATCACTAATTATAAACAGTAATTACAGTGAAGTTCCTTTAAAATCTGAAGATCTGGACACACATGTCCATCAGCTCCAAGACACAAGTAACAGTTCTTCTCATATTCTGAATATATAGCCTATTTCTTTTGAATTATGAAAACCAGCTTGTTCCAAATATTTCTCCTAAAAGGTTTGCATTTTATGGATCCTTATTTCCAATGATAGCCTTTCCATTTGATTGGTCACCTTCTACAAGCCGGACGTTTGTTTTAGATGATTGCCCTTGACCTTGAAGCTTGCGGGTGAGCCTATACACAGTCACTCTCTCGCCCTCTCGCTTCATAGTTGTCCGATGTAATGAAATTCCAGACTTGAGCATATGACGATACCACCGTGCAGAAAAGTACAGTCCACGTCGAAGTAATTTGTGACGAGGAAGTATACGTTACACAGTGACGAACAGAACACCATTTTATTTGCCAATGACTGTACTTCAGCAGTAGCGTGAGATAGCGTTGTCCAGCATCGGACCACATGGGGCAGCTGACAACAACACAGGTATTGTAGTAACTCGCCTCCAGGCTCCCATTAAGATTTTTCACTCGTCTAAAACAAACGTCCGGCCTGTACCTGTCAGCTGTCTGCTTTACAACTGGGAATTTAGGTTCCGGTAGCAGTTTAATAACTTTCAGTTTGCACTGCTGTGTAACCTACAACAATTTTTTCAAAATGGAGTTAAGTTATCAACACTAATTGCTTGGTAAACCCAGACATCTTGGGTTGGCCAAGCAATACAAAATGTTAATGAGAAAAAAGATAAGACTACCGGTACTGTATGGAACCTCAAACTTCTGAGAATATGAAATACTCAATTTCACTCAAACATGATTGATAAAGAAAAAATTATAAACAGAAAATATTGATTTTAGTTTTAGTGTTGACAGAAGTATGCATCTTTAATACAGGGTCATCGCAAAATAATGCCAACATTTCAAAAAATTATAGGACCGAAACCCTTTATGTTAAACGAGTAATTCTTTCACTGAACGCCAGCTGGTTAAAGTAAGTTTTGTTTTGGAGGGGACGTGACTTTGCTATGCGCACAATAGATGCGCAGTAGCCAAGGTTGCAATCATTTCAGGAGTAACTGTCAAGATGGTGGCAGAAATTCGCTCCCACAGGTGCTCCAAATCCCGATTTTTTTCTGCATACACATTGTTTTTAATGTACCCCCAGAAATAAAAATCCAAAGGGGTTAGGTCAGGACTTTATTGGCGCACGCGCCCCCGGCTGACCTTGGCTACTGCGCATCTAGTGTACGCATAGCAAGGTCACGTCCCCTCCAAAACAAAACTTACTTTAACCAGCTGGCGTTCAGTGAAAGAATTACACGTTTAACAAAAAGGGTTTCGGTGCTATAATTTTTTGAAATGTTAGCATTATTTTTCGATGACCCTGTATATTCAAATAAGAATGGTACCGGTACTCCAATAGACAAGGAGCAGTATAATACAAAGAACAGAAGAAAGCAGAGACTTGCCAGTTATGAGCAATCTCACTACAGTAGTTGACCAAAATGTTTGGTTAGGTTCTATAAGCTTGGCAGCGTTGATGGACTCTTACTGATACATAACTGAGCACAAATCAGCTGCTAACTGGTGACAGTAACATTTTTCTCTTTGATGGTAATCAGTTAATAGAACCAATGTTTGTGCTCTGGATGTTAACATCAAGTTCTGTGTGAGTCAGCCAGAGTCATATAGAGGCTAGAGTTGATATTGGAATGCCCACCCACATGGGTCTCAGGGTTCTGCAGCCAGTCATTAGTGTTAGAGGTCCGCAACTAATTGTGGGTTTTAATAGTGTTTGGAAGAGTAATTTGGTTGCCTTGTGTATAGTGATTGTCATGATCTGACGATGAAACACGTCATCCTTGTAATCTTCGCCAATAACTTCCTGCCTAATATAAATTCATGTTGATGGACAGTCAAATTACCAAGGCTGTCTCCCGAGAGTTTTCCCGTCTTTAACCAATGGCAAATTCATCAATCAGTGGCATCACTAGGGAGATGCGTACTGCAAAGGGTGACACCATCAAAGGAGGAGACACCAAATTTCATTTGGTTTTATCTTACCGATGACTGGGCACAGATTGCATTCTATATTTTCTTCTCAAATAACATTTTGATCAAAAGAAAGAAAAAAAAAAAAAAGGTTAGCCCCCCCCCCCCGCCCCCAAAAAAAAAAAAGAAATAGAAGAAGAAAATAAAAGCACCCTCAAACCCTCCAAGACAGTTATGAACACATGGCATCAAATTGGCAGGGGGAAAACTAAAGGAAGTAGGAGACTTCTGTTACTTAGGAAGCAAAATAACCAGCGATGGACGAAGCAAAGAGGATATAAAAGGCAGGTTGGCTCAGGCAAGGAAAGCATTTCTACAGAAAAGGAATCTGTTGACATCGAATATAAATTTAGGTATTAGGAAGACATTTTTGAAAACCTTTGTCTGGAGCGTGGCACTCTATGGAAGTGAAACTTGGACTATAGGTGCAGCAGAAAAGAGGAGAATTGGAGCGTTTGAAATTTGGTGTTACAGGAGAATGATGAAGACCAGATGGGTAGATAGAGTTACAAACGAAGAGGTATTAAGACGAGTGGGAGAGGAGAGATGTTTCTGGCGACTGCTAATGAAGAGAAGAGATAGGTTGGTAGGACACATACTAAGACACCCAGGAATAGCAAGCTTAGTTATGGAAGGAAGGGCCGAGGACAAGAACTGTAGGGGTAGACCAAGGTTAGAGTATGTTAAACAGATTGCCTTGGATGTAGGGTGTGGTAGCTATGTAGAGATGAAACGATTAGCTCAGGACAGGGAGGCATGCATCAAACCAGTCAAAAGACTGAAGACTCAAACAACAACGGGATAATTTAAAATAAGTAAAAGGAACACATTTTAATGGCAAGATTTTTGTATGGGGGAAGGTCCACTGGAGATGGGGAGAGGGAGGGGGTGGGTGAGGGTTTGAGGGAGGGGAGGGGCAGGGGCGGGGGAGGGAGAGTTATGGCACCAGGCTACACCATCGTTTGTTAGTTATTGTTTTTTGTAAGGGGCGGAACTACGAGGTCATCTGCCCCTGCACCAACATTAGTGATGCCACTGACATCAGAGTTTGCCAAAAAAAAAAAAAAACATATTGTTGAAGGTCTAATAGAATGCATTGAATATTGCGGCATCACTTCAAGGATCATTGAATCGGGTGAGAACAAATCATGGACGATGTAGGGATGCCCTTTATAAGTGGAAATATATTACCGGTACATCACCGGAGTGCGACTGTGGTGCCTCTCAACAAAAATCCCACATATTGTAAGTGAATGTGTGCGACGTTCCTAAACAGGTTACGTCTCAAAACTCACGAATCTCAAAACTCACGAGCTAAAAATAATGACGAATAGTATCAAAACTCACGACAATAAACTAGTAGCTGAATGAACATTATAATAATGGTCTCAAAACTCATGATTCCGGAGAACACACTGTCCTTCAACCCATGTTTGTCCACCCAGTTTTAGAATGGGATTTCGTTTGTATTGTACAGACGTAACAGTGACGCAGGTTATCAGACAACTTCTATACCCACCCAAGTACGTGACCACAATGTCGCAAAGCCCCTAAAAGAATCAACAACGACATCTTGATGAGAGAGGTGCCAATTGCAAGAAGGCAAGCAGTTCTGGCTGGCTCTAACAATGGACCTTTTCCCAATGAACTGGCTTGGCCATGGCTACCTATAACCTTATAGGTGGTTATGGCTTGGTTCGTGAGTTTTGAGACTGGCCCAGGTACAGAAACCGGTTAGAACCTACTTTTACTAACCCTCATCTTGAAATTCGTGAATTTTGAGACTCGTGAGTTTAAAGACTCGTGAGTTTTGAGACGACACGCCTAAACAGGTAGCTCAAATGACTTTCTGGAACCAACAGAGGAAGCCATACAGTGAATCACCCTACTGGACATTGCAATATAATTAAATCTGGCTTCCGGGAAACATGTTTCTTGTCTGTGCATTTTTGTACTTGTATATATGTATCTAACTTGTTGCCATACGCTAAATGAATAACTTCAAGGATATTAATTGGCGGTGACCATGAAGCGGGACTCTGAGACCATCCGCCCCACTTCCCTGTGCCGCTACGGTATTTGCTGTCCACGAGCAGCCCTAAGCTGGTATTTAAAATGAAAACTGTCACCTCCTACAGTTGGTATCACAAAAGACTGAAAACTGTAACCACCAACAGTTGGTATACACAATAGACTGGTCTGCTTGATATCGGAGGCCTGGCAAACTTCTGCATCATATGATCTGTTTGCAATCCAAAAATTACTTTGGCAAGCTGTTAATTTAACTTGAACGGATGACTTCACCACCCCGATCCAGATCACTGGAACCAGGAAATGAAGAAGAAGAAGAAGGATGACTTCACCCTCAACATTTCATTTCACAAAATACGGTACTGAATAATATACAATTATTTGGAAATACTCTGATTAAAGGCATCTCTCACCATCGACTATGGTAACATTCACACCACGAACAAGCCAAGTTCCTGTCTTCACACTGAATTAATATAGATATTACACAATCGGCTGAATTCACCCCACTGTGCCAAACTTACCCTGCTCTACAAACAAAAGTCAGTATATCACAAAGAATTTATATCTACAAAGTCACCTGAAACAGAAGTATTTCAGAGTTTTTATACCTTCTGTTGATGAAAAGAAAATTCTTTTGTTAAAGTAATTGACGTCCGAAACGGGGGAGGAGCTTACGGTCAGCTGTTTGCAATATGGCGGCGATATGGTGACGTGAAGTAATTGGGTGTGCGTTTGTTATGGCTTCTAATTTATGATGACAAAATACTACATATTTCCTGTCATTGATAGAAATATTTTTATAATCAATTTAAATGCAGTGCCTAATTACTACCAGTTAAAAATATTACCCACATGTAGATAGTTAATTTACTGTCTGCTGTTACATATATGAAGCCTGTACTTGGGAGCCTAGCGGTATCGATGTTTTTTATTAATTTCACAATATATATATATCTCACATAACACAAAGGATGACTCCCTGATATTAAATTGAATCAAGCAACCCTGAATTTGCATGAATGTTTTGGGTTCAAAGAAGCGTTACTTGGGATGCTCAAATCATACTTCAATATTGCAAATATTGACCTACATACTTGCTGTTCAAAGGCAAGAATGTTAATTTATTAATCTCTTGCCACAGGCAAGTTAAAATGGAGGCATCCTCTTTATCAATATATTTAATTAAATATTTAAAATACATATATTTAACAAAGCTGGAGTCTTCATTTGAACTTGTCATAAGCAAACGGAACAGATCAAAAACTACACTAAAAGCCAAACCAAATTCACTCCTCAGCTCGACATAAACCATAATACCAATTAAAACCTATACAAAACATACTCTCCTTACTGTTGTACAACTTTCAAACCAACTATTCGCACTCAAAACTGTAAAACCCTGAAATGAGAACTAATTAAAGTTAGAATAGCCTAGGCCGATCCGGTCTCCCACTACATTACCGCATATGTAGCCTATACTTAACATCACTATAACTTTAAAATTACGACTAAGTGACCTATCTGCCTGAGTAGTATAGGTGTTACCGGCCTGCCTGGGATGATGGGTCACCAAACCGGTACTTAAAACTAAGATTTTACATTTTAATTAACTAAATTCAACAGTAGGGAGATCATAGCGAAAAACACAATTTAAGCCAAATCATACTTCAATGACCTACATACTTGCTGTTCAAAGGCAAGAATATAAATTCTCTGGCAAATTAAGGCTAGGAACAGCATTTTTCTTAAGTTTTCTAACCATTCGGCTATTGTCAATCGGAAGAACCCCTTAAATAAGTTTACGAAGAGCGGATTACATTCTTTGTACGGCACAGAAGTAATAGGCTATAAGTTTATCAGTATTTTTGATGCAGCTAAATCCATGTGAATACAAATTAGAGACAATAACTATCAATAATCAACAGTACCGGTGGAAAGAAGTCGTCTTCACAAAAATGCAGGCTGCACACTGTCATGTAACATGTAACACGTTTTCCAATTGACAGCGACGAAACCCATCTTTCTCTCTGAACTTTTTGTACAGGAAAGTAGTGAAGATATTTCGTAGCCGTTTTATACGTTTTGCAACCTTATACAGAGCAGTACCTCCTCGAATTTGACAAATTTCTTTCTGTTTCCATCACGACGTCAATGCTTCACCATCTAAATAAATCTCACCAATCACAATGTTACAGCTTCAACATTCTGCCGCGTGGCTGCGCCATCCAACTTTTCTGACGTCAATAGTCAAATACTACAGAATTCCAAACATGCGACATCCATGTCCAGTGAACACGAAAGAAACCCAAGTTCAAACTTGTGTGCAACACTGAACGTTTTAATGAAACGCCCATGCGAATCAACTGCAAACAAACACTGTATGGTGCTGGTATCTAAAAGGCTCAAGTGTTCTCCAGCATGGCTAAAGTGTCTCAGATTGGTATTCCATAGTATTTGGTATAAAGTGGTTGCCTGGATATATTGAGTGCTGTTCAGTGTGTGCTATCTCTCTGAAGCTCGTGCTTACGTTCCACTTCTCCTCAAACTAAGACATGTTGTCGAGTTTACATTAAAAGGCTTTTGAGGAGAGCAAAATAATTTCAATGTTTATAGTAAACTTTTCAAAATAAAACACATTGCTTTATCAAAATAGGTGAGAGCAACGCACACATACTTAAGCAGGTCAAAAATGACCAATGCTTTTAGAAATGGATAAAACAAGATACAACAATAATTTTTAATGATAAGACATTCTTCAAATTAGGGTGATAGCAGAGACAAAAATGAACTAGTGAAATAGATTCCACAGAGCGTTAGTGTGACGTTGAGTATAGTAAAGCCATCATTACTTCTGACTTGACGTTTCAGTGCTAGGCTAGAGTTTCGTTCGCTAAATCGCGAATGAAACTCGATGTATCGATTTGAACGGCTGCCTGTGATTGGCCAGTTAAAGTGATGTTTCTTCTGACCGCCAGGTAACGCTAGGGTAACACTGAAACATCAAGTCGGAAGTAATGATGGCCGTATTACAAGACTATTTTTAGACAGCGAAAATAGTTTCAAGCTAATGGGTCTCAAGGTTACTTATATTAAATGCACCATATTAGAACAGGTGGAGGAGAAACTGGGGTTATGTGGTCACCACAATCTCTGGACCTTAATTTTATCCACTTTTTTGTTTTTTACCCCTGGCACTACTGTCCATGAAGGGCCTAGGCCTACCAAGCGACCGCTGCCCAGCCATTTGGCCTGCAGATATTGGGGTGACGCGTGATCAGCGCATCGGTTCCCCTCGGCCGTTAAACTTGGTTTTCGTGATTGGGGCGCTGCCTCACCAGCTACTCAATCGTCTTCACGAGACTGAGTGCACCCCGTTCCAACCTTCACGACAGGTTCTAAAATCCATGACAAACCCAGGGCCTCAGGGTGAGAAGCAGGCGCGCTACCCCAACACCACGGGGCCGGCATTTTATCCACTTATATATGTATCTTTTAGGTGGTGCCGTGAAGAGCATTGTTTATGCAACGCCACTTGGAGGTGAACATGATCTGATAACAAGGGTGATCAATACAACTGATAGTATTGACATAATAACAAATCATTCTTGCTGTTGTCAGTTACTATTTTTGTGATTAATATTTTGGACAATGTCGCAGGATGACATTTTAAACATTTGCTGTGAAGACTTCGGAGATTATTAAGGGGTTTGTAAGCCTTTGAAGGTCTCTAGAGCCAAGCATAGCAAAACTTTCGAACCTTACCCAAACACTTCAGGCTGATGTCATTTTTCACCCTAATAATTTTTTCACCCTCTTCCGTACCAACACGTGTTACAACATGAGCACTACTTTCAATCCAGTCTATTCTCTTGACTCTGCATCTCCAGCGAGTCAGATAACTTGCTTCGATTTCATTCACTATACACTGATGCCTCTAATAACACAGGAAGAAATAAATAAAATGGAATCAAGTAATGTTTCCAGGCATGACCAAATAATTAGAACAAATTGAAAGATAACAGTAATGACATCAACACAAAAATAAATGTCGAACGCTTGTTTAATTTCAAGAAACTAAGTTGGCCTCTGTATTTTAGAGAATAGTGTCGAATAATTGTGATATGATACAACTCTTCTGATAATTTAAGTGAGTTCTCCTTACTCAAGCTGCTTTGAGACACGGAATTTAATGTGTAGTGTTGTAGAGAAGGGTGTCATTCACCAAGAAATAAATGGCAAACTCAACCTGATGGCCTGACCAAAGTGGACACCCTTGAAAGTTCCTCACGGGTTTTCAAGGTTTGCAAGAAGACGAGTACTTGTGACACTTGTATGTGTGGAGACTTCAACTTACTTTTTAAAATGGAAAGTTGTTTTTTTCAATAACAGTAGTATTATACATGTCGCAGAACATCCAGATCATGTGTAAGTTAAATGTAATGAAGTTGTGTTGACAGACAGCACTTGCAGCGCACAACTTATTCAATACCATATCTTTACAAAGTTTTGATGGATTTTCTTCAATTTGGGCCCAAATGTATGCATTTGTTGATGGTGATTGTTGTTTTAAGAGGCAAAACAACAAGATCATCTGCCCCAATGTTTTGGGGCTGTAAGTTGTTTCATTTCATTTGACGTTCCTCCTGGAGAATATATATATCCTTGGAATGCTGTCAAACCTTAAGATTATGAAATGGTGAAATGGACAGGACAACTTCTCTCTGAAACTGCTGGTTCTCAAACAGAGGAAGATGTGTTCTGTCAGATGAACCTAAAGTGTGCCCTTATCCTTGAATTCCTCTTTTCAGGAACTTTCAACAGTAATTGAAAATTAAAGGAAAAAGAACGGTGTTTCCATTCAAATAATGTTATTTGGTGTGATTTTCTCGTGCCAACAAGTCTTATGAGTACTTGCTCTCTTTACACATAACCTCACTTTTTTAACCATAGAGGAAATATTGGGGTGCCCAATTCAGTATCTTACTTCCATTTCAATGGTACTGTTGTTGCTAGAGAGTGACATTAATGTGCCCGTTTAAATTGGGTGGGTTATCACACTTACTATGGTACCCTGGATACACTAACATGGATTATGGGCATTAAAACTACAGGAGAGGAGACCGAGCCGTCGTAACATTCAACAAGGTATATTACTGAAAATATAGTATTTATGATTGACAAACCTTTCTCGCAAGTGTTGGGAGTCGTTTTACTTTCTCAATTGCCACTGCTGCACCGGAATAATTCCTTTTAATTGATTATTTACGAAAATAATGCATTTAGCGTTGTCTTCATTTAACTATGGACGCCATCTTGGACACTACGTCATACGTCATGTGACACCCGAGAAACGAACATCTGAGTACGTTACCAACATGTCAAATACAAAATTCACCATATGACACGTAAAGTTTGAAATTGTTACAAATTTCCACTAAGTTAAGCACTGTCTTGCGGAAAATTACTGCTAGTACCACAAGCAAGGGGGTCTGGGGCGTAAGCCCCAGGTTAGGTTTGTTTTTGTATGTAAAACATTAATAAGATAGAATTTATGTCCGCTACTAGGTTAGGTACTGCCTGGTCGAAAATTACTGCTAGTACCACAAGCAAGGGGGTCTGGGGCGTAAGCCCCAGGTTAGGTCTGTTTTTGTATGTAAAACATCATAAATACATAATTTTTCATTACATTACTTTATCGATGCTCTTTTGTTTACTCGTTCTATACCCGATGTGAAATAGTACCAAATGCGTGGGGTTGGCATTCCGGAATTAGTGAGCAACATGGCGCCGAAAGACTTCATTTCTGCTATATAAGTCGTGTATCTATTTGGGACGGTTGGGTGGGTTTATGGCAGCGGACGAGTCAACATCTATTATATTAACGTCTCCGGATACCATTACTAAAGGTACTTTGGCAAATTTCATTTCCTAAAATTTTTTATACCTTTGGTCTCCTCTCCTGTAGCGCTATCTTATGGGCTACACTTTCTCAGTAAGGGTTTCATTCATCAGATGAAAATAATAATTGTAGATAATGTTGTACATACCTGTGTTATAAACATTTCTAACAAATAAAATTAAAGAAAAAGCCTTAAGTGCCCAGAATCTAATGATCTCTATAACTTTTGTGGCGATACCGTTCATGTACACTAAAATGTTCGGTACTCCATGTGGTAGCTTCTTGAGGTGGAGGGTTACTGAGCCGTTTCTCGGCCCACTCTACGACTTTCCCCTCAGAAAAGGTAAATGGTAAGACTGTACAAGAGGTAATGTAAGGTATATAGTTGCTCCGGCGGTCACTAGATGGATCCACTTCCGGATTTGGCAAGTTGCACGAAATATAGTTGTATGATTTGCTGACAGAGCGCAGTATGAGACTACTTGCTAGTAAGTTATGAACATAACTGGTATTTGTTCTGTTTTTGTAATGGCATGACGACAATTATTGAGATTGAATTATTAACAAGATGGTGATATGTTCATGACCTGAGAAAATGTAACTGCACGTACGGGAAGTTGGTTCGGGAAGAAAGGGGGCTTGCCCTCCTTATTTAACGTCGTTACATTTTCTCAGGTCATGAACATATCACCATCTTGTTAATAATTCAATCTCAATAATTGTCGTCCTTCCATTACAAAAACAGAACGAATACCAGTTATGTTCATAACTTACTAGCAAGTAGCCTCATACTGCGCTCTGTCAGCAAATCATGCAACTATCTTTCATGCAACTTGCCAAATCCGGAAGTAGATCAATCTAGTGACCGCCGGAGCAACTATATACCTTACATCACCTCTTGTACAGTCTTACCATTTACCTTTTCTGAGGGGAAAGTCGTAGAGTGAGCCGAGAAATGGCTCAGTTATGAAATGGTAGCTGATCCTGAGGAAAAGAAAATGATACTCTGAGACGAGCATTCAAATATAACGGGTGCCGATACTCAAAAATTCAGATCCACACAGAAAGTTTCACCATAAAACCAGTTGAGACGTCAAAGAGGAAGAGTGAGCTGCAGCTACTGTAGTGTTGCTGTTTGCCCATGGTGTTATTAACCACATTGCCCTCATTTTAGAAACCACTAGGTTCCGACTACCAAAGAAAATTGAACAGTTGAGAGATCCGGTCCCAGCCACCGAGCAAGCTGGAGTGCACAGTGTTCCGTGCATCGAATTTGATCAGGACAGAGTGGAAGAGTATTATTGCCCATATTAGGTCCGTATTGAATATTCTACTATCTTTCCTTGTACTGTTTCTGTCTTTTCAATGCTATTTTTTTGGTGGTAGAATCCTGTTGTTGACTATTTTCTGCGTTCCCTTTTCAAATGCATTTTGGGCAATTTTCTTTTGAAAAGCCTTCAAATGATTGGGAATAAGACCATTATTTCTACATTTCCTAATTAACTCTATGTCCTTAATCGTGTTTGCCAACTTTATTCTAAGATCTTTATAAGTAGGCCTATATCTATACCCAGTGCTTGATTTGTAAAGAAAGAGGTTCCGGCACTGTCCGCTACCGGGTGGGATGGGAGCGGGGTGAGGGGGTTCTTTATGGAATATTGAAATTTAGAGTTCTAAAAACGATATTTTTACGCTTCTCTGAACACCTTTAAAAATTAATCAGAGAACAACCTAGCAATCTAATTATGATTGCAATTTGAAATTAAATTGAGACTGATGTAGCAACATTTTTCTTACCATAGCCGTTGACCTGTAATAAATTTTAATGTAGGTCAACTAGGCTACCATTCAATCAATGTACATTGTTTTCAATTTATTTTTTTACGTAATTTAAAAAATTAAATACATTCGCCTTGAAAATACACACAATCTTTTATTTCTTGTTTTATAATTTTGTCTTTACAGTTTTCTGAAATAATTATCCAGTCAAAGACCAAGTTCACCTTGACTTACAACTAACGTTCCACAATTTAAAAAAAGTTATACCTATATTCGACCTTTCCCCCGATCAGAGGTTTCGGTACGGCGTACCGGTGCATACCGTCACAAATCTAGCCCTGTCTATACCTCATTTGAAGGCTTTTCAAAAGAAAAATGCCCAAAATAGATTTGGAAAGAGAACGCAGAACATAGTCAACAACAGGATTCTAAAAAATAAAAATAAAAAATAGTAGCTTATTGAAAAGACGGAAACAGTACAAGGAAAGATAACAGACTGGAAGAACGATAAAACGCAGGCTGATAGAGCATGCTGGGTATATAAGGGATGGGACAACACAGTGGTGGTTAGAGGGATCATCTTATCAGGGCTGGTGGTTCGTGGTTCGTTATGGTTGTCGCTAACTAATAGTAATCCGAACGAGACATAGTCCCTGATTTCGCTATTAGTTAGTTGTCATTTGGTTTGTATTGTCACTGTCTTAGATAGTTTTGTTCAATTGTTGGTGGTTAGGTGTGGTCCTCCAGCCTGATGGTGACCTTGCCTAATGTTGCTTGATATTTGTTTTAGTTGCGTGCGGTATGAGTGCATTAATGGTTGTATTTCTGGAGTATGTGCTCTGTTATTAATTGAGGATTTAAGTGTTTTTGGGTGGTCGGACCGCATAGGAGACTGCGATTTATTATTATTAATTTGTAATTTTGCCACGTTATTTTGGGTGAGAGTTTGTTTTGTATTTATGTATTTTTTTCATCATTTATTATCATCGTTTCTAGTAACAGTGACAATAATACTAATAACATTATTTACTATTTGAGATGTGGTTTCTGTTTTAGTCTGGGTTGCTAAGTATATCTCTGAGTATGAGTATGAACTTTGGTCGTCTTTTTCTGGTATTTCGGTGATCCCGTTCATACCTCCCTAGTGCTCTTATCGTCTTATGTATGGATTTATGTTGTTTTTTGCTTTTGTGTATAAGTTGTTTGTGAGTTTGACTGCATAGTCCAATAAGTACTGTGTTTTCGTCATCTTATGTAATCGTATTATTAGAACTGAGTAGTTTTTTACTACCAGATGCAGTAGCCAATTTTGTACGTATTGTAGCTGTTGTATGTGGGTTTTGGCTATGAATCCAATCGCTGGGATGGCGTATGTTAGTATTGGTCTGATGAGTGTTGTGTATATGAGTTTGACATTGGTTTGTGACATTGCACTCTTCCAGTGAATGAGTGGGTATAGTGCTAGTATGTGTTTCTTGGCTCGTGCTATTGTGTTTTTGTTATGCCATCTGTACGATACATCGTATCAACTTTGATGCTGCCCAAAGTTCAAAACACCGAGCCTTGTGACTGAAGCTGTAGAGTTACAGTGCCATCTAGCCAATAGGAACAGAGATGATGGTTATCACTTGAGTGACATTTGGCGACCTAAAGGAGCATAATTCACACACTGGT
The DNA here is from genome assembly GCA_946902985.2 of Meconema thalassinum. Taxonomy (NCBI): domain Eukaryota; kingdom Metazoa; phylum Arthropoda; class Insecta; order Orthoptera; family Tettigoniidae; genus Meconema; species Meconema thalassinum. The sequence goes on from OX336397.1 coordinate 155,648,739, forward strand.
GCAACATACCAACAGAGGATGTCACCACGGCCACCAGACAGCACCGAGGAGAGAGACCGTGATGTCACATCCACTGTAAGAAGGAGCCACCACATTGAGGAGCACAGTCGTAACTGTACACCTGAAGAAGCTGCCACATGGTAGTGAAATTAGTAGTGGGAACTTCGGGAAGTTAAGTACCATAACAATTATGATTTGGTGTTCCGAACATAAGAGAACATAAGAGATAAGAGAACGTTCATGGCCTTTGTAGACTTAGAAAATGCTTTTGATAACGTTGATTGGACTAAATTGTTTGACATTTTGAAAATGATTGGAATAAAGTATAGGGATAGGAGGGTGATCTACAATCTATAGAGAAACCAGACAGCAGTCATTCGAGCTGATGGACATGGGAGAGAAGCTGGTATTCAGAACGGTGTGAGGCAAGGCTGTAACGTATCACCGATACTTTTCAATCTTTACATTGAACAAGCAATGAAGGAAATTAGGGAGAAATTTAAAGTGGGAGTGAAGATTCAAGGAGAAATAATTTCAACTCTGAGACTTGCTGATGGCATCGTCATCTTGGCCAACACGCCTGAGGATTTGAACGAGTTTTTGAATGGTATGGACCCCGTCTTGAGGAAAGAATTCATGATGAAAATTAATAAATGTAAAACAAAAATATTGGAATGCAGCCGCAATAAATCAGAAACTTCTATGGGCATCAAATTGGCAGGGGAAAAACTAAAGGAAGTAGGAGACTTCTGTTAATTAGGAAGCAAACTAACCAGTGATGGACGAAGCAAAGAGGATTTAAAAAGTAGGTTGGCTCAGGCAAGGAAAGCATTTCTACAGAAAAGGAATCTGTTGACATCGAATATAGATTTAGGTATTAGCAAGACATTTTTGAAAACCTTTGTCTGGAGCGTGGCACTCTATGGAAGTGAAACTTGGACTATTGGTGCAGCAGAAAAGAGGAGAATTGAAGCGTTTGAAATGTGGTGTTACAGGAGAATGATGAAGATCAGATGGGTAGATAGGGTTACAAACAAAGAGGTATTAAGACGAGTGAAAGAGGAGAGATGTTTCTGGCGACTGCTAATGAAGAGAAGAGGTAGGTTGGTAGGACACATACTAAGACACCCAGGAATAGCAAGCTTAGTTATGGAAGGAAGGGTCGAGGACAAGAACTGTAGGGGTAGACCAAGGTTAGAGTATGTTAAACAGATTGCCTCGGATGTAGGGTGTGGTAGCTATGTAGAGATGAAACGATTAGCTCAGGACAGGGAGGCATGGAGAGCTGCATCAAACCAGTCAAAAGACCGAAGACTCAAACAAACAACAACATTTTAGTGTGCAGGATCTGATGATCATCTAACAAACCAAATATGTCCCTTATTTAGGAAAGTCTATCAAAGTGTTTCATTTATCCATGTTATTTTATCCTAGTTAGTGTACAGTGTAGACCAACTGAAAAGCAATTCTTTGATTAGAAAACACTGAAGAAATGTCCTCTAAAAGAGGACATTCTAATCTAAGAGCAGTAAAATATATCCAGACTTCGTTTACATGGTTTTGACATGAATACATACTGAGATTATCACTGGCAACAATAGGCTACTCACTCAGCTGTGTTATCTTCCTTCACTGTTACGTTATGCAAGTCTTAACTTGTAAAAACAAGGAAGAAGATATAAATAAAAGGGTAGTATTGATATTAAACTGGAAGTTCCTTGTTCACTATTTTAATACCCGTGTGTTACATAGTTCATTCAAACTGAAGCAAGACAAAGGCTGCAGTTAGCAAACAACATAGTTGGCACCACTGAAGTGTATCATGGCGTTGCTTACTAGATTACTGACACACTCACTCTTTTTGAGGCAAAACAAAAAATAGTCGTTCTTGTTGCAGAATCTTGCCACATGAGCTGAGTATACGTGTTCTCTGTAGGCTGCTGCCCCATGACAAGAGCAGATATAGTAGGCAGTACCTCCTCCCCCCACCGATGCTAGTTCAAATGCACACTATTAGCTTTGACATGCATCGTCTTCTAGATTCCTTGAATAAGGAGGTTCTGACATGAGCATTGCCTTCTAGATTCTTTGAATAGGAGGCTCTGACATAATCATTGCCTTCTAGATTCCTGTAATAGTAGGCTCTGACATGAGCATTGCCTTCTAGATTCCTGTAATAGTAGGCTCTGACATGAGCATTGCCTTCTAGATTCCTTGAATAAGGAGGTTCTGACATGAGCATTGCCTTCTAGATTCCTTGAATAGGAGGCACTGTCATGAGCATTGCCTTCTAGATTCCTTGAATAGGAGGCTCTGACATGAGCATTGCCTTCTAGATTCCTTGAATAGGAGGTTCTGACATGAGCATTGCCTTATAGATTCCTTGAATAGGAGGTTATGACATGGGCATTGCCCTCTAGATTCCTTGAATAGGAGGCTCCGACATGAGCATTGCCTTCTAGATTCCTTGAAGAGTAGGCTCAGACATGAGCATCGCCTTCTAGATTCCTTGAATAGGAGGCTCTGACATGAGCATTGCCTTCTAGATTCTTTGAATAGGAGGCTCTGTCATGATCATTGCCTTCTAGATTCCTGTAATAGTAGACTCTGACATGAGCATTGCCTTCTAGATTCCTTGAATAGGAGGCTTTGACATGTGCATTGCCTTCTTGATTCCTGTAATAGTCAGCTCTGACATGTGCATTGCCTTCTAGATTCCTTGAATAAGGAAGTTCTGACATGAGCATTGCCTTCTAGATTCTTTGAATAGGAGGCTCTGACATGAGCATTGCCTTCTAGATTCGTTGAATAGGAAGCTCTGACTTGAGCTTTGCCTTCTAGATTCCTTGAATAGGAGGTTCTGACATGAGCATTGCCTTATAGATTCCTTGAATAGGAGACTCTGACATGAGCATTGCCTTCTAGATTCCCGTAATAGTAGGCTCTGGCATGAGCATTACCTTGCATATTCCTATGATTGGAGGCTTTGTCTTAGTAAGCTGTGCATTAACAGTAACATCCAATCCATTCTACTAGGCAATGATCACGGCACACAAACAAACGGCTCTGCGATGACATTATTTGGTAAGTCATGACAATGTTCCGTCAATACCCAAGAATTAGTTCTTGAATTACTCCCATGGAAGCCTGTGTCCACTATTTGGAGTCATATTAAACTTGATCAAACAGGCCAGTCATTATTAAAGTTCCACATCTTTCAGAATTGAATCAAACCATGGTCTGACTTCGCTGTGTCTTGTGGAATACCTTTACCTTACTAATTAGTCCTTCTTCTCACTCTCACTTGAATGAACCTCATAACACCTTCATAAATAAACCCCCACGTTTGTTTTATTGCTTCTGCGTCGTCCGAGAGAGAGACGTCACAAACCAGCAGACTACGTCTGATTGATGAACTCATTCATTAAATGAATGTCAAAAATATTATATTATTATAATTATTATTATTAATAAAGTTTGGTTGAACCACACACACAATCACTCGCTGGCTGGCACACATCTTCTGTTTGTTTTTGATGAACACTTGTTTGTTGTGTGGTAAATTAAAGAAAACATTGGACACTAAAGACATTGTATGTCTCTTGCAATAACTCAGGTCCTTGGCTGTGAGGAACCACGTACCATCTAACACATCGTGTACAAGGACGGGCAGGCTAAAGGGTTGGGTAGTAACGCGTTAGCAATATTAACAACGTTACCAAGAAAAATCAGAAACAGTAACACCGATACTTTCAGCCACAACAAAGTAGCGAAAATGCTTCTTACTTTTACAAGAAAGAGTATTTATTTTGGAAATAATGCTTTTAGTTGAAATGTTATTTGCATTTCTTCTGGAGGAAACATTACAAGTGCTTAGGTAATTTTTTAAAGTTCCATTTACCTCACAGACTAGAAAGAACAACTCATCTACTCCATTAACTAGCAGCATCTTGTGGTGAGTTTGTGATTCTAGATCAGAGATATGTCTGGATCCAGGATAAGGTTAGACAAGGATTTGAGAAACTTTTGTGGGTTGCCCAGATAAGCAGGATATAACAATTTGAATTTCGAACCTAAATAATTAATGTTTACTTCAAATATCACTAATGAGTCTGGCCACCTTAATCTTTGTTGAGTAAGAATGGAAAATGGTTCTGAATATTTTAGCCACTGCAGCTCAAACCATGACTCGTAATGGTGCACAGTTGTCTCTTGTGTCATCTGCTAGAATACAATATCCAGGAAGTTGCTACCAGTGGGTTCTGTGTCTAAGACTAGGAAATGAGCCCGAATCGTGTCAGTGGTGGAAGACTAAGCTTCAATTACCGACTGGAGTCTCGTTTCCAAGACTCACACAACTCCAATGGGAGCTAACCTAACCCTTCCAGTGTCACTATGTTGTAAATGTCTTTGAGTGTTTTCTTAAAAGAAAATTTGAAATATATACTGATCTTTTTACTTTTTAATATCGGAAAGAAAATAAATTTTAAAAATTGAAAATAGGAAAACTGTACAAAATATGAATCAGTTTAGGGAAACTATGGAATTTCCATCACTGAAATTAGGCATAGCTTTACTACACTTGTATCTGCATCATTACTGATCTTAGTTCCTTCAGCTTCATTGTCACATGATGATAAACCCTCAATCTCTACAAAAAGAAAAAAGAAAGTCTTCAAAATTACTGAAATCGCTGTCCGATTCCTTTAATACCTTGTAATCGTAGACACATTGTTATTGTACGAGCCCACCATTTAACCGTTTATATCAGCTGATAATGCCAAACTCAAGTATCTAATTCTGAAAAATCCAAATGAAAAGTTTCACGTAATCATTCCCCGTTTCAGGTGCGTTTCTACCTTCCTGCCACCTACCGTAATAAAATGTAAACTTATAATAGCCTGCGGAATATATCTCAAACGACACGTAAATGAAAGGTATTAGCGTGGAATATTCCGGAAAACGCACGGAAAGGGCTAAGATTCCTAGATCCACTGTGGTCTTATTGCCAAGACTTCTAGACCCACTGTGGTCCTCCGCATCTCGCTTTTAGTTGGTATTTGAAGTGAAAACTTTCAATGACAAAGAACGTTGATCTGGACCACGCACATGCTATGCTAATGATTATTGATCAACTGTGTGAAACTGGGTACGTTTGGATAAACTGGAAATAAGAACACTGTGTTAGACAGGTATGGTTCCTCTTAGCCGAAGAGTATCTGTTGAGCCTGGGAGCGCTGCTAGAAGCAGTATGTGCGTGTCCCCGGACAGATGCTATTGTTGGGCTGGTCTTGGGCTCTGGGAGAGCCCGGAGCTCCTCGTCAGCCGTAGTAGTACTGACTGTTGCCTCCCCGGTTCAGACTTCTGGGGGCGTCCTCGCGTCTCGCCGTCCCGAACCGCACCACCTCCGAGATGCTTGCCGACGGCGAATGGACGGCCACCACGGGGACGGGTGTCGTCAGGTCGATGTCGGCCTCCACCTCGCTGGCGTCGTCTGCGAACCCGTTGGCCAGAGTCTGCTCCGGCGGGATGGGCGCGTGGAACTTGATGTCCCGCCTCGCACGGTGCCTCTGGACTAGCAGACGGCCGATGACGAGTCCCAGGAAGAGGACCAATCCAGCGGCCACGCTCAGGACAAGGTACAAGTAAAACTTCTCCTGATTCTCTGTAACACCGAATACATCTCCAATTAATTTCACTCCATAGCAACATGATCACACTATTGACTAACTGAAAGTCCTCCAATTGGTCCTAAAGTTTTTTTTACTGATAACTTAGTAAAATGGCCATTTGTTTTCTTTATATTAAGAACATAATTTACCATAATAATAGGGCATTCACTGGATCAACACAGGACTTTGTAATAGCCTCTACTGAAGCCATAAGATGGCTAAAAAATTTAGACATTAATCTTTGAACACCCTTTCCCTTACATGATCATTACAGTTGTAATGTGTTACCTATTGTATGTAGCCTATGTATATTGTTTATGTTGATAGTTTTGTGTTGTACCATACGCTAATAATAATAACCATATTGATGTCATGCATCGTACAAAAGGCAGGCAGAGAATTAAATGTCTCACCTATCTGGGTACACTTCACAAGATTGTATTGAAAGATTCCATTTGTTATTAAAAACATGCATTATCCGTACATTGTCTAGGGCAGGACCATGCAGTTATTGCGCTCCGGGAGCGCGGCCACGCTCGGGGATCACTGGGCAGTCAGACTAGCGCTCCTTCCCCTACCACCACTACACTGTGGCAGCGAGGAGACGGACGATGTTCGGACCACGCTGACTAGATACGTACGTACAGTCGTGCGGCCGATGGCTCTTGTGGCATTGTTGACATATTAATAGGGCTGTTTTGCCATAACAAATATACAGCATATACAAATCGAATGGTACTCCGATGTATGGAATGTGCACAAGTGTTAAGTAAAGAATATTGTGATTTATTCCAAACTGAAATGTGAACATATTAGTGAGCAAAATTCAACAACAAATTGTGTTCTTTTTAACACATTACATCTCTGTTGCACAATAAACATTTGGCATAAGATGTACAGAAAAATGAAATTTCCCATTCTTTTTTAAAGAAATGCTGCTTCACCACTCCTTTTTTTTGTATACTGTTCAGTCATGACCACTGTGAAACTGATTTACTTACACGCTGTCAACAAACCATTGGACTAGACTAGCGACTGATGGATCGGCTGCACACTTCAGTGAGCTCAGCCAGCCAAGCTCCTCCCACCACTTCTGAAACTACCTTCCACCAAAGCACTCGGAGCACAGGCTTAGAGCGCGTCCGGAGCGCTATCTGGATGGCCCTGGTCTAGGGATATGCAGCGATACACCATACCAAAATATTTTCCCTCTGAGTACCAGTAAATAAGCTATGAGAAAAAGAACATTAAATTCACCAATGCTAAAAGTAAATGTCAGACTCTTATTACCTAGGGCAGTATTGGGCAAAGTACGGCCCGCGAGCCAAGACGGCCCTTGAGCTAGTCAAATCCGGCCCGCGACATGGTTTCGAATTAAACTCCCTACAATTACACATAGGTCATATTTCCTGTTCTGTGTAACTAGAAGTGAAAAACTGTTTCAATCTCATTGTGTTTATGCATTTTGTGTAATATCTTTTTGTGCTATAAATCTCCACAACGAATTTTGAATGAAGATTTCAGGACTTCAAAGTTATTTAACAGGATTTGGACGTTTTCAGCATTCAATTTAATGTTGACTGTGAAACAGTAAAATCAGAGTTGCAGCTACAAACTCATTGAGTAACAATGTAACAACGAATTAAAGCAACCATTCCTCAATGTTTTGAAAATTGAGTTCTACAAGGCCCTACCAAAATCAAGCTTTCCAAACTTGAAATCTCATGCAAAAAAAGATAACTGCCATGGCCACATCTTTCTATATCTGTGAACAGGTGTTTTCTACAATGAAGCTTCGCAAAAATAGCATCAGAAATAGATTGACAGACCACCATTTAGCTGCGATAATAAGAATAAGCTCATCGCAGTTTCAACCAGATTATGAAAAACATTTAGAAGCACAGTCACAGTTTCACTTGTCACATACTCTTTCCTCTTCTAACAAATAGTGAAGGTGTGTTCTTTTTTTGGGCCCACCTAGATTATTTTGTATTCCATCTGGCCCTGCCCCTAAGAAGTTTGCCCATGTCTGCTTTAGGGGCGAGGGGAGAAAGATAGGGGGGGGGGTGGGATTTAAATTGTCAGGGCTGTATAGGAAGGAGGGGAAGAGTAGATCACCTTGCTGTTCTGCCCCCTTAAAACAATCATCAGAAAGGGGCAGGATGTTGGCTGCGATACTAGATTGGTTGGTTGGTTCCTAAGTTTAGGGGCTGCGACAACGTGGTCATGTAGCCCCGTGTACTTTGGGTGTGTGTAGAATTTGTCTGATAACAGGTGTTAGTTGTGATGACTGTATTAGTATGTGTTATCTGCTTTTAATTCAAGTATGGACTGCAGACTTTTGAATTTTTCAAATAGTTCCTACTTTTGCCGCCAAACGCCACCGTCAACGACTACTAGTTCAGAACTTAGCTACCAGACGCCACCGCAGTCGGCTCTTGGCAACGAACGTAGGAACCTAAGAGCGTTGTTTACATTCTTAACCTATCCAATTTAGCTTCACACAGGTGTAATTAGTGGAAGTTTCTTTAACATGCCATAAATCTATGACATGGGACCGCCGGCTTTACTTACCCTCTGAAGGAAGGCATACTGAGGGATTTTTAACGCTCTTAAAAATCCGACGATTTCGGCCGGATTTGAACCCATGATCTTGGGCATAGAAGCTCAGCATGCTACCAACTACGCCACCGAAGCCGCCTCGATACAAGATTATGACTGTATTCTCTGTTAAGGTTGTCAGAATGTATTCGAGGGCTGAAGTGTATTGCATAATATTCAATTCGTTAAAGAAATTGTTCCATTTAACAAGAAAATATGCCAACTAGCTTGATTTCACTTCCCGCTGTCAGGGCTTTATGAGGTTCAGGGGTGAGAAGGATTGGAACCAAGGGGTGTACAAGTAGCTTGGGAAGTTATTCTGTGAGGTCAAACTCGATGGGTGCAGGTTGCTGACAAGAGGTTAGTGTTCTGGGCTCTGTGTGCAGGAAAGGGGTTTAGAGTTCATTCAGGGATGTAACAATATCTTCCGAAATAGCTGTGGTTAGTTCAGGATATATGTATGCAAACCTGTTTTACACAGTATTGAATGTATTAACTGACAGAACACGCTAATGTCGTGCTCCAAGATGGATGTAAGTTAAGTTGAACGGGGGTCATACTGCAGATCAGTCCTGATGTCTGATGTGCATTGCACAATTCAGAGGAAACGTTCAGCCCTGCTGGATAATGCCATAATCCTCCATAGTAACACAGCTCCTGTCAGGTGGAGGAAGGTTAAAAAAAACCTTGTACAGGGTGATTCTTTTGCTGGAGCGGGACGGGCAACCGGCTGCCGGGCGCGCGCCTTCCGCCAGACAACCGAGCTCGCACCACGGATTGTGCGCAGGTGGAACCCGTAACAAGGTACATTAATTAATGGTAAATTCACCAGCAAATCATGACTAAAGAACTTCCCTTTTCACAGAAGATGCTGAAAATGTTCTCCTTCAACTGACAGACAGGCATTGTACCGTGTAACTAAATTAGCGTTTACACGTTGTAATTCCCTTCTGTTGTGAGGGATATCTGCTGCCGTATATTGTTCTCCATCTCCACTAGATTACTTATCTTTTCTGTGAAAAGATAAGTTCTAACCTTTAACTGGTGACGTGAGGTCATCCAGATTCCAAAGAAATAAAAGACCATCTGTGCTTCTTTAATTAAATCTTGCAGCTGTTGTTTATGTTACCTTCTTATCTGTGGGCTGACACTACACACCCTCGTTGATGAAAGTTTAGTGACTTAATAGACTTTAATGACCCTGGTTAGCTCGCCTCCGCCTCGTGCAACCCCGCGAACCGAGCTGGTTGGCTGGCGGAAGGCGCGCGCGCCCAACAGCCAGCCGCCGGTCCCGCTCCAGAAAAAGAATCACACTGTATATAGATATATAAATATATACACTTTTGAACTGACGGTGGTTTTGGGATCTGGGGGAGGTGAAATGCAAAGATATGTAAACAATTTTTCGGAAGTTGTAACATGGTTCAATAGGTAGCTTGAACTCCTGTTAATACTAATATGTTTACTTCTTTAAGGAAACATGTTTTTGGTCCTAAAGCGGGACTTTCTTCAGCTTGTTAATTGGCACCTCCTTGATCATGGGACCATGACGCTCAGCAATGAGTAAGATGACTTGTGATGATGATTGCAACACAATCAGCCTGCAACGGCCTGTGGATTGTGTATGTTCTCTGAAAGTGTTAGTGGGGTTCTTTTAGAAAACTGTTTCAGTCAGCAAATTTGTACATGGACATAAGGCAATCCATGTTTGCTTGTCGTTGGTCGGTTTGATTTGTGAAATTAAGAATAAATCGTCAGTAAAACTTGACAAGAGTTACTTTATGGGAAACATTTCTTAAAGTACTGAAATTAACCAAAATATCTGAATTGTTGTTGTTTGAGTCATCAGACTTTTGACTGGTTTGAAGCAGCTCTCCATGCCTCCCTGCCCTGAACTAATCGTTTCATCTCTACATAGCTACCACACCCTACGTCCGAGGCAATCTGTTTAACATATTCTAACCTTGATCTACCCCTACAGTTCTTGTCCTCGACCCTTCCTTCCATAACTAAGCTTGCTATTCCTGGGTGTCTTAGTATATGTCCTACCAACTTATCTCTTCTCTTCATTAGCAGTCGCCAGAATCATCTCTGCTCTCCCACTAGTCTTAATACCTCTTCGTTTGTAACCCTATCTACCCATCTGCTCTTCATCATTCTCCTGTAACACCACATTTCAATCGCTTCAATTCTCCTCTTTTCTGCTGCACCAATAGTCCAAGTTTCACTTCCATAGAGCACCACGTTCCAGAAAAAGGCCTTCAAAAATGACTTCCTAACACCTAAATCTATATTCGATGTCAACAGATTCTTTTCTGTAGAATTGCTTTCCTTGCCTGAGCTAACCTACTTTTTATATCCTCTTTGCTTCGTCCATCACTGGTTATTTTGCTTCCTAAGTAACATAAGTCTCCTACTTCCATTAGTTTTTCACCTGCCAATTTGATGTCCATAGAGGTTTCTGATTTATTTCGGCTGCATTCCAATATTTTTGTTTTACCTGAATTAATATACGGGAAAATATCTGGAGTTGATGTAGACTAGTAATGGATATTTACTCCTCCGCTGTCTGTGACCCACCCAGCCGTCCCAAATATGAACATGACTTATACAGGCGAAATTCCAGCTGACTCAGCCATTTTAGCATCATGTAGCGTATTGCCAACCTCACGCATTCGGTACTATATCACATCCGGCAGACCAATGGTTTTCGCCTGGATCATATAATTGGTAGGTAGCGCGGCCCCAGCTAATACAGTATAAACACCCCTGGTTTTTGTCACGCACGGTGACGCATCAATAATCTTTATCCAGGCCAATGGTTTTGCCCTTTCTTCTTCTTCTTCTTCTTCTTTCGAATAACCCATTTGGAGGGTACGATTCAATGTCCTTTGTTTCCAAATTTCCTCCATCCTTCTAGAATGACGATCCTTCTCCTCTTGAGTCCACTTTCTGTTAGTTGTTTGTTTCTTCCTTTCTTGAAATTTTGCCTTTTGAATAGCTTCTCTGAAGGGTGATCTGTTTGCTATTGTGTCTGTGTGAATTCTGGCGTTTGTCAAATCTTTGTCAATTTCAATGAACCATGTGGGTTTGGATTTGTAACTATTCAGTACGTTGAAGATCTGTTTAGTTAGTCTACTATTTTCCATTCTATAAATGTGCTCAAAAAACTGTAATCTTCTCTTTCTCATTACATCAGTTATTTTTTCACATTTCAAATATAACTCTCTATTTGGTCGTAACCTATATTCTGCGTTATTATTTCGTTTAGGTCCCAGTATTTTTCTCAGAATTCGTCTTTCAGTCTTCTCTAATTTGTCTAAATCATCAAATCTTGTTAATTTAAGTGTTTCTGCCGCATACAGAGTTTCAGGTCTGACCACTGTTTGATAGTGCCTTAATTTAGTGTTCCAGGATAAGTTTTTATTATTATACAATATATATCTTTTGTCATATGAAAACACCTTTGTAGTGTTTGCCCTTTATTTCTTTCTTCACACAATTACTAAGTTACGTGTGTTGTATGGTATAATTTGTATCGGACATGTTGGCAACGGGTATGACGTCGTGTACGACGTCTATTGTTCTGTGATGTGTCATGGCAGCCATAATCGAATGAGCAAGAAGTAAAATCATTTATTTACGTAATAGAAAACAAGTATTTCCGGTGCAGCGGTGATAATTCAATTTGTAATCAACTTCTAATGACTCGCAGAAAGGTTTGTGAATCACAAATCATATATTTTCAATAATCTGCCTTGTGAAAGTTGAATAGCCAAAAGTAGCTTAAGTCAAGAATTAATAATTTTTCTTCAAATTTTCAGATTCTTTCCACCTAACCAACACTTAAATCAATAATTTCACGGAATATCGGGACATGTTTCATCAGCGGTCACAAACAAACCACTCTCATATACAGGGTGTAACAAAAATGTGCGGCACAAAATCCAGGACACATTTCTCACACGTAGACGAAGAAATTATGTTATATGAACAAAGGTCCGGAAACGATTTGTTTCCATGTTATATCTCATTGTTTCCAACTCATTAATTATGGGTACACGCAAGAACGGAACGTCCCAGCATACACATGCAACTCTTGCTCACAGGAGATGTTCAATATGCCCTCCGTGCATCAACCCACCGTCATAGTGAATCTCGGATGCGCCGATGTATCCCTGGAGGATTGCGCATGGTTTCTCAGCCTTCCATAGTACTGGCACGGTGACTCTGAACATCTTGTACTGGGGTTCGATACACAAGAGCTTTCAAATGCCCTCACAAATAAAAGTCCAGTGATTTAAGGTCCGGAGAGCGTGGAGGCCAGGCAAATGGTCCACCTCTACCTATCCGTCTGTCACAAAATCTGTTATTTAGAAGCTGACGGAAATTAACACTAAAATGAGGAGGTGCTCCATCGTGCATGAAGTACATGTTTTGTCGTACAGCTAAAGACACATCTGCTAAGTTGCATGGCAACAGGGCCATGTAAAACAAAAACTGGCGGTGCACCTACGATAATGACAACGTAACCAGACGTAACCAAGAGTTCATGTTCCCCATAATTCTAACGTTCTGCTCTTGTGTGTTTTCCATGATTAATGTGTTGGAGACAATGAGGTGTAACATGGAAACAAAGCGTTTCGGGACTCACGTTCATATAACATAATTTCTTCGTCTACGTGTGAGGAATGTGTCCAGCATTTTGTGCCGCACATTTTTGTTACACCCTGTATTAACAAGTCCCAATATGAAGTGAGTTATTTTATTGGTTCAAGTGTTAAGGACACCACGCACTCTTGCATTATGAAACAAGTAGTTCCGTGAAGAACTATACAGCCTATTTTCATATATCCTGCTCATGTTAATTGTCTCTATCAACATACAAAATTTCAGTTTAATTGCTGTAACAGATTCGTAGATATTGAGAACCGTCTAAATATTTCAGATGGTCGCCAGGTTGGATTTTATTTTTGTACTATTACATTAAGATTATTGTGTACGTGTGGTATTCAAACTTCAATCGCATGATTAGAACACAAGAAGTAAAAACGAGATTTTAAAATTACGCACAGCAGCCATCTTGTGATTATGCAAACAATGGAAATAAATTAGATGCCAGTGGATCAACATTTGTATAAGCATTTAACGTGCTACGTTTCACGGCACTCGGGTAGTTAATTCGAGAGAAACGTCCATTTAAATATTTATACTTCGCGTCGCCGCCATGTTGGATGTGTGCTCACCAGGTTACTGAAAGTCCTATAGGTGAACATATGTTCATAGTCTCTATGAACATAAAACATTCAGTTTGGTTGCTGTAAAAGATTCATAGATATTGAGAACCGTCTAAATATTTCGGAAGCTCGCCATTTTGGATTGTTATATGTATAGGCCATAGAGTTATGTACCATTCAAGGACAATTATTGCCTAGGTTCAGTATTCAAACTTTCACTTCGATCGCATGATTACGACACAAGATATAAAAACTTAATTTTAAAATTTCGCACAGCGCCATCTTGAGGTTATGTAAACAATTGAATGAAATTAGATGGCAGTGCATTACAATCTGCAAAATCATTTACTGTACCACATTTCACTGCGCTCAGAGAGTCAAATCACGAGAAAAGTATATTAAAATATTTCAAATTCGCTTGGTCGCCATGTTCGTTTTGTACTTTACAGGTTTATGAAATATACATACAGTAGGTAAATTTGTATCAGTACCCTTTATCACCGTGAAAAATTGCAGGGTGATATCTGTAATAGTTTCGGAGATATAGAATGTCAGTGAAATATTTCGCACAGCCGCCATTTTGAGGTTATGTAAACAATTGAACTAAATTAGACTCCAGTGCATTAAAATGTGTATAAACATTTGCTGTACCAAGTTTCATTACGTTTGGGTAGTTAAATCGCGAGAAAAGTCTATTTAAAAGTCTCAATTTCGCTTGGCCGCCATGTTGGTTTTGTAGTCACCAGGTTTTTGAAAGTCTCATAGGTGAACTTCTAGTAGTGCCCTTTATCACCGTACACAATTTCAGGGCGATATCGGTAATAGTTTCGGAGATATTGAATTCTAGTGAAATATTTCGCACAGCCGCCATGTTGGATTGGTGAGACGTAACAAAATTTGAAGGGCACGGTCGAGGTCGCCGGGAATAGTGCTATGAACTTACCGCGTTTCATTGAAATCGCTCCAGCCGTTTAGATTTTATTAGGGGGTGGGGGGACACACACACACCTCTCTCACACACACACGCACACGCACACACACGGACAAGAGGTGATCTCATAAGCCTTTATTTTTTTTCAAAATTGAAAATAGGCTAAAAATCGATTTATTTTTATTTTGGCGCCATAAAATTCCTCATTCTTTTCTGAATCCAAATATTTATAGTTTGTTGGGGTTTTGATATCTACAACTACCTTAAATTCGTTTTTAGCCTATTTTCAATTTTGAAAAAAAAAATAGGCTTATGAGATCACCTTTTGTCCGTGAATGTGTGCGTGTGTGTGTGTGTGTGAGGTGTGTGTGTGTGTGCCCCCCCCGTAATAAAATCTAAACGGCTGGAGCGATTTCAATGAAACTCGGTAAGTTCATAGCGCTATTCCCGGCGACATCGACCGTGCCCTTCAAATTTTGTTACGTCTCACCAATCCAACATGGCGGCTGAGCGAAATATTTCACTAGCATTCAATATCTCCGAAACTATTACCGATATCGCCCTGAAATTGTGTACTGTGATAAAGGGCACTACTAGAAGTTCACCTATGAGACTTTCAAAAACCTGGTGATTACAAAACCAACATGGCGGCCAAGCGAAGTTGAAACTTTTAAATAGACTTTGTTCGCGATTTAACTATCCAAACGTAATGAAACTTGGTACAGCAATTGTTTATACACATTGTAATGCATTGAAGTCTAATATAGTTCAATTGTTTACATAACCTCAAAATGGCGGCTGTGCGAACTATTTCACTGACATTCGATATCTCCTAAACTATTACAGATATCACCCTGCAATTTTGTACGGTGATAAAGGGTACTGATACAAGTTTAGCTATGTATATTTCATAAACCTGTAAAGTACAAAACGAACATGGCGACCAAGCGAATTTGAAATATTTTTATATACTTTTCTCGTGATTTAACTCTCTGAGCGCCGTGAAATGTGGTACAGTAAATGATTTTGCAGTTTGTAATGCACTGCCATCTAACTTAATTCAATTGTTTACATAACCTCAAGATGGCGGCTGTGCGAAATTTTAAAATTAAGTTTTTATTTCTTGTGTCGTAATCATGCGATCGAAGTGAAGGTTTGAATAATGAACCTAGGCAATAATTGTCCTTGAATGGTACATAACTCTATGGCCTATACATATAACAATCCTAAATGGCGAGCTTCCGAAATATTTAGACGGTTCTCAATATCTATAATCTTTTACAGCAACCAAACTGATTTTTTTATGTTCATAGAGACTATGAACATATGTTCACCTATAAAACATTCAGTAACCTGGTGAGCACAAATCCAACATGGCGGCGACGCGAAGTATAAATATTTAAATGGACGTTTCTCGCGAATTAACTATCCGAGTGCCGTGAAACGTTGCACGTTAAATGCTTATACAAATGTTGATCCACTGGCATCTAATTTATTTCAATTGTTTGCATAATCACAAGATGGCTGCTGTGCGTAATTTTAAAATCTCATGTTTACTTCTTGTGTTCTAATCATGCGATTGGGGTTTGAATACCACACGTACACAATAAACTTAATGTAATAGTACAAAAATTAAAATCCAACCTGGCGACCATCTGAAATATTTAGACGGTTCTCAATATCTACGAATCTGTTACAGCAATTAAACTGAAATTTTGTATGTTGATAGAGGCGATTAACATGAGCAGGATATATGAAAATAGGCTGTATAGTTCTTCACGGAACTACTTGTTTAAAATTAGCGTCCCATGCTCTGAATAATACACTTTTAACTTTGCCAGCTGTTTTCCGTTAATACTCATTTTTCCTGTTTAGGTACCAATAATTAGGAAACCATTTAAGATAGAGGGCTATTTTTAGCCTATTTTCAATTTTGAAAAAATAGGCTTATGAGATCACCTTTTGTCCGTGTGCGTGTGCGTGTGTGTGTGTGAGGTGTGTGTGTGTGTCCCCCTAATAAATTCAAAACGGCTGGAGCGATTTCAATGAAACTCGGTAAGTTCATCGCACTATTCTGCGCGACCCCGACCGTGCCCTTCAAATTTTTTTACGTCTCACCAATCCAACATGGCGGCTGTGCGAAATATTTCACCAGCATTCAATATCTCCGAAACTATTCCCGATATCACCCTGGAATTTATAACGGTGATAAAGGAAACTACTAGAAGTTCATCTATGTGACTTTTGAAAAACTGGTAACTACAAAACCAACATGGCGGCCACGCGAATTTGCGACTTTTAAATAGACGTTTCTCGCGATTTAACCAACCAAACGCAATGAAACTTGGTACAGTATATGTGTATACACATTGTAATGCACCGACATCTAACTTCGTTCAATTGTTTACATAACCACAAGATGGCGGATGTGCGAAATATTTCACTGGCATTCAATATCTCTGAAACTATTAGCAGTATAACCCTGAAATTTTGTACGGAGATAAAAGGCACTACTGAAAGTTCATCTATAAGACTTTAAAAAACCGGTTAACTACAAAACGAACATGGCGGCCAAGCGAATTTGAAAATTTTAAATAGACCTTTCTCGCGATTTAATGTTCCAAACGCAATGAAATCAGGTAAAGGAAATTTTTATACACATTGTTATGCAATGGTTTCTAATTTAGTTCAATTGTTAAATAACCTCAAGATGGCGGCTGTGCGAATTTTAAAATTAAGTTTTTATTTCTTGTGTCGTAATCATGCGATCGAAGTGAAAGTTTGAATAATGAACCTACGCAATAATTTTCCTTTAATGGTACATGACACTATGGCTTATACATTTAACAATACAACATGGCGACCATCTGAAATATTTAGACGGCTCTGAATATCTACGAATCTATTATAGCAATCAAACTGAACTTTTTTATGTTCATTGGAGCTATGAACTTAAGTTCACCTATAGGACATTAAATAACCTGGTGATCACAAATCCAACATGGCGGCGACGCGAAGTATAAATATTCATATGGACGTTTCTCGCAATTTAACCATCCGAGTTCAGTGAAACTTAGTACAGTAAATCCTTATACGAATGCTAATCCACTGGCATCTAATTTATTTCAATTGTTTCCATAACCACAAGATGGCAGCTGTGCGAAATTTTAAATTCTCCTTGTTATTTCTTGTGTCCTAATCATTCGATTGGAGTTTGAATGCTACACGTACGCAATAATCTTCATGTAACAGTACATAACTCTAGGACCTACATATATAAAATCCAACATGGCGACCATCCGAAATATTTAGTCGGTTCTCAATATCAACGAATCTATTACAGCAATCTAACTGAAATTTTGTATGTTGATAGTGGCAATTAACATAAGTAGGATATATGAAAATAGGCTGTATAGTTCTTCACGGAACTACTTGTTTTTACATTAACTTGCCTAATGGAGTACTTGAATGTTAACCTATTTTCACTTCCAAAAAATAGTAGGCATGGATTGGGAAGAGAAAAATTGATACATATTTTTGAATAAATTTAAAAAGAAAGAGTTCGGATTTTTTTCTTGCATTCTGTCCCAATAATAATGAAACAAAGTGGTTACTCATCTGCCATGATCCATTCCAAGTATGTGAACAAAATTTGAGAATATTTGATTGAAAAACAACAACCCTCTACAAACTGAAGCAACTCGTACAACATTTTTTGAAAATGTATCTGTCCAAATTTGTATTCATTTGACACTTCCGATAAAAGCAAAGTAGCACTACATGGTCAAAAACAGCTCAAAATTATACCGCTTCTTATATGTGACAAGAATCAAAGCTGTACCTTTAGCATAAACTCAGAAAATACTTAGTAAAATGATGCCACAAAAATAGACTTTTTCATCGTGTAAGAGTACGTGGTGACCTTAATTGGCTGATGGATTTATACTCGTACCTAAATACGGTACAGTACATCTTGGGTCAGACACATCGACACTTGATGTGATATTGTTGTGCGTCCGTTAGATGCAATGCATAGGATTTCGTCAATGTTAGCATAGTTGTGTCCTGATACAAATGTACTACTGTATTCTTACCAAGTTTTGAAGGAACATCTGGTTTGTCTCACATACAACTTGGGGCAATCAATGAATCGATAGTGCTCCAAGTTCAAGGTAATTTATTTGCACCTAAATTCAGCAAAGTGTAGTCATAATTGCAATATAAATTATCTTTATGCACTTTGTAATGGACATAAGTAATAGACTGGTATCATACATCACTGATGGTTATGCACACAAATCTCTCCATCTCAAAAGTATCTCATTAGTGAAGTGTAACTTACCAAATTTTACATTATTTCATCACAGGTAAAGATATTACATTTCAACACTTGAACAATGGTTCAGTAGTTTCCTTCAATAGTTTAATAACCGTCTTCAACAATTGTTTAATATCTCTCATCATTAATGGTTTAATATCTCCAACAATGGTTTATTAGCCCTCTTCAACAAGGGTTCAATGCAACTTACCAGGCTGACAACATACGGTGCACGAAGAAATAACATCACACGGTCAAATATTTTCTGATACTTCCATCCCCCTAATCGAATTTGCATTGGTACTCAGCTGACTACAAGCCTTAATGCGAAACTCCTATGAAGCCATTTTTCTTGGCAGGAGAATAGGCTATGTAAGGTGCCCACTAACAAAACTGACAGAGAACCAACAACTATGGAAGGAGTAGTTCTTTCTTAGGATGTCACTGACACCTTTGTGAAGGAAATGGCATAAATTCAACAGAAAGCTGCTGTCTTGTAGATGGAGCAGGTTACTGCTCAAGGCTGAGGGAGATCTTGCCAGTATTAAGTCTACCAAGCTAGGTGTAAAGTAATTCACAGTTATTTCCAAAGTTAATATCAGCATAGGAAAGAATTCTACACAGACTAGACGACAGCATCTGCAGACCCAGCCAGGCCTTGTGATGGTGCGACAACCCCACAAACGACAATAAATATAATCAACTCGATCAGAATGTGTGAAGAATTAGCGGATTACTGGGCCTGAGTGAAACTAAATGGGAAAAGAGAGCTGAAGAAACAATGAGGATAGTGGTAAACGAATTACTGTCAGTGAGAGGATTAAAGAGAAAATGACAATTACAAGCTCTCCTCTCTTGGAAAGTCTCTGATATTTGGCTTCTGGATTAACACCTATCCTATCCAGCTGTAATAGTGAATATACAGGTCGTAGAACTACTCATTCTTCCCTGTGTATCAGAGTGAGAGTCGTGGTTTAACAAGCTTCATTGTAGCAGTCAGAGTCTAAACAAGTCAGGGCAACCCTCTACAAGATTTAGTAGCATGCATTAGATGATGTTCAAGCTTTCTATTCTCCCTTTGTCCATGGCTGTGGAGGTTGTCCTTGACAGAGCTTTAGCATTGAAGAGTTATTAATGGTGTGAATGTCCATCATTGAAGATGGTTGTGGAGATTGTCCTGTCCGAGCTTTAGCACTGAAGAGTTATTGATGGTGTGAATGTCCATCATTGAAGATGGTTGTGGAGATTGTCCTGTCCGAGCTATAGCACTGAAGAGTTATTGATGGTGTGAATGTCCATCATTGAAGATGGATGTGGAGACTGTCCTTGACAGAGCTTTAGCATTGAAGAGTTATTGATGGTGTGAATGCCCATCATTGAAGATGGCTGTGGAGATTGTCCGGTCAGAGCTCTAGCATTGAAGAGTTATTGATGGTGTGAATGTCCATCATTGAAGATGGCTGTGGAGATTGTCCTGTCAGAGCTCTAGCATTGAAGAGTTATTGATGGTGTGAATGTCCATCATTGAAGATGGCTGTGGAGACTGTCCTTGACAGAGCTTTAGCATTGAAGAGTTATTGATGGTGTGAATGTCCATCATTGAAGATGGCTGTGGATATTGTCCTTGATAGAGCTTTAGCATTGAAGAGTCATTGATGGAGTGAATGTCCATAATTGAAGATGGCTGTGGAGATTGTCCTGTCAGAGCTCTAGCATTGAAGAGTTACTGATGGTGTGAATGCCCATCATTGAAGATGGCTGTAGAGATTGTCCTTGACAGAGCTTTAGCATTGAAGAGTTATTGATGGTGTGAATCTCCATCATTGAAGATGGTTGTGGAGATTGTCCTGTACGAGCTATAGCACTGAAGAGTTATTGATGGTGTGAATGTCCATCATTGAAGATGGCTGTGGATACTGTCCTTGACAGAGCTTTAGCATTAAAGAGTTTTTGATGGTGTGAATGCCCATCATTGAAGATGGCTGTAGAGATTGTCCTTGACAGAGCTTTAGCATTGAAGAGTTATTGATGGTGTGAATGCCCATCATTGAAAATGGCTGCGGAGATTGTCCTGTCAGAGTTCTAGCATTTAAGAGTTTTTGATGGTGTGAATGTCCATCAATGAAGATGGTTGTGGAAATCGTCCTTGTTTTGTCCATGTACACCTGAGTTTGTTCTCTTCACTGTTTCTGTCCCTTGTTAGCATACTATGCTGTGATATTATCCTAAAAGCAAAGCAACTAAATTCAGTTTTGTAGAACTTCCTAAGCTAGTAATTTATTGACAGCCAGTGGAAGTAATAACAGTATAAGATTGTTGTATTACACTGTGTTTTCTATGCAACAGATCTCTTCATTTACATCTGATGTCTAAAAGTAAACTGTATAATAATAATTTATAAATAACGGCCGCGGTGGCCGAGAGCCCAAATCACTAACTCATGTCTCGCTGGCATCGGGAGAGCGTGGGTTCGAATCCCACCTCGGCCGTCCTGAAAATGGTTTCGTGGTTTCCCATTTTCACTACCAGGCAAATGCCGGGACGGTTCCTTTCAATAGGTCCCCGGCCGATTTCCTTTCATTTTCCTTTCCCTGACTCGTTCTGAAAAGAAAAATACATGGTCATTGGCTGCATTAATAAAATTATTAATGTATAAATTGTTGCCAACCTTTTGATATTGAAATGTTATAAGCCATTTTTAGTGTTGCCTATTCAATCTATTAACGGAATTGATTTTCAGTTGGTCAACACAAGTGGTTCTTTTACTAGATTAATAATCTATTAATATGAAAACACCAAACCATTGTTGTTGAATACAAAATATCACACTCTAAACAGTACAAATTAAAACAAAATCACATACACACTTTAATATTACACCGATTATGAAAAACAAGAAACACATTTCAAATGTTAGGTTAGTCAAAGATTCAGAAACACAGTTTTAACAGTTCTACTGACTACGAAGTTAGCTACAAGACAGTGAATATTGTTAGTTGAAGATCACCAAACCCCGTCACCAACCAAACTGTTGTTGTTGATTTACTTACGTGAGATAAAATTGTACGCATTAATCCACTCGGATATGAAGCCAATGACGTGCGTGTTGTCGGTGCTATAAATGGTTGTGGTGGTAGAGGTGGTGCTATTGTCATCTGAGACATCGTCTCCTTGCATTTCTTTGGTTGTGGCAGGGTCCACGGGATGGGCGGACACGGAGGGTATTTGGTTATGGGGGAAACGAGAGGTGCTAAACTTCCCTATGTCTGGAATCAAAACAAAACAGCAGTCTTCCTTTTAATTATGCAAAATCAAAGAAATATATAAAATTCTTTTTAACCAAATGTATTTTAACTCACGACTTCTATTCTGATTCAGTGAATTTTCAGTGTACAGAAGGGGAAAATAAATTGAATGAGAAAATTGGGGACAATAGCCATTGCGCATAGAGAGGCCGAGGAACATATCCTTTGTTGCAACAGGTCCACCAGGTCCGAGTCCCCACACCGCAAACTGCTGCCGTGAGTTCCTGCAGTGTGGCAACACCGCCGCTTAGCTCATCAAGCCCTTCTCTTTCACGCTGCTTTACACTTATACGGCCACACAGGAGCGCGAACTGTCCGCGCACGCGGAGCGGTCTACCGCCGCGAACTCTGTATTGTTAACGCGGCCTGCCGACGCGGCTCAACCTTGTCCGCGGCCGTCGGCGAACCAGTTGTGTTTTCTTACAAAGTTCGCGGCGGCCTGTAGAGGACGAAACAGAAAACATGGCGGAAGAAACCGAAAAATAATAAGTAGACTATAACTTTTTTCTTGAAAAATAAATATGTGCGAAAAATAATTATTATGCTTTATTTTTCATTTTTTTTCTTCAAACAGATGGCTTGCCTTTCCTTCGCACAAATGGGTTTCCTCCAGTTAGTGGTTTGCTTGGAAATGGTTGGTTCTAGGAGCATACGTAATGTCTCAAATTGTTCTCGAGACATTCGAAAATACATGGAGAACCTGTCTTCAAACGAGTACAGTTCCCGGCACAATCTATGAAACTCCCCATATTCCTCTTTTTTCTCTTTAATTTCGTGAACCCATAGGCCTACTCTCTTTAATCTCAATGCCAACAGAAACAGCAATTCTTCTTCGTCAGAGGAACTACAGGACATGCTGAACTAAAATGTTAATTAAAATACCAAGAGCAGAAAACAATGTAATGCACACTTGATCGCACCCTGGTTCGCCTTGACAAGTCCGCGACGGACTGCGGTCGTTCCGTTCGCGCGAACAGTCCGCGCTCCTGTTTGACCGAGCCTTTTCAAGTATTCGTGCCCTTTGTAAACTATTTCTCGGCCTTGCCTATGCACAACCTGTCGTTTACTTCTCTCTACTTCCATAGCACTCAAAATGTACACAATTGCTTTCACAGGATCTTTAAATATTACGATATACTGTGATCACTTCGCTTTTCTGACAACACACTAGCTCAGATTCTCAAGACAGGCTGTACGTGATTGGTGGGATGGAAGTGAGGTATGACGTAATGGTAGCGTTGTGTTCTGCGCACCGCCTTCCCGGCTGACTCGAGCTTCTAGTAATAATAATAATATCGTATGGCCTCGGTCGGGTGCCGGATGCAAGCTTTGTTAATTGACACCCATAGGGCAGCTTGCATGTCGAATTTCGTCGTTCCTTTCAACGCTATGAAAGTCAAGGAGGTTAGATATCTAAGCTCCTTGACACTACAGCGCTTTCTAGTAGAGAATGGAGGAACTTTGTGTTGGCGGAAAATCCCGAGATTAATTTTGCCATTGAACACGGCCTACTGAATTCAAATGGGTTCTTTAACATGCCAACAAGGTATGACATCCATGTCGTGATTTTTGGAGCTTCTAGTAATACTCTGTGAGGCGACGCAAACCGTAGCTAAGCACCTTTTCAAATACAAAAATATCGCTGAACATCAAGTTAGTTAGGAAAGTAGAACTGTCTTTGTAAATCCATGGAATAATCCTCAAATTGAGTTTGCTGTGAATGAAAGAAATATTAATTGATGAGGATACTTTAACTTTTGCTAAGATTGTGTGATGTAAATTGATATCAATTCTTATGTTCTTCGTCGTTTGGGCCTACTGAGGACCACGGCGCTCGTATCTCCTCGTCGCTTTGTCTTTTCTCTTCTTCCAGTACTTTTTCATCATCTGACTCTGAACCAGCTTTCTTTCCTCCGTCCATGGAGGTCAGCTGACCCCGATATTCTTCCTAGCTGTCAGTGATACAGGAAAAACTCCCTGTCGGATGGCTTGCCGGAATTGTTGGCGGTCCTGTATGTACTTAAGTGGGACCCCTAGGTGGTCTAAATCCGTCCTGACCGTAGAGATCCACTTGATCCTAGATGCCTTCCCTCTTCCTGCCACTGTGAAGATCTTACTGGTGAGCCGGCAAGGGATTATGCGGGCCAAGTGTCCATAGAAGGCCAGGCGCCTTTTTCTTATACAAATCACAATGCCTTCTTGATGGCTGTAACGCTCATCATTGAGCCGAATTCTGTAGGTGCCTCCCTCTTCCCGTATGGGTCCTAGTATCCTCCGCAGGATCTTCCTCTCCTTGAGTTCAATTTGATATCAATTATTATTCTTGTTGTATTTTTAAGTTAGTTAAAGTTTAAAGGAATTGTTCTGCCTGATCAAGACTAAGCTTGAATATGTCATCGGCAACACATTGACGTCTTTCCTTGATGTTTTCAAAACAACAGCCTCTTAATATTTTAACAACCCAAACCATTTTTCCAGAGCAACTTCATTGGTTTGGTTTTCATATACCTCGAAATGGGGTCTCCGACGTCATGTTTTTAAGAGGAATTTAACATTTCTGTATTATAGAATGTTTCACTTGGCAATAATTAACTTAGCAAAGCTGAGAAGGTAACTCGGAGAAACGATTCATTATAGTGGAACAAACTTCTCCAGGTGGATTAAGCCACAGAAGAGCTATTGATTGGATTAAGGTGTGAGTAAACACAGTGTGTTCAACTTTTCAATATTGAAGAGTTATTGATGGCGTGAATGTCCATTATTGAAGATGGTTGTGGAGATTGTCCTCGACTCCGTGGGTGTTCGAATGGAGCACGATTGTGGGTGTCAGAATGTTGGGACATATCCACCGTGAACAAGGCAATGGTGGTCCAAGTTGATGATCCTGACCGGCAGAGGTTGGGTAGAATAGTCTGTATTAACACGTTCATTAACTTCCCTGGGAAGACCCATCAGAGTGCTTCTGTTAACAGCACGACACCAGGGTTTGGGAGGTTGCTGATTGGACTGGAAACTCCATGGTAACTCTCTTTGGTGACCCTTTGCAGCCATTCATGGACTTTAGTTTTATGGACAATGTGCCATCTCATTGGGCTGCAAATGTCCAGGATGGTCCGAAAGGGACTTCACAGAGTCTCAGTGAATGTAGTAGCCATCTGTTCCCCCAATATGATAGCAATTGAGTATTAATGTGACGTGGTGAAGAGAGCCATTCGGAACCAGTGGAGTTCATGGTATATCGAGTTATCGGACTAGAGGAGGTCCTACACATTAACAGACGGGCATCCCATGCTTTTGGCATGTCATTGTACTTTCCCCATCGCTAGTACACGGAGTTCTTAGCGGCTGTAAGAGTGGCCGCCCAAACAGAGCTGTCAATGGATTACACTGAAAATTCACCTACTTTCAGTAAGAAATTATCTTAACTGTTAAACCTTATTGCATACAATATTAGATATAGCAGTTGAGTCTGATTATGTACAACAATCTAAGCAGAAAGCTGTTTCAATGTGCAAGTACTTATTGTAAAATAAATAATAATAAAAATGAAGCAATAATTTACAATGTTTTTGCTTAAAGAATAATTAAAATAATGGAATTACAATTAAATAATTGGTATAACTCAACAAACATAACCAAACGGAAGGAAAACTGTGGTGATAGTTGATTGGAAGAGATCACCTGAACCAATTCTATGTACAGCATAATTATTTACAGTTGGTGGGCTCAGTGGTGAGGATGGGAGTTCAAGCTCACAGTGGACACATACAATCACTGTTGCTAGCGGATAATGATGGCAAATTGGATTCTATTCAGGTAATTTGAATCTTCATTGCAGCTTCAATTGTTGCTGTTTGAGACGACGCATGTAATGGCGATGATCCAACATGGCTGATTATCTAGGAACTCGACTGCCTTAAGTAACAGGACGTCATGAAAACCTGTAAAACTTGCTTGAGAAATAGGTAACCTCACAGAGAGAAAGGAGTTGGACATTTTATTCCATTTCTTCAGTAGTGGCAACATTATTTCGTTTAGCGCAAGATCTCACGAATTGGTGCTCACTATGAATCATAGAGCTGCGTAGGATCGTTGTTTCTACTATAAAGGAGCAGATTTCCTCGTAGTTCAATAACAATAACTAACTTTCTACTGTAACC
This sequence comes from Meconema thalassinum, assembly GCA_946902985.2. NCBI lineage: Eukaryota > Metazoa > Arthropoda > Insecta > Orthoptera > Tettigoniidae > Meconema > Meconema thalassinum. The sequence continues at coordinate 155,674,963 of OX336397.1, forward strand.
ATCAACTTTCTGAATATCAGTGGAGAGAAGTTCTAAAGCGAGATGTAGTCTCATTGCCGATCAATTTTGTATTTCAAGGCTTAACATACAAAACACGTTTTATCTGGGCTTATGCCCCAGACCGCTCATTTTTAGTACAAACGGTAATTTTCGTCCTGATAGTGGCCTAACACAGTAGCAAGCAATGGTTTCGTCCTGACAACGGCTTTAGGGAAGTCTAGTTTCGTCCTAAAATGGTTTGGGGGTAGTGCAATGAAGTGAAATTGGCAGCAATGCCAATGGTACGAATTTTAGGTTATATTTTTGAAAATGATATCAGTTTTCCGTGTATATTTTAAACAAAGGTAATACCGGCAATCTAATTTAATCTCCTTGTTTTTTTAGTGGATGTGGATGTAAAATGTTCCCTAATAGTAGGTTGGTTGGCTGGTTCCTCAGTTTAGGGGCTGCGACAACGCGGTCATGTAGCCCAGTTTACTTTGAGTGTGTTTGGAATCTGTCTGATAACCGGTGTTAATTGTGATGGCTGTATTAGTGTGTGTTAACTGTTTTAATTCAAGTAAGGACTGCAGATATTCGATTTTCAAGTAGTTCCAACGTTTGCTAACAAACGCCACCGTCAACGACCAACTAGTTCTCAACTTGGTTACTAGATGCCACCGCAGTCGGCTTCTGGCGACGAACGTTGGAACCTAAGAGCGTTAATCAAATATAACTTATAATTTAGCTTCACACAAGTGTAATTAGTGGAAGGTTCTTTATCATGCCATAAATCTATGACATGGGACCGCCGGCTTCACTTCCCCTCCGAAGGAAGGCATACTGAGGGATTTTTAACGCTCTTAAAAATCCGACGACTTCGGCCGGGTTTGAACCCGCAACCTTGGGCATAGAAGCTCAGCATGCTACCCTAATAATAGAGGGTTTCCAATTGCCGAAAGATCTGGTCCGTCGAGATGAATGGATCCGTGTCAATCTACGGGCACATTGTGGTTATCTATTGTTTGGATGTTTGTGTGAAGCTTCTTTTACCAAAGTGTTTATTTCCTTGTCTTGACTCGCAGCCTAGCAATAGTGTTTAAAGAGTGTTTAGAAAGGGAAGAGAACGGTACCGTGATTCAGTGGGGGAGTGTAGTTGAAGACTTGCAGACTGAACTCTGAAATGGAGATTTATGGAACCTTCCATTTATTTTGTAATAGATACTACATTCCCCAATTGTGAAAGTGTTGTTGATATTTGCAAATGAAGGCACAGAGTTTATACCACGTACCCACCCTATAGGTAGTCCTGGAAGCAGGCAGTTCATATTTATATCCCCGCCCACGGCCGACTGAATGCGCTCATACCGGCCTAGACAATGAGACCTTTTTCATGAAATCTTGTTAGTTACTCAACTGCTCACACAGCGCTGTTCACCAAGCATTGCACGACTAAGACTTGTCTCTACTTAGCGTAAAACAAAGTTCCCGATTCTTGGATATCACGGGTAATCTCGAGAACCACTGGATGGATTTTGATGCGGCTTTCGCCCCGCCAATATTATTTTCTGGGTTCGCCCCTTTCTCGGGAGCGACACTATAGTTTTCATAATTCGTTTCGCACCGTCTGCAGAGAGAACTGAATTTGGTTGGTTGGTTCCTTAGTTCAGGTGCTGCGACAACGCGGTCATGTAGCCCCGTGTACTTTGGGTGTTTGTATAATCTGTCTGACAACCGGTGTTAATTGTGTTGGCTGTATTAGTGTGTGTTATCTGTTTTCAATTCTAGTAAGGACTGCAGACATTGCATTTTTTTCAAGTAGTTCCTACTTTTGCCGCCAAACGCCACCGTCAACGACTACTAGTTCAGATCTAGGTTACCAGATGCCACCGCAGTCGGCTCCTGGCGACGAAGGCTGGAACCTAAGAGCGTTAGTCAAATGTTTAACCTATTTTGTTTATTTATCGTATGGTTTTTAGTGCCGGTAGTGTCCGAGGATTTGTTCGGCTTGCCAGAGGCTGTAGCTGCTTCTAGCGGACACCCATAGGGTGAGCTACAAGTTCCGTTCAATTTCAAGTAGTTCCAACTTTCGCTACCAGATGTCAATGATACCTAGTGGTGAACGTTGGAACCTTGATGGAGCGTTCCAACGAAATCTAACCCATAAATTTAGCTTTACACAAGTTTAGTCTGTGGAAGGATCTTTTACATGCCATAAATCTATGACACGGGACCGCCGGCTTTACTTCCCCTCCGAAGGAAGGCATACTGAAGGATTTTAACGCTCTTAAAAATCCGACGACTTTGGCCGGGTTTGAACCCACTATCTTGGGCATAGAAGGAACTGAATTTAATCAGAACTAACATAACAAGACGTGTATTATTTACAAAACAATCGAATTAGAAAAGAATTGTTCAGTAGTTTTCTCAACATTCGTATCTATTAAATGATGCCCCGTGCGCCACAAAAGTTTCCGTCCTTGTTAATAACCATAGGTGATCCTCTCATTGCGGGCTGGACGCCAGGATGATCTCTCTTTCATGTGGAAATATGTTGCTAGAGAATAAACTTCCTCTGACCGCTATCACAATATTTAGAAGAGTCACAAGGTTCACAAACGAAGGCAAAGAATGCAATTGAAGTTTCCCTCATGAGCACGCCACGCATCAGTGTCTTGTTTTATTACATTCCTCGCCTCGCGTCTGTTAACAAATGACTGTCGTGGTCTCTAAGCAACGGGATCCTCCATCGCAGTTGTTTTTTCTTTTCTTTCAGGGAATACATTTCCGCGAGAGTATTTTTGTCTGGCCTCGTATCACGCTAGTGTTTGTTTGATTCGAAGGCACCCGAGTTGGATTCTTGACCGGGCCATGGTGATTAGCGTCTTTGATGATGACGCTAGAAAGGCTTCCTTGAAGGCTGCATACAATAATAACAATGAATAATAAATAATAATGTTATTGGTTTTACGTCCCTTTTAACTACACTGGCTATTAGAGACGCCGGGGTGCCGGAATTTTGCCCCGAAGGGGATCTTTAACGTGCCAGTAAATCTTCGGACACGGCTCCCTCGCATTTGCGCACCCTCAAATGCCAGCTGACTGCGCTAATAACAATGAAGACTTGACGTGGTGCAAGACATTATTGCAGTATTATCCATCACCTCCTCCGTAGATGGGACTCCCCCCCACAAGGGGGTCAACATAGAGCCCTCATTTCTCAGCACTGCGGTCATGAAAATCAAATTATTAGAGTTCTTCTTCTTTTGCTTTAGCGTTTGTCCCGTCTCGTGGCAGGGTCCGCTATGTGCTATGTGAATCTGCTGTCTCCACTTTACTCGGTAATGGGCCATGTCCGGATGTAGGTTGACGCTTTTCAGATCCCTGTGAAGTGTATCGGCCCAACGTTGTCTCGGTCGCCCCTTTGGTCTTTTCCCGGCGACCTCTAGTTTGTCGCCCTGTTTTGCAATGGTGTCCGCTCCTGACCGTACCTCATGCCCAAACCATCGTAGACGACCCTCACACATTTTGTTGTTGATTGCCGCGACACCAAATCGTTCCCTTATTCTTTCATTGGGGCTGTGATCCAACCTAGTCATGCCAGCATCTTGGTCTCCATGACACTTAGCCGACGTTCTGCTTCCTTGGTGATCGGCCAACATTCAGTACGGTACCATAAAGCGCCACGGGACGAATGACAGTCCGGTAAATCTTCGATTTTAGGTGGTCTTTCATCTGGCGGTCGCACATGACACCTGTCGTTGTTCGCCACTTCATCCATGCAGCATTAATTCTTACGTTGACCTCCTCGGTGAGACGACCTTCAGCAGGAATCGTAGAATTAGAACACCTGCTGATCTGCCCTTTGTTGGAGGACATATATTCAAAAGACGATCTAATGGCTGCAAATACTAATGCTGTAACTGTTGCTACTTACTGGCAAAATGTAATTCGATTCGGACACGGAAAATAAATAAATACATAAGTAAATACTTCTACAGTATCCCAGAATTCCCGCATGAATGTTTTGTGAGCCTCCTTCCTTTCATCAGTCCACTTATTTTTCCTGTTTTCAGCTTTGGCTGTCCCGAGAATCGCTGGTGTGTTCCAAGTTTTCTCTGAAGAGGAGCACGTCTAAACATGTTACTTAATTGAAAATATTTATCTATGTTATAAACTGATGATGTACAGGGAGCGGCAGAAATAACTGACGAATTTCAAACGTAAATAACACAGCAACGCAACATGATATTTACAAATTTATTGCGCAGTTTAAAAGAGCAGAGTTTGCCATTGTTGTCACGTAGATTGGAGCGGCAGACCTAACACCTGTATTCGGAATTGTAGGCCCTTACTTTTTTGAAGAGGAGGATAAAACTGTGACAATAACATCTGCTCGTTGCGTACAACTGTTACGCAACTGCCTGCAGCCAACACTCAGCGACTTAGGGAATCCTCCTCAACGACTTAGGGAATCCTCCTGTGTGGTTTCAACAAGATGGAGCCACTGCACACACAGCCAGGGCATCGATGAGCGTCCTATGAGAGATGTTTCCTTACGGGGTGACGTTCCATGGCCAGCCCGTTCCCCTGATCTCACCCTTGCGATTTCTTTCTCTGGGGATACCTGAAGGCTCGGGTCTTCCAACGTAAGACACGAACACTACACGACCTGAAAGCTGATATCCGTGAGGAAATCGAGGCAATACCACTAGACATGACTAGGAGGGTCATGCGGAACTTCAGGGAGAGGCTTCAGAAGTGCATCAAAAAGGGCTGTCGGGATTTGGATGACATTATATTCATAACCTAGTGTGCATGTGTGTATGATGCAAATGGCAAACACTGCTCTTTTAATCTGCGCAATAAATTTGTGAATATCGTGTTGCGTTGCTGTGTTATTTACGTTTGAAATTCGTCAGTTATTTCTGCCGCACCCTGTATTATCGCAATCGAAGGTAAAGCATTACGGCGAGAGAATCTGTATAGTGAGATATAGTGGTAGGCAGTGCTTTTTTCAAGAAAGTATTTATGGGGTACTCTCAGTTGTAGTCGACAAAACATCACGATGTTGCAATTCTCGGCAATTTGCGGAATCCAGTCATTGTTTGTGTTCGAATCATTAATATTCAGCTTTTTCAATGCTTAGGTGGATATAAAACACAGTAGTTCGTTATTGTCTTTATCCTTCAAAACTAACCTCACGCACAAAATAACAACCTATCCCGCCTCCAAACATTAGCCTGCGTGCTTATGAGAACGGAGTGCCGAGTTGACGACCAAAAGAAACTGATTCGATAGATCGATTTAAATCGAGGATTACTCGAAACCTCCTTCAGCTGTTGTGAACAGCGCGTTGACGCCAGCTGATTGATGAACTTTCAAGTCGAAGTTATACAGGGTGTCTCAATAAAATGTACTAACACTTTGAATGACTATACAATGATTATTTATGAACATAGAGACAATTTTAAGGGCTTTAATTATAGAAGAGACATGTAATTAAAGACTCATGTTCGCAAATGTTCAAATTGATCACCGTCAATGTCCAGCAGTTACCGCCACCAATGCACCGGACCATTGCTCGCATCAGAGATACATTTGAACCGTTGGAACCGTTCACAACGTCAACAAGAAACGTTCTGGACGGCCACGGACATCCAGTATTCCTACAAAAGAAGAACAGGTGCAGGAAACCCTCACTCGATCCCCACCGAAATCACTACGACAAACGACACGAGAGACACACATCTCGAAGGATAGCGTCCATCGCATCATGAAGCGTCTGCGATGGAAATCCTACATTCCAACACGAAATTGGAAATTGACAGACAATGTCACGAAATTCCAAATGAACTTTGTCGTAACGTTCGCGAATCCATTGCTGCTTCGCGTTATCAGCTTTGTCTGGACACTGACAGTCATCAATTTGAACATTTGCGAATATGAGTCTTTAATTACATGTCTCCTCTATAATTGAAGCCCTTAAACTTGTCTCTATATTCATAAATAATCATTTTATAGCCATTCAAAGTGTTAGTACATTTTTGAGACACCCTGTATTGGCCGGACTAGATACAAATGTACCAATAATTTTTTCTTAAACAGTTTTCAAATATTTAAGGGGTACGCGTAGGTGGTAAGATCTCACGTGAATACAGACAGTATATTACAAGCTAGTGAGAAGTGCGAGACTGTAGCAGTGCAGTGTGTCTGAAAGTTACAACGTTTAGTTATTGTCTCAAATGATGGGCACAATCGATAGCATTTCGATAATTTATCACAATTGTCGAGTCTTCAACTCTTGGCAGTGTATTATTTTCATTTTATTCATTTATTATTATTATTATTATTTATTTACCAAAAATTGTGCCTACAATTTATGGAAGGTAGATAGAGAAAGGGCAAGCCCCACATACACAGCAATGTCTCCATCTCCGTTCAATAAATCTATACAAATCTGATATGTTACATATATACAGTTTACAACTTTTACATTACTATAAACATAATCTGCTGTACATGACGTCTATATCATACAATTCTTAAATAAGAGTGAAGATTCACGCACACACACACATATACACGCTCACGCTCGCACACACACGTACATACATGCATACATACATACATACACACACACGCGCGCACACGCACGCACACACTCCCACTCACACACAAAGTTACTATCTCTACTTAGTATAAAACTAAGTCCCCGATTCTTGGATGTTACGGGTAAGCTCGAGAACCACTGGATGGATTTTGATGCGGTTTTCACCATTCTGTAAAGGATATCTCGAGGATGATTTCTGTAGAAAATTATTTATTTATGATCAAAGGAAGCCGAGCAGTAACGATCTCAGTAGAAAAGTCGAAAAAAAAACCTGGCGTCCGAGCGCTTTGTAAGCTTACGCTGGGCAAACCGTTAAAAATATCTAAATACTATGAGTGTAAGAATTGTTCAGCATGAAAAGTTCTACAAAAAAGTCCGCGAGAGCATATGTCTAACTTCATTACATCGCCCACTATAAGTGTTTTTACGTTTTAATTCCTTCCAACCATGTCCATTCAACTACTGAGGCGACAGTTTATGAGCTAGCTAGGGGCGAGTCTATCACCCCGGTTACAGCTTGTAGCTAGCGGACGAGCTTATTGCCCCAGATACAGCTAGCAGCAAACCGTCGAGTAGTGTTGAATTAAAAACTTTAGAGAAGAGTGGTTGTGTTTGGAGTTTCCCTGGAAGTGCAACTCGGCATTTCTTCATTTCGCCTGTGTACTTTTCGTTCCGCAAAATTCAAAGTCAAGTTAAGATTGGACGGAAGGGGGATTTGTGTTTCATGCACCTCGCTATTCTTAAATTACGTCTGACAAGAATTTGTTGCACATGCATCTCCATGATAGTCCAATCAGTGATTTTAACCCATCATGCCGAGACGTAAAACGGATATTGGTCGTTGTTCATTGACGTTGAAAAAAAGAAAGCGCTTATCACGTAATGCATTCATAAATGTTCCAGGGCGAAGCCGGGTCGGGTTGCTAGTTATATATAAAATCAATGTACTGTGCCCTTGACCTACGTCTTAGGCCAAGGACACATTATGTCATTGGAGTACTTATATAGGGCAATGTCATGATGTTAATGAGAATGAAATCATCATTATGTAATGATTATAATAATAACTAGGATCTTCCTGCCGTGTTGAGATCACATAAACTGTATGTGGCTTGGCAGTTCTGACAGGGAGAAATTTATGGTTTTCACACAATGGGCAGAGCAGGTGCGTCACAAGTCGCTTGCCTGCAAGTTTCAGAGCAGGAGCACTCCAGCGAATTCTGAGAATCTTGCCAAAACGCAGTAACTATCTCAAGTTAACACGCAGTAGATGCTTGACTCCGCTCTTAAAGAGTACGCCTCAGTTAGTTACAAGAGAACAAGACATTACATGAATGATCTAAAACGCCCATGATGAATCTAATTATTATCAAGAATTTTGGGAATGCGGTAACGGATTAAATATCTCTGTATTCACCGAGTAGAAATAGTCCCCGCGCAAGGAAATTTGACAACGTCGAGTGTGTGAGAGAGAGAACATAGCGTCCTTCAGCAAGAAATTAGTTCTACCCAAGCGCTGATGATTTAAATTTAGCCTATGATCGAGTTCCGTCGTGAACCATAAGATTAGCAAGGCCATATTTTTGTGTATAAATTAAGGTACCTGATTACTGTAGCCTATGATTATGAAAGGAGCATTTGGTGTCGTATGTGCAAAACTGTGAATTGGCAACCATTTTGTCATATATGTGGGTGAAGTCTGTGACAGGGGCATTGTCCATCATTCAGCCAACGTTAGTGGATGCTAGTCTATGTAGCACCAAGCATTAATGTACAAAACGCACAGTCTATTTGTTCGGCTGATGCGAAATAATATTAAAAATGAATACTGAGCTGTGAATGTGTATAACAGTAAGGACGGATGTGAAATTATGTGTAATTCAAGTGAAAAATATGTAACAGAAAATGTGTCCGCGACAAGTGTGGAAATAGTGTGAGAATTTGTCATCTATGACACAAGTGTGTAGTCCACTAATGTATATTTTTTTTAGTGGTGCATAATCTAATTAAATATGTGTGTGTGTGCATTTTAAAAGGGTGCTGGCTTATAGCAACCTAGTGATAATGGAGGATTGCAGTGATATTAGCGAGTGGTTTTACATCATCGTGATGGGATTCGAACTGGCCATGGAGGTCATGTGCTAAGTTATACTGCTGCGGGCCTCTGGTCCAACTCTTGCAAATGATGAAGGAAGTCTTCAATATGATAAGTACCTTTTGATTATATTTTAAAGTGTCAAATAATTCATGGATTTCATCGCCATAATGTTAGCATATTATTTGTTTTCTTTTGATATGTTTTATCTTGTGTGTACAATAACTGTGTCAATGGCGACCATAGTTGTGCATCTGACGGAGCTGGATACGCTCATAATGATTAATGATCACAATAATTATTTTAATGAATTAAAAGTGCCTAATTTAACGTAAGGATGTTGCTAGGTAATCGTATCCGTACATAAAACACATGGCAGAAATACCTATTTTATTTATAAATGTGTGTTAGAAATATCCCCTGTGTTTTCCACCCAAATAGAACGAACGAAGCATGGTATTTCGATAGATGCCCTTTCCAGGCAAAATCTCATTATTTCGTGTCAATGACCAGAAATAGTAATTTATGTATTTACATACCGGATGAATTAATATCCGAGGATTTTTTTTGGGACGATATTTAAAGGACCATGGTGTATTGTGATGGATAATGACGGGATATTATGGTGTAAGCAATGAGTATAGTTTAGAGGACAGTTTACAATGGCGTGAGTTATTTAAGAAGTGACGGCTGAACCAGCCTCATTAATTGTTATATTAGTTTTTATTGAACGCGTGTGATATTTAAGGACATACAGGTAAGATGTTGTAAGGAGGAATCTACGATGAAATAAGATAAAATAGATAATGATGCCAGGTAAATATAAGGCCTGAGGAGAAGATGTCGGATGAAAGTATGATAAGTTTACAATGATATTAAGTAAATTGTATGTGTAAGGTAGTGGCAATTAAGCACAGATAAAATAATGCTATAATTAATATATATATCTGATTGAAATCATATCGCACAGAGGGGTGAAGATGAAGAATTCACATTGCAATAATATCTCACAGGTAAGAGAACGGTTTGAGTTATAACGCGATGATTGTAATAATTAAGTTGTATTCAAGAGTACTATGATCTGGCTCGCACAGCTGGTAAGAATACAATCATATGTTAGCCAGGAAGGGTGAAGAGTTGCATCTCTGCCTTTTCACGGTCAAGGTTAGCTAGCAGGTGCGGCCAACCTATTGTCATTCTCCACAAAGAGAGGGGTCCACTCTAGACTCGGGTGTTTGCCGCAGTGATTCTTTAAAATGTTTGTTATGTTTGGTCCCAAGTTTAATATTTACGATAAGGTACGTTGGGTTACTATCCTGATGCCTCCAATCGATAGTGTTTCTTTTACTGATCATTTTGATATAAGGGACGGTTTTGTCTGCTGACCATACAGTCCCGGGTTCGATATCCTTTTGTTGTGCCTGGTCCAGAAACTATTTTTAAACGGGTGCTAGATAGGCAGTAACCTTGCGGTCCCGTGTTCGAAATCCTTTTGTTTATGCCTGGTCGATCAGTCTTTTTAAATGGGTACTAGCTAGACAGTGACCTTAGAGTCCTGTGTTCATGAATAATTATTTTCGGTCCTGGAAAATAATTATTATTAGTTTTTTTTATATAGTTAATATTGGTTCAAAATTATCTTGAGATTTCTTTTTCTCAATAATTGTTGAACGGACCATGCTTTGTTCTATTGTAACCTCGTTCTGCAAGATAAGTCATTCAAGGTAAGAAATGTATAGGTAGCGAATACCCCTAAATACATATTGATCCTGTTGAATAGGCCACTTAGAACATGTTTGTGCCATGCCTATCTTTTTCAGGGGTCGCGGCTTCAAATACATTCACCGTTGTTTAACATAACACTGATACAAGGTATTTCTTCTGTGTCATGTCCATTTTTTCTAGGGGTCGCGGCTTCAAATACATTCACCGTTGCCTAACGTGACTCTGACACGATACGATTACTTTAATAATGTTTGGTTGGAATTATTAATTGTTTTTCATGTTTATCCAACCCAAGTTTGAAAGGCAAATGATTAGTCATCATTTTTTATGATGCTATTTTGTTTGTTTTTAAGGCATTTTCCCTGTTTGTTTATTAAATATCCATGAATTATTTGACAAGGCATCGAGTGCTTGGTTCGAAAGTGTATCACGTCGAACGCAAGGGCCGAAACCAGGCTTATCATATCGCTAATATGTTAATGAAATATGTGACAATTTGTAAGTGTGTTTCAAGGCTAAGGAAACTAAATGGCTTCATTGATTCAACTATTTTGCTTTAAAGCTAAGACGTCCAAAGTAATGTCGGGATTGGACATTAAGATTCCGTACGGAAAGGCTTCCATAATTAATTTACGAGAGTATGTAAATAAGATGCATAAATCATATTCATGTTTGCAGATAGAAATACATAATTAATGCCATGAAGGTTAAGATTTGATATGAGGGTAAACTTTTATTTAACGGAGGGATTCTAGCAAATGTTAATTAAACGCCATTAATAATTAAATAAGCCAATGGTTAGGCTATAATGTATACTTCGGAATGGCCATGGATGTCTCTGATATTGAACATACCATGTATCTGAAATGTAATTGGATGATATTAGACTCAATGATTATTATGTTTACTCAGATTAATGATTGATTAATTTCTTATAATTTGATTTCTTTTTCTTAATCCATACTGTTGTTACAGTTGACCGGACCCTCTTGATCCATCATCTCTTAATAACTTAACTTTCTGATGATATCTTATCATCGTAATTAATAAATTTGATTATGGCAATTAAGGCTAATTGGTGTTAACCAGATTTCATTTTGATTCATTTTCTTTATTTTTCCATATGATTGGTTTTTATTTGTTAATAAGTTTGATTGTAATCATACATCATAACTACTATGATAAGTATTAATTGATGCTGATTAGCATTTAATTGGTGGTTATTGGACATTAATTAGTCCATTGTTTATATTTTTGATTTTGACTTAATTTTATTGATTCCGTATTTGATTTATTTTACCTTTGAGTTATTATTATTATTATTATTATTATTATTATTTTAAATTTCATTTCTACTATTTTGGTTTTATTTCATTTATTTGTTTTTGCTGTACTGGTGTTGGTGCATTAAATTTGTTTATTCTCATTCAGAATCTGTGTGTGATGAATTTTATTCAGCCCTAGTGATCTTCCTATAATATCCAGAACAGTTTCATATTCAAGCTAGTGTACCGTTCATGCCCCGACGACAGAGTCCTGTTCTGAAGGCCTTGTGCAAGGGTACAGTACATGGGATTTTAGTTCCTTTAGAGCCATCACTTTGCGACAAAATTGTCGTGGAGGAAGGTCTTTTATTGCATGAGGCAGGTCATTCCAAAGTCGAGTAGAGTGATTGTAGAACCCAAATTGATAATCTGTTGTCCTAGCGAATGGAGGAACGAGGGTGACACCCTGTGCTCTACGGACTGAGCGATATGATAGCTGAAGGCGGTGAAATGGAGATAGTTTAATGGTGCCAGCTAGAGATTTTCGGTGAAAGGTGAGATCTATTTGGTTACATACGGACTATACCTGGCATTAATCTATGAAACAAACGAAATGTGTGTAGACTATTTTTATGAAACGATAAAATATTGTTAGTGTAGACTTAATTAAAATAAATGAAAATAACAATTGAATAAATAGCCAAATGCTAAAAAAAAACAATTTTATAACAACCAAATTAAAAATAGATGAAACCATCGAATGGTAAACAATTAGTTTTAAGACAATAAAACGATTCTTTAACAAGTAGTTCCGTGAAGGAATATACAGCCTATTTTCATATGTCCTACTCATGTTAATTGCTTCTATCAACATACAGAATTTCAGCTTGAAGGTTGTAATAGATACGTAGATATTGAGAACCATCGAAACATTTCAGATGGTCGCCAGGTTGGATTTTTTTATTTATGTACTATTACATGGCGATTATTGTGAACGTGTCGTATTCAAACTTCAATCGCATGATTAGAACATAAGACGTAACAAGTAGTTCCGTGAAGAACTATACAGCCTATTTTCATATATCCTACTTATGTTAATTGCCACTATCACCATACAAAATTTCAGTTTGATTGCTGTAATAGATTCGTAGACATTGAGAACCGACTAAATATTTCGGATGGTCGCCATGTTGGATTTTATATGTAGGTCCTAGAGTTTTGTACTGTTACATGAAGATTATTGTGTACGTGTAGCATTCAAACTTCAATTGCATGATTAGGACTCAAGAAGTAACAAGGAGATTTTAAAATTTCGCTCAGCTGCCATCTTGTGGTTATGGAACCAATTGAAATAAATTAGATGCCAGTGGATTAACATTCGTATACGGATTTACTGTACCAAGTTTCACTGAACTCGGATGGTTAAACTGCGAGAAACGTCCATGTTAATATTTATACTTCGCGTCGCCGCCATGTTGGATTTGTGATCACCAGGTTATTTAAAGTCCTATATGTGAACTTATGATCATAGCCTCTATGAACATAACAATTAACAGTTTGATTGCTGTAAAAGATTCGTAGATATTGAGAACCGTCTAAATATTTCGGATGATCGCCATGTTGGATTGTTATATATATAGGCCATAGAGTTATGTACCATTAAAGGAAAATTATTGCGTAGGTTCATTATTCAAACTTTCACTTCGATTGCATGATTACGACCCAAGAAATAAAAACCTAATTTTAAAATTTCGCACAGCCGCCATCTTGAGGTTACGTAAACAATTGAACTAAATTAGATGCCAGTGCATTACAATATAAATAATCATTTACTGTACCATATTTCACTGCGAACTGAGAGTTAAATCACGAGAAAAGTCTATTAAAATATTTCAACTTCGCTTGGCCGCCATGTTGGTTTAGTAGTTACCAGGTTTTTGAAAGTCTCATCGGTGAATTTCTAGTAGTGCCCTTTATCACCGTACAAGATTTCAGGGTGATTTCGGAAATAGTTTCGGAGATATTGAATGCTGGTTAAATATTTCGCACAGCCGCCATGTTGGATTGGTGAGACGTAGTAAAATTTGAAGGCCACGGTCGGAGTCGGCCTAAATGGTGCTATGACCTTACCGAGTTTCATTGATATCGCTCCAGCCGTTTATAAGTTATTAGGAGGGGACACACACACACATCACACACGCACACCCACACGCACGGACAAAAGGTGAACTCATAAGCCTATTTTTTCAAAACATGAATATAGGCTAAAAATACGGTTTCACTACAATCGAATGGATACATCGATTTATGAAACCGAATGTAATGATCTCTTGATTTCAAAGACAAAAGCTAATCCAATACCGTTGTTCAGCCTTCGAGCTAATAAACTAATGCAATCCAGTCAGGTAATATCAAGGAGACCGTGCTATCTGATTGTATTGAGACGTAGTATCACAGCCTTCTAAACCGAGATCTAGTTCTTTAACATAGCAATATGAGCCGGCATTATCCATGAGCCTCCTCAACAGCTGATTATACGGCTTGGATGTTAGTTATTGAGGTTTTAAAGGGCAGAACTACGAGGTCATCTGCCTTTGGCTTGGATGTATAATTAAAGAAAACAAAACGATTTAGCGGACTAATTGGGGCGGAGGTTCGTCCGTAAATCGCGAATTTAGAAATTAGAACTTTTGTTTCTAAATATTTAAAAAGAATCTTAAAAAACTACGCGATTCTTCTTACAAAATTCATCGGCCTGTGTTTTGAGATGCAAGACTTCAAATGCGCAGATCTCGAGCGATAGAAATATCGACATCGTACTAAAGAATAATTGATATTTGTGAATTATCGAACGATTGTATTATCCGCGGAACGATCGATTAGATGTATTCTATTTCAAAAATGGCTGCATGTTGTTCCTGCCAATAAAACGATGTTTTTGGGAAAACTACTTCGTAGTTTCACTTGGTCGCGCTATTAAACAGGGATGTTCTTCGTGGCTGTAGTTATTACTATTACAGTAAGAGCAGTACGGTTATGTTTATATCGGCCACTAATTTCATCTCGCGCTTGACCGTGAGATTAGGCTACAAATACGTTTTGAAAAGTATTCTTCATTAACTTATATGAATAATATTTTGCTTTCTTCAGTGATTTCTGCTCGTTTTGTAACATTTCTCAATACGATAGAGTTTATTTCAACGGAGTGTTATATAGTAGGTTATGTTTCACGTCTTTGTATACCACTACATACCCCCAGGGGCTCACATCTAGTGGGACGTGGGTTGGCGACCACGGGGCCCCAGCTGAGTCCGCATTGCTTCCACTTACTTGTGCAGGGCTCCTCTCGTCTTCTTTCCTGTCGTCCTCACTTGGTCAACTCTTGTTCTCTTCCGACCCCGACTGTATTAGGGTATCCGAGGCCTATGGAATCTCTTCCTTTCCCGCCTTAATTGGCCCTTGTCTCATCTTTTCTGATATCCTCCTTCTCCTGCCTTCTGCTCAAGGCCCTGAAGGAGGCAGGGTGTATGTAGCCCCACCACTTCTGGTGCACCCTGGATATTGCTACACCCTCAGGATGGTGTGTTCGGGAGTTGGCGATCCCGAGGGATTCCTGGGCTGGGTCCGGTTTTCCCCCTTTTATCCATTACCTCTGGGGCGGGCCCTCTGCTCTTTTCCCATCTGCCATTCATGGCTCTCCTTCCTTCCAAGTCCCTCAATCCGTATTCTTCGAGGGTTGAGGGCATTTCTTTTCCTCCTGTCCTTTATTTGCCTTCTTTCATTTCTTCTTCTAGTATTTAAGTTAGTAGTTAGTTTTAGTTATAGTTAACATTTCATTATCATCTTCACGAACACCCAAACCATTAACCTAGATGTTAGGCCCCTTAATACAACAATTATCAACATCATCATCATATGATTTGGATGCTGTAGCACAGATTATATTAAACATGAGTTGCTAAAGGCGTATCAGTATAAATTGCATGTTTCCATTGGTCGCAAGATTTGGACGTTTGGGTGTTTTTGGCGAGGGGGTTGGTTCAGTTAATTAGAAGTCCTCTTTTTCTGTCCCGTTCACTTCGAATTAATGAGGTTTTAATGTAATTAATATTTACTGTACTTTTTACACAAAATTTAGGGACGCACGTGAAGTAGATAACACATCCGGTTCGTTCTGAACGTGCGCACGTGAGCGCGATAAACTAAAAAGAAAAATCTCTGTTGGTCTGATTCTGTCCGTTTAATCGAGGTTTTGCTATCTTGAAAATTGGCGGTTTGTTTCTACAAGCCACGAGCAGCTTAGCTTTATTGTGCCAAGAGTCTGATGGAGTAGTGCTTCCACAAGGCAAAAATAGTGTTTGTGATGGACTAGTGTTGACACCTGCTGATATCCATGCGTTCGTGCACGAAAAGTTTTTTAGACGCATAAACTCTTATTCTTTAGGAAATGATTTGAATGAGTTTTTGAATGGTATGGACTCCGTCTTGAGGAAATAATTCACGACGAAAATTAATACATGTAAAACAAAGGTATTGGAATACAGCCGAAATAAATCATAAACCTCTATGGACAACAAATTGTCTGGTGAAAAGCTAAAGGAAGTAGGAGACTTCTGTTCCTTAGGAAGAAAAATAACCAGTGATGGACGAAGCAAAGAGGATATAAAATGTAGGTTTGCTCAGGCAAGGAAAGCATTTCTACAAAAAAGGAATCTGTTGACATCGAATATAGATTTAGGTATTAGAAAGTCATTTTTGAAAGCCTTTGTCTGGAGCGTGGTACTATATGGAAGTGCAATTTGAACTATTGGTGCAGCAGGAAAGAGGAGAATTGAAGCGTTTGAAATATGGTGTTACAGGAGAATGATGAAGATCAGATGGGTAAATAGGGTAACAAATGAAGAGGTATTAAGACGAGTGGAAGATGAGAGACGTTTCCGGCGACTGCTAATGAAGAGAAAAGATAGGTTAGTTACGTTATTGTTGTTTTAAGGGGAGGAACTACGAGGTCATCTGCCCCTGAAGAGATAGGTTGGTAGGACACTTGCTAAGACCATCAGGAATAGCAAGCTTAGTTATGGAAGGAAGGGTAGAGGAGAAGAACTGTAGGGGTATACCAAGGTTAGAAAATGTTAAACAGATTGCCTCGGATGTAGGGTGTGGTAGCTGTGTAGAGATGAAACGATTAGCTCAGGACAGGGAGGCATGGAGAGCTGCATCAAACCAGTCAAAAGACTGAAGACTCAAACAACTTTAGGAAATGAAGTTGGAAGACATTATTATAATATTGTCAATTTCATTCACTGTCGCCATGTGGAAGCCGAAGCCATGTTGAGTTGAGACCCATCTAGGTTGAGCAACGGTCCAGGCTTGAGCGCAACCTACATTTAAGTATGTGTGTTCATTTTCTCCACAAGTACGCGTCTGATTTTCGAAATACAGTACTTACGAAAGTAGTTCCGAAAAATATGGAAGTAATTAAACCAATATAAAAATTTATGACTTGAGAATTGAACAAGTGAAACAAATTTGTTATCTCGGTAGTATATTCACAGAAGACAATAGATGCTTAATGGAAGTGAAGAAGAAGGATTGCATTGGCAAAACAGGCATTTATGACTAAGGAAAACATTTTATCCAACAAACATATGAATATAGATGTAAGAAAATCCTTTGCAAAATCATTTGTATGGAGTACACTGCTCAATGGAAGTGAAAGTTGGACTCTGGGTAAATTGGAAAATAATCGACTTGAAGCTGCTGAAATGTGGGTATGGCGGAGAATGACAAGAACGAGCTGGATGGAAAGAAAAACCAACCTGGAAGTCTTAAGGGGAGTCAAAGATGAGAGAAGATTAATGAAGGAAGTGGGAAAGAGAAAAATAAAATGTATTTTATATGTCATCAGACACAACACTTTCATCGTTAACATTCTTGAAGGGAAAATGCTGGGAAAGAAAGGAAGATGACGGCCTAGGACGAAGTATTTGGAAGACATCAAGAATAGAATGGGATGTGACAATTACATGGAACTGAAACGAACCGCCAATGACAGAAGAGTATGGTTGCGTCGACAAGGCATTAGCCTTTAGAATATGATGAGTACAATAAATTCTCACGTCAGCACAACATGTCATGTAAAGGTGAGATATTATTATTATATATTATTTAACGTATGATGCATAGGCCTACAAGACGGTAATTAATATTAAGGAGAGATAGATGCGATATGAGTACATGTGTCTCAATCAGCTCTGTACTTTCTTTCTGGTTGGCGTGGACCAGAGGTAAGGTGGTCTTGGATCCACGGGGATGTATCCTATGTGTGTGTTGGCTTCAATTATAGTAAACCCATTCCATTACACACATCGAACCATCTATCCTCAGCACAACAAGACGCATAATACAAATTAAATTAAGGTGCTGGCTGCGTATTTTGAAAATGCCAAAAACCCAATGTTTAAACAAAGTTACAGTCAGTCTGAGAGACTAGACTTTATATAATTTCAAGTGACGCATGCTACAAATGCTACACATGTTAGAAAGGCTCAGGACTCTTTCAACAGACTCCATTACCCATTAACTTAGGCCTCCCGCGCGGGCACCTCTATAAGAGTCACCCTGTATTTGAGTCTGACATCTTTTACAACTCTTTAAGGGTCACCCATTATTTGTTTCTGATATCTTGCAAACCTCTTTAAGGGTCACCCTGTATTTGATTGAATCTAACATACTCTAAACCTCGTTAAGTGTCACCCTGCATTTTGCTCTGACATCCTGCACACCTCTTTAGGAGGCACCCTGTATTCTTATCTGGCATCCTGTACATCTCTTTAGGAGTCACCCTGTATTCTTGTCTGACATCTTGTGCACCTCTTTAAGAGTCACCTTGTATGGCATCTTGTTTTAGGTTGGTGCATAAGTACGTAGCGTTTTTGTTTGGCTTGTTGGTATTCCGGTGGCTATGGTTTCATTTATCGACTGTCATTGTTGCTTTGTAGTTCAATGTTTGTTCTTGAGTTTACATATTGAAGTTTTGCCACTTGCAGATAGTAGGAGAAGTTGTGGACGCTAGAAAATGAAGTGCCAAGTGGAGAAATTGGAACATTTCCGACATATTCTTCTCTTTGAATTCAATAGAGAGACGAAAGCAGCGGAGGCGACTAGAAACATGTGCGCTGTGTATGGGGACAATGCTATTGGAGAGAGCTCGGCAAGAAAGTGGTTTTCTCATTTTAAGGTGGGTCGTTTTGACCTTATTGACTCCCCTCGTTCAGGAAGGCCGTCACAATTTGATGAAGATCGTTTAAACTCATTAAATCACAATGATCCACGTCAGTGTACACGAGAACTAGCAAATGTGATGAACTGTGATCATTCCACCATTGTACGACATTTGCATTCAACGGGTAAGGTTCAAATATCCGGTGTATGGGTACCGTATGCTCTACGCCAAAATCACAAAAATCAGCGGGTGGCCATATGCGCATCTCTGCTTGCTCGTTATCGATTGGCTCGTGAACAACATCGACCATTCTTATCCTATATCGTTACTGGTGATGAGAAATGGTGTCTTTACGCTAACATAAGGAGAAGAAAGGAATGGTTAAGCCCAAACAAACATGCAACTCCCTGTACAAAGACCTGCGCGCATCCACAAAAAGTAATGTTATGCATCTGGTGGAACACCGACGGTGTGCTGTACTACGAATTGCTTCCCCGAGGTATAACCATCACTGCTGGCATTTATTGCCAACAACTGAGACGGCTTGCAGATGCAATCCAAGAAAAACAACCAGCAAGACTGCATGAAGTGATGCTCCTCCATGATAACGCCCGCCTGCACTCTGCTAACCTGACGAAATGCATTAAACAGGAGTTGGGCTGGGAAATCATTCCGCAAGCACCTTATTCGCCCAATCTTGCGCCTTCAGATTTTCTCCTTTACCGCTCTCTATCGAACAACCTTCAAGAACTTCCTTTCCGGATGAAGATGTGCTCTGAACATGGCTTGACGAATTCTTCAAATCAAACCCATGTGATTTCTACAGGCGCGGAATTGAAACATTACCACAGCGTTGGCAGACTGTTGTAGATAGTGAAGGAGAATATGTTACTGATGATTCACTTCTCGCTTATGTGCATCTTACGTGTTTAATGAACTTATGAACTTGATGTGGATAAACTTTTGGAAAACGCTACGGACTTATGCACCAACCAAATATATCACTTTAGGAGTCACCCTGTATTCTTATCTGGCATCTTGTACAATATTTTGCTCTGACATCCTGCACACCTCTTTAGGAGGCACCCTGTATTTTTATCTGGCATCTTGTATATCTCTTTAGAAGTCACCCTGTATTCTTGTGTGACATCTTGTACACCTCTCTATGAGTCACCCTGTATTCTTGTCTGACATCTTGTGCACCTCTTTAGGAGCCACCCTGTATTCTTCTCCGCCATCGTGTACACCTCTTAAAGAGTCACCTTGTATTCTTATCTGGCGTCTTGTATATCTCTTTAGGAGTCACCCTGTATTCTTATCTGGCATCTTGTACACCTCTTTAGGAGTCACCCTGTAATATTTTCGCTTCGCTCGAAGCCCCAGGTCGCTCGACGCCCCAGGACTCTTTCAACAGACTCCATTAACCAATAACTTAGGCTTCCCGCGTGGCTCATGACGTCACGCACTCGCCGTCCTTTACCCATTTACTTAGGCTCCCCGCGCGGCTGCATGACGTCACAGTCTCCGTAACGCAACCGTCTCCGTCCCGCGTAACGTTAGACCCAAAGCATAACGACGAAGTCGACAAGATCATTATGATAAAAAAGAACATCTTCTTTAGGAATTGCGTGCTGACTGATAGTTTATCTCTTAACAGCTGATTAATGTTTATACAAAATTACAAATGATGGTAGAAGTTCTCGAAAGATAATCAGCAGAATTGCTCAAGCGAAGAATGCCTTTCACAAGATGAAGAATCTGTTTACATCAAAAGCCATCAATCTTAACGTGAGGAAACAACTGTTGAAGACTTATTCATGGAGTATAGCGTTATATGGAAGTGGGACGTGGACCATCAGCAAGAGGGATTAGAAGCGACTGCTTGCATTTGAAGTTTGGTGTTATAGAAGGTTACTGAAGATAAGTTGGAGAGAAATGGTTAGCAACGATGAGGTCTTTTTCAGAGCAAGAGAAGGGAGATGTTTCATGGCACGAATAAAAAGGAATCGAGACCATCTCATTGGACATATACTGCGGCATGGTGGGTTATTAAAGACAATTATGGAGGGTTCCATAGAGGGGAGAAATTTCAGAGGCAGACCACGACAAGAATACATGACACATATAATTAAAGGACATGAGGTGTACTTCTTACTACCGACAGAAAAGGAAAGCACAGAAGAGATACGAATGGAGAGCTGCTGCCAGCCAACTTTACAGCTGATAACTAGAGAGAGAGAATGTTTATACTCCAGCCCTGTCACCAGTCTCCCGAGTCCTACACGTCAACATAGGGTCCTGATAAAATGGGACTTAACCCGATTTTAGGTAAAGTATACCACATCTTTTCTTATTAGCCTACTTTCGATTTTTGCAAAAATCTGCCTCCTCCCACTCCCTTATCAATTCAAACACGACGAAACCGAATTGTACGAAATTTGGTACAGAGGTAGCAGTAGCAGGAAGGAAGCTTGTAGTTTAACGTGACCGTTAATCTCGCGATCATAAGCCACGGGACCTCCGTTTTACGTGGAATCCGAACCACAGGACATGGCATTTCACATAGAAAATCTCACATGCATTGACCGGGAATCGAACCCGGTCCACCTTGGTGAGAGGCATACAGCTAGACCGCTGAGCCACCACGCCCCCCGGTAGCAGTAGCAAAGGGCACCTCAGTGTCATGTTTTATATCACCGTCATCTTTACCAAAACTGAATGGCGACCACCCAAACGTTCAAAACGTAAAATCAAATTACGACTAAACTAATCATCCGATCTCTACCAAATTTGGTAACAACATACCTTCATATGGGACGCGTCTTGCGCCCATACAAGGTCATCAGCCGTACCTTTTCAAAAACATACAGAAAGCAGGCTGTATGTTCTTTCTTGAACATCTTGATTTTTAAATAATGGCCTGAATTTTAAAAGTCACATTTTGAAAGCATATTTTTGCTGAAATGTTTCTACATTTGATCACGTTGGCGACACTGTTCCTCCGATTTTGGAGACACAAAGCCATACTGAAAGTCAAGGAACTTATTCAGTAATACCTCGTTGAACACAAGCCAAGATTCTTCATGTTGTAATTTCTTTGTTTATTATGGCGGAGCTATCTAACGTTTATTGTTTGGATTTATAAACGTTCTTTCTACGATAGTCTTTTCAGCTAATACAATAAAACGGGCTTCGAAATTGTTGTGGTGTTTTTACACTGCGGGATTGTGTGTTTGTTCATTACTGGGGATGAAAAGAGCGTCATGCGTAGAAAGAGCTTTTCTGCTATGAATGCATAATAGACAGATGACAGACATAGACTAGAAGTTGGATCATTTAAAGCAATCCTGATAATAGTTCAACATAATTTAAAATACATAACATGCCCAGAATTTTATGATTACGGTATGTAATAAGTCCCAAAGATTAAAAACCATAAAAGAAAGAGTTTTGAGAACAACCTTTTTTATGGTAAAATTTTTCATGTAGTCACTGTAAGTCTTGCTTTTCTTTTCGTATCATTATTTGCGCTGAGGAAGACCACAATGTGACCGAAACTAGTACAATAAAAGGAACACATTAAGGGAACCGGGAAGTGTGCAATGCTGAAAAACGCTATCATGGTATTACATCCATTTAAAAATAAAGTTTTCAATATTTTTTTTCCATTTTTTTCCTAGTCTTTATCAGGGCCAATTCTTTAATTTACAACAGTTTTATTGCTCTAAATAAAAAAAACCACTCTAGTAAATAGGTCATAAATTTACCAAAAAGTCATAAAAATTTTGAAATTTCAGGTACAATTTCTGAGAATATTTTTCAAAATTTGGTCATGAGATTTTTACATGATATTTAACCACTGATACTCGACCTTGATGACTAAATTCATCTTCCTAACTGAAATAGATTTCAGTAAAAAAAAAAATATTACCATACTAAAAAAATCTGCCAAATTCCAAAAAAAAAAAAAACATATATCTTAGAACCTATTTCAGTTACGAAGATGAATTTAGTCATCAAGGTCGAGTATCAGTGGTTAAATATCATGTAAAAATCTCATGGACCAAATTTTGAAAAATGTTCTCAGAAATTGTACCTAAAATGTCAAACATTTTATGACTTTGTGGTAAATTTATGACCTATTTACTTGAGTGTTTTTTACATATAGAGCAATAAAACTGTAGTGAATTAAAGAATAGGCCCTGATAAAGACTGAGATTTTTTAATTTTAAATTCATTGAAAACTTTATTTTTAAATGGATGTAATACCATGATAAGCGTTTTTCAGGATTGCACACTTCCCGGTTCCCTTAATATTGACTTACGGTTTTTAATCTTCGGGACTTATTATACAGGGTGTTTGAAAAAGAACTCCCTAATTTTAATGTGTCCTAGATGAATCACACACCACAAACTAGAATAGTGTATGTCACTTTGTACAGATTCTATGACACATTAAAACTAGGGAGTTCTTTTTCAAAAACCCTGTACTTCGTTATTAAGGATCAGGGCTAACATGGTCATTTTAATGTCACATTGTATTACGGTATGTGTTAAATATCAGTGCTACATTAAAAAAATACAGTATACAGTGGAACGTGGCTAATTCGAACTTCTATAATTCGAAATCTTCTTTAATTCGAATTTTTCTCTTGGTCCCTAGCATTTTATACACAATCAATGCTAAAAAATCGTGGTTAATTCGAATTATATTTTGGATAATTCGAAGTTTTTACGGGTAAAAATCCGATCGGAAGCCAAGCAGTTGGGTCAGGAATTACCGAAAAACGACGTTGTATCATTGGCATGCGACACCTATTCGATTGTATTCTGTTTTCCGTTCCTTGAATTTGTTACATTCTTTTGTGATGGCCGAGAGACTTAATTGTAGGAAATAAGTAAAAATCTCAAACTTTTTTGAAAAACAGTAGATTTCTCTAAGGCTTAACTAGATTGCTGGATTACTACTGTCGTTAATTAGGTGAATAGTACATTTTGGTTTTATTTTATCATTTGAAACTTTTGAGGTTATTCACGATACAGTCAATTTACAGTACCGTTGTCTGTTGATATGCTTTGTTGAACGTAAACCATTATGTAAACTTAATACATAGTAGCCTATATACACACTTTACTTGTTAAAAACCTGTGTAATATTATGTTTTTATAAAAGTTCTTGGATGAAAACTTAAAATTTGAATATTTTCTCTACCCTTTTCAACGAACTTTCTTAATTCGAATTTTTGGATAATTCGATTTTTTTTACTGGTCCCTTGAGGTTCGAATTATCCAAGTTCCACTGTACTACTTCAGGAAAGTATGGTTAATTAACTGTGTGAGGAAAATACAGTTTATGCTGCTTCAGTTAAATTCTATTGTATTGTATTATTAACTTAAGATAGCATAGCCACACCGTAGTCACTTTTTATACTTAGTCACAATGTCCTGGTATTGTCACCTTGCGTCACCAGGATTTGGTTGTTTAATAAGCTCCTGATTAACATTCACGTAAGTGCAAACGGAATGCAGATAATTTGTTTGTTGTTCGATATTTAACTATCGATTGTGCCCATCACTACTGTCATGCCACAGCTACAAGATCAAGAAAAGAGAGATACAGACAGTGCTATTACAGTACATCAGGCATGTGCTACAAGAGACTTGGTTCTCCCAAGAAGACATGGAAATAAGGCAACATGACCTCCACCGCAACAAGAAGTAGAAAGGATATCAACATCAAAATTCAACACTTTCTGTACATACATTTACATGGAAATGTTGTTTGAATCTCATACATCTCATCTTTAGAAACAACACATCATCGCACCGAACACTCCATTATACATTTCTTCCTGTTTATGTTCTAAAAGCCCGTAAGGGATTTGAATAAGTTCCAAGTTACTACCGTACTTCTCTCCGAAAGATTTCCACGAGAAAATTAAGGCAAAGATCACATCATCTTGTATGCAGCGTCGGTGAGGCATGACTAGACAACTATTCTCCAGGTTAGGCAGCGTCGAAACAAGTGAAAACAGTCCGTGGTTTAGCCGTAAAACTGGTTTAGTTACACTATGTGTTATGCAGGATGGATCCACGCACGGTGAGAGGTTCTCCATATTCTATGTAACTAGTCTAGCCAGTGGAGATTCCTCCATGTAGGTCGTGAGGATCATCCTACAGTCATCTCTCAGCTGTACTGTTTAAAAAAATTAAATTGATTGTTTTGTAAAATAGTCTTTGGGTCTAACATGCGCGCCCTCTCGATAAGCCCTGTCTCACTGTCACTAGATCTACATTTCATCCCTAGATGGGTGAAGTGTGATCTTCACCGTCCGGAGTAGAAAGCTGAGGAAGGAAGCCTTGCATCCTCAAAGCACATACAGCTTTAGAAATGTATGTGAGCCCTTGAGTGGGAAGGGGCAGGTTTGGTCTGTTTAATGGCGCTCTGAGGACGTCGACTGAGATCCTCAAGTCTAGCAATTGGTTACGATTTCGCGCGGTCAGAATGGACAGTCTGTTTTCAGCATGTGCACATCTTTGGAGTGGTATTCGATTGTATTGTATTGTGTAATGTGTTCGTAATAGTGATGTGCGACTGAAGAATTAATATTAGACTGAGTCCAATATCTCAATTTGGCCCAGCTATAATAATTACCTTAAGTTAAGCCTATCATATCACGTCCTACACATTATAAAAATCAGCAGTCGCCACTGAGTCTGGCATCAAAGTGTCACGTGTCAATGGACAGAAACCAGCTTGACAGGTTTCCTCTGGCCTGTGTGACCTTCATCTGGATGCATGTCTGTTATGTGTTAGGGTATCCTGTTTACACACAGTCACGCACAGTAGCAAGCGGTCTTGCCGAGCACTGACGTCAGCGTGTGCGTTGTGCTATCTGCCACTTAGGTACCTCAACATAGGATGCAAATAAAAATTCGAATTTTAAAAACGTTCTTCACCTAAACGTCAGTAAAAGATTGCCCCCAAATATTACATAGTTAGTTAAGGACGAGAGAAATTAGGCATCTGGAGCACATGATGGCTTAGATTGATAGTTATTTCCCCGAAGTACCGGTACGTGTGAGGAAACGTACAATCAATTTCGCCAATTTTTAAGAAGTTATCTGCTTAGTTGTCTTTCTCCCCTCCCCTGCTGCGATATGTTTTAACAGAATAGTGTTTGTAACTTTGATAGGGTACTTTTTATAGTTCTAGCGACATAACAGCGCATGCATATCCGTGAGATACTGTATATTACTGCGCTGTTATGTCGCTAGAAAGATAAAAATGACCCTTTATATTAATGTACTTTTGTAATTTACATTACTCTCGCAGAGAGTATTCCTAATTGTGGAGTAGTCGAACCATTATTTTCAATATAATGACATCATTTTGCTATACAACATACCTGGATTATCGGAATTTAAATTAAGCTGATATCTCATTTCTCACAGCAGTGAAAAACATAGAAGGAATGTTGGTTGGTTCCTCAGTTTAGGGGCTGCGACAACGCGGTCATGTAGCCCCGAGTACTTTGGGTGTGTGTAGAATCTGTCTGACAACCGGTGTTAATTGTGATGGCTGTATTAGTGTGTGATATCTGTTTTAAATTCAAGTAAGGACTGCAGACATTCGATTTTCAAGTAGTTCCAACTTTTGCTACCAAACGCCACCGTCAAGGACCAACTAGTTCTGAACTTTGTTACTAGATGCCACCGCAGTCAGCCCCTGGCGACGAACGTTGGAACCTAAGAACGTTAGTGAAATCTAACCAATAATTTAGCTTCACACAAGTGTAATTAGTGGAAGGTTCTTTATCATGCCATAAATCTATGACATGGGACCGCCGGCTTTACTTCCCCTCCGAAAGAAGACACACTGAAGGAATTTTAACGCTCTTACAAAATCCGACGACTTCGGCCGGGTTTGAACCCGTGATCTTGGGCATCGAAGCTCAGCATGCTATCAACTACGCCACCTCGCAGAGAGTAATCCTAATTGTGGGGTGGTCGAACCATTATTTTCAATATAATTGCATCATTTTGTTATACAACATGCCTCGATTATAGAATTTAAATTAAGCTGATATCTCATTTCGCCAAGCAATGAAAAACATAGACAAAATGTTGACGTACACATAGTCAGTGTTCAGTGTTGCCATATTATGAACAATTGAATGGTGGCATTCAACACGAATATAAGATTCCACTTGAAAAGAAATCTACAGCAGGCTACATTATTATAACCTCCTTGTAATTTGTGCAAAGAATAATGAATCTCATGTTTCCCGCCAAATGTAACAGTGCTTATACCGTTGCCTACGTTATAATACATAGCGTAGGCAACGGCTTATATACTACTTGACGTGTTTCAACTGTTCCGTAAGTTGAAGAACATACACAACCTGGATAGTGGTGTCATCTGCTGCCCATCAGACAAACTACACCGAGCGGCGAAGAAAACCGATCACTTGAAAAATTCAACATTAGAATGTACTTCCATTCAAATCATAAACATGAACGGTATAGGCCTAGTACAGTAGGCTACATACAGAAGTTATAGCATGGAAGTAAGGTTAATTGGTTCCTGGATGCATTACCAGTCTTCATATCATTGTTTCACGTAACAATAGCGATTCATTGACATGATGCTGTTTCCCGTGGAAAGATGTGCGCGGCGGCTTCGGTAGCATGCTGAGCTTCTATGCCCAAGATAGCGGGTTCAAACCCGGCCGAAGCCGTCAGATTTTTTAAGAGCGTTAAAAATCCCTCAGTATGCCTTCCTTCGGAGGGGAAGTAAAGCCGGCGATCCCATGTCATAGATTTATGGCATGTTAATGAACCTTCCACTAATTGCACCTGTGTGACGCTAAATTGGATAGGTTAGGAATGTAAACAACGCTCTTAGGTTTCTACGTTCGTTGCCAAGAGCCGACTGTGGTGGCGTCTAGTAGCTAAGTACTGAACTTGGCCTAGTAGTCGTTGACGGTGGCGCTTGGCGGCAAAATTAGGAACTATTTGAAAAATTCTAAGTTGCAGTACTTAAATTAAAAAGCAGATAACACACACTAATACAGTCATCACAATTAACACCGGTTATCAGACAGATTCTACATACACCCAAAGTACACGGGGCTACATGACCGCGTTGTCGCAGCCGCTAAACTTAAGAACCAACCAACCAACCAACCAACCAAAGATGTGCGCGCCACCATTTTCGATCAGAGCCACTGCCCTAGCAACAATTCGACATGCAAGCTGCCCTCTGGGTGCCAAATAACAAAGCTTGCACCCGGCACCCGAGGCCATATGATATTATTATTATTATTATTAATATTATTATTATTATGTGCGTATGGACCCTATTGGATCACGCATTACATTTATGATTCGCCTTTCTAACAGACCATATTGCTTTCATTCTTTCACTGTGCGCTTGTTTCCTTTCTTCTGACCACTTAGTCCCCGATCTTCTGGGGGCTTCATTCTCTGGCTGTACCACCCATTTATTTATCTTCTGACGGTAGACATTTCTGTCTAGTATTTCTGACGTTTCTATCCGGGCCTTTTCCAGGTCATTTTTAACATCTTGTATCCAAGATACGTTCTTCAGTTTTCCAGAGTATGTCAAAATCTTGTGAGTTAACCTTGAAGATGAGAGTCTGTGAACGTGTCCATAGAATTTCAGTCTTCGTTTCCTGATGTCTGCGGCGAGGTTGGATAGTTTTTCCGTGGCTTTGCGTGATTTGAGTCTATACCCTTCTTCACTTTTCTCTGGGCCCAGAATTTTCCTCAAGATCTTTCTTTCCTCCTTCAAGATATTTTCCAGATCACCTTTCTTATTAAGTACCAAGGTTTCACTTGCATACAGCACTTCAGGTTTAATCACCGTATTATAGTGTTTGATTTTTGTATGTATGGACATGCATTTCTTGTTATAGATGTCACGGGTTCTCCAATAAGCTCCTTTGAGTTTTTGTAATCGAACTTTCTGAGCTTCCTTTTCCAATCCTGTTGGTTCTAGGATCTCACCGAGATATTTAAAGTGTGGAACCCGTTTGATGTGCCCGTATTTTGTTTGTAGTTCCTGGATGTCGAACCTAGTGCAAATAAACTTGGTCTTCTCAAATGAGATTTGCAACCCAGTTTTCTCAGCGCATTCCTTGAGGACTTCAATCTGTTTGATCGCTAAAATATCGCTGTCTGCTAGTATCGCTAGGTCGTCTGCGAAAGCTAAACAACTGACCTTGATGTCATCATTCTTTCGTCCAAGTTGAATGGGTTTCCAGAGCTTCTGGGCATTCAAGTCCTTCTCCCATTCTCGAATGACTTTATCTAGAACAAGGTTGAAGAGCAGTGGTGACAATCCGTCACCCTGTCGCACGCCGGTCTTAATCGCAAAGGGCTCTGATAATTCACCCAGAAATTTTACTTTTGACTTCGTGTCCGTGAGTGTTTCCTTGATGAGTCTTAATGTCTTTGGATCAAGTCCTAGTTCTTCTAAGATGTTAAAGAGAGACTGTCGATCGACCGAATCGTACGCCTTCTTAAAGTCGACGAAACTACAAATGATCGGAGAGCTTCGGGTCGCTCTATATTTCAATATCGTCTTCAAGTTAAAAATTTGTTCAACACAAGAACGCTCAGGTCGGAAACCAGCTTGATATTCACCAATTTTGTGTTCAAGCTGTTCTTGTACTCTTTGAAGAAGACACGCGGAGAGAATTTTGTAGGTGACTTGAAGGAGAGAAATCCCTCTGTAGTTATTCACATCCGTTCTGTCACCTTTCTTGTATAACGGATGGATGAGTGCACATTTCCATTCTTCAGGTAGCTTTTCTGTTTTCCAGATATCCATGATGATTAGTGTGAGCTCCTCAAGTGTATTTGGGCCTATGTTCTTTAATAGTTCTGCAACTATGCCATCTTCTCCAGACGCCCTGTTACTTTTGAGTCTGAAAATGTGTCTCTCGATTTCTTCTTTAGTAGGTGGTGGAGATTCAGGGTTTACATGTACGGGAGTCTCTTTGGGCCATCGTGATGTTGGTTCCTCGCAATTGAGTAACTCAGAGAAATACCGAGCCAGTTCACTACAATTATCCCGGTTGGACAACGCGAGGTTTCCGTCTTGTTTTCGGAAACACAAGTTCTGTGGGGTGTATCCTCGGATTCTTCCTGCGAACGTCCTGTAGAAATCTCGCGTTTTGTGATCTCGGAAGTCTTGATCTATAGATTCCAATTGGTCCTTCATGTGTTTCCTCTTAGTTTGTCTGATTACTTTTGACACTTCCTTCCTGGTCTGAAAATAGTGTTGTTGAGTCTCGTGTGAATTCTTACTGTTGTATTTCTGAAAAGCTCTCTTTCTCATTTCCAGTGCTTCTTCACATGCAGAATCCCACCACGGATGTTTCGTATTCTTCTTCAATGGAATAATCTCTTTAGCTCTCGTAATGATCTTGTCATGGAACTGCTTCCAGGTGCTTATTATTATTAAACTTATTATTATCTTCAGGCCTCAAGCGCACATTCGTTTCTGAATAGCACAAAAACAACCGAGGAGATGACTGTATTGCACTTTTCCTATGTCAACAAGGTTGGTTCCTAAATTTAGGGGCTGCGACAACGCGGTCATGTAGCCCCGTGTACTTTGGATGTGTGTAGAATCTGTCTGATAACCAGTGTTAATTGTGATGACTGTATTAGTGTGTGTTATCTGTTTTTTTTAAATTCAAGTAAGGACTGCAGACGTTTGAATTTTTCAAATAGTTCCTACTTTTGCCGCCAAACGCCACCGTCAACGACTACTAGTTCAAAACTTAGCTACCAGACGCTACCGCAGTCGGCTCGTGGCAACGAACGTAGGAACCTAAGAGCGTTGTTTACATTCTTAACCTTTACAATTTAGCTTCACACTGGCGTAATTAGTGAAAGGTTCTTTAACATGCCATAACTCTATGACATGGGACCGCCGGCTTTACTTGCCCTCCGAAGGAAGGAATACTTAGAGATTTTTAACGCTCTTAAAAAATCTGACGACTTCGGCTGGATTTGAACTCGTGATCTTGGGCATAGAAGCTCAGCATGTTACCAACTACGCCACCAAAGCCGCCTTATGTCAAAAAGTGGCGAAAGAAAAAATAATAAAACATTGCATTGTTGACGAAAACGATGACGCGCACATCTTTCCGCGGGAAACAGCATCATGTCAAAGAATCGCTATTGTTAAGTGAAACAGTGACATGAAGAATGGTAATGCATCCAGGAAACCCATTAACCTTACTTCCATGCTATGTCTTTCAGTATGTACTGTACTAAGCTTATTCCGTTTATATTTATGATTTGAATGAAAGTAATGTTGAATTTTTCAAGTGATCGGTTTGTTTTGCCAGTCAGTGTATCTCCTGAGTACGAGAAATAAGGTCTTAAAACTCATCTCGCGCTTCAATGACAAGAAAAGGTACAGAACATGGAAAGTGAAGCTGCCAGGTATTCTGTTAGGAAAATGGGTATACATTTGTTAAACAACAAGAAAACCTGTATTGACCATACATTTCTGGGAACTAGAGAAAACACACTTTTGTATGGGAGAAATAATGTTTCATTTTGTAAATTTTCTTGAAAATCATTGTAATGGAGGGTAGATTCGTATCTTTCTTTTGAGAAATTGGGAGTGGTGTTGGCGATTTAAAAGAGATGATGTGTTGTTTCCAAAGCCCAAAGCGACCTCACCTTACTGTCAGTCTTACCTGTACCGCCTCCAGTCACCTTGGCGTGTGGGGGCGGTCTAGGAGTCGTCCTGTGGGGCGGATCCCTCGTCAGGTTCCCGCTGTCCCCTCGGGGATGGCCACCCTCTACGTTAGGAGAGGGTGAGAAACCTGAGGGGTCTTCAGCATCAAAGTCGTCTTCTTCATCACCTTCCGTCACTTCCTCTTCATCCTCGCCTCTGCCTTCCACCAGATGCTCTCGTAACACCTTGCGCGGCACTGTGAACATATGATAATAACAATCTATAAGGCAACAGATGGCTTGACGGACACATAAGTTACGTTTGAAATCAAATGTAGAGTTGTAGTGAAAGATAGAACCAGTGACGTAAACAATGAAAAAGAAAAGGTTGTTATTCTATGGGCACATGCTCAGAATATCCAATGAGCGACTAACAAAGAAAATTTGGAATTTCCTGAAATGAAATGAAAATCCACAGCCTGCTTCCAGTCGTCAGGGAATGGAATCAATGAAGCCCCCATCTAGCGGTGAGGATATGAACTGACACATAAGTTACGTTTGAAATCAAATGTAGAGTTGTACTGAAAGATAGAAACAGTGACGTCAACAATGAAAAAGAAAAGGTTGTTATTCTATGGGCACATGCTCAGAATATCCAATGAACGACTAACAAAGAAAATTTGGAATTTCCTGAAATGAAATGAAAATCCACAGCCTGCTTCCAGTCGTCAGGGAATGGAATCAATGAAGCCCCCATCTAGCGGTGAGGATATGAACTGTGCGGCTGGCGAAGCCTGTCGCACTCCCCAGGAGGAATGATTAATGAATGACAGATGAAATGAAATGACAGTGGAAAGTGTTGCTGGAATGAAATTTGTGACAGGGAAAACCGGAGTACCCGGAGAAGAACCTGTCTGCCTCCGCTTTGTCCAGCACAATTCTCACATGGAGTGACCGGGATTTGAACCACGGACCCAGCGGTGAGAGGCGGGCGTGCTGCCACCTGAGCCACGGAGGCTCCAATTTCCCGAAATCAAAGGCAAAAAAAGAATAAAATTGGGATGGTTCCAAGAATGTAATAAAGATCTTACTGAAATCGGTATTCCCGAGGACACAATTCTAAACTGCAATGAATTTAGACAAATTTTAAAAAAGTACTGGAGTTTTAAGTCAGGGGAAAAATTCACAAAACGGAAGGGACCTCATTCAGAAGATTGGAAGAAGGCACTGACTGAGTGATGAGCTCAAGAGATATTGGCAGAACATCAAAGCTGGCAGACGAACAAGAGCAAGACACAGAAAATGAAATTGATTGTTAACTCGTAGTCCATAGAGGCTCAATTTGAAAGTAAATAATAATAATAATAACAACAATAACAATAATAATAATAATAATGTCCTTGCTATTCTTCCCAACAATAGGCGAGAACCAACCAATTCCATAGGAAAACTTCATAAAATAGCACCACGAACAGGACTCCAAATTTCGCAAGAGAGGACTAAATACACATGGAAATCAGGCTTCAACAACCAGCCTTTAATCACCAATTTTGGGAATATCTCTCCGGTAAATTATTCAGTCAGAAGAGTTAAATCAGGAAGCCAACAAGAAAAGGATGGCACAATTTAAAAAATAGCATAAGTTATACAATTATCTGGAACAGATACACAAAGAAATTCATACCACAAAACGCGAAATTGCGACACTACTGTCGTCAAACCACGCGCCTGAAACTTTGATAATTGGTCGCAGATCACAGAATTATTAAAAACATCGTGAAACAAGAGAGAGAAAAAATCCTCAGAACAATCTGAGGATCAAAATATGAAAACGGGGTTTGGATGCAAAAGAAGCCAAATGAAATCTATCAAAGTATTGACAATAATCACAGATTCCCTAGGAAAAAGGGGACTGAAATTATATGGTCACATATACAAAATGGATGACAATTCTATTGGCTGGTAGAAATATCGCAAAACCTACAATACATTTGTATCAACGCAGAAATCATTCGCAATAGACCAACATTTCAAACCCTAATAAACTGAAACATGGTAGAATTCAGGATGGACAGAAGAGAACACAGTGAAGCGGAAACATTGTGCTAAAATTAGACACAACGAATCAAAGAATAATACGGTGGGTGAGTGGTTATCGTGTCGGACTACCAAATCCAAGCTTGCAGGATTTCACCTGGCCGTGGTAAGTGATTTTTCAAAGGCGACACAAATTACGACATGCATGTCATACTTAGTAGGCATGTTAAAGAACCCATTTGAATTCATTAGGCCGTGTTCATAATGGCAAAATTAATCTCGGGATGTTCCGCCATCACAAAGTTCCTCATTTTTCTACTAGAAAGCGCTATAGTGTCAAGGAGTTTAGATATCTAACCTCCTTGATTTTCATAGCGTTCCAATGAACAACAAATTTTGACATGCAAGCTGCCCTCTGAGCGCAAATAACAAAGCATGCACCCGGAACCCGAGGTCATACGATATTATTATTACAAATATAGACACGATCAAGTTGCCAACATTATTTACCAGAAACTTTACCAAATCCTCCCCCAGGGGCCCACGGCTAGTGGGACGTAGGTTGGTGACCACGGGACCCAAGCTGAGTTCGGCATTACTTCCACTTACTTGTGCCGGGCTCCTCTCTGTCGTCTTTCCTGTCGACCACCCTTGGTCAACTCTTGTTCTTTTCCGACCCCGACGGTATTAGGGTACCCGAGACCGAGGGAGTCTTTCACTTTCCCACCTTAATTGGCCCTTGTCTCATCTTTCCTGATCCCTCATTCTTCGAGAGGTCAGCCTTCGTTTTCTATTCATGTTATCTCCTGCCTTCTGCACAAGGCCCTCAAGGAGGCAGGGTGTATGTACCCCCACCATTTCTGGTGCAATCTGGATAGTGCTACACCTTCAAGGGCTCACGGCTGGTAAGTTTGGGAGTTGGCGAACCCGAGGGATTCCTGAGCTGGGTCCGTTTTGTACCCTTTTTCCTCTGACCTTCCGGCGGACCCTCTCCTCTTTCCCTTTCCAATCTGCCTTTCATGGCTCTCCTTCCTTCCAAGTCCTCAATCCTCATTCTTCGACGGTTGAGGGCATTTCTTTTCTTCCTGTCCTTTATTTGCCTTATCCTTTATTTGTTCACCATTTCTTCTTCTAGTATGTAAGTTTGCAGTTAGTATTAGTTACAGTTTCCATTCTCATCTCATGTTTCACTATCACCCAAACCATTAGGGGCCGATAACCTAGATGCTAGGCCCCTTAAAACAACAATTATCATCATCATCTCTGTTCCACACAGGAAATACCCACCATCCGCAGTACACACAGGTAACAACCGGCCGGATATCATAGACATTGGCATGGCCCAACACGGACCAGCTGCTAAGTACGCAGAGCAGGCAAATGATACAAGTGGAAACTTGATTTGGTTTCTACCAGCCCAGTAGTTGTATCTTGTGCAATACCGGGTGAGTTAGCCATGGTCGTTACGGCATGATTGCTGGCAGTCGCTCACATCCGGGAGGCGAGGAGTTCGAATCCCCCCGCCGGCAACCTTGAAGATGGTCTTCTGTGGTTTCCCATCTTCCTTCCAGGCCACAGCCGCTACCTTCCAACTCCTAGTCCTTACATTCAAACTTTCCACCCCAGGCAACACTCCACACGCGACGGTACTTGTAGCTCACCCATTGGGTGTCCGCCTCGAAGCACCTACAAAACTGGCGAGCCGAACATGTCCTCGGACACTCCCGCACTAAAACCCATACGCTAAAAAAAAAATCTTGTGCAATAATCTGCATTGGACTGGTTGGTTGGTTCCTCAGTTTAGGGGCTCCGACAACGCAGTTATGTAGCCTCGTTTACTTTGGGTGTGTGTAGAATCTGTCTGATAACCGGTGTTAATTGTGATGGCTGTATTAGTGTGTGTTATCTGTAATTCAAGTAAGGACTGCAGACTTTCGATTTTCAAGTAGTTCCAACGTTCCCTACCAAACGTCACCGTCAACGACCAACTAGTTCTGAACTTTGTTACTAGATGCCACCGCAGTTGGCTCCTGGTGACGAACGTTGGAACCTAAGAGCGTTTGTCAAATATAATCTATAATTTAGCTTCACACAAGTGTAATTAGTGGGGGGTTCTTTATCATGCCATAAATCTATGACATGGGACCGCCAGCTTTATTTCCCCTCCGAAGGAAGGCATACTGAGGGATTTTAACGCTCTTGAAAAATCCGACGACTTCGGCCGGGTTTGAACCCGCGATCTTAGGCGTAGAAGCTCAGCATGCTATTAACTATGGCACCTAAGCCGCGGTGACGAAGGAAGAACTTACGTAACTTAGTTCACATATATTGAAAGTGCCGATCACTCAAGGCCACACTCTAGCCGTCTGCGTTAAAGCGCGTTAATATTCGGAGATCGGAAGTTCAAATCCCGGTGCTAACACCGACTATCTTGAGAGAGTTTTTTTCCACGCAAATACTGCCTTATTGCAAGTCCCGGGGCACTTACCAGCCTTGAAACTAATAATTACACTAACACACACTATTACAGTCACAGCATATGCCACGGTGGGTGAGTGGTTATCGTGTCGTATTACTAACGCAAAGCTTTCAGGTTCGCTTCTGGTCGTGGTAAGTGATTTTTGAAAGGCGGAAAAAATCACGATACGCATGTCATACGATGTTGGCATGTTAATGAACCCATTTGAATTCAGTAGGCTGTGTTCATAATGGCAAAATTTATCTCGGGATTTTCCGCCAACACAAAGTTCCTCCATTCTCTACTAGAAAGCGCTATAGTGTTCAAGGAGCTTAGATATCTAACGTCCTTGACTTTCATAGTACCAGGTGAGTTAGCCGTGGTCGTTACGGCATGGCTGCAGGCAGCCACTCACATCCGGGAAGCGAGGAGGTTCGAATACCCCCGCCGGCAACCTTGAAGATGGTCTTCTGTGGTTTCCCATCTTCCTTCCAGGCAAATGCCGGGCTTGGTTCCTAACTATAGGCCACAGCCGCTATCTCCCAACTCCTCATCCTTACATTCAAACTTTCCTCCCCAGACAACACTCCACACGCGGCGGTACTTGTAGCTCACCCAATGGGTGTCCGCCTAGAAGCAGCTACAACTGGCGATCCGAACATGTCCGCGGGCACTCCCGGCACTAAAAGCCATTCGCTAAGAAAAAAAACTTTCATAGTGCTTCAAGGAACAAAAAAATTCGACATGCAAGCTACCCTCTGGGTGTCAAATAACAAAGCTTGCATCCGGCACCCGAGGCTTTACGATATTATTATTATTATTAGTCACGGCATAAATACAGGTTATCAGACAAATTGAACACACGCCCATGTATACCGGGCTGATGACCAAGATGTCCCAATAAATCTAAAATCACATAACCTTCTGCTCTTGATTGTTAAAGGAATATGAGAGAACCTAAAGATCAATACGGGACCAGTTAACTCCACGTTTGCCGATCCCTGCGTGTCAGATGAATTACCTTGGTTACTGAATGTCCACTCAGCAAGAAGTCCAGCCTCCAACTGTAACACTAACAGCTAATACACGTCCTGGAAGTGACGTCATGAAGGAACATGATCCTAGGGGAATTGCCACGCAAGGTTTGTTTACATGTTCTGTAATACAATTAGCGGCAAGCAGTACTATAATTATATTACATAACACAAAGGGAACAGTGTTCTCTGTGATCATCACAAGTTAATACGTCAAAGAGCGAAACGGATCCTTAACTAGGATTCCTCCTACAACCAGTATGATGACGATGATGATGATGATAATTGTTGTTTTAAGGGGCCTAACATCTAGATTATCGGCCCCTAATGGTTTGGGTGGTTGAGAAAGATGAGATGAGAATGAAAACTATAACTAATACTAACTACAGACTTACATACTAGAAGAAGAAATGGTAAATTAATAAAGGATAAGGAACATGAAGGACAGAAAGAAAAGAAATGCCCACAACCCTCGAAAAATGAGGATGGAGGGACTTGGAAGGAAGGAGAGCCATGAAAGGCAGATAGGAAAGGGAGAGAGGGCCCGCCCCAAAGTCAGTGGAAAAAGGGGACGAAATGGACCCAGCTCAGGCATCCCCCGGGATCGCCAACTCCCGAACTCACCAGCCGTGAACCCTTGAGGGTGTAGCAATATCCAGGGTGCACCAGAAGTGGTGGGGATACATAAATCCTTCATCCTTGAGGGCCTTCAGCAGAAGGCAGGAGATAACATGAAAATAAAAAGAAGGTTGACCCCTCGCAGAAGGAGGGTATCAGGTAAGATGGGACAAGGGCCAATTAAGGCGGGAAAGGAAGAGACTCTCTAGGCCTCGGATACCCTAATACCGTCGGGGTAGGAAGAGAACAAGATTTGACCAAGAGTGGTCGACAGGAAAGAAGACAGAGGAGCCCAGCACAAGTAAGTGGAAGCAATGCCGGACTCAGCTGGGTTCCCGTGGTCGCCAACCCACGTCCCACTCGATGTGAGCCCCTGGGGGAGCAACCAGTACGTTACAGACATGGAATAGAATAGTGGGATCCATCCCATTGCTCACTGAATCCTGATCATTCATTCATTGATTTATTTGCAATTGGAAGTGTGTCCCCCGGTGGCAAATTGGGTATACATAACAAATAAATAATTATACATAACAATTCAATAACAATTAAACTGGAGTATTTACACAAATCGTCAGTCTTTTCTTAAACACACCTATATGTTTGGGAAAAGGCTCTAAGACTGCGGCAGGTAGAGGGTTCCAGTTATCAATGGCACGGTTTACAAAAGAATATTTACCATAATTTATACGCTGTGGTCGCCCCTTAACTTTGAAAGGATGATCACTCCTACTCATGTAATTGGGCTTTCCCATACGTTTGCTAAGCTAGCGCCGAGTCTAGATTTCATCCTCCGAGCCTCATGTGATTCCCACCCAAGTTTCTTTAACATACGGCTCACACTGCACCTGAGATTAAAGTCACTGAGTACAAATCTAGCGGACTTTCTTTGTTCCATTTCCAACTCGTTGATTAGCCCTACTTGATATGGATACCCAAACTGCCGAGGCGTATTCCAGAATAGGTCTTACAAGTGCAAATATCCCAATTCTTTAGCAGAGGTACTACTTC
The DNA here is from genome assembly GCA_946902985.2 of Meconema thalassinum. Taxonomy (NCBI): domain Eukaryota; kingdom Metazoa; phylum Arthropoda; class Insecta; order Orthoptera; family Tettigoniidae; genus Meconema; species Meconema thalassinum. The sequence continues at coordinate 155,713,749 of OX336397.1, forward strand.
CTTTTAATACCCTCATTACAAAGTGCAGGGATTTGTAAGCTTCAGAAACTACACATCCTACATGACTACTGATCGGTATGGACATGGGCATGGGCATGGGATGGACATGCGATAGAACCATGTCCAAGGCCCACTGAATCCTGTCCGGTATAGAAATAGGATAGAAATATGTCCAAGGGCCACTGAATCCTGTTCGGTATAGACATGGGTTAGAACTGTGTCTAAGGCCCACTGAATCCTGTTCGGTGTGGACATGGGATAGAACTGTATCTAAGGCCCACTGAATCCGGTTCGGTATAGACATGGGATAGAACTGTGTCCAAGGTACACTAAATCCTGGTCGGTATAGAAATGGGATAGGACAGTATCCAATGCCCACTATATCCTGCTCGGTATAGACATGGGGCAGACCTGTGTCCAAGGGTCACTGAATCCTGTTCGATATAGAAATGGGATAGAACTGAGTCCAATGGCCACTGAATCCTGTTCGGTATAGAAATGGGATAGAACTGTGTCCAAGGGCCACTGAATCCTGTTCGGTATAGAAATGGGATAGAACTGTGACCAAGGGCCACTGAATCCTGTTCGGTATAGAAATGGGATAGAACTGAATCCAAGGGCCACTGAATCCTGTTCGGTATAGAAATGGGATAGAACTGAGTCTAAGGGCCACTGAATCCTGTTCGGTATAGAAATGGGATAGAACTGAATCCAAGGGCCACTGAATCCTGTTCGGTATAGAAATGGGATAGATCTGTGTCCAAGGGTCACTGAATCCTGCTCGGTATAGAAATGGGATAGAACTGAGTCAAATGGCCACTGAATCCTGTTCGGGATAGAAATGGAATAGAACTGTGTCCAAGGGCCACTGAATCCTGTTCGAGATAGAAATGGGATAGAACTGTTTCCAAGGGCCACTGAATCCTGTTTGATATAGAAATGGATAGAATTGTCTCCAAGGGTCACTGAATCCTGTTCGGTATAGAAATGAGATAGAACTGAGTCCAAGGGCCACTGGATCCTGTTCGGGATAGAAATGGGATAGAACTGTGTCCAGTGGCCACTGAATCCTGTTCGATATAGAAATGGGATGGAACTGTGTCCAGGGGCTACTGAATCATGTTCGATATAGAAAAAGGGATAGAACTGTGTCCAGGGGCCACTGAATCCTGTTCGATGTAGAAATGGGATAGAACTGTGTCCAGGGGCCACTGAATCCTGTTCGATATAGAAATGGGATAGAACTGTGTCCAGAGGCCACTGAATCCTGTTCGGTATAGAAATGGGATAGAACTGAGTCCAAAGGCCACTGAATCCCGTTCGGTATAGAAATGGGATAGAACTGTGTCCAAGGGCCACTGAATCCTGTTCGATATAGAAATGGGATAGAACTGAGTCCAAGGGCCACTGAATCCTGTTCGGTACAGAAATGGGATAAAACTGTGTCCAAGGGCCACTGAATCCTGTTCGGTAAAGAAATGGGATAGAACTGTGTCCAAGGGCCACTGAATCCTGTTCGATATAGAAATGGGATAGAACTGAGTCTAAGGGCCTCTGAATCCTGTTCGGTATAGAAATGGAATAGAACTGTGACCAAGGGCCACTGAATCCTGTTCGGTATAGAAATGGGATAGAACTGAATCCAAGGGCCACTGAATCCTGTTCGGTATAGAAATGGGATAGATCTGTGTCCAAGGGTCACTGAATCCTGCTCGGTATAGAAATGGGATAGAACTGAGTCACATGGCCACTGAATCCTGTTCGGGAGAGAAATGGGATAGAACTGTGTCCAAGGGCCACTGAATCCTGTTCGGGATAGAAATGGGATAGAACTGTGTCCAAGGGCCACTGAATCCTGTTCGGGATAGAAATGGGATAGAACTGTGTCCAAGGGTCACTGAATCCTGTTCTGCATAGAAATGGGATAGAGCTGAGTCCAATGGCCACTGATTCCTCTTCGGGATAGAAATAGGATAGAACTGTGTCTAAGGGCCACTGAATCCTGTTCGGGATAGAAATGGGATAGAACTGTGTCCAAAGGCCACTGAATCCTGTTCGGGATAAAATGGGATATAACTGAGTACCAGGGCCACTGAATCCTGTTCGGTATAGAAATGGGATAGAATTGTGTCCAAGGGTCACTGGATCCTGTTCGGTATAGAAATGGGATAGAACTGTGTCCAAGGGCCACTGAATCCTGTCCGATATAGAAATGGGATAGAACTGAGTCCAAGGGCCTCTGAATCCTGTTCGGTATAGAAATGGAATAGAACTGTGACCAAGGGCAACTGCATCCTGTTCGATATAGAAATGGAATAGAACTGAATCCAAGGGCACTGAATCCTGTTCGGTATAGAAATGGGATAGAACTGTGTCCAAGGGTCACTGAATCCTGTTCGGTAAAGAAATGGGATAGAACTGAGTCCAATGGCCTCTGAATCCTGTTCGGGATAGAAATGGGATAGAACTGTGTCCAAGGGCCACTGAATCCTCTTCGGGATAGAAATGGGATAGAACTGTGTCAAAGGGCCACTGAAACCTGTTCGGGATAGGAATGGGATAGAACTGTGTCCAAGGGTCACTGAATCCTGTTCTGCATAGAAATGGGATAGAAATGAGTCCAATGGCCACTGAATCCTGTTCGGGATAGAAATAGGATAGAACTGTGTCCAAGGGCCACTGAATCCTGTTCGGGATAGAAATGGGATAGAACTGTGTCCAAGGGCCACTGAATCCTGTTCGGGATAAAAATGGGATAGAACTGGGTCCAAGGGCCACTGAATCCTGTTCGGTATAGAAATGGGATAGAATTGTGCCCAAGGGTCACTGAATCATCTTCTGTATAGAAATGGGATAGAACTGAGTCCAAGGGCCACTGAATCCTGTTCGGGATAGAAATGGGATAGGACTGAGTCCAACGGCCACTGAATCCTGTTCGGGATAGAAATGGGATAGCATTGTGTCCAAGGGTCACTGAATCCTGTTCGGGATAGAAATGGGATAGAACTGATTCCAAGGGCCACTGAATTCTGTTCTGTATAGAAATGGGATAGAACTGACTCCAAGGGCCACTGAATCCTGTTTGGTATAGAAATGGATATAATTGTCTCCAAGGGTCACTGAATCCTGTTCGGTATAGAAATGGGATAGAACTGAGTCCAAGGGCCACTGGATCCTGTTCGGGATAGAAATGGGATAGAACTGTGTCCATTGTCCACTGAGTCCTGTTCGATATAGAAATGGGATAGAACTGTGTCCAGGGGCCACAGAATCCTGTTCGATATAGAAATGGGATAGAACTGTGTCCAGGGGCCACTGAATCCTGTTCGATGTAGAAATGGGATAGAACTGTGTCCAGGGGCCACTGAATCCTGTTCGATGTAGAAATAGGATAGAACTGTGTCCAGGGGCCACTGAATCCTGTTCGATATAGAAATGGGATAGAACTGTGTCCAGAGGCCACTGAATCATGTTCGATATAGAAACGGGATAGAACTGAGTCCAGGGGCCACGGAATCCTGTTCGATATAGAAATGGGATAGAACTGTGTCCAGGGGACACTGAATCCTGTTCGATATAAGAATGGGATAGATCTGTGTCCAGGTGCCACTGAATCTCGTTCGGTTTGGCCATGGGATAGAACTGTGTCCAAGGGCCACTGAATACTGTTCGTTATAGGAATGGGATAGATCTGTGTCCAGGGGCCACTGAAACCTGTTCGATATAGGATTGGGATAGAACTGTGTCCAGGGGCCAATGAATCCTGTTCGGTATAGAAATGGGATGGAACTGTGTCCTATGGCCACTGAATCCTGTTCGGTATAGAACTGTGTCCAGGGGCCACTGAATCCTGCTCGGTATAGAAATGGGATAGAACTGTGTCCAAAGGCCACTGAATCCTGTTCGGTGTAGAAATGGGATAGAGCTCTGTCCAAGGCCCATTGAATCCTGTTCGGTATAGAAATGGGATAGAGCTCCGTCCAAGGCCCACTAAATCCTGTTCGGTATAGAAATGGGATAAAACTGTGTCCAAGGGCCACTGAATACTGTTCGTTATAGGAATGGGATAGATCTGTGTCCAGGGGCCACTGAATCCTGTTCGATATAGGATTGGGATAGAACTGTGTCCAGGGGCCACTGAATCCTGTTCGATATAGAAATGGGACAGAACTGTGTCCGGGGGCCACTGAATTCTGTTCGGTGTAGAAATGGGATAGAACTGTGTCCAGTGGCCACTAAATCCCGTTCGATATAGTAATGGAATAGAACTGGGTCCAGGGACCACCGAATTCTGTTCGGTATAGAAATGGGATAGAACTTTGTCCAGTGGCCAATGAATCCTGTTCGGTATAGAAATGGGATAAAACTGTGTCCGGGGGCCACTGAATTCTGTTCGGTATAGAAATGTGATAGAACTGTGTCCAATGTACACTAAATTTTGCTCGGTATAGAAATGGGATAGAACTGTGTCCAGGGGCCATTGAATCCTGCTCGGTATAGAAATGGGATAGAACTGTGTCCAAGGTACACTAAATCCTGTTCGGTATAGAAATGGGATGGAACTGTGTCCTATGGCCACTGAATCCTGTTCGGTATAGAACTGTGTCCAGGGGCCACTGAATCCTGCTCGGTATAGAAATGGGATAGAACTGTGTCCAAGGGCCACTGAATCCTGTTCGGTGTAGAAATGGGATAGAGCTCTGTCCAAGGCCCATTGAATCCTGTTCGGTATAGAAATGGGATAGAGCTCCGTCCAAGGCCCACTAAATCCTGTTCGGTATAGAAAAGGGATAGAACTGTGTCGAAGGGCCACTGAATCCTGTTCGGCATAGAAATGGGATAGAACTGTGTCCAAGGGCCACTGAATCCTGTTCGGTATAGAAATGGGATAGAACTGTGTCCAGGGGCCATTGAATCCTGCTCGGTATAGAAATGGGATAGAACTGTGTCCAAGGGCCACTGAATCCTGTTCGGTGTAGAAATGGGATAGAGCTCTGTCTAAGGCCCACTGAATCCTGTTCGGTATAGAAATGGGATAGAGCTCCGTCCAAGGCCCACTAAATCCTGTTCGGTATAGAAATGGGATAGAAGTGTGTCGAAGGGCCACTGAATCCTGTTCGGTACAGAAATGGGATAGAACTGTGTCCAAGGGCCACTGAATCCTGTTCGGTATAGAAATGGGATAGAACTGTGTCCAAGGGCCACTGAATCCTGTTCGGTATAGAAATGGGATAGAACTGTGTCCAGGGGCCATTGAATCCTGCTCAGTATAGATATGGGATAGAACTGTGTCCAAGGGCTACTGAATCCTGTTCGGTGTAGAAATGGGATAGAGCTCTGTCCAAGGCCCACTGAATCCTGTTCGGTATAGAAATGGGATAGAGCTCCGTCCAAGGCCCACTAAATCCTGTTCGGTATAGAAATGGGATAGAACTGTGTCGAAGGGCCACTGAATCCTGTTCGGTATAGAAATGGGATAGAACTGTGTCCAAGGGCCACTGAATCCTGTTCGGTATAGAAATGGGATAGAACTGTGTCCAAGGGCCACTGTATCCTGTTCGGTATAGAAATGGGATAGATCTGTGTCCAAGGACAACTGTATCTATTACGATACAGATATGGGATTGAACAGTGTAGTTCTTAATTTATTTTCATTTACTCGTGTCAGGAAACATATATAAATCAATAAATACATTCTTAATAATCCTCTTATGAAGTACGAAGTTATATTATGTTATGCTTACTATTAATATTGTAATCAATAATTGTATTCCCTTGTATTTCTGCTATGGGCCTTAATGGCCTGTTACATGCTATAAATGATGATGATGGTGATAATAATAATAATATCGTATGGCCTCGGCTGCCGGTTGCAAGCTATGTAATTTGACACCCAGAGGGTAGCTTGCATGTCGAATTTCGTTGTTCCTTGAATAACTATGAAAGTCAAGGAGGTTAGATATCTAAGCTCCTTGATCAATATAGCGCTTTCTAGTAGATAAATGAGGAACTTTGTGTTGGCGCACACTCCCGAGATTAATTTTGCCATTATGAACACGGCCTACAGAATTCAAATGGGTTATTTGACATGCCAACATCGTATGACATGCGTGTCGTATTTCTGCCGTCTTTCAAAAATCACTTGCCACGGCCAGGAGCGAACCTGCAATCTTGGGGTTAGTAGACCGACACGCTAACCACTCACCCACCGTGGCAAGCTATGGTGGTGATGATATATAAACTAGCGGTCCCGTGCGAGAATTCTCGCATGTGTATAAACCACCCGCCTGGCTTGACTGTTATGCGGTCTTCTATAAATATGTTGATTCGTTTAAGAGGTATTAAGACTAGTGGGAGAGGAGAGATGTTTCTGGCGACTGCTAATGAAGAGAAGAGATAGGTTGGTAGGACAAACTCTAGACACCCAGGAAAAGCAAGCTTAGTTATGGAAGGAAAGGTCGAGGACAAGAACTGTAGGGGTAGACCAAGGTTAGAATATGTTAAACAGATTGCATCGGATGTAGGATGTGGTAGCTATGTAGAGATGATACGATTAGCTCAGGACAGGGAGGCATGGAGCTGCATCAAACCAGTCAACAGACTGAAGACTCAAACAGCAGCAACAACAACAACAAAATTTGTTTAAACGCACTTTTTAAGCAAATTGTCGATATTGATTAAATCAGAGCGCTATTCATCACTGCTGCTGGTTGTGTGCGCCCCATGTGTACAAACTACCCGCCCGGCTCTAGTGCTACGTGGTTGTACGCGACACAGTTCTGCCTGAGGCTATCGTCTTGTTGATGAAAAAATCCACAGCCTGCTTCCAGTCTCCGAACGGGTCAGGAATGGAATGAATGAAGCCCCCATCTAGCGGCGAGGATATGAACTGTGCCGGCTGCCGAGGCCTGACGCACTCCTCTGGGGCAATGATTAAATGAATGACAGATGAAATGAAATGATAGTGGAGAGTGTTGCTGGAATGAAATTTTGACAGGGAAAACCGGAGTACCCGGAGAAAAACCTGTCTGCCTCCGTTTTGTCCAGCACAGATCTCACATGGAGTGACCGGGATTTGAACCACGGACCCAGTGGTGAGAGGCCGGCGTGCTGCCGCCTAAGCCACGGAGGCTTCCGTCTTGTTGATAAACAAATAAATATATTTCCGTCGACTTTTCAAGAAATGCAAGATCTTTCCTGTACTATTGAGACGATTTGGAAGATTTTGATACAAACCACACCTTCTAACTCCCTCTGGTTTAGGAGCTTGAGTTATGTGAAACATACACCTTAGCGTATTATATATTTATAGATTATACTGTATAGGTTTACAAACTATGCCAGCTATAGATCGCCTATATAACTGTTAATGTTGCTTTTTACAAAAATCCACGCCAACTAGGATTCAAGGGCTCATTGAGCTGCAACGAGTACAGTATGTTGTCGAAACTGCGACCTTTGTTGTGAGTTAAATTATGTGCGCATGAGTAAAATTATATTAAAGAATCTAGCAGTGAAATGATTACTTACTGTCGACCAAAATGTTTTGTGCACTCGAGTTTGAAGGTTGTTTGTGAAGTAACCATAAAATAAACATAAAATCCAATAACATCATCATTTTCATCGTTCTATTTCACGTTAGATCATGTAGGTTTGGAATTTTTAATTCATATTTTAATATTTTTATCGCAGTTGAAACACAAAAAGTGCCCGTTTTTAAGCGTGTTTCTACCATGCGTCACATTTAAGAATTATTATCTCACAAACTAGTCATCAGATCGAATCCAAATTTTAACACAATATACATTGGAATGTTGTATAACTGGTTTATTAATTTCAAAATTTTGTGTGTTCAAGAACGAAAGTTGATATCTTTTTTGTAAGGCAACTTTTTCTCGGCTCGGGGTCGTTGGAAAATGTAGTTCTTGTTTGCCTTGTAATCCTTATAGATCAAAAAGTTATGCTGTATGACTGTGAAATACGTAAATTAATTCACTTATTTTATATCGGTTTGTATTTGTACGAGGAATTAAGCCACGGTTCACCAGCTAGCCGCTCCGGAAAATGCTGTACAGCGTTGCTGATACGGAGCCCATCACTACCGAGCGAGGCCTGCCATGAAGCGTGATGGAGCCCACCTTGGCAACGCTGTACAGCTTTCACCGGAGCGGCTAACTGGTGAACCATGTCTTAATTCCCCATACAAATACAAACCGATACAAAATAAGTGAATTAATTTACGTATTTCACAGTCATACAGCATAACTTTTTGATCTATAAGGATTACAACGCAACCAAGAACTACATTTTCCAACGACCCCGAGCCGAGAAAAAGTTACCTTGCAAAAATGATAACTTTCGATCTTGAACACACAACATTTTGAAATTAATAAACAAGTTATACAACATTTCAATGTATATTGTGTTAAAATTTGGATTTGATCTGATGACGGGTTTGTGAGATAATAATTCTTAAATGTGACGCATGGTTGAAACACGCTTAAAAACGGGCACTTTTTGTGTTCCAACTGCGATAAAAATATTAGAATATAAATTAAAAACTCCACCCTACAAGAACTAACGTAAAATAGAACGACGAAAATGATGATGTTACTGGATTTTATGTATGTCTACTGGTTACTTCACAAACAACCTTCAAACTCGAGTACACATAATATTTTGGTCGACAGTAGTTATTGTTGTTTTAAGGGGCGGAACAGAAATGATTATATTTATAGAAGCGATCTGTGGAATACACTCGCCACCGACTAACGGCTTCTATGAAGACAGGTGATAAATTAATACCAACGTTTATATAGGTTCAATGTTGTAGACAAGATGATTCCGACAGTAAAACTAAGACCATAGAATATTATGTTCGTGGATATCTTTCTATTATAAAACTTTTGATACATTTATGTACGGGTATATCGTTCAATTATAAGAGTTGTACATGTATGCATTGTCCGGCGCCATTCACAGCTTTCCATAAACTCACTGAAAACTTTGTAAACGTCAAGTAATTCCACATAATTAACAAGCAACCGCCAGGGAAATATAACATTCGTTATATATCGAATATATTTTGTATATAGCCTACTCCTGAAAACTATGATCTTGTGATCAAGTACAACGATTAAAGATAAGTGATCTACTGATTCTACTTAGAGTAATGAATAAATAAGTAAATTTTGGCGCAGTATTGGACTCCATAAGATTGACAGTGTAAGACTTGAGTTGTAATTACCATGTACTCGTATGGTATATTGGCTTTCACGGTCAGTGAATTAAAACTCAGCAATTCTTCTAGGTTTGTGCCGTGTCTTGTGTGGTATTTCACCTAGGCTCTTGGTGTCCCCATCTGGACCCCCACAGGAGTAGCGAAATGCGCGTTACCTCCCTTTTTATACGGCGCAGCTGCGCCTCCTTACTGCGAGAACTAAACGCTCAAGCAGCCATAACCTCCCTATGAAGACTTCCAAATAGATGGAAGAGCCTGCTGATGAGCCAGCTTGGTGTCCGAGACGAAACCCCAAACAAGACACGGCACAAACCTAGAAAAATTTCTGACTTTTAATGTACTCGTATGTTTTACCAGAAGCCATGGTGATGTTGGGTCAATGCTTCTTACAGCGTGTTTTTCTGATATGATATGGGTTAAGTACGATGTTCTAATTCTGTGATTTTCAGCATCTTGTAGACAATACGGTTTATGTTCCCGTCATGCATAACCCTACAGGAAGTGGTGCAACAGATCTACAATGCTGACGTCACGAAAGTGCACTAAGGCCAGTATTTCTCGTTGGCCGTTTAACATGATAGTGTAGGCATTGGAGCAGGAGACTACTCAACGCCCCAAACGCCAAAATGCCTTGGTCAACCTTGTAAGGAAAGTCTAGCGTTCCTAAAATCAAGTAAAGACGATTTAGAAAATTTCACACAAGAAATACGAGCTCCCAGAGACTCAATCAAGGCCACTGTAGCTGCGGAAATTAAGAAACGTCTGCAGGAATTGAATCTTCTACGAACACGAGACGAATCAAGGGACCTAGGAAGATAAATAGCAATACAAACGAATTTGGACAAATCTGGTACGACAGCCCAACAAAAGGGAAGAACTAATGTTGTTATTAATACATTTAGAAACGAAGAGATACTAAAAGTAATGCAAATCCCTGGCGAGAATACAATTATAAATATATATTGGCATTCACTCGCAAGCAAGTACGAATTAGTCTTCCTACCGATGTTCCCCAGATGACTGATCAGTCCAATCCGTGAACTACACACTCTACTGCAGTGATGAGACACATACAGTTTATTGAGCAGCCAACTGGCAAATGACCATTCCGCCCTGTTTTCTCCTCGTGCGCAGTTCTGCTGCAGTGCTACGCCTCTGCTCTTCAAAAACAGCAATATCTTCATGAATGGTGCTTCTCCATGTTGGACGATCCAGCGCGTGCATTTCCCAGTTACCATCATTGATGTTACAATTTTTCAGGGTGGATTTGAGTCAATGTGTATACTTTTTTCTCTGACCTCAATAGGGCCGAACCCCCTCACGAAGTTCACAGTATAGTACTTGTTTTGGAATGCGATGAATTGGCATGCGTATCACGTGACCCACCCATCGGAGTTGGTGTTGGGCTAACATTGCTTCTGTGCTCGTAATACCGGCGTCATCCAGAACGCTAGTTTGTGCGTTTATCTCTCCAAGTGACTTCTAAGATATATCTGAGGCACCTTTGGCGGAATTTCTCAAGTATTATTTTATGACAATTACTATAACAAAAGAAGCAGATATCAACCCAACTCAACTTCCAAGTATTCCTACACATGCTGACAACACCGCCGACAACGACCCTTGGGTTGAAATTGTACCAAGGAAACTGAGAAGCAGTACTTCAGTAATCATTCGTACTGACACTAAAAAACAGCAAGTAAGATCGCTGGGAAACTCAAGGATGACATCACAGAGAATGGACTTACAGTAGAAACCTATCTCATTGATAACGCAATAAAGAAATATATTGAGTGTGAAGCACGCAACTTCAGAGGAAATAAAAATGCTTTCAAGGTAGGAATCGAATCAAATAAGAGAGTCAAGATGTAACACAGAAGGTATAACTTATATGCGTTCCACAAAAGAAAATGATCAAATCAACGTTCTAGAATTTCTTGCTTGAACCAATATATCTAAAAGGATTCTTCTCTCACCATACACTTGAATGACTGACAGAGGGCAGGCTAGTAGGAGGTGTCTCTTGCTTGTTCAGAGCCTCAACAGGCAAATAAACAGGGCACTGCAAGGAAGAAGACTAATTAAATTTTTGATGATGATGATAATAATAGTTGTTTTCAGGAGCCGAACATCTAGGTTATCTGCCCCTAATGGTTTGGGTGATAGTGAAAGATGAGCTGAGAATGAAAATTATAACTAATACTAACTACAAACTTACATACTAGAAGAAGAAATGGTAAACAATTATAAGGTTAAGGCAAATAAAGGAGAGGAAGAAAATAAATGCCCTCAACCCTCGAAGAATAAGGATTGAGGGACTTTGAAGGAAGGAGAGCCATGAAAGGTAGAGAGGAAAGTGAAGGAAGGAGAGCCATGAAATGTAGAGAGGAAAGGGAAAGAGGAGAGGGCCCGCTCCAAGGTCAGAGGAAAAAGGGGACAAAACGGACCCAGCTCAGGAATCCCTCGGGGTGGCCAACTCCCAAACTCGCCAGCCGTGAGCCCTTGAGGGTGTAGCACTATCGAGGGTGCACCATAAATGGTGGGGCTACATACACCCTGCCTCCTTGAGGGCCTTGTGCAGAAGGCAGGAGATAACATGAAAAGAAAAAAAAGGCTGACCTCTCGAAGAATGAGGGTATCAGGAAAGAGCAGACAAGGGCCAATTAAAGCAGGGAAGTGAAAGACTCCCTAGGTTTCGGATATCCTAATACCGTCGGGGTCGGAAGAAAACAAGAGTTGACCACGAAAGGTCGACAGGAAAGAAGATGGAGAGGAGCTTGGCACAAGTAAGTGGAAGCAATGCCTGACTCAGATGGGGTTCCGTGGTCGCCAACCCACGTCCCACTAGATGTGAGCCCCTGGGGGGGACTAATTAAATTGCGCCGACACCTTATCTTCTTGATTGATGAATCATGTTTAGTGGAGCCTTCTTCAGCCTTTGTTTGCTTAGCTTAGATGTTTGATGACAAGATTGACAATGCAACTTTGAAAATGTCATTACAATTTTAATTAGGAAATATATTTCGGGTATTCAAATCCAGACCTACAACAGAAATAGATCGGTTCATACCAAAATGCCAGTTACTCCTGTAAGCAGTGACATTTCTGGTCGATGAAATTGAAGACATGTTACAAAAACTTAAAAGGAAAAGACCATGTTGTTTTCGTAGATTATATCAAAGTTTTGATTTTATTGAATTGAATTGAATTTATTCATAAAGAAATGCCACTGAGGCTAAAGAGCCCCTTTATGTAGCGTATACAATGTTCTGGCCTGAGATTTTGTAATAAGAAACTAAACCTAGTTTAATAACTAACAGAGCAAACTATAGAATACACTTATTATTAAATAAACCAATTAGCAAACATTTTATACAAGACGAATAATGCAAATTAGAATATAATAAATAAACAAATAACCTACATAATGTGTTATTAAATCTATTGGATAAAATAGTACGTTAAAAAGGACTACATTCTTTATGTGAATTATGATTTGATCTATTATTGAAACAAGTACATGAGTGACATGATTATTCGAACTACTATCAATTCCACGGAAGTTGTATCTTGGATATTACAAATATTATAAAAAGCTGTATGGCACGGATATATTTCAAAAAATTTGTATGAACTATTTATATTACGTGGTTTACGAATTCAACAACTGAGGTGTTTCGTATTCCTTCAGGAATCTTGACATTAGGTATTTCTTGAGTTGTGTAGTGTTAACAGAGTTTGTAAATGAGTGAAGATGGAATGTATTAAAGAGCCGTGAAGCTGTGCAAAGGAATGATTTATTGTATTTAGTTGTACGGTGGACGGGAATCTGTAGAGTGGAATCAGTAAATCTATTTCCTCTGTTGTGGACGGAGTTCATTGGTTTAAACATATCATAGAGATAACCAGGGGTTTTTGTACACAATATTTTCTGGGTTAGGATAGCAATTGACAGCTGCCTACGTTCACGAAGTTTCAACCACTGCATTTGCACATAATAAGGTGTGATGTGTACATCACGCCTGACGTCTAAGATGTAACGAACGCATGCATTTTGAACTCTCTGTAATTTTATGTTGAGTGTTTCTGATAAATCGTTATACACTACTGATCCATATTCGATAATAGGGAGTATCAATGTTTGAATTAAAAGCTTGCGCATTTTTGATGGCGTGTAAGGCATATTCCGCTTTAAGATATACATTGATGATATAGCTTTCCTTATTACGGCTGCGGTATGCTCTCCTCAAGATAAGGTTCTATCGAGAATTACTCCTAGGTTGTTCACAGAGTTGCTGTAGGGGATATCACTGTCTAGTAATTTTATCGGTGGGAGTGAGTTAAGATCGACAGAGTTAAGAAGTTTAGTATAGCCAATGCATATAAGTTGAGTCTTAGAAATGTTTAACTGGAGGTTATGGTTTTGGGTCCACTCATGGAGGTGAGCGATGTCTTCGTTGAAAAGTTCTATATGGTGAGGAGCATCAGAGGGACTGAAATGGAAGTAGGCCTGAAGATCATCAGCGTACATATGACAGAGACTGTTTTTGAATACACTGGACATATCATTTATATAAAGCGAGAAGCACAGTGGTCCAAGAACTGACCCTTGGGGTACACCACTTCTTACTGATTGCCAATTCGATGAGGAGCCATCGAAGAAGACCACCCTCTGTTGCCGACCTGCTAAGTACGATTCAAACCAGGACAATGCATGCCGCGATAAACCAATAGAGTGCAGCTTCGCAAGGAGCAACTCATGGCTTACGCAATCGAAGGCCTTACTGAGATAGGCATAGGATCGTAAGCTGTCGTTGGTCAATTGCTGAGCGTATGTCATCGGTTATTTTTAAGAGCGTTGTAGTTGTGCTATGACCTTTCTTAAATCCAGATTGATGAGGATTTAGGATGTGAAACTCGGTCAAATATTCACACATTTGTTCATGCACTATTCTTTCTAGAACTTGGCTTAGAGCACAAAGTATGCTGATGGGCCTGAAATCACTGCAAGAAGCAGGTATTCTCTTCTTAGGCACTGGGCGGATATTCGCACACTTCCAGAGCGTCGGGTATACTCCGTTTTGTAAACAGAAGTTGAACAAGTGTAAAATGGCAGGCAGGAATATATCGAGACAATTTGAGAGAAGAGAGATTGGAATGTTGTCCGGACCTTTGGCTTTAGTACGAATAGACCTGATCGCTTTCACTACTTGTTCTGGGTATATGTAGTTGAAGTAGAATTTTTCATGGTTTGGCGAAGGAAGAAGTCTATAATGCTCTACGGCCTGGGATATTCTTGTTGTGTTACTGTTGGGAACTACGTGTAAGTAATGATCGCTCAGCTCGGAGGGGGAAACTGGCATTTGGATATCGGGTGGGGGGCTGGCACCTATTCCAAGGGATTTTGCAGCTCTCCAGGATGCTGCAACATTCTCACAGTGTCTGAAGAGGTTATATGTGTACTTTACTTTAGCATTTCTTGTCGCTTGTTTTGTGTTATTCCGTAGAATTCTGAATTTTTCATAGTCGTCTGGAAGTTTTGTCTTTAAAAATTCCTTGCGGGCTCTGTCACGAATCTTTATCAAGTCTTTAATTGTTCTGTTAAACCATGGAGTTGAATGGTGTTTAACGTTTACTATCTTCTGAGGGGCATGTTTGTCATACAGAAAGTGGATGTTTTGGTTAAAGAGACTGACCTTTTCGTCTACATTGTTTGTTTTATAAAACTGCTCCCAAGGGAGTAATTCTGCATCCGCACTAAAATCACATGAACTAAATTTACTGAAATCACGCACCAGGTATGTCTTGGGTTTTGATTTTGGAGCAGATAAGGAAAATACAGCGTACAAGAGGTCATGCGGTGAGAATCCAGGAGCAGGCTCCTGGCCATATTCTATAACAAGATCATTGCAGTTGGAAGATATTATATCAAGAATGCTATCGCAGGTAGCGGTGTGGAAGGTTTCAGTGAATGGCAAACATTCAAGGTTGCAGGCATTCAACATTTCACGAATACTTTCCGTTTCAAACGTACCACTGCCAAATCTAGCATTTATGTCTCCAACAACGAAAATATATTTGTAATTCAGTAAATGTGTGTACATATCGTTCACGAATGAGTCTAAATAGCCAGCTTTTGGTGGACGGTATACACAAGAAAAGAGTATATTTAAGTCTGGCAGGGTCATTTCAAGTATTAAATATTCCGGTTTCTTACTGTATTCACCCGGAGATTTGCTGACGATGTTGCATTTTATAGTGTCTTTAACATAAACGGCAACGCCACCTGAACCTTTGAGAAGTCTATCATTACGAAAGACGTTGTATCCACTGAGATAAATTGCAGCATCCCCTATTGAGGGCTTAAGAAATGTTTCACTGACTGCTATTATGTCGAAAGAACTGTTACCAAAAGTATGACGGAATTCAGAAATGTGGGAGGAGTCAACTAGAGATTGTGCGTTGATGTGTGCCACTTTAAGCCTGTTTGCGTTTCTCAAGCTAATGTTTGATAGTAGTTCAGCCAATACATGTTCATGAGACATAAAAACAAATACCCTGCTAATTAAAGAATTAAGAACATACAGAAACAATATACCGGTACACTATAAACTGTTTTGCAAACTTGAGATCACTATGGTAATAAAAATAATAAAACAAACGATAAAGTGACCAATAAAACAATGAATAGCCTAATTTACGCTAAAAACAAAAGAAAGTCTAGTGAGATATCGAGTATACAGTACCAGAGTAATTTTTAAGTTGATATTAATACCTACAATGCTAGACACAGAGAGAAGAGAAAGGAAATAATTACTTATATACTAGAGCAATGAATCTAATTCTAATTAACTAATAACGTAAATTTGAGTAAGGAAGAAAGAAAACTATTTTAATCTTCCTTGTTTCCAAGTAGCCTCTCCCGGTTCCATATTTATGTTGAAGAGTTGAAATGTTGAATCATCATCTGCTGCGCGATTCTCCAAGGGGTCCTTACTTCAAGGGTGTTGGGTACCGCTTCTTCAACGCCTCGAGGTCTCGATTTGTTGTCAGTCTGTTTTTTGTATCACCCACACGTACCATGATAACACCGTCAATGCTCCACGTGTAATTAAGGCCAAAATGGTCGATAGTCTGTTTCAGTAGGTCAGTGCGGGCCTTCGTTAAATCATCCCGCACCGTTATGCCGGTGTTCTTTAGAAACTTCTTCGATTGAAGAAAGCATTCCGATCAGCGTAGGACACGAATTTTACAATAATAGGTCTCCTTTTATTACTGCCTCGGAAGCCTACACGATGGGACCTATCAATCTTGGATAGCTCGAGTGGGACGTTAATTTTCCTGGCGACATCTAGAACACCTCGATCTGTATCCTCGCCGGGAATTTCTGGTACCCCGAAAATCCTCAAGCTGTTTCGCCTCTGGTACATTTCGATACTATCCGTTTTTTCGTGTAATTGCTGCTCGAGGTCAGATATTGCCTCATCCCGTTGTGCGAGTTCAGTTTTCAGTTCCCTTATGATGTCCGTATTAAAGTCAATGCTCTCCTTCAGTTTTTCAATGACCTTGTTTGCTACACGTTCTACCAGGTCGTTGTTACTTAGCATATTGGCTAGAGATCGCGACACTGTTGAGTCCAAATTGTATGCACCAAGTTGGGTGCTCAGGGTAGTTGTCGTACACTCTAATAGAGCACGTTGCGGGTCAGTCTGTCCTTCAACAGTAGCGCTTGCTGATTGTGAGCTTCCACTGGCGTCAACGTCTGTAGTGTGAGTTGCCTGAATTGGTTGGGCAATGTCCATTCTTAAGGGTGCAGTGGGACTATCTACCGGGGAGCATCGCATTTCACCACACTCGGGTTTTGAGCTCTTTGCGACGGCAGACCTTGTACCACAGATTACTACGAGTAGTTGGGGGTAGTTCCTGATTTACCGCCAGGGCTGCGCTGCTGTTCACCATCTGAACAATTATTGTCTTTGTTGACAGGACTGCGCACTGATTCTGCATTGCGCTTGGCAGCCTTTGTTTCTGTTTCCTACCCATGTTCTTTTAGAATGCTTTGTATTTTATGAGCTAAAACTTAGAGGCTCACAAACTATCTACGTATTTCGAGGGTAAATCACGTAAACTGTTGTTGTACAAGATGGATCAGCACAAATTATTCACTCTTCACCTTCTTTGAACACCCAGGCCCGATGAGAGAGAGGGGGGGGGGGTCAGGCAGGGCTGGTGCCCCGGGGCCCGACCCTCCCAGGGGGGCCCGGCGTCCTAGGAGGATGGGTCCGATCTGGCATTGATTTATTATTGCCTTTATGTGACTTGAATTTGCTACTGGCAAGCATTTAGTGAATGCAATGAACTGTCTGTGAACAATGTTACAATAGTACATTATGCAACGAGCCTATAATGGCTATAATTAAGACACGAGTATTTTTTATAAAACGAGCGTATGCGAGTTTTATAATTTCCATACGAGTGTCTTAATTACCATTATAGGCGAGTTGCATACGACTGTTTATGTTCGACTATAATTATTATAACTATTTTATGTTCGAAGATAAATATTCATAAATATCTGATGAGATTTCGCCAGTTTTATGTACTGAACAGAGCGCATGAGACGCAGGGAATGCCTTGTATTTACCATGGCCACCTCGATTACTCTACTATTACACTAGGCAAGGCAGTGTGATTTACATTAGAAGGCCGTGGTACTCAGCGCATCTAATTATCTAATTGGTCAAACGACTGTTTCTTGAGCTCTGATTGGTGGGAGAAACTGTATCATAATGAAAAATAATGTTATAATGAGTCTCATTATGATACAGTTTTCAGATACATAATAGTCAGCGTCGAACATAAAGATTGAAAACTTATTCTGTCAAGTGGACAATATTTTTCTTTACAAAGCGCTTGTGGGAAGAAAAACTGTCTCAAAGTGGTCAACTTAGACGATGGGGCTTCGCTATGTATTGTTCTCAGAATATACCTGAAGACAGAGAGAGCATTCCATTATTCTAAATTTAGCTTATTCGGCTTATGCACCAATCCTTCAAATAACTTTCTCATCCCTTCACTTATTTCACCAAGACCACGAGAGCCTGTGCTGCCCTGGTGTGTTTGGTCAGCTAGTACAGGAGTTTCAAGTTCGGTGCGTCACGTCCAGCTTAGATATTTAGAGGCGATAGTGTCTGATATGAATATATCGCCTAGCTAGACGTATCTTATGCCGTGCAGGCAGGTTAAGTGAAATACATTTTAAAGTAGCATCCATACAGTAATTCACTTTATAGTTATTGTTGATTTAAGGGACGGAACAGCAAGGTTATCTGCCCCTAGTAATTCACTTTCGCACAATCTTGCGAAATGGTGGGAAGATTCTGTTGTCAAACGTAGATAGAAGAAATGCATGCGAAATTGTTCTTCTTCTCGTATACTGAATTGAGAAAACAATGTTAACATTTGAATAATCTGTATGTTCAGGTGCAGTATATCGAAATATAACGAGATTATAATTATTATTGTTACTGGTTCATTCAATACGATCAACAATCCTAGGTAGCCTACTTGGGTTCGTGCGCAAATCATTTCTGATTAAGGGATTTATTGAGAATGTATATTACTACCGTATTGGTACGGGAGTTGGGATATGTATCCAAAGACTGAAACTAAGGTAACATTCCAGTATTTTTCTGTACTGAGTGTTTAATTAACCAGGAGGAAAATGACAATTAAACTAGGGCAATGCATCACTCAACTTTGTTTTCCAATTCCTCTCATGGAATGTCAGTGGTAGGGACATAACACCCAGCTGTTCCGCCCCTTAAAATAACAATAAGTAACATCAGTGGTGAGCATTGCGATGGAGAAATTAATATACTGCATGTAAGCAACCGCGCAGATTTCCCTAAGATCAAATATTTGAACTCTGCTTAATTCAGAAGAAAATTAAGATGAAGTATTGTCGAATATTAACAATTTTGTTTTGAGCTGGTGCAGTGGCTATTATTATTGGACATTTATACACCATTTACTCCAATGAACGGTAGCCTATCGATCTGCAAAGCACTTATTTTTCTGGACGCGAAGATATATTTTCCCTTGCGAATGAAGCCTTTTCGTGATACGCTTTAACGTCTCAGTACTGTAAAACATAACATTCCAGTACTGTAGATATAATTTAGTATTTGCTGAGCCATTAATTTTCCGGTTTGTTTCTGAAGGCCTCCAAATTATTGAATGAAGTTGACTGTAAAGCAGTAGTTTTCACAAATATTAATGAAGTAAATTATAAGATTCTCAAACAGCGAACAAAATAGAAAACCAAGAATCGTGCGTATTGTGTGGAATGAACGGGAGGCTAGTGGTTGTAGTATAATAAGAGAGGTTTATTGGCAACATTGTTGTAACTATTTGTTGGAGAATAAAAACATAAACCCTCTTAAAATCACCCACTGATGGACGAAAAGCACTGTGCTATGCTATGGCCTCTGTGACATGATCAATCGCATGGCGTATTCTTAGTTGCCGACTGGGAATGCGTTAGCCGTCGTGACTATTAATGTAATTATTCGGGTTAGGAGTAGGGTAGGTGTCCCCGGACTTGAAATAAGGTACTATCCCGGCATTTGTCAGGAGGGAGTGTGAAAAACCACACGCAGGATGGCCGCTGTCAGCACCAGGATTCGAACCTCCAATCTGCAGACTTGCTGTAGACCCCCATCACGGTCATTGGTGCGCTACACCACGGGGTCTTACTTGAAGATGCGAGAGCTTTTACTTCAATATCGGAGAGTCTTTTCTATAGCTACTAAATGTCAATAGTCACCAAACTTTTTTTACTCAAAAAAATAATCACCCAAATGGCCTATAACTCAATAATTTGGACCTAATTATGGGAAACTTTTCCGGAGGGGGACCCTCGGACCCTACTCTGAGCTTGGTGATATTTCATAGATCCCCGGTGTCCACTACCCCATAATCTTGGCTTAAATATTATTATTATTATTATATTTCAATTGGAGCCAATAGTCACATCAGGACATTTCAATTGAACGCCCGAGGGCTCCCAACAAGTTCAATTTCAAGTAGTTCCAACTTTGGCTACCAGACGCCACTGTCATTAACACCCAGCGGCGAACGTTGGAACTTGATAGTGTGTTTCCAACCAAATAAGCTACACGCCTACCTTTTACATGCCATAAATCTATGACATGGACTGCCGGCTTTACTTCCCCTCCGAGTAAAGACATACTGAAGGATTTTAACGCTCTTCAAAATCCGACGACTTTGGCCGGGTTTTAACCCGCGATCTTGGGCATAGCAGTTCAGCATGCTACAATTATTATTATTATTATTATTATTGCTTGCTGTTTTTTAAGTTCTTGTAATTGATTGCGTGACAAATATTTTGTGCTAAAAAGAAATTGCGCAAAATCAGTTTGTGCAAATTTGCGAGGATTATAAATTAATTTTACAGAAATTGGTTATAGAGGGGGGCCCGTCGCCGCTCTCCACGGCCCTGTGAACACCTACACAGTCAAGATAACACTGGAGCGGCTAACTTGCGTTGCAACTATTCCGCCAAGAGAGCAATGAAGGGGAGAACAATCACGAAACAGAATAGTGATAAACAAGGATATAACGCAGACAAATGCCGTTTTCCAAGATGACCCCATAAGCCCTCTGCTGTTCAACGTGACCACGGTCGATATCACAGAAATAATCAAAGACACCACGAGACATCCTTGGTAATACTGTGTATGCAGACGACATGGCTCTAAGTTCCGACACCATTAACAGCGCTAGCATAACTAAAGAATGGCAAGGAAGACAGGATACTAGGCCTGGATCAACCTTACCACGCATTGGATCATCGCTGCCACCTGGATTTGGGTTTCCTCGGAAAACATGGTCAACTCTCAACAAGAATCGTACGGGTCATGGCAACTGTGCAGACTTCCATTATAAATGGAAAATAATTCCTTCACCTAACTGTGATTGTGGTGCCCCTAAGCAGACCATCCAGTATATCATCACGAAGTGTCCTAAAAGAAAGTACTGTGGCAACGTCACTGATTTCGCTCGTGGATCACCAGAGACAATCACTTACTTAAACAATTTAGATATTGAACCCTTCAGAATAGCAGTGTTTTATGCAAGAAACTTGATCAAGGGGTCGCGCTCAGTTCATAGTGTGATGTTTACGTCCGCCAAACAACATGCTTTACTGAGGCAAGGGTCATAGGATAAAAACTGTAATTAAGAAAGTAAGGAGACAAGACGTAAGATAATAACATAATTTAATAACTAATTGTGCATAAAAGAAAATAAACAAACAATAATAAAAATATATCCTCCCTGAATTTTTCCCTGACAGGAATATCTAACACTTTGAGGAGTCAGACGGATCTCCCCCTTTAATAAAATTGTGGATCCTAGTTCCACTACCTTGCATTTGAGTTTTATGTGCGCGTGGTGACTAACTATGAGAAAATGAGTACTTGGATGACCGTTCGTTTACAACGGGTTAACAGCCACGGTGCTCACGAACAATCATCACGTAAATCAACGTTATGGATATGGGCATGACATTAATAAAAACCCTTAAAATCTCTAATGCTGACACACACACACACACCTATCTATTATTTACAGGAATCTCTCTGAGATCCTCATTAGCGCGATGACGCACTTAACAACATGAGCTACCAACAGGCCAATTGCTCAATACACAAGGAAAGACAGCATTGCACGTGACTCACGGGTCACTGAAATGAAAACAAACTTCGAATAAACCAACAACAACAAAAGCCTGACCGGCTAAGATTACTTTATATGAACAAAACTGCATGTTAAGGTAACGCGTCGGAGATTATCGTGATTCGTAGGCAACTCCCATTTATTTCAACAAATTTTTACCATTGATCAGTTCTTATCTGTAATTCAAGTAATTAGAGAGCCAACGAGCACTCCTCACTAATGACCATGCTTTGCACGTTCAGACAGCCTGGTGAAACATCTCCCCTTTCCTCAATTACTTGTCAAGTCCCACACCAGTGTATATAAATAGCTGACCAGCTGTTCCGTTAGCTCACGGAACCAACAGCAACAAAAATCTCATCCAACTCAACATTGGTCAGACATAATCACATATCCACAATTGCCCTCGCAAGGATACAATATGGACCGGGTACCAAGCTGACAGAAATCAGTCTCAGCTGAAATTCCCGCTTGTAATACCACAAAAAATACACACACACACATCTGGGACCGACATGACGTTTTTCACACAGGTCTGCTGAATAGGTACTCGCAAACATTAAACACAATTATTTAAACCCTACGATAGAGCTGATTACTCTTCGTCACAAATTACATTGCTCCAATCGGCAATAGTCACACTGAATCTGATCAATAATAAATCTTAAACAATTTTAATTACCCTCCAATCTACTGTATAATTACATTAATTCAGTCCTAGTTCTGAAACACAACAGATCTCCGAGAGACGTTTTTAACCGCATTTCGTAACATATGCAAACACGGCCGTTCACATAGCTACGTTAGTTAACACATCACAAAAACAAGAACCTTCCACTAACTACATTCGTGCGAGCTGCTTCCATACAAAAGTGTGTCAGACCAAAACTAAATATACTACGTTAATCACACAAGCAATGTATTTACAAAAATATGTCCCATAAACCATAAGTTAATTTATCAAATAATAAAGAATATTATTATTGTACTCATCTCTCTTGTAGTCACCCGTCAAAGAACGTCTGCTGCCATTTCCCAACTGAATGGTTCTATCTCATCTCAGCCATCTGGACGGAGTGTTGAGAATTCCAAACTTCCTCTGTAGTCGTCGATGTCATCTATGGCGCTGCATCAAAAATTAGATTATTATACACATGATATCTGACTACTAAATTCGCTGTTCAGGTACTACATTCCCTGTCACAGTTCGTTGGCGAATTATCGACGATACTGCCCCCTACAAATATAGTGCGGTGACTATCTATCACTGAATTTAACACTTTACAATAATTTCTGTGTCCTTAAGACGCACAGAAGTAATAATCAACCTGTGTCCACGACACACAAAATAATAGTCTTGTGCCTTCGACACACCAAATAAGTCGACTACGCCCGTAGACGCACAGAATAATAGTCCATGTCTTGGCTCTTCATGCCACTTATAAAAGAACTGGCCCTAGGTCTCGATGGGGGGGGGGGGGAATTTATGTAAAAATTTCTCGAAGTAATTGTAGTACAGGCATGAAATAGATATCACTGAACTCGTAATATTGCACAAGTCAAGAATATGCTCATTAATCCTAGAATCGATCGTAGAGATTTTGTCTAGGCGATTTCCCGCGTGAATGCTAGCCAAGCGTACCCACGCTATATCTGCCGCGTTAACTAGGCATTCTTCTCTCATTGGTTCTAACATTTTCTGTAATTTGGCGGTTTATAGCAGATCTTGGCGTCGTGGGAGTGTCTAACAAGCTCATCCGCCACTCACATTACTGCATCATATTTCTTCTAGGCGCGAATATCACAATGAACATACCAGCAGCATGTCTCACTGCGCGTCGCTTCTATTTGGGGCGGCCCACACCTGTCCTTCTTACACATCGCTAGGCTATTTCCTTTCACGGCTAAAGTATTTAGCCTATTGTCAATCTGCTTCAGGTATGTCCCCGCTGTCTCCAACCAATGCTTGAAATTTCCTCATCTCCGTCTGGCTTCTTTCATGATGCTGGTTGAAATATTTATTAATTGGAGAAATAAAACATAGAATCATTTATCCAACAGAGGATAAAGGGTTCACAACTCTCCCACTCACAAAATTTCGAACTTAGGAATAAAGTCGATAATTTTAAAAGACTTCCGTTGGCCAAATTGTTTTATTTCAGAATCACCCCTTTTCTATTACTTGGTCTAGTCGCTCCTGTCTTGATTGGCATTTACTCGTTTTCATTTCCTGCTCGTATCTCCCCTCTCAGTCTGCTTGCATGACGCTCTGACGCCTGAGGCAACACTCTGCTCGTCTCGTTAATGTTTGTCAACAACAACACTCTACTTCCTCCTTCACGTGCCGTACTCAACTGCTCCTCGTGCACTTGGTTGATAGTAGGACGTCCATATATTTAAACTGCGTCATTAATTTTGGCGGTCCCATGGCTCACTTCTACGATACTTTTTTAAGTTGGCAGCGTTGTAGACTGACATTGTCCCTGTACTCAATTCTTTCACTCTGTAAGCATTGTTTCCAAGGTTTCTTACGATAGAATAGGGTCCTATGAACTTTTCGCAGAATTTACTGAAGATTTTCTTTTCTGGGTCCGATGTAGCAGGTCGTTTCACCAAAACGAGCAGGTTGATTTCAAGATCACTGTGAAACCTCTTATTTCTTACTCGCCGTAATCTGCGGTCTGCTTGTTTTCTCATGTAGGTTCTCGTCCTCTCAATTTGCAAGTCAGGTGCTATCATTGGATCTTGTGGACAGTTAATGATGCTTTTCCACGTTCTTACTGGATACTCGTTCTTGTGTAGGACCATAGGGATTTGTCCTGTTGACTCGTGCCTGGTAGAATTCATGCATGTCTCTACATCCTTGATTTTATCGACCCATTTGTGGTGTTCGTTCGGAATGAAGATCCTCAAATATGCAGTTACACACTTAATTGCTCTTTCACTTGGATTTGCTTGAGCATGTCGGATACTGCTTAAAACGTGTTTTATACCCATATCTTCCATACCTTTCTTGAATTCGGCGCTTGTGAAATAACTGCCATGGTCTGATAATATAAACTCTGGTTTTCCAAGGATTGGAATAACTCTATTTCGAATGCGACTGAGTACCTGCTTCGATGTAGTTTTCTGAATAGGGCATAGTACTACAAATTTAGAAAATACATCAATGCACACTAGCAAATGACGGCAACCTCGCCTTCCCTTCGGGATTGGACCGAAACAGTCGAGTGCCAGTAGCTCACATGGTTTCTGAGGTAGCAATGGTCTGGGATACTGCCTCATTAAGTAATTATTGGGCTTTGTCCTCTGACACGGATCACAAGTTGTAATGACGTCACATATAGTTGTTCTCATACGTGGCCATGTAAATGTCTCTCCTATAGTCGCTTCGCACTTATCTACGCCCACATGACCGTAACTTTCGTGCGTATGCCATGTCAATCCTCGTTGTAACGATGCAGGTACTAATATGCGTAACTTGGTGTGGTCATTATCTACCCATTTGTGCAGCAAATTGTTGACATAAACATATCTTCCTTCTTTGGCTCTCGCTTCTCGAAATGCAGGTGTTCCAGTAGGTAGTTGCTTTCTGAAGTATTGAATTAACAGCATCATCCATGGTTCCGCTTCCTGTTCTCGCTGTATCTCACGTAACTCCTCCAAGAATTCCCGGTCCTTCGGTGTTAACTCCAAGTGTTGTACCATCGCTGTTTCTTCATTATCAGGCTCTGGGTTCCTGCTGAGTGCATCTGGTATCACGTTCATCTTCCCTGGGCAATGTTCAATCTCAATGCTGAACTGCTGAATATATATAGACCAACGTGTCACACGTTCGCTTGCCATCGACGTCTTAAACAAGAATTTTAGTGCCTTGTGGTCGGTCCTGACAACAATAGGGTAGCCGTAAATTATTCGTTTCCATTGTTGTAGCGCATGAAGTATGGCCAACAGCTCTAGTTCCGTTACCGTATAATTGCGCTCGTGCTTACGCAATTTTCGGCTGACAAATGCCAAATATGTTTTGTGCTGCAGGTTAGCTGGATCCTCTTGGTAAAGCATAGCACCTATACCAATTAGTGAAGCATCCGCTTGGATTATAAATTTATGCTTGAAATCTGGATATCCTAATTTAATGCAATTTTCCAATAGCTGATTTGTTGCTTGGAATGCCTTCTCACACTCCGCATTCCATAACCATTTATTATTTTTCTTTAACATTTCCTGCATTGGAGCTACAGTCTCCGTGTAACCTGGACAGTTTTCCTTAAAGAATCCCGTTACGCCTAAGAAAGCCCGGATGTGCTTGACTCTCGTTGGTGTAGGGAAATTCTTTATCGCTTCGATCTTAGCTGGGTTTGGCTTCACTCCCTCCTTGTCAATGACGTGACCCAAATATAAGATCTCGCTCTTGAAGAAATGCGATTTCTTCAGATTTACTTTGAAATTAGATGCATTCAGGTTGCCTAATACTTTATCTAGATTTTCCATGTGAGTTTCAATGTTGTCGGATGCCAGCAAAATGTCATCAATGTAGCGTACCGTCATCTCCTTAACTTGCTCGGTTAAATTCCGGTCCAGGGCTCGGATTAAAGCACAGCCCGCTGTTTTGACTCCAAAGGGCATTCGAACGAAGCAAAACGTCTGGTTATCGAATAAGAAGCCAGTTAGAAGCTGTGACTTCTCATCCAATTCAATATGGTGGAACGAACTCGTCAGATCGACCGATGAATAAATGCTCTTGTTTTTAAAGCCTTTTAGTACGTCTCTGATGATTGGCGCTCTGTCATACTCAGGAAAAATGAGTCTTGTGTTGAGAGTTCTGGCATCTAAACAAAGTCTAATAGATCCATTTGGTTTTGTGACTGCCAAAATCGCATTTAGATAAGGTGTAGGTGTCTTCCTTATCACTCCAGCTTGTAACATCTCATCTATAATGATCTTAACTTGACCACGATATTTTTCAGGAATTGGGTACAATCTGCTTTTGAAAGGAGACCAATCCTCGACTTGCATAGAATATTTGAAATTTAATATTTTCCCAGGTACTGTATCAAATACTGTTTTGTGCTTCCTTAAAATCTCTTCCAATTGTTTTCTGTGTTCACCCCCAAGTTGAATGTCATTGAGCCGCTCCTGTAGTAACTCTTCAAATTGTGCATCACTGTTATCTCCTTCCGTTAATAAAGACCATATCTCCTGGGATTCACTCTCCTCATCTAGTTCCACAACAGCTCCTTCCATGATGTTGTCCTCTGCCTTTCGTACCTCCTCTTCCGTCTCTTCCGATATTGCTTCCAATGCCCAAGAATTTACATCTCTTCCGGTAGTGATTTCATCCATATGCAATCCCACATTTTTCAGTTGATCATACTCTCTAAAACTGACAGTATTCTTGTGCAAATCTATCACTGCTTGATAGTCACAAATAAAATTTGCACCAAGAATTATATTGAAATTCATCTTTGCCATGATAATGAATGTTTGTCCAAAAGTGTGTTCCAATATGTTCAGTTCTAAGCATGCCTGACGTTTACAAGTGACGGTGCGTTCAGGAATAACACCCCTCACTTTGAGCTGTGGTACCGGAATTACAGGAATATTCTGACTCCGTCCCAACTCTCGAACCAAGGCCTCCGATACCAGACTGATCTGTGACCCCGTATCCAATAAACATCTTATATTAATTCCACCAATCCTTGCGTAAATAATGGGTAACTGCCTAATTTCATCGTTCCGTGGTTTCACCGTCTCCTCCAGGCAGTCTTCTGGCAAAGCAATCCATTCTTGTATGTTCGCTACTATCCATCCATCTTCAACTTCCGACTGTTGTGTTTGTAGCCTGTCTCCTTTATCCAAATTTAACACTTTTTTTTAGCTCCATTGCGACTCCCATCATCCTTCTGTCGCTCATGTCCTTGATATCCCTGTTGTCTCAGTAGACTTCCAGCTTCCTCGGTATGTGTATCAGGATTCTTTATGTTCCCAATGGCCTTTTCCCATCTTCCTATCTCTCCACCTGGACTAGCGTGTAACTCCTCTAGGTAATTTTGCGATTGAGCGTGCCTATCATCCCAGTCATCTCGATAGTTACGTGGCTCTCCTTGATTTTGATCTCTTCTTCCTTTCCATCGTTGATTAGCATTGTATTCACCGTATCTTCCATAAGGCCTGTCATTCCTTCGATTTTCACGCCATTGCTGATATCCTCTCTGTTGGTATCTATTGTTACCTTGGTATGACCTATTGTTGTAATGATTTTCGTTACGCTGATATGGTCTGTTTTCTCCTTCTTCCTGGTTTCGCCTAGGTGTGGAAGTGCTTGTGTTAGTGCCCTGCGTTTTGGTGTTTCCCTGTTTTGGTTTTATGACCTCTGTAGTATTGACTAACTCCAGCTGTCTTCCTCCTCTATAATGACTATGAGATGTAGTCTCATCTATTTGCCGTAGTATCTGCTCTGCATGTAGGGCCGTACTAACGTTCGCTGCGACTAGTACTTGTTGTACGTTTACTGGCATTTGTCTCGCTATAGTCATCACCAGATCTGCTTCATTTAATGGGTAATCAAGGTCACGAAATTTTAACATTTGCATGTTAAAGAAATCTGAGTATTTTGTTTGCTGGGTGGTTTGGTACTTCCTAGAGTAAAGCTCCATCCTTAGACTCTGTTGTGTTGCGGGCGACCAATATTTGCGCAGAAACGCTAAGTTGAAATCTGACATGTTTCCAAATGTATATTTGAAGCTTAAAAACCATGTGAGGACATTTCCTGATAAAAATCTCTCCATCATCCTCAATCTACGTGCTTCAGGTACCCCAGTGTCATTGAAATGGTCTTCCATCTCTTTGATAAAGGCTTTAGGTGTCACCCCTGAATTTTCCGTGTATTTCTGCGGTTTGTAGTCATTTGAGCGAATTACTTGAATGAGTTGTGTGGGCTGATGACCGTCTTGTGGTGTCGAGCTCCTATCGACATTCTTACGAAACCCTTCCGTGTTTGTTGTTAATGGGCTCTCTGCCTGGGTCTGACTTCCTGCTGTGCTGGACACTGGACTATTTGAGTTATCCGGCTTATCTTTCACTGTTCCCGTTCTAAATATAGATGATTGTTCTAATGAGCGGAGTTCGGCTTTAATGATCCTGTCCGTCTGCTCTTTAAGTTTTATTTTCACCTCTTGCTCCAAAGCTTGAATACGCGTGTGATTTTCGCCTACTGTTTTAAGAATGGTGGACCTTTCCTCTTTAGAATCAATATTCATTTTCTTCCAATCTTTCCTTATTTGTTCTTTAATCGTGCTTACTTGCCCTTCGATCTGGCTTTTTGTGTCATCCTGATTACTTTCTATCTGGCTCAGCCTTTCGTCTAATGTAGTCTTAAATTGCTCTTGCTCCGATTTTAGGCTTGTCCATTGTTCCGCTGATTTTATCTCGAGACGGTCCATATCTTTAATTATGCCAGATATGTTTTCGTCTAATGCTGATAATTGTTGTTGAATGACCCTGCCGCTTTTCTCCATCTCCTTAAATCGTCCTTCCAATTTATCCTGAGCTATCTTGACCTCGCTTGTATTCATTGTGCATGCTATTTCAATTTGCTCTAGTTTAGCTAACACCGTTTCATCCAGAATGCTAAGTTTTTGATCAAAAATATCTTCCATTTTTTTAATCTGCTCTAATTGTTTCTCATTATTTTTGCTAACATCTAGGGCCAGTAATACCATCTGTTGGTTAGTGTGATCTTTCATTTCTGCGGTTAACGAAGCTAATTGGTTCGTGTTTTTAATATTTTGCGCCTCTAACTGCGAATTGATAGTGTCATTAATTTCGTTCTTTAATAACCTAGCTTGTTCCGCCTGATATTCATTTTGTTCAATTCTGCTGTTATTTAATTGTGTCCGCAATTGTTCACTTTGTTCTAACAGTTTAGTATTTAGCGATTCACTTTGTTCTGACAGTTAATTTTTAGCGATTCACTCTGCTCAGATAATTTGTTTATAGACTCACTTTGTTCTAGCCTACTAGTGTTTAATTGTGTCCGCAATGATTCACTTTGTTCTAGCAGTTTAGTATTTAGCGATTCACTTTGTTCTGACAGTTTAGTTTTTAGCGATTCACTCTGCTCAGATAATTTGTTTATAGACTCACTTTGTTCTAGCCTACTATTGTTTAATTGTGTCCGCAATGATTCACTTTGCTCTAGCATATTAGTGTTTATAGATTGACTCTGTTCCGCCAATTTAGTGTCCAACAATGCCTGTGTTCTCCTAGCTGCACTCTCAATGATCTCCTGGATCTGCTCCACCGTTGCCATGTTATACAATTTATATGAGACATAAGGGAAATGGCATAAAGCATTGCCCTTTGACACACACATAAAATCCAATGCACATTTACTTTCTTTATCCAACTCAGTTCATTTATTTTTACATTTACTCCCACTAGTCAATTGCATCTCTGAGTGGTTCTAGTTTTACTCAATTTAATTTTAAACCCAAGCACATATTTAGTCATTAAATTGTTATCCTGATCTGATATTAACACTGACTAATTAACAAAGTATTAATTGTCATTTTAGGCTACAGCCTCCTAATATTCCCATGAGTTTGACTTTCTACACAAATCTAGTTTTAACTTTAACATTGGGCGCCCGGTATCACATA
This sequence comes from Meconema thalassinum, assembly GCA_946902985.2. Classification (NCBI taxonomy): domain Eukaryota; kingdom Metazoa; phylum Arthropoda; class Insecta; order Orthoptera; family Tettigoniidae; genus Meconema; species Meconema thalassinum. The sequence goes on from OX336397.1 coordinate 155,744,412, forward strand.
TTAATTTTACTTTAATTTAAAAGACAAAAACGTGAACCGTATTTTACTTTGCAAACTCCTGATTTTAATTTATCTTTCACACATTTGGCGGTATCCACTTCGCCTCAATTACTTTTAATAAAATTATCCCTTCCCGGTGATTAAATACTGTCATATCTGCCTGCACTTGCGGCATGTCAGTTTTACTCAAATACGCCACTATTGACATGTGTAATCTCCGCCGTTACACCACAGTAAATGGCCCCACGCTTGGCCGCGCCAGTTTTATCCGTATGAACCCTTCAGAACAGCAGTGTTTTATGCAAGAAACTTGATCAAGGGGTCGCGCTCAGTTCATAGTGTGATGTTTACGTCCGCCAAACAACATGCTTTACTGAGGCAAGGGTCATAGGATAAAAACTGTAATTAAGAAAGTAAGGAGACAAGACGTAAGATAATAACATAATTTAATAACTAATTGTGCATAAAAGAAAATAAACAAACAATAATAAAAATATATCCTCCCTGAATTTTTCCCTGACAGGAATATCTAACACTTTGAGGAGTCAGACGGATCTCCCCCTTTAATAAAATTGTGGATCCTAGTTCCACTACCTTGCATTTGAGTTTTATGTGCGCGTGATGACTAACTATGAGAAAATGAGTACTTGGATGACCGTTCGTTTACAACGGGTTAACAGCCACGGTGCTCACGAACAATCATCACGTAAATCAACGTTATGGATATGGGCATGACATTAATAAAAACCCTTAAAATCTCTAATGCTGACACACACACACACACACCTATCTATTATTTACAGGAATCTCTCTGAGATCCTCATTAGCGCGATGACGCACTTAACAACATGAGCTACCAACAGGCCAATTGCTCAATACACAAGGAAAGACAGCATTGCACGTGACTCACGGGTCACTGAAATGAAAACAAACTTGGAATAAACCAACAACAACAAAAGCCTGACCGGCTAAGATTACTTTATATGAACAAAACTGCATGTTAAGGTAACGCGTCGGAGATTATCGTGATTCGTAGGCAACTCCCATTTATTTCAACAAATTTTTACCATTGATCAGTTCTTATCTGTAATTCAAATAATTAGAGAGCCAACGAGCACTCCTCACTAATGACCATGCTTTGCACGTTCAGACAGCCTGGTGAAACATCTCCCCCTTTCCTCAATTACTTGTCAAGTCCCACACCAGTGTATATAAATAGCTGACCAGCTGTTCCGTTAGCTCACGGAACCAACAGCAACAAAAATCTCATCCAACTCAACATTGGTCAGACATAATCACATATCCACAATTGCCCTCGCAAGGATACAATATGGACCGGGTACCAAGCTGACAGAAATCAGTCTCAGCTGAAATTCCCGCTTGTAATACCACAAAAAATACACACACACACACATCTGGGACCGACATGACGTTTTTCACACAGGTCTGCTGAATAGGCACTCGCAAACATTAAACACAATTATTTAAACCCTACGATAGAGCTGATTACTCTTCGTCACAAATTACATTGCTCCAATCGGCAATAGTCACACTGAATCTGATCAATAATAAATCTTAAACAATTTTAATTACCCTCCAATCTACTGTATAATTACATTAATTCAGTCCTAGTTCTGAAACACAACAGATCTCCGAGAGACGTTTTTAACCGCATTTCGTAACATATGCAAACACGGCCGTTCACATAGCCACGTTAGTTAACACATCACAAAAACAAGAACCTTCCACTAACTACATTCGTGCGAGCTGCTTCCATACAAAAGTGTGTCAGACCAAAACTAAATATACTACGTTAATCACACAAGCAATGTATTTACAAAAATATGTCCCATAAACCATAAGTTAATTTATCAAATAATAAAGAATATTATTATTGTACTCATCTCTCTTGTAGTCACCCGTCAAAGAACGTCTGCTGCCATTTCCCAACTGAATGGTTCTATCTCATCTCAGCCATCTGGACGGAGTGTTGAGAATTCCAAACTTCCTCTGTAGTCGTCGATGTCATCTATGGCGCTGCTTCAAAAATTAGATTATTATACACATGATATCTGACTACTAAATTCGCTGTTCAGGTACTACATTCCCTGTCACAGTTCGTTGGCGAATTATCGACGATACTGCCCCCTACAAATATAGTGCGGTGACTATCTATCACTGAATTTAACACTTTACAATAATTTCTGTGTCCTTAAGACGCACAGAAGTAATAATCAACCTGTGTCCACAACACACAAAATAATAGTCTTGTGCCTTCGACACTCCAAATAAGTCGACTACGCCCGTAGACGCACAGAATAATAGTCCATGTCTTGGCTCTTCATGCCACTTATAAAAGAACTGGCCCTAGGTCTCGATGGGGGGGGGGGGGGAATTTATGTAAAAATTTCTCGAAGTAATTGTAGTACAGGCATGAAATAGATATCACTGAACTCGTAATATTGCACAAGTCAAGAATATGCTCATTAATCCTAGAATCGATCGTAGAGATTTTGTCTAGGCGATTTCCCGCGTGAATGCTAGCCAAGCGTACCCACGCTATATCTGCCGCGTTAACTAGGCATTCTTCTCTCATTGTTTCTAACATTTTCTGTAATTTGGCGGTTTATAGTAGATCTTGGCGTCGTGGGAGTGTCTAACAAACTCATCAGCCACTCACATTACTGCATCATATTTCTTCTAGGCGCGAATATCACAATGAACATACCAGCAGCATGTCTCACTGCGCGTCGCTTCTATTTGGGGCGGCCCACACCTGTCCTTCTTACACATCGCTAGGCTATTTCCTTTCACGGCTAAAGTATTTAGCCTATTGTCAATCTGCTTCAGGTATGTCCCCGCTGTCTCCAACCAATGCTTGAAATTTCCTCATCTCCGTCTGGCTTCTTTCATGATGCTGGTTGAAATATTTATTAATTGGAGAAATAAAACATAGAATCATTTATCCAACAGAGGATAAAGGGTTCAATATAAATATATAGTTTATCTTCCTTTTCTATTTCATGCCATAAATCTATGATATGGTACCGCCGGCTTTACTTCCCCTCCAGAGGAAGGCATACTTAGGGATTTTTAACGCTCTTAAAAATCCAACGACTTCGGCCGGGTTTGAACCCGTAACCTTGGGCATAGAAGCTCAGCATGCTACCAACTACGCCACCGAAGCCACCTATATAAAAGGTTAATTAACAATTCTAATATGTACTATTTCTACAAGCATAAAAGGTATTTATGTACACCCCTTTACCCATTAAAATACAAGTAATTTACTATAAATTGTCATTGTGTGATCGGGAAAGAGGGGAGAATGTTCTGAACCTAACAGTTCACAGGTTTTCGAAGCCATGAACAAGTGACGTACATCAGCACGCCGCGCGCCGTGCTGCAGGGAATTGATGACGACAGTCTGGATTATTTTATTGTGTAAAAAACGAACTCAGAGAATGTTCATCACATTGCACAAACCTTAACCAATTTGTGGTTTTTAAATAATCACCATTAAGTCATGGTGTTATTTATTGCATAGCTTGGAACTGTTTTGTGTTAAAGGAGGATATTTTGAGCAAGGACTACTGTAGCAGCGGACGCTTGTGATATGACTTTGAATGAACACGTCCCATTGAGTGAGAGCGTGACATGGGAATAGCATTGCTGTGTATTGTCACACACACACCGCACCGGTGAAATGGCCGACAGGTCCGTGTTTTAGAGACAGTCTATTACTTTGGCAGGCCAATCTATTACCTCCACATAAACATCTTCCATTTCTGAATTTGTATCCGACGCACAGAAATCTGACATATTCCTCAACTGAGAGCTATTTCTTGTCGTGTCACATTACTGTGTAACACAAGCCATTACAGCCTTACAATTACTGTCCAACAACAGCAGATATGAAATTACGAATCACGAAACTTGTTTGCTCATATCTTGACAATGAAATGTACGAGGGCTGTCTTTTTTCAAGTTCCGATGGACTGTATAAAAATAACAGATTGACATACACTGAAGGAAATGGAAATTGCAACACCATGAAGGCATTGGTCGTTTGTGTTGATTTTGTACCATGTAGGTATGTAAACGATCAGTTTCAGACCTATTGGATTGTTGCTACAGGTCTCCCCACGTGATTGTTCGCGGTGGAATGAACTCCAGTATACGGACTCTGGTGTAGCGTAGTTGACTTGCAGTCTGTGCAGTGAAGTGTTCCCCGTCAAACATGCCTCGACGACAGAGAAGAGCACGCTATCAACAACTGTCGCCGTTTGACAGGGCTCGGATAATTGGGCTGTGAGAGGCTGGAATGGACTGTCGCTGCACGTGTTGGCCGACAGGCATCTACGGTACAACGTGTATAGCAGCAGTGTTCAAATGAAGGTACCCACACTCGTAGACCTGGCATAGGCCTAGCGCGACAGACAACTGTGAGAGAGGATCACCGCATCATTCGGATGGCCCGGATGGAACCCCATGCAACAGCAGCGCAAATTCGAGCAGCTGTGGCACCCCACGTTACACAACAAACAGTTGGTAATCGCCTGCGTGCAGCTGCCTTACGATCCCGTGTCCCTGCAGAAGGTGTTCCATTGACCCCACAACAGCGACATGTAAGGCTGGCCTGGTGTCGAGAACGATCGACGTGGGTCGACGAATGGCATAGGGTCGTCTTTAGTGATGAATCGCGCTTCTGTCTTGCCCGCAGTGATCGCCGGAATCGTGTGCGCCGACGTACCGGGGAGAGGGGCCGCCCAGACCTTATTGTCGAGAGGCACACACGGCCAACACCAAGCATTATGGTCTAGGGAGCTATTGGCTTTAATGTGAAATCACAATTAGTGCTTGTTGAGGGCACTATGACTGCTCGACAGTACGTTGATAGGGTACTCAATCCAGTGGTTGTCCCTATGATGGCGAACATTGCTAATGGGATGTTTCAACAGGACAATGCCCGGGTTCACACTGTACGCATCTCCAGAGAAGCTCTCCACGACATCACAACCTTCGAATGGCCCGCCAGATCCCCGGACCTCAGTCCTATTGAGCATGTGTGGGACATGATGGATCGACAACTGGCCAACCGTCCTCAGCCACCCACAACTCTGGAACAACTGACCCGTGCAGTGCAGCAAGCATGGGCCACAATTCCTCAGGAAGCGATCCACGGCCTTAATGACTCCATGCCTCGCCGAATTCATCAATGTATTGCAACTCGTGGTGGGCACATCCTGTATTGATTGTTGTCCAAACTTGCGGTCAGAGGGACCTGAAAGTGTAATCATCAAATCACAACCGAACACTCGTCCTGCATGTTCAATTGCAGCAATGTAGCACCACTCCTTCTGGGTGTTGCAATTTCCATTTTCTTCAGTGTACCAAACTGATTTTACTAGGGTACTAAATGTTTGATTGTTTTATTCTTATGTCTCAACATAATCGCCAAAACGATTGAAACATTTGTCGTATCGTTACACCAGCTTTCCAATGCCCTCGGCAAAAAATTCTGCCGCCACTGAGGTGGATACGTCTGGAGAGTCTCCTGAAATTTTTCCTTTTGACGAGGCGTTGCCGCCCAACCATACCTTTATTTCTCGAAATCGGCGAAAATCATTCAAGAATGCACTGCGCCAACGTTACGATATACTTTTTCAAAGAAAAAAGGAAAGGAAGCTTGTAGTTTTATGTGACCGTTAATCTCGCGATCATGAGCCACGGCTTTTTTCAAAGAATTCAAGTGTGAAGTTTTGGACCATCTGCCGTTTAGTCCAAACTAGCACTGACTGAATGATTTTCACGTTTTTCGAGAATTGAAGGTTTGGTTGGGCGGCAACGCCTCGCCAAAAAGGAAACACTCCCCCAGGGGATCACATCTAGTGGGACGTGGGTTGGTGACCACGGGACCCCAGCTGAGTCCGGCATTGGTTCCACTTACTTGTGCCGGGATCATCTCCGTCTTCTTTCCTGTCGACCTCCCTTGGTCAACTCTTGTTCTTTTCCGACCCCGACGGTATTAGGGTATCCGAGGCCTAGGGAGTCTTTCACTTTCCCACCTTAATTGGCCCTTGTCTCATCTTTACTGATCCCTCCTTCTTCAAGGGATCAGACCTCTTGTTTGCTTTTCATTATATTTCCTTTTTTCTTTCAGATTCCCGCAGAGTTTTTGTTAATTGCCCCCCCCCCCCCTCCAAATTATCTACGAATTTTTTGAATCTACACTACATTCTGTGGGTATTTTCTATCTAAGTTGCATTTTATGATTCTTTTCGATCTAAATTGCATTTTGCTGGTATTCTCCACCTCAATTGCATTTTGTAGGATTGGCAATCTAAATTGCTTTTTGTAAGTCTTTCAATGTAGGATCAGGACATTTTAGTGAGTATTTTGAATTTCAATTGCATTTTGTATTTTCAACCTAAACCAAGTTTTGCAAGAATTTTCAATCTAAATTGTATTTTGTATGTTGGCCATTTTGTAAGTATTTTGATTGTCAATTGTATTTTGTAAGTATTTTCAATCTAAATTGCATTTTGTAAGTATTGTCAATCCAAATGAGTAGTTCGAATCTACCATACATTTTGTAAGCATTTTCAATTTCAATTGCATTTTGTAAGTATTTTGAATTTCAATTGCATTTTGTGAGAATTTTGAATAAGAACCGGCCTTTTTCAATCTAAATTGTATTGTGTATTTTCAATTTCAATTGCATTTTGTAAGTATTTTGAACCTCAATTGCATTTCGTATGTACGTATTTTCGATCTTATTTGCATTTTGTAAGTATTTTGAATTTCAATTGCATTTTCTAAGTATTTCGACTATACATTGCATTGTGTACGTATTTTGAACCTAACCTACCCTACATTTTGTGTGTGTTTTTTTCAATCTATTCCTTTTGTGAGTATTTTCCTTCTAAATTCCCTTTTGTAAGTATAACCACTCTCCATTTTGTGAGTTGTTTCAATCTGAGTTCCATTTTGCAAGTATTTTCAGTCTCACTTAATTTCCGTTATGATTTTCATTTCATTGTCATTTTCGCTATCACCCAGACCATTAGGGGCCGATAACCTCGATGTTAGGCCCATCAAAACAACAATTATCATCATCATCATCATCATCAAAAGGAAACACTTCAGGAGACTCTCCAGACGTACCCGCCTCAGTGGCGGCAGATTTTTTTGCCGAGGGCATTTGAAAGCTGGTGTAACGATACGACAAACGTTTGAATCGTTTTGGCGATTATGTTGGGACATAAGAATAAAACAAGCAAACATTAAGTAGTAAAATCAGTTTGGTATGTCAATGTGTTATTGTTATACAGTTCATCGGAACTTGAATAAAAAACCAGCCCAACCTATTTTTTAACTATGGGCCACATTGTAAATAGTTGGGGGACCTTGCGGGCCAAGGCCTAACACTCCAGGGGGGTTGGGGGTTAAGGACATTTAAAAAAATATATGTGCAATATGGTGAGATTTGTGGCTGTCTGAGATTAGTTTTCTTAGTATAGTTGCAGTTTTCTATATTTATTCGTAGTGTATAAAACAATTAAACTGTATCATAATGATGGTCATTCTAACACTATTTTCATTATGAAACAGTTTCTCCCACCAATCACAGCTCAAGAAACAGTTGTTTGACCAATTAGATAAGGATATCATCGCACCTGCACTGAGTTCCAAGGCCTTCTAATTTAAATTTCACTGCGTTGCCTAGTGTCATAGTGGGGGTAATCGAGGAGGCCATGGTCAAATACATGGTATTCTCTGCGTCCCATGCGCTCTGTTCAGTACATAAAACTGGCGAAATTTCGATAGATATTTATGAATATTTATCTTCGAACATAAAATAGTTATAATAATTATCGTCGAACATAAACAGTCGTATGCAACTCGCCTATAATGGTAATTAAGACGTATGGAAATTATAAAACTCGCATACGCTCGTTTTATAAACATACTCGTGTCTTAATTGTTGCCATTATAGGCTCGTTGCATAATGTACTATACTAATTTTTAATAAATCCCTTTAAAATAGAAGTACGATGATATTCAATATACATACAGCATGAATGACAAAAGTGTGAGTATTTATGTTCATTTGACACAATTATTAATCAATTTATGAAATAAAGTTCATGACAATTCAGTTTAGTGCGACGACTGGAAAAGCTTTGAGTAGGGGTGCGCGCGCACTTCTTTGTCCACTTGGTTTTAGTTGTTTCAAAGTTTTGACCACATGGCTCTGGCGCGGAGCGACGGGTCAGAGAAAATAGTCTCGCATGCCGTAGGTTGGGCAGTGCTGTTCTAAGGTACCAGCTTGATTTATACACTGCTATTCTTCCTACAAACATTCGTGCCCGGAACAAAAGACATCTCAAATTGAACTATTCTAACACGTACGAGCAGGCCCGACGAGAGGGAGGGGCAAACGGGGCTGTAGCCCTGGGGCCCGGTCTTGCGAGGGGCCCGCGAAAGAAGAAAACCCCCAGAGTAGACAAATTTTTCACAATTTTACGTATTGGCCAACAAATTTGAATATGCTATAAAATACTATAACGAGAACCTGTAAATAACCATTATCTTCTTAGCTTCGCGAAAAGAAAAATGGTAAAAGTTTCCACTGTTTATAGGGAGGAAGGTTTCTAAATAACATTTCAACTAATAGCCACTTAGTTATAATTATGAACCTTCGCAAAGATTAATAGACCTACATAAGATTGAGATAGGCATTAAACTTGTTCTTGTGATGAGAGAGAGTAAAATTTTCGGTCAGATAAATCAGAAACGACATTGAAAATGTACAATTAACAAAATTAGTAGGCCTACATTCCAAAAAATAAGTAAATTAAAAAATCATTTTTTTATGAGGGGCTTAAAAATTAAAAAAAGCAAATTTTATATTTACAAGATGTCACGGGGACGAAACAATATGGAGAGGACCTGTAAGTCCTAGCCCTAGGGCCCTTACTCGCTCTCCACGGCCCTGCGTACGAGTATATGCCTACTTATGTTCTGAAGGCACAGTTGTCATTGTATTACGGAGCAAAAACGGCAAGGGAGGCGCTAGGCTAGGCCTTTACAGTGAGTTGTTGGGATAGTAAGCCTTGTTCCTTGCCTGATGAGATGTGTGCTGGATCAATCCCACCTGTTGCTTCAAGGACAATTTGTAACTAGGACCTCTTCAACTGCTGCCCCTTGGTGGGAGAGTACGCAGTAGGTTTGCTCCACACTTGCAAGGTGCTCGCTGGATTATGGAGTCCACTGCACATTTTATATATGTTGTTTGAGACTTTAGTCTTATGACTGGTTTGCTGCAGCTCTGTCCTGAGCTAATCGTTTCATCTCTACATAGCTACCACACATCCGTGGCAATCAGTTTAACATATTCGAACCTTGGTCTACCCCTACAGTTCTTGTCCTCGACCCTTCCTTCCATAACTAGGTTTGCTATTGCTGGGTGTCTTAGTATGTGTTCTACCAACCTATCTTATTTCTTCATTAGCAGTCGCCAGAAACATCTCTCCTCTCCCACTCGTCTTAATACCTCTTCGGTTTCAACACAATCTAACCATTTGATCTTCATCATACGCCTGAAACACTACATTTCAAACGCTTCAATTCTCCTCTTTTCCGCTCACCAACAGTTCAAGTTTCACTACCACAGAGCGCCACGCTCCAGACAAATGCTATCAAAGATGACTTCCTAATACAATATCTAGATTCGATCAACAGATCCCTTTTCTGTAGAAATGCTTTCCTTGTCTGAGCCAACCTACTTTCTATATCCTCTTTGCTTTGTTCATCACTGGTTATTTTGCTTCCTAAGTAACCGAAGTTTTCTGATTTATTTCGGCTGCATTCCAATATTATTATTTTACATTCATTAATTTTCATCATGAATTCTTTCCTCAAGACGGTGTCCATTTTGAATCTAACGAGTAATTAAACGAAGAAAACATTATTCTGTTTATATAATTATAATATTTTACATATTAGACACATCGAATCATGGATATGTTAACCTCTCTACCAAGGATATATTACAGGCGAGCACGTGTTTATGATTTGTATGAGGATTGGTCTGTAAACCAGTTCCTTTATAACGTTGATACCTAATATTGCAATGAAGTAGTGGGGGAAGGTACAAATCCAAACCAAGAGCACGTGTGACAAACTTTGAATGCGGTTATGGTCTCATCTGGAAACTACGCTTTTGTTGCGAGCATTGCGTAAATCATTATTATCATCAACATATATATTATTTCAGTAGTATAGATGCCTCCTGCGGTGCTCACAAGCGACCGATCGTGACAAATGAGCATCGAAATGAAAGAGAATAGACATTACCAGTGACGAATTTCATAAATATCAACAATTTCTTTAAAAATGACTTAAAAAATACGAAGTGTGCGATTTGCAGATACTGTTGCTGTAGGAAAATACACTCCATAATAGCTGTCCACTTCACATTTTGGCCGCTGTGACGCCTGTTTCATGTCATTTTAACATCCTGAGGTATTTTCTTTATAATTTTGCATGGATTTATGTGTGTGTGTGTGTGTGTGTGTGCGGAAGCAGTAAATCAAAGGAATGAGTAGCCTACTCAAATCGTATAATTTCATAAATATCGAATAACCGGTGATCCAATTTTCAGTGATTGTCTTCTTAAGTTAGGGAACGTAGAACTTGGAATTCTAACTGAAATGTAAATAGTGTTGGTTGAAATAAAAACATACCAACCTTCTCCATAAGTCTCTTATTATGAACATATTAGGGAAAGTGAGGTTTATGAACATGCGAGATTTCTCGCATGGGTCCGCTAGTCAAACCTTAGTCGATCACTTCCGTTATCTCCAAGTAATGGTAGAGACGTCACCTCCATCTTAGAAAGACGTAACAGACTCATCGCAGCCTATACCAACTGTCTCACAACCGAAGTGTATTTTAAAGAATGCCAAGATCTGCATTATAAATTTGTTGTCAGGCCACTGTTTTACGTATACCACAGAGACCTTCCTGATGAACAGGAAAGGCATCATGGAAGACCTGCTGAAGTTCAAAAGACGTATCCTCCGGAAAAATCAAGGGGGCGAGATTTCTCCCAGATGGAAATTAACGACTGAAACCAAACTCCGAACTGTATCGACGGTTGGAAACGGCCAATACCAGTATGTAACGTAGGCGGCTGAAGTTCTACTGGCATCTTCTATGAATGGACAAGAACAAATGCAACACAAGAGAAACTCCTTTTACAGGACTGGAAGCCTGTTGCGTAATTGAATACAAAATAACTTGGATTCCACTGGGAATGATGTCCAAGATCGCTCCAAATCTGGTGATATTGTTAACTATTGGTCCCCACCATATGAAGTGTCAGAAGGCCCTCTTACAGGAGAGAAAGCCGGGCTCAAGAGATTATTATTATTATTACGAAGGTCGTTTTTTAAAAATTAACTGAACATTTTATTTTGAAACCACATTTATTTTTAGGTTTTACATACCTTTCTCTATTTTTCTACATAGTTGCCTTGTTTATTTAGGCACTTGTCATACCATAAAACTAAGTTCTGAAATGCCTCTGCATAAAAGTTTGCCGCCTGCTCTGACAACCAAGAATTCACAGCTGTTTTCACTTCTTCATCGTCGGCGACACTTGAGGAAAATCCATTGATAGAGTGGTTATCGTGAATCTTCGGTCCTCGTGAATTTTCGTGTCAATTGCAGTCACCAAGTCATCTGAACATTTTCACGGCCACTTTTGAACTCGCTTACCCATTTTCGCACTTTACCTTCCGTCATTGCATTATCACCATACACCTCACAAAGCTGACGATGAATGTCTGCAGCCGACATGTTTCTTGCACTCAAAAAACCGTATCACAGATCGTACCTCACACGCGGCGGGCGAATCAATAATCTTGAATATTGTAAAGATGCACAGTTCAGCGTACAGGTTAGCTACACAGATGCAACTGACGCCTGCTTGTTCGCAAAGGATGCCGGGAGGTAGCACGCACGCTTGTTGTGGCGTGCTCACTAACTACGGGCTTAAAGAAACCACCTTTACTAAAAAAAAGCCTTCGTATTATTATTATTAATCGTATGGCATACAGTAATATTAGATATCAAAAAAGAACAACATATTGACAACATATTTTCAAATTAATGTCTAAGTTCCTCAAATAATCCACTGAATCTGGAGTCACACGCACAACATCCCCGAGGACGCCTGGATATGTCCTCAGAGAACTATCACGTACAATAAGGGAGATAGTCTGTCTCTCATCACCACAATCACATGCAGGAGATGGTAATTTGCTCCATTTGAACATCGCATCAGCACAAACACCATGGCCAGTCCATATTCTGTTCAGTCTAGTCCATGTCCTTCTGGGTAGATTGAATCCAGGGCCCTTATGGCATATCACGGAGCTCTGCAGTTCAAGTTGAGTTCCAGTCCGTAGTCCATTGATTCATGACATCAAAGTTTGCATCATCTAGTTTCTGAGCTGTATGTAATGGTGGGCTCCTCGATTTGAGCCTCCTAAGCTGTAGATCAGCAATATCAGAACGAATAGGCAACTGATAGCCTATGATATTCCCTTACCAAAGCATGTCTGCGAATTCGTGGAGGAGCAATGTGACTGAGCACAAGAAGCCATTAAGTTGGTGTTGACTTTATAGTGCCTGAGATTATGCTCATGGTATTATTGAGTTTCACATCAATCTTATTTACATGTGGGCTGTTGAACCAAACAGGAGCACAATACTCAGCAGCAGAAAATACTAGACTAATAGCCGAACACCAAAGGGTAGTGGCATTTCATGATGATGATGATAATTGTTGTTTTAAGGGGCCTAACATCTAGGTTATCGGCCCCTGATGGTTTGGGTGATCGTTAAGATGATAATGAAATGCAAACTTAAAAACTAAAACTAACTACTAACCTACATACTAGAAGAAGAAATGGAAAACTAAAGGAGAATAAGGCAAATAAAGGACAGGAGGAAAAGAAATGCCCTCAACCCTCGAAGAATGCGGATTGAGGGACTTGAAAGGAAGGAGAGCCATAAAAGGCAGATAGGAAAGTGAAAGAGGAGAGAGTTCACCTCACAGGTAAGGGACAAAAGAGGGAAACCAGACCCAGCTCAGGAATCCCTCGGGGTCGCCAACTCCCGAACTCACCAGCCGTGAGCCCCTGAGGGTGTAGCATGATCTAGGGTGCACCAAAAGTGGTGGGGCTACATACACCCCGCCTCCTTGAGGGCATTGAGCAGAAGGCAGGAGATAACATGAAAATAAAAAGAAGGCTGACCCCTCGCAGAAGGAGGGTATCAGAAAAGATGAGACAAAGGCCAATTAAGGCGGGAAATGAAGAGACTCCCTAGGCCTCGGATACCCTAATACCATCGGGGTCGGAAGAGAACAAGAGTTGACCAAGTGAGGTCGACAGGAAAGAAGACGGAGAAGAGCCCGGCACAAGTAAGTGGAAGCAATGCCGGACTCTGCTGGGGCCCCGTGGTCGCCAACCCACGTCCCACTAGATGTGAGCCCCTGAGGGGAGTGGCATTTGATCCAGCTCACGAGATATTGGGAACTAAAGAGAGCATCGAGGAAGAACTGGTCATAAGCGCTTCTTAGTGGGATTAAATCAACAATAACGAGGCGATTAAGGTAAAACAGTGACTGTGGCTGTTAGCAGATCGCGTGTCTTCAACAACTATGGGCATTTGTGCGATATTTTATATGAATTACTGTACATTATTTTCATTTTGGACGGTTCTTATTTACATTCCATGCGTAAAATGAATCATGAAATTGGATGCTATAAAACCGCAATACCAACTCAATTTCAGCGTTATTTCATTTTACAGTGAATTCCATATCGCTGCGAGGTTTTATTGTTGCAATAATACACTCGCTATCATGTTCAAACATGCTGTAATCACATCATATACTGTGTTCATCCGGTTTAATATGTTCAAACAAAGAAAACAAGATTCATTACAGAACTGATAAAATATAAACGTAGTCTATATTCCGCAATTCTTCATACTGGCGCTCTTCGATAAAATTAAATTGCGTTTGCCTAGAAGGTTTTATGAAAGGATACGTCACCTTTAAAAGCCTGTCTCAATACTTCCATTCCATCAGGAGAAATAAGAGTTCATTGCCGGGAAACCACAGCACTAGAAATAGGTGTGTTGGTATTTTGTAGATTGTTAACTTGTTTGATGCAGCAATCTGCAACCTTATTCTACACATACAGTTCATGTCCTTGACCAATCCTTAACTGGATTCAGATTCTTTTCTTTAAATAAATTGGCTGAAAATTTTTGTATTTCCGCGAAAAGGAGCCTCGATTGTTGATAATGGCGTAGTTGGTAGCGTACTGAACTGCTGTTCCCATGATCGCGGGTTAAAACCCGGCTGAAGTCGTCGGATTTTTTAAGAGCGTTAAAATCCTTCAGTAGGCCTATCCCTTCCTTCGGAGGGGAAGTAAAGCCGGCGGGCCCATGCCATAGATTTATGGCATGCAAAAGATCCTTCCATTAACTAAACTTGTGTGAAGCTCAATTTCTAGGTTATATTTCGTTGAAACGCTCTATCAAAGTTCCAACGTCACCACTAGGTGTCAGTGTCATCTGGTGGCGAAAGTTGTAACTACTGTACTTGAAATTGAACGGAACTTCTAGCTCACCCGATGGGTGTCCGCTTGACAGCCTCTGGCGAGCCGAACATGTCCTCGAACACTCCAGGCACTAAAATACATACGCTAAATACATAAATAAAACCTTATTCTAGCATTAGTGAAAATGTGCACTGCTCTTCGACTGTTTAAGTTATCGTGTCGAAGCCGTGTTGGAGCTCTACGGAAATACTTCACATGAGATCCAAACGAGGTTAGTCCTGAGCATCCAACCAGCAGTAATTGTGTCTCACAAAAGTTTAAAACATCACACACACCTGATTTATCACATAGTCATTTCAAATTCTTAAAGGATCCCCAAACAAGCAGACAATTGCAATTTTAGGGAAAGCCTTGTGCAATCCATCAGGCTGTAATGAAAAGTTGTATAATCTGGTATACTGTGAGCTGTGTAATCTAGTATGTAGTGAATTGTGTAATCTAGTAAACTGTGGATTGTGTAATCTAGAAGGCAGTGAGCTGTGTTATCTAGTAGGCTATACTGTGAATTGTGCAATGTAGTATACTGTGAAGTGTAATCTAGAAGGCAGTGAGCTGTGTTATCCAGTATACTGTGAATTGTGTAATCTAGTATTCTGTGAAGTGTAATCTAGCAGGCAGTGAGCTGTGTATTCTAATATGTAGTGAATTGTGTAATCTAGAAGGCGTTGAGCTATGTATTCTAATATGTAGTGAATTGTGTAATCTAGAAGGCGTTGAGCTATGTATTCTAATATGTAGTGAATTGTGTAATCTAGAAGGCAGTGAGCTGTGTAATCTAGTATACTGTGAGTTGTGTAATCTAGAAGGCGTTGAGCTGTGCATTCTAATATGTAGTGAATTGTGTTATCTAGAAGGCGTTGAGCTATGTATTCTAATATGTAGTGAATTGTGTAATCTAGAAGGCAGTAAGCTGTGTAATCTAGTATACTGTGAATTGTGTAATCTAGAAGGCGTTGAGCTATGTATTCTAATATGTAGTGAATTGTGTAATCTAGAAGGCAGTGAGCTGTGTAATCTAGTATGCTGTGAATTGTGTAATCTAGAAGGCGTTGAGCTATGTATTCTAATATGTAGTGAATTGTGTAATCTAGAAGGCAGTGAGCTGTGTTATCCAGTATACTGTGAATTGAGTAATCTAGTATACTGTGAAGTGCAATCTAGAAGGCAGTGAGCTGTGTAATCTAGTATACTGTGAATTGTGTAATCTAGAAGGCATTGAGCTGTAGATGCGTCTAGCGAGCGGAAGGTCTTGCGCGTGTTCTTCCTTCTTCGCTAATTAGCTATTCACCATGGAAGATATACAGTAACTTGTGGGCTAGTCCGTTTTATATTCTTTGGCCCGTTGAATGATGCAGAACAAACCAAACAATAGCCGACTGCGTTCTTTTGTGATGTGTGATATCTTGTAGTTATGAGAAAAACATATGTCCTTGACTGAATTATTATGTCTTGTAGTTTAGTAATGTATGTATTAAACGGAAATACAAGAGTGCGGGAAAATGTATTCAATGTTTTTTTCTCGGTATGATTCTTTACATTTGATTAGTGATGAAATGTAGCCTATGTTACGCTTGGCGGAAATCCGTTAAAGCAGACCAAGCAAACATATAGCTCTAATAAGATTCGCTTCCCATGGATTCCATCACAAGGTATGACCAAAATTGCATTTCCATCGAGAGTATAATTATTTTAGCCTACCGTAGTAAAATATCACCGAACGCTTCCCCGCCACAATTTTATTACACAGTAGCCAACATCATTGTGGAAAATATTGAACCGTCACATCAAAGAAGTTTCATTCCATGACTTAATGCAGCTTATAGATTGCTATAAATGCCAGTCTCAATCACCGTTTCCATCCTGGAAATAATTGAGACATTTACCACGCCATACTTGATTTGATAAAGCGGCTTCCGGTTACTTGGGCCACGGAGAAGAAAGCTTTGGATCTTCAACACTGACGCATGCGCACTGGAGCAAGACCTTCCGCTCTCTAGACGTTCCATTGAGCTGTGTATTCTTATATGTAGAGAATTGTGTAATCTAGAAGGCAGTGAGCTGTGTTATCTGTGAATTGAGTAATCTAGTATACTGCGAAGTGTAATCTAGAAGGCAGTCAGATGTTGAATCTGGTATACTGTGAATTGTGTAATCTTGAAGGCGTTGAGCTGTGTATTCTAATATGTAGTGAATTGTGTAGTCTAGAAGGCAGTGAGCTGTGGTATCTGGTTTACTGTGAATTGAGTAATCTAGTATACTGTGAAGTGTAATCTAGAAGACAGTGCGATGTATAATCTATAGTAGTATGCTGTGAATTGTATAATCTAGAAGGCAGTGAACTGTGTTATATAGTAGACTAGCCAATGAAAGATTACAAGAAGCATTTTAGAGAAAGAGTAATACAAGAAAAATGAAGAGCGAGAAATCAGCAAAAATCCTCCTTGGGAGGCGCTCAGCATCTCTGATCTTATTTTCTCCACCTTCTTCTTATTTTCTTTGAATTTTAAATTCTAAGAATATTTAAACACAGTTTATTTTATACCGTACATGACAAACAAATGAGTTTTCTTCAGCACATTTCTAAAGAGAAATAATAAGAGGGATGGTAGCCTTTAATCCACTCTTTGAACGCATATGGGTTTCTTTCAACAAATTTGTCGTCAAATGTCTTGCTAAGTCCTCTAGATTTGCGGCTAAAGCTGGCAACTCTGTCCTAGATAGTGCGCTTGAGGCGAAAAGAAGGACGTCGTCATAGAAGAGATTTACAACCTCGTCTCGGCCACTTGGCTGCGCAGTAGAGTTGCTTCCCCCGCCCTCCAACCACCCCTGGAGTCGTGTACAACTAAGAGCCCTTTGTGACGTCACAAGCTCCGCCGGGAGAATTTATTCAAAATCAAACGCGCTCTCAGGCGGGCGCGAGAAAAAAGGAAAAAACAAGAGTCTATTGAAAGAAAAGAAGTTTCTTAAGAAGTTGGAAGAGTTCTTAGCGTGACGTTTTTGTGCGTTATTTGAAGAGATTTTCAGTGGAGTGCTTTTTAATTGAATAGGCTAGCTCATTTCTAAATACTCGTGATCTGCAGGATTCCAAGGGTGTAGTAGTCAGGGGGATTGTCTGCGGCATCTTAAATAACTTACAATGTAAACTTGGTTACGTCTCAAAACTCACGAGTCTCAAAACTCCACTGCCAGCCCTGCCCATTCAACGATTACAGCATTGGTTTATGCGTACAACCTCGTTTCCAAATATAGACGCTAAGAGCAGCACCAACCTTCTGCGATCGCTACTTTTTCAAGTCACTGTTGCAGACATTTGTTTTGTATTGATGTTAATGGCGTCAATAATAATAGCCTGTTCTTTATTCGGTGTTAACTGTATTTCAGAAGCATAACGTTTCTGGGATTTCTTGGGTACATTGTGGGTAGAACTGTCGGTAAGGTTAGGTACGGTCTGACTTCGCAAGAAGCCATTGCTTTGAGTGTGAAAGGCTTTGGAGCCTCGCTGAATTACGATGTTCAACCGTTTGTTGTTTGTTTTCCGCGAAGTTGTGTTTTGGATTTTAGAATGCCGTACTGCTGTATGCTCTTTTGTAAATCAGAAATTAAATCTGCAATTAATATATATCTTGTACGCCTCCAAGTGTTGAATGGGCAGGCAGTTTAAAGCAGCTAGGAGGGACGCGATGAACCTGGCAGTGAAAAAGCCGCGGTGATCACAGTGGGATGGTGCTGCAACCTATCTTGTACGCCTCTGAGCGTTGAATGGGCAGGCAGTCTAAAGCAGCCAGGAGGGATGCAATCCAGCTGGCAGTGCAAAATTCACAAGCTAAAAATAGTTGGTTGGTTCCTCAGTTTAGGGGCTGCGACAACGCGGTCATGTAGCCCCGTGTACTTTGGGTGTGTGTAGAATCTGTCTGATAATCGGTGTCAATTGTGATGATTGTATTAGTGTGTGTTTCTGTTTCTTAATTCAAGTAAGGGCTGCATACGTCGAATTTTTCAAGTAGTTCCTACTTTCGCTGCTAAACGCCACCGCAACAACTACTAGTTCAGAACTTGGCTACTAGACACCACCACAGTCGGCTCCTGGCGACGAACGTACCTGAGCGTTGTTTACATTTTTAACCTAATTTAGCTTCACACAGATGTAATTAGTGGATGGTTCTTTAACATGCCATAAATCTATGACATGGGACCGCCGGCTTTACTTCCCCTCCAAAAGAAGGCATACTGAGGGATTTTTAACGTTCCTAAAAAATCCGACGACTTCGGCCGGGTTTGAACCCGTACCAACTACGCCACCGAAGCCGCCTAAAAATAGTAACAAATAGTCTCAAAACTCACGACTCCGGAGAGCACACTGCCCTTCAACCCATATTTGTCCACCCAGTTTTAGAATGGGATTTCGTTGTATTGTACAGACGTCACAGTGACGCAGGTTATCAGACAAATTCTATGTCCACGATGTCACAAAGCCCCTAAATGAATCAACAACAAAATCTTGATGAGAGAGGTGCCAATTACAAGAGGGCAAGCAGTTCTGGCTGGCTCTAACAATGGACCTTTTCCCAATGATCTGGCTTGGTCGGGGCTACCTATAACCTTATAGGTGGCTATGGCTTGGTTCGTGAGTTTTGAGACTGGCCCAGGTACAGAAACCGGTAAGAACCTACTTTTATTAACCCTCATCTTAAAATTCGTGAATTTTGAGACTCGTGAGTTTTAAGACTCGTGAGTTTTAAGACGACACGGTAATCTTACACTTGTATGATGATGATAATTGTTGATTTAAGGGGCCTAACATCCAGGTTATCGGTCCCTAATGGTCTGTGTGATAGCGACAATGTCAATGAAGTGGAAATCAGAACGAAAATTAAGTGAGCAGGTAAACACTTACAAAAAGGAACTCAGATTGAAACTACTCACAAAATGGACAGCGGTAATACTAACAGAAGGGAATTTCGTACGAAAATACTCACAAAAGGAATAGATTGAAAAATACGCACAAAATGTAGATAAAGTTCAAAATACGTACAAAATGCAACGTACAGTCGAAAGACTTACAAAATGCAAGTGAAATCAAAATACTTACAAAATGCAAATGAGATTGAAAATACGTACAAAATGTAATTTAGATTCAAAATACCCACAAAATGCAATTGAGAATTAACTACTTGCAAAAAGCGGTTTAGGTTGAAAATACAAAATGCAATTGAAATTCAAAATACTCACAAAAGGTCCGCCCCCTATATTGAAAGACTTACAAAAAGCAATTTAGATTGTCAATCCTTACAAAATGCAATTGAGGTTGAAAAACACTCACAAAATGCAATTTAGATCGACAAGACTTACAAAATGCAACGGAGATTGAAAACACCCACAAAATGGAGTGGAGATGCAAAAAAAAACACACAGTGCGGGAATCTTAAAGGGAAAAGGAAATATAATGAAAAGAAAACAAGAGGTCTGACCCCTCGAAGAAGGAGGGATCAGGAAAGATGAGACAAGGGCCAATTAAGGCGGGAAAGTGAAAGACTCCCTAGGCCTCGATACCCTAATACCGTCGGGGTCGGAAAAGAACAAGAGTTGACCAAGTGAGGTCGACAGGAAAGAAGACGGAGAGGAGTAAGTGGAAGCAATGCCGGACTCAGCTGTGGTCCCCCTTACCACTTGTCCCTCGTCACTACAAACATGGTGATATATGAGGCCCAAACAAACTGTAAAACTTTCTACCTGTGGCGAAGCTGCATTCATACTCTAAAGTTCATACCTTATAGTTTTTTATGGATTAACTCCAGTCGTCGTGTTTTAGGCTCGCCAAAGATATCAATGACACGTTCTTTGAAGATGTCATACCTGGAAAGAGTTCACCAAACTCTTCTTAATAACCAGAGTACTCAAATTGCTCAATCTAGAATCTGACATGGTGTTCCTTAAAAATGTCTTAACTCTATTCAATACACCCATACTTCGTTCACTCGAAGCAGTAGAAACAGAAAGGTAAGAACCAGTCTATAATAATAGAACTAAAAATTAGAACATCACTGACCAAATCACGAAAACACCATCCCAGGACATCTGTGGAACGAGTCATGTTACCGAGACATATGGGAGGGAGAGGAATTGTTGATATAAACAACCAAGTAGCTCGACAGATCTATGAGCTAAGAAAATACTTCTGTTCTGTATCGAACCATTCGATGCTGCACAAGGCTGTCACAGAAGCAGATGATTCAACTCCACTACTCTTTTAAGTCAGCAAGAGACTCAAATTCAGGTGCGCAGTGATTTGGATAGATTCAATGCCTGGTTGTCCAAGCCACTACACGGAAGACATCCCAATGAAGTCATCCAAACTCACGTCGACAAGCTAGCGTCGAACTTTTGGTTGATTTCTGGGCAGATGTCTCCTGAAACAGAAGGGTTTATGATGGCTATTCAGGAGCAGGTTGTCCCCACGAGGAACTACCTAAAGTTCATAATCAAGGATGCATCTGTGCAAGATGACCATTGCAGATACGGTTGCCCAACATCTGAGACTGTTCAGCATATTATATAAGGTTGTCGCCATTTTGCAGGGACAGAATATAGGAAGAGACATGATTTTGTTGCCAAGATAGTAAATCATGAATTGGCTATACAACTTCAACTGCTGAGCCAAGAGAAAGTGCCGTACTACAAATAAGCTCCTGAAAGTGTACTTGAAAATTACAGCTTTACGTTGTACTGGGATCGTACTGTATTGACAGACCAATCAGCTGTGCACAACAGACCTGATTTAGTTCTTGTTGACAAATGCATGAAGCATACCACCTTCATAGATGTGGCGATCCCAAACAGTGGCAACATGCTAACAAAGCATATTGAAAAGGTGTCAAAATTCACAGAGCTTTCAGAACTGATAAGGAAGCAATGGCACATGGCACAAGTCAGGACAGTTCCTATTATTACCTCCAGCACTGGCGTGATTCCCAACAACTTAAGGGGATCGCCCACGGCGTTGAAATTAGACCCAGGCCTTTTCAAACTGATGCAGAAAACAGTCATACTTTCTACGTGTCGCGTAGTAAGGCTGTTCTTGGGCAATCAGGCCTGAAGCAGTGAGGGAAATATGAAGCTACTACTCAATGCAGTACAAGAATTTGCTCCTTGTGATATGTACGGTATCTGGGATTGTAAATGTTTTCTTTCCAGCAAATGCTGAGAATGTGTAAGCGCATGCGCAAAATAAACAATAATAATAATAATAATAATAATCTTCTTCTTCTTAGCGTCATCCCGTAGGAACGGGACCGCTTTTTGGATCAATGCACGCCATTTCTTGCGATCTAATGCTTCGCGCGATTTCAAGTTTCTTGATCGTAAATCTGCGTTAATAGTGTCCAGCCAACGCAATTTTGGTCTCCCACGCTGTCTCTGGCCGTCGACCGTTAGATGGTAGGCCGAGCCGATGACTGAACTTATAGTGGTGCGCGGACAACGTAGGCCTACCCATACCAACGGAGTCCCCATTCCTGCATTTTCTCATTGATTGGAGCCACGCCAGCTATATGTCGAATCGTTGTGTTGGGGATATGGTCGAGCAGAGAAATGTCTAAAGATCTTCGCAGCATCCACATTTCCATGACATGAAGTGAGTGCTCAGCACTTCTAGGAGCTGGCCAACACTCGGTACCATATAATGCAACTGGTCTCACCATTGTGCGGTATATCTTTGATTTTAGGCGGATAGGCATCTTCTTATCACAAAAAATACCGGAGACATCTCTGAATCGCATCCAAGTCGCATTGATTCGTGCTCGCACATCTTCATTCACAGAGCTGTCGCTACTCAATCGTGAGCCTAGGTATCGGAATGTATTTACATAGGTAAAAGGAGCTCCATTAATACCTATAGTTCCAGGGGATGGAATCGTTTCGAGGTATTCAGTCTTGTGGATGTTCAAACGAAGACCAAATCCTTGCAGACGATCATGCCATGTCTGTACTTGGGTTTCAAGATCCTTCCTGGAGTCTGCCGCAAGCATCACGTCATCAGCGTATAGCAATGTCCATGGGACACACTCACACACCACTCACCCACCGCGGCAAGAACCAGTCTATGAGGGGCACTGTTTCTTGATATAATAATAATAATAATAATAATAATAATAATAATAATAATAATAAAATTCGACATTACGCGACGGTCATCAAACCCGAAACACTCTACGCCAGTGAGACCTTAAACCTCAATTATAAAGGGGATTTTGAAAACATCAAGAAAGCTGAAAGGAAAATCATCCGAAACATTCTTGGCCCAAGACTTACAGATGAAGGATATCGTTTACAATCGCACAAGATCACAGAAAAATATTCAAATATTGAAACCGATTTCCGTAAACGACGCTTGAAATTTTATGGACACATTATGAGGCTAGATGATAACCGATTAACAAAGAAAATATTGATGTACTCACAAAAATTAAAGACGACAACGGTTTGGATTAAACAAGTCCAAACTGATCTCAATAACGCTAACATCACACCCACAGATATCGAAGACCGCAAAATTTTCAGACATAAGATCTACACTTGGGAAGCTGCATCAGAAAATAAGCCCAGCAGACCTAGGGGAAAATGGACTGACGAACGTCGAGCTAAACATAGCGACGTGATGAAAGAATTCTGGAAGGACAAGAAAAATAACAGCAACAGAACATAACTTGCTTTATATGATCCTGTATGGGTCGAAACATACTAAATAAATAAATAAATAAATAAATAAATAAATAAATAAATAATAATAATAATAATAATAATAATAATAATAATAATAATAATAATAATAATCATATCGTATGGCCTCGGTAACAGGGTGCAAGCTTTGTTATTTGACACCCAGAGGGTAGCTTGCATGTCGAATTTCGTTGTTCCTTGAAGCACTATGAAAGTCAAGGAGGTTAGATATCTAAGCTCCTTGAACTCTATAGCGCTTTCTAGTAGAGAAATGAGGAACTTTGTGTTGGCGGAAAATCCCGAGATTTATTTTGCCATTATGAACACGGCCTACTGAATTCAAATGGGTTCTTTGACATGCCAACATCGTATGACATGCGTGTCGTGATTGTTGCCGCCTTTCAAAAATCACTAACCACGGCCAGGAGCGGACCTGCAAGCTTGGGGTTAGTAGACCGACACGATAATTACTCACCCACCGTGGCAAGAACCAGTCTATGAGGCGCACAGTTTCTTGATATATTTTTTCTAGGCCGTTGTTCAAAACATATTCTCTTTATAGGACAACGAAGAAAATGGTCTTTATTTTAAATACACTATTAAATCACTACACTGATCCATGTTTTAAAACTCACAAACGAACATGCACGTGCTGAAATACCGCCCGCCTCATTAATGCACTGCTTGGAGCCTAGGCTCTCTGCTGACGCATTCAGCTATCGACCTTCCGCTTGGCGCATGCGCAATTACCTTCTCTACCCACAGGGACTTGAGCCTGTTTCAAAGGAGACTCGCTGGCTGCTCAGTCCCGTGCTGAGAAGCTGGCGTCAATCCCACCGGGGTTACAGAGATCACTAGAGATTCAATTTGCCTATGCTAATTAAAAAACAGGAACATTTAAATTCCTTGAGAATGATATGGGTGTTCTAAGGTTCAAAGATGCCGGCTCCGTGGTGTTGGGGTAGCGCGCCTGCCTCTCAACCGGAGGCTCCGGGTTCGATTCCTCCGTCAGGGATTTTAGAAACTGACGTGAGGGTTGGAACGGGGTGCACTCAGCCCCATGAGGACAATTGAGTAGCTGTCTGACAGTGAGGCAGCGTCCCGATCACGAAAACCAAGATTAACAGCCGAGGGGACCCGATGCGCTGATCACGTGTCACCCCAATATCTGCAGGCCAATTGGCTGGGCAGCGGTCGCTTGATAGTTCTAGGCCCTTCATGGGCTGTAGTGCCAGGGATTATTGTTATTATTATTATTACTATTATTATTATTATTATTATTATTATTATTATTATTATTATTAAGGCTCAAAAATTCCCCTTCAGCTTCGCCACTGCTTTCTACACTGCTGGTATTAGTCGAACTATCTTTTCCAATGATGAGTAATACTGCAATTGTGTAAATGATGTGGTAATATATGTTTTCTCCTCCGATGTCCCTAACCCATCCACCATCCTCTTTTTAGAACATGACTTATACATAGTAAAATTCCAGCAGTGTCCGCCATATTCCTAGTGAGTTATGGGACTAATGCCATATTGCCAACCCCACACAAACGAGCAGTAATTTTCGGCCAGACAGTGGTTAATCTAGTGGCGGTCATGAAAACTATGTTGATAACCAATGATGGACGAAGCAAAGCGGATATAAAAAGTAGCTCAGACAAGGAAAACATTTCTACAGAAAATGAATCTGTTGACATCGAATATAGATTTAGGTATTAGGAAGTCAATTTTGAAAGCCTTTGTTTGGAGCGTGGCGCTCTATGGAAGTGAAACTTGGACTAGCCTATTGGTGCAGCAGAGAGAGGAGAATTGAAGCGTTTGAAATGTGGTGTTACAGGAGAATGAAGAAGATCAGATGGGTAGATAGGGTTATAAATGAAGAGCTATTAAGACGAGTGGGAGAGGAGAGATGTTTGTGGCGGCTGCTAATGAAGAGAAGTGATAGGTTGGTAGGACACATACTAAGACACCCAGGAATAGCAAACTTAGTTCTGTTAGTTACAGCAGTTTCAAGGGGTGGAACTATGAGGTCACCTGCCCCTAAAACTTAGTTATGGAAGGAAGGGTCGAGGACAAGAACTGTAGGGGTAGACCAAGGTTAGAATATCTTAAACAGATTGCCTCGGATGTAAGGTAGAGACGACTCGATTAGCTCAGGACAGGGAGACATGGAGTGTTGCATCAAGCCAGTCAAAAGATTCACGACTCAAACAGCAACAAGGCCTTAAATACAAACACAAGCCTAACCCAGGCCTTACGCCCCAGACCTCCTTGCTTGTAGTACAAGCAGTAATTTTCAGTCTCACTGAAACCTTCATGGACCAAGAGTTTCTCGCTTCACTCGCTCCGCATGACCTGTATGGTGTATTTTGTAAACCACATGTTAACAACAGTAATGTGACGTCGATGTAAGCGTCTCTGTGCGCCTCGGGAACAGTTGAAGAAACCTCATGCGTAATGACAATTGCCGTTGCTGGATGAGCAAGTTGGTTGGTTCCTTAGTTTAGGGACTGCGGCAACGCGGTCATGTAGCCCCGTGTACTTCTTTGGGTGTGTGTAGTATCTGTCTGATAACCAGTGTTAATTGTATTAGTGTGTGTTTCTGTTTTCAATTCAAGTAAGGACTGTAGACATGGACTTTTTTCAAGTAGTTCCTACTTTTGCCACCAAACGCCACCGTCAACGACTACTAGTGCAGACCTTGGTTACCAGACGCCACCGCAGTCGGCTCCTGGCGACGAACGTAGGAACCTAAGAGCGTTTGTCAAAATATCTTTAACTAAACTTTAGCTTCACACAGGTGTAATTAATGGAAGGTTCTTTAACGCTCTTAAACATCCGACGATTTCGACCGGGTTTGAACCCACGATCTTGGGAATAGAAGCTCAGCATGCTAGGAACTACGCCACCGAAGCCGCTCGCTGGATGAGCAAGAAATAACGACTAGTCACATATTTCCAGTGCAGTAGTGAAAATGGACAGTAATTTCAATTGGTAATAACTCCCACAATATGAAATCATATATCATCTTAGTGCAAGAGTAAAATCCTTGTTTAAGTATTTAATACCATTTGTTGCTGTTGGATTGTCTTCATGGTTACCACCCAGACACTGAAACTGTCACGTAGAGGGTCATTATCTATGTGCACCCCGATAAACACGGCAAGCTAAGGCGACTGTGACTGGCGCAGATCGCGGGCGCGCGTACACGGTTCAGCTGGTGGTAGGCGCGTACTTTTACACTTTTACCAAACACGTTCAATAATGTGTACTTGCAGTGTTCACAGGCGATGCTGAAAATGTCCTCCCTCTCTTGTAACACCCACCTGACATCCTCTGATGAAAGAATGTCTGTCAACCCTTTTATTATTTACGGAGCCTGTTTCCTTGAATCGTTTAGCGAGCCTCCTAATTGTACTGGCATTAGGCACAGGTCTTCCTGGAAACTTGATTCGAAATTTTCATCTAGTTTCAGAACAAGATTTTCTGCTTTTCATATACGAATTATGGATATACACACCTTCGCGCAATGTGAATTGGTGTCTAGGCATGACCAACAATTACAGTAATCACAATACTCACTAAACGTGCAACAGTAACGTCTAAGCTTTGCAGATACACGTTCGTATGAATGACAAAACACATGTGAACTAACGATATGAGTCAGCGGAGCGCGCCATCACCGGCAGGACCGTGTACGCGCGCCCGCGATCTGTGCCAGTCACAGCTGACCAAAAAGAAAAAACCTACAGGAAATAATTGTAAGTTGTAATTACGTTCTTCGTCTTCTTCCTCTTTCGAATAACCCATTTTGAAGGTACGATGAATCGAACTTTGGCTATTTTTCATTGTATTCGATTTCCTTTGCTTCCAGAATTCCCTTCGTCCTTCTCGAGTGTCGCTTCTTCTCTTCTTGAGTCCACTTTTGTCTAGTTAATTCCTTTCTCTCCTGAAATCCTGCCATTTGAGTAACTACTCGAAAGAGTGTTCTTTTTTTCTATTGTGTCTGTTTAAATTCCAGCGTTTCTCATATGTTTTTCAATTTCGACGAACCGTTTGGGTTTGGATTTGTAACTGTTCAGTAAGTTAGTAGGCCTATATTGTTGTCCATTCTGTAAATGCGCCCAAACAACTTTAGTCTTCTCTTCCTCATTACGTCAGTTAGTTTTTCTATGTTCAAATACAGCTCTCTGTTTGGTCTTAACCTATATTCTGCTTTATTATTTCTTTTAGCTTCCTGTATTTTTTCTCGAAATTCTTCTTTCGACCTTCTCTAATTTGTAGTTTAAGGCCTCTCGTCCATTGGGAACGGAAAGCTCCAAAAAGGTGCGAAATTGAATTCGTCCGAAGTTGCACGAAAACGCACGAACGATCCAAAGACGTGGCTTGGTGGGGGACCGCATCCTCAGTTTTTGAACAGCTGCGAAGTGCGAACCGATCCCGTTCTGCTGGGATTTTAGTTGCGAACGAGTGCGAAGAGCGCAGTGAAAAATGGATTGTGAAATGTTAAGTTTGCTTGTTCTGGAAATGAAATATCTGTGGGACCAACGGGAAGTGAAAATAGCAAAAGTGGTGGTCTTCGGCTTGAAGATCATGCCACAAATGGTAAAATTCGCCGATCTCCTTTCTTTTTGCGTAAAGTTGATTCACCCACATTTCTCGTCTTCGTCGGTATCGCCTGTATGTGATACGTCGAATTAAAGGTGATAATTCCAAAGCGAAAAATTCTTCATCAAAATCATCTGGAAAACCGTTCCGGAGAGCCATCTCGTCTATGAATCCAGACGAATACTGAGGCAATGGACGATAGGCATTCGCACGATTTCGTACGAACGGTGTTCGCCTGAATTCATTGCTTCGCAGTTCGCAGCTTTCCGCTCCTAATGAACGAGAGGCCTAAATGTTTCCGCCGCATACCAAGTTTCGGGTCTGACCACTGTTTGGTATTGTCTTAATTTCGTGTTCCAGAATAAGTTTTAGGCATTAGGTAGATTTCATTAGAAAGCTAACTATTGCAATGGGTCCCATGTTTCGACTTCCGGGAAATTTCGACATATCTTCGCGTTTCACATCCTCCAGACCCCAAAACCACCGTCAGTTCAAAAGTTTATACATAATTTATGTATATATATGTATATATGTATATCAGTTTCTTGTGGACACGATACTTGCCGTAATTTTGCACCAATCACTTTGAATTTTTTACCAAATATGTATACCTATAAAATCTCGGTCGAGTTCGTTACTGGGCTAAATCGGTCGAAGGGGGTGAAAATGGGGTGCTATTTTCGAAAAAGTGAAATATTGCTATAACTCTCTTAATATGTGAAATATCGAATCCGTTCAAAGTTGATACTATGTGTCGGATAAAGCCCAAAAATGTATGTTTGAAGAGTTTTTTTTATAGCACCAAGCATTGACCAAAGGGGTGGGAAAAAGTGTTTTTTTCGGGAAACATTAATCATATCTCCCTTAATAGGCACAATATCAAAACCGTACAAAATGGACAATATTTCCCTAATAATTACCTAAAACGTTTGTATGAAAGAATTTTTGATATGACCCACCATTACGCCAAGGGATGAGAAAAATGATTTCGGAATTATAAGAAAATGCCAAGAGCTATCAGAGGTTGCCATGGCAACACTACTAAATTGATGAGGGATGAGCCATCAGACGTTGCCATGACAACGCACTTGCACGAGATTAGATTCAGATTTCCATCTGACTAAGTGTGAAGCGGCTTCGGCGACGTAACTGGTAGCATGCTGAACTTCTATGCCAAGGTCGCGGGTTCAAAGCCGGCCGAAGTCGTCGGATTTTCTAAGAGCGCTAAAATTCCCTCCGTATGCTTTCCTTTGAAGGGGAAGTTCCAAAGTTCATTGCGAGTTGCTGGTTGCGGTGGCATCTAGTAGCCAAGTTCACAGCTATGTGTCGTTGACGGTAGTATCTGGTAGCAACATTAGGAACTACTGCTTGAAATTGACCTTCTGCAGTCCTTACCTGAATTACAGACTAATACAGCCATCACAATTCACACCGTTTATCAGACAGATTCTACACTCACCCAAAGTACACGGGGTTACATGACCGCGTTGTCGCAGCCCCCAAACTGAGGAACCAACCAAAATCTCTGCGGGAGATATAATTTTGCGTGAAGAATTAACAGCACTCGTTCCAGGTTCCGTATTGACCAAGTTTACAAGAAGTACAAAGCAATTTTCACTCGCCAAATCAATACTTTACTTTACTAAGAATACTATAGGTACATGTTTCGGAAACTTGATATGTTTCCCACCAAATCATCGTGAGTCATATAACGCATTCTTGCGCTATCAAACAATAAATTATTTTATTTAGTCAACTCACAGAAAATACCCAATAACCAAAACGCACCAGATGTGAACAATATCCATAATTTCCAAAGCCCAGTTAAAAACTTGACTAATGTTACTTTCCACCAGAGCGATCTAGATATTCTCCAAAAGGGTCCTAAACACAACTGGGAGCAAAATTTAAACAAGAACGATCTAACTATCCTAGTAGCTGAAACTGAAACAGCCATTAGAAAACTACCCATTGAAAAACAAAATGCTGTTTAGGTTTGAAACTAATAATAAAATTAAGAAGATAATTAATTCGAGCAAGAGAAAGATCAATGTAAGTTGCAATTTAAACAACAAGTTCAAAAGTCTCATTACCAAAGTCAAAGACAACAACATAATATTAACCAAAGCAGATAAAGGCAACACAACAGTGTTAATGAATGAAGACGATTACATTAATAAAACAGTGGAGTTTCATTCCAGCAACACTCTCTACTATCATTTCATTTCATTTCATGTGTCATTCAGTTAATCATTGCCCCAGAGGAGTGCGTCAGGCCTCGGCAGCCGGCACAGTTCATATCCTCGCCGCTAGATGGGGGCCTCATTCATTCCATTCCTGACCCGGTCGGAGACTGGAAGCAGGCTGTGGATTTTCATTTTCAGTTTCTTAATTCAGGCAGTTTCACAGAAGCCAAAAAGGACCCTACTAATGTCATTCAGAAACGGTTGAAACAACTTTTGAAGAACACTATTTTTGTCTTAGATGAGAAACAAGCAGATATGCTAGTAAGCATGAACCCCGGCATTCCCACTTTGAAATCTCTTCCGAAAATTCATAAACCTAACACCCCTATTAGGCCTATTGTGAATTTCAGGAATAGCCCAACGTACAAACTAGCGAAATTTGCCCAACAATTTCTTAAATCACTACAAACTCAAGGCCGACCGTTCTTTTGTCAACACCATGCATTTCTGTGAAAGAACCATAGACTTGAAATTAAGCGAGAACAACACCATGCATTCGGTTGACATTAAAGACATGTATACTAACATCCCGGTCAAGAAAAGGATCAAGATCATTCAGGATAGATTAATTAACAATAGCGATTTGTCTAAAGTGGAAATCGAGGAATTCATTTCAATTTTAACCTTTGTCACAGACAACAACATTTTTTTGTTCAACAAGAAAATATTTAAACAATCTGAAGGCCTTGCAATGGGTTCTCAATTGTCAGGTGTTTTAGCCAACATTTACCTTGACCACATTGAACATGAGAAGATTTTTAACCAAATTAATGGCATCATTTTCTGGGGAAGATATGTAGATGATATTTTCTTCATTACCAATAACCAAGTTCAAGCGATAGAACAAATATTAGATAATTTGAACAAAATAGACAGAAATAATAAATTCACTTTAGAATCAGAAGTAGATAACAACATTAATTTCCTGGATGTAACTGTGATTAGAAAAGACAATCGTATGCATTATAAAGTATACAGAAAACCAACTCAAACGAGTACAGTTGTACGGCAGGATTGTAACCATCCAGGTGGCCATAAGAATAGAACATTCATAAACCTTATTAATAGAGCGTTACGCATCCCTTCTTCTGATCATGAACGTAAGCAAGAAATTGATATTATATATCAAATAGCTAAACTCAATGGTTATAACCACAATTATGTCAGCAGATTAATTTACAAGTTAAAAAATAGACCCTTAACTAAATTACTTAGAGAGGACACATCTAAGAAGACTTTTGCTACCTTCACCTACGTGGATCGAAATGTGTACACAGTAACCAATATCCTCAAGAAACACAATATGAACATCGCCTTTAAAACAAATACAGTAATTCAAACTTCAACAAATTTTTCAATACAAGTAAAGTTAACAGTATTGATAAACATTTAAAATCGGGAATTTATGAGCTTAGATGTAATTTTTGCAAATCAAAGTACGCGGGATAAACAGATAGGAGCATACGCACTCGTTATGCTGAGCATGATTCGGCCATAAAGCACAGGAAGTTCTCAGCCATGGCGGTACATATGGAAGAAACGGGACATAAGTTCACGGACATAAATAAGCTATATGAATGTTTTGGAAAATATTCATATCAACACTTATCAGAGATCTAATGAATGCTATAATCTGAACGAGATTAACTTTGAGACTAACGTATTATTTGATACATTAGCAGATCATTTAAATAACAAAAAAAGAAAACTGCCTCCTCAACCCCCGCCGTAATAGATTAATTCCTACATATACAGGGTGTATTTGATATGATGGAAGTCCTTTACACTGGTGATAGAAGACGGTATTCTAAGCAAATATCTTCATGAAATTAAGTCGGATCTTAATTAGTGTAGGTGGAATTAAATCACAAAAATCGTCGGTCAATGTCTTGGAAACGGGCTTTCACTTCGTTCCCCTCAGCAGCACAGCTGACTTCTCCCCGTCACCCTCCCCTCCTACGCTGAGGAAAGTTGACCAGAGTCTGCAGTTGAGTGACCTCCTCGCCTTGTCTGCCAATGACATTGAAATACACAAACCGAGCCTATGAACAGCTGATTCACATCTTCATGGGGAGTGGCTACATGACTAGTGATGGTGGATCTGTCTAGGATTTTGCCAGCTTCATGGACTATGTATAGAAAATAGAAATCCTAAAGATTTGGTAAATTAATTTAAGGAACTGTTGGTCTATCTTTGTGTGAAGATAGTGCAACAACTGTAATAAAAATATTAATAATACTAATAATAGTAATAATAGGCTTTTAGACACACTAACTTCTTTTATGTTTCTTTTTGGTATGTCGAGTTGCCAGACTTTAATGTACGTAGGATTTCTTGTATGTGCCATGAAATCCATGGACATGATCGTATTAGACCCCATTCATTTACTTCATGACAGAACGTAGATCGCACCCTCGGGAAGGTTAGCATTCTACCACCAGAGCTACACATGCTGACTCTTATTATTATTATTATCATCATCAGACTATTATTATTATGGTTATCCTATTATTATTATTATTACATCATTTTTGCCCTTACGGACAGTGTATGAACTTAAATATCTCATGATGTCACAATTTTCACTTCTTTCCCTTCTTCTCTTCCCAAAATCTCTTCATCTTTTGACTGTGCTCCTGTTTCCTTTGTTTCGTCCACAAAGTTCCTATCTTCTTCCTTTCACTTACTAAAAATTTGGCGTTCTTAATATTGTTTCTGAAATTTTCTCTGTCTTCTATCATTTGCTAGTTGATCCCTAAATGCTTTAAGTCGTCTTCTATTTCATGATACCAATTTGTTTTCCTTTTTGAACTGTTTACTACATCAAAGATTTTCTTTGTAAGTCGTTTATTGTTCACTCTCTGTATGTGCCCGTAGAAAGTTAGTCTGCGTTTTCTAATGATATCTGTGAGTCTGTCTATGTGTTCATATAGCTCTTTGGTAGGTCTTTTCATCCATATCCCATCTCTGTGTACTGCTCCAAATATTTTTCTCCCATTATCCTATTATTATTATTATTATTATTATAACACTGTATTTGTATTTTATTTTCATTTTCGTGTATTTTCATATGTATGTACATTGTTGATTGACCAATAAATCAACTCTCCCCCTTCTCCAGTTTATGGCCACCCCAGGGCTGGAGATGGGATGGGACAATTCACAATATGTACATGTGGTAACGTACTAGTATTACATCTTGGAAGTAGTTTTCCATGGGTTTCCACTTCTACCCCCAGGCAAATGCCGGGATTGTTCCTAACTTAAGGCCACGGCCGCCTTCTTCTCAATTGCCATAACCGCTGGCAGTGCAGCCCATGAAGGGCCTAGGCCTACCAAGCGACCGCTGCCCAGCCATTTGACCTGCGGATATTAGGGTGACGCGTGGTCAGTGCATCGGGTCCCCTCGGCCATTAATCTTGATTTTCCTGACTGGGGCACTGCCTCACTGTCAGACAGCTACTCAATTGCCCTCACGAGGCTTAGTGCACCGCGTTCCAGCCCTCACGTCAGTTTCTAATATCCCTGATGGAGCCGGGAATCGAACCCAGGGCCTCCGGGTGAGAGGCAGTTGCACTGCCCCAACACCACAGGGCCGGCGCCTTCTTCCGAATCCTCACCTGAATTACAAATACCCACATTACTACAGAAACCACAAAAACACAGGTTGTCACACAAATTCTACCCACACCCAGCTACATGGGGCTAAATGACCAAAATCGTCAAGCCTCTCAAACAAAACATCAAGTATTTTACTTCCGTCTTAAATGCCTAGTTCTGAACAGACTACGGGATGTCGGAATTTTGTCACACTGTATTTCATTAAGTGAATGTTTTTAGTATTTTCAGAAACTAGTCAACAGAAGGTCCGACACGGACGCCTATGATACACCAGGGATGAGTATCGAAATTATTTTATACATGAACACTTACAAAGTAGGCTACACAATACTACCGGTCCTAACGTCCCAAGCCATTGCGTGCGTTGTCAACAACAACAACAAGAACAACGTCAATGCACATTTTCTTACGAGACGGTAGCGCGTATCCTCATAACAGCTGATAGCCTACCACCCCTCAAGTCAACCGGTAAGGTCAATGCTCCGAATACGTGACAACTTCCCCTCGGCGTGTCGTCCGCCTCGTTTTCCCCAGCCTGCCGCACCACTTGCTGCCTGATTAGTTTTTGAAAAAACTAAAAACATTGACTTTTTCATGATTAATTATCAATTTCAAGATAGGTGACAATTTTTTTTTACCTAGGAAGCTTAGAATAGTCTCTTCTATCACCAGTGTAACGGACTTCCATCATATCAATTACACCCTGTATATTGTTCTTGATCAAAATTTCTTGACGCCACACCCAATCATCCTTACAAGGAATAAATATTTAACGTTTCCACGTAACTCATTCATCACTGCAAATAATAAGTGCTTATTCCATGGTTGACATTAATATGTCTAACGACACAGGCTTAACAAAAGAAGAACAAGAGAAAAACTACGAACTGAATTTTTATATTTGGTTAGGATTTCGATGTAATAATAATAATAATGTTATTGGTTTTACGTCCCTTTTCACTACACTGGCTTTTAGAGACGCCGGGGTGCCGGAATTTTGCTCCGAAGAGGGTCTTTAACGTGCCAGTAAATCTACTGACACGGCTCCCTCGCATTTGCGCACCCTCAAATGCCAGCTGACTGCGCCAGGTTTCGAACCTGCAACCTTGGGCTCAGCAAGCGAGAACGTTACCCCTGAGCCACGCAGCCAGACTGGATTTCGATGTCATATGATGTTTCACATCAACATATGGGCTGAAGAAGGAAACATATCAAGTTTCCGAAACATGTACCTATAGTATTTTTAGTAAAGTAAAGTATTGATTTGGCGAGTGAAAATGTTTTGTACTTCTTGTAAGAAGTAACAGACCGTTACATAGTTACACATCAGTATCGAAACCTTGCATAAGGACAGTGTGACCACAAGTATAACAAGTAGTTCCGTGAAGAACTATACAGCCTATTTTCATATATCCTACTTATGTTAATTGCCTCTACCTACATACAAAATTTCAGTTTGATTGCTGTAATAGATTCGTAGATATTGAGAACCAACTAAATATTTCGGTCACCATGTTGAATTTTATTTATGTAGGTCCTAGAGTTATGTACTGTTACATGAAGATTGTTGTGTACGTGTAGCATTCAAACTTCAATCGCATGATTAGGACACAAGAAGTAACAAGGAGATTTTAAAATTTTGCACAGCTGCCAACTTGTAATTATGGAAACAATTGAAATAAATTACATGCCAGTGGATTACCATTCGTATAAGGATTTACTGTACCAAGCTTCACTACAATCGGATGGTTAAATTGCGAGAAACGTCCATGTGGATATTTATACTTCGCGTCGCCACCATGTTGGATTTGTGATCACCAGGTTATTTAAAGTCCTATAGTTGAACTTAAGTTCATAGCCCCTATGAATATAAAAAAATCAGTTTGATTGCTATAATAGATTCGTAGATATTCAGAGCCGTCTAAATATTTCGGATTGTCGCCATGTTGGATTGTTAAATCTACAGGCCATCGAGTCATGTACCATTAAAGGAAAATTATTGCGTAGGTTTATTATTCAAACTTTCACATCGATCGCATTATTACGACACAAGAAATAAAAACTTAATTTTAAAATTCGCAAAGCCGCCATCTTGAGGATATGTAAACAATTGAACTAAATTAGATACCAGTGTATTACAATGTGTATAAACATTTCCTGTACCAGATTTCATTGCGCTTGGAACATTAAATCGCGAGAAAGGTCTTTTTAAATTTTTCAAATTCGCATGGCCACCACGTTCGTTTTGTAGTTAACCGGTCTTTGAAAGTCTTATAGATGAAATTCCAGTAGTGCCCTTTATCTCCGTACAAAATTTCAGGGTGATACCGCTAATAGTTTCAGAGATATAGAATGCCGGTGAAATATTTTGCACATCCGCCATCTTGTGGTTATGTAAACAATTGAACCAAGTTAGATGTCGGTGCATTACAATGTGTACAAACATATACTGTACGAAGTTTTATTGCGTTTGGTTGGTTATATCGCGAGTAATGTCTATTTAAAAGTCGAAAATTCGCGTGGCCGCCATGTTGGTTTTGTAGTTACCAGTTTTTCAAAAGTCACATAGGTGAACTTCTAGTAGTTCCCTTTATCACCGTAAAAAATCCAGGGTGATATCGGGAATAGTTTCGGAGATATTGAATGCTGGTGAAATATTTCGCACAGCCGCCATGTTGGATTGGTGAAACGTAACAAAATTTGAAGGGCACGGTCGGGGTCGTCCGGAATAGTGCTATGAACTTACCGAGTTTCATTGAAATCGCTCCAGCCATTTAGAAGTTATTAGGGGGACACACACACTCCTCACACACACACGCACACACACACACACACACGCACACACACACACACGCACACACACACACACACACACACGGACAAACGGTGATCTCATAAGCTTTTTTTTTTTTCAAAATTAAAAATAGGCTAAAAATGACAAGAAGGTTACCGTCCCAATAAGACAATGAAATGTTTAAAATATGCATAAAATGACGAAAAACAAAGTTAATTAAGCTCCAATTATAAAATACTTTCTCGAAATAAATAAGGTCTGATCCTTCTACGAAAACCTGCATATTCTGCCTATTTTCGCCTATCCCCTAGTTTGCCCGGTGAAATCTAGCTCCGCCTTCCGGCGTGCCGAGAGGACTTTTTTTTTGTTATACTGTATATATTTTTTGTCACATGAAACATCCTTTCCTAATTGTGTAGTCTGGTTTCTATAGCTGTGTGCTGTTCGTTATCCATTCTCCAAGGTATTTATTTTGTTGTTATGAATTGTGATATTTTGAGGGGCATCATTACGTTCTTTATAATGATTTCCTTTTAAATATCGGAGCAAAGGATCATGGTTGGTTGGTTCCTTAGTTTAGGGGATGCGACAACGCGGTCATGTAGCCCTGTGTACTTTGGGTGTGTGTAGAACCTGTCTGATAACCGGTGTTAATTGTGATGGCTGTATTAGTGTGTGTTATCTGTAATTCAGCTATGGATTGGAGACAATAATTTCCAGAAGTTCCTACTTTTGCTACCAAATGCTACCGTCAACGACACCTAGCTTGTGGACTTGACTACTAGATGGCATAGCAGTCAGCATATGGTGGCGAATGTTGGAAATAATAGAGCGTTATCTAGTCTAACCCACACATTTTGGCTTCACACAAATGTAGTAAGTGGAAGGTTCTTTTACATGCCATAAATCTATGACATGGGACCGCCGGCTTTACTTCCCCTCCGAAGGGAGGCACACTGAGGGATTTTTAATGTTCTTAAAAAATCCTTTGACTTCGGCCGGGTTTAGTGATTTTGGTTTAAGTACAAAATATCTTTACTTAGTCTAAAATAAAGTCTGTCCTTTTTCTCTGTGTGTTTCAAATTGCTAATCTCAGGAAGTACTGAACGTATTTTATACAACTTTTCACCAATATATTGTGTCTATCTAGGAACATCTGTGTGTATAATTAATGTCCTAAAACAAACGATTTCGAAGATATTCCCAAAAACTATTCCCGGTCTGCAAAGTTGGTGAAGGAATGGCCCAACGTTATTATGACTACACAAACTCAATGTATCTGAGCTGTCACGATTTACGTACCGGTAATTATTTTCGGTTTATGCCAAGTAAGTTGTATAGTTCAGAATGTGACCGCTGGCGCTGCCAAATAAATCCGTTGCTATTCGATGGGTAGCATTGCCTCACAATCCACTGGTACTGAAAATATTCGACGGCCTTGATCAAATATGTTACAAAATGTATCAAAAAAGGCAGAATAAATACAATTTACCTACTTTAACACTAGTTTTAAAGTAAATTCTGCGTGAGTTGACGCCAGATAAAGATGCTCTGTTGCACTTGTGGTGTAGTCTGTGTTGTCTGACTTGGGTAACATCCTGTTCCATACGAGTGACGGCGAGGCTTATTGGAAGTTCCACGTTCGACGCGCGCTTACCGCCCGTAATAGGCTCCTGGCAGCTTGTATTTCACAAGCTCCCGGACATGAAGAGTCATCTTGAATACAGAGAGGGGGCGAGGCGATCCTAACACGTGTTTGGGCCCAATTACAGTAGATTATTTCACTCTAATAATAATAATAATAATAATAATAATAATAATAAAATTATTAGAAACTGAGTATAGCCCTCTGAGAATGTGAGCAAAATCCAAGGGGATCATAGTCGACTGTCTAGCATTCGCTGATGACATCGCCATTCTGTCGAACGACGTAGAAACTGCTAGGATGCAAATCGACCTTTTAAAAGAAATCGCTGAACAAACTGGCTTGTAGATATCATTCGAAAAAACAGAAGTAATGACTAACATCAAAGACGCCCCAGTAAAAGTGCAGACAAAATACGGGAAGATCAACAGAGTGGAAAAATTTAAGTACTTGGGAGAGATCATCATGAAAAGTGGACAGGACAAAGAAGCACTCAAGGAACGAGTACGCAAACTCGAAATAGCCTATCAAACATCGCGCTCAATATACAACAAAAAATGCCTGTCCAAAATTACTAAATTACGTCATTAACAAACTGTTCTGAAACCAGTAGTTATGTATGCAGCCGAAACCCTATCCGTAAATGCTAATAAAAGACTCCTGGAAGAACTGGAGAAATATGAGCGCAAAATCGTCAGAGGTATAATGGGATCAAATTACAAGAATGGCATCCACTATAAAAATCCAACAAAGAAGTCGACTGTGAAATAGAGAAAATTTCAGAAACGATCCGTAAAAGGCGGGCAGGGTATTACGGTCATCTCAAACGAATGGACGGAAACAGGCTGACTAAACAGATTTTTAATTTCTTTGACTCCAACCCCAAAACCACAATGCCCTGGTTTTTTGAATACCAAAGACGACCTCAAAATGCAGCATCTAAAACCCGACGACGCCTTCAATAGAGATCTCTTCCGCAAAAAGATACTGACTAATCGGCTAACCCGAGACGAGACATCGAACCCGAAAAGAAGATAAGGTACCACCTGGACAGCGGAGCGCAAGATGGCCCACCCACAGAGAATGAGGGAATTCTGGGCTCAGAGGAAGAAGAAACAAATTGCCAAGTGTAGCAAGACATAACGTGGTCCTAGATGGCCTCAACGAATTATATATATATATATATATATATATATATATATAATAATCTACAACACAGTCATCAAACCAGAGGCACTGTATGCATCCGAAACACTAATAATTGGGGGCAGGTCATAAATGAAAAGCATCGAGAAACAAGAGAGGAAAATTCTCAGAAAAATCCTAGGACCAAAGTTCGAAGATGGAATTTGGATGAAAAAGAAACCATGGGATGTTGTAGGATCGAATCCCGGGGCAGTCAGTTTGCATTTGAGGGTGCACAATTGCGAAGGAGCCGTGTCAGTACATTTAATGACAATGTAATGATCCCCTTCGAGGCAAAATTTCGGCGCCTCGGAGTCTCTAAAAGCCGCAGTAGTTAAAAGAGACGAAAACCACTAACATTATTATTAGATATTAAAACTATTTATTACCTAAAGTGAATGTTTAGTGCATTGAAACCGTAACGGTTTGGGTCACATTGTGATCTTCTTCAGCGTGGTGTAGTATACTGTAGTTTCTTGGCAACTACACAACCGATACATTTCTCAACATTTCATAATAAAAACTCAGCAATTCTTCTAGGTTTGTGCCATGTCTTGTGTGGGGTTTCACCTAGGACACCAAGCTGGCTCATCGGCGGGCTCTTGGTGTCCCCGCCCGGACCCCCACAGGAGTGACGAACTGTGCGCCACCTCCCTTTATATTAGGTGCAACTGCACCACTTGACTGCGACAACTAAAAGCTCAAGCAGCCTTAACGAAGAGCCCGCCGATGAGCCAGCTTGGTGTCCTAGGCGAAACCCCACACAAGACACGGCACAAACCTAGAAGAATTGCTGAGTTTTAATTCACCGGCCGTGAAAGCCAATATACCATCTTTTTGGAAGCCTTCATAGGGAGGTTAAGGCTGCTTGAGCTTTTAGTTCTCGCAGTCAAGTGGTGCAGTTGCACCTAATATAAAGGGAGGTGGCGCGCAGTTCGTCACTCCTGTGGGGGTCCGGGCGGGGACACCAAGAGCCCGCCGATGAGCCAGCTTGGTGTCCTAGGCGAAACCCCACACAAGACACGGCACAAACCTAGAAGAATTGCTGAGTTTTAATTCACCGGCCGTGAAAGCCAATATACCATTTCATAATAACTTCGTCACACGTATTTCCAAAGTTTCTCTCTACAATATCTCTCTACCTGGCAAATACACAGAAACCATAATTTACAACTTATTCGGCATACATATTTTCACATCCACATCTCTTCAATTCCACGCTGTTTTATCAAGACTTTTTAAGCTTTATTAACAAAATTATTGTAACAGATAAAAAATAGAATGACATAAAAACCACGACAACCCGATTCCTTATTGACATATTAATTATAATAAACAATTTATCACGGGGATGAAGCTACGATACGAATAACTGACAACATTGGGTACTTCACCGCCACCCCACTACGAGCGCTGTAATTGGTTCATTTGGCCTTGTTATATTTGTTATAGGCGTTCCATGGTTGTTGATAACAAGGCGCCTACGCATGCTTGAACCACGGTAACTGTTCATTATCCAAATTTTGAGAGATATTTAAGTCACTTAATACATTAAAACTACTCTCAATAGCAAATATTGTTCCTGGATAACACGGTACTGTCGTATTTCTGCAGCTTATAATCGTGCTCCATACGTTTCATTCGTAAACCGTATTTGTCAAATGCGGGTGTTGCTCACACCAAAGAATATGGGTCATACCACACCGGTGTGAACAGTTCAAAATAAAACCATCCAGACCAAAGTCTCAAGTTGGTGCGAGTTTTAGATAGATTTCATTAGAAAGCTAACTATTGCAATGGGTACCATGTTTCGACTTCCGGAAAATTTCGACATATCTTCGCGTTTCACATCCCCTAGACCCCAAAACCACCGTCAGTTCAAAAGTTTATATATAATTTATGTATATATGTATCTATCTATATATACACACATCAAAAAAAGTTTTGCATCACCTCGGTTCCCAGATCTCCGGCATATAGACGTTGACTGTGTATATTGTATCCAAGATACAGTCCCTTTGACTGTTCATAGATGTCACTAAAACTGCTCAAAGATGTAAACAACCATGCATGAGCAGGGTCTATTAGACGGAGGGGGTACGACAGCCGATCAGTTCCAGTCATTCCACCAGGACGAAGGTACGCTGCTCATGTTGTCTGTAGTTCTACCATGCCTAGAAGGTCAATACCGCAGTTCGATCGCGTCCGCATTGTTACTTTGTGTCAAGAAGGGCTCTCAACAAGGGAAGTTTCCAGGCGTCTCAGAGTGAACCAAAGCGATGTTGTTCGGACATGGAGGAGGTACAGAGATACAGGAACTGTCGATGACAGGCCTCGCTCAGGCCGCCCAAGGGCTACTACTGTAGTGGATGACCGCTACTTACGGATTGCCGCTCGGAGGAACCCTGACAGCAATGCCACCATGTTGAATAATGCGTTTCGTTCAGCCACAGGACGTCGTGTTTCAACTCAAACTGTGCGCAATAGGCTGCATGATGCGCAACTTCACTCCCGACGTCCATGGCGAGGTCCAGCTTTGCAACCCCGACACCATGCAGCGCGGTACAGATGGGCCCAACAACATGCTGAATGGACCCCACGGAATTGGCATCACGTTCTCTTCACCGATGAGTGTCGCATATGTCTTCAACCAGACAATCGTCGGAGACGTGTTTGGAGGCACCCTGGTCAGGCTGAACGTCTTAGACACACTGTCCAGCGAGTGCAGCAAGGTGGTGGTTCCCTGATGTTTTGGGGTGGCATTATGTGGGGCCGACGTACGCCACTGGTGGTCATGGAAGGCTCCGAAACGGCTTTACGATACCTGAATGACATCCTCCGACCCATAGTGCAACCATATCGGCAGAATATTGGAGAGGCATTTGTCTTCATGGACGACAATTCTCGACCTCATCGTGCACATCTTGTGAATG
The DNA here is from genome assembly GCA_946902985.2 of Meconema thalassinum. Classification (NCBI taxonomy): domain Eukaryota; kingdom Metazoa; phylum Arthropoda; class Insecta; order Orthoptera; family Tettigoniidae; genus Meconema; species Meconema thalassinum. The sequence goes on from OX336397.1 coordinate 155,786,874, forward strand.
CGTTCCTTCAAGATAACGACATCGCTCGACTACAGTGGCCAGCATGTTCGCCAGACATGAACCCTATCGAACATGCCTGGGATATGTTGAAAAGGGCTGTTTATGGACGTCTTGACCCACCAACCACTCTGAGAGATTTACGCCGAATTGTCGTTGAGGAGTGGGACAATTTGGACCAACAGTGTCTTGATGAACTTGTGGATAGTATGCCACGACGAATACAGGCATGCATCAATGCAAGAGGACGTGCTACTGGGTATTAGAGGTAGTGGTGTGTATTGCAATCTGGACCACAAATGCTGAAAGTCTAGCTGTATGATGGTACAACATGCAATGTGTGGGTCTCATGAGCAATAAAACGAGCTGAAATGTTGTTTGTGTTGATCTCTATTCCCTTTGTATTTAAAGGTTCCGGAACTCTTGGAACCGAGGTGATGCAAAACTTTTTTTGATGTGTGTATATCACTTTCTTGTGGACACGATAACTACCGCAACTTTGCACCAATCACTTTTAAATTTTTACATAATATGTATTCCTATAAAATCTCGGTCAAGTTCGTAAATGGGTACAATCGGTCGACGGGGGTGAAAATGGGGGTCTTTTTTCGAAAAAGTGAAATATCGCTATAACTCTCTTAATATTTGAAATATCGAATCCATTCAAAGTTCATTCTATGTGTCCGATAAGGCCCAAAAATTTATGTTTGAAAAGGTTTTTGATAGCACCAACCATTGACCAAAGGGGTGAGAAAAAGTGGATTTTTCGGGAAACATTAATCATAATTATCTCTCTTAATAGGCACAATATTAAAACCGTACAAAATGGACAATATTCCCCTAATAATTACCTAAAACGTTTGTCTGAAAGAATTTTTGATATGACCCACCATTACGCCAAGGGATGAGAAAAATGATTTCGGAATTATAAGAAAATGCCAAGAGCCATCAGAGGTTGCCATGACAACACTACTAAATTGATGAGGGATGAGCCATCAGACGTTGCCATGACAACGCACTCGCACGAGATCACATTCAGTTTTCCGTCTGACTAAGTGTGAAGCGGATTCGGTAACTTAACTGGTAGCATGCTGGACTTCTATGCCTAAGGTCGCGGGTTCAAAGCCGGCCGAAGTCTTCGGATTTTCTAAGAGCGCTAAAAATCCCTCAGTATGCTTTCCTTTGGAGGGGAAGTTCCAACGTTCGTTGTGAGTAGCTGGTTGCAGTGGCATCTAGTAGCCAAGTTCAGAGCTAGGTGTCGTTGACGGTAGTATTTGGTAGCAACATTAGGAGCTACTGCTTGAAATTGACCGTCTGCAGTCCTTTCCTGAATTACAGACTAATACAGCCATCACAATTCACACCGTTTATCCGACAGATTCTACACTCACCCAAAGTACACGGGGTTACATGACCGCGTTGTCGCAGCCCCGAAACTGAGGAACCAAGCAAAATCTCTGCGGGAGATAAAGTTTTGCGAGAAGAAGTAACAGACAGTTAGATAGTTACACATCAGTGTCGAAACCTTGCATCAGGACAGTGTGACCACAAGTTTAAAAATGGACCCCAAATGGCAAGAAGGTTACCGTCCCCATAAGACAATAAAATGTTTATAATATGCATAAAATGACGAAAAACAAAGTTAATTAAGCTCCAATTATAAAAAACTTTCTCGCAATAAATGAGGTCTGATCTTTCTACGAAAACCTGCATATTCTGCCTATTTTTGCCCATCCCCAAGTTTACCCGGTGAAATCTACCTCCGCCTTCCGGCGTGCCGAGAGGACTTTTTAAAAATGGAAATGTGCCCTTAAATTAAATACGGATGGGAGTGGGCCGGTTAAATATAATAAAAAATACCAAAAAGAAAACATATTTGGGAGCCAATATTTTCAAACTCGTAGTTGGCTGCCATACCACTAGGCGCGATGCAGTAGTTTCTTGTTTCCATGCTTTACCATGCGTCATTCGCTTCTATTATATTTGGTGTTTTGTGCTATTTATTACCTAAAGTCAATATGGCCACATTGTGACCCTACTCAGCGTGGTGTAGGATTAGTAACTGTGCAGTAACATACAAGTCAATAACATTTTTGTCATAATAGAGGATACTATAAATATTTTTGTACCAAAAGTTCACAGACTATGAATGCATTACGTGATAAGCGCTTTTCATTTTTCGATGTCAATGAACTACGACCTATATCCGTTTTACATCTCGGCATGATGGGTTAAAATCACTGACTGGACTCTTAATTATATTATCATGGAGATGCATGTGCAACGCATTCTTGTCAGACGTAATTTAAGAATGGCGAGGTGCGTGAAACATAAATCCCACTTCCGTCAATATTAACTTGACTGTGTATTTTGCGGAACGAAAAGTTCACAGGAAAAATGAAGAAAAGCCGAGTTGCACTTCCAGGGAAACTCCAAACACAACCACTCTTCTCTGAAGTCTTAACTCAACACGACTCGACAGTTTCTGCTGGCTGTATCTGGGGGGTAATAGGCTCGCCCCTAGCTAGCTCCTAAACTGTCGCCTTAGTAATTGAATGGAGATTCTTGGAAGAAATGAAAACGTAAAAGCACTTATAGTGAGCGATGTATTGATGATAGAGATATGCTAGAACTTTTCATGCTTACACTCATATAACGGTTTGCCCATCGTAAGCTTAAAAAGCGCACGGACGCCATTTTTTCCGACTTTTTCACTGAAATCGTTACTGTTTGGCTTCCTTTGATCATAAATAAATTATTTTCTACAGACACCTTCCTCGAGATATCCTTTACAGCAGAGGTCTTCAACCTTCTTTTAATGAAGGGCCAAATTTTTGTTGTGAAAGGCCTCGAGGGCCGCATTAATCTTAGTATATATATCTTGTCTTTCAACTTGGAAGAAAAAACATCATTTTTTAAAATAAGTTTTTATTTTGATTTAAAATTACAGTGAAATCAATATTAAAATATGTTACAAAATACAAAACTAAATTAAAAATTTCAAAATGGTATTTTTTTTTAGCCCAATGAGAAATCTGACACTGTTTCTCTTTCATTAATCTGTCAACATTGGCATTTAAGTTGGATGAAGCAATTCGAAGAGTGTTCTCTAAATGAGTGTCGTAAACACGATTCCTCAATTTTGACTTCACATTCTCCATTTTGGTAAATTAGCTGCTTACAGATGTAGGTGCTGCCAAAAAGGGATGCTGTAGACAGAGCATGAGATCTGATTGCTGGAAATTGATCTTTTTCAACATACAATGAGTAAAATTCCAAAAGTCCAAAATTTTAAAGTTACTCCTGTAAATCGCTATTACACTGAAACTCAATAACTTCCATTTGTATGTTTCCGGGATAGTCTCTCACATTCTCACCAAATGGAGCACAAAATAGCAATTTTCCGTTTTTCACAGGGTTGCCACACTTACTTCGTCGGTTACAAAATTCCCTACTACGGCCTACGAAGTATGATAACATTTAAAAATCAACAAAATGATGCAATCTTCTGAACTCTTTGTTCTTTTCATCATCGGTACATGAACATAACACTGTTGTGGCTACCGAAATACCATCAAATATGATTATTGAAACTAAATCGTTTCGCAGGCCGCGGCTTGAAGATCACTGCTTTACAGAATGGTGAAAACCGCATCAAAATCCATCCAGTGGTTCTCGAGATTACCCGTCACATCCAAGAATCGGGGACTTGGTCTTATACTAAATAGAGATATATGTGGGGTTTGCCGTTTTTCACTAGGTCTTCCATACTTCTGGTATGATTTTTGGTAAAAACACTTTTGTACCCTTCATCAGCCAACATTAAGCACTAAATGAGACCATTATTTGATTAGCGTAGCACTAAAATGTCAATAATAAAAATAAAAGACAAATCAGTTCAGACCTAAACATTCGTTCTAACCTCATACTGATTGGAGACACATTCCTACTGCTTCGTAGGCCTATATCTTTTACTTCTGTCGAACTTGATATTGGCATTCACATCACTTCTGCAAAGCATCTTCATTGGTTTTCTATACAATGGTTGTTGTTGTTTGAGTCTTCAGTTTTTTGACTGGTTTGATGCAGCGCTCCATGCTTCCCTGTCCTGAGCTAATCGTTTCATCTCTACATAGCTACTACATCCTACATCCGAGGCAATCTGTTTAACATATTCTAACCTTGGTCTACCGCTACAGTTCTTGTCCTCGACCCTTCCTTCCATACCTATGCTTGCTATTCCTGGGTGTCTTAGTATGTGTCCTACCAATCTATCTCTTCTCTTCATTAGCAGTCGCCAGAAACATATCTCCTCTCCCACTAGTCTTAATACCTATCTACCCATCTGATCTTCATCATTCTGCTGTAACACCACATTTCAAACGCTTCAATTCTCCTCTTTTCTGCTGCACCAATGGTCCAAGTTTCACTCCCATAGAGCGCCACGCTCCAGACAAAGGCATTCAAAAATGACAATGGTGATGTATTGAAATACAATGTTAATATTTCCGTAACATTACGTATTAATTCTTAACAGAACTGTGATTGCATCGACAACTGAACTTATACGTCTTCAATGACGTTTGCAGACCATAAACAAGCATTCCGCATATTATTTTCGTAGATGCCAAGTCGATAACAACTACACTGAATTGAACTGAGCCAGTTAAAAGTGTTTTTTCGTGTATTGTGCCTTAATAATTTCAAATGTCCTATCTATCTATATGGTGCACCATATTAGGTTCAGTGGCTATTGACATTTTAGTGGTACGCTAATCAAATAATTTTCTCATTTAGTGCAACCCTTTATAGGTCGTTGGGATACTATCTTCCCAGCATGTATTTATAGAACGGTGTTGGGGAGAGAATCTTCTCACCCCTTTCATTTCAAGCAGTTCCACATGCATCCACAAGCTAGATGCAGAGAAATATTGTAAACCCATTAATTTGATGTATACTGTCATCAGAAACCAAAGGTGGGAAGCATATATCTCAGAGGTCTCCGCAGTCCACGTGCTCGCCTGTTCGATTGTGTTGAATGAAAGAAATGTTTTGTTTTACAGAAGAAGGTGTTTTTATTGAAGAAAAGACATTTGTAAACATTGGTATATAACTGAAATAATAATGGGTTTGGTCACTTGAATAAATATATTTCAGCTAGAATGGAAATAATTATCCTGCTCAGAGTGTTTGCTATAGAATAGAAGATTTTTAAAATTAATTTTCTGTGTTTTTAGTAAATATTATTTTGAAATTATTGAATTATATTCGAATATACTAACTTTTAACATTCCAAAATCACTTTTATATTTTTTGTGCAGTTTTCGGCAAAGATGATATAGGTCACTGACCTTGTGTTGCTTGGGAATTACGTTTTTTAAATTATAGAGCGTGATGGGTGTTTTTATATATTATATCCTGTTAAATAAACCTCATTATTAAGTGATAAACACAGTATCATCAAAATTTGGAGGTGGGAGATTATTACCCCATTGCTCATTTTAGAAAACATACTGTCGGGTGTGGAGAGTGGGATAATAATTTCCCACCCCATATTTCATAAAATAGAATCCACACCTATAGAATTGTTGCATATTCCTACTCATCTATCACCCCCAATTACAAATGTTAAAAAAAATTATACCACCAGTCTTTTGCCCTATAAATGGTTAATATTGGTTGATGAAGGGGACAAAAATGTATATTAGTCCTCGAAACATGTACCATTTCTAATGACCACATAAGTGATTCAGGCGGAACCCTTGACCATTAAAGAACGTAATTACTATATCAATACGGAACCAAAATGAATGTTTTAAATATATATATATAAAGAAAATATTAACAAGAAGTTAAGTACTTTGCGTTTACCTCGGACCCAGATGACCTTATTAGGTTAAGGATTGCTGGTCACTGGGAAAGTCAGGGTATAACAATTTTGTTTTTTGTCCCTAAGGAGTCGTAAATATACAGAGATGAGACTGTCACGATTATCATCACTAAACATGATTTACACACTGCCAGATTAATTCGTTTTTCTATATTACTGCAATTGTGTGTTGCGTTTCAAACTAACACATTTTAGGAGCAGGGGACGTTTTATGAAGCAATTGGAAGTGAAATAGAATGCAAATACATTTGCCATTGATATCACAAATGTTTGTAGATATCCGTACTGATAGATGAATTCAAAGTTTAAATTATACGCCAATCAGTACTCGCACAAATATATATATATTATGTATTGTACATGGTTCGACCAGACATTGAGGTCTTCTTCAGCTCAATTAAGAATAAAATCAATTGAGAATACCGACTGACTAAGAACATCTACAATAAGAAGTGTCTCTTCCGCAACACCAAAATGAAGCACTATCAAACGGTCATCCGCCCTGAAGCGTTATATGCCTCTGAATGCCTCATATTAAACAGGAAAGGGCTCACGGGCAAACTAGAAATCCAAGAGAGGAAGATAATGAGGAAGATCTTGGGACCAATCAAGGAAGGGAGTAAATACATAAGACGACCCAGCCAGGAGCTCTATAGTTATTGTGAAAGAATTACAGACGTGGCCAGGAAGAGACGTCTAACATTTTATGGACACGTCTCCAGGATGCATCCAACCAGGCTGACCAACCAGATACACACATACTGGCAAAGAAGGAAGACCAAGTCACCATGGCTGATAGAAGTGCACAAAGATCTGCTGGAACTGGGAGTTACGGGAAAAGGACATAAAAGATCGAACGTCTCTCAGGAGTAAATTAAAGCAACTTAAGTTCCAGGAAAAACCCCCAAGGAAGAAGACAGGTGCCCTCTGGACAAAGGAGAGAAAAGAACAACTCCGCCAGTGGATGCAAGAATTCTGGGTAAACATCAAGACCCACAACAAACAAAATAGTTGAATATCGTGGTCCGTAGTTGGCCTATACGGAACAAGAAGAAGAAATTACTAGAGATATACTTAAGTCTAATGGTTGTTTGATACGAAGAATGTTTATGAGATAAATTGTAATTAAGAGAATGCAATAAAATAATAAAAACGGATATCCTTACAATGTCATATTAATTGTAAATGATATTTTATTTACACTTACTATTACAAAATTTCATATTTTTCTAACTGTATTTTGAAAAAGAATTTAATGCGAAGCCCAATATTATATTTTATTTATTTACAGGCAGCCGAAATGAAATTCTTACGTACCATGATTCAGAAAACCAGGAAAGACAAGATCAGGAATGAGAAGATTAGAGAAGAAGTAGGAATAGATGATTCTCTCGTCAATAAGATCCATATCTCAAGACTGAAGTGGTTTGGTCACATGAAGAGGATGCCAGCAAACAGAACTGCACGGAAGGAATTTGAGAGAAAAAAAAGAAGGAAGACGACCCGTGGGAAGGCCACGAAAGAAGTGGATGGATACAGTCAAGAGGTCATGATTGGGACAAGTTGGTGGAGGAGGAGGCGTGGTACAAGGCTAGGATAAAATGGAGGGGGCTCATATACCACGCCCGGGTTCAGGATGATGATGATGATGATGATGACAAGGCAACATTCTCAATATCTACGAATCTATTACAGCAATCTAACTGAAAATTTGTATGTTGATAGAAGTAGGATATATGAAAAGAGGCTATTAAGTTCTTCACGAACTAGGGTCGAGTTAAGTTACTCCGTGATATCAAGTAACACCGTGATAAAGAGCATTTCCTCTATCACTACGTAGGTTCAATTCCGAAAGTTCTAAGTTTTTACCAACAGATGGCAGTCAGTAGGAAGCCCTTGACCAACTCAATGAAGTTTAAAAAATATATTAACAGAGAGTTGACATTTCAACAAGTGATCCACATCCAGTGAAATATGCGGTGAAAATTTTAATTTCTTATAAACAGCTGTTTCATTGTATAAGTTTCATTCTAACACCAGCCAGAGGTAAGATGCAGACCATTCGCATACAAAACTTACATGCATGTAGTGTTACGCATGCAAGGTGTGTGAGCTTAGCAATGAGTACGTTTTTCTTAGGTTAGACGCTGAAATGGCGCCCAAACGGAATAAAGAGGCTCGCTCCTACACAGCTGAAACACTTAAAGAAGCATTGAGGTCGATGAAGGTAGAAGGATGGTCGGTATACAAGGCCAGTAGACGTTTTAATAACCCGTGGAGTACACTAAAGGATTATTGCACAAAATATTCATCAGATCCTGAAAGTGCAACCCTTGCAAAAATTGGAAAGGCACTCGTTGTGTCACCTGAATTTGAAGTGAAGATAATTTGTCAAGATATACACAATAGATCGGTCTAGGCCTAATTCCAGACCCCAGAACAATGACGATGTTGGTTGTGGTGCGTGAGGTGGCTCCCCTGGCGGATGACACCAAGAGGAAGAATGGAGCCGAATGGATTGATTATCAGTTTTGTAATGTTTGGTACCGATAATGTCTATTTTATGTGTGATAGGTCTGAGGAACTGATGGTGAATAAGGAGACTTAAGATATGTTTAATGGAATATTTTTAACAGAATGTGTTTTTTCTATTAAAAACTGTGTAGCGAAATGTTTCAATATGGGCAATATGGGGTAATAAAAACATATAGTCTACATACAATTTGAACACTTTTATTACATTAAACATTAGTTTTCACGATTAAAAAGTACACTGAATGGTGAACACCATGCTATCACGGAGTAACTTGAATATCACGGCGTTACCTACTTCTACTACCGGATTTTGTTAGTTAATACCTCGAAATAACTTATGAATATTTGTAAGATATATGCCCGAAATGTTCCGTAGGGTATCCGTCTTAAACATGAAACGAATCGAAATAACTGAAATCTAAAATTTCTGAAACAGTAACAAAAAAGTTTAGTATCACGGAGTTACTTAACTTTACCCTACTTGTTTCATAAATGAAAATAGGCTAAAAATAGAGTGATAACCAGACTTGCTATCATCTTCAGACATGTAATATCAATTCGCTATTTATTTATTTATTTATTTATTTATTTAAGAGTACTTGTCTTGTTTTTCAAAATAAATACTGCACTGACTTTGTATGTGGCATTGGTCTAGTACAGTACTCTCTGTAACTTGTAAGGAGGTCAGTTGTAATGGACCAGAAGATGTATGTACTTGTCGCTAAAGTTTGCGGCACGGCTCCGTGATACGAACACATTAACGAGGCCTCAGTGCCGCACTAAAGGGCCCTACCGCGATCATGTCTCATTACAGGGGAGATGCGAGAAGAGCTGACCTAAGATGACGTCACGAGGGTTTAATTAGGCTACTGTCGCCATGGTAACATGACTTGTGACGGCTGCTAGCACACCGCTCACAATCAATATGGCGGTGCGGTGAGTCGAGACGTGTTTCTTAATTGTCGAGCCACGGCAGACTCATTGTACTGGGTTTCTTGTTACGACATCGTGTGTGTGTCTTAATAAGGGAGGGGGGGGACCGATAACCTAGATGTTAGGTCCCTTAAAACAACAATTATCAACATCATCTTGATAAGGGAGGATATAATAATAATAATAATAATAATAATAATAATAATAATAATAATATCGTATGGCCTCGGGTACCGGGTGCAAGCTTTGTTATTTGACACCCAGAGGGTAGCTTGCTTGTCAAATTTCGTTGTTCCTTGAAGCGCTATGAAAGTCAAGGAGGTTAGATATCTAAGCTCCTTGAACACTATAGCGCTCTCTAGTAGAGAATTGAGGAACTTTGTGTTGGCGGAAAATCCCGAGATTAATTTTGCCATTATGAACACGGCCTACTGAATTCAAATGGGTTCTTGGACATGCCAACATCGTATGACATGCGTGTCGTAATATTTTTGCCACCTTTCAAAAAAAAAATTCACTAACCACGGCCAGGAGCGAACCTGCAAGCTTGGGGTTAGTAGACCGACACGATAACCACTCACCCACCGTGGCAAGCTATAAGGGATGATGATAGGGTAAAGGTCATGTTGTTGTTTGATTATTCAGTCTTTTGTCTGGTTTAATGCAGCCCTCCATGCTTCCCTGTCATGAGCTAATCGTTTCATCTCTACATAGCAGGCACGTCCTACATCCGAGGAAATCTGTTTAACATATTCTAACCTTGGTCTACCCCTACAGTTCTTGTCCTCAACCCTTCCTTTCATAACTAACTTTGCAATTCCTGGGTGTCTTAATAGGAGTCCTACCAACCTATCTCTTCCCATCATTAGTAGGCGCCAGAGACATGTCTCCTCTCCCAATTGACCTAATACTTTTTCATTTGTAACCTTATCTACCCATTTAATCTTCATCATTCTCTTGGAACACCACATTTCAAACGCTTCAATTCTCCTCTCCAACAGTCCAAGTTTCACTACCATAGAGCACCACGCTCCAGACAAAGGCTTTCAAAAATGATTTCATAATACCTGCATCTATATTTGATGACAACAGATTCCTTTTCTCTAGAAATGCTTTCCTTGATTGTGCTAATCTACTTTTTATACCCCCTTTGCTTCGTCCATCACTGGTTATTTTGCATCCTAAATAACAGGAGTCTCCCACTTCCTTTAGATTTTGCTTTAGAATTTTATGGGGAATTCAGAAAAACTTAAAGATTGTAAATTTAAACTTGAATTAAAAAAAGTTTTAGTGCTGTTGGACAGCGCCAGTAAGTGAGTCATTGTTCGCCACCGGCCGGTCCGGCGAGTGGGTGTGTCGGGAGGGTGAGTGAGCGACATCAGTTGAGTTCCGAGAAGTCCCTTAATCTTCTGGGTATCATGGCCAAACGGAAAGACTATAGTATATACCCCAGATGAACAAACAACACGCAACTAAGAGCATGTGTTCTGCAACACTGGTAACCATAGATGACGAACACTGGTTGCTATGGTTGTGATGATTGATGATGCTAGTTTTGGATATGAAATAATAGTACATTATGCAACGAGCCTATAATGGCTATAATTAAGACACGAGTATGTTTATAAAACGAGCGTAAGGGAGTTTTATAATTTCCATACGAGTGTCTTAATTACCATTATAGGCGAGTTGCATACGACTGTTTATGTTCGACGATAATAAATTATAACTTTATTATATGTTTTAACATAAATATTCATAAATATCTGTTCAGTCACTAGAATTTTGTGATCGGGTGCTGCGCTGGGTAGGATATCTCTGTCTTCCAAGCTCTCTGGCCGACCGACGCATGCGCCCTGTGTGCTTCAATGCCATATGTGCAGATTGTGCACCAGTATTCAGTAAAACTATCACCGAAGTCGTTTCAAAACAACGCGCTGTGTAGAAATTGGATTTGGGGATATTAAGGTACAGTGCTATTTCTCGTCTCATATTCACCAGTTTATTTACGCGAACATATGGACGGTGCACTTTCGGTAATTTATATAGACATGTTGGATTTTGAGCGCATGCGCGAAGGTATTCTTATGAAATTGGTCACACGACTGTTTCTTGAGCTCTGATTGGTGGGAGAAAATGTTTCATAATGAACAATAGTGTTATAATGAGTCTCATTATGATACAGTTTTCTGACACATAATAGTCAGGGTCGAACATAAAATATCAAAAGCCCTGTCCGAAACACGGTTCAGTTCCGCTACGATTTCTTCTTAATATGACGATAATTCATTATCTTTGTTTTGAGCGGATAATCCATGCGTATGGATGTGTCAATGTCAGAGTTAACTGAAACAGCATACGTCACCCCCAGCAATGCCAATCAACGTTTAATCTTGATATTGTGAGTGGGCTGTGATGAATCAATGTACATGTGATATTAAATACTCTGTCGATAAAACAAACAAGACCCGTGCTGTTTGGACAGTTGAGAGCTTCTGGGAAATACAATTTACTACCAATCCATGTATAAACATGGTGGAAAATTGTTCAGGAACCTTCTGTAAACAAGTCCAGTGTTTGGGCACACATTGCGCTCCGACTCCTCAGAGATTGTGGTCACAACCTCAAAATACAGTATTTTATCATGGCTCAAAGCATATGGTCATTACGAAGGAAGGGGGAGAAAGAGGAAGAAGGAGGGCAAAAAAGGTGAGGTGCTTCGTAGATGACAAAAACCAGTAGGACAGGTAAATAAATAAATAAATAAATAAATAAATAAATAAATAAATAAACAAATAAATAAATAAACAAGTAAATACATAAATAAATAAATAAACAAATATATAAATATATATCAATAAATAAATAAATAAACAAATAAATAAATAAATAAATAAACAAATATATAAATATATATCAATAAATATATAAATAAACAAATAAATAAATAAATAAACAAATAAAAATCAAACAAATAAATAAATAAATATATATATATATATACGTAAATAAATAAATATATAAATAAATAAATAAACAAATAAATAAATATATATATACAAATAAATAAACAAATACATATATATATATATATATATATATATATATATATATATAAATAAACAAAAAAACAAATAAATAAATAAATAAATAAATAAATAAATAAATAAACAAATAAAAATCAAACAAATAAATAAATAAATATATATATATATATATATATATATATATATATACGTAAATAAATAAATATATAAATAAATAAATAAACAAATAAATAAATATATATAAAAAATAAATAAACAAACAAACAAATAAATAAATAAATAAACAAATAAATAAATATATATATAAATAAATAAATATACAAATAAATAAATAAACAAATAAAGAAATAAAAATATAAATAAATAAATAAATAAACAAATAAATAAATAAATATGTATAAATAAATAAATAAATAAACAAATAAATAAATAAATTTAAAAAACAAATAAATAAATATATAAATAAATAAATAAATGTATATATATAAATAAATAAATAAATAAACAAATAAATAAATAAATAAATTTAAAAAACAAATAAATAAATATATAAATAAATAAACAAATAAATAAATATATATAAAAATAAATAAACAAACAAACAAATAAATAAATAAATAAACAAATAAATAAATATATATATAAATAAATAAATATACAAATAAATAAATAAACAAATAAAGAAATAAAAATATAAATAAATAAATAAATAAACAAATAAATAAATAAATATATATAAATAAATAAACAAATAAATAAATAAATTTAAAAAACAAATAAATAAATAAATAAATAAATAAATAAATGTATATATATAAATAAATAAATAAATAAACAAATAAATAAATAAATTTAGAAAACAAATAAATAAATATATAAATAAATAAATAAATAAACAAATAAATAAATAAATAATAGCTAAATAAATAAATGAATAAAAATATAAATATTCACAACAAATCACTGTTTCGAAGGAAGGTTGATAAATTTGAAGGGTTTCAGGATAAACCTAGCTCAAAAACCAGGGTCATCTGGTCTGAAGAAAGAAGGAGGAGACTCAGCGAACGCATGAAGAAATTCTGCGAGGTGAAGAAGAGATTGGCAAGTCGGCCGATTGTTCAACGCGGTCCACAGTAGGCCAAAATCGACAGAAGAAGAAGAATAAATAAATAAATAAAGTATATAAATACAGTTTTTACGTGATTGTTTGTATGTATGTGTGTGTGTCCTTCATGCGTTCATATATCATTCATTCGATTGCGATGAAACTTTGGTGAGTTGTTATGTACCCTCCAAGGAAGGTTTCTGGCTTAGTAAATCAATTTTACATTAGGTAGCGCACGAGTAGATTCAACAAATGAGTGGCGGTGGGCAAATCGTTTCAACAAAGTCCCGTATGCGTTCATTCATCCGATTGCGTTGAAACTTTGGTGAGTTGTTGTGTACACTCCTGCAAAGGTTCATGAATTAGTAAATCAATTTTACAATAGGTAGCGCATAATTTGTTGCAACAAATTAGTGACGGTGGGCGAATCGTTTCAACAAAGTCCCGTATGCATTCATATACCATTCATCCGATTGCGATGAAATTTCGGTGAGCTGCTGTGTACAATCCAGGGAAGGTTTCTGGCTTAGTAAATCAATTTTACAATAGGTAGCGCACGAGTAGTGGCAACAAATGAGTGACGGTGGGCAAATCGTTTCAACCAAGTCCCGTATGCATTCATATAGCATTTATACGATTGCGATGAGACTTGGGTGAGTTGTTGTGTACACTCCAGGGAAGGTTTCAAGGACTTAGTAAATCAATAATATTCTACAATAGGCAGCACAAGAATAGTTTCAACAAATGAGTGACGGCGTGCGAATCGTTTCAACGAAGTCCCGTATACGTTCATATACCATTCATCCGATTGTGATGAATCTTTGGTGAGGTGTTGTGCACGCTATCACGAACGTTTCTGAATTACTAAATCCATTTTACAATAACTTTGAAATAAAATATTGTGTATCCAAAAGAAAATTACAAGGCCAACGCTTTGACTGACACTGTAACGCATGCCGGGTTCAGCTTGTAAATAAATAAATAAATAAATAAACGAATGAATGAATGAATGAAGTCGAAGTTGATATTTATAATAGACGACATAATTCCATGTGTTACACCATAATTTGTATTCCTTAATGTGAAAGTTGGCTATACTGCGCAAGATAACTGAATAACTTACTGTGAAGACCCTAGAAGCTTGGCCAACTAAGGAGATTCTTCCCAAATCTTCTTCATGCCTGTTTTCTTTCTTGCATCCATGCATTCCTTCCCGTCTGTCTGTATGCTGTCCGTACGGGTCAATATTGATTCCTATGATGTCCTTTTGGGTGTCTGCTGTGTACAATTCAGGGAAGGTTTGTGACTTAGTAAATCCATTTTACAATAGGTAGCGCACGAGTAGTTTCAACAAATGAGTGACGGTGAGCGAATTGTTTCAACAAAGTCATCCTTCATACTTTGGTTTGTCATTATGAGGACGATTTTATAGGTCAATCGAGAGTTGTCGGTTTGTCTGTAGAGTCCCATGCGTCAAGTGAGGTGAATCGTTCAGTCAGTGAATACAGTTCTTCTGAGCATTTACTCATTCGTCTTGAAACTTTAGTCCAAATATTTTCCTTAGTATCTGCCGTCCTATCCTTTCAATGTCTTTGGTGATGGTTAACGATGACGTCTCAATCGCATCGAGTGCCTCTGTGTGGTAGTGGTGGAGATTGGTTTTAGTGGATTGCGTATTCTATCTACGCGTGTTTCGTTAGCCATTCTGTCAGTGCCCGTGTTCCTGATAATTTTACCTAAATACTCGAAGTGCTTAAGTTATGTGATGCCACCATATTTGTTTGCAAGTGATGTTTGGGCTCTTGGAATCCATATACTGTGTTTTCTCGTAAGAGATCTGATGGGTACCACATGGAGCTTCTGGATGACATGGCTGCCTTTTTCGGGAGTCCGGGTAGTTATTGCTAGGTCGTCAGCAAGGGCGAAGCACTTTATGTTGTTTCGTTGTTCTTTTGTTCTCATACTTATTCCAGGTATTTCTTTCTCCCATGTTTTGATGATCGTATCTAGTACCAGTGTTAATCTTTTTAATACTGCAGTAGGGATAAAGAAGATTTAAATACCGATACTTAAGAACTCAACTGTATTTATTTGAAAACTATACTTGACCAAAGAAAGAAATCAGAAACCCGCATGGATGTCGAATTGGCAGGTGAACAGCTAAAGGAATTAGGTGACTTCTGTTGCTTGGGATGCAAAATAACCAGTGATGGACGAAGCAAAGAGGATATAAAAAGTAGGTTAGCACAGGTAAGGAAAGCATTTCTACAGAAAAGGAATCTGTTGACATCGAATATAGATTTACCTGTAGGTATTAGGAAGTCATTTTAGAAAGCCTTTGTCTGCAGCTTGGCGCTCTATGGAAGTGAAACTTGGACTGTTGGCGCAGCAGAAAAGAAGAGAATTGAAGCGTTTGAAATGTGGTGTTAGAGGAGAATGATGAAGATCAGATGGGCAGATAGGGTTACGAATGAAGAGGTATTAAGACGAGTGGGAGAGGAGAGATGTTTCTGGCGACTGCTAATGAAGAGAAGAGATAGGTTGGTAGGACACATACTAAGACACCCAGGAATAGCAAACTTAGTTATGGAAGGAAGGGTCGAGGATGAGAACTGTAGGGGTAGACCAAGGTTAGAATATGTTAAACAGATTGCCTCGGATGTAGGGTGTGGTAGCTATGTAGAGATGAAAAGATTAGCTCCGGGCAGGGACGCATGGAGAGCTGCATCAAACCAGTCGAAAGATTGAAGACTCAAACAACTTGATCAATACTCTATACAACTTTCCATCGTGAACACAATAGCTTGCTTGACAATGAGATCCAATATTCAAAGAGTACTACGCGATCCCTGCTTCATAAGAGCGCCACCGCACAGCACGCGTCGCTGCAACTGCCCAATAGCACTGTACCACCAGATCTTCCGCCAATTTAACTGTAGAGGTTGTGTCTGTCGGGGTCTGTTGGACTAACGTCCGTAGTTTTTTTTTCGTAGTTTACACCGTATACACGAAGTATATGTAACATTGAATCATATGCTTTTATTTTTAATTTCCGAAGGGGACATATATTGCGATAAATCTTGCGATATTGGAGAATCTTCTTGAGGTTCCTAATCTGTTTTGCACATGATCGAAAGCCCACCTGATATTCGCCGATCATGTGTTGTGTCTGTTGCCCCAATCTGGTGAGAAGGGCACATGAGAGCGCTTTGTAGACGATTGCCAGGAGTGGAATGCCTAGGTAATTATTCGAATCTGTCTAGCTACCCTCTTTGTGTAGTGGATGATTCAAGTCAGTTTTCCAATCGATCGGTATGATGCCACTCTTCCACATATTTGTAATGATGCTTTGTAGTCTGTCAATAAAGAGTTCGCCTCCGATCTTAAGCATTTTGGTGCTTTGTTGTTTTTGAGATGTATTGTGATGTTTGTGTACAATCGAGAGCTGGATGCCATGTAGAATACCCCAAACATCGTAGGACTAATGAGAAGCAAACGTCTGGCATGGGCAGGCCATGTCACTAGGATGGACACATGCCGATGGCCTCTGAAACTGCTTAATTTGTTCCTCATCGAAGAAGACCACAGGGTATTATTATTATTATATAATACTTGCAAATGGGGGTAATTCCCGGTGGCAAATTGTACAAATACAGAAAATCGCCAACAATAACATCGAACACAATATACACAATTCACAATTTAGGAACTATAGTAATTACATTTCAATCTTCTCTTAAACACATCAATATGTATGGGGAAAGGCTCTAAGACTGAGGCAGGCAATGAGTTCCAATTATCAATACCACGGTTAATGAAAGAATATTTCCCATAATCTGTACGCTGGGGTCTGACCTTAACTTTAAGCTGATGATCTGCCCTGCTCAGGAAGGTGGGATTTCCCTGATGTTTGCTTAGTTTTCCCCATTCTGGCCGATTAGTGTAAGTATTAAACATAGCGAATAGTCTGGATTTCGTCCTTCTATCTTCCAGAGATTCCCACTTTACTTTTTCTATCATTCGAGTTACACTACTTCTAGGAAGGAGCACAAACCTAGCGGCCTCCCTTTGTACCGTCTCCAGCTCATTGATGAGCCCTACCTGATATGGGTCCCAAACCGCTGAGCACAAACCTAGCGGCCTCCCTTTGTACCATCTCCAGCTCATTGACGAGCCCTACCTGATATGGGTCCCAAACCGCTGAGCACAAATCTAGCAGCCTTCCTTTGTACCATCTCTAGCTCATTGATGAACCCTACCTGATATGGGTCCCAAACCGCTGAGCACAAATCTAGCAGCCTTCCTTTGTACCATCTCTAGCTCATTGATGAACCCTACCTGATATGGGTCCCAAACCGCTGAGCACAAATCTAGCAGCCTTCCTTTGTACCATCTCTAGCTCATTGATGAGCCCTACCTGCTATGGGTCCCAAACCGCTGAGCACAAACCTATCAGCCTTCCTTTGTACCATCTACAGCTCAATGATGAGCCCTACCTGATGTGGGTCCCAAACCGCTGAGCACAAACCTAGCGGCCTCCCTTTGTACCATCTCCAGCTCATTGATGAACCCTACCTGATATGGGTCCCAAACCGCTGAGCACAAATCTAGCAGCCTTCCTTTGTACCATCTCCAGCTCATTGATGAACCCTGCCTGATGTGGGTCCCAAACCGCTGAGCACAAATCTAGCAGCCTTCCTTTGTACCATCTCTAGCTCATTGATGAGCCCTACCTGCTATGGGTCCCAAACCGCTGAGCACAAACCTAGCGGCCTCCCTTTGTACCATCTCCAGCTCATTGATGAACCCTACCTGATATGGGTCCCAAACCGCTGAGCACAAATCTAGCAGCCTTCCTTTGTACCATCTCCAGCTCATTGATGAACCCTGCCTGATGTGGGTCCCAAACCGCTGAGCACAAACCTAGCAGCCTTCCTTTGTACCATCTCTAGCTCATTGATGAGCCCTACCTGCTATGGGTCCCAAACCGCTGAGCCGTATTCCAAGATTGACCTCACCAGGGTCAAATATCCTCATTCTTTTGCGGTAGAGCCACTGTCTTTTAATACCCGCATTACAAGGCCAAGGAAAGGATGGAAGGACGGAATCCGTGAAAACCTGCGACAGATTGGAATAGAGGATGACCGGTAACAGAGAGCAGCAAACAGAAGCCAGTGGAGGAGAACCCTTGTAGCAGCACGCGGTCCCCTGGGCCTGATCGCGTAAAGTAAAGTAAGTAGTATTGTGATGTTTGTATCTCATGATATTATGTAGTTGGTACTGAGTCCTGGAAAGGGGCTGTTATATAGAAATGGAGATTCTCAGCAGGTGGTTCACAGTTCTGGAGTTCCTCGAAGAACTGCTTCAAGATGTCACAGTTGATGTTTGTGTTGGTCTCAAGTTTGTCGTCAGGGCGATGGTAACAAAGGTTGGGCGGATTATAGTTTGTCGATTTTTCCCTAAACGTCATATGGAAATTTTTGCGTGTTGTTCCTCTAAAAGTCATTACCGATTGCCTTTAATCATTTGAGGTGGTACGCGCGTTTATCTCGTCTGGATGTTTGCTTCTGCGTTTCTAACAAGTTCTCCCAATTTTCTGATGTTCGGTTCCAATCTCTTCCTGGGTCGGGTGTGAATTAAGGACCTCCATATTTGCCTGTCCCTCCACCACTCCTTTCCTACTTGCGGTACATCTTCAGGTTTTCCTCCCTTTTCCTCCTTTGACTGTGTGAATCACAATATACTTCTTGCAAAGCTGAAATCTTTTGGCTTCTCTCAGAGTGCTCTTTCCTGGTTCAAATCCTACCTTTCCATGCGTACACAGAGAGTGGTTCTCGCGGATGGCTCCTCCTCAGACTTGAAATCGGTAGAAAGTGGAGTACCTCAGGGATCTGTCTTAGGTCCACTATGCTTCTCGCTATATATATAAACGATGTCTCTAATGAATTCCGAAATAGTTCTGTTCACATATACGCTGATGACCTCCAAGCCTATTTTCACCTCACGCCTAACACTGCATGTGATCGTATAAATCTGTTTAATGAAGACATTGACAGGCTTTGTGAATGGGCCCTAAATCATAATCTTAACTTGAACATATCTAAAACACAACTTATATCCATTGGATAAATAAAACTTCTAAATTCAGTAGATTTTAATTCACTACCTCCCATCAAGATACTAGATAATAATATTAAATATAGCAACACTGTCAATAATCTCGGAGTGATATTTGATAGGACAATGTCGTGGGCAGAGAATACGTCTAATGTGGTAAGGAAGGTTGTATCAACTATGCATCTCCTGAAAAGAACTGTTTCTTACACCCCACCTAACATACGTAAGCTCTTCGTCCAAACTCTCATTTTTCCAATCATTGATTATGGCTCTGCTGTATACAATGATATACCAGAAACACAGAACATCAAATTACAAAGCGTCCAGAATGCATGTGTTCGGTACATTCTGGATGTAAGGCGAGATGAACATATCACACCTTACTACGTGCAGCTGAAATGGCTGAAACTCCACGAGCGCAGGCAGTTATCAGTTGCTATTCTGACATAAAATATTACATACCAAGACCCCGTTATATCTCTACAATGCCTTTACACCAATGCATTCTGTTCATAATCGAGAAAATAGATACACAAAATTAACACTCCAGATTCCTAAACACCGAACCATGAAGTTCAATAAATCTTTTGTTTGCACCGCCTCACGCCTCTTCAACACCTTCGATTTATATAAGTTCGTCAACATTGCAAGCACTGCAGCTTTCAAAAGACATCTTTCATCCTGCTTCTTGGAGCAGTATACCTCTCACATTTGATTACTCTATTATGTTAAAATACTTTTTTTCAAGTTCAATTATAACACAAGCTGACAACCCGTCTACTTCAATAGCTTTTCTTGTACAGTAGGCCTATATGGTGTTTGTTTTTCGGGCTGATAGTCTGTATGCACTCTCACTATTTTGTATATAATTTTCCATTATTATTATTATTATTATTATTGTATTGTTACTATCTTTTTGTTACTACAATTGTTAGACTATGATTATTTATATTGTGAAAGTAAGTGAAATATTTCATTTTTATAAGCCCTAATATTATTTTATGTAGGGCGCTACTGTAAAGGAGCTCTTAAGCTCTAAGTGTAGCCGTGAAAATAAAATCAATCAATCAATCAATCAATCAATCAATCAATCAATCAACCTGTTAATTTTTCCAAAAATATTTTTTGTGGCACTCTCTCCTCACTCATTGTCATCATGTGTCCATACCACTTCAGTTTAGTTGCTCCTGTCCTTTTTCTAATTTCCTCATTCTTTACTCTATCTTTCCTTGGCTTATTGTTACTATTATTAAAACTATACTGTATGTACTGCGATTCGGTCGCCCTGTGATATGCAGTATGTACTGCGATTCGGTCGCCCTGTGATATGCAGTAACTTATGTACTGCGATTCTGTCGCACTGTGATATGCAGTATGTACTGCGATTCTGTCGCACTGTGGCAAGCAGTATGTACATGACTGTTAAATGAAAAACTGAAACAGACTGTTTGATGATAAAATGAAATGTTTACAATACATCAAGACTTTATTGCAAAAAACAAAAATCATGAAGGAGGCCGCTATGATATATTAAAAACAAGTTGACTTGTCTGGTTTATGAGTTCATACATAGCCGGCAGTGAATCTAATTTGTGCCAGTATCATCAAATAATAATCAGGTCGGCTTCGGTGGAGTAGTCGGTAGCATACTGAACTGCTATGCCCATGATTGCGGGTTCAAACCCGGTCAAAGTCGTCCAAGTTTTGAAGAGCGTTAAAATCCTTGAGTATACCTTCTTTCAGAGGGGAAGTAAAGCCGGCGGGCTCATGTTATAGATTTATGAAAAAGAACCTACCACTACAATTGGTAGTGTGTAGCTAAATTTGTAGGTTATTTGGTTCCAAGTTGGGGATGAGATGCGATGAAATTTCACGTGGATGATGGTTTCTTCGGCCAGATGCTCTTCCTGACGCCAACTTCACGAAAGGAGTTATTGAGAGATAAAATGAATGAAGATGGTTGGTTCCTCAGTTTAGGGGCTACGACAACGCGGTCATGTAGCCCCGTGTACTTTTGTGTGTGTAGAATCTATCTAGTAACCGGTGTTAATTGTGATGGCTGTATTAGTGTGTGTTATCTGTAATTCAGGTAAGAACTACAGACGATCAATTTCAAGTAGTTCCTACTTTTGCTACCAAACGTTACCGTCAACGACTCTTAGCTGAGACCTTGGCTACTAGATGCGACTGCAACTGGCACCTGGCGACGAACGTTGGAACTTAATAGAGCGTTAATCAAATCTAACCTACAAAATTATCTTCACACAATAATTGTGGTTAGTGGAAGGTTCTTTTACATGCCATAAATCTATAACATGGGCCCGCCGGCTTTACCAAACCTTCAGTGACACCCACAGACAGTCTCTGCCCTCCCAAAACTAAATACAAGAAAACCAATCAGAGAACTTAGTAAGAGAGGAAACTATTACTCATAAATATTAAGGCATTAAGCACCCAAGTCCACGGGGCTAAATTACATTGATGTCCATGCATCTCAAATGAAACAACAACAACAACAGCTTCCTACCTAAATCCTTCGTCATATAAAAGTACACACACTAGTAAGCCTACAGACATCAGAGTGACACAGGTTATCAGACAACTTCTACACACACCCCAGTACACGGGGCTACAAGAACATGATCCCGCAAAGCCCTTAAAGAACCAACAACAAAAACAACAACAACAACAACAACAATGAACTCTACCGCGGATCAAGGACAACAAATGTTAATCGCTGTTGAAGTATTTGGTGCCAAAATATAAATATTATATGTCAGGAAACTGTATCATAATGGGGTTCATTAAAATACCTACTACTTTTCATTATGTGGTGTTTGAGGAGAATGATGAAGATCAGATGGGTAGATAGGGTTACAAACAGAGAGGTATTAAGACGAGTGGGAGAGGAGAGATGTTTCTGTCGACTGCTAATGAAGAGAAGAGATAGGTTGGTAGGACACATACTAAGACACTCAGAAATAGCAAGCTTAGTTAAGGGAGGAAGGGTCGAGGACAAGTTAGTAATGTAGGGGTAGACCAAGGTTAGAATATGTTAAACAGATTGCCTTGGATGTAGGGTATGATAGCTATGTAGAGATGAAACGATTAGCTCAGGACAGGGAGGCATGGATAGCTGAATCAAACCTGTCAAAAGACTGAAGACTCAAACAACAACAACAACGACAACAGATTCTCCAACCAATCAGAGCTCAATATTTTCATTCATGTGCATTCTGTAACTGAGATGGAACTAAGAGTATATTCAGAGTCGCCAGGTCTGCCAACTGTTGTTATATTGTCTCTATACAATTTTAAGAAAAGTAATCTCTTTAGTTCGTCACGGAACTACTTTTTTACCGTTATAATATTCTTGTTTGTGGTTTTGTGATGTTTATTTGTGATGAAAGAGTTTCTTCATTGAATATGAAATTATTAGGCTATGCATTGTTAAGCAGGGTCCGCTAAGCCTCCGTGGTTGGCTCACCTTGTGTTCTATGTTACACATGCCTGCCCGAGTGGCTTCCCTACCTCTTGTTAGGATTACAATTGAGTCGTCCAGTTGAAAATCTCGTATCCACATGTGAGTAAAGGCCATGTCGTAAAATTGTTTTATTTTATTAGCCTATTTTCAATTTTGAAAAAATAGGCTTATGAGATCACCTTTTGTCCGTGTGTGTGTGCGCGTGTGTGTGTGTGTGTGTGTGTGTGTGTGCGTGTGTGTGTGTGTGTGTGTGTGTGTCCCTAATAAAATCTAAACGGCTGGAGCGATTTCAATGAAACTCGGTAAGTTCATGGCGCTATTCCCGGCGACCTCGACCGTGCCCTTCAAATTTTGTTACGTCTCACCAATCCAACATGGCGGCTGTGCGAAATATTTCACTAGCATTCAATATCTCCGGAACTATTACCGATATCGCCCTGAAATTGTGTACGGTGATAAAGAGCACTACTAGAAGTTCACCTATGAGACTTTCAAAAACCTTGTGACTACAAAACCAACATGGCGGCCAAGCTAAGTTGAGACTTTTAAATAGACTTTTCTCGCGATTTAACTACCCAAACGTAATGAAACTGGGTACAGTAATTGTTTATACACATTGTAAAGCACTGGAGTCTAATTTAGTTCAATTGTTTACATAACCTCAAAATGGCGGCTGTGCGAAATATTTCACTGACATTCTATATCTCCGAAACTATTACAGATATCACCCTGCAATTTTGTACGGTGATAAAGGGTACTGATACAAGTTTACCTATGTATATTTCATAAACCTGTAAAGTACAAAACGAACATGGCGACCAAGCGAATTTGAAATATTTTAATAGACTTTTCTCGTGATTTAACTCTCTGAGCGCAGTGAAATGTGGTACAGTAAATGATTTTGCAGATTGTAATGCACTGCCATCTAATTTAATTCAATTGTTTACATAACCTCAAGATGGCGGCTGTGCGAAATTTTTAAATTATGTTTTTATTTCTTGTGTCGTAATCATGCGATCGAAGTGAAAGTTTGAATAATGAACCTAGGCAATAATTGTCCTTGAATGGTACATATCTCTACGGCCTATACATATAACAATCCTAAATGGCGACCATCTGAAATATTTAGACGGTTCTCAATATCTACGAATCTGTTACAGCAATTAAACTGACATTTTGTATGTTGATAGAGGCAATTAACATAAGTAGGATATATGAAAATAGGCTGTATAGTTCTTCACGGAACTACTTGTTTTTTATTTTATTTTACTCTATTTTATTTTCTCTTACTTTGTATTTTTTGTTTTACTTTATTTCGTTTTATTTTGATTTTGTTTTTTATTTTGTTTTATTTTGTTTTATTTTGATTTCGTTTTGTTTGTTTTGTTTTATTTTGTGTTGTTTATTATGATTATCCAGAAAACAAACAAAAACCAAAACCAAAAAACACGAAGCAAAAAGCAAATTTCAAACACAAAAACAAAAGCAGAAAACAAAACAAAGGAAACACAAAGCAAAAAGCAAAATTCAAAAACAGAAAAGCAGAAAACAAACACAAAACCAAAAGCAAAAAGCAAAATTCAAAAACAAAAGCAAAAGCAGAAAGAAATCAAGAAACATAAAGCAAAAAGCAAAATTCAAAAGTGCAAAAGCTGAAAACAAACACAAAACCAAGAAAGGAAAGGAAAAAGTAAAATTCAAAAGAAAAGCACAAAGCAAACACAAAACCAAAAACCAAAATCACAAAGCAAAAAGTAGAAAACAACAAACACAAAAGATACGTGAGGCTGAGTCCGGTATTGCTTCCACTTATTTGTGCCGGACTACTCTCTGTCTTCTTTCCTGTCGAGCTCACTTGGTCAACTCTTGTTCTATTTCGACCCCGACGGTATTAGGGTATCCGAGGCCTAGGGAGTCCCTTCCTTTCCCGCCTTAATTGGCCCTTGTCTCATCTTTTCTGATACCCTCCTTCTGCGAGGGGTCAGCCTTCTTTTTCTTTTCATGTTATCCCCTGCCTTCTGCTCAAGGCCCTCAAGGAGGCAGGGTGTGTGTAGCCCCACCACTTCTGGTGCATCCTGGATATTGCTACACCCTCAGGGGCTCACGGCGGGTGAGTTCGGGAGTTGGCGATCCCGAGGGATTCCTGAGCTGGGTCCGGATTTCCCCCTTTTATCCATTACCTCTGGGATGGACCCTCTCCTCTTTAACTTTCCTATCTGCCTTTCAAGGCTCTCCTTCTTTCCAAGTCCCTCAATCCGCATTCTTCGAGGGTTGAGGGCATTTCTTTTCCTCCTGTTCTTTATTTGCCTTATTCTCCTTTTGTTTACCATTTCTTCTTCTAGTATATAAGTTAGTGGTTAGTTAGTTATAGTTTAGATTTCATTTTCATCTTCACGATCACCCACTTCATTAGGGGCCGATAACCTAGATGTTAGGCCCGTTCAAACAAAAATTATCAACATCATCATCATCATCAATAATCCGGTAGTCGTGTACTTCGACAAATTTGTAAAAATAACTCATCCACCGTAAGGAGAATAATTCACCGTTTAAAACGAACTATAGCATGCCTTTCTAACAGTACTGTTTCGCGAAATATCGAGGGAAACAAAAGTCGATGACCTTGCAGTTTTGGGTTATTTGAATAAATCTACAGTCCATAAGAAAGGGGGTTTCGCTCCAAGCAAAACAAGCCACCACATAGGTTTCTCCGATAATTGTTTCGCGAAATATCGGGTTGCCGAGCTGCAACATGCAGTCGCGGTGGGTGCTTTAAGGCTCACGACTATGGGTGACCTCGAATTCCTTGAGCTCTTCTACTAATTCGTTATGGTATATTTTCCATCTTGTTGAGTCCACTAAAAGTTTTATGCGTCCTTTGGCAAACATACCAATGTTGTCTATGTTTTGTAGAAATGTAACGGATTATTTACTTAATTATTTAACGTATGGCTTTTATAGCCGGGAGTGTCCGAGGACATGTTCGGCTCGCCAGAGACTGTAGCTGCTTCAATGCGGTCACCCATGGGGTGAGCTACAAGTTCCGTTCAATTACAAGTAGTTCCAACTTTCACTACCAGATGTCACTAAAACCTAGTGGTGAACGTTGGAACTTTGATAGAGCGTTACAACGAAATCTACCTAGCAAATTTAGCTACACACAAGTCTATTAACCCCAAACTTGCAGGTTCGCTCCTGGCCGTGGTAAGTGATTTTTGAAAGGCGGCAAAAATTACGACACCATGTCATATGATGTTGGCATGTCAAAGAACCCATTTGAATTCAGTAGGCCGTATTCATAATGGCAAAATTAATCTCGGGAGTTTTCGCCAATACAAAGTTTCTCATTCCTTTACTAGAAAGCGCTATAGTGTTCAAGGAGCTTATGTAATTATCTAACCTCCTTGACATTCATAGTGCTTCAAGGAACAACGAAATTCGACAAGCAAGCTACCCTTTGGGTGTCAAATAACAAAGCTCGCACCTGGCAACCGAGGGCATACGATATTATTATTATAGTTATATAACGCTCTTTTAAAAAATTCGAGGACTTCGGCCGGTTTTGAACCCACGATCTTGGTCATAGGAGCTAACCATGCTACCGACTACGCCACCGAAATGCTAGGATACGTTACTCTGATAACTGTACCGGTAATGTACTGTAGTTACTAACTCAGCCATGGTCTCATCAGCGTGTGCAGTACAATTCCTGTTCACATAAATTGTTACAAGAATCGATGTTACATCTCGTTATCGATAAGGCGTCGGATACAGAAAGCTTGGAGCTTTAGTTTGCAAAGGTTACAAATGTTCCATCCATAGACACTTGAGATGACAGTTGAGTGTCTGTTGAGTTGTCTGGGACGTATAACGTGGCGTCGAGCGAGATGGATCAATACACCCTTCTGAGCGAGCTCTTCTTCCGCCACAGTTATATAGTCTAGTTCTTATTTAACTATAACGAGAAAATTATTATTGTAAATCATTAATAACACAAAGAAG
The DNA here is from genome assembly GCA_946902985.2 of Meconema thalassinum. Lineage (NCBI taxonomy): Eukaryota > Metazoa > Arthropoda > Insecta > Orthoptera > Tettigoniidae > Meconema > Meconema thalassinum. The sequence goes on from OX336397.1 coordinate 155,813,984, forward strand.
TACACTAAGTTGATCGATGTCACAAAAGAAGCTAATAACAACGTGATAAAAAGTATTAACTTAGAGTTAGAGATCCGGTGGCGTAGTTAGTAGCATGCTGAGCTTCTATGCTCAAGATCGCGGGTTAAAACTCGGCCAAAGTCGTCGGATTTTTTAAGAGCGTTAAAATCACTCAGTATGCCTTCCTTCGGAGGGGAAGTAAACCCGGCGTGGCGGTCCCATGTCATATAATTATGGCATGTAAAAGAACCTTCCACTAATTGCACTTGTGTGAAGCTTAATTATAGGTTTTACTAACGCTCTTAGGTTCCAAAGTTCGTCACCAGGAGCCGACTGCGGTGGCATCTAGTAACCAAATTCAGAACTAGCAGTCGTTAACGGTGGCCTTTGGTGACAAAAGTAGGAACTACTTGAAAATTGAATGTCTGCGGTCCTTGCTTGAATTAAAAACAGGAACATACTTTAATACAGTTACCACAATTAACACCGGTTATCAGACAGATTCTACACACACCCAAAGTACATGCGGCTAGATGACCGCGTTGTCGCAGCCTCTATACTGAGGAACCAACCACAGTTAGCGATGGAATCTGTTTTGTCACTATACTATAGTAGTTATAATAATAATAATAAGTTTATGTTATAAATTAATATTTGTTGAGGTAACATTTTTAATGCAACAACGTGATAAGAAGTATTACCTTAGAGTTTGCTGTTCATGTTGGGCAATCCAAGTGGTAGTTCATTAAGTAGTGATGTAATGATGATGATGATAATTGTTGTTTTAAGGGGCCAAACATCTAGGTTATCGGTCCCATGTAGTGATGTAACCATAGCTATTTACACATAAAGGTTTTGCATATTTAGTAATTGTTATGGCTCTTGTGTGAATGTTGTGAGAGAGCTTATGGTAGTAGAGATTCAGTACAGTAATTTGAAACAACTCTTTAATATTAAAATAAGGGATACCAGTGAAATATTTAAAGAACCTGTTTTGGCTATCTTGAAGATTGTTAATTAAAGTTGTGTTTTAATTTCCCCCAAGCTGCTATAGCATATCTTAATTTGCTTTCAATCTGAACACTATAAATAGTTTTGGAAGTAATTTTAGAACCAGAGGTTGTTATTATAGTAAAACTAGCGGACCCGTGCGAGAACTCTCGCATGTGTATAAACCACCCGCCTGGCTTTACTGTTATGCGGGCTTCTATAAATATCTATTTGTTTTGCCGACATTTATGGAATCAGAGAGCAAATCATCACTGCTGCTGGTTGTGTGCGCCCCATGTGTACAGTGTACAGACTACCCGCCCGTCACTAGTGCTATGCGGCTGTACGCGACACAGTTCTGCCAGGGGCTATCGTATTGTTTATTTGTTTAAAAGCACTTTATAAACAAATACATATATTTCCATTGACTTTACAAGAAATGCAAGATTTTTCCTGTACTATTGAGACGATTTGGAAGATTTTAGTACAAACTGCACCTTCTAACTCCCTCTGGTTTAGGATCCTGAGTTTTGTGAAACATACACCTTAGCGTATTATATATATTGAACCCATGTGCTGTTGGTTCAAGCGTCGAATCCATCCTTTATTGGCAAAAGAAGAGAGGAAAAAATACAGTCTTTAGAATGACTTAGAAAGATTTTACGAAGAGGACTGTTATAACGTGGTGCAATAAAAAGGGGCCACGATCACGCGGAAATGATATCATGCATGACGCATTGATAAGGAGCCGATCATGACTATTAATAGAACGACAAAAACTTTCCACTGCGTGTAAGAGAGATGAGGTTTCGGAAATTGACCTTACGCAGCAATAAAATGACAACCTCGCAATTGCGCAAGAATAGAAATAATTAGAATTAAGCCATTTGCGAGCATTTAATTAATGAAAGAAACATATCTTGGTTGATCATTTTGGAAGAGAGATTTTTGTGTGGGGACATAGTTTATAATATTTGCACAGGAAAGAAGTGCAAACGCAGCATGACGTAATCAAAAATTCCCCGAGACCAGAGTTGGTAGGGATAGAAAAATAAACCGCAACACCCACGTATCTGAAGAGCAAAATTATTTAATATCTTGGAATTGTGCGATCGATTTTCATGATCAAAGAAACCAGTTGACGTTTAGAACAAGAGCTTTCCAGAGATATAGGTTTCAAAATTATACGACAATTACTTCAAAAGTTAGTGCTGGGGAAGATGAGGATTTTACCTTTTGTCGCCGATGTGTATAAAAACCCTGGCGAAGCCAGGAAGATCATGCAGTCTTTACCAGACCTTGAGAGGTCATGATACGCTGTATCACCAACGAGCACCCCGTATGGGAGTGGCCGATCAGTATCGTCATTAGTATCGCCGTGTGAAGACATATCAGAATCCTAGTATAGGATTAATATCAGCAAGCTTCAGACTTTATCGTTAAAGTTCATTAGTACAGTCAAAGTTAGACTGTGAACTTGAAGAAATAACAGGCGATAGGTACTCGAATAATAGCTCAGTTAAAGACATAAAGCGTCATAAGGTTTCGAAGTACCTAAGGAAGTGAAATAAACAGTTCTATCGAAGTTAAGGAACCCGATCACGGTAGAACGAAATAAATAACGCATAGTGTTCCGGAAAGATAGGGACTAGAGCGTAGGACGATCAGAATTAGGAATTATAGTTCTAGGTTTTGTCTAGGCAGGCAAACGAACAAGTAAACATTGGGTAGGACTCCAATAAGCTAAGAATTAAAGTAATAGCAAATTAATGCAAGGAAAGTAATAGGTCACCGATAAACTATTCGAGCGGCCGAAATAGTAATACCTGAAGGACAGACTTTATCTAGACGAACAAGTTAGCGTCTAAGAAGAAAAGACATCGTGCCGTTAAAGTATAGAAGCCGATAGTCAAACCCCGGATTGGAAGATCAGCCGTTCCAGTGAGGTGTAGTTCAATCGAGACTTTCATCATCTGGTCAGAATAGGAAGCCGAAGTTCTATAAATGCCACCCTTGGAAACGGGAAAGAAATGAAATAACGTGTGTAAGGCGAATAACTAACGCCCAAGTGATAAAAGTGTTATGTAATGTAAATATTGTGAAAATTCTTGAGTGTAATATTTTTGTGAATTTATATTGTGTTAATTGAAACGAATACAAAAATGGTATTCAATATATTCCAAGTGACTAAGGTAAACATTTTCTGTGTAGTTAAAAAAGTGTCATTAAGTGAAAGTGTATCAATGAAAATGGCTTAGAAAGCAGTGAGTGGGCAAACATGTTCCAACGTTGGAGGATTCGGTCGCTGACCGGACAGTCATGTGAGTAACTATTTCATTATGATATGTGTTGGGGAAGATTTGCGTATAATCCACCTGAGAAAGAAAGAATAGGGATGTTGAATAACAGAGAAAGGAATAATAGCGCGATCTGAACGATAAAATTGAGATAAAAATAATAAATATGCGAAATGTAAATGAATCCCATGGGGAATGTATTCAATAAAATATCAGTGTAAATGATAAATGATATAAATATAAGAAAGCAAGCGTAATGATAATAATAATAATAATGATTACATAAATGAATGAATAGTATGATGAATTTTATATTGAAAGTAGTAGCTTCCGAGCTCCTTTAGAGGAATTAATACATGTTATGAATGCATGTTCTTTATAGTAAAAATGATTATTGTCAAGGGAGAAGAGTAATATATATTTGAGATGTAGATCAAACGTTGATGTTGAATTTAGTAATTCTTTGAAGGCAACTTGGCTAATTAAAGTATAAGCGCCGTGTAGCGCATTGAAGTAATTTATCACGCTAGGAATGCGTTGAAATACTCGGTAAAACTAATTATGAGGGACAATTGGTCGGGAAATTGAACTATGGTGAGTCCTCAGAAGTTGTGACATGGTCACGAGGCATTGTATGTTGTATGGTAAAAAGGGTGCTATTATGAGCGCTGGTAGAAGGTGAGCCCTGCCCTAAGTCGCTAATGTTATAAGTCCTCCATTTTGGGATACTGATCCCGAGGCATTTGAAAGGATCGAACTCAGAGTCGTCCGTGTTGAAGCCCCTAAATATTGGTTGTATTATTGAATTTTTCTTACCCACCAATGAAGACACTTCATAATTACTACATACCGAAGCTTAGAGAATAGGTCTGTTGAACCTAAATATGTTGTGTTAAGAATCTGTATCTAAAAGCCTTGTCGGTCAGAGAATTACATTTGAAGACAGCTGTGTGAAAGCTGACGGTAGCCAGTCTCTTGTAGCAGCGAGACTGGGGACTCTCTGCCTCCCTGCAATAAATCACGCTAAGTAGCCAAGGCTATGGCCTCACCCTCGACGTATTGTGGTAGGTCGGTGAATGGTCTGTTTGAGTTATAGTACACAGAAGTGTTTAGAGTATGTTTTAACGACCCGGTCTTGGAACCGAGGTCCCTTTATATGAATGATTATCGCTTGCAGAGTTCAGATCGTTACTTTCTTATAATTGAATGGTCTTTTAAGACAAAATAATGATAAATCCCTAATGTAATGATTATATGATTCAGTGATTCACGAGTTCGATTGAAGACATTAGATTCCGGAGTGGCGGCTTCGGTGGCGTAGTTGGTAGCATGCTGAGCTTCTATGCCCAAGATAGCGGGTTCAAACCCGGCCGAAGCCGTCGGATTTTTTAAGAGCGTTAAAAATCCCTCAGTATGCCTTCCTTCGGAGGGGAAGTAAAGCCGGCGGTCCCATGTCATAGATTTATGGCATGTTAAAGATCTTTCCACTAATTACACCTGTGTGAAACTAAATTGGATAGGTTAAGAATGTAAACAACGCTCTTAGGTTGCTACGTTCGTTGCCAAGAGCCGACTGCGGTGGCGTCTAGTAGCTAGTTCTGAACTAGGCCTAGTAGTCGTTGACGGTGGCGTTTGGCGGCAAAAGTAGGAACTATTTGAAAATTCAAAGTTGCAGTCTCTACTTGAATTAAAAAACAGATACACACACTAATACAGTCATCACAATTAACACCGGTTATCAGACAGATTCTACACACACCCAAAGTACACGGGGCTACATGACCGCGTTGTCGCAGCCCCTAAACTAAGGAACCAACCAACCAACCAACCAGATTCCGGAGTGATCTAAATTATTGACGTGTTCAGTAGTCTTCTGTAGCTCGGGAGTACGCAAGTTTTTTCCAATCACAGTAGTGAGTAGTTGACTTGAGAGAGAGGGATGGTAACATATGAGCATTGTGGAAGCCCAAAATTAAGTAATGATTAACAATACTTTGGTAATTTTGATATTTATGATTAAAAGATATACTCATATAAATAATAATGGATGTGTATTAAAGTGATCGCACATTGTAAGTAAACATTACCGAGCCGTTTGGAGCTCTTAATTTTAAGGATTGTGAAGTGATACTATATGGAAGTGAAACTTAGTAGAAGTTTGTTGGGTTTATGGAAAACCAATTATTATGATCTTAGATTAGTTTAATATGTATTCCTTGTTCAACTTTGAACAAGTATGATGTGAAGGGACAGTAATTTATTTGTTTAATTTTTGTAGCGCCATATATTTGGATAATTAAATGTTTTAAATAGTAGGAGTTGATTTTTGTTATTTTTGGAAGTGTATCCTCTATTTAATCCAAAGTGTGTAGATCACAGAGTGGGAGAACAAACCATGAACCCCGATACTCCCGATTGAGCATTGCTGGCAAACTGTGATTTGAATATTTCATTGCTGAATGGGCACAATATATATATATATATATATATATATATATATATATATATATATATATATATATATATATATGTACATATAGATAATAATAATAATAATAATAATATTATTAATAATAATAATGTAGCCTATATTATTGATTTAATTCCACTAAGGAGCGCTTATGACTAGTTCTTCTTCGATGCTCTCTTCCGTTCCCAACAACTCTTGAGCCCGGCTTTCTCTCCTGTGAGAGAGGTTTCCTACACTTAAGACACTCCGAGAGGCGGGGACTAAGAGTTAACCATATCAGCAAATTTGGAGCGATGTTGGACATCAAGGTCAGAAATCCCAGCGGAATTCAGGTCCTATTGGACTTCATTGAGCCAATAATAATAATAATAATAATAATAATAATAATAATAATAATAATAATAATAATAATAATAATAATAATAGGAATTGCTGGTACAGGTTAGGTTAACATTGCCACAAATACTTCGTTTAAAATAGTTTAATCTATGCCCTGTATTGTGTGTTTATTACTCCGTTTACTCAATTAATCCAATTGGGCCCCTATAACAGATATTAATTTTGTAATGTTTATTTCGTTAGAAACAGGGGTTAGGATTGAGTTAAATGACATCAGTTGGATCACATATTTACAAAGAATCTGCGTCGATCAGTCAAAATAACACACTAGCATTCACAGGAGTGTTGTAATCCTTGCCATAGGTATCAAAGGCAATACCTGGCTGAAGGTATAAAAAGCACACAGGAAAGGCATTAATAGTAATTTGCTTTAAGAAATGTCACTGCCTGTGATACGGCAGGTTACCTCTAGAACCACCGCTAGAGGTGACAATACGCAAACCGGTGGCAGTGGGATGACAAGCTGCTGTCCACCCACCAGTAGACCCGAAGAAGCTCCAGCAGCTCAAGACGATATTGGCGGTACACAAAATCTCGAGTCTCGCACCGCACCTGACGGCAGTGCCTTTGTAATAAATACAACCACTCTCGCAGGTAAGCCCAGAAAACGCATGAAATGGGAATCTCATATGAATGAATATATCATGCGGGCATATTATCGAATAACTCGTCTTGAAACAGATATAACAAACTATCGCCAAGCCCTGCATGCGGCTTTCAAGCAGCAGTATCCTCTGTTTAGCATCACTGAGCAACGAGTCGCGGATCAAAGAAGAGCAATTGTAAATAATCATTTAGTTCCCGACCCTGTTCTGGATCAAATCAGACAGGAGATATCTCATGAACTATATCCCTCAGTTGCAAGTGGTGAAACTAACCAAATAAATACTGACAATGAGGTCTCCATGAATGAATCGACTCACGTAAATGAACTTCAGAATGGGGAAACAAGCCATCATTCCAAGATCCAAGACGAATTTAATTCAGCTCTGCTTGAATATGCAGGTACTGACCCTACCCAACGTCCAATACTTCCGAGGCAGCAGTCTTCCCGCAAGTTTGCCATGGTGTTGAAAGAACTGAACGAAACCGTACTTCCCAACTATTTAGAATAGCACCAATCTTTCATGGAGGTTCATACTGCTATCTATTGTGCAGCACTAGCTGCAGTACGAATTAATGGGGGTAGGCCACGCCCTCCAAACCAACAGTCTGCTGCAAGGAAACCCAGCGATCCACCGTGGGCAAAACGTTTAAAACAACGCATTGAACAACTACGACAGAATGTGAACAGACTTCAACAGTATAAGAATGAAGTGAGAAGTAGACGTCTGAACAACCGCATACGAAGGATCATGATGGACTCCTCACCAGAAGAATTTCAGGTCCCCGAGGACGCAGTGATAACATAAGTACTTGATACTTATAAACAAAAACTTGCAGCCCTCTCTAAGCGTCTTAAGAGATACCAGAACACTACCGAACGGAAGAAACAGAACAATGACTTCAAGAGAAATGAGAGAAAGTTCTATGAAGACCTGAAAAAGACACCTCAAGTTCAGAATGATTCTCCAGAAGGACCCAGTGCGGAGAGTGTTACCGACTACTGGTCATCAATATGGTCTAGGCCGGAAGAACACAACAATGAAGCTCCGTGGTTTAGAGAATGCTACCAGACGAATAAATCAAATGGCACATACAGACGTTGATGTTGAGGAACTACGCCAGGTCATCAGCAGCCTACAGAATTGGAAAGCACCTGGAATTGACCGGATCCATAATTACTACTATAAAAGGCTCACATGTACCCACCGTTTACTGGCTATTCACATACAATGTTTTCTGGAAAATCCTGCTGCATTTCCAGTTTTCCTAGCCAGAGGGTTAACCTATCTCAAGCCAAAGGACTCTAAAATCACAAACCCATCTAAATATCGCCCCATCACCTGCTTGCCAAACTTTTATAAGATCATTACATCCATTATTGCAAATCGAATTCATGCGCATTGTGAGGAAAACGCCATTCTCGCAGAGGAGCAAAAGGGTTGCAGAAGGAATTCTCAAGGATGTAAGGAACAGCTCACTATTGATGCCGTGGCATTAGAGCAGGCCTGTCGTAAATCACGAAATCTTTATGCCTGCTTTATTGATTACCAAAAAGCTTTCGATTCCGTGCCTCATACATGGCTTATACAGAGCTTTGAGATTTACAAGGACAACCCTATTATAGTGAACTTCCTGAAGTGCGCAATGGTTTCATGGAGCACTGCCCTCCAACTTACAGTGGGTGGCACTCGTTTAAGATCTTCATTAATACCGATTCGCCGAGGAATTTTCCAAGGAGACTCGCTAAGCCCACTCTGGTTTTGTCTGGCATTGAATCCTCTCTCGCAAATCCTGAACAGTAGCAACTACGGATTTAGTATTAAGGGTAATCATGGTGAAGCGTACAAGATGAACCATCTTCTTTACATGGATGACATTAAACTGTATGCATCAACTAAAGTGCACCTACAATATCTGATCTCTATCACTCAGAGCTTTTCTTCAGATATCCATATGCAGTTTGGTTTTGATAAGTGCAGAACACATTCTGTTATTAGAGGCTCGCACTCTGCACAATGAATACCTGTTGGAGACGGACAGAGAAGTATTCAGCCATTGGAGGAAGACGCATTGTACAAATATCTTGGGTTCGCCCAGAGTACCCGTCTCAGACATGGTGATATCAAGAACATAACTGAGCAGTATACTTCACGACTTCGCAGTGTTCTCTCTTCAAAACTTAGCGCTAAACATATCATTAAGGCAGTTAACACATTTGCAATGGCCGTAGTTACATACTCCTTTGGTATAATCAGGTGGACTCAAACTGAACTGCATGATCTGCAACGAAAAACATCGGTGCTTTTATCACGCCATCGTATGCACCATCCGAAATCAGCAACAGAGCACCTGACTCTACCTCGGTCAGAAGGTGGTAGAGGACTGATAGACATCATGAACCTTCACACAAAACAAGTGACAACTCTGCGTGCATTTTTCCACAACAAAGGAGAAACATCCCATCTCCATCACACTGTATCTTCAGCTGATGATAATTACACACCGCTCCATCTGTCATCTTTAGATTCACCAGTAAAAGAAATTAAAACTACTGAATACAAGATCGGGAATTGGAAACAGAAGGCACTTCATGGGAAGTTTCCTCATGAGTTGGACCAGCCTCACATCGACAAGTTAGCGTCGCACGCATGGCTGACCCACTCGGTCCTCTTTCCGGAAACAGAGGGATTTGTTGTAGCTATCCAAGATCAAGTTGTTGCTACTCGAAGCTATCGGAAATTTATCATAAAAGATCCAACAACAGAGGGTGAGAAGTGTCGCCGCTGTGGCAAATGTAGTGAAACCATTCAACACGTTATATCAGGTTGTTCCCACCTTGCCAACACTGACTACAAACATCGACACGATCAAGTTGCCAACATTATCCACCAGAAACTGGCCTTGAAGTACAAACTTCTTCAAAGCTCCGTCCCCTATTGGAAATACACACCATCTGCAGTACTCGAAAATGCCACACACAAGCTCTATTGGGACAGAGGAGTTGTGACAGATGTCGCAGTCAGTAACAACCGGCCAGATATCATTGTCATCAATAAAGTACACAAAGAGACATTACTGATAGATATCGCCTGTCCCAACACTCAAAACATCCAAACAACAGCTGCTACTAAAATATCTAAGTACACAGAGCTGGCAATTGAGATAAAGCAGATGTGGAAACTTGATTCGGTGACTACCATCCCAATAATTGTATCATGTACTGGTGTTATACCGAAAACTCTCCACAGTAGTCTATCAATATTGAATCTGCACCCGCAGATATATATTGAACTTCAGAAGGCAGTTCTGTTAAACACATGCCATATTGTTAGGAAGTTCCTTGGTGACATTGCCCTGGCCGAATACTCAGCAAAGCTCGATGATCCAGATGGGAACATAGCTCATCCTACAAATGAAGGAGACTCGTGAAGGCTACGGGCACGACATGGATGTGAAGTCTCTGAACAGTGTAATAGAAATTATCTCAGTACAGATGGTTCCTTGCTAAGGCCGAACCAGGCTGTAACAGAAAATGTAGCCGGTATTTTCCGTGATAATGTTGTCAAACAATAAACTATAATAATAATAATAATAATAATAATAATAATAATAATAATCAGAAAGCACTGCACGGCCGTCATCCGTATGATCTCAGTCAGGAATATGTCGACATACATGCGTCGAACAGCTGGCTGACCCATGCGGATCTGTTTCCTGAGACTGAGGGGTTCATGATCGCGATACAAGATCAAGTAGTGGCAACAAAGGACTACCTAAAATACATCATTAAGGCAGACATGCCAGATGACAAATGTAGGAGATGCCATCTCGAATCGGAGACCATCCTGCATATCAAGGGGGACTGTACAACAATTTCATCTACGTACTATTTGTAGAGGCATGACCAAGTAGCCAAGATAATCCACCTAAACCTGGCAAAGAAGCACTCCTTAAGTAATAATGTTCTGCCTTACTATCAATACATTCCTGATGATGTTCTGGAGAATGATACACACAAGCTATTCTGGGACAGGTCAGTGATCACAGATAGACCTATGTCAGCAAACAGGCCAGACATTATTCTTATTGATAAAGCGCAGAAGAAAACTCTTCTAATAGATATCGCAGTCCCTAACTCGCATAATATCCAGCACAGTTATGCTGAGAAAGTGACGAAATACATGCTTTCTGGCTGAAGAGATCCGTCAGATGTGGCGACAGGAGTATGTCACTGTATTGCCTATCATAATTTCTTCCACAGCTATCATGCCGAAGTCGCTAAAGGCCAACCTCGATAAACTGGGGCTCCACCATAATCTGCATACCAGTATGCAGAAAGTAGTTATTTTAGAGACCTGCTCCATAGTTCGTTCGTTCCTCAACCTACCAGTATAGAGAACTCCACTCCATCTTGTAACAAATGCCGATGAAATGGTGAGTTGTACACAACGATATGGTGAACATATGAGACGAAATAATGATAATAATATTTTGTGGAAAATTATTGGCTCGATTAAAGACAACGGTGAATTTAGACGCCGGCATAACCATGCGCTGTATATTCATGTCCAAAAGATCTCTGATGTTATGAGGAAAAGCAGAATTTGCATGTTATGGGCACTTGCTTATAATGAAACCCACACGATTGACGAACCGGAAAACAAAGGTAATACCACTGAACTGACCCCATTGTTACAAACTGGAGAACATGAGAAGACATCCAGCGATGCCAGGAGAGGAAGAGGTACTCACCGCAAGTGTAGACCACCTTGAGGTACATCCGCGACTCGGGCCTGCAGGGGTTACCAAAGGTCTGCGCTCCAGCTGTCAGAGCACATCGCCGCTTACCGTGGCAGATCTGCATCACCGTCTCCGTGGCGTAGCTCACGAGGCACGCTGCAACATGGTTCAGTGTTAACATTTACCCTGCTAGGTAATAATTTATACACAACTCTTAAAAATACTACAAGGCTACAATTCATAAAATATCTATTCAATTGTACAGCCTGTTCCGATTCAACACGGAACTGTAAATTGGGTTGCCTACCCACCCGCAATCGGCTTGAAATCTGCTCGCAGCGTGCTAGCGACGGGACTGAGTTCGGGCTTTGAAGTGAGACTAAACTGCCTCTGTTCGTCGTTCTATCATTTTACATTGTTACAGGTAAATAGTTCTGAAATATAAATCGTTGGAACTTATTCTTAATTTGACAGATTGCCGCCTTCTTATGCAGCATTCCAAAGTATTGCCGCCTTCTTATGCAGCATTCCAAAGTATTTTGCTCTTTCAAAATATATTTACACAGGATTCACAATAAGTTTGAACGATTTCTGTTTCAGAACTTGTTATTTTACGCTTCGGTTAATGGCGTTTGCAGACCATTTCTATAAAATAAAATTTTATTTTACAACATAGTGTATTACAACACAATGCATTTTTGTGTTGTATTTTATTTAAAACACAATATATTGCTCTTTAACCCAACACTACAAAACGAGATTCAATTTCGAAATGATTTGTTACAAAATTGAGTTTAATTAAGTATAAGTTTCAACGATTTCTATTTTAGAACTATTTACCTGTAACAATGTAAAATGATAGAACGACGAACACAGGCAATTTAGTCTTACTTCAAAGCCCGAACTCAGCCCCGTCGCTAGCGCGCTGCGAGCAGATTTCAAGCCGATTTTTCGGATGGGTAGGCAACCCATTCTACAGTTCCGTGTTGAATCGGAACAGACTGTACACATTTCAACCCTTCAGTTGAGTCTTCTTCATTTAAAATCTATTCTAAATAATATGAGTAAAAATAACTATAGCCTTCAGAACTCTCAACAAAGCATACACAATTGTTAATTTTCATGCACCTACTAATGACACCAATAGGAAAGATATTGAGAGTGTGGAAAACTTCTGGAGGGTACTCGAAGAGACAATGGACCGGATTCCAAAGCACCATGTAACTATTTTAATGGGGGATTTTAACGCTCAGATTGGTAGAGAACGGAAATTTCAGGCCATAGTTGGAGAATATCCAGCACACAAGAGGACCAACAGGAATGAAGAAAGGCTGATTGATCTGTGCAGAAATTATAACTTAGTCCTCAAATCTACAGCTTTCAAACGCCTTCCTAGAAAAGCTATGACGTGGAGATGTCCTAATCCCATGCTTGGGGAATTCCAACTAGATCATGTAGCCATTAGTAGAAGGAACAACCAGGAAATATTAAATGTCAAAGTATTGAGAAGTGCGAACATTGACTCGGATCATTATCTTTCTTTGATCAAAACCAATTTCATCCCTCTTAAAACAAGCAGAGGAATCCATTGCATCAAGTCGCGAATTCCAAGGTTCAATCCATCTAAGCTGAGAGACAGTGATGACTTCATCAAGACCCTAGCTAAGAACAAGGAAAAGAAGGACTGGCCCCAACTACAGAAGGCACTAGTAGATGCGGCGACAATAACTATCCCGGCAGTCAGAAAGAATAAACATCCGTGGTGGACAGCTACATGTGACAAGGCAATAGAAGAGAGAAAACAAGCATGGCTGAAATGGAACCGTAATAAAAGTGTGGACAATCATGATAATTTCTTAGAAATTCGGAAAACTACTGCCAAAATTATCAGAACAAGCAAGAGGCAGCATAATAAGGATATCATTGACCAGGCAGAGAGGGATTTCCAGCGGAACAACACTAGAGACTTCTACCAGGCTTTTAAATCACAAATAACACCCTATTCAGCTCCTACACTTCACCTTCGGGGAGCTGACGGAGATCTGAAACTGAACAATGAGGAGTGCACCACAGCCTTAGCAGAGTATTTCAGCGACCTTCTTAACTCCGAGGAACCCATGGAAAAGCTACCTTTTGAACCCAAGAACGTTGCTAAGCCACACTCTTTCCCTCCAATAAAGGAAGAGATCCAGAAAGTCATTTCCGAATTAAAGTCCAATAAAGCAGCAGGCGAAGATGGGATTATTGCAGAGCTCTGGAAGTATGCTGACGAGGAGTCGATACAGAGTATCCATGACATCATATCTAACGTCTGGTTGACAGAACAATTACCTAGTGACTGGACCTCAGCTATCATTCACCCACTACATAAAAAGGTGACAAATCAGATCTCAACAACTACAGAGGGATTTCCCTGGTATCAGTGACATACAAGATACTCTCCAAAGTATTGCTCACAAGAGTAGAGGTTCAACTGGATTCCTGCATTGGAGAGTACCAAGCTGGGTTTCGAAAGTCAAGGTCATGCACCGAACAGATTCTGAATCTCAAAACCATTCTCACGTACAAAAATCTAAGTGCCTCACCTTATGTTGCAATTTTCGTTGACTTCCAAAAGGCATACGACTCAGTAGATAGAGAGTCACTCTTTGAGACACTGGCTGAATTGGGGCTAGATAAAAAGACCCTGAATCTAGTGAAAGCGACTCTCACTAACACCACAGTCAAAGTCAAATTCAGAGGGGAACTGTCCAAGAGCTTCGAGGTCAGAACTGGTGTTAGACAAGGGGATGGCTTGTCTCCGATCCTCTTCAATTGCCTACTAGAAAAAGTAATTCGTGAGTGGACGAAAACTCTGAAGGATGATTCTGGATTAAGAATAGGCTACAAGAAAGACAAGTTAACAGTCCCCTGTTTAGCCTTTGCAGACGACCTTGCACTCCTAGCGTCCAGTGTGGAGGAAGCTAACCATCAACTATCCTCTCTGAACTATATAGCAGCTAAAGTAGGCTTAAAGATCGCCATCAACAAAACACAGTTTATCAGCAACATCAGAGATGCGCCCGAGTCAATCCCACTGGGGGACAAAGTAGTACAAAGGACTAACTCCTTCAAATACCTAGGAGAATGGATAACCCCAAACATCAATGAAGACCTAGCCATGAACGACAGATGCATCAAACTGGAGAGAGCCTACCACCTATGCAAGAATATGTACAAATCAAAATCCCTCTCAATGAATTTCAAACTCAGACACTACAGTACCGTAGTGAGACCATCAGTACTATATGCCTCAGAATGCCTAAATATGGTCAGAAAAGGACAACTCCGGAAATTGGAGCTGAAGGACCGGAAGATTCTACGAAAAATCATGGGCCCTATTAAAGAGGAAGGCAAGTATAGAATCAGGCACAACAATGAACTCTATGAACAAGTGGAGAGCATTACAACAGCTATGAGGAAGAGGAGGCTGATCTTCTATGGTCATATTGTGAGAATGGATAATCAGAGGCTCACCTCCAGAATTTTCAACACTGTCTCTAGAGGGAAAGCAACTAACGCCAAGTGGTCGAAACTAGTCAGAAAAGACCTTGAACAATTGGATATTGACCCCAGTAACATCTATGACAGGAATAAATACAGGACTTTAGTCAGAACATCAGACTCTCTCCAGTCACTAACAGCAAAAGCAGTGCGTCCAGGAGTAGGTGTGAAATGGACTCAGGAGCGGAAGGACATTCACAGTGCCAGAATGAAGGAATACT
Organism: Meconema thalassinum; assembly: GCA_946902985.2. NCBI lineage: Eukaryota > Metazoa > Arthropoda > Insecta > Orthoptera > Tettigoniidae > Meconema > Meconema thalassinum. Next base: position 155,829,250 of record OX336397.1, read on the forward strand.
GGGCTAGGAGGAAAGCTGCCAGAGATAAGAACCACGTGGTCCACAGCCGGCCAAAACGGAACTAAAAAAACTAAAATATAAATGGATATCCACACAAAACATTAAATTAAAAAGTGAATTGAAATAATATAATTTTGAGTTGAGTTAAAGGTGTCCAAAAATCTGATGAATATTGTCAAACATTACTCGCAAACAGATATCAGTGTATCCAATCATCTACAGCAGGGTTTCTCAACCAGTGGGTTGCGACTCCCAGGGGGTCGCAGCATGTTTCTTGGAGGGTCGCGAGATACGGAGAAAGAGTTTTAAAAAATTTAGTAATTTCTGTAGTTTTTTTTATATAAAAAAAAAGAGAGAATACTTTCACATTGTACTCAACTTTTACGTTTTTTTTATTCAATTAATGAGAAACTTGGGCTTGATTCGAACTAACCAATTTTTTAATGTCTGGAATGATTTTTGTAACACACAAAACAATGTCATTTCCCTATGTCAAACGATTTCTTGATATTTAAACTCACCATTATGGAGAATCCTTGTTCACAGTTGTAAGATGTAGAAAATGACATCAAAGTTTTTTAACGCTCTTGTGGACAGTTCTGGGTGTTCTATTTTTAATACTTATCCAAAATTTGTCGACACAAGCATTGTTAAAAGTTAATAATAATAATAATAATAATAATAATAATAATAATAATAATACTATCGTATGGCCTCGAGTGCCGGGTGCAAGCTTTGTAATTTGACACCCAAAAGGTAGCTTGCATGTCGAATTTCGTTATTCCCTGAATCACTATGATAGTCAAGGAGGTTAGATATCTAAGCTCCTTGAACACTATAGCGCTTTCTAGTAGAGAAACGAGGAACTTTGTTTTGGCGGAAACTTCCGAGATTAATTTTGCCATTATGAACACGGCCTACTGAATTCAAATGGGTTCTTAGACATGCCAATATCGTATGACATGTATGTCGTATTTTTGCCGCCTTTCAAAAAAATCACTTACCACGGCCAGGAGCGAACCTGCAATCTTGGGGTTAGTAGACCGACATGCTATCCACTCACCCACCGTGGCAAGCTTGTTAAAAGTTAATTTCACAGATTGATCATTTGAAATCTCTAACGTTAAAACTTGGGGGGGGGGGAGTCCAAAATACTCAGACTAAAAAGGGGGTTGCAGTGTCTAAAAGGTTGAGATCTCCTGATCTACAGTGTTGCGCACGAAAGGAGTCACCCTTTTCTTGTTGAATAAAACCTTCATTGCCAATACAAACTCAAAGAAACATACATTCAATAAAGAAAGCCACTAAGGAGAATTAGTCTAACTCAGCGCATGATTATTACCGCCACCATTTCGATTTCTAACTTAATTCAAACGAACACTGATGTTAGCGGTTACTCTACGACGTATGTCTTCCATGATTTCCCTGAAAACTCAGAGAATAAGCCTTCTGAGCTCTGAAATATCTGAAGAAAAAAAAAGACATCCCCAAAGAAAAAAGTCACAAGCTTGATGTTTGGACTATTGGAAGGCCAAAATTGTCCGTCATTGAAACGACCTGGAAACCTGAGTGAAATGATTCTCATATCGGAACGTCTCTGTTAGAAAACCAACACATTGTTTCCAATGTGTTGTCTTGCTCCACTGAGTGTTATAGGGCAACGCGAGGGACCCGGAACCATCGTGTGTTAGATTGTTGTCGGAAACGCCTGTGAGCTGAGTCGAAACAAGGCTTTTCCTTCATGAAAGAGTAATACAACTGCTGATTGCTGCTGCGTCGTCACGGCCATTGTTGTAAACACTAGTCTTCTAGTGGCGGTATCTTGAATTACTAGTCAATTCATAAGTCATTTGTTTCTCCATGCTCTACTGATATTTCTGTTTAGATGCTCAACGGAATATCTAATGCAACTGATGAATTACGTAAGAAACAAATAGTGACGCATTTCGTATATGGAAAGCATCTTCCCACTTAGATCTAGAGGTATTAAGACGAGTGGGAGAGGAAATAATACTTATGAATAAGGCCCGGATGTTAATGTCCTTAAAAAGTTTAAAAAATGCACTTAAAATTTTCAAAAATGACTGTAATAAATGACCTATAAATTCGAAAAATGCACTATAAAATGGTGAAAATGATCTTATAATAATAAACTCGCGAATATTTCAAAAATTAATGTCTTGAGATTTTGCATAATATTTTATACCCGGTGTTTTTGTCCTGCACTTTTTCACTTTTGATGCATTACCCGCAGCAATTTCGCCACGATTGTTGCTAAGACTAGTTTCCACCCGGTTGATTAAGGAAATGGAGTCATCCATTTCTTCGCCCGTTTTCTCCAACGATGTGATTGATGCCGTCAATATAGCAACTAGCTTCTTCTTAACTCTGAGAGACGTAACTCCCTCATATAAAGCTGTGACATGACTAAATTGAAAAAAAAAAAGACCTTAAAAGGCCTATTTCTCTAAAATATGACCAAAAAAAATCTACTAAACTAAAAAAATGCTCTTAAAATGAAAAATAGCAAATAATGCAAAAAGATGCAAAATAAAAAACACATATTTAAAGATGGGGTGGCCCGTCCAGAGTTTCTATGTAGGCTACTTCAGCATTGTTTTAGACAGCTCAGTAAAAAGATAGCATGTCATCAACATCCGGGCCCTACTAATGATATTGAAGAAAATAAATAGGTTGGTAGGACCCGTACTACGACACACACCGGAGTAACAAACATAGGGTTGAGGATAAGAACTGTACGGGTAGACGAAGATTAGAGTACGTTAAAGAGATTGCCTCGGATGTAAGGTGTGGTAGCTTAGAGATCTTCTTCTTCTTCTTCCTCTTCCTTAGCGTTTGTCCCGCCTAGCTACAAGGTTCGCTATATGGATACGTTGTCGCCATTTGTTTCTGTCTGGGACCATGTTAGGATGAAGGTGTTGGATCTTCAGATCTCCTTGTAGCGTATCATTAAAGCCCTGCGCGGATGCGGATATCCGCGGATAAACCCGCGGATATCCGCAAAATTTTTCGCCACGCGGATATAGTTTGTATGGCTGTGCGGATAGCGGATACGCTGCGGATAATGTTTCAAGTAAATTTGCGCATGGTTTTTAGAATAAAATGTGGAACGAAAATATTACATATTTGATACGCCAATCTACAGCTTCATGCTTAAAAGAGGAATACTCATATAGTCTATTGGGTACGAAATATTCAGTCACGTATGTGCACGAGAAGATTATGCTTTCAACTACATTTTATTAAGTACCGTATGTTTGTAGTAGAAGGTCTTGACATCTCATCAATTCTCACTGCCATTATTACTAAACGTACGAGATATAATGCTGTCAATAAGCCTGTTAGTTCATCGTGGTGACATCATTAACATTCCTCAAGTCAGCTACTTCGCGGTCTAAGCTATCCTGGAAGATCTGGTTCCATGAGTATCCTATCTATAGATTTATTTCCAACTTGACACTGAAACACGCTGACTGTGATATTGCAACGGATAGAGTTATGACATCAGCTATGCGGACATGGATGGGTCAAGAAGCAGATGGATGATGACTGACTTGGAATTTCCGCCCAAATGTCAATCCCTTTCTCCAAGCGTAAAGAGAAGTTCACATAGTGAATGTTACCGTGACCGTGAGTATGAACATCATTTAACCAACATGGATAAACTATCTATTAAAATAAAACAAGGTGAATATTTAATAGCTCGTGAAATCAAGCTCAAGTCAACGAAATGGCAGACATTTGGTTACGTTTTCAATGGAACCAAAGAAGTGAACGATATAGTAGGATGTTTTACCTGTAAATAAGTGTATTCATACTCAGGACACAAATCAGGCACATCAAACCTACTGAGGCACAAGTGCGAAAGTTGCCAAAAAAGTATAGCCAGTTGTTTGCCTATAGCGGAGGTCAAGAAACCTGAAGTGTCATCCAACTTGAAGTTCCTTGCAATGAAGCGAATTTCCAGGAATGACTCACTCCTCAAATGTCTAAATGTGTTGGTTTGACACTTTATGCTTTATCTAATAAATTTAAAATAATATTGAAATATCAGCGGATTTGGATAAAAGTCATGCGGATGCGGGGCGGATGCGGATAACAGTCATGTGGATGTGGGGCGGATGCGGATAACAGTCGGGCGGATGCGGGGCGGATGCGGATAACAGTCATGCGGATGCGGGGCGGATGCGGATAACAGTCGGGCAGATGTGGGGCGGGTGCGGATAACGTTTTGTTTATCCGCGCAGGGCTCTACGTATCATCCCACCGTTGCTTCGGTCTCCCCTTAGGGCTCTTGCCGACGACTTGTATAGTGAAGCCAGTCTTTGCAATTGTGTCCGCTTCCGCTCGTAGAACATGCCCAAACCCACGCAGACGGCACTCCCGGATCTTGTCACTGATTGGTGCAACCCAAACCGTTTCCTGATATTATCATTGGTAACATGATCCAATTTGGTGACACCCGCTGTCCATCGCAACATCTTGGTCTCCATAACGCCTAAGCGAGGTTCTGTTACTGTTGTTGTCGGCCAACACTCGCATGCGACAGGACGGATGACATTACGATAGATCTTTGACTATAGGTTGTCCTTCATCCTTCGATCGCAGGTGACTCCAGTTGTCGTTCGCCACTTCATCCAAGCTTAGAGATGAAACGATTATGGTACTGTTTATGTTCGACGATAATTATAACTTTGTTATATGTTTTAACATAAATATTCATAAATATTTGTTCAGTCACTAGAATGTTGTGATCGGGTGCTGCGCTGGGTAGTATATCTCTGTTTTCCAAGCTCTCTGGCCGACCGACGCATGCGCTCTGTGTGCTTCAATGCCATATGTTCAGATTGTGCACCAGTATTCAGTAAAACTGTCACCAAAGTCGTTTGAAAACAACGCGCTGTGTAGAAATTGGATTTGGGGATATTAAGGTACAGTGCTATTTCTTGTCTCATATTCACCAGTTTATTCACGCGAACATATGGACGGTGCACTTTCGGTAATTTATATAGACATGTTGGATTTTGAGAGCACGCGCGAAGGTGTCCTTAGGTATCTAATTGGTCACACAACTGTTTCTTGAGCTCTGATTGGTGGGAGAAACTGTTTCATAATGAAAAATAGTGTTATAATGAGCCTCATTATGATACAGTTTTCTGACACATAATAGTCAGGGTCGAACATAATAGTACATTATGCAACGAGCCTATAATGGCTATAATTAAGACACGAGTATTTATATAAAACGAGCGTATGCGAGTTTTATAATTTCCATACGAGTGTCTGAATTACCATTATAGGCGAGTTGCATACGACTGTTTATGTTCGACGATAATTATAACTTTATTATATGTTTTAACATAAATATTCATAAATATCTGTTCAGTCACTAGAATTTTGTGATCGGGTGCTGCGCTGGGTAGTATATATCTGTTTTCCAAGCTCTCTGGCCGACCGACGCATGCGCTCTGTGTGCTTCAATGCCATATGTTCAGATTGTGCACCAGTATTCAGTAAAACTGTCACCAAAGTCGTTTGAAAACAACGCGCTGTGTAGAAATTGGATTTGGGGATATTAAGGTACAGTGCTATTTCTTGTCTCATATTCACCAGTTTATTCACGCGAACATATGGACGGTGCACTTTCGGTAATTTATATAGACATGTTGGATTTTGAGCGCATGCACCAAGGTGTCCTTATCTAAATGGTCACACAACTGTTTCTTGAGCTCTGATTGGTGGGAGAAACTGTTTCATAATGAAAAATAGTGTTATAATGAGCCTCATTATGATACAGTTTTCTGACACATAATAGTCAGGGTCGAACATAAATATAATTATGCTTGAGTAGTTTTATTTCACGAATCATAGAAACGTAACATTATGGTGAAAACAGCATCAAAGTCCGTTTAGTAGTTCTCGAGTCTAGCCTGGACATACTTTTACATGAAATGGACAGAGAGTGAAGACAAAATATTGATCAATAACCTTTAAACAAAGCCGGTCCAAGCTATTTATTATCGTCCCAATTAGGGCTTGCGACTTCGTGGTCATCAGACCAAGCACTTGAATGTGATCTGATAACCTGCGTTATTGTAGTGACCGTAATAGTGCGTGAGATTTTTTTACTGGGGTGGTAAAGATTGGCAGGGAGGCACTTTCGGTAAACACGGAAAACCACTTGTACGATGGTGAACAGTAGGAGACGAACCCACCTTCCTATCCTCTAGAAGCTGACCAACTGCGTACTACGATTAAAATTCATCACAGAGCTCGAATTTGTTAGCCATTGCCAATTCATTCCGTTTTCCCATATTACTGGGGTTAATTAGTTATTGTTGTTTTAAGGGGCGGAACTTCGAGGTCATCTGCCCCGTATATTACTGGAATTCACTTTCCGTTACAATCGAACAAACGAAAGTATTCTTGTTAACTACACACATCAAAAAAAGTTTTGCATCACCTCGGTTCCCAGATCTCCGGCATATAGACGTTGACTGTGTATATTGTATCCAAGATACAGTCCCTTTGACTGTTCATAGATGTCACTAAAACTGCTCAAAGATGTAAACAACCATGCATGAGCAGGGCCTATTAGACGGAGGGGGTACGACAGCCGATCAGTTCCAGTCATTCCACCAGGACGAAGGTACGCTGCTCATGTTGTCTGTAGTTCTACCATGCCTAGAAGGTCAATACCGCAGTTCGATCGCGTCCGCATTGTTACTTTGTGTCAAGAAGGGCTCTCATCAAGGGAAGTTTCCAGGCGTCTCAGAGTGAACCAAAGCGATGTTGTTCAGACATGGAGGAGGTACAGAGATACAGGAACTGTCGATGACAGGCCTCGCTCAGGCCGCCCAAGGGCTACTACTGTAGTGGATGACCGCTACTTACGGATTGCCGCTCGGAGGAACCCTGACAGCAATGCCACCATGTTGAATAATGCGTTTCGTTCAGCCACAGGACGTCGTGTTTCAACTCAAACTGTGCGCAATAGGCTGCATGATGCGCAACTTCACTCCCGACGTCCATGGCGAGGTCCAGCTTTGCAACCCCGACACCATGCAGCGCGGTACAGATGGGCCCAACAACATGCTGAATGGACCCCACGGAATTGGCATCACGTTCTCTTCACCGATGAGTGTCGCATATGCCTTCAACCAGACAATCGTCGGAGACGTGTTTGGAGGCACCCTGGTCAGGCTGAACGTCTTAGACACACTGTCCAGCGAGTGCAGCAAGGTGGTGGTTCCCTGATGTTTTGGGGTGGCATTATGTGGGGCCGACGTACGCCACTGGTGGTCATGGAAGGCTCCGAAACGGCTTTACGATACCTGAATGACATCCTCCGACCCATAGTGCAACCATATCGGCAGAATATTGGAGAGGCATTTGTCTTCATGGACGACAATTCTCGACCTCATCGTGCACATCTTGTGAATGCGTTCCTTCAAGATAACGACATCGCTCGACTACAGTGGCCAGCATGTTCGCCAGACATGAACCCTATCGAACATGCCTGGGATATGTTGAAAAGGGCTGTTTATGGACGTCTTGACCCACCAACCACTCTGAGAGATTTACGCCGAATTGTCGTTGAGGAGTGGGACAATTTGGACCAACAGTGTCTTGATGAACTTGTGGATAGTATGCCACGGCGAATACAGGCATGCATCAATGCAAGAGGACGTGCTACTGGGTATTAGAGGTAGTGGTGTGTACTGCAATCTGGACCACAAATGCTGAAAGTCTAGCTGTATGATGGTACAACATGCAATGTGTGGGTCTCATGAGCAATAAAACGAGCTGAAATGTTGTTTGTGTTGATCTCTATTCCCTTTGTATTTAACGGTTCCGGAACTCTTGGAACCGAGGTGATGCAAAACTTTTTTTGATGTGTGTAAATAGTTTATTCAAAACTAACGGAAAAGTAACAAGTAGTTCCGTGAAGAACTAAATAGCCTATTTTCATATATCCTACTAATATTAATTGCCTCTATCAACATACAAATTGTCAGTTCGATTGCTGTAATAAATTCGTAGATATTGAGAACCGTCTAAATATTTTGGATGGTCACCATGTTGGATTTTTATATTATAGACCATAGATTTCTGTACTATTACATGAAGATTATTGTGTATATGATTTATTCAAACTTCAATCCCATGATTAGGACACAAGAAATAAAAGCGGGATTTTAAAATTTCGTTCAGCCGCCATCTTGTGGTTATGAAAATGATTTAAATGAATTAGATGCCAGTCGATTAAAATTTGTATAAGCATATACCGTATCAAGTTTCACTGTGCTCGGATGGTTAAAACGCAAGAAACGTCCATTTGAATATTTAAATTTCGCTTCGCCGCCATGTTGGATTTGTGCTCGCCAGGTTATTGAACATCCCATCGGTGAACTTATGCTTATAGCCTCTATACACTTACAAAATTTCAGTTTGATCGCTGTACTAGATTAACAGATATTGAGAACCGTCTGAATATTTCGGATGGTCGCCATGTTGGATTTTAATATATGTAGGCCATAGAGTTATATACTATTAGATGATGATTATTGTGTACGCTCATTATGCAAATGTTGATTTCGATCGCATGATTGGAACACAAGAAATAAAAACTTAATTTTCGAAATTCGCACAGTCGCCATCTTGAGGTTATATAAACAATTAGACTAAATTAGATACCAGTGCATTACAATGTGTAAAATATTTGCTGTACCAAGTTTCATTGCGTTTGGATCATTAAATTGCGAGAAAAGTCTATTTAAAACTTTCAAATTCGCTTGGCCGCCATGTTTGTTTTGTAGTTAATCGGTTTTTGAAAGGCTCATAGTTGAACTTCCAGTAGTGCCCTTTATCTCCGTACAAAATTTCATGGGGATACCGGTATTAGTTTCAGAGATATAGGATGCTGGTGAAATATTTCGCACAGCCGCCATGTTGGATTGGTGAGACGTAACAAAATTAGAAGAGCACGATCGGGGTCGTCCGGAGTGGTGCTATAAACTTACCGAGTTTCATTGAAATCCTTCCAGCCGTTTATAAGTTATTAGGGGGACACACTCACACCATCACACACACACGCGACACAGACAGACACACGGACAAAAGGTGATCTCATAAGCCTATTTTTTTCATAAATGAAAATAGGCTAAAAATGAGGCACTTACACCGTTTTAACTGTAACTGTAATATCTTTACTATTTTTGGTGAGCAACGGTGTATTAAGGCGCAGATTATCTCGCTGTTCCTCCCTTAAAAACAACAATAGCTATCTAATAACTAACGGAGGCTTACTTACTTTTGAAATTGTAACTTAGTCAACCCTGGTCTGTTTAATCTCTCAATCTTTATTCTTCGAGGGTTCCTTTCCCTGTCTTTTATCCTTCTTTATGTCAACTTTTTCTTCTCTCTGCGTGGCTGAGCGGTAACATTCTCGCTTGCTGTTCCCAAGGTTGCTGGATTGAATCTTGGCGCAGTCAGCTGGCATTTGAGGCTGAGCAATTGCGAGGGAGCCGATTCAGTAGCACGTAAGACTCCACGTCGGAGAAAAATTCCGACACCCCAGCGTCTCTAAAAGACGCAGCAGCTAAAAGGTACGTTAAACAAATAACATTTTTAAATGTTATTTATTTACAGCGTATTTTCCCAATATTGGAAAGCGTTAAGCACTTTGACTCAATTCTCGACGTTCTTCTTATTTTGCCAGTATTGTTTCATTCTGTTGGAGAATGCCAATTTTCTTTCGTCAGACCATGGCCTCGGGTGCCGGATGCAAGCTTTGTTATTTGACACCCAGAGGGTAGCTTGCATGTCGAATTCTGTTGTTCCTTGAAGCACTATGAAAGTCAAGGAGGTTCGATATCTAAGCTCCTTGAATACTATAGCGCTTTCTAGTAGAGAACTGAGGCACTTTGTGTTGGCGGAAACTCCCGAGAATTAAATTTGCCATTATGAACACGGCCTACTGAATTCAAATGGGTTCTTTGACATGCCAAAATAGTATGATATGCGTGTCGTAAATTTTTGCCGCCTTTCAAAAAAAAACAACCACTTACCACGGCCAGGAGCGAACCTGCAAGCTTGGCGTTAGTAGACCGACACGTTAACCACTGACCCACCGTGGCAAGCTTTGAGGTCTGTAAGGTGTAGGTTATGCTTGCTCTTGTTGGACTTCCCAGTTGTTCACTTTGTTACGGAAGGAGTCTCTGTTTGATGTGTCGGTTATGTTAGCAGTTTGCATGTCTTTTTGTACTTCTTTCATCCATGGTGTTGTACTTTTGAGTGATGATATGTAATCTACTGTAGAATTCTTTTGGTTATTCAGGTATTCGGCCGTCTACTTATGTGTCCGAAGAATTTCAATCGTCTTTTTCTGACGGAACATCCGTCTAAACCAACCTGACAAATCAGCAGTAACTGAACATTCCCTGTCTTCAGGGCACGATGTATATTTCAAGGATGCTCATGCGCTTGCCCTTGTTAAGCACAACTGGTCTAGAATTATAAGGGAGGCAGTTGAAATTCGTAAAAACCCCAATCATTTTAACAGAGACACTGGATATCAGCTAAGTGACACTTGGCTATGAGTTATTATAGATCTAGGAAGATAGTTCCTCTCAGTGTCTCTGTTCTTCACCTATTTCAAATTGAACGTTTTCCTCTATGGCTACAGAGCGTGGATTTGATCTCCTTTGTTCGTCACTGGAGGAGTTTCCGTCTGTTTTTTCGCCGTTGCCTGTATGACGTTAGGTATCGTTCAGATACACTTCCCTTTTGTGTCTGTTTCCTTATATCCATCTACTCCCCTCCCCCCCTTATTTGGACATCCTCATTCTTCGAGGAGTCCCTATATTTTCACCCCGCCCCCTTTACCTTCTCCTAACTTACTACTCTGTCCGCCGTTCTACCATGGTCCATACAGTAATTTCTGGCAGCTGCTCTCTGGTGACGAACAGAGGAATTTATCTAATTTTTTGTAATCTCATTGATACACTTACTTTGGCCACATTGTTTAATTCAATTGAAAAAGGAGGCAAGGTTCCTTCGAAACGTCAGGTATCTAATTTAATTTCACACGGCATTAGCCCAAAAACCATGAATTATTTGTATAGTAATCCGGGTCGTGAAAGCCTTAATCTACATATTTTTCAGTTATCTTGATTGACTGTAGTCGGTACCCGTCAGGAGTGAGTCTTGCTCCTAGTATTTTCCGAATGATTTTTAGACTATTTTCAATTTATGAAAAAAAAAAAAAAAAAGGCTTATTAGATCACCTTTTGTCCGCGTGTCTGTGTGTGCGTGTGTGTGTGATTCGTGTGTGTGTGTGTCCGCTAATAAAATCTAAACGGCTGGAGCGATTTCAATGAAACTCGGTAAGGTTATAGCACCATTTCGGCCAACCCCGAGCGTGCCCTTCAAATTGTATTACGTCACACCAATCCAACTTGGCGGCTGTGCGAAATATTTCACCAGCATTAAATATCTCCGAAACTATTACCGATATCACCCTGAAATTTTGTACGGAGATCAAGGAAACTACTAGAAATTCAGCTATGTGATTTTTGAAGACCTGGTAATTACAAAACCAACATGGTGGCCAAGCGAAATTGCGACTTTAAAATAGACGTTTCTCGCGATTTAACCAACCAAACACAATGAAACATGGTACAGTATATGTCTATACACGTCGTAATGCACCGACATCAAATTTAGTTCAATTGTTTACATAACCTCAAGATGGCGGCTGTACGAAATATTTCCCCGGCATTCTATATCTCCGAAACTATTACTGATATCACCCTGAAATTTTGTGCGGAGATAAAGGTCACTAGTAGACGTTCTTATGTGAGAATTTCAAAAACATGTTAACTACAAAACGAACATGGTGGCCAAGCGAAATTGAAAGTTTTAAATCGACTTTTCTCTCGATGTAATCATCCAAACGCAATGAAACTTGGTACAGAAAATGTTTATACATATTGCACTGGCATCTAATATAGTTCAATTGTTTACATAACCTCAAGATGGCGGATGTGCGAAATTTTGAAATGAATTTTTTGTTTCTTGTGTCGTAATCATGCGATCGAAGTGAAAGTTTGAATAATGAAGCTACGCAATAATTTTTCTTTATGGTACATAACTAAATAGCCTATACATACACCAATCCAAAATGGCGACCATCCGAAATATTTCGACGGTTCTTAGTATCTACGAATGATTTACAGCAATCAAACTGTTTTCTTTTAATGTTCATAGAGGCTATGAACATAAGTTCATATATAGGACTTTCAATAACCTGGTGAGCACAAATCCAACATGGCGGCGATGCGAAGTATAAATATTTAAGTGGCCGTTTCTCGCGATATAACCATCCGATTGCAGTGGAACTTTGTACAGTAAGTGCTTATACAATTGTTAATCCACCGGCATTTAGTTTATTTGAATTGTTTTCATAATCACAAGATGGCAGCTGTGCGAAATTTTAAAATCGCTTTTTTACTTCATGTGTCCTAATCATGTGATTGATGTTTGAATACCAGACGTACACAATAATCTTCATGTAATAGTACATAAATAAAAATTCAACGTGGCGACCAACTGAAATATTTATACGGTTCTCAATATCTACGAATCTATTACAACAATCAAACTGAAATTTTGTATGTTGATAAGAGGCAATTGACGTGAGTAGGGTATATGAAAATAGGCTGTATAGTTCTTCACGGAACTACTTGTTCTTATTCTTCTTGTAGCCTGTGTAATTTATAATTGTTGTGATATTACAGTATATACTTTCCCCTGATATGAACAGAGGCGGGTCGATAGCAGTTCACCTTCCGGGCGGTGGAACTGACTGCTCAGTGCGCCGCGCCGTAACGTAGATTGGATATGCAACACATCCTACACAGCGGACGATAATAGAAACCCGACGAGCCTCTGGATTAGACATATCGGGTAATGGCTTCCAGGCCGCCTGGCGTGAAACCACCTCAATGTTATCCTATTTGCATACGAATGCGTGGGATGCTTCATAATGCCTTGATTCATGATCGTTCGTTACTTTGTTAGGGACAGGGCGCTTTCTGTGCAATTGAAGGAGGGGGGGGGGGGGGGGTCCAACCCCCAGCGTATTACTGAAGTGGCATGGCTAAATATATCCAATTTGTTTGAAAGATTATCTAACTGTCATTAGTAGGAATAAGTTGCAATACGCAAGCCTCTCTTTGCGAACGAGTCTCCTACACGATCCCCTATATGCAGTTATCTCTATGGCCTCGTCTCACCGTGGGATCATTGAACACTGAATCTAACCATCGACAAGTTGCCCTTAATAACCGAGTTTATTAATCTCTTAGGTAACCGACCTCAGCGTTAGGTCATGGGGCCAAGCTCTCTGCTGACTCGGTAGACGCGTGGGATCGAGCCACACCGTCGGCCGTCCTTGAAATGGTTTTCCGTGGTTTCCCCAATTTCAAATCCAGGAAAATGCTGGGAAGGTACCTTCTGTCAGGCCACGGCCGCTTCCTTCCACATCCTTGCCCAGTTCCATTCATCTTCACTCAATTCATCTCTCATTACTCCTCTCATGAAATTTGTGTCAGGAAGGACATCCGGCCGTAATTAACCATCCGCCATATAGAATATCATCGCATCTTATCCCGATCCTGTTGGAAACGGGATTAATAAGCGGTTTTATTTATTTATTTATTTATTGTATGGCATACATGAAAAATTATTTATAATTTGACATCAAGTTTAGAAACGCAATGAAGTGCCTGTGGTGTCCCTAGGAAGAAGTCGCTGAATTCACCACTGTAAGATTTAATAAGCGGCAGACATACATTAATCGCCTAGACAAGCGGCTTCGGTGGCGTAGTTAATAGCATGTTGAGCTTCTATGCCCAAGATCATTGGTTCAAACCCGGCCGAAGTTGTCGTTTTTTTAAAGCGTATTAAATATCCCTCAGTATGCCTTCCTTTGGAGGGGAAGCCAGCGCGAGCCCATGTAATAGATTTATAGAATGTAAAAGAACTTTTCACTAACTACAATTTATTGTGTGAAGCTAAATTTGTAGGTTAGATCTGATTAACGCAGTATTAAGTTCCAACGTTCGCCACCACGTTCCAGTTGCGATGGCATCTAGTAGCCAAGATCACAACTAGGTGTCGTTGACGGCAGCATTTGGAAGCAAAAGTAGGAACTACTTGAAATTGATCGTCTGCATTCATTGGGGAAGTAAAGCCGGCGGGCCCATGTCATAGATTTATGGAATGTAAACGAACCTTCCAGTAACTAAAATTGAGTGAAGCTAAATTTGTAGGTTAGATCTGATTAACGCTGTATTAACTTCCACTAACTACATTTGTATGAAGCTAAATTTTTAGGTTAGATTTGATTAACGCTCTATTGAGTTCCAACGTTCATCGCCAGGTACTGGTTACGGTGACATCTAGTAGCGAAGGTAACAGCTAGATGTCGTTCTTGGTAGCATTTGGTAGCGAAAGTAGGAACTACTCGAAATTGATCGTCTGCAGTCTTTTCCTTAATTACACACACTAATACAGCCATCACAATTAACACCGGTTATCAGACAGATTCTACATACACCCAAAATACACGGGGCGACACGACCGCGTTGTCGCTGCCCCTAAACTGAGGAACCAACCAACCAATCTCTCATCCCCCATTCCCGTCACATGACCCCACCATCTGAGTCGGCTCTTACGAAAAGCGCATTAATTTCTAACTTAGCCTTTATCTCTTCATTACGAGTAGGCTACCTTCCTGGAATAATCGAAGTTTAATGTTTTTCAGTCGGTAAACAAGATTGTAATTGAAATAAATTTACATAAGATTAAGGTTGGTTGGTTCCTCAGTTTAGGGGCTGCGACAACGCGGTCATGTAGCCCCGTGTACTTTGGGTGTATGTAGAATCTGTCTGATAACCGGTGTTAATTATTGTGATGTCTGTATCAGTGTGTGTTATCTGTTTTTAATTCAAGTAAGGAATGCATACATTAGATTTTCAAGTATTTCCAACTTTTGCAACCAAACGCCACCGTCAACGACCAACTAGTTCTGAACTTTGTTACTAGATGCCACTGCAGTCGGCTCCTGCGACGAACGTTGGAACCTAAGAGCGTTATTCAAATATTACCTATAATTTAGCTTCACACAAGTGTAATTAGTGGAAGGTTCTTTTTCATGCCTTACATCTATGACATGGGACCACCGGCTTTACTTCCCCTCCGAAGGAAGGCATACTGAGGGATTTTTAACGCTCTTAAAACATCCGACGACTTCGGCCGGGTTCGAACCCGCGACCTTGAGCATAGAAGCTCAGCATGCTACCAACTACGCCACATTAACCAGTTTCGCTGGGAACCACCCAATCGTGTTGACAGACTGAAAAACATTACATTTCGATTACTAAGGCAACACTGAAGAATGACTTTTAACATGATAATTCCTGGAATAATAATAATAATAGACTAATAATAATAATAATAATAATAATAATAATAATAATAATAATAATAATAACTAGCTGACTCATTCGAGAACTCTTGCAAGTGTACACACCACCCGCCCGACTTTATAGCTATGCGGGCTCGACGCGGCACAGTTACGGAAGGTGATGCCGTCTCGTTTATTTGTCTATGTTCGACCCTAACTATTATGTGTCAGAAAACTGTATCATAATGAGGCTCATTATAACACTATTTTTCATTATGAAACAGTTTCTCCCACCAATCAGAGCTCAAGAAACAGTTGTGTGACCAATTAGATAAGGGTACCTTCGCGCATGCGCTCAAAATCCAACATGTCTATATAAATTACCGAAATTGCACCGTCCATATGTTCGCGTAAATAAACTGGTGAATATGAGACAAGAAATGGCACTGTACCTTAATATCCCCAAAATCAATTTCTACACAGCACGTGGTTTTGAAACAACTTCGGTGACAGTTTTACTGAATACTGGAGCACAATCTGAACATATTTCATTTCATATTTATTCATCAGTGCCTTACACTATATTTACATTACACTGAAGGGAGTCTCTGAATAGAGCAAAGCCCCACTTCGCATTCGGGATGCGTCAGAGCCCCCACTATATATACTGGGTTATATTTACATATGTACACAAGATGGCAATTAGTGAGAATCGAGCAATGATAAATAATTTACAGTATACATTACAGGGATGGTAAATTTATATAGGATAAGGCAGGACAACAAGAGAAGAGATCACATAAATATTGCAAATGGAGATACACAGGGAACACTAGCACAACAAAGAATCGGGGCATAATTTATGAGGAACAACCTACTTGATGAACAAATAATGCCGCAGCTTCCTCTTGAACTGAACGGCATTATTGTTGCTGGCCTTCAGGGAACACGGTAGGCTGTTCCATGCACAGACCGATCTATTTACAAAACCCAGTTTG
This sequence comes from Meconema thalassinum, assembly GCA_946902985.2. NCBI lineage: Eukaryota > Metazoa > Arthropoda > Insecta > Orthoptera > Tettigoniidae > Meconema > Meconema thalassinum. The sequence goes on from OX336397.1 coordinate 155,845,741, forward strand.
TACGACTCAGTCCTGGGTAGTGGGGCGTACAGCGTAACTCCGCGGCCCTTCTGAGCTGATCGGTAGCCAAGGGAAATTTTGTCAAAAATAGCAGATGAGTCTGTATTATTAAAAGGTTTTCGCAGGTATAGCAAATCAATTTGGGTATATAGGTTCTCAATAGATGGAAGGCTACATTTTTGGCGTCTGATTTTAGAGTCTACGTCGGAATTTTTCGAAAGAATGAATTTAGTGACACGATTTTGTATCTGTTCTAGCTTAAGGATATTTCCCTTGGTGCCGGGGCTTCATGAAGGGCACGCGTGAATTAGCAGCGGTCGTACTAGACTCAGGTAGGCGGTCCTCTTCACTTTGGTACGGCAGCTACGTAGATTTCTGCTTAGCATACCCAGTTGGCGTGCAGCTTGGTTCCTCACTGCGTCGGTGTGGGAATTCCATTTCAGGTCGGAAGTGATGTTGAGTCCAAGAAGTTTGACGCACTGTACACGGGGAATCGGAGTGTTTTCAAAGTGATAAGGGTTGGCCGCTGGTATTCGATTACGGGTTAGGGAGATTAGATTACTTTTGGAAGAATTGACAGGCAGGCCGTTAATTTTGCACCAGACACTGATGTTATTTAGATCCTCTTGCAGGGCGGTGAGGTCACTATTGTCTTTGATCTTGCGATAGAGGGTTGTGTCGTCGGCATATTGGTAGATGTTTGAGGAGACTGCATGGGGAAGATCCAACATGAATATGTTGAAAAGTAGAGGACCAAGGACAGATCCTTGAGGGACACCAGATGGGACCAAAACAGTAGAGGAATGAGCGCCTTGGAAGACTACTCTCTGATGCCGGTTTGTAAAAAAGTCAGTCAACCACCCCACTAGTTTACCACCGAAGCTGTAGGAGCGCAGTTTATCAAGGAGACGTGAGTGGGGAACCTGATCAAAAGCCTTGGTCCAATCGAGAGTAACGAGATCCACTTGACCGCCTGGTATTCTTTCCAAAGTTTGTTGCCAGTCGTCCACAGCTGATATGAGTAACGTTGTACAGGAACGTCGAGGTAGAAACCCATGCTGGTGTTCGTTAAGCGAACCTGTTTCTCTCAGGAAACGTAACATCTCCCTCGATAGCAAGCGCTCCATTACCTTACACAATATGGATGTCAATGATATGGGGCGGTAGTTGGTTACTGATTCCTTATTACCAGTTTTGTGGACAGGAACAACGTTGGCGATTTTCCAATCAGATGGTAGTTTCCCATATTGAAAAGAGGTGTTAAATACTGTGCAGATGGATGGAGCGAGGGCCTGAGCACACGTTTTGAGTATTCTTGCGGGTATATTATCAGGCCCAGTAGCGGAATTGGGGGGTAAAGATGACAATAACTTGCGGACCTCATCAACGGAGAAATAAATGGATTCAAGTTTAGGGAAAGGAATATTTCGATCTATTGTATAATTTTGTGATGGCGTAAAGGAAGAAAAGTTCTGAGAGAAGGAGGAGCAAAATGATTGAGCAATCTCCGCGGGCTCAGATAACATTTTGCCATTATACGTGAAATTCGTGGAGGGCGTGCTTCTTGATCTGGAGCTGATATATCGCCACAGAGATTTCGTGTCCGAGGAGCCCAAATTCCAGATGAAATTGCTATGGCTGTTTCTAATGGTGATTTTTGTTAAATTCCGTTGGATCTTGTACTTATGGAGATTAGTGGGGGTAGGGTTATGTTTCCATTTTTTGTACAATCTATTTCTCTTTTTTAACATTAGTACAATCTCATTGGTAATCCAAGCATTGAAGCACACACAGCGCATGCGTCGGATGTCCAGAGAGCTTGGAAAACAGAGACATACTACCCACCGCAGCACCCGATCACAACATTCTAGTGACTGAACAGATATTTATGAATATTTATGTTAAAACATATAATAAAGTTATAATTATCGTCGAACATAAACAGTCGTATGCAACTCGCCTATAATGGTAATTAAGACACTCGTATGGAAATTATAAAACTCGCATACGCTCGTTTTATAAAAATACTCGTGTCTTAATTATAGCCATTATAGGCTCGTTGCATAATGTACTATTATGTTCGACCCTGACTATTATCTGCCAGAAAACTGTACTATAATGAGGCTCATTATAACACTTTTTCATTATGAAACAGTTTCTCCCACCAATCAGAGCTCAATAAACAGTTGTTTGACCAATTAGATAATTAGATGCGCTGAGTTCCACGGCCTTCTAAATTAAATTTCACTGCCTGGCCTAGTGTCATAGTAGGGTAATCGAGGAGGCCATGTTCAAATACAAGGTATTCTCTGCGGCGTCTCATGCGCTCTGTTCAGTACATAAAACTGGCGAAATATCGACAGATATTTAAGAATACTTATGTTCGAACATAAAATAGTTATTATAATTATCGTCGAACATAAACCTATAATGGTAATTAAGACACTCGTATGGAAATTATAAAACTCGCATACGCTCGTTTTATAAACATACTTGTGTCTTAATTATTGCCATTATAGGCTCGTTGCATAATGTACTATTAATCGCACTTTCAAACAAATTGTCGATATGAAATCAGAGTGCAACTCGTCACTGCCCTTTCTTCTGACGGTTCACTTGTTATGATCGGTTACTTGTATCTTTCAAATCGTCTGAATTTTTTTCGCTATTATTTTACCCTCCAGGGTTGGTTTTTCCCATGGACTAAGTGAGGGATCCCACCTCTACCGCCACTGAGGGCAGTGTCCTGGAGCTTGAGACTATGAGTCGGGGATACAACTGGGGTGTGTGACCAGCACTACGCCCAGGCGGCCTCACCTGCAAAGCGAACAGGGGGCCTGATGAAGGGATGGGAAGAGTGGGACAGTTAGGCCAGGAAGTGGGAAGGAGGCGGCCATGGCCTTACAGTAGGAACCATACCGGCGTTTGCCCGAAGACGAAATGGGAAACCACGGAAAACCACTTCGAGGATGGCTGAGGTGGGAATCGAACCCCCTCTACTCATTTGGGCCACCGGAGGCTGAGTAGACCCCGTTCCAGTCCTCGTACCACTTTTCAAATTTCGTGGCAGAGCCAGGAATCGAACCCAGGACATCCGGGGCGGCAGCTAACCATGCTGACCGCTACGCTATGGAGGCGACTAAATTGTCTCAATAGTACAGGATAAATCTTGCATTTCGCGAAAAGTCAATGGGAATATATTTATTTGCTTATAAAGTGCATTTAAACACATAAACCAGACCAGTGAAAACTATGTCGCGTTGAGCCCTCAAAACAAAACAGTAAAGCTTAGCGGGTGGTCTATACACAAGTAACCTTTAATAAAGTTATTTGTTTCACGTTTCTTTTAACTACTAAAACATTTAGAGACACAGAGGTTCCAGAATTTTGCCCCGAAGGGGATCTTTAACGTGCCAGTAAATCTACTGACACGGGTTGGTTGGTTAGTTGGTTCTTAAGTTTAGGGGCTGCGACAACGCGGTCATGTAGCCCCGTGTACTTCGGGTGTGTCTAGAATCTGTCTGATAACCAGTGTTAATTGTGATGACTGTATTAGTGGGTGTTATCTGTTTTTTAAAATTTAAGTACAGACTGCAAATTAGAATTTTTCAAATAGTTCCTACTTTTGCCGCCAAGCGCCACTGTCAACAACTACGAGGCCAAGTTCAGAACTTAGCTACTAGACGTCACCGCAGTCGGCTCTTGGCAACGAACGTAGAAATCCAAGAGTGTTGTTTACATTCTTAACGTATCCAATTTAGCTTCACACAGGTGTAATTAGTGGAAGGTTCTTTAACATGCCATAAATCTATGACATGGGACCGCCGGCTTTACTTCCCCTCCGAAGGAAGGCATACTGTGGGATTTTTAACGCTCTTAAATAATCCGACGGCTTCGGCCGGGTTTGAACCCGCTATCTTGGGCATAGAAGCTCAGCATGCTACCGACTACGCCACCGAAGCCGCTCCTACTGACACGGGTCCCTGTGTCTCGCCTGATGTGCGCAGGTTTGCAAGATCGAATCCTGGCACAGCTAGTTGTCATTTGAGGGTGCACAAATGAACTTCCGGACGATTGGGGTTGTTGAGAGAACTACTGCATTCTGCAAAGTAAACGCCTGTACTCGAGACAAAGATAGGTTTGATACGGCTGACCAACTCACTATATTTGCTGATTATTATTATTATTATTAATATTATCATATTTTTAATTTTAATTTTTTGGTCTTCGTCTTCTATGGACCACGCTTTACATTATGCTTTGCCTTCTCTGCCAGTATCTTCTGATCCTTTCTTCTACTTCCTTCTTCTGTTCTTCTGTGTAGGTTCTTTTGTTTGTCACCGGCTCCTCCCCCGTCTCCTGGAAACCTCTGTACTCCTTCATTAGTCCTCAAAATGTCTCCTTATCTGCTATGCCCCTATCTTGGCTAGGTCCGTTCTCACTTCTCGAAACAATTTGAGCTCTGTCTTTCTCTTCCTGAAAAATTCGAAAATTGTTTCTGTCAATCTGTTGCCATCCATTCTCAGGAGGTGTCCATAGAACTGTAATCTCCTCTTCTTCATCAATTTCCCCCAGGGGCTCACAACGCGTGGGAGGTGAGTTGGCGACCACGGGACCCCAGCTGAGTTCGACATTGCTTCTACTTACTTGTGCCAGGCTCTTCTCTGTTATCTTTCCTATCGACCTCCCTTGGTCAACTCTTGTTCTTTTCCGACCCCGACGGTATTAGGATATCTGAGCCTAGGGAGTCTTTCACTTTCCCGCCTAATTGGCCCCCGTCTCATCTTTCCTGATCCTTCATTCTTTGAGGGGTCAGACCTCTTGTTTTCTTTTCATTGTATCTCTTGCCTTCTGCTCAAGGCCCTTTAGGAGGCAGGGTGTGTGTAGCCCCAGCACTTCTGGTGAACCCTGGATAGTGCTACACCCTCAAGGGCTCACGTCTGGCGATTTCGGGAGTTGGCGACCCCAGGGCTTCCTGAGCTGTGTCCGGTTTATCTCCTTCTTCAATTGCCTTTGGGGCGGGTCTTCTCCTCTTTATTCTCTGCCTTTCATGGCTCTCCTTCCTTCCAAGTCCCTTAATTCTCATTCTTCGAGGGTTGAGGGCATTTCCTTTCCTCCTGTCTTTTATTTACATTCTTCTCCTCATTGTTTCCCATTTCCTCTTCTAGTGTGTAGTTAGTTTTAGTTGTAGGATACATTTTCACTATCACTCAAACCATTAGGGGCCGATAACCTAGATGTTACACCGACAGCAGTGGCTATGCTGGCTAAAGCGCAGAGTTAGGTCATGGGGCCAAGCTCTCTACTGACTCGGTAGACGCGTGGGTGCGAGCCCCACCGTCGGCCGTCCTTGAAATGGTTTTCCGTTGTTTCCCCATTTTCAACACCAGGCAAATGCTGGGACGGGACCTTCTGACAGGCCACGGCCGCTTCCTTTCACATCCTTCCCCAATTTCATTCATCTTCATCCATTCCGTCTCTCATCCCGACGCGCAGGTCGCCCACGTGCGTCGACTAAAAAGACCTGCACTCGGTCTCTCAGGAGGCCACAAGACAAAAAGATACAGTCAGTCTGAGAGACTAGACTTTATATCATTTCAAATGACGCATGCTACAAATGCTACACATGTTAGAAAGGCTCAGGACTCTTTCAACAGACTCCATTACCCATTAACTTAGGCTTCCCGCGCGGGGAACGGAGAGTGGGAGGTGCACTCTGCTGCATGACGTCACGCACTCTCCATCTCCGTATCGCATAACGCCAGACCCCCAGGAGTAAACTCAGACTCGGTGCATATGCACTGAACAACATGATGACGTCATACACGCCGTAACCGTAACGCATAACGATGAAGTCGACAAGATCATTTGAAATGATAAAACCTAGATGTTAGACTCCTTAAAACAACAATTATCATCATCATTATCTTCATCAATTCAACCACACCTTCAGTTTTCTGGTACCATTCTTTGTTTGCTCTTAGTCTTCTGTCTCCATCTTTTATATTTGGGCCCAGAATAATTATTATTATTAATAATAATATTATTACTATCACTATATGCACACAATGCCTCAGAAAACCCATTTCATTTGAGCCCGGTTAACGTTACTTACTTTAACTCCCTCCTACGCGAGGAATAATGAGATGGCTTTTTTCCCCCACAGCTTCAACTGTTATTCCCGAGTAAAGTGGTTATTTTAGGGGTGAAAAATTGTAACGACCTTCCTTGTAAGGGAGCAGTGGAATTACAACAGGCAATAGAAAAAAAAACCGGTTAATTTATAGGAACTAGAAGTTAAATCCTTACGTGCCTTGAATGTGGAAAACATTGAGCCGAAAGATGCGGTGCGTCGTATTTTGGCGTCTGCGACATAGTTAATTGTTTGCACCATCCTAGCGGTAATTCACTCGCCATTTTTTGACACTAACGGTGGCTTTCAAACCGCAACAGATATCCCCCACACAGAGATGCACGCACGCTGAATAATAAGACCATGTGACGGTGTAGCGCACGGAAATTGCAGTTCGCCCGCGTTGCGTTTGTCTTTTTTTTTCCCTCCCTCTCTGTCTCCCACCAAATCCTACTTGCCATGTTGGGCGGCAGATGGCTCCGGGGTTGGATTGGGCTGGGAAATTATAGGGGAGTTGACCACATAACATGAAACACATAAACCAGTGGGATGGAGGAACAAGGCTGGCTTCCATTTTAGCGAAGGTAAAACAAGCGACAGAGCTGTCACAGACCTTTTAATTCATGTTCAAAATAACAATATAATACGTAGAAACTAGCGCTGCAGTGGATAAAAGCGAAATGTAGATTTATAGCCCAGGTGGCTTTGACACAACATTGCTTTCAGTTCTGGGAAGAAAGTGTATTGTTGCGTTTAGACGCTAACTTTCTCTAGTCACTCACAATTTATAATTTTATTTGACTTTTATTCCTTTCCTCGATGTTTGGTTGGATCCTTAGTTTAGGGGCTGCGACAACGCGGTCATGTAGCCCCGTGTACTTTGGGTGTGTGTAGAATCTGTCTAATAACCGGTGTTAATTGTGATGCGTGTGTGTATCTGTTTTTAATTCAAGTAAGGACTGCAGACATTCGATTTTCATGTAGTTTCAACTTTTGCTACCAAACGCCACCGTCAACGACCAACTAGTTCTGAACTTGGTTACTAGATGCCACCGCAGTCAGCTCCTGGCAACGAACGTTGAAACTTAAGAGCGTTAGTCCAATCTAACCGATGATTTAGCTTCACACAAGTGTAATTAGTGGAAGGTTCTTTCTCATGCCATAAATCTATGACATGGGCCCGCCGGCTTTACTTCCCGTCCGAAAGAAGGGATACTGAGGGATTTTTAACGCGAAAAACATTGTAATCCTCAAATACGATTATTTATTATGTAAATCCTAACAAATCATTATTGAATGCCAAACATTCCAGGTAATAAATTATCTTGAAAAAGCATTGCACTTGTCTTATTTTTGTAGAATCCCCAATATTTCACACTTGTATATAACCCGACCTGGAGACAGCAATAATATCTATACGTAGAGCTCGTCTTGAAGAGGAAGAGGATGTGTTTATATCAAAAAGTCAATTTTTTGACTTATCTGGTTTTTGGAATGAACCCTTGAATAATTATTATTATTATTATTTTCGTTTCTGTCGTCTAGGGACCACGAGCCAATTTCAATGCTTAGTCCTTTGCTGTTCCTTCTTCTTCCTCCAGGAAATAACTCATGGCTCACCAGCTAGCCGCTCCGGGAAAAGCTGTACAGCGTTGCCGAAATGGTGCCCACACGCATCATGGCGCGTCTCGCTCGGAAGTGATGGGCTCCATCTCAGCAACGCTGTACAGCTTTTCCCGGAGCGGCTAGCTGGAGAACCATGTGTTATTTCGTCGTACAAATACAAACCGATATAAAATAAGTGAATTAATTTACGTATTTCACAGTCATACAGCATAACGTTTTGATGTATAACGATTAAAACGCAACAAAGAACTACATTTTACAACCACCCCGAGCCGAGAAAAAGTTACCTTACAAAAATGATAACAACTTTGTTTCTTGGACACACACAATTTTGAAATTAATAAAGCAGTTATACAACATTCCAATGTATATTGTGTTAAAATTTGGATTCGATCTAATGACGGGTTTGTAAGATAATAATTCCTAAATGTGACGCATGGTTGAAACACGCTTAAAAACGTGCACTTTTTGTGTTCCAACTGCGATAAAAATATTAAAATATAAATTAAAAAATCCAAACCTACATGAACTAACGTAACATAGAACGACGAAAAAATTGATGGTATTGGATTTTGTGTAGGTCTATTGGTTACTTAACAAACCACCTTCAAACTCGAGTACACATAATACTTTGGTCGACAGTAGTTTTTATTTTTAGCCTATTTTCAATTTTGAAAAAAAATATGCTTATGAGATCACCTTTTGTCCGTGTGTGTGTGCGTGTGTGTGTGTGTGAGGTGTGTGTGTGCCCCCCCCCCTAATAAAATCTAAACGGCTGGAGCGATTTCAATGAAACTCGGTAAGTTCATAGCACTATTCCCGGCGACCTCGACCGTGCCCTTCAAATTTTGTTACGTCTCACCAATCCAACATGGCGGCTGTGCGAAATATTTTACTAGCATGCAATATCTCCGAAACTATTACAGATATCGCCCTAAAATTGTGTACGGTGATAAAAGGCACTACTAGAAGTTCACCTATGAAACTTTCAAAAGCCTGGTGACTACAAAACCAACATGGTGGTCAAGCGAAGTTGAGACTTTTAAAAAGACTTTTCTCGCGATTTAAGTATCCAAACGTAATGAAATTTGGTACAGCAAATGTTTATACAAATTGTAATGCACTGGAGTCTAATTTAGTTCAATTGTTTACATAACCTCAAAATGGCGGCTGTGCGAAATATTTCACTGACATTGTATATCTCCGAAACTATTACGGATATCACCCTGCAATTTTGTACAGTGATAAAGGGCACTGATACAAGTTTACCTATGTATATTTCATAAACCTGTAAAGTACAAAACGAACATGGCGACCAAGCGAATTTGAAATATTTTAATAGACTTTTCTCGTGATTTAACTCTCTGAGCGCAGTGAAATGTGGCGCAGTAAATGATTTTGCAGATTGTAATGCACTGCCATCTAATTTAATTCAATTGTTTACATAACCTCAAGATGGCGTCTGTGTGAAATTTTAAAATTAAGTTTTTTATTTCTTGTGTCGTTATCATGCGATCGAAGTGAAAGTTTGAATAATGAACCTAGGCAATAATTGTCCTTGAATGGTACATAACTCTATGGCCTATACATATAACAATCCTAAATGGCGAGCTTCCGAAATATTTAGACGGTTCTCTATATCTATGAATCTTTTAGAGCAACCAAACTGAATTTTTATGTTCATAGAGACTATGAACATATGTTCACCTATAGGACTTTCAGTAACCTGGTGAGCACAAATCCAACATGACGGCGACGCGAAGTATAAATATTTAAATGGACGTTTTTCGCGAATTAACTATCCGAGTGCCGTGAAACGGTGCACGTTAAATGCTTGTACAAATGTTGATCCACTGGCATGTAATTTATTTCAATTGTGTGCATAATCACAAGATGGCTGCTGTGCGTAATTTTAAAATCTCGTTTTTACTTCTTGTGTTCTAATCATGCGAAGTTTGAATACCACACGTACACAATAATCTTAATGTAATAGTACAAAAATAAAAATCCAACCTGGCGACCATCTGAAATATTTAGACGGTTCTCAATATCTACGAATCTGTTACAGCAATTAAACTGAAATTTTGTATGTTGATAGTGGCAATTAACATGAGTAGGATATATGAAAATAGGCTGTAGCCTATAGTTCTTCACGGAACTACTTGTTTGTATTATAATTTTTAATCCGTCGTCGTCCACTCTAAATTTTCATCCATTCTAAATTTTATACATTAATCTGAGTTGAGGGGCAGATAACCTCGCTGTTCCTAATGAAATATGCATGGCTTATGTTTCATGAACAATGCATCACACGAGCAGAGGTGGGACACGAGTCCAGTACGGAAGGAAGCACGCTCAGTTATTCCCTGTTAAAACTCAGCAATTTTTCTAAGTTTGTGCCGTGTCTTGTGTTGGTTAAGTAATAAAGGCCTGGATCCCCACAGGAGTAGCGAACTGCGCGCTACCACCCTTTATATGAAGCGGACCTGTGCCTCTTTACTGAGAGAACTAAAAGCTCAAGCAGCCATAACCTCCCTATGAAGGCTTCCACGTCTGGCTGCGTGGCTCAGGGGTAACGTTCTCGCTTGCTGAGCCCAAGGTTGCAGGTTCGAAACCTGGCGCAGTCAGCTGGCATTTGAGGGTGCGCAAATGCGAGGGATCCGTGTGAGTACATTTACTGGCACGTTAAAGATCCCCTTCGGGGCGAAATTCCGGCACCCCGGCGTCTCTAAAAGCCAGGGTAGTTAAAAGGGACGTAAAACCAATAACATTATTATTATGAAGGCTTCCAAAAGGATGGTATATTGACATTCACGGCCAGTGAATTAAAACTCAGCAATTTTTCTAGGTTTGTGCCGTTTCTTGTGCAGAGACGCCAAGAGCCCGCTGATGAGCCAGCTTGGTGTCCTAGGCGAAATTCCACACAAGACACGGCACAAACCTAGAAAAATTGCTGAGATTTACTTCACTGGCCGTGAAAGTCAATAACCATATTCCCTGTTACTTTGTGAATTACTTGGGAGCCTCCGTGGCTTAGGCGGCAGCACGCCGGCCTCTCACCGCTGGGTCCGTGGTTCAAATCCCGGTCACTCCATGTGAGATCTGTGCTGGACAAAACGGAGGCAGACAGGTTTTTCTCCGGGTACTCCGGTTTTCCCTGTCACAATTTCATTCCAGCAACACTCTCCACTATCATTTCATTTCATCTGTCATTCATTTAATCATTGCCCCAGAGGAGTGCGACAGGCTTCGGCAGCCGGCACACTTCGTATCCTCGCCGCTAGATGGGGGCTTCATTCATTCCATTCCTGACCCGGTCGGAGACTGGAAGCAGGCTGTGGATTTTCATTTTCACTTTGTGAATTACTTACTGACTTACCCTCGTACACTTGCTCATCTCCCGGGCCTCGTGGGATTCAAACTCATGACACCAGTTCATTAATATATCAGGGTTTTTTAGCGGAGAGAACCACACCTAGGTGTACTTACTGTAATTACATCAGTCCACTTAGCACGAGCGCCATCAATTCATATATTGTGGGTGCACCTTACGTCACACACCAAGACCACCATGCAGCAAGTCCGGAGGTTTGAACCCCGGCTATTGTCCAGGCAAATGCCGGGATAGTGCCTTATCTCAAGTCCTGGGGTATCCGACCCCCTTCCCCGCCCTAGTTACTCAGGTTATCAGACAAACAAAAGATGGTAGATTGTAGTTTTACGTGACCGTGAATCTTGTGATTATGAGCCACGGGACCTCCTTTTTACGTGGAATCCGAACCACAGGACATGGCATTTCACTTCGAAAATCTCACATGCATTGACCGGGAATCGAACCCGGACCGCCTTGGTGAGAGGCATACAGCTAGACCGCTGAGCCACCACGCCCCTATCAGACAAACATACCCAAGTACACGGGACTAATGACTTGTGGGGCTAATGACCTGTATGTCGTGGCTTCGGTTGCGTAGTTAGTAGCTTCTAGACCCAAGGGCGCGGTTTCAAACCCGGCCGTGGTCGTCGGATTTTTTAAGAGCGTTAAAAATCCCTCAGTATGCCTTCCTTTGGAATGTAAGTAAAGCCGGTGGTCCCATGTCATAGATTTATGGCATGTAAACGTTATAAGTACAACAATGTTATTGTTGTTTTAAGGGGTGGAACTACGAAGTCATCTGCCCCTGGCATGTAAAAAAAAAAAAAAAAAAAAAAACTTCCACTAATTACACTTGTGAAAAGCTAAATATAGGTTAGATTTGACTAACGCTTTTAGGTTCCAACGTTCGTCGCCAGGAGCCGTCTGCAGTGTCAACTAGTAACCAATTTCAGAACTAGTTGTCGTTGACGGTGGTATTAGGTAACAAAAGTAGGAACCACTTGAAAATCGAATGTCTGCAGTCCTTACTTGAATTAAAAACAGATAACACACACTAATACAGCCATCACAACTAACATCGGTTATCAGACAGATTCTACACACATTCAAAGTACACGGGACTACATGACCACGTTGTCGCAGCCCCTAAACTGAGGAACCAACCAACCAAAGAATGATTGATTATATTAACTTCGTGTCCAGCTTCTAAACATTGCTTCTACATGTTTAATGTTCCTCTATAATACACTCCAAGGTGAATTCTTTCCTAATTTTACTGCTAGATGTTAAACTCGAGGCATATCAAGCCCCTACTGGGATATTACAACTGCCACAGCTAGGTACACCCAAGATATAACCCTCTTTATCTTACTCTTAAAGCCCTGTTTGTTAAGGGCCAACATCTCAACTCTATAAATGTGTTAACGACTTGACGTGTGACGTCACAGTCCCTGGTGGGTTACCTAACTAGGGCAAGTACCTTGTATAAAGCCACACCTTGCAGTACTCTCCGTAATTACACGACTTGGGACGGGCTGCGTGCATTGACAAAACAAACTAAAATATCTTGTAGAACAACCAAACCTCTACAGTAATGAACGTACAAAACTACTTAAATTAGTCGAAATACCTTGTGTAATGATGAATAATAATTGTGGAAATGATGTCGTAATAGATGTTTATGTTCGACCCTGGCAAAATGTAAATATTATATGTAAAAAACTGTACTATAATGAGGCTCATTATAGTACAAGTTTTCATTATGATACAGTTTCTCCCACCAATCAGAGCTCAAGAAACAGTTGTGTGACCAATTAGGTGAGGGTAGCATCGCACCTGTGCTCACTTCCATGGCCCCCTATTTTGAATTTCACTGCGTGGCGAGTGTCATAGTGAGGTATTCCAGGAGGCCATGGTCAAATACAAGATATTCTCTGCGCCCCATGCGCTCGGTTCAGTACATAAAACTAGTGAAATCTCAACAGATAGTTATGAATATTTATGTTCGAACATAAAATAGTTATAATTATCGTCGAACATCAATAGTCGTATACAACTCGCCTATAATGGTAATTAAGACACTCGTATGGAAATTTTTAAACTCGCTACGCTCGTTTTATAAACGTACTCGTGTCTTAATTATTGCCAATATAGGCTCGTTGCATAATGTACTATTTCTCCTCTGCTGTCTATAACTTACCCACCACCCCCTTTTTATAACACGACTTATCATCATATATATTATTCCAGTAGTAAAGATCCCTCCTGCGGCGCTCACAAGCGACCGATCGTGACAAATGAGCATTCAAATGAAAGAGAATAGACCTTAGCAGTGACGAATTGCACTCTAATTTCATAAATATCTATAATTTCTTAAAAAAAAAAGACCTTTAAAATATACGAAGTGTGCGGTTTGCAGGTACCGTTGCTTTAGGAATATAGGCTACGCTCCATAATTGCTGTCCACTTCATATTTTTGCCGCCGTGACGCCTGATTCATGTCATTTTAACAATTTTGCATGGATTTCAGAAACAGTAGGCTAAATCAAAGGAACGAGTACTTAAATCGTATAATTTCATAACACTCACCAGTTATTTGATATTCATATTTCATAAATATCAATTTTTGTAAGAAGTGTGCGATTTGCAAATACTGTTGCTGTAGGAAAATACGCGACATCATTGTGGGGGAAGTGTGGTTTATGAACATGTGAGATTTCTCGGACGGGTCCGCTAGTATACTGAAATTTCTGTTGTGTCGGCCTTTATGGACGGAATTTATAGGACAAATAAAATGTTGCCAACCCCACGCATACGATAAGCATGGTGTTTGTTTTTTACTGCGCTCGATCCACTCGCTTCGTTGTGTTTCTATGTTAAGAAGGCTTCACATACAAAAACAAACATAACCTGGGGTTAACGTCCCAGACCCTCTTGCTTTTACTAAGAGCAGTAATTTTCGGTCAGACAGAAGCCAAAAGTATCTCGCTCCGCTGGCTACACATGACTTGTGTCGTGTATTTTGTGTACCATACATTGGCAACAGTGAAATGACGTCAAAATATAGGCCTGTGTGCGTACTTGCGTCTCGCGACAGACTTGGCTGGACAAGCTGATTGGTCGCTCTAACCAGGATCGAGACATAACTTTAACCTCACTTTTGTAACACAGGAGATTGTTAAGCCAGTCACGTTTTAACAACGTTTACAAAAATATATTTATTTAAATTTTTTCAAAATTTATAAAATCTCATTACAGAAGCCCCCGCCTCCTTCTCGAATCTATAAAAGTTTGCATACTTACGAGCAGGGCCGTGGAGGGCGGCGACGAGCCCTGGGGCTGGAAACTCTTGGGGCATACTTACGAGCAGGGCCGTGGAGGGTGGCGACGAGCCCTGGGGATGGAAACTCTTGGGGCATACTTACGAGCAGGGCCGTGGAGGGCGGCGACGAGCCCTGGGGCTGGAAACTCTTGGGGCATACTTACGAGCAGGGCCGTGGAGGGCGGCGACGAGCCCTGGGGCTGGAAACTCTTGGGGCATACTTACGAGCAGGGCCGTGGAGGGTGGCGACGAGCCCTGGGGCTGGAAACTCTTGGGGCATACTTACGAGCAGGGCCGTGGAGGGCGGCGACGAGCCCTGGGGCTGGAAACTCTTGGGGCATACTTACGAGCAGGGCCGTGGAGGGCGGCGACGAGCCCTGGGGCTGGAAACTCTTGGGGCATACTTACGAGCAGGGCCGTGGAGGGCGGTGACGAGCCCTGGGGCTGGAACCTCTTGGGGCATACTTACGAGCAGGGCCGTGGAGGGCGGCGACGAGCCCTGGGGCTGGAAACTCTTGGGGCATACTTACGAGCAGGGCCATGGAGGGCGGCGACGAGCCCTGGTGCTGGAAACTCTTGGGGCATACTTACGAGCAGGGCCGTGGAGGGCGGCGACGAGCCCTGGGGCTGGAAACTCTTGGGGCATACTTACGAGCAGGGCCGTGGAGGGCGGCGACGAGCCCTGGGGCTGGAACCTCTTGGGGCATACTTACGAGCAGGGCCGTGGAGGGCGGCGACGAGCCCTGGGGCTGGAACCTCTTGGGGCCCCCCTCTATAACTAAATTCTGTAAATTTAAATTATAATCCTCGTAAATTTGCGCTTTTTTTTGCGCAAAATGGTCATCGTGAAATCAATCACAAGAACATAAAAAACCAGCAAGCAATAATAGTAATAATAATTGTAGCATGCTGAACTGCTATGCCCAAGATCGCGGGTTTAAACCCGGCCGAAGTTGTCAGATTTTTAAAATGTCATAGATTTTTGGTATGTAAAAGAACCTACCACTTCAATTGGTAGAGTGTAGCCAAAATCTGTAGGTTATTTGGTTAGAAACGCTCTCAAGTTCCAACGTTCGCCGCTGGGTGTCAGTTACATTGGCGTCTAGTAGCCAAAGTTGGTACTTCATGAAATTGAACTTGTTAGGTAGCCTACGGACGTTCAATTGAAATGACCTGATATGACCATTGGCTGCAATAAATAGGATACTTTATAATGATATTTCAATTACATATTCCACTAGTTCAGGCTATATTTATTATCACAAGCAGAGCGTGAATTACTATCAATATAAATAAGATAATGCTGGTATGTTAAATTTACAACAGTGAAACCGGAGGAATGCACGCAAAATTATTTGCAAATTCAATGTTTATACCTGACAAGCGCGTACCAATGTTTTATTTTCAAGTAACAAAAATAAATATCAGAGTAAAGCCATCGAAAACAAGGTAATAATTTTCATTAAATTCACTATACTGTTTAGTTTTGGCGTTTGACAGATCTAAATTAGACCCGATGAAGTAACAGTGTAAGCAAGCACAGTGCTCAGATTTAAAGTTCTGCAGATCCTCTTTGATATCAATAATTTTAGAACTTCAGAGATACTCGTAAATGCAATATGCTCGTTTGTCGGACACAAATTTGAAAAGAAAATGCATTTACCGAACAGTAATTTCATCGCTTTTACAGTATTTGACTTGGGGAAAACATACACATTGAAAGAAGCTGTTGTCCATGAACTCGGAAACATGTGGATTCGAATTCCACCGTCAATGATTCTAAGCTTATTTTCCATGATTCATCGTTTTAACCCTATAGCCAAGGGCTGTAGTTTCTCCCCAATTCTGTCCCAAATGAATTAAAAATATATTATTAACTTCCGATATAGATTGTCGGACAGAGTTCTACACGCACAGTAAGTAGAAAGGACTGGTGACCACGACGTCCTCAGACCCAAACATTAATCAGCAGGAAGTTCAGTTCACTGAACTGCATGTTAAAAGAGGTGGAAAGGGTACGCTGTACACTGTGCAGTACTACGGCCTCTGTGACATATGACGTAATCTCTTTTCATAATGAAAACATCATTTTTACACAAAGTCAAGACTTATTTTAAAATACGTTTTGCATATAGTGTTTTTTGTTGACATTCTTAAAATTTGCTGCCCTTGAAGACTCACGCCCCTTGGTCCAAGCCTAAAAACTGGTAAGTGTTTTGGTTGACCGCCGATCACACATCTTTGTACATTAAACAAAGCAAAATATATTTTCATAATTAGCCACAGGTGTACAGTACTCATACGTAAGTGAAGTTATTATGTGCTATCAGTCGATTGCAGCTGATCAGTGATTGTTTTCACAAAAGAAGAAAATGTGAATTTGAACTATATTTTGTAATTTGCAGTCAGTGGACTTTGCAGTAAGCAAAACTAAAGCCAGTTTCTTCTAAAAATCCCCAACCCTATCTATGACTGGTGACCATCAGGGACGGATTTAAGCCAAGATTATGGGGGAGTGGACACACAGGGGATCTGGGGGATGGATTATCACCAATCTCAGAGTGGAGTGGACATTTTTGCAAAAATTAGGTCCAAATTATTGAGTAGGCCATTTGGGTGATTAGTTTTGTGATATTTTGAAGTAAAAATTTGATGACCATTGAAATTTAGTGGCTATAGAAAAGACTTTCCGATATTGACGTAAAAGCTCTCGCACCTTCACAAATGACAGCAAGTCTGCAGATCATAGGTTTGAATCCCGGTGCTGACAGCGGCTATCCTGAGTGTGGTTTTTCACACTCCCTCCAGACAAATGCCGGGATAGTACCTTATTTCAAGTCCAGGGACACCTAGCCCACTCTTAACCCTAATAATTGCAGTAATAGTCTCGACGGCTAACGTTTTCCCAGTCGGCAACTATGAATACGGCATGCGATTGATCATGTCACAGAGGCCATAGCACAGCACAGCACAGTGTATACCCTGCTTTTCGTCCAGCAGTGGGTGGTTTTAAGAGGGTCTAAGTTTCTACTCCCCAAGACTGATAGTTACAACAATGTTGCCAATACAACTCTCTTGTTATACAACAACCTTTAGCCTCCCTTTCAGTCAACACAATTTGCACGTTTTTTGGTTTTCGATTCTGTTCGCTGTTTGAGAATCTTGTAATTTACTTCATTAATATTTGCAAAAACCACTGCTTTACAGTCAACTTCGTTCAATAACGTGGAGGCCTTCAGAAAAAAACCGGAAAATTAACGCGTCAGCAAATACTGAATTATACCTACAGTACTAGTTGATGCAAACGATCCCCAACCGAGCGACAATGGTTCATTACCCGCCAATGATACTAGACCTACTACTAGTTACCAACTAGCTACTAGTGACTATTAGTAGTTACCAAGTGCACGGGTTAAATGTCGCAAGCCCCTAAATGAATTAACAACTGTAACGACAAATAGGCCTATTATTAGCTGTTGAGTATGACTACGAATGACACCGCAGTCGGAAAGCCGAATCCTGCATTCCCGCCGCGGCTTCGTCAGGGCCCGGGGCCATTTCTAAGTCGTAGATAACGAGAGCAACTCATTTTATGTTTAACGGTACTGAGACGGTAAAGCGTATCACGAAAGGGCTTGATTCGCAAGGGAAAATATCTCTTCGCGTCCTAAAAAACAAGTGCTTTGCAGATCGATGCTGCTCTTTGGAATAAACGGCGTAGAAATGTCCAATAATAATAATAATAATAATAATAATAATAGCCACTGCAACAGCTCAAAACAATATTTTATTTATATTAATATTCGACCATACTTCATCTCAATTTTCTTCTAAATATAGCAGAGTTCAAATATTTTGTCTTAGGAAAATATGCGCGGTTGCCTACATGCAATATACTCGTATTAATTCCTCCATCGCCATGCACACAATTGACGTTACTTATTGTTGTTTTAAGGGGCGTAACAGCTAGGTCATCTTCCCGTACCATTGACGTTCCATGAGAGGAATTAGAAAACAAAGTTCAGTGCCCTATCTTAATTGTTATTTTTCTCCTGGTTAATTAAACACTCAGTCCAGAAAAATACTCGAATGTTACCTTAGTTTCAGCCTTTGGATACATTTCCCAACTCTCGTACCAATACTAATGTAGGTTTTCAATAAATCACTTAATCAGAAATGATTTGCGCACGAACCCAAGTACCTAGGATGGTTGATCGTATTGAAGGAATCAGTAATAATAATAATTATACTGGTCCTAAACATACAGATTATTCAAATGTTAGCATTGTTTTCTCAATTCAGTATACGAGAAGATGAACAATTTCGCATGCATTTCTTCTATCTACGTTTGACAACAGAATCATCCCACCCTTTCGCAAGATATTTAGCCAGAAATGATAATTTTTCACATAGTGCGAAAGTGAATTACTAGGGAACGATGACCTCTCTGTTCCGCCCCTTAAATCAACAATAACTATAAAGTGAATTACTGTGTGGACGCTGCTTTAATAGTACATTATGCAACGAGCCTATAATGGCTATAATTAAGACACGAGTATTTTTTATAAAACGAGCGTATGCGAGTTTTATAATTTCCATACGAGTGTCTTAATTACCATTATAGGCGAGTTGCATACGACTGTTTATGTTCGACGATAATTATATTTTATTATATGTTTTAAAATAAATATTCATAAATATCTGTTGAGAGTCAGCCACAAGAATTTTGTTATTGGAGAGCGAGCGCGAGACATCTCTCTGTCTTTCAAGATCTTTGAACGACCGACGCATGCGTTCTGTGTGCTTGCAATGCCATATGCAAGCCATATGTTTACATCTGCCGTCCCTCAGTAATATTGTCACCGGAGTCGTTTGAATGCGCTGTGTAGAAATTAGTGTTGGTGATTTTAAGGTACAGTGCTATTTCTTGTTTCATATTCG
Source organism: Meconema thalassinum (assembly GCA_946902985.2). Lineage (NCBI taxonomy): Eukaryota > Metazoa > Arthropoda > Insecta > Orthoptera > Tettigoniidae > Meconema > Meconema thalassinum. The sequence goes on from OX336397.1 coordinate 155,865,136, forward strand.
CCAGTTTATTTACGCGAACATATGGACGGTGCGTATTCCATGTCGGTAATTTATTATAGTTCGATGTTGTGTTTATGTCCGACATGTTGGATTTTGAGCGCATGCGCGAAGGTATCGTTATCTAATTGGTCAATGAACGAGCTCTGATTGGCTGGAGAAACTGTATCATAATGAAAATAAGTGTTATAATGACCATCATTATGACACCGTTTTCTGACACATAATAGTGAGGGTCGAACATAAAATGTATTTTACTTACCTGCCTGCACGGCATACGATACGTCTAGCTAGACAATATATTCATTTCAGACACTATCACCTCTATATCTAAGCTCGACGTGACGCACCAAACTTCAATCTCTTGAGCTAGCTGACCAAACACACCAGGGCAACCCAGGTTCTCGTGGCCTTGGCGAAATAAGTGAAGGGATGAGAAAGTTATTTAAAGGATTGGTGCATAAGCCGAATAAGCTAAATTGAGGAACAGAAAACAATACATAGCGATGCCTCATCGCCTAAGTTGACCGCTTTGAGACAGTTGTTCTTCCCACAAGCGCTTTGTAAAGGAAAATATTGTCCACTTGACAGAATAAGTTTTTCAATCCTTGTAACTTTGTTCACAGACAGTTCATTTCATTCACTAAATGATTGCCGGTAGAAAATTCAAGTCACATAAAGGCAATAATAAATCAATGCCTGATCGGGCCTCTCCTCCTAGGACGCCGGCCCCCCTTGGGAGGGTCGGGCCCCGGGGCACCAGCCCTGCCTGACCCCCACCCCCCTCTTGTCGGGCCTGCTTACGAGTGGTTGAATGCCTAAACGTTAACGTAGTTTTGGTAAGATAACGAAGAGAAAGATTCTGTTGTATTGTCACTAACAACCCACTATAGCGACGAAAGAAGAATGAGCTCTGGTCTACTACTTTAATCTATAATTTTATCAATAACTAGCAACAGTCCCCGGCTTCGCCCGGTGGATCTATTTGTTTCATGGATGATAATGAATACTACTACAGAACTGGCACACAATACTTAAATTAACAGAAAACAAGAAGTTCCGTGACGAACTAAAGAGCCTACTTTTCTTAAAATTTAAAATTCATGCCATTGATTAATCTATATGGATCTAACTAGAATAATGACAAAATTAAATTGGTAATATAGAAATTTCTAATTAGTTCGAAATACTGTATACCTGGCATAATGTAGCCTAATAGAGAACTACAGTTGGCAGCCCTGGAGACTGAATATATTCTTGTTTCCATCTCTTAAGGTACAGAATACAAAATTTGGTTGAAGTCCAATGGATAGCATGGACGTTACATGCAGTTAAACATTGGATCTAACAGCGCGCTTAAAATCATGTTGGCAACAATGACATACATGTATTGGTCAGAAATAATCTGCAATAATATGATCCCTTGTTGGTTAATTTTGAATGAAATCCATTTGTTAGTATAGAAGTTACAGGCATTTTAAAATTGGACCTATCAGCAGGCTTAGAATCATGTTGGCAGCACTAACGTATATTAATTACTCCAAATTAATCTAGAATGTCAGGTACTATACGTGTGCAAATTTTAGAGCTATTGGCTTGCATATTTTATGATATATTGATATTAGGGAAACAAAAATAGAGACGCCATTTTTTAACAGTTGGCAACACTGGTTGCTCTTAAGAATACGCATAGTCGTATCTGTTATGGTGCACATAGCACATACAAATTTTGGTTGAAATCCAAATGATAGCATAGAAGCTACATGCATTTAAAGTTGGACCTCTCAGCAGGCTTAGAATCATGTTGGTAGCACTGACGTATATAAGTTACTCCAAATTAATACAGAATGTCAGGTACTATACGTGTGCATAGTTTAAAGCTGTCGGCATGCATACTTTCTGATATATTGGTATTTGGAGAAAAGAAATTGAGAGCATATATTAACAGTTGGCAGCCCTGGTGGATCTTAGGAATACGCTCAGTTATATCTGTTTATGAACACATAGCACATACGAAATTTGGTTGAATTCCAATTGATAGTGTAGACGTTATATGCATTTAAATATTGGACCTATCAGCAGGCTTATAATCATTTTGGCAACACTGCCATGTATGGCCTCCTGGAAATTAAACTGCAATATTATTATCTATACGTGTGCCAATTTTCAAATAGCTCCCATTCATACCTTCCGAGATATCCAACATAGAGCTCAAATTTCAATTGTGATTTTTCAGCAGTTGGTAGCACTGACATCATTTTCAAATATGGCCGTGAGATATTCAGGTATAGATCTTTACTCCTACCAAATTTTGTTTCGATTGCTGCAGCCGTTTAGGAGTTGATAGGGGGGGACACACACACAGCCAGACAGACAGACAGACACACATTTGCCCGATCTCGTAAGTCTACTTTTTCCTCATTTTTGCAAAATGTGAAAAGTAGGCTAAAAATATTTTAAAAGTATATCTTTTTGTGGTGGTGGTGGGGGGTGATAAGTAGTACAGTATAATGGACGTAACATTCAGGTCATTTTCCCGTAATGATAATGACAATAATGATTAGGGAAACGGCTATTTACTAACTACAGTACTGACACATGTAATTTACAAACGAATTGAAAAATATGATTAGAAAGAGGAGTATGTGACATAAAAGACACTGCCTAGGGCCTATATCTCATTGGCTGTTAGAAAAGTAGAGATCAATAGTGCCGTCTTTTGTCAAATAGTGCCATAGGAAAATAATCAGAGCACTTTGGAAAACTTCGGCTGTCCCGAGCTCCTGAGGTAGCAATAGTGTCATTTATCGCCACATTTCGCTCAAGGATAAGGATCTGAATAAATGAAAGTAAATTTGAAAGCACCAACGCTTAATGCAGCTGATTACCTCTATGTACTGCACCAACACCATCGCACTTATACAGAGGCACAATATTTTCATGATGATAACTGTTTTACGGGGCCTAAGAAATCTCTTTGCAATAATTGAAGCACTGAGTTTCACAACTGCACAAGTCCCATTTAGTAACTTCTGAGATAATTTAAAAAAACTTCATAACTTTTCGAAATGGGCGCATAGCACTTTATTTTTTTTACTGTAGAAACTGTGTCCAATTACGAATTACACACAATTGAGTAAACTTAGCGATTATTTGTACTTTTTGTGTAATAAATTAATGAATATGGTGGACTTGTGTTGTTATGAAACTCATCAATATAATTTTTCGGTTCCAGTGATAAACGTATTGGATTAAGTGGATAGTTGGTACATACAATAAGTAAACTACACAATAAAAACAAAAGAGTTCAATATGGCAATACTTTTTATTGAATAAAGTTGAACAGATTGGGCATCAGTCACACCTTACAGTGAAACATATCCACATTTTAATCTGAGTCCCAGATTTCACTTCCTGACTCTTCAACATTAACATTTTGAACCTTCCCATATTTATTCATAAGATTTTGGAAGTAAGGACGATGTTCAGGGTGAATAGAAGAGATGTATTTACCGATGTCTTTCGCTTTATGAACTTTGCTCCGGAGTTCAGTCTTATATGCCTGTTTCAACTGCCCTATCTTAACACTGCCTTTCAAAAGAAAAGTTTTACTTAGAAACCCACTTGATGTTGTGCTGGTAGTTATGGAGTTTGATCTATATTCTATATTCTGCTTGGTGTTGGTTCCCGCCATAATATCCAAGGTCCTTGCTTCCCGCCATATGGCAATTTTCGTGCACGCTACACTCTTGTGCTGCTATGATACGCAGTAGGCTTGTATGGCTGGGTGACTTCCTTAACAACGCAAGTCCTGCACTTGTGTAGTTTTGAAACTAACTAAAATCATAACATCATAACATCTAAAAGACACCTTACAAGACATAGCAGAACCTCTAACTGCTCTATTCAACAAATGTCTTATGATGAAATCAATACCGCATCAATGGAGAAGATCAACTATAATAGTACTTTACAAAGGCAACGGAAGGAAAGAAGACCCGAACTCCTATAGAGGAATTGCTCTAGAGAGTGTAATGTTTAAACTGTTCTCCAAAGTCCTATTAGGACGCATCGCGCAAAACCTTTATGCAAATATACATACATTTCAATATGGATTCACTCCAGGCAGATCAACACTGCACGCGGTGCAAGAAATTATTCAGGAAATAACTCTATCTCTAGCTCATCGCAACTCCCCGATATATGTAATCTTCATAGACTACTCCAAAGCTTTTAATAGCATCAGCAGATCAACATTGGTAAACAAATTGGAGAGCATATTAGGCAAATCAAATCAGGAGCTCCAAACCATCAAGTCTATCCTTGATGAAAACCATATAGCGGTGTATGATGGCATAACTACATCGAATGACATCATACAAACACGAGGGGTCTTGCAAGGAGACCCGATGAGTCCGGTCTTATTCAACTCATGACAACGGATATCGGCAACGCTATAAACGTCAATGTAAAACTACTGATGTACGCGGATGACATGGCCATTCTCTCCAAAAGCCCTAAACATTTACAAACGGCATTAGACGACATCAGGAACTGGGCAACATACAACTCTATGGAAATAAATGGCTCGAAAACCAAAGCAATGAAATTCAGGAGAGGAGGCAAACTTGCAAAGGGGGATCATTTCACTTGTGGCAACTCTCCCTTAGAATTCGTAACAAATTTCAAATACTTGGGGGTCACCCTCCAAACTACGGGAATTACGTTTTCACTACACATACAAGAACGAACAGCAGCTGCAGCAAAAGCAATATATGACATACCCAAATTACAACTACTGTCAGTTTCAACAGCAATGGCACTATTCAAGATCAAAGTCATGCCGACGGCCACCTATGGAATACAACTAATCTGGAACTACCTGACGGTCGGAAATCTAAGAAAGCTGGAAAGCGTTAAATCTAGCTTCCTCAAAAGAGTGTTATCCATCTCAAAATTCTCAAGAAATAGTTATGCTTATATCCTTGCGCAGGAATCTCTCTTCGTGGATGACATAAAACACTGCTTTAGTTTATCGGAGACACAAGCATATGCAACCTTCATCAAAGAGAGGAGCAGCAAAGCAAGACAGATACCGGAGGGGATTAGAGAAACAGACGCAATGACATCAGACTGCTGGAAAGGACCAAACTTCCAACTCCGACACCTGTACACACGATTTGCAGTACACGGCTTTCATGGAAAGATTTGCACAGAAAGCACCTACCATGATCCTAAGGACAGCTGCATCTGTAAGCTATGTAATGAACGGTGCCCGAAATATCACCTGCAGGAGTGTAAAAATAGGACTGTTTCACTAATTGAGCTATCTAAAGATTGGTGAAATCACGACAATGTAACTTTTCATTTTTAGCCTACTTTTCACATTTTGCAAAAATGAGGAAAAAGTAGACTTATGAGATCGGGCAAATGTGTGTCTGTCTGTCTGGCTGGCTGTGTGTGTGTCCCCCCCCTATCAACTCCTAAACGGCTGCAGCAATCGAAACAAAATTTGGTAGGAGTAAAGATCTATACCTGAATATCTCACGGCCATATTTGAAAATTATGTCAGTGCTACCAACTGCTAAAAAATCGCAATTGAAATTTGAGCTCCATGTTGAATATCTTGGAAAGTATGAATGGGAGCTATTTCAAAATTGGCACACGTACAGACCATAATATTTCAGTTTAATTTCCAGGAGGCCAAACATGGCCGTGTTGCCAAAATGATTATAAGCCTCCTGATAGGTCCAATTTTTAAATGCATATAACTTCTACACTATCAATTGGAATTCAACCAAATTTCGTATGTTGTATGTGTACATAACCAGATATGACTGAGCGTATTCTTAAGACCTACCAGGGCTGCCAACTGTTAATAAATGCTCCTAATTTATTTTATCCAAATACCAATATATCAGAAAGTATGCAAGCCGACAGCTTTAAACTATGCACACGTATAGTACCTGACATTCTATATTAATTTGGAGTAACTTATATACGTCAGTGCTACCAACATGATTCTAAGCCTGCTGACAGGTCCAACTTTAAATACATGTAACTTCCATACTATCATTTGGATTTCAACCAAATTTCGTATGTGCTATGTGTACCATAACAGATATGACTATGCGTATTCTAAGGAGCAACCAGGGCTGCCAACTGTTAATATGTGCTGTCCCAATTTTTGTTACCCTAATATCAATATATCAGAAAGTATGCAAGCCAATAGCTCTAAACTTTGCACACGTATTGTACCTGGCATTCTAGACGAATTTGGAGTAACTAATATACATCAGTGCTGCCAACATGATTCTAAGCCTGCTGATAGGTCCAATTTTAAAATGCATGTAACTTCTATACTAACCAATGGATTTCATTCAAAATTCACACAACAATAGATCATATTATTTCAGATTATTTCTGACCAATACATGCATGACATTGTTGCCAACATGATTTTACGCGCGCTGTTAGATCCAATGTTTAACTGCATGTAACGTCCATGCTATTCATTGGACTTCAACCAAATTTTGTATTTTGTACCTTAAGAGATGGAACTAAGAATATATTCAGTCATCAGGGCTGCCAACTGTAGTGCTCTATTAGGATACATTATGCCAGGTATACAGTATTTCGAACTAATTGGAAATTTCGATATTAGCAACTTAATTTCGTCATTATTCTAGATAGGTTCATATTCTGTAGAATATTCACTGGCATGAAAAGTAGGCTGTATAGTTCTTCACGGAACTTCTTGTTATTTTATTTTTTCTCTCAGTACACATTGTGTTTAATAAATATAATATAATAACATAGGTTAAATGTTCGAAACTTGTGTTGATTTGTTCATCATTAGGTAGAGCTCAGTGAGACGAATTCAGTGATATATATAACTCATATAGTGTCAAAACGTGGACTTGTGCAGTTATGATATTCAGGGCTTCAATTACTCCCAGTGACTCCAATTTATAAGCAGCGCAAGTTGTAACTATTTTCGCAATTCTGGTAGGGGTGACGTGATGCACCTCGCATTGCCAGCCAACAATTGACTTATTACAATGAATTTGACCCCATTTCAACAGTGTTATCAGGAGGTGAATATAATGGAATTGCTCACTTACTGCAGAAGCGAATCAATGATAATGCAGAATGAAATGACCAAAACTCTCAATCGACTGGTAGGCCAAGGAAGGGATGATGTGATTTCTGGTTTCCGGGCACAGCTATTTGTCCAATTATGATTTTGGAGATATTTAAAGTGCCTTGAAGTTTCATCTAAGATTTTACACCAGAAGATTACAAGGAAGTAATGAGAACTTGCCGAAAGAAGAACAAGCTGATCGTGAACGAAATGAAAAGAGAAGACATTTTGGGCACGGCATCCGTTGAGAAACAAATAATAGATAGGAAGAATGATACCAATGGCAATGGAGTAAGATGACTAACAACACAGGAAATTGAAATAGTACGGAAAACCCATTGCTGTTGACTTTGAAACATACTTTCGATGACAATTTGAAGAGGAGAAATAACGCACGCTAATGTGACCAGAATAACCTCAGTATTTGCCTTAATGATCTATGGCCAAACAGTAAAGCTATATCAGCGCCAAAATTACAGGATCTCAAAAGTGTCATGCATCAGATACCATCCCTTGCCAAGGAGTTCTACGAAGGCCTTCATTCAGATGGAAACCGTTTTGACATCGAGGGTTTTGTTAGTGAACTCGATGTCTCGATACAAGATAAAAAAAACCTAAAACTGTCAATTTCCTATAATGTGAAAAACATTTACATCATAAAGTAGAATGTAACACCAATGTTTATAGCATTAGTTTAGTATAATTATTACTTGAAGTTTGATTCTGGTATTCAAATGTATCTGTGTTTCTGTTAGACTATTGAGAACAAAATTGCAATTAAGGTCACACGAGTTCTCATTGTATGCATCAAATTGTCCAGAAACTGGCATTAAAATAAAAATGCATAAAGGGCTAAAAGAAAAAAAAAGGGTGCTTAGACGATTTACGCATAACTATCGTGTTCGATAGAATAACGTAACAACAAGCTTTTAACCAAAAATGGCGCTTAGCAGTTTTATGCGTAACTAAACTCACAGCATAAAGCAGCTAAGTGACAATTGCTAATAAATCAACTGTTTGCTGTATTTTTGTCATTTAAAGGCAATAATTATCAACAATGCATATAAATAAGGGTTTGTTTGCTTTTAAAACTCAAACTGGGCTAACAGGAGGGAATTTGTGATTGTTTAAATGTCAAAACTTTCAATCACGTTTTTCTCAATTCCAGCTTTTGGTGGATAGGTGTTTAATGCATAACGCCGTCCAGTTACACTATAAAGACATGAATGGTTCTAGGACCTTAAAACGTAGTTTTCAAGTTCATTTTGTCTGTTGTTCTAAATGTAGGGAATGGAGAGAGTTGTTCAAAATATCAAGTGAACTGTGTTACCTGCAGGGTTCCAAAGGGTAAGTACATTAAGTTTGGTTAAGATTAGTGAAACGATGTAGACTTGTGCCAATGGGCCTAAATGCAGGGAATGGAGTGGTCTGTCCGAAATTTCACGTAGACAGTGTTACTCGCAGGTTTCCAAAGGGTAAGAATACTCATTTTGGTTCAGATCGGTGAAACGGTGTAGATTTGTGCCAAAGGGCCTAAAGGCAGGGAATGGAGTGGTCTGTCCGAAATTTCATGTAGACAGTATTACTCGCAGGGTTCCAAAGGGGAAGTATACACATTTTGGTTCAGATCGGTGAAACTGTGTAGATTTGTATAAGTAATAGGCAGACAAACCAACATTGAGCTTTATACCGTATTTACACATGCTAGTGCAACAATCACAATAACGCAGGTTATCACAAAAATTCTACACACACACCCATGTACACGGGCAACATAACCACGATGTCTAAGCCCCGCAAATGAAATATTAACTGTGGATACGATAGCATAGAGAATACTACAGTCCAATAAATCGTTGAGCAACACTGCAAAATGGCTTCAAATACCATATCCTATCTCTAATTTACACATGCTAGTGCAACAATCACAATAACGCAGGTTATCACAAACATTCTACATACACACCCATGTACACGGGGCAACATGACCACGATGTCTAAGCCCCGCAAATGAAATAACAACTGTCTACACATGAAAACTGCAAAACGGTGATAGGAGAATGTAGGAATGTTTGCCACTATTTTTCTCTGACAGGATAGCATTAGCAAATTTTACCGGACTATCATGATACAGAGTAATCGTTGTTGCCTAGTGACAACCTGTCCATCAACGGTGCGGCGTTGACAATCATGATATAGTGTTAGTCGTTGTCGCCTAGCGACAATATGTCCGTCAAGTTATTAGATCGGTGAAACGGTGTAGATTTGTGCAAAAGGGCCTAAATGCGGGGAATGGAGTGGTCTGTCCGAAATTTAACATAGCCTAAACTATTCCTATTGAATCAGGCTATCATATACAAAAATAATTTTTCGAATCCGACAGGTAGTTCCAGAGATTAGCGCGTTTAAACACATAAACGAACACACGCACTCTTCAGCTTTTTTAGTATAGCTAATACTGTTCATTTCATTTCATCAGTGTGCTAAGCTTTTGTTGATGAAAATCTTGCGTCTCGTGACAGACTTGGCTGGACAACTCTTGTTCTTGTACTGTACGAGAAGCTGGAATGGATAGGTTAAGGAAGTAACGTCGAGTTTTGATGACGTCACACCATTCAACCAATCAGCTTATCCAGCCAAGTCTGTCGCGAGACGCAAGTGTGTGAGTCTCGGTAACAGTTGAAGACACCCAATACGCCTCTTTCAGTAACAGTGGAGCAGCGACAAGCAATGACAATTTGCCGTCGGTGTAGGATCTACGTACATCACTCGCGAAGAATTACCACCTCTACAGGGCTTCAAAGGAACCTCCTGTAACCTGGTGTTTAAAATTGTATGTCCTCTTCGGGTTCTTCAAAGTTGAAAAGGATGTTGAATACCCTTCTAGCGCAGTGGAGAGACAGGCCTAAATTTGTGGAATACCCTTCAAGCGCTGTGGAGAGACGTCCTCGCTCGACATATCGTAGTCCGAGTCCCTAGATCTGTCTAGGTTAAGGATAGGTAAAGCAAGATCCACCCACTCGTACCTAATGAGAAGGGAAGTACCCGTGGGGCCGTATTCACCGTGGCCCACATTCTAACCGAGTGTGTGGATCTTGCTGACTTACGAAGAAACCTTGGTTTGCAGATGACACTCAAACTTATATTAGCCGATGACTTGGTTCCTGCTGATCTCGACATCCGCTTCATAAGTGAGAGTGGGTTGGGGCCAGCAATCTAAATTTACAAGTATAATAATAATAATAATAATAATAATAATAATAATAATAATAATAATAATAATATCGGATATCTAATCTCCTTGACACTATAGTGCTCTCTAGTAGAGAAAGGAGGAATCTTGCCATTATGAAAACGGCCTACTGAATTCTAATGGTTTCTTTAACATGCCAACAACGTATGACATGCGTGCCATGATTTTTGTCGCCTTTCAAAAATCACTTACCACGGCCAGGAGCGAAAATGCAAGCTTGGGCTTGGTAGTCAGACACGATAACCACTCACCCAATGCGATTATTTACTCAAAGAACTTGTTATTTTTTGGATTTCTGGTTTATTTCCAGAATATTTTTCTGTATGATTACATTTATTAGTTTTATTTTGTGTTTCGTTTATTAATATCATATTTATTCATCTTCCTCTACATTTTCGACAGTCATAATTTGTTTCAGAATATTTGTGATGGCTGTAGTTGTGTGGGGATAGGATTGGGAATGAGTCAGTCGTGGCCTTTAGTTAAGAATCATCTCAGCATTTGCCTGTAGTAGAAGAGGGGAAACCCCGGAAAACTACTTTCAGGATCACTGAGGTAGAATCGAACCCTCATCTTCTCAGTTTCGCCATATTATGACCCTCTTCAGGTCCCCGAAACTGTCTCTGTTACATTAAGACGCCACCCACGCAACGACGGATTTACGAGAATATTTTTTTTGCATATTTTATGTTAAGTATTTGCATCTCCTAAAAAAAGTATAATTAAAAAATCACTAGGTTTTTGCAAATAAGTTTCCTTATTATTACATGTAGTCGCCTTTGTTGTGTAGTGGTCAGGTTCGATTCCTTACTCTGCCACGAAATTTGAAAAGTGGTATGAGGACTGGAACGGGGTCTTCTCAGCCTCGGGTGGTCCAAATGAGTAAAGGGGGTTTGATTCCCACCTCATCTATCCTCGAAGTGGTTTTCCGTGGTTTCCCACTTCGTCTTCGGGCAAATGCCGGGATGGTCCCTACCGTCAGGCCATGGCTGCCTCCATCCCTCTTCCTTGTCTATTCCTCCCATTCTTCCCATCCCGTCCCATCCCTCATGAGGCCCCCCTGTTCGCTTTGCAGGTGAGGCTGCCTGGGCCAGGCGCTTGTGGCGCCTCCCTAGTTGTATCCCCCGACTCGATGTCAAGCACCCGGACACCGCCCGTAGAGGCGGTAAAGATGGGATCCCTCGCTGAGTCCGTGGGAAAAGTCTATCCGGAGGGTAAACTGACTACGAAAAAAATAATATATTACATGTAAAGGTGCAAAAATAATGCTGAAAATGTTAAGTGGAAGACGCAATTAGACTTGGAGATTTAACTGGGGTGACATAGACTTCAAGAGAAAGCATGCGATGAACCTACGGTACTTAACCTCTCCTCTTCATAATCTGCAGTAGTTCCCTTTTGCATTTTTATAAAAAAAAAAGACTTAAGCTTGTGTTTGCAACATCAAAGAAAAATGAACGCGAACAGAATATTGCTGGTCTTTGAGGAGGGTGAAGGAATGAGAGAGAAATACAATGGTATTAGTCTTCAGAATCCTCTTAGAACAGAATAATTAGTTCGCTTTCTCCCCGCCAGGCACGCTGCCTCTTATTAGCGCTGGGGAACATCTCCAAACTTCAATGACATTAATTTTACAGATCGCTGGGAAATTATTTCCGCTCTTCCAAGCGAGGGAATTGTCAAAGAATCGGCACTCAAACGTTTGCTCATTGTCACCATTAAGTTTAAATTGCGGATTCCCATCTTATAACTGTCAAGCTCGCAAGTTTGGCGTTGGCGAAGTAATTCCTTTTTTTGCTATTGTTGTTGCTTGGGCTCGTGTGGTTTATTTGTCTCTTGTGTCGTATGTCGTAGTCGTTAATTTGTAATTGAGGGTAGAATTTGGAAAGGAGGCCATTTCTTTAAGTTAGAAACCTTCACGCCATTTACCTGCAGTAAAACTATAAGGCTCGTTCAAAAAGTAACGAGCCGGAGGCATAATTAAAGAAACCAGTACCTGTATGTTACAAGTATTGGCCCTGGCTGTTGAGGCACTTGTCCCACTGTGACACGAGGCAGTGAATGGCTGTCTCATAAAGTTCCCTGGACTGCGATGTGAACCAGTTCCGCACGTACAGCTGGACGTCGGCGTCCGAGGTGAATCGTTGGCTCCGCAGAGCCCTTTTCAGGGGAACAAACACGGCGTAATTAAAGGGAGAGAGGTCTGGACTGTATGGAGGGTGCCGAGAACCTCCCATTTGAATTTCTGCAGGAGTGCCGCGACTGTGTTGGCCGTATGAGGTCGTGCATTGTCGTGGAGCAGAATGACCCCAATAGTGAGATTGCCTGGCCGTTTTGTTTTGATCGCTTCGCGAGTAACGCTGGGCATTCACTGTTGTCCCGTGCGGCATGAAGTGTATCAGAAGGGGGCCATCTTGGTCAAAGAAGAACGTCAGCATTACCTTTCATGCACTCGTGTGGATGGCCTTGCCTTTTTTTGGGTGGTGGTGATCCTGGATGCTTCCACTGGAGGCTTTGTCGTTTGGATTCTGGTTCGAAGTGATGACACCATGACTCGTCTCCAGCCGCCACTCGACGTACGTTTTAAGGCTGAACCTGTAGCTCTAAAATTACTCACCCATAACAAAATTGTGTTACGAGATGGAACGCGTCCTCTTCGGCCCACATTAAAGTGTTGATGGAACTGACGCTGAGTAACGACGCAAGACTCACCACTTAAAAAAAAAATATGCCTCGACAACAAACGCACGTTGTTCACCTGTCCACAGCTCCATGGCTATTGAAATGGCATCACGTAGGCTCATCATCGCGCCAATCCCCACTACCTCCACCACTAACTCGCTCAGCCGTACAACGACATAAACCGTCAGATCTTTTTGCCGCATGGTAAAAGATGGGCATCATTTGAAAGACGTAATCTTCAAATCTTAAAAGTTAAAATCTATTGTTCTTTCATGTTTTCCATTAATTGACATGTACACCTTGCTGATATAAGTAATAAAAGATTTTATATCATTTAAAATGTTTGTGTTGTTGTGATTTAAAAACCGTCAGATCTTTTTGCCGCTCCCTGTAGAAGAACTGAGCATCACAAAACGTTTATCTTCCCGTGTTAGTGAAGGTTACCTCCAATTCCTGGGACACACTTTGAGGAGAGAAGGAGACAATTTAGAAAAGACCATTCTACACGGCAAAATTGATGGTACCAGATCAAGAGGTAGAACAACAAGTAGATGGTTCCAGGGGCGTATATAAGGAGGGGGGGGGGGGGTGCCCGGGGGCCCGGGCCCCTCCCGAAATGTTTGTCACATATAATATTAGTTTATGAATTAAAGCATTAAACACTTATATACCTATCATGTACTATTGTTACGAAGCGATATATGGCAAAGTTTCAAAGCAAGGCGACGGTAGAGCGATGTAAACAGTGTAACCATCAGTTTGTTCTGATCTTATGTGTACGAACATAACCTCTTATTACTCTCCAGTGGCTTCGCTCTTAAGAACGTACCAAGAACAGCAACAAGTACCCTTGGAGCGTGTGACAAAAGATTTTCCCCTAACTTTTATACCCTTATCAAACTTTTGGCAAATTTGCCTCTCTCTGTAGCTACCGGTACTGTCGAACGGAGTTTCAGTTGGTGAAATCATACTTAAGAAATTTTCTACTCTGTAAACAGACTCAACGTTCTAGTATTGTTATCTATTCACAGACAACTACAAATCACTGTCGATAACGTTATAAAGCGATTTGGTATGCTTCAAGAAACCTTGACTTTATATTATAGTGTAAGTTGTAAATCAAAACAGTAGACTAATGTTAATTCTTTCCATGTAAACACTATCAAGTGAGCCAGATGATTGAATTAATAAAAAGTAACATAAAATAGTCTTAGTTATGTTTGACATTAACCAAATATAAAACATCACAACAAATTGGTTGAAAAAGTGATGCCAGATAGCGTTAAAACTCATCATATTGCACCAAATTATACAAAAGTTTCACGGGAAGGATCCCCGGATCCCCTTTTCTTTGGGGGATACTCCATGTCCCCTAACCCCCGGTTGGGCACTCCCAAAATAAAACTCTATATACGCCCCTGGGTTAGACCAAGCAAAGAAGATCGCCGGCCTACCTGTTCACGATATCTTACGAAGGGCTGAAGATCGCTTAGGATGGAAACGTCTCGTCAAGGATGTAGTTACTAATGAAGTGAAGACATGAGGTTACGACGCTCAGGAATGAGTAAAGTGATTAATGATGATGATGATGATGATGATGATGATGAAATATGACACATTGAAGAGGTGCGGGGGCTTTACAATAAATGGTGTGTAGAATATACACACAAATATTACCTACTTTACAACGCTAGGTCTAGTGACAGTTGCTAATGTTGGGAGCTCATCAACACCCGGTACAGCACGTGTTAGCACCTGTAAGAACACACAGCGCTCCTGGCGGCGGGAGGGGAATAAGGCTCACTAATTATTCCTTTGTGTGGGGATTTGTACGGCTTGTCGACAGCTAAGACTGTTGTGTCTTGTAGGAACACAATGCGGACTGATTGAACAGCGCTTACACAGACATTCCTTGCTCTGTTCATTACTGTGCTAGCACACGCTCGTTTGTTCTCTCTGATGTCACAGACTTGTAATAATAATAATAACAACAATACTAATAATACCAGCCAGATACCGTTATTGATATCGCAGTGCCCAATAGCCATAATCTGCAACAAACCTGATGTGTGGGGGTCCGGGCGGGGACACCAAGAGTCCGCCGATGAGCCAGCTTGGTGTCCTAGCCGAAACCCCACACAAGACACGGCACAAACCTAGAAGAATTGCTGAGTTTTAATTCACCGGCCGTGAAAGCCAATATACCGTCTTTCTGATGTGAGAAGATCGCCAAATATCTGCCCTTGGCTGACGAAATACGTCAAATTTTGAGACAGGGAAGTGCCCATAGTCATCTCTTCTACCGGGGCGGCTTTGGTGGCGTAGTTGGATGCATGCTGAGCTTCTATGCCCAAGGTCACGGGTTCAAACCCGGCCGAAGTCGTCGGATTTTTAAGAGCGTTAAAAATCCTTCGGGGGGGAAGTAAAGCTGGCGGTCCCATGTCATAGATTTATGGCATGATAAAGAACTTTCCACTACACTTGTGTGAATCTAAATTATAGGTTAGATTTGACTGACGCTCTTAGGTTCCATCGTTCGTCGCCAGGACGCCTGCGGTGGCATCTAACAACCAAGTTCAGAACTATCCGAAGAAAGTTATTTCTCCCTTAAGTATGTCAGAATTCTCTTTGTTAATCGGTCGTCATTCTGTCTCATGATGTGGCCGTAATATCTCAGTCGTCGTTTGTGGAAATCTGTCTCGATGTGTGAGTATCCGTCTGCGATTGTAGGCGATATCCAGTGAGTTTAGGACCCAATATTTTCGGGATGATTTTTCTCTCCAACTTCTCGACATTTTCGAGATCCCCTTTATAGTTGAGGTTTTTAAGGTCTCGATGTTCTCGAGATCCCCTTTGTAGTTGAGGTTTAAGGTCTCGCTGTGTCTCGGGCTTGATGACAGTCGTGTAGTGTTGATGCTCATGCATCTCCTGTTGTAGATGCTCGATTATTATCATTCTTCTTCTTCTTCTTCTTCTTCATTCTTTCTTTCTTTCTTTCTTTCTTTCTTTCTTTCTTTCTTTCCTCGTCATGCCCGACTAAGGAGCG
The DNA here is from genome assembly GCA_946902985.2 of Meconema thalassinum. Classification (NCBI taxonomy): domain Eukaryota; kingdom Metazoa; phylum Arthropoda; class Insecta; order Orthoptera; family Tettigoniidae; genus Meconema; species Meconema thalassinum. The sequence continues at coordinate 155,881,258 of OX336397.1, forward strand.
CGATTGAACTTATTTGGCTGATGGCATTGCCTTTCACTTCTCCCAAAATCTCTTCATCTTCTCGCTGTGGCTTCTCTTGCGATCTTCTGACCAGGTTTTGTTGGTGATAGCGCTTGGATGGTCTGCAAAGCGGTGATTATCGACTAATTCTCTGAACTTAGCTTTGTCTAGTACAATGTCATCTGTGATGCCTGTTTCCTGAAGATCTTTTCCAACTTCAAGCTGCCAGGTGTTTCTAACTTTCATTGGCAGGGCAAGGTTAAGAATCCTTTTGGTCAGTCTCTGATTGGCCATCCTGAGGATATGCCCGTAAAATTTCAATCGTCTTTTCCTAAATGTGTCTGAGATTTTCTCCGAGTGCTGGTATAAGTCTTGGGATTTTCTTTTCATCCAGATTCCTTCTGTACAGACTGGTCCATTTTGTTTTGTTTTTCCACATCTTTAATTAATGATCTGCCCCCCAATAATCAGCGTTCGTTTCTGAAGCTTGATTAGAGTGTTGTAATGCCGTAATTTTGCATTTCTGAATATTGATTTTGTATTATATCTGTTCCAAGTGAGTCTGTAATCATTTAGCAGTTTAGAGATCCTTTCTTTGTTTGCTTATTATCATTATTATTGTTAAATTACATTACATTATGCGAACCGGCCAAAACTAAGGACCAAGCAAAATATAATTTCATTTCCTTCTCATAGTTCTTTCTTCATTTCTCTTCCTTCACATTTCCTTAATTCTTTCAGAGTGTTGCGCCTTTCTCCCTGCTGTCCATCTTCCTCTCCTGCGTTCTCTCTTTTCTACAACAAGAACCTTTATGTTAGAAAGTATTTCCCAGAACTGTGTTCTGTCTCGACAGTCGTCATCTGTAATTCCTAGCCTCCGGAGTTCTTCCTTCATATGCTTGGTGTAACCCCCTTGGGTCTTCAGATTGTATATTTTATCAGAAATTTATTTATTTATTCTTGTTGGATTCATTCTAACCATATGACCATAGAAACGTAAACGTATTTTCCTAATTGTTGTTTCCAGCTCTTCCACTCTTTCACATATCTCCTTGTTTGATCTTAGTCAGTAAGTTCCCTGTACCACTTTTGGGCCGTAAATCCAACTCAGTATCCTCCTTTCAATCCTCAGAAGGTTTTCCAGGTTCATCAAATTTGCCGTCTCCCACACCACATAAGATCACTGCTTTTACCACAGCATTCTACTGTCGACCAAAATATTATGTGCACTCGATTTTGAAGGTTGTTTGTGAAGTAACCAATAGACCTACATAAAATCCAATAACATCATCATTTTCGTTGTTCTGTTTTACGTTCGGGAATGTAGGTTTGGAATTTTTAATTTATATTTTAATATTTTTTATCGCAGTTGAAACACAAAAAGTGCCCGTTTTTAAGCGTGTTTCAACCATGCATCCCATTTAAGAATTATTATCTCACAAACCCGGCATCAGATCGAATCCAAATTTTAACACAATATACATTGGAATGTTGTATAACAGCATTATTAATTTCAGCATTTTGTGTGTTCAAGAACGAAAGTTGTTATCATTTTTGTAAGGTAACTTTTTCTCGGCTCGGGGTCGTTGGAAAATGTAGTTTTTGGTCGCCTTGTAATCCTAATACATCAAATCGTTATGCTATATGACTGTGAAATACGTAAATTAATTCACTTATTTTATATCGGTTTGTATTTGTACGGGGATTTAAGACATGGTTCACCAGCTAGCCGCTCCGAGAAATGCTGTACAGCGTTGCTGATATGGAGCCCATCACTTCCGAGCGAGGCGCGCAATGACGCGTGGTGGAGCCCATCTTGACAACGCTGTACAGCTTTCACCGGAGCGGCTAACTGGTGAACCATGTCTTAATTCCCCGTACAAATACTGATATAAAATAAGTGAATTCATTTACGTATTTCACAATCATACAGCAAACCTTTTTGATGTATAAGAATTACAACGCGATCAAGAACTACATTTTCCAACCACCCCGAGCCGAGAAAAAGTTACCTTACAAAAATGATAACAACTTTGTTTCTTGGACACACAAAATTTTGGAATTAATAAAACAGTTATACAACATTCCAATGTATATTGTGTTAACATTTTGATTCGATGTGATAACGGGTTTGTGAGATAATATTTCTTAAATGTGACGCATGGTTGAAACACGCTTAAAAACGGGCACTTTTTGTGTTCCAACTGCGATAAAAATATTAAAATATAAATAAAAATCCAAACCTACATGAACTAACGTAAAATAGAACGACGAAAATGATGATGTTATTGGATTTTATGTAGGTTTATTGGTTACTTCACAAACAACCTTCAAACTCGAGTACACATAATATTTTGGTCGACGGTAGTGTTGTAGTTTGACATTAAGGGAGAGGTTTTTTTTTTAGTGGAGAAGTGGAGTTTTTGTAGTTTAAGTATTGTTATAATTATTACTGACGAGAGAATTTGGTTGAATCATTGCGGATGTTACGCCATCTCCAATGACCCGGGAACACATTCCAAAACATGTGTTTTGTTGTTCCACGATAAATCGAGCCATGTTGTGCAATATGCTCGCTGAATATTCAGCACAGCTGGTAGCCTCATGCTCCAATAAACTAGTAATTGCAATGTCTGCATGCGCAGCTAATAATTCCCCATCACGCTTCCTGCATTACTAAATTTTATGTAATAATAACATTTTTACTTTTTAAATTGCTCCTCTGAGCAGGACTCACATTAAGTCTTGAAGACAATGCTGCCAACATTATGATGATGATGATAATTGTTGTTTTAAGGGGCCTAACATCTAGGTTTTCAGCCCCTAATTGTTTGGATGATCGTGAAGATGATAATGAAATGTAAACTATAACTAAAACTAACCACTAACTTACATACTAGAAGAAAAATTGAAAACAAAAGGAGAATAAGGCAAATAAAGGACAGGAGGAAAATATATGTCCTCAACCCTCGAAGAATGCGGAAGGAAGGAGAGCCATGAAAGGCAGATAGGAAAGTGAAAGAGGAGAGGGTCCACCCCAGAGGTAATGGAAAAAAGGGAGAAAACCGGACCCAGCTCAGGAATCCCTCGGGGTCGCCAACTCTCGAACTCACCAGCCGTGAGCCCCTGAGGGTGTAGCAATATCCCCGGTGTACCAGAAGTGGTGGGGCTACATACACCCGGCCTCTTTGAGGGCCTTGAGCAGAAGTCAGGAGATAACATGAAAAGAAAAAGAAGGCTGACCCCTCGCAGAAGAAGCAGGGTATCAGAAAAGATGAGACAAGGGCCAATTAAGGCGGGAAAGGAAGAGACTCCCTAGGCCTCGGGTACTCTAATACCGTCGGGGTTGGAAGACAACTAGAGTTGACCAAGTGAGGTCGACAGGAAAGAAGACGGAGAGGAGCCCGGCACAAGTAAGTGAAAGCAATGTCGGACTCAGCTGGGGTCCCGTGGTCGCCAAACCACGTCCCACTAGATGTGAGCCCCTGGGAGGTTCCAACATTAGATAAAATCACACCGCAGTAACATATAATGTACAGTCTACACCAGGGGTCTCCAAACTACGGCCCGCCATAATGTAGTTTGATTACATTGTAATATTTAAATTCATTCAAAATAATAATAATAATAATAATACGATGTTTATTATTAAGCGAGCAATTAAGAAACACAATAACTGGCAAACATTGAACAGTTTAACTGTAATTTATGATATGAGATTTATCCTAAAAAAAATACAGTAAGTGACATAGGTAATTCACATAATGAAATTTATCATTCTAATTATTACTGGTTGATACCCGTCAAAACATGACGGTCATTGGGAAAATATTTACTGAAGGATTCTCTTATACAGAATGCATTTTTTTAACGATTACTTTTTGACACTGTTGCAACTTTAAGGGCGTCAAAAGATCGACTTCTCAACGTATAACTGGCCATGACTGAAAACTTGATGAGGCAAATAGAGACCTACACGTTCCATAGTTTCCCCTTGAGCTTTATTGATTGTGATAAAGTACGCTAAGCGAATTGGAAATTGGAAAATTGAAGTATATTATCGGAAGATGTTAAATCAAGTCGAAGGATTGCAGCTCTCTGCCCAGTAAGGGATTTGCCTCCACACATACTTACTCTAAAAGTTTGATCCATAGAGCCACAACAATAATTCCCCCCTTTAAAATTCTCATAAACAAAGATCTAAGTAAGATTCAGCGGGATCCGCCATTTTTCTGGTGGAATAGAGCCATTGTGCGCAAGCGCGGGAACGACAAATATTACATTTTTCTTTAATAATTTAAAAATATACCCTAATATATATTTTCCTTTTAAATACACTCTGCAAGAGCTCTTGTTAGAATGCATTACGAAGTCAATCGGTTAAGACGTTATCTCAATCTCGCGGTAACAACAAGTAGTTCCGTGAAGAACTATACAGCCTATTTTCATATATCCTGCTCATGTTAATTGCCTCTATCAACATACAAAATTTCAGAGTAATTGCTGTAACAGATTCGTAGATATTGAGACCGTACAAATATTTCAGATGGTCGCCAGGTTGGATTTCTATTTTTGTACTATTACATTAATATTATTGTGTACGTGTGGTATTCAAACTTAAATCGCATGATTAGAACACAAGAAGTAAAAACGAGATTTTAAAATTACCCACAGCAGCCATCTTGTGATTATGCAAACGATTGAAATAAATTAGATGCCAGTGGATCAACATTTGTATAAGCATTTAATGTGCAACGTTTCACGGCACTCGGATAGTTAATTCGCGAGAAACGTCCATTTAAATATTTATACTTCGCGTCGCCGCCATGTTGGATTTGTGCTCACCAGGTTACTGAAAGTCCTATAGGTGAACATATGTTCTTAGTCTCCATGAACATTAAAAAAAATCAGTTAGGTTGTTGTAAAAGATTCATAGATATTGAGAACCGTCTAAATATTTCGGAAGCTCGCCATTTAGGATTATTATATGTATAGGCCATAGAGTTATGTACCATTCAAGGACAATTATTGCCCAGGTTCATTATTCAAACTTTCACTTCGATCACATGATTACGACACAAGAAATAAAAACTTAATTTTAAAATTTCGCACAGCCGCCATCTTGAGGTTATGTAAACAATTGAATTAAATTAGATGGCAGTGCATTACAATCTGCAAAATCATTTACTGTACCACATTTCACTGCGCTCAGAGAGTAAAATCACGAGAAAAATATATTAAAATATTTCAAATTCGCTTGGTCGCCATGTTCGTTTTGTAATTTACAGGTTTATGAAATATACATAGGTAAACTTGCATCTGTACCCTTTATCACCGTACAAAATTGCAGGGTGATATCTGTAATAGTTTCGGAGATATAGAATGTCAGTGAAATATTTCGCACAGCCGCCATTTTGAGGTTATGTAAACAATTGAACTAAATTAGACTCCAGTGCATTACAATGTGTATAAACATTTGCTGTACCAAGTTTCATTACGGTTGGATAGTTAAATCGCGAGAATAGTCTATTTAAAAGTCTCAACTTTGCTTGACCGCCATGTTGGTTTTGTAGTCACCAGGTTTTTGAAAGTCTCATAAGTGAACTTCTAGTAGTGCCCTTTATCACCGTACACAATTTCAGGGCGATATCGGTAATAGTTTCGGAGATATCGAATGCTAGTGAAATATTTCGCACAGCCGCCATGTTGGATTGGTGAGACGTAACAAAATTTGAAGGGCACGGTCGAGGTCGCCGGGAATAGCGCCATGAACTTACCGAGTTTCATTGAAATCGCTCCAGCCGTTTAGATTTTATTAGGGACACACACACACACACCTCACACACACACACACACACACACACACACACGCGGACATACACACGGACAAAAGGTGATCTCATAAGCCTATTTTTTCAAAATTGAAAATAGGCTAAAAATCACCTTAGTGTTTTAAATGTATAGATTATATTAATGCCATTTATGTAGCTACTTTACTCTGACAATTGTTTGCAGTTGTGGAACAAGTTTACTGTGGAAATTATCAGCAGCAACTTCAAATGTTCATCACTTAATTTGGATCTGCAAATATGATTGTATATTTCATTTTGGAGAATGTTTTTCACTCAGATAAGTCGTTCCGAAAGCAGGAAAAGAAGCAGCAAGCAAACGGAGCGGATTCCATTTCCGCGCCCTGTGCCATAGATATCTCACTCAGTCCCGAAACAAAAATGTTGGTTGGTTCCTCAGTTTAGGGGCTACGACAACGCGGTCATGTAGCCCCGTGTACTTTGGGTGTGTGTAGAATCTGTATGATAACCGGTGTGAATTGTGATGACTGTATTAGTGTGTGTTATCTGTTTTCAATTCAAGTAAGGACTTCAGACGATAATTTCAATTAGTTCCTACTTTTGCTACCAAATACTACCGTCAACGATACCTAGCTGTGAACCTGACTACTAGATGCCATCGCAACCAGCGCCTGGTGACGAACGTTGGAACTTAGGGGTATTAATCAAACGTAACCTACACATTTTGCTATACACAATTGTAGTTAGTGGTAGGTTCTTTTACATGTCATAAATCTATGACATGGGCCCGCCGGCTTTACTTCCCCTCCGAAGAAAGGCATACTGATGGATTTTAATGCTCTTAAAAATCCGTCAGTCTATTTGTAAATTGGGGATAGGATGGGAAGGAGGTACCGTGGCTTTAAGTTTGGAACTCTCTCAGTATTTCCCTGGAGTAGAAATGGGAAATGTGCACAGATATGGATACATGCGACATTAGCGGAGCAGGTAGTAAACAAAGATATCAAGACGTAATTGGGGAACCAGTATCCGCCGTCTGCTGGAGCTCCCTTTTTCAAGTTGAGCCAATGAAGCTTGTATTGCGTTTATTAAGCACATTGAGTTGCACGCGCCTGTACTCGTGTCCAGTCCTGTACGCACACATTAATTGTTAACTAATGCACATTCACGAGATTTAGTCGCGGGACAGAACCACTTCCTTTGAAGCAAGAGTGAGTTAATCCAGGAACAAAGGACAATTGGCTAGAGATTGCTCTACAACGTATGTACACAAGTCCCAGACTCACCTCACCAAAGTACACGGAGATTTGGGTTTGCATTACGACTGAGGTATTGCGCAGCAATCGGTACTATGGATATTTTGTTGTTGTTTGAGTCTTCAGTCCTTTGACTGGTTTGATGCAGCGCTCCATTCCACCCTGTCCTGAGCTAATCCTTTCATCTCTACATAGCTACCACACCCTACATCTGAGTCAATCTGTTTAACATATTCTAACCTTGGACTACCCCAACAGATCTTGTCCTTGACCCTTCCTTCCATAACTAAGCTTGCTAATCCTGGGTGTCTTAGTGTCCTACCAACCTATCTCTTCTCTTTCTTACCAGGGTGGGTGAGTGGATAGCGTGTCTGTCTACTAACCCCAATATTGCAGGTTCGCTCCTGGCCGCGGTAAGTAATTTTTGAAAGGCGGCAAAAATACGACACGCATGTCATACGATGTTGGAATGTCAAAGGACCTATTTGAATTAAGCAAGCCGTGTTCATGATGGCAAAATTAATCTCGGGAGTATCCGCCAACACAAAGTTCTCATTTCTCTACTAGAAAGCGCTATAGTATACAAGGAGCCTAGGTATCTAACCTCCTTGACTTTCATAGTGATTCAAGGAACAACGCAATTCGACATGCAAGCTACCCTCTGGGTGTCAAATTACTAAGCTTGCACCCGGCACCCGAGGCCATACGATATTATTATTATTATCTCTTCTCTTCATTAGCAGTCGCCAGAAACATCTCCCCTCTCCCACTCGTCTTAATACCTCTTCGTTTGTAACCCTATCTACCCATCTGATCTTCATCATTCTCCTGTAACACCACATTTCAAACGCTTCTATTCTCCTTTTTTCGGCAGCACCAATAGTTCAAGTTTCACTTCCATAGAGCGCCACGCTCCAGACAAAGGCTTTCAAAAATGACTTCTTAATAACTAAATCTATATTCGATGTCAACAGATTCCTTTTCTGTAGAAATGCTTTCCTTGCCTGAGCTAACCTAATTTTTATATCCTCTTTGCTTCGTCCATCACTGGTTATTTTGCTTCCTAAGTAACAGAAGTCTCCTACTTCCTTTAGCTTTTCACCTGCCAATTTGATGTCCATAGAGGTTTCTGATTTATTTCGGCTGCATTCCAATATTTTTGTTTTACATTTTTTATTATGTGTTAATTAAATTTAATTAGGAAATGGTCGGCTTCGGTGGCGTAGTTGATAGCATGCTGAGCTTCTATGCCCAAGGTCGCAGGTTCAAACCCGGCAGAAGTCGTCGGATTTTTTTAAGAGCGTTAGAAATTCCTCAGTACGCTTTCCTTCAGAGGGGAAGTAAAGTCGGCGGTCCCATGTCATGGCATCTAAAAGAACCTTCCAATAACTAAACTTGTGTTAAGCGAAATTTGTAGGTTAGGTTTGATTAATGGTCTTAAGTTCCAACGTTCGTCACCAGGCACTGGCTGCGTTGGCATCTAGTAGTAGCCAAGCTCACAGCTAGGTGTTGTGGACAGTAGGATTTGGTAGCGAAAGTGAGAACTACTTGAAATTATTGCCTGCGGTCCTTGCTTGAATTAAGAACAGATAACACACACTAATACAGTCATCACAATTAACACCGGTTATCAGACAGATTCTACACACACCCAAAGTACACGGGGCTACATGACCGCGTTGTCGCAGCCCCTAAATTAAGGTACCAACCAACCAATCAGGAAATGCGCACAATGTGCAAAAGTTTACATAAAGGAACAGAATTTTGTCAGAGATTCTGCTCTGAGTTCGCAGTACATAGCGTTATGAAAATGAAAATCCACAGCCTGCTGCCAGTCTTCGACCGGGTCGGGAATGGAATGAATGAAGCTCCCATCTAGTGGTGAGGATATGAACTGTGCCGGCGGCCGAGGCCTGACGCACTCCTCTGGGGCAATGATTAAATGAATGACAGATGAAATTAAATGATAGTGGTGAGCGTTGCTGGAAGGAAATTTTGACAGGGAAAACCGGAGAAAAACCTGTCTGCCTCCGTTTTGTCCAGCACAGATCTCACATGGAGTGACCGGGATTTGAACCACGGACCCAGCGGTGAGAGGCCGGCGTGCTGCCGCCTAAGCCACGGAGGCTTAGTACGTAGCGTTATATCTGTCACAAGAAGTTAGCATCTTTCACACATTGTCCTAGATCGATTATTTGCACACATCTTGTGATGGAATCCATGGGTAGCGAATCTTGTAATGATGAAGTAAGTTTGCCTCCAATCACTGGTCGCCATGGCGTCAGTGGAGTAAAATTTGCCCCATATTTCGGTTCTTTTTCGTTGTCTCTCTTTGATTATATTCTCTGAATTCACGGTAGGTGGCAGGCTGTTTCTTATTCTTCAGTCTTCTATTATTTGAGTCTTCAGTCTCTTGACTGGTTTGATGCAGCTCTTCATTCCTTCCTGTCCTCAACTAATCGTTTTATCTCTCCATAGGTACCACACCTTACATCCGAGGCAATCTGTTTAACATATTCTAACCTTGGCCTACCCCTACAGTTCTTGTCCTCGATCCTTCCTTCCATAACTAAGCTTGCTATTCCTCGGTGTCTTAATACGTCTCCAACCAACCTATCTTTTCTCTTCATTAGCAGTCACCAGAAACATCTCTCCTCTGCCACTCGTCTTAATACCTCTTCATTTGTTACCCTATCTACCCATCTGATCTTCATCATTCTCTTGTAACACCACATTTTAAACGCTTCAATTCTTCTCTTTTCTGCTGCACCAATAGTCCAAGTTTCACTTCCATAGAGCACCACGCTCCAGACAAAAGCTTTCAAAAATGACTTCCTAATACCTAAATCTATATTCGATGTCAACAGATTCTCCAGCAAGTTCATAGGAGAGTCTTGATAGGCTATATTTTGACAAGCCGAGAACAGCTTTCAGGAACCGGGATTTCACTTTTTCCACTGTAGCGAGATAGTTTGGACCACATATGTTAGGCTGGGTACAATTTTGGCGTAGAAAAGTTTCATGGCAGTGTCTAGCGATAGTTGTTGTATGTTCCTTATATCGTGTATACCCTTTATTGCTGCTGTAGATCTATCCTTTATATAGGGTCTTTCATATAAAGTAAGAACGGCAAGTGGCAGTTTTGTTATTCGCTGCTGCAGTGCCCTTGGCCGAGCTTGTGGCGCGCCACGGCCCCCTGCTGTACTATTGAAAGCGCGCGCATAGAACATACGAGGGCTGATTATCTGTTATTTTTATACAGTCCATCGGAACTTGAAAAAAAATCAGCTCTCGTATGTACTATGCGCGCACTTTCAATAGTACAGCAGGGGGCCATGGCGCGCCACAAGCTCGGCCAAGGCCACCGCACCAGCGAATAACAAAACTGCCGCTTGCCGTTCTTACTTTATATGAAAGACCCTGTATGTGCTGTGAAGGGTGTGGATGTTGTTTGAAGAGTATTGCCCAGGTATTTCATATTTAACTAGCGGGCCCATGCGAGAACTTTCGCGTAATAAGTTGTGTGTGCACCCATGTGTAAAGACTACCCGCCCGGCTCTAGTGCTATGCGGGCTGTACGCGACACAGTTCTGCCAGGGGCTATCGTCTTGTTTATTTGTTTAAAAGCACTTTATAAACAAATAAATATATTTCCGTTGACTTTTCAAGAAATGCAATATTTTTCCTGAACTATTGAGACGATTTGGAAGATTTTGGTACAAACCACACCTTCTAACTCCCTCTGGTTTAGGAGCTTGAGTTCTGTGAAACATACACCTTAGCGTATTATATAATTATATAGATTATTATTTAGAGCTTCGTGTTGGGATAACGTTGTATTTACACATCGAATATATGACGCAACAATCATTTCATAGTTGGTTTAATTTCATTATTTATTTAAAAACAAAATGAGCCAATTGTGTTAAAAGTTGTGAAATGAGTGAGTTGACAAATCGTAATCATGAACTGTAAACTCTGTATATTTATTAATAATACTTTGTTGAAGCTAAACGAATTTGAAAATTAAATACGCTTGTACAGTATTACGGAGATTAATTATGCCATGTGTGTGAACGCTGGCTCTCATCTCATCTAATATACTTGCACAGGGGCTCATAACTAGTGAGATCATTGGTTGGTTCCTTAGTTTGAGCGCTGCGACAACGCGGTCATGTAGCCCCGTGTACTTTGGGTGTGTGTAGAATCTGTCTGAAAACCGGTGTTAATTGTGATGGCTGTATTAATGTGTGGTATCTGTTATTCAGGTAAGGACTGCTGATGATCAATTTCAAGTAGTTCCTACTTTTGCTACCAAATGCTACCTTCAACGACACCTAGCTGTAAACTTGACTACTAGATGCCAGTGCAACCGGCACCTGGCGACGAACGTTGGAACTCATAGAGCGTTAATAAAATCTAACCTACAAATTTTGATTCACACAATTGTAGTTAGTGGAATGTTTCTTGACGTGTTATAAATCTATGACATGGGCCCACCGGCTTTACTTACCCTCTGTATGAAGGCATAGTGAGGGATTTTGAACGCTCTTAAAATCCGACGACTTCGGCCGGGTTTGAACCCGCGATCTTGAGCATGCTAACAATGCCATCGAAGCTGCCTAGCTTCACTTTCCTCGGGCAACTCGTGACCCCGACATTACCCGGCAGGGTGGGGAGAGTTACTTTCTAGATGCAACTTTTACCTACAGTAACAATGTTCGAAGTAGCGAGCCTCCGTGGCTTAGGCAGCAGCACGCCGGCCTCTCACCGCTGGGTCCGTGGTTCAAATCCCGGTCACTCCATGTGAGATCTGTGCTGGACAAAACGGAGGCAGGCAGGTTTTTCTCCGGGTACTCCGGTTTTCCCTGTCAAAATTTCATTCCAGCAACACTCTCCACTATCATTTCATTTCATTTGTCATTCATTTAATCAGAGGAGTGCGTCAGGCCTCGGCAGCCGGCACAGTTCATATCCTCGCCGCTAGATGGGGGCTTCATTCATTCCATTCCTGACCCGGTCGGAGACTGGAAGCAGGCTGTGGATTTTCATTTCAACAATGTTCGAAGTAACTCATCGATAGTTTTGAGAAAAAAATCAGTTGCTTATTCTTTTTGCATCTTATTATGTCAACAATTTGTCAGAACACTTCACGAGTTAATTTAAATAATATGATTATATGCTAATGACATGGCTGTTATAGCAGAATTTAAATAAATGAGAGTTCACAATTTAAAAAAAAAACATAAAAGAACGAGATTAAAAGTTAGGCCTAATATAAATCTACCTTAACGGACTGTCTATCGGACAGCTGAGAGCTGTGGGTTGTTGCTTTCCGCCAGGTATAACATTTTTTTGTGACCTTTCATTTATTTACATTCGAATGCTTTTGTTAGGATATCCAATTTCTGTTTGGTATATGATAACATAGTTTTAAGATTCTTTTTATTTAATCTACGCTGACGAAGGTATCATTGTATACCGAAACATGTACCTTTTAATTTAATTATTAAACTTCTTAGTGTTTGACTAGGCGGATTTTATAATTGGAGATCTAACTACTAGATCATCTACTCACTCTCTTCAGGCACGCCCTGAGGCTGTGGACACTGGATACTCTCGTACTCTGTTCGGCCGAAGCTGGCTGAGTAGACAGCGATCCTGGCGTTAGGGTTACACTTAAGCTGCACTGTATCGTCCTCGCAGGCCACCTTACTGCGGAACTCGTCTGAAATTAGAAACACATCACATTACACATCTATGCATCAGTATATTCTATAACAATAATGCACTCATATAGGCTACTCTACAGGGTGATTCATAATTCATATTACAAACTTCTGGGGGTTGTAGAGGGGGCTAAGTAGGTCTCATTTTGATTATGAACCCATGCTCGGACATGTATCGTTTCAATAACAAATCAGGTTGACTCGATTGCACATCACCCACTTCACTACAGACACGTATGCACTACAAGAGTTGTTCCACGTGGCGACCCTGCTGTTCATTACACAACGTATAACTGCGCAGAAGTTTGTCATACACACGTCCCAAGAGGACAGGTGTGTGTTCAATAATGTGCGTTGCCGCCAGAACGCGTGCAACAAGATCTTCTTCCAACTCGACAGGAGTCTCATCAAGAAAGTTCTTCATGTGGCCGTACTGTAAAAAGTCGAGGGGAGTTAATAGTACAGTACAGCTGGAATGGTTTTGTTCCAAAAACTGTGCTATGGTTGGCTTTTTGAAAATCGTTAGAAAAGCACCAAAAAAGCTTAACTCTGAATTTTAGATTAATTTGCACGATCATTTTGTCAAAAAAAAAAGCATTGAAAAGCGTTTTTCTCTGAATCGACGTATTTTAAAGAAAAGTTTTTTAAACAAAAAATGTAGAGGACATTGTCACCTACAATTCGTCTCATTGAGGTCATGTCATACGTTTTGAAATGCAGAGCTAGGTGGCGCCAAAGTTTCCAAAAAAGTGTGTTTTTTCACTTTTTGTCCTAGAAAAAATAGTTTTTTCACAAAAGAGTGAAACAGAAATTTGTTCCTCTCAAAATTGTCTGCAACATTTATTTAAACGTTTGTTTCCCCCGACTTACCGTTCCAAAGTTATAGCGCAGCAAATGCAACGCTGCGTAGTCAAGGCTACTATTGTTACTGCGGAGAGAGCGGTGGGCATAATTTAGACAGGGACCGGTGTCGGACAGCTGCTCGGTCAAACAGGACGCGGGCTGTGTTTGTTAATTAGCTCAAACAATCATATCTATTTCAATCGCAACGTATCAATCACTGTACACATATTAACCTTTGTGCCATCTGAATAGTACAATTTTCACACTTCGGCAGACTATAACATTGGAACGGTAAGGCGGAGGAAAAAAATGTTTCAATAAATGTTGTAGACAATTATGAGAGGAACAAATTTTTGATTCACTCTTTTGTGAACAAATCATTTTTTCTAGGACAAAAAGTGAAAAAACCCTTTTTTGGAAACTTTTGCGCCACCTAACTTCTGCATTTCAAAACGTATGACATGACCTCAATGAGACGAATTGTAGGTGACAATGTCCTCTACATTTTTTGTTTAAAAAACTTTTCTTTAAAATACGTCGATTCAGAGAAAAACGCTTTTCAATGTTTTTTTTTGAGTTTTCCTATAAAATAATCATGCAAATTATTCTACAATTCAGACTTAAGCTTTTTTTTGTGCTTTTCTAACGATTTACAAAAAGCCAACCATAGCACAGATTTTGGATCAAAAGTTTTTTTTCTGTGCAGCTGTCCTGCTGATCGTGGCGGTCACGAAATTCGACTACCTCGACCTGACAAAGCGGACTTACTGTCATTACCGTTTGAAAACGAACAGACGACACGATATCATTGGACTGCGGTCTCGTTTTGTAGGCTACTGCGCCCTGACTGCATCACAACTGCTGTCAAAGCATACTCACTGTCAATACGGTTTGTAAACAGATGGCATACGTACTGCCCTACCTAGGAATTGTTACCGCTAGACGTGGAGTGGACCTGTAGTGTATACATTACGTCATCTCGCCTCATTATGGCTGCAGTCAGGCGTGGATTCAAGGTGGGGGGAATCACGGGGGTCATGACCCCCCCCCCAAACGAAGACCAATTTTTTTTTGCAAACTAAAAAAATAAAAAATAAAAACGAAAACACAATACCAGACAAATAAAACTTAACGAATTTTAACTGAAAAAACAGTTTTTTTTTAATACTGAAAATATCTTTATTGCAATTATTATGTTCTGTTACAACTGTACATATTAACAACTCATACCTGTTATATAAAAACGATTATTTATATAACAAAATCAACTCGTCTATTTTGTTTAGCAAGGCTTGTGATTACCGAATCGATGTTTATAGTGATGTCACGATGAATGTGCAGCAATGCACGGATAGGAATTTGTGGCTTTTTTCGCAACAAAAAATTTTGCCGACGTCCAAACTGCAACCTTGGTTGGCAATTTAAGTTGTGACTTTCTCCCTTTGTCGGTACCAACTCGACTTGCCGAAACTGTAACGTACCTTGATACTTTTCTCGAAGCTCGATGTAAAAGTCGCAAAACACGCCGTTGCAATTCGTACGAATATTTTTGGTGCGCTAAACGCATCAAATTTCTATCCATGAAGCTTGCAAAAAAAATGGTCTGGTTTTGTACGTTTGGTTATTTTGTGATGGCGTTTTTAGTGATAGCATTTTTCTTAACAATTTCGATTCTCCAAAGGCAAACTCTAGATCCGCGCCTGGCTGCAGCGAGTAGATGCGGGGCAAGAGGGGAATGTATGCACAGTCATACAATGAAAACACACCGCACAGTGCACGACCCAGCATGAATCATGCACACAAATGATATGCGATGAGGTTTCGCTGGCAACGACAGAACGTCTATCACAGGCTTGTGGCTCAGTGGAGCGCATTAGTTCCGATTTCCGCCACCGGTAACAATTCGCTGGTAGGGTAGTCCTATATTGACGTCAGAAAAGTAGGATGGCGCAGCCACACGGTAGAATGTTGAAGCTGTAACATAGTGACTGATGAGCATGGTGAAGCATTGACGTCGTGATGGAAACAGAAAGGAATTTGTCAAATTCGAGGAGGTACTGCTCTGTATACGGTTGCAAATCGTATAAAGCGGGTACGAAATCTCTTCACTACTTTCCTGTACAAAAAGTTCAGAGAGAAAGATGGGCTTCGGCGCTGTCAATTGAAAAACGTGTTACATGTTACATGACAGTGTGCAGTCTGCATTTTTGTGAAGACGACTTCTTTCCACAGCATAAGCACCGGTACTGTTGATTATTGATAGTTATTGTCTCTAATTTGTATTCACAAGGATTTAGCTACATCAAAAATACTAATAAACTTGTAGCCTAATACTTATGTGCCGTAGGCCTACATAGAACGTAATCCGCTCTTAGTAAACTTATTTTAGGGGTTCTTCCGATTGACAATAGCCGAATGGTTAGAAAACTTAAGAAAAATGCTGTTCCTAGCCTTCATTTGCCAGATAATTTATATTCTTGCCCTTGAACAGCAAGTATGTAGGTCAATATTAGCAATATTGAAGTATGATTTGAGCATCCCAAGTAACGCTTCTTGGAACCCAAAAAAATCATGCAAATTCAGGGTTGCTGGATTCAATTTATTATCAGGCAGTCGTCCTTTGTGTTATGTGAGATATATATATATTGTGAAATTGATAAAAACATCGATACCGCTAGGCTCCCTAGTACAGGCTTCATATATGTAACAGCAGACAGTAAATTAACTATCTACATGTGGGTAATATTTTTAATTGGTAGTAATTAAGCACTGCATTTAAATTGATTATAAAAATATTTCTATCGATGAAAGAAAAAATATAGTATTTCGCCATCATAAATTAGAAGCCATAACAAACGCACACCCAATCGCTGTCTTGCTTACTTCTCGTCACTATCTCGCCGCCATATTGGAATCAGCTGACCGTAAGCACCTCCCCCGTTTCGGACGTCAATAATATCAGGGGACTGCAGAGGGTGCCCTTAGCCAATGCTATTTGCGTTCCGTGCAGTGGGCGATGTAACATGAAAGTGATCATCAAACCGATTTGGTATCGGAACGATAATTGTCCGGACAAGGGTTCCTATTCAAACTGCGATCCACTTAGTCTCCTCTACAACCCCCAGAAGTTTGTAATAGGAATTATGAATCACCCTGTATATTTAAGTGCAGAAGGCAAAGCACGTGTCATATTGTCAGGGAGTTCCTTGGAGAACACACTCAGCAAGACTCGAAGATGATTCAGGTACAAACTTAACTCATTCTACTACAAACGAAGGAGACTCGTGAGGAGCGTGCATGAAATGGGAGGTTTGGTACAGTGTACATCCCTTGCTAAGGAAACCAGACAATGCCATGATAATGATGTGAATAAATACATTATTACAGAAGGGGAGATTCTGCTAATTCCGCAATATTAAGGTGTTGATGGTAACCAAGATAAATTAGGCAAAGGATTTCAAAAAATGTACATAGAAATTAAATTACTACATATTTGTGACATAAATTTCGTTTATGTTCGACGATGTAAATATTATGTTCGACCCTCAGTATTATGAGTCAGAAAACGGTGTCATAATGATGGTCATTATAACACTCTTTTTCATTATGATACAGTTTCTCCAGCCAATCAGAGCTCGTTCATTGACCAATTAGGTAACGATACCTTCGCGCATGCGCTCAAAATCCAACATGTCGGACATAAACACAACATCGAACTATAATAAATTACCGACATGGAATACCCACCGTCCATATGTTCGCGTAAATAAACTGGCGAATATGAAACAAGAAATAGCACTGTACCTTAAAATCACCAACACTAATTTCTACACAGCGCATTCAAACGACTCCGGTGACAATATTACTGAGGGACGGCAGATGTAAACATATGGCTTGCATATGGCATTGCATGCCCACAGAGCGCATGCGTCGGTCGTTCAAAGATCTTAAAAGACAGAGAGATGTCTCGCGCTCGCTCTCCGATAACAAAATTCTTGTGGCTGACTCTCAACAGATATTTATGAATATTTATGTTAAAACATAAAATAGTTATAATTATCGTCGAACATAAACAGTCGTATGCAACTCGCCTATAATGGTAATTAAGACACTCGTATGGAAATTATAAAACTCGCATACGCTCGTTTTATAAAAAATACTCGTGTCTTAATTATAGCCATTATAGGCTCGTTGCATAATGTACTATTTTAAAATTTTTAAATTAACACTTTCAAAGAAATTTGAATTTAGTAAATTTTTAGGGATTTTTGGGTTGATACTGTTGGTAACAGTATCGTCATGGAGATGAGAATGCTGCGCTGGTCCATTGGCCTAACAAGACTGGATCATGTCACCAATGTCCATGTAAGAGGCACCCTTGGTGTCGCACCGATCCCTGACAAGATGCTAGAAGCTCGCCCGCGTTGGTACGGACATGTACTACGGAGTTGCGAGGACACAGTGGCAAGAAGAGCACATAACTAGATGTACTGTCCTCGCGGCAGGAGATGGCAGTTGTACACGCTGTGACGGGTTGCGGGGGGTCTTGCAGTACGCATGCGTGGTCCGCCTATTCCAAACTTAAATACAGTGAGTCTCTCTCACGACTCGGCCGGCCGGAGCGCCCAGCTTATCTGTCTCCCGTTGACTCATCACTCCCCGCTCGGCATAGCATAGCAATAAGAACAGAACAGCACTTGGCTCACTTTATCCGTGCATGACATGAAATACCAATTAAAATTTAGAAAGTAAGAGTTAATAAACTAAGGTCGTGCCTTATGAAAGGACATGTTGGAAATGTTCTCCTCCTACATCCACACATTTCTGGCATCGTCTTAGGAAACTCCGATTCACACGCATAAGTTCGTCTTTCGTAATTGAGGCCATTTCTCTCCGGAGATGTTCTGCGATTTCATTTAATTTTTCCTCGTTAAGTACACGCTTCTTAACACTTCTCTTCTTATCGAGTAGAGAACCAGTTCACCTCCGCTTCCGCACGGACTCTCTATGTGGAGGGCGCACACCGAAAATGTGTTATGAAACGTTTAACGACTTCCCTGCAAGACTCTGTTTTCAAATAATTATCGTAAATAAATACCCTTTCCACTACCGAGTACACACGTGGAGGCATTATGAGAATTATAACCAAAAGTAACACTTCACAACTCGAGAATAATTGGAGCGACAGATGGACACTAAATACACGTTATAAGCATGGACCCGAACTGCGAAGTGCGCGCTGTGTAACATGAAGTGATCAGTCAACGGGAGGCAGATAAGCTTGGTGCGCTGGCCGGCCGAGTCGTGAGAGAAACTCACTGTATATCGGCTACCCGCAGCCAGTGAAGTAAGGAATGTGCTGAGTGAGTGAAGCAAGTAGTGACCAACTGAATGTTTTTGGAATGCGCGATACGCAGTGAACGGGAAGACCTCTGCAGTTCAAACCCAACTGCCATCTCCTGGCGCGATATCAGTAGTAGGCAAACGACCACAAGGAAGGCCCAAGAAGCGGTGGCTTGACCAAATAAAGGAGGACATGGGAGCAGCCAATGTTGAGAAGAAAGACGCTGCAGACTGTGCAAGATGGAGGCAATTGTGCAGAAGAGCCGACCTTGCTCTGTGGGGCAAAGGCTAGGAAAAGAAGAAGACTGTTGGTAACAGGGCTAAATCAGTGTTACCTTGTGTAAATCCGCAATATGATAAGTCTAATAATTACCACTACGGCATAAATGCATCAACAAACTATATGAGATTATATTAACAGTTCACAAACTAGTATCGACCAAAATATTATGTGCACTCGAGTTTGAAGGTTGTTTGTGAAGTAACCAATAGACCTACATAAAATCCAATAGCATCATAATTTTCGTCGTTCTATTTTACGTTAGTGCATATAGGTTTGAAATTTTCAACTTATATTTTAATATTTTGTATCGCAGTTGGAACACAAAAAGTACACGTTTTTAAGCGTGTTTCAACCATGCCTCACATTTAAGAATTATTATATCAAAAACCCGTCAGCAGATCGAATCCAAATTTTAATACAATATACATTAGAATGTTGTATAACTGGTTTATTAATTTCAAAATTTTATGTGTCCAAGAAACAAAGTTGTTATCATTTTTGTAATGTAACTTTTTCTCAGCTCGGGGTGGTTGGAAAATGTATTTCTTGGTCGCGATGTAATCCTTATACATCGAAAAGTTATGCTGTATGACTATGAAATACGTAAATTAATTCACTTATTTTATATCAATTTGTATTTGTAGGGGAAATAAAGACATGGTCCACCAGCTAGCCTCTCCGGGAAAAGCTGTACAGCGTTGCCGAAATGGAGCCCACACGCATCATGGCGTGCCTCGCTCGGAAGTGATGGGCTCCATCTCAGCAACGCTGTACAGCTTTTCCCGGAGCGGCTAGCTGTTGAACCATGTGTTATTTCACCGTAAAAATACAAACCGGTATAAAATTTGTGAATTAATTTACGTATTTCACAGTCAGACAGCATAACTTTTTGATGTATAAGGATTACAACGCAGCCAAGAACTAAATTTTCCAACCACCCCGAGCCGAGAAAAAGTTACCTTACAACAATGATAACAACTTTGTTTCTTGGACACACAAAATTGTGAAATTAATTAACCAGTAAACAACATTCCAATGCATATTGTGTTAAAATTTGGATTCGTTTTGATGACAGGTTTTTGAGATAATAAATCTTAAATGTGACGCATGGTTAAAACACACTTAAAAACGTGCACTTTTTGTGTTCCAACTGCGATAAAAAATATTAAAATATAAATTTTAAAAATCCAAACCTACATGAACTAACGTAACATAGAACGACGAAAATGATGATGGTATTGGATTTTATGTAGGTCTGCTGGTTACGGTACTTCACAAACAACCTTCAAACTCGAGTGCACATAATACTTTGGTCGACAGTAATAAGACAGGTTTTCATGACTTTTCCACCAGGTGGTAGCATTTGTCGTTTGGAAATTCATAACCAAGGGTAATTAAATAGTCGCCTCAACCCAACTAGTGAGATGAACTAGTCCCTTGCGCTGGGATATCTCTGCAGAAAAAGTATAGGCTATTTCAAGTAAAACTCAACAATTTTTCTATGTTTGTGCCGTGTTTTGTGTGGGGTTTCGCGTAAGACACCAAGCTGGCTCATCAGCGGTCTCTTAGTGTCTCCGCCCAGACAACCACCAAGAGCCCGCTGATGAGCCAGCTTGTCTAAGGCGAAACCCTACACAAGACACGGCACAAACATAGAAGAATTGCTGAGTTTTAATTCACTGGCCGTGAAAGGCAATATACCATCTATTTCAAGTAGGCCTACTGTGGAATTAGCCGTACCGTGGATTTAGCAAAGTCTCCCCCCTCCCCCTCTCCCCTTCCTACAAATAATAAAAATAATACTGGTGTGGACTGAGCTATTTGGTATAGATCAAATTATGCAAACTAGTCTGCATTTTACCGCGTTCTGTTTTGCACTGCCATCTGGTAGAAAAAGCCAACTCCGTACAGGACATGGAGTAGTGGAAGGTAGAGGCTTCCACCCTTTATAACAACTGTACTAGATGGGATGGAGTTGTCAGTTTAATGTGGAAATTTGAAGCCATTCATTTTTCAGTGTTGCCTAGACAAATTGTCTTTTGCTGCCCTTCAACCGGTCAACACAGTTGTGCCCAATGAATTGGGTGGGTACAAATTACTGTATAAATATGTAAACACAATCCTGGAAAAGAATACTAAACTAACTAATACATGTATTTTTTTTCCAGGATTGTGTTTACATATTTATAATTTGTAGCCCGCCCCATTCATTGGGCTCAACTGTGTTGACCGATTGAAAAGCAGCAAAAGGCAATTTGTCAGCTCAATGCCCGGCCGTCTTTGCTCACTGGAATTACCCTGGTACAGGCGTAATTGCCTTTCCGAAAGTGATAGTTTTGTTTCTAAAATCCATTACTTGGGTGGGGCTCGAACCCACTCCCTTTTAGTTAGAAGCTCAGTGCCCATCTGGTAGAAAAAACGGAACTCAATTGATCTGAGATTTAATGATATTTCGTAATCACATTTACGAGCCGTCTCGTGGAACATCCAACCAGGAACAGAACCCACTCTAGTGTTTGTTCACACTTGGACGGACCGCTCCACCTTGCAGCACGATTACCGATGAGCGCTGTTTACCGAGGCAGATTACTCTGGAGAGACTAGAACTTCAGTTTGAGAAGTTGGCTGGCCTGGTTGCAGCTCCGTCTCCCTCCCCCAGCAAAGAGGAGCAGATGACCTAGCTGTTGTACCACCGAAATCCAGTCCAGTTCATCGCCACCTGTTTTGATGTTTGACCTTCTTCGAATATTTGCTCCTGTTTCATTCACGGACTTATGCTTGGGTGTATGATGAATTTGTCTGATAACCTGTGTTATTGGGGCGTCTGTGGTAGTGCATATATTAAATTATTAGCATAAGAGCAAACATAAATAGTAATTAATATGATTTATATAGGGTCAGTTCAGTTCCCATTGCTGGTACACACTGTTCCCCTTAAAACAGTTGTATTATGTTCCCATTGCTGGTACACACTGTTCCTCTTAAAACAGTTGTTTTGTGTTCCCATTGCTGGTACACACTGTTCCGCTTAAAACAGTTGTTTTGTGTTCCCATTGCTGGTACACACTGTTCCCCTTAAAACAGTTGTTTTATGTTCCCATTTCTGGTACACACTGTTCCTCTTAAAATAGTTATTTTGTGTTCCCATTGTTGGTACACACTGTTCCGCTTAAAACAGTTGTTTTGTGATCCCATTGCTGGTACACACCGTTCAGCTTAAAACAGTTGTTTTGTGTTCCCAATGCTGATACACACTGTTCCTCTTAAAACAGTTGTTTTGTGTTCCCATTGTTGGTACACACTGTTCCGCTTAAAACAGTTGTTTTGTGATCCCATTGCTGGTACACACCGTTCAGCTTAAAACAGTTGTTTTGTGTTCCCATTGCTGGTACACACTGTTCCGCTTCAAACAGTTGTTTTGTGTTCCCATTGCTGGTACACACGGTTCTGCTTAAAACAGTTGTTTTGTGTTCCCATTGCTGGTACACACTGCTCCCCTTAAAACAGTTGTTTTGTGTTCCCATTGCTGGTACACTCTGTTCCGCTTCAAATAGTTGTTTTGTGTTCCCATTGCTGGTACACACTGTTCCCCTTAAACAGTTGTTTTGTGTTCCCATTGCTGGTACACACTGTTCCTCTTAAACCAGTTGTTTTGTGTTCCCATTGCTGGTACACACTGTTCCTCTTAAAACAGTTGTTTAGTGTTCCCATTGCTGGTACACACTGTTCCGCTTATCGATACATACACGTCAATAGATATCATCAGATGTGGATATCGATTCTTTCAATTCAATAGATATGATCAGATGTGGATATCGATACATCCACTTCAATATATATCATCAGATGTGGATATCGATACATCCACTTCAATAGATATCATCAGATGTGGATATCGATACATCCACTTCAATATATATCATCAGATGTGGATATCGATACATCCACTTCAATATATATTATCAGGTGTGGGTATCGATACATCCACTTCAATAGATATCATCAGATGTGGATATCGATACATCCACTTCAATAGATATCATGAGATGTGGATATCAATACATCCACTTCAATATATATCATCAGATGTGGATATCAATACATCCACTTCAATATATATTATCAGGTGTGGGTATCGATACATCCACTTCAATATATATCATGAGATGTGGATATCAATACATCCACTTCAATATGTATTATCAGATGTGGGTATCGATACATCGACTTCAATAAATATTACCAGATATGGATGTTACATCGCGGAGTGCAGTGGAGTATGATCTCCTACGGGAACAGAATATATTTCAAAGTGCTTTGTTCTGCGTGTCGCGATATAAATATGTCGTGTTCGCGATTTCTTTTTCCAGTGAGATAGCAGTTAAAAGGTGTGAGTGCGCTGTAATTTGCATGAAAAATCGCCTGCTATCGAGCGTGGCGCGAGCGATCAATGGGGCGGTGCCCGACATATTGCGGCATGCATCATTGGCTGAAACATCTGTCTGGAAGCAATTCCTCAAGACATACTTGGATACACACCAGACACGGATAAATACAGGCTGATACAAGGGATTGTGTAATATCGCTCTCTCGATGGCTCGGTAGCAGGTCCTAAGAACACGGGTTTGATTCCCGGTCGACGATCGGGACAAATCCATTGCCCTCCCAGTTGTACGATGTCGGCTCGAATCACACCTGGTGATAAAAAGCCAATAGAGTTCCGATTCCTCTGCCAGATGGCAGTGGAAATTGGAACATCAAAAGTCATCAACTCAAAAGCTGAGGCCAAATATTCATTATTATTATTATTATTATTAGGTCTATGAAATTAGCTAACCTTCACAGACCTTTGAAATCCTGAGTGATCTTTTCATATTACATTGATACGGCAGACGAACAACTTAACCAACTGAAAACTCAAGCACTGAAGGCTGGGCTTCAAATCTCCTTTGAGAAAACACAATTCATGACAAACATAAAATCAGCGCCCAGGGAACTGGAGGTCGAACTAGGAAAAGTTTAAATACCTCGGTGAATGGATAGAGCCTAACCTATCAGAGAAGGAAGCCTTCATGTCACGCATTAATAAAATGGAAATGGCATACAACCTGACTAAAGACATCTACAATAAGAGATCGATATCCTTAAACGCCAAAATTAGACATTACTGCACTGTTATTCGACCAGAGGCTCTGTATGCGGCTGAGACTCTAATAATGAACGAGAAAGGTCTAATGGTAAAACTAGAGGCGAAAGAAAGGAAGATTTTGAGGAAAATCCTGGGTCCTATCAAAGAAAACAGCGAGTACAGAAGGCGTCACAACCACGAATTATACAAGCACGTGGAGAAGATCAGTGACACGATTCGAAAAAGAAGGATTGCTTTTTATAGCCACGTGACACGAATGAGTCCTGGCAGGATATCAAAACTGACATTGGCGTACTTTCAAGATAAGAAAACCTAAGGGGGGCATAATTCACGGAAGTTGAGAAAGATCTACGAGAAATGGGAATTTCCCCTAAAGATATCCAGGAGCGTGTTCCACTTCAGGAAAAACTACGTATGCACAAAGGTTTCCAGGAAAAGCCGAAGCTGAAGACAGGGAAGGCGTGGTCCCAAGAGAGAAAAGAACAACACTGTAGACGAATGTGGGAATACTGGGTGGTAGTTGGAGCTCGGAAGAAGATACAGTTAAACTGACGTGGTCCCTAGTTGGCCGAATCGAAGAAAGAATAATACTAATAATAATAACAATAATAATAATAATAATAATAATAGACAACAGTCTGGGTTACACAGGTCCAAACTGATCTCAGAAGTGCCAATATCACACCAACAGTCATCGAGGATAGAATGGCTTTCTGACATAAGATAAACGGTTAGGAAGTTACACCTGAAGATTTACCAAGGAGAACAGGAAAAGGATGGACGGAGACATAGCGAAACGATGAAGGAGTTTTGGAAGAATAAGAAAAACAGCAGCGGATCATAATTTATTTTATGAGATCCTATGGGTCTAAACAGCCTAAATAAATAAATAATAAATTAACCCAGAGTTTGCGCTGGAGAACCACGCGTATCCGAGGATGACAGCCACTCATCTCATAGTCAGCGCGTTGAAACACTCATACGAATTACTGTACCAAGGTTGTAAGACATGGTGAGTTCTTTTCACATCAGCTCCTCAAATTGTTCTCGGCTGCCACATGGCGCAGTGGTTAGTGTTCTTAACTGTCACCCTTGTGGTCCAGGTTCGATTCCCGGCACCTATGAGAAATTAAAACAGGGTAGACTTAGCCTCGCGAGGCAAAACTATGAGAGGTGGGTTCGACTTCTGCCCCAGCCATCGTGAATGTGGTGCACCTCTTCTACACCGGGCCAATGCTGCCATGGTTCCTAACTTTAGGCCATGGCCGACTCTTTCCCAATTCTTACCTGAATTACAAATACAAACATTACAGCAGACACCACAATAATAACGCAGGTTAGCAGACATATTCTACAACTCCAAAAAATAGAACAACAACAACAACAAAACGACAAAGAATTGTACTCACGTGAATGAGTCCTAAATCTCTGGCGAAGCTGGGAATTGAACCCATGGTTCCCGGCTAAGCTATCCCTTCACAACGGGATAATTATAATAATAATAATAATAATAATAATAATAATAATAATATCGTATGGTCTCAGGTGCCAGGTTTTTTTTTTTTTTTTTTTTTTTTTTTTAGCGTATGGCTTTTAATGCCGGGAGTGTCCAAGGACATGTTCGGCTCGCCAGTTTTGTAGCTGCTTCGAGACGGACACCCAATGGGTGAGCTACAAGTACCGTTGGGGAGGAGAGTGAGAAGGTAAGGACGAGGAGTTGGAAGGTAGCGGCTGTGGCCTATAGTTAGGGACCAACCCCGGCATTTGCCTGGAAGGAAGATGGGAAACCACAGAAGACCATCTTCAAGGTTGCCGGCGGGGGGATTCGAACCTCCTCGCCTCCCGGATGTGAGCGACTGCCATCAGTCATGCCGTAACGACCACGGCTAACTCACCCGGTTCCAAACATCATTCTCCCCGATGCGTGGATTTAACTGTGCACAACTAATCTGGTGGAGGTGCCAGGTGCAAGCTCTGTTATATGGCTGTGCGGATAGCCGATAAGCTGCGGATAATGTCTGGAGAAAAATAGTGGTTAATTTTCAGAATACAATCCCAACTTATTTAATATCATTATTAGTACCCGGATGTTTATGACATATCATATTTCTCCGTTATGTTTTTCTTTTCATGACAAATGTAAGATGATGTTTTAAGCCAATCTCATTGAAATTATGCAATTGAGCACAATTAACACTCCGAACAGAAAAGAGTTGCAATTCTGGCTGTGTAACATTCATTTTAAACATAGCATCTAACATACAAAGCCTAAGAGAACGACTTATTCCTCAAATGTCTAAATATGTTGCCTTAGTAATTTAAAATAAATAAATAAATAAATAGCCTTACAAATCCCATAAGGGCTAAGGCCTCCTGCTTTGCAGGGAATTGCTCAGTTTTAACTCATCAGGTGAGCAAGTCCTGAGGAGCATTCGGGGTTATTCTTTCTGATTGGGCCTTCTATATAGATGTGCAGCTGATTAAAGATTAAGTAAATTATATTACGATGGCATAAAATTCGCTACAACAATCTTCATTTCTGAGTCTGGCGATATCAAGGCCTCAAATATCCATTAGTATTACGGAAATCATAATAGCCATCAATTAATATTTGGGAGCTTCCCATTGCCACTAAGCACAAAGCTTACCCTGTCTAAGCACTTGAACAATGACAGAAACTGCGAAGTCTTCACTCTTCAGTAAAATCTACGTATATTGAACCGTTTCAAATAGGTCTTTTTAAAATGCAATACAAAACCTTACCGGTGGAGTTTTAACATCTAGTTTGGATGCAGATACCTATACACGTTCTTTAACATCCCACAAATCATTCACTATGTTGTGCACATGTGGTTCCGGAACGAATTAATAAGTGTTTCGCAAGATAGTTGAACCTTTTGAATTCCTTGTGATGCAGTAGTAATTTAAGCTTGATCAAATCTATAGTACTAATATAATAAAGCTGAAGAGTATGTTTGTTTGTTTGTTTGTTTGTTTGTTTGTTTGTTTGTTTGTTTAAACGCACTAATCTCTGGAACTACCAGTCGGATTCGAAAAATTATATTTGTATGTGATAGCCAGATTCAAGAGGAATAGTTTAAGCTATATAGCATTAGGCTTCACCTCTCAGGTAACCTTAAATATTGATTTTTGTTCAGTAAGTCGGAAGAACAAGCGCTCCCGAACAGCTTCAATAATTCCTAAGTCTATTGTTGCCTGGCAATGTGGGCTACATCACGTCGCCCCTACCAGTGTTCTGGTGCTTATAATTTGCAGTCACGGGGAGTTATTAGTGCAAAAAGATTTCTTAGGCCCCTTAAAACAGTTATCATCATGACAATAGTATGCCTCTGTATAAGGGCGATGGTGTTGGTGCAGTATACTGAGGTTATCAGCTGCAATATGCGTTGGTGCTTTCCCATCCTTATCCTTCAGCGCTCCAGTTCCGTAGTAGTATTCATTATCATCCATAAAACAAATAAACCCACCGGGCGAAGCCGGGTACTACTGTTAGTTAAAAAATATTATTGTAATCCCAGTAGATTCGGATAAGAAACGTGCGAATACGGAAAAAAGTCGTGCGGATGTGGGGCGAATGCGGATAACAGTCGTGCGGATGCGGATAATGTTTTGTTTATCCACGTATGAACGTGAACTACTGACATGGCACGCGGCGCGTTCCTACACTGGCCTGTGTGCCCCCTGAGGAATGTTGCTCTCCGGACACCTGGAATCTCATTCATTCTAATATAGGTCATACCTTTGCCCCGGGCGGTATTCCATCCAGGGTCACGTCACTCGCACAACAGTCAGGAACATTTGGTCCCCCAGGGGCTCACATCTAGTAGGACGTGGGTTGGTGACCACGTGACGCCAGCTTTCACTTCCTTGTGCCGGGCTCCTACCCGTATTCTTTCCTGTCGATCTACCTTGGTCAACTCTTGTTCTTTTCAGACCCAGGCAATCTTTCACTTTTGCGCCTTAATTGTCCCTTGTCTCATCTTTCCTGATCCCTGATTCTTCGAGGGGTCAGTCAGACCTCTTGTTTTGTTTTCATTGAATCTCCTGCCTTCTGCTCAAGGCTCTCAAGGAGGCAGGGTGTGTGTAGCCCCACCACTTCAGGTGCACCTTGGATTGTGCTACACCCTCAAGGGCTCACGTCTGGTGAGTTCGGGAGTTGGCAACCCCGAGGGCTTCCTGAGCTGGGTCCGGTTTTTCTCCTTCTTCCATTGCCTTTGGGGCGGTCCCTTTCCTCTTTACCTTTCCTGTCTGCCTTTCCTGCCTCCCCTTTCTTCAAAGTCCCTTATTTCTCATTCTTCGAAGGTTGAGGGCATTTCCTTTCCTTCTGTGTTTTGTTTCCCTTATTCTTATTATTGTTTTCCATTTCCTGTTCTAGTCAGTAAGTAAGTAGTTAGTCACCGCTTGCTACTGAGCGTAACAGGCACCGTAAAATGCTGCTGGGGTGATTCAGCAGTTTGGTTATCAGATCACGAGAGAACAAGAGTGGTTTTTGATGTTACAACTCTTTAGTTGGTCACATCGAGGAGTAAAATAATAGTGTTCATTATCGTTTGCAGTGCATTATAGCCTGGCACAGTAGGCACAAACACCAGTTAGCGATAACTTATAGAATTCCATACTGATTCACAATAACTTCTTGCAATGCTGCACGAGAGAGAAAGAATAGGCGAGGAAAAGACAATGCAGTCGAACAACAACAAAGCCCAAAGGAAACAAAACACTTCCACCACGCGTGAGCCGCTTGGTTTCTACACTGGTGCCAACCGACGCGACGCTTTCGGTGGAAGTGTAATTCATTGTTAATTTGTTGGTTCTGTGGTCAGGGGCCTTGGTAGTTCCGTCCAGGAAGGAGAAGACAGAGACACTCCTGCTACAAATACGAGGGTTGGGTAGAAAGTAGTGGCGAAGCTACATTCATGCAACTGGGTATTCTAAAGTTCATACGTTATAGTTTTTGTAGATAAACTCCAGTCATCGTGTTTTTGCTCTGAGAGAGCATGCTTTATTCTGTGTTGTTCCAGAAGTTGATATCGTTCCCAATTAAGAATATGTTTCTTAGACATTTGGTACTTTCGTACTGTACGATTTATTTATTTATTTATTTATTTATTTAATCGTATGGTAATTTATACAATATACAATTATACATCTCTCTCTTAAGTTAACAGCCCAGGGGCTGGTTTGCAGCAACTCGCCAGTCTTCTCTATTCTCCGCCATCCTCTTCAATTCGTGATATGATTTGGCGTTCGTGTCTGTCATTAACTGTGTGATGTATGCAAGTGGTGGACTTCTTCTTGTGTTTCTCCCTTCTGACATCCCTTCGATGACTCTTGCTATCAGGCTATTATGTATGAGAATATGTCCCAACATATTTGCTCTTCCTGTTTTCAGGCTCTTCATAAAGCTTCTACTTTCTCCTGCTCTTCTGAATACCTCTTCATTTGTCATATGTTGTATCCAACTGATCTTAAGCATTCTTCTCCAGCACCAAGCCTCAAAAGCCATCAACTTCCTCTCTTCTGACTTCCCTATTGTCCAGGTCTCACTACCATACAAAGCCACACTCCACACGTATGGCTTCAACAGTCTTTTCCTTATATTTAGGTCCATACTTCTGGATGTGATGAGATTCTTCTTTCTATAAAAGTCGTTCTTTGCCTAAATAATTCTACTCTGAATTTCTCGTTTGCTGGTTCCATCATACGTTATCAAGCTTCCCAGATACTTATATTCTTCACATGTTGTATTCTATCATTCTCGATATAAATTGCTGGTGCTCTTCTATGATCTTCCTGGTTACGACTGCATACGAGTATTTTTGTTTTATTTCTATTCATCTTCATGTTAAATTCGTTTTTAAGGATGTACAATTATACATAATACGGTATAATCCAACTTGAAGGTCCATCCTTCTCAACTATTCGGTTAAATCTGGTGTGAGAGCGAACAAATCGTCAGGAATGCCAGGGTACGAATAAAGAGGACAGCGTTGGACCAGATGTTCGATCGTCTGTTCTTCCAGGTTACACTCACACATTGGTGAGCTGATCCAGCCACACTTGTACCTGAAATAATTGCAGCAACCATGTCCAGTCCTCAGCCTGTTGATGCGGCACCAGAAGTTCCTCGGTAAGTCAAAGCCGTTTGGTTTCTTTGTGGGATCAAGATGGTGGGCACTTGTTCCCAATGTTATAGTTGACCACTCATGCTTCCAGCTTTCAATTAGATCAAATCCAGCAGCAGTGAGTTGCCCCGCAGTGACACTTACTGGTCTTCTAGATTGCAGTCGTTGCTGTGATGGATGGCAGAATTCTTGGTGCAATGGCAAAGAGGGTGATGCAAAGATTTTCTTAGCTTCCCTTAGTAGAGCTTGCTTCATCCTTAAGTGAGGTGGAGGGATGTGACTCAGCATGGGTAACCAGTGACATGCAGTTGATTTAATGGAAATGTTTAATACACGTATTCCCAGTTTCACTCCATTCCTTACTATCGCCACCAAACAGAATATACAGTAAACATAACAATGCATCGTGCCCGTCGTTACACTTGCTGTTAACCATTCACACTGCCCATACCACTGAGACTGGAATTTACGTGACTATTGTTTATCACTCTGTACAATATTTAGATGAGGGTTTGGTCTTCTCTCTTTCACTGCACATTTCTTATAACAGAACAACGAAGAAAATGGTCTTGATTTAAATACACTATTAAATCACTACACTGATTCATGTTTTAAAAGACGGCTTCGGTGGCGTAGTTCGTAGCGTGCTGAGCT
This sequence comes from Meconema thalassinum, assembly GCA_946902985.2. Taxonomy (NCBI): domain Eukaryota; kingdom Metazoa; phylum Arthropoda; class Insecta; order Orthoptera; family Tettigoniidae; genus Meconema; species Meconema thalassinum. The sequence goes on from OX336397.1 coordinate 155,912,471, forward strand.
TCTATGCCCAAGATCGCGGGTTCAAACCCGGCCGAAGTCGTCGGATTTTTTAAGAGCGTTAAAAATCCCTCAGTATGCCTACCTTCGGAGGGGAAGTAAAGCCGGCGGTCCCATGTCATAGATTTATCCACTAATTACACCTGTGTGAAGCTAAATTATACATAGGTTAAACATTCGACAAACGCTCTTAGGTTCCGACGTTCGTTGCCAGGAGCCGACTGCGGTGGCATCTGGTTATCAAGTTCTGAACAACGTAGTAGTAGTAGTCGTTGACGGTGGCATTTGGCGGCAAAAGTGGAACTACTTGAAAAAATTCAATGTCTGCAGTCCTCACTTGAATAACACACACGAATACAGTCATCACAATTAACACCGGTTATCAGACAGTTTCTACACACACCCAAAGTACACGGGGCTACATGACCGCGTTGTCGCAGCCCCTAAACTGAGGAACCAACCAACCTTGTTTTAAAACTCACAAACGGACACGCGCTGAGATACCGCCCACCTCACAAATACACTGCTTGGAGCCTAGGCACTCTGCTGACGCATTCAGATATCGACCTTCCGCTTGGCGCATGCGCAATTTCCTTCTCTACCCACGGAGACTTGAGCCTGGCTGCTCAGTCCCACGCAGAGAAGCTGGTGTCAATCCCACCGTGGCTACAGAGAATAATACCGAAAACTAGAGATTTAATTTGCCTATGCCAATGAAAAATAAGAAAATTTGAATGTGCCTATTCCTTGAGAATGAAATGTGTATTCTATAGCTCCAAGATTCCCCTCCAGATTCGCCGCTGATAAATACAAAGCCTTTATTGTAGAACCATTCTTGTAATCCCCTGTAAGTGAAAGAGCTCCAGCATTTACTCAATTTCCTTCGTATACATTCGAGGATTTACATTTCCAGTATCCTCGGATGATCAATTTATAAGAAATCACTTGTTCACAAAGGAAAACTTGACATAGAATTGGAAAGTGTGTTGAAAGGAGAGCTGGGCTTTATGCAGTACATTCGCTTCCTATCTTAAGCCGGCTAACATTCTTTTCTTGAGACTGTTGAGCGTGTTCGAAAGGGAAAAGGCTGAAGATGAATGCATTCAACCATCGCCATCTAAAATTCTCAAGCCGTGCTGTTGGTAGAATTGGCAACGTGTGGTAGAGTCCGTGAGTTCTATAAACACGTAAGACCACATGCTTAGTTTTATTCATAAATATCGTTTATTTTGATATGACAGCATCTAAAAGAAGTTGGTACTAACTATTTCAACACCCGTGAAATTCCTCGTGGTAAATCAGTTGTAGAATTGAGTATTTCCCGTATTAAGGTGCATGTGTAACCAATACCTACTAATACATTTAACCAATAAATTCTTCACTAATATTTCATTAAACTATTTCAGATCCCTAGGAAGTGTTGTGTGCCTGACTGTAAGTCAAATTATGGCAGCACTGTTAAATTAACTGGTTATATCACTACGCTTTGATCACTACAGCGAGGTGGACTTTCAGTGCCTAGTAATTTAGTTTTGGTATATATCTTCATGTGGTCTCTATATTCCAGTACATTATGGACTGTACTCAGTTGGCAAGTGCTTTTAGGTAGATTTCATTAAAAAGCTACCTAATTTTTAAATTAAGTGACCAGTGGAGGATTATTGCCAGACTGTCAGCATTAAGCTTGGAGGCCTATTGTTGTGACTATGATGAGTGCATGGACAAAAAGTGAAGATTTTTAAAATCAAAGGCAGTCTCTAAGTTCGTAAGAATAGTCTTAAATATTTTTCTGAGCGCGCCAATGACGGCAGTGAGCTTAGCAGCAAGAAAAGGAAACTTCAGACATTGGACATTGAGGTACAGTACAGCCTTTTATTGTTACCTTAAGGGGAATCGACAGTACATAGCATGATATTATGTATCCTTTATTTGTGATATTTGTGTGTAGATTTAGCGGACCTTTGTTCTGTTGTATGAGGTGTGTTCAAAAAGTAACGAGCCGGAGGCTGTAATGCGCAAACCGGTGACGACATCAGCTAATCGTGGCGTGTGTAACGAGGTGTCGTTCCGACCAGAGCGTGTAAGGTCACAGCCCGTCGCTAGAGGGCACGCGTGCACGTCACGTGACGATACAAAGCGAGCAGCAGCATTCATCAATCGTCCAACCAAGACGAAGACAGTATGCCATTCGACATGCTTCCTGGTGTGTTTGAAGACTGTAGGGCACCCATTGGGCACACACACTTTCCGCAAGTGCAGTCGTTCCTTCATGATGGTGTGCACACTTCCGACGATCAATCCGACCACGGCGGCTATGGCGTTCACTGTCACTCGGCGGTCCTGGGTAATGAGTGCATCAACCAGCTGGACGTTGTCATCGGTAATGCAGGGGGGTGCCCCAGACCAGGCATCATCGGCTAATGACACCCGTCCTTCCCTGAAGCGCTTGTGCCACGCCTTGACCATTGCAAGAGAAATGCATTGTTCGCCGTACACTCTTGACATTCGGCGATGAATGTCCGTTCCCTCTACTCCTTTCGCTGTCAGAAACCGAACAACACCTCTTTGCTCTTCGTTTGACGCCTCCATGTCACTGTTTGCAATGCCACTGGCAGCGTTGGACGATTGATGCATGCTGCTGCTCGCTTTTATCGTCACGTGACGTGCACGCGTGCCCTCTAGTGACGGGCTGTGACCTTCCACGCTCTGGTCGGAACCATACCTCGTTACACACGCCACGATTAGCCGATGTGGTCACCGGTTTGCGCATTACAGCCTCCGGCTCGTCACTTTTTGAACGCACCTTATATTTTCGGAAACATTTGGCGTCAAATCTATGTGTTTACGCAGTGTTAGCAATTATCATTTGCTTGCAATAGGCCTCCCAGATGACAGATGGGTGGTGTTGCCAAACCTTGTGACACGGCTTGAGATTTGTAGACGGCGATGATTCAGGGCAATGAACATGAAGCTGGTGATCATCTCGCAGTGGCAATGATGGAGGTTAACAATGTATCTGTTCACGATTGCAAGATATCTGCGATAAGAGAAACAAACTTCTCTAGTTTACATATTCTAAACAAAAATATATTTTATCTCACTTTCAAAATTTGCATTTGCTTTGAGCTGTCCTTGGCAATTTCCCTCTTATCTGCCAAGTTTATAGGAATTCTTCTACTTTTCTTTTCTTATAAAGTACACCGAGCTACGAATTAAACCTGTCATTATATCATTTTCATTCCAAAGACATATTTTCTAAGAGAGGTTTCACAGGCAGGCTACATGAAGTCCCGCTGGTCTGAGTGAAATGTACTTTCTAGCTGGTGGTTGAATATCTCCCTCTTCTTATGTGTAGCATAATGTCGGTTCATTCCTTGGTTTATACTGTATTATCTATCCATGGTATTCGTCTAAGTTCCCTTCAATTGTAGACTGCAGAAGTGCTGTGTTGTTCTCTATATTTAAAGACATATAGAATTTGTAATTTTTACCTCGAAAAGGAATATTAATTATACCTTAAAAAACAAATATAAACCCTCAATATTTATGCATTGGGTGTACTGCTTGAGATGTACTTTTATAAGTTGTTTAGAAAATGATTTATACATTTTGGTTAAATAACTTTGTAAGAGATCTGATTTCGATAGTATTGACAATGTTAAGAGCATCTGAAAAATACAACATGGTTTGAATTCCTCGCAACTTTATCCGACAACTGGTTAAGTTTGCTGATGATGACCAAACTAGTCCTGGTACATTAAACAACTTATAATAATATATTTATTAACTACTAGCTGTACCCGGCATGCGTTGCAATGCCAATCAAAGAAAGTGTTGGCATTGTAACTTTGTATGTTGAAGTGCTTTTGGATTCCCAATAGTGTTTTTCTTTTTCCGTTAACCACCTCTAAACAATTGTAAAATTGATTTACTATCTCAAATATCATGGGAGCGTGCTCAACAACTCACCAAATTTTCATCGCAATGAAATGAATGGTATATGAACGCATACGGGACATTGTTGAAACGAATCGAGCGCCGTCACCCATTTGTTGAATATACTCGTACGCTACCTATTGTAAAATGGATTTACTAAGTGAAAACCTTTCCTGGTGTGTACACAACAACTCATGAAAGTTTCATCGCAATCGGATGAATGGCATATGAACGCATACGGGTTTTTGCTTAAATGATTCGTGCGACGACACTCATTTGTTGAATCTACTTGTGCGCCACCCATTGAAAAACGGATTTACTAATTCTTACACCTTCGCAGGACTGTGCTCAACTCCCCAAAGTTTTAGGATAATCGGATGAATGTTATATGAACGTATACGGGACTTGGTTGAAACGATTCACGCGCTGTCGCCTATTAATTGCATCTCATCGTGCGCTACCAATTGTAAAATGGATTTACTAAATCAGAAATCTTTGCGGGAGTGGAAACAACTTTTCTCCAATTTCATTGCAATCGCATGAGTGGTATATGAACGCATACGGATTTTTTTAAACGATACGCACGCCGTTACTCATTTGTTGAATCTACTTGTGCGATACCTATTGTAAAGTGGATATACTATGCCAGAAACCTTCCCTGAATTGTATACAACATCTCACCCAAGTTTCATTGCTTTCGGACAAATGGTATATGAACGCATACGGGACTTTGTTGAAACGCTTCGCGTGCCTTCACTCATATGTTGAATCTACTTGAGCGCTACCTATTGTAAAATGGATTAACTAAGCCTGAAACTTTCCCTGGAGTGTACACAACAACTCACCCAAGTTTAGTCGCTATCAGACGAATGGTATATGAACGTATACGGGACTATGTTGAAACACTTCGCGCGTCGTCGCTCGTTTGTTTAATCTACTTATGCGATACCTATTATGAAGTGAATTTACTAACCCAGAAACCTTCCCCGAAGTGTACACAACATCTCACCCAAGTTTCATCGCTATCAGACGAATAGTATATGAACGCAAACGGGACTTTGTTGAAACGCTTCCCGCATCGTCGCTCATTTGTTGAATCTACTTGTGCGCTACCTATTATAACATGGATTTACTTAGCCAGACACCTTGCTAGTAGTGTACAGAACCTCTCACCCTAGTTTCATCGCTATCGGACGAATGGTATGTAAACGCATACAGGACTTTGTTGAATCGCTTCGCCCGTCGTCGCTGATTTGTTGAATCTAATCGTGCGCTACCTATTGTTAAGTGGATTTACTAAGCCAGAAATCTTCCATGAAGTGCACACATCATCTCACCCAAGTTTCATCACTATCAGACGAATAGTATATGAACGCATACGGGACTTAGTTGAAACGCTTGCTCGTCGTCGCTCATTTGTTGAATTTACTCGTGCGCTACCTATTATAACATGGATTTACTAAACCAGAAACCTTGCCTGTAGTGTATACAACCTCTCACCCAAGTTTCATCGCTATCGGACGAATGGTATGTGAACGCATACGGGACTTTATTGAAACGCTTCGCTCGTCGTCGCTCATTTGTTGAATCTACTCGTGCGCTACCTATTATAACATGGATTTACTAAGCCAGACACCTTGCCTGTAGTGTACACAACCTCTCACCCTAGTTTCATCGCTATCGGACGAATGGTATGTGAACGCATACAGGACTTTGTTGATACGCTTCGCCCGTCGTCACTGATTTGTTGAATCTAATCGTGCGCTACTTATTGTTAAGTGGATTTACTAAGCCAGAAACCTTCCATGAAGTGTACACAACATCTCACCCAAGTTTCATCACTATCAGACGATTAGTATATGAACGCATACGGGACTTAGTTGAAACGCTTCACTCGTCGTCGCTCATTTGTTGAATGTACTCGTGCGCTACCTATTATAACATGGATTTACTAAGCCAGAAACCTTGCCTGTAGTGTACATAACCTTTCACCCAAGATTCATAGCTATCTGACGAATGGTATGTGAACGCATGAAGGACTTTGTTGAAACGCTTCGGCCGTCGTCGCTCATTTGTTGAATCTACTCGTGCGCTACCTATTGTAAAAAGGATTTACTAAGTCAGAAACCTTTCCTTGGGTGTGCACAACAATACAACCAAAGTTTCATAGCAATCGGATGAATGGGATATGAACGCATACGGGACTTTGTTTAAGCGATTCGCGTGCCGTCACTCATTTGTTGAATCTACTCGTGCGCTACAACTTTCATATTTATTCACCTTTTAAACCTTCCCTGGACTTCCACAAATAATTCAAGACCAAAATTAGCAAAATCGGCCTAGCCGTTCTCGAGTTTTAGCGAGACTAACGAACAGCAATTCATTTTTAGCTTACTTTTCACATTTTGCAAAAATGAGGAAAAAGTAGTCTTATGAGATCGGGAAAATGTGTGTCTGTCCTTCTGTCTGTCTGTCTGTCTGTCCTTCTGTCTGTCTGCCTGTCCTTCTGTCTGTCTGGCTGTGTGTGTGTCCCCCCCCCCTATCAACTCCTAAACGGCTGGAGCAATCAAAACAAAATTTGGTAGGGATAAAGATCTATACCTGAATATCTCACGGGCATATTTGAAAATGATGTCAGTGCTACCAACTGCTGAAAAATCGCAAATGAAATTTGAACTCCATGTTGGATATCTTGGAAGGTATGAATGGGAGCTATTTCAAAATTGGCACACGTATAGATACTAATATTGCAGTTTAATTTCCAGGAGGCCATATATGGCAGTGTTGCCAAAATGATTATAAGCCTGCTGATAGGTCAAAATTTTAAATGCATATAACTTCTACACTTGCAATTGGATTTCAACCAAATTTTGTATGTGCTATGTGTACGTAAACAGATATGACTGAGCACATTCTTAGGAGCCACCAGGGCTGTTAATAAATGCTCTCAATTTTTTAAAATCCAAATACCCATATATCAGAAAGTATGCTAGCCGACTGCTTAAAACTATGCACACGTATAGTACCTGACATTCTAGATTAATTTGGAGTAACTAATAAAGGCCTACGCCAGTGCTGCCAACATGATTCTAAGCCTGCAGACAGGTCCAATTTTGGAGTAACTTATATATGTCAGTGCTACCAACATGATTCTAAGCCTGCTGAGAGGTCTAACTTTAAATAAAAGGAAGCTTGTAGTTTAACGTGACCGTGAATCTCGCGATCATAAGCCACGGGACTTCCATTTTACGTGGAATCCCAACCACAAGACATGGCATTTCACATCGAAAATCTCACATGCATTGACCGGGAATCGAACCCGGTCCGCCTTGGTGAGAGGCATACAGCTTGACCGCTGCGCCACCACGCCCCCTAACTTTAAATACATGTAACTTCTATAATATCATTTGGATTTCAACCAAATTTCGTGTGTGCTATGTGTACCATAACAGATATGACTATGCCGATTCTTAAGAGTAACCAGGGCTGCCAACTGTTAATAAATACTGTCTCTATTTTTGTTACCCTAATATCAATATATCAGAAAGTATGCAAGCCAATAGCTCTAAACTTTGCACACGTATAGTACCTGGCATTCTAGATTAATTTGGAGTAACTAATAAAGGCCTACGCCAGTGCTGCCAACATGATTCTAAGCCTGCAGACAGGTCCAATTTTAAAATGCATGTAACTTCTGTACTAAATAATGGATTTCATTCAAAATTGACACAACAATAGATCATATTATTTCAGATTATATCTGACCAATACATGTATGTCATTGTTGCCAACATGATTTTACGCGCGCTGTTATATCCAATGTTTAACTGCACGCAACGTCCATGCTATTCATTGGACTTCAACCAAATTTTGTATTCTGTACCTTAAGAGAAGGAACTAAGAATATATTCAGTCACCAGGGTTGCGAACTGTAGTTCTCTATTAGGCTACATTGTGCCTGGTATACAGTATTTCGAACTAATTAGAAATTTCGATATAACCAACTTAATTTTCATCATTATTCAAGATTGATCCATATATATTAATCATTGGCATGAATCATAAATTTTAAGAAAAGTAGGCTCTTTAGTTCGTCACGGAACTTCTTGTCTATATATATAAAAATCAATGTAACGTGATAGTTTGTCTGTGGGTGGGTATGTATGTCTCCTATGCGTTCATATACCATTCGTCCGATTGCGATGAAACTTGGGTGAGATGTTGAGTACACTCCAAGGAAGGTTTCTGACTTAGTAAATCCATTTTACAATAGGTAGCGCACGCGTAGATTGAACAAATGAGCGACGATGCGCGAAGCATTTCAGCAAAGTTCCGTATGTGTTCATATACCATTCGTCCGATAGCGATGAAACTTGGGTGAGATGTTGTGTACACTTACGTGAAGGTTTCAAAATTAGTGAATACATTTCACAGTAGATAGCGCACGAGTAGATTCAACAAATGAGCGACGACACGCAAAGCGTTTCAACAAAGTCCCGTATGCATTCATATACCATTCGTCCGATAGCTATGAAACTTGCGTAAAATGTAGTGTACACTGCAGGGAAAATTTCTGGCTTAGTACATCCAATTTACAATAGGCAGCGCACGAGAAGATTCAACAAATGAGCTACGACGCGCGAAGCATTTCAACAAAGTCACGTTTGCGTTCATATACCATTCGTCCGATAGCGATGAAACTAGGATGAGATTTTGTACGCACTCCAGGGAAGGTTTCTAGCTCAGTAAATCCCTTTAAAAATAGGTAGAGCACGAGTAGAATCAACAAATGAGCGACGACGCGCGAAGCGTTTCAACAAAGTCCCATATAATTTCATATACCATTCATCCGATAGCGATGAAACTTGGGTGAGATGTCGTGTACACTCCAGGGAAGGTTTCTGGCTTAGTACATACATTTTACAATAGGTAGCGCACCAGTAGATTCAACAAATGAGCGATGACACGCGAAGCGTTTCAACAAAGTCCCGTATAAAGTCATATACCATTCGTCTGATAGTGATAAATGTTTGGTGAATTGCTGTGTACACTCCAGGAAAGGTTTCTGGCTAAGTAAATCCATTTTACAATACGAAGCGCACGTTTATGTTCAACAAATGAGTGACTACGCGCGAAGCGTTTCGACAACGTCCCGTATACGTTCACATACCATTCATCTGATTGCGATGAAACTTGGGTGAGATGTTGTGTACACTCCAGGGAAGGTTTCTGGCTGAGTACATCCATATTACAATATGTAGCGCAAGAGTAGAATCAACAAATGAGCGACGACACGCGAAGCGTTTCAACCAAGTCCCGTATGCATGCATGTACCATTCGTCTGTAGCTATAAAACTTGGGTGAGATGTTGTGTACACGTCATGGAAAATTTCTGGCTTAGTAAATCCCCTATACAATATGCAGCGCACAAGTTGATTCAACAAATGAGGGCCGACGCGCGAAGCGTTTCAACAAAGTCCCGTATAAGGTCATATACCATTCTGCCGTTAGCGGTGAAACTTGGGTGAAATATGGTGGACACTCCAAGGAAGGTTTCTGGCTTAGTAAATACATTTCACAGAAGGTAGCACACGAGTAGATTCGACAAATGAACGACGACACGCGGAGCGTTTCAATACAGTCCCCTATGTCTTCATATCCCATTAGTCCGATAGCGATGAAACTTGGGTGAGATGTTGTGGACACTAACGTGACGGTTTCTAATTTAGTAAATACATTTTACAGTAGGTAGCGCACGAGTAGATTCAACAAATGAGTGACGGAGCGCGAATCGTTTAAACAAAATCAGGTATGCGTTCATATACTATTCATCCGATTGCGATGAAACATAGATCAGTTATTGTGCACCCGCCAGGGAAGGGGACTTAGTAAATCCATTTCACAATAGGTAGCGCACCAGTAGATTCAACAAATGAGCGATGACACGCGAAGCGTTTCAACAAAGTCCCGTATAAAGTCATATACCATTCGTCTGATAGTGATAAATGTTTGGTGAATTGCTGTGTACACTCCAGGAAAGGTTTCTGGCTAAGTAAATCCATTTTACAATACGAAGCGCACGTTTATGTTCAACAAATGAGTGACTACGCGCAAAGCGTTTCAACAAAATCCCCTATTGCGTTCATATAACATTCTTCGATTGCGAAGAAACCTTGATGAGTTATTGTGTACACGCCAGGGAAGGGCTTCGACTTAGTAATACATTTCTCAATAGGTAGCGCACGAGTAGATTCAACAAATGAGTGACAGCGCACGAATCGTTTAAACAAAACCCCGTATACGTGCATATACCATTCATCCGATTGCGATGAATCATTGATGAGTTATTGTGTACACGCCAGGGAAGGGTTTCGACTTAGTAAATCAATTTCACAATAGGTAGCGTACGAGATGATTCAACAAATGAGTGACAGCGATGAAACTTGAAAGTTGTTGTGCACGCTCCCACGAATGGTTCTAAATTAGAAAATCCATATTACGATAGCTTAGAGGCACTTAACATGTTGTGTATCCAAAAGCACTTCAAGAAACAGAATTTCAACGCCAACACTTTTTTTGATTGGCATTGCAACGCATGCCGGGTACAGCTTGTTATATATATAAGATAGATTGGTGATTTTTCCCCCTTGCGAAGCGGCCAAAACGTAAATATCACTTAATTTCCTTCTCATAGTTCTTTCTTCCTTTCTCTTCCTCCACGTTTCCTTCATTCTTTCAGAGTGTTGCGCCTTTCTCTCTGCTGTCCATCTTCCTCTCCTGCGCTCTCTATTTTCTTCCACAATAACCTTTATGTTAGAAAGTCTTGCCCTGAATTGTTTTCTGTCTTGAAAGTCTTCATCTGTGATTCCTAGCCTCCTGAGGTCTTCCTTCACCTGCTTGGTGTAACTCCCTTGGCTCTTCAGACTGTATATTTTATCAACAATTTGTTTATTTATCCTTGCTGGACTCATTCTGACCATGTGTCCATAGAAACTCAGTCGTGTTTTCCAGGTCTTCCACCCTTTCGTTTATCTCCTTGTTTAATCTTAGTCTGTAGTTTCCCGTAAATCCTTCTCAGTATTCTCCTTTCATGACGCGGTGAGCTTGCCACGGTGGGTGAGTGGATAGCGTGTTGGTCTACTAACCCCAAGATTGCAGGTTCGCTCCTGGCCGTGGTAAGTGATTTTTGAAAGGCGGCAAAAATACGACACGCATGTCATACGATGTTGGCATGTCAAATAACCCATTAGAATTCAGTAGGCCGTGTTTATAATGGCAAAATTAATCTCGGGAGTTTCCGCCAACACAAAGTTCCTCATTTCTCTACTAGAAGTGCTATAGTGTTCAAGAAGCTTAGATATCTAACCTCCTTGACTTTCATACTGATTCAAGGAACAACTAAATTCGACATGCAAGCTATCCTCTGGGTGTAAAATTACAAAGCTTGCACCCGGCATCAGAGGCCATACGATATTATTATTACTATGACGCGGTGACTGCTGATCGCGTTATCGCGTTATGGGGTAGGGCCACCAATCTAAAATTTTCCAGTGTACATTGACTCAAAGACTTGTTCTTTTTGGAATTCTGTTTTTTTTTAATTTTTCTGTGATTTTTGTTTATTTTTATAATTATAAGTTTTATTTAATTTTGTGTTTTATTAATTTTCGGTATTTTCAAGGTTAGTTGTCCACCTCTAAATTCCATTCCAAATTTGTATACTTTAGTCTGTGTTAGGAGGGGGCAGATGACCTCGTAGTTTCGCCCCTTAAAACAACAATAACTAAGTATTCTCCTTTCAATATTCAGGAGCTCTTCCAGGCTCATCAGGCTGGCCGTTTCTACACCATATAGGATTACTGGTTTTACCACAGCATTGGGCACCACTGCTACAATTCGGGGAAGAATTTATTAATAAAGGGAGTCCGCGTCTTCGCCATGATGTGTGCTGATCCGGCTGAGGGTTGACCAGGTTCTGCGATGTGGATCAAAGCAGAGGCGACTGCCGAGTTTTATAATGTGTAGGACGTAATATGATGGGCTTAACTTAAGATAATAGCTGGGCTAAATTGAGTTATTAGACTCAGTCTAATATTAATTATCCAGTCGCACAGCATTATTACGAACAGATTACACAATACAATACAATCGAATACCACTCCAAAGATGAGCACACGCTGAAAACCGCGCGAAATCGTAACCAATAAGCCTGTAGTGTTGGTTTAAATTCAACCAATAGCGAGACATGAGTATCTCAGTCCTCAAAGTGCCATTATACAGACCAAACCTGCCCCTTCCCCCTCAAGGGTTCCCATACATTTCCAAAGCTATAAACACGTGCTTTGAGGATGCAAGGCTTCCTTCCTCAGCTTTCTACTCCGGGCCACCTCCGGGCTGTGAAGGTCACACTTCACCATAACTCCAGAGCTATTATTTGGCAATGGATGTGTCCAATATTTTCCTGCTGGAAATTCCAATGTTCTAACTGCCTCAGAACTAATTGACCATTGTGAAAATCTATAGAGCGTCTCAACCTTAAAAGACAGTATGGAATTAAATGTAGTAGTTGCCTCTCACTCGCACTCCTATGTCCTGCAATTAGCTTCGTCCTCTTCTACCCCGGCGATGTTGGCATTTCCCAATAATTGAAAGTGACAAATCTAAGAAAATGCTTGCGTGGTCTTATAGAGAATTTTCCGCTCTTTATGATGATGTAAAAATAAAAGCCATAAATAATTAACACATGGCCCAATTTTCACAATTACGATATTTTAGCGCAAATCTATATTTTTGCAGATATAAAACTTATCACGCCATAGATAATGAACTAATGATCGCAACAGATCAAGAATTTATTTTTAGATTGCCTGATGTTGGTAGAAGATACTCTATTTCTCAGGGTAGTAATTATTTTCATAGTAAGAAAGTTATGATTTTTTCTTTCTTAAATGTTACTTGAAAAATCTGAGATGGTATCACAGGAAAGTCACATAGCGACAAACTTTTTTGCTATTGACTTTACGTTGGTGACTAAGCGAGAAGAAATGTTCATTAATATGTGAAAAAGTTTTTAAAACAAACCCGAGCTCGATATCAGATAGCATTCATAAGTTATCGCACTTATTCCTCCCGCCCAGCGCTGACGCTGCGTAAGTTTGTTTACTCCGACGCCAGTATCTCCCCGACTTATGGTGTGAAGTTAAACTGTGAAATGAAGTGGTCTTGTGTTCTTTATAAATTGTCCGCCTCGTTGCGTACCGTAGTGGCTAGCATTCCTGGTTGTCACCGTGCTGTCACCGTGGAGGCCCAGGTTTGAATCCCGGCTCCGCCAATAAATTTAATTCTGGTCTGAGGGCTGGAACGGGGTGTACTCAACTTCATGAGACAAAACGGATAAGAGGCGGGTTCGATTCCTACCTCAGCCATCCTCTAAGTGGTTTCCGTGGTTTGCCTTTGTCCATCCCGGGAATAACATATTATAGTATTATCATATTCATGAATAATTGAAAAATATAAATTGTTATAATGTGTGCATTAAATTCACGCTCTGAGGTTCGGCGTATCATATCTAAATATTGTAGGTATGAGCTACAGTTACTGTATATACAACAAACAAATATTTTGGAAATTTCCCGAGTTTTGCGTAAAAGCACGCCTGTATACGAGTTATATTACATCATGTGCCCGCCCTTGCAGAACTTTGTATATGCAGTAGATCGCATCAGCGCGCCCCATTTAATGCGTACTGTCTTTTAGGGTAGAGACGCACTATAGTGGGAAGCTGAAGAGAGTCTGCTTTTCTCAGCCTGCTGGGTGCTGTCCGGTGCGTCACCCGTCAGTCGTCAGAAGTACACTCTGTTCCCGCAGCAATTGTCACTCACCCACACGATAACAACCATTATTTATTTCACTCGTTACAAACTGTATTAGAGGTGATTAGAATAATTAAATGCCACTAATACGTGTAAAGGAATAATATTGTAACGAAAATATGACCATATAGTTCAGCACTGTACTGTTAATAATCAACCATTCTTTCTGCGTGTTGTGTACGATGCGTTGTCAATAACACGCACTGAGTTGCGTTCCAAATTAGGGATCAACTTTTCTTTCAACCAACGAATATAATATTCACTGTTCATACCTTTGTGGTAGTCCTCACTTCTTTTATGTGACTGGTAAATAAGTAGCACGTTGGGAACAACTGGCTGACTGTACCTCTCTGTTATAAATCTGTCACAAGAAGCAGCCTTTCTTCCTTCGCCCCCTCTCGCTCCTTCCCAATCCTCTTCTGCATTGCAGGCTGTCATTGAACTTGAGGTAGGCCCGGTGGCCAGCTTCAGTTTCTCACTCACGGGCCAATTTGTTCCGAGGGACTTATATAGTGAGTCTTCATTCTTTACAAAACATCTAAGCGATCTCATGTTTTTGTGTTACATGAATTGATTTTGTTCTGTCTCGGGAATATGATCAAGCAGTTGTCCTTCCTTTACTCCACATCAGAACTGCTGCTACATGAAATGTGACGATCGTTTGGCGAGCAGAGTATTGAATGCGGAGCTTCTTCTCTAAGCCGGTGGATTGACTGGCTAACTTTCTTTTCTCCCGGTTCTCGAGCGCGTTCGAAAGGAAGAACTTTTCAGATGAATTCATGATGATAAAATATTGTAAGCCATTGAAATTCTCCAACTTTTAATTTACTTTATTTTCTGATACAACTTTTCTAAAGTCCTTCCTTTTTAACAAGCGATCTCGTCGGGAATATTTTCTTTTTAAAGAATAAAGCTCTTTAGAAGTTGGCAGCATTGTTCTTTAGTCTAACCTTCAGAGTCTAATGATTAATTCAGCTGTTGCGAATATTCTGATTAACAGAGTAGTTATTATGGTAATGTTGGTAGCACCTGGTGGGAATTGAAGGCGCACTTCGGCACAGTTTCAGGTCTTACTATGCAGCTGTGTTTGGAATCATTGGATGTTTTATTGAAAGGATTTTGCAGAATCAAAAACAATATACAACAAGATGGTATATTGGCTTTCACGGCCAGTGAATTAAACTCAGCAATTTTTCTACGTTTGTGGCGTGTCTTGTGTGGGGTTTCGCTTAGGACACCAAGAGCTCACTGATGAGCCATCTTGGTGTTTTTAGGCGAAACCCCACACAATAAACGCCACGGTGGGTGAGTGGATAGCGTGTCGGTCTACGAACCCCAAGCTTGCTGGTTCGCTTCTGGCCGTGGTAAGTGATTTTTGAAAGGCGGAAAAAATACGACACGCATGTCATACGATGTTGGCATGTCCAAGAACCCATTTGAATTCAGTAGGCCGTGTTCATAATGGCAAAATTAATCTCGGGAGTTTCTGCCAACACAAAGTTCCTCATTTCTCTACTAGAAAGCCCTATAGTGTTCAAGGAGCTTAGATATCTAACCTCCTTGACTTTCATAGTGATTCGAGGAACAACGAAATTCTACATGCAAGCTACCCTCTGGGTGTCATATTACAAAGCTTGCACCCGGCACCCGAGGCCATACGATACTATTATTATTATTATTATTAAACCTAGAAATATTTCTGAGTTTTAATTCACTGGCCGTGAAAGCCAATATACCATCTTTTTGGAAGCGTTCATAGGGAGGTTATGGCTGCTTGAGCTTTCAGTTCTCGCAGTAGAGAGGCGCAGGTGCGCTTCATAAAAAGGGAGGTAGCGCGCAGTTCGCTATTCCTGTGGGGGTCTGGGCGGGGACACCCAGAGACCGCTAATAAGCCAGCTTGGTGTCCTAGACGAAACCCCACACAAGACACGGCACAAAACTAGAAGAATTGGTGAGTTTTAATTCACCGGCCGTTGGTTGGTTCTTAAGTTTAGGGGCTGCGACAACGCGGTCATGTAGCCCCGTGTAGAATCTGTCTGATAACCGGTGTTAATTGTGATGACTGTATTAGTGTGTTTTATAATTTAAGTACATACTGCAACTTAGAATGTTTCAAATAGTTCCTACTTTTGCCGCCAAGCGCCACCGTCAACGACTACTAGGCCAAGTTCAGAACTTAGCTACTAGACGACACCGCATTCGGCTCTTGACAACGAAATTGGAAACCTATCCAATTTAGCTTCACACAGGTGTAATTAGTGGAAGGTTTTTTAACATGCCATAAATCTATGACATGGGTTCACCGGATTTACTTCCCCACCGAAGGAAGGCATACTGAGGGATTTTAACGCTCTTAAAAAATCCGACGGCTTCGGCCGGGTTTGAACCCGCTATCTTGGGCATAGAAGCTCAGCATGCTACCGACTACGCCACCGAAGCCGCTTCTCTGGCCGTGAAAGCCAATATACCATATTATGGTAATGTTGGTAACACCTGGCGGGAATTGAAGACGCACTTCGCCACAGTTCCAGGTCTTACTGTGCAGTTGTGTTTGGAATCATTGGATGTTTTATTGAAAGGGTTTTCCAGAATCAAAAACAATACAGGCTACAACAAGTGACTTTGCGAGAGGTAGATTCCCCTCCTCTGTGGCAGCTTCGGTGTCGTAGCTGGTAGCATGCTGAACTTCTATGCCCAAGGTCGCGGGTTCAAACCCGGCCAAAGTCGTCGGATTTTTAAGAGCGTTAAAAATCCCTCAGTATGCTTTCCTTCGGAGGGGAAGAAAATCTAACGGTCCCATGTCATAGATTTATGGCATGATAAAGAACCTTCCACTGATTACACTTGTGTGAAGCTAAATTATAGGTTAAATTTGACTAACGCTCTTAGGTTCCAACGTTTGTCCCCAGGAGCCAACTGAGGTGTCATCTAGTAACCAAGTTCAGAACTCGTTGGTCAATGACGGTGGCGTTTGGTAGCAAAAGTAGGAACTACTTGAAAATTGAATGTCTGCAGTCCTTACTTGAATTAAAAACAGATAACACACACTTTTTTTAGTGTATGGCTTTTAGTGCCGGGAGTGTCCGAGGACATGTTCGGCTCGCCAGTGTTGTAGCTGCTTCGAGACGGACACCCAATGGGTGAGCTACAAGTACCGTTGGGGAGGAAAGTTGGATTGTAAGGACGAGGAGTTGGAAGGTAGCAGCTGTGGCCTATAGTTAGGGACCAACCCCGGCATTTGCCTGGAAGGAAGATGGGAAACCACAGAAGACCATCTTCAAGGTTGCCGGCGGGGGGATTCGAACCTCCTCGCCTCCCGGATGTGAGCGACTGCCAGCAGTCATGCCGTAACGACCACGGCTAACTCACCCATAACACACACTAATACAGCCATGACAATGAACACCGCTTATCAGACAGATTCTACACACACCCAACGTTCACGGGTCTACATGGCAGCGTTGTCGCAGCCCCTAGACTGAGGAACCGACTAACCAACCTCTTAAAAGTCCAGTGGTTCAAATTTTATAATAGTCTACACAGAGTTAGTAGAGTTTTGTTACTCCGTTGCAGGTCAGGAAGGGCTGGAAGAAGGTGAAACATGTGAAAAGTGTGTGCTTAAGAAGAAAACTGGAGGAAAAGTACGTCCCTTCCGGTAATACCACTTGCAAGATTACTTCAGTGCATGAAAACGACAACCACAAAATACGCCACTCTGCCTGACTTCAGGCAGTGATTGAAGTTGCGTGAGTGGAGCGATAATTTCACGTGGCTGATAGTTTCTACGGCCGAATGCCCTTCCTGATGCCAACTTTACAAGAGGAGTTAATAAAAATAATAATATCGTGTGGCCTCGGGTGCCCGGTGCAAGCTTTGTTAATTGACACCCAGAGGGCCGCTTGCGTGTCGAATTTAATGCTCCTTGGAGCGCTATGAATGTCAAGGAGGTTAGATAACCTATCTAAGCTCCTTGGCAATATACCGCTTTCTAGTAGAGAAATGAGGAACTTTGTGTTGGCGGAAAATCCCGAGATTAAATGAGAGATGAAATGAATGAAGATGAATGAAAGTTCAATTTCAAGTAGTTCGAACTTTGGCTAGCAGATGTCACTTTCAACACCCAGCGGCGAAAGTTGGAACTGATAGAGCGCTTATAAACCAAATAACCTACAAAATTTGCTACACACTACCAATTGAAGTGGGTAGGTTCTTTTTCATCCCATAAATTTATGACATGGGATGGATTTTAACGCTCTTGAAAGTCCGACAACATCAGCCGGGTTTGAACCCGCGACCTTGGGCATAGCAGTTCAGCTATGCCACTGAAGCCGCTTGACATAAAAAATATAAATAAAGAAATATAAACTAATGTTACTTGGCTATCTACTAAGGGGCAAAAAACCTTGCTGTTCCGCCCCTTAAAACAACAACTGCCTATCCACTACGTTGAATAACAAGCGATACGCGAATGGCAACTGTAAATGACTGGGACAAAGCGTCCAAAGGTTTTAGTATAAGGTGCGTTCAAAAAGTAACGAGCTGAAGGCTGGAATGCGCAAACCGGTGACGACATCGGCTAATCGTGGCATGTGTAACGAGGTGTGGTTCCAACCAGAGCGTGGAAGGTCACAGCCAGTCGCTAGAGGCACGCGTGCTCGTCACGTAACGATACAAAGCGAGCAGCAGCATGCATCAATCGTCCAACGCTGCCAGTCGCATTGCAAACAGTGGCATGGAGGCGTCAACCGAAGAGCAAAGAGGTGTTGTTCGGTTTCTGACAGCGGAAGGAGTAGGGGGAACGGACATTCATCGCCGAATGTCACAAGTGTACGGCGAACATTGCATGTCCCTTGCAAGGGTCAAGGCGTGGCACAAGCACTTCTGGGAAGGACGGATCTCGTTAGCCGATGATTCCCGGTCTGGGGCACCCCCCTGCATTACCGATGACAACGTTCAGCTGGTTGATGCACTCATTACCCAGGACCGCCGAGTGACAGTGAACGCCATAGTCGCCGTGGTCGCTCCACGACAATGCACGACCTCATACGGCCAACACAGTCGCAGCACTCCTGCAGAATCGGCCACCCTCCATACAGTCCAGACCTCTCTCCCTGTGATTACGCCATGTTTGGTCCCCTGAAAAGGGCTTTGCGGGGCCAACGATTCACCTCGGACGCCGACGTCCAGCTGTACGTGCGGAACTGGTTCACATCGCAGCCCAGGGAATTTTATGAGACAGCCATTCACCGCCTCGTGTCACAATGGGACAAGTGCCTCAACAGCCAGGGCCAATACTTCTAACATACAAGTATTGGTTTCTGTAATTATGTCTCCGGCTCGTTACTTTTTGAACGCACCTTATATCAACAGCCCCGCGGGTGAACTGGACACGAGGAGGGGAATGCGGACTGCTTGCTCGTCCCTGTTTTTTTTATTACTCTTTCGGCTGTCTCATTTCCGAGGCTTCTCACATTACATCTCCACGCTGTCCCTTTTCATTACTCTCAATTCTCTTCCATTGCTTGTGTGTGTCGTTATTTCCTCCTCATACAGTTCATTTCATTCTTTCCGTTCCCCAATAATGTCTCCTCTTATTAGGGCGGGATTGAACCGAGGACATCAGACAAATGACAACAGACATGGAATGTCTAATAAAACCACACTAATACACGAGGAGAATGCTAGGAACTCATTCCATTGAAATGCCCCGGCCTTATAAAAAATACGTTCTTTCTGCTGAATCGACGTACAGAATATCTAATTGCATTTTTTGTTCAATTCCTAAAAGTCTTGCCTAAACTTCTGTGAAAGTTGCTCGCAGTTCATTTGAAAGGAATGAAAGTCTGAGTTGGCTGATTAAATACCTGCTTACATCGAGAGTTCCTGCGAGCAAATTCGTCACCTGCATTCAATGCCAATTAAAGTAAGACAGTTGTACTCTATACTCTGATTTACAAAAGATGAAAGGTGAAAGCTGTCAACCGCTTGACTGGTGAGGTGAGAAGTGGAGACGAGCGGGGTAACGGTCTCCATGTCAACAGCGAGCGGTGTTGCAATGTATGCCGACACAGCAGTGAGCACATGGTTTGCCTCAGTGTGTCTTCACTCGTCACGGTAATTATAGCATCAGGCAGGAGGGCTAACTTCCCCAGTATTTGTGTCTTCCTGCAAGCCTCTTGGAATGTTATGAGTCATCTGCCTCAGTAGCAACGCAGCATTTTCCCACGTGCTAGCTTTGACAGCTGTCACCGTTCATTATTGGTAAATCAGAGTATAGTATGATCAGTCCAAGATTGCGGGTTCGAACCCGGTGGAAGTCGTCAGATTTTTAAAGAGAGTTAAAAATCCCTCAGTATGCCTTCCTTCGGAGGGGAAGTAAAGCCGGCAGTCCCATGTCATAGAGTTATGGCATGATAAATAACTGTGTGGAGCTAAATTATAGGTTATAGCCTATTTGACTAACGCTCTTAGGTTCCAACGTTCGTCGCCAGGAGCCAACTGCGGTGGCATCTAGTAACAACGTTCAGAACTAGTTGATCGTTGACGGTGGCGTTTGGTAGCAAAAGTTTGAACTACTTGAAAATCGAATGTTTGCAGTCCTTACTTGAACTTAAAAAAAGTCCTCTCGGCACGCCGGAAGGCGGAGGTAGATTTCACCGGACAAACTTGGGGATAGGCGAAAATAGGCAGAATATGCAGGTTTTCGTAGAAGGATCAGACCTCATTTATTGCGAGAAGGTATTTTATAATTGGAGCTTAATTAACTTTGTTTTTCGTCATTTTATGCTTATTTTAAACATTTTATTGTCTTATGGGAACGGTAACCTTCTTGTCATTTGGGGTCCATTTTTATACTTGTGGTCACACTGTCCTTATGCAAGGTTTCGACACTGATGTGTAACTATGTAACGGTCTGTTACTTCTTCACGCAAAATTATATCTCCCGCAGAGATTTTGGTTGGTTCCTCAGTTTAGGGGCTGCGACAACGCGGTCATGTAACCCCGTGTACTTAGGGATGGCTGTATTAGTCTGTAATTCAGGTAAGGACTGCAGACGGTCAATTTCAAGCAGTAGTTCCTAATGTTGCTACCAGGTACTACCGTCAACGACACCTACCTGTGAACTTGGCTACTAGATGCCACCGCAGCCAGCAACTCGCAACGAACGTTGGAACTTCCCCTCCAAAGGAAAGCATACTGAGGGATTTTTAGCGCTCTTAGGAAATCCGACGACTTCGGCCGGCTTTGAACTCGCGACCTTGGGCATAGACATTCAGCATGCTTGCTACCAGTTACGTCGCCGAAGCCGCTTCACACTTAGTCAGATGGAATTCTGAATATGATCTCGTGCAAGTGCGTTATCTTGCCAACGTCTGATGGCTCATCCCTCATCAATTCAGTAGTGTTGCCATGGCAACCACTGATAGCCCTTGGCATTTTCTTATAATTCCGAAATCATTTTTCTCATCCCTTGGCATAATGGTGGGTCATATCAAAAATTCTTTCAGACAAAATTTTAGGTAATTATTAGGGGAATATTGTCCATTTTGTACGGTTTTGATATTGTGCCTATTAAGAGAGATATGATTAATGTTTCCCGAAAAACCCACTTTTTCCCACCCCTTTGGTCAATGGTTGGTGGTATAAAAAACTCTTCAAACATAAATTTTTGGGCTTTATCCGACACATAGTATGAACGTTGAACGGATTCGATATTTCACGTATTAAGAGAGTTATAGCGAAATTTCAATTTTTCGAAAAAAGCCCCCCATTTTCACCCCCTTCGACCGATTTAGCCCATTAACGAACTCGACCGAGATTTTATAGGTATACATATTCGGTAAAATATTCAAAGTGATTGGTGCAGAATTACGGCAGTTATCGTGTCCACAAGAAACTGATATGCATATATATATATACACATATACGTACATAAATTATACATAAACTTTTGAACTGACGGTGGTTTTGGGGTCTGGGGGATGTGAAACGCGAAGATATGTCGAAATTTTTCGGAAATCGAAACATGGTACCCATTGCAATAGTTAGCTTTATAATGAAATCTACCTCTGGTTGGTTCCTCAGTTTAGGGGCTGCGACAACGCGGTCATCTAACCCCGTGTACTTTGGGTGAGTGTAGAATCTGTCTGATAAACGGTGTGAATTGTAATGGCTGTAGTAGTCTTAATTCAGGTAAGGACTGCAGACGGTCAATTTCAAGCAGTAGTTCCTAATGTTGCTATCAGGTACTACCGTCAATGACACCTAGCTGTGAACTTGGCTACTAGATGCCACCCCAACCAGCAACTCGTAACGAACGTTGGAACTTCCCCTCCAAAGGAAAACATACTGAGGGATTTTAGCGCTCTTAGAAAATCCGACGACTTCGGCCGGCTTTGAAACCGCGACCTTGGGCATAGACATTCTGCATGCTACCAGTTACGTCACCGAAGCCGCTTCCCACTTAGTCAGATGTCAAAGTCAACCCCTGGCATCATCCAGCCCATGACGGGCTAAGGCCGACCAAGTGACCGCTGCCCAGCCATTTGGCCTGCAGATATTGGGGTGACGCGTGATCAGCGCGTCGGGTCCCCTCGGCCGTTAATATTGGTATTCGTGATCGGGGTGCTGTCTCACTGTCAGACAGCTACTCAATTGTCCTCACGAGGCTGAGTGCACCCCGTTCCAACCCTCACGTCAGTTTTAAAATCCCTGACGGAGCCGGGGATCGAACCCGGGGCCTCCGGGTGAGAGGCAGGCGCTCTACCCCAACACCACGTGGCCGGCTTAGTCAGATGGAAATACTGAATCTGATCTCGTACAAGTGCGTTGTCATGGCAACGGCTCATCCCTCATCAATTTAGTAGTGTTGCCATGGCAACCTCTGATAGCTCTTGGCATTTTCTTATAATTCCGAAATAATTTTTCTCATCCCTTGGCGTAATGGTGGGTCATATCAAAAATTCTTTCAGACAAAAGTTTTAGGTAATTATTAGGGGAATATTGTCCATTTTGTACGGTTTTGATATTGTGCCTATTAAGAGAGATATGATTAATGTTTCCCGAAAAACCCACTTTTTTCCACCCCTTTGGTCAGTGGTTGGTGCTATCAAAAACGTATTTGACATAAATTGTTGGCACTTATCCGACACATATTATGAACTTTGAATGGATTCGATATTTCACGTATTAAGAGAGTTACAGCGAAATTTCAATTTTTCGAAAAAAGCCCCCCATTTTCACCCCCTTCGACCGATTTTGCCCATTAACGAACTCGACCGAGATTTTATAGGGATACATATTATGTAAATAATTCAAAGTGATTGGTGCAAAATTACGGCAGTTATCGTGTCCACAAGAAACTGATATACATATATACATATATATATATATAAATATATATATACATACATACATAAATTATATATAAACTTTTGAACTGACGGTGGTTTTGGGGTCTGGGGGATGTGAAACGCGAAGATATGTCGAAATTTTCCGGAAGTCGAAACATGGGACCCATTGCAATAGTTAGCTTTCTAATGAAATCTACCTAACAGATAACACACACTAATACAGCCATCACAATTAACACCGGTTATCAGACAGAGCTTGCCACGGTGGGTGAGTGGTTATCCTGTCGGATTACTAACCCCCAAAGCTTGCAGGTTCGCTCCTGGCCGTGGTAAGAGATTTTTGAAAGGCAGCAAAAATTACGACACGCCTGTCCTACGATGTTGGCATGTTGAAGGACCCATTTGAATTCAGTTGACCGTGTTCATAATGGCAAAATTTATCTCGGGATTTTCGGCCAACACGAAGTTCCTCATTTCTCTACTAGAAAGCGCTATAGTGTCAAGGAGCTTAGATATCTAACCTCCTTGACTTTCATAGTGCTTCAAGGATCAACGAAATTCAACATGGAGTTGAAAAATGAAAATCCACAACCTGCTTCCAGTCTCCGACCGGGTCAGGAATGGAATGAATGAAGCCCCCATCTAGCGGCGAGGATATGAACTGTGCCGGCTGCCGAGGCCTGACGCACTCCTCTGGGGCAATGATTACATGAATGACAGATGAAATGAAATGATAGTGAAGAGTGTTTCTGGAATGAAATGGTGACAGGGAAAACCAGAGTACCCGGAGAAAAACCTGTCTGCCTCCGTTTTGTCCAGCACAGATCTCACATGGAGTGACCGGGATTTGAACCACGGACTCAGCGGTGAGAGGCCGGCGTGCTGCCGCCTAAGCCACTGGGTGTCAAATATGTAAAAAATGTACATTTCAATTTTTTTCTATTTTATTTAAGAGTGACCGGATAAAACTACTTCTGTTGTTTTTATACGGTAATAAAATTGTTCAAAATAATAAAACTGCTTTATTATTTACACATTACTTCAAATTAAAGTTAGACATACAATGAAAATGGAAAGGGGGCGATAGGTGTTAGTCAACCTCCAGAAAGGGGAGATGGGCCACAAAAGGTTGGGAACCACTGTAATCGACCAAGCACTTCGTATTACAGATATACAATTCTGAACTACTCGTTATGTGCGAACATTCTGGTTAAAACGCTGATACATGGACACAATTCAGAAATAAACAAAATGTTTGCGGTTAGCAGTCGTGTTTCTCTGGTCTAATTTCATCAACTCCTGCCGCTGTTGTTCTGCTCAGTATTTGAAACTGGCACATGATGTGCATCGGGTTGATTGAACGCTATTTAACTCTGTCTTGACACGCGTCGAGCTGGATAATTGAAGGATCGGGGAGTGTTTTATTATTAATCCCTGGGGTCAACGAGTTATCTCACTCAACCATAAATTGTCAGCGACAACAAATACGTTATACACAAAACAACTTTGACAGGTAAAGTTTTGAGAAGTATTTTTCTGAGCTTTGTTTCCAGCAAGATCAGCGTTGCATACTCATCGTTGGCGAGTTTATACTGAAGACCCTTTGTGAATAAGAACTGTTTTCACCTACGTGCGTCTGCTCGTGTTTGCTGTAAACTGTACACCCTGGGCACAAAGTCCCGTTACCCCTTTGCATTTCAAGAAATACATTGAATTTTTAACATTTTCTGTTTCAGATATAATCAATGGTTGATACTAGTGACTACAGCATTGAAGTACGCATTGTCACAAGCACTTGGGTTCATGAGAGACCAAGAACAGGGAAAACGTTGCAACAGGTGCGTACTGACTTTGAGCAGCGATTCGGACGACAGCCTCCTCAAAAGACAACACTTTTACGTTGGGAAAAGAAACTGTTCGCTACAGGCAGCGTGAAGGACAAACCAAGAAGTGGTCGACCATCAACAAGAGAGGAACAATACCGAGAAGTCGCGGAGTCAGTAGAAAGATCACCAACGAAGTCAACTCGTAAACGATCCGCGGAACTGGGTATACCCCGGTCAACTCGGCGCGCAAACACATGAAACATGACTTAAAGTTGCACCCATATCGACCAAAGAGTTGTCTTTTGAGGAGGCTGTCGTCCGAATCGCTGCTCAAAGTCAGTACGCACCTGTTCCAACGTTTTCCCTGTTCTTGGTCTCTCATGAACCCAAGTGCTTGTGACAATGCGTTCTTCAATGCTATAGTCACTAGTATCAGCCATTGATTATATCTGAAACAGAAAATGTTAAAAAAAAATCAATGTATTTCCTGAAATGTATAGGGGTAACGGGACTTCGTGCCCACCCTGTATACAATAATTTAATAATGCAGCCAAATTACCATTTCTACACATAATCAATAAAGGAACTGCGCACAAAGGAGCAATACATTTTGGAGTAATCCAATAAGGAAAGTGTTCCCTTAGGACATTCACCAAAGTGGTATCGACCACACTGTTTAGTACATAATACGCACACACACTGTACAGAAGATTCATGAAAGCCACGTCGCACGCACATCTTATGATGGACGCCGTGTACAGCAAGTCTATTCGAATCATTCATCAATTCTTTGTCAGGGCCGGTCCAATTTCTATTGGACATAGCATCATTCCCATAGAATTCCAGGTCGATTTCCGCTCGCTTTCTGCGTCTCAACCTTAGGAAATCCTGTTCTTGACTTGTAGAAGGCAATTCTAGTCTAATTCCTAAATCTTCAATAAGAAACGTTTCTCCAGCTAATTCATATGTTAGCTTGGAGGGTGACATATTTGAGATTCGCAAAGTTCTTTTGAAGAATCTCGCCTTGACAATTTCTACAACTCTGAGGTCAGATAGAGTGAGGCAATCCCATATCAGTTTCTACAAATAAGTTAGGGCTGGAAGAACCTTTACCTTTACAGTCTTGGAACTTGTAAATTCTTGTAAACTGAATACGTGACTGCGTAAGCGAACTGTATTATCCATGATATAGCTTTGAGGATATGCTAGTGAACAACTTGTTCCGTTAGAAAAGAAGTGAAGGAATGTGTCAACAATGACATCTCTCTTCCATAGATAACACGATATGGAGCTGCCATAGATGACATGCTATTAGGCCATTTTAAAACGTAATGCGCTATTCCAAGACCTCCTGATTCAAATAAGTGCCATAACCCACTGGCGTGACTGTCGCTCTTAGTCGCGCTTGTTCATTTATTAGTATTATGTTATATAGAAGCAAAACCCACTAACGCGTCGCGACTGAAGCGTCGCGCACGGATAATTCATGAAGAGCGTTTTACAGACGACTGACGTGCCCCCCCCCTCCCCCTACCCCCCCCCCAGGGGCTCACATTTAGTGGAAGTGGGTTGGCGACCACGGGACCCAAGCTGAGTCCGGCATTGCTTCCACTTACTTGTGCCGAGCTCCTGTCTGTTATCTCTCCTATCGACCTCCCTTGGCCAACTCTTGTTCTTTTCCCACCCCAATGGTATTAGGGTATCCGAGGCCTAGGGAGTCTTTCACTTTACCGCCTTAATTGGCCCTTTTCTCATCTATCCTGATATCCTCATTCTTCGAGGGGTCAGACTTCTTTTTATTTTCATGATATCTCCTGCCTTCTGCACAAGGCCCTCAAGGAGGCAGGGTGTATGTAGCCCCGCCACTTCTGGTGCACCCTGGATTGTGCTACACCCTCAAGGGCTCACGGTTGTTCAGTTCAGGATTTGGCGACCCAAAGGGATTTCTGAGCTGGGTCAAGTTTTCCTCCTTTTTCCATTGGCTTTGGAGCGACCCCTCTCCTCTTTCCCTTTCCTCGCTACCTTTCTGGGCTCTCCTTCCTTCCAAGTCCCTCAATTCTCGTTCTTCGAGGGTTGAGGGCATTTCCTTTTCTCCTGTCTTTCATTTACATTCTTCTAATTTTTGTTCCCCATTTCCTCTTCTAGTTTGTAAGAGGGTAATTAGTTCTAGTTGTAAGTTTCATTTGATCATTTGTTATTTTCACGATCACCCAAACACTTAGGGGCCGATAATCCAGATGTTAGGCCCCTTTAAACAACAAAAATCATCAACATCATCATCATGACCTGCCGCGCGCGGAAAAAAAAGTTATATTAATATTAGTAGTTATCTCCATAGCGGCTTCGGTGGCGTAGTTGGTAGCATGCTCAGCTTCTATGCCCAAGATCGCGTGTTCAAATCCGGCCGAAGTCCTCGGATTTTTTAAGGGCGTTAAGAATCCCTCAGTATGCCTTCCTTCGGAGGGGAAGTAAAGCCGGCGGTCCCATGTCATAGATGTATGGCATGTTAAGAAACCTTCCACTAATTACACCAGTGTGAAGCTAAATTATATAGGTTAAGAATGTAAACAACGCTCTTAGGTTTCTACGTTCGTTGCCAGGCGACGACTGCGGTGGCGTCTAGTAGCTAAGTTCTGAACTAGTAGTCGTTGACGGTGGCGTTTTGCGGCAAAAGTAGGAACTATTTGAAAAATGCAAAGTCGGCAGTCCTTACTTGATTTAAAAAACAGATAACACACACTAACACAGTCATCACAATTAACACCGGTTATCAGGCAGATTCTACACACACCCAAACTACACGGGGCTACATAACTGCGTTGTCGCAGCCTCTAAACTTAGGAACCAACCAACCAGTTAAGTCTACAAGAAGAAATCAATATCCATTAACGCCAAGATACGACATTACTGCACAGTAATACGACTGGAGGCTTTGCTATGCGTAGAAAGGGTATGATCCAGAAGCTAGAAATAAGGGAAAGGCAGATCTAGAAAAAAAAATCCTAGGTTCAATCAAAGAAAATTGTGAGTTCAGAAGACGACACAATCATGAACTCTACTCTCATGTAGAAAATATCACGAACACCATTCGTAAGACAAGGAAAGTTTTCTATGGCCACATTGCTCGTATGAGTTCTACAAGTTTGAGCAATAGGACTTTCAGTTTTCTTCTTAACAAGAAAACCAAGGCGGCGAGGTTCACCGAAGTAGAAAAAGACCTGCGTGACGTGGGAATAATCCTGGAGGATAACCAGAAACATGTTCCACTAAGGTGGAAACTCCAAGAACATCATGGATTCCAAAAAAAATCCAAAACTAAAAACTGACAAGACATGGACTAAGCGAGGAAGGAATAGCATAGGAAACGAATGCGGGAATACTGGGCGAACGTTAAGGCCCAGGCGCAAAGACATGGAAAAGAGCAGTTCAAATAGCGTGTCCATAGATGGCCGAAACGACAGCAAGAAGAAGTTATTAGCAGTTTTCGATATGTCCGAACAGTTTGATACAGAGTTGTTCATTTTGGAAATAGAAGAATGACCTACACTTTCGATCGAACAGCACGTTAAAGGAGTAGAGTGATAGACATTGGTAAGAAATAGTACAGCAATTTGGAGGAGAGAAATATTGAATTTCGAGGAAAAAAGACACTTGGTAAGAAGTTACAAACAATTGTACCCAGATGTTAGGCCCCTTAAAACAACAATTTTCATCATCATCATCATCATCAACCACCTCCATTTTGATATACTAAGACCCTTGTCTCGGCTTGTCGTTTGTAGTAATCGCATGTATATAAATCGCGCTAGCGACTAGTCGCGCCAGTTGGTTAGGACCCTAATATAAAGTGCGTTCAAAAAGTAACGAGCCGATGATGCCCGGTCTGGGGCACCCCTTTGCATTACCGATGACAACGTCCAGCTGGTTGATGCACTCATGTTTGGTCCCCTGAAAAGGGCTCTGCGGGGCCAACGATTCACATCGGACGTCGACGTCCAGCAGTACTTGGGGAACTGGTTCACATCGCAGCCCAGGGAATTTTATGAGACAGCCATTCACCGCCTCGTGTCACAGTGGGACAAGTGCCTGAACTGCCAGGGCCAATACTTCTAACATACAGGACAGGTACTGGTTTCTGTAATTATGCCTCCGGCTCGTTACTTTTTGAACGCACCTTATATATGCTCCACAAACGGGGAATAAAGAAGAGAACTTAGAAGAATTCCTAGAAGATGTAGAACATATATATAGGATAAGGAAATAATGGTAATGGGTGATTTGAATGCACAAGTGGGAAGAGTCAGACAAGGAAGAGAGGAGATTTTGGGACCATATGGTTATGGCAGTAAGAATCCAGAAGGGAATTTCTTAATGGACTTCTGTCAGCGGAACCAATTAATTATAGGGAATACGTGGTTCAGAAAGAAAAATAGTCAGAAGATAACCAGGTATGGATGGGGAGATAAAAGAACGAAAACTCTGATAGACTATGTATTAGTCGAAAAAGGACATAGGAAAGAGCTAATGGATGTCACAGCCATGCCAGAGGAAGCCTTTGGAGGATACCATAGTGCAGTGGTAGCAAAACTAAAAGTAGGAAACGTCATGAGATTACCAGAAAAAAGGAAAGAAAGATTAAGGTCTGGAGCCTAAAGGAAAAGGAGGTTGCAGAAGAGTTTAAGAAAGAATTGCAAGAACAGATACCAAGGACGGATATTACCCAAGAATGGGAAAAGATTAAGAGTGCATTTGTAAACAGTGCAGAGAAAACATGTGGTAGAACATCAGGCAAGTTACGGGAAAAGGCGACAAAATGGTGGAATGATAGAGTGAAAGAAAAGGTAAGAGAGAGGAAGAAAACTTGGAAGGAATGGAAAACAAAAAATACTGAGGAAAGTAGAGCAAAATATCTAGAAGCAAACAGAGATTGCAAGAAAGTAATTGCAGAGGAAAGGAAGAAAAGATGGGAAGAATTCACCCAGGAAATAAGGGAGGATTTAAATTGTAAAAAAAAGCTATTTGGAATTATAAAAAGTAGAAGGAATGAAAAGGTGAACACTGGGTTCGTGAAAAACAAAGAAGGTGATATATTGACAAAACCAGAAGAGATAACGGACAGATGGAAAGAACATTTCATCGAGCTGTTGAAGGCGAGACGTCAGGCATGTGGAGAAGTTACGCAAACAGCCAAAACGGTGGAGGAAAAAATAGAAGAAGAACCAGACATTACTATGGCAGAAGTGGAATGGGCAGTTAGGAAGATGAAGATGGGGGGAATCGACGAAGTGGCAATAGAAATCATCAAGGCGGCAGGACCAGTGGGACTGCAGTGGACAAAGGCTTACAGACTTCTCAGGAGTGTGTGGAGAGAGAATACAGTTCCTGAAGTCTGGAAAAAGGGAATAATATTGCCAATATTCAAGAAAGGAGACAGGAAGGTGTGTGGAAACTATCTAGGAATCATCATCATCTCACATGTTGCCAAAGTAATGGAAATAATCCTAGAAAAGAGAATTAGAGTAAAGATAGAAAGCCAAATAGAGGAGGAGCAGTTTGGATTTAGAAGGGGCAGGTCAACAGTGGAACCCATTTTCATTCTGATACAGAACATTGAAAAGAGTTGGGAATATGGGAAGGATATGATAATAACTTTTATTGATATAGGAAAGGCCTATTATAGCATCCCTAGAACAAAAGTTTGGGAAAGCTTAACAAATTGGGGGATATGCAAGGAACCGAGAGACATGATAAATGGAATGTGCATGGATAGCTACAGTAGTGTGAAGACTAGAGTCGGGACATCGGAATGGTTTAAAATTGACACTGGACTAAAGCAAGGAAGTGTTTTGTCACCATTATTGTTCTTAATGGTGATGGATGACATCATGAAGGCAGCAATGAAAGACTATAGTAGTGAAAAGATGAAGGTAATGTTGTTTGCAGACGATGTTGTGATCTGGGGCGAGGATGAGATGGAGGTACAAGAACAGTTAGACGTAATAAATGAAAATATTGAGCAATGGGCATTGAAGATAAATGTGGAGAAGAGTAACACAGTGGTGATGAGTAGAGATAAGAAAGAAGGAAAAGAAGTAATCAAAGTCGGAGATAAGGAATTGGAAGTGGTGAAACACTTCAAATACTTGGGAAGTGAACTGACTGAAGATGGAAGACAAGATTTGGAAATTAGCAGAATACAACTCGGGAGTGCTTTCTACCAACAGGTACGGGGACTGGTATGGAACAAGGATATACCAATTAAGGCTAAAGAAGTTATGTACAAAGCATAATATTATGTTCCTATAACGACATACGCAGCAGAAATTTGGTCAATGACTAAGAGGGATGAGAGTAGAGTACAGGCAGCTGAGATGAGATTCCTGAGAAGTATGGTCCAGAAAACGAGGAGAAATGAAGATATACGGAAGGGGAGTACGGAAACTAAATGACAAACTGGAGCAAAACAGATTGAGATGGTTTGGACATGTCAAACGGACGAGCACTGGAACGACGGATGACAGGGAAGAGAGGACGAGGAAGACCAAGAATGCGTTGGATGGACTCGGTGAAGTATAGCATTAGTAAACGGAACCTGGATTGGAACACCGTGTCGGAAGAGGAATGCTGGAACGACAGAACAAAGTGGAGAGAAACCATATTTGCCCCCACCCAGGGTCAGCTGGAAAAGGGGAAATGAAGATGATGATGATTCGGATCTGATGATGCTCGCTTGACGAGCGAAACATGTCATCCCGTAGTTTTCTTCTTCAATAGACCGTAACAATATAAATCTTTATCACGTGTAATTTATTTCAGGTTATTTTTCGCATATTCCAGCAATTAGAATGATGCTTGTGTTGACCAATTGAAAGCTAATGGTTAATATTGTGCCCGCCAGACAAGGATGCCGGAAGACCGCTTGATCGCAACGGCCCCTCGACCTCCCCATCCGCCGAACCCACAACCTTGAAAGGATCAGATGTGCGTTCTCAAATCAGCCCGCAGGGACTAGTTACCTCGGGGTCGATCGGTGTTTGTGAGATGTGGAAATGTTATGAACTGACCCAGGAAGGCACATCAAAAACAACGAAGCTAAGAACAAAAAGAAGTCCAGTCTTAAGTTACCTTCTTTGTTTATTCAGAAACAGCACCCTAACCTACTTCGGATAAGCCGCTAACCTGAATACATGATGAATGGTCCCTAAAATGATGTTAATTTACCCTCTTATGAAGTCCTATTATATATATATATAAATTTAAAAAAACCAGTAAACTAAGGGAATAATACGTAAGTTCAGCCCTAAGCAATTACAATGAGAAATTTAATCAAAGCAAAACAATGGGTATGAAACTAGGCTATGATGGTATTATCCCTGACATTTAACGTTAAGGTTATGTTCTGATTTGATCCTATCGGAAAGTTAATCACCGACGTGACGCGCCTATGCAGAAAAAAAAACAAGTAGTTCAGTGAAGAACTATACAATCTATTTTCATATATCCTACTTATGTTAATTGCCACTATCAACATACACAATTTCAGTTTGATTGCTGTAATAGATTCATAGATATTGAGAACCGACTAAATATTTCGGATGGTCGCCATGTTGGACTTTATATATGTAGGTCCTAGTTAGAGTTATGTACTGTTACATTAAGATTATTGTGTACGTGTAGCATTCAAACTTCAATCGCATGATTAGGACACAAGAAGTAATAACGAGATTTTAAAATTTCTCACAGCTCCCATCTTGTGGTTATGGAAACAATTGAAATAAATTAGATGCCAGTCGATTAACATTCGTATAAGGATTTACTGTACCAAGTTTCACTGCACTCGGATGGTTAAATTGCGACAAACCTCCATGTGAATATGTATACTTCACTTCGCCGCCATGTTGGATTTGTGATCACCAGGTTATTGAAAGTCCTATAGGTGAACTTATGTTCATAACCCCTATGAATATAAAAATATTCAGTTTCATTGCTATAATAGATTCGTAGATATTCAGAGCCGTCTAAATATTTTGGATCGTCGCCATGTTGGATTGTTAAATGTATAGGCCATAGAGTCATGTACCATTAAAGGAAAATTATTGCGTAGGTTCATTATTCAAACGTTCAATTCGATCGCATGATTACGACACAGGAAATAAAAACTTAATTTTAAAATTCGCACAGCCGCCATCTTAAGGTTATGTAAACAATTGAAATAAATTAGATACCAGTGCATTACAATGTGTATAAACATTTCCCGTACCAAGTTTCATTGCATTTGGAACATTAAATAGCGAGAAAGGTCTATTTTACTTTTCAAATTCGCTTGGCCGCCATGTTCGTTTTGTAGTTAACCGGTTTTTGAAAATCTTATAGATGAACTTCCAGTAGTGCCCTTTATCTCCGTACAAAATTTCAGGGTGATACCACTAATAGTTTCAGAGATATAGAATGCCGGTGAAATATTTCGCACAGCCGCCATCTTGTGGTTATATAAACAATTGAAGGAAATTAGATGTCGGTGCATTACAATGTGTATAAACATATACTGTACGAAGTTTTATTGAGTTGGGTTTGTTAAATCGCGAGAAACGTCTATTTAAAAGTCGCGAATTCGCTTGGCCGCCATGTTGGTTTTGTAGTTACCAGTTTTTCAAGAGTCACATAGGTGAACTTCTGGTAGTTCTCTTTATCACCGTAACAAATTCCAGGGTGATATCGGTAATAGTTTCGGAGATATTGAATGCTGGTGTAAAATTTCGCACAACCGCCATGTTGTATTGGTGAGACGTAACAAAATTTGAAGAGCACGGTCGGGGTCGCCCGGAATAGTGCTATGAACTTACCGTGTTTCATTGAAATCGCCCCAGCCCTTTAGAATTTACTAGGGGGACACACACACACACCTCACACACACACACACACACACACACACACACACGCGCACGCACACACGGATAAAAGGTGATCTCATCAGCCTATTTTTTTTTCAAAATTGAAAATAGGCTAAAAATCACACAATTGGTTCACTAAAAAAAAATAAAAAAACACACCAGTGACAGATGGAAACAAGTCAATAAACCACAAACACAAAATAGAATACACTGTTATATTCAACATCCTCCCTACACAAATCGTGGACTCTTTGTAAACGATTGCCATCTAAATGCATGTCAATTTAGGTTGGCAACAGCGTGAAAACCGTCACGTCTGACGTTGCATCTGCAAAGTCAAGGCTTCCGTGGATTCGTCTAGAAATTTCATTCGAAGATTCAAGGTGTGTCAGATCTACTTGTATTTAGAAGCATCCCCCCTCAGGTGAAAAATCGAAGATCGAATCATAACAACGGCCACAACGACATACGAAAATTACATTATTCAGAAAAAATACTTAAGTTCGAAACTATTTAATTACTTATTCATTTCATAATTAAACTATTTCATTATTATTATTTATAATTATTATTATAATTATTATTTATTATTATTATTATTATTTCCCCTAGTATGTCAGAGCATAACTGCAGGTGTTTAGTTTGGTGTTCATTGGTTCGACGTGTGGTTGAGCTTTCTTGGGATTTTTTTTCTCGGCAATCAATTTTCGATGAACCGGAAACGGTCATGAGGTCAGGAGCCTTTCGGTCTCAATATGGCAACACTGACAAATAGCTACACTACCCCATGAAGTGTCCTTACAATTAGAGGCAGATAACCTTGATGTTACATCAACAACACTACTCTCCGTCTCTTTCCCATTATTCGTTTAGTCGATTCAGACTCTCCGTGACCCCATTTACTCGACTACGCGAATTTCTTCTGTCCTGCACTGACTCCCGAAGATTCTCAAAGCTGGAATATATTGCTTCTGTGATGCCATCCATCCATCTCATTCTTTGCCTCCCTCTTCTCCTTCTGCCTTCTATCTTCCCCAGCAATGAATTATGTCTTCTCATGATATGTTCAAAGTAGCTCAGTTCTTGTTTCAGGGTTAAGCCGTCCAAAGAACACTCTGGTTTAATTTCCTATAAAACTGACTTATTTGTTCTCTTCACAGTCCATGGAACTGTAAGAACTTTTCTCCAACATCATAATTCGAAGTAATCATATCTACGGCGTTCAGTTTTTCTTATGGTCCAGGACGCAAATCCATACATCACAACTGGAAAAACCACAGCCCTTACTATATGGATCTTTGTTGTTAATGCTATGTCTCTACTCCCTAAGATGTTGTCCAGATTTGAAAATGCCTGTCTACCAAGTAGCAATCGTCTTTTGATTTCATGTCTGCAGTCACCATCAGCAGAAATCTGTGAGCCAAGAGAGTTAAAAACAGAGACTATCTCCATTTTTCTCCTCCTACACGCCATGAATTGACAGTTGTAGTTGTCATAATTTTTGTTTTCTTGACATTGAACTTTTAAACCTGTACCCGATACCTATTTTAGGCTATCGGCTACGCCAGCTGACATTAAGCTGTAGTTGAAGTTTTGGGAAGCATTCAGATAAGATAGCGCATCGATCGCGTCAAGAAGAAAGCCAAGATGACGTAGGAGGTCGAGAATCAAGGAGGCATTGAAATCTGTGAGAAGATAGAATTATTAATAAAGATGTGAAGCTTTATTGAAATGTATATGGAGTTTTTGTAGCAGTTAAAACAACTTAGAAGAGTATATATGACATGAATTATATGTGGAAATAATTTTATGGAAATAAGTTATTGTATAACAGAACAGCCGAGAGGAGTCGGGTTCGAGACTATCTTCGTGACGTAGGAGCACTGTGGTGGGGAGAATCAGCCACGTGCCGCTCGGAACTCATAAGCTGGGACGCAGCGCTTAGCAGTTCAGTTAGGCTCAACGAGGCGAGCAGTACAGAGCAGTCCTATAGCACAGCGAGACGGGCATTGAAGGTCACGCAACACACGTAAGCCGTCACGGCAAGTGTAGGCGACATATCTCGCATCACCGAGCAACAGAGGCCGAGCGGGTCATCGATCCAGCCGGGCTAGCCGAGAGGACAATTGTGGATAGCCGGGGTATTTCAAAACCGCACTGATCGCATATGAAGACTTTGTTTCAAGCTTCATTTCGACGTTGTTCGAACACAGGCTTTCACATTTAACATTATAACCATGCTGTTATATAATACATTCAAAGCGACTTTTTACTATTCCAAGTAAACTGAATGTTTAGCATAGGCTCTGATGAACATTACAGCGTGCATTTATAAGATTTTTATCTTATGCCATTTTCATGGATTACATATTACAGACAGATACAGGGTGTATCGTAATCTGGAACACTATCTAGTAAATTTTTTTTTACTCAAGTAGAACTTTGCAGTAAGTTGAGAGAGGACTTACAATTCTCAAACTGAACATTTATCGGAACAGTGGCGTATATTAGAAGAAGAGTAGGGGGTCCGCTGTTACCATGAACTTTTCGAGAAGGAGTTGGACGATATCCGCTATGGGTAATTCGAGGTTCAACATGATCGAGTAAACGTGAATAGAGACAAGATGGCACCACAGAGCGAT
Organism: Meconema thalassinum; assembly: GCA_946902985.2. Lineage (NCBI taxonomy): Eukaryota > Metazoa > Arthropoda > Insecta > Orthoptera > Tettigoniidae > Meconema > Meconema thalassinum. The sequence continues at coordinate 155,948,988 of OX336397.1, forward strand.
GGATTCGGTTCCTGACGAGAGGAGTCCAACAGCTGATTCGCTTGGGATTTCGAAGGAAATCGTCATTTCATGGATGAAATGATATTCACGCCGATCTTATGAGAAATCTTTAGGTAGGGAAAATCGACGATCTTGGAAATTATATTACAACTGATAATGAAAGGTATTGTAAGAGTTCTATCTACCTGATACGATTATTTTCATGAATACTGGGCACACATGTATATTTTTCTAATAGGAGTGATTTGATTATTAAGACATGGTTTGAATTTATATACTTCGAATTTGCTAGAATATGGAGTGACCATATGATATGGCAGGCATCATTATTCGATATTCTCACCGTTGTTTGACTTTATTAAGAAGATGTTTGATCTTATAGACATTTTTCCAGCTAGGATATTTTTCATGGATAGTTTTTTTTGTGTAACGAGTATTTCGAGCTCGTGATCTGCAATTGATTATCAGAAACTACTTCGTCAGTTCATTGCATACTAGCGAGTGTGTATTATTCATCAGTAGGGATTTTTTCCATTGGATTGTTTGGAGATATTAAGAAGTTATTCACTTTAGTGAATGAACGTCGCTTTTATATGACAACTAGAAACTTGTTGATTCCTTTCTGGTACATTCACTCATATAGTCCACGAGATGGGGTCTGTCGTATTTATACGATTGTATGGTGGTACTCGCCTTACCCATCGTTTAGGGAACTATCATCCAAGTCGACGGGGCGAGGTCCTTCGTATTTATACGATTGCACGGTGGTTACACATCTTACTCGCCATTGAGGAACTCATTTTATCATCCGAATGTACACGAGATGTAAGTGAATTAAACAAGGAACTACTAGTCACATATCAGTCGAAATTTTGTTAAATAAAGTAACGATAAATGTCAACAGGATTGCATTTAGTAATTCTTGTTGCCAATCCAATATTTTGTTGCTATACTCTTTTGAGAGTAATTTCAGTTTAACAGCTATTACAGCTGATGCTTTGATGATTTTTATAATTGTGTTTGATACCTTTGAGAAGGATTTAAAGTAATTTAATCTTGTAAGATTAATCATTAATGGTCATAATTATTTTAAGGCAGATCAGTATTGCAGATTTTGATAGGAGAGATTATAGCACATTGGTGTTTTTCTACGATGTGAATTATGAAACTTGTGAAAGAGAATTTATGCTATTTGAAAGCAAATATTAAATTACTGAAGTAATGTTTTTCCAATTGTTTAAGAAGTTGTCTAGAAGTGATCAGAGTAATTACAGTCATTGGAGATTATGTGCGTTAATAATTTGAAGCCATTTATATAATTTTGTAGATCATGCAACGTGGTTAAAAGAAGTTTGTGATAGGCATTTTGTGGAATTTGCCATTTGATAGTTGCAACGTTGATAATGTATTTTGAAGCGGACATGAGGTTGTCGTACCCAGTCTAGCGTATTTGTTGAGATTCATGCTGTATGTGCTGAATATTTATGGAGTTTTTGTAGCAATTCTTATATTCAAATGTGATATTTGGAATATTGAAGAAATATAATGTCGTTGTGGATAGTTAGATCCAACGTGATGTCGTGGAGACAATAATATTTTTGGCATGATAATTAAATACGAGATATAACTTGGAAGTAATAAAACTGTAAGACAACGTTCTATAAACCCTATTAAACAATTTGTTAGGAAATTAAACAAGTAAATGAAGTTGATAATACAAGATTTTCTGAAAATAATAATTAATGAAATAATAATCTGAGATTTAAGCATATTAACGATCTGACCTAATGAAATAAAAATCAGAATGACCTAATGAAATAAAAATCAGAATGACCTAATGAAATAAAAATCAGAATGACTAGATGAAATAATAAAATTAAATAACCAGATGATTGAAATTTAAATAAGTTGATAAATTAAATTTTGAAATAAATCGATGAATTAAATAAGTGGATGAATTAAAGATTGAATTAATTAAACTGATTGAAATGAATTATTAGACGATTGTAATGATGATGAATAACTGAATTAGAAGGTGATGATTAATTAAAGAAGCTGATGATTAATGAATTTTTATGGAATTAAATAAATTTAATTGAGAGATGATTCGAAGGAATTGCAACTTGAAATGTGAATTTAAATGATGTAATGGTGATGAATTAACGATTCTGACAGGAATATTTGGAATTTTGAAGTGAGAATTAATGTGAGAAATATTTAATTTGATAATAATGATGAGGATGACCAATGAGAATTTGAATTTTCTGTAATTCACAGATAAGAGATTAATGACGATGTAAATAATGTAAATTAATTATTCAATGTTTAGGAACATTTGATTAACATGTTCTACGTTCAAATTATACCATGCAAACCATAATTTATGTGATATTTAACATGAGTGATTATTATATGTGTATGTTTAGGCAGATTAGTAACTTAATTAAATCCACATTGATGTTAAATTAAAGAGAATTAGGTCTCAGGTTTCACAAATGTCAGTGACGAAAGACATAGTGATACAGTGATCCTGAGAACCCAAGAGAACTTTATACATTTTTCTTGTTATGTGGATTGAAATAATTTTGCATTAGAAAGGAGATGGTTCGATTTTTGGACAATGACAATTTAACTTTGCATTCGACCATACTCTCAGGTAGGAATTATATTTAAAATGTCTGTCTGACTTTCAAAGTAAAATAAATTTGTTTTTATCTTAGTTGTGATCTGATGATGGTGTGATGTTCCTTTTTCTTTCCTTGTCTTGAGTAAGGCTTATCCGGAAAGGAAGTGGTTTTGCTAGGAATTCAGTTGATGGCGCCCATTTATATTTGAATTATTTTTATTAACTTAAGCCCGTAACGACCCTGGATATACTTTGTCTCGTGAAACCCACTGCTTTTTCAAGAACTCAGCTGAATTTCCGACACATTCCTTATTTGACTAGAGGTTCATTTAACTCCGCTCTGTCCTGGAACTCCAGGGATGTGATGTTATAGCAGATGGGTCATCGCATCCCCAGGACGAACGGGCACAGAGAGAGAGGGAGAATTGGCTTTATCCAACTAGTGGGGCTTTTCGATTTTGTTAATTCGATGGAATCACATCAGATTTAGATTACTGAGAGATTGATCTCAAGTTCATTTAAGTGTGTTACAAAATTTATTATACTTAGTCAGACAATGTACTTGTGTGCCCAATCCAGTGTTCATGTTAATCGTATTAGTAATATCATGTTAGTTATAAGATATTTTCCCTATACCCAAGTGAATGCAGGAATTGAGACATTGCGATGTGTTGTTGTCTAACGTCTCTATATAATTCTATATTGAAATATAATTATGTTGCCAGAGGATTTAGCGAAGGTGTTAGGAGAGTTACAGACGGGTATGTCTGGAATTGCAGAAACCATTTCTAAGATGGAAACTGAAGTTAAAGAACAAATTAATAATTCAGAAGCTAGATTAGAAGCTAAATGTAAAGAGAATGTAAAATCATTACAGATTAGTAACGAAGCTAATATAAAATTATTGCAGTCAACTAGTGAAGAAAATTTAAAACTATTACAGTCAAATAGCAAAGATGAGTTGATGTTATTAGAGACTAGATTACAGTCAAATAGTGAAGCTAACTTGAAGGACAATTTTAAGTTATTAGAAGAGAAATTACAGTCAAATAGTGAGGACAATTTCAAATCGTTAGAAGAGAAATTACAGTCTCGTAGTGAAGAAACTAATACTGAATTAGAAAATAAGTTAACCAGATTAGAGAATAGTTTAACTTTGAAGAACAATGAGATGTTAAAAACTTTACAATTAGACATCATTGCAGTAAACATGAAAGGAGAGGAAAATGTTCAGATATTAAGGAAAAATATTATCGAGTTAGAAAGTAGAGGGGAAGAAAATATTTTTACTTTAAGAACAGACGTTATGACCATACAGAAAGACATTAAGTCAGATGTATCGAAGTTGAGATTCGACATCGATGGTTTAGTGGCAGATGTAGGAAAAATTCAAGATTGGTCTACCGAAGTATCTTTCGAGACTAAGATTAAGGGTCTAGAAACAAGTCTAGGTAACGAAATAAAAGATTTGAAGACAGTAATTGGGACCATTAAAGATGAAGTCTTGGGAGAGGTCAATTCTAATATAAAGTCGTTAGAAAATCAATTGCAGAAGGATATTAGAAAGATAGACGACGATATAGAGCAAAAGGTTAACGAAAACTTAACTTTATTTAAAAATAGAGTCGGAGCAATTGTTGAGGAACGATATAATGAGGTCGATGCCGAAGCAAAAGAGAAACGGGACGGGTTAGATGAAAAATTAATCGCAGGTATGGCAAACTTAGAAGCTAGGTTTACGGAAAGCAAGGAAGCGATGAAATTAGATTCAACACTATTTAGAACAGATGTTGATCTGTTGAAAGAACAAGTCGCGTTAGTGAAGAACACGTGCGAAGGAAAGATTGACAAGTTGAGGAACGATCTAGACGAAAGTAACAAGACGCAGGACGTTACATCGTTAGATGAGTTGAAGACTCAGGTCAAGAGATTAGCAGAAGACAGGGTGACGAAACTAGAATCCATAGTTAACAGTTTCACCAGTCATAATGTAACATCAGGGGAAACATTGATGAATCAAACAGCGATAGACCGCAGTATGACGAATCAAGACACGAGCATGGTAGAAGACCGTCAAATGCAACCGAATGTGACATTCGAAAGGGTCAGTTCAACCCCGCAGGAGAATCCAAGTTCGAGTAGGAGTACGTCGAGTCCAAGTGAACGATATTCAGGTCCAGTCACAATTATAAGGAACCTAGATGACAAACCGAGAAAGTTTTCGGGAAATACAGGTGTTACACCAGTAGAATTTCTGCGAGATATTCGGGACTACATGGCGGAACACAGGGTAGCCAAAGAAAGAGAGCTAAGGATAGTAGAACGCGCCTTAGATGGATCTGCACTTACGTGGTTTAGAGCGTTCAGAAGCAACTTTGCGAACATGGAGCAATTTGCCATGGCTTTCTTGAGGAGATTCTGGAGTGCCGAGGATCAACTCAACGTAAGAGCGGAGATGTACTCTAAACGCTATTCTACGTCACATCCGACGCATTACGCCAACTACTTCACGTCACAGCTGGCTAAATTACAGTTCCTTATTCCTCCATTGCCAGAAGAAGAGCTTTTGCAAGCTATAGCGCGACAGTTACCGATAGAGGTACAGCGATCTTTGATAGCATCGGGAGCCAATACGCTGGAACATTATGATGATATATTGAGGCGATTGGATTATACGAGCGCACAGGTTACACCGAGAAGTAATCGGAACGACAACAGAAACACGCAAGAAGTAAACGCGGTAGTCGTGGACAATGCAGTTCAAACGGATAGAAGGGATTCCTGGGAAAACCGACGGAACGATGGGAATCGAGGAAACATCCGTAATGCAAGAGGAAATGATCGATATAGAGGACCATATGAAAGGCCATACGATCAAGAAGCGAGAGATAGCCGGTATAGGAATTATAACCAAAATTCCAGGTATCAGGACAGGAATCGGTATAATAACAGATATCGGGGAAGGAATAACTGGAACCAAGGGCAACAGTTTAATGGAAACGACCGACAGGAAGGCCGAGGAAACGATCCTAACGACAGAAGGGATAATCGTGGACATGAAAGGTCAAGACAAGAGGATAGACAGCCTAGTGCACCACTCGAGGAGACAATGAGAGATGTCAATCGAGCCAGCACGAGTGGCGAAGGAAAAAAAAAACGTCAAATTAACTCCAGAGGAAAATGAAAATCATTGGGAATCAATCGTCATCGTAGAAACATATCAGGTCAAGGACGAGGATTTAATCGAGGAAGAAGACATAGTACAACGGGAAAATAGACATGAATTGCCAGTTATTAGTGTGGAAGTCATGGGAAAAGAAATAAAGACACTTGTAGACACAGGAGCTATGGTGAGCTTGATATCCATAGGTTGCCTGGATGAATTGAAATTATTAGGAAGAATTACAACGTTGCCAACTGTTGTTAGCAAAATTCAAGGGGTGATTCCAGACAAGAGTATGAAATGTAAAAGTCAGGTACTTTTAGATGTTGGGATTGGAACCAGAAGTTTTGAACAGATGTTCCTAGTAGTGGGTCAACTACATTTTGACATGATCCTAGGAGTGGATTTCCTAAGTGAGAGTGGCCTGATCATAGATATGCAGAGTAGGCGCATGTACTTTCAAGAAGGGGTTATGGAAAATCAAGAATCGGAGATGACATTCTTTAGAGAGGATATATTGGATGAAATTGTATGCAGCGTTGAAAGGTCTATAGAAGATAAAATTGGCATAACTAGTAAAATAAGTCCAGAAATTAAGGGGCGGTTTGATCAAGTGATTTCAGAATACGAGGATATATTCAATGACAAACCAGGTCTCATAGAAAATTTTACATACAGCATCAAGTTGATGGATGACAAACCATACCATAAAAATTTATATCCCATTCCGGATAAATGGAAGGAGGAAGTTAGCATAATGATAAGCGACATGGAAACAGATGGAATAATTAAGAAAATGCCAACTGCTTATTTGAATCCTTTAGCTGTTGTCAAGAAACCTAACGGTAAGCTGAGGATATGTCTAGATGCCAGATCCCTTAACGAAAGAGTTCTTCCTGAACACGATAGACCACCTGTTATTCGTGAATTGTTACGCCGATTTAGAGGAAAGAGTGTCTTCTCGACAATCGATCTGACTAGTTCATATTATCATGTTGAGCTAGCAGAAGAGTGCAAACAGTACACAGGGTTCCTGTTTGACCATAAAACATACGTATTCAATAGGTTACCTTTTGGTGTGAAAAATAGTGGTCCGGTGATGATCCGAGCACTAGATCAAAATTTGTCAGATGCAGTTAAAGAGCATGTTGTAAGCTATATTGATGACCTGATTATAGCGTCTGAGACAGCGGAAGAACATATCAGACACCTTCAAATGCTTTTTGAAGATCTTAGAAGAACGAACTTCAAGGTGAACTTCAATAAATGTCAATTCTTTCATGAAGAAATTGAATTTCTTGGACATAGAATCGATGGAGATGGTTATAGGCCCAATCCAAAGAAGATAATGGCAATTTCAGAGTTTCCAACGCCACGAAAGATTAAAGAGGTACGGCAGTTTTTAGGCATGTGTCAGTTCTTTTCAACACATTGTCCTGAATATACTGAGACAATGGCACCTCTGCAGGATTTATTAAGGAAGGGAAATCGATGGAAATGGGACGATAGATGCAATCAAGCGTTTTTAGCAGCCAAGAAAATGCTAATCCAAAATATCAAACTTGAGTATCCTGATTTTACAAGACGATTCTTTGTAGAGACAGACGCATCCAAAATAGGTATTAGTGGAATCCTATATCAGCTGGATGATGACAAGAAACATAGATATTTAGCTTTCACCAGTCGCAAGCTTAGGAATTGTGAGAAGAATTACTATGCAACTGAGTTAGAGGCATTAGCAGTGGTTCATGCTCTCAAAACGTGGAAGAAGGTGTTGTTTGGACATGGCATAACAGTGATCACAGATCATAAAGCTCTCCAATTTATTATGAAGACAGACTTAGCGAGTGACCGCATCACCAGATGGGCTCTGTTCTTACAGCAATTTAACCCAACTGTTGTACATAGACCGGGGAAGTTAAATCTGTTAGCAGATGTGCTGAGCAGAAACCCTTGTGAAGAAGTAATAGTCAACCATATAAATTTGATTCAAGAGGATAGTGGTACTCTAGAAAAGTTGAAGTTGTTATCGCAAACTCAGAAGAGATATGCACCTTTGCGAAGAATTTACCGTTTTCTGACACGTAGGATGGATAACACTGATCCAGATTTTCAAAGAACTGAGATAGAGGCTAGAAGACATCATATTATGGGAGGTGTTATATGCCAATATATTGACCAGGATCATACTAGACTTAGAGTAGTGATCCCACCCAAGCTTGTCAAACCAGTTATTTGGATGATACACCGAACTGCAGCTCATGTAGGTGTAGACAAGACTTTGGCTCTCGCTCAAGAAACTCTTGTGTGGAAACAAATGGGACAAACGATTCGCGACGTCATAAAGACCTGTGACAGTTGTCAGCGAAGTAAATACTCATCTAAGTTAATGAAAGAAGTTCCCAGATCAATATTACCCAGCAAGCCAAGAGAACTTTTCGCGACGGACATTTTTGGTCCGATTCCTCGTTCGACGAAAGGCAATCAATTCGTTTTAGTAACAGTCGATGTATTTTCGAAGTACGTATCTCTATGCCCTATACAGAAAGCTACGTCCAAGTACGTAATAAATCGACTTGAGAAAACAGTTATTCCGAGCATGGGGAAACCTGAAGTTTTGTTGAGTGACCATGGATCACAATTTACTAGCATGGAATTTTCTACTGCTATGGAACGTTTAGGAATCAGGCATGTGTTTAATTCTGTACGGTATCCAGAGGGAAATCCCGCCGAAAGAATTATGCCGGAGATAAGTAAGCTGTGTCGCTTATATGTGTCAAGGCAACACCATAGATGGATGGAAGTGATACCCATCATTAGCCAATGCTTGAATTCCACAGTACATGAAAGCACAGGACAAATTCCGTCCATGCTTCATCATGGATTGAAACCGGATAGACCATGGGATAGAGTCGTGAGGGCACCAGCAGATCCTCAACCCACACAAGAAAGAAGAGTCGAGATGGCAGGAGAGAGGCTCAGAAGACAGGCGGAGAAGAGAGCCAGGAGACAGGCAGGAAGGAGGTTCCACGAGCCATTTCAAGAAAATGATGAGGTGCTGATTAGGAAGCCAGTCACTTCGAACCTACAGCTGAAGATCTACCATAAATTCGCTCCATTGTACGCTGGACCGTTCCGTATTGAACAAACATACCAGAATAATAGCTATAAGATTGTCAGAATGGATACTGATGAAGTTGTGGGAACTTTTAATGCAGCTAGCATCAGGAAATACCATCATGCTGAGTAAAGGAAATTGTAGAGCTATCGTGTACATGTATAATATATTGAATGCCTGAGAGTGTACTTTTTTTTCTCAATCCTGATAAAAAAAAAAGGAGATGTACGGGAGAGATGTACCCGATACCTATTTTAGGCTATCGGCTACGCCAGCTGACATTAAGCTGTAGTTGAAGTTTTGGGAAGCATTCAGATAAGATAGCGCATCGATCGCGTCAAGAAGAAAGCCAAGATGACGTAGGAGGTCGAGAATCAAGGAGGCATTGAAATCTGTGAGAAGATAGAATTATTAATAAAGATGTGAAGCTTTATTGAAATGTATATGGAGTTTTTGTAGCAGTTAAAACAACTTAGAAGAGTATATATGACATGAATTATATGTGGAAATAATTTTATGGAAATAAGTTATTGTATAACAGAACAGCCGAGAGGAGTCGGGTTCGAGACTATCTTCGTGACGTAGGAGCACTGTGGTGGGGAGAATCAGCCACGTGCCGCTCGGAACTCATAAGCTGGGACGCAGCGCTTAGCAGTTCAGTTAGGCTCAACGAGGCGAGCAGTACAGAGCAGTCCTATAGCACAGCGAGACGGGCATTGAAGGTCACGCAACACACGTAAGCCGTCACGGCAAGTGTAGGCGACATATCTCGCATCACCGAGCAACAGAGGCCGAGCGGGTCATCGATCCAGCCGGGCTAGCCGAGAGGACAATTGTGGATAGCCGGGGTATTTCAAAACCGCACTGATCGCATATGAAGACTTTGTTTCAAGCTTCATTTCGACGTTGTTCGAACACAGGCTTTCACATTTAACATTATAACCATGCTGTTATATAATACATTCAAAGCGACTTTTTACTATTCCAAGTAAACTGAATGTTTAGCATAGGCTCTGATGAACATTACAGCGTGCATTTATAAGATTTTTATCTTATGCCATTTTCATGGATTACATATTACAGACAGATACAGGGTGTATCGTAATCTGGAACACTATCTAGTAAATTTTTTTTTACTCAAGTAGAACTTTGCAGTAAGTTGAGAGAGGACTTACAATTCTCAAACTGAACATTTATCGGAACAGTGGCGTATATTAGAAGAAGAGTAGGGGGTCCGCTGTTACCATGAACTTTTCGAGAAGGAGTTGGACGATATCCGCTATGGGTAATTCGAGGTTCAACATGATCGAGTAAACGTGAATAGAGACAAGATGGCACCACAGAGCGATGGATTCGGTTCCTGACGAGAGGAGTCCAACAGCTGATTCGCTTGGGATTTCGAAGGAAATCGTCATTTCATGGATGAAATGATATTCACGCCGATCTTATGAGAAATCTTTAGGTAGGGAAAATCGACGATCTTGGAAATTATATTACAACTGATAATGAAAGGTATTGTAAGAGTTCTATCTACCTGATACGATTATTTTCATGAATACTGGGCACACATGTATATTTTTCTAATAGGAGTGATTTGATTATTAAGACATGGTTTGAATTTATATACTTCGAATTTGCTAGAATATGGAGTGACCATATGATATGGCAGGCATCATTATTCGATATTCTCACCGTTGTTTGACTTTATTAAGAAGATGTTTGATCTTATAGACATTTTTCCAGCTAGGATATTTTTCATGGATAGTTTTTTTTGTGTAACGAGTATTTCGAGCTCGTGATCTGCAATTGATTATCAGAAACTACTTCGTCAGTTCATTGCATACTAGCGAGTGTGTATTATTCATCAGTAGGGATTTTTTCCATTGGATTGTTTGGAGATATTAAGAAGTTATTCACTTTAGTGAATGAACGTCGCTTTTATATGACAACTAGAAACTTGTTGATTCCTTTCTGGTACATTCACTCATATAGTCCACGAGATGGGGTCTGTCGTATTTATACGATTGTATGGTGGTACTCGCCTTACCCATCGTTTAGGGAACTATCATCCAAGTCGACGGGGCGAGGTCCTTCGTATTTATACGATTGCACGGTGGTTACACATCTTACTCGCCATTGAGGAACTCATTTTATCATCCGAATGTACACGAGATGTAAGTGAATTAAACAAGGAACTACTAGTCACATATCAGTCGAAATTTTGTTAAATAAAGTAACGATAAATGTCAACAGGATTGCATTTAGTAATTCTTGTTGCCAATCCAATATTTTGTTGCTATACTCTTTTGAGAGTAATTTCAGTTTAACAGCTATTACAGCTGATGCTTTGATGATTTTTATAATTGTGTTTGATACCTTTGAGAAGGATTTAAAGTAATTTAATCTTGTAAGATTAATCATTAATGGTCATAATTATTTTAAGGCAGATCAGTATTGCAGATTTTGATAGGAGAGATTATAGCACATTGGTGTTTTTCTACGATGTGAATTATGAAACTTGTGAAAGAGAATTTATGCTATTTGAAAGCAAATATTAAATTACTGAAGTAATGTTTTTCCAATTGTTTAAGAAGTTGTCTAGAAGTGATCAGAGTAATTACAGTCATTGGAGATTATGTGCGTTAATAATTTGAAGCCATTTATATAATTTTGTAGATCATGCAACGTGGTTAAAAGAAGTTTGTGATAGGCATTTTGTGGAATTTGCCATTTGATAGTTGCAACGTTGATAATGTATTTTGAAGCGGACATGAGGTTGTCGTACCCAGTCTAGCGTATTTGTTGAGATTCATGCTGTATGTGCTGAATATTTATGGAGTTTTTGTAGCAATTCTTATATTCAAATGTGATATTTGGAATATTGAAGAAATATAATGTCGTTGTGGATAGTTAGATCCAACGTGATGTCGTGGAGACAATAATATTTTTGGCATGATAATTAAATACGAGATATAACTTGGAAGTAATAAAACTGTAAGACAACGTTCTATAAACCCTATTAAACAATTTGTTAGGAAATTAAACAAGTAAATGAAGTTGATAATACAAGATTTTCTGAAAATAATAATTAATGAAATAATAATCTGAGATTTAAGCATATTAACGATCTGACCTAATGAAATAAAAATCAGAATGACCTAATGAAATAAAAATCAGAATGACCTAATGAAATAAAAATCAGAATGACTAGATGAAATAATAAAATTAAATAACCAGATGATTGAAATTTAAATAAGTTGATAAATTAAATTTTGAAATAAATCGATGAATTAAATAAGTGGATGAATTAAAGATTGAATTAATTAAACTGATTGAAATGAATTATTAGACGATTGTAATGATGATGAATAACTGAATTAGAAGGTGATGATTAATTAAAGAAGCTGATGATTAATGAATTTTTATGGAATTAAATAAATTTAATTGAGAGATGATTCGAAGGAATTGCAACTTGAAATGTGAATTTAAATGATGTAATGGTGATGAATTAACGATTCTGACAGGAATATTTGGAATTTTGAAGTGAGAATTAATGTGAGAAATATTTAATTTGATAATAATGATGAGGATGACCAATGAGAATTTGAATTTTCTGTAATTCACAGATAAGAGATTAATGACGATGTAAATAATGTAAATTAATTATTCAATGTTTAGGAACATTTGATTAACATGTTCTACGTTCAAATTATACCATGCAAACCATAATTTATGTGATATTTAACATGAGTGATTATTATATGTGTATGTTTAGGCAGATTAGTAACTTAATTAAATCCACATTGATGTTAAATTAAAGAGAATTAGGTCTCAGGTTTCACAAATGTCAGTGACGAAAGACATAGTGATACAGTGATCCTGAGAACCCAAGAGAACTTTATACATTTTTCTTGTTATGTGGATTGAAATAATTTTGCATTAGAAAGGAGATGGTTCGATTTTTGGACAATGACAATTTAACTTTGCATTCGACCATACTCTCAGGTAGGAATTATATTTAAAATGTCTGTCTGACTTTCAAAGTAAAATAAATTTGTTTTTATCTTAGTTGTGATCTGATGATGGTGTGATGTTCCTTTTTCTTTCCTTGTCTTGAGTAAGGCTTATCCGGAAAGGAAGTGGTTTTGCTAGGAATTCAGTTGATGGCGCCCATTTATATTTGAATTATTTTTATTAACTTAAGCCCGTAACGACCCTAGAGATACTTTGTCTCGTGAAACCCACTGCTTTTTCAAGAACTCAGCTGAATTTCCGACACATTCCTTATTTGACTAGAGGTTCATTTAACTCCGCTCTGTCCTGGAACTCCAGGGATGTGATGTTATAGCAGATGGGTCATCGCATCCCCAGGACGAACGGGCACAAACCTTTTTAAACCTTCTTCAGTTTCAGCCATCAAGATTGAATCAACTGAGCATTTTCCCCCAATTTGTTGCCCTACGGTTTTGCTGGAGGTCGTGTTTTATCTCACTCTACCATAACTTGCTTGCGACAAGAAATTGGTTTATAAACGGAGCTGGTCTGAATAGGACTCGATATATTAGCGCGAGCCAACATCTCGGGCAATAGGACGCTTTGTTTATCGCAGATATATAACGTGTGTGTGCGCATGGACAATTCCATTTGGGTAATGGGTCAGTACAGAGAAGGTTCGAGCCACCCCATTTCATTACCGCCACCACAGTCAAACACGGTTTAAATTATTCCAGCGAGTATTGGCAACTCTGACGATCACCTTTCATACAGCTTCATGAGAAGGAAAACACACATTAGTGATATTTTGGCATTCACGGCCAGTGAATTAAATCTCAGCAATTTTTGTAGGTTTGTGCCGTGTCCTGTGTGGGGTTTCGCCTAGGACACCAAGCTGGCTCATCAGCGGGCTCTTGGTATCTCCATCCGGACCCCCACACAAGACACGGCACAAACCTAGAAGAATTGCTGAGTTTTAATTCACTGGCCGTGAAAGCCAAAATACCATCTTTTTGTAAGCCTTCATAGGGAGGTTAAGGCTGCTTGAGCTTTTAGTTCTCGCAGTAAAGAGTTGCAGTTGTACTCTATATAAAGGGAGGTAGCGCGTAGTTCGCTATTCCTGTGGGGGACCGGGCGGGGACATCAAGAGTCCGCCGATGAGCCAGCTTGGTGTCCTAGGCGAAACCCCCACACAAGACACGGCACAAACAGAGAAAAATTTCCGAGTTTTAACACATTAGTGAGTTTACTGTCCCCTACTAATCACTATTATACGAAGAATTATAACATAAAATATTCTATCAAAGTTTCAAAACAAAATTCCTTTCTTCATATTTAGCTTTTTAATGGGGACATCAGATTTAGTACAGGGCATTCCTAATTTCATCATCATCATCAGTTTATCTGCCTGATGGCAGGTTTCCTCAGGGTCGGTCTCTCCACCTTATCCGGTCTTCAGCAGCACGTTTCATCAGCTCATAAGATTTATCAATCTTGATGGTTGGTTGGGTCCTCAGTTTAGAGGCTGCGACAACGCGGTCATGTAGCCCCGTGAACTTTGGATGTGTGTAGAATCTGTCTGAAAACCGGTGTTAATTGTGATGACTGTGTTAGTGTGTGTTATCTGTTTTCAATTCAAGTAAGGACTGCAGACATTGAATTTTTCAAGTAGTTCCTGCATATGCCGCCAAACGCCACCGTCAACGGCTTCTAGTTCAGAACTTGGTTACCAGATGCCACCGCAGTCTGCTCCAGGCGACCAACGTAGGAACCTAAGAGCGTTTGCCAAATGTTTAACCTACGTATGTAATTTAGCTTCACACAGGTGTAATTAGTGGAAGGTTCTTTAACATGCCATAAATCTATGACATGTGACCGCCGGCTTTTCTTTCCCTCCGAAGGAAGGCATACTGAGGGATTTTTAACGCTCTTAAAAATCCGACGACTTCGGACGAGTTTGAACCCACGATCTTGGGCATAGAAGCTCAGTATGCTACCAACCACGCCATCGAAGCCGCAAATCTTGATGGAATCCAGCATCTGAAACCTTCTTCTTCCTCTTCGGATTTTCCCTTGGACTGTCCCTTCTAATGCACTTTTCACCAAACCATTTCCTCTTAGGCAGTGTCCAATTCATTTTTCACTTTTTCTTTCCCTTCCTCTTTGGCATCATTCTTTCTTCTCCTAGTTTGTTTAATACTTCCTCATTTCTCACTTTGTCCTTCCAACCTATTCTCTCCATTCTCCTCCACAGCCACATTTCGAAAGCCTCTATTCTTCTCTCGTCTTCTCTCCTAAGCGTCCAAGTTTCCGCTCCATACATAGCTACACTCCAAACAAAACATTTCACTAATCTCTTCCTTAGGCTTACTTTCATTGCTCCACAAAATAATTTTCTTTTCTTACTGAAGGCTTCTTTCGCTATTGCAATCCTTGTTTTTATTTCTTCTGTGCATATCATTTCTTGTGTAACCCAACTATCAACGTGTTCAATTTCATCCTCTAATTTTATTGTAATTTTTTCACCTTTTCCTCCTATGACCATACTTTAATTTTTCTCACTTATGTTCATCCAATATATTTTACAAATTTTAATTAGGACTTTCAACTCTCACTCATAATATCTAATTTAATGAACCTTAATTTGAGATCTTGTGGAGGTTGATAGGCGAACTACAACTTTACTTGTTGATGTGTTCAAAAGCCTTCAGTCGGGCCGTCACATTACGTTGGATGTCCGAAATGTCCGAAAACCTCTGGCCCTTCAGGGTTTTTCGGTGACCCTGGACCTGGAACCCGCCACTCCATACTTTGACGCTTGACTTCGGGGTCGTACCTCAAACACCAGGTCTCGTCGCCCGTGACGATGGTTTTCAGAGCCATACCTTTCCACAGAACATTCACCCTTTTCAATGTCACAAGCCGAACAGGTGTGCATGGTAGGTTGCATAAATACATCCTTCTAAACACGCACTGTGTCAAACAGGTCTTACATGTTGAGTTGTGAGTCGCCAATGTTGCCAGGTCGACCGTTCTGACTTTATTCTTCGAACGCAATGTGACGAGCCTTTTGATCACCATCCCAAAGAACGCCTTCTTGCAAAGTTTCCAGGATATGTATCGCCGATCTCAGCATTGCATAGTTAAGGGAGGGAACTGTTTCGAAGGACAGTAGGGTCACTGTCGTGCATTGTTCATCTATGTTGATAGTACAGGACTATTCACCGAACTTTATTGTTACAGGTTGTATGACACAATTCACAGTTATGAACACCTAGGTTTATTCAGCAGAACCTTCTCTTGTTCCACAGATACGGACAAAATTAAAGTGTTTATAAGTGTACAAAGATTCTTAAGAAGCAGATGACCTCACTGTTAAGCCCCATCATCAGAGCTGCTTTAGTCTACTGAGAATAATTGTCAATGATATAACAGATTCCATCGATACCGCTGTTTTATTACGCGACGTGGCCATCAGCACCGTGTATGTGGGTATCTGCTATTGTGGTGTATTTACTAGTGTACACCGGTTGGCACAATTTCAGCGTCTGACCTCACTTGGCCAAACTTAAAGCTCAAAAATGTGACATTGACATTGGTTGGTTGGTTTCTTAATTTAGAGGCTGCGACAACGTGGTCATGTAGCCCCGTGTACTTTGGGTGTGTGTAGAATCTGTCTGATAACCGGTGTTAATTGTGATGACTGTATTAGTGTGTGTTATCTGCTTTAATTCAAGTAAGGACTGTAAAGCTGGCGGTCCCATGTCATAGATTTATGGCATGTTAAAGAACCTTCCACTACTTACACCTATGTGAAGCTAAATTGTAGGCTATAGGTTAGGAATGTAAACAACGCTCTTAGGTTCCTACGTTCGTTGCCAATAACCGACTGCGGTGGCGTCTAGTAGCTAAGTTCTGAACTAGGCCTTGTAGTCGTTGACGATGGCGTTTGGCGGCAAAAGTAGGAACTATTTGAAAATTTCAAAGTTGCAGTCCTTACTTGAATTAAAAAACAGATAACACACACTAAAACAGCCATCACAATTAACACTGGTTATCAGACAGATTCTACGCACACCCAAAGTACACGGGGCTACATGACCGCGTTGTCTCAGCCCCTAAACTGAGGAACCAACCAAGTAAGATCTGCAGACTTTAATTTCAAGTAATTCCTACTTTTGCTACCAAATGCTACCATAAACGACAATTAGTTTGCGGACTTGGCTACTAGATGGCATCTCAGTCAGCACCCGGCGGCGAACGTTGGAACTAATAGCGCGTTATCAATTCAAACCTACAAATTTTGGCTTTATACAAGTCTAGTTAGTGGAAGGTTCTTTTTCGTGCCGTAAATCTATGACATGGGAACGCCGGGTTTACTTCCCCTCCGAAGGAAGGCATACTGAGGGATTTTTAACGCTCTTAAAAAATCCGACGACTTCGGCCGGGTTTGAACCTGCGACCTTGGGCATAGAAGCTCAGCATGCTACCAACTGCGCCGCTGAATCCGTCTGACATTAACATTACTAAGATCGTCGTGAATTGAACTCATGCACTGTGCCTAAGGTGGTGCATGTTTGGACATTGAGATTAGGTTACTTTATTGGGACTTAAATAAACTTGATCATCTTGGACTTACGGGCGCGCTAAACCTGAGTATAAAGACCGTGCGTAACAGCAAATTTTCGACTGCAGCGCCCCTAGTGGAAGAGACGATTATTCACTGGTAGGAGAAACACAAAAATAACATATCAGCTGTCGTTGTGTGTTGTGAATACGTGTAGTTGGAATTAATCAGCAATGACAAATGCTGTTATTCATGTGGGCTTTAAGAAAATTATTTGGAGTTCTCAGTATTTTAGGAATTCTACTTTGAGAAAAGTGGAAGAAAAACTTTCAAAATAAATATCTGCTTTATGTTTGAGGGAGACTAATGTTAGTCAATCCCCATATAATACTAACATCAAGGTAAGAACAAAGAATTCTCTTACTGTAGATACTTTTAATATTTTACAGATTTGTAATAATATTAGTCTTAACATTATCTTTTTAATGTTCAGTTAATTTTTCCTGTTAGATAGCTACCTTATTTATTTATTTTTTAGATTGACTGCAACAGAAACCTAGTTAAAGCAGTTTGCACTTGCAAGGCTGGCCTATCTGGAAGATGTAAACACATAGCTGCATTATGTGCTTATATTAACAGTGAAAGACAGCAGTCTCAAACTTCAGTTCTGTAGCAGTGGCGTGCACGCAAAACCAGCATCCAAAAGGAATTATATTAAAAGGGGGAGTGCATTGCAGAAATATTCCATACAGGTCAAGATCTTACCCATTGTGATCAAAATACAAGTAGAAGTAGGCATGATAGTGAAATAAATGAAACTGAACTTTTTAATAAAATTAATATTGATTGAGCCTTCTCAGCTACGGTATATTAAAGGCTGAGTGTGAATTAGTCCAATATGTGAATCAGTGGTAAATGTTATTGTAAATAATGCACTTAATTTCTGTGTAAATGAAGCATTGGAGGTTATTTTTAATAAATTAGAAACCCAGAATTATCGGAATATTTTTTCAGAGACAATCAGATCTAAAAACAAAGCTAGTTCCAGTTAATTATGAGCATAATTTACCAAAGGAAGTGCAACAGTTCTATGAGACCAACGTTAAAGTAAGTAAAGCACAGAAGATTCAAATTGCAATGTTTACAAAATCTCAATCACAATGTAAACATCGGCACAAGAAGAGAAACATCAGAATTTCTGCCAGTATTAAGCCACACAAAATTAAGACACTAAAAACTGGATTGTGTGATCAGCTGGCAAAATCATTTATGACGATTAAAGACATAAACACACCAGCAACGAAGTATGGGAGAAGTAAGGAAGAAACTGCTATTGCAGAATATTGTGATGTGAATAGGTGCAGTGTAAAACATACTGGTCTGTTTATTCATGAAAAACAACCGTGGGCAGTCCTGATGGCATTGTGGAGGGACCTGATGGACTGAAACTGCTGGAAATTAAGTGTCCATTTTCATGTGCAGAGAAACCAGTTAATGATAGTAATATGTGCAATGTGCTCTACCTTTTGTTGTCTCCATTGGGAGATATCACATTGAAGGAGTCACACGTTTATTACACACAGATTCAAGTGTCATTATATGTTTTGAACCTCAGATCTTGCGACTTATTTGTGTATAGTTCCCTGGGAAGTGTAAATGTGAATGTCCAGAGAAATGAACATTTTCTTGCACAAGTCATTCCTGCATTGGAAAGGTTTTATTTTGAACACTATATAACACCGCTGTAAAGGCTTCACATACAGAATAAGCTACCAATAATGTAACATGTTTTGCATTGTTTTCTTTGGGTCTATGTTTGTGATTTTATTATGGGAGAGCGTAAATTTGCTAATATTCCAGCAACATGAACAATTTTGTCCACATGAGGCAATAAATCTATAGTAAATTTATTACAAAGTATTTATATGATTTCATCCTCTGAATAGCATGAATACGCACTGATGCTATATTAAAAGTTGTGTCTATTTCTTTAGGAGAGAACTGAGGCTTAAATGCAAATGGTGGCATCACCATAATTGCATTTTTGCTTTCTATACAGGTCTTTATCTGAGGGAAACAGTTATCAGACATTACATCATCACCAGGCTCTATATGATCAAGCAGACCAGAATTAACTGTAATATAGCTATCAGTGGTTCTACCTCCATAGCATCTAGAAAGAAAACAAATACAACCAGAAGGTGTAATTGCCACAAGAAATTTCACAGTGAAACCATTTTTGTAGTGTGAAAACATTAGAATTCTCTGTCGAACACTCATTGGCCTCTCACAATGTATTTTAGGTGCAATCAATAATGCATGTACAATTTTCATAATGGATCTTGAAAGAATTAGGCATAGTCTTTTTGATACTGGACCTTTGTGGCCAGAAAATCCAACCTATTGTTTTTTGATAGATGTGGTGCAAAACAAATTTAAAATTAGCCGATGCTGTGGTTCTGTGGTACCTAAAAATAACTGCAAGAGCAGAGAAAGCCAAACCAAGTTTCATTTTCATTAGAAAAAGTAATAACATATTTTGTTTGGTAAGAGTGCACGTGTGACTTATAATAGGTAAAAGAGACAACAAAAGCTGGAAGACTGAAATTTTTACACCAGCTATGTCAAGAAAACTATTTTCATTGCCCTCCACAGACTCGTACCCACAAATTGATTTTTAGCCTACTTTTCACATTTTGCAAAAATCCGGGAAAATGTGTGTCTGTCTGTCTGCCTGTCTGTCCTTCTGTCTGTCTGGCTGTGTGTGTGTCCCCCCCTATCAACTCCTAAACGGCTGCAGCAATCAAAACCAAATTTAGTATGAGTGAAGATGTGCACCGGAATATCTCTCGTCCATATTTGAAAATGATGTCAGTGCTACCAACTGCTGAAAAAACGCACTAGAAATTTGAGCTCCATGTTCGATATCTTGCAAGGTATGCATGGGAGCGATTCCAAAATAGCCACACGTGCAGATAATACTATTTTAGTTTAATTTCCAGGAGGCCAACCATGACAGTGTTGCCAAAATAATTTTAAGCCTTCTGATAGGTCCAATGTTTAAATGCATATAACTTCTACACTATCAATTGGATTTCAACCAAATTTTGTATGTAATATCTGTACATAAACAGATATGACTGAGCGTATTCTTAAGAGCCATCAGGGCTGCCAACTGTTAATAATTGCTCTCTCTATTTTTTTAAAATCCAAATACCAATATATCAGAAAGTATGCAAGCCAACAGCTTTAAACTATGCACACGTATATTCTGACATTTTAGATTAATTTGGAGTAACTTATATACGTCAGTTCTACCAACATGATTATAAGCCTGCTGATAGTATAGAAGTTACATGTATTTAAAAATCGGTGTTATCAGTTGGATTTCAACCAAATTTCGTATGTGCTATGTGTACCATAACAGATATGACTATAAGTATTGTTAAGAGCAATCAGGGCTGCCAACTGTTAATAAATGCTGTCCATATTTTTTTACCCTAATATCAATATATCTGAAAGTATGCAAGCCAACAGCTCTATACTTTGCACACGTATAGCACCTGACATTCTAGATTAATTTGGAGTAATTAATACAAGGCACTGCTGCCAACATGATTCTATGCCTGCTGATATGTACAATTTTAAAATATATGTAACTTCTATACTTACAAATGGATTTCATCCAAAATTGGCACACCAAGATATCATAATATTTCAGATTATTTCTGACCAGCACACGCATGGTATTGCTGGCAACATGCTTTTACGCGTGCTGATAGATCCAGTGTCTAACTGCATGTAACGTCCATTGGACTTCAACCAAATATTGTATTCTGTACCTTAAGAGATGGAACTAAGAATATATTCAGTCACCTGGGCTGCCAACTGTAGTGCTCTATTAGGCTACATTATACCAGGTATATTTTGAACTAATTAGATATTTCGATATTACCAACTTAATTTTGTCATTATTCTAGATAGGTTCATATACTGTAGAATAATCATTGGCATGAAAAGTAGGCTGTATAGTTCTTCAAGGAACTTCTGGTTATACTTGTATGAGGTCAACTCCAACACCACAGTCTCTCTTGAAACACGTATCAGTCATTACATTCTTATCACTGTTAGGTACTGTTAAAATTGTCAAGAGATTCTGAATCACATTTTGAATTAACACTGGGCAAATATAAATTACAAAATGGTACATTTACATTCTCATGGCCGTATGAAAATGGTAAATCATCGGTCTCACAGAGTAAAATTTCAAAAACAAGATCTGTTACAAATTTTTGTTAATAAAGCATAAACAAATCTTGATAAAACAGCGTTGAATTGAAGAGATGTGTATGCGAAAATCTATATGCTGAATATGTTAGGTTATAAATGATGGTTGATGTGTTTTAACAGATAGATAGATATTGTAGAGAGAACTTTGGAAATAGGTGTGACGATGTTATTATGAAATGGTAAGAAATGTATTGGTTATTGGTGAGCTTTAGGAACAAAAATATTTATAGTATCCTCTATTATGACAAAAAATGTATTACGTTGTATGTTACTGCACATTTACTTATCCTATACCACGCCGAGGAAGGTGACAATGTGACCGAAACCTGTACGGTTTCAATGTATTAAACATTGTCCCAAGGTAATAAATACAGAAAAATGTATACACTGTTTGTCAGACGATATCGGGATATGGACATTGTCAACTGTTATCATTGTTTTAAAATGTTGTAGTATGGTCTTTCGCTCAACAGATGTCGGCACTTACATCACGAGAGTGGGAAAACAAAATGGCTGGAGCACGCTCGACGTTCGAGCAGCGAAAGTACATTCTGAAGTGGTTTATCAGGTTTGGTAATGCCGTTGAAGTGCAACGTCAGTGGAGGAGGGAGTTTGAAACAGAACCCCCAACACGCCCAACAATTAAACGCATTACTGGGAAGTTTGAGACGCATGGAACGATTTGTGATATTCACAAAGGAAGATCGGGAAGATTGCGTACAGCTACTAGTCCTGCTTTGTCGGCTCACGTGTTGGAAAGGTTTGCTAATTCTCCACAGAAGTCTGCTACGCAATGTGCGCGGGAAGTTGGGATAAACAGCTAAGTGGAAAGTTTACATCCCACGATTACTACATGCGCTTAATGAGGATGATCCCGATCGTCGAATGCACTATTGCGAATGGTATCAGCAAATGGTCACCCAAGATGAACAATTTCAGACGAAGTTAGTGTGGTCTGATGAAGCCCAGTTTAAACTTAATGGAACAGTGAATCGACATAACTGTGCCTACTAGGATCCGGAAAATCCGCATGTTCATGTGGACAAGGCGGTCAATCTACCAGGGGTTAATATCTGGTGTGGACTGTCGTCGAGGGACTTTCTGGGATTCTTTTTCTTTGATGGTACTGTCACTGGAGCAGTGTACTTGGGAATGTTACGCACATTAATTTTACCAGCTGTACGTGCGCTTTATGGAGCCGATGATGAAGTCTTCTACCAACAGGACGTGGCGCCGCCACCACACTACCATGTAGCAGTAAGAGCTTTCCTGGATGACAATCTGCCGGGACATTGAATTGGACGAAGAGGGCCCATTGAGTTCCCCCCACGGTCGCCAGATCTTACCCCTATGGACTTTTACTTGTGGGGAACTGTGAAAAATCAAGTCTATCGACGTAAGCCGCGCACGCTGGAGGCCCTTCGCCAGGAGATTACAGCGGCATGTGCAGCGGTCCCCATTCAAACATTGACGGACTTCGTTGCAGCGACCGCTCGTCGTTCTGTTCTGTGTCTGGTAGCCAACGGTGAACATTTTGAACATCTCATGTAACCATATGTTTAACTGAAGACAGTACTACATGTGTAATCACAATTTAAATGTAAAAGAAACACAAAATAAATAGTTTTTGTTCTGTAAAGAGTGTATACATTTTTTCTGGCGGACTCTGTAGTTTATTATAAACTTTAAGATATGGACATTTGAGCACCTCGCTGTGGTTTAGGGTGGCTACCCTGTCCGCGTCAGTTGGTGTGACTCAGTAAGCAAAAGTGCTGTTGGCGTTGGTGAAGAAGACTCGTTTTGCAACCTCCATAGAGAGAGAGAGAGCGTGTTTGTGTGCTTTGTCGAGACGAGCTGAGAGCCTGGTTCGGTGTCACGAACTTGTTTCATTGCATATCAACAGTGATTATCAACATGTTATGTTAAGGGTGCATTGCAGCTTCAATGTACAGGTGGTCGCAATTTCTCTTGGTGGAGTACTTTGAGCAGAGTACTTTGAAGTAACTAATTATTTAATTCAGTGCGCATTGGCTTTGAATTTCCTTGTTTTATTTGACTGTGTTTAATTCCTTGTGATGTGCAGGGCTTAATGTAATTGAATCGGCTGGAGATGAAAAGTATTCAGTCAGTTTTCATTACTTTTCTGGAGACAGATAAAACGTCATTGACAGAACAGAACTTAACAAACACACTATATTAGTCATCTATGTTGTGAAGCAACTACTCAGGTTATATTTGTGTTAGCGGAATATCAATTTTAATTTAATAAACACATCTTTCTAATCAATTTTGTAAACGTGACTTAATACCTTTCAGCTCCATGATCGGTTTAGTGTGGCTTAAAACCATCGAGAATGAATATTTCACGTGATATTTTACTTTAAAATGGATTTGTAACATAAAAGCGACCCAAACCCTGTACAAATGTAATTTACAACAGCACTATATAAGTTCCGTTCAAAAAGTAACGAGCCGGATGCTGTAATGCGTAAACCAGTGACGACATTGGCTAATCGTGGCGTGTGTAACGAGGTGTGGTTCCGACCAGAGCGTGGAAGGTCACAGCCCCTCGCTAGAGGGCACGCGTGCACGTCACGTGACGATACAAAGCGAGCAGCAGCATGCAAAAATCGTCCAACGCTGCTAGCCGCATTGCAAACAGCGACATGGAGACGTCAACCGAAGAGCAAAGAGGTGTTGTTCGGTTTGTGACAGCGGAAGGAGTAGGGAGAACGGATATTCATCGCCGAATGTCACAAGTGTACAGCGAACACTACATGTCCCTTGCAAGGGTCAAGGCGTGGCACAAGCGCTTCAGGGAAGGACGGGTGTCGTTATCCGATGATGCCAGGTCTGGGGCACCCCCCTGCATTACCGATGACAACGTCCAGCTGGTTGATGCACTCATTACCCAGGACCGCCGAGTGACAGTGAACGCCATAGCCGCCGTGGTCGGATTGAGCGTCGGAAGTGTGCACACCATCATGAAGGAACGACTGCACTTGCGGAAAGTGTGTGCCCAATGGGTGCCCCACAGTCTTCAACCACATCAGGAAGCATGTCGAATTGCCTACTGTCTTGGTCTTGGTTGGACGATTGATGCATGCAGCTGCTCGCTTTTTATCGACACGTGACGTGCACGCGTGCCCTCTAGCGACGGGCTGTGACCTTCCACGCTCTGGTCGGAACTCCACCTCGTTACACACGCCACGATTAGCCGATGTCGTCACCGGTTAGCCCATTACAGCCTGCGTCTCGTTTCTTTTTGAACGCACCTTATAACTCGCAGGAATCTTGCAGTGCGGCCAACATTAAGTACGGAATATGGCGGTGAAAGGCAGCAAGCCATCGACTTAATGCTTTTCTCCTCTGATCGCACTACATGTAGCAGTGGTTTCTGGCTTAAACCCACAAAACCAATTGCTTTGTGATGGATTTTGCCTTGTCAGTGAGCTTCCGTGCCTTTTCCACTGCTGGTAAGATGAAAATGTTTTGTGTGTAGCTTAAACCGGAGGCTGACTTAATTCTTTCCTATGCCGTTCCAACGCCCTTGGGTCAATTCTTCATAAAAGAAATCTTAAAAAATGACCATTTATAGCCTATTTTCATTTTATGAAGAAAGAAAATAGGCTTATGAGATCACCTTTTGTCCGTGTGTTTGTGTGTGCGTGTGCGATTCATCTGTATGTGTGTCCCTAATAACTTCTTAACGGCTGGAGCGATTTCAATGAAACTCGGTAAGATCATAGCACCATTCTGGCCGACCCCAACCGCGCCCTTCAAATTTTATTGTCTCTCACCAATCCAACATGGCGGCTGTGCGAAATATTTCATCAGCATTCAGTATCTGCGAAACTATTACAGATATCACCCTGAAATTTTGTATGGTGATAAAGGGCACAGCTAGAAGTTCACCTATGAGACTTTCAAAAACCTGGTAACTGCAAAACCAATATGGCTGCCAAGCGAGTTGAGACTTTAAAATAGATTTTCTCGCGATTTAACCATCCAAACGTAATGAAGTATGGTACAGCAAATGTTTATGCACATTGTAATGCACTGGCGTCTAATATAGTTCAATTGTTTACATAACCTCAAAATGGCGGCTGTGCTAAATATTTCACTGGCTTTCTATATCTCCGAAACTATTACTGATATCACCCTGGAAGTTTGAGCGATGATAAAGGGCACTGCTACACATTTATCTGTGTAAGTTTCATAAACCTATAATGTACAAAACGAACATGGCCGCCAAGCGAATCCGAAATATTTTAATAGACTTTTCTCGCGATTTAACCATCTGAACACAGTGAATTGTGGTACAGTAAATGATTATAGATATTGTAATGCACTGGCATGGGTTTAGCCTACAGTCAACCGAAACTTGTACCATTTAATTTAATATTGTTATACCCTGGGGTTCCCACAGGTTGTAGTCACCACCTTTCGTCCCCTTTAACCCCCATTTCATGCCACAACCCCTAAGTGGAACCAACAACAACAAGCATACAGCCATTGCAAGTACACCGGATTGGTAGGCTTACTCATACACACATGTGGTAATTCTTACAACATAATTCCAAACACACAGATTCCTGCTATGTGGAGCAGGAATTTGCTGACTACATTACATAAACACTGGCAATTTGCTTAAATACCAGCCACACCAAGGACTAAGGATGTTTCGTCCACCGAGTTGTCGTCCGACGTCTTCGCGACCGTTCTGCAGTTCAGGTGAGTGAAATCAGGGTTCTCCTCAGTAATTCCTTTCTATTCCAAACCTAGCTTACTGTAATCGTCTTATTCATTTCTGTACACTTCACGTCGCAGAGCTTAACTAGCGACGCATTTCACATCACACTTATGAGAATACAACCATTCACACCCTTTTAAATTGCCTCCTTGTACTTATTGAGCATCTAGCTCGAACTCTGGCTCACTACCCGCAAGCCTTAGCTCAGCTGCGCCACACAGGCTTGAACGCTTGCCTGGTGTCTAACACTTGTAAACACTGAGTCAGCACTTGATACCCGCTCCGTAAGCAAGGCTATCATTCAGCTTTCCTATCTCATTCATTTCTCACTTCACAAGCCACCCACACGCACATACTCGCCCTGCAGACAAGTTTTAACTTCTTTTAGTAAACACCGCCCTAATTCAAGCTACCACCCCTAGGACGATACAATATATTTTGAATAAGCTGTTGTATTGACTCAGGTGGATTAAATCAACATTATCTCATATATTGGCAGTCTAATACATGATCGGTTGGCTGCGTGGCTCAGGGGTAACGTTCTCGCTTGATGGGCCCAAAGTTGCAGGTTCGTATCCTGGCGCAGTCAGCTGGCATTTGAGGGTGCGCAAATGCGAGGGAGCCGTGTCCGTATATTTACTGGCACGTTAAAGATCCCCTTCGGGGCAAAATTCCGGCACCCCGGCGTCTCTAAAAGCCAGTGTAGTTAAAAGGGACGTAAAACCAATAACATTAATTATTAATTATTATCTAATACATGATCGATGTGACAGTCACACATTATTGTTATTCATCTACCACCCCACCATCACCTGTGAACCTTAAATACCTCAAGACATTGATAAAAAGAAAATTCTAAAAAATCAAGTAGTTCCGTGACGAACTAAAGAGCCTACTTTTCTTAGAATTTATGAATTAATCTAAAATGTTATGATCTATTATTGTGACAATTTTGGATGAAATCCATTTGTTAGTAGAGAAGTTACATGCATTTAAAAATTGGACTTATCAGAAGGATTAAATTATGTTGGCAGCACTGACGTACATTAGTTACCCCAAATTAATTTAGAATGTTTGGTACTGCCCCCGTAATTGAATTATATAGAGACCACGGTGGCTATATTGGAAATTATAAAGAAAGTTATGGCTGTCATAGTTATGACGTGGGTAGTCATGACGTAAGCACGGATGACGCAGACGTTATGCCAGCAGGCTACTTGAGCTGAGATTCTCAGTGACGTCAGCATTTATTCGAGAAAGATCCGAGATCTACGACGCAGTCGCAGGAAACGTGGAATTCTGCTGAGGAAGAAAGTTATGCTATTGGAGGGGAGGCTTGAATCAATGAACGATAGTCTGAAGGAAGACGGAGATTGCTGAAACTATGGTATTTTTATTACTTTTCGGAATGCAGAATTGTGGAAATCCATTTGCAGTAGAGGCATTGATCTGGAATTTTGGTGAAATTTATTTTCAGTTTTTGAATTTTGAAAATCCGTCAAGTATTGACGAAGTTGGAACTTCTAGCGATGACGCAGTAACGCGCAATGGAAGGGATGGATACGCCCCTCATGATGTTTATAAAAGGCCTTGCGCAGAAGAGAGGAGTCTCATTCTCAGATCATCAATCGTCTGATATTCAATCGTCAGATCTCGAATAGTTACTTCGGTGAAACGTCGAGTGAGATTAGTAGTGAAAGAGTCGTCTTTATAACGCGTGGTGAATCCACTGCATTAAACGAGAGTCGAGCTGACAAGCAGTGCAAGTTTACTGTGAGTAAATCTAGGTGAAGTTGAAACGCACATTATAACGCGTCTACAAGATTAGCTGTGAACAGTTAGCGGTCGCCTATAAGCTAATTCTATTGTGCATTGCTACAGTAAGGAGTGTAGAAAAGTTGAACAATTTCGAGGAATTATTTTGGAAGATATTAGCAATTTTAGACGACTGACAAAAGTGATTTTCTCGCCACATGAGAAGCACTTTGTATCGCCAGAATCTACGCCACGGCTGACACGGCTAGTGAAATAGGGAGACTTCAGATTGCTTTTGTGACACAACGCTACAGTATTATGGAGCAGTTTAATATGGCAGTTTGTTCTTCTAATACTATAACCGAAGAGAAGATGGAAGGCTAAAGGACTTTAATGCAATTGGGATATATTTCAACGGAGTAAGATAGCAGCATGGAACTTCGCTAATTGCTATTCCACACAAGCGAACATGTGGTGAATAACCATCTACACCCATGTTTCGTGGTCCAACGCTGAATACTATCAAACAGCAATGGAAATGATTTCATACTCACTGAATATGAATATTTCTTCGGAACTTTCTACAAAAACTTCATGGCGATTTTCTACTGGAACTTCAGGGATTTTTCAAGAGAGGTCAGGGTTGTCCCGACTCACAAAGAAGATTATTGCCGGAAGGATGTCGTTCGTCTTCACGGAGCAGTGCAATTTCCGGAGAAGGAAGCAGTTCGATTCTCCGAGGGTGCTGTTTCTTGTTTCGAGGATGGAGCTCAGCTTTAACTTGGTGAAATGGATCCATCAGCAGTCTTCTTTGGGGAATTTTCCTCTGGAACGTCAATCGGCAGATAAGGTAGTCGTGAACGTTTATTGTATTTGAGTTTCTTAGCAATATTTGAGCAACCATTTTCCCATATTTTTGTCCTCATGTATTTTTCCCATATTCTTGTTTGAGATTCCTATTCTCAGTACACCTTGTTGTGTTATGCCTTTTTCGACGATTTATTAAGACATTGTTATGTCATGGGCATAGTTAAATGATTTTGGATCAGTTGAGACTGATATTTAGATTTTTCAGTAATTTGCTTATTTTTTTTGTAGTCACGATTTGACTGTAAGTTAATGATTTTTATGGCAGATTTAAATTCAGACAGCGTGTCACTTTATTAAAGTAGTTCTACCCCAGTTAATTACTTTGACCAATTTTCTGTCATCATCAAGAAGGAAGAACATTTAATTGATTTTAGAGCGTTAAAATCCATTACGTTGTCGACGATCTTGGAAATACTAGTCGTTAGTTGAATTGATTGCATCACAGACATTTTTCGTCAGTTATGAACGATCATTGCATCCTAGACCATTTTGTGAAAGATGAACTTTAATTATGAATTATTGAATGCATTAAAGTCATGAACTTTTGTTAGGAGTTTTTTCTCATTTAGAGATTTATATAATGATGTTTGCATTCCCCAGTCTAAATGGATTCTATTCGACTATTTTGCAGTTTAGTCGCTCTTTGTTTGATGATAGTATTTTTATACTACAATTCTTTGAAGATGTTAATCTTAAAATTTTGATAGACCAGACAGGCGTATATAAGCGTATTCACTATTAAATTTGTTTGTGATTGGCAAATTTTTACTTCAATTCGATTCATGAATGAAATCCACGAAGGTTAAATGACAACAGTTTTGAAACTATTAATGATTATAAGAATTTTTAAGTGGAACTATGAATGTATAATCGCTAGTGCAGCGGACATGTTGAAAGTCGCTGATGTATAATGCCCTTAAATAAATGAAGGAGATTCCCACAGTAATTAATGATGATAAAGATTGTGTTAGTGGAGGTTTTTGTAAATTCTGTGGAAGATTTTGATGCCATATATATTAATATATGATGAATTTTGGGCCTATTTTTAATGCAGTTTGTGCATTATTTTGTAAGCGAAGTATTTTCCGCTGGAGTGTATTGTCATAGTTCGTTGAAAATTAATCAAGTGAATTTACTGTTATAATTAACAAGAGTTTTGAAAGAATTTGAGATAAGATTTTGAATGAAGATTACCGTCACAAATAATTATAATTATTACAACCTTTATTAAACCAGATTGTGACATTTACATGTATAACTAACCTTCATTGGTCGATTATATTAACACGATTATGAAACTACCAACCGGATGAACATGTGGTTCAATGTATTTCTTAAATTAATAATTTAAATAATTTAAATGTTGATATTGTAAATAATGATGTAAATATCTTTGACAATAATGTGGAACGAAAGTAATGTTAAAGGTGTGTTAAAAATTTTTGTAATTATCTTCGACAATATTATAAACAATTTCTAATTGTTATAAATAATTTATATGAGTTTTTGTTATAAACATTTAAGAGTGTGTTTTATACTCTAAACTATGCTTATTAAACATTTGGATGATAACTTAACAAGTTTAGGGATTGTCAGAATAATCCAGTGGTATGTGAGTTAAGCATTTGAAAGATTTGCGTCAATATATATAAGTTGTCTTGCAGACATTTAAAGCTTTGAGAGGGAGCTGAATTCTTACGCAGTGTGGCGTGACAAGTGAGCCCCCATTTGACAAGTGTGCGTCAGGTTGAAGAGTAGATCGCAGCTGGTCAGACAACTGGTTATCAGCGGGTGAGGTCGATACTCTGGCCTTGCGCCTATTAATACAAGTGTCATGTTTATTAAAAGAAACCAAATGCTCTATATATATGTGTCGCATCCTGACTTCCTTATCCAATCCAAATGTGTTTTGAATGTTACGTTATTTTGAGCTCATGGGAGCTAACATATTGTTTGATAACTTTGCAAGTCCTTTAGGAGGACATAGTCAGATTGACATGGGCTACTGATAGCCACATTTATTTTGTTGAGTTTGTTAAAATCATACCCTTTATTTGAAATAAAAGCTCTTGTACATTTCAAAGTTCTCGTCTTCGTTCTGGTTCATTTTTAAATGTCATGGTTAAGGTTATTGTGGGAGCATACTTTAGAGATCCTGTTGTCAACCCAATCCCCGAGATAATTTTTAAGAGGTAAGTAAAAGTAAGTATGAACCCCCGTCTATTTTGGTGTGTTCCACAATAATTTCTTGGTAACTTCTGTGCTCATACCTCGGTAGTACCTGTCAGTGCCATTTTCATTGGTGCAGCTGAGCCAGTGCGATTGATTGTTGGCAATCCGATTGAGGGGGCGGATATCTGACAGCCTACTATCCGGGTAAACGGGGACAGTACTATACGTAAATTATGCAACGTTTAGAGCTGTTGGCTTGCATATCTTCTGATTTATAGATATTAGGGTAAAACGATAGAGAGGGAGTGCATTTATTTACAGATGGCAGCCCTGCTGGCTCTTAAGAATATGCATATTCATATGAGTTATGGTACAAAAATCACATACGAAATTTGGTTGAAATCCATTTTTTTAATATAGTAGTTACATGCATTTAAAATTTGGACCTATCAACAAGCTTAGAATCAAGTTGGCAGTACTGACGTATTCTAGGTACTCCCAATTAATGTAGAAGGTCATGTAGGCTACTATACGTGTGCAAAGTTTCGAGCTCTTGGTTTGCGTACTTTCTGAGATTCTTGTATTAGGATAAAATAATAGAGAGAGCATTTATTAACAGTTGGCAGCTCTGGTTGCTCTTAAGAATACGCATAGTCATATTTGTAATTGTACACATAGTACATACGAAATTTGGTTGAATTCCAATTGAAAGTGTAGATGTTACATGCATTTAAAAATTAGACTTATCAGCTGGCTTAAACTCATGTTGGTAACACTGTCATGTATGGCCTTCTGGAAATTAAACTGAAATTTTATTATATACATGTGTGCCAACTTTGGAATAGCTCCCATGCATACCTTCCAGGATATCCAACATTGAGCTCAAATTTCAATTTCAAGTTTTCAGCAGTTGGTAGCACTGACATCATTTTCAAATATGGTCTTGAGATATTCCGGCATAGATCTTTACTCATACCAAATTTGGTTTCCATTGCTGCAGCCTTTTAGGAGTTGATAGGGAGACACACACACACACACACACACACACACACACACACACACACAGACAGACAGACAGACAGACAGACAGACAGACAGACAGACAGACACACACATTTTCCTGGATCGATCTCATAAGTCTACTTTTTCCTCATTTTTGCAAAATGAGAAAAGTAGGCTAATAATCTCTATAGATTTACAAATCGTATCCATTCCTTACGAAAAAATTTCTGGTTATACCCTGACTTTCTCGGTCAGCCACGATCACTCTTTTCACAAATCCTTATCTAACAGCATGCTAATGAGAACCTGGGTCCTGGCGACTAGATATTTTCTCTGATCTAGAATCACAAGACACCGCCAGTTTGGCGCAGCGGTAATGGTTTCGCCTGCGATGCCCAAGGTTGTAGGATCGAATCCTGGCGCAGTCAGCATTTGAGGGTACGCAAATGCGAGGGAGCCGTGCCAGTAGATTTAGTGGCTCATTAATGATTTCCTTCTGGGACAAAATTCTGTCACCCCGGCGTCTCTAAATGCTTAAGTAGTTAAACGGGACGTAATAGTACATTATGCAACGAGCCTATAATGGCAATAATTAAGACACCCGTATGTTTATAAAACGAGCGAAGTGTCTTAATTACCATCATAGGCGAGCTGCATACGACTGTTTATGTTCGACGATAATTATAACTTTATTTTATGTTCGAACATAAATATTCGTCGAGATTCAGTCACTTGAATTGAGTAATCGGAGTATCGCGACGAGTTTGCTGTCTGTGCTTTACAAGTTCTCTGACCCACGCATGCGCTCTGTATGGTTGGCAATGCCATATGTTTACAGTCAGCCGATCTGCACCATGACGTTGTAGTGTGTTTATATTAACGGCAGCATTCACTAAAATTTTCTGCGAAATTTTACGAATGCAATGCCCTGTGTTGAAATTGGAGTAGCGGATATTAAGGTACAGTCCTATTTATTTTGAAATATTCTGCAGTTTGTTTATGCAAACATTAAGTTACGGACGGTGCACACTTTGCATGTCGGTATAGGCTAGGGTACAAGGATGGTCTGTTGCAAACTTCTGGACGTAGATTCTTAAATTTCATGCATATTTCACAGTATTTTCCGGTTACCGTAAAGGTTCGTGCTGATTTTGTGTTTGTGTTTGGGATTGTAACTACAATACTGTAGTTGATCCAATATACATTGTCAATTTTCAAATCATGTAATTCATGTCCGACATGTTGGATTTTGAGCGCATGTGCGAAGTTATCCTTACCTAATTGGTCAATGAATGAGCTCTGATTGGTTGGAGAAACTGTATCACAATGAAAAACAGTACTGTACTTGAACACTCCAAGTGGTGAACGTTTCACTCTTAAGTGCTAAGCATTTTAAGGCGTCGAGCAGATACATTTAAAAAAAATTGTAACAAATACAAATTTGTAACTATATTGTATTCAGGAAAAATTAGAGAATAAGATAATAATAGTATTTTTAGTTACAAGTATCCAGTAGAAGTATAATGGATGATTAAGTCAGATTTAAAACAAAAATCAAAAGAAATGTCAATTTTAGAGGTTGGTCACAAGCACTACTTTATCTGAAATAAAATTCGAAGGTATACAAAATGTGCCAAATTTCATTACAAGCGCAATGATATATAATAATAGAAACTTTGATGAATAATGAATAATAAACAAGTCACAGATAAAAAGTCTAACCATATCACTTTTCAAAGAATTTCAATCACAAACAGTATATACATATATACATTTTCAGAAGATCAAAAACCAACTCGTATTGCCTACCAGATAGAGAATTTCATCTCGCAGCGAGAAAATTCGTAAAATCGATTGCTATATAGATTTTACGATTTGTTTTATCAATTTTACGAATCATCTCGTAGTGAGACGATAGCACCTCGAGAGTTAATGACTCCCATTACTATACAGTTTTCTGACATATATTTACATATCGACATCGTCGAACATGACACTAATAACATTACTATTATTATTATTATTACACCAACAAGACAAGTTATTCTTTCTGGAGTGCGAGGTAAGTGGAAATTCAAAATAAATCTTAAATAGGCTACTTGTTAATGTTTCCTTCGGGAAAAATGCTAGTAACATTCCAATAGAAATGAAGTGAATTGTACTTACATGGACGGCACTTGTAGGCGACCTCCACGTACTTGCGGACCCCAGGACACGGATCTCCGCCGAAGGTCTTGGGCGACGTCTGGAACTTACACTGACGTTTCTTCTGGCAGGCCTCCACCACCGTCTGCAACAGAGAATACTGAGCACCGTCACTCAGGATGTCTGTAGGGTGGGCTGGTGGGAGCAGGTTGGTAGCAATGGGGGAGAATACTGCACTTCCTTCCTTTTTGCCGTCCATATGCATAACGAACTTCCACGAGCGTCTAGACCCTGACCATGGAGGAAAGAACGGAAGGAGATGTCTTCGCTGCGCTGCCTAGTGCAAGCTGCTGAAGCTAAACAGCACGCTCACTTTGGGTAGCAAGAAAGTGGCTGTTCCTACGCTAAAGTCGTAAACCACTCCAACTAGTCTTACATTTTAGTAACATAAATCTGCAATGACAAGTCAAGATTTTTTCTTGGATAGGCAGAATACACTCTGTACATCACGGTACTTGGCACAAATAAGCTGCGTTATCGTTTTAAAAGCCAATTTAAATAGAAATATGAGAGCACCTTTGCAAGGCTAGTTTTGTAAGAAAGACGCGGCAAAACGTAATAATACGTTGAAATTGATTACAGGTGTCTGCAGATGCGAGTTATACCAAAGAAGGAAGAACTTGGGAACTATCATAATGATGCCGAACTAATTACGGTATTTACACCAAATTGATTTTTAAGTTCTTATTGATGTTAAGGCATTCATCAGTTTCTAGGCCTAATTTCGAGCACAGCCACTTTCACTCATTTTTCGTACACATTTTGATATTCTAGAATACGAACCTTAAAATTAATAAACAGAGCACTTATTCGATTCGTACAACCATATGCAAGTCACGGAACACCGCATGGAAGTTAAGGTTATGCCCACTTTGGTTGCAGCGCTTGGCTTCACTCAAACGAGCTCAGGGCATCTCCTCTTATTCTTTCCTCCATGGGGAGAATACTGCACTTCCTTCCTTTTTGACGTCCATATGCATAACGAACTTCCACGAGCGTCTAGACCCTGACCGGTTCTTACGCTCCTCGGGCACATTCGGAGCCTCTCGGCTGTGAAAGAGAATCTGGAATGGAATCACGGCGTGTTAGTGTGGAGGTCAGGCCCAATACTGACAAACGAGCAAATGGCGACTGTTATTTTGTGTTTGGGTACCAACAGAGCCGGGTTTAGATTTTATGCGCACCTAGGTCCATGGGTTTTTGCCGCCCCCTCTTCACACCATCGTGAAAGAGGGAGAATTTAGACCTCAGAAAGGTCTTTGTGAAGGTAACTTTTATTTTATTCTAATGTATCGTGAAGTAAAATCATGATGATGATGATAATTGTTGTTTTAAGGGGCCTAACATCTAGGTTATCGGCCCCTAATGGTTTGGGTGATCGTGAAGATGATAATGAAATGTTAACTATAACTAAAACTAACTACTAACATAAATACTAGAAGAAGAAATGGAAAACAAAAGGAGACTAAGGCAAATAATGGACAGGAGGAAAATAAATGCCCTCAACCCTCGATGAATGCGGATTGAGGGACTTGGAAAGCAGGAGAGCCATGAAAGGCAGATAGGAAAGTGAAAGAGGAGAGGGTCCGCCCCAGAGGTAATGGATAAAAGGGGGAAAACCGGACCCAGCTCAGGAATCCCTCGGGGTCGCCAACTCCCGAACTCACCAGCCGTGAGCCCCTGAAGGTGTAGCAATATCCCCGGTGTACCAGAAGTGGTGGGGTTACATACACTCTGCATCCTTGAGGGCTTTGAGCAGAAGGCAGGAGATAACATGTAAAGAAAGAGAAGGCTGACCCCTCGCAGAAGGAGGGTATCAGGAAAGATGAGACAAGGCCCAATTAAGGCGGGAAAGGAAGAGACTCCCTAGGCCTCGGATACCCCAATACCGTCGGGGTCGGAAGAGAACAAGAGTTGACCAAGTGAGGTCGACAGGAAAGAAGACAGAGAGTAGCCAGGCATAAGTAAGTGGAAGCAATGCCGGACTCAGCTGGGGCTCCGTGGTCGCCAACCCACGTCCCACTAGATGTGACCCCTGGGGGGGGGGGGGGGGAAGTAAAATCAGTTAAATAAATTAAAATAATGAGAGTATCAACTGCTTCTAAATTTGTATATATAAACTATAAATAAAGAGGCCAACGAGATATTAAAATAAGTCTAAACCATTTAAGACTCATTATACAGATATACACATTTTGCAACCTTCAACTATGCATAATGAATTATTCAAATTAAACTGATATTAATATTCAAGACTTAAATTTTCTCCTAATAATTCATAAAGCATTCCTGTTCTAAAGCTAAAGTCGAGAAATCTGCTGTTTCAAAACATTTGATGGAAAATGATGGCCACAATATAAATTGGAAACGTGTCAAAATGTTGGAAAGTTTAATTTAAATAAAAAATCATACGAA
This sequence comes from Meconema thalassinum, assembly GCA_946902985.2. Taxonomy (NCBI): domain Eukaryota; kingdom Metazoa; phylum Arthropoda; class Insecta; order Orthoptera; family Tettigoniidae; genus Meconema; species Meconema thalassinum. The sequence goes on from OX336397.1 coordinate 155,985,917, forward strand.
ATACGTGTATTTTATGGAAATTTTCTGACAAAGAAAATTGCGGATTAATTCTGCGCCCATCAGTATTGTAATAGTTATATGGTCTTGAGTTACCATGATGTATTTATCTAAGGATTGTTTTGTGTTCTTTGGTGGTGATGGAGCGCTAGAGTGGTGAGAACATGAACTTTTATATGAAGTGAGAACGCTAGGAATAGCAAAGATGGTATGGACAAGAATGACAACAGAGAGTATGAACGAGGACAAATAAATTGTTAGAGGTTATAGATGACATATTAAATAAGGAAACAAATTGAATAAACACATATGATATACTGAATATATAATATTTGTTAAAGAAAGTAAAAGTAAAGTTATTCTATATTCTTCGGAGCATCTTTATGGTTATATGGCTGATATTTCAAATAAAGCTCTTCCGATTCTTTTTAACGAATAAATAGATGGTGAATGGTGCTACGTGATTTGGAAGTTATATTTTATGGTGACTGGATTTATGTCACAATCTTTATACATTCCCTATTCATCATATACGTAAGTAGCAACCGTATGAAATATATGTATGTTACGGGAAATCTTTATTGCCCTTATTTATTGAATTGTCTTGGTTGGTGTTGGAATCACGCCCCCCCCCCCCCCCCTAGGGATGAGAGAATTCTCGGTGCGACGTAATACAATATTTTCATAGTAAAGTACATATGAAATGGCGCCCTCCCGGATGTTATCTTCTTAGATATAGCTATAAATTCATTACAGCATGGTGTGCCCTTAGGCCGGGGCCTATTGGGCCTATTGGTAAATCCAGCCCTGGGTGCAAAGCGGCTGGCAATATCTCTGAGAGAAACAAGTGAAAAGCGCCCAGTAATCTCATGGAATGCCATGGAGGAAAGTACGGAAGGAGATGCCTTCGCTGCGCTGCCTAGTGCAAGCTGCTGAAGCCAAACGGCACGCCCACTTTGGGGAGCAAGAAAATGGCTGTACCTATGCTTAAAGCCGTAAACTACTCCAACTAGTCTTGGATTTTAGTGACATAAAACTGCAATGACAAGTCAAGATTTTTCTTGTATAGGCAGAATACACTCTGTACATCACGGTAATTGGCACAAATAAGCTGCATTATCGTTTTAAAAGCCAATTTAAATAGAAATATGAGAGCACCTTTGCAAGGCTAGCTTTGTAAGAAAGACATGGCAAAACGTAATAATACGCTGACACACTGATTAAATTAAATACAGGTCTCTGAAGATGCGAGTTATACCAAAGAAGGAACATCTTGGGAACTATCATAATGATGCCGAACTAATCACGGTATTTACACCAAATTGATTTTTAAGTTTTTATTGGTGTTGAGGCATTCATCAGTTTTTAGGCCTAATTTCGAGCACAGCCACTTTCACTCATTGTTCGTACACATTTTGATATTCAAGAATACGAACCTTAAAATTAATAAACACTTTAAAAAGGACGCATATTTGCAGAAAAATAGGGTATAGTCTATACTTTTCGGTGCCGTACCGTTCAGTATTTTCTTTGTGGGGGTAGAAACTTGGTGATTAGCTTTGAATTGATTCATTACGTAGGCCTACCGTAATTATTGACCGACAGCTGTTTGATAATGTGGGATTTGCAGAGAAATGGCTTTTTTTGGTATGTAGGGTAAACATGCTGAGATTAGAATTGAAGAGTTTTTTTCTATTTTAATAATCACTACTGGTCCAGCATGAGTTAAGGTGAGAAAAGGCTGGAAAGATATCCTGCAAGGATAACTCAGAAAACACCATGCACAATGCCTCATGTGGCCTCATGCAAGTCACGGAACACCGAATACAAGTTAAGGTTACGCCCACTTTGGACGCAGCAGCGCTTGGCTTCACTCAAACGAGCTCAGGGCATTTCCTCTTATTCTTCCCTCCATGTGGAATGCTCATAATTGCCAACCCTATCAAGTGTCTTGAGTGTCTATTGTGTTGGTCCTTTAACCCTCTTAGTGCCAAGGCATTTCCTGAAATACTTGCCAAGAATGACAAGCCATTTTCAATGATCATGTAGACTATTCGAAAAAAGAATCATAAATACCACATTTCCAACGATAGAATCATTATTTTTACTTTGCATTATAACCAATACATCATTCTTTAATACAATATGTTATAAAAGTAAATGAAAATGAAAATCCACAGCCTGCTTCCAGTCTCCGACCGGGTCAGGAATGGAATGAATGAAGCCCCCATCTAGCGGCGAGGATATGAACTGTGCCGGCTGCCGAGGCCTGACGCACTCCTCTGGGGCAATGATTAAATGAATGACAGATGAAATGAAATGATAGTGGAGAGTGTTGCTGGAATGACATTTTGACAGGGAAAACCGGAGTACCCGGAGAAAAACCTGTCTGCCTCCGTTCTGTCCAGCACAGATCTCACATGGAGTGACCGGGATTTGAACCACGGACTCAGCGGTGAGAGGCCGGCGTGCTGCCGCCTAAGCCACGGAGGCTTGCGTTATAAAAGTAAATACTGCATCTAAACCTTTTTAATTGAGGTTATTCTGATAATTGTTCAATTTTTCAAATTTTCTTCGTTAAAAATCAATTTTGAGTCCAAATTAAGGACACGAGTCATATTCGAAGAAACACTACTGTATTAAGTTCTTAGATATATCTGTAGGCAGAAAAGTTCAACAAGAAGAAGAAAACAACTGCACCGCAATTTTGGCGGGAATGCGCGTGATTGGAGGAGCGCTAAGGGAGGGCGTGAATATAAACTCAAACCTATCGCATAACGGACTTCAAAGGAAAAAAGTAGACACCGTACAGGCAAGCTTGGAATTCCACCTTTCCAACAGTATGAAATAATCACGGACATATGCCTACAGAAATCTACAAATATAAGATAAACAGCGCGCCGATTGAATCGGCTTTGGCACTTTTGGTGCAAGCAGTGAGAGCCGATATGATCGGCGCGTGGCACTAAGAGGGTTAAAGCAACAAATGACTAGCGGCTAATTCGACAATGAGAAGCATCTTGTAACGTGGTTATAGTTCTGTTCCCAACATTATTATTTCAATGAAGTATACAATAGAATTTGTTTGTGAACTTTGGAGGTTATGATAGGAATAGCTGCAATAATTCACTTTTTATTATTATTATTATTATTAAACAAAGTTAGGACGTACAATTCTCCTGTACTCCAATAACCTAGAAATGGGCAAAGAAAAAACCGCGACTGATTCATCTAAATTAGCAATCATACACAAACTACTGAGATTATCCGAAATACATTTTGTAAATGTGAGGTTTGAAGCCATTTTTCAGTGTTGACTTAGTAAACTAAAGTTTGGTGCTTTTCAGTCGGTCAACACGAATGTACCCAAAACAGTTGGGTTATACCCTAATCCTAAAAAAATACTTTAGATTAATAAATACACTAGGATGACCAGTTTCGATCGTCAAGCGATCATCATCAGATCCATTACAATTAGGCTGAGAAATCTATGTTTGAAAATACAGGTGAAAATATTTACAATATGTAGAATTATTTAGTTGCAGTATTGGTATTGCAACTTGTCAGTGTATGCTGGTTGTAGTATATATAATGTTAGGTGGAATGCTAAAATGGTGATAGAAATCCGGAATTTGTCTGTTTGGAGTGACTATATGGTTGTAAAAGTCAACTATGGTTGTACTGTATAGTGCAAGCTATTACTTATCTGGTTGGATGTCTTCCGCACTGGAGCTGCTAGCAGTGTCAACTTCACTCTTTCACCAGTGACTGTCGTACATATTGTAAATATTTTCACCTGTATTTTCAAACATAGATTTCTCAGCCTAAGTGTAATGGATCTGATGATGATCGCTTGTCGATCGAAACTGATCATCCTATTGTATTTATTAATCTCATATTTTTTCAGCTCATTTGGGTATATTCGTGTTGACCGACTGAAAAGCACCAAACTTTAGTTACCTTTTGTAATAATAATTGTGCGAAAGATGTGGTAATAGATGTTTTCTCCTCCGCTGTCTATAACCCCATTTTTAGCCTATTATCTACTTAAAAATAAAATAAAAATAAAATAGGCTTATGAGATCACCTTTTGTCCGTGTGTGTGCGCGCGTGTGTGTGTGTGTGTGTGTGTGAGAGGTGTGTGTGTGTGTCCCACTAATAACTTCTAAACGGCTAGAGCGATTTCAATGAAACTCGGTAAGTTCATAGCACTATTCCGGCCGACCCCGATCGTGCCCTTCAAATTTTGTTACGTATCACCAATCCAACATGGCGGCTGTGCGAAATATTTCACCAGCATTCAATATCTCCGAAACTATTCCCGATATCACCCTGGATTTTTTACGGTGATAAAGGAAACTACTAGAAGTTCACCTATGTGACTTTTGAAAAACTGGTAACTACAAAACCAACATGGTGGCCACGCGAATTTGCGACTTTTAAATAGGTGTTTCTCGCGATTTAACCAACCAAACGCAATACAACATGGTACAGTATATGTTTATACACATTGTAATGCACCGATATCTAAGTTCGTTCAATTGTTTACATAACCACAAGATGGCGGATTTGCGAAATATTTCACCGGCATTCTATAACTCTGAAACTATTAGCGGTATCACCCTGGAATTTTGTACGAAGGTAAAGGGCACTACTAGAAGTTCATCTATAAGACTTTCAAAACCGGTTAACTACAAAACGAACATGGCGGCCAAACGATTTGAAAATTTTAAATAGACCTTTCTAACGATTTAATGTTCCAAACGCAATGAAATCTGGTACAGGAAATATTTATACACATTGTAATGCATTGGAATCTAATTTAGTTCAATTGTTTACATAACCTCAAGGTGGCGGTTGTGCGAATTTTAAAATTAAGTTTTTATTTCTTGTGTCGTATTCATGCGATCGAAGTGAAAGTTTGAATAATGAGCCTACGCAATAATTTTCCTTTAATGGTACAAGACTCTATGGTCTATACATTTAACAATCCAACATGGCGACCATCCGAAATATTTCGACGGCTCTGAATATCTACGAATCTATTATAGCAATCAAACTGATTTTTTTTATGTTCATAGGGGCTATGAACTTAAGTTCACCTATAGAACTTTAAATGAACTGGTGATCACAAATCCAACATGGCGGTGACGTGAAGTATAAATATTCACATGGACGTTTCTCGCAATTTAACCATCCGAGTGCAGTGAAACTTGGTACAGTAAATCCTTATACGAATGTTAATCCACTGGCATCTAATTTATTTCAATTGTTTCCATAACCACAAGATGGCACCTGTGCGAAATTTTAAAATCTCCTTGTTACTTCTTGTGTCCTAATCATGCGATTGAAGTTTGAATGGTACATGTACACAATAATCTTCATGTAACAGTACATAACTCTAGGACCTACATATATAAAATCCAACATGGCGACCATCCGAAATATTTAGTCGGTTCTCAATATCTACGAACCTATTACAGCAATCAAACTGAAATTTTGTATGTTGATATTGGCAGTTAACATAAGTAGGATATATGAAAATAGGCTGTATAGTTCTTCACGGAACTACTTGTTATAACACGACTTATATAGTAAAATTCCATTTGTCATTACATCACACATTGTAATTATATGAAAAAACATTAAATGAAGGAAAAAAAAACCATTGGTCTGGATATAGATTATTGATGAGCAGTACGGGCACAACTCCCATTGACACTACTGTACTTGAAAATACTGTATTTTATAAATTATGAAAATATGTGTCTTTATTTCTTGCTCATTCAACGACGCAGCCATTTCCCTGTAACACCACATTTCAAATGCTGAAGAAGGGCATAATGACAGCTCGAAATATGTTTGGTAACATTAAAATTTTGACAGGTGAATTTCATTATTATTTATGATTGTAAGTTAACTCCTCATTAGCGGATTCGGTGGCATAGTTGGTAGCATGCTGAGCTTCTATGCCCAAGATCGCGGGTTCAAACCCGGCTGAAGTCGTCGTATATTTTAAGAGCGTTAAAATCCCTCAGTATGCCTTCCTTTGGAGGGGAAGTAAAGCCGGCGCGGCGGCCCAATATCATAGATTTATGGCATGATACAGAACCTTCCACTGATTACACTTGTGTGAAGATAAATTATAGGTTATATTTGACTAACGCTCTTAGGTTCCAACGTTCGTTGCCAGGAGCCGACTGTATTGCCATCTAGTAACAATGTTCAGAACTAGTTGGTCGTTGGTCGTTGACGGTGGCGTTTGGTAGTAAAAGTTGGAACAAGTTGGAATTCGAATGTTTGCAGTCCTTACTTGAATTAAAAACAGATAACACACACTAATACAGCCATCACAATTAACTCCGGTTATCAGACAAATTCTACACACACCCAAAGTACACGGGACTACATGACCGCGTTGTCGCAGTCCCTAAACTGAGGAACCAACCAACATTAAAAGTTTCACAGGCGATTTTTTTATGATTGTAAGTTAACTCCTCATTAATTACCAATGTGGCTGACATGTGATCGTAATGTTTGTAAGGTACAGTACATGCGTATCCATGTTTATTACACATTTCTTCGTGGCCGGTGTCTAGTTTATTATCTAGGCTTTCAGGATGGACGCAAGTGGTGCGTAAATCAGCCGAGATAAAACAGCTAACCAGGACGCAAGTGTTTACAATGCGCCTTGTTCTTGTGGACAGGTATACGCAGGGCAAACAAAAAGAAGCATTCCAATTAGGATATCAAGAGCATATTCGAGACTCCATGGCTCTACGGCTCTTGATGAGTCTTGGCCTCCTAGATGACCTTAGCCCATTCTGCTTGGTCCACTGCCTTCCTCCGCCATTCTCGGACTCCCGTACTATGCAGATCCTCTTCCACATCGTCCCACCCCCGCTTGGTCTGCCTTCGTAAGTGGTAGCATTATCACATCGTGAGTTTTGTAGGTGCAATAATACAGGGTCATCAATTTAAGTCTCGCATCCGATACCGATCACGGCGCGGCAAGCTCTCGCGCTGACACCCGCTCGCTGGCCGGTAAAATGTGCGCGACTTCTCCCCACTACTTCGCGTCAACATAAAGTCATTTAATAGCAATTTCTAGTGAAAATAATTATCTACAAACTTACCTGGTTTAACAAGAAATGTTCAAAGTGTTGTCCGTCAGCTCTCAAGCATGCCTGGCACCTCGTAAACAAGTTTCTAGACACACGGCGAATTTCTTCCTGGGTGACGTTCGTTATAACTTGGCGAATATTTTCTTTTAACTCCTCACTTGTGTGAGGATTGTTTGCATATGAATCGAAAACGGCACTCTCTAACAGTAGAATACTTCGCATAAGAAAGCACAATGAATACACGTTGTTCTATAGAAAACATCACTTCGCATAACAAAGCACAATGAATACACGTTGTTGTATAGAAACATCACTTTTCAAATCAACTAGCCCTTCACAAGCTTGAATACGCCGGAGATACTGACAGCTTATTGCAACATTGCCGATCGCAGCGCACGTGTTCATTGCGGGGAGAAAGCCAAGGCCACCTTGACCGGCCTAGCGGCCGCATCTGCCAAGGTCACCTTCACCGGCCTAGCGGCGCGTACATGCGGGAAATAAAATGATGACCCGGTAGTATATTATGCAACGAGCCTATAATGGCAATAATGTTTATGTTCATAAAACGAGCGTATGCGAGAATTATAATTTCCATACGAGTGTCTCAATTACCATTATAGGCGAGTTGCATACGACTGTTTATGTTTGACGATAAATATAACTATTTTATGTTCGAACATAAATATTCATAAATATCTGTCGAGATTTCGCCAGTTTTATGTACTGAACAGAGCGCATGGGACGCAGAGAATGCCTTGCATTTGACCATGGCCTCCTCGATTACCCTACTATGACTCTAGGCCACGCAGTGAAATTTAAATTAGAAGGCCGTGGAATTCAGCGCAGGTGCGATGCTATCCTTATCTAATTGGTCAAACAACTGTTTCTTGAGCTGTGATTGGTGGGAGAAACTGTTTCATAATGAAAAATAGTGTTTTTTATAGCACGTGAAAGATGATCATGATGACGATAATTGCTGTCTTAAGGACACTACATACTCGTGGGCATACGAATTGTGCACATTAGCTGGGATCATTATACTAAGCATTTTCTGGGTTTCTGGTAAATATTCTTGTAGCATATAAAAAGCAGTATATTCTGAGGTGATTGTGGCCATGAAATGCTACTCTGCTTTTATAGAATGTGTGAAATGAGTGCGAATTTTGACGTAGAAATTTTCAGAAAAAAGTTACTTCAGGAACTCATTTCTCAGTTGTTTACCAATCAAATACTCGCAAATTTTGTTCACAAACTGGGAATGGCCAATGGCAGACAAGTAACCACTTTTTTAAAAATTATTATTGAGTTAGAATGTAAGAAAACAAATCCCAACAAACATACTAGAGGGTGAAATGGAAAACAAAAGGCGGAGGCAAATAAAGGACAGGAGGAAAAGAAATGCCCTCAACTCTCGAAGAATGAGATTGAGGGACTTGGAAGCACGGAGAGCCATGAAAAACAGCTAGGAATGTGAAAGAGGTGAGGGCCCGCCCCAGAAGCAATGGAAACAGGGGGAAAACCGGACCCAGCTCAGAAATCCCTCGGGGTCGCCACTCCTAAACTCACCGGCAGTGAGCCCTTGAGGGTGTAGCACAATCCAGGGTGCACCAGAAGTGGTAGGGCCTCCTTAAGGGCCTTGTGCGGAAGGCAGGAGATATGAAGAGAACACAAGAGGTCTGACTCCTCGGAAAACGAGGGATCAGAAAAGATGAGACAAGGGCCAATTAAGGCGGGAAAGTGAAAGACTCCCTAGGCCTCGGATACCTTAATACCGTCGGGGTCAGAAAAGAACAAGAGTTGACCGAGGGAGGTCATTAGGAAAGATGACAGAGAGGAGCCCGGCCCAAGACAGTGGAAGCAATGCCGGACTCAGCTGGGGCCCCGTGGTCGCCAACCCACATCCCACTTGTCATGAGCCCCTGAGGGGGGGGGGGGCGGAAAAATATCCTAAAACTGCAATTGGAAGAGTGTGGCCAAATGTGTAGGTTTTATTTGGCTAGTTAGCAACGCTCTGTCAAGTTATAACGTTCGCCGCTAGGCGTTAGTGACAGTGGCATCTGGTACCCAAACTTGGAACTACTTGACATGGAACTTGTTGGGAGCCCTCGCGTGTTCAATAAAAAAAAACACTCATAGTCAGTCTGAAAGACTAGACTTTAGGCTATATCATTTTAAATGCTACAAATGCTGCGATAACTCAAAGTCCGTTAGCTAAAAAAAACAAAGCGAACCAAGGTCAAAGGAGGTAGCTGGCTGGATGACGTCACGCTCACCGGAGCGCGCGGGGAAAGGAGGAACCTCAAGCAGTACAATGACGTCACACACCTCAGTGCATTCTCGGTACATTTTGTCCCGTCACCGTAACGTAACGCCAGACCCCAGCGAAGTCGACATAATCATTTAAAATGATAAATTACCCAGCTATGGCCATTGACTGCGATTCATATATCATCATACATCAATATCGTCTGCTACCAACCGCACTGCTACAAGCAGCACACCAGAGATGAAGCGTGGTCCATTTCGTCTCTTAGCAACCGCACTGCAGACGGGTATCACACTGTTATAAACGAAACATCTGCATTACGCTGCAGTGAGCTTGCTCGCTACAAGAACTCTTGACAAATGCTCAGTTTGAACAAGAAGTGACCGGTCGCCCCATTTGCTGAATGACTCTTCTCCCAGAGAACACAGGAATTCTCTCAGCTCAACAAGAAGCTGGTCGTGACAGATTGGATTGGGGAAGAAAGGTTACTTCCAACGAGAGAGATTTCTCCACTGCTTCTGTATAAAAACCTATCAGCTGTTCTAGTTCCCCAAGCGATGAATCTGATAAAGTACAAATCTCTTCCACCTCTCATTGATGGGTTCACAGAGCACAGCTAATGGGTCATCTCCGCGTCACTGCCCCCCAGGGGCTCAAAATCTAGTGCGACGAGGGTTGGCGACCGCGGGACCCCAGCTGAGTCCGGCATTACTTGTGCCGGGCTCCTCTCCATCTTCTTTCCTGTTGACCTCGTTGGTCAACTCTTGTTCTTTTCTGACCCCGACAGTGTTAGGGTATCTGAGACCTAGGAAGTCTGTCTCTTTCCCGCATTAATTGGCCCTTGTCTCATGTTTCCTGATCCCTCCATCTTCGAGGGGTCATCCTTCTTTTTCTTTTCATGTTATCTCCTGCCTTCTGCTCAAGGCCCTCAAGGAGGCAGAGTGTATATAGCCCCACCACTTCTGGTGCACCCTGGATAGTGCTACACCCTAAAGGGTTCACGGCTGGTGAGTTTGGGAGTTGGCGATCCTGAGGGATTCCTGAGATAGGACCGTTTTGTCCCCTTTTCCTCTGGCCTTGGGGAGGGCATTCTCCTCTTCCCCTTTCATATCTGCCTTTCATGGCTCTCCTTCTTTCCAAGTCCCTCAATCCTCATTCTTCGAGGGTTGAGGGCATTTCTTTTCTTCCTGTCCTTTATTTGCCTTATCCTTTATTTGTTTACAATTTCTTCTTCTAGTCTGTAAGTCTGTAGTTAGTATTAGTTACAGTTTTCATTCTCATATCATCTTTCACTATCCAAACCATTAGGGGCGATAACCTAGATGTTAGGCCCCTTAAAACAACAATTATCATCATCATCATCCCCGTCACTGGCATGGGAGGAAGATGGAGGACAGCCTAGTGTTCCTTAAAGAGTTAAGTAATGTGATCTATAGCAAGAAACACTCCTTGTTGACAAAAAGCTAGTGGAGTTCGGATGTACCACCGTCAAGTCTTTAGGTAGCATGCATATGGACACACACCACGGTCTGTGATTGATACACACGCATGTCAGAAGGATGTGCTTATCGTGGGATATACTACTGTCTCGAGCGCGTTCCATGCATTCATTTCTTAGCCTACGGCTTCATGTCAGGATGTGGATATGAAATTCCCATCTGCCGGAATTTGAGATTTCCGTCCAACCCTCTCACCCTTTTGTTGTTGTTTTTGTGGTAGTTTGCGTCGTCAGACTTTTGACTGGTTTGATGCAGCGTTCTAAGACCCCCTGTCCTGAGCTAATCGTTGCATCTATACATAGCTACCACACCTTACATCCGAGGCAATCTGTTTAACATATTCTAACCTTGATCTACCCCTACAGTTCTTGTCCCCGACCCTTCCTTCTATAACTAAGCTTGCTATTCCTGCGTGTCTTAGTATGCGTCCTACCAACCTATCTTTTCTTTTCATTACCAGTCGCCAGAAACATCTCTCCTCTCCCACTTGTCTTCATTTGTTACCATCTGATCTTCATCATTCTCATGTAGCACCACATTTCAAACGCTTCTATTCTCCTCTTCTTGGCTGCACCAACAGTCCAAGTTTGACTTCCATAGAGCGCCACGCTCCAGACGAAGGATTTCAAAAATACCTCTTCCTAATATTTAAATTTATACTTGATGTCGACAGATTCCTTTTCTGTAGATATGCTTCCCTTGCCTGTGCTAACCTACTTTCGATATCCTCTTTGCTTCGTCCATCACTGGTTATTTTTGCTAAGTAGCAAAAGTCTCCTACTTTCTTTAGATTTTCACCTGCCACTTTAGCGTCCATGGGGGTTTCTGATCTATTTCGGCTGCATTCCAATATTTTTGTTTTACATTTATTGATTTTCATTATGAATTCTTTCCTCAAGACGGAATCCATACCATTCAAAATCTCATTCAAATCCTCTGGCGTGTCGGCGAAGATGACATTAATTTCATCAGCAAATCTTAGAGTTGAGGATATTGCTCCTAGAACCTATACTCCTACTTTAAATGCATCTCTAATTTCCTTAATTGCTTGTTCAATGTAAAGAAGTATGGGTGATAAGTTGAAGCCTTGCATTACACCTTTCTGAATTCCTGCTTCCCTCCTATGTTCTTTAGATCGAATAACTGCCGTCTGTTTCTTTTATAGATTGTATAGCACCCTCATATCCCTGTATTTTATTGCAATCCTTTCTTAAATGTCGAACAACTCACTACTCCAATCAACGTTATCAAAAGTCGTTTATAAGTCTACAAATGCCATGAACGTTCTCTTATTTTTGCTTATTATCTCACAAAACGCACTCGAGACAGCTGCAAATTGTTAAATAATCTTTGGCTTAGAAGAAGCAGGAGCAAACAACAAAATAACTTGATTACATTGCCGGGGTTCTTTTTAGCCTATTTTCATTTTAAGAAAAAATAAAAAAAATTGGCGTTTGAGATCACTTTTGTCCGTGTGTGTGTATTTGTGTGCGCGCCCCCGCGTGTCCGAATGTGTCCCCCACTAATAACTTCTAAACGGATTGGGCGAAACTCGGTAAGGTCGTAGTACTATTTTGGCCGACTCCGACCGTTTGTATTACGTCTCACCTATCCAACATGGTGGCTGTGCGAAATATTTCACCGGCATTCTGTATTTCCGGAACTATTACTGATATCACCCTGAAATTTTGTACGGTAATAAAGGGTACTACTGGACTTCAGCTATGATACTTCCAGAAACCTGTAAAATACAAAACGAACTTGACGGCCAAGGGAAGGTAAAATATTTGCTAGACTTTTATCACGTTTTACCCATTTGAGCGCAGTGAAATATGGTACAGTTAACTACACACATCAAAAAAAGTTTTGCATCACCTCGGTTCCCAGATCTCCGGCATATAGACGTTGACTGTGTATATTGTATCCAAGATACAGTCCCTTTGACTGTTCATAGATGTCACTAAAACTGCTCAAAGATGTAAACAACCATGCATGAGCAGGGCCTATTAGACGGAGGGGGTACGACAGCCGATCAGTTCCAGTCATTCCACCAGGACGAAGGTACGCTGCTCATGTTGTCTGTAGTTCTACCATGCCTAGAAGGTCAATACCGCAGTTCGATCGCGTCCGCATTGTTACTTTGTGTCAAGAAGGGCTCTCAACAAGGGAAGTTTCCAGGCGTCTCAGAGTGAACCAAAGCGATGTTGTTCGGACATGGAGGAGGTACAGAGATACAGGAACTGTCGATGACAGGCCTCGCTCAGGCCGCCCAAGGGCTACTACTGTAGTGGATGACCGCTACTTACGGATTGCCGCTCGGAGGAACCCTGACAGCAATGCCACCATGTTGAATAATGCGTTTCGTTCAGCCACAGGACGTCGTGTTTCAACTCAAACTGTGCGCAATAGGCTGCATGATGCGCAACTTCACTCCCGACGTCCATGGCGAGGTCCAGCTTTGCAACCCCGACACCATGCAGCGCGGTACAGATGGGCCCAACAACATGCTGAATGGACCCCACGGAATTGGCATCACGTTCTCTTCACCGATGAGTTTCGCATATGCCTTCAACCAGACAATCGTCGGAGACGTGTTTGGAGGCACCCTGGTCAGGCTGAACGTCTTAGACACACTGTCCAGCGAGTGCAGCAAGGTGGTGGTTCCCTGATGTTTTGGGGTGGCATTATGTGGGGCCGACGTACGCCACTGGTGGTCATGGAAGGCTCCGAAACGGCTTTACGATACCTGAATGACATCCTCCGACCCATAGTGCAACCATATCGGCAGAATATTGGAGGGGCATTTGTCTTCATGGACGACAATTCTCGACCTCATCGTGCACATCTTGTGAATGCGTTCCTTCAAGATAACGACATCGCTCGACTACAGTGGCCAGCATGTTCGCCAGACATGAACCCTATCGAGCATGCCTGGGATATGTTGAAAAGGGCTGTTTATGGACGTCTTGACCCACCAACCACTCTGAGAGATTTACGCCGAATTGTCGTTGAGGAGTGGGACAATTTGGACCAACAGTGTCTTGATGAACTTGTGGATAGTATGCCACGGCGAATACAGGCATGCATCAATGCAAGAGGACGTGCTACTGGGTATTAGAGGTAGTGGTGTGTACTGCAATCTGGACCACAAATGCTGAAAGTCTAGCTGTATGATGGTACAACATGCAATGTGTGGGTCTCATGAGCAATAAAACGAGCTGAAATGTTGTTTGTGTTGATCTCTATTCCCTTTGTATTTAACGGTTCCGGAACTCTTGGAACCGAGGTGATGCAAAACTTTTTTTGATGTGTGTATTACACACATTGTAATGCACTGGCATCTAATTCAGTTCAATTGTTTATATAACCTCAAGATGGCGGCTGTACGAAATTTTAAAATTAAATTTTAATGATCGAAGTGGACGTTTGAATAATGAACCTACGCAATAATCGTCATCTAGTAGTGCATAACTCTATGGTTTACATATATTAAAATCTAACATGGCGACCATCCGAAATATTTAGACGCTTCTCAATGTCTATTAATTCAAGACAGCAATCAAACTGACATTTTGAATGTTGATAGAATCTATGAACATAAGTAGGATATATTAAAATAGGCTGTATAGTTCTTCGCCGAGGAGGCGTCTATGCTAAATGGGAGACTGTGCATCTCTCTCATTATAATCAGTGCCAAAGACATTACGCCATTTTGAGCTGAGTTACAGTCACGGAAACATGACAGCTACGATTGATTCTCCCACCAACTGCGAGATGTGTAGTGTAATTCGGTTTCCTCAAGCAGCTATTCATCACACACTAAGTTTTTCTGATTCATGAAATCACAGTGCAGCTTCTTCAGCTATTTCATTGGGAACTTTGTGAACACCGCGCGTATAACTCCAACTCCTCCCTCATCTGATAAAGTTGGCTGGAGGGCAGAGCTTCCACACGTCTAAACAACGATAACACTCATGCCAACATTTTACAGGGGTTTGGAAAGTCGCGATCTTCACGGTAACCATGTTAGCTTTGGTTGATTGGTTGGTTCCTTAGTTTAGGGGCTGCGACAACGCGGCTATGTAGCCCCGTGTACTTTGGATGTGTGTAGAATCTGTCTGATAACCAATGTTAATTGTGATGACTGTATTAGTGTGTGTTATCTGTTTTTAATTCAAGTAAGGATTGCAGACATTCAATTTTCAAGTAGTTCCTACTTTTGCTATCAAACGACGCCGACAAAGACCAACTAGTTCTGAACTTGGTTACTAGATGCCACCGCAGTTGGCTCCTGGTGAGGAATGTTGGAAGCTAAGAGCGTTAGTCAAATCTAACCTATAATTTAGCTTCACACAGGTGTAATTAGTGGAAGGCTGTTTATCATGCTATAAATCTATGACAAGGGACCGCCGGCTTTACTTCCCCTCCGAAGGAAAGGCATACTGAGGGATATTTAACGCTCTTATAAAGTCCGACGGCTTCGGTTGGGCTTGAACCCGCGTTCTTGGGCATAGAAGCTCAGCATGCTACCGACTACGCCACCGAAGTCGCCTAAATAATCTAAGCTTTATTAGCGTTGTTGTTTACACCTGCCTTTGGATCATCTTAGGTTGAAAAGTGAACTACCCTGGTATTTGAAATGTCATAGGAAGTTACTTTGGAGCAAAGATGTTAATCTGTTAAGGATATAAGAATTAGTGAAGTTTGTGTCTACTTTGGCAAATATCTACCATTTCTTTTTATCATTTAAAATAATTATGTCTACTTCGGTGGGGTCTGGCGTTACGTTACGGGACGATATGTACCGAGAATGCTCTGAGGTGTTTGACGTCATGGTACTGCTTGAGCTTCCTCCTTTCCCCGCGCACTCCGGTGAGCGTGACGTCATCCAGCCAGCTACCTCCTTTGACCTGCTTTTTTCTTTTTTTGTTGTTTTAATTTTCTTTAACTTTTTTTTTTTTTGCTAACGGTCTTTGAGTTCACGCAGCATTTGTAGCATTCGTAGTACTTAAAATTATATAAAGTCTAGTCTTTCAGACTGACTATCAGTGTTTTTTAAAATCTATTTGTTTGACAGCAATTCTTGACAATTTACTGTATATTTGCAAGCAAATAAGGAAATGTTCACAGAATCTTTATGTGCAATAATATGACCTAGAATAATGGCGGCATTGCTTCTCAAACAAAGCTCTTTTTAAACTTATCGGAGAATAGTTTACAAAAAATATGTTTGAAGAACTGCAACCATGATTTTAGGTTGGATTGCTGCCACATAATAATAATAATAATACTAATAATAATAATAACAATAATAATATAATAATGTTATTGATTTTATGTCCCTTTTAACTACTCTGGCTTTTAGGGACGCTGGGGTGCCGGAATTTTGCCCCGAAGGCAATCTTTAACGTGCCAGTAAAAATCAACTGGCACGGTAAATATACTCGTACGGCTCCCTCGCATTTGTGCACCCACAAATGCCAGCTGACTGCGCCAGGATACGAACTTGCAACCTTGGGACCAGCAAGTGAGAACGTTACCGCTGAGCCACGCAGCAATAATAATATCGTTTGGCCTCGGATGCCGGGTGCAAGCTTTGTTAATTGACACCCAGAGGGCAGCCTACATGTCGAATTTTGTTGTTCCTTGAAGCACTATGAAAGTCATGGAGGTTAGATATCTCAGCTCCTTGACACTATAGCGCTTTCTAGTAGAGAAAGGAGGAACTTTGTGTTGGCGGAAAATCCCGAGATTAATTTTGCCATTATGAACACGGCCTACTGAATTCAAATGGGTTCTTTAACATGATGATGATGATGATGATTGTTGTTTTAAGGGGCCTAACATCTTGGTTATCGGCCCCCAATGGTTTGGGTGATCGTGAAGATGACAATGAAATGTAAACTATAACTAAAACTAACTACTAACTTACATACTAGAAGAAGAAATGGAAAACAAAAGGAGAATAAGGCAAATAAAGGACAGGAGGAAAAGAAATGCCCTCAACCCTCGAAGAATGCGGATTGAGGGACTTGGAAGGAAGGAGAGCCATGAAAGGAAGATAGGAAAGTGAAAGAGGAGAGGGTCCGCCGCAGAGGTAATGGATAAAAGGGGGTAAACCGGACCCAGTTCAGGAATCCCTTGGGGTCGCCAACTCCCGAACTCACCAGCCGTGAGCCCCTGAGGCTGTAGCAATATCAGGGTGCACCAGAAGTGGTGGGGCTACATACACCCTGCCTCCTTATGGCCTTGAGCAGAAGGCAGGAGATAACATGAAAAAAAAGATGGCTGACCCCTCGCAGAAGGAGGGTATCAGAAAAGATGAGACAAGGGCCAATTAAGGCGGGAAAGGAAGAGACTCCCTACGCCTCGGATACCCTAATACCATCGGGGTCGGAAGAAAACAAGAGTTGACCAAGTGAGGTCGACAGGAAAGAAGATAGAGAGGAGCCCGGCACAAGTAAGTGGAAGCAATGCCGTACTCAGCTGGGGCCCCGTGGTCGCCAACCCATGTCCCACTAGATGTGAGCCCCTGGTGGGGGGGGGGGGTGTTTCTTTAACATGCCAACTCCGTATGACATGCATGCATTTTTATCCCCTTTCAAAAAAAATATAATCACTTACCGCGGCCAGGAGCAAACCTGCAAGTTTGGGGTTGGTAGTCCGACACGATAACCACTCACCCACCATGGCAAGCTAATAGTAAGGTAATAAATGTACCTTTTGCTTAATATTTTGTTTTCAAAAAGTCATTAATTGCAATGTTGGTAACAGTGAACGATAATGCCTTTTCAGTAAACGTAACTAGTTTATACCTTATAAAGGTAAATGTTGATAAATTTCCATAACAATTGTTTCAGTAGTCTGTGTATTGAGAAACGGAATAGCTTTGTTCAAACTTTCAGCTAGTGTCACCTTAAGAGAACTCTGTAAGTGAGGCAGAAACGAAAGAAGACTTTCACCGATCGAAGTGTTTGAGCAATAACAGTTTATGACAGGCTTAAAGAAGTTATAAAAAGCTTAGACAGGTGAATCAAGATAACAAAAAATGTCTACGTCAAAATAATAAATTGAATTTTTAGCAAGAAAGACAGACAGAAAGACTTATCTCCAAGTCACTGACTTGCGGCGTGAAGAAGATTAAGAGGGGAGCATTTGTCATCTGCCTTCAGCACAGCATATTCCGCCAGGAAGATTCTTTACTTGATATTCATGTTGCTTTATAAGACAAGTGCGTGCGTGCATTTGTTCAGGGCTTTCTGGGCAATAACATGGCTGAAAACTGAAGAATGTCGCTTGATGTTCATCTTGGTATATTCCTTCTGAATATACGCTCCCTGGTTTAGTATTTTACACCCATATTGGGTTCTCTTTGTTTCTTTTGATGTGTAACATCTTGCCACTCGGTTACTGGATATTTTTGTGGGTGTGACTGTCGAAGAGGGACGAAAGTGGGAATCAAATGTGTAAGAGGAAACAATGAGCGCGCGGTGGCGGAGATTGGTACCACGATGTACTGTGGAATGTATATCGGATACGGTTTACTTCAAGGTTTGAAGACCCCGTTAAATATATTCCTACAATAAATCATCTTCAAGTTGTCGTCCTTTGGTGTGAAAATATTCATTATATCATATTTGCTGAAAACAATTATGAATTATTAAATCTTCATACTTTTGCTGTATTCTTATTTAATGTAAGCATTCGAGGTGCTGTCGGCCAACATACAGCCCTATGTGGAATGTCGCTAAAGGTCCATATGCTTGATGCTCATCTTGATACATTTAAGGACAATATGGCAGCTTACTCCGAGGAACAAGGAGGATCAAGGGACTGGGAAGTGCAGGACCGAGACCAACTGATAGAAAAGAGAGTCCACCCTAAAGTATTTATTCGTTTATCGTATGGCTTTTAGTGCCGGGAGTGTCCGAGGACATGTTTGGCTCGCTTGAGGCTGTAGCTGCTTCCAGCGGACACGCTTAGGGTAAGCTACAGGTTCCGTTCAATTTCAAGTAGTTCCAACGTTCGCTACCAGATATCAATGATACCTAATGGTGAACGTTGGAACTTTAATAGAGCGTTCCGACGAAATCTAACCTAACAATTTAGCTTCACACAAGTTTAGTCTGTGGAAGGATATTTTACATGCCATAAATCTATGACATGGGACCGACGGCTTTGCTTCCCCTCCGAAGGAAGGCATACTGAAGGATTTTTAACGCTCTTAAAAAAATCCGATGCCTTCGGCCGGGTTTGAACCCGCTATCTTGGGCATAGCAGTTCAGCATGCTACCAACTACGCCACCGAAGCCACTCACCCTAAAGTGAATGGAGAATAGGACAGACCCAGCTCAGGTATCTTTTGCGGTCAACAACTCCCGAAATCCTTGAGGGTACAACATGCGTGGTGGGCTACACACTTCCTGCCCCTTTAGGGATTTCAACAGTAGACAGAAAAACGTTCTGACCACTAGAAAAATGAGGGTATTAGGATAGAAATTACATGGGCTATATTAAGGCTGGGAAGTGAAGGACACTCTAGGCCTCGGATACGCTAATGTCATCGGGGTGGGAAGAGAATAGAAGTTGACCAAGGGAAGTCGACAGGTGAGAAGCCCTGCACAAATAATTTGTTGTTGTTTCATTAGAGGGCCTTGGACATCGCGGCCATTTAGCCCCGTGTACTTGGGTATGTGCTTGTAGAATTTATTTGATAACTTGTATTATTGTGGTGTCTGTGGTAATGTGAGGTTTGGGAAAAAGGCGGCCGTGGCCTAAAGCTAGGAATCATTCCAGCATTTGCCTGGAGTAGAATTGGAAAATCACGTAAATTCAAGATGGCTAAGGTGGGAATTGAACCCGCCTATTCTCAGTTTTGCCTCACGAGGATGAGTGGACCCCGTTCCAGCCCTCAGACCAGAATTAAATTTCTTGCAAGAGCCGGGAATTGAATTCGGCCCGTCGGGCGACAGCCAAAATTGCTAGCCGCTACGCCAGGGGTTGGACATGCAAAAAAATTGGAAGCAATTCCGGACTCAGCTCAGGTCTCGTGGTCATCAACCCACATCTCAATAGTTGTGACCCTCTGGGGAGATCGATAAGTTGATAAGCACTCGTTGCTTTAATTATGATATTTCTGATTTATTGGGACTGCAGAATAAGAACAACTTACAGATAAATAAGTGAGTGAAATAGAGTGGCACAACGTTAACTTGTTCGCAGCTGTCACAGGCGCGATGTAGGCAGCTTCTCTCACACCAGTACAAAGAGGGTGGCTTAGTTCAGTATTAAGCGGAACACGCCGTGCACTCGGTAATCCAAAAATAACACTTTTTTGTGATCTCCATGGCTGGAAGAAGCGGTGCATTGTGGTTGAGGTATTATCACTGCCGTCAAATGAAGTGGAATGTCCATTGTCTGTGCTGGAGCGTGTGATCATGCAGTGATTGAAAACGCAGTCTTGTGTGCTGTGGACAATGTTCAACCAACCACGAGCATGCACTGCTACTGGAATAAACACAATAATATGCTGAGTAAAAAGTACATCTTTAAATTCTTCTGCTGCTCTGGTTATTTTATTCAATCGTAGTTCCAGAAAATTAGGAGAATGTATAGCTAACTTCAGACATAGGACTTAGAATTCCAGATCTTCCCTAAAATTATCTGCTTCCAAACTATATGTTACATTTTATGAAATTGAATGGATTGTCAATGACTGTCAGAGTTTGCGACCATCACTTGATTCCCTAATAACTTGGTGGGAATGTTTTAGTTAAATAGTTGTTGTTGCTGTTGTTTTAAGGGGTGGAACAGCGAAGTTAACGGTAACAAATAATAATAGAAACACAACATAAATCAAGTCAATAAACCTACAAAAATTGTGTGTGTTTGACTTTTCATTCTTTTGACTGGTTTGATGCAGCTCTCCATGCATCCCTGTCCTTGTCCTGAGCTAATCCGTTTCATCTCTACATGGCTATTACACCCTACATCCAAGGTAATCTGTTTACCATATTCTAACCTTAGTCTACCCCTACAGTTCTTGTCCTCAACCCTTCATTCCATAATTTAGTTTGCTATTCCTCGGTGTCTTAGCACGTGATCTACTACTATCTCTTCTCCCCATAAACAGTCACTCGAAACATCCCTCCTCTCCCACTCTTCACTTATAACCCTATCTACCCATCTGATCTTCAGCATTCTCCTGTAACACCACATTTCAAACGCTTCTATTCTCCTCTTTTCTGCTGCACCAACAGTCCAAGTTTCACTTCCATAGAGCGCCACGCTCCGAACAAAGGCTTTCAAAAATAACTTCCTATTACCTAAATCTATATTCGATGTCAACAGATTCCTTTTCTGTATAAATACTTTTATTGCCTGAGCACACCTTCTTTTTATATCCTCTTTGCTTCATCCATCACTGGTTATTATTCTTCCTAAGTAGGTTTTGCTTTTCACCTGCCTATTTGAGGTCAATAGGTGTTGCTGATTTATTTCGGCTGCATTCCAATATTATTGTTTAACATTTATTTACATTAATTGTAAATGCTATTATATTGCTAATTATAATGCTATTGTGGTACAGTGTAATATTTTCTTAGGGGCAAATGACCTCGTAGTTCCACCCCTTAAAACAACAATAACTAACTAACTAGTGTAATATTTATTATTATTGACTTCGTTGGTGACATTGGACCACTTGAGTCGTAACATGCTCTTTTGTTTGAGGGTTGTACTTCTTCCAATCCGCTTATTACCTCTACATACGGTAAATTTTTCCGAAATATTCTTGATTTTCTGAGTATTTGTGAATCTGAAGAAGAATGTTATTTTGTCTTTGTTCTCACAAGGGGAACTGTCCAAACGGTCATATCGAAACCGACAATGATATTTCGTAGAGATGATGAGGAAACCATAAATTGGCGATGCACAAAAAATTAACTGCCATTTCGAACTGGAAGGTATCGAAATTGTGATACAAAATCCGTATGACAACGCAACTTCTGGACAACCCTTGCATCTTGCCGGCTCGTGCGGCGCACAGCGGAGGGGAGTTGCAGTTGTGCTGGAGAGAGCGAGAACGAACTGGCAGGCTACCACGCGCGAGGACACTTCATTGTTAGGGAACGAATGTTGAACATAAATGAGGTTCGTTAATCGCATGATAAAAACAGAAATATTTTTGGCACCATGCACAACGAATATGCACTTTGAGGCCACATTGTTTTCCTTACTTATTTGAAGACAATACTTCGAACTCGGGAGGTCTTTGTGTTGTATAATTGGTTGTGAACCACGAATATTTAACTATGTACTTGAACCGTGGGGAAGAAAATTGAAAATGCATGAAGGATTGCATTTTCAGTACGCTGTTTCTCTGATATACATCAAACTGAACGTCTTCACAAGCCGACACCATGTCTGTTAAACGACGATACAAAGCTTTCCATTGTCGGAAGAAAAACTTATCCAAGGGCTGTATTTCTCCTGTAGTGCCGGGAGGACTCTGGAGAATTTCTATACTGTTGCCTGAAGGAATGTCTTCAAGACATCATTTATCACTATAAGTAGTCCAGGAATATAACAGTAGCAAACACTTCTCTTCCGCAAATGGGAAAAAGCATTCTTTAAACCAATATTTTAATTCCTTTTTCCCCATTTTTCCTGATTTTGTGGCTGTTACAATTATATTTCTGGAATAAAACATTTCTTTGGAAACTCTCGGGCCGAAAGTTCCAGTGCCTCCTGTAGTACAATGAATAATTTCGGGAAAAGTGTACCGGCCATACTAATTTTAGGCATAATTGTGTACGAATGGGTGAGTGCATGAACTGATTGAGCAACTGTTTCTGTATGTTTCTCACCAACAAACGATAGCGTCCTTTTCGCTTTCATTTCGCGCACGAAACCACTCTGATCTGTATTGTATATTGAAGAAGGGGTGTAGTCTAAAACACGCTCTGTAGCTGCTTCTACAAATTTCTTTGTGACTTGATCTTTTTTGTCTCCTTCTTGCAGATACGTACGGGATACAAATTTCATGATTTTTGTACTTTTTATTCTGCACTTTTTCTTAAAATGACTCAACCAACAAGTACGTGCGCTGAAATTAGTTCGCCCAATTGAAATCTCTCGTGAAATTTCCAAGGCCCACAGTCGCAGGTCTTCATCACATACATTGCGCTTCAGCCTTCTTACTTCTGCAAAGCGAGCACAGAGCGCTCAAGGTTACGCGTACGCTTCAGCTTGTCACTAGGGCTGTCCACGTTGACCTAAATGCTAGCGCGTGCAATTCTGTCAGAAATCTTCGTGCCGATTTCAGGACCTTCCAGTTAGAAATGGCAGCGAATGTTTTGTACATCGCTAATTTATGGTTTCCTCATCATCTCTACGAAATATCATTGTCGTTTCGATATGACCGTATGGACAGTTCCCTTGTCAGTATCTGCTATCTCGAGACTAATAGTTTAGAGGTTCTGTTGGATTACATGAATACATTTTCCTTCTGTCGTCACTAGGTAACGTAAAATTCTATCTTCTGGCAGTCGTAAGATGTGTTAGTGATGGCTATTCTGTGTGTTCTAATGGGCACAAAGAGGCTATAACTAAGTAGTAATTATTGTTTACGATACCATCTCCTGTCTCAAAAGCATCTCATCTGTCGCATATACCTGTGGAAACTTTGCTTCCTCCATTCCCTTTAGAAATTTTATTTTTACATTTATTTGTCAAAGCTACTCACCCTCAACGTTGTAACGGTACATTCATTTTCTTCATGGCGCATTTTAAATATCGTATGTTTTCCCACAACCGGGCGTCCTATCAACAGCGTAATTTTTATTTTCTTCTTTTTTTTTTTTCAGAGATTCGAGAGATCCCCGAGTGTTATAAAAGATGGGTGCCTTTTGCGAGTCCCGAGAGTGCCATAAATGCCATGAGTGTTAAAACAGGGGAGTCGGCAAGCCGCGTGTGTTGTAAGAAGATGGGTGCCGTCTGAGATTCAGGAGAGAGCTGCGAGTGTTGTTAGAGGATGGGAGCCGTCTGAGATTCCCGAGAGAGCTGCGAGTGTTGTTAGAAGATGGGTGCCGTCTGAGATTCAGGAGAGAGCTGCGAGTGTTGTTAGAAGATGGGTGCCGTCTGAGATTCCCGAGAGAGCTGCGAGTGTTGTTAGACGATGGGTGCCGTCTGAGGTTCCCGAGAGAGCTGCGAGTGTTGTTAGAAGATGGGTGTCTTCTGCAATTCCCGAGAGAGCTGCGAGTGTTGTTAGAAGATGGGTGTCATCTGAGATTCCCGACAGAGCTGCGAGTGTTGTTAGAAGATGGGTGCCACCTGAGATTCCTAAGAGAGCTGCGAGTGTTGTTAGAAGATGGGTGCCGTCTGAGATTCCAAAGAGAGCTGCGAGTGTTGTTAGAAGATGGGTGCCTTCTGCAATTCCCGAGAGAGCTGCGAGTGTTGTTAGAAGATGGGTGTCATTTGAGATTCCCGAGAGAGCTGTGAGTGTTGTTAGAAGATGGGTGCCTTCTGCAATTCCCAAGAGAGCTGCGAGTGTTGTTGGAAGATGGGTGCCGTCTGAGATTTCCGAGTGAGCTGCGAGTGTTGTTAGAAGATGGGTGCCATCTGAGACTCCCTAAAGAGCTGCGAGTGTTGTTAGAAGATGGGTGCCACCTGAGATTCCCAAGAGAGCTGCGAGTGTTGTTAGAAGATGGGTGCCGACTGCTATTCCCGAGAGAGCAGCGAGTGTTGTTAGAAGATGGGTGCCGTTTGAGATTCCCGAGAGAGCTGCCAGTGTTGTTAGAAGATGGGTGCCATCTGAGATTCCCGAGAGAGATGCGAGTGTTGTTAGTAGATGGGTGCAGCCTGGGATTCCCGAGAGAGCTGCCAGTGTTGTTAGTAGATGGGTGCCGTCTGAGATTCCCGAGAGAGCAGCGAGTGTTGTTAGAAGATGGGTGCCGTTTGAGATTTCCGAGAGAGCTGCCAGTGTTGTTAGAAGATGGGTGCCGTCTGAGATTCACGAGAGAGCTGCGAGTGTTGTTAGAAGATGGGTGCCGTCTGAGATTCCTGAGAGAGCTGTGAGTATTGTTAGAAGATGGGTGCTGCCTGGGATTCCCGAGAAAACTGCGTGTGTTGTTAGAAGATGGGTGCCGTCTGAGATTCCCGAGAAAACTGCGAGTGTTGTTAGAAGATGGGTGCCGTCTGAGAGTCCCGAGAGAGCTGCGAGTGTTGTTAGAAGATGGGTGCCGTCTGAGATTCCCGATAGTGCTGTGAGTGGTGTTAGAAGATGGGTGCCGTCTGAGATTTCCGAGAGAGCTGCGAGTGTAGTTAGACTATGGGTGCCACCTGAGATTCCCGAGAGAGCTGCGAGTGTTGTTAGAAGTTGGTGCCACCTGAGATTCCCGAGAGAGCTGCGAGTGTTGTTAGAAGATGGGTACCATCTGAGATTCCCGAGAGAGCTGCGAGTGTTGTTAGAAGATGGGTGCCGTCTGATATTCCCGAGCGAGCTGCGAGTGTTGTTAGAAGATGGGTGCCACCTGAGATTCCCGAGAGAGCTGCGAGTGTTGTAAGAAGATGGGTGTCGCCTGAGATTCACGAGAGAGCTGCCAGTGTTGTTAGAAGATGGGTGCCGTCTGAGATTCCCGAGAGAGATGCGAGTGTTGTTAGTAGATGGGTGCAGCCTGGGATTCCCGAGAGAGCTGCGAGTGTTGTTAGTAGATGGGTGCCGTCTGAGATTCCCGAGAGAGCAGCGAGTGTTGTTAGAAGATGGGTGCCGTTTGAGATTTCCGAGAGAGCTGCCAGTGTTGTTAGAAGATGGGTGCCGTCTGAGATTCCTGAGAGAGCTGTGAGTATTGTTAGAAGATGGGTGCTGCCTGGGATTCCCGAGAAAACTGCGTGTGTTGTTAGAAGATGGGTGCCGTCTGAGATTCCCGAGAAAACTGCGAGTGTTGTTAGAAGATGGGTGCCGTCTGAGAGTCCCGAGAGAGCTGCGAGTGTTGTTAGATGATGGGTGCCGTCTGAGATTCCCGATAGTGCTGTGAGTGGTGTTAGAAGATGGGTGCCGTCTGAGATTCCCGAGAGAGCTGCGAGTGTAGTTAGACTATGGGTGCCGTCTGAGATTCCCGAGAGAGCTGCGAGTGTTGTTAGAAGATGGTGCCACCTGAGATTCCCGAGAGAGCTGCGAGTGTTGTTAGAAGATGGGTACCATCTGAGATTACCGAGAGAGCTGCGAGTGTTGTTAGAAGATGGGTGCCGTCTGATATTCCCGAGCGAGCTGCGAGTGTTGTTAGAAGATGGGTGCCACCTGAGATTCCCGAGA
The DNA here is from genome assembly GCA_946902985.2 of Meconema thalassinum. Classification (NCBI taxonomy): domain Eukaryota; kingdom Metazoa; phylum Arthropoda; class Insecta; order Orthoptera; family Tettigoniidae; genus Meconema; species Meconema thalassinum. The sequence continues at coordinate 156,012,116 of OX336397.1, forward strand.
GAGCTGCGAGTGTTGTAAGAAGATGGGTGTCGCCTGAGATTCACGAGAGAGCTGCGAGTGTTGTTAGAAGACGGGTGCCGTCTGAGATTCCCGAGAGAGCTGCGAGTGTTGTTAGAAGATGGGTGCCGTCTGAGATTCCCGAGAGAGCTGCGAGTGTTGTTAGATGACGGGTGCCGTCTGAGATTCCCGAGAGAGCTGCGAGTAATGTTAGAAGATGGGTGCCGCCTGAGATTCCCGAGAGAGCTGTGAGTGTTGTTAGAAGATGGGTGCCGTCTGAGATTCCCGAGAGTGCTGCGAAAGTTGTTAGAGGATGGGTGCCGTCTGAGATTCCCGAGAGAGCTGCGAGTGTTGTGAGAAGATGGGTGCCATCTGAGACTCCCTAGAGGGCTGCGAGTGTTGTTAGAAGATGGGTGCCACCTGAGATTCCCAAGAGTGCTGCGAGTGTTGTTAGAAGATGGGTGCCGTCTGAGATTCCCGAGAGAGCTGCGAGTGTTGTTAGAAGACGGGTGCCGTCTGAGATTCCCGAGAGAGCTGTGAGTGTTGTTAGATGACGGGTGCCGCCTGAGATTCCCGAGAGAGCTGCGAGTGTTGTTAGAAGACGGGTGCCGTCTGAGATTCCCGAGAGAGCTGCGAGTGTTGTTAGAAGATGGGTGCCGTCTGAGATTCCCGAGAGAGCCGCAAGTGTTGTTAGAAGATGGGTGCCGCCTGAGAGTGCCGAGAGAGCTGTGAGTGTTGTTAGAAGATGGGTGCTGCCTGAGATTCCCGAGAGTGTGCTGTTTTTCTAAGAGAGCTGGCTGTTACTTACGTGTACATCTTTTATTATAGGGGAACGAGTCGCTTGCTTAAAAAGCTGATAACGCTTTCTCGGGAAGTTCATGAGTGTTTGTATCATAGATACACAGGAACAAATACAGTGAACACTTTACGGTTGTATCTGTTAAACGCAATCAACGTGCTGTGATATCTTTTTCTGTACATTGCATTTCAACAGCCTACACCTTTTGCTGCAACATCCGTTTCGATCATTAGCGAATATCCTGATCACTTCGTATATCTTTGATGGCGGCTCTCGCGGGGTTTGAGCAGCGAATGTCAGATCCCTGTGTTAGAATGTCGTAAGGAATCACGTGATGTACTGCAATTTCTGGACTCTCTGTAAACCAAATTCATCATGAAATATTTTGATCCTATTATTGACTAACAGTAAATAGGCTATGACTTCACTAAGAGTAATTACTAAAAGAATAAAATACAAAAACAACAGAAAAAAACAGAGATTGTGTAAAGCGAACTAGTCTAAAACAAAACGACTTCTACCTGAACCAATACATGAGAACGACGAAAAGAAGTCCTACCAACTGTTAAGCAAGGGTATGTAAAAGCCAGCCAGCTACACCAACATTGACAGCAAGAGCTAATAGAAAGGTTTATGGAACGACAAGAGTCGAATGACTACTCAAAACTAATTTGGAACAGCGACTAATTTATGGAGAAATCGCAACAAAGCTGGGCTGAATTACGCTCGAATTATGATTATTATTATTATTTTAAAATAAGGCAGATAAATTATTTAAATACGTTTATTTATTTATTTATTTATTTATTTATTTATTTATTTATTTATTTAACATATGGCTCTTAGTGCCGGGAGTGTCCGAGGACATGTTCGGCACGCCACAGGCTGTAGCTGCTTCTAGCGGAAACCAATAGGGTGAGCTACAAGTTCCGTTCAATTTCAAGTAGTTCCAACTTTTGCTACCAGATGTCAATGATACCTACTGGTGAACGTTGGAACTTTGATAGAGCGTCGCAACGAAATCTAACTTAGAAATTTAGCTTCATACAAGTTTAGTCTGTGGAAGGATCTTTTACATGCCATAAATCTAGGACATGGGACCGCCGGCTTTACGTCCCCTCCGAAGGAAGGCATACTGAAGGACTTTAACCTTCTTAAAATCCAACGACCTCGGCCAGGTTTGAACCCACTATTTTGGGCACAGCAGTTCAGCATGCTACCGACTACGCCACCGAAGCCGCTATATATTTCAATACATTAACAGGTTTTACAATCGGCTGTCAGCATCTATTCTAACTCTGAGTGGGTGTGAGTTCGAACCCCATTGAATTGGCTTACCATTTTGACGCTCCTGGTAAATGCCTGACGGTGGAAGAGGGTAGTATAAATTTGTGCAGGGCCCATTGTGTGGCGTAACTACCCTGCCAGGACTCAAGAAGTTGAGCTAGGCACCCCCAGGGCCATGAACGAACCATCTACTAGGCCACGTGCGCTTCCTTGCAAATTATTGTCCAATTTCATGAACTCTTGCGGTGATATCGGCATCAATGATAGCTTTGAAGCCATTTTTTAGCGTTGCCATATTTACAATTAGTATTGAGCTTCCAGTCGGTCAACACTGATCATTGCTAAGGCAGAATGACACACGTTTTGTTTGCCTTTGACTATGTTATTCTAGTTTTTTTGAGAATTTAGTGCTGAAGGATTCAAAGTATTTTGTTACTGACGGTCCGCTCTTGAACTATTCTAAGATTCATGGGCCAAGGATTGAAATAACCTAATTTTGAAGATATATTACAAAGTCAATGAAAAGAGAGAAAACAGACCCAGCTCAGATGTCCCTCAGGATCACTAATTTAGAGAATTTCCCCACTCAATTTCTTATGGGAAAGTTGCAAGTTTTTAGAGGAGAAAATAATACAATGTAACAATAAAATGAAACGATGTTGAATGAAAAAATGTTGACATTTTAATTCATTATTTTAGTCTGGTTGGTTGATTCCTCAGTTTAGGTGCTGCGACAACGCGGTCATGTAGCCCCGTGTACTTTGGGTGTGTGTAGAATCTGTCTGGTAACCAGTGTTAATTGTGATGGTTGTATTAGTGTGTGTATCTGTTCTTTAATTTAAGTACAGACTGCAACTTAGATTTTTTCAATTAGTTCCTACTTTTGCCACCAAGAGCCACCGTCATCGACTACTAGGTCAAGTTCAGAACTTAGCTACTAGACGCCACCGCAGTCGGCTCTTGGCAACGAACGTGGAAACCTAAGAACGTTGTTTACATTCTTAACCTATCCAATTTAGATTCACACAGATGTAATTAGTGGAAGGTTCTTTAAAATGCCATAAATCTATGACATGGGACCGCCGGCTTTACTTCCCCTCCGAAGGAAGGCATACTGAGGGATTATTATTTTAGTCTAATGATTTGGACACCCCTGTAGCGTGTCCTGAATCTCGTCATACGGTTTGTTTATTTTATCTTGAAGGTTTTATGAATTACGTGAATAATAGTGCATATGCACGTGTATACAATTCAGAATAACGCAATATAATACATGACGTAACATTAACAACAATAGCATGCGCTATAATTCTATTTGTAATGTTTACTTATCGCCTCGAGCCGGGCAACAAGACAGTGCTGTGCGGTGAGAGCTGTACTGAGATAAGTAAACATTACAAATAGTGCATGCTATTGTTTTTAATGCTATCTCATTTGAAGACTTCACGGGGAAAACGGTTTATGTCACATTCTGTAAATTTTTCAGGGGAACGAATTTAAACTTTCAACACTAAAAGGAAATACGTAAAATACCCTAATTGAGGGTAAGCAATATAGTTGTTTTGCAAAATTATTCTTTTTTATAATGGAAGTACATGTAAATCCAATAAAAACTAAAGTTAAATTATGAAAAATGTGAGAGGATATGGGACGTTTTTCCGATTGCACTAATAGCCCAGTCAAATTAGAATTTTTCGAGGAAATAATTTCCAGAAAGCTGGAAATCGTTTTAATACCTTCGTATGGTCCTAAATGCGTGTAATCCGAGTTTGCACCATCACAAGAGGTGTGCATAACTTTTGGGACCCAAATAACCTCGAAATTTTTCCTCTTTTTTCATGTTTTCGCTTGTAGCTCGAAAACGAGTTCATCCACACCCTACATCCGAGGCAATCTGTTTAACATATTCTAATCTTGGTCTACCCCTACAGTTCTTGTCCTCGACCCTTCCTTCCATAACTATGCTTGCTATTCCTGGGTGTCTTAGTATGTCTCCTACCAACCTATCTCTTCTCTTCAATAGCAGTCACCAGAAACATCTTTCCTCTCCCATTCGTCTTAATACCTCATCGTTTGCAACCCTATCTACCCATCAGATCTTCATAATTCTCCTGTAACACCACATTTCAAACGCTTCAATTCTCCTCTTTTCTGCTGCACCAATTATCCAAGTTTCACTTCCATAGAGCGCCACGCTCCAGACAAAGGCTTTCAAAAATGACTTCCTAGTACCTAAATCTATACTCGATATGAACAGATTCCTTTTCTGTAAAAATGCTTTCCTTGCCCGAGTCAACCTACTTTTTATATTCTCTTTGCTTCGTCCATTACTGGTTATTTTGCTTCCTAAGTAACAGAAGTCTCCTACTTCCTTTAGTTTTTCACCTGCCAATTTGATGTCCATAGAGGTTTCTGATTTGTTCGGCTGCATTCCTTTATTTTTGTTTTACTAGAAAGCGCTATAGAGTCAAGGAGCTCCTTGACTTTCTTAGCGCTCCAAGGAACGACGAAATTTGATATGCAAGCTGCCCTCTGAGTGTCAAAAACAATGCTTGCACCTGGCCCCCGAGGCAATACGATATTATTATGATTATTATTATTATTATTAAGGAAAGCATGTGCATTCGTCTTAATATTGTCTTACATCTAGAAATATTTTAAAAAATATTTCAGCCCAGCGATTTTTGATTCCAAACAACTGCGCACAAGGACAAAGAAAATGCTAACACTAGACGAGTGCGATTCAGGCTGCCATGAGCCAACAGCAAAGAATACAGAGAGGAAGATTTGACACTTACACGACCCCATGTGCCTTGAGGAACGGCCTGCCATTTCTCCTGAAACAGCAATACATAGGCAACACACATTACACAAGTGCGTGACAGCAAAACAGAATCTCCTCAAATGATGGAATATGGTAAACACTCCAAGTACAGATTATTATAATGCTTTAGCGAACAAATGATAAAACAGACTCGGAATTCAGCACAATAACAGACTCGGGATTCAGCACAATCGATCATAAATTAGGTCGACATTGACCCGCGCGATAGTTGGGTGTCCATTTATTTTATGAACTTCTGGAAAAGGCTTACCAACATTCAAAATCCAACACTAGATATTCTTCATATTTTTAGGATCTTTCATTCAAGGAGCATTGTTATTGATTCATTTATAGCCTACTTTCGATTTTTGCAAAATATGAAAGTTGACTTATGAGATCAACACAGGGCGAAACATTGTGTGTCTGTGAGTGAGTGTGTATGTACTCTGAATGTCGGTCCCCCCACAACAATTCAAACACGGTAGAACCGCATTGAACGAAATTTGGTACAGAGGTAGCACTAGCAAAGGGTACCTCAGTGTCATGATTTATATCGCCGCCATCTTGACGGAAACGTAATGGCGGCCAGCTAAAATTTAAAAGCTTAAATCAATTTACGACCAACCTAATAATTTGATCTCTACCAATTTTTGCAACGTTATACCTTTATGTATGTAAAACTTTTCGACCAAACTACAAGGTCATCAGCCCAATAATTTGCGGATGGCGGCCATGTATGTGTGCAAATCGATTCCCCCTATCTTTTCAAACACAGTTAAACCGAAATGAACAAGCCTTGGTACAGAGGTAGCACTAGCAAAGGGAAACACAGTGTCATGATTTATATCGCCGCCATCTTGATGAAAACGTAATGGCGGCCACCCAAATGTTAAAAGCTTAAATCTAATTACGACCAATCTAATCATCTGATCTCTACCAAATTTGGCAATTTTAAACCTTTATGTACGAAGAATCATTTGACCTAACTACAAGGTCATCAGCCCAATATTTTGCGTATGGCGGCCATGTATGTGTGCAAATCGATTCTCCCTATCTATTCAAACACGGTGAAACCAAGTTGAACGAAATTTGGTACAGGGGTAACACTAGCAAAGGGCACCTCAGTGTTATGTTTTATATCACCGCCATCTTGACGAAAACATAAACATAATAGCGGCCACCCAAATGTTAAAAGCTTAAATCATATTACGACCAACCTAATTATTTGATCTCTACCAAATTTTGCAACAACATACCTTTTTGTGAGAAGCATCTTTTGACAGAACTACAAGGTCATCAGCCCAATAGTTTGCAGATAGCGGCAATGTATGTGTGCAAATCGATTCACCATATCAATTCAAACACAGTGAAACCGAATTGAATGACATTTTGTACAGAGGTAGCACTAGCAAAGGGCACATCATATTCATGCTTAATATTCGTATAACACGTTGTATTTCAACAAGCTACTACAACCAACATTCAATTATACTCGTTGAAAAGGACAAGGAGTTATAACAATACCCATGCATTTAGGAGAAAGTAGGCTATATGTTCTTTACTGAACATCTTGTTTGGGATTGAACATTGTAGTGATTTATCCCCGTGTACTTGGGTGTGTTTAAATACCTTCTTCGTCACGAACATAAATCATTTTCAAACATAATCTGTACTAAATTGACTGGAAAATGTGCAACATTTAGAGACATCGCATCATTAAGGAATAAACACAGTTAGCGGCTTCGGTGGCGTAGTTGGTAGCATGCTGAGCTTCTATGCCCAAGATCTTGGGTTCAAACCCGGCCGAAGTCGTCGTATTTTTTAAGAGCGTTAAAATCCCTCAGTATGCCTTCCTTCGGAGGGGAAGTAAAGCCGGCAGTCACAATGTCATATCGATACCTTAAAGCACAGTAGTGCCAAGTCCATTATATTTATGGCATGAAAAAGAACCTTCCACTGACTACACTTGTGGAAGCTAAAATTTGTAGGTTAGTTTTATAACGCTATATTAGTTCCAACGTTCGCCGCCAGGTGCTGAATTCGATGGCATTTAGTAGCCACGTCCGCAGCTAGGTGTCGTTGACGGAAGCATTTGGTAGCAAAAGTAGGAACTACTTGGAAGAATATTGATCGTCTGCAGTCCTTCTACCTGAATTACAGATAACACACACTAATACAGCCATCACAATTAACACCGGCTATCAGTCAAATTCTACACACACCCAAAGTACACGGGGCTACATGACCGCATTGTCGCAGCCCTTAAACTAAGGAACCAACCAACCAATAACAATAACGGCTGAAGATCAAATCATTTGCATTTTACGACATATAATTCTCTTAACAACAATAATTTGCTTAGCAAGGAAAATTGCAGTACACAGTTTCCATTTTTTACATTACCTGACTACTTAACCTGTGGCAAGTGAAAGAGAAAAAGTGTAAGCTCTGGTGCATCTGAAATACTTTGAACGAATATGAGGATGGACTGTCCTAACGGCAAGTCTGGCTCTATACCTCATTCGAAATAAAGACTAAGTTTGAGCCGGAAATTGAAACTGTTCAGATATATATACATTACAGGTTCACAGGTTGCACCTAGTGCAAGCTAGTCAAGTGTGAGTACCTGTGCGGTGACTGTGCTTGAATAAGATACTCTAAAGGCACGGCTACACAGAAAGCGGTCTGTCGCGGTGCGAGGCGGTCAGGCGGTCCAGTTGTATTACCGAAAGTTGCATCAAACCAACCACACAGAACGCGGTCTACCGGTAGTCTTTTTCGCGACGACGAGCGATCCCGTTGTGCAAATTTACAGAAGTATTTATTAAAACTGTGCGTAAATCCACATATTTGTTCGACAGTTCACACGAACATTATGAACATGTTTTAAAGAAGGCTGAAGCATGGAATCGTGCAATTCCTCGAAACATTCTCACGACATACGAAAATACTCGAAAAACCTATCTTCTCTGTGACTCCTGTTCGATACATAAGCGGTGGTATCCTTGTAATTGCTCTCTCTTCTTATTGATGTCATGCACCCAAAATTATCTTTTCTTATGCGTGTTTTGCAAAGCAAATAGCCTAGGAGAAGGAGTTGTTCTTCGTCCGAACTCATACTCAATACTCGTAATATGAAACAATACTTAATATGAAAACACACTACATATTCTCTAGAAGGAATCGACCAGACTGGACCGCTCACACAAAGGTATTGCGTCCAATGTGACGTCCCCATATCGCAGACCGCCGCGATGACCGCTGGATCGCTGCCCACCGCGACAGACCGCTGGATCGCTGCCCGCCGCGACAGACCGCTGGATCGTTGCCCGCCGTGACAGACCGCTGCCCGCCGCGACAGACCGCTGGATCGCTGACCGCCGCGACAGACCGCTGGATCGCTTCCCGCCGCGACAGATCGCTTTCTGTGTGGCCGAGCCTTTATAACGGTTAAGCACTCATTACTTTAAGTAGAACGAAGTGTGCATTATATGTTGTGTAGCTTAACGTGAATAACATTCATACATAGCCCATACATCATCATAGAATAGACTGAACTTTTCACTGCGAATCATGAATACGAACAATAACAAGACAAAGTAGCCTATAGCAAAAACATATTTCGAAATATTTGTGGAATTTTAAACTTCAACCTTAGTGATCAATAACTGATGATGACCGCGTGTTGGTCGAAACGTTTAATCCTAATTCCCCATTTATAATAATAATAATAATAATAATGAAATGAAAATCCACAGCCTGCTTCCAGTCTCCGACCGGGTCATGAATGGAATTAATGAAGCCCCCATCTAGCGGCGAGGATAAGAACTGTGCCGGCTGCCGAGGCCTGACGCACTCCTCTGGGGCAATGATTAAATGAATGACAAATGAAATGAAATGATAGTGGAGAGTGTTGCTGGAATGAAATGTTGACAGGGAAAATCGGAGTACCCGGAGAAAGACCTGTCTGCCTGCGTTTTGTCCAGCACATATCTCACATGGAGTGACCGGGATTTGAACCACGGACCCAGCGGTGAGAAGCCGGCGTGCTGCCGCCTAAGCTACGGAGGCTAATAATAATAATAATAATAATAATAATAATAATAAATAAATAAATAAATAATAACCCCTGGCACAACAGCCCATTAAAGGCCTATGCCTACCAAGCGACCGCTGCCCAGCCATTTGCCCTTCAGCCATTGGGGTGACGCGTGGATAGCGCATCGGGTCCCCTCGGCCGTTAATCTTGATTTTTATGACCAGGGCGCTGCCTCACTGTCAGACAGCTACTCAATTGTCCTCACGAGGCTGAGTGCACCCTATTCTAGCCCTCACGTCTGTTTACAATACAATTGACGGAGCCGGGAATCTAACCCGGGGCCTCCGGGGGAGAGGCAGGTGCGCAACCCTAACACCACGGGGCCGGCTGCCCGTTTATCAGTGAATAATATTAATACATGTATATATTCTTAAGGAAAGTGTGTTAGTTACCACGCCTAACCTAATTGGGGAAAAGCGTGTTGACTGACTGAATATTATATAGTTTGTACTGGCAACACTGTAAAATGGCTTCAAAACTTCAAAGAGGTTAAATCCTGAGAATATAAGACACTGCCGCCCCAAGGGGCTCACAGTAGTCACTAACTCATACTTTTGAAATTCTTAAGTGATCGCTACATTACACTTCATGATGATAATAATAATTTCATGTGTAGCCATTTCGATTTTCCAGCTTAGAAGTGGTTGTTTCAGTAACTGTACTTTGGTTCCCCGGAGCCCGTATAGTTATGTTGTAATGTACCATCAATGTAATAATACTACAGGGGATGTCTCATCACACTCATCAGTAACGTCCATTTTTAAGGAACACTTTATTTGGAAAGTTTTCAGACAAGAAATTAAACTATTCTTCATCAGATTCAATCAGATTCTCTGGTCTTGAGCCATTTTGCAGCGAGGTTTCTTATCCCGGGACGGTACCAGTCTCTGGGGTTTGAAGCGAAGAATTCGGCGAGACCCACTTCCACAGCTTCAATGTTTTCAAAATTTCTTCCACGCAAGAAATGGGCCATGGATCTAAAAAGATGATAATCTGAAGGTGCAAGATCAGGACTGTATGGTGGGTGTGGTAGCAGTAACACTCCTCCCAATTCCTGTTTTTTGCCATGGCTGTTAGTGCTGTATGAGGCCTCGCATTGTCTTGCTGCTAGAGAACTCTATATTTCGGTTAACTAATGCTGGGTATCTCCGTCTCAAAATTCCATGTACTTGTTCCAGTTGTTGGGAATAAAGATCCACATTGACTGCACGCCCGTTTGGAACAAACTCCCAGTGAATCACTCCTTCAAAATTCCACCAGACACACAACGTCACTTTGGGGCCGAACCAATCATTTTTAACGATGACTTTGGCAGCTTGACGGGGACTAAGCCAATGTTTCAAGGCGTCAACGTTGCGGTAATAGACCCATTTTTCATCACATGTGACAATTCGCATGATAAATCTATCATCCATGGGGCTACCGATAAGCTGACGACAGATGTCCACTCCACGTTGAGCCTGTTCGGGGGTCAATTCATGAGGTACAGATCTTCTGTACAGCTTCTGTTTGATTCTCCAAGTTTCTTAATTAGCACCAAGTTCTTCTGACACATACGAGTACTTCATTGTGGACTTTATTCCAAACCTCTGCGTGTATTCTCGATATCGCATAGTTTAGATCTTCCAGAACGCGGTAAATATGTAGTGTTTTCTTCTCCAATGTTGAAACGTTGGTACCATCGTTGTGTCACAGACTCACTAACGACACCTTCTCCTTCCACTACACATATTCTTCGATCCGCGGCAGCAGCTTTGTAATCTATAGAAGGACCCTAACCTCCAACTTTGTAAGTTCCACTTGTGACTGTCTATCAACAACAGACGACTGATACATTCTCGCAATTCTGGTCATGGCCTCCTGTAAATTGGTGAACCAATTCTATTTTATAATAGTACATTACGCAACGAGCCTATAATGACAATAATTATGACACGAGTGTGTTTATAAAACGAGACTATGTGAGTTTTATAATTTCCATAGGAGTGTCTTAATTACCATTATAGGCGAGTTGCATACGACTGTTTATGTTAGACGATAATTATTATAACTATTTTATGTTCGAACATAAATATTCATAAATATCTGTCGAGATTTCGCCAGTTTTATGTACTGAACAGAGCACATGAGGCGCAGAGAATGCATTGTATTTGACCATGGCCTCCTCGATTACCCTACTATGACACTAGGCCAGGCAGTGAAATTTAAATTAGAAGGCCGTGGAACTCAGCGCATCTAATTATCTAATTGGTCAAAGAACTGTTTCTTGAGCTCTGATTGGTGGGAGAAACTGTTTCATAAGGAAAAATAGTGTTATAATGAACCTCATTATAGTACAGTTTTCTGACATATAATAGTCAGGGTCGAACATAAAACACCAAACTTCACAAATAGTTCCGTGAAGAACTATACAGCCTATTTTCATATATCCCACTTATGTTAATTGCCACCATCAACATACAACATTTCAGTTTGATTGCTGTAATAGATTCGTAGATATTGAGAACCGTCTAAATATTTCGAATGGTCGCCACGTTGGATTTTGATATATGTAGGCCATAGAGCTATGTACTATTAGATGACGATTTTTGCGTAGGTTCATTATTCAAACGTTCACTTCGATCGCATGATTGATACACAATAGATAAAAACTTAATTTTAAAATTGCGCATAGCCGCCACCTTTAGGTTATGTGAACAATTGAACTAAATTAGATGCGAATACATTACAATTTGTATTAACATTTACTGTACCATATTTCACTGAGCTCAGATGGTTAAATCGCGAGAAAAGTCTATTAAAATGTTTCAACTTTGCTTGGCCACAATGGTCGTTTTATAGTTAACAGGTTTTCGAAAGTCTCATAGGTAGACTTCTAGTAGTGCCCATTATCACCGTGAAAAATTTCAGGGTGATGTCAGTAATCGTTTCGGAGGTATTGGATGCTGGTGAAATATTTCGCACAGCCGCCATGTGGGATTGGCGAGACGTAATACAATTTGAAGGCCACGGTCGGGGTCGGACAAGATAGTGCTATGACCTTACTGAGTTTCATTGAAATCGCTCCAGCCGTTTAGGAGTCACGCAGATACATACACACACACACACACACACACACACACACACACACACACACACACGGACAAGTGATCTCATAAGCCTATTCTGTTATAAATGAATATAGGCTAAAAATACGACATTAAGTATGAGACATCATGAAATTAATACTAATACCAATAATAATAATAATAATAATTTTCCCTCAGCTACCTGATGAAGATTCTCCGAGTTGCAGTATTTAGGCGATCAACTCTTCAATATCAACGTTCCGGTTAGCAGTGCCATCTAGTAGTGAACCCTGACAGCATTGGAGGACTACTTGCATCACCAAACAGAGATCATTGACGAGCCGACATATCAGGACTCGGAGTGCCGGGTGTATTTTTCCGCCCTTCAGAAATGCGCCTTGCTAGGCTGGGAGTCGAACCCATGTTCTTGGGGGCAGGTAACTAAACCCCAGCACGTGAGTGAGACTAAGCCACCATATTTCACCAGAAGCTAGCGATCTGTTTAGAAAATGCGGTTGATCCCAGAGGAGCTGTAAATCAGAGCGTGTCTTTAACCCTCTGGAGGGAACACAACATCTATCTTCACATCTGGCGCCCGACATGTGGGGAATAAATCTTGGCACATTAATCATATCAGATCAGTGACATAGCGTTTGTCTGAGATTTCAGGGTTCGAACTAAACTCCTTGAGGATTGGAAAAGGGTACACTAAGCCTCAGAACTGTGAAGGGATGGGTTAGATTCCCACCTAAGCCATCCCGGAAGTGGTTTGCCGTGTTTATCCAGGAAAATGCTGGGATGGGAACCCCTAACCAACCGGTCCACCTACATCTCTTCTTTCGTTTCATGTTGTAAACATATCTTAGCAGAAAAAGTAGGGAGAGTCCCCATCAAAGCAAAACCGTAAAAATTTCGTCAATTAATTGTGCAAAACGTTGAAGGGCTAATGCAGGGGCACACTTTATGCGGCCCGCGGATACATCATATATATTATTTCAGTAGTATAGATGCCTCCTGCGACCGATCATGAAAAATGAGCATGCAAATGAAAGAGAATAGACATTACCAGTGACGCATTGCACTCTTAATGTCATAAATATCTATAATTTCTTTAACAATGTCTTTTAAAAACTGTACGAAGTGTGCGATTTGCAGATACTGTTGCTGCAGGAAGATACGCTCCATAATTGCTGACCATTTCACATTTTGGCCGCTGTGACGCCTGTTTCATGTCATTTAACATTGTAAGGACTTTCCTTTATCATCAGAAACAGTAATTTAAAGGAATGAGTACTCAATCGTATAATTTCATAAATATCGAATAACTGGTGAGGGTTACGGCTAAGCTGTCAATCAATGGACTCAGCTCACAAATGACATTAGCAGTGACGAATTGCATTCTAATTTCATAAATATCAATTTTTGTAGGAAGTGTGCGATTTGAAAATACTGTTGGTGTAGGAAAATACGGGACATCTTTGCTGTTCAGTTCGCATTTTGGCTGTAGGGACGTCTGAATCGTAAATGGTGTTCTATAAGCATTTGGTTCAAATAAAAACATAACAACCTTTCTCCCAACTCTGATTGGTCTGTGCTTACACTAGCAAGGTGCTGACAGCACGACGTAAGAGGATCGCACTCTGCTGCTGTGATAATTTGATACACAGAATGAGGTGACGGATTGAGATATTGTACAAAGCGCAAGGAGTACATCCAAGGTCGATCTACGCTCATATAACACAGTGACTATTACTGCTCGGTTACTTTCTTATTAAGAAACTCACACCCACGTCGCTGACCAGCAGTACAGCATTGTACTCATGATCTCAATAGCGTGGGTTTGATTTCTTGATCAGGGTAGAAAAATACATTTCGACACGCTATAAAGTCTTGTTCTGTTAGGCTAGTTGCCTTCAAGGCAAAATTAAACCTCTCCGAACGCACATTCACTACAATGTGTTTAGAAATCATCACGAGTTCAGTGAATACTACTTTCCGAGAAGGGTAACCCGTATGATACATTGATTGTCATAAAACACTGTAAATACATAATTTATTTTATGTTCGACCCTCACTATTATGTGTTAGAAAACTGTATCATAATGTTGGTCATTATAACACTGTTTTTCATTATGATACAGTTTCTCCAGCCAATCAGAGCTCGGTCATTGACCAATTAGGTAACGATACCTTCGCGCATGCACTCAAAATCCAACATGTCGGACATAAACATAACATCGAACTATAATAAATTACCGACAAGGAATACGCACCGTCCATATGTTCGCGTAAATAAACTGGCGAATATGAGACAAGAAATAGCACTGTACCGGTACCTTAATATCCCCAAAACCAATTTCTACACAGCGCGTGGTTTTGACACGACTTCAGTGACAGTTTTACTGAATACTGGTGCACAATCTCAGCATATGGTATTGAAGCACACAGAGTGCATGCGTCGGTTGTCCAGAGAGCTTGGACAAGAGAGATATACTACCCACCGCAGCACCCGATCACAACATTCTACTGTAGTGACTGAACAGATATTTATGAATATTTATGTTAAAACATATAATCAAGTTATAATTATCGTCGAACATATACAGTCGTATGCAACTCGCCTATAATGGTAATTAAGACACTCGTATGGAAATTATAAAACTCGCATACGCTCGTTTTATAAAAATACTCGTGTCTTAATTATAGCCATTATAGGCTCGTTGCATAATGTACTATTATGTCAGATAACAGTACTATAATGAGGCTCATTATAACACTATTTTTCATTATGAAACAGTTTCTCCTACCAATCAGAGCTCATGAAACAGTTGTTTGACCTATTAGATAATTAGATGCGCTGAGTTCCACGGCCTTCTAATTTAAAATTCACTGCCTGGACTAGTGTCATAGTAGGGTAATCGAGGAGGCCATGGTCAAATGCAAGGCATTCTCTGCGTCTCATGCGCTCTGTTCAGTACATAAAACTGGCGAAATCTCGACAGATATTTATTAATAATTATGTTCGAACATAAAATAGTTATAATAATTATCGTCGAACATAAACAGTCGTATGCAACTCGCCTATAATGGTAATTAAGACACTCGTATGGGAATAAAAAAAACTCGCTTACGCTCGTTTTATAAACATACTCGTGTCTTAATTATTGCCATTATAGGCTCGTTGCATAATGTACTAATATGTTCGACCCTGACTATTATATGTCAGAAAACTGTACTATAATTGGGCTCATTATAACACTATTTTTCCTTATGAAACAGTTTCTCCCACCAATCAGAGCTCAAGAAACAGTTGTTTGACCAATTCGATATTTAGATGCGCTGAGTTCCACGACCTTCTAATTTAAATTTCCCTGCCTGGCCTAGTGTCATAGTAGGGTAATCGAGGAGGCCATGGTCAAATACAAGGCCTTATCTGCGTCTCATGCGCTCTGTTCAGTACATAAAACTGGCGAAATCTCGACAGATATTTATGAATATTTATGTTCGAACATAAAATAGTTATAATAATTATCGTCGAACATAAACAGTCGAATGCAACTCGCCTATAATGGCAATTAAGACACTCGTATGGAAATTATAAAACTCGCTTACGCTCGTTTTATAAACATACTCGTGCCTTAATTATTGCCATTACAGGCTCGTTGCATAATGTTCTATAAGATCACACAGTATTTCAATAATAACTCCGCATTAAAACTTCAATAACTAACTAACTAAACTGACTCCTGGGAGCGAGCAAGGCTGTTGCGAGTATAGCAAACTGCTGTACAAGCCTGAACTGCAGTATAGCAAGCAGATAATTTAATGTGGGGTGTATCGGAAGTGTGGGCGGTCTCCACCAGATGCTGATAGTGTCGATACTGCCGCGGGGGAGGAGAGCGGTCGTGAATCAAATGAAATCGGTAAAGCGAGGGATTTATCGCCGGAGCACCACCTGGTGTCTAATATCCGCACTAGCGGAACCCGACTCATGTCAACAGATTACCACTGTCCTTCACGATCACTGTACATTAATTGCAACCACACTCAGTGCTACAACTCAAAATGTCTTTGCCTGACCACATATTACAGTATTTGCCACCTCGGAGTTGTGCTCAAATTGTCAAGGAGAAATAATAATAATAAAAAAGATACGAGCCTTACAGTAGTCACATATGATGTGTAACATCTTACATGTTATCCTACTCGTATACTACACAGCTTGGACATTCTTAAAATGTTAATTTACACTCCATTTTCATACTGGTACTATGATGAATGTATAGATTGAATTGGAGATATGCTACTGTCACATTTGTGGCACAGCGGTCAAGCTGTTAGTCTCTCACCAAGGTAGACCGAGTTTGATTCCTGGTCAATACATGTGAGATTTTCGAATTGAAATGCCATGTCCTGTGGTTCGCATTCCACGTAAAAGGGAGGTACCGTGGATCATGATCATGAGATTAACGGACACGCAAAACTACAAGCTTCCTTCCTTCCTTTTACATTAATAATTCATAATAACAAAGGGACACACAACGTCGACAGTACTCTCAAATACTGTGAGCACATTCCTCAGTAACTATAACATTCATTATTCTCAAGGCTCTCATACAGTTCGTTGTAAACAATCAAAAAATGCCTTCCTACAATCTTGAAATGACCTAGTCTCACATATGATGAAAATTCAGCTTTTATTCCACTCATATAACAACATTCTGTTATGCATTTAATATTTGACTACTCACCCACAGCTTGACAGTAATGCCGCTTACTTAAATGTAATTTGTCGTCTTTGTCCTACCCCATGTGATGTTCAACCTTGAACGTGAAGCGTCATAAACTGCTCAATGACAAATGAAAGTCGGTGAAACATTTGCCACTGTGCTCGTCAAACCAGTGCCTGCTAAATGCACTGCCTGTTGTATTGCCATAACATTCTCGCGCTACAGAGCACACACTGCCTTGTTTCCAATACACACATTTTCAATTGTACATCCAGCTGGCAGTGTGTCTTCACTTCCGCCCGATCCACTTCCGCCCGATTCACTTCCGTCCCCAATTTTCAAAATCACTCCCACAAAACTATCCAGCAACCGAGCGGAAAGATGTTGCACAACAAACATTAAAAAAAAATTGAATAAATGAATAAGTCAATCAATCAATCGTCCGGCTCCGTGGCTAAATGGTTAGCGCGATAGGCTTTGGCCTGAAGTGCCCCGGGCTCGATTCCCGGCCGAGTCATCATGGATTTTAATCTCCTGGGGTTAATACTCAAGGCTCGAGGACTGGGTGTATGTGCCGTCTTCATCACCTCTTCATCCTCATTACGACACGCAGCTCACCCACGGGCGTCAACTAGAAACACCTGCACTAGGCCTCTCCAGAGGCGACACGATCAATCAATCAATCAATCAATCAATCAATCAATCAATCAATCAATCAATCATCATTCATAGTAACGTTAGGCTGGCAACCATTCCCTTCGGGACCGGCACAGGTGCGATGATAACAAACCTAGCAGAGGAAATGTGGATCTCTGGCATTGCTGCTAAGACTCTGAACACCTGGTGGCTGCAATACACCCTGGGCACATGAACCTAAACTGAAGTATCCTGGTTGTTTGATGGATTCTATGCATCCAAAAATACAACCGACATTTGGCGAGAATTTGTTTACTTGCTTCTACGGTCATATACGACGGATGATTGATTCCCGATGGACGAAACGCATCTTCAGTATCTTTGACTCAAAACAAAAAAACAATGCCATGGTATGTTAACGTCCAGAAAGATCTTAAAGAAATGGGGATACGAGTAGAAGATGCACAAGACCGAAATCTTTATAGAGCGGCCATCAAGACGTTTGGGACTTTCCGGGACGAAAAAGTCCTCTCGGCACGCCGGAAGGCGGAGGTAGATTTCACCGGACAAATAGGCAGAATATGCAGGTTTTCGTAGAAGGATCAGACCTCATTTATCGCGTGAAAGTATTTTATAATTTGAGATTAATTAACTTTGTTTTTCGTCATTTTATGCATATTTTAAACATTCTATTGTCTTATGATGACGGTAACCTTCTTGTCATTTGGAGTCCATTTTTATACTTGTGGTCACACTGTCCTTATGCAAGGTTTCGACACTGATGTGTAACTATGTAACGGTCTGTTACTTCTTCACGCAAAATTATATCTCCCGCAGAGATGTTGGTTGGTTCCTCAGTTTAGGGGCTGCGACAACGCGGTCATGTAACCCCGTGTACTTTGGGTGAGTGTAGAATCTGTCTGATAAACGGTGTGAATTGTGATGGCTGTATAGTCTGTAATTCAGGTAAGGAATGCAGACGCTCAATTTCAAGCAGTAGTTCCTAATGTTGCTACCAGATACTACCGTCAACGCCACCTAGCTGTGAACTTGGCTACTAGATGCCACCTCAATCAGCAACTCGCAACGAACGTTGGAACTTCCCCTCCAAAGGAAAGCTTACTGAGGGATTTTTAGCGCTCTTAGAAAATCCGACGACTTTGGCCGGCTTTGAACCCGCGACCTTGGGCATTGACGTTCAGCATGCTACCAGTTACGTCACCGAAGCCGCTTCACACTTAGTCAGATGGAAATCTGAATCTGATCTCGCGCAAGTGCGTTGTCATGGCAACGTCTGATGGCTCATCCCTCATCAATTTAGTAGTGTTGCCATGTCAACCACTGATAGCTCTTGGCATTTTCTTATAATTCCGAAATCATTTTTCTCATCCCTTGGCGTAATGGTGGCTCATATCAAAAATTCTTTCAGACAAACGTTTTATGTAATTATTAGGGGAATATTGTCCATTTTGTACGGTTTTGATATTGTGCCTATTAACAGAGATATGATTAATGTTTCCCGAAAAAAAAACTTTTTCCCACCCCTTTGGTAAATGGTTGGTGCTATCAAAAAACGTTTCAAACATAAATTTTTGAGCTTTATCCGACACATAGTATGAACTTTGAACGGATTCGATATTTCACATATTAAGAGAGTTATAGCAAATTTCATTTTTTCGAAAAAAACAAGTCCCCCATTTTCATCCCCTTCGACCGATTTAGCCCAGTAACGAACTCGTCCGAGATTTTATGGGTATACATATTCGGTAAAAAATTCAAAGTGATTGGTGCAAAATTACGGCATTTATCGTGTCCACAAAAAACTGATATACATATATATATATATACATATATTACATAAATTATATATGAACTTTTGAACTGACGGTGGTTTTGGGGTCTGGGGGATGTGAAACGCGAAGATATGTCGAAATTTTCCGGAAATCGAAACATGGTACCCATTGCAATAGTTAGCTTTCTAATGAAATCTACCTAAAATACTACCGTCAACGACACCTAGCTGTGAACTTGGCTACTAGATGCCACCTCAATCAGCAACTCGCAACGAACGTTGGAACTTCCCCTCCGGAGGAAAGCAAACTCAGGTTTTTAGCGCTCTTAATAAATCCGACGACTTCAGCCGGGTTTGAACCCGCGACCTTGGGCATAGAAGTTCAGCATGCTACCAGTTCCGATACCGAAGTCGCTTCCCACAGACATATGAAAACTGAATGTGATCTCGTGCAGTGGCGTTGTCATAGCAACTGTTGATGGCTCATCCCTTATCAATTAAAAGTAAAGTTGTCATGGCAACCTCTCTTGGCACTTGGCATTTTCTTATAATTTAAATAATTTTGTTCACCCCGTGGCGTAATGGTGGGTCATATCAAAAATTCTTTCAGACAAAAGTTTTAGGTAATTACTGGAGGAATATTGTCCATTTTGTGCGGTTTTGATATTGTGCCTATTAACAGAGATATGATTAATGTTTCCCGAAAAACCCACTTTTTCCCACCCCTTTGGTCAATGGTTGGTGCTATCAAAAAACTTTTCAAACATAAATTTTAGGGCCTTGTTCGACACATAGTATGAACTTTGAATAGATTCAATATTTCAGATATTAAAAGAGTTATAGCGATATTTCACTTTTTCGAAAAAGCCTCCCATTTTCACCCCCTTTGACCGATTTTGCCCATTAACGAACTCGACCGAGATTTTAAGGGGATACATATTATGTAAAAAAATTCAAAGTGATTGGTGAAAAATTACGGCAGTTATCGTGTCCACAAGAAACTGATATACATATATATACATATATATATATACATACATAAATTATATATAAACTTTTGAACTGACGGTGGTTTTGGGGTCTGGGGGATGTGAAACGCGAAGATATGTCGAAATTTTCCGGAAGTCGAAACATGGGACCCATTGCAATAGTTAGCTTTCTAACGAAATCTACCTAAAACGGACAACTGGTGCGAAATGGACAAAAGAACGTGGTGCTAAACACAGTGAGCTCATGAAGACAATGTGGACCAAGCGAAAAATGAACAAATGCCAGAATGTACAATGAGGCTTATCGTGGTCCCTAGTTGGCCGATTAGCGAAATTGAATGAATGAATGAATGAATGAATGAATAATAATAATACTCACTAACCCCGTGGTTTTGCGGCAGCGCGCCTGTCTCTCGCCCGGAGACCCCGGGCTCGATTCCCGGCTCCGTCAGGTGTTTAGACACTAATGTGAGGGCTGGAACGGGGTGCACTCAGCCTCGTGAGAGCAATTGAGTAGCTGGCTGACAGTGAGTCTGCGCTCCGATCACAAAAACCACGATTAACGGCCGAGGAGACCCGATGCGCTGCTCAGGCGTCACCCCAATATCTGCAGGCCAAATGACTGGGCAGTGGTCGCTTGGTAGGACGAGGCCCTTCACAGGCTGTAGTGACAGGGGTTATATTTTATTTAATAATAATAATAATAATAACAACAACAATTAGACAATTGTGAGAAGTTCGCCATCTTAACACGTGTCAACAAATTAGAAACAACCTTCCGATTCACTCAACATACAGTATAACAAAAAGTTCATTCTCCAAGTGCAAATATTAGACATTATAAAACTGTGATAATACCTGAAGCATTATATGCAGCAGAATGTTTAACATTTCGAAAAGGATTATCGGAGAAATTCTTAGTCCCAACTTCAAAGATGATGTTTACTGTAGACTTGGGAGAAACTTAGAAATATACACCCACACCGGAATGATATCAAACGTAATACAAACAAATAGTTCCGTGAAGAACTAAATCCTATTTTCATATTATCCTACTTATGTTAATTGCCACTATAAACATACAAAATTTGAGTTTGATTGCTGTAATAGATTCGTAGATATTGAGAATCGTCTAAATATTTCGGATGGTCGCCATGTTGGATTTTTATATATGTAGGTTTTAGAGTTATGTATATTAGTCTACATAAAGATTATTGTGTTGGTGTGGTGTTCAAACTTTAATCGCATGATTAAGACACAAGATATAAAATCGAGATTTTAAAATTTCGCACAGCCACCATGTTGAGGTTATGTAAACAATTGAACAAAAAAAGATACCAGTGCTTTACAATGTGCATAAACAATTACTGTACCAAGTATCAGTGCGTTTGGATGGTTAAATAGCGAGAAAAGTCTATCTAAAAAATTCAAATTCGCTTGGCCACCACGTTCGTTTTGTAGTTAACCGGTTTTTGAAAGTCTCATAGATGACCTTCTAGTAGTGCCCTTTATCACCCTACAAAATTTCAGGGTGATGCCAGTAATAGTTTCGGAGATATGGAATGCCGGTGACATATTTCACACAGCCACCATGTTGGATTATTGAGACCTACACGCACAGTCGGGGTCGGCCGAAATAGTACTATGACCCAACCGACGTTTATTGAAATCGCTCCAGCCGTTTAGAAGTTATTAGGGAGAAACACACACACATACGCACACACGGACAGATGGTGATCTCATAAGCCTATTTTTAGCCTACTTTCGATTTTTGCAAAAAATGAAAGTAGACTTATGAGATCAACACAGGGCGAAAAAAGTGTGTCTGTCTGTGTGTGTGTGTATGTGTGTGTGTGAGTCTGTGTGTGTGTGTGTGTGTGTGTGTGTGTGAGTCTGTGTGTGTGCGTGTCTGTGTGTGTGTGTGTACTCTGAATGTCTGTCCCCCCCTATCAATTCGAACACGGTGAAACCGAATTGAACGAAATTTGGTACAGAGGTAGAACAAGCAAAGGGCACCTCAGTGTCATGTTTTATATCGCCGCCATCTTTACTAAAACTGAATGGCGGCCACTCAAACGTTCAAAACGTAAAATCAAATAACGACTAACCAAATCATCCGATCTCTACCAAATTTGGTAACAACATACCTTCGTATAGGGTGCGTCTTGTGACCAAACTACAAGGTCGTCCGCCATACCATTTCAGGATGGCGGCCGTGCGAATTATGAAAACTTTATAATCCATATCATGGGACCCACCAGTTCCGATTATCAAGCCGAGAATCGTTTTAACTGTTCTAAAGGAAGAGGCACGTTCGAAATTAAAAGTTTATTTTGTAATACTATAGTGCAGACGTGATTTTAAAAAGCTGAGCCGATTCAGTAATAAGACAAGATGGCAGCGGATATCTTGTGCCTGACTTATATTTCACTAATTTGAGTATTGCATGCAATATAGCGTACTGATACAAAATAAATAAACTTTCTATGAAATGCTTTATATATAAATAATATACTCCAGTGATGAAATCGTTTAGTATAAATCATTATTTGCTAACAAGTTCTATGTAAGTCATTTTATATAGAACGATATTCGTTGACACAATTAGCTCAGTGGTAGAGCGTTAGCCTATCGGTCAAATGCCTATGGTTCAAACCCGGTCAGAGCTAGGTTTTTTGCTTGAAATGTTATATGTTTATTGTTTTGTAATGACTCAGACGTTTTAAAATTAAGCGTTATATTGTGCATATTATGGTGTAAAATATATATTTAATTAAAACATAATTCGCCAGCAGATTTACTCGAGACATCTAGCTGCCAAAAAGGTAACTGCACGCCGACCTACTTATTAACTTCCAGATTTTATTGAAAAGTTTCTTCTTCTGGCCGCTAGAATGCACTCGCTCTGTTAGGATTATATTGTTCGATATTTCACCACTAGATGTCACGACTAGTCTACGTGGGGCTCCATTGATTACTATACCATTGTCATTCTATGCGCATCGAATTTGAAGAATGACAAGATGATACTACGATACATTTTTACTTTTTATTTTAAAGGGTTTGTAACAGCCTATTTTGCGTTACTTGAAAATGTTATTTGAAGTAAAGAACAAAACGATTTCACAAAGTAACTGAATTCAAGCCGTTGGTGTTAGTTCAGGTTATTAATTACTACTTTTATTTCAGGCAAATAGCAATCGAAAATATCCACATAGTTTGTATACACACGTCTCTGTAGGGTCATGGAAAGATTTGTTAATTCAATTAGGGTTGTGAAAGCCATGCACAACCAGACGTGTAAAGACATGCCTCAACTCAAAGTTGGATGTTGCCCACGGTAGGTCGTATATGTAATAATAATAATAATAATAATAATAATAATAATAATAATAATAATAATAATAATAATAATAATGTTATTGGTTTTACATCCCTTTTAACTACTACTGCTTTTAGAGACACAGGGGTGCCGGAATTTTGGCCCGAAGGGGATCTTTAACGTGCCAGTAAATGTACTGACACGGCTCCCTCGCATTTGTGCACCCTCAATTGCCAGCTGACTGCGCCAGGATACGAACCTGCAACCTTGGGCCCAGCAAGCGAGAACGTTACCGCTGAGCCACGCAGCCAGTCCGGTCGATTATGTCTCCAGATCCATAACATTCTTGATATACTTCTTATCTTTCTTTCTTTCTTTCTTTCTTTCTTTCTTTCTTTCTTCAATGATGGTAGCAGTTTTTATCTAGGTTGTGGCGTTTGGTAGAGGTAAATCGTTTCTAAGGTCTTCAACAAAGAATAGTTCTATTATACTCTTTGATAATAACAACGAGTTATAACTATACTCATACATTTAGGACAAAGTAGGCTATATGTTCTTTACTGAACATCTTGTTTTTTAATAAAATGAAAATAGGCTACAAATGAAATATAAACTTTTACGCTTATGTCTTCAGATTTCCAGCTGAATTAATTTCCGAATGTTGGTTATCGTGCATCAAAATTCTCACAAAGAATCCTCCTTGACTGGTGGAGGTCGATAAGCACGAGTCTTTCGCATCAGTTGTAACCAAGACAACCCGAGAAACATTCTCTCTCTGGATATATTGTGACGATGTGTTTAACTTCCATGAATAACTGGATTTAGGCTATTAGTATTCTTTGCGCACGCCGTAGTTCCCGCGCGTAGCTGCACGGAGCTAATTAAGACACGTGGCTAGGAAGGAAATAAATAAGCTGTTAACTCTGAGTTAAGTGGGTGAGGTTGACGACTCTGAAAATTTGCAATCTAAAATGGAAGGTATCTTTAATGAATTATTTAACGGTAGCTTACCACGATGGGTGAGTTGTTCACGTGTCGGTCTACTAACCCCACGCTTGCAGGTTTGCTCCTGGCCGTGTCAAGTGATTTTTGAAAGGCGGCAAAATTTACGACACGCATGTCATACGACGTTGGCATGTCAAAGAACCCATTTGAATTAAGTAGACCGTGTTGATAATGGCAAAATTAATCTCGGGAGGTTTGACCAACACAAAGTTCCTCATTTCTCTACCAGAAAGCGCTATAGTGTTCAAAGAGCTTAGATATCTAATCTTCTCGACTTTCACAGTGCTTCAAGGAACAACGAAATTCGACATGCAAGCTACCTTCTGGGTGTCAAATAACAAAGCTTGCACCCGGCATCCGTGGCCATACGATATTATTATTATTATTATTATTATTATTATTATTATTATTATTATTATTATTATTATTATTATTATATGCTACTGTAAAAGTAACAACATGATAAGTAGGAGATATTTCATATAAAAAGTGCAATTTCACTATAGTACATTAGGCAACGAGCCTATAATGCCAATAATTAAGACACGAGTATCTTTATAAAACGAGCTAAGCGAGTGTCTTAATTATTGCCATTATAGGCGAGTTGCATAAGTCTGTTTATCTTCAACGATAATTATAACTTTATTATATGTTCTAACATAAATATTCATAAATATCTGTCAAGATTCTGTGGTTTGAATTCCTCTTCTTGGGAATAGTGTGGGCTCAGCATTTGATCTCTACCCAATAACGTATCCCAAAGCTTTGAAACATTGTTTATCCTGAGGTAGCACCAACAGATAGCGCACAGGTACTATGTTGCATCATTTTGTTATATTGGTCAAATAACACAAAGTAGGCTGTTACAAACGCTTTTAAATTAAAATGTATAGTATTATCAACTAGTTATTCTTCAAATTCGATGCGTATAGACTGTCATCGGAAGGCAAATCAATTGAGTCCCAAATAGAACAGTTATGCCATCTGGCGGAAAAGTTTCACGTAAGAAGTCCATTTTGGATTATAATTTCCGTGGAACTAATGTCAAACGCCTGCTTCCTCCATGACATTCTGGTGTGTTTATGTCAACAACAGCATTCACTAAATTTGTCGGCGAAATCTTACGAATGTGTAGAAATTGGAGTTGCGGATATTAAGGTACGGTGCTGTTTCTTTTGCAATATTGTCCAATTTGTTTATGCATTGGAACTACAATGGTTGACCCAATATAGGCTACTTTGTCTACTTTCAAATCATGTAATTCATGTCCGACGTGTTGGATTTTGAGTGCATGTCAGAAGCTATCCGTACCTAATTGGTCAATGAATGAAAATATTGGGCTCTGATTGCGTGGAAAAACTGTGTTATAATGAAAAGTAGTAAATTAATAGCCCCCATTATGATACAGTTTTCTGACATATAATATTTACATCGTCGAACATAATACTATTATTGCTTCTAATTCTTAACGTACCCACTCATAGTACCTTAGTATCAGAATGGTTAAACACCGTCAAAAGTCCACTGGCTGTACTCGATTCGATCCCGCAGCCTTGGGAAGAGTAGGCTTCCGCAGCCAGTTTCTTGTTTCAAAATAAAGGGTAGACATTCGCTTCATCTAGTCACAAATTTTCCTAGATGTCAGCAATGAAGGCGTCAGCAAAGCAGCGGAGATAATATCACTCGAGGCAGTAAATAACTCTAAGAAATGTAATAAAACGTCTCGGAGAAAAGAGCAGCTCTGGGCGACAGTTCTATTAACTGCCATATTTTATGAGCACACAGCTTCCTGGTCAAGCTGCTTGCCTCGCACCAATGTGGACCGGACAGGGTTCAATTCTCGGTTAATGTGAAATTTTCGAAGTGAAGTGTTAGGTACAGACCACCTTGAATATCTTTGTAGCAATTCGATAATTCTATAGGCCGAAGGTGTTCTAAAACTGTTCCCCCAGGGGCTCACAACTTGTGGGACGTGGGTTGGCGACCACGGGAACACAGCTGAGTCCGACATTGCTTCCACTTACTTGTGCCGTGATCCTTTCAGTTATCTTTCCTGTCCACCTCCATTGGTCAAGCTTGTTCTCTTCTGACCCCGACGGTATTAGGGTATCCAAGGCCTAGGGAGTCTTTCACTTTCCCACCTTAATTGGCCCTTGTCTCATCTTTCCTGATACCCTAATTCTGCGAGGGGTCAGCCTTCTTTTTTTTACATTGTATCTCCTGCCTTCTGCTCAAGGTCCTCAAGGAGGCAGGGTGTTATGTCGCCCCATCACTTCTGGTACACGCTAGATATTGCTACACCCTCAGGGGCTCACGGTTGGTGAGTTCGGGAGTTGGTGATCCCGAGGGATTCCTGAGCTGGGTCCGTTTTCCCCCCTTTTTCCATTGCCTCTGGGGCGGACCCTCTCCTCTTTCCTCTTTCTATCTGCCTTTCATAGCTCTCCTTCCTTCCAAGTCCCTCAATCCTCATTCTTCGAGGGTTGAGGGCATTTCTTTTCCTTCTGTCTTTTATTTGCCTTGATAAGACAGTCAAGTCGATCTTTCCTCTTACTCATAAAATAGGGATGTCCAAGTTTTTTTATTGTAGCTGGTTGGTTCCTCAATTTAGGGACTGCAACAACGCGGTCATGTAGCTCTATGTACTTTGGTTGTGTGTAGAATCTGTCTGATAACCGGTGTTAATTGTGATGGTTGTATTAGTCTGTAATTCAGCTAAGGACTGCAGACGATCAATTTTAAGTAGTTCCTACTTTTACCACCAAATGCTACCATCAACGACACCTAGCTGTGAACTTGGCTACTAGATGCCATCGCAATCGGCACCTGGCGGTGAATATTGGAACTTAGTAGAGCGTTAATCCAATCTAACCCATACATTTATCTTCACACAATATTGTAGTTAGTAGAAGGTTCCTTTACATGCCATGAATATATGACATGGGATTACCGGCTTTACTTCCTCTCCCAAGGAAGGCATACTGAGGGATTTTAAACGATCTTAAAAAATCCGACGACATCGGCCGGATTTGAACCCGCGATCTTGGGTCTACCTACTACAACACCGAAGCCACTTATTGTAGATTAAAAATACTATTACACAAAATGATAAAATTGCTGACTGTTAAAACTTGTAACAAGAACACTATTGTTCCCGTTCGTGCACAGAATTTGAATTGACAAATGGAATTCAGGAAGCACCACGCGTATGGCACACTATATTAGGAGGGCTTGCAGATTTTTTGGATGATTTGCGATTGCCCTTCGTTGAGCCGACTAGATCTAATTAGCAGGTTGATCCTCGGGCTGCAATTCGATCCGTTAATGTTGCCACAACTACCTGTGGTGACCTTTAACAAACATAGAAGCGACTGAGCATCTAGCAGGTGAGTGATGACGTCACCAGCGTTTCCATGGCAACGCTCTGTTAATAGTGGGATTAAATAGGAGCACAGAGATTCAAATGTGTATGCTATGACTTATTAAGCGAAATCCGTTTGCGAAGCTCGAATAAACACTAGAGACTTTTGAAATAGTCTACGTTTATAATGGGAATTATCTGGTTTCCGTTGTATGTTCTTTATCAAGACGGGAATTATTATTTGTTTATTTAGCGTGTGGCATTTAGTGCCTGGAGTGTCCGAGGACAGAGTTTTTAGCTGCTTCTAGGCGGACACCCATGGGGTGAGCTATAAGTACCGTGGCTTGTAGATGAGATAAAATGAATGAAAATAATGAGCAAGTTCTATTTAAAGTACAGTGCGTCAGGGAATGTTCTCCGCAGTGCCTAGGTGAGAGCCGGAGTTAAGTTGGCAGCGCTGTGTCAGATCTTTCGCTCACTCCAAGGTCGACAGGATATCAGAACACACGTGTGAGCTGTGCTGTGCTGCGCTGCGGAAAGAGTCAGTGTGAAAGCAGTAAGGGAGCGTTTAGATTATTGGAATTGTGCAACAGGATACAGTCGGTAATGTTTACTAATGAAGAGAGAGCGTTTATGGTGAAATACGTTTTTAGTGAAGGCGATCGGTTTACAGAAAATGTAAAACCAAAATTTCAGGCGCGGTTTCCTAATTCAAAGTGTCCAAACCGGGATACCGTTCGGGATTTGATAAGTAAATTTCGTGTGACCGGCTCAGTTTACGATGTACCTGGAACAGGCAGGCCTACGCTGTTAACAGACGAAAAACTTGATGAAATTTCCGATATAATGCTGAGAAGTCCAAGTAAATAAATACGCAAATTAGCTCACGAAACAGGAGTCTCTAAGTGGGCGGTTTGTTGTTTGTTTTGTTTTGTTTTGACACAAGCAGCAACCGTGCTGCCAACTTAACTCCGGCTCTCACCTAACGTAGCAGTGCCTAGGCACTGCGGAGAACATTCCCTGACACCCTGTACTTCCAACTTTGGCTACCAGATGCCACTAACACCTAACGGCGAAAGTTGAAACTTGATAGAGCGTTTATAGCCTAAATATTTTACTACACACTACCAATTGTAGTGGTAGGTTATTTTTCATGCCATAAATCTATAACATGGACCCACGAGCTTTACTTCCCCTCCGAAGGAAGGCATACTGAAGGATTTTAACGCTCTTAAACATTCGATGACTTTGGCCGGGTTTGACCCACGATCTTGTGCATAGCAGTTCAGCATATTACCGACTACGCCACCGAAGTTGCAAGACGAGAATGACAGCTGTTGCCAATGAACAGGTCGTATGAAGCATCAGTTCTGAGATCTTACGTATCCTAGTAAGACGGGATGTTCCAGCCGAGCTGCTCGCCAACGCACAGTGGGTCAAAATCGAAATCTAGGAGGACAAAATTATTTTTTTCTTAATAAAAAAAATCAAAATGTATTACTTCTACAACATTCTCATATAATTGCCGCTCACTATTCTGGGATATAAACGCATCTTAGTGTAAATCTGTCACCACTGTTCGAGCAGTCTGAATTGGAGGGTGGATGTAAGTGGCTGTGGTTTGGTTGTCTTTGTGGTTAGTGTGATGCATTAAGATGGAAGGTATGATCTTTGTAACGTGTTTCAGTTATTAATGGGCGTAATTGTTACGTAATTTTAGCTATATTTGCATTATATAATATTTAACTGTTATTTTTAAAATTATATTTTCACTTAGATTTTTAGTATGCCGCGTCACTCTGCGTCACTTTCTACTTAATGTTCAAATGTAGATAAAGTCTTGTAGTTTACGCCTGTTATATGATTTTTTGCATCTATTTGCAACTTACTTAGTTATTTTACGTTTTAGAAGATGCCGCGCAACCAGTTCTCACACGTTTACAACTGTTTGAAGCACTGGATTCGACGAATATGCCAAAAGTGGCATTTTGTGACTTTGTTAAAAGTAAATCAGGGGTAGAAAATTGTTCTGAAGAGGTAACTGAATGCTCTATCCAACTCTTAGTCATAGACAATTTCTTGCATGTGTAGACGTAGCTTAAAAATGGTCTTAACTGATGTTCATTATGAAGTAAACAAATTATATACGTTGCTTTCACTCTAAATTCATGATTGAAACGTAAAAATAATTTTGTCCCCCTAGATTTCGATTTTGACCCACTGTGCAGTGTGCAGCGGAGTACACGCCGCCTTGCGTGAGTGAACCTGCAACATGCAATACAGCTCTGGTGTGGGGGCTGCCGTTACTTCATGGTGGGCATATCAAGACTGGCAGGAAGCGCATGGACTTGTACTATGACCTTCGCCCAGTGACGTATTGGCTATCACCTCCAGTCCCTCTCCGAGCATTACTGCTGAGTACTCGCGTGTACGCATACTCAAACTCATGGATTTGGAACAGCCTGTAGTAAGGTGTTCACTAGATTACTGCCTTTGATTTTTGAGAGCTCCGTCAAGGATTTTTAAAAACTGACGGCAGGGCTGGAACGGGACGCACCCAGCTTCGTGAGGGCAATTGCGTAGCAGTCTGACAGTGAGGCAGCGCCTTGGTCACAGAGGCGAAGATAATAGCCGAGGGGTTCCGACACGCTCACCTCGCGTCACCCCAATATCTGCTGTCAAATGGCTGGGCAGAGGTCGCTTGGTAGGCCTAGGCCCTTCATAGGCTGTAGTGCTAAGGGGTTTTGGTTTGTAGATGGAAGTTAGAGGATTAATGAATGAATGATCGTGTAGCCTCCGGAGAGGCCGAGTGCAGGTCTTACTATTTGACGCCCGGGGGCGACCTCCGCGTCGTAATGAGGATGAAGTGATGTTGAAGACGTCACATACACCCAGTCCCCGAGCCACGGAAATTAACCCCAGGAGATTATGGCTCGGCCGGGAATCAAACCCGGGGCACTTCAGGCTAAAGCCTAGCGTGCTAACCATTTAGACACGAATCCGGACAGTTAGAGGAATGAAACGTTTGGCACCAGTGGAACTCGAACCCGCGACTAGGCGGAAATTTAATTCTTTATATTAAAGTACGTGGCTTGCATATTATTCAACCTCATAACTTGTCGTGAAAGACAATGCTTGAAATCTATTATCATCTACACGGTAGCGCTGACGTCCGAAGAGTATTAATGGTCCGCAAAACAAGAAATGCTCCGTGGAGAGAGAAGTAAGTTGTGTTGTTGGTATGACTGAATAATTCTCTAGATTTATGGGAGAAAACAAGGTTTTAACGGAATATCAATATCATTTGGTGCACCCACGGGGTAAGAAGGAATTGAAAATGCTCGCGGTGATGACAAATGCCCCAGGCAGGAGGGCCAACCAATAAAGTTGGCAGGGAATTTGTCTCCATACGTCATGCTGAGGACGGGACTGCAACCGGCTGCCCGCGAGACCACGGAGACTGGATGGAAGTATAATCTTAAGGGGTTTCGTGCACTGGCGAAAGCAGATATCTCGGTCTAAATCATGGCTTTGAACCTACAGTACTGAGTTTTCTATGAAACTCAAGTAGAGTGTTATTAACAAAGCTTTTCTCGTAATTACATTAGATAATTTTCTTTTTAACAATATCGCTGAACAACAAGAATCAGCGGCTTCGGTGGCGTAGTCGGTTTCATGCTGAGCTTCTATGCCCAAGATAGCGGGTTCAAAACCGGCCGAAGCCGTCGGAATTTTTAAGAGCGTTAAAATCCCTCAGTATGCCTTCCTTTGGAGGGGAAGTAAAGCCGGCGGTCCCATGTCATAGATTTATAGCATGTTAAAGAACCTTCCATTAATTACACCTGTGTGAAGCTAAATTGGATAGGTAAAGAATGTAAACAACGCTCTTAGGTTTCTACACACCCAAAGTATACGGGGCTACATGACCGCGTTGTCGCAGCCCCTAAACTTAAGAACCAACCAACAAGAATCACTTTGAATTGCCATCTGAAGTCAACAATGAGAGGATAGCCCATCCACGAATCCCGTCTGACATACCTCCGTGGAGGTGCAGTGGTTAAGATGCTTGCCTCTCACCAAGGGTTCAATTCCCGGTAAATGCATGTGAGATTTTGACGTGATATACAGGGTGTTTCAAAAAGAGTGTCCGATATTGCAACAGAGGTTGGGACAGGCCAAAACGAGAACTTTTTCGAAACAGCCTGTATATACAGTGAGTCCGGGAATGTTCTCCGCAGCGCCTACATGCGTCTGCGAGAGCTATCTACAGCAGTTACGTTGGTAGCACGGCTGCCGCTTGCATCATAACAAATAAACAGTAAACTTCATACTCGCCACAGCCATTCATAACAGATGCTGGAACCATTCACAATACATCACTCTTCCTCCATAATCAGTTTGTTTTAATTCATGAACCACGGTAACTTCATAAGGGAACAACTGAAGCTTGACTCTTACAGCTTTTTGTGCTGTCGGCTTAGAGATTCCTGTTTGTTGAGCTAATTTTCGTGTTGATTTACTTGGACTACGCAGCATTATGTCGGAGATTTCATAAAGTTTTTCGTCCGTTAAAAGCGTAGTCCTGTCTGTTCCCGGTACATCGTGAACTGAGCCAGTCACACGAAATTTACTTATCAAATCCCGAACGGTATCACGGTTTGGACACTTTGAATTAGGAAAACGCGCCTGAAATCTTAATTTTACATTTTCTGTAAACCGATCGTCTTCGCGAAAAACGTATTCCACCAAAAAAAACTCTCTCTTCAGTAGTAATCATTACCGCCTGTATACTGTTGCACTCTTCCAATAATCTATCTGAACGCTCGCTGACTGTAATACACACTGAAGACTTGCAGGCTCGCGCGCTTATCGCGATACACACCGACAGCTCACACGGGGGAGTCCCGCTATCAAGGACACAGTGCAGTACAGCCAACTAAACTCATGACTCAACCATTCGTAGCTGCACGTACCCACTGCTGAGAACATTCTCGGGCACCCTGTATAAAACGTAGACGTTGGTTGAAGCTACGTGTATGAGTGAGCTTGGACTTCAACAGACGACTTTGGACTTTCATTCATTTCAAGTGTCATGAAGAGCATCCTGCCATAAAACCTCACCTAATCTCCACCCCGTGGTAACAAGACTTGGTGCTACGGAAGAGAGCAGATGGCTTCATCTCGTGAATGCTCCAATCTGACGAGCAGTGAGCTCGACTTGCGAGAATGGAATCGATTTGGCGCGTCATAAAGTGAACTCGAGAGTCTCGAACTTTGTCGTATTATTTCACAAGTTTTTTCTTTATTTCCTCTCTATTGAGAGACCACGTGGCTTGACAATGAGTCCCCGTGGTGAGGGGCTAGGGACATCTCGATCATCAGCCCCATTCACTCAGAGGTAATGATCAGTTTTTGTTGTTGAATATTGTTTAAATTGCACCCTTAGGATTTATTTATTTCCGCTCATTTTGCTTGTTTATAGAGTTATTATTTTTGTATTATTCATACATTTTCCTTTAGAGACATTTTTGCCTTTAAGTTTCCAGACTAGTCTGCAAGCCTCTGTTTGCGAAGAAGTCACTTCCGAGATCCCCTATTAGCAGTTAGCACTGTGGCCTCCTCTGCTTCTACACCTCTCACTTTGAAATCGCTCAACACTGAATCTAAACATCACCTCCTTGGTCTACCTCTGCTTCTCTTACCCTCTACAGCCGAACTCTTAAGGTAATCTCTCCTACCCCATTCTCTTCACATGACCCCAACATCTGAGTCGACTCATACGAACAGCTTCATCTGGCGTGTTGCTTTCTAACTTAGCCTTTATCTCTTCATTACAAGTACCTTCCTGCCATTGCTCCCATCTATTTGTCTCAGCTACCCTCATTTCAGTTACTTCTAGCTTAAGTATCAGATATCCTGAATCTACCAAGCTCTCACTTCCATACAGCAAGGTTGGTCTCAATACTGAGCGATGTAAAGAGACTTAAATGCTTTTAACCAAACCAGCCAATAATGCAGTAATCAAGTAGAGAAAGCCCTGGCACTTAAACGCGTTCAGCTAAACCACCCGGTAATGCAGTAACACACGGTGACATCAAGTAGTGAAACCACTGGCACTTAAACACGTTCAGCTAAACCAGCTGGTAATGCAGTGGTACACGGAGTCATCATGTAGATAAAACCCTAGCATTAAAAAGCGTTCAGCTAAACCAGCCGGTAATGCAGTGGCACACGGAGTCATTAAATAGAGAAAGCCCTGGCACTGAAACGAGTTAGCCAAACAAGCCAATAATACAGTAATCAAGACAGAGAAATCCCTGGCACTGAAACACGTTCAGCTAAACCACCCGGTAATGCTGTAATACACGGTGACATGAAGTATAGAAAGCCCTGGCACTTAAAGGCGTTCATCTAAACCAGCCGGTAATGCAGTAACACACGGTGACATCAAGTAGAGAAAGCCCTGGCACTTAAACGCGCTTAGCCAAACCAGCCGGTTATCAAGTAGTGAAAGCCCTGGCAATTAAACGCCCTCAGCTAAACCAGCCGTTTAACAAGTAGGGAAAGCTCTAGCAATTAAACGCGATCAGATAAACCAGCCGGTTATCAAGTAGGGAAAGCTCAAGTAATTAAACGCGATCAGATAAACAAGCCGGTTATCAAGTAGGGAAAGCTCTAGCAATTAAACGCGCTTAGATAAACCAGCCGGTTATCAAGTAGGGAAAGCCCTGGCACATAAACGCCCTTAGCGAAACCAGCCGGTTATTAAGCAGAGAAAGCCCTGGCACTTACACGTGGTTAGCCAAACCAGCCACTTATCAAGTAGGGAAAGCTCTAGCAATTAAACGTGCTCATTTAAACCAGCCGGTTATCAAGTAGGGAAAGCCCTGGCACTTAAACGCGCTCAGCTAAGCCAGTCGGTTATCAAGCAGGGAAAGTCCTAGCACTTAAACGCGCTTAGCCAAACCAGCTAGTTATCATGTAGGGAAAGCCCTGGCACTTAAACGCCGTCAGCTAAGCCAGCCGGTAATGCAGTGTGTCATTAGCTAGGACACGTAATGAGTTTTGCAGGCCATATTTGTGATGCATGGTGGGTTGCCTGTCACAGTGGGCCACATATTTCTCCCAACGACACCGACACTGGAAGCGTTTCAAAACCATTCATTTTGGGATTAAATTGAAAGTGCTGTGGAAAATGGCTTATTTATAATGATTTTTAAAACCTCATTTGTCTTTGTCATAACAAGCACACAGCGGAATAAATCAACAAGTAATGTGGGTTGCTGTTGTACAAGGGGCAGAATATCGAGTTTATCTGCTAGTAATGTTTACATTGTAAGTGTTCTTGCACAGGCTTTCGGACGTTATTACAACTGTGTGGGTGGGCCTTAGTGGACAGGAACATATCCATGTTTCAAGGTTTTGGTTCTGCACTACTCGAACAGTGGTGCAAACATTTGAATTAAAGCCGCCGCGGCGGTCCCATGTCATAGATTTATGGCATGTTAAAGAACCTTCCGCCAATTACACTTGTGTGAAGCTAAATTATAGTTTAAATTTGACTGACGCTCTTAGGTTCCAACGTTCGTCGACAGGAGCTAATTCAGGTGGCATCTAGTAACCAAGTTCTGAACTAGTTGGTCGTTGACGGTGGCGTTTTGTAGCAAAAGTTGGGACTACTTGAAAATCGATTGTCTGCAGTTCTTACATGAATTAAGAACAGATAACACACACTAATACAGCCATAACAATTAACACCGGTTATCAGACAGACTCTACACACACCCAAAGTACACGGAGCTACATGACCGCGTTGTCGCAGCCTCTAAACTGAGGAACCAACAAACCAAACATTTGAATAATCAGACGAGTGATTTTGGAGCAAAATAGTAGCCCATATTGCGACCAGCAGAGAAATGCTCCAATCAGAGCACAAAAATGGAAAGTATGCTTATCTTCCAAAAGTAGATGTCACACTGATTTTAGAGAACTCAACTTCAGGTTTACCATTTGTTGTTGTTGTTGTTTGAGTCTGCAGTATTTAGACTGATTTGATGCAGCTCTCCATACCTCCCAGTCCTGAGCTAATCGTTTCATCTCTGCATAGCTACCACACCCTACATCCGAGGCAATCTGTTGAGCATATTCTAACCTTGGTCTACCCCTACAGTGCATGCCCTCAAACCGTCCTTCAATAACTAAGTTTGCTATTTCTGGTTGTCTTAGTATGTGTCCTATCAACCTATCTCTTCTTTTCAATAGCAGTCGTCAGAAACATCTCTCCTTTCCCACTCGTCTTAATACCTCTTCGTTTGTAACCCTATCTACCCATCTGATCTTCATCATTCTCCTGTAACACCACATTTCAAATACTTCAATTCTCCTCTGTTCACTTCCATAGAGCGCCACGCTCCAGACAAAGGCTTTTAAAAATGACTTCCTAATACCTAAATCTATATTCGATGTCAACAGATTCCTTTTCTGTAGAAATGCTTTCCTTGCCTGAGTCAACACACTTTCTAATATATTGGGGCCGATAACCTAGATGTTAGGCCCCTTAAAACAATAATCATCATCAACTTTATAATATCCTCTTTGCTTCGTCCATCACTGGTTATTTTGCTAAGTAGCAGAAATCTTCTACTTCCTTTAGCTTTTCACTTGCCAAATCCACGTTCATAGGGGTTTCTGATTTCTTTCGACTGCATTCTATATTTTTTGTTTTACATTTATTGAATTCTCTCCTCGAGACTACTCTAAAAAAATTTAAAAAAAAAACATTTGAAAAATCAGCCGAGTGATTTTTGAGCAAAACAATACATTGCGACCAGCGGTAAAATGCTCCAATCAGAGCACCAAAAAAAAAAAAGGAAAATTTGCCCTTTTTTAAAGAAGATGTAACAATGATTTACCGGGTGAGTTAGCCGTGATGGTTACGGCATGACTAATGGCAGTCACTCACATCCGGGAGGCGAGGAGGTTCGAATCCCCCCGCCGGCAACCTTGAAGATGGTCTTCTGTGGTTTCCCATCCTCCTTCCAGGCAAATGCCGGGGTTGGTCCCTCACTATAGGCCACAGCCGCTACCTTCCAACTCCTCGCCCTTCCCTTCCAACTTTCCTCCCCAACGGTACTTGTAGCTCACCCATTGGGTGTCCGTCTCGAAGCAGCTACAAAACTGGCGAGCCGAACATGTCCTCGGACACTCCCGGCACTAAAAGCCATACGAAAAAAAATAAAAATAAAAAAAAAAAAAAACAAATGATTTTAGAGATCCTAACTTCAGGGTCTCTCTATCTATGCGCAGACGATATGGTCCTGGGATCTCCTAATCGGCAAGAGCTACAGAATATACTAAACGACCTGTGCAGTCGAAAATGATACTAGCATAAACCTAAGTAAGATTGTGTATATAGCTTCCAGAGAAGGGGGAAAACTACCAGCGGAAAGTAAAATCAGGGTGGTTTCGGTGGCGTAGTTGGTAGCATGCTGAGTTTCTATGTCCAATATCACGGATTCAAACCCGGCCAAGGTCGTCGGATATTTTAAGAGCGTTAAAATTCCTCGGTATGCCTTCCTTCGAAGGGAAAGTAAAGCCAGCGGTCCCATGTCAGAGATTTATGGCATGTTAAAGAACCTTCCACTAATTACACTTGTGTGAAGCTAAATTATAGATTAGATTTGACTAACGCTCTTAGGTTCCACCGTTCATCACCAGGAGCCGACTGTGTTTGCATCTAGTAACCAAGCTCAGAACTAGTACGGTGGCGTTTGGTAACAAAAGTAGGAACTACTTGAAAACTGAATGTCTGCGGTCCTTACTTGAATTAAAAACAGATAACACACACTAATACAGTCATCACCATTAACACAGGTTATCAGACAGATACTACACACACCCAAAGTATACGGGGCTACATGACCGCGTTGTCGCAACCCCTAAACTGAGGAACCGACCAACCAAACTAAAATCAATCCTGGTGCGGAGGAACGCCTACAAATATGTTGGCATCACCTTTCAATCAACATGTCACTCCTTCAGACATCACATAAAGGAAAGAGCAGTAGCGGCTATGATCTGAAGAATATAACATATAACTCTCATTAAGAACTGCCATGACTCTTTTCCACCCCAAAATAACTCCCGCTATCTCATACCGTTTAGAGCTAATGTGGAGAAAGTTATCCACACAAGATCTTAATCATCTGCCAGTCAAGTATTAGGCCGGTGGCCTGTAACGGTCTCATTCCATCTTTTAGCTGGACGTCCAATAGATCGAACCCCGTTTGGTTGGTATCGTACAATCTGCTTTGGGACTCGTTCCCTAGGCATTCTGTTGACGTGGTCTCTCCAGTTCTTCCTATAGGTTCCTATGTAGTTTAATAGCGGTTCTGTCTTAATTATTTCATCACGTCCCCATTCCTTTTGTGGTCCCAACGTGTGTATCCTGCTGTGCGTCTCAGAAACTTCATCTCAGCAGAAGTGATCCGAGTTTCATCTCGTTTACGGATTGTGCATGCTTCACTTCCATATGTGAGGACAGGTCTAGCTAGTGTTTTGTAGACTCGTAGTCTTGTGTCCTTCTGGACTAAGGATGGTTTCATTACCGAGTTCACTGTGCCTATGGTTTTATTATGCTTTATGATCTTATTCGAAATATCTGCATCATTGTCGAATGATAAAGAGTAGCCTAGGTGGTTGAAGGTGTTTACACTTTCCAACAGTTTGTTCTTGAGGCAGATCTTACTCGTAATTGGTTTTTTGCCTTTGAAAACGAGTACTTTTGTTTTTTCTGAAGATATTTCCATGTCATATTCAGTGGCAATTCTACTGATATGATGTATGGAACGTTAAAAGTTGTCCTCTGTGTTGGCAAATAGATCTTAATACATACAATAGTAAAAGTGAAAGCAAGATTACTAGACGAGACAAGAACGTTCCTGTCCAGGTTAGTCTATGAACCTATTCCAAATTGATCTGCCATCTGCCCCACAAATGGAGAAGGTGTATGATTGTTGAATTACCGTGTTATAGTGTTTTAATTTTGAGTTTCAGGTGATCCTATAGGCGAGATTCTCTTTATGTTTCCGTCATGATTTAATCCAGATTGTATGATTATTCCACTCCAACCCTCTTATGAAGACAACTGTGATGGGGGAGATTGGTGATTAGAATCACATCCTGAGTGTAGTTTTCCTGAAAGTTACCTACATCGAAATTCCGTAATTATAGCCTATTTCATGTCACGGCGCACAACACCAATCATGACCCTATAAATTACTACAGCCACTAGAGAAACGCAGGTTATCTGTTTCAATTTATTTATTTATTTACCGTATGGCTTTTAGTGCCGAGGATATATTCGGCTCGCCAGAGTTTGCAGCTCCTTCAATGCGAATACCCATGGGTGAGTTACAAGTTCCGTTCAATTTCAAGTAGTTCCAACTTTCACTATAAGATGCGACTGACACCTAGTGGTGAACGTTGGAACTTTTATAGAGCGTTACAACGAAATATAACCTAGAAATTTAGCTTCGGACAAGTTTAGTTAGTGGAAGGATTATTTTCATTCCATAAGTCTATGAAATGGGACTGACGGCTTTACTTCCCCTCCGAAGGAAGGCATACTGAAAGATTTTTAACGCTCTTAAAAAATCCGACGATTTTGGCCGGTTTTGAACCGACGATCTTGGATACAGCAGTTCAGCATGCTACCGAATACGCCACCAAAACAGCTATCAGATTCAATTATCGGGGTTGATGATCACTAGTCCATAAAATAGATGGTATCGCTGTCCACACATATCACAGTTTGCTGATAATCAAATATATGGCGAGGTTCAGATACATTATTCAAAACCAATCTTCTGCTCTCGTTGTTTATTGAAGTATTCGTATCTAGTTTAAAAATCCATCCGGCTAACATGACATTAATCCCAAGAGAGCACAGCTGATAGAATAACATGAGCTGATAATGAGTAGTGATGAACAGGCAACATTGTAAACAGACATACACAGCAAAATATAGAGAGAATATACATGGAAAGTACCATGTTTCCGCGCCGAGTTTTATCCCCGTACATCCTGGCATTTAGTTGGTTGGAAGTTGATAAAAATTGAACACAACGGCTGACACTAAAAGCAGTCTTCAAACATTTAGAACGTTCGCTGCGTGGTGAGGTTAAATACCTAGTGGGACTGCTACTATTTGTTTATCCGGCGTTGCACTGGTGTTGGCTAAAGCGTCAGGGGCGCATGCAAAGTGAAGATTGAGGGGTTTGCTGTCCAGTCTGAAATGCCTAGAGAAATAAGACAGTGGTAATCTTGTGGTAATATACAGGGTGTCCCACCTAACTCTGCGACCTCAAATATTATCGAAATGAAACAAGATATGAAAAATCTACTTGCGCAGGAATGTAGCCACGTCAGGGGTTCACACAATGGGAGGATATGCACAATCCAGGAAATTATACCAATATCATTTTCAACGCAATGTTACCTTTTTTTTAATGGAACATACATGTTTTTTCTAGCAAAATCATAAGTAAACGTTCAATTATTGATAACAGAATTGGTTTCACTTCTCTAAACCTCGTTTTCTCTGAAATAACTTACGTCTGGCTGCGTGGCTCAGGGGTAACGTTCTCGCTTGCTGAGCCCAAGGTTGCAGGTTCGAAACCTGGCGCAGTCAGCTGGCATTTGAGGGTGCACAAATGCGAGGGAGCCGTGTCAGTACATTTACTGTCACGTTAAAGATCCCCTTCGGGGCATAATTCCGGCACCCCGGCGTCTCTAAAAGCCAGTGTAGTTAAAAGGGACGTAAAACCAATAACATTAATATGAAATAACTTAAGTTTTAGAGGACGGTAAAGGAGACACTGTTTGGTGTGGTATCATTGGCAACCGTATTGTAGGTCCCTATTTTTATCAGGGAACACTAAACGGACAGCGATATGCATCATTTCTTAAAGACACGTTACCCCTTCTCATGGAGGACGTGGGATTGGAAACTCGTGTATCAATGTGGTTCCAGCATGATGGGTGCCCCGCACATTTCGCACGTGTTGCCAGAGATGTAATCGACGAGAAGTTTCCAAATCGGTGGATAGGACGTGGTGGTCCTGTGATATAGCCAGCACGGTCCCTCGACTTGACGCCATTTGACTACTTTCTCTGGGGCGCATTGAAAGATAGAGTCTATCAGGAAGTCCCAACTACAATGGCGAATATTCAACAGCGTATTACTGCGGCGTGTGCGGAAATGTCTGTGGAAACACTGGGATCAGTACAACGCTCTCTTGTTCACCGTCTACTGAAGTGCATTGATGCAAACGGTGGTCAGATTGAACATCCGCTGAAGTGACACAGTTTCATCAGTTAAGATGTTACTGCTTACTTGTGAATGCCTTTTCCGTGCTGGATGTAATTTAAAAACATGGCGTTTCTTTAAGCTATAGGTCACAAGTTTGTTTAGGAAATCAGTAATTGTACCTTTTGTACTATGTGTACAGTTCTACACTTGTGTTAAACTTGACAAACAGTGTCTCAATTGCCATCCTCTACAACGTTAGATATTTCAGAAGGTACGAGGTTTAGAGAAGTGAAACCAATTCTGTTATCAATAATTTTATGTTTACTTTCGATTTTGCTAGAAAAAACATGTATGTTCCATTTGAAAAGGTAACTTTGCGTTGAAAATGATATTGTTATAATTTCCTGGATTGTGCATATCCTCCCATAGTGTGACCCCCTGACGTGGCTACATTCCTGCTCAAGTAGATTTTTCATATCTTGTTTCATTTCGATAATATTTGAGGTCGCAGAGTTAGGTGGGACACTCTGTAATATGGGGGGTGTGGAAAAGAAATTGTACCCACGGTATTGTTTCGTACGTTTTAATTTGAACACCACTCGTAATAATGTTTAAACCTGTTATTGTATCATGGCAATTGTTGTTTTGAATATTAGTGTACGGAGTCTCGAGATTCGTAGATTTTCACACTCCAGGTGCCCCATTGTACTCATATTCACATTATT
This sequence comes from Meconema thalassinum, assembly GCA_946902985.2. Taxonomy (NCBI): domain Eukaryota; kingdom Metazoa; phylum Arthropoda; class Insecta; order Orthoptera; family Tettigoniidae; genus Meconema; species Meconema thalassinum. The sequence continues at coordinate 156,054,059 of OX336397.1, forward strand.
AGTAGTTCTTTCTCCTGCAGTATAAAAGCCATTAAAATGAGAATGCATCATAATTTTGTTGTGAGATTAAAAGATTCGTCCAATGTTAACAAGATTCTGTATACCAGGTAATTCAGCATCTCCTTCCTCTATAGTTTGCTGCAACCCAACTAACGTGTATTGGCAGGAAGGTCGATATTATTTCTCTGCTAGCAGCCCGTATGGTACTAATGCACGCCAAGCGATACTGAACACTATAATTTTTCCCTAGATGTGACTACGAGTGTAAACTAATAGTGCTCAGTTTCGTTTGCGGGATATGCTTACAGTGCATTGGTTCCATACTGGGTGCAGGCAGAGAAATATCGACCTTCCTGACAACACGCGTTAGTTGGGTTATAGCAAACGATATTGGAAGGGGCTGCCGAATCACCTGGTATATCTTTATGTTTCTGATGTTTTGTTTATGGTATAACCACCCCTCTTCCTACCACCCTCTCCTGTATGTTTACAATGTTGCCAGCTCATCAGCAAAAAAGGAAGAAATATACAGAAGATGAAAGAAGGAAATAAAAGGAAGGAAAGAGAGAAGGTAGAAGAAAGGAAAGAAACAAAGGAAGAAGAAGGAAATAATAAATTGAAGAAAAGAAAGAAGGAAGAAAGAAAAAATGAACAAAAAAAAGAAGAAACAAAGAAGGAAGGAAAGAAAGGAGGAAGAGAGAAGGAAAGAAAGAGAGGAGAAAATCAGAAGAAAAGATTAGAATGAGAAAAGAAATAAGTAATGAAAAAAGAAAGGGAAAAAGTATGAAGGAAAGAACAACTAAGGAGGACGAAATGAATTGTAACGTAATTCTTAGAAGGCCGTAACGCACGAAGAAGAAGAAGTAAAAGAAGAAAGAAAGAAGGAAAGAAATAAATGAAGAAGGAAAGAATGGAAGAGAGAAAGAAAGAAAGAAAGAGAGATGGAATGAAAGAAGGAATGATGGAAAGAAACAAACAAAAGACAGAACGAAAGAAGGAAAGAAGGACAAAAAGAAGGAATGATGGAAAGAAAGAAACAAACCAAGCATAGAAAGAAGGAAAGAAAGAAAGAAAGAAAGAAAGAAAGTAAGAAAGAAGGAAAGAAGGACAGAAAGAAGGAATGATGGAAAGAAACAAACAAAAGACAGAAAGAAGGAAAGAAGGAAAGATGGAAAGAAAGAAAGAAGGAAAGAAAGAAAGAAGGACAGAAGGACAGAAAGAAGGAATGGTGGAAAGAAAGAAAGAAGGAAAGAAAGAAAGAAAGAAGGAAAGAAGGAAAGAAAGAAAGAAGGGAAGAAAGAAAGAAGGAAGGAAGGAAAGAAGGACAGAAGGACGGAAAGAAGGAAAGAAGGACAGAAGGACAGAAAGAAGGAATGGTGGAAAGAAAGAATCAAACAAAGCAAAGAAAGAAGGAAAGAAGGATAGAAAGAAGGAAAGAAAGAAAAATGTAACGGAAATTAGAGTAAGGAAATATACAATCTATATTGATATATTGGCTTTAAGGGCAAACTCATTTACGTTTCTTGTCTTGAGTGTAGTGGTGCACACTGCCCGGACCAGCACTGGGGTGGCTCCCTATAGAGGAGCCAAAGTCCTAGAGCCTGCTGATGAGCCTCACACCCCACAAGTTGGCCGTAGTGCAGCCCCTTGACACGAGGTCATCAGTACTTGGGAAGGAGAAATTATTGTCTTATAATTGACGAAAGGACATGATGACGACACGTGTAAGACACAGTTTCCTTTATTTCCTGCATCCCAGGGGTCCGCATTCTATAGCCGGCTGTGCCAAGGAATTTATTTATGTTCTTAGGGCTGAAACGGGGTACATAATAGACCCTCGTGAGGCAGAACTGTCTAGAAGCATGTTCGATTCCGATTTGAGTCAACCTAGAAGTGACTTCTTGTGGTTTACCCACTTTACTCCAGTGAATGTACGTCAGACCAAGGACGTCTTCTTTACAATTCTAGCATAAATTATAACTACACATCCTGCCATCACAACCAAGTACACGCTTGCCACGGTGGGTGAGTGGTTATCGTGTCGGGCTACTCAACCCCAAGCTTGCAGTTCGCTCCTGGCCGTGGTAAGTGATTTTTGAAAGGCGACAAAAATCAAGACACGCATGTCATACGTTGTTGGCATGTTAAAGAAACCATTTGAATTCAGTAGGCCGTGTTCATAATGGCATAATGGGATTTTCCACCAACATAGGAAGTTCCTCCATTCTCTACTAGAAAGCGCTATAGTGTCAAGGAGCATAGATATCTAACCTCCTTGACTTTCATAGTGCTTCAAGGAACATAAAAATTTGACATGCAAGCTGCCCTTTGGGCGTCGAATAACAAAGCTTGCACTCGGCACCCTATGCCATACAATATTATTATTTACTCAAATACACGGGGCTACAAGACCACCATATCGCCAAGTACCTAAGTGAATCAACAAGAACAAAAGAACCGGATTGTCTAACTGCTCACTTTGTGGTCAGGGTTCGATTCCCTACCAAAGCGATTGGAATGCTCAAATTATAAGAAATCACGTATACGACGTGACATTACAAGCTGTGCTTACTGTACTTTAGTTGATGGTTTCGTTGACAATACTACACCGCCACACATCCCTGTTTGAAGAGTTGCCTATTGCCAGGGGTCGTAACATAATTCAGCTTCTCATTTTATGTGTCACCAAGTGTGTACATTTCGATTTCAACCAAACCGTTTGGAGGCTGAGTGGTTTATAGGACACAGTGCATCACAGCGAACAGTAGTGGGGCCTAATAAACAACACTGATAAAGTGGCAACACTGTACACTCACAGGTGCATTCACATGAATCACAGCAGTTGGTGGCAAGCTTATAAAAATTAAATGCATGCCGCCAAAAATAAACCGCAGTGCTGGAAACAAACTGGTGGAAATAAAAGTGAGGAAAGAGTTATTGAATCTCCTTATTCTATGCACGTTCCGTGGTGTAACGCTGTTTGTTCTCTGCTCCAATTCCAGGGAGCATTGTTAAAGAGAGAGGTATTGTCGTGTATTTAAAAATGTAGCTTAACGTGCTGATGGCCTCATCTTAGCCCATTCACCAGAGGATTTGAATACGTTTTACATGACATGGACTCCATCTAGAGCAGGGGTTCCCAACCGGTGGTACGCGGGAACCTTTTAAGGTGGTACGCGTGGGTAACCAAGTTCGGCACTTACTTTGGGACAAAAATATACCAATGCACAGTGGGTCAAAATCGAAATCTGTTGTTGTTTGAGTCTTCAGTCTTTTGACTGGTTTGATGCAGCTCTCCATGCCTCCCTGTCTTGAGCTAATCGTTTCATCTCTACATAGCTACCACACCCTACATCCAAAGCAATCTGTTTAACATTTTCTAACCTTGGTCTACCCCTACAGTTCTTGTCCTCAACCCTTTCTTCCATAACTAAGCTTGCTATTCCTGGGTGTCTTAGTATGTGTCCTACTAACTTATCTCTTCTCTTCATTAGCAGTCGCCAGAAACATCTCTCCTCTCCCACTCGTCTTAATACCTCTTCGTTTGTCACCCTATCTACCCATCTGATCTTCATCATTCTCCTGTAACACCACATTTCGAATGCTTCAATTCTCCTCTTTTCTGCTGCACCAATAGTCCAAGTTTCACTTCCATAGAGCGCCACGCTCCAGACAAAGGCTTTCAAAAATGACTTTGCTAATACCTAAATCTATATTCAATGTCAACAGATTCATTTTTTGTAGAAAGGCTTTCCTTGCCTGAGCCAACCTACATTTTATATCCTCTTAGCTTCGTCCATCACTGGTTATTTTGCTTCCTAAGTAACAGAAGTTTATTACTTCCTTCAGCTTTTCACCTGCCAATTTGATGTCCATGGAGGTTTCTGATTTATTTCGGCTGCATTCCAGTATTTTTGTTTTACATTTATTAATTTTCATCATATATTCATTCCGTTAGACGGAGTCCATACCATTCAAAAACTCATGGGCGTAATTGAAATCTAGGAGGACAAAATTATTTATTTTCATAATAAAAAAATCAAAATTTATTACTTCTACAGCATTTTCGTACAATTGCCGCTCACTATCCTGGGATATAAACGCATCTTAGTGTAAATCTGTCACCACTGTTCGAGCAGTCTGAATTGGAGGGGAATGTAAGTGGCTATGGTTTGGTTGTCTTTGTGGTTAGTGTGATGCTTTAAGATGGAACATGCAGCTGAAGGTATGATCTTTGTAACGTGTTTCAGTTATTAATGGACGTAATTGTTACGTAATTTTAGCTATATTTGCATTATATAATATTTAACTGTTATTTTTAAAATTATATTTTCACTTAAATTTTTAGTATGTCGCGTCACTCTGCGTCACTTTCTACTTAATGTTAAAATGTAGATAAAGTCTTTTAGTTTACGCCCGTTATAAGATTTTTTGCATCTTTTTGCAACTTACTTAGTTATTTTACGTTTTAGAAGATGCCGCGCAACCAGTTCTCACACGTTTACAACTGTTTGAATCACTGGGTTCGACGATTATGTCAAAAGTGTAACTTTGTGTGTGAATTACGGGTAGAAATTTGTTCTGAAGAGAAAACTGAATGCTCTATCCAACTCCTAGTCATAGACAATTTCTAGCATGTGTAGACGTAGCTTAAAAAGTTATTAACTGATGTTCATTATGAAGTAAACAAATTATATACGTTGCTTTCACTCTAAATTCATGATTAAAATGTAAAAATAATTTTGTCCCCCTAGATTTCGATTTTGACCCACTGTGCTTTGTCAGCAAAGGCAACGTTGTATCACACTTACTTTATTCCAGTCCTTACTTAGGGTATGGAAACATGTACTTTGCTAAGTAAGGATTACAGTAGAATTCAAGCCACAGAAATAAGATTTATTAGAACTATGAACCAAAGTACCAGGATAGACAAGATCAGAAATGAGGTACACAGAGCAACAGCTGGCATCAGGGTCCCAACTTTCTGGGGAAACTCAGACTTCAGTTGTATGGCCATGTTATGAGGAAGGATAGCACTAGAACAGCTAAGAAATACTTCAACCTGGACGTTAGAGGGAAGAGACCAAGAGGAAGACCAAGGAGACGATGGATAGAGACAGTTCGATCAGAGGTGCGGAAGAATGGTTTTAACCCTGCAGTGCTCGTGGAGTATTTTACATCATAGAAGTTCGCGTGGCGTCTGGAAGACGCCATTTCGTTTCAGAGGCATTTCTGATATACCAAGTAGTGATTAACGATTTAAATTAATTTCAGGATATTTTGAAAAAATAATTAATGTTTTATATTGATATAAAAGCAACTAACGAAGCACATTTATGATTTATTGAGTAATATACGAATATACAGTAATAGCATCAAAGAATAATTCCCAGCATTCTTTAGGAGTCCTGGCTAGCTTCGCAACACCTTTCACACCAGGTAAATGTGTGACGATATTTTGTCGCCGGGTTCGAACATTTCTAGGAGGATTAGCCATACACCACTTAGAAACTTTATATCGCCCTACGAAACAATCACTATCACTTTCATTTTCATTTTCCCCTGCTTCATCACTACTGTCTACGTCTTGTTCCGTGTCAGTACTTTCACTCCTTAATTCTAGAATATCTTCTTCCTTATCACTGTACAATGCACCTTCATCATCATCATCATCATCATCATCATCATCATCATCTTCAGAGTCATCTTCCTCAAGCAAACTCTGCACAATCCTTCTATCATCAAGATGATTAAGGTTACTGGTATATCTCCTCTCCTTTCCACTCATTTTCAGCCCTTAAAACGTGTAAATATATAACGTTTCAGCAAGAAGCCATGCAATATAGAACACCATGAAGAATAATTGCGGTAATAATTTTGAAGAGAATACTTCGGAACGAGTACTTACTTTTTCGCAGCCAAGGTCGCCTGGCGTGTGTCAGACCCCGTTCACACTCGTGTAAAAATGACTCCCCACCACACGCGCTAGACTAACACTGGCGCGCTGACGGATTATTACGTTGGTTATGAATAGTTACTTGAAAGGTAGATGGAATTTCCGGTCAGTGGCCTTGGAAATTTCCTTTCAATTACAAAAATAAACTAGTGTGGCGTCTATCAGACGCCGCGTGAGCACTGCAGGGTTAACTGGGACGATGTCCAAGAACAAATGGTGTACCAAGATCAGGCAAGATGGAGAGCGCTTGTTTGACACACCCGGTAAACTGGAGATGGAAAATGACGATGATGAAGCGTGGGTGATACGAGCGATTACAAGTGATAAGCTAGTAAGGACCTCTGTGTGCGTGATCACGCAAACTTTACTCTGCTGCCCGTCTTCCGAATGGCTTTTTTGCGTAGTTTGTACTAATTATATAAAATTATGTTTGTAGACCTATGCGTAATAAATAAAACTATAAATTGCAATAATCGTTGTATTTTTATCTTTATTATAAAAAAAACAAGATGTTCAGTAAAGAACATATAGCCTACTTTCTCCTAAATCCATGGGTATTGTTATAACTCTTTGTCCTTTTCAAGGAGTATAATTGAATGTTGGTTGTAGTAACTTGTAGAAATACTACGTGTTATACGGATATTAAAAATGAATATGAGGTGCCCTTTGCTAGTGCTACATCTGCACACAATTTCATTCACTTCGGTTTCACCGTGTTTAAATTGATATGGTGAATCGATTTGAACACATACATGGCCGCTATCTGCAAACTACTGGGCTAATGACCTTGTAGTTCAGTCAAAAGATGCTTCCCACAAAAAGGTATGATGTTGCAAAATTTGAGAGAGATCAAATAATTAGGTTGGTCGTAATTTGATTTAAGCTTTTAACATTTGGGTGGCCGCCATTCCGTTTCCGTCAATATGGCGGCAATATAAAACATGAACCTGAGGTGCCCTTTTCTACTGCTACCTACGTACCAAATTTTGTTCAATTCGGTTTTACCGTGTTTGAATTGATAGGGCAATCAATTTGCATACTTATATGGCCACCACATGTAAACTATTGGAATGCCGACATTGCAGCTTTGTCAAAGAACGCTTTTCACATAAAGGTATGTTGTTGAAAAATTTGGTAGAGATCAGATGATAAGGTTGGTCTTTATTTGATTTAAGCTATTAACATTTGGGTGGCCACCATTACGTTTCCGTCAAGATGGCGGCGATATAAAACATGACAATGAAGTGCCCTTTGCTAGTGTTACATCTGCACCAAATTTCGTTCAATTCGGTTTCACCGTGTATGAATAGATAGGGGGAATATATTTGCACACATACATGGCCGACATCCGCAAATTATTGGGCTGATCACCTATTAGTTTGGTCAAACGATTCTACATACATAAAGGTATAATGTTGCAATAACCGATTGAGATCAGATGATTAGTTTGGTCGTAATTTGATTTAAGCTTTTAACTTTTGGGTGGCTACCATTCCGTTTCCGTCAAGATGGCGGCAATATATCACTGAGGTGCCCCTTGCTAGTGCTACCTATGTACCAAATTTCGTTCCATTCGGTTTCACCGTGTTTGAATTAATAGGGGGAATCGATTTGCACACAAACATGGCCGCCATCCGCAAACTTTTGGCCAAAGGATATTCCCCACATAAATGTATGATGTTACAAAATTTGGTAGGGATCGAATGATTATGTTAGTCGTAATTTGATTTAAGCTTTGAACATTTGGGTGGCCGCCATTACGTTTCCGTCAAGATGGCGGCGATATAAAACATGACACTGAGGTGTCCTTTGCTAGTGCTACCTCTGTACCAAATATCATTCAATTCGGTTTCACCATGTTCGAATTGATAGGGGGGGGGGGGGGGGGGCAGACATTCAGAGTACACACACTCACAAACACACAGCCTCACATACACACACAGACAGACACCCTTGTAGTACCAGGGGCGATATATCAGCCAAGGGCACTCCTGCTAAAAAATGTCACGGGCCGTGTATGTGTTATTATTAGGCTACTACTTCTAACCAAGCAGTGCTATCACTGTTGTAACCAAGACAATGTGGGAATTATTATCTCTCTGGATATCGATATGTTTGTGTTCCGTGAAAAACTGGGTTCATAATAAGTATTCATTGAAGATGCTATAGTCAGGTGATTACACGCACGTGTGATCTTTTGAAACTGTGTTTGTTTACAATCTTTCTCAGCTAATTAAGGTACATGGTGATATTATGGCGAGCTCTTTGAACCATGGGGAAATAAATAAGGTTATGACGCTGGGTGAAGCGTGTGCGAGTACGTTTTGGACCTTATGACTACTGAGCTTCTTTAGAATGCTTAAAATGATTTGTAGCGTATCGAGGATAAGTGTTTCAATCTCAGCACGTTTCTATTCACGATACTTTTTACACTACTGGCGTTACCGGCTTCGATGGCATAGTAGGTAGCATCTTGACCTTAGCAAACGTCAGTGAGTGGTCATTCATTCAACGTTAAGGGCTGACCAAAGCGTACAAATTAGAGTAAATATTCTTTCGTAAACCGTGAGCTCTCTTCCTGCCGCAGTCTTAGAGACTTTCCCTAAACGTGTGTAAATACTTGAGTTTATACCCAAGTTGCCACTCGGGGACACTACCCCAATTGCATATGAATGTATCTAGGAATGATTAAATATTGAATGAAAAAATGAAGAAATGAATGAATAAATGAATTAAGGAATGAAATAAGGAATGGATGAGTGAATGAATGAATTAACGAATGGATAAATGAATGTGTGAATGAATGAAGGAATGAATAAATGAATGTGTGAATGAATTAAGGAATGAATAAATGAATGTGTGAATGTGTGAATGAATGAGTGAATGAATTCAGGAATAAATAAATGAATGTGTGAATGAATTAAGGAATGAATAAATGAATGAGTGAATGAATTAATGAATGAATAAAGGAATGAAATAAGGAATGAATAAATGAATTAAGGAATGAATGAATGAATGAATGAGTGAATGAATTAAGGAATGATTAAATGAATGAGTGAATGAATTAAGGAATGAATAAATGAATGAATGAATGAATTAATTGAGGAATGAATAAATGAATGAGTGAATGAATTAAGGAATGAATAAATGAATTAATGAATTAAGGAATGAATAAATGAATGAATTAAGGAATGAATAAATTAATGAGTGAATGAATTAAGGAATGAATAAAAGAATTAATGAATTAAGGAATGAATAAATGAATGAATGAATTATGGAATGAATTAAGGAATGCAATAAGGAATGAAGAAATGAAAAAAATAAATGCATAAATGAATTAAGGATTGAATAAATGAATGAATTTAGGAATGAATGAATGAATTAATTAAGGAATGAAAAATGAATGAGTGAATGAATTAAGGAATGAATGAATGAATTAAGGAATGAAAAATGAATGAATGAATGAATGAATTAGGAATGAAAAACGAATGAGTGAATGAATGAATGAATAAATGAATAAATGAATGAATAAATTAATTAAGGAATGAAATAAGGAATGCATAAATGAATGAATGAATGAATGAATGAACGAATGAATGAATTAATTAAGTAATGAATAAATGAATGAGTGAACGAATTAAGGAATGAATAAATGAACGAATGAATGAATTAATTAAGGAATGAATAAATGAATGAGTGAACGAATTAAGGAATGAATAAATGAATGAGTGAATGAATTAAGGAATGAATAAATGAACGAATGAATTAATTAAGTAATGAATAAATGAATGAGTGAACGAATTAAGGAATGAATAAATGAATGAATGAATTAATTAATTAAGTAATGCATAAATGAATGAGTGAATGAATTAAGGACTGAATAAATGAACGAATGAATTAATCAAGGAATGAATAAATGAATGAGTGAACGAATTAAGGAATGAATAAATGAATGAGCGAATGAATTAAGGATTGAATAAATGAACGAATGAATGAATGAATGAATTAAGGAACGAATAAATGAATGAGTGAATGAATTAAGGAATGAATAAATGAACGAATGAATGCATTAATTAAGTAATGAATAAATGAATGAGTGAACGAATTAAGGAATGAATAAATGAATGAGTGAATTAAGGAATGCAATAAGGAATGAATAAATGAATTAATAAATGAATGAATAAATTAATTAAGGAATGAATAAATAAATGTATAAAGGAATGAATGAATGAATGAATGAATGAACAAATGAATTAAGGAATGAAGTAAGGAATGAATAAACGAATAATTAACTAAATGAATGAATTAGTAAATGAATTGAGGAATGAATTAAGGAAAGAATAAATTAATGCATTAAAGAATAAAGGAATGAATATTTCAATGAATGAATGGATGAATCCTCAACTACATACTGGATGTGTTGGTGGAAGGTGATTTAGGCTGTTCCTAGGCACTGCACCACATGCAATAACTCGCTATATTTAAAATGAAATATGAACTGTAAAGGTAAGCGATTGAATTGGAAATTATAACAAAAAAAAAGCTTGATTCGTCTGTTTCCTTCAAATTACATTTTAATTGTACATAAATAAATATAGTGCACAATGGAAACAGTTGTTTTAATATAATTACAATATGATAGATATTTTAGTGAAATTGTTTACCGTTTAGGGATCGGATACAATGTGGAAGCTTACACGTACAGAAGCTTGGGACATTCCGATCATCAGCCCCGGCTACTTAGGTGATGTCAGTAGTATTGGGATGGGTGCCCTAGGGCTTGAAATAAAGTACACCATTTTTCTGGAGGGAGTGGGGGGAAAAGCAGGATGGCCGGTGGCATGGACTTGCTGCTGCTCTACATTTCAGTTTCTTTTGCTAAATTGCTGGGTGAGAGAAACGGTAAGACGAAGGAAGAAACGAAAAGTATAAAAGTAGAAAAAGAATGGAAGATAAAGGAAACGATGAAGAAGTATAAAAGTGGGTAGTAGAAGAAAAAGGGAAATGAAAGATAAGAGCATGAGAGGAAGAAGAAAATAAAAAAAATAGAAAAGGAGAAATGAAAACAAGAAAAAGTTAAAAATGGAGGAATAAAAGAGGCAAAGTAGTAAAGCAAGAAAGCAGATGAATAAATCAGAAGAGGACGATAAGAAGAAGAAGATAAAAAGAGAAGTTACGATGATGATAATGAAGATAATGGTGTAATATGCGACTGCTCAAAATGATAATAAATTGGGCTTTTAATTATACAGAGAATGGTTTCTTTAAATGAGAATCGACCTTGTATTGGTTTTAGGGTGATATTGTTGCTTTAAAGTACCTAACTTAAAGTGGTTTCGGAGGCGTAGTCGTTAGCATGCTGAACTACTATGCCCAAGATCGCGGATTCAATCCCGGCCGAAGCCGTTATATTTTTAAGAGTGTTAATATCCTTCAGTATGTCTTCCTTCGGAGGGAAAGAAAAACCATGCCATAGATTCGCTGTTCGCTATCGTTTTCCCCTCCAGGGACTAAGCGAGGGATCCAACCTCTACCGCCACTGAGGGCAGTGTCCTGTAGCTTGAGACTCTGAGTCAGGGATACAACTGGGGTGTGTGACCAGTAATACGCGCAGGCGGCATCACCTGTAAAAAAAAACAGGGGACCTGATGAAGGGATGGGAAGGGTGGGACGGTTAGGCAAGGAAGTGGCAAGGAGGCGGCCGTGGCCTTACAGTAGGAACCATCCTGGCATTTGCCCGAAGACGAAGTGGGAAACCCCAGAAAACCACTTCGAGGATGACTGAGGTGGGAATTGAACCCCCTCTACTCATTTGGGCCACCCGAGGCTGAGTAGACCCCGTTCCAGTCCTCATACTGCCCCAGTAAATTGAATTATTTAGGGACAAAACGAGAGTATTTTCCGTCCCCATGATAAAATTTAACTAGCAAATATAATTTCTGGAAGTGTGACACAGGAGGGTAGTGTTACAAGCTCGAGACTGTGGGAGAGCCCGATCACGTGATATGTTGCATAATGGACGCTTCTAGAAAGCTATATTTAGCATAGCAACAGCGAGTTTGGAGATTAATATTATAAATATTGTTATAAATTATGCTATTGGATCCCAGCCCAGAGCCAATGAGAACAGGTCTTATTGGAGACGGGATCAATTTTAATTACACAATATGATGAAATTATGCATTTAGGCCCTTAGAAGAAGATTTTCTTATTTGGTAATGAAGAGAATATTAAGATAAATTATGTCTGATACTTTAACAAGATGTTCAGGAAAGAACATATAGCCTACTTTCTCCTAATTGCATGGGTATTGTTATAACTCTTTGTCCTTTTCAAGGAGTATGATTGAATGTTGGTTGTAGTAGCTTGTTGAAATACAACGTGCTATAGGTATATTAAACATGAATATGAGGTGCCCTTTGCTAGTGCTACTTCTGTACCAAATTTCGTTCAATTCGGTTTTACCGTGTTTGAATTGATAGGGGGAATCGATTTGCACACATACTTGGCCACCATCTGCAAACTATTGAGCTGATGTTCTTGCAGTTTGGTCAGAATATGTTTCCCACATAAAGATATGGTGTTGCAAAATTTGGTAGAGACTAGATTATTAGGTTGGTCGTCTTTAAATTACATTTTAGCTTTTAACATTTGGGTGGCCGCGATTACGTTTCCGTCAAGATAGCGGTGATATAAAACATGACACTGAGATGCCCTTTTCTAGTGCTACCTCTGTACCAAATTTCGTACCATTCGGTTTCACCGTGTTCGAATTGATAAGGGGAATCGATTTTCACACAAAGATGACCGCCATCCGCAAAATATTAGGCTAATGACCTATTAGTTTGGTCAAAGGATGCTCCCTTCATAAAGGTATGTTTTTGCTAAATTTGCTAGAGATCGGATGATTAGGCTAATCGTAATTTGATTTAAGCTTTGAACATTTGTGTGGCCGCCATTACGTTTCCGTCAAGATGGCGGCGATATAAAACATGACACTGAGGTGCCCTTTGCTAGTGCTACCTCTGTACCAAATTTCGTTCATTCGGTTCCACCGTGTTCGAATTAATAGGGGGAATCAATTTTGACATAAAGATGGCCGCCATCCGCAAACTATTAGGCTAATGACCTACTAGATTGGTCAAAGGATGCTCCCTCCATACAGGTATGTTGTTGCAAAGTTTGGTAGAGATCGGATGGTTATGTTAGTCGTAATTTGATTTGAGCTTTAAACATTTGTGTGGCCGCCATTACGTTTCTGTCAATATGGCGGCGATATAAATCATGACACTGAGATGCCCTTGGCTAGTGCTATCTCTGTACCAAATTTCGTTCCATTCGGTTTCACCGTGTTTGAATTATTAGGGGGAATCGATGTTGACACAAAGATGGCCGCTATCCGCAAACTATTTGGCGAATGACCTATTAGATTGGTCAAAGGATGCTCCCTCCATAAAGGTATGTAGTTGCAAAATTTGGTAGAGATCGGATGATTAGGTTAATCGTAATTTGATTTAAGCTTTGAACATTCGTTTGGCCGCCATTACGTTTCAGTCAAGATGGCGGCGATATAAAACATGACACTGAGGTGCCCTTTGCTAGTGCTACCTCTGTACCAAATTTCGTTCCATTCGGTTCCACCGTGTTCGAATTAATAGGGGGAATAAATTTTGACATAAAGATGGCCGCCATCCGCAAACTATTAGGCTAATAACCTATTAGATTGGTCAAAGGATGCTCCCTCCTTAAAGGTATGTTGTTGCAAAAGTTTGGTAGAGATCGGATGGTTATGCTAGTCGTAATTTAACTTAAGCTTTGAATATTTGTGTGGCCGCCATTACGTTTCTGTCAATATGGCGGCGATATAAAACATGACACTGAGGTGCCTTTTGTTAGTACTACCTCTGTACCAAATTTCGTTCCATTCGCATTCACCGTGTTCGAATTGATAGGGGGGGGGGGACACACATTCAGAGTACACACACTCACACACACACACACACACACACACACACACTCACATACACACACACACACACACACACACACACACACTCACACTCACACTCACACACACATACACACACACAGACAGACACACTTTTTTCGCCCTGTGTTGATCTCATAAGTCTACTTTCATTTTTTGCAAAAATCGAAAGTAGGCAAAAATCGCAGATCGGTTAATCTACGCAGTAATAAGCATTAGTAATCTACGCGCTAACATTATGGTTGGAGATTGATACGGCCGCCAAAAATTCGACTTGGAGGGGGAGATCCAAGGATTGAGGTTCTTATTCCAGCAGACTTTGAAGAGTGAGGAAGTGTTTTTACTGGGTTAACGGAGATCCCAAGGCTTAGTCTTAGAGGAGACGCGAGGAGAGCTAGGTGGAACGTAGGAGGTCACCGCACTTCCATTCTACGTGAAGTTGCGAGGAACATTGAATTGATTATATCTCTTATATAATTGAGATCTGAAGTTAAATAAGCATATATATATATATATATATATATATATATATAAAGAACAGGTCGCATACTATATATTGTGAAAAGTCGAGCGCTTTAAAACTTACCATTTCGACAATATAAGCCTGTCAAGTTAGATTTCCAAATGTGTTGGAAATAAAGCTGAATATCATTTTAAATTGCAACGTGAAGTTGGCGAACGCTGTTCAAGTGAACAGTGGCGGAGAACTTTTAATATTGGCGCAACACATACACATTAACAGAATGACTATTATTATTCTTCAAACATTATCATTCAGCATAATTAACATTGTTGATATGATGAATTAAATAGTCATCCGCCAGAGACATATTCGATAACAGGAGTTAAGATACAACGATGGAGCTTCGTTAGACGACGTATTCTTGAATACAGACGTAGTGTACGGTCCATCTTGCGCATTTTCGTCAGTCTACGAACACTAATATAACATCAATTAGCAATGGAAATATTTCATTCACCATTTATATGAATATTTCCATAATTATATTCCAATGATGAAGCTGATACATATTTACGACGGAGAATGAAGACTTTACAGAAGAGATTTGTCAAGATGCTAGGGAAATGTAGCCCAGCAACACAGAAGAATTTGCCAGAAGGATGTCGTTCGAGCCCAGGCGAATGTTGGTGAATTCCAGAGAGGGACGTTTCTTATTTCTGAGGTCGCAGATCCGAGGTTCGAACGCAGATCCATCTCAGTGTCTTGTACTGAGGAAACATCTAAAGTATTGTGGGAATACTTACATAGATCTTCAAGTTTTTGTCCAAATAAGGTATTAGTGTATCTCAATTGTTATATAGAGCTTGATTAGTAACATTCTGAGTCGGCGATCTTATTCCGTATTTTCAGCGATCTTATTCCATCTTTATATATATAATTCTTCGACACGTATGAATGTGACTGAACTCCTCCTAAACGCCTGGGCCGATTTTGATGAAATTTTGTATGAATGTTAGGGTGGGCCCATGTATGGTTTAGGTTCACAATTTGACCATATAGGTGGAATTTTTGAATTTTAGAACCACAATTTACACACAAATTTAGAACCACAATATACAGTCATAAACAGTCGTCATGGAAACCGCTAGCCTTAATGAAAAGTGATCCTTTTGGACTGTGTGTCTCTGCACGCAGAGCCACCTGGTCGCAACCTGTGCAACTACCGCCATAACATACACTCCGCCCATGGCGGAAAGTTGTGTTTTATACCAAAGGTGGCAGTGATGTCGATTCTGTTTGTCTCTGCACGTTAGAGCGTTTCAAAGTTCCGTATGCGTTCATATACCATTCATCCGATTGCGATGAAACTTGGGTGAGATGTTGAGTCCACTCCAGGGAAGGTGTTTGGCTTAGTAAATCCATTTTACAATAGATAGCGCACGACTAGATTCAACAAATGAGTGACGACGCGCGAAGTGTTTCAAAAAGGTCCCGTATGCGTTCAAATACCATTCGTCCGATAGCGATGAAACTTGGGTGAGACGTAGTGTACACTCCAGGGAAGGCTTCTGGCTTAGTAAATTCATTTTACTATAGGTAGCGCACGAGTAGATTCAACAAATGAGCGACGACGCACGAAGCGTTTCAATAAGGTCCCGTATGCGTTCAAATACCATTCGTCCAATTGCGATGAAACTTGGGTGAGATGTTGTGTACACCCTACGGAAGGTTTCTGGCTTAATAAATCCATTTTACAATAGGTAGCGCACGAGTAGATTCAACAAATGAGTGACGGCACGCGAATCATTTCAACAAAGTACCATATGCGTCCATATACCATTTATCCGATTGCGATGAAACTTTGATGAATTGTTGTGTACACTTCAGTAAAGGTTTCTGGCTTAGTAAATTCATTTTACTATAGGTAGCGCACGAGTAGATTCAACAAATGTGCGATGGCGCACGAATCGTTTCAATATAGTCCTGTATGCGTTCATATACCATTTATCCGATTACGATGCAACTTTGGTGAATTGTTGTGTACACTCCAGGTAAGGTTTCTGGATTAGTAAATCCAATTTTAATAAGTAGCGCACGAGTAGATTCAACAAATGTGCGATGGCGCGTGAATCGTTTCCACAATGTCGCGTATGCGGTCATATATCATTCATCCGATTGCGATGAAACCTTGGTGAATGATTGAATACACTCCAGAGAAGGTTTCAGGCTTAGTAAATCTATTTTATAATAACCTAGATGATAGGCCCATTAAAACAACAATTATCATCATCATCATCATCATCTATTTTATAACAGGTAGCGTATGAGTAGATTCAACAAATGAGTGACGGCACGCGAATCGTTTAAAAAAATCCCGTATACGTTCATATGTCATTCATCCGATTCCGACGAAACTTTGGTGAGTTGTTGTGTATACTTACGTGAAGCTTTCTAACTTAATGAATCAATTTCACAGTTGATAGAGCACGAGTAGATTCAACAAATGAGTGACAGCGCACGAATCATTTAAACAAAATCCCGTATGCGTTTTATGCCATTTATCCAATTGCGATGAAACGTTGGAGAGTTTTTGTGCACGCTCCCACGAATGTTTCTAGATTAGTTAATTCATTTCAAGATAGTTTAGAGGCAGTTAACAGAAATTGAAAAAAAATATTGTGTATCCAAAAGCACTTCAAGAAACAAAGTTACAACACTTTGTTTGATTGGCAGGACAACGTCTGCCGGGTCAGCTAGTATTTCTATATTTTCACATTTCATGTATTTCAGTGCTTTTATGTATTTTAAACTTCAGATGTGTGTTGAGATTTTTATACTTCAAGATTATTTAGAAGATGATTGCATTTCATCTATTTTTCAATTTTATTCTTCGGATCAGTTGTGGAACTAACATTAAAATTTTGTTTGAGGAATCATATTGCCTCATAGGAAACTAGTCATTTTGACTCTCGAATTTTAATAATTTCATTTAAACCAACTATTCTGACATTGGGTCAAAGCTTCAAATTAAATTCTTATTAAATTTAATTTGAGCACTTTAATGTAACATATAACTTCAAGAAAAGAAGAAACATCGAATGATCTTGTTATATCATTATTGTACATAAACTATCGACGATCTAAGAAATACTAGTCGTTTGATAAGACCGAAGTCTTAATCCCTATGAACATTCTCTGTGTAGAGTGGAAAAACATTACGACATTGACAAACCTTTCTTATTATTTGTTAAGCTAAGAGCTTTGTTCATTTAATATGTTAGAGGAAATACCTTTTGATAGAAGATTATTCAAATCTTTGGCTAGGAATTCAAAGCTAGTTTATCCCGGTCAGGATTGAATTCTACCTGACACTATCAATTAAATGTGGGTTATTTTATGCTATTTGTGTAACATCACGTCATTTGTGTACATGATATTACAACGATAAACAATTTGTAGCTTGACAAGTGAGATGAGACAGGAGTATTATTTTTATTACATGTATTTGCGACAGACGAGTTAACAGTTAATTATCTTGTTGTGGAGTAAAATTTAGGAGGTTAATCACTACTGTCTAATATCGTTCATTACAATTGGAAGTTTCGTTTGAAGAACTTAGGCATGTATAATTGTAGTCCAGTAGTCATGTGCAATAATACTGAGGGTCATGCCAGTATTTGAGAGAAGTTCCTACATAAGATATGTTAATAACAATTAATCCCTTTTGGTTATTGTTTAACATAGTAGATGATAATTGTTTATGCCATATATACTGTTATATGAGGATTTGTAGAGCTATGGAGTGCTCATGCGAGGGAATTCCGCATTTTAAGGAAGTCAAAGTATTGTTGTTCTTTGATAAAAAAAAGGCTTGTATCATGATAAGAGCCGTTGTATACAAGTAGTCCAGTTCTTGTGAATTAACGATTTAGCTGTGTTAACAGGAGGGTTTCAGCGGAAATGCAACTTGAGAAAGATTGTCTACTCATGTCTATAATACAATTATTAAATTTTATTAAACCCGAAGTTATGTAATTACGTACAGTTTACCTTAATTAGTCGACTGTATTATACCGACAGTGTAATGAAACCTATATGAGACGATGTGTAAGCAGTATATCAAAACTACAGAACGTTAGAGAAGGATGGTTATGTGAAAAACCAGTGTACTGTTGAACCCGAGGGGGTCATGCTGACCGATATCGAACGTGGATCTCAGAGACTGTGATCTCAGCATAAAGGTTCCACCAGGGAACGAACCCGAGATCTGTTGAGGGAGTTTCATTGTAAAAACCCCTAGAGGAAAGTATATATTTAATCACTGGTGTGATTTCAGTTGATAATGACATTATTTATTAAAATAATGCAGGGAAAAGGAGCGGAATACAGCATTATTGGACTACTTGGAGTAGGCTATGCTGGACTTAGAGCACAGAAGTAGAGAGTTTGACGTTTTACTAATAGGCCCAGAATAGTAGGAGGAGACTCTTGGAGCCGTATCAATCTCGCTGACCTAGTTAAGTCGTCTGGAAGGGGTCGGGGGGTTGAATAATGACCAGGTTCTTCCCCGTTTGTGAAGGAACATGAGAGTGGGATGAGAAGATCCCAAGGAAAATCATTGATTACTCGTAATTGGAGCAATGCAATGACATGAGAGTTGCACACAGGTGAATCTTTAGCCAGGAGACTAATTTTAGAGCCTTTAATCTGCGAAATTGACGCACATTTAATGGAGTGCGTAGGGACACAGGATTATGGATGTTCGCGGCTGGGTTTGACGATGTCGCCAGGGATTCCCACTGAAACCGCGTCCCCAAGCCATGGGAAAAGCAATTAATATTAATTAATTGGCCGATCGATCCTTCAGCACGCAGATAGTTCTGGGATCAGTGAAGAAAAAGGAACCCGATGAGCATTGTTTCGAGACCAGAATCACGCTGGGAGAGGAGTTGAGATAGCGCGGGAAATTTAGCTCTACTTTTTGTGTGAAACCAATATAAGGAAGTCGACCCTTGGCAGAGGTAGGCAGTTTTGAACAGACTCGAGCGCGGAACGTATGTCGGTCCGGCTCAGGAAAGGACGCTCAAACAAAGATTTGAACATTTGAGTGTTAACCATTATATTCACCGCACATCGTAATGTACCAAGTGAGAAGATAATCATGCATGGTCATGAAATAATAAGAAGTACGGTAATCAACGAACATTATTGTGTAAAATGCGTATTACCGAAGGCAAGGAAGGAGGCCCGGTCTTCAACTTGGGAAGCCGCGCAGTAAAACCTTTAGAAGGCTTTATTAAGGAAAGTCGTGCTGCAGGTGATGTCAGCAGTACGAACAATGGTTTGTGTTCACATAGGAAGTACCGTGTGATGTAAGTTGCAGAACTATTGAAGGTAATAAGCGGTGTAAAAATTATGTACAATGTTAAGCGCAGTGTATAATATATTGACTGGTTATACATGTCGTATTACGCTGGAATGCGCTGGGAGAAACTTTACGAAGCATTTGGTAATGTCTTAAGAATACCAAATAGTAACGCTCAGGACGGAAGTAAGCATATTTATGCAAAGCAGGAAGTTTACCGTAGGATTATTGATAGACTGTTGGTGAATTCCGGAGGCAGATGAACCAGACTTTCAATCAGGAGTTGGTAGGAGCACGGAAGATGCCGTCGACGCCTGCAATTCTGATATTTTGCCGGGGAATTTCAACCAATGAAAAGTGTAAAAAGTGACGTGTGTTATGTATAAATCATATGTGAATATCTTTTAAATTAATGGTATAATAAGTGTCATAAAGTGTCATGTGTTTTGGAAGCAATAGCTTCTTTATAGAAATGAAAAGTGCCGTGCGGTTGGTGAGAGAAATGTATCATAAAATGTGTGTATTCAAGATGCAAATGTCGCACTAAATCTGCATATAGCAGGCGAACCGGAAGGATATAAGTGGTTGGAGCCACCATGATGAGCCTATATATGTGAGTACCCCACAAATTATGATTATGTAGAAGTATAGGCCACTGCATGTAATGTGATTTCAGAGTTATAACGATGCCAGTAAAAATCAGTATTAGGAGGTAGACCCTCCAGGTTTAATTATTATTGTGTTGATTTAGTAGAGTTGAGATGTTGTTACATCAGTGAGTGGATTAATCGTTACCACTATTAATAATATGGCAAATCAGTTATGTAAGCGTAACGTAACGAACACGGTTGTTCGATTTTAAGATGGTTAAGTTGTGTCGGATTTTGGTAATTTGTGTCAGTAAGAATAATAATAATAATAATGAATAATAAAAGGTATGAATGAATACATCAGGAAAAATGTGGTAAGCAAGAAATATTTATGCTAATTGGAAGACTTATCGATCTAAGCAGTAAGATTATACAGTAAGATTACATTAAGGGATTGAGAAAAGAGTTTAAGATTGAATATATTGTATTAATGGGAATATAATTATGCAAGGAAATGGAAAAGCTTTCTAGTGAATTGAATTTGCAGCTCGTGTAAATGCTTATAGAGTAATTGATAGATTTCTCTTAATAATTATAGGACGAAGATTATAACATTAGGTCATGGAACCAGGTATTCTATTCGACGTATGAAATCTCGTATGCCGTGGGTATACTGGGATATGTGCTTTGTGCCAGAGTGTAATTAGTGTTGGACCTTAACTCTGATGATGGATATGGAATGTTCCGGGTTCGAATCCTGTGATAGGTGAGAGGAGAACGTTGGACACCTCTGCATTCTATCTGATCGCCCGAGAACTTATTATTGAGTGATTCGGCTCTTGTGAAGCGAATCTTATGACGGCAGCATGTGGGCTGACCGCAGCATTTATTTAAGATACCGGTTATCCTACTAGACCACTGTTTTATGAATCTCGTGCCTTCATGTTGAAATGGACCGATTTGGTGCCAGTTATTATTATATCCTCAGGGTAGGAATAAATGTTAAAGCTCATCCAATACCTATTTGCATAATATTCAGTTTAAATCCATTGGGATATGTGTGTCACTGTGACCACGGTATTGTCTTTACAAAACGTAATACTGCTTGGGGAGATGAAGTCCAGGAATCAGGGAGACAAGGGTCGGTTTACAGCTGTGAACAACCCCTACTCCGTTCCATTGTATACATACAGCTCCAAGGGGCTGGGTCGCTAAACGTACCATGAAGGCTAGCGTTTGAGAGGAAAGATTTAAGACCTTGCTTGCATTGAAAGAAACATTGTTAGAGTGAGTAATGAAGTCATGTGGTTTAAGAACACATTGGTAATTACAGATCACCCTGATGGTTCATGATTTTAGCAATCTAACGAATGGTTGGAAGTTGAATTTGTTACTGTCATTGACACCTTTTTCAGAAGTTGGTTACTAACGCCACAGGCTACGCGCGCAAGGGTAGTTTAATAGTACCGTCTGACACAGCGTTAACTAAAGTTTTAAGATGAAATCAGAACGGCATGCAGTGGAGCTATATAAATAGGGAGAAGTGTAGGGGTAGCTTACAGAATTATGGAGTTGCACGTAGATTGTTGTGCAACACCTGAATAGGCTAATGCATGTAAAGCATTTGGTGGAAAGAGAAAGATCAAACACACACGGCACACATAATTGTCAAATTAAGACGAGGTTTAAGAAATAAGTAATTTTGTGAAATTAAAGAAGTCACATTGGATGACAGAAGAATTAAAGTACAATTTGTTTATGAAGTTGTATGTGCATCAGCGCACTAGAGTGAATTGTAAAGTTGATATAAGGGTAAAGGGTTGAGTTATGATATGATTTTATTATGATAATATTATGTTAATATTAGCGGATTGTGGAAGTAATATTTTTGTTTGATTTTGTTTTATGTTTGTTGGGATTGTTTTATTTGTTTGACGCCATGATTTTATTACTGAATTAAAGTCTTAGAATAGAGTTGTGCCTTATCATTGTAGAGTTGATACCTTTAAGTTTCAAATCCAAAGTATGCAACTGCTCAATGGGGGAACGGTACACGCCCGAGTCCTGATGCTAGCTGGAGGCGGAAGCATATTTTCCATGGAGATTACTCACATGGGTACACTGTATATATTTAGTTAAGAATTATATTGCAACCGAGAAGTTAGAATCTCGAAAGTGTCGCTTTAGCAACACTAGATAATGGATATTATTATAAATATATTACATGTAAATAATTTTTGAGGAAATGATTTAATTAGTTAAATAGCCTAATTTAGTAGGATTTATTAATCAATTGTTTTGGAACAGTGTGTGTTTATGAGCGGATGTTTTGGGAATGAATGATTATTCATTGTTAAGAGAAAATGTGGAACCGAATTGGTCTAGAACAATTGCGGGGTGCGAATGATAGAGTGTATAAAAATTTTAGAATGATTGTTTAAGAAACAGAGTAGTTATATGAACTTTTGTAAGATCTAAATTTTAATTTTTACGTGTTTTTATAAACGCACACACAAGCAGTCTCTCTGTGGGCTAGCGAAAATGATTCACCGTTAGCATTGGAGAGCGATGACATAATATAAACAGGTGTACTCCCACCGCCTTCTATATAAAATGTAAACCAGTTTCGAGTACGGCGTGGTGCCGGTATTTCATTGATGAAACAAAGTTACTGCACGTGCGTTCTCAAACGCAGGCTTGTGAATTAAACCATGTGTCTGGAATGCCATTAAGAGACTTCATTAAACGTTTTTATATTTACGCAGTGTAGGCCCAGAACAAGCCAAGATTTATGCTCATAATTTTTAATACATCATTGTAGTAAGATGTAGAGTTGATAGGAGGTGTGAATGTTTGCGTGTTTTTAATTTTAATTTCTATTGTTAAATTCGTTTATTGTTATTTTGTTTATACTAGATTAGTTTACCCTATTGTTAATACATTTTATTCAGATTGTTTTCCATTGTTGTTGGAGTGTGATTCATTTTAAATATAAGGAGAAGAATATTGTGGATGTAGTGTAGGCGAAGCTGAATTCCCAGTCCCCGAGAGGTAAGTAAAGGTGAGTGCCCGTGTAGTTGGTTGTTGATCCACAATATTCTGGTAACTGCTGTCTGTAAATCCCTAAAGGCCATGTTGGAAGCGATTTCTAATGTAGTATATGCCGGTGCAGTTAGAAATAGGCAATCCAGCGGGGGCAATGGATATTCCAACAGGATCCTTTCCAGATTATCGGGTACAATACCACTTTTCAAATTTCGTGGCAGAGCATAAAATCGAACCCAGGACCTCCGGGGCGGCAGCTAACCATGCTGACTGCTACGCTACGCAGGCGACGTCATAGATTCATGGCATGTAAAAGAACCTACCACTAGAATTGGTAGTGTGTAGCCATTTTCTGATTATATTTGGCTAGTTGGAAACGCTCTAACACGAGCCAACGTTCGCCGCTAGGTGTTAGTGACAGTAGCATCTAGTAGCCGAAGTTGCAGCTACTTGAAATTGAACTTGTTGGGAGCCCTCGGCGCTCAATTAAAATACCCTGCTACGGCCATTGGCTGCGATTCAAATGTAATTAAGCTAACTGACACTAGAGAGAGGAGAGAGAGAGAGAGAGAGAGAGAGAGAGAGAGAGAGAGAGAGAGGGAGGGAAAAGTCAGTGGATACTGAGGACCGATGAACTTGAAAGGAATCAAGGGAAGAGGCTTGATTATAAATCAGTGGGAAATGGGAAAACAACCAGTGATGGACGAAGCAAAGAATATATAAAAATTAGGTTAGCTCAGATAAGGAAAGAATTTCTACATTAAATGAATCTGTTAACATCGAATATAGATTTAAGTATTAGGTAGTCTATTTTTGAAAGCCTTTGTGTGGAGCGTGGTGCACTATGGAAGTGAAACTTGGACTGTTGGTTCAGCAAAAAGGAGCATAATTGAAGCATTTGAAATGTGGTGTTACAGGAGAATGATGAAGATCAGATGGGTAGATAGGGTTACCAACGAAGAGGTATTAAGACGAGTGGGAGAGGAGAGATGTTTCTGGCGACTGCTAATGAAGAGAAGAGATAGGTTGGTAGGACACATATTAAGACACCCAGGAATAGTAAGATTAGTTATGGAAAGAAGGCTCGTGGACAAGAACTGTAGAGGTAGACCAAGGTTAGAATAGATGTAGGACAGGGAGACATGGAGAGCAGCATCAAACCAGTTAAGATACTGAAGACTCAAACAACAACAAAAACAGACATCTCTGATCGAGAGCTCCGCAGCCCATGGTCTTTTCTTCCCCTCTTACATTAGTGGTTTGATCCCTTCAAAATCAGGGCTCGGATACCTTTGGTGTAGGTAGAGGACAAGAGAGACCCTGGGGTGTCCCGTCACCTTGCGACGAGCTCACCTGGCGGCCAGCTAAAATGAATAAAGTCACGATCAATACTCATTTATCATGTCCTACATACATTCAGTTTTTATCTCTGTCATCCATTGTAATGAGTTTCTGTATGTTATATAATAGATGGCAGCAGCAGCAGCAGCGGCACGGTTTCAAACCATTTATTTAGGATTGAAAGTGCTGCCCGACACGTGGATGAAACATATTAATGAGTATTTATAACGATTATTGTACGAGTAAGAGTCAGAACCGTGTCACCTGTCACCGGGACAAGAATAATGCGTGCCTGCCTTCAGCACACTGTGCACCCATACACCTACCTACCCTCTGGCCTCGTTAAATATCTCACCCTTGGGCACCAGAATGGATATTGTACATGAATAATTTTGAGACTTCGTCCTCCGAGCTAACGTTTACCAGATTACAAAGAAATGTCGTGAGAAATGTCAGCCTGTACGGTTTCTTGGGTGGAACTAACGGTTGTATCACATAGCAGCAACGATATGCTGCTCTGAAGTTCTCCTTCCGATGCTCCATCTCTCCCCTATATGTCTAGAGTCACGCTATATTAATAGCTCAAACAGCATGGCGCTTTGAATTTCTCCTCTCGATGCTCCAGCTCGCCCCTCACCTACATGTGTTGAGTCTCGCCATGTTAACAGCTGATACACTGAGGTGATTTGAATTTCTCCTCCCGATGCCCCACCTTTCCCCTCTTCTATATGTGTTGAGACACGTTATGCTAACAGGTAATACAGTGTGGCGCTTTGAATTTATCCTATTGTTATCCCACCTATCCCCTCCTCTACATGTGTTGAGTCTCGCTATGTTAACAGATAATAGATAGGGTGTGGCACTTTGAATTTCTCCTTCCGATGCCCCACCTCTCCCCTCCTCTGTGTTGAGCCACGCTATGCTAACAGGTAATACAGTGTGGCACTTTGAATTTCTCCTATTGTTATCCCACCTATCCCCTCCTCTGCATCTGTTGTGTCTCGCCATGTTAACAGATGATATATCCAGTGTGGCACTTTGAATTTCTCCTTCCGATGCCCCACCTCTCCCCTCCTCTGTGTTGAGCCACGCTATGCTAACAGGTAATACAGTGTGGCACTTTGAATTTCTCCTATTGTTATCCCACCTATCCCCTCCTCTGCATCTGTTGTGTCTCGCCATGTTAACAGATGATATATACAGTGTGGCACTTTGAATTTCTCCTTCCGATGCCCCACCTCTCCCCTCCTCTGTGTTGAGCCACGCTATGCTAACAGGTAATACAGTGTGGTGCTTTGAATTTCTTCTGCTGTTATCCCACCTATCCCCTCCTCTACATGTGTTGGGTCTCGCCATGTTAACAGATGATAGATATGTGTGGCACTTTGAATTTCTCCTTCCGATGCTCCACCTCTCCTCTCCCCTGTGTTGAGCCACGCTATGCTAACAGGTAATACAGTGTGGCGCTTTGAATTTATCCTCCCGATGCTCCACCTTTCCCCTCCTCTACATGTGTTGAGCCACGCTATACTAACAGGTGATACAGTTTGGCACTTTGAATTTCTCCTCCCGATGCCCCACCTTTCCCCCTCCTCTACATGTGTTGAGCCACGCTATACTAACAGCTGATACAGTGTGGCGCTTTGAATTTCTCCTCCCGATGCCCCACCTTTCCCATCCTCTACATGTGTTGAGCCACGCTATACTAACAGGTGATACAGTGTGGCACTTTGAATTTCTTCTCCCAATGCTCCACATCTCCGATACAGAAATTATACAAATGAACAACGGTTAGACATGTGCGGATACGAAAATATTGATGACTGATCCTCTCTTACATGATTGGCAATATTTAGCTAATGAATTCTCCGCAGGTTATTTTAAGTCATCGTGTATATACTTCTCTTTGCAGACGTCGTATTGTAGACATTGTCGACATCTCCAGATGACCCCTGATAAACAGTGTCCATGAAGGTGCAGTGGAAGAGACGATTGGATGGATTACAATGGCACGCAAGAAGAAGAATAGTTGTATGAATACGAACGAGTTAAGATTGATGTATCCGCAGAGATTCCCAGCCATTACTTTCTTACCCGCAGCCGAGAAGTGTTCCCGATCGATTGGGGGAAAGCTAATTATCAGAATGAGTTCCAAGTTGGTGTAAACCATTACTCAATGCTCCATGACAAAGTGTGCGCCATGCATCACGTGCGCTTATTAGGTTAAAAGAAACAGCTTGTATTCATCCAACAACAGCCCATGTATCTTGTATTCCCATGGTGCACTCCATCGGAAGATACATTTCACGACCTTATGACTACTGAGTTTCTTAAGAATGCTCAAAATTATTTGTAGCGTATAGAGGATAAGTGCTCCAATCTCAGCACGTTTCTATTCACGATATTGTTTACACATGGGCGTTTACAAGAAACAAATAAATTCGTTACGGAACAAATATCACGTAACTAAGAGCTTGTGTTGTTATAACAACGTATAGATGACGCTACTGACACTGGTTGTGAAACTGATGACGCTGATATTCCAGATACACCCCAGCCCGGAGAAACACAGTATGTCATCGTCATCAACTAGAACAGTTTACAACCGCAGGTTGGGTCTGCTTGGAGCACAAGCCTCTCCATCGTTTTCTGCCCATCCACCACTTCTCTTCTGTCACTGTTGTCCAATTCACTTCTTTTCTCTCGACACTTTTCTTCACCCCCTTTATCCACCTATCCCTTGGTCTTCCTCTAGGTCTCTTTTTCTTCCACTCCATGTCCAATATTTTCCGTGGTATTCTCTCTTCTCCCGTGTCCGTACCACTGTAGCCTTGATTTGTCAATCCTATCCTGTGGGAGTTCTTCCTTTAATATACCTCTGACTCTATCATTTCTGACTGTCCATTCTAGTTACTCCTATCCGACTCCTCTGAAACTACATTTCCACTGCTTGTATTCTGCTTTTATCTTTCTCCCTCACCACCCAAGTTTCTGATCCATACATTAGGATCGGCACAAAGTACTTATAGGACATAAAGTATTTAACTCTATGAATTGGGTTCCCAATGTCTTCTTCTTATTATTATCCCTTGTGCCTTCAAGCGTCGAGGTAGCCTCGTTCTGTCCATCTCTGCCACTCCGATCTATTTTCACACAATCTCTTCATTTCCAGCATTGTATTTCCTAGCTTCTGTCCGATTTTCTCAATTCTGTCATCCCAAGTGGTACGGGGTCTTCCTCTTCCTACTCTCCCTTCCACTCGCATTTCAAAATCCTGCTTCGCTTTTCTCTCTTGTTCCATCCTCCTGACATGTCCATACCACTTCAACTGACGTTCCTCAATCACCATACTTATCGCCTTCTTTGTCCTGCTTCTTCTCTGATTCTCTCGTTCCGGATCCTATCCCTTCTAGTCCTCCCCACTGCTCGCCTTGTATACTTCATTTCAGTGGCAGTGATCGTACAAAGATGCTTGTCTTGCAGTGCTAAACTTTCTGTGCCATATAGGGTGGGGTTCACAATCTCAATTTGGAAAAATCCCTCAGGAAAATAGTTTTAAATACTTAGGGGAAATCACACAACCATATGGATTAAATCGTGAAGCAAACACAAAGAGAGAATCTCTAAATTACAAAAAGCCTATAGAATCACCTGCAACATACAACAAAACAATAAATATCTTGGAACGCAAAATTAAAATACTAGGATGGTATTTCAACCTGAAGCCATTACACGTATCAGAAACCATAATCATTGGAGGCAGATCACCGACTAAACATTTTGAAAAACTAGGAAGGAAAATCCTGAGGAAAATATTCGGCCCAGCGTGCATAGCGGCTCACTAGTTATAGGACTACCAACATTCCGAGAAAATATCAAACTCTATACGAAAAAGACGATACATTTTTTATGGACATAGGTAAAGCCCTGCGCGGATGCGGATATCCGCGGATAAACCCGCGGATATCCGCAGCATTTTTCGCCATGCGGATATAGTTTGCATGGCTGTGCGGATAGCGAATACGCTGCGGATAATGTTTGGAGTAAATTTGCGGATAGTTTTTAGAATACAATGTGGAACTTTCGATAATATTACATATTTGATACGCCAATCTACAGCTTCATGCTTAAAAGAGGAATACTCCTATAGCCTATTGCGCACGAAATATTCGGGTACGTTTTGCACTTATACACGAGAAGATTATTTTACTCATATGGTTTCAACTACATTTTATTAAGTACCGTATGTTTGTAGTAGATGGTCTTGATATATCATCATCATCAATTTCTCACTGCCATTATCCACGAGATATAATGCTGTCAATAAGTTTGTTAGTTCATCGTGGTGACATCATTAACATTCCTCAAGTCAGCTACTTCTCTATCTAAGCTATCCTGGAAGATCTGGTTCCAGGTTTATCTGTAGATTTATTTCCATCTTGGCACTCAAACGCGTGGGCTGTGATATTGCAACGGAGACAGTTATGACATCAACTATGCGAACATTGATGGGACAAGAGGCAGAAGTATGATGACTGACTTGGAAGTTCCGGCCAAATGTCAATCCCTTTCTCCAAGCTTAAAGAGAAGTTCACTTAGTAAATGTTACCACGACCGGGAGTATGAACATCATTTAACCAACATTGATAAAATATATATTAAAACAAAACAAGGTGTATATTCAATAGTGCGTGAAACAACGCTCAAGTCAAGGATAAGGCAGATATTTGGTTACGTTTTCAATGGAACCAAAGAGGTGAACGATATAGTGATGTTTTACCTGTAAATAAGTGAATTCATACTCAGGACACAAATCAGGCACATCAAACCTACTGTGGCACAAGTGCGAAAGTAGCCAAAGAAGTATAGCCAGTTTTTTGTCTAAAGCGGAGGTCAGGAAACCAGAATTGAAATATCAGCGGATTTTTATACAAGTCTTGCGGATGCGGGGCGGATGCGGATAACGTTTTGTTTATCCGCGCAGGGTTCTAGACATAGGCCATTCAAAGAATGGACAGTGAGAGACTTACTAACGGGATATTTAATCATGCCTCGTCATTTAAAATCAAGAATAACTGGATAATAGAAATTGAAAATGACCTTCAAGAAATAAACGTAACAGTTGAAATGTTATGGGACAGGTCTAGCTTCAGATCGTTGGTGAACAAACATCATTTTGCTGTGAACTGCATGGAGCAGAAAAATTATAGTGAGGGAGTGAAGAGATTTTGGGAAGAGAAGCTAATTGAAAGTCATCTGTTAAATAGCTCTCCTTAGCTGGACATAACGTCGTAAAATAATAATAATAATACTAATAATAATAATAATAATTCTAGATGGACAAAATGCATATTAAACAATTTTGACTCAAAACCAAAAACAACAGTTCCCTGATACGTTGACGTCAAGAAAAACCTCCAAGAAATGGGCCTATGACCAGATGACGTGCACAAACTAGACATTTTCCGAACAAGCGTCGTGACTTTTGGGAAATGAACAACCGGAGCAAAGTGGTCGGATGAACGCCTTGCTCGACACAGCAAGCTGATGTAAACCCACTGGATCATTCGTAAATTGAATAAACGCCAGAATGTATAGTGGAACTTGTCGAGCTCCCTAGTTGGCCTATTGGCGAATAATTAATAATTAATAATAATAATATTAACAATTGCAATAACATACAAAATCCTTTCAAAAGCCCTTCAAACTAGAGCAGAGGAACAGTTGGATCCACAATTAGGGGAATATCAAGGGGGATTTCGGAAGGGACGATCGTGTGCCGAACAGATTTTGAACCTTAAATCTATTCTTTCATATCTGAAGCTTAGAAACAAACAGTTTGTAGTGACCTTCATTGACTTCAAAAAGGCTTATGACTCTATCGATCGACCCACCCTATTTGAAATACTGAAAGAACTGGGACTGGACAACAAAACAAGAGCAATCATTCAGAAAACCTTAACCAACACTGCGTCCAAAGTGAAATTCAGGGGAGAAATTTCAGAGCCCTTCGAAATCAAGACTGGTGTAAGACAAGGAGATGGACTATCTCCTCTGCTCTTCAACTGTGTGCTCGAAAAAGTCATCCGGCAGTGGCGAAAAGTAATGAACATTAACAAGTCTGAAAATGGAGTCAGATTGGGCTACAAAAAACAGAACCTGATAGTTGACTGCCTAGCATTCGCAGATGACCTCGCAATTTTTTCAGATTCCCTCGATTCAGCCGCAGCGCAAATTAATGAACTCCAGATTCAAGCAGCAAAAGCGGGCCTTAAGATCTCCTTTGAAAAAACAGAATTCATCACTAATATCAAGCTAGCGCCAAAAGAGCTGGATGTAGGACAGGGGAAAATCAAGCAAACGAAAGCGTTCAAATATTTGGGTGAGTGGATAGACCCCAATCTCTCCGAGAAGGCAGCTTTCGAGTCACGAATCAGGAAAATGGAAATGGCATACAATCAAACAGAGGCCATTTACAACAAGAAATCCATATCAACAAATGCCAAGTTAAGACACTACCAAACAGTCATCCGTCCAGAGGCTTTGTATGCTGCAGAGTGCCTTGCAATGCATCGCAAGGGACTAACAGAGAAGCTGGAAGTGAAAGAAAGAAAAATTCTAAGAAAAATCTTGGGTCCGGTAAAAGAAAATGGGGAATATAGGAGAAGGCACAACCACGAACTTTACACCCACGTGGAAAAATAACTGATTCCATGAGGAAACGGAGAATTACCTTTTACTGTCATATAACAAGAATGAACCCAGCACGATTGACAAATAGAATTTTCACCTACTTCCTCGAAAAGAAAACCAAGGGAGCTTGGTTCATTGAGGTGGACAAAGATTTACAAGAAGTGGGAATAACAGGCAACGATATTTGGGAACGTGCCACATTTAAACAAAAACTAACAGCACACCGATGTTTTCAAGAAAAGCCAAAGCTTCCAACTGGCAAGAAGTGGACTGCAGAAAGGAAACAACAGCATCGAGAACTAATGCGAAAGTACTGGGAGGATGTTAAAGCTCGATGCAACAAGAAACAGTTGAAATGACGTGGTCCTTAGATGGCCGAATCGAAAGAATAATTAACAATATTAGTTATAATAATTAATAATAAAAGGTATGCACATCATCTCTTGTGCTGAAACTCGCCCGCTTTGGCCAGACCAACCATTCGCTAGGCAGCGAGGCTTGGACACTAACATCTCGACTTACAGCTTGTGAAATGGACGAACAGCAGGCTGGGATCATAAACGAAATGAAGAAACCTGTCATCACTTGCATGTTCGATTATCAGAAAGACTGGAAATGTCACGTACAAAGGATGCATTCTGGAAGACTACCAAAGGAGATACTACGCTATCAACTCAGAGCAACAAGATCTGTAGGACGTCCGACGAAACGTTGGAAAGAAAATTCAAGACCGTAATGGGTCACTTGGCCCAAAACAGGAAGGATGATGATGATGATTATGATGAATAACATTTGTAACAACAGGTATTATAAAATAATTATGATATTATTATTATTATTATTATTATTATTATTATTACATACGAAGGATACATACAACAAAAAGGGGGCTAAATTCCGACACTTAGATACTGCTGTCAGACCTGAATGTGGGTAAGCAGCAAAAACACTAGATGTGATTGGGCAGGAAGGCATCCGGAAAAGAGAAAGGAAAATGCTTCGAAAAATCCTAGGCCCAAATATCAAGGATGGAGAGAGGAGACTCAAACCTAACAAAGAACTATACCTGAAGACAGAAGGAGTCGTAGCCTTTATGAGAAAAAGGAGAATACAGTTTTATGGATACTTGGTGAGGATGAACAATGCCAGATTGACGAAGAGGATTTTTGAATTCTTCAGGAAGAGGAAGACGGAGCCGAAATGGTTTCGGGAAGTGAGATTGGACTTGGATCGGATGGGGGACAGAGAGCGAATTAGACGACTAATTACGGAGTTTGCAGGTTTCCAGGAGACAGGGGAGTTGTCAGTGAGGAAATGAAGATCTTACATGGAGGAACAGAGGAAGGAATTGGGAGAGAGGAAGAAGAGATATTAACAGAGAGTGAAGAAGACAACAAATAATGTAAAAGCTGTCAAACGTGCTCCATACTTGGCCGTAACGAATGTATATATATATATATATTATTAACATTATTTATTTATTTATTTATTTATTTATTTATTTATTTATTTATTTAGCGTATGGCTTTTAGTGTCGGGAGTGTCCGAGGACATGTTTGGCTCGCCAGTCTCTGTAGCTGATTCCAGCGGACACCCATAGGGTGAGCTACAAGTTCCATTCAATTTCAAGTAGTTCCAACTTTCACTACCAGATGTCAATAATACCTAGTGGTGAACGTTAGAACTTTGATAGAGCGCTACAACGAAATCTAACCTAGAAATTTAGCTTCACATAAAATTAGTCTGTGGAAGTATATTTTACATCCCATGAATCTATGACATGGGACCGCCGGCTTTACTTCCCCTCTGAAGGAAGGCATACTAAAGCATTTTAACGCTCTTAAATAATCCGACGACTTCAGCCAGGTTTGAACTCGCTATCTTGGGAACAGCAGTTCAGCATGCTACCAACTACGCCACCGAAGCCGCTATACACATATTGTTTGAAAGACAGTACACAAGCCATAGCAGGTTTGTCACCATACACACATTAACGTTATGCTGGTTGCTAGCAGAAAGGAACAAGATAAGCCTACGGGTTTGCAGGTCTCTGGTGACGTAGTTCGATCCCCTCCCAACGCTTAATCTTTTACCAGTCGCCAAATTGTATCAAAGCCACTCTGTATGCAAAAGAGGTAAGAACTCGCAGCGCTAGGTTCTGCTGACTTGATGTTACCTGAGCAAACAATATAACCGCTCTGCATCCAGCAAGCGTCGACACTCAGTTCATGACAAAGTATTTCAGGTGACTTCCATTTGTACGTCATTCTAAAAAGTGTAAGAATTCGATTAAGTTAAGCCAATCATTTCCATAACAGAGCGCTTAACAAACCTTCTGCTCAAGGCCCTCAAGGAGGCAGGGTGTATGTAGCCCCACCACTTCTGGTGCACCTTAGATATTGCTACACCCTCAGGGGCTCACGGCTGGTGAGTTCGGGAGTTGGCAAACCCGAGGGATTCCAGAGCTGGGTCCGGGTTTTCCCCTTTTATCCATTACCTGTGGGGCGGACCCTCTCCTCTTTCACTTTCCTGTCCGCCTTTCATGGCTCTCCTTCCTTCCACGTCCATATATCTGCATTCTTTGAAGGTTGAGGGCATTTCTTTTCCTCCTGTTCTTTATTTGCGTTATTCTCCTTTGGTTTTCCATTTCTTCTTCTAGTATGTAAGTTAGTAGTTATAGTTTACTTTTCATTTTCATCTTCACGATCACCCAAACAATTAGGGGCCGATAACCTAGATGTTAGGCCCCTTAAAAGAACAATTATCATAATCATCTTCAACAAGAAACCTTCCTTTTCTCTTACAGAGAACTCAACAACAAAGGATTAGTGGTTATATGCTTCGTTTCATTGATCTCCTAGCTTGCCACGGTGGGTGAGTGGCTATCGTGTCGGACTGCCAACCCCCCAAGCTTGCAGGTTCGCTCCTGGCCGTGGTAAGTGATTTTTGAAAGGCTATACGCATGTCACACGATGTTGGCATGTTAAAGAACCCATTTGAATTCAGTAGGCCGTGTGCATAATGGCAACATTAATCTCGGCATTTTTCGCGAACACAAAAGTACCTCCATTCTCTACTAGAAAGCGCTATAGTGTCAAGGAGCTTAGATATCTAACCTCATTGACTTTCATAGCATTTCAAGGAGCGATAAAATTCGACGTGCAAGTAGTCCCCTGGGCGTCAATTAACAAAGCTTGCACCCGGCATCCGAGGCCATACGATATTATTTATATTAATTATTATTCTCTAATCGGCCAACTAGGGACCACGATACGTTCCACTATACATTCTGGCGTTTATTCAATTTACGATTGGTCCAGAAGGTTGTCATTAGCTTGCTGTGTCGAGCACGGCGTTCATACAACCACTTTGCACTGATCGTCCATTTCTCATCACGGAAAGTCCCAAAAGTCACGATGCTTTTTCGGAAAAGTTCTCGCTTGTGCGGGTCATCAGGTCGTAGGCCCATTTCTTGGAGGTCTTTCTTGATGTTAACGTACCAGGGGACTGTTGTTTTTGGTTTTGAGTCGGAATTGTAAAATATACGTTTTGTCCATCTAGAGTCGTCCATCCGTCGCAAGTGACCATAGAAGCGAGCCCTGCGCTTGCGCGTTGTGTCCGTGATCTTCTCCATCTTAGAATAGATTTCTTGCCTGGACTTTCTTACGTAGATCCCGTTTTTGTAGTTTGGACCAAATATGTTGTGGAGAATCTTTCTCTCTTTTTGCTCTGACTTTGCAAGCGCACATTTCTGAGAGAGGATAAGGCATTCTGACGCATAGAGGAAAACCGTCTTGACCACAGTGATGTAGTGATGAATTTTGTTCTTTATAGAAAATCACAGATTATTATTATTATTATTATTATTATTATTAGAATATATTTCTTGCCTGGATTTTCTTCTTCTTCTTCTCTTATTGATCTCCTTATGTCGGCAATGCATATCGTCATTCCTTTGTTCACCAACAGATCGTATATTTCTGAATGTTAAAAATATCTTTCGTTTTTTCTTTCTTTCTTTCTTTCTTTCTTTCTTTCTTCGGCTTATCCCAATTAATTGAGGTCGCCGAAGTCAACCATGCTCATTTTGGTTTCAGCCGGGGATTTAAGGCCGGATGCCTTTCCTGACGCCAAATAATTTTTCAGGTGATAATTCCATCCCGCTGCCACCAGGATTTGAACTCCGGCCACCTGGGTGAAGGACAAGCAGCTAAACCACTGCGCCAACACGCTCCCCTTCTGAATATCTAAAATGTATCCGAGTCGGCAGCTGAGCCGAGTGCAGTGCAGCGTAGAAGCGAAGAAAGTGTTGATGCTACGCTCAGTGCTGGAGATCAACGTGTGGTGACAACAATCAGGGCTCAGCAAGAGTCACCGAGTGAGAACTTTTTATTTTTATTTTTATTTTATTTTTTTAGCGTATGGCTTTTAGTGCCGGGAGTGTCCGAGGACATGTTCGGCTCGCCAGTGTTGTAGCTGCTTCGAGACGGACACCCAATGGGTGAGCTACGAGTACCGTTGGGGAGGGAAGTTGGAAGGTAAGGACGAGGAGTTGGAAGGTAGCGGCTGTGGCCTATAGTTAGGGACCAACCCCGGCATTTGCCTGGAAGGAAGATGGGAAACCACAGAAGACCATCTTCAAGGTTGCAGGCGGGGGGATTCGAACCTCCTCGCCTCCCGGATATGAGCGACTGCCAACAGTCATGCCGTAACGCCCACGGCTAACTCACCCGGTAGTGAGAACTGTGTACTAGTGATTATAAACGCAGCCAACCAGTTGTGTTTTATTTAGTTATCGAATCCTGTTTCGCGTCACCATATTACCAAATATCTGATATTTTAAAGATACATGTATGGGATTTGTAATCAGAAATTCATTTAATTTATCCTACGAGATATTACTATTACCTTCATCAGAACATGTTTCAGTTGTATGGAATCTATACACTGTGAAATATAACAAGCTTACAGAGAACATCCAAAAGTAATTCCTGAAATTTGTAAATTATAAAAGAGTTGACTATTATCCCTCATAGGAAACGTACTCATTTATACACACATCAAAAAAAGTTTTGCATCACCTCGGTTCCCAGATCTCCGGCATATAGACGTTGACTGTGTATATTGTATCCAAGATACAGTCCCTTTGACTGTTCATAGATGTCACTAAAACTGCTCAAAGATGTAAACAACCATGCATGAGCAGGGCCTATTAGACGGAGGGGGTACGACAGCCGATCAGTTCCAGTCATTCCACCAGGACGAAGGTACGCTGCTCATGTTGTCTGTAGTTCTACCATGCCTAGAAGGTCAATACCGCAGTTCGATCGCGTCCGCATTGTTACTTTGTGTCAAGAAGGGCTCTCAACAAGGGAAGTTTCCAGGCGTCTCAGAGTGAACCAAAGCGATGTTGTTCGGACATGGAGGAGGTACAGAGATACAGGAACTGTCGATGACAGGCCTCGCTCAGGCCGCCCAAGGGCTACTACTGTAGTGGATGACCGCTACTTACGGATTGCCGCTCGGAGGAACCCTGACAGCAATGCCACCATGTTGAATAATGCGTTTCGTTCAGCCACAGGACGTCGTGTTTCAACTCAAACTGTGCGCAATAGGCTGCATGATGCGCAACTTCACTCCCGACGTCCATGGCGAGGTCCAGCTTTGCAACCCCGACACCATGCAGCGCGGTACAGATGGGCCCAACAACATGCTGAATGGACCCCACGGAATTGGCATCACGTTCTCTTCACCGATGAGTGTCGCATATGCCTTCAACCAGACAATCGTCGGAGACGTGTTTGGAGGCACCCTGGTCAGGCTGAACGTCTTAGACACACTGTCCAGCGAGTGCAGCAAGGTGGTGGTTCCCTGATGTTTTGGGGTGGCATTATGTGGGGCCGACGTACGCCACTGGTGGTCATGGAAGGCTCCGAAACGGCTTTACGATACCTGAATGACATCCTCCGACCCATAGTGCAACCATATCGGCAGAATATTGGAGAGGCATTTGTCTTCATGGACGACAATTCTCGACCTCATCGTGCACATCTTGTGAATGCGTTCCTTCAAGATAACGACATCGCTCGACTACAGTGGCCAGCATGTTCACCAGACATGAACCCTATCGAACATGCCTGGGATATGTTGAAAAGGGCTGTTTATGGACGTCTTGACCCACCAACCACTCTGAGAGATTTACGCCGAATTGTCGTTGAGGAGTGGGACAATTTGGACCAACAGTGTCTTGATGAACTTGTGGATAGTATGCCACGGCGAATACAGGCATGCATCAATGCAAGAGGACGTGCTACTGGGTATTAGAGGTAGTGGTGTGTACTGCAATCTGGACCACAAATGCTGAAAGTCTAGCTGTATGATGGTACAACAAGCAATGTGTGGGTCTCATGAGCAATAAAACGAGCTGAAATGTTGTTTGTGTTGATCTCTATTCCCTTTGTATTTAACGGTTCCGGAACTCTTGGAACCGAGGTGATGCAAAACTTTTTTTGATGTGTGTATTACAGTCGTTCATTGCCAGAAAACTATCTCACAGACAAAATTGTCAGCGACTGTTTTTCCTCTATAAAATAGTAAACAATAAATATGACGACGCTAAAATTCCAAAGAGAATTACGTTATATGTTCCAGGTATTAAACCAAGTAGATTACGGAACATTTTCTTTATTCCGACAGTTCACACAGACAGCCATAAAACTCACCGATCAATAGAATATTATCTCAGTATAATAATGTACATCATCTTGATTTGG
Organism: Meconema thalassinum; assembly: GCA_946902985.2. NCBI lineage: Eukaryota > Metazoa > Arthropoda > Insecta > Orthoptera > Tettigoniidae > Meconema > Meconema thalassinum. Next base: position 156,092,272 of record OX336397.1, read on the forward strand.
ATATTTTCATCATGTCGGAAAAGCAGTTTGCAGCGTCCTGCAATACACATACGCACTGATGTAATGTGTTGTACCGTGTTTAAATCCAGTCAATTTATCTCCTTCTCATACCTAACCCTTCTTATTCTTATTATTATTTTACAGGTTTATCTCTATTTACATATTGCTGTACATATTATGTAGTTCTTGAATTGTAATTGGGGCTTCCTCTAATGTGGGCTTGATAAGGAAGCAAACAAAGGTCGAGCCAGGAAGATGGAGCTATCCTATCGATTAGTACAGAGAGTTTAGTTTGGATGTATCGGAGACTCTCGCTAGCCCGCTCGCCCGCGGCGCGAGCCTGTCTCCCGCCAGGCACTTTGCCGTTATGCGGCGCCTGCGCGGCACTGAGTCATTGGGTATAGGAATTTGTACTTAAATTTGTACTTCAAAGTGATCCTTGACCAATTTTTTGACGAACCGACTTACGGAGAGCGATTGTCAACTTATTTTCAACAAGATTCTGCCACTGCTCACACTGACGAAGCATCCATGACAGAATTGCGTCGCATTTTTGGTACTAGGATTATAAGATGGAACGTGCGGCCCCCGCGAAGCCCAGACTTATCACCATGTGACCTTTATCTGTGGGGACGCTTAAAAATAGAGTGTATGCGAGAAACCCTCAACTATAAATGAGCTTAAAGACTATATTACAGCTGAAATACAGTCAATCGGTGCTGAGGAACTTCAGAGAGTACATGCCAGTTTAATAAAAAGGTGCCAGCGATGTGTAGCAGTGAATGGCGAACATTTTCAGCACCAGCTGTGAACTAGGTAAGTACAAATTCCTATACTCAATGACTCAGTGCTGCGCCGCGCCGCATAACGGCAAAGTGCGTGGCGGGAGACAGGCTCGTGCCGCGGGCGAGCGGGCTAGCGAGGGTCTCCGATACATCCAAACTAAACTCTCTGTACAATATAAACACAATAAGAGGTCTATATCTTACCGAGCGAAGATACGACACTATACCACGGTTGTCCAGCCAGAAAGCCTTTACAGTTCCGAATGCCTGATATTGAATAAAAAAGGAGAATTTGAGGAATTAGGGAAGAAAGTGAGAAAAATCTTGCGAAAGACACTAGGGCTTTAAAAACGAAACGATGGTACATGGAGAAAGAGGAGAAATGAGGATCTATATAGACAGGCAGAGAAGATCACGAACACCATGCCTAAGAGGAGACTGAAGTTTTATGGGCATCTCATAAGAATGGATGAGAATAGAATAACGAAAAGAACCTTTAATTACATCACCAAGCTATAGGCGAATGCAGTGTGGGTAGAAGAAACGAGAAGAGACTTGGAGGAAGTTGGCGTACATCCAAAATACATCTGGAACAGGGCTGTGTTTTGAGCTGGAATTGATAACTTCAAGGAGTTCAAGGAAAGACCCAGTAGAACGATCAAGGACACCTGGTCAGAGGAAAGGAGGAGGAACCACAGCGAAAGGATGAAGAAACTCTGGGTGAAGAAAAAGGAACTGACCAGCAAATCAATTGTTTCCCGTGGTCCACAGTAGGCCAAATTAGAAGAAAGAAAGAGGAAGAAATAAGTAAATAATTTAATAATAACTAAATAAATGGCAAGGATAAATAAAACCAACAAATTCAAGTACTTGGGTGAATGGTTGGAACCCAATCTCTCCGAAGAAACAGCATTAACAACTCGAACAAATAAACTAGAACTGACTAAGAACATCTACAATAAGAAGTGCCTCTCCCGCAACACCAAAATGAAGCACTATCAGACAGTCATCCACCCTGAAGCCTTATATACCTCTCAATGGCTCATATTAAACAGGAGAGGACTCATGCACAAACTTGAAATCCAAGAGGGGAAGATAATGACGAAGATATTGGGACCAGTCAAGGAAGGGAGTGAATACAACAGACGGCCCAACCAGGAGCACTATAGTTACTCTGAAAGGATTACAGACGTGGCCAGGAAGAGACGTCCAGCATTTTATGGACACATCTCCAGAATGCAGCTTCTCACATACTGGCAAAGAAGGAAGATCAAGTCACTGTGGCTGATACAAGTGGACAAAGATCTGCTGCAGCTGGGAGTTGCAGAAAAATACATGAAAATCGAAGCCTCTCTAAAGCAAATGAAGTTCAAGGACAAATACCCAAGGAAGAAGACAGGTGGCATCTGGACAAAGGAGAGAAAGGAACAGTCAGAGGATGCGTAACTACTGGGCAAACATCAAGACCTACTCCAAACACAATAGTTGAATGTGGTGGTCCGTAATTGGCCTGTACGGAACAAGAAGAAGATCAATATCAGCTAAAGGCTGGACCTTGTCGCTCCAACCACATTTGTCTCTCACTCGCTGAACGTTTTAAGTCCGCATATTGTTTAAATTGAAGTCCATGATCACAGAATCCAGATGAGCTTTCCGCGGTCTTCCTCTTTCTCTCTTCCCCAGATTTTTTCTTCCAGTATGGTGGTCAGGAACTTATTATGACGAATTTAGCTTTCCTCTTTTATATAGTAATGATCAAATTTCTCGTTTCGTCTACTTCCTTGAGGACCCATTCGTTAGTCTATTTCTCCGTCCAGCTTATTTTTGGCATCCTTCTCCGCATCCACATTTCCACATAAAATACATAAATAAATAAATATGGCATTAGTACGATTTTCAACTTAAAAAAAGCATACCTTTTGGTTGAATACTTTCTTGAAGTATTGCCAGCGATATAAGCATTTAAGGACAGACTAAAATTTGTGTTTATTTCTTTTTGTGAATACAGGCAATATAATGAAGCCATCAACTTCGTAATGCCGTTGCCGACGATCTCATTTGGGATTTTCCCCGATCTAAACCTGATCACATTGTGACGGAGTGGACGCTGGATATCAACTGTAAACTGAATACCTGCTCGTTGACATCCACATACCTAGGTATATCCTGGATATTTTATGAACTGTCCGCAACCGACGATCAAGAAATCGTATCCTTAATATCACATAACTCCTCAACTATTAAATTGCCCCATGTAATAGTGTTAATAAACTATTACATTTTTTTTTATCAGGAGTGTATTTACATGTTATATAGGCCTAGACTTAGACGAAGACGTAGAAGTAGAAAAGGGTTTTGATAACGTTCATTCGGCAGAATTGTTTGACATTTTGAAAACGATTTGAATCAAGTACAGGGATAGGATGGTGATGTACAATCTATACAGAAACCAAACAGCAGTCATTCGAGCCGAAATACATAAGAGAGAAGCTGGTAATCAGAAAGGTGTAAGGCAAGGCTGCAACTTATCACCCATACTTTTCAATCTATACATTGAACAAGCAATGAAGGAAATTCGAGAAAAATTTAAAGTAGGAGTGAAGAATCAAGGAGAAATAATTTCAACTCTTGAGATTTTCTGATGACATCGTCATTTTAGCCGACATGCTTGAGGATTTGAATGAGTTTTTGAATGGTATGGACTCCGTCTTGAGGAAAAAATTCATAATGAAATTAATAAATGTAAAGCAAAGATACTGGAATACAGTCGAAATAAATCAGAAACCGATATGGAGATAAAATTGCCAGGAGGAAAGCTAAAGGAAGTAGGAGATTTCTGTTACATAGGAAGGAAAATAACCAGTGATGGACGAAGCAAAGAGGGTATAAAAAGTAGGTTGGCACAGGCAAGGAAAGCATTTCTACAAAAAAGGAATCTGTTGACATTGAATATAGATTTAGGTATTAGGAAGTCATTTTCCAAAGTCTTTGTCTCGAGCGTGGTGCTCTATGGAAGAGAAACTTGGACTATTGGTGCAGCAGAGAGAGGAGAATTGAAGCGTTTGAAATATGGTGTTACAGGAGAATGATGAAGATCAGATGGGTAGATAGGGTTACAAATAAAGAGGTATTAAGACGAGTGGGAGAGGAGAGATGTTTCTGGCAACTGCTAATGAAGAGAATAGATAGGTCGGTAGGACACATACTAAGACACCCAGAAATAGCAAGCTTAGTTATGGAAGGAAGGGGTCGAGGACAAGAACTGTAGGGGTAGACCAAGCTTAGAATATGTTAAACAGATTGCCGCGGATGTAGGGTGTGGTAGTTCAGGGCAGGGAGGCATGGAGGGCTGCATCAAACCAGTCAAAAGACTGAAGACTCGAACAACAATATGGGCCTACATTGTACCCCACCGACTGAAGATCTATAGGCTTCACATAGCTCGTACATTTATAAAAAGCAAAAACATTACCATTATAGAAAAGTGCGAGAATCTTGCCGAATTGATTAATTAATAGTACATTATGCAATGACCCTATAATGGCTATAAATAAGACACGAGTATTTTTTATAAAACGAGCGTATGCGAGTTTTATAATTTCCATACGAGTGTCTTAATTACCATTATAGGCGAGTTGCATACGACTGTTTATGTTCGACGATAACTATAACTTTATTATATGTTTTAACATAAATATTCATAAATATCTGTTCAGATTGTCACTAGAATTTTGTGATCGGGTGCTGCGCAGGGTAGGATATCTCTGATGTCCAAGCTCACTGACCAACCGACGCATGCGCTCTGTGAGCTTCAATGCCGTATGTGCAGATTGAGCATCAGTATTCAGTAAAAATGTCACCGAAATCGTTTGAAAACAACCCGCTGTGTAGAAATTGGATTTAAGGATATTAAGGTACAGTGTCTCATATTCACCAGTTTATTTACGAGAACATTATGGACGGTGCACTTTCGGTAATTTATATAGACATGTTGGATTTTGAGCGCACGCGTTAAGGTATCGTTACCTAATTGGTTAATTGGTCAATGAACGAGCTCTGATTGGCTGGAGAAACTGTATCATAATGAAAAAGAGTGTTATAATGACCATCATTATGATACAGTTTCTTGACACATAATAGTGGGGGTCGAACATAATAGTACATTATGCAATGAGCCTATAATGGCAATAATTAAGACACGAGAGTAAGCGAGTTTTATAATTTCCATACGAGTGTCTTAATTACCATTATAGGCGAGTTACATTCGACTGTTTATGTTCGAACATAATTATAACTTTATTATATGTTTTAACATAAATATTCATAAATATCTGTGGGATTCAGTTAATTCAGTTAGTGAACAGGGCGAGCTGTCTTTGCTGACTGAACAGAGCGCATGTGTGGGTCAAGGCACTCCGAAAGCAGAGGCCATTGACTTTGCTTGCCAACACAGAACAGCTATTGTTTACAGCCTGCAATCCAGCTCTATGGCATTCACTAATATTGTCACCGAAGTCGTTTGAAAGCAATGCACTGTGTAGAAATTGGAGTTGCGGATATTAAGGTACAGTGCTATTTCTTGTCTCATATTGGTGCACATTTCATGTCGGTAATATAGACATGTTGGATATTGAGCGCATGCACGAAGGTATCCTCCCCTAATTGGTCACACAACTGTTTCTTGATCTCTGATTGGTGGGAGAAACTGATTCATAATGAAGAATAGAGTTATAATGAGCCTCATTATGATACAGTTTTCTGACATATAATATTTACATTTCGACATCGTAAAATGTATTAATTGATTGGCGGAGTATTTTAATTAATTTATGTTTGCTCTGTCATGTTTATTATCATTCATTATTTTGTAAAGGCACATTCTCTCATGTGGTATTCAGTTAGCCTCCAATTTACGCTACGATAATACACCACGCTCCCGTAAACCTTAACAATACTTTTCACAAAATCCTTTACGTTGACAGTACGCGTTTCTGTTAGCGCTCTTTTGCTTTCATTTCGCACGTCTTTATAACGACTAACAATGCTGCAGCGGTTTTATAAGATATTTTCTTTTTACCTTTTTCTTAACTCCTTGGCTATTACTCTTCCTTTCCCTCTATTGTGTATTTTGAGTTCATATCCTGCACGACACCAGTTATTATTCATACGAACCTAACATGTACCTTCACACGTTTTACCTTGACAATCAATTTATATGGTTTATTGACTTTCATGGCCAGTGAATTAAAACTCAGCAATTCCGCTAGGTTTGTGCCATGTCTTGTTTGGGGTTTCACCTAGGACACCAAGCTGGCTCATCAGCGGGTTCTTGGTGTTCCCGCCCGGACCCCATAGGACCGCACAGGGCGGGGACACCAAGAAGGGGTCCTGTTGAGATCCGGGCGGGGACACCAAGAAGGGGTCCGGGCGGGGACACCAATAGCCCGCTGATGAGCCAGCTTGGTGTCCTAGGTGAAGCCCCACACAAGACAAGGCACAAACCTAGAAGAATTGCTGATTATTAATCAATTTATTATTTCATCTGGTTAATTGTCAGCAAATTGTCTTGTTCTCAAAATTTATCTCTATTACAAAAGCTATTCCACAAGAGCCTCCGTAGCTTAGGCGGCAGCACGCTGGCCTCTCACCACTGGGTCCGTGGTTCAAATCCCGGTCACTCCATGTGAGATCTGTGCTTGACAAAACGGAGACAGACAGGTTTTTCTCCGGGTACTCCGGTTTTCCCTGTCAATATTTCATTCCAGTAACACTCTCCACTATCATTTCATTTCATCTGTCATTCATTTAATCATTGCCCCATAGGAGTGCGACAGGCTTCGGCAGCCGGCACAGTTCATATCCTCGCCGCTAGATGGGGGCTTCATTCATTCCATTCCTGACCCGGTCGAGACTGGAAGCAGGGTGTGGATTTTCATTTTCACAAAAGCTATTCCACAAACATTATCGTTCTATTATCTTCTTAGTTCCATGCCAATTCCATACAACCTCACATCCATATACACAGATCGTTTACAGCATATTATTACTTTGATTGGTTGCACATGATTCCAATGTGGTTAACAAATCATAATTTTACCCACCCAAGAATTTGATTAAAAAATAGGTTGAAAGTTCGGCCTAGCAATACCTTTTATTAAATACAATTCACCGTGTGGTCATTGGTGAGACATGTTTCGAGGTCAAATTTTATTTGGCCCCTTCATCAGTCGATATGAATAAATACACAAAAATGTATAGCATAACACTAAAATGTCCCTTCATAAACCTTATATGGTGCACCATAAAGAAGGATGGGAAATTGAATGCCCAAAACAACACAATATGTTGGGGAAAAACGTGGCTAAAGTCTTGAAAACATACACACGCTTCACTATGGTCAATGCAACATAAAATCATAATGTGTTGTTTTGGGCGTTCAATTTCCCATCCTTCTTTATGGTGCACCATATAAGGTTTATGAAGGGACTTTTTAGTGTGTTACGCTATACATTTTTGAGTATTTATTCATATCGGCTGATGAAGGGACCAAAACTAATTAGCCTTGAAACATGTCCCACCAATGACTACACAGTGATCTTTATTTAATAAGAAGTATTGATATGGCTCAAATAATTTTTCAATACGGAAACAGAATGAACCTTTTAAGTTCTAAAACCCAAGAATTTGTACAGAAAAATAATAGAGAAGAAATTCTTATGATTATATGTTAATTAAGTTATTTAAAAATTCCTTGGAGATTAATAATTTTTTCCATTTCATAAAGTTAATTTAACAAGTTTAGATGAAGTTTTAGGAATTATACCGCTTTTATTGTAATCAAGATATCATTTCTATATAAAAAAATTGTAAGGCAATCGGTATTGAATTTAATTTTTTTATTAATTCTTAATATTTTATTTTAGTCCATAATTTTCATTTATTTGTTATGATTTATCCAACGCATTATTCGCAGCTTCTATTTATCAGCTTAGAATTCTCTCAAAATTCCTTATTCAATGGATGTTTTCAATAATTAGTTATATTTATTCTTAGTTTACAAACTAATTTAATTTTATGATTTAGATACGGTAATTACTGGATGAGGAAGGGAGGCACCTACAGAATTTGGCACAATGATGAGCTTTACAGCCATCAAGAAGACATTGTGACTTGTATAAGAAGAAGGCGCCTGGCCTTCTATGGACACTTGACCCGCATGATCCCTTGCCGGCTCACCAGTAAGATCTTCACATGGCAAGAAGAGCGAAGGCCTCTAGGACCAAGTGGATCTCTACGGGCAGGACGGATTTAGACCACCTAAGGATCCCACTTAAGTCCATACAGGACCGCCAACAAATCCGTCAAGCCATCCGACGGGGAGTTTTTCCTGTATCACTGACAGCTAGGAAGAACACCGGGGTCAGCAGACCTCCATGGACGGAGGAAATAAAGCTGGCTCATTGTCAGATGATGAAGAAGTACTGGAAGAAGAGAAAAGACAAAGCGACGAGGAGATACGAGCCCCGTGGTCCTCAGTAGGCCCAAACGATGGTTGGTTGGTTGGTTGGTTCCTTAGTTTAGGGGCTGCGACAACGCGGTCATGTAGCCCCGTGTACTTTGGGTGTGTGTAGAATCTGTCTGATACCCGGTGTTAATTGTGATGACTGTATTAGTGTGTGTTATCTGTTTTTTAATTTAAGTACTGCAACTTAGAATTCTTCAAATAGTTCCTACTTTTGCCGCCAAGCGCCACCGTCAACGACTACTAGGTCAAGTTCAGAACTTAGCTACTAAATGCCACCGCAGTCGGCTCTTGGCAACGAACGTAGAAACCTAATAGCGTTGTTTACATTCTTAACCTATCCAATTTAGCTTCACACAGGTGCAATTAGTGGAAGGTTCTTTAACATGCCATAAATCTATGACATGGGACCGCCGGCTCTACTTCCACTCCGAAGGAAGGCATACTGAGGGATTTTTAACGCTCTTAAAAATCCGACGGCTTCGGCCGGGTTTGAACCCGTTATCTTGGGCATAGAAGCTCAGCATGCTACCGACTACGCCACCGAAGCCGCCGGGCTCAAAAGAAGAAGAAGAAGAAGAAAACATATGAAGAAGGGCCAAATGTTAGCCAGAAGCATGCGCAGAACCTTGTTTTGCAATACATCAGATTAAGAGGCGACTTTTACTCTCTATTACACCTTCTAGCCTTGTCAACCACAATATAAGCTCACAAGATATTATTCGTGGTACCAGTACATCATCATCTACTGTGGTCTAAAGTGGTTTGTGTGCTCTTTCAAGGGGTGGATAGTTACTAGTAACACTCGGCAGTACGGTGGGAGTTGAGGCACAGTTTGGGAACCCCTGGTATACACGAGCGGATATAATGAGAACGGGATACCTGTCAACACCGCACAGACCGTGGACTCGTGAAATATCGGTTTTCAATAGACACTAGGAAACTTGTGCTTTATACTCTGTGTATCATTACTGTGCGAGCAATAATAACACCCTTACCACCAGGAGTCAGTTCTCCATTACATTATGTGCCTACATGATGCAGAACAGCGAGGTCATCAGTCCCTCGCAACACAGTTGCTGCCTATATACAAAAAGGTTAATATTAAAAAAACTAAACTAAAACTAATAATTACAACTAACAAACAATACAGAACAAAATCCCTCCCTGTATTATTTTGCTAAGGTCCCATTCCAGTTTTGTACCGAAAATTAGGTCCCATTAACACCAACCTACACATATGGGGTACCTACAGGTTCAGCATAACCCAATGCGTAAGCGAAACGCACTCACTTACTCTTCAAATGCCTCACAATTATATAAATACCTTAAAACATGTATATTTACAATGAAATAATGAAAGAATGCAAAACGTTAACCATGGTAACAGAATAATTGCACTCATCGAAGGGCAGCTATATGAATATTTTGGAACATATTCTTATCATTACTTATCAGAGGTCAAAGGAATGCAATAATCTAAACGAGGTTAATTTTGAAACGAATGAATTATTTGATTTATTAGCAGATTATTTAAATAATAATAAACGCAAACCACCTCCTCAACCCCCACCACAATAGGTTAATTCCTACATACATTCCTGACTCGAATTATTTTCATGACGCCACACTCAATTACCTTCCTGGTTGCTAGTTAGTGTTTTCTCCGCTTTTGGCAAGGTTATACGACACTTGTGTGCATTTCAGCAACCCACGTTGAAACTAGCAATGAGTAAATATGTCAATGTTCCTTGTACCATATTCGTTACTTCAACTAATAAGTGTTTATTCCGTGAGTGATATTAATGTGTCGAATGACACAGGCCTAACAAAGAGAGAACAAGAGAATAAATGTGAACTGTGTTATTGTTATTTAGTGGGGTTATCGATGTAATTTGATGTTTTACACCAATTAGTGGGCTGATGAAGGAAACATTATGTATTTTCGAAACATGTACCTGTAGAATTTTTATGTAAGTAAAAAGTATTGATTTGGCGAGAAATTTTTGTTATACTTCATGGTAACGGAATCTCACAGGTCCGCCTATTTCAGTGAGACGCAATGCAATTCCAATTATTACATTACTGTGAAAGTTTCCAGACGGATATAACGTTATCACTGAACCAAATTAAGCTGTAAAATTCATCAATACATACAGTATAAAGCGCTTTAGGGGGTCAGGGAGCACCCTAGAATTTGTTCAGGCAATTTTCATGTGTGAGTGTGGTACGAAAGGTATTTTTCACCCGACTATAAAGGGTCTCCAAAAACCACATTTAAAGGCCCTTAAATTACCAGTGTCTGTGATATTCCCAGAAAACTAACTTCGCTATGATATACCTATGAAGGAATGACAAACCCCTAACCACTGTACCAGTAGCTGAATTGATAAAGTCTGATTATTCATACCAAGGATAAATCAGTCATAGCATTGATGATTGAGATTTTGCTATGTGTACTCTTTACAACTAGAATATTCGCGGGCGAAGCCGCGACGGGTAATAGTAGTAATATTATTATTCTGGTAGCTAAACCAAGTAAATTGAAATTTTTAGACATTCTCAAGACGTATTTACTAAAATTTTCGACTCCACGGAGTGTGAACTTTTATTTTTCTTCTTATCCTTGCCACGGTGGATGACCGGTTATCGTGTCGAACCACCAACCCCAAGCTTGCAGGTTCGCTCCTGGCCGTGGTAAGTGATTTTGAAAGGCGACGAAAATCACGATACGCCTGTCATACGATGTTGGCATGTTAAAAGACCCATTTGAATTCAGTGTTCATAATGGCAAAATTAATCTCAGGATATTCCGCCAACACAAAGTTCCTCATTTCTCTACTAGAAAGCGCTCTAGTGTCAAGGAGCTTTGATATCTAACCTTCTTGAATTTCATAGCGCTTCAAGGAGCGATAAAAGTCGACATGCAAGTTGCCCTCTTGGCGTCAACTAACAAAATTTGCACCCGGCACTCTAGGCCATACGATATTATTGTTATTATTATAATTATTACTGTATGTTATGGCGAATGTGTATAATAAATGTAAAACAAAAATATTGGAATACAGCCGAAAGAAATCAGAAACCCCTATGGACATTCAATTGGTAGGTGAAAAGCTAAAGGAAATAGGACACGTGTCTTAGGAAGCAAAATAACCAGTGATGGACGAAGAGAAGTAGGCTGGCTCAGTCAAGGAAAGCATTTCTGCAGAAAAGTAATCTGTTGATATCGAATACAGATTTAGGTATCAGGAAATAATTTTTGAAATTCTTTGTCTGGAGTGTCACGCTCTATGGCAGTGAAACTTGGACTGTTGGAGCAGCAGAAAAGAGGAGAATTGAAGCGTTTGAAATGTTGTGTTACAGGAGAATGAAGAAGATCAGATGGGTAGATAGGGCTACAAATGAAGAGGTATTAAGATGATTGAGAGAGTAGAGGTGCTTCTGACGACTGCTAATGAAGATAGGTTGGTAGGACACATACTAAGACATTAAGGAATAGAAAAGCTAGTTATGGAATGAAGGGTCGAGGACGAGAACTGTAGGGGAAGACCAAGGTTTATGTTATTGTTTCAGATATAAGGTGTGGTAGCTATGTAGAGATGAAACAATTCGCTCAGGACAGGGTCACATGGACGGCTGCATCAAACCAGTCAAAAGACTGAAGACTGTCATGAAGTGTCGTAATCTTGCATTGGGGATCATGAACGAAGCTTCCCAGAAGAATGCACTAATTACATGCATTCAGGCGTCCCCTGGGCAACTGTAAAAGACATTGTAAAATTGACCGGGTGATTTACAATACGGATCTTGGAAGACACTAAACAGACTGAGAACCGGTGTGAGTCGGTGAAAAAGCAATTTGAATAAGTGGGGGATACAGTACTGAAGAACTTTGTAAATGTGGTGAAAAACAAGACCCTGAGCACCTTCTGAATTGCAGCATGTTACCAAGACCATGTGCTATGCAAGACTTGATAGAAGCTAATGACTGTGCCAGTCTAACAGTTGAACACTGGAGAAATGACATTTAGTGCAATTTATATGTATATTTGTATGTGTTTTCGACTCGTATAAATAAATAAATAAATAAATACATAGATAATTTAAAAAAATACGAGCCTTACAGTAGTCGCATATGATGTGTAACATGTGACATGTTATCCTACTATGAGTCTGCCGGGAGCACAAGTCCCTTGTTAACAGTGACTTCTGTTGGTCATTGAAATAATTACTTGTAAAACTGCAGTTCCAAATCCTGACCGATTTACAGCAAATATGATAAAATTGATATTTTCATATCAAACAACGACAACTTGAAGATGATTTATTGTAGGAAAAATATCTTTAATGGGGCCTCCAAACCTTTGACTAAACCGTATGCGATGTACATTGCATATAGCCACATGAACGACTATGTGTCTGCCGGGAGAACAGTGAACTCTGTTGGTCATTGCAATAACTACTTGTAAACTGCAGTGCCAAATCTTAACCGGTTTTCAGTATATATGATTTAACGAATATTTTCACATCAAACAACGACAACTTGAAGATGATTTATTACAGGAAGAATATATTTAATGGGGCCTCCAAACCTTGAAGTAATTTTGTATGCGATATACATTCCATTTAGTCACATGGCCGACAGTACCTCGAGTGCTTGCATTAAATAATAATACAGCAAAAGTATGAAGATTTATAAATCATAATTGTTTTCAGCAAATATGATATAATGAATATTTTCACACCAAAGAACGACAATTTCAAGATGATTTATTGTAGGAATATCTTTAATGGGGCCTCCAAACCTTGAACTAAACCGTATGCGATATACATTCCACATAGCCACATGGCCGATAGTACGTTGTGTTATCGATCTCCACCACCACCGCGCGCTCATTGTTTCCATCCCATCCATTTCCGTTTCATTGTTTCCGTCCCATCCATTTCCGTTTCATTTTTCAAAATCACCCCCACAAAAAATATACAGATACCGAGTGGAAATGTTACACATCAATAAAATAAATCTTGCGTTACGCAATATGACTCTTTTATCGTAGTGATTCCACGTTAGTCTGTATTACTAGGAGCAGTGGGCAGTGCATATCTCCCACCTGTGTGTAAAGGTGGAAGGTGAAGCAGCTCATCTCCCAGAGGCTATTGCTTATATTGCGGACAGAGGGCAGTGGCTATACACACAACAGCTGGGGAACTTGAGCCACCTCTAATTTAACCAGCTAACCTCACAGCTAAGCCTTGAAATACGTGACCTGCCAGACTTGCCGGGGATGTAGTGCGTGCCTTGCGGCTTTCTCTTCGTTCATGATGGAACTTACAGAGAACAGCTTAGATCACCTGTCGTTCAATCTGCATTTGTTTATTTATTTATTATTTTTATTTAATCATTCCTTCTTCTTCTTCTACTTCTTCTTCCTTCGTTACGGTCAACTAAGGACCACGTCATGTCAACTGTTTCTTCTGCATTTTAATGTTGGCCCAGTACTCCTTCATTCGCAATCGATGTTGCACCTTTCTCTCCGTCGCCCACGCCTTCCCGGTTTTTAGCTTCGGCTTGGGTTGAAAACTTCGGTGTTTCTGAAGTTTTTCACTAAGTGGGCCACGCTCCTGGATATCTTCACGTGTTATCCCAGTCTCCAACAGATCTTTCTCTACTGCACTGAATCAGGCCCCCTTTGTCTTTTTCTCACGGAGAAAAGCAAAAATTCTGTTGGATAGCCGTGTTGATTTCATTCGGGTTATTTAATCATTTATTAATTATTATTATTATTTCTGATTATTCCCCCTTCAGGAGAGCGTGTGAACTTGAGCCAATCACAGCTTCACTTCATTTTCCTCTCTTCTTTTCTTCCAAAAAACTCTTCATTAGTTCCTTTCCTCTGTCCATTGTATTACTGATGTGTTCTCCCTTGAGACTTGTACAATTTTCGTGTCTCTGATTTTATTTCTAAATTGTTCTCTGTCCTTAATGTCGTCTTCAGAGATTTTAAGTAATCCCATGTCTTCATGTTCTTCTTTTATCAAACTGATCTTTAATTTAGGCTACTTGCATTCCCGATATTGAAAATCTTCTTAGTGAGTCTATTCGCATCCATCCTATATACTGTATGTGTACATAGAACTGCAGACGTCTCTTCCTAAATTTATCTATAATGGTGTCTGTATTTTCATAAAGTTCCTTTGTTGGTCTCCTGACCCAAATTCCATTACGGAAAACAGCGCCATGGATCTTCCTAAGAATGTTTCGTTCTTGTTTCTCAATATCATGAATTCTCGTCATTCCGCTAATGACTGTGGTTTCTGCCACGTACAAGGCTTCAGGCAAAACAACTGCGTTGTAATGGCGCAGTTTTGCATTACGAGATACTGCTCTTTAATTATTATTATATTCGTTCAGCCCCCCAGGGAGCACGTGAAACCATTAACTATCACTGGAATTCTTCATCTTTTTGGACGTCTTATTCGCCCAAAATTTCTTCATACTTTCACTCTGGGCCTGCCGTCTTTCTTGTGTCCTTGAGTTTTGGAGTTTCAGGCTTTTCTCGGATGAATTCTTGGGTGCAAATTTGTGGGTGTTGATCTTTTGTCTGTATTTAGTCCTTGTTGTAGCCATTGGATCATTGACGACTTCAGTAAGGTACATTTGTGGATCTACTAGCCAGCGAATTTTGGTTTGTCGGTTTTCATTGATAATAAGAAATATTTTCTTAGTCAGACGTGAATCATCCATTCGTGTTAAATGCTCCTTTGTTGTATATGTTTATATATATATATATATATATATATATATTTAAAAAAAAATTATTATTCTGTCGAGTTTGGCCTACTTTTGACCGCGTTGAACAATCGGCCGACTTACCAATATCTTCTTCTCCTCCCAGAATTTCTTCATGCGTTCGCTGAGTCTCCTCCTTTTTTCAGACCAGATGACCTTGGTTTTTGAGCTAGTTTTTCCCTGAAACTCTTGAAATGTATCAACCTCCGTTCGAAACAGTGGTTTGTTGAGAATATCTTCTTGAGTGATGCCAACTTCTTTGAGATCTGCTCGTGTTTCCTCAAGCCATTTTGTGGTGGACTTTAATTTGCTAATGTAAGTGAATATCCTTTTGGTTAACCTATTGTTGCTCATTCGTGCGAGGTGGCCATAAAATGTAATCCTTATCTTACGCATCGTGTCTGTAAGTTTCTCCGCCTGGTTGTACAAGTCACTATTCCTCCATCTCCTGCACAAGACATCTGCTCTCTGTACTCGGCCCAATACTTTCCTTGGGATTCTTCGTTCTTTCTTTTCCAACTCCTCTGTTTCTCCTTTGTTTAAAATAAGGCATTCAGAACTATAAAGAGCTTCCGGTTTAATCACAGCGGCATAACGTCGTAACTTTGCTCTGAAGGATATGGCTTTCTTGTTATACCTATTCTGCGTTAATCGATATGCAGTTTCCATCTTACGAACTCTGACCTTATTGGCTTCCTTATCAAGGTCATTAGGTTGATTCCATTCACCAAGATATTTCATTTTTTCTATCCTTTTGACATTTCCAAACCTTGTTTCCAAATATTTCTCATTGCCATGTTTGGATTCCATGTATTCAGTTTTCTCATGAGAGATCTGTAGGCCTATGTTTGCCGCAATGTCATGCAATTTCTCAATCATAATCTTCGCATCATCAATATCTTCCGCTAACACAGTCAGATCATCGGCAAATGCTAAGCACTCCACACCCAAATTTTGCTTTTTAGTGCTTAGGTAGATTCCTTCTACCCCTTCTTCTGTTATTGCTTTTATCCAAGTCCTCATAATTATCTCCAGGACGATGTCAAATAAAATTGGTGATAGACCAGCACCTTGTCGGACTCCTGTCCGAATCAGAAAGGGGGCAGATATTTCTCCACGAAATTTAACCTTAGAAACATATGCTCATTAATTCGTCACGGAACTATTCGTTTGATTTTGGTTTGTGTTTTATTATTGTGTTTGTGTTATTCATTTTGTTTTTATGATTTTTTTTTGGGGGGGGGAGGTTGTTTTTGCTTTCTTTTTTTCTGCCTTTGCCTTTTGGTTTAGTTTTTGTTTCGTATACTAGATAAATGACAACCAGAAAAAAAATTGGTTTCTTATAAATATGAATTCAATCTTGATGATGATGGTTGGTTTACAAACCAAGAATGGTCCTTCACAATAAAGTAAACTAAATTACTTATGCGACATTCAGAAAAAGCAGAAATTTCCAAAACAAATGAAGACTCCACGGGAAAAACGGGGTAAGTCACATTACGTAAATTTTTCAGGAGAGCCAATTTAAACTTTCAACACTAAAAAGAAATACAAAAAACACCCCAATTGAGAGTAAGCAATATGGTTATTTTGGAAAATTTATTTCTTATAATGGAAGTATATGTAATACAAATAAAAAATTAAATTAAATTATGAAAAAAAGTGAGAGAATATGGGACGTTCTCTCCGTTTCCATTAAGAATAAAAACCTCTGTATCTCGGTGACTTACCGCTTTATTTGAAATCAGTTTCAACTGATCTGTAGTGACGATGGCTGGCCACCAGATTGCACCATAAACTAATTTCCGAAAAAAAAAGTGGACATACCCCGTTTTTTTCGTGGGGGTCTTCAAATATTTCCCCCAATTTCTCAAAAGCTTAACGATATTGTTGCTAAAGGTTTTAGGGAATTGTTCCAGAGAATCACAGTGATAATGAACACCAGGTATCTGTTAGCCGAGACTCAATATTGACCCAACTCTGTGTGTACTCAGGGGACTGGACAAGGATTCAGCAAACGTAGCGACCCCACGAGACCAAAGGAACAATATACGGTACTCTAAAGCTGGAGAAAATTCGATTTTGAGTTTCTCTGTTCATATAGAGCTCTCCAGTCCCCGAGGGCTGTGGGACCAGACACTGCTTAGTAATGAATGTTCCAGCACCAGTTAGCGTATATTATACAGCACGAAACATTTCTCTTGTGGTCTTTCTGATAACCTGTGCCACTGTAATGTTCGAACACATTGATTATATTCAAGCGTATCACTGCTTGAGGGTGAATACAGTTACATACAGCAACTTTACCAGAACCCAATGAATCTTTTATATCAATTGTACAAAAAGTAATGTTCTTTCTGAGTTAATACTCAAGTTTGAAAATAATTGTACTTTCCACAATCTCCACTAAAACAACACCGATGCCAATATCAGAAAACTACAAATGATAAAATCAATCTCCATAAACAGCCACCCTAAAGAGAGCCTTCAAAGACTACTGATGAATATTGAGGTCATGAAAGAGAGATGCCACCAATCCCAGTAGTCCATAGGAATATCAATCAATCCCAGTAGTGTATATGAATATCAAGAATCTCAACCAATCATAGACGTTTATAGGAGCATCAAGAATCTAAATCAATCACAGTTGTCTATAGGAATATCAAGAATCTCAACCAATCACAGTACCCTATAAGAATATCAAGAATCTCAACCAATCACAGTGCCCTATAAGATTATCCAGAGTCTCAACCAATCACAGTACCGGTACCTTTTAAGAATATCAAGAATCTCAACCAATCACAGTATTCTATATGGATATCAAGAATTTCAACGAATCACAGTACCCGATAGGAATATCAAGAATCTCAACCAATCACAGTAGTCAACAGGAATATCAAGATTCTCAACCAATCACAGTATCCTATAGGAATATCAAGAATCTCAACCAATCACAGTAGTCAACAGGAATATCAAGATTCTCAACCAATCACAGTATCCTATAGGAATATCAAGAATCTCAACCAATCTCAGCACCCTATAGGAATATCAAGAATCTCAACCAATCACAGTATCCTATAGGAATATCAAGAATCTCAACCAATCTCAGCACCCTATAGGAATATCAAGAATCTCAACCAATCACAGTATTCTATATGAATATCAAGAATCTCAACGAATCACAGCACCCTATAGGAATATCAAGAATCTCAACCAATCACAGTTGTCTTTAGGAGTATCAAGAATCTCAACCAATCACAGTTGTCCATAGGAATATCAAGAATCTCAACCAATCACAGTAGCCTACAGGAATATCAAGAATCTCAACCAATCACAGTACCCTCTAGGAATATCAAGAATTTCAACCAATCACAGTACCCTATAGGAATATCAAGAATCTCAACCAATCACAGTTGTCGATAGAAATATCAAGAATCTCAACCAATCAAAGGTGTCCATAGGAATATCAAGAATCTCAACCAATCACAGTTGTCGATAGAAATATCAAGTATCTCAACCAACCACAGTTGTCCATAGGAATATCAACCAATCCCAATAGTGTATAAGGATATCAAGAATCTCAACCAATCACAGTATTCTATAGGAATATCAAGAATCTCAACCAATCACAGTACCCTATACGAATATCAAGAATATCAACCAATCACAGTACCCGATAGGAATATCAAGAATCTCAACCAATCACAGTTGTCTATAGGATTATCAGGAATCTCAACCAATCACAGTTGTCTACAAGAATATCAAGAATCTCAACCAATCACAGCAGTCTACAGGAATATCAAGAATCTCAACCAATCTCTGCCATCACAGTTTTATAGCTATGGTTTCATCACTTTGATGACACCACGCGTACGTGCAAGTCATAACACCAGCGCACTGAACAATCTTTATAGCGCCTTTGGCCTTGCTGTTATTCTTTTGTTACGGTACCAAAGAGTTTAAATGAGAAATAAAACAGTTTATTTATGAATTCAAAGTTTAATTCCCTCCAAGAAACGAAGCCATGACGTACCAAGTTTTATATTTATACAGTTTTATTAAGGTTGCTTCCTTTATTTTTAAAGTTTTTTTCGCAAAGTAATAAACACAACTCAAGAATTCGTCGAATACAATGAATGTGACGGTGCATTCATCTCAAATATGAACACTAAGTGATTAATCTATGTTTACAGAGGAAATGAAGGAATGACCGATAGAAACAGAGTTGGGTGAAGACCAGTTTCGCTTCAGGAGAAACGTAGGAAGCTGTACTAAGTCTTAGGCTGATTTTGGAAGGTAGAATATGGAAGGATAAGAGAACTTTCATGGCATTTGTAGACTTAGAAAAGGCTTTTGATAATGTTGATTGGAGAAGTTGTTTGACATTTTGAAAACGATTGAAATGAAGTACAGAGATAGAAGGTTGCTCTACAATCGATACAGAAACCAGACAGCAGTTATTCGAGCGGAAGGACATGAGAGAGAGGCTGATATTCAGAACGGTGTAAGGCAAGGCTTCAACTTATGACCTTTACTTTTCAATCTATACATGAACAAGCAATGAAGGAAATTGGACAAAAATTCAAAGTAGGAGTAAAGATTCAAGGAGAAATATAAGGTGGGTTCAAAAACTAACGAGCTGGAGGATACCTTTCCTTCACTCGTGTGGATGGCCTTGCCTTTTTTTGGGTGGTGGTGACCCTAGATGCTTCCACTGGAGGCTTTGTCGTTTGGATTCTGTTTCGAAGTGATGACACCATGACTCATCTCCAGCCACCACTCGTGACAGGAACCCATTCCCTTCCCTCGCATAGCGCTGCAGATGACCAAGACAGTAGGCCATTCGACATGCTTCCTGGTGTGGTTGAAGACTTTGGGGCACCCATTGGGCACACACTTTGCGCAAGTGCAGTCGTTCCTTCATGGTGGTGTGCACACTTCCGACGCTCAATCCGACCACGGCGGCTATGGCGTTCACTGTCACTCGGCGGTCCTGGGTAATGAGTGCATCAACCAGCTGGACGTTGTCATCGGTAATGCAGGTGCCCCAGACCGGGCATCATCGGCTAACGACACCCGTCCTTCCCTGACGCGCTTGTGCCACGCCTTGACCCTTTCAAGGGACATGCAGTGTTCGTAGTACACTTGTGACATTCGGCGATGAATGTCCGTTCCCCCTGCTCCTTCCGCTGCCAGAAACCGAACAACACCTCTTTGCTCTTCGTTTGACGCCTCCATGTCTCTGTTTGCAATGCGACTGGCAGCGTTGGACGATTGATGCATGCAGCTGCTCGCTTTGTATCGTCACGTGACTTGCACGCGTGCCCTCTAGCGACGGGCTGTGATCTTCCACGCTCTGGTCGGAACCACATCTCGTTACACACGCCACGATTAGCCGATGTCGTCACCGGTTTGCGCATTCCAGACTCCGGCTCGTTACTTTTTGAACGCACCTTATAATTTCAACTCTGAGATTTTCTGATGACATCGTCATCTTAGCCGACACACCAGAGCATTTGTATGAGGTTTTAAACGGTATGGATTTCGTCTTGAGGATAGAATTCCTGATGAGAATTAATAAATGTAAAACAAAAATATTGGAATCCCCCCGAAGGAAATCAGAAACCCCTATGGACGTCGAATTGACAGGTGAAAAGCTAAAGGAAGTAGGAGACTTCTGTTACTTAGCAATCAAAATAACCAGTGATGGACGAAGCAAAGAGTATATAAAAAGTAGGTTAGTACAGGCAACGAAAGCATTTCTACAGAAAAGGGATCTGTTGATATCAAATATAGATATTAGGAAGTCATTTTTGAAAGCCTTTGTCTGGAGCGTGGCTCTCTTTGGTAGTAAAACGTGGACTTTTGGAGCAGCAGAAAAGAGGAAATTTGAAGCGTTTGAAATGTGGTGTTACAGAAGTTTGATGAAGATCGGATGGGTAGATAGGGTTACAAATTAAGAGGTCTTAAGACGAGTGGGAGAGAAGAGATGTTTCTGGCGATTGCTAATGATGAGAAGAGATCGGTTGGTAGGACACATACTAAGACACCCAGGAATAGCAAGCTTAGTTATGGGAGAAAGTGTGGAGGACAAGAACTGTAGGGGTTGACCAAGGTTTGTATATGTTAAACAGATTGCCTCGGATGTAGGGTGTGGTAGCTATGTAGAGATGAAACGATTATCTCAGGACAGGGAGGCATGGGGAGCTGCATCGAACCAGTCAAAAGACCGGAGACACAAACACAAAGTGTATTTACTCTTGTCTGTTATTATAATTATAATACATTTATTAGAGCACAAAATATGCAATTGATTTAAACATTACTTATCATTTTCTCGAACATCACAGAAAGAAAACAGAAATTTGACTGGACTTTTAAAGCACAGACGTGACGGCCACAGACAAGTGGTAAGAAGCCAACTACGAATTAAGACACATAACGACCAGATTAGCTGAGCATGGATTTCAACCCAAGCTATGATCCACGAAGACGCACCACTCGCCGAACGAGGAATGCGTGTGCCGCCCTATGTGGGAAGCAATGTGACTGTCACCACGCACTGAATTGCGCAAGAAGGACAATTCCTTCATGTAGGTTCTGCACAGAATGACTGTGAGATAATAATTACTTATCACTAGGGCCCGGATGTTGATGACATGTCATCTTTTTACTGAGTTGTCTAACACAATGCTGAAGTACATAGAAACTCCGGACGGGCCACCCCGTCTTCAAATATGCCATTTTTATTTTACATCTTTTTGCATTTTTTGCCTTTTTTCCGTCTTAAGAGCATTTTTTAAAGTTTTGTTGAATTTTTGGGTCTTATTTTATGAAACTGTCTTTTAAGGTGATTTTTCTTCCAATTTAGTCATGTCACAGCGTTATATGAGGGAGTTACGTCTGTCTGAGTTAAGAAGACGCTAGTATCTGATACAAGATAATTTAAAATATTGAAATATTGATTCCATTTCATTAATCAACCGGGTGGAAACTAGTCCTAGCAACAATCGTGGCGAAATTGCTGCGGGAATTGCATCAAAAGTGAAAAAAAAATGCTGGACAAAAACACCGGGTATAAAACAATACGTAAGATCTGAGGAGCATTTAGCAGCAAACGACTTTCCTCACTTCAAGTACGCTCCGATCACACCAGTTGATGTTGAACGCAGCTTTTCGAGATATACAAACTTGTTGGCTGATAACTGCAGATCATTTACGTTTGACAACAGAATGACATTGGTAGTGCAGTGCAGCTCAGACTAAAGTGAACATAAACCTTTTGTTAAGTGCTAGAAATCTATTTTGATGGACTTTTCAGTTTCAGCTTAGGATGCCATTTTTGAAATATTGATGAGTTTATTATTATAAGATAATTTTCTCCATTATATAGGGCTTTTTTTCGAATTTTTGAAATATTGGTGAGTTTATTATTATAGGATCATTTTCTCCATTTTATAATGCATTATTCGATTTTTAGGTCATTTATTACAGTAATTTTTGAACATTTTAAGTGCATTTTTAAACTCTTTTACGGCTTCAACATCCGGGCCGTAGTTATCACTAATACAAAACTGTGACAGAGATAACTTCCTCTGGTCACACTGCATTACATGATATCTGTCACACGCTTTGCCGCAATCCGGTTGATGGTACATTTTGTTTGCACACACCTTGAAGTGGAATCCATGCACTGAGAATCTGGTTAACAAGTGTCTCATCCCATAGAAACCCCTCGTCCAATCCCGCGATGTCATCGCATCCGTGACATAAAATTCCTGCTATACTTCGTCTCTTTAACTTCATTTCCTGAAATTGTCAGGTTGATTTTTTATTTTATCATTTTAAATGATCTTGTCGACTTCGACGTTACGCTGGGGTCTGGCGTTACGTTACGGTGACGGGACGAAATGTACCCAGATGCACTGAGGTGTGTGATGTCATAGTACTGCTTGGTGCATGTGTTCCCCGACAATCTCTACTTCGTTAGTATAAGACAAACATCCCCGATTCTTGGATGTCACGGGTAATCTCGAGAACCCCTGGATGGATTTTGATGCGGTTTTCACCATTCTGTAAAGGATATCTCGAGGAAAGATTCTGTAGAAAATAATTTATGTATGATTAAAGGAAGCCAAGCAGTAACGATTTCAGTGAAAAAGTCGAAAACAAACTTGGCGTCCCTGCTTCTTAAGCTTACGCTGGACAAACCGTTAAAATATCAATATACTATGAGCGTAAGAATTGGTCAGCAGGAAAGGTTCTGCAAAAAAGTCCCGGAAAGCATATCTCTATCTTCAATACATCGCCCACTATAAGTGTTTTTAGACTGGATGGAAGGGGCACGTCCCCGCGCGCTCTGGTGAGCGTGATAGCATCCCGCGCGCTTGACCTTGCTTTGCCCTTGGTTTGCACTTGCCGTTCGCGAGTAATTTTAAACAAGATAAGCAAGATAAGTATTATGCAGATAATTTTCTAACATGTCAAGAGTCCAGCCTTTCTAGCATTTTTCAGCATTTGTAGCATTTAGAATGATACAGAGTCTAGTCTTTCAGACTGACTGTCACTTTTTTAAAATTAATATCTACCTTTTCATTATTTACGTATCAACCTGAAAACTTTTCAGTAAGGAATATTTGCATTTTATCAAGGCCAGATGATCTCGCTGTTCCACCCCTTAAAGCCATAACCATGATGATTAGAACTGTGGTTTTACTGAGGCATTAGTGACTTCAGTGGCGTAGTTAGTATCATGCTGATCTGCTGTGCCCCAGATCGCGGGTTCAAACCCGGCCGAAGTCGTCGGATTTTTAAGAGCGTTAAAATCCTTCAGTATGCCTTCCCTCGAAGAGGAACTAAAGCCGGCGGGGCCCATGCCATAGATTTATGGCATGAAAAAGATTCTTCCCCTAACTAAACTTGTGTGAAGCTAAATTTCTAGGTTAGATTTGGTTGCAACGCTCTATCAAAATTCCAACATTCACCACTAGGTATCAGTGATATCTGGTGGCGAAAGTTGGAACTACTTGAAATTGAACGGAACTCGTAGCTCACCCTATGGGCGTCCGCTTGAAGCAACTGCAGCCTCCGGCGAGCCGAACATGTCCTCGGACACTCCCGGCACTAAAAGCCATACGCTAATTAAATGAACTGAAGCATTTTGTTTATTCCATGGCTGAAATTATAATATAATAATGTTGTATCAATGCCGCTATTACAGAAAACTACAATAATATAGCATCAATTCATTAAAAAGACTGGTTGAGTTGATTGGTTCCTCAGTTTAGGGGCCGTGTACTTTGGGTGTGTGTAGAATCAGTCTGATAACCGGTGTTGATTGTGATGGCTGTATTAGTGTGTGTGATATGTTTTAAATTCAAGTAAGGACAGCAGACATTCGATTTTCAAGTAGTTCCAACTTTTGCTACCGTCAACGACCAACTAGTTCTGAAATTGTTTCTAGATGCCAGCGATGTCGGTTCAAGAAAATTACATTAAAAATAAATAACACTTCATTACAGTTTCAACAAAGCATTCAAACAATCGCGACTTTCATGCACATTCTTTATCGAAAGAAATAATGGTTAGTGGGTAGTCAACGCGGCAACGCAGTAGAAACCGACCAAGAAAGCGGCAGCTCTCCCCATCTCTCCGCACCCACCCTTGTTCCGTGCAGGCACAGTGCTCATAGCGAGCGAGTTGCCGCTACAGCCAGCGGTTTCTTTCAAGTTAAAAGCGTTTAAAGCAACAAATAGCCTACAATAAATATACATTAGCACGCGCATAGACGTGAATATGATTTTGAAGTAGTATTTTCGATGTGTGATTTAGTTAAGTGTGTGTATGCTGAAGAATCTTTATGTAGTGTTTTGTTTTAACTGTGCCAGTTGTGATTTTGTAAGACAATTAAGGAACAAACACCTGCGGGGGCTTTAAATGCCAGTGACTGTATAATAGAGAGTTTGTTAGAAGTTCCTTTCAGCCGTCGTCTATACAGTGAGAAAGTTCATATTATACATATGACCTGAACTGCAATTGTGTGCCAATGCATACACGTCATTTCACATCATCTATACATGCTAGGTGGAATAGGTTATCTGGCAGTTCTAAACTGTCTAAATTGTATTGCTGGCTGTGTTTGTTATTTAGTCGTGAAATTAATGTATGGTCAAATGAAAGGTTTTCAAATAGAAACTCTTTTCGTACGGCTGTTCAAAATCATGTTTTGTGTAATATTAGGCTCAGTGGTAGCCCAGATCTTCAGACCAGTATACGCCTCTGCTGTGTATATCTGTGCGACCCGGTGAACGTATGCACGACCAATACATCTGAGACCGGTACCAACAGGGAGGAGGGGTGGCATCATGTATGGTCGCCGAACCCCTCTTGTGTACATCCCAGGGCGTGTGACAGGCACACGTTACAGGGATACTATCATGGCACCTGTAGTGAAAGGCTATGATGACAATTTCGTGGACGATAACGCCCGCCCGCACAGAGCTGGTATCTTCAGGAGGATGGTATTCACAGAATGGAATGCCCCCATATTCTCCTGATCTCAATTGTGTAGAGCAGGCGTGGACACTGCGTCATCACTGTGCTCCATCGCAATATGCAAAACTTCTTTGATGTGTGTTAATTGATATAGAACTTTGTTATAACATTTGAGATACTCTAGCGGCTTCCGTAGCGTGCTGAACTGCTATGCCCAAGATCGCGGGTTCAAACCCGGCCGAAGTCGTCGGATTTTTAAGAGCGTTTAAAATCCCCCAGTATACCTTCCTTCGGAGGGGAAGTAAAGCCGGCGGTCCTATGTCATAGATATATGACATGTTAAAGAACCTTCCACTAATTACCCTGTGTGTAGCTAAATAATATATAGGTTAAACATTCGACAAACACTCTTAAGTTCCGACGTTTGACACCAGGAGCCGACTGCGGAGGCATCTGGTAATCAAGTTTTGAACTAGTAGTCGTTGACGGTGGCGTTTGGCGGCAAAAGTAGGAACTACTTGACAAATTCAATATCTGCAGTCCTTACTTGAATTACAAAACAGATAACACACACTAATACAGTCATCACAATTAACACCGGTTATCAGACAAATTCTACACACACCCAAAGTACACGGGGCTATATGACCGCGTTGTCGCAGCCCCTAAACTGAGGAACTAACCAAGTTATACTCTGGGGATGCGGGTCACTGAAAACATTCATCTCATTAGTGTATTGAAGTTCTGTTGACACAGTCATTTACATGCATTACCGATAACATTGTCTACTCTTTGATGGCCTATTACTCAGCTTGAGTGATATACTGCTTGATGTATAATTGCCAAGTGAGAATTAACCATCAGAAGAACAGTGTACAAAGCTGGAGACTGAAGGTTCGAACCCCACATGAAATACACTTTTTGTACATCACATATCCTGTTGGTTGCCACCGTGGTTGAGTGGTTAACGTGTCGGTCTACTAACCCCAAGCGTGCAGGTTCGCTCCTGGCCATGGTAAGTGATTTTTGAGAGGCGGCAAAAATACGACACCCGTATCATACGATGTTGGCATGTCAAAGAACCCATTTGAATTCAGTAGGCCGTGTTCATAATGGCAAAATTTATCTCGGGATTTTCCGCCAACACAAAGTTCCTCATTTCTCTACTAGAAAGCGCTATAGTGTTCAAGGAACTTAGATATCTAACCTCCTTGACTTTCATAGCGTTTCAAGGAACAACGAAATTCGACATGCAAGCCACTCTCTGGGTGTCAAATATCAAAGCTTGCACCCGGCACCCGAGGCAATACGATATTATTATTATTATTTGGTGATCATGAACATTATGAACTGAAGACTACAAACAACTTCAACCCAACTAGTGGCTCGCATTTTTGGCATTCACCCCGGAGGCCTAAGTTCGTGACGTTCGAAATTTGTCATCCAATTAAGTAGGTGTTTCTACATAAAATGAGTGTTAGTTTGTAGGTTATGTAAATACCTGTTTCCCGCCTAATTTAGTTGGACAGAATTTGTGTTGTCCGACTGAAAAGCTTTCTTTAATGGACACATCTAGTGGGACGTGGGTTGGCGACCACGGGACCCCAGCTGCGTCCGGCATTGCTTCCACTTACTTGTGCCGGGCTCCACTCAGTCTACTTTCTTTTCGATCTCTCTCGGTCAACTCTTGTTCTCTTCCGACCCCAACGGTATTGGGGTATCCGAGGCCTAGGGAGTCTCTTCCTTCCCGCCTTAATTGGCCCTTGTCTCATCTATCCTGATACCCTCCTTCTGTGAGGGGTCAGCCTTCTTTTTCTTTTCATGTTATCTCCTGCCTTCTGCTCAAGGCCCTCAAGGAGGCAGGGTGTGTGTAGCACCACCACTTCTGGTGCACCCAGGATAGTGCTACACCCTCAGGGACTCATGGCAGGTAACTTCGGGAGTAGGTGATTCCGAGGCATTCCTGAGCTGAGTCCGTTTTTCCCCTTTTTCCACCGACTTTGGGACGGGCTCTTTCCCTTTCTTATCTGCCTTTCATGGCTCTCCTTCCTTCCTAGTCCCTCAATCCTCATTCTTCGAGGGTTGAGGGCATTTCTTTTCTTCCTGTCCTTTATTTGCCTTATCCTTTATTTGTTTACCATTTCTTCTTCTAGTATGTAAGTCTGTAGTTAGTATTACTGTCGACCAAAATATTATGTGTACTCGAGTTTGAAGGTTGTTTGTGAAGTAACCAATAGATCTACATAAAATCCAATAACATCATCATTTTCATCGTTCTATTTTACGTTAGCGCATGTAGGTTTGGAATTTTTAGTTTATATTTTAACCCTCCGGCGGGCGCGCTGGCGCACAGAGTGCGCCATGGTAGATATTTCACGTGGTGCGTGGAGGGAATGCGCACCATCATGTTGTTCGCCCGCCTATTCCTTCAATGGAGTGTCTTCTGTCGTGTGACGAAAACGTGATTGTTGTAGCTGTGTTTGTTACCGCATTAGAAACACATTTCCTGTACTACACACCTCTGGCGCACTGAGTGCGCCGCGCGCCTGGTCATGTAAGTAAAACTATCCAAGTAGCTTTGTTTCATTTTTATTCTCTATGATTATTTTATCGCTGATTAAGTTTGTAGCAACAATCTTTACCTAATATTGAACATTTGTGCCTATTTATAATGACGTTTTTGTCGTATAAGAGGCTCTAAGACATGCCATGTAGGTTGACATTCTTAGCATTTCTGTTCATTTATTCCAAATTTATTCTGTTTTGCTGGGTGTTAAATTGGGGAAAATTGGTAAGTTCCATGCTCATATTAGCAATAATATTTTCAGGACGGAGTTCCTTGATGACGAGGCTATCCGTGAACTTGTAAACAACTTGCAGGATGATCAGCCCGTTGAATCAAGCAAGG
This sequence comes from Meconema thalassinum, assembly GCA_946902985.2. Classification (NCBI taxonomy): domain Eukaryota; kingdom Metazoa; phylum Arthropoda; class Insecta; order Orthoptera; family Tettigoniidae; genus Meconema; species Meconema thalassinum. Next base: position 156,120,774 of record OX336397.1, read on the forward strand.
AAGACAGTGAGAGTGAAGTTTCAGATACAGAGAATGAAGTAGTTAATTTCAGCGACCACCAGACTGACTCTGAACAGAGTTGTGACGATGACGATGTTAGTGAGCCTGTAGCTAGTGCATATTTCATGGGGAAGGACAAAGAAACAAAATGGAGAAAAACTGATTTCTCAACCACATCCAAGACCAAACGCAAAAATATTTTGAGAAAGAAATTGCCCATGCCAGTACTAAGGTACAGAGATGTAAAAAAGGAAATTGATGCGTTCTTGCTGTTTATAGACACTGATATGGTAGACGAAATTGTTAGGAGCACTAACTTATTCATTGCGCGTCAACGAGAAGAAATTCAATACTCTAGAGAAAGGGATGCAAAGGACACAACGAGATGTGAAATGATGGCTGTCTTTGGTGTCTTGTACTTACTGGGAATGAAGAAGCTAAGCCACACTAATGTCAATGAACTCTGGACCACAGATGGTACTGGACTTGAAATTCTACGTGCTTGCTTGAGTGCTAAATGGTTCCTCTTTGTTCTGCGTTGTATGCGCTTTGATGACAAGGCGACAAGAGTTGAGATGTTGAAGACAGACAAGCTTGCTCCAGTCAGGTATGTGCTTGATAGATTTACCGATAAGTGTAAAACAAGTTACTGGTTGAGTGAGTACGTTATTGTCGACAAGAAATTGGAACCAATTAGAGGGCGATGTGCATTCATCCAGTATATTCCAAATAAACCGGCAAAATACGGATTAAAAATGTTTGCCCTCTGTGATGCTAAAACATTTTACACCGGTAACATCGAAATTTACTGCGGGAAGCAGCCAGATGGCCCCTTTTCTGTAAACAATTCGCCATCTGCAATTGTCCATTGATTAGTGGACCCAATCAAAGGCTCTAACCGAAACGTAACCATGGACAACTGGTATACAAGTGAACCACTGGCAGGGGAGCTACTTGAAAAGAAAATAACTTGTATTGGATCTCTTAGAAAAAACAAGAGAGAACTGCCAGCTGAGTTCCTACCCAAAAAAGCTAGATAGGTAGGATCATCAACATTTGGGTATCAAAAAGATTTAACTCTAGTATCTCAAGTTACAAAGAAAAACAAAATTGTTATTTTACTCTCTACCATGCATGACACTGGGGCAATAGACGAAGCCTCAAACAAGTCTCACATAATTCTGGACTCTAATGCAATTAAAGGGGGAGTAGATACGGTGGATCATATGTGTTCATCATACACAGTGGCTAGGATTACGAAGAGATGGCCTTTCGTGCTCTTTTATGCTGTGATGAATATGGCCGGGATAAATGCTCAAATTGTTTTCAGTTCAATGAGGGCAACCCTAAAGACAGGAGGAGGGTCTTTCTACGAAATTTAACTCTGCAACTGATGAAAGAGCAGATGAGTAGTCGCGCTATGATGCCAAGCATACCTGATGATATAAAGAAATTTCTCATCAAGTACCGTACGGAAGCTGTAAAGGAACCTGTGCAATATGTCCAGAAAAAGCGAGGAAGATGTCAAACATGTGAACGATCCAAGAATGTCAATACGACCACCATGTGTGATTAGTACAGGAAAATTGTTTGTAAGAAGCATGCTAAGATAAACTATCCCTGTGAAAGTTGTGTTCTCTCGAGTAACGATGTCTAAAAATTGAAAGAAATTCCGTTCCTTAATGTATATTATTATTCTGTAAATAATACATTGGCCAAGTTACCCTAGCATTTTACTAGCATTTTGAAGCGTTTTTATAACTCAATCACATTATAACCTACTTAAGAACGTCCCTAAATAAGTATGCAGGTATAAATCCACAGAAAGTCAACATTTAAATGAATGAACCGCATGGCGCACTTTGTGCGCCATGCGCCTGCTCATATTACAAAAATGGGCGCGCCTGCCGGAGGGTTAATATTTTTTGTCGCAGTTGGAACACAAAAAGTGCACGTTTATAAGCGTGTTTCAACCATGCGTCACATTTAAGAATTATTATCTCAGAAACCCTCATCAGATCGAATCCAAATTTTAACACATTATACACTGGAATGTTGTATAACTGGTTTAATAATTTCAAAATTTTGCGTGTCCAAGAAAGAAAGTTGTTATCATTTTTGTAAGGTAACTTTTTCTCGGCTCAGGGTGGATGGAAAATGTAGTTCTTGGTCGCGATGTAATTCTTATACATCAAAAAGTTAAGCAGTATGACAGTGAAATACGTAAATTAATAATCCAGTTATACAACATTCCAATGTATATTATGTTAAAATTTGGATTCGATCTGATGACGGGTTTTTGAGATAATAATTCTTAAATGTGACGCATGGTTGAAACACGCTTAAAAAGTGCACTTTTTGTGCTCCAACTGCGACAAAAAATATTAAAATATAAATTAAAAATTCCAAACCTACATGAACTAACGTGCAATAGAACGACGAAAATGATGATGTTATTGGATTTTATGTAGGTCTATTGGTTACTTCACAAACAACTTTCAAACTCGACTGCACATAATACTTTGGTCGACAGCAGTTATAGTTTTCATTCTCATCTCATCTTTGACTATCACCCAAACCATCAGGGGCCGATAACCTAGATGTTAGTCCCCTTAAGACAACGATGATGATCATCATCATGTAATGTCCCGAGCTCGCCAACCTACGTCACACTAGTTGTAAGCCCCTGGGGGCGGATATAGAAGGAGCCTGCACCACTCTAGTCTTAGCGCCCTACCTCATGTATATTTCACGATGGACCTTCACGGGATACAAATAAAACGAACCGTTCTTAAGCTCACCTTCATGCGCTCAGAGTGAACGACGTGGAAAAGTGTCGCTTTGGTCCAACGCCAGCCTGTCTCTTTCAAGATGAAGAATTACTCCTAATATATCTTCTCCCTCCTAATTTCTATTTAACTATGCACTTCTGCCAGATTTTTCGAAAAGCGAACGGATTTATCAGAGAAGATTTATATAATTTCTGAAACAGGACGTGTGGAAGTGATTGGGGACAGGCTTCATTTTTAACCCTCAAAACTCATCCCGAGTTCGAACTGACGAAGCTCACATAACTTACTTGTGAATTCAATGCCGTTTATCTGTTCAACTCCACACGTGGCACAAACAAACACAAGCACTCAAAGTTGCCGTTCCTTTCCGTGTCTGTTTTGTTATGTGTGCACAGATGGAGTCATCAGTAGACCTTTGATACACCCTGTACCACACCTAAGCCCATCCAAGCGTTCTAGCACCAAACGAATTCAAGTAGGCAGTACTACAATAAAACCTAGCGATAAAATGTCCAACTCCTGACTCTCAGTGAGTTTAACTATTCCTGAAACTTGTAGATAAAGAACTAATTCTAAAGCTTACATATCAAGACTATTCCCAGAGATTACTGATAAAGAACTTTCCCTAAAGCTTACACATAAAGACTTTACAGATAAAGAACTATCCCTTAAGCTTACAGATACATATTATCCCTAAATGTTACAAATAAAGACTATCCCTAAATGTTACAGATAATGACCATCCTCAAAACTTACAGATAAAAATATCCCTAAAGCTTACAAATAAAGACTATCCTAAAGGCTGCCGATAAAGAATATCCCTATAGCTATAGCATATGCTTAAAGGGTTACAGATAAAGTTTATCCCTAGAGCTTACAGAGTTTACAGATAAAAACCATCCCTAAAGCTTACAGATAAACACTATCCCTAAATGTTACAGATAAAGACCATCCCCAAAACTTACAGATAAAAATATCCCTAAAGCTTACAAATCAAGACTATCCTAAAGGATACCGATAAAGACTACCTCTAGAGCTTACAGATAAAGACTATCCCTGAAAGGTTACAAATAAAAACTATCCCTAAAGCTTACAGATAGAGACTATCCCTAAAGGTTTCAGACAAAGACTATCCCTAATGCTTACAGATAAAGACTATCCCTGAAGGTTAACAACAGCATTACGAAATAATGTATTACCATTTCAACTAAACCAATTGCTCTAGCTTCCTTTAACACCCTGACACACTTTCTTTGACGTATTTACACCCAGGAGTACCTTCGCTCACTTTTCTGTTGTAGGCAGGCTGAACACAGGCTCATTTGCGTGACTGGAAGTGACAGTTGTATATCCAAATTTCATTACTTCTAATACCAACAGCAGTGGCTACGCTGGCTCAAGAGCAGCGTTAGGTCATGGGGCCAAGCTCTCTGCTGACTGGGTAGACGCGTGGGTTCGAGCCCCACCGTCGGCCGTCCTTGAAATGGTTTTCCGTGGTTTCACATTTTCAACATCAGGCAATTGCTGCGACGGTACCTACTGACAGGCCACGGCTGCTTCCTTCCAGATCCTTGCCCAGTTTCATTCATTCATCTTCATCAAGTCCATCTCTCATCCCGACGCGCAGGTCGCCTACGGGCGTCGCCTAGAAAGACCTGCACTCAGCCTCTCAGGAGGCCACACGACAAAAAAAATAAAAACATAAAAAACTTCTAATACGGTAACTTTCCTCCCTCCTAATTTCTTTTAACTAGGCACTTCTGCGTGAATCGAACCAACTACTCTCCACTTATAAGCACAGCACCTCCACTGACTGAGCGATATTTTCCACACGCCCCTTGTTAGAATGTCCGCAAGAAACAAATGCGATCTAAGAAACCATATGCAAATTAAATACAGCTTTCGTTCAATTAATGAGAAGTGACGGAGCTGAAATGGATGAAGTCAATTTTTGAAAATTATTATTAGCCTATTTTCATTTATGAAAAAAAAAAAAAAGGCTTATGAGATCACCTTTTGTCCGTGTGTGTGTGTGTGTGTGTGTGTGCATGTGTGTGTCCCCCACCCCCTAATAACTTCCAAACGGCTGGAGCGATCTCAATGAAACTAGGTAAGTTCATAGTACTATTACGGCCGATCCCTACCGTGTCCTTTATTTTTTTTTACGTCTCACAAATAAAACATGGCGGCTGTGCGAAATATTTCAGCGGCATTCTATATCTCCGAAACTGTTACTGATATCACCATGAAATTTTGTTCGGCGATAAAGGGTACAACTAGAAGTTCACCTATGAGACTTTCAGAAACCTCTTAACTACAAAACAAACATGGCGGCCAAGCGAATTTGAAACTTTGAAATAGACATTTCTCGCGATTTAACCACCCAAACGCAATGAAACTTGGTACAGCAATTGTTTATACACATTGTAATGCACTGGCATCTAATTTAGTTCCATTGTTCACATAACATCAAGATGGCGGCTGTGCGAAATATTTCACTGGCATTCTATATCTCCGAAACTATTACTGATATCACTCTGAAATTTTATATTGCGATAAAAGCACTAATACAAGTTTATCTATGTAACTTTCAAAAACCTGTAAAGTACAAAACGAGCATGGTGGCCATGCGAATTTTAGACATTTTAATAGACTTTTCTCGCGATTTAACCATCCGAGCGCAGTGAAATATGGTACAGTAAATGTATATATATATTGTAATGCACTGGCATCTAATTTAGTTGAATTGTTTAGATAAACTCAAGATGGCGGCTGTGCGAATAAAATTAAGTTTTTATTTCTTGTGTCGTAATCGTACGATCGAAGTGAGAGTTTGAATAATGAACCTACGTAATAATTTTCCTTTAATGGTACATAACTCTATGGCCTATACATATAACAATCCAACATGGCGACCATCCGAAATATTCGACGGTTCTCAATATCTACGAATCTATTACAACAATCAAACTGAAATGTTGTACGTTGATAGATGCAATTAACATAAGTAGGATAAATGAAAATATGCTATTTAGCTCTTCACGTAACTACTTATTTCTGCAGCGAGATGAAGGGGCTAAACATACGTTGCTTAATGCTATACGTTTACTTGGTTATCTTCTCGATCTGAACTTTGAGCTCAACAAGGACGCGCGGCGCTGTGGAGGGAGGATAATCGAATAAATGACCGTATTATGAACGAGCAATCAAATTATACCAACCTGCTACTACTTCAATAACTGTCACTGATTTCATTAAATTACTTTTGAATTAATTAACAGAGGAATCAATCACATTTACCTTAACCACAAACATTGCGACATTATCATAAAGCATTCCATCACAGCTCATTACGCTGATTGGATCCCACTGCTTTGTTATACAGTCGTCATGTTGGTAACTTATTGACGGTGATGCGGACTATATAACAACATGTTAGTGGTGATGGGTTAGGTTACGTAGTTAGCAACTTATTTAAGATGACGCCGACTATATAACACTCTGTTAGTGGTGACGGGTTAGGTTACATTTTTAGTAACTTATGTAAGATGACGTAGACTGTATAATTTTATTAATGCAGCCAATGGCCATGTACTTTTCATTTCAGGACGGGTCAGGGAAGGGATATTGGAAGGAAATCGGCCGTGGACCTATTGAAAGGAACCGTCCCGGCATTTGCCTGGTGGTGAAAATGGGGAAACCACAAAAACCATTTTCAGGACGGCCGAGGTGGGATTCGAACCCACGCTCTCCCGATGCCAGCGAGGCAAGAGGTAGTGATGCGGACTATATAACACTATGTTAGTGGTGATGGGTTAGGATACATTATTAGTAACTTATTTAAGGTGATGGGTTAGGTCGCAATGTTTGTAACTTATGGTGACGCGGACTATATAACACCATGTTAGTGGTGGTGGGTTAGGTTATATTGTTAGTAACTTATTTAAGGTGACGCGGACTATATAACACTATGTTAGTGGTGATGGGTTTGGTTACATTGTTAGTAACTTATTTAACATGACGCGGCCTATATAACACTCTGTTAGTGGTGACGGGTTTGGTTACATTGTTAGTAACTTATTTAAGATGACGTGGCTTATATAACACTCTGTTAGTGGTGACGGGTTGGTTACATTTTTAGTAACTTATGCAAGATGACGTGGACTATATAACGCCATGTTAGTGGTAATGCGTTAGGTTACGATGTTAGTAACTTATTTACTGTGACGCGGACTATATAACACTATGTCAGTGGTGATGGGTTAGATTACAATATTAGTAACTTATTTAAGGTGACGCGGACTATGTAACGCCATGTTAGAGGTGATGGGTTAGGGTACATTGTTAGTAACTTATTTAAGATGGCGCGGATCATATAATACCATGTTTGTAGTGATGGGTTAGGTTAAGATATTAGTAACTTATTTAAGGTGACGTGGACTATATAACACTATGCTAGTGGTGTTGGTTTAGGCTACATTGCTAGTAACGTATTTAAGGTGACACGGACTATATAACACTATGTTAGTGGTGATGGGTTAGGTTACAATATTAGTAACTTATTTAAGGTGACGCGGACTATGTAACGCCATGTTAGTGGTGATGGGTTAGGTTACATTCTTAATAACTTATTTAAGGTGAAGGGTTAGGTCGCAATGTTTGTAACTTACGGTGACGCGGACTATATAACACCATGTTAGTGGTGATGGGTTAGGTTACATTGTTAGTAACTTATTTAAGGTGACGCGGACTATATAACGCCATGTTAAAGGCGATGGTTTAGGTTAAATGTTTCTAACTTATTCAAGGTGACGCGGACTATATAACACCATGTTAGAGGTGATAGATTAGGTTTCGATGTTAGTAACTTATTTAAGGTAACGCAGACTTTATAACACTATGCTAGAGATGATGGGTTAAGTTACATAACACTATGTTAGTGGTGATAAGGTTAGGTCGCAATGTTTGTGGTGACGCGGACTATATAATACCATGTTTGTAGTGATATGGGTTTGGTTAATATATTAGTAACTTATTTAAGGAGATGCGGACTACATAACACTATTTTAGTGGTGATGGGTTAGGGTACAGTGTTAGTAACTTATTTAAGGTGACGTGGACTATATAACACTCTGTTAGTGCTGATGGGTTAGGATACAGTGTTAGTAACTTATTTAAGATGACGCGGATCATATAATACCATGTTTGCAGTGACGGGTTAGGTTAATATATTAGTATCTTATTTAAGGTGACGTGGATCATATAATACCATGTTTGTAGTGACGGGTTAGGTTAATATATTAGTATCTTATTTAAGGTGACGTGGATCATATAATACCATGTTTGTAGTGACGGGTTAGGTTAATATATTAGTATCTTATTTAAGGTGACGCGGACTGCATAACACTATGTAAGTGGCGATGGGTTAGGATACAGTGTTAGTAACTTATTTAAGATGACGCGGATCATACAATACCATGTTTGTAGTGATGGGTTAGGTTAAGATATTAGTAACTTATTTAAGGTGACGTGGACTATATCAAGGATGAGGTAACAAGCAGAGCGGCACAGCGGTAGCCAGGCTAAAGTTTACGACTTGCTGTAAACGCTCTCAATGCAATATTGCGTTAATGCTATTTAAGCTACACCATACATTCCCTCCTAGCTTGATAAATAAATCCTGCACGGAGCACATAATTATTCATAAGCTGCAACTATGGAACATTATTGCTCCAGTTTTAAACTCATAAAGTTAAAAAAATATGGAGTTCGTTCCATAAACAGTTTTAAGCGAGATTTATCTGATGTTGTGGTGCACAGACTATTGCATTATTGTCACTGCAGCCGGCTTTAAGAGAACATGGGCATTATAGTACTCGTGACTCAATGGGTAGGACCCTAACCTGTGATCTAGAGCAGCGTTTCCCAAACTGTGGTACGCGTACCACTGATGGTACGCGGTGATGTTACGAAAAATATAAAAAAATATTAGATACGTTACGAAAAATATAAAAACAATGATATGTTGCCGGCGGACTTTAATGCAAAAGATAATGAGCAGTTTTATGAATTGAATTGTGATTCAGAACTAAGGCAAACTTTTTCAAAAATGACTCTGGTGAACTTTTGGGTTGAGAGGCGTGCAAACTATCCAGACATAGCAGTTCGATTTTTACTGCCTTTCATTACTTCGTACTTGTGTGAGACTGCATTTTCTTCACTTGTTTATCTCAAAAATAAATTCCAGAATAGGCTTTTTACAGTGGAAAACGATCTTCGTTTGAGACTCAACAATCTTAAACCAGACATTCCTAAGTTGGCTTCGAATCTTCAAGTTCACCCTTCACATTGAAGTTGTTAGTTGAACTTTGGTTTTTGTGTTTAATTATTAATATTATTTGTACAGTGTCATTTCTGAATGTTTGAATTGAATACTTTTTGTAATAAATAAATAAACTGGACACACTTTTTATTATTTGAACATTAACTCAAACTGTCTAACTCTAACAAACAAAACTTACAATCCGTCTTCTGGTCTACTACGTAGTGGTGGTGGTGGTGGTGGTGGTTGTGGGTGGGAGTTATAGTTACTATATCTCCCAACCATTAGGTGGTACGCGAGAGATTCCCATCCCTTAAAGTGGTACACATACAAAAAGTTTGGGAAACACCGATCTAGAGTGTCCTGTGTTACATTACCGACACAATAATTTTGCATGATTAATCCTGCATTTCTCGAAAAGTCAACGCAAATATATTGATTTGTTTATAACGTGCTTTTAAACAAATATACAAGACGATAGCCTCTGCCAGAACCATGCCGCGTCCAGCCCGCATAGCACTAGAGCCAGGCGGGTAGTCTGTACACATGGGGACGCACACAATCCATTATGCGAGATTTCTCGCACGGGTCCGCTAGTATAATTATTATTTAATCATTTTAAATGATCTTGTCGACTTCGTCGTTACGCTGGGGTCTGGCGTTACGTTACGGTGACGGGACGAAATGTACCCAGATGCTCTGAGCTGTGTGACGTCATAGTACTGCTTGGTGCATGTGTTCCCCGACAATCTCTACTTCGTTAGTATAAGACAAAAATCCCCGATTCTTGGAAGTCGTGGGTAATCTCGAGAACCACTGGATGGATTTTGATGCAGTTTTCACGATTCTGTAAAGGATATCTCGAGGAAAGATTCTGTTGAAAATAATTTATGTATGATCAAAGGAAGCCAAGCAGTAACGATTTCAGTGAAAAAGTCGAAAACAAACTTGGCGTCCGTGCCCTTCTTAAGCTTACGCTGGTCAAACCGTTAAACATATCAATATACTATGAGCGTAAGAATTGGTCAGCATGAAAAATTCTACAAAAAGTCCGCGAGAGCATATCTCTATCTTCAATAAATCGCCCACTATAAGTGTGTTTAGACTGGATGGAAGGCGAAAGTCCCCGAGCGCTCTGGTGAGCGTGACGGCATCCCGCGCGCTTGACCTTGCTTTGCCCTGGTTTGCACTTGCCGTTCGCGAGTAATTTGAAACAAGATAAGTTTTATGCAGATAATTTTCAAACATGTGAAGAGTCCAGCCTTTCTAGCATTTTTCAGCATTTGTAGCATTTAAAATGATCCAAAGTCTAGTCTTTCAGACTGACTGTCACTTTTTAAATTGGATTTAATGGAGCTCGGGTAGTTGGTATGGCGTGAAGGTAGTGCTCACCTGGTCTACGATATGGGAAGGAGATGACCGTGGCTTTGATCCATCCCGGCATGGAACTGGAGTACAAGTGAGACACCGGCCAGTTCTCCCCCACGAGACTGAACGCACCTCGTTACAGACCTCAGACCAGTTCATACATCTTGGCAAGGCCAGAAATGGGGTGGCACATGACCTAGATGTTACAGATTGCGCGCAGTAACGATGCGACAGACTCGTCTCACAATCCCCAGTGGTAATTGATTTTCCTGCTTCTATCAACAAGAGGACGGAGTCTTAAGAATGAGGCCAGCAATCCGATTACGAGCAAGTGGACGGTTCTCACAAGTTTCCAGAGAGCGATACGGAGTCAGTGGCGTCTGACAGCGTCCTGGTATGGGAGATCTATTGTTGTTTGAGTCCTTTGACTGGTTTGATGCAGCTTTCCATGCCTCCCTGTCCTCATCTAATAGTTTAATCTCTACCAGTACCAGGCGCATTTACATCATAGCCTACAAGGAGGATAAAAAGAAGGGTTATATTAAATGAGTCGTCCAGTTGCAAAACCCGTTTAATCCACTTGTGAATAAGAATCATTTTCATGAGAAACGTTTCTCTAGACTTTGCCTCGCGTTTCTTTTGTGCTTGTTGTTTTCTACTTTTTTTTTGCTTTGTGTTTTTGTTTTTTGGGTTTGTGTTTGCTTTGTGCTTTTGAATCTTATTTTTGCTTTTCTTTCTTGGTTTTGGTTTTGTGTTTGTTTTCTGATTTTGCTTTTTTGAATTTTGCTTTTTGCTTTGTGTTTCTTTTTTTTTGTTTTCTGCTTTTGCTTTTGAATTTTGCTTTTTGCTTCGTGTCTTTTGATTTTGGTTTGTTTTATGGAAAATCAAATTAAAACAAAACAAAACAAAATAAAATAAAACGAACTAAACAAAACAAAATCAAAATAAAACAAAACAAAATAAAAAAATAAAAATAAAAAATGCCTCACGTATCTTTTGTGTTTGTTGTTTTCTACTTTTTTATTTTTGCTTTGTGTTTTTGTTTTTTGTTTTTGTTTTTGCTTTGTGCTTTTGCTTTTGAATTTTACTTTTTGTTTTTCTTTCTTGGTTTTGGTTTTGTGTTTATTTCTGATTTTGCTTTTTTGAATTTTTCTTTTTGCTTTGTGTTTCTTGTTTTTTGTTTTCTGCTTTTGCTTTTGAATTTTGCTTTTTGCTTCGTGTCTTTTGTTTTTGTGTTTGTTTTCTGGAAAATCAAAATAACATAAAATAAAACAAAATAAACAAAACAAAATCAAAATAAAACCAAACAAAAATAAAACAAAAAATTAACAAAACAATTTAAAACAAAATCAAACGAAATAAAATAAAACAAAACAAAATAAACAAAACAAAATTAAAATAAAACAATACAAAATAAAAAAATAATCAAAACAAAATAAAATAAAATAATAAAATAAATAATTTTACGGCATGATCCTTATTCACAAGTGGATTAATCGAGTTTTGCAAATGGACGACTCATATTGGATACAACTGTGCGCTTTGAAACCCATGCCGAGCAGCCAGATGAAGTGAACAAAGAAAAGAAGGATATTTACGAGCCTACAGTCCCTTTCTATAAGGAAAAATACCACCTTCAAGAAATAGAAGTCATTGGGTTATTATTGGGGGCCCGGGGAACAATACCTTCTCTTTTTGCTGCAACGTGTAGAACATTTCGTATCTCAAATGCCACCATTAATACCATAGCAGTAACAGCCCTTAAAGGATCCATTAGTATTTTGAGAAGTCATCTATATTCGTAAATTATGCGTATTTTAAGGCTGAATAGCTTCTTATTCTCCTTCTACCTTATCCGATACGGACGTTGGCTACCACCATGGCTAACACCTTCTTATTCTGTACAATCCTGAAGAGTTCCGTGGAAGACAGCCCAAACCACGTTCTTAAACTATCCATCCAAGTTATTCGTCTCCTTCCCGGTCCACGCTGACCTTCAATTTTACCATGAAGTATAACTTGGAGCAGACGGTATTTTGGATTCCTCATCATGTGTCCCAAGTATTCCAATTTCCTCTTCTTAATTGTGTTTAACAGCTCAGGTTGACTGCTCACACGCTGAAGAACCTCGGCATTACTCCCATGTTCTGTCCACTAGATTTTAAGAATCCGCCGGTATATCCACATTTCAATAGCTTTTTCAGTAGCTACGGACATGGTCCAAGCTTCAATGCCATAAAGAAGGGTGGAGACAACATAACACTTCACAATTCTTTACTTAAGCGTCATACTGAGATCTCGACAGTATAGTAGTTGTTTAATTGTCATAAAGATAGATCTAGCCTTCTTTATACGGCATCTTATTTCAACCTATTTTAATTATTTATTTTTAGTTGCAGTTTGCCCACTCTTCAGGTCTTTTATTCTAATTTATATGTGTGTCATACATTTCATAGTTCATTAGTCATATTTTGTTAACCTTCTAATTTTTCTTCTTTCGCCTCATTATGATTGTTAAGCTTTGTTTATTAGCAGCCTTGTAAGTCGAGGATGCAGAAGAAATAAATAAATGTCCTAACCTTCGCTTACCCTTACAGTTCTTATCCTCAACCCTTCCTTCCACAACTAAGTTGGCTATTTCTGCCTGTCTTAATATGTGTCCAACCAGTCGACAGAAACATCTCTCCTCGCTCACTCGCCTTAACACATCTTCATTCTCCTGTAACACCACATTTCTAATGCCTCTAATCTACGGAAACTCTCATGGAAGGCTACAAGGTACACATTACAAGGTAATAGTCTCGAGTATACCAGCATATATACCCGTACTTCCAGAAGCTTCCATGCCAACGAGTGTGGCGTTTAACGGGCTTGAGTCATGCTGCAGCGAATCAAGCGGCAGGCTTTTAGACTGAAGTAGAACATTACTAGCGTGCGATCAAGGAGGCAGTGCCTACTAAAACAGAACTATCCCTGCCAATGTCACAGTATACTCGCCTCAAGTGGCAGGCTTTTAGACTCAAGTAGAGCAAGTGTGTGATCTAGGAGGCAATGCCTACTAAAGCAGAACTATCCCTGCCAATGTCACAGTATACTCGCCTCACGTGGTAGACTCAAGTAGAGCGAGTGTGTGATCTAGGAGGCAATGCCTACTAAAGCAGAACTATCCCTGCCAATGTCACAGTATACTCGCCTCACGTGGTAGAGTCAAGTAGAGCGACTGTGTGATCTAGGAGGCAATGCCTACTAAACCAGAACTACCCTTGCCAATGTCACAGTATATTCGCCTCAAGTGGCAGGCTTTTAGACTCAAATTGAGCGATGTATGATCTAGGAGGCAGTGCCTACTAAAGCAGAACTTTTCAATGCCACAGTAAACACGCCTCAAGCGGTAGGCTTTTAGACTCAAATAGAGCGAGTGTGTGATCTAGGAGGCAGTGCCTGCTATAGCAGAACTAGCCCTGTCAATGTCACAGTATACTCGCCTTAAGTGGTAAGTTTTCAGACTCAAGTACAGCGAGTGTGTGATCTAGGAGGCAGTGCCTGCTATAGCAGAACCATCCTTGTCAATGTCACAGTATATTCGCCTCAAGTGGTAGGTGTTTAGACCAATGTAGAGCAAGTTTGTGAACTAGGAGGCAGTGCCTGCTATAGCAGAACTATCCCTGCCAATATCACAGTATACTCGCCTCAAGTGGTAGACTCAAGTAGGGCGAGTGTGTGATGTAGGAGGCAGTGCCTGCTATAGCAGAACTATCCCTGCCAATGTCACAGTATACTCGCCTCAAGTGGTAGACTCAAGTAGAGCGAGTGTGTGATCTAGGAGGCAGTGCCTGCTATAGCAGAACTATCCCTGTCAATAATGTCACGGTATACTCGCCTCAAGCGGTAGGCTTTTAGACTCAAATAGAGCGATGCGTGATCTAGGAGGCAGTGCCAACTAAAGCAGAACTTTTCAATGTCACAGTATACACGCCTCAAGTGGTAGGCTTTTAGACTCAAATAGCGCGAGTGTGTGATCTTGGAGGCAGTGCTTACTAAAGCAGAACTAACCTTCTCAATGTCACAGTATACTCGCCTCATGCGGGAGGCTTTTCGACTCAAATGGAGCGAATGTGTGATCCTGGAGGCAATGCCTACTAAACCAGAACTACCCTTGCCAATGTCACAGTATACTCGCCTCAAGTGGCAGGCTTTTAGACTCAAATTGAGCGATGTATGATCTAGGAGGCAGTGCCTACTAAAGCAGAACTTTTCAATGCCACAGTAAACACGCCTCAAGCGGTAGGCTTTTAGACTCAAATAGAGCGAGTGTGTGATCTAGGAGGCAGTGCCTGCTATAGCAGAACTAGCCCTGTCAATGTCACAGTATACTCGCCTTAAGTGGTAAGTTTTCAGACTCAAGTACAGCGAGTGTGTGATCTAGGAGGCAGTGCCTGCTATAGCAGAACCATCCTTGTCAATGTCACAGTATATTCGCCTCAAGTGGTAGGTGTTTAGACCAATGTAGAGCAAGTTTGTGAACTTGGAGGCAGTGCCTGCTATAGCAGAACTATCCCTGCCAATATCACAGTATACTCGCCTCAAGTGGTAGACTCAAGTAGGGCGAGTGTGTGATGTAGGAAGCAGTGCCAGCTATAGCAGAACTATCCCTGCCAATGTCACAGTATACTCGCCTCAAGTGGTAGACTCAAGTAGAGCGAGTGTGTGATCTAGGAGGCAGTGCCTGCTATAGCAGAACTATCCCTGTCAATAATGTCACAGTATACTCGCCTCAAGCGGTAGGCTTTTAGACTCAAATAGAGCGATGCATGATCTAGGAGGCAGTGCCTACTAAAGCAGAACTTTTCAATGTCACAGTATACACGCCTCAAGTGGTAGGCTTTTAGACTCAAATAGAGCGAGTGTGTGATCTTGGAGGCAGTGCCTACTAAAGCAGAACTAACCTTCTCAATGTCACAGTATACTCGCCTCATGCGGGAGGCTTTTCGACTCAAATGGAGCGAATGTGTGATCCTGGAGGCAGTGCATACTAAAGCAGAACTAGCTTTGTCAATGTCACAGTACACTCGCCTCATGCGGGAGGCTTTTCGACTCAAATAGAGCAAGTGCGTGATCTTGGAGGCAGTGCATACTAAAGCAGAACTAGCCTTGTCAATCTCACAGTACACTCGCCTCAAGAGGTAAGCTTTTAGACTCAAATAGAGCGATTGTGTGATATAGGAGGCAGTGCCTTCTAAAGGAAACTATCCATATCAATGTCACAGTATACTCGTGTCAAGCGGCAGGCCTTTAGACTCAAATAGAGCGAGTATTCTTGCGTTCAGGTGCAGATGAACTCGTAGTTCCTCCCCTTAAAACAACAATAACTAACTAACTAGAGCGAGTGTGTGATCTAGAAGGCAGTGCCTACTATAGCAGAACCATCCCTGTCAATGTCACAGTATACTCGCCTCAAGTGGCAGGCTTTTAGACTCAAGTAGAGCGACTGTGTCATCTAGAAGGCAGTGCCTACTAAAGCAGAACTATCCCTGTCAATGTCACAGTATACTCGCCTCAAGTGGCAGGCTTTTAGATTCAAGTAGAGCAAGTGTGTGATCTAGGAGGCAGTGCCTACTAAAGCAGAACTATCCCTGTCAATGTCACAGTATACTCGCCTCATGTGGCAGGCTTTTGGACTCAAGTAGAGCGAGTGTGTGATCTAGGAGGCAGTGCCTACTAAAGCACAACTTTTCAATGTCACAGTATACTCGCCTCATGTGGCAGGCTTTTAGACTCAAGTAGAGCGAGTGTGTGATCTAGAAGGCAGTGCCTACTAAAGCAGAACTATCCCTGTCAATGTCACAGTATACTCGCCACAAGTGGCAGGCTTTTAGACTGAAGTAGAGCGAGTGTGTGATCTAGGAGGCAGTGCCTTCTAAAGGAAACTATCCGTGTCAATGTCACAGTATACTCGTGTCAAGCGGCAGGCCTTTAGACTCAAATAGAGCGAGTATGCGTGTGTTCAGGCGCAGATGACCTCGTAGTTCCTCCCCTTAAAACAACAATAACTGACTAACTAACTAGAGCGAGTGTGTGATCTAGGAGGCAGTGCCTACCAAAGCAGAACTATCCTTGTCAATGTCACAGTGTACTCGCCTCAAGTGGTAGGCTTTTAAACTAAAAAAGAGCGAGTGTACGATCTATCAGGCAGTGCCTGCTATAGCAGAACTATCCCTGCCAATGCCTCAGTATACTCGCCTCAAGTGGTAGACTCAAGTAGAGCGACTGTGTGATCTAGCAGTCAGTGCCTGTTATACTCGCTTAAAGCGGTAGGCTTTTAGACTCAAATAGAGCGATGCATGATCTAGGAGGCAGTGTCTACTAAAGCAGAACTATCCTTTTCAATGTCACAGTATACTCGCGTCAAGTGGTAGGCTTTTAGACTCAAATAGAACGAGTGTGTGATCTAGGAGGCAGTACCTGCTATAGCAGAACTATCCTTGTCAATGTCACAGTATATTCGCCTCAAGTGGTAGGTGTTTAGACTCAAGTAGAGCGAGTTTGTGATCTAGGAGGCAGTGCCTGCTTTAGCAGAGCTGTCCCTGTCAATGTCACAGTATATTCGCCTCAAGTGGTAGGTGTTTAGACTCAAATAGAACGAGTGTGTGATCTAGGGGGCAATGCCTGCTATAGCAGAACTATCCCTGTCAATGTCACAGTATGCTCGCCTCAAGTGGCAGGCTTTTAGACTCAAGTAGAACTAGCGTACGGTCTAGGAGGCAGTGCCTGCTATAGCAAATCATCATGTTTCTTCTGTTTGGCGTTCATATTACGTGGCGGGCCAAGCTTTAATTGCTTCCATCCTGTGTCCTACTGTGATCGTAATAGAGAGCTACGTTCCATAGCAACCACACTGAAGGAGACATGTGGTTATTGGTTCCTGCACTCAAACCTGGAATTCCGATACTCCTCAACTGAGCGTGCCAAACCCCACGAGGCATCTAGAATGAAGTACACCAATATCCAGTTGGGAGAAGGATGCTACTAGAGTGACAGGGGACAAAGCAAGTAGGTAAATATACATAGGCCTAACTCTATTTGGATACCGAGTTTCCTCGACGCAGGAGTAAGTTAAGTGGTGTCCTTTACCTGCCAGGAAATCTACTCACAGAGAAGGGAGTCTTCTTGGCCCTGTGATCTTAGCTCATTAACTTTGTGAATGTTTCATGTTTTAAGTGGATTTAGGGACAACGACCTCGCCTTTGCGCTTCGCTTTATTCAGCTCCATCGCCTCACACCCCCGCGCTGAGGCGTGTAATCGCTTCCTCTAGCGCATTCTGCTGTGGAGGAATGACAACAAGTCTCTGTAAATATACAATACTCGAGCTGGTACCTTCAGCGTTGTTGTTGAAGGTGCTTCTTTATTATTAAAATTTCAAAAGAATACACATTTTATGCATTTTCTTTCAATTCCTACTCATTGGTTTAACCTGTAAATTTACAATTATAGGATTCTTCTTCTTCTTGCTGTCGTTTCGGCCATCTACGGACCACGCTATTTCAACTGCCATTTTCCATGTCTTTCCGCCTGGGCCTTAACGTTCACCCAGTATTCCCGCATTCGTTTCCTATGTTGTTCCTTCCTCGATTTCAGTCCATGCCTTGCCAGTTTTTTATTTTTGGCTTTTCTTGGAATCCACGATGTTCTGGAGTTTCGACTTCAGTGGAACACGTTTATGGATATCCTCCTGGGATATTCTCACTTACGCCGCCTTGGTTTTCTTGTTAAGAAGAAAACTGAAGATCCTATTGCTCAAACTTGTAGAACTCATACGAGCAATGAGGACATAGAAAACTATCCTTGTCTTACGAATGGTGTTCGTGATCTTTTCCACATGAGAGTCGAGTTCATGATTGTGTCGTCTTCTGAACTCACCATTTTCTTTGATTGGACCTAGGATTTTTCTCAAGATCTGCCTTTCTGTTATTTCTAGCTTCTCGATCATACCCTTTTATTCATAGCAAGGCATTCGGCACCATATAAAGTCTCCAGTCGTATTACTGTGCAGTAATGTCGTATCTTGGCGTTAATGGATATTGATTTCTTCTTGCAGGCATTTTTAGTTAGCTGATATGCAGTCTCCATTTTTCTGATCCGTGATCTAATGGCTACTTTCTCCGAGGTGTTGGGATCTATGCACTCTCCCTGTTCGTTTGATTTTCCCTTCTCCTACCTCTAGCACGTTGGGTGCTATTGAATTATTATTATTATTATTATTATTATTATTATTATTATTATTATTATTATTATTATTCCTTCGTTACGGCCAACTAAGGACCACGTCATGTCAACTGTTTTTTCTGCATTTTAATGTTAGCTCAGTACTTCTTCATTCGCAATCGATGTTGCACCTTTCTCTCTGTCGTCCAAGCCTTCCCGGTTTTTAGCTTCGGCTTAAGTTGAAAACTCCGATGTTTCTGAAGTTTATCCCTTAGTGGGCCACGCTCCTGGATATCTTCACGTGTAATCCCAGTCTCCAACAGATCTTTCTCTACTACAATGAACCAGGCCCCCTTTGTCTTTTTCTCACGGAGAAAAGCAAAAATTCTGTTGGATAGCCGTGTTGATTTCATTCGGGTTATATGCCCATAAAGAGAAATCCTCCTTTTCCTCATCACGTCCGTTATTTTCTCTACGTGAGTGTACAACTCGTGGTTGTGGCGTCTTCGGAACTCGCCGCGTTCTTTGACTGAACCCAGGATTTTCCTCAATATCTTCCTTTCCTTGGTCTCCAGTTTTTCCAATATGCCTTTTCTATTCATGGAGAGACATTCCGCTGCATACAAAGCTTCTGGCCGGATGACCGTGCAGTAGTGCTTCAGTTTTGCATTCAGGGATAGAGATCTTTTGTTGTACACATTCTTAGTTAGATGGTAAGCCTTTTCAATTTTATTCAAGCGTGACGCAAAAGCCTCGTTTTCGGACATTGTAGGGTCTATCCATTCCCCAAGATACTTAAATTTCACAACCCGCTTGATTTTCCCATGTTTCACTTCAATATGTTTTGGAGCAGTTTTGATATTAGTAATACATTCTGTTTTCTCGAAAGAGATCAGGTGTTTGCAGCTTGTGTTTGAAGCTGGTTGATCTGTTTCCTGGCCGTATCCAACGAATCTGCAAAAACCGCAAGGTCATCTGCAAAGGCTAGACAGTCAATTGATAGGTTCTTATTCTTGTGACCAAGTCTGATTCCATTTTCGACTCCTTCATCACTCATTGTTTTGCGCCACTCACGGATAACTTTCTCAAGAACGCAATTGAATAGTAGAGGTGAGAGACCATCTCCCTGTCGAACTCCTGTCCTTATCTCGAAGGCATTGGAAATCTCACCTCTAAACTTAACCTTTGAAGTGGTGTTGGCGAGAGTCTGTTGGATGATCGCTCTGGTTTTGTTGTCTAGGCCGAACTCCTTTAGAATCTTAAGTAGGGTAGTCCGATCAATGGAGTCATAAGCTTTCTTAAAATCAATGAAAGTTACTACAAATTTCTTGCTCCTTAGTTTTAGATATGACAGGATAGATTTGAGATTCATGATTTGCACCACACATGACCGTCCCTTCCTAAAACCTCCTTGATAATCACCCAGTTCTGTATCTAGCTGTTCTTCAGCCCTAGTTTGAAGAGCTTTTGAGAGGATTTTGTAAGTTATCAGTAGGAGGAAGATGCCTCGATAGTTGTTATTATTATTATCATTATTATTATTATTATATCATTTTTGCTCTTATGGACAGTGAAATATCTCACGATGACACAATTTTCACTTCTCTCCCCTCTTACTCTTCTCTTCCCAAAATCTCTTCATCCTTGGACTGTGTTCCTGTTTCCGTTGTTCGGTCCACAATGTTCTTGTCTTCATCTTTTCATTCGGTTTAAATATTGTACTTTTAATGTTGTTTCTGAATTCTCTGTCTCCAATCATTTGCCTGTCGATCCCCACCTGCCTTAAGTCTCCCTCTATTTCATGATACCAATTAGTTTTCGTGCTTGAGCTGTTTATTTCATCAAAGATCTTCTTCGTAAGTCTGTTGTTGTGGTTCATTCTCTGTATGTGCCCGTAAAAAGTTAGTCTGCGTTTTCTGATTATATCGGTGAGTCTATCTTTGGTATGTCTTTTCATCCATATGCCATCGCTGTGTATTGCTCCAAATATTTTTCTGAGAATTTTGCGTTCTATTTTATTCAGTTTCTATGATGCCTTCACACAGCAGCCCTCCATGCAGTCCTGTCTTCAGCCGTTCTCTTTGTTTGGTGGTAATTTCCTGCTATCTTGACACTGTCCACCAGCTGGTACCTTCTCCGTCCTCTTCCTCTCTTTCCGTTTACTGATCCTTGGAGAGCATCCCTCAGCAAACACTCTCTTCGCAGCCAGTTCGTCTTCCTTGAATGGATGGTATGTAACAGCCTGATCCTTGGAGAGCATCCCCCAGCAAACCCTCTCTTCACAGCCAGTTCCTCTTCCTTGTATGGATGGTATGTAACAGCCTGATCCTTCGAGAGCATCTCTCAGCAAACACTCTCTTCGCAGCCAGTTCCTCTTCCTTGTATGGATGGTATGTAACAGCCTGATCCTTGGAGAGCATCCCTCAGCAAACACTCTCTTCGCAGCCAGTTCCTCTTCCTTGTATGGATGGTATGTAACAGCCTGATCCTTCGAGAGCATCCCTCAGCAAACACTCTCTTCGCAGCCAGTTCCTCTTCCTTGTATGGATGGTATGTAACAGCCTGATCCTTCGAGAGCATCTCTCAGCAAACACTCTCTTCGCAGCCAGTTCCTCTTCCTCGTATGGATGGTATGTAACAGCCTGATCCTTGGAGAGCATCCCTCAGCAAACACTCTCTTCGCAGCCAGTTCCTCTTCCTTGTATGGATGGTATGTAACAGCCTGATCCTTGGAGAGCATCCCTCAGCAAACACTCTCTTCGCAGCCAGTTCCTCTTCCTTGTATGGATGGTATGTAACAGCCTGATCCTTGGAGAGCATCCCTCAGCAAACACTCTCTTCGCAGCCAGTTCCTCTTCCTTGTATGGATGGTATGTAACAGCCTGATCCTTCGAGAGCATCCCTCAGCAAACACTCTCTTCGCAGCCAGTTCCTCTTCCTTGTATGGATGGTATGTAACAGCCTGATCCTTCGAGAGCATCCCTCAGCAAACACTCTCTTCGCAGCCAGTTCCTCTTCCTTGTATGGATGGTATGTAACAGCCTGATCCTTGGAGAGCATCCCTCAGCAAACACTCTCTTCGCAGCCAGTTCCTCTTCCTTGTATGGATGGTATGTAACAGCCTGATCCTTCGAGAGCATCCCTCAGCAAACACTCTCTTCGCAGCCAGTTCCTCTTCCTTGTATGGATGGTATGTAACAGCCTGATCCTTCGAGAGCATCTCTCAGCAAACACTCTCTTCGCAGCCAGTTCCTCTTCCTCGAATGGATGGTATGTAACAGCCTGATCCTTGGAGAGCATCCCTCAGCAAACACTCTCTTCGCAGCCAGTTCCTCTTCCTTGTATGGATGGTATGTAACAGCCTGATCCTTGGAGAGCATCCCTCAGCAAACACTCTCTTCGCAGCCAGCTCCTCTTCCTTGTATGGATGGTATGTAACAGCCTGATCCTTGGAGAGCATCCCTCAGCAAACACTCTCTTCGCAGCCAGTTCCTCTTCCTTGTATGGATGGTATGTAACAGCCTGATCCTTGGAGAGCATCCCTCAGCAAACACTCTCTTCGCAGCCAGTTCCTCTTCCTTGTATGGATGGTATGTAACAGCCCGATCCTTCGAGAGAATCTCTCAGCAAACACTCTCTTCGCAGCCAGTTCCTCTTCCTTGTATGGATGGTATGTAACAGCCTGATCCTTGGAGAGCATCCCTCAGCAAACACTCTCTTCGCAGCCAGTTCCTCTTACTTGTATGGATGGCATGTAACAGCCTGATCCTTGGAGAGCATCCTTCAGCAAACACTCTCTTCGCAGCCAGTTCCTCTTCCTTGTATGGATGGTATGTAACAGCCTGATCCTTCGAGAGCATCCTTCAGCAAACACTCTCTTCGCAGCCAGTTCCTCTTCCTTGTATGGATGGTATGTAACAGCCTGATCCTTCGAGAGCATCCCTCAGCAAACCCTCTCTTCACAGCCAGTCCCTCTTCCTTGTATGGATGGTATGTAACAGCCTGATCCTTGGAAAGCATCCCTCAGCAAACCCTCTCTTCACAGCCAGTCCCTCTTCCTTGTATGGATGGTATGTAACAGCCTCCAACTCGCTCCAATACCTCCTCATTCCGGACCCTTTCCACCCAGGATATCCTTTCCATGCTTCTCCATAACCACATTTCAAGCGCTTCTAGTCTTACTTCATCATCCTTCCTTAGTGTCCAGGTCTCGGCTCCATGTAGCGCCACACTCCAAACAAAGCATTTTGCCAGCCTCTTCCTTAACCTCAAGTCCAAGCGTCCAACAACAGAGACTACTCCACTGTCAGCAATAAGAAAGCGACTGGGCAAAGTTAGAGATGAGCGACGAAGGAAACAAAAGGCAATACGGTGCTTAGAATTCGAAAATCGAAGACGACATGCATCAAGATTGACGGCCATACACACTGAGGAAGCTCGAAAGAGAAAAATACGAACAACATACGGCAAACTTTAAACAACACAGCATCTCTTACGATGTCCGTTGTGCCCATCTGCAATTAGTGATTTGACTCATGCAAATTCCACTGCTCTCGAAGTAGCAAAGGGGGGAGGTACAACTTTCAGGGTAAAAAAAAAACCTTTCTTAAAATGAATTATTTGAGTGACTAATCTTTCATTTGGGACCGCCGAAGGAAGGCGTGCTGAGGGATTTTTAACGCTCATAAAAATCCGATGACTTCGGCCAAGTTTGAAACCGCGATCTTGGGGATAAAAGCTCAGCATGCTACCCACTACGACACCGAAGCCGCAAAGTATATATGTTGAAGGCCTTCTACTAAGGTTATAAGATGTTCAATCCTGTATCGGCATGTTTTCACATTGTTGGTGAATACCCCGTTTCCCAAGCTGTTAGGGCACAGCTTGCTGATGCAATCAGTATTCTTGTTTCAGTTGTGCAACACGAGTTCGTGCGGTAAGGTGTAGGCCTATATGATAGCGATTGGTCTTGTAGTAAGTTAAGAAATGCCACCCACAAAAACATCTCAATCGGCTTTCTAGCGCAAATATGTAAACCAGTTTGGAAGTGGTATATTTAGTGAAAACGGCAGGGTCTTATTTTGTTTGTTGTATAGAAAAAAATGTTTCTACAAAAAAAAACTGATATTGTACAGCATATTAACACAACACGACATAAGGAGAGGGTTAAGAATAAATATAAGTTAAATCAGCAACTAATTACAGGCACTGTAGGCGAACAATCGAATTCAAGTAATACATTATTCAAAGACTTGTGTTTGCATTAGTGAGTTCGGACATTCCATTGCGGACCCTCTTCAAGCATCTGGATTTTACACAATCCCTCGTTAATAATAATAAAAAAAGGCACAGTCAGTCTGAGAGACTAGACTTTATATCATTTCAAATGACGTATGCTACAATTGCACCACATGTTAGAAAGGCTCAGGACGGCTTCTCGATTCGCTCGAAGCCCCAGGACTCTTTCAACATACTCCATTACCCATTAACTTAGGCTTCCCGCGCGGGTACCTCTTTAAGGGCTACCCTGTATTTGAGTCTGACATCATTTACAACTCTTTAAGGTTCACCCATTATTTGAATCTGATATCTTGCAAACCTCTTTAAGGGTCACCCTGTTTGAATTGAATCTAACATACTGTACACCTCGTTAAGTGTCACCCTGTATTTTGCTCTGACATCCTGCACACCTCTTTAGGAGGCATCTTGTTTATTTTTTAGAAGTCACCCTGTATTCTTGTGTGACATCTTGTACACTTCTTTAAGAGTCACCCTGTATTTTTGTCTGACATCGTGCACACCTCTTTAGGAGTCACCCTGTATTCTTCTCTGCCATCTTGTACACCTCTTTAGGAGTCACCCTGTATTTTTGTCTGACATCTTGTACACCTCTTTTGCAGTCACCCCGTATTCTTCTCTCCCATCTTGTACACCTCTTTAAGAGTCACCTGGTATTCTTATCTGATGTCTTGTATATCTCTTTAGGAGTCACCCTATATTCTTGTGTGACATCTTGTACACCTCTTTAGGAGTCACCCTGTATTTGTGTCTGATATCGTGTACACCTCTTTAGGAGTCACCCTGTATTCTTATCTAACGTCTTGTACACCTCATTAAGGGTCACGCTATATTCTTATCTGACATCGTGTACATCTCTTTAGGAGCCATCCAGTATTCCTATCTGTTGTCACGCACTCGCCGTCTCCGTATCGCATAACGTTAGACCCAAGCATAACGACGAAGTCGACAAGATCATTTGAAATGATAAAATATCTTCAAAACTCCAGAGATATGCCTCAAAATGTTAGTTGCTGTCGCTCAAGTTCTCTCTTTAGATTTCAGATTAACACGCCCTTAGGTAAGACTGAAGCTAGTTTCCCCCCCAAAATTGTTTACACACAGCGTTTACTTGATAACTTTATATAGGAACAGTTGATTTAGAACATAATTAACAAAATAGTGTAGACAACATTTCTGGATCTGGTCACAATAATAGTTCAATAGAACACAAGTTAACTTATTTAAAATACATCAACATTAAGGGGAGATTGTACCTTTTTAGTGGACAAAATATCAATCTTTTTTTTGTGGATGTGTAACATCTTTCCACTAGGTTGCTGGATATTTTTGTGGGAGTGATTTTGAAAAATGGGACGAAAGTGGATCTGAACGATCGAGGTGGCACCAGCTGGCACACTTCCGTTCGATCGAACGGAAGTGTGCACGAACAGAAGTGTGCTAGCTGGCAGTGGTGGAATGAACGGAAGTGTAAGACGCACTGCCAACTCGATCAATCGATCCATCTGGCAGTGGTAAGATCCAGCTGGCAGTGGCAAGAGAAAGAATGAGCACGCGGTGTCGAAAATTGATACCATGACGTACTCTCGGCCATTTGGAATGTGTATGACATACTGAACGGTAAACGCTCATGCGAACTCTGGTGTCAAGTGATTGAAACAAAGCACATGGTACATGTTCGAAGTCTTCGTATCAGTATTTAAATGGTAAAATGCCTTAATATCAAACATTGTAAGTAGTCGGCATTGCCGGTATTATGTTTCTGCACAATGGCTAATCAAATATCAACCCTCAATACGGTAATGCAGTCATCAATATAATATAATCGTTGTGGTTGTACGAGAATTGAGCAATCCTTCATGGACTATTGCTGAATACATTCTCTTTACTCACAGGAGGGCGTAATCATCAGGCATTTTAAATTCAATTTCACGCAGGAACATTATCGAAAGAAGCAAAATATAAATGAAACTTAATTCCGTAATGCAGTATTATTGGAACGTGGAAATAAGTCACCATCTTGTGCACAATATTTGCGTAGTCGGGCCGTGGGGTTAGCGCCTATGACTGTGAATCTAGAGATCTCGGCTTCGAATCCCGGACGGAGTAGAAATTTTTGCTACCAGATTATCATTTTAAACGATGTTTATCATATCAATAAGACTCATTTTAACATAATCCATATAAAATTACGTGTTGGTCTGCGAATTAAGAGGTCCTGTTTATAAGGAAATTAAGGCTATGAGCGGTGTCGCGTCTATTAATCTAGTAGATCCATATCGTATTCTTTATTTAGGCTAGTGCTGGTGGAAGCTACAAGTTATCTAATAAAATGAGTTCCGTATTATAAACTACAATATCTGTAAAACACTCCCTTTTACAATGGATTAATATTTGTGCCAATAATAGTATAAAATACCGGTGTATCAACAATTTCACGTGAGGTTTCTTCTATGTCAGATGTTACACATCATTTGCGACTACTGTAAGGCTCGTATTTTTTGTTGTTGTTGCTTATAAACATTCCTTGGAGTGTACTTGACTAGTTACATAATGTTTTCTAATGGTATTTTAGCCATTAAAGCCTTTAAATATTAATAAACTTCTAGGTCTGCACAACTTGCCACGACACCCTTTTGCGTGCTGTCAACTTCTTGGACATCAAACACTTCATTTTAGCGATATGTTGATTTTTAAAGATATTTCGAGCTCAGTGTTGGCTCCTCTGTTGCCGCGGAGCAACTTTCAGTTGTTCCTTGTGTTCCCGGTGCGTTTTCTGTACATGTTTACATCGGAAAGTTTGATTTTGTGTCATCATGCCTAGAATTGGAAAAGTATTCAAGAAATGCAAAGGAAGGCTTGGAAGAAAACCTAATACAAATATCCTTAGAGATGATAATTCTGGAAATAATAGAAATTTGGTTAGTGAAAGTGCTGCTGGCTCTTTGAGATTAGGATCAACATGTGCTTCAACTTTCTCACTAAGTGATATTTCTATCATTGAAAATATTAGTGTCAGTGCTTCCAGATGAAAGTTGAAAATAAAACAGGAAGATTGTAGTTTTACGTGACCGTGAATCTTGTGATTATGAGCCACGGGACCTCCTTTTTACGTGGAATCCGAACCATAGGACATGGCATTTCATTTCGAAAATCTCACATGCATTGACCGGGAATCGAATCCAGTCCACCTTGGTGAGAGGCCAACAGCTTGACCGCTGCGCCACCACGCCCTCTGAAATTTGAACACACGATCTTTTGTAAGTATAAGGTGCGTTCAGAAAGTAACGAGCCGGAGGCTGGAATGCGTAAACCGGTGACTACATCGGCTAATCGTGGCGTGTGTACCGAGGTGTGGTTCCGACCAGAGCGTGGAAGGTCACAGCCCGTCGCTAGAGGGCATGCGTGCAGGTCACGTGGCGATACAATGCGAGCAGCAGCATGCATCAATCGTCCAACGCTGCCAGTCGCATTGCAAACAGTGACATGGAGGCGTCAACCGAAGAGCAAAGAGGTGTTGTTCGGTTTCTGACAGCAGAGGGAGTAGGGGGAACGGACATTCATCGCCGAATGTCACAAGTGTACAGCGAACACTTCATGTCCCTTGCAAGTGTCAAGGCGTGGCAAAAGAGCTTCAGGGAAGGACGGGTGTCGTTAGCCGATGACGCCCGGGCTGGGGGCAGCCCCCTGCATTACCGATGACAACATCCAGCTGGTTGATGCACTCATTATCAGAACCGCCGAGTGACAGTGAACGCCATAGTCGCCGTGGTCGCTCCACGACAATGCACGACCTCATACGGCCAACACAGTCGCGGCACTCCTGCAGAAATTCAAATGGGAGGTTCTCGGCCACCCTTAATACAGTCCAGACCTCTCTCCCTGTGATTACGCCATGTTTGGTCCCCTGAAAAGGGCTCTTTGGGGCCAACGGTTCACCTCGGACGTCGACGTCCAGCTGTACGTGCGGAACTGGTTTACATCGCAGCCCAGGGAATTTTATGAGACAGCCATTCACCGCCTCGTATTACAGTGGGACAAGTGCCTCAACAGCCAGGCCCAATACTTCTGACATACAGGTACTGGTTTCTGTAATAATGCCTCCGGCTCGTTACTTTTTGAACGCACCTTATAATAATGCTAACATTGAAGAACAGACAAGTGGCAATGTTGTCAGGGATATTGAATTGTTGCCATCTGCCATATACTCATTTGCAGTTTGTAAACAATGCCATGTTAGTGACAGTTTATTTTGTTGTTAAGATACAGCTGCTAAATATGGACTTTCTAGTAAACTATTTCTAAAATGCAGTAACTGTAAAGTCAGCATGTATTTCGCACCAGTAGGGAGGTTGACAGTGGGAATGAAAGTTATATTAGGTTTGTGTATGAATGCGTACTATAGGTAGAGGTGAATTAGCTGTTGAATAAGCATGTTCAGAATTGGATGCTATCCGTGTGAGAAAAGCAGATTACGACTATAATGGCTAAAAAGGCAACAATGCACGCAAGAAATGCTAAGAAGCCTAAGGAGGATCTAGAAAATGAAAATGACCCTAGATATGGTGCAGGGATGTTTTAAGATGAGCACTAAACTATGTTAAACTTAAAAACCTGTTTTCTAAGATTTTATTTTTTTAATGTTTAGTTAGGCCTACATTTTTCTCAGGAACTAACTCTTAAAAGATGTTGAGTTTGATATTTTAAAATTAAAAATATAGGCAATAAATCTGGAATAATATAGAACTAAAAGCTGGAGCAGTCATAACCTCCCTATGAAGGCTTCCAAAAAATAGGGTATACTTTGGTATATATTTTTGGAAGCCTTCATAGGGAGGTTATGGCTGATTCAGCTTTAAGTTCTCGCAGTAAAGAAGGCGCAGGTGCGCTTTATAAAAAGGAGGTGCGCTTTATAAAAAGGAAGGTAGCGCGCAGTTTGCTACCCCTGTAGGGCGGGGACACCAAAAGCCCGCTGATGAGCCAGCTTGTGGTCCTAGGCGAAACCCCACACAAGAAACGCACAAACATAGAAGAATTGCTGAGTTTCTATTACTAACTACTACTTCCTGGAAGGGCTGAGACGGGTACTGTACATTGAGTAGTTTGATATTATCGTTGGCAATTTTCTGTACAATTTGCCAGCGTGGAATTACCCCCCATTTGCAAATTGAGTAAATGAATGAATGAACCATGACAACGCACTAGTTCTCGCTCATCGATGCGTGCTGTTCTATATTTTGTTTACAGGTGCGCTGTTGTGTATCAATGTCTGAATAAGCCTAGCAATTCCATGCTATTTTTCAAACCACGGGCTACCGACGGGGGGGGGGGGGGTTATTTTGTGACTGCCATAATAAATTCCTATTGTGTGATTTGTATTATTCTTTAATCGACATATCCCCCCAGGGTCTCACATCTAGTGGGACGTGGGTTCGCGACCATGGGACCCCAGTTGAGTCCGGCATTGCTTCCACTTACTTGTGCCGGGCTCCTCTCCGTCTTCTTTCCTGTCGACCTCTCTTGGTCAACTCATGTTCTCTTCCGATCCCGATGGTATTAGGGTATCCGAGCCTAGGGAATCTCTTCCTTTCCCGCCTCAATTGGCCCTTGACTCATCTTTCCTGATACCCTCTTTCTTCGAGGGGTCAGCCTTCTTTTTCTTTTCATGTTATCTCCTGCCTTCTGCACTAGGCCATAAAGGAGGCACCACTTCTGGTGCACCCTGGATAATGCTACACCCTTAAGGGCTCACGGCTGGTGAGTTTGGTAGTTTGCGACCCCGAGGGATTCCTACGCTGGGTCCGTTTTGTCCCCTTTTTTCTGACTTTGGGTCGGACCCTCTTCTCTTTCCCTTTCCTATCTGCCTTTCATGGCTCTGCTTCCTTACAAGTCCCTCAATCCTCATTCTTCGAGGGTTGAGGGCATTTCATTTCTTCCTGTCCTTTATTTCCCTTATCCTTTATTTGTTTACCATTTCTTCTTCTAGTATGTAAGTCTGTAGTTAGTATTAGTTCTAGTTTTCATTCTCATCTCATCTTTCACTATCACCCAAACCATTAGGAGCCGATAACCTAGATGTTAGGCCCCTTAAAAAGACAATTATCAACATATGTAATGAACATATCTTGTATTTTGAACCTTAAATGAACCTTAAATGACAAAATTGGACTCAATTAACAACAGTTGCAAGAAAAATCAAAATATCATGAAAAAAGAAGTTCTGAAAGTAAATTATTCACTGATCATACTCTTCGCCATCTTTAACACTCGTGGAACATACGACTGTTCTTTACTGTGTTTTCCGCATATGTACCCCTTGCAACCGAACAAGTTATGGTGGTTTTGTTAACTTTGTTGTACCTTTGCCCTTACCACAGTGCTCAGTATGACGAGGCACATGAACTACCCAAGTGTGGGGTTTCCGTGCCCACCAAAAGAAAATTGTTAATATCTTATACAAGAATTGAATAGTACATTATGCAACGAGATATAATGGCAATAATTAAGACACGAGTATGTTTATAGAACGGGCGTTGCAGATGCGATGCTATCCTTACCTAATTGGTCACACAACTGTTTCTTGAGCTCTGATTAGCGGGAGAAACTGTTTCATAATGAACAAGTAGTTCCGTGAAGAACTATACAGCATATTTTCATATATCCTACTTACGTTAATTGCCACTATCAACATACATAATTTCAGTTTGATTGCTGTTATAGATTCGTAGATATTGAGAACCGACTAAATATTTCGGATGGTCGCCATGTTGGATTTTATATATGTAGGTCCTAGAGTTATATACTGTTACATGCAGGTTATTGTGTACGTGTAGTATTCAAACTTCAATCGCATAATTAGGACACAAGAAGTAACAAGGAGATTTTAAAATTTCCGACAGCTGCCATCTTGAGGTTATGGAAACAATTGAAATAAATTAGATGCCAGTGGATTACCATTCGTATAAGGATTTACTGTACCAAGTTTCACTGCACTCGGATGGTTAAATTGCGAGAAACGTCCATGTGAATATTTATACTTCGCGTCGCCGCCATGTTGGATATTTGATCACCAGGTTATTTAAAGTCCTATAGGGGAACTTAAGTTCATAGACCCTATGAACATTAAAAAATTCAGTTTGATTGCTATAATAGATTCGTTGATATTCAGAGCCATCTAAATATTTCGGATGGTCGCCATGTTGGATTGTTAAATGTATAGGCCATAGAGTCATGTACCATTAAAGGAAAATTATTGCGTAGGTTCATTATTCAAACTTTCACTTTGATCGCATGAATACATCACAAGAAATAAAAACTTAATTTTAAAATTCGCACAGCCGCCATCTTGAGGTTATGTTAAGAATTGAACTAAATTAGATACCAGTGCATTACAGTGTGTAAAAATATTTCCTTTACCAGATTTCATTGCGTTTGGAACATTAAATCGCGAGAAAGGTCTATTTAAAATTTTCAAATTCGCTTGGCCGCCATGTTCGTTTTGTAGTTACCAGGATTTCAAAGGTCACATAAGTGAACTTATAGTAGTTCTCTTTATCACCATACAAAATGTCAGGGTCTTATCGGTATTAGTTTCGGAGATATTGAATGCTGGTGAAATATTTCGCACAGCCGCCATGTTGGATTGGTGAGACGTAACAAAATTTAAAGGGCACGGTCGGGGTCGCCCGGAATAATGCTATGAACTTACCGAGTTTCATTGAAATCGCTCCAGCCGTTTAGATTTTATTAGGGGACACACACACACACACACACGAATCACACACACACGCACACACAAACGGACATAAGGTGATCTCATAAGCCTATTTTTTCAAAATTGAAAATAGGCTAAAAATCGTGTTATAATGACGCTCATTATGGTACAGCTTTCTAATCTAATATATAAAAGTGAAAGTCTGTATGTAGGCCTATGTATGTATGTATGTATGTATGTATGTATGTATATATGTTGGTTCCGTATACAAATCTACACCGTTCCACCAATCTCAACCATATTTTGCATACACATAGTTTAGGACCCAGAAGGAACCGCTGGCTACATGAATTTTCGATAGTCTTTCTCATTCTTCTGATTTCAGCCCTTTTTCACTCAAAAACAGGCTAATCATCAAATCATAAAATATACTCATGAAGGAATGGCAAGGCAGATAGTTTCCATGGCAACATAGCTCAAGTCCAGACACGGCCGACTTGATGCCAATTGCGCTCAGCACTACCGGTATAGAAAATGAGGATCTTGACTTGAAATCCCGTTAGTTACTCAACTGCTCACACAGCACTGTCAACCGAGTTTAGCATAACAAAGACTTGACACTATCTTCTTTCTACTATATATTTTTCAAATACCACTCACTCACTCACTCACTCATTCATTTATTCATCACGAAATCTCAGAAACCACCGAACGGATTGGAATGAAATCTGGTATGCAGCTTCCTCAAGGGCCGCAAATGCCCACTAAGAGAGACATTTTGGCTATTCAGGTTCTAAAGGGGTGTTAAGGGGGTAGACCTGCATTTAATTGAATAGCAATATCTCCCGATTGGTTTCATGGGGGGATGTGATACTCGGCATATAAACTCATCATTAAAAATAAGAAGACATGTGTCTGAGGGTTTTTCGATGTGGTGTATATAATGAGGTGAAAGGGGTGAAAAGTGGGGATTAAAAGATTCTTAACGGAGCGTGTGTCTCTTAAACGACATAGGCGAGGAGTTTGAAACACAGCGAAAAAAAATCAACATAAAAAAGAAGTAAATATGTGTTTGACAGTTTTTTCATAAATCCAATTTAAGGGGCCCATGGAGAGGGATGAAATTCTGGGGGGGGGGGGGGGGAACAGGAAAGAAAGTGTCCTAACTGATTGACTGACTGGCTCACTCATCAAACTCAGGGGGAAAAACTGCTTTAAAGTAAGTAAATAGCTGTTCGACAGTTTTTTTTTTCATAAATCAAATTTAAGGGGTTCATGGGGAGGGGTGAAATTCTGAAAAAAGAAAATTGAAAGAAAATGTCCAGACTCACTCACTTACTCACTCACTAATCATCGCCTAGCCAAAATTATTGAAGTTAGAAACATGACAGTTTGGGGATATGTTCATTGTATGTCAAAACCGTCTACTAAGGGAGGATTTTCGGATATTCAGGTTCTAAAGGGGTCTTAAGGGGATTAAACCTGCATTTCATTGAATAACAATATCTCCCGATTGGTTTCATTGGGGGATGTGATACACGGCATATAAACTTATCATTAAAAAGTAACAAGACACGTGTCTGAGGGTTTTTCGATCTGTTTATGAGGTTAAAGGGGTGAAAAGTGGGGATTGAAAGATTCCTAACGGAGCGTGTATCTCTTAAACGACATAGGCGAGGAGTTTGAAACTCAGCGGGGAAAAAAATCAGCATAAAAATAAGTAAATGTGTGTTTGACCGCTTTTCCATAAATCCAATTTAAGGGGCCCATGGGGAGGGGTGAAATTCGGTGGGGGGGGGGGGGGACAGGAAAGAAAGTGTCCTAACTGATTGACTGAGTGACTCACTCATCAAACTCAGGGGGAAAAAACTGCTTTAAAGTAAGTAAATAGTTTTTCGACAGTTTGTTTTTCAATCAAATTGAAGGGGTTCATCGGGAGGGGTGAAATTCTGAAGAAAAAAAAATGAAAGGAAATGTCCTGACTCATTCACTCACTCATCATCGCCCAGCCAAAAATATTGAAGTTGGAAACATGACATTTCGGGGATATGTTCGTTGTATGTCAAAACCGTACACCAAGGGAGGTTTTTTGGATATTCGGGTTCTAAAGGGGTCTTAAGGGGGTTAAACCTGCATTTCATTGAATATCAATATCTCACGAGTGGTTTCATTTGTGGATGTGATACTCGGCATATAAACTAATCATTAAAAATACGCAGACATGTGTCTAAGCGTTTTTCGATGTGGTGTATTATTATGAGGTGAAAGGGCTGAAAAGTGGGGGTTGAAGGATTCCTAATGGAGCGTGTAGGCCTATCTCTTAAACGACATAGGCGAGAAATTTGAAACTCAGCGAAAAAAATCAGCTTAAAAAGTAAGTAAATCGGTTTTCGACTGTTTTTTTTTTCATAAATTAATTTAAGGGGCCAATGGGGTGGGATGAAATTCTGGGGGGAAAAATGAGAGAAAGTGTCCTAACCGACTGACTCAGGGGAAAAAGTCAGCTTAAGAAATAAGTTAATAGGTGTTCAAGCGTTTTTAATCAATCCAATTTAAGGGGCCCATGGGGAGGGGTGAAATTCTGGTAAAATAAATGAAAGAAAATAACCTGTCTGACTCACTCACTCATCACGCCTAGCGAAAACTATTAAAGTTGGAAACATGAAATTTTGGGAATATGTTCGCTGTATGTCGAAAACGTTAACTAAGGAATGATTTTTGTTTATTCGGGTTTTAGAGACGTGTCAAGGGGGTAAACGTGCATTTCATTGAATAACGATATCGCATGAGTTGTTTGTTTGGGGATGTGATATTCGGTATATAAACTAATCATTAAAAATAATCAGACATATGTCTAAGGGTTTATCGATGTGGTGTATATTATGAGGTGAAAGGGGTGAAAATTGGGGGTTGAGGGATTCTTGACGGAGCGTGTATCTCTGAAACGACATAGGCGTGAAGTTTGAAATTCGGTGGGAAAAAACAGCTTAAAATACAAGTAAATAGGTGTTCGAACGTTTTTTTCATAAATCCAATTTAAGGGGCCCTTGGAGAGGGGTGAATTTATGGGGGAAAAAACCAGGAAAGAAAGTGTCCTAACTGATTGACTCACTTACTCACTCATCAAACTCAGGGGGGAAAACAGCTTTAAATAAGTAAATAGGTGTTTGACAGTTTGTTTCATAAATCCAATTTAAGGGGTTCATGGGGACGGGTGAAATTATCAAAAATAAATGAAAGAAAATATCCTGACTGACTCACTCACTCATCATCGCCCAGCCAAAATTATTGAAGTTAGAAACATGAAATTTTGGGGATATGTTCGTTGTATGTCGAAAACGTCCACTAAGAAAAGAGTTTTGGATATTCAGGTTCTAAAGAGGTGTTAAGGGGGTAAACGTGCTTTCCATTGAATAACAATATCTCACGAGTGGTTTCATTTGGGGATGTGATACTTGGCACATATACTAATCATTAAAAATAAGCTGACACATGTCTAATGGTTTTTCGATGTAGTGTATATTATGAGGTGAAAGGGATGAAAAGTGGGGGTTGAAAGATTCCTAACTGAGCGTGTATCTCTTAAACGACATAGGGAGGAGCCTGAAACTCGGAGGAAATCTATCAGCTTAAAAATAAATAAATAAATGAATAAATAAATAAAATAAATAGGTGTTCGACCGTGTTTTCATAAATGCAATTTAAGGGGCATATGGGGAGGGGTGAACTTCTGGAAGAAAAACGTCCACTAAGGAAGGATTTTTGTATGTTTGCTCTCATCGACCAACCAAAACTATTAAAGTTAGAAGAATGATATTTTGGGGATATGTTTGTTTGTTGTGTGTCGAAAACGTCTACTAAGGAGGGATTTTTGGGTATTCAGGTTCTAAAGGGGTGTTAACGGGGTTAAACCTGCATTTCATTGAAAAACAATATGATACGACTATGACGCGAGCGAAGCGAGGCTAAAATTGAGATGGTGTGTGTCTGTGTATTACTCAATCTCGCAAGTACCACTGGTCCGATTTACGTGAATTTTACATGGAAGTAGCTGATTTACCTGGTTAACATATAGGTTACCTTTGATTTCAATACTTTGCACTATTTAAAATGGCGACCATTTTAGTGACGTCACTACACCCTTTGGTTTCAAACTTTCATATTTCCATTTCAAATAAAATGAGAACGCTAAGAAATAGCAAACTTTTGATGGCATATGCGAGGTTTAAAATTACATTTTCTATCCGAAAGGTATCTGCAACTGTTAGCGAGTAAAAGCTAAATTTGTGCTATAAAACACGGTCAACGCCGAGCGGTGTAGTTGGACAAAATGTTCCATCCTTAATCTCCCTCTGCGCAGCACCTAGCCTATCCCCTGTTTCAACTGTCACCTTCACATTTTAATTTATTTATGACGCGTAGCGAAGCACGGGTACTTCAGCTAGTATATAATATTTTCATCTCGATATCGTCGAACATAAATTTAAACAAGTAGTTCTGTGAAGAACTATACAGCCTATTTTCATATATCCTACTCATGTTAATTGTCTCTATAATCATACAAAATTTCAGTTTGATTGTTGTGTTAGATTCGTAGATATTGAGAACCGTCTAAAAATTTCAGATGACTGCCAGGTTGGTTTTTTATTTATGTCCTATTACATGAAGATTATTGTGTACGTGTGGTATTCAAACTTCAATCGCATGATTAGGATACAAGAAGTAAAAACGAGATTTTAAAAATTTGCACAGCTGCCATCTTGTGGTTATGAATACAATTGAAATAAATTAGATACCAGTGGATTAACATTTGTATAGGCATTTAACGTGCAACGTTTCACTGCACTTGGATGGTTAAATCGCGAGAAACGTCCATTTAAATATGTATACTTCGCGTCGCCGCCATTTTGGATTTGTGCTCACCAGGTTACTGAAGTCCTATAGGTCAACTTATGTTCATAGCCTCCATGAACATTAAAAATTTCAGTTCGATTGCTGTAAAAGATTCGTAGATATTGAGAATTGTCAAAATATTTCGGATGCTCGCCATTTTGGATTCTTATTTGTATAGGCCATAGAGTTATGTACCATTAAAGGAAAATTATTGCATAACTTCATTATTCATGCTTTCACTTCGATTGCATGATTACGACACATGAAATAAAAACTTAATTTTAAAAATTCGCACAGCCTCCATCTTTAGGTTATATAAGCAATTGAACTAAATTAGATGCCAGTGCATTACAATATGTACAATCATTTAATGTACCACATTTCACTGCGCTCAGATGGTTAAATCACGTGAAAAGTCAATTAAAATATTTTAACTTCGCTTGGCCGCCATGTTGGTTTTGTACTTTACAGACTTTTTGAGTCATATAGATAAACATGTATCAGTGGCCCTTATCACCCTACAAAATTTCACGGTGATATCTGTAATAGTTTCGGAGATACTGAATGTCGTGAAATATTTCGCTCAGCCGCCATGTTGGATTGGTGAGACACAATAAAAAAAGAAGTGCACGGTCGGGGTCGGCCGGAATGGTGCTATGATCTTACCGAGTTTCATTGAAATCGCTCCAGCCGTTAGAAGTTATTAGGGGTGGACACACAGACACACGGACGAAAGGTGATCTCATAAGCCTATTTTTTTCATAAAATGAAAATAGGCTAAAAAAGTACATGAGTGGTTAGGTAACCGGATTCAAATTAGACAATAACTTTCTGTACATTAAGCGTAGAAAAGGAGTACCACGAATAATCCGTAAAAAATTGAACTGGTGGGTAGGAAATACTCCCCCACACGTTGGTATTCCTAGGATTAATAGAATGTAATTGCACTGCCCAGGTTAGATCAGCACGGTGAAGAACTGCCAGTGGAGGAGACAATTTGCAACAGTTATTCCACTTTTGGGGAGACGCTTTCGAGTATTCTGCAGTGAAAATAATGACGAACGCAACTTTAAGTGAACTTGGAGGCAGTGTTTCTAATTCAACAACACGGATGGACATTTGAACTGGAGTTGTTCCTTTCAGTGAGGCCAACATAGCGGTAACTAATTTAATTAAAGTAGCACAAGCTGTAGAGTTACAGTTTACAGATGAGTTCACTTGTTTGACAGGGAACAGCTGTCTCCCTCCATAGCAGTGCAATGAAGATAAGAAGGGAACCACTTCAACTTTTGTCTGGCCATTCATTGCGGACACATGGTAATTTCCACACTCTGGTGCCAATATACTTAACTACAAACACTTTGCTAATTATCAAAATCATTATTTTGTAAGGGAAGCCTCCGTGGCTTAGGCGGCAGCACGCCGGCCTATCACCGCTGGGTCCGTGGTTCAAATCCCGGTCACTCCATGTGAGATCTGCGCTGGACAAAACGGAGGCAGACAGGTTTTTCTCCGGGTACTCCCGTTTTCCCTGTCAAAATTTCATTCCAGCAACACTCTCCACTATCATTTCATTTCTTCTGTCATTCATTTAATCATTGCCCCAGAGGAATGCGTCAGGCCTCGGCAGCCGGCACAGTTCATATCCTCGCCGCTAGATGGGGGCTTCATTCATTCTATTCCTGACACGGTCATAGACTGGAAGCAGGCTGTGGATTTTTTATTATTTTGTAAGGAAAATTACTTCTATGTAGCGCACTTGTCGGCAATGGAGGGAACAGATTTCGAGTTTAGTTAGTTATTGTTGTTGTTTTAAGGGATGGAAGTACGAGGTCATCTGCCCCTAGATTTCAAGTTTGTAGGGCGTGATGGTGTAATGGTCAAGTTGCTTGCGTCCCATCAAGGTGGGCCAGCTTCATTTCCTGCTTAACCCGCGAGGATTGGCGCATGGAAATTTTTGACCCGAAGCTTAATTAATGCTCTATATTTTTGTTTTGGTCAGACCATATTCAATGTCGCTTACAGTACCTTCCTTCCTAGCCATGAACTTCACCCTGTAAAAGAAACATGTCCATAACTTTTTGAATACTCAAGTTATTTCTATATTATTTACAGTCGGGTCAGATTTACCCATGGCGCCAGTCCTCGCGTGACAATTTTTGGCTTACGTTAGTCGGGACAATCTGTAAAAAATAAGTGGAAAATCCACCTATTTTGGTGCAGCACAATCACATACCTCACGTTCTTGTTGATCCATGTTTAGGGTGTGGACTCCTTGGTCATCAGCTCCTTTGTTCAAATAATTCGAGATGACTCTTCACCGCCATTATCAAGTCAATTATCCTGTTACTAAGATTATTGTTATATATAAATAAACCTCATTTTATATAGGGAATAGTTCATAGGAAGACACCAGGTGTAAAATTCTTTCTTTTTTTTCTTAGTCGTTTACCCTCCAGGTTGGTGGAACCCACGGACTCAGCGAGGGAACTCACCACTACCGCCTCTACGGGCAGTGTCCTAGAGCTGGGAACATCTAATCGGAGTGGATACAACTGGTGAGGTGTGATTGGCACCTCGCCCAGGTGGCCTCACCTGCAAAGCGAACAGGGGCCTCATGAGGGAAGGTAATGGATGGGCAGGATGGATAGACAAGGAAGAGGGAAGGTGCGTTCAAAAAGTAACGAGCTGGAGGCTGTAATGCGCAAACCGGTGACGACATCGGCTAATCGTGGCGTGTGTAACGAGGTATGGTTCCGACCAGAGCGTGGAAGGTCACAGCCCGTCGCTAGATGGCACGAGTGCACGTCACGTGACGATACAAAGCGCATTATATGTATTGATGAATATTTCAGCTTAATTTGGATCCGTTATAACCTTATTGTACTCCGGTTTTCCCTGTCAATATTTCATTCCAGCAACACTCTCCACTATCATTTTATTTCATCCGTCATTCATTTAATCATTGCCCCAGAGGAGTGAGTCAGGCCTCGGCAGCCGACTCAGTTCATATCCTCGCCGCTAGATGGGGGCTTCATCCATTCCATTCCTGACCCGGTCGGAGACTGGAAGCAGGCTGTGGATTTTCTTTTCTATAACCTTATTGTCGTTTGAAAACCTTCACAGTAATATAACAAGATGTTCAGTAAAGAACATATAGCCTACTTTCTCCTAAATGCATGGGTATTGTTATAACTCTTTGTCCTTTTCAAGGAGTATGATTGAATGTTGGTTGTAGGAGCTTGTTGAAATACAACGTGCGATAGGGATATTAAACATGAATATGAGGTGCCCTTTGCTAGTGCTACCTCTGTACCAAATTTCGTTCAATTCGGTTTCACCGTGTTTGAATTGATAGGGGGAATCGATTTGCACACATACTTGGCCACCATCTGCAAACTATTGGGCTGATGTTCTTGCAGTTTGGTCAGAATATGTTTCCCACATAAAGATATGGTGTTGAAAAATTAGGTAGAGACTAGATTATTAGGTTGGTCGTAATTACATTTTAGCTTTTAACATTTGGGTGGCCGCGATTACGTTTCCATCAAGATAGCGGTGATATAAAACATGACACTGAGGTGCCCTTTGCTAGTGCTACCTCTGTACCAAATTTCGTTCATTCGGTTCCACCGTGTTCGAAATAATAGGGGGAATCAATTTTGACATAAAGATGGCCGCCATCCGCAAACTACTTGGCTAATGACCTATTAGATTGGTCAAAGGATGCTCCCTCCATAAAGGTATGTTGTTGCAAAGTTTGGTAGAGTTCGGATGGTTATGTTAGTCGTAATTTGATTTAAGCTTTAAACATTCGTGTGGCCGCCATTACGTTTCTGTCAATATGGTGGCGATATTAATCATGACACTGAGATGCTCTTTGCTAGTGCTATCTCTGTACCTAATTTCGTTCCATTCGGTTTCAGCGTGTTTGAATTAATAGGGGGAATCAATTCTGACACAAAGATGGCCGCCATCCGCAAACTATTAGGCGAATGACCTATTAGATTGGTCAAAGGATGCTCCCTCCATAAAGGTATGTAGTTGCAAAATGTGGTAGAGATCGGATGATTAGGTTAATCATAATTTTATTTAAGCTTTGAACATTCGTGTAGCCGCCAGTACGTTTCAGTCAAGATGGCGGCGATATAAAACATGACACTGAGGTGCCCTTTGCTAGTACTACCTCAGTACCAAATTTCGTTCCATTCGGTTCCACCGTGTTCGAATTAATAGGGGGAATCAATTTTGACATAAACATGGCCTCCATCCGCAAACTATTAGGTGAATGACCTACTAGATTGGTCAAAGGATGCTCCCTCCATAAAGGTATGTAGTTGCAAAATTTGGTAGAGATCGGATGATTAGGTTAATCGTAATTTGATTTAAGCTTTGAACATTTGTGTGGCCGCCATTACGTTTCAGTCAAGATGGCGGCGATATAAAACATGACACTGAGGTGCCCTTTGCTAGTGCTACCTCTGTACCAAATTTCGTTCCATTCGGTTGCACCGTGTTCGAATTAATAGGGGGAATCGATTTTCACACAAAGATGGCCGCCATCCGCAAACTATTACGGTGATGACCTATTGGTTTGGTCAAAGGATGCTCCCCCCATAAAGGTATGTTGTTGCAAAATTTGGTAGAGATCGGATGATTAGGTTGGTCGTAATTTGATTTAAGCTTTGAACATTTGTGTGGCCGCCATTACGTTTCCGTCAAGATGGCGGCGATATAAAACATGACACTGAGGTGCCTTTTGTTAGTACTACCTCTGTACCAAATTTCGTTCCATTCGGTTGCACCGTGTTCGAATTAATAGGAGAATCGATTTTCACACAAAGATGGCCGCCATCCGCAAACTATTACACTGATGACCTATTGGTTTGGACAAAAGATGCTCCCCCCATAAAGGTATGTCGTTGCAAAATTTGGTAGAGATCGGATGATTAGGTTAGTCGTAATTTGATTTAAGCTTTGAACATTTGTGTGGCCGCCATTACGTTTCCGTCAAGATGGCGGCGATATAAAACATGACACTGAGGTGTCCTTTGCTAGTGCTACCTTTGTACCAAATTTCGTTCAATTCGCATTCACCGTGTTCGAATTGATAGGGGGGGACAGACATTCAGAGTACACACACTCACACACACACACACAGACACACACACACACACACACAGACTCACACACACACATACACACACACACACAGACACACACACACACACACACACACAGACTCACACACACACATACACACACACAGACAGACACACTTTTTTCGCCCTGTGTTCATCTCATAAGTCTACTTTCATTTTTTGCAAAAATCGAAAGTAGGCTAATAAATGGAATTGCATTGCGTCTTACAGAAATATATGGACCTCTGAGATTCTGCTGCCATTGTTACCGGCATGCATTCCTTCATTAATTTATTAAGTGAAATTAGTTTTTTGGGAATATCTCGAAAAATGTTGGTTTTAGGGCCTTATAATGTGGTTTTCGGGGTTCTTATAGGGCCCCCGAGTTTCGTTTCTCACATTGAGGGGCTGAAAATGAGCTTTGTCTCACCCTTTTACGCTTATTTCAGCTTGTATTTTAAGGGGGTTGGAGAAGAGTTACATCAATGATTAGTGTCGTGCCTCTGATGGATATCTGTATCAAATTTTACGTTAATCCACCCAGCCGTTCTCGAGTTATAAGGACACAAAATATTGTCCACAGACAAACAGACAGACAGACAGACAGACAAAAAAAATTGCGTGCATCCGTCGCAAAACAGTCTGAAACGGGCAAATATGTCAAATTTCCGTGGAAATGCAGAAAAAACAGACGAACATTCATTTTTATATAATAGAGAAGGGATATAATAGACCTTCCGTACCATACCCGCACGTGTAAATCGCGTGAAAAAATTCTAGAGTACCCCTTGACCCCTTAAGCTCATTTTATGTATTGATGAATATTTCAGCTTAATTTGGATCCGTTATAACCTTATAGCCGTTTGCAAACCTTCACAGTAATGTACTAAATGGAATTGCATTGCGTCTTACAGAAATAGATGGACCTCTGAGATTCAGTTGCCATGGTTGCCGGCATGCATTCTTTCATTAATTTATTTATTAAGTGAAATTAGTTTTCTGGCAATATCTCATAAACTGTTGGTTTTAGGGCCTTAAAATGTGGTCTTCGGGGGCCCTAGGCCCCCGAGTTTCGTTTCTCGCATTGAGGGGCCGAAAATGAGCTTTGTTTCACCCTTCTACGCCTATTTCAGCATGTATTTTAAGGGGGTAGGGCCCCTTTTATGAGAGGTACGGAAAAGAGTTACATCAATGATTGGTGTCGTGCCTCTGAAGGATATCTGTATCAAATTTTACGTTAATCCACTCAGCCGTTCTCGAGTTATAAGGACACAAAAAATTGTCCACAGACAAACAAACAAACAAACAAACAAACAGACAGACAGACAGACAGACAGACAGACAAAAATTTTATTTTTGCGCGCATCCATCATAAAACAGTCTGAAACGCGCAAATATCGCAAATTTCCGTGGAAATTCAGAAAAAAGAGACAAACTTTCATTTTAGCCTACTTTCGATTTTTGCAAAAAATGAAAGTAGACTTATGAGATCAACACAGGGCGAAAAAAGTGTGTCTGTCTGTGTGTGTGTATGTGAGTCTGTGTGTGTGTGTGTGTGTATGTGTGTGTGTGAGTGTGTGTACTCTGAATGTCTGTCCCCCCTATCAATTCGAACACGGTGAATGCGAATTGAACGAAATTTGGTACAAAGGTTGCACTAGCAAAGGACACCTCAGTGTCATGATTTATATCGCCGCCATCTTTACTAAAACTGAATGGCGGCCACTCAAACGTTCAAAACGTAAAATCAAATAACGACTAACCAAATCATTCGATCTCTACCAAATTTGGTAACAACATACCTTCGTATAGGATGCGTCTTGTGACCTAACTACAAGGTCGTCCGCCATACCATTTCAGGATGGCGGCCGTGCGAATTATGCAAACTTTATAATCCATATCATGGGACCCACCAGTTCCGATTATCGAGCCTAGAATCGTTTTAATTGTTCTAAAGGAAGAGGCACGTTCGAAATTAAAAGTTTATTTTGTAATACTATAGTGCAGACGTGATTTTAAAAAGCTGAGCTGATTCAGTAATAAGACAAGATGGCAGCGGATATCTTGTGCCTGACTTATATTTCACTAATTTGAGTATTGCATGCAATATAGCGTACTGATACAAAATAAATAAACTTTGTATGAAATGCTTTATATATAAATAATATACTCCAGTGATGAAATCGTTTAGTATAAATCATTATTTGCTAACAAGTTCTATGTAAGTCATTTTATATAGAACGATATTCGTTGACACAATTAGCTCAGTGGTAGAGCGTTAGCCTATCGCTCAAATGCCTATGGTTCAAACCCGATCAGAGCTAGGTTTTTTGCTTGAAATGTTATATGTTTATTGTTTTGTAATGACTCAGATATTTTAAAATTAAGCGTTATATTGTGCATATTATGGTGTAAAATATATATTTAATTAAAACATAATTCGCCAGCATATTTACTCGAGACATCTAGCTGCCAAAAAGGTAACTGCACGCCGACATACTTATTAACTTCCAGATTTTATTGAAAAGTTTCCTCTTCTGGCCGCTAGAATGCACTCGCTCTGTTAGGATTATATTGTTCGATATTTCACCACTAGATGTCACGACTAGTCTACGTGGGGCTCCATTGATTACTATACCATTGGCATTCTATGCGCATCGAATTTGAAGAATGACAAGATGATACTACGATACATTTTTACTTTTTATTTTAAAGGGTTTGTAACAGCCTATTTTGCGTTA
This sequence comes from Meconema thalassinum, assembly GCA_946902985.2. Lineage (NCBI taxonomy): Eukaryota > Metazoa > Arthropoda > Insecta > Orthoptera > Tettigoniidae > Meconema > Meconema thalassinum. The sequence goes on from OX336397.1 coordinate 156,165,246, forward strand.
CTTGAAAATGTTATTTGAAGTAAAGAACAAAACGATTTCACATAGTAACTTTTATTTCAGGCAAATAACAATCGAAAATATCCACATAGTTTGTATACAGTCAGTCAGTTGATTCGCAAGCTAGCAGCCGTGCACGAAGCAGCTCTAGAACCAAGCTCCGAGCAGCGAATACGCAAGCCGATGAAATCGATGATCCATCTCCCGCCGAGACTCTAACCCAACGATATCATCTTCCCTACCCAGCCTTAAACCAACTCCCCATCCGCCCTGCATTATTCAAGCAACAATACCCCTTCCTAACCGTTACTCATTGTTACCCTCTTTCAAGTTTCAAACCCACCCTCAGACCATTCCAAGTCAAGCAATCCCATCTTCAAGAGTTGCCGCCAAGCAAAACTCATCCCTTCTCCCCCGCAGCAGCCAATAATTAATTAATAAATTCATTAATTGATTATTAAATTTAATTCAAACCAGAGCGTTCATTGTCGCGGCCCATCCCCTTAAAAAACTGGTAACCTTGAACGACTGGTACTCTTCTCTTGGGCGAAGCCGAAAACTACGTTCCCTAAGGTCTGCCAAGCATTTGACCGATCATACATATTCATTATCACACTCACTTAACGATCATCACTTTTAAACATGAACTCCGCACGAAAACACAACCCTGAAGAGTACGATCCAGCCGATCCCTGCTGGGATACCTTCAGGGACACTCGCAAAAACACTCGCTCATCAACTCGCACCAACTGGATACTGGAGATGGATATGACAAAGCAACTGTATGCAGTCAATCCTGAAGCGGATCCTCCCATGTGGAGCACGATGCTCATGATCCGCCCTCCCAGAAAACTCCATCCAGACACACTTCGACAGGTCATCTGCCATGCACTTGAGTCCCATGCCAAGATTATCTCATGCATTGAGGAGACATGCCAGCATGATGACTCAATCATCCCTACACACCAGAGATATCTCAGAACCTTGAGCGAAGCGCTTCGGGGACACTCAGCCATTCCCCAGCATATTTGGCTGTGCCCATACCAAACTCATACTCAAGTCGCGCTCACTCAAACTGAAACCCTGGAGATCAGTGAGGCGCAATCTACACAAACCATTCCGATTCCACCTCCTATGCCTAAATACCCTTCATCCAAGGAGACCCAAACCGTTCACACCCTTTCCTTAACTCCCGTACAAACTATTTCAGTCATCCCAGATAAAATCACTACCAATAAACCCAAACTCACTCCTCCTACCGAATCTGCCTCACCCCCTAGCCATCTCATCTCTAACGCCCCAGACCCAGAACCTAATAGCCCTATAACATCCTCAAATTCAGCCCAAAACCAGCCTCCTACTACAGAACACCAACCTTCTTCTTCTGAACAAGCGTCGCGCAAACTCAAGTCCAGAAAGAACACTAACACAGAAACTAGGGCGCCGCGACGCCGCCCGCAGCCTACACAACATTCCACACTCATTTTCCAGTGCTTCAAATGCCAGCGCTTGAACCACGACGCCGCGAATTGCAGGCATGCTACCCGCTGTAATAGGTGTGGCGATAATCATCGTCACACAGATTGCAAGGTGCAAAAGAACAGCCCCACGTGTGTAAACTGTGGGGGCAATCACGCGGCAAGCTATGGAGGCTGTCGGTATATTAAAGACGCCATCAAGCGCAGGCAGAGAGCACAAACCAGACATCAAACTCGCCCCGATATACCTTCACTACTCTCACTCAAAATTTCCCCCCCTACAGTCCAGCCCGCCACTGCACTCTCCCAGATACTTCAATTGATCACACAGCTCTCACTCCACTTACACTAGACAGTTACAGTCGAACACAGGACTTCTAATGCTGCGTGCCTGCCCGGGGATCGAGCCAAGCTCGATCGCCTGGGATGTCGCGCACCGACCTGTGTATCGACTGAAATTAGCCCCAATTACTCAGCCGTTGCTCTCACTTCATTATTACCACCCGCCCTACGGCCTCGCGGGGCACCTGCCTGGGGGTTAGCCACGGCCGACTCACTTGGGATGGTGTCTTGTGGGCCATGGGATCGACAGAAAACATTGCAATTTACACACACTACAATTCATTCTCATTCTCCCCGTCCCATAATCCAAAGCGAGGCTTATTAAAAACTATTATTCTTCTTCTTATTATTATTTTAATCAAAAAACCTACTATAGGTCTATCTTTTCTCATTATCACCAAATCAACCCACTAGTGGTCTGTCTTATTTCCTAACAAACAAACTTCAAATTCAATATTTTAAAAATGCTTATTTCTATTATTATTAATATTATTATTATTATCTAGCTGAAGCTGCCGCTGTACACGATTATAGTAAACATCCATACCATGGCGAGCGGGGATGATAAGTAGCCTTGCTCCATATAGCATAATATGCGAACATCATCCCCGCACTGCTGTTGTAAACAAGCGAACAAAAGAACGGTCATTAAATATTAAATCCCTTGAAAAATTATATAAGTCAAATGCTCATAAAACGCAAATAAATCACGATCAATCCCTTAACAAGTTAAATTAAATTAAAATAAATTAAAATCTTTTAGACCAAAGTTGTGATCAAACTTAACTTACATTCAGTCCAAATTAAAATTCAAATCCAGGCAGAGGAGCGCCCGTCGCACCGGTACCTGGCACATAACTATGTCATTACAGACTGGACTAGTTTGTATATACACGTCTCTGTAGGGTCATGGAAAGATTTGTTAATTCAATTAGGGTTTTCGATTCCCGGTCAATGCATGTGAGATTTTCGAAGTGAAATGCCATGTCCTGTGGTTCGGATTCCACGTAAAAAGGAGGTCCCGTGGCTCTTAATCACAAGATTCACGGTCACGTAAAACTACAATCTTCCTTCCTTTTTTTTCAATTAGGGTTGTGAAAGCCATGCACAACCAGACGTGTAAAGACATGCCTCAACTCAAAGTTGGATGTTGCCCACGGCAGGTCGTATATGTAATAATAATAATAATAATGTTATTGGTTTTACATCCCTTTTAACTACTGCTGCTTTTAGAGACACCGGGGTGCCGGAACTTTGGCCCGAAGGGGATCTTTAACGTGCCAGTAAATGTACTGACACGGCTCCCTCGCATTTGTGCACCCTCAAATGCCAGCTGACTGCGCCAGGATACGAACCTGCAACCTAGGGCCCAGCAAGCGAGAACGTTACCGCTGAGCCACGCAGCCAGTCCGGTCGATTATGTCTCCAGATCCATAACATTCTTGATATACTTCTTATCTTTCTTTCTTTCTTTCTTTCTTTCTTTCTTTCTTTCTTCCTTCAATGATGGTAGCAGTTTTTATCTAGGTTGTGGCGTTTGGTAGAGGTAAATCGTTTCTAAGGTCTTCAACAAAGAATAGCTCTATTATACTCTTTGATAATAACAACGAGTTATAACTATACTCATACATTTAGGAGAAAATACGCTATATGTTCTTTACTGAACATCTTGTTTATATATATAGAGATTAATTTTCCATAATGAAAATGATGCAAAATTCACACTCCATATTTTGGAAGAAGATTAAGTTTTACTCATTTCAAGCACTGAGTTAAAATATTAGTTTATATTCGGCACTTGTTTTTCAAAATTATCTGTATTTTGAAAAATGTAATGTAAAGCCCAATATTATATTTTATTTATTTACAATTAATATTACATTGTATGGGTCCATTTATTTTATTTTATTTCATCCTTTTAATTATTACAATTTACATCATAAACATTTCACATGAAACAAACAATAGACTTAAGTACATCTATAGTATTTTATTTTATTCTTAATTGATTTCATTTCTAATTGAGCTGAAAAAGATCTCAATGTCAGGTAGAAACATGTACAGTATACAATAGATATATTTGTGAAAGTATTCATTGGCGTATAATTTAAACTTTGATTGGAAATAAGAGAATTAACTGATGTATAAAAGACTGAGGTTTAGCTACCAATTTTTTAACTGAAACTTAAGAGCTCAAAACAAGCGCAATGTTATAAAACTGTATACAAAAAGTTCTTTTTATAATATCGTGTGTTACCTTGGAATGTTTCTACTTGTTGTGTAATAGGCACAAACGGTTTGGCCCTTGAAGCTGATGGTCGAGATTAGTGATGTGCGCCGGGCAAATGCCCAGTGGGCAGGACATCTATAAATGGGCATTTGCCCAAAGCAGTTTAAAGCGCCCAAAATCTGGGTATTAAAAAATATTATTTTTTACTTTTGACTACTTGTGATTGTTACTAGAGCGTCTAAAACATAATAAAAACCATTCATTAAAGGTTCATTTCATGGATAAATTAGTAATGCCTGAATATTGCTAATAACAATTTAATTATTCTGTGTCAATGTTGTCAATAACATCTAAATACGAATTATGTATATCTGGTTTGAATAGAACATTGTATTACTGAGTTAGGCCTGCAGGCCTAATTTTATATTTAAATATATGTACCTCATGTCCTCATTGGTTTCATCTTTAACTTATACAGTTAATGTAATAGCATACATTATGTATTCAGTATTAGTCAGTTATCAGTAAAATATCAAACTCATTTAAGAATTATAAAGGTGTGTTCATTTGTTAAGTAGGGGCCGATAACCTAGATGTTAGGCCCCTTAAAACAACAATTACCATCATCATCATCATTTGTTAAATGAATTTGTTTCCCCAATTACACAATCGGCATTCATAGGCATACTCATAATTATTATGTACTAGCTGAAGTACCCGTGCTTCGCTACGGGTCGTAAATAAATTAAAATGTGAAGGTGACAGTTAAAACAGGGGATAAGCGAGGTGCTGCGCAGAGGGAGATTAAGGATGGAACATTTTGTCCAACTACACCGCTCTGCCTTGACCGTGTTTTATAGCACACATTTAGGTTTTACTCGCTAACGGTTGGAGATACATTTCGGAGAGAAAATGCAATTTTTAACCTCGTACATGCCATCAAAAGTTTGCTATTTCTTAGCGTTCTCTTTTTATTTGAAATGGAAATATGAAAGTTTAAAACCAAAGGGTAGAGTGACGTCACTAAAATGGTCGCCATCTTTAATTAGTGCAAAGTATTGAAATCAAAAGTAACCTGTATGTTAACCAGGTAGATCTGCTACTCCCATGTAAAATTCATGTAAATCGGACCAGTGGTACTTGCGTGATTGAGTAATATACAGACACACACTATCTCAATTTTAGTCTCGCTTCGCTCGCGTTATAGTCGTGTCATATTGTTATTCAATGAATTGCAGGTTTAACCCCGTTAACACCCCTTTAGAACCTGAATATCCAAAAATCCCTCCTTAGTAGATGTTTTCGACTCACGACAAACATATCCTCAAAATATCATTCTTCTAACATTAATAGTTTTGGTTGGTCGATGAGAGTGAACATCCAAAAATCCTTCCTTAGTGGACGTTTTTCTTCCAGAATTTCACCCCTCCCCATAGGCCCCTTAAATTGGTTTTATGAAAAGACGGTCGAACACCTATTTATTTTATTACGTTCTCGCTTGCTGAGCCCAAGGTTGCAGGTTCGAAACCTGGCGCAGCCAGCTGGCATTTGAGGGTGCGCAAATGCGAGGGAGCCGTGTCAGTAGATTTACTGGCACGTTGAAGATCCCCTTCGGGGCAAAATTCCGGCACCCCGGCGTCTCTAAAAGCCAGTGTAGTTAAAAGGGACGTAAAACCAATAACATTATTATTATTTATTTTATTTATTTATTTATTTATTTATTTATTTATTTATTTTAAGCTGATTGATTTCCTCCGAGTTTCAAACTCCTCGCCTATGTCGTTTAAGAGATACACGCTCCGTTAAGAATCTTTCAACCCCCACTTTTCATCCCTTTCACCTCATAATATACACTATATCGAAAAACCATTAGACATGTGTCAGCTTATTTTTAATGATTAGTACATATGCCAAGTATCAATCCCCAAATGAAACCACTCGTGAGATATTGTTATTCAATGAAATGCACGTTTACCCCCTTAACACCTATTAAGAACCTGAATATTCAAAACTCTTACCTTAGTGGACGTTTTCGACATAAAACGAACATATCCCCAAAATTTCATGTTTCCAACTTCAATAATTTTGGCTGGGCGATGATGAGTGAGTGAGTCAGTCAGGACATTTTCTTTCATTTATATTTGATAATTTCACCACTCCCCATGAACCCCTTAAATTGGATTTATGAAACAAACGGTCGAACACCTATTTACTTATTTAAAGCTGATTTCCCCCTGAGTTTGATGAGTGAGTAAGTGAGTCAATCAGTTAGGACACTTTCTTTCCTGTTTTATCCCCCCAGAATTTCACTCCTCTCCAAGGGCCCCTTAAATTGTATTTATGAAAAAACGGTCGGACACATATTTACTTGTATTTTAAGCTGTTTTATCCCGCCGAATTTCAAACTTCTCGCCTATGTCGTTTAAGAGATACACGCTCCGTTAAGAATCCCTCAATCCCCAATTTTCACCCCTTTCACCTCAAATATACACGACATCGATAAACCTTTAGATATATGTCTGATTATTTTTAATGATTAGTTTATATACCGAATATCACATCCCCAAAGAAACAACTCATGAGATACCGTTATTCAATGAAATGCACGTTTATCCCCTTAACATCTCTTTAAAACCCGAATAAAGAAAAATCATTCCTTAGTTGACGTTTTGACATACAGCGAACATATTCCCAAAATTTCATTTTTCCAACATTAATAGTTTTCGCTGGGCGTGATGAGTGAGTGAGTCAGACAGGACATTTTCCTTCAATTATTTTTACCAGAATTTCACCCCTCCCCATGGGCTCCTTAAATTGGATTGATGAAAAAACGCTTGAACACCTATTAACTTATTTTTTTAGCTGTCTTTTTCCCCTGAGTTTGATGAGCGAGTGAGTTAGTCAGTCAGTTAGGACACTTTCTCTCCTTTTTCCCCCCAGAATTTCACCCCACCCCATTGGCCCCTTAAATTAATTTATGAAAAAACGGTCGAACACCGATTTACTTAATTTTTTAGCTGATTTTTTTTCGCTGAGTTTCAAATTTCTCACCTATGTCGTTTAAGAGATAGGCCTACACGCTCCATTAGGAATCCTTCAACCCCCAATTTTCACCCCTTTCACCTCATAATAATACACCACATCGAAAAACCCTTAGACACATGTCTGCTTATTTTTAATGATTAGTTTATATGCCGAGTATCACATCCACAAATGAAACCACTCGTGAGATATTGTTATTCAATGAAATGCAGGTTTAACCCCCTTAAGACCCCTTTAGAGCCTGAATATCAGAAAATCCACCTTAGTGTACGGTTTTGAGATACAACGAACATATCCCCAGAATGCCATGGTTCCAACTTCAATATTTTTGACTGGGCGATCATGAGTGAATGAGTCAGGACATTTTCTTTCATTTTTTTCATTCAGAATTTCATCCCTCCCGATGAACCCCTTCAATATGATTGATCAAAAAAACTGTCGAACAGCTATTAACTTACTTTAAAGCAGTTCCCCCCCCCCCCCGAGTTTGATGAGTGAGTCAGTCTGTCAATCAGTTAGGACACTTTATTTCCTGTTTCCTCCCACCCACCCAGAATTTCACCCCTCCCCATGGGCCCCTTAAATTGGATTTATGAAAAAACGGCCAAACACATTTTTACCTATTTTATATGCTGATTTTTTCCGCTGAGTTTCAAACTCCTTGCCTATGTCGTTTAAGAGATACACGCTCCGTTAGGAATCTTTCAATTCTTACTTTTCACCCCTTTCACCTCATAATATACACCACATCGAAAACCCCTCAGAGACGTGTCTTCTTCCTTTTTAATGATGAGTTTATATGTCGTGTATCATATCCCCCAATGAAACCAATCGGGAGATATTGTTATTCAATGGAATGCAGGTTTAACCCCCTTAAGACCCCTTCAGAACCTGAATATCCGAAAATCCTCCCTTAGTAGACGGTTTTGACATACAATGAACATATCCCCAAACTGTCATGTTTCTAACTTCAATAATTTTGGCTGGGCGATGATGAGTGTGTGAGTGAGTGAGTCAGGACATTATCTTTCAATTTTCTTTTTTCAGAATTTCACCCCTCCCCATGAACCCCTTAAATTTGATTTAATAAAAAAACTGTCGAACAGCTATTTACTTACTTTAAAGCAGTTTTTCCCCCTGAGTTTGATGAGTGAGTGAGTCAGTCAATCAGTTAGGACACTTTCTTCCTGTCCCCCCCCCCCCCCAGAATTTCACCCCTCCCATGGGCTCCTTAAATTGGATTTATGAAAAAACGGTAAAACACATATTTACGTATTATGTATGCTGATTGTTTTCCGCTGAGTTTCAAACTCCTCACCTATGTCGTTTAAGAGATACACGCTCCGTTAGGAATCTTTCAATCCCCACTTTTCACCCCTTTCACCTCATGATATACACCACATCCAAAAACCCTCAGACTCTTGTCTTCTTATTTTTAAGGATGAGTTTACGTGCCGAGTATCACATCCCCCAATGAAACCAATCGGGAGATATTGCAATTCAATGAAATGCAGGTCTACCCCCTTAACACCCCTTTATAACCTGAATATCCAAAAATCCTCTCTTAGTGGGCATTTGCGGCCCTTTGGGAAGCTGCATACCAAATTTCATTCCAATCCGTCGGTGGTTTCTGAGATTTCGTGATGAATGAATGAGTGAGTGAGTAGATGATAGTAGATGATAGAGTCAAGTCTTTGTTATGCTAAACTCGGTTGACAGTGCTGTGTGAGTAGTTGAGTAACTAACGGGATTTCAAGTAAATATCCTCTTTTTCTATACCGGTAGTGCAGAGCAGAACTGGCATCCGGTCGGCCGTGTCTCGACTTTAGCTATGTTGCCATGGAAACTATCTGGCTTGCCATTCCTTCATGAGTATATTTTATGATTTGATTAGCCTGTGCTTGAGTGCAAAAGGGCCGAAATCAGAAGAATGAGAAAGACTATCGAAAATTCATGTAGCCAGCGGTTCCTTCTGGATCCTAAACTATATGTATGCAAAATTTGGTTGAGATTGGCGGAACGGTGTAGATTTGTATACGGAACAGACCCACATACATACATACATACCCACATACAGACTTTCACTTTTATATATAAGATAACAATCCACTTGAGTTGAGAGGCTATAGAAACATATTAGGACTACTTAACTACTTTTCCTTATATATAAATTAAATAATTTTGTATAATAAATATGTATACTGTATATATGAGATAAATGCCCAAAATGCCTGGGCATTTATGGGTTTTGGGCATTTGTCCGGGCATTTATCCTGGGCATTTGCCCCGACTTATAAATGCCCAGACATTTTACATCACTAGTCAAGATATTAGAGGGAAATCTGAGTGTTAGGCACAACTGCAATACAAACTTCTTCCCATTCTAAAATGTTTAGTAATGCATCTTTTCCCGCCATAAGATTGGATATGCAGAGGACAGAATGGAGTAAAGCTGAGAGACTGACCTGGAGGGCCTGCGGCCAGAGACACGTGGAGTTGGGTCCCATATCGATACCGGGCGGTAGTTGTCGACCACTGGGCTGACACAGGTTCTTAGAGGGCGCCGACTTGCCGTACTGTGCCACCTGCACGGAGATGCTGGTCCCCTGAGGACACTTGAGCGTCACCACCTGGTCGTCACAGCCCGCGCGCTGGTACGTCCGTAGCGTCCCTGACAAGAGAGCTGAACAGTAGCGTGCAGCGTCCAGACGGTCACATGAGGGCAAAGAGAAGAGAGAGACGCCGAAAGTGAGCAAGCACCACCACCAGCCAAGTACCACACCACAAACAGGAAGAAACCAGGAGGCCATGAAGAGGAATACACATCAAATGATGGAACAAGGAGGTCACGGAGAGGAATACATAACAAGCAATGAAACAAGGAGGCCATGAAGAGGAATACACATCAAACGATAGAACAAGGAGGTCATGGAGAGGAATACATAACAAGCAATGAAACAAGGAGGCCATGAAGAGGAATACAATTCATACGAGTGAACAAGGAGGCCATGAAGAGGAATAGACATCAAACGATAGAACAAGGAGGTCATGGAGAGGAATACATAACAAGCAATGAAACAAGGAGGCCATGAAGAGGAATACAATTCATGCGAGTGAACAAGGAGGCCATGAAGAGGAATAGACATCAAACGATAGAACAAGGAGGCCATGAAGAGGAATACACATCAAACGATGGAACAAGGAGGTCATGGAGAGGAATACATAACAAGCAATGAAACAAGGAGGCTATGAAGAGGAATGCAATTCATGCGATAGAACAAGGAGGCCATGAAGAGGAATAGACATCATGCGACAGAGCAAGGAGGCCATGGAGAGGAATAGACATCAAACGATGGAACATGGAGGTCACGGAGAGGAATACATAACAAGCAATGAAACAAGGAGGCCATGAAGAGGAATGCAATTCATGCGATAGAACAAGGAGGCCATGAAGAGGAATTTACATCATGCGATAGAACAAGGAGGCCATGAAGAGGAATACACATCAAACGATGGAACAAGGAGGTCATGGAGAGGAATACATAACAAGCAATGAAACAAGGAGGCCATGAAGAGGAATGCAATTCATGCGATAGAACAAGAAGGCCATGAAGAGGAAGAGACATCATGCGATAGAGCAAGGAGGCCATTGAGTACACATTATGCGGTCGAACAAGGAGGCCATGAAAAAAGAAATGAGCTTATATAGAGGAATGAGTGGTAGTTGGGGAAACACACATCAAACTATGATACTAGAAGGCCATGGAGAATAAGTAAGATAGGCTAGTAACAAAGAGACAGTAAGCAATAATACAAGAATTCCATAGAAAATAAATACTCGATTAAACAGGAATTACATGAATAATAGAACATAGGGATACGGATAATATGAACGAGAAAATAAGGAAAAAATAAAAAGGGTATGATATAGTAGCACAATAATAAAAGAATAATGCTAAAAGAAAATAAAACAATGAACAGATGACACGGAGAGAAGAATGGAATTGTAACAAAGAAATATTTCAAATAAAATAGGAAGACGACAATGAAACGTGGATAACGTGAAAATGTAAAAGGTCAATTACCAATGAATGGGTAACAAGGAAACAATGACACCACAAAGAACGAGATCACGTGAAAGAAATTAGAAATTGGAGGAAATACCGTACATGACGTAACATGGTTGCTGTTATACAAGCTACTGAGGCTACTAAAGGCTCTTTATTCTTTGTTAAGAGGGTGGATATCACGATAAAATCTAAACATTCAGTTGACAGTAACATGTTTTTGTTATTAAAATCTTTGAAAGTTTGCTACTGTAAAATGAATCCCTACTGTTTAAACTAATTTATGTCCTCTTGATATTTATGAAATAAAATGACTGAAATAGTTTCAAGTGCATAATAATAATAATAATAATAATAATAATAATAATAATAATAATAATAATAATAATAATAATTTTATTGTGCACAATGTGCAAGACACCTATACTAATATATAACATTGAGATGGTGTGTGTCTGTGTCTTTATGTATTACTCAATCACGAAAGAACCACTGGTCTGATTTACATGAAATTTTACATGAAAGTAGATGATTTACCTGGTTAATGTATAGGCTACTTTTGATCTCGATACGTTGCACTATTTAAATATGGCGACCATTTTAGTGACGTTCTACACCCTTTGGTTACAAGATTTCATATTTACATTCAAATAAAAAGACAACGAATAGAAATAGCATGTTCGAGGTTTATTATTTAATTTTCCATCCGAAAGGTCCTTATCACTTTTCGTGTATCTCCAACGATTAGCAAGTAAAATCTAATTTGTGCTATAAAGCACGGTCAACGCCGAGTGGTGTAGTTGACAAAATGTTCCATCCTTACTCTCCCTCCGCGCAGCACCTCGCCTATCCACTGTTTTAACTGTCACCTTCACATTTTAACTTATTTATTAACCGCAGCGAAGCACGGGTACTTCAGCTAATAAAACATAAAATTGACTATTCACAACCCTGATCTATAAATCTCGGTCACTCACAACACAGTGCATGATATCTTGCACAATGCTTCCCACACATCTTACAAATACACTCTTCATCTGGAGTGTGTTAAGTTGGTCTCACGCACACTCTGAAGTGGATCCGTGCACAGCGTAGCATATCCAGGTTTGACGCAGTTCATAATTTGATCCTTACCATTCTGGGTTCAGCATCGCTTCGTTCCGTAAAATTCCATCCAAATTGCCTCACGCTTTTCTTTAAGTTTGGCCATTAATTCCTGATAGGCTCCTGTATACGATAGTAACATTTTCATCCGAGCGGCTTCGGTGGCGTAGTTGATAGCATGCTGAACTGCTGCTCCCAAGATAGCGGGTTTAAACCCCGCTGAAGTCGTCGGATTTTTAAGAGCGTTAAAATTCTTCAGTATGCCTTTCTTTGGAGGGGAAGTAAAGCTGGCGGTCCCATGTCATAGATTTATGGCGTGTAATAGATCCTTCCACAGACTAAACTTGTGTGACGGTAAATTGTAGGTTAGATTTCGCTGGAACGCTCTATCAAAGTTCCGACGTTCACCACTAGGTATCATTGATATCTGGTAGCGAAAGTTGGAACTATTTGAAATTGAACGGAACTTGTAGCTCGCCCTATGGGTGTCCGCTTGAAGCAGCTACAGCCTCTGGCGAGCCGAACATCTCCTCGGACACTCCCGGCACTAAAAGCCACACGCTAAACAAATAAATAAATCTTCATCCGGAGCTGTTCTATTAGAAAAGGTTTGCTAGTAAGCTCATAAGTCAGATTGAATGGTGTGTATCTAGTGAACCCTTTATTATTGAAGGGTGCACTAGATACACAAAGAATTTTCTTGAGGAAATTTAACTTTCTCAATATTTGATTTCACTTTCCTCTTGGTTCATTGAGGCCCCTCGGACCACGCGGTTCCTAACTCTGGCGAGCATCCTTGTACTATGGGTTGCTTACCTTTCCTGACTCCACTTCACTCCCACTCCAGGACGCAATGACTGAAGAGTGTCGGATGTTCTGATCAGCATTCTAAATTTATCCCTGTTTAATAATATCCTTGGAACCAATTTCTAAAATTTCGAGGTATTTTCGAACAAGTCTCATCCATTAGGATATTGTCCCCTTCCCTCTAGAAATGAAGTTGAAGATACTTGAGGTAAGTCTCTTGTTGTCCATTCTGACTATGTGACCGTAGAAGATAAGTCACGACTGATGTTATAATAATAATAAATACAGCCCTTTAATCCCCTAAGGGCAATGGCCTCCTACCTAGGCAGGGATATTGCTCCATTACACTCATTAGGTGAGCAGTCCTAAAGAGTAGTGAGGCACCTAGTGGTGCACTTTTCTGGCATGTTAGTCTCTGTTCTTGAATAATTGTTCTTATAGCTACTGATATATCTATTCCTAACCTAGTTAAAGTATTCTCTATGTTATGCATTCTTGTTCTTATATCTAATATTTGCAAAATTGTTAATGTTTCTAGAACGTTCACTTTATTTTTAGTAGAGTTTTAACTGCCCTCAAAACATTATCGCTTTTGTATTTAAAGGTTCACTATGTTGCACTGATTTGCTCCTTTCCTTTCCTCGCATATACTATGTTTTGAAAAGGAGCTTTTCTAGGGTCTTCCACTCTTGTCTGTCTCTTGTTCTTCTTGTCCATTGTGGTCCGGCAAATTTCTTGAATGAGTCAGCCCACCGTGTCCTCAGTCTTCCCACGTTTCTCCTACCGGTTCTGGGGTCCCACATCGTTAGTCTGTGCGTCCACCTCCTATGCTCCATCCTCGCTACGTAGCCTCCCCATTTCCATTTTAGTCTGTCCGCTGTGTTGATAACGTCTTTAATACTGGTTCTTCTACGTATCTGTTCGTTCCTTATTCTGTCTTTCAGCGTGTTGTGATCTCTAAGTTTTTGTTATGCCTGATGCTGTACTCTCTTTCATTCATCATCATTTATTGCACTTATGGGCCTTTAAGTCCTACAGCAGAAGAACAACAGACCGATGAGAAAAAGTGATAACAAAGGAATCAGTCACGAAGGAGGAGGTGTCTACTGAAGATAGCAGCCGGTCTCTAGCTTCATCTTCCACCGCATTCGGCTTCACTTGCTGTTATTGTTGTTGTTGTTGTTGTTGTTGTTTGAGCCTTCAGTCTTTTGACTGGTTTGATGTAGCTCTCCATGTCTCCCTGTCCTGAGCTAATCGTTTCATCTCTACATAGCTACTACACCCTTCATCCGAGGCAATCTGTTTAACATATTCTAACCTTGTCGTATCCCTACAGTTCTTGTCCTCGACCCTGACTTCCATAACTAAGCTTGCTTATTCCTGGGTGTCTTAGTAGACTATGTGTCCTACCAACCTATCTCTTCTCTTCATTAGGAGCGTGGTGGCGCAGAGGTCAAGCTGTAGGCCTCTCACCACAGCAAACCGGGTTCGATTCCCGGTCAATACATGAGAGATTTTCAAAGTGATATGTCATGTCCTGTGGTTCGGATTCCACGTAAAAAGGAGGTCCCGTGACTTATGATCTCTAGATTAATGGTCACGTTAAACTACAATCTTCCTTTCTTCTTCTCTTCATTAGCAGTTGCCAGTAACATCTCTCCTCCCCCACTAGTCTTAGTACCTCTTGGTTTGTAACCCTATCTACCCATATTATCTTCATCATTCTCCTGTAACACCACATTTCAAACGCTTCAATTCTCCCCTTTTCTGCTGCACCATCAGTCTAAGTTTCACTTCCATAGAGCGCCACGCTCCAGACAAAGGCCTTCAAAAATGACTTCCTAATGCCTAAATCTATATTCGATGTCAGGGAGCGTGGTGGCGCAGTGGCTTAGCTGCTCGTCTTTCACCCGGACGGCCGGAGTTCGAATCCCGGTGACAGTGGGGTGGAATTTTCACATGAAAATCACGTGGCGTCAGGAAGGGCATCTGGCCTTAAATCCCCGGTCAAAACCAAAATGAGCCTGGTTGGCTCCGGCGACCCCAATTAATTGGAAAAAAGCCGAAGAAAGTTTTTTTTTATATTCGAAGTCAACAGATTCCCTTTCTGGCATGTTAAAGAACCTTCAACTAATTGCACCTGTGTGAAGCTAAATTGGATAGGTGAAGAATGTTAACAACGCTCTTAGGTTTCTACGTTCGTTGCCAAGAGCGTCTAGTAGCTAAGTTCTGAACTTGGCCTAGTAGTCGTTGACGGTGGCGCTTGGCGGCAAAAGTAGGAACTATTTGAAAAATTCTAAGTTGAAGTACTTAAATTAAAAAAGCAGATAACACATCATCATAATTAACACCGGTTATCAGACAGGTTCTACAGACACACAAAGTACACGGGGCTACATGACCGCGTTGTCGCAGCCCCTAAACTTAAGAACCAACCAACCAACCAACCAACCAGATTCCCTTTCTGTGGAAATGCTTTCCTTGCCTGAGCTAACCTACTTTTTATATCCAGTTTGCTTCGTCCATCTCTGGTTATTTTGCTTCCTAAGTAACAGAAGTCTCCTATTCCTTTAGTTTTTCACCTGCCAATTTGATGTCCATAGAGGTTTCTGATTTATTTTGGCTTCATTGCTGAAGTATTGCCAATACTCGATCCTTCCATCGCGTCCTGGGACGTCCCATTGGGCGTCTTCCAGCAGGTTGTGAATGAAGGGCTCTGTTTTGGATGGATTCGTCACCTCGAAAGATGTGGCCAAACCGCTGTAACCTCTTCTGCCCTAGTACTCGGCCAATGTGTGGTTTTCCAAACCGCTGATACAGGTTCGTTCTTCGTTCCAATTTACCTTCCATGGCATTGGGAAGTACCTTTCTCCCGAAGGCAGAGATGACTTCTTCGGTTATTGTTCTTCCAGAAGAAGAAACCATAGAAAGGTAGAGAACGAATACTGGAGTTGTCATGAACTCTGTTTCATCTCTACTTAGTATAAAACAAAGTCCCCGATTCTTGGATGTTACGGGTAAAATCGAGAACCACTGGATGGATTTTGATGCGGTTTTCACATTCTGTAAAGGATATCTCGAAGATGATTTCTGTGGAAAATAATTTACTTATGATCAAAGGAAGCCGAGCAGTACCGATTTCAGTGTAAAAGTCGAAAAAAGAACCTGGCGTCCGAGCGCATTGTAAGCTTACGCTGGGCAAACCGTAAAAATATCTAAATACTATGAGTGTAAGAATTGTTCAGCATGAAAAGTTCTACAAAAAAGTCCGCGAGAGCATATGTCTGTCTTCAATACATCGCCCACTATAAGTGTTTATACGTTTTAATTTCTACCAACCATGTCCATTCAACTACTGAGGCGACAGGTCACGAGCTAGCTGAGGGCGAGTCTATCATCCCTGTTACTGCCTAGGTAGCGGGCAAATCTATTGTCCCAGATACAGCCAGCAGCAAACCATTCAGTCGTGTTGAGTTAAGACTTCTGAGAAGGGTGGTTGTGTTTGGAGTTTCCCTGGAAACACAGTCAAGTTAAGATTGGACGGAAGGGGGATTTGAGTTTCATGCACCTCGCCATTCTTAAATTACGTCTGACAAGAATTTGTTGCACATGCATCTCCATGATAATATAATTACTACTCAGTCAGTGATTTTAATCCATCATGCCGAGACGTAAAACGGATACGGGTCGTTGTTCATTGATATTGAAAAAAAAAAAGCGCTTATCACGTCGGGTCGGGTGGCTAGTTACAATAATAAATGCTCAGCTTGACCGTTTCAGCTCTTAGAGTGTTTTATCGTTCTGTTGGTACTGGTGCTAGAGAATATTAGCTCAAATACGGAATCAACTTTGACAACATTTGCAACATTTGTGCAGCGTGTCTCTTCGCGCGGTTATGCACTGACTACATAGGATTTAGTGTCATGTACTGTAAATATATGACGGAATTTGGTTTTAATAATCTTATGAGTGACTACGAGACGAGTTCGTGCAAGAAGAAACCATACAAAGTTAGAGAACGAATACTGGAATTGTCTTGAACTGAGTGGATTTCATTATTCATTTATTATAGCAGAAGTCGGAGCAGAGTTCCCTTTCCTTTCTACAAAACACATGTGGAGAGTTTCATTTATAGCAGCGACTTACTATTGTGTTAAACGAAGTTGTAAAGAGGGTGGAATGTAAGACAAGAGGTAACAGTGACTGTAGCATGAACCGTTCATGCAAAAAGCGTGTTCCATGTTACGTAAGCGCGTACCAGTAGCATGTCAACAGTCCAGCTAGTGGCTAACCCACGTGTTTGTCATCCGGGAGGTCAACAATACATCACTGCCATCTTCTCTTGTAACGCCATGTGTACGGAGCATGTTAAGAGTCCAGCTAGTGGCTAACCCACGTGTTTGTCATCCGGGAGGTCAACAATACATCACTGCCATCTTCTCTTGTACCACCATGTGTACGGAGCATGTTAAGAGTCCAGTTTGTGGCTAACCCACGTGTTTGTCATTCGGGAGATCAACAGTACGTCGTCACTGCCATCTCCTCTTGTACCGCCATGTATACGGAGCATGTTAAGTGTCAAGTTAGTGGTTAACCCACGTGTTTGTCATCTGGGAGGTCAACAATACGTCACTGCCATCTCCTCTTGTACCGCCATGTGTACGGAGCATGTTAAGAGTCCAGATAGTGGCTAACCCGCGTGTTTGTCATCCGGGAGGTCAACAGTACGTCACTGCCATCTCCTCCTGTACCCCCATGTGTACGGAGCATGTCAACAGTCCAGCTAATGGTTAACCCACGTGTTTGTCATCCGGGAGGTCAACAACCCTCCACTGCCATCTCCTATTGTACCGCCATGTGTACGGAGCATGTTAAGAGTCCAGCTAGTGGCTAACCCACGTGTTTGTCATTCGGGAGGTCAACAGTACGTCACTGCCATCTCCTCTTGTACCACCATGTGTACGGAGCATGTTAAGAGTCCAGCTAGTGGCTAACCCACGTGTTTGTCATTCGGGAGGTCAACAGTACGTCACTGCCATCTCCTCTTGTACCACCATGTGTACGGAGCATGTTAAGAGTCCAGCTAGTGGCTAACCCACGTGTTTGTCATCCGGGAGGTCAACAGTACGTCACTGCCATCTCCTCTTGTACCGCCATGTGTACGGAGCATGTTAAGAGTCCAGCTAGTGGCTAACCCACGTGTTTGTCATCCGGGAGGTCAACAATACATCACTGCCATCTTCTCTTGTACCGCCATGTGTACGGAGCATGTTAAGAGTCCAGCTAGTGGCTAACCCACGTGTTTGTCATCCGGGAGGTCAACAATACATCACTGCCATCTTCTCTTATACCGCCATGTGTACGGAGCATGTTAAGAGTCCAGCTAGTGGCTAACCCACGTGTTTGTCATCCGGGAGGTCAACAGTACGTCGTCACTGCCATCTCCTCTTGTACCGCCATGTGTACGGAGCATGTTAAGAGTCCAGCTAGTGGCTAACCCACGTGTTTGTCATCCGGGAGGTCAACAGTACGTCACTGCCATCTCCTCTTGTACCGCCATGTGTACGGAGCATGTTAAGAGTAAAGCCAGTGGTTAACCCACGTGTTTGTCATCTGGGAGGTCAACAATACGTAACTGCCATCTCCTCCTGTACCGCCATGTGTACGGAGCATTTTAAGAGTCCAGCTAGATGTAAACCCACGTGTTTGTCATTCGGGAGGTCAACAGTACGTCACTGCCATCTCCTCTTGTACCGCCATGTATACGGAGCATGTTAAGAGTCCAGCTAGTGGCTAACCCACGTGGTTATCATTCGGGAGATCAACAGTACGTCGTCACTGCCATCTCCTCTTGTACCGCCATGTATACGGAGCATGTTAAGTGTCAAGTTAGTGGTTAACCCACGTGTTTGTCATCTGGGAGGTCAACAATACGTCACTGCCATCTCCTCTTGTACCGCCATGTGTACGGAGCATGTTAAGTGTCCAGCTAGTGGCTAACCCACGTGTTTGTCATCTGGGAGGTCAACAGTACATCACTGCCATCTTCTCTTGTACCGCCATGTGTACGGAGCATGTTAAGAGTCCAGCTAGTGGCTAACCCACGTGTTTGTCATCCGGGAGGTCAACAATACGTCACTGCCATCTCCTCTTGTACCGCCATGTGTACGGAGCATGATAAGAGTCCAGCTAGTGGCTAACCCACGTGTTTGTCATCCGGGAGGTCAACAGTACGTCGTCACTGCCATCTCCTCTTGTACCGCCATGTGTACGGAGCATGTTAAGAGTCCAGCTAGTGACTAACCCACGTGTTTGTCATCCGGGAGGTCAACAGTACGTCACTGCCATCTCCTCTTGTACCGCCATGTGTACGGAGCATGTTAAGAGTAAAGCCAGTGGTTAACCCACGTGTTTGTCATCTGGGAGGTCAACAATACGTAACTGCCATCTCCTCCTGTACCGCCATGTGTACGGAGCATGTTAAGAGTCCAGCTAGATGTAAACCCACGTGTTTGTCATTCGGGATGTCAACAGTACGTCACTGCCATCTCCTCTTGTACCGCCATGTGTACGGAGCATGTTAAGAGTCCAGCTAGTGGCTAACCCACGTGTTTGTCATTCGGGAGATCAACAGTACGTCGTCACTGCCATCTCCTCTTGTACCGCCATGTATACGGAGCATGTTAAGAGTCAAGTTAGTGGTTAACCCACGTGTTTGTCATCTGGGAAGTCAACAATACGTCACTGCCATCTCCTCTTGTACCGCCATGTGTACGGAGCATGTTAAGAGTCCAGCTAGTGGCTAACCCACGTGTTTGTCATCTGGGAGGTCAACAGTACGTCACTGCCATCTCCTCTTGTACCGCCATGTGTACGGAGCATGTTAACAGTCCAGTTAGTGGCTAACCCACGTGTTTGTCATTCAGGAGGTCAACAGTACGTCACTGCCATCTCCTCCTGTACCCCCATGTGTACGGAGCATGTCAACAGTCCAGCTAATGGTTAACCCACGTGTTTGTCATCCGGGAGGTCAACAACCCTCCACTGCCATCTCCTATTGTACCGCCATGTGTACGGAGCATGTTAAAAGTCCAGTTAGTGGCTAACCCACGTGTTTGTCATTCGGGAGGTCAACAGTACGTCACTGCCATCTCCTCTTGTACCGCCATGTGTACGGAGCATGTTAAGAGTCCAGCTAGTGGCCAACCTACGTGTTTGTCATCTGGGAGGTCAACAGTACGTCACTGCCATCTCCTCTTGTACCGCCATGTGTACGGAGCATGTTTAGAGTCCAGTTTGTGGCTAACCCACATTTTTGTCATTCGGGAGGTCAACAGTACGTTACTGCCATCTCCTCTTGTACCGCCATGTGTACGGAGCATGTTTAGAGTCCAGTTTGTGGCTAACCCACATTTTTGTCATCCGGGAGGTCAACAGTACGTCACTGCCATCTCCTCTTGTACCGCCATGTATACGGAGCATGTTAAGAGTCCAGCTAGTGGTCAACCTATGTGTTTGTCATCCGGGAGGTCAACAGTACGTCACTGCCATCTCCTCTTGTACCGCCATGTGTACGGAGCATGTTAAGAGTAAAGCCAGTGGTTAACCTATGTGTTTGTCATCTGGGAGGTCAACAGTACGTCACTGCCATCTCCTCTTGTACCGCCATGTGTACGGAGCATGTTAAGAGTCCAGCTAGTGGTCACCCTATGTGTTTGTCATCCGGGAGGTCAACAGTACGTCACTGCCATCTCCTCTTGTACCGCCATGTGTACGGAGCATGTTAAGAGTCCAGCTAGTGGTCAACCTATGTGTTTGTCATCCGGGAGGTCAACAGTACGTCACTGCCATCTCCTCTTGTACCGCCATGTGTACGGAGCATGTTTAGAGTCCAGTTTGTGGCTAACCCACATTTTTGTCATCCGGGAGGTCAACAGTACGTCACTGCCATCTCCTCTTGTACCGCCATGTGTACGGAGCATGTTTAGAGTCCAGTTTGTGGCTAACCCACATTTTTGTCATCCGGGAGGTCAACAGTACGTCACTGCCATCTCCTCTTGTACCGCCATGTATACGGAGCATGTTAAGAGTCCAGCTAGTGGTCAACCTATGTGTTTGTCATCCGGGAGGTCAACAGTACGTCACTGCCATCTCCTCTTGTACCGCCATGTGTACGGAGCATGTTAAGAGTCCAGCTAGTGGTCAACCTATGTGTTTGTCATCCGGGAGGTCAACAGTACGTCACTGCCATCTCCTCTTGTACTGCCATGTGTATGGAGCAGGCTGAGAGTTCAGCTAGTGGCTAAGTCACGTGCTTGTCATCCGGGAGGTCAACAGAACGTCACTGCCATCTCCCCCTGTACCGCAATTCGTACAGGGCAGATGTGACTAAGTGCCTATTTTGCTGCATTGCCAAACCTGTTTTGCCTACTTAAGGCAGTAATTTACGGCTATACGCATGAAAGTACCCATCTTACGTCACATCACTGCTAACATATGTCCTCGGACACTCCCGGCACTAAGAGCCATACGCTAAAAACAAAACTGCTGACATGTGCCGCTATAATCCAGTTGTATTTCCGTGAACTCGTTACCTTCCACCCGTATATAAAACGGTACAAGTTTTTTAGTTTGATGGGTGAAAAGAGCATGTGCATTTATAATGAAGTTTGGAGGGTGGAAGCAGGGTTGTGTGTTTGTACAAAAATGATGTAAATACTGGGGTTTCAATGTCTGGGGTAGGACTTTGTTTTATGTTGGTAAATTAGCAATGAGAGAAAAAAGAGGTATCCTGTTCCAACATACGCGACAAAGCAAATGGAATGTTATTTATTTATTTATTTATTTATTTATTTATTTATTTATTTATCGTATGGCTTTTAATGCCGGGAGTGTCCGAGGACATGTTCGGCTCGCCTGAGTCTGTAGCTGCTTCCAGCGGATACCCTAAAGGGTGAGCTACAAGCTCCGTTCAATTTCAAGTAGTTCCAACTTTCGCCACCAGATATCAATGATACCTAGTGGCGAACGTTGGAACATTGATAGAGCGTTCTGACGAAATCTAACCTAACAAATTTTGCTTTACACAAGTTTAGTCTGTGAAAGGATTTTTTACATGGAATGTTTATCAAAGGGGATGAAAACAGGAAATAAACAACGTACAATACAGGGAGAATTAATGAAGAATAATGGAAATGATAGAAACAGCCAAAATATTAAGCACCATGGAGAAGCAACACTCATCACATGTGCGAAACAGAAGATGGTTTAAAATAATGAACATTTTCAGCTATTCGTGGTAGAACTGAAAATGATAGTAACAATAATAATAGTCATTCCTGAAACAAACACAGATTATAGTGTCAGATAACCAGTGCTATTGTGGTGTGTCTACAGTTTGATACCAATGCTTGAAGTGGGATATAAATCCAGTACTCTTGGTGTCAACTCTAGACCTAGACCATGTTGGAGACATCCTTCCACTCGCCAGTTTGTTTTCCTCCAGCTGGGTTGGTTTAGGAATATCTCGTCTTAATTAAAATCCCAGTTTGAAAATGAAGTATAAATGGCTGGTTCCTCAGTTTAGGGGCTGCGTAGCCCCGTGTACTTTGGGTGTGTGTAGAATCTGTCTGATAAGGGGTGTTAATTGTGATGGCTATATTAGTGTGTGTTATCTGTGATTCTGGTAAGGACTGCAGACGATCTTTTGCTACCGTCAACGACACCTAATTGTGAACTTGGCTACTAGATGCCATCGCAACTTGCAATTGGCTGTGAACGTTGGAACTAATAGATAGTTAATCAAATCTAACCTACAAATTTAGCTTCACAGAATTATAGTTAGTGGATGGTTCATTTACATGCCACTAATCTATGACATGGGACCGCCGGATTTACTTCTCTTCCGAAGGAAGGCATGCTGAGGGATTTTTAACGCTCTTAAAAATCCGATGACTTCGGCCAAGTTTGAAACCGCGATCTTGGGGATAAACGCTCAGCATGCTACCAACTACGACACCGAAGCCGCAAAGTATATATGTTGAAGGCCTTCTACTAAGGTTAAGATGTTCAATCCTGTATCGGCATGTTTTCACATTGTTGGTGAATACCCCGTTTCCCAAGTTGTTAGGGCACAGCTTGCTGATGCAATCAGTATTCTTGTTTCAGTTGTGCAACACGAGTTCGTGCGGTAAGGTGTAGGCCTATATGATAGCGATTGGTCTTGTAGTAAGTTAAGAAATGCCACCCACAAAAACATCTCAATCGGCTTTCTAGCGCAAATATGTAAACCAGTTTGGAAGTGGTATATTTAGTGAAAACGGCAGGGTCTTATTTTGTTTGTTGTATAGAAAAAAATGTTTCTACAAAAAAAACTGATATTGTACAGAATATTAACACAACGCGACATAAGGAGAGGGTTAAGAATAAATATAAGTTAAATCAGCAACTAATTACAGGCACTGTAGGCGAACAATCGAATTCAAGTAATACATTATTCAAAGACTTGTGTTTGCATTAGTGAGTTCGGACATTCCATTGCGGACCCTCTTCAAGCATCTGGATTTTACACAATCCCTCGTTAATAATAATAAAAAAAGGCACAGTCAGTCTGAGAGACTAGACTTTGTATCATTTCAAATGACGCATGCTACAAATGCTACTCATGGTAGAAAGGCTCAGGAGGGCTCGTTTCGCTCGAAGCCCCAGGACTCTTTCAACAGACTCCATTACCCATTAACTAAGGCTTCCCGTGCGGGCACGTCTTTAAGGGCCACCCTGTATTTGAGTCTGACATCCTTTACAACTCTTTAAGGGTCACCCATTATTTGAATCTGATATCTTGCAAACCTCTTTAAGGGTCACCGTGTATTTGAATTGAATCTATCATACTGTACTGTCACCCTGTATTTTGCTCTGCCATCTCGTACACCTCTTTAAGAGCCACCTTGTATTCTTATCTGGCATCTTGTATATCTCTTTAGGAGTCACCCTGTATTCTTATCAGGCATCTTGTACACCTCATTAGGAGTCATCCTGTATTCTTATCTGACGTCATGTGTACCTCTTTAGGAGTCATCCTGTATTCTCGTGTGACATTTTGTACACTTATTTAGGAGTCACCCTGTATTCCTGTCTGACATCGTGTACAGCTCTTTAGGAGTCACCCTGTATTCTGACATCTTGTAAATCTCTTAGGAGTCACCCTGTATTCTTGTCTGACATCTTGTACACCTCGTTAAGGGTCACCCTGTATTCTTATCTGACAACGTGTACATGATAGCCATTTGTTCAACTTCACATTTCACACATTGCAATTTGTCAGTTTTCCATTTGCATTTTTTAGCCTACTTTCGATTTTTGCAAAAAATGAAAGTAGACTTATGAGATCAACACAGGGCGAAAAAAGTGTGTCTGTCTGTGTGTGTGTGTGTATGTGTGTGTGTGTGAGTCTGTGTGTGTGTGTGTGTGTGTGTGTGAGTCTGTGTGTGTGTGTGTGTGTGCCTGTGTGTGTGAGTGTGTGTACTCTGAATGTCTGTCCCCCCCTATCAATTCGAACACGGTGAATGCGAATTGAACGAAATTTGGTACAAAGGTAGCACTAGCAAAGGACACCTCAGTGTCATGTTTTATATCGCCGCCATCTTTACTAAAACTGAATGGCGGCCACTCAAACGTTCAAAACGTGAAATCAAATAACGACTAACCAAATCATCCGATCTCTACCAAATTTGGTAACAACATACCTTCGTATAGGATGCGTCTTGTGACCAAAATACAAGGTCGTCCGCCATACCATTTCAGGATGGCGGCCGTGCGAATTATGCAAACTTTATAATCCATACCATGGGACCCACCAGTTCCGATTATCGAGCCGAGAATCGTTTTAACTGTTCTAAAGGAAGAGGCACGTTCGAAATTAAAAGTTTATTTTGTAATACTATAGTGCAGACGTGATTTTAAAAAGCTGAGCCGATTCAGAAATAAGACAAGATGGCAGCGGATATCTTGTGCCTGACTTATATTTCACTAATTTGAGTATTGCATGCAATATAGCGTACTGATACAAAATAAATAAACTTTGTATGAAATGCTTTATATATAAATAATATACTCCAGTGATGAAATCGTTTAGTATAAATCATTATTTGCTAACAAGTTCTATGTAAGTCATTTTATATAGAGCGATATTCGTTGACACTATTAGCTCAGTGGTAGAGCGTTAGCCTATCGCTCAAATGCTTATGGTTCAAACCCAATCAGAGCTAGTTTTTTGCTTGAAATGTTATATGTTTATTGTTTTGTAATGACTCAGATGTTTTAAAATTTAGCGTTATATTGTGCATATTATGGTGTAAAATATATATTTAATTAAAACATAATTCGCCAGCAGATTTACTCGAGACATCTAGCTGCCAAAAAGGTAACTGCACGCCGACCTACTTATTAACTTCCAGATTTTATTGAAAAGTTTCTTCTTCTGGCCGCTAGAATGCACTCGCTCTGTTAGGATTATATTGTTCGATATTTCACCACTAGATGTCACGACTAGTCTACGTGGGGCTCCATTGATTACTATACCATTGGCATTCTATGCGCATCGAATTTGAAGAATGACAAGATGATACTACGATACATTTTTACTTTTTATTTTAAAGGGTTTGTAACAGCCTATTGTGCGTTATTTGAAAATGTTAATTGAAGTAAAGAACAAAACGATTTCACATAGTATCTGACTCTACCTTTGGTGCTAGTTCAGGATATTAATTAATACTTTTATTTCAGCCAAATAGCAATCGAAAATATCCACATAGTTGGTATACACACGTCTCTGTAGGGTCATGGAAAGATTTGTTAATTCAATTAGGGTTGTGAAAGTCATACGCAGCCAGACGTGTAAAGACATGCCTCAACTCAAAGTTGGATGTTGCCCGCGTCAGGCCGATTATGTAATAATAATAATAATAATAATGTTATTGGTTTTACGTCCCTTTTAACTACTGTTGCTTTTAGAAACGCAGGGTGCCAGAATTTTGTCCCGAAGGGGATCTTTAACGTGCCAGTAAATCTACTAACACGGCTCCCTCGCATTTGTGCACCCTCAAATGCCAGCTGACTGCGCCAGGATACGAACCTGAAACATACGGTCCAGCAAGCGAGAACGTTACCGCTGAGCCACGCCGCCAGTCCGGTCGATTATGTTTCCAGATCCATAACATTCATTAGATACTTCTTATCTTTCTTTCTTCAATGATGGTAGCAGTTTTTATCTAGGTTGTGGCGTTTGGTAGAGGTAAATCGTTTCTAAGGTCTTCAACAAAGAATAGTTCTATTATACTCTTTGATAATAACAACGAGTTATAACTATACTCATACATTTAGGAGAAAGTAGGCTATATGTTCTTTACTGAACATCTTGTTTAAATGACAGTTTGATGTTTTTTCAATTTCATGATATGGAAACATGGATTTTCCATTTTCATATTTACGCATTTGTCTATTTCCCATTTGTACATATATTTTTTTAAATGTTCGCTTATGGTTTTTAAATTTTGTCTATATGGAAACATGGATTTTCCATTTTGTTGTTTACACATTTTTTATTCATTTTGTGTCTGTTGAAAAACGATATCTCCAAAACAAGATTTTTAGCCTACTTTCGATTTTTGCAAAAAATGAAAGTAGACTTATGAGATCAGTACAGGGCGAAAAAAAGTGTGTCTGTCTGTGTGTGTGTATGTGTGTGAGTGTGTGTGTGTGTGTGTGTGTGTGTGAGTGTGTGGTAATCTGAATGTCTGTCCCCCCCCCCCTATCAATTCGAACACGGTGAAACCGAATGGAATGAAATTTGGTACAAAGGTAGCACTAGCAAAGGACACCTCAGTGTCATGTTTTATATCGCCGCCATCTTGACGGAAACGTAATGGCGGCCACACAAATGTTCAAAGCTTAAATCAAATTACGACTAACCTAATCATCCGATCTCTACCAAATTTTGCAACAGCATACCTTTATAGGGCCAGCATCCTTTGACCAAACTAATAGGTCATCAGCTTAATAGTTTGCGGATGGCGGCCATCTTTGTGTCAAAATCGATTACCCCTATTAATTCGAACACGGCTAAACCGAATTGAACAAAGTTTGGTACAGAGGTAGCACTAGCAAAGGACACCTCAGTGTCATGTTTTATATCGCCGCCATCTTGACGTAAACGCAATGGCGGCCACACAAATTTTCAAAGCTTAAATCAAATTACGACTAACCTAATCATCCGATCTCTACCAAATTTTGCAACAACATACTTATATGGGGGCAGCATCCTTTGACCAAACTAATAGGTCATCAGCGTAATAGTTTGCGGATGGCGGCCATCTTTGTGTGAAAATCGATTGCCCCTATTAATTCGAACACGGTGAAACCGAATGGAACGAAATTTGGTACAGAGGTAGTACTAGCAAAGGGCACCCCAGTGTCATGTTTTATATCGCCGCCATCTTGACGGAAACGTAATGGCGGCCTCACAAATGTTCAAAGCTTAAATCAAATTACGACTAACCTAATCATCCGATCTCTACCAAATTTTGCAACAACATACCTTTATAGAGGGAGCATCCTTTGACAAATCTAATAGGTCATTATCCTAATAGTTTGCGGATGGCGGCCATCTTTGTGTCAAAATCGATTACCCCTATTAATTCGAATACGGTGAAACCGAATGGAATGAAATTTGGTACAGAGGTAGCACTAGCAAAGGGCACCCCAGTGTCATGTTTTATATCGCCGCTATCTTGACGGAAACGTAATGGCGGCCACCCAAATGTTCAAAGTTTAAATCAAATTACGACTAACCTAATCATCCGATCTCTACCAAATTTTGCAACAACATACCTTTATGAAGGGAGCATCCTTTGACAAATCTAATAGGTCATTAGCCTAATAGTTTGCGGATGGCGGCCATCTTTGTGTCAAAATCGATTACCCCTATTAATTCGAACACGGTGATACCGAATGGAACGAAATTTGGTACAGAGGTAGCACTAGAAAAGGCCACCTCAGTGTCATGTTTTATATCACCGCCATCTTGACGGAAACGTAATCGCGGCCACCCAAATGTTAAAGGCTAAAATGTAATTACGACCAACCTAATAATCTAGTCTCTACCAAATTTTTCAACAACAAATATTTATGTGGGAAGCATATTCTGAACAAACTGCTAGATCATCAGCCCAATAGTTTGCAGATGGTGGCCAAGTATGTGTGCAAATCGATTCCCCCTATCAATTCAAACAGGGTGAAACCGAATTGAACGAAATTTGGTACAGAGGTAGCACTAGGAAAAGGCACCTCAGTGTCATGTTTTATATCGCCGCCATCTTGACGGAAACGGAATGACGGCCACCCAAATGTTAAAAGCTTAAATCAAATTTCGACCATCCTAATAATTTGATCTCTACCGGATTTTACAACAACATGCCTTTTTGTGGAAAGCATCTTATGACTGACTACAAGGTCATCAGCCCAATAGTTTGCAAATAGCGACCATGTATGTGTGCAAATCCATTCCCCAGATCAATTCAATCACGGTGAAACCGAATTGAATGATTTTTTTTACAGAGGTAGCACTAGCAAAGGGCACCTCATATTCATGTTTAATATCCCTATAGCACGTTGTATTTCAACAAGCTACTACAACCAACATTCAATTATACTCCTTTAAAAGGACAAAGAGTTATATCAATACCCATGAATTTAGGAGAAAGTAGGCTATATGTTCTTTACTGAACATCTTGTTTATTTTTCATTTTATGTTTTTGTAAATGATCTTAATGTGAGTGCTTGACCATGGCACTAGTACAGTCTGTCTATGTGTGTTAGCGGAACCGTAGAGGCTTATTACTACTGCAAGTAAGAATGTTTTACAAAATAACGGCTATCTACCACTGCATTTGAAAAACAAAACTATTGAAAAAAAATACTATTTACCATTCATTCATATATAAGTGTTAATTCTCCCTCTCCCCACCCTACCTCACCGTATTTTCTCTGGTCAAACAATCAATGCTACCCATACATACACAAGCTTTCTATATCTCTCTCTCTATATATGTTTTCTCTGTTCCACAAGATAAAAATTATGGTTGCTGGATTGTATCCTGCACTGTTTAAGCGACATACCATTGCCAGTTCATAAAACCGTTAGGTAGTTCTCTACACATAGCGATTTTACCACTGCTCTACCTACGCCTTTTGCTTGTTTGGCTTTCTTACAGGCTAGTATGCGATAGGCAGCATTAACTGTATATCAAACCCAGTCCACCTTTGTATTTGTAATCTAAGTAATAATTTGAAAAGAGACAAGTGTAATCAGTTTTAAACATTATCTCCGCTTTTTTGTTTGTTTGTTTGTTTGTTTATGACATGTATATTAACCTAAAATCAAACCCTAGTCTACCTTAGTGAAAGGCTAACAGTTTAACAACTGCGTCACCATACCCTTCTTTCTTAGTTTGATTCGTTCTAGGCCTTAGAGCTAGAAATCGAGTTACGATCTCCAGTGCAAGAGGCACATGTGCTCACCACTATAGCATGTAATGGTTAGCTGGTAACATTAGACAACCGAAAATGATTGTATTTCTGTTAGCCAAGCATTTCTGTCATTTGCCTACTGTGTGAGCACTGCCAGCAAGACTGTTTAGTTTAGAACAAGCGAGTGTGTGTGTGTGTGTGTATAGATTATTAGCCTCAAGTATTTAAAGGTTGTTGTGTGTAGCGACCATCTTGCTCAGTAACCACAGGGTAAGTTTTAACAGTCAACTCATAAAAACAGCATAGGTTAGTTGTGTGTGTGGTTCATGTACTTGGGAATATGCATTAGCACCATGCGCTAGCTTTACCTTACCCTCTAAAGGTAGAGCGTTATCCCTTCCTTTGGACATTGCCAATGACTGCATTCCCCCACAAGTTTTACACTTAAGCCCTTGGCTTGTTCTTGATTAGGTTTGGTTTGCTTTAGGCTTGGTTTGGTTCAGTTGGGTTTGATTTGACTTGGATTAGTTTAGTTTAATGTAGTCACCATTTTTTTTATTTTTAGCTACACTCTTTAACCAATTAATTAATGATAGTCTACTCTTAATTCTTGAATCGATAAATTGAATATTGTGTACACCGTTTGTCAAGCCATGCCTACAACCTATACTCCCTATGTACTACAGTCAGATCAGGAAACAAGTTCCAATGGTCAAAGACGTCTCAGTCACCATACATGTAGCCTACAATAATTCTTTCTTTATCTAGCTAGGTTTCGTCACTCACAGTAAACATCTTACATTATGGGTTTGCAATATATTAAGAAAAGCAAAAGTCCATGATCTTGTTGTTTTGGGTCTTTTTTTGGGGAAATTCATAAGCCATAAAAAGAATGACATCATGCCAAGTTCTGGGGGGACCTTGTATGTCAAAATCCCATTATCAGTTTATAAAATCTCAAGGCCATGCCCTATCAGTTTTGGATTATTTCAATCAATGAGTCCACCATAGGAAAGATCGGAAAAATAAATACCCTTAAAACAAGTCGTCACATGACCCTCTCCGAACAATGCTTCGCAAAATATAAATTCATCCATTGAACATTGAACATGATCGGCGACATCATCCTCGCTTCCCCCTCCCACCATGGTTGCCATATACTTTGACCTTCAAGTGTCCTCAGCATCTCTGTGCTTTATTCATTGCCCTGTTGTCAAGTCAGGTCAATGCATTGCAATAAGCTCAAATAACATCCACATCCTGTCAGTCTGTCCCAGCAAGTTTGTTTTCTATACTCACTTCAAGCAACATATAACCAAGTTCTGTTTGTTCTATCTAAAGCCAGCTTCATCTGATCAAGGAATTATCATTTGTCATGTCACTCATAATCGTTTACACGTTAAGGACCCCCTTCAGGGTGTTTAGGAATTATGAATTCCATCATAGGAAAAATCGGAAAACGAACCCTCGACCCGCCGTCTCATCGGAATAGTGAATACTGTATTGGTATATCAACAACGTGGCCAGTAATTGCCTCGTTGAAACACGTATCCAGTGGTATCGTCTCTTTCTATCTACAACCACTCTTCATGAACATTTTAGACAGATTTAAAAAAAGTTTTAAAAACTAAAATGTTTTCAACAAAAGTGTCGTTAGATCCTTTCACATTTTTTTAAAAACATAAATACTATATTCGAAAGGGGGGAGGTGTGGGTGAGGGGGGGGGGGGGGGTTGCGTCACCCCGAGTCCTACGACCCCTCGTATACGTCTCTGGCGTTATTGGTTTGTGGGATATAACGGAAAGTCTAAAATCACAGTTTTACACCACAAAATTCTGTTTCCCTCATTCTTAAAAACTTTAACCTATTACCAAAATAAGGAGGGTTTCGAGACAAGCTATTTTACACGTCATAGGACCAAATCCGACCAAGCATTCGTGAAATATCGGAAAAAGTCTAAAATCACGTTTTTACCCCCAAAAAGCCTGTTTCCCTCATTCTCAAAACTTTAACCTATTATTAACATATATAGGGCTTTGAGACAAGCGATTTGACACGTCACACGTCCAAATCCAACCTTGCGTTCGAGAGACATCGGTAAACTTCGTAGGAAAGTAGGTGACTATCTGGCTCTCTCCTCACCACCAAAACCCCTTCTTATAAATCATTTTTTCAAAGAGCTCGCCCTCTTACAAAAATCCCAAGTGCGCATGCGTAAAAAAACAAAAACAAAAATGTTGATTCTTAGCGGCATCCAGCAAAACGCATGCGCTATATGAGCAACAACGTTTAAGTTCATAGTGGTAGAGCCCCTCATGTCTGTTGCATTTGTAAAATGACTTTCACTAAAAAATTACAATTTCATCCCCTAGTAGGGATAGGTTTTATTTTGGGGTTGAAATAAGTTGTCCATTGGAAAGAGGGTGTCAGCCCGAGTCCAACGACACCTCATTTGAAAAAATCGGACCAAGCGTTCGAGTGATATCGACTTTGCCCCTGAATGTATTGCGGGTTAGCATGTGACGTCAGATGGTGAGGAGGTCGGGAGGGGGGGGGGGGGCAGAATCGGTCTTACTCCACTACTCTGCTCATCTAATGAATTAGTGCAGACCATATCCATTTTACTCGATTCCTCTTATTCCTCCAGCTGGTTACTCATTGAATGTCTCCTATGATGAGCCTTTGTTTCCAATTTCATCATCTGATGATGTCAGATTATCCTCACATACTTCCTACAAAAATGGGTGTGGCAGTATACAAGCAGTTACATATACTATTTTTTCTCACATTTACAGATGGTATTGAAATGTAATATTTTGGAATTAAAGTCTTGATACCGTAAGGTAAATTATGGGCTAATAAAAAAAATACTACTTTTACTCATTTTTACATACGTCCCCCCTTAACCCTCACGTTCCGGGCGTGGGTTGTTTTTGTTATTACATAGCTATTAGTTGGCTAAAAACTTGCCACGGTGGCTGAGTGGACTACCAACCCCAAGATTGCAGGTTCTCTCCTGGCCATGGTAAATGATTTTTGACGGCGACAACAATCACGGCACTCATGTCATACGTTGTTGGCATGTTAAAGAACCCATTTGAATTCAGTAGGCCGTGTTCAATGGCAAAATTAATCTCGGGATTTTCCGCCAACACAAAGTTCCTCCATTCTCTATTTGAAAGCGCTGTAGTGTCAAGGAGTTTAGATATCTAACCTCCTCGACTTTCATAGCGTTCAAAGGAACGACGAAATTCGATATGCGAGCCACCCTCTGGGTGTCAATTAACAAAGCTTGCACCAGGCACCCGAGGCCATACGATATTATTATTACTTTAGTTGGCTAAAAGTGCGGCGAACCGGTATAGCTTCCGTTTCCAACCCCCCAACCCCACCCCTACTCTTTCGTTCAGTCTGCGGTGTGACCTTAAGTTGTAACAATGCTGTTTTCTCCAAGCCCGGTCTGTCATTCCGCGTGTGAGTAAATGTGTTTGTGCCTTTTCAACTTTTTAGTAAACTGTAGACCGTTATGTCTAAATCCTAAACAAAAGGGATCATAATGAGAATAGGATTCTTCGTCTACTAAATGAAGTGTCAAGTGAACCTGACATACAGTATTTGATGATTTTCTGGAAGAAAGTGTACCGTAAGTGTAAGTGTGTATGTGTAAAGTTGTCAGATGTTTACAGAGTTGACATTATGATAACCAAACCGATTTCTTTACATTCACGTTTTCTAAGATGTCATTTTCAAAAACAATGTTGTTTGATATGTTATTGCCAATACAAAGGTTTTTCAGTTATTAGTTCTTTAGTTATACGTTTTTAGTTGATTATTACACATATTATAGGTTTGAACTTACGTAAAACAGGTAATTATCACTAGCATACTTCTATACTTCTTATGTAAATTAGAGTTTGCAAAATATATCAAAATTTGTACATTATAACCAAATTTTTAACAATGAAAAGAAAACACGGTCTCTTAGTCCGTGCGTGGGCATTGGTGTAACTGTGTTAGCGTGCGTAACGCAGGGTTAATATACAAATACTTGACCGAGTAAATAATTCCACTATTGCAAAATTTTTCAATGACTCGTTAGCAATCTTGTGGCCAGAAGGGGCACGTTATAACAATGTATTGTTATTTCTCAGTGTCGCTGTTCCATATATTGTTAAAGCAGGAACTGGATTAAAATTCACCT
The DNA here is from genome assembly GCA_946902985.2 of Meconema thalassinum. Classification (NCBI taxonomy): domain Eukaryota; kingdom Metazoa; phylum Arthropoda; class Insecta; order Orthoptera; family Tettigoniidae; genus Meconema; species Meconema thalassinum. Next base: position 156,199,039 of record OX336397.1, read on the forward strand.
GACTTGTCTTGCCCACGGTTTACATGGTGTCGTTGGAACAGTTAGGAGCCAGTATAAGGACGTGGATCATCTTGTCTCTAGCGAGAAAAAAGTGTTTGTAAAATCACAGATTAGAGTTCAAAAATGTCTTGAAGTCCTTCCAAATTTGTCTTTACCTCCTCCGTCAGTTTTAACTCGATGGGGATAACTCAGTAAGGTATTAACGAAAAACCCCGGTTACGAAACACTGTGTAAAATTTCTATAACGCTTTCTGGTACAGAAACATACAGTATATCAAAGAGAAATTCACTCAAGAATAACTTTGGTGCTTTTCACACGTTCCTGTAACGTCATGAGACGTTGTGAGATAATTTTCACTGTTAAAACATTCTTCACTGACAAACGCACGTGCAGCACACAAGGAAATATCAGGATGGCCTTCCTCGTGTACTGTGACAAGTTTGCATAAGGTAACAATTCTACGAAACAATAAATTTATGATTTAATTTTATATTTGCCTTTTTTTTGGAGCTTATTTGTTTCATTTTTCGTGCTTATATGCTTGCTTATTTCACTATTTGATTGTTCTTACAAATCCGGGATCTATTTAACATCGAAACATCCATATATAAGGTGCGTTCAAAAAGTAACGAGCCGGAGGCATAATTACAGAAACCAGTACCTGTATGTTAGAAGTATTGGCCCTGGCTATTGAGGCACTTGTCCCACTGTGACACGAGGAGGTGAATGGCTGTCTCATAAAATTCTCTGGGCCGCGATGTGAACCAGTTTCGCACGTACAGCTGGACGTCGGCGTCCGAGGTGAATCGTTGGCCCCAAAGAGCCCTTTTCAGTGGACCAAACATGGCGTAATCACAGGGAGAGATGTCTGGACTGTATGGAGGGTGGCCGAGAACCTCCCATTTGCATTTCTGCAGGAGTGTCGCGACTGTGTTGGCCGTATGAGGTCATGAATTGTCGTGGAGCGACCACGGCGGCTATGGCGTTCACTGTCACTCGGCGGTCCTGGGTAATGAGTGCATCAACCAGCTGGAAATTGTCACGGGTAATGCAGGTGGGTGCCTCAGACCGGGCATCATCGGCTAACGACACCCGACCTTCCCTGAAGCGCTTGTGCCACGCCTTGACCCTTGCAAGGGACATGCAGTGTTCGCCGTACACTTGTGACATTTGGCGATGAATGTCCGTTCCCCCTACTCCTTCCGCTGTTCAGAAACCGAACAACACCTCTTTGCCCTTCGGTTGACGCCTCCATGCCACTGTTGGCAATGCGACTGGCAGCGTTGTACGATTGATGCATGCTGCTGCTCGCATTGTATCGTCACGTGACGTGTACGCGTGCCCTCTAGCGACGGGCTGTGACCTTTCTCGCTCTGGTCGGAACCACACCCTGTTACACACGCCACGATTAGCCGATGTTGTCACCGGTTTGCGCATTCCAGCCTTCGACTCGTTACTTTTTGAACGCACCAGATAATTAACCGGGAATTTAATCCAGTCCACATTCTTGAAAGGCAAACAGCTTGACCACTGCGCTATTACAACCCCGCCAATCACATAGCTAGACTGGTTCTTCAGAGAAAGTTGCGCATGTCCAATCAGTGTCAACTCAGTTGAAGCCAAAACCTCTACCCAAGTCATTTATTGTGCCACGTAAAGTTCAAGAGAAATCTGTGATCCCTTAGGGAGTGAAGTTGAGATACGTGACGTCACGCCTCGCCATAGCAGTAATTAAAGTGGCCATTTATTGCGGAGGTGAATGCTTTTCATTTCCTAAAGTACAGCCCAGCTTCACAGTCGCTCTGTGTTTAAATATTCGTTGTGGTGTTTCTGTGTTTGAGTCCTTAGTCTTTTGACTGTCTTGATGCAGTGCTCCATGCTTCCCTGTCCTGAGCTAATTACACTGCAGAAAATGGAAATTGCAACACCATGAAGGCATTGGTCGTTTGTGTTGATTTTCAAGATATGGAACGATGCCATGTAGGTATGTAAACGATCAAAGTTTCAGACCCATTGGATTGTTGCTACAGGTCTCCCCACGTGATTGGTCGTGAATGAATCAACTCCAGTATACGGACTCTGGTGTAGCGTAGTTGACTTGCAGTCTGTGCAGTGAAGAGTTCCCCGTCAAAGATGCCTCGACGACAGAGAAGAGCATCCTATCAACAACTGTCGCCGTTTGAGAGGGCTCGGATAATTGGGCTGTGTGAGGCTGGATTAACGCTAAGGACTGTCGCTGCACGTGTTGGCCGACAGGCATCTACGGTACAACGTGTATGGCTATAGTGGTCAAATGAAGGTACCCACACTCGTAGACCTGGCACAGGCCCTGCACGACAGACAACTGTGAGAGAGGATTGCCGCATCATTCGGATGGCCCGGATGGAACCCCATACAACAGCAGCGCAAATTCTAGCAGATGTGGCACCCCACGTTACACAACAAACAGTTGGTAATCGCCTGCGTGTAGCTGGCTTACGATCCCGTGTCCCTGCAGAAGGTGTTCCATTAACCCCACAACAGCGACGTGTAAGGCTGGTCTGGTGTCGAGAACGATCAACGTGGGTCGACGCATGGCATAGGGTCGTCTTTAGTGATGAATCGCGCTTCTGTCTTGCCCGCAGTGATCACAGGAATCGTGTGCGCCGTCGTACCGGGGAGAGGGGCCGCCCAGACCTTATTGTCGAGAGGCACACAGGGCCAACACCAAGCATTATGGTCTGGGGAGCTCTTGGCTTTAATGTGAAATCACAATTAGTGCTTGTTGAGGGCACTATGACTGCTTGACAGTACGTTGATAGGGTACTCAATCCAGTGGTTGTCCCTATGATGGCGAACATTGCTAATGGGATGTTTCAGCAGGACAATGCCCGGGTTCACACTGCACGCATCTCCAGAGAAGCTCACCACGACATCACAACCTTAGAATGGCCCGCCAGATCCCCGGACCTCAGTCCTATTGAGCATGTGTGGGAATGATGGGTCGACAACTGGCCAACCGTCCTCAGCCACCCACAACTCCGGAACAACTGACCCATGCAGTGCAGCAAGCATGGGCCACAATTCCTCAGTAAGCGATCCAGGGCCTTATTGACTCCATGCCTCGACAAATTCATCAATGTATTGCAGCTCGTGGTGGGCACATCCTGTATTGATTGTTGTCCGGACTTGCGGTCAGAGGGACCTGAAAGTGTAATCATCGAATCACAACCGAACAGTCGTCCTGCATGTTCAATTGCAGCAATGTAGCCCCACTCCTTCTGGGTGTTGCAATTTCCATTTTCTTCAGTGTATTTCATCTCGGCAATAGCTACCACACACTACATCCGAGACAATGTTTATAACACATTCTAACCTTGGTCTACCCCTACTGCTCCTGTTCTCGACCCTTCCTACCATAACTAACTTTGCTATTCCTGGATGTCTTAGTTCGTGTCCTACCAACCTATCTCTTTTCTTCACTAGCATTCACCATGAACATATCTCATCTTGATTTGTTTCTCAATCTACAAATCTGATATTTCTTATCCTCCCGTAACACCACATTTCAAATGCATCTATTCTCCTCTTATTTAAGTTTCACTTGCATTGAGTGCCACGCTCCAGACAAAGGATTTCAAAAATGACTTCCTAATATCTAAATCTATATTCGATGTCAACAGATTACTAAATGCTTTCCTTGCCTTAACCAACCTACCTTTTATATCTTCTTTGCTTCGTCCATCACTGGTTATTTTGCTTCCTAAGTAACAGAAGTCTCCTACTTCCTATAGATTTTCACCTGCCAATTCGACGTGCATAGAGGTTTTGGCTAAGGCAGGCATAACGGGGAGACAGCATGGGTCACTTCAAAAATGTATGAGGGTTTGAGTACTTTACAGGAAAATGGGCAAATGGTAATCGATTCGGAGTGAAGGAAACAATTGTTTTATTTATTTACATATTTATCTACTTACTGCTTGCCACAGTGGGTGAGTGGTTATCGTATCGGACTACCAACCCCAATTTAAGACGTGAAGACAGCAGTTGATTTAGGTCTAACCAGGAGTCTTTGTTGCGTATGAATTACGAAGTTAAAATCTCCAATAAATCCTCTTCAGTTGTTGAGTTCCTCCGCCTGTGTTTTTTGTTATCCTTTGCATTCACCACGGTGGTTGAGTGGTTATCGTGTCGGACTACCAACCCCAAGTTTGCAGGTTCACCCCTGGCAGTGGTAAGTGATTTTTGAAATGCGGCAAAAATTACGACACGCATGTCACACGTTGTTGCCATGTTAAAGAACCCATTTGAATTCAGTAGGCCGTGTTCATAATGGCAAAAGTAATCTCGGGATTTTCCGCCAACACAAAGTTCCTCCTTTCTCAACTAGAAAGAACTTAAGTGTCAAGGAGCTTAGATATCTACCCTCCTTGACTTTCATAGTGCTTCAAGGAACGACGAAATTCGACATGCAAGCTGCCCTCTGGGTGTCAAATAACAAAGCTTGCACCCGGCATCCGAGGCCATACCATATTATTATTATTATTATTATTATTATTATTACTACTTTTAAAAGACGCCGTAGATGAAAGGAAAATAGACAGAATAAAACTAACTAACTGAAGAACTTAAGGGGAATGTTTAACACGATCCCTATTTTAAACAATCTACATTTTATGGTGACGCGCGATAATTTGGATGACCCCTTATAGAAATGTAAAATCACATCCCGAGTTCACAGAACACTCTTTTAAAACATTTGTATTCTCATATTTAACCAATCTACTCACCTACACTGCACGCCGCAAATAAACTGTGTGATTCTTATACAGACATGGCTGTACTTGGAGCGGTCAAACCAGCTGAGTAACAATTGAAAAATGTAACCGCAGTGGTGATTGCAACCAGTGTCTCCTGCTCACCGGGCAGGTGCATCAATGCTGCCACACTCCGATCATGGCAAAATTTCAAGTTCTTGATTTATTTATTTATTTATTTATTTATCGAATTGTTTTTGGTGCCGGGAGTGTCCCAGGACAAGTTCGACTCACCAGAGTCTGTAGCTGCTTCCAGCGGACACCCTTATTAGGGTGAGCTACAAGTTCCGTTAAATTTCAAGTAGTTCCAACTTTCGTCACCTGATATCAATGATACCTAGTGGTGAACGTTGGAACTTTGATAGAGCGTTCCGGCGAAATCTAACCTAACAATTTAGCTTTACAAAAGTTTAGTCTGTGAAAGGATCTTTTACATGCCATAAATCTATGACATGGGACCGCCGGCTTTACTCACCCTCCGAAGGAAGGCGTACTGAAGGATTTTTAACGTTCTTAAAAAATCCGACGACTTCGGCCGGGTTTGAACCCGCTATCTAGGGCACAGCAGTTCAGCATGCTACCGACTACGCCACCGAAGCCGCTAAGTTCTCGATAGAGAGTCTCCATTTAAGACGTGAAGACAGCAGTTGATTTAGGTCTAGCCAAGAGTCTTTGTTTCGTATGTATTACGAAGTTAAAATCTCCAATAGTTCCTCTTCAGTGGTTGAGGCCCTCCGCCTGAGTTTGTTGTTATTATTTGCATTCACCACGGTGGGTGAGTGGTTATCGTGTCGGACTACCAACCCCAAGTTTGCAGGTTCACTCCTGGCCGCGGTAAGTGATTTTTGAAAGGTGGCAAAAGTCACGACACCCATGTCATACGTTGTTGGCATGTAAAAGAAGCCATTTGAATTCAGTAGGCCGTGTTGATAATGGCAAAAATTAATCTCGGGATGTTCCGCCAACACAAAATTCCTCCTTTCTCTACTTGAAAGCGCTGTAGTGTAAAGGAGCTTAGATATCTACCCTCCTTGACTTTCATAGTGCTTCAAGGAAGAACAAAAATCGACATGCAAGCTGCCCTCTGGGTGCCAAATAATAAAGCTTGCACCCGGCCCCCAAGGCCATACGATATTATTATTATTATTACTACTTTTAAAAGATGCCATAGATGCATGGAAAATAGACAGAATAAAGCCAACTAACTGAATAACTAAAGGGGAATGTTTAGCACGATCCCTCTTTAAAACAGTCTACCTTTTATGGTGACGCGCGATAATTTGGATGACCCCTTATAGACATGTAAAATCACATCCTGAGTTCACGGGACACTCTTTGAAACATTTGTATTCTCGTATTTAACCAATCTACTTATTTACACTTCACGCCGCAAATAAACTGCACGACTGTAACACAGACATAGCTGTACTAGGAGCGGTCAAACCTGCTGAGTAACAATAATAAATTGTCTACATCAGAAGTAAGAGGAGAGGTGCTGGCTCCTGTCAAGAGTGGAGACCACCCGCCAGACTGATATGGTGGTAGTGTTGCCTGCTTCAGAAGGGAAGTAGAAAAAAGTTCGAACCCACTCACGTGTAGTGTGGAGGCCACCCGCAATACTGATAAGGCAGTAGAGATTGCCTAATTTACAAGAGGAATGAGAGGCAAGCTCGAGTGTGGAGGCCACCCGCAGTACTGTTGAGGCAGTAGAGATTGCGTAGCTCAGAAGGGGAAGCAGAGGCAAGCTCGAGTGTGGAGGCCACCCGCAGTACTGTTGAGGCAGTAGAGATTGCCTAATTAACAAGGGAATGAGAGGCAAGCAAGAGTGTGGAGGCCTCCTGCAGTACTGGTAAGGCAGTACGATTGCCTAATTCGCAAGGGAATGGGATGCAAGCAAGAGTGTGGAGGCCACCCGAAGTACTGTTAAGGCAGGAGTGATTGGCGAATTCAGAAGGGAAAGCAGAGGCAAGCTGGAGTGTGGATGCCACCCGCAGTACAGTTAAAGCAGTACGGATTGCCTAATTCGCAATGGAATGGGATGCAAGCAAGAGTGTGGAGGCCACCCGCACTACTGTTAAGGCTGTAGAGATGCCTAATTCAGAAGGGGAATGAGAGGTAAGCTGGAGTGTGGAGGCCACCCGCAGTACTGTTAAGGCAGTAGAGATGCCTAATTCAGAAGGGGAATGAGAGGTAAGCTCGAGTGTGGAGGCCACCCGCAGTACTGTTAAAGCAGTACAGATTGCCAGTTCGCAAGGGAATGAGAGACAAGCTTGAGTGTGGAGGCTAGCCGCATCATTGTTAAGGCAGTGCAGATTGCCCAATTCACAAGGGAATGAACGGCAAGCTCGTGTGCGGAGGCCACCCGCAGCACTGATAAGGCAGTACAATTGCTTAATTCAGAAAGGAGAAAGGAGAAGAGAAAAGCTTGAGTCATCTCTTGTGTGCTGTGGGAATTGAACCCACTCGCTTCCAAATCCGGGTGTAGCCTGGCCCAAGGCTTTTCGCCTTAGTACGCGTAGCTACTCTGGCTGACATTGCTCTCCCGAAACATTTTACTTGAGGCAACATTTCTCTCGGTATTAAGTGTTCATTTCATTGTCCTAGTTCCACGCTTACTTTCCTGAGTCCCACATCTTTCTTCTCGTGTTTTCTGCAGTTTCTCTGTAGATTGTGTTCTCATTGTGCTGTAGTGAAGACTTTTATTCTATTTGTGTTTGTCTGGCTTCTTTTACTCGTGTGTTGGAGATGGAAAGTCAAGAGGAGGAATGGCTCAGGTTTCAGTACATTCTTGTTCAAGCCACTTGGAGCAATTCATGAGCACATCTTCAATCTATTTGCGTGTAGCTCGCAACCTCAAGTGTTTTCAGCATGGAAACAGGTTGTGGGGAGGGTGTGAGGTGTGGTGCATTCGTCTTCTTCCCCTTCTGAATTAGGCAACTCTACTGCCTTTGCGGGGTGCAAGGAAACGTGATCTTCGTGGTTTGTCTGCAACCGTGTAAGTGTGTTCTTTTATTCCTATGATGATTTATTATCTCCTGTAGTAGTGGCTTCTGTGGTGTAGTGGGTAGCATGCTGAACTGCTATGCCCATGATCGCGGGTTCAAACCTATCCGAAATCATCGGCTTTTTTTTAAAGAGCGTTAAGATCCTTGGTTGGTTCCTTAGTTTAGGGGCTGTGACACCCCGTGTACTTTGGGTGTGTGTAGAATCTGTCTGATAACCGCTGTTAATTGTTATGGCTGTATCATAGTGTGTGTTATCTGTTTTAATTTAAGTAAGGACTGAAGACTTTAATTTCAAGTAACTTAGTTCCTACTTTTGCTACCAAATGCTACCGTCCACAACACCTAGCTTGTGGACTTGGCTACTAGATGGCATCACAGTCAGAACTAATAGAGCGTTATCAATTCTAACCTACACATTTCGGCTTCTCATAAGTGTTGTTAGTGGAAGGTTCTTTTTCATGCCGCAAATCCCCTCCGAAGGCAGGCATACTGAGGGATTTTTAGGCTCTTAAAAATCCGACGACTTCGGCCGGGTTTGAACTCGTGACCATGGGCACAGAAGCTCAGCATGCTATTAACTACGCCACCGAAGCCGCCCGTTAAGATCCCTCAGTATGCCTTCCTTCGGAGGGGAAGTAAAGCCGGCGGTCCCATGTCATAGATTTATGGCATATAAAAGAACCTACCACTACAATTGGTAGTGTGTAGCTAAATTTGTAGGTTATTTGGCTAGAAACGCTCTATTAAGTTCCGACGTTCGCTGCTGGGTGTCATTGACGTCTGGTAGACAAATTGAAATTGAACTTGCCCAGTCAAATTCATCTTCATTCATTTCATCTCATCCACATGCGATGGTACTTCTAGCTCACCCCATGGGTGTCCACATTGAAGCAGCTACAAACTCTGGCGAGCTGAACATGTCCTCGGAAACTCCCGCCACTAAAAGCCATACGCTAAAAAAATAAAAAAATAATTGTCTGTCGTCTCAAGTTCGCGACAAGTATTATTACACACTTTGCTACGAAGGGGAATGGCTACGGGATTTATTGACTTTATTTTCCGTGTCCGAATCAAATTACATTTTGCCAGTAAGTAGCAACAGTACAGCATTGGTATTTGCAGCCATGAGATCGTCTTTTGAACATTTTTCCTCCATCAAGGGGCAGATCAGCAGGTGTTCTGGATCTTGTAACATGTTGCAGTCGCAGAACTCATCATTTTTTACATGCATGTTCCATTTCTTGAGATTGTTCTTGCAGCGTGAAACCCCCCTCCTCAGCCTGTTCAATGATTTCCAAATTCCATATGGCAAGTTGTGACCAGGTGGCATTTTTTCTGAAAGAGGAATGATTGGGTCTTTGATTTCTGTCTCCCATATCTTCACACGGGCAGCTTCTTGTGAGCCTTCGAGGGCTGTTACCCCCTCAAAAAGCAGTTTCTGGACTTGAGTCTCTGTCGGGCTGGTTGTTGGCCGAAAAGTGGATGCCTTGAATCGGTTTCTTGCCGTTTCTTCTCAGATGCTGCTGCTACCATTCTTTGGACATGACGTGGAGAAATTCTAATAACAGTGTAGATCCTCTGAAGTGGTGTTGGTCTAAGACATCCAGACACACTCCTGGAAGTCTGATTCAGAGCTATATACACCTCTTTGGAATGTGGAGAAGAAAGACAAACTGGTGCTGACAAGCACATGTCATTCCTGTTAGGCATCTAAGTATGTTATTTCGTGCAGATACTTTTGGTGTCAAGCAATGTCACTTAAAATACAGAGTTCGATCGAGGGTAACACCAAGATAGTTTAGTGTAAAACAATGAAGGATTGTTTCACCTTGGACCTTAATATTCAGTGTACTCTTGGACTACGAGATGCCCTAGACCAGCGTATCCCAAACTGTGGTACGTGTACCACTGGTGGTACGCTCGTACTGCTACAGTGGTACGCGGTGATGTTACAAAACATATATAAAAATAATAATCATATGTTGCCGGACGATTTAAGGCCAAAGACAAGGAGTGGTTTTATGAATTGAATTGTGATTCAGAACTAAGGCAAACTTTTTCAAAAATGGCTCTTGTGAACATTTGGGTTGAGAGTCGTGCAGACTATGCACACATAGCTGACAAAGCAGTTAGATATTTACTGCCTTTCACTACTTCGTACTTGTGTGAGACTGCATTTTCTTCACTTGTTTATCACAAGAATAAATACCGGAATAGGCTCCTTACAGTGGAAAACGATCTTCGTTTGAGACTCAGCAATCTTAAAACCAGACATTCCTAAGTTGGCTTCTAATCCTCAAGCTCAACCTTCACATTGAAGTTGTTAGTTGTACTTTGGTTTTTATGTTTAATTATTAAGAGTTCTTTTATTAATATTATTTGTACAGTGTCATTTCTGAATGTTTGAATTAAATAGGCTACATATTGTAATACAAAACAACTGGACACACTTTTTATTATTGGAACTTGAACTCCAACAGTCTAACTCTAACAAACACAATTTACAATCCATCTTTTGGTCTGGTACGTAATGGTGGTGGGGGTTATAGTTGCTATATCTCCCAACCGTTAGGTGGTACGCTAGAGATTCTCATCTCTTAAAGTGGTACCGGTACACACACACACAGAAATTTGGGAAACACTGGTCTAGACTGAGCCTCGTGGCTCTGAAGTCCATGGCCATGATCACTGTGATACCATTCTTGTGTATAAAACTCCTCATACAAGCCCAGCCCAGACTGTAAATTAGCTGGCAACTTGTCAGCGGAATGGCTCATTAAAGCTGTCACAGGTATCTTTGAATTTTGTATTCATCAATCTCTGACCACAAGCCCACGTTATCAGCATGATTCATGACCACCAAGTGTGCATTATGGAGATGAATTTTCTGATTGTTGTGCAGACCTTATGGATATCTATCATGTCCCCGTTCAAAACTTCAAATACTTAAAACTAAAAAAAAAAAAAAAAATGATAGAATTATTAAGTTAAATAAAATGATACAAAATAAATAAATAAATACGATAAATAAATATGGCATTCAAAATGAAAGAAACGTAAGTGACATTTTATTTCACTTGGAAAATCACTTTAACGGAGATAAGTTATAAAGGTAATTTTCCCACGCTTCTCAGCCACCATTTGCTTTTTAACGCATCGAATATAAAAGTAAGAATACTTTGATAAATATAAGTAAAAGGATAAATCAAGTTATTAGAAATGAACAAAGGAATAATTACGTTAATAAATATAAATACATAAAATTATTATTATTATTATTATTATTATTCTTATTATTATTATTATTTATTTATCGTATGGCTTTTGGTGCCGGGAGTGTCCGAGGACATGTTCGGCTCACCTGAGTCTGTAGCTGCTTCCAGCGGACACCCTTAGGGTGAGCTACAAGATCCCTTCAGTTTCAAATAGTTCCAACTTTCGCTTCCAGATATCAATGATACCTAGTGGTGAACGTTGGAACTTTGATAGAGCGTTCCGACGAAATGTAACCTAACAATTTAGCTTCAAACAAGTTTAGTCTGTGAAAGGGTCTTTTACATGCCATAAATCTATGACATGGGACCGCTTTACTTCCCCTCCGAAGGAAGGCATACTGAAGGATTTTAACGCTCTTAAAAAATCCGACGACATCGGCCTGGTTTCAACCCGCTATCTTGGACACAGCAGTTCAGCATGCTACCGACTACGCCACCGAAAATAAAAAAAATAAAAAAATGTAATACAGCACTGATTTGTATTTTTACGTCACGACATCTGACATTCCAAAACCACATGGAGGTTGAAGACAAACTTGGTCTTATGGATGAACAATACTGAAGAAAGTAGCCAATGGATACAGTGGTGGAACTGCACTTAAAACATTTCAAGAACTCCGTTCAATTTCATAAATTACACGGTTGAACCTTCCTTCTGTAATTAGCACCAATACAATCGTATCGCTCGTTGTTGAAAGGCACTAAGTCTAATTTTTAGCCTACTTTTCACATTTTACAAAAATGAGGCAAAAGTAGACTTATGAGATCGGGCAAATGTGTGTCTGTCCTTCTGTCTGTCTGCCTGTCCTTCTGTCTGCCTGTCTGTCTGGCTGTGTGTGTGTGTCCCCCCTATCAATTCCTAAACGGCTGCAGCAAACGAAACAAAATTTGGTAGGAGTAAAGACCTATACCTGAATATCTCACGGCCATATTTGAGAATGATGTCAGTGCTACCAACTGCTGAAAAATCGCATTTGAAATTTGAGCTCCATGTTGGATATCATGGAAGGTATGAATCGGAGCTATTTAAAAATTGGCACACGTATAGATAATAATATTGCAGTTTAATTTCCAGGAGGCCATACATGACAGTGTTGCCAAAATGATTATAAACCTGCTGATAGGTCCAAATTTTAAATGCATATAACTTCTACACTATCAATTGGATTTCAACCAAATTTCGTATGTGCAATGTGTACATAAACAGATATGACTGAGCGTATTCTTAAGAGCCACCAGGGCTGCCAACTGTTAATAAGTGCTCTCAATTTGTTTTAATCCAAATACCCATATAACAGAAAATATGCAAGCCGACAGTTATAAACTATGCACACGTATAGTACCTGACATTCTATATTAATTTGGAGTAACTTATATACGTCAGTGCTACCAACATGATTCTAAGCCTGCTGAGAGGTCCAACTTTAAATTCAAGTAACTTCTGTACTAACTAATGGATTTCATTCAAAATCGGCACAACAATAGATCATATTATTTCAGATTATTTCTGACCAATACATGCATGGCATTGTTGCCAACATGATTTTACGCACGCTGTTAGATCCAATGTTTAACTGTATGTAACGTCCATGCTATCCATTGGACTTCAACCAAATTTTGTATTCTGTACCCTAAGAAATGGATCTAAGAATATATTCAGTCACCAGGGCTGCCAACTGTAGTGCTTTATTAGGCTACATTATGCCAGGTATACAGTATTTCGAACTAATTAGAAATTTCTATATTCCCAACTTAATTTCGTCATTAATCATTGGCATGAATTTTACATTTTAAGAAAAGTAGGCTCTTTAGTTCGTCACGGAACTTCTTGTTAAAGTTTTGAAATAAACACAAAAAACTGTTTTTCCGCTCTTGTACTGAAATATGAGACGTAATGTTTTGTATGTGTAAAGTGCACACACACGCCAACATAAATAAAACATTTACGAGCCTTTCAGTAGTCGCATATGATGTGTAACATCTGACATAGAAGAAACCTCACATGAAATTGTTGATACACCGGTATTTTATAATATTATTGGCACAAATATTAATCTATTGCAAAAGGGAGTGGTTTACAGATATTGTAGTTTATAATACGGAACTCATTTTATTAGATGATTTGTAGCTTCCACCAGCACTAGCCTAAATAAAGAATACGATATGGATCAACTAGATTAATAGACGCGACACCGCTCATAACCTTAAATTCCTTTTACATAGGCCAACTTGCGAGTAAATGCAATGTGCACAACACTGAATCATGAAAGGCTTGCCCAGTTCCCGTACCTCCTGATCCACAGACCAACACGTAATTTCATATGGATTATGTTGAAATGAGTCATATTGATATGATAAATATCGTTTAAAACGATAATCTGGTAGCAAAAATATCTATCCCGTCCGGGATTCGAACCCGAGATCTCTAAATTCACAGTCAAAGACGCTATAACCACGGATATTTCGATCATGCAAATATTGAGCACAAGATGGTGACTTATTTTCACGTACCAATAATACTGCATTACGGAATTAAATTTCATTTATATTTTGCTTGTTTAGATAATGTTCCTGCATGAAATTGAGTGTAAAATGCCTGATGATTAGGCCCTCTTGTGAGTAAAGAGAATGTATTCAGCAATAGTTCATGAAGGCTTGCTCTGTTCCCGTATAAACACAACGATATATATTATATTGATGACTGCATTACTGTTATGTGGGTTAATATTTGAATAGCCATTGTGCAGAAACATAATACCGGCATTACCGACTACCTAAATTGTTTCATATTAAAGTATATCATCATTTAAATACTGATACGAAGATTTCGACCATGTGCCATGTGCTTTGTGTTTCAATCAGTTGACACCAGAGTTCGCATTATCGTTTACTGTCAGAATGAAAGTGTTGAGCAATGCGATCCAGTTGGCAGTGCGTCTTACACACTTCCGTCCGATCCACTACCGTCCCATTTTTCAAAATCACTCCCACAAAAATATCCAACAACCGAGTGGAAAGATGTTACACATCAAAAAAGCATTGTTCCGTGTGTCACTAACAATTTCATTGACAAAATACGTAACTGGACTTAGTCCATTTCAACATGGAACGAGCAGAACCTTTGAGCGAGGAATATCATTCACATTCTGGGTTTATTTTCTTTATTTCTAAACGTACATATGTATCCGGAAGCCTGAAAAAAGGTAACATGAATGTAATAACTGTTATTTTCCTCAAGTTGAAACGCATTAACTGCTGGACTAAGTTCCTTTCAACACGAAATAACTAACTTGATGGCTGTTGTAATAGCACAATCCCTGCCAGGACATGGTTCCGTTCAACACCTGCTTCCCAGGACGCAAAATCGCGGTAAAAATGATTTGTCAAAACTGTGGACTCAGTGTCTTTCAACAACGAGCGATTCAATCGTTCTGGAACATTCCTGTAGATAGAAGCTGCCATGATTCCTGATTGGCTACGTACGACGCAAGAGGAAACCGATGACTTGAGACCACACCATTACTTTGTCGACTCGTGAAGACGTGTCGTTCATTTTCTGATACACGTGGAAAATTTGAGTAGTGTTTGAAGTTGAATATTGGAGAAAAGTGTTCTTATGAGTGTATGCGACTCGCATAGTTAGTTACAAGAATCATATCGCAAGTTTTCTCATGTAGTCATGTGTTCGATCCTACCACGAGGTTATAAAGCGAGTCACGAGTTTAAACGAGGTCAGACAGAACTGAAAATATAAACTAAAGGTATTCAGAGAATCAATTGCAGTAGAGATTTCATTAAATATAAGCTGCACTGCTTTTCAGAAAAGGAGTTTATTGAGTGAATTTAGTGAAATATTGTGATTATGCTAAGCAAGATGGAGATCTGGAACTTACCACCTGGAATATAACGCTAATATGATGTCTTGCTAAATCTTTATGAAGGTCTAACATCGACTTACAACGCCACCTTGGCAATATTTGATCCTGTACGAGGGCAATGATGGATTCACAGAGAGGGAATCCTGAAACCATGATGCCGAAGGTATAGACCATCCACGTATTTATTGATCCTGTTCGAGGACTATGATGGATTCACAGAAAGGGAATCCTCAAACCATGATGCCAGAGGTATAAACCATCACACATGTTTATTGATCGTGTACGAGGACAATGATGGATTCACTGGGAGAGAATCCCGTAACCATGATGCTAAAGGTATAGACCATCCTGTACGAGGACAATGATGGATTCACAGAGAGGGAATCCTGAAACCATGATGCCAAGGGTATAGACCATCCTGTACGAGGACAATGATGGATTCACTGGGAGAGAATCCCGTAACCATGATGCCAAAGGTATAGACCATCCTATACGAGGACAATGATGGATTCACAGAGAGGGAATCCCGTAACCATGATGCCAAAGGTATAGACCATCCTGTACGAGGACAATGATGGATTCACAGAGAGGGAATCCTGAAACCATGATGCCAAAGGTATAGACCATCCTGTACGAGGACAATGATGGATTCACAGAGAGCGAATCCTGAAACCATGATGCCAAAGGTATAGACCATCCTGTACGAGGACAATGATGGATTCGCAGAGAGGGAATCCCGTAACCATGATGCCGAAGGTATAGACCATCCTGTACGAGGACAATGATGGCTTCACAGGGAGAGAATCCCGTAACCATGATGCCGAAGGTATAGACCATCGCACGTATTAATTTCCTGTGTTTTTGGTGATGTTTAGAAGTAGTTGAACTATGATTTATGTAGAAGAATTTCGTATAATTTGGACGAACGCTTAGATAGGAACTGTGTAGGATTGAATAATTGACTTGAATATATGTGTCACCGTATGCAATATGGGCCGAGGAGCGAACCGAGGACTTTGATGCAGCGCAAATTAAGGTACGCATCATAAGAAGGGAGATAGCACGCAGTTCGCTACTCCTGTGTCAGTTCAGGCAAGGACACCAAGAGCCCACTGATGAGCCTATCTTGGTGTTTCTAGGTAAAACCCCACACAAGACACGGCATAAACCTAGAAAAATTGCTGAGTTATATACTACTAGTGGTATACATTGTTTTAGAACAAGTCATTAGACATACAAAACTGATACCGTCACACAACCTTTCTGGGAGTCATTTCTAGCACTGACACAAGTCTGTATATATTTTTTATAACAAAATTAGTAAAGAAAACCTATTTTCTCAAAACTGTGCTCGGTGGACGTGAACTGTTCAATGAATGGTTACTTGTAACTTACTGATACTCTAGCAACAAGTTCAATTCTAGTCTAAAGGTGTTTAGAAATGGCTTCCCTTGGAACGGTCATATCTGTTGCGTGTGACTCCAGTCGGGATATCAACCCGTATCTCCAGCAGTCCGCTCAGTCTCTAGTCAGGTTCAGACTTTTATGTCCTGTACGTGTCGTGTCGCTGATATTAATAATAATAATAATAATAATAATTATTATTATTAATATTATTATTAATATTATTATTAGGGATCGGATTTTTAGGTGCTAAAAACCAGGAAAATATTTATTTTTTATTTATTAAAAATACCTGAAATATGTGACAAAAAAGTAAAAATATTTAATTATAATTAAGTTCATTAATGTGAATATAAACAAGAAGCCTCCGTGGCTCAGGCGGCAGCACGCCGGCCTCTCACCGCCGGGTCCGTGGTTCAAATCCCGGTCATTCCATGTGAGATCTGTGCTGGACAAAACGGAGGCAGACAGGTTTTTCTCCGGGTACTCCGCTTTCCCTGTCACGATTACATTCCAGCAAAACTCTCCACTATCATTTCATTACATCTGTCATTCATTTAATCATTGCCCCAGAGGAGTGCGTCAGGCCTCGGCAGCCGGCACAGTCCATATCCTCGCCGCTAGATGGGGGCTTCATTCCGGACCCGGTCGGAGACTGGAAACAGGCTGTGGATTTTCATTTTCAATGTGAATATAAACAATATGCAGTACTCACGAATGTAAATTATTCTGCTGAAGCATTAAAATACACAACGAGATACATCCATCACAAATGACCGACGATTATCGCGAAACACCTATTCTGAAAGGCTCGAAACTGCGGCAATATATTTCTTGCCCTTGAGGTGTTGTGTAACTTGAGATCGCTGTTTAGCCGTGATTGCTTTCCCACATGGTTGGCAGAACAGAACTCCCCCCATCAGAAGAAAAATTATCTTTAAATTCTGCAACATACGATAAATTGTAGTTGTTTTTACTGTAGGCATCGAAGAACTGCCTTACACTTCGCAGAGCCAGAAATGAACTGCATGTGAGTGACACTGGATCCAGGTAGCTGGGTGAGGAGGGGAGGTTTAGCACGTGGTACAATATGGCTATGGACAAGGAATCCCCGGCTTCCACAGTGAGTGGCACGGGGCGACAAGTTAAAAATAACACAGTTGCAAGCTGATATACGCACTGCATGAAGATTAGATAGCTCACAGGTTCTTCCCCGTTGAAGTAACACAGAACAAAAATGCAATAAACTGAAAGATCTAGCATACTGATTTTAAGAAATGTAAATATTATGTCTTTTTATGTGCTAATGAGTGAAAAGCAGGAATTTATGTATTTATAGAAAAATGCTTAAAATATTTATTTACCTAAAAATCCGAGCCCTAATTAATATTCTTCTTCTTTCGATTCGGCCATCTAAGGACCACGTCATTTCAACTGTTTCTTGTTGCATCGAGCTTTAACGTCCTCCCAGTACTTTCGCATTAGTTCTCGATGCTGTTGTTTTCTTTCTGCAGTCCACTTCTTGCCAGTTGGAAGCTTTGGCTTTTCTTGAAAACATCGGTGTGCTGTTAGTTTTTGTTTAAGTGTGGCACGTTCCCAAATATCGTTGCCTGTTATTCCCACTTCTTGCAAATCTTTGTCCACCTCAATGAACCAAGCTCCCTTGGTTTTCTTTTTGAGGAAGTAGGTGAAAATTCTATTTGTCAATCGTGCTGGGTTCATTCTTGTTATATGACAGTAAAAGGTAATTCTCCGTTTCCTCATGGCATCAGTTATTTTTTCCACGTGGGTGTAAAGTTCGTGGTTGTGTCTTCTCCTATATTCCCCATTTTCTTTTACCGGACCCAAGATTTTTCTTAGAATTTTTCTTTCTTTCACTTCCAGCTTCTCTGTTAGTCCCTTGCGATGCATTGCAAGGCACTCTGCAGCATACAAAGCCTCTGGACGGATGACTGTTTGGTAGTGTCTTAACTTGGCATTTGTTGATATGGATTTCTTGTTGTAAATGGCCTTTGTTAGATTGTATGCCATTTCCATTTTCCTGATTCGTGACTCGAAAGCTGCCTTCTCAGATAGATTGGGGTCTATCCACTCACCCAAATATTTGAACGCTTTCGTTTGCTTGATTTTCCCCTGTCCTACATCCAGCTCTTTTGGCGCTAGCTTGATATTAGTGATAAATTCTGTTTTTTCAAAGGAGATCTTAAGGCCCGCTTTTGCTGCTTGAATCTGGAGTTCATTAATTTGTGCTGCGGCTGCATCGAGGGAATCTGAAAAAATTGCGAGGTCATCTGCGAATGCTAGGCAGTCAACTATCAGGTTCTGTTTTTTGTAGCCCAATCTGACTCCATTTTCAGACTTGTTAATGTTCATTACTTTTCGCCACTGCCGGATGACTTTTTCGAGCACACAGTTGAAGAGCAAAGGAGATAGTCCATCTCCTTGTCTTACACCAGTCTTGATTTCGAAGGGCTCTGAAATTTCTCCCCTGAATTTCACTTTGGACGCAGTGTTGGTTAAGGTTTTCTGAATGATTGCTCTTGTTTTGTTGTCCAGTCCCAGTTCTTTCAGTATTTCAAATAGGGTGGGTCGATCGATAGAGTCATAAGCCTTTTTGAAGTCAATGAAGGTCACTACAAACTGTTTGTTTCTAAGCTTCAGATATGAAAGGATAGATTTAAGGTTCAAAATCTGTTCGGCACACGATCGTCCCTTCCGAAATCCCCCTTGATATTCCCCTAATTGTGGATCCAACTGTTCCTCTGCTCTAGTTTGAAGGGCTTTTGAAAGGATTTTGTATGTTATTGCAAGGAGGGAGATGCCACGGTAATTGTTCACATTCGTTCTATCACCTTTTTTGTGAAGAGGGTGAAGCAGAGCTGATGTCCAATCAATAGGGAGTTCCTCCTTTTCCCATATCTCACTAATTATTTCTGTTAGTTTATCGATAGCTACGTCGCCAGCATGCTTCCATAATTCGGCGATTATTGAATCCTCGCCTGGTGCCTTATTGTTTCTAAGTGACTGAATGATCTGCATAATTTCTTCTTTGGTTGGTGGTGTAGAGTCCGGGTTTGTATTTGGATTGTCTTCAAATAAGAATGAGGATCCTGGGCTTTCACAGTTAAGGAGAGACTCAAAATAATTTGCCAGGATAGTGCAGTTGTCCTTGTCATTATAGGCAGTTTTTCCCTCAGGATCTTTGAAATGTAGGCTAGGTGGAGTGTATTTAGTGAGATTCTGTCTGAAGGTTCTGTAGAAATCTCGAGTGTTGTTTTTCTTGAAGTCTTGTTGAATCTTTTCCAATTGACTTTTGTCGTATGCACGTTTTACCCCACGTATGGTTTTTGCAGCATGTTTCCTCACTAACAGAAAACTCTCCCAGTTATCTGAATTCTTCTTAGAGTTCCATCTCTGCCATGCTAGTTGTCTCTGCCTTATTGCTGCTTCACATTCACTGGTCCACCAGAGATGTTTCCTTCTTTTTGTTAGCGGGACTATCTCTTTAGCTGTTCTCACCATGCCATCTCGTAGTTGTTCCCAATTCTGTGGATCCAAAGTTTCAAGCTTCTCAGTAAACTCGTGATTCAAGTGTAGCTTCTCTGTGTCAAACCAGTTGATCTCTCTTCGGCAGACCCTCCTGGTATTTCTTGGAAGAAGTTTAACCTTGATTTTGGAAAGGTAGTGATCAGAATCAAGATTTACACTTCTCAGGACTTTTACATTCTGGATCTCTCGGTGTGCCTTCCGTGAAATAGCGACATGATCGATTTGGAATTCACCAAGTTTTGGATTTGGAGAAGTCCACGTTTTCTGCTTTCTTGGCAGGTGTTTGAAAGCAGTAGATTTCATAACAAGGTTGAACGCCTTACAGAGCTCCAGAAGTCTCTCTCCATTGCGGTTGGTTCTGTAATGAGCTGGGTAACTTCCTACAATGTTTCGGAATATTCTTTCACGGCCAAGTTGAGCATTGAAATCACCAAGCAAGATAATCATATGTTTGTCCGGAATTTTAGCCATTATATCCTCCAGTTCTTCCCAAAATTCATCTGTTCCTTCTCTGTCTTTTTTGTTTGCCTCATTAATTGGCGCATGCACATTAACCATAGTATACATTTTGTTCGTGCATCGGAAAGTGAGGATTGCTACTCGGCTGTTAGGAGAACTGAAATCTACGACCGAGTCCAAAATTCTTCTATTTACAATGAATCCCGTGCCAAGGTGAGGGATGTTCTTTGCAACACGTTTACCAACTTTGCCTTTAAATATTCTGTACCCCTGAGACTCAAAAGGATGTTCATCTGTAAATCTTGTTTCTTGTACTGCCGTAATAAGAATTTGATGTTGGGAGAGAGTATCATTGAGATGCTTAAGTTTACCAGTTTTCAAAAGGGAGTTCATATTAACGGTAGCAAAGAAGTTCCGATGTTTGTGATTGATCTTTAGTGGAGTCTCCGACACCTCCAAGCATTTTGGTGCTGGCTCCCCAGAATCCGAAGGCCTGCATGCATCGCTGAAAGCGATGGTGGATTGGTTACCACCTGGGGTAGTAGCTTTTGCTGAATTTTCCTCCATGCTTTCTTGAGACAGTTGAAAAACTGTAATTGGGGTCGGTGATATTTCACACCGGCCAAAGTACTACCAAGGTTGTGAGCCTTGGAGCCACCAGCACTGATCGGCTCGCCGACCCAGCTTCCCGCTGGGAGTGGTTACCCAACCTTCCACTGGGTTGCTCGGCTTAACAGGGGACACCTCGGGTAGGTTACGTGCTGGAGTTGGAGTGAAAGAGGCTAAGTTGGATTCTCTTGCTGAATCCAATATGTTTGAGTTGCAGGTGACATGCAACGACGCATTTCACTCCCATTTGCCCAGAGCCACAAGGACTCCTCCCAGGTTGATTCCTGAGACCCCCCTAATTAATATTATTATTATTATTATTATTATTCATTTATCGTGTGGCTTTTAGTGTCGGGAGTGTCCGAGGACATGTTCGGCTTGGCAGAGGCTGTGGCTGCTTCAAGCGGACACCCATAGGGTGAGCTACAAGTAGTTCCAACATTCGCTACCAGATGTCACTGATACCTAGTGGTGAACGTTGGAACATTGATAGAGCGTTCCAACGAAATCTAACCTAGAAATTTAGCTTCACCCAAGTTTAGTCTGTGGAAGGATCTTTTCCATGCCATAAATCTATGACATGGGACCGCCGGCTTTACTTCCCCTCCAAAGGAAGGCATACTGAGGGATTTTAACGTTCTTTACCAATCCGACGACTTCGGCTGGGTTTGAACCCACTATCTTGGGCACATAATAATATCACATATAATAATAATAATAATCATCATCATAATAATAATAATAATAATAATAATAATAATAATAATAATAATAATAATATCGTATGTCATAGGATGCCGGGTACAAGCGTTGTTATTTAACAACCAAAGGGCAGCTTGTATGTCGAATTTTGTCGTTCCTTGGAACGCTATGAAAGTCAAGGAGGTTAGATATCTAAGCTCCTCGACTCTAGAGCGCTTTCTAGTAGAGAATGGAGGAATTTTTGTGTTGGCGGAAAATCCCGAGATTAATTTTACCAGTATGAACACGGCCTACTGAATTCAAATGGGTTCTTTAACAAGCCAACAACGCATGACATGCGCATCGCGATTTTTGTCGCTTTTCAAAAAACACTTAACATGCCCAAGTGCACACACGATAACCACTCATCCATTGTGGCAAGCGTGTCGATGATAACGTTATTGAGGAACCTGACGCAACAGCGCCTATCATTTCAAGAGTTACCGACAGTAGTGGCTACGCTGGCTAACTTGCAGCATTAGGTCATGGGGCCAAGCTCTCTGCTGACTCAGTAGACGCGTGGGTTCGAGCCCGTCGGCTGTCCTTAAAATGGTTTTCCGTGGTTTCCCCATTTTCAACACAAGGCAAATGCTGGGACGGTACCTACTGACAGGCCACGGCCGTTTCCTTCCACATCCTTGCCCAATTTCATTCATCTTCATCCATTCCATCACTCAATCTGACGCGCAGGTCGCCCACGGGCGTCGACTTGAAAGACCTGCACTCGGCCTCTCTGGAGGCTACACGAAAAAAAAAATCAAGAGTTGAATATGTATCGCAGTGGGAGCGCTGCTTGATTCCTTCCAGACAGCAGGATATTCTGGTTAGTTGTTGTTGTTGTTGTGGTCATGTAGCCCCGTGTACTTAGTTGGCTGTGTGTGGAATCCGTTTGATAACCTGTGTTATTGTCAAGGCTGTATTAATGTGTGTATGTAATTCAGATGAAGATTGGAAATGAGACGGCCATGGCCTTAAGTTAAGAACCATCTTGGCATTCACCTGGAGTAGAAGTGGGTAAATAAACCACGGAAAACCACTTCCAAGATGGTTGAGTTGGGAATCGAACCCGCCTCTTCTCACTCTTACCTCACGAGGCTGAGTGTATCTCGTTCCAGCCCTCATACCAGAATTAAGTTTCTTGGCAGAGCTAGGAATCGAACCCGGGCTTCCGCGGTGACATCTAAGGGTGCTAACCACTGCGCAACAAGTTCCAGTTCCAACTACGATCACATTTGGAATTCCTAATCAACAGATTGTTCTGCTCTCTGCGTAATGTCAAGCGAATTCTGTAATTACCAATTCCAAAGGGTGGCAGAGCTGGGTCCGATAACAAACCCATCAAGAGCGACCTTCAGAAAAAGAGTGATGCCCTTTGCTCTAAACACGCACACAAGCTAAGATAATGCGATTGGTGCGAGGCAAGGCTGCCCGTTTCCGAGGATGATCTTAAAAACTAAATTTTCCAGAAGTAAGATATTTTGGACGGCTTCGGTGGCGTAGTTGGTAGGATGCTGAGCTTCTATACCCAGGGTTGCGGGTTCAAACCCGGCCGAAACGTCAGATTCTTTAAGAGCGTTAAAATCTCTCAGTATGCCTTCCTTCGGAGGGGAAGTAAAGCTGGCGGTCGCATGTCACAGATTTATGGCATGTAAAAGAACATTCCACTAATTACACTTGTGTGAAGATAAATTATATATTAAATTTGACTAACGCTCTTAGATTCCAACGTTCGTCTCCAGGAGCGGACTGCAGTTGCATCTAGTAACCAAGTTCATAACTAGTTGGACGTTGACGGTGGCGAAGTAGGAACTACTTGAAAATTAAATATCAGCAGTCCTTACATGAATTAAAAACAGATAACACACACTAATACAGCCATCACAATTAACACTGGTTATCAGACAGATTCTACACACACCCAAAGAACACGGGGCTACATGACCGCGTTGTTGCAGCCCCTAAACTGAGGAACCAACCATCCAACCATTGCTCTAAACACGCACACAAGCTAAGATGGAGCGATTGGTGTGAGGCAAGGTTTTCCGTTTCCGAGGACGATCTTATGTTGTTGTTTGAGTCTACAGTCTTTTGACTGGTTTGATGCAGCTCTCCATTCCTCCCTGTCCTGAGGTAATCGTTTCATCTCTACATAGCCACCACACCGTACGTCCGAGGCAATCTGTTTAACATATTCTAACTTTGGCCTACTCCTACAGTTCTTGTCCTCGACCCTTCCTTCCATAACTAAGCTTGCTATTCCTGGGTGTCATAGTATGTGTCCTACCAACCAATCCCTTCTCTCTGTTAGCAGTCGCCAGAAACATATCTCCTCTCCCACTCGTCTTAATACCTCTTCATTTGTAACCCTATCTACCCATCTGATCTTCATCACTCTCCTGTAACACCACATTTCAAACGCTTCAATTCTCCTCTTTACTGCTGCACCAATAGTCCAAGTTTCACTTCCATAGAGTGCCACGCTCCAGACAAAGGCCTTCAAAAATGACTTCCTAACATCTAAATCTATATTCGATGTCAACAGATTCCTTTTCTGTAGAAATGCTTTCTTTGCCTGAGCTAACCTACTTTTTATATCCTCTTTGCTTCGTCCATCACTGGTTATTTTGCATCCTAAGTAACAAAAGTCTCCTACTTCCTTTAGTTTTTCACCTGCCAATTTGATGTCCATAGGGTTTTCTGATTTATTTCGGCTGCATTCCAATATCTTAATGAGAACTAAATTTCTCAGAAGTAAGAGATTTTAAACTGAATGTTTTGCTGCCATTAAAGCGGGTCTGTGTCTCCAAGGAGACAGATGGCTGCTGTGATTGAGGTGACAAGCTCGTGTTTCTATTCACAGTAATGGCGTTAATATGCTAATGGTGCTAATAATAGCCTCACCTTGATTGGAGACCACTTGAGGACCACGTCATTTACATAGCCATTACTACCCAGTGTTGCCAACAGGTACTTGACAAAAAACAAATTCACTTTATCTCAACGAAGTTCAAAGAGACCTATATTCTCTTGTCCTAGACCACTTAAAATTATATGACACAAGCTATCACTGTTCACGTGGTCATATGGTGGGATAGTTTAAGGGGAATAGAATCGGTTATCCCTATAACAGGTAGTTCCGTGAAGAACTCAAGCCTATTTTCATATATCCTACTTATGCTAATTATCTCTATCAACAAACAAAATTTCAGTTTGATTGCTGTAATAGATTCGTAGATTTTGAGAACCGACTAAATATTTCCGATAGTCGCCATGTTGGTCTTAGAGTTATGTACTAACTATTACATTAAGATTATTGTGTAGGTGTAGTATTCAAACTTCAATCGCATGATTAGGACACAAGAAGTAAAAACGAGATTTTAAAATTTCGCACAGCTGCCATCTTGTGGTTATGCATACAATTGAAATAAATTAAATGCCAGTGGATTCACATTTGTATAAGCATTTAACGTGCAAAGTTTCACAGCACTCGGATGGTTAAATTGCGAGAAAAGTCCATTTAAATATTTATATTTCGCGTCACCGCCATGTTGGATTTGCGCTCACAAGGTTACTGAAAGTCCCATAGCCTCTATCAACTTACAAAATTTAAGTTTGATTGCTATCCTAGATTAATAGATAATGAGAACCGTCTAAATATTTCCGATTGTCGCCATGTTGGATTTTTAAATATGTAGGCCATAGAGTTATGTAGGTTCATTATTCAAACGTTGACTTCAATCGCATGATTGAAACACAAGAAATAATAACTTAATATGAACATTTTGCACAGCCGCCATCTTGAGGTTATGTAAACAATTAAACTAAATTATATGTCGTTTCATGTGTGCATGTGTATAGACATTTGCTGTATCAAGTTTCACTGCGCTCAGATGGTTAAATCGAGAGGAAAGTCTATTAAAATGTTTCAACTTCGCATGGCCACCATGTACGTTTTGTAGGTAACAGGGTTTTGAAAGACTCATAGGTGAACTTCAAGTAGTGCTCTTCATCACCGGACAAAATTTCAGGGTGATATCGGTATAGTTTCGGAGATATAAAATGCCGATTAAATATTTCGCACAGCCACCATGGTGGATGGGTGAGACGTAATAAAATCTGCAGGGCACGGTCGGGGTCGGCAAAAATAGTACTATGGCCTTACCGAGTTTCAATGAAATCGCTCGAGCTTTTTAGAAGTTATTAGGGGGACACACACACACATTCACACACACGGAGGAAAGGTGATTTCATAAGCCAATTTCATCGACGACATCAAAATACAGTTTTACCTGCCAAATACCAAAGCCTATGAGAATGCACGCCGAACCTTAAATGAGAAACGAAATGCCATTTGGTCCGACTTTTACTCCACAGATGCCATAAAGACGGAAGAGTGGAAACAAGCTAATTACGAGCTACGACACGTAATCACACGTTACGCCACCCATTGATTTCACTACAGATTCTGCAAAACCAAGAATTTCCACCAACCGAATGAAGACTGTGTATGTGATCTGTGCAATGAACATTGTGAAAGGTACCATTCACAAAACTGCAAAATGAGGACAGCTCAATAATAAGACTGGCATTAGATTAATATTGATCATTTGTATAAACATGTCTTTGCGCATTGTGCGCTTTTCTTTTAATAATAAGCCATTTGTACACGACTCTGATGAGGCCAGCATTTTTATACGGTTGTGAAACTTGGGTGACATCAGCAACGACAGAAGAGTCAATATGTGCGTTTGAAAGAAAGGTACTTCGAAAAGTTTATGGACCCATCTACAATAGCATGGATGGTAAATGGGAGAGAAGAAGGAAAGAAGACCTGTACCAGAGGTTTGGAAAGCCACACATTGGACGAATATTGGGACAGAGGCGACTACAATGGTTTGGACACATCTTACGAATCTTAAGAGAGTCCTCCAATCTCAACCCACGGGAAAACGTCCGAGAAGACACCCAAGAACACGATGGAAGGATCGAGTGACGACGATCCTTCAAGAAGTGGAACCGAGAGCCGTGGAGGATGATGCTAGAGACCGGAAAAGATGGACTGCCATCTGCAGCAAATACCTCCTCTTGTGATTGACTGACCTTCCTTTTATTGGATCTTTTTTGTTTGTGTTTTGTAATATTTTTTTCTTTTGTAATACTTTTGTTGTTGTTGTTGTTGTTGTTGTAATATTTGTAATATTTGCTTTTCCTATTGTCCTCCTGCTGTAGGCCTCAAAGGCCCGTTTAATGCAATAAATGATGATGATTATTATGATGATTTTTTCAAAAATGAAAATAAGCTAATAAGGGCTTATTTCCCTCTCGTTGAAGCGCGCTCCATGTTTGGGTTCTGCCCCACTCCCTCCATCGACCAGAAGAGGAGGAGCACATTATCTTACACCTGACTCTCCAGTGAAGCTCCCGACTAACACGGACTACTTGCTATTGACATCCAACTTAGAAGGGAGAGAAGAAGTCTTTTAATGGAAATGTGGTAAAGTTTGAAGTAGCAGAATGAGCGGCAGGCTTACCAACTTGGCTGAAGGAACATTCAATTCCACTCAGCTTCTCGCGTGGGGCTACTTTAAGATGTCCTCAGACAACTTATCTCGGGTCAGAAAACACAAGTAATTCGCTTGGTGCGCTGCAAGCTTTCTCACGACTCTTATTATTAAAGCGAAGATTGAGCAAACACACTTCTCGTTGCTTCATTATCTTAACGTTACTTCATTATCTCAAGGTTTATTATCTTCCTTCAAGAGGAGGGGTGATAAAATACTAGCTCCGTGCACAGTAACACTTGCGATCAGCAAAGACGGGAATGCAGACATTTTCTCAAACGTCCAGAGAAAGAATTGAATCAGTCGGAGCTGCAAAGTATTCAGTTAGTTTTCAGTACTTTTCAGGAGACTGATAAAACGTCATTGACAGCACAGAACTTAACAAACACAGTATATTTGTCAACTATGTTGTGAAGCAACTAGGTATTCAGTTTGTATTTGTGTTAGCGGATTATCAATTTTAATTTAAAAACATAGTTTTCTAATCAATTTTCAAACGTGACTTAATGCCTTTCAGCTCCGTGGTCAGATTAGTGCGGCATAAAACCAATCAGAATGAATATTTCACATGATATTTTATTTTGAAATGAAGCACATGTTGAACCTAATCTCAAAGAGCCAGCAGCACTTTCACTAACCAAATTCCTATTATTTCCAGATTTATCATCACTAAGTACATTTGATTTAGGTTTTCTTCCAAGCCTTCCTTAGCATTTCTTGAATACTTTTCCAATTCTAGGCATGATGACACAAAATCAAACTTTCCGATGTAAACATGTACAGAAAACGCTCCGGGAACACAAGGAACAACTGAAAGTTAGTCCGCGGCAACAGAGGAGCCAACACTGAGCTCGAAATATCTTCAAAAATCAACATATCGCTAAAATGAAGTGTTTGATGTCCAAGAAGTTGACAGCACGCAAAAGGGTGTCGTGGCAAGTTGTGCAGACCTAGAAGTTAATTAATATTTAAAGGCTTTAATGGCTAAAATGCCATTAGAAAACATTATGTAACTAGTCAAGTACACTCCAAGGAATGTTTATAAGCAACAACAACAAAAAATACGAGCCTTACAGTAGTCGCATAGCCTATGATGTGTAACATCTGACATAGAAGAAACCTCACGTGAAATTGTTGATACACCGGTATTTTATACTATTATTGGCACAAATATTAATCTATTGTAAAATGGAGTGTTTTACAGATATTGTAGTTTATAATACGGAACTCATTTTATTAGATGATTTGTAGCTTCCACCAGCACTAGCCTAAATAAAGAATACCATATGGATCAACTAGATTAATAGACGCGACACCGCTCATAACCTTAAATTCCTTATAAACAGGACCTCTTGATTCACACGAATTTTCATATATATTCTGTTAAAATGAGTCATATTGGTATGATAAATATCGTTTTAAAACGACAATCTGGTAGCAAAAATATCTACCCCGTCCGGGATTCCAACTCGACATCTCTAGATTCACAGTCATAAGCACTAACCCCACGGCTATTTCGACTACGCTAATATTGTTCACAAGATGGTGACTTATTTCCACGTTCCAATAATACTGCATTACGGAATTAAGTTTCATTCATATTTTGCTTGTTTCGATAATGTTCCTGCGTGAAATTGAGTTTAAAATGCCTCTTGTGAGTAAAGAGAATGTATTCAGCAATAGTTCATGAAGGCTTGCTCAATTCTCGTATAACCACAACGATTATATTATATTGATGACTGCATTACCGTCATGAGGGTTAATATTTGAATAGCTATTGAGCAGAAACATAATACCGGCAATGCCGACTACTTACAATGTTTGTTATTAAGGCATTTTACCATTTAAATACTGATACAAAGTCTTCGAACATGTACCATGTGCTTTGTTTCAATCACTTGACACCAGAGTTCGCATGAGCGTTTACGGTTGAGTATGTCATATACATTCCACATGGCCGAGAGTACGTCATGGTATCAATTTCCGACACCGCGCACTCATTGTTTCTCTTACTACTGCCAGCTGGATGTTACCACTGCCAGCTGGTGCCACCCCGATCGTTCCGATCCACTTCCGTCCCATTTTTCAAAATCACTCCCGCAAAAATATCCATCAACCGAGTGGAAAGATGTTACACATCAAAAACCACCTAAACCCTGTACAAATGACAGCACTGTAACACGCGGGAATCACGCAGTCTGGCCAACATTAAGTACGGAATACGGCGCTCAAAGGCACCAAGTCATTGACTTAATGCTTTTCTCCTCTGATCGCACTACAAGTAGCAGTGGTTTCTGGCTTAAACTCACCAAACAAATTGCTTAGTGATGAATTTTGCCTTGCCAGTGAGCGTCCGTGCTCTTTCTCTTGCTGGTAAGATGAAAATGGTTTGTGTGTAGCTTAAACAGAAGACTTACTTAATCCCTTCCTCTGCCGTTCCAAGACCCTTGGGTCAATACTTCACAATACTAATTCTAAAAAAAATGACCATTTTTGACTTAATGCTTTCCAACCGTGAGGACAACGTGAATCTCGTAAAACGGTCGAGAGCGACTGCGATTGCGATACATCGCGATATTTCGCTGCATTCGATGATGAGGTCAACTGGATTCTTGTCAAACGGTCAGCAAGCGGCGCCGATTGCGTAATAATGCAATACATTCCCGTGCCCGATCTTAAGGACAATGGAAATCTCGTCGAACGACTAATAAAAGTGACACAGATTATGTAAATCGCAATTCGCGATTTTTCTCCATGTTCTATCGTGAAAACTACAGGAATCTCGTCCCAACGGCTGAGACCAGCGCCGATCATGTAACATGTCGATATTTCTCCCTACTTGGCTGCGAAGACAGAATGTGAACGAATTTTTAGCATGATTAAGAAGAACAGGACACGGTTCAGATCAATGGAACTCTGGAAGCCATTTTCATTTTGAAGACCAGAAGTTCTGAAGCAATACAAACACGTATTCTATTGACTTTCTGAGGAAAGCAAAGCAACCCAACTTAAGCTATTAAATCAGACCCTTATAATGTCATCGGTTACTGTAGTGTTTTATATTAATTCTACCGACAGCAGTGGCTACGCAGGCTAAAGCGTAGCGTAAGGTCATGGTGCCAAGCTCTCTGCTGGCTCGGCAGACGCGTGGGTTTGAGCCCCACCGTCGGCCGTCCTTAAAATGGTTTTCCGTGGTTTTCCCATTTTCAACACCAGACAATACCATTCCATCTCTCATCCCGACGCGCAGGTCACCCACTGGCGTCGACTAGTAAGACCTGCACTCGGCCTCTCAGGAGGCCACATTGCCAAAAAAAAAAAAAATGCTCCGACCGATTCAATTATACTGAACCGAAAGTCTTGTCCAGCTTTGACTGATTCCTCTAAACATACAAGTATGATCCTATAATCCAAATTAGTTTTCTGGATGGTCTTGGTGTTATTATTCGATGGACAGTACAAACAATTATTGGACTTAGGGATAAAAGATCTACTACACTGTAGTGCAATGTTACATTCTGCTCATGAGATGAGATATTCTGGACTTGTCTGCAAATTAATATTTGCTACACATTTATATTGCTCATAAAGTCTCAAACTATTATGATCTCCGTTTTATTAAGCTGTTTAACATTCACGACCAAATTCAAGTAAGCTTGAGTAGATTAGGTATGGCACAATTAGTGTGCGACTGCAAGGAAGACTCTTTTATGCAATGGCAGGAGGATGCAAACAACATTACATTGAACTTATCCAGCGATCACAAAACTAAATGTAAATTACGCCGATCTCAGAGAAGCCCCTGGTCATAGAGGTAATTAACTTTATGACTTTTTAATCTTTTATTAACACAAGATATTACAAAGTTAAACAAGATGGGATGTGATCAATTTTACTGTCATTGAAGATGACTCTGATCCAACCATTCTAGGTGAGAAGAATACACCAGATTAATGAAGGATTTGCTTTTCAGTCGGTGAATGCATTAATGTTACCAATTAAATTGGGCAAGGAATAAGTTACTAACCTGGATATATAACTTACATTGGTACATTTTTAGCCTATTTTCATTTATGAAAAAAAAAGCTTATGAGATCACCTTTTGTCCGTGTGTCTGTCTGTGTGTGATGGATTTTGTGTGTCCTCCCCCCCTAATAACCTCTAAACGGCTGGAGGGATTTCAATGAAACTCGATAAGTCGCACTCTTCCGGGCGACCTCGACCGAGCCCTTTAAATATTGTTACGTCACACCAATCCAACATGGCGGTTGTGCGAAATATTTCACCTGTATTCAATATCTCCGAAACTATTCCCGATATCACCCTGGATTTTTTACGGTGATAAAGGGAACTACTAGAAGTTCACCTATGTGACTTTTGAAAAACTAGTAACTACAAAACCAACATGGCGGCCAAGCGAATTTGCCACTTTTAAATTGACGTTCCTCGCGATTTAACCAACTAAACGCAATGAAACTTGGTACAGTATATGTTTATACACATTGTAATGCACCGACATCTAACTTCGTTCAATTGTTTATATAACCTCAAGATGGTGGCTGTGCGAAATATTTCACCGGCATTCTATATTTCTGAAACTATTACCGGATTCACCATGAAATTTTGTACGGAAATAAAGGGCACTACTGGAAGTTCATCTATGAGACTTTCAAAAACCGGTTAACTACAAAACAAACATGGCGGCCAAGCGAAGTTGAACATTTTAAATTGATTTTTCTCGCGATTTAATTATCCAAAACGCAATGAAACTTGGTACAGAAAATGTATATATACATTGTAATGCACTGGTATCTAATTTAGTTCAATTGTTTATATAACCTTAAGATGGCGGCTGTGCGAATTTCGAAAATTAAGTTATTATTTCTTGTGTTCTAATCATGCCATTATTTGCATAATGAACGTACACAATAATCATCATCTAATAGTACATAACTCTATGGCCTACATATATTAAAATCCAACATGGCGACCATCCGAAATATTTAGACGGTTCTCAATATCTACGAATCTATTACAGCAATCAAACTGACAATTTGTATGTTGATAGAGGCAATTAACATAAGTAGGATATATGAAAATAGGCTATTTATTTCTTCACGGAACAACTTGCTCTTCTTCCCTTCCCAATATCTCTTCATCCTCTCGCTGTGTTCCCTGTTACGCTGCTCTGTCCATCCTGTATTTTGTCGGGTGGGTTTCTCAGAAAATGTGTTTTTGTGAATTAAAGATCTGAATTTTGTTCTGTCTTGAATGGTTTCTTCGTTATAGCCAATTTCATTTATGTCTTCACTGATTTCTTTTAGACAGTTGTTTTGATCTGTCATTGATAAGGCTTTGTTTGTGAGCCTGTTATTATCCATTCTATAAAGGTGTCCGTAAAATTGTAACCACTTATGGTATCTGTGATTTTTTCTGTAATTTGATAAAATTCATGTGATTTCTTTTCCATCCACGTTCCATTTTCACATTTTCGTCCTTGGATTTTCCTTTCTTTTTTTGTAGATCATTAGCCTACTTTTCACATTTTGCAAAAATGATGAAAAAGTAGACTTATAAGATCGATCCGGGCAAATGTCTGTCTGTCTGTCTGTCTGTCTGTCCGTCCTTCTGTCGGTCTGCCTGTCTGGCTGTGTGTGTGTCCCCCCTATCAACTCCTAAACGGCTGCAGCAATCGAAACCAAATTTAGTATGAGTAAAGATGTATACCGGAATATTTTACGCCCATATTTTAAAATGATGTCAGTGCTACCAACTGCTGGAAAAACGCACTCGAAATTTGAGCTCCATGTTGGATATCTTGGAAGGTATGCATGGGAGCTATTCCAAAATTGGCACACATGTAGATGATACTATTTCAGTTTAATTTCAAGGAGGCCATACATGACAGTGTTGCCAAAATAATTTTAAGCCTTCTGATAGGTCCAAGTTTTAAATGCATATAACGTCTACACTATCAATTGGATTTCAATCAAATTTCGTATGTACTATGTGTACATAAACAACAATGAATGAGCGTATTCTTAAAAGCCACCAGGGCTGCCATCTGTTAATAACTGCTCTCTCTCTATTTTCCTATCCAAATACCAATATATCAGAAAGTACACAAGTATACAGCTTTAAACTATGCACACTTATAGTACCTGACATTCTAGATTAATTTGGAGTAACGTATGCACGTCAGTGCTACCAACATGATTCTAAGCCTTCTGATAGGACACATTTTTAAATACATGTAACGTCTATATTATCAATTGGATTTCAACCAAATATCGTATGTGCTATGTGTACCATAACAGATATGACTATGATTATTCTTAAGAGCGACCAGGGCTGCCAACTGTTAATAAAGGCTGTCTATTTTTTACCCTAATATTAATATATCAGAAAGTATGTAAGCCAACGGATTTAAAATTTGTACACATATAGTACCTGGCATTCTAGATTAATTTAGAGAGTGCTGTCAACATGACTCTAAGCCTGCTGATAAGTCCAATTTTAAAATACATGTAACTTCTGTACTAACAAATGGATTTCATCCAATATTGGCACAACAAGAGGTCATAATATTTCAGATTATTTCTGACCAACACATGCATGACATTGTTGCCAACATTATTTCACGTGCGCTGATAGATCCAATGTCTAACTGCATGTAACGTCCATGCTATCCATTGGACTTCATCCAAATTTTGTATTCTGTACCTTAAGAGATGGAACTAAAAATATATTCAGTCACCAGTGCTGCCAACTGTAGTGCTCTATTAGGCTACATTATACCAAGTATATTTGGAAATAATTAGAAATTTCCATATTACCAACGTAATTTCGTCATTATTCTAGACAGGTCTATATAGATTGGCATGAATCTTAAATTTTAAGAAAAGTAGTCTCTTTAGTTCGTCACGGAACTTCTTGTTCATATTTGAAGCGATCTGGACAGAGCTCTACATCCACAATTTTGGTTATGAAGAAACACAATAGAACACAAGAATGAATTTCCATTTTCGAAATAGAACCACAGAAAACAGTCAACAGATGGACATTTGTTGGCCTTGGCTGGGCGGGAGACTCTTGAAGCTACAGAGATAGATCCTTTATGTTTCACGTTGTAGTCCTACATTTGCAGCACTGTATTGATTCACGAACAGCTTGTTGACTTTTATCTGTGGTTCTATTTGAGGCTATAAAACTGGTGATATCTCTTAATGGAGAAACATTTTTGTGTTCTATTGCAATTATAAATATTCTACAGGTATTTGTGTTTCTTCATAACAAAATTGTGGATGTAATCCTCATAGTGTTCTGTCCGCATCGCTTCAAATATGAAAAAATACACAATTCTTTTCACACTTATCTTAAACAGAACAAGAAGTTCCGTGACGAACTAAAGAGCCTACTTTTCTTAAAATTAAGATTCATGCCAATGATTAACCTACAGTATATGAACCTATCTAGAATATTAGGGTAAACAAATATAGACAGCATTTATTAACAGTTGTCAGCCCTGATTGCTCTTAAGAATAGTTATAACATATCTGTTATGTTACACATAGAACATACGAAATTTGGATGAAATCCAACTGATAGTATAGAAGTTACATGTATTTAAAAATTGGTCCTATCAGCAGGCTTAGAATCATGTTGGTAGAACTGACGTATATAAGTTACTCCAAATTAATCTAAAATGTCAGGTACTATACGTGTGCATAGTTTATAGCTGTCGGCTTGCATATTTTCTGATATATTGATATTTGGATAAAAAAAAGAGAGAGAG
The DNA here is from genome assembly GCA_946902985.2 of Meconema thalassinum. NCBI lineage: Eukaryota > Metazoa > Arthropoda > Insecta > Orthoptera > Tettigoniidae > Meconema > Meconema thalassinum. The sequence continues at coordinate 156,234,112 of OX336397.1, forward strand.
AGCAATTATCAACAGTTGGCAGCCCTGGTGGCTCTTAAGAATACGCTGTCATATCTGTTTATGTACACATATTACATACACAATTTGGTTGAAATCCAATTGTTAGTGTCGAAGTTAAAAACCGACAGTAGTGGCTACGCTGGCTAAAGTGCTGCATTAGGTCATGGGACCAAGCTCTCTGCTGACTCGGTAGACGCGTGGGTTCGAGCCCCACCGTCGGCCGTCCTTGAAATGGTTTTCCGTGGTTTCCCCATTTTCAACACCAGGCAAATACTGGGACGGCACCTTCTGACAGGCCACGGCCGCTTCCTTCCACATCCTTGCCCAGTTTCATTCACCATCATTCATTTCATCTCTCATTAACTCCTCTCATGAGGTTGGCGTCAGGAAGGGCATCTGGCCGTAAAAAACATCACCACAAGGTCTTCCATCGCATCTCATCCCCGACCCCGTTGGAAAACGGGAATAATAAGGGGTAGACATACAGTGTCGAAGTTATATGCATTTAAAAATTGGACCTATCCGAAGTCTTAACATTATTTTGGCAACACTGTCTCGTATGGCCTCCTGGAAATTAAACTGAAATAGTATTATCTGCATGTGTGCCAATTTTGGAATAGCTCCCATGCATACCTTCCAAGATATCCAACATGGAGCTCAAATTTCTAGTGTGTTTTTCAGCAGTTGGTAGCACTGACATCATTTTCAAATATGGGCTTGAGATATTCCGGTATACATCTTTACTCATACTAAATTTGGTATCGATTGCTGCAGCCGTTTTGGAGTTGATAGGGGGGGGGGACACACTACAGCCAGCCAGACAGACAGACAGACAGACAGACAGGACAGATAGACAGACAGACACACATTTTCCCGGATCGATCTCATAAGTCTACATTTCCTCATTTTTGCAAAATGTGAAAAGTAGGCTAGAAATCGTAACATCAAAACTAACAGTGATATTTTCATAATAAATTCACAAAATGTTCTTCGGAACACGTTCTAGGTCCCTGTAAAAATGCGTACGCCTGAGACCAAAAGTATAGAGACAGGAATAATGATCATGCAATTGGCAAGTGTCCGTAAACTTTTGGTAGGATCTGTACTTTGTCTTCTCAAATGAAATCTGTGATAATCGCAGATTATTATTATTATTATTATTATTATTATTATTATTATTATTATTATTATTATTATTATTATTATTATTATTATCTATATGAATATGAGCAACAGTAGTAGTAGCAGTGGCAGTAGCAATGTCCAGGCAGACTGGAAGCAACATGAATACATGTCCGGCACAAACACTCGCCGAGCTAAAACTGAAAGTTAAGTCTCCCTGATTTAATTCTCTTGTCTGTGCTTTAACCGAATCATCGTGTCTCTCTTTTATGTTGGCCGTGCAGCGGAAAATCACGTCCCATTAGCGTGTGTAACAGCCAGAACAGAGGAGAAAAACCTCCACCACGCCATTCACTTGGCAAAGTCGCCCATCAACTGTTACAATCAGCGAACATGCTCACGAGAATTAGTCCCGACAGAGTAATGGTGCACAAATTGTAGTAGAGGGGAAACTGGTGTAAAAACACCGCACAATGGCCAACACGCTTCCCAATATGAAACATCCCCCGTACTTTACTCTCGCTTATATCGGAATGTAGGTCAACAGCACCTGTGAATGTGCTGTGTGCGAGATTCAAAACTCAAATCCCCGATCCGGGAAACTCTCGTGTTTGGAGTTACGCTCTCCGAGAGAGAAGCCATCAAAGATATACAAAAGGAATTGTTTAAAGTTTGATTTCACAAATAGTGGACCGTCGGTTGGCGATCAGCTAAGTCCAGCATTCCTCTTACTTGATCCGTGATCACATCATTCCTCCTTCCTGTCAACTTTCCTTGGTCAACTCTTGTTCTCTTTGGATTCTGATGGTATTAGGCTATGCACGGCCTTTAACGCCTTAATAGGCACTTGTCACATCATTCCTGATTTCCTCATTCTTCGATGCACCAGACCGCTTCTTTTCATGTAACTCCTGTCTTCCGAACAACGTTCTAAAGGAGGAAGTGGAAGTGTAGCCTCACTCTGGATAGTGATACACCCTCAAGTAATCACAGTATCTCCTGTCTTCTGCACAAGGCCCTAAAAGAGACAGGGTGTGTGTAGTCTCACCTCGGATAGTGCTACACTCTCAGGCACTCACAGTATCTCCTGCCTCCTGCCCAAGGCTCTAAAGGAGGCAGGGTTTGTGTAGCCCCACAGTGGATAGTGCTACACCCTCAAGGGCTCACAGTATCTCCTGCCTTCTGCACAAGGCTCTAAAGGAAGCAGGGTGTATGTAGCCCCACCATGGATAGTGCTACACCCTCAAGGGCTCACAGTATCACCATCATCCCGCGCAACTACATGGCGGTATAAACGTGAGTGATAGTTCCTAGCCAGAATTGCTTTTAGAAGGTGACAAAGTAGAAGCAGTGCATTGCAAGAGTGATCAGTGAGAAGTAAATCAACAGCAGAACGTTCGGTGATAAACGCAGTAAGTTGAAATATTGCTGTTATTTTGATAAACAAGTATTAAAGTGTGTGAGAGGTTAGAGTTGAAAACTACAAAATGACGGGCAAAGACAAACAAAAGAAGGCCGTTGACCGCAGTGGGGAGCGCGGAGTTCGTGAACAAACGAAGGGTGGACAGCGCAAGCAAGTGAAAGCAGACGACCCTAGCGCCCTAGAGAGGAACGGAGCAGGTAGCAGCTCGGGAGAACAATTGAAGACCGTGGATCGCAGTCAGGGTGGGGGTTGTCGCAATGCTAGCGAAGCTGACGGCTCAAAAAGAAACTGGAAGGACAGTGGCACTACTTTTTCTACAGCGGACCACAACCAAGCTACGCAGGATGTGCGCCGAGACTCAGCTGACATTTTAAGCCTGCTGAGTAATACGAACCTAATCGAGGAGCTCGTGGATCGAGTTGCTAATAAGGTGATTGATAAACTAAAAGAAACAATAGATTTTAACACCCAGGTCATCAATGAACTCAGACAGGAACTTGCCAGGCGAGACGACACTATAAATCAACTTGAGCTGCAACTGAATGACCGCACTGATGAACTTGAGCAGTACCAGCGTCGAAATAACTTGAGAATTTTTGGTATTCCAGAAACTCAAGGCGAGGACACCAACAGGTGTGTAATGGATGTTGCTGCCAAGTTGAATGTGACAATCGATCCCCAAAGAATAGACCGATCTCATCGTGTAGGACTCCGGGATGCTGGAAAGAAGCGGCCAATAATAGTGCGGTTCGTGTCCTATGCAGATCGAGCAGCACTCTTCAGGTCGAAGAAATATTTAAGGAATACCGGCATAACTGTAAGAGAAGATCTGACGAAAACCCGGACTGAAATTGTAAAACAAGCAGTAAGCCACTTTGGGTTACATGGTGTCTGGACTGCAGATGGCGCTGTTCTGATCCGCATTGATGACACGAGGCATCGTGTGAAAACACTCCGAGAATTGGACTTTTTGAAGAAAAAGTTTCCCGCTCCTCGTACGTAAAGGACCCTCATACGTGCCAGTGTGAGGGGGCTCAACTGATCAAAGTTACAAGTGTAAGCAAAAACATGTAATATGGTTACTGGTGGAACTTTAACTACAGTGTCTAGCCAAAATACAAGCCGATATTATTGATTAGTATTTAGAAAATAGCTTAAGTTTTAGATTTTGTAATTTTTTATATTTCTTGTTTAACAATTTTACAATAACTTTCAATTATCTTTTACATGGATATTAGTACCAATGAGTATGATACGCATGCCTATCTTTGTGATATAGCTGATAGATTACCCAATGATTTTAAAGTAACTCACCTGAACACGCAGTCACTTAAAATGCTAGAACATTTCGCAGAATTTGAATACACATTTGTTAACTCCGGTATTGATGTAATCGCTGTTAGTGAAACATGGTTCAATAAGTCCATTACTGATTCATCTGTAACCTTGCCAGGATATAATATCTACCGCAATGACAGACAACGTAGAGAAGGGGGTGGAGTAGCAGTGTATGTTCGACAGCACATTAAGTGCCGGGTTATCTGCAAATCCCCAAATAATGAGAATTTCAGACCTGAGTACCTATTCGTAGAGATTTGCCTGAAAGATACTAAAGTATTATTTATTTGTGTTTATAGAGCACCCAAAGTCGGTTTTATGGAACTACTATTAAATGACATGCTTTCACACATTTTTAGTTATAAATATGTAATATTAGCCGGTGATTTCAATGCCCATTTTGGGTCGGCTACATTTGAAACGAAAAACATAGTAGAAACTCTAAATACTTGCAATCTGTCGTGGCTCCAGTATCAAGATACATATCACACTGCAACCTCCTCTTCTACTCTGGATCTAATAGCATCCAACTGCAATGAGCACGTGATTGAGTTTGGCCAAACAGCTGCTTCTGGCTTCTCAGCACATGATCTCTTATACGCAGTATATACCCTGTCAACTCCAAAATATAAGCCCAGTATTCGAACTTTTCGAGACTTCAGCAGGTTTAATTATGAAAGGTTTAAGGCTGATGCCATCTCAGTTCCATGGCACACTGTTCTCGAGCAGCAAACTATAGATGAGAAGGTCGAAACATTCAACACATTTTTAATTGATTTATATGATCGCCATGCCCCAGTGCGCTCAGCTAACGTGAGGCACGCACCAGCTGCCTGGATCAACACAGAAATAAAAGATCTAATAAGATCTCGAAATAGAGCCAGAAAGAAGTGCAACAGAACACAGAAACCCGAGGACATTGTAGAATACAAAAGCTTACGCAACAGAACCCAGCAAGTTATTCGTAATACAAAGATACGTTACACTTATTCGCTAATTAATTCAGCTAAAAACTCTTCGGCTTTGTGGAGAGCTATAAAAACTCTCGGTGTTGGAAAATCCAGACACAAAAGCAATAACCCAACAATGAGCGCTGATGAGCTTAATAAGCATTATTTAAACGTATCAACCGTTGTAGACAGCAATAGAGTTTTCTCAACTGTTGCTAACTACAGGGAAAAATTTACTGACCGACGGGAAGAATTTCATTTTGGCTATATATTTCCAGATGACATTCATTTAGCGATATTTAGGATAACTTCAAAAGCCGTAGGACCAGATCATATATCTATTACGCTATTGAAAAGGAATATGGACCTCCTCATGCCAGTTTTATTGCATATATTTAACTATAGCCTGCAAATGGGTATTTATCCGACACAATGGAAAAAAGCCAACATCAAAGCAATACCAAAATTCACGAACGCCTTAAACTGTAGTGACTTTAGACCAATAAGTATATTGTGTGCAATTGGGAAAGCGTTAGAACGGATTGTTTTTGATCAGTTTTATGAATATATAAATTCCAACAATATCTTAAACCCGAACCAATCTGGATATAAATCAAAACATAGTACTCTGACAGCCCTTATCAAAGTCACAGACGACATTCGTCTAGCAATGGACCGGAAGGAAATAACTATATTATCTCTATTCGATTTCAGCAAAGCTTTTGACAGAGTTCACCATGAGATCCTACTAGTTAAATTAAGAAATCTAGGCCTTTCAAAGTCAGTAACGAACTGGTTTAGGTCTTACCTAACAGGCAGATGTCAGAGAGTAGTCCTAGCAGGTGACAATGTTTCAGAATGGTGTGAAGTAACAACAGGTGTTTCGCAGGGTTCGGTCCTTGGTCCACTCCTGTTCTCCGTGTATATAAATGACCTTCCATCTGTCCTTAAATTTTGTCAACATCATATGTACGCAGATGACCTTCAGCTATATCTACACACGGATCTGAAATCCATTCATTTGAAGGTAGCTCTAATTAACAGTGACATTCAAAGCCTATCTCAGTACGCACTCGATCATAATCTAATACTTAACTTCGAAAAAACGCAACCGATCGTCATCGGCTATACCAAATTACTCAGTTCCCTACCTGACCCAGTACCACCTTTACAGCTTGCATCCCAAACAGTTCCGTACCAGTCAGCAGTAAGAAATCTGGGAGTTATTTTTGACTCTCGATTATCGTGGCAGGATCACACAAACATGATTCTGAAAAGGGTTGCATCGTCATTATATCAAATTAGGCGAACTTGCTTCTATTTGCCTCAAAATGTACGAAAGATACTGATACAGAGTTTGATACTACCAATATTTGACTATGGATCTATAATTTACCATGATATGGGAGAGGTCCTCAATACAAAATTGCAAAGAATGCAAAATGCTTGCTTGCGGTTTGTTCTCAATGTACCAAGAGAGTCTCATATAACTCCATTTTACGTCCAGATTGGATGGCTTAAGTTAAAGGAACGAAGACAGTATGCCATGGCTCTGACTGTGATAAAAATTCTAAAATTCAAAATTCCGTCTTATATTTACTGCACACTAACTCCCATGCAATCAGTGCATAACCGTGCGAATAGACACACTGCACAAATGCTCCAGATACCTCATCACAGAACCGAAAAATGCAAAGGTTCATTCCGTATTTCAGCTAGTATTCTCTGGAATAAATATAAATTGCACCAGTATTCAGGACTTCCTATCAGAGCGATAAAACACTCCCTTCATTGTAATCTATCAGCTATACAATTATCATGTTCAAGGTGAACGGATGTAATAACAAGAACTTTTATTGTCAACTGTATGTATAGGTTAAGTTTTTTTTCTTTCTTAATTTATTCTATTGTATGTAACCGCCCTCTGAATGAAGAGAGCTGCATAAAGAGGCTTTGTAGCCTCAGTGGCCTGTATAAGAGAAACAAACAATTCAAATATCTCCTGCTTTCTGCACAAGGCCCTAAAGGAGGCAGGGTGAGTGTAGTCCCATCTCGGATAGTGCTACACCCTCAGGTACTCACAGTATCTCCTGCCTTCTGCCCATGGCTCTAAAGGAGGCAGGGTGTGTGTAGTCCCACCCTTGATAGTGCTACACCCTCAAGGGCTCACAGTATCTCCTGCCTTCTGCACAAGGCTCTAAAGGAAGCAGGGTGTGTGTAGCCCCTCCATGGATAGTGCTACACCCTCAAGGGCTCACAGTATCTCCTGCTTTCTGCACAAGGCCCGAAAGGAGGCAGGGTGAGTGTAGTCCCACCTCGAATAGTGCTACACCCTCAGGTACTCACAGTATCTCCTGCCTTCTGCCCATGGCTCTAAAGGAAGCAGGGTGTGTGTAGCCCCACCATGGATAGTGCTACACCCTCAAGGGCTCACAGTATCTCCTGCCTTCTGCCCATGGCTCTAAAGGAGGCAGGGTGTGTGTAGTCCCACCCTTGATAGTGCTACACCCTCAAGGGATCACAGTATCTCCTGCCTTCTGCACAAGGCTCTAAAGGAAGCAGGGTGTGTGTAGCCCCACCATGGATAGTGCTACACCCTCGAGGGCTCATACTATCTCCTGCCTTCTCCACAAGGCTCTAAAGGAGGCAGGGTGTGTGTAGTCCCACCCTTGATAGTGCTACACCCTCAAGGGCTCACAGTATCTCCTGCCTTCTGCATAAGGCTCTAAAGGAAGCAGGGTGTGTGTAGCTCCACCATGGATAGTTCTACACTCTCAAGGGCTCACAGTATCTCCTGCCTTCTGCCCATGGCTCTAAAGGAGGCAGGGTGTGTGTAGTCCTACCCTTGATAGTGCTACACCCTCAAGGGCTCACAGTATCTCCTGCCTTCTGCACAAGGCTCTAAAGGAAGCAGGGTGTGTGTAGCCCCACCATGGATAGTGCTACACCTTCGAGGGCTCATACTATCTCCTGCCTTCTGCTCAAGGCTCTAAAGGAGGCAGGGTGAGTGTAGTCCCACCCTTGATAGTGCTACACCCTCAAGGGCTCACAGTATTTCCTGCCTTCTGCACAAGGCTCTAAAGGAAGCAGGGTGTGTGTAGCCCCACCATGGATAGTGCTACACTCTCAAGGGCTCACAGTATCTCCTGCCTTCTGCCCATGGCTCTACAGGAGGCAGGGTGTGTGTAGTCCCACTCTTGATAGTACTACACCCTCAAGGGCTCACAGTATCTCCTGCCTTCTGCACAAGGCTCTAAAGGAAGCAGGGTGTGTGTAGCGCCACCATGGTTAGTGCTACACTCTCAAGGGCTCACAGTATCTCCTGCCTTCTGCTCAAGGCTCTAAAGGAGGCAGGGTGAGTGTAGTCCCACCCTTGATAGTGCTACACCCTCCAGGGCTCACAGTATCCCCTGCCTTCTGCCGATGGCTCTAAAGGAGGCAGGGTGTGTGTAGTCCCACCCTTGATAGTGCTACACCCTCAAGGGCTCACAGTATCTCCTGCCTTCTGCCCATGGCTCTAAAGGAGGCAGGGTTTGTGTAGTCCCACCCTTGATAGTGCTCCACCCTCAAGGGCTCACAGTATCTCCTGCCTTCTGCACAAGGCTCCAAAGGAAGCAGGGTGTGTGTAGCCCCACCATGGATAGTGCTACACCCTCGAGGGCTCATACTATCTCCTGCCTTCTCCACAAGGCTCTAAAGGAGGCAGGGTGTGTGTAGTCCCACCCTTGATAGTGCTACACCCTCAAGGGCTCACAGTATCTCCTGCCTTCTGCACAAGGCTCTAAAGGAAGCAGGGTGTGTGTAGCCCCACCATGGATAGTGCTACACCTTCGAGGGCTCATACTATCTCCTGCCTTCTGCTCAAGGCTCTAAAGGAGGCAGGGTGAGTGTAGTCCAACCCTTGATAGTGCTACACCCTCAAGGGCTCACAGTATCTCCTGCCTTCTGCACAAGGCCCTTAAAAAGGCAGGGTGTGTGTAGCCCCACCATGGATAGTGCTACACCCTCGAGGGCTCATACTATCTCCTGCCTTCTGCTCAAGGCTCTAAAGGAGGCAGGGTGTGTGTAGTCCCACTTTTGATAGTGCTACACCCTCAAGGGCTCACAGTATCTCCTGCCGTCTGCACAAGGCTCTAAAGAAAGCAGGGTGTGTGTAGCCCCACCATGGATAGTGCTACACCCTCGAGGGCTCATACTATCTCCTGCCTTCTGCTCAAGGCTCTAAAGGAGGCAGGGTGAGTGTAGTCCCACCCTTGATAGTGCTACACCCTCAAGGGCTCACAGTATCTCCTGCCTTCTGCCGATGGCTCTAAAGGAGGCAGGGTGTGTGTAGTCCCACCCTTGATAGTGCTACACCCTCAAGGGCTCACAGTATCTCCTGCCTTCTGCACAAGGCTCTAAAGGAAGCAGGTGTGTGTAGCCCCACCATGGATAGTGCTACACTCTCAAGGGCTCACAGTATCTCCTGCTTTCTGCCCATGGCTCTAAAGGAGGCAGGGTGTGTGTAGTCCCACCCTTGATAGTGCTACACCCTCAAGGGCTCACTGTATCTCCTGCCTTCTGCACAAGGCCCAAAAGGAGGCAGAGTGTATGTAGCCCCACCATGGATAGTGCTACACTCTCAAGGGCTCACAGTATCTCCTGCCTTCTGCACAAGGCCCTTAAAAAGGCAGGGTGTGTGTAGCCCCACCATGGATAGTGCTACACCCTCGAGGGCTCATACTATCTCCTGCCTTCTGCTCAAGGCTCTAAAGGAGGCAGGGTGTGTGTAGTCCCACTTTTGATAGTGCTACACCCTCAAGGGCTCACAGTATCTCCTGCCGTCTGCACAAGGCTCTAAAGAAAGCAGGGTGTGTGTAGCCCCACCATGGATAGTGCTACACCCTCGAGGGCTCATACTATCTCCTGCCTTCTGCTCAAGGCTCTAAAGGAGGCAGGGTGAGTGTAGTCCCACCCTTGATAGTGCTACACCCTCAAGGGCTCACAGTATCTCCTGCCTTCTGCCGATGGCTCTAAAGGAGGCAGGGTGTGTGTAGTCCCACCCTTGATAGTGCTACACCCTCAAGGGCTCACAGTATCTCCTGCCTTCTGCACAAGGCTCTAAAGGAAGCAGGTGTGTGTAGCCCCACCATGGATAGTGCTACACTCTCAAGGGCTCACAGTATCTCCTGCTTTCTGCCCATGGCTCTAAAGGAGGCAGGGTGTGTGTAGTCCCACCCTTGATAGTGCTACACCCTCAAGGGCTCACTGTATCTCCTGCCTTCTGCACAAGGCCCAAAAGGAGGCAGAGTGTATGTAGCCCCACCATGGATAGTGCTACACTCTCAAGGGCTCACAGTATCTCCTGCCTTCTGCCCATGGCTCTAAAGGAGGCAGGGTGTGTGTAGTCCCACCCTTGATAGTGCTACACCCTGAAGGGCTCACAGTATCTCCTGCCTTCTGCACAAGGCTCTAAAGGAAGCAGGGTGTGTGTAGCCCCACCATGGATAGTGCTACACCCTCGAGGGCTCATACTATCTCCTGCCTTCTGCACAAGGCTCTAAAGGAGGCAGGGTGAGTGTAGTCCCACCTCGGATAGTGCTACACCCTCAGGCACTCACAGTATCTCCTGCCTTCTGCCCAAGGCCCTAAAGGAGGCAGGGTGTGTGGATAGTGCTACACTTTCAAGGGATCACAGTATCTGCTGCCTTCTGCTCAAGGCCCTCAAAAAGGCAGGGTGTGTGTAGCCCCACCACTTCTGGTGCACCCTGGATAGTGTTACACCCTCTCCTCTTTCCTTTTTCTATCTGCCTTTCATGGCTCTTCGTCATTCCAAGTCCCTCAATCCTCATTCTTCGAGGGTTGAGAGCATTTCTTCCTGTCCTTTATTTGCCTTATCCTGTATTTGTTTACCATTTCTTCTTCTAGTATGTAAGTTTGTAGTTTGTAATAGTTATAGTTTTCATTCTCATCTCATCTTTCACTATCACCCAAACCATTAGGGCCCGATAACCTAGATGTTAGGCCTCTTAAAACAACAATCATCATCATCATTATCACCTAGTTCTGACAGTATCGTCTGCTTTCATGCTGCTCTCCTCCCATTAATGTAGACCGTGTTCAAATTTCAGCTAACTCATAAGTTGAAATGTCAAGTCCAGTGTTTCGTATTGCTCATGAACGAAATATAAACTGCCACATTAAACTATAAGCGTTTCTTTCCCTGTTGTGTGAGGATGTTGCCTTCAATAAGAAATCTCTCTCTTGCCAGCTCGGAGGATAAACGTGATGGGGGTATATTTATAAAGCCCTCGGGCTGCTCCAAATACGTTTCCTTTCCGTTCTCCAATACTCTGAAGTCTTGTTTTGATAGGTGCTTGAAGATCAACGATAAAATGAAAACTACAGGATCTTCGCTTTAAATGCAGCATAGCTGTTATTCCTTGTCTGTAACAGTTACTTCCAGGATGCATATATTTCCTTCCCTCCTGTGATATGAGCTTCTAATAGCTTTCCTTATTGACGATACCAATAAGTATTACTCCCTAGTTAGTAATAATTAGGGCCCGGATGTTGATGCCATAAAAAAGTGTAAACAAGATGTTCAGTAAAAAACATATAGCCTACTTTCTCCTAAATGTATGAGTATAGTTATTACTCGTTGTTATTATCAAAGAGTATGAAAAAATCCACAGCCTGCTTCCAGTCTCCGACCGGGTCAGGAATGGAATGAATGAAGCCCCTATCTAGCGGCGAGGATATGGACTGTGCCGGCTGCCGAGGCCTGACGCACTCCTCTGGGTCAATGATTAAATGAATGACAGATGAAATGAAATGATAGTGGAGAGTGTTGCTGGAATGAAATTTTGACAGGGAAAACCGGAGTACCTGGAGAAAAACCTGTCTGCCTCCGTTTTGTCCAGCACAGATCTCACATGGAGTGACCGGGATTTGAACCACGGACCCAGCGGTGAGAGGCCGGCGTGCTGCCGCCTAAGCCACTGAGGCTCATCAAAGAGTATAATAGAATCATTTCTTGGTTGAAGACCTTAGAAACTATTTACCTCTACCAAACGCCACAACCTAGAAAAAAACTACTACCATCATTGAAGAAAGATAGATAAGAGTTATCTCAAGAATGGTATGGATCTGGAGACATAATCGACCGGACTGGCTGCGTGGCTCAGCGGTAACGTTCTCGCTTGCTGGGCCCTAGGTTGCAGGTTCGTATCCTGGCGCAGTCAGCTGGCATTTGAGGGTGCACAAATGCGAGGGAGCCATGTCAGTAGATTTACTGGCACGTTAAAGATCCCCTTCGGGCCAAAATTCCGGCACCCCGGTGTCTCTAAAATCAGCAGTAGTTAAATGGGACGTAAAACAAATAATATTATTATTATTGTTATTATTACATAATCGACCTGCCGTGGACAACATCCAACTTTGAGTTGAGGCATGTCTTTACACGTCTGGTTGTGCACGGCTTTCACAACCCTAATTGAATTAACAAATCTTTCCATGACCCTACAGAGACGTGTGTATACAAACTATGTTGATATTTTCGATTGCTATTTGCCTGAAATAAAAGTATTAATAACCTGAACTAGCACCAACGGCTAGAATTCAGTTACTAGGTGAAATCGTTTTGTTCTTTACTTCAAATAACATTTGCAAATAACGCACAATAGGCTGTTACAAACCCTTTAAAATAAGAAGTAAAAATGTATCATAGTATCATCTTGTCATTCTTCAAATTCGATGCGCATGGAATGCCAATGGTATACTATCAATGGAGCCCCACGTAGACCAGTCGTGAAATCTAGTGGAGAAGTATCGAACAATATAATCCTAAAAGGGCGAGTGCATACTAGCGGCCATAAGAAGAAACTTTTCAATAAAATCTGGTAGTTAATAAGTAGGCCGGCGTGCAGTTACTTTTTTGGCTGCTAGATGTCTCGAGAAAATCTGCTGGCGAATTATGTTTTAATTAAATATATGTTTCCAACCGTAATATGCACAATATAACGCTCAATTTTAAAACGTCTGAGTCATTACAAAGCAATAAATATGTAAAATTTCAAGCAAAAAACCTAACACTGATGGGGTTTGAACCATAGGCATATGAATGTTAGACCAACGCTCTACCACGGAGCCATTTGTGCCAACGAACATTGTTCTATATAAAATGACTTACATAGAACTTGTGAGCAAATAATGATTTAGACCTAACGATTTCATCAGTGGAGTATATTATTTATATATAAAGCATTTCATACAAAGTTTATTTATTTTGTATCAGTACTCTATATTGCATGCAATAGTCAAATTAGTGAAATATGAGTCAGGCACAAGATATCCGCTGCCATCTTTTCAAATAACCGAGACGACTCAGCTTTTTAAAATCACGTCTGCACTATAGTATTACAAAATAAACTTTTAATTTCGATCGTGCCTCTTCCTTTAGAACAGTTAAAACGATTCTCGGCTCGATAATCGGAACTGGTGGGTCCCATGATATCTATATATTTAAAACACTAAGCTGTTTTTTGTACACACGAGATTGTGAAAACGACTTAACCGATTGGCTTCGTAAGACATTCTAACGAAAGCTCTTGGCATGCAGATTTGCAGAGTTTCTTTAAAAGAAAAATATATGTTACGGTATATTTTTAAATGATTAAAGAAATATGTAATATTTGTCACTCCCGCGCATGCGCACAATGGCCTTCTTCAACAAGGAAAATGGCGATTCCGGTCGCGTCTAACTGAGATCTTTGTTCATGAGAATTAAAAAGGATCTCCAATAATGTTAGTTATGTTATTACAATGTGCATTGAAATAGAATTATATTAAATAAACCACGAATTGAAAGACATAAACTGCAGGTTGAGTGTGTATACTGGTTAGATAGCTTAATACTGGAGGAAACATAGTTGTCTGGATGGCTAAGGGGATAAGGATACTGGCCTGAAATTTGTACTATGCATGATCGAGAAGGTTCGATTCCCACCTCGGATATGTTTTTTTATTTTCATTTTCTTCCTTCCTACGATTGGTATTGCATTGTAGAAAGCTCTTGGCATGCAGATTTGCAGAGTTTCTTTAAAAGGAAAATATATGTTACGGTATATTTTTAAATGATTAAAGAAATATGTAATATTTGACACTCTCGCGCATGCGCACAATGGCCTTTCTCAACAAGGAAAATGGCGATTCCGGTCGCGTCTAACTGAGATCTTTGTTTATGAGAATTAAAAAGGGTCTCCAATAATGTTAGTTATGTTTTTACAATATACATTGAAATAGAATTATATTAAATAAACCACGAATTGAAGGACATAAAGTGCAGGTTGAGTGTGTATACTGGTTAGGTAGCTTAATACTGCAGTGTCACATTGTTGTCTGGTTGGCCAAGGGGATAAGGTTACTGGCCAGAAATTTGTATTATGCATGATCGAGAGGGTTCGATCCCACTTCGGATATGTTTTTTTATTTTCGTTTTCTTCCTTCCTACGATTGGTATTGCATTGTAGAAACATATTTCACTTTTATCATTCCCGTCAAGTAACGAATTCTCTGTTCCCATCGAGAGGGTTCGATTCCCACCTCGGTTATGTTTTTTTTATTTTCGTTTTCTTCCTTCCTACGATTGGTATTACATTGTAGAAACATATTTCACTTTTATCATTCCCGTCAAGTAACGAATTCTCTGTTCCCATCGAGAGGGTTCGATTCCCACCTCGGTTATGTTTTTTTATTTTCGTTTTCTTCCTTCCTACGATTGGTATTACATTGTAGAAACATATTTCACTTTTATCATTCCCGTAAAGTAACGAATTCTCTGTTGCCATCCTTTGCATGGTCGAGAGGGTTCGATTCCCACCTCGGATACGTTTATTTATTTTCATTTTCTTCCTTCCTACGATTGGTATTACATTGTAGAGATATATTTCACTTTTTTCATTCCCGTAAAGTAACGAATTCTCTGTTGCCATCCTTTGCATGGTCGAGAGGGTTCGATTCCCACCTCGGATATGGTTTTTTTTGTTTTCTTCCTTCCTACGATTGGTATTAGAGTGTAGAAACATATTTCACTTTTATCATTCCCGTAAAGTAACGAATTCTCTGTTGCCATCCTTTGCATTGTCGAGAGGGTTCGATTCCCACCTCGGATATGTTTTTTTTTTGTTTTCTTCCTTCCTACGATTGGTATTAGAGTGTAGAAACATATTTCACTTTTATCATTCCTGTAAAGTAACGAATTCTCTGTTGCCATATATATTTAAAACACTAAGGTATTTTTTGTACACACGAGATTTTGAAAACGACTTAACCGATTGGCTTCGTATGGCATTCTAACGAAAGCTCTTGGCATGCAGATTTGCAGTGTGTCTTTAAAAGGAAAATATATGTTACGGTATATTTTTATATGTTTAAAGAAAAAGGTAATATATGTGGCAATTGCGCGTTGCCACAATTGCGTTTCTTCATGAGAGAAATGGCGGATAAAAGATCCACCGTATCGTAGTGTGATCTTTGTTTATGAGAATTGAAAAGGGAAATATCGCTTATGTTGTATCCCGATATATACTGGAATAGAATCATGAAATAAGGGAAATATTGATGAACTGTAACTGGCAGTTGAGTGCGTTTGTTGTTTACGTCACTTAATATTGCACTCTAATTTCGTTGTCTGGGTGGCTCAGCGGCTAACATTGTGGACAACGAAATTGATTATGCATCGTCGAAGGAGTTTGATTCCCACCTCAGACATGTAATTCTATTTCCCAATTATTCTATCTTGCAATTGGTATTACATTGTCTAAACATATGTTACGTTTATTATTCCCGTAAGGTAAGAAATTCTCCATGATTTACGTTGCCAGATACTTTTAAATTGAAAATGAAAATCGGCACAATCGCTTCGCCTTGAGAGAAAATTGTCGAACATAATTCATTTGATGGACTCAGACATCGTGGTCACTCAGCCCTGTCTACTTTGGTGTGTGAGTGTAAACCTTTCTCTGATAACCTGTGTTAATGTGATGGCTGTATTGATGTGTGCATTTGTAATTAGTATGGGGAATAGGGAGTTGAGAATCATGAAATAAGGGAAATATTGATGAACTGTAACTGGCAGTTAAGTGCGTTTGTTGTTTACGTCTCTTAATATTGCACTCTAATTTCGTTGTCTGGGTGGCTCAACGGCTAACATTGTGGACAACGAAATTGATTATGCATCGTCGAAGGAGTTTGATTCCCACCTCAGACATGTAATTCTATTTCCCAATTATTCTATCTTGCAATTGGTATTACATTGTCTAAACATATGTTAGGCTACGTTTATTATTCCCGTAAGGTAAGGAATTCTCCATGATTTACGTTCCCAGATACTTTTAAATTATTAAATAAATATCGGCACAATCGCTTCGCCTTGAGAGAAAATTGTCGAACATAATTCATTTGATGGACTCAGACATCGTGGTCACTCAGCCCCGTCTACTTTGGTGTGTGAGTGTAAACCTTTCTCTGATAACCTGTGTTAATGTGATGGCTGTATTGATGTGTGCATTTGTAATTAGTATGGGGAATGGAGAGTTGACGACTGAGGCTTTAAGTTAGGAACTATCCCGGTATTTGCCTGGAGTGGAAGTGGGAAACCACGGAAAACCACATCCAAGGTTGTTGAGATGGGAATCAAATTTAGCTCTTCTTAGGTTTGCCTCAAGAGTGCGCCCCGTTCCAGCCCTCGGACCAGAATTAAATTTCTTGGCAGAGCAGGGATCGAACCTGGAATCTGGGGCGATAGCTCAGAATGTAGCCTTAAGACTGGGCTTCCCTGTGTTAATACGATCTTTGAAAAACACTCCCTCCATTACGGTGGCTGGCGAAGTGAGTCCATGCTCATTCCAGTAGTGGCGAAGTGATTCTATGCTCCCTTGCATAATTTACTGTCATGGAAATGCAAAGTATTGTACCTTCAACAGGTGATGGAAATTGATTATTTAGAGCAGTTTCATTCTGTTTATTTCAAAATGAAGTTCGTCATCCTGAGTTGCGTTTGCAAGCAAATTGCAAAAATTGCAAGGATTTTATTATTGGCGATCAGTCTCATCGCATTCTCATCAGCAACCAACTTGAGAATGAAAGTCTCTGAACTTAGTTGTATAAGTGAATATTGTTGTTTATTGATTATTTTTTTAGAGTACATAACAATGAGTCTAACCACGCAGTTGATTTTGGCAATGGAAGTAAGTTATTATTTGCTATTTAATATTTGGCAGCTGCGTTGATGCAGGCCACTATAGTGTTATTTAATAAGCTATGACGTTAATTTGGGGAGAAATGCTGCTATAAATAAACCCATTTTACGAAATAGAACATTAGCCGCAAACAAGTGGGAAATCGGAGAAAAATACGAAGCCACTTTTAAACTCCAATATGAATACGGCATTTCAGATACAATTCCAGATACTATACCGTTACAGTGTAGGGTCCTTGACGAACAAATTTAAACATTGTTCTGCACTGTATTTCTCTTGAGAGAAATCTTCACTTGGTTATTTTGAGCTTTGCTGTTGTAATGTAAAATTAATCTGACTAAATATAAAACATTTGACATGCTGCAACAATTATTTTTCACTGGAGATGATATCTCAAGGAATTTCAGAGAGACTAATCGGCAGTACAATGCTATGTCCTTCGTTTCATTTGGTGCCAATGTTACTGTGCCACACCCATACGGTCCACATTGTTTTAAGATGTATGGAGGTGCACATCATCGCATTTCTTCGTTATATTCCAAAATTATATGTGACGGTTTGCGGCCAGTTTTATTAGACTCCTCAGAGTTCTTGAATTCCTTGGAACTAAATGACTTGCCTCCACATATTCCAAACGCTTGAACCGTTATGCTGCTTAGAAATCTGAACGTTTCCCAAGGGCTCCTAAATGCAACCATATTGCTTGGATTTGGAAATAATAAGTGCAGTTAAAATTAGGCAGAGAGGTCGAATCCTTCTACTTGATTTAACAGCATCCGATAAAACACTATCATTTTGTTTTAAGAGGCAATATTTTCCAATTTATTTGGCATACTCTGTCACAATCAATGAAGCTCAAGGGAAAACTCTGGAACGTATAGGTCTCAATTTGCCTCATCAATTTTTCAGTCATGGCCAGCAGTATTTTGCAATGTTGAGAGTGCAATCTTTTGACGCCCTTATAGTTTCAATAGAGCCAAAAAATCATCGTACAAAGAATATACAGTAGGCCTACATTAGAAAATTCTTCAGTAAATATTTTTCTATTGACCGTCATTTTTGACGGGTTTCAACTAGTGGATTATAAAGTTTGCATAATTCGCATGGCCTCCATCCTGAAATTGTATGGCGGATGACCTTGCAGTTTGGTCACAAGACGCGTCCTATATGATGGTATGTTATTACCAAATTTGGTAGAGATCGGATAATTTGGTTAGTCGCTATTTGATTTTACGTTTTGACCGTTTGAGTGGCCGCCATTCAGTTTTGGTAAAGATGGCGGCGATATGAAACATGACACTGAGATGCCCTTTGCTTGTTCTACCTCTGTACCAAATTTCGTTCTATTCGGTTTCACCGTGTTCGAATTGATAGGGGGGGACAGACATTCAAAGTACACACACTCACACACACACACACACACACACACACACACACACACACAGACTCACACACACATACACATACAGACAGACACACAATTTTTGGCCCTGTAGTGATCTCATAAGTCTACTTTCATTTTTTGCAAAAATCGAAAGTAGGCTAAAAATGCACCTAAAATTTTCAAAAATGACTGTAATAAATGGCCTAAAAAATTCACAAAATGCAGTATAAAATGGAGAAAATGATCTTAAAATAATAAACTCACCAATATTTCAAAAATGACATCTTGCTCAAACAGAAAAGTCAATCAAAATAGATTTCTAGCACTTAACAAAAGGTTTATGTTCACTTTCGTCTGAGTTGCACTGCACTACGCATGTCATTCTGATGTCAAATGTAAATGATCTGCGGTCATCAGCCAACAAGTATTTATCTTTCGAAAAGCTACGTTCAACATCAACTGATGTGATCGGAGTGTACTTGAAGTGAGTAAGGTCGTTTGCAGCTAAATCCTCCTCAATCCATCCGTGTGGCAGTTTTCACCAGAAAGAATGTCTGAGATTTTGCATAATATTATTTTCAGTTTTGATGCAATACCTGCAGCAATTTCGCCACGATTGTTGCTAAAACTAGTTTCCACCCAGTTGATTAAGGAACTGGAATCAATATTTCAATATTTTAAATTATCTTGTATCAGCTACTAGCTTCTTCTTAACTCTGAGAGACGCAACTCCCTCATATAAAGCTGTGACATGACTAAATTGGAAAAAAACATTACCTCAAAAGCCCGATTTCTATGAAATAAGACCAACAAATATACCAAACTTTAAATAATGCTCTTAAAATGTAAAAATAGCAAAAAAATGCAAAAAGATGCAAAATAAAAATCACATATTTGAAGACGGGTTGGCCCGTCCGGAGTTTCTATGTACTTCAGCATTGTTTTAGAGAGCTCAGTAAAAAGATAACATGTCTTCAACATCCGGGCCCTAGTAATAATTAATGAATGACATGCACAAGTTCCGCGATGTTGTTACAATGAACTAAAGTAAATACGAGCAAAGCTTAGATGTTAACATTTTACTTGGGTTTTCTATGAAATATCATATAATAGTACATTATGCAAAGAGCCTATAATGGCAATAATTAAGACACGAGTAGGTTTATAAAACGAGCGAAGCGAGTTTTATAATGGTACGTTTTACCCCTAGTAGCACGTTCGTTAATTGGATTACAGTGGGTAAAAGCACAGCACAAGTGGTCCTTTAAAAATATAGCTTTATTGCAGGTTTAGAAAGTTACACCACACAATAAGCAAATGGAAACAATTAGCTGTCTTTCTGCGTGTTTGCTCACCCTTTCACTTCCTTATTCAGCTAATCCTTCTCTTATTAGGTAGACCCGTGTCCAGCCACAGTCTGTCACTCACTGTTCCTGAATACCGTACTACACACTGTTTCGCAATTCACACGTCACCGTAACACCTCTGTCGCACAGGCATAAACACACACTCCTCAAAAACACAGTCCGTCCCTCGCTGGCCATGTCGCGTAAGGCGCTGGTAACACTCAGTCAGGGATAGCCTGGGGGGGGGGGGGCTGAGTCACACTCGGGCGACGAAACTGTCTAGCATTCGTAACAATAATTTCCATACTCGTGTCTTAATTACCATTATAGGTGAGTTGCATACGACTGTTTATGTTCGTCGATAATTATAACTTTATTATATCTTCTAATATAAATATTCATAAATATCTGTCGAGATTCTGTCGGTTGAATACTTCTTCTTGGGAATTGTGTGGGATCAGCATTTGATCTCTACCCAATAACGACTCCCAAAGCTTTGAAAGATTGTTTATCATGAAGTAGCACCAACAGATAGCGCACAGGTAATCATTTTGTTATTTTGGTCAAATAACACAAAATAGGCTGTTATAAACGCTTTACAATTAAAATGTGTCGTATTATCAACTATTTATTCTTCAAATTCGATGCGTATAGATTTTCAACATAAGGCAAACCAATCGAGTCCCAAATACAGGAGAACAGTTATGACATCTGGCGGAGAGGTTTCGCATGAGAAATCCATTTACTGAACAGAGAGCTGGATTATAATTTCCGTGTAACTAATGTCATACGCCTGCTTCCTCCATGACGTTCTGGTGTGTTTATGTCAACAACAGCATTCACTAAATTTGTCGGCGGAATCTCACGAATGTGTAGAAATTGGAGTTGTGGATATTAAGGTACAGTGCTGTTTCTTTTGCAATATTGCCCAGTTTTTTGATGCATTGTAACTACAGTGGTTGATCCAATATAGGCTACATTGTCAACTTTCAAATCATGTAACTCATGTCCGACACGTTAGATTTTGAGTGCATGTCAGAAGCTATCCTTTCCTAATTGGTCAATGAATGACAATATTGAGCTCTGATTGGTTGGAAAATCTGTGTTATAATGAAAATTAGTACTTTAATGAGCCCCATTGTGATACATATAATATTTACATATCGACATCGTCGACCATTAAAATAGTTAAAGACAGATCTGTAACAAATGTGGGCATTAACTTGATGTTAATAAAAATAATCTGGCAAAAATGACATATGTTCATTTCCAAAGTATTCATGACGACATATTTAGACTACTCTTTAGGAATATACAACTGCTACATTTTAATGATTATATTATTACTAGCAGGTACCCGCGGCTTCAATCGCACCATAGTCTTGTCATATTGTTATTCAATGAAATGCAGGTTTAACCCCGTTAACACCCCTTTAGAACCTGAATATCCAGAAAACCCTCCTTAGTAGACCTTTTCGACACACAACAAACATATCCCCAATATATCATTCTTCTAACTTTAATAGTTTTGGTTGGTCGATGAGAGTAAATATCCAAAAATCCTTCCTTAGTGGACGTTTTTCTACCAGAATTTCACCCCTCCCCATGGGCCCCTTAAATTGGATTTATGAAAAAAAAAAGGGTCGAACACCTATTTATTTATTTATTTATTTATTTATTTATTTATTTATTTATTATTAAGCTGATTGTTTTCCTCTGAGTTTCAAACTCCTCGCCTATGTCTTTTAAGAGATGCACGCTCCGTTATGAATCCTTCAACCCCCCACTTTACACACATACATCTCATAATATACACTACATCGAAAAACCCTCATATATGTGTCTTCTTATTCTTAATGATGAGTTTATATGCCGAGTATCGCATCCCCCAAGGAAACCAATCGGGAGAAATTGTTATTCAATTAAATGCAGGTCTACCCCCCTTAACACCCCTTTAAAACCTGAATATCCAAAAAATCCTTCCTTTGTGGACGTTTTCGACATACGACGCACATAACCCCAAAATTTCATGTTTCTAACTTCAATAATTTTGGCAGGGCGATGATGAGTGAGTGGGTGAGTGAGTCAGGACATTTCCTTTCATTTTTTTTTCAGAACTTCACCCCTCCCCATGAAGCCCATAAATTTCATTTATGAAAAAAAAAAGGACCTGTCGAACACTTATTTACTTATTTTTAAGCAGTTTTCTCTCCCTGAGTTTGAAGAGTGAGTGAGTGAGTGAGCCAATCAGTCAGGAGACTTTCTTCCCCCCCCCCCCGAATTTCACCCCTCCCCATGGGTCCCTTAAAATGGATTTGTGTAAAAAATACGGTCGAACACCTATTTACTTATCTTTTAAGCTGATTTTTCCCGCTGATTTTCAAACTCCTTGCCTATGTCGTTTAAGAGATACACGCTCCGTTAGGAATCTTTCAACCCCCACTTTTCACCCCTTTCACCTCATAATATACACCACATCGAAAAACCCTCAGACATGTGTCTTCTTATTTTTAATGATGAGTTTACATGCCGAGAATCACATCCCCCAATGAAACCAATCGGGAGTTATGGTTATTCAAAGAAATTCAGTTTTAACCCCCTTTAGAACCTGAATATCCGAAAATCCTCCCTTAGTGGACGGTTTTGACATACAATGATCATATCCCCAAAATTTTATGTTTCTAACTTCAATAATTTTGGCTGGTCGATGGTGAGTGAGTCAGGACGTTTTCCTTCAATTTTCTTTTTTCAGAATTTCACCCCTCCCCATGAATCCCTTAAATTGGGTTTATGAAAAAAAAAAACTGTCGAACACCTATTTACTTATTTTTAAGCAGTTGAGTTTGATGAGTGAGTCTGTCAGTCGATCAGTTAGGACACTTTATTTCCTTCCCCCCCCCCCAGAATTTCACCCCTCCGCATGGGCCCCTTAAATTGGATTTATGAAAAAACGGTCAAACACCTATTTACTTATTTTTAAGCTGATTTTTTTCCACTGATTTTCAAACTCCTTGCCTATGTCGTTTAAGAGATACACGCTCCGTTAGGAATCCTTCAACCCCCACTTTTCACCCCTTTCACCTCATAATATACACCAAATCGAAAAACCCTCAGACACATGTCTTCTTATTTTTAATGATGAGTGTATATGCCGAGTATCACATCCCCCAATGATACCCAATCGGGAGTTATTGTTATTCAATGAAATGCAGGTTTATCCCTCTTAAGACCCTTTTAGAACCTGAATATACGACGATCCTCCCTTAGTGGACGGTTTTGACATACAATGATCATATCCCCAAAATGTTATGTTTCTAACTTCAATAATTTTGGCTGGTCGATGGTGAGTGAGTCAGGATTTTTTCTTTCAATTTTCTTTTTTCAGAATTTCACCCCTCCCCATGAACCCCTTAAATTGGGTTTATGAAAAAAAAAACTGTCGAACACCTATTTACTTATTTTTAAGCAGTTGAGTTTGATGAGTGAGTCTGTCAGTCGATCAGTTAGGACACTTTATTTCCTTCCCCCCCCCCCCAGAATTTCACCCCTCCGCATGGGCCCCTTAAATTGGATTTATGAAAAAACGGTCAAACACCTATTTACTTATTTTTAAGCTGATTTTTTTCCACTGATTTTCAAACTCCTTGCCTATGTCGTTTAAGAGATACACGCTCCGTTAGGAATCCTTCAACCCCCACTTTTCACCCCTTTCACCTCATAATATACACCAAATCGAAAAACCCTCAGACACATGTCTTCTTATTTTTAATGATGAGTGTATATGCCGAGTATCACATCCCCCAATGATACCCAATCGGGAGTTATTGTTATTCAATGAAATGCAGGTTTATCCCTCTTAAGACCCTTTTAGAACCTGAATATACGACGATCCTCCCTTAGTGGACGGTTTTGACATACAATGATCATATCCCCAAAATGTTATGTTTCTAACTTCAATAATTTTGGCTGGTCGATGGTGAGTGAGTCAGGATTTTTTCTTTCAATTTTCTTTTTTCAGAATTTCACCCCTCCCCATGAACCCCTTAAATTGGGTTTATGAAAAAAAAAACTGTCGAACACCTATTTACTTATTTTTAAGCAGTTGAGTTTGATAAGTGAGTCTGTCAGTCGATCAGTTAGGACACTTTATTTCCTTCCCCCCCCCCCAGAATTTCATCCCTCCGCATGGGCCCCTTAAATTGGATTTATGAAAAAACGGTCAAACACCTATTTACTTATTTTTAAGCTGATTTTTTTCCACTGATTTTCAAACTCCTTGCCTATGTCGTTTAAGAGATACACGCTCCGTTAGGAATCCTTCAACCCCCACTTTTCACCCCTTTCACCTCATAATATACACCAAATCGAAAAACCCTCAGACACATGTCTTCTTATTTTTAATGATGAGTGTATATGCCGAGTATCACATCCCCCAATGATACCCAATCGGGAGTTATTGTTATTCAATGAAATGCAGGTTTATCCCTCTTAAGACCCTTTTAGAACCTGAATATACGACGATCCTCCCTTAGTGGACGGTTTTGACATACAATGATCATATCCCCAAAATGTTATGTTTCTAACTTCAATAATTTTGGCTGGTCGATGGTGAGTGAGTCAGGACTTTTTCTTTCAATTTTCTTTTTTCAGAATTTCACCCCTCCCCATGAACCCCTTAAATTGGGTTTAAACTGTCGAACACCTATTTACTTATATTTAAGCAGTTCCCCCCTCCCCCCTGAGTTTGATGAGTGAGTCTGTCAGTCAATCAGTTAGGACACTTTATTTCCTGTTTTCCCCCCAGAATTTCACCCCTCCCCAAGGGCCCCTTAAATTGGATTTATGAAAAACGGTCCAACACCTATTTACTTATTTTTAAGCTGATTTTTTCCGCTGAGTTTCAAACTCCTCGCCTATGTCGTTTAAGAGATACTTGATCCGTTAGGAATAAATCAACCCCCACTTTTCACCCCTTTCACCTCATAATACATACCACATCGAAAAACCCTCAGACACGTGTCTTCTTATTTTTAATGATGAGTTTATATGCCAAGTATCACATCCCTCAATGAAACCAAGCCGGAGATATTGTTATTCAATGAAATGCAGGTGTACCCCCTTAACACCCCTTTAGAACCTGAATATCCAAAAATCCTTCCTTGGTGGGCGTTTTCGACTTACAACCAACATATCCCCAAAATTTCATGTTTCAAACTTTAATAGTTTGGGCTGGGCGATGATGAGTCAGTCAGTCAGTCAGTCAGGACACTTTGTTTTATATAATAGACTAGCAGGTACCCGCGGCTTCGCTTGGGTCATAGTCGTGTCATATTGTTATTCAATGAAATGCAGGTTTAACCCCGTTAACCCCCCTTTAGAACAAGAATATCCAAAAATCCCTCCTTAGTAGACGTTTTCGACACACAACAAACACATCCCCAAAATATCATTCTTCTAATTTTAATAGTTTTGGTTAGTCGATGAGAGTGAATATCCAAAAATCTTTCCTTAGTGCACGTTTTTCTTCCAGAATTTCACCCTCCCCATGGTCCCCTTAAATTGGATTTATAAAAAAAACCGGTCGAATACCTATTTATTTAATTATTTTTTCATTTATTTTCAAGCTGATTGTTTTCCGCTGAGTTTGAAACTTCTCGCCTATGTCGTTTAAGAGGTACACGCTCCGTTAGGACCATTTCAATCCCCACTTTTCATCCCTTTCACCTCATAATATACACCACATCAAAAATCCATTAGACATGTGTCAGCATATTTTTAATGATTAGTTTTTATGCCAAGTATCACATCATCAAATGAAACCACTCGTGAGATATTGTTATTCAATGAAATGCACGTTTACCCCCTTAACACCCCTTTAGTAGCTGAATATCCAAAAAACCTTTCCTTAGTGGACGTTTACGACATTTAGCGAACATATCCCCAACATTTCATGTTTCTAACTTCAATAATTTTGGCTGGGCGATGATGAGAACGTGAGTCAGTGAGGACATTTTCTTTAATTATATTTTTGAGAATTTCACCCCTCCACATGAACCCCTTACATTGAATTTATGAAAAAAAGAAAACGGTCGAACACCTTTTACTTATTTTTAAGCTGTTATTCCCCGTGAATTTGATGAGTGAGTAAGTGAGTCAATCAGTTATGACACTTTCTTACATGTTTTCCCCCCAGAATTTCACCCCTCCTCATGGGCCCCTTAAATTGGATTTATGAAAAAACGGTGGAACACCTATTTACTTATTTTTCAAGCTGTTTTTCCCTCTGAGTTTTACCCTTTTTTGCCTCTGTCTTTTAAGAGATACTTGCTACGTTAGGAATCCTCCAACCCCCACTTTTCACCCCTTTCACCTCATAATATACACCACATCAAAAAACCCTCAGACATATGTCTTCTTATTCTTAATGATGAGTTTTTATGCCGGGTATCACATCCCCCAAGGAAACCAATCAGGATATATTGTTATTCAATTAAATGCAGGTCTACCCCCTTAACACCCCTTTAGAACCTGAATATCCAAAAATCCTTCCTTAAGGGACGTTTTCGACATACAATGAACATAACCCAAAAATTTCATGTTTCTAACTTCAATAATTTGGCTGGGCGATGATGAGTGGGTGAGTAAGTCAGGACATTTTCTTTCATTTATTTTTTAGAATTTCACCCCTCTTATGAACCCCTTAAATATCTATTTATGAAAAAAAAAAAACGGTCGAACACCTATTTTCTTATTTTTAAGCTGTTCTTCCCCCCTGAGTTTGATGAGTGAGTGTATTAATCAGTGAGAACACTTTCTTTCCTGTTTTGTTCCCCCAGAATTTCACCCCTCTCCAACGGCCCCTTAAATTGGATGTATGAAAATAAGGTCGAACACCTATTTACTTATATTTTAAGCTGTTTTCCGGTGAATTTCTCGCCTATGTCGTTTAAGAGATACACGCTCCGTTAAGAATCCTTCAACCCCCAATTTTCACCCCTTTCACCTCATAATATATACCACGTCGATAAACCCTTAGACATATGTCTGCTTATTTTTAATGATTAGTTTATATGCCGAATATCACATCCCCAAAGAAACAACTCATGAGATATAGTTATTCAATGAAATGCACGTTTACCCCCTTAACACCTCTTTAGAACCCGAATGAACAAAAATCCTTCCTTAGTTGACGTTTTCGACATACAACGAACATATTCCCAACATTTCATGTTTTAAACTTCAATAGTTTTCGCTGGGCGATGATGAGTGAGTGAGTCAGTCAGGACATATTATTTACCAGAATTTCACTCCTCCCCATGGGCCGCTTAAATTGGATTTGTGAAAATACGCTCGAACACCTATTAACTTATTTTTTAAGCTGTCTTTTTCTCCTGAGTTTGATGAGTGAGTGAAATTGTCAGTCAGTTAGGACACTTTCTCTCCTTTTCTTTTCCAGAATTTCACCCCACCCCAGTGGCCCCTTATATTGAATTTGTTAAAAAACATTCGAACACCGATTTACTTATTTATTAAGCTGATTTTTTCCCGCTGAGTTTCAAACTTCTCGCCTATGTCGTTTAAGAGGTACATGCTCCGTTAGGAATCCTTCAACTCTCACTTGTCACCCCTTTCATCTATAATATACACCACATTGAAAGACCCTTAAACACATGTCTGCTTATTTTTAATGATTAATTTATATGCTGAGTATCACATCCACAAATGAAACCACTCTTGAGATATTGTTATCAATGAAAATCAGGTTTAACCACCTTAAGACCCCTTTAGAACCTGAATATCCAACAAGAAGTTCCGTGACGAACTAAAGAGCCTACTTCTCTTAAAATTTAAGATTCGTGCCTATCTATATAGACCTATCTAGAAAAATAGCGAAATTAAGTTGGTAATATCGAAATTTCTAATTAGTTCGAAATATACCTGTAGCCTAATAGAACACCACAGTTGGCAGCCCTGGTGACTGAATATATTGTTAGTTCCATCTCTTAAGATACAGAACACAATATTTGGTTGAAGTCCAATGGATAGCATGGACGTTACATGCAGTTAGACATTGGATCTATCAGTGCGCGTAAAATCATGTTGGCAACAATGTCACGCATGCGTTGGTCAGAAATAATCTGAAATATTATGATATCTTGCTGTGCCAATTTTGGATGAAATCCATTTGTTAGTATAGAAGTTACATGTATTTGAAAATTGGACCTATCAACAGGCTTAGAGTCATGTTGGCAGCACTGACGTATATTAGTTTCTCATAATTAATCTAGAATGTTAGGTACTATACTTTCGCAAAGTTTAAAGCTGTTGGCTTACATACTTTCTGATATATTAATATTTGGGTAAAAATAGAGACAGCATTTATTAACAGTTGGCAGCCCTGGTTGCTCTTAAGAATAAGCATAGTCCTATCTGTTATGGTACACATAACACATAGGAAATTTGGTTGAAATCCAATTGATATTATAGAAGTTACATGTATTTAAATATTGGTCCTTTCAGCAGTCTTAGAATCATGTTGGTAGCACTGATGTAGATAAGTTACTCCAAATTAATTTAGAATGTCAGGTACTATACGTGTGCATAGATTAAAGCTGTCAGCTTACATACTTTCTGAGATATTGGTATTTGGATAAAAGAATAGAGATAACATTTATTGACAGTTGGCAACCCTGGTGGCTCGTACGAATACGCTCAGTCATATCCGTTTATGTACACATATTACATACAAAATTTGGTTGAAACCCATTGATAGTATAGAAGTTATATGCATTTAAAATTAGACCTATCAGCAGGCTTAGAATCATTTTGGCAACACTGCCATGCATGGCCTCCTGGAAATTAAACTGAAATATTATTATCTATACGTGTGTCAATTTTGAAATAGCTCCCATTCATACCTTCCAAGATATCCAACATGGAGCTCAAATTTCAATTGCGATTTTTCAGCAGTTGGTAGCACTGACATCATTTTCAAATATGACCGTGAGATATTCAGGCATAGATCTTTACTCCTACCAAATTTCGTTTCGATTGCTGCAGCCGTTTAGGAGTTGATAGGGGGGGACACACACACAGCCAGACAGATAGACAGAAGGACAGACAGACAGACAGACACACATTTGCCCGATCTCATAAGACTACTTTTTCCTTATTTTTAGCCTACTTTTCACATTTTGCAAAAATGAGGAAAAAGTAGACTTATGAGATCGGGCAAATGTGTGTGTGTCTGTCTGTCTGTCTGTCTGTCTGTCTGTCTGTCTGTCTGTCCTTCTGTCTGTCTGGCTGTGTGTGTGTCCCACCCTATCAACTCCTAAACGGCTGCAGCAATCGAAACAAAACTTGGTAGGAGTAAAGATCTATACCTGAATATCTCACGGCCATATTTGAAAATGATGTCAGTGCTACCAATTGCTAAAAAATCGCAATTGAAATTTGAGCTCCATGTTGGATATCTTGGAAAGTATGAATGGGAGCTATTTCAAAATTGGCACACGTACAGATCATAATATTTCAGTTTAATTTCCAGGAGGCCAAACATGGCAGTGTTGCCAAAATGATTATAAGCCTCCTGATAGGTCCAATTTTTAAATGCATATAACTTCTACACTATCAAGCGGAATTCAACCAAATTTCGTATGTTGTATGCGTACATAACCAGATATGACTGAGAGTATTCTTACGACCTACCAGGGCTGCCAACTGTTAATAAATGCTCCTAATTTATTTTATCCAAATACCAATATATCAGAAAGTATGCAAGCCGACAGCTTTAAACTATGCACACGTATAGTACCTGACATTCTATATTAATTTGGAGTAACTTATATACGTCAGTGCTACCAACATGATTCTAAGCCTGCTGACAGGTCCAACTTTAAATACATGTAACTTCCATACTATCATTTGGATTTCAACCAAATTTCGTATGTGCTATGTGTACCATAAACAGATATGACTATGCGTATTCTAAGGAGCAACCAGGGCTGCCAACTGTTAATATGTGCTGTCCCTATTTTTGTTACCCTAATATCAATATATCAGAAAGTATGCAAGCCAATAGCTCTAAACTTTGCACACGTATAGTACCTGGCATTCTAGACGAATTTGGAGTAACTAATATACGTCAGTGCTGCCAACATGATTCTAAGCCTGCTGATAGGTCCAATTTTAAAATGCATGTAACTTCTATACTAACTAATGGATTTCATTCAAAATTGGCACAACAATAAATCATATTATTTCAGATTATTTCTGACCAATACATGCATGACATTGTTGCCAACATGATTTTACGCGCGCTGTTAGATCCAATGTTTAACTGCATGTAACGTCCATGCTATCCAGTGGACTTCAACCAAATTTTGTATTTAGTACCGTAAGAGACGGAACTAAGAATATATTCAGTCATCAGGGCTGCCAACTGTAGTGCTCTATTAGGATACATTATGCCAGGTATACAGTATTTCGAACTAATTGGAAATTTCGATATTAGCAACTTAATTTCGTCATTATTCTAGATAGGTTCATATTCTGTAGAATAATCATTGGCATGAAAAGTAGGCTGTATAGTTCTTAACGGAACTTATTGTTACAAAATGTGAAAAGTAGGCTAAAAATCCTCCCTTAGTGTATGGTTTTGACATACAACGAACATATCCCCAAAATGTCATGTTTCTAACTTCAATATTTTTTTTCTGGGCGATGATGAGTGAGTGAGTCAGGATATTTTCTTTCAATTTTTTTTTTTTTAGAATTTCACCCCTCCCCATGAACCCCTTAAATTTGATTTAAAAAAACTGTCGAACACTTATTTATTTATTTATTTTTAAGCACTTTTCCCCCCTGAGTTTGAAGAGTGAACGAGTGAGTCAATCAGTAAGGACACTTTCTTTCCTGTTTTTCCCCCCCAGAATTTTACCCCTCCCCATGAGCCCCTTAAATTGGATTTATGAAGAAAAACGGTCGAACACCTATTTACTCTTTTTTAAGCGGATTTTTTTCCGCTGAATTTCAAACTCCTCGCCTATGTCGTTTAAGACATACACGCTCCGTTAGGATTCCTTCAACCCCCACTTTTCACCCCTTTCACCTCATAATATACACCACATCGAAAAACCCTCCCACACATGTCTTCTTATTTTTAGCCTACTTTTCACTTTTTGCAAAAATGAGGAAAAAGTAGACTTATGTGATCGGGCAAATGTGTGTCTGTCTGTCTGTCTGTCTGGCTGGCTGTGTGTGTGTCCCCCCCCTATCAACTCCTAAACGGCTGCAGCAATCGAAACCAAATTTGGTAGGAGTAAAGATCTATACCTGAATATCTCACGTCCATATTTGAAAATGATGTCAGTGCTACCACCTGCTGAAAAATCGCAATTGAAATTTGAGCTCCATGTTGTATATCCTGGAAGATATGAATGGGAGCTATTTCAAAATTGGCACACATATATATATAATAATATTTCAGTTATATTGCCAGGAGGCCATACATGTCAGTGTTGCCAAAATGATTATAAGCCTGCTGATAGGTCCAAATTTTAAATGCATATAACTTCTACACTATCAATTGGATTTCAACCAAATTTCGTATGTGCTATGTGTACATAAACATATATTACTGAGCGTATTCTGAGGATCCACCAGGGCTGCCAACTGTTAAAAAATTCTCTCAATTTTTTTAAATCCAAATACCCATATATCAGAAAGTATGTAAGCCGACAGCTTTAAACTATGCACACGTATAGTACCTGACATTCTATATTAATTTGCAGTAATTTATATACGTCAGTGCTACCAACATGATTGTAAGCCTACTGAGAGTTCCAACTTAAAATACATGTAACATTTATACTATCATTTGGATTTCAACCAAATTTTGTGTGTGCTATGTGTACCATAACAGATATGACTATGCCGATTCTTAAGAGTAACCAGGGCTGCCAACCGTTAATAAATACTGTCTCTATTTTTGTTACCCTAATATCAATATATCAGAAAGTATGCAAGCCAATAGCTCTAAACGTTGCACACGTATAGTACATGGCATTCTAGATTAATTTGGAGTAACTAATGTAGGCCTACGCCAGTGCAGCCAACATGATTTTAAGCCTGCTGATAGGTCCAATTTTAAAAAGCATGTAACTTCTATACTAACTAATGGATTTCATTCAAAATTGACACAACAATAGATCATATTATTTCAGATTATTTCTGACCAATACATGTATGTCATTGTTGCCAACATGATTTTACGCGCGCTGTTAGATCCAATGCTTAACTGCATGTAACCTCCATGCTATCCATTGGACTTCAACCACATTTTGTATTCTGTACCTTAAGAGATGGACCTAAGAATATATTCAGTCACCAGGGCTGCTAACTGTAGTTCTCTATTAGGCTATGTTATGCCAGGTATACAGTATTACGAACTAATTAGAAATTTCGATATTACCAACTTAATTTCGTCATTATTCTAGATATATCCATAATATAGATTAATCATTACCATGATTCTTAAATTTTAAGAAAAGTAGGCTCTTTAGTTCGTCACGGAACTTCTTGTTAATTATGAGTTTATATGCAGAGTATCATATCCCCCAATGAAACCAATCGGGAGATATTGTTATTCAATTAAATGCAGGTTTAACCCCCTTAAGACCCCTTCAGAACTCGAATATCCGAAAATCCTCCCTTAGTGGACGGTTTTGACATACAATGAACATATCCCCAAAATGTCATGTTTTCTAACTTTAATAGTTTTGGCTGGGCGATGATGAGTCAGTCAGTCAGTCAGTCAGGACACTTAGTTTTATATAATAGACTAGCAGGTACCCGCGGCTTCGCTCGCGTCATAGTCGTGTCATATTTTTATTCAATAAAATGCAGGTTTAACCCCGTTAACACCCTTTTAGAACCTGAATATCCAAAAATCCCTCCTTAGTAGACGTTTTCGACACCCAACAAACATATCCCCAAAATATCATTCTTCTAACTTTAATAGTTTTGGTTGGTCGATGAGAGTGAATATCCAAAAATCCTTCCTTAGTGGACTTTTTCTTCCAGAATTTCATCCCTCCCCATGGGCCCCTTAAATTGGATTCATGAAACAAACGATCGACCACCTTTTTACTTATTTTTCAAGCCGATTCTTCCCCCTGAGTTTCATACTTTATGCCTCTGTCTTTTAAGAGATACTTGCTCAGTTAGGAATCCTTCAACCCCCACTTTTCACACATACACCTCATAATATACAGTTCATCAAAAAACCCTCAGACATGTGTCTTCTTATTCTTAATGATGAGTTTATATGCCGAGTATCGCATCCCCCAAGGAAACCAATCGGGAGACATTGCTATTCAATTAAATGCAGGTCTACCCCCCTTAACACCCCTTTAGAACCTGAATATCCAAAAATCCTCCCTTGGTGGACGTTTTCGACATACAACGAACACAACCCCAAAATTTCATGTTTCTAACTTCAATAATTTTGGCTGGGCGATGATGAGTGAGTGAGTAAGTCAGGACATTTTCTTTCATTTATTTTTCAGAATTTCACCCCTCTCATGAACCCCTTATATTGGATTTATGATTAAAAAAACGGTCGAAGACCTATTTACTTCTTTTTAAGCTGTTCTTCCCCCCCCCCCTGAGCTTGATGAGTGAGTGAGTTAATCAGTTAGAACACTATCTTTCCTGTTTTTCGACCGGAATTTCACCCCTCTCCAAGGGCCCCTTAATTTGGATTTATGAAAAAACGGTCGAACACTTATTTACTTATATTTTAAGCTGTTTTTTTCCGCTGAATGTCAAACTTCTCGCCTATGTCGTTTAAGTGATACACGCTCCGTTAAAAATCCTTCAACCCCCAATTTTCACCCCTTTCACCTCATAATATACACCACATCGATAAACCCTTAGACATATGTCTGCTTAATTTTAATGATTAGTTTATATGCCGAATATCACATCCCCAAAGAAACAACTCGTGAGATATCGTTAATCAATGAAATGCACGTTTACCCCCTTAACACCTCTTAAGAACCCGAATAAACAAAAATCCTTCATTAGTTGACGTTTGCGACATAGAGCGAAAATATTCCCAAAATTTAATTTTTCCTACTTCAATAGTTTTCGCTGGGCGATGATGAGTGAGTGAGTCAGTCAGGTCATTTTCTTTCAATCATTTTACCGGAATTTTACGCCCTCCCCATGCGCCCCTTAAATTGGATTTATGAAGAAACGCTCGAACACCTATTAATTTATATTTGAAGCTGTCTTTTTCCTCTGAGTTTGACGAGTGAGTGAGTCAGTCAGTCAGTCAGGACACTTTCTCTCCTTTTTCTTTCTAGAATTTCACCCCACCCCATTGGCCCCTTAAATTGAATTTATGAAAAAACGGTCGATCACCGATGTACTTATTTTAAGCTGTTTTTTTTTCGCAGAGTTTCAAACTTTACGCGTATGTCGTTGAAGAGATACACGCTCCGTTAGGAATCCTTCAACCCTCACTATTCACCCCTTTCACCTTATAATATACACCACATCGAATAACCCTTAGACACATTTCTGCTTATTTTTAATGATTAGTTTATATGCCGAGTATCACATCCTCAAATGCAACCACTCATGAGATATTGTTATTCAATAAAATGCAGGTTTAACCCCATTAAGACACCTTTAGAACCTGATTATCCGAAAATCCTCCCTTAGTGTACGGTTTTGACATACAACGAACATATCCCAAAAATGTCATGTTTCTAACTTCAATAATTTTGGCTGGACGATGAGTGAGTGAGTGAGTGAGTGAGTGAGTCTGGACATTTTCTTTAATTTTTTTTCCAGAATTAGTCCCCTCACAATGAACCCCTGAAATTTGATTTATGAAAAATAAACTGTCAAACACTTATTTACTTATATTTAAGCAGTTTTCTCTCCCTGAGTTTGAAGAGTGAGTGAGTGAGTGAGTCAATCAGTTAGGACACTTTCTTTCCGGTCCCCCCCCCCCCCCCCAGAATTTCATCCCTCCCCATGAGCCCCGTAAATTGAATTTAAGAAAAAGAAAACGATCGAACATCTATTTACTTATCTTTTAAGCTGATTTTTTCCGCTGAGTTTAAAACTCCTCGCCTATGTCGTTTAAGAGATACACGCTCCGTTAGGAATCCTTCAACCCCCACTTTTCACCCCTTTCACCTCATAATATACACCACATCGAAAACCCCTCAGACACATGTCTTCTTATTTTGTATGTGTTCATATGCCGAGTAACACATCCCCCAATGAAACCAATCGGGAGTTATTGTTATTCAATGAAATGCAGGTTTAACCCCCTTAAGACCCCCTGAATATACGAAAATCCTCCCTTAGTGGACGGTTCCGACATACAATGATCATATTCCCCGAAATGTCATGTGTCTAACTTCAATAATTTTGGCTGGGCAATGGTGAGTGAGTCAGGACTTTTTCTCTCAATATCCTTTTTTCAGAACTTCACCCCTCCCAAAGAACCCCTTAAATTGGGTTTATGAAAAAGACTGTCGAACACCTATTTACTTATTTTTAAGCATTTTTTCCCCTGAGTTTGATGAGTGAGTCTGTCAGTCAATCAGTTAGGACACTTTCTTTCCTGTTTTTCCCCCCCAGAATTTCACCCCTTCCTATTGGCCCCTTAAATTGGATTTATGAAAAAACGGTCAAACACCCATTTACTTATTTTTTAAGCTGATTATTTTCCACTGAGTTTCAAACTCCTCGCCTATGTCGTTTAAGAGATACAAGCTCCGTTAGGAATCCTTCAACCCCCACTTTTCACCCCTTTCACCTCATAATATACATCACATCGAAAAACCCTCAGACACGTGTCTTCTTATTTTTAATGATGAGTGTATATGCCGAGTATCACATCTCCCAATGAAACCAATCGGGAGATATTGTTATTCAATGAAATGCAGGTCTATCCCCTTAACACCCCTTTAGAACCTGAACATCCAAAAATCCTTCCTTAGTGCGCGTTTTCGACTTACCACGAACATATCCCCAAAATTTCATGATTCTAACTTCAATAGTTTTGGCTGGGCGATGATGAGTCAGTCAGTCAGTCAGTCAGTCAGTCAGTCAGGACACTTGTTTTTATATAAGAGATTATATTACACCGA
The DNA here is from genome assembly GCA_946902985.2 of Meconema thalassinum. Taxonomy (NCBI): domain Eukaryota; kingdom Metazoa; phylum Arthropoda; class Insecta; order Orthoptera; family Tettigoniidae; genus Meconema; species Meconema thalassinum. The sequence continues at coordinate 156,270,089 of OX336397.1, forward strand.
ATATCCACTTTACAATACAACAATGTTTTATACGATGTCCTTACAATCTTCGATATATGTTTCGGCTCTGTGAGCCTTCTTCAGTCAAGCACATTCTCATATGTCAGTCTATTTGTTGATATTGTTAAGAAACTTAAAAAAAATATTTTTACAATCGTCAAAATTATTGTACAGGCCCGGGGGGCTGTACCCCCTGAAAGCCACCCCCCCATCATCTACTAAAAACCACCCCAACTGGCAAACATCATAAGACCAGAACATCACATTTACACGGCAAGAGGCGACCACCCAGCTCGGGAGGTTAGCCAACCACTTGCAACACATTCATAAACATTAACACTGCAACTAACTGGGGCAGCCACGTCAACGGAATGCTGACTAAGCAACGGCAGGAACTATAAGAAGAGAGGCCTTTTTGGAGCATTATCTGTCATACAGTGTGTGTCGCCGAAGGCCCTAGCCGACAACTGTGCCAGCTGCCATCATCAGGTGAGACTCAGCAAGTGTTCAGATATCCTTTACTTTGTAAACACCCATCCACAATCTTGTACACTTAACTTGTATCATTACTTACATTCCCCTAAGAGGGACTTACAATTTCACACTCACTGACCAATAAACACATGGTCAGTAAATTACACTTGTCTTGATAATTACACGCCTCTTTACATCCTCATACCCTTCCTGACTCTCGTCACGATTGGCCGTGACCATAGTAGCCAGTAATTGCTTGCTCAGGTTTCATTGTGCTTCCCGCACGCGACTGCATAGCAGCGAGCCGCTGACATAAGCACGTCTATTATATCACTCACTCCGTCCAGCTGTCAGACCAGCACAGCAGCCTGCAGCCAGAGGACCATCCCCTAACAGATACTTACGTCTTTATAGGAGCACCCCTTAGCGTTTAAGTGCTAAACAACACACTACACTGGTAAGCTCACCCAGCTACGGGAAGCTACCCTCTCCTAGGAATCACCTTCCAAATTAGTACAATAACATAAGTGTTTTAGCCCTAACTACCCCCCAACTAAGGGATCTAAAACATTATTTAAAAATGGACATAAAATACTGAAAGAATTCGACTATGTGCAGAATTTCAGGTCATAGGCCCTTCGTCGTTGGAATACCAATTCAAACACAGGACCCCATTGTACAAGTATCTTGTAAAAATCGTGTATGAAAAATCCTTGTGGCTACGGGTGAACGGAAATTCCTTGCTTAAAACTTTGTCATTTTTGGTTCAACAACTGTGGATTTGAAGACACTGGAGATAACGGATGAAATGTACCCAGATGCACTGAGGTGTGTGACGTCATAGTACCGCTTGGTGCATGTGTTCCCCGACAATCTCTACCTCGTTAGTATAAGACAAAAATCCTCGATTATTGGATGTCACTGGTAGTCTCGAGAGCCACTGGATGGATTTTGATGCGGTTTTCACCATTCTGTAAAGGATACCTCGAGGAAAGATTCTGTAGAAAATAATTTATGTATGACCAAAGGAAGCCAAGCAGTAACGATTTTAGTTAAAAAGTCGGAAACAAACTTGGCGTCCGTGCGCTTCTTAAGCTTACGCTGGGCAAACCGTTAAAAATATCAATATACCATGAGCGTAAGAATTGGTCAGCATGAAACGTTCTACAAAAAAGTCCAAGAGAGCATATCTGTATCTTCAATACATCGCCCACTATAAGTGTTTTTAGACTGGATGGAAGGGGCACGTCATCCAACCATCTCCCTCCGCGCGCTTGACCTTGCTGTGCCCTTTGTTTGCCCTTGGCGTTCGCGAGTAATTTGAAACAAGGTAAAGTATTATAAAGCAAGATAAGTATTATGCAGATAATTTTCTAATATGTCAAGAGTCTTTGGAAGCCTCCAGCCTTTCTAGCATTTTTCAGCATTTTTAGCATTGAACATGATACAAAGTCTAGTCTTTCAGACTGACTGTCACTTTTTTATTGTAAAAAATATTAAGAGGTACTCTCAATTTTAGTCGACAAAACATCACGATCTGGCAATTTTCGGCAATTTGCAGAGTCCGGTTATTATTTATCGGGCTGACAGCTGACATGATGAATGAAAGGTTGCATTGGGTTCATTTATTTGTGGTCAAACATGCCAGAGCGGTAACTGGAATCAGTATTTCTAATAATTTTACAGTTGAAAGTTAAGTGAAATAAGTATAAGCACTGTGGTAGTGTCTCATTTTGGTGTCCTGCTTACCGTAAATTCCACACTGGTAAAAGAGGCTGATCACTGCCATCTTCACGCTTTCTCTGCTTGCTTTTCGTGTCCGTCACCAGATAGCTTCCTCTGCTTGCTTTTCGTGTCGGTCACCAGATAGCTTCCTCTGCTTGCTTTTCGTGTCGGTCACCAGATAGCTTCCTCTGCTTGCTTTTCGTGTGGGTCAACAGATGGCTTCCTCTGCTTGCTTTTCGTGTCGGTCACCAGATAGCTTCCTCTGCTTGCTTTTCGTGTGGGTCAACAGATGGCTTCCTCTGCTTGCTTTTCGTGTGGGTCAACAGATGGCTTCCTCTGCTTGCTTTTCGTGTCGGTCACCAGATAGCTTCCTCTGCTTGCTTTTCGTGTGGGTCAACAGATGGCTTCCTCTGCTTGCTTTTCGTGTGGGTCAACAGATAGCTTCCTCTGCTTGCTTTTCGTGTCGGTCACCAGATAGCTTCCTCTGCTTGCTTTTCGTGTGGGTCAACAGATGGCTTCCTCTGCTTGCTTTTCGTGTGGGTCAACAGATAGCTTCCTCTGCTTGCTTTTCGTGTCGGTCACCAGATAGCTTCCTCTGCTTGCTTTTCGTGTGGGTCAACAGATGGCTTCCTCTGCTTGCTTTTCGTGTCGGTCACCAGATAGCTTCCTCTGCTTGCTTTTCGTGTCGGTCACCAGATAGCTTCCTCTGCTTGCTTTTCGTGTGGGTCAACAGATGGCTTCCTCTGCTTGCTTTTCGTGTCGGTCACCAGATGGCTTCCTCTGCTTGCTTTTCGTGTCGGTCACCAGATAGCTTCCTCTGCTTGCTTTTCGTGTCGGTCACCAGATGGCTTCCTCTGCTTGCTTTTCGTGTGGGTCACCAGATAGCTTCCTCTGCTTGCTTTTCGTGTGGGTCAACAGATAGCTTCCTCTGCTTGCTTTTCGTGTCGGTCACCAGATAGCTTCCTCTGCTTGCTTTTCGTGTGGGTCAACAGATGGCTTCCTCTGCTTGCTTTTCGTGTGGGTCAACAGATAGCTTCCTCTGCTTGCTTTTCGTATCGGTCACCAGATAGCTTCCTCTGCTTGCTTTTCGTGTGGGTCAACAGATGGCTTCCTCTGCTTGCTTTTCGTGTCGGTCACCAGATAGCTTCCTCTGCTTGCTTTTCGTGTCGGTCACCAGATAGCTTCCTCTGCTTGCTTTTCGTGTCGGTCACCAGATAGCTTCCTCTGCTTGCTTTTCGTGTGGGTCAACAGATGGCTTCCTCTGCTTGCTTTTCGTGTCGGTCACCAGATGGCTTCCTCTGCTTGCTTTTCGTGTCGGTCACCAGATAGCTTCCTCTGCTTGCTTTTCGTGTCGGTCACCAGATGGCTTCCTCTGCTTGCTTTTCGTGTGGGTCAACAGATAGCTTCCTCTGCTTGCTTTTCGTGTCGGTCACCAGATGGCTTCCTCTGCTTGCTTTTCGTGTCGGTCACCAGATGGCTTCCTCTGCTTGCTTTTCGTGTCGGTCACCAGATAGCTTCCTCTGCTTGCTTTTCGTGTCGGTCACCAGATAGCTTCCTCTGCTTGCTTTTCGTGTGGGTCAACAGATGGCTTCCTCTGCTTGCTTTTCGTGTCGGTCACCAGATGGCTTCCTCTGCTTGCTTTTCGTGTCGGTCACCAGATAGCTTCCTCTGCTTGCTTTTCGTGTCGGTCACCAGATGGCTTCCTCTGCTTGCTTTTCGTGTCGGTCACCAGATAGCTTCCTCTGCTTGCTTTTCGTGTCGGTCACCAGATAGCTTCCTCTGCTTGCTTTTCGTGTCGGTCACCAGATGGCTTCCTCTGCTTGCTTTTCGTGTGGGTCAACAGATGGCTTCCTCTGCTTGCTTTTCGTGTGGGTCAACAGATGGCTTCCTCTGCTTGCTTTTCGTGTCGGTCACCAGATAGCTTCCTCTGCTTGCTTTTCGTGTCGGTCACCAGATGGCTTCCTCTGCTTGCTTTTCGTGTCGGTCACCAGATAGCTTCCTCTGCTTGCTTTTCGTGTCGGTCACCAGATGGCTTCCTTCCAGGAACCATGAATTTACGTAATCCACAGGGTCGAGAATTTTTAGTGGAGGGCCAACCAACGTGATGAACATAAGATTAGCTACTGTGTTCAGATGCAATGATGCACTTGTTGGAGTCATGGTCAAGTGCATTTGTGAGAAGCCTCTTTCACATTCACTTGTCGAAATTGGGATGCTGTTCGTAGTGTTAATAAGGGGCAGGAGAGACAATGGGCATTTCTTCCCAGCAATATATTCACGGAATCCTCTTAAGATTTGTCATTTATGGAGCTTAAAACGTTTATACAAGTTTCTTATCTCTGCTTCTCCATAAGTTACATCAGGATTTTCCGGCCAAGTGGTAGTGCCCAAACCTGTAGCCAATTCTGGGATTTCTATTTATTCTGATGTTAAAAGGTGGTTCTCCATACGCCTGTCCAGGCACTCATAGAACTTAACAGCACCAATATGATTCCTTTTATTTCTTGCTCCTTTTTCGAGATTCACGTCTTTAAACATTAACAGTGCTTCTGCTTCCAAGGCTTCAGGGTAGTACGGGGCATGTTTTGTATTTCTTTCAGAAAACACCCTAATTTGCTGGCATATCTTCTTAGGGGCCGATTAAATTGTAATGTCACGAGCTTGAAAGTTAACACGAAGTTCTGCCAACTCCTGAAGAGCTTCACACATCAATGCAAGGTCTAATATAAAGTTCACATTGGTTATACGGTTAAGGAGTCCTCCGTACATGACTTGCACAGTTTTGTCTCTTTTGGGATCATATTTAGCACTATTGAAATGTGCCACTAAAACTTCGTAATTTTTCCACACTGCTGAGACTGCTCTATTGCTAGAAGCAAGCCTTCTTGTCTCTAGAATCCTTCCAATTTTAAGGAGTACGATTTCAAGTTCCTCTGCATGAGCTTTCAATTCCCTGTTTTTTTTTATTTGGCTCGTGGTAAACTGTATACAGTTCATCAAGGAAAGATTTGAAGTGGTTTACATGTGAGGGAAAATCTTTACTCCCAACATCACCTACCGAAAGCCTGTGATTGGCACAATGCCAGAGCAAAACATTGGGAAACTGTTGCTTTATTAAAGTATAAACACCCTTCTTTTCTAGCATCACTGCAGCCCAATCAATTGAGAGTGCAACAAGATTCTGTTTCAGAAACTCATCATTGAACCCCAATGCTCCCAAATAGGTCATCAATGATCTAAATATACCTACAGTAGTGACATCTTGCAATTCAATAATTCCCCAAAAAATGTTTGCTGGCTGATCCATTTCTGGAAGTGTTGTCCTCAGGTACACTATCAGTGATCACAGCTTACTGAGTGTGGTACTTTCATCTATAAGGATGGCAATTTTACTATTCCCATGCATTATCAGGTTTGCTACCTTCTTTTTTCTCATTTCTGTCGCATTTTGTGCACGACATTCAACTCCTGCACGTCAATTTCAGTTTTGAAATCGTGGAAGGCTTGATTTTTCTTAACTACTTTATGTGCTGTTTGAAATACATTGACAGTTATTTCCTTTCCTTTTTCGAAAGCCTTAGTGCATGCAGTTTCCAAAGTTTTCAGTTTTGCGGTTTTTAGTACAGTATTTTACTGCAGTCTGATGAGCTGAACTCTCTTTATGTTTAAATATTTTCTTACGGATAGAAAACATTTGCTGATATTTCTTTTCAGTTTCACCACTTGCACAGATAGAAACTGAAACCTACTGCTGTGAAATGTTCATCCCTCGTGATGTGCTTTCAGTTCCCAAGTCGGCAACTTCATTACAAATTTTGCAGCCAAGTTTTTTATTTCTTACCACCAACCATTCGTACTTACTGTAAAATCCCTGCTTTTTCTCCAAATCCCAGCATTGTTGTCTTGATAAAAGGTTGAAGAAAACCAAACTTTAAGTGCATTAATATTAAATATGAAGTTTACTCAGTAATACATATATATTTAAAATAAAACAAGCCATTGGGCACTTTTACGACAGTAAATATATGTTTCTAAAAATATATTCTCTTGATTCGCCAACATTAAAAAAAAAATTCAAGTGGTACACAGTTGCTAAAAGTTTGGGAACCCCCCAACTAGGGGAAACTGCACCACGCTGATGCTGTTGAGCAGGTGCTGACATCTGAGATGGTTATCAGTCGTAATTACACGCAGGGACAATTAGCCTCAGGGTCATTAGTCATTAGGACTTCTCCTCCCTGAAGCAGTAAACAGCTCTGTCGTGTACTTCTCATCACTTACTGTAACCCCAATGTTAAATGTTAAACCTATGGTTTCGTCGTCATTGGTTTAAAATCATTCATAGAAATATTGGCTTTTCAGAATTTTGTGTGGAAAGAGGCAGTCTTGGAATTTTACGTGTAGTGATTTTATCATTTTAAATGATCTTGTCGACTTCGTCGTTACGCTGGGGTCTGGCGTTACGTTACGGTGACGGGAGGAAATGTACCGATAATTCACATAGGTGTGTGACGTCATAGTACTGCTTGAGCTTCCTCCTTTCCCCGCGCGCTCCGGTGAGCGTGACATCATCCAGCCAGCTACCTCCTTTGACCTTGGTTTGCACTTGTTAACGGACTTTGAGTTCACGCAGCATTTGTAGCATTTAAAATGACATAAAGTCTAGTCTTTCAGACTGACTATCAGTCTTTTTTTTGTTTCTGTTTAATATTACTATTCTTACTGATTCATCGCAGTGTAATTAACACTTCTTCTTCTTGCTTCGTTACGGCCAACTAAGGACCACTTCATGTCAACTGTTTCTTCTGCATTTTAACGTTGGCCCAGTAGTCTACTCTTTCATTCGCAATCGATGTTGCACCTTTCTCTCCGTCATCGACGCCTTCTCGGTATTTAGTTTCGGCTTAGGTTGAAAACTCCGATGTTTTTGAAGTTTTTTCCTGGATATCTTCACATGTTATTCCAATCTCCAACAGATCTTTCTCTACTTCACTGAACCATGCCCCCTTTGTCTTTTTCTCATGGAGAAAAGCAAAGATTCGTTTGGATAGCCGTGTTGATTTCATTCGGGTTATATGTCCATAGAAAGAAATCTTCCTTTCTCTCATCACGTCACTTATTTTCTCCACGTGTGTGTACAAGTCTTGGTTGTGGCGTCTTCGCAACTCGCCGTGTTCTTTAACTGGACCCAGGATTTTCCTCAAAATTTTCCTTTTCTTGGTCTCCAGTTTTTCCATTATGCCTTTTTCATTCATGGCGAGAAATTCCGCTGTATAACCTACAAAGCTTCTGGGTGGATGACCGTGCAATAGTGCTTGAGTTTTGCATTCGAGGATATAGATCTTTTGTTGTACACATTCTTACTTAGATGGTAAGCCATTTGAATTATATTCAAGCGTGACACAAAAGCCTCGGTTTCGGACATTGTAGGGTCTATTCATTCACCAAGATACTTAAATGTTAATAATAATAATAATAATAATAATAATAATAATAATAATAATAATAATCTGTGATTTTCTATAAAAAACAAAATTCATCACTACATCACTGTGGTCAAGACGGTTTTCCTCTATGCGTCAGAATGCCTTATCCTCTCTCAGAAATGTGCGCTTGCAAAGTCAGAGCAAAAAGAGAGAAAGATTCTCCACAACATATTTGGTCCAAACTACAAAAACGGGATCTATGTAAGAAAGTCCAGGCAATAAATCTATTCTAAGATGGAGAAGATCACGGATACAATGCGCAAACGCAGGGCTCGCTTCTACGGTCACTTGCGACGGATGGACGACTCTAGATGGACAAAACGTATATTTAACAATTTCGACTCAAAACCAAAAACAACAGTTCCCTGGTACAATAAAGTCAAGAAAGACCTCCAAGAAATGGGCCTACAGCCTGCTGACGCGCACAAACGAGACTTTTACGAAAAAAACATCGTGAATTTTGGAACTTTCCGAGATGAGAAATGGACGACCGGTGCGAAGTGGTCGGATGAACACCGTGATCGACACAGCAAGCTAATGAAAACCTACTGGATCAATCGAAAATTGAATAAACGCCAGAATGTATAGTTGAACTTATCGTGGTCCCTAGTTGGCCGATTATCGAATAATAAAGAAATAAATAAGAAAACCAATACATCAGCATAACCACTGTAAATAAGCACACATTAATGGTGGAATTATCAGCAGGACTGCTACAAGGTGTACAAAAGCACGACACAGTGATTTCATGAAAAGATTTTTGGAGAAGAAGAAGAAAAAGGCAAAAGTCATCAAGTCAATAAACAAGTTCCAATGCGCTCTGTGAATGGGCATAACGAAGAAAGAAAGAAAGAAAGAAAGAAGAAGAAGAGGAATCTCTTAAAAGTGTTCAATCGGCCTCCTAGTTGGGTTTAATTGTGTATGAAGTACTAATAGTTCCAACGAGCCGAGTAGGATCCATTTTGCCTCCATTTTCTCAATCTTGTTATTGTTTCCCAGTTATATCCTCTAGCTTCCAGATTCTCCAGTCATCTCTTCCTGTGTCGTCCTATTGGTCTTCTTCTCTGCACATTTCTATCCAAGACTGCAGCAATTTCAAAAAACCATAGCTCAGAAACTATTTGAGATATTAAAAAGAATATTTTTTTGTGTTAAATTTACCAACTTGAATTTTTTTTCATATACCTTCTGATGTTTCTATGTGCGCTCCCTTGCTTGCTCTGCAAACATCCAGTCGATAGTTGATTTCGGCCCAAGTGCGCTGGACCATCTCAGGCGTGATTGTAGCGACAGTAGCGGTGATGCGTTGTCTTTAATGTTGCAGATCTCTGATCGGTTCACTGAATACAATGTTTTTTACGTATCCCCATAAAAAATAGTCTAGGTCGTCAAGTCGGGGCTTCTAGGAGGCCATTGATTAGGACCGGCATGGCAGCTTCCTGTCGCGCAATCATTCTGCCCATCGGCTGAAGGTCACAGGCGGAGTACAGTTGCATCTAAAACTAAAACTCGGTTGGTTTCTGATTAGTTTCAAGTTGAATTATTAATTTATTTCACCTACAATGGGAGATATGATTTGTGAAATTGCTACAACCTTTTTCAATAACCCTGTAATGCTTTGGCTTGCGGGTATCACATGTCCAAACCAGTACTCAGCCTCTCTGCCATCTGCATCTCTTCTCTGATGACCTCATTCCTAATTTTTTTTTCTTCTAGTCTTCTGCAAGGCTGACCGTAGAAACTTCATCTCACACACTTCTAATTTGTTGAGGTCTTCCTCATTAATTGGACAGCACTCCAAGCTCTATGTCATAATTTGCAGGGGATAGGTTTTCAACTCCCATGCCCCACACTAGATTCTGCACTTGATGAAATAACTGAGATCTCTTTCTTACTCTATTTTGTACTTCTAATTTGGCACGTCCATCTCTAGTTATTGTACTTCCCAGGTAATAAATTGAAACCCTCCACAAATTCAATTTTCTCTCCCTCTAGCACAGGGTTGCACTGACAAGGGAACGGATAGCTGTGTAAAATTCTAATCTGGTTGAAATTCAGTACACAATATTCCTACAAAGTTGTACAATGACGTAGTGAAAACCGCACGGGCCACTTTCAATTTTGAACGCCAATATTGAACACTGAAAACCTGCCGGACGACGGCATGAGCGAGGAGGTGGGAAGAGGTAAAAATGGCACTGAATCCTAGCAGCACATGATGGCTACCAGGCACCAGGCAGCAACCTGCCGTCTGCGTTGCATTCCCCACCTTCCACCTTCTCCTCAACCCGTCACTCCCTTATCAGTTCACATCCACTATTGCAAGAATTACAAAGAGTAAATGAGAAAAGAAATGAAAGGTCGTTTTATTTATTTACAGTATGGCCAAGCGCAAAACATCACATTATGTTGTATTCTATACTCCAATGGAGAGGGTAGAAAAGTGAGAGATTCAACGCAGCACGGCAGGTAACTGCCTGGTTGCCGCGAGCCGATTCAATGTCAGTTTTACCTATTCCTAACTCCTCGCTCATGCCGTCACTCGGGAGGTTTTCGGCGTTCAATATTGGTGTTCAAAATTGAAAGTGGTCCGTGTGGTTTTCTCTACGTCATTGTACAACTTTGTAGGAATATTGTGTACTGAATTTCAACCAGATTAGAATTTTACACCGCAATCCGTTCCCTTGTGAGTTGGTGTCCTGCCCATAATCATTGCTCACTGTCAGCTGGTACTCTTTATACTTGGTATTCTTTCTTTATCGTTTAGGCCTACTTAGGACCACGGGGATCGTATCTACTCTTCGGTAAAGTTATTGCCTCCTTCTTCTTCTTCTTCTTCTTCTTCTTCTTCTTCTTCCAATAGTCCCTCATTTTCTGACTATGTGTCAGTCTTCTTTCTCCGTCCACTTAGCTCCTGCAGTCTTCTTACTTGTAAGGGAGGTTGGGAAAACGCCCTGTCGGATGACCTGACGGAACAGCAGACGGTCACGAGTTTGTTCCAGTGTGGTATCTACTGTTGTTGTACCATATCTGACTTAACTGACGCAATCCATTTGTTCTTAGAAGCCTTGCCTCTTCCTTTCACTGTGTATACTTGGTATTATTAATTGTTAATAATAATAATAATAATTATTATTATTATTATTATTATTATTATTTAGCCACCGTGGCTTAGGCGGTAGCACCCCGGCCTCTCACCGCTGGGGCCCTGTTTCAAATCCCGATCACTCCATGTGAGATTTGTGCTGGACCAAAGCGGAGGCACACAGGTTTCTCTTCGGGTGCTTCGGTTTTCCCTGTCAAAATGTCATTCCAGCAACACTCTCCACTATCATTTCTTTTCATCTGTCATTCATTTAATCATTGCAGGAAGCCTCCGTGGCTTCGGCGGCAGCACGCCGGCCTCTCACCGCTGGGTCCGTGGTTCAAATCCCGGTCACTCCATGTGAGATCTGTGCTGGACAAAACGGAGGTAGACAGGTCTTTTCTCCGGGTACTCCGGTTTTCCCTATAAAAATTTCATTCCAGCAACACTCTCCACTATCATTTCATTTCATCTGTCATTCATTTAATCATTGCCCCATGGGAGTGCGACAGGCTTCGGCAGCCGGCACAGTTCATATCCTCGCCGCTAGACGGGGGCTTCATTCATTCCATCCCTGACCCGGTCGGTCGACTGGAAGCGGGATGTGGGTTTCCATTTTCATTATTATTATCAAGACATTATGCCACAATAATCAAACCTGAAGCACTATACGCCCCGGAAACATTGATTTTTAGAGGCGGATCTCTTATTAAAGATGTAGAGAAATAACAACGGAAAATGTTCAGGAATATCCTTGCACATTGAAATACTAAATCTTCTCAAGGATGAACGATCTCTTTCCTTGCTGGTGGGCTTGTTCAATAATATATATCGAAGTGGATACATACCACATGATTGGATCAAATCGACTTTTATACCGATTCCCAAAAAGACCAATGCAACGTGCTGCAATGACTATAGAATGATCAGTTTAATGAGACATGCCCTGAAGTTATTCCTTAAAATCATGCACTTAAGGTTATATCATAAATATGAGGAGAACATCGGTGGCACACAGTTTGGACTCAGGAGTGGTTTCGGAACTCGGGAGGCATTGCTCAGTCTTCAGGTGTTGATTCAACGATGTCGTGATGTTCGTGTCGATGTTTACATGTGTTTCATCGATTATGAAAAAGCCTTTGACACTGTTCAACACGATAAATTGATGAACATTTTATGTGACCTGGGACTAGATGGACGTGACATCCGATTAATTGGAAATCTGTACTGGAATCAACGTGCTGCTGTACGTGTTGATGGTCAGCTGTCTGAAGAAGTATCGATAATGAAGGGAGTTCGCCAAGGTTGCATTCTTTCTCCACTCCTCTTCAACATATATTCTGAAAAGATTTTCCAAGATGCTCTTGATGGAAAGTCTCAAGGAGTAGTGGTAAATGGATCTATCATTAATAACATCCGATATGCTGATGACACTGTCATCCTTGCAACAAGTATGGATGATCTACAAACACTACTGGATTCTATTTCTGAAGAGAGTGATGCCATGGGATTACATTTAAATGTAAAAAAAAACACAAAGTGGATGGTTGTTAGTGGACAGAAAGATGACATTCAGGGCATTCTTACACTTGGTAATGAAAATGTTGAAAGGGTTTCATCATATAAATATTTAGGATGTCAAATCAATGATAACTGGGACTTAACTCAAGAAATTCGCTGTAGAATTGAGCAGGCAAGAAGTTCTTTCATGAAAATTAGAAAAGTTTTGACCAGCCGTGATTTAAGTCTGTCATTACGCGCCCGACTGCTTCGATGCTACGTTTTTAGTGTCCTGCTCTATGGAGTTGAATCATGGACACTTACCGAGGTTTTAAATAAGAAACTAACAGCATTTGAAATGTGGACGTATCGCAGGATTTTAAGGATATCATGGACAGCTTAAGTCACAAATGTGGAAGTACTGCGGCGTATGAACCAAGACTTGGAAATTCTCAAAATCATCAAAAGGAGAAAACTAGAATACTTTGGTCATTTTATGCGCAACAACAAATACCACCTTTTGCAATTAATTATCCAAGGGAAGATTGATGGCATTAGGGGTCCAGAACGTAGACGAATATCCTGGCTAAAGAACTTAAGCCAGTGGTTCGGACTTAATACAGTGTCACTGTTTAGAACTGCAATGGACAAACAGCAGATCATGCTACTGATCGCCAATGTTCTTGGAGGACGAGACACTTGAAGAAGAAGAAGAAGAAGAAGAAGAAGACGTCTGCTCACTAGGAATGTGGATGAAACGGAAGTCTCAGGAGCTGGTTGGTTGGTTCCTCAGTTTAGGGGCTGCGACAACGCGGTTATGTAGGCCCGTGTACTTTAGCTGTGTGTAGAATCTGTCTGATAACCGGTGTTAATTGTGTGTGTATTATCTGTGATTCAGGTAGAAGGACTGCAGACGATTAATTTTTTCAAGTAGTTCCTACTTTTGCTTCCAAATATTACCGTCCACGTCACCTAGCTCCGAACGTGGCTACTAAATGCCATCACAGTCAGCACCTGGCGGTGAACGTTGGAGCTAATATAGCGTTATCAAACTAACCTACACATTTTACCTTTCACTACTGTAGTTAGTGGAATGTTCTTTTTCATACCATAAATCTATGACATGAGGCCACCAGCTTTACTTTCCCTCCGAAAGAAGGCATAAAATCCGACGACTTTGGCCGGGTTTGAACCCGCGATCTTGGGCAGAGAAGCTCAGCATGCTACCGACTACGCCTCCGAAGTCGCCGTCACAGGAACTTGATCAGAATGAACATTTTTTTTTCGTGTGACCTCCTGAGAGGCCGAGTGCAGGTCTTTCTAGTCGACGCCCGTGGGCGACCTGCGCGTCGAGATGAGAGATGGAATGGATGAAGGCGAATTAATCTGGGCAAGGATGTGGAAGGAAGCGGCCGTGGCCTGTCAGAAGGTACCGTCCCAGCATTTGCCTGGTGTTGAATAAGGGAAACCACGGAAAACCATTTGAAGGACGGCCGACGGTGGGGCTCGAACCCACGCGTCTACCGAGTCAGCAGAGAGCTTGGCCCCATGACCTAACACTGCGCTTTAGCCAGCGTAGCCAAGGCTGTCGGTAGAATGAACAATGACAGGCTCACAAAAAGGATTCTCAACCTTGCCCTCTCAATGAAAGTCAACAACAATTGAAATAGAAAAGACCTTCAAGAAATTGGCATTATAAAATTTTACAAGATCGATTCCAATTCAGGACATTAATCAACAACCATTACTTTGCTTAGAAAATGAGTACCAGCACCAAGAAATCTTGAACTGAGGAAGATTTTCAGAGCCCAGATGAGATTTTGGGGAAGAAAAAAACAGCATTAGCTAAATGAGTTCTATGACGATCGACAGATGGGCATAACGATGTAAATAATATTAATAATAATAATAATAATCCGTCCGGAGGTCTTGTATGCTTCTGAATGCCTCACGATGAACAAAAAAAGCCTTGGTCGTAAAACTGGAGGCCAAAGAAAGGAACTGGGGATTCAAGACACTGGGGAATACAGAAGACGGCATAACCATGAACTATATACTCATGTGGAGAAGATAAGTGACGTCGTCCGGAAGAGAAGCATACCATTTTTTGGACATGTGAAACGATTGAGCCCAGCGACACTGACCAACCGCAACATAACTTACTTTCAGGAGAGGAAAACAAAATGGGCCTGGTTCATTGAACTGGATAAAGATCTGAAAGAAGTGGGGATTACACTAACAGACATTCAGGAACGCGTCCCACTCAAAAGGAAACTTCGAGCTTGCAAAGGTTTCCAAGAAAAACCGACGCTAAAAACGGGAAAGATTTGGACCCAGGAACGGAAGGAAGTCCACCGAGAACGAATGCGGGCGTACAGAGCAAACGTCAAAGCCTATAGGAGACAGTTGGAATGACGTAGTCCATAGATGGCCTATACGAAATGAATGAATGAATAATAAAAGCGAATGGATGAAACGAAACAACTCTGAGAAAGAAACATTTACATCAAGGATCAACAAGATGGAAACTGTGTACCAGCTAACCAGAGATGTTAACAATAAACGATCAGTGTCCATCAATGCCATCATAGGCATTATTGTTCAGTTATTCATCCAGAAGCACTGTACTCAGCAGAATGCCTTGCAATGAATGAGAAAGGTTTAGTTGAAAAGTTAGAGGCCAATGAACGAAAAATCCTGAGAAAGATCCTAGGACCAGTCAGAGAAAATGGAGAGTACAGGAGGCGACATAACAACGAACTCTACTTCAACCAAGTCCCGTATCGTTCATATACCACTCATCCGATTGGGATGAAACTTGAGTGAGTTATTGTGCACGCTCCCACAAATGTTCCTGAATTAGTAAATCCATTTTAAAACATTTAACGAAAAAAGAAAAAAATATATTGTGTAACCTAAAGCACTTCAAGAAAGAACATTTCTTTGATTGCCGTTAGAATGCATGGAATTAATTCTAATAACCACGTTAATCGGGAGTAAAATACTACTTAACGTCTCTGCGCGTCCGCGCAGAGTGAAACAGGGTAAATAGAGCCAATTAGAAATATAGATACCAGCATCTGATTGCGCAAGGAGTTGCCTTGTCCTGGGAGATTACATCAGTTAACTCCTTATTACAGAGCCGCAGGGAATTGCACATGTCTGCTGCTTTGATGAGTAATCTTGTTACACGTATTAATTTACCTCGGGAGTAGATGTGCAAATAACTACCGTCTCATCGACAAAGTGTGTTCTGTTTTGTACTAAACTTACCAGACTTCGCCCGGATGAATAATCTGCACTCCCCTCACCATACCTCAGATAGTAAACAGATATGAGTTGTGTTTTACACATGATTTCTTTCTTACTTTCTTTCTTTCTTTCTTTCTTTCTTTCTTTACGGCTAGTGGGACGTGGGTTGGCGACCACGGGACCCCAGCTGAGTTTGGCATTGCTTCCACTTCCTTGTGCCGGGCTCCTCTCTGTCATCTTTCCTATCTACCACCCTTGGTCAACTCTTGTTCTTTTCCGACCCCGACGGTATTAGGGTATCCGAGGCCTAGGGAGTATTTTACTTTCCCGCCTAACTTGGCCCTTGTCTCATCTTTCACGATCCCTCATTCTTCGAGGGTTCAGACCTCTTCAGTTCTCCTCCTATCTCCTGCCTTCTGCTCAAGGCCCTCAAGGAGGCAGGGTGTGTGTAGCCCCACCACTTCTGGTGCACCCTGGATTGTGCTACACCCTCAAGGGCTCACGGCTGGTGAGTTTGGGAGTTGGCAACCCCGAGAGATTCCTGAGCTGGGTCCAGTTTTCCCCCCTTTTTTCATTGTTACTGGGACGGACCCTCTCCTCTCTCCTTTTCCTAGGGGGGTGTGGTGGCTCAGCGGTCTAGCTGTATGCCACTCACCAAGGCAGTCTGGGTTCGATTCACGGTCAATGCATGTGAGATTTTCGAAGTGAAATGCCATGTCCTGTGATTCGGATTCCACGTAAAAAGGAGGTCCCGTGGCTTATGATCTAGAGATTAACGGTCACGTTAAACTACAAGCTTCCTTTCCTCCTTTTCCTATCTGTCTCTTCTGGTTCTCCTTCCTTCCAAGTCCCTCAATCCTCATTCTTCGAGGGTTGAGGGCATTTCTTTTCATCCTGTTCATTGTTTGCCTTATTCTTTATTTGTTTACCATTTCTTCTTCTAGTCTGAAAGTCAGTAGTTAATATTAGTTATAGTGTTCATTATATTTTCAACTCATCTTTCACTATCACCCAAACCATTAGGGGCCGAAAACCTAGATATTAGGTCCCTTAAAACAAGAAATATCATCATCTTCATATTTCTTTCTTTCTTTCTTTCTTTCTTTCTTTCTTTCATTCTTTCTTGCAAAGTGTATAGGAAATGAGCAAAGCTTGGAGCACACTTACCTCTCTGAATGTCTCGACTACATGGTACTGGCGAACAGCACTCCCTCCCTAAAACTGGTCCTGGGATTCCTCTTCCATAGTCTTTAGAACTTTCTGTTTGTTGTGTTTCATCGTCAGGATTAATGCTTTCATGTGATCATATTTCCTCGTACTGTTACATTATAGCTTGCTCAATGTTTGCTTATACCGGGAGCCTGGTGAGTTGGTATTTGGCTCGCCAGCGTACGCTTACTGTACAGAAAGTTACTAGCCTACTTTCACATTTTGCAAAAATGAGGAAAAATTAGACATGAGATCGATCCGGGAAAATGTGTGTCTGTCTCTCTGTCCTTCTCTCTGTCTTGTTGTGTGTGCCACCCCCCCCCCTATCAACTCCTAAACGGCTGCAGCTGGTATGAGTAAAGATCTATGCAGGAATATCTCAAGGCCAGATTTGAAAATGATGTCAGTGCTACCAACTGCTGAAAAATCGCAATTGAAATTTGAGCTCAATGTTGGATATCCTGGAAAGTATGCATGGGAGCTATGCCAAAGTTAGCAAGCATATAGATAATACTATTTTAGTTTCATTTCCAGGAGGCCATGCATGACAGTGTTACCAACATGATTCTAAGCCAGCTGATAAGTCTAATTTTTAAATGCATGTAACTTCTACACTATCAATGGGATTTCAACCAAATGTCGTATGTTCTATGTGTACAATAACAAATATGACTGTGCGTATTCTTAAGAGCAACCAGAGCTGCCAACTGTTAATAAATGATCTCTCTATTATTTTATCCTAATACCAATATATCAGAAAGTATGCAAACCAATAGCTCGAAACTTTGCATACGTATAGTACATGACCTTCTACAATAATTAGGAGTACCTAGTATACGTCAGTGCTGCCAATATGATTCTAAGCTTGTTGATATGTCCAAATATTAAATGCATGTAACTACTATACTAACAAATTGATTTCAACCAAATTTTGTTTGTGACTTTTGTACCATAACTCATATGAATATGGGTATTCTTAAGAGCCTGCTGGGCTGCCAACTGTAAATAAATGCTTTCTATCTTATTACCCTAATATCTATAAATCAGAATATATGCAAGCCAACAGCTCTAAACTTTGCATACGTATAGTACCTAACATTCTAAATTAATTTGGGGGTAAATAATATACGCCAGGGCTGCCAACATTATTTAATCCTTCGGATAAATTCAATTTTTAAATGCATGTAACTTCTATACTAACAGATGGATTTCATCCAAAATTGGCACAAAAATAGATCATAACATTTTAGATTAATTCATAATTTCTAAGAAAAGTAAGCTCTTTAGTTCGTCACGGAACTACTTGTTCTTTGTTCGTTTCGGCCTGCTGTGGACCACGTTGCTGCTCCATCTTCCCCCAATATTCTCGCATTCGCGTTCAGTGAGCCTCCTTTCCTCCATCAGTCCACTTGTTGCTGGTCTTTTCTTGGAAGCTCTGGTATGCTCGAATTCTTCTCTGGAGAGGTGCACGTTCCTGGATGTCTTCAAGTGTGATTCCTACTTCTCGAAGATCTGTTTCTACTTCGATGAACCAGGGTCCCTTGGTTTTCTTGTTAACAAAGTAGGAATATTCTTGTTGGTTTGTCTCTGGGAGCTCATGAGTGTTATGTGACCACAAAATTGAATCCTTCTTTTCCGAATGGTGTCTGTTATCCTCTCAATGTGCAGGTAGTGTTCGTTGTTATGCTGTCTTCTGTACTCGTCATTTTCTCCGATTGGTCTAAGGATCTTCCTCAGGATTTTTCTTTCTTTCGCTTCTAACTTTCTAATCAGACCTTTTCTATTCATTTCTTTTCATGATAATGGATTTTGGCCAAGTAAGGACCACGTAAATAACTCTTCATGATTTCAGTTTTCTTTGTCGCCAGTTTTCCTTCATTCTCTTGCTCACAGCTTCTTTGTTTTCAGATGTCCAATGTTGTTTCTTGTTGGTCGCTGTTTCTGGCTCTAGGAACCCCTCAAATATGTGTATCTTATTACTGAAAGTGGTTCTGTCTTGATCAGTGATGTTCATTTCTTGTAGATCCTTCTTGGTGTTAGGAAACCATTTTTCATAAGAGTTACCTTTTCTATTGGGATGGTTGAAGTGGTAAAAAAAATCTTAGTGATTCTGTCGTCAGGTATTCTTGAAATATGTCCAAAGAATTTAACCCTTCATTTTCGTATGGCATCTGGGATTCTGCTGCATGTTTTGTGCACTTCTTTGTTACTATATAACCGGTATGTGTCAGAACATATTTGGTCCGAGAATTTTTCTTAAAATTTTTCGTTCCTTTTTTTCCCTTCAATTACTTCATTGTCATTTTAGTTGTTAGTCCTGTTTGATAGTGTCGTAGTTTTATTATATTCTTCTTTAATCGTATCGGCCAACTAAGGACCACGTTATTTCAACTGGCTTCTCTGGGCTTTGATCTTTTCCCAGTGTTCCTTCATACGTTGCCGGTGTTGCTCTTTTCTTTCTTCCGTCCACATCTTTCCCGTCTTCAACTTCGGTTTTTCCTGAAAACCCTGGTGGTCGTGTAGTTTCTTCCTGAGGGAATTGAGTTCTTGAATATCCCCACAGGTAATTTCCATCTCTTGCAGGTCACTTTCCACCTCTTCGAACCAGGCTGGCTTGGTCTTCTTATTTTTAAAATAGTTAACGATCCGGATCGTCAATCGAGGGGCTACAATCGTGTGGGTTTCTAAGCAAGTGGCCATAAAATGCAATCCTCCTTTTCCTCATTACATCAGAGATCTTCTGGACATGAATATACAGCTAATAGTTATGCCACCGTCTGTATTCACCGTTGTCTTTAATCGGGCCAAGAATTTTCCTCAAGATCTTTCTTTCCTTGATCTCCAATTTTTCTACCAGGCCTTTCTTGTTCATGGTGAGGCATTGCGCTGCGTACAGAGCCTCTGGTCGTATGACAGTGCAATAATGCCTAAGTTTTGCGTTCAGGGATATTGACTTTTTGTTGTAAACGTCCTTGGTGAGTTTTATTATATTATTATTATTATTATTATTATTATTATTATTAGCAGTAGTAGTAGTAGTAGTAGTAGTAGTGATAAACGGTTCCAGACTAGTGTTCAGAAGTAACGGGCGGGGGAGTTTTAGTCGGTAGTATGCTACTCAGGAGCCCGACACTATGTGCGTAAATGCATTTCTTCCCCTAAAAAAATATTACTAGTAGTAGTAATACAGTGGAACATGGATAATTCGAACCTCAAGGGACCAGTAAAAAAAAATCGAATTATCCAAAAATTCGAATTAAGAAAGTTCTTTGAAACGGGTAGAGAAAATAGGCTATATTGTATTACGTTTACATAATGATTTACGTTCAACAAAGTAGATTAACAGGCAACGGTGCTTTATAAAGACTGTATCGTGAATAACCTCAAAAGTTTCAAACGAAAAATAAAATCAAAATGTACTATTCACCTATTTAAGGACAGTAGTAATCCAGCAATCTATTTAAGTCTCAAAGAAATCTACTCTTTTTAGCCTACTTTCGATTTTTGCAAAAAATGAAAGTAGACTTATGAGATCAACACAGGGCGAAAAAAGTGTGTCTTTCTGTGTGTGTATGTGTGTGTGTGTGTCTGTGTGTGTGTCTGTGTGTGTGTGTGTGAGTGTGTGTACTCTGAATGTCTGTCCCCCCCTATCAATTCGAACACGGTGAATGAGAATTGAACGAAATTTGGTACAAAGGTAGCACTAGCAAAGGACACCTCAGTGTCATATTTTATATCGCCGCCATCTTGACGGAAACGTAATGGCGGCCACACAAATGTTCAAAGCTTAAATCAAATTACGACTAACCTAATCATCCGATCTCTACCAAATTTTGCAACAACATACCTTTATGGGGGGAGCATCCTTTGACCAAACGAATAGGTCATCAGCGTAATAGTTTGCGGATAGCGGCCATCTTTGTGTGAAAATCGATTCCCCCTATTAATTCGAACACGGTGCAACCGAATGGAACGAAATTTGGTACAGAGGTAGCACTAGCAAAGGGCATCTCAGTGTCATGCTTTATATCGCCGCCATATTGACAGAAACGTAATGGCGGCCACACAAATGTTCAAGGCTTAAGTTAAATTACGACTAACCTAATCATCCGATCTCTACCAAATTTTGCAACAACATACCTTTATGGGGGGAGCATCCTTTGACCAAACGAATAGGTCATCAGCGTAATAGTTTGCGGATAGCGGCCATCTTTGTGTGAAAATCGATTCCCCCTATTAATTCGAACACGGTGCAACCGAATGGAACGAAATTTGGTACAGAGGTAGCACTAGCAAAGGGCATCTCAGTGTCATGTTTTATATCGCCGCCATATTGACAGAAACGTAATGGCGGCCACACAAATGTTCAAAGCTTAAGTTAAATTACGACTAACATAACCATCCGATCTCTACCAAACTTTGCAACAACATACCTTTATGGAGGGAGCATCCTTTGACCAATATAATAGGTTATTAGCCTAATAGTTTGCGGATGGCGGCCATCTTTATGTCAAAATTGATTCCCCCTATTAATTCGAACACGGTGGAACCGAATGGAACGAAATTTGGTACAGTGGTAGTACTAACAAAAGGCACCTCAGTGTCATGTTTTATATCGCCGCCATCTTGACGGAAACGTAGTGGCGGCCACACAAATGTTCAAAGCTTAAATCAAATTACGATTAACCTAATCATCCAATCTCTACCAAATTTTGCAACAACATACCCTTATAGAGGAAGTATCCTTTGACCAAATGATTAGGTCATTAGCCTTATTGTTTGCGGATGGCGGCCATCTTTGTGTGAAAATAAATTCCCCTTATTAATTCAAACACGGTGAAACCGAATGGAACGAAATTTGGTACAGAGGTAGCACTATCAAGGGGCATCTCAGTGTCATGTTTTATATCGCCGCCATATTGACAGAAACGTAATGGCGGCCACACAAATGTTCAAAGCTTAAGTTAAATTACGATTAACGTAATCATCCGATCTCTACCAAATTTTGCAACTACATACCTTTATGGAGGGAGCATTTTTTGACCAATCTAATAGGTCATTCGCCTAATAGTTTGCGGATGGCGGCCATCTTTATGTCAAAATTGATTCCCCCTATTAATTCGAACACGGTGGAACCGAATGGTACGAAATTTGGTACAGAGATAGCACTAGCAAAGGGCATCTCAGTGTCATGATTAATATCGCCGCCATATTGACAGAAACGTAATGGCGGCCACACAAATGTTTAAAGCTAAAATCAAATTACGACTAACATAACCATCCGATCTCTACCAAACTTTGCAACGACATACCTTTATGGAGGGAGCATCCTTTGACCAATCTAATAGGTCATTAGCCTAATAGTTTGCGGATGGCGGCCATCTTTATGTCAAAATTGATTCCCCCTATTAATTCGAACACGGTGGAACCGAATGAACGAAATTTGGTACAGAGGTAGCACTAGCAAAGGGCACCTCAGTGTCATGTTTTATATCACCGCTATCTTGACGGAAACGTAATCGCGGCCACCCAAATGTTAAAAGCTAAAATGTAATTACGACCAACCTAATAATCTAGTCTCTACCAAATTTTGCAACACCATATCTTTATGTGGGAAACATATTCTGACCAAACTGCAAGAACATCAGCCCAATAGTTTGCAGATGGTGGCCAAGTATGTGTGCAAATCGATTCCCCCATCAATTCAAACACGGTGAAACCGAATTGAACGAAATTTGGTACAGAGGTAGCACTAGCAAAGGGCACCTGATATTCATGTTTAATATCCCTATAGCACGTTGTATTTCAACAAGCTACTACAACCAACATTCAATCATACTCCTTGAAAAGGACAAAGAGTTATAACAATACCCATGCATTTAGGTGGAAGTAGGCTATATGTTCTTTACTGAACATCTTTTTTTTCTTCAAAATAGTTTGAGATGTTTACCTGTTTCCTACAATTAAGTCTCTCAGCCATCACAAAATAATATAACAAGTTTAAGGAACGGAAAACAGAACCATTTGCGTCATTTCTACTTTCAAACAAAAACCGCCAAGTTCTGTGATGTGGTTTGTTGCTTGGGCTGCATTCGGAACAGTTTTTCGGGAACTGACCCAACTGTTTGGCTTCCGATCGGCTTTTACACTAAAAACTTCGAATTATCCAAAATATAATTCGAAATAACCACATTTTTTTTAGCATTGATTCTATATAAATTGCTAGGGACCAAGAGGAAAATTCGAATTAAAGAAGATTTCGAATTATAGAAGTTCGAATTAGCCACGTTCCACTGTATTATTATTATTATTATTATCATAGACTTAGCCTACGTATTAATGCGCGCTGCTACGTCAGTAAATACAGTATATACCGCAAGTATATTTACCAATTTAAAATAGCAAGTTTGTTTGGAATGTGATTCACAAAGGAATATCGTTACGCAGTTTGAGAGTCCTCTGTTTTCTGGGAGTGAAGTTAGCTAACTACATCACCTCATTAGCGGCCCACAGTCTCCGTTCGCTCCAACTGATTTAGTCCACACATGAATATGCTAATGTACCTCGAACATTCTACTCGGACAAGCACTTACAACAGTAGATCTCAATATTTGGAGTAACCGCAGCTCATTGTCATGCATAAAACATACAAACACAGAGGGGTAAGTGAGTCCACCCCTCGCGCCATATTAACAAGTAGGAGTCCACGCAGCACGACCTGATTTTGATGAGACGGTGGCGCAGCAGCAAGGGGCCAGCAAGTGGGGTTATAATTTCAAACAACAACTTCGTTGGCGGCAAGGCCTGCGGAATTGCATTTCGGACCTTCGACCCGATTGCGAGGAAATGTAGGAAAATTATAAAATATTATTCCAGGCAATGCTGACACCATCACATGGTTATGAAAGCCGGACGTCCTCGGAAGTGGAAAATATCTTACTGCTGTAAATATATGATTCAACTTATTGAAAAGGTTAAAACGAATTATTGTAGATAATTTTCCGTAGAATTCAATTAGACCATCAGTTGAATTTTTACCAGTTGTTATATACATTTGGGCCCCATTTTTTTTTCAAAAACCAAAACAATTAATAACCTCAAAACGGTGAGAGATATCAAAATATGATAAGGGGTAGAAAAGTTGCAAATCATTGAGATCTAACACCTGTAGATTTAACTTTTTTCGATAGGATCGACGCTTTCCGAGATATAACGATTCGAAAAAAAGAATGAAATTCACGGTAAGAGATATCAAAAAATCAAATGGGTTAAAAAAGTTGCTAATCACTGATGTCCTATATCTGTAGATTTTACTTTGTTCGATACGTTCAACCGTTTCCCAAATATAACGGTTCGAAAAAGAGGAAGAAATTCAGGTCCGCAGAAAATCAAATCGGTGAGAGATATAAAAAATCTTAAGGGTTGAAAAAGTTGCTAACCACTGAGATCTTACACCTGTAGATTTAACGTTGTTAGATACGGCCAACCGTTTCCAGGATATAACGGTTCGAAAAAAGGAAGACAATCAGGGCCCCAGAAAAGGAAAACGGTGAGAGATATCAAAACTGCATCCGGGGTAAAAAAAAAGGATGAAATTCAGGGCCCCAAAGAATGGTCCGGCCATGCACCAATTTTAACGCCCGACAAGAGAGTTCCTGACAGGCCCAATTTCTTTCCCCGTGACACATTTCAGCTCGATATCTTGAAAATTCCGACCTCTAGTTTCCTAAACGTAAAAGCGTCACGCACATACGTACATTTTCAGGGCCCAAAAAAATAGACAACGCCGAGAGATATCAAAAAATCGTTATGGGTAAGATCGTTGCATACCGTGGAGATTTAACACTTGTGTATTTAACTTTTTTCGATATGACCAACCGTCTCCGAGATATATCGATTCCAAAAGAGTTTCAAATTCAGGTCCCCCAAAAAATATCCGGCCCTGCACCGATTTTAACGCCGAAAAATGGGGTTCCTCATAGGCTCTAGCTCTTTTACCGCACCAAATTTCAGCTTGATCTCTTGAAAATTGCGACCTGTACTTTGCTAAACCCAAAAACGTCACGCACATACGCACAACTTCAGGGCCCCAAAAAAGAAAACGGTGAGAGATACAAAACATCGTTTTGAGTAAAAAAGTTGCATACCGCGGAGATCTTACACCTATACATTTAACGTTTTTCGATACGGCCAGCCGTTTCCGAGATATATCGATTCAAAAAAGTTTGAAATTCAGGGCCCCCCAAATATATCCGGCCCTGCACCGTTTGTAACCCCCGAAAACAGGTTTCCTCACACGGTACAACTCTTTCACCGCTCCATATTCAGCTCGATATCTTGAATAATGCGACCTGTACTTCGCTAAACCCAAAAATGTGACGCACAATGGACATTTTAGCGCCCCCAAAAAAGAAAACGGTGAGAGATATCAAAAAATCGTTTTGAGTAAAAAAGTTGCATACCGCGGAGATCTTACACCTGTACATTTAACGTTTTTCGATACGACCAACCGTTTCCGAGATATATCAATTCCAAAAAAATGCTTGAAATTCAGGGCCCCCCAAAAAGATTCGGCCCTGTACCGTCTTTAACGCCCGGCAATTGGTTTCCTCACAGGGTCTAACTCTTTCACCGCACCAAATTTCAGTTCGATATCTTGTAAATTGAGACCTGTACTTAGCTAAACCCAAATATGTCACGCACAATGGACACCTTCAGGGCCCCAAAAAGGAAAACGATGAGAGATATCATAAAATCATTATGAGTAAAAAAGTTGCATACCGCGGAGATTTACACCTGTGCATTTAACGTTTTTCGATACGACCAACCGTTTCCGAGATATATCGAATCCAAAAAAAAAAGTTTGAAATTCAGGGCCCCCCAAAAAATCGGGCCGTGCACCGTTTTTAACGCCCGACAACAGGTTTCCTCACAGGATCTAACTCGTTCACCGCTCCAAATTTCAGCTCGATATCATGAAGATTAAGATCTATACTTCTCTCAACCCAAAAATGTCATGCACAATTGACTTTTTCAGGGCCCCAAGAAAACAAAACGGTGAGAGATATCAAAAAATCGTTTTGAGTAAAAAAGTTGCATACCGCGGAGATCTTACACATGTAGATTTAAAGTTTTTTGATAAGACTTAAAATTGAAATTCAGGGCCCCAAAAAAGGATTCGGCCCAGCACCGATTTTAACGCCCAACAATAGGATTCGTCATAGTCACTAACTCATTCACCGTATCAAATTTCAGCTTCATATCTTGAAAATTGCGACCAGTACTTAGCTAAACGCAAAAATGTCACGCACAATGGACATTTTCAGGGCCCTAAAAAAAGGAAACGGTGAGAGATATCAAAAAATCGTTTAGAGTAAAAAAGTTGCATACCGCGGAGGTCTTACACCTGAACATTTAACATTTTTCGATACGACCAACCGTTTCCGAGATATATCGATTCCAAAAATAAATTTGAAATTCAGGGCCCCCAGAAAAGATCCGGCCCTGCACCGATTGTAACGCCCAACAATAGTATTCGTCACAGTCACTTACTCTTTCACCGTACCAAATTTCAGCTTAATAATTTGAAAATTGCGACCAGTACCTAGCTAAACGCAAAAATGTCACGCACAATGGACATTTTCAGGGCCCCAAAAAAAGAAAACGGTGAGAGATATCAAAAGATAGTTTTGAGTAAAAAAAGTTGCATACCGCGGAGATCTTACACCTATACATTTAACATTTTTCGATACGACCAACCGTTTCCGAGATATATCAATTCCTAAAAAATGTTTGAAATTCAGGCCCCCCACCCCAAAAGATTCGGCCCTGTACCGTCTTTAACGCCCGACAATTGGTTTCCTCACAGGGTCTAACTCTTTCACCGCACCAAATTTCAGTTCGATATCTTGAAAATTGCGACCTGTACTTCGCTAAACCCAAATATGTCACGCACAATGGACATCTTCAGGGCCCCAAAAAGGAAAACGGTGAGAGATATCAAAAAATCATTATGAGTAAAAAAGTGGCATACCGCGGAGATCTTACACCTGTACATTTAACGTTCTTCGATACGACCAACCGTTTCCGAGATATATCGATTCCAAAAAAAAAGTTTGAAATTCAGGGCCCCCGAAATAATCGGGCCGTGCACCGTTTTTAACGCCCGACAACAGGTTTCCTCACAGGGTCTAACTCGTTCACCGCTCCAAATTTCAGCACGATAACATGAAAATTAAGACCTATACTTCGCTCAACCCAAAAATGTCATGCACAATTGACTTTTTCAGGGCCCCAAAAAAACAAAACGGTGAGAGATATCAAAAAATCGTTTTGAGTAAAAAAATTGCATACCGCGGAGGTCTTACACATGTAGATTTAAAGTTTTTTGATAAGACCAACCGTTTCCAGAATATATCGATTCCAAAAAAAAATGAAATTCAGGGCCCCAAAAAAAGATTCGGCCCAGCACCCATTTTAACGCCCAACAATAGGATTCGTCACAGTCACTAACTCTTTCACCGTACCAAATTTCAGCTTCATATCTTGAAAATTGCGACCAGTACTTATCTAAACGCAAAAATGTCACGCACAATGGACATTTTCAGGGCCCCAAAAAAGAAAACGGTGAGAGATATCGCAAAATCGTTCGGTGTAAAAAAGTTGTATACCGCGGAGGTCTTACTCCTGTACATTTAACGTTTTTCGATACGACCAACCGTTTCCGAGATATATCGATTCCAAAAATATGTTTGAAATTCAGAGCCCCCAAAAAAGATCCGGCCCTGCACCGATTTTAACGCCCAACAATAGGATTCGTCACAGTCACTAACTCTTTCACCGTACCAAATTTCAGCTTAATATCTTCACAATTGCGACCAGTTCTTGGCTAAACGCAAAAATGTCACGTACAATGGACATTTTCAGGGCCCCAAAAAAGAAAACGGTAAGAGATATCAAAGAATCGTTTTGAATAAAAAAGTTGCGTACCGCGGAGATCTTACACCTGTACATTTAACCGTTTTCGATACGACCAACCGTTTCCGAGATATATCGATTCCAAAAAACAGTTAGAAATTCAGAGCCCCCAAAAAAGATCCGGCCCTGCGCCGATTTTAACGCCCAAAGATAGGATTCGTCACAGTCACTAACTCTTTCACCGTACCAAATTTCAGCTTAATATCTTGAAAATTGCGACCAGTACTTAGCTAAACGCAAAAATGTCACACACAATGGACATTTTCAGGGCCCCCCAAAAAAACGGTGAGAGATATCAAAAAATCGCTTCGAGTAAAAAAGTTGCATACCGGAGAGATCTTACACCTGTACCTTTAACGTTTTTCGATACGACCAACCGTTTCCGAGATATATCGATTCAAAAAAAAAGTTTGAAATATAGGGCCCCCAAAAAAGATCCGGCCCTGCACCGATTTTAACGCCCAACAACAGGATTCGTCACAGTCACTAACTCTTCCACCGTACCAAATTTCAGCTTAATATCTTGAAAATTGCGACCAGTACTTGGCTAAAGGCAAAAATGTCACGCACAATGGACATTTTCAGGGCCCCCAAAAAAGAAAACGGTGAGAGATATCAAAAAATCGTTTTGAGTAGAAAAGTTGCATACCGCGGAGATCTTAATCCTATACCTTTAACATTTTTCGATACGATCAACCGTTTCCGAGATATATCGATTCCAAAAAAAAATTGAAATTCAGGGCCCCCAAAAAAGATCCGGCCCTACACCGATTTTAACGCCCAACAATAGGATTCGTCACAGTCACTAACTCTTTCATCGTACCAAATTTCAGTTTAATATCTTGAAAATTGCGACCAGTACTTAGCCAAACACAAAAATGTCACGCACAATGAACATTTTCAGGGCCCCAAAAAAAGAAAACGGTGAGAGATATCAAAAAATCGTTTTGAGTAAAAAAGTTGCATACCGCGAAGATCTTACACCGGTTCCTTTAACATTTTTCGATACGACCAACCGTTTCCGAGATATATCGATTCCAAAAAACAGTTAGAAATTCAGGGCCCCCCAAAAAGATCCGGCCCTGCACCGATTTTAACGCCCAACAAAAGGATTTGTCACAGTCTTTAACTCTTTCACCGTACCAAATTTCAGCTTATTATCTTGAAAATTGCGACCAGCACTTAGCTAAACGCAAAAATGTCACGCACAATGGACATTTTCAGGGCCCCAAAAAATGAAAACGGTGAGAGATATCAAAAAATCGTTTTTTGTAAAAAAGTTGCATACCGCGGAGATCTCACTCCTGTACATTTAACATTCTTCGATACGACCAACCGTTTCCGAGATATATTGATTCCAAAAAAAAGTTTGAAATTCAGGGCCCCCAAAAATGATCCGGCCCTACACCGATCTTAACGCCCAACAATAGGATTCGTCACAGTCACTAATTCTTTCTCCGTACCAAATTTGAGTTTAATATCTTGAAAATTGCGACCAGTACTTAGCTAAACGCAAAAATGTCACACACAATGGACATTTTCAGGGCCCCAAAAAATTAAAACGGTGAGAGATATCAAAAAATCGTTTTGAGTAAAAAAGTTGCATACCGCGGAGATCTAACACCTGTACATTTAACATTTTTCGATGCGACCAACCGTTTCCGAGATATATCGATTCCAAAAAAAAGTTTGAAATTCAGGGCCCCCCAAAAAAATCCGGCCCTGCACCGATTTTAACGCCCAACAATAGGATTCTTAACAGTCACTAACTCTATCACCGCACCAAATTTCAGCTTAATATCTTGAAAATTGCGACCAGTACATAGCTAAACGCAAAAATGTCACGCACAATGGACATTTTCAGGGCCCCAAAAAAAGAAAACGGTGAGAGATATCAAAAAATCGTTTTGAGTAAAAAAGTTGCATACCGCGGAGATCTTACACCTATACCTTTAACATTTTTCGATACGACCAACCGTTTCCGAGATATATCGATTCAAAAAAATAGGATGAAATTCAGGGCCCCAAAAGAAGGTCCGGCCCTGCACCGATTTTAACGCCCAACAATAGGGTTCGTCACAGGCCCCAACTCTTTCACCGTACTAAATTTCAGCTCGATATCTTGAAAATTGCGACCTGTACTTTGCTAAACGCAAAAACGTCACGCACATACATACATACATACATACATACATACATACATACAGACAGACTTTTTCCAATATACCACGGCTATATGAAAGCCTATAGGATCTTTAGATCCGGCTTTCATAACAAGGGGAGAGTGTTCATCAGTAAAAACTACACATGAAACGGATAGTCGGCAACTATCCAGTAACCGCCCTATCTGGCCTAATTGTAGTATCCATCTGGATACCGAATAATAGTTCAGTATCTGGCAGATACGGGATGGTATTTCAATATCCTGCGGATACCGGATAGTAGTTCAATATATGGCGGATACCGGATAGTATTTCAATATCTGGCGGATACCGGATAGTATTTCAATATCCTGTGGATACCGGGTAGAAGTTTAGTATCTGGCAAATACCGGATAGTAGTTTAGTATCTGGCAGATACGGGATAGTATTTCAATATCCTGCGGATACCGGATAGTAGTTCAATATCTGGCGGATACCGGATAGTAGTTCAATATCTGGCGGATACCGGAGAGTATTTCAATATCCTGTGGATACCGGGTAGAAGTTGTTTGAAATAGCAACTTTCTATGGGTTCTGAGAGTCTACGGCTCAAATAGAGTTATTGGGTAGTTGGCAGAACTGCTACCTCTGATAACGCATACAATTACGGCACTCACTGTCTATATAAGATGTGTTCGTTATCCGTAATAAGTTACAAGCAGTTAAACATTGAACTTATCAGCACGTGTAGAATCATGTTGGTAGCACTGCCAAATATGGATAGCTCGATATTAATCTGAAATATTATGATCTTTTATGAGCAAAGTTAGGAAGAAATTAATTTGTTAGTGTGGTGGTTACTGGTACTTGAACACTGAACCTATCAGCAAAGCTTGATTTATGTTGGCAGCACTGTCGGTAACGGTTACTTAAAATTAATCTGCAATGACACGCACTATGCGTGTGCAACATTTAATTATGTTGTCCTGCGTATTTTCTGATATATTGAGAGTACAATAAAAATAGAGAGATCATTTTTCAAGAGTTGGAAGTCCTGGTGACTCTAAGTCATATCTGTTCAGGCACGCAATACACACAGAAATTTGGTTGAAATCCAAGTGATAGTAAGGAAGTTAAGAGGGGCGTAATATACGGTTTTACATTTTATTTTTTTCTACCCAAATGAAGTACATTACACATCAGTTGTTACGTCCACTTTCTCAACGTAATCTCCTTGTAGTTTTTTGCACTTTTGCCACCGATGTGTCAGTCTCTCCAGACCTTCTTGAAACCATTATTTCGGAGTTCTGCGTGCCCATGTCTTGAGAGCTGTGTCCAGTTCTGCAAAATCCGCAAAACGGCAGTCCACCACCAATGAATTGTCCAACAGTGCCATCAATTGGCTAGCGAATGGCGACCGTGTTCTGGGACACAAAGGGCATCATCCTCATTGACTGGCTGAAATCGGGGGCCACGATTAACAGTGCAGCATATGTGGCAACCCTTAAGCGCTTACGTCGTGACATTCAAACAAAGCGGTTAGGAAAATGGGCTAAAGGTGTGTTTCTGGACCATGACAAAGCCCGCCCCTACACTAGCCGAGAGACCACCGCTCCCATTGATCAAATGGGATTCACGGTGCTGCTACACCCACCATACTCTACCGACTTGGCACCAAGGGATTATCACCTTTTTGGGAACATGAAGAAACCTCTAGACACAGCTGTCAAGGCATGGGTAAGCAGAACTCCGAAAGAATGGTTTCATGATTGTCTGGAGAGACTGACCGATGGCAAAAGTGTATAAGACTACAAGGAGATTATGTTGAGGAGGTGGACGTAACAACTTATGTGTAATGTACTTCATTTGGGTAGAAACATAGAAAGTGTAAAACTATATCTTACGCCCCTCGTACATGCACTTAAAGATGAAACTTGAGCCATATGTAGCCTAAAGCGATGCAGCACTCTGTACTACAGTACTTGTGCTCGTATTACATCAGGGCTGTCTTCTTGCAGGTGGACTCCTACATTTTGAGAGCTCCGCTGTTACAACCAGTGCTTGATTTGTAAAAAGAGAGGTTCCGGTACTGTGGGCTACCGGGCGGAGGAGGGGGGCTTACTGCAAGAACTATAGAGCTCCAAAAACGATATATTTACGCTTTTCTGAACACCTTTAATAATTAATCAGCGGACAAAATAGCAATCTAATTTTGATTGCAATTTTATATTAAATTGAGACTGCTGTAGCAACATTTTTCTTACATTAAAATTTAATGTAGGCCAACTAGACCACCATTCAAACAATGTACATTATTTCAATTATTTTTAAGTAATTTAAAAAAAATTAAATACATTCGGTTTGAAAATACACACACGTTCACCAACAATTATTTATTTCTGGTTTATAATTTTGTCTTTACAGTTTTCTGAAATAATTCTTTATTATAAAAGATACTGTAGACTACTTAAACATATTTTACCTCACAGTTTATAAAATTGTCCAAAGTTTAGAAAAGTTTTCTCTCTCTCTCACCTTGCTGTTAGTATCCAGAGCGGAATGCCATCTCCGAAGAAGCCAAGATTCCACGTACTTTGAAGTAAAGTTCACTCAAAGACAAAGTTGACCTTGACTTACAAGTAACGTTCCACAGTTCTAAAAATTATGTTATATATTCGACTTTTCCCCCCAATCAGAGGTTTCGATACCGCGTACCGGTGCGTACCTTCAAAAATCTAGCCCTGGTTACAACTATTACATGAATGATACTCAACCTAAATAGCCTATGAAATAAAATTTATCCAACATAAAATCAAAATAATAACCGAAATTGGAACATAAATTTACTTGTAATCAGTAAATCGTCCTAGGCTAGGTAACGCTTCCATCATGTGCAGACTGTCACAACGTTAAAAATTCTTCAGGAGCTTGAATACATCTTCCAATAAAAGTCTTCTAACTTCAGGATATTTTAATAGAGCCAATAACTTTAACAGAGACATTGGATATCAGCTAAATGATACTTGGCTGCAAGTTATTAAAGATCTGGAAGATAGTTCCTGTCATTTTCTCTAGTTCTTCACCTATTTCAAATTGTACGGTTTCCTCTATGGCTACAGGGCCGTGATTTGATCTCCTTTGTTCGTCACTGGGGGAGTTTCCATCTGTTATTTCGCCGAGGCCTGTATGAGGTTGGGTATCGTACAGATACATTTCCATTTTGCTTCTGTTTCCTTATATCCATCCCTCCCCACTTTCTCCTTATTTGGACATCCTCATTCTTCGAGGAGTCTCTATATTCCCTCCCCCCTTTTCCTTCTCCTCCCTTACTACTCTGTCCGCCGTTCTAATTAACATGGCGGGTTTTTCTTCCAAGGTCCATACAGTACTTCCTGGCGGCTGCTCTCTGGTGAAGAGCAGAGGAATTTTTCTAGTTTTTTTTTGTAATCTCATTGGCACACTTTCTTTGGCCA
Organism: Meconema thalassinum; assembly: GCA_946902985.2. NCBI lineage: Eukaryota > Metazoa > Arthropoda > Insecta > Orthoptera > Tettigoniidae > Meconema > Meconema thalassinum. Next base: position 156,303,411 of record OX336397.1, read on the forward strand.
CATTGTTTTAATTCCATTGAAAAAGGAGGCAAGGTTCCTTCGAATCGTCTGGTATTTAAATTTTATTTCCACACGGCAATGAAAAAAAAATCATGAATAATTTAAATATAAATTCTTGTTCAACTTTTTACTGCTCCGTGGAAGCTTCCAATTCTTCCTGCGATCCTTAATTTCGCCATTATTGATTTCATAAAAAAAGGGGGAGTGGTTTAATGTTTTCCACGTCTCCAGACTTGTTGAGAGATTCCCAGAAATCCTTGTCGGGACATCTGCACTCATGGCTCGCTCTCCACCATTGTCCTCCAAGTAAACAATCATTGCGATGCGTTTGCCACTTATTATTATTCCTGTTTCATATGTCCCACCTTATGACACAAAAGTTGTTTAAACATTGGCAATATTTATTCTTATTAAATCGTTATCACCTTCGTTTATTTTTGGGAACATGTTTTCAGTCCTCATTTGGACCTTCTTAAGTCTGTTTTCTTAGCCTTACAACATCATAGGCATATGTATTTTATTTTGATACCAGACGACTCAATTTTAACTTGGTCCCGCTGCGAAACTTCTTGCACTATGGACGTCTTCTGTTAACCTTATTACTTGAATGGTTGGTTGAATATTTTGAAACTGTCTTAATGTTTTTAATTAACTTGTCAATGTCGTTTGCTCCGAAAATTCCGAGTTTATGTTATATACGTATTTCAATGCCTCATACAATATTTATTATTCTACAATTTCCATGAACGTCACAATAGCTTCCGCTCTCGCCGCCAGTTGCGTGAGGGTCAGGCCCTTCGCTACTCAGTGGTGAGCCGATTCATCCAGGATCGCGGAAATGTTAGTGACTTCAATGTTTCTTTAATTTTCTTTCACCAAACTGGTTTAAAACATGTAGGGCCTATTCCCTTATTTTAGTGGCTTGTTTAAATTTCAGTAGAGAAGCTTGAGCGTAATATGATTGCAGAATTTGAGTCTGTTCATTACATGACGTAATTAGATTTTTTAGCCTACTTTCGATTTTTGCAAAAAATGAAAGTAGACTTATGAGATCACTACAGGGCGAAAAAAAGTGTGTATGTCTGTGTGTGTCTGTGTGTTTGTGTGTGTGTGAGTGTGTGTACTCTGAATGTCTGTCCCCCCCTATCAATTCGAACACGGTGAGCGAAAATTGAACGAAATTTGGTACAGAGGTAGCACTAGCAAAGGGCACCCCAGTGTCATGTTTTATATCGCCGCCATCTTGAGGGAAACGTAATGGCGGCCACACAAATGTTTAAAGCTTAAATCAAATTACGACTAACCTAATCATCCGATCTCTACCAAATTTTGCAACAACATACCTTTATAGAGGGAGCATCCTTTGACAAATCTAATAGGACATTAGCCTAATAGTTTGCGGATGGCGGCCATCTTTGTGTCAAAATCGATTACCCCTATTAATTCGAACACGGTGAAACCTAATGGAATGAAATTTGGTACAGAGGTAGCACTAGCAAAGGGCACCCCAGTGTCATGTTTTATATCGACGCCATCTTGACGGAAACGTAATCGCGGCCACCCAAATGTTAAAGGCTAAAATGTAATTACGACCAACCTAATAATCTAGTCTCTACCAAATTTTGCAACAACAAATCTTTATGTGGGAAGCATATTCTGACCAAACTGCTAGATCATCAGCCCAATAGTTTGCAGATGGTGGCCAAGTATGTGTGCAAATCGATTCCTCCTATCAATTCAAACACGGTGAAACCGAATTGAATGCATTTTTTTACAGAGGTAGCACTAGCAAAGGGCACCTCATATTCATGTTTAATATCCCTATAGCACGTTGTATTTCAACAAGCTACTACAACCAACTTTCAATTATACTCCTTGAAAAGGACAAAGAGTTATAACAATACCCATGCATTTAGGAGAAAGTAGGCTATATGTTCTTTACTGAACATCTTGTTTATTTTAGTAAAGATTGAGAATTCATAATTTTTATAATTTCAACTAGATATTTTCCTTTCTTCAAGTTCAAAATACAACAGTTAAATGAGATGAGTTGGCAACTGTTTCTAGAAACAACATTATAAGGAAGCTAACAGGCACAGGTAACCCTAGCACTGTCAGAACCTCTTGCCTTGCACTGTGTTACTCTGCCGAGGAATATGCAAACCCAGTGTGGTTTAAATCTAGTCACGCTAAAATAGTAGATGTTACTCTTAACCTTTAACTGGTTATGTGGGGTGCTGAAAAGACCTCACGTGTAATATTCGCTTGTTTTTTAAATTTCAGACAGCAGTTGGCTACACTGTTGAGGAACTCAGTACCTTCTTGAATACGCTTGGAGTTTAATATAACGTCATTTGCATTGTTTAAAGTTGTGTCCAGTGGCGTAGCGTGAACTTTTGAGCTGGGGACGCCAAAGTTTTAAACGACAGTTAAACTACGGAACAAATCAAAAAGCTAATATGAAAGATACTGTCACATACCTCACACAGTCTTGTACATCAGCTTCATTCGTCGTTTCTTATTTTCTGCGAAAACGTCTATGATGTGTTCAAGGAATGCGGGCTCTGATGAAAGCTCACTTTTTTTTTTCAATAGCCAATGAATTATACACGACAAGCGACTATTGCTCATAGAATTTCTAAGGTAGGTTTTAATTCTTTTCAGCGTGCTCATGCTGCGTTTACTACTAGCTGTAGTAGTTGGTTGGTTGGTTCTTAAGTTTAGGGGCTGCGACAACGCAGTCATGTAGCCCCGTGCACTTTGGGTGTGTGTAGAATCTGTCTGATAACCGGTGGTAATTGTGATGACTGTATTAGTGTGTGTTACCTGTTTTTTTAATTTAAGTACAGACTGCAACTTAGAATTTTTCAAATAGTTCCTACTTTTGCCGCTAAGCGCCACCGTCAACGACTACTAGGCCAAGTTCAGAACTTAAGTACTAGACGCCACCGCAGTCGGCTCTCGGCAACGAACGTAGAAACCTAAGAGCGTTGTTTACATTCTTAACCTATCCAATTTAGCTTCACACAGGTGTAATTACTGGAAGGTTCTTTAACATGCCATAAATCTATGACATGCGACCGCCGGCTTTACTTCCCCTCCGAACGAAGGCATACTGAGGGATTTTTAACGCTCTTAAAACATCCGACGACTTTGGCTGGGTTTGAACCCGCTATCTTGGGCATATAAGCTCAGCATGCTACCAACTACGCCATCGATAGCTGTAGTAGTTGGAATAGTCAGTACAAAGCGTAGTAGTTTAGTTACTTCCTGATAGATGGAGTCAAGACCGTTCGTAACAAAATATTTTAAAATATCTTTTAGAGCTAAATGCTTTGTCTGATCTGCATAAACAATGTGAAGTTCATTTATAGTAATTGGTTAACATTAAAGAATGGATACTGTTTTACCAACAAAATCTAATTTGCTATGGGGGAATGTTTCGGTGTATTTTTAAACTTCATTTCCTTGTACTAACTCTATGGAATTTAGATGAGTACGATCTTCGAATCTACTTTTCATTTGAGCTGTTAGTGAATCTACTATTCCAAAAGTCAGCACTCTCAAAGTGTTCTTTTGATTGCCATCATACATTACGTTTTCATTCAACTCGATGCTTTTTTTGAACGCATATGTCAGTGAGATCTTCATTTCTTAAGTTTTCTATGCTTTTGACGACAGCCTCTTTCTCATTATGGTAAGTTACAATACTCACTGTCGATGATGGTAACAATTTGAAAATATGATCAGTGTAAAAGAAACAAGCTTCGAATACACATAGGTAATATACAAAGATTGGGTCATCTATATGTTATTTGAGACCAATGGCACAGTTCACAGAATCGTCATCCCATTCACTATTTTCATCATAAATAATTTCATCAAAATACATTACAATTCTTGGAAATGTTTAATAATGGTGAAAACTGCCCTCGAATGAAAATTCCATCTCGTATTGATTGCTCGTGGAAGCTTAAATCCTCTTTTGGTCAACAAAACTGTCCTTTTAGAAGATTTGCTGAAAAAACTGTGAAAAGCAGTCAAGGTACAGACAAACAAACGAACCTGATTTATTGTTTTTGAGCCATACAGGAGTACCAAATTTAATTGGTGGGCGTAACAATGGACGAAAAGAGCATATGGGCAAAACTGTTTCATTAGCTTTTGAACGCCTCCTTATCAGCCTGCCATTACAGCTGCGCCATCGTATGTCTGGCTTACGCCTTTTTCTCCATTTACTTCCCAGTCAAGTAAAACTTTGTGCACGATTTCTGACAATCCCGCAGCTGTTTTATTCTTGGTAACGTCATAAAAGCCGACGAATCTCTCCTCTATTCTATCATCCACACAATATCTAAATATTATGCTCATCTGGCTCTTACATGACACGTCTAATGTCTCATCCGATTGTATGGATAGAAAGGGGGATTCATTTATTTCGGATTTGATTTTTTTTCATTTAATGCAATTATTTTAACTCCTATCAAGTCATTTTGAATGTCTGGAGATGTTCCTTTTAATAATGATGATGACTCTAAATGGTCTCTAACTATCGATTCATTTTGAGCGAGCAGATTCAACAATTGCAAATAATTACCCTTGTTAATAGAACTTTCATCTTCTCTATGCCCTCGGAAGGCTAGTTCTTGTGTACTGAGAAATACTACAGATTGAATGAGTCGTCGCGCATACTGCCTGTTTGAAGACACGATCTCATTATGTTTTACTGCTTGTAGTCGAGCAACTTCAGAAAATGCATGCTCAATGCGAGTTTTACCTAGCAGATGATATGCTTCACAATGTAACAAATGGTATTTTGAAAACTGGTGTTTTACAGCTTTGTTGTATTTTGAAGACTGGTGTTTTACAGCTTTGTTAATTGAATTATTCAGGTCCGAAATTCCTTCTGTTGCACCATTCAGTATCTTTCGGCCCAAACATAAGGCAAACGTAACAAAACATTTTGTTTATTTCAACACACCCAGTTCGACAGGAAAACCTGTCATACCAAGAAAACTGAAAACTCCGTGTGCGATTTTTACCAGCTTCTTTAATTGATAAATTTGGCTTTGGTCTTTTTGTTTTTAATTCACATCGCTGTTCATATGATAAAGTGCTCAAAGGAGTTGCCTTTAGAAAATTAATAACATTCGAGTCCTGTGAACTTACTTCAGTCATATTGGCAGCATTAAACACACTCGCGCACAATTAAAATTAACTACACTTCTACAGTTCGAACTATCACTAGCGCAGCGATTGGGCCATTGAGTTAACAGAACAGTGATCATACAAAGTTTACGCCAGTGGGTGTCAACCAGATAGGATTTATTTGGCACCATCGTTGTAGTACGTAATCTGTGGTTTACGCCAGCCAAACGCCGGCGTACGGAAGCACTTACCTTCCGAGAAGCAAGAATGAACTCGCGCATGCGCTGATCCGTGGCCTGGCCGGGGTGGTACATAGCTCTCGACGCCAAGAAGTTCTGGCGTACAAGAAAAGCAAAGCACAGCAGTGGACCGTGGCTGGGCTAAGACTAGTTATATGGTGGGTGCGGAAATAAAATAACTAAGCGCCATGTAATATGCTATCGCCGCATTTATATAAATTAAAAACGAATTTATATTTTACTCTTTGATGAATACACATTCTAATTTTTAAATCAGGGAACGCCCGGCGTATCGGCGTATTATAGCGCTACGCCTCTGGTTGTGTCTATTATTGCCGACAATCTCATTTATAGGCTGGGGTGTCGTCAGCACCTCGCATACCCAGTTGCGTTACACATCGTATCTAGTTGAGCTGTTGCTTCTGTATGGTGTTGGGAGTGTGTCAAATGAATACTTCTTTAGATGAAGTGCAGGAACGGATCAGTTTACATATTTGTGTTGGTAAATATATTGTCAGGAAGTAATGAAAAATTGAGCTTAACAATTTGCATGCAGTACGAAACCAAAATATTAAGACTATGGGATTGGAAATCAGTAAGGTATTTATTTTTATAACTGTAAGCCTCCGTGGATTAGGCGGCAGCACGCCGGCCTCTCACCGCTGGGTCCGTGGTTCAAATCCCGGTCACTCCATGTGAGATCTGTGCTGGACAAAGCGGAGGCAGACAGGTTTTTCTCCGGGTACTCCGGTTTTCCCTGTCAAAATTTCATTCCAGCAACACTCTCCACTATCATTTCATTTCATCTGTCATTCATTTAATCATTGCCCCAGAGGAGTGCGTCAGGCCTCGGCAGCCGGCACAGTTCATATCCTCGCCGCTAGATGGGGGCTTCATTCATTCCATTCCTGACCCGGTCGGAGACTGGAAGCAGGCTGTGGATTTTCATTTTCATTTATTTTTATAACTGTGGTGCCCAATATCTTATGATTATATTTTAAAGTTAGAAATAAAGGTTGAATTTGGTATATTTGGTCTTTATTTAACATTTGTAAAAGAATAGTGCTAGTTTTAGTTGGGGTGTTGTGAGCACCCCACCTACCCACTTGCATAACTCTTAGCCACATACCTAATTAAAGATTAACGATACTTGTCGTCTCATCACCGTATGATTAAAACCCACGCCACTGGACAAGCTCTATAGCCTTACTGGTATTGCACACCCTGACATCCTTGGAGAGGTAGTGGCAAACAGTGAGAAGAAAAAGGCGCAAATTTCTCAAGCACACCCTTTATATGGATACCAACCAGCAAACTCACGACTAAAATGATGGAAATGTTTCCTCAGAGCAACAGAGGCTCTTGTTGGGACACCACAACAATCCCGAACTGATCAATGGCGTGCAAGGTTTAACAGCCTTGAGGGTTGGCTCTCACCATGTGAAAAGTTACCCGCAAGCTACTCAGAGAAATGGATCACATGGAGATCGCTCAACAGACTATGGGCAGGAATTACCAAATGCAAGAGTAATTTAATGAAATGGGGTTTCAATGTACAGGGTCTTTCATAAAGTAAGAACGCCAAGCGGCGGTTTTGTTATCCGCTAGTGTGGTGGCCTTGACCGAGCTTGTGGCGAGCCGTGGCCCCCTGCTCTAAGCGTGTGTACAATCCTCTATGAAATACTAGCAGGTACCCGCGGCTTCGCTCGCGTCATAGTCGTGTCATATTGGTATTCAAAACAATGCATGTTTAACCCCGTTAACACCCCTTTAGAACCTGAATATCCAAAAATCCCTCCTTAGTAGACGTTTTCGACACACAACAAACATATCCCAAAATGGCATTCATCTAACTTTAAGAGTTTTGGTTGGTCGATGAGAGTGAATAAGCAAAAACCCTTCCTTAGTGGGCCTTTTTCTTCCCGAATTTCATCCCTCCCCATGGGCCCCTTAAAATGGATTTATGAAAAAAGCTGTCCAACACCTATTTATATATTTATTTTCAAGCTGATTGTTTTCCTTAGAGTTTCAAACTCTTCGCCTATGTCGTTTAAGAGATACACGCTCCGTAAGGAATATTTCAACCCCCACTTTTCATCCCTTTCACCTCATGATATACATCACACCGAAAATTCATTAGACACGTTTCAGATTATTTTTAATGATTAGTTTATATGCCAAGTATCACATCACCAAATGAAACCACTCATGAGATATTGTTATTCAATGAAATGCACGTTAACCTTCTGAACACCCCTTTAGAACCTCAATATCCAAAAATCTTTCCCTAGTGGACGTTTTCGACATACAATGAACATATCCCCAAAATTTCATGTTTCTAACTTCAATAATGTTGGCTCGGCGATGATGAGTGAGTAAGTCAGTCAGGACATTTTCTTTCATTTATTTTTCAGAATTTCACCCCTTCCCATGAACCCCATAAATTGGATTTATGAAAACAACGGTCTAACACCTATATACTTATTTTTAAGCTGATTTTTTTCCGCTGAATTTCAAACTTCTCGCCTATGTCGTTTAAGAGATACACGCTCCGTTAAGATTCCTTCAACTCACAATTTTTACCCCTTTCACGTCATAATATACACCACATCGATAAACCCTTAGACATATGTCTGCGTATTTTTAATGTTTAGTTTATATGCCAAATATCACATCCCATAATGAAACAACTCATGAGATATTGTTATTGAATGAAATGCACGTTTGCCCCCTTAACACCTCTTTAGAACCCGAATAAACAAAAATCCTTCCTTAGTGGACGTTTCCGGCATACAGCGAACATATTCCCAAAATTTTATGTTTTCAACTTCAATAGTTTTCGCTGGGCGATGATGAGTGAATATCCAAAAATCCTTCCTTAGTTGACTTCTTTCCCCAGAATGCCACCCCTCCCCATGGGCCCCTTAAATTGGATTTATGAAAAACCGGTCGAACACCTATATATGATTTATTAATCTCATGTAATTTATTTCAGGATTAGGGCATAACCCATCTCTTTTGGGTACATTCGTGTTGACCGACTGAAAAGCACTAAACTCTTGTTTACTAAGGCAACACTGAAAATATGGCTTCAAACACCACAACCTATATATTTATTTATTTATTTTTAAGGTGATTGTTTTCCTCTGAGTTTCAAACTCCTCGCTATGTCGTTTAGGAGATACTTGATCCGATAGGAATCCTTCAACCCCCACTTTTCACCCCTTCCACCTCATAATATACACCACATCGAAAAACCCTCAGACACGTGTCTTCTTATTATTAATGATGAGTTATATGCCGAGTATCACATCCCCCAATGAAACCAATCGGGAGATATGGTTATTCAATGAAATGCAGGTCTACTCCCTTAAACCCCGATAGAACCTGAATATCCAAATATCCTTCCTTAGTGGACGTTTTCGACATACTACGAACATAACCCCAAAATGTCATGTTTCTAACCTGAATATTATTGGCTGGGCGATGATGAGCGAGTGAGTCAGTCAGGACATTTTCTTCCATTAATTTTTCAGAATTTTACCCCTCCCTTGAACTCCTTAAATTGGATTTCTGAAAAACAAAAACGGTCGAACACCTATTTACTTATTTTTAAGCGGTTTTTTCCTGAGTTTGATGAGTGAGTGAGTCAATCAGTTAGGACACTTTCTTTCCTGTCTTTTTTTCAGAATTTTACTCGTCCCCATTGGTCCCTTAAATTGGATTTATGAAAAAACCGTCGAACACCTATTTACTTATATTTCAAGCCGAATTTTATTTGCTGAATTTCAAACTTCTCGCCTATGTCGTTTAAGAGATACACGCTCCGTTAAGAATCCATCAACCCCCAATTTTCACCCCTTTCACCTCATAATGTACACCAGATCGATAAACCCTTAGACATATGTCTGCTTATTTTTAATAATTAGTTTATATGCCCAATATCACATCCCGAAATGAAACAACTCATGAGATATTGTTATTCAATGAGATGCACGTTTACCCCCTTAACACCTCTTTAGAACCCGAATAAACAACAAGATGTTCAGTAAAGAACATATAGCCTACTTTCTCCTAAATGCGTGGGTATTGTTATAACTCTTTGTCCTTTTCAAGGAGTATAATTGAATGTTGTTTGTAGTATCTTGTTGAAATACAACGTGTTATACGGATATTAAACATGAATATGAGGTGCCCTCTGTTGGTGCTACATCTGTACAAAATTTCTTTCAATTCGGTTTCATCGTGTTTGAATTGATAATGTGAATCGATTTGCACACATGCATGGCCGCTATCTGCAAACAATTGGGCCGATGACCTTGTCGTTTGGTTAAAATATGCCTCCCACATACCGTAAAGGTATGTTGTTGCAAAATTTAGTAGAGATCGGCTGATTAGGTTGGTCGTAATTTGATTTAAGCTTTTAACATTTGGGTGGCCGCCATTACGTTTCCGTCAATATGGCGACGATATAAAATAAGACACTAAGTTTCCTTTTGCAAGTGCTACCTCTGTATCAAATTTCGTTCAATTCGGTTTCACCGTGTTTGAATTGATAGGGGGAATCGATTTGCATACATACATGGCCGCTATCTGCAAACAATTCGGCCGATGACTTTGTCGTTTGGTCAAAATATGCCTCCCACATAAAGGTATGTTGTTGCAAAATTTAGTAGAGATCAGCTAATTAGTTTGGTGGTAATTTGATTTAAGCTTTTAACATTTGGGTGGCCGCCATTACGTTTCCGTCAAGATGGTAGCGATATAAAACATGACACTGAGGTCTCCTTTGCTACAACTACATCTGTACCTAATTTCGTTTAATTTGGTTTCACCGTGTTTGAATAGATAGGAGAATCGATTTGCACTCATACATGGCCGCCATTCGCAAATTATTGGGCTGATGACAATATAGTTCAGTCAAAATATTCTTCTTACATAAAGGTATAATGTTGCAATATTTGGTGGAGATCGGATGATTAGGTTGGTCGTAATTTGATTTAAGCGTTTAACATTTGGGTGGACGCCATTACGTTTTCGTCAAGATGGCGGCGATACAAAACATGACACTGAGTTGCCCATTACTTGTGTTACCTCTGCACCAAATTTCGTTCAATACGGTTTTACCGTGATTGAATTGATAGGGGGAATCTATTTGCACACAAACATGGCCGCCATCCAAAAACTGTTGGACTGATGACCTTGTAATTTGGTCAAAGGATGCTTCCCACATAATCGTATGTTGCTGCAAAATTTGGTAGAGATCAATTGATTAGATAAGTCGTAATTTGATTTAAGCCTTGAACATTTGGGTGGCCGCCATTACGTTTCCATAAAGATGGCGGCGATATACGACATGACACTGAGGTGCCCTTTGCTAGTGCTACCTCTGTACCAAATTTCGTTCAATTCAGTTTCACCGTGTTCGAACTGATAGGGGGGAGGGGGGACAGAAATTCAGAGTGCACACACTCACTCACACACACACACACACACAAACTCTCTCTCTCTCACACACTAACTCTCTCTCTCTCTCTCTCACACACACACACACACACAGACACACAATTTTTCGCCCTGTGTTGATCTCATAAGTCTACTTTCATTTTTTGCAAAAATCGAAAGTAGGCTAAAAATCCTTCCTTAGTGGACGTTTTCGACATACAGCGAACATCTTACCAAAATTTTATGTTTTGAACTTGAATAGTTTTTGCTGGGCGATGATGAATGAGTGAGTCAGTCAGGATATTTTCTTTCATTTTTTTTTCAGAATTTCACCCCTCCCCATGGGCCCCTTAAATTGGATTCATGAAAAAAAACGCTCGAACACCTATTAACTTATTTTTAAGCTGTCATTTTCCCCTGAGTTTGATGAGTGAGTGAGTCAGTCAGTCAGTTAGGACACTTTCTCTCCTTTTTCTTTCCAGAATTCCACCCCACCCCATTGGCCCCTTCAATTGAATTTATGAAAAAAAAAAACGGTCGAACAACTATTTAATTATTTTTAAGCTGATTTTTCCCGCTGTGTTTCAAACTTCTCGCCTATGTCATTTAAGATATACACGCTCCGTTAGGAATCCTTCAACCCCCACTTTTCACCCCTTTCACCGCATAATATACACCACATCGAAAAAACCCTTAGATACATGTCTGCTTATTTTTAATGATTATCGTAGTTTATATGCCGAGTATCACATCCACAAATGAAACCGCTCGTGAGATATTGTTACTTAACGAAATGCAGGTTTAACCCCTTTAAGACCCCTTAAAACCTGAATATCCGAAAATCCTTCCTTAGTGTACATTTTTGACATTCAACGAACATATCCCCAAATTGTCATGTTTCTAACTTCAATAATTTGGACTGGTCGAGGATGAGTGAGTGAGTCAAGACATTTTCATTCATTTCTTTTTTTCAGAATTTCACCCCTCCCCATAAACCCCTTAAATTGTATTTATGAAAACAACTGTCGAACACCTATTTACTTATTTTTAACCTATTTTTTTCCTGAGTCTGATGAGTGAGTGAGTGAGTCGATCAGTTAGTAGGACACGTTCTTTTCTGTTTATTGCCCCCCATAATTTTACCCCTCCCCTTGGGCCCCTTAAATTGGATTTATGAAAAAACGACCGAACACCTATTTACTTATTTTTTGAGCTGATTTTTTCCGCTGAGTTTCAAACTCCTCGCCTATGTCGCTTAAGAGATACACGCTCCGTTAAGAATCCTTTAACCCCCACTTTTCACCCCTTTCACCTCATGATATACACCACATGGAAAAACCCTCAGACACGTGTCTTCTTATTTTTGATGATGAGTTTATATGCCGAGTATCACATCCCTCAATGAAACCAAGCCGGAGATATTGTTATTCAATGAAATGCAGGTGTACCCCCTTAACACCCCTTTAGAACCTGAATATCCAAAAATATTTCCTTAGTGGGCGTTTTCGACTTACAACGAACATATCCCCAAAATTTGTTGTTTCTAACTTTAATAGTTTAGGCTGGGCGATGATGAGTCAGTCAGTCAGTACACTTGATTTTATATAAGAGATTACCTTATAAAAGTTGCTGGAAGTGTCGTCCTTCCTGGGTTATACAGGCATTGTATCTGGTAACCACATTTTGGCTGACGCGAGTTAGTCATGCCACTGTATTTTTTCTGATTTTTTATTTTGTGTTTTTTATTGAGCACTGAACCAGTAGTGTCAAAGTTATTTACAATTACGTGAATCTGTGCTAGTGAAGGTGGCACTTCATCAGGAAATTGCTGAACAAATGCATCACGTACCCGCCGAGCCGAATCGTAATTAAAATAAATTTTACATACAAAAATACGATGTTGCAATGATAACTGTCTCAAGATGTTAGCAGCTGTGGTTCAGACTGGCGACTGACAACACCTGCACGCTTATTGCAAGGTCAAGTTTGTGCTATGCGCGCGCTTTCAATACTACAGCAGGGGCCGTGGTGCGTCACAAGCTCGGTCAAGCCGGCTTCAGCAGCGGATGACAAAACCGCCGCTCGCCGTCCTTACTTTATATGAAAGACCCTGTAGAGTCGCCGCTGTGTGAATGTGGTGTAATGCCGACTTCCTCCCACCTGCTCCAGGGTAGCCTCTGCCCAACTTGCACATTGGAAGACTTGGTACGTGCAACACCACATGCAATCTTTCTTCTTCTTAGCGTGCATGTCCGTTTCGGCCGCTGGCGATCAGCATGGCTATTGTGGCTTTATCTCTGGCAATTCGGAACAATTCTTCAGAGCTTTTGTTGAACCAGGTTCTAGGGTTGTCGAGCCAGGAAATTCTCCTTATACCGGGCGATCTCTTTCCTTCTATTTTTCCTTGTGGTATAAGTTGAAGCAGCACATACCTTTTTTGCTTCCTCATAATTTGAGCAAGGTACTGTAGAAGAGCAAAATACAGACCAGTGAGATGAGGTTCTTGAGAAGCAGTATTGGAGCTACAAAGATGGACAGGATAAGAAATGACAGGACCAGAGAATTAATGAAGGAAGAACCATTACAGGATGGTATAGAGAAATCTAGACTTAGATGGTATGGACACGTAAAACGAATGGAGGAGAAGGGGATACCCAGGAGGATACACGAGACGAAGTAGGAAGGAATGAGACCGAGAGGAAGACCGAGAGACAGGTGGTTGAAGGGGGTGAAAGAAAGCGTGAAGAAGAGAGGAGAAGACTGGACAAGGGTGGAGGCTGAGAGATGGTGGGAATACAGAAGACGTTGGAGAGGCTTGTGTTCCAAACAGACCCGGCCAGTGGTTGGAAACTGTGCAAGATGATGATGATTATGATGATGATACTGTAGTTTACGACACTTAATGGTGTTGATCAGTTCTGGTCTTTTATCAACTATCCGTAGAACTTCCTGATTTGAATCTTGATGAATCCAGGATATTCTCAGTATTCTTCATTAAAGCCATAGTTCAAAGGCTTCAAGTCTAACAGTGGTATACTTTGTAAGGGTCCATGTTTCTACACCATACAAGGGAACTGAGGACACATAGCACCTGAGGAGCTGGTGTTCATGGTAAGATCATGGCTTTCGAAAATTGAGCTCATTGAGTTGAAAGCACTCCTCGCCTTTCAATGCAATAGAGGTTGCTAACTTCTGGGCAGCAGCAGTGTAAATAAACTGTCAAGTAATGTAAATATGTAAATATTATGCATTATTGTCCATATTAACTTCATGCATTATAAGTGCTTTTGACACGAATAAATACATGCAAATATTTCAATGGTTAATCTGACAGATTAGTTGCGCCCGACGGTGTTATTATTTAGGTTGCGCTTGACGGAGGGTTAATTATTATGTAATTATTTCGTTTCGGTGTTTCATCCTTTCAATATGTTATTTACGTGTGCGCATTCATCTGTTTTTAAACATCATCCCTTGAATTCTATGTCATGTGGTGGTGAGATTTGTGCTATGTTTATTGACGATATTAATTACGTAAATTTGAAACAGCTTAGTGCTGGCGCAGTTGGTAGCATGACGAACTTCTATGCCCAAGATCGAGGGTTCAAACCCGGCCGAAGTCGACGGATTTTTAAGAGCGTTAAATCCCTCAATATGCCTTCCTTCGGAGGGGAAGTAAAGCTGGCGAGCCAATTTCATAGATTTATGGCATGTAAAAGAACCTACCACTAACTACAAAAATTGGTAGTGTGTAGCAAAATTTGTAGGTTATATTTCGCTGGTTAGAAACGCTCTATCAAGTTCCAACGTTCGCTGCTAGGTGTCAGTGACATGATGATGATAATTGTTGTTTTTAGGGGCCTAACATCTAGGTTATCGGCCCCTGATGGTTTGGGTGATCGTAAAAATGATAATGAAATGTAAACTATAACTAAAACTAACAACTAACCTATATACTAGAAGAAGAAATGGAAAACAAAAGGAGAATAAGGCAAATAAAGGACAGGAGGAAAAGAAATGCCCTCAACCCTCGAAAAATGCGGATTGAGGGACTTGGAAGGAAGGAGAGCCATGAAAGGCAGATTTATTTACTCGTGTCAGGAACAAAAATGTTACATAACAAACTATGTACAAAATGGGCAAAAAATGACAACACTTGAACATTTAAGGTTCTAAATAATGCATGACCAATATTTTGCCATGTCACGTCCATTTGGTGTAGCCTTCAAGAGATCCTCCATGGTGCCCAGTTTAGGACACAGACTGCACTGAAGCAGATGACCCATAGTCTGTTCTTCACCACATTCACAAAGGACCGGGTCGCAACAAAAACCACATTTATTAATGATGGACTTGGATCTGCCAACACCAGATCGCATTCTGTTGAGAGACTTCCAAATTGTCCAAGCCTCTGTATGTCCTGCTGGGAGCCTTTCAGATGGAACCACCCACTGAGTAATGTGGGGGCTTCTGGTCAACCAAGATGTAATCCTCAAAACCTGAGGTTTGTCCGTTAGGCACTCAGTTGTGTGAAGAAAGCTTCTTCTGGACTTCAGTCGAGAGTGGGCTGGTTGAATGCTAAACAATGGATGTGCTTGAGACACATCAACCCTAGATCTCTCACATTTAGCTGCAACTTCTCTTCTGATATCAGGGGACGCAATGCCTGCTAAACAATACAGTTTATCACATGGCGTGGGTCTCAGGCAGCCAGTGATAAGTCTACACATTTCATTTAATGCAGTATCAACCTTCTTGGTATGACACGATCTATACCACACAGGACATGCATATTCTGCTGCAGAGTAACAAAGTGCTAAAGCAGTGGTTCTTATTGTTTGAGCTTGAGTACCCCAGCTGGTACCAGATAATTTGCGAAGGAGGCAGTTTCTTGCGGATACCTTATTTTTGGTGTTTAGACAATGTCTTTCATACGTGAGTGCACGATCCAATGTAATCCCCAAGTATTTGGGATTCGTACAGTGATCCAACAGCATGCCTTCCCACGTTACATGCAGTTTCCTCTTTGCCTGTCTGTTCTTGAGATGGAAAGCGCAGACTTGTGTTTTCAAAGGGTTTGGTTTCAATTGGTTTCCTCTATAATAATCACTTACTTGTTAGTTCCCCCAGAGCTTCAGATAGACTTCTTTCCACAACTTCAAACTGATCCGCCTGGACGGTAATGGCACGATCATCCGCATAAATAAAGCTTTGAGTACCTACTGGCATTGGCCGGTCATTTGTATATATGTTAAAGAGAATAGGAGCCAGAACACTACCTTGAAGCAGTCCATTTCGTTGATTCCTCCAACGGCTGTGCTGCCCTTGAAAGTCTACAAAGAGTCCACGATTTTGAAGAAAACACCTGACTCTTTCAGTTAATTTATAGTCCTTTGTCATCAAGTACAGTTTATTCAGCAGTAAGTGATGATTGACTGTGTCATAAGCAGATGTTAAGTCAATGAAGACTGCCCCTGTGATCTTCCGGTTCTGGAATCCATCTTCAATATGCTGAGTAAGATGTAGGATTTGTGAAGTGCAGCTTTTACCTGTTCTGAAGCCAGCTTGTTCAGGGATTAGGAAAGGTTCAATTACCTTTGTGAGCCTACTTAGAATCATTCGCTCCAGTATCTTGAAAAGTTGGGAGAGCAATGAAATAGGCCTATAATTCTTACGATCATGTGCATCTTTCCCGAGTTTGAGAATCGCTATTACTCTGCTCTTCCTCCATATTTTGGGTATTTTACAGGTAGTAATGCAGTTATTAAACAATTCTAGCAGCCATTCTTTAGCCCCAGGTCCAAAATGTTTGATTTGATCCACACAAATTCCGTCCAGACCAGCCGCCTTTTCATTCTTACAGTAATTAATAGCTATATTCAGTTCTGAAAGTACAAAGGGTTTAAGGAAAATGTTGTCTTCATGTTCATGTTCCATTACCTACTTCAATTTAGGTTTCTGGATTGTCTTTCCAGAATTTACCATTTCGAATAAGTTGATTAACAATTTGGTTGGCAGAAACATTAGAATGTGAAGACGTTCTATTGTGATCATTGTTAAGGCGTCTAAGAAACTTCCAAGCTTTCTGGCTGCTCCTTCCCATATCCAAATCTTCCATAAGCTTTAACCGCTGTTGTCGTTTTGAGTCTGAAATAGAAGAGAGAACACGTTGTCCGCTAGCAATAGTTTCCTCACTGAAAGGATCTTCGTCAAATGATTTGCAGTAATTTGACAAAAGAGTCGTTGTCTGAGGAGTGAGACCTTGTATGTAATTTGTTCTACATCCTCTCGGGGTGGCTGCATTGGAACATACTTTAATCACATCAATGAATTGCTCATAGAATTCTGGAATAGGACTGACTGTGGTGATCTTCTCAACAAGTAATGAGGTGAACTGTGTCCAGTTAGCCTTCTTGAAGTTGTATCTTCTTCGAAAAGGGACAGTCTGTGGTCTGACAGCTGGAAATAGCTGGCACATTATGGGACGATGTTGAGTATTTGGAATGGGCAGACAAACCGATTTCACACATTGGCTGGTGACACTCTCACTTACAAATAGGAGATCTGGGTTGTAGCCACTCTTCCATCTTCCACTGTTAAATGATGAAGGGAGTTTACTGTCATGTATGAGGGACAGCTGAAGTAATTCTGCAGATAGGAAAGTGAAGGAGGAGAGGTCCTCCCCACAGGTATTGGACAAAAGGGGGAAACCGGACCCAGCTCAGGAATCCCTCGGGGTCGCGATCTCCCGAACTCACCAGCCGTGAGCCCCTGAGGGTGTAGCAATATCCAGGGTGCACCAGAAGTGGTGGGGCTACACACACCCTGCCTCCTTGAGGGCCTTGAGCACAAGGCAGGAGAGAACATGAAACGAAAAAGAAGGCTGACCCCACGCAGAAGGAGGGTATCAGGAAAGATGAGACAAGGGCCAAATAAGGCGGGAAAAGAAGAGACTCCCTAGGCCTCGGATACCCTAATACCGTTGGGGTGTGAAGAGAACAAGAGTTGACCAAGTGAGGTCGAAAGGAAAGAAGACAGAGAGGAGCCCGGCACAAGTAAGTGGAAGCAATGCCGGACTCAGCTGGGGCCCCGTGGTCGCCAACCCACGTCTCACTAGATGTGAGCCCCTTGGGGGGTTAGTGACAGTAGCGTCTGGTAGCCAAAGTTGGAACTGCTTGCTATTGAACTTGTTGCGAGCACTCGGGCGTTCAATTACAATACCCAGCTATGGCCACTGTCTGCAATTCAAATGTAATAATTATGAAACTCTAGCTTGGCTACGTGGCTCAGCGGTAACGTTCTCGTCTGCTGGGCCCCAAGGTTGCAGGATTGAATCCTGGCGCAGTCAGCTGGCATTTGAAGGTGCACAAATGTGAGGTAGCCGTGTCATTAAACTTACCGGCACGTTAAACATCCCCTTCGAGGCAAAATTCCGGCACCCCGATGCGGTGTCTCAGAAAGACACAGAAGTTAAAAGGGACATAAAACTAATAACATAATTAGCCTATTATTTATTTAGACTCTAAGAGTTGAAAGCACTTTTTGGCTTCTTTGTGTGTCTTTTGAGACTTGGCTCAACTTACGTGCTACAAACAGAGATGTAGCCGATATTGTGCAAGACGATCTTGATTGGTCATAGCTGAGCTTTTGCTTTTGATTATGCGAGCATACCTGTGTTTGGTTTCCTGTTCCTTGATCTACATTACTCAGTGTTTTTCTTGTGCCGTACAAGACGGAAATCATTTTTGTGTAAGCCTATTATTTGAGTATTCATTTAATTTTTATTGAATTCATTGTTTGATTTCATGTTTATGTAATTTTGTGTAATTCGTTTCCTTTTTCTTTCCTTATTACGTTTCTTTTCGTCTCATAACTTTGTCATTTTGAGTTTGTTGAACTTCCACTGCGACTGAGTTATCTCAAGACGGCACAAAATTAACATCATTCGTAGAATCACGTTGGAAACACTGGCATGTATGGGCTGCTGCAAAAATATCGCAAATATTATTATCTGCAGTTGTGCCAATTTTGTAGCAGTTCCCATGCATACCGCGTGAGATATCCAAGATAGAACTCAAATTCCAAGTGTAATTTTTCAGCAGTTGGTAGTACTGGCGTCATTTTCAAATATAGCCGTGAGGTGTCCTGGTATAGATCTTAATTGGTTTCGATAGCTACAGTAGTTTGGAGGTGGGTAGGGGGGACACATAGAGACAGACAGACAGACACACACACACACACATTTGCCGGGGTTGATCTCAAGTCCAGGTTTTCATAATTTTTAGCCTACTTTTCATATTTTGTAACAATTAGTTCCACACAGAACTATATAGACTATTTTCATATATCCTACTTATGTTAATTGCCTCTACCATCATACCATTTCAGTTTGATTGCTGTAATAGATTCGTAGATATTGAGAACCGTCTAAATATTTCGGATGGTCGCTACGTTGGGTTTTTATATACACACATCAAAAAAAGTTTTGCATCACCTCGGTTCCAAGAGTTCCGGAACCTTTAAATACAAAGGGAATAGAGATCAACACAAACAACATTTCAGCTCGTTTTATTGCTCATGAGACCCACACATTGCATGTTGTACCATCATACAGCTAGACTTTCAGCATTTGTGGTCCAGATTGCAGTACACACCACTACCTCTAATACCCATGTAGCACGTCCTCTTGCATTGATGCATGCCTGTATTCGTCGTGGCATACTATCCACAAGTTCATCAAGACACTGTTGGTCCAAATTGTCCTACTCCTCAACGACAATTCGGCGTAAATCTCTCAGAGTGGTTGGTGGGTCAAGACGTCCATAAACAGCCCTTTTCAACATATCCCAGGCATGTTCGATAGGGTTCATGTCTGGCGAACATGCTGGCCACTGTAGTCGAGCGATGTCGTTATCTTGAAGGAACGCATTCACAAGATGTGCACGATGAGGTCGAGAATTGTCGTCCATGAAGACAAATGCCTCTCCAATATTCTGCCGATATGGTTGCACTATGGGTCGGAGGATGTCATTCAGGTATCGTAAAGCCGTTTCGGAGCCTTCCATGACCACCAGTGGCGTACGTCGGCCCCACATAATGCCACCCCAAAACATCAGGGAACCACCACCTTGCTGCACTCGCTGGACAGTGTGTCTAAGACGTTCAGCCTGACCAGGGTGCCTCCAAACACGTCTCCGACGATTGTCTGGTTGAAGGCATATGCGACACTCATCGGTGAAGAGAACGTGATGCCAATTCCGTGGGGTCCATTCAGCATGTTGTTGGGCCCATCTGTACCGCGCTGCATGGTGTCGGGGTTGCAAAGCTGGACCTCGCCATGGACGTCGGGAGTGAAGTTGCGCATCATGCAGCCTATTGCGCACAGTTTGAGTTGAAACACGACGTCCTGTGGCTGAACGAAACGCATTATTCAACATGGTGGCATTGCTGTCAGGGTTCCTCCGAGCGGCAATCCGTAAGTAGCGGTCATCCACTACAGTAGTAGCCCTTGGGCGGCCTGAGCGAGGCCTGTCATCGACAGTTCCTGTATCTCTGTACCTCCTCCATGTCCGAACAACATCGCTTTGGTTCACTCTGAGACGCCTGGAAACTTCCCTTGTTGAGAGCCCTTCTTGACACAAAGTAACAATGCGGACGCGATCGAACTGCGGTATTGACCTTCTAGGCATGGTAGAACTACAGACAACATGAGCAGCGTACCTTCGTCCTGGTGGAATGACTGGAACTGATCGGCTGTCGTACCCCCTCCGTCTAATAGGCCCTGCTCATGCATGGTTGTTTACATCTTTGAGCAGTTTTAGTGACATCTATGAACAGTCAAAGGGACTGTATCTTGGATACAATATACACAGTCAACGTCTATATGCCGGAGATCTGGGAACCGAGGTGATGCAAAACTTTTTTTGATGTGTGTATGTAGCCCTTAGAGTTATGTACTATTACATTCGAAGATTATTGTGTAGGTCTATTATTCAAACTTCAATCCCATGATTAAGACAGAAGAAATAGGAACGAGATTTTAAAATTTCGCACAGCCACCATTTTGTGGTTATGAAAACAACTGAAATAAATTAGATGCCAGTGAATTAAAATTTGTATAAGCATATACCCTACCAATTTTCACTGCGCTCAGATGGTTAAATCGCGAGAAACTTCTCTTTAAATATTCAAATTTCGCGTCACCGCCATGTTGGATTTGTGCTCACAGGTTATTGAAAGTTCCATAGCTGAACTTATGTTTATAGCCTCTATCAACATACAGAATTTCAGTTCGATTGCTGTCATAGATTAATAGATATTGAGAACTAACTAAATATTTCAGATGGTCTCCATGTTGGTTTTTAATATATGTAGGCCATAGGTTCATTATTCAAACGTTGACTTCAATCGCATGATTAGGACAAAAGAATTTTTTAATTTAAAAAATTTTGCACAACCGCCGTCTTGAGGTTATGTAAACAATTGAACAAAATTAGATGTCAGTGCATTACAAAATGTATACACATTTGCTGTAACATATTTCACTGCGTTCGGATGGTTAAATCGCGAGAAAAGTCTATTTAAATGTTTCAACCTCGCTTGGCCACTTTGTTCGTTTTGTAGTTTTTGTAGGTTTTTGAAAGTCACATAGTTGAACTTCTAGTCGGGCTGTTTATCACCGTACAAAATTTTAGGGTGATATCAGTAATAGTTTCGGAGATATATAATGTTGATGAAATATTTCGCACAGCCACCATGTTGGATTGGTGATACGTAATACAATTTGAAGGTCACGGTTGGGGTTGGCCAAAATGGTACTATGACCTTACCGAATTTCATTGATATAGCTCCAGCCGTTTAGATTTTATTACGGACGGACACACATGCACATATACATACACATCCACACGGACAAAAGGTGATTTTATAAGCCTATTTTTAGCCTATTTTCATTTTGAAAAAAAAAAAAAAAAAAAGGCTGATGAAATCACTTTTTGTCCGTGTGTCTGTCTGTGTGTGCGTGTGTGATTCGTGTATGCGTGTGTGTCCCCCTAATAACTTATAAACGGCTGGAGCGATTTCAATGAAACTCGGTAAGATCATTGCACCATTCAGGCCGACCACTACCGTGCCCCTTCAAATTTTATTTTGTCTCACCAATTTAACATGGTGGCTGTGCGAAATATTTCACCAGCATTCGGTATATCCGAAACTATTACAGATATCACCATTAAATTTTGCACGGTGATAAAGGGCATTACTAGAAGTTCACCCATGAGACTTTCAAAAACCTGGTAAGTACAAAACCAACATTGTTGCCAAGCGAAGTTGAGAAATTTAAATCGAATTTTCTCGCGATTTAACCATCCAAACGTAATGCAACTTGGCACAGCAAATGTTTATACACATTGTAATGCACTGGCGTCTAATTTAGTTCAATTGTTTACATAACTTCAAAATGGCGTCTGTGCGATACATTTCACTGGCATTCTATATCTCCGAAACTATTACTGATATCACCGTGAAATTTTGTACGGTGATAAAGGGCACTGCTACAAGTTTATCTATGTAACGTCCAGAAACCAGTAAAGTACAAAACGAACATGGCGGCCAAGCGAAGTTGAAACATTTTAATAGGCTTTTCTAGTGATTTAACCAACTGAGCGCAGTGAAATGTGGTACAGTAAATTTATTATACATATTGTAATGCACTGGCATCTAATTTAGTTCAATTGTTTACATAACCTCAAGATGGCGGCTGTGCGAAATTTTAAAAATTAACGTTTTTATTTCTTGTGTCGTAATCATGCGTTAGAAGTGAAAGTTTGAATAATGAAGCTAAAAAATTACGAATATTTTACAGCAATCAAACTGAAATTCTTTATGTTCATAGAAGCTATGAACATAAGTTCACCTATAGGACTTTCAGTATCCTTTTGAGCACAAATCCAACATGGCGGTGACGCGAAGTATAAATATTTTAATGGACGTTTCTCGCGATTTAACCATCCGAGTGCAGTGAAACTATGCACGTAAAATGCTTATACAAATGTTAAACCACTGGCATCTAATTTATTTCAATTGTTTTTATAACCACAAGAGGGCAGCTGTGCGAAATTTTAAGATCTCGTTTTTACTTCTTGTGTCCTAATCATGCGATATCAGTTTGAATACCACACGTACACAATAATCTTCATGTAATAGTACATAAATAAAAATCCAAACTGGCGACCATCTGAAATATTTAGACGGTTCTCAATATCTACGAATCTATCACAACAATCAAACTGAAATTTTGTATGTAGATAGAGGCAATTAACATGAGTAGGATATATGAAAATAGGCTGTATCACGGAACTACTGGTTTCATAAATGAAAATAGTAAGCAGTACGGAAGTCTAGTGGGCATCGCTGTGAGGAGAACAATATCAAGTTAAGCGTAGGTCTACATTATAATTAGTTTTTTCTATTGCATGCTAAGTTTGTTATTTGATTTATTCATATTACAGTGTGTTATTATAAATTGTATACTCGTGCAAATACACTGTTACTCATGTAATTCAGAAAACCTTGCAACACAAAACTAACCTAACGTATAACGTGATTCAAATTGCGAATCTATATACAGGGTGACTCTTATTAACGTTTAAAACTCTCTGTAGTGACGTAGATGGCATTGAGACAAGTAATTTGATATAGGACACTTAGGGTCACAAGTGTCCGGAAATACCTTAAAAGTGAACCACAACTGTTAAACATATGACGTCATCAGGTGACGGCTCAGCTCGAGCGGTTAGGCACTCATACGCACACTAAACCATCCAAAGCAAACGTTGAATGTCATATCACTCTGGCTCCGTGTCTGTGTGTGCGACTTGGGTGCGTGGGGTTCGAATCCGGGGCCTATCCATCATCGTTTTTTTTGTTCTATCTCTTCTCCTTTCATTAGGAATGCTTTGTATTACAAATGTGATCGGAAGAGTTCGGGAATTTTACACTGGATTCGATAGGATGGGGAGAAATTAGTCATTCGACAAGAACTGCTGTACTAGATAACAATGGTTTGAGAATTCTCAGCCACACAGTACAATACAGTACGTCAAATGAACCGCTTTACATTCCATGAGCTTGCAGACATGCCCCTTTGTTATGGTGCAGCAAATTCGAACGCACTTGCTGCAAGGCGGCTGTACCAACAACGATTTCCCCAACGCGTTCTGCCTTCTCACGTGACTCTCAGCCGTTTGTGGGTTGTAATGTTTAACAGCAAGAAAGTTCGGTGATACATACTCAAAAATAAAAGCGTTGCTTCCACTTGAATGGCGAAGAGAGAGAAAAATATGATGATGGATAGGGCACGGGATTGAACCTCGAACCCCACGCGCTTGAGTCGCACACGCAGACACGGAGCCAGAGTGATATGACATTCAACGTTTGCTTTGGTGTGCGTAAGGGAGCACGGGCCAGACTCCTCGAGCTGAGCCGTCACCTGAAGATGTCATACGATTAACAGTTGTGGTTCCCTTCTAAGGTATTACCAGACACTTGCTACCCTAAGTGTCCTATATCAAATTACTTGTATCAATGCCATCTACGTCGCTACAGAGAGTTTTAAACGTTAATAAGAATCACCTTGTATATAATACGGTAAAGTGTATGTTTCACAAAACTCAAGCTCCTAAACCAGAAGGAGTTAGAAGATGTGGTTTATACCAAAATCTTCCAAATCGTCTCTATAGTACAGGAAAAATCTTGCATTTCTTGAAAAGTCAACGGAAATATATTTATTTGTTTATGAAGTGCTTCTAAACAAATAAACAAGACGATAGCCCCTGGCAGAACTGTTTCGCGTACAGCCACATTTTTTAAAAAAGAGCGTTTAAACAAATAAACATATTTATAGAAGCCCGCATAACAGTAAAATCAGGCGGGTGGTTTATACACAAGCAAGAGTTTTCGCAAGGGTCCGCAAGTTATACTATAATCATCTAACGACGTGCTGTTGAACCACACTAGTGAATTTACAATAGTGAAACAAGTAGTTCCGTGACGAACTAAAGAGCCTACTTTTCTTAAAATTTCAGATTGATGCCAATCTATATAGAGCTATCTATAATAAAGACGAAATGAAGTAATAGAGTAATAGAGTAACTTACTACAGTTGGCATCCCTGGTGACTCTGAATATACTGTATACTTAGTTCCATCTCTTAAGGTATAGAATGCACTTAAAAAAATTGGCTGAAGTAATGGATAGTATGGACGTTACATGCTGTTTGATATTGGATTTATCAGTGTGCGTAAAATTATGTTGGGAACAATGTCATGTATGTGATGCTCAGAATTAATCTGAAATATGATTTATTAGTCTACAGTGCCAATTATGGATAAAATCCATTTGTTAGTATAGAAGTTACATGTAATTAAAATTGAAACTATCAGCAAGCTTCGAATCATGTTGGCAGCACTGAGGTATATTAGTTACTCCAAATTAATCTAGAATGTCAGGTACTATACGTGTGCAAAGTTTAGAGATGATAACTTGTGTACATTCTGATATATTGATATTAGGATTAAACAAATAGAGAGAGCATTTATTAACAGTTGGCAGCCCTGCTTGTTCTAACGAATTCGCACAGTCATTACTGTTATAGTACACAAAGCACATACGAAATTTGGTTGAAATCTATTTGTTAGTATAGAAGTTATATGCATTTAAAAACTGGACCTATCAGCAGGCTTGGAATCATGTTGCCAACACTGATGTATATAAGTTCCACCAAACTAAGGTAGAATGTCAGGTAGTATACGTGTGCAAAGTTTAGAGCTGTTGGCTTGTATACTTTTTGATATATTGATATTAAAGATTAAATATAGAGAGAGCATTTATTAACAGTTGGCAGCCATGGTGGCTCATTAGAATACGCACAGTCATATCTGCTGTAGTACACATACGAAATCTGGTTGAAATATAATCGATAGAATAGAAGTTACATGCATTTAGAAATTGGACCTATCGGCAGGCTCAGAAACATGTTGGCAACACTGGCATGTATGGTCTTCTGAAAATTGATCTGGAATGCTATTGTCTATATGTGTGCCAATTTTGGAATAGTTCGCATGCATAACTTCTGAGATATCCCACATAGAGCTCAAGTTACAATTGCGATTTTTCAGCAGTTGGTAGCACTGACGTCAATTTAAAACATGGCCTTGAGATATTTAGGTATAGATCTTTGCTCTTACCATATTTGGTTTCGATAGCTGCAGCCATTTAGGAGTTGATGGGGGGGGGGGACACACCCACACACATACAGCCAGATAGACAGACAGACAGACAGACAGACGGAGACACATTTTCCCGGATCGATCTCATATGTCTACTTTTTCCTCAATTTCGCAAAATGAGAAAAGTAGGCTAAAAATAACGTTAACACAGTGATCAGGATGTGATAATGGCCACTTGAGGGTCGAAGCGCGTAAACCTAAACTGCCCAATTATCTGTGATAGTCTAATTAATACATGTAATGTTTTCCAGGAATGTATTTACATATTTATTCATCGGGCACAATCATGTTGACTGACTGAAAAGCAGCAAAAGACAACTAGATTAATTTCGAGTAAACTGATATACGTCGATGTCAGAATTTATCCTCATCTCTTTGGTCTTGTTGGTGTTGATCATCAGTCCTGCACGTTCTGCTTCTCTCTGCAACCTCCCCAGCTTATCTTCTGTGTCTCGGTACCGTTGTGCCATAAGACAAATGTCGTCTGCGAAATCCAGATCTTCAAGCCTGTCATTTATACCCCATTGAATACCCCTCTTCCGTCCTCCCATTACCTTCTTCATCACACTATCCAGGACCAACAGGAACAGAGTGGGGGAAAGGACACACCCCTGTCTCACTCCGGAACTGACCTTTATCTTTTCTGTTAATTTGCCTTCGTGAAGAACCTGGCACTCATACCCTTCGTACATCTCTTCCATGATTCTGATGATCTTTGTTGGAATTTTATATTCCTCGAGGGTCTTCCACATGATTCTTTGATTTACGGAGTCGAAGGCTTTCTCGAAGTCAAGAAATGTGAGGTAAAGGGTATTCCGCCACTCCACACTCTGCTCCAGGATGATTCGGAGGGTGTTGATGAGATCCACACAGCTGCGATGTTGTCGAAATCCAGCCTGTTCCTTCCGAAGCCTTTTTTCTACGCAGTCTTTTATACGATTCAGGATGACTCTCGACAGCACTTTGTTTGGAATGGACAGCAAGGTGATACCCCTCCAGTTGTTACAGTTTGTGGTGTCCCCTTTCTTCGGCAACTTGACTATCAACCCCTTCTTCCAGTCGGTTGGTATTTTCTCCTCCTTCCAGATCTTCTCCAACAGCGGGTGCAGCAGATCGATCGTAATATCTAGGTCTGCTTTCAGTACTTCCGCTGGCATATTATCCAGGCCTGGTGCCTTCCCGCATTTCATCTGCTTCAACGCTGTCCGTATTTCGCCCCGAGTTGGGGAGTCGAGGCTGATGCTTGGGTCACTTTCTGCTTCCTCTTCATCTTCTCCTCGCTGCCAGGAACCGTACTGCGTGGAGAAATTTCGCCAAGGCCCTATGCTCCGGAAGGAGCGGCAGGAATTAAGTAAGTAAGTAAGTAAGATATACGTCGATGCTGCCAGCATAATTCTAAGCCTGCTGATAGGTCCAATTTTAAATGCTTGTAACTTCTATACCAATAAATGAAATTCAAACGAATTTCGTATGTACTTTGTGTACTATAACAGATATGACTATGCGTATTCTTGAGTGCGTGCAGGGCTGCCAACTATTAATAAATGCTCTCTCTCTATTTTTTCCTAATACCAATATGTCAGAAAGTATGCAAGCCAACAGCTCTAAACTTTGCTCACGTATAATACCTGACATTTTAGATTAATTTGGAATACATTATACATGTCAGTGCTTCCAACATGATCCTAAACCTGCTGATATGTCCAATTTTTAAATACTTGTAACTTCTATACTGACAAATGGATTTCATCCAAAATTGTGACAGTAATAGATCGTATTATTTCTGATTAATACTGAGCAACACATACCGTACAAGACATTGTTGCAAACATGATCTTACGCGCGCTGATAGATCCAATGATAGATCCAATGTAACATTTCATTTCTGAGTCATAGATCCTGCGCACAATCCGTAAACGTCGTCTCGCACGGTGGGGTCACACAATGCGCCACTCCACTTTAATGAGAACTGTGGCTGAAGAGTTCATTGCGGGAAAACATCAACGTGGAAGACCTAGAAATACCTTCCTTAAAAAAATTCTAAACGACACCCAAGCACAGAATTATAATTCAATTAAAGAAGCGGCAAATGACAGGACGATCTGGACATGTTTTATGGCAACTGACCAGTCTTAGGACTGCAAACCAATGGTGATGATGAGAGATTAATCATTGGCATGAATCTTAAATTTTAAAAAGTAGGCTCTTTAGTTCGTCACGGAGCTACTTATTCAAAAATGTGAAAAGTAGTCTTATTATTGCTCATACTGAACTAGATGAACATTATAGTGAAGAGTGTCGACTCTGCTGCAAGGCACTGAGATACATTCTGGTAAGAGTTCCCAAATTTCTGTGCTGTGACGTAGTACTATAGCGATACAGGTAAGATTAAGCTAAGTAATCAGTGCCTTGCATAATATCTTACCTTACGGGAAGTCTGGCAAACGTCAGGCAGGGCCGGAGACTGAGCCCCTTGAGTGTGGGCCAGTGGGTCATTATCAATACTTCAAACTTCACTCTAATAATATGCACGCTTGGCGAAACAGCGCATGAGCATCAGCAAGGTTTACACAATCACGTAATGAATTAAAGAGAGATGGAGGTTCGCAGTAATTTAATTGAGCAATGAACAGAGTAAATCCCTCATCTGGCCCACCTTAACGTGCTCTCAATAATTAATCCTTAATGATCCCTGCCACCTTAAGTTTAATATTTGTAAACTTTCTGTGCAATTATACAGACTGAAATTGAGTGAGACGGGATCGCAAAGCATCTACAGGGAACAGAATAGTACATTATGCAAGGAGCCTATAATGGCAATAATTAATTTCCATACTAGTGTCTTAATTACCATTATAAGCGAGCTGCACACGACTGTTTATGTTCGACGATAATTATAACTATTTTATGTTCGAACATAAATATTCATAAATATCTGTCGATATTTCGCCATTTTTATGTACTAAACAGAGCGCATGGGACGCAGAGAATACCTTGGATTTGATCATGGCCTCCTCAATTATTCCACTATGACACTAGCCACGCAGTGAAATTTAAAATAGGAGGCCGTGGAACTCAGCGCAGGTGCGATGCTATCCTTACCTAATTGGTCACACAACTGTTTCTTAAGCTCTGATTGGTGGGAGAAACTGTTTCATAATGAACAAGCAGTTCCGTGAAGAACTAAAGCCTATTTTCATATATCCTACTTATGTTAATTGCCACTATCAACATACAAATTTTCAGTTTGATTGCTGTAATAGATTCGTAGATATTAAGAGCCGTCTAAATATTTCGGATGGTCGCCATGTTGGATTGTTATGTGTATAGGCCATAGAGTCATGTACCATTAAAGGAAAATTATTGCGTAGGTTCATTATTCAAACTTTCACTTTGATCGCTTGATTACGACACAGGAAATAAAAACTTAATTTTAAAATTCGACAGACGCCATCTTGAGGTTATGCAAACAATTGAACTTAATTAGATACCAGTGCATTACAATGTGTAGGTAAACATTTGCTGTACCAAGTTTCATTGAGTTTGGTTGGTTAAATCGCGAGAAACGTCTATTTAAATTCGCAACTTTGCTTGGCTGCCATGTTGGTTTTGTAGTTAACACGTTTTCAAAAGACACATAGGTGAACTTCTAGTAGTTCCCTTTATCACCGCAAAAAATTCTAGGGTGATTTCGGTAATCGGTAATAGTTTCAGAGATATTGAATGCTGGTGAAATATTTCGCACAGCCGCCATTTTTGATTGGTGAGACGTAACAAAATTTGAAGGGCACGGTCGGAGTCATTCGGGATAGTGCTATGAACTTACCTAGTTTCATTTAAATCGATTCAGCCTTTTAGAAATTATTAAGGACACACACACACACACGAATCACACACTCATACACAGACATACGGACAAAAGGTGATCTCATAAGCCTATTTTTTTCATAAATGAAAATAGGCTAAAATAGTGTTATGATGACCCTCATTATGATACAATTTTCTGACATAAAATATTTACATTTCGATATCGTAGAACATAAACACAGTTAATAACTATAATAATGATAATGCACTATGATACAGTAATCAAACCCGAAGCGTTATATGCATCAGAAACCTTAATCAATGGTGGTGGATCTTTAACCAAGGACGTGGAGAAACAGAAGGGAAAATTTTACGAAACATGTTTGACCCAGTTTGTATAGAGGAAATAAATCATCCCAATTGTCAATCTCAAAAAAATCTCACTCACTTTTAGGAAAAGATGATTGAAAATTTATGGACACATTATTAGAATTATCTTATTAAAACCGCCCATTCAAACAGTAAAGAAACGTTTAATTATATTATTAATCGTACATGTTTCGGTATTTCATTGATACCTTCCTCAGCGTGATTGATATTAAATCTTAAACCTAGTTAACAAAGACAAACAGAAATGGATATCCTTACAAACATTGTTTTAAATAAAAAATGGAAAAGCTTGCAAATAATTAAATGCCATGTACTGTATTAAAAATGATAGTAAAATGATGCTATTAAAATAAGAGATCTACCTTATAAACTGCCTACGTCAATACTCCAATAATTTTGATCGAAAACTGTAGTGACTGAAGATGTCGCTGTCGGAAGAAGGAGCGCAAAGAATGTAGGTCAAATTGTCTCCTCAAACGGAACAAAAATTCAGTCGATTCCCAACTTAATGGCCACTCTGTTGTTTTAGTTGCTTAGTGGGTAACGCAATGTGCAGGCTATTTACCAAACACAGCAATCAAGCATATTACACAGTGTCGTCTTCAGGTGGAATACTGTTACGAGAAACGTAATAGTTTACGGTATTACCTTCTCCTAAACTTCGATGACTCAGTTGATTCTTATTTGTTGTCTCTCTCTGCTATATTATGTGTACTGGGCAACACAATGTGCAGATCATCTATTTAAAACTATAAAATAACATGTTAGTAGATTGTGACAACAAACAAGCAAATCAAAGTGAATAAAGAAGTGAAAGATCAATTAGGCTACAGACTAACTAAAATAATTCTCAACCAGGCCCTTTCATTAAAAATCAAGAACAATTGAAACATATCTCCAGGAAATCAACATCTCAGAAGACATTGTACGGGACTGATGTAAATTCAGAACCAAAATCGACAATCACCAATTTGGAGACAAACCCAACACCAGAGCCACTATAACTTGGACAGAAGAACGAAGGAGGAAGCTGAGCGAGAGGATGAAGAGATTTTGGGAGGAAAAGAAGGCGAACACATCAGCTCCTGAGTAGGGCATAACGATGTAAAATAATAATGATAATAATAATGATGATAATAGCTACTCACCACCTACAGAGTCATCACGATATAGCGGTTCGGGCTGGGCTGAAGATCAACATTGGGAAGACTGAATTCATGACTAACATCAACGAAGCCCCGTCCACAATTCCACTTGAGGGGGTCATCATCCGAAAAGTCCCTGCGGTCAAGTACCTAGGAGAGTGGATCTCGGCAAACCAGAGTGAGAATCTGACCATAGACACCAGGTGCACCAAGTTCGAGAAGGCCTACCACTCCTGCCACAGCATCTATGCATCGAAGTTCCTCTCCAAAAACCTCCAACTCAGACACTACAATTCAGTAGTAAAACCATCTGTTCTGCACGCCTCTGAGTGCCTCGTGATGGGCAGGCAAGTCCCACTCAGGAAACTTGAACTCAAGGAGAGGAAGATCCTGCGGAGGATACTAGGACCTATACGGGAAGAGGGAGGCCCCTACAGAATTCAGCACAATGATGAGCTTTACAGCCATCAAGACGACATTGTG
This sequence comes from Meconema thalassinum, assembly GCA_946902985.2. Classification (NCBI taxonomy): domain Eukaryota; kingdom Metazoa; phylum Arthropoda; class Insecta; order Orthoptera; family Tettigoniidae; genus Meconema; species Meconema thalassinum. The sequence goes on from OX336397.1 coordinate 156,335,355, forward strand.
ACTTGTGTAAGAAAAAGGCGCCTGGCCTTCTATGGACACTTGACCCGCATGATCCTTTGCCGGCTCACCAGTAAGATCTTCACGGGGGATGACCGTTGCTCACGTCCGCAGGAGTTACCTATAAATTGCCCTGCACGTGTCCCCTGGGTGGTGCTAAGCGAGCAACAACGACATACGGTGAAACTGGCCTCACCATACGATTAAATAAAGTGGCAGAAAGAGGGAAGGCCTCTAGGACCAAGTGGATCTCTACGGTCAGGACGGATTTAGACCACCTAGGGATCCCACTTAATTCCATACAGGACCGCCAACAATTCCGGCAAGCCATCCGACAGGGAGTTTTTCCTGTATCACTGACAGCTAGGAAGAACACCGATGGCAGCAGACCACCAAGGTCGGAGGAAAGAAAGCTGGCTCATAGTAGGATGATGAAAAAGTATTGGAAGAAGAGAATAGACAAAGCGACGAGGAGATACGAGCCCCGTGATCCTCAGTAGGCCCAAACGAAAAAGAAGAAGAATGATAATGATAACAATTCAAAAGTTGCAGACATTGAAACTAAGGAACTAACATTCTTAGAATAATATTCGGCTCTTCACCAAAAAAATGGAATTTTTATCAAGAGGCGAACTGCAGACTGTATAGTTTCACAAACACCGTACGCGGGAGACGGTTCAATTTGCTTGGGCACATATTTTGGATGAACAAAAATAGATTATTAAGAAGATTATTCAACATAGTTAATACAAACAAGTAGTTCCGTGAAGAACTATACAGCCTATTTTCATATATCCCACTTATGTTAATTGCCTCGATCAACATACAAAATTTCAGTTTGATGGCTGTAATAGATTCGTAGATATTGCGAACAGTTTAAATATTTTGGATGGTCGCCATGTTGGATTTTTATGTAATGTATTAGATGATGATTTGAGCGTAGGTTCATTATTCAACCGTTCATTTCGATCGCATATTAATACACAAAAAATAAAAACGTAATTATCAAATTGCGCACAGGCGCCATCTTTAGGCTATGTGAACAATTGAACTAAATTATATGCCAGTGCCTTACAAAGTGTATAAACATTTACTGTACCATATTTCACTGCGCTCAGTGGGTTAAATTGCGAGAAAAGTTTCACTTTCACTTGGTCGCCATGTTCGTTTTGTTTTCTACGGACTTTTGGATGTCTCATAGCTGAACTACTAGTAGTACCCTTTATCACCGTACACAATTTCAGGGTGATATCAGTAATAGTTTCGGAGATATAGAAAGCCGGTGAAATACTTCGCACAACCGCCATCTTGAGGTTATGTAAACAATTGAACTAAGTTAGGTGCCAGTGCATTACAATGTATTTAAGAATTTTCTGTACCAAGTTTCATTGCGATTGGATGGTTAAATAAGGAGAAAATCTATTTAAAAATTTCAAATTCGCTTGGCCGCCATGTTTGTTTGTTTTGTAGCTTTTGAAAGTCTCATAGATGAACTTCTGGTAGTACCCTTTATTATCGTACAAAATTTCAAAACGATATCGGTAATAGTTTCGGAGATATAGAATGCCGGTGAAATATTTGGCACAGCCGCCATGTTGGATTGATGAGACGTAATAAAATTTAAAGAGCACGGTCGGGGTCGGCCAAAATAGTACTATGGACTTACTGAGTTTCATTGGAATCGCTCCAGCCGTTTAGAAGTTATTAGGAGGAGACACACACCTGGACGCACACACACACACACACACACACACGGACAAAAGGTGTTCTCATAAGCCTATTTTTTCCTAAATGCAAATAGGGTAAAAATCGAGGATAAATTGGCCAGAGGAAACAAAGGGGAGCCTGAATGAGTTAAACATTGGGGAGAACAGAATTAGAAACCGAGAAATCTTCAGAACCTCAGTAAATAAGCACACATTTAGGGAGAGGACTGGTACAAGATTGACAGAAGAATACAGTGAGTTTATGAAGAGATTTTGGGAGAAGAGGAAGGGGAAAGTATCAAGTCAACTAACAAGTTCCAACGCGCTCTGCGAATGGGCACAACGAGGAAAGACGAAAGAATAATGACTAACGTATCAGGTGCGTTCAAAAATTAACGAGCCGGAGGCTGGAATGCGCAAACCCAAGGTAAGTAGACTATAAGGTAGGACACTCCGGTGCCTCTCGCTCCCATTGGCTGATAAGCTGTGACGCAGCTCGGATGAAGCAGGCGCATGCCAGCTGATATTTACAATGCATTCTTACGGGAAACACAGTCATATTTCGCTTCTCTTTTCCGCTCGTGGTATTCAATCACAATAATGGCAATATGCGCATTATAAAGAGAAAGGTATAAACAATATATTGCAGTGGTTTATAATGCGAAATATACTTCATAAACACACACAAAAAATATTTTAGATTAACTACGCTACCGCACCTTAGTATCAGCTGAGCTTAAAAGAAGCCTCACAATACACAATAAAAGACGTGCAAAGGATGGAAATACGAAATTTAGCAATAGCGATAGGCTACATAATCATGCTTTAGCGATCCTGCGGTGTAGCCAAGCGCGTTATATTGCTCACTACGACCGCGATGGGAAGCTGTAGTAAGTCGGGAGTTCAGAGGTTCAAATCCCGGCGCTGACAGCGGCTTTCCAGACTCTCTCCAGGCAAATGCCGAGATAGTTACCTACCTTGTTTCAAGTTCCGGAGCACTTACCCCATTTCCGTCCCTAATAATTACGGTCACACACACATTACAACAGTCACCTTAAAAGCACGGATTACAAATTGAAGACAAGTACACGGAGCTGATGGTCAAGATGTCCCAGTCCCAACAACATACATTATTAATGTAACATTGGTATGAAAATGATCAGTTTATAAACACTTACCTTTTATGCGACTTGAGTTTTAGATGACAAAACGACCCAGAGTTTGTTCTTTATTGCTGCATATTTCTCCAGTAATTTGATCTTGATATGCCTATTCAGGTGACGGATTCTGATAAAAGTCTTTGTCCTCACGTATAAACGAATTATCTTCTCATACACTTCCGGGAATTTTGATTTTATTAAGGTGGTCAGGTAGGTCATTACATTTTTCTTTATGATATAGTTCGTCCATGAAAAGAACCGAACAAAACTTCAAATTCAATCATTTTATGGAGCCACTCATGTGTTGGACGAGTAAGTCCCCTTTGAAATGATGGGTATCCAATCATCCCTGCTCTCGTCTGTTACACACAAATTTTCCCCCTTCACACTTAAACTCTCATCGATGAACCTACTCTTGAATGCCACATAACCGGCAAAGTACTTAAGTGCATCTAGCGAAACGTCATCTTCACTGGAGAAGTATTAGCGATGCAACTGGTAGCAAGTTTTAATTTTCAGCTTCTGCCGAGCACGTTAGATGACTCAATACCAAGATAAGTAGACTATAACTCAGATGCTCACAATATTACAAAGACATTTTTATCGGTCTAGCAATAAAGCGGGGACCGGCAAAATGCGCACGTAGCCGGGTGACTAACAGCCGAGAGATTACATTAATGCAGCTGCTATATTGCTAGATAATAATTATAATTAATGTTATTGGTTGAACGTCCCTTTTAACTGCTGCTTTTAGAGACGCCGGGATGCCGGAATTTTGCCTCTAAGGGGATCATTAACGTGCCAGTAAATCTGTTAACACGGCTCCCACGCATTTGCTTACCCTCAAATGCCAGCTGACTGCACCAGGATTCGATCCAGCAACCTTGGGCATAGCAGGCGAGAACGTTACCGCTGAGCCACGCAGCCAGCCTATATATTACTACACCGATAAGAAAGACCCTATAGTTTCGTAAGCGTGAGAGTACTTTTGTAACTGTACCACAACTTCCTGCGAGGGTGTGCTTGATCTTAGAAAATGTTAAGAACTGCGAACTACGATATTTAACCTATTTAAAAGATGTGCATTTGTATGATCTATGCATATTATGAGAGTCCAGAATACTCTCACGTTTCAAGTTATTTGCACGATACAATGCCAAAGAATTTAAGTGTCCAATGCAATTAGCTTATTGATTATTTAGCATTTTATTATATTCCTTATTTAAAACTACAGTACTTTTCAAGAAGTTGTAAATCAGTTGGGTGCAGCCCAAAATATTCATTTGAGGAGTTTGGACATCGTGGCCATTTAGTCCCGTGCACTTGGGTGTGTGTTAAATTTGTCTGGTAACCTGTGTTATTGTGGTGTCTTTGTGTAGTTGTAAATCAGATGAGGATTGAGAAGAAGGCAGCCGTGGCCTAAGTTAGGAACCAACCCGGCAGTGGCAACCCATGGAAAACCACGTCCAGGCTGGCTGAGGTGGGAATCGAACCCACATCTTCTCAGATTTGCCTCACGAGGCTGAGTGTACCCGGACAGCCACGAATACTAACCGCTACACTACGTGGTGGTTACACAGTAGTCTGACTTGGGACTCCGATAACCGTTTAGCACTTGGTTCAATGTTGTTTACCTCACTGATTAATTTTCAACATTACCATTTTGGAGTTCTGTTTATTAGTTTCCCGTAAACGTGAATCTTGGGATTATGAGCCACAGGACCTCCTTTTTTACGTGGAATCCGAACCACAGGACATGGCATTTCACTTCGAAAATCTCACATGCATTGACCGGGTTATTTTATCAGTCTCCTGACAGGAGGGTAGCAAGTTTAATGGTACAGACTGTAGTGATACGCCATTTATAGGGTATTAGTTGACTGCAGAAGGGCATGCGAGGACTACCACATGCATATTTCTCTTCAAAAGCGTCCCTTTTTGTTGCTCGAGACAGCTGAGAACTGTTTGTTATACATGGTCGCCACGACAGTACCCAACCGATGACGTCACGCAGCAGCCTATGCTCTGGCAAGCCGAAGCGCGGAGCCCGGAGTGGCTCCCCCTGGCGCAAACCGGTGATTACATCGGCTAATCGTGGCGTGTGTAACGAGGTGTGGTTCCGAACAGAGCGTGGAAGGTCACACCCCGTCACTAGAGGGCACGCGTGCACGTCACGTGACGATACAAAGCCAGCAGCAGGATGCATCAAACGTCCAACGCTGCCAGTCGCATTGCAAACTGTGACATGGGGGCGTCAACCGAAGAGCAATGAGGTGTTGTTCGATTTCTGACAGCGGAAGGAGTAGGGGGAAAGGACATTCATCGCCGAATGTCACAAGTGTACGGCGAACATCGCATGTTCTTTGCAAGGGTCAAGGCGTGGCACAAGCGCTTCAGGGAAGGACGGGTGTCGTTAGCCGATGATGCCCTGTCTGGGGCACCCCCCCCCCCCCCGACCATCCTCCCCCTCCCCACCCTGCATGCATTACCGATGACAACGTCTAGCTGGTAGATGCACTCATTACCCAGGACCGCCGAGTGACAGTGAACGCCATAGCCGCCGTGGTCACTCCACGACAATGCACGACCTCATACGGCCAACACAGTCGCGGCACTCCTGCAGAAATTCAAATGGGAGGTTCTCGGCCACCCTCCATACAGTCCAGACCTCTCTCCCTGTGATTACGCCATGTCTGGTCCCCTGAAAAGGGCTCTGCGGGGCAAACGATTCACCTCGGACGCCGACGTCCAGCTGTACGTGCGGAACTGATTCACATCTCAGCCCGGGGAATTTTATGAGACAGCCATTCACCGCCTCGTGTCACAGTGGGACAAGTGCCTCAACAGCCAGGGCCAATACTTCTAACAAACAAGTACTGGTTTCTGAAATTATGCCTCCGGCTCGTTACATTTTGAACGCACCTTATAGCTCTGAGACTTGTCGTCAATTATGAAGAAACATTTCACACTCAGAATGTAAGAACTTGATTAAGCAGATCATGGCTGCCCTAGGTGGCCATGAGAGTATGGCCTCCTATCTTCTTCGTCATTTTATTTTCCTATCATTCAGTGATGTGTACATCTCCGTTGTCTCTGTCAAATCAACCGTCTCATCATCCACCACCTGTAGGATGCCTTCATCTATTCAGAAAACATGACCATACAAAAGGCCCAAGATCGCGGGATCAAACACGGCCGAAGTCGTCGGATTTGTTAAGAATGATGAAAATCTCTCAGTATGCCTTCCTTCGGAGGGAAAGTAAAGCCGGTGGTCCCGTCGGTGGTCCCATGTTATAGATTTATGGCATGAACAAGAACCTTCTACTAATTACACTTGTGTAAAGCTAAATTATAGGTTAGATTTCACTAACAATCTTAGGTTCCAATGTTCGTTGCCAGGAGACGACTGCGGTGGCATCTAGTAACCAAGTTCAGAACTAGTTGGTCGTTGACGGTGATGTTTTATCATTTTTTATTTTGGTCAAATAACACAAAATAGGCTCTTAAAAACGCTTTAAAATTAAAATGTATCGTATTATCAACTAGTTATTCTTCAAATTCTAGGCGTATAGAATGTCAACGGAAGGCAAATCAGTGGAGTCCCGAATAGAACAGTTATGAGATCTGGCGGAAAAGTTTCGCATAAGAAATCCATTTACTGAACAGAGAGCTGGATTACAATTTCCCTGAAATTAATTAAATGCGCTTGCTTTCTCCATGACGTTCTGGTGTGTTTATGTTAACAACAGCATTTACTAAAATTGTCGGCGAAATCTTATGAATGTAGCCCTGTGTAGAAAGTGAAGTTGCGGATATTAAGGTACAGTGCTATTTCTTTTACAATATTGCCCAATGCCAAAATGAGGGATAGGATATCCTTAACATTGTCGGTAATGGCTATAAGGATGGTGTTGCAAACTTCTGGACGTAGATTCCTAATGTTCTTGCATATTTCATAGTATTTTCTTGTTACCGTAAAGGTTCATGCTGATTTTGTGTTTGTATTTGAGATTGTTACTACAATGGTTGATCCAATATAGGCTACATTGTCAAATTTCAAATCATGTAATTCATTTCTGACATGTTGGATTTTGAGTGCATGTGCGAAGCTATTCTTACCTAAATATTGAGCTTTGAATGGTTGGAGAAACTGTACCATTATGAAAAGTATTACTTTAATGACCCCCATTATCGTACAGTTTTCTGACATACCTAGGTATAATACTGTATTAACATTTCGACATCATCGAACTAATGTAATTTGAATGATCATTAATTATTATCCCTTCCTATATTATTCTGCTAAGGTCCCATTCCAGTTTAGTACCGAAAATAAGGTCCCATTAACACCAACCTACACATAAGGGACCTACAGGTTCAGCATAACCCAATGCGTAAGCGAAACGAACTAACTTACTCTTTAAATGCCCCACAATTAAAAAATACCTTAAAACATGTATATTTACAATGAAATAATGAAAGAATGCAACATGGTAACCATGGTAACAGAATCTCACAGGTCAATCAATTTCTGTAAGATGCAATGCATTTCGAATTATTACATTACTGTGAAAGTTTCCAGACGGTTATACGTTTATCACTGAACCAAATTAAGCTGTAAAATTCATCAATACTTACAGTATAATGCGTTTAAGGGGGTCAAGGGGCACTCTAGAATGTTTTCATGCAATTTTCACGTGTGAGTGTGGTACGAAAGGTCTTTTTCACCCGACTATAAAGGGTCTCCGAAAACCACATTTAAAGGCCCTTAAGTTAACAGTGTCTGTGATATTCCCGGAAAACGAACTTTCGCTCTGATATACCTATGAAGGAATGACAAACCCCTAACCCCTGCACCAGTAGCTGAATTGATAAAGTCTGATTATTCATACCTAGGATAAATCAGTCATAGCATTCATGATTGAGATTTTGCTAAGTGTACTCTACAACTAGAATATTCGCGGGCGAAGCCGCGACGGGTAATGCTAGTATGTATTATTTGAAAGAAACTGAAAGGTGGGAAAGAAGATCTCACAAAGACATTTATCAACGCTTTGGGAAGACGAGCATCAACCGAATTCAGGAGAGGAGGAGGAGGTTGTAGTGGTTGGGTCATGTCATTGCAGCTGAAGATTCCATATCCAATCGTGTTTTCAGCTCGACACCAATTGGGAGACGCCTGAGAGGTCGTCCTAGATCAAGAACGAACGATAATGTCACTGGTAAAGGAGGCACCAACAGCAACTGTGAAGGATGCAAGGGACAGAGAGAGGCGGTAGACAATCGGCGACCGATAGCCTACTTGTGAAAAGACTCAGTCCCTCCTGTTGTAACGCCTGTGTTGTTTTGTATATGAGATTTTGTTTCATGCTCTTATTATCTGCCTTGGGTCTTAATGGCATGTTAATGCAATAAATGATGAAAATGATGATGTATTATTTGTACCTATATCCACCACAATCACTAAGGTTGACAGACAATTCCATATACCGTACAATCAAGAGCACAAGGATAAGTGAACAAAGAACAATAACACTATGAGTTGAGAAATTATACGTGCCCCTCAGCTTACTGCCAACTGCAGGAGCACCACAGCTCGCTTACCTGGAACAAACAGAAATAGGCGACATTGATAAGAGGAACAAATATTTCACGCATTTTACTGTTTATTTCAATGAACTGAGGCTTGTCAACCATCTAAATCTACAGTAGCTTGGCCGCGGTGAACTCATCACCAATACAGGCATTCATAAACCAGCTTTGAGGGAGGATGTACCGGTAGGTGAAATTTTCATGAAAATGTTATTTTTTTATTTCCTGTGAAAATTGTATGTAGTTTCAAGATTATAATCCCAAAGTTTCATTGCTGTATTTCAATTCTAAGGGCGTCAAAAAATCGAAACTTTATGGCGCCACGCCCCCTATTTTGCTGTCACCAGTACAGCTGGACAGGAATCCGTATATATGTTGCCACTCTGCCCGTCCTTGCGAGGAAATGATTGATGCTATTGGTCGGAAGGCTGTGGACAAGATGACGGCTGTTCTGGTTCTTTGTTGTTGAGTAACTATGGATACTGTTTTAGATCCCTTATTTGGGGGTGGATCTAAAAGGGAGAGTTGCTGTACTAATTTATGAGTTTGTGCCTAAAGAAGGGTAGCTCCCCTTGACAGGGCAAGCTGACCAGTGTAGTGTGTTGTGGTGTGCTAGGAACTAGGGGGCGCTCCTATAAAGACTGTAAATGTGGTTTAAGGGATGTAGCCTTAGCACGCGGGTCGATGTACTAGTCGCCCAGCCGGCTACTTATTATATAATCACCTTGCTAGTGTCAGCGGTTCGGCACGCGCTTCACTTGAGCACGCGAGCCGCTGTGAGGAATACAAGGACGTCTGAGTTGGCGTTATTACTACGGTGTGTCACGTCTGACTGTGACGGGAGTAAGGAAGGACGTTGGGACGTGAAGAAGAGTGTAGATCAGTAATGCAAGTGTAAGAGACTGACCAAGTGTTTATTGGTCAGCAATGAGTAACTGTTAGTCCCTTTTAAGGGATCTTGTGATGTTATAATGTGAGTACAAACTGTGGGTGTTAGGTTACAAAAGTAGGATTCTGAACACTGACTGACTGACTCACCTCGGTTGACACTGTCGTTAGCCTCCGGCTGTCTCGTCGAAGCACTGATGATGGAGAGATCCTCGTGACCCACTTAAGGCACCTTTTATACCTTTAGCCTCTGTTCTGTCAGCGCGTTGTGGCATAGTTGAACCAGTTTGTAGTATGTCGCTGTGTGTCATAATTACGCAAGGGTTGAGCTGCTTTATGGAGTAGCCAGCTGCCCTTATAGTATTGATGGATATTGGGTAGGCTTTTAAAGGGTTGCCTTTTATGAGATTTAGACAGATGATGGGGGGGATGATCTCTAAGGGGTGCATACCCCTTGGGTATTGTACAAGCCTCTTCCTCCATTTGGTCGCGTCCTCGCGACCGGGAAGGGCACTTGGGGTTGGGATGTTGTCGTAGTAGTTTTTGAATCCCCCTCGTCTCTTCTGGTGGTGGCGTCGTAAGCGTCGTCGTATGGAACGGGTGTCGTCGTGCAGAAGTGTAGGTGTGCGGTCAGCCCGTGTTCAGAGGGGAGGGTTATGGGGTGTACATAGATATATATGTATATAAATTTTACATTGCATGGTGAAATGTGCATTAACATTGTTGAATAAAGAAAATAATTGCTATTGAGGCACAATCGCCATTGCCGTTGTCGGCATAAAAAAGAAAAAAAACATGGTTATACCTGGTTACATAGTTGTGCAGGGAGGAAAAACCCAGGGCCGAACGGATGATTGCGTCGTCCGCCCTATCTTGGGGAAAAAGTGCTCCCTGCAATAAAGAAGATAGGAGAGAATAGAAAAAAATGGGTGTTCCAGGGTATAATTTAAAGGAAATATTTAAAATGTATTTATTGGTGTGGGATAAAACGGAACACCCTGACAAATGGGGAAGTTAGAAGAGAGAAAAATGAAAGAAAACAATTCACAGACATTGGTTACGTGTTACCTTAGCAAACGAAACAAAACAAAACAAAAATATAGACATCGTGTACACGTGAACTTGATAAACAGACAAAAATATATATAGTGTTTAATGTATTATGTTGCGATGCTGACATTTAGGAATTTCCATTGGAATAATTGCCCGTGGGCGCATGAATATGTATGTAGTTTACTCTTTAAAATTATGAACTACAATGACCTTATGTCTACTTAAACGCGCTAAACCCTTATAATTCTAGTTTTTGTTTGGATCCTCGCGTGCACGCTACCTGTTTGTACGTACGCTTGCCGTATCACGGCTGATCCTATACGGCCACCTCTTGGCACGGTTGAGTGGTCGTACCGCTTGCAGTGTATTCTTAATACCTAGTCTGTGAAGCATCCTCTGTGGGTGAATGCTTGCACACTTGGCCATGAGGGTCGCCGCCACATGCCGGTTGCGCCCTCATCGCCGTAAGCTGCGTCGCATTTTGACGCTTCAAGTGTTTTTGTTTTATGCAGATCTGCCAGCAAGCCTGATGCCCCACAGGCATCATTCCTGCTGTGCAGATTATTGACGTGTAGCTGTAAAAAAAAAATGTAGTGAGTGTGTAAGTGAGAATGAATGTTAAATGGAGGTTAGTATGCACAGGTATAATACTACAATAAGGGGGCATCAAATAGCATGTTGCTGCTATCTGGCAGCAAAATCATAATTACACGTGTCATATTCTAGGTGACAATGCCTGCAAAAAAAAAATGGAGAGGTTAACAAAACATTGAAATTCCTTATTCCATATGCCGCTTCCTGTGGCAGCGTTGCCACAGTCTGAAGCCCCTTTTTACCTGTGAAAAGAATGGCATGGTTATTATTACTCGATATATGGCCGGGCTTACCCTATATGGTGCCGTAACGTCATTTCCTAATGTGTTGTAGTATTGGGCTTACCCTGGCAACGAATTTGGGCCGCCAGGCGCCGAAATTTTACCTCAATATATGTATTAAAAAAAATTGTCTTAAATGTAAGACTATGCTACATTATAATAACTTATCATGAGTTATCGGACTTACCCTGATGACGGATTTGTGGGTCATCAGGCGCCGAACGGCGTTCTCTTATACTACTTATTCTACTTATGGTATATATAAAAAAAAACTACATCTAAGCCGAGAGGGTTGCCTTAATCTATTGCCGAAAGATGCTGTGCTGAATTGCAACAGTGTTCATTAAATTTGCTTAATCCTAGGTTGCGTGTCAAATGCAACCGTCTATAACTAAATTTGGCCTAGGACGATCGCCTGGGGCAATTAAATCCCCAGATCACCACCCGCACGAGCCCCAGAAACACCGGTTGTCTCTAGGGTCGCTAGATTCCGTCCCCTTAACTCTAGGTGTCGACGTCTATTACTAGGACTAATCTATGCGCAGGCGCTTACGGTGCCACTAAGCTAACCGTTTCGCCCGCTGTAACTTTCGTGTTCATAACCGGGTGCTGTTCCTATTCGACGTAGGTGAGCCGCCCACTTGGCTCCTGTGAGGGGCGCGCAATGCCCCATCTCTTAATGCCCTCTGACTGCCCGATGCGTCGTCATTTATGTGGGCATTGGACAGTGTGGTCCAATGGCATAATATCCTCCGGGAAAAAAGCGTCCGGGGAGTCCTCTTTGCCTGTGTCGGCCGCAATATTTGTATTCATATGTCCTCCGGGAAGTGAGCGTCCGGGGAGTCCTCTTCGCCTTAATCGGCATTGCTGGGTTGGCCCACTGAACCCTTTTGAGTGCCCGCTATGCTACTCATTTAAGAACTCTGGCGACCCGTTGTCGTCCATTTACGTGGGCGCAGGACCGAATGAGCGCGTACATTCCATATATATATATTCATATTTCATTCTGCATTATTGATTACCGTCGTGGTCTTCACCTTCACCTCGCGGGGTAAGGACTTGTCGGATCTAGGATTGGTCCTGCTGAACCCTTGGATCCTGCTTCACTCCTGACGAATAGGAGTCTGACTCCCCGCCATGGAAGTCCTACTTACGTAAATTTAACTAACAGTCTAGTCATAATATGGTCGTCTCTAGGGATAGCTCCCGAGGCCGGCGCGGAGTGAGCTATTTCTCCCGCCATTCTCAGGAAGTCTCCCTGCAGGTTTTGGCTTCGATGACCGTGGCTCAAAGTGGGTTTAGCATCCCTTCCTCCCAGGGGCGGTTTATGCGCACCTAGGATTCCAGAGCTTGCCCGACCAGGCCGCGAATGCTTTGACCTTACGTGGTTCGTCTATTTGGTCTAGTCGTCAGTAATTTGATGAGCCGACTGGGGTAAGGGTCCACATCGCCTTCCCCAGCTCTGCTCCTAGTGTTGTGCTTTTGACCTTTGGCTAACGCCGGTATCATCAGCCAGGGTGTTTCAGATTCCCTTTTTTTTTTTTTTTTTAAATATAGGTGTAACCTGTGTAAAAAGTGTCAAATGTAAAATACTTCCAGTGTGGTGGGCTGGTAAAACCTCTACATACGTAGACTACTTTAGGCTACCTGTGCTATATCAGCTTCTCCAGCGATACTGCTCTTTTTTAACCTTGATGGAGGTGTTAGTAGGGTCTGTGGCGTCAGGTACCCTGTTATTGTGATCTGGGGGTAGTTATCTGTAGAGTGGGTTAAAGCAGGGTAGGAGGAGGTTGCGCACTTCCGAATTCCGCGTTAGTGGCGGCCTGGAACCGGTTTTTGTGCTGGGATGCTCCTACAGTGAGTGGAACGGGGCAGGTAATTCCCGGGGTGGCAAAAAATAAAATAAAAATCCATGCCGGTCTGATATCAATATCCCCTGGTGAATGGATGGGATATACATGCATGCGTCTGGATATGAGGCGTTTGCACTCATGTATGGATAGGTGTAGGTTGAGGCATAATACTAATATATTTCCCTCTCATGCGGGATGATTTAAATTTAAAAAAAATGGTTAGTATTTATTACTTATGGCCTCATCTCTCATATGGAGATGTGCATTACGCTTAGTTGGTGTTGGCCGATGCACCCCTCTCATTCAGGTGATAGCGGTGGGGCTCAAGGCGTAGCATGCCCTTTCTGTAAACACATGAAGTTTACCAACCCTTATGTATACTTTGTAGTGTAGTGTAGCTGTGCTGGTCGTGTTCATGTGTCTGCGTTGTTTATGTTTGGACGTGAAAAGGTTATGGGAAGGGAGTAGAGTGGGACGCTGTTAGCATGTTCTCTTATCATCCTTCCTTGGTCCATGTTGGTTTTCTATCCGCGCTTTGGGATAGCGAAGCTTCACGACCTACTCTGGTCCGTTATAGGGCTAAGTCCTAGTCGCCTGGAATGATTTGTTTCGGGACTAGGGTCGCAAAAAGAAGTTGTTAAGGGGAGGTCCCGTTTCCTCAAAGTCCCTATGTTCGCCCCTGATTGGTGAGCGCGTTTGTGTGTGTGTGTGTGACTACGCTCCGCTACACCACGCGGACGCCTGGTCTGCTGTAGGGCTAAGTCCTACTGTGTATATTGTGTATGGGTAGGAAGCGCCCGTGGCCTGCCAACGTCTTTACGAACGTGCTACTCTGGGCCTGCGACAAGTTTTGGTCTGTGACGTCTGCTTGTTGATAAATGCTTTCGCAGTGTTGAAAAATGTATAGTGTTATGATTGTTCTGCATTTGTTTATTCATGGTCACTGCCACTACACAATCGCGTTTTGTCATCGACAGTGTTGCAAAGTGGCTAAGTCTGCAAGTCATCAGTTTGTGTGTGTAACTTCAGGCCGGGATTTTATGTAGGTTAACCACTGTTGCGTGTTTTTCTGCACGTATGCCAGTGTGGTCATTGTGTTAAATTCCTGGCGGCCCGATGTGGTAATCCGCCCTGCTACTATTGCCGTTGTGTGGCCATTATTCCGTAAGACCGTTGTCTTACGAAATTTATATGTCTCTGTCTGGAAAGTCCATTTTCCCTGTCAAGTGTATTTCTGGAATTTTATGCCTGTCATTTGGCCGCAGGAATGTAGTATTATCTGTCTAAGCCGTTATATGGGCCAATTTTGGTGTGATTGGAAGGCCGTCTGCTTGTTTTTCCCTGGCGTGCAATTTTCTCTGGGGTTCGAACCCGTGTTCTATGTAATTCTCTGTGTTATATGTCTGCGTTGTTCATGTTCTGCGGGCATTCTGTCTGTATTTTGTTTGTGTTTCTCGTACCGAAAATACCGTTGTTTAGTTAGTTTTCGGTACGAGGTTTTTGTGTGTGGACATGGGTTCGAAGCCGGTTGTCTGTAAAGATTTGGTGGCCATTTCTGTGCCGCCTACACTATGGCAAATGGGCTGTGTGTTTTTCTATGCGCAACCCCTAGTATACCTTCCTGCGAGGAGTTTGCTTATTTTTGCCCTCTCCTCGTAGTGTAAATTTTGAAGATATAGGGTTCTTGGGTTGGCTATGAATGATTCCGTGCAGTGTGCTTTGGGAACTGTCGTCTGTAAGGCTCGCAGTTTATCACTGAGGTCTGCTTTACTGCTGAGTATGATGGTGTCGGGTTGCAATGTCTTGCGCGCTCGCTTGTTTACTTGTTTCGATAACGCTGTGTATCCGAACATGTGTTCTTAATCAGCCTGCTTTCTGTTAGTGCTCTTCGCATTATAAAAAGGCAAGAGGGGAATTTTGTGGTTTAACGTGACCATTTCTGGAGATCATGTGCCACGGGATTTCCGTTTTACTTGGAATCCAAACCACAGGCCATGGCATTTCACTTCGGAAATCTCATATGCATTGGCCGTCTGTGAAAGAACCTTCCATTGACTACACTTGTGTCCCCGAGTGTTGTGTTATGTATACCTATGTATAAAATATATATATAGTTTATTTGGCCATTTTTCTTTCTTGGGCTAAATGTGTGAAACGAAAAAAAAAAATTATTTATGCCCCGCTCTGCATTAAGAGAGCACATTGAAAGAAAATAATAGTAGGTGGCGTTAGTCTCTAAAAATTATGTCGTGAGCACTATGTTTTTGGAAAAAAAATGGTGATTGGGACCTGAGTGTAGTATTTACCATTTTGGTAACGTGAGTACTACCGTAATCTGGTTACGTCTCAGGGGAATCTACCGACACTGTCTAGTACACCTTAGGAAGGCCATTGCCAGACGTAACTGATACCCTTGTATCCACGTCACGAGCAAAGCCAGTGCACTGTGGGAGTCAAACCTGCCTATCAAAGTAATTGTAACTCACCAAAATGACAGTGTCTCATCCCGGTGTGCAATTGGGCTTTTTAGTTGGTTAAAGCACACCTCCCAAAATTTTTTTTTTTTTTTTTTTTTTGAAACTAGTTTGAGATTCTTAATTCTTGCCATGCTTACGGTTTTTGCCCGCAACAAGAGAATCTGTCAAACTGTGGAACCATAACGTAGAACGTCTAGTCATTTCTACTTAGAAAGACTCCCTTAAGCTCTATGCTGTGATTTTATGCCTAAGTTGTGTTCAAAATATCTCTTTCCGGCCTTAAGCCTGATGGGCTTTCACTTGGCTTAGTGATGGCCTAATAGAAAGATGCCATGGTTCCCAAAAAAAAAAACACAGAAGGATTTAAAATTACTCACTTCTAATTTGGCCATGTTGCCCTGTATATACATAAAATACGAGAAAGAAAAAAAATGCGCAGTTTATGTTTACTATGTAATTGTCGGTCTATTTTCTGATATCTCCCGCGTGAAAGAACTTGTGTGGCCATTTATGATGGGGGAAGTGATGTTATTTTATTTCTTTGGCCTTGGTGGAAGTCGTTATCGTCTTTCGAGCTTCAGTGCTCAGAAAGGTGAAGGGTTTTGCCCTGTTACGATATTATAGGCCTCTGAAATCCATTGAGGTGTTTCTTTGCTGTTTTCCGGCGGAATTTCTAGCAAAGTAAGCCTTGCCCTACTTCCACCGTAGCGCGTGTTTCTAGGTCTAAGTGTACCTGTATTTAAGGGCGTTATTGCGCTTGGCGCTATCTTAGCAGATTTTGCGGGAGTGTATGTATGTTTGACTGCGAGGTTTTGTGGGGTGGGTAATAATACCTTTCCTAATCCCCGTGTATTGTATGGTAATGCCTGTTTAATCTGTATGTGCGTGTACCGTGCATCCTGAGGGACTAATGCCGGTGTTCGCCTCCGTTCTGGCAAATTTGCCCTTTGAACTGGCGGTGCAGGCCGCTTAAGTGCCTGTTTCTGTCCTGCCAATGTGGTGTCGTGTAGCCTGTCCGCTTTCTGGCCCGTGGCCACGGCAGACTCCTGCCACTGTGTTAGCCTATCTGTGTGAGTGTATGTAGGCTTTATATGTGGTAGGTCAGGCTCTACGTCGTCAGCCCATGACGAGGTTACCTCCTGTTGTCCCTCTGTCGTATTATGTGTGATTGAAGGTCCTGGCTTCAACTCCCTCTCGTTCATCCGGTCCGAGGGGATTGTTCTAGGCTCTTCCCCTCGGCTTGGCAAAATTGCCTTCCGATCCGGAGCTGGAGGACGTGTGTCTGTGTAGGATGTATTCTTTAGTATGTTGGAGCCTAACCTGGCCGTCTCCTGGACTGTGGCCACGGCGAACTCCTGCCACTGCGTGGCAGTACTTGTCGAGAGGGACATCCTCGCAAATTGTCGAGTTAGCGTATCTACGCTTATGTCCTCTCTCGGCTGGGCTGGTGGCCCTACCATGAACTCAAAAATGGCCTTATTGGCTTGTAGCTCACGGTATTTGTCCCAAATTTGGGTGTACTGCCTTATTGAGGCTCATGGCCTGCTTGCAAATTACTGTACTAATGTATTAATGTTTCTGTGCTCTGTATTGTTTTGTGGCCGCTAGTTGGAGAAGCGCTTGGACGCGAATTAGCTCCCTGTATTGGGCGTGTAAACTTGTGTAGTGCACCCTCATTCTCTCGAGGGTTGCATTATCTATTACGGGACCATGTGTGGTGATTAATTGTCGGTATATTCTGTGTCTTTGTATATGGAACCTATTGAGGTGTTCATGTATGTGATTCAAGAGTGTATGTGCGCATCTTAATCGCGCTGTCCTACCCTCTGACGGGGTGTATGGCTGTTTGCCCTGTATTGCCCCGATTTTTGTTTGGAGTGCCCGTATTTGTGTTTGCCGGCCTTGTATGTGCCCTTGGCATCTGAACAATAATGTTAATAATATTGGCGTACCCCTATTGCCTCTATGGCTTGCAATCTCTGCATGAGGTGCCATTCTACTGCAGTGTATGGGCCTACAATAAGAATAAAAAAAAGTCTGTACGTGTTTGACAGTGTATTCTTATATGTCTCTGATTCTGTATGGGGCTGGGGGGTTGGTTTGTTAAGAATTTCCACTGTGTAGCTAGTTTGGAGCACTCAAAAAAAAATGGTGCTTTTTGTCTGGGGGAAAAATTTTCTCACTATTTGCTTGGCTTTTTGCGGTTCAGAGGGGGTCGTTTTGACTACGAGGGCTCGTTGGTTGAGTCCTGTTACTGCGCGTAGTACCCCGCCTCCACCAGTGTTTTAGATCCCTTATTTGGGGGTGGATCTAAAAGGGAGAGTTGCTGTACTAATTTATGAGTTTGTGCCTAAAGAAGGGTAGCTCCCCTTGACAGGGCAAGCTGACCAGTGTAGTGTGTTGTGGTGTGCTAGGAACTAGGGGGCGCTCCTATAAAGACTGTAAATGTGGTTTAAGGGATGTAGCCTTAGCACGCGGGTCGATGTACTAGTCGCCCAGCCGGCTACTTATTATATAATCACCTTGCTAGTGTCAGCGGTTCGGCACGCGCTTCACTTGAGCACGCGAGCCGCTGTGAGGAATACAAGGACGTCTGAGTTGGCGTTATTACTACGGTGTGTCACGTCTGACTGTGACGGGAGTAAGGAAGGACGTTGGGACGTGAAGAAGAGTGTAGATCAGTAATGCAAGTGTAAGAGACTGACCAAGTGTTTATTGGTCAGCAATGAGTAACTGTTAGTCCCTTTTAAGGGATCTTGTGATGTTATAATGTGAGTACAAACTGTGGGTGTTAGGTTACAAAAGTAGGATTCTGAACACTGACTGACTGACTCACCTCGGTTGACACTGTCGTTAGCCTCCGGCTGTCTCGTCGAAGCACTGATGATGGAGAGATCCTCGTGACCCACTTAAGGCACCTTTTATACCTTTAGCCTCTGTTCTGTCAGCGCGTTGTGGCATAGTTGAACCAGTTTGTAGTATGTCGCTGTGTGTCATAATTACGCAAGGGTTGAGCTGCTTTATGGAGTAGCCAGCTGCCCTTATAGTATTGATGGATATTGGGTAGGCTTTTAAAGGGTTGCCTTTTATGAGATTTAGACAGATGATGGGGGGGATGATCTCTAAGGGGTGCATACCCCTTGGGTATTGTACAATACCACGGGGTTAATAACTGTGTGTTACCTGTGATAAGCGTTTCTGTCGATTTTTTTTCCAGTTATTGATTAGGTTCTATAGGCTACTGGTTTTTAACGTAAATATGGGGAGAATAAGTGGTAGAGTGTTTATAAGAGTGGAAAGGCATAGGATTCAACGTGCAGGTACCGGTACAGTGAAGGGAATTGTCCCGAAAATTTTGAATAGGAGTGTATCTACCACAAAAAAAAATCAGTGAGGGTATTTACCTGACATTAGCTCTGAAGAAACTTCTAATAGTTGTTTCAGATTAATATAATCGATCTACTTACATAGTTATTGAGGTTTAAAGGGGATGAACGACGAGGTCATCTGTGAAGCAATTCATAACAGCTGTATATGTGCCAATTGTGGTTCAAAGTCTATGAAATTGCATGATGATGGTACAGAAAATATTGGCATCATTAGTACACTACATGTTGTTTATGAGAAGTGCAAGGCAGACAGTAAGTTTAAAGCATCCCTTATAAACAAATACGTTTATGATGCCTAGGTGTGGGAAGGGGAGCTGATTTATTTTGTGGCTTGATAAATATGCCACTACCTGTCAATAGGTTTTCAGATCCCAACACATGATTGCTAATTTCCTAGGAAGAAGTTGCCAAAACAAACTTACTAGCAGCAAAGGAACTAGTAGAAGCAGAAGATGATGAGAAGTATGGATATGGCCTGCACTGAACTCTTCAGCTCTAGGTATTGCATTGTAATATGAAGATAAAACTTCAAATTCAAATTTTCTCAGACACTACTGCATATAAAGCAACTAAACTTGGTAGTCTCCTTCTAAATAGGACTCTGCACAATTCTGTGCACCAGAATTTTAATTTTTGGCCTATTATAGAAGTTATGATATGGATAAGAACATTTATGTTCGACCCTCACTATTATGTGTCAGAAAACGGTGTCATAATGATGGTCATTATAACACTTATTTTCATTATGATACAGTTTCTCCAGCCAATCAGAGCTCGTTCATTGACCAATTAGGTAACGATACCTTCGCGCATGCGCTCAAAATCCAACATGTCGGACATAAACACAACATCGAACTATAATAAATTATCGACATGGAATACGCACCGTCCATATGTTCGCGGAAATAAACTGGCGAATATGAAACAAGTACCTTAAAATCACCAACACTAATTTCTACACAGCGCATTCAAACGACTCCGGTGACAATATTACTGAGGGACGGCAGATGTAAACATATGGCTTGCATATGTCATTGCAAGGACACAGAGCGCATGCGTCAAAGATCTTGAAAGACAGAGAGATGTCTCGCGCTCGCTCTCCGATAACAAAATTCTTGTGGCTGACTCTCAACAGATATTTATGAATATTTATGTTAAAACATATAATAAAATTATAATTATCGTCGAACATAAACAGTCGTATGCAACTCGCCTATAATGGTAATTAAGACACTCGTATGGAAATTATAAAACTCGCATACGCTCGTTTTATAAAAAAATACTCGTGTCTTAATTATAGCCATTATAGGCTCGTTGCATAATGTACTATTTTATGCAGATTTTTTTGTAATAATATTTTTTATTTTTTATTTGAGTAATTTAAAATATATCATCATTCTGTTGCACAGGATTCTAAGTTGAGCCTTTTTAAATCTGTGATAAAATATCAGAATCAAATACCCAGTAGTTCTGCAGAAAATGCACCTTAAAAATTCAGGAAGGGTACAATATTTATTTTTTTATATTAAGATTGTATGATAATATTGAGTTCAAAATGCAATGTAACATCAAGCAGCATGTTGACAATAACCATACAAAATATGAACTATCTCTAAAAGTGTAGAAGTTATGGACATTTATCTACGGCCATGTTTTTTACCTAAGTCCTCCCTTAAACTAATGTAGATTTACTTTTGGTACAGGCATTTAGTTTATCATTAGCGAATCTCCAAGACTTAGAAGAACTGCACAATTCACCCGACCAAGACTAGTAATATAATACCCGACTGGAAAGTTGATAACCATACTCTGATATTACGAGAAGCATGTATGTTTCTTTAGTTGATGGATCAATATAGAAGGCAGTGTAAGATGGCCGGCTACATTGGCTCTCTAGTTGATGGATGAATATAGAGGGCAGTGTTAAATGTCCGGCTACATTGGTTCCCTTGTTGATGAATCAATATAGAGCGTAGTGTAAGATGACCGGCTACATTGGTTCACTAGTTGATGGGTGAATATAGAGGGCAGTGTATAATGGCCGGCTACATTGGTTCCCTTGTTGATGGATGAATAAAGAGGGCAGTGTGAGATGGCCGGCTACATTGCTTCACTAGTTGATGGATCAATATAGAGGGCAGTGTAAAATGACCGGCTACATTGGTTCTCTAGTTGATGGATCAATATAGAGGGCAGTATAAAATGGCCGGCTACATTGGTTCACTAGTTGATGGATCAATATAGAAGGCAGTGTAAAATGGCCGGCTACATTGGTTCTCTAGTTGATGGATGAATATGGAAGGCATGTATGATGGCCGGCTACATTGGTTCCCTTGTTGATGGATAAATATAGAGGGCAGTGTAAAATGACCGGCTACATTGGTTCTCTACTTAATCGGTGAATATTTCAGGCGTAAGCGTAATATTATACATTACTTGCACCCATAATATACAACTGTGACACTGAAATTGGTCTAGAAACATTATAGATTTATCCAGGACTGTCCTACAATATCACGACACTTGTTCAACGTCCCCACAAGTTGATGTTTCTGTATCTATACAAGCCAAATGAAATTCCCAACTAGAAGGACACTTTTGATATTTTAACACTACCAGATAATGTTGTTTACAAATTTGATGGAATAAGACAATTTAAAGGATATCTTATACATGGATTTTGAGCAAGCTTCAGATACGTTTCTTTGCATTAATACGCATCATTTTAAATTTTTACGATAATTATCATTAATTAACATTGTATCAGATCTGATTTGTTGTTTTTTAACACTTTTTATATTTTCAAGAACTTCTCAAACAGGAATTTAATGGTAATTGACACGACCTGGGAGGGGGGGGGGGTGCTAGGGTTTAGAAGAAACGACCTAGCATCCCCTGGCCGTGTCAGTGGTAGCAGAGCCTGGTTTACAAAGAATTAGTTGCGAAGACAATTTCAAGGAATCCACGCTCTGCTACCACCGACACGACCGGGTGGTGCTAGGCCATTTCTTCTAAATCCCAGCACCCCTGGTTGTGTCAGTAATAAACAAGTTTCATATGACAGTTTTTATTTAGAATATGACAGATAGCGCCATCCTTCATCCAAAATATCAATACCATACTCATTACCACTTGTCTCTCATTATCACCGGTCAATTGTTAATGTGGCTGAAGAACACCTGTAACGAGGACAACTTCTAGTTGTGTGTTAATATGGACCAATACTGAGTTAAACAGGATTAATTTCATATCAATTTATTTATTTTTATATATTTATCTGTTTATCTACTAAATGTTATTTATTTAATTTAATTGTGTATTTACTTATTTATTCATTCATGGTGTTAATTATTTATTTCATTATTTATTTGTTAATTAATTAATTGATTTATTAAACAATTAATAAGTACATTAATTAATTAATTAATTAATTAATTAATTAATTGAAAATGAAAATCCACAGCCTGCTACCAGTTTCCGACCAGGCCAGGAATGGAATGAATGAAGCCCCCATCTAGCGGCGAGGATATGAACTGCGCCGGCTGCCGATGCCTGACGCACTCCTCGGGGGCAATGGTTAAATGAATGGCAGATGAAATGAAATGATAGTGAAGAGTGCTGCTGGAATGAAATTTTGACAGAGAAAACCGGAGTACCCGGAGAAAAACCTGTCAGCCTCCGTTTAGTCCAGCACAGATCTCACATCGAGTGACCGCGATTAGAACCACGGACCCAGCGGTAAGAGGCCGGCGTGCTGCCGCGTAAGCCACGGAGGCTACTAATTAATTAATTAAAGTATTTATTTATTTATGTATTTAATTACTTATTTATTCATTTATTTACTTATTTAATTATTCAATTAATTCTGCAGTTATTTATTTATTTATTTATTTATTTATACATTCATTTATTTATTTACTTATTCACTTATTTACTTATTTATTTATTTAATTACTTATTTACTTATTAATTTACATATTTATTTACTTATTAATTAATTTATTTATCCTTTATTTATTCATGTATTTACTTATTCATTTATTTACCTATGTATTTATTTATTTGCTTGTTCATGTATTCATTTATTTACTTATTTGTTTATTCATTTATGTACTTATTTATTTGTTCATTTATTCATTTATTTACTTATTTAATTATTTATTTATTTAATCATTTATTTATTTATTTATTTATTCACTTATTTACTTATTTATTTATTCATTTATTTATTTATTTATGTATTCATTTATTTATTTATTTCTTTTCGTAGCAAAACTGCAGCTGTTGCTTCATTGCCTCTAGAATATATTTTTTGCTTGCCCTTAATACATTGGTTGGTTGGTTGGTTGGTTCCTCAGTTTAGGGGCTGCGACAACGCGTTCATGTAGCCCCGTGAATTTTGGGTGTGTGTAGAATCTGTCTGATAACCGGTGTTAATTGTGATGGCTGTATTAGTGTGTGTATCTGTTTCTTAATTCAATTAAGGACTGTAACTTTGAATTTTTCAAATAGTTCCTACTTTTGCCGCCAAACACCACCGTCAACGACTACTAGGCCTAGTTCAGCACTTAGCTACTAGACGCCACTGCAGTCGGCTCTTGGCAACGAACGTAGAAACCTAAGAGCGTTGTTTACATTCCTAACCTATACAATTTAGCTTCACACAGGTATAATTATTGGAAGGTTCTTTAACATGCCATAAATCTATGACATGGGACCGCCGGCTTTACTTCCCCTCCGAAGGAAGGCATACTGAGGGATTTTTAACGTTCTTAAAAAATCCGACGGCTTCGGCCGGGTTTGAACCCGCTATCTTGGGCATAGAAGCTCAGCATGCTACCGACTACGCCACCGAAGCCATTTCCTTAATACATTAAGTATGTTGTTTTCATCTCTCTACCGTCGTGTGCACAATGTTCTGACTGAAATAACAGGGAACTTGTAATTTCCTATGTTAATACTATTTGTTTCCAATTCCATAATACTGTATGCTGTTATTTCGTTCCGTCTGTTTACACTTCGATGCATCAAAACAACCCTGTTTTAGGGATTTTACATTCATCTACGATAATCCAACATACTGTGATATAAAGCGAACATTGATTGAAGTACATGGAACTATGGTTGGTTGGTTCCTTAGTTTAGGGGCTGCGACAATGCGGTCAAGAAGCCTCGTGTACTTTGGGTGTGTGTAGAATCTGTCTGAAAAGCGGTGTTAATTTTGATGACTGTATTAGTGTGTGTTATCTGTTTTATAATTTTAAATGATCTTGTCGACTTCGTCGTTACGCTGGGGTCTGGCGTTACGTTACGGTGACGGGACGAATTGTACCCAGATGCACTGAGGTGTGTGACGTCTTAGTACCGCTTGGTGCATGTGTGTATAAGACAAAAATCCCCGATTCTTGGATGTCACGGGTAATCTCGAGAACCACTGGATGGATTTTGATGCGGTTTTCACCATTCTGTAAAGGACGAGGAAAGATTCTGTAGAAAATAATTTATGTATGATCAAAAGAAGCCAAGCAGTAACGATTTCAGTGAAAAAGTCGAAAACGAACTCGGCGTCCGTGCGCTTCTTAAGCTTACGCTGGGCAAACCGTTAAAAATATCAGCATACTATGAGCGTAAGAATTGGTCAGCATGAAAAGTTCTACAATAAAGTCCGCGAGAGCATATCTCTTTATTCAATACATCGCCCACTATAAGTGTTTTTAGACTGAATGGAAGGGGCACGTCCCCGCGCGCTCTGGTGAGCGTGACGGCATCCCGCGCGCTTGACATTTTTTCCCTTGGTTTGCACTTGCCGTTCGCGAGTAATTTGGAACAAGGTAAAGTATTATAAATCAAGATAAGTATTATGCAGATAATTTTCTAACATGTCAAGAGTCTTTGGCTTCGAGCGAAGCGAGAAACCTCCAGCCTTTCTAGCATCTTTCAGCATTTGTAGCATTTTAAATGATACAAAGTCTAGTCTTTCAGACTGACTGTCACTTTTTTTAATTCAAGTAAGGACTGCAGGCGATAATTTCAAGCAGTTCATACTTTCACTACCAAATGCTACCGTCCACGACACATAGCTGTGAGCTTGGCTACTACTATATGCCTCCGCAAACCAGCGCCTGGTGACAAACGCTGGAACTTAAAAGTATTAATCAAACCTAACCAGCAAATTTTGCTTTACACACGTTTAGTTAGTGGAAGGTTCTTTTACATGCCATAAATCAATGACATGGCTCACCGGCTTCACTTCCCCTCCGAAGGAAGGCATAATGAGGGATTTTTAACGCTCTTAAAAATCCGAAGACTTCGGCCGGGTTTGAACCCGCGACTAGAGCATAGAAGCTCAGTATGCTACCAACTATGACACCGAAGCCGCCACACATGGAACTATAAAAGAGGGTGTGCTAATGCCTTTAATAATGGTTATTATACTGATCCCCTGCCAAGTGGGGTGGCCAGTTTGAACCAAATATATTAACTACTGTCGACCAAAATATTATGTGCACTCAGGTTTGAAGGATGTTTGTGAAGTAAACAATAGACCTAGATAAAATCCAATAACATCATCATTTTCGTCGTTTCATTTTACGTTGGTTTATGTAGGTTTGGAATTTTTAATTTGTATTTTAATATTTCTTATCGCAGTTGAAACACAAAAAGTGCCCGTTTTTAAGCGTGTTTAACCATGCATCACATTTAAGAATTATTATCTCACACACCCGTCATCAGATCGAATCCAAATTTTAACACAAAATACATTGGCATGTTGTATAACTGGGTTATTAATTTCAAAATTTTGTGTGTTCAAGAACGAAAGTTGTTATCTTTTTTTGTAAGGTAACTTTTTCTCGGCTCGAGGTCGTTGGAAAATGTAGTTCTTGGTTGCGTTGTAATTCTTATACATCAAAAAGTTATGCTGTATGACTGTGAAATACGTAAATTAATTCACTTATTTTATATCGGTTTGTATTTGTATGGGGAATTACGACATGGTTCACCAGTTGGCCGCTCCGGAAAAAGCTGTACAGCGTTGCTGAGATGGAGCCCATCACTTCCGAGCGAGGCGCGCAATGACGCGTGATGGAGCCCATCTTGGCAACGCTGTACAGCTTTCACCGGAGCGGCTAACTGGTGAACCATGCCTTAATTCCCCGTAAAAATACTAACCGATATAAAAGAAGTGGATTAATTTACGCATTTCACAATCATACAGCATACCCTTTTGTTGTATAATGATTACAACGCGACCAAGAACTACATTTTCCAACCACCCCGAGCCGAGAAAAAGTTACCTTACAAAAATGATAACAACTTTGTTTCTTGGACACACAACATTTTGGAATTAATTAAACAGTTATACAACATTCCAATGTATATTGTGTTAAAATTTGGATTCGATCTGATGACGGGTTTTTGAGATAATAATTCTTAAATGTGACGCATGGTTGAAATACGCTTAAAAACGGGCACTTTTTTGTGTTCCAACTGCGATAAAAAATATGAAAATATAAATAAAAAAATCCAAACCTACATGACCTAACGTAAAATAGAACGAAGAAAATGTTGATGGTATTGGATTTTATGTAGGTCTATTGGTTACTTCAAAAACAACCTTCAAACTCGAGTGCACATAATACTTTGGTCTACAGGAGTGTAGTTAGTTTATCAGGATCTGAGGATGACAAAGAACATGTGAATTTATTACGGGTATGTAAGTATTTAGAGTAGATAATTTGGCTCCTGTCTGCGTGTTGACGGCCTGAAGTGGTAGCTCGCAGGAAAGAAGACAAGAAAAACATGTCTAATAAAAAACTCAACAATACTGCGTTCTTTCGCTCTGTCTAACTCTGCATTTTACTGGCTATATCTTGGCTGAAGGCAATAACTGTGGTTGGCACGAAAATAAACTCTCCTACGCGGCAAAGAACAAGAGAGAAAAGCTTTTCCTTCTTCTCCTAGTTCGTAGTCGTACCAGAGCAGTCGGGATTCTCTGTTATTATTGTGCAACGCACTCATTCACGAGGGCCTTAAGTGATGCACTGCGCTCCGTAGACCAATGCACATTGCACTATGTGACGGTGTAAGTTTATTCAAACCTCGGTTGGTTGATTCCTCAATGTAGGGGCTGCGACAACGTGGTCATGCAGCCCCGTGTACTTTGGGTGTGTGTAGAATCTGTCTGATAACCGGTGTTAATTGTAATGGCTGTATTAGTGTGTGTTATCTGTTTTAAATTCAAGTAAGGACAGCATACATTCAATTTTCAAGTAGTTCCTACTTTTTCTACCAAACGTCAACGACAACTAGTTCTGAACTTGGTTACCATATGCCATCGCACTCAGCTCTTGGCGACGAACGTTGGAACCTAAGAGCGTTAGTCAAATCTAACCTATAATTTAGATACCGAAAGGTGTCCACCTTGGCCAGGAATGTACCACTAATTTGAATGGATCCTGGTGATGGAATGGTTTCGAGGTATTCGGTCGTTTGTATGTTGAGGTGCAGGCCAAATATTGCGCTCTCTTATTGCAGAACAAAAATTTCGCAAGTACCAATTCTCTTGGAAATTCAACAACAAGGGCCCTCGCTTTTAGTTTGAACCTAAATGGTTTTATAGGACTTCTCTCAACCAAGATGTTTACCAAAACCAACTAACAGATTTCCCTGAAAATTCCCTGATTTTTCCAGGATAAATCAGAAAATTCCCTGAGGAACAGTAGCGGCCATAATAAATATATATAAAAGAGTTTGTACTTAAAGAGCATTTCAAAAAGTGCTTCAACAATAAAGGGTATTTTTCTATATTTTTCCAATTTCTAAATATTTCATCCAGAAAAACTATTGTACTTGCGAGTATTGAAAGTAGCTCAATAGTAATGCTTTCAAAATTCTTACAGTTACACATTTATACACAAATACACAGTCTACACATGTAATTTGTGGGCTCTATGTTGTAAGAAATGAGAGCTTACTGATTTAACGTCAGTACGAACATTCATCTATAACAATCACCAAAATCCACTTTTCCCCCATTAAAATTAAACGCTTTATTTCCAATTATTCAAGGTTGGACCTTGTAAAACCAAAATTCCCTGAGTGTCATTAAAATACCCTGATAATTCCCTGAGTTTTCCAGGATTTAAAATTTCCCGGAGTATTCCCTGTTTTCCATGATTTCCAGAGTAGTGGACACCCTGTCAACGCACCCACTCATTTTTGTGGAACAATTTGGAGGAAGGGGTGGAACACAGAAATCGCCACAGCAGCAATTCGGCATCAGCTAGATATGGTGGACTCTTTTGTTTGTCGTGGTTATCAAGGCTAGATGATGATGATGAAGATGATCATTTTTGTTTTAAGGGGCCTAACATCTGGGTTATCGGCCCCCTAAACAAGGCTAGAGGTGGTATTAGAGCGATGTATGTAGAGGGGGTCAGTGAGCTTCCGTATTTAAAAATTTCGAACTATGTAAGTTACAGTAGAGTAGTTTGAACCTTTTAAGTACGGAAGCTCATTCACCCTCTCTACAGACATCGCTCTAATAAAACCTTTAGCCTTGATAACCACGACGAGAAAGAGAGTCCACCATCTAGCTGATGCCGAATTGCTGCGAGGCTGAATTCTGCGTTTCATCCCTTCCTCCAAATTGTTCCACACATTTCATTATGCGTTTAAGATCAAGCGAATTAGCGGGCCTGTGTGTAACGTATGCATGCAGTCTACATCCATCTAATTATTGGAAGTTGAGGGTCACTGAGAGTGTTGCAAAAACCACTGTGACTCATGTTCAGTAAATTCAACGAGATAAAAAACATGCTTCAAATTACACCCCTACAATATCAGAGAACCACCTCAGGCCTTAAAAAGTACAATCGCGTATTGGAACGTCAGCGCACTCGACACTTGCATCATATGAAAACAGCCAAGTCTCGACTCGTACGACACACTACACACCTCCAGTCAGCTATTGACTATTGCCTTAGTCATATATGCTTGCCCCGGTGGGTGAGTGGTTATCGTGTCGGGCTACCAACTCCAAGCTTGCAGGTACGCTCCTGGCCATGGTAAGTCATTTTTGAAAGGCGACAAAAATCACGACATGCATGTCATACGTTGTTGGCATGTTAGTTGGTTGGTTCCTCAGTTTAGGGGCTGCGACAATGCGGTCATGTAGCCGCGTATACTTTGGGTGTGTGTAGAATCTGTCTGATAACCGGTGTTAATTGTGATGGCTGTATTAGTGTGTGTTATCTGTTTTTAATTCATGTAAGGACTGTAGACATTGAATTTTCGAGTAGTTCCTACTTTTTCCGCCAAACACCACCGTCAACGACTACTAGATCAGAACTTGGTTGCTAGACGCCACCGCAGTCGGCTCCTGGCGACGAACGTTGGCACCTAAGAGTGTTATTGAAATTATTAACCTATAATTTAGTTTCGCACAGGTGTAAATTAGTGGAATGTTCTTTAACATGCCATTAATTTATGACATGGGACCGCCGGCTTTACTTCACCTCCGAAGGAGGGCATACTGTTGGCATGTTAAAGAACCAATTTGAATTCAATAGGCCGTGTTCATAATGGCAAAATTAATCTCGGGATTTTCTGCCAACACAAAATGTTCCTCCATTCTCTACTAGAAAGCGCTATAGTGTCAAGGAGCATAGACATCTAGCCTCCTTGATTTTCTTAGCGCTCCAAGGAACAACAAAATTCTACATGCAAGCTGCCCTTTGGGCGTCAAAAACAAAGCTTGAACCCGGCACCCGAGGCCATACAATAGTATCTATGTATATAATACGCTAAGGTGTATGTTTCACAAAACTCGAGCTCCTAAACCAGAGGGAGTTAGAAGCTGCGGTTTGTTCCAAAATCATCCAAATAGTCTCAATGAAAATAAAAATCGATAGCCTGCTTCCAGTCAACCGACCGGGCAGGGAATGGAATGAAAGAACCCCCATCTAGCGGCGAGGATATGAACTGTGCCAGCTGCCGAAGCCTGTCGCACTCCCCTGGGGCAATGATTAAAAGAATGACAGATGAAATGAAATGATAGTGGAGAGTGTTGCAGGAATGAAATTGTGTCAGAGAAAACCAGAGTAGCCGGAGAAAAACCTGTCTGCCTCCGCTGTGTCCAGCACGAATCTCACATGGAGTGACCGGGATTTCAACCACGGACCCAGTGGTGAGAGGCCGGCATGCTGTCGCCTAAGCCACGGAGGTTCTTCAAATAGTCTCAATAGCACAGGAAAAACCGAGTGAGTTAGCCGTGGTCGTTACAGCGTGGCTGCTGGCAGTCGCTCATATCCGGGAGGCGAGGAGGTTCGAATCCCGCCACCGGCTACCTTGAAGATGGTATTCTGTGGTTTCCCATCTTCCTTCCAGGCAAATGCCGGGGTTGGTCCCTAACTATAGGGCACAGCCGCTTCCTTCCAACTCCTCGTCCTTACAATCTAACTTTCCTCCCCAGACAACACTCCACACGTGACGGTACTTGTAGCTCACCGACTGGGTGTCCGCATAGAAGCAGATACAAACTGGCGAGCCGAAAATGTCCTCGGACACTCCCGGCACTAAAAGCCATACGCTAAAAAAAGTACAGGAAAACATAATCTTGCATTTCTTGAAAAGTCATCGGACATATATTTATTTGCTTATAAAGTGCTTTTGAACAAATAAACAAGACGATAGCCCCTGGCAAAACTGTGTCACGTACAGCCACATAGCACTAGAGATGGGTGGTTGTCTGTACACATGGGGCGCACACAACCCATTGAGCAACCAGCAGCAGTGATGAATTGCACTCTGATTTCGTAAGTATCGGCAATTTGTTAAAAAAAAGTGCGTTGAAACAAACATATTTATAGAAGCCCGCATAACAGTAAAGCCAGGCGGGTGGTTTATACACAAGCGAGAGTTCTTGCACGGGTCCGCTAATATTATTAACTAACAGTAGCACCCGGCTTCGCCCGGTAGATTTATTTGTTTTTTTGGATGATAATGAATACTACTACAGAACTGGAGCGTTCAAGGATAAGGATCGGAAAGCACCAACGCTTATTGCAGCCGATAACCTCAGTACACTGCACCAACACTATCGCCCTTATACAGAGGCGTACTATTGTCATGATGATAACTGTTTTAAGGGGCCTAAGAAATCTCTTTGCACTAATTACTCCCCGTGACTGCAATGAATAAGCAGCTAGCAATACTGCACCAGATCACTGGTAGGGGCGACGTGATGCGGCCCGCATTAAATGGCAACAAAATACTTAGGTATTATTGAAGCTATTCAGGAGCGCTTGTTCTTCCGTCTCACTGAACAAAAATCAATATTTAAGGTTACCTCAGAGGTGTAGCATAATGCTACATAGCCAAACTATTCCTCTTAAATCTGGCTATCATATACAAAAATAATTTCTCGAATCCGACTGGTAGTTCCAGAGATTAGCGCGTTTAAACACACACACAAACTCTTCAGCTTTATTATATTAGTATAGGCTAGATTAATAGTCATATATCAGTTGTGTAGGGTCACATGACCGCCTGGTACCAATACAACACCATCTACAGGGCTCCAAAGCGTCTAGTGTACTCTTAGAAGTGGGTGATCAGTTTAAACGTCATAGCCTTGGGCACCAAAGATACACTTCTTCTTGCAGAGTGTTGAGATAATGGCGTTTCACTGGATCGATGTCACAGGTTACGCAAAAGCCCAGGGGATGGCATATTATACCGAATGTAACCGCAATTTCACTAAATTAGGGGAGCTGTATTAATGCTATGCAATTTTAAATTACATTATCAAAATAACTGAATTATTTATCATCCATGAACATGTAACGTTGGGTCGATACAGCAACAGCCAGGTTCACTCTTCCTCCAGAACAAGTAGTTCTGAGTTCCACCCAGATTGCTCCCATTTTCAGGGATTACGAGGGTTTTTAGCCTACTTTTCACATTTTGTAATACAAATGAGGAAAAAGTAGACTTATGAGATCGATCCAGTCAAATGTCTGTCTGTCTATCTGTCTATCTGTGTGTGTGTTGTGTGTCCCTATCAACTCCTACACGGCTGTAGCTATCAAAACCAAATTTGGTAAGAGTAAAGATCTATACCTGGATATCTCACGACCAACTGCTACCAACTGCTGAAAAATCGCAGTTGAAATTTGAGCTCCATGTTTGATATCTCAGAAGTTATATATGCGAGCAATTCTAAAATTGGCACACATATAGATAATAACATTCCATACATGGCAGTGTTGCCAACATGATTCAAAGCCTTCTGATAGGTCCAATTTCTAAATGCTTGTAACTTCTATACTATCGATTGGATTTCAACCAAATTTCGTATGTACTACAACAGATATGACTGAGCGTATTGTGAAGAACCACCAGGGCTGCCAACTGTTAATAAATGCACTCTCTATGTTTTAACCCTAATATCAATATATCAGAAAGTATGCAAGCCAACTGCTCTAAATTTTGCACACATATAGTACCTGACATTCTATCTTAGTTTGGTGTAACTTATATACATCAGTGCTGCCAACACGATTCTAAGCCTGATGATCAGTCCACTTTTTAAATGCATATAACTTCTATGCTAACAAATGGATCCAAAGACTTATACGAGCACTCGGAGAAAATCACAGACACATTTAGGAAAAGACGATTGAAATTTTACTGGCATATCCTCAGGATGGGCAATCAGAGTCTGTCCAAAAGGATTCTTAACCTTGCCATGCCAATGAAAGTTAGAAACACCTGGCTGTTTGAAGTTGGAAAAGATCTTCAGGAAACTGGCATCACAGATGACATTGTACTAGACAGAGCTAAGTTCAGAGAATTAGTCGATAATCACCGCTTTGCAGACCATCCAAGCATTATCAGCAACAACACCTGGACAGAAGATCGCAAGAGAAGCCACAGCGAGAAGATGAAGAGATTTTGGGAGAAGAGAAAGGTAATGCCATCAGCTAAAAAAGTTCAATCGCGCTCCTTAGTTGGGCATGACGAAGAAAGAAGAAGAATTAATAAATTATTGACTTTGGTAGAGAAGTTTTGCCTTTTACACTTTTAATTAAATATATATTAATGGAGCTGAAAAAAGACACTTATTATTTGCCAGGCCAAGGAGGAAGATGAACGCTTCTCAAGCAGTTCATGCAAAGTTTCAACTTAATCGGCTGAGTAGTTTATACTGTATTCTTTGATAAGCATAAGGGCGCAATACGTGAAAGAGAAACACTCAGACACTTGATCTGTATCTACAGTTGAAACTGAAACGAAATTATACGTTATTCTTGTTTGTGCATACGTCCCGACAAATATGCTACACAACTACCTATAATACCTCACTGACTTGCACGTCATTCTCTTTCACACGTAGGTGATGTTTGAAGCAGTGCGTAATTACATTTGACTTTTTTTATATTATTTTTACTATTCTCCACACGAACCACACACGAGTTTGTTGGCGCAGAATTCAAAGCAGTCGACAGCTAAAAGCGAACATTCTTGCTGCCTTCGAATTTATTGGAAAACGGAAGAGTCTACGCGGCTTCAAAAATGTCCGTGACAAAATCTGCGAGTTATGAAGCAAATAAAAATTCGTGGATCATTTAATTGATTTCAGCGTTGCCATAGCTTGCCACGGTGGGTGAGTGGTTATCGTGTCAGATTACTAACCCAAAGCTTGCATGTTCGCTCCTGGCCGTGGTAAGTGATTTTTGAAAGGCGGAAAAAATCACGACACGCATGTCATATGATGCTGGCATTCTAAAGAACCCATTTCAATTCAGTAGCCCATGTTCCTAATGGCAAAATTAATCTCAGGATTTTCCGCCATTACAAAGTTCCTCATTTCTCTACTAGAAAGCGCTGAAGTGTCAAGGAGCTTAGATATCTAACCTCCTTGACTTTCATAGTGCTTCAAGGTACAAAAAGATTCGACATGCAAGCTGCCCTCTGGGTGTCAAATAACAAAGCTTGCACCCGGCATCCGAGGCCATACGATATCATTATTATTAGCGTTGGAATTGTTTAAATGAGCCTTCTAATTGCATGTTGCACAAATTAGTTTATAGTAAAATACATTAATTCCGAGCCTCCGTGGCTTAGGGGGCAGCACGCCGGCCTTTCACAGTTGGGTCCGTGGTTCAAATCCTGGTAACTCCATGTGAGATCTGTGCTAGGCAAAACGGAGGTAGAAAGGTTTTTCTCCGGCTACTCCAGTTTTCCCTGTCACAATTTCATTCCATCAACACTCTCCACTATCATTTCATTTCATCTGTCATTCATTTAATCATTGCCCCAGGGGAATGCGACGGGCTTCGGCAGCCGGCACAGTTCATATCCCCGCCACTAGATGGGGCTTCATTCATTCCATTCCCTGAACCGGTTGGCCGACTGGAAGCATGGTGCTGATTTTCATTTTTCACAGTAATTCCCTAACTAGTAGCCCTTGAGAACTGGCGTAAACGTGTCATTCCAGTCCGAGGTGAGTAGTGAGTGAAAAGGGACGCTGTATAGGACTCAGGTTTCAAATACCTCTAAGTTTACATACTCTTATAGCTGCCATGTTCTCTGCGAAGATTATGATAGGTATAGAGCCGATCAACTGGAGAAGAGAAGGAAGAGAGACAAATTTATGGTTTTTCGTAGTCAGTTTACCCTCCAGGTAGGCTTTTCCCACGGACTCAGCGAGGGATGCCACCTTCACCGCCTCTACGGGCAGTGTCCTGGAGCTTGACATCGGGTCGAGGGATACAACTGAGGAGGTAGGACTAGCGCCTCGCCCAGGTGGCCTCACCTGCAAAGCGAACAGGAGGCCTCATGAGGGGTGGGACGGGATGGGAAGAATGGGAGGGATAGACAACGAAAAGGGAAGGAGGCGGCCCTGGACTGACAGTAGGTACTGTACCCGTATCCACGTGGTCTTACGTGTTGAAATCCGATGGAAGAACTGGATCGCAGAATCTGGAAGTATCCGTCTGAAATAACCCCCAAAATTCTACCAACTAGGATCAACCAGGGATAAGGATACCTCAATATAAAAGAATGCGATAAGAATATGCCAGTGGTTTAAAAGACAAAATAAAATTAGCTCAAAATGAACTCAAAAGATTCTTAAAAATTTAAATTAATCTCGGGCGTTAGGCTAAGCATTCAATGTAACAACCCACTGGTCCTCCTAGCACATCCTGGTTCTATTATAAATCACCAAGTCATCTGTAAAATTTAAAATTAAATCATCAGTTTATTAACTGAAAAACTGAAGTGTTGTGGAATTGTATCCACTAAGCAAAAATATATGTTCTTCCAACGAAGCACATGTTAATGAAATATGCAGATTACCTCGAATCTGGCTGAATTAAGCTGTACGCAATTGCAGCATTAAATGTCGTTCAAATGGCGAACGTTCTTAGCATCAACGATAATTTTACAAGTCATTACACGTAAAAAAAAAAACCTGATAAATTTATATACGTAATTACAAAATTTACAATTTAATTCGTGGGTCGAATTACGCCGCTGTTATCCATAATTGCAATTGACAAGTATTTTAAGTATTTCTTATGGACTTAATCGGTCATATTCAACTATCAATGAAGTTAATTGAAAGTATTATCAAATCAGGTAATGTTTCAATCCACTTAAATTTCTCAGATAAATACTTTCAATATAATCAACAAATCTTTCACTTATTATCTCAACACTATGTAAATTATTTCAAGTCTTTCAGAATGTAGCTATTCACCTAAACATGAATGTCATTGTTAGCAATTCTTTTTAGATATATTTGTTACAATGCTAGAATGATATTTTTAATTGTGGGTTCTTAAACTACTAGCTTTCTAGTAAATATATTCGTGACTGTAATTCACGTTCAATAACACCTCGTTAATATAATCAGCAATAGCTCAGTAGCTTAATTAATACAGACAATTCGTAATAAATACTGTAATTCCTTCACAAGTGATTCCCACACTTCACCTTAATTCATAACTGATCATCCACCGATGTCAAATATCTGCTTCAAAAATACTTCACTTCACGTAATTATTAAATTACCAAATACGTATATTAGCTCTCAATAACTGTCAATTATTTACCACACATTATCACAAATTCATCAGCTTTTACACAAATAACATCAAATACTAAGTTTCACAATGGATACAAATGTCGAAGTGTTGTAGTCTACTTCTATCAAAACTCTATTAATAATGTTGTAATTACATGCTTGAATAATTGCATTCATAAATTTTAATATTGTCATTTTGTTGTCTGACGAAAATATTTTATACACATGTGAGCTCTGTATTACAATTATGCTTCACTTCATTCTATTCTTATACTTCACAAATATATGTTTCTTTCAATGTATTATAAATCGATCACTGTTAAAGAAACGATCCAATTTCACCTAAACAAATTCGAAATTGGAGTCCTCCTCTAACGAAGTTTGCATGACACTACACCATGAAATAGAGTCAATCTTCAGAAGGTACAAATAATCCATTAGAATCATACGTGGATCCAAGTAGGAGTATTCCAAAACGAATTAAAAAGGTTGTAAACTGAACGAAATACAAAACAGTAAAAATGTCTATAATTAACAAGAAATGTGAAAGTAGGCTGCACATGCCTAATTAAAAAAATCGCAATTGTCCACATCGAATAGTTCCTAATTTTCCATATCATTAATAAAATCGACGAAAAATAGGCTGTCTTTTCAATCTGAAAAATGTTGAATGGAATGTCGAAAAATATTCTGTTTCGTTGTTCGAAGTATCACGGAATTTATTCAGAAAAATATAAAGTATCGAGGTAGGGCATCTTCTTCCTAGCAACTATTCTTATACAATATTACCGTCGTCTTGGTCCTATCTCTTCTCGTATTATGCACCTTCACAACTATGTATAATGCTCGGTTTATTTCCAAACATTTAGAAAAAAAAGTAATGCTCTAAAAATAACATCACATTAATGTTAACTACAGAATAAAATATATCCTTGAACAGAAATGACAAAAATATCATATCTAGCCCTTGAATGCATTTTCTAGCTACAGAATAAAAATTGGTGAAAGAAGGACATTCTAAAATATGACTAATTCATACTGTCTACTGATATAGAAAGGTTTCCAGCTACCTTGCTTGAAGTCATCTCGATGAGTATGAAAAGAATGTTGGAACATACATTCCTTGTATGAACCGAACCCTCATCCATTGCGCTGGGTAGTTCACGTTGTGGCAATTTACGATGATGTGGCCTGGCGTGAATTCGAAGGGAGCGCACTATGACGTCAGCGAGCAAGCTCCGAGCTGTCAGCCCACCAGAGTTTAAACCCACCGCGTGTTTCACGTGGAGCCAACGGATGTTGCAAGCTGTCATTCTAATTGAGCTTTTGTTATGGAAGAAGGTTATATCAGCACTTCAGAATAACGTTAGGAGTAATTCACCAGCTTATTCCTGATGTTTTATTGGAATTTACCAACCTTCTGGATCCTTCTATGGATATAGCCAATGGGACGTAAGATCTAGCATTACGTAATGCGAGTTCACCGATCGATATGTGTCCTTGGGACAGTATAAAAGCCAGCTCTGGCAGAGGTCAGGTACACAGTCATCGAACAGTCAACTAGTCGTCATAATAGTCCACGTGTGTGTGTGTGTGTCCACGACAGTAGAATACGCCGTTATTCTGAACGAGCGCTCCTTGGAGCTAGGCAACTTATACAACGCTACTATGCCCGAGTGGACATAGACTTTGTGCTACGTTTGTGGTAACATAACAGTGCTTCAAAACTTATAATATTCGCTGGTTGATCACTTCAACAAATTCCAAGGTATGTGAGTGACTTGTTACACAAGTATATGACTTTGTCTTGTGCTATTTCCACCACTTAAAGCAAACGTAAGAACTGGGACCACATTGAACATTTGCAAGTGATAGTAGGCTACCCTACCATTATTACGAGGAATTATCAGGCCAGATTCCGCCCTTGATTTATTAAAGACATTATCACCAGGAACTGTTACTATTTACTTGTCCAGTCAGACCACTGGATTACATAAGTGGACTTCATTATTGGCAATGGGCCACGCTAGTAACATGCCTTGTATGCATGAAGAACAGTCCCATGATATAACTTCACTGCCCCAGTTAGTGAATATGGTTAGCAGCTAACGCGGCGGGATGTGAGAAGATCATGCCAGGATGACCCATTAGGAACGAGGAGCAGGGCCACCTGTGGCATATTTCTGTGTATGACAGGAGAGCGGAGTGCTATAAGCATGTCCCATGCCCAGCGTGTAGAATTCTCAGATCCGTGGTGCCCGGATACGATCTGCACCGAGGGAGTAGAAAGCTTTAACATGTCCCATGTCCAGCATTGTAGACTTCTCAGATTCGTGGTGCTAGGATTCGATCTGCACCGAGGGAGGTCAACTCGCCACAGAGATAATGATACCGTAGATTTCCGAAAAGTCTAAATAATTTCTAGAGCCATGAATTTTCCGTTGTTCCGATAAAACCAATTCACTTTCTCTATTATTAATAAGCGCATTAATATTTAAATGATTGTACATTTTTAGGAGTAACTTTTCCTTGCAGTCAAGTTAGACTTGTAGCTGAGGTGCGTCCTCAATATTTCATTTTTGATATTGCAGTAATAAGATGGGAAGTCTTACCCCATTCAGAACGCAGCAGATTTACGACACAGTTTATACATTAATAACTTTTCTTCTGCATGACAGAATATATTTCTCCAATCATAATAATAATAATAATAATAATTGTCTATGCATTAATATTGATAAATACTGAATTATATGAACAGCTAGGGAAGTAATATTCGTCCAGAATGATAAATATGAAAGACTATGATAAAAGTGTTGAATATGATTAAACAATTAATTGTTAATGTAAAAATTGAGAGCTTAGGACTTGTTATCGTCTAGGGTATTAATAAATGAAGCTGTATCGATGTTATGTTGTGCCAATGCACTTTGTGAAAAGTTAATAGAGGCTTTGATCCTCGTGTTTAGTGGACGTAGCGGGAGTCATATCCTGAGATCCACAGAAAGCTGTATGCTTGTTAATAGGAAATGAAATGGGATATTTCGGGAATCAGATCTTGTCCCATAAGCTTAAATCCTAAATATTTCCCCTATGATATTATCAGCTCCAATGATTAACTATTACAAGCAATGTTGTCATGCCAATTTTTATTATGGCCATCTGAATTCATGTCCAGTGAATTAAATACTGAAATTTATAAAAGGATATTCCAAGCTAACTTCAACGTAACCAAACTTGATTATTATTATTATTATTATTATTATAAAATGTCTAATGTAAAGATTTAACTGCTGTACCCAATAATAGTCACTATGATGTGTATTTAACTGCGTTAAGAATTGTGTCGTTTCCTAATTAAATCTAGAATCAAAATGTGAAACTTCGAGTGTGAAACTAATCCATGCTAGTGCCAGGATTGTAAATAAGTGAATTGTAAATATGTGAATAGGATGATTGAACAATACAACATTATAGGGTAAAGTGAAATATAATTTTATGTCGTCTCTAAAGTGTATAGATTAACAAATGAAGTGTAATTCATGAACATAGTCTAGCCCATCAGACAATCTTAAATGAAACTATAGTTTATTTTTATTTGAGAGATATAAAATCCAATAGGGAATGCGTGTGCTATTTTTTTTGCTTCTGCCAGTCGGCAGATTTTTAATGAATAAATTTTCTTTGGTGAATTGGTTTATTTTGAAATATGTTTTAATTCTCTTGTTATATGTCGTGACGTCTTTCCTCTTCCTTTACGGGGATCACGAATACAGTGTCTAGTAATTACAGCCCAAGCCCAGAACACCCCGAGAGAGATCTCATGCTAACACTGATTTACTGATACCTCGCATGTGGTTGTCTGTCACTCCAGGTGTACAGGCGGGCACAACGTACCGCATGGAACTGCATGAAGTCGAACCCACTTCCTTCTGGTTCGAGAAGAGCTGACCGCACCGCAATGTTCCTCAACAAGATACGTCCTAGGTCAGCTCGATAGCGTAGATATAAATGCCACCTTTCTTCCTTCATGGAAATTCATCATTGTAGAAGTATTAATCACAGCGTCAATTAGTCAAGACCGCCTTCAATCTTTTATTGTATAACTTTCTGCTAGCGAAATCCATAATTTTAATTTGATCATTCTGAATGTTCAATCCTGCTATTAAGTTGCATCCTCGTTCTGCATTTAGCAATTCATTGCCTTTCTTGCTGTGTACTGGTATATAAATCCACTCATTGTAGTTTCAACGTTCATATTGCAGTATAAAATGACCACTGTATATATTCTATGTCCTTTCGTGATGGCAATTGTATTACATCAAGCCTATGCGAAACACACAAAGTCCACTGTAGTCACTTTCCAAACAGTAAATTCACACACTGGGTTAACCGTCCGTCCCATGTGTATACATCGGCCGTGTCTAGCTATAATAAGCTAAGACGTACCGTCACGTTCCGGACGTTCACAATACGCACTCACTAAAAGTGAAACTCGAAAACACTAGCTTTGGCATCGCCAACGAACAAGTTGTACTACGGTTTCTGAAGAAGAAGTAATAGTGGCTCTCCCGACCGAGTTACAAGCCACAGCTGAACTTCCGATTCTACCCAGAATACCTTGGGTTCAGTCGAAATAAAGGTTGAAGTCGTTACAGCATAGTGCGATAACTATCTGATATAATAATATGCGTATATATAATGCCATAGACGTTCTCAAGACATTCCTTCTTGTATTAAGACGCAATTCCCAGTTGTCGATCCTCTCTGTGATCTCAGTAGTGCTTTATAATTGAGTGAATCAATATCATTATTACATGGCGTCCATCTTGTCAAAGTAACTGTACCTTGGCTAGGCCCACGTGATCATGATGTGATGCAGGTTGCTAGTACAACCCTTAAACGCGCGTCAATGAGTCATCGCTCTCGACTGCAGTTGAAATATTGCCATATAAATGTCCAATGTGTTTTTCTAACATGTCAAGGTTTCAATACAATGCAAAATACTGGCTCAGAACCATCCTGGCAATTTGCCCGTAGACGAAGTGGGAAACCACGGAAAACCACTTCGAGAATGGCTGAGGTGGGAATCGAACTGCCTCTACTCATTTGGGCTACCCGAGGCTGAGCAGACTCCGTTCCACTCCTCATACCACTTATCAGATTTCATGGGAGAGCCGTGAATCGAACCCAGGACCTCCGGGGTGGCAGCTAAGCACGCTGACCACTACGCAACGGAGGCGACGTAGAGAGACAATTAATAGGCCTACTGAGGAACATAATGGGACCGGAAAGGGGAGGAGAAACGGAAACCAAATAGGTGGTTGAACTTAGGAAGAGCTGGACTGATCAAGGTGGAAGGGAACTGGGGAAATAAATATGCACTAACCGATATACCGGAACTAGCGGCTTTGGTGGCGTAGTTGGTAGCATGCTGAACTGCTGTTCCCAAGATCGCGGGATCACCCGGCCGAAGTCGTCGGATTTTATAAGAGCGTTAAAAATCCTTCAGTATGCCTTCCTTCGGAGGGAAAGTAAAGCCGGCGGTCCCATGTCATATATTTATGGCATATTAATGATCTTTCCACAGACTAAACTTGTGTGAAGCTAAATTGTTAGGTTAAATATCGTCGGAACGCTCTATCAAAGTTCCAAAGTTCACCACTAGGTATCATTGATATCTGGTAGTGAAAGTTGGAACTACTTGAAATTGAACGGAACTTGTAGCTCGTCCGCTGGAAGCAGCTACAGACTCAGACGAGCCAAACATGTCCTCGGACACTCCCGACTTTAAGAGCCATACGATTAAAAAAAACAAATAAACAAAAAACGGAACTGACTGATAGAGAAGGATACCATAAAATGATTGAGAATCATCAATGGAGAAGACAAGAAAAGAGGACACTAAAGATTTCTGAGGAAGAACGGGGGAGAAGAAGACAGTGGATGAAGATGTTCTGGGCGGAGAAAAGGAAGCAGAACCAGAGCTGGCCATAACGGAAGAATGAGAATCTTATTCCATTCTATTCTAGTGCAGTGTATGTCTATCATTTCCATAATATAAACACATCCCCCAGGGGCCCACATCTAGTGGGATGTGGGTTGGTGACCACGGGACCACAGCTGCGTCCAGCAATGCTTCCACTTACTTGTACCGGGCTCCTCTCCGTCTTCTTTCCCGTCGATCTCTCTTGGTCAACTCTTGTCTTCTTCCGACCCCGACGGCATTAGGGTATCCGAGGCCTAGGGAGTCTCTTCGTTTTCCGCCTTAATTGTCCCTTGTCTCATCTTTCCTGCTTTCCTCTTTCTGCGATGGGTCAGCCTTCTTTTTATTTTCATGTTATCTCCTGCCTTCTGCTCAAGGCCCTCAAGGAGTCAGGGTGTGTGTAGGCCCACCACTTCTGGTGCACCCTGGATAGTGCTACACCCTCAGCACCTCACGGCTGGTGACTTTGGGAGTTGGCAATTCCGAGGCACTCCTCAGTTGGGTCCGTTGCTTCGCTTTTTCTACTGACCTTGGGGCGGGCCCTCTCCTCTTTCCCTTTCCTATCTGCCTTTCATGGCTCTCCTTCCATCCAAGTCTTTCAATCCTCATTCTTGGAGGGTCAGGGGCATTTTTTCCTCCTGTCCTTTATTTGCCTTATCCTTTATTTGTTTACCATTTCTTCTTCTAGTTTGTAAGTTTGTAGTTAGTATTAGTTATAGTTTTCATTCTCATCTCATCTTTCACTATCTTCCAAACCATTAGGGGCCGATAACCTAGATGTTAGGCCCCTTAAAACAACAATTATCATCATCATCAGCATCATTATAACAACATACTCGTGTCTTAATTACCATTATAGGCGAGTTGCATACGACTGTTCATGTTCGACGATAATTATAACTTTATTATATGTTTGAACAGAAATATTTATAAATATCTGTCGATATTCCGTTTACTTAGGAAGTAGAATAACCAGTGATGGACGAAGCAAAGAGGATATAAAAAGTAGGTTGGCTCAGGCAAAGAAAGCTTTTCTACAAAAAAGGAATCTGCTGACATCGAATATAGACTTAGGTATTAGGAAGTCATTTTTGAAAGCCTTTGTCTGGAGCGTGGCGCTCTATGGAAGTGAAACTTGGACTATTGGTGCAGCAGAAAAGAGGAGAATTCAAGCATTTGAAATGTGGTGTTACAGGAGAATGATGATCAGATGGGTAGATAGGGTTACAAACGAAGAGGTATTAAGGCGAGTGGGAGAGGAGAGATGTTTATGGCGACTGCTAATGAAGAGAAGAGATAGGTTGGTAGGACACATACTAAGACACCCAGGAATAGCAAGCTTAGTTATGGAAGGAAGGGTCGAGGACAAGAACTGTAGGGGTAGACCAAGGTTAGAATATGTTAAACAGATTGCCTCAGATGTAGGGTGTGGTAGTTATGTAGAGATGAAACGATTAGCTCAGTACAGGGAGGCATGGAGAGCTGCATCAAACCAGTCAAAAGACTGAAGACTCAAACACACATTCCGTTGAGTTGATATTAGTGAACTCTGATGGAGAATTGCTGTACCAAGTAGAGT
Organism: Meconema thalassinum; assembly: GCA_946902985.2. Taxonomy (NCBI): domain Eukaryota; kingdom Metazoa; phylum Arthropoda; class Insecta; order Orthoptera; family Tettigoniidae; genus Meconema; species Meconema thalassinum. Next base: position 156,379,005 of record OX336397.1, read on the forward strand.
TTCATCATTCCATACGCTATGCTATCATGCGCAGTTTGAAAGGTTGTGTCTTTACGCATGTGCTGGGTGGATCAAAGACTACAGGCAATATCATATGTTTTTAGAGCTTGGAAACAAGGAACTTAGAATATACATAACCTAGCTTTATTTCATATACAAATATTGTTTATTGTGCAATTGGTGAAGTGAATTTGCGGGAATGTGCCATTTGATTGTGGAAGGAACTCGTGTAGTGTCCGTTGCCAATGTATTAGTCACATTCAGAGATTTTGCGGAAATTTCCGGAGGTGTAAGTTCAATGTCTTCACTTGTGTCCGACATCTTTGATTTTGCAAACAATTGCGTTGTGCACAGGTGCAATAATCTGTTTCATAATGAAATTAATCTTGAGCTCTGATTTGTGGTGGAGAAACTGTATCATAATGGAAAGTAGTACTTTAATGGCTATCATCATAGTACAGTTTTCAAACTTATAATATTTATATTTCGACATCGTCGAACATAAACTAGTTAGTCACAATAATTATTAAATAGATCGCATGGTAACATAATTGAACTACATTAATAATACCACAACAACCATAGAAGTGAGCAACAATATCTGTAAATAAGATGGACACGTTACACCAGGTTTTATTAACTTATGTAATCTAAACAATGTATACATATTTGTGCGTGTGTAATTCATAATCATCGTAATTTAACTAAACTTAAGGGGAGACGTGGCAAGTTTTACAGTACGAAATTCACAAAGATGTTACTCCTACGATTTTTATCAGATCTCACTGAAATTTATTACAGGTATTAACAATCCCTTTGGACATCGCGTTGCCGTTTTTCAGATATTCTTTTTATTTTATAAAGGAGTTAACGTCATTTACCTTTTTTTGTAAACTGTTGTTTTTCGGTACACTTTTCTGCAACATTAGGGTATGGAGTGCTCGTGCATATAACTAATCTGTGTTAGTAACAAAACATTTAAATGGAGCAAATGTTTGGGTAAGGATTTCACTGATTTTCTGTGAAATTTTCAACTTTCTGACATTCTATTCAAGAAAATGGACATTCTTGTAAACATCTTACTAAAATTCTCTTGCAACAAAACGTGTAAAATTTTATTGATACCCATTCAGTAGATTTTGAGAAAAATGTATCTAAAACCTTAAAAATGTTTAACTCACAAATTTCAATATAAAATCCAGAGTCATCGAAAGACGTTGCAGAAATTTCAAAAAACCACAGCTCGTTAAGTATTTGAGATATTAAAACGAGTATTTTTTGTTAAATTCTCCAACTCAAAACGTTGTTTTGCTCATACCTGATAATGTTTCTATGTGCGCTCCCTAGGTGGCTCTGTAAACATCCAGTCGATAGTCGATTTCGGCCCAAGTGCGCTGGATCATCTCAGGCGTGATTGTATCAACAGCAGCAGTGATGCGCTGATTTCAATGTTGCAGATCTCTGACTAGTTCACTGAATTTAATGTTTTTTTTCCGTATCCGCATAAAAAAATGTCTAGGGGTGTCAAGTCGGGGCTTCTAGCAGGCCATTGAATACGACCGGCATGGAAGCTTCCTGTTGCGCACTCATTCTGCGTATCGGTTGAAGGGTACGGGAGGAGTACAGTCACATCTAAAACTAGAACCTGATGAGTTCCTGATTAGTTTTCATGTCGAATTATTAATTTTTCTCACTTACAACGGGAGATGTGTTTTTTTTGTGGAAATTGTTGCAATCTTTTTAAATGAACCTGTATTATTCATAAAAGTTTCTTACTCATTTGCAGGGACTACGGTGGCGTAGTTGGTAGCACGCTGAACTGCTATGCCCAAGATAGCGGGTTCAAACCCGGCCGAAGTCGTCGGATTTTTTAAGACCGTTAAAAATCCTTCAGTATGCCTTCCTTCGGAGGGGAAGTAAAGCCGGCGGTTCAATGGCATATAAAAGATCCTTCCACAGACTAAACTTGTGTGGAGCTAAATTGTTAGCTTAGATTTCGTCGGAACGCTCTATCAAAGTACCAACGTTCGCCACTAGGTATCATTGATATCTGGTGGCGAAAGTTGGAACTACTTGAAATTGAATGGAACTTGTAGCTGACCCTAAAGGCGTCGGCTGGAAGTAGCTACAGACTCAGGCGACCCAAACTAAAAGCCATACGATAAATCGATAAATAAATAAATAAATAACTCATTTGCAACCCAGCTGATTATAATTTTTAAAGACATTTGTAGATCGAATTTTGAAAGAACATTTTTGGATAATGTTCTCTAATGTATGTACTTACAAATCAAACATTAATGTTTTTTTGTGTGTAAAATTAGTATGTTTTCTGCTTACATCTCCCCTTAAGTGAGCAGGATCTGATGATAATCACTTGACGAACAAAACATGTCTCCCAATTAAGTATCCCGCACAAGTTTTGTACATAAAAGCGTGTTACTTTGTGATGAATATCTTATATAATATGTCGTTCAAGTTAAGGTACATAAGGCCTTGTTTTCCCGTCTAATGTGATTGGACACATTTTGTGTAGACCGACTGAAAAGCTTTCTTTAATTAACATCTCATAGAAAAAGTGAACACTGTGCTCTTAAACTTGGAATACAGAACATTTTATTAGCGTTCAATTAAAATAACCTCTCAAAAACCAGAACGCGTACAAGATTGCCCGGGCCCGTTGAGCCTTTATAGGGCAAAACTGTTTCATTTATTTTTATGTGGGCTATTTTTAAATTTTCATTTATTTTAATTATTATAATTATGTAAAATAATGTTATTTTTCGTTTCACTAATTTTAATGTTAATGTTATTTTTTTAAATTTTCAATGTATTTTAATTTTGATATTTCTTATTGAATTAATTAATTAACTAATGTTGGATTGATTCTTACAATTATTTTTATAGTTAAATTCATTATTTAAATTTTTATATTTATTTTATTTTTATGATTTTTATCTCTATATTTATATTTAATTCTTACACCTCAAATGTTAATGTTTTTAGTTTTAATGTTGAAAATTTTATCCAACACATTACGTCAAGTAGATACCTTTATAATACAGTGGAACTTGGATAATTCGAACCTCAAGGGACCAGTAAAAAAGGAATTATCCAAAAATTTGAATTAAGAAAGTTCTTTGAAAAGGATAGAGAAAATATTCAAATTTTAAGTTTTCATCCAAGAACTTTTATAAAACATAATATTACATAGGTTTTTAACGAGTAAAGTGTGTATATAGGCTACTATGTATTAAGTTTACATAATGATTTACGTTCAACAAAGCAGATTAACAGACAACGCCACGGTATAATTACTGAATCGTGAATAACCTCAAAAGTTTCAAGTGATAAAATAACACCAAAATGTACTATTCACCTATTTAACGACAGTAGTAATCCAGCAATCTAGTTAAGTCTTAGAGAAATGTACTGTTTTTCAAAAACGTTTGAGATTGTTACCCATTTCCTACAATTAAGTCTCTCGGCCATCACAAAAGAATCTAACAAATTCAAGGAACGGAAAACAATACAATCGAGTAGGGGCTGCATGCCAATGATACAACGTCGTTTTTCGGGAATTCCTGACCCAACTGCTTGCCTTCCGATCGGCTTTTTACCCGTAAAAACTTCGAATTATCCAAAGTATAATTCGAATTAACCACGATTTTTTTTAGCATTGATTGTATATAAAATGCTAGGGACCAAGAGAAAAATTCGAATTAAAGAAGATTTCAAATTATAGAAGTTAGAATTAGCCACGTTCCACTGTATTTGGTTTTGAGAAATGAAAATTCCCCAAAATTTGGCTTAAAGATTCAATTATCAGCATCTTTGAAACCATAAACTGTCCTTATGACTGCTGGATAATATAAGAGACTAATATCCCATAAAGGGTAAAGCAGAGCCCCATTTGGTCCACTGAGCTACGTCAGATCATTAAACAAATTGCTCGAAACTCAAAACGTAGAGTAGAGGCTGAAAAACAATTTTATTTATGTACACAGGGCATAAAAATGAACATTATTTAAAAACAGAACCGTGCAGAAAGTAAATAAATTGCGACACATTTAGCCTGCGGCGACTGACTCCATCGCCAAGTATTTTATGAATATTCTATAAAGCTATCGTATTTTAAAACTAATTTATTCCCCAGTGGCTCGCGTTCATTTAACTCACATTCTCCATCGATGGCAAAATCGCTCTCATTTTACAATTTTTGGATCGTTTATTTTTCCGTCGTTTTGTTGATTTTTATTTCATATTCCAGAGAAATGTTGACATGAGCCTCGATTAGGCCTGCTTTTTAATAGCAGCTATCCAAACAAAACAAAACATCTGTTTCGTGTGTTGAAGCTGTTCGAGGCAAGTAAATGGCTGTTTGTGGTGGGCAGGTATTGAAACTAACACATAGCATATGACAAGATCCGAGGTTGGTTCCTCAGTTTAGGGGTTGCGACAACGCGGTCATGTAGCCCCGTGTACTTTGGGTGTGTGTAGAATCTGTCTGATAACCGATGTTAATTATGATGGCAGTATTATTGTGTGTTATCTGTTTATGTTCGACCCTGACTATTATATGTCAGAAAACTGTACTTAATGAGGCTCATTATAACACTATTTTTCATTATGAAACAGGGGCCAAGCTCTCTGCTGACTCGGTCGACGCGTGGGTTCGAGCCCCACCGTCGGCTGTCCTTGAAATGGTTTTCCGTGGTTTCCCATTTTCAACACTAGGCAAATGCTGGGACAGTACCTTCTGACAGGCCACGGCCGCTTCCTTCCACATCCTTGCCCAGTTTCATTCATCTTCATCCATTCCATCTCTCATCCCGTCGCGCAGGTCGCCCACGGGCGTCGACTAGAAAGACCTGCACTCGGCCTCTCAGGAGGCTACACGAAAAAAAAAAATGAAACAGTTTCTCCCACCAATCAGAGCTCAAGAAACAGTTGTTTGACCAATTAGATAATTAGATGCGCTGAGTTCCACGGCCTTCTAATGTAAATCACACTGCCCGGCCTAGTGTCATAGAAGAGTAATCGAGGTGGCCATGGTCAAATACAAGGCATTCCCTGCGTCTCATGCGCTCTGTTCAGTACATAAAACTGGCGAAATCTCGACAGATATTTATGAATATTTTTGTTCGAACATAAAATAGTTATAATAATTATCGTCGAACATAAACAGTCGTATGCAACTCGCCTGTAATGGTAATTAAGACACTCGTATGGAAATTATAAAACTCGCATACGCTCGTCTTATAAACATACTCGTGTCTTAATTATTGCCATTATAGGCTCGTTGCATAATGTACTATTACGTACCGGACGGTAGCAAAGGTAAGGATGTATCATATTACGTGTTAGAAGTGGCTGTCGTGTTCCGTAATACTCATACATCCAGGATCCCCTCTTGTAAATAATTAATAACAAATCCAAATCTGAATAAGGCCTACTGAAGTTTGAACAGAATTGTTTTTGTGTAGCTGGTCATTTTTGATTGAACGCCCGAAGGTTCCCAACAAGTTCAATATTACACTATTGAACTGCAATAACAATGTTGATGCTCATCAGCAACCAAACAACGACGAAATGTGTTGCCAACTCAAACGTGTGAGGAAATGTCTGAAATAGCAACCTATGATAAATTATAACGATTGACGTAACACTTGAGTGCTTTTATTTGAAGAAGAATATGGTATTTATGGCGTAAGTTAATATAATATGTGCTCTAAGCTTAACACAGGCCACGGAGATAAAAAAATACATGTATATAAGCATCGCCGTCTACAATTCTCAAGCCATGTCATAAGGTTTGGCAACGCCGCCATCTGGTAGGCACATCGCAAGCACTTGGTAATTGCAAACACTTCGTAAACACATAGATTTTGGCGCCAAATGTTTCCGAAAATACAACAGAACATAACGTCTGCTAAATCTACACACAAATATCACAAATAAAGGATACATATTATCAGGATATGTATTGTTGATTCCCGATATGGTAATAATAAAATGCTGTACTCTACCTCAATGTCCAATGTCTGAAGTTTCTTTTTATTGATAAAAAAAATCTTCACTTTTTGCCCACACATGCACTCATTATAGTCACAATAGGCCTAAAGCTTAATGCTGACAGTCTAGCAATAATGCTCCACTGGACACCTAATTTAAAAATAGGTAGCTTTCTAATGAAATCTACCTAAAGTCACTTGCTAACTGAGTACAGTTCATAATGTACTGGAATATAGAGGCCACATGAAGATGTATACCAAAACTAAATTACTAGGCACTGGAAGTCCATCTCGCTATAGGATCAGAACGTAGTGACATAACCAGTTATTTTAGTAGTGCCGACATAATTTGACTTAGTCAGGCACACAACCCTTTCTAGGCATCTGAAAAAGTTTAATGAAATATTAGTGAAGAATTTATTGGTTAAATTCATTAGCAGATATTAGTTACACAAACGAGCCTCCGTGGCTTGGGTGGCAACACACCGGCCTCTGACCACTGGGTCCGTGGTTCAAATCCCGGTCACTCCATGTGAGATTTGTGCTGGAGAAAGCGGAGGCAGACAGGTTTTTCTCCGGGTACTCCGGTTTTTCCTGTCATAATTTCGTTCCAGAAACACTCTCCACTATCATTTCATTTCATCTGTCATTCATTTAATCATTGCCCCAGGGGAGTGCGACAGGCTTCGGCAGCCAGCACAATTCATATCCTCGCCGCTAGATGGAGGCTTCATTCATTCGATTACCTGACCCGGTCGGTGGACTGGAAGCAGGCTGTGGATTTTCATTTTTCAGTTACACATGCAACTTAATACGGGAAATGCTCACTTCTACAACTGATTTACCACGAGGAATTTCACGGGAGCTCAAATAGTTAGTACGAACTGCTTTTAGATGCTGTCATATCAAAATAAACGATATTTATGAATAAAACTTAGCATGTGCTCTTACGTGTTTATAGAACTTAAGGACTCTACACAATGTTGCCAATTATACCAACAGCACGGCTTGATAATTACAGACGACGATGATATAAGAAATTACTGTTTTCATATATTTCCACGGAGTCTACATTCAAGACACTGGTGATTAGGCTATGCTGGCGTTCTTGTGGCAAGCGCTCTCCAACTGAAATTAACAAAGGTAGCATAAAACTACAAACTCATTGTAAACAAAAGAACGGTGACGTTTGTAAAGGAAGCTGTGATGAGAGCTCCGTTAAAAACAGGCATGGCGCTATAATTGGTTTCTTTTCGCCAAGTTCGTGTCCAAATCTAATGTAGGAGGCGGAATAGTGTATCTCCATTGAGCACTGTTGTGTGACAAGGAACTCAGAACTATGGAGCGGACACTAACTCCACAATGAAAGAGAGTGAACAGAGAATGTAATGCAATTTACGATCATTCAATAAGTTACAGGAGTGAAGGAACAGCGCTTGTCTTTCGAAATTCAGTTTGAGAGAATGGCTTTTAATTTAGCACTCGCTTTGTCTGGATGCAAATAAAACCAGAGCTGGCGTGTGTTTGTTTGGGTGTGTGTGTAAATACAGATTGGAGTTGTGTCTTAATTATTGCCATTATAGGCTCGTTGCATAATGTACTATTTTAATTCAAGTAAGGACTGCAAATATTCGATTTTCAAGTAGTTCCAACTTTTGTTACCAAACGCCACCGTCAACGACCAACCATTTCTGAATTTTGGTATTAGATGCCACCGCAGTTGGCGACGAACGTTGGAACCTAAGAGCGTAAGTCAAATATAACCTATAATTTAGCTTCACACAGGTGTAATTAGTGGAAAGTTATTTATCATGCCATAAATCTATGACATGGGACCGCCGGCTTTACTTCCCCTCCGAAGGAAGGCATACTGAGGGATTTTTAACGCTCTTAAAAAATCTGACGACTTTGGCCGAGTTTGAACCCGCTATCTTGGGTATAGAAGCTCAGCATGCTACCAACTACGCCACCGAAAGGGCTGACTAGATCCGACTTCAATACAATTTCAATAAGAAGACTGCCATAGATCACGACACAAAGACCTTTAACATTTCGTATCACTGCACAATTACCATTGGCGTAAGAATATCAAAACATATTCCACTCCACAAAGAGACTTCCACCCTGTTCACCATCTCAAGATAATTTTAAAGAACAATTTATAGAATGATTTATAGGAATACTAGCAACCCACCCCGGCTTCGCCCGGTATCTTTAACGGTTTGAAATTCCACAGCCTGCTTCCAGTCGACTGACCGGGTCAGGGAATGGAATGAATGAAGCCCCCATCTAGCGGCGAGGGTATGAACTGTGCCGGCTGCCGAAGCCTGTCGCATTCCTCTGGGGCAATGAGTAAATGAATGACAGATGAAATGAAATGATGGTGGAGAGTGTTGCTGGAATGAAATTGTGACAGGGAAAACCGGAGTACCCGGAGAAAAACCTATCTGCCTCCATTTTAAGGAAGGAAGGAAGCTTGTAGTTTAACGTGACCGTTAATCTCGCGATCATAAGCCACGGGACCTACGTTTTACGTGGAATCCGAACCACAGGACATGGCATTTCACATCGAAAATCTCACATGCATTGACCGGGAATAGAACCCGGTCCGCCTTGGTGAGAGGCATACAGCTTGACCGCTGCGCCACCACGCCCCCAAAGCCTCCATTTTGTCCAGCACAAATCTCACATGGAGTGACTGGGATTTGAAGTCCAGCACAAATCTCACATGGAGTGACTGGGATTTGAACCACGGACCCAGCGGTGAGAGGTCGGCGCGCTGCCGCCTAAGCCACGGAGGCTTAATTACCCAGCGTCATCTTAAAAGGCGTACGGACTGCAGGTCCCAGTCCCAATTCAGGAAATCCGAGGTGGACAGCGAAACTCCAAACACATATTATCTTCTCAGGAGTCCTAACTCGACACGACTCGACAATTTTATGCTGGCCAAAGTTCGCTAGCTCGTAAACTCGCTCCGATGCTAGTAAATTAAATGTCCACTGAATGGAGATTGTTGGAAGAAATGAACACGTAGCCTATAAACACTTATAGTGAACGATGCATTAAAGATAGAGATACGCTATCCCGACTTTTCTGTAGAACTTTCCATGCTATATTATTATTAGAGTATGGTACAACACAAAACAAACAGCATAAACAATATACATACATAAAATAGGTAACACATTACAACTGTAACAATCATGCAAGGGAAAGGGTGTTCAAATATTAATGTCTAAATTTTCTAGCCATCTTATGGCTTCAGTAGAGGCTATTACAAAGAACTGTGTTGATCCAGTGAACACCCTACTAATACACTCAGTGACAATATGGTTCATAGTCTGTCTAACTGCACCACAATCACAGGTTGGGGAAGATCGCATACCCCACTTAAACATCATTGATCCGCATCTCCCGTGGTTCGTGCGGAATCTGTTGAAAGTTACCCATGTATTGCGGGGCAAATCAAATCCAGCTGGCAGATTTTGAATATTGAACAATGCCTGTCATTGCATCGGAGCTACGCTGTTCCACTCTTTTTGCCAATCAGCTTTTGGATCATAAACCTTCCTAACCAGTTCCTGTGCTGTTTGAATAGGTGGAGATCTTGACTTGAGACAATTCTTACACTCATAGTACAGTATATGGATATTTTTAACGGTTTACCCAGCGTAAGCTCAAAAGGCGCACGGACGGCAGTTTTTTTTGACACGATTCACTGAAATAGTTACTGTTCGGCTTCCTTTGGTCCAAAATAAATGTGTTTCAACAGAAACCTTCCTTGTTAACTCCTTTACAGAATGGTGAAAACCGCATCAAATCCATCCAGTCGTTCCCGAGAAAACCCGTTACATCCAAGAATTATGTGGAGATACAAATACCAACTATTTAGATATATGTCATTTTTGCAAAATCATTTTACTAACATCAAATTAAAGCCCGCATTTGTTACCGGTAGATTCAAACAAGATGTTCAGTAAAGAACATATAGCCTACTTTCTCCTAAACTCTTTGTCCTTTTCAAGGAGTATAATTGAATGTTCGTTGTAGTAGCTTGTTGAAATAAAACGTGTTATACGGATATTAAACATGAATATTAGGTGCCCTTTGCTAGTGCCACCTCTGTACAAAATTTTATTCAATTCAGTTTCACCGTGTTTGAATTGATATGGTGAATCGATTTGCACATATACATATACATGGCCGCTATCTACAAACTATTGGGCTGATGACCTTGTAGTTCAGTCAAATGATGCTTCCCACAAAAAGGTATGTTTTTGCAAAAGTTGGTAGAGATCAAATAATTAGTTTGGTCGTAATTTGAATTAAGCTTTTAACATTTGGGTGGCCACCATTACGTTTCCGTCATGATGGCGGCGATATTAAAACATGATCCTGAGGTGCCCTTTGCTAGTGCTACCACTGTACCAAATTTCGTTCAATTCGGTTTTACCGTGTTTGAATTGATAGGGGGTATCGATTTGCACACACACACATGGCCGCCATATGCAATCTATTAGACTGATGACCTTGTAGCTTGGTCAAAGAACGCCTCCCACATAGAGATATAATGTTGCAAAAATTGTTAGAGATCAGATGATTCGGTTGGTCGTAATTTGATTTAAGCGTTTAACATTTGGGTGGCCGCCATTATGTTTTCGTCAAGATGGCGGCGATATAAAACATGACACTGACAAGGGAACTGTCCATACGGTCATATCGAAACCGACAATGAAATTTTGTAGAGATGATGAGGAAACCATAAATTAGCGATGTACAAAAAATTAGCTGCCTTTTCGAACTGAAAGGTCCTGAAATCGGCACGGAGATTTCTAATAGGATTACACGCGCTAGGATATAGCTCGACGTGGACAGCCCTGGTGACCAGTTGAAGCGTGCGCGTAACCCTGAGCGCTCTGTGCTAGGCAGTTAACACACTGTATGTTCCTTTAAGAGAGCAGTCATGAATCCGGCTAATGTTCTAGAGTATGCATTACTTCATTTTCCGTGAAAAAGATGCTTGATGAAATTTAATTCCTTTTACAGAAATGATTAAAATTGAAACTTAATAAAATTAAATATGATGAAAAAAAAATAATAACATTGAAAATTTCATTGTCGGTTTCGATATGACCGTATGGACAATTCCCTTGTGAGGTGCCCCTTGCTAGTGCTACCTCTGTACCAAATTTCTTTCAATTCGGTTTCACCGTGTTCGAATTGATAAGGGGGGGGGACGACATTCAGAGTACACACACACACACACACACACACACACACAGACTCACACACACACACACACACACAGACACACATTTTTTCGCCCCGTGTTGATCTCATAAGTCTACTTTCGTTTTTTGCAAAAATCGAAAGTATGCTAAAAATAAGGCAGCAAGTGCTCTGATGGGGGTTGAAATATTTCACCAGAGGTGCATCAGGAGAGCACAGTGTAAATAATGTCGTAGGCAAATAGTGAAATGCGTCTCTTCATGAAAACGGTTGTAAAATTCATTATAGAATGGTACGTGGCTCAGCGGTAAGGTTCTCGCCTGCTGTCCCAAGGTTGCAGGATCGAATCCTGGCGCAGCCAGTTGGCATTTGAGGGAGCGCCATTGCGAGGGGGCCGTGTCAGTAGATTTACTGGCACGTTAAAGATCCCCTTCGGGGCAACATTTTGGCACCCAGGAGTCTCTAAAAGCTGGAGTAGTTAAAATAGACGTGAAACCTTTAAGATGATTTATCATAATTCATTATAGGCCAGGCGATGTAATGAAATGACTTATTCTCTCCGTCCCATGTAGTAACATCATCTGTCAGTTATCGCGTCCCTTCTTCTGTCTACTGTGCATCGCCGTAAACAATCGGCCGACTTGCCAATCTCCTTTTCTCCTCCCAGAATTTCTTCATGCGGTCGCTAAGCCTCCTACTTCCGTCTTCAAACCACATGACCTTGGTTTCTGATATATTTTTTTATCATTTTAAATGATCTTGTCGACTTCGTCGTTACGCTGGGGTCTGGCGTTACGTTACGGTGACGGGAGGAAATTTACCCAGATGCACTGAGGTGTATGACGTCATAGTACCGATTGGTGCATGTGTTCCCCGACAATCTCTACTTCGTTAGTATAAGACAAAAATCCCCGATTCTTGGATGTCACGGCTAATCTCGAGAACCACTGGATGGATTTTGATGCGGTTTTCACCATTCTGTAAAGGATATCTAGAGGAAAGATTCTGTAGAAAATGATTTATGTATGATCAAAGGAAGCCAAGCAGTAACGATTTCAGTGAAAAAGTCGAAAACAAACTTGGCGTCCGTGCGCTTCTTAAGCTTACGCTTGGAAAACCATTAAACATATCAATATACTATGAGCGTAAGAATCGGTCAGCATGAAAAGTTCTACAAAAAAGTCCGCGAGAGCATATCTCTATCTTCAATACATCGCCCACTATATGTGTTTTTAGACTGGATGGAAGGGGCACGTCCCCGCACGCTCTGGTGAGCGTGATGGCATCCCGCGCACTTGACCTTGCTTTGCCCTTGGTTTGCACTTGCCGTTCGCGAGTAATTTGTAGCCTTTCTAGCATTTTTCAGCCTTTCTAGCATTTAAAATGATTCAAAGTCTAGTCTTTCAGACTGACTGTCACTTTTTCCCCCTTAAAACCTTCCCTCGAAACCCTGTTATTATTACTAAACCTTCTGAATTAATTCCAACTTCTTGGAGATCCTTTCATGTTTCTTCTACCCATTTTTTGGTGGACTTCAACTTGGCAATATTGGTCAACCTAGTGTTGTTCATCCTTCTCTTACGTATTGTGCCCGTAAGGTTCTCCGCCTGGCTGTACAAGTAACTGTTTCTCCTTTTCCTCCATAAGCCGTCTCCTCTCTTTTCTGGCACCCATAATTTCATTAGAATTCTTTGTTCTTTCCTTTATAACTCCTGTATTTTAACCTACTTATCTCATTTTTCAAAAATCAGGGAAAAGTAGATTTATGAGATCGATCCAGGCAAATGTGTCTGTCTGTCTGTCTGTGTCCCCCTATCAACTCCTTAACGACTGCAACTTTCAACACCAAATATAGTATCAGTAAATTTTGGTATCTATACCTGAATATCTCACGGCCATATTTGAAAATGACATCAGTGCTACCAACTGACGAAAAATCGCATTTGAATTTTAAGCTCTATGTTGGATATCTCGGAAGGTACTGTATGCATGAGAACTGCTCCATAATTGACACACACATGGATGATATTACAGTACATCGGATTAATATACAGGAGATCATACATGACAGTGTTGCCAACATGATTCTATGCCTACTGATAGGTCCAATCTTTAAATGCATGTTACTTCCATACTATCTATTGGATTTCGATCGAATTTAGTATGTGATTTGCGCACTGGAGAAGATTTGAATATGCCTTTTATTAGTGTCAACAGGGCTGTCAACTGTTGAATAACTCACTCTATAAATGTTTATCCTAATATCAATATATCAGGAAGTATGCAGGTCAACAATTCTAAACTCTGCATACATATAGTACCTGCATATGTAGATTAATTGTCAGTAACCGATATACGACAGTGCTGCCAACATGATTCTACCCACGCTGATAGGTTTAATGTTTAATCACATGTAACTTGCATACTAATGAAATAATCTCTTTCAAAATTGGCAGATATATAGATCATAATATTTCAATTTAAGTTTGAGCATCTCATATATGGCAGTGTCGCCAACCTGATTTTATGCATGCTGATAAATTCAATGTTTAAATACATGTAACGTGCATACTATCTATTGGACCTCAACCAAATTTTGTATGTTCATTGTGTACTGTACCTTTAGAGATGGAGCTAAGAATGTATTTAGAGTCACCAGGTCTGTCAACTGTTGATATATGGTCTCTATGCACGAAGCTAAGAGGATATAAAAAGTAGGTGGGCTCAGGCAAGGAAAGCATTTCTACAAAAAAGGAATCTGTTGACATCGAATATAAATTTAGGTATTAAGAAGTCATTTTTGAAAGCCTTTGTCTGGAGCGTGGCGCTCTATGAAAGTGAAACTTGGACTATTGGTGCAGCAGAAAAGATGAGAATTGAAGCGCTTGAAATGTCGTGTTACAGGATAACAATGAAGATCAGATGGGTATATATGGTTACAAACGAAGAGATATTAAGACGAGTGGGAGAGGAGAGATGTTTCTGGCGACTGCTAATGGAGAGAAGAGATAGGTTGTTAGGACACATACTAAGACACCCAGGAATAGCTAGCTTTTGTATGGAAGGAAGGGTCAAGGACAAGAAATGTAGGGGTAGACCAAGGTTAGAATATGTTAATCAGATCTAGGGTGTGGTAGCTATGTAGAGATGAAACGATTAGCTCAGAACAGGGCGGCATTGAGAGCTGCATCAAACCACTCAAAAGACTGGACACTCAAACAACAACAACAATTTTAAGAAAAGTAGGCTGTTTAGTTCGTCACGGAACCACTTGTTTATCGGGAATCAGACATTCTGAACTGTAGAGTGCTTTAGGTTTATTCACCGTGGTATAATATATTTGCTTTGCTCTGAAGGATATCGCGTTTTGTTATACATATTTCGCGTTAATATATCTTTCGAGCTCTGGTTTGGAATAAATACAACCATGAAAGGCAGATAAAGAAAGAAAAGGAGAAGGGAGTCCACTCCAAAGTCCTCGGAGAAATGGGAAAACCGGTCCCAGGGGTTCACAACTCTCTTTGAGGGTGCACCATGCGTGGTGGGCAACACACATATCTCCCCCCCCCCCTTTAGGTTGCCTTATCATGAAAGAAACAAGGTTTGATCCCTCAAGAAATGATCAGCAGAAAAAAGACAAAAAGGCAGGAAATTGAAAGACACTTTGCAGTCATGGGCAAAGTACGGCACACGGGCCAAGTGCGGACCTTGAGATAGTATAATCCAGCCCGTGACATTGTTTCTAAATATACTTTTATGTTCGACCCTGTCTATTATGTGTCAGAAAACTGTATCATAATGAGGCTCATTATAACACTATTTTTCATTATGAAACAGTTTCTCCCACCAATCAGAGCTCATGGAACAGCTGTGTGACCAATTAGATAAGGATACCTTCTCGCATGCGCTCAAAATCCAACATGTCTATATAAATTACCGAAAGTGCACCGTCCATATGTTCGCGTAAATAAACTTGTGAATATGAGACAAGAAATAGCACTGTACCATAATATCCCCAATTCCAATTTCTACACAGCGCGTTGTTTTGAAACGACTTCGGTGACAGTTTTACTGAATACTGGTGCACAATCTGAACATATGGCATTGAAGCACACAGAGCGCATGCGTCGGTTGGCCAGAGAGCTTGGAAAACAGAGATAGACTACCCAGCGCAGCACCCGATCACAACATTCTAGTGACTGAACATATATTTATGAATATTTATGATAAAACATATAATACAGTTATAATTATTGTCGAACATAAACAGTCGTATGCAACTCGCCTATAATGGTAATTAAGACACTCGTATGGAAATTATAAAACTCGTATACGCTCGTTTTATAAACATACTCGTGTATTAATTATAGCCATTATAGGCTCGTTGCATAATGTACTAACCTACAATTACACTTAGATCATATTTCCGGTAGCCTACTGTGTACCTAGAAGTGAAAACCTATTTCAATCTCATTGGGTTTAGGCGTTTTGTGTAATATCGTTTTGTGCGAAAAATCTCCACGATGAATTTGAATGAAGATTTCAGAACTTCAAAGTTATTGAACAGGACTTGGACGTTTTCGGCATATCATTTAATGTTGACTGTGAAACTATAAAATCAGAGTTGCAGCTAGAACTGATTGAGTTACAATGTAGCAACGAATTAAAGCAACTATTCCTCAACGTTTCGAAAATTTAGTTCTACAAGTACCTACCAAAATCAAGCTTCCCAAATTTGAAATCACATGCACAGGAGATAACTGCCATGTTTGCATCTTCGTATATCTGCGAACAGGTCTTTTCTACAATGAAGCTTCGCAAAAGTAGCGTCAGAAATAAATTGACAGACCCCATTTAGCTGCGCTACTAAGAATCAAGCTCATCCCGATTATGAAAACTTTAAGAAGCACAGTGACTGTTTCACTTGGCCACATACAGGGTCTTTCATATAAAGTAAGAACGGCCAGCGGCGGTTTTGTCATACGCTGCTGCAGCCGGCTTGGCCGAGCTTGTGACGCGCCACGGCCCCCTGCTGTAGTATTGAAAGCGCGCGCATAGTACTAACTTGACCTTGCAATAAGCGTGCAGGTGTTGTCAGTCGCCAGTCTGAACCACAGCTGCTAACATGTTGAGACAGTTATCATTGCAACATCGTACTTTTGTATGTAAAATTTATTTTAATTACGATTCGGCTCGGCAGGTACGTGATGCATTTTTTCAGCAATTTCCTGATGAAGTGCCACCTTCACTAGCACAGATTCACGTAATTGTAAATAACTTTGACACTACTGGTTCAGTGCTCAATAAAAAACACAAAATAAAAAATCAGAAAAAATACAGTGGCATGACTCACTCGCGTCAGCCAAAATGTGGTTACCAGATACAATGCCTGTATAACCCAGGAAGGACGACACTTCCAGCAACTTTTATAAGGTAATATTTCATAGAGGATTGTACACACGCTTAGAGCAGGGGGCCGTGGTGCGTCACAAGCTCGGTCAAGGCCACCGCACTAGCGGATAACAAACCCGCCGCTTGGCGTTCTTACTTTATATGAAAGACCCTGTACTCCTTCCTCTTCTAACAAATAATGAAGGTGTGTTCTTTTATCATTTCAAATGATCTTGTCGACTTCATCGTTATGATTAGGTCTACCGTTATACGTCACGGTTACGGCGTGTATGACGTCATCATCTTGTTCAGTGCATATGCACCGAGTCTGAGTTTACTCCTGGGGTCTGGCGTTATGCGATACGGAGACGGCGAGTGCGTGATGTCAGACATGAATACAGGGAGACTCCTAAAGAAGTGTGCAAGATGTCAGACAGGAATACAGGGTGACCCTTAACGAGGTGTACAAGATGTCACACAAGAATACAGGGTGACTCCTAAAGAGGTGTACAAGATGTCACACAAGAATACAGGATGACTCCTAAAGAGATATACAATACGTCAGTCAGGGTGACTCCTAAAGAGGTGTACAAGATGTCACACAAGAATACAGGTTGACTCCTAAAGGGGTGTACTAGATGTCACACAAGAATACAGGGTGACTCCTAAAGGGGTGTACTAGATGTCACACAAGAATACAGGTTGACTCCTAAAGGGGTGTACTAGATGTCACACAAGAATACAGGGTGACTCCTAAAGAGGTGTACAAGATGTCACACAAGAATACAGGATGACTCCTAAAGAGGTGTACAAGATGTCACACAAGAATACAGGATGACTCCTAAAGAGGTGTACAAGATGTCACACAAGACTACAGGGTGACTGCTAAAGAGATATACAATACGTCAGATAAGAATACAGGGTGACTCCTAAAGAGGTGTACACGATGTCAGACAGGAATACAGGTTGACTCCTAAAGGGGTGTACACAATGTCAGACAGGAATACAGGTTGACTCCTAAAGGGGTGTACTAGATGTCAGACAAGAATACAGGGTGATTCCTAAAGAGATATACAATACGTCAGATAAGAATACAGGGTGACTCCTAAAGAGGTGTACACAATGTCAGACAGGAATACAGGTTGACTCCTAAAGGGGTGTACTAGATGTCACACAAGAATACAGGGTGACTCCTAAAGAGATATACAAGACGTCACATAAGAATACAGGGTGACTCCTAAAGACGTGTACAAGATGTCACACAAGAATACAGGATGACTCCTAAAGAGGTGTACAAGATGTCAGACAAGAATACAGGGTGACCCTTAACGAGGTGTACAAGATGTCACACAAGAATACAGGGTGACTCCTAAAGAGGTGTACAAGATGTCACACAAGAATACAGGATGACTCCTAAAGAGGTGTACAAGATGTCACACAAGACTACAGGGTGACTCCTAAAGAGATATACAATACGTCAGATAAGAATACAGGGTGACTCCTAAAGAGGTGTACACGATGTCAGACAGGAATACAGGGTGACTCCTAAAGAGTTGTACAAGATGTCACACAAGAATACAGGGTGACTCCTAAAGAGATATACAAGACGTCAGATAAGAATACAGGGTGACTCCTAAAGACGTGTACAAGATGTCACACAAGAATACAGGGTGACTCCTAAAGAGGTGTACAAGATGTCACACAAGAATACAGGGTGACTTCTAAAGAGATATACAAGATGCCAGATAAGAATACAGGGTGCCTCCTAAAGAGGTGTGCAGGATGTCAGAGCAAAATACAGGGTGACACTTAACGAGGTGTACAGTATGTTAGATTCAATTCAAATACAGGGCTACCCTTAAAGAGGTTTGCAAGATATCAGATTCAAATAAAGGGTGACCCTTAAAGAGTTGTAAATGATGTCCGACTCAAATACAGGGTGATCCTTAAAGAGGTGCCCGCGCGGGAAGCCTAAGTTAATGGGTAATGGAGTTTGTTGAAAGAGTCCTGAGCCTTTCTAACATGTGTAGCATTTGTAGCATGCGTCATTTAAAATGATATTAAGTCTAGTCTCTCAGACTGACTGTATCTTTTTTCCTAAGTGTTCTACCTTTGCAGCCTATAAGTTTTGTTTGATTTAAAATGCAGAAAAAAATGTTTATAATCTATCTATAAGCATGTGCTTTTTTCGGCCCACCTAGATTATTTTGTATTCTATCTGGCCCAGCCCCTAAAAGGTTTGCACATATCTGCCCTAGAGCAAGGGTTGAACAAAGTAGTTTAAGCCCCGGCGAGTGACGCTTTGTGCAATCACATCAACTAGTGCGGGGTTAACACGCCCAATTGAAAAAACAAAGTCGGGGTTCAAAAATTCATTATCCGAAGCACCAGTGTTGTTTTACGGTAAACTCGATGGATCATTTAAGGAGTGCCCCACTAATTGGATTTCGCAATTGAAAATTATCTCCGGTTTGAGCGTGATGAAAATCCGCCGTGAAATTACGGTGGTCTAGCAATTAATTAAACGTGTAATAAACACGGGACGTGATAGGTGTGGTTATTATTAATAGATGGGCTATTAGAGCGGCTAACAGTAAAGGATATTATTATTGTTATTCAGCATTCAATTTGGGTTTTTACCCAGCATGCATTGCAATGCCAATCAAAGAAAGTGTTTGTGTTTCTTTAATGAAAGTGCTTCTGGGCACACAATATATTGTTTTCCGTCAAGTGCGTACATTTTTGAAAGCCTTTGTCTAGAGCACGGCGCTCTATGGAAGTGAAACTTGGACTATTGGTACAGCAGAAAAGAGGAGTATTGAAGCGTTTGAAAAGTGGTGTTACAGGAGAATGATGAAGATCAGATGGGTAGATAGGGTTACAACGAAGAGGTATTAAGACGAGTGGGAGAGGAGAGATGTTTCTGACAACTGCTAATGAAGAGAAGAGATAGGTTGGTAGGACACATACTAAAACACCCAGGAATAGCAAACTTAGTTATGGAAGGAAGGGTCGAGGACAAGAACTGTAGGGATAGACCAAGGTTAGAATATGTTAAACAGATTGCCTCGGACGTAGAGTGTGGTAGCTATGGAGAGATGAAATGATTAGTGCAGGACAGGGAGGCATGGAGAGCTGCATAAAAACCAGTCAAAAGACTGATGATTCAAACAACAACAACAGCGTACATGAATAAATCAGAATGCGAGTTAGCGGGCCACGTACAGCTGTCCATGTGAGAAGCATGGATTTTTCATATGTAATCCACATACTTGCAGGGATTGTCCCTGTGCTTTGTAGATGGTCATCACAAATGCGAGTCGCGCCAGAAACAGCAAACGTTTGGAAGATCATAAACTGCCACTAAACTGTACATAATTCGTTCATTTTTTGAAAAGACTCATGAGCAACCTATTGTAAAACAGATTTACTAATTCAGAAACCTTCGCGGGCGTGCACAACAGCTGATTAAAGTTCATTTGTTGAAACGACTTGTGCACCATATATTGTAAAACAGATTTACTTATTCAGAAACATTCGCGGGTGAGCACAACAGCTGAACAAATTTCATTTGTTGAAATTACTTGTGCACCATCCATTGTAAAACAGATTTACTTATTCAGAAACATTCGCGGGTGAGCACAACAGCTGAAAAAGTTAATTTGTTAAACCGACTTGTGCAACTTCGATTATAAAACAGATTTACTAATTCGGAAACATTCACGGGAGTGTGCACAACAACTCACCAAAGTTTCATCACAATCGGACGAAGAAGCAATCATTTTTGTACTGTATCTTTCGAAGTAGCAAAAAGCACAGAAAGTCTTTCACATGCGGTAATCATTCTACATTGTGATCGAAATATCCTCACTAAGTTATAGTCTATCATTCGTGTCCAGGATGATAGCTTTCTGCATGAAAGGTGCAGTGTTTTCAATCTGGACATCTCTGGTAGCCGATGTTGCGATGTATCCCAATCTTAACGATTTTCTTCATTTAATTAATTTCTTATGCTGTTGTTCTTTCAGTCATCAGTTTTTGACTGGTTTGATGCAGCCATCCATCCCTCCACGTTCTGAACTAATCGTTTCATCTCGACGTAGCTACCACAGCTTACATCTGAGTCAATGTTTAACAAATTCTATCCTTGGTCTACCCCTACAGTTCTAATCCTCGACCCTTCCTTCCATATTTAAGCTTGCCATTCCTGGGTGTCTTAGTATGTGTCCTACCTACCTATCTCTTCTCTTCATTAGCAGTCGCCAGAAACATTTCTCCTCTCCCACTCGTCTTAATACCTCTTCATTTATTACTCTGTCTACCCATCTAACCTTCATCATTCTCCTGTAACACCACATTTCAAACGCTTCTATTCACCTCTTTTCTTCTGCACCAACAGTACAAGTTTCACTTCCATAGAGCGCCGCGCTTCACATAAAGGCATTCAAAAATAACTTCCTAATACCCAAATCTATATTCGATGTCAAAAGATTTCTTTACTGTAGAAATACTTTCCTTGCTTAACCCAACCTACTTTGCTTCGTCCTTTACTGGTCATTTTGCGTTCTTACTTATTATTATTATTATTATAATTATTATTATCATTATTATTTATTTATTAATTATTTTTCATTCATTCATTTCGTATAAGCCATCTATGGACTACGTCATTCCAACTGTCTCCTACAGGCTTTGATGTTTGCTGAGTACGCCCGCATTCGTTCTCGGTGGACTTCCTTCCGTTCCTGGGTCCAAATCTTTCCCGTCTTCAGCTCCTTTGGAAGCTTGAAGTTTTCTTTTGAGTGGGACTCGCTCCTGAATGTCTGTTAGTGTAATCCCCACTTCTTTCAATCTTTATCCAGTTCAATGAACCAGGCCCATTTTGTTTTCCTCTCCTGAAAGTAAGTTATGTTCCGGTTGGTCAGTGTCGCTGGGCTCATTCGTTTGACATGTTCATAAAATGTTATCCCTCTCTTCCGGATGACGTCACTTACCTTCTCCACATGAGTATATAGTTCATGGTTATGCCATCTTCTGTATTCCCCAGTGTCTTTGATGGGATCCAATATCTTTCTCAACATTTTCCTCTCTTTGGACTCCAGTATTTCGACCAAGCCTTTTTTGTTCATCGTGAGGCATTCAGAAGCATACAAGACCTCCGGATGGATGACACTGAAGTAATGTTTTAGTTTTGCGTTGAAGGATATTGACCTTTTCTTATAGATGACCTTAGTTAAATGGTAGGCCATTTCCATTTTGCTCATGCGTGATGTGAATGCTTCTTTCTCAGATACATAGGTGATATAATTTTCTCCCGGGAACTTAAACTTTGCAACTCGCTTAATTTTTCCTTGTTCCACAGCAAGGTGTTTGGGCGTCGGTTCGATATTACTTATGAATACGGTCTTCTCAAAGGAGATCTGGAGTCCTGTCTTCGCTGCTTGTGCACTAAGCTGATTAATCTGTTCCGTGACAGTGTCTAATGAAACAGAAAAGATTGCAAGATCATCGGCAAAGGCTAGACAGCCAATGGTGATGTTCCGGCTTCAGTATCTCAGTCTGACTCCGCTTGCAACTCCTTGTTTATTCAGTTATTTACGCCACTCACGGATAACCTTCTCGTGGACACAGTTGAAGAGTATATTATTATTATTATTATTATTATTATTATTATTATTATTATCATTATTATTATTATTATTCTTTAATCGGATTTTCATGACCGTATTGTGGAATATTTCAGCTATTAAGTTCAGTGTTGTACAAAAACTTCAAACCACTTAGAAGGAAGAGTCTAGAATGTCTGACCCACCCCAACTCTGCTTTGTACGCCGTTGCTAGGACCACTAACACTACCACACTGTGTGAGCGACCTAGATATTTGAGAGAAACATCTTAGTTGAGTACACAATACGAGCGTGGCTTCAGTGGCGTAGTTGGTAGCATGCTGAGTTTCTATGACCAAGATCGCGGGTTCAAACCTGGCCGAAGTCGTCGGATTTTTAAGGGCGTTAAAAATCCCTCAGTATGCATTCCTTCGGAGGGGAAGTAAATCCGGCGGTCCCATGTCATAGATCTATGGCATGTAAAAGAACCTTCCACTAACTACACTTGTGATAAGTTAAAATTGGTGGGTTGGATTTGATAACGCTACGTTATCCAACGTTCGTCGTCAGGTGATGGTTGCGATGGCATTTTGTAGCCAAGTTCGCGGCTTGATGTTGTTGACGGTAGCATTTGGTAGCAAAAGTAGGAACTACTCGTAATTGTTCGTCTGCAATTCTCACCTGAATTACAGATTTATTTATTTAACCGTATGGTAATTTATACAATATGCAATTAAATATAACAAGGTAATATTCAAACTTTAATGTCCATCCTTCTCAAACATTCGGTTAAATCGGGTGTGAGAGAGAACACATCGTCAGGAATGCCAGGGTACGAATAAAGAGGACAGCGTTGGACCAGATGTTCGATCGTCTGTTCTTCCAGGTTACACTCACACATTGGTGAGCTGATCCAGCCCCACTTGTACCTGAAATAATTGCAGCAACCATGTCCAGTCCTCAGCCTGTTGATGCGGCACCAGAAGTTCCTCGGTAAGTCAAAGCCGTTTGGTTTCTTTGTGGGATCAAGATGGTGGGCACGTGTTCCCAATGTTTTAGTTGGCCACTCATGCTTACAGCTTTCATTTCGGTTAAATCCAGCAGCAATGAGTTGCCCCGTAGTGACACTTACTGGTCTTCTAGATTGCAGTCGTTGCTTTGATGGATGGCAGAATTCTTGGTGCAATGGCAAAGAGGGTGATGCAAAGATTTTCTTAGCTCCCCTTAGTAGAGTTTGCTTCCTCCGTAAGTGAGGTGGAGGGATGTGACTCAGCATGGGTAACCAGTGACATAGAGTTGATTTGATGGAACCAGTAATGCAACGCATTGTATCATTCAATTTTGTGTCTACCTTCTTCACATGTACGCTTTCCAACCAGACGGATGCACAGTACTCAGCGGCCGAGTAGACAAGACAGATGGCAGATAAGCGTAAACAGTCAGCAGAGGCTCCCCAGGATGTACCACTGAGCTTATGCAATATGTTGTTTCTTGCGGCGACTTCATGGGAAAGCTTAGTGATGTGTTCTTTGTAGCTCAGGGATCTATCTGAAGTGACTCCAAGATATTTCGGAAATGGATTGTACCTCTCAGATTTCGTTCATTGAACAAAACTCTTGGATTGTAGTTTGCAGCATGATTCAATAGATGGAAACAAGAGACTTCAGTTTTTGAAGTGCTGGGGATCTATCTCCAGGACTTGAAGAAAGTTGACATCTTCTTGAGATCCTCTGAAAGGATTTGTTCACCATCTTCAAAGTTATTACTCTGTGCTACAAGAGCGATGTCATCAGCATATATGAACTTAGTTGATGTTGTGACTGGTAAATCGTGCATGTACAAATTGAAGAGTAATGTGGCTAAAATAGATCCCTGTGGTAGACCATTACTTAGTTATCGTTTGTGGCTTTTAGTGCTGCCTAGACACACTTCGAATTGCTTTTCACTAAGAATACTAGATATTAGATCCACGATTTCTCGACTTGGTACAGATAACAAACAAAATACATCCATCACAATTAACACTGGATATCAGACAGATTCTACACATACCCAAAGTACACGGGGATACATGGCCGCGTTGTCGCAGCCCCTAAACTGATGAACCAACTAACCAACACAATGCCAGCTGCCCCGTGCGGAAATATTTGTTGTGTTTGTTGTGTTCCTTTACAGCATTGTTCATTTATGTTAGGTTGTTTCCCATTTATAACAGGGGTTTGCTTTGGTTTAGGATTAATAAATAAATAAATAAACTAAAAATTTAGGTTAGAACACAACGTTGAATGTTTATCTCAGCGGCAGAGAAGAGATAACCTAATGTTCCACGCGAATTAAGATATCTAGTAACAGGTGAGGTCATTGCCTGCTGGATCGTACTCTCTGCCTACTTCTGACTGTCCTTGTGTTAAGATAGCTAATAACATGTGAGGTCACTGCCTGCTTGATCGTACTCTCTGGCTACTTACGACTCTCCGTGTGTTAAGATGGCTAGTAACAGGTGAGGTCACTGCCTGCTTGATCGTACTCTCTGGCTACTTCCGACTGTCCGTGTGTTAAGATGGCTAGTAACAGGTGAGGTCACTGCCTGCTTGATCGTACTCTCTGGCTACTTACGACTCTCCGTGTGTTAAGATAGCTAATAACAGGTGAGGTCACTGCCTGCTTGATCGTACTCTCTGGCTATTTACGACTCTCCGTGTGTTAAGATGGCTAGTAACAGGTGAGGTCACTGCCTGCTTGATCGTACTCTCTGGCTACTTCCGACTGTCCGTGTGTCAAGATAGCTGGTAACAGGTTAGGTCACTGCCTGCTTGGATCGTACTCTCTGGCTACTCCCGACTGTCCGTGTGTTAAGATAGCTGGTAACAGGTTAGGTCACTGCCTGCTGGATCGTACTCTCAGGCTACTTCCGACTGTCCGTGTGTTAAGATAGCTGGTAACAGGTTAGGTCACTGCCTGCTGGATCGTACTCTCTGGCTACTTCCGACTGTCCGTGTGTTAAGATAGCTGGTAACAGGTTAGGTCACTGCCTGCTGGATCGTACTCTCTGGCTACTCCCGACTGTCCGTGTGTCAAGATAGCTGGTAACAGGTTAGGTCACTGCCTGCTGGATCGTACTCTCTGGCTACTCCCGACTGTCCGTGTGTCAAGATAGCTGGTAACAGGTTAGGTCACTGCCTGCTGGATCGTACTCTCTGGCTACTCCCGACTGTCCGTGTGTTAAGATGGCTAGTAACAGGTGAGGTCACTGCCTGCTGGATCGTACTCTCAGGCTACTTCCGACTGTCCGTGTGTTAAGATAGCTGGTAACAGGTTAGGTCACTGCCTGCTGGATCGTACTCTCTGGCTACTCCCGACTGTCCGTGTGTCAAGATAGCTGGTAACAGGTTAGGTCACTGCCTGCTGGATCGTACTCTCTGGCTACTTACGACTGTCCGTGTGTTAAGATAGCTAGGAACAGGTTAGGTCACTGCCTGCTGGATCGTACTCTCGGGCTACTCCCGACTGTCCGTGTGTCAAGATAGCTGGTAACAGGTTAGGTCACTGCCTGCTGGATCGTACTCTCTGGTTACTTCCGACTGTCCGTGTGTCATTTTCTACTCTCAAATACGCTTGGTGCTACGACCTAGCAGAACATACCGTATGTCAGATGATTGATTATTAGGTAAGACCTTAACATCACTATCAAAAGGTTTTGAAATATTGTATCAGGAAAGATATTTTGGCATTACTTTATCATGAAATACTTGTGACATGGCAGCTCTATCGCCGACAGATGGTGCTGCCATTTACGGATGTATTTGAAAACCAATGGACACCAATGCTAAATCAGTCACATTAAGGTAGACAGAGCATTTGAACCAGCAGGCAGTGGATGAGTTAAAGGCACAGACCACAAATGCTGAGTGACAATGTCTCTGATGAACTAATCGAACGAAATTCCAAACAATGTGAATGCTGCGCGTGTATTATAGCCGGTGAAAATAGTGGCTTGTTATTTATTGAGGAATGCTGTGTATCACAGACCTGTCTGTCAGCGTGTTCGTTTGAGCTAAACTAGAGATTATAATGTTTTTCGTCCCTTTTAACAACTGTGGATTTTAGAGTCGCCGGTGTGCCAGAAGTTCGCCCCGAACGGGATCTTTAGCGTGCCAGTAGATCTACTGAGACGGCTCCCTCGGATTAGCACACTCTCAAATGCCAACTGACTGCTCCAGGATACGATCCTTCAACTTTGGGCATAGCAGACAAGAACGTCCCCGTTGAGCCACACAGGAGTCTAAACTCGAGAACCACTGCTCTCCATTTATGAAGTATTTCACGAGGAAGCTCTGTGTACAGAAACTTTTACCTAGATTACCGTACGACCAAAGGCTGCAGAGGAGTAACAGTGAGGGTAAGAACTGTAGGGTAGTGCGGGGCTATTCCGCTCATTTCAAATTGTAAACATTATAAATCAAAAACTATTCATTTTTCTAAGATGGAACCAACAGCAAAGCACACCTTATTTATTGTTTATTACATAGGAATGTTGTCAAAATACAGTTATAACAATATACCGGCTTGATGAAATAAAATATAAATCAAAGCAAAAATGACGAATCACAAATTTAATGGGGCTATTACGCCCATGCTTGGGGCTATTTCGCTCACTGTAATAATGCCCTTTCCTCAACGGCATTTACCACAAATGAAGTTTTTCCTTCCTGTAGCCCCAACATACATGATACCAAGTTTCACAGTCTTTGCATTGAATCCAACCACCCTTTAATGATGACTGAGCGGTATGAAAAGTTACGCCACAAAATTCACATGGTGTTTCTTCCTTGTCAAAGTCTTTTGGTCGTACGGATTGAAGGTCCCGGTCATTTGTCTTGCAAATGTCTCGAAAATGTTTTTGGCAACCTTTCCTTTACGGGCCTTATCAAAATTTGAGCTCCGTTTTGCCCTTCGAATCTGTTCTGGTGAGCATCCAAAACCTCTTGCTACCAAGCATTTTAGCCGGGAAGCTTACTCCGTCTCCTCTTGCATACTAAATGCTGTGGGATGACCCGGTGGTTTGCCCACTATGATTTTCCCTAAGGGAAATGAACACGATTTTTAAGTGTTGAATAAGGCACATTGAATAGTCCAGCTGCACCTCTCATGCTCACTTAGCCTCGTAATACAGTTGAAATAGCTTGGTCAATATCTTCCTCCGTCCATTTTCGAATTGACCCTTTCCTTTTATACGTCCGTAACATCTCCAACGTAACAAGAAAGAGATACTAATCTGAAATAATTTGGTTGCAATATTATAACAAGAGAGAAGTCTTGGCTGAGCGGAGTAGCCCCCATATTTCTGGGCGGAGTAGCCCCAATTACTGGAATTTACAATAGCGCGTCTTGTGATAGCTGTGACCAAGGAAACGCGCTACCTGCTATGTCCAGATGTAACTTAACCTTCAGACTGCCAGGCGCCACACTTCCGGGAAAAGAAAAGCCGCTGCTGTGGACACTAATCCTTAAGTTGCAAGCACAAATTCTTAATGACGACAAATTCCACAACATAAACAATGTACCTTGCAGTATTCTTCCTTTGTTTTACTCAACACTCAAGCTGTCACTCTCAAACAAACGATAGATGTAGTAGCACTGAGACAGAGGGTCACACTGAACACAAAATATGATATCAGCTGAACAGGGTGGCTGCTCAGTGCAACGTCAAGCTTATTTTGAGCGGGAAAGCCCCGTGGGCGAATTAGCCCCGCCGTACCCTAGAGTGTTTTGATGAAACAGTTTGCAGAAATTAACGATTAATAGAAATTAAAGAAATTAACCTACTAGCGAACCCGTGCGAGAACTCTCGCATATTCTAACGGGTTGTGTGTGCCCCATGTGTACAGACTACCCGCCCGGCCCTAGTGCTATGCGGGCTTTATGCGGCACAGCTCTGCCAGGGGCTATCATCTTGTTTATTTGTTTAAAAGCACAAATAAATATATTTATATAAATAATTCATGTTTTTCGGGTTAATGCCGTGTGTAGATTATGACCATACGTTTCGGAGAAACCTTGCCTCCTTTTTCAATGGAAATCAAACAATGTGGCTAAAGAAAGTATATCAATAAGATTACAAAAATTACAAAAAATATAGATAAATTCCTCGGTTCGTCACAAGAGAGCAGCTGCCAGAAATTAATGTATGGACCAAGGTAGAACGGCGGACAGAGTAGTAAGTAAGGAGAAGGTAAAGGGGGCGGGGTGAAAATATAGAGACTCCTCGAAGAATGATGATGTCCAAAAGAAGAGGGGGGAGGTGGGAGGGTTAGATGGATATAAGGAAACATAAACAAAAGGGAAGTGTATCTAAACGATACCTAACGTCATACAGGCAACGGAGAAAAAACAGATGGAAACTCCTCCAGTGACGAACAAAGGAGAACGAATCCAGCCTCTGTAGCCATAGAGAAAAAAGTACAATTTGAAATAGGTGAAGAGCAGAGAGACTGAGAGGAACTATCTTCCTAGATCCTTAATAACTGGCAGCCAAGTGTCACTTAGCTGATATCCAGTGTCTCTGTTAAAATTATTGGGGTTTTTACAAATTTCAACTGCCTCCCTTATAATTCTAGACCAGTTGTGCTTAACATGCCCTGTCTTCAGGGCACGATGTATGTTTCAAGGATGCTCATGCGCTTGCCCTTGTTAAGCACAACTAGTCCAGAATTATAAGGGAGGCAGTTGAAATTCGTAAAAATCCCAATAATTTTAACAGAGACACTGGATATCAGCTAAGTGGCACTTGGCTACCAGTTATTAAGGATCTAGGAAGATAGTTCCTCTCAGTCTCTCTGTTCTTCACCAATATCAAATTGTACTTTTTTCCTCTATGGCTACAGAGCCTGGATTTGATCTCCTTTGTTCGTCACTGGAAGAGTTTCCATCTGTTTTTTCGCCGTTGCCTGTATGACGTTAGGTAAAGTTCAGATACACTTCCCTTTTGTTTATGTTTCCTTATATCCATCTAACCCTCCCTCCTCCCCCCCCCCCCTCCTCTTCTTTTGGACACCCTCATTCTTCGAGGAGTCTCTATATTTTCACCCCGCCTCCTTTACCTTCTCCTTACTACTCTGTCCGCCATTTTACCATGGTCCATACAGTAATTTCTGGCAGCTGCTCTCTGGTGACGAACCGAGGAATTAATCTATATTTTTGTAATTTTTGTAATCTCATTTATATACTTTCTTTGGCCACATTGTTTGATTTCCATTGAAAAAGGAGGCAAGGTTTCTCCGAAGCGTATGGTTCTAATCTAAATACACACGGCATTAACCCAAAAAACATGAATTATTTATATAATCTGGGCCGCGAAAGCCTTAATATACAAAATATATTTATGTTGACTGTTAGAAATGCAAGATTTTACTTGTACTATTGAGAAGATTTGGAAGATTTTGGTACAAACCACACCTTCTAACTCCCTCTAGTTTAGGAGCTTGAGTTTTGTGAAAAATACACCATAGCGTATTATATATATATATATAGATCGTTGTTTGAGTCTGCAGTCCTTGGTCTGATTTGATGCAGCCGTCCATGCTTCCCTGTCCTGAGTGAATCGTTTAATCTCTACATAGCTACCACAAAATAAATTGTTTATCCATCTTAAGTAATTAATGTAGATTTAAATGTCACCAATGTTATCGGGCTAACTATGGTCTGAAACAGCTACAGCGCGGTTCTCTACCTCCAGAGAGTAACAGCTGACAGTAAGAGTCGAGAGTGTTGGCAGTCTCACTGTTAATTGGGTACACATTATTGTAGCTTGATTTCATTCCGTCGGTAAGTATTTCGTTGCACTGTTTGGAATGCACGAGGGCTGATATTGATGTGTAACATCTTTCCGCTCGGTTGCTGGATAGTTTTGTGGGAGTGATTTTGAAAATTGGGGACGGAAGTGGATCGGAACGATCGAGCTGGCAGTGGGCGATCAAACGGAAGTCTGCACTGCCCGCTCGATCGATCAAACGGAAGTGTACTAGGTGGCAGTGTTGGACAACGGAAGTATGCACTGCCCGCTCGATCGATCAAACGGAAGTGTACTACCGGGCAGTGGTGGACAATGGAAGTATGCACTGCCCGCTCGATCGATCAAACGGAAGTGTACTAGCTGGCAGTGGTGGACAACGGAAGTATGCACTGCCCGCTCGATCAATCAAACGGAAGTGTACTAGCTGGCAGTGGTCGATCAAACGGAAGTATGCACTACCCGCTCGATCGATCAAACGGAAGTGTACTAGGTGGCAGTGTTGGACAACGGAAGTATGCACTGCCCGCTCGATCGATCAAACGGAAGTGTACTACCTGGCAGTGGTGGACAACGGAAGTATGCACTGCCCGCTCGATCGATCAAACGGAAGTGTACTAGCTGGTAGTGGTGGACAACGGAAGTATGCACTGCCCACTCGATCGATCGAATGGAAGTGTGCCCTAGCTGGCAGTGGTGAATCGAACGGAAGTATAAGACGACGCACTGCCAACTCGATCGATCGATCCAGCTGGCACTGCTAAGAGAAAAAATCAGCGCGCAGTGTCGAAAATTGATACCATGACGCACTCTCGGCCATGTGGAATGTATATGACATACTGAACGGAAAACGCTGATGCGAACTCTGGTGTCAAGTGATTTAAACAAATAACATGGTACATGTTCGAAGTCTTCGTATCAGTATTTAAATGGTAAACTGCCTTAATATTAAACATTGTAAGTAGTCGGCATTGCATTGGCATAAGGCATTTTAAACTCAATGTCACTCAGGAACATTATCGAAACTAGCAAAATATAAATGAAACTTAATTCCGTAATGCAGTATTATTGGAATGTGGAAATAAGTCACCATCTTGTGCACAATATTTGCGTAGTCGAAATAGCCATGGGGTTATTGCGTAAGACTGTGAATCTAGAGATCTTGGGTTCGAATCCTGGGCGGGGTAGATATTTTTGCTGCCAGATTATCATTTTAAACGATATTTATCATATCAATATGACTCATTTTAACAGAATCCATATGAAATTACGTGTTGGTCTGTGAATCAAGAGGACCTGTTTATAAGGAATTTTAGGTTATGAGCGGTGTCACGTCTATTAATCTAGTTGATCCATATCGTATTCTTTATTTAGGCTAGTGCTGGTGGAAGCTACAAATCATCTAATAAAATGAGTTCCGTATTATAAACTACAATATCTGTAAAACACTCCCTTTTACAATAGATTAATATTTGTGCAGATAATAGTATAAAATACCGGTGTATCAACAATTTCACGTGATGTTTCTTCAATGTCAGATGTTACATATCATATGCGACTACTGTAAGGCTCGTAATTATTTTTTTCAAGCTCCGTTGGACTGTATAAAAATAACAGATTGACACACCAAACTGATTTTACTACTAAATGTTTGCTTGTTTGCTTGTTTGCTTATGTCTCAACATAATCGCCAAAACGATTGAAACATTTGTCGTATGTTACAATAGCTTTCAATGCCCCCGGCAAAACATTCTGCCGCCACCGAAGTGGGCACGTCTGGAGAGTCTCCTGAAGTTTTTCCTTTTTGGCGAGGCCTTGCTGCTCAATCATACCTTCAATTCTCGAAGAAGTTGAAAATCATTCTCGAACGCCAACGTTACGATAGACTTTTTAAAAGAATTCAAGTGTGAAGTTTTGGACCATCTGCCGTTTAGTCCAAACCAGAACTAAATGATTTTCAGGAAACATTGTAGATAATTGAAGTGCAAGATCAGCTCAAGGAATAGCATAATGTGGAAGTTGATAGGTTCTACGTTCAACAGCTTTGGGACTTTGCTTCGCAGCAGGAGAGTATGGATCATCAGTGTTGGGAGCATCTGCCCATACCAAGTAAGTGGACATAGCTCTTAACGAATTCACCCGTATTGCCACTGGATGTCTGAGACCAACTCCAGGGGAGATCTACCCTCTCGCTGGCATTGTATCTCCAGCTGTTCGATGCGAGGTGGCAGCAGAGAAAGAGAGACAGATCCTAGACATTCTATGTTCAACCACAAGGTGACCATTCCTCGCCTAAGATCTAGGAAGAGGTTCATTAAGAGGAGGTTTATTAAGAGAACAGTACCCCTCCATACCAAACCAGACGACTGGCGTGTGTTACTCTGGAAACAAATAGTACCAGAGGGGTTTACCCCTAAAGAAGAACTGAGCAGAGGTAGTCATTTGCCTTCTACCACCTGGAGGTCCTTCAACCGGATGAAAACAGGAGTGCCTAAGTGTCGTAGCAACCTTGTGAAGTGAGGTTATACAGAAGATCGAAGATGTGCCTGTGGAGAAATCCAGACTCCACAACACCTGCTCAC
The DNA here is from genome assembly GCA_946902985.2 of Meconema thalassinum. Classification (NCBI taxonomy): domain Eukaryota; kingdom Metazoa; phylum Arthropoda; class Insecta; order Orthoptera; family Tettigoniidae; genus Meconema; species Meconema thalassinum. The sequence goes on from OX336397.1 coordinate 156,411,616, forward strand.
GTGCCAAGATCCGAATGACACCTGCAGCCAGGAAGACCTTATGTTGGCCACAGACCGAGGGATAAGAGCTGCAGAGTTCTGGAAAGGAAGAATTTAGTGAGTCTCCCGGGCACGGAAATATAATATATCGGTCAAATTGATATCGCATGGAAATTATTGGTTAGAAGACAAAGAAAGTATAATCAAATGTGATGTGGCGATATACTTGAACATCACTGCGCTGTAGACGACAAAATGTAGGCTATGTAGGCTAGGGTTGTTGATATAATGAGAGTAAATAATGATGAACTGTAAGTACCTGTAACTGTAAGTTACATCGTTATCAGTTGAATGGTATTGGAGCGCATAGAACAAACACACAAGCAAACGAAGAAAGGATCTCTAAACTGCAAAAAGCTTACAGACTCACTAGGAACACATATAATAAGAAATCAATACAGCATTACAACACTGTAATCAAGCCCGAAGAACTATAAATTCTTCTGAAAAGCTGATTATTGGGGGAAGATCATTAGTTAAAGGTGTGGAAAAGCAAAAAAAGGAAAATCCTAAGATTTTTTTGGACTAGTCTATACAGGGGGAATCTGGATGAAAAAATCCCAAGACTTATACCAGCACTCGGGGAAAATCTCAGACACATTTAGGAAAGACGATTGAAATTTTACGGGCATATCCTCAGGATGGGCAATCCTAGACTGACCAAAATGATTCTTAACCTTGCCCAGTCAATGCAAGTTAAAAACATCTGTCTGCTTGATGTTGGAAAAGATCTTCAGGAAATAGGCATCACAGAGCTAAGTTCAGACAATTAGTCGATGATCATGGCTTTTCAGACCATCCAAGCATTATCACCAACAAAACTTGGTGAGAAGATCGCAAGAGAAGCCACAGCGAGAAGATGAAGAGATTTTGGGAGAAGAGAAAGGCAATGCCATCAGCTAAATAAGTTCAATCGCGCTCCTTAGTCGGGCATGACGGAGAGAGAAAGAAAGAAAGAAAGAAAGAAAGAAAGAAAGAAAGAAAGAAGAAGAACTGTGAGTAAATCAACTAATCTCTTAGAGGCTAAGATGGACAAGTAAAGGAACTAAGCCAATTACGTCACACGCGAACTGAAATGTCGCTCATACAATGAAAACAAAGAAACAGCCGCTAAAGAAATACACTCATTTGTTGAAAAGCCACTTATTTTTAACTACATTTACTGATTCTGAAACGATAGTGGCGTGAACATAACAGCTCATTTGTTGAGCGCAGCAGTCAAGCTGTTTACCTCTCACCAAGACAAACCGGGTTTGATTCCCGGTCGATGCATGTGAGCTTTTCGAAGTGAAATGCCATGTCCTGTGGTTCGGATTCCACGTAAAAATGAGGTCCCGTGGCTCATGATCGCGAGATTAACGCTCACGTTAAATTACAAGTTTCCTTCCTTCCTTTTCCCAATTTGTTGGAACGACTCGCGCACCATCTATTGTAAAATTCACAATCCATCGCGGGCACAACTCACCAAAGTTCAATCGTTGAAATGAATCACTCGCCACATGTAACGACTCGCGCTCCACCGATTGGAAAATGGGTTTAATAATTCCGAAACCTTTGCGGGCGCGTGTAAAACAACTCACCAAAGTTACATCGTTATCAGTTGAATGGTACTGGAATGAATAGAACAAACACACAAATATTCATTTTTATAGATTAGAACAATCTATTCAGGCAACGAACGACTTTTATAGAAAGAATAATCTCTTCACATCCAGAAGTATGGACCTAAAAATAAGGAAAATACTGTTGAAGACGTACGTGTGGAGTGTGGCTTTGTATGGCAGTGAGACCTGGACAATAGGGAAGTCAGAAGAGAATAAGTTGATGGCTTTTGAGGCTTGGTGCTGGAGAAGAATGCTTAAGATCAGTTGGATACAACATAATTATGGCAAATGGAGAGGTATTAAGAAGAGCAGGAGAAAGTAGAAACTTCATGAAGAGTCTGAAAACTAGAAGATCAAATATGTTGGGACATATTCTCAGACATAATAGCCTGTTAGCAACAGTATCCGAAGGGATGTTAGAAGGGATAAACAAAAGAGGAATACCACCACTTGCATACATCACACAGTTAATGACAGACACGAACACAAAATCATATCACTAATTGAAGAGGATGGCGGAGAATAGAGAAGACTGGCGAGTTGCTGCAAACCAGCCCCAGGGCTGTTATCTTAAGAGAGAGGAGCAATACTTAACAATTGATCCTGTTTAGGAATTGAACAGCACTTTTCGTTATTCAACATGCCGAGACGAAAAGTGAATGTAGCACTCTACAAAGAGTACGCAAGGACATATTATAAGTCAAATTTCATAACTGATCTCCTGCAATGGTTGGAGGATGATGGACGGAGGTAATATTACAGTATATAGAAAATATGATTACATAGCCTAGGAAAACATAATATGACATTCCCTTAGAGATGAAATAGCCGCAGGTAGGGAAACGTGAAGTGGGAAAGATAAATCAAAAGAGGAATGAATGATATAAACGAGTGAGTGAGAGAGGAAACGAAGAGAAGAGATTAAACGAGAATAGAAGAATGATAAACAAGCACTCAGGTGACCTCTCTAAGCCCGTAAATTGTAATTTCACCAGGAAGGGAGTTCCAAGCTTGCGTTGTGAACAACCGACCAATCCAATATCGTGGGTTCGAACCAGGACACTTGTAGTGTACAATACCGACTCGTACAATTCCTCGCTATCATCAGATACTGCTCACTCACGCTTAGTTAATGTACGCTGTTTATGTATTACATTTATGCACAAATAGGCTATATACAGGGTGTATTTTATGTACCTTTGGAGAATGATAGGTCGTGTAGGCAGGGGACGGGTATAGAAGTAATTTGAGATAGGGAACTTGGGGTCGGAGCGGCCTCCTTAATCCTTAAAATAAGGGTTGATTCAGGCCCTCCACCCTGTCAGTTTGGCAACCGACCCAAGCCTCTATTACCTTTCTCAATCCTTTAACTATTGGCAAGATTCATTTCAGCTTGTGGCGCTGGCGTAATGGATAGCGTTGCGGTGCGAAAGGCCGATAGTCCCGGGTTCGATTCCGGGCTTGGGCAATTTTTTTTAATGTTATTTGTCGTATTGTAGTCACATGATACAGTCTGGTGCTACGTCAGAGAAGAGAGTGCAAATAAATACGACAAATAATATTAAAAAAAAAAGATTTTCCCTAAGCCCGGAATCGAACCCGGGACTACCGGCCTTTTGCACCGCAACACTATCCAATAAGCCAGCGCCACATGGTGAAATGAATCTTGCCAAGAGTTAAAGGATTGAGAAGGTAATAGAATTTTGAGTCGGTTTCCTAACTTACAGGGTGGAGGGCCTGAATCAACCCATATTTTAGGGGTTAAGGAGGCCTCTCCGACCCCAAGTTCCCTATCTCAAATTACTTCTATACCCGTCCCCTACACGACCTATCATTCTCCAAAGGTACATAAGAGACACCCTGCATACAATGTTTAGATCACATAAGTTCTTATAAAATGACATAAAATGGCCATGCCTTATTGAGGCATTAATTATAATAAACTATTTATTACCTAAAGTCAATATTTAGTACATTGACACATCGTGACCTTCCTCAGCGTGGTGTAGGTTACGTAACTGTGCAGTAACATACAACTTAATGAAATTATTGTCATAATAGAGGATACTATAAATATTTTTGTTCCAAAAGCTCTCAGAGTAAAATTTCAAAAAACAGATCTGTTACAAAAAGTTGTTAATAAAGCATAAAAATAGTATAATATTACGGCCATTACAGTACCTCGAACACTCCTATAGAGTCTCTCTGTTGAGTATAATATTACGGCCACTGCTGTACCTCAAACACTCCTATAGAATCTCTCTGTTGAGTATAATATTACGGCTACTACTGTATCTCAAACACTCCTATAGAATATCTCTGTTGAGTATAATATTATGGCCACTACTGTACCTCAAACACTCCTATACAATCTCTCTGTTGAGTATGGTATTATGGCTACAACTGTAGCTCATACACTCCTATAGAATCTCTCTTGAGTATAACATTATGGTCACTCCTGTACCTAAAACCCTTCAATAGAATCTCTCTGACGAGTATAATATTGTGGCCACTACTGTATATTTTAAATGTAATAACGTTCTTCACTTGGGGCGTTTTTTTTGCGTATGGCTTTTAGTGCCGGGAGTGTCCGAGGACATGAGCTACAAGTACCGTTGGGGAGGGAAGTTGGAATGTAAGAACGAGGAGTTGGAAGGTAGCGGCTGTGGCCTATAGTTAGGGACCAACCCCGGCATTTGCCTGGAAGGAAGTTGGGGAACCACAGAAGACCATCTTCAAGGTTGCCGGCAGGGGGATTCGAACCTGCTCGCCTGCCGGGTGTGAGCGACTGCCAGCAGTCATGCCGTAACGACCACGGCTAACTCGGCCGGTTCTTCACTTGGTAAATGTCCTGCACTCGACTCGCAGCGAGACTCCTCATTCAGCGTTGAAGTTAGCCATGGATCAGTTTTACTGTTGAAGTGTGAGATCTGTAACCTTTTTCACGTCGCTAAGGGTTGCTTTAATTGTGTGTCCGTTTCGTTAAAGATAATTCAGTACACGAGGAGTTTCTACAATTTATTCCAATTAATGGCACAGATAAAGTCATCAAGATAGGCTGTCAATAGTAATGACAGTGGGAACACGGAGAGCAAAACATCATTTTTCTCTCATATAATATCAATATTTTAAGCAACCACGTAACTTTGGTCATGATGGTACCACTGCATCGTTTCACTTTTAATATTTAGTTACTGTTTTCCATATTTTTCATTTTTTTCATTTTTTTATTGTGTCGAAAAAATAATGAGGACTAAAATAGTTTTCATGCAAAGATAATAATAATAATGTTATTGGTTTTATTTATTTATTTATTTATTTATTTATTTCGTATGGCTTTTAGTGCCGGGAGTGTCCGAGGGCATGTTCGGCCCGCCTGAGTCTGTAGCTGCTTCCAGCGGACACCCTAAAGGGCGAGCTACAAGTTCCGTTCAATTTGAAGTAGTTCCAAATTTCGCCACCAGATATCAATGATACCTAGTGGTGAACGTTGGAACTTTGATAGAGCGTTCTGACGAAATCTAACCTAACAAATTTTGCTTTACACAAGTTTAGTCTGTGAAAGGATCTTTAACATGCCATAAATCTATGACATGGGACCGCCGGCTTTACTTCCCCTCCGAAGGAAGGCATACTGAAGGATTTTTAACGCTCTTAAAAAATCCGACGACTTCGGCCGGGTTTGAACCCGCTATCTTGGGCACAGCAGTTCAGCATGCTACCGACTACGCCACCGATATTGGTTTTAAGTCCCTTTTAACTACACTGGCTTTTAGAGACGCCGGGGGGCCGGAATTTTGCCCCGAAGGGGATCTTAAACGTGCCAGTAAATGTACTGACACGGCTCCCTCGCATTTGCGCACCCTCAAATGCCAGCTGACTGCGCCAGGTTTCGAACCTGCAACCTTTTCATGCAAAGAGAACGGTTACTTAATTATTGGTTTTTGATGTATAACATCTTTCCACTCGGTATCAGTATATTTTTTGTGGGGGTGATTTAGAAAAATGAAACGGAAATGGATGGGACGGAAACAATGAAACGGAAATGGATGGGACGGAAACTATGAGCGTGCGCGTTGGCGGAGATTGATACCACGACGAACTGTCGGCCATGTGGCTATGTGGAATGTATATCGCATACGGTTTAGTTCAAGGTTTGGAGGTCCCATTAAAGATATTCCTACAATAAATCACCTTCCAGTTGTCGTTCTTTGGTGTGAAAATATTCATTATATAATATTTGCTGAAAACAATTATGATTTATTAAACTTCACACTTTTGCTGTATTCTTATTTAATGTAAGCACTCGAGGTACTGTCGGCCATGTGGCTATGTGGAATCTATATCGCATACAAAATTACTTCAAGGTTTGGAGGCCCCATTAAATATATTCTTCCAACAATAAATCACCTTCAAGTTGTCGTTGATTGGTGTGAAAATATTCATTACACATATATCATATTTGCAGGAAAACGGTCAGGATTTGGCACTGCAGTTTTACAATTAGTTATTTCAATGACCAACAGAGTTCACTGTTAACAAGAGATAACATGTCGCATGTTACACAACTTATGCGACTACTGTAAGGCTCGTAATTTTTCATGAATATTATTCGAAATATCATTTTAATTATGATGATGACTGTCGTTTTAAGGAGCGGAACGGCAAGAACATCAGCTCCTTTAATAATGTACACAATTACCCTATAATAATAATGAACTTCCCCACCAGAATAAAATCCTGAGTATGCCACTGGGTGGTCCCGTGCTCGCCAACTCACTAGTTGTGAGCCCCTTAGGAGAAAGGTGACATCAAAGTTCAAAATATGTTCTCGCTAAAGCCTATCGACGAAGCATGAAGTGTAAAGTGATGTCTTGTCATCTGACAGCGCGTCACACAAATGAAATCTAGCTTCATTCCCTTAGAAATGAGTCGGCGAAATGCAATTCAATCATCTCTGGTTGTCGGAACACTGCTGTCTTGACGGATCGCGTTAATGTATTTACACCGGTTTGGTTGTGTGAGTCATCAGTCCCCCGCGTCTTTCAAGATATATTGGAGTGACTTTGGATAGGACTCTATCCTTGAAGAAACATTTGGAAATTTCATCTCAAAAAGTAAGCACACGAAATAACCTCATCCAAAAACATTGCAGCACTGGTTGGGGAGCATCAGCAGATACGCTTCGAATGTCTGCGCTCAATTTAGTACAGCGCCGGTATGGATGAACAGCCCCCACGTAAAGAAGGTAGACACTCAGCTCAACATAGCCATGCGAACCATCTCCAGTTGTATAAGAACTACTCCACTCTACTGGCTCCCAACACTCAGCCACTTAGCCCCTCCGTTGTTAAGAAGACAAGATGCACTGAGGAAGGAATATTCCAAAATAATGAACAACCCTGCACTTCCAATCCATGACGACATTCCCACTCTGGCAATAATCCCGCTCCAGTCGAGGAATCCACCCCTGCGACTGGCTCAACAGCTTGCTGATAGTAATTTCAACGTTGCACCTAAATGGCGTGAAACATGGGCTAGAAATGTCCCACCCGAAGTAAGTGACCTCGTTGATCCTGTAAAGAAAACCATATGGAAGTCTATTAACCGCATCCGTACACGACATGGGGTTTGTGCTTACTACCTGCACAAATGGGGGAAGCAGCCAGACCCCTGCTGTGTTTGCGCTACATCGAACCAGACCATCAGGCACATTGTGGAAGATTGCAAAATAAGAGCGTACTTAGGTGACCATAAGGACTTTTTCAGTGCTACACCATCGAGTCTGGACTGGATAAACAGACTGGACATAAGGTTGTAATAAGGTTGATATATGTGCTTATATGTACTTATTATTAGTATAGTTATTGTAATTGTATTTCATGCGCAAAATAAATACTGTATTTGTCGATAGACACAATATCCTACTGATACAAAAGTTCATCCTGCGTTGAGTTTCGAGGTCGATGAGCACCACCTAACAAAACCACACTGGTGTATGGACACGTTAACAATAATTTGGCGCAAGTGTATCTTTACTCAAAGAACTTTTCCTTTTTGAAATTCTGAATTGTTGTTTTCCGTAATTCTTGTTTATTATTACAATATTATTATTATTATTAGCGGCTTCGGTGGCGTAGTTGGTAGCGTGCTGAACTGCTGTGCCCAAGATAGCGAGTTAAAAACCGGCCGAAGTTGTCGGATTCTTTTAAGAGTGTTAAAAATCCTTCAGTATGCCTTCCTTCAGAGGGGAAGTAAAGCCAGCGGTTCCATGTCATAGATTTATGGCATGTAAAAGATCCTTCCACAGACTAAACTTGTGTGAAGCTAAATTGTTAGGTTAGATTTCGTCGGAACACTCTATCAAAGTTCCATCGTTCACCACCAGGTATCATTGATATCTGGTAGCGAAAGTTGGAACTACATGAAATTGAACAGAACTTGTAGCTCACCCTCAGGGTGTCCGCTGGATGCAACTACAGACTCAGGCGATCCGAACATGTCCTCGGACACTCCCGGCACTAAAAGCCATACGATAAATAAAATTTTTATTTCATTTTTGTTTTATTAATTTTAGGGATTTTTTAAAGTCCCTTCTCTGGGATGACAACATCCCAAGAAAAGCAAAATTAACTATGCTCAACAGTAATCTTGACGTATGATATCGAAACATGCACCTTCACACGGGGAAACTCATCGAAACTTCAACCAAAATGGATAAGTTAAGGAATGAAGTGGTAAGGAGGGAATCTGGGATCAAGACATGTCTACTTGCCAGAGTCACCTCATCACGAGCTTGCCACGGTGGGTGAGTGGATAGCGTGTCGGTCTACCAACCCCAAGATTGCAGGTTCGCTCCTGGCCGTGGTAAGTGATTTTTTTGAATTGCGGGCAAACATACGACACGCATGTCATAGGATGTTGGCATGTCAATGAACCCATTTGAATTCAGTAGGCCGTGTTCATAATGGCAAAAATCATCTCGGGGGTTTCCGCCAACACAAAGTTCCTCATTTCTCTACTAGAAAGCGCTATAGTGTTCAAGGAGCTTAGTTATCTAACCTCCTTGACTTTCATAGTGATTCAAGGAACAACGAACTTCGACATGCAAGCTACCCTCTGGGTGTCAAATTACAAAGCTTGCACCCGGCAGCCGAGGCCATACGATATTATTTATTATTATTATTTACCTCATCACGACTTCTGTGATTTGGACACGTGATGAAAATGGAACCTACGAGGTCAGCCAGAACACAGCTAGGAAGTAAGGTGGATGGTAAACGAAGGGTGGGAAGACCAAGAACTCATTGGATGGACATGGTTAAGTCAGACATTGCAACCAAGGGAAGGACACTAGATGACGTCATGAAGAACAAGACGTACATGAACAGAGGAGAGTGGAAGAGGCTTGTCAAAGTACCCAGGAAACTGGAACTGTAAATGGATGATGATTTCAAGTCATATTTATTCATCCGCCTCTAAATTTTTAAATTCATTCAACTTTGTATAATTTCAACTTTGTTTTGGAGGAAGATGACCTCACTGTTCCGCCCCTTAAAGCAACAATAACAACTAACTAATTTGGATTTTAACTTTCAGTCGGTCAACACAATATTAAGGACAATTAAATTAGGTGGTAAGTCGCCTCCGTAGCATAGCGGTCAGCATGGTTAGCTGTCGCCCTGGAGGTCCTGGGTTCGATTCCCGGCTCTACCACGAAATTTGAAAAGTGGTATGTGGACTGGAACGGGGTCTACTCAGGCTCGGGTGGTCCAAATGGGTAGAGGGGGTTCGATTCCCACCTCAGCCATCCTCGAAGTGGTTTTCCGTGGTTTCCCACTTCGTCTTCGGGCAAATGCAAGGATGGAACCTACGGTTAGGCCACAGCTGCCTCCTTCCAGCTTCCTTGCCTAACCGTCCCCCTCTTCCCATCCCTTCATCAGGCCCCCTGTTCGCTTTGCAGGTGAGGCCACCTGGGCGTAGTGCTGGTCACACACCCCAGTTGTATCCCTGACTCAGAGTCTCAAGCTCCAGGACATTGCCCTCAGTGGCGGTAGAGGTGGGATCCCTCGCTTAGTCTGTGGGAAAAGCTGACCCTGGAGGGTAAAACGATAGCGAAAAAAAAAAATTAGGTGGTAAATATGTGAACAAACTACAAGTGATTAATAACATGATTCCTTTGTCACATCATCAGATCAATAACACACAGTCCCCTACTGTATGAACCCGTCAACGAGGGGTACGCAAAGCTAGTTTGTCAGATAAAGGGAATTCTTCTCTCTCTTCCTATCTCACTCGGCAGAGAGCACTGTTATTTGCATCTAGATATTAAAATAATATATCACGAGCGAAACATCTGTTATATGCCGGGATCGTATTTCCTGGCGATATAAACGCTCGCATCTCGATCGAACAACAAGATGAATATCGGTGACTATTTTTTGGAAATTGCGTTCGGAATGTAACTCCAATCTGTATTTACACACACACCCAAACAAACACACGCTAGCTCTGGTTTTATTTGCATCCAGACAAAGCGAGTGCTAAATTAAAAGCCATTCTCTCAAACTGAATTTCGAAAGACAAGCGCTGTTCCTTCACTCCTGTAACTTATTGAATGATCGTAAATTGCATTATATTCTCTGTTCACTCTCTTTCATTGTGGAGTTAGTGTCCGCTCCATGGTTCTGAGTTCCTTGTCACACAACAGTGCTCAATGGAGATACACTATTCCGCCTCCTACATTAGATTTGGACACGAACTTGGCGAAAAGAAACCAATTATAGCGCCATGCCTGTTTTTAACGGAGCTCTCATCACAGCTTCCTTTCCGCACGTTACCGTTCCTTTGTTTACAATGAGTTTGTAGTTTTATGCTACCTTTGTTAATTTCAGTTGGAGAGCGCTTGCCACAAGAACGCCAGCATAGCCTAATCACCAGTGTCTACTCTTGAATGTAGACTCCGTGGAAATATATGAAAAGAGTAATTACTTATATCATCGCCGTCTATAAATCTCAAGCCCTGCTGTTGGTAGATTTGGCAACACTGAGTAGAGTCCGTAAGTTCCATAAATACGAAAGAGCACATGCTAAGTTTTATTAATAAATACCGTTATTTTGATATGATATCTAAAAGCAGTTCGTACTAACTATTTGAGCTCCCGTGAAATTCCTCGTGGTAAATCAGACCTGCTGAAAGTTGTAGAAGTGAGTATTTCCCGTATTAAGTTGTGTGTGTAACCAATGCCTGGTAATGAATTTAACCAACAAATTCTTCACTAATATTTCATTATACTATTTCAGATGCCCAGAAAGTGTTGTGTGTGTGGCTGTAAGTCAAATTATGGCAGCACTATTAAAATAGCTGGTTATATCACTACGTTCTGATCTCTACAGCGAGGTGGAGTTTCAGTGCCTAGTAATTTAGTTTTGGTATATATCTTCATGTGGCCTCTATATTCCAGTACATTATGAACTGTACTCAGTTCGCTAGTGCCTTTAAGTAGATTACATTACAAAGCTACCTATTTTTAGCCTTTTGTCGTCGTCCCCCCTATCAACTCCTAAACGGCTGCAGCAATCTATATATTTAAAACAGTAAGGTGATTTTTGTTACCACGAGATTGAGAGAACGACAGAACCGATTTACTTCGTAGAGCACTCTAACGAAAGCTCTTGGCCTCTAGATTTGCAGAGTGTCTCTAAAATAAACAAATATATTACGGTATATTTTTGAATTAATATAGAAAATAGCAGAATTCTTTCCCCTCACGCATGCGCACAATCCGCCTGGGGTCATGACAAAATGGCGGTGAGAAGTCCATTAAAATGTAAGTTATTTAATAAGCTTCCATGTAATTGAAAACATACATTAACCAAGTTCTGACAATATATATAAAATATAATAACAGTATGAACGTATAGGAATGTGCAACATTGATTTATTTGGATAATGAAATGAATTATTTCCTTCAGACAGCGGCTTTTGAAGATACTGAACGGCTGCGTCTACTACTGAACAAGAGTGCGCGAGTAGCTATGTGGTTTAGGCGACTGACTATGGTTCCAAGGTTCACTTGTTCGATCCCAGCCCTCGACAATTTTTTTTTTTTTTTACCACTCAAATATTGTTTAATCAAGGAGTATTAGTAAGGTTTTATGTCTCTTAAAGATACATATTTCTACATTCCTTCTCAATATGTTTTATTTCGTTTTACCATTGCATTTCAGCATGTGATCAAAAGAGCAAACTGTTGTCCTCAGTACGCCGTGTAAATATCTGCAATCAGATCCTATAACTGACAACAGATGGCAGTACATCGCCCATATAGTTCCAGTAACTGACAGCAGATGGCAGCACCATTGCATCGATATATTGAAAGCACAAGACATGGCACGTTTTCACGTGATGGAGAATTATAAAGGAGGGGAATATTTAAGAAGGGACATTTTGAGGAACATTAACCGACAGTTGAATGTGTAGGCTATGTTGTTTATGTACCTTAATATTGCAATTTCTTCCCAATGCTTCGGTGGTCAAGTTATTAGCGTCCTAGACTAAAAGTTATAATTATGCATCGTCGATATACTCTTAAATTATTAAAGAACAAGTGCCTTTAAGTAGATTACATTACAAAGCTACCTATGTTTAGCCTTTTGTCGTCGTCCCCCCTATCAACTCCTAAACGGCTGCAGCAATCGAAACCAAATTTAGTATGAGTAAAGATGTATACCGGAATATCTCAAGCCCTTATTTGAAAATGATGTCAGTGCTACCAACTGCTGAAAAAAGCGCAATAGAAATTTGATCTCCATGTTGGATATCATGGAAGGTATGCATGGGAGCTATTCCAAAATTGGCACACATGTAGATAATACTATTTCCGTTTTATTTCCAGGAGGCCATACATGAGAGTGTTGCCAAAATAATTTTAAGCCTTCTGATATGTCTGATTTTTAAATGCATATAACTACTACACTATTTCAACCAAATTTTGTATGTAATATGTGTACATAAACAGATATGACTGAGTGTATTCTTAAGAAACACCAGGGCTGCCAACTGTTAATAACTGCTCTCTCTATTTTTTTCATCCAAATACTATCTGAAAGTATGCATGCCGACAGCTTTAAACTATGCACACGTATTTTGATTTTTCGAGAAAACTCGGGTTTTCCCTAGGAAAACTCATCCCCACGTTGGGCGCCAAAAAGATGTCTTTTGCTGGGGGGGGGGGGGTCGTTTAATCCAGGGCTGCTCGGTGTGAGTTTCTAGGGACCCATGCGGTCAGTTTACATTATACGTTGTAGCTAATCCTATCATTACTTTACTTTTACATGAATCGACCGTCTTTAGTGTTCCTCTAATCATTAATCCAAGCACAGTACTTCTATTCACCCCCTGTGCCCTTTCAGCAAGAAATATGCAAATCACAGTATGCCAGCATTGCTCAATTCGGGTTTTTCGGGGCTGCGGTAAGTTCTCCCACTCGGTGACTTACACATTTTGGATTAAATAGAGGATACACTTGAAAAATAACAACAAAATCAACTCCTATTTTAACACATTTAATTAATCAAAATTATGGCGCTACAAGCAATAAAACAAATAATCTACTGACCAATATCTTTCTACTTGTTCAAAGTGAACAAGGAATAGCATAAGAATAAAACAAATATTCTATTAAAACACATGGTTTTCTTTAAAACCAACAATTCATGATTATTTTCACTTCCATAAAGTACCTATCTTAAAGTTCCATATAACTACGAGCTTTTTTGGCTCGATACTTTCCCATAATAATGGTGTCATACTTTTGTACACCTCAAGAACTATTTTTATCTTTTCTTATCATCAAAACAAATATATAATTACATTTAAAATTACATGTTAATTATCTACTTCAATATTTGGGCATTTCACATGTTCTCAGTATTTACCACCTCTCTCAAGTTTTGCAAATTCACTACGGTGATCGGGAAACTACTTGTGTACTCCAGAGTTATAAAGATTACTTGACAAAGTCAAAAACTATGATTACTCCCAGAATCTAGTTATCTTCACAAAACTCGTGGATTCCTTATTTCCATACAACATTACAATAGGGATTTTTATTTAATTCATTTGTCTTATAAGACCATTATCACATAAGAAAACTACGATCTGAACTGGCAAGCGATAATATCAATCTACAAGGACCTCGGTTCAATGCCCGGGTCATTAACAACTTTAAACACTCACGGTGTATTTAGCACTTCTTACAAGACGGTCTTTACCCACCCTCATACTATGAGGGTCAGGCCATTATACTCGAGCGAGATTTACGACAGGGAGAGCGGCTCCCTGTCTAGCCTACGGTTGGAGCTCTCTTCAATGCTTTAAAAACAAACCTTCCTTTTATTTTCAGTTCTATGGAGAGACCTGGCATTTTAACTTTTCTTTTCACTTCCAACAATATTCTTTGGCTCATAAACCACTCTCGAAACCTTGGCATTTATTAATTATGAAGGGTCCTCGTTGATTGGGAAGAGTAATACACATTCTACGACGAATAATAAGGGGCTTCAACAACAAGAGGATTCTATGTTCGAATCTCTTAACATGCCTCGGGAACCATTTCCACATTGGAGGACTTATACAAGACGCGATTTAGAGTCGGCCGTGGCCTACATGACATACGCTCAATAATACCATATATTTGCTCCCTTTATATAATAACACACACATGGCCTCGTGATCTACGTCACAATTAGAGGACTTACAACATATCTCAATTCGATACAATCAACTACCCCTCATAAGTAATTTACCAAGTACATTTAAATTCTACGCATTCCTAGCGTGACTTTTATTTAATTGCGTTCCATTGCGCTACACATTACTTTACGGCCAAATGTCTTCCAAAGAACTGATAAATTTCATAGTAACAATTGATACATATCTCAATTTTTATATTTATCTTTTCCATTGACAATAAATCGCTCCATTTTTAAGAACATGCATTCACATCATATCTTTTACATTTGTTAAGGCTCCAACGCTCTATATTTTTATATCATTCAATTTAATCTTTATTTAGATTTCTTTACCTTGTTATTATTATTATTATTCACATCATGTCTTCATTCCTTACAAAAAGCTCAAAAGCTATTTCTTTCATATAATTCAAATTTACCTTTATTTAAATATCTTTGTTATAATTATTATTATTATTACGCTTGCTTTTATAACATTCGTCAAATACACTGACATTTTATTCCATGCATTTCCTTTACAGGATTTATTCTTTCACATAATTATTTATTATATCTCAAAACTTTATTTTTGTTCAGATCGCGTTCTTATTTAGTTATTATTTATTTAAAAACATCCCTTTTACTCAAAACTCCGGTGGAATTGTACACAAAAATTTCCCCCACACCAAAACATAATGAAAATCTTTACTCACATGTCTAAGGTCGTTTTCTGACCTTTATTCTCGTTCGATGTGTCATTTTGGCCCACCTTCTTGACTTACTCCATATTGTACAAACTCATCTCATGTACAAACATTTCTCGACACATATTCAATACATTTAACACTGACAACATTTTTAATACACTGGTGTATCCGTTTAGAACACACAATAAAACACTAAAAATATATTACTTTTAACACACAATCTTGATATATTTACACTTCACAACTTTTGATCACTAGGCCGTCTTTTTGTAGCCTATCACACGTGACCTCTTAAACTCCCGTCTCCAAGGGTGAAATTTATTCAATGTCGGCTTCCTATCCTGCAGAATACGAAAGTCTCGAATCATCTACTTATTCCCTGGAATAACAATTCTTCGAATCCTGTTCCTGATGATCGGCTATTTCTCTAGCTTGAACGGCTCCCCTTTTAGATCTGGTTTATCGATCCTAGCGAAAGTCTGTTCTGATCGAGGTCCCCTCGATAACCTATCGATGACCTATGGATTTTTTAGCAACTAATACTTCTCGAGTCTTAGTGCTTTAGAATAGTTAGTCTGCTTTCTTGAGACAATGTCTATAGTTTCCGTTCTTCTTTGTTTATTCGGTTCTTGCACTTCTAATTTTCTGGAATACGTTGCGAACCTTACTCTGTTTTTCCCTGTTCGGGTTCTTTAAAATTGATAACTGTTTATCTCGCTGTTCCGGTACTTCCGTATGTTATGATACTTTTGGTCGTTTACTGAAAGACCTATCGCCTGAATCCTAAGTTCGCAGCCTGTTTTAACTGTATTTTAGGAACTTTTCCGGCAAACTTTGCACTGTCGGACCTAAATCCTTTAACTAGGATTTTCCTAATTTTTCAACACGGCGATACTTTAATATTTCTTCTTTGCAACTCCTTATGGAGGCACGCAAGTTATTAATACTGCGACGCCCGAGGCTATCGGATATTAATTCTGCGGTGTAATGCAGCGTTTCTCCCCTCAAGGAGTACTGGTAACTGCCTTCGATGTCTGATGTATCACAGTAACGTGCCCTCAGGCCGTTTGAAACTGCATGTACGATGTGATGCAGCACCTCCGCTCACGGTGTGCTTGTAGACTGCATGCTTGGCTTGGTGAGGCCAGGGGTTTTATACCTTTTAGTCAAAAAAAGATAAAATCCTAGTCCTTTTCGTGACCAACTTTTGAACTAATTGTCGCACAATTTTAAAAATTATATCTCCAGAAAGCTCGTCTTCCAAACGTAAAATGATCTTCCTGTACATGGAAATCGATCGTGCATTTCCGAGATATTAATTAATTTTTCGTCTTCAACTGTGTGGGTGTTGCTGTTCATTTTTAATTCTCCCACTCCTTGGGTCCCGGTGAATTCCCGATGACGTCTGCTGCATTTGCACTTTTCTCGTGTGCAATTATTAAAGGGTTTTTCTTTACACAAAAATCTTTAATCCGAAATGATTCACCGTACCGTATTTGTTTACTTATTTTTATACTCGTAAACGGGTTAAATTTAATTATTCTTGTTCTGACCCAGCAGCGAGGTTGCCGTTTTCCTGCAACGTAAGAGCAATTCCCGAGTCAAGCTTCTTCGTCTAACAGTCCAAATTTTCCACTAGTTCTATTAATATCCATGACTGGCTCCTTATAAATGTCAAGAGGCATGAGCTCATCTTATGAACACCTGGTCCTGCAGCTTGCGCAATGTTAGGCTAGAATCCTGGCTTGAAATCTCTCTCCGTTACATTAGAAACTGTATGATTCTTTCATTCCTTTCACAAAATACATGGATTCGACCCCTCTTGGAGCCTATGGTACATGGGTTCAGTATAGTACTTGACATTTTAGATTAGTTTGGAGTAACTTGTATACTTCAGTTCTACCAACATGATTCTAAGCCTGCTGACAGGACCAATTTTTAAATACGTGTAACTCCTATATTATCAGTTGGATTTCAACCAAATTTCGTATGTGCTATGTGTAATATAACAGATATGACAGTTGTAAGTATTCTTAAGAGCAATCAGGGCTGCCAACTGTTAATAAATGCTGTCTATATTTTTACCCTCATATCTGTATATCAGAAAGTATGGGAGCCAACAGCTCTATACGTTGCACACGTATATCACCTGACACTCTAGATTAATTTGGAGGAATTAATATAAGTCAGTGCTGCCAACATGATTCTATGCTTGCTGATAGGTCCAATTTTAAAATACATGTAACTTCTATACTAACAAATGGATTTCATCCAAAATTGGCACAACAAGATATCATAATATTCCGATTATTTCTGACCAGCACACGCATGGTATTGTTGGCAACATGCTTTTACGCGTGCTGATAGATCCAATGTAACGTCCATTGGACTTCAACCAAATTTTGTATTCTGTACCTTAAGAGATGGAACTAAGAATATATTGTCTCCAGGGCTGCCAACTGTAGTGCTCTATTAGGTTACATTATACCAGGTATATTTCGAACTTATTGGACATTTCGATATTACCAACTTAATTTCGTCATTATTCTAGATAGGTTCATATACTGTAGAATAATCATTGGCATGAAAAGTAGGCTCTTTAGTTCGTCACGAAACTTCTTGTTAAATTAAGTGACCAGTGGGGCATTATTGTTAGACTGTCAACATTAAGCTTGGATGCATATTGTAACTATGATGATTGCAACAGTGGACAAAAAGTGAAGAATTTATTATCGTCTCTAAGTTCGTAAGAATAGTCTTAAATATCTTTTCTGAGCGCGTCAATGACGGCAGTGAGCTTAGCAGCAATAAAAGGAAACGTCAGACATTTGGACATTGAGGTAGAATACAGCCTTTTATTATTACTTTATCGGGAATCGACAGTACACAGCATGATAATGTGGATCCTTCATTTATGATATTTGTGTGTAGATTTAGTGGACGTAATGTTCTGTTGTATTTTCGGAACCATTTTGCGCCAAAATCTGGTGATGCAGTGTTAGCATTTACCATGTGCTTGTGCTAGGCCTACCAGATGCGGTGTTGCCAAACCTTATGACACAGCTTGAGAATATTGTAGACGGCGATGCTTATATATTATTATCACAGTGCCCTGTGTTGAGCTTAGAGCACATATATTAACTTATGTCATAAATACCATATTCTTCTTCAAATAAAAGCACTCAAGTGTTACGTCAATCGTTATAATTTATCATAAGTTGCTATTTCATACATTTCCTCACACGTTTGGGTTGGCAACAGATTTCGTCGGTGTTTGGTAGCCAATAAGCATCATCATAGTTATTGCAGCTCAATAGTGAAATAGATTGAACTTGTTGGGAGCCCTCGGGCGTTCAATAAAAAATGATCAGCTACACAAAAACAATTCTGTTCAAACTTCAGTAGGTGTAATTCAAAGTTGGATTTGTTATTAATTATTTACAAGAAGGGATCATGGATGTATGAGTATTACGGAACACGACAGCCACCTTTAACACCTAATATGTTACATCCTTACCTTTGCTACCTTCCGGTACGTAAAGAAACATGCGATGCTTTTCCCAATGTCGTATAAATTAAGAAAATATGTGTTAAAATCGTCATTAAAAAGCATTTCCCCACCTATTCCTATTACCTTCCAATACAAGTTCCTCTGTTTACCCTTCAGTCAGCTGATCGAGATGTTGCTCTCACGTCACAATACAGACGCAGTGTGGCAATGCGCCCTCTATTGTATTTATGCTCGAGGAGTGAAATAGTCAAGTTTGGTATCAAACACGCAGCCCCTTTAGTTTTAGGTTATGCTTGACTTATACAGTCATGTAAAATAAAAGTTAGAACATGTTAAACAGATTGCCTCCGATGTAAGGTGTGGTAGTTATGTAGCCTAGAGATGAAACGATTAGCTGAGAACAGGGAAGCATGAAGTGCTGCATCAAACCAGTCGAAGGACTGAAGACTCAAACAACAACAACAACAGAATAAAAGTTGTATACTTAGAAAAGGCTTTTGATAATGTTGATCTGAGTTGTTTGACATTTTGGAAAGGTTTGCAATAAAGCATGGCAGTCATTCGAGCTGAAGGACATGAGAGGGAGGCTGGTATTTAGGTGTAAGGCAAGGTGATGATGATTGAAGGGGTTACTACAATTTATACTCCTTGACAGGAAGATGAACAGGAGACTGAGGTTTGAGACGCTAGAAATGTGTCTTCCCAACATTATTATCTGGAAGCCAAACGTGTTCGGCTAGGCGCAGAAAGATGAATACACTTCAGGTGTATCAAAGAAAGATGGAACCCAATATACAGGGAGTAACAAGAAAGGACAGGATCTGGCACAAATGTCATCAATATAGGATATCATAGATAAAGCCACCAGACAGGAATGGAAATGGGGAGGTCGGATGACAGGTTGGACACACGTTTAGGAAAACGTCAGAGGATGACTGAGGCGGTGGTGGTCTGACTTTTAACAAAGCACAGGGATAAAGAAGCAAGAGTACGTGGAAGACCATGCCAGACATAGCGTGTGAAGGTAATTAAATCAAGTAAAATGCCAGTTCTTGATAACAGCAAGATCTAGAAGTGAATTATGAAAAAACAAAATTCATGAAGATAGAGAGAAATTAGTGACAAGGGGACATGGAACATTACAAACTGATAACTATGTGTTTGAAGAAGACGAGTTCAAATACCTGGGGACACTAATGACCAATAGAAACGAAGGAGAACAGGAGATAGAAGGGAGGATTAAAGCTGCATCCAGAGCATCATATTCAGTTAACAAACTACTCACATCCAAATTGTTATCAAGAGGGACCAAAATATGAATATATAAAACTATAATTAGGCCAGTATTACTATATGGTGCCGAAACACGGAGATTAGGCCAGTATTTCTATATGGTGCCGAAACACGGAGATTAGGCCAGTATTACTATATGGTGCCGAAACACGGAGATTAGGCCAGTATTACTATATGGTGCCGAAACACAGAGATTAGGCCAGTATTACTGTATGGTGCCGAAACACGGAGATTAGGCCAGTATTACTATATGGTGCCGAAACATGGAGATTAGGCCAGTATTACTGTATGGTGCCGAAACACGGAGATTAGGCCAGTATTACTGTATGGTGCCGAAACACGGAGATTAGGCCAGTATTACTATATGGTGCCGAAACACGCAGATTAGGCCAGTATTACTATATGGTGCCGAAACACGGAGATTAGGCCAGTATTACTATATGGTGCCGAAACACGGAGATTAGGCCAGTTTTACTGTATGTTGCCGAAACACGGAGATTAGGCCAGTATTACTATATGGTGCCGAAACACGGAGATTAGGCCAGTATTACTATATGGTGCCGAAACACGGAGATTAGGCCAGTATTACTGTATGGTGCCGAAACACGGAGATTAGGTCAGTATTACTATATGGTGCAGAAAAACGGGGATTAACCTACTTCCAGTCGACCGACCGGGTCAGGAATGGAATGCATGAAGCCCCCATCTAGCGGCGAGGATATGAACTGTTCCGGCTGCCGAAGCCTGTCGCACTCCACTGGGGCAATGATTAAATGAATGACAGATGAAATGAAATGATAGTGGAGAGTGTTGCCGGAATATAATTGTGACAGAGTACCCGGAGAAAAACCTGTGTGACTCTGCTTTGCACAAATCTCACATGGAGTGACTGAGATTTGAATCACGGACCCAGCGGTGAGAGGCCGGCGTGCTACCGACTAAGCCACGGAGGCTTACAGATTAAGGAAATGCCCAGAGAGAAATATAAAAGTTATTGAAAACAAAATCCTCAGAAAGATTTTCGGACCAATTTGTGAAGCAGGTGAGTGGTGAAGGAGAAAGAACAAGGAACTAAGAGAGTTGTATAAAGAACCCGAAGTTGTTGCGGAAACTAAGACAAGAAGGCTGAGATGGGCTGGTCACGTGTATAGAAGAGAAGAAGGATCTAGACTGCGAGAAGTGTGTGAGAAAAGTCCAGACGGACGAAGACCTATAGGCAGACCAAAGATGAGATGGAGAGGCCAAGTAACCAAGGACATCCAGCTACTAGGAGCGCAAGAAGAAGACGCCAAGGACAGAACGAGGTGGAGCAGGCTACTTGACGAGGCCAAGGACCGACTGCGGCTTGTGGAGCCAGGAGAGTAAGTAAGTAAGTAAAACGTGAGTAAAACCAGGAAAGAAAACTCAGCAGTACAAAATCAGACAAAAATCAAGTTGAATACTATTAAAATTATTTATACTTTAGGGCTATTACCATGTGTGAATAAAATTTAAAATTCTAGTCATTTCGAAAGGAACCTTGCCTTCTTTATCAATGGAATTAAAACAATGTGGGTAAAGAAAGTGTGACAATGAGCTTACAAAAACTAGAGAAATTCCTCTGTTCGTCACCAGAGAGCAGCCAGAAGCTACTGTATGGACTTTGGTAGAAAAACGCGCCATATTAATTAGAATGGCGGACAGAGTAGTAAAGAAGGAGAAGGTAAAGGGGGCGGGGGAAAATGAGACTCCTCGAAGAATGAGGATGTCCAAATTACGGGAAAGAGTGGGAGGATGGGGGGAGGGATGGATACAAGGAAACGGAAACAAAAGGGAACTGTATCTGTACGATACCCAACCTCATACAGGCCTCGGCGAAAAAAACAGATGGAAACTCCTCCAGTGACGAACAAAGGAGATCAAACCGTGGCCTGTAGCCATAGAGGAAACCGTACAATTTGAAATGGGTGAAGAACTAGAGAAAAAGACAGGAACTATCTTCAAGATCTTTAATGACCTGGCAGTCAAGTGTCACTTAGCTGTTATCCAGTGTCTCTCTTAAAGTTATTGTTTGATTTTTTAACGAATTTCAACTGCCTCCTTTATAATTCTAGACCGGTTGTGCCTAACAAAGACAAACGCATGATCATCCTTGAAACATACATCGTGCCCTGAGGACAGGGCATGTTCACCTATAGCTGATTTGTCGGGTTAGTTTAGATGGACGTTCCTTTGATGCGATTTACAATGGACCGTTTTGTTTGTGCAGTGTAGACTTTTCCGCGAGTACAAGGGACTTCATAAACCCCAGGATGTAGTATAGGGGATAATTTTTCTTTGTTTAATCCTAAACGTTGACCAAGTTTCGTCAAAGTACCAAAAACTGTTTTTATCTTTTGCTTGCGGAGAATCTTAGCAACGCGGTCAGTGGTGTTGTGAATATAAAGGAGGTAAGCAGTTCTGCTCACTTCGAAGCTCTGAGAAGGTGGTCTATCCCTCCTTCTGGGATGAAGGAACCTATATATAGTGGGTTCATTATAGCCATTACCCTTAAACATGGTTTGAAACGCATGCAACTCTTCCTGAAGAGTTGATGCCTCACAAATACGTTCCGTGCTGCCAACCTAAAGGGTCCCGCAAGGCGAGACACGGGCTACGGAGAGACTTTGCGGACACACTGTATTATATTAAAGGGGAATGGGTGCAAAAGTACACTCTGCCCTATCGAACAGCTTAAAGAAGAAATTGATATCGCAAGGAGTGAAGCATGACGTAGGTTAACTTTCACGAACTGGCTGACGGTTGCTTTCCAAATTTACAGTATCTCGATATTTCTATTAAAATGTTGTGCCTGTTTATATTCCCTGTAAAGTCTGGCGTGTTATATTCTTCATTCGACCGTGAAAGCCTAGCCAAGTATAATACGTGCGCTCCAATTGGGAGCAATTAGTTAAATCGGCTTAACGCCATCCACAAGTCGCAAGTTTGAAGCACGTATAATGGCAGACCAGAATCGCAATTCGCTCATAGAAATCCCGGTAATAGTTGTGAATGATGAGAGGGAGGATTTGCTTAGTTCAGCAAACAGCAAGTCATGACTCATGGGTGCCAACTGCGATGGAGAGGGGCTCAGTAGTAGGACGTGGCTTGGCGACCATGGGATCCCAGCTGAGTCCGGCATTACTTCCACTGATACCCTCATTTTTGTGGGGACAGTCCCCTTTATTTAGCCTATTTTCATTTTATGAAAAAAAAATAGGCTTATGAGATCACCTCTAGTCCGTGTGTATGTCTGTGTGTGCGTGTGTGTGATTTGTGTGTGTGATTTGTGTGTGTGTGCGTGTCCCCCTAATAACTTCTAAACAGCTGGAGCGATTTCAATGAAATTCGATAAGATCATAGCACCATTCTGGCCAACCCCGACCGTGTCCTTCAAATTTTATTTTGTCACACCAATCCAACATGACGGCTGTGCGAAATATTTCACCAGCATTCAGTATCTCCGAAACTATTACCGATATCACCCTGACATTCTGTACGGTCATAAAGGGCACTGCTAGAAGTTTACCTAAGAGACGTTCAAAAATCTGGGATCTACAAAACCAACATGGCGGCCAAGCAAAGTTGAGACTTTTAAATAGACTTTTCTCGTGAATTAACCATCCAAACGTAATGAAACTTGGCACAACAAAAGTTTATACACATTGTAATGCACTGGCGTCTAATTTAGTTCAATTGTTTACATAACCTCAAAATGGCGGCTGTGCGAAATATTTCACTGGCATTCTATATCTCCGAAACTATTACAGATATCACCCTGAAATTTTGTACGGTGATAACGGGCACTGCTACAAGTTTATCTATGTAACTTTCAAAAACCTGTAAAGTACAAAACGAACATGGCGACCAAGCGAAGTTGAAATATTTTAATTGACTTTTCTCGTGATTTACCCATCTGAGGCAGTGAAATGTGGTACAGTAAATGATTATACATATTGTAATGCAATGGCATCTAATTTAGTTCAATTGTTTACATAACCTCAGGATGGCGGCTGTGCGAAATTTTAAAATTAAGTTTTTATTTCTTGTGTCGTAACCATGCGATCGAAGTTAAAGTTTGAATAATGAAGCTACGCAATAATTTTTCTTTAATGGTACATAACTCTATGACCTATAGTCTACATATGACAATCCAAAATGGCGAGCATCACAGACGGCTCTCAAAATTAACGAATCTTTCACTGCAATCAAACTGAATGTTTTATGTTAGTAGAGGCTAGGATCATAAGTTCACGTATAGGTCTTTCAGTAACCTGGTGAGCACAAATCCAACATGGCGGCGACGCGAAGTATAAATATTTAAATGGACGTTTCTCCTTGATTTAACCATCCGAGTGCAGTGAAATAATGCACATTAAATGCTTATACAAATGTTAATCCACTGGCATCTAATTTATTTCAATTGTTTTCATAACCACCTGATGGCAGCTGTGCGAAATTTTAAAATCTCGTTTTTACTTCTTGTGTCCTATCCATGCGATTGAAGTTTGAATACCACACGTACACAATAAATTTCATGTAATCTTATATATATAAAGGAATGTCTGTGTGTTCGTCTTTTATGCGTTCATAAACCATTCATCCGATTGCGATCAAATTTTGGTGAGTTGTTGTAAACACTTCCGGGAGGTTTATAGGCATAAATAATCCATTTCAAAATAGATAGCGCGCGAGTAGTTTAAACAAATGCGTAATGGCGATGCGTTCATATACAATTCATCCGATTGCGACCAAATTTTGGTGTGGTGTTGTGCACGGTCCCAGAAAAGTTATAGGCGTAGTAAATCCAATTTTCAATACATGGCGCGCGAGTAGGTTCAATAAAATGGCGTGCGTTTGTTTCAAGAAAGTCCCACATGCGTTCATATGCCATTCATCCCATTGCAGTGAAACTTGGGTGAGATGTTCTGTACACTTCAGGTAAGGTTTCAGGCTTAGTAAATCCACTGAACAATAGGTAGCGCACGAGTAGATTCAACAAATGAGCGACGACGGGCTAAGCGTTTCAACAAAGTCCTGTATGCGTTCACATTCCATTCGTCCGATAGCGATGAAACTTGGGTGATAGGTTGTGTACACTTCAGGCAAGGTTTCTGGCTTAGCGAATCCACTTTACGATAGGTAGGGCACGAGTAGATGCAACAAATGAGTGACGACGCGCAAAACGTAACAACAAAGTCCCGTATGCGTTCATATACTATTCGTCTGATAGCGATGAAACTTGGGTGAGATGTTGTGAACACATCTGGGAAGGTTTCTGGGTTAGTAAATCCACTTTACAATTGGTATCGCACAAGTAGATTAAACAAATGAGCGACGATGCGCGAAGTGTTTCAATATAGACCCGTATGCGTTCATATACCATTCGTCCAATAGCGACTAAACTTGGGTGAGTTGTTGTGTACACACCAGGGAAAGTTTCAGGCTTAGTAAGTCCATTTTACAATAGGTAGATTCAACAAATGAGCGAAGACGCGCGAAGCGTTTCAACAAAGTCCCGTATGCGTTCATATACCATCCGTTCGATAGCAATGAAACATGGGTGAGATGTTGTGTACACTCCAGGGAAGGTTTCTGGCTTAGTACATCCACTTTACAATAGGTATCGCACAAGTAGATTCAACAAATGATCGACAACACGCGAATCGCATAAACAAAGTCCCGTAGCGTTCAAATACCATTCATCCGATTGCTATGAATCATTGGTTGAATTGTTGTGCACACTCCAGGAAAGGTTTCTGACTTAGTAAATCATTTTTACATAGGTAGCGCACGAGTTGATTCAACTAATGAGTAACGGGACGCGTAAAAAAAAAAAAACGTATGCGTTCATATACCATTCATGCGATTGCAATGAAATTTAGAGAAATGTTGTTTCCACTCCCGCAAATATTTCTGATTTAGTAAATCCAATTTACAATTGGTAGCGCACGAGTTGATTCAACTAATGAGCGACAGCGTGTGAATCGTTTCAACCAAGTCCCGTATGCGCTCATATACCATTCATCCGATTGTGATAAAACGTTGGTGAGTTGAGTACAGTCCTGCGAAGGTGTATGAATTATTAAATCCATTTTCGAATGGGTGGCGCACAAGTAGATTCAACAAATGAGTGAAGGCGCGTGTATCGTTTAAACAAAATCCCGTATGCGTTCAAATGCCATTCATCCGATTGCGATGAAACGTTCATGAGTTGTTGTGTACACGCCAGGGATGGTTTTCGATTTAGTAAATCCATTTTACAATAGGTAGCGTACGAGTATATTCAACAAATGGGTGACGGCGCTCGAATCGTTTCAACAAAGTCCCGTATGCGTTCATATACCATTCATTTCATTGCGATGGAACTTTGGTGAGTTATTGAGCACGCTCCCATGATTTTTTTGAGATAGTAAATCAATTTTACAATAGTTTAGAGGTGGTTAACGGAAAATAAATAAATAAATATTGGGAATCCAAAAGCACTTCAACAAACAAAGTTACAACGCCAACACTTTCTTTGATTGGCATTGCAACGCATGCCGGGTACAGCTAGTAGTACATAAATAAAAATCCAACTTGGCGACCATCTGAAATATTTAGACGGTTCTCAATATCTACGAATCTATCACAACAATCAAACTGAATTTTTTTATGTTGATAGAGGCAATTAACATGAGTTGGATATATGAAAATAGGCTGTATATTTCTTCACGGAACTACTTGTTTAGGTATCCCCTGCCTATTCTAGGAAGTCCCATCACGGAACTAGGTATCCTCAAGAGTTCACGCCTACTGTTCGAGATATTTTTTGACTCTGATGAATTCCAGAGCTTTTCTCAGTGTGTGTGGGCTCTTTGCCTTTCATCGCTCTCCCCCAGTCCTCAGAGACACTGATTTTCTTCATTTTTAGTTTGCTATATTTTTAACCTGGTTCATTTGAGAAATAGGCTTTTGTGTGTATCCGAATGGTATTTATAGTCTGAAGAAACTTCATTGATGCATAATAAGACTTATTCATTTATTTGATGTCTTCGTTAGAGGTGAAGTTAGGGCCTTTCGTTACGCTAACCACGTGGTAGAGTGCATTGCGCAACAATGACTTGAAGTACAATGAATAAAATGCTATTAATGGGAGGCTAACTCCCACTCAGAAATATAATTTGAAATTTAAAACTGATGTTCAGAAACAAATACTATTTCATGATAACAATGTTAATAATAGTAAAATAATAATGCCAACTAGAACCGAAAACAATTAAATATATCACAGGCGGCTGCCAAGTAATCTCCTGTACTGATTAAATGAAAAGGCACAACCAAGTGGCCAAAATAATGCACCAACACCTTGCATTAAAGTACTTATAATCTTAAAATACTTTGCCTTACCATCAGTATGATGATTATGATGATGATAATTGTTGTTTTAAGGGCCTGACATCTAGGTTATCGGCCCCTAAAGGTCTGTGTGATAGCGAAAATGTCAATGAAGAGGAAACCAGAACGAAAAGTAAGTGAGCAGGAAAATACTTACAAAAAGGAACTCAAATTTAAACTACTCACAAAATGGAGGGTAATACTTACAAAAGGGAATTTAGAACGAAAATACTCACAAAAGGAATAGATTTAAAAATACGCAAAAAGTGTAGGGTAAGTTCAAAATACTTACAAAATGCAAGTGAAATCAAAATACTTACAAAATGCAAGTGAAATCAAAATACTTACAAAATGCAAAGGAGATTGAAAATACGCACAAAATGTAATGTAGATTCAA
Organism: Meconema thalassinum; assembly: GCA_946902985.2. NCBI lineage: Eukaryota > Metazoa > Arthropoda > Insecta > Orthoptera > Tettigoniidae > Meconema > Meconema thalassinum. The sequence continues at coordinate 156,439,297 of OX336397.1, forward strand.
AATACCCACAAAATGCAATTGAGAATTAACTACTTGAACAAAGCGGGGTAGGTTGAAAATACAAAATGCAATGGAAATTGCTTACAAAATGTATGGTAGATTCAAACTTCTCATTTGGACGGACAATACTTACAAAATGCAATTTAGATTGAAAATACTTACAAAATGTAATTTAGATTCAAAATATCCACAAAAATGCAATTGAGAATTAACTACTTGCAAAAAGCGGTTTAGGTTGAAAATACAAAATGCAATTGAAATTCAAAAAACTCACAAAAGCCCTGGCCCGGATATTGAAAGACTTACTAAATAGCAATTTATATTATCAATCTTTACAAAATGCAATTGAGATTGAAGAACACTCACAAAATGTAATTTAGATCGAAAAGTCATACAAAATGCAATGGAGATTGAAAACACCCACGAAAACACCCACGAAATCTTAAAAAGAATCTTAAAGGTGAAAGGAAATAGAATGAAAAGGAAACAAGAGGTCGCACCCCTCGAAGAAGGAGGGAGCAGGAAGAAGGAAGGAGAGCCATGAAAGGCAGGTAGGAAAGGGAAAGAGGAGAGGGTCCGTCCCACAGGTAGGGGACAAAAGGGGGAGACCGGACCCAACTCAGGAATCCCTCGGTGTCGCCGACTCCCGAACTCACCAGCCGTGAGCCCCTGAGGGTGTAGCATTATCTAGGGGGCACCAAAAGTGGTGGGGCTACATACACCCGGCCTCCTTGTGGGCCTTAAGCAGAAGGCAGGAGATAACAGGAAAAGAAAAAGAAGGCTGACCCCTCTCAGACGGAGGGTAACAGAAAAGATGAGACGAGGGCCAATTAAGGCGGGAAAGGAAGAGACTCCCTAGGCCTCGGATACCCTAATACCGTCAGGGTCGGAAGAGAACAAGAGTTGACCAAATGAGGTCGACAGGAAAGAAGACGGAGAGGAGCCCGGCACAAGTAAGTGGAAGCAATGCCGGACTCAGCTGGGTCCCGTGGTCGCCAACCCACGTCCCATAAGATGTGAGCCCCTGGGGGAGCCGTCAGTATGATCGTGACGCCGTTTTGTAAAATCCTAGTCACAAGTTGTTATGGGACCGATCAGTTATTACTGATAAAACCATACCAGCAAACCGGCCAGATATTGTTCTTGTGGACAAGGTGCAGTAGAGAACCTTCCTCATTGATATTTCAGTGCCCAATTCCCATAATTTGCAACAAACCTGATGTGAGAAGAATCGGAGTTCACCAAATATCTGCCCTTGGCTGAGGAAATACGGCAAACGTGGAGACAGGAAAGTGTAGTGGTTTTGCTCATAGTTTTGCCTAAATCATTGGCTCGCAATCTGGAAATATTGGGAATTCATCCTGGTCTACATATCACCATGCAGAAGCCCATCTTGGAGACCTGTTCCATTGTTCGCTCGTTTCTCAATGTGCCACCCTAAAAGAAGTTGCCATACCGCGTTGCAAACAAGCCGACGATATGTTGATTTGTCCAACTAATGTGGTGAAATGAATGCGATTGCAATAATAATAATAATAATAATAATAATAAAGATCCAACACAAACGCCGGAATTTCTTTGCTACCTTTAACACGAATTCCCTTCGGAAGATTGGTAAATTGAAACAACTAACTGATTCCTTATCCCAACATCAAATCCTGATTGCAGCAATTCAAGAAACGAGAATCACAGATGAACAAGCCTTTGAGTCAGAAGGCTACAGAATTTTTAAAGGTAAAACTGGTAAACGTGTAATAAAAACAGTTCCCAACCTTGGCACAGGATTCATCGTCAGTAGGAAGATTTTGGATTCAATAATTGGCTTCAACTCGCCTAGCAGTCGAGTTTCAACTCTCTCCTTCCGGAGCACAAACAAAGTTTATACTGTTGTGAATGTCCATGCGCCAATCAATCAAGCGAATAAGAGAGACCCGGAAGGAACGGATAGATTCTGGGAAGACCTTGAAGATGTTCTCTGTAAGATTCCAGACAAACACACGATTATGCTTCTTGGAGATTTCAATGCACAGCTGGGTAAGGAAAGAAAGTTCCAAAACATTATCGGAAACTATCCAGCTCACCAGAGAACAAATCGCAATGGTGAGAGGCTCGTAGAACTATGTAAGGCTTTCAATCTTGTAATAAAATCCACAGCGTTCAAACACCTTCCGAGAAAACAGAAGACTTGGACATCTCCGAATCCAAATCTCGGCGAATTTCAAATTGATCACGTCGCTATTGCACGTAAAGCTCAGAGAGAAATACAGAATGTGAAGGTTCTAAGAAATGCCAATCTAGATTCGGATCACTATCTATCCAAAATCAAAGTTAAGCTGATTCCGAGAAACACCAGAAAGGCCGTCTTAAAAAAGATCAATCGATTTGATACGGAAAAACTACGATTGTGCCCTAAATTTACTCAAAAACTAGAATCTTGGAATCCCGAAAACTGGGATGAACTACAACAGGCCTTGGTCACAACAGCACAGGAGACAGTTCCACTGACGAAGTCAAAGAAACATGCGTGGTGGAATAATGTATGTGATTCAGTGGTAAAGCAAAGACAACTTGCCTGGCAGAAATGGAACTCGGGAAAGAACCAAGAAAATTGGGAAAACTTCGTGAACGAGAGACAACGCGCTGCAAAAATCATCCGCAATGTAAAACGTGCCTACAACAAGAGCCAACTAACTCAAATTGAGCTAGACTTTCAGAGGAACAACACAAGGGACTTCTACAGAACCTTCAAACGCAATCTAAGCAAATACAATCCTCCGAGTCTACAGTTCAAAGACTCAAATGGGAGACTAGCTTACAGTGAGAGATGAAATTGCCAGATTCTAGCGAAATACTTTGAATCCCTCCTTAATTGTGAGACTCCCAAATCCACTTTCTCATTTGAAGACAACGTACAAGTCCACCCAGATTCATCCCCTCCAACGAAAGAAGAAATCAAACAGATTATCCAGTCACTTAAGAACAACAAGGCACCAGGTGAGGACTCGATAATCGCCGAATTGTGGAAGTATGCTGGTGAAAAGATGATTGATAAATTGACTGACATTATCAAGGAGATTTGGGAAACTGAGAAACTTCCACGTGACTGGACTTCTGCCTTGATTTATCCCCTGCATAAGAAAGGTGACAAAACGGACGTTAACAACTACCGCGGCATTTCCCTCCTACTGATAACTTACAAAATTATTTCAAAAGCTCTGCAGATTAGGGCAGAACAACAACTTGATCCACAATTAGGAGAGTACCAAGGAGGGTTCAGGAAAGAGCGCTCATGTGCAGAACAAATTATGAATCTGAAATCCATCCTTTTCTATCTGAAGCAAAGGAACAAGAAATTTGTGGTAACCTTCGTCGACTTCAAGAAGGCCTATGATTCGATTGATAGAATAGCTCTTATTCAAATTCTAAAGGAATTTGGATTGGATAATAAAACCAGGGCAATCATTCAACAGACCTTAGCTAACACCACCTCCAGAGTCAAGTTCAGAGGAGAAATTTCGGACTCTTTCGAAATTAAGACAGGAGTTAGGCAGGGAGATGGGCTTTCACCCCTGCTCTTCAACTGTGCACTGGAAAAGGTCATCCGCGAGTGGCGCAAAGAAATGAACGATGGGGTCCAAAATGGAGTACGACTGGGTTACAAGAACATGAACCTTTCTATTGATTGCCTCGCTTTTGCAGATGATCTTGCAATTTTCTCCGACTCTTTAGACATGGCCACAAAACAAATTAACCAGCTGCAGGTACAGGCAACAAAAGTTGGTCTTCAGATCTCTTTGGAGAAAACACACTTCATAACTAACATCAAGCCAGCACCAAGGGAGCTAAAAGTAAACCAGGGGAAAATCAAACGGACAGATAAGTTTAAATATCTTGGCGAGTGGATAGAACCCAACGTATGTGAGAAAGAAACCTTCACTTCGCGCATGAACAAAATGGAAATGGCGTACCAACTCACCAAGGACGTTTACAACAAAAAGTCAATATCCCTGAACGCAAAACTTAGGCATTATTGCACTGTCATACGACCAGAGGCTCTGTACGCAGCGGAATGCCTCACCATGAACAAGAAAGGCCTGGTAGAAAAATTGGAGATCAAGGAAAGAAAGATCTTGAGGAAAATTCTTGGCCCGATTAAAGACAACGGTGAATATAGACGACGGCATAACTATGAGCTGTATATTCATGTCCAGAAGATCTCTGATGTAATGAGGAAAAGGAGGATTGCATTTTATGGCCACTTGCTTAGAATGAAACCCACACGATTGACAAACCGGATCTTTAACTATTTTAAAAATAAGAAGACCAAGCCAGCCTGGTTCGAAGAGGTGGAAAGTGACCTGCAAGAGATGGAAATTACCTGTGAGGATATTCAAGAACGCAATCCCCTCAGGAAGAAACTACACGACCACCAGGGTTTTCAAGAAAAACCGAAGTTGAAGACGGGAAAGATGTGGACGGAAGAAAGAAAAGAGCAACACCGGCAACGTATGAAGGAACACTGGGCAAACATCAAAGCCCAGAGAAGCCAGTTGAAATAACGTGGTCCTTAGTTGGCCGATACGATTAAAGAAGAAAGAATAATAATAATAATAAACATAGAGAAAGAAGAAAGGACAATTTTACGAATTTCTTTGGACCAGTTTGTATAGACGGAATATAGAGGAAAAATCATCCCAGGAAATATATAGTCAATCTCAAAAATCTCTCACACTTTTCGGAAAAGACGATTGAAATTTTACGGACACATTATTAGAATAGACAATAACAGACTAAAAAATTCTCAACCTAGCCCTTTCATTAAAAGATACAGTCAGTCTGAGAGACTAGACTTTATATCATTTCAAATGACGCATGCTACAAATGTTAGAAAGGCTCAGGAGGGCTTCTCGCTTCGCTCGAAACCCAGAACTCTTTCAACAGACTCCATTACCCATTAACATAGGCTTCCAGCGCGGGGAACGGAGAGCGGGAGGTGCACTCTGGTGCATGACGTCACGCACTCACCGTCTCCGTATCGCATAACGCCAGACTCCAGGAGTAAACTCAGATTCGGTACATATGCACTGAACAACATGATGACGTCATACACGCCGTAACCGTAACGGTAGACCAAAGCATAACGATGAAGTCGACAGAAAACAAGAAATTGTAACTGATCTCCAGGAAATCAACATCACTGAAGACATTGTACAGGACAGATGTAATTTCAGAACCACAATCGACAATCACCAATTTGTAGACAAACCCAACACCAGAACCGCTATAACTTGGACAGAAGAACGAAGGAAGAAACTCAGTGAGAGGATGAAGAGATTTTGGGAGGAAAAGAAGGACAACACATCAGCTCCTGAGTAGGACATAACGATGTAAAAAAATAAAATAACAATGCAACATGTAGCATGGAAAGTGACTGGAATAAATGACATAAAAATTCGAAAAATGCACTTTAAAATGGACAAAAGAACTGAGACAAGAATATACACCCCTTCCCCTTTCTACCCCGCCACAGCTGACCTTGGTCAACAGAGCAGGTAACATTCCATTCCGCTAATAACTGGTTTGTGACGAAAACGAGAGCATCTGTATACCTACGGTACTGTATTTCTGAAATCCAATGATATATATATTTCTACTAATAGCAATACTGAAATATTTTATTTCAATGGTTTAAATTATCTTGTATCAGCTACTAGCTTCTTCTTAACTCTGAGAGGCGTAACTCCCTCATATAAAGCAGTGACATGACTAAATTGAAAAAAAAAAAAGACCTTCAAAGGCCGATTTCTTTAAAATATGACCAAAAAATCTACCAAACTTAAACAAAATGCTCTTAAAATGGAAAAATAGCAAAAGATGCAAAAGGATGCGAAATAAAAATGACATATTTGAAGACGTGGTGACCCGCCCGGAGTTTATATGTACTTCAGCATTGCTTTAGACACTTCAGTAACATGATGACATGTCATCAACTGTACCCATGTGAGTAATCTCGATGGTAAATATGCAGCTGCCTCCAGCTAGCATCAGGTCTCAGGCGCGTGCCGTTCCCCCAAATGAGCAGTGCATATTTTGGATTTGAGGCTATAAGGTAACAACTCTACAATAACAAGGCACAACTCTATTCTAAAACTTTAATTCAGTAAATAAAAATCATGGCTTCAAACACAAAAACAATCCCAAAACCATAAAAAAAAACAAAGCAAACAAAAGTTTACTTCCACAATCCACAAACAAACAAAATGAAATCATAATAAAATCATATTAAACCCTAAAGCTGTACCCTTATGTGAACTACATAAAGATATTCTGGTGCGCTGATGCACCTACGACTTCAATACAAACTGTACATTGACATAACAGTCATACAATGTGACTTCTTTAATATCACAAATTAATTATTCCTTAAACCTCTTGGTTTTAACAATTATGTGTGCCGTGCGTGTTTTGATTTTTCTCTTCTCACCAAACAAATGCTTGCATGCATTTACCTATTCGGACGTTGCACCGCAATCAACGTGCAACTCCCTAATTATGTAAGCTACCCCTCCACTTCCTCTATTTATATGGTTCCATTGCATGCTGTATGTGATTCCTACATAAAACGTTACGTTATAGCTTGTGTCGGATGCTACAATAGATTACCTTGCTCTCGTGGCGACTGGCATCTGGTAACTAACTTCAAAACTTGGTTTCAGTGACAGTACAAATACATCATCTAACTATTCGTCAGATAGCTAAAATAATGAACCATCAGGATGATCTATAATTATCCATGTGTTCCTAAACCACATGGCTACATTACTCAACATAACAATCTTTCATTATATGTCATTTACCAGGGTCTAAAATCTTTTGCTTTCAACTCGCCTTGACGGCTCGAGTGCCCCTGCAGACCCTCGGCTAGAGGAGTCAGCACACAATAGAAAGTGGGATGGGTGTTCCACCAATTACCTCGACCCTCCTTAAAGGTTTTGAATGCTTTCCTTTCTAAGCAGTAAAGATTTACAAGACAAATACTGTTGTCTGACCGACACACATATCCCAAAGGATCTTAATTTACTATTATGCAAACAGGTATTGAATGAGCTTTTATAATTACTCCTACACAGAGGATATAATAATTACTGGCCTCACACGGGTCCATTCAACATGAAGGTTCGGGGTTCGTAATGCATTAGTCTGACGGGTGACCGATGTCTCAAGTAAAATATAGGCGCTACTGCAGCTGTCGCCATGAGTTTCGCTACCACAAGCGGAATAACTCATCAAATAAGTTCTCGGGAGACCATAGAGTTTCGAGGTGTCCTCGTTTCCCTCGTCTGTATCACAGGATCCCAACCCGGAACACTTTCATATCCTTCCTCAGAGCTAGGGTACACACTCCAACTCTGGCATAAAATTATATCTCCACTTATGCCCATGACATAGGAGATTTCATACGTAGAATAGACCATCTGGCCCCTTACTCAATGCTACGACCTCCGACCTATATTATTAAGAGAAATCTAACAATTTACTCTATAAGCTTCTCATATAAGCTGCAAATTCAATTCTCTAAAAGCTCTTTCATGCCTGGCATCATTACTGAATATATGCAATATTCCGATATAAAACTTCTTTCCTTAATTACTGTAACGTAATCTTACTGTATCATCTTACTGCTTAGATTGATAAGTCTTGCAATTAGCGTAAATCTCTCGCTTACAACATTTATTTGTTTCCTGATGTGTTCATTCATACTTTTAATATTCATTATTATTATTACCATTAATCTCACTGACATAAATGACCAAAATCATTACTTTATTATTCTTATTAATCTCACTGACATTAATGACCAAAATCATTACTTTATTATTCTTCTCACATAACTTTACCAAAAATCCGACAAGCTAAACGTCTTAAAAATCCGAACAATCGCGTTCGTCACATTTACATAACTGATTGCCATTCTTAATTCATAGTGGGAATAATTACTCCACTTAATGATGCAAATTAACATCTCAACTCTATAAAAATCAACACGATAATGATTAAACATGGAGGATCTGCCTCCTAAACTGATTTTTACTGGCATCTTTAAGGAGTTCACAACATGCAATGGCCCATATTTCTACATAATCATAACTTGTGGGGTACTTACATTTCTATAGGCGTCTATGGTGGCTCCAACCAATCATATTTCTCCATGTCGCCCGCCATTAGCAGGTTTAACGCGACATATTTATCTTGCAAACACACATTTTATAACACATAATTTTCATCAACAACACGACACGTTGCATAACTCTCAGGAAGCTATTGCTCCCAAACATATGAAACACTTATCTAATCACTACTTTAAAGGATATTTTACATATGTTGTACACTTAACACACGTCACTTTATACACTTTTCAATGCTGAAACTCCCTAGCAAAGATCGAAATTGCAGGTGTCGACAGCATCTCCCGTGCCCCTATCAACTCCTGATTGAAAGTCTGGTTTACCTGCTTTCGGAATCCACCAACAGTTTTATATTCTTACTCCTACGGTAAGCGTCCTGCGTTGCATAAATATGCTAGATCCCGTCTTGAGTTATCATCTGGTACTCTCATGACATTACCAAACACGTCATAGAGCTTCATTTAGCGCATTCCATCGTAATTACACATATACGATCATTCAATACTATACACATTGCGCTTAACACTGTCCAATACTTTACACAAATAATTATTTACAATAGTTCTGCCATTAGCCTACATGGTGCTTCATAACTGAACACGGCATAGTTCGTACTGCTGATTATGCCTATAGCACGACTATTATTCATAAAAGCTTATAAAATGCTTCATTTACATGTACCAGTCTTTGTTCGGCGTCTATTATGAGTAGAACCGCCATGCGTTCTGCCTTGACGAACTTGCTTCACAGTGGCTGTACCTGACTGAAGATTCACTTGAAGACTGCTCGTACCTTACTTGAAGACTGCTGTATACTGCTTACATACTGTCTCGTACTGCCCTCGTACTTGCTGCATACTGTTTGCAACTTACTGCAACTGTGCTGCACCTGGGTAACTTCTAACGTCGTGAAGACTGAAGATTCACTTGAGCTGTAACTGGGTGCACACTGCACGTGAACTGCGCGTAGACTGAGCTTCAACTGAGAGAGACTGGGTTGAGACATAGCGCTCCTCCAAGGGTCTACTCCCTTATATCAGATTCTCACTGAAAGTAGGGCGAAATCTTCCCGCGAAATCTTGGCTCCTCTCACAGCGTGAATCTGGTCTCCAAACCATGATCATTGGGTTCCTCTTTCTTCACAGATTCCAAAACTATCTGCGTGCAAAGGAATCGCTCGTCCAATTAATTAATATTAATTCCTTTCTCCATAGCGTGGGACGCTATCTTACGGGAATTCCCCCGGCAACATTCTCAAATCTATCCGCGCACAATGGTCGTTTTACAGTCCTTCCGCACATCATTAAATATGCCCCAATTTCGCAGGTAAAAGGCTCTAAAATTAGCCTCCTGCCAAAAGATTCATCTGTGAGCAACTCTCATCTCAATTCGTTGCTCCAATCACGAGTAATCAATGATTTTCCTGGGCATCTCTCCTCCCACTCCTCAAATCTATTCTCCGTCGGGGAATAACTGGGTCATTATTCAGGCCTCCCCCTGCTCCAGACGACAGAATGGGGTCACAGAGATGGACATGGCTCCACTGGGCCCCACCCACAATTCTGGGCTAATTTGTAAAATGTCAACTCTGTCCTCTCCGTGCTTCAAGCCTCGTATAGCCTACACCAAGTAGTCCAATAATGCTGTAATCTGCTCATTATTCCCTGCATTATTTTAATAAATAATGTCATTGCACCAAAAATCACACCAGCGATTAAATATACACTTCTTTCGAGGGGTTTTTACCACGAAACTGCCTCTACATATCTCTGGTTCGTTCCCTGGTGGAACCTTTATACTGAGATCACAGTCTCTGAGAACCACGTTCAATTCCAGTCAGCATAACCTCCTCGGGTTCACAACATCCGGGCCCTACAGATCACTAACTAAACATTTAGCAAAGCAAGAGAGGAGAATTCTCAGGAAAATCATTGAGTCAGTGTGGACGGAAAAGACGTCTCGCGAGTTATACCAACATTACGAGAAATGTATCTGACACTAGACTATTAGAAAAAGACGATTACATTTTATGGACATAGGCTATTCAAAAATGGACAATGAAAGACTTACTAAGAAGATATTTCATCATGCCTCCTCATTAAAAGTCAAGAATAACTGGATAATAGAAATTGAAAATGGTTGGTTGGTTCTTTAGTTTAGGGGCTCCAACAACGCCGCCATGTAGCCCCGTGTACTTTGGGTGTGTGTAGAATCTGTCTGATAACCGGTGTTAATTGTGATGGCTGTTTTAGTGTGTGTTATCTGTTTTTACAAGTAAGGACTACGGACATTAAATTTTCAAGTAGTTCCTACTTTTGCCGCCAAACGCAACCGTCAACGACAAATAGTTCAGAACTTGGTACTAGATGCCACCGCAGTCGGCTCCTGGCGACGAACGTTGGCACCTAAGAGCGTCAGTCAAATCTAACCTATAATTTAGCTTCACACAAGTGTAATTAGTGGAAGTTTCTTTATCATGCCATAAATGTATGACATGGGACCGCCGGCTTTACTTCCCCTCTGAAGGAAGGTATACTGAGGGATTTTAACGCTCTCAGAAGTCCGACGACTTCGGCTGGGTTTGAACCCGCGATCTTGGGCATAGAAGTTCAGCATGCTACCAACTACACCATCAAACCCACCCAAATACTATTTCATGATAACCATGATAATAATAATAATAATAACGCAACATGAAGCATTATACGCATCAGAAATCCTAACTGTTGGATGCAGATAACTAACAAAAATAATTAGCAAAGCAAGAGAGGAGAATTCCCAGGAATATCTTTGACCCAGTGTGCATTGAGGAAGTGTGCATGAAAAAGAGGTTTCGCGAGTTATACCAACATTACGAGAAAATATCTGACACTAGACTATTAGAAAAAGACGATTAAATTTTATGGACATAGGCTCTTCAAAGAATGGACAATGAAAGACTTACTAACGGGATATTAAATCATACAGGGTGATTCTTTTGCTGGAGCGGTGCCGGCGGCCGGCTACCGGGGGGGGGGGGGGGGAGGGGACGGGGCGCCTCCCGTCAGCCAACCGCGCTCGATCCGCGGATTGCGCGAATGTGGAAACCGTAACAAAGTACATAAATTAATGGTAAATTCACCAGCAAATCATGATTAAAGAACTTACCTATCCAAAGGAGATGCTGAGAGTGTTCTCTTTCAGCTAACAGACAGGCGTTGTACCATGTAGATAAATTAGCGTTTACAAGTTGTAATTTTCTTCTGTTGTGAGGGATATCTGCTACCATATATTGTTCTCCCTCTCCTCTAGAGTACGGGTAATTGATCTGTACACTTTGTATTTATTATTACCCCACAATTAAACATAAAGCGATCTAAGGTCCGTACTTCGATCTATCACAGTAAACACGCAGGGGGGAACAGATGTAGCTACATAATGTAACGATGTAACTTCCAAAGTTACTGTCTGTCAACTGATGGAGAATCTATTTAGTATCCTCTGTGAAATGTTTATTTCTAACCTTTAACTGGTGACCTGAGGTCATCCAGATCCCAAGATATAAGAAAACATCTGTGCTTCTTTAATTAAATTTTTCAGCTGTTGTTTATGTTACCTCCTTATCTGTGCGCTGACTTAACACACCCACTTTGATGAATGTTAAGTGAGTTCGTTAGTTAGTAATTGTTGTTTTTTGGGGAGGAACTACGAGGTCATCTGCCCCTAATGTTTAGTGACTTAATGAATTTAATAACCCTGGTTAGCTCGCCTCCGCCTCACGCAACCCTACGGGCCGAGCTTGCTTGGCTGGCGGAAGGCGCGCGCCTGGCAGTCAGCCGTCGGCCCCGTTCCAGCAAAAGAATCTCAATCCCGCCTCCTCATTAAAAGCCAAGGATAATTGATAATAAACATTGAAAATGATCTTCAAGACATCAAAATAACAAGGAACAGATCTAGCTTCAGATCGTTGGTGAACAAACATCATTTTGCTGCAAACCCCCGGATGAGAGCCGCTACTGCATGGACAGCAAGCTTGCCACGGTGGGTGAGTGGTTATCGTGTTGAACTACCAACCCCAAGCTTGCAGGTTCGCTCCTGACCGTGGTAAGTGAGTTTTGAAAGGCGACAAAAATCATGATACGCAAGTCATACGATGTTGGCATATTAAAGAACCCATTTGAATTCAGTAGGCCCTGTTCATAATGGCAACATTAATCTCGGGATTTTTGGCCAACACAAAGTTCCTCATATCTCTACTAGAAAGCGCTATAGTGTCAAGGAGCTTAGATATCTGACTTTCATAGCGCTTCAAGGAGCGATAAAATTCGACATGCAAGCTGCCCTCTCGCCGTCAATTAACAAAGCTTGCACCCGGCACCCGAGGCCATAGGATATTATTATTATTATCATGGACAGCAAAAAGGTGATGTTGATGATAATTGTCTTTTTAAGGGGCCTAACATCTAGGTTATCGGCCCCTAATGGTTTGGGTGATCGTGAAGATGAAAATGAAATGTAAACTATAACGAAAACTAACTACTAACTTTGGAAAACAAAAGGAGAATAAGGCATATAAAGGACAGGAGGAAAAGAAGAATGTGGATTGAGGGACTTGGAAGAAAGGAGAGCCATGAAAGGCAGATAGGAAAGTGAAAGACGAGAGGGTCTGCCCCAGAGGTAATGGATAAAAGGGGGAAAACCGGACCCTGCTCAGGAAATCTCTCGGGGTCGCCAACTCCCAAACTCACCAGCCGTGAGCCCCTGAGGGTGTAGCACTATCCAGGGTGCACCAGAAGTGGTGGGGCTACACACACCCTGCCTCCATGTGGGCCTTGAGCAGAAGGCAGGAGATAACATGAAATAAAAAGAAGACTGACTCCTCGCAGAAGCAGGGTATCAGAAAAGATGAGACAAGGGCCAATTAAGGTGGGAAAGGAAGAGACTCCTTAGGCCTCGGATACCCTAATACCGTTGGGGTCGGAAGAGAACAAGAGTTGACCAAGTGAAGTCGACAGGAAAGAAGACGGAGAGGAGCCCGGCACAAGTAAGTGGAAGGAATGCCGGACTCACCTGGGTCCCCGTCGTCGCCAACCCACGTCCCACATGATGTGATTCCCTGGGGGGCAGCAAAAAGGAAGAAAAGTCATAGTGAGAGAGTTAGTTAGTTGGTTATTGTTGTTTTACTGGGCGGAACTACGAGGTCATTTGCCCCTATAGTGAGAGAATGAAGAGATTTTGGGAAGAGTAGAAAGTTAAATCAAAGTCATCCTAAGTTGCGCATAACGTCGTAAAGTGAATAATAATAAACTAGTGGACCCGTGCGAGAACCACTGCACTGTGGGTCAAAATCGAAATCTAGGAGGACAACATTATTTATTTTCATTATTAAAAAATCAAAATGTGTTACTTCTACAGCATTCTAATATAATTGCCGCTCACTATTCTGGGATATAAACGCATCTTAGTGTAAATCTGTCACCACTGTTCGAGCAGTCTGAATTGTAGGGTGAATGTAAGTGGCTGTGGTTTGGTGGTCTTTTTGGTTAGTGTGATGCTTTAAGATGGAACATGCAGCTGAAGGTATGATCTTTGTAACGGGTTTCAGTTATTAATAAGCGTAATTGTTACGTAATTTTAGCTATATTTGCATTATATAATATTTAACTATTATAAGAATTATATTTTCACTTGTATTTATAGTATGTCGCGTCACTCTGCGTCACTCTCCGTCACTTTCTACTTAATGTTAAAATGTAGATAAAGTCTTGTAGTTTACGCCTGTTATAAGATTTTTTGCATCTTTTTGCAACTTACTTAGTTATTTTACGTTTGATAAGATGCTGCGCAACCAGATCTCACACGTTTACAACTGTTTGAGCACTGGGTTCGACGATTATGTCAAAAGTGGAACATTGTGACTTTGTTAAAAGTAAATTAGGGGTAGAAAATTGTTCTGAAGAGAGAACTGAATGCTCTATCCAACTCCTACTCATAGACAATTTCTTGCATGCGTCGACGTAGCTTAAATAAGGTCTTAACTGATGTTTATTATGAAGTAAACAAATTATATACGTTGATTTCACTCTAAATTCATGTTTAAAACGTAAAAATAATTTTGTCCCCCTAGATTTCGTTTTTGACCCACGGTGCTGGCTTCTATAAATATGTTTATTTGTTTTCTCGATACTTATTAAATCAGAGAGCAATTCATCACTGCTGCTGGTTGCACAATGGGTTGTGTGCGCCCCATGTGTACAGACTACCCGCCCGGAACTTGTGCTATGCGGCTGTACGCGACACAGTTCTGCCAGGGTCTATCGCCTTATTTATTTGTTTAAAAGCACTTTATAAACAAATAAATATATTTCCGTTGACTTTTCAAGAAATACAAGATTTTTCCTTTATTATTGAGACGATTTGGAAAATTTTAGTACAAACCACACCTTCTAACTCCCTCTGGTTTAGGAGCTTGAGTTTTGTGACACTTACACCTTAGCGAATTGTATACAAGGGCCGTATTTTAAGCCCGTAGTTTGTGCGGACGCCGCAACAAGCGTGCGCGCTACCTCCCGACATCCTTTGCGAACAAGCAGGCGTCAGTTGCAGCTGTGTAGCTAACCTGTACGCTGAACTGTGCATCTTTACAATGTTCAAGATTATTGATTCGCCCGCCGCGTGTGAGGTACGATCTGTGGTACGTTTTTTGAATGCAAGAAACATGTCGGCTGCAGACATTCATCGTCAGGTTTGTGAGGTGTATGGTGATAATGCAATGACGGAAGGTAAAGTGTGAAAATGGGTAAGCGAGTTCAAAAGTGGCCGTGAAAATGTTCAGATGACTTGGAGACTGCAATTGACACGAAAATTCACGAGGACCGAAGATTCATGATAACCACTCTATCAATGGATTTTCCTCAAGTGTGAATTTTTGGTTGTCAGAGCAGGCGGCAAACTTTTATGCAGAGGGATTTCAGAACTTAGTTTTAAGGTATGACCAGTGCCTAAATAAACAAGGCAACTATGTCGAAAAATAGAGAAAGGTATGTAAAACCTAAAAATAAATGTGGTTTCAAAATAAAAATGTTCGGTTAATTAAAAAACGGCCCTTACTTAAAAAACAGCCCTCGTAATAAATGTGTATCTGTGGTGACTGACATGTTGCGCTCTTCAATCCTCCCAGTCCGGTTTAATCTCCCCAACGGACCTCAGGGACAGGGTGTTACTGGGAGCAGGGTGCCTGTCCCTATGGGAGTCTCCCCCAGCGACACAGAGCCATGTGATGTGATTTTTATTTTTATTTTTTTAGCGTATGGCTTTTAGTGCCGGGAGTGTCCGAGGACATGTTCGGCTCGCCAGTTTTGTAGCTGCTTCGAGACGGACACCCAATGGGTGAGCTACAAGTACCGTTGGGGAGGAATGTTGGATGGGAGGGTCGAGGAGTTGGAAGGTAGTGGCTGTGGCCTATAGTTAGGGACCAACCCCGGCATTTGCCTGGAAGGAAGATGGGAAACCACAGAAGACCATCTTCAAGGTTGCCGGCGGGGGGATTCGAACCTCCTCGCCTCCCAGATGGGAGCGACTGCCAACAGTCATGCCGCAACGACGTCGGCTAACTCACCCGGTATGTGATGTGATGAGGCTGCTTGTTCGAACCAACAACCCTCACGTCAGGTTCCCTCCTCTGAAGTACTATGCTCGTGGTCCCGCTCACACACCATGTCTTCAGGAGGTCTGAGGAAAGGGTAATATAAATCCCTCCCTATTATTTTGCTAAGGCCCCATTCCAGTTTTGTACCGAAAATAAGGTCCCATTAACACCAACCTACACATATGGGTACCTACAGGTTCAGCATAACCCAATGCGTAAGCAAACGCACTCACTTACTCTTTAAATGCCACACAATTAAATAAATACCTTAAAACATGTATATTAACAATGAAATAATGAAAGAATGCAACACGGTAACCATGGTAACAGAATCTCACAGGTCCATCTATTTCTGTAGGACGCAATGCAGTTCCAATTATTACATTGCTGTGAAAGTTTCCAAATGGTTATAAGGTTATCACTGAACCAAATTAAGCTGTAGAATTCATCAATACATAGAGTATAATGCGCTTAAGGGGGTCAAGGGGCACTCTAGAATTTTTTCATGCAATTTTCTCGTGTGAGTGTGGTACGAAAGGTCTTTTTCACCCGACTATAAAGGATCTCCGAAAACCACATTTTAAGGCCCTTAAATTAACAGTGTCTGTGATATTCCCAGAAAACTAACCTCGCTCTGATATACCTATGAAGGAATGACAAACCCCTAACCACTGCACCAGTAGCTGAATTGATAAAGTCTGGTTATTCATACCAAGGATAAATCAGTCATACATTCATGATTGACATTTTGCTAAGTGTACACTTTATAACTAGAATATTCGCGGGAGAAGACGCGACGGGTAATGCTAGTTCAAATTAAACGCACTCCAACATTATTATTATTGATTTAAGTCCACTACGGAGCGCTAATGACTAGTTCTTCTTCGATGCTCTTTTCCGTTCCCAATATCTTTTGAGCCCTGCTGATAATTTCTCCTTTCTCTCCTGCGAAAGGGGCTTCGGACATTTAGGGACTCAAGGTGGTGGGGTCCCAGACTCTACCTTAGCACAAAATTTAGATCGATCTTCTACATCAAGGTCAGCAATTCCAGCCGAATCCAAGTCCTTTAGTACTTCATTAAGCCACAGGCTTCCAGTCTTGTTGCTTTCGACCAAGAAGAAGATTTTCTTGGTAAGCTTGTTGCTGTTCACTCGTTGTAGGTGCCCGTAGAACATTAACCTCCTACGTCGCATACTGGTATTGGCTGATTCTAACTGTTGATACAGGGTCAGAATTAGATTTCAAATGGTAGGTTCCGTCTGGGACCAATCTCGGGCCATGCATTTCCCTGAGGATAAGTCTTTTGGTGGTCTCCAGGTCATCCATGGTGCCTTTTCTGTTCAACAAGAGGGTCTCTGCGGCGGGGCGTACAGAAATTGCGGTCTGACAGCAGTTCTGTAGTGACAGATATTAGCATTCCTCGAATGCATTTCTTGCACTACAACTTTTTTTGTAGTTAGATAATATTTGTGTATAAGCCTCAACACATCAGGATCTGATGATGACCACTTGACGGTAATCCTAAATTGCCCCCATTGTAATAGTGATCATAACTAATCCATGTACAGGAGTTTACTTAATGTTCGACGATGTCAATATATAAACAATATATGTTAGAAAGCAGTTTCCTAATGGGGGTACTACTTTTCATTATTACACAGTTTTTCCAACCAATCAAAGCTGAATATTTTCATTCAATGACCAATTAGCTAAGGATAGCTTCTGACATGCACGAAAATCCAACATGTCAGACATGAATTACATGATTAGAAAGATGACAATGTAGCCTATATTGAATCAACCATTGCACTTACAAAGCATTAACAAATTGGGCAATATTGAGAAAGAAATAGCACTGTACCTTAATAACCGCAACTCCAATTTCTACACATTCGTAAGATTTCACCAATAATTTTATGAATGGCGTTGTTGACATAAATACACCAGAACGCCATAGAGGAAGCAGGCGTATCACATTAGTTCCACTGAAATTATAATCTAGCTCTCTGTTCAGTAAATGGATTCCTTACGCGAAACTATTCCGCCGGATGTCATAACTGTTCTATTTGGGACTCAATTGATTCTCATTCCGTTGACATTCTATACGCATCGAATTTGAAGAATAACTAGTTGATAATACGATATGTTTTAATTTTAAAGCGTTTGTAACAGCCTATTTTGTGTTATTCGACCAGAATAACAAAATGATCCAACATAGTACCTGTGCGCTATCTGTTGGTGCCGACAGTAGTGGCTACGCGGGCTAAAGCGCTGCGTTAGGTCAAGGGGCCAAGCTCTCTGCTGACTCGGTAGACGCGTGGGTTCGAGCCCCACCGTCGGCTGTCCTTGAAATGGTTTTCCGTGGTTTCCCATTTTCAACACCAGGCAAATGCTGGGACGGTACCTTCTGACAGGCCACGGCCGCTTCCTTCCACATCCTTGCCCAGTTTCATTCATCTTCATCCATTCCATCTCTCATCCCGACGCGCAGGTCGCCCACGGGCGTCGACTAGAAAGACCTGCACTCGGCCTCTCAGGAGGCTACTTCAGAATAAACAATGTTTCAAGGCTTTGGGATTCGTTATTGGGTTGAGATCAAATACTAAGCCCACACAATTCCAAAGAAGAGGAATTCAACCGACAAACTCTCGACAGATATTTATGAATATTTATGTTACAACATATAATAAAGTTATAATTATCGTCGAACATAAACAGTCGTATACAACTCGCCTATAATGGCAATTAAGACACCCGTATGGAAATTATAAAACTCGCATCGCTCGTTTTATAAACATACTCCTGTCTTAATTGCCATTATAGGCTCGTTGCATAATGTACTATATTATAAGGTGCGTTCAAAAAGTAATGAGCCGGAGGCTGGAATGTGCAAACCGGTGACGACATCTGCTAATCGTGGCGTGTGTAACGAGGTGTGGTTCCGACCAGAACGTTTGTCGTTTGGATTCTGGTTCGAAGTGATTACACCATGACTCATCTCCAGCCACCACTCGTGCCAGATGACCAAGACAGTGGGCCATTCGACATGCTCCCTGGTGTGGTTGAAGACTGTGGGGCACACTTTGCGCAAGTGCAGTCGTTCCTTCATGATGGTGTGCACACTTCCAACGCTCAATCCGACCACGGCGGCTATGGCGTTCACTGTCACTCGGTGGTCCTGGGTAATGAGTGCATCAACCAGCTGGACGTTGTCATCGGTAATGCAGGGGGGTGCCTCAGACCGGGCCTCATCGGCTAACGACACCCATCCTTCCCTGAAGCGCTTGTGCCACGCCTTGACCCTTGCAAGGGACATGCAGTGTTCGCCGTATACTTCTGACATTCGGCGATGAATGTCCGTTCCCCCTACTCCTTCCGCTGTCAGAAACCGAACAACACCTCTTTGCTCTTCATTTGACGCCTCTATGTCACTGTTTGCAATGTGACTGGCAGCGTTGGACGATTGATGCATGCTGCTGCTCACTTTGTATCGTCACGTGACGTGCAGGCGTGCCCTCTAGCGACGGGCTGTGACCTTCCACGCTCTGGTCGTTACACACCTCGTTACACACTCCAAGATTAGCCGATGTCATCACCGGTTTGCGCATTCCAGCCTCCGGCTCGTTACTTTTTGAACGCACCTTATATTCCTATATTATATACAGTGTACCCCCCTCCCCCGCCCAGTCATTGGACTGATTCGTGCTGACCGACTGAAGAGTTACAACTGGACCACCCTGTATATATTACACCGATGTTAGTTATTCCCCAAAGCTCTTAGTGACATATTTCACTGATGTAAATACCCTCAACTTAACGTTTATCGGGGAGATGAAGACTTCCAAGAAGTGAGAGGTTGGCTGCCTAACTCTAAGGCTTCGTGGAAGTAGAGCTTACCTGTGATCATATCGACCACAGGACTGTGCTATCACTTCCGCGAAACAAGATAATCTTGTTCCGGTTAAATTACAGTATTTGCGGTGGGAAATCAAACCATATTTCCCTCATTTCTTAATCTGCAGTGTCTTTTCGATCTTTCGAGTTAATGTTCATATAGGGGTAATGCATTAAATTTCTCATATTTTTGGCCTATTTTCATTTAAGAAAAAATAGTCTTATGAGATCACCTTTTTCCGTGTGTCCCCCTCTAATAACTTCTAAACGAAATATATACTTTCAAATAGACTTTTCTCGCGATTTAACCATCCAAACGCAATGAAACTTGGTACAGCAAATGTTTAAACACATTGTAATGCACTGGCATCTGATTTATTTCAATTGCTTTCATAACCACAAGATGACAGCTGTGAGAAATTTTAAATTTATTAGGGGGACACACACACACAAACACATACACATACGCACTCACATACACACATACGAACTAAAGGTGATCTCATAAGCCTACTTTTCTTCATAAATGAAAGTAGGCTAAAATGCCATAAACGTTCTCTTATCCTTCCTTATTCGAGCTTCCAAAATCAGCCAAAGACATAGTACAGCTTCCCTTGTTCTTACATTTATCCTGAAGCCAAACTGGTCTTCATCCAACTCTCTTTTTTATCTGCGTTCCCACCTTTTGGAAACATTATTCTAGACAGGATCTTTGAAGCTTGAGTGATCAAGCTGACTGTACGATAATCTCCACATCTTGACCATTACATGCACGTAATTCACAAACCCTTAAAACAAAACAAACCGACCTTACAACGAGATTCAAATTGCAAATCGTACTGTAAATTCCAAAACGCACTACAAAGGTTTTTAGCCTTCTTTTCACATTTGGTTAAAATGAGGAAAAAGTAGACTTATGAGATCGATCCGGGCAAATGTCTGTCTGTCTGTCTGTCTGTCCGTCCGTCCGTCTGTCTGTCCTTGTGTCTGTCTGAGTGTGTGTCCCCCCTGTCAACTCCTAAACGGATGTAGCTATCGAAACTAAATTTTGTATGAGTAAAGAGCTTTGCCTAAATATCGCCAGGCCATATTTGAAAGTGGCGTCAGTACTACACACTACTGAAAAATCACAATTGATAATTGAGGTCTATGTTGGATATCTCGGAAGATATGCGTGGCAATTGTTCCAATATTGACTCACATATATATAATATTACATCAAACTAATTTACAGGAGCCCATACATGAGAGTGTTGCCAACATTATTCTATACCTGCTGATAGGTCCAATCTTTAAATGCATGTAACTTCTATACTATCTATTGGATCTCAACCAAATTTTGCATGTGTATTGTGGACCTTAAGAGAAGAACTAAGAATATATTTAGAGTCACCAGGTCTGCCAACTGTTGATATTATGAGTCGTACAGTTGCAAAACTCGTTTAATCCACTTGTGAATAAGAATCATTTTCATGAGAAACGTTTCTCTGGACTTTGCCTGGCGTATCTTTTGTGTTTGTTGTTTTCTTCTTTTTGCTTTGTGCTTTTGCTTTTGAATTTTACATTTTGCTATTCTTTCTTGTTTTTTGTTTTGTGTTTGTTTTCTGCCTTTTTTGAATTTTACTTTTTGCTTTTTGTTTCTTGATTTTTGTTTTCTGCTTTTGGTTTTGTTTTTGAATTTTGCCTTTTTTGTTTCATGATTTTTGTTTCTGTGTTTGTTTTCTGGAAAATTAAAATAAAACATAACAAAATAAAATAAAATAAAATATAACATAACAAAAAACAAAACAAAAAATTAAACAAAACAATTAAAAAGAAAATAAAACGAAATAAATTGAAACAAAACAAAATCAAAATTAAACAAAACAAAATAAAATAATGTAAAATAAAATAAAATAAAATAATAAAATAAATAATTTTATGTTCGACTCTGACTATTATATGTCAGAAAACTGTATCATAATGATGGTCATTATAACACTATTTTTCATTATGAAACAGTTTCTCCCACCAATCACAACTCAAAAAACAGTTGTTGGACCAATTAGGTGATGATAGCATCGCACCTGCGCTGAGTTCCAAGGCCTTCTAATTTAAATTTCACTGCGTTGCCAAGTGTCATAGTGGGGTAATCGAGGAGGCCATGGGTAAATACAAGGTATTCTCTGCGTCTCATGCGCTCTGTTCAGTACATAAAACTGGCGAAATCTCGACAGATATTTATGAATATTTATGTTCGAACATAAAATAGTTATAATAATTATCGTCGAACATAAACAGTCGTATGCAACTCGCCTATAATGGTAATTAAGACACTCGTATGGAAATTATAAAACTCGCATACGCTCGTTTTCTAAACATACTCGTGTCTTAATTATTGCCATTATAGGCTCGTTGCATAATGTACTATTAAGACATGATCCATATTCACAAGTGGATTAAACGTGTTTTTCAACTGGACGACTCACATGGTCTCTATAATTAGAAGAAAAGTAGGCTCTTTAGTTCGTCACGGAACTACCTGTTTTGTGGTTAGATAATATATTAGAGATTATTATGTAACCCTCAACACAATGATGGGGATGTGATGACCGCTTGAAGGTGAAAACACGTAAACTTAACAATTGCCTCATTATATTTGACACGTGGATGGCCACTCTGTCACACCAGCTGGCCAGTTGCTTCTTAGACGACAGACAATGAATTCCACAAGATGGCGGAGAATCGAGCGTCAAAAACAGCATTGCATACATGTTAATTTAATTGTCCAATCACAGCTTGACACATTAAGCAACAATGTCATTATTAAGCAATTAATTTGGCGGCATCAAGCATACACAGTCCTTTGTTTCATGACGTAGAATATAATAAATGCCTTCAAATATGACACGAATAGGATTAGTTTTATAAGGCACAACCAACACACTCTAGTGGAGAAGAAGGAACCACGTGAAGAAACCCCGAAGTCCGACAGCAGCTGCCATCTCGTGTTCACAAACGGAACCATGCGACCAGGCGGTCGTTTTAAAATGTCATGAAGTCACATCCAATGGTAGATACTTGTTTGAAAACGTTGGGATGGGCTCTTGCACGTAACAATATTCGTAAGAGTGATCATAACTAATCATGCAAATTTCTTCCTGGAGTGTTATTATTAGGGTTCGGAAGTTTAAGACCTAAAGAGGTAAAAAATATGCACGCAAATATGCCCTAAAACTAGCTAAATATGACCTAAAATCTATAAAATATGACCTAAAAACTGCGTCTCTTCACCAAACTCTTTCACATACATTCTGAACTTTACAGCTTCACTACACTTCACGTTCGGCATAATGGGGTTCACCGCAGCACTACAAGTGTGACCAATCTGTTGAAATCCGTTGGTAGTGAAAGAGCAAGGGAGCTTTCACTCGGCCCTGCAAGGAAGAACTGGGCGAGATATAACATGGCTTTTCCTTGTTTGCTAATTCCTTCTGAGCTAAATATATCTAATGGAGTGACATCCTATTGAAAGGCGGAAGCACACTATCGTCTTGTTTCGTGACCTCATGCGTACAGTGTCGCAATTTAACTTGCCCAGAAAGATGTGCTAGAAGACGTCCGTAGAGGAGCGCCTTCTTGGAATCAGGTCTTCTAAACCTGCTATCTGCCTGTTCCAGGAAAAGAAAGAAAAATATATTTACTACACTATTCTGAAACTCGACGCAGATAACACGTACCTTGTTAACGATGCCTCTATTTAAACAAAAATGCTGAAATTATAACCAAATATGACCTTATATAACTAAAATGTGACCAAATATGACCAAAGCAATAAATATGGCCGAAATATGCATTTATAGGCAACATCAAACTGCTTTAAACGTGGTCAGGGACCCATCATACAAACTTATTTTACAGATTTCGAGCAAAATGAGCCCAGGAACCTTAGTTATTACAAACATTGTACCCAAACAATCATAGGGCAGATTCGTATCTACTGATTGAAGAATAACAGTAACTCCTGAGATAATACCCACTGGTACAGAAATATCGCCATCATTACAACGCTCTGCAGGAAAAGCGTACCAACATTGATTTACGATATTCCCTATATAGTTATTGGGTTATTGGATATGAATATCGGCTACACTCGCTCGTAAATGGACGGATCAAAATATGAAGTAAGATCACCTCACTCCATCAAATTCCTTGACGTGTTATATTGCAGCTGGAGCTGTATCGCTCTTCCAACTAGAATGTATGTTTACCCCACATAACTCCGGTTCTTAACGGCGTTGGGTGGAGATACGGTTGGTTAGTTCCTCAGTTTAGGGGATACGACAACGCGGTCATGTAGACCCGTGTACTTTGGGTGTGTATAGAATTTGTCTGATAAGTGGTGACAATTGTGATGACTGTATTCGTGTGTGTTTTCTATGATTCAGATAAAGACTGCAGACGATCAATTTCAAGTAGATCCTACATATGCTACCAAATGCTACCATCAAACTACTTCTGGTTACTTGATGCCACAGCGCCGGCCCCGAGGTGTTGGGATAGCACACCTGCCTCTCACCCGGAGGCCCCGGGTTCGATTCCCGGCTCCGTCAGGAATTTTAGAAACTGACGTGAGGGCTGGAACGGGGTGCACTCAGCCTCGTGAGGACAATTCAGTAGCTGTCTGATAGTGAGACAGCGCCCCGGTCACGAAAACCAAGATTAACGGCCTAGGGGATTCGATGCACTGACCACGCGTCACCCCAATATCTGCTGGCCAAATGGCTGGTTAGCGGTCGCTTGGTACGCCTAGGCCATTCATGGGCAGTAGTGCCAGGGGTTTTTAGATGCCACCGCAGTCAGCTCCTGGCGACGAACGTTGGAACCTAAGAGTGATAGTCAAATCTAACCTATAATTTAGCTTCACACAAGTATAATTAGTGGAAGGGTCTTTTAAATGCCATAAATCTATGACATGGGAGCACCGGCTCTACTTCCTCTCCGTAGGAAGCCATACTGAGGGATTTTTAACGCTCTTAAAAAATTCGACGACTTCGGCCAGGTTTGAACCCGTAATCTTGTGCACAGAAGCTCAGCATGCTACCAACTACGCCACGAAAGCAGCCAGTCCATTCTTTGGCCTCCAGCTTTTCCACCAAGCCTCCCTTGTTCATTGTGAGGCATTCGAATGCGTAGTATTATTATAAGAAGTAAGAAAACAAAATACGAGCCTTACAGCAGTTGTATAACATCTGACATGTTATCCTACTATGAAATTGAGATGAAATGTATGTGAAGTCATCTGACATGTTAACCTACTCGTATACTACACAGCTTGAACATACTGAATATGTTAATTTACGCTCCCTAAACTAAGGATCCAACACACTAATACCGCCATCACAATTAACAATATGTGATGTTTGTTCAAACAAGTGTGGCAGTAGCATATTTCCAATTCAATCTATACATTCATCATAGTACCAGTATCTACACACACCCAAAGTACACGGGGTTACATGAAACCATAGTCTCTAGCCTATTTATAGACTACTCGGGGAATGGATGCCGATCACTTTATCCAGAGATTGAAAAACAGACTCTTAATAAACCAAAATTGTTTTCAGCAAATATCATAAGTTATAATGAATATTTTTACACCAAAGAAGGACAACTTGAAGATGATTTATTGTAGAAATATCTGTAATGGCGCCTCCAATCCTTGACATAATCGATAGGTGATAAACATTCCACATGGCCGACAGTGCGTCATGGTACCAACCTCCGACACTGCGCGCTCATTGCGTCGTACACACTTCCGCCCGATCCACTTCCGTCCCATTTTTCAAAATCACGGCCACAAAAATATCCAGCAACCGAGTGGAAAGATGTTACACATGAAAAATAGAGACCTTAAAAACCATTGCTCAGCCAAATTGAGGGAACAGGGACCTCACGAGGCTGAGTGCACCCCACACCAGTGAGGAAATGCATAGGTTGGCAATTATTGGTCTTGCTCCATTCTATGAAGAGTGAGCCTCAGTAATTGGCTCCTTAAGTCAAATGTAATGAGTACAATATA
Source organism: Meconema thalassinum (assembly GCA_946902985.2). NCBI lineage: Eukaryota > Metazoa > Arthropoda > Insecta > Orthoptera > Tettigoniidae > Meconema > Meconema thalassinum. The sequence continues at coordinate 156,465,065 of OX336397.1, forward strand.
CTTTAATTGCGTAATTACAATAATCCGCTGATCCGTGCTCTCAACTAAACTCTGAGTACTCATTAAACAGGGATTATTTCCGGACTCACAGACCTCTAAGCTTTCAATAGTCACTGCTAATAATGATTTACGGTTGACCAGTCACAGCGACATATCCGGGATATATGTACCCAACTTGACGTAGGATATAGGTTTTAGCCTACTTTCTCCTAAATGCATGGGTATAGTAATAGCTCTTTATCCATCTCAAGGAGTATTGAATGTTGGTTGTTGTAGCTTGTTGAAATACAACGTGCTATACGGATATTTGCTAGCGCTACCTCTGTTAAAAATATGATTCAATTCGGTTTCACCGTGTTTGAATTGATATGGGGAATCGATTTTCACACATACATGGCCGCTCTCTGCAAACTATTGGACTGATGATCGTGTAGCTTGGTCGAACGCTCCTCACATAAAGGTATGTTGTTGCAAAATTTGGTAGAGATCAGATGATTACGTTGGTCGTAATTTTATTTAAGCTTTATACTGTGCCGGCTGCCGAGGCCTGACGCACTCCTCTGGGGCAATGATTAAATGAATGACAGATGAAATGAAATGATAGTGGAGAGTGTTGCTGGAATGAAATTTTTGACAGGGAAAACCGGAGTACCCGGAGAAAAACCTGTCTGCCTCCGTTTTGTCCAGCACAGATCTCACATGGAGTGACCGGGATTTGAACCACGGACCCAGCGGTGAGAGGCCGGCGTGCTGCCGCCTAAGCCACGGAGGCTTCTCTCATAAACGTATGTTGTTGCAAAACTTGGTAGAGATCAGATTATTAGGATGGTCGTAATTTTATTTAAGCTTTATACATTTGGGTGGCCGCGATTACGTTTCCGTCAAGATGGCGGCGATATAAAACATGACACTGAGGTGCCCCTTACTAGTGCTACCTCTGTACCAAATTTCGTTCAATTCGGTTTCACCGTGTTTGAATAGATAGGGGGAATCGATTTGCACACATACTGTACATGGCCGCCATCCGCAAATTATTGGGCTGATGACCTTGTGTTTAGTCAAAAGACGCTTGCCATATAAACATATGTTGTTGCAAAATGTGGTAGAGATCGGATGATTAGGTTAGTCGTAATTTGATTCAAGCTTTGAACATTTGGGTGGCCGCCATTACGTTTCCGTTAAGATGGCGGCGATATAAAACATGACACTGAGGTGCCCTTTGCTAGTGCTACTTCTGTACGAAATTTCGTTCAATTCGGTTTCACCGAGTTCGAATTGATAGGGGGAGAAAGACATTCAGAGTACACAGACTCACACACAGACACACAATTTTTCGCCCTGTGTAGATCTCATAAGTCTTGGTTGGTTGGTTCTTAAGTTTAGGGGCTGCGACAACGCGCTCATGTAGCCCCGTGTACTTTGGGTGTGTGTAGAATCTGTCTGATAACCGGTGTTAATTGTGATGACTGTACTAGTGTGTGTTATCTGTTTTTTTTTTAATTTAAGTACTGCAACTTAGAATTTTTCAAATAGTTCCTACTTTTGCCGCCAAGCGCCACCGTCAACAACTACTAGGCCAAGTTCAGAACTTAGCTACTAGACGCCACCGCAGTCGGCTCTTGGCAACGCACGTAGAAACCTAAGAGCGTTGTTTATATTCTCAACCTCTCCAATTTAGCTTCACACAGGTGCAATTAGTGGAAGGTTCTTTAACATGCCATAAATCTATGACATGGGACCGCTGGCTTTACTTCCCCTCCGAAGGAAGGCATACAGAAGGATTTTTAACGCTCTTAAAAATCCGACGGCTTCGGCTGGGTTTGAACCCGCTATCTTGGGCATAGAAGCTCAGCATGCTACCGACTACGCCACCGAAGCCGCCTCTCATAAGTCTACTTTTATTTTTTGCAAAAATCGAAATTAGGCTAAAAATAGGCTGATAATATCATCTTTTGTCCGTATGTCTGTGTATGTGCATGTGTTAACACGAAACTTTGTAAGTGGGGAGAAGCAGATAAGATACTTGCTGGCATTAATCTTGAGACCACCACACCGTATCGTTTAAATCATATCCTTTGGATTACAAGAAACGGAATTACAATTCAATTATACTCTTGGATAAGGACAAAGAATTATAACTATACCCATACCTTCAAGGGAATGTAGGCTATATGTTTGAACAGTAACGGTTAGAATAACTTATTTTTTCAAACCACGCTACGATAGAAGTTCACGATACAAAACTACCAACGAAATACGTAACACTTACAGATGAGTAATAGACTAAAGGAATAAAAGTTAATGGCTTCATGTAATCCAATTTGTTACAAGTTACTTCTGTAACAATGTTGTACCTAAATGTAGCCTTGGTTAGCATATTTTGATGATGCTCGTTTCGTAAACGAAACTATTCACCCAAGTACGGTATTTTAATGTGACATGAAAATGACCTTGTTAGCCCGTTTCTTATTGACGAAGTATAATAAGTCCTGAAGATTAAAAACTCACGAGCCTTACAGTAGTCGCATATGATGTGTAACATGTGACATGTTATCCTACTATGTGCCTGACGGGAGCGCAAATCCTTAAATATTTTTTTTTTTTTGCGTATGGCTTTTAGTGCCGGGAGTGTCCGAGGACATGTTCGGCTCGCCAGTTTTGTAGCTGCTTCGAGACGGACACCCAATGGGTGAGCTACAAGTACCGTTGGGGAGGAAAGTTGGAAGGGAAGGACGAGGAGTTGGAAGGTAGCGGCTATGGCCTATAGTTAGGGACCAACCCCGGCATTTGCCTGGAAGGAAGATGGGAAACCACAGAAGACCATCTTCAAGGTTGCCGGCGGGGGGATTTGAACCTCCTCGCCTCCCGGATGTGAGCGACTGCCATTAGTCATGCCGTAACGAGCACGGCTAACTCACCCGGTGCAAATCCTTTGTTAACAGTGAACTCTGTTGGTCATTCAAATAACTACTTGTAAAAGTCCAGCGCCAAATCCTTTCAGCAAATATGATATAATGAATATTTTCACACCAAAGAACGACAACAACTTGAAGATGATTTATTGTAGGAATATCTATAATGGGGCCTCCAAAATTTGAAGTAAACCGTATGCGATAGCATAGCCACATGGCCGACAGTACGTTGTGGTACCAATCTCCGCCACCGCGCGCGCTCATTGTTTCCGTCCCATTTCCGCCCCTATTCCAAAATCACCCCCACAAAAATATACAGCAAGCGAGTGGAAAGACGTTACACATCAGAAATGTGCACCGACAGTAGTGGCTACGCTGGTTAAAGCGCGGCGTTAGGTCATGGGGCCAAGCTCTCAGCTGACTCGGTAGACGCGTGGGTTCGAGCCCCACCGTCGGCTGTCCTTGAAATGGTTTTCCGTGGTTTCCCATTTTCAACACCAGGCAAATGCTGGGACAGTACCTTCTGACAGGCCACGGCCGCTTCCTTCCACATCCTTGCCCACTTTCATCCATTCATCTCATCTCTCATAACGACGCGCAGGTCGCCCACGGGCGTCGACTAGAAAGACCTGCACTCGGCCTCTCAGGAGGCTATACGAAAAAGAAAAAAAATCAGAAATGTGGCAAAGCATTCTTGAGTTTTTTCTATACTATTGTATAGTTTTGTGCTCCTACGACAAATGATATAGCCACAGTGAATTAATGAAACCGCTTCAATCATTTTCAATAACCCTGTATGAATGTTTGCAGTCCGAGTTATCTTACTTGCCTACTTGATCCTCGTTAGAGCGAGATATGACGGTGGTTACATTCCCTGCGACTGATACGACCAGGCGGTGGGGGCGAGCGTTGAGGGCGTTTCCGGAACATTCAACTGAAAAATCACCCTGCGGCAAGAGCAAGTCTGCAGTCAAAACCAGGAATGAGCTGAGTGGATAATGGTATTTTTAGAGGACAAAGAAGCATATGATACAAGAGCCTCTAAGTGCTGCCCTTCTGGGAAAACAGCTCAGCAATTTACATAGAACCCATCGGCATTTCTAACTGCCTTTGTATTTTCCATCTGGAGAAGCATATTTACATAATGGAGCATCAAACGAGAGAGTGTTTGCGTCTGATCTAGTTGAACGCTTCTGTCTCTATAAGGTGTGATTTCCAGTCAGCTGCTCTGCTACGAGGGGCAGTATTAAAATAACTAACGATAATTGATTCATTCTCGCTATCTCTTAGACTTACTCTGCTATATGAAAGTGAGAGTTGGGTAGATTTAGGACATCTTAAGTGGGAAATTTATTTAGTGACAAAGTTCTAATACAAAAATAAGGGGCTTACGCTTGTCATGGTGGGTCAGTGGTTATCATGTCGGTCTACTAACCCTAAGCTTGCAGGTTCGCTCCTGGCCGTGGTAAGTGATTTTTTTTAATGGCGGCAAAAATTACGACACACATGTCATACGATGTTGGAATGTCAAGGCACCCATTTGAATTCAGTAGGCTGTGTTCATAATGGAAAAATTAAACTCGGAAGTTTCCGCCAACACAAGGTTCCTCATTTCTAGTGTTCAAGGAGCTTAGATATCTAACCTCCTTGACTTACATAGTGCTTCAAGGAGCAACGAAATTCGACATGCAAGCTACCCTCTGGGTGTCAAATAACAAAGCTTGCAACCGGCACCCGAGGCCATACGATATTATTATTATTATTATTATTATCTCTTCTCTTCATTAGCAGTCGCCAGAAACATCTCTCCTCTCCCACACGTATTAATACCACTTCTGATCTTCATCTCCTGTAACACTACATTTCGAACGCTTCAATTCTATTCTACAGACAAAGGCTTTCAAAATGACTTCCTAAATCTATATTCGAAATCAAGAGATTCCTCTTTTGTAGAAAGCGTATGACAAGGTTCTAATACAAGAACTAAGTTAAATAATGTTAATAATAATGCTATGGTTTCACGTCCCTTTTAACTACTCTGGCTTTTAGAGACGCCGGGGTGCCTGAATTTTGCCCCTAAGGGGTTCTTTAACGTGTCAGTAAATCTACTGACACGGCTCCCTCACATTTGCGCACCCTCAAATGCCAGGTGACTGCGCCAGGATACGAACCTGCAACCTTGGGCTTCAACAAGAACTACAGTAAGAGTTCTTACACTACGTATTTTACAAATTTATACTTTGGCTCTATATAGGCAATGTAAGAAGGATTAGCATCCTGAAAAGCTCCCTGATAGGCACTCAAAGGTCACTGTTACACTATATTGTTATGCACCCAACCATAAAATACCGAATGTACCCTAAAAATACATAAAACTGAATGGACACAGCAACTCTACAACCCATACACGCTGTAACTCCTAGATTAAACATTTAACACCGACGAGCCAAATTCCAACTCGCCAGGCTCTCGGTATAAACAAACATTGAGCAAGCTATAACGTACAGGGTAACAGTACGAGGAAATATGATCACACGAAATGACTATGCTGACGATGAAACACAACAAACAGAAAGTTCAAAAGGCCATGGAAGAGGAATCCCAGGACCAGTTCTAAGGAGGGGATGCTGTCCGCCTGCACTATGTAGTCTATACGACATCAAGACATTCAAAGAGGTAAGGGCCCTCAAAGCTTTCATCATTTCCTATACACTTTCCAACGCCCTCACTCAAACCCTAAAATTTACATTAAAGCAGACAACATTCTCACTAGGGATCTGATGTTTAATTTACCGCAGTGTTCCGCTGTATGAGTCAATCGCCTGCAACCTTGTTACTCCTTCCCGACAGTCCCATTCCCCGAGCCAGCAACTCCACACGCGGTAGACACCAGCAGCAGGTTGCTGAAGAAGCAAGCTCTCCGTAAGCAATTTGACAGATCTCAACATAAACGAATCTATGAATGAAGCAACGCTGACTGCTGTAAGACTAATGCGAAATGAATGTTTGGCATCGTCTGGAACTGCTGGAGGTTAACAATATTACCATTGGGGATGGAGGAGACTTAACCCATCTGAAGATTAATTCTAATTATTCCAAGATATGTGGAGTGACGCTTTATAATATCAATCTTAACAGTAGACGCTGCCATAGCCGTCATACTTTTACCGTTCAACAATCTAATATAGCTATCCTCAGACAATATAGGAATCATTGCACCCGTGTCATTCAGAGTTTTACAGGTCTCCTCCACTACCTCAATGTTCATAATGGGCGATACAATAGGTCTTCTCTTCTTCTTCTTTTCCTCCTCAAATAACAGGTCTTCATCAGTCGCCTGGTAGGTTTCATTTATGACGTTTCCTGGGATGCTGCTTCAAATCAAATGTACTGTACCATGGAATCTAAATTGACAGATGTTCTTCACAATTTGTCACAATGTCACTCATTCAGTCTTTTGGAAGTCATGTTACGAATATTCATCTTTTTATGCTGTATAATCTATTCAAATAAAACAATAAAACTACTTGAAAAAAAAAAAGCACACCCTCCCAAAACATTCGGAGTAGTAATCCCTTCTGAGAGCTTTCCCTCAATAACACGCCAAGCGAGTCGCCCTACTATTAGGACAAAACAATATGTTGAACTGTCTGTATTGGGCACCTCTGCTACTATTCGGGGAAGAACGTTTGTACCCCTCATAAAAGGGGTCCGCGCCTTCGCCATGATGTGTGCTGATCCGGCTGAGGGTTGACCAGGTTCAGTGGGTTGGATCAAATCAGTGGCGATCGCTGATTTTTTTTGTAATGTGTAGGACGTGATATGGAGCCTCCGTGGCTTAGGCGGCAGCACGCCGGCCTCTCACCGCTGGGTCCGTGGTTCAAATCCCGGTCACTCCATGTGAGATCTGTGCTGGACAAAACGGAGGCAGACAGGTTTTTCTCCGGGTACTCCGGTTTTCCCTGTCAAAATTTCATTCCAGCAACACTCTCCACTATCATTTCATTTCATCTGTCATTCATTAAATCCTTGCCCCAGAGGAGTGTGACAGGCTTCGGCAGCCGGCACAGTTCATACCCTCGCCGCTAGATGGGGGCTTCATTCATTCCATTCCTGACCCGGTCGGAGACTGGAAGCAGGATGTGGATTTTCATTTTCAGGACGTGATATGATAGGCTTAACTTAAGATAGCTGGGCTATTCAGTCGCACAGCACTATTACTAACACATTTGTAGCATGCTGAACTGCTGTGTCCAAGATAGCGGGTTCAAACCCGGCTGAAGTCTCGTATTTTTAAGAGCGTTAAAATCCTTCAGTATGCCTGGCGGTCCCATGTCATAGATGTATGGTATGTAAAAGATCCTTCCACAGACTAAACTTGTGTGAACTAAATTTCTAGGTTAGATTTCGTTGGAACGCTCTATCCAAGTTCCAACGTTCACCACTAGGTATCATTGACATCTGATAGCGAAATTTGGAACTACATGAAATTGAACGGAACTTGTAGCTCACCCTATGTGTGTCCGCTGGAAGCAGCTACAGCCTCAGGCGAGCTGAACATGTCCTCGGACACTCCGGCACTGAGAGCCATACGATAAATAAATAAACCACTCCAAAGGTGTGCACACGCTGAAAACAGACTATCAATTTTGACCATGTGAAATCGTAACCAATAAGCCCGTGGTGTTGGTTTAAATTCAACCAATAGCGAGACTTGAGGATCTCAGTTGACGTCCTCAGAGCGCCATTAAACAGACCAAACCTGCCCCTTCCCCCTCAAGGGCTCCCATACATTTCCAAAGCTATAAACACTTGCTGTGTAGATGCAAAGCTTCCTTCCTCAGCTCTCTACTCCGGGCGGTCACACTTCACCCATCTAGGGGTGAAATGTCAAACTAGTTACAAGTACTGACAGCGAGTCAGAGCTTATAGAGAGCCTCAAAGGCTATTTTACAAAACTTTTTTTTTAAACAGTTACAGCTGAGAGCTGACTGTAGGATGATCCTCACGTCCTACATGGAGGAATCGCCACTGGCTTCAACAACATGATGATAATGATAATTGATGTTTTAAGGGGCCTAACATCTAGGTTATCGACCCCTAATGGTTTGGGTGATTGTGAAATATGAGAATGAAATGTACACTATATCTAAAACTACACACTTACATACTAGAAGAAGAAAAACTGGAAAACAAAAGAGAATACTGCAAATAAAGGACAGGAGGAGAAGAAATGCCCTCGAAGAATGAGGATTGAGGGACTTGAAAGGAAGGAGAGTCATGCAAGTCAGTTTGAAAAAGGAAAGAGGAGAGGGCCCGCCCCAGAGGCAATGGAAAAAGGGAGGTAAACCGGACCCATCTCAGGAATTCCTCGGGTTAGCTAACTCCCGTGAGCCATTGAGGGTGTAGCACTGGATCAAAGCCCTGTTGTTGAGAAAGTTCTGAAACTCAGGTGGATCTTGCAACCATTCCTGTTGTAGATTGAAGTTATCGACCAAGTTTCTGTCAGGTCCTAACAGGTCTGTTGTTCAAAGTACCTTTCAACATACATAATGTTACGGCTGTGAGTTTGTTTCGTCGCCTCGCCGCGTGAGTCACAGCTGCCCCGGGCTATGCTCTGCCTCTGTGTATTACCTGCGCCTTACGCAACGGGCTGCGAGGACAAAGGGATGGTCCAGAATATTCGTGACCCAGCTAGTGATGGAAATCTCGAGAAGCTGTGAATCCTGGACGATTCTAGAAGCATTCATTGTCACCAGCCTGCTATATAAGCGGCCTCATAAGCGAGGGAGTGACAGTGTTTTTGAGCTAGTGCGTGCTTTTACCTGAGCGACAGTAATGCGGCGACGTGACGTGCGAAGTTACGTAACCCTAGCGAGGCTGATTCTCCAGACAGCGAGGCAGCGTGAATCATACGGAGGGACTGAGTTTTGAGGAGTGTGTACTTACCTAGTGCGACAGAGATATTGTGGTGAATTGCGAAACACAGGGGGCTGTTCCCTAGCCAGCGGACAGCGAAGCAGTGTGTAGTAGTGAGTGACTGGCTATCGTAAATAACTGTAGTTTGTGTACAAGGCCGAGTTGCAGGTGTAATAGCGAGGACAGTAGTGTGAACATAGGCTAAGTGTGGAAGCTATAGTGACTAGTAGTGTCGTATGAAGTGAGGTTCAGTGCTTATTGTGTGGTGTATTTTTTTTCCTGGCCTGCAATAAAGCTAATATTTCGTTAAAGAAACAATTGTGTTGTGCTTTCACCCACCGTAACCCAGTTAACGAACTTGCCACTAGGGGTGGCACATAACAATAATATAGCTTTGGGGCTATTAGACCGATGCGACGAACACTTTAAAAACCGACGTTTCAGTACAACTGCTTGTCCCTTTATCAAGGTGTGTCAAGAAGGAAAGAAGGAATGACTAAACAATAGCATAGCCTCCATAGATAAATGGTACAGCTGGTATGATTCGGGAGGCGATTGAAATAAGTAAACCACCACACAACTTTAAGAGCCGGCCGGAGTCAGATCCTATTTCACCATTCATTTCAAAACGTTGCCACTAGTTTCGTTGGAGTCGCTGTTCTCTAGTAGTTACATGGCCCGTACATAGGTATCAGCACGGATTACCCCCTACTGTGAGGGTGGTTCAAGGTCGCGCGTGCGAGAAAATTCAAACTGCTCCGGGGTCCGAACACTGGGGAAATGCAATCTCGTGGCAATGTGCCTCAAGAATATCGCGACCAGGAAGTTCGAATTGATAGTCTGTATAGGCTACTTCCAATAATGAATGGCCGAAATATTTCGCTATAGATAAGCTAATAGTTAAACTACGGATTACGGAATTCACAAGTGACTGAAATATCCTTGGCCTTCCTCGTGATGTAGCGGCTAGTATTCTTGGCTGTCACCCCAGAGGTTCGGGTTCGATTCCCGGCGCCAACAAGAAATTCGATTCATTCTTGTCTGAGGGCTGGAATGCCCCGTGAGGCAAAACTGAAAAGATGTGGTTTCGATTCCCATCTCAGCCATATTGGAAGTGGTTTTCCGTGGTTTCTCACTTCTACTCTGGCTGCGTGGCTCAGGGGTAACGTTCTTGCTTGCTGTTCCCAAGATTGCAGGATCGAGCTGGCATTTGAGGGTGCGCAAATGCGAGGGAGCAGTGTCAGTGAATTTACTGGCAGGTTAAAGATCCCCTTTGAGGCAAACTTCCAACACCCCGGCGTCTCCTAAAGCCGCAGATGTTTAAATGGACGTAAAGCAATAACATTATTATTATTACTATTATTATTATTATTATTATTATTATTATTATTATCATCACTTCTACTCCAGGCAAATGCAGCCGACTCCTTCACAATCATCATCTGAATCACAAATATACACACTAATAGAGCCATCACAATAAGACGGGTAATTAGACAAATTCCAAACACACGCCAATTTCACGGGGCTAGAGACCACGATGCCGCAACAACTACTTTGAAATGCGCTAATGAGTTTCAAAAAATACGGGAGCTAGTCCTCGCACGGAGAAACGTGTTTTACAGGCGGTTGTAAGGATGCGCAGTGACCGACCGCAGTAGCTACACTTGCTAAGGTACAGCACAAGATCATGGGTGCCAAGCTATCTTCATACTCGATAAACAAGTGCGTTCGAACCCGTGGGCCGTGATGGTTATCCCTTGAGTAAATCATGGCTGCCCTCTATAGTTTCATTACCAACATGGATACCCTAATACTGACAACGTCTCAAGAGAACTAGAGTTGACCAAGAGAGCTCAGCAGAGAGGAAGAACGAGTACAAGGGTAATCACTAGCAGTGAGCCCCTGCGGAACCAAGTTTCTAAGCAACATGCACTCTAAAGTATTAATGTCATTACAATTGTTTCTAGCGAGAGCTTTCAGAACTTTAATACAATATTTTCACATTTTTACGGATGCTTTCAAATGAAACGGCTGAGTAATAAATTGAATTGCAGCGAAATTTCATTATTCCAGACGAGCTCTGTGCGAGCTCTTCAAAGTCATTCCGAGGAACTGCTACAAATATCGGATAAGGTAAAGCAAAAACCTAGGCATACATTCATACAGATGAGCTAGTGGTTTCAAAACTATCTGATTTACGCCTTTTAGATCCGTTTCTAGCCTACTCTTCACATTTTGCAAATTATTTTAATAATGAATATTTTATTTGATCATCACCATCATCATTTATTGCACTTATGGGTCTTTAAGGCCTACAGCAGAAGAACAAAAGAAAGAAAGAAAGAGATGAGAAAAAGTGGTAACAAAGGAATCAGTCACGAAGGAGGAGGTATCTACTACAGATAGCATTCCAACGCTGCCACCTCTAGCTTTATCTTCCACCTCATTCGGTTCCACTTGCTGAAGTATTGCCAATACTCGATCCTTCCATCGCGTCCTTGGACGTACCCTTAGGCGTCTTCTAGCAGGTTGTAAATGAAGGACTCGGTTTTGGATGGATTCATCAGCTCGAAAAATGTGGTCAAACCACTGTAACCTCTTCTGTCCCAGTAGTCGGCCAATTTGTGGTTTTCCAAACCGCTGATAGGGAGTAAAAAGATGAAACCCGGGTAGTCCTTAGGGAATAATGTTAAATCTACTGTATGTCAGAACTAAGGTCCAGTGCTCAGAGGAAGGATCCTACAACAGATTAAAGATTATGAAGGAATACAGTGTTTGACTCACGCTTGTAGAACTAACAGCGAAATAACAGACGCAAGATTGAGATGAAACCATTGTAGTAACAAAACAAGCCCAACAAGAACGACGTCTTGGTTGTGAATATTCCTTGTTGTGAGGCGGCTTCGGGGGCGTAGTTGGTAGCATGCTGAACTTCTATGCCCAAGATTGCGGGTTCAAACCCGGCTGAAGTCGTCGGATTTTTTAAGAGCGTTAAAAATCCCTCAGTATGCCTTCCTTCGGAGGGGAAGTAGAGCCAGCGGTCCCATGTCATAGATTTATGGCATGTTAAAGAACTTTCCACTAATTACACCTGTGTGAAACTAAATTGTATAGGTTAAGAATGTAAATAACGCTCTTAGGTTGCTACGTTCGTTGCCAAGAGCCGACTGCGGTGGCGTCTAGTAGCTAAGTTCTGAACCAGGCCTAGTAGTCGTTGACGGTGGCGTTTGGAACTACTTGAAATTAAAAGTCTGCAGTCCTTACTTGAATTGAAAACAGGTAACACACACTAATACAGTCATCACAATTAACACCGGTTATCAGACAGATTCTACACACACCCAAAGTAGACGGGGCTACATGACCGCGTTGGCCCAGCCCCTAAAATAAGGAACCAACCAACCAACCATTCCTTGTTGTACAGAAATGATGCTGTACGCCACCTACGTCACATCCCGTAGTGGCTAATACTATAGAACGGAATCTTGCAGAGGCCGTGTGACGGCAGGGGCACTGAAGCTAGCAGCAGCGTAGCACCCAACTAGTTTCAACACATTAAAATTATTCATGCTTTTGGGCTATTGCAGCGTGAAAATAAAATGTAAATACCAGACGTTTCGAGAGGAACCTTGCCTCCTTTTTCAATGGAATTAAAACAATGTGGCCAAAGAAAGTGTATCAATGAGATTACAAAATACTAGAGAAATTCCTCTGTTGGTCACCAGAGAGCAGCCAGAAACTACTGTATGGACCTTGGTAGAAAAACCCGCCATTTTAGCCTAATTAGAACGCGGACAAAGTAGTAAGGAAGGAGTAGGTAAACGGGGCGGGGGGAAAATATTGAGACTCCCCGAAGAATAAGGATGGCGAGTTTTTCTACCAAGGTCCATACAGTACTTTCTGGCGGTTGCTCTCTGGTGACGAACAGAGGAATTTCTCTAGTTTTTGTAATCTCATTAACACACTTTCTTTGTCCACATTGTTTTAATTCCATTGAAAAAAGAGGCTAGGTTCCTTCGAAACAACTGGTAATAAATGTTATTTTCAAGCGGGAATATCCCAAGCACAGAGGATGTAAAAAGTAGGTTGGCTCAGTCAAGGAAAGCATTTCTACAGAAAAGGATTTTGTTGACGTCGAATATAGATTTAGGTATTAGGAAGTCATTTTTGAAGGCCTTTGTCTGGAGCGTGGCGCTCTATGGAAGTAAAACTTGAACTATTGCTGCAGCAGAAAAGAGGAGAATTGAAGCGTTTGAAATGTGGTGTTACAGGAGAATTATGAAAATCAGATGGGTAAATAGGGTTACAAACGAAGAGGTAGTAAGACGAGTGGGAGAGGAGAAATGTTTCTGGGGACTGCTATTGAAGAGAGGAGATAGGTTGGTAGGACACAAACTAAGACACCAGGGAATAGCAAGCTTAGTTATGGAAGGAAGGGTCGAGGATAAGAACTGTTGGAGTACACCAATGTTAGAATATGTTAAACAGATTGCCTCGGATGTAGGGTGTGGTAGAGATGAAACGATTAGCTCACGACAGGGAGGAATGGAGGGCAGCATCAAACCAGTCAAATGACTGGAGACTCAAACAACATAACCCAAAATCCTGAATAATTTTAATAGTAATCCGGACCGTGAAAGCCTTAGTTTATGTTCGACCCTGACTATTATATGTCAGAAAACTGTACTATAATGACGCTCATTATAACACTATTTTTCATTATGAAACAGTTTCTCCCACCAATCAGAGATCAAGAAACAGTTGTTTGACCAATTAGATAGGAATAGCATCGCACAAGCGCTGAGTTCCACGGCATTTTAATTTTAATTTCACTTTGTTGCCTAGTGTCATAGTAGGGTAATCGAGGAGGCCATGGTCAAATACAAGGCATTCTCTGCGTCTCATGTGCTCTGTTCAGTACATAAAACTAGCGAAATATCGACAGATATTTATGAATATTTATGTTCGAACATAAAATAGTTATAATAATTATCGTCGAACATAAACAATCGTATGCAACTCGCCTATAATGGTAATTAAGACACTCGTATGGAAATTATAAAACTCGCGTACGCTCGTTTTATAAACATACTCATATCTTAATTATTGCCATTATAGGCTCGTTGCATAATGTACTATTAACACATTTGCACTTTTTAACGTATTAGGTAGATTTCATTAGAAAGCTAACTATTGCAATGGGTACCATGTTTCGACTTCCGGAAAATTTCGACATATCTTCGCGTTTCACATCCCCCAGACCCCAAAACCACCGTCAGTTCAAAAGTTTATATATAATTTATGTATATATGTATCTATCTATATATATCAGTTTCTTGTGGACACGATAACTGCCGTAATTTTGTACCAATCACTTTGAATTTTTTACATAATATGTATCCCTATAAACTCTCGGTCGAGTTAGTTAATGGGCAAAATTGGTCGAAGGGGGTGAAAATGGGGGGCTTTTTTCGAAAAAGTGAAATTTCGCTATAACTCTCTTAATACGTGAAATATCGAATCCATTCAAAGTTCATAATATGTGTCGGATAAGTGCCAAAAATTTATGTCAAATAAGTTTCTTGATAGCACCAACCATTGACCAAAGGGGTGGAAAAAAGTGGGTTTTTCGGGAAACATTAATCATATCTCTCTCAATAGGCACAATATCAAAACCGTACAAAATGGAAAATATTCCCCTGATAATTACCTAAAACTTTTGTCTGAAAGAATTTTTGATATGACCCACCATTACGCCAAGGGATGAGAAAAATGATTTCGGAATTTAAAAAAATACAAAGTGCCATCAGAGGTTACCATAACAACGCTTTTAAATTGATAAGGGATGATCTATCAGAGGTTGCCAAGACAACGCCATTGGCGAGATCACATTCTTTTTTAGCCTACTTTTCACACTTTTCAAAAATGAGGAAAAAGTAGACTTATGAGATCGATCCGGGAAAATGTGTCTGTCCTTCTGTCTGTCTGGCTGTGTGTGTGTGTGTCCCCCCCTATCAACTCCTAAACGGCTGCAGCAATCGAAACCAAATTTAGTATGAGTAAAGTTGTATACCGGAATATTTCAGGCCCATATTTGAAAAAGATGCCAGTGCTACCAACTGCTAAAAAACGCACTAGAAATTTGAGCTCCATGTTGGATATCTTGGAAGGTATACATGGGAGCTATTATAAAATTGGCACACATGTAGATAATACTATTTCAGTTTAATTTCCAGGTGGCCATACATGACAGCGTTGCCAAAATATTTTTAAGCCTTCTGATAAGTCCAATATTTAAATGCATATAACTTCTACACTATCAATTGGATTTCAACCAAATTTTGTATGTAATATGTGTACATAAACAGGTATGACTGAGTGTATTCTTAAGAGCCATCAGGTCTGCCAACTGTCAATAAATGTTATCTCTATTATTTTATCCAAATACCAATATATCTGAAAGTATGCAAGCCGACAGGTTTAAACTATGCACACGTAAATTACCTGACATTTTACATTAATTTGGAGTAACTTATATACGTCAGTTCTACCAACATGATTCTAAGCCTGCTGATAGGATTTTTTTTTAAATACATGTAACTTCTATACCAACAAATGGATTTCATCCAAAATTGGTACAAAAAGATATAATATTTCAGATTATTTCTGACCAGCACTCGCATGACATTGTTGCCAACATGCTTTTACGTGTACTAATAGATCCAATGTCTAAATCCATGTAACGTCCTTTGAACTTCAACCACATTTTGTATTCTGTACCTTAGGAGATGGAAGTAAGAATATATTCAGTCACCAGAGCTGCCAACTGTATTGCTCTATTAGGCTACATTATGCCTAGTATACCTTATTTCGAACTAATTAAGACATTTCGATATTACCCACTTAATTTCGTCATTATTCTAGATAGTTTCATCATATACTGTAGATTAATCTATGGCATGAATCTTAATTTTAAGAAAAGTAGGCTCTTTAGTTCGTCACGGAACTTTTTGTTCCATCTGACTATTAGGGAAGCGGCTAACTGGTAGCATGCTGAACTTCTATGCCTAAGGTCGCTGGTTCAAAGCCGGCCAAAGTCGCCGGATTTTCTAAGAGCGCTAAAAATCCGTCAGCATGCTTTCCTTCGGAGGGGAAGTTACAACGTTCGTTGCAAGTTGTTGGTTGTGGTGGCATCTAGCAGCCAAGTTCACAGCTAGGTGTCGATGACGTTAGTATTTGGTACAAAATTAGGTACTACTACTTAAAATTGACCGTCTGCAGACCTTACCTGAATTACAGACTAATGCAGTCATCACAAATAACACCGTTTATCAGATTCTACACACACCCAATGTACACGGGGTTACATGACCACGTTGCCGCAGCCCCTAAACTGAGGAACCAACCAACATCTCTGCGGGAGATAAAATTTTGCGTGAAGAAGTAACAGACTGTCAGATAGTTACACATGAGTTCCAAACCTTGCATAAGGACAGTGTGATCACAGGTATAAAAATGAACCCCAAATGACAAGAAGGTTACCATCCCCATAAGACAGTAAAATGTTAAAAATATGCATAGAAAGACGACAAAATGTTAACTAACCTCCAATTGTAAAATACTTTCTCGCAATAAATGAGGTCTCATCCCCCTACGAAAACCTGCATATTTTGCCTATTATAGCCTATCCCCTAGTTTGCCCGGTGAAATCTACCTCCGCCTTCCGGCGTGCCGAGAGGATTTATTTTTTATAATCATCATTACTTCCGTGAATTTCACAATATCGTGGGTTCAAGGATTTTTAAGAGCGTTAAAAATCCCTCAGTATGCCTTCCTTCGGAGGGGAAGTAAAGCCGGCGGTCCCATGGCATGTTAAAGAACCTTCCACTAATTGCACCTGTGCGAAGCTAAATTGGATAGGTTAAGAATGTAAACGACGCTCTTAGGTTTCTACGTTCGTTGCCAAGAGCCGACTGCGGTGGCATCTAGTAGCTAAGTTCTGAACTTGGCCTAGTAGTCGTTGACGGTGGCGCTTGGCGGCAAAAGTAGGAAATATTTGAAAAATTCTAAGTTGCAGTACTTAAATTTAAAAAAACAGATAACACACACTAATACAGTCATCACAATTAACACCGGTTATCAGACAGATTCTACACACACCCAAAGTATACGGGGCTAAATGACCGCGTTGTCGCAGCCCTTAATCTTAAGAACCAACCAACCAGCCATCAATTTCAGTGTAGTTGTTGGAAATGCTGCCCTTCACGTTACATCAATGTAGGATGTTTTGGTACACCGCTGTAATTCATCATCACAGATATCTCGTAGCAGTTCAGTTATTTTGTTCTCGCGAGCCTCCCGAGTACGCAGATTGTTTCTGTATACCTTTTGTTTGAGATTCTCCCACAAGTAAACATCGCATGGCGCTGAATCATACGAACACATTCACTAGAAGACTACCTCTTGAGAAGATAAGTTTCCACTAGGAAAATTCGATGATTTGTTCTATACCTAACAATGTCCACGGAATTCAATAAAGGTGATGATGGTAATGATAATTATTGTTGTTTTAAGGAGCCTAACATCTAGGTTACCGGCCGCTAATGGTTTGGGTGATCGTGAAAGATGAGATGAGAATGAAAACTATAACTAATACTAACTACTTACATACTAGAAGAAGAAATGGTAAACAAATAAAGGATAAGACAAATGAAGGACAGGAAGAAAAGAAATGCCCTCAACCCTCGAAGAATGAGGATTGAGGGACTTGGAAGGTAGGAGAGCCATGAAAGGCAGATAGGAAAGTGAAAGAGGAGATGGTCCGCCCCAGAGGTAATGGATAAAAGGGGAAAAACCAGACCCAGTTCAGGAATCCCTCGGGGTCGCCAACTCCCGAGCTCACCAGCCGTGAGCCCCTGAGGGTGTAGCAATATCCAGGGTGCACCAGAAGTGGTGGGGGCTATATACACCCTGCTTCCTTGAGGACGGCTGACCCCTCACAGAAGGAGGGTATCAGAAAAGATGAGAAAGGGCCAATTAAGGCGGGAAAGGAAGAGACTCCCTAGGCCTCGGATACCCTAATACGTCGGGGTCGGAAGAGAACAAGAGTTGACCAAGGGAGGTCGACAGGAAAGAAGACGGAGAGGAGCCCGGCACAAGAAAGTGGAAGCAATGCCGGACTCAGCAATGGCCCCGTGGTTGCCAACCCACGTCCCACAAGATGTGAGCCCCTGGGGGAATTCGATAAAGGCTACAGTACTTCACCACAAGTATTAATTATCTCAATTAAGGTATCTTGCCAGCTTCAATGCTATGACAGTACCCGGTGATTCCCGACCCTCTGTTGTGTAATCGGCAAATGCTAGCCTTCTGGCACTACGGCCGTCACACGGCCCAAGTGAGGTTCCGATCTATAAAGAAGACCCTCACTGTAGAATAGCGGCTTCCATGGCGTAGTTGGTAGCATGCTGAACTGCTGTGCCCAAAATCGCGAGTTCAAACCCGGCCGAAGTCGTCGGATTTTTAAGAGCGTTAAAATCCTCAGTATGCCTTCCTTCGGAGGGGAAGTAAAGCCGGCGGTCCAATGTCATAGATTTATGGCATATAAAAGATCCTTCCACAGACTGAACTTGTGTGGAGCTAAATTTCTAGGTTTGATTTCGTTGTAACGCTCTATCAAAGTTCCAACGTTCTCCACAGGGTATTAGTGACATCTGGTAGCGGAAGTTTGAACTACTTGAAATTGAACGGAACTTGTAGCTCACCCTATGGGTGTCCGCTTGAAGCAGCTACAGCCTCTGGCGAGCCGAACATGTCCTCGGACTCTCCCGGCACTAAAAGTCAACGATAAATAAAAAATAAACCACATATTAAACACTTGCATAGAGAGTTGGTGGCATCTATTGTTCTAATTTATAAATTGATTGCCACGGTCGGTGAGTGGTTATCGTGTCGGACTTCCAGCCCCCCCCCCCCAAGCTTGCAGGTTCGCTCCTGGCCTTGGTAAGGGATTTTGGAAAGGCGACAAAAATCACGGCATACGTTGTTGGCATACTGTATTAAAGAACCCATTTGAATTCAGTAGACCGTGTTCATAATGGTAAATTTAATCTCGGGATTTTTCCGCCAACATAACAAAGTTCCTCCTTTCTCTACTAGAAGGCGCTATAGTGTCAAGTAGCTTAGATATCTAACTTCCTTGACTTCATAGCGATACAAGGAACTACAAAATTCGAAATGAAAGCTGCCCTCTGGGCTTGCAACCGGCACCCGAGGCCATACGATATTATAATTATTATTATTATTTATAAATTCATAATTAAGTAGATTCATTAGTACTTGTATTAAAAAGTGGCCCCATAAAAATATCCCTTGCGACTTAGTTTTTGTTTGAACAAGCTGATTCCCTTTCTACATGGAGTGGACATGTATAGAAACAATAATTGATCTCGGGTTTGGCTTTAGATGGATACTGTTCTCTCCAAAAATGTTTAAATTCTCGTTTTATATATTTTTGAAAATATAGCATTATTAATTTAAATCTACCTATCAAAATTTATCTTAAAACTTAAAGCAGTTCAAAACACAAAGCAAATTTACATTACTGTGGCTTTAGCAACTACCCTAGCAAGTTACAACAATATCTGATAAGAATTGCACCACAAGGAGCAGAACATTGAATACGAGTGATGCGAGAAAGAGGCAAGTCGCTCATGTGTTTCCCCTTCATATCTTCTCGCTTTTCTTCCTCAGATATTTTCTGCCAGTTTACACGTTTCCTAGTCATTTTCTCCTCATCACGGTCCTTCTTCTGATATAATAATAATAATAATAATAATAATGATAATTATTATTATAAAAACATCTAATGTGTTTATTTCATTTTATTTATTTAGGATATGACTTTTAGTGCCGGGAGTGTTCTAGGACATGTTCGACTTGCCAGAGAAGCTGTAGCTGTTTCAATCGGACACCCATAGGGTGAGCTAAAAGTTCAGTTCAAGTAGTTCCAACAACCACTACCAGATGTCACTGACACCTAGTGGTGAACGTTGGAACTTCAATAGAGCGTTTCAACGAAACCTAGAAATTTAGCTTCACAGAAGTTTAGTTAGTGGATGGCTTTTCACCGATGTCTCAGTCTCACTCATGGCTGTGATTATATGGAAGCTACTGAGGTATGTGTGGTGCTTAGTAATGGCATTCAGGGCACAGTCAGTGCCTGTGGATGCTGTGAAAGGTTCTACTCATAGTGTTAGGACTACTGTTCTGACTCAGTGAGGAAAGCAATGGCAAACTACCTCACTCCTCTTCTTGCCTAGAACGCCTCAATATAGCGCTGCCTTGGGTTTTTGTGGGTATCTACTCACATAACGTAACGGCGGTGCTTTTTGAGGATCCAACCAGCCTTCGGGCTGACTACCTGACAGACAGGATCTCTTATATGCCATAAATCTATGACATGGGACTGCTGGCTTTACTTCTCCTTCGAAGGATGGCATACTGAAGGATTTTAACGCTCTTAAAAGATCCGATGACTTCGGCCTAGTTTGAACCCACGATCTTGGTCACTTCAGCTGCGCTACCGAAGCCGCTATTAAAACACTAAACATAATGCAAATAAGCATATCCGCAATACAGAACCAATTTAAAACTAGCAAGAGACTTCTTCAAAATTCCATCCATTGTGGTTAGTTTCCTAGAGTTCATCAGATCGCAGGAAAATAATGAAATCTATTAAGTGGCTCGAATTTTATCACGTTTGTCTTGCAATCTTCAAA
Organism: Meconema thalassinum; assembly: GCA_946902985.2. Taxonomy (NCBI): domain Eukaryota; kingdom Metazoa; phylum Arthropoda; class Insecta; order Orthoptera; family Tettigoniidae; genus Meconema; species Meconema thalassinum. Next base: position 156,485,679 of record OX336397.1, read on the forward strand.
TGTGATACGACTGATCTTTTACGAGCTGATATCGCAAAATTCCAATTAGCGTCGATTTATCCCACCCTTCAATCTTACAACTTGCTTGACGGGCAAAGGAACCCGGCACCGAGTGCACAGTAATTGAATATCAAGTATCTTACGAGTTGGATTAGCATATTCATGTGGGCTAAATCTCTGCTGGACCATTAATGAGAATCCAGACACGCAGCTCAGGTAGGAGAGAATTTGAATATGAACGGTACCTGCAAAGCCTCTCGGGGATTTTAAACCATCGGAGAGGAAACATCAAAGAGCATCCCACACAAATAGATGAGCTGTGAAATGGAAAAGTCCAGAACAGACCTTATCAAGTTACAAGTTATAATACACTATTTATTAGCTTAGTCAACATTTAGTACATTGAAACCGTATACATTGTGACCTTCTTTAGCGTGGTATAGGATAAGCAACTGTGCAGTAACATACAACTAATATATTTTTTGTCATATTAGAGGATACTATAAATACTTTTGTTCCAAAATCTCACAGAGTTAAGTCCAGATCTGTTACAAGAAAATTGTTAATAAAACATAAAAAAGTCTTGATAACACATACACGTACATACTGTCAACGGTTGGAGTCAAGAAAACCACCTTGGCGCTCTGCAGTACTTCTTGAAGACTCTTCATTTAACATCTCAGAAGCATGGAAAACTATGTGGGAAAAATCATCATTATTCAATGCACATCTGATTGAAAACCCTTCCAACCGAATAGAAGGTTTCAACTCCCCAGACGTCAATGGAGAATCATTAACTGGATCCGTACAGGACAGGGCAAATGTGGATTCCTGCGTCACAAATGGGGTTGGGTTACTTCTGCTAACTGCGATTGTGGAGCTACCCTGCAAACCATAGGACATATTGTTGGTGAATGTCCGCAACGAGCGTTCCAAGGATCAGTAGGTGACATTCATCATGCATCTTCTGAGGCACTGCAGTGGATTGATGGCCTGGACTTAGAAGTTTAAACCAAGAACTTGTGTTTATGACTATGTATATAACTGTATATATTACTTTATATGTAGTGTATATAACTTTTATTTTAACTCTGTATCATCATACGATAAATAAATAATAATAATAAATTGAAATAATATTTTTTTATATCTTTCTCTGTTTTGTTTTCATGTTTCTGTTTCTAAGTTTAATTTCTTCTTTTTAGATCTCTTCAATTCAACGCTGTTCTATCAAGACTTTTTTATGCTTTATTAACACAATTTTTGTAACAGATCTCGATTTTGAAATTTTACTCTGTGAGCTTTTGGAACAAAAATATGTACAGTATCCTCTTCTTCTTTATTCGTTTCCCCCAACTTTGGGGTACATGAAATCAATCACTTCTTATTGTTTTGAGCTTTCCTTTTGGCCCAGTATTGCCACATCCTTTGAGATCTTGCTTCCCTTTCTTCGGCAGAGATGTGGATCGTGCGCTTTTGTTTGAGTTTCACTTGGAACCGTTGTTTCTTATCCTTGGTGACGGTTTTGGCTGTTATGTCCATGAGCATGGTGTCTGTAATTTGGAGTTCCACGAGGTCTTTCTCGGTTTCCTTAAAGCAAAGAGTTTTTTTTTTTTATTACGAAAGGGGTCGAAGATCTTTTTGGTTAGTCTATTTGAATTCATTCGGAGGATGTGCCCATAAAAATAAATTATCCGTTTTCTTATTGTGTCCGAGAATTTTTCAGTCTTTTGGTAAAGATTTTCGTTCTTAATATAGATTAATTTGTTGTTATGAAATTTGGGGCCTAAGGTTTTGCGTATTATCTTTCTTTCCTTGACCTCCAGCGTTTCAAGCGGTCCCTGGGTGGTGAGAGACAATGTTTCGGCTGCATATTATGACAAAATTTGTATTTAGTTGTTTGTTACGGCGCAGTTACTTATCCTAAACCACGCTGAGGAAGGTCACAATGTGTTAATGTACTAAATATTGACTTAAGGTAATAAATAGTTTATCCCTCCCTATATTATTCTGCTAAGGTCCCATTCCAGTTTTGTACCGAAAATAAGGTCCCATTAACACAGGTTCAGCATAACCCAAAACGTAAGCGAAACGCACTCACTTACTCTTTAAAAGCCTCACAATTAATTAAATACCTTAAAACATGTATATTTACAATGAAATAATGAAAGAATGCAACACGGAAACCATGGCAACAGAATCTCACAGGTCCGTTCATTTCTGTAAAGGTACGTCCACACCAAGATGTTTTTGTTAACTTTGTTAATGAACACTGATCATGAACAATGTTCATGAACATTTTTGACTGTTCATAAACAAAATTGCATGTTCGTTAACTTTTCGAGCATGTTCATGAACAAAATCTCTTTAACTTTTGTGAATGAAACTTTTCATTAACTTTTCGTGTTTTCGTTAACATTTTGGTTCGCGCATGCGCAAAGACGCAATTAAGGTTGTAAATTCGTAGCGCGGAATACGATGCTCTTTAACTTCTCTAAAAAACGACTATGGAATCGCAAGCGAGTCGTATATTGCGCGGAATTATGAAATACCAGGAAGCACATGAGAATATTAATTAACTTAATTCTAAACGCCTTTCCAATATTTTTCTTTTCCACACCTTGCGTCTGCGCTTTTCTCTAATTTTGTACTCACTAAAATAATGAAAGATGCAGCTGTAAGTACTTTCTTCTTCCTGACCCTATCCATTATAACCTCACAAACAATGTATCTAATGTTGAAGAAGTTTGTTAACAAATGTTTAGTAAACATGTTGAGAAATGTTTTCATGAACATTGTTCATGAACATTGTTCATTAACTTTGGTGTGGACTAGCCTTAAGACGCAATGCAATTCCAATTATTACATTACTGTGAAAGTTTCCAGACGGTTATAAGGTTATCACTAAACCAAATTAAGCTGTAAAATTCATCAATACATACAGTAAAATCCGCTTAAGGGGGTCAAGGGGCACTCTAAAATTTTTTCATGCAATTTTCACGTTTTAGTGTAGTACGAAAGATCTTTTTCACCCGACAATAAAGGGTCTCCGAAAACCACATTTAAAGGCCCTTAAATTAACAGTGTCTGTGATATTCCCAGAAAACTAACTTCGCTCTGATATAGCTATGAAGGAATGACAAACCCCTAACCACTGCACCAGTAGTTGAATTGATTAAGTCTGATTATTCATACCAAGGATAAATCAGTCATAGCATTCATGATTGAGATTTTGCTAAGTGTACTCTTTACAACTAGAATATTCGCGGGCGGTAATGCTAAGTTATAATTAATTCGTCAATATGGAATCGGGATATCATGCTCATATTATGCCATTTTATAATAAAGTTACAAGTTGTCATTGCTGCTTTAACATTCGCAAACGAGATGATATATATAGCAAGGACGTTGGCTTCACATCCCGCCGTGGCGACAGGGAATAATCATCAACCATGTCCCGACTGAGCAGTTATGTGACATAATTATGCTGTTTAGTGTTGTCTTAGTAAACAAAAGTTCGATGCTTTTCAGTCGGTCAACACGATTGTACCCAAATGGGATGGGTTGAAAAGAAACATGGGGTTAATGAAGAGGAATCTGTTGACATCGAATATAGATTTAGGTATTAGGAAGTCATTTTTGAAGGCCTTTATCTGGAGCGTGGAGCTATGGAAGTGAAACATGGACTATTGGTGCAGCAGAAAAGAGGAGAATTGAAGCATTTGAAATGTGGTGTTACAGGAGAATGATGAAGATCAGATGGGTAGATAGGGTTACAAACGAAGAGGTATTGAGACGAGTGGGAGAGGAGAGATGTTTCTGGCGACTGCTAATGAAGAGAAGAGATAGGTTGGTAGGACACATACTAAGACACCCAGGAAAAGCAAGCTTAGTTATGGAAGTAAGGGTCGAGGGCAAGAACTGTAGGGGTAAACCAACGTTAAAATATGAAAAACAGATTGCCTCAGATGTAGGGAGTGGTAGCTATGTAGAGATGAAACGATTAGCTCAGGACAGGGAGGCATGGAGCGCTGCATCAAACCAGTCAAAAGACTGAAGACTCAAACAACAACAACCATGAATACACTTAGATGACCAGTTTTGATCGTCAAGCGATCATCATCAGACCCATTACACTTGGGCTATGAAATCTATGTCTGAAAATACGGGTGAAAATATTTACAATATGCGCACTTTTTTTGTTGCAGTATTAGTGATGCAACTCGTTAGTATTTGTTAGTTGTGGTCTATGTGATGTTTTGTTGAGATACTGGAAGTGGTGATTGATCTCCGGAATTTGCTGGTTTGGAGAGAATATCTGGTTGTTGTAAATGTTCAATTCAGATTGTACTGTACAGGTTACTTATCTGGTTGAGTCTTGACCCGGCCGAAATCGTCAGATTTTTTAAGAGCCTTCCTTCATAGGGGAAGTAAAGCCGGTGGTCCCATGTCATAGATTTATGGCATGAAAAAGAACCTTCCACTAACTACACTTGTATGAAGCCAAACTTTGTAGGTTGGAATTGATAACGCTCTATTAATTCCAACGTTCCCATCTAGTAGCCAAGTCCGCAAGCTAGGTGTCGTTGACAGTAGCATTTGGTAGCAAAAGTAGGAACTACATTACTTGAAATTACTGTCTGCATTCCTTACTTGAAATAAAACAGATAACACACACTAATAAAGTCATCACAATTAACACTGGTTATCAGACAGATTCTACACACAACAAAGTACACGGGGCTACATGACCGCGTTGTCGCAGCCCCTAAACTGAGGAACCAATCAACCAACTGCTTGAAGCTTACTGGCGTCCTTGCTGGTAGGTGCGCATGTTTCAAGGCTGAAGGTGGTGATTGGCAGGAAGAAACTTCTGTACAGAACTATAGGGTGCCCGAGAATGCTCTCCACAGTTGGTACGTGCAGCTGTGAGTGGTTGAGTCATGAGTTTAGTTGGTTGCACTGTGTCCTTTAAAGCGGGACTCCCCCGTATGGGCTGTCAGTGTGTATTGCGATAAGCGAGCGAGCCTGCATGTCTTCTGCGTGTATTACAGTAGGCGAGCGTTCAGATAGATTATTGGAAAAGTGCAACAGTATACAGGCGGTAATGTTTACTACTAAAGCGAGAGTTTTTCTGGTGGAATACGTTTTTCGCGAAGGCGATCGGCTTACAGAAAATGTAAAATCTAGATTTCAGGCGCGGTTTCCTAATTCAAAGTGTTCAAACCGTGATACCGTTCGGGATTTGATAAGTAAATTTCGTGTGACTGGCTCAGTTCACGATGTACCGGGAACAGGCAGGCCTACGCTTTTAACGGACGAAAACTTGATGAAATCTCCGATATAATGCTGCGTAGTCCAAGTAAATCAACACGAAAATTAGCTCAACAAACAGGAATCTCTGAGTCGACAGAGCATAAAGCTGTAAGAGTCAAGCTTCAGTTGTTCCCTTATAAAGTTACCGTGGTTCATGAATTAAAACAAACTGATTACGGAAAAATAGTGATGTACTGTGAATGGTTCCAGCATCTGTTATGAATGGCTGTGGTGAGTACGAAGTTCACTGTTTATTTGTTATGATGCAAGCAGCAGCCGTGCTACCAACGTATAATAACTGCTGTAGCTAGCTCTCGCAGACGCATGTAGGCGCTGCGGAAAACATTCCCGGACTCACTGTACCTTGTTTATCCCAGAGAAGGTTCCTCAATAGATAGTAAAAGTTTGCTCCTTCTTGTATTCTGTGCTATATTTCTGCAGATGATCGGTTGTCTCGAGATACTATACTTACAACTTGGTACGTGAATATCTTGTCTACTTACTGACAACAACATCGTTTTAGAATGGCTAAGGTTACCCATTATATTTGTTCAAAATGTAATGTTTCCTTACACCAGAATTCTTTGTCTGATTCTCTAAGGCATGTTTAAATATCCTTGAGAAGTTGAAACTTCCTGTACGTCAATTATTGTTAATGCCTTTTACTGTTGATCATGATGATGATCGTGTGACCTCCGAAGAGGCCGAGTGCAGGTCTTTCTAGTTGACGCCCGAGGGCGACCTGCTCGTCGTAATCAGGAATATGTGATGATGAAGACGGCACATACACCCAATCCCCGAGCCACGGGATTTAACCCCAGGAGATTAAAATGCCTTATGGCTCGATCGGGAATCGAACCCGGGGCACTTCGGGCCAAAGCCTAGCGTGCTAACCATTTAGTCACGGAGCCGGACATGCCTTTTACTTATTAGCTTATAGTGGGGAAGAAAATATTAAGAGGGAGGTGGAGAACATTACTAAATTCTTGCACATTATTCTCTTGTCTTTTTCCTTCCTTACCATCAGGGGCTCACATCTAGTGGGACGTGGGTTGGCGACCACGGGGCCCTAGCTGAGTCCGGCACTGCTTCCACTTACTTGTGCCGGGCTCCTCTACGTCTTCTTTCCTGTCGACCTCGCTTGGTCAACTCTAGTTCTCTTTCGACCCCGATGGTATTAAGGTATCCGAGGCCTAGGGAGTCTATTCCATTCCCGCCTTAATTGGCCCTTGTCTCATCTTTTCTGATACCCTCCTTCAGTCAGGGGTCAGCCTTCTTTTTCTTTTCATGTAATCTCCTGCCTTCTGCTCAAGGCCCTCAAGGAGGCAGGGTGTATGTAGTCCCACCACTTCTGGTGCACCCTGGATATTCCTACACCCTCAGGGGCTCACGGCTGGTGAGTTCGGGAGTTGTCGACACCGAGGGATTCCTGAGCTGGGTCCGGTTTTCACCCCTTTTATCCATTACCTCTGGGGCGGACCCTCTCCTCTACCACTTTCCTATCTGCCTTTCATGGCTCTCCTTCCTTCCAAGTCCCTCAATACGCATTCTTCGGGGGTTGAGGGCATTTCTTTTCTTCCTGTCCTTTATTTGCCTTATTCTCCTTTTGTTATCCATTTCTTCTTCTAGTATATAAGTTAGTAGTTAGTTTTAGTTATAGTTTACATTTCATTATCATCTTCACGATCACCCAAACCATTAGGGGCCAATAACCTAGATGTTAGGCCCCTGAAAACAACAATTATCATCATCATCATTATCTTTTTCCTTCCTTGTAGCAAAGCTCATAAGCGTAAGCTCTGGATTGTATTTCTTGTTGTAGTCCGCTTTGATGCGTCTCATCTCTACATAGCCAGAACACCCTACATACGAGATAATCTGTTAAACATATTCTAACCATGGTCTACCCCCTACAGTTCTTGTCCTCGACCCTTCCTTCCATAAATAGGTTTGCTATTCGAGGGTGTTTAGGTTTGTGTCCTACCAACCTATCTTTCCTATTCACTAGCAGTCGCCAGAAACATTTTACCTCTCCCACTCGCCTTAATACCCCTTTATTTGTTAATCTACTAATCTGATATTCATCCTCCTCTCGCAACACCACATTTTCTCTTTTCTGCTGTGCCAACAGTCCAAGTTTCACTTCCATAGAGCGCCACGCTTCACACAAAGGCTTCAAAAACTCACTTCCTAGTATCTAAATCTATGTTTGATTGTAGAGATTTAGGATTTTTATTATTATTCAAAAACAAGAATGCAGTATTTGAATATTTTTGAAAATCTCAAGAACTGAGCAGCATGACCACGAGAAAACCCAGGGCATATTGTGTTTGTGAAGAACACGCTTAAAAACTATGAGAACAAAAACATTACTTTCAAACACAAGGGATTTATTTTTATCTACTGTAGGCAGTAAAACAGGCAATAATTATATAAGGTGCGTTCAAAAAGTAACGAGCCGGATGCTGTAATGCGCAAATCGGTGACGACATCGGCTAATCGTGGTGTGTGTAACGAGGTGTGGTTCCGACCAGAGCGTGGAAGGTCACAGCCCGTCGCTAGAGGGCACGCGGGCACGTCACGTGACGATATAAAGCGAGCAGCAGCATGCATAATCGTCCAACGCTGCCAGTCTTATTGGAAACAGTGGCATGGAGGCGTCAAACGAAGAGCAAAGAGGCGTTGTTCGTTTTCTGACAGCGAAAGGAGTAGGGGGAACGGACATTCATCGCCGAATGTCACAAGTGTACGGCGAACACTGCCTGTCCCTTGCAAGGGTCAAGGCGAGGCACAAGCGCTTCATGGAAGGACGGGTGTCGTTAGCCGATGATGCCCGGTCTGGGGCACCCCCCTGCATTACCGACGACAACGTCCAACTGGTTGATGCACTCATTACCCAGGACCGCCAAGTGACAGTGAATGCCATAGCCGCCGTGGTCGAATTGAGCGTCGGAAGTGTGCACACCATCATGGAGGAACGACTGCACTTGCGGAAAGTGTGTGCCCAATGGGTACCCCACAGTCTTCTACCACACCAGGAAGCATGTCGAATGGCCTACTGTCTTGGTCTTGGTTGGACGATTGATGCATGCTGCTCGCTTTGTATCGTCACGTGACGTGCACGCGTGCCCTCTAGCGACGGGCTGTGACCTTCCACGCTTGGTCGGAATCACACCTCGTTACACACGCCACGACTAGCCGATGTCGTCACCGGTTTGCGCATTCCAGCCTCCGGCTCGTTACTTTTTGAAGGCAACTTATAGTTATTATGATGACAGCGATTGCTGTTCTAAGTGACGCAAAAGCGAGGTCATCTGTCCCACAGCAGTCTCTCTGTTTACCCCCGATGATACCATGGAATAACAAGCTGATTGTACGACTAGAACGGCTATAACCGCACACAGGGACGCCCTCAAATACTTGCAGTGAAATAGATATTTAAACTCCATGATACACTCGAACGTATTATCATCATTATGATTGTTTCCAGCGAGAGCATTTACAGGTTTAATATTTTCACATTTTTACGGAAGCTTCCAAATGAAACGGCTGAAGAATAAATTGAATTGCAATCAAATTTCATTATTCCAGACGAGCACTTCAAATCCATGTACACGTAGCCAATTCATGCGAGCGATGGTAAGGTACACAGCGACCATCCTGAATGTGTTATTCCTCAATACTTTCAGGTAAATGCAATTTACAACGTTGCAATTCGTTTAAACTAGATTACTGTCTCTCAATTAGACCATTCATTTTAGGGGGGGGGGGCAATAGGCTTATGAGATCACCTATTGTCCGTGTGTGTGTATGTGTGTGCGTATGTGTGTGTGGGTGTGTGTATCTCGCCCCCTAATGACTTCTAAAAGGCTGGAGCGATTTCAATGAAACTCGGTAAGGTCATAGTACTACCGTGTTCATCAAATTTTATTACGTCTCACCAATCCAACATGGTGGCTGTGTTAAACATTTCACCTGCATTCCATATCTCCGAAACTATTACTGATATCACCCAGAAATTAGATACGGTGATAAAGGGGTACTACTAGAAGTTCATCTATGGGATGTTCAGAAACCTGTTAACTACAAAACGAACATGGCGGCCTAGCGAAGTTGAAACTTTTTTTTTCTTCGTGATGTAACCATCCAAACGCAATGAAACTTGGTACAGAAAATGTTTAAACACATTGTAACGCACTGGCAACTAATTTTATTCAATTGTTTTCATAACCACAAGATGGCTCTGCAAAATTTTTAAATCTGATTTTCATTTCTTGTGTCCTAATCATGCGATTGATGTTTGAATACCGCACCTACACAATAATCTTCCTGTAATAGTACATAACTCTAAGACTTACATATATAAATATCCAACATGGCGACCATCCGAAATATTTAGACGGTTCTCCATATCTGCGAATGTATTACATACAGCAATCAAACTGAAATGTTGTATGTTGATAGAGGCAATTAACATAAGTAGGATATATGAAAGTAGGCTGTATAGTTCTTCACGGAAGTACTTGTTGGATATTATAATCCAGTTGCTGAATTCAAACTTCAAATAAAATTATCTGTCACAAAACAATGTCATTAGTAAAGTTAAATAGGTATTGTTACTTTTCTATGGAAACATTAATTTCACAACCTGTGTTTATTTTGAACATTAGCTTTAGATTTAGCTTTTTTCTACGCTGCATTTAGACATGTGTGGACTTCCTAGCGATAATATTTGCATTTAGATATTAATTTCTACTTAGTATAAAGCAAAGTTCCCGATTCTTGGATGTCACAGGTAAACTCGAGAACCACGGGATGGATTTTGATGTGGTTCTTACCATTCTGTAAAGAATATCTTGAGGAAGGTTTCTGTGGAAATTAATTTATTTATGATCAAAGGAAGCCAAGCAGCTACGATTTCAGTGAAAAAAATCGAAAACAAACCTGGCGTCCGTGCAATTTTTAAGCTTACGCTGGCAAACCGTTAGAAATATCCACATATTATGACTGTAAGAATTGTTCAGCATGTAATGTTCTACATAAAAGTCCCGGAGACCATATCTCTATCTTAAATACATCGCCCGCTATAAGTGTTTTAACGTTTTTATTTCTTCCGAAAATCTCCATTCAATTACTGAGGCGACAGTTTACGAGCTAGTTTTCGTGTTCACTGCTGAAGGGAAAACGACTAAGCTAATAATTCTTGTATTTAATAATGTAACAAGTAGTTCCGTGGAGAACTATACAGCCTATTTTCAAATATCCTACTTATGTTAATTACTTGTATCAACATACAATATTTGAGTGTAATTGCTGTAATATATTCGTAGATATAGAGAACCGTCTAAATATTTCGGATGGTCGCCATGTTGGATTTTTATATATGTAGACCATAGAGTTATGTACTATTAGATGACGATTTTTGCTTTGGTTCATTATTCAAACGTTCACTTCAATCGCATGATTAATACACAAGAAAAGAAAATTTAATTTTAAAATTGCGCACAGCCGCCATCTAGAGGTTCTGTAAACAATTGAACCAAATTAGATGCCAGTGCATTACAATGTGCATAAACATTATCTACCGAGTTTCATTGCATTTGGATGGTTAAATCGCGAGAAAAGTCAATTTAAAAGTGGAAACTTCGCCTGGCTGCCATGTTCGTTTTGTAGCTAAGAGGTTTTAGAAAGTTTCATGGGTGAAAGTCTAGTAGTTCCCTTTATCACCGTAAAAAAATGTCAGGGTGATATCAGTAATAGTTTCGGAGATATTGAATGCCGGTGAAATATTTCGCAAAGCCGCCATGTTGGATTGGTGAGACGTAATAAAATTTGAAGGGCACAGTCGGGGTCGACCAAAATAGTTCTATGATCTTACGGAGTTTAATTGAAGACGCTCCAGTCGTTTAGAAGTTATTATGGGTAGGGGGGGGGGGGCATATGTGATCTCATATGCCTATTTTTTATAAAATGAAAATAGGCTAAATTTAGGCCTAACTGGAACTGTATTTTGCTGTGTAGATGCACTGCTACTGGGACGCACACTAAACCCTGTTGTGTACCATAAACAAATAAATTATTTTATTTTAGACTAACTCCCGTGGAACCTACTACGGTATAATCCTAGTCCCGAATAATAAGTTACGATTGCACACACCCAAGTACACGGGGCTGATGACAAAAATGATCATAGCCCCTAAATGAATCAAAACAATTTAATCTGAGCAACAACCTTATTACAGTCTTGATTAAATGGAAACAGCTCAAGGTCAGATGACCTCACTGTTTCGCCCGTTAAAACTACAATAACGAATGACCAAGCTCAGGTATGCATTGGAAATCTCTTCTTCCGTATTTGCCCGATACAAATCCCTTAGTGACAAGTTGTAACCAGTTTACCAATGATAGTATGTTTGGAAGGTCCTCAGTTTAGGGGCTGTGACAACGCGGTCATGTAGCCCCGTGTACTTTGGGTGTGTGTAGAATTGGTCTGATAACTGATTTTAATTGTGATGGCTGTATTAGTGTGTGTTATCTGTGATTCAGGTACAAGGACTGCAGACGATTATTTTTTTCAAGTAGTTCCTACTTTTGCTACCAAATGCTACCGTCCAGGACACCTAGTTGCGGACGTGGCTACTAAATGCCATCGTAGTCACAACGTTGAAACTAATAAAGCGTTATCAAACTAACCTACAAATTTTAGCTTCACAAAAGTGTAGTTACTAGAAGGTTTTTTTCATACCATAAATCTATGACTTGGGACCACCGGATTTACTTCCCCTCCAAAGGAAGGTATAGTGAGGGATTTTTAACGCTCTTAAAAATTCGACGACATTGGTCGGGTTTGAACCTGCGATCTTGGGCATAGAAGCTCAGCATGCTACCAACTACGCCACAGAAGCCGCTGTTAGTGTGTTTATAGTAATATTTGAGTGGCTCTGCACTTACATAAACACGCGAGTCCCTTTTGGTGGATCTGTGTTATATTCAGTAGCATATTAATGTTCACTGAATCTCTGTTGACCCCGAAATGAGGATCTCAAGGTGTCAGAACATCATCTCTTGGATTTCATACTGCAGGGGCTGAGGTCTGTTCTTACAAAGGGGTATTCTCATCTCGCTAATATGAAACTGAGAGAAACTGGGTTCTATACTGACCTCTGTGATTTTTCTTCCAAGCGAATGCCAGCACGGTCCCTCACAGATACACGTACTAGTACAGGGCACGCCAACGCGAGCACTTAGTGCTTGAGCGCCCCAGATCGCTGACCTCGCTTTCATGAATGACATCACGGGTTATTTAAATGATTTAAATATCTCGTTGCAAGGCAAAAATAAATTAATCAGTACAATGTCTGACCGTATTGAAAGTTTCAAATTGCAGCTTGTGCTTTTTAAAAGTCAGCTTAAAGAAGGAAATTGGGACAATTTTCCCTCTCTAAATCCTTGAATAAAAGTACTTATGAACACATCGGTGAGTAAACAAAAGTGTTACAGTTATTTCATAAAGAATTTGAAGATAGGTTTGAAGAAATATAACAAGTAAATCCGGCACTCAAAGTTTTTATGACGCCTTTTCTCGGTGTGCCCGGAGGATGCCCGATGAAGTCTCCAAGTTGAGCTGAAATAACAATAGTGCGATTCAATTTTGACAGACCGTTATTACCTTTAGAATGGTGATTTGATTTCATTTTATAAAGGCGTTGAGGAACAAGATTTCCCGAGTATTCATCCCCTTGCCCTGAAATTTGTTGCTATGTTCAGAAAAACGTTCGTTTGTTTACAAATGATTTCAATTATGAATATTAACAAAACAAAAACAAGGTGAAGTTTGTCTGATGCTTCCTTGGAAGCTACACTTCGGATTGCAACTGCCAAAACGATTGTTTCAAATATTGGCAAATTAGTGGCTTCAAAGCTATGCCAAAGTTAAACAAAGAATGTTGAAAATTAGTGCAAAATCAGGAGCGCAATAAAACTATTATTTCTGTCGGTACACAAAATTGGCATTATTATTCGTTTTCCTACCGGAACGTCACCTGACGCGCGTCTGGCTCCGTGGCTAAATGGTTAGCACACTAGGCTTTGGCCCAAAGTGCCCGGGGTTCGATTCCCGGCCGAGCCATCAGGGATTTTAATCCCCTGGGGTTAATTCCCGTGGCTCGGGGACTGGGTGTATGTGCCGTCTTCAGCTTCACTTCATCCTCATTACAACGCGCAGGTCGCCCACGGGAGTCAACTTGAAAGACCTACACTTGGCCTCTCCAGAGGCTACACGATCATCATCATCATCACCTGACGTGCGCTGATTTTCCCAGCCCCATTCACCAAACAACAACACGACTCTCGCCTCGCTAAGCGCTGTCACTGCACGTTCCTCTCCTACCACCGCACAGTGGGTCAAAATCGAAATCTAGGGGGACAGCATTATGTTTACGTTTTAATCATGAATTTAGAGTGAAAGCAACGTATATAATTTGTTTACTTCATAATAAACATCAGTTAAGACCTTTCTAAGCTACGTCTACACATGCAAGAAATTGTCTAGATAGAGCATTCATTTATCTCTTCAGAACAATTTTCTACCCCTAATTTACTTTTAACAAAGTCACAAAGTTCCACTTTTGACATAATCGTCGAACCCAGTGATTCAAACAGTTGCAAATGTGTGAGAACTGGTTGCGCGGCATCTTCTAAAACGTAAAATAACTAAGTAAGTTGCAAAAAGATGCAAGAAATCTTATAACAGTCGTAAACTAGAAGACTTTATCTACATTTTAACATTAAGTAGAAAGTGTCGCAAGTGACGCGACATACTAACAAACTAAGTGAAAATATAATTTTAAAAATAATAGTTAAATATTATATAATGCAAATATAGCTAAAATTACATAACAATTACACCCATTAATAACTGAAACCCGTTAAGAAGATCATACTTTCAGCTGCATGTTCCATCTTAAAGCATCACACTAACCACAAAGACAACCAAACCACAGACACTTACATTCACCCTCCAATTCAGACTGCTCGAACAGTGGTGACAGATTTACACTAAGATACGTTTATATCCCAGAATAGTGAGCGGCAATTATATGAGAATGCTGTAGAAGTAATAAATTTTGATTTTTTAATTATGAAAATAAATAATTTTGTCCTCCTAGATTTCGATTTTGACCCACTGTGGACCGCCAAAACAGTGCTGTGTCTGTCTCCCTCACTTTCCCCCATCCCACCGGCGCGATATCAGAACTCCGGTGCTTTTGCCGGTGCCAGCCGGTGCTCCTGAAACACCTGAGTTGGCGTGGCCTGTACTAGTACAACCACACAAATGAGCACGACGGCCAGTCCCTGGCTGTACGAATCGGATTAGCGTGTTCCTGTCGGGTCGACCATTAATGAGAAGTCGCCCACGCTGTGGGGATCCCACACATGGCTATCGCACAGGTAGGACAGAGTCCTACATAGAAATGAAAATTTGAATATGAACAGCACCACCAAAGCCTCCCAGGGATTTTAAACCATCGCAGGGGATTCCCGGCTGTAACGCATCAATAACCCACAGCTGGAGGCCTCGAGGCAACCAACTCACCTTTAATGTCATAGACTAGACCTTCCATTAACACTAGGGGATTTACTTCTATGAAGCTCTAGGGGTTTTGAGCTAGGAATTTTAGGTTTATTTATTTATTTATTTATCGTATGTCTTTTAGCGCCGTGAGTGTCCGAGGACATGTTCGCCGCGCCAGACGCTGTAGCTGCTTCTAGTGGACACCCATGGGGAGAGCTACAAGTTCCGTTCAACTTCAAGGAGTTCCAACTTTCATTACCGTACTTTCATTATCCACAACAGACCAAAGTTAGCTTTATCGTTCGCAAATGAGATGACCTGAGTAGCACCCGCTTGTTGATAGGAAGTCATCCTCCTTGGCTTCGCAATCTCGGTCCACATTATGCCGACAGGGAATGATATAACTTTATTTTGCATCCTTTGTCAATTTGAGCTGAGAACTAATTATCTGGTATTTCCCGAGAACATGGTAACCATGGCAACGAGTGTTTGTTAACTACAGTATGTGCACAAGGCCAGTTGTTGTTTAAGTCTTCAGTTTTAGACTGGTTTTATGGAGCTCTCCATCTCTCACTGTCCTGAGCTAACAATTTCATCTTTACATAGCTACCACACCCTACATTCGAGGCAATCTGTTTATCATATTCCAACCTTGGTCTACCCCTACAGTTCTTGTCCTCGACCCTTCCTTCCATAAATAAGTTTGCAATTGTGGGTGTCCTAGTAAGTGTCCAACCAACCTATCTCTTCTCTTCATTAACAATCGCAGTGATATCTCTCCTCTCCCCTTCTTCTTAATACATCATTCACCTGTAGCTTGCCACGGTGGGTGAGTGGTCATCGTGTCGGACTACCAACCCCAAGCTTGCAGGTTCGTCTCTGGACATGGTAAGGGATTTTTTAAAG
Source organism: Meconema thalassinum (assembly GCA_946902985.2). NCBI lineage: Eukaryota > Metazoa > Arthropoda > Insecta > Orthoptera > Tettigoniidae > Meconema > Meconema thalassinum. The sequence goes on from OX336397.1 coordinate 156,501,475, forward strand.
CGACAAAAATCACGACACGCATGTCATACTTTGTTTGCATGTTAAAGAACCCATTCGAATTCTGTAGGCCATGTTCATAATGGCAAAATGGCTTAGATATGTAACTTCCTTGCCTTTTATAGCACTCCAAGGAACGAAAAAAATTCGGCATGCAAGCTGCCCTCTGGGCGTCAAATAACAAAGCTTGCACTCGGCATCCGAGGCCATACGATATTATTATTATTTATTATTCATCGGTAAAACAACATTTTAAACGTTTCTATCGGCCTCTTTTCGGCTGCGTCAACAGTCCAAGTTTCACTTCCATAGAGCGCCACGCTCCAGAAAGAAGCTACCAAAAATGACTTCCTAATAACTAAATCCATAGGTATTTGATGTCAAAAAAATATATTTTCGCTAGAAATGCTTTCCTTGCCTGAGCTAACCTACTTTCTTTATCCTCTATGCTTCGTCGCGGCTTCGGTGGCGTAGTTGGTAGCATGCTGAGCTTCTATGTCCAAGATCGCGGGTTCAAACCCGGCCGAAGTCGTCGGATTTTTTAAGAGCGTTAAAAATCCCTCAGTATGCCTTCCTTCGGAGGGGAAGTACAGCCGGCGGTCCCATGTTATAGATTTATGGCATGTTAAAAAACCTTCCACTAAATACACCTGTGAGAAGCTAATTGTATAGGTTAAGAATATAAACAACGCTCTTAGGATCCTACGTTCGTTGCCAAGAGCCGACTGTGGTGGCGTCTAGTAGCTAAATTCTGCACTAGTAGTCGTTGACGGTGGCGTTTGGCGGAAAAAGTAGGAACTGCCTGAAAATTCAATGTCTGCAGTCTTACTTGAATTAAAAACAGATAACACACACTAATACAGTCATCACAATTAATACCGGTTATCAGACAGATTCTACACACACCCAAACTACACAGGGCTACATGACCGCGTTGTCACAGCCCCTAAACTGTGGAACCAACCATGATTTTCATCATGAATTCTTGGCTCAAGACGGATTCCATACCATTTAAAAGATCTGGTGAATTGGCTAAGATGACAACGTCATCAGCAAATCACGGAGTTGAAATTATTTGTCCTTGAGTCTTCAGCAATAAGAGACAGCTTCTGACAAGCAAACACATTAGCATTAAAACTAATAAATCGTTTATCAAAACATTTGTCTGGGGTGATTTGTTATACGGTTGTGAAACTTGGGTTCTAAGGAAACAGGACATACAACGCCTGGAAGCAGCGGAAATGTGGTTGTGGAGAAGGATGCTGAAAATAAGCTGGACGGAGAAAAAATATCAACGAATGGGTCCTCAAGAAAGTAGACGAAACAAGAATATTGATCTCTATTATAGAAAAGAGGAAAGCAAAATTCGTTGACCACACCCTACGTCATAATGAATTCCTGACCGCCATACTGGAAGGAAAAAGTTTGGGGGAGAAAGGAAGAGGAAGACCGCGGAAGGCTCATCTGGATTCTGTGATGCATGGACTTCAATTTAAACAGTATACTGACTTAAAACGCTCAGTAAGTGAGGTCAAATGTGGTTGCAGTGACAAGGCCGGCCTTTAGATCGTGATGATGATGACTCTACTCGTACTTTAAATGGTAGCGTCAACTATTAAAAGGCTACGTCGCTATAGCTCTCACTGTTTGCTTCATTGCGTATTTATTTGCTTTGTATAATGTTCAACGCCGAAATTATCGCGAACGGAAACGTGCGAAGAAGGAAGAGAATGATTTTCAAAAATGTATCCTCGATAAGCTATTGTCCTCTACAACAAGCGATGCAGAAGAGAACAAACCGTTTGAAGGTCCCAAAGTCATTCAACATATCCATCATTCTATGCTTCTCCGTGTCGCAGAGTAGATGAAGGGGTATTCATTTGCTCAGATTTTCACTGAATTAATGCAGGTCGTTTAGTAAATGTATTATGAAAAGCCATCCTGTATCATAGCCACCATTATGCTGAATATAATTTCATAACTAAACCTGACATTCAAATGTTTACCTAGTGTGGGTGATGAAATAAAGACGATGGACTGAGGCCCTTTCTGTACGATATGATATATTTCTATTTTGTACTCTGTAGGCTTATGTGCATAACGAAGCTCTCAACTACCTAGAAGTGACCATATTGTAATAATGTAGCTATTTACCTGCATGGGGTTCCTTTTTCCTTTACAGGGACTACTAATTTGTATATGAGCCCCGCTTCACTATTGTACGCTTGATATCATTTTTCTGCCAATAAGATGGATCTCTCAGCCTTTTTTTGGACTTAATACTACTTTCCTCCATTGCTAAACTGTATGCAAATGTCACTTCGAAAGAACGCTCGACAAACATTAACAATCCGCTCAGTTGTTGCCTATTAGATAAGGAACCGCGGGAAGAGACGAAGTAAATTTGCGCGCCAACTGTCTTCAGTGTTACAAATGATATATGGACTGAGGCCCTTTCTCTGTGAAATTTTGAAACGCTTGCATCGATTTCTCTGCTTTCTGAGCACAGGACTGATGCCCCTTCGTTATAGCATGTAAGGTTAGTCCCAAGTAATACGATTCTGGCAATAACTCATTTTCACCAAAATTTTGACTTAGGCCCTTTCAGTATGGACCGATTCATATAGCACTTTCTTCCGGTTGAAGATGTAAAATTGAAAGAGCATGGCTGGCTTACTTCCAACAAGCAGTCATAGAGCGCTATTACAACACACTTGCTGAACAGTCACCATCAATAAATATCGCAATAGACTGATGTCTATCGATGGTTAACTGTAGAACTGATTTTTTTTCAATGCCAAACACAAAGCCGTTTAAACAGGATGTCACGTGACGTAACTGATTCAAGCTACACAGTAAGAAACTCGACTGAGAATATCTTCAAGCAAGTAGTTCCGTGAATAAATATTTTCATGTATTATACCACTCTTTTCTATTTAAAAACTCTCCCACATTAGATGTATTTTCCATGCGATTGACTAAATAACTTTGGATGCACGACCTATATTGAATATGTAGGCCATACCAGCAGATGAAGATTATTATGGTAGTTCAATATACAAACTTCCTACTCGATCGCTTGAATAGGACTAAAAATAATGAAAGTATGATATATAAGTTTTGTACAGACGCCATCTTGAATGTCTCTTAAAATTGAATTAAATTATACACCAGTAAGGTCTATCTTAAAATAAGTATAATCTGGCGACTCGCGCGAGAAATCGCGCATGGTCATAAACCACACTTTCCCCAATAGGTTTATAATGAGAGACTTAAGGAGAAAGGTTGTTATGTTTTTATTTCAACCAAATGATTACAGACCACTATAAACATTTCAGTTAGAATTCCAAGTTCTACGTTCCCTAACTTAAGAAGGCAATCACTGAAAATTGGATCATAATAACACTCACCAGTTATTCGATATTTATGAAATCATAAGATTTGAGTTCTGAAATCCATGCAAAATAATAAACGAAATACATCATAATGTTAAAATTACATGAAACAGGCGTCACAGTGGCCAAAATTTGAAGTGGACAGCAATTATGCAGAATATTTTCCTACAGCAACAGTATCTGCAAGTCGCACACTTCGTACATTTTTTAAGTCATTAAAAATATATAGATTATTATGAAATTAAAGTGCAGTTCGTCAATGCTAATGTCTATTCTCTTTCATTTGAATATTCATTTGTCTCGATTAGTCGCCTGTGATATCTTCCATACTAAATTTCATTGCACTTGAATGATTAACGCCTATCTAAATATTTTAACTTCGCGTGGCTGCCATGTTGGTTTTGTACTCATCAGGTTATTGAGCGGCTTCGTTGGCATGCTGTGTTCCTAAGCCCAAGATCGAAGGTTCAAACCCGGCCAAAGTCGTCGGATTTTTTATGAGCTTTTAAATTCCCTCAGTATGCCTTCCTTTGGTGGGGAAGTAAAGCCAGCGGGCCCATGTTATAGAGTTATGGCATGTAAAAGAACCTTCCACAAAGTAAGATTGTGTGAAGCTAAATTTGTAGGTTAGATTTGATTAACGCTCTATAAGTTCCAACGTTCGTAGCCAGGTGCTGGTTGCAGTGGCATCTAGTAACAAAGTACACAGCTAGGTGTCATTTGCGGTAGCACTTGGTAGCAAAAGTAGGAAATACTTGAAATTAATCGTCTGCAGTCCTTACCTGAATCACAGATAACACACACTAATACAGCCATCACAATTAACACCGGTTGTCAGACAGATTCTACACACACCCAAAGTACACGGGGCTACATGACCGCATTGTCGCAGCCCATAAACTGAGGAACCAAGCAATCAACCAACATCAGGTTAAAGTATCCTCTATGACCATACACAGTTTGAGGTTGATATTGGTAATAGTTCGGAGGTACTGAATATGGGTAAAATATTGAGGTTGGACGACGTAGTAGTCCCAAGTTTAATTGAAATCGCTCCAACCGTTTAGATTTCATTAGGGACATACACATAATTGAAAATGTGTTCTGGAAGGATGTAGGAGTTTTGAATACTTGGAGTTAATGAACAGTGAAATTATTCACGTTAAACCACATTTTCCATAGAAAGCTCACCGCGCAAATCATTTCTAGAATGTGTCACAATTAACCTACTAATGAAACCTGTTGTTCAAAGGAGTCCCATCAATTACCCTGTGATTAAGGAAAACTACACTTACAGTTTTAATGAAAGTAATTTCTGTTCATTTTCTCAAACTTAGCTAAAACCATCGAAAGCTCTTCTCTATGAAGCCTTTCATATATTGCGATATTTAATCCAAAACGTACCAGAGAAAATAATCACACCGCGATTCAGATTTGTTCTCCTTAGCCCCTCTAAATCCTGAAGTCGACCTCTGTAATCTACACCAAATTACCACCATATTCAGCGCATTACTATACTTACTGAACACACCCCTGAATATTCCTACCTGAATATACATTTTATTATCCAGCACTTGATAAACACAACTTGTAAATGACACACATGTCAAACGGATGGCAATTGATAGCTGAAAGAGATGATAACATGATGATGGATCAATGATGATAATGACAGTCCGATGTATGAACCCGGGGCCATCAACAACATTACGGGTCGTTGGTTCACTGATATTGCGGCATAAAAATATTGGACATCCACTCCATCTGTTAGATATGTTTTACACGACAGGCAGATGGTGAAACACATTATATGTGCGTACAGATTCATAAACTATGTCTCTTTTCACAAACACATCAAATAAGGCGTCATTTCACTGCCAACAATGACCTTATTAACCCATTGGTGGACGGAAATAATTATTTTGTACTGCCATCAATAACTATATTAACACTTTGGAGGACTGGAATAATTTTTTCAAAACTTGTGTTAAATTTAATTTAATTTTTGATTTAGACTTGGCTTTCCTGCTTTTGATTTTATTTTTGTTTTTAATTGTGTTTCAGTTTTTTGTGTTCTGTTTGTTTTTTGTTTTTGTTTTGCTTGTGTTTTCTATTTTTGAATTTGCGTTTGTTTCCTTCTTTGCTTTTGTTATATTTTTTGTTTTCTGCTTTTGAGTTCTTTATGTCTTTTGTTTTTGCTTTTGAGTTGTTTATGTTTTTTGTTTTACAGGCACTTCCTTTATAAAAATTAATTTGGCAAAAAAAAAAAACAATATTGCTTACCCTCAATTGGGATATTTTAACTATTTCCTTTTAGTGTTGAAAGTTTAAATTCGATCTCCTGAAGAATTTACAGAATGTGACTTACACCGTTCTTCCCGTGGAGTCTTCACTTGGTTAATGCAACGGAGAAAAATCTGAGTACGTGAGCTGCAGCGACGAGTACCTACTTTGAGCATATTAGTGACTGACCGATCTTACGAAGACCGAAAACTTTCAACTGCAATATGGGTTTATTGTACCAGAAACCACCAGGATTCTAAACGAGGAGCCTAAAAGGGAGTACATGAAGAGACATGAATTCAAGTATATTTTCCACAGACATTCGTGCCGTCGATACAGTTCAATGAAATCTCGCATCAGTTCGTTTTGCATCTGCCGATTTTCTGCCATTTTCAACACGTATATGTGCAGTCATATTCTTCACACACCGAAGTACACGGGGCTCCATGATCACGATGTCGCAAAGCCCGTAAAAGGATGCAACTCCCTCTTAGAAGTGAACACGCTGAAGCTGTTCGAGTGAGCCGACTGAGATGGTGGGGTCATTTAATGGGCTTGGACATCCTGGCTTTTTAGCCCCATGTACATGGATATTTCTTACTCTGATAACCTGAGTTATTATGTATTATGTGAGTTGCGGAGGCATCACTACACCAAGAGATGTTAGTTAGTTAGTTAGTTAGTTAGTTATAGGAATTTTAAGGGCAGTTAGGTCATCTGCCCCTCACCAAGAGATGGTATCATATGATGAGACCTAGGTAGGTTAATGAGCTCCGCTGTAGGGAGTTAAGCGAAATAGAGGTAGACCTAAAGGACGATGGTTAAATTCAGTGAACGATTCCAAAGTGAGAGATGTAAAAGCAGACGAGGCCGCAGTGCTAACTGCTAATAGGGGATCATAGATCGGTTTGTTCGCAAATGGAGAATTTTGCAAGCATCACTGTATGCTCAAAGTCAAAACGATTTTAAATGAATAAATTCCAGCCTCAGATAGTTACAACTTCCGTAACAATATTCATAATTGGGCGCTGCGGCATCACGAATCATCAGTAGGGAGTAGCCTAGTCAGGCGAAAGCGTAACAACTGTCGGACCTCGGTTCCGCTGAGATAAGTAACCATATTCAAGTATTTATTTTAACTAGCGGATCCGTGCGAGAAATCTCGCATGTTCATAAGCCACACTTACCCCAATAGATTTATAATGAGAGACTTAAGGGGAAAGTTTGTTATGTTTATATTTCAACCAAATGATTATAGAACACTATTTACGTTTCAGGCGTCCCTACAGCCAAAATGCGAACTGAACAGCAATGATGTCACGTATTTTCCTACAGCAACAGTATTTGCAAATCGCACACTTCTTACAAAAAATTATATTTATGAAATTAGAATGCAATTCGTCACTGCTAATGTCATTTGTGTGCTGAGTCCGTTGATTGAAAGCTTAGCCGTAACACTCACCGGTTATTCGATATTTATGAAATTATATGATTTGAGTAGGCTACTCATTCCTTTAAATTACTGTTTCTGAAATCCATGCAAAATGATAAAGGAAAGACCTCAGAATGTTAAAATGAGATGAAACAGGCGTCACAGCGCCCCAAATGTGAAGTGGACAGCAATTATGGAGCGTATCTTCCTGCAGCAACAGTACCTGCAAATCGCACACTTCGTACAGTTTTTCAAAAGTCATTTTTTAAAGAATTTATAGATATTTATGAAATTAGAGTGCAATGCGTCAGTGGTAATGTATATTTTCTTTCATTTGAATGCTCATTTGTCACGATCGGTCGCTTGTGAGCGCCGCTTGAGGTATTTATACTACTGAAATAATACAGTATATATGATGATGATGATGGTAATATTGTGTTGTTCTAATTTGCATATACATGCGCAATACTCATACGTAATTCACAAACCCTTATAATGGAATAAACTAACCTTATATAGGATCTTTATTTTCGCTTGGCAAAGCGATTCCGCTCGAACATGGCTACCGGTCCCCGCCAATAGCCGGCTGTTACAGGTTGGCGCGCGCGGTCTCCGGCCGTATTCCCACGCTCTTGCTGCGGTAGATCTGTGAGCTCCGAGCTAATTGGATGTTTTATAAAGCTACTGTGTACTGTATAGTGTTTTATTGTGATTGTGTATAGTGCTGTAATGTCTTATGTGAAATATTCGTTACGTGAACGTGTATATCTGCACAATTCGTACATTAAGTGCAGGAAATCGTGCGCTAGAACAAGAAAAAAGTTTCGAGTGAAATTTCCAGGGAGACCCATTCCTATAAATCGGACAATAAAACAACTGGCTAAGAAATTCAAACGTACAGGTTTAGTAAACAATTATTATTTATTTTATTTAGCGTATGGCTTATAAGACAATATCGGTAATATATATGTACATATTTACAGACGAGAAACAAAGTCATTTGTGCTTCACAATTGAATGTCCAAGTTTTCAATCCAGCGTACAGCATCTGGAGTTGCCAGCAGGAAATCCACTTCACCACCGTGATAGGCTCGAATCTTACATTCTTTGACAATGTGGTGAATAAACAATAAAAAATAGATGTAAAGGTCGTTATTTCCTTACAGAAGCTAAATTAACCGGAAACTTCATAAGTAGATGCCGATTATGTTTGTCGGTAGATGGGGATCATTTTCAGCATCTACTGTAAGCATGGTGATGATGATGACCGCTTGACGGTCAAAACTCGTTATCCTAACTTGTCCCATTATAATAGTGGTCATAACTAACACATGTAATGTTTTCCAGGAGGGTTCTTTACTAATAATTCATATACGTTTAGTTTAGACGTCTGTTCACGGATCTGTTGAACAACAGCTTCAGAAGTTCTCGGTCTACCTGGTGATTTTACTTTTAAAACACTACCGGGTTCCTTGAAAGACTTTAGCCAATGACGGATAGTTTTTGCTGTAGGTAGTTCACCGCCTTACTGACGTCTAAAATTACGTTGCACTGTTATAACTGACTCAGTTTGCACAAGCCAAATAACACACTGCGCTTTCTGTTGCGGAGTACACATTGCTACTGACAAGGGAACGGATTGCGGTGTAAAATTCTAATCTGGTTGAAATGTAGTACACAATATTCCTACAAAGTTGTACAATGACGTAGTGAAAACCGCACGGGCCACATTCAATTTTGAACGCCAATACTGAACGCCAAAAACCTGCCCGGCGAAGGCATGAGCGAGGAGATGAGAAGAGGTAAAGCTAACCTTGAATCCTAGCAGCACGCGACGGCTCACGGCTACCAGGCAGCGACCTGCCCTAATGCGTTGCATTCCCCACCTTCCACCTTCCCCTCAACCCGTCACTCCCTTATCAATTCGATAGAACTATGCAAAACAAGAGTGATGTTTCGGATGAACAGGTCCCAAATCGTCTCGTCATCAAGCCATGAAGTGTGAGAATTTAATTGTGTATGTTTTTAATTTTACTGGCACAGACAACAATTAATGTTAAAAACTTAACTTTACAGTCAAAATATTCACAAATGTCAGAAAGTGACAACGCCGATGTTCAATTGGAACACCTTCCAAATTTTAATCTTTGGAATGTGGTAGTTTGTCTACACAGCTGCTTTGCTGAAAGAGTTCGCTATGAAAGTTGGTGGATGGGAGCCATCGCGTGCTGTTAGGATTCAAGGTCAGCTTTACCTCTTCCCACCTCTTCGCTCAGGCCATCGCCAAGCAGGTTTTCGGTGTTCAATATTGGCGTTCAATATTGAAAGTGGCTCATGCGGATTTCGCTACGCCATTGTACAACTTTGTAGGAATATTGTGTACTAATTTCAACCAGATTAGAATGTTACGCCGCAATCCGTTCCCTTGTAACTTGCACTGCACTGCACTGCATGCACGCCTGGACTGAACTGAGGGAGCAGAGGAAACAAACAGCACTGGGGCCGTCTCAACGTCAAGCAGACCTGCCGACTGCAGGGAAGCCAAACTTGGAGAGTTGATGAATCATACACCACAAACTAGAATAGTGTATGTCACTTTGTACAGATTCTAGGACACAATAAAACTAGGGATTTCTTTTTCAAACACCCCGCACGTATTATACTGTATACAACCTGTGACAATAAGGTTCGGTGGATAGTCCTATACTATCAACATAGATGAACAAAGCACCCTATTGTCCTTCGAAATAGTCCCCTCCCGTAACTATGCAATGCTGAGATCGGCGATACATGTCCTGGAAACTTTGCAGGAAGGCGTCCTTTGGGATGGTGTTCAAAAGCCTCGCCACGTTGCGTTCGGTGAATAAAGTCAGAACGGTCGACTTGGCAACATTGGCGACACACAATGCAACATGCAAGACCTGTTTGACACAGTGGGTGTTTAGAAGGATGCATTTATGCAACCTACCATGCGCACCTGTTCGGCGGGTGGCAGTGAGAAGGGTGAATGTTCTGTGGAATGGAATGGCTCTGAAAACCATCGTCACGGGCGACGAGACCTGGTGTCTGAGGTACGACCCCGAAGTCAAGCGTCAAAGTATGGAGTGGTGGGGTCCAGATCCAGGGTCACCGAAAAGCCCAGAAGGGCCAGAGGTTTTCGGACATTTCCGACAACCAACGTAATGTGACGACCCGACTGAAGGCTATCCCTAAAGAGTTTCCAGGACTTGTAATAGACATTCTCAGGAGTGTATAACCATCCACGGGGATTACTTCGAAGGAAAGTAACTGCTGTCAGGTAAGCCAACAATCCGTTCGTATAAGGTGCGTTCAAAAAGTAACGAGCCGGAGGCATAATTACAGAAACCAGTACCTGTATGTTAGAAGTATTGTCCCTGGCTGTTGAGGCACTTGCCCCACTGTGACACGAGGCGGTGAATGGAGTCTCATAAAATTCCCTGGGCTGCGATGTGAACTAGTTCCGCACGTACAGCTGGACGTCGGCGTCCGAGGTGAATCGTTAGCCCCGCAGAGCCATTTTCAGGGGACCAAACATGACGTTCTCACAGGGAGAGAGGTCTGGACTGTATGGAGGGTAGCCGAGCGACTGTGTTGGCCGTATGAGGTCGTGCATTGTCGTGGAGCGACCACGGCGGCTATAGCGTTCACTGTCACTCAGCGGTCCTGGGTAATGAGTGCATCAACCAGCTGGACGTTGCCATCGATGATGCAGGGGTGAGCCCCAGACCGGGCATCATCGGCTAACGACACCCGTCCTTCCCTGAAGCGCTTGTGCCACGCCTTGACCTTTGCAAGGGACATGCAGTGTTCGCCGTACACTTTTGACATTCGGCGATGAATGTCCGTTCCCCCTACTCCTTCCGCTGTCATAAACCGAACAACACTTCTTTGCTCTTCGGTTGACGCCTCCATGTCACTGTTTGCAATGCGACTGGCAACGTTGGACGATTGATGCATGCTGCTGTTCGCTTTGTATCGTCACATGACGTGCACGCGTGCCCTCTAGCGACGAGCTGTGACCTTCCACGCTCTGGTCGGAACCACACCTCGTTACACACGCCACGCTTAGCCGATGTCATCACCGGTTTGCGCATTCCAGCCTCCGGCTCGTTACTTTTTGAACGCACCTTATAATATAGATCCATTCACCGAACTTTTCGGTCAGAGGTTGTACATTGTACCCCGCCCTGTTATTGGGCAAATTCATGTAGACCGACTGAAGAGTTACAACTGACTGACTGAACGTTGCTTTAAGCTGTGGGTGTATCTGTGTGTAATTGAAGCTGGTGGAAGTAAGCGCTCCTGTTTTAAAACGCTCGCTGTCGAATGTGTTCTTATCTTTATTGATGGCTGTAAAATATAGCAAGCAGGTTGGCGAATAGCAGGTCATTAAAGCGTTGATTATTGCACGCTTCGCTTCGCGTTATTGTCAATTAAAGAGGAACTCAATAAATTAAATTACCAACTTGGCTCAATCCCTCTCCTTGATGGCTGCAAACTGTGTGGCAAATGATACTAAAAGGAAAGTACGTACAGTATTTCAACCAGAGCAAATCTTGCAGGATTTTGCTGTTTCTATCGCGGTTTATTTTTCTTAGGTGCTCCAAGTCAGTTTCTTGGTACACCAGAACCAGCGCAACACACTACTTTGCTGGGGACCTAAGAGCTCCCGGCAAGGACAGACATGAAGTGCACTTACTTGGCCGCAAAAGCGATATTTCAACGTTTAGTTGATGATGATGATGATGATGATAATTGTTGTTTTAAGGGGCCTAACATCTAGGTTATCGGCCCCTGATTGTTTGGATGATCGTGAAGATGAAAATGAAATGCAAACTTAAAACTAAAACTACTAACCTACATACTAGAAGAAGAAATGGAAAACTAAAGGAGAATAAGGCAAATAAGGGACAGGAGGAAAAGAAATGGCCTCAACCCTCGAAGAATGCGGATTGAGGGACTTGGAAGGAAGGAGAGCCATGAAAGGCAGATAGGAAAGTGAAAGAGGAGAGGGTCCGCCCCACAGGTAAGGGACAAAAGGGGGAAACCGGACCCAGCTCAGAAATCCCTCGTGGTCGCCAACTCCCGAAATCACCAGCCGTGAGCCCCTGAGGGTGTAGCATTATCTAGGGCACCAGATGTGGTGGGGCTACATACACCCGGCCTCCTTGAGGGCCTTGAGCAGAAGGTAGGAGATAACATGAAAAGAAAAAGAAGGCCGACCCCTCGCAGAAGGAGGGAATCAGAAAAGATGAGACAAGGGCCAATTAAGCCGGGAAATGAAGAGACTCCCTAGGCCTCAGATACCCTAGTACCGTCGGGATCGGAAGAGAACAAGAGTTGACCAAGTGAGGTCGACAGGAAAGAAGATGGAGAGGAGCCCGGCACAAGTAAGTGGAAGCAATGCCAGAATCAGCTGGGGCCCCGTGGTCGCCAACCCACGTCCCACTCAACGTTTAGTACTTGTCCATAAGATTTGAAAGTGATACCGCAGTTGGAATTCGAACCTCAATCTCCTGCTTACCAAGCAGGCGTGCTAATTCCTTAAAGAGGTGTGCGTGCCCGTAGTCCCACTGCTAGTAACCGGTTCGCAACAGTTCGTGTTGACACTTGTGGTCTCACAAACCCTCGTATCAGTGCTGTGGTAGCTGTACGATCTGCCACTGCTGCCCTTACAATACGACGATCCTGGCTGACGTCTGTGCTGCGTGGACGTCCAGAATCTCGTGTGTGAGTGTGAGAATGTTCACGTGACCACTGATACCAGCATCGTTGCACAACGGACACAGCACGTCCAACTTGTGTGGCAATTCTCTGAAAAGACCATTACGCCACGCGGAAGGCCACTATCTGACCCTTTTCAAACTCGCTCAGTTGGCTGTAGGAAGCACGAGTACGACTCCGTGGCATTGTTTGCTCCACTTTGAGCCGAATGGCTGTGAGCTTTCCCTATTAAATGGTAGACACAGATGGCGCTCTCTTACCTATGCGACTGCGCTATCTGTTGGCGGACGACGTTGAAACCCTTATCAATTGTCATCTACTATCCCCCCAGGTGGCATCTGCCGTCATTGGATCAAAATCGACGTCGTCTTTTCAGGTGACCTAAATCTTTTCTCCGGCAGTGTATATACGAGCGGACCCGTGCGAGAACTCTCGCATAAAGGGTTGTGTGCGCCCCATGTGCGTAGACTACCCGCCAGGCACTAGTGCTATGCGGTTGTACACGACACAGTTCTGCCAGGGGCTATCGTCTTGTTTATTTGTTTAAAAGCACTTTATAAAAAAATAAATATACTTCCGTTGACTTTTCAAGAAATGTACGATTTTTCCTGTACTATTGAGACGATTTGGAAGATTTTAGTACAAACCACACCTTCTAACTCCCTCTGGTTTAGGAGCTTGAGTTTTGTGAAACATACACCTTAGTGTATTATAGAGACTAGCGGACCCGTGAGAGAATTGTCGCATGTGTTAAGCGGATTTCTATAAAATTATATGTTCATTTATTTAAACGAACTTTTTAAACAAATTGTCGATATAATTATATGAAATCAGAGAGCAATTCATCATTGCCATTGGTTGCACAATGGTTTTAATTTTTTTAATTTTATTAAACATCATATTTATTAACTGCATGCTCCATTACAATTGAAGTAATACTACATGCATTGGTGATCTTATATGTAACTATGATAAAACTTTCTTTACATTATGTAACCTATATCTACATGGTTGATTGTAGTGTTTCTAGCCTAGATATAATATATTTAAGTTTTCTTTCTTGACATAATTATGTCCTACATCAGGTTATCAAAATTGATGCTCTACACAAATAGCTTAAAGAATTTGACATATTTAAGGGCAAATTGATTTATCCTTGCAGGCCAGTGGCCTCCTGATTTCATTACATTTGTCTTCAGTTCTTCCCTTTCGTGAAATGGGTTGTGTGTGCCCCATGTGTACAAACTACCCGCCCGGCTCTAGTACTATGCGGCTGTACGTGACACAATTCTGCCAGGGGCTACCATCTTGTTTATTTGTTTAAAAGCACTTTATAAACAAATAGATATATTTCCGTTGACTTTTCAAGAAATGCAAGATTTTTCCTGTACTATTGAGACGATTTGGAAGATTTTGGTACAAACCACACCTTCTAACTCCCTCTGGTTTAGGAGCTTGAGTTTTGTGAAACATACACCTTAGCGTATTATGTATATAGATATATAAATGGATAGATAATGAAGGAGGAACGCAGGAGTGATCTTACTGCTCTGGAATGAACAGCTGTCTCTTGTTCGTCATCTGCCAGCCTTACCTGAAACAAACAGAGAGACATTCTTCAGATGACACAAACATAAAGTGTTGGGGGGCCTTAAAATAGCCACCCTAAATATTATCAAGATGGAAGCACATGTGGCAGGGGTGAGGATTGTGTCTCTTAGTGTTTGTAGTAACATCTTAAAATGATGTGAATGCCTATTTTGTTTTGAGACAGAGGCCAACAAAAACGCGAATTTTGGCAACATCTGAGACTTTGAAGGATTTTCCCCGACTTTTTTTTATAACTGTGTTAAGGGAACCGAGACGTGTGAATCGATAGAAAAATGTAGCTTCCGATGTTTAGTTGCATATCTCAGAAACTACAATACAGTATATATTTCCTAGAATGTTCTTTTGGTATATTTGGAGTACATTCGTCATTATTTGGGTAGAATTTGAAGCTTCTATGTTGAACATTTTGTGTCAGAGAGAGCATTACAAAAACAATCTTAAAGAAATATATTGTTAAAAATTCCCTTATCTCATGTCCATTTTTCTGAGCAAATACTCAAACCAGACGCAACAAACTTTGCATGTACAATATTTAAACTATTTTGGAACCACTGAAAAAAAAAAGGATTGTCCTATTGTTTACAGGAGATGAGTTTTATTACATGAAATGAAAATCCACAGCCTGCTTCCAGTCTCCGACCGGGTCAGGAATGGAATGAATGAAGCCCCTATCTAGCGGCGAGGATATGAACTGTCCGGCTGCCGAGGCCTGACGCACTCCTCTGGGGCAATGATTAAATGAATGACAGATGAAATGAAATGATAGTGGAGAGTTTTGCTGGAATGAAATGTTGACAGGGAAAACCGGAGTACCCGGAGAAAAAGCTGTCTGCCCCCGTTTTGTCCAGCACAGATCTCACATGGAGTGACCGGGATTTGAACCACGGACCCAGCGGTGAGAGGCCGGCGTGCTGCCGCCTGAGCCACGGACGCTTCGAGTTTTATTACATCCTAGTTTAAAACTGAACGTTTCTGAAAAATTGTCAGTGCTTTTCAAGCTGGGATCCATAAACTAATCAAGATATCTGAATAAATTTACTTCCACAATTAGATCTATATAGTGTCTTCGAGACTACCAAGTTTCAAATACATTGATCAAATAGTTTCTGAGAAATGATGCATGAAGTTTCTAAAAAATATGACTTACGGAAAACACAAGCTTGCCACGGTGGGTGAGTGGATAGCGTGTCGGTCTACCAACCCCAAGATTGCAGGTTCGCTCCTGGCCGTGGTAAGTGATTTTTGAAAGGCGGCAAAAAATACGATGTCATACGCTGTTGGCATGTCAAAGAACCCATTTGAATTCAGTAGGCCGTGTTCGTAATGGCAAAATTAATCTCGGGAGTTTCCGCCAACACAAAGTTCCTCATTTCTCCACTAGAAAGCGCTATAGTGTTCAAGGAGCTTAGATATCTAATCTCCTTGACTTTCATAGTGCTTCAAGGAACAACGAAATTCAACATGCAAGCTACCCTCTGGGTGTCAAATTACAAAGCTTGTGTCAAATTACAAAGCTTGCACCCGGCATCCGAGGCCATACGATATTATTATTTATTACGGAAAACAGAAAATGAATGTTTTGCTAGTAGCTACATTATGGTTAAACCTATTTTTATTGCATCAAATATCACTTCATCAGAATGATTGATACACCAAATTCTTCAGGAAAGATGGGAGATTTTAAGCTAAAAGAAAAAAGACATTTTTGTGCCTATCACACGTCCCGGTACCATTCCCGGTAGATGCAGTTTTGAAGGGCTAAGATCTCGTGTATCTCGTTTGGACATTGCAACACTGAGTGAATTTTGGAAACCCTTTTTGTAATCTATTTTCATTTATGAAAAAAATACGCTTATGAGATCACCTTTTGTCCGTGTGAGTGTATGTGTAGTTCCGTGAAGAACTATACAGCCTATTTTCATATATCCTACTTATGTTTACTGCCACCATCAACATACAAAATTTCAGTTTGCTTGCTGCAATAGATTCGTAGATATTGAGAACCGACTAAATATTTTGGATGGTCACCATGTTGGATTTTATATATGTGGGTCCTAGAGTTATGTACTGTTACATGAAGATTACAGTGTACGTATAGCATTCAAACTTCAATCGCGTGATTAGGACACAAGAAGTAACAAAGAGATTTTAAAATTTCGCACAGCTGCCATCTTGTAGTTATGGAAACAATTGAAATAAATTAGATACCAGTGCATTACAATGTGTATAAACATTTCCTGTACCAGATTTCATTGCGTTTGGAACATTGAATCGCGAGAAAGGGTTATTTAAAATTTTCAAATTCGCTTGGTCGCCATGTTCGTTTTGTAATTAACCCGTTTTTGAAAGTCTTATAGATGAACTTCCAGTAGTGCTCTTTATCTCCGTACAAAATTGCAGGGCGATACCGCTAATAGTTTCAGAGATATAGAATATTTCGCACATCCGCCATCTTGTGGTTATGTAAACAATTGAACGAAGTTAGATGTCGGTGCATTACAATGTGTACTGTACCAAGTTTTATTGCCTTTGGTTGGTTAAATCGCGAGAAACGTCTATTTAAATGTCGCAAATTCGCGTGGCCGCCATGTTGGTTTTGTAGTTACCAGTTTTTCAAAAGTCTCATAGGTGAACTTCTAGTAGTTCCCTTTATCACCGTAACAAAACCCAGGGTGATATCGGGAACAGGTTCGGAGATATTGAATGCTGGTCATGTTGGATTGATGAGACGTAACAAATTTGAAGGGCACGGTCGGGGTCACCCGGAATAGTGCTATGAACTTACCGAGTTTCATTCAAATCGCTCTAGCCGTTTAAAAGTTATTAGGGACACACACACACACTCGTCACACACACACACACACACACGCACACACACACACACGGACAAATGGTGATCTCATAAGCCTATTTTTTCAAAATTGAAAATAGACTAAAAAAATACGCTTATGAGATCACCTTTTGTCCGTGTGAGTGTATGTGTGTGTGCGCGCGTGTGTCCCCCTATTGAAATCTAAGCGGCCAAAGCGATTTCAAGAACCTCAGTAAGCACATACTACAACCTCGACCGTTCCTTTCAAATTTTGATACCTTTCACCAATTAAACATGCCGGCCACGCGAAATATTTCACTGTTATTCTATATCTCCCTAACAGTAGCAGATATCACCCTGACATTTTGTACAGTGATAAAGGGTACTACTAGAAGTTCACCTGTCTAACCTATAAAAACCTGTTAAGTACAAAGCCAACATGGTGGTCAAGCGAAGTTGAAATATTTTAATAGCAATTTCACGCGATTTAACCATTTGAGCGCAGTGAAACTTGATACAGTATATGAATATACATACTGTATTTTAATGCATAGGAATGTAATTTGGAATGTGCGACATTTTAGAATTATGTTTTTATCTTTTGTGTCCTAATCATGCGATCATAGTGAAAGTTTGAATAATGAACCTACACAGTCATCTTCATCTAATAGTACATAAATCTATGGTCTACATAATAACAATCCAACATGGCACCCATCCGAAATATTTGGACGGTTCTCAATATCTCCGAATGTATTACAGCACTCAAACTGAAATTTTGTATCCTGATAGAGGCAATTATTATAAGTTCACCTATTGGACTTTCAATAACCTGGTGAGTATAATACCAACATGGTGGCCAAGCGAAGTTAAACATTTTAATGGAATTTACTCGCGACCATTTCTTCCAAGCGCAGTGAAACTTGGTACGGTAACTGTACATACACAATTTACTGGCATTTAATTAAATTCAGTTGTTTTCACAACCCCAAGATGGCGGCTGTCCGAAATTTTAAAATTGAGTTTTCATTTCTTGTGCCCTGATCATGCGATTGGAGTGAACGTTTGAATAATGAACCTGCGCAATAATCTTCATCTACTGGTACATAACTCTTTGGCCTACAAATAGAACAATCCAACATGGCGTTCCCCTTCATAAGAGGGAGAGTCTTTAACCCTTTACAATCCAGATAAAATGGTATGATGGAAAAATTATCTTTCCATGAAAAGTAACTAAAATCTGCATCCAAAGCATGGAACCTCCTTGAAAATAGGTATTTATAACGAAATTGTGCTCAGAGAATTAATTACTCACACGCCTCATATCAATATAGCGTTATACAGTCATGGTTTATAACCACTTATACAAATATGGCATCGTTTGTATTTACACATATGGACCGTAATTCTTAATATAAGTAATATATAAAACATCATATTCCTACATCTTTTATCATCAATTTAACATATTTTGAAGGCACAATAATTATAACACATCTGAAATCGTATCAAAATTCAAAAGACTATAACAGAAGGATTTTCTTCCATGTCGAATAGGTCAAGGGAACATGCATTAATATTTTGTGATGTTTACTTGTTGGCTGCTCCAATACTACCAACAAATTCCCAACACCACTATGTTAACTTTATGATGTTTAATGACATCCATAATGATTTTCAATGCTCAGAAAAATATAAAAGTTCATGATGCCATATGGCATCACAGGGCTGGAAACGGTTAATAAAGAAGACCAATAGGATATATGAAAGTAGGCTAGATAGTTCTTCACGGAACTATTTGTTATTATTATTTTCCTAGTCTAGCTTTTCAGTTGGACATGTTATTGTTCTTCAAGTCTGCTGGCTTATTGTATTTTGCTCATGGCCGTTATTTTGCTGTGCGCGAAACAATTCCATTGGGCATTAGCCGCTGGGTTTCGTGTTTGTTTATGTACGTACTGTTGGCTGCACGTGTTTTCAATTTAGTTTACACTTTAGCTTTAACCCGTTAAAGGGCAGAATATTATTGATCCTTTATTTGTATTTATTGTAATTTAATATAAATTATTTTACCCTAATATTAATTATTATTCATGTTAATTTTAGTTTTCTTTGACACTTTCATGTTCTTAAAATTAAGATTATAAATTAAATAGTATTTAATATTTATAAGCTTGCTTACTTAAAATTCAAATTTTATTATAATTTTTTAACGTCTTAATTTTAATTGTTTCATCTTAATATTACTTTTATTTTTTTATTCTTTGACATTTTAATGTTCTTAAAATCAAGATTATAAAAGTATTATAATTTTAATATGTTTATTCTTAATTATAATTTTACTATGCCAACCCTTTTTTAGCTTATTTTCATTTTCTGAAAAAAAAAAAAAGGTCACCTTTGATCCGTGTGTCTGTGTGTGCGTGTGTGTGATTCACGTGTACGTCCCCCCTAATAACTTCCAAACGGCTGGAGCGATTTCAATGAAACTCGGTAAGATCATAGCATCATTCTGGTCGACCCCGACCGTGCCCTTCAAATTGTATTGTGTCTCACCAATCCAACATGGCGGATGTGCGAATTATTTCACCTGCGTTCAGTATCTCCGAAACTATTACAGATATCACCCTGAAATTTTATTGTGTACGTTTTTTTGTTTTGTTTTTTGTTTTTTTTCGTGTGGCCTTCTGAGAGGCCGAGTGCAGGTCTTATTCGACGCCCGTGGGCGACCTGCGCGTCTGGATGAGAGATGGAATGGATGAAGATGAATGAAACTGGGCAACGATGTGGAAGGAAGCGGCCGTGGCCTGTCAGAAGGTACTGTCCCAGCATTTGCCTGGTGTTGAAAATGGGAAACCACGGAAAACCATTTCAAGGACAGCCGATGGTGGGGCTCGAACCCACGCGTCTACCGAGTCAGCAGAGAGCTTGGCCCCATGGCCTAACGCAGCGCTTTAGCCAGCGTAGCCACTACTGTCGGTATTGTGTACGATGATAAAGGATACTACTAGAAGTTAGCTATGAGACTTGCAAACACCTGAAAAGTACAAAACGAACATGGCGGCCAAGCGAAGTTGAAACATTTTAATAGGCTTTTCTCGTGATTCAAACATCTGAGCGCATGGAAATGTGGTACAGTAAATGATTATACATATTGTAATGCACTGGTATCTAATTTAGTTCACTTTTTTCATAACCTCAAGATGGAGGCTGTGCGAAATTTTAAAATTAAGTTTTTATTTCTTGAGTCGTAATCATGTGATCGAAGTGAAAGTTTGAATAATGAAGCTACGCAATAATTTTCCCTTAATGGTACATAACTCTATGGCCTATACATATAACAATAGCCGGCCCCGTGGTGTAGGGGTAGCGCGCCTGCCTCTCACCCGGAGGCCCCGGGTTCGATCCCCAGCTCCGTCAGGGATTTTAAAACTGACGTGAGGGTTGGAACGGGGTGCACTCAGCCTCGTGAGGATAATTGAGTAGCTGTCTGACAGTGAGACAGTGCCCCGGTCACGAAAACCAAGATTAACGGCCGAGGGGACCCGATGCGCTGACCACGCGTCACCCCAAAATATGCAGGCCAGTTGGCTGGGCAGCGGTCGCTTGGTAGGCCTTGGTAGGCCTAGGCCCTTCAAGGGCTGTAGTGCCACGGGTTAGGTTAGGTGAGCACAAATATAACATGGCGGCGATGCGAATTACAAATATTTAAATGGACGTTTCTCGCGATTTAACCATCCGAGTGCAGTGAAACTTTGCACGTTAAGTGCTTGTACAAATGTTAATCCACTGGCATCTAATTTATTTCAATTGTTTTCATAACTACAAGATGGCAGCTGTGCGAAATTTTAAAATCTCCTTTTTACTTCTTGTGTTCTAATCATGCGATTGAAGTTTGAATACCACACGTACACAATAATCTTCATGTAACAGTACATAATATAAATCCAACCTGGCGACCATCTGAAATACCACACGTACACAATAATCTTCATGTAACAGTACATAATATAAATCCAACCTGGCGACCATCTGAAATATTTAGACGGTTCTCAATATCTACTAATCTTTCACAACAATCACACTGAAATTTTGTTTGTTGATAGAGGCAATTAACATGAGTAGGATATATGAAAATAGGCTGTATAGTTCTTCACGGAACTACTTGTTTAAACTTTTTAATATTAATTGTTTAAAAAAATTGTTTCATGTTCTTTAGGTCAAGGAGATAAAGAGATAAAGGAAGCTTGTAGTTGAACGTGACCGTTAATCTTGAGATCATGAGCCACGGGACCTCCTTTTTACGTGGAATCCGAACCACAGGACATGGCATTTCACTTCGAAAATCTCACATGCATTGACCGGGAATCGAACCCGGACCGCCTTGGTGAGAGGCATACAGCTAGACCGCTGAGCCACCACGCCCCTAGATAAAGAGATAATATTTGTTTGTCAGTAATATTTACACTTCCAAAATAAAATGTGTTGATACATCGCTGAATGATTCAACTATCAGCATCATTGACTATATGTAGTTAATATACAGACCAATAACCTATTAAGGGTTAAATTGAATTATATCTATTTTTTGTTGAATCAAAATTCAAGATGTTTTGTCCCAGTGCTTTGAGTCTTTTGGCTTCACGATTTGCCTGGTTGTCAGTGACTGGAGAAACCATGTAGTCTTCGTAATCCAGAAAGGAGATTAATTTTTAGTGGGTCAACCAGGGTTAAACGGAACGTGGACATTGGAGTGTAGATCGCTTCAATGGCTCCGACTCACACCACACAGGATTGTTGTGGAATACTACCTTCTACTAACCTGGCATTTTGCCCGCCGTCCTCCACGTCTTCCGATGTACAGGCCCTACCAAAAGTTTAGGGACACCAGAAAATAATATTATCATTATTACTGCCACTATACTTTTGGTCTCAGGCATACGAATTTTTACAGGGACCTAGAACGTGTTCCAAAGAACATTTTGTGAATTTATTATGAAAACATTACTGTTAGTTATATTGAAAATCCACTGCTTGCTTCCATTCTCCGACCGGGTCAGGAATGGAATGAATGAAGCCCCAATCTAGCGGCGAGGATATGAACTGTGCCGGCTGCCGAGGCCTGACGCACTCCTCTGGGGCAATGATTAAATGAATGACACATGAAATGAAATGACAGTGGAGAGTGTTGCTGGAATGAAATTTTGACAGGGAAAACCGGAGTACCCGGAGAAAAACCTGTCTGCCTCCGTTTTGTCCAGCACAGATCTCACATGGAGTGACCGGGATTTGAACCACGGACCCAGCGGTGAGAGGCCGGCGTGCTGCCGCCTAAGCCACGGAGGCTTACTGTTAGTTATGAAGTTACTAATTTTATTGTTTAAGATAAGTGTGAAAAAATACAACAACAACAACAACAACAACAACAACAACAACAACAACAATAATAATAATAATAATAATAATAATAATAATAATAATAATAAAAAGATACGAGCCTTACAGTAGTCGCATATGATGTGTAACATCTGACATGTTATCCTACTCGTATACTACACAGCTTGGACATTCTTAACATGTTAATTTACACTCCATTTTCATACCGGTACTATAGAATGCAAATACATTTGCCATTGGAAACAAATGTTTTAAATATCCGTATTGATGTTAGAATTAAACGTTTAAATTATACGCCAAATCAATACATAAACAAATATATATTTTATATATTAGTACATGTTTCGACCCACAGTGGGGTCATCCTCAGCCTAGAAAGAAAATCAATTAAGAATTGGAAAACTAAAATGGCATATGCGCCTTAAATCTAAATTAAAATGAAAATTAAAGATAATAATTGATAAAATATAGTAATAAAAATGGATATCCTTATAAAGTAGTATTAATTAAATAAATATAAGATTGGTCTTTTAACAATATATATATTTTTTTAAAGTAGTTAGAAATAAGAACTATTAGACGGTGAGTGTAAGAATGTTAAGCTTTAAATTTTTTATCAAAATATACACAAAATAATTTAGAAAATCAATAAAATAATTCAGCTCGGCCCTTGAGTTAAATAACTTGAATCCTCTTCAATACGGAGACTATTAACGATTTTAAAAGGTGCCAACCAGTATTATGATGACATGGAATAACCTAACAGATAGGAAAATAAACATGTCAGAAAAATGTATATAAATAAACGAAACATAATTAGCCAGCATATGAAACTGATAAAAATCTACATTAAATGATTTATTATCACCTACCTCGTTGTATGGGATGTAGAAATTGGGAAATTCGTACAAGAATTTGAGTTAAAATGCCCAATATGGATATGTGGCAATTCAAATAAATGTCCAAAACGTTGAGAAGAGAAACCGGGATTCTTGAGATGGAATTGCGGTATCAGAAGTTCCACTTTAAAATTTGCCAGTGTTCAACACGGTAAGATTACTTAATAGTATAACCAATACATTTAATACCTCCTTTAAATCAAGACTGATTACTATACGTATTCATTTCTTTCTCCATAGACGGTTGCATTAAATCAGCATATACATAACCTAACACTGGCAAATTTTAAAGTGGAACTTCTGATACCACAATTCCATCTCAAGAATCCCGGTTTCTCTTCTCAACGTTTTGGACATTTATTTGAATTGCCACATATCCATATTGGGCATTTCAACTCAAATTCTTGTACGAATTTCCCAATTTCTACATCCCATACAACGAGGTAGGTGATAATAAATCATTTAAAGTAGATTTTTATCAGTTTCATATGCTGGCTAATTATGTTTCGTTTATTTATATACATTTTTCTGTCATGTTTATTTTCCTATCTGTTAGGTTATTTCATGTCATCATAATACTGGTTGGCACCTTTTAAAATCGTTAATAGTCTCCGTATTGAAGAGGATTCAAGTTATTTAACTCAAGGGCCGAGCTGAATTATTTTATTGATTTTCTAAATTATTTTGTGTATATTTTGATAAAAAATTTAAAGCTTAACATTCTTACACTCGCCGTCTAATAGTTCTTATTTCTAACTACTTTTTTTTTAAATTATTGTTAAAAGACCAATCTTATATTTATTTAATTAATACTACTTTGTAAGGATATCCATTTTTATTACTATATTTTATCAATTATTATCTTTAATTTTCATTTTAATTTAGATTTAAGGCGCATATGCCATTTTAGTTTTCCAATTCTTAATTGATTTTCTTTCTAGGCTGAGGATGACCCCACTGTGGGTCGAAACATGTACTAATATATAAAATATATATTTGTTTATGTATTGATTTGGCGTATAATTTAAACGTTTAATACTGGTACTATGATGAATTTATAGAGTGAATTGGAGATATGCTACTGTCACATTTGTGGCGCAGCGGTCAAGCTGTTAGTCTCTCACCAAGGTAGACCGGGTTTGATTCCCGGTCAATACATGTGAGATTTTCGAATTGAAATGCCATGTCCTGTGGTTCGCATTCCACGTAAAAGGGAGGTACCGTGGATCATGATCGTGAGATTAACGGACACGCAAAACTACAAGCTTCCTTCCTTCCTTTTACATTAATAATTCATAATAACAAAGTGACACACAACGTCGACAGTACTCTCAAATACTGTGAGCACATTCCTCAGTAACTATAACATTCATTATTCTCAAGGCTCTCATACAGTTCGTCGTAAACAATCAAAACATGGCTTCCTACAATCATGAAATGACCTAGTCTCACATATGATGAAAATACAGCTTTTAATCCACTCATATAACAACATTCTGTTATGCATTTAATATTTGACTACTCACCCACATCTTGACAATAATGCCACTTACTTAAATGTCATTTGTCGTCTTTGTCCTACCCCATGTGATAATCAACCTTGAACGTGAAGCTTCATAAACTGCTCAATGACAAATGAAAGTCGGAGAAACATTTGCCACTGTACTCGTCAAACCAGTGCCTGCTAAATGCACTGCCTACTGTATTGCCAAAACATTCTCGCGCTACAGAGCACACACTGCCTTGTTTCCAATACACACATTTTCAATTGTACATCCAGTTGGCAGTGCGTCTTCACTTTCGTCCGATCCACTTCCGTTCGATCCACTTCCGCCCGATTCACTTCCGTCCCATTTTTCTGGCAGTGCGTCTTCACTTCCGTCCGATCCACTTCCGCCCGATTCATTCCCGTCCCCAATTTTCAAAATCACTCCCACAAAACTATCCAGCAACCGAGCGGAAAGATGTTACACATCAAAAATATGGTTCATTTGTTCATATTTAAAGCGATCTGGACAGAACACAATGAGGATTACATCCACAATTTTGGTTATGAAGAAACACAGATACCTGTAGACACTCAATCTCCAACACAAAACACTAAAACACCAAATAGAAGTGAAATAACGTAAAATAATGAGAAAAATCCTTGGACCAAGAACAAAAGATGGTGTACATTTTCCAGAGCCTAATACAGAAATGTACAAAATAAAATCCAAAATCACAGACACAATGCGTATGCGAAGAATCCCATTTATGGGACACATAGAAAGAATGGACCCGAACAGACTGACACACAAAATACATACTTTCTTCAAGAACAAGGCTACTGGACCGAATTGGTAAAAAGTTACAGAGAGAGACTTAAAGGTATTAGGATCACCAAACTTACATGAAATCAGGAAAATCACTCAGACGCGGGGTTTCGAGGAAGAAGAGAAGAAGACTACACAACATCGATGATCAGAGCAGCGGAAACAGACCCACTCGTTGCGAAGGAAGGAATACTGGGCCAACAGGAAGGCTAGAAAGTGTTGATTTCGCGTGGTCCTAAGCGACCCATTCGCGAATGAGAGGAGGAAGAAGAAGAAGAAGAAGAAATAGAACACAAGAATGTGTTTCCATAAAGAAATATCACCAGTTTTATAGCCCGAAATAGAACCGCAGAAAAAGTCACTAGACAAATATTCGTAACTTCAAAACTAACAGTGATGTTTTCATAATAAATTCACAAAATGTTCTTTGGAACACGTTCTAGGTCCCTGTAAATATTCGTATGCCTGAGACCAAAAATATAGGGACAGGAATAATGATCATGTAATTTGTGTGTGTCCGTAAACTTTTGGTAGGACCTGTAGTATCAGAGTCTTCCATGGTGACTTCGTAGGACTTTAAGTAAATTTATACCAATTCGGTCCAGTAGCCTTGTTCTTGAAGAAAGTATGTATTTTGTGTGTCAGTCTGTTCGGGTACATTCTTTCTATGTGTCCCATGGTGACTTCCTGTCGGCAGAGCCATACCATCTGCCATTCACTCTCTGACGTCAACATTCCTGACAAGATCTATACCAAGTGACCAAGGTAGCATCTTCAGCTCCAAACCTCTGAGTACCAGCAATGTGACGTTTATACTGTAGCTCCACTGGACAGACATTGGAGATATTAACGGAGAAAATTAAACGTAGGGTTAGAAATAAACTGTGTAATGTTTTTACCACAAACCATGTCATCACTCACCTGGCGCATGACCGAAGAGAATAATGGGGCTTAATCTCCAACACATGACGTACCGCCGCACTCTGTCTACGTTACCCGAGAGAGGGAGCAAGGGAAGTACTGTATGAAGAATGAGAATTTTCAATTTTTCCGCCTATTCAATACTTTAATTTGACACATTTCAGGGGGTACATGTTTCGAGTCCCTCTTTTGGACCCTTCCTCACTCCACAATCTTATATTTAGAAACATCCAAAATAAACAGCATCGAAAACCTCGTAGATGGCATGAAAAATATACTATACACAATAAATACGGTAGTTAAAAACACTAAAAACATTGTCTAAAAGCCAATAAATAACATGTAATGATACACACACTTTCAGGTACACATATTACACTTGTACTGCCTTATTTTATGATGAGGAACGTCATTTGGCACTCCTGACGACAGAAACATGAATTGACAGTGATTGTTATTTTGTTGAACTCCTTTTTTTTTTTTGGCAAGTCTTGTATTAAATTGAAAATTTCTTAAAACATTTCCTTAACTGATGTGGTTGAAGACGAAATTAGAAGGCGATTGATGAATATTTTGACCATATTCTTTGTTTCAAATGTGGCATTTGGCAACCTGCTTTTGAAAGATTGAAAAATCTTCTGTCGCACGGTACAGAAAAACGTTTTGAAACTTAGCATCTGGTTCTCTTATCGCTATTGAAAATGTTATTCTGGATCCGATGTCAAATGGAAACAGCTTTACGAGATCGTGTGGAGGTTAAAGCTCCGCTCGGTGAGAGCTGCTTTTGACATAGGATCCAGAGTAGCATTTTCAATAACAATATGAGAACCAGATGCTAAGTTTGACAAGTAGTTCCGTGAAGAACTATACAGACTATTTTCATATATCCTACTCAAGTTAATTGCCTCTATCAACATACAAATTGTCAGTTTGATTGCCGTAATAGATTCGTAGATATTGAGAACCGTCTAAATATTCTGGATGGTCACCAATTTGGATTTTTATATTATAGACCTTAGATTTATGTACTATTACATGAAGATTATTGTGTAGGCATTTTATTCAAATTTCAATCGCATGTAGGACACAAGAAAAAAGGGGGATTTTAAAATTTCGTCAGCCGCCATCTTGTGGTTATGAAAATAATTTAATGAACTAGATGCCAGTCGATTAAAATTTGTATAAGGATATACCGTATCAAGTTTCACTGCGCTCGGATGGTTAAAACGCAAAAAAAAAAAAACAAAAAAAAAAACGGCCATTTGAATATTTAAATTTCGCGTCGCCGCCATGTTGGATCTGTGCTCGCCAGGTTATTGAACGTCCCATAGGTGAACTTATGCTTATAGCCTCTAAACACTTACAAAATTTCAGTTTGATTGCTGTAGTAGATTAATAGATATTGAGAACTGTCTAAATATTTCGGATGGTCGCCATGTTGGTTTTTAATATATGTAGGCCATAGAGTTATGTACTATTAGATGATGATTATTGTGTACGTTCATTATGCAAATGTTGATTTTGATCGCATGATTAGAACACAAGAAATAAAAACTTAATTTTCGAAATTCGCACAGCCGCCATCTGGAGGTTACGTAAACAATTGAACTAAATTAGATACCAGTGCATTACAATTTGTATAAACATTTTCTGTACGAAGTTTCATTGCGTTTGGATCATTAAATCGGGGAAAATATCTATTTAAAACTTTCAACTTCGCTTGGCCGGCATGTTCGTTTGTAGTTAACCGGTTTTTGAAAGACTCATTGATGAACTTCCAGTAGTGCCCTTTATCTCCGTTAAAACTTTCATGGTGATACCGGTAATAATTTAAGAGATATAGAATGCCGGTGAAATATTTCGCACAGCCGCCATCTTGAGATTATGTAAACAATTGAACGAAGTTCGATGTCGGTGCATTACAGTGTGTATAAACATATACTGTACCAAGTTTTATTGCGTTTGGTTTGTGAATCGCGAGAAACGTCTATTTAAAAGTCGCAACTGCGCTTGGCCACCATGTTGGTTTTGTAGCTACCAGATTTTATAAGGTCACATAAGTGAACTTCTAGTAGATCCCTTTATCACCGTACAGAATTCCAGGGTGATATCAGTAATAGTTTCGGAGATATTGAATGCTGGAGAAATATTTCGCACAGCCGCCACGTTGAATTGGTGAGACGTAATAAAATTTGAAGGGCACGGTCGGGGTCGCGCGGAATGGTACTATGAACTTACCGAGTTTCATTGAAATCGCTCCATCTGTTTAGAAGTTATTAGGGGGGCGCACAAAAATCCTCTCTCTCTCTCTCACACACACGCACACACAGACACACGACAAAAGGTGATCTCATAAGCCTATTTTTTTTTCTTCAAAAAATGAAAATGGCTAAAAACTTTGTTTCTGTACCGTGTAGCGATGATCCAATGCATGGTAAGGTTGTTCCCGGCCTAGTATCCTGTCTTCCCTGCCATTCTTGGTATTCTCCAAGTATTCTCCAACTATGTTGGTGGTATTTGTGTAGAAAATAAAGACGGTAGAGCTCAGACATGGAGTTTTGTTGTCGAAATAGAGTTCTGTAATTGGCTGATTTTTATATGATTCTTATAGTTTATTGGCGAAAATGGAGTGACGTATGAGTAAATCAGCATCATACTAAAGGAGACAGCTGTGTGGGAATGAGGGATTGCAGAGGTAACTCGTCAGAGTTTGCTAAATGCGATTATTTCAAGTTGCAGTTTTTTTCGTAACCTTCAAAGTGAGGTGGATGTTCCCCTCAAAGCCGGTCACCACACCACACAAGACGATCTCCGGCCACGAGGTTAATTGTCTCGTCTTAAAATAGCTGCAGGGTGTGTTTACTCTTCCCCTTCACCCTAAATATTATCAAGATGTAAGGGCTCTACAGTAAACAGATGTGACGGGCGAGGGGAGAGAAATAGATCATGGGGCGGGAGACGGAAAACAGATAAGTAGGGGATAAAAACAAGAGGAACGAGACAGGGTGGAGAGATATATCACAGGAGCACTTTAAGGGTAGGTCCAGGGAGCGTTAGCTAAATCCCACGCCTCTTGAACAGTCCCACGAGGTCCTACTGTCTCTACGGGAATGCTATCCAATCAACAAACAACATGACAAAGTTCCATCACTGAGCGCTTATCACACCTTACTTTTTACTGATCACAATGCTTACCCAGCAAAATTTCTAGGTGTGTGCCGTGTCTTGTGTGGGGTTCCGCCTCGGACACCAAGCTGGCTCATCAGCGGGCTCTTGGTGTGCTTCATAAAAAGGGTGGTAGCGTGCAGTTCGCTACTCCTGTGGGGATCCAGGTAGGGACACCAACAGCCCGCTGATGAGCCAGCTTGGTGTCCTAGGTGAAACCCCACACAAGACATTCTCCGGATGAAGTACACGGTACTGTATCTATGTTAATATGTGATGACTAACTCGTAGTTTGGATATTCTCCGGATAAAGTACACGGTACGGTATCTATGTTAATATGTGATGACTAACCCGTAGGTTGGATATTCCGCAGATCAAGTACACGGTACGGTATCTATGTTAATATGTGATGACTAACTCGTAGTTTGGATATTCTCCGGATAAAGTACACGGTACGGTATCTATGTTAATATGTGATGACTAACCCGTAGGTTGGATATTCCGCAGATCAAGTACACGGTACGGTATCTATGTTAATATGTGATGACTAACTCGTAGTTTGGATATTCTCCGGATAAAGTACACGGTACGGTATCTATGTTAATATGTGATGGCTAACCCGTAGGTTGGATATTCCGCAGATCAAGTACACGGTACGGTATCTATGTTAATTTGTGATGATTAACTAGTAGTTTGCGTATTCTCTGGATAAAGGACACGGTACGGTATCTATGTTAATATGTGATGACTAACACGTAGGTTGGATATTCCGTAGATAAAGTACACGGTATGGTATCAATGTTTATATATGATGACTAGCTCGTAGTTTGCATATTCTCCGTATAAAGTACACGGTACAGTATCTATGTTAATGTATAATGAGATAATGACTAATTTGTAGGTTGCATATTCCCCAGATAAAGTACACGGTACGGTATCTATGTTAATATGTGATAATTAACTCGTGGTTCGCATATTCTCTGGATAAAGTACACGGTACGGTAACTATGTTAAGATGTGATGACTAACTCGTAGTTTGGATATTCTCTGGATAAAGTACATGGCTCTATATATATTAAAATGTGATGACTAACTCGTAGTTTGGATATTCTCCAGATAAAGTAACGGTATTTACATTAACACGTGATGACTAATTCATAGATTAGATATTCTCCGGATAAAGTACAGGGTACGTTATCTATGTTAACATGTGATCACTGTAGGTGTGAGTTACTAAATTCATCAGCTTTTGGAATTGGACAGGTACTTTGGGACTTGAGAAGAATGAGTATGTTGTTGTTGATTTGTTTAGGGGCTTGGCAGAGCCGGAATTTGAACTATGATCTCAGGAATGACAGCCTAGAATGCTGGTCACTAAACCACGAGTTGGTCTTACTTATGATAACTTGTGTTATGGTAAGGACTGTGTCAAATAGTGAAACTGTAGTTGTCAGGTTCTAGAATCGGGACGCTGCTTCTCGACTTCAAATAAGGTCCCTTTCTGATATTGGAGTATAGATGGCCATAGCGGATCAGCGGTCAACAGCCACACAACCCGGACACTTTGAGCTATATGATACCAGCTTGGATTATTGAAACACATGATACAGTTGCACTGGTTTACATATTTGCACACCCGCTGGCGCTATTTGCATTGGGTCAATACGTGTGGTAATGCAGAGATTCAGTTGGAACGTGAATTCTTTTCAACACCAGATTTCTCGATGGGCCAATGGTAGATAGTGGATTCTATTTTCCACTGAAGACGTGAGGTTTCTAAAACTGGGGAAAAATTCAACCTGTACACTGTTACAATGTTGGCAACATGCCTCCTGTGCATTGATTTCACTTTAGGACAACAAGGGTTCAGGGTAAGAAAGCGCTACGCCCTTTATATATCATTTTAGCCTACTTTTAACATTTTGTAAAAATGAGGAAAAAGTAGACTTATGAGAACAATCTGGGCAAATGTGTGCCTATCTGTCTGTCTGCCTGTGTGTGTGGGTGTCCCCCTATCAACTCCTAAACGGCTGCAGCTTTTGAAACCAAATTTGGTATGTGTAAATATCTTTACCTGAATATCGCAAGGCCATATTTGAAAATGACGTCAGTGCTACCAACTGCTGAAAAATCACAATTCAAAATTGAGGTCTATGTTGGATATATCCAAATATATCCATTTGAATTGTTCCAAAATTGACACACATATATATAATGTTACATCAAACTTATTTACAACAGCCCATATATGATAGTGTTGCCAACATGATTCTCTACCTGCTGATAAGTCCAATCTTTAAATGCATGTGACTTCCATACTATCGGTCAGATTTAAACCAAATTTGGTAAGTGATTTGCACACCGGAGTAGATATGAATACACATTTTTTGTGTCAACAGGACTGCCAATTGTTGGAAAATGCACTCTGCACATTCTTATCCTAATCTCAATATATGAGAAAGTATGCAGGCCAACAGTTCTAAACTTTGCTTACATATACAGTAGTACCTGCAAATGAAGGTTAATTTTCAGTAACCGATATACGACAGTGCTGCCAACATGACTCTACACGTGCTGATAGGTTTAATGTTGAATCACATGTAACTTCTATACTAATGAACGAAGTTTCTTCAAAATTGGCGCGTATATAGTGTACCCGCTCAGCGGATGGATGCTCAGTCAGTCCACGGCTTGGCTACTGCGGTGCGGGGTGTGTTACGTCCCTTCCCCAGCAGACTGAACATCCGATATGTAGACACAATCAGGTTGACAAGATTCAGGAAAAACTCAACATGACAATTTAAAAACACAAATTTTTATTCAATAAAAGAAAATATTAATTCACTCAAACAAAAAAACATTATAAAAACCAAAATCACTTGATACTTTCCCTTCAAGTGTCACTCACAAAATAATCAACTCAAAATTTATCAACTTAAATCACTTGGAATTGTCTCTTCAAGTTTCACTCATAAACCAAAAATAAATTCATTAACCAGGAATCACTAAAATTCACTGTAATGTCATTTCATTTTCTGTGAAGTTTCAGAACTATTTTTGTCTTGCTTAAAATTAAACCCTTAATATTTATTTATATTTATTTTACTTAGGCGTCGAGCGCGCCTATCATTTACATTTAGTACTTTTCTCCAAGGCTTTGGATATTTACATTCTTTTAGTTACCCTTTAAGGTTTCTTGATCATTTATGTTTACTTAAATATTTATTCCTTTATGATTTATTAAGTCCTTTGGACCTTCATAACAATTCTTCACAAAGCCTTAGATGTGGAAAATAATATCGTATTATACAGAAAACATGTCATGTCTAAGGATCGAATCCGTAACCCTCCAATTACCCTTCATGCATCTAGGTGATTTGCTATTTGCGCCGTGCTGTGTGCTTTAATATTTATTACTGTGGGATATTTATATATAACAAATTACATTATTTCTTAGCTCGTCATTTGTTTATCTCTGGAAGAAGGAATTTTCTTTATCAACAATATATTATTTGACAAGTCCGTCAAATCTTAATACAACATTTTATTCGGGATGATTTTTTTCACTCCCGCAAAAATGATTCTATAATTTATTTGCTAGCACCTCTTTTGTTCAGATTTTAAATATTTCCGTGCCGGCCAGACATTTCTGGACGGTTGCGCTCATTAAGATATATCCTCTCTCTCTCTCACAAGAGCAAGGCCACAGACAAGGTCGTTCCTTCCCCTTGTGGTTCTTTCAGGCGAGATTTACGATGTCTAGCTACCCTCAAAGCCTTTATACTGGGACAGCTTTAAACCTATATTTCCAAGACTTACAAATTCGTTTTTACCACAGAGATTTAGTTCGCACTTTTATTATTATTATAATTATTATTATTGATCCTTTGTTCCCAGGATAATGATATTTAATTCGGAGATGATGTATGATAGTTTACGGTTCCTACTTCTTACGAAGCTTATACCACCTCCAACAATGCCAATTATTTCAACAATGCCTCCTTTTACAACAATATTATACTGCAACAAATCCTAGCTGGGACGTCCCTCCTACAGCGGGAGTTACATATATTCGACGCTTTATTTATCCTTACAACAATATTCGACGCTTATTTAGTGATAATTTCTCATCCACGATTCACAATACCTTTACAACAATATTCGACGCTTATTTAGTGGGAATCTTTCATCCACGATTCAACAATACCCTTACAACAATATTCGACGCTTATTCTAGTGGGAATTTTTCATCCACGATTCAACAATACCTTTCCAACCATATTCGACGCTTATAACACGAGGCTCCTACAACAAAATATTTGGTGGGAAATTACATCCACGCATTTCGACAATTTCACTACATTTTTCATGTCACGAATAAATCTATCCGGGCTTAACGCATTTTTATATATTCACTTGAAGCTATATTTTATTATTTCTTTAATGCTGGCCCTTACGGCAACACAACGTGCTTGGATATTATCACAACATTTGCCAGATTTCGGCATTTACACAATTTATTTCTTAATTTTTGGCATAATAGCCTATAGCATAATATATTCATTTGGGGGTTTTATTCCACCTTTATATTTGGATCTTTATTATTTATTTTTATTTATTGATACTTTATTTCTCGCTCTACTTTTCATTTTTGAGTTCCTAGACACGGATTTTTAAATAAGATTTATTTTTATATTTTTACTTACTTATCATTTTATTTTCATTCTTATCATTTATATATTTACTTTAATTCATTACGAAGCTTTATTCTTTCGATACTATTATTTGGTCTACAATTTAACCGTTATTATTTTACTTTATTCCCTTGGATTTTACAATTTTATTATGGTGCATAATTAATTCATAATTTGGCAACAATTTACGCCCTTTAATTCATTATTTTTATTCCTTCTTCCAAATTTATTTATTTATTACATATCTCTCTAATCGAGCTTCTTATTTCTTTCTTTTAACTAATCCCAATAACGTTTTATTTCCACCGAGGCGGTCCTCGTGGCTAACAATAATCATTTTATTTAGCATTTCAATTACTTGCACATACATATTCATCAATGAATCATCCATCAGAACTCCCTAGTCGATGAATGGTTCGATTGATATCCAGCACACAGCACAACAACAAAACATTAATAAAGTTTCATCAACTCACACAGGCTCCGATTCCATTCTCAGGCAGCTTCACCCAACATCTTGATAACTACTCCTCCATCATAACAATCTTTCCTGACACTTTTACCTGACACTTATTCATTTTACACTTGAGACGTGGAAACACAATATAACACTCGGCAGAATAGCATTTTTAACACACGACCCTATTTCAGAGCTTTGACAATGATGGTTCGTAGTGGTTGGTTCTTGACGACTCCTAACGTTTCTGCATTGAACGTGCTAATTGGCTCCTTCCTACTCTTGAAATCCCTGGCTCCGTGTAAGTCTCTGAACCCCACGTCCCCGTTCACACGTTCCTACTGGATTCTGGATGAAGTTCCTTGTATTTGTCCTTAAACGTTCCGTGATATTTCGTTATTTGAGAGATCTAATTCCTAGCTCGGTCTCTATTTTGAGAACTTTCGCTTATCTATTTTGTCCATTTAACACTTTAGATCTGGAGTTACGAACCCAAGGTCTCCCTAGGTCCCTACTCCTTCCTTTATGATTAATACTTGCTGATTTTATCCTTTTAAGGATTTGTCGCTGATACGGTCTTTGTTGACGCAATGTTACTTATTATTCCGTATTTTACGAATTGTCTCTTTTAGAATTTCGCGTTCCGTAATTTTTGCCTGTGTTCCGACTTTGCGTGTGTTACTTGACTAACCCGCACTTTTACGGTCTTAGTGTTCTTTGATTTGACACGACATGACTGATATTGTCGCGATTTTTATTGATCCAGCGCATAACGCTATAGTGATCACTCAGACTACGAAACGATGACCCGAATGTTCGATTATTACTTGATGAATTTCAGCACAGCGTTCTCGCCGGCTTACTAACTGATTGATACGATGTGATGTATCGTCATGTCTCTCTGGACTGACTAATTGTATGAGCTGTGATACAGCGTCTCCCCTCAAGGAGTCCTTATAAACTGCATGTACTTTGAAACAGTACCACGCTCTCCGGCGTCTCTGGTAAACTGAATACTGAAACTGCTTATACTTGTTGCACTGTATGACCTCCCCTGAGGTTCATACGTCTGAATACTACGTGATGCAGCACCTCCCCTCGAGGTCTGTTGTGAACTGCATATGGCCCTCTTGGATCACTCCCTATTTATTTGCTTCTATGAAAAATAAACTATTTTGTCTACGTTGCAAAAATTATCTCCTGAACCAATTGTGGTATACTTTTGGGTGAAGTCCCCTTCGTAAAGCGCTGACTTTGCTCTTCTATTCCGCACGTTATTTAATTACTTTTACTGTTCTAAAATTTCTCATTTCCTAAATGAATAGCTTTCACGAAAAGTTTTCTTA
The DNA here is from genome assembly GCA_946902985.2 of Meconema thalassinum. NCBI lineage: Eukaryota > Metazoa > Arthropoda > Insecta > Orthoptera > Tettigoniidae > Meconema > Meconema thalassinum. Next base: position 156,537,945 of record OX336397.1, read on the forward strand.
AAGATTTTGGTTATCTTGGCTAATATTTCTAATTTCCGCCAATTTCTCAGATCCGCCCTCGCGCGCTGTTGTCAATTTATAGCTGAATTTGCATTTTCTCCTTGGATCTTGCATCTCTCTCTACTGTCGGTTAATCCCCTTCGTCTATTTTTAATTCTGAGTATTTGTTTTATTGCTGACTGCGCGGTGATGTCATTTATGCAGCTGGCCCGTTGCGCCACACTTTTTATCAGCTCTGTGCGTCACGTATGTGCCTATTTGATATTAACCCTTTTGACACCTCAATATATCGTAAAAACGTCCTGTTTTCACATTTTCCTGAATAGTCAAGGGTTCAAGTCTTGTGCCAAAATTCATTTGGGCACAATAGATCATAATATTTCAATTTAATTTTGAGAATCCAATTTATGGCAGTGTCGCCAACCTGATTTTACGCATGCCGATAAATTCAATATTTAAATACATGTAACGTGCATACTATTTATTGGATCTCAACCAAATTTTTGCATCTGCATTGTGCACCTTAAGAGATGGAACTAAGAATATATTTAGAGTCGCCAGGTCTGCCAACTGTTGATATATGGTCTCTATAATTTGAAGAAAAGTAGGCTCTTTAGTTCGTCACGGAACTACTTGATATCTGAATGAGACGATCTTCCTTGGTTCTAAACAATACCTAATGTGGGTTTGGAAACAGTTTGGCCCAGGTGCACAAGAAGGGGTCGTGTCTAATGAACCAGAGAATAAGAGGGCTCTGTAACAGTATTTGTTCTTTATTGAGAGATTACATTTACAATCACATGCCCTTGAAAATGAGAGACATTCAGATATTCTGTGTCAAAATAAAAATCACACTGTTTTTCGATTTCTTTTCAATGTCTATGATGTTGATGGTTAACGATGACGTCTCAATCGCATAGAGTGCCACTGGTAGTGATGGAGTTTGGCTTTAGTGGAAAGTGATTTCTTTTGGTAAATATTCCAAGTGATTGTGTTGGCTTTGCATAATTTTTCTGCGCGTGTTTTGTTAGCTATTTATTCGTGGACAATGTTCCCGATAATTTCAGCTAAGTACCGGAAGTGCGCCAGGTTTGTGCTCTTGGAATCAATAGACTATTATTATTACTGAATTAATTTTTAAAGAGTTGAAGCCTTTAAACGCATTTACTGTGTATTATAAAACCCTCACTTTCACAAAATCTATAAAAGCTTATGAATTGGCAAAAATTAATTACTAGAATTACATTATTCTTTATAAGATGTCTGTACTTAAAATTTACTTTCTAAGAAGGGTGGACTTACGAACCTTTACAATGAAGGCTGTCCAGTAAAACTGATTCAAGAAAGAGCAGAAATCAAACAATTATAGAACTCTCCCATAATGGGTTGTGTGCACTCCATGTGTAAAGACTATCCACCCGGCCCTAGTGCTATGCGGGCTGTACGCGGCACAGTTTTGTCAGGGGTTATCTGGTTTGTGTACGCCCCATGTGTACAGACTACCCGCCCGGCCCTAGTGCTATGCGGGCTGTACGTGGCACAGTTCTGCCAGGGGTCATATTCTTGCTTGTTTGTTTTAAAGCAATTTATAAACAAATAGATATATTTCCGTTGGCTTTTCAAGAAATGCAAGATCTTTTCCTGTACTATTGAGACGATTTGGAAGATTTTGGTACAAACCACACCTTCTAACTTCCTCTGGTTTAGGAGGTTGAGTTTTGTGAAACATACACCTTAACGTATACTCGTATAATAAGATAATTTACTATGTTATTTATGATAACTGGTTTCAATAATGTAATGAAACTAAACTACATGCAGGGTGTATCCACTTCCAGGGATGATGGAGGAAAGCAAATGGACTCATTTGAGATAAGAACCCATCGTCCGGAAACGATCGAGTCAACAGTTATTAACAATCGCAGTTGATTAACGACCGTCCTCAATTCTAGTTCTTAAGAGACACCGTGGTGTGGAATTTCGTCCCGCCGGCGTTCTTTAACCTTCATCCAGTCCTGCCCGCGGTAGATTACCGTCCAATTGAAAAGAACGCGCGTAGAGCTCCTCTGATTGTTACAAAGTGCGCAAAAGGCAAATGTTTTCTCAAGGTACGATATCCTTCGCTAGATGACAGAGGAGTAGTGGTTCTTGATGGCGCTCAGTTCATCAAAGTGCCAAGGGCGCAGTCGAGCGGTAGACTACCGTCGCGCGCGACCGGAAGTGCAATTTTTTTTTGCCGACCGACCAAAGCAAAATGTGAGTATTGATCATAGTTTTTCCTCATTTCTAACACATTTCATTCACTATTGGTTGGTTGGTTCTTAAGTTCAGGGGCTGCGACAACGCGGTCATGTAGCCCCGTGTACTTTGGGTGTGTGTAGAATCTGTATGATAACCGGTGTTAATTGTGATGACTGTATTAGTGTGTGTTATCTGTTTTTTTATTTTTATTTAAGTACTGCAACTTAGAATTTTTCAAATAGTTCCTACTTTTGCCGCTAAGCGCCACCGTCAACGACTAATACGCCAAGTTCAGAACTTAGCTACTAGACTCCACCGCAGTCGGCTCTTGGCAACGAACGTAGAAACCTATGAGCGTTGTTTATATTCTTAACCTAACCAATTTAGCTTCACACAGGTGCAATTAGTGGAAGGTTCTTTAACATGCCATAAATCTATGACATGGGACCGCCGGCTCTTCTTCCCTTCCGAAGGAAGGCATACTGAGGGATTTTTAACGCTCTTAAAAAATCCGACAGCTTCGGCCGGGCTTGAACCCGCTATCTTGGGCATAGAAGCTCAGCATGCTACCGATTACGCCACCGAAGTCGCTCATTCACTATTAATAGCCCAGTTGCTCATTCTCTCTCCAACATCCTCACACACGCATGCACACAACACTATCTTTAAAGTTGTCATATAGTGCTTTTTCATTTTTGCCACTACCATTATCGCTCTTATTATGGCTTATTATTGAATGAATGTTACTATATTTACACCTCTGTATGTCAATTACATGTTCGATCAACCTCAAAGTCAGTCATAGTGCCATAGAAAGTAAAAAAAAAAACTCACAATTGAAGAAAACGGCAGGACGGTAGGTTACCGCGTGTTACATGAAGGGGCGTGACCGCAAGAAGGTTAACGTGCCGGAATCCAACAACATGGGTTTGGCACGTGATGACACCCGTAAATGCCTCCGACCGCAGTCGGGTTTGAACCCGCTAACTTGAGATTAGTAGACCAACACCGTATCCACTTCGTGGCCAGCTCGTTCACCTGATCTCATTCCACTGTTTTCTTTCTTGTGGGGCCATGTGTAAAGTCCTGTGTATGAGACACCTGTCAAGACGTTAGAAGATCTCCTGGTAAGAATTCTCGTTGCCTGTGACGCTGCTCAAACGACACCGGGGATATTCGAACGGGTACGACAGACTTTGTGCGACGATCCCATGCCTGCATTAACGCAGGGGTCGCCATTTTAAAGAGATATTGTAATTGCAACAGCTTGTAAAACGTGTGTAGGTAAACGATATAGTGAGCAGCATTTTGATTATAACTGTTGACTCGATCGTTGCCTTCCTTCATCATCCCTTAAAGTTTGTAACATCATCACGGATACAACCTGTATATGGGATTAGTATAGATAATAATAATAACATCGTATGGCGTCGGGTGCTGGGTGCAAGCTTTGTTATTTGACGCCCAGATGGTATCTTGCATGTCAAATATTGTTGTTCCTTGGAGTGCTATGAAAGTCAAGAAGGTTAGATATCTAATAAAGGCGGGTACACACTTGCGAGCTGAGCGGCTCGTGAGCCGTTAACACTACCAGCCTCGTCAGTGTGTACGGGCTTCTGAGCCTAGTTCGAGCCGACCGTGAGCCGCTCAATCTGAGCCGGCTGAAGTCGGTTTTTACAGCGAGCACAATGGAATCCTCAGTGTCAGTGTGGACGGCAGAGATACGTGCTCGCAAGTATGTACCAGCTTGTGTGAGGCTGTCTTGAGCCGAAATCCGAGAGCGAAGATATGTTTCTAGTTTCGAGATTTTGTGACCTATTCTGCTTACTTAAGTCTCAAAGTCAGTAGGCGACATCCGTGTGAAAATTGTATACTGACCACTAACGATCTGGAACTTCATGTCCAACAATAATTCCGACCCACTTCGTCTTTTGTACAGTTCATTGCGCCAACACCGACGGGGTTTCTTCTCATTTTCATTTAAATTGGCCATCATCATAGCTGCGCCACTCGCAACCATCACAGCAAGCAGAGTTTCTTGTTCGGAAGACATCTGTTTTGCACGTGGAAACAACACACAATGACTGATTCTGCTCGCGATCATTATGGCTCAAATAATGCTCATAGAAGGCTCGGACATTTACTTTTTCCTCGAGCTGCTCGGCTCGCCAGTCGCTCGCAAGTGTGTACCCGCCTTAAGTGTCTAACACTATAGCGCTTTCTACTAGAGAATTGAGGAACTTTTGTGCTGGCGGAAAATCTAATTTTCCCATCATGAACACGACCTACTGAATTCAAATGGGTACTTTAACATGCCAACAAATTATGACATGCATGCCGTGATTTTAGTCGCCTTTCAAAAGTCACTTACCATGGCCAGAAGCGAACCTGCAAGCTTGGGGTTGGTAGTCCTACACGATAACCACTCACCCACCGTAGCAAGCAGTTTAGATTAATCCTTAGCACTCACGCGGCGACGGATCCCTGACAACGAAATTATCTCGCATAGATCCTTTGTCGGGTCACACCCGACATCGATTTGTCCCGCATATAACTTCGCTGTCGAGGTACACCCGATAAAATACCAGCAATACTCCGCTTCTCCCATCTTCTGGCGATACTATGCACTACCGTTACGCTATATTCTCTTTGGAAACAAGCCGTATGCAGAGGTATTTTGAAGGTCATACAAGTATGTTGTGTAGTAACATGGCTACGTTAGAAGATCGCGAGAAGCAAATAGCAGGGTATTTGGATGAAAGTGACGTTGCTGATACTCAATTAAGTGCTGCGGAAGATTATGCAAAATTAGATGGTGTTAGTGAATATAGTGATGAAGAGCTCGTTTATAATGAAACGTTTTATAATGACAGTGCGGGTACCTTGAATGATGGCTGGTAAGAATAGAGTGACTCACATTTGAACTTTCAACGTATCCCACGTCAGGTTACAAGCCACTCCAAAGCCTCAGACTGAACTTCATTTTTTTCTGTTATTCATGACTGATGAATTACTGTTGTACATTGTGGAAGACACTAACCGGCACGCTAAAGTAAACTTTCATATGTTTACGCCCCTCAGGAGAGAATCTATATGGAAGTCGTGAACGTGTGTAAATCTTCTTGAATTCAAGGCATTCCTAGGCATAATTATAAGGTGCGTTCAAAAAGTAATGAGCCGGAGGCTGGAATGCGCAAACCGGTGACGACATTGGCTAATCGTGGCGTGTGTAACGAGGAGTGGTTCCGAACAGAGCGTGGAAGGTCACAGCCCGTCGCTAGAGGGCACGCGTGCACGTCACGTGACGATACAAAGCGAGCAGCAGCATGCATCAATCGTCCAACGCTGCCAGTCACATTGCAAACAGTGACATGGAGGCGTCAACCGAAGAGCAAAGAGGTGTTGTTCGGTTTCTGACAGCGGAAGGAGTAGGGGGAACGGATATTCATCGCCGAATGTCACAACTGTATGGCGAACACTGCATGTCCCTTGCAAGGATCAAGGCGTGGCACAAGCGCTTCATGGAAGGACGGGTGTCGTTAGCCGATGATGCCCGGTCTGGGGCACCCCATTGCATTACCGATGACAACATCCAGCTGGTTGATGCACTCATTACCCAGGGCCGCCGAGTGACAGTGAACGCCATAGTCGCCGTGGTCGCTCCATGACAATGCACGACCTCTTACGGCCAACACAGTCGCGGCACTCCTGCAGAAATTCAAATGGGAGGTTCTCGGCCACCCTTCATACAGTCCAGACCTCTCTCCCTGTGATTACGCCATGTTTGGTCCCCTGAAAAGGGCTCTGCGGGGCCAACGAACCTCGGACGCCGACGTCCAGCCGTACGTGCTGAACTGTTTCACATCGCAGCCCAGGGAATTTTATGAGACTGCCATTCACCGCCTCGTGTCACAGTGGGACAAGTGCCTCAACAGCCAGGGCCAATACTTCTAACATACAGGTACTGGTTTCTGTTATTATGTCTCCGGCTCGTTACTTTTTGAACGCACCTTATATAAATAAGACAATGAATAGTAAGACTGAAATTCATGATTATTTTTCTGATGGTTGGTTATATAAGTGCCCATTTTATAAGGACGTGGCGAGTGCTCGGCGCAATCACCACTAATTACAGCTAATTACAGGTACATGCTGAGTGTAAAATACAGAACATTGTCCCTGATATGTTGCATTATGTTATAGTTCATTGTAGTAATTAATTGTATTGTATTATAATACAATAAGCTATTAAATTCACATCGCAAACATACTGTGGTCTCATGGCCTGCCACAAGCATATATTTAAATGGAGCTGAAGAGGAATTACTGTTCACAAATAATGGAGTGCTAAGGGACTTGTTAATACCCTCAGCTCAAATTAAATTGAAAATGCAATTAAACTATGAGCATCATATAATATATGACTTATCAATGTCTATATACACACATCAAAAAAAGTTTTGCATCACCTCGGTTCCAAGAGTTCCGGAACCTTTAAATACAAAGGGAATAGAGATCAACACAAACAACATTTCAGCTCGTTTTATTGCTCATGAGACCCACACATTGCATGTTGTACCATCATACAGCTAGACTTTCAGCATTTGTGGTCCAGATTGCAGTACACACCACTACCTCTAATACCCAGTAGCACGTCCTCTTGCATTGATGCATGCCTGTATTCGTCGTGGCATACTATCCACAAGTTCATCAAGACACTGTTGGTCCAAATTGTCCCACACCTCAACGACAATTCGGCGTAAATCTCTCAGAGTGGTTGGTGGGTCAAGACGTCCATAAACAGCCCTTTTCAACATATCCCAGGCATGTTCGATAGGGTTCATGTCTGGCGAACATGCTGGCCACTGTAGTCGAGCGATGTCGTTATCTTGAAGGAACGCATTCACAAGATGTGTACGATGAGGTCGAGAATTGTCGTCCATGAAGACAAATGCCTCTCCAATATTCTGCCGATATGGGTGCACTATGGGTCGGAGGATGTCATTCAGGTATCGTAAAGCCGTTTCGGAGCCTTCCATGACCACCAGTGGCGTACGTCGGCCCCACATAATGCCACCCCAAAACATCAGGGAACCACCACCTTGCTGCACTCGCTGGACAGTGTGTCTAAGACGTTCAGCCTGACCAGGGTGCCTCCAAACACGTCTCCGACGATTGTCTGGTTGAAGGCATATGCGACACTCATCGGTGAAGAGAACGTGATGCCAATTCTGTGGGGTCCATTCAGCATGTTGTTGGGCCCATCTGTACCGCGCTGCATGGTGTCGGGGTTGCAAAGCTGGACCTCGCCATGGACGTCGGGAGTGAAGTTGCGCATCATGCAGCCTATTGCGCACAGTTTGAGTTGAAACACGACGTCCTGTGGCTGAACGAAACGCATTATTCAACATGGTGGCATTGCTGTCAGGGTTCCTCCGAGCGGCAATCCGTAAGTAGCGGTCATCCACTACAGTAGTAGCCCTTGGGCGGCCTGAGCGAGGCCTGTCATCGACAGTTCCTGTATCTCTGTACCTCCTCCATGTCCGAACAACATCGCTTTGGTTCACTCTGAGACGCCTGGAAACTTCCCTTGTTGAGAGCCCTTCTTGACACAAAGTAACAATGCGGACGCGATCGAACTGCGGTATTGACCTTCTAGGCATGGTAGAACTACAGACAACATGAGCAGCGTACCTTCGTCCTGGTGGAATGACTGGAACTGATCGGCTGTCGTACCCCCTCCGTCTAATAGGCCCTGCTCATGCATGGTTGTTTACATCTTTGAGCAGTTTTAGTGACATCTATGAACAGTCAAAGGGACTGTATCTTTGATACAATATACACAGTCAACGTCTATATGCCGGAGATCTGGGAACCGAGGTGATGCAAAACTTTTTTTGATGTGTGTATAACAAGTAGTTCCGTGACGAAATAAAGAGCCTACTTTTCTTAAAATCTAATATTCATGCCAATTTTTAATATATAGGCCTACAGGGTCTTTCATATAAAGTAAGAACGGCAAGCGGCAGTTTTGTTATTCGCTGCTGTGGTGGCCTTGGCCGAGCTTGTGGCGCGCCATGGCTCCCTGCTGTACTATTGAATGGGCGCGCATAGTACATTCGAGGGCTGTTTTTTTTCTTTCTCAAGTTCCGATGGACTGTATAAAAACAACAGATTAACATATCAAACTGATTTTAGTACTAAATGTTTGCTTGTAGGTCTCAACATAATCGCCAAAACGATTGAAACATTTGTCGTATCGTTACACCAGCTTTCCAATGCTTTCGGCAAAATATTCTGCCGCCACTGAGGTGGTTACGTGTGGAGAGTCTCCTGAAGTGTTTCCTTTTTGGCGAGGCGTTGCCGCCCAACCATACCTTCAATTCTCGAAAAAGGTGAAAATCAATCACGACCAACGTTACGATAGACTTTTACAAAGAATTCAAGTCTGGAGTTTTGAACCATCTGCCGTTTAGTCCAAAGCAGCACTGAATGATTTTCACCTTTTTTCGAGAATTGAAGGTTTGGTTGGGCGGCAACGCCTCGCCAAAAAGGAAAAACTTCAGGAGACTGTCCAGACGTAACCACCTCAGTGGCGGCAGAATATTTTGCCGAGGGCATTGGAAAGCTGGTGTAACGATACGACAAATGTTTCAATCGTTTTGGCAATTATGTTGAGACATACGAATAAAACAAGCAATCATTTAGTAGTAAATTCAGTTTGGTATGTCAATCTGTTATTTTTATACAGTCCATCGGAATTTGAAAAAAGAAAAACTGCCCTCGTATGTAGGCTATTATGCGCGCGCTTTCAATAGTACAGCAGGGGGCCGTGGCGCGCCACAAGCTCGGCCAAGGCCACCACAGCAGCGAATAACAAAACTGCCGCTTTCCGTTCTTACTTTATAAGAAAGACCCTGTATAGACCAATCTAGAATAATAATGACGAAATCAAGTTGGTAATATTAACATTTCTAAGTATTGTAGTGTGCAATACACCTGAACAGAGTTGCAAGTAGAGTCCTAAAGGAAGAAAATACAAGAGGCAAATAAGGCGGGAAAGTGCTAAACATTGGTTTTCACAAAGGTTGACCAACGGAGGTCAACAGGAAAGATGAAAGAGGAAGCACTCATTGGGAGTCCGTGTGGGTCACGAGCACGCGTGTTCAATAATTCACACTCTTATTTCGATCAGTTGAATGACCTGGTTCCACAGCACAATCGATATTGCTTTAGGAACTGATCGATCAGACACAGTATATGTTCTACATAATTGAATTGGTCGGAGCTGAAAGCATTAAGTCGAAAATCATAATTTTTTAAGGAATTAGTATTGTGAAGTATTGACCCAAGGGCCTTGGAACGGCTTAGGAAAGAATTAAGTCAGCCTTCTGTTTAAGCCAGAAACCACTGCTACATGTAGTGCGATCAGAGGAGAATAGCATTAAGTCAATGACTTGCTGTCTTTCAGCGCCGTATTCCATACTTAATGTTGGTAGCACTGCAAGATTCCCGCGTGTCACAGTGCTATTGTAAATTACATTTGTACAGGGCTTAGGTGGATTATATGTTACACATCCATTTTAAAGAAAATGTAATGTGAAATATTCATTCTGGAAGGCTTAATGCCACTCTAAGCTGACCACGGAGCTGAAAGGCATTAAGTCACGTTTCCAAAATTCATCGGAAAAATATGATTTTTAAATTAAAATTGATATTCCGCTAACAGAAGCCTCCGTGGCTTAGGCGGCAGCACGCCGGCCTCTCACCGCTGGGTCCGTGGTTCAAATCCCGGTCACTCCATGTGAGATCTGTGCTGGACAAAACGGAGGCAGACAGGTTTTTCTCCGGGTACTCCGGTTTTCCCTGTCAAAATTTCATTCCAGCAACACTCTCCACTATCATTTCATTTCATCTGTCATTCATTTAATCATTGCCCCAGAGAAGTGCGTCAGGCCTCGGCAGCCGGCACAATTCCTATCCTCGCCGCTAGTTGGGGGCTTCATTCATTCCATTCCTGACCCGGTCGGAGACTGGAAGCAGGCTGTGGATTTTCATTTTCATTCCGCTAACACAAATATAACCTCAATAATTGTTTCACAACATAGATGACTAATATACTGTGTTTGTTAAGTTCTGTTTTGTCAATTACGTTTTATCTGTATCCTGAAAAGTGGTGAAAACTGATTTAATGTATTGTCAAATCCTACATCCCATGCAATCTGTTGAACATATTCTAACCTTGGCCTACGTCTACACCCTTCCTTCCATAACTTCCTCAGCATGTGTCCAACCAACCTATCTCTTGTCTTCATTAACACTCGCACAAAAACATCTCCCCCTACCCCACTCGTATTAATACCTCACGTATTGTTATTCTATATAGCCATAGCCTGTAACTCCACATTTTAATGTTCCTCTTTTTTGCTGAGACACGATACGGGGATGACGCCTAAGAAAAGTCAGATACTCTTAAAAGATGCTGCCAATTAACCAGTACAATTAAAAAAAATCCGAGGTGGTATCTATTTTATGATCGCTTGTGTTCTTGGCAGGTGGTTTGTGAGTTTTCCCTGATAAGCTATGTTACTCTAATGTATGTCCTGGAAAAGCAATTCTGGGATTACAAGTAGAAACAGAAAACACTGCTTCTCAATTGCCCTCACGAGGTTGAGTCATCAGTTCTTGGCATAGTCTCAAATTGATTCCAAGGCCTCGGGGATAGTCACTTACTCCCGTCTCTGTCAAATCACTTTAAGTCTGGTTGAGGACTCGGTCGGCGTGAGACAAATCTAAGAATAAGGAGGGTTCATTTCACACCTGAGCTATCCTAGAGGGGGAATCCAACTGCTGTGTTTCGGTTTGAGTCTTCAGTCTTTCGACTGGTTTGATGCCGCTCTCCATGCTCCCCTGTCCTGAGTTAATCATCTCATCTCTACATACCTACCACACCCTACATCCGAGGCAATCTGTTTAAAATATTCTAACCTTGGTCTACCCCTACAGTTCTTATCCTCGAGTCAATGGATGTGAGATTTTCAAAGTAAAATGTCATGTCCTTAGGTTCGGATTCCACGTAAAAAGGAGAACCCGTGGCTCATGATCTCGAAATTAACGGTCGCGTAGTACTACAATCTTCCTTCCTCCTTTCTTATTCTAGACCCTTCCTTCTATTTGCTATTCCTGGGTGTCTTAGTATGTGTCCCACCAACTTATCTCTTCTGTTCATTAGTAGCCGCCAGAAACATCTCTCCTCTCCCACTCGTCTTAATACCTCTTCATTCGTAACCCCATCTACCCATCTGATCTTCATCATTCTCCTGTAAAACCACATTTCAAACGCTTCAATTCTCAAGTTTCACTTACATAGAGCGCCACGCTCCAGATAAACGCTTTCAAAAAGTACTTCCTAATACCTAAATCTATATTCGATGTCAACAGATTCCTTTTCGGTAGAAATGCTTCCCTTGCCTGTGCTAACCTACTAAATATATACACTTAGCTTCGTCAATCACTGGTTATTTTGCTTCCTAAGTAACAGAAGTCTCCTACTTCCTTTAGCTTTTCAGCTGTCAATTCGACATCCATAGGGGTTTCTGATTTCTTTCAACTGCAATCGAATATTTTTATTTAACTGTACATGTATTGATTTTCAACATGCATTATTTCTTCAAGATAGAATCCGTCCAGTGCAAATTCGAGATGGTTCAAAATGTAAGCCTTCAGCCACTTCCTTCCCTTCTATGGCCCTAAATTACAAATATACACTAATTCAGACACCACAATAACACACTTTATCAGATTGTTTCTATGCATACCCAAGCAAACGGGCTTGATGGTGACGATGCCCATTTCCTAGAATGGAACATCATGATGGCTATTGTCGAAACCCGGATTGGGGCAGACCACCATTGCTAGTGTCTCAACTCACGGCATCTACCCTGGACGGTGCTGCATTGCCGAGCTGAAGCTACACAGTTAATTTTCCCGGGAAACTCATGGTGCGTGCCTGCAATATGAATTATTCAATTATTTTAATTGAATACCGTAATTTAAAATTCCATATGATGAAAACAGTTCCGTCTAATGAAGCATGGTAATGGCTGCATTACAGAGTGGGTAAGCCAGGCTGCATGAAACACAACAAACCTGCCTGTCTTACAAGGAGATAGAACACAGGAACTGGTGCCTTCAAGTTGTAAAGATTTCAGACAGCATTACCCTTGCTTCCACGGTCTGAGGCTGTACACATGAGCTGGCAATCTTCACCTAGGCTCTTTCAGGTTGTTTCCAAACTTCTTGTGTGTCCGCAAAGTCTCTCCGCAGTTCGTGTCTTGCCTTGCGGGACTTGTTGTGTTGTCAGTATATTAACGGTATATAGTTACAAGGAAAACAATTGCATTATGGTGTTTGAAGCCATTTTTAACCTACTTTCGATTTTTGCATAAAATGAAAGTATACTTATGAGATCTACACAGGGCCAAAAATTGTGTGTTTGTCTGTGTGTGTGTGTGTGTGTGTGTGAGTGTGTGTACTCTGAATGTATCCCCCACCCCCTATCAATTCTAACACGGTGTAACCGAATTGAACGAAATTTGGTACAGAGGTAGCACTAGCAAAGAACACCTCAGTGTCATGTTTTATATCGCCACCATCCTGACGGAAACTCAATGGCGGCCCAAAAGTTAAAAGCTTAAATCAAATTACTACCAACCTAATCATCTGATATCTACCAAATTTTTCAGCAACGTACCTTTTTGCTGGGAAGCATCTTTTGACGGAACTACAAGGTCATCAGCTCAATAGTTTGCAGATACCGGCCATGCATGTGTGCAAATCGATTCCCCATATCAATACAAACACGGTGAAACCGAATTGAATGAACTTTTTTACAGATGTAGCACTAGCAAAGGGCACCTCATTTTCATGTTTAATATCCGTATAGCACGTTGTATTTCAACAACTACTACAACCAACATTTAATTATACTCCTTGAAAAGGACAAAGAGTAATAACAATACCCATGCATTTAGGAGAAAGTAGGCTATGTGTTCTTTACTGAACATCATGTTCAGTGTTGGCTTAGTAAGCAAGAGTTTAATGCTTTTCAGTCGGTCAACACGAATGTACCCAAATGAGATGGGTGCAATAAGTGTCCTAAAGAACGGCTCTCAACAGGACCGCGCAAGACCCTAACCTGTACAATCAGAATTGACTGTTCACAAAAACTACATATTCACTCCGAAGAGACAAATTCCGGTGGTCAAACACCACTTCCAGTATCTCAACAAAACATCACATAGACTATATCTACGAAGGTGGATCAAAAAGTTAGTTGCACTAACGCGCTGCAGAAGCGCGCTGTGTATCGCAAACGTGGAGACAGCGGAGAAAGGGACAGACACTGCCCACACGTCTGTTAGGCAGGTCGCTGTGGTGTCTCGTCTTGTATGGTGTGAATAGCGGCCAAATGCAATGGACGTTCACTCCAAATATGAGGTGCGTGCGACAATCCGATTCATATGGGCCAAAAGGAAGAATTGCACGATTAAAGAGAAGCGCCGGGGGAAAATTGAGCGCCGGTGTGATTTTGTTGAACGATAACGCAACACCTCACAAGGCCCGCCAAACGAGTGAACTGCTGCAGCGTTTCAAGTGGGAGGTCTGGCAATATCCACCCTACAGTCCCGACCTAGCGCCATGTGACGTTCATCTGTTCGGTAAGCTCAAAATGGAGCTCGGTGGTCGACGTTTCCAGACCGATGAGGAGGTGAAGGCCGCTGTCTCCATGTGGTTGCAGAACGCTGGAGGAACTTCTATGAATCCGGCATCGACAAGTTGGTTGTGCGTTCGCAGAAATGTTTGGAGACTCTGCGAAACTATGTGGAAAAGTGACGTTACATTGTATGTCGTTATAGGCGTGTTGCTGTTGTATAGATGGTGTAATAAATGGCCATAACAGGGAAGTGCAACTTATTTTTAGCCTACTTTTCACATTTTGCAAAAATGAGGAAAAAGTAGACTTATGATATCGGGCAAATGTGTGTCTGTCTGTCTGTCTGTCTGTCCTTCTGTCTGTCTGGCTGTGAGTGTGTGTCCCCCTATCAACTCCTAAACGGCTGCAGCAATCGAAACAAAATTTGGTAGAAGTAAAGATCTATACCTGGATATCTCACGGCCATATTTGAAAATTATGTCAGTGCTACCAACTGCTGAAAAATCGCATTTGAAATTTGAGCACCATGTTGGATATCTTGGAAGGTATGAATGGGAGCTATTTCAAAATTGGCACACGTATAGATAATAATATTGCAGTTTAATTTCCTGGAGGCCATACATGGCAGTGTTGCCAAAATGATTAAAAGTCTGTTGATAGATCCAAATTTTAAATTCATATAACTTGGCAACACTATCAATTGGATTTCAACCAAATTTCGTATGTGCTATGTGTACATAAACAGATATGACTGAGCGTATTCTTAAGAGCCACCAGGGCTGCCAACTGTTAATAAATGCTCTCATTTTTAAAATCCAAAAACCCAGACATCAGAAAGTATGCAAGCCTACAGCTTTAAACTATGCACACGTATAGTACCTGACATTCTATATTAATTTGGAGTAACTTATATACGTCAGTGCTACCAACATGATTCTAAGCCTGCTGATAGTCCAATTTTAAAATGCATGTAACTTCTATACTAACTAATGGATTTCATTCAAAATTGACACAACAATAGATCATATTATTTCAGATTATTTCTGACCAATACATGTATGTCATTGTTGCCAACATGATTTTACGCACGCTGTTAGCTCCAATGTTTAACTGCATGTAACGTCCGTGCTCTCCATTGGACTTCAACCAAATTTTGAATTCTGTACCTTAAGAGATGGAACTAAGAATATATTCAGTCACCAGGGCTGCCAACTGTAGTTCTCTATTAGGCTACATTATGCCAGGTATACAGTATTTCGATCTTTTTAGAAATTTCGATATTACCAACTTAATTTCGTCATTATTCTAGATAGATCCATATATATTAATCATTGGCATGCATCTTAAATTTCAAGAAAAGTAGGCTCTTTAGTTCGTCACGGAACTTCTTGTTTGATCTGCCCTCGTAACAAATATTGAGGAGTTGCATTACTAATGAAAATCCACAGCCTGCTTCCAGTCGACCGACCGGGTCAGGGAATGGAATGAATGAAGCTCCCATCTAGCGGCGAGCATATGAACTGTGCCAGCTGCCGAAGCCTGTCGCTCTCCCCTGGGGAAATGATTAAATGAATGACAGATGAAATGAAATGACAGTGGAGAGTGTTGCTGGAATGAAATTGTGAGGGGGAAAACCGGAGTACCCGGAGAAAAACCTGTCTGCCTCTGCGTTGTCCAGCACAAATCTCACATTGAGTAACCGGGATTTAAACCACGGACCCAGCGGTGAGAGGCCAGCGTGCTACCATCCAAGCCACGGAGGCTTCTTGCATTACCAATACTGCAACTAAATACGTGTAAATATTGCAAATATTTTCAGCCATAGATTTTATAGCCTAAGTGTGATGGATCTGATGATGATCGCTTGACGATCGAAACTGGTCATCCAAGTGTAGTTAAAAATATCATGTTTTTTTTCATTTACTCACAATCGAGTTGACCGACTGAAAAGCACCAAACTTTTGTTTGAAAACAATTTCATTAAACTAAGTAATGCAGTTATATATACGGGACTCACCACTATCACACTGTGCTCCGTAACGTTTCCACCAGCACGGAAAATCTCTTCTACTAAAAACACACGCTCAAACATTCCCACTAGACTCGGCTTAAACAAGAACTTGACAAGAACACAACTTACTGCGTCAACACTGTCACTCACTGTCGTCAATAATGAACCGGTATTCACCAACCGATCACTCCAGTTGAAGGTCACAAGGAACAAGTGCATGCTTATGCCAACCGTTGTGGTGACATGAATGTGCTGCCAACCTATCACGTCCCGCAAGGTGAGACACACGTAGCTCGCTGCTGCGGAGAGAATTTTGCAGCTCAATTTTGTTAATGTATTAGCAGTGGCAGCTACTGTAGTTTATACAGGGGGCCCGAGAATGTTCTCCGCAGTAGCTACGTGCAGCTGAGACCATTTGCGTCATGGGTTTAGTTGGCGGCCCTGTGTCCTTGACAGGGGGAGTCCCGCGTGTGGGCTGTAGACTGTCGAATCGTCAGTGTGTACTGCGATAAGCGAGCGAGCAAGCGAACGTGTATATCTTCAGTGTGTATTGCAGTAAGTGAGCGTTCAGATAGATTATTATTGGAAGAGTGCAACAGTATACAGACGGTAATGTTTACTACTGAAGAGAGAGTGTTTTTGGTGGAATACGTTTTTCGCGAAGGCGATCGGTTTACAGAAAATGTAAAATTAAGATTTCAGGCCCGCTTTCCTAATTCAAAGTGTTCAAACCATGATACTGTTCGGGATTTGATAAGTAAATTTCGTGTGCCTGGCTCAGTTCACGATGTACCGGGAACAGGCTGGCCTACGCTTTAAATAGACGAAAAACTTGAAAATCTCCGATATAATGCTGCGTAGTCCAAGTAAATCAACACGAATATTAGCTCACAAACAGGAATCTCTAAGTCGACAGCACATAAAGCTGTAGGAAACAAGCTTCAATTGTTCTTTTCCCTTATAAAGTTACCGTGGTTCATGAATTAAAACAAACTGATTACGGAAATAGAGTGATGTACTGTGAATGGTTCCAGCATCTGTTATGAATGGCTGTGGTGACTACAAAGTTTACTGTTTATTTGTTATGATGCAAGCGGCAGCCGTGCTACCAACTTAACATTCCCGGACTCACTGTACTTGTGTAGGTCTAATACATCTGGCATAGCATTTTACAATCAGTTGACCTCCTAAACTTTAGCGATGGTTTTTGGAAATGCTAAAACGTTATTTTTAATTCTCCAACTCAAGGACTAAACTTCCCCCAACATAATCAACTATAAACGACATCCAGGTCTTTTACAGTTTGCTGTTTTCTGGGCCAAAATTTCAATTTCTTCATCCAAATTGTTCCAAACGTGTGTATTTGCATATTATAGTTTAGGCAATCAGGGCCATGCTATTGGATCCATCCCCGAAAATCACAGAACATTAGTGTTGAACTTATCTAAAACACCTGTCTTTCTCTTCTTCTCGAGGAAGTATTTCCCCCAGAGCCCTGTCAGGTGTGTTTCTGTCAACAGTTGGAAGTTGAGATCTCATCTTAGCTTGACAGTGATCTTCTTTGATCCAAGATGTTCTGGACAGATTTATTCCGTCGCTGTGGGAATTTGTCTGCTGTGACCACGCGGTGCTATAAGGCCCCATGTTTATGATGAGGAGATAGTCGATTTCCACTGCTCGGTCTGTTTCCCCTTTAACATCCTCAGTAGATTCTTCTTCTTCTTCTTCTTCTGCCGGAAGACGGAGAGGACCTTTATCCGAAGAGTATAAACAAGCACTCATCGCTGGGTTCATAAGATACTGGCAGGAAGTTAAAACCGGAACAAGAACAAGACATAGTGGCTCAGCTCGATGTATAAAATACATAATTATATATATTATTGGTATTATTATTAAGCCTTCGTGGCTTAGGTGGCAGCACGCCGGCCTCTCACCTCTGGGTCCGTGGTTCAAATCCCGGTCACTCCATGTGAGAACTGTGCTGGACAAAACGGAGGCAGACAGGGATTTCTCCGGGTACTCCGGATTTCCCTGTCAACATTTCATTCCAGCAACACTCTCCACTATCATTTCTTTTCATCTGTCATTCATTTAATCATTGCCCCAGAGGAGTGCGTCAGGCCTCGGCAGCCGGTACAGTTCATATCCTCGCCGCTAGATGGGGGCTTCATTCATTCCATTCCTGACCCGGTCAGAGACTGGAAGCAGGCTGTGGATTTTTCATTGGTATTATTATTATTATTATTATTATATTCATTATTGAAGAAATTGTTTGAAGGAGTTCACTTCATCACATTGGATAATAGTTTGTTTATTCAGAATAAATCACATAAAATGAATCCGAGTTACTTTGACAGAGCTGAACCAATATGACGTCAATGTCCCGCTCAATATTAGCATGTTTTGAAAAGCCTCACAGTTGCATGAACCTAAAAGGGAATCGGCTCAGAGGTGCAACGGCTCGTACAAAATGAGCACAAACAACATCTGGTCTCTATTAAAACAGCACCGTTATTAAAGAATCATCATACAAATGTTATGAAAATAAACCATGTCGTGTAATGGATTTATCAATAAACAATGATACATTCAGAATTATTTATGTGAAAAACCCTGATACTTTTTAAGAGTCTCCTGCATAATTATAGAGAGTGATGGCTTTCTGATGGAGTCGGCTATTACAGCATTATGTATTCCGCTCGGCTTGGTCGTCTCAGACTTCTCCAGTAGTGAAATATTATACAGGGGCGTCAGATAAACACATTAAAAGAAAATATAGTTCATTTTGTTAACATTGACAATTCCTAGTTCTGTAATAATAATAATAATAATAATAATAATAATAATAATAGTAATAATAATTTTTACCACGAACCTACTACGTTGTCGTAGCAGGGGGAGAGGTGATACTCCCACGTGCCGCGTCCCAGGTGGCGGATAGGGGGGTCCTCACTGGCTTGCCAGCGGACTTGAGGGAAATAAAATACCTATCGCGGACCAAACACTCTGCCAACAGCTGCAGAACATCGAGTGGCACCTCTCGATCTCATCAATCGAGTAGCAACCATGTGATCATTTCGTGTGATCACCCCAACCTTTCACTTTCAACTTGTAAACCTGGCATGATGCATCGTATTGGATCACAGCAACTACCCCAGGCCCCGGACTTATACAGTTCGGGTTCTCCCGATCATCGGATTCTGGGGGATCGGGAGCATCATGCTGAGAAGAGTCGGAGCTTCTCAAAATCTCTTCGCCCGAAGAAAAAGAACTTCATCGGAACAGTCAATGTGAACACTTTGCTCAAAACTGGGAAACTTAAACAGTTAATTGACACCTTGAATAAATTTGATATTCAAGTTGCAGCCATTCAGGAAACACGTTTCCAAGACGAAAACCATCTTGATTCAGAAAACATTAGGATATATAGGGGGAAACCAGCCATACAAATTGGAGATAATTTATCACAATTCGGAACAGCGTCTTTGTAAGAAAAACAATAGCCAGTTCAGTACTCAACTTTACTTCTCCCTCCGAAAGGATCTCCTTTCTCTCAATAAAATCAAGCAACAAGGCATGCACTTTGATTAATGCCCACGCTCCCATAAACAATGACGATAAGAAAAACCCTCAGAAAGTAGAAGACTTTTGGGAACTCCTTGAGGAAACCATCAGCAAAATTCCTAAACATCATGTGAAAATTTTACTCGGTGACTTTAACGCACAGGTTGGCAGAGAAAAAAAAGTATAGATCCATAGTTGGTCATCATCTAGCACATTGGAGAACAAATCAGAATGGTGAGCATTTGATAAATTGCTGTAAATCCTTTAATTTGAGGCTCACCAGGTCTCCACACAAGAAGAAAACATGGAAATCACCAAATCCAGCACTATGAGAATTCCAAATTGATAATGTAGCAGTGTTCAAACAGAACATATGTGACATCCTAAATGTTAGAGCGCGCAGGGGAGTGATTGACTCTGATCACTAATTAAGCCAAATCAAAGTGAAATTCCAGCCTAATAGATCCAAACTAAAAACTAAGATATTACTAAGAGTGGATCCGGAGCACCTCAAGCAGAACGCCAAAGAATTTCTTCAGGCCATAAAAGAGCAAAATCCCAAAGACTGGAGGGACTTAGGAAATTCAATTCTGACATCAGCACAGAAGTTAGGCAGCCCCTAAGGAAAAGGAAACACAGATGGTGGAACACAACCAGTGATAAAGCAATTGAAGACAGAATTATTCCTTAAGATCCAGAAATCAACAGCTAAGGTCATCCGCAGGGAGAAGCGGACATACGACAGGAATAAACTCATACAGATAGAACAGGATTTCCTAAAAAACAACACCAGAAATTTCTATAGGCCTAAGACCCTCCGTGAGAGTCTGTCTAGTTATCAACCACCTAGCATATGTTTTAGTAGTCCAGATGGCTCACTAGAAACAAACACCAAGGAAAACTGCAAGATCTTAGCAGATTACTTCCAAGACCTACTCAATTGTGACCCACCGAAAGAAAAAATGCACTTTGAAAAGCCTGCACCGAATCCAGATTCTCATCCACCGACAATGGAAGAAACAGCAGAAATCATTCAATCTCTTAAAAATAACAAAGCACCAGGAGAAGACGATATTACCGCAGAAATGTTGAAACTCGGAGGGGAAGAGGTCACCAGAAGAATCCACGCAAATTTAAAAGCAATTTGGGAAACAGAAGAGATCCCACAGGACTGGAAGTGCGCGTTAATACATCCATTGCACAAGAGAGGTAACAAATCTGATCCAAACAACTATAGAGGTTTATCCCTATTATCTGTGGCCTATAAAATCCTATCTAAAGCTCTTCTGAACTGATTAGAGAAACAAACAGACCATTTGATTGGTGAATATCAAGCGGGTTTTAGGAAAGGGCGTTCATGTGCTGAACAGATATGGAATCTGAAGATGATTTTGAAGATCCGCAGATCCAACCCCACAATTGTCACCTTTTTGGACCTAAAGAAAGCATATGATTCAGTGGGCAGGCAGACCCTGCTTGAGACGCTAGAAGAACTTCAAGTGGACAGGAAGACCAGAGAACTGATTCGTCAGACTCTCACCAATACAACATCGAAGGTGAAGTTTCTTGGGGAAATTTCTGACTCTTTTGAAGTACGAACAGGTGTTCGCCAAGGAGACGGACATTCACCCTTTCTATTTAACCTGGTTCTAGATAAAGTCATCAGAGAGTGGGAAAAGAACATCAAAGGCGTTAGCATAGGAACTGCTGGAAACAAAATCAATGTGAAATGCTTGGCTTTCGCAGATGACCTAGCGATTATCACTAGGAACAAAGAAGAAACTAAGCATGCTATTGAGACATTATACAGAATAGCATCACAAGCAGGCCTTCAAATATCATTTGAAAAAACCAAGTACATGCAGAATTTTCAGCAAAAGAACAAGAAAGAAAAATAGAAACAGCGTATGGAGCAATATCACAAGTAGAATTTTTTAAATACCTTGCAGAAATAATTCTTCCTTCAGGATTGGACAGTTTGGCTAACACAGAAAGAGCCTCAAAACTTCATAGAGCATTCAGACTAACATGGGATCACTATAATAAAAGAGTAATGTGACATAGTGCAAAACTGAAACACTACAAAACAGTTGTACTACCGGAAGCTCTATATGCTTCAGAAACCATAGCTTTAGGAGGTCATTCTAAAATTGCAAATATAGAAGAGCAAGAACGTAAAATTCTTAGAAAAATATTCGGCCCCACACAAGAAAACGGAATTTGGATTAAAAGACGAAATTCAGATCTATACCTTACCACACAGATAGTTTCAGCAACACTGTACGAAGAAGACGTTAGTAGTGTATTTGTAACAGTTCCGCAGCCACCTCCACCTCCCCACCTCACAAGATGGCGGCAGCCCGATAACTCCCGAACCCAGGGACCGGTCCAAAGGGATTAGTCAAAAGGACCTGTCAACAGGGACCCGTCCACAGGGATCCGTCCACAGTGACCCGTCAGCAGGGGGCCCGTCAAAAATGACTCCTTTCAAAAAGGACCCGTCCAAAGGGGCTAGTCAACAGGGACCAGTCCCAAGGGGCAAATCAACAGGGATCAATCAAAAGGGGTTATCACCTCAAGGTCTACCAATCACGCCTACTATCAATCACGTCTACTATCAATTACGCCTACTATCAATCGCGCCTACTATCAATCGCACCTACTATCAATAGCGCCTACTATCAATAACGTCCACTACCAATCGCGCCTACTACCAATCGCGCCTACTATCAATCGCGTCTACTAATAGCGCCTACTATCAATCGCGTCTACTACCAATCGCACCTACTATCAATCGCGTCTACTAATCGCGCCTACTATCAATCGCGCCTACTAATAGCGCCTGCTACCAATCGCGCATACTATCAATCGCGCCTACTATCAAAAGCGCCTACTATCAATTACGTCCACTACCAATCGCGCCTACTAATAGCGCCTACTATCAATCGCGTCTACTACCAATCGCACCTACTATCAATCGCGTCTACTACCAATCGCGCCTACTATCAAAAGCGCCTACTATCAATCACGTCTACTATCAATTACGCCTACTATCAATCGCGCCTACTATCAATCGCACCTACTATCAATAGCGCCTACTATCAATAACGTCCACTACCAATCGCGCCTACTACCAATCGCGCCTACTATCAATCGCGTCTACTAATAGCGCCTACTATCAATCGCGTCTACTACCAATCGCACCTACTATCAATCGCGTCTACCAATCGCGCCTACTATCAATCGCGCCTACTAATAGCGCCTGCTACCAATCGATTCATAGTGGCTTTCCACCAAACATATGCACTTTATGTGGAACAACGTTTAAATCCATATCGGCATTCAAACTCTCACATGTTGCAATTGGTAACAGAGATTCTCTAAAAAATTACAATTTCACCCCCTAGTAGGGGTAGGTATTACTTTTGGGGTTGAAATATGTTGTCCATTGGAAAGGGGGTGTTAGCCCGAGTTCAATGACACCTCATTTGTCAAAATCCGACCATGGGTTCGAGAGTTATCGGGCTGCCGCCATCTTGTGAGGTGGGGAGGAGGAGGAGGTATCTGAACCCGTACAAAACCACTACTGACGTTTAACATTTTATGGACACCTCTTCAGGATGGACGATTATTGACTTACAAAAAGGTTATTCAATGTAATAAATTCTCAGAAGTCAAGGATAGCCTGGCTGGATGAATCAAGAGAGGACCTGCAAGAGTTGAACATCGGAAAAAATATTCTGAGAAACCGCAATGTCTTCTGGACCGCAGTAACGAAGCACAAGTTTAGGGTGAAAACTAGTGGCAGGACTGGAACCAAGTGGACAGAAGAACGGAAGAAGCAGCACAGTGACTTCATGAAGAGATTTTGGGAAGATAGGAAGGCGAATATCATCAAGCCGAAAAACAAGTTCAAGCGCGCTCTATAATGGGCAAAACGCAAAAGAATAATAATAATAATAATTTTTAATATTGTATGGCCTTGGGTCCCGGGTGCAAGCTTTGTTATTTGCGCCCAAAGGGCAGCTTGCATGTGGAATTTTGTTGTTCCTTGGAGCGCTATGAAAGTCAAAAAGGTTAGATATCTAAGCTCTTTGGCCTTATAGCGCTTTCTAGTAGAGAATGGAGAAACTTTTTTTTGTGTTGGCGAAAAATCCCGATATTAATTTTGGCATTATGAACACGGCCTACTGACTTCAAATGGGTTCTTTAACATGCCAACAAGTATGACATGCGTGTCATGATTTTTGTCGCCTTTCAAACATCGCTTAGCATGTGGGCAGGAGCGAACCTGCAAGCTTGTGGTTGGTAGCCCGACAAGGTAGCCACTCACCCACCGTGGCAAGCATCGCAATAATATATTTAAAAAAATAAGCTTTATATTTGACCCAGACTATTACATGTCAGAAAACTGTACTATAATGAGTCTCATTATAACACTATTTTTCATTATGAAACAGTTTCTCCCACCAATCACAGCTCAGGAAACAGTTGTTTGACTAATTAGATAACTATAGCATCGCACCTGCACTGAGTTCCACGGCCTTCTAATTTAAATTTCACTGCGTGGCCTAGTGTCATAGTAGGGTAATCGAGGAGGCCATGGTCAAATACAAGGCATTTTCTGCGTCTCATGCGTTCTGTTCAGTACATAAAACTGGCGAAATCTCGACAGATATTTATGAATATTTATGTTCGAACATAAAATAGTTATAATAATTATCGTCGAACATTAACAGTCGTATGCAACTCACCTATAATGGTAATTAAGACACTCGTATGGAAATTATAAAACTCGCTTACGCTCGTTTTATAAACATACTCGTGTCTTAATTATTGCCATTATAGGCTCGTTGCATAATGTACTATTGTACGCCTCAGAAAAGGAAAACTGGTAGGAAGTGGTTCACAGAACGCAGGTGCATTCATGAAAGGATTTTGGGAGGATAAGGAGACGAAAACAATCAGCCAACTAACAAGTTCATACGCACTTTCTAAATGGGCATTGAGAGTTATAGCAATAATGATAATAATAATCTAAAATATAATCTAAAATAATAATGTCTCTCTATGAAGACGAATGTTACGTGATACTGTAGTTCGTCTGTATGTCCCGTGGGTGAGTTGTTATCATATCGGACTTCCAACCCCAAGCTTGCAGGTTCGCTCCTGGCTGTGGTAAGTGATTTTTTTTTGAACGGTGACAAAAATCACGGCATACGTTGTTGCAATGTTAAAAAACCAATTTGAATTCAGTAGGCCGTGTTCATAATGGCAAAATTTTCCGCCAACACAAAAATGTTCCTCCTTTCTCTACTAGAAAGCGCTATAGTGTCAAGGAGCTTAGATATCTAACCTCCTTGACTTTCATAGCTCTCCAAGGAACAACAAAATTCGGCATTCAAGCTGCCCTCTGGGCGTCAAATAACAAAGTTTGCACCCGGCACCGAGGCCTTACGATAATATTATTATTTTTATTATGACCCGAATGCGTTCACAAACCATTCATCCGATTGCGATGAAACTTGGGTGAGTAGTAATTATCAATCACGCAAAGATTTCTGAATTAGTAAATCCATTTTACAATAGGTAGCGCACGAATCATTTCAACAGATGAGTGATGGCACTTGAATCGTTTCAGCAAGGTTCCGTCTACGTTCACATAGGCCTACCATTCAACCGATTACGATGAAACTTGGGTCAGTTGTTGTGACCACCCCCGCGAAGGTTTCTGAAATAGTAAATTCATTTTACATTAGGTAGCGCACGAGTAGTTTCAACAAATGAGTGATGGTGCGCGAATCGTTTCAACAAGGCTCCGTCTGCGTTCATATATCATTCATGCGATTGCGATGGAACTTGGGTGACTTGTTTTGCGCACTCCTGAAAATGTTTCTGAGACAGTAAATCTAATTTACAATAGGTAGCGCACGAGTAGTTTCAACAAATAAGTCTTGGCGCGTGAATCGTTTCAACAAATGAACATTGGTAAGTCGTCGTGCCCACGCCCGCGAAAGTTCATAAACAAGTAAATCCATTTCGCAATTAGAGGCGCGTGAGTCGTATCATCAAAAGAGTTTTGTTGCGCTAATCGTTTGAACAAATTAACTTTGGTCAGCTGTTGTGCAAGTACGCAAAGGTTTCTGAATTAGTACATCCATTTCACGATAGGTGGCTCATAAGACGTTACAAAATATGAGTGTATTTCAGATTTCGTGTGATTCCAAACGTTTGAGTTTCCGGTGAGACATTTACGATGTCCATCAATAAAACACAGGGGCAATCCCTATGAGTGTGTGCACTAAATTTGGAAAATCAAAGCATATCACATGGACAGCTGTTTGTGGCCTGCTCACGCGTCGGAAAGCCTTTCGATTTATTCATGTATGCACCAGACAGAAAAACAAAAAATATATTTTGTTTCCAAAAACATTTCTACAAATACAATTACTACACTAACACTGAATGGCATTGCAACGCGTACAGCTGGTATAAAATAATACCAATAATAATGGTAATAATATAAAATAATAATAATAATACCAATAATAATAGTCTTCATCATCATCTTCTACAGTTTCCAGCCCCTGCCTGGGTCTGCTTGTAACATGAACCTCTCCCACCACATTTCACTATTCACTCTGTCCCACACCTCTCCCTCCTTCACACCCACAATTCACCTATCTCATGGTCTTCCTCTTCATCTCTCGCCCTCCATTTCCATCTCATCCATCCTCCTTGGTGACCTGCCCTCCTGCATTCTCCTAAAATGTCCGTACCAACTCAGTCTTCACTTCTGTATGATCTCTTGTAAGGGATTCTCTTCCGCAATCTCTCTCACGCTCTCATTTCTTACTCTAACCCTTCTTGTTATTCCTAATTTGCTTCTCTGAAATTTCATTTCGCAAGCCTGGATCATGAGCACCTGTATCTTCTTCATAACCCATGTTTCTGATGCGTAGGTGAGTATTGGGACATCTAAGGGCGCATAGCACCCTTAAGACGTGCACACACATATACCTACTATTCTACAGCTACAACTACATCCACAGACATCCCTTAACATCTACATCAATTATAAGCATCTGCCCAACACCCTACACCATATCACCCCTTAAGACACCCCTAAGCTGGAATCAACAGCAACTACAACACACTTCTATTACACAAAGCTAGCAGAGCTGTAACCACCGCTCTTGCGCCATCGCTTGCAACACTTCGTAAACACATACACAGGAACTGGCTGCTAATACAGTAACATGGATTATCACAACAGTCAGCATTCCAAAAACACTTAAAAGGACCACCACTCAGAGGAGGAGTATCTGTGGCCGTTCGAGAATCTGCCCGACTGCCGAGTGACGTCTCCGTACCTCAGGTAAGTGTGCACCTCAGGTTTCCACACAAATTGTACATCCTTCCCCATTACCACGCCCAATTATACTGTACTTATTCTTGTTCACAGCTATCCCTTATTCCAGGGAAGCATTTACAGTCATACTACAGCTCTTAGTAATACACCTTTATCATAGAAGCGCAATTGTTGTTATTGTGTCCTCGCATCCTACTTAACGGCCCACTTCCCCACTCACACTTTACTTGTAGAACAATATGTTTGCTCTTTTGGGATACGTCCCTGCTCCATACCAGACCTCTCAACGCTCTGCAGGAATCCATGGGCTAGCCTTCCTCTCTCACTGATCTCCTTGTCATTTCTACCACTTACTTCTATTACACTTCCTAAATACTTGAATCTATCCGCCTTCTTTAGTACTTCTCCTCCTATCATTATATCTATTGTTACTCTTCCCCTATTTCTCGTTGTCACCAACATTTCACACTTCTTTGCACTGAATTTCTAACCCTACTGTTTTACTGTATCAAATCATACATTCAAACTTTCTTGTACCTCTGCCTCTCCATAGCCCCATACCATTAGGTCGTCTGCAATAATAATAATAATATTAGAAATAATATAACATAATAATAATAATACCAATAATAATATTAATAACATAAAATAATGAAACAATTACCAATAATAATAGTAATAATAACAATAATAATAATAACAATCTCTACAGGCACAAAACCAAATTATGTTTAGGAGGTATTTTAAAGATATCAAACATTGAATAGCATAAACGCAAAATTCGCAGTGAAATATTCTTCACTACACAAGAAAATTAGAAAATGGAATTAGGATCAGGAGACGAACTGCAGACCTCTATATATACCTAAATGCCAACTGGTTGAGCCAGGAATAGATCCTGAAAACTTGGCCGCAGTAGGTGAGAACGTAGCTGCTAAGCCACAGGGTAGTCTCACAGACAGTTTCACAAACAGGAGATGTTTGAAATATTTTGGGCAATATGGATTTCTGATATCATTCGCTGCATTCCGTTATTTTTGCTTTACATTTAATCATTTTCATCTTGAATAATTATTTCCTCAAGACGGAGTCCATGGCATTTAACAGTGGCGAAGCGTGATATTTTTTGTAGGGTAGGCTGAAGTTGAATGAATTCCGAAAGTAACAAACGTGCTCAACTCCTCAAAATTCACAGCTTTAGTCTACTGGAAAGGCTGTGTCCTCACCCCCAGTGTCCCATAACTCATCAGAGGTCAGGCCTTTTTTTACTTTAATGGGGCACACACAGTTAAGTTACTCATACCATGTATGAAAAAAAAAATAGAACAATAAATCTCAAATAAATTGTATTCTTCACTTTCACAGTCATAATAAAGCAGATGTGTTATTTCAAATAATTAAATCTAATTCGACAAGGAACATCAGCAAATTAATACATTATCACTCACCATTAATTTTTTTGTAGATAAGTTCGATCCTTCTGTCCTCTTTCTGGGCGTAGACCTCGATAACTCGGGAAATGAATTTTTGACGTTTGGAAGAAGATTTAACAGTTCTCTTTTCCATAGCCAAAATTGCCAAATTCGATAGTCTATCGTTCGTCATTGTGTTGCGGAGGTACGTTTTAACACGTTTCAATGTACTCATGCTTCTTTCGCATGAAGCAGTGGTCGCCGGAACTGAAAGTACCAAGGAAAGTAGCTTCACGCACTCGGGGAGCACATTTTTTAATCCATTGTGTATAATGTATTTGAACAAATCCCTAGGCGATAGGTGTTTATCCTCACTACTATAAACGAACATAAGTTCTCATGTCAGTTTTTCATGATCGAAGAATGGATACACTTTAAACAATTTTTCGAGAATAAATGTCGGGAATTTATTTGGCCTACTGTAATACAAAAATTCTTCCTGATCTACCAATTCCGTAAAATCTACCTTCTGAAAGTCCTGGAATCTGGTTTCCATATTCACTACTATAGTGTCAACTATTTCAAACGCAAGTCTCTTCAATTTCTGTGATCCTGCTTCATTTAGAGTAGTTTAAAGTTCACCTGTTGAATTTAGGAGAGAGTTAGCTTTCTCAATCCAGGCAAGAAATACTTCTTCACATCTTAGTTTATCAACCGCCTTGGTGCAATTTTCAATTTCGTACTTGCAACGTCTTATATCTACGGTTTTGCTTTGCAGGATGACAAACAATACACCCGTATGCTGAAAAATCAAATTATAAAGCTGCAGCAAAAAAGGAAACGTCAGATCATTCAATATATTGCCGAGTCCAATTGCCTGATGTAAGGAATTATCATCCCATCCATCATTGTCTATAATATCATGAAATGCGGCTTTTAGTTCCGCATAGTGAATGATAATTGTTGCAACAGCGCGCGAATGAAAGTTCCAACTTGTTTCACATAAGCTTGGCAATTTGAAACCCCTTTCTCTAAGAAGATCGCTTATTTTACTAGAACGGCTCAAGAAAGTATGGAATCCTGCGAGGTTTGCTACAAAAATCTTAACTTGCGTAATTGTTTTACAAGCATAAAGCAGAACCAAATTTAATTGATGCGCGTAGCAATGGATGAAGAGGGCATGAGGATATTCTTGTTTTACAATACAGTGAACACCAGCATTTTTACCTGCCATTGCACTGCATCCATCGTACGTTTGGGATATTAATTTCCCTTTCGAGATCTTCCAGGTTTTGAGGACGTCAAGCAAAACAGCGGCTATACCTTGAGCACTTCGGTCTTATGAAACGTCATAAAATCCGACGAATCTCTCTTCAATTTCTCCCGATTCGTTATTGGCATAACGGAAAATAACGTTCATTGGACTTGTAGTTGAGACATCCGTGGTTTCATCAGCCTGTATGGAAATAAACGGACTATTTTCAAATTCACTAAAAATCTGTTCTTTAACTACTTCCGTAATACATTCGAGTAGTTCATTTTGTGTGTCAGAGGAAGTGCCTTTATATACCCCATCGGATGATAAATGATCTTTCATATACGGTTCTCCCTCTGCCAAGAAATCCAATAATTCTAAATAATTGCCTTTGTTTAAAGACGTCTCAGATTCATCGTGACCTCTTGCCGCGCCAGGAAACAGAGAGTTGAAATCAGTCTTTTCATTATATTCATATTTCGCTCGACTTTTTCATTGTGTTTCAAAGCTGCAAGACGCATCGCCTCAGAAAGTGCATGGTCAATTCTAGCGGTACCTAAATGATTATATTTAACAGCTGCTGTGATGTGTGAAATTGAACATTCATTTTTTTTTTTTTTTGCCTTAGAAAGAAAATTTTTAAGACTTTCCTCACCAACCCCTCTTTTGCCCCATTCTAAATTGTCTTTAGCAAAAAGCACACAATAAAAACAAAATAATCTATTTCGGGTAGCACTACCACTCAACCATGGTTTCGACTCGTACCATTGTCTCTGAAACCGTCTTACAAACTTTCCATCGGTTTTCTGAAGTGACAAGCTTGGCGTGGGCTTCCGTTCTTTCACCTGGAATTTTTCCTCCAAAGAGAGTTGAGAAAAAAATGTTGGATTTTCAATAAGAAAATTCAATGGATCATGAGATGTATTGAACGCATCCGTTGAAACGCATGTGTCGTGTAGATTAGCGTACTTATGCCTACTATTTGTTTTCAACTACACTGTAACACAAACACCCCACACAGTAAGATACAAATATATTAATAGAAACACACTTCACTGCACTTAACATTCCACACTGGCAATTGGCAACTCCAGCTATCTGATATGACATCTAGCGGTAAAAATGAGAAACTTACCAAGTAGGGTACATTTGTCACGTGGTGACTGTTTGTTGTGGTTTCTTGTATTGGTAAACAGATCGTGGTAAATTGTTCGTGTCTTTATACATAAGTAATAAGTTTTACTCGTTGTTAGAGTGAAAAATGAGTAAAAGCAAAGTGTATTGCTCAGTTTACGGTGTAAGTCGATGTATAAGAGGGCTGCGGATATACGTTTTCATCACTTTCCAAAAGATGCAAATAGCAATAGCCGAAATGTGATGATACCTAATAATACCTAATACCTAATAATAATACCTTTCCACCCCGGGAAGGATCTAACACTTGTCGAGGTGAACAGACAGAAGACCTGCGACGTAAAGCCAGCGAAGGTTATTCAGTTTAAAAACAGCTGTTACGATGGGCGCGCTGGTAAGATTGAAGTTACTTGAATAATTAATTAAATAATTAATTATTGGCTGCTTGGTAGGGAGAAGGGATGAGTTTAACTTGTATTAAAACTCGTGGGGCGACAGGAATTGCTTGATTTGGATGGTTAAAAGGTGGGTTTGGTGTTGAATATTTGAATGGTAGCGGAATCACTCATTCTACAGTGCCCACGGGGAGGCAAATTAGGCCTATATGACTCGTAGTGGAATAGCTCGAATATCGAAGAACTTAGCGATTACGAGGTGTAGGCTTGGCGGAAAGGCTGGCGGATCATCAGTTTGACATCAATTCACGATATAAGTCGGAGCTTGGAACAGTGGCGTCTGGTTTGCGTGGATGCTAGTCTCGGAATGATAAAAGTAGCACAGCTTCGGTGTGTTATTTATTTGTTTATGTACCGTATTATTTCTCTATTTGAATGTCCTCGGCGTTGACTCAGGATCGACATTTACATTATATTGCGCATAATAGTACCGAAATAATGTCCGAAGTGTAGCCCTGTGTAAATTTGAATCAGCTGATCTACATCAACCATAAAAACTGATGCTTGATAATATGCAAATGACACCAAAAAATCCAGTGGAACACACAAATTAGATCACGTGTATCGCACAGTTATACATATATATAATTAAAAATAACACTGTCATTACTTTAGAGACCACATTTACTGATTATAACCGAAAAATAAAAAGTGTTCCATATCAAACGCGTGTTATTGAGTATTTTAAACCCTACTTATCCAGACCGACCGCAGCGCCCCAAGTGTTAGTTTGAGTTGCCAATAGGCTGCACAGATTGGTATCATTCACCGTGTAGCCAGGACAGCCAACATGTCAAAAGAGCACATTAAAAAACCATTCTGCAAGTTAAGTTATGTATTTTAAAGTAACACATAATGAGATTTATCTTAAATTCATTTTTTTGCGTATGTCTGGGTCCTGTTCAGAATTATGTCCATGTTCAATAATTTTTCATGTCAGAAAATTATGCTATCTTGCATTTAATATAGTTGACAACCCTGTAACCAGTGCTGTGCTGTCTTAGTTCTGCCAAACACCCCTAGATTGCAGCAGTTATCGTTGTGGCGTTTCTATCTCCAGGAGTCCTTGGGCAAGCCTTAACGCACAAGTTTACAAGATACACCCTCTCTTCACCCCGCCCACCAAGTAGTTGCTACTGCGTCTGCGCGCGTGAGGCTGAGTTGAGGTGAATAGCTATTGGTTGATTTGGTTGTGAGCAGACACGACGCTAGGCAGCGCGAGTTCAAATATATAATATTCGAAATATCAATCGAAAAACACCAATAACAGCCGAAGAAAACTAATTTAACTTTTTTTACGGATAGGCCGAGCCTCAGCGCCCTAATGGGCGCCTCGCCCCTGGCATTTAAAACTCATTCAAATCCTCTGGAGTGTCGGCTAAGATGACTACGTCATCAGCAGTTCTCAGAGTTGAAATTAAACTCCTTGAATCTTTACTCCTACCTTTTTCTCTCTCATTTCCTTCACTGTTTCTTCAATGTATAGATTGAAAAGTATGGACGATAATTTGCAGCCTTGCCTTACACCTTTCTGAATACCGGCCTCCCTCATGTCCTAAGTGCAGTCTGGCTGTAGATCACCCTCCTATTCCTGTACATTAATCCAATTCCTTTCAAAGTATTAACAATTCATGGCTGGTTTGTTGGTTCCTTAGTTTCGGGGCTGCGACAACGCAGTCATGTAGCCCCGTGCACTTTGGGTGTGTGTAGAATCTGTCTGATAACTGGTGATAATTGTGATGACTGTATTAAAAATTCAGGTAAGGACTGGAGACGATCAATTTTAAGTTTAGTTCCTACTTTTGATACCGTTCAAGACACCTGGCTGCGGGCTTGGCTACTCGATGCCATCGCAATCATGACCAGCCGGCGAACGTTGGCACTAATATAGCGTTAATCAAATCTAACCTACAAATTTTAGTTTCACACGTGTGTAGCTAGTGGAAGGTTCTTTTACAGGCCATAAATCTATGACATGGGCCCGTCGGCTTTACTTCCGGTTAGTTGGTTGGTTCCTTAGTTTAGGGGCTGCGACAACGCGGTGTGTGTAGAATCTGTCTGATAACCGGTGTTAATTGTGATGGCTGTATTAGTGTGTGTGTTATACGTTTTTAATTCAAGTAAGAACTGCTGACATTGAATTTTCAAGTAGTTTCCACTTTTCCCTCCAAACGCCACCGTCAACGATTACCGGTTCAGAACTTGGTTCCTAGATGCCACCACAGTCGGCTCCTGACGGCGAACGTTGGAACCTAAGAGCGTTGTTCAAATTTAACATATAATTTAGCTTCACACATGTGTAGTTAGTGGAAGATGCTATTACATGCCATAAATCTATAACATGGGTCCGCCGGCTTTGATTCCCCTCCGAAGGAAGGCATACTGAGGGATTTTTAACGCTCTTAAAAATTCTGACGACTTCGGCCGGGTTTGAACCCGCGATCTTGGGCATAGGAGCTCAGCATGCTACCGACTACGCCACCGAGGCCATAATAGCATTACAACGTGCACATGTGTTAGCTTGAACTATCGAAGTTTCATGCAATTTAGAGTTCAACAGAGTCTTGGTGTGACCGCTGCCAGAGAATTCGAGAGAGTGAGTTTGCGGGGAAATTGTGAATTGCGCTCAGCAATATGTGGAGTCCATGGGTACTGCCTTCCACACGACTTGGCTCCGCTATTCACTTTTAATAACCAGTGAATTAGAACCTTCTCGAAAATCATTTTTACCTGCTTGCTTAATTAAATCCAGCTCAAGCAACTGGAACAGACCTGCACCGTGGACGGGGAATGTTTAATAAGGAAGAAATGAAAGAAGAAATATCGGATACTTCAATTGAGAATTTTATTAAGTTATTGAACAAAGTTTATAATATTGACTGAGTAACATGGAGATTTTATATTTTGTACTACCTTCGAATTAACCAATGGAACCTTTATGTTCTCCTATTGAGCTCACATCGTAATTAGTCGAGAGTTCAGCCAAATACTTGCTTTTAATTACTGAGCATATTCTACAGATTTAAGACTAGAGGCGAATAATGCAGGAGAAAAAACTGAAAGTCAAAGCAAACATTCAGAACTATACAATTTTCTGTAGCGTGGCGCTCTATGGAAGTGAAAGTTGGACTATTGATGCAGCGGAAAAGAGGAGAATTGAAACGTTTCATATGTGGTGTTACAGGAGAACGATGAATATCAGAAGGGTAGATGGGTTACAAATGAAGAGGTATTAGGACAATTGGGAGAGGAGAGATGTTTCTGGTGACTGCTAATGAAGAGAAGAGATAGGTTGGTAGGACACATACTAAGACACCCTGGAATAGCAAGCTTAGTTATGGAAGGAAGGGTCGAGGACAAGAACTGTGGGGGTAGACCAAGGTTAGAATATGTTAAACAGATTGCCTCGGATGTAGGGTGTGGTAGCTATGTAGAGATGAAACAATTAGCTCACGACAGGGAGGCATGGAGAGCTGCATCAAACCAGTCAAAAGGTTGAAGAATCAAACAACAACAAAATTTATATATTGATGATAACAAACGGGCACATTACCTTTTTAATAAATATTGATTCGTATTTTGACCATCACACAATGGACCCTGATCGTTTATTCCTGGAAATAAATACTAAATATGTTGTCATTCTGACGACTGTTCATATTGTGATTTACATAATACTGTACATCATTAGAAAGTCCTTAGTTAATAATAGTAACATAACGTTAATTACTAGAACAATGTTTTCATTGTTTTAAATGTTCGCTTCTTTACTGTATTTCAAATCTAACGACACTTCACGCTGTTGTACTCCACTTTTTGCCTACTATTGAGAATTTTGAAAACTAATACACCCACTAAATCCTTTATTCAAATGAGTCCAGTGCATGATCGGAAAAATAGATTCACAGCTACAACTCTGCAGATAAAGGGTAATAAATCATGTGTGGTAAATGCCTCAAAAATAGATTACAATTTAAGACTGGGCGAAGTACGGCAGAGGAGTGTCTAGGCTCAGAAATCGCATATTCACTCCTATTATCTGTGTAAGTAATAAAACATAGGGTAAGAGTTTGTGATGAAATTGTAACATTATAGTATTACTTCACATTAATTAAGTAGGTTAAAACAGTTGTGCATATATTTATTTCTTTCCGTAGTATTTAGTTTGAAATGGAAATCCACAGCCTGCTCCCAGTCTCCGACCGGGTCAGGAATGGAATGAATGAAGCCCCCATCTAGCGGCGAGGATATGAAGTGTGCCGGCTGCCGAAGCCTGTCTCACTCCTCTGGGGCAATGATTAAATGAATGACAGATGAAATGAAATGATAGTGGAGAGTGTTGCTGGAATGAAATTGTGACAGGGAAAACCGGAGTACCTGGAGAAAAACCTGTCTGCCTCCGTTTTGTCCAGCACAGATCTCACATGGAGTGACCGGGATTTGAACCACGGACCCAGTGGTGAGAGGCCGGCGTGCTGCCGCCTAAGCCACGGAGGCTCTAGTATTTAGTTTAATTAGGTTAATTTAAGACTATGTCAAAAGTTTGGTGCTTTTCATTCGGTCAACACGAATGTACCCAAAAGAGCTGGGTTGTGCCCTGTAACGTAATCTTGATTACGGTACAAATTATTATTATTATTATTTTTAAAGTCATTGTGTAATTATTATTATTATTATTATTATTATTATTATTATTATTGAAATATCATTGTGTAATTATTATTATTATTATTATTATTATTATTATTATTATTATTATTATTGAGATATCAAAGTTATATCGTTTTATTCACCCATTAATATCAAGGGAGGGGCCATACCATATTCACGTCATTACCATAATCATATATAATATTGTCAAGTGTTTAGATTAAGAAACAGGGTTTTTATAGAGGTCTAGGGCTGTTTTATTAGTTAAATTGTAAAGACAGGACGGGCATGGTTGGAAGAAGTTACGGACGGTGAAGCAACATATTGCAAGAAAATGTATTTCTGGAACGAAGCCACGCTGACTGGAGACAAGGGCTTGGAGAAAGATTTGGGCGGAATATATATATATGCGCAACGAGAGGAATAGCTGGTTCTGAGTGGAATATTTGAAGTACGCGGGCCTGTATTCCCGCTCGGAGAAGTTTCAGCGTCGCTTGAGGACTGAGAAATGCTTTGCTATAATTGGTCTGATGGGTCGCGGGCAAATTTATGCCGCGAAACATCGGGACCATTCAGAGTGTATAAAAGCCCAGCGCGACTTCAGCACTGGCTATTCTATAGATTCTATTCTGTCATTCACTTATTCGATCACGCACTCACTCATTGACCTTGTGAGTCGTAGACTCTGTCAGTCCCTCAGTAAGATGGGACGTAGTGAATTCAATTAGCCTGGTTTGTTCAAATTTGCTTACCATGGTGATCAAACTCAGAAACAAGCAGCAGCAGCAACAACAACCACAACAACTAGACGAAGTACAGTTAGCAAAGTGAAAACATATGTTTTCAAAGGTCAATAAACGCGTGTTGGCGTAAGATCTCAAATTAGCCTACAAGCAGACCAACGAGATGGACTTTGAACCACAAGGCACCAGGTATGTGGACCGAGTTATTATCAACACAGAAGATCAGCGCTAGCGAGAAGACAGTCAATATTGCCTAGCAATTAGGGAATATTAATGCACATATTGTACACAGCTCGAAACCTCAGATCAAATGTTATTAATAATTTTGTTGTAAATAAACCCGTATTAGTTAAAATGTCTTGTTCATTGGGAGTTGAATATATAGGATAGTTGGAATGCAAAGAGTATCTCATGGAGCAAGTTTATTGCCCTACGCTCCGATGATAGATCTTGGCTCAAGGAAGGGAGCGGCCGTGGCTAAATAAAATTTTAATGTGTTATCTCTACGATAACTGGCGCCCAGTAAATCTAAATTAATAAAGTGTATGTCGTCTGTCTAGACAGACCAATGCTAAATAAGAACGATGAGGTGGTTTTAAGGAGTCTTGAGTGTAATATCTGTAGAAACGTTATAAATGATCGCCCAACTTGTAGAGCGATATCCAACGACAAAGGTAGCCGTTACAAATGGCACAACCAATGTGGGGCTACGAAATATCGCACTGAAGTGAATGGATATTATGTATAAATCCAGTTTATTTCAAGTATGTTAAAGTTTAAAGTTGTTTTCATGTACGATATAAACGAGTACTCTTTGCATTCATTCCGAGTTTTTCAATAAAGAGGCATATATCAAGTTAGGGAACTACGGTTATAAATTAGGAGTGTTCTTTTGGTGAGTTGTTTCTTGGGTAATGAGTAACAGGGATAATTTGGGGAATATACATTTGAGAAACCGTAGTATTATAAGATCAGTTAAAATGTCAAAATTAGATGTGCAGGGTACCAATGATGAGATGTCAAAAGTAAGCGAAAATCAGGAAACTGAGGAAAATAAACAAGACGGTGCTACAACCATCCAGAGTAATGAGGGGGAGAATCCTTCCTGGCTTCGAAACCTGACGATGCTCATAACTGAACAGAGTAAGAAGTTAGAGGAACAGAGTAAGAAATTTGACGTGCGTAGCGATCAACTAGAAAAAGCAATAGATCTTAAGTTAGCTGAACAGAGTAAAAAGCAAGAGGAACAAAGTAAGAAATTTGACGTGCGTAGTGATCAGTTAGAAAAAGCAATAGATCTTAAGTTCTCTGAGCAGAGTAAGAAGCTAGATGAACAAGGTTTGATGAAGCCACAGAGAACTTCAATAGACAAATTAAAGAGGTAGGCCGAGAATTTCACAATAAGTTAGAAAACAGGATTAGTGAGGTGGAGGAATCATGGTCACTTAAGGTTGATGCCAGAATGCAACAAGTGTCGGAGCGAGTTGACAAAATTGACGAGGAAGTGAAAATTAAATGTAGTAAGGTTAGGGTTGACTTAGAAGGAGAAGTCAACAGTATGAAGGTCAAGTGTGATAATAATATTGCTAAAATAGGTAATTTAGAAAATAAACTAGAGAGCGATAATCAAGAAATTAGGGAAGAGGTTAACAGTAAATTTAACAGTATCAGTGAAGAAGTAGCGAGTAAAACAGATAAAATGGAGGAGAAATTGCAGAGATGTCAGAAGCAAATAGCAACAAATAGCGGTAATGTACAAATAGGAAATTTAAGTAGATTTCTAACTAAAGAGGCAGATTTGCCAGTATTAACAGGCAAGGCATATAACCCAATGGAATTCTTAAAAACAGTAGAAAAGAAGTTCGCTAAAGATTTAGAAGAGGGGATCGTTCAATGGGAACAAGTACTTGAGATGCTAGATAAATCTTTTGTTAGGGATTCAAGGTCATGGTTCAGTGTGTATAAATACCAGATGACTAGTTTTAGAAAATTTAAAGAGAAGTTCATAGCCAAGTACTGGAATGAAAATGTGAAAGAAAGAGAAAGATGTAACATTATTTTTGGAAAGTACCAAAGGAGAGATGGTGTTTCGTACACAGAGTATTTCTTAGCGCATGTACTTATATGCCAGAATTTAGAAGGTTTAGAGACTGAATCACAGGTAATTAAAACATTATTAAGGCATTTTCCTGATATAATTAAAGAAGCATTCTTCATGCAGAATATTACTACTATTGACGGGTTCGAGAAGCTATTGGAAAACTTTGACTCTCTTGAAAATAGTAGGACCGAACGCAAGCCAATAAGTAGAGGAGATAATTTCGGGCAGGGTGAGAGAGAGAGGGGAAGAGAACAAGGCAGGAATGCGAATTACGAAAGACGACTTGACAATGGGGGACGCACAGCAAATACGAGGAACGAGAATTTGAACAGAGTAGGGGAATGTACTAGGCCAGACAGACGTACAGGTCAACAACAACAACAACAATCTACATCAGGGGCAGGTAGGCCTAATTTAAACGAATAACGGGTTGCAGTGAGGTCAACAGACAGCCCGAAGTGATTGCAGTTCAATGTCCTAGGAATATTGAGTATTTAGGAGATTTTAATATAGAT
This sequence comes from Meconema thalassinum, assembly GCA_946902985.2. Lineage (NCBI taxonomy): Eukaryota > Metazoa > Arthropoda > Insecta > Orthoptera > Tettigoniidae > Meconema > Meconema thalassinum. The sequence goes on from OX336397.1 coordinate 156,577,114, forward strand.
GTTAGAGAAGAACTGCTTTATGACCTAAATGGTGGAAATTTAGACAATATTGAGAATGAGATTATGTCACCAGTAATTAAACTTAATGTGTGGGGTAAAGAAGTTGATGTTTTATTGGACAGTGGAAGCGAAAACTCTTGTATAAATTTAAGATTTTAGGGAAGATGTAATGAGAGAAGGTATTCATGTTGATATAATTCCAGTTAAGTCCACTTTCATTGTCACAGCTGTAGGTAGTAGGTCTCAGAAAATATGTAAGCAAGTCGCACTTCCAATTAACATTAGTGAGTTAGTTAAATTTCAGCCCTGTTTGACAGTTCCAAATTTATTATATCCGGTGATTCTTGGTGCGGAATGGTTATCATTATATCAAGTTAAATTAGATTTTCATTTTGGCAGGATATGTTTATTTTGGCAGAATAAAGAAGTTCAGGTTACGTATAAGGTGTCTAAGACTGACAAACAGATGAAAGTGTGTATGTTTGAGGAATAAAGCAACGTGGTTGTGAGTGATGAGTTTCCTGAAGTAAATGAGGTAGACCGCGGAGATGCCAGTGAGAGCAAAGTTTTTAAGGTGTGTCAGGTTGCAATGGAGTCTGAACTTAAGAGTAAGATCCATGATGCATTGTCACAATGTAAGCTGGATGAGGTGCAAGGTCATCAGTTACATGAGGTATTAATAAAATATAAGGAAATTTTCAGCTCAAAACCCGGAGCAACACACTTATATGAGCATAGTTTTGTCGTTAAAGACACAAGTAGTTTCGTAGGGCCTAGGTATCCTGTCGCAACTAAATATATGAAAGCCGTCGAAGAACAGATGTTGGAAAACGACATAATTGAGCCTTCAGCTAGCCATTGTTTAAATCCATTAGTTGTAGTAGCCAAGAAAGACAATTCAGTGAGACTGTGCATAGACCGCAGAATGTTAAATACTAGAGTCGAAAGCGACCAGCTGAGAACTGAAGCAGTGGAGGATTTAGTTCAACGTTTTCAGGGGCGGAAGTGGTTCTCAACAGTAGATTTTAGTAGTAGTTGCTCAACGTTAGTGAGGAAATTAGGTAGGACACTAGGTAGTTATTTCAGGTATGTATTGTTGACTCATGTGACGTTATTCAGGCTAGCCAGTGTTTTGTTGAGAGGTAGGAAGTACATGGAAGTTTGTAGCAACGATTGTTACGTAAGCCGTTGCCATCTTGTGCATTGGAAGGGAAAATGTCAAAGCTGTTTTTATTGTTTACTGGACCTTATGTCGTTACGAAGAGGATAGGAAAAAATGCCTACTTATTGAAAGATCAGCAAAATTGTGTCATAGGTACATATAAGATTTACAATCTGAGGAAATATCATAGAAAAGAGCAAGTGCTGCAAGAAGGGCAGACTGCCGTGTGTTTATAATTAGAGTCGTGTCGTGGCTCTAAGGAATTGGTGGAAGTGAGATAAATCACTTGTGTTGCGTGAAACAAGAAGCAATATATTGCGTTCTGTTATTGTAAGGGACTACAAGAACAAATGTAGCATGTAAATCCTGTATGACTGCACAGGACAATCAGAATGTTTGTGTAACATTGCAAGAAGAGTGCAGATCAATCAAGGAAAATGAAAAGGGAATAATCATTATGTATGTAATTTGAAGGGTCATATATGTATTTTGAGTGTATTTCCTGTTAAGTTTTAAAGGGAAGATTTGTGATTTCATCATTCATTACATTCTTTATGAAACCATGGGGACGTTTTGTAACGTAATCTTGATTACGGTACAAATTATTATTATTATTATTATTATTTTTAAAGTCATTGTGTAATTATTATTATTATTATTATTATTGAAATATCATTGTGTAATTATTATTATTATTATTATTATTATTGAGATATCAAAGTTATATCGTTTTATTCACCCATTAATATCAAGGGAGGGGCCATACCATATTCACGTCATTACCATAATCATATATAATATTGTCAAGTGCTTAGATTAAGAAACAGGGTTTTTATAGAGGTCTAGGGCTGTTTTATTAGTTAAATTGTAAAGACAGGACGGGCATGGTTGGAAGAAGTTACGGACGGTGAAGCAACATATTGCAAGAAAATGTATTTCTGGAACGAAGCCACGCTGACTGGAGACAAGGGCTTGGAGAAAGATTTGGGCGGAATATATATATGCGCAACGAGAGGAATAGCGGGTTCTGAGTGGAATATTTGAAGTACGCGGGCCTGTATTCCCGCTCGGAGAAGTTTCAGCGTCGCTTGAGGACTGAGAAATGCTTTGCTATAATTGGTCTGATGGGTCGCGGGCAAATTTATGCCGCGAAACATCGGGACCATTCAGAGTGTATAAAAGCCCAGCGCGACTTCAGCACTGGCTATTCTATAGATTCTATTCTGTCATTCACTTATTCGATCACGCACACACTCATTGACCTTGTGAGTCGTAGACTCTGTCAGTCCCTCAGTAAGATGGGACGTAGTGAATTCAATTAGCCTGGTTTGTTCAAATTTGCTTACCATGGTGATCAAACTCAGAAACAAGCAGCAGCAGCAACAACAACCACAACAACTAGACGAAGTACAGTTAGCAAAGTGAAAACATATGTTTTCAAAGGTCAATAAACGCGTGTTGGCGTAAGATCTCAAATTAGCCTGCAAGCAGACCAACGAGATGGACTTTGAACCACAAGGCACCAGGTATGTGGACCGAGTTATTATCAACACAGAAGATCAGCGCTAGCGAGAAGACAGTCAATATTGCCTAGCAATTAGGGAATATTAATGCACATATTGTACACAGCTCGAAACCTCAGATCAAATGTTATTAATAATTTTGTTGTAAATAAACCCGTATTAGTTAAAATGTCTTGTTCATTGGGAGTTGAATATATAGGATAGTTGGAATGCAAAGAGTATCTCATGGAGCAAGTTTATTGCCCTACGCTCCGATGATAGATCTTGGCTCAAGGAAGGGAGCGGCCGTGGCTAAATAAAATTTTAATGTGTTATCTCTACGATAACTGGCGCCCAGTAAATCTAAATTAATAAAGTGTATGTCGTCTGTCTAGACAGACCAATGCTAAATAAGAACGATGAGGTGGTTTTAAGGAGTCTTGAGTGTAATATCTGTAGAAACGTTATAAATGATCGCCCAACTTGTAGAGCGATATCCAACGACAAAGGTAGCCGTTACAGCCCTGATCATGAATTAAATCACATGAGATTAATAAATACACTAGGAGGACCAGTTTCGATCGTCAAGAGATCATCATCAGATCCATTACACTTAAGCTATAACATCTATGTTTGAGAATACAGGTGAAAAATATTTACAATAAGTACACTTATTTAGTTGCAGTATTGGTAATGCAACTGTCGGTGTATGTTAATTGTAGTATATCTAATGTTTGGTGAAATGCTAAAATGGTGATAAAAATCCGGAGTTTGTCTGTTTGGGGCGATTATATGGCTATACAAAGTCAACTATGGTTATACTGTAATAATACAGGCTGATACTTATCCGGTTTGTCTTTCTTACTGGACCTTCGAGCAGTTTCGTGTTCACTCTGGCACAAGTTTTGGTCGACTAACCCGGGTGTTAACTGGACGAAACTGGTTTTTCCTTTTCTCTCCCCCCCCCCCCCTTGATCGCTTGACGATCGAAACTGGTCATCCTAGTGTATTTATTAATGTCATGTAATTTATTTCAGGATTAGAGCATAACCCAGATCTATTTGGGTACATTCATGTTGACCGACTGAAAAGCACCAAACTCTTGTTTACTTAGGCAACACTGAAAAATGGCTTCAAACCTCACAATGTTAAGACTATGTATAGTAGTGGCTGTTAGTTGCAGCTCAAGGGACTTTTGGTCCTAATTGTAATTAACTTTTAAAAAAAATTACGAGCCTTACAGTTTTTTTTTTTTTAGCGTATGGCTTTCAGTGCCGGGAGTGTCCGAGGACATGTTCGGCTCGCCAGTTTTGTAGCTGCTTCGAGATGGACACCCAATGGGTGAGCTACAAGTACCGTTGCGGAGGAAAGTTAGGAAGGGAGGGTCGAGGAGTTGGAAGGTAGCGACTGTGGCCTATAGTTAGGGACCAACCCCGGCATTTGCCTGGAAGGAAGATGGGAAACCACAGAAGACCATCTTCAAGGTTGCCGGCGGGGGGATTCGAACCTCCTCGCCTCCCGGATGTGAGCGACTGCCAACAGTCATGCCGCAACGACCACGGCTAACTTCACCCGGTAGCCTTACAGTAGTCGCATATGATGTGTAACATCTGACATATTATTCGAATAATTCCATATTACTTTCTCGCATTTTTTAGCCTACTTTCGATTTTTGCAAAAAATGAAAGTAGACTTATGAGATCACTACAGGGCGAAAAAAAGTGTGTCTGTCTGTGTGTGTGTATGTGTGTGAGTCTGTGTGTGTGTGTGAGTCTGTGTGTGTGTGTGTGGACTCTGAATGTGTGTCCCCCCCTATCAATTCGAACACGGTGAGCGCAAATTGAACGAAATTTGGTACAAAGGTAGCACTAGCAAAGGACACCTCAGTGTCATGTTTTATATCGCCGCCATCTTGACGGAAACGTAATGGCGGCCACACAAATGTTCAAAGCTTAAATCAAATTACGACCAACCTAATCATCCGATCTCTACTAAATTTTGCAACAACATACCTTTATGGGGGCAGCATCATTTGACCAAACTAATAGGTCATCAGCCTAATAGTTTGCGGATGGCGGCCATCTTTGTGTGAAAATCGATTGCCCCTATTAATTCGAACACGGTGAAACCGAATGGAACGAAATTTGGTACAGAGGTAGTACTAGCAAAGGGCACCCCAGTGTCATGTTTTATATCGCCGCCATCTTGACGGAAACGTAATGGCGGCCACACAAATGTTCAAAGCTTAAATCAAATTACGACTAACCTAATCATCCGATCTCTACCAAATTTTGCAACAACATACCTTTATGGAGGGAGCATCCTTTGACAAATCTAATAGGTCATTAGCCTAATAGTTTGCGGATGGCGGCCATATTTGTGTCAAAATCGATAACCCCTATTAATTCGAACACGGTGAAACCGAATGGAATGAAGTTTGGTACAGAGGTAGCACTAGCAAAGGGCACTCCAGTGTCATGTTTTATATTGCCGCCATCTTGACGGAAACGTAATGGCGGCCACCCTAATGTTCAAAGCATAAATCAAATTACGACTAACCTAATCATCCGATCTCTACCAAATTTTGCAACAACATATCTTTATGAAGGGATCATCCTTTGACAAATCTAATCGGTCATTAGCCTAATAGTTTGCGGATGGCGGCCATCTTTGTGTGAAAATCGTTTCCCCCTATTAATTCGAACACGGTGAAACCGAATGGAATGAAATTTGGTACAGAGGTAGCACTAGCAAAGGGCACCTCAGTGTCATGTTTTATATCGCCGCCATCTTGACGGAAACTTAATGGCGGCCACACAAATATTCAAAGCTTAAATCAAATTACGATTAACCTAATCATCCGATCTCTACCTAATTTTGCATCAACATACCATTATGGAGGGAGCATCCTTTGACCAAACTAATAGGTCATTAGCCTAATATTTTGCGGATGGCGGCCATCTTTATGTGAAAATCGATTCCCCCTATTAATTCCAACACTGTGAAACCGAATGGAACGAAATTTGGTACAGAGGTAGCTCTAGAAAAGGCCACCTCAGTGTCATGTTTTATATCACCGCCATCTTGACGGAAACGTAATCGCGGCCACCCAAATGTTAAAGGCTAAAATGTAATTACGACCAACCTAATAATCTAGTCTCTACCAAATTTTGCAACAACAAATCTTTATGCGGGAAGCATATTCTGACCAAACTGCTAGATCATCAGCCCAATAGTTTGCAGATGGTGGCCAAGTATGTGTGCAAATCGATTCCCCCTATCAATTCAAACACGGTGAAACCGAATTGAACGAAATTTGGTACAGAGGTAGCACTAGCAAAAGGCACCTCAGTGTCATGTTTTATATCGCCGCCATCTTGACGGAAACGGAATGACGGGCACCCAAATGTTAAAAGCTTAAATCAAATTTCGACCATCCTAATAATTTGATCTCTACCGGATTTTGCAACAACATGCCTTTTCGTGGAAAGCATCTTATGACTGACTACAAGGTCATCAGCCCAATAGTTTGCAAATAGCGGCCATGTATGTGTGCAAATCCATTCCCCAGATCAATTCAAACACGGTGAAACCGAATTGAATGAATTTTTTTACAGAGGTAGCACTAGCAAAGGGCACCTCATATTCATGTTTAATATCCCTATAGCACGTTGTATTTCAACAAGCTACTACAACCAACATTCAATTATACTCCTTGAAAAGGACAAAGAGTTATAACAATACCCATGCATTTAGGAGAAAGTAGGCTATATGTTCTTTACTGAACATCTTGTTTCAAGAATAAACTCGTAGTGCTACCTTGTGCCAGCAAACTTGAAAGGATTCTCCAATGGATCTGCAGTAGTGACATACACCTGCAACTGTATGCGGGAGCAATTCACTGCCTACTTGATGCGAGCTGCGCTTTATACCGGCCAGTTAGTGAACCGATGGCAGCGGTGTTATTGAAAATGGCCTCTTATTGCCGATATAGCGCACTGTCAAGTATAGGCGCGATTAAAAATTAGGTGTGCAGTAGGTATATTAAATGCGTTTCTCCCAGTGATACGTTTAGACCAACGAATTTTCAATTATTGTTAGTAGTCGGTGTTAATATACTGAATTCCTACGTTGTTTGGAGTGTTTGTTGATGCGATATAGCACTCGAGGTATGGAGTGATTACGTTAAATAAGAATACAGCAATGGTATGAAGATTTAATAAATCGTAATTGTTTTCATCAAATATGATATAATGAATATTTTCACACCAAAGAACGACAACTTGAAGATGATTTATTGTAGAAATTTTTTAATGGGGCCTCCAAACCTTGAGGTAAACCGTATGCGATTTACATTCCACATAGTCACATGGCTTACAGTAGGTCGTTGTACCGATCTCCGCCACCGCGCGCGCTCATTGTTTCCGTCCCATCCACTTCCGTCCCTTTTCCAAAATCACTCCCACAAAAATGTCCAGCTACCGAGTGTCACAAAAATATCCAGATACCGAGTGGAAAGATGTTACACTTAAATAAATAAATTTCAATTTTAATTTCATCCATTGGGAACTGAAACTTGTTACTTAACAACAAAGGGGACTCTCATATCAACGGTGTGTTTCTCGGACAGTTCCCTACTAAGCTCTCAGTTCACCTGTACACTTTGTATATTTATTTATGCTGTATATTTATTTATTTATTTATATTGCATCATTGTTGCCCTTATGGACAGTGTTTGAACTCGAAAATCCCACGATGATACGATTTTTCCTTCTTCCTCTTCTCTTCCCAAAATATCTTCATCCTTTGAGCTGGATGTAGGACAGGGGAAAATCAAGCAAACGAAAGCGTTCAAATATTTGGGTGAGTGGATAGACCCCAATATCTCCGAGATGGCAGCTTATGCAGTATATTTATTTATTTATTTATTTATTTATATTGCATCATTGTTACCATTATGGACAGTGTTTGAACTCGAAAATCTCACGATGACACAATTTTCCCTTATATCTTCCCAAAATACCTTCATCCTTTGTCTGTGTTCCTGTTTCCGTTGTTCTTCCACAATGTTCCCGTCTTCTTCTTTTCAGGTACTATACATTTTGTATTGTTAATGTTGTTTTTGAATTCTCCTCTATCGCCTATCATTCGCCTCGTGATCTCTGCCTGTCTGCTTGATGTCTTCCTCTATTTCATAAAACCAATTTGTTTTCGTGCTTGAACTGTTTACTGCATCAAAGATATGCCTTTGTTCATTCTCTGAATGTGCCCGTAGAAAGTTAGTCTGCGTTTTTCAAACATATTTCTTTTCATATGCTGCTATGATGCCTGATGCTCCGATGTATATATTAATTACCAGCTGATGAACCCGTGCTTCGCTGTGGGTCATAAATAAATTAAAATGTGAAGGTGACAGTTAAAACAGGGGATAGGCGAGGTGCTGCGCGGAGAGAGAGTAAGGATGGAACATTTTGTCCAACTACACCGCTCGGCATTGACCGTGTTTTATAGCACAAATTGAGGTTTTATTCGCTAACCGTTTGGAGATACACGAAAAGTGATAAGGACCTTTCGGATAGAAAATTAAATTTTAAACCTCGTATATGCCATCAAAAGTTTTCTATTTCATAGCGTTCTCTTTTTATTTTAAATGGAAATATGAAAGTTTGAAACCAAAGGGTGTAGTGACGTCAAAAAATGGTCGCCATCTTTAAATAGTGCAAAGTATCCAAATCAAAAGTAGTCTAGGCCTATATGTTAACCAGGCGAATCAGCTAATTCCATGTAAAATGACATGTAAATCGGACCAGTGGTTCCTGCGTGATTGAGTAATACACAGACACACACCTTCTCATTTTTAGCCTATTTTCATTTTATGAAAAAAATAGGCTTATGAGATCACCTTTTGTCAGTGTGTGTGTGCCTATGTGTGTGCGTATTGAGACCGTTTAGTCGAGTCAACAACCACGATGACTTTCCTAACATCCCATAAGTCGAATAAAATTACCGTGAGGATCAGGTGAACTTCCTAATAGGCTAAGCGGCACGAGACACTGTAGTCCACGGGGATCGTGGTACATGGTGACGATGGTCATAGACTGCCTAAGGAGAGGTTCACCTCAAAAAAACTAGACTGATAAATTAAACATCCAGACTTAAGTAAAACACCGTGAAAATTTATTAAAATTCGCAAGGCCCTAGCCTAGTTCGGAGGGTTATAATAGGCTAGTCCGCAAACTAATAAACAAAAGAAAATAAAGAGCAGGTCCCTACCTGAGAAGTTACTGAAAAACCCTCGCGAAAGATCTAACTCACAATAATAAAGCAACAACAGCAACACTAGGAAAATGGTACGACGCAAGTCCCTAGTTCAAGTTACAAGATTAAGCTAATATCAGAATTTACATTTAACAGGGTAGCAAAACAAATCTAAGTTAGGATGGTGCCATTTCGACATTTACATTTAACGTTAATTCATCTAGAGCTAAGTCCTATCAATTAACAAAATTTACGGCGATGACGTCCGTAAAAGAAAACAATTACATCCAAAAGCTAAGTGTACAGCCATGAAAAACAAACAATTTAATTATGCTTAATAACTATGTGCTAACAGCACACAATAAGGTAACATGTAGGATTTATACACTTGACATCATAAATAAGTAATGAAATAGACACAGTAGTTTTATTAAAAATTCCTGCCTGCACCTTGGTTTACTCTTTGTAAGCCATAGTCATCTAATGTGTATAATTACGGTGACGAATGCGTAGTTGAGACCACGTCTGACATCGCATGGCCTGAGCTCCACAAGCTACGAACTCTAGGTTCGCGCATGCTTCAGGTCGCTACATAATGTCAACTGTCCTAGTCATTTCCACACAAGGAAATTATCTTCAACTGCACGGCTATGTCAACAGTTCCAAATGCAAAGAACAAAGTTAGATAGAAAGAATCGTTAGTTAGCCTTGTTTTACAACAATTATGCGTTTTATTATTAAGATGTCGGTTTATAGGTTTATCGTAGGTTTATGGCGAATAACATTGACAATAGCTCGGGCACGGAGTGTCTCCACTGAGATCATTCTCCACCAAAAAGCCTCGACTCAACAGTCGGAATAAGATCAACGAGCAATAACAACTCGGACACACAATAACACGGGTTACCAGCGGCGCTAAGCTCGCGTTCAATAACTCTGGGATAGGTCTGTACACAACAGTCACCTTCCAATAACATCTAGTCAACGGGAACAGTCCCGGACAAGGCATACTCAAAATACCTTCATACAATAACATCCTGCTATAACAGGGTAGCCTTCACCATACTATAGAAAACCTGACATAACTGTACCTGTCGAACGACAGTACACGCAGCAGAGCGTTTAACTAACAAAAACAATCTATAAAACATGTGATCAAATACAAGAGTGGAAACTGATTTCCATAAGCAAAATAGCAATGAAAGGAAATGCGAATACAAATCGTACTCTGTCCTTGTCAAAAGTAGTTTTGTCTCACAATAAAGCAGGCATGCTTTCAAGGGCACTGGGTTAGATAACCAGTTTATGTGTCTCCAGCAGGTTACTACATTCCTGTGCTCCACCGGACACAACACATTGACTCTCCAAGGCCGGCGAATTTAAACAAATATAACTATACATCTGGCCTGTTCATAAAAAACTTTACCATAGGTTATGAACCTCTAAAGAGTCCGTGTATAAAAAACACGCAATAAATCTGAATATAATAATATAATTCCGTCTTTCTACCAAAGACGTCTAAATGAAAGTAATCTTACAATTACTGGAGCTCTTTGCTTTAAAAAATACAATTCAGTAGTTGCTAGTACAACATCAAATAAAAACGTGTCTTACATGACACAAGCAAAAATGATAATTGTGGCGCAGATTCACTACAAGGATACGCTTAATGATACGTTGGGAACTGAGTTCGATGCTAGGCAACGAAACATTCCTTCTAGTTGTTAGGTTCAAACTTGACCAAGAATAGCTTCTGAGCTTATTCAAAATGAACATATAATGCATTTACAAAACTGGCAATTACATTCGATTGCCTAACTGATACGACTGTTCTAACGACAGTCAGGGGTGTAACAAAGGATGGCTGCAAAGAATGCAGTTAATTAATAACCATGGCATCTGATTGCCATAACTAAAGCCAGCAAAGACTTGAAAATTACCCCAAGTAGGGTTGAACAAAATAGCCTCAAAATGACTACGGTCAGGTTCAGCAAAAGGTAGGCATTGACGTTCTACGACGTTCATCAAGCTGCACCAGGGCTGACCAAAATGTCTGACCCAAGGGTGTCTCACTATAACTGAAATAAATGACATCTTACTAATCTAGTTACATCCCTACCTAGAAAAATGGCTGACACTGAGTGCGGTTGGTTCACAAACTACATTAAATCTAATATACCACCAGAAACTAGAACAAGAAAGGGGTGTGACAAAAACTCACGACATGGAGAAGCTCTCACTCAGCCCTCTATTCCACAAAAAGGGTTGTACAAAATCCTCTCTGGCTCTCTGGAACGGTATCCTGCTCATCAGGATTCCCACCTGGACTCCTCCAAAGACCAGGGTTCGATTTGTCCCTGTCGACAACTTCGTGGATATGCCTGGAAATTGCATTTTTGGCTCCTTCCTTCTCGTTCGTTGTCCTGGAAGTTCCACCATCATGCTGGTTCCCGTAGAAACATCACCCTCATACCGGGATGGTATTAGCCCATGATGACTGCTTCAATCATGGTGATGAAAAGTCCAATCACGTGGATAGTGAAATAAGTTACGTGATAATTCATCCTCTCACTTTCAAAATTATAATGTTCGTCGTGAATGTTATAGGCTTCAATTGTAGAATACGACACAGTCTTAATTTCGTAAATGTGGATTAGCATGTGAGCTAACACTGTTTTATAATTCTACACGTGCTAGTGACGCTACTTTTGTATCACGCAGCATCCGTGAATTATACGTCGTTTTTAAAATGAAATTTTCACTTTGGCAATTTAAATATATCATACAATTATAATCTCACTTATTCAGGATAATTATAACACTATTACCTGTATATTTCCACTAGGCATCGGCCTTCACATACGCGTGGGTAAAATGTGGTGTTACAGCAATGTTGTGCAATACACTATACTTGCCGATTATTATTTCCCAAACTTCTTCTTTAGTTCACTGGGCTTCAACAACAGTGAATAATAGTATTAGCGTGCTCGATGGCACCTTATAATCACTTTCAACGCTCAACAGCGGATATTCTTCTACGTCTCGTAGGACAAATGCAATTCCACGCCTACACAAGGCGGATTCTCCAGACGCAGTGCCAGGCACTGGGTGTCTCTAGAAAGTAGGTCGTCAAAACGAAGTCGTTGAGCGACTACTTAAGTTCCTTTTTGCGTATCTGCAAGGGTATTACCTTACCTAAAGTAAAAATAAACATTCTCCAAAATGTTTTAATAATGCAGCATGACGAAATGGAATATTCTGAGTCTTGTGGAAAGATAAAATTAATTAATAAGACCTCAGATAAATAATGAGCAGTTTTCACCAAAGTCAAAAGTGCGATTCACCGCTACTTCAAAAAGTATCGCGTGATATCTCAGCTCCACGTGGCTTCCTGGGTGTGTTCAAAAGTACAACATCCCATTATAAATGCTCTGTCATAAAAAATATCACATGAACCATAGCTCAGCGGGTTCATCTGCCTCTCCGTCGTTTCAAATAAAATGTTGGGATAACATTTTTATTTGCTTTGAAATTCATTCAAGGGTGATATTTTTTAGATTGGCTGCATTAAAGGTTCCAATGCGCTCTCCTGTCCTAATGTCTTCTATTACATAACTTCCATTGTTCAAAGGCTGACGGACACGACTAGGGCCATAATACAAGGACATAAATTTTCCATATATGCGGTCTATAGGACTAGAAATTCCGGGTCTCCTTATAAGGATAAGGTCTCCTTCTACTAGTGGTTCTCTAAACCTCTGGCGTCTAGTTCTTCTCAAGCGCTTGGCAGCTTGTCTGTCCATAGTTTCCCTTGCAGCTAAAAGTCTGCTGGCATGTGATGGTTGTAAACAAGGTGGATTTACAATCACACGATCCCATATTCTCAGCGGCATCTGGTTCAAATGCAAGACCATAGGCATTTGACCAGTGCTCTCATGGACTGTTGAATTAATACATTTTGCCATAATAACAAGGACTTCAGTCCATCGCCAGTGTTCTTCTTGACAATATAATCGACAAAATTTTGCGATAATAGACATCACGCATTCTGCTGGGTTGCTCTCTGGATGTCGAATAGATGATAAAACATGACCTATTTCAAGCTCATTCATGGCATTGGCAAATTCTGCTGAGGTGTACTGTGATCCGTGATCAGTCAACAGGAATTGTGGCTTTCCTGCCTCCGGTATCACTTGACGTCTAATCCTCTGAATAATCTGATGTGCAGTAGCTTTTTGAATCGGATGAAGCATCGTATATTTCGTGAACACATCAATAGTTACAACGATGTATCGATTCCCACGACGAGCCTTAGGTATTGGGCCATACAGGTCCTGTGCGTACAACTCTCTAGGTTGAGTTGGGAGTATTCGTCTGGGTTGTTCTTTCAATAAGTGTGACGTGTACTTGTTTCGCTGGCATGCGTCGCAAGCACGTAAACACTGTCTAACGGTGGCTCCTAACCCTCTCCATGTAAAATACTCTTTGATGGTTGCAATGGTTTTGTCTGTTCCACCATGTCCAATGGATAAATGTACCATAAGAATAACAGATTCTTGGTATCTCCTAGGAATAACTGCACGCAGTTGAGTGTGGTCCTCGTCTACAAACTTGTATAAGACACGATGATAAATCAAATAATCATCTGCAACAGCAGCAATTCTTGCATAATGATCATCCTGTGGATCCATTCTTCGTTCTAGGAAACGGATAATATGTCTGAGTTCCTCCTCACGTCCTTCAGGTAGATGACTAAGTCGGCGAAGGTGTTCCTCGCATTCTCCCTCGATGTCTATGGCATTAACAGTAGCTTCAGGATTCCGGCTGAGGATGTCGGCCAACACATTCTCTCTGCCTGGTCGATAAACTATTTCCAAATCGAACTGTTGGAGAAACAGCGTCCAACGTGTGATCCTGTCGCTTGCCAGTCTTGTTCGTAATATGAAGGTTAACGCATGATGATCGGTTCTCACAATAATCCTCTGTCCTAACAGAAGTTTCTGTCAGTATTCAAGTGCGTAAACTATTGCAAGTGCTTCTATCTCGGTCGTGAAGTAGTGAGATTCATGTGCTCTTAAACGTCGGCTTAAGAAAGCGATGTAATGACGTTTCTTCTCATCATCCTCCTGCAGTAAAATGGCTCCTATACCAATGGCAGATGCATCAGTTTCTAGAATAAAGTTCCGAGAATAATCTGGATATTCTAACTGAATTGAGTCCACAAGCATCTGTTTAGCTCTCCTGAAAGCTATCTCGCATTCATCATTCCAGTTCCACCTGCAGTTCTTTTTCAATAATCCTTGCAGTGGTGCAACAGTCTCGGAATACTTCTCACAATGAGCAGCAAAGAATTGGAGAATTCCTAAGAATTGTCTCACGTGTTTCACACGGGTTGGCGTTGGAAATGCAGCAACAGTTCTAATCTTTGCCGGATTTGGTCTGTATCCTTCTCCATTGATTATGTGTCCTACGAATTTCACTTCTTTCTGAAAAAATCGACACTTGTCAAATTTGACCTTAAAATTCGCCTGTCGAAGATTCTCGAAAACAAGGCGCAATGTCTTTAAATGCTCTTCTTCTGTTTCTGAAGCTATGATTATGTCATCCACATAACATATTACTCTCTGCTTCACTTCAGGAGTCAGCTTGGCATCAAGTGCTCTGATTAATGTGGCTCCGGCATTTTTCAATCCAAATGGTAGTTTTCGGAAGACATAAGTAGTCTGATCAAACAGGAATCCAGTATATTTCTGAGTATGCTCAGATAATCTGATATGGTCATAAGACTGAACCAAGTCCAATGATGAAAATATCCTTTTTCCTTTGAACTTCCTGAGAATGTCCCTAATCTTGGGCGGTCTGTCGTGCTCAGGAGCTAGGCGTTCATTCAAGGCTCTGGCATCAAGACAAAGTCTCAAGCTTCCATCTACCTTAACCACAGGCGTTATGGGATTCAAGAAAGGAGTCGGTGATTTCTTGATTGTGCCTGCTGCTTCTATCTCATGGATCTTCTTAGCAGCTTCTTCGAGATGTTTCTCGGCAATCGGATAGATCTTTTTCTGGAATGGGGAATCATCCAGTAACACAAGATCATACTCGTAGTCTAATATCTCACCAGGTGTGGTGTCGAATATATCCCTGTATTCGTTCAATATTGCCTCAAGATCCTCACGTATGGGTGCTGATAACGATTCTGCCTCTTCGTCGGCATCTAGTGTCTCCTCAATTTCCTTGCCATTTAATTCTTCGACTACGTCGACTTCGGATAGGAATTCCGGTTCTTCTTCAATTAGGCTCATCTGAATGGGTTCGTTCGGCTTGAACTCTACCGTATTCCGTCCCATGTCAATGATTCCATCATATTTTCCAATGAAGTCTGCGCCTAAAATGGCATCATGATGCAGGCCCTTCATTACAAGAAATTCGTGCAAGTACACGCGGCTCGAAATCTTCAGAGTACACAGAATCTGGATATTGCACGTTACAACGCGGTCAGGTATGACACCTCTGACTCTTACAGCTGAAATAGGCAGCTCTGTCACCTCAGAGTTTGCTTTCAGTCTGGCATGACAATCGGCGGAAATTACACTAATCATCGCCCCAGTATCGATGAGTATGACTACACTGACTTCATTCAAGGTGGCTACGATCTTGGGTAGACGTGTCAATTCATAATTGTGGTTCGTCGTACGTCGTTCGTCCAACAAGTCTTCTTGGATTGGCTCCCAGAGTAATATGGTGGCAGTTACTCGGTGCTACACCGAACAAGAATCTATTGATTTTTCGGCGTTTTTTTTCTGTCCTGGCGAGAAGTACTGGGCTGGTTCTGCTCCGTCTCCTGCACCGAATTTCTATTTTCCCTCGAAGTAGGGTTCCGTTCTCCCTCTTCTTGGATCTGCAATTCTCTCAGTTGTTGGAGGTACTCACGGCTCTCCCGTGCTCTTCCTTTCCAATCCCTGTCTGGCTGGTATCTAGGGTCTCGATTTCTGTCGTATCCCCTACTATATCGATAGTCTCTACGGATACTTCCGTGTTGTTGATTTCTTCCTTCATTCCCTCGGCGGTTGTTTTCGTGACGTCGGTTGTCGTCCGTCCTTCGGTCGAATCGCCGGTTCCAATGACTTCGCCGGTCATCTTGTTGATTTCGAGTATAAGGAGTGTTGTTCCATTCTCTCCTGTTATAACTGTAGTTGTTATCACGTCGCCCAGAGTCCTCTGTGATTTGCGTTTGTGGTGGCGTCTGGCTCACTTTATCGACAGTCGTCAGATTTATATGTCTCTCCTCGCGCCTATCAGCCTTCTGCTGACGGTGTGTAGGGAACTGTTCTGTGTTCGCATCCAACCTTCGCAGTATCTGGTCACACTGCTGGAAAGTGGATGCCCCTGCAGCGATCAACACACGTTGTACGTCCACAGGGTACTGCCAAACAATTGTGTTCACTAAATCTCGTTCAGACAACGGAGGCTGAAGACAACGAAGCTTCGCAAGCTGTATTGCGAAGTAATTCGCATAACGAGTAGGTGTATTGGAACTGTACCTTCGAGTGTACATCTCAGCTCGGATGCTCTGCTGGATGTCGCTCGACGAATATGTTCTTAATAACGCTTCCTTAAAGTCCTGGTAGCCTGTAAATGAGTATCTGAATGCTCTGAACCAGGTACTGGCTTGTCCCTCTAGCAGTCGCTCTATAACTCTTAGTTCCCTCTCTGGAGTTACCATAGTATCACGTAAGTAGCTTTCGACATTGGCTAGGAATTCCACTGGAGTAACACCACTTCCAGTTTCTGAGAAGCGAGCTGGTTGCTCCTCTCTTGAATGAATTATGGTGACATTTCCCTGCGTATGCGCGGGCCTGAACGTATTTTGCATGTAACTCTGCGTAGGAGTGTTAGTCTCATGACTAATTCGATTAGATGCTGGTTGAAACGGATGAGCGTCAAAGTTCAAGGTCTGACCTTGCGCTGAACCAGTGAATTGTGACGGTTGCGATTCCATAGGCGCGCTGGGCTGGAAATGGGTAGGCATCATTCCTCCTGATTGAGATATAGGCGTTTCCTGAGATTCTCCCATCTGTGGGTGTACGTGTCTCTCTCTAGGAATCGTCTCGAGTCTGTCCAGACGTCTTTCTATTACTTCAAGTCCTGGGATGGTTCTGGCTGCGACTTTGTTGGCCAAGTCGTTCAATTGCAGCTCGATCCTGTCGACCTTTCCCTTGAGGTTTGTGTCTACCTCGCGTATGGCCGTCCTGAGGTTACAACTGAGATCTAACCTCTCGGTCACCGCGACTTACTCAAATCGTTTTTGTAAGGAATCGATTTCTCCTTCAACTCTGGACATATTTTCTTTGATTTTACCCACATCGTCTCTAACCTCGGCTACCTTAGCCTCGACTGTGGTCTTGTGTTCGTTGAGGTCACCTCTCAATAACATGAGATCAATTTTGTGTTCCTCACGATGAACATCAACTGTCTCACGCAGACTGGCTACGGTTTCCGTCAATTCAGAAATGTTTCTCCTGTTGGTGTTGAGTTCTTCTTTAACCTCCATCATGCCATCAACGATAGTCTTCACGTTGTTATTAACGGCATTGGCAGCTCCTCTCATCAAGATTAAACCAATGTTCATGGTTGCCATGTCCTTTTTCACATTGCCGATAAATCCCTCGACGTGATCTAGTCGAGTCCCGAATTCTTCCCTAGTATGTTCCAGATCTGCTCTCATGTCTATCTGGAATCTATTCAAGGTTGTCTGAATTTGAGCTGTGTGTTCCTCCAATCGGTTTTGCACATCCCCCCTAGCTCTATTCATCTGGTCGGTTAAGCAATCTACGCGCTGGTTAGCCTCTTGATGGTGTCGTATGACATCAACCCTAACAGCCGCTAAACCTGCCGTCAGATCATTTCTCGCTTCGACCCTATATGCGTCCATGTCTGCCCTGACTTGAGTTAAATCAGCCCTAACATTGTTGACTTCCTGTCTAACCTGGTCCACATGACCACTAACATTGTTGACTTCCTGTCTTACATTGTTTATAGACTGAGTGTTAATCTCTAAATCTAGCCTTACTTGATCTACATGACCACTAACATTGTTGACTTCCTGTCTAACCTGGTCCACATGACCACTTACAGTATTGACAGCATGAGTATTCTGACCTAAGTCAGCAGTAATCTGTTGAAGATTGGCATTCACACCTGCCAACATCTCTCCAAACACACGACGAATAGTATCCTCATCCATAGATAAGAAATATATGAGAAAGTGAGGGATCAATTTCTACTGGAACTTACAGCTATGATTAGTTACTTGGTGGTATAAAGCTTGCTTCATTTATATAAATATCACGAGTACAGCTGGAGTATGCAAACTAAGTGCTTCTACATTTACAAAGACAACGGTGAGCAAAGCAAAGTATTACATTTACTTAGGATGAGGCATCATCAAAGAAAATCCTATCCTTCATTTATCTAACACTAAAGCCTCACCCCATGGACTTCTATCAAACATGAATGCCATGCGGTCAATTGATCAGCAGTACGACTTTCTAAGTTCGTCCCAGTCCTGTCAATTTACCATTAAACACATTAAGATCCTCCAAAATAACATGGTACTGACGGTCACCACGTTAACGTCGGCACATGAGTTGGGCGCCATTTTATGAAGCCCAAGTCCGCCCACAACGTTGTGCGCCATTTTATGAGACCGTTTAGTCGAGTCAACAACCAGGATGACTTTCCTAACATCCCATAAGTCGAATAAAATTACCGTGAGGATCAGGTGAACTTCCTAATAGGCTAAGCGGCACGAGACACTGTAGTCCACGGGGATCGTGGTACATGGTGACGATGGTCAAAGACTGCCTAAGTAATGGTTCACCTCAAAAAAAATAGACTGAGAAATTGAACATCTAGACTTAAGTAAAACACCGTGAAAATTTATTAAAATTCGCAAGCCCCTAGCCTAGTTCGGAGGGTTATAATCGGCTAGTCCGCAAACTAATAAACAAAAGAAAATAAAGAGCAGGTCCCTACCTGAGAAGTTACTGAAAAACCCTCGCGAAAGATCTAACTCACAATAATAAAGCAACAACAGCAACACTAGGAAAATGGTACGACGCAAGTCCCTAGTTCAAGTTACAAGATTAAGATAATATCAGAATTTACATTTAACAGGGTAGCAAAACAAATCTAAGTTAGGATGGTACCATTTCGACATTTACATTTAACGTTAATTCATCTAGCTAAGTCCTATCAATTAACAAAATTTACGGCGATGACGTCCGTAAAAGAAAACAATTACATCCAAAAGCTAAGTGTACAGCCATGAAAAACAAACAATTTAATTATGCTTAATAACTATGTGCTAACAGCACACAATAAGGTAACATGTAGGATTTATACATTTGACATCATAAATAAGTAATGAAATAGACACAGTAGTTTTATTAAAAATTCCTGCCGGCACCTTGGTTTACTCTTTGTAAGCCATAGTCATCTAATGTGTATAATTACGGTGACGAATGCGTAGTTGAGACCACGTCTGACATCGCATGGCCTGAGCTACACAAGCTACGAACTCTAGGTTCGCGCATGCTTCAGGTCGCTACAAAATGTCAACTGTCCTAGTCATTTCCACACAAGGAAATTATCTTCAACTGCACGGCTATGTCAACAGTTCCAAATGCAAAGAACAAAGTTAGATAGAAAGAATCGTTAGTTAGCCTTGTTTTACAACAATTATGCGTTTTATTATTAAGATGTCGGTTTATAGGTTTATCGTAGGTTTATGGCGAATAACATTGACAATAGCTCGGGCACGGAGTGTCTCCACTGAGATCATTCTCCACCAAAAAGCCTCGACTCAACAGTCGGAATAAGATTAACGAGCAATAACAACTCGGACACACAATAACACGGGTTACCAGCGGCGCTAAGCTCGCGTTCAATAACTCTGGGATAGGTCTGTACACAACAGTCACCTTCCAATAACATCTAGTCAACGGGAACAGTCCCGGACAAGGCATACTCAAAATACCTTCATACAATAACATCCTGCTATAACAGGATAGCCTTCACCATACTATAGAAAACATGACATAACTGTACCTGTCGAACGACAGTACACGCAGCAGAGCGTTTAACTAACAAAAAACAATCTATAAAACATGTGATCAAATACAAGAGTGGAAACTGATTTCCATAAGCAAAATAGCAATGAAAGGAAATGCGAATACAAATCGTACTCTGTCCTTGTCAAAAGTAGTTTTGTCTCACAATAAAGCAGGCGTGCTTTCAAGGGCACTGGGTTAGATAACCAGTTTATGTGTCTCCAGCAGGTTACTACATTCCTGTGCTCCACCTGACACAACACATTGACTCTCCAAGGCCGGCGACTTTAAACAAATAAAACTATTCATCTGGCCTGTTCATAAAAAACTTTACCATAGGTTATGAACCTCTAAAGAGTCCGTGTATAAAAACACGCTATAAATCTGAATATAATAATATAATTCCGTCTTTCTACCAAAGACGTCTAAATGAAAGTAATCTTACAATTACTGGAGCTCTTTGCTTTAAAAAATACAATTCAGTAGTTGCTAGTACAACATCAAATAAAAACGTGTCTTACATGACACAAGCAAAAATGATAATTGTGGCGCAGATTCACTACAAGGATACGCTTAATGATACGTTGGGAACTGAGTTCGATGCTAGGCAACGAAACATTGGTGGTAGGTTCAAACTTGACCAAGAATAGCTTCTGAGCTTATTCAAAATGAACATATAATGCATTTACAAAACTGGCAATTACAGTCGATTGCCTAACTGATACGACTGTTCTAACGACAGTCAGGGGTGTAACAAAGGATGGCTGCAAAGAATGCAGTTGATTAATAACCATGGCATCTGATTGCCATAACTAAAGTCAGCAAAGACTTGAAAATTACCCCAAGTAGGGTTGAACAAAATAGCCTCAAAATGACTACGGTCAGGTTCAGCAAAAGGTAGGCATTGACGTTCTACGACGTTCATCAAGCTGCACCAGGGCTGGCCAAAATGTCTGACCCAAGGGTGTCTCACTATAACTGAAATAAATGACATCTAACTAATCTAGTTACATCCCTACTTAGAAAAATGGCTGACACTGAGTGCGGTTGGTTCACAAACTACATTAAATCTTCTATACCAACCGAAACTAGAACAAGAAAGGGGTGTGACAAAAACTCACGACATGGAGAAGCTCTCACTCAGCCCTCTATTCCACAAAAAGGGTTGTACAAAATCCTCTCTGGCTCTCTGGAACGGTATCCTCCTCATCAGGATTCCCATCTGGACTCCTCCAAAGACCAGGGTTCGATTTGTCCCTGTCGACAACTTCGTGGATATGCCTGGAAATGGCATTTTTGGCTCCTTCCTTCTCGTTCGTTGTCCTGGAAGTTCCTCCATCATGCTGGTTCCCGTAGAAACATCACCCTCATACCGGGATGGTATTAGCCCATGATGACTGCTTCAATCATGGTGAAGAAAAGTCCAATCACGTGGATAGTGAAATAAGTTAGGTGATAATTCATCCTCTCACTTTCAAAATTATAATGTTCGTCGTGAATGTTATAGGCTTCAATTGTAGAATACGACACAGCCTTAATTTCGTAGATGTGGATTAGCATGTGAGCTAACACTGTTTTATAATTCTACACGTGCAAGTGACGCTAATTTTGTATCACGCAGCATCCGTGAATTATACGTCGTTTTAAAATGAAATTTTCACTTTGGCAATTTAAATATATCATACAATTATAATCACACTTATTCAGGATAATTGTAACACTATTACCTGTATATTTCCACTAGGCATCTGCCCTCCACATACGCGTGGGTAAAATGTGGTGTTACAGCAATGCTGCGCAATACACTATACTTGCCAATTATTGTTTCCCAAACTTCTTCTTTAGTTCACTGGGCTTCAACAACAGTGAATAATAGTATTAGCGTGCTCGATGGCACCTTATAATCACTTTCAACGCTCAACAGCGGATATTCTTCTACGTCTCGTAGGACAAATGCAATTCCACGCCTACACAAGGCGGATTCTCCAGACGCAGTGCCAGGCACTGGGTGTCTCTAGTAGGTCGTCAAAACGAAGTCGTTGAGCGACTACTTACGTTCCTTTTTGCGTATCTGCTAGGGTATTACCTTACCTAAAGTAAAAATAAACATTCTCCAAAATGTTTTAATAATGCAGCATGACGAAATGGAATATTCTGAGTCTTGTGGAAAGATAAAATTAATTAATAAGACCTCAGATAAATAATGAGCAGTTTTCACCAAAGTCAAAAGTGCGATTCACCGCTACTTCAAAAAGTATCGCGTGATCTCTCAGGCTCCACGTGGCTTCCTGGGTGTGTTCAAAAGTACAACATCCCATCATAAATGCTCTGTCATAAAAAAATATCACATGAACCATAGCTCAGCGGGTTCAGTATGTCTGTGTGTTCCCCCTAATAACATCTAAACGGCTGGAGCGATTTCAATAAATCTCGGTATGTTCATAGTACTATTTTTTCCGACCCCGACCGTGTCCTTCAAATTTTATTACGTCTCACCAATCCAACATGGCAGCTGTGCGTAATATTTCACCGGCATTCTATATCTCAGAAACTATTACTGATATCACCATGAATTTGTACGGTGATAAAGGGCACTACTAGACGTTCACCTATGACATTTTCAAACACCTGGTAACTACAAAACCAACATGGTGGCCAAACGAAGTTGAGACTTTTAAATAAACTTTTCTCACGATTTAACCATCCAAACGCAATGAAACTTGGTACAGAAAATGCTTACACACATTGTAATGCACTGGTTTCTAATTTAGTTCAATTGTTTATATATACTCAAGATGGTGGCTGTGCAAAATATTTCACTGGCTTTCTATATCTCCGAAATTATTACTGATATCACCCCGAAAGTTTGTACTACAAGTATATATATGTAAGATTCAAAAACCTGTAAATTACAAAACGAAAATGGCAGCCAAGCAAAGTTGAATCATTTTAATAGAGGTTTCTCGCGATTTAACCATCCGAATGCAGTGAAACTTGGTACGATAAATACTTATACAAATGTTAATCCACTGGCATCTAATTTATTTCAATTGTTTTCATAGCCATAAGATGGCAGCTGTGCGAAATTTTAAAATCTCGTTTTTACTTCTTGTGTCCTAATCATGCGATTGAAGTATGAATACCACACGTACACAATAATCTTCATGTAATAGTACATAAATAAATATCCAACCTGGCGACCATCTGAATTATTTAGACGGTTCTCAATATCTACGAATCTATTACAACAATCAAACTGAAATTTTGTATGTTGATAGAGGTAATTCACATGAGTAGGATATATGAAAATAGGCTTTAGTTCTTCACGGAACTACTTGTTATATATTAGTATAGATATTTTTATATTCTTAGTTTTGTTTCTGAATTCTCCTCTATCGCCTCGTAATCCCTGCCTGTCTGCCTGAGATCTTCCTGTATTTCATGAAACCAATTGTTTTTCGTGCTTGAACTGTTAACTGCATCAAATATATTCTTTGTTCATTCTCTGAATTTGCCCGTAGAAAGTTAGTCTGCGTATTTCAATCATATCTTTATCCATATGCTGCTATGATGCCTGACGCTCCGATTTATTTATTAATTACTTATTCTGCTGCCGAACGAAGGGATGGAATACTATCAAACGTGAACCTCGCTTACAACAATCGGTATTCACAGATTTTATACTGAGGGTACTTAAATTCCATTTCAGTTCACTTCACCGAAAGCGATAACACCGGAACGATTGAAACCATCATAATAATAATTGCGCTTGTGCCGAATATACACGCACTTGGCTCGCGAGTTCACAGCTACTCCTGCACGGTGCGATGGTTAGGCAACCCATTAAACCGGAACGCGATACTGGGTGTATAATTACATTGAAGAGCCAATCGCTCAGTTTTAATGACGCATGAAGGCTGACGTGCTTATGTGCGTGCCGCAATTAAAAACTAAACGGCAAGGGCCAGCAAAAATCATCTAGATATAGAAAAATAGAGGCCATGTCGAGGGTTAAAATTGATTAACCACGCCGACCGTAATATTTAACTAAATCCTCGTTGAGTGTTTTTTTTTCAATGGCCTGCAAAGGAATATTCTAACTAATTGCAATTTGGTAAATTTAAATTGTATGTTACTCCTGTTTCCTGGATTAGATACGCAAATCCACCACAATGGTAATAGTAACTATAATAATAATCGGGATGGTAGAAAGGCCAGGCCAGTGATCGTGTATAACGATCCACCGTTCCTCGCGATTAAACGTTTACTAAGCCGACAAACTAACGCAAGCCCACTAACGAGGGAAAATATTGCTACAGCTTTATATCCGCCCACACTTCTCGTTCTTGAGGCTCTTCAGGGAATTACGATTTTAGGATAACAAAAAGGAAAAGAAATAACAAACTTAGCATCAATAAAAATCCTTATAAAACTATTTACAGTGCTCTGATTGAAAGCAGCTTGGGGGGAATTAAAACACAACTTTAATTAATAACCTTCAAGATAGCCAAAACAGGTTCTTTAAATATTTCACTGGTATCCCTTATTTTAATATTGTTGTTGTTGTTGTTTGAGTCTTCAGTCTTTTGACTGGTTTGATACAGCCCTCCATGGATCCCTGTCCTGAGCTAATCGTTGCATCTATACATAGCTACCACACCCTACATACGAGGCAATCTGTTTAACATATTCTAACCTTGATCTACCCCTACAGTTCTTGTCCTCGACCCTTACATCCATAACTAAGCTTGCTATTCTTGGGTGTCTTAGTTTGTGACCTACCAACCTATCTCTTCTCATCTTTAGCAGTCGCCAGAAACATCTCTCCTCTCGCACTGGTCTTAATACCTCTTCGTTTGTAACTCTATCTACCCATCTGATCTTCATCATTCTCCTGTAACACCACATTTCAAATGCTTCAATTCTCCTCTTTTCTGCTGCACCAATTATCCAAGTTTCACTTCCATAGAGTGCCTTGCTCTAGACAAAGGCTTTCAAAAATGACTTCCTAATACCTAAATCTATATTCGATGTCAACAGATTCCTTTTATGTAGAAATGCTTTCCTTCCCTGCGCTAACCTACTTTTTATATCCTCTTTGCTTAGTCCATCACTGGTTATTTTGCTTTCTAAGTAACAGAAATCGCCTACTTCCTTTAGTTTTTCACCTGCCAATTTGATGTCCATAGATGTTTCTGATTTATTTCGGTTGCATTCCAATACTTTTGTTTACATTTATTAATTTTCATTATCAATTCCTCAAGATAGAGTCCATGCCATTCAAAAACTCATTCAAATCCTCAGGCATGTTGGCCAAGATGACTATGTCATCGGCATATCTCAGAGTTGAAATTATTTCTCCTTGAATCTTCATTCCCAATTTATATTTTTCTCCAATTTCCTTCATTGCTTGTTCAATGTAAAGATTGAAAAGAACGGGTGATAAGTTGCAGCCTTGCCTTACACCTTTCTGAGTTGTTTCAATTTACTGTACTGAATCTCTACTACGATGATCCAAGATTCAGGCATAAGGTCTCTCACAACATACAAACAAGAGCCATAACAAGTACTAAATATGCAAAACCTTTATGTGTAAATAGCTATGGTTACATCACTACATAATGAACTACCACCTGGATTGTCCAACAAGAACAGCAAACAACTAGCTATACGTCGCATTAAAAACTATTACCTAACTAAACATTAACTCATAACATAAATTTATTAATATAACTACTAGGCCTATAGTGTAACGTTTTGTGTCTTTAATTATTTACATTAATATTTTTCTCATTATCACCATTCATCATCATCATCATCATCTTCATTTCCACTTTTCCAGCTGACAATGGGTGGGAGCAAATATGGTTCCTCTCTACTTTGTTCTGTCGTTCCACCATTCCCCTTCCAACTCGGTGTTCCAATCCAGGTTCCGTTTTCTAATGCTATTCTCCACCGAGTTCATCCAACGCATTCTTGGTCTTCCTCATTCGCTCTTCCCTGACATCCGTCGTTCCAGTGCTCGTCTTGGTAGCCTTACTTCATTCATCCCTTTGACATGTCCAAACCATCTCAATCTGTTTTGCTCCAGTTTGTCATTTAGTTTCTGTACTCCCAGTTCTTTCCGTATATCTTTATTTCTCACTCTTTGTCTCCTCGTTTTCTGGACCATACTTCTCAGGAATCTCATCTCAGCTGCCTGTAGTCTGCTCTCATCCCTCTTAGTCATTGTCCAAGTTTCTGCTGCATATGTCATTATAGGAACATTATATCCTTTCTACATAACTTCTTTAGCCTTAATTGGTTTATCCTTGTTCCATACTAGTCCCCGTACCTGCTGGTAGAAAGCACTTCCGAGTTGTATTCTTCCGCTAATTTCCAAATCTAGTCTTCCATCTTCAGTCAGTTCACTTCCCAATTATTTGAAGTGTTTCACCACTTCCATTTCCCTATCTCCGACTTTGAATATTCCTTTTCCTTCTTTCTCACCTCTACTCATCAACACTGTTTTACTCTTCTCCACATTTATCTTCAATGCTCATTGCTCACCATTATCATTACCATTATCACCAAAAAACATACTGTATTTTTGGCATGTACTCTTGTATTGTAATATAATTTGTATATATGTTGTAAATAATATTTGATATATCTCACATATAATCTGTACTGGATTTGCCGTCAGATTCGTGAGACATATCACATTAATGTAATATCAATAGTATTTAATAAATAAATTAACTAAAATAAAATTACATTTATTTAACTGCATACGACAAAGGATGTCGTCTAAGTGTTGGTGTTCATAACTTGTCAGTCAAAACGGAAGTAGGTATTTCGATTTTGATTTGACCATATAGTGGTCAACACTAGCACATGCATGTGTCTTACCAGCCAGGAGCAAGGGTGATCGATTCTGTTCACAGCTAATTATATTACCTGCTGGGTTTTCTCCACAGAGGATAAGCTAAACATTCCAAGTCGTGTTAATGTAATTTAGTCAGCTGACCTCCATGACTTTGGACCTACAAGTTGCCTGAGCACGTCTACAACAGCTATGTTATACAGGGTCGTTATCTATGTGCGCCCCGATAAACACGGCAAGATAAGCCGGCTGTGAACGACGCAGATCGCAGTTCGTCTGGTGGTTGGCACACACTTTAACACTTTTACCAAACATGTTCAATAATGTGTACTTACAGTGCTCATAGGCGATGCTGAAAATGTCCTCCCTCTCTTGTAACACACACCTGACATCTTCTGATGAAAGAATGTCTGTCAACTCTTTTATTATTTACAGAGTTTGTCTCCTTGAATCGTTTAGCGTTAGTCCTAATTGTACTGGCATTAGACGCAGGTCTTCCTGGAAACTTGATTTGAAATTTTCGTCTTGTTTCAGAACAAGATTTTCTGCTTTTTATATACGAATTATGAATATACACACGTTCGCGCAATATGAATTGTTGTCGAGGCATGACCAACAATCACAGTAATCACAATACTCACTAAACGTGTAACACTAACGTCTAAGATTTGCAGATACACGTCCATATGAATGACAAAACACGTGTGAACTAACGATATACCGGGTGAGTTAGCCGTGGTGGTTACGGCATGACTGATGGCAGTCGCTCACATCCGGGAGGCGAGGAGGTTCCCCTCGCCAGCAACCTTGAAGATGGTCTTCTGTGGTTTCCCATCTTCCTTCCAGGCAAATGCCGGGGTTGGTCCCTAACTATAGGCCACAGCCGCTACCTTCCAACTCCTCTTCCTTACATTCCAACTTCCCTCCTTCCCTCCCCAACGGTACTTGTAGCTCACCCATTGGGTGTCCGTCTCGAAGCAGCTACAAAACTGGCGAGCCTAACATGTCCTCGGACACTCCCGGCACTAACAGCCATACGCTAAAAAAAACGATATGAATCAGCGCCAGTCAAAGCTTAACGTGTTCATTGGGGCGCACATAGATTATGACCCGGTATCAATAAAATTACTAATAAATACACAATGGCATTAATCTATTATAATGTTTGGCGGTTCCGATGGCGTACTTGGTAGCATTCTGAGCCTCTATATCCAAGACCTCGAGTTCAAACCCGGTCGAAGTAGTCGTTAAAATCTCTCAGTATGCCTTCTTCGGAGGGGAAGTAAAGCCAGCGGATCCATGTCATAGATTTATGGCATGTAAATGATCCTTCCACTAACTAAAATTATCGGGAGCTAAATTTCTAGGTTAGATTTCGTTGTAACGCTCTATAAAAGTTCCATCGTTCACCAGTAGGTGTCAGTGACATCTGTTAGCGAATGTTGGAACTACTTCAAATTGAACGGAACTTGTAGCTCACCCCACGGTTGTCCGCTTGAAGTAGCAACAGCCTCTGGCGAGCCGAGCATGTCCTCAGACACTCCCGATACTAAAAGCCATACGATAAATAAATAAAAGCGACTGAAACTAGTACACAATTTATTGACTCTTGGTGCATTGTCTATATATATAACAAGATGTTCAGTAAAGAACATACAGCCTACTTTCTCCTAAATGCATGGGTATTGTTATAACTCTTTGTCCTTTTCAAGGAGTATAATTGAATGTTGGTTGTAGTAGCTTGTTGAAATGCAACGTGCTATAGGGATATTAAACATGAATATGAGGTGCCCTTTGCTAGTGCTACCTCTGCAAAAAAAAAATCATTCAATTCGGTTTCACCGTGTTTGAATTGATCTGGGGAATGGATTTGCACACATACATGGCCGCTATTTGCAAACTATTGGGCTGATGACCTTGTAGTCAGTCATAAGATGCTTTCCACAAAAAGGCATGTTGTTGCAAAATCCGGTAGAGATCAAATTATTAGGATGGTCGAAATTTGATTTAAGCTTTTAACATTTGGGTGGCCGTCATTCCGTTTCCGTCAAGATGGCGGCGATATAAAACATGACACTGAGGTGCCTTTTGCTAGTGCTACCTCTGTACCAAATTTCATTCCATTCGGTTTCACCGTGTTCGAATTAATAGGGGTAATCGATTTGCACACATACTTGGCCACCATCTGCAAACTATTGGGCTGATGATCTAGCAGTTTGGTCAGAATATGCTTCCCTCATAAAGATTTGTTGTTGCAAAATTTGGTAGAGACTAGATTATTAGGTTGGTCGTAATTACATTTTAGCCTTTAACATTTGGGTGACCGCGATTACGTTTCCGTCAAGATGGCGGCGATATAAAACATGACACTGGGGTGCCCTTTGCTAGTACTACCTCTGTACCAAATTTCGTTCCATTCGGTTTCACCGTGTTTGAATTAATAGGGGCAATCGATTTTCACACAAAGATGGCCGCCATCCGCAATCTATTAGGCTGATGACCTATTAGTTTGGTCAACGGATGCTGCCCCCATAAAGGTATGTTGTTGCAAAATTTGGTAGAGATCGGATGATTAGGTTAGTCGTAATTTGATTTAAGCTTTGAACATTTGTGTGGCCGCTATTACGTTTCCGTCAAGATGGCGGCGATATAAAACATGACACTGAGGTGTCCTTTGATAGTGCTACTTTTGTACCAAATTTCGTTCAATTTGCGCTCACCGTGTTCGAATTGATAGGGGGGGGGGGGTGACAGACATTCAGAGTACACACACTCACGCGCACACACACACACATACACACACACACACACACAGCCAGACACACTTTTTTTCGCCCTGTAGTGATCTCATAAGTCTACTTTCATTTTTTGCAAAAATCGAAAGTAGGCTAAAAATCAATGTTACGTGATAGTTTGTCTGTGGATGTGTATGTCTCCTATGCGTTCATATACCACTCATTCGATTGCGATGAAACTTGGCGGAGATGTTGAGTACACCCCAAGGAAGGTTTCTGGCTCAGTAAATCCATTCTACAATAGATAGCGCATGAGTAGATTCAACAAATTGGCGACGACTCGCGAAGCGTATCAACAAAGTCCGTTATGCCTTCTTATACCATTCATTCGATTGCGATGAAACTTGAAAGAGATGTTGAGTACACTCCAGGGAAGGTTTCTGGCTTAGTAAATCCATTTTACAATAGGTAGCGCACGAGTAGATTCAATAAATGAGCGACAATGTCCGAATCGCTTCAACAAAGTCCCGATGCGTTCATACACCATTCATCCGAGTGCGATGAAACTTGTGTGAGATGTTGTGCACACTCCGGGGAAGGTTTCTGGCTTAGTAAATTCATTTTACAATGTGCAGCACACGAGTAGAATCAACAAATGAGCGACGACGCGCGAAGCGTTTCAACAAAGTCCCGTATGCGCTCATATACCATTAGTCCGATAGCGATGAAACTTGTGTGAGATGTGTACATTCCAGGGAAGGTTTCTGGCTTAGTAAATCCATTTTACAATAGGTAGCGCACGAGTAGATTCAGCAAATGAGTGGCGGGTCGCCAATCGTTTAAACAAAATTCCGTATGCGTTCATATGCCATTCATCCGATTGCGATGAAACTTTGGTGGGTTGTTGTGCACGCTACCACGAATGATTCTAAATTAGTTAATCCATTTTAGGATAGTTTAGAGGCAGTTAACGGAAATTGATAAAAGCATTGTGTATCCAAAAGCACTTCAAGAAACAAAATTACAACGCCTTTCTTTGATTGGCATTGCAACGCATGCCGGGTACAGTTTGTGAATTTATATTTATCACTAAGGACCAATATTGAATTACCGCCTTCGCTCCTAGGGGCTCTCAAATTGTAGGACGTGGGTTGGTGAGTTGGCGATCACGAGACCCCAGCTGAGTCAGGCATTGCTTCCACTTACTTGTGCCGGGCTCCTCTCCGTCTTCATTACTGTCGACCTCTCTTGGTCAACTCTTGTTCTCTTCCGACCCCGACGGTATTCGGGTATCCGAGGCCTAGGCAGCCTTCTTTTTCTTTTCCTGTTATCTCCTGCTCCACCACCTCTGGTGCACTCTGGATATCGATACACCCTCAGGGGCTCACGGCTGGTGAGTTCGGGATTTGGTGACCCCGAGGAATTCCTGAGCTGGGTCCGGTTTTTCCTCTTTTTCCACTGACTTTGGGGTGGGCCCTCTCCTCTTTCCCTTTCCTAATCTGCCTTTCATGGCTCTCCTTCCTTCCAAGTCCCTCAATCCGCATTCTTCGAGGGTTCAAGGCATTTCCTTTCTTCCTGTCCTTTATTTTCCTTATCCTTTGTTTACCATTTCCTCTGGTAGTATGTAAGTTATAGTTTTCATTCTCATCTCATATTTCACTATCACCCAAACCATTAGGGGCCGATAACCTAAATGTTAGGCCCCTTAAAACGACAATTATGATGATCATCATGAATTACCGACGGCCGCGGTGGTCGAGAGCGTTAACGGGCTACCTCGTGCCTCGCCGGTATTGGAAGAGCGTGGGTTCGAATACAACCTCAGCCGTCCTGAAAATGGATTTCGTGGTTTTCCATTTTCGCCACCAGGCAAATGCCGGGACGGTTCATTTCAATAGGTCCTCGGCTGTCTTCCTTCCAAAATCACTTCTCTGACCCGTCCTGAAAACAAACAATACATGGCCATAGGAATGATTGAAAATGAAAATCCACAGCCTGCTTCCAGTCTCTGACCGGGTCTGGGAATGGAATGAATGAAGCCCCCAACAAGCGGCGAGGATATGGACTGTGCCGGCTGCCGAGGCCTGACGCACTCCTCTGGGGCAATGATTAAATGAATGACAGATGAAATGAGATGATAGTGGAGAGTGTTGCTGGAATGAAATGTTGACAGGGAAAACCGAAGTACCCGGAGAAAAACCTGTCTGCCTCCGTTTTGTCCAGCACAGATCTCACATGGAGTGACCGGGATTTGAACCACGGACCCAGCGGTGAGAGGCCGGCGTGCTGCCGCCTAAGCCACGGAGGCTTGGCCATAGGAATGATTATTTTGAATTAAATATACTAACGGACCCGTGCGAGAAATCTCGCATGGTCATAAGCCAAACTTTCCCCAATAGGTTTATAATAAGAGACTTAAGGAGAAATGGTATTTTTATTTCAACTAAATTATTATAGAACACTATTTACATTTCAGTTAGAATTCCAACATCTACGTTCCCTAACTTAAGAAGGCAATCACTGATAATTGGATCATCATAACACTCACCGGTTTTCCATGTTTATGAAATTATACGATTTGAGTACTCATTTACTGTTTCTGAAATCCATGCAAAATGATCAAGAAAATACCTCAGAAAGTTAAAGTGACATTAAATGGGCATTACAGCGGCCAAAATGTGAAGTGGACAGCATTATTATGGAGCGTATCTTCCTACAGCAACAGTATCTGCAAATCGCACACTTCGCACATTTTCTTAAAAGTAAGTTTTTAAAGAAATTATAGATATTTATGAAATTAGAGTGCAATTCGTCACTGCTAATGTCTATTATCTTCAATTTGAATGCTCATTTGTCACGATCGGTCGCTTGTGAGCGCCGCAGGAGGGATCTATACTACTGAAATAATATAGATGATTAATTTTAAATCAATACATCAATATATTCTTTATTTATTGTTTTTTATTTTACTTATTTACTTCATTATTGATCAGTCTATTTATTTGTCTATTTACTTAGTGTATTTCTTCATTTATTTAATTAATTATTTAGTAGTCACCTCCGTGGTGAAGTGGTCAGCGTGCTTAGCTGCATCCCCGTAGGTCCGAAGTTCAATTCCCGGCTCTGCCACGAAATTTGAAAAGTGGTATGAGGACTTGAATGGGGTCTACTCTCCACGGGTGGTCCAAATGAGTAGAGGTGGTTCAGTTGCCACCTCAGCCACGCTCGACGCGGTTTTCAGTGGTTTCCCACTTCGTCTCCGGGCAAATGACGGGATGGTACCTACCGTAAGGCCACGGCCGCCTCCATCCCTCTTCCTTGCCTATCCTTTCTAATCTTCCCCTCCCTTCCCATCCCTCATGAGGCCCCTGTTCACTTTGCAGGTGAGGCCGCCTGGGCGAGGTGCTCATCACATCTCCCCAGTTGTATCCCTTTACGAGGTGTTTCAAGCTCCAGGACACTGTGCCCTGGCGGCGGTAATGGTGGTATCCCTTGCTGAGTCCATGGGAAAAGCTAATCTGGAGAGTAAACAAACTAAAAAAAAGTTCATTATTTTTATGTTTATTTATTTATTTATTAATTAATTAATTTATTTATTTATTCTTCTTCTTCTTCTTTTCTTCTCCTTTCGAACACCCCATTTGGAGGGTACGATGAAACAACTTTGGCTATTGTCCATTGTATTAAATTTCCTTTGTTTCCAAATTTCTCTCATCCTTCTAGAGTGTCAATCTTTCTCCTCTTGAGTCCACTTTCTGCGAGTTGTTTGTTTGTTTGTTTGTTTGTTTGTTTGTTTTTCTTTCTTTCTTTCTTTCTTTCTTTCTTTCTTTCTTTCTTTCTTGAAATTGTGCCTTTTGAAAAGCTTCTCTGAAGAGCGATATGTTTGCTATTGTGTCTGTCTGAATTCGGAGGTTTGTAAAATCTTTGTCAATTTCAATGAACCATGTGGGTTTGGATTAGTAACTATTCTGTAAGTTGAAGATCTGTTAAGTTAGTCTACAATTTTCCATTCTATAAAAGTTCCCCAAAAATGGTAATCTTCTCTCTTTAATTATATCAGTTAATTTTTCACATTTTAAATATAACTCTCTAGTTGCCATAGGCTAACCTATAGTATATTTGAGTCGTCCAGTTGCAAAACTCGTTTAATCCACTTGTGAATAAGAATCATTTTCATGAGAAACGCATCTCTGGACTTTCCTTCGTGTATCTTTTGTGTATGTTGTTTTCTTCTTTTTGCTTAGTGTTTTTGGTTTTTGGTTTTGTGTTTGCTTTGTGCTTTTGCTTTTGAATTTTAGTTTTTACTTTTCTTCCTTGGTTTTTGTTTTGTGTTTGTTTTCTGCTTTTGGTTCTTTTTTTAAATTTTGATTTTTGCTTTTTGTTTCTTGATTTTTGTTTTCTGCTTTTGCTTTTGTTTTTGAATTTTGCTTTTTTGCTTAATTTTGTTTTTGGTTTTGTGTTTGTTTTCTGGAAAATCAAAATAAAACATAACAAAATAAAATAATATAAAACAAAATAAACAAAATAAAATCAAAATAATACAAAATTAAATTAATAATATAAGAAATAAGAAATAAAATAAAACAAAACAAACCAAAAAATTAAAAATAACAATTTTAAAGAAAACAAAAACAAAAACAGAAACGAAAAGGAAAAGGAAAACGAAAACGAAAACAAAAACAAAAACAAAAACAAAAACAAAAACAAAAACAAAAACAAAAAACAAAAAACAAAAAACAAAAAAAACAAAAAACAAAAAAAACAAAAAACAAAAAAAACAAAAAAAAACAAAAAAATAATAATTTTACGACATGATCCTTATTCACAAGTGGATTAAACGAGTTTTGCAACTGGACGACTCATTTATTAACTAGTTTATTTAGTTTGTTATTTATTTCCGTATTTATTTATCTTTTATTCATTTACTTATTTCTATTTATTTATTTACCGAAGTAGGGAAACTGCAGCTGTTGCTTTATTGGCTCAAGAAAGTCGAACGCGATGTAGTTCAAAGTTCAGAGGAGTGGACCTGTAGCAACCAGCCCAATGGGACATCTTAACTCAGATCAAAGGCGATAACGCTATCGGAAATAAAGTCCCGTAACCAGTGACGTGAAGTCTTTCAGCTTGGCGAGATCTGCGGTGAGCCACAAATCCTTCTTGACTGAAAGTGAGAAGAAGGTAACATGAACTCCAGCTCCCTTCTGCGGTAACACTTCGAGAACACATGTTTTATCGTTCCTTGGAGTCGGGAGACCTCACTTCACCAGTCAAACGTTGCCTTTTGTTCTTGCGTTGGTATCACTGGCACTAAGTAATCGCCAGGCTCTCTCTAATCTGTTCCTTGGAGTTTAGACGATTCTGACACTTTGTTGTTGTTCCATTCGAGGTGCCTGGACTTCGTAGCCCAGTAAAATTATACAAATAGAGGCCAATCGAAGGAAAAAAATCCCGGAGTTTTGAAAATTGGTACAGTTGGTCCTTGGTATCTAAGGTGTAAGAAAATAAGAAGTCCTTATAAGTGGGGGGCGAGCTCGAGGGAGGGGTGCCCTTTATAGGGGCCCTATTTTAGTTATTCGCATGTATCTCAGTAACCATCACTCGTAGCGAAAAGTTGTTTGAATAAAACTTAAAGCTAATAAAATTGACCACAAAACTGGTCTTATGCTTTGTTTATGTAGGACTAATACTTTCGGAGTTAAGGGGCCGAGAAAGCACCGACATTTCAAAAATCTTGACTTATTCGCATTCTCATTGTTATACGCCATGCTTATGAGTATTTAAGATATAATATTAAGGCTGCCTGTCACCAACGATTGTTAAAAAATAACTGATGGTTAATTCACAATTTTCAGTGAGTAGATCAGATTCTCCTGGATCAGAAAACTGATCCGATATGACTATTAAAGTTTGCTCTAATGCGCGGCGTGAGGACTCGTGGAGGGCTGACAAGCGGGCGAGGATTCATGGAAGCCGCGTTGGCAAGGTAGGTTTGTGGAGCATCCACAGCAACCTCAATTTGCTCTGCGTTGGAGGACTTCGCTTGCTTGCACTTATCAACAGGGGAGCAGCATGTCGATTACCGTGCGTCACGGCAAACAAGAAATGATGTAGACAGGAAAAAGATCTTTGAGTGGTTTGCTCAGCACCCTCCATTTACAGAATCACCTGTACTAGTATCTCTGGCAACAGGTATTGTTGCAAACTTTGATATAAATTGCAACAAAGCCCCCGAAGAAGGAAAGAACAAAATGAGGAAGTTGTTAGGGCAAAGGTTTGGAGAGATCAAACTGGCTCGAAAAGACAAAGTCCTATATTTAGCCTCCCTGAGCAGCACAATCAAAATTAATAATGAAGTTTGAGGTTGTGGATCCTCTTCTTATTTTCCAAAGAGTTTCTATTTCCAACCAGAATGATGAGGATCTACAAGACCTTCTGTGATACGAGTTGGCGCCTTTCCCCTCAGTTCTCTTCGATGACAGCGGGATGAGAAAGACGAAGAAGTCGGCTTTATATGTCGTGTTCCCAGTTCATGACAACACTTCAGATCTCAAGCTTGCTGTAAATGTAATCGCGTTATGTGGAGTACAGGGTCAACTTTCTCTTTTGTCTTCAACCAGTACGTGACTTACAAAAAGAGGCACTACGGTGAACGCACCACTATCTTGTTTGATGGCTACACAGACATCGCCAAATCCACAAAACGTTTCGAACCACAATGTCGAAGTAACACAAAAACGTCGGTTGATATTGATTTCACTGAAGGAATGACAGTGACGTTTCAGCAAGAACACTTCCTTAGTAATGAGAGGAACAAGGCCAATGTCATCAGTATGGTGTCTGAGAAATGAATTACGGAGGGAATCGAAGTGAGACAGGCTGAGTCTGATGCTGACGCAATGATTATGCAGTGTGCAGTTGAAAAAGCAGCATCAAATGTAAATGTAACTGTCTTAGCTAAAGACGTCGATTTGCTGGTCTTGTTGAGAGCATTAGCTCCAGCTGAAAGCAGCATTCTGTTTGTCAAACCTGGAAGAGGAAAAGTGGAAAGCAGAACCTATTCTTCCTTGGAGTTGCAAAAACATGACTTCGCCGAAAGCATCCTGTTCATTCATGGGTTCAGTGGGTGTGATACTACCTCACCTATCTTCATGAAAGGCAAGTCATCAATCGTCAAATTGTTCAACGAGGTCAGCAGTGTCAAAGCCATATTAAATGTGTTTTACGGATCCTCTTCAACGCTACAGGAGGTCACTGCATGTTCCTCACATTGTACTATGCCCGCTAACAAGATCTCAATACCCACAGATACAATTCTTTCCTCAAATCAACCACAAAGGTCAAGCCAAACCTGTGTTCCTTGCCACCCACTAGACGCTCTGCCCTGCAGCACTTTCCCAGAGTGTATCTGCAGGTTCAAAACTGGTTGGGCAACCAGCTGCCACCTACAGATTGGGGTTGGGTGAGGGGCGTCGATGGCAATCTTCGACCTATTATGACAATGGAACCTGCTGCCCCTGCCTCCGTCCTCAACACAATTTTCTGCAAATGTGCGACAGGTTGTGGGACGCGTTGTGGGTGTCGCAAAGGCCGGAATCTCTGCACAACAGTGTGTGGAAACTGCGAGGAAGCCTGCACCAATGGCCTTCCAGTTGTAGACGACGCAAGCAAGGTCGAAGATGAGATTGACGACCCTGAATAGATGACTTCTTGATTGATGAACGACCCTGACACTTTATTGTTTCATTATCTCGACTTAGTATAAAATGAAGTCCCCGATTCTTGGATGTCACGGGTAATCTTGAGAACCACTGGATGTATTTTGATGCGGTTTTCACAATTCTGTATAGGATATCTCAAGGAAAATTTCTGTAGAATTTAATTTACTTTTGATTAAAGGAAGTCAAGCGGTAACGATTTCAGTGAAAAAGTTGAAAAAGAAACCTGGCGTCCCTGCGCTTTTTAAGCTTACGCTGCGCAAACCGTTAAAAATATCAATATACTATGAGTGTAAGAATTGTTCAGCATGGAACGTTGTACATAAAAAGTCCGTGAGAGCATATCTCTATCTTCAATACATCGCCCACTCTAAGTGTTTTTACGTTTTCATTTCTTCCAACAATCTCCATTCAATTACTGAGGCGTCAGCTTACAAGGTAGCTAGGGGAAAGGAAGTGTTTATCACGTAATGCATTCATAACTGTTCTCGGGCGATGACTGGGTTGCTGATAATAAATAAATCACGATTTTTTTGAAATGTTGGTACTTTCTCTGCCCCTTAACTCCGAAAGTATTAGTCCTACGTAAACAAAGCATTAACTATTTTTGTAGTAAAGTTTATTATCTTTAAGTTTTATTCAAACAACTTTTCCCTAGGAGTGATAGTTGCTGAGATAAAAGTGAAAAACTAAAAATGGCCCCTATAAAGGGCCCCCCTCCCTCGAGCTCACCCCCCACCCATAAGGACTTTTTATTTTCTAGCAATTTCGATACCAAGGAACAACTGTACAAATTTTCAAAACTCCGGGATTTTTTCCCCTTCGATATGTCTAATTTTACCGGGCTATTCGTGCTCATGTATCCCTGTGTACTTGGGTGCGTGTGTAAGTTTGTCCGATTATTATACAGTATTCTGCCTAGTGGCAGGTTCATGTTTTCGTACAGAGAATTTCTGATGCCAATGTTCCCGGTGTTCAAATTCTTCCTTCAGTCTGCTGTAACTCCTTCCATCTTTCATGTCATCCAAATGTTGAATTCTTCTTCTTTCCCCGTTCTGTCGTTCCTTTGATCGTGCATGAGCCCCTCATGTCTAAGTACGTGGTCGATCCAGTTGGCCTTCCTCGGCAGAATTGTATTCAGAAAAGTTTTCTTCTCACCTACTGTACTCTTCTCGGTACAGCATCGTTTGTCACACAACCTGTCCACTTGATATTCTATATTCTCCTCCAGCACCACATTTCAAAATCTTCTAAGAATTGTCTTTCCCTTCGTGATGTGTAACATCTTTCCGCTCGGTTGCTGGATAGTTTTGTGGGAGTGATTTTGAAAATTGGGGACGGAAGTGGGTCGGAACGATCGAGCTGGCAGTGGTGGATCAAACGGAAGTATGCACTGCCCGCTCGATCGATCAAACGGAAGTGTACTAGCTGGCAGAGGTGGACAATGGAAGTATGCACTGCCCGCTCGATCGATCAAACGGAAGTGTACTAGCTGGCAGTGGTGGACAACGGAAGTATGCACTGCCCGCTCGATCGATCGAATGGAAGTGTGCCCTAGCTGGCAGTGGTGGATCGAACGGAAGTATGAGACGCACTGCCAATTCGATCGATCGATCCAGCTGGCACTGGTAAGAGAAACAATCAGCGCGCGGTGTCGAAAATTGATACCATGACGCACTCTCGGCCACGTGGAATGTATATGACATACTGAACGGAAAACGCTCATGCGAACACTGGTGTCAAGTGATTTAAACAAATGACATGGTACATGTTCGAAGTCTTCGTATCAGTATTGAAATGGTAAAATGCCTTAATATCAAACATTGTAAGTAGTCGGCATTGCATTGGCATAAGGCATTTTAAACTCAATGTCACTCAGGAATATTATCGAAACAAGCAAAATATAAATGAAACTTAATTCCGTAATGCAGTATTATTGGAACGTGGAAATAAGTCACCATCTTGTGCACAATATTTGCGTAGTCGAAATAGCCGTGGAGTTATTGCGTATGACTGTGAATCTAGGGATCTTGGGTTCGAATCCTGGACGGGGAAGATATTTTTGCTACCAGATTATCATTTTAAACGATATTTATCATATCAATATGACTCATTTTAACATAATCCATATGAAATTACGTGTTGGTCTGTGAATCAAGAGGACCTGTTTATAAGGAATTTAAGGTTATGAACGGGGTCGCGTCTATTAATCTAGTTGATCCATATCGTATTCTTTATTTAGGCTAGTGCTGGTGGAAGCTACAAATCATCTAATAAAATGAGTTCCGTATTATGAACTACAATATCTGAAAAAAAAAACCACTCCCTTTTACAATAGATTAATATTTCTGCCAATAGTAGTATAAAATACCGGTGTATTAACAATATTTCACGTGAGGTTTCTTCTATCTCAGATGTTACACTTCAATAATTTCTTCCTTTGTCCGATAAACTGTATTATTGCGATGGCTGTATTAGTGTGTGTATTTGTAATTCATGTTGTTGCATGAGCCTTCGGTCTTGCGACTGGTTTGATGCAGTCCTCCATGACTCCCTGTCCTGAGCTAATTATTTCATCTCTCCAAAGCTACCACACCTTAAATCCCAGGCAATCTGTTTAACAGGCTGGCTGCGTGGCTCAGCGGTAACGTTCTCGCTTGCTGTGCCCAAGGTTGCAGGTTCGTACCCTGGCGCAATCAGCTGGCATTTGAGGGTGCGCAAATGCGAGGGAGCTGTGTCAGTAGATTTACTGGCACGTTAAAGATTCCCTTCGGGGCGAAATTCCGGCACCCCGGCGTCTCTAAAATCCGTAGATGTTGAAAGTGACGTAAAGCAACTAACATTATTATTAATCTGTTTAACATATTCTAACCTTTTGTGTCCCTTACCCTTTTTTACATACCTAAGTTTGCTATTCCTGGGTGTCTAAGTATGTGTGCTACCAACCTATCTCTTCTCTTCATAAGTAGTCACCAGAAACATCAGAGGCCGATAACCTAGATGTTAGGCCCCTTAAAACAACAATTATGATCATCATCATCATCACCAGAAACATCTCTCCACTCCCACTTGTCTTAATACCTCTTCATTTGTAACCCTATCTATCCATCTGATCTTCAATATTCTTCTTTAACACCACATTTCAAACGCTTCAATTTTCCTCTTTTCTGCTGCGCCAACAGTCCAAGTTTCACTTCCATAGAGCGCCATGCTCCAGATAAAGGCTTTCAATTTAAGTGTCGGAAAAGAGGTGGCCGTGGCCTTAAGTTAGAAACTATCAGGGTGTTGGGCTGGAGAGGATTTGGGAAAACACGCAACAACCACTTCCAAGATGGCTGATGTGGGAATCGAACCCGCGACTTCTCAGTTTTGCCTCACAAGGCCGGTGTACCTCAAGTTCCAGTACTGGGACCAGATTTAAATACTTATTTCGAATCAAGGATTAGTTCTGAATTTTGAGCTTCTTTGAGTTTTCGTAATCTTCTGAATCAATAGGAGAAGTATAATATATTTAGGCTCATTCTCTCCCTTCTCCGCACGTTTCAGTTCGCAATAATTCTATCACTCTTAAGCGTTCAAAAAAAAATACGACTTAATCATTACCAA
This sequence comes from Meconema thalassinum, assembly GCA_946902985.2. Classification (NCBI taxonomy): domain Eukaryota; kingdom Metazoa; phylum Arthropoda; class Insecta; order Orthoptera; family Tettigoniidae; genus Meconema; species Meconema thalassinum. Next base: position 156,618,068 of record OX336397.1, read on the forward strand.
ATAAAGACACGTAACAATGACTTTATGTACTTATAGAAACGACTAGATGACGACACTGATCAAGTATACATAGATGACGACACTGACCCAGTATACATAGATAACGACACTGGTTGCCGTGGTGTCACTAGTTGGAGACAGACCGTTACATCCTTGTTACAATCAATCTGCCATTTAAGGGAAATCAATGACATCCATATTTTGTTTTCATTTGGACTGCACCGCTATGAGAGGAAATTCAATTAACAATACAAGTATTGGATATTGACTGTGTACGGAAGCAGGAACTTGCTCGCTGTTGACACAACATGGCTTCGCGAAGGTTAACCCCCAATCCCGTTGAAACACAGATCACAAGAGGAACGGAGAATGTGTGCGACACGCCTCTGGAGATGAGACTCTCAGCAACTCGCCTTCTCGCCGACGGCTACCAAACACAGGACAAGTCTCACTTCAATGTTTAGATGTACACAATTTTATCTGCAAAGGAATTTGGTGAAATAGCCTCTTGCTGTCTAGAGATGCCATCGTTCTCTTTCACGAGCAGAGTCTTTGAGTGTACAGTACTAGAGGACCGAACTACAACAGTAAAGGCACTTAATGTCTCATAGTCGTTTATAAACAACGTGGAGGTCCCCGTTCAGAGCTGAAACCGCGTACAATCAGCCTCGCGAGGAAGAATTGAGAAGAAGCTAGTTCGATTCCCACCTCAGCCACTTCCTACCCAAACCCTATACTCAATTAGAAATACACGCACTAATATAGCCATTGCAAGAGCACAGGTTATGATACAAACACCTAAGTAAACGAGGGTACAGAACCACAGTGTTGCAACGACCCTGAAATAAGCACCACCAACAACAACAATATTGACCGACTGTAAGGTTCAATATTAATTGTACATAAGGTAATCCATGAAATTAATTTCTGTAATTTTACAGCACTGCCAACTTCACCTCAACTATTCCCCCAGGGCCACAGTACTGGTTCCATTGACATCTCACTCTTGTTGTCTTCCTGCTCTGATACTGTTACATTGCCCAAATCCTTTCATTCCCTCTTATTCATTATTTACCAGCTCTTATTTTGAAGACGAAATATAATATAAAAGACTGCTCATGGGCCACAGCACAACAATACATGTAAAATAAGCAACGTATGACATGCGTATCGAATTTCCTGTCGCCTTTCAAAAATCAGTTACCACGGCCAGGAGCGAAGCTGCAGCTTGGGGTTGGCAGTCTGATACGATAACCACTCAGCCACCGTGGCAAGCTATCGATTAATTGATTAAGAGACAAAACACAATAAATGAAGTTTAAATAAGAGGTCAACGCTTAAGTATAATTACAGTTATTTTCGGAATGATGTATAGAAATCTATAAAAGTTACTTTTTTTACCTAAATATACAAAGTATCCTTCCTTGTTTATGTTAACAATAACCAAATAAGAGTCAGTGACAGTGGAAGGACAAACATCATTCAAATTAGGAAGGGTTTCAAAAAAAAATGATGGGTTTTGAGCAAAGAAAGTGAATTCTTGTTCAATGTGTACAATTTAGGACAGGAACATTTTTGTTTTACTTTCCTTTAGCCTAGTTTTCACAGGCTACATTGTTTAAAAAAATATGATACAATAGCCAATACAGGGTGTAACAAAAAGGCACGGCACACAATGCAGGACACATTCCTCACACGTAGACGAAGAAATTATATTATATGAACATGGGTCCGGATACGCTTTGTTTCCATGTTATGCCTGGCCTCCACGCATTCCGGATCCAAACCCACTGGACTTTTATTTGTGGGGACATTTGAAAGCTCTTGTGTATCAAACCCCTGTACCAGATGTACAGAGTCTGCGTGCGCGTATTATGGAAGGCTGCGAAACCATGCGCAATCCTCCAGGGATACACAGCGCATCCGAGATTCACTACGACGGTGGGTTGATGCATGCATCAATGCACACTGAGGGCATATTGAACATCTCCTGTGACAAAGAACTGCATATGGTATGCAGGTATGTTCTGTTCTTGTGTGTTTTTCATGATTTATGCGTTGGAGACAATGAGGTGTAACATGGAAACGAAGCGTTCCGGACCCATGTTGATATAGGCCTAACACAATTTCTTCGTCAACGTGTGAGGAATGCGTTCTGCATTTTGTGCTGTACCATTTTGTTACACCCTGTATTTTAACCCTTACCATGACTTTTCCGGAATATTCCGCGCCAATACATTTGCCTTGCGTGTCGTTTACGATATGTTGTTGTTGTTGTTGTTGTTTGAGTTTTCAGTCTTTTGACTGGTTCGATGCAGCTCTCCAAGCCTCCCTGTCCTAAGCTAATCGTTTCATCTGTACATAGCTACCACACCCTACATCCGAGGCAATCTGTTTAACAAATTCTAACCTTGGTCTACCCCTACAGTTCTTGTCCTCGACCCTTCCGTCCATAACTAAGCATGGTATTCCAAGGTGTCTTAGTATGTGTCCTACTAACCTATCTCTTCTCTTCTCTTCATTAGCAGTCGCCAGAAACAACTCTCCTCTCCCACTCGTCTTAATACCTCTTCGTTTGTAACTCTATCTACTCATCTGATCTTCATCATTCTCCTGTAACACCACATTTCAAATGCTTCAATTCTCCTCTTTTCTGGTGCACCAATAGTCCAAGTTTCACTTCCATAGAGTGCCATGCTCCAGACAAAGGCTTTCAAAAATGACTTCCTAATACCTAAATCTAGATTCGATGTCAACAGATTCTTTTTTGTAGAAATGCTTTCCTTGCCTGAGCCAACCTACTTTTTATATTCTATTTGCTTTGTCCATCACTGGTAATTTTGCTTCCTAGGTAACAGAAGTCACCTACTTCCTTCAGCTTTTCACCTGCCAATTTGATGTCCATAGTGGTTTTTGATTTATTTCGGCTGCATTCCAGTATTTTTGTTTTACATTTAATAATTTTCATCATGAATTCTTTTCTTAAGACGGGGTCCATACCATTCAAAAACTCATTCAAATCCTCAGGCGTATCGGCCAAGATGACTATGTTATCAGCAAATCTCAGAGTTGAAATTATTTCTCCTTGAATCTTCACTCCCACTTAAAATTTTTCTCCAATTTCCTTCATTGCTTGTTCAATGTAAAGATTGAAAAGTATTCCACATCATAATTCCTGCTCTAGCGGGTTACGTACGGAATATTCCGCAGGCTATCTTCAGTTTATAATTAGACAACCTTTATGAACGCACCTAGAACAGGAAATGATTACGTGAATCATTTCATTTACAATTTTTACGGTTGATGAGGTACACTTGAGTTTGACAGTTACAGTATTGAAGATTTTAATGGCCGGCTCGGATTAAAAAAATCTGTCTACATTTCCAAGGTATTTGTACGATTCGGGCAGTGCCTACAATGATACTGAAGACAGTGTTGAAGAGATTGGGTTTTATCATCAAATGACAACGGAACAGGTGGAGATTAGAGCAGTGGTGATGCAAATACAGGGTCTTTCACTCAAAGTGGGGTCGGCAACATGGCGCGTGGAGGGTTGGACGAACACATGGCAACTCACTGAGTCGAGGTCGAGAGAGCGCCCGTACGAATCGCATGTAAATAACAAGCACACATAATTCCTCCCTATATTATTCTGCTAAGGTCCCATTCCAGTTTTGTACCGAAAACAAGGTCCCATTAACACCAACCTACACATATGGGGTACCTACAGGTTCAGCATAACCCAATGCCTCACAATTATATAAATACCTTAAAACATGTATATTTACAATGAAATAATGAAAGAATGCAACACGGTAACCATGGTAACAGAATCTCACAGGTCCATTTATTTCTGTAAGACGCAATGCAATTCCAATTATTACATTACTGTGAAAGTTTCCAGACGGTTAAAAGGTTATCACTGAACCAAATTAAGCTGTAAAATTCATCAATACATACAGTATAATGCTCTTAAGGGGGTCAAAGGACACTTTAGAATTTTTCACGCAATTTTCACGTGTGAGTGTGGTAGGAAAGGTCTTTTTCACCTGACTATAAAGGGTCTCCGAAAACCACATATAAGACCCTTAAATTAACAGTGTCTGTGATATTCCCAGAAAACTAACTTCGCTCTGATATACCTATGAAGGAATAGCAAACCCCTAACCACTGCACCAGTAGCTGAATTGATAAAGCCTGATTGTCCATACCAAGGATAATTCAGTCATAGCATTCATGATTGAGATTTTGCTAAGTGTACTCTTTACAACTAGAATATTCGCGGGTGAAGCCGCGACGGGTAATGCTAGTGACACATAATCAAAATAAAATCATTACTCAACTTGTCACAGAAGATGTTGGAAATGTCCTCCGCCTGCATCTACACATTTTTGACATCTTCTAAGGAAATGTTCATTCACACGCATTGGTTCAATTTCTCTCGTGATATTATGTTTGAGTTCATCTAGAGTGTGAGGGTTTGTTGCATAAACATTATTTATCAATTTTCCTCATGGATAACAAGTTGTTCCGTGAAGAACTAAATAGCCTATTTTCATATATCCAACTAATATTAATAGCCCCTATCAACATACGAATTGTCAGTTTGATTGCCGTAATAGATTCGTAAATATTGAGAACCGTATAAATATTTCGGATTGTCGCCATGTTGGATTTTAATATATGTAAGCCATGGAGTTATGTACTATTAGATGATGAATATTGTGTACGTTCATTATGCAAATGTTGATTTCGATCCCATGATTAGAACACAAGAAATAAAATCATAATTTTCGAAATTCGCACAGCCGCCATCTTGAGGTTACGGTAACAATTGAACTAAATTAGATACCAGTGCATTACAATGCGTATAAATATTTCCTGTACGAAGTTTCATTGCGTTTGAATCATTAAATTGCGAGAAAAGTCTATTTAAATCTTTCAAATTCGCTTGGCCGCCATGTTCGTATTGTAGTTAACCGGTTTTTGAAAGCCTCTAGATTAACTTCCAGTAGTGCCCTTTATCTCCGTACAAAATTTCATGGTGATACCGGTAATAGTTTCAGAGATATAGAATGCCGGTGAAATAATTTGCACAGCCGCCATCTTTAGGTTATGTAAACAATTAAACGAAGTTAGATGTCGGTGCATTAAAATTTATATAAACATATACTGTACCAAGTTTCATTGCGATTGGTTGGTTAAATCGCGAGAAACGTCTATTTAAATGTCGCAAAGTCGCTTTGCCGCCATGTTGGTTTTGTAGTTACCGGATTTTCAAAAGTCACATAGATGAACTTCTAGTAGTTCCCTTTATCACCATACTAAATTCTAGGGTGATATCGGTAATAGTTTCGTAGATATTGAATGCTGGTGAAATATTTCGCACAGCCGCCATGTTGGATTGGTGAGAGGTAACAAAATTTGAAGGGAACGGTCCGGGTTGCCCGGAATAGTGCTATGAACTTACCGAGTTTCATTGAAATCGCTCCAGCCGTTTAGAAGTTATTAGGGGGGACACACACCATCACACACACACTATCACACACACACACACAGACACTCGGACAAAAGGTGATCTCATAAGCCTGTTTTTTCATATATGAAATTAGGCTAAAAATTGAAGCAATATGCTTTAACACGTAGCAATAGCACGTTATAAAATTTTGAAACCTAATAACAATTAAACAATAACCACGTACACACGTTATAAACCTCTAACACGTATAACTTAAATTAGGCTATGAACTAAATAACGAAGTCAACTTTACTCAAGAAATCATGCGTCACACCTATTTCAGTTCGGCGTTGCCGTGTGCTCGTCTGGCCTTTGGTTCGACCTTCTACCTGCAGCGCTGCGCCAGCTATGCGTGAAAGACCCTGTACATGTGTAGTAGGCCTATTTCAAGATATGCATTCCTTCCGTGATGTGAATTCCAATGAAGGAAATTGGAGAAAAAATTTAAGTGGGAGTGAAGATTCAAGTAGAAATAATTTCAACTCAGAGATTTGCCGATGACATCGTCATCTTAACCGACACGCCTGAGGAGTTGAAAGAGTATTTGAATGGTATGGACTCCGTCTTGAGGAAAGAATTCATGATGAAAATTAATAAATGTAAAACAAAAATATTGGACTGCAGCCGAAATAAATCAGAAACCTCTATGGACATCAAATTGGCAGCTGAAAAGCTGAAGGAAGTAGGAGACTTCTGTTACTTAGGAAGCAAAATAACCAGTGATGGACGAAGCAAAGAGGATATAAAAAGTAGGTTGGCTCAGGCAAGGAAAGCATTTCTACAGAAAAGGAATCTGTTGACCTCGAATATAGATTTAGGTCATTTTTGAAAGCCTTTGTCTGGAGCGTGGCAATCTATGGAAGTGAAACATGGACTATAGGTGCAGCAGAAAAGAAGAAAATTGAGGCGTTTGAAATGTGGTGTTACAGGAGAAAGATGAAGATCAGATGGGTAGATAAGGTTACAAACGAGGAGGTATTAAGACGAGTGGGAGAGGAGAGATGTTTCTGGCGACTGCTAATGAAGAGAAGAGATAGATTGGTAGGACACATACTGAGACACCCAGGAATAGCAAGCTTAGTTATGGAAGGAAGAGTCGAGGACAAGAACTGTAGGGGTAGACCAAGGCCAATGTTAGAATGTGTTAAACAGATTGCCTCGGATGTAGGGTGTGGTAACTATGTAAAGATGAAACGATTAGCTCAGGACAGGGAGGCATGAAGAGCTGCATCAAACCAGTCAAAAGACTGAAGACTCAAACAACAACAATTCCATGATTTCCCTGAACTGATTCAGATTTTATATATTTCCCCCTTGTTAAATGTTTGTAAAAATATAGAAAAGTAAATATGATAAGGATGACATTAACGAATTCTTTAAAAATATCATCACTCAAGGAATTGTACTACATATTTCAGTGACCCTGGAAGGGTTAAATAATTAAACGTCTGTATTGCTTCTCTAAGAGTGTATTTAAAGTGTGAAGTACATCGATTTTGCCGCTTTGAATAATCGATTATATAATCACTAAAATGAATCGATTTAAGGTACCAGGCCTACTTATCACACGTGTTAATGCTAGTTGTAATAAATGAATACGAACATCTTGAAAGGTAATATTGTGACATTCAGGCGCAGTCGGAAATGGAAATCCAAACAATCATTTTGAGAATGGCCGACAGTGGAGTTTGTATCATTTCGTCTATTTTCTAGCCATATGGCCTGAAGCATCAGCACGGCAAACAAATATACTCGACATCCATAGAGGATCTGCCAGAGTTTTATGTCATATTTACCTAGTAACTTGATTACATCTGTACATTTTGAAGAAAGCCAATAACACACCAGAATTGGATTCTCTTTTCCTTTGACTTTCCCTGCTGTGCAGTTAAATTGAATTAATAATACATGTATTGGATCATGGAGGCGACTTGTTTGCAAACTAAACCAGGTTGGACGCTGAAAGGCAAATGTAGGCTATATGTGTTTTCTATTCTGTTTGGAAACGTGTGGTCACTTTGGAGCGCTAGATGGTGTTGCACGCTCTCATGACACTATTTGATTATTTACTTATTTATGTATTTATTTACATACTAAATAATATTTTTTTTTTTTATCTATATACTTGTCAATTTATGTATTTAATTATTTACTTATTAATTACTTTTTATTTATTCATTTATATAGTCACTTATTAATTTATTATTAATATATTTATTTACTTTTTCTTTATTTATTTACTTATTAATTTATGTATTTATTTATTTAATTAATTATATATTTATTTATTTTCTTATTAGTTAATTAATTTACTTATTCATTTATTCATTTATTTCTTCTTCTTCTTCTACTTAAGACGCCGTCTCCAAACGAAGGTTGGCTATCGGACCTTGACATTGCAGTATGAAATGCTTCCTCCGATGTACACCGGTGCCACCTTCTAATGTCCTTCAACCATGAATTTTTGCGTCTCCCACCGGATCTTTTTCCTTGTATCTTTACTTCAATAATTAGCTGTAATAATTGGTACCTCTCGTTTCGCATGATGTGACCTAGGTATTGTGTATTTCTTTACTTTATAACATTTAGCAGTTCTTTTTGCTTTTTTATCCGATGTAGGACCTCGACATTTGAAATTTTCAATATCCAAGATATGCGAGTTATGTATCCCGTCCAGGGTCGAACCCCAGACTCCATTCTAAACTCAAGGTTATGGTCATTCTTCCTATAGAAGGAACACCATTGCCCAATGTATTCCTCAATATGCTATTATCAACGTGTTTACTGGAACAATGCTCATTCTTGGAAACAAGGAAATGCTTCCTTCACAAACATGTTATCTTCAACACATTTACTTTACTATCTGTAGATTATTATTTATCAAATACTTCCTAGAAGGACTAAGGAAATGACCCTGTACATTTCCTCATATGATTATTCAATATGTTATTTCAGATGTATTGACTACAACAGCTGTGAGTGATCAAATTCACGGAACTGTTATCAAAGACATGAGTCCATATCCTGTATGATATATATTTCCACATACTTGTTATCGAGTGCGCCCCTCTGCTGTGACGCACTTTGTTATGAAGGGATTTTGTATATGAGACCTGAGCTCAGAAGCAAAGGCCTCTTCCAGTTACAGCAGCAACTAAACAGGTTGACTGTCTGGTGTTAACTTGTATATATTGGATCGTCAAAGATTAATAAATACTTCTACAAACTAACCAACGAGTTCTCATTCATAGAAATCAGATACTACTCATCAGAAGTAAGAACCACGAGACCTACTGACTTAACAGCAGTAGCAACAACTTCTTAGTACATCACTAAAGAAGACTGTTAAGCGACAAACTTAACTTGCGCAGGAGACGACGATATAGATACATTTCAAAGGCATCGATTCGTTTTTCAATAGAAAGATCCATGGTCCAGCATTCGCAACCATATAGAAGAACAGAAAATATGTAACAACGGATCATGCGGATTCGCAACTGTAGACTGAGATCTGATCGTACAAAGAATTTCCGCAAGGTAAAGAATTGTTTCCTGGCCTGTTCAATTCTAGATTTTATTTCTTGTTTGTAGTACCGACAGTAGTGGCTACGCTGGCTAAAGCGCAGCATTAGGTCATGGGGCCAAGCTCTCTGCTGACTCGGTAGACGCGTGGTTTCGAGCCCCACCGTCGGCTGTCCTTGAAATGGTTTTCCGTGGTTTCCCCATTTTCAACACCAGGCAAATGCTGGGACGGTACCTTCTGACAGGCCACGGCCGCTTCCTTCCATATCCTTGCCCAGTTTCATTCGCCATCATTCATTTCATCTCTCATTAACTCCTCTCATGAGGTTGGCGTCAGGAAGAGAATCCGGCCGTAAAAACCATCGCCACAAATACTTCCATCGCATCTCATCCCCGACCCCGTTGGAAAACGGGAATAATAAGAGGTAGACATACATTTCTTGTTTGTAGTCACATTGTTCGTTCAATATGGTGCCCAAGTATTTGAAGGAGGACACTTGTTCAACTATTTTATTATTTATTGTGAGATTTGCTCTTATTTTATTTTTAGAGAACACCATCATATTTGTTTTTAAAGCGTTCACACACAAGCCGAGTTCTTCACTGTGTTGTACTAAAACATTTACCATGTGTTGAAGGGTAGATAATTTATCTGCTATGACAACAGTATCATCCCCATATCTATTGTTATTTATTTATTTATTTACTTATTAAATTATTTACTTGTTTATTTAATTACTTATTAATTAATTAATTAATTAATGTATTTCTTCCTTTCTTTCTTTCTTTCTTTCTTTCTTTCTTTCTTTCTTTCTTTCTTTCTTTCTTTATATATTTATGTATTTACTTGGCTGTTATGCCATTCTGCAGACATTGGAACCCATAGTGTTTGAATGTCCCTGCCGAGCGTTTCCGGGGGGTCTGGAGGATTTAAAATGTGCTACGCCAGAAGCAGTGGATTGGTTAAATAGACTGGATGTTGATTTATGATATTTTCAACTTTAATGGTCATAATGTCTTGTTGTTATATAGCTCGGATGTTTGTGACACTGTATTCATGTATTTGTTTTCTTTATTGTGTTCGCATCATACGATAAATAAATAACACACTTATTGATTTATGTATTTAATTATATTTATTTATTTATTTATTTACTTATTAGTTAATTAATTACTTAATTTACTTAATAATGAATGTATTTATTTACTTATTGCTTTATTTACTTATTTGTTTAGTGATTTACTTATTTATGTATTTATTTACTTAATTATTTACTTATTTATTTAATTATTTACTTATTTATTTAATTATTTATTTATTTATTTATTTACTTATTTATTTAGGTATTTACTTACTTATTTACTTATTTTCTTATTTATTTAATTATTTACTTATTTATTTACTTATTTACTTATTTACTTATTTATTTATTTACTTATTTCCTTATTTACTTATTTATTTATTTATTTAGTTAGTTATTTACTTATATATTTATTTAGTTATTTACTTATGTATTTACTTATTTAATTATTTATTTACTTATTTATTTATTTATTTAGTTATTTACTTATATATTTATTTATTTAGTTAGTTAGTTAGTTATTTACTTATTTATTTATTTAGTTATTTACTTATGTATTTACTTATTTATTTATTTACTTATTTATTCACTTATTTATTTATTTATTTATTTATGTATGTATTTCATTCTTTCTTTCTTTCTTTTTTTTATTTGGTTTGATCTCTATTGTGATGCAGTGGACCATTATAGTAATGATTTGTAATCTCAGACGCAGTGTTGCTATGATAATCACATCGTGGACCTTTTGTTTATTGATGGAAAATACCAAATTTCTATTGGCCATTGTTTTGTTTACCATGCTAATGCGATGCCAGCGCAGCGGCTGCTGTTATTGAATTCCCGTGATGGGATATTGGCAAGTGATTTCCTTCTCACAGTATATCACATTTCATATCCGGCAAACACATCCGTTCATATCTTCGTAACCACTTCCGGATTACACCTTCCGTGGTATTGAGGCTCTGGAATGAGTGTTCGATTCTCATCTCAGCTATCCCAGGAGTGGTTTTCCATGGTTTCCTGACTTCTTCACCAGGCGAATGCCAGGATGGTTGCTAACTTAACCCTTCCAGTGTCACTGAAATATGTTGATCTAATCTCTCGAATGATCTTTGTTAATGTATTATAAGAAAATGTTGAAGACCTGCTTTATATTCCTTTTTAAATATTGTTTATAAAACGTTTAAATGGAGGAAAACATGAATCAGTTTATGGAAACCCTGGAATTAGATTGCGGAATGCAGTCCTACTACACTTGCATCTGCATCACCAGTGCTCTCATTTCAATCAGTTTCATTGTCACTTGATGATAAACCCTCAATATCTTCAACACTGTCTTTATTAGCACTATCCAACTTGTCCTACGAAGGTGGATCAAAACGTTAGTTGCACTAACGCGCTGCAGCAGCGCGCTGTGTGTCGCAAACATGGGCACAGCGGAGAAAGGGACAGACACTGCCCACACGTCTGTTAGGCAGGTCTCTGTGGTGTCTCGTCTTGAATGGTGTGAATAGCGGCCAAAAACAATGGCGCGTCGACTGGACGTTCACTCCAAATATGAGGTGCGTGCGTCAATCCGATTCCTATTGGCCAAAAGGAAGAATTGCACGGACATTCATCGTGAAATTAGTGCTGTGTATGGGGAACGGGCCATTTCCCGGACGCACGGATATCAAGGACGAATATCGCGAAGGCAGGCCCGCAACGTCCAGGACCCGTGCCGTGTGACTTTCATCTGTTCGGTAAGCTCAAAATGGAGCTCGATGGTCGGCGTCTCCAGACCGCTGAGGAGGTGAAGGCCGCTGTCTCCGTATGGTTGCAGAACGCTGGAGGAACTTTCTATGCATCCGGCATCGACAAGTTGGTTGTGCGTTCGCAGAAATGCTTGGAGTCTTTTGGAAACTATCTGGAAAAGTAACGTTACATTGTATGTCGTTATAGGCAGGTTGCTGTTGTATAGGTGGTGTAATAAATGGCCATAACTGGGAAGTGCAACTTACTTTTTGATCTGTCCTCGTATTTTCCTGAAATTGTAGGCACATTGTTTGTAGTACACGTCCGATATTTCACTGTTTACACCGTGCATCAGCTTCTACTGTGAAACTCAAGTATGGATCTTGCTAATCCTGAAAATTGTAAGTGATTCACGTTTTCATTTCAGGTTCCAGTTAGGTTCATAAAGGTTGTCTAATACCTTCCTGTTACCTTAAGCAATTAAATGTAAACTTATGATAGCCTACGGAAAATACCGTACGTGATCCCGTGAATTACGTTGCGGAATATACTGTATGGTAAACGACATGCAAAGCTTACGTATTGGCGCTGAATATTCCGGAAAAGATACGGTAAAGGTTAAGAGACACGATCATCTCCTTCCAAATCCCAGCCTGACGTACAAATACATACACCAGTGATCATGACACACCAAAGCACACATGCCTACGATGTCGCAAATGAATCGACTACAACACTCAGACGTCACCATTTGTATTTCTAACAATCATATACTACTACTACTCCTCGGCGCTACAGTCCATGTAGGACCTTGGCCTCTCCAACAATCGTTGCCCAATCCTGACGATCTTCTGTACGTTTCCTCCTTCTTCTTACTCCCATCTTGCGTAAGTCGTCCTCGACGTCATGCAACCATCGTTTCCTATGTCTTCCTTTGCATCATCTTCCACCTGGATTTCCTATATAGGTCTTTTTAACCACTCTATTATTTGCCATTCTCTCCACATGTCCCAGCCATCTGAGCCTATTACTCTTTACTTCCGAAACTATATCAGTATGAGCATATAGTTCCTCCAATTCTTTGTTTTCCCGTATTCTCAATCTTCCTGCCTCATTCACTGCTCCATAAATCTTCCTCGGTATTTTCCTTTCCCATCTTCTCAAAAGATCCTCTTCTGTCACAGTCATAGTCCATGTTTCCGAGCCGTACATTACCACTGGTCTTATAATTATTCGGTACACTGTCACCTTTGATCTTCTACTGATGATGCGCGCTTTGCGGATTTTTATCAGTGCCCAATAAGCTCTATTACCGGCTGCAATTCTTGCTTTTATTTCTTCTCTTGTGCTATTATCTTCAGTGACCAGTACTCCCAAATACTTGAAACTTTCCCACCTCTCAAAATTCACCCCATTTAGGTTTATAAATAAATTTATATAATTATTTTTCTCCACAGTATTTCTCCTAGATAATAATAAATATTGAGTTTTGCTGTGGTTCACTCGTAATCCTACTTCTTCTGATTCTTTTTCTAACCGTCCCATCCCTTCTTCAAGATCCTTCAGTCTTCGTGACAGCATACCTACATCATCAGCATACGCTAGATTTTAGCTCATACGGTTTAACAGCGTGCCTCCTGGATTGCTGATATCTACCTTCCTCATTACTCTCTCTAGTACAATATTGAACAGCAGCGTGGACAGTACGTCTCCCTGTCGTAAGCCTTGGTTTACATCAAAAACTTTTGAGAGTCTTCCTTCAATTAACAATCATATGTAAAAATTTAATTAACAAGGTCAGTTTCGATAACAATCCATCATGCTAGTTCCTGCTGAGGATTTACCGCACCGTCCTTTACGCATACCGACATTATTTTGTTCAAAATGAACGCCGAGAAATGATAACTAGTTTTATGCTCCATTTAACTGAATCCTTTTCGTCTTTTGTTTACACAAAGACCAACATCAATGTCAAAGTATTATTATTGTATGGGTCTGAGTCTTGGAAAGTTTGCAACCAAATTACCAGTCGATTACAGGTGTTTGTTAATAGGTGTCTGAGAAGGATTTTGAATATGTATTGGCCTGAGACAATCTCAAATAATAATAATAATAATAATAATGTTATTGGTTTTACGTCCCTTTTAACAACTGCGGCTTTTAGAGACGCCGGGGTGCCGGAATTGGGCTCCGAAGGGGATCTTTAACGTGCCAGTAAATCTACGGACACGGCTCCCTCGCATTTGCGCACCCTTAAATGCCAGCTGACTGTGCCAGGATACGAACCTGCAACCTCGGGCCCAGCAAGCGAGAACGTTACCCCTGAGCCACGCAGCCAGCCACAATCTCAAATGAGGAGCTGTTAGTTCGAACTTCAGAGGAACAGCTTAAAATCCAAATAAAAACAAGTAGTTCGGTGAAGAAATATACAGCCTATTTTCATATATCCTACTTATGTTAATTGCCTATATCAACATACAAAATTTCAGTTTGATTGCTGTAATAGATTCGTAGATATTGAGAACCGACTAAATATTTCGGATGGTCGCCATGTTGGATTATATATGATGTGCCCAATCGGTTACGGCAGTCTGGCATCGAACTCAGGTCTCATCAGAGAAGACCAGGCACATGGTTATGCCTAGAGTCGAACCATTGATCTCTGCGGGGGAGCGATTCAGGGAACCCAAAGAGCAATGAGAGGTATACTGACATATAAGAATGTAGCGTGATTTCACGATCTATAGGTGAATATCATAGCAATTTAAGGGAAAAACTGTAGCCAAATGCAAGAAAATATACATTTTCAGAGCATACGAAAATGAGAGGAGGCCAGTTTGAAGTTTTACAAATGACCCTTAGCAAGTGGGCGGAGAGCCTAGGCGCCGACCGAACTATTTACGTCTGGAGCAGGAATACAGCTCAAAATTAATGACCCGGGTATCCACCGCTTGACAACGGTGAAACTGAGGGTAGGGATGATGGCTCATGGAAATTAATTAATTACAGCCAAGTGGAGTATTGAAATGCATTGAAATATACACCCAGGTGAATATATTCACGGAGAGGTAATTTAGGAGGGGTTTTTCACCTAAATTAAGGCTTATATCTCCAAATGAACGAATTACAACCTAGCCTACGCTCAAGAGCAGTGACTTTGTGACCAGTCAACGGGGAATTACCACGATGGCGTACCCACGCGCTGAACTAAGGCAATTAATTGTAATTAATTGGCCGAAGCGATCGCCGGCACGCGAATGTTTTTGAAACCTCCACACCTAAATAAACAAGATGTAGATGTCATTTCGGCTGAAGAGGTATTATTTCAAGAAAGGAGTCGCTCTCATGTGTCCAGTGGACTATTTTGTACAAGAAACCTTTATATAGGGGGAGCAAGGCAAGCCAAGCCAGTTCGTTCTCCAGTCTTCACCAGTTCGCCTAGAGTTATTCTATAGTATACACGTAACTAAGACGCTGCTAGTAGCGCGCCAAATGTTAAAGTATCAACGCGTCGCCGTTGGAGAACAATAGAAGCAAGTTATAAAGCTTCATAAGTAATCATGAAGAGCGTCGAAAGTAAATTATTACAGATAGTTACTTATTATCTGACGCAAATATAAATTCGCCACAGCGAAAAGGAACTTATAATGTTTTTGAACAGTTCTGATACCGGGAGGTATTGTCAGAATTATATATGACATCATCGTCAGAAACACTACAATGATGGGAGCTTGGAAATCATTGCCACCTAATCTGGATAGTGAGCTGAACAAGATTGCAGGGAACGAGGATCGAACGTCCGTAAAACGCTGTTAGATTTTCACGGAGACCAGCGGTTGTCATAATTGCATCGCATCTCTGAGATCAGGCGTAGGAGAAGTCCAATTTAAGGATCAACATGTGAAGTAGTGGATAAATGTATATAAATTGTGAAATAGTGTTTTAAAGTGTTCATGTGTATAGTGATTAATATGCAGTGTATAGCAGTGATAAAGGCCACTGATAAAAATATGTGTATCATGTGGAAAGTGTGTGAATCTAAGTGTTGTGTAAAGGATAACATGATGGCTTAAGTCAAGCGTCATGGTAGCGCTAAAGCTGAAGCGCTGGTACTATCCAGCAAAGAGGAAAAAGTGAGTACCCATTTTTATAATGTGATTATAACTAAATAGTTCACCATGTAACGATTTATCACCTTGAGAATAAGATGTAATAGTCACTTACTGAACGAGTTTTCACCACTCGTTTTGAATAAAGTATGGCTTGGAAGGTGATTTGTTTAAGGCCATTCAGGCAAAAATAGTGATGGATGTAACGGTAACGTTAAATGATAATAATAATAATAATATTATGGGGTCGGCAACAGTAAAATAATAGGCATTTCTGGCCTAAAGAATGTTCAAATAGTGTCATGTCTAATGTAAAGATACTGTATTTGATAAACAGTAAGAGTATAACGTGAAATATAGAGAAATACGAGAGCTTTTTCAGTGTCAGTGAAATAGGAATGAATATTTGATATAGTCAATCCTTAGGATTATGTTTGAGGACCATTAAATTAATGAAAGCCAGTAAATTTTATTACATTGTGTTAGGAGCTATGTAAAGCTTTGGCTTAAGTGGTATGGCAGAGAGAACGCGAGTACCTTAATAATGGAGTCATATATGTGAAGTATTGTCTGAGCCGCATGTAAGCGTGCAGAATTAACGTAGAATCCAGTGATTTACGTAATAAATATTGCGGGGACAAACTAGTATAGCTTGCGCGTTAGGTGAGAAGTTGGCTAAATCTACGAGTAGTATCGCCCTTGAGCATACTGTATTATTTCGCAGCGAATTGGACAGAGCCTGTCTGTATTCAACGCTTGCTTGAATTATGCCACTAATGACGTCCGTCGAGACGCTGTGAGCATATGTGTATTAATGACCTACCCTGTGAGGTAAGGATCATATTCGTCGTTTAGGAACGCAGATTTCCTTATATTTTATTGACAGCTGCTGGTGAAAGTCGTGGATTTTCACTATGATGCGCGTCTAAAAGCCACTAGTAGTCACCATAGAACGGCAAGGCTATCACTAGAATTCCACCCCAGCCATGAATGTTAATTAAGGAGCCAGTTGATCCCAAGACACTATAAGGATAGGTGTTAAATATTTAAATGACTCAATTATTTAGGAGCCACACTTAGCGTTACTCCAGTACTGCATTTTGTAAACAAACCTGACCTTGATCTTGACAGTAGAGAGAGGGGGGAGTGTAGACCACTTCTGCAGCGGCCATCTTGGTTAGCCGGCTGGAACGAATTTTATTGCCTGCTGAGGGGGAGGAAGGTCGTTCGACCGGTCCCTTGGAAATTAGAGTCACAATAGGACACTGAGGAATCTCGATATTTCAATATGCAATTAAGATTTGAGTAGTATGATGATGCCAATTGAATTGAACGGTGGGTTGCAACTCACATACGTTGTTGGATCATAGAAATCAGATAATATTTGGCTCAGTTATTCTCTGAGGAGGAAAGCTGAACCAAAAATAATGTAGGCATTTTCTTTTAGAGTGCATTTTTGCCAGTTTCGGCTAATTTATGCAGACGGGTATGTGTTTTTTTCCCAGAACATGACACATTTGTAACAATGATAAGCCCGACAAGACCCAGAAAATCGTTATATGGTGAAACTATAATATATTCTATCCATGTTTATTTTGGAAGGGATAAGTACCACTTTTCTTAAAGCGTTCATATGGATGGAAAGAAGGAAGATGATTCACACAACACAACAAATATTTGTTAATGATTGCAGAAAATAATGAATTCATGCTAATCAAGGTAAATGCCATAAGAAATGGAATAATGTTTTATTAATATCATTTTTATGTGATATGTGATTTTTGTGTTATGATACTCCAATTAACTAAAATTGTGTCAGTTGATGAACACTATGGAAACCCATGGAAGTCTGAAATATCATCGACAGGATGTTAGAATTAGACTTGAGTGCAGTGTCGCACTATTTTAAGAAGAAAGCTCACAGAATAACCCTATTTTTATTTGTGGGAATTAAATATAATTTGTCCTTTATTTGTATTTTGTATAGCCATGATTTAGACCAGTGAATTGTTATCTTTAGGAAGATGTTGTGTATTTCCTGTAGAGTAGTTACCTGGTAGACTCAAATCCTGAGCATGTGGTCGTATAGTGGGCAGGAACGTCCCATACCTCGAAAGACCGTGAGTTAGTTGGGATACGAACACATGGTCCACATGATGACAATCGGGTACATGGAGGAGATGTCTCTGTACTAGGATTGAGTCACAGGTACTGCTAAAGTCGGCCAAGATATAAATGGTAGAAGCAAATACAGCATAGAAATTAGGACAGAATAGGAAAAGGCCGCGTCCCATTTGTTAATAAGCCATCGCGTAAAATAAATGTTGATAATCCTCCATAAAACATGCTTAAATGTAAATGTAACTTACACACAAACCCCTTTAATTATCATGGCCCAAGCAATGTGGGACGGTATTAATGTGTTATGGAACCGCCTGCATCTGTGCAATATGAGCGATCTTGGCATTACGCAAACTGGCCAGGGCAACTACCACAAAGCATGGATACCCTTTACATTATCATGACGGCCCATACGTGGGGCATTCAGCAATAAACCACTCCTTGGGCAGTTTTATTAATAATTCAGAATATGGCCGATGTCTTACAATAGGACCAGAATGATAATGATAATTATCTCATAATTATCATGGCGCCCAGTACGTGGATGGCTTATGGGATTCAGAAAACCCCATAATAATAGCATGGTTTTCATGGGGAAAACCATAAAAATATTTTTCCTCAAACTTTGTTTGAGCGATTGTGAGTCTTTCTAGATGATATTCAGACGTCAGACACTGTTGTCAGACGGGTACGAGGGTCTATACCCATTCCATAGTTGGTTTTGAC
The DNA here is from genome assembly GCA_946902985.2 of Meconema thalassinum. NCBI lineage: Eukaryota > Metazoa > Arthropoda > Insecta > Orthoptera > Tettigoniidae > Meconema > Meconema thalassinum. The sequence goes on from OX336397.1 coordinate 156,636,880, forward strand.
ATTTTATAATATGTTGTTGTTGTTGTCGTGGGATCGGAATCCTTTTCTTTCTAATAGAACGCGCCAGCATATTCAGCTGCGGCCTACCTGAATCTCAGATTAAGAAGTACAGGATGGCTGGAACTGAAGACGTACTCAGGTGTATTGCTGAGTTAAAGGAACATTTTGATAATTCTAATGCTAAGAATAAGGAAGAATCTAAAGCATTTAAAGATGAAATAGCAGATAGATTGGCTACAATAAATGTACGATTGGATGCCAATCAAACCGAAATAAATACTAGATTGGAGGCTAATCAAGCCAAAATAAACAATAGATTAGAGGCTAATCAAGCCGAAATAAACACTAGACTAGAGGCTAGTCAAAATGAGGTAAGCCAGATGTTGGCTACAGTCAATACTCAATTAGAGGCTAATCAAGTTACAATAAACACGCAATTAGAGGCAAACCTAATAGAGGTTAATAAGAAAATGGATGACGTTAAAGAGTCTGTCCAGCGTGAGGTAACTAAGAATATTGTTAGCGTGGTCTCAGAAATGCAAGATGATAACGATAAACGCTTTGAGTCTATTGAATTAAAATTAGAGAATAATCTGCAAGCGTGCAGAGAGTCACAGCGTGAAATTAACGATAATTTAAGCAGTATGTCCATGGAGCTTAAAGACATTCAGAGTCAGAATGAAGCTAATACTAAACGTCAATTAGAGCAGTTTAATACGTTCACTCAGACCGTGGATCAAAGATTCGAGGATAGCGATATAAAATGGAATACGCGAATGGCAGGTTACGCCAAGGCGGTAGACGAAGCCTTAAGAAAACAGGATCAGAATATCCTTGACCAATGCAAGGAAATTCAAGAAATAAAAACTTCTGATCAAGAGAATAAGGAGATAATGGCAAATATGAAGAGGCAAGTCGGGAAAGTACAGAAAGAGTTGGAACAAACTCAGAACGACTTAGCAATTATCCATAAAAGACAGGACGAGGACCAGGGAGAAATCACGAAAATAAGGACTGAAATCTCTCATATACAAGGTCACATTCAAAAGGAAGTCACAGGCTTACGAGAAAAATTAGAACTTCGAGAAGGCTTAAAGACTGAAGCCAGCGATAAGACTCTTGCCGAAGTAAGAGAAAGTCTAGCAGGGGAAATTATCCACCTGAAGGAAAACCTCAAGGATGATAAGGAAAAGGTATTTTCTATGGCAGAAAGAAACCGAGATCGCCTAGAGAAAATAGAACGAGAGGTATTAGCTCGTTTGGAAAGGGCAGAAAACAGACACAGCCAAATCGAGACTAGAATGATCGCGCAGGAGGAATCTATGTTGCGGAATCCTAGGTCTAGCGAAGGAAGTATAGACGAGAATAGGAGAAATAAATGGGCAGAGATAGAAATACAGCCCACTCCAAAGAATGCAGCCATGCCAAGTGACAGTCCATATGCCACACCTGGTATGCCGATTGCCATGTCAACACCGCATGAAAATGCTGTTCAAAGTCAAATAGTCACAGTTATAAGGGCTAGTGATGAGAAACCAAAGAAATACTCTGGGAGTAATTCTAACATGACACCCAAGTACTGGCTTAAAGAAGTTTCCGAGTACTTGAATGACGCGAAAGTACCGCCAGAGCGCAGGTTGAGAGCGATTGAAAAACTAACCGAGGGGGAGTGTGCCGTATGGTTTAGGAGTTTTCGGTACACGTTCGACACCGTTGAAGAATTTCGCCAAGCATTTTTAAGCAGATACTGGAACGCGAGCGTACAACAGAACCTCAGATTGGACTTGTATTCCAGGCGTTACAGTACTAGTAATCCGACTAAGTACGGGGAATTCTTTGTGAATCAATTGTGCCGCTTTCGAGAGCTTGATGAAGGGCTTAGAGAGTCAGATTTGTGCATAGCAATAGCCAAGCAGCAACCGTATGAAGTACAACGTCTGCTAATCTCGGCAAACGCCAAAACTGCAATCGATATGGAGGAGGTGCTGAGACAAGTCGATCTAACCACAGTGCAGCACACAAGACAAAGTCGAAATGCGGAACAAGTTAACATGACGACTACACCGATTGAGCCAACCAAGGTGCAGACTAAAGGCAAATCTACAAGCACCGAAACAGAAAAATCCGACTGGCAACGCGAAGGACGCGAAAACCAAAATTGGAGGCCAGCATATCGAGGAGGATCGAACCGTGGTAACCGAGGAAGGAAAAACTGGAATCAGCGTGGTACCAGAGACCAGCAGCTTGATAACAGAAGGAGTTACGGCCGAAATGGGAACAACCAAGGATGGAGATCCCAAGAGCAGAGCCGCGGGTTCGATGAAGAGGCGGAAGAACGTTATCACGCATCTTTAAGATACATGGAAGAGCGCGGAGATGATCCAAGGCAATCGCGAGTTCATTGGGATGAAGCGATTAGGAATAGAAGGTCACCCGACATATATCAAAATGATAACGGTGCCAAAAGTCTGGAACTTCAGCAGCATGAAGACAGACAGAAGAACTCCACAAAGAATGGAGCAATTGAAAAAAAAAACACCAAATTTAAATGACCAAAGAGAGATAAGTTCAGGATGGAATACAGTGAATATTGTTAACTGGATTGCCAAACCTGAGGAGCTTATCGAAGACCTCGATGAAAGGACGGTCAATGTAAGAAGGGAACTACCCATTATTATTGTAAACATTGCGGGTATGAAGATAAGAAGTCTCATTGATACAGGGTCAACAGCTTGTTTGATAACCCAGGCATTATACAGTGAAATCCAGAGTAAAATTCACGTATTGAAAATACCTATTTCAAGCGTGAAAATAAAAGGTGTCATACCAGATAAAGTTATGATATGCAAATACCAAGTATTTTTAGATTTGCATATAGGGAACTCTACATTCTCACAGAGCTTCCTACTTGTAAATAAGCTGCCTTTTAATATCATTGTTGGGATGGATTTTATACGAGAGTATAAAGTTATAATAGATCTCTCGCAAGACATTGTTATGTTTCGCGCAAGTGAGGGAAAGGAAGAGTTAGAACTCTCATTAAAGCATAATGAAACGAGACCAGAAGAATACGTATGGCATACATACGGAGATATGACTGGGGATGCAGTGTCGACAACAGAAGACATCGAGGGAGAGTTGGCAACACTGGCCGCAGACATTGAAAAGGATCTCGAACCAAAATTTGAAGAATGCCTGGAAGAGAAGATTGAGGAAGCTAAATTTGGTCCAGAATATAAGCAAATGCTAAGGGAACTGCTATTTGAGTATAAAGGAGTCTTCGATTCGAGACCTGGCCGGATCAAGAATTTCCAGTATGCGTTCCAAGTCAGCGATTGGACATCATTTAAACAGAAGCCATATCCTGTAGCTGAGAAACATTATTTAAAGGTCAAAGAAGCAATACAGGAAATGCTAGAAGCAGGCGTCATTGTAAGGACAGCCACACCCTATGTCAGCCCACTGGTAGTTGTACCTAAACAGGACGGAAGTGTGAGGATATGCCTGGACCTACGAAATTTGAATTCCAAGGTTATACCGGAATTTGATAAAGTGCCGCCCATTAAGGAGGTACTCAGAAGATTCAAAGGAAAGACTGTGTTCTCAAATCTTGACTTGACGGCAAGTTTTCACCATCTTGCTCTGGAAGAGAAAACAAGTTTGTTAACTGGATTATTATTTGACCAGCACACATATTCATACGTGCGTCTTCCATTTGGATTAAAAACAGCAGGTTCAGCATTGATACGAGCGCTAGATCGGAACCTATCCGAAGAAGTAAAAGCCACAACCATATGTTACGTAGATGATATACTACTGACATCTGAAACTGTCGAAGAGCATGTCAGAGATCTACGCAAGTTGTTATATGACCTAAGTCAGGCTAACTTTAAGGTCAATATAAAGAAGTCTAACTTTGCTCAGAGAGAAGTTAAATTTCTAGGCCACGTGATAGATGCACAAGGAGTCAGACCTAATCCGGAAAAATTGGAAGTCATTAAACATTTCCCGAGACCAACGAAGGTAAAGAACGTCAGGCAATATTTAGGCGTTATTGGATTCTTTTCAAACCATTGTCCAAAGTATACCGAGACCGTAGCACCACTCCAAGACTTACTTAAGAAGGGAGGAAGATGGCGCTGGACGGAACAATGCGAGGAAGCCTTCGTGAAATCTAAACAGATGCTGTTAGATTATGAGAAATTGGGATATCCTGACTACACTCAGAAATTTATTATCCAGAGTGACGCATCATTTATAGGGATCGGAGCTATGTTATATCAGGAGAATGTGGACAGGCCAGAGGAGAAAACTTACATTGCATTTATCAGCAGAAGGTTGAAGCCTAATGAAAAGAATTATACGGTCACGGAGATCGAATTACTCGCGATACTGTATGCCTTACAATATTGGCGAAAGCTAGTTTATGGTTTTAGAATTATATTGAGAACAGACCATAAAGCCCTAACGTTCCTGCTGAAAACTGACTTGTCAAGTCAAAGACTGACAAGGTGGTCCCTGTACATACAGCAATTTCAAGTGGAAATAGAGTATTGCCCGGGGAAGGACAATATCATACCTGACTTGCTGAGCAGATACCCTACAGCTGATGAAGAAGAAGTTCTAGCTATCGAAATAGAAGATAGAGATCAGAAGACCCTAGATGATCTGAGGAACATCACCGTTTTTCAACGTGAAGATCCCTGGATACGGTTGATGATTAATTACGTCGAGGGAAAGCTGGATAGAGGAACTCCGATGTAAGTGGAAGCTGAAGCATTATCAACGGAATATCTATGGTTTAACCAGATGTTACATAAATGGAGCGACTAGATCACACCAAACCCAGGATAGTCGTACCACCAGCATTGCAGAGAAGGCTAGTATGGTTAGCACACCGAGCTTTTGGTCACTCCGGTGTAGATAAGACTGTTGCCCTGCTTAAAGAAGCATTTATTTGGCCAAAACTTAGAGAGACAGGCAGGAATTCTATCAGGACTTGTGATATGTGCCAACGAGTAAAGCCTAACTCGTATTTAATGAGGCAGAAACCTATACCACTCTTACCAGAGAAGCCATGTCAGCTTCTGGCACTGGACAACTTTGGGCCGCTTCCTAGAGCTAGAAGAGGAAATAGACACATCCTAGTTGCACTAGACGTGTTTTCCAAAATGGTAGTCCTGTGTCCAATTCAGAAAACCAGTACAAAACAGGTACTTAAGAGGCTGAAGGAAAGAATCATTCCTATGTTAGGACAGCCAGAGAACATCTTATCGGATCATGGGAGCTGTTTTTCGCAGGGAGTTGGAGAATCTGGGCATAAGACAGATTTTGTCCACAGTTCGACACCCGGAGTCGAATTCCGCTGAGAGAGTTATGAGGGAACTGCAAAAGTACATGAAGATATATTGCTCTACTGAGAACTGGAAATGGATTGGCGTACTTGAGATTATTGAGTATTGTATCAACAATACCGTACACGAAGCGACAGGAGAGGTGCCAATGAGCCTACATCTCGATAGAAGACCAGAGAGGCCATGGAATAATGTCATTCGGACACCCATCGATGCACAACCTGGACGTGAGTTGAGGATCCAGAGAACGTTCGAGTATCTCAAGAAACAAGCAGATAGACGGCAGCGGAGAAACAGGAGGAAACGCTATCACAGACCGTTACTTGTAGGGGAATACGTCTTATTGAAGAAACCCGCCAGTTCAGATCCAGAGAGCAGGAAATATAAGAAATTTCAGCATGCTTATCACGGACCCTACCTGATTATAAGGGATCTGCAAAATAATTCATATCGGATCAAAGACGAAGCAACAGGTAGAGAAGTTGTTGTAAATGCAGCTAATTTGAAGTTATATAGTCCACCAGAAGACTATGATACAAGAGAGGAGCAAGCATTGTACACCCAAGTGGACGGGGAATCATTACGTATGCACGGAAAGAATCTTGAAAAAAGCTTCCAGTCTCAGGAAGGGACGGAGCGAAGCGACCAGCTCGCAGACCTAACGGATACGAAGGGAGAATGCAGCTGTCAACTGCAGGAACTTTATGACCAGTTGAGGGAAGCCGCTGCGGAGCTAGAGGGGATGAATGAACAATTGCGAAAGCAGAACGAGAGTCTACGAGAAAGCAGACAGAGTGGAATGGGGAACGAGAGAGCCCATTGCCGAGAGCACTGACCGCTTAAAGTAAATATTGCATGGAGTCGATGCCATCTGAAAGGCCCGAAAAATTCACTTATGAAATGAATTTTCCGAGCTTAGCAGGGGAAAGATGTGACCAATCGGTCACGGCAGTCTGGCATCGAACTCAGGTCTCATCAGAGAAGACCAGGCACATGGTTATGCCTAGAGTCGAACCATTGATCTCTGCGGGGGAGCGATTCAGGGAACCCAAAGAGCAATGAGAGGTATACTGACATATAAGAATGTAGCGTGATTTCACGATCTATAGGTGAATATCATAGCAATTTAAGGGAAAAACTGTAGCCAAATGCAAGAAAATATACATTTTTAGAGCATACGAAAATGAGAGGAGGCCAGTTTGAAGTTTTACAAATGACCCTTAGCAAGTGGGCGGAGAGCCTAGGCGACGACCGAACTATTTACGTCTGGAGCAGGAAGACAGCTCAAAATTAATGACCCGGGTATCCACCGCTTGACAACGGTGAAACTGAGGATAGGGATGATGGCTCATGGAAATTAATTAATTACAGCCAAGTGGAGTATTGAAATGCATTGAAATATACACCCAGGTGAATATATTCACGGAGAGGTAATTTAGGAGGGGTTTTTCACCTAAATTAAGGCTTATATCTCCAAATGAACGAATTACAACCTAGCCTACGCTCAAGAGCAGTGACTTTGTGACCAGTCAACGGGGAATTACCACGATGGCGTACCCACGCGCTGAACTAAGGCAATTAATTGTAATTAATTGGCCGAAGCGATCGCCGGCACGCGAATGTTTTTGAAACCTCCACACCTAAATAAACAAGATGTAGATGTCATTTCGGCTGAAGAGGTATTATTTCAAGAAAGGAGTCGCTCTCATGTGTCCAGTGGACTATTTTGTACAAGAAACCTTTATATAGGGGGAGCAAGGCAAGCCAAGCCAGTTCGTTCTCCAGTCTTCACCAGTTCGCCTAGAGTTATTCTACAGTATACACGTAACTAAGACGCTGCTAGTAGCGCGCCAAATGTTAAAGTATCAACGCGTCGCCGTTGGAGAACAATAGAAGCAAGTTATAAAGCTTCATAAGTAATCATGAAGAGCGTCGAAAGTAAATTATTACAGATAGTTACTTATTATCTGACGCAAATGTAAATTCGCCACAGCGAAAAGGAACTTATAATGTTTTTGAACAGTTCTGATACCGGGAGGTATTGTCAGAATTATATATGACATCATCGTCAGAAACACTACAATGATGGGAGCTTGGAAATCATTGCCACCTAATCTGGATAGTGAGCTGAACAAGATTGCAGGGAACGAGGATCGAACGTCCGTAAAACGCTGTTAGATTTTCACGGAGACCAGCGGTTGTCATAATTGCATCGCATCTCTGAGATCAGGCGTAGGAGAAGTCCAATTTAAGGATCAACATGTGAAGTAGTGGATAAATGTATATAAATTGTGAAATAGTGATTTAAAGTGTTCATGTGTATAGTGATTAATATGCAGTGTATAGCAGTGATAAAGGCCACTGATAAAAATATGTGTATCATGTGGAAAGTGTGTGAATCTAAGCGTTGTGTAAAGGATAACATGATGGCATAAGTCAAGCGTCATGGTAGCGCTAAAGCTGAAGCGCTGGTACTATCCAGCAAAGAGGAAAAAGTGAGTACCCATTTTTATAATGTGATTATAACTAAATAGTTCACCATGTAACGATTTATCACTTTGAGAATAAGATGTAATAGTCACTTACTGAACGAGTTTTTACCACTCGTTTTGAATAAAGTATGGCTTGGAAGGTGATTTGTTTAAGGCCATTCAGGCAAAAATAGTGATGGATGTAACGGTAACGTTAAATGATAATAATAATAATATTATGGGGTCGGCAACAGTAACGTAATAGGCATTTCTGGCCTAAATAATGTTCAAATAGTGTCATGTCTAATGTAAAGATACTGTATTTGATAAACAGTAAGAGTATAACGTGAAATATAGAGAAATACGAGAGCTTTTTCAGTGTCAGTGAAATATGAATGAATATTTGATATGGTCAATCCTTAGGATTATGTTTGAGGACCATTAAAGTAATGAAAGCCAGTAAATTTTATTACATTGTGTTAGGAGCTATGTAAAGCTTTGGTTAAGTGGTATGGCAGAGAGAACGCGAGTACCTTAATAATGGAGTCATATATGTGAAGTATTGTCTGAGCCGCATGTAAGCGTGCAGAATTAACGTAGAATCCAGTGATTTACGTAATAAATATTGCAGGGACAAACTAGTATAGCTTGCGCGGTAAGTGAGAAGTTGGCTAAATCTACGAGTAGTATCGCCCTTGAGCCTACTGTATTATTTCGCAGCGAATTGGACAGAGCCTGTCTGTATCCAACGCTTGCTTGAATTATGCCACTAATGACGTCCGTCGAGACGCTGTGAGCATATGTGTATTAATGACCTACCCTGTGAGGTAAGGATCATATTCGTCGTTTAGGAACGCAGATTTCCTTATATTTTATTGACAGCTGCTGGTGAAAGTCGTGGATTTTCACTATGATGCGCGTCTAAAAGCCACTAGTAGTCACCATAGAACGGCAAGGCTATCACTAGAATTCCACCCCAGCCATGAATGTTAATTAAGGAGCCAGTTGATCCCAAGACACTATAAGGATAGGTGTTAAATATTTAAATGACTCAATTATTTAGGAGCCACACTTAGCGTTACTCCAGTACTGCATTTTGTAAACAAACCTGACCTTGATCTTGACAGTAGAGAGAGGGGGGAGTGTAGACCACTTCTGCAGCGGCCATCTTGGTTAGCCGGCTGGAACGAATTTTATTGCCTGCTGAGGGGGAGGAAGGTCGTTCGACCGGTCCCTTGGAAATTAGAGTCACAATAGGACACTGAGGAATCTCGATATTTCAATATGCAATTAAGATTTGAGTAGTATGATGATGCCAATTGAATTGAACGGTGGGTTGCAACTCACATACGTTGTTGGATCATAGAAATCAGATAATATTTGGCTCAGTTATTCTCTGAGGAGGAAAGCTGAACCAAAAATAATGTAGGCATTTTCTTTTAGAGTGCATTTTTGCCAGTTCTGGCTAATTTATGCAGACGGGTATGTGTTTTTTTCCCAGAACATGACACATTTGTAACAATGATAAGCCCGACAAGACCCAGAAAATCGTTATATGGTGAAACTATAATATATTCTATCCATGTTTATTTTGGAAGGGATAAGTACCACTTTTCTTAAAGCGTTCATATGGATGGAAAGAAGGAAGATGATTCACACAACACAACAAATATTTGTTAATGATTGCAGAAAATAATGAATTCATGCTAATCAAGGTAAATGCCATAAGAAATGGAATAATGTTTTATTAATATCATTTTTATGTGATATGTGATTTTTGTGTTATGATACTCCCATTAACTAAAATTGTGTCAGTTGATGAACACTATGGAAACCCATGGAAGTCTGAAATATCATTGACAGGATGTTAGAATTAGACTTGAGTGCAGTGTCGCACTATTTTAAGAAGAAAGCTCACAGAATAACCCTATTTTTATTTGTGGGAATTAAATATAATTTGTCCTTTATTTGTATTTTGTATAGCCATGATGTAGACCAGTAAATTGTTATCTTTAGGAAGATGTTGTGTATTTCCTGTAGAGTAGTTACCTGGTAGACTCAAATCCTGAGCATGTGGTCGTATAGTGGGCAGGAACGTCCCATACCTCGAAAGACCGTGAGTTAGTTGGGATACGAACACATGGTCCACATGATGACAATCGGGTACAATATATATATTGTAGGTCCTAGAGTTATGTACTATTACATGAATATTATTGTGTACGTGTAGCATTCAAACTTCAATCGCATGATTAGGACACAAGAAGTAACAAGGAGATTTTAAAATTTCGCACAGCTGCCATCTTGTGATTATGGAATCAATTGAAATAAATTAGATGCCAGTGGATTAACATTCGTATGAAGATTTACTGTACCAAGTTTCACTGCACTCGGATGGTTAAATTGCGAGAAACGTCCATGTGAATATTTATAATTCGCGTCGCCACCATGTTGGATTTGTGATCACCAGGTTATTTAAAGTCCTATAGGTGAACTTAAGTTCATAGCCCCTATGAACACTAAAAAATTCAGTTTGATTGCTATAATAGATTCGTAGATATTCAGAGCCTTCTTAAAATTTCGGATGGTCGCCATGTTGAATTGTTAAATGTATAGGCCATAGAGTCATGTACCATATAGGAAAATTATTGCGTAGGTTCATTATTCAAACTTTCACTTCGATCGCATGATTAAGACACAAGAAATGAAAACTTAATTTTAAAATTCGCACAGCCGCCATCTTGAGGTTATGTAAACAATTGAACTAAATTAGATACCAGTGCATTACAATGTGTATAAACATTTCCTGTACCAGATTTCATTGCGTTTGGAACATTAAATCGCGAGAAAGGTCTAATTAAAATTTTCAAATTCGCTTGGCCGCCATGTTCGTTTTGTAGTTAACCTGTTTTTGAAAGTCTTAAAGATGAACTTCCAGTAGTGCCCTTTATCTCCGTACAAAATTTCAGGGTGATACCGCTAATAGTTTCAGAGATATAGAATTCCGGTGAAATATTTCGCACATCCGCCATCTTGTGGTTATGTTAACAATTGAACGATGTTAGATGTCGGTGCATTACAATGTGTATAAAATTATACTGTACCAAGTTTTATTGCGTTTGGTTGGTTAAATCGCGATAAACGTCTATTTAAATGTCGCGAATACGCGTGGCCGCCATGTTGGTTTTGTAGTTACCAGTTTTTCAAGCGTCACATAGGTGAACTTGTAGTAGTTCCCTTTATCACCGTAAAAAATTCGATGGTGATATCGGGAATAGTTTCGGAGATATTGAATGCTGGTGAAATATTTCGCACAGCCGCCATGTTGGATTGGTGAGACGTAACAAAATTTGAAGGGCACGGTCGCGGTCGTCCGGAATAGTGCTATGAACTTACGAGTTTCATTGAAATCGCTCAAGCCGTTTAGATGTCATTAGGGGACACACACACACACACACACACACACACACACACACACACACACGGACAAAAGGTGATCTCATAAGCCTATTTTTTCAAAATTGAAAATAGGCTAATAAAAAAGAAGGAAATGGAAGTGGATTGGCCACACACACTTAGAAAATCTGATGATGACATTGAGAAGCAAGTCCTGGATTGAAATCCCCAGGGTAGCAGGAGAAGAGGAAGGCCTAAGCATTCGTGGAGGCAGTCGGTAGAGGCAGAGGGGTGACAACAGGGAAAGACATGGGAAGAGGTGAAGAGGATGTCAGCCAACAGAGTGATATGGCGCAGGTTCGTGGATGCCCTATGTTCTAATGGGAACGATAGATTAGTCAACATCAATGTTATACTCAACTTATCACCAATACTATACATTGGACAAGCAATGAAGGAAATTAGAGAAAAATTCAAAGTAACAGATTCAAGGAGAAATCATTTCAACACTCAGATTTGCTGATGACATCGTCATCAGCAAATAACTGCAGGCTTGATAATAATACTAATACTTTTAATGCAGCTAAACAGCCATTAAATACATTTAAATACACTATGTTTGCGCACCTGCGCCTTGGGTAGCATAGTCTTTTATGGACTTTATTATTTTGCTACATTTTTCAATATGGTAGCGTTCACATGTGTGTCCGCATAGTTGACATACACATGTGTCATCCGGATCATGGTATGCTTTGTTTGTACAAATCAAATGGTGAAAACCATGAACTGCCAGGCGTGTGAACATGAACCTCATCTCAAAGCTAGCAGATGTCCACGTCCGGTCAACCATGGCCCCCGTTCCATAAAATTCCAGTGGGATTTCTTCTCTCTTCCTTCTGAGAGTCGTTAATAGGTTTTCCGCACTCTTGTGCTAGGTAATACTAGAAGCGTTCTAAAGTCTTCAATTAGGAATGTTTATCGCGCGAGGAGGTAGACTAGCCGAGATTTGGTCGTCTTGGAAACTCCAATAGCTTTTTTAATGTATAATGCTTTAACACTTTCAAGTGATGATAGATTCTTTTCAGTGAGGAAAGGCCATATGATTTCTATTCCGTATGTCAATTATAATAATGCCATTGCTGTCTCGAGGTTGAGTGTTCTTATATATCTTATATCGTGCATCGCCCGAACCGCTTGTGTAATTTTTTCTGTCACATGTTTTGTAAAGCATTTTGCACTTGTTTGTAGTGTGATGCCTAGGTATTTGAATTCTTTTACTATATTTATTCTTTTTTCCTGTATGAAAATTTCTGTTCCGGTCGGTACCTTTCCTCCTTGTCGAAACACCATCATGTTTGTCTTAGATGTGTTGATGTCAAAATTATATTCAGTGCACCATTCCTCCATGTCTTTTAGAATGTTTTGTAGTTTTATGATGTTATGTGATCCGATCACAATGTCATCAGTGTACGCATATGATACAATATCTGTCTTTTGAGTTATTCTCATTATGTCTTCCGCTGCTAGGATGAAGAGCAGAGGGCTGTTTGGGTCACCCTGTAGTTCTCCATTCGTTTGAATTATCGGATCAGAGAGTGATATCTTATCCGAGATTCTTATGTTGTTCCAATGTAGTACCGTATGTATAATTTTTGTCCATACATTATCTCTATCTAGAGCTTTTTCCAGGTTCAGTTTCACAAGATCACGGTTTATGCGATCAAATGCTTTTGTGAAGTCTATAAATACTGCTTGATAAGCATGCATGATCAATCTTTTTGTACAGGAATGCAACATTTCCCTATGACACCACACGGTTCAAGTATGCTCGAACAAGCCCCAGTTGGCGCTTGCACTCTGACGAGCTTGGACGACGATGCTCTCTATTTGGTTGCCGTTTGCCTTGTCCACAAGAGGAAAACGCGAAAGAAGAAGCGTGATTTGTGCTGTAAAGAGTGGTTATTGAAAAGAAATACCTATTTCCACGTTAGATTGTTAAGTGAATTGAAGATATATCCGCATGATTGGCATAATTATATCGGAATGCATGAAGAAACTTATCTGACCCTTTTGTCGCTCGTAACACTTTTAATTAAAAATAAGAATATGATCACGGGCGAATATGTTTACATTCCATGTCAGCGGGAAGTCAAGGCTTTCCTAGCGCAAGGTACAGTGTTGCCAACTCTACTCCGTAGCCGCTGAGAGCAAGCAGCGAGACTGCACAGAACTGTGTGAAACTGTGCAACACTGGACACTTAACTCCTGCGTGACACGAGAGCTGGCCACCAGGGCCACTGATGGACTAAGTATGGTATTGGTTAAGGGCCGTCAGCTATTAGTCAGTATAAAACAATGAATATTGACGGTTAACCTTCCTCAGATCACTAGACATGGTCCAAATGATGTCACCACCTGTAGAGCTCACTCACGACTGACGTTTGCTTGCACAAGCAGACACATTCTTCGTACACACGCTCCGCTTCGCTTGGGAAAACGCTGCTTGTACAAGCTTGCATGATTTCAATTCAATCCACCTTCAAGCTGCTGCTTGTACAATTAGAATCCTTGCGCAGAATAATCCTACAGACGCTAAAGCCTGCTTGCACAACCAGATTGATCACGCATGCTTGTCAAGTTTGCAGTTACGTGTGTAGCCACCTTTAGCCACACACGAGAGGATTAAATGAGTTCATAAATGGTTAGAATTGAGGAAAGAATTCATGATGAAAATCAATAAAGGTAAAACAAAAATAATCGAATGCAGTCGACAGACATCAGAAACCCCTATTCACGTCAAATTGGCAGGTGAAAAGCTAAAGGAAGTAGGAGACTTCTGTAACTTAGGAAGCGTTACAAATGGTCGAAGCTCTACGGTCAAGCGGTGACAATTACCCTATTGCTTTCAATCTCCTTAACGAAACGTATGGAAATACTCGTCTCCGCATACACAGGGCCGTATTTCTAAATAGTCTAAGTAAGCTACACCCTAGAGCGGCAAATTTTCAGGGGCGGCAGTTTGGCAATTCATTCAAAAGCAAAAATGAAGTATTTCAGACGTTAATAATATTTTCTGTACGAATTTAAGAATACATGTTACTTAAAAATATGTTTTAGTCCTTCTACATAGTCTACTTCTAAAACTATAACATAATAAAAATCACAACTACAACTAAAACACTTTCATATGAGTACATTATTGGCGAGTTTGCCATTAAGAAATCTATGTAAATTTGAACATCAAGATTACGTGGGGTGAGTTGTTTTAGAGAAGTTTGTATATTTTTCAACAAATAAACTAGTAATTAACTACATTTTGTGTAATTTCATTTCACCATGTAGGACAAGTTAATTCAAATTGAACACAGTTCTTCAATTAGGCAAAAGATAGTCATTAGCATTAAATTATAAAAATATCTGTAAAATAGTGATCACTGATCTCTAAGAACAAATTAATTAATGAAGTTTCAAACCCATTTAATTTTTAAACGAATCTTAAAAGAAGTAAAAAAAAGAAGTAGATAACTAATTTCATTATATAATTTATTATGTAACGCATTCAAATTGTTGTTTTATATTAAATGAACTTAAGTTTAAAAAAGTTGAAAACGCCAATGAACTCTATCCCCTTGTTGTATAAAACAAATGTATCAATCAAATATTAACTATAGAGGGGGGCGACAAATAGACTTTAGCTTATAGGTGGTATACTCTTAAATCCGGCCCTGCCACAGCGTCTGCTGAAGGTATAAATAAATAAATAAATAAATAAATAAATAAATAAATAAAATAAATAAAATAAATAAAATAAATAAAATGAATAAAATAAATAAAATAAATAAAATAAATAAATAAATAAATAAATAAATAAATAAATACATAAATAAATAAGTAAATAAATAAATAAATGGGTAGGTGGGCTCAGGCAAGGAAACCATTTCTACAGAATAGAAAACTGTTGACATCAAATATAGATGTAGGTATTAGAAAGTCATTTATGAAAGCCTTTGTCTGGAGAATAACCCATCACTTTTGGGTACAATCGTGTTGACCGACTGAAAAGCAACACTTAAAAATGGCTTCAAACACCACAATGTTCACGGCTTGCTAAAGACGCTTGATTTTATTTGGAACTTGTTCTACAGATTGAAATGAAACTATGGTTTGATTGTTTTTACCTATTCCTTGATTCTCCATCTTCAATTTGTGGGAAGCAGATTTCTGAATTTCTCAAAACGGAAGTAGATATTTTGATTTTGATTTTACCATGTATGGGTCGACACTAGCGCTCGTAGTGATAGATTTAGTGAACTACTTACGACAAAGGTTGAGGACTAACGCTTGGTGTCCATGACTTGTCAGTTTAGTATGTGTCACCTTGCCACCATCACGTAAGAGACGTTTGGTTTTTACAGTTAGTTAGTTATTTATTGTTGATTTAAGGGACGGAACTACGAGGTCATCTGCCCCTGGTTTGTACAGAACATAATCAAAAGTGGAATCATAAAATTAAAAACAGAAAATACAGTACTAAGATTCACCGAGTCACCTCCGTAGCGTAGTGGTCACCCCCGGAGGTCGTGGGTTCGATTCCCGGCTCTGCCACGAAATTTGAAAAGTGCTATGAGAACTGGAACGGGGTCTACTCAGCCTCGGGTGGCCCAAATGAGTAGAGGGGGATCGATTCCCACCTCAGCCATTCTCGTAGTGGTTTTCCGTGGTTTCCCACTTCGTCTTCGGGCAAATGCCGGAATGCTCCCTACTTTAAGGCCACGGCCACCTCCTTCCCGGTTCCTTGCCTATCCATCCTAATCTTCCCCTCCATTCCCATCCCTCATGAGGTCCCTGTTCAATTTGCAGGAGAGGCCGACGGGGCGAGGTGCTGATCACACCTCCTCAGTTGTATCCACTTGCACCAGATGTTTCCAGCTCTAGGACACTAACAGTAGAGGCGGTAGTGGTGAGTTCCCTCGCTGAGTCCGTGGGAACCACCAACCTGGAGGGTAAATTCGATAAAATAAAATAAAAGATACAGGTACGAACCTGGAACGAGTCGGCAACAAGGTGAAGACGTTGTAATCATTGAACGATCAACAAGTACAAATGAAATTAATTCGTTCAAACAATATATGGGCAATAAGTGTTGTAGACTTAGAAAAGGCTTCTGATAACGTTGATTGGACTAAATTGTTTGACATTTTGAAATCTATTGGAATAAAGTACAGGGATAGGAGGATGATATACAATCTAAGAGAAACCAGACAGCAGTCATTCGAGCTGAAGGACATGAGAGAGAAGCTGGTATTTAGAAAGGTGTAAGGCAAGGCTGCAACTTATCACCCATACTTTTCAATCTTTACACTGAACAAGCAATGAAGGAAAGTGGAGAAATATTTAAGTGGGAGTGAAGATTCAAGGAGAAATATTTTCAACTCTGAGATTTACTGATGACATCGTCATCTTGGCCGACACGCTTGAGGATTTGAATGAGTTTTTGAATGGTATGGACTCCGTCTTACGGAAAGAATTCATGATGAAAATTAATAAATGTAAAACAAAAACAAGATGTTCAGTAAAGAACATATAGCCGACTTTCTCCTAAATGCATGGGTATTGTTATAACTCTTTGTCCTGTTCAAGGAGTATACTTGAATGCTGGTTGTAGTAGCTTGCTGAAATACAATGTGCTATAGGGATATTAAACATGAATATGAGGTGCCCGTTGCTAGTGCTACCTCTGTAAAAAAAACCATTCAATTCGGTTTCACCGTGTTTGAATTGATATGGGGAATGGATTCGCACACATACATGGCCGCTATTTGCCAAACTATTGGGCTAATGACCTTGTAGTCAGTCATAAGATGCTTTCCACAAAAAGGATGTTGTTGCAAAATCTGGTAGAAATCAAATTATTAGGATGGTCGAAATTTGATTTAAGCTTTTAACATTTGGGTGGCCGTCATTCCGTTTCCGTCACGATGGCGGCGATATAAAACATGACACTGAGGTGCCTTTTGCTAGTGCTACCTCTGTACCAAATTTCGTTCAATTCGGTTTCACCGTGTTTGAATTGATAGGGGGAATCGATTGGCACACATACTTGGCCACCATCTGCAAACTATTGGGCTGATGATCTAGCAGTTTCGTCAGAATATGCTTCCCACAAAGATATGTTGTTGAAAAATTTGGTAGAGACTAGACTATTAGGTTGGTCGTAATTACATTTTAGCTTTTAACATTTGGGTGGCCGCGATTACGTTCCGTCACGATGGCGGTGATATAAAACATGACACTGAGGTGCCCTTTGCTAGTGCTACCTCTGTACCAAATTTCGTTCCATTCGGTTTCACCGTGTTCGAATTAATAGGGGGAATCGATTTTCACACAATGATGGCCGCCATCCGCAAATTATTAAGCTGATGGCCTATTAATTTGGTCCAAGAATGCTCCCCCCGTAAGGGTATGTTGTTGCAAAATTTGGTAGAGATCGGATGATTAGGTTAGTCGTAATTTGATTTAAACTTTGAACATTTGTGTGGCCGCCATTACGTTTCCGTCAAGATGGCGGCGATATAAAACATGACACTGAGGTCTCCTTTGCTAGTGCACCTTTGTACCAAATTTTGTTCAATTCGCGTTCACCGTGTTCGAATTGATAGGGGGGACCGATATTCAGAGTACACACACACTCACACACACACACACACAGACTCACACACACCCACACATACACACACACAGACCGACACACTTTTTTTCACCCTGTGTTGATCTCATAAGTCTACTTTCATTTTTTTTTGCAAAAATCGAAACTAGGCTAATACTGGAATGCAGCCGAAATAAATCAGAAACCTCTATGGACATCAAATTGGCAGGTGAAAAACTGAAGGAAGTAGGAGACTTCTGTTACTTAGGAAGCAAAATAACCAGTGATGGACGAAGCAAGGGGGATGTAGAAAGTAGGTTGGCTCAGGCAAGGAAAGCATTTCTACAGAAAAGGAATCTGTTGATATCGAATATAGATTTAGGTATTAGGAAGTCATTTTTGAAACCCTTTATCTGGAGCGTGGCGCTCTATGGAAGTGAAACTTGGACTATTGGTGGAGCAGAAAAGGGGAGAATTGAAGCATTTGAAATGTGGTGTTACTGGAGAATGATGAAGATCACATGGGTAGATAGGGTTACAAAAGAAGATGTATTAAGACGAGTGGGAGAAGGGAGATGTTTCTGGCGACTGCTAAAGAAGAGAAGAGATAGGTTGGTAGGACACGTACTGAGACACCCAGGAATAGCAAGCTTAGTTATGGAAGGAAGGGTTGAGGACAAGAACTGTAGGGGTAGACCAAGGTTAGAATATGTTCAACAGATCGCCTCGGCTGTAGGGTGTGGTAGCTATGTAGAGATGAAACGATTAGCTCAGGACAGGGAGGCATGGAGAGCTGCATCAAACCAGTCAAAAGACTGAAGACTCAAACAACAAGCGTTAGACCACATTGTTTGTCGTTTATAGTTCACTAAATTGATGTTAAGTTTATTATTTCTTTTTTGTTTTCCTAAAATGTTAATTCCCAAATCATGTTAAGTTCCCAGTCTACAGGGCTCGCTACAACTGTGATTTTGTTTCTTTGTCTAATAGAGAAACATAGGCTACATTTGAAATGGTTGAACCTCAGTGAGCTCAGCTATCTCAACAAGTAGTTCCGTAAAGAGCTATCCAGCGTATTTTCATATATCCTACGTATGTCAATTGCCTCTATCAACATACAAAATTTCCGTTTGATTGCTGCAATAGATTCGTAGATATTGAGAATCATCTAAATACTTAGGATAGTCACCATGTTGGACTTTTATATATGTAGGTCTTTGAGTTATGTACTGTTACATGAAGATTATGGTGTACGTGTAGTATTCAAACTTCAATCGCATGATTCGGACACAAGAAGTAAAATCGAGATTTCAAAATTTCGCACAGCCACCATTCCGTGGTTACGAAAACAATTGTAATAATTTAGATGCCAGTGGATTAACATTTGTAAGTTATGAGCATTTACCGTACCAAGTTTCACTGTACTTGGATGTTTAAATCATGAGAAACGTCAATTTGAATATTTATACTTCGCGTCGCCGCCATGTTGGATTTGTGCTCACCAGATTATTGAATTCCCATAGGTGAACTTATGTTCATTGCCTCTATGAACATTAAAAATTTCAGTTTGATTGCTGTAAAAGATTCGTGGATATTGAGAACCGTCTAAATATTTCGGATGGTCACCATGTTGGATTGTTTTATGTATAGGCCATAGAGTTATGTTCCATTAAAGGAAAATTATAGCGTAGGATCATTATTCAAACTTTCAGTTCGATTGCATGATTATGACACAAGAAATGAAAACTTAATTTAAAAATTTAAAAACATCACATAACATTTGTTAATTCCCACACAGAGTCAGCTTCTCTGTGATTTATACGTGTGCATAAAGACATTCATGGACATTAGATTGACTAAACTTGCATTTTGCGTCAGAATACCATTCTTTCATGTTTTTACTCTCAATCAGCCAATTAAAATACAGAGGTTCTTTTAAAAAGATTGGTAGCTGTTTGTAACTAAATACTATTCCTAAAGGAGTGGCTAAGATGCCTGTTCCCACTCACAGAGGGAGTAAAGGTTGCGCCTAATTAGAATCCAGGTCAGGTTATAAAGCCACTTTGTATATAAAGTCCTCATTTTGAAAGAACGCATTGTCCTAATCACCTTGACATGGAATCAAGGAATCCTCCCACTCGTGTTTTCAATCACAGTGCGAGGAGACAGAGAGCTTTGAGCAGGAAAGAATTGAAAACGATCCCTGCCACAGCTTTGTGAAGGAGATGAATTTCCACGTCAAAGCTTTGCATATAGTACGGTAGTTGAACTGAGGCACTCTTTGAATAGATAAACATTGCATATTAAACTGGGAGTTACTTACAGCTTATGAGGAACTCAAGAGCAAACACATTATTAAAACAAATTCCATTCATAAACCACGATCTAATGGTGGTTATGGACATGAGACGATGATGATGATGATGATGATGATGATGATGATGATGATGTTGATGATAATTGTTGTTTTAAGGGGCCTAACATCTAGGTTATCGGCCCCTAATGGTTTGGGTGATAGTGAACTATGGGATGAGAATGAAAACTATAACTAATACTAACTACAAACTTACATACCAGATGAAGAAACGGTAAACAAGTCAAGGATAAGGCAAATAAAGGACAGGAAGAAAATAAATGCCCCCAAACCTCGAAGAATGACGATTGAGGGACTTGGAAGGAAGGAGAGCCATAAAAGGCAGATAGGAAAGGGGAAAGAGGAGAGGGCCAGAGGAAAAAGGGGACAAAGCGGACCTAGCTCAGGAATCCCTCGGGTTCACCAACTCCCAAACTCACCAGCCGTGAGCCCCTGAGGGTGTAGCACTATCCAGGGTGCACCAGAAGTGGTGGGGATACACACACCCTTCCTCCTTCAGGGCCTTGTGCAGAAGGCTGACCCCTCGAAGAATGAGGGTATCAGGAAAGATGAGACAAGGGCCAATTAAGGCTTGAAAGTGAGACTCCCTAGGCCTTGGATACCCTAATACCGTCGGGGTCGGAATAGAACAAGAGATGTCGACAGGAAAGAAGACGGAGAGGAGCCTGGCACAAGTAAGTGGAACTCAGCTGGGGTTCTTTGGTCGCCAATCCACGTCGCACTGGATGTGAACCCCTGGGGCGATGGACATGAGAGGCCTCGAGGAGCCGACTAACACCAAACAAGGTTTTCTAAGTTTGAAACGAATAACAAATGGTGATAATATATCTAATAATAATAATAATAATATATTTTTAGTACATAGGAGAGGTATTTCAGCCGATTGAATCATGAAGCAAATAAAGAGAGAATTTCAAAATTACAGAAGGTCTATGTAACAAAAGACCAATATCCAGGAGCGCAAAATTAAAACATTATACCATAGTAACCAAACCCGCAACACTACTGTATTCTGGTCAGAATTCTTGATCATTGGAGGCATATTTCTTATTTAACAAGACAAGAAAATATTGAGGAAAATCCTTGGTCAGCGGCTACGATGGCGTAGCTGGTAACATGCTGAGCTTCTATGCCAAAGATCGCGGGTTCAAATCCGGCCGAAGTCGTCGGATTTTTTAAGAGCGTTAAAAATCCCTCAGTATGCATTTCTTCGGAGGGGAAGTAAAGCCGAAGAGGAATCTTCCCCTATTTACACTTGTGTGAAGCTAAATTATAGGTTAAAATTGACTAACACTCGTAGGTTCCAACGTTAGTCGCCAGGAGCCGACTGCAGTGGCATCTAGTGACCAAGTTCAGAACTTGTTGGTCGTTGACGGTGGGGTTTGGTAGCAAACGTAGTGGCTACTTGAAAATCGAATGTCTGCAGTCCTTACTTGAATTAAAAACAGATAACACACACTAATACAGCCTTCACAATTAACACCGGTTATCAGACAGATTCTACACACACCCAAAGTAAACGGGGCTACATGACTGCGTTGTCGCAGCCCCCAAACTGAGGAACCAACCAACCAAAATCCTTGGTCCAGTCTGCTTAGAAGGAATATGGATGAAACGGAAGGCTCACGCGCATGAACAGCATGCTGAAACGATCACCGACACTTTCAGATAAGTTTTACGGCCACATTCTCAGAATGAACAATGACAGGCTCAACATTGCTCTCTTAATGAAAGTCTAGAACATCTGATTTAGTGACATAGAAAAAGACGTTCCAGAAATTGGCATCCGAGAGGAAATTATACAAGATCGACTCCAGTTCATCACATTAATCAACAACCATAATTTCTATGAGATAACAATACATGCCCTCAGCTAGGATTTATGAGACAAGTGAGGTACCCCCTGATTTCAAGAAGAATGTAATCATCCCTATACCAAAGAAAGTGGGAGCTGACAGATGTCAAGATTACAGTACAACCAGCTTGATTACTCATGCTTCAAAAATCCTGTCTAGAATAATTTACAAGAGGATGGAAAGCCAGATAGAAACGGAGTTGGGTGAAGACCAGTTTGGTTTCAGGAGAAATGTAGGAACAAGGGAAGCTGTACTAAGTCTTAGGCTGATTTTGGAAGGTAGAATAAGAAAATATAAGAGAACGTTCATGGCTTTTGTAGACTTAGAAAAGGCTTTTGATAACGTTGATTGGACTAAATTGTTTGACATTTTGAAATCTTTTGGAATAAAGTACAGGGATAGTAGGGTGATCTACAATCTATACAGAAACCAGACAGCAGTCATTCGAGCTGAAGGACCCGAGAGAGAAGCTGGTATTCAGAAAGGTGTAAGGCAAGGCTGCAACTTATCACCCATACTTTTCAATCTTTACATTGAACATGCAATGAAGGAAATTGGAGAAAAAATTAAAGTGGGAGTGAAGATTCAAGGAGAAATAATTTCAACTCTGAGATTTGCTAATGGCATCGTCATCTTGGCCAACACGCCTGAGGATTTGAATGAGTTTTAGAATGGTATGGACTCCGTCTTATGGAATGAATACATGATGAAAATTAATAAATGTAAAACAAAAATACTGGAATGTAGCCGAAATAAAACAGAAACCTCTATGGACATCAAATTGGCAGGTGAAAAGCTGAAGGAAGTAGGAGACATCTGTTACTTAGGAAGCAAAATAACCAGTGATGGACGAAGCAAAGAGGGTATAAAAAGTAGGTTGGCTCAGGCAAGGAAAGCCTTTCTACAAAAAAAAAGGAATCTGTTGACATCGAATATAGATTTAGGTATTAGGAAGTCATTTTTGAAAGCCTTTGTCTGGAGCGTGGCGCTCAATGGAAGTGAAACTTGGACTATTGGTGCAGCAGAAAAGAGGAGAATTGAAGCATTTGAAATGTGGTGTTACAGGAGAATGATGAAGATCAGATGGGTACATAGGGTGACAAACGAAGAGGTATGAAGACGAAGGGGAGAGGAGAGATGTTTCTGGCGACTGCTAATGAAGAGAAGAGATAGGTTGGTAGGACACATACTGAGACACCCAGGAATAGCAAGCTTAGTTATGGAAGGAAGGCTTGTGGACAAGAACTGTAGGGGTAGACCAAGGTTAGAATATGTTAAGCTGAAGCTTGTAGTTTTAACGTGACCGTTAATCTCAAGATCATGAGCCACGGGACCTCCTTTTTACGTGGAATCCGAACCACAGGACATGGCATTTCACTTCGTAGAATATGTTAAACAGATTGCTTCGGATGTAGGGTGTGGTAGCTATGTAGAGATGAAACGATTAGCTCAAGACAGGGAGGCATGGAGAGCTGCATCAAACCAGTCAAAAGACTGAAGACTCAAACAACAAGCTACCTGGTGTAAAATGTCTCGGTTTGGAGCCATTGAGGCGATCTACTCTCCGGTTCGACACTGCCATCTGTGTATAAGGTCGATTACAAGTTCTGGTAGCTGGTTCTTCTCTAATGAAGGTCTTTATACTTCTGATAACTAGGGCTCGGATTCGAGCATATTTGCATATTTTTTTCCTGAATAGTACACATTGAAAGAAGCCTTTCGGTGGTATTTTCACCTCTCTGGGACCAACAGAATTGAAATTTATCGAGCATATAAATGCATAAAACCGCGGTTTTCAGAATAGAAGCATATAAATGCATATTCTTGTGGTTTTCGTCTAAATAGTTTGTTTTTCTTCGAATTCTCCCCCGAATTCGGGCCCTGACAACACTTAAGTTTCGAAAACAGAAATAATTATTGAGAAGCCTATCTGGTGCGAATAATAGAACCGCAGGCTTTTAACCTTTTGTGAGGTCGTTCTCGTCATTGAAACTTTTATTGACTGATTTAAGAAAGTCATTCAAAACTGAAAACATAGAAAATTTCTTGTTGTACAGACCAATGCAGATCTACTTCATTGACTCGCCTAATTCTGAACATTTTGTAAATGAACTTTTAAACTGTATCTTTTATAAGAGCACTTCTCTTATATATACTTGTAAAACTTGAATGCGAGTATATTGCAGTGTATCATACATACAATTAGAAAATAAAGCTCCTGTTTAAAGGTATGTTATTGGGTTTTTCGTTTCACTTTCCTTTCTATAGTTTTTAACGGTGTTTTTCGAGCATATTCTGCATATTTAACTGCATATAATGGGGGTTTCGGGCATATCTATCGAGTATATAATGGGTTTATAATGGGGTTTTCGAGCATATAATGGGTTTATAATGGGGTTTTCGAGCATATAATGATATCTATCGAGCATAAAACACATGGTTTTCGAGCATATCTGGAGATTTAATCGAGCATATCGATCCGAGCCCTACTGATAACTAAATATCGACTCATTTGGAACTGCTTTGAGATTATTTGATGCGAAAATAACGCCCATTGCCACATATGGACTTGAGATCATCTGGAAGAAATTATCCCTGGCAGACTTGAGGACGCTTGAAGCAGTCAAATCACGCTTTCTGAAGGCTACCCTGGGGATATCGAAATATACAAACTCTAGATTAGCATATCAACTCAACAGGGAGACTTTCTTCACTGAGGACCATCGGATGAAGAGAGGACTACGCCTGCGAAAGACTAATGCAGGAAAGAATACAGAAGAGGGATTAAATCTGGTTCGAGTTTTACACAACGGACGCCATGATGACTAGGACATGGATGAACACTAACCAAGACTTACGATACTTTGTTAATTCGATGGCGGTACGTGGGTATCACCTGAACCGTTTTCTCCCATTTTAATTTGCACCCCTCTACTTTTCCTTCTCTTGTGCAAATTATTTGAATTGTTCTCTCTTCTTCTCGGTTATTACTGGCCAGAATGATTGAGCAGATCAGGGGACATTTCTGTAATTACTGATCAGGTTCGTTACCGAATCGTGATTACTAGCCCCTCTTGTTTCTGTATCTAGGCTTCTCTGTTACCAGGGACAACTCCTTGCTTGTCTCTGGCCAGTCTTCGGTTTTTTCCAATGTAGGGTTTACGTGTTTTTATCATTTCAAATGATCTTGTCGACTTCGTCCTTATGCTTGGGTCCAACGTTATGCGTTACGGATACGGAGACGGAGACGGAAGTGACGTCATGCAGCCGCGCGGGAAGTGAAGTCATGCAGCCACGCGGGAAGCGAGTGCGTGACGTCATGCAGCCACGCGGGAAGCAGAAGCTAATGGTTATTGGAGTCTGTTGAAAGAGTCCTGGGGCGTCGAGCGACCTAGGGCTTTGAGCGAAGTGAACACAAAAATACAGGGTGACTTCTAAAGAGATATACAAGATGCCATATAAGAATACAGGGTGCCTCCTAAAGAGGTGTGCAGGATGTCAGAGAAAAATACAGTACAAGATGCCAGATAAGAATACAGGGTGACTCCTAAAGAGATATACAAGATGCCAGATAAGAATACAGGGTGCCTCCTAAAGAGATATACAAGATGCCATATAAGAATACAGGGTGCCTCCTAAAGAGATATACAAGATGCCATATAAGAATACAGGGTGACTCCTAAAGAGATATACAAGATGTCAGACAAGAATACAGGGTGCCTCCTAAAGAGGTGTGCAGGATGTCAGAGCAAAATACAGTACAAGATGCCAGATAACAATACAGGGTGACTCATAAAGAGATATACAAGATGCCATATAAGAATACAGGGTGCCTCCTAAAGAGGTGTGAAGGATGTCAGAGCAAAATACAGTACAAGATGCCAGATAACAATACAGGGTGACTCCTAAAGAGATATACAAGATGCCAGATAAGAATACAAGGTGACTCATAAAGAGATATACAAGATGCCATATAAGAATACAGGGTGCCTCCTAAAGTGGTGCGCAGGATGTCAGAGCAAAATACAGTACAAGATGCCAGAAAACAATACAGGGTGACTCCTAAAGAGATATACAAGATGCCAGATAAGAATACAAGGTGACTCTTAAAGAGGCGTACAAAATGTCAGAGAAGAATACAGGGTGCCTCCTAAAGAAGTGCACAAGATGTCAGACAAGAATACAGGGTGCCTCCTAAAGAGGTGTGCAGGATGTCAGAGCAAAATACAGTACAAGATGCCAGATAAGAATACAGGGTGACTCATAAAGAGATATACAAGATGCCAGATAAGAATACAAGGTGACTCTTAAAAAGGTGTACAAGATGGCAGAGAAGAATACAGGGTGACTCCTTAAGAGGTGCACAAGATGCCAGACAAGAATACAGGGTGACTCCTAAAGAGGGATACAAGATGTCACACAAGAATACAGGGTGACTTCTAAAGAGATATACAAGATGCCCGATAAGAATACATGGTGCCTCCTAAAGAGGTGTGCAGGATGTCAGAGCAAATTACAGGGTCACACTTAACGAGGTGGCCGCGCGGGAAGCCTAAGTTAATGGGTAATGGAGTCTGTTGAAAGAGCCCTCCTGAGCCTTTCTAACATGTGTAGCATTTGTAGCATGCGTCATTTGAAATGATATAACGTCTAGTCTTTCAGACTGACTGTAATTTTTTTTTTGAGCTCTCGCCCCCATTTTCGGGATGCCTTGCTCCCTCTTTCCTTTTTATTTGTATTTATTATTTATCTTCGAGAAGTGCTCGTACCTGCCGTGATTTAACTAAATCTTCGTTTCTTTTATCCTCATTCTGTGATATTTGCTTCACACCGAGGCCATCAAGGTAAGATCTCGATATTCTTCTTTGTTTTGCATATGTGTGTGTATCTTTCTTGTGGAATACTATGGTGTATGTTTGTTTCCTTTGAGTGCAGTCTTTCTTTACCTTTACCTTCCCCCTTTTATGTTCCGTTTGTGTGCGGTTTTCTTCTTCCCGGGGTCAATTGGTCCCGTGTTCGAGCAACGCGCTCGTTCCCAAGTCAGTTCGCTCGGGGACGCAATTATGACTCGTGACTTCATCGATTCTATCAATCTAGCTATGGACTTGTGGGCATAGGGTTCGGTTGCGACTTCCGTATTGCACCCTGGTCCACCTGTGATATACGAAGTACGTCCAGAAAGTAAGTTCCTTTTGGTAATAACATTAAATTGTGTACAGATATAGAAAAATTATTTATTGCACAAAATTCTACAACCCTTAAACTACTTTTCCACATAACTGTCGAAATGTTGCAGGCATTTGTCGTAGCGTGGCACGAGTTTTTGGATACCTTCTTCATAGACGTGTGCCGCCTGTGTCTTCAACTAGTTGTACGTTCCGCTGCAGCGGTTACAGAAGAACTGGTTCACGCGATTGATGACAAGATCCGGGAAAACCGCAGGTTTACAATTAGTGCTCTCGCTATGGAATTTCCCCAAATCTCACGATCACTAATTCATGAAATTGTTACCGAAAAACAGAAATTTCGTAAACTTTGCCGACGTTGGGTACCAAAGATTCTTAAGGAGCAACACAAAACAAAACGGATGGGTAGTGCACTTCAGTTTTTGACCCGTTACAATGAAGGCGGCGAAGAATTTCTGACACAGATAGTCACAGGAGATGAAACTTGGGTTTCTTACGACACCCCTGAAAGTAAGCGGCAATCAATTGAATGGAGGCACACTTCATCCCCAGCAAAAATTAAGCCGAAACAAATCTTGACACCTCGGAAAATGATGTTTCCAACTGGTTGAAGACACATGCGTCAATCTTCTATGAAGAAGGTATCCAAAAACTTGTGCCACAATATGACAAATGCCTGCAAAAGTTCGGCAGTTATGTGGAAAAGTAGTTTAAGAGGTGTAGAATGTTGTACAATAAATATTTTTTCTGTATCTGTACACAATTTAATTTTATTACTAAACGGAACTTACTTTCTTGACGTGCCTCGTATGTATCTGGTGGTCACAACTTCGATCTTCGTGGATTTATTTGCCCCAAGTAAGGCCTAAGTCGTACACCACATTATATACATTCCTTTACCTTCGTTCCTTTATACCTATGATTGCGTTTTTTCTCACGTAAGTCATTGTGTATATCTAATTGCCCCTTTTATCGTACGTATCTCCCTTCACTGCACTCGCCTTTATTTCTACTTCCTTACCGTAACTTATCTTGATGGTTTTTACATAATTATACTGTACGTTACCCTTCAGGTAGCCTATTCATTTTAATTGCCGATTGTTCTGTCGTCTCATATTTAGTTCAGTCACGTCAATCCTACGAGTATTTACTCTATTAGCTTTTGTCCCTCCTAAACCGCCCACTTTCTCTGTATCCTCTAGGCTATACAGAATACCGTACACTTCTTTGTCGGTATGTCCATTTTCCTGACTCCCTTGTCTAGCCTCGTAATCTTTTTATTTTCCCAACTTAATTTTGCAGCGTTGCTGAGATGGAGCCCGTCACTTCCGAGCGAGACGCGCCATGATTCGTGTGGGCACCATTTCGGCAACGCTGTACAGCTTTTCCCGGAGCGGCTAGCTGGTGAACCATGTGTTATTTCCTCGTACAAATACAAACCGATATAAAATAAGTGAATTAATTTACGTATTTCACAGTCATACAGCATAACCTTTTGATGTATAACGATCACAACGTAACCAAAAACTACATTTTCCAACCACCCCGAGCCGAGAAATCGTTACCATACAAAAATGATAACAACTTTGTTTCTTGGACACACACAATTTTGAAATTAATAAACCAGTTATACAACATTCCAATGTATATTGTGTTAAAATTTGGATTCGATCTGATGACGGGCTTTTGAGATAATAATTCTTAAATGTGACGCATGGTTGAAACACGCTTAAAAAGGTGCACTTTTTGTGTCCCAACTGCGATTAAAAAAAATATATAAATTAACAATTCCAAACCTACATGAATTAACGTAAAATAGAACGATAAAAATGATGATGTCATTGGATTTTATGTAGGTCTATTGGTTACTTCACAAACAACCTTCAAACTCGAGTGCACATAATACTTTGGTCGACAGTAGTGTGACGCGACTCTAGGGCAAACAATGAAACTTCGGTTTGCTTCTAATCTAAGATGTGATGCCCACAACCTCAAGCAACTGAACTCTTTCTTGGCTTAATCCTGATGGACGCCGAACACGTCACTTACTGACATCCATCTATCGATTTTTGTATGAAAGCACCGCCATGTATATATCATCAAAATGTAATTACTTGTCCTCATACCATAACCGAACCACTCAATCTGGCTTTTCTCTCGTCATCCCCATCAATCACTCATCGATGTTCAACTGTTCTTTTACTGTAGCTGGGTCCCCACTTGGGAATTCAACTCCTGCCAATATCAGAAATTCCAAAATAATAAAGAAATTTAAGGGGGATGCAAAGATTACCTGTTGAATACTGTTCACTGACTGATGACGGATGGTAGGACGTATGACTGCGCTAGGGTGATTTAGAGAGGTTATTATTATATTTTTATTAATGTTCCTTATTCATTAATAGATATTAGTATAAATATAATTTATTTTCTCTTTATTAATCATCATCCCCACCACCAACATAAATTTGTATTCATTGTATTTGATAAAAACTAAACTAAACTTTCTTCGGCTTTTCCCAATTGTTTGGGGTCGCCGGAAACAACCAGGCTCATTTTGGTTTTGGCCGGAGATTTAAGGTCAGATCCCCTTCCTGGCGCCACGTGATTTTTCAGGTAAAAATTCGATCCCGCTGACACCGGGATTCGAACCCCAGCCGTCCGGGTGAAAGACGAGCAGCTAAGCCACTGCTCCATCACGCTCCCCATTCATTGTATTTCATAAAATTCATATATCCTACCCCATGATATCCTAAAACTCAGGGTTTGGGGAGAGATGGTTAATTTTAATAATAATAATAAGAAGAATAACAAGAACTAATAATAATAATAAATTGGAAGCCAAGGAATGGAGGATCCTGAGGAAGATCTTAGGGCCGTTGAGAGACGATGGTGAATACAAGAGACGGTATAACAATGAGCTGTACCATCATGTACATAGTAGAAAGAATATCCCATGTTATTCGGAAGACAAGAATATCTTTCTATGGCCACTTAGCTCGTATGAAACCCGAACGAATCGCCAATCGGATATTTACCTATTTTCTTAACAAGAAAACCAAGGGCCCCTGGTTTTGTGAGGTAGACAAGGATTTGCAAGAAGTAGGGATCTCCCACACAGACATTGTGGAACGTGATCTTCTGAAAGAAAAGCTTGGAGCACACCGCAAATTCCAAGAAAAAGCGAAATTAAAAACTGGCAAGAAGTGGTCTGAAGAAAGAAAGGAGTTTCACAGGCAGCGAATGCGCGAACACTGGGCTACGATCAAGGCCCAAAGACGGAATCAGTTGAAATGACGTGGTCCGTAGCGGCCTATACGATGAAACAAAGAGTAATAATAATAATAATAATTAGTTCCGTGAAGAACTAAATAGCCTATTTTCATATATCCCACTGGAATTTTTCATAAAAACATCACCTGCCTATTACAAGGATTTTTCGAGAAACATCTATACAAATATTTAAAATTTGCATCGCCGCCATGTTGGAATTGTGTTCATCACGTTATTGAAAAGCCCATAGGTGAACTTATATTAATATGCTCTATCAACATACAAAATTTCAGTTTGATTGCTGTCATAGATTCGGAGATATTGAGAACCGTCGAAATATTACGGATGATCGGCATGTTGGATTGTGCTATATGTAGGCCATAGAGGTACGCACTGTTAGATGAAAAATATTACATAGGTTTATTATTCAAACGTTCACTTCAATCACATTATTACGGTACTAAAATTTTAAAAAATAATTTTCAATTTACGCACCTCCTCCATATTGTCGTCTTGAGAAAAAAATTGAATTGAATTAGATACCAGTAGATTAAAGTTTGCATAAACATATACCGTACAAAAGTTTCATTGGGCTCGGTTGATTAAATCGTGAAAAAAGCTATTTAAATACAGTATTTTAACTTCGCTTGGCCGCCATAATGGTTTTGTACTTCCCATGTTTTTTTTATCCATCACATAGCTGAACTTACCTGGGTATTCTCTATTACCGTACACAATTGCAGGGTGATGTCAGTAATAGTTTCGGAGATACAGAATGCCGGTTAAATATTTCCCATAGACGCCATATTGAATTGGTGAGGCGTATTAAAATTTCAAGGGCACGGCTGGGATTGGACAAAATAGTACTACGTCCTTACCGAGTTTCATTGAAATCGGTCCAGCTGTTTATATTTTATTTGGGACACACACACACACACACACACACACACACACGCACACATATATATACACACGGAGAAAAGGTGATCTCATAAGCCTATTTTTTTTTTCATAAATGCAAATACGCTAAAAATACATTTTCAAGATTCATAGACGCAAGAAAAGTATTCGCTGTTGATACAGTGATTCTCACCAACGATATGGCAATAGCAAAGGAAAGGTTTGGTAGCTAAGACCATTGAGCTACAAGGCCAAGTTCATGACGAACATGAAAGAGCCGCTGTTCACTTGGAGATAAATCGCGTAAAGAGCTTTAAATACACGGGAGAACGGATCGGAAGAGGATGGCATTAAAGAGCAGGCAAGAAGAATGGAAATGGCTTATCAAGACACGAAGGATGTGAACAATAAGAAGACATCGTCGTCAAACCTCAATGCATGTTTGGGAAAGTTTGGCTGAAAGACATCGGAGGTTCAAACCCGGCCTAAGTCGTCGGATTTTTTTATGAGCGTTAAAAATCCCTCAGTATGCCTTCCTTTGGAGGGGAAGTAAAGCCGGCGGTCCCTTGTCATAGATTTATGGCATGTTAAAGAACCTTCCACTAATTACACCTGTGTGAAGCTAAATTATATATAGGTTAAACATTCGACAAACGCTTTTAGGTTCCGACGTTCGTCGCCAGGAGCCGACTGCGGTGACATCTGGTAATCAAGTTCTTAACTAGTAGTCGTTGACGGTGGCGTTTGGCGGCAAAAGTAGAAACTACTTGAAAAAATTAAATGTCTGCTGTCCTCACATGAATTGAAAACAGATAACACTCACTAATACAGTCATCACAATTAACACCGGTTATCAGACAGATTCTAAACACACCCAAAGTACACGGGACTGCGTGACCACGTTGTCGCAGCCCCTAACCTGAGTAACTAACCAACCAACCAAAGACATCGGAGTGAGAGGAAGGAAAATACTCTAGGAACAAATATGAAAGATGGGCTGTGGAGACTTAGACCTAATAAAGAATTGGTAAAGGGAAGGACACCTACTGAGCAGATATCCTTTGGATTCCTCCGGACGTGGAGGAGGACAGACAAGTGAGAACAGACCTCAGGCTTACAGAACAAGGTGTCGTGGACAGAAATCGATTTACACAACGAGCCAAGGTTTCCAGGAGAGGAAAGGGAAGCTGCTGAGGAAAGGGAGATGACAGTCAGAAGGAAGTACAAGAAAGGATAATGATAAATTTGCAGAGAGCTAAAACAAACAAAAACAATAATAATAATAGCATATACGTGGATTATATATTTATTTATTTATTTATTTATTTATTTATTTATTTATTTATTTATTTAGCGTACTGCTTTTAGTGCCGGGAGAGTCCGAGGACATGTTCGGCTCGCCAGAGGCTGTAGCTGCTTAAATCGGACACCCATGGGGTGAGCTACAAGTTCCGTTCAATTTCAAGTACAGTAGTTCCAACTTTCTCAACCAGATGTCTCTGACACCTAGTGGTGAACGTTGGAAATTTGATTGAGCGTTTCAACGAAATCTAACCCTGAAAGTTAGCTTCACACAAGTTTAGTTAGTGGAAGGATCTTTTACATGCCAAAAATCTATGACATGGGACCGCCGCGCCGGCTTTACTTCCCCTCCGGAGGATGGCATACTGGAAGATTATAACGATTTTAAAAAATCTGACGACTTCGGCCGGGTTTGAACCCGTGTTCATGGGTACAGCAGTTCAGCATGCTACCTACTACGCCACCGAAGCCGCTATAAGTGGATTAATCTTCATTCAATTAACACGATGATATGAAAACCAATCAGGAGCGTTACAACAATTTTTGTTACTAAATAGTAATGTATATTCAATAATCACTAAATCCCATAGACGCCTTAGGTGATCGCGTTCTGAAGATGTTCACTTGATGAACGAAACTTAGCAACGGTTTATACCCATTTGAGAAGTGTTTGTAACATTAACTTGCGTAGTGGCTAGCATTCATGTCTGTCACCGCAGAGGCCTGGGTTCGATTCCAGGCTCTGCCAGGCAATTTAATTCTGCTTTGAGGGCAGAAACCGGGTACACTCAACCTCGTGTGGTAAAACTAAGAAGAGGCGGGTTCGATTCCTACTTCAGCCATCCTGGAAGTGGTTTTCCGCGGTTCTTCACTTCTACATCATGCAAATGCCAGCATGGTGCCTAACTGAAGGCCACGGCCGCTTCCTACCCAAATCCAACTTCAATCGCAAATACACACACTAGTTATTTATTTATTTATTTATTTATCGTATGGCTTTTAGTGCCGGGAGTGTCCGAGGATATGTTTGGCTCGTCAGAGGCTGTAGCTGCTTCAAGCGGACACCCATGGGGTGAGCTACAAGTTCCGTTCAATTTCAAGTACTCACTGATACCTATTGGTGAACGTTGGAACTTTGATAGAGCGTTCCAACGAAATCTAACCTATAAATTTAGCTTCACACAAGTTTAGTCTGTGGAAAGATCTTTAACATGCCATACATTTATGACATGGGACCGCCGGCTTTCCTTCCCCTCCGAAGGAATGCATACTGAAGGATTTTAACGCTCTTAAAAATCCAACGATTTCAGCCGGGTTTGAACCCGTGATCTTGGGCACAGCAGTTCAGCATGCTACCAATTACGCCACCGAAGCAGCTCACACACTAATACAGATATCACAGTGACACACGCTAACAGAGAACTTCTACATATACCCAAGAACACGGGGCTACATGACTATAATATCGCTAAGACTCTAAAAGAATCAACAACAACAAAATTATGTGTTTTTTTTTTTTTCAGTAACGAGATTGAATAGAAAACTTCACTCCAGAGCAATTAAATAGTAAGTCTTCTTGTGGCATCAAAGACAATTTTTGTCCCTTTTAAACAGCCTGAACTAGTCTCGAACCCGCCATCAACTCAGCTTAGCATTGTTCAAGCGAGGTTGACAGAAAGTAGCTCAGAAAGTGAGCCCCTGCAGCACCACCGCCCACTCAATGGTCATGGAATGTGCATGCCATTAATTTGTCCTCGCCTACGGACATTATATAGTCTGTTTGGGAACATTCTATTACAAATACATATTCAAAATAGAACCACTTTACGTTGGACGCAATATTCATTTCGGTTTGCATCGAACATATAAGTACCAATTGTTATTCCAATGTAAAATCATAATTATTTGCAAGTGTGTTCCATCGCGAATATCCCTTTAACACTTAGAGTGCTACTGACGGCACGCGCGCGCATTACAGCTGTTAGAGGCGATGTGATAGTCCACACATCCATTTACTTTACATTCCTAATCTCTATGGTGATGCGAATTACGCTAAAAACCTTCAGTGTGCCTTCCTTCGGAGGGGAAGTAAAGCCGGCGGGCCCTTGCCATAGATCTATGGCATGTAAAAGAACCTACCACTACAATTAGTAGTGTATAGCGAAATTTGTAGGTTATATTTCGTTAGAAATTCTCTATCAAGTCCCAACGTTAGTCGCTAGCTATCACTGACATCTGGTAGCCAAAGGTTGAACTACTTGAAATTGAACTTGTTCATTCATCTTCATTCATTTCATCTCATACACACGCGACGGTACTTGTAGCTCACCCCACGGGTGTCCGCATAGAAGCAGCTACAAATTCTGGTGAGCCAAACATGTCCTCGGACACTCCCGGCACTAAAAGCCAACCCTTCTTATAATAATGATATCGTATGGCCTCGGAAGCCGGGTGCAAGCTTTTCTTATTTGGGCAGCTTGCATGTCGTATTTTGTTGTTCCTTGAATCACTATGAAAGTAAAGGGGGTTAGATATCTAAGCTCCTAGAACACTATAGCGCTTTCTAGTAGAGAAATGAGGAACTTTGTGTTGGCGGAAACTCCCGAGATTTATTTTGCCACTATGAACACGGCCTACTGAATTCAAATGGGATCTTAGGCATGCCAACATCGTATGTCATGCGTCTCGTATTTTTGCTGCCTTTCAAAAAAAAAAACACTTATCACGGCTAGGAGCGAACCTGCAAGTTGGGGTTAGTAGACCGACACGTTAACCATTCACCCAACGTGGCAAGCTGCTAAAATGATGATGATGATGATAATTAATGTTTTAAGGGACCTAACTTCTAGGTTATCAGCTCCTAATGGTTTGGGTGAAAGATGATATGAGAATGAAAACTATAACTAATACTAACTATAGACTACAGGAAGAAATGGTAAACAAATAAAGGAGAAGGCAAATAAACGACAAGAAGAATTGAAATACCCTCAACCCTCGAAGAATGAGGTTGGTTGGTTGGTTCCTTAGTTTAGGGGCTGCGACAACGCAGTCATGTAGTCCCGTGTACTTTGGGTGTGTGTAGAATCTGTCTGATAACCGGTGTTAATTGTGATGTCTGTATTAGTGTGTGTTATCTGTTTCTTAATTTAAGTACTGCAACTTAGAATTTTTCAAATAGATCCTACTTTTGCCTCCAAGCGCCACCGTCATCGACTACTAGGCCAAGTTCAGAACTTAGCTACTAGACGCCACCGCAGTCGGCTCTTGGCAACGAACGTAGAAACCAAAGAGCGTTGTTTACAATTTTAACCTATCCAATTTAGCTTCACACAGGTGCAATTAGTGGAAGGATCTTTGAGGGACTTGGAAGGAAGGAGAGCCATGAGAGGCAGATAGGAAAGGGGAAGAGGAGAGGGCCCGCCCCAAAGTCAGTGGAAAAAGGGGGAAAAACGGACCCAGCTCAGGAATTCCCCAGGATTGCCAACTTCCGAACTCCCCAGCCATGAGCCCTTGAGGGTGTAGCACTATCCAGGGTGGACCATAAGTGATGGGGCTACATACACCCTGCCTCCTTGAGGGCCTTGAGTAGAATGCAGGAGATATCATGAACAGAAGAA
This sequence comes from Meconema thalassinum, assembly GCA_946902985.2. Taxonomy (NCBI): domain Eukaryota; kingdom Metazoa; phylum Arthropoda; class Insecta; order Orthoptera; family Tettigoniidae; genus Meconema; species Meconema thalassinum. The sequence continues at coordinate 156,673,255 of OX336397.1, forward strand.
GAAGAGGGTATCAGGAAAGATAGACAAGTGCCAATTAAGGCGGGAAAGGAAGAGACTCCCTAGGCCATGGATACCCTAATACTGTCGGGGTCGGAAGAGAACAAGAGTTGATCAAGAGAGGTCGACAGAAAAGAAGACGCAGAGGAGCCCGGCACAAGTAAGTGAAAGCAATGCTGGACTCAGCTGGGGTCCCGTGGTCATCAACCCACGTCCCACTAGATATGAGCTAAAATCAGTATGCCTTCCTTCGGGCAGGAAGTAAACCGGCGGGCCCTTGTCATAGATGTATGGCATGTAAAGGAACCTTCCACTACAATTGGTAGTGTGTAGCAAAATTTGTAGGTTATACGAGGTACGTCCAGAAAGTAAGTTCCGTTTGGTAATAACATTAAATTGTGTACAGATACAGAAAAATTATTTATTGCACAAATTCTACAACCCTTAAACTCCTTTTCCACATAACTGCCGAAATGTTGCAAGCATTTGTCGTAGTGTGGCACAAGTTTTTGTATACCTTCTTCATAGACGTGTGCCGCCTGTGTCTTCAACTAGTTGTACGTTCCGCTGCAGCGGTTACAGAAGAACTGGTTCACGCGATTGATGACAAGATCGGGGAAAACCGCAGGCTTACAATTAGTGCTCTCGCTGTGGAATTTCCCCAAATCTCACGATCACTAATTCATGAAATTGTTACCGAAAAACTGTACTTTCGTAAACTTGGCCGACGTTGGGTACCAAAGTTTCTTACGGAGCAACACAAAACAAAACGGATGGGTAGTGCACTTCAGTTTTTGACTCGTTACAATGAAGGCGGCGAAGAATTTCTGACACAGATAGTCACAGGAGATGAAACTTGGGTTTCTTGCGACACCCCTGAAAGTAAGCAGCAATCATTGGAATGGAGGCACACTTCATCCCCAGCAAAGGTTAAGCCGAAACAAATCTTGACACCTCGGAAAATGATGTGCACAGTGTTCTGGGACTGGAAAGGCATCTTACTCATTGATTTCTTACCGCGTGGTCAAGCAATCAACGCAGATGCTTACTGCGAGACAATTAGGAAATTGCGCCGCGCAATACAGAATAAGCACCGAGGGTTGCTGTCAAAAGGTGTTGTTTTTCTTCACGACAACGCACGACCACACACTGCAAATGTGACGAAAACCCTCCAACAGGGATTTGGCTGGGACGTGTTTGACCACCCTCCGTACAGCCCTGACCTCGCTCCTAGCGACTTTCATCTGTTCACACATCTCAAGTCTTTCCTTGGCGGTCAACACTTCAACAATGACGACGAGCTGAAAGAAGATGTTTCCAACTGGTTGAAGACACAGGCGGCAAACTTCTATGAAGAAGGTATCCAAAAACTTGTGCCACGCTATGACAAATGCCTGCAAAAGTTCGGCAGTTATGTGGAAAAGTAGTTTAAGAGGTGTAGAATGTTGTGCAATAAATAAATTTTCTGTATCTGTACACAATTTAATTTTATTACCAAACGGAACTTACTTTCTGGACGTGCCTCGTATAATTTCGGTATTCGTTTGATCATGGAGATACAATGCGCTGCAATGGCTGACAATAGACGAAGTAATGTTCCAATCGTGGCTCTTCTAGGAGATATATCCTCCCCAAATAGTACATTATGCAACGAGCCTATAACGGCTGTTCGACGACAATTATAACTTCATTATACGTTCTAACAAAAATATTCATAAATATCTGACAAGATTCTGTCGGTTGAATTCTTCTACTTGGGAATTTTGTGGGCTCAGCATTTGCTCTCTACCCAATGACGAATCCCAAAGCTTTGAAACATTGTTTATCCTGAAGTAGCACCAACAGAGAGCGCACAGGTACTATGTTGGATCATTTTGTTATTTTGGTCAAATAATACAAAATAGGATGTTACGCTTTAAAATTAAAATGTATCGTATTATCAACTAGTTATTCTTCAAATTCGATGCGTAAAGAATGTCAACGGAATGCAACTCAATCGAGTCCCAAATAGAATAGTCTTGACATCTGGCGGAGAAGTTTCGCATAGAAACGAAGCTGTGTTGTTGATTGATATCCGTGGATCTAATGTCATATGCTTGCAGCCTCCATGACATTCTGGTGTGTTTATATCAACAACGCCATTCACTAAAATTGTCGACGAAATCGTAAGCAATGCCCTGTGTTGAAATTGGAGTTGTGGATATTAAGGTACAGTGCTATCTCATTGTCATATTCCACAGTTTGCTTTACATTGTCAATTTTCAAATCATGTAATTCATGTCCGACATGTTGGATTTTTTTTTTGCAAGTGCGAAGCTATCAAGTACCCAATTGGTCACATAACTGTTTCATATTAAAAATCTTGAGCTCTGATGGGTGGGAGAAACTGTATCATAATGAAAACTTGTAGTATAATGACCCTCATTACAGAACAGTTTTCTGACATATAGTATTCACATTTCGACATCGTCGAACATAAATGTAATATATGGAACCAATAGTAGAAGGGAGAATATAACCTTCATGGGGCTAAGATGTGTGAAAATAACAGGTATGTTAATCCATCTGGAAATTAAGAGTAGTTAAAAGGTTAAAGGCTCTGGTACCACGTCTAGGACCTGGTTCAGGTTAGCACTTTGCTAGTGAGTCCGTTTGGGGCTTTCGCACTTTACCATTGGAGCAATGGGACGTGAATTGTAATCAAGCTCTCGCCAGCTCCGAACTGCTCTTCAGTAGAAGTCTGGCTGACAGCAAGGCGGAAAGAGGATGTCACCTTCAGAGTCATTCAATGTCAAGCAAGTATTGTACGATAGCGTGCAATGTTCGACAAGTGTTTGGGGACCGACACGCGAGATGTTCATCATGAAGACAGGTGATATAAGAGCTAGTGCGAACCTCAGGATAGTCTAGCTGCCTAAACTTCTTACCAGGTGAGGATCAATGTATTGTTTGTTCCAGATGTGCAGACAATTTTTTCCAATCCGAGGGAATCCCTAGTGGTTTCTTAGTTACGGGGCTGCGACAAGATGGTCATGTAGCCCCGTGTACTTTGGGTGAGAGTATTTATTTATTTATCGTATGGCTTTTACTTAGCGTACGCCGGGAGTGTGCGTGGACATGTTCAGCTCGCCATAGGATGTCGCTGCTTCAAGTAGGCACCCATAGAGTGAGCTACAAGTTCCGTTCAATTTCAAGTAGTTCCAACTTTCGCTACCAGATGTCATTGATACCTAACCGGGTGAGTTAGCCGTGGTCACATCCGGGAGGCGAGGAGGTTCGAATCCTCCCGCCGGCAACCTTGAAGAAGGTCTTCTGTGGTTTCCCATCTTCCTTCCAGGCAAATGCCGGGGTTGGTCCTTAACTATAGGCCACAGCCGCTACCTTCCAACTCCTCGTCCTTACATTCAAACTTTCCGCCCCAGACAACACTCCACACGCGACGGCACTTGTAGCTCACCCATTGGGTGTCCGCCTCGAAGCAGCTACAAAAACTGGCGAGCCGAACATGTCCCCGGACATCCCCGGCACTAAAAGCCATACGATACAAAAAATAAAAATAAATAATAGAAAATGGCATGATAAAGAACCTTCCGCTAATTACACTTGTGAGAAGCTAAATTATAGGCTATATTTGACTAATGCTCTTAGGTTCCAACGTCGTCGCTAGGAGCTGACTGCGGTGGCATCTAGTAACAAAGTTCAGAACTAGTTGGTTGTTAACGGTAGTGTCTGGTAGCAAAAGTTGGAACTACTTGAAAATCATATGTCTGCATTTATTACTTGAATGAATAACAGATAACACACACTAATACAACCATCACAATTAGCATCGGTTATCAGACAGATTCTACACACTCCCAAAGTACACGGGTCTACATGACCGCGTTGTCGCAGCCCCTAAACTGAGGAACCAACCAACTTCCAGCCTGCTCGGATTTGCAAGTGTACGAGGACAGGATGTGAACTTTGACCTTCCAGTCTGCTCTTAACACGCTCGGCTCAGCAGGTTGCTATGAAGCAAGTGTAGAAGGAATGGCTGTGAAAGAAGTTGGTGAACAATGTTAAATCGTGCCGGGAATAGAAACTGCGGCAGTAGGCTTAAAAAATAAAAAAGAACTCCACACAAGAAGCAGTGGGAATTACTGAAAAAAAAAGAGGAGTTGCCAAGGGGATTTCCGGGAATAAGGATGGAGAATGCAAAAGCAGCTCTCCATGTAAGCTGAGGGATTAGAAGGTACAGCCGGAGTAAAGTGAAGGGATTATGAATGTGAGTGAATTATAATGTATTGCGATATGCTCCGGAATGAAACAGTCATTAATCCACATTATCTGAGCAACTTCCTGTGGTGGCAAAATACAATTGTACTACTGTATCTACCACTTCCTTGGAATATCCGAGTTTCATTTATCCTCGAGGAAGGGAGATTTTTTTAGCCAACTTTTCGCATTTTGTAAAAATGAGGAAAAAGTAAACTTATGAGATCGATCAGGGAAAATGTGTGTCAGTCTGTCTGTCTGTCTGTCTGTCTGTCCTTCTGTCTGGCTGGCTGGCTGTGTGTGTGTGTGTGTGTGTGTGTGTCCTATCAACTCCTAAACGGCTGTAGCAATCAAACTCAAATTTGGTACAAGTAAAGATCTCTATCTGGATATCTCAATGCGGTATTTGAAAATGATGTCAATGCTACCAACTGCTGAAAAATCGCAATTGAAATTTCAGCTCCATGTTGTATATCTTGAAAGGTATGCATGGGAGCTATACCAAAATTGGCACACATATAGATAATAATATGTCAGTTTAATTTCCAGGAGGCCATACATGACAGTGTTGCCAAAATGATTCTAAGCATGCTGATAGGTCCAATTTTTAAATTCATATAACTTCTACACTATCAATTGGATTTCAAACAAATTTCGTATGTACTATGCGTAAATAGACAGATATGACTGAGCGTAATCTTAAGCGCCACCAGGGCTGCCAACTGTTAATAAATGCACTCTGTATTGTTTTTTTTTTCAAATACCAATATATCAGAAAGTATGCAAGCCGACTGCTTTAAACTATGCACACGTATAGTACCTGACCTTCTAGATTAATTTGGAGTAACTAACGGACCTCAGTACTACCAACATGATTCTAATCCTGCTGATAGGACCAATTGTAAATACATGTAACTTGTATACTATCAATTGGATTTCAACCAAATATCGTATGTGCTATGTGTACTATAACAGATATGACTATGCGTAGACTATTATTAAGAGCAACCAGGGCTGCCAACTGTTAATAAATGCTGTCTCTATCTTTTTGATTTCTATTGATTCGCATAATTACTGATTGTCCTTCTTCTTTTTGTACAGATTTCCAAGTGGTCATAGCGATCGCATGAATGTCCACACAGTTGACACTTGCATGTATATATTATAATTGAAGGCTCATGATACGTCTTGTTGTGACAAATGATGTGATGGAAGACGTGTACTGCCATTCTTGTATAGACGTGACGCATTTCAAAGTTTGCTTTCGTCCATGATCGATCAATCGTGGCTCCAGATGAAAAAAAAAAACTCCGGATATACGTCTTCTCGCGTTTGGATGAGTGTTGCCAATAGACTCTCTGATGCATTTGTGTTGGGTAGATGTATTTGTGTCCTAAGATCTTCTATGAGGAAGGATTATCTTGCCAAGAGATAAATTAATCTGGATCTTGTTGTCTTTGAAACTCCAATTGCCTTCTTAATGTATACTGCTTTTTCTCTTTCTGATGCGGAGAGATTTTTTATTGAAATATACAGCCAGATAATTTATAATCCATACGCCAATAATGGCAGTATTTTTTCTTTAAATAGAGACATTGCTGTCTCTAATCTGAGGGATTTTATATAACTTATTCCATGCATAGCCATTATTGCATGTGTAGCTTTTTGCATTACATGTTTTGTGAAACACTTAGCGGTTGTTTGAAACGTGATTCCTAGATACTTGAAATCTGGTGTGATCTTTATTTGGCTGTCCTTGTACGTAGATTTTGCTGTTGCAGGAACTTTTCCTTCATTCCGGAATACCATCATTTCTGTTTTTGGAACATTTATTTCAAACGCACTTATTGTCTATTGTAATATTTTCACGACTTTTGAAGCTATTAGTATGTCATCGGCGTAGGCGCAAGACATTATGCCTTCTCTTTGGATTATTGATACTCCTTTCGCAGCAAGAATGAAAAGCAAATGGCGATAAAAATTCATGCCATTGAAAGTCGTGTCGTTGCACATTTAATGGTTGTAAGACGAAGTAAAATAAATCGCAGCCACAATTAGAGTTCCCGTTTGGCTGCTAGGTGCCAGTCATTGGAGAGTAGATCACCCGAAGGACAACACGGTAGCTGTGCCAGACGATTCTTCCTTCCTTCTTCCTTTCTTCCTTTCTTTCTTCCTTTCTTCGTCATAGCCGACAAAGGAGCGCGATTGAACTTATTTAGCTGATGGCATTGCCTTTCTCTTCTCCCGAAATCTCTTCATCTTCTCGCTGTGGCTTCTCTTGCGATCTTCTGACCAGGTATTTGTTGGTGGTAGTACTTGGATGGTCTGCAAAGCGGTGATTATCGACTAATTCTCTGAACTTAGCTCTGTCTAGTACAATGCCATCTGTGATTCCTATTTCCTGAATATCTTTTTCAACTTCAGGCACCCAGGTGTTTTTAATTTTCATTGACAGGGCAAGGTTAAGAATCCTTTTGGTCAGTCTCTGATTGCCCATCCTGAGGATATGCCCGTAAAATTTCAATCGTCTTTTCCTAAATGTGTCTGAGATTTTCTTCGAGTGCTGGGATTTTCTTTTCATCCAGATTCCCCCTGCACAGACTGGTCAAAAATATTTCTTAGGATTTTCCTTTCTTGCTTTTCCACATCTTTAATTAATTATCTGTCCCCAGTAATCAGCGTTTCAGAAGCATATAGTGGTGCTTCAGGCTTGATAACAGTGTGACAGTTGGACTGTTACAATACCTCTACTACACCATAATTGCCTCAATCGCCAAAGCCCGGGCCATGGAAAGCAGTTTAATCTCTGAGAAGATTGAAGATGTGTGATCTCCTTGGTTATGTTAGTGAACGGACATATAGAGACTCAAGTGTCATATCTTTGTTTTTACTAGTGTTTGACTACTTAAGTTCCTTGTTTTTAATTCTGTATCACTTAGATCATAAATCCAATAGATGGCTGATGACGTCACGTTGTTGAAACCAACATCTCGATCAGCTGACTAAAGGGAACTGCGGGTCACTGCGGGTAGTTTAGAGCACTGAAATACTACACGTGATGATAGAAACACGAAAGAAAAATAATTAAACATGGAAATGCTGGAATTTATTATAAATTATTATAATTTACCCTAACCTTTACTCCACTGAACAGGCCTGTGTTTATGCTCGAAGGTATCAAGTATTTATATGTCCATATGCTAGACGTTTTTCTTGGTGTTTCGTTGAGACTGCTAGTAAATGCATCTCTGAACATAAAAATGCTTTATGTCCCTATGCTGGATTAAATGTAGTGTGGACTACACAATGCAGTCGTCAATCATGTTCAGTGTCAAATTACAGGTTATGCTACAGATGTGACGGTGTAGTCTTCGATAATAAACATTAAACGTAAGTTATGGACAGTGCGTTTGGTTGAGAGAATTTTGAGATCCTTCTAGGATAGGCTACATTGCATCCCTAAATTAGTCAATTATTCATAGAATTTCAAAATTCTGGGTTATTTTTGCGAAGTTTCTATGATTCATGGAAAATGGAATTTAAAAACAGTTCATTGATTAAAATATTTTCCTATGTAGCAAATGTAATGCATAGTTGTTAAAAACCAACGCTTACTAAATCGATAGACTTCCTTATTTCCATTTGCCCATGTTGTTCTGTTCACTTTCATAAAATACTGAAGAGGAAGGGTAACGCTGAATGAGAGCTCATTGTACGATAAAATGTTCTTACGTACCGGTAATAAAATTAGCCAAAATACATTTTCTATGATGTAGTAAGTTAATAGATTGAACTTGTTTGGAGCTTTCGGGCGTACAATCAAAAATGATCAGCTAGACAAACACAATTCTGTTCAAAAATCAGTACGCCTAATTCTCAGTGTTGGATTTGTTATTATTTACAAGATGGGATTCTGGATGTATGAGTATTACTGAACACGACAGCCACTTTTAACACCAAATATGTTACATTCTTAAGCTTTGCTACCTTCCGGTACGTGAAGAAACATGCGATGCTTTTCCCAATGCCGTATAAATTACGAAAATGTGTGTTTAAACCCTCATTAAAAATAATTTTCCCACATACTCCTATAACCTTCCATTATGAGGTCCTCTGTTTTCCCTTTAATCAGCTGATCGAGATGTTGGTTTCACGTCAAGTACAGGCGCAGTGCCCATGCGCACTCTATTGTATTTATGCTCGAAGCTGTATCATAACAATTGGATGGTGACGCCATTAGACTTGAGATAGACTGGATTACGCTAGCACATAAAAATGAACTCCCCGTCGCACTTTTAATGTCATTATATAGGCTATACGGTTATCCAAACGAGGTGACGGATTTTCCTTTAATTTCAAATAGGAAAGACATTATTTTATTTTCATTATTCAGTTTCCAATAATTTTCTTGCCACCGTCCTCCTCTCTAGGGGTATTGTCTTAATTGTGACCACGTGTATTTTGGTGATATATGTATTTTTTCCTTTTTCTTAAATATAGGATATTTTGTCTGCATTTTCTATCCTTGTATAGTAATGGATTTTAAACCACCCTCTTCGCCCAGGGCCACTTCTACTCTAGATTTTAAACCACCCTCTTCGTCTAGGGTCCACTTCCACTCTCGGAGCAAGTTCTCCGTTATCACTGTCTACCTCCTTTTCATTCTGATTCTCTTTATTCGGGGGCGGATAAGGTAAGGGGGGTTACAAACAGTGTTGTAACGCCGTAATTTTGCATTTCTGGGTATTCATGTTTTACATTACATTACGTTATGCGAACCGGCCGAAACTAAGGACCACGCAAATAGAATGTCATTTCCTTCTCATAGTTCTTTCTTCCTTTCTCTTCCTGCACACTTCCTTTATTCTTTCAGAGTGTTGCGCCTTTCTCTATGCTGTCCATCTTTCTCCCCTGCGTTCTCTCTTTTTCCCCACAAGAACCTTTATGTTCGAAACTATTTCCCTGAATTGTGTTCTGTCTCGACAGTCATCATCTGTAATTCCTAGCCTCCGGAGTTCTTCCTATATCTGCTTGATGTACCCCCCTTGGCTCTTCAGATTATATATTTTATCAAAAATGTGTTTAGTTATTCTCTTTGGATCCGTTTTAACCATATGTCCATAGAAACGTAAACGTCTTTTCCTAATTGTTGTTTCCAGGTCTTCATATATCTCCTTGTTTGATCTCAGTCTGTAGGTTCCCTGTACTACTTTGGGGCCGTAAATCTTCCTCAAAATCCTCCTTTCAATCTTCAGAATATTATCCAGGTTCATCAAATTTGCCATCTCCACACCATATAACATCACCAGTTTTACCACAGCATTGTAGTGTTGTAGTTTGGCATTAAGGGAGAGGTTCTTTTTGTTGTAAATATTTTTAGTGGAGAAGTTGAGTTTTTTTCTAGTTTAAGTCTTCTGTTTTCCATTGACTCTTTGTCCAGTCCATTGTTGCTAATGATCTCACGGAGGTATTCAAACTGTTTCGTGACCTTTACCCTTCCATATTTCGTCTTAACTATTTTCTTCGTGTACTTCTTGTTGGTGCTCATCATCTCTGTTTTTTGAAAAGAGATTTGTAGCCGTGTTTTCCCAGCGATTTCTTTTAGTTAATGTATCTGTATTATTACTTCCTGTTCCGCTTCAGCTAGAAGTGCCAGATCATCCGCGAAGGCCAGACATCTGTTTATATTTTTACTTCCAAGTAAAGCCCCGGAGTCATTGGTTGTCCACAATGTCTTCATGATCATATTCATGTTTTAATATATCTATACTAGCAGGTACCCGCGGCTTCGCTCGCGTCATAGTCGTGTCATATTTTTATTCAATGAAATGCAGGTTTAATCCCGTTAACACCCTTTTAGAACCTGAATATCCAAAAATCCCTCCTTAGTCGACGTTTTCGACACACAACAAACATATCCCCAAAATATCATTCTTCTAACTTTAACAGTTTTGGTTGGTCGATGAGAGTGAATATCCAAACATCCCTCCTTAGTGGACTTTTTCTTCCAGAATTTCAGCCCTCCCCATGGGCCCCTTAAATTGGATTCATGAAAAAGACGATCGACCACCTTTTTACTAATTTTTCAAGCTGATTCTTCCCCCTGAGTTTCATACTTTATGCCTCTGTCTTTTAAGAGATACTTGCACCGTTAGGAATCCTTCAACCCCCACTTTTCACACATACACCTCATAATATACAGTTCGTCGAAAAACCCTCAGACATATGTCTTCTTATTCTTAATGATGAGTTTATATGCCGAGTATCGCATCCCCCAAGGAAACCAATCGGGAGATATTGCTATTCAATTAAATGCAGATCTACCCCCTTAACACCCCTTTAGAACCTGAATATCCAAAAATCCTCCCTTGGTGGACGTTTTCGACATACAACGAACACAACCCCAAAATTTCATGTTTCTAACTTCAATAATTTTGGCTGGGCGATGATGAGTGAGTGAGTAAGTCAGGACATTTTCTTTCATTTATTTTTCAGAATTTCACCCCTCTCATGAATCCCTTATATTGGATTTATGATTAAAAAACGGTCGAAGACCTATTTACTTCTTTTCAAGCTGTTCTCCCCCCCCCCCCTGAGTTTGATGAGTGAGTGAGTTAATCAGTTAGAACACTATCTTTCCTGTTTTTTCCCCCCAGAATTTCACCCCTCTCCAAGGGCCCCTTAAATTGGATTTATGAAAAAACGGTCGAACACCTATTTACTTATATTTTAAGCTGTTTTTTTTTTCGCTGAATGTCAAACTTCTTGCCTATGTCGTTTAAGAGATACACGCTCCGTTAAAAATACTTCAACCCCCAATTTTCACCCCTTTCACCTCATAATATACACCACATCGATAAACCCTTAGACATATGTCTGCTTAATTTTAATGATTAGATTATATGCCGAATATCACATCCCCAAAGAAACAACTCGTGAGATATCGTTAATCAATGAAATGCACGTTTACCCCCTTAACACCTCTTAAGAACCCGAATAAACAAAAATCCTTCATTAGTTGACGTTTGCGACATAGAACGAAAATATTCCCAAAATTTAATTTTTCCTACTTCAATAGTTTTCGCTGGGCGATGATGAGTGAGTGAGTCAGTCAGGTCATTTTCTTTCAATTATTTTTACCTGAATTTTACGCCCTCCCCATGCGCCCCTTAAATTGGATTTATGAAGAAACGTTCGAACACCTATTAACTTATATTTGAAGCTGTCTTTTTCCCCTGAGTTTGATGAGTGAGTGAGTTAGTCAGTCAGTCAGTCAGGACACTTTCTCTCCTTTTTTTCTCTAGAATTTCACCCCACCCCATTGGCCCCTTAAATTGAATTTATGAAAAAACGGTCGAACACCGATGTACTTATTTTTAAGCTGTTTTTTTCGCTGAGTTTCAAACTTCTCGCGTATGTCGTTGAAGAGATACACGCTCCGTTAGGAATCCTTCAACTCTCACTTTTCACCCCTTTCACCTTATAATATACACCACATCGAAAAACCCTTAGACACATGTCTGCTTATTTTTAATGATTAGTTTATATGCCGAGTATCACATCAGCAAATGCAACCACTCATGAGATATTGTTATTCAATAAAATGCAGGTTTAACCCCATTAAGACACCTTTAGAACCTGAATATCCGAAAATCCTCCCTTAGTGTACGGTTTTGACATACAACGAACATATCCCAAAAATGTCATGTTTCTAACTTCAATAATTTTGGCTGGACGATGATGAGTGAGTGAGTGAGTGAGTGAGTCAGGACATTTTCTTTCATTTTTTTCCCCATAATTTGTCCCCTCACAATGAACCCCTTAAATTTGATTTATGAAAAATAAACTGTCAAACACTTATTTACCGGTACTTATATTTAAGCAGTTTTCTCTCCCTGAGTTTGAAGAGTGAGTGAGTGAGTCAATCAGTTAGGACACTTTCTTTCAGGTCCCCCCCCCCCCCTCCCAGAATTTCACCCCTCCCCATGATCCCCGTAAATTGAATTTAAGCAAAAAAACGATCGAACATCTATTTACTTATCTTTTAAGCTGATTTTTCCGCTGAGTTTCAAACTCCTCGCCTATGTCGTTTAAGAGATACACGCACCGTTAAGAATCCTTCAACCCCCACTTTTCACCCCTTTCACCTCATAATATACACCACATCGAAAAACCCTCAGACACATGTCTTCTTATTTTTTATGAGTTCATATGCCGAGTAACACATCCACCAATGAAACCAATCGGGAGTTATTGTTATTCAATGAAATGCAGGTTTAACCCCCTTAAGACCCCCTGAATATCCGAAAATCCTCCCTAAGTGGACGGTTCCGACATACAATGATCATATTCCCCGAAATGTCATGTGTCTAACTTCAATAATTTTGGCTGGGCGATGGTGAGTGAGTCAGGACTTTTTCTCTCAATTTCCTTTTTTCAGAAATTCACCCCTCCCCAAGAACCCCTTAAATTGGGTTTTTGAAAAAGATTGTCGAACACCTATTTACTTATTTTTAAGCAGTTTTTTCCCCCTGAGTTTGATGAGTGAGTCTGTCAGTCAATCAGTTAGGACACTTTCTTTCCTGTTTCCCCCCCCCCCCCAGAATTTCACCCCTCCCTATTGGCCCCTTAAATTGGATTTATGAAAAAACGGTCAAACACCTATTTACTTATTTTTTAAGCTGATTTTTTTCCACTGAGTTTCAAACTCCTCGCCTATGTCGTTTAAGAGATACACGCACCGTTAGGAATCCTTCAACCCCCACTTTTCACCCCTTTCACCTCATAATATACTTCACATCGAAAAACCCTCAGACACGTGTCTTCTTATTTTTAATGATGAGTGTATATGCCGAGTATCACATCTCCCAATGAAACCAATCGGGAGATATTGTTATTCAATGAAATGCAGGTCTATCCCCTTAACACCCCTTTAGAACCTGAATATCCAAAAATCCTTCCTTAGTGCGCGTTTTCGACTTACCACGAACATATCCCCAAAATTTCATGATTCTAACTTCAATAGTTTTGGCTGGGCGATGATGAGTCAGTCAGTCAGTCAGTCAGTCAGTCAGGACACTTGTTTTTATATAAGAGATAATACAAATGTAAAATTCTCTGGGGCCATCAAGGACCGCGTTAAGTCTTGTTGCATTTGACACTGAACTTGGCCTTCTTCAGAGCCCAGAGTTCCCTCATTCTTTGTGAGTGGGCCTGATTACGCTCCTCTGTCCAAGGGGCACCGTGTCTTCTCTCCAGTTGCCACACGATTATTATTGTTCTTGTAGTTTGAATCTTCAGTCTTTTGACTGGTTTAATGTAGCCCTCCATGTCTCCCGATCCTGAGCTTATCGTTTCATCTCTACATAGCTACCACACCCCACATCCGAGGCAATATGTTTAACACATTCTAACCTTGGTCTACCGCTACAGTTCTCAACCCTTCCATCCATAACTAACTTTGCTATTCCTAGGTGTCTTAGTAGGTTAGTGTCCTACCAACCTATCTCTTCTCTTCATTAGCAGTCACCAGAAGCATCTCTCCTCTCCCACACCTCTTAATACCACTTCATTTGTTACTCTATCTACCCATGTGATCTTCATCATTCTCCTATAACACCACATTTCAAACACTTCTAATCCCAACAGTCCAAGTTACACTTCCAAAGAGCGCCACGCTCCGTTCAAAGGCTTTTAACCCCCTCAGTACCACGCGCCGATCAGATCGGTTCTCGCTGCTCGCGCCAAAAGTGCCAAAGCCGATTCAATCGGCGCGCTGTTTATCTTATATTTGTAGATTTCTGTAGGAATATGTCCGTGATTATTTCATACTGTTGAAACGGTGAGGTTCCAAGCTTAACTTTTTTCCTTCGAAGTCCGTTACGCGACGTTTGTATTCACGCCCTCCCTTACCGCTCCCCCAATCACGCGCGTTCCCACCAAAATTGCGATGCAGTGGTTTTCTTCTTGTTGAAGTTTTATGCCTAGAGATGTGTCTAAGAATTTTCTACATCTGGAAACGTAGTGTTTCTTCGAATATGACTATAAGGTGTCCTTAATTTAGGCTCAAAACTGATTTTGTACAGCAACAAAAGATGAAAAATTGAACAATTATCTGAATAACCTCAATTAAAAGGTTTAGATGGCGTATTTACTTTTATGAACATAATGCATGAAAGAATGAGATAGTGGTTATAAAACAAAGCAAAAATAATGATTGCATCATTGGTATTTATGATTTTTGTTCGAATAGTCTTCATGACCATTGAAAATGGCATTTTTGGCATGTATTTCAGGAAATGGCTTGGCACTAAGAGGATTTTAAAAACGACTCCCTCATAGCACAAGCCGGGATAATACGTTATTTTAAGTCCCGAGGCACTTTACCCATTCCCGACCCAAATAATTTTGATAATTTCCAGATATGTGGAGTGACGCTTTATAATATCAATATTAACAGTGGACGCTTGGCATAGCCGTCATACTTTTACCCTTCAACAATCTATTATAGCAATCCTCAGACAAGATAGAAATCATTGCACCCGTGTCAATCAGCGTTTTACAGGTCTCCTCTTCTTCCCCTTTTCCCCCCAGGGGCTCACATTTAGTGGGACGTGGGTTGGCGACCACGTGGCCCCAGCTGAGTCTGGCATTGCTTCCACTTACTTGTGCCAGGTTCTTCTCCGTCTTCTTTCCTTTCAACCTCACTTGGTCAACTCTTGTTCTCTTCCGACCTCGACGGTTTTAGGGTATCCGTGGCCTAGGGAGTCTCTTCCTTTCCCGCCTTAATTGGCCCTTGATTAATCTTTTCTGACACCCTCCTTCTGCGAGGGGTCAGCCTTCTTTTTCTTTTCATGTTATCTCCTGCCTTCTGCTCAAGGCCCTCAAGGAGGCCACTTCTGGTGCACCCTGGATATTGCTACACCCTCAGGGGCTCAAGGCTGGTGGGTTCGGGAGTTGGCGACCCCGAGGGATTCCTGAGCTGGGTCCGTTTTCCCCCCTTTTTTCCATTACTTTTGGGGCGGACCCTCTCCTCTTTCACTTTCTTATCTGCCTTTCATGGCTCTCCTTCCTTCCAAGTCCCTCAATCCGCATTCTTCGAGGGTTGAGGGCATTTCTTTTTCCGGTCCTTTATTTGCCTTATGCTATATTTTTTCAATTTCTTCTTCTACCCTCCTGCGGCGCTCACAAGCGACCGATCATGACAAATGAACATTCAAATGAAAGAGAATAGACATTAGCAGTGACGAATTGCACTCTAATTTCATAAATATCTATAATTTCTTTAAAACATGTACGAAGTGTGCGATTTGCAGACACTGTTGCTGTAGGAAAATACGCTCCTTAATTGCTGTCCACTTCACATTTTGGCCGCTGTGACGCCTGACTGATGTCATTTGAACATTCTGAGGTCTTTCCTTTGTCATTTTGCATGGTTTTCAGAAACAGTAAATTAAAGTATTGAGTACTCAAATCGTATAATTTCATAAATATTGATTAACCGGTGAGTGTTGTGATGATCCAATTTTCAGTGATTGCCTTCTTAAGTTAGGAAACGTATAACGTGGAATTCTAACTGAAATTTAAATAGTGTTCTATAATCATTTGGTTGAAATAAAAACATAACAACCTTTCTCCTTAAGTCTCTCATTATAAACCTATTGGGGAAAGTGTGGTCTATGAACATGCGAGATTTCTCGCACGGGTCCCCTAGTCTATTAAAATAAACCAATAGAACTTCTTCTTCTAATTCTTCTTCTCCAGCATGATTAATCCCACTTATGTGGGGTCGCTGATGCGGATATTCCTCCTCCACGTTGTTCTATCCCGGACCATTTCCTCCACAAGCCCCCGCTGTTTCATGCTTTCTTGAATGCTGTCCATCCATCGCCTTCTGGGTCGTCCTCGACTCCGTTTCCCTGGTGGAAGCATTTCCATCATCCTATTGCCCACATAATCTTGATCTCTTCTCTTAACATGGCCATACCATCTGAGCCCAGCTTCTCTGACTTTCTCAGAAACTTGCACCACGCTAAGTCGTCTCCTAATCACTTAATTTCTCACTTTGTCCAACCTTGTATGTCCACTTGCCCATCTCAGCATTCGCATTTCTGCCACGTCCAGTTTTTCTGCCCTTCTCCTTGTTATCTCCCAGGTTTCTGCCCCGTATATCATTGCTGGTCTCACCACGGCCTTGTGTACCTTCCCTTTTAATTTTTCTGGTACCTTCTTGTCGCACAGTACACTTGATGTTTTGCTCCAGTTGAACCATCCCGACCCTATCCTGCTCTTTATTTTCTCCTCCAGTCTACCATCTTGTTGGATAACTGTACCAAGATATCTGAATGAACTTGCTGTTGGGATCTCTACTCCAGCCAATTTTAAACCCGTTTCAGAACCTCTCAGGCTCAGGAACTCTGTCTCGTCTGCTTATCTTCATACCTCTGCTTTCTAGTGCTTCTCTCTATTCCTCCAACCATTTCTCTGCAAGCTCCTTCGTCTCTGCACCCAGGACCACATCATCAGCGAACATCATAGACCATGGAGCTTCCTTCCTGACTCCCTCTGTCAACAATAAAACTAAAACAAGATGTTCAGTAAAGAGCATATAGCCTACTTTCTCCTGAAAGCATGGGTATTATTAACTCTTTGTCCTTTTCAAGGAGTATAATTGAATGTTGGTTGTAGTAGCTTGTTGAAATACAACGTGCTATACGGATATTAGACATGAATATGAGGTGCCCTTTGCTAGTGCTACCTCTGTAAAAAAAAATCATTCAATTCGGTTTCACCGTGTCTGAATTGATATGGGGAATCGATTTGCACAAATACATGGCCGCTATCTGCAAACTATTGGGCTGATGACCTTGTAGTTCAGTCAAAAGATGCTTCCGACAAAAAGGTATGTTGTTGCAAATTTTAGTAGAGATCAAATGATTAGGTTGGTCGTAATTTGATTTAAGCTTTTAATATTTGGGTGGCCACCATTACGTTTCCGTCAAAATGGCGGCGATATAAAACATGACACCAAGGTGCCCTTTGCTAGTACTAGCTCTGTACCAAATTTCGTTCAATTCCATTTTACCGTGTTTGACTTGACAGGGGGAATCGATTTGTACACATACATGGCCGCCATATGCAAACTATTGAACGCTTCTCACTTAAAGGTATGATGTTGCAAAATGTGGTAGAGATCAGATGATTAGGTTGGTCGTAATTGGATTTTAGCTTTTTACATTTGGGTGGCCACCATTAGGTTTCCGTCAAGGTGGCGGCGATATAAAACATGACACTGAGGTGCCCTTTACAAGTGCTACCTATGTACCAAATTACGTTCAATTCGTTTTCACCGTGTTTGAAGAGATAGGGTAAATCGATTTGCACACATACATGGCCGCCATCCGCACATGATTGGGCTGATGACCTTGTAGTTTGGTCAATTTTTTTTATACATAAAGGTATAATGTTGCAAAATTTGGTAGAGATCAGATGATTAGATTGGTCGTAATTTGATTCAAGACTTTAACATTTGGGTGGCTGCCATTGCGTTTTTGTCAAGATGGCGGCAATATAAAACATGGCACTGGAGTGCCCAATGCTTGTTCTACCTCTGTACCAAATTTCGTTCAATTCGGTTTCAGCATGTTCGAATTGATAGGGGGGGACAGACATTCAGAGTACACACACTCACACACACACAGACACACACACACCCAGACACACACACAAAGACACACATTTTTTTTTGGCCCTGTAGTTATCTCATAAGTCTACTTTCATTTTTTGCAAAAATCGAAAGTAGGCTAAAATATCACGACGTCCATGGGGTAAAAACCAAAAGCAACAACTCTCTTACAATGAACAGCTGTATCGTGTGCATTTCTAAGCTACATTTTGTGAATATTATAGAATGTGGATGCTGAGCTGCACCTTGCTACTCGGCTGTGTGCTGTGTGTGTCGTGTACCTCTCATCAATGTGACCCACCAGGGAAGAAGGGATACAAGATCTCCATCGTGAGCCACCAGAACAGGAGCGGCCACTTCATTGACCAGGTGAGTTGGTCGTGCCCGCAGCACTTTGCAGGGGCTTTTTGAATCTTCTTAATAATTATGTTGCTATTTTCGGGTGAGTTTCATCCCTCCCAGGAGGGGCGTAAATACATTTTTTTTTCGAAAGGGGAGAATTGTGAATACTCTCATGCGATAGCCACTGCAAGATACCCAGAAATTTCAACCAATATCTTAGAGCATATAACTTTGTCTAGTTATTTTTGATAAGAGTTAATTGTAAAATTCTACGTTTATATCGCCCACATTACAAAAGCTTGTAAGATACAACACAACACACAAATAAAATGTCATACTTAATGAATTTTCGATTATGGCTTGTGGAGTATGAATGGTAATTATCTAAATATTTGTCAATTTACTAAGCAGAAAGGTAAACAGTATTTTTCTTTTATACAAATTGATAATTTATTTCTCAAAAGTACCGTACTGCGGAATTCTCAGTTTTGCCTCACAAGGCTGAGTGTACCCCGTTCCAGCCCTCAGACCAGAAATAACATTTCTTGATAGAGCCGGAGGCAGCCAAGAATGCTAGCCACTACACCACTAGGTAGTCTAATTTCAATCTTAATATTGTTTATAACTTCGCCAATAAGTTAAAATTACGGTACAACCAAATTTACAACTATTTTATTCTTTTACCAATGCACTTAATTTGTACTGGCCTTTTTCAGGGGGGGGGGGGGGGGGGCTGGATAAACGCCCCTGCCTTCCAGCATTCTCTCGCGTCCGACCTTTACAATTCTCTGAGTCCCGTCTGTCCCATTTCTGAGTGGTTTATGACTGCCGCGGCAATTTGCATTCGTGCAACCTCTCGTGTAACCAAATTCTGCATTTGTAAGATAGTTTGATTAAGTGAAATTCATCGTTTCTTAATGGATTAGGGTACATTATTTATTTGAATTGTAAACAAATATTTGTTTGAAATGCACACGTTGAATCACTTTGCACAGTGAGAACTCCTGGAGGACATAAGATTTTGCAATACGTGCGTATTTATTGTTTTACATTGAGACAGTGTGTTTACACGGTAATAATATTAATACCAGTTGAAAGGTAGTTAAACAGGGTACATTACGTAATTTTGTCTGAGCATTTACGGCAAAATCTACATAGTAGATGCTGAAAGTATTGAGCGTGAGCAATTTGCCTTCGTGCGCCTTGTCGCGTTCTAATAAGGGCGTGACCTCTAGAGTGTAAATAACACCTTGGGACGTAGGTGCAGAGGATCGAATCTAGGGGCTCGCAGCATCTATCCTGAGCGTTTGGTTTTTCCCAAATGTTAAGACTATTTTCATTTATGAAAAAAAAAAAAAAGGCTAATGAGATCACCTTTTGTTCAAGTGTACCTAGGTATGAGTGTGTATGTGTACCTAATAACTTCTAAACGCCTGGAGCGATTTCAATGAAACTCGGAAAGGCCATAATACTATCTTGGCCGACCCCGTCCGTGCCCTTCAAATTGTATTACGTCTCACCAATCCAACATGGTGGCAGTGCGAAATATTTTACCGACATTCAATATCTCCGAAACTATAACTGATATCACCTTGAAATTTTGTGAAGTGATAAAGGACACTACTAGAAGTTAACCGATGTGACTTTCAGAAACCCGTTAAGTACAAAACGAACATGGTGGTTGAAACATTAATATGAACGTTTTTCGCAATTTAACCATCCGAGCGCAGTGAAACACGGTACAGCAAATGTTTACACACATTGTAATGCATATACATCCTAATTTAGTTCAATTGTTTACATAACCTCAAGATGGCGGCTGTGCGAAATTTTTAAATTTTTAAATTTTATTTCTTGTGTCCTAATCATGCGATCGAAGTGAACGTTTGAATAATGAACCTACGCAATAATCGTCATCTAATATTACATAACTCTATGGCCTAAACATATATAAATCCAACATGGCAACCATCCGAAATACTTAGACGGTTCTCAATATCTACTAATCTATGACAGCAATCAAACTGAAATTTTGTATGTTGATAGAGGCTATTAACATAAGTGGAATATATGCAGATAGGCTATTCAGTTCTTCTAAGAACTACTTGTTGGAATTCAAAAAGTTCTCACAGACCGCCCATGAACTAATAGTACCCACTTAGCCACCTAATGCCCACCCAATACCACATCCATTGGAAAAATAACCAATCGTTTTGGACGATTCGTCTGGGCTGGAGAAAGTGTGTAATGTTTAAAATGACACCCTGTAGGCCTACTGTAAGATTGCTACAGTGGGAATACGAAGGGTCATTGGGCCGAGGGCTATAATGCAAGAGACAAGCAATACTGTGTTGCTAGTGTATGAAATGTTGTTGTTTGTCTTCTGTCTTTTGACTGATTCGATGCAGCACTCCATGCCTCCCTGTCCTGAGCTAATTGTTCCATCTCTACATAGCTACAACACCCTACATCCGAGGCAATCTGTTTAACATATTCTAACTCGACCCTTCCTTCCATAACTAAGCTTGCTATTCCTGGGTGCCTTAATCGGTGTCCTACCAACCTATCTCTTCTCTTCATTAGCAGTCACCAGAAACATCTCTCCTCTCCCACTCAGCTTAATACCTCTTCATTTGTAACCCTATCTATCCTTCTGATCTTCATCATTCTCCTGTAACACCACATTTCAAACGCTTCAATGCTCCTCTTTTCTGCTGCACCAATAGTCCAAGTTTCACTTCCATAGAGCGCCACGCTCCAACAAAGGCTTTCAAATATGACTTCCTAATACCTAAATCTATATTCGATGTCATCAGATGTAATGGAGAGTGAGATTTTAGAAATAACCACGTGATTTTCAATCATGAATTTATTCCACATCAGTTTAGAACTGAGTCAAGGATTATAGTCAAAATTAACATTGCAAAAAAATTATCTTTACAAAACCCGTTCAGCAATCAAATAAAATGACGATGGCTTCTTACGCATTCTACCAACTGTTAGCTAAAGGAAAGTAGCCTATCAGTCATCAACCCGGTGACATCGGTGGCGTAGTTGGTAGCATGCAGAGCTTCTATGCCCAAGTTCGCGGGTTCAAACCCAGGTGAAATTGTCGGATTTTTTAAGAAGCGTTAAAAATCCCTCAGTATGCCTTCCTTCGGAGGGGAAGTAAAGCCGGCGTTCCCAAGTCATAGATTTACGGCATGAAAAAGAACCTTCCTATTAATTCCATCGTTCACCGCCAGGTGCTGACTGCGATGCCATCTAGCAGCCAAATCCGCAGGCTATGTGTCGTGGTCGTTAGAATTTGGTAGCAAGAGTAGGAACTACTTGAAATTATTGTCAGCAGTCCTTACATGAATTAAAACAGATAACACACACTAATACAGTCATCACAATTAACACCGGTTATCAGACAGTTTCTACACACACCAAAAGTACACGGGGCTACATGACCGCGTTGTCGCAGCCCCTAAACTGAGGAACCAACCAACCATCCTTCTGACTAAAGGCAGTTGCTAGATATGAATTAAAATGACACATTTAAAAAATGAAAGGCAACTTCCTGAATGCACCCTTGGAAGCGAATCGTGCTCCACGGTGAAGAGTCAGGTGCGCCGAGGTTGGTCAGGCCTGTTATACTCAACCTTAGAGCCCGGTTCTGTCCTCACACCTTACCTGTAACAGAAGAAGAGTGGTGTTACACATAACAGACAAACATGCACCATTACACCTACAGGACGGATTGCAGAAGTCGGGAAGTATTGAGTACGATACACCACGAGGGCAGAAGGAACTATGGAAGGAAAGAAGGGTTCCAAAGCAGATGTGAAAATAATGCTGGTCAACAATTGTCCAATGACAGAAGAAAGAAACACTATGAAATGATAAAGGAATAGACGACAAAGAAACAGTACTGCCTTGTAGAAAGGGGAAACAGGAGGTAATCAACCCCAAATTTAAACATTTCTTGCAAATTCATAACTTTACCATTTATTTCCAACGTTTTCATTCCATTATTTCTCTACCAGTTATAATCTAACTATTTCAACTTATCTAGTTTCACATCCACATCTCTTCTATTCCACGCTGTTTTATCAAGACTTTTTCATGTTTTTTTTAACACATTTTGCAACAGATCTGTTTTTTTTTTGTGTTAATTTGTGAGCTTTTGGAACAAGAATATTTTTAGAATTTTCTTGCTTTCATCTTCACAACAGACAGGCTAACCGCCAACTGAAAATCTGTTTTAATCTGTTTTAATGGGAACTTTGTTAAATCCAATCGTACACCAAAGTATTTGGGTGACACACTTGACAGATCCTTAACCCACCGAAAACATCTGTCTAATACTACAGCCAAGGTGCGTACCAGGAACAACATCCTTCAAAAGCTGTGTGGTACTACATGGGGATCAACAACTACAACACTTCGCTCCTCTGCACTGGGACTAGTCTATAGCACAGCAGAATATTGCGCTTCTGTATGGCTAAATAGCAATCATACCAACAAACTCAATACCCAACTCAATACAACTATGCGCACGACCACAGGATGTCTAAAAACTACTCCTACATTTTGGCCCCAACTTAAGTCACATTCAACCACCTGAACTCAGAAGACAGGATGCTTTGGTACGTGAATATAAGAAAAATTTGGACTAACCTGACCTTCCCATTCATGACTTCATCCTAAGTGAATTATCTGACAGGTTAAAATCCAGACAACCAGCAACAAAATCTGCTGCGGAACTTTTTAACAAGGGATTTGATATAAGCGATACATTGGAACAAAAATAGATCCAGCATGCACCAGCAGAAGTAATAATCAGTATTGCACCCTTCAATAAAGCATTGTTTTCTCAAGATTCATCTACGGGGTCGTGTTCAGTCCTGACTGCTTTTCACAGCAAAGTTCGCATAAAAACAACATGCTCTAATGAATAGAAAGGTCCATGACAGAGGCTATACTAGAAATAAAATGAATAACAAGTAGAATAAAAAGATATTTAATGTCTGAAAATATGTGCATAATAATAATAATAATAATAAATAAAAAGAAATCCACCCTGACTTTCACCCCCTTAAGAAATAAATATAACACTGAGCGGTAAGAACTCGCTCGTCACAACAAAACAATGTGAATACAGCTTCACACAAAATGATTAATCATAACATCAAATTGAGAGGTAAGAACTCGCTCCTCACAACTTATGGATGCAAGTCCATTTTTCCTGGTCAAGAAGTTATATAATGCGTGGTGTACTGATCTTTAATAAGAAAATGAGTACTGATGCGAGTCCGTTTACAACTGAAACAGTCATGTTGCTTACGGAGTTGCATCTTTTAAATCACACTACGGCTATGGGACCCACCCTTAATTAACACACTATAATTACTGCTGACACATGCAAGATCTAATAATACAAAAAAATAAAGAAACTCCCTGAGATTCTAGCTGGTGCCAGAGCACACGAAATAAAAAACAGCATGCCGAAAATGGGCCAAAACGCTCGCATCACAAATTGGGAACACAGCCTCGCGCACCCTAATGCCACACGAGGTCATTGAACGCGTAAAATAAACACACAAGAAGTGAAGCAACAGCAACGAAATACAAGCCTAACGGTTGAAAAATTATATTTACATTTTTATAAAACGCCAGACAAACAGATGTTTCGGGAGCTACCTTACAACTATGGACAACACCCATTTAATCAAACAAATACTCATTATAACCGATCAGGTTTGTGAATTTTAAACAACGTCTTAAATTGAAGTACAGGACCCAGGCCTGTTACTAATGACAAGTCGCGTTATCTGATTTGAGCACACCCCTCTTGTATGAATCAACGCTTCCTCAACTATCTCTCTCAGTCCTTCAAGCTTGGTGCTATTTCCATCTGGAAACGCAGACATATCTCACTCATCCACTTGGATGGCAAGAAAACAAAAATATAAACCACGAGTTCAGCCTCGCGAGGTTATGAACTGGGCTGATGTGGAGCAAGTCAGAATAAACACAATGATATATTCTCGCTAAAACATAATAAAATCACACAACGCACCATAAAGCTTGGACTGACTCACTCATAAAATACCAACTGGGTCGGCTCAAAACAGATCAACCAATATTGCGTCCATAGACACATTAAACAAAATAAACAACAAAAACTCGGGTGCAAAGTGCCATCCCGTGCAGATCTGCTGGAAAAGCAACTATCAAAATAATCCTGATCCGTCATAAATTCTGCTCACAAATAATCTTTACCCTCCAAATTCTATTTTTAATCTCAAAATTAATTCAGTTCCATTTTTGTTATAAGGCATACTTCCGAATTATAATGCTTGACCGCGATTTACGCAAGCGAATGCGAGCACGAGCTGCGCGTCGCCCCGTATAGTTGAACCAAACAAAATCACAATATTTACAAATTACAAAGCGCTCAGCTTGTCCCATACTTAATATGTCAGTAAAACAAGAACTAAGAATCTACATTACCAAACAAACAAATATCTACAAAAATATGTCCCATGATACCATAGCTGACTTAATAAATAAATAAATTCATTTGTACTCATTCCTATAGAACAGCGTCAGGAAAAACATCTGCAGCCATCACTCCTTTAAAATGCTTAGCTCGTCATCGACATCTTCTGGCAAAAGTCCTGCTGGTTCCAAGATCCGGCCTCGTTCCTAGACGTCATCTCGTGCTGAATTAAATAAAGTTGTCAGATACACACACGATATATTTCCTATTAAATTCACCGATCAAGTACTAAATTCCTTGACAGTCTATTGGTGAATTATTTCGATGAACTGGTCCTATCTGGTAGTACTGGGACTACAAATAAATCACTGAAGTTACACTTATAACTTGACGAAAATGTTCCATGTTCAAATACATGAGAAAATATGCAGAGTATGCCTCGTGTCCTCAGACACCTGAATAAAAGACCTTACGTCCTCAAATGCTCAAATAAAAGTGAACGTTACGTCCTCAGACGCACAAATAAAAGTCCACGTTACGTCCTCAGACGCACAAATAAAAGTCTACGTTACGTCCTCAGACGCACAAATAAGTCATCTCTCGAAGCTTCCTGGATCATTATAAATGAAACTGGCTAGGGTAGGTGTGGAAGGGGGTTTATGGAAAAATATTCCATAATAATTATCAGACTAGCATGCGATCGGTATCATTGAGTTCGTAGCAATGTGGAGGTTACGATTATGCTGTAGCTGGCTCAAATCGATCGTGGAATTAATCCGTAGATAACTCCCGCGTTAATTTACCAGGGTGCGTTACCACGCCGAGTTGCCGCTTAAACAGGGCGTCTTGATATTATTGGTTCAGACTCTTGTAGATCTTTGCGTGCTTTTACTTGTATTTCTGCCACAGGGAGTGGTTAACATGAAGATTGACCAATTACCTCGTAGCATTTGATTTTCTTCTTGGCGCCAACACTCATAGGAACAAGCCATATTGCGCGTACCCAAACCGTCTCCGCGCTAAAAGTTGCACCTGTTCTATGTGTCACGAATATTAAGCTACTTTCTAAAATACCACTGGAGCTTAAATCATTGTGTCCTCTCGGCCACTGATTTCTCAATATTTTCCAACACCGTCCGGCTCTCATATCTGCTGTCTGTAGAAATGTATCAAAATATGATGAATAATTTATTAGAATCCTTTATACAGCCTGTGGATAAAGGGTTCAGTATAAATACTCACAACAAATCAGAGGGATTCGATTTGCCTCGATGTACGTGGAAGACTGCCAACAGGATTCGCACAAACCATGGAGTGTGTAAGAACTTACTCTACAAGTGGAACAAAATTCCTGATCCTGCATGTGTTTGTGGAGCGACACCCCAGACCAGTGTAGAATTACGTCATACTCAGGGGATTTAAAGTATTTTCTCGTGTTGACTCCAGGTGCTATTAAGTGAATAGACAATTTAAATTTTACATTATAAGGGCCAATTGTGATTGTAGGTTACACTAATATTCTCTGTTTTACTTTTATTGTAATAACATCCTAGCATTTTTGCTGGTATGTATTCTGAATATTGTTGTGTTTTGCAATGTGTTGCCATACGCTAAATAAATCCCTCCCTATATTATTCTGCTAAGGTCCCATTCCATTTTTGTACAGAAAATAAGGTCCCATTAACACCAACCTACACATATGGGGTACCTACAAGTTCAGCTTAACCTAATGCGTAAGCGAAACGCACTAACTTACTCTTCAAATGCCTCACAATTAAATAAATACCTTAAAACATGTATATTTACAATGAAATGATGAAAGAATACAACACGGTAACCATGGTAACAGAATCTCACAGGTCCATCTATTTCTGTAAGACGCCATGCAATTCCAATTATTACATTACTGTGAAAGTTTCCAGATGGTTATAAGGTTATCACTGAACCAGATTACGCTGTAAAAATCATCAATACATACAGTATAATGCACTTAAGGGGGTCAAGGGGCACTCTAGAATTTTTTCACGCAATTTTCACGTGTGAGTGTGGTACGAAAGGTCTTTTTCACCCGACTGTAAAGGGTCTCCGAAAACCACATTTAAAGGCCCTTAAATTAACAGTGTCTGTGATATTCACAGAAAACTTACTTCGCTCTGGTATACCTATGAAGGAATGACAAACCCCTAACCATTGCACCAGTAGCTGAATTGATAAAGTCAGATTATTAATACCACGAATAAATCAGTCATAGCATTCATGATTGAGATTTTGCTAAGTGTACTCTTTACAACTAGAATATTCGTAGGAGAAACCGCGACGGGTAATGCTAGTAAAAAAATAATTTAGAATCCTCTGTTATGGCAAAATTTATATTAAGTGTATGTTCTTGCTTATTTACATGTCCAAAATTACACTGAGGAAGTTCAGAGTGTGACTGAAACCGATACAGTACAACATATACTGACTTATAAGTTTATTAAGGCAGCTAATGGCCATGCACTTTTCTTTTCAGGGCGGGTCAGGGAAGGGATATTGGAAGGAAATCGGCCGTAGACCTACTGAAGGAACCGTCCCGGCATTTGCCTGGTGGTGAAAATGGGAAACCAGGGAAACCCACGCTCTTCCGATACCAGCGAGACATGAGATACCGCGTTAGCGTTCTCGGCCACCGCGGCCGGTATATATTGACTTATAGATATATAAATTTTATTATAATCACATCGTCAATATGGAATCGGGCTATGATGATAATTTTTATGTCATTTTATAAGTAGGATATATGAAAATAGGCTATTTAGTTCTTCACGGAACCACCTGTCTTAAATGCAGTCATTTTTCTTGAATTTCGACGTAGAAATTACTTTACTTTTACCAGTAACTCCATGACATTGTGGAGACTTAGAAGGGCGGAAATTACAGAAAATGCTTGATTGGTATCTCAGTGTAGGGGCTGCGACAACGCGGTCATATAGCCCCGTGTACTTTGGGTGTGTGTAGAATCTGTCTGATAACCGGTGTTAATTGTGATGGCTGTATTAGTGTGTGTATCTGTTTTTTAATTTAAGTACAGACTGCAACTTAGAATTTTTCAAATAGTTCCTACTTTTGCCGCCAAACGCCACCGTCAACGACTACTAGGCCTAGTTCAGAACTTAGCTACTAGACGCCACCGCAGTCGGCTCTTGCCAACGAACATAGACACCTTAAGAGCGTTGTTTACATTCTTAACCTATCCAATTTAGCTTCACACAGATGTAATTAGTGGAAGGTTCTTTAAATGCCATAAATCTATGACATGGGACCGCCGGATTTACTTCCCCTCCGAAGGAAGGCATACTGAGGGATTTTTAACGCTCTTAAAAAATCCGACGGTTATAGTGTCGGACTTCCAACCCCAAGCTTGCATGTTCGCTCCTGGCCATGGTAAGTGATTTTTGAAAGGCGACAAAAATGACGATACTCATATCATACGTTGTTGGCATGTTAAAGAACCCATTTGAATTCAGTAGGCCGTGTCCATAATGGTAAAATTAATCTCGGGATTTTCCGCCAAAAGTTCCTCATTTCTCTACTAGAAAGCGGTATAGCGTCAAGGAGCATTAAATTCGACACGCAAGCTGCCATCTGGGTGTCAATTAACAAAGCTTGCACCGGGCACCCAAGGCCATACGATATTATTATTATTATTATTAATACTGTAACCATTCAAGAGCATCGTGTGTAATGAATGTTTTCTTGGTCGCAGATGGTGGTAGAGGACTACTCGGGAAAGCCTCTCGACAAGAACCAGTGGAACACGAAGGTGGAAATTGGTAACACGACGTGTCCTGGAAAGAAGTGTACCCTCGTACAGGCTGCCGTATCACGTAAGTAACGAGGTCCATTCCACTCATTCAGGGGCTCACAACCATTAGAACGTGGGAGGGAACCTTGTAGGCTTGTAGGCTGTCACTCTGACGTCCGGGAGTGAATCTTATCTCTACTGATAGTCTATACTCTTTGCTCTCCTTTGACTACACGCATCTGTAATATATAATAAGTACACGCGTGGTGAATTTTGTAAACCAAGAGAATAATGTCACGAAATCGATTAGCCTAAACATTATTTTCTACAAGCAGAATAGTTTTATGATGATGATAATTGTTGTTTTAAGGGGCCTAACATCTAGGTTATCGGCCCCTAATGGTTTCCGATCGTGAAGATGAAAATTAAATGCAAACTTAAAACTAAAACTAACTATTAACCTACATACTAGAAGAAGAAATGGAAAACTAATGGAGAATAGGGCAAATAAAGGACAGGAGGAAAAGAAATGCCCTCAACCCCCGAAGAATGCAGATTGAGGGACTTGGAAGGAAGGAGAGCCATGAAAGGCAGATAGGAAAGTGAAAGAGGAGAGGGTCCACCCCAAAGGTAAGGGACAAAAGTGAAAAACGGACCCAGCTCAGGAATCCCTCGGGGTCGCCAACTCCCGAACTCACCAGCCGTGAGCCCCTGAGGGTGTAGCATTATCTAGGGTGCACCAAAAGTGGTGGGGCTACATACACCCGGCCTCCTTGAGGGCCTTGAGCAGAAGGCAGGAGATAACATGAAAAGTTAAAGAAGGCTAACCCCTCGCAGAAGGAGGGTATCAGAAAAGATGAGACAAGGGCCAATTAAGACGGGAAAGGAAGTGACTCCCTAGGCCTCGGATACCCTAATACCGTCGGGGTCTGAAATGAACAAGAGTTGACCAAGTGAGGTCGACAGGAAAGAAGACAGAGAGGAGCCCGGCACAAGTAAGTGGAAGCAATGCCGGACTCAGCTGGGGCCCCGTGGTCGCCAACCCACGTCCCACTAGATGTGAGCCCCTGGGGGAAGAATAGTTTTAAAACGATATTCTGTATCGTGATGATTTTCCTTTATAAATTCTTCCTAGGAAGTATCTGTGTCTCATCCACCGTCTTCATCTGATTCTTCTTGCGCTATAGCGTCATAGATTTCCTCTTGAGTAAGTCGCTTCGGATTTCTAGCTCGTATACAAGCCCTAAGAAAACAGAACCGTACGATACACGGAGTTAGTTCCTAATTCTATTAAAATATAATTTAAAAAATAAGACTGAGTTAAATAACTGAATCAATATTATACTTATATGGCTACACGTGTGGTGTACAGGGTCGTCGAAAATTAATGCCAACATTTCAAAAAATTATAGCACCGAAACCCTTTATGTTAATCGTGTAATTCTTTCACTGAACGCCAGCTGGTAAAAGTAAGTTTTGTTTTGGAGGGGACGTGACCTTGCTATGCGCACACTAGATGCGCAGTAGCCAAGGTCGGCCGGGGGCGCACGCGCCAATGACTGCACCGCCCGACAAAGTGCACCTGATTACAAAGCTGTCATTCGATGGTTTAATCAGTTTAAGGAAACAGGGACTGTAGAGAAAAAATCTAGGCCAGGCCGACCACCAACATCAGCATTGAACGCACGCTTTCCCAATGGCTGGATTGGTACGTGCAATCATTTCAGGAGTAACTGTCAAGTTGGCGGCAGAAATTCGCTCCCGCAGGTGCTCCAAATCCCGATTTTTTTTCTGGAAACACAATGTTTTTAATGTACCCCCAGAAAAAAATCCAAAGGGGTTAGGTCAGGACTTCATTGGCGTGCGCGCCCCCGGCCGACCTTAGCTACTGCGCATCTAGTGTGCGCATAGAAAGGTCACGTCCCCTCCAAAACAAAACTTACTTTAACCAGCTGGCGTTCAGTGATAGAATTACACGTTTAACATAAAGGGTTTCGGTGCTATAATTTTTTGAAATGTAGGCATTATTTTTCGATAACCCTGAACTTTGTTCACCATATCACGCAACAGCTCGATGTTTATTCGTGTGAATCAGCACACACGAATCCGGCAACAATGCCACTGCTTGTAGTTGTTTGGGGACACTTAAGGGATACGTTAGATGGCACCTAACAGCCTGCAGAAACATTTCAACCAAAAATATACCATCTTTAGTACGTGGTGTAGTTTATACACCAGCGCGTGTACTTTAAGGTGGTCAAACCTCTTATTTCCACTGCCTTGCATCAAAAGGGATAGAGAGTAAAACCTCACAAACTCACGGCTCAGTTGTTCGAGAGTTGGTGACTGAGCTGGATCTGACATTGGACCAGACTCTGCACTACTTCTTGCCCAGTACCGTAATCGTCATATTACAAGGATTGAGAATATTTACCGTCTCATGTCTTTATTTTCTTTATTATTTCATCGATGCCCCTTTCGATCTGAATTCCACATTCATTCATTTATAGACTAGTATCAACCTGATCATTTAAAAATCACGACAAGCATATCGTACGTTGTTGCAATGTTAAAGAACCCATTTGAATTCAGTAGGCCGTGTTCATAATGGCAAAATTAACCTCGGGATTTTCCACCAACACAAAAAATGTTTCTCCTCTCTCTACTAGAAAGCGCTATAGTTCAAGAAGATTAGACATGTAACCTCCTTGACTTTCATAGCGCTCCAAGGAACAACAACAAAAATCGACATGCAAGCTGCCCTCTGTGCGTCAAATAGCTAATCTTGCACCCGGCATCCGAGGCCATACGATATTTTAATTATTATTATCCTGATCATTATAGGCAGATGACCTTTATGTTTTGCACTTAATTCATTATAGGACAGATCTATTTTTTCAAATATTTTCGTTCGTATTTATGCCTTTTCAAGTTTAATTATTGCCAAACTTTAATTTTGTTGTATTATATTAATTTAATGTATACTTATTTCTCCAATTTGAATTTTAAACTGTTCAACATTTATTCCGGGCTTGGGACTGGCATGGGGTTGAGTTGGATTGCTCCCCCGACGGCTGGGTTCTATTTCATAAAATAAATCGTCCTTTAGTTATGCGGTTTATATACAGACAACCACCACCACCACCACCAATCATGTGTCTTTCCTTTGATTTTAGATCAATGAGGAGAAAGAATTTCATTTAAATCAGTTAAATGGCTGATATCACCGATCGCTTACATGACGATTATCGCTGTTCACAGAGAATACCCACCAATCATTAATGGTTTAATAGCGAACTTTATTGAAACCTGTATCAGTTCACGTGTCGCTTCCGTGGTGTAGAGGTCAGCATGCTAAGCTGCCACCCCGGAGGTCCGCGGTTCGATTCCCGGCTCTGCCACGAAATTTGGAAAGTGGTATGAGGATTGGAACGCGATCTACTCAGCCTCGTGTGGTCCAAATGAGTAGAGGGGATTCAATTCCCACCTCAGCCATCTTTGAAGAGGTTTCCGTGGTTTTCCACTTAGTCTCCAGGCAAATGCCGGGATAATTCCTAGCCCTATCCCTCCAAATCTTACCCCCAACTTCCCTTCCCATCCCTCATGAGGCCCATGTTCGCTTTGCAGATGAGGCCACCAGGGCGAGGAGTTGGTCCCACCTCCCCAGTTGTATCCCCCGACCAGGTGTTTCAAGCTCCAAGACACTGCCCTGGCGGCGGTAATGGTGGGATCCCTTGCTGAGTCTGAGGGAAAAGCCAACCTGGAGGGTAAACCGACTAAAAAAGCAGTTCACATGTGTTGAATTGAACTACGTTGTTTACTGTGCAGCTAAGCCCGCCTCACCCCCAGCGGACTACTTCGCTATCCAAGGGCTGGGCTACTACTACAAGTTCCACTACGACGAACGCACCTGGGGCGAAGCTGAGATGATTTGTGAGAGTGAGGGGACGCACTTGGCAGTGATCGCTGGAGAGTTGGACAGGTATCTCATCATCGCCCTGTTCCAGAGGTTCGACTACAACGGCTCCCACAAGAACCAGCCGCTCGCCGTGGGGTTCAACAGTATCATCAAGTCAGGAGACTATCGTACCATCCTCAGTAAGTATCGCTCATCGTGAGCGTCAATGATATCATCAAGACAGGAGACTATCGCACAATCCTCAGTAAGTATCGCTCATCGTGGCCTTCAATGATATCATCAAGACAGGAGACTATCGCACCATCCTCAGTAAGTATCGCTCATCGTGAGCTTCAACGATATCATCAAGACAGGAGACTAT
This sequence comes from Meconema thalassinum, assembly GCA_946902985.2. Taxonomy (NCBI): domain Eukaryota; kingdom Metazoa; phylum Arthropoda; class Insecta; order Orthoptera; family Tettigoniidae; genus Meconema; species Meconema thalassinum. The sequence goes on from OX336397.1 coordinate 156,706,089, forward strand.
CGCACAATCCTCAGTAAGTATTGCTCATCGTGAGCTTCAATGATATCATCAAGTCAGGAGACTATCGCTTGACAGTCAAAACTGGTCATGCAATAAGTGTCCCAGTGAAGTGCTCTCAACAGGATGCGCAAGACCCTAACCAGATAAGTAGCTTGTACAATACAGTAAAATCAGAATTGACCGTTTACAACAACCACATATTCACTCCAAACAGGCAAATACCGGAAGTCAATCACCACTTCCAGTATCTCAACAAAACATCATATAGATTACAACTAACAAATACCGACGAGTCGCATTACCAATACTGCAACTAAATACGTGTACATATTGTAAATATTTTCACCCGTATTTTAAGACATATATTTTATAGCCTAGGTGTAATGGATCTGATGATGATCGCTTGACGTTCGAAACTGGTCATCCAAGTGCATTTATTAAACTCATGTAATTTCTTTCAGGATTTAGGGAATAACCCATCTCATTCTGGTACAATCGTGTAGACCGACAGAAAAGCACCAAACCTTTATTTACTAAGACAACACTGAAAACTGGCTTCAAATACCATAATGCTTATAGAGAATTGTAACGTGCCACCCCTTGTGTCACCTTCGTTAACTGGATTACGGTGGGTAGAAGCACAAAACAATGGTCCTTTTAAAGAAAAAGTAATTTTATTGCAGCTCTTAGCAAGTTACAGTACACCGCACAATAAACAGATACAAGCAATTAGTATCTCGCTCTAGTTCCTCTCTGACTGGGAACACTTCCCGTTCACTCTCTCGAGCAGCTGTCCGTTCATTAATTACGCTGACCTGTGTCTAGCCAGTCTGTCACTCACCAAAATACCTGTACACTCCCTTGAGTACACAAACTACGGTTAGGCTACTTACAAGTCTGCTACACACTGCTCCGGAAAGACTCTCACTGGGTTTCGCAATTCACACAGCACTTCACTGCATGCAATAGCCTCACTTCGGTTTCGCAAGTCACGTCACCACACCACTGTCGCTCAGGTAAAAACACGCACTATCTCAAAAACACTGTCCCTCCCTCGTTGATGAGGCCGCTTATATAGCAAGCTAGTGACTCAATGAATGCTTCTAGAATCGTCCAGGATTCACGCCTTCTCGAGATTTCCATCACTAGCTGGGTCACGAATATTCTGGACCATCCCTTTGTCCTCGCAGTCCGTTGCGTAAGGCAGAGCATAGCCCGGGGCAGCTGTGACTCACGAGGCGAGGCGACGAAACAAACTCACAGCCGTAACAGTATGATCTAGAACCAGTGAAATTTTCACTGTTCTTGATTAAGACTCGATTATTGTCCTAGATATTGTAAGCTGTTAAATACCTCTTCATGTAATGCAAGAGATTTTGGTTTGTACGACTGCCGTTATGCTCAACTTGTGCTTTTCTCTTCCCGTCAGACGAGCCTCTGTCCTGTCTGGAGTTCCAGACCTGGGCGAGTGGTCAGCCCAATGCTACCGCCGGGAATTGTGGTGCTATCAACGGGAAAGGTGAGCTCATGGTGATCGGCTGTGGCCAGAAGCTCCCCTTCATCTGCCAGTGGCAGTCACCGGACAGCGCAACAAACAACTACCAGCGTCTAGGGATGTCCCAGAAGGCCATAAAGCAGCTGGCAGACCGTCTTGTCTCACAACATCACTAACTCACTTTTCTCATTGCTCAATATTGTCAGTCGTATATGAGCTACGTTTCATTCGTTCACAAGGCTTTTCAAGATTTCTTGGCAAGTCTATGAGGACATTGGACAGAATTACAGCTATGAAAGACATGATAACTCTTTCAGCCCCCAAGTCTGTTAACCTCGATCTGTTGAAACAGCAGTAACCGACATCTCAGCTAAACACTGTTATTTTTTGTATTGACGTTCACTTTAGTTTGTGTTTAGTAAAAGATTTCCTCAACTACAACTGTACAGAATTAATACTGTTCAGTCAGTCAATACGATTGTAAATCGAATTTACAATAATTGTTGGTTGATTGTTTTGTGTTTTGTTTCGATCTGCAACCCTTATTTCGTATTTTACCCGTGCTGCCTGGGCTTGTGTTATCACCGCTCGTGCTTTCGATATAGTTTTATTGGTAGGCCTACGTATTTTGAGGTTTAATTTACTACTATGCATTCTTTTAACCAAATAGCCTTGTCTAAGTTCATGAGTTTTAGTCTGAGTGATTCGAATCTTTTGGCTTCACGATTTGCCATGAATATTATTATATTGGAATTTATTTTAGCCTACGAAGGATGTTTTTTAATTAAGGGCCGTTTCTTAAGCCCGTAGTAAGTGCTCATGCCGCAACAAGCGTGCTAGCTACCTTTCGGCTTCCTTCGCGAACAAGCAGCTGTGTAGCTAACCTGTACGCTGAACTGTGCATCTTTACAATGTTCAAGATTATTGATTCGCCCGCCGCGTGTGAGGTACGATCTGTGATACGCTTTTTGAGTACAAGAAACATGTCGGCTGCAGACATTCACCGTCAGCTTTGTGAGGTGTATGATGATAATGCAATGACGGAAGGTAAAGTGCGAAAATAGGTACGCGAGTTCAAAAGTGGCCGTAAAAATGTTCATGACGATGAACGCTCAGGTCTGTGATCACAGATGACTTGGTGACTGCAGCTGAAACGTCATCTTGGTGAGAAGCGTTTCTCCGACGATGAAGAACTGAAAACAGATGTGAATTCTTGGTTGTCAGAGCAGGCGGCAAACTTTTATGCAGAGGGATTTCAGAACTTAGTTTTAAGGTATGACAAGTGCCTAAATATACAAGGCAACTATGTAGAAAAATAGAGGAAGGTATGTAAAACCTAAAAATAAACGTGGTTTGAAAATAAAATGTTTGGTTAATTAAAGAAAACGGCCCTTACTTATAAAACATCCCTCATATTTTCATTTTCTAAAACTATAGGCTTATAAGATCACATTTTGTCCATGTGTATGTGTGCGAGTATGTGTGTGTGTGTGTGTGTGCGTATGTGTGTATGTCCCCTAATAATATCTAAACGGCCTAAACGATTTCAATGAAACTTGGTAAGTACATAGTATGTATCAAATTTTGATACGTTTCACCAATCCAGCTGGATTCTATATCTCCACAACAATAACAAAAATTGCTCCTTGAAATTTTGTACGGTGATGAAGGAAACTACTAGAAGTTCACCTATGTAACTTTCAGAAACCTGTTAACTAAAATACCAACATGGCGGACAAGCAAAGTTGAAACATTTAAATGGACCTTTCTCGTGATTTAAAAATGCGAACGTTGTGAAATGGTTATACAAATGTTAATCCACTGGTATCTAAAATGATTCAATTGTTTTCATAACATCAAGATGGTGGCAGTGCGAGATTTTAAAATTTTCAATAGATAAACAATGTGGCCAAATAATTTGTACCAATGAGCTTGCAAAAGCCGGCCCCGTGGTGTTGGAGTAACGCGCCTTCCTCTCATCTGGAGGCCCTGGCTTCGATTCCCGGCTTCGTCACGGACATTAGAAACTGACGTGAGGGATGGAATGGGTGCAATGAGCCTCGTGAGGACAATTGAGTAGCTGTCTGACAGTGAGACAGCGCCCCGGTCACGAAAACCAAGATTAACGGCCGAGGGGATCCGATTCACTGACCACGCGTCACTCCAATATCTGCAGGCCAAATGACTGTGCAGCGGTCGCTTGGTAGGCCTAGGTCCTTCATGGGCTGAGGTAAATAAATAAAATATAAGCCCTGGCACTACAGCCCGTGAAGGGCCTAGATCTACCAAGCGACCGCTGCCCAGTCATTTAGAGTGAATATCTCTGCTGCAAATATGTCTGCAAATGAATTAATTTCGGACCAATTTGTCCCGAATGTGAAACGTAACGCAAATGTTTGACCAGTGTGGACATTGGCTTAAAGGACGAAGTGTGTTTGATGTGTTCCTCGCAGCACACAATTTGTTGATGAAGTCTAAACCAACGATTCATAAACAGTTCATATAAATGTAAACCCTGCTACACAAAATATGAATTCCATTACTGAACTGTTGTGTTTATTTCCAGTCTTGTACAAACTTAATAAAGCTATGTTTATAAAAGTTCCAAAACGAAGTTAGGAATTGCTTTCCCCTTGAGTAGATGCTTGTAATTCTATTAAGCCCCAAGGTTTAACTCCTGCCAATGGACATGTCTCTTCCAGGGTGAAACTAAAGTTAGTCACATTGGCTGTGTTTTAAGATGTGGAACATCTAGATCATTTGTTCTCACCTGCTACTATGAGAGACGTTTCGTCAGTTTATTTTACAGGTTTACACATTCGCTAATAATAATAACTAGCAGGAGTACCCATTCTTCGAACGGTCTTCGGTATTAATAACCAGAGCTACTGTTGCAATGGTTAGGGGCATGGAACTTGTTTGTCGACGAAGAAAAATGATTAGTTAAAATGTGCTCTCAAACTAAATTTACCTAACGTGTACTTCCTGGCGTGAAAATAAAATTGAAGACCTCGTAGACGAAATGCAATACACGTCACATAAAAACTGGCCCTCACCGTTATGTCAAATGTACAGAAAGACCTCTTAAATAAATTATAAAGGCTTGTGGTGCTTGAAAATTCAGTTTTTTTTAGCCTCCAATGGCCCAAATTCCTAAAAGCCATAAAAATAATATCTCAATTCAGGAATTTTTGACAATAATGTTGCTGTTTGGAGATATAATAGACCTTCTGTACGACATATCGCACGTGTAAATTGCGTGAAAAAATATTAGGGTACCCCTTGAACCCCTTAAGCTCGTTATATATATTGATGATTTTACAGCTTAATTTGGTTCCGTGATAACCTATTAGCCATTTGCAAACTTTCACAGCAATGTAATACATTATTTAAGAAAAGCGCACAATATGCATAATATTATATATATATACTAGCTGACCAGGCAGACGTTGTCCTGCCAATCAAAGAAAGTGTTGTAACTTTGTTTCTTGAAGTGCTTTTGGAGAAACAATATTTTTTTATTTCTGTTAACTGCCTCTAAACTATCGTGAAATGAATTAACTAATCTAGAAACTTTCGTGGGAGCGTGCACAACAACTCTCCAAAGTTTCATCGCAATCGGATAAATGGCATATAACGCATACGGGATTGTGTTTAAATGATTCGTGCGCAGTCACTCATTTGTTGAATCTACTCGTGCTCTACCAACTGTGAAATGGATTTACTAAGTTAGAAAGCTTCACGTATGTGTACACAAAAACTCATCAAAGTTTCATCGCAATCGATGAATAGTATATGAACGCATACGGGATTTTGTTGGAACGCTTCGCGCGTCGTCACTCATTTGTTACATCTACTCGTGCGCTACCAATATTGTAAAATGGATTTACCAAGTTGAACACCTTCACTGGCGTGTACACAAAAACTCATCAATGTTTCATCGGAATCGGATGAATGACATATGAACGCATACGGGATTTTCTTTAAACGATTCGCATGCCATCACACATTTGTTGAATCTACTCATGCGCTACTTATTAAAAACTGGATTTACTAAGCCAGAAACCTTTCCTGGAGTGTACACAACGATTCACCAAAGTTTCATCTCAATCGGATGGTATATGAACGCATACAGGACTTTGTTGAAACGATTCTCGCGCCATCTCACATTTGTTGAATGAACTTGTGCGCTACCTATTGTATAATGAATTTACTAAGCCAGAAACCTTTACTGAAGTGTACTCAACAATTCACCCAAGTTTCATCGTAATCGGATAAATGGTATATGGACGCATAGCCTACGGTACTTTGTTGAAATGATTCGCGTGCTGTCACTCATTTGTTGAATCTACTCGTGCGCTACCTATAGTAAAATGGATTTATTAAGCCAGAAACCTTCCGTAGGGTGTACTCAACATCTCACCCAAATTTCATCGTAATCGGACGAATGGTATTTGAACGCGTACGGGACCTTTTTGAAACGCTTCGAGCGTCGTCGCTCATTTGTTGAATGTACTCGTGCGCAACCTCCTGTGAAATGGATTTACTAAGTTAGAAACCCTCACTTGAGTGTACACAATATCTCACCATAGTTTCATTGCAATCGGATGAATGTTATATGAACGCATACGGGACTTAGTTTAAACGTTCGCGCGTCGTCGCTCATTTGTTGTATCTACTCGTGCGCTACCTATGGTAAAATGGATTTACTAATTCAGAAACCTCCCCATGAAGTGTACACAACATCTCACCCAAGTTTCATCGCGATCGGACGAATGGTATTTGAACGCCTACGGGACCTTGTTGAAACGCTTCGCACGTCGTCACTCATTTGTTGAATCTACTCGTGCGCAACCTCCTGTGAAATGGATTTACTAAGTTAAAAACATTCAGGTAAGTGTACACAACAACTCATCAAAGTTTCATCTCAATCGATTAATGGTATATAAACTTATACGGGATTTTGTTGAAACGCTTCGCGCGTCGTCGCTCATTTGTTGAATCTACTCGCTTGCTACCTATTGTAAAATGAATTTACTAAGCCAGAAGTCTTCCCTGGAGTGTACACAACATCTCACGCAAGTTTCATCGCTATCGGACGAATGGTATTTGAACGAATACGGGACCTTCTTTAAACGCTTCGTGCGTCGTCGCTCATTTGTTGAATCTAGTCGTGCGCTATCTATTGTAAAATAATTTACTAAGCCAAACACCTTCCCTGGAGTACACTCAACATCTCACCCAAGTTTCAACGCAATGGGATGAACGGTATATGAACGCATACGTGACTTTGAAACGCTCCAACGAGCAGAGACAAACAGTAGAATTCGACATCACTGCCACCTTTGGAATAAAACACAACTTTCCGCCACGGGCGGAGTGTATGTTATGGCGGTAGTTGCACAGGTTGCGACCAGGTGTCTCTAACGTGCAGAGACAAACCGTCCAAAGACATCAGCTTTCACGAAGGCCAAGGCTAGTGGTTTCCATGACGACTGTTTTTGACTGTATATTGTGGTTCTAAAATTGTGTGTAAATTGTGGTTCTAAAATTGTGCTCATTCCACCTACCGGGTCAGATTGTGAATCTAAACCATACATGGACCCACCCTAATATACATACCAAATTCCATCAAAATCGGTTCAGTCGTTTAGGAGGAGTTCAGTCACATACACACGTGTCGAAGAATTATATATATAAAGATAAAAAGGAATGTCTGTGTGTTCGTCTTTTATTCGTTCATAAACCATTCATCCGATTGCGATCAAATTTTGGTGAGTTGTTGTAAACACTTTCGGGAGGTTTATAGGCATAGTTAATCCATTTCAAAATAGATAGCGCGCGAGTATCTTAAACAAATGCGTAATGGCAATGCGTTCATATACAATTCATCCGATTGCGATCAAATTTTGGTGAGTTGTTGTGCACAGTCCCAGAAAAGTAATAGGCGTAGTAAATCCAATTTACAATAGATGGCGCGCGAGTAGCTTTAACAAAATGGCGTGCGTTTGTTTCAAGAAAGTCCCACATGCGTTCATATGCCATTCATCCCATTGCGATGAAACTTGGCTGAGATGTTCTATACACTTCAGGTAAGGTTTCTGGCTTAGTAAATCCACTTAACAATAGGTAGCGCACGAGTAGATTCAACAAATGAGCAACGACGGGCGAAGCGTTTCAACAAAGTCCTGTATGCGTTCACATACCATTCGTCTGATATCGATGAAACTTAGGAGAGAGGTTGTGTACACTACAGATAAGGTTTCTGGCTTAGTAAACCCACTTAACAATAGGTAGCGCACGAGTAGATTCAACAAATGAGCGACGACGGGCGAAGCGTTTCAACAAAGTCCTGTATGAGTTCACATACCATTCGTCCAATAGCGATGAAACTTCGGTGAGTGGTTGTGTACACTTCAGGCAAGATTTCTGGCTTAGTAAATCCACTTTACGATAGGTAGGGCACGAGTAGATTCAACAAATGAGCGACGACGCGCGAAACGTTTCAGAAAAGTCCCGTATGCGTTCATATACTATTCGTCTGATAGCGATGAAACTTGGGTGAGATGTTGTGTACACTTCAGGGAAGCTTTCTGGGTTAGTAAATCCACTTAACAGTAGTTATCGCACAAGTAGATTAAATAAATGAGCGACGACGCGCGAAGCGTTTCAGAAAAGTCCCGTATGCGTTCATATACGATTCATCTGATAGCGACTAAACTTATGTGAGTTGTTGTGTACACATCAGGGAAGGTTTCTGGCTTTGTACATCCACTTTACAATAGGTATCGCACAAGTAGATTCAACAAATGATCGACGGCATGCGAATCGCTTAAACAAAGTCACGTAGCGTTCAAATACCATTCATCCGATTGCTAAGAATCTTTGGTTGGATTGTTGTGCACACTCCAGGAAAGGTTTCTGACTTAGTAAATCCTTTTTACAATAGGTAGCGCACGAGTAGATTCAACAAATGAGTAACGGCGCGCGTATCATTTAAAAAAAAGTCTGTGTTCATATACCATTCATGCGATTGCAATGAAATTTAGAGAAATGTTGTTTCCACTCCCGCAAAGATTTCTGATTTAGTAAATACATTTTAAAATTGGTAGCGCACGAGTACATTCAACTAATGAGCGACAGCGCGTGAATCGTTTCAATCAAGTCCCGTATGCGTTCATATACCATTCATCCGATTGTGATAAAACGTTGGTGAGTTGAGTGCAGTCCTGCGAAGGTGTACGAATTAGTAAATCCGTTTTTCAATGGGTGGCGCACAAGAAGATTCAACAAATGAGTAAAGGGGCGTGAATCGTTTAAACAAAATCCCGTATGCGTTCATATGCCATTCATCCGATTGTGATGAAACGTTCATGAGTTGTTGTACACACGGCAGGGAAGGTTTTCGAGTTAATAAATCCATTTTACAATTGGTAGCGTACGAGTATATTCAACAAATGGGTGACTCGAATCTTTTCAACAAAGTCCCGTATGCGTTCATATAACATTCATTTCATTGCGATGAAACTTTCGTGAGTCGTTGAGCACGCTCCCATTATTTTTTTTTGGAGATAATAAATCAATTTTACAATAGTTTAGAGGTGGTTAACGGAAAATAAATAAATATTGGGAATCCAAAAGCCCTTCAACAAACAAAGTTACAACGCCAACACTTTCTTTGATTGGCATTGCAACGCATGCCGGGTACAGCTAGTGATACATAAATTATTCTTGGCCTAGTCCTATTATTGAGATTGTACTGTTTGGGCAGTTTTGTGTATGATATCGCTCACAAAGTTTATCGCACAATTTTCACACGCAGGATTCTTCCGGTTGATGAAATCTTAGGTTCCGACATAACCTGTGGTGAAAGCCGTGCGTAGCAAATCTTGTCAGTATGTGTCGAAGTTCATAATTGGTCAGCTTCCATACCGATGTTTTCATAGCGTCTGTTGTGTAAAATTAGGGCCATATGGCATTAGTTTTCTCTTTTAACAGGTGTAGTGTCTATCCATAAGCCTTAGTACTTGGTAGCCAGAATTGTGCTCTTATGTCCTCAACGAAGAAGGTTTCCTTTGTTAACACATATATTAGCCTCGATGAAGTAATAAATGAAACAGCATTGCGTGTTTCGAAATAAATGGACCTCTGAGATTCTGTTGCCATGGTTACCGGCTTTCATTATTTCATTAGTTTATTAAATTAAATTAGTTTTCAGGGAATATCTCAAATAGGTACTGTTGGTTTTAGGGCCTTAGAATGTGGTTTTCGGGGGCACTTTGAGTTTCGTGTCTCACATTGAGGGGCTGAAGATGAGCTTTGTCTCACCCTTATACGCCTATTTCAGCATGCATTTTAACGGGGTAGGCCCCCTTTTTTGAGAGGTACGGAGAATAGTTACATCAATGAACAGTGTCGTGCCTCTGTTATAAAGGAACAAAACATTGTCCACAGATAGACAGACAGACAGACAAAAAAATATTTTCGCGTGCATCAGTCATAAAACAGGGTGAAACGCGTTAATAACGCAAATTTATGTAGAAATTCAGAAAAAACCTTTGAATTATGGTGCTACAGGAAAATACTACTAATTCCATGGGTGAACAAAGTCAGTAATGAAGAAACACTGAAAAGGATTGGAGAGAAGCCATGTTTATGGAATATGCCTACTCACCGAAGAGACAATTGGATTGGACATATCTTGAGGCATGAAAGTCTTCTGCACACAATACTGGAGGGCAATGTGGAAGGAAAGAACTGTAGAGGTAGACCACGGCTAGGATACATAAAACAAATCATTCACGATAAGGGTTGTGATAATAACTTGAACTTGAAGAGACTAGCCACAGACCGGAGTTCATGGAAAGCTGCTACAAACCAATCTTCGGATTGAACATCACAGAAGAAGGGATATCGCATGGCTTCGGTTGCCGGGTGCAAGCTTTGTTTATTGTCGCCCAGAAGGCAACTTGAATTTCAAATTTTATCGCTTCTTGAAGCGTGATGAAAGTCGAGGGGGTTAGATAGCTCAGCTCGTTGACACTAGAGCGCTTTGTGTTGGCGAAAAATCCCTAGATTAATTTTGCCATTATTAACATGGCCTACTGAATTCAAATGGGTTCTTTAACATGCCGACATCATATGACATGCGTATCGTGATTTTTGTTGCCTTTCAAAAAATCTCCTACCATGGCCAAGAGCGAACCTGCAAGCTAGGGGTTGGTAGTCCGACACGATAACCACTCGCCCACCGTGGCAAGCACCTGCACTGTAATGATCATTACCTTCGCGCTCGTACCACAACAAGTGTTTGAGACATATTGTCATTCTTGTAGTCTTGTGATCAGGTCCCGGCACCCATCTTACAGACACCTTCCGGTATCGTGCGGTGGTCTTGAGCAAGTCAACACCCAATGTGCACAGTTATATTGTGTGGACGTTGGTTGGTTCCTTAGTCAAGGGGCTGCGACAACGCAGTCATGTACCCCGTGTACTTTGGGTGTGTGTAGAATCTGTCTGATAACTGGTGTTAATTGTGATGGCTGTATTAGTGTGTGTTATCTGTAGGGCTCGGATGTTGATGACGTAGAAAAGATTAAAAAATGCACTTAACATTTTCAAAAATGATTGTAATAATTGACCTAAAAATTCGAAAAATGCACTAAAAAATGGAGAAAATGATCTTATAATAATAAACTCACCAATCTTTCAAAAATTCGAAAAATGCACTATAAAATGGAGGAAGCGGAAATGAACGATATCTCTCACCATGAACTATGCGGAACTGAGACAAGAATATACACCCCTTCCCCTTTCTACCCCGCCACAGCTGACCTTGGTCAACAGAGCAGATAACATTCCATTCCGATAATAACTGGTTTCTGACGAAAACGGTACCGTTCTTTTACGTCCAAGATATATATTTTTCTACTAATAGTAATACTGAAAAATTTTATTTCAATATTTTGAATTATCTTGTATCTTGTATCTTTCTCTTAACTCTGAGAGACGTAAATCTCCCATATAAAGCTGTGAAATGACTAAATTGAAGAAAAAAAAACAAGAAGTTCTGTGACGAACTAAAGAGCCTACTTTTCTTAAAATTTAAGATTCATGTCAATGATTAATCGATATGGATCTATCTAGAATAATGACGAAATTAAGTTGGTAATATCGAAATTTCTAAGTAGTTCGAAATACTGTATGCCGGGCACAATGTAGCCTAATAGAGAACTACAATTGGCAGCCCTGGTGACTGAATATGTTCTTAGTTCCATCTCTTAAGGTACAGAATACATAATTTGGTTGAAGTCCAATGGATAGCATGGACGTTACATGCAGTTAAACATTGGATCTAACAGTGCGCGTAAAATCATGTTGGCAACAATGACATACATGTATTGGTCAGACATAATCTGAAATAATATGATCTATTGTTGTGTAAATTTTGAATAATATCCATTAGTTAGTATAGAAGTTACATGCATTTTAAAATTGGACCTATCAGCAGGCTTAGAATCATGTTGGCAGCACTGGCGTAGGCCTATATTAGTTACTTCAAATTAATGTAGAATGCCAGGTACTAACCGTGTGCAATGTTTAGAGCTATTGGCTTGCATACTCTCTGATATATTGATATTAATATATCAAAAATTGAGACAGAATTTATTAACAGTTGGCAGCCCTGGTTACTCTTAAGAATCGGCATAGTCATATATGTTATGGTACACATGGCACACATGAAATTTGGTTGAAATCCAATTGATAGTATAGAAGTTGCATGTATTTATAGTTGGACCTCTTAGAATCATGTTGGTAGCACTGACGTATATAAGTTACTTCAAATGAATATAGAATGTTAGGTACTATACGTGGGCATAGTTTAAAGCTGTCGGCTTGCACACTTTCTGATATATGGGTATTTGGATTTTTAAAAAATGAGAGCATTTATTAACAGTTGACAGCCCTGGTGGCTCTTAAGAATACGCTCAGTAATATCCGTTTATGTACACATAGCACATACGAAATTTGGTTGAAATCCAATTGATAGTTTAAAAGGTATATGCATTTGAAATTTGGACCTATCAGCAGGCTTATAATCATTTTGGCAACACTGCCATGTATGGCCTCCTGGAAATTAAACTACAATATTATTATCTATACGTGTGCCAATTTTGAGATTGCTCCCATTTATACCTTCCAAGATATCCAACATGGAGCTCAAATTTCAATTGCGATTTTTCAGCAGTTGGTAGCACTGACATCATTTTCAAATATGGCCGTGAGATATTCAGGTATAGATCTTTACTCCTACCAAATTTTGTTTCGATTGCTGCAGCCGTTTAGGAGTTGATAGGGGGGGACACACACACAGCCAGACAGACAGACAGACACACATTTGCCCGATCTCATAAGTCTACTTTTTCCTCATTTTTGCAAAATGTGAAAAGTAGGCTAAAAATACCTTAAAAGGCCGAGATCTCTAAAATATGACCTAAAAATATACCAAAATTTAAAAAATGCTCTTAAAATGGAAAAATAGCAAAAAAAATGCAAAAAGATACAAAATAAAACTGACATATTTGAAGACGAGATGGCCCGTCCGGAGTTTCTATGTACTTCAGCATTGTTTTAGACAGCTCAGTAAAAAGATGGCATGTCATCAACATCCGGGCCCTAGTTATCTGTGATTCAGGTAGATGGACTGCATACGATGAATTTTTCAAGTAGTTCCTACTTTGCTACCAAATGCTACCGCCCACGACACCTAGCTGCGGACTTAGCTACTAAATGCTATCGCAGTCAGCACCTCGTGGCGAACGTTGGATCTAATATAGCGTTATCAAACTAACCTACACATTTTAGCTTACAAAAGTGTAGTTAGGGAAAGGTTCTTTTTCATGCCATAAATCTATGACATGTGACCGCCAGCTTCAGTTCCCTCCGAAGGAAGGCATACTGAGGGATTTTTAACACTCTTAAAAAATCCGACGACTGCGGCCTGGTTTGAACCTGCGTCCTGGGGCATAGAAGCTCATCATTAGGGCTAGGACTTTTAGGTGATAAAAATCGGAAAAATATTTATTTTTTATGTATTAAAATACCTGAAATATGTGACAAAAAAGTAAAAATATTTTATTATAATGTAGTTTATTAACGTAAATATAAACAATATACAGTACTCACGAATGCAATTTATTTTATGTGTCACTGACTGCTGAAGCATTACAATACACAACGAGATACATCTTCAGGTTGTCCATCACAAATGACCGACGATTATCGCGAAACACTTACTCTGAAGGCTCGAAACTGCGGCAATATGTTTCTTGCCCTTGATGTGTCGTGTAACTTGAGATCGCTGATCAGTCTTTATTGCTTTCCCACATTGTTGGCAGAAAGAACGCCCCTATGAGAAGTAAAATTATCCTTAAATTCTGCAACATACTGCTGCAGACGATAACTTGTAGTTGTTTTTACTTTAGGCATCGTAGAAGCCTACAGTTCACAATGCCAGAAATGAATTGCATGTGAGTGACACTGGCTCCAGGTAGCTGGGGGAGGGGAAGGTCTAGCACGTGGTGCAATATGGCTATGGACAAGGAAATCCCCGACTTTCACAGTGAGTGGCATGGGGCGACAAGTTAAGAATCACACAGTTGCAAGCTGACATACGCTCTGCATGAAGATTAGAAAGCTCACAGGTTCTTCAACGTTGAAGTAACACAGCACAAAAATTCAATAAACTGAAAGATCTAGCGTACTGATTTAAAAAAAAAAAATATTATGTCTTTTTATGTGCTAATAAGTGAAAAGCAGGAATTTATGTATTTATAGAAAACATTCTTAAAAATATGTATTTACATAAAAATATATTTATTTACCTAAAAATACTCATCATGCTACCGACTACGCCACCGAAGCAGCTATGTATGGACGTTATTTGCCCTTCACTAAGCACTGAACACCAGCTTTGACGGGAATTTGATGCTCTGTGGACGGCGATAAATATCGGAAACACTAGTCCCACGCACGCTTACAGCACACTTGTTTCTGCCATACTGGTTTGCACTCGAATGAACTCAAACTCAAACACACCTATCTGCTGCTTCTCTCAGCGCATGCGCCTGTCTGTCGCGAGTTGAGGAAAGATTATTCTTTGTCATGGCGATGTTTCTTTGTGAAATGACCAACCTTACTTTCCAAACACCCCTTGTACCGCTAGAAGAGGTTAGTTGGTTCCTCAGTTTAGGGGCTGCAACAACGCGGTCAATTAGCCCTGTAAACTTTGTGTGTGTGTAGAATCTGTCTGATAACCGGTGTTAATTGTGATGGCTGTATTTGTGTGTGCTATGTTCTTTAATTCAAGTAAGGACTGCAGAGAGTAATTTCAATTAGTTCCTACTTTTGCTACCATCCATGACACCTAGCTTGCGGACTTGGCTACTAGATGGCATCGCAGTCATCCCCTGGCGGTGAAGGTTGGAACTAATAGAGCGTTATCAATTCTAAACTAAAAATTTTGGCTTCACACAAGTGTAGTTAGTGGAAGGATCATTTTCATGCCATGAAGCTATGACATGGGACCGCCGGCTTTACTTCCCCTCCAAAGGAAGGCATACTGAGGTATTTTTAACGCTCTTAAAAAATCCGACGACTTCGGCCAGGTTTGAACCCGCGACCTTGGGCATAGAAGCTTAGCTTACTACCAACTACACCACCGAAGCCGCCAAGCAGAGGACATGGGAAAGGGATTGAGTGTCCCTGCAAAATGTAGCCCATGTACTTGGGTGTGCGTGGACTTTGTCTGATAACCTGAGTTAATGCGATGGCTGTATTAGTGTGTGTAGTTGTAATTCAGATGAGGAATGGGAAGGAGGCAGCCGTGGGCTTAGGTAGACGTGGAAAATCACTTCCAGAATGGCTGACATAAGTATAGAACCCATCCCATTAGGCTGAGTGTACCCCGGGCCTCCACAGTAGCGGCTGTGCTCAGCTGTTTCAATTGCAAAATGATCTCACAGTTTTGAATTACACAGGACTCCTCTTTTTCATCTTTCCTAGATCACATTATCTTCCAACGGTCTAGGACAGGGGTGCACAACCTCAAAGTCACGGATACATATTTTACACTTTTGGAAACGTGAATATATAATATTGTGAATGATGAGATTTTTCCCATTATTGCAGGCCCTAGTTGAAATAAGAAAATTATAAAAAAAATCGCTAAAATTAAATATAAAAGTAGACATTATTATTGGACAGATTTTAAGTTGTGATAGTATTATAGCAATGAGCCAATAATGGCAATAATTAAGACACGAGTTTGTTTATGTTTATGTTCGACGATAAGTATAACTATTTTATGTTCGAACATAAATATTCATAAATATTCGTCGAGATTTCGCCAGTTTTATGTCCTGAACAGAGCGCATGAGACGCAGAGAATACCTTGTATTTGACCAAGGCTTCGTCAAATAGCCCACTATGTCACTATCCACGCAGTGACATTTAAAATAGGAGGCCGTGAAAGTCAGCGTAGATGCGATCCTATCCTTACCTAATTGGTCGCACAACTGTTTCTTGAGCTCTGATTGGTGGGAGAAACTGTTTCATAATGAAGAATAGTGTTATAAAGACCCTCATTATGATACAGTTTTCTGACATATAATATTTACATTTCGACAACGTCGAACATAATTTTATTTTATATACCCCTAAACCTTTTCGAATTAGGAGTAAGTTGATTGTAAATCAGTAATTTGATAACTTAATAAGGCAATTTGCCACACAAAAAAAAGATACGAGCCTTACAGTAGTCACATATGATGTGTAACATCTGACATGTTATCCTACTCGTATACTACACACCTTGGACATTCTTACAATGTTAATTTACACTCCATTTTCATACTGGTACTATGATGAATGTATAGATTGAATTGGAGAAATGCTACTGTCACATTTGTGGCGCAGCGATCAAGCTGTTAGTCTCTCACCAAGGTAGACCGGGTTTGATTCCCGGTCAATACATGTGAGATTTTCGAATTGATATGCCATGTCCTGTGGTTCGCATTCCAAGTAAAAAGGAGGTACCGTGGATCATGATCGTGAGATTAACGGGCACGCAAAACTACAAGCTTTCTTCCTTCCTTTTACATTAATAATTCATAGTAACAAAGTGACACACAACGTCGACAGTACTCTCAAATACTGTGAGCACATTCCTCAGTAACTATAACATTCATTATTCTCAAGTCTCCCATACAGTTCGTCGTAAACAATCAAAACATGGCTTCCTACAATCATGAAATGACCTAGTCTCACATATGATGAAAATACAGCTTTTATTCCACTCATATAACAACATTCTGTTATGCATTTAATATTTGACTACTCACCCACAGCTTGACAATAAAGCCGCTTACTTAAATGTCATTTGTCGTCCTTGTCTTACCCCATATGATATTCAATCTTGAACGTGAAGCTTCATAAACTGCTCAATGACAAATGAAAGTCGGTGAAACATTTGTCACTGTGCTCGTCAAACCAGTACCTGCTAAATGCACTGCCTACTGTATTGCCATAACACACACTGCCTTGTTTCCAATACACACATTTTCAATTGTACATCCAGATGGCAGTCCGTCTTCACTTCCGTCCGATCCACTTCCGTTCGATCCACTTCAGCCCGATTCACTTCCGTCCCATTTTTCTGGCAGTGCGTCTTCACTTCCGTCCGATCCACTTCAGTTCGATCCACTTCCGCCCGATTCACTTCCGTCCCCAATTTTCAAAATCACTCCCACAAAACTATCCAGCAACCGAGAGGAAAGATGTTACACATCAAAAACTTCAAAAATGGATTTAAACCATTTAGAGCACACTAGCATGGTATTGAAACACATTTTGTCTGCTGGTAAAATAGGTTATTCAGATAATAGTAGCATTAGCTTTAGAGGTAGGGTTTGGCAAGTGCCTGTGTGGAAAGGTAACTTGTGGCCCGCCACTTATTATGTGAAAATAAACTTGGGCCCTACTTATAAAAAGGTTGTGCAGCCCTGCCTCTAGGATATCCTCCTTTACTTCCTTAGTGGGCACTTGTTTCTTCGTTCTGATACCAGCATTTCATTAGCTAATAGGCTCCCGTGACGTTCCTCAGCTGGTTCGAACCCAGTCCGTCATGTTTCCGGGGTTGTAAGTTAGAGCAATGATAAGGAGGAGGAGGAGGAGTTCTTGTGACCCGAGTTCTTGTGCCGCGCCGAGTCGCGGTTATTAATGCTCCAGCTGCTCCATCACTCGAGCTTGACGAGCGAGCCACCAGGTGGCACCAGTTAGCGGGACAAAGACTGCCATTAGCTTAATTGCTACATTAACAGCATCACCTGTGGGGTGGGCTGGGGTGGGGCTAAATGATGCTCTCTTACTTTGGTGGGTAATGCTAGATAGGAAGGAGGAAATGTAAGAAGAGTGGGAGGGGATGGAGGGAAGGAGGAAAAAAGGAAGGAAGGAAGGGGCAGTGGAAGTAAAGGAGAGAGGGTGGAAGAGTGGAAGGAAAAAGGAAGAAAGGGAGGAAGAGTGGAAGGAAGCAAGGGAGGAAGAGTGGTAGGAATAAAGGAAGGAAGATTGGAAGGAAGCAAGGGAGGAAAAGTGGAAGGAATAAAGGGAGGAAGAGTGGAAGGAAGAAAGGGAAGAAGAGTAGAATAGAGAAAGGGAGGAAGAGTGGTAGGAAGGAAGACTGGAAGGAAGAGTGGAAGGGAGAAAGGGAGGAAGAGTGGAAGGAAGCAAGGGAGGAAGAGTGGAAGGAAGAAAGGGAGGAAGAGTGGAAGGAGGCAAGGGAGGAAGAGTGGTAGGAATAAAGGAAGGAAGAGTGGAAGGAAGGAAAGGGAGGAAGAGTGGAAGGAATAAAGGGAGGAAGAGTGGAAGGAATAAAGGGAGGAAGAGTGGAAGGAAGAAAGGGGGGAAGAGTGGTAGGAAGCAAGGGAGGAAGAGTGGAAGGAATAAAGGGAGCAAGAGTGGAAGGAAGCAAGGGAGGAAGAATGGAAGGAATAAAGGGAGGAAGAGTGGAAGGAAGAAAGGGAAGAAGAGTGGAATGAAGAAAGGGAGGAAGAGTGGTAGGAAGGAAGAGTGGAAAGAAGAGTGGGAGAAAGGGAGGAAGAGTGGAAGGAAGCAAGGGAGTAAGATTGGAAGGAATAAAGGGAGGAAGAGTGGAAGGAAGAAAGGGGGAAAGAGTGGTAGGAAGCAAGGGAGGAAGAACGGAAGGAAGAGTGGAAGGAAGGAAGAGTGGAAGGAATAAAGGAAGGAAGAGTGGAAGGAATAAAGGGAGGAAGAGTGTAAGGAAGAAAGGGAGGAAGAGTGGAAGGAATAAAGGAAGGAAGAGTGGAAGGAAGGAGGGAAGGGATAGAGGGAGGAAGGATGGAAGGAAGAAAGAAGAAAGGGAGGACGGATGGAGGGAAAGAAGGAAGAAGGGGAGGAAGAGAAGGATGGAGGATGGATGGAAGGAAGAAAGTTAGGGAGGAAGAGAGGGATGGATCAAGGTAGAAAGGAAGAGGGGATGTGAGGATGGAGGAAGAAGGGAAGGAAATGAAATCGGAGGATGCAGGGAGGAGGGAAGGAAGAAAGGATGGAAGATAGGAAGGGAGAGACGGATGTAACAAATTGGAAAGGTCCGGAGCAAGGAAAGTGACTACGTGTGCTAGGCACGAGCTAAACATGTTTAACTTAGGAAACAAACCTGGGTCTGATTTGGTGAGAGGCAAGCAGTTTGGCGGCTGGGCCATTACGCTCCCAGAGGCATTGTTTGAGTGCAATCATCTGATTTCAGATTTGGAATCCGTTGAATTTCAAATTAGGGAAAGTTGCAGAAATGCAAACAACAACACCAACAAAATTCTGGTGATTGAGCTGAGAAAGGCGGTTTTGGTGGCGTAGTTGGTAGCATGCTGAGCTTCTATGCCCAAGGTCGCGGGTTCAAACCCGGCGTAAGTCGTCGGATTTTTAAGAGCGTTAAAAATCCCTCAGTATGCTTTCCTTCGGAGGGGAAGTAAATCCGGTGGTCCCATGTCATAGAGTCATGGCATGTGAAAGAACCTTCCACTAACTAAACTTGTCTGAAGCAATTTTTTAGGTTAGCTTTGATGAATGCTCTGAAGTTCCGTCGTTCATCAGCAGGCGGTGGTAACGATGGCATCTAGTAGTAGCCAAGTTCACAGCTAGGTGTCGTGGACGGTTGCATTTGGTAGCGAAAGTAGGAACTACTTGAAATTTTCGTTTGCAGTCCTTACTTGAATTAAAAACAGATAACACACACTAATTCAACCATCACAATTAACACCGGTTATCAGACAGATTCTATACACACCCAAAGTACACGGGGCTACATGGCCACGTTGTCGCAGCCCCTAAACTGAGGAACCAACCAACCAACGAGCTGAGAAAACACATCGAAGGTATTTTCTTTATTTATTGTGTGCAAAATGCATATTCATTGTAATACAGACAACGTGATAACTTCTCAAGAGTTGTTGTTGTTGATTCATTATTCCAATGTTTTGCGACATGGTGACTACGGCTGTGTAGTTGTAATGAAGATTAGGAAGAAGGCGGCAGTGACCTACATTTAGGGACCATCTGGGTATTTGACTGGAGTAGAAGTGAGAAATCACGGAAAATGGCTGAGGCGGGAATTGAACCCAGGCCACAACGGTGACAGCCAAGATTGCCAGCCACTACTCTCCCTCTCAAGATAATGGAGATATGCGTGGAGGGTAACAAGTTGCGCTATTTCAACCTTTCAACTCGTGGCTCCCGCCTCTTTGCCAAGAAATATAATTGTGGTCAGATTACTGGAACGGGGTTCGCTCAGCACCGTAAAGCCGTACTAAGAATACCTGGGTTCAATTCCTACCTTCCACTTACTCCAGAGGGATCGTATCTAAATTAAGGCGACAGCCACCTCCTACCAATGTCCTAGCTCCAGGGACAAATATTACTCGCAATAGTTCAGCCATCACATCGATAAGGGGCGTGGTGGCTCAGCGGTCTAGCTGTATGCCTCTCACCAAGGCGGTTCGGGTTCGATTCCCGGTCAGTGCATGTGAGATTTTCGAAGTGAAATGCCATGTCCTGTGGTTCGGATTCCACGTAAAAAGGAGGTCCCGTGGCTCATAATCACAAGATTCACGGTCACGTAAAACTACAATCTTCCTTCCTTTTTTTCACATCGATATAGGTTATCAGTCAGACTCCACATACACCCAAGTAAAAAGGGCTACACGTCCACGATATCACAAAGGGCCTTAAGCGAATCGACAACACCACCTTGCGCTCTGTTTCTTTTTAATTCGATATTTCCCGAACCAATGATCAAATTTGGACATGTAAGGTGACCTATGACTCGGGGTGACGCCCTCCTTGCCATGGACTTCTTATTTTATAGAGTTACCCAAATTTTTATAAACTGCTAGGTCATCCCTGTTATATTTCGTGAATCCGTAAACGCACAGAATTGTGCGAGGGGTCAAACGAAAGTTCGTGACGCCCCCTTTGCAGAGGACTACTGATTTACCCAAGTTTTGTCCAAAGGGCATAACTGCATAGGGAAGGGACCCATTTTATTTATACGTGACTGTACATTGCTCTGGCCACCTGTAACTTGCATTCTCAATGTGCCATTTTTCTCTTAAAAAGATAGGATAACTGAAACAATATCATGCTCCAAATAAATAAATAAATAAATAAATTCCACACAAGTGCTCTGCGTATGCTGGATTCCAAGGTTGGTTTACACGTTCCTGTAAGGATAATACTACTGTATTTAGACAATTCTCAATAATAATAATAATAATAATATCGTATGGCCTCGATTGCCGGGTGCAAGCTTTGTTAATTGACGTCCGGAGGCCAGGTTGCATATCGAATTTTATTGTTCCTTGGAGCGCTATAAAAGTCAAGAAGGTTAGATATCTAAGCTCCCTGACACTATAGTGCATTCTAGTAGAGAAAGGAAGATTAATTTTGCCAATAAGAACACGGCAGACTGAATTCAAAAGGGTTCTTTAACATGCCAACAAAGTATGACATGCGTGTCGTGATTTTTGTTGCCTTTCAAAAATCACTTACCACGGCCAGGAATGAACCTTTAAGCTTGGAGTTGGTAGTCCGACGCGATAACCACTCACCCACCGAGGTAACAATTTATTTATTTATCGTATGGCTTTTAGTGCCGGGAGTATCCGAGGACATCTTCGGCTCGCTAGAGGCTGTGGCTGCTTCAAGCGGACACCCATAGGGTAAGCTACAAGTTCCGTTAAATTTCAAGTAGTTCCAACTTTCGCTACCAGATGTCACTGACACCTAGTGGCGACGTTGGAACTTTGATAGAGCGTTACAACGAAATCTAACCTAGAAATTTAGCTGCACACAAGTTTATTTAGGGGAAAGATCTCTTACATGCCATAAATCTATGACATGGGACCGCCAGCTTTACTTCCCCTCCGAAGGAAGGCATACTGAAGGATTTTAACGCTCTTTAAAAATCCAACGACTTCGACCGGGTTTGAACCCGCGATCTTGGGTACAGCAGTTCAGCAATTGATTACCTTCCAACATGTCATTGTGGTGGCAACAATGAACAACAATGAATTGCTGGATGGTAATTCAAGCTCACTTTAACTCCTACATTAAATGGGGCAGATGACCTCGCTGTTATGCCCCTTAACAACAAAAACTAAGTCACTCTTACATTAGGTAATATAGAGTCGGAGCCACTGCACTTGGAGCTGATGTATGGCGGATCGAGCGAGCTCTCTTCGCCTGCCTCCGAGTCAGACCGCTGGCAAACGCCGTGAAATTAAATGTGATGCAGCCCACTGTACAGATGTGTTGTGTGGCTTGCAGAGAAGAATTGGTTGGCGTCTCGCAGGAATGTACTCCGCGCTGTGGATCATTTGTACTGCGGTCTACAGCAGGGTAGAAAAACATCGCCAGCTAACTTTGATGTACGACGCAAGAAAGAGAGATTTCTCTGTACTAATAACACTTAGTCTTTGCCCTCTTAACTTTGCAGTAGAGTACACACATGCTATCTATATCCTCGTTTCCTCTTCTCCCATCCTTCCTTCCTCGCTTCCCGTCAGTTGCAGCTCTTCAGGATCCTCAAATTGCCCCATTATAATAGTGTTCATAACAAATACATGTCCAGGAGTGTTATTTACTTATAATTCCTATAGGCACGAATGGTGTTCAATAACAAAGTCATCGAAAAATTTGCACCAATTAAAAAAAAAAACGAGCCTGACAGTAGTCGCATATGATTTGTAACATCTGACATAGAAGAAACCTCACATGAAATTGTTGATACACCGGTATTTTATACTACTATTGGCACAAATATTAATCTATTGTAAAAGGGAGTGTTTTACAAATATAGTAGTTTATAATATGGAACTCATTTTATTAGATGATTTGTAGCTTCCACCAGCACTAGCCTAAATAAAAAATACGATATGGATCAACTAGATTAATAGACGCGACACCGCTCATAACCTTAAATTCCCTATAAATAGGCCAACTTGCGAGTAAATGCAATGTGTACAGCATTAAATTATGAAAGGCTTGCCCAGTTACCGGACCTCTTGATTCACAGACCAACACGTAATTTCAAATGGATTCTGTTAAAATGAGTCATATTGATATGATAAATATCGTTTAAAATGATAATCTGGTAGCAAAAATATCTATCCCGTCCGGATTCGAACCCGAGATATCTAGATTCACAGCTTGTTTCGATAATGTTCCTGCGTAAATTGGTTTTAAAATGCCTTATGAATAGGCGCTCTTGTGAGTAAAGTAATTGGGTTCAGCAATAGTTCATGAAGGCTTGCCTAGTACCCGTATAAACATGTGCTTCAATCAGTTGACAGCAGAGTTCGCATGAGCGTTTACCGTCAGTGAGCTAAGTTACTCGGGAAGTGGATGCCGGTCACTTTTATCCAGAGATTGAAAAACTGACTCTTAATAAACCATAATTGTTTTCTGCAAATTTGATATAATTAATATTTTTAAAAAGAACGACAACTTGAAAATGATTTATTGTGTGAATATTTGTAATTGCGCCTCAAAACCTTGAAGTAATTCTTATGTCATATATATTCCACATGGCCGAGAGTACGTCATGGTATCAATTTCCGACACCACGCGCTCATTGTTTCCTCTTAGCACAGCCAGCTAGATCCGTTCGATCCATCACTGCCAGCTGGATCGTCCGATCCACTTCCGTCCCATTTTTCAAAATCACTCCCACAAAAATATCCAGAAACCGAGTAGAAAATGTTACACATCAAAAATCCTTTCTCCCGTTGTAAGTGAGATAAATTAATAATTTGACCTGAAAACTAATCAGGAACTCATTGTGTTTTAGTTTTAGATGTGACTGCACTCCGCCCGTGACCTTCAGCCGATGCGCAGAATGAGTGCGTGACAGGAAGCTGCCACACCACTGTGTGAGTGTGATTGCAATGGCGACAGTTCAGCAGAAAGCACAGTGTGTGTTGTGTGTTATAACTGTTCAGCGCACTTTCCGACGTGGTTATGGTAGAAATCTCCCTCATGCTAATGTTTGAAACGCTCTGAACACAAGATTCCCTGATCGTTGGATTGGTAGGACCGGTCCTATTCAATGGCCTCCTAGAAGCCACGACTTGACACCTCTAGACTATTTTTATGGGGATACATAACAAACATTGTATTCAGTGAACGGGTCAGAGATCTGCAACATTAAAGACAACGCATCACCGCTACTGTCGCTACAATCACGCCTGAGATGATCCAGCGCACTTGGGCCGAAATCGACTATCGACTGGATGTTTGCAAATCAACCAAGGGAGTGCACATAGGTATAAAAAAACTTTTTGAGTTCGTGAATTTAACCAAAAAAATACTCGTTTTAATATCTTAAATAGTTCCTGAGCTATGATTTTTTTTGAAATTGCTGCAAACTTTCCGATGACCCTGTGTAATGCAACACATTCTTTTTCTAAAAACAGGTTGGTTTTATTGAGGATTCAAATACACCATTTTATTCTCCAATACTTTGGTACAATACCCTATTTTTAGCCTATTTTCATAAATAAAATAGGCTTATGAGATCACCTTTTGTCCGTGTGTCTATCCGTGTGATGGTGTGTGCCCCCCGTAATAACTTCTAAACGGCTGGAGCGATTTCAATGAAACTCGTAGGTTCATAGCACTATTCCGGAACACCCCGACCGTGCCTTTCAAATTTTGTTACGTCTCACAAATCCAACATGGCGGCTGTGCGAAATATTTCACCAGCATTCAATATCTCCGTAACTATTACCGATATCACACTGGAATTTTTTACGGTGATAAAGGAAACTTGAAAACCTGGCAACTACAAAACCAACATGGAGGGCAAGCAAAATTGTGACATTTAAATACGCGTTTCTCGCGATTTAACCAATCAAACGCAATGAAACTTGGTACAGTATATGTTTATACACATTGTAATGCACCGACATCTAACTTCGTTCAATTGTTTACATAACCTCAAGATGGCGGCTGGGCGAAATATTTCACCGGCATTCTATATCTCAGAAACTATTAGTGGTATCACCCTGAAATTTGTACGGAGATACAGGGCACTACTGGAAGTTCATCTATGAGACTTTCAAAAACCGGTTAACTACAAAACGAATATGGCGGCCAAGCGAATTTGAAAATTTTAAATATAACTTTCTCGCGATTTAATGATCCAAACGCAATGAAACTTGGCACAGGAAATGTTTATACACATTGTAAAACACTGGTGTCTAATTTAGTTTAATTGTTTACATAACCTCAAGATGGCGGCTGTGCGAATTTTAAAATTAAGTTTTCATTTCTTTTGTCGTAATCATGCGATCAAAGTGAAAGTTTGAATAATGAACCTACGAAATAATTTTCCTTTAATGGTACATGCCTCTTAGGTCTATAAATATAACAATCCAACATGGCGACCATCCGAAATATTTAGACGGTTCTCAATATCTACGAATCTAATACAGCAATCAAACTTTTTTTTTTAATGTTGATTGGGGCTATGAACGTAAGTTTACCTATAGGACTTTCAATAACCTGGTGAGCACAAATCCAACATGGCGGCGACGCGAATTATAAATATTCACATGGACGTTATTCGCAATTTAACCATCCGAGTGTAGAGAAACTTCGTCCAGTAAATCCTTATGAAGATATTAATCCACTGGCATCTAATTTATTTCAATTGTTTCCATAACCACAAGATGGCAGCTGCGCGAAATTTTAAAATCTCGTTTTAACTTCTTGTGTCCTAATCATGCGATTGAAGTTTGAATGCTACACGTACACAATAATCTTCAAGTATCAGTACATAACTCTAGGACCTACATATATAAAAATCCAGCATGGCGATCATCCGAAATATTTAGTCGATTCTCAATATCTACGAATCTATATATTACAGCAATCATACTGAAATTTTGTATGTGGATAGTGGCAATTACCATAGGTAGGTTATAATATGAAAATAGGCTTTAGTTCTTCACAGAACTACTTGTTCAACTTAGTCTCCGTTCAATGCTGAGGCCTTACACCACCGTAATGTGAGGTCCTGTTTGCCTGCATGGTACCACTCGACTGGTCGATGTTGGATCCAACGAAGACAATAACCCCTTCAGAGTCCCAGAAGACCGTAGCTATTACTTTACCATCTGAGGGTACGATTTTGAACTTTTTTTTCGCGGATGAGTTGGTGTGGCACCACTCCATGGATTGTCGTTTTGTTTCCGGTTCGAAGTTATGAATCCATGTTTCATCACCTGTGACAAATTTTAACAAAAAATTGTCACCTTCAGCCTCATAACGAGCAAGCAATTCCACACAGATATTTCTTCGTTGCTCTTTATGGTCTTCGGTTAGGTGTCAAGGAACCCAGCGGCAACAAAGCTTTGAATACTCCAACTGATCTCCGTAGGCATTCTGCAAGCGCCTATGAATTTGATGCGGTTTACACCAATCTGTAAAGGATATCTCTAGGAAGGTTTCTGCCTGAAATTATTTATTTATGATCAAAGGAAGCCAAGCTGTAACGATTTCAGTGAAAAGTCGAAAACAAACTTGGTGTCCGTGTGCTTTTTAAGCTTACGCTGGGCAAACCGTAAAAAATATCAACATACTATGAGCGTAAGAATTGGTCAGCATGAGAAGTTCTACAAAAAGTCCCGGAGAGCATATCTCTATCTTCAATACATCGCCCACTATAAGTGTTTTAACATTCTTTCACGTAATGCATTCATAACTGTTCCCGGGCGAAACCGGCGCGGGTTGTTTGTTTGAATATAATTTTTAAATCACTCTGAAAATGCCTTTTCAAACTGGTTATTGGAGCCGTGATGGATGCTTGTGATGTTGAAACAGACAGATGGAATCGAGACTACCAAATATCAAGTCATATATTACTCATTAATTCTCTTAAATTGATTTAATAAGGTTTGATTCTAATTTGCTGAAGATTTGGATCGAAACATGTACTAGTTTGTGTAGATTGGCGGAGCATGATACCATCAGCATGTGGGAAGAATATGCACCACTGGCACAGTAAAAGAGATCCCAGTCTGTTAGCCAACAGACACTTAATTACGAATAATTAAACTGATAGCGCATTTAAGATGCAACAAGTTCCCCTTGCGTGCTGCTTAACATTTCAGATATCTGAACTCAGCGAGCTCCGGTCTTTCAATGCATTATTTAACAACACGGGCAAGATTTATGTAACTACCCCGTCCGAAGCCAAGAAGTAGGAACTTTACAGACTGCTTTGCCGTGATGAAACACTTCTCATTATGACCTCTAAAGTTAACGTCAGTATTTTTAGCCTACTTTTCGCATTTTGTAAAAATGAGGAAAAAGTAGACTTATGAGATCGATCCGGGAAAGTATATCTTGGAAGGTATGAACGGGAGCTATATCAAAATTCGCTCACATATAGATAATAATATTTCAGTTTAATTTCCAGGAGGCCATACATGACAGTGTTGCCAAAATGATTCTAAGCCTGCTGATAGGTCCAATTTTTTATGCATATAACTTCTACACTATCAATTGGATTTCAACCAAATTTCGTATGTACTATATGTAGATAGACAGATATGAATGAGCGTAATCTTAAGAGCCATGAGGGCTGCCAACTGTTAATACATGCACTCTCTATTGTTTGTATCCAAATACCAATACATCGGAAAGTATGCAAACCAACAGCATTAAACTATGCACACGTATAGTACCTGACATTCTAGATGAATTTGGAGCAACTAATGGACCTCAGTACTACCAACATAATTCCAAGACTGCTGATAGGACCAATTGTAAATACATGTAAGTTCTATTTTCCACCTAATTTCGAATGTGCTATGTGTACTATAACAGATATGACTATACGTATCCTTAAGAGCAACCAGGGCTGCCAACTGTTAATAAATGCTGTCTCTATTTTTTACCCTAATATCAATACATCAAGTCAACAGATCTAAACTTTGTACACGTATAGTACCTTACATTCTAGATTAATTTGGAGTAACTAGTATACGTCAGTGCTTCCAACATGATTCTAAACCTGCTGATTGGTCCAATTTTAAAATACATGAAACTTCTATACAAATAAATTGATTTTATCCAAAATTGGCACAATAGATCATAATAGTTCAGATTATTTCCGACCAACACATGCATGACATTGTCGCCAACATGATTTACCGCGCGCTGATAGGTCCAATGTCTAACTACATGCAACGTCCATGCTATCCATTGGACTTCAACCAAATTTTGTATTCTGTACCTTAAGAGATGGAACTAAGAATATATTCAGTCACTAGGGCTGCCAACTGAAATGATCTATTAGGCTACATTATCCCACTTATAAATCGAACTAATTAGAAATTTCGATATTACCAACTCAATTTCATCATTATTCTAATTAGGTCCATATAGATTCATCATTGGAATGAATCTTATATTTCGAGAAAAGTAGGCTCTTTAGTTCGTCACGGAACTTCTTGTTACACAATTGATTCGGTCGGAGCTAAAAAGCATTACGTCAATACTGGTCATTTTTTAAACAATTACAGTAGTATTCTTATACACTGACCCAAGGACCTTGGAACTGCATAGGAAATAATTAAGTCAGCCTTCTGTTTAAGCCAGTAACCACTGCTACATGTAGTGCTATCAGAGGAGAAAAGCATATCGTATGACCTCGAGTGCCAGGTGCAAGCTTTGTTAATTGAGACCCAGAGGGCAGCTTGCATGTCGAATTTTTGTTGTTCCTTGAAACACTATGAAAGTCAAGGATCTAAGCTCCTAGACACTATAGCGCTTTTTAGTAGAGAAATGAGGAACTTTTTGTTGGAGGAAAATCCCGAGATTAGTTTTGCCATTATGAACACGGCCTATTGAATTCAAATGGGTTATTTAACAAGCCAACATCGTATGACAAGCGTGTCATAATTTTTGCCGCCTTTAAAAAAAAAACCACTTACCACGGCCAGGAGCGAACCTGCAAGCTTGGGGTTGGTAGACCGACATGATAACCACTCACCCACCGTGGCAAGCTATTAAGTCAGTGACTTGCTGCCTTTCAGCGCCATATTCCGCGTGTTACAGTGCTATTGTTTAGGTGGTTTTTATATTACAATATCCATTTTAAAATAAGATTTCATGTGAAATATTCATCTTGGATGGGTTTATGCCGCACTAAACTGACCT
This sequence comes from Meconema thalassinum, assembly GCA_946902985.2. NCBI lineage: Eukaryota > Metazoa > Arthropoda > Insecta > Orthoptera > Tettigoniidae > Meconema > Meconema thalassinum. Next base: position 156,735,382 of record OX336397.1, read on the forward strand.
CGGAGCTGAAAGGCATTAAATCTTTTTTTTTCCAAAATTGATTTCAAAAATATGTTTATTAAATTAAAATTGATATTCTGCTAACACAAATAAAACCTGAATAGGTGCTTCACAACATAGATCACTTATATATTTTATTTCGTGTAGTCTCCTCAGAGACCGAGTGCAGGTCTTTCTATTCGACGCCCGTGGGCGACCTGCGCGTCGGGATGAGAGATTGAATTGATGACGGTGAATGAAATTGGAGAAGGATGTGGAAGGAAGCGGCCGTGGCCTGTCAGAAGGTACCGTCCCGGCATTTGCCTGGTGTTGAAAATGGGAAACCACGGAAAACCATTTCAAGGACGGCCGACGGTGGGGCTCGAACCCACGCGTCTACTGAGTCAGCAGAGAGCTTGGCCCAATGACCTAACGCTGCGTTTTAGCCAGCGTAGCCACTGCTGTCGGTCACTAATATAGAATGTTTGTTAAGTTCTATTCTGTCAATGACGTTTTGTCTGTCTCCTGAAATGAAGTGAAAACTGACTGAATACTTTTCATCTCCGGTCGATTCAATTGAATGTTTGCAATTCGTGTTTTTTTTTTCTTTCTGTTCTTAGCTCTTGAGTCGGTTGCCCCATTCTCTTCAGCTCACTTTCCATTTCCAGGCAGGTCAAATGTGACCTAATCTGACGCCCATCCTCGATCTCTCGATTCACCTGAAAATGTAACCTCACCACTTGTCCCCCGTCACTACAAATATGGCGATTTATTCTTCAGTTGAATCAGAATTGTATTCGTTGTTGCCATGGATGTATCAAAGCCGCCATGTTCACAGACAGTTGCCAACCCTAAAACTGGCAATTATACTCTGTGATATGCCAGAATGGATTGACAGTTCTCGCCTCGCCATGTGGTCCGAGAACGAGGTTGCAAAACTGTACAGGCCGGACGTTTGTTTTAGACGAGTGAAAAATCTTAATGGAAGCCTGGAGGCGAGTTACTACAGTACCTGTGTTGTTGTCAGCTGCCCCATGCGGTCAGGTGATTGACAAAGCTCTCTCACACTACTGCTGAAGTACAGTCATTGGCAAATATAATGGCGTTCTGTTCGTAACTATACTCTGCGAGCTACCAAAAAGGGATTGACAGTTCTCGCCTCCCCTTGTGGTCTGAGAACGAGGTTGCCAAACTGTACAAGCCAGAGATACAGCTGACAAGGCACTGACGCACTTGGGCTGTAATATTGCAACGCACGGTATTATGACATCAACTATGCGAACATGGATTGGTAAAGAGGCAAAGGGGTGATGAATGACGTGGAATTTCCGGCTAAATGTCAATCCTATTCTGGCAGCTAACAGAATAGCGGCTTCGGTGGCGTAGTTGATAGCATGCTGAATTGCTGTGCTCAAGATAGCGGGTTCAAACCCAGCCGAAGTCGTCGGATTTTTAAAAAAATCTTTCAGTGTGTCTTCCTGCGGAGGGGAAGTAAAGCCGGCGGCCCCATGTCTAGAGCCCTGCGCGGATAAACAAAACGTTATCCGCATCCGCCCCGCATCCGCACGACTTATAACCGATTCCGCACGACTGTTATCCGCATCCGCCCCACATCCGCACGACTGTTATCCGCATCCGCACGACTGTTACCCGCATCCGCCCCGCACGACTATTATCCGCATTATTTTGCAGCAACTGCTTTCGTACGGTTGACTCGGAAATGTTGAAACGTCTCCCCACTTCCCTTACTTCCCGTATTTTCCCCCATCATCCCTAATTGCACGTAGAGCTTTCTGCATATTTTCTGCTGGGTAGGAGTTTTTCTCCGTTTTCCGCGTATAATTTCTTGGCATCTGGAGAACAAACACGAAATATTTTGCCATTAATTTCGCGTTTTATTTACTTGTATCGTATGTTCTGCGCACCATTACCCCACTCTGCTTTTAAAACGTAACTCACTGAATCCCGGTAAACTAATCTATTATATTGAAAAATAAATACCTGCAAAACCACTGTACACAATGGCATTTAAAACTACATTTAATTTTAAATAATTGAATCACAACTGTAGGCTTACCTTCTTATTTGCTGGCTACAGAAAATAACATACAACGTGTAAAGTTTCTTCATCCAAGCCTCACGGCTATCACATAGCAACTGGCATCATGCTGACTGTCCCTATCTGATAGGTGCGATGACAGCTTAAGGGCAGCATGGGCAGCAGGGAACCGAGTTGCTAGTTGTACTACCAACTCGAAAAACATAGGTGCGCACAATTACCCAATTTTCCCTATGATATTCAACAAGTTCGGATTGTATTCTAAAAACTATCCGCAAATTTACTCCAAACATTATCCGCAGCTTATCCGCTATCCGCAAAGCCATGCAAACTATAACCGCATGGCGAAAAATGTTGCGGATATCCGCGGGTTTATCCGCGGATATCCGCATCCGCGCAGGGCTTTACCCATGTCATAGATTTATGGCATGTAAAAGATCCTTCCACAGTCTAAACTTGTGGTAAGCTAAATTGTTAGGTTAGATTTCGTCAGAACGCTCTATCAAAGTTCCAACGTTCACCACTAGGTATCATTGATATCTGATAGCGAAAGTTGGAACTACTTGAAATTGAACGGAACTTGTAGGTCACCCTGAGGGTGTCCACTGGAAGCAGCTACATACTCTGACGAGCGGAACATGTCCTCGGACACTCCCGGCACTAAAAGCCATACGATAAAGAAAAAGCTCACAGAGTATATGTAACGTGTACTTCCTCGTCACATAATACTTCGACGTCGACTGTACTGTCTGCACGGTGGTGTCGTCACGTGCTCAAGTCTGGAATTCCATTATACCAGACCGGTGATGACAAATGTGAAGCGAGAGGGCAAGAGAGTGACTATGTACAGGCTCACCCGCAAGCTTCAAGGTCAAGGATAATCGTCTAAAACAAACGTCCGGCTTGTACAAGCTAGAGATACAGCTGACCAGGCACTAAAGCACGTAGGCTGTAATATTGCAACGCAGAAGAGTATTATGACACCAACTATGCGAACATGGATTCGTCAAGAGCCAGAGGGGTGATGACTGACGCGGAATTTCCGGCGAAATGTCAATACCATTCTGACAGCCTATACCAAAGAAAGTGGGAGCTGACAGATGTGAAGATTACCGTACGTTCAGCTTGATTACTCATGCTTCAAAGATCCTGTCTAGAATAATTTACAAGAGGATTGAAAGCCAGGTAGAAAGGGAGTTGGGTGAAGACCAGTTTGGTTTCAGGGGAAATGTAGGAACAAGGGAAGCTGTACTAAGTCTTAGGCTGATTTTGGAAGGTAGAATAAGGAAAGATAAGAGAACGTTCATGGCATTTGTAGACTTAGAAAAGGCTTTTGATAACGTTGATTGGACTAAATTGTTTGACATTTTGAAATCTATTGGAATAAAGTACAGGGATAGGAGGGTAATCTACAATCTATACAGAAACCAGACAGCAGTCATTCGAGCTGAAGGAAATGAGAGAGAAGCTGATATTCAGAAAGGTGTTAGGCAAGGCTGCAACTTATCACCCATACTTTTCAATCTTTACATTGAACAAGCAATGAAGGAAATTAGAGAAAAATTTAAAGTGGGAGTGAAGATTCAAGGAGAAATAATTTCAACTCTGAGATTTGCTGATGACATCGTCATCTTGGTCGACAAGCCTGAGGATTTGAATGAGTTTTTGAATGGTATGGACTCCGTCTTACGGAAAGAATACATGATGAAAATTAATAATTGTAAAACAAAAATACTAGAATGCAGCCGAAATAAATCAGAAACCTGTATGGACATCAAATTGGCAGGTGAAAAGCTGAAGGAAGTAGGAGACTTCTGTTACTTAGGAAGCAAAATAATCAGTGATGGACGAAGCAAAGAGGATATAAAAAGTAGGTTGGCTCAGGCAAGGAAAGCATTTCTACAAAAAAGGAATCTGTTGACATCGAATATAAATTTAGGTATTAGGAAGTCATTTTTGAAAGCCTTTGTCTGGAGCGTGGCACTCTATGGAAGTGAAACTTGGACTATTGGTGCAGCAGAAAAGAGGAGAATTGAAGCATTTGAAATGTGGTGTTACAGGAGAATGATGAAGATCAGATGGGTAGATAGGGTTACAAACGAAGAGGTATTAAGACGAGTGGGAGAGGAGAGATGTTTCTGGCGACTGCTAATGAAGAGAAGAGATACGTTAGTAGGACACATACTGAGACACCCAGGAATAGCAAGCTTAGTTATGGAAGGAAGGGTCGAGGACAAGAACTGTAGGGGTAGACCAAGGTTAGAATATGTTAAACAGATTGCCTCGGATGTAGGGTGTGGTAGCTATGTAGAGATGAAACGATTAGCTCAGGACAGGGAGGCATGGAGTTCTGCATCAAACCAGTCAAAAGACTGAAGACTCAAACAACAGCCTACAGAGTATACAGTGTAACTTGAATGTTGGCAGCCATGCACTGATCTTCTTCCACGTTCGCCAATCTTAACACCACCTGCCAAGTATCAACACATAACATAACCTATAGAGCAGCAACTTCATGTGGACTATGATTGGTTGTTGTTGATTACTTAGGAGCTTTACGACATCGTGGCCATGTACCCCCGTGTACTTGGGTGTGTGTAGAATCTGTCTAATAACTTATGTCACTGTGATGTCTGTACTAGTGAGTGTATTTGTAACTGAGGTCGGATTTAGGTAGGAAGTGGCCGGCATTCTCTTGGAGTAGAAGCGGAAAACCACTTCCAAGATGGCGCAGATGGGTATCGAACCCGCCTTTTCTCAGTTTTGCCACACGAGACTGAGTGTACTCTGTTCCAGCCCTCAGACAATGTCTCGAATTAGATTTTCTTCGCCCAGAAACGGGCCACTGTCACACCCGTTTCATGACCTTCCATTAACTACTGCCTTGAGCAAGAGCACGGGCACAGTTCACAGGAACACAGGTGTATCATGGTCTCTCTCTCCCCACACTCACAGAGTACTTATTCCTGTAGGAATCCCCATTTGTGGAGATTAACTTTGCATCTCCCAACACCAGTCCGAAGTCTGTTGAGTGACCGCCAAGTTTCCCAGTTGTTGTTGTGGCCTGCTGGGAGCCTTTCCTTGGCCTTCATCGAATCTGGTGGTATGGTGGATTGCCATAGCTGTACCCTGGCTACCTCGGGTTTTGTAGTAGGCATCGATGTTGTTTGCAGTAATCTTTTCCTTGATTTTAGCCGCCTTCTTGGAGGCTGGTGACCAAAGAGAGGGTGAGCATGGTCCTCTGCGGACTTTTTCCGTTCCGTTTGTGCTATGACCTCACGGCGTTCCTCAGGAGGGGCTATTCCTGCCAGGGAATGTAGTTTGTGGACAGGTGTAGGTTTCAGGCACCCAGGAATTATTTTGCAGGACTTGTCGAGGGCAACATCAACCTGTTGTACATGAGCTGAATGATAACATACAGGGCTAGCAATGCTTGGACTATCCACTAAGTGTGATTCTCTAATCTTTAATTGACCCAGTTCAGTGTAGCCAGCGTAAGAGGTAGCAGTTGCTCGACAACAACACTCAAACAATAAGCTAAGTTCATAGTCAAATCGAACCTGACCATTCACTAACGATCACACTTGAAGGTGTATAAATAACTGCTGTAACATAGTAAATGTACCGGATCATCATTTTATTTCCCGCATGTACGCGCCGCTAGGCCGGTGAAGATGGTCTTGGCAGATGCGGCCGCTAGGCCGGTCAAGGTGGCCTTGGCGTTCTCCCCGCAATGAACACGTGCGCTGCGATCGGCAATGTTGCAATAAGCTGTCAGTATCTCCGGCGTATTCAAGCTTGTGAAGTGCTAGTTGATTTGACCTAACATACAGTGCAGTCTCGGGGCAATTTTACAGTTTATGTGTTGCCTTAAAGTGATGTTTTCTATACAACAACGTGTATTCATTGTGCTTTGTTATGCGAAGTGATGTTTTCTATAGAACAACGTGTATTCATTGTGCTTTCTTATGCGAAGTATTCTTCTGTTAGAGAGTGCCGTTTTCGATTCATTCGGAATTATCCCGCCAGATCACCCGATTTAAATCCATGTGATTATTATCTCTGGGGAATGCTTAAAGGAAAGGTATATGCAAACAATCCTCACAAGTGAGGAGTTAAAAGAAAATATTCGCCAAGTTATAACGAACGTCACCCAGGAAGAAATTCGCCGTGTGTCTAGAAACTTGTTTACGAGGTGCCAGGCATGCTTGAGAGCTGACGGACAACACTTTGAACATTTCTTGTAAAACCAGGTAAGTTTGTAGATAATTATTTTCACTAGAAATTGCTATTAAATGACTGTATATTGACGCGAAGTAGTCGGGAGAAGTCGCGCACTTTTTACCGGCCAGCGAGCGGGTGTCAGCGCGAGAGCTTGCCGCGCCGTGATCGGTATTGGATGCGAGACTTAAATTGATGACCCTGTACATATTGTAAATACCAACACCACCTCTACATAGATTTAACCATTTAAGCTCATATGTTGGAAATGTTCCGACATCATGTTTACTCCAATATTAGCGAGTTTGAACAGCACCTGGCGATTTTCGGACAATATCTACATTAAATTTAGAAAATTCATGGCCTTCTAAATATAATTCTTAGGACACTTTGTGCTGGTAATCCAGAGCAGGAAGGAATTCCACTTCGGATATGTTTTCTTTATTTCCGTGTTCTTCATGACAATGATGATGATAATTGTTGTTTTAAGGGGCCTAATATCTAGGTTATCGACCCCTAATGGTTTGGGTGATAGTGAAAGATGAGATGACAAAGAAAACTATAACTAATACTAACTACAAATTTACATATTAGCTGAAGACATGGTAAACACATAAAGGATAAGGCAAATAAAGGACAGAAACAAAATAAATGCCCTCAACCCTCGAAGAATGAGGACTAGGGGCCTTGGAAGGAAGGAGAGCCATAAAAGGCAGATAGGAAAGGGAAAGAGGAGAGGGCCCGCCTTATAGTCAGGGGAAAAACGGACTCAGCTCGGGAATCCTTCGGAGTCGTCAACTCCCAAACACACCAGCAGTGAGCTCTTGAGGGCATAGCACTATCCAGGATGCACCAGAAGTGGTGGGGCTACAAACACCCTGCCTCCTTGAGGGCCTTGAGCAGAAGGCAGGAGATAACTTGAAAAGAAAAAGAAGGCTGACCCCTCGAAGAATGAGGGTAAAAGGAAAGATGAGAAAAAGGCCAATTGAGGCGGGAAAGTGAAAGACTCCCTAGGCCTCGGATACCCTAATACCGTCAGAGGCGGAAGAGAACAAGAGTTGACCAAGCGAGGTTGACAGGAAAGCAGACGGAGAGCAGTTCGGCACAAGTAAGTGGAAGCACTGCCATACTCAGCCGGGGTCCTGTGGTCGCCAACCCACGTCCCACTAGATGTGAGCCTCTGGGCCGTATTCTTCATTCTTGGTGTTAGTAATATGCGTGTCCTTTTATAATTCCATTGTCATAAACATAAACTAGGAAACAAACGAATACCTCCGCCATTGCAAGATGAACGAGGTAGAATTCAGCTGTTTCCCTCTACTTTAACGATGCTTTAGAAGAGAGTTGAGTGGTCAGATTTGGCCTTTAAACATAATTTCTTGTTAGTGGTAAGATAACGAGCGTTTCTATTTGATGAAATGCTCGTGAAAAGTTAAATAACATTTAATGATGAATGAAGAGATACTTGACGTTGGTGAAAGTAGCCTTAAGTGTAAAGCATCTCATGATGATCGTTTGACGATCAAAACTGGCCATCCTGGTGAATTCATTATTCGCATTAAAATTTCTTTCGTTTTAAGGGAAACACCGATCATGTTGGCCAACTCAAAAGCGTTAACTTCAATTACTCAGGCAACACTGAAACATAGCGTCCAAGATGGTAATGTAAATAAATAAATAAATAAATAAATAAATAAATAAATAAATTAATAAATAAAATATAAATAAAACAAAAATATTTAAATAAATGAATTAAATAATTAATTAATTAACAAGTAAATAAATATATGCGTCAGAAACGACAACAATTGGAGCATCAGGCATCAAAGAAACTAAAAAAAATAGAAAGCAAAATTCTCAGAAAAATATTTGGAGCAATACACAGAGATAGCATATGGATGAAAAGACCTACCAAAGAGCTATGTGAGTACACAGACAGACTCACCGATGTGATCAGAAAACGCAGACTAACGTTTTACGGGCACATACAGAGAATGAACAACGGCAAGAGACTTAAAAAGAAGATCTTTGATGTAGTAAACAGTTCAAACAGGAAAACTAATTGGTAAGTTATTATGAAATAGAGGAAGACTTAAGGCAGGTGGGGATCGACAGGCAAATGATTGGAGACAGAGGAGAATTCAGACACAACATTGAGAATACAACATTTAAAGCAAATGAAAAGAAGAAGACGGGAACATTGCGGACGGAACAACGGAAACAGGAGCACAGTCAAAGGATGAAGAGATTTAGGGAAGAAGGGAGAGAAGTGAAAATTGTGTAATCATGAGATATTTAAGTTCAAACACAGTCCATAATGGCAAAAATGATATAATAATTATAAGTAAACATATACATAAATTAATTATTTTAAGAAAATACAATGAATAAATAAGTAAACAAAACTATAAACAAGTAAATACATTTAAAACAAGTAGTTCCGTGATGAACTCTACAGCCTATTTTCATATATCCTACTTAATGTTAACTGCCACTATCAACATACAAAATTTCATTTTGATTGCTGTAATAGATTCATAGATATTGAGAACCGACTAAATATTTCGGATGGTCGCCATGTTGGATTTTATATATGTAGCATTCAAACTTCAATCGCATGATTAGGACACAAGAAGTAACAAGGAGATTTTAAAATTTCGCTCAGCTGCCATCTTGTGGTTATGGAAACAATTGAAATAAATTAGATACCAGTGCATTACTATGTGTATAAACATTTCCTGTACCAGATTTCATTGCGTTTGGAACATTAAATCGCGAGAAAGGTCTATTTAAAATTTTCAAATTCGCTTGGCCGCCATGTTCGTTTTGTAGTTAATCGGTTTTTGAAAGTATGATAGATGTACTTCCAGTAGTTCCCTTTATCTTCGTACAAAATTTCAGGGGTATACCGCTAATAGTTTCAGAGATATAGAATGCCGGTGAAATATTTCGCACATCCGGCATCTTTTGGTTATGTAAACAATTGAACGAAGTTTGATGTCGGTGCATTACAATCTGTATAAACATATACTGTACCAAGTTTTATTGCGTTTGGTTGGTTAAATCGCGAGAAACATCTATTTAAAAGTCGCAAATTCGCATGGCCGCCATGTTGGTTTTGTAGTTACCAGTTTTTCAAAAGTCACATAGTTGAACTTCTAGTAGTTCCCTTTATCACAGTAAAAAATTCCACTGTGATATCGGGAATAGTTTCGGAGATATTGAATGCTGGTGAAATATTTTTCTCAGCCGCCATGTTGGATTGGTGAGACGTAACAAAATTTAAAGGGCACGGTCGGGGTCGTCCGGAATAGTGCTATGAACTTACCGAGTTTCATTGAAATCGCTCTAGCCGTTTAGATTTTATTAGGGGGGGGACACACACACCTCACACACACACACACACACACACACACGCACACATGCACACACACACGGACAAAAGGTGATCTCATAAGCCTATTTTTTTTTCAAAATTGAAAATAGGCTAAAAACAAATAAATAATGAATCAAATAAAGAAAGAAAGAAAGAAAGAAAGAAAGAAAGAAAGAAAGAAAGAAAGAAAGAAGTAATAATTACATAAATAAATTTAACAAAATCAAATAAATAAATAAATAAAAATACAGATAAATAAGTAAATAAATCTATCAATAAATGAATCATCCGTTATTGTATGTAACATGCCGTTAAGACCCATAGCAGAAGAACAAGGGAATACAATTCTTAATTACAGTATAAATAACAAGCATAACATAATATAACATAACACTACATTGTACTTCATAACAGGAAGAAATCAAGATCTCTTATGAGAAAACTGAATACATTGAATCCAAGCATGGCAATGAGAAATATTTGGAAATATCAGAAAAACAGAAAAATTCAAATATCTTGGTGAATGGATTCAATCTAAGGAAGCCAATAAGGTCAAGGCTCGTAAGATGGAAACTGCATATCGATTAACGCAGAATAGGTATAACAGGAAAGCCATATCCTTCAGAGCAAAGATACGACATTATGCCGCTGTGATTAAACCGGAAGCTCTTTGTAGTTCTGAGTGCCATATTTTAAACCAAAAAAAAAAGGATAAACAGAGGAGTTAGAAAAGAAATAACGAAGAATCCTAAGAAGAATATTGGGGCCAGTACAGTGGGCAGATGGCTTATGGAGGAGACGGAGGAATAATGACTTGTACAACCAGGCGGAGAAACTTACAGACACGATGCGTAAGAGAAGGATTACATTTTATGGCCACCTCACACGAATGATCAACAAGAGGATATTCACTTACATTAGCAAATTAAAGTCCACCACAAAATGGCTTGAGGAAACACGAGCAGATCTCAAAGAAGTTGGCATCACTCAAGAAGATATTCTCAACAAATCACTGTTTCGAAGGAAGGTTGATAAATTTAGAGGGTTTCAGGATAAACCTAGCTCAAAAAAAGAGGTCGCCTGGTCTGAAGAAACGAGGAGGAGACTCAGGCGAACGCATGAAGAAATTCTGGGAGGAGAAGAAGAGATTGGCAAGTCGGCCGATTGTTCAACGCGGTCCACAGTAGGCCAAAATCGACAGAATAATAATAATAATAATAAATAAATAGAATCGACAGAAGGAGAAGAATTAAACAAATAACAAGTAGTTCCGTGAAGAACTATACAGCCTATTTTCATATATCCTACTTATGTTAATTGCCACTATCAACATACACAATTACAGTTTGATTGCTGTAATAGATTCGTAGATATTGAGAACCGACTAAATATTTCGGATGGTTGCCATGTTGGATTTTATATATGTAGGTCCTAGAGTTATGTACTGTTACATGCAGATTATTGTGAACGTGTAGTATTCAAACTTCAATCGCATAATTAGGACACAAGAAAAAACAAGGATATTTTAAAATTTTTCACAGCTGCCATCTTGAGGTTATGGAAACAATTGAAATAAATTAGATGCCAGTGGATTAACATTCGGATAAGGATTTACTGTACCAAGTTTCACTGCACGCGGATGGTTAAATTGCGAGAAACGTCCATGTGAATATTTATAATTCGCGTCACCGCCATGTTGGATTTGTGATCACCAGGTTATTTAAAGTCCTATAGGTGAACTTAATTTCATAGCCCCTATGAACATTAAAAAATGCAGTTTGATTGCTAAAATAGATTCGTAGATATTCAGTATCGTCTAAATATTTCGGATGGTCGCCATGTTGGATTGTTAAATGTATAGGCCATAGAGTCATGTACCATTAAAGGAAAATTATTGCGTAGGTTCATTATTCAAACTTTCACTTCGATCGCATGACTACATCACAATAAATAAAATCTTAAGTTTAAAATTCGCACTGCCGCCATCTTGAGGTTATGTAAACAATTGAACTAAATTAGATACCAGTGGATTACAATGTGTATAAATATTTCCTGTGCCAGGTTTCAGTGCGCTTGGAACATTAAATCGCGAGAAAGGTCTATTTAAAATTGTCAAATTCGCTTGGCCGCCATGTTCGTTTTGTAGTTAACCGGTTTTTGAAGATGGACTTCCAGTAGTGCCCTTTATCTCCGTACAAAATTTCAGGGTTTTACCGTTAATAGCTTCAGAGATATAGAATGCCGGTGAAATATTTCGCACATACGCCATCTTGTGATTATGTAAGCAATTGAACGAAGTTAGATGTCGGTGCATTACAATGTATATAAACATATACTGTACCAAGTTTCATTGCGTTTGGTTGGTCAAATCGCGAGAAACGTCTATTTAAAAGTCGCAAATTCGCTTGGCCGCCATGTTGGTTTTGTAGTTACCAGATTTTCAAAAGTCACATAGTGAACTTATAGCTGTTCCCTCTATCACCATAGAAAATGTCAGGGTGATATCGGTAATAGTTTCGTAGATATTGAATGCTGGTGAAATATTTCGCACAGCCGCCATGTTGGATTGGTGAGTCGTAACAAAATTTGAAGGCCACGGTCGAGGTCGCCGGGAATAGTGCTATGAACTTTCCGAGTTTCATTGAAATCGCTCCAGCCGTTTAGATTTTATTAGGGGGGGACACACACACGAATCACACACACACACACACACACACGCACACACACACGGACAAAAGGTGATCTCATAAGCCTATTTTTTCAAAATTGAAAATAGGCTAAAAATATATAAATAAATAAAGAGGTAATAAAAAAGGAATATGGAAGAGATGGAAGTAACAATAGATATTATTAAGGACAGACCATTTATAGCCTATTTTCAATTTTGAAAAAATAGGCTTATGAGATCACCTTTTGTCCGTGTGTGTGTGCGTGTGTGTGTGTGTGTGTGAGTGAGTGAGGTGTGTGTGTGTGTCCCCCTAATAAAATCTAAACGGCTGGAGCGATTTCAATGAAACTCGGTAAATTCATAGCGCTATTTCAGGCGACCTCGACCGTGCTCTTCAAAATTTGTTACGTCTCACCAATCCAACATGGCGGCTGTGCGAAATATTTCACTAGCATTCAATATCTCCGAAACTATTACCGATTTCGCCCTGAAATTGTGTACGGTGATAAAGGGCACTACTAGAAGTTCACGTATGAGACTTTCAAAAACCTGGTGACTACAAAACCAAAATGGCGGCCAAGCGAATTTGAGACTTTTAAATAGACTTTTCTCGCGATTTAATTATCCAAACGTAATGAAACTTGGTACAGCCATTGTTTATACACATTGTAATGCACGGAAGTCTAATTTAGTTCAATTGTTTATATAACCTCAAGATGGCGGCAGTGCGAATTGATATTATTACGGACAGACCATTTTTCAGAAATATGAACAAAAATTTCAAGGGTTTCCAGGAGACGGAAAAGAAGAAGCGGGTTAACATCTGGACGGAAGAGAGAGGAAGGAGACAAAGTGAAGTAATGAAGAACTACTGGAAGGCAAGAAAGGAGAGAGGAAATAAGAGACAGTGAATGCAATGGGTTATTTTACGCGGTCCAAAGATGGCCGAAATCGAGGAAAGAAGAAGAGAGAAGTAATAAATAAATAAATGTAACAAAAATATAGATACGTAAATAAATAAATAAATCAATCAATAAATGAATCATCATCATTTATTGCATGAAACAGGCGATTATGATGCATAGCAGAAAAACAACGGAATGCGAATATTCTTAATTACAGTATAAGTAGCAAGCATAACATAACACTACATAGTACTTCATAACAGGAAGAAATAAATAAATGAATAAATAAATGAATTTGACATAATCAAATAAATAAATAAATAGGCAAATAATATTTGAGAAGAGTGAAAGACGAATTCTGAGAAAAATACTGGGAGCTAAACGAAATAATAGCGCAGAATATAGGTTACGACCAAATAGAGAGTTATATTTCAATTGTGAAAAAGTAATAATAATGTTATTGGTTTTACGTCCCTTTTAACTACACTGGCTTTTAGAGACGCCGGGGTGCCGGAATTTTGCCCCGAAGGGGATCTTTAACGTGCCAGTAAATCTTCTGACACGGCTCCCTCGCATTTGCGCACCCTCAAATGCCAGCTGACTGTGCCAGGTTTCGAACCTGCAACCTTGGGCTCAGCAAGCGAGAACGTTACCCCTGAGCCACGCAGCCAGACTGTGAAAAAGTAACTGATGTAATGAGAAAGAGAAGATTACAGATTTTCGGGCACATTTATAGAATGGAAAATAGTAGACTAACTAAACAGATCTTCAACGTATTGAATAGTTACAAATCCAAACCCACATGGTTCATTGAAATTGACAAAGATTTGACAAACGCCAGAATTCAGACAGACACAATAGCAAACAGATCACTCTTCAGAGAAGCTATTCAAAAGGCAGAATTTCAAGATAGAAAGAAAGAAACAACTCGCAGAAAGTGGACTCAGGAGGAGAACAGGGTCATCCAACCATTGCGTTTTGAATCCGCGGCCGCACTCGGCGAGCACTTGGCAGTCAGGCTAGCACTCCTTCACTGTGGCAGCGAGGAGACGGACGATGTTCGGACCACGCTGAATAGATACGAAGGTACAGTCGTGTGCGGTTGACGGCTTTTGTGGGTGTGTTGACATCATATTGATAGGACTGTTTTGCCATTAAAACAACGCATATACAAATCGAATTGCACTCCGATGTATGGAATGTGCAGGAAACGAACGCAAGTGTTAAGTAAAGAATATTCTGATTTATTTCAAACTGAAATTCAACAACACTTTACTCATTTGGACAAATATTACAGACCTTGAGAGACCTTTGCTCCGTCGTTTTTACGAGCTTTTAGTTTTTGAGGAAACAATCTTCTCTAAATTGGGTACACTATTTCTGGACACAGCCATTGCGCAAGTTTCAATCGCTCATCGTTGCACGATGTTTACTTTTGGTAAGCTTAAGAACCGAAAAGAAGCGCTCACAAATGTACGTTGAGCCAAACATTGCTCACTTCGGCGCAGCGGGCTGACCGCGCGCTCAACCAGCCAAGCTCCTCCCACCACTACCGAAACTACATTACCTTCCACCAAGGAGCTCGGAGCACTGGCTTAGAGCACAGCCGGAGCAATAGCGCTCGGGGAGCGCTGTGTGGATGGCCCTGCTCTAGAAGAATGAAGGAAATTTGGAAACAAAGAAAATAGCCAATTTGATTCATCGTACCCTCCAAATGGATTATTCGAAGGAAGAAGAAACAAATATAAATATAGGCCTACATAAATAAATGAATAAGAAGCAACATAGAGAGAGTTTGAGTATAGGTGATGTCATGGACGATGCATGAACGTGTGAGCGAGTTGAGTCTTCTTGTGAGGGTGATGTCTAATTTTGTTCACAGCTGCAAGAACCATGAAAGGAAGAACGAATGTTAAAGGAGCATGTCAGAGGGCGCATCTAATTATTATCAAAGCAGAGATATTTTACTGCCCCTGGCTCTAATATCTGCGAGTCTTTGATCTTTAATATCTCTGGCTTTCATCTCCGGCGCACCTTGCTCGTCTCTGATTAAAGTAGACCGGGCGAATATTTAAATTGGGGACTGAAATATTTATATGTTCGGCGATGTCGATATGCAAATATTATATGTCAGAAAACTATATCATAATGGGGGTCATTCAAGTACTACTCTTCATTATAACACAGTTTTCCCAAACAATCAGAGCTCAATATTTTCATTCACTGACCTATTAGGTGTGGATAGCTTCTGACATGTACTCAAAATCCAACGTGTCGGACCTGAGTTACGTGATTTGAAAGTTGCCAAAGTAGCCTATATTGCATCAACCATTGTAGTTACAATGCATAAAAAACTGGGCAATATTGTAAAAGAAACAGCACTGTACCTTAATATCCACAACTCCAATCTCTTCACATTCGTAAGATTTCGCCGACAATTTTAGTGAATGCTCTTGTTGACATAAACACACCAGAACGTCATGGAGGAAGCAGGCCTATGACATTAGTTCCACTGAAATTATGATCCAGCTCTCTGTTCAGTAAAAGGATTTCTTACGCGAAACTTTTCCGCCAGATGTCATAACTGTTCAATTTGGGACTCAATTGATTTGCCTTCCGTTGACATTCTTTACGCATCGAATTTGAAGAATAACTAGTTGATAATACGATACATTTTAATTTCAAAGCGTTTGCAACAGGCTAATTTGTGTTATTTTTCCACAATAACAACATGATCCAACATAGCACCTTTGCGCCATCTGTTGAGCTACTTCAGAATAAACAATGTTTCAAAGCTATGGGATTCATTATTGGGTAGAGATTAAATGCTGATCCCACACAATTCCCAAGAAGAAGAATTCAAAAGACAGAATCTCGACAGATATTTATGCATATTTATGCTATAACGTATAATGAAGTTATATCGTCGAACATAAACAGTCGTATGAACTTGCCTATAATGGTAATTAAGACACTCGTATGGAAATTACAAAAATCGCTTTGCTCGTTTTATAAACATACTCGGATCTTAATTATTGCCATTATAGGCTCATTGCATAATGTACTAATAGTTAATTGATTTTAGGAGCTTGATGTCACTATTCCCATGTGGGTTCAAGTTCTCGGATAGCATGGGTTACTGAGGAGATCATACTCCGGAAGCATACCTACATTTGCCCGGAGAGAGTGTGAGAAAACATGGGAGTGGAACGTCCGATCTCCAGAGTTATCACTGTCGTAAAACACGGCTTAGCATGCATGGCTAGGCCGCAGTTCTGAGAGCCGGTAAACTTTACCACTTGCCCGTCATCACTACCGTGTGTTCAATCAGTGCCGCCAATCATGTTTCACTGTCACCAAAGCTACAGACTAAGTGCAGACAGGGACCCAAGGAGATATTTCGCAAGAAAGTGCGCATCAGGGGAAGAGATGACCGCGTGGTGTAGCGCTTGCCGCCCCCAGAGGTCAGGGTTTGTTTCCCAACTCTGACAAGAATCTTAATTCTGATCTGATGGCTGAAACGGGGTACACTCAGCCTCGGGAGGCAAATTTGAGAAGAGCGGGCTTCGATTTCCACCTCAGCTATCCTGTCGTGGTTTTCCTTTTACTCCAGATAATAATATTAATAATAATAATATCGTATGGCCTGGGTGCCGGGTGCAAGCTTTGTTAATTGACACCCAGATGGCAGCTTGCGTGTCGAATTTAATGCTCCATGACGCTATACCACTTTCTAGTAGAGAAATGAGGAACTTTGTGTTGGCGGAAAATCCCGAGATTAATTTTGCCATTATGAACACGGCCTACTGATGGATGGTTTACGGCAACAAACGCGTCCCTCCCAATCCACACCTGAAATACATACCATAATAACACCGGTTATCAGACAAATTCTATATACGATGCTAAACGATCACAATATCAAAAAAAACAAAATCAGCAGCATATCATGTTAGAGGGCACGATGTCAGGCATGGTGGCACCAAGTAATATTAATGTTAACTGGCTGTTTCTTAGCACTGAACTGAACTAATTACATAGCGCACGGTATTTCAAAATGACATGTTGTACAATTCGTGGGAAACATAAGAAGG
Organism: Meconema thalassinum; assembly: GCA_946902985.2. Classification (NCBI taxonomy): domain Eukaryota; kingdom Metazoa; phylum Arthropoda; class Insecta; order Orthoptera; family Tettigoniidae; genus Meconema; species Meconema thalassinum. Next base: position 156,752,684 of record OX336397.1, read on the forward strand.
AATTCCACATTTTAAAGGAACATACCGTAAAGAAAGGAGATGTGCTATCTTTGTTGAACATCTGAAGTAGAAGAGTAGATTGGCAACACTGTGCCTCCCTTGCCTCAGAACTTGCGTCCAAACAGCTAGAGTACTACTTCCTCACATTGGTAATAACTTACTACGAGGGCGGATCAAATATAAACGGGAATTTGAATGTACCGCCGCCGTTAGCAATACATCTAAGGCGGGTCTTTGCCAGAATGTAGGTGGGAGTGTCTGAAGAAGGGGTTTGTGTGCACACGCACGGCAGGGAGCTGGGCTGCTTCTGTACGCTATGAGTGAGCAAGAGGTGCACGTGTCTGTTGCGCAACGCATCATTATCAGATTTCTCGCAAAAGAGGGCACCACACCTTCCGAAATTTTGAGACGGCTCCGCGCACAGTTTGGGGAAGAAACACTTTCGCAGACTCGAATGTATGAGTGGGCTAAAAAAATTGTGGCAGGAAGAGAAACAGTGGAAAATGAACCTCATGAAAGGAGACCGCGGACAAGCATCACTGCAGACAACATTGTTGCAATTCGTGACATTATTGAAGAAGATCGGCGAATAAAAATTTCGCAAATTGTGTTAGCCGTAGGAATAAGTTACGGAAGTGTTCAAACCATCATCCGAGATGAGCTCGATTTCAGAAAATTGTCATTCTTCTCCACGACAATGCAAGGCCGCATACTGCCGCTTTAACGTGGGAAAAACTGGAGGAAATTCATTGGACATCTGTGGAACACCCACCCTACAGTCCAGATTTCTCGGCTTGCGACTACCATTTGTTTGGACCACTTAAACAAGACCTAGGAGGACAGCGGTTCGATGATGATGCAAGTGAAGAAAAGTTTGTGCGCAAGTGGCTCCTTACACGTCCATCTTCTTTCTACCAGGACGGCATTAAAAACTCACCGATGCGATGGAGAACATGTGTGTCGAAGGGAGGACACTATTTAGAAAAGTGATCACTATATGAGTATATTTTTTGATTGATGCAATAAATGTAAAAAAAAAAAAAACGTTTATATTTGATCTCCCCTCGTATTAGTGGAGAGGTTAAGACGAAAATCAATGGGGGTACCGTTCAGTTTTTGATAGAAGCATGAGACTTGGCACAATTATAGTTTGGACCCTAAACATTCGATCTGAGATGGTAACCACTTCCGGAAGTCGCGCCGAGTGCCTGTTTTGCAAGGTTGCCTTCCCACCCGGAGTGAACTATGAAATCTACGCTTAAGTCGATTACAAATGCCGTTTCTCATTTTCAAAAACTCGCCAATGTATTTCTTATGGGCCCTCGCCTCTGTTGGAGACCGAGAATCAGACGATTCGGCTGATGAAGCGAGATGCAGAAGTGCGCGTGACGTCACACGCTCCTAGTCTCTAAGCAGCTTGACGCGGGTAAGCGACGCGACGCTACCGCCGAGCATTGTTGCGGTCAGTAACAGAAGCTTGGTGCTGGGGCTGTGTTGTTTTGCTGTGTTTGGGGAACTGATTTCTTGGAGATAAGTGTGCGTCATTCATACTGTGCATGTGAATATATTGATAAGTACATACACGGTAAATATTTTCTTTGCTTTTAAAGCTGTAGTCCCTCTTTTATTTCGACTATTCGTTACATTCCTGTGTTATACGTTATGTATACTTACAGTTAAAAAATGTTTTTAGTTACTTCTAACAACGGTAAGATTTACATTCATTTACATTTTATGTGTTTCGTGGTGTTTGTTTAGGATGTGGTGGCTTGGTGATTGGTCCATGTACCTTCAAAATGTTTCGAAACGCTAATTCTGACCAAGTCCCTGACGATGTCCCATGTCCGCCCATTGATTGGAAAATATGTGTTGTACGTCAGCTTCAAGACCATCGCCAACCAAGACAAAAGAAAAAATCACCGTCCTCAAAAACGACTGCAGTCTTTTCAGTAAATTATACATATCTACAAGTGAGCACCGATTGGGAGACCTAGACAGATTTTTCGCTGTTGAAAACCAACCAACACCACCGTCTCTCTCCACAAACGGCGAACTAAGACCGAGCAAAAAAACAGATCTTTCGAAATGTTTGATGGCTGCAAGTACAGATGGCATCCACACCAGTGACGTACCCTCCGTACAATCAAAAATTATCGATGGACCTACCCTAGTCCATATGCTACATCCCGGACAGTCAAGAACGTTTCAGGAATATGCCGACAGCATTTTTTATGCCATTCCTCAGGAAATAACTTAATACTGTTCATCGCGTTGATGTAATTTGGGACAAGTATATACAGGATAGTCTGAAAAACCACACAAGGGCAGAACGGGGCGAAGGAATACGCACGAGGAACACGCATTCCGAAAGGATGGCCAAACTTCGTGCGCAACTCCGAAAACAAATGCGAGTTGTTCCAATTCCTAAATACGCAAATACAAAAGATCACACAGGAGGGCAAAGGATTCGTCTGTGTTAGCATCGCCTCATCGAGAAGATATGGATATATTGTCTCCATGCAATCACGAAGAGGCAGACACAAGGGTCATGATTCACATCGCGGATTGTGTTAGTCAGGGATACCGGAAAATTCTTGTGCGAACTGTGGACACCGATGTCCTTGTATTAGCCGCGAGTATTGTGCCTAAATTGACGGATATTGAAGAGCTCTGGGCCCACATTGGCACGGGAACGAATCAACAGATTGTAGCTGCACATAAAATTGCCCAGGATTTAGGTAGGGACCAATGTCGGTGACAAAACATATGTTATCATGGAAAGGCAATGGTGACTAAAGAGGCTTTACTTGTTGCAGGTCGTAACAAGGCTTTAAGTTTACCCCTATTTCATGCATTTTCTGGATGTGATACCGTTTCCTCGTTAGGTAAGAAGAGTGCCTTTGCAGCATGGACGGCTTATCCTGACGCCACCGAAGGATTTTTGGCCGCTCAGGAGCACGATTTGGACAAAGCTTTACCTTATATGGAAAAGTTGGTAATCACTATGTATGACAGGTAGGAAAAATTGATTCATAATCGTTACCGATGCGTTTTTGTTGAACTTCGTCGTTAACACTTGTGTTGTATTGCATTGTAGGTCGAGTTCATTTGTCAACGTAAATGCCTGCCGAAAGGAACTTTTTACCAACAAAAACCGATCTCTAGAGAGTATTCCACCAATGCAGAATGCACTGGAGCAACACATCCGGCGTGCCATGTACCAGGGGGGTTATGTGTGGGGACAATCTCTGAACCCTATCCAGGAACTACCCTCACCGTCAGATTGGGGCTGGGAATAAAGTCCATCAGGATTGTCACCGCGGTGGGTGACTATCCCCATTGCAACTAAGGCTTGTTTAGAACTAATCGGGCGGGCATCAATTCCACCCGGGAATTCCAGTCAGGTAGCCAGGGTTACCTCAATTCCACCCGGTCCTCCAAGGGACCCAGAAATGAGTTCCTCAACTCCGCCCAGGCTTTTCCCCAATGACGTAAACAAATGTCATAACCCTCCTGCTCGCATACCAAGAGCCGGGGTTATAGTTTGAAATGAAGTAAAGATTTATGTGATTTTAAGATACTGATTTTACTTATTTTATTAAATTTCCTGCCCATATTTTTATTTAACAACAGTGATTAATATCTAGCTCTTTATGTATTATGTTTATATCTGATTTAACGAATGAGCGGACTTGACTTCAGAGCGTTTGACCGATGGCGTGGTGGTGTTCGCAAGACATTGTTGTGCCATTGGTCAACCGCTCTGATGTCAAGTCCGCTCATTCGTTAAATCAGATATAAAGTGTTTGGCACATTATAACTCATGTGGCAGAAAATACAAGTGATTTAAAATTAATCATAATATTCTTTTAAATAAGTCAGCCAAGTTTTCTATTTTTTTCTACAAATTTTATACATTGTTTTTAACATGTGCATAATTAAATGTTTGTATGTTTTTTGACCTCGTCAGACATTATTAAATTAAATTTAGATAATAATAGGTGTTTAATTTGAACCTAAAAGAATACTTTCGATATTAGCTGCGGATGCTGAAAATACTGTTTTCCAGCCTAGAACGGAAAAATCAGCTGCATTCAAGAATTCACTCATGTGCTGCATAAGGTGTTAGACCCGGCCCTTGGTGTGCGAGCAGGAGGGTTATGACATTTGTTTACGTCATTGGGGATAACCCCTTTGCCGGCCCCTTGTCAAAGCCTGAGTGGAGTTGAGGAACTTATTTTTGGGTCCCTTGGAGGACCGGGTGGAATTGAGGAAAATTGGGCGGAATTGATGTTCGACCAACTAATCTGTTGCGGGTGCAAAAGTTGTGCAACTAGGCCTCAGCAATGTGTATGCAGGAGGAGAGACTTGAAGTGCACGGAACTGAGCTCTTGTGACGAAAAGTGCTAAGTAATATTTTCTACTTCTGTCTTTATTTTCTGGTGATGGCTGTCCACTTAATAGCTGAGAGATTATTTTAATACTTTTTCCCCTTTTTTAGGAAGTTTGTTGAGCCTCCAAGATTAGTTTTGGTGAGCCTGATGCATAGGGCCACACGCATTACAACACATGGACTTCTGCCTTGTTATTCTTCCTTTTTCGCTTTTTCGTAAGTTATCAAAATGATTTGTCATTTATATTAAGTAAATTAAAGCTTGAAGAATGTGGCGGCTTGTTTTTGCAGCTTAAGGAAAGATCCGCTTAGTAGATAGGCAACCACACCACCAATTTAAATCGTGTTAACAACGTTTTCCAGGTGATTCTGAGTGCAAAAAGTATTCATCGCGAAGCAAAACAGGCATTTGTAATCGACTTAAGCGTTGATTTCGTAGTTCATTCCGGGTGGGTAGGCAACCATGCAAAACAGGAACTCTGCGCGACTTACGGAAGTGGCTACCATCTCAGATCAAAAGTTTAGGGTCCTAACTATAAGTGTGCCAAATCTCATGCTTCTATCGAAAAATGAACAGTAGTTTTACGTAACCTCCCCACTATATTAAACTAGCGGACCCATGTGAGTACTATCGCATAAGTGGTTGTGTGCGCCCCATGTGTACAGACAACCCGCCCGTCACTAGTGCAATGCGGATGTACGCGACACAGTTGTGCCAGGGTCTATCGTCTTGTTTATTTGTTTAAAAGCACTTTATAAACAAATATATTTCCGTTGACTCATCAATACTTCTAGCTACAGCAACACTAAGTAATGGATTGTGTCCCACGTACAGACCTGGTGCACGTAGGTGAAATTTGCGTCCTGACAAGGACAAAACGAATCCACAAACACACCATCCTCAAGCAAGAGGAATTAACAGTACAAAACTCAAATTCCACAACTGGTCTGGGATTCAAAACCAGGACTCTTTGGATCAAAGCCTTGCATCTTACCCACATCGACAAGATGATGCGCACTTGCGCATGATAACAGGTTGTTATACAACTCACGGTAGGAACAAACTTCTCCAGCTCAGCAGTCGACTTCACCACTCCATTAGATCTAAGACTGAGCACCACCCTCACGCCATACGTAGAGCCCTGTGCGGATAAACAAAACGTTACCCGCATCCGCCCGAATGTTATCCGCTCCTGCACCGCATCCTCGCGACTGTTATCCACATCCGCCTCGCAACCACACGACTGTTATCCACATCCGCCTCGCAACCGCACAACTGTTATCCGCATCCACCCCGCAACCGAACGTCTGTTATACGCATCCGCCCCGCAACCGCGCGACTGTTATCCGTTCCTGCACAGCATCCGCGCGACTGTTACCCACATCCACCCCGCATCCACACGACTGTTATCCATATCCACCTCACATCCGCACGACTGTTATCCACATCCGTCTCGCAACCACACGACTGTTATCCGCATCCGCCTCGCAACCGCACGACTGTTATCCATATCCATCCCGCATCCGTTGGACTTGTTGTGGTTAATAGAAATGGATAACGGGAACACTACAATCTGATCTTTATTATCTAACCAAGATGTCACAAGTGAAGTAGTAACAATAAAAAACAAAATACAATCATAAATCGCAATCCATAGATTGCAACTCTCAAGAGTTGCAACGTCTCAATTCCCCACATCCTCCCCACCCTGGTCAACCTCCAGGGGGATGACCAGCTGAATGGGGCAGGTTATTGTGGCTCCAGTAGGGGTACGAAGAACCACCGTCATGACGACTGCATCTCTACCAACACGGAGCTCCTCAATGCGGGCCTTTGCCCACATGTGCCTCGGCGTCTTGTCTTCCTGGAGAAGTGCTAGGTCACCAACCCATGATTGCGGAACTTTTCCCCGTGGTCGACGAACTTCATGGAAATTTCTCAATTCCAGGAGATACTCCTTCGTCCAGCGTTTCCAAAAATCATCCGATACCTTCTGTTGCGCAGCCAGCACTTTTGGCAGATCTTCATTCCCCGCACTTGCAGGTCCAGTCGGTATCGTGGTGAAGCGCTGTCCAATCAGAAAGTGGGCCGGCGTTAGAGCATTTTCTCTGTCTTGGGTGATGGGCCTCGAATTAATGGCGGCTTCGATATTTATCAAAGTGGTGTTCAATGCTTCCTCGCCGATTAATGATTTCCCCAGTACCTTTCGCAGACACCGCTTGGTCGTGCCTACCATCCTCTCCCACCATCCTCCCCACCAAGACGCTCTTGGAGCAATAAATCTCCAGGTGATGTTGTGATGAGCGAAGTACTGATGTGTTGGAGGGGCTGTGAGAGAAGTCCAGATGGACTTGAGTTCTCTGTTGGTCGCGTGAAACGTCTGAGCCTTATCAGTATATATCGTGTGTGGTATCCCTCGTCTTCCAACGAACCTCTGAAGTGCCAAGAGGAACGTGTCGGCAGTCATGTCTGAGCACAATTCCAAGTGTAACGCGCGAGTCGTAGCGCAGGTAAAGAGTGCTATGTAACATTTCTTGCTCGTGGTCCCCACCTTCACATAAAGGGGTCCAGCGAAATCAATTCCCGTGACTTCAAAGGGTTTCGTTGGTGTTACCCTTAATTTGGGTTGTGGAGCTTCGATTGCTTGGGCGAAGTGATTTTGCGCCATTTTGCAAGGAAGGCACGTACGTAACACTTTCTTGACTGCCTGTCGTGCTCTGAGCACCCGAAATTCCGTACGTAGTTCTGACAACACAATTCGCACCCCCAAATGGTGAAGTCTGATGTGCGTTTGTGCCATCCAAGAGTAACGGGTGTTGTAATTCTCTAGATAACTCTGCAAGTTGTAGACGACCACCTAGACGAATGAGTCCGTTCTCCAGAAATGGGTTGAAGCGGGCTATTCTTGATTCCTTTGGCAGAGCTACACCTTCTTTTAGAGCCAGATATTCTGCAGGGAAACACTCCTTTTGTACAGTTTGAATCCAATATTTGCGTGAGTTTTGAAGCTCTTGTGCTGTTAACTCCCCAGAGAACCGTTCTTTTCTTCGAACATGTTGCAAGAAACGAAGTATCCACGCTGTGATGCGAAGTAACCTCCAGTAGGAACTATATCTGGAAGGATCTAATAGGGGTGACATTTTCTCAAATTTAAGGATATTGAAGATGGTCTTCTTTTCTTCTGGCAGTTGTACACGGGAGGATAGTTGGCTAGGCCAATGTTCTGGTTGTTGTTGTAGCCAAGGAGGCCCATGCCACCATCCAACAAGTGACTTTATCTCTACCACTGAAAGTCCTCTCGACAAATGATCTGCTGGGTTTTCTCCCCCTGGACAGTACCTCCATTGAGATGGAGTAGTGTAAGATTGGATTTCAGTTACCCGGTTGGACACAAATGTCTTCCAGCGATTTGGGTCACTCTGTACCCAACCCAGTGTCACTTTAGCATCTGTCCATAAAGTCGCTGCTGAAGAGCTCAAGTCAGTTGCTTTGCAGAAATAATTTAAGAGTCGCGCTCCCTCCAGAGCAGCTAACAGTTCTAGTCTCGGAAGCGTGACCCTTTTCACGGGAGCGAGTCGATTTTTGCTGAAAGCCAAACGGACAGTAACACTATGCCCTTGAGTGGTCCTGACATAACATACTGCGCCATAGGCCCTTTCACTTGCATCGCAGAAGATGTGAATTTCACTGTTGCTTCTTTCGGAAATGCCGATCCATCGAGGAATCTGTAGCTGCGCTAACTGTGAAAGACTCGAAATCCAATTATGCCAACGCACGCCTATATCATGTGGTAAGAGTTCGTCCCATCCAATCCCTTTGCACCAGGTTTCTTGGAACAGTATTTTCCCAATAATCGATACCGGTGTTAAAAGTCCCAAGGGGTCATAACATCGGGAAGTAGTTTGTAACAGTAATCTCTTACTAGCGGGTTCCTGCTTGAGATTATCGGTGATATCATGGTCGTCTATGTAGAAAGTGTCAGTTTCAGTGGACCATTTCACTCCTAATACTTGCGTATTGGTCTCTAGTACCCGACCTTCGGACGTCCAGATGCACTTCAGTTGTTGAGAGTTCGTCGCCCATTTCGCCATGGGCATGTGAATTGTGTTTAGCAGTCCTGTGAGTTCATAATAAAGTTTGATCACTTGGTTCTCAGTTTCACCGCCGGTTACAAAGACATCCATGTACGTACTACAATCTATAAGGGCGGCAGCATTTGAGAAGGCAGAGTCATGGATATTGGTTAGTTCCCTTAGTGTCGCTGAAAGTAAAAATGGACTGCAAGTTAGACCAAAGGGAACGCGAGCAAAATGGTATATTACGACTTCATCTGTTGTTTCGTACACTCCTTCGCCTTTGTCAATCACATCGTACCAGAAGAATCTGGTCAAGTCTCGATCTTTGGAATCGAGTACAAGTTGTAAGAATGCCTGAGAGACATCACCAATGATGGCTACCGGGTAGCTTCTGAATCTGAGGAGAACAGAAAGTATCTCAGGCAGTAAATTTGGCCCCATTTCGAGGGCCTCGTTAAGGGACGGACCACCTCCTTGACAAGGAGATGCATCAAACACAATCCTCCATTTCATTTTCCCAGATTTACACTTCTTAACTAAATGGTGAGGCAAGTAGAACGTATCACCAGTTGTTTCAGAAGGAGCATGTTCAACATGGCGTTTTATAATATAGTCCATCATCTGTGAATAATAAATCTCCTTCAAAGGTTCATTCGCCTCTAGTCTCTTTTGCAATGCGTTGAATCGTTTTACCGCATTAGCATGGTTGTTGGGCAAGATGATACCTGATTTTCTAGGAAGAGAGACCACACGCCGATGGTCTTCTATTCGGTAAGAATCATGAAATTCCTTAAGTATCGCAGAGTTATTGGAACTGAAATATTTATCCTGGCTTTCCCTGATTCCCATTGTTTCCAGATCCCAGAACTGTCTGAGTGTCTCATCTAAAGGTGAGGGTATCTGTTCAGAATGAATATGGTTTACCAGTGATGAATTCAAAGTGATGCCTGATCGATTTCCTGTCAATACCCATCCAAACATGGTTGGTATGAGTACCACGGAGGTGGAAATGCGCACTGGTGAAGTGTCCTTTACGATTTTCCAATAACAATCTCCTCCAATAAGTATTTCGATTGGCAAAGGTGGCTCTGATTCATGCTTTGGGTCAGCCAACTGTAGTTTTTGAGTGTGTGCTAACATATTAACATCATCAGGAACGACCGGATGAGCTGAAAAGGCATGGCTACTCTCAAATGCAGTAATATTTGTAGCCGAGTTTGTCCAGATGCTCTTTATGGAAAACTTAACAAGGTTACGTACACTCCGATTGGTTGGAGACGATTCAAAGGCGCCAATAGTTAGGTCTTGGCGGCCAATAACTTCGAGTTTCAGTTCGTTAACTAGAGACTCAAGGATAAAACTGGATTGACTTCCAGCATCCAGTATGCAACGCGTCTGTTTAGTTCGCCCATTGGGACCCGTAACCCATACTCGCGCGGTCTGCAGGTAAGTAAAGTCGGATGGAAGAGAATTTATCTTGTTAACGGACGTAATGGTTGCTGCTGCATTAGTAGATAAGTTTCTACTGCAGACAGATCTGTGATGCAAGGCTTTGCAGGAAAAACAGAATGCCTTACCCTTTCGGTTGCAGTTCTTCACGGAGTGTCCGCGGTTCAGGCAAAGAAAGCAGCGGTTCGTGTTCCTGAGTTTGGTAAGTCTATCGTTAACGTTAGAAACTGTCTTGCATTCTTGCGCCCAGTGTCCGTGGGATTCGCTAAAGACACAAAATGGTTCGAGCGCAACCTTCCTATTGGATTGTTTCTTATTTGAATCTACGTGCAGTGATGCTGTTGTGGGAACATGAGTCGAAGCAGATGTAGATCCACGAATCTTGTGCGTCACCATATTCCCATCTACTTCTTCTCCCAAGAATTCCATGAGCTTGAGAATATCGCCTTCCGAGATATTTTCCCTCTTCGTATGAATTATCCAACGGCGACAAATATCAGCGGGAAACGTTCTAAGTATTTTCGGAGCAAGAACTCTCCCGTAGCCGTTTTCGTCTTCTCCCAGCGCACGAAGCGCTTGTATGTGTCGATGGCAATCGATGAACGTGTCGTTGAGTGCTTCAGAAGTAGCGTGCTGAATAGGTCTGATCCCCTCTAGGTAGTCTAAGTGCGCCTGTATTATTCTGTTTTTATCCCCGTAGCGAGCTTGTAGAATCCGTTTCGTTTCCTCGTAAGTATCTGCTATTACGGCGATTCCATCGACTAGCCGCTTCGGCTCGGCTTCCAAGTACCCGCGCAAAAATATGTGTTTATTTATGGTAGGAAGGAAAGGGTCTTTATCAACGGATGACTCGAATTGCTCCCAAAAACGTGGCCAAGTTGCGATGTCACCAGCGAAGGATTCTAGCTTAATTGGCGGGAGTCGAACTGAGTGTGAAGCCTGAATTGGAATAGTAGGTGTAGTTGGCAGTGATTCAGGGATACTTAAATTAGCGGCTGAATTTGACAATTTACTTGTAATTGTTCTCGATGCCCTTGTGATAGCGCGTTTCGCTGAGTCTATATATTCTTCACAACTCTGAACATCAGTATCGTATTCAGTGTCCGATAGTAACTCATGTATAGAATCATCAAGTGTGGTTAAGATGTTGAGAGTTTCCTGTAGTCTATCTCGGTAGTGCTCCCAGTCTTCGAATGAAGTATTATCAGTGAAACTGTTAATTTCCGTAACAAAGCGTGTTGTATTTGCCCTCTGTCTGGTTCGCTTTCTTCTTAGATTGTGTAAAATTCCATCTGTGTGATCGTTATTGCTCATGTTGTACGTGTGTTCACGGAAATGTGCAAGGCAAAGAGTTGTCAATCTGTTATCTGAAGTATCGAATGATTTTCGGTCAGGTGCTACTAGGATCGCTAGCGTCGACGCTTAGATTGTGCGTTAATTACTATGGTCAGTTTTATATTATCTATGGCCTGCGCTCCAAATATATAATATCTATGCTTAGCACCAGTTGACACTACAATATGCACGAACGAAACATACTGTTATTACACACATACATAACCAAACAAGAAGTTATTTGAGTTATTCAACAGTTATTCGGTTTACAAATGTGTAGCTTTGTCACTTATCTGTAGTCGGTTGCGAAGTTGGAAACCTTCCGTCCAGTATAGTGTAATTGCAAGTCTTCCCTCACAGTCTGGAGGTTCCGTAATGCAATTTCAGAGTAAAAAACTTACGAGAGGCAATTCCTGCAGTATAGGCCTAAACAGATTATTCCTTAAAATTACATGATATCATGCGATATCCCGGGTTTCGGCACCAAATGTTGTGGTTAATAGAAATGGATAACGGGAACACTACAATCTGATCTTTATTATCTAACCAAGATGTCACAAGTGAAGTAGTAACAATAAAAAACAAAATACAATCATAAATCGCAATCCATAGATTGCAAGAGTTGCAACGTCTCAATTCCCCACAGGACTGTTATCCATATCCGCCCCGCAACCGCACGTCTGTTATACATATCCGCCCCGCAAGCGCACGTCTGTTATACACATCCGCCCCGCAACCGCACGTCTGTTATCCACATCCGCCTCGCAACCGCACGTCTGTTATCCGCATCCGCCCCCCATCCGCACGACTGTTATCCGAATCCTCCCGGCAACCGCACGACTGTTATGCGCATCCACCCCGCATCCACACGACTGTTATCCGCATCCGCACGACTGTTATCCGCATCCACCCCGCAACCGCACGACTGTTATCCTCATCCGTCCCGCAACCGCACGACTGTTATCCTCATCCGTCCCGCAACCGCACGACTGTTATCCGCATCCACCCCGCAACCGCACGACTGTTATCCGCATCCGCACGACTGTTATCCGCATCCGTCCCGCATCCACACGACTGTTATCCTCATCCGTCCCGCAACCGCACGACTGTTATCCGCATCCACCCCGCAACCGCACGACTGTTATCCTCATCCGTCCCGCAACCGCACGACTGTTATCCGCATCCACCCCGCAACCGCACGACTGTTATCCGCATCCACCCCGCAACCGCACGACTGTTATCCGCATCCACCCCGCAACCGCACGACTGTTATCCTCATCCGTCCCGCAACCGCACGACTGTTATCCTCATCCGTCCCGCAACCGCACGACTGTTATCCGCATCCACCCCGCAACCGCACGACTGTTATCCGCATCCACCCCGCAACCGCACGACTGTTATCCGCATCCACCCCGCAACCGCACGACTGTTATCCGCATCCACCCCGCAACCGCACGACTGTTATCCGCATCCGTCCCGCAACCGCACGACTGTTATCCTCATCCGTCCCGCAATCGCACGACTGTTATCCTCATCCGTCCCGCAACCGCACGACTGTTATCCTCATCCGTCCCGCAACCGCACGACTGTTATCCTCATCCGTCCCGCAACCGCACGACTGTTATCCTCATCCGTCCCGCAACCGCACGACTGTTATCCGCATCCACCCCGCAACCGCACGACTGTTATCCGCATCCACCCCGCAACCGCACGACTGTTATCCGCATCCACCCCGCAACCGCACGACTGTTATCCTCATCCACCCCGCAACCGCACGACTGTTATCCGCATCCACCCCGCAACCGCACGACTGTTATCCTCATCCGTCCCGCAACCGCACGACTGTTATCCTCATCCGTCCCGCAACCGCACGACTGTTATCCGCATCCGTCCCGCAACCGCACGACTGTTATCCTCATCCGTCCCGCAACCGCACGACTGTTATCCTCATCCGTCCCGCAACCGCACGACTGTTATCCGCATCCGTCCCGCAACCGCACGACTGTTATCCTCATCCGTCCCGCAACCGCACGACTGTTATCCTCATCCGTCCCGCAACCGCACGACTGTTATCCTCATCCGACCCGCAACCGCACGACTGTTATCCTCATCCGTCCCGCAACCGCACGACTGTTATCCTCATCCGTCCCGCAACCGCACGACTGTTATCCGCATCCGTCCCGCAACCGCACGACTGTTATCCGCATCCACCCCGCAACCGCACGACTGTTATCCTCATCAGTCCCGCAACCGCACGACTGTTATCCGCATCCGTCCCGCAACCGCACGACTGTTATCCTCATCAGTCCCGCAACCGCACGACTGTTATCCGCATCCGTCCCGCAACCGCACGACTGTTATCCTCATCAGTCCCGCAACCGCACGACTGTTATCCGCATCCGTCCCGCAACCGCACGACTGTTATCCTCATCCGTCCCGCAACCGCACGACTGTTATCCGCATCCACCCCGCAACCGCACGACTGTTATCCGCATCCACCCCGCAACCGCACGACTGTTATCCGCATCCGTCCCGCAACCGCACGACTGTTATCCTCATCAGTCCCGCAACCGCACGACTGTTATCCGCATCCGTCCCGCAACCGCACGACTGTTATCCTCATCCGTCCCGCAACCGCACGACTGTTATCCTCATCCGTCCCGCAACCGCACGACTGTTATCCGCATCCGTCCCGCAACCGCACGACTGTTATCCGCATCCACCCCGCAACCGCACGACTGTTATCCTCATCCGTCCCGCAACCGCACGACTGTTATCCTCATCCGTCCCGCAACCGCACGACTGTTATCCGCATCCGTCCCGCAACCGCACGACTGTTATCCTCATCCGTCCCGCAACCGCACGACTGTTATCGTCATCCACCCCGCAACCGCACGACTGTTATCCTCATCCGTCCCGCAACCGCACGACTGTTATCCTCATCCGTCCCGCAACCGCACGACTGTTATCCGCATCCACCCCGCAACCGCACGACTGTTATCCGCATCCACCCCGCAACCGCACGACTGTTATCCTCATCCGTCCCGCAACCGCACGACTGTTATCCTCATCCACCCCGCAACCGCACGACTGTTATCCGCATCCACCCCGCAACCGCACGACTGTTATCCGCATCCACCCCGCAACCGCACGACTGTTATCCTCATCCGTCCCGCAACCGCACGACTGTTATCCGCATCCACCCCGCAACCGCACGACTGTTATCCGCATCCGTCCCGCAACCGCACGACTGTTATCCGCATCCGTCCCGCAACCGCACGACTGTTATCCGCATCCACCCCGCAACCGCACGACTGTTATCCGCATCCACCCCGCAACCGCACGACTGTTATCCTCATCCGTCCCGCAACCGCACGACTGTTATCCGCATCCGTCCCGCAACCGCACGACTGTTATCCTCATCCGTCCCGCAACCGCACGACTGTTATCCTCATCCACCCCGCAACCGCACGACTGTTATCCTCATCCGTCCCGCAACCGCACGACTGTTATCCTCATCCGTCCCGCAACCGCACGACTGTTATCCGCATCCACCCCGCAACCGCACGACTGTTATCCTCATCCGTCCCGCAACCGCACGACTGTTATCCTCATCCACCCCGCAACCGCACGACTGTTATCCTCATCCGTCCCGCAACCGCACGACTGTTATCCTCATCCGTCCCGCAACCGCACGACTGTTATCCGCATCCACCCCGCAACCGCACGACTGTTATCCGCATCCACCCCGCAACCGCACGACTGTTATCCTCATCCGTCCCGCAACCGCACGACTGTTATCCGCATCCGTCCCGCATCCACACGACTGTTATCCTCATCCGTCCCGCAACCGCACGACTGTTATCCTCATCCGTCCCGCAACCGCACGACTGTTATCCTCATCCGTCCCGCAACCGCACGACTGTTATCCGCATCCACCCCGCAACCGCACGACTGTTATCCGCATCCGTCCCGCAACCGCACGACTGTTATCCGCATCCGTCCCGCAACCGCACGACTGTTATCCGCATCCACCCCGCAACCGCACGACTGTTATCCGCATCCACCCCGCAACCGCACGACTGTTATCCTCATCCGTCCCGCAACCGCACGACTGTTATCCGCATCCGTCCCGCAACCGCACGACTGTTATCCTCATCCGTCCCGCAACCGCACGACTGTTATCCTCATCCACCCCGCAACCGCACGACTGTTATCCTCATCCGTCCCGCAACCGCACGACTGTTATCCTCATCCGTCCCGCAACCGCACGACTGTTATCCGCATCCACCCCGCAACCGCACGACTGTTATCCTCATCCGTCCCGCAACCGCACGACTGTTATCCTCATCCACCCCGCAACCGCACGACTGTTATCCTCATCCGTCCCGCAACCGCACGACTGTTATCCTCATCCGTCCCGCAACCGCACGACTGTTATCCGCATCCACCCCGCAACCGCACGACTGTTATCCGCATCCACCCCGCAACCGCACGACTGTTATCCTCATCCGTCCCGCAACCGCACGACTGTTATCCGCATCCGTCCCACAACCGCACGACTGTTATCCGCATCCGTCCCGCATCTGCACAACTGTTATACGAATCTACTGGCATTACAATAATATTTTTAGATAAGCATGAAGTATTAGAGCAACTCATTTACACATTTGAGGAGAAAGTCGTTCCCCTAGGCTTTGTATGTCATGTGCTATGTTTGAAATGAATGTTACACGAACCAGAATTACAACCCTCTTCAGTTAGGAGTGTCAATTATGCTTAATGACATAATTTGAATGAGATTAGCTTAAATCATCATCTGAAATTTGTCAAGAAAAAAAATATAACGCTAAAATATGATAGGCTATGTCCAAGGTAGTTAGAGTATATTAAAAATACTGAACCAAAGAGGTGAATCATTATCTTTATACTGTTCACTGATTAGAAAGAGATTACTTTGCTTTTCTGGAACTAAACTGCTACCATCGGTCCAATTTATCTAACGTTATTTGAGAGGGAGGACACACACTTCATGACATATGGGAACAGGGTTATGAACATTCCCGTATGGGAATATGATGTTATTTCCGTTTGATCAGATAAATTATCAATTAATATGATAAAATTGGTCCGGCCAGATCAAACATAAAATGCCAGCCTTTCGCCCCAGTGTGCCGTTGGGCTTGTCAGTTGGTACAGACACACCTCACCAAGACGCGTGGCTAGTACATACTGAGAAGGTCATCGCAAGGCACAAAATACAAGTAGTATTGACGTCACGTGTGATGCCAATGTGCTACGGAAGTCAAGCTCCCTTTTATAATACAAAAACCTTACCTTGGCAATCCAAATAGGTTATGAACATTTTATGTTTGAACTGGCCGAACCAATTTTATCATATTAATTGATAATTTATCTGATCAAACGGAAATTAACATCATATACCCATTCGGAAATGTTCATAACCTATTTGGATTGCCAAGGTAAGGTTTTTGTATTATGAAAGGGAGATTGACTTCCGTAGCACATTGGCATCACTCGTGACGTCAATACTAATCGTATTTTGTGCCTTGTGATGACCTTCTCATTATGTGCTAGCCACGCGTATTGGTGAGGTGTGTCTGTACCAATTGACGAGCCCAACGGCACACTGGGGCGAAACGCTGGCATTTTATGTTTGATCTGGCCGGACCAATTTTATCATATTAATTGATAATATGGGACCGGGAAAAATAGAAGAGAGCGAGCACCCTGATACCATCGTGGTGTGCCATTTAGTGTGTGAATATTTGAATCATCAACTCCACGTACAAGGGTGTTCAGAATTCGTCTGTCGACTTGTATTATTGTGGTAGGTATATTAAGATCCATCCTGGTATTTGGCTCCAATACAAATAGGAATAATATCCATATTTTCCCTGATTTACCTCACGGCAAACTTTGGACTAACAATAAATTCGTCAAAAGACCCGAGAATCAAACTCATCAGTCTGAAAACGTAGCTGTAGACCTAAGGAGGGAGGATCCGGGTATGAGTGCATGACGGCAGCGAGGGAATACTTTAAATAATTATCCAGGGAGAGAGATACCTTCATCAACGTTGTAATATTTCCACAAATTAATCTCAGAGTCTTTGATGTTTTAATATCTCTCCCGTTCATCTGAAGCGCACCGTGCTTGTCTGTGACGTCAGTAGTCCAGCCGGCTGTGTACAAAGTGACGTCATTATGATAATGATGATCATGGGCCAGATTTTGATGACGTAAAATGTTTAAAACATGACGTATACTCGTAAATCTCATCTATCCTGCCACTGAAAGAAAATCAGTAGAAAAAATATCCTCACCGAAATCCGAAATTATTACCTTGACCTGAATAGTCCTGGAAGGCTTTAACGTCGGCATTTTAAATACACTCACAGCTGATAACACAACTTCACTCAACACACGTATGGTTGCGCTGAGGTACATGATCAGACGTATTACTTGATTTTGAGCACCTAAAGTCCTGGATGATTTGCGACAAAATGTGTAAATCAGTGTTGAAAAACAGCAGGGAAACCACTTTGAGAGATCATTGAACTCTAAATGTATTTACATTTGTATTTTCATTTGTCTAGTATTAATGCACCAAATGGCTTATGGCCCACCCTGTATTACAAATTCTCCGTGGCTTCGGGCTCCAGGTATGAATATTCAAAGTCTGTGGACGAAATGTGCACATATGTTTAAACTTTAATTACCTTCAAATCAGAAAACAATAGACTCTGTCACGAGACATTTCGGGTCAATTACATCGAAGTCTGTAGTTGGTGTTGTCTTTTAAAGACATCCAAATATTTATCAAAATAACACACGCAGTTTTCGTCTTTCACTCGTCATACATTGCTGTGCATTGCAGCAGAGCCCGTGCCTGGCTTTGAACAGAGGTTCCCTTAGATAGCGCGTGCTAGTCCCAAAGATAAGATAAATATTCAACAGGAAAGTACTGTATTAAAATGAAACAGATTGATTGATTGATTGATTGATTTTATTTTCACGGCTACACTTAGAGCTTAAGAGCTCCTTTACAGTAGCGCCCTACATAAAATAAGATTAGGGTTTATAAAAATAAAACATTTCACTTACATTCACAATATAAATAATCATATTCTAACAATTATAGTAACAAAAAGATAGTAACAATACTGACACACTGCCACCAACCCCATTATCGGATTGTTCAGCCTAACTTGGAAGCGGAAGGACTGGGCTAACTGCCTACATTACCCGAGGTACACTTATTTGAGAAGAGCTATTGAGTCAAAATCTAGAAAGGAATCGCCGGTGCTCGGGTAAAAGCATACTCTATTACAACTTCAAGGTACATACATATAAAAATCAAAAATCATATAAACAAAATATTATAAAAAACAAGACATGGAAATGAACACGAACCTGAATATTTAGGTGAGTTACTCTCAGGACAGAAGGTTATAGTACCATACTGCTTTCATGTTATTTCCCGACTATCTAAGACGAAACAATACATCAATAGCCTACTAGATTTTTCCTTCAATAATTTCTTGCGATTAATTAATAAATAAAATCCTCAACTGATATCTTAGACGAGCAGAGATAGATATTCCATACGTAGAAGTGCATTTCTTTCCAGGCCATATGGAACATACCAATAGCCTAGGCCAGCTGATCCAACAAATATGCACATGTCATCACAAAATACACGTAGTCAGAAATTCCAGTAACTCTTCCAAACATTTACTCAATGCCGATATGTAATATCAATATAATAGAGTAGATATATTCTTTATATCGAACTCCTATTAATCATAAAACACCGAGTTCAGATTCAAGTCACCAAACTTGTAACATGGCCGCCGTCGTATTTCTACTGTCCAACATATCAGCTGACAATGGTTGGTAGCTACCAACAGAAGATAATTTCAAACAAAGGAAAAACTAACAGCAATCGTCATTGCCTGAGATCTCATAACAAGCTAAATTAAATTAATAAACACAGATCCTAAAATAGGACATGCTACTGTGGTCTTAGGAGAGGAACAATTTATACTATCTTCTTGCAGCAAGAAAAACCTAAAGACCACTCGACAAAATGTTAGCCAAACCTATCACGTGATTACATGCGGTTGACATATTAAATAAGCCTTTTCCAGGCACTGGTCTCACACACCACAAAACATTATCAGGTGTTACGTACCTTACAGTCGTCGTTTTATCACTCTCCTCATACTTACAAACATGCAAACAACTTCAGAAAACTTCCGACAATCTGACGTACAATGTAACTTTCCAGTGACCTTATGTCACCTATAATAAATAGAACATTCATCATTCCGTAGATCCTTCCACAATAAGATGACCACTTCCAGTACATGCAAACACGATACCATTCTTCCAAGTATGCGAGAACAAGACCTATGTTTTTGCCATCCTCGAATAAATAATAAATATATCAAATAAACAGTTGTTTCTGACTTCTCCAATGGTACAGTTACTCTGCGATGTTATTCAGTAATGACGAAGCTTGCTAATAGCCCCAGGCTATAAGCCTTTCACGGGAACCTTCATCTACGGACAAATACATCTTCTCGGTTCGATGATCATTTTCAGACTCTCTTTAGTTGATGTTGAAAAGTTAACAATCGTAGCTTAGACGACCGCAAACACAGTAAACCTCCATCTTGACACAGAGTCGATATGCACGCCCTCTATAAACATACCAACACAACATGCAGACAACTTCTTACCTTGTTCGGTGGCGCGCTCAGCCAAGAGTCAGCGAACTAACTCCCTACTTCCAGGCCGTAAGTAGACAATTAGAGGGTGATGAGGATAGAGATATGTACAGTGTCGTTAGAAACGGCACAAATACAATAATAATAATAATACTAATGATAGTGGAAAAACAAACACCATATACTGTACAAGAAGAGCTATTAAAGTAGACAGGTTGTCAGCTATTGTCCTTGTGTTATAATTGAACTTTAAAATAAGTATTTTAGCATAATACAGCAATCAAATGTGAGAGGTATACTGCTCCAAGAAGCAGGATGAGAGATGTCTTTTGAAAGCTGCAGTGCTTGCAATGTTGACGAACTTATATAAATCGAAGGTGTTGAAGAGGCGTGAGGCGGTGCAAACAAAAGATTTATTGAACTTCATGGTTCGGTGTTTAGGAATCTGGAGTGTTAATTTTGTGTATCTATTTTCTCGATTATGAACAGAATGCATTGGTGTAAAGGCATTGTAGAGATATAACGGGGTCTTGGTATGTAATATTTTATGTGTCAGAATGGCAACTGATAACTGCCTGCGCTCGTGGAGTTTCAGCCATTTCTGCTGCACGTAGTAAGGTGTGATATGTTCATCTCGCCTTACATCAAGAGTGTACCGAACACATGCATTCTGGACGCTTTGTAATTTGATGTTCTGTGTTTCTGGTAAATCGTTGTATACAGCAGAGCCATAATCAATGATTGGAAAGACGAGAGTTTGGACGAAGAGCTTACGTATGTTAGGTGGGGTGTAAGAAACAGTTCTTTTCAGGAGATGAATAGTTGATACAACCTTCCTTACCACATTAGACGTATGCTCTGCCCACGACAGTGTTCTATCAAATATCACTCCGAGATTATTGACAGTGTTGCTATATTTCATATTATTATCTAGTATCATGATGGGTGGTAGTGAATTAAAATCTACTGAATTTAGAAGTTTTGTATATCCAATGGATATAAATTGTGTTTTAGATATGTTCGAGTTAAGATTATGATTTAGGGCCCATTCACAAAGCCTGTCAATGTCTTCATTAAACAGATTTATACGATCACATGCAGTGTTAGGCGTGAGGTGAAAATAGACTTGGAGGTCATCAGCGTATATATGAACAGAACTATTTCGGAATTCATTAGAAACATCGTTTATATATATCGAGAAGCATAGTGGACCTAAGACAGATCCCTGAGGTACACCACTTTCTACAGATTTACAGTCTGAGGAGGAGCCATCCGCGAGGACCACTCTCTGTGTACGCACGGAAAGGTAGGATTTGAACCAGGAAAGAGCACTCTGAGAGAAGCCAAAAGATTTCAGCTTTGCAAGAAGTATATTGTGATTCACCCAGTCAAAAGCCTTACTGAAATCGAAAAGACATAGGATTGTAAGCTGACGCTTGTCCTTAGCTGAGCGTATATCATCGCAGACCTTTAACAATGCAGTGGTGGTACTATGCCCCTTTTTAAACCCAGATTGGTACGGATTGAAGATATAAAATTAATTAGGTATTCACATACTTGTTCATGAACTATTTTCTCAAGCGCTTTACTAAGGGCACAAAGGATATTTATTCGTCTAAAGTCACTACAGCTAGTGGGTTTTTTATTTTGGGCACTGGACGTATGTTAGCACACTTCCAAAGAGACGGGTATACTCCACTTTGTAGAGAGAAATTAAATAGATGGATAATTGGGGGTAGAAATACTTCAAGACAGGTAGAAATAAGAGAAATTGGGATGCTATCAGGGCTTCTTGCTTTTGTACGAATTGATTTGATGGCTTTCACAATCTGGCGTGGGTAAACATACACAAAGAAAATTTTTTCATGGGCAGGGGGAGGGATGGATGTGTATTTCATGACGGTCTCTGATACTCTTAATGCATCGCCAATTTAGGCAACATTTGAGTAATGCTCATTTAAGTGTGATGCAGGGACAGGCATCTCAACATCAGTGACTGAACTGGCACCAACTCCCAATGATTTTGCAGCACGCCATCTGGCGGAGTTGGTTTTGCTGTCACTGAAGAGGTTGCACATATATTTCACTTTTGTGTTCCTGATTGTTTGTTTTGTCTTATTACGCAGAATTCTGTACTCTTCATAGTCAATGGTAAGTCTAGATTTAAAAAATGTTCTACGTGCTTTATCACGTTTCTTTAAAAGCGTTTTGATTTCTTTACTGATCTACGGAGCAGAGTTATGTTTTATATCCACTTTCTTTTGCGGTGAATGCATATCATAGAGTTAATTTACACAGTCATTAAATAGAGTCACGTTCTCATCTATGTCAGTGGATTGGTGGAAATTCTGCCAAGGGAGTAATTCTGCATCCGTTTTAAAATCATTTAAATTAAATTTGCTGAAGTCACGTACAAAGATTGATTTTGGTCGAAGTTTCGGGGTAGATAGAGAAAACACTGCATACAGAAGATCATGGGCTGAGAATCCAGCAGCTGGTTCTTGTCCGTAGTCAACAACGAGGTCATTATAGTTTGAAAAGATAATATCGAGAGAGCTGTCACAAGTAGCTGTGTGAAATGTAGTATCGAATGGTAAACATTCAACATTACAGGAACAGAGCATATCACATACCTGTTCAGTTTAAAAAGCTCCACTACCAAACCCAGCATTAACGTCCCCAACAATAAAAACATATTTATAATCAAGAATGAACCTGTACTGTCATTCAGAAAAATATCTAGGTAGCCAGTTTTCGGTGGACGGTACACACAAGCGAAGAGAATTTTAGTTTCGGTAAGAGAAATGTCAAGTATAATGTATTCAGGCCTCTTATTATATTCACCAGGAGACTTTATGTTATCCCTAAGGTAAACTGCAACACCATCTCCACCGACGGTTAATCTGCCATTTCTAATGACTTTATAGCCAGTGAGAGAGACAGCAGCATCTGGAATTGAGGGCCTGCAAAAGTACTCACTTACTGCAATTATGTCAAAAGACGAACCAACAAAGACGTGACAAAATTCAGAATAGTGAGAGGAGTCAACTAATGATTGAACATTGATATGAGCAATTTTTAGGCAGTTTGTGTTTTTCAGGCTGATAGCAGAAAGTATGTCTGATAGACTATGGTCAGATACAACCATAGGTACAAGGTAAAAGATCTTGTAAAGTAGTGAAAGGCATTGCCTAGTCACTCAGAAGATAAATTAGTACAGTGACCATTATAAGTCGTCATTCATAATCTACAATAGCACAAACTACAACACAATTTAGAAGCTAAAGAAAAAGTTAAGTTATGACAGATGTCACTTAAATATATGAGTTAAATAATAACACAGTGAAACACACTGCAATCTTCAGTAACATTTTGGAATTACACAGTCATGTTATCAGATCTGGCTAGAATTGAGCTAGGCATAGTTTAAAGTCACTTGTCACTCACCAACCATCACACCCTGAAAATGCCATTAAGAGTTTACATCTCAAGACATAGTGTACGTTATTGCTATATAGACTATACATTTAATATAACATTTTGTGATAGGTTGAATTGAAAAAAAGAAATACGGATATAATGAAATTAAAGTTGATTGTGGTTTAAAGCAAGCCTGCTAGTCTCCAGCTTGTACACTATATAGGCCTACTTACAGAATATAAAATGTATTCACATTGCATGATGCAATGTTACAGGAAATGCTAATCTGAACACATAACAGTGATGGTTACAGGTGACAGCTGAAGAACAATTATTTATAATAATTACCATCCATTGGGGTTAATCTCACTAAATGTCTGTCTTCGGAGAGAGAGCTAGCAGCCATTAAATCAACTGTGAACTGGGTTAATTTTGTTTTGCCTGATCTGTATGACAATACAGTGTCTATGTCATGCAGTAGCCTATAACTCACACTCACCATTAATCTGTGTAGGAGAAGAAAGATAAGTTTGGGCTGGGAGCGAAAGGTGAAAGCAAGTAAGTCTGATTTTAGTGTGTAAAGACGTAAGTAATGTTTAAAGCTGATTGATTGTTTAGAAAGGCTTGGTACTGGTAGGCTACATAAGAGAGAAGCTTAATATTTAGAAAAATTCATTTTGCCACCCTGTTCAATAAGGGAAGGAAGCTTGGAACGAATAGCAAGCAGTAGAGTTCAGTATTGGTGTCTGTTTGGTAAAGGCAGAGAGATTTATGATACAGATACAGACTGATCATCTGGAAACAATGAGGGTACTGGTTTGGCCACAGTGACGTCACCCACAAAGGGTCAATCACAACATAAAATAATAATAATATCGTATGGCTTCGGGTGCCGGGTGCAAGCTTTGTTATTTGATGCATTAAGGGCAACTTGCATGACGAATTTTGTTGTTCCTTGGAGCGTTATGAAAGTCAAGGAGGTTAGATATCTAAGTTCCTTGACACTATAGCGCCTTCAGTAGAGAAAGGAGGAACTTTTTCTGTTGGCGGAAAATCCCGAAAATATTTTTTCCATTATGAACACGGCCCACTGAATTCAAATGGGTTCTTTAACATGCCAAGAACGTATGACATGCGTGTCGTGATTTATGCCGCGGTTCAAAAATCACTTACCATCGCCAGGAGCGAACCTGCCAGCTTGGGGTTGGTAGTCCGACATGAAAACCACTCACCCACCGTGGCAAGATAATCACAAGCTAATACAAAGCTTGGTGTAGAGCTAAAACTAACGGCATGGACAATGCTTGCATGACGCCGAAAAGGGTGGTCTATTCCTCACTAATATCTCTGAAACTGTGACTCGTAAAGCTCCGTAACAAAATGTGCTGCATTTCTCTCAGCTGGTATTCAGAAAGGTGTAGGGCAAGGCTGCAACTTATCACCCATAAGTTTCAATCTGTAAATTGAACAAAATCAGAGAAAATTTTAAGTACCGTTTAGGAGTAAAGATTCAATGAGAAACAATTTCCACTCTGAGGTTTGCAGGTGACATTGTCTTCTTAGCCGACACACCAGAGGATTCGAATGCGGTTTTTAAAGGTCTTGAGGAAGTGATTTGTGTTGAAAATCAACAAATGTAAAACAAAAATAATGGAAAGCAGCCGAAATAAATCAGAAACGCCAAAATTGGTAGGAAAAAAAAGCTTAAGGGAGTAGGAGACTTCTGTTATTCAGGAAGCAAAATAGTCAATGATGGACGAAGCAAAGAGGATATAAAAGTTATGTTGGGTCAGGCAAGGAAAGCATTTCTACAGAAATACAGATTTAGGTATTAGGAAGTCATTTTTGAAAGCCTTTGTCTGGAACTAGGCGCTCTATGGTAGTGAAACTTGGGCTGTTGGTGCAGCAGAAAAGAAGCGAATAGAAGCATTTGAAATGTGGTGTTACATGAGAATGATGAAGATCACATGGGTTGATAAGAGTAACAAATTAAGAAGTATTAAGAGGAGTGGGGAGGAATAGATGCTTCCGGCGACTGCTAATGAAGATAAGAAATAGGTTGGTTGGACACCAAGGAATAGCAAACCTACAGTAGTTATGGAAGGAAGGGTTGAGGAGAACAACTGTAGGGGTAGACCAAGGTTAGAATATGTTAAACAGATTGACTCGTATGTAAGGTGTGGTAGCTATGTAGAGATGAAACGATTAGATCAGGACTGGGAGACATGGAGAGCTGCATCAAACCAGTCAACAGGCTGAAGGCTCATGCGACAACAGCTGGGATACGTAGACGTAATTTTACTAGCTACGTCCTGTTCAAACAGCTTTCTGACCAATCGGTAGAACGATCTATTGTAATATGAATTGTATGATATTCATTGGTGGTGACGGAGTAACAAGGTTTCGTTTGTGAGTGAGGCTTTCCTAGCTTGGATGCACTGTGCTGTCAATGAGCAGCCATCAGCTACTATTCACCATTGCTGCTAACCAATACATAGACTGGTCCAGTGTGAAGAAGTTGTTTGAACGCCTCACAGACGACTTTGTTTCAAGACTGGTAGCAGAACGTGGTATAAAATAGTCGTAAAGTGTAAAGCACCCTTGAGAGTGCACCACTTCGCTATTCATAAAACTGGAGTTGTAAAGTGTATCTTGGCCTAACAGGTGAAAGGGTAGTTGTTGGTAAATTTAGAGACTTTATGAAATCTCTGATAACCTGTGCCATTGTGCACCACTCGGTATTTGTCTGGAGTAGGAGTAGGTAAACACTGGAAAGTTAGTGTACTTCCAGGATGGTTTAGGTGGAACATCAACGCACGTCTTCTCAGTTCTGCCTCACGAGGGTGTGTAAACACCGTTACAGCCTCAGACCAGACCAGGCCTTGCATCGAACTGAGACGTCAGGGATGCCATTCACTACGTCACGGGTTGGACTATGTTGTGAACGGCTCGATGCGCTGTGGCTAGCATTTTTGGTTCTTCCAAGATATTTAATTCTGGTGTGAGGGCTGGAAAGGGGAACACTCAGCCTCGTGAGGACACAGCTGTCCTGGAGGTGGCTTTCCGTGCTTTCTCACTTTTACTCTGGGCAAGTTCCGGGATGGTACCACGGCCACTTCCTACACATACTAGTACAGACACCACAGTGACGCAGGTTATCACACCACACACCCAAGTGCTCGGGCCTACATGATGATGATGATAATTGTTGTTTTAAGGGGCCTAACATCTGTTTTTTTTAGCGTATGGCTTTTAGTGCCGGGAGTGTCCGAGGACATGTTCGGCTCGCCAGTTTTGTAGCTGCTTCGAGACGGACACCCAATGGGTGAGCTACAAGTACCGTTGGGGAGGGAAGTTGGAAGGGAAGGGCGAGGAGTTGGAAGGTAGCGGCTGTGGCCTATAGTTAGGGACCAACCCCGGCATTTGCCTGGAAGGAAGATGGGAAACCACATAAGACCATCTTCAAGGTTGCCGGCGGGGGGATTCGAACCTCCTCGCCTCCCGGATGTGAGCGACTGCCATTAGTCATGCCGTAACGACCATGGCTAACTCACCGGGTACATCTGGGTTATCGGCCCCTGATGGTTAGGGTGATAATGTAAATGAAATTAAACTTATCCTAAAACTAACTACATACTTACAGACTAGAAGGGGAAATGGAAAACAAAACTAAGAATAAGGGAAACAAAAGACAGGAGGAAAGGAAATGCCCTCAACTCTCGAAGAATGAGAATTACGGGACTTGGAAGAAAGGGGAGCCAGGAAAGGCAGACAGGGAAAGGTAAAGAGGAGAGGGCCCGCCTCAAAGACAATGGAAGAAGTAGAAAAACCGGACCCAGCTCAGGAAGCCGTCAAGTTCGCTAACTCCCGAACTTACCAGACGTGAGGCCTTGAGGGTGTAGCACAATCCAGGGTGCACCAGAAGAGGTGGGGATACACCCTGCCTCCTTGAGGGCCTTGTGTTGAGCAGAAGGCAGGAGATACAATGAAAATAAAACAAGAGGTCTGGCCCCTCGAGGAATGTGGGATCAGAAAATATGAGAAAAGGGCCAATTAAGGCGGGAGAGTGAAGGACACCCTAAGCCTCGGATAACCTAATACCGTCGGGGTCGGAAAAGAAGAAGAGTTGGCCAAGGGAGGTCGAGAGGATAGATAACAGAGAGGAGCCCGGCACAAGTAAGTTGAAGCAATTCCAGACTCAGCTGGGGCCCCTTGGTCGCCAACCCACGTCCCACAAGTGGTGAGACCCTGCGGGGAGGGCCTACATGAACACGATGTCGCAAAGAGCCTCTAATGAAAGAATGAAAAATAACTGGACTGTGTTGTGTTACCTGATAGAATCCCTCCCTTTACGAGGAGTCACATCCCAACTAACAGGGCAGGGTGAGTATAGCCCACCAAGCACGATGCACTCAGTGTTTTACAGCCTGAAAAGCTCACAGATCAGCCTCCCATGGCTCTGCTGTGAATTAAAACCCTCAGTTCTCAATGCATACTCTAACATCATCATCCAACAATTCTGTTACCCCAAATCAACAGAAGATCTATCAGAGTTAAAAACAGCAATATTATTCAGCAAATGTTCTAGGTATTGTCCCTGCCTTATACGGAAGTTCTCCTATATGAGACGTAGTGATTAGTCACTACCCCAGCGGTGGTCTGGGCTCGGTGTACAAAGAGCTCGCTGATGACCTTACTTGGTCTATCTTTGTAAAACCCAAGCAAACCTTGAGAAATTGCGGTAATTTTATTACTTGCCTATAGAAGCCAATGCACCATAATATTATTGGCAGCTAACACTATCAGACTAGTAATTATAAGGGCGCCTGTTCGAGCCTACCTCAGGGCGAAGTTTAATTAGACTTGCTCAGTAATTTTGTCTGTATTGCTAGCGGAGCAACAGCTGGGAAGGCAAATAAACACTGAAGCGGTGGACCTAAACCTGACCGGGAGGGGCGTATTAGTTTGTTGTTGCTTCAATCAAGACCAAAGATATCTTAGTCATTAGCCAAGAAGGTATACATTGTCTAACAATCTGTGTTGTTGTAGTGTCCGTAGTAGCGTGTGTCTAGTATTCCAAAATGTTTCCTAACTTCGGTTTTAGTTGCTTACTTCGACAGGAATATGCAAATAAATATAAGTTTCTCGAAGCCATAAAACGGTGGCGTAAAGAAGGAATATTAAAACACTATTGTAGCACTAAACTACAGTAGTCTTCGATGTACACCTTTGAGACTTGTGTTTTCAGCTGCAGAGTACTGTGCCCCGGTTTGGTTGAACAGCCTTCACACTAACCTCATAGATACCCAGCTCAACACCACCATGAGCCTAATCATTGGCACAATAAATTTACACTTCAGACAATGGACGTCATGCTACCAGCTACTTCTTATGAACACTTGACTGTCGTACACTTTGGGCAAACATCCATCAACACCATCAACCAGGAGCTGTGATGATTTCAGCAGGTCGGTCTGCGAAATTTTAAAATTAAGTTTTTATTTCTGGTGTCCTAATCATGCGCATGAATTCAACGTTTGAATAATGAACCTACGCAATAATGGA
Organism: Meconema thalassinum; assembly: GCA_946902985.2. Taxonomy (NCBI): domain Eukaryota; kingdom Metazoa; phylum Arthropoda; class Insecta; order Orthoptera; family Tettigoniidae; genus Meconema; species Meconema thalassinum. The sequence continues at coordinate 156,781,678 of OX336397.1, forward strand.
CATCTAATACAGGTAGTACATCATTCTATAGCCTACATATATAAGAAACCAACATGGCGACCATCCGAAAAAATTAGACGGTTCTCTATATATACTAATCTATGACAGCAATCAAACTGAAATTTTGTATGTTGATAGAGGCTGTTCACTTATGGGACTTTCAACAACCTGGTGAGTACACATCCAACATGGCGGCGACGAGAAATTTAAATATTTAAAGGGAAGTTTCTAGCAATTTAACCATCCGAGCGCAGTGAAACGTTTTGCGGATAATGCTTATACAAATTTTAATTAATTGACATCTAATTTATATCAATTGTTTTCATAACCACAAGATAGCGGCTGAGCAAAATTTTAAAATCTCGATATTATTTCTTGTGTACTAATCATGCGATTGAAGTTTGAATAAGCGCAGTTCGCTACTCCAGTGGGGGTCCAGGCGGGGACACCAAGAGCCCGCCGATGAGCCAGCTTGGTGTCCTAGGCGAAACCCCACACAAGACACGGCACAAACCTAGAAGAATTGCTGAGTCTTAATTCACTGGCCGTGAAAGCCAATATACCATCTTTTTGGAAGCCTTCATAGGGAGGTTGAGGCTGCTTGAGCTTTTAGTTCTCGCAGTCAAGAGGTGCAGTTGCACCTTATATAAAGGGAGGTGGCACGCAGTTCGCTACTCCAGTGGGGGTCCGGGCGGGGACACCAAGAGCCCGCCGATGAGCCAGCTTGGGGTCCTAGGTGAAACCCCACACATGACACGGCACAAACCTAGAAGAATTGCTGAGTTTCTACGCAGTAATCTTCATGTGATAGTACGTAACTCTATGGCCTACATAGGCTACATAAAATCTAACATGGCGACCATCCGAAATATTTAGATGGTTCTCAATATCTACGAATCTATTACAGGAATAAAACTGAAATTTTGTATGTTGATAGAGGCAATTGGGGCCTCCGTGGCTTAGGCGGCAGCGCGCCAGCCTCTCACCGCTGGGTTCGTGGTTCAAATCCCGGTCACTCCATGTGAGATTTGTGCTGGACAAAGCGGAGCCAGACAGGTTTTTCTCCGGGTACTCCGGTTTTCCCTGTCACAATTTCATTCCAGCAACACTCTCCACTATCATTTCATTTCATCTATCATTCATTTAATCATTGCCCCAGGGGAGTGCGACAGGCTTCGGCAGCCGGCACAGTTCATATCCTCGCCGCTAGATGGGGGCTTCATTCATTCCATTCCCTGACCCGGTCAGTCGACTGGAAGCAGGCTGTGGATTTTTTATAGAGGCAATTAACATAAGTAGGATATATAAAATAGGCTATAAAATTCTTCCCGGAACTACTTGTTACAAAATGTGAAAAGTAGGCTAAAAATGAAAGAACAGGCTGATGAAGCCTTTACTTCGCCTGACTGTATCTACACATTGCTACACAGGAGGCGGCTCAGGTCAGAAGCCCGTGGTCGCACGTCCATGGTGGTAGACGGTGCTAACAGTATGGACGATGCAGCAATAAAAGCTCGGCCACGTCGTTAAAGAAAGGCGGGCCTTGCTCATCTCCAATGCTCCAAGTTTTATGGCGGCGCGGTGCTCCACTTGTGTGAACAGTAGCATAGTCCATACCACAGCCACTTTGCTTTTGCCGTTAACATCCCGGTCACTTGCTAATTCCTCGGTAGTCTAAAATAAAACGCATCATTACAATTCCTTTCATTTATGGTTTCCATTTGGTCAAATCTCACATAACTGCTTTCCGTTTTAGATTCATGGCTTGTATTCTATAATTTAAATCAATCATAATTGTTCCGTATAGATGTGCTTAAATAGTTTTAAAAAGGTTTATATTACCGCCTGAATCAATAATTGAATGAAAAAAATCACAGTCAGTCTGAAAGACTAGACGTTATATCATTTCAAAAGACGCATGCTACAAATGCTACACATGTTAGAAAGGCTCAGGAGGGCTCTTTCAACAGACTCCATTACCCATTAAATTAGGCTTCTCGCGCGGGCTCCTAGTTAAGTGTCACCCTGTAATTTGCTCTGACATCCTGCACACCTCTTTCGGAGGCACCCTGTGTTCTTATCTGGCATTTTGTATATCTCTTTAGAAGTCACCCTGTATTCTTGTGTGACATCTTGTACACCTCTTTAGGAGTCACCCTGTATTCTTGCCTGACCTCTTGTGCACCTCTTTAGGAGTCACCCTGTATTCTTCTCTGCCATCTTGTACACCTGTTTAAGAGTCACCTTGTATTCTTATCTGGCATCTTGCATATCTCTTTAGGAGTTACCCTGTATTCTTGTGTGACATCTTGTACACCTCTTTAGGGGTCACCCAGTATTCTTCTCTGCTATCTTGTACACCTCTTTAAGAGTCACCTTGTATTCTTATCTGGCATCTTGTATATCTCTTTATGAGTCACCCTGTATTCTTATCTGGCATCTTGTACTGTATTTTGCTCTGAAATCCTGCACACCTCTTTAGGAGGCACCCTGTATTCTTGTCTGACATCTTGTGCACTTCTTTAGGAGTCACCCTGTATTCTTCTCTGCCATTTTGTACGCCTCTTTAAGAGTCACCTTGTATTCTTACCTGGCATCTTGTATATCTCTTTAGGAGTCACCCTGTATTCTTGTGTGACATCTTGTACACCTCTTTAGGAGTCACCCTGAAATCTTGTCTGACATCTTGTGCACCTCTTTAGGGGTCACCCTGTATTCTTCTCTGCCATCTTGTACACCTCTTTAAGAGTTACCTTGTATTCTTATCTGGCATCTTGTATATCTCTTTATGAGTCACCCTGTATTCTTATCTGGCGTCTTGTACTGTATTTTTCTCTGACATCCTGCACACCTCTTTAGGAGGCACCCTGTATTCTTGTCTGACATCTTGTGCACCTCTTTAGGAGTCACCCTGTATTGCTATCTGGCATCTTGTACTCTATTTTGCTCTGACATCCTGCACACCTCTTTAGGAGGCACCCTGTATTCTTATATGGCATCTTGTATATCTCTTTAGAAGTCACCCTGTATTCTTGTGTTCGCTTCGCTCAAAGCCCCAGGTCGCTCGACGCCGCAGGACTCTTTCAACAGACTCCAACCTCCAATAACCATTAGCTTCTGCTTCCCGCGTGGCTGCATGACGTCACGCACTCAGTTCCCGCGCGGCTGCATGACGTCACTTCCCGCGCGGCTGAATGACGTCACTTCCGTTTCCGTCTCCGTAACGCATAACGTTGGACCCAAAAATAACGACGAAGTCGACAAGATCATTTGAAATGATAAAAATATTAACAAAGTTGTTCTTGGAAACGGTACGTGTTTCAGGGACTAATGAACAGTTTGTGTCCCCTTCATCAGCCAAATATACAGCATTAACATAATGAATTTATGATAAAGCGTAGCACTAAACTATTAATGGTCACTTAACCTAATATGGTGCACCATATATCCTGTTTGGTATAACTCAGCTCATGCCAAACAGGTGGATGTGGCTCTCAATGATACGTGCAGAATAATAACTGGGTGTCTCAAATCCACTCCAATTGAATGGCTTTACCACCTCGCCGGGATATCACCACCTTCTGTTCGAAGAGAAATATCAGCGAACACGGAAAGGAAGAAGGTGGAGCATGAAAGAACTCATCCGTTATATGGGTACGAATTACTCAAACCAAGACTGAAATCTAGGAAGAGTTTCCTAAAAACATCAAAGGAACTCACAACCACCGAGAAAAATGCTTGACTACAATCTTGGAATGCTAAAGGTCTTCTTCCTGGTGGCTATACAACACCATCTGAAACTTTACCATCGGGTCGTTAAGAGGCATGGATGACATGGAAATCCCTAAATAGGTTGATATCAGGAGTCGGCAAATTAAGAGCTAATATGCTAAGAGGGAACTACGCTAAAGACGGAAACATCAAGTGTGATTGCGGAGAAGATCAGGCTGTCGACCACATGATTCAATGTCGTATGTGTCCAACCACTTGCACAACGGAGGATCTACACCTAGCCTCAGAGAATGCTCTACAAGTCGCCAAGTTCTGGTCTAATTGTATTTGGTGAAGTATGTTGTAATTGTGTAACATGTTTCTGATACGAGAATAATAATAATACTGTATATACAGGGTGTATCTTAATTATACGGACAAAAAAAATCAGAGACGCTCTGCGTGTCATGTAAAAGACGATGCCGCAATCGGATTGGCGGAGAAAATTTTTCCCTCCGAAAATGAGGTTACTTTGTTACTTCCGGGCGCGCGATTCAAATCTACGAACTCGCCGTATTTGCTGAGCTAGAGAGCAAGCCACTGGCCACTGCTGTGCTTCAGGCAAGGGAAGGGAGTGTGATAGAAGGTGACAGAGATATGCTGGCGGGCATGCGGCAAGCCGAGGCGATCGAGGAAACTTGCGCATGCCCGCCAGCATATCTCTGTCATCTTCTATCACACTCCCTTCCCTTGCTTGAAGCACAGCAGTGGCCAGCGGCTTGCTCTCTAGCTCAGCAAATACGGCGAGTTCGTAGATTTGAATCGCGTGCCCGGAAGTAACAAAGTAACCTCATTTTCTCGGAGGGAAAAATTTTCCCCGCCAATCCGATTGCGGCATCGTCTTTTACATAACACGCAGAGCGTCCCTGATTTTTTTGTCGGTATAATTAAGATACATCTTGTATAGGTTGTTGAAATTATTAAGGTATCTTAGATCAAAATAAAGTAGTTGTTGACAGTGTGACTTGTGCGAAGATAGTATGCGTTATGCGTTCTGAAAATGTTATTGAAGATGTGTAACGATTCGATACCATAGCTGTTATATTTAAAGGGTTATTCATTTATCATGTTATTATTATTATTAATTAGTACATCCATGAGATGATTTTTATATCAGATAATTGTAAGCGGTTTTTATTATTATAGTCAGACAGAATTTTATTAACAATTACTTGTAAAGAGACGAAGTATTATATATTGCAACAAGATTGGCAATAAGGACCAACCCTATGTGTCACAAACAGAACGACGCAGTAGTAATTTCACAACGGCAGGTAGCCATTGTCCCGGGATCTTAAAAACCCCAGAATGACGCAGTAGTTATTTCACCACGGCAAACAGAGTCACTGTCATGGGATGACTAAGAATCACGTGCGCACCATCGAGTTCCTTCTGGAAGGAATGGAACATTATATTTCACGCATGGTGCAACTAACACGACATTTCTACTGTAGGTACGCTGCTAAATATTACAAGTTGTGATGCAATTAGCCCTCGTGAGAGAATGAACACTGAAGAAAGGGAAGCTTACCAGTGGAGAGGGAAATTTTCGACTCACGTGACAAGGAAGTTATTAGTATCAGCACCCTCGACAAGACATTCATTGATCAACAGCTCTCAATGAAAGAAGGAAGTAGTAACCTTGCTTTCGGGGTCCTAATGGACTGAGCATACAGAGTCGACACTGAACGATGTCCTGCCGATATATATATTAGTACATAATGGGTTATATCCCTGATCAATAGTCTTTCTACAAATGGCAACGTACTTAATGAGGATATTTCATAGTAATTGAGATATCACATCATATTTTAAACATATGCGACGTAACATCGAGATCATCGGTCATTACTTAAATATGACGAATCTTCGACTGGGTGAGCAAACAATTAAATAAAACTATCGTCTCTTTGATAATTTAACTTCAATTAATTTTCAATTCATTTTAAATGTTCAGTTTCTTTTAAATAATTAAACCGCAGTTGGTAAATTAAATTCTTTTTTGTAACTATTAATATTTTGTTTTTGCATTTAATAAATTCATTTTCTTTAACGTAATGCCTATTTCTTTCATAGTGGTTAGTAAATACTATAGGCAAATTCAACTACTCCTTATAAATAAATACTGAATGGTTAGTCAACTAAGTTACACTACGGCCCGGGTAAGTGGTCTCGAACTCTACTGCTGACTGCCGAGAATTAATTAATAAATTTCGATTCACTGTCTTAAATAGGAATCTGGCGCTCAACAACTTATTATATCCTATTACACTATCACAGGTAAGGTCACACCACAATGTATTTATATATTCTTATCATGTTTGTTTTATTGAACCATTACAGTTGTCACCATAGTGAAAGACTAATTTAAAAATGTTACATTTGGATCAGCGAAAAGAGAAATTTTAAAATGTTACATTTGGCGCCAAAAAGTAGGACACGAAAACCATTCGGTATTTAGGAGAGGAGTGTATAATTTCAGTGCAAATTGTCAGTGCTTTTGGGGGACAGTGAAGTGAAGTGGAATTTTGGATGGGCTAATTTTTATACGGTGTACTTCGAGATGGCAGATAAGAATACAGAGGTACATCCTGAGACTAGTGGTGGTCAGGAGAAAGAAAAGTCTTTCGAGGTCCCTGTAATCTCATTAGATGCGCTCATAAGGCAGATGAGTAAAGATATGAATTTGATGAATACAAATAATGAAGAGAATAAGAGAGATAATTTGGAATGTAGGAAGGAATTCAATTATAAATTTGAGAAATTAGATAAAGATATGGGTAGGATAAATCAAAATATGAATGAGAAGTTTAATGAAAATAAGCAAAGTACGGAGGCCTTTCTTAATGAAAAATTGGAAGAGAATAGTAGTAAAATAAATCAAAAATTGGAAGAGAGTAATTTAAAACTAGATATTGTGGAAGCGATGAATAGAGAATTAAGTATGAAGTATGATATGCTGCAGGAGAGTATTCAGGGAGTGAAACAGGAAATCAGAGGTGAAATTAATGAGGTGGTAGAGATGAAGGCTAAAGATATTATTAAGACAGTAGATAAGAAATTAGAAGCAGCAGAAAGTAGGATTCAGGAAGGAATAGTAACTGTGATTGAAGATAAAATAGCAACTCAAGGTGAAAGTTTTAGCAAATTGGTAGAAGCGGAAACTAGGCAGGTGGTAGAGACTTTAGGGGATACTGCAGCAGAATCAGTAAAGACAGCCTGTAAGGAGACTGTAATTGAAAGTAGATTGGAGTCAGAGGAGATAGTAGAAGAAAGCATAGTAGAGTTGGAGGAGATTGTAGGTGAAAGTAGATTAGAGTCAGAGGAGATAGTAGAAGAAAGCATAGTAGAGTTGGAGGAGATTGTAAGTGAAAGTAGATTAGAGTCAGAGGAGATAGTAGAAGAAAGCATAGTAGAGTTGGAGGAGATTGTAGGTGAAAGTAGATTAGAGTCAGAGGAGATAGTAGAAGAAAGCATAGTAGAGTTGGAGGAGATTGTAGGTGAAAGTAGAGTAGAGTCAAAGGAGATAGTAGAAGAAAGCATAATAGAGTTGGAGGAGATTGTAGGTGAAAGCAGATTAGAGTCAGAGGAGATTTTAGATGAAAGCTGGATAGCTGTAGAAGAAATTATAGGTGATGAACAGCAGTTAGCGGATATACTAGGAGAAAACATAGTAGAGTTGGTAGAGATGCTAGACATAGATGAAAGTAGCTTAGGTAAGCAACAGCAATCAACGGAGATGATAGATGAAAGCAGGGTAGCTGAAGGAGAGACTATAGAACGTAGTAAACAGGTGAAGAGGAAGAGGGAGATAAATAAGAGTAGAAGCAATAGACAACAGCTTAAAAGAAAATTAAGTGATGGTAGCAGAGAAGTGAAGAGAAGACATGTAGGTAGATATTTTAGAAGTAAAATGAAAGAAAAGAGAATTGAGTTGTTAGAGGAAAAAGAAAGAAGGACGAAGGAGAGAAAGAAAGCATATGATGTGCAGTGGCGTACTGAATTAGCCAGACTTGGGGAAGTAAGAGTGGGAAAGCCGAAGTACTGTGTTACTCTGGATGAATATAGAACAAAGAAAGTAGAAATTAATGTCATAAGAAAAAAGTAAAGTGGAATTCTAGAGAAGGATAGAATTGAAGATGAATGTGGTAAGAACTGTGAAATGCCAGAAAAAGTAGTGATGTAAATTTGTATTACCGATAGTTACTGTTCCGTGTGACTTAAATATTAAGTAATGAAGTTTTATATGATTTAACACAGGTAGATAAGGAACCTGCTGTGAGTAATTTTAATTCAGTCGTGAAGTTAGGATGGTAAGGGGCGCGTAGTGCCTACGCTTATTGATTTAGTTTGTCTAAAGTCATTTAATTTGGAAGATAGAGGTTGTGATGCTATTTAGCGATTCAGGTAAGTTGATGTGGGTCCTTGAACTGCAGGTAAGTTGGAAAAAGTGAGGATTAAATTTAAAAAAGGTAGGAAGATTATTACAAAGGTAAGTAATCGAAAGAAAGTAGTAATTATTATGGCAACCATTATTATGAATATAATGGTAATGAAGATTACATTCTAAAATGAGAGAAGATAAGATGATACAGTGGTAATAAAATTAATGAATTGAAGAAGTAAGTATTGATTTAATAAAGAAGTTTCATTGTGAGGACAGCGAGGTTATCAGTGGATATATTTTGAGAAATTTAGAAGTGGTTTAAAACAGTTTATGGTAATGCGTTGTATGAATTATCCAACATCTAGTAGAAATGAGGAAGTAGTAACTAATTAGGACATCTGATACTTGTTGACAGATATGTGTGTGTGTATGTGTGTATTTTCACGTAAATGGACGTGAGTTTGAAGAAGTAGGCCAACGAAGGTATAATGCCGTTGAGCAATGTGGTTTTAAGTTTTGGTAAAATGCCAAATGAAGTTTTAAGAAGTTTTTGGGGGATGAAGTAGGTCAGCGAGGTATATTCCGTTGAGCAATGAGTTTTTATGGTGTCTACGGGACTACGTGAAGTTAATGTTGGGAGGTTTTTAAATTATACATGGTTGTATGCACACAAGGTAATAAGAGATTACAAAGGTAAGATGGTCCAAGTTTTAGTTACAGTTACGCACGTTTTAAAGATATTACAAGGCTTGTTATTGAGCTAAACCACTTTGTAGTAAAAAGTTACTGATGATTAATGATGTGGTATATTGTTGTCCTACACAGGTAAATGTAAAGATAATAATAATAATTAGATGGTTGGCATAATATTTACTAGTATTGAAAGGAATTTGTTATAATTCGAAGTTTTGAGGATTTTAAAGGTAAATCATTTTTTTTAGTAGACGAGAAATTAAGTTTTATTTATGTCGTACGGAGTTAGTAAAGAGAAGAGCATTAATATTTTTGAAGACAAGAGTAAGTTTGTAAGCTAAGTATACCTAAGGAGTAATAATGAAGTTTCAATTAAAGGCAGGTGAAATTTACGCATTTAATTTGGTAGAGCAGAGAGTGTCTGAACTGTGTTATGACTCAGGACTTGCTTTATGAAGTGATTATGGGAAAAGATTTGGCAATTAGGAGTGTCGGTGTTATTGACTATCAACTGGAACACTGTCGTTATTTTAGGAAGAAAGTAGTTAGGAAAACAAAGTGTGATGTTATTATTCCAAGGAATCAGTCGAAGCATGTAAGAGTTTTTAGCTGAAATTTAGGATGTTATTGGTCAGTAAGAGGTGACCTGTAAGAGTAAGAAGATGTGGGATTTTACCACGTATTGGAAGGTGGAAGAAGTATAGAAATGGTGACGTGTGATGTCACGATGAGTTGTTGAGAGTTTTGAGAGATTCTGGTATAGCAAGAATGAGCTATAGTCCAGGCGATCGAAGCAAGTAAGGAAGTGTTGACGAGAAATGTCACAATAAGTTTTGGGAGAAAAACTAAGTTTTTTTTAAGGTATTCAGCAAGAAGTCAAATCATGAATAGACTAAGTTCAAAGTATAAGAGCATTAATATTTTGTGGAACGAAATATTTATTCCGAGGAGTTTGTCATGTGTTTTTGTGAAATAGTTTAGTGATATACGTAATTCAGGTATTGAGTAGTATTTTGTCCTCGTCTTAATCATTTTGTTGTGGTAGTGTGCCCTTTTAGCAAGAAATATGCCAATCACAGTATACCAGCGTAGCTCAATTCGGAATTTTCGGGGCAGCGGTAAGTTCCCCCACTCTGTGACTCACATATTTTGGATTAATTAGAGGATACACTTGCAAAAATAACAACAAAATCAACTCCTATTTAAACACATTTAATTAATAAAATTAATGGCGCTACAAACACTTTAACAATTTAATTACTGACCCATAATCATCTACTTGTTCCAAATGAACAAGGAATCACAAATATAATAAAACAAATATTGTATTTAAAACATATGGTTTCCACATAAACCAACAATTCCTACTTAGTCTTACTTCCATAAAGCATCACTGTAAGTTTTATATAACTCCGAGCTCTTTTGGCTCCATGCTTTACATAATAATGGTGTCATTCTGGTACACCTCAAATACTATCCTTTATATTTTCTTATTTCTCAAAAACAAATATATAATTACATTTAAAATCTATGTTAATTATCTAACTCAATATTTTGGGCATGTCCACACATTCAGTTGTTATCATCTCTCTTTATTTTCACAAATATATTAAGGTAATCAGGAAATCAATTGTGTACTCCAGAGCGTGAAGATACTTGACACAGTCAAAAAACTATAGTTACTCCCGAAACTTAGTTGCCTTCAATTAACTCGTGGAATCCTACGTCCATACATCATTACAATAGGGATTGTTATTTATCTCTTATGTCTTATAAGACCATTATCATATAAGAAACTACGATCTGAACAGGCAAACGAAAATATCAATCTACAAGGACCTCGGTTCAACGCCCGGGTCATTAACAACTTTAAACACTCCTGGTGTATTCATTTCTCTTTACAACATCTTACGAGACGGTTTCTGGCCCTTCTCGCTCTAAGAGAGCTAGACCCTTCTACTCGGGCGCGATTTATGACACGGAGGGTGACGGCGACTCCCTGTCTAACCCACGTTAGTAGCTTATTTCCAAGGCTTTCAAAACAGACCTTCACATTATATTCAGTTCTGGGGAGAGACCGGGCCTTTACTGTACCGTACTCATTCAAACAACTATTCTTTGGTTCATAGACCACTTTCGTAACCTTGGCATTTATTAATTATGAGAGGGTCCTCATTGATTGGGAAGATTAATACACATCCGACGACGAAGAATTAAGGGGCTTTTATCATAAGAAGATTCTGCGTTCGAATCTCTACACATGCCTCGGGAACCATTCCCTTACAGAGGACTTATACAAAATGCGATTTAAAGTCGGCCGTGGCCCATATGACATACGCTCAATAATACCATATTTTAGCTCCCTTTCAAATACATACACAATGCCTCGTGATACTACGTCACAAATAGAGGACTTATACAATTATCAATTCACTGCAGTCAACTACCCTCCATAAGTAATTTACCAAGTATTTTAACCTCTACGCGTTCCTAGCGTGACATTTTAATATTATTTGCGCTCTTTTGCGCTATGCTTTATTTTAAGCCGAATTGTCTTCCCAAGAACTGATAAATCTCATTAGTAACAATTCACATTATTTTTATTCTTATATTAATCTTTTCCGTTGCCGATAAATCGCTCCCTTTTTAAAATATTCCATTGAACATTATATCTTACACATATGTTAAGGCTTTAACGCTCTTATGTTCACATCAATTTATTTGATCTTTATTTAATATTTCCATATTTAGTTATTAGTATTATCTTTATTCTTTACACAAGCTCAAAAGCTATTTCTTTCATATTTCAACTTTACTTTATTTAAATATCTTTCATGATAATTATTGATATTTCGCTTGCTCTTATGACATTTGTTAAATACATTAACATTTTTATTCACTTATTTCCTCTACGGGATTTATTCTTTACATAATCATTGATAATTTCTCAAATTTCTATTATTGTTCAGACCGCGTTCTTGTTTATTCAGTATTTATTTATTAAAACACATCCCTTTTACTCAAAAACTCCGGTGGATTTGTACACAGTCAATTCCTGACACCAAAATAGAATGAAATTCAGTACTCACATGTTTTTAAGATCGTCCCATGATCTTTATTCTTGTGCGGTGCTTCATTTTGGGCCCACTTTGAACTTTTTACTCCATATTAAAGGAATTCATCTTATGTATAAACACTTCTTGACATATATTTAAGACACTTAACATTAACGACATTTTTATACACTGATGTGTCCCTTTTGAACACATAATAAACACTAAAATATTAATTTAACACACAATCTTGATAAATTTACACTTCACAATTCTTTATCACTAGGCCGTATTTCTGAGCCTATCACACGTGACCTTCTTAATTTCCCGTTTCCAAGGGTGAAATTTATTCGATGTCGGCTTCCTATCCTGCAGAATACGAAAGTCTCGAAACATCTACTATTCCCTGGAATCCAAATTCTTCTACTCCTATCCTGGATGACCGGCTATTTATCTAGCTTGAACGGCTTCTTTGTAGATCTGTTTATTGATCCTAGCGAAAATCTATTCGGATCGAGGTCTCCTCAATGACCTATAGATTTAGTGTATAGCAGCTAGTACTTCTCGATTCTAGTACTTTTAGAATAGTTCGCCTGCTTTCTGGAGATAATGTTTATAGTCTCCTATCTTCTCTATTTGATCGGTTCTAACACTCCTACGTTTCTGGTATACGTTCCGAACCTTATTCTGTTCTTCCCTTTTTGGGTTCTTTAATTTAAATAACAGTTTATCTTTCTGGTACGGTACTTCCGTATGTTATTATATATTCGTTCGTCTATTTAACGACCTATCGCCTTTAAGTCCGACGTTCGCAGCCTGCTCTGACTATATCTTACGAACTTTCACTATAACTTGTATACAGTCGGGCCTAAATCCTGTAACTAGGATTTTCCTACTCTTTCAATACGGCGATACTTTAAATTTCTTCTTGACCACTCCTTATGGAGGCAAGCAAGTCGTTAATACTGCGACGCCTATGGCTATCGGATATACTTCTGCGGTGTAACACAGCGTTTCTCCCCTCAAGGAGTACTGGTAACTGTCTTCGATGTGACGCAGAGTTATGCCCCTCACGGACTGTCGAACTGCCTTCGGTGTTTGATGTAGCTTAGTGACGTGCCCTCAGGCCGTTTGAAACTGCATGTGCTGATGATCCAGCGTTACGTCCCCCTGGACGGACTTGTACTGCGTGATGCGTGATTATGCCCCTCACGGGCTGTCGGAACTGCCTTCAATGATGATCGTGACACAGTGTCATGCCCGCAGGCTGACAATAACTGCATGATTGGCTTGGTGAAGCCCGAAGCTTTATACTATTTCACTACAAAAAAATAAGACTCTAGCCTTTTCTGTGGTCAACTTCTAAAATAATGGTGCCACAAATATAAAAATTATACCTTCCGAAAGCTCGTCTTCTCAATGTCAAATAATCTTATTGCACCTAAGAATCGATCGTGCAATTCGGAGATATTAATTAATTTCTCGACCTCAGATGTGTGGGCGTTGCATTTCTTTTGCTTTCTCCCCTCCACACAGGCATTGGTAATTCCCCAATGACGTCGTCTTGCGTTAGCAGTTTTCTCCTGCGCAATTATTAAATGGTTTCTCTTTACTGAAAAATCTCTCATTCAAAATAATTCACTGTACTGTCCTTGTTTACTCATTATTATACTTGTAAACGGGTTAAATTTAATTATTCCTCTTCTGGCGCATAAGCGGTGTTGTCATTTTCCAGCAACGTCAGCTCGAATTCCGATTCAGGCCTCCTTGTCTAATCGTTGGAAAGTTCCACTCGGTTATTAATACTCGTGACTCGCTCCCTTCTGAATGTCAAGAGGGATGATATCATCCTCTCGAACACCTGGTCCTCGTTAGTTGCACAACCTTATACTGGCCTCCTAGCTTGATCTTTCTTTAAGTTACATTAGAAACTGTACGCTTCTTTGATTTCTTCCTCAAATGCATGGATTCGACCATCCATGGACCTGATGGCACATGGGTTCATCTTATTTCTTTAATTTCCCAATATAATTTCTCCAATTCGCATTCGCACTCGAATGCTTGAGCTCTATTTTCTATTTCTTCCTTATTCTTGTTTATGTCAAAAGCGGATTCATCTCTACATGTTTCCATAACCAGGGCTTGTTCATTTTCTTCATCAAAATCTTCGGGAGGGTAATATAATTTCAAATTTGCTGAATTCATGGTCACTTCGTGATCCGTTTCACAGTGCCGAATTCTATATGCGTTATTCCTCAAATCTCTGATTATTTGATATGGTCCGTGGTACATTTTCTGGAACTTCTTGTACACACGGTTCCCTGGATCCGAAATGGCTGGTCTTTTTACTAACACCATTTCTCCTGCTAATAATGGTCGATGATACCTCTTATGCCTATTTCTTCTCTGCCTCCTGTCGGCTTGAGCTTTTAGGTGCTCAAAGGCTCTTCTAATTCGTACATCTCTTCCCGGCTGAGCGTCTGCTGGCCTAGGAATTACCTGACTCCAAGGTCTTTCTGGTTGCTCATTCCGATGTAACGTTATGGGTATCTCTCCTGTGGATTCATGGATTGTATTATTTATAAAAAATTCGATAATATCCAAGATATCTATCCACTTCCAATTTTCTTCGGCACAGTATATTCTACAATACTTGGCCGTTTCTCTCATAACTCTTTCTACAGGATTTGCCTCAGGATGGCGAATACTTGACAAAATCTGACGTATTCCAAGTCTTTCTAATTCTCGTCTGAACTCTACACTGGTGAAACAACTGCCGTGATCCGACAACAAATTCTCAGGTTTCCCCAGAATCGGTATCACTTTTTCCTTAAGTCGTTTTAACACCTGTTTGGTACTAGTCTTCTGTATGGGAGCAAGGACAACCATTTTAGTGAAGACATCCATAGCCACCATTATGTGTCGATTTCCTCTTCTTGCCTTTGGCAAAGGTCCAAAATTATCAATAGATATGATTTGGCCAGGCCTTTCAGGCAACAATGGTATAGGCTTCTGTCTCATCAGAAATGCATTAGGTTTGATCCTTTGACATAGATCACATGTCTTTAGCGTGTCCCTTACAGTTTCTCTCAGTCTCGGCCATACAAATGCTTCTTTCAGCATCGAGACTGTTTTGTCAACTCCCATATGTCCGAACGATCTATGGGCTAACCATACTATTTTCCTCTGCAAAATTGCAGGAACAACAATCCTTAATTGTGTATGGTCAGAGTCCACAAACTTATATAATAACCCATTATCAAACGTGTAGTCTTGAGCTATCTTATCAGCTTCCGTGTACGCTGGTGTTCCTCTTATCAAGCTTCCCTCAAGGAAAGATATGAGCATGTTCATCCATGGATCCTCCCGTTGTCTTTGACTAATGCTTCTTAACTCATTAAGAGTACGCTGATCCCTGTCTTCCAAATCTATAGCCATTACTTCCTCTTCTATGGACTCTGGCTGTCTACTTAAGTAGTCTGGAACTATATTTTCTTTTCCTGGGCAGTACTCTATCTTGACATCAAATTGTTGAATGTATAAAGCCCAACGCATCAACCTTTGACTGGATAAATCAGTCTTCATCAAAAAGGTTAAGGCTTTATGATCCGTCCTTAGAATGACCTGAAACCCATATACGATCTTCCGCCAATATTGCAACGCGTGCAATATCGCTAACAGCTCGATCTCGCTGATCGTATAATTTTTCTCGTGTGGTTTCAGTCTCCTACTTGTGAAAGCTAGATAGTTCTTCTTATCAGGGTTTTCCGGGTTCTCCTGATATAGCATTGCCCCTATTCCAATCTGGGATGCGTCTGTTTGAATGATAAATCTCTGATTAAAATCAGGATATCCTAGCTTCACGTAATTTAAGAGCATTTCCTTGGCCTCCACGAATGCTTTTTCTGCTTCCTCCGTCCATTTCCACTTGCCCCCCTTCTTCAGAAGGTCCTGTAGTGGTGCAACAGTTTTGGTGTATGATGGACAATGTCCTGAGAAAAACCCAATCAATCCCAAAAACTGGCGAACGTTCTTTACCTTCAAAGGCCTTGGAAAATCCCTTATCGATTCCAATTTGCATGGATTTGGTTTAACACCATCCTTGTCAATCACATGCCCTAAAAATGTCACTTGCCTTTGACAAAAATTCGACTTCTTTAAATTTATTTTAAAATTTGCCCTTCTTAAGTCTTCCAATAATTTCTTCAAATTTTCTAAATGTTCCTCAATGTTCTCCGAGGTAAGCAAAATGTCATCTACGTATCGGATAGTGCAATCTTTCACTTCCTCTGACAGGTTTCGATCAAGCGCTCTTATTAATGCAGATCCTGCGGTCTTCAATCCAAACGGACATCTTCTAAAGCAGTATGTTTGTTGGTCGAACTGAAATCCAGTCAACAAGCTGGTTTTTTCTTCCAGTTCGAGATGATGATACGAAGAAGTCATGTCAATATTTGTAAAGATCTTCTTGCCTTTGAACTTCCTCAGTATTTCTTTTATGGGTGGTGCCGAATCATTTTCTGGTATGATTTTTGCATTTAAATTTCTGGCATCTAAACACACCCTTACTGAGCCATCCGGTTTACTCACAATCACTAATGGACTAACATATGGTGTCGCCATCTTTTCTAATATAAAAATACAGTGGGCCACTAATGCCACCACACTAGTACATGCTTGAGAGATGATACTCTGAATCCGTGTGTCCCAATTTCTTTAAAACTTTACTTTGGTACGGGTATTCACTTACAACGTACCCTTTTGATCCTATTATTCAATTTCATAAACCTTTATGGAAGTATTTAAAATTCAAAAATTTCGAAAAACCATTTTTTTCAAAAATGAAAATTTTGATTTTTCGAGAAAACTCGGGTTTTCCCTAGGAAAACTCATCCCTGCGTACTGGGCGCCATTAAATGATATACTAGTAGCCCCACGTTGGGCGCCATGAAATGTTTGCTAGGGGGTTGATAATCTATTACAGGGCTGCTCGGTATTAGTTTCCAGGGACCCATGCGGTCAATTAAGATTTTATGTTGTAGCTACACCTATCATTACTTTAATTTACATGAAATGACCGTCTTAAGTGTTCCTCTAGTAATTAATCCAGCACATTACTTATACGACCCCCATGTGCCCTTTTAGCAAGAAATATGCCAATCACAGTATACCAGCGTAGCTCAATTCGGAATTTTCGGGGCAGCGGTAAGTTCCCCCACTCTGTGACTCACATATTTTGGATTAATTAGAGGATACACTTGCAAAAATAACAACAAAATCAACTCCTATTTAAACACATTTAATTAATAAAATTAATGGCGCTACAAACACTTTAACAATTTAATTACTGACCCATAATCATCTACTTGTTCCAAATGAACAAGGAATCACAAATATAATAAAACAAATATTGTATTTAAAACATATGGTTTCCACATAAACCAACAATTCCTACTTAGTCTTACTTCCATAAAGCATCACTGTAAGTTTTATATAACTCCGAGCTCTTTTGGCTCCATGCTTTACATAATAATGGTGTCATTCTGGTACACCTCAAATACTATCCTTTATATTTTCTTATTTCTCAAAAACAAATATATAATTACATTTAAAATCTATGTTAATTATCTAACTCAATATTTTGGGCATGTCCACACATTCAGTTGTTATCATCTCTCTTTATTTTCACAAATATATTAAGGTAATCAGGAAATCAATTGTGTACTCCAGAGCGTGAAGATACTTGACACAGTCAAAAAACTATAGTTACTCCCGAAACTTAGTTGCCTTCAATTAACTCGTGGAATCCTACGTCCATACATCATTACAATAGGGATTGTTATTTATCTCTTATGTCTTATAAGACCATTATCATATAAGAAACTACGATCTGAACAGGCAAACGAAAATATCAATCTACAAGGACCTCGGTTCAACGCCCGGGTCATTAACAACTTTAAACACTCCTGGTGTATTCATTTCTCTTTACAACATCTTACGAGACGGTTTCTGGCCCTTCTCGCTCTAAGAGAGCTAGACCCTTCTACTCGGGCGCGATTTATGACACGGAGGGTGACGGCGACTCCCTGTCTAACCCACGTTAGTAGCTTATTTCCAAGGCTTTCAAAACAGACCTTCACATTATATTCAGTTCTGGGGAGAGACCGGGCCTTTACTGTACCGTACTCATTCAAACAACTATTCTTTGGTTCATAGACCACTTTCGTAACCTTGGCATTTATTAATTATGAGAGGGTCCTCATTGATTGGGAAGATTAATACACATCCGACGACGAAGAATTAAGGGGCTTTTATCATAAGAAGATTCTGCGTTCGAATCTCTACACATGCCTCGGGAACCATTCCCTTACAGAGGACTTATACAAAATGCGATTTAAAGTCGGCCGTGGCCCATATGACATACGCTCAATAATACCATATTTTAGCTCCCTTTCAAATACATACACAATGCCTCGTGATACTACGTCACAAATAGAGGACTTATACAATTATCAATTCACTGCAATCAACTACCCTCCATAAGTAATTTACCAAGTATTTTAACCTCTACGCGTTCCTAGCGTGACATTTTAATATTATTTGCGCTCTTTTGCGCTATGCATTATTTTAAGCCGAATTGTCTTCCCAAGAACTGATAAATCTCATTAGTAACAATTCACATTATTTTTATTCTTATATTAATCTTTTCCGTTGCCGATAAATCGCTCCCTTTTTAAAATATTCCATTGAACATTATATCTTACACATATGTTAAGGCTTTAACGCTCTTATGTTCACATCAATTTATTTGATCTTTATTTAATATTTCCATATTTAGTTATTAGTATTATCTTTATTCTTTACACAAGCTCAAAAGCTATTTCTTTCATATTTCAACTTTACTTTATTTAAATATCTTTCATGATAATTATTGATATTTCGCTTGCTCTTATGACATTTGTTAAATACATTAACATTTTTATTCACTTATTTCCTCTACGGGATTTATTCTTTACATAATCATTGATAATTTCTCAAATTTCTATTATTGTTCAGACCGCGTTCTTGTTTATTCAGTATTTATTTATTAAAACACATCCCTTTTACTCAAAAACTCCGGTGGATTTGTACACAGTCAATTCCTGACACCAAAATAGAATGAAATTCAGTACTCACATGTTTTTAAGATCGTCCCATGATCTTTATTCTTGTGCGGTGCTTCATTTTGGGCCCACTTTGAACTTTTTACTCCATATTAAAGGAATTCATCTTATGTATAAACACTTCTTGACATATATTTAAGACACTTAACATTAACGACATTTTTATACACTGATGTGTCCCTTTTGAACACATAATAAACACTAAAATATTAATTTAACACACAATCTTGATAAATTTACACTTCACAATTCTTTATCACTAGGCCGTATTTCTGAGCCTATCACACGTGACCTTCTTAATTTCCCGTTTCCAAGGGTGAAATTTATTCGATGTCGGCTTCCTATCCTGCAGAATACGAAAGTCTCGAAACATCTACTATTCCCTGGAATCCAAATTCTTCTACTCCTATCCTGGATGACCGGCTATTTATCTAGCTTGAACGGCTTCTTTGTAGATCTGTTTATTGATCCTAGCGAAAGTCTATTCGGATCGAGGTCTCCTCAATGACCTATAGATTTAGTGTATAGCAGCTAGTACTTCTCGATTCTAGTACTTTTAGAATAGTTCGCCTGCTTTCTGGAGATAATGTTTATAGTCTCCTATCTTCTCTATTTGATCGGTTTTAACACTCCTACGTTTCTGGTATACGTTCCGAACCTTATTCTGTTCTTCCCTTTTTGGGTTCTTTAATTTAAATAACAGTTTATCTTTCTGGTACGGTACTTCCGTACGTTATTATATATTCGTTCGTCTATTTAACGACCTATCGCCTTTAAGTCCGACGTTCGCAGCCTGCTCTGACTATATCTTACGAACTTTCACTATAACTTGTATACAGTCGGGCCTAAATCCTGTAACTAGGATTTTCCTACTCTTTCAATACGGCGATACTTTAAATTTCTTCTTGACCACTCCTTATGGAGGCAAGCAAGTCGTTAATACTGCGACGCCTATGGCTATCGGATATACTTCTGCGGTGTAACACAGCGTTTCTCCCCTCAAGGAGTACTGGTAACTGTCTTCGATGTGACGCAGAGTTATGCCCCTCACGGACTGTCGAACTGCCTTCGGTGTTTGATGTAGCTTAGTGACGTGCCCTCAGGCCGTTTGAAACTGCATGTGCTGATGATCCAGCGTTACGTCCCCCTGGACGGACTTGTACTGCGTGATGCGTGATTATGCCCCTCACGGGCTGTCGGAACTGCCTTCAATGATGATCGTGACACAGTGTCATGCCCGCAGGCTGACAATAACTGCATGATTGGCTTGGTGAAGCCCGAAGCTTTATACTATTTCACTACAAAAAAATAAGACTCTAGCCTTTTCTGTGGTCAACTTCTAAAATAATGGTGCCACAAATATAAAAATTATACCTTCCGAAAGCTCGTCTTCTCAATGTCAAATAATCTTATTGCACCTAAGAATCGATCGTGCAATTCGGAGATATTAATTAATTTCTCGACCTCAGATGTGTGGGTGTTGCATTTCTTTTGCTTTCTCCCCTCCACACAGGCATTGGTAATTCCCCAATGACGTCGTCTTGCGTTAGCAGTTTTCTCCTGCGCAATTATTAAATGGTTTCTCTTTACTGAAAAATCTCTCATTCAAAATAATTCACTGTACTGTCCTTGTTTACTCATTATTATACTTGTAAACGGGTTAAATTTAATTATTCCTCTTCTGGCGCATAAGCGGTGTTGTCATTTTCCAGCAACGTCAGCTCGAATTCCGATTCAGGCCTCCTTGTCTAATCGTTGGAAAGTTCCACTCGGTTATTAATACTCGTGACTCGCTCCCTTCTGAATGTCAAGAGGGATGATATCATCCTCTCGAACACCTGGTCCTCGTTAGTTGCACAACCTTATACTGGCCTCCTAGCTTGATCTTTCTTTAAGTTACATTAGAAACTGTACGCTTCTTTGATTTCTTCCTCAAATGCATGGATTCGACCATCCATGGACCTGATGGCACATGGGTTCAGTAGGTAAGAATGACAATACAGTAAAGTTATATCTTGAGGATAAGTTAAATTTTATAAGATGAACGAGAAGTCAGATTTTATGTTTATTTGTGATTTTGAAAATTCAAGTTATTGTTTTCGAGAAGTAATAAAGAGGAATTATGGTTTTGTGAGAAGTTAAGAAGTCGTGGAGACTTAGGAAGTATTAATTTGAAAGGAGGCGGCCGTGGCCTAAGAAGGTAAGAAGCCACGTAGGCAAGTTAGTAGTAACTTGTGTATGTAAGTGAACTGTTTATTAACTGCTTTAAGGTATTTCGATGTCATTATGTATTTGGGGAAGTATTTACATGTATGAAATACGCACTGAAATTGGAATTGCCTCAGGTATCTTGCTAAGTTACTTTTTTCTTCAATTATTGATATTTTACTGCATTTGAGTAATCCCGTTATAGAGACGAAAGGAATATTGTGTTGTTTGCATATCGTGTGCTGTGATAGTTATAATGTGTTAATCAGCTGGAAATACAACAATGTAATTCTACACCAGACTGACGAAAACTACGTTCACTAGATATGAAGACAAAATTGTATGTCAAGCATACAATCACCACAATTATAAACGAGTGCAGCGCAGACATATATGTCAAAATTAGAAGTGAAGGGCATTTATGTATATTTTTACAGCTCGCTAATACATTATATAAAGAAGAAAATTTGGAAGATTTTGAACATAAAGAAGAATGTATGTATTCAAACGAAAAGTACTATGAACATTTTAAGAAATGATAGTACAAATATGTAAAGTGAAAAGAGTATATTTCTTGTATATTTTTGTGTATTGATGAAAAGTATATTGTATGTTGTCTTTTTGGGGGTTATAATATTTATATTTATAGTTTTTTATGTTGGATGCGGTAGGAGAAATAATGTTAAACGTCATTTAAATTATTTATCTTAGGGGCGATTGTAACGATTCGATCCCATAGCTGTTATATTTAAAGGGTTATTCATTTATCATGTTATTATTATTATTAATTAGTACATCCATGAGATGATTTTTATATCAGATAATTGTAAGCGGTTTTTATTATTATAGTCAGACAGATTTTTATTAACAATTACTTGTAAAGAGACGAAGTATTATATATTGCAACAAGATTGGCAATAAGGACCAACCCTATGTGTCACAAACAGAACGACGCAGTAGTAATTTCACAACGGCAGGTAGCCATTGTCCCGGGATCTTAAAAAACCCAGAATGACGCAGTAGTTATTTCACCACGGCAAACAGAGTCACTGTCATGGGATGACTAAGAATCACGTGCGCACCATCGAGTTCCTTCTGGAAGGAATGGAACATTATATTTCACGCATGGTGCAACTAACACGCCATTTCTACTGTAGGTACGCTGCTAAATATTACAAGTTGTGATGCAATTAGTCCTCGTGAGAGAATGAACACTGAAGAAAGGGAAGCTTACCAGTGGAGAGGGAAGTTTACGACTCACGTGACAAGGAAGTTATTAGTATCAGCACCCTTGACAAGACATTCATTGATCAACAGCTCTCAATGAAAGAAGGAAGTAGTAACCTTGCTTTCGGGGTCCTAATGGACTGAGCATACAGAGTCGACACTGAACGATGTAAATGTAACGGTTCTTTTTTGGCTGTGTATGTAAATTTGGAACAAAATATAAGACCAAAACCTGCCAGATTATTAATTTCTGTATCCAATTTTTACCTGACTTACCATTTGATATGACCCATCAGTGGTCACCGGATCTGAAGTTATATGTAAGAGTGTTGGGCGCCAAGGGTTCGATCTGAGAGCGATAACCCAATAAATAATAAATAACTTTACGTCCTAGCTCAGGTAGAACATTCACCAGACTCCATCGACTCAAGTCGTGGTATGACTTAGTCATTAACCTGAATAACATTTACTTCGGGGAAAAGAGGATGGCTTATATCTATTTCTATCATCTAGAAAGGAGACAGACTGCATTTACTTTAAATAAAAATTTAATGGCATCAAAAACAAACAAGTTAGGAAAATGCATTAATTAATGACTTAACGTAGAAAGTAAACACAAGAATTTAAGACAGGCAAAAGTTGCAAGAAAACGGAGGCGTTATGAATTTAATTTAATCTAGATCTGAATTTATTACTTTAGGTTGATTTATTCAAGAGTGAAGAAAGAGAGCTTGTGTATTAAAGTCAAATGAGCTTACCAAACGATGAATCAGCTTTATTGAAGTGTTTCTCCCCAAGAGAAAGCTGCTGTTGTAGGCGGTAGAAGTCCATCTTCATGCGTGGAATTTATTTTAAATGACAGGCTACTATTAATTCTGAGGTATTTAGATTTCTCAGAATTAATAATGGTGGTGGATTGAAAGTCCTTAAACCACTTTTACGATGTTAGCTCAGACACTGCTAACACCATACTGTCTCGGACAAGCATATGTCCTCAATACATCTCCTGCAATACTGTCTTGAACCAGGTCTCGTTGAGTTGTCCCCTCCTTCACATAAAGGAGTCTCGTCCCAAGGTGCTCCGCGACCGTATCTATTGTTCAGGCCTTCCCTTTCCACTCGCATACCCTTGTCATTCGCCGCACCCTTACTCATTAGCGTGGGCTCGCCACGCAGCTTTTGTTGAGTACACAGGTAAGTATTTCATCACATAGTGCTGTTCTGGGAGAAGACGTAAGCTCATGAAATGACCCTTAGTGTTCAAGCGCTAGCTAATTACAAAAACAGCCTCTGACTTCTCTCAACTTAATACCGTAATAAAACCTAATCATGATAATACATTATGTGGACTAAACATACACTTAATAACTTGTGGCTAATTAACTGCCGAAATAACACATGATATAAATAACGAATGTCAAATTTTGACATAACGTCAGTGGCGTTATCGTACCCTTCAAAATAAGGTTACATTCGTCCCGGAAAATCACGCAGACTATTGTTTACTATATTCCGCGTGATCTTCCTAAGACACGTGTAAATTAACATAGATCCCTAATATAACATAAAACACATAATACATTACCCTTATAGACATTTATATATACAATCAACATCTCTTCTTTTGGTTTAACACCAATGTTTTTGCTTAGGCTATTATGTCTCAATCGCATATAGCTTATTGTTTTCTTTTTATTGTCCTGCGGTCATTACCGCTCATTGTTTATTTTACCTATATGTGTAAGAAAAAAAGACATATATGTGTTCTCTTATTTGCCCTTTGTCCAATTCTCTTATTTCAAATCACACGAGTTCACTTTGTGATGTACAGTTTGATTTCCCAAACCGCCTTGTATTGCAAGTTCGTTGATTTTGGAATTCCCATTTTGAGTGCTTTGTGTAAGGTCAAACGCACACACGATCACTAGTAATTTGGTTGTGCTATATGACTCTATCACTCAAACTCTCTCTCATATGTCATTACGTGTATATCACTGAAAAAAAGAACAACACTAGAAATACATACAATCCATCATATTTCTGTCCTGTTTGTCCCTTTAGATAAAACTCCCTTTAAGTCCCAAACTCCATACCAGTTCTCCCTTCATCTCGATTCCCTCTCCTCTTTAACAGTTAATCTCACACAGATCAATGATACTGACCACATCTGATACCTCATTAATACCTAGGTATTTACCATTTTGATTTACTTGCTCAACAGCATAATGTTTGCAATATTGCCTGTTTCTGGGTCACATCCCATCTCCATCTGCTTCCTTGCTTTAAGAGGTCCCTGAATGGTTCTACTAACTTAGAATATTTTAACACAATGCGTCCAAAAAATTTATATATTCCTAAATACGTATTCAGCTGTTTAACATTTTGTGGCACACTTGCATCGAGGATTTTGTTAATCCGACTTACTTCTGGAGTTACCCCTGAACGTGACACACTATGACCCAGGAAAGTTACTTGTGACTTACAAAACGTAGATTTTGACAATTTCAGGGTGAACCCTGCCTTATCTAGTCTCTTAAAAACCGTGTCCAAGTGAACCAAATGCTCTTCAAAAGTACGCGAACTGATTACAAGATCATCAATATATATAGTTACATAATCACCCGTGTTATCACCTAAAGCTATGTTCAATGCTCTTATCAGCGCTGCTGAACTGCTCTTTAATCCATAGGGTACCCTGCAAAATTGGTACAGATTGTACTGATGACTAAAAGCGGTAAAGGCTCTATCTTCAACTTTAAGAGGAACTTGCCAGAAACTAGAACTTAAATCAACACACGTAAAAAATTGTTTTCCCTCAAAAGTTTGCATTAGCTCCTCTATAGACATAGATTTTAATTGGTCTGATGAAATGTGTGCATTAACTAAACGCGCGTCTAAACATATCCTGACTTTTCCATCTGCCTTAGGTACTGTAATAAGTGAATTTACATAGGAGCTGTTAGAATACTCTATTATACCATCCTGAAGCATCTGATTGATCTGACTTTCTACGGCTTTCTGATAGACAAAAGGCACAGGATAGCGGTGACCGGTAAATACCGAATTGTCAACAACGTTCAATGAGTGGACATAACAATTGGCTCTACCAATTCGATCTTCAAATACCCTACTATTATTTGACAAAACATCGTAGAGAAGCATACACTTATCTTCATCTACATCTCCAAGAAACGCAGCTTCACGTAACGAGTCATCTAGACTGTCGTTCGTAACCACACTGCCTACAAAAGTAACTGACCCTTGCTCTATAGCTTGAGACATCTCATTTAACGTACACATCACTCCTACTACACTACTCCTATATTGTTCATTGAACGGTATCACCACTTCAGCACCACCAAATTTAAATGTAATACAGCACTCTTCATAACATATGTTTCCTGACACCCTAGTCAGCCAATCAGAACCCATAATAACGTCGTACACTAGATTTGGAATTACAAGGCACACTTGCTTCTCTACGTGACTGTTTATATTTATCTCTATTAACACCTGTTTTGATATAATTTTAGACTTCCTACCCACGGCTGTGATTACAAAAGTACTCTTAATTGGCAATTCTTCAAAGTTTACCCCAGTTCCCTTTAATTTATCATAATAAGCATTGCTTATGCAACTCCTTACACAGCCACTGTCTATTAACACATTCGTACACGTCCCGGACACGTGTAGCTTAATGATCGGACTTATATTACCCGCCACTGGTAATATTGCTTCGTCACATAGTTCACTTAACAAATCATTCCTTACGTTTAGGTCATAGTGTTCCTGTATCAGGGTTAAAACAGTGCACGTTGCAGACTGAGATCCTGACCTTATGATGCAGTCTGGCTCGCGTTTCAATTAATATTATTGTCTCTACCTTCACTAGTGGTCGCAACGCTCGTCTGGCTATCACTATTCACATTCTGTTGGTTACTATTTTCATTATTACCTACGGGATTACCTCTCCCATATCCTCGGTTCTGATTAACATTAGGGTTATTACCGTAGTTACCCTGTCCGTGTCCGTTGCGTCCATCATTACCCCTACCTTGATTTCCTCGCGAATCATAATTCCTGCCTTGCGAGTAATTATTCCTGTTTTGATAGGGCGTCACAAAATTATTACCCCGGTTTTGGTAATTGTTTCCACTCTGACCCCTATTTTGATAATTGCCTCCTTCGCCACTGTTTCCCTGCGTTCCTTGATTTCTTGCATCCTGAGACTGATTGTTATAATTGCCCTGGTTTCTAGTGACTGTTTCTTCACTTGAACCTTTCCCTAGCGCATCAAAGGTACCTAGTAGGCTCTCTACTTGCGTGACAGTTTTTACATTTTGTATGCATGCCGCCTCTTTGATTCGGTAAGGGAAATGCCTTAACAGGAGCCTTACCACATCTTTTTCCTCTCTCAGTCCATCCAAGTATTTACAAACCAACACTTGCCCCAGGAAATACTCCGTCATATTGAGATTACCCCTTGCGTTGTATTTTCCGCACACGATTCCCTCACGATACCGTGATTGTATGCTCTCACTCCAAAACTTATCACAAAATTTATGTCTGAAGTCTGTGATATCTTCAAAACCGTCCCTATAAACTGCAAACCAGTTTTTGGTTTCCCCTACGAAGGCCTGTTCTAATATTTCAACAACATTACACCATTCGATGTTTCCGTCCTCCAATCTTTCTTTAAACCTCACTTCAATAGTATTTAGAAACTCCATGGGGCATCCTTGCCGATTGCTAAATTTCCCTAACTCTATTTCTTTATGCGTACTATTCATATATGTCGTTCGACTCTGACCTGCTTCTTGTCTTATTCTAGACTTTAATTTATTTTCAAGCTCGACAATTTTCTCCTCTGCTCGTTTCTCCATACTACTAACTTTTGCTTTTATGCTCCCATCTGTTGCTTCAACTTTATCATTCAGCCTATTCTGTGTTTCTTGAATTTTACTTATACTTTCCTTACTCTGTTTCTTCAAATTTTCAACTTCTTTACTAATTTCTGCTTGAACCTTATCGATTTTGCTGCCCAGCTGTTCTTTAATTTCCGTTGTTACTCCCTGAAGGTTTTTAATTTCTCCCCCCAGCTGTTCTTTAACCTCCATAGCTGTACTCTGAACTTTTTCAATTTCTCCTCCCAATTGTTTCTTAATTTGCTTCGTCTCTAGCTGTATTAACTCTTTAGATTCCTCAGCTTGCTTACTTATTTTACTCTCAAGTTCATCTCGCACCCTCCTCAATCTACTCTCCATGTCAGCTAGGATTTCTTTCGTCTTCTCTTCCATCACACCCCTGATTTCACCCTTAATTTGCTCAAATCTTTTATCCATCTCCTTACTGTTTTGATCCAATTTACTGTTAAGTTCTTTATTACTTTCTTTAATTTCCCTACTGTTTTCCTCCAATTTATCGTTTAGTTTACTACTAATTTCTTTACTGTTTTGATCAAATTTCGTATTTAATACATGTATAAGACTCGCAAACATGCTCTTCATATCTCCCGGACTTTCTTTCTCACCATCATTACTGGGATTTACCTCCGACATCATCCCTGTGCTGCTTTCACCTTCCTCTACTAACTTACTACGCGCTTCATCCTCTTTCTCCTTCGTCATCTTACTCCCTAGTTGTTTTTGACTACGTAGTAGCATATCGTCTTCTGAATCACTCATTCTGACTCACGTTGATATATAAAATCCCCCAAAATGCAGGTACAGAAATATGTCACTTTTCCCTCCACAAATGTTATCAGGTTTTCGTCCCACGTTTATGGCGACAATGTAACGGTTCTTTTTTGGCTGTGTATGTAAATTTGGAACAAAATATAAGACCAAAACCTGCCAGATTATTAATTTCTGTATCCAATTTTTACCTGACTTACCATTTGATATGACCCATCAGTGGTCACCGGATCTGAAGTTATATGTAAGAGTGTTGGGCGCCAAGGGTTCGATCTGAGAGCGATAACCCAATAAATAATAAATAACTTTACGTCCTAGCTCAGGTAGAACATTCACCAGACTCCATCGACTCAAGTCGTGGTATGACTTAGTCATTAACCTGAATAACATTTACTTCGGGGAAAAGAGGATGGCTTATATCTATTTCTATCATCTAGAAAGGAGACAGACTGCATTTACTTTAAATAAAAATTTAATGGCATCAAAAACAAACAAGTTAGGAAAATGCATTAATTAATGACTTAACGTAGAAAGTAAACACAAGAATTTAAGACAGGCAAAAGTTGCAAGAAAACGGAGGCGTTATGAATTTAATTTAATCTAGATCTGAATTTATTACTTTAGGTTGATTTATTCAAGAGTGAAGAAAGAGAGCTTGTGTATTAAAGTCAAATGAGCTTACCAAACGATGAATCAGCTTTATTGAAGTGTTTCTCCCCAAGAGAAAGCTGCTGTTGTAGGCGGTAGAAGTCCATCTTCATGCGTGGAATTTATTTTAAATGACAGGCTACTATTAATTCTGAGGTATTTAGATTTCTCAGAATTAATAATGGTGGTGGATTGAAAGTCCTTAAACCACTTTTACGATGTTAGCTCAGACACTGCTAACACCATACTGTCTCGGACAAGCATATGTCCTCAATACATCTCCTGCAATACTGTCTTGAACCAGGTCTCGTTGAGTTGTCCCCTCCTTCACATAAAGGAGTCTCGTCCCAAGGTGCTCCGCGACCGTATCTATTGTTCAGGCCTTCCCTTTCCACTCGCATACCCTTGTCATTCGCCGCACCCTTACTCATTAGCGTGGGCTCGCCACGCAGCTTTTGTTGAGTACACAGGTAAGTATTTCATCACATAGTGCTGTTCTGGGAGAAGACGTAAGCTCATGAAATGACCCTTAGTGTTCAAGCGCTAGCTAATTACAAAAACAGCCTCTGACTTCTCTCAACTTAATACCGTAATAAAACCTAATCATGATAATACATTATGTGGACTAAACATACACTTAATAACTTGTGGCTAATTAACTGCCGAAATAACACATGATATAAATAACGAATGTCAAATTTTGACATAACGTCAGTGGCGTTATCGTACCCTTCAAAATAAGGTTACAGTATCAGCACCCTTGACAAGACATTCATTGATCAACAGCTCTCAATGAAAGAAGGAAGTAGTAACCTTGCTTTCGGGGTCCTAATGGACTGAGCATACAGAGTCGACACTGAACGATGTCCTGCCGATATATATATTAGTACATAATGGGTTATATCCCTGATCAAGAGTCTTTCTACAAATGGCAACGTACTTAATGAGGATATTTCATAGTAATTGAGATATCACATCATTTTTTAAACATATGCAACGTAACATCGAGATCATCGGTCATTACTTAAATATGACGAATCTTTGACTGGGTGAGCAAACAATTAAATAAAACTATCGTCTCTATGATAATTTAACTTCAATTAATTTTCAATTCATTTTAAATGTTCAGTTTCTTTTAAATAATTAAACCGCAGTTGGTAAATTAAATTCTTTTTTGTAACTATTAATATTTTGTTTTTGCATTTAATAAATTCATTTTCTTTAACGTAATGCCTATTTCTTTCATAGTGGTTAGTAAATACTATAGGCAAATTCAACTACTCCTTATAAATAAATACTGAATGGTTAGTCAACTAAGTTAAACCACAAGCTTCCTTCCTTTTTCGAACTCTACTGCTGACTGCCGAGAATTAATTAATAAATTTCGATTCACTGTCTTAAATAGGAATCTGGCGCTCAACAACTTATTATATCCTATTACACTATCACAGGTAAGGTCACACCACAATGTATTTATATATTCTTATCATGTTTGTTTTATTGAACCATTACAGTTGTCACCATAGTGAAAGACTAATTTAAAAATGTTACATTTGGATCAGCGAAAGGCTAATTTAACAAGTAGTTCCGTGAAGAACTATACAGCCTATTTTCATATATCCTACTTATGTTAATTGCCACTATCAACATAACACAATTTCTGTTTGATTGCTGTAATAGATTCGTAGATATTAAGAACCGACTAAATATTTCGGATGGTCGCCATGTTGGATTTTATATATGTAGGTCCTAGAGTTATGTACTGTTACATGCAGATTATTGTGAACGTGTAGTATTCAAACTTCAATCGCAAAATTAGGACACAAGAAAAAACAAGGAGATTTTAAAATTTTTCACAGCTGCCATCTTGAGGTTATGGAAACAATTGAAATAAATTAGATGCCAGTGGATTAACATTCGTATAAGGATTTACTGTACCAAGTTTCACTGCACTCGGATGGTTAAATTGCGAGAAACGTCCATGTGAATATTTATAATTCGCGTCACCGCCATGTTGGATTTGTGATCACCAGGTTATTTAAAGTCCTATAGGTGAACTTAAGTTCAGAGCCCCTATGAACATTAAACAATGCAGTTTGATTGCTAAAATAGATTCGTAGATATTCAGTATCGTCTAAATATTTCGGATGGTCGCCGTGTTGGATTGTTAAATGTATAGGCCATAGAGTCATGTACCATTAAAGGAAAATTATTGCGTAGGTTCATTATTCAAACTTTCACTTCGATCGCATGACTACATCACAAGAAATAAAAACTTAATTTTAAAATTCGCACTGCCGCCATCTTGAGGTTATGTAAACAATTGAACTAAATTAGATACCAGTGTATTACAATGTGTATAAATATTTCCTGTACCAGGTTTCAGTGCGCTTGGAACATTAAATCGCGAGAAAGGTCTATTTAAAATTTTCAAATTCGCTTGGCCGCCATGTTCGTTTTGTAGTTAACCGGTTTTTGAAAGTCTTATAGATGGACTTCAAGTAGTGCCCTTTATCTCCGTACAAACTTTTAGGGAGATACCGCTAATAGTTTCAGAGATATAGAAT
The DNA here is from genome assembly GCA_946902985.2 of Meconema thalassinum. Taxonomy (NCBI): domain Eukaryota; kingdom Metazoa; phylum Arthropoda; class Insecta; order Orthoptera; family Tettigoniidae; genus Meconema; species Meconema thalassinum. The sequence continues at coordinate 156,813,088 of OX336397.1, forward strand.
GCCGGTGAAATATTTCGCACATCCGCCATCTTGTGATTATGCAAACAATTGAACGAAGTTAGATATCGGTGCATTACAATGTATATAAACATATACTGTACCAAGTTTCATTGCGTTTGGTTGGTCAAATCGCGAGAAACCTCTATTTAAAAGTCGCCAATTCGCTTGGCCTCCATGTTGGTTTTGTAGTTACCAGGTTTTCAAAAGTCACATAAGTGAACTTATAGCAGTTCCCTCTATCACCATAGAAAATGTCAGGGTAATATCGGTAATAGTTTCGGAGATATTGAATGCTGGTGAAATATTTCGCACAGCCGCCATGTTGGATTGGTGAGTCGTAACAAAATTTGAAGGGCACGGTCGAGGTCGCCGGGAATAGTGCTATGAACTTTCCGAGTTTCATTGAAATCGCTCCTGCCGTTTAGATTTTATTAGGGGGGGGGGACACACACACGAACCACACACACACACACACACACACACACACACACACACACACGGACAAAAGGTGATCTCATAAGCCTATTTTTTCAAAATTGAAAATAGGCTAAAAATGTTACATTTGGATCAGCGAAAGGCTAATTTAAAAATGTTACAGCTGCATGAAGCAACCAGTAGTCGGTGCATTCATAGTCCCGCTTGAAGCAAATGAGATGACAAACGTGGAATTATAATACATCACCATTCTGTGGACCATCAATGAAGATGCCTGGCTTAAAAGATCCAAAAGCCAATCAAGAACGGCAGCATGCAACAGAAATACAACGTGGAGGGAAAGGCCTTCCTCTTGGCAATGAGGTTAGATCATTGTATTGGCATAAGGTTAGGTCAAAGTTTAGACTGGAAAATGATTTGTCTACTGATTCAGGCGGTAATATAAACCATTTTTTATTATCATTTTAAATGATCTTGTCGACTTCGTCGTTACGCTGTGGTCTGGCATTACGTTAAGGTGACGGGACGAAATGTACCGAGAATGCACTGAGGTGTGTGACGTCATAGTACTGCTTGAGCTTCCTCCTTTCCCCGCGCGCTCCGGTGAGCGTGACGTCATCCAGCCAGCTACCTCCTTTGACCTTGGTTTGCATTTGCTAACGGACTTTGAGTTCACGCAGCATTTGTAGCATTTAAAATTATATAAAGTCTAGTCTTCAGACTGACAATCGGTCTTTTTTAACTATTCCTGGCTTGGACAGGAATTTTAAAACTGATGTGGAAACCCGAATAGATGCACGTATCCTCGTAAAGAACTGAGTTGTTCCTTGATCTAGAATACAGCAACCCCGGTCGACAGAACCATTAAAAACGGCCGAGGGTACACTTCCCAAAGGCCACGCGTAACTCAGCAATCTGCAGCTCAGAGGCAGTCGCTTGGTAGAACAAGCCCTTCAATGGGCTCTAGATCCATATTATTATTATTATTATTGATGTGTAACATCTTTCCACTCGGTTGCTGGATATTTTTGTGGGAGTGATTTTGAAAAATGCTACGGAAGTGTGTAAAACGCACTGCCAGTTGGATCGCAGGGATGTGATCCAGCTGGCAGCGGTACCATGTGTAATGTTTATCACATACGGATTACTTTGTAACAGAAGAGTATCAAGAAGGCAGTGCGAGAGTAGAAATATCAAGTAGGCAGTGAAGAAAAAAAGAGAGTCTTGGAATTGTTATGTATATAATATGAGAGTGTGAAAAATAAAAATATTTTTTGTGTGTTGATGAATGTCACGGATACCAACAACGGTAACAACTTCAAGGTAGGATAACATGTCAGATGTTACACATCATATGCGGCTACTGTAAGGCTCGTATCTTTTTTTTTATTATTATATATAATATTTGCAAATGGGGGTAATTCCCCGGTGTTAAATTGAACAAATACCGAATATTACGAACAATAACATCAAACGCAATTCGCAATTTAGGAACTATAGTTTTTTTTTTTTTTTTAGCGTATGGCTTTTAATGCCGGGAGTGTCCGAGGACATGTTCGGCTCGCCAGTTTTGTAGCTGCTTCGAAACGGACACCCAATGGGTGAGCTACAAGTACCGTTGGGGAGGAAAGTTGGAAGGGAAGGGCGAGGAGTTGGAAGGTAGCGGCTGTGGCCTATAGTTAGGGACCAACCCCGGCATTTGCCTGGAAGGAAGATGGGAAACCACAGAAGACCATCTTCAAGGTTGCCGGCGGGGGGATTCGAACCTCCTCGCCTCCCGGATGTGAGCGACTGCCATTAGTTATGCCGTAACGACCACGGCTAACTCACCCGGTGAGGAACTATAGTAATTACATCGCAGTATTTACACAAAATTTCAATCTTCTCTTAAACACATCAATATGTTTGGGGAAAGGCTCTAAGACTGAGGCAGGCAATGAGTTCCAATTATCAATACCATGGTTAATGAAAGAATATTTCCCATAATTTGTACGGTGTGGTCGGACCTTGACTTTATGTGAATGATCTGCCCGGCTCAGGTAGGTGGGATTTCCCAGATGTTTGCTTAGCTCTCCCCATTCTGACCGATTAGTGTAAGTGTTAAACATAGCGTATAGTCTGGATTTCGTCCTTCTATCTTCCAGAGATTCCCAGCCTAATTTTTCTATCATTCAAGTTACACTACTTCTAGGATAGAGCACAAACCTAGCAGCCTTCCTATGTACCATATCCCAGTCATTGATGAGCCCTACCTGATATGGGTCCCAACCCGCTGAGTCGTATTCCAAGATTGGCCTCACCAGGGTCAAATATCCTAATTCTTTTCCGGTCGAGCCACTGTCTGGCTGAGCAATGGTCAGTTGGTAGACCAGATTAGATTTCTGACAAATATGAACTCGTAAATCAGGAGTTGGAATCATGTGTTGCGACTGGGAGATCACCGAAGACTCTGCACAATGGACTGTAGAGGGACATCTCAGATGACTACTCGATAACTATATGAGGATATCACTCAGCTATATTTCCAGCCCATCTACTGCACCATACATATGAACCAATTATTTTTCCTGGTCGGTCTGTGTTCTAAAAGCAATTATTTCCCTGCGCGTTATTATTGCAGGACCTGTTGCTAGACATGTTGTCTGATTGTGTGGCGTTCGTTAATTAACTCGTTGTGCTGCACAGTAATTACCATCTGCCCTTAACAGTCTGAATTCACTGGCCTTTGAACCAACATGGATCTCTTCTTGCCTCCTTTGGTCGCCGGGCGGCACTTAGTAAGAACCATAGTGACTCTCACACAGGTTCCCATCCACTACGGATTATGCAACTGTTGTGCAGTGTCAGTTGTGCGGGTTGCTTCAACACAGCGTTTCAGGGGCATGCACTTCTACATTGTTTGCCTTTTTGCTTAGTTGACTTGTTGCTCAGTAAAGGGGCCTCTCCTAGGAGCAAGTCGAACGTCACGACATCTGTTATTAATGGTACTAAACGATGCCCCGTCGATTGTGTTTCACCATTGAAGTTAGTTTCTCTATTTTATTTCTCTTCTGCACCATTTACGCTTACATTTAGCTTCATTCTTGGTTCATCTTTTTTACGAATTAGATTTCTGACGAATATGAACTCATAATTCAGGAAGTGGAGTCATGTGTCATGCATTTTTCAACGTCAAGAAGCCATTTCTTCTTAGTTTTGTTTGAGAGAGTAAGATTTAGAATTCTTTTAGTCAAGCTGTTATCGCTCATTCTGAGAATATACTCATAACTAGGGCTCGGATTCGAGCATATTTGCATATTTTTTTCCAGAATAATACACATTGAAAGAAGCCTTTCGGTGGTATTTTCACCTCTCTGGGACCAACAGAATTGAAATTTATCGAGCATATAAATGCATAAAACCGCGGTTTTCAGAATAGAAGCATATAAATGCATATTCTTGTGGTTTTCGTCTAAATAGTTTGTTTTTCTTCGAATTCTTCCCCGAATTCGGGCCCTGACAATCCTTAAGGTTCGAAAACAGAATAATTATTGAAAAGCCTATCTGATGCGAATAATAGAACCGCAGGCTTTTAACCTTTTGTGAGGTCGTTCTCGTCATTGAAACTTTTATTGACTTCATTTAAGAAAATCATTCAAAACTGAAAACATAGAAAAATTCTTGTTGTACAGACCAATGCAGATCTACTTCATTGACTCGCCTAATTCTGAACATTTTGTAAATGAACTTTTAAACTGTATCTGTTATAAGAGCACTTCTCTTATATATACTTGTAAAACTTGAATGCGAGTATATTGCAGTGTATCATACATACAATTAGAAAATAAAACTCGTATTTAAAGATATGTTATTGGTTTTTTCGTTTCACTTTCCTTTCTATAGTTTTTAACGGTGTTTTTCGAGCATATTCTGCATATTTAACCGCATATAATTTTTTTCGAGCATATCTATCGAGCATATAATGGGTTTATAATGGGTTTTGCGAGCATATAAGTTAATGGGTTTTTCGAGCATATCTATCGAGCATATAATGGGTTTTGCGAGCATATAATGGGTTTTTCGAGCATATCTATCGAGCATAAAACACATGGTTTTCGAGCATATCTGGAGATTTTATCGAGCATATCGATCCGAGCCCTACTCATAACATTTCTAACGACTATTCCTGGTTGGTTGGTTCCTCAGTTTAGGGGCAGCGACAACGCGGTCATGTAGCCCGTGTACTTTTGCGTGTGTGTAGTATCTTTCTGATAACCGATGTTAATTGGGATGGCTGTATTAGGGTGTGTTATCTGTTTTCAATTCAAGTGAGGCGTGCATACATTGCATTTTTTCAAATAGTTCCTACTTTTGCCGCCAAAAACCACCGTCAACGACTACTAGTTCAGAAATTGATTACCATATGCCACCGCAGTCGGATCCTGACGACGAACGTCGGAACCAAAGAGCGTTTGTCGAATGTTTAACCTATATATAATTTAGCTTCACACAGGTGTAATTAGTGGAAGTTTTTTTTTAACATGGCATAGATCTATGACATGGGACCGCTGGCTTTACTTCCCCTTCGAAGGAAGGCATACTGAAATATATTAACGCTCTTAAAAATCCGCCGACTTCAGCCAGGTTTGAACCCGCGATCTTGGGCATACCAGTACAGCATGCAACCAATTGTGCCACTGAAGAAGTCACTTACAATTAATAACCGTATTAATATCCATATCCAATCGTGTTTTCAGCTCGACGCCAATTGGCAGACGCCCGAGAGGCCGCCCTAGAACAAGATGGAAGGATCGAGCGATAATGTCACTGGCACCAACAGCAACTGTGGAGGATGCAAGGGACAGAGAAAGGTGGAAGATCATCTGCGACCGATATTGTGAAGAGTCTCAGCCCATCCTATTGTAATGTTTGTGTTATTTTGTATACGAGTTTTTGTTTAATGCTCGTATCGTCTGTCCTGGCTTTTAATGGCCTGTTGCTTGCCACGGTGGGTGAGTGGTCAACGTGTCGGTCTACTAACCCCAAGCTTGCAGGTTCGCTCCTGGCCATGGTAAGTATTTTTTTTGAGAGGCGGCAAAAATTACGACGGCATGTCATACGATGTTGGCATGTCAAAGTAACTTGAATTCAGTAGGCCGTGTTCATAATGGCAAATATAATCTCGTGAGTTTCCGCTAACACAAAGTTCCTCATTTCTCTACTAGAAAGCGCTATAGTGTTCAAGGAGCTTAGATATCTAACCCCCTTGACTTTCATAGTGCTTCAAGGAACAACGAAATTCGACATGCAAGCTACCCTTTGGGTGTCAAATAACAAAGCTTGCACCCGGCATCCGAGGCCATACGATATTATTATTATTATTATTATCACTATTAATTATGGCTTGTTAATGCAATAAATGATGATGATGATGATTAATAATGCAGCCAACTTTCTTTTCAGGTCGGAACACGGAAGAGAATTTGGAAGAAAATCGGCCGTGGACCTATTTCAAGGACCCGTTTCGGCATTTGTCTGGTGGTGAACATGGAAAACCACGAAAACCATTTTCAGGTCGGCCAATGTGGGATTTGAAACCGCGCTCTCCCGATGTCAGCGAAACACGAGGTAGCGCTTTAACGCTCTCGGCCACCGCATGTCGGTTATGCATCATTTAAACCATTAATGTCATCCATGACGTCATAGATGCCACCACTTCGCGTCTAGGGGGATTTTGGCGTACATGGTATCGCAAGCTATAGTCTACTACTACCACCAATATATAGATTATTAATTATTATTATTATTATTATTATTATTATTATTATTATTATTATAATGAGCGTATGCTGTTACAATTGACAATCGGGTCACAAAATACGAGGCACGTCCAGAAAGTAAGTTCCGTTTGGTAATAAAATTAAATTGTGTACAGATACAGAAAAATTATTTATTGCACAATATTCTACACCTCTTAAACTACTTTTCCACATAACTGCCGAACTTTTGCAGGCATTTGTCACAGCGTGGCGCACGTTTTTGGATACCTTCCTCATAGAAGTTTGCCGCCGACCGTAAACGAGAGTGAAGACTCCCCTGTAAGATATCCTAACATTTGGCCACCACTGTTAGGCAAATTGCGTGCTTACCAGGAGACCTGCGTATGTTTAGGAGTTTTCCTGACCACATACGCAATTTGGCTAACAGTGGTGGCCAAAGGGTAGGATATCTTACAGGGGAGTCTTCACTCTCGTTTACGGTCGGCGGCAAACTTCTATGAAGAAGGTATCCAAAAACTTGTGCCACCCTATGACAAATGCCTGCAAAAGTTTGCCAGTTATGTGGAAAAGTAGTTTATGAGGTGTAGAATATTGTGCAATAAATAATCTTTCTGTATCTGTATAATTTAATTTTATTACCGAACGGAACTTACTTTCTGGACGTGCCTCGTATATAAAAACTATAAGAAAACAAAGAAATGTGAAATAGATTTCGGAAATGTGGTAGCCTCTCACAGACGTATGTCCAGTCTCTCCAACCAAGTGAGTGCATCAGGTGTTAAACGATGGAGGTCTTAGAATGATCCAGAGTGTGTTCGCAAAGGGCAGTCCTTCACACTGTGCATGATGGTTTGCACTTCAGAACTAGTCACAAGCAGGAGACTTCAGCTAAGCCCACTGGTGGAGAACAGAAGCACTTCTTCCAACACCATAACGTATCCTGTTAAGAGTTTGGTCCAGGTGGAGCAAGGGAGATTGATCCAACCCGTTTTATTGTTGGATCCTGATAGAAATGCCAGACGAGTATGATTGAGACGATTCTTGTTTCCATGCCTCCTTAGGTCTGAAAGGCATGGCCGCTAATTCATTGGCTTTCCTCCAAACAGGTTTCCGGGACTTCAGTCTCGTTACGGCATTTTCGTCATGTCCTGATAGATTGATTATTACAATACATATTTTTTTTACATATTTTGAATTGAGCCTCTATGGACTGAATATCAACAATCAATCGCATTTGTGTCTAGATCTTGTTCTACTTCCAGCCTTAACAATAGCTAGTTAATACTTTATCAATTTAGAACTTTCAGAACTTTGTGACCTAATAAAATAATTATTACGTATATCGTCGTACTTTTCATTTATAAACGTGACTAACAATTTGCATTTGAAAAGTCAAATTGATCTGACGATGCTTGCATAGCGAACAAAACATGTATTCCAATTAAAGACCCTATGTAATTGATCCATGTTCTTCGGAGGTTTGGGCCGATGACCTAGATGTTAGGCCCCTTAAAACAACAATTATCATCATCATCTTCGGAGGCGTAGTTGGTAGCATTCTGAACTGCTGTTCCCAAGATCATGGGTTCAAGCCCGGGGCCCCAGCTGAGTCCGGCATTGCTTCCACTTACTTGTGCCGGGCTCCTCTCCGTCTTATTTCCTGTCGACCTTACTTGGTCAATTCTTGTTCTCTTCCGACTCCGACGGTATTAGGGTATCCGAGGCCTAGGGAGTCTCTTCCTCTCCCGCCTTAATTGGCCCTTGTCTCTTCTTTTCTGATATCTTCCTTCTGCGAGGGGTCAGCCTTCTTTTTCTTTTCCTGTTATCTCCTGCCTTCTGCTCAAGGCCCTCCAGGAGGCAGGGTGTATGTAGCCCCACCACTTCTGGTGCACCCTGGATATTGCTACAGCCTCAGGGGCTCACGGCTGGTGAGTTCGGGAGTTGGCGACCCCGAGGGATTCCTGAGCTGGGTCCGGTTTCTCCCCCTTTTATCCATTACCTGTGGGGCGGACCCTCTCCTCTTTCGCTTTCCTATCTTCCTTTTATGGCTCTCCTTCCTTCCAAGTCCCTCGATCCGCATTCTACGAGGGTTGAGGGCATTTCTTTTACTCCTGTCCTTTATTTGCCTTATTCTCCTTTTGTTTTCCATTTCTTCTTCTAGTATATAAGTTAGTAGTTAGTTTTAGTTATAGTTTACATTTCATTAACATCTTCACGATCACCCAAACCATTAGGGGCCAGTAACCTAGATGTTAGGCCCCTTAGAACAACAATTATCATCATCATCAAGCCCGGCTGAAGTCGTCGGATATTTTAAGAGCTTTAAAAATCCCTCAGTATGCTTCCTTCGGAGGGGAAGTAAGCCGGCGGTCCCATGTCATAGATTTATGACATGTAAAAGTTCCATCCACTAACGTAACTTGTATGAAGCTAAATTTCTAGGTTAGATTTCGTTGAAACGCTCTTCTCAGTTCCAACGTTCACCACTAGGTGTCAGTGACATCTGGTAGCAAACGTTGGAACTACTACAGCTACAGCCTCCGGCGAGCCAAAAATGTCCTCGGACACTCCCGGCACTAAAAGCCATACGCTAAATAAATAAATAAATAAATAAATAAATAAATAAATAAATAAATAAATAAATAAATAAATAAATAAATAAATGATCCATGTGTGTGTGATAAATAAATGTTATTCCCCACACATTGCTGTATTGACCGATTAACGATCAATTCTTATATTTTTTGAAGTGTACTATAAGATGGACCACCTCGTGGCGCAGTGGCTAGCATTGTTGGCTGTCACCCCAGAGGCACCGGGTTCGATCCCCGGCTCTACCAAGAATTTAAAAGTCTTGGTAAGGTCTGGTACGGGGTCTCTCAGTCTCGTGATGCAAAATGGGAACCTGCCGGATGCTATGGCAGGAGGAGGAGTGGAAAGGAACTGGCCACCCTACCACACGCAAACTCCGGCTCGGGATGCCTGGTTAGTGATCCCTTGACGAAGTCAAGGCCTCTATTTCAGGTTGCCTACATCCCTGGAGGGGATATGGCACTCTAATGAACTACAGTATAAGATGTCCTGGGGGCCACCTCAGATCATTTAGTTTTTAGCCTACTTTTCACATTTTGCAAAAATTAGGAAAAAGTAGACTTATGAGATCGGGCAAATGTGTGTCTGTCTGTCTGTCTGTCTGTCCTTCTGTCTGTCTGGCTGGCTGTGTGTGTGTGTCCCTCCCTATCAACTCCTAAACGGCTGCAGCAATCGAAACAAAATTTGGTAGGAGTAAAGATCTGTACCTGAATATCTCACGGCCATATTTGAAAATGATGTCTGTGCTACCAACTGCTGAAAAATTGCAATTGAAATTTGAGCTCCATGTTGGATAACTTGGAAGGTATGAATGGTAGCTATTTCAAAATTGGCACACGTATAGATAATAATATTGCAGTTTAATTTTCAGGAGGCCATACATGGCAGTGTTGCCAAAATGATGATAAGCCTGCTGATAGGTCCAATATTTAAATGCAAAAAACTTCTACACTATCAATTGGAATTCAACCAAATTTCGTATGTTGTATGTGTACATAACCAGATATGACTGAGCGTATTCTTAAGAACCACCAGGGCTGCCAACTGTTAATAAATGCTCTTAATTTCTTTTATCCAAATACCAATATATCGGAAAGTATACAAGTATACAAGCCGACAGCTTTAAACTATGCACACGCATAGTACCTGACGTTCTATATTAATTTGGAGTAACTTATATACGTCAGTGCTACCAACATGATTCTAAGCCTGCTGAGGGGTCCAACTTTAAATACATGTAACTTCCATACTATCATTTGGATTTCAACCAAATTTCGTATGTGCTATGTGTAACATAGCAGATATGACTATGCGTATTCTTAAGAGCAACCAGGGCTGCCAACTGTTAACATAGCAGATATGACTATGCGTATTCTTAAGAGCAACCAGGGCTGCCAACTGTTAAAAAATGCTCTTAATTTCTTTTATCCAAATACCAATATATATGAGAAAGTATGCAAGCCGACAGCTTTAAACTATGCACACGTATAGTACATGACATTCTATATTAATTTGGAGTAACGTATATACGTCAGTGCTACCAACATGATTCTAAGCCTGCTGATAGGTCCAATTTTAAAATGCATGTAACTTCTATACTAACTAATGGATTTCATTCAAAATTGGCACAACAATAGATCATATTATTTCAGATTATTTCTGACCAATACATGCATGACACTGTTGCCAACATGATTTTACGCGCGCTGTTAGATCCAATGTTTAACTGCATGTAACGTCCATGCTATTCATTGGACTCCAACCAAATTTTGTATTCTGTACCTTAAGAGATGGAACTAAGAATATATTTAGTTACCAGGGCTGCCAACTGTAGTGCTCTGTTAGGTTACATTACGCCAGTTATACTGTATTTCGAACTAATTAGAAATTACGATATTACCAACTTAATTTCGTCATTATTCTAGATAGGTCCATATAGATTAATCATTGGCATGAATCTTAAATTTTCAGAAAAGTAGGCTCTTTAGTTCGTCACGGAACTTCATGTTAATAATTCTTTATCTCTCTCAAAAGTAAAATATGCTTTGTTCATTCCAACCCTCGCTATGAACTTTCCTCTGGAACCATTTCCAAGCATTTAAGGTGTTGCAGAACGAATCATGGAACCAGATATCAGTGTTACCACGCTAACGCTAACATCTGCTGCGCCCCCACAGGGCAGCGCGCTGGAACAACGCACAACATTACTGAAAGTTCTCCGCAATGTCACCGCCAGAAAAGAGCGGCACGGCACAATTCCTTTGATCAGAGCCGCGGAATAAAACACAGAGGCTTTAATAAGTCAGCTTAATTCTCTGATTAGAGTAGTTCATTATCAAGTAGAGCAGGTCAAACCTTTTGACAAACTCGCCCTTTTAACATGGATTCTCCGTACCTCTTTTCTACTTTTTGTGTTTTATCTCTCTCGCTGTGAAAAATGTAAAAAAAAATAATATTAAAATATCCCCTTTTCACCTTCTACCTTCTCTTCTTTTATGTGACTTCGGTGGTGTAGTTGGTAGCATGCTTCTATGCGCAAGGTTGCGGGTTCAAATCCGGTCGAAGTCGTCGGATTTTTTAAGCGTTAATAATCCCTCAGTATGCCTTCCTTTTTTTTTTAGCGTATGGCGTTTAGTGCCGGGAGTGTCCGAGGATATGTTCGGCTCGCCAGTTTTGTAGCTGCTTCGAGACGGACACCCAATGGGTGAGCTACAAGTACCGTTGGGGAGGAAAGTTGGAATGTAAGGACGAAGAGTTGGAAGGTAGCGGCTGTGGCCTATAGTTAGGGACCAACCCTGGCATTTGCCTGGAAGGAAGATGGGAAACCACAGAATACCATGTTGAAGGTTGCCGGTGGGGGAATTCGAACCTCCTCGCCTCCCGGATGTGAGCGACTGCCAGCAGCCATGCTGTAACGACCACGGCTTACTCACCCGGTGGAGAGGAAGTAAAGCCAGAGGTCTCATGTCTTAGATTTATGGCATGAAAAAGAACCTTCCTCTAACTACACTTGTGTGACGCCAAAATTTATAAGTCAGAATTGTAAACACCCGATTCGTTCCAACTATCGCCGCCTGGTGCTGACTGTGATGCCATATGATAGGCAAGTCCACAAGCTAGGTGTCGTGGGCGGTAGCATTTGGTAGCAAAAGTAGGAACTACTTGAAATTACTGTCTGCCGTCCTTACTTGAATTAAAACAGATAACACACACTAATACAGTCATCACAATTAACACCGGTTATCAGACAGATTCTACACACACCCAAAGAACACGGGGCTACATGACCACGTTGTCGCAGCCCCTAAACTAAGGAACCAAACAACCAACCTTCCCTTCTTTCTTCACCCTCCTCATTCGTCATCTGACGGATATCATTCTCCCTCCTAGCTTTGTTTACGTTATCTATCAGTTCCCCCATGGCTCAGAGCTCCATTTCCCCCCATGAGGTAGGATCGTATAAGAGGCTTTATATGGCCAAAGGAAAAGTACAGAAACTCCATATATTCAAGATGGTGGCTGAGCAAACTCGGGAGTGCTTTCTACCAACAGGTACGGGGACTAGTATGGAACAAGGATATACCAATTAAGGCTAAAGAAGTTATGTGCAAAGCATATTATGTTCCTATAATGACATATGCAGCAGAAACTTGGACAATGACTAAGAGGGATGAGAGCAGAGTACAAGCAGCTGAGATGAGATTCCTGAGAAGTAAAGTCCAGAAAACGAGGAGAGACAGAGTGAGAAATGAAGATATACGGAAAGAACTGGGAGTACAGAAACTAAATGACAAACTAGAGCAAAACAGATTGAGATGGTTTGGACATGTCAAACGGATGAATGAAGTATGGCTACCAAGACGAGCATTGGAACGACGGATGACAAGGAAGAGCGGACGAGGAAGACCAAGAATGCGTTGGATGGACTTGGTGGAGAATAGTATTAGAAAACGGAACCTAGATTGGAACACTGTGTCGGAAGAGGAATGGTGGAACGACAGAACAAAGTGGAGAGGAACCATATTTGCCCCCACCCAGTGTTAGCTGGAAAAGGGGAAATTATGTCGATGATTATTTCCCACCAGCGGCGCTCACAAGCGACCAATCGTGACAAATGAGCATTCAAATGAAAGAGAATAGACCTTAGCAGAGAAGAATTGCTCTCTAAGTTCATAAATATCTATAATTTCTTTAAAAAAATGACTTAAAAATGTACGAAGTGTGCGTTTTGCAGATACTGTTGCTGTAGGAAAATACGCCCATAATGGCTGTCCACTTCACATTTTGGCCGCTGTGACGCCTGTTTCATGTCATTCTAACATTCTGAGGTATTTCCTTTATCATTTTGCATCGATTTCAGAAACAGTAAATCAATGGAATGAGTACTCAAATCGTAAAATTTCATAAGTATCAAATAACCGGTGAGTGTTATGATGATCCAATTTTCAGTGATTGCCTTCTTATGTTACGGAACGTAGAACTTGGAATTCTAACTGAAATGTAAATAGTGTTCTATAGTCATTTGGTTGAAATAAAACATAGCAACCTTTCTCCTTAAGTCTCTCATTTGAAACCTAGTGGGGAAAGTGTGGTTTATGAACATGCGAGATTTCTTGCACGGGTCCGCTGTTATATTTTTAATGTCATTAACTCATAGCACGATTGAGGTGAGATTTGGTGACAGCATAACTCATAAGACTATCACACTGAATACAGTCGACAGCAGATATCTTGAATTTATCGAGTATAGAAAGAAACATGCCTATATAAAAGGAATACAATAGCATGGAGCCACTATGCTGAATATATAAGACATTAATATCGATAGTCCACTATTTATTACACTTACAATGGCGAAACATAGCAAGTATGTCATCTCAGACTTTCTCTGCAGAAGGCACATGATCAAAGATTCCATATATTCAAGATGGTGGATGGACGTACATTTCTAATACACTGCCGGCAAAAAATTAGGTCACCCTTTTAGAGGTTACCAATTCACTCAAGATGTATTGTGGCAAAAGTGTATATGGAGTACATGAAATGATTATACAGATCAATAGGTAGATATACCAGGTATCGACCCAATGCTGAAACACACATATTAGTACGAGGTGTAGCCTCCACGGGCGGCAATGCAGGCACTGACTCTTGCATCCAGTCGATCATACAGATGGTTAATACTGTCTTGGGATACGTTATTCCACGCCTGCTCGACCTGTTTAAACAGTTATGTACGAGTTGTGGGTGGACGAGTCACTTGAAAGCCCATCATGACCCACACATGCTCGATTGGCGACAAGTCCGGCGATCGTGCTGGCCAGGGAAGTTACTGCACGTGTTGCAGGGCACGCTGAGTTGCACGGGCAGTGTGTGGGCGAGCATTATCCTGTTGGAACACCACATCCCCTTCCTGTTGCAAGAACGGCAAATGAACGGGTCTAACAACATCCTGCAGGTGCCGAGCGCTGGTTAGCGTTCCCTCCACAAACACCAAAAGTAAACGAGAGTTGTACCTTATCGCCTGGGGTAGGGTCGGTGTGTCTTGAACGAATGCACTCTACGAGACAGCGCTCACCAGGTCTACGTCGAACGTGCCAACGACCATCATTTGCGTGCAGGCAGAATCTGCTTTCATCGCTGAAGACCACGGCGTGCCATTCCATCTTCCAAGTGATCCTCTGACGGCACCACGCGAGCCGTGCACCTCGATGCTGTGGCGTGAGTGAAAGACGGGCTAGAGGTGTGCGTGACTGTAGTCCCTTGAGGGTGTAGCACTTGCCAGAGTGGGGCTACACACAGCCTGCCTCTTTTAGGGCCCTTTGAAGAAGGCAGGAGATACAGTGAGCTTTCTCGGTGCAGTGTTGCCGATTTTCCTCGTTAGAAGTTCAACTTACTTGACTTATTTCCTTTATCTCCTAAGTGGAGCATAGGGCATCAATGAATTTCCGCCATCGGACTCTGTTCTGCACCATCCTCCTTATCTCGTTCCAGGTCTTCCCTTCTTTCTCCATTCCTTCTGTTACTACACTCCTCTTCCAAGTGTTCCTTGGTCTGCCTCTTCGCCTACTACCTTGTGGATTCCATTCCAGGGCTTGTCTTGCTATGTAGTCTCCATCTCGTCGTAATGTATGCCCAATCCATTCCCATTTCCTACGACGCATCTCAATATAAATGGGTGTTTGCTGCGTTCTTCTCCATAGCTCTTCATTGGAGATAACTTGTGGCCACCATATCCTCAGGATATTCCTCGAGCATCTATTCACAAATATTTGGAGTCTGTTAATCAGTTGTTTGTTGGTCTCCCAAGTTTCACACGCACAGAGCAATATTGACTTGACATTTGAATTGAAGATGCGAAGTTTGGTATAGGTATTAAGTTCCAAATTGGTCTCAACATTGCGAATGCTCCTTTAGCCTTATTTATTCTATTTCTTATATCCTCCATAGTACCTCCCTCAGTGGTGACCATACTTACCAGGTAGCAAAACTGTTTGACTTGATCGATCTCTTGATTCCCTAGAAATAATGGTGCCTTATTTCCATTATTATGGCGCATCTCCCTGGTTTTCCTTCCATTGATCTTCAATCCCACCACAGATGCTTCAGTTCTTAAGAGAAGTTCAACGTCGCACAGATTTTGAACGTTTCATTTCCGGCCATAAGTGTCCTATCTCACGTTGCTTCAGATAAGGGCCGGAACCTCTGGATTCAGTTTGTCGACGTAATTTTGCGACATCCCGTAATTTCTCAACAGTTGTTATTAGATTAGTTTCATAAGGTTTGTTTCTAATGAGCTGAAGGAGTCCCATTGATGGATCGAAACATGTACTAATTTGTGTTGATTGGCGGAGCATTACATCGAGAAGAGTCATATTTAGTTTAACCTTTAAAGTGCTGAGTTTTTCATTTGAATTTAAAAAAATATTGTAGAAGTCATAATTTTTAACTTATCGTGAGGATGGAGAAGGGGGTGATAGGCTTATAATGTCTAACTAGCATTACCCGTTGCGGCTTCGTCCACGAATATTCTAGTTGTAAAGAGTACACTTAGCAATATCTCAATCATGAATGCTATGACTGATTTATCGTTGGTATGAATAATCAGACTTTTCAATTCAGCTACTGGTGCAGTGGTTAGAGGTTTGTCATTTCTTCACAGGTATATCAGAGCGGAGTTAGTTTTCTGGGAATATCACAGACACTGTTAATTTAAGGGCCTTTATATGTGGTTTTCGGAGACCCTTTATAGTCGGGTGAAAAAGATCTTTCGTACCACACTCACACGTGGAAATTGCGTGAAAAATTCTAGAGTGCGCCTTGACCCCCTTAAGCGCATTATACTGTATGTATTGATGAATTTTACAGCTTAATTTGGTTCAGTGATAACCTTATAACCGTCTGGAAACTTTCACAGTAATGTAATATTTGGAATTGCATTGCCTCTTACAGAAATATATGGACCTTTGGGATTCTGTTATCATGGTTACCGTGTTGCATTCTTTCAGTATTTCATTGTAAATATACATGTTTTAAGGTATTTATTTAATTGTGCGGCATTTAAAGAGTAAGTGAGTGCGTTTCGCTTACGCATTGGGTTATGTTGAACCTGTAGGTACCCCATATAAAGTAGATTGGTGTTAATGGGACCTTATTTTCGGTACAAACTGGAATGGGACTTTAGCAGAATAATATAGGGAGGGATATGTTTTGAGTCTTTATTATTCTAAATGTAAATTCAAAATCCTGCGTTTATATAGCCTACCGTTTTATTTGGAGATGAATCAAAATTCAAACTCGTGTGCAAGCATCTCCCCATGGCAGGTAATAGGCCCAACATAAAATTATTTCCTAAAATAAGTAGGCAAGTCAAACTTGTTCTTCCTCACTGGTAAAAAAATATATTCTTTCATCCAAAATCCCAGCGCGGCGTGAAGAATTTGCTTGTTGTTCCACCATGCCTGTTCACGTCTCAGATAAACCTCAGCTGTAGAGGGCAGACGTAGACAAAATCGTCTTTTAGTTACTCCCAGAAGCAAATATCCAAACTCACGTAGTACTACATAATGACTTAACAGACGGCAGAACATACCAGGGATCGACTCGGCACTTGAAAACGAATGGGGAATATGGAAAGAAAAAAAGTGACAGTCAGTCTGAAAGACTAGACTTTGTATCATTTTAAATGCTACAAATGCTGAAAAATGCTAGAAAGACTGGAGGCTTCTCGCTTCGCTCGAAGCCAAGGACTCTTGACATGTTAGAAAATTATCTGCATAATAGTTATCTTGCTTTATAATACTTTACCTTGTTTCAAATTACTCGCGAACGGCAAGTGCAAACCAAGGGCAAAGCAAGGTCAAGCGCGCGGGATGCCATCACGCTCACCGGAGCGCGCGGGGACGTGCCTCTTCCATCCAGTCTAAAAACACTTATAGTGGGCGATGTATTGAAGATAGAGATATGCTCTCGCGGACTTTTTTGTACAACTTTTCATGCTGACCAATTATTACGCTCATAGTATATTGTTATTTTTAACGGTTTGCCCAGCGTAAGCTTAAGAAGCGTACGGACGCCAAATATGTTTTCGACTTTTTCACTGAAATAGTCACTGCTTGGCTTCCTTTGATCATACATAAATTATTTTCTACAGAATCTTTCCTCGATATATCCTTTACAGAATGGTGAAAACCGCATCAAAATCCATCCAGTGGTTCTCGAGATTACCCGTGACATCCAAGAATCGGGGATTTTTGTCTTATACTAACGAAGTAGAGATTGTCGGGGTACACGTGCACCAAGCTGTACTATGACGTCACACACCACAGTGCATCTGGGTACATTTCGTCCCGTCACCGTATCATAACGCCAGACCCCAGCGTAACGACGAAGTCGACAAGATTATTTAAAATGATAAAAGTTCTTGTGCAACGTTTATAGACGTGTGATGCACTCAACGGGTTAAACTCTGAACCACTTCTGAGATGATGAACATTGGTAACCAAACCAAGGAATAGCCCACCACAACAACAGCAGTTTGCGACCTGTCCTAATAACTGTGGCATTTCCAGCTCAATGAATGTGTAATTTGAACGAGAGGCCAACTGCCCTCGTGGGAACCGTAAACACGGTCTTTACCGACAAGGCCATAAAAATACGGCACACAACACTGCACAGTGTGTTGCCGGCCGTAAAACGTGGGCCAGAGCGATAAGTCTGGGTGAGACAACCATTACCTTTAATTTTTACTCGCCTTCGGAGAAATATGAGGTGGACGAGAGTTAGGATATCATTACTGTTTCAAGCGTAAGTGTGCTGGAAAATGGTATATATATATCCAGGGGCGTGACTCCACAGCACCGTCACCGACTTGTTCCTCCGTAAACATGCTCTTTATCTCCATTTCGGAGGCTTCGGTGGCATAGTGGGAAGCATGCTGAGCGCCTATGCCGAAGGTCGCGGGTTCAAACCCCGCCCGAAGTCGTCGGATTTTCTAAGAGCATTAAAATCCCTCAGTTTGCCTTCCTTCGGAGGGGAAGTAAAGCCGGCGGTCTCATATAATACATTAATGGCATGTAAAAGAACCTTCCACTAATTACACTTGTGTGAGGCTAAATTATAGGTTAGATTTGACTAACGCTCTTAGGTTCCGACGTTCATCGCCAGGAGCCGACTGCGGTGGCATCCAGTAACCAAGTTCAGAACTAGTAGTCGTTGACGATGGCGTTTGATAACAAAAGTAGGAACTACTTGAAAATTGAATGTCTGCAGTCCTTACTTGAATTATTTATTTATTTATTTATATATTTATCGTATGGGTGTTAGTGCCGGGAGTGTCCGAGGACTTGTTCGGCTCGCCAGAGTTTGTAGCTGCTTCCAGCGGACACTCTTAGGGTGAGCTACAACTTTCGTTCAATTTCAGGTAGTTTCAACTTTCGCTACCACATATCAATGATACCTAGTTGTGAACGTTGGAACTTGGATAGAGCGTTTCTACGAAATCTAACCTAACAATTTAGCTTCACACAAGTTTAGTCTGTGGAAGGATCTTTTATATGCCATAAATCTATGACATGGGACCGCCGGCTTTACTTCCCCTCCGAAGGAAGGCATACTGAACTATTTTTAACGCTCTTAAAAAATCCGACGACTTCGGCCGGGTTTGAATCCGCTATCTTGGGCACAGCAGTTCAGCATGCTACCAACTACGCCACCGAAGCCACCACTTGAATTAAAAACAGATAACACCCACCCAAAGTACACGGGGCTACTGAGCGCGTTGTCGCAGCCCCTAAACTAAGGAACCACTATCTCCATTTCTTCTCATCTTTTCCTTCTTTTACATAATTCTCCTCTCTGCGTCGGTTATCATCTCATGTTTCTCCTGTTATCATAATGGCCCAGATAGTTATATATCTTATTTTACGACATATTTTTGATTTATTTTCATATTTTTGCCATTCTATTAAATAAATGAAAACATTGGGTCACATTTACAGCAGTGTTTTCTGAAGAGAAAATTGGGAGGGGAGGACCTAGGGCAGGATGGCTGGATAACGTGGAGGATGGGAGCCAGAAGATGGACACCCAATGCAGTCAACAGTAGAGAGTGGGTGGAGATTGTCCAGAAGGCCAAGGTATATCTGCCTTTCATGGCTCTGCTTCCCTACAAATTCCTTCTTCGAGGCTCGAAGATAGACTAATTCTATTCTCTCTTTTCTTTCCTTTTTGTGGGTCAATTTCTTATGGTAGTCAAGCAAATGCCGGGATTGTACCTATATTAGGGCCACGGTCATCTTCTATCTAAATCGCCACAAATTCCATCAAAATGCTAGTTGTTGTTGTTGATGATTCATTTAGGAGCTTTGCAACATCGTTGTCATGTAGCCCCATGTAGTCTGGTGTGTGTGTGTGTGTGTAGAAGAAAGCGGCCATGGTCTTAATTTAGGAACCATCACGGCATTCGTCTGGAGTAGAAGTGGTAAACCACTGAAAACACTTGCAGGATGGCTGAGGTGAGAAACGAACCCTCCTCCTAGCTTTGCCTCAAGAGGCTGAGTATATCCCGTTCCAGCCCTCAGACCAGAATTAAGTAATACTTGGCTGAGCCGGTAATCGAATCCGGGCCTTCGTGGTGCCAGCCAAGAGTATTATGCACTACGGAACGAGGTGGACAAAACATACTAGTACAGCCATTTCAATGACACATGTTATCAGAGACACACACCCAAGTACACAGGGCTACGTAACCAAGATGTGGAAAAGCCCCTAAATGGAAACACCACATCATTTATCATTCCTATGTTTCTGGCGGCTTCGGTGGCGTAGTTGGTAGAATTCTGAGTTTCTCTGCCCAGGGTCGCGGGTTCAAACCCGGCGTATGCCTTCCTTCGGAGGGGAAGTAAAGCCGGCGGTCCCATGTCACAGATTTATGGCATGAAAAAGAACCTTCCACTAACTACACTTGTGTGAAGCCAAAATTTGTAGGTTAGGTTTGATTAATGCTCTTAAATTCCAACGTCCATCACCGGGCGCTGGTTCGATGGAATCTAGTAGTAGCGAAGTTCACAGCTAGGTGTCGTGGACGTTAGCATTTGGTAGCGAAAGTAGGAAATTCTTGAAATTAAAATGTCTACAGTCCTTACTTGAATTAAAAACAGATAACACACACTAATACAGTCATCACAATTAACACCGATTATCAGACAGATTCTACACACATCCAAAGTACACGGAGCTACATGACCGCGTTGTCGCAGCCCCTAAACTAAGGAACTAACCAACCAACCAATTATATTTCTGTTTCTGTTTCTTGTCAATTCTAATAATTGGGGCAGGTGACATTGATGTTTCACCCCTTGAAGTTGCAACAATATTAACTAATAATAATATTCAACCAGAACGCGTGCGATTTATTCGCACAATATTTATGTATTGCGCATAAAATACGCACATTACTTACGTTAGGAATTGGCCTCTTGACGATCAATAATATCCGTCTTGGAAGCCACTCAGGGAGAATAGCTTTTCAATAAATAGGATTGAGTTCCGTGGAAGCTTTAAAGCTCTTCTCGATGGATCGATCCGCTGACTCGCATCTTGCTCACAGTTATTCTGTATGGTATTAACTAGGCTTCACATATCAGATTGATATTCTCGCTTTGAAGTTGAATGCAAACCATCCATGTCTTCACGGCATTCAAAGGAATGAAACGCAGTTGAGTAGCGTTGTGTTGTACGAGAAAGCCGATCACTTGCTAGCTCAGAGCGGAACTTGGTGGAGAGAGTTAGCGAGATGATGATGATGATGATAATTGTTGTTTTAAGGGGCCTAACATCGAGGTTATCGGCCCCTAATTAAATGAAATGGCGTGAAATGAAAGGATGCAGATAAAAACAGCTCACTGCCATGGATGAAACGAAAATGGTGTTTATAAAACAGACAGTGAGCCCCAAAAATTATGCCTTATTTGAATAAAAAGAATAAAAGGTGGATGGTAAAAAAGGATAAAACAAATAAGGCATAGTGAACAATAAAATAGATGAACACAATAAAAAACATAAAACAGACTTAACCTGAATTAAAAGTCGTAACTACACATTAAAACTTTAAAAACTAACCACTCTCCCTCATGAACCGGATGACTACTGTCGACCAAAGTATTATGTGTACTCGAGTTTGAAGGTTGTTTGTGAAGTAACCAATAGATCTACATAAAATCCAATAACATCATCATTTTCGTCGTTCTATTTTACGTTAGATCATGTAGGTTTGGAATTATTAGTTTATATTTTAATATTTTTTGTCGCAGTTGCAACACAAAAAGTGCACGTTTTTAAGCGTGTTTCAACCATGCGTCACATTTAAGAATTATTATCTCAAAAACCCGTCATCAGATCGAATCCAAATTTTAACACATTATACACTGGAATGTTGTATAACTGGTTTAATAATTTCAAAATTTTGCGTGTCCAAGAAAAAAAGTTATCATTTTTGCAAGGTTACTTTTTCTCGGCTCAGAGTGGATGGAAAATGTAGTTCTTGGTCGCGATGTAATTCTTATACATCAAAACGTTAAGCTGTATGACTGTGAAATACGTAAATTAACTCAGTTATTTTATATCGGTTTGTATTTGTAGGCGGAAATAACACATCTTTCACTAGCTACCCACTCCCGGGGAGCTGTACAGCGTTGCTGTGATGGAGCCCATCACTTCCGAGCGAGGCACGCCATGATGCGTGTTGGGCTCCATTTCGGCAACGCTGTACAGCTTTTCTAGGAGCGGGGAGCTGGTGAACCATGTGTTATTTCCGCCTACAAATACAAACCGATATAAAATAAGTGAGTTAATTTACGTATTTCACAGTCATACAGCTTAACTTTTTATGTATAAGGATTACATCGCAACCAAGAACTACATTTTCCAACCACCCCGAGCCGAGAAAAAGTTACCTTACAAAAATGATAACTTTTTTTTCTTGGACACGCAAAATTTTGAAATTAATAATCCAGTTATACAACATTACAATGTATTGTGACCGTTTGACGAACGTCCTACGACCACACAAGTGCGCATCCGAACAACAGTCGAGCACAAAGACTCAAAAACATCTCGGGGTTAACAGTGAGCATTCTACAAAGATGTAGAATAAAGAAAAAGAAAAGCTCTGCTGTTCCCCAGATGCACACTACAGCAAAGATAGAAGGCATATTTCAAGAATCATGAATGACCACAGTATCTGTTAAGATAAAATTTGTATCAATTTAATTGATCCATTCAACCATCCTAATCTTTACAAGGGCCTCCTCAGGGAGAAAACTAAAACACCACTTGGAAAAAATAACATCCTGCGCTCCCCCTGGGATCCTATACTATTTAATCGCAGGTGTAGAATAACGTTCCAAAAAAAAATATATATATGCAACGAAAACGTCAACTTTTAAACATTTCATTGTGTTAGAATACCCGTTAAATTAATAGTCCATCATGGTATTCTATTATATTATAAACGATATTTACAGTATTCAAGTTGTGTAGATCACTGATCGTCCTATCACACTTGGCTAAAATTTTATTTCTGAAGTTCTACACATTTCCATATTTCGAAAATCATGGATACTCCTATGGGATATTCTCTTCCATGAAACGAGAAGAAATTCCAAAACATACTAGAATTGTTAATTATACAACTTGATGCAAGTCAGACCAAGTCGAACAAAGATGGACCCATTAGAAACTTAATACCATTTATATTTCATTATTCCCACACAAGGAATATTCATATTAGAAATTATAAATTATGGATCTGTGATTTATCTTCGATAATAAAATAAATTATGGGATTAATTATTAAGTGATGTTAATTGCAACTCAACCTTATTATTCCAACCAATTTCGAACACTTATGGATGATTCGTAGCTATTTCAAGATTTTCATCGGAACATGAGGCCGCATTTTAAATGCCCCATTTCTTTATTTAGTGTATTCCTTGATATCACAATATGGCAACATTATTAGGCATTTTAATCTATCTGCAGGTTTATATAATTCAACCAGAAAATATGTAATTATGGTTAGAGCAAATTAAAGTAGAATCTAGAATTCCACTGGTGACAAGATCTAGATAGCGGCGTGGGGCTACAACTGCGGCACCGCCCTTCTTTTGAGTAATATGAGGCAACATCCTCCAAATTCCAACATTTCATTATATTCAACAACTATAATTCTTTTATATATTATTTTCACATATTAATTTCCATCCAGTCATATTTACTGTATTTAATGGATTATCATAATTATTAATGGGACAAATGCCTACGCGCATTCCCAATTCAACTCATCACCCTATCAGATCTATCATATGAATGTTATAAGTAACTGTCTCTGATTAACCTGTTCAATTATCCGCTTGTCACCATAACAAAAATCCTCCTAATTGATACACCTTGCTCTAATAACAAAACTACGTTACGATTCCTTTATCAATCCAATGTGCATTAATGCATGTTAATTTCTCATATTTGTTTTAAGGAAACATCACCTAAATAATCCAAACTCATTCATTTATTATTATTATTAATATGAAATTCTCATGGATAATTACCATGTTCTATTTTTCATAAGATCCATTAAATTGTTATGAATATGCCTCCTTAATTCCCCATGTAAATTCTCACACATGATCATTCCGCATTATCATTTTAAAGAAAATCCTTAACCACCAGAAAAATCGAATCATTTCACGATAAATGACAATCAGAACTCATTCAAGACGAATTGCATCAAAATGATCAAGAACTAAATTTAAATAAACAAATTACCAATAAACTATCTCAAAACAATCGCTAAAATAACAATGTGCCATAAAAATATGCACGGACCTGTACAACAAAAATCAGGATGAAACTCCTGTCTAATTAGATGCCTTCCGAAAATATACTCATTCTACGATATGCCCACCGTGGATATGCTATCTCAAAAGAAATAAAATAAAATTCGAAGAGTGGACAACATCAAAAAGATCCATGCTTATGTCCCAATATAATGCAGAAAATAGAGATCTATGGCGTGTAAAACGATTCCTACATGGTTGAATGGTATAGTCTAAGGTCTGATATTCACCGGTACTAGATATTAAGAATAGAATAAGGGGCTCACGTCCATTTCACACAACCTTGCATTTACAAAAGCTAGTCCCCTCTAGTAAAACTATCCTGAGCACATTTGAACAATGCCTCGTTTGTAGGCTAATTTTGGCTTCCAGGTCAGGTACTAGTAACTTGAGATTGATTAAGCCGCCCGCTGCGGAAGGCCCTCAGTCTGGGCATAAAATTCCACGCGATCCTCCGCACACGGAAATGTGTACGGCTCGACTTCATGGCTCCACTGGTCCAAGTCCCAAGTATCCAAACGTCAGCATCCATAGTACGCCCCGGTTATATTTAACGCACCATGATACGGGCTCGATTCATGGTAGATTTCAAAAGTTCATATCGGCGTCTCGCTACCATGACGTCCTGATCGGATTGTCTTAACACCATAGCTTCTGCTATGAAAAGCACGTGTCTAATACTGTCACTGATTTTATGACAATCACCCGGTGTTTTAGCGTCCCGAAATACTCCGAATAGTCACAGTAATGTTCCCGGTTACTTGATTGTAATCCTTCTGTAGTTATCACAGTACGCTTACACACCTGTTTAGCCTTAACTCCAAGTCAATTACTAGCCAGAAATCTACCCTGGTATGAGGTATTATATTGACATAACTCAAGTAAGGAGTTATTTTCAGCCCATATGCCTTAATATGCTGTGAGCTCTGGCCATACCCCACACAACCTTGCATTTACAAAAGCTAGTCCCCTCTAGTAAAACTATCCTGAGCACATTTGAACAATGCCTCGTTTGTAGGCTAATTTTGGCTTCCAGGTCAGGTACTAGTAACTTGAGATTGATTAAGCCGCCCGCTTATGCACGGATTCACTGCACAAAAACGACTGTCCCAGTCCTAACAGCTGTCTGCTCGAACCTGCAGACAGTCAGGTGATAACATACATACGCGCATCGTCGTCCGCGCATCTCATCCAGCTTGCAACCAACGGCAGTGTAACTCAACTCAGTCAGGCGCTCGCTTCAAATTCAAAATATAGCCGCGACAAAAAACAACATCTCCATAACCAGCAACTGACGCTCTTTCACACGGTTACAGTATATTGTGTTAAAATTTGGATTCGATCTGATGACGGGTTTTTGAGATAATAGTTCTTAAATGTGACGCATGGTTGAAACACGCTTAAAAACGTGCACTTTTTGTGCTCCAACTGCGACAAAAAATATTAAAATATAAATTAAAAATTCCGAACCTTCATGAACTAACGTGCAATAGAACGACGAAAATGATGATGTTATTGGATTTTATGTAGGTCTATTGGTTACTTCACAAACAACCTTCAAACTCGAGTGCACATAATACTTTGGTCGACAGTAGGTCTACTGACGGCCCGTCATCACGGAGAATAAGGGAGAGGATATTAGGCAGTTTAAGAGGCCTTCGCAGATCGGCCAGATCCACACACTCCAAGAGAATGTGTGCCACAGTTAGATGGGCACCGCAAGTTCACCCAGGGGGATCTTCTCTCTTTAGCAAGTGGGAGTGCGTAGCAATCCTATGGCCGATCCGGAGTCGACAGAGTACCACAAGCTAGCGAGAGCTACACGCTACTGACCGGCCAGGTGTTAGCTATTTATTGTTGTTTTAAGGGGCGGAACCTCGAGGTCATCTGCCCCTCTTAACACAGATTAAAGCATACACATTTCGAATGGAATTTAAAATTTAGAAGTAGAACCTAAATTGGAAGCCGGCCCCGTGGTGTTGGGGTAGCGCGCCTGCCTCTCGCCCGGAAGCCCCGGGTTCGATCCCCGGCTCCGTCAGGGATTTTAAAACTGACGTGAGGGTTGGAACGGGGTGCACTCAGCCTCGTGAGGACAATTGAGTAGCTGTCTGACAGTGAGACAGCGCCCCGATCACGAATACCAAGATTAACGGCCGAGGGGACCCGACGCGCTGATCACGCGTCACCCCAATATCTGCAGGCCAAATGGCTGGGCAGCGGTCGCTTGGTCGGCCTTAGCCCGTCATGGGCTGGATAGTGCCAGGGGTTGACTTTGTTGTTTTTGACCTAAATTGGAAAATACCGAAAATTGACATTATGGGGTTTGAAGCCATTTTTCAGTGTCGCCTAAGTAAATAAATATTGGGTGCTTTTCAGTCGGTCAACACGAATCTACCCAAAAGAGTTGGGTTATTCCCAAATCCTGAAAATATTTACAATATGTACAATTATTTAGTTGCAGTATTGGTAATGAAACTTGTCAGTGTTTGCTAGTTGTGGTCTATGTGACGTTAGGTAAAATGCTAAAATTGTAGTATATGGTAACTAAAGAATTGTACATATTGTAAATATTTTCATCTGAATTTTCAAACATAGATTTTATAGCCTAAGTGTAATGGATCTGATGATGATCGCTTGACGATCAAAACTGGTCATCCTAGTGGATTCATTAATCTCGGGGGCCGATGACCTCGTAGTTCCGCCCCTTGAAACCTCAATAACTAACTAACTAATATCATGTAATTTTATTCAGGATTAGGGTATAACCCATCTCATTTGGGTACAATCGTGTTGACCGACTGAAAAGCACCAAACATTTATTGACCGAAAATTAATAAAACAAAAAATTACATCAAACTAATAATTATAATATAAACAATATTACGGAAAAACAAAAGATCATCATTCAAAATAGAACAAATCGTTGAGTCAATGTACACTGGAAAATTTAGATTGCTGGCCCTAACCCACTCTCACGTATAAAGGAGATAATGCGATCAGCAGCCACCGCGTCATCGGGTAATATAAGTTCCGACCAGATGGACAGCTAGCGCAGTTGCGATGCAAGCAATGTGGCTGCTTGGGACAAGATTCAGCTTTAGGAAACCGCCATTAATGCAACAACAACAACTCGGCAGCTTTGTCAACAATGGGAGAAATTATCCCTGGCAGACTTTAGGATGCTTGAAGCAGTCAAATCGCGCTTCCTGAAGGCTACCCTGGGGATATTGAAATAATCTAGATTAGCATATGGACTCGCCAGAAAGACCTTCTTCACTGAGGACCCTCGGATGAAGAGAGGGCTACCATCCACAGACGCCTGGAAAAAACTAATGCAGGAAAGAATGCAGAAAAGGGACGAAATCTGGTTCGAGTTTTACACCACGGAGGCCATGATGACTACTGTCGACCAAAGTATTATGTGCACTCGAGTTTGAAGGTTGTTTGTGAAGGAACCAATAGACCTACATAAAATCCAATAACATCATCATTTTCGTCGTTCTATTTTACGTTAGGTAATGTAGGTGTGGAATTTTTAATTTATATTTTAATATTTTTTATCGCAGTTGGAACACAAAAAGTGCACGTTTTTAAACGTGTTTCAACCATGCGTCACATTTAAGAATTATTATCTCAAAAACTCGTCATCAGATCGAATCCAAATTTTAACACAATATACAATGGAATGTTGTTTAACTGGTTTATTAATTTCAAAATTGTGTGTGTGTCCAAGAGACAAAGTTGTTATCATTTTTGTACAGTAACTTTTTCTCAGCTCGGGGTGGATGGAAAATGTAGTTCTTGGTTGCATTGTAATCCTTATACATCGTAAAGTTATGCTGTATGACTGTGAAATACGTAAATTAATTCACTTATTTTATATCGGTTTGTATTTCTACGGGGAAATAACACATGTTTCACCAGCTAGCCGCTCCGGGAAAAGCTCTAGATCGTTACCGAAATGGTGCCCACACGCATCATGGCGCGTCTCGCTCGGAAGGGATGGACTCCCTCTCAGCAACGCTGTATAGCTATTCCCGGAGCGGCTAGCAGGAGAACCATGTGTTATTTCCTCGTAGAAATACAAACCGATATAAAATAAGTGAATTAATTTACGTATTTCACAGTCATATAGCATAACTTTTTGATGTATAACGATTACAACGCCACCAAGAACTACATTTTCCAACCACCCCGAGCCGAGAAAAAGTTACCTTACAACAATGATAACAACTTTGTTTCTTGGACACACAAAATTGTGAAATTAATAAACCAGTTATACAACATTCGAAGAAAAATTGTGTTAAAATTTGGATTCGATCTGATGACGGGCTTTTGAGATAATAATTCTTAAATGTGACGCATGGTTGAAACACGCTTAAAAACGTGCACTTTGTGTGCTCCAACTGCGACAAAAATATTAAAATATAAATTAAAAATTCCAAACCTACATGAACTAACGTGCAATAGAACGACGAAAATGATGATGTTATTGGATTTTATGTAGGTCTATTGGTTACTTAACAAACAACCTTCAAACTCGAGTACACATAATACTTTGGTCGACAGTAGGACATGGATGAACCCTAATCAAGACTTGCGACACTTTGTTAATTCGATGGCGGTACATGGGTATCACCATAAACTGTGGAATACCGAATACTTTCATGACCATGATGAATTCTGCGTATGTAAATTATGTGGGGTGGAATTTAGTAGATACCACGTAATTTCTTGTGCAAATCGGGGATCATCCATTGTGATGTGATGCACAATTTGTGCGTTTTATCTTTAATAAAGGAAAGGAACAGGGCTGTCTGAAGTTGTTAAAGTTCTTTGTTACAAAAATATGCCGTATATCGGCGCTGACGTCTTACGTTATCTTCACCCGCTTCGAGTACTGTACTTTCATAAGTTAGCGACACAACACAACCCCAGCAGCTACCTGAAATAGAACACGCCCAGGAAGGAGTAGTTTTGCAGGTGTTAACGGATTGGACCAGTATTAAGGATTCTGTATGCGAAGAGAACCAATAACGACATTCATTTCGTTGTGATATGACGCATTACTGATTGACACAATATCCCTCCCTTCATTCTCGGATGTATGCTGACGATGTTAACAATTTTTACGTCAGCAATGCTGTTGATCTTTTTGTTGTTGTTATTAGTTAGGCTATAATTTAGTTTCTTTCAATTTTATTCTTGTTGTTTTGTTTCGAAAATATTTATACTATTGTAGCGAGTTAGCCGTGCGGTTAGGGGCGCGCAGCTGTGAGCTTGGATTCGGGAGATAGTGAGTTCGAACCCAACTGTCGCAGCCCTGATTCGATCGAACAGAAAATAAAACAGACACACAATGGTAACACCAATGACGGATAGTGTTTCAGAACTTATGTTGCCGGTGGAACTGAGCACGTGCTCCACTCCGGGCGAGCGTGCAGCACAGGACGAGGCTCTTCTTTCCAGCGTGCTAACCTCGAATTTTTTAAAATTACTAATCTCTATATATATAAAAATGAAAGTTTGTCTGTTTTTTCTGAATTTCCACGGAAATTTGCGATATTTGCGCGTTTCAGACTGTTTTATGATGGATGCGCGCAAAAATAAAATATTTGTTTGTCTGTCTCTTTGTTTTTCTATGGACAATTTTTTGTGTCCTTATAACTCGAGAACGGCTGAGTGGATCAACGTAAAATTTGATAGAGATATCCTTCAGAGGCACGACACTAATCATTGATGTAACACTTCTCCGTACCTCTCATAAAAAGGGCCCTACCCCCTTAAAATACATGCTGAAATAGGCGTAGAAGGGTGAAACAAAGCTCATTTTCAGCCCCTCAATGTGAGAAACGAAACTCGGGGGCCCTAAAGGGCCCCCGAAAACCACATTTTAAGGCCCTAAAACCAACAGTTTTTGAGATATTCCCAGAAAACTAATTTCACTTAATAAATTAATGAAAGAACTCCGCCAGTGCCGGTTGCAAGCCCGGGGCCTCATCTCGCAAGTGGAGAGGAAGGAGGAGCAGGAGGAGTATCAACCTCGTAAAAAAAACCAGGGTCCATCTGGCTCCGGATGGTAGCACCCTGTCATAGGGCCCCTACCTAGGGTTACTAGGCGAAACTGGTCAACGGTCTCAAAGGCGGAAGAGGAAACAAAGTATTTCCCAACGGCAGAGAGAGCGGAAGAACCTAGTGGAGTAAACCACGAAAAAACAATCATTTCGGACTCACAATCCGATCTTACTTTGGAAGATAATTCCTCCCCTAACAAATCACAACTTTATTTGCAGAATGGAAAGTCCGCTGAAAGAAAGCACTACCCCAGGTGGTAGCTCGAAAGAGAAATCCACCATTGCGTTATGCAATGCATCGGGACCTAGGGTTCTGGGGAGTCCCAACAACTGCAACAAAGACGAGTCGGAGCGTCTTGAAATACCTTCCAAGCTGAGATTTAAACATAAGTACTTCATTGGGACCATAAATGTTAACTCGCTCCTCAAAGTAGGAAAGCAAAAAGAACTTGAAAAGCTTTTAGACAAGAATCAAATCCAGATCCTAGCTGTGCAAGAGACCAGATTCTTAGACAAGAATGTTGTGGACACTGAACACTACAGAGTATTTAAAGGAAAGCCAGCAATAAAAATAATGGGAAACATGCCTCTACTACGGACTGCCTTTTACGTAAACAAAAAGATAGTGACTAGTGTCACAGAATTCACATCGAAATCAGAAAGGCTATCGCTACTTACATTCAAGTGTAAAAACAAGAAGTACACGCTTATCAACTGCCATGCTCCCATTAATTAAGACAACAAAAAGAATCCACAGAAGGTGGACGATTTCTGGGATCTCTTAGACACTGAAATCTTACAGATACCCGAGAAAAACATAAAAATTCTCCTGGGAGATTTTAATGCACAAATAGGAAAAGAGAGAAAATACAGGGACATCGTGGGAGATTACCCAGCGCATAGGAGGACAAACAGAAATGGGGAAAGGCTCATAAGACTCTGCAGAGCATTCCAGTTTAGAATAATGTCAACAAATTTCAGGAAACTCCCAAGAAAAGCGAAAACCTGGGTATCCCCAAATCCAAATTTAGGGGAATTCCAACTAGACCATGTAGCGATATCAAGGAAAAACGCAAAAGAGGTAATGAATATCAAGGTGATTAGAAACGGTGACTTCGATTCAGACCACTACCTTTCCAAAGCCAAAATCCGCTTCCTTCCGCTACGACAAAAGAGAGACCCACCTAGAATAACCAAATATAACATGAGCAAATTGAATATTTCCCACGACATTGTTAAGAACTTTAGGGAAGAAATCCGCAGCACCAAAAAGGAAAGTTGGCAACAACTCTGTACAGGAATCAATGACGCCGCAAAGAAGACACTGGGGTTGGCAAAGAGGAAAAGAGAAATCTGGTGGAACGAACACTGCGATGTAGCTCTCAGAAAGAGGTCTGAGGAATGGAGAAGATGGAAATCTTCTGGAAAAAGGGAACACTTGGAACAATTCAGACAACAGAGGAAAGAAACATCCAGAATTTTCCGTAGGACCAAGCGATCTTTTGAAGCAGCACAGTTAGAAAATCTTCAGAGCAACTTCGTTAAACACAACTCCAGAGACTTTTACCAGACATTCAAAAACAAACTTAAGGGTTACCAAGCCCCAAGTATGAGTTTTAGAAATGAGCAGGGAAAAATTAGACTGAACAACCATGAAAACTGCGAAATACTAGCTGGATACTTTCAAGATATTTTGAACTGTCCAACCCCCACTTCTAGATTAGAAATAGCAGACTCACCAGAAAACTCAAAAGAGGATGCACCACCAACAAAAGAAGAGATCAGGGATGTCATCAAGAACCTAAAGAACAACAAAGCAAGTGGAGAAGATTCGATAACAGCAGAAATGATTAAATGGGCTGAGCCAGAAATTCTAGACGACCTTCACAGAATCCTTGGTGCAGTCTGGGAAACCGAGAAAATTCCAGAAGAATGGAAAACAGCGCTGATCCATCCGCTCCACAAGAAAGGGGATAAGCAAGACGTGAACAACTACAGAGGTGTGTCCCTCCTTTCAATTGCTTATAAAATTCTCTCCAAGATTCTTCTAAACAGAATAGAAGATACGCTGGACAAACAACTAGGCGAGTACCAAGGAGGGTTTAGGAAAGGACGCTCCTGTGTTGAGCAGATCTTCAACTTGAAATCAATAATCCGTCACAGACTGCTGAGTAATAAGAAAATTGTGGTATCCTTCATAGACTTTAAAAAGGCATTTGATTCAGTGGACAGAGAGACCTTAGACAGGATCCTAAGGGAATTTGGAATCAAAACCAAACTAGCAAATATAGTCAAAGAGACCCTAACAAACACAACTTCCAGGGTGAAGTTCATGGGAGAGCTTTCTCGGCCGTTCGAAATTAAGACAGGAGTCAGGCAAGGGGATGGCCTATCACCAATCCTTTTCAACTGTGTCCTAGAGAAGGTTGTGAGAATTTGGAACTCGGAATTGGAGAGTCGAGGAATAAACCCAATCTTCCTCGGGAGGAAGTCGGTAGGAATTAAAGTCAACTGCCTGGCGTTTGCAGATGATTTTGCAGTACTATCGGAAACCACGGAAGAAGCAGTCATACAAATCAACCTCTTAGAATAGATCGCTAGCCAAACAGGACTAAGGATATCAGTTGAAAAGACAAAATTTATGACAAATGACAAACATGGACCAAAGTTCCTTGACACGGAGATAGGACGGATTGAAAGGGTAAAAAAGTTCAAGTACCTAGGAGAGACTATACAGGAGAATGGGTTAGAAAAAGCAGCTGTTGGAGATCGAATTATAAAAATGGAAAGAGCGTATGGATTAACAAAAAATATCTACAACAAAAAGTGCATCTCCTGGAATGCCAAAATAAGGCATTATAACACTGTCGTAAAAACAGAGTGCCTCTTTGCCAGTGAATGCCTCTCGATGAACTATAGCCTCGAAAAGCTAGAAGTCATGGAAAGGAGAATTCTTAGAAAAATCATGGGTGCAGTTCAGACTGAAGATGGATGGAGACTGAGAAGCAACGGAGAAGTCTACCAGAACGTGGAAAGAATCTCCGCGTCTATGCGGAAGAGAAGGCTGACATTCCTCGGACATCTCTATAGAATGAACGACCATAGATTAACTAAACAAATATTCGACTATCTCTGGAAGAAAAAGACCACCACAACATGGATTAAGGAAGTTAGGAAAGATTTAGAAAAGTTAAACATCACAGAATCTCAAATGCTAGTAAGAAATGTATTTAAGAGCAAAGTGAACAATCTGGAAGGGTTTCAAGATGAAGGAAGACCTAGGAGAAGTGGACGAACTTGGACAGAAGACCAAAGAAAAAATGCCAGTGAACGCATGAAGGAATATTGGAGACAGAGGAAACTCCAGGCAAAGAATAAGAAAAAGAAATAAAGTTGTTGCGTGATCCTAAGTGGTCAATTCGCTTGAAAAAAAAAATTAATGAAAGAATGCATGCCGGTAACCATGGCAACAGAATCTCAGAGGTCCATCTATTTCTGTAAGACGCAATGCAATTCCATTTATTATATTACTGTGAAGATTTGCAAACGACAATAAGGTTATAACGGATACAAATTAAGCTGAAATATTCATCAATACATATAATGCGCTTAAGGGGTACTCTAGAATTTTTAACGCGATTTACACGTGCGGGTATGGTACGGAAGGTCTATTATATCCCTATCCCTATATTGTTATATTATTATTATTATTATTACTATTATTTTAATTATTATCATTATTATGGCGTACAACGACGAGACAAACTCATTTTCAAACCCTTGGTGTCAGAAACAAAACTCGGGGCCCCTCAAGAGCCGTAAAGGGTTCACGAAAACTATATTTTAAGGCTCTAAACCCAACAGTTTCTTAGATATTCCCAGAAAACTAATTTCATTTAATAAACTAAAGAAGGAATGCAAGCCACTAACCATGACAACAGTATCTCAAGAGGTGGCATCCAACTTTCCATCTATTTCCGGAATAAGTAATGCCACTCCATTTATTACATTTCTGTGAAAGGTTGCAAATGGCTATAAGGTTATCACGGAACCAACTAAAACTGTAAAATTCATCAATGCGCTTAAGGGGTTCAAGCAGTACCCTACATTTTTTCACACGACTTACACGTGCCATATGCCGTACAGAAGGTCTTTTATATCTCCAAACAGCAACATTATTTTCAAAAATTCCTGATTTGAAATAGTAGACCGTTTTTTGCTGATTTTAGGAATTTGGGCCATTGGAGGCTAAAGAAAACTGAATTTTCATGCAGCATAAGCCTTTATAATTTATAAAAGGGGTCTTCCTGTAGTTGGGCACTTGACACAACGGTTAGGGTCAGTTCGTATGTAACGTGTATTGCGATTCGTCTACGTGGTTTTCAATTTTATTTTCACGCCAGGAAGAACACGTTAGGTAAATTTAGTTTGAGAGCACATTTTAGCTAATCATTTTTCTTTGCCATCAAACAGGTTCCAAGCCCCTAAACATTGCAACAGTAGATCAATTGATAACATCTGATTATTAATACCGAAAACCGTTCGAAGAATGGGTACTTCTGCTAGTACGTAATATAAACGATACTTGTATGCAATAGCAAAGGTAATCAATTGGCAGATAATTGTACGAAGCTTTATGACAAAACATATATATCTTCAGAGTTCTTTCATTACAAAAGGTGAAAAAAGGAAGGAAGCTTGTAGTTTAACGTGACCGTTGATCTCGAGATCATGAG
Organism: Meconema thalassinum; assembly: GCA_946902985.2. Classification (NCBI taxonomy): domain Eukaryota; kingdom Metazoa; phylum Arthropoda; class Insecta; order Orthoptera; family Tettigoniidae; genus Meconema; species Meconema thalassinum. The sequence continues at coordinate 156,848,079 of OX336397.1, forward strand.
CCACGGGACCTCCTTTTTACGTGGAATCCGAACCACAGGACATGGCATTTCATTTCGAAAATCTCACACACAATGACCGAGAATCGAACCCGGACCGCCTTGGTGAGAGGCATACAGCTAGACCGCTGAGCCACCACGCCCCCCCCCCCCCGACAAAAGGTGAGGTAACAAAACCAGTGTAGGGGGGTTTCCGTTAAAAGTAAAAGCCCGTAAGACCCACAGTCTTTTCTCAACTCTGGATGCTCTATATATAAGGCGGCACGGCAGTAAACAAACAGAAAATTGCCATTCGCACCTTGAACCAGCCCACAGTTCACCTGGCGTATTTTCTTTATTTGGTAAAAGCACTCCGAGTTGTTGGCTGATAAACGACCCCTCGTATCACATTTGCTGATTACAAGAGAAAATTAATTACATATGAAGTGCATTAGTGTTCTGATTTCCAGGGCAAAACAGGACGTTGCAATTAGACTGTCCATCGTCTCAATGTATTATTATTATTATTATTATTATTATTATTATTATTATTATTATTATTATCATTGCTTCCTGTCGGTCATCTAAGGCCTATGTCAATTCAACTGTCTCCTTATAGTTTTAAAATTAGCCCAGTATTACTTCATTCGAAGACGGTATTGTTCTTTTCTCTCTATTGTTCACGTCTTTCCAGTTTTCAGCGTCGGCTTTGATTTTCAAAGATTTTTATCTTACGTTTTCTCTAAATATTTTCTCATGTAGATATGTTTGCATCTCACTGAGCCAGGCTCCATTTGTCTTTAATCTTGGAGTAAATTCAAAATGGGATAAGTGTTGACGTCATTCGGGTCACGTGCTCATAAAGAGTAATCCATTCTATTGTTTCTGTTTTAATTCCAGCGTTTTTCAAATCATTTTCAATTTCAACGAACCATATGGGTTTGGATTTGTAACTGTTCAGTAAATTGAAAATCTGTTTAATTGTTGTTCATTCTGTAAATGTGTCCAAACAACTGTAGTCTTCTCTTCCTCATTATGTCAATTAGTTTTTCTCTGTTAGGTCTTAACCTGAATTCTGCATTATTATTTCTTTTAGCTCCCAGTATTTTTCACGAAATTCCTCTTTCGAACTTCTCTATTTTTCCTAGATCTTCAATTATAGCTCAAATTATTTTCTTATTATAATCGTTTCGGTCTTCTATGAACCACGTTATTTCAAATGCCTTTTCCCTCGTTCTTTCATATTGGCCCAGTGTTCGCGTACTCTTCTTCGGAGAGATTTTTTTTTTTCGTTCTTTGGCCCACTTCTTGCCGGTTTTAAATATGCGTTTTGGCTGAAAACTCTGTATTTCCCCAAGCTTCTTCTTCAAAGAGACACGCTCCAAGTTGTCGCATGTGATATCCCCAGTTTTAGTAGGTCTTTTTCCCCCTCTGTAACCCAGATCCCTTTGGCTTTCTTCCCCGCAAAGTAGGCACAGATTCCATTGGACAATCTTCCAGACTTCATTGGTGTTAAATGGCCTTAAAAGGAGATTCTTCTTTTGCGTATGGTGTCCGTTATTTTCTCCACATGTAGATACAGTTCATGGTTGTGTCGTTTTCTATACTCTCCTCGTTCCTTGACCGGACCCAAGATCTTTCTCAAAATCTTCCCCTCTTTGGCTTCCAGTTGTTCAGCCAGGCCTTTCTTATTCATCGCCAGACATTCTGATGCATATAACGCCTCCGGACGAATAACGGTACCGTAGTGCCTCAGTTTGGCCTTGTTCGTGTTTTGTAAATATCTTTGCTTAATGCTAATCCATTTCCATTTTGTTAATCCGTGACACGGAAGCTTCTTTTTGACGAATGTTGGGCTCCATTCACACACCCAGGTATTTGAATTTCTCTACCTGTGTTATTTGTCCTCCTTTCACCATAATTATTATTATTATTATTATTATTATTATTATTATTATTATTATTATTATTGTTGTTGCTATCTCCCACTTGTCGTTGTCTCTATCTTGATTAATTCTGGCAGGTGACTTACCTCGTTATATGTGGCATTGCCGTGTAACAATGTCGCAGCCAAGAGGCTTGGCTTAGCGAGTACAATGTTCCATAATCACAATAAAACAGCAACCACACCTTCAAACAATTGCTGCCAACGTTCCGTCTCATTGCATAGAAATGACATGAGCAAACAGACCCCTTTTGTGCTTGGATGCTGTTTATTTTGGAATGTATTACAATGTTATATTTACAGTGGACGCAAAAAATGTACAGAATACAGGGCACTGTTCGTTTGGTTGCCTCCCCACATTCCTCGCAGGCGCCAGTTGTGTTGCCACTTGCCAGGAAATAATTTGAATAAAACGAAGTTACTTCGCTGCGATTACAATCTATATACAGATGACTTTCAAAATAAACACAATGCTATTCCCCTCCTACAATTACCATGACTAAGTGGATACCACGCGAGGATTCTAGGTGTGATTCCCAAACTAGTGGTCGCATTTCAACTTGCAGTCATTAACCCTCCAAACTAGGAGACCGTGGGTTTGTGATGTACTATTCCATCATCAATATGGTCACTCACGCGTGTCAACTGCACCAGACCTCTCCAGTGACCTACATTATTATTATTATTATTATTATTAAATGCATATAACATATCACATCGTAACTATACGGGCTTCAAAGAATAGTTACTGAAACAACTTCCGGACGTTTCAGGTAGTGGAAAAAACTTATGCCTTCTGTATTAGTTTGCTCAGTTGAGTATCCATGGAGCCCGTTTTTGAAATTTGCTTAATGTATGTGTTTTGATTGAAGATTCTTATTGTTAGGAATCGCAACATCAATCAAGGTAGTTTGCTTCATTTCCTTGCTGACAACCACCACAACTTGCATTCACCGTCTTCAAGAACACACTGTGGCTCTGATATTGGTGATAGGGAACTTTCTTTCCTCTTAGAAGCTAAAAATTATCAGTCAACTCCTGATGCAAGATTCTTAGCAATTCATTATTAAGCTTGCCACGGTGGGTGAGTGGTTGTCGCGTCGAACTTCCAAACCCAAGCTTGCAGGTTCGCTCCTGGCCGTGGTAAGTGTTTTTTTTTGAAAGGCGACATAAATCCTGACATGCATGCCATACGTTGTTGGCATGTTAAAGAACCCATTCGAATTCAGTAGGCCTTGTTCATAGTGGCAAAATTAATCTCGGGATTTTCCGCCAACAAAAAAGTTCCTCCATTCTCTACTAGAAAGCGCTATAATGTCAAGGAGCATAGATATCTAACCTCCTTGACTTAGCGCTCCAAGGAACAATAAAATTCGATATGCAAGCTATCCTTTGGGTGTCAAATAACAAAGCTTGCACCCGGCATCCGAGGCCTTACGATATTATTATTTATTATAATTATTATATTCTCATAAACAATACTCAGGTACCACAATTACATCAGTTATCAGACAAATTCTAGTACACAGAACTGAGTGGCCACGAAGTTCAATCCCCTAAAAAAAAAGGCGAAAACCTCAACCTCAAGGATCGGGCTCCATTCAGCCATTCAACATTGAATCTGTGCTGGATCCTTTCTCTTTGCATGTCTCTACTTCCTTCATTATTATTATTATTATTATTATAGCCATTGGTAAATCCCATAAAGGGCAAAGGCCTCCTGCTAGCAGGGTAGCTCTGATATATTTCATCAGATGAGCTAGGTTGATGAACATTTACCTTAATAGTAACATAAAACTAATTGTCCTTACTATTTACACTCTTATTCATCTTCCTCAAAAATGATCATATTATGTTAAACATTTTCACTCGTAAAACTTGGACCTGATTCATATTATCCTGAAGATTTATCTAAGCTGACAATGAGTCTAGGGATGTTTCAAACAAACTGTTTCGACGACAGTCCTCCACGAATTCCGTTGACCTGCCATTCTCATCCACTGCTTCCCCATCGTCGACTGGAACTCATCTGACCATCTGGTCTTCGGCCGGCCGGGGTTTCTTCTTCCATCTCTGGGCTCCCACACTGTAGTTGAGTAGGCCCACCTTGCGTGATCCATTCTCAGTACATGGCCTGCCCATGTCCATTTCAGTTTCTTGGCCCTCGTGGTGACATCCTCTAGTCCTGTCCTCTTCCTCTTCCTTCATAAGGTGGGGGTAAATTTAAATAATTAAATGTAATAAGCCCTAGTACAGAACGAATAAAACAATGGATGTTCGAGGGACACCAATGATAATTCCCTTCCTATACTAACTTAAACGATGGAGGCTGCATAACTACACGTGACTACACGCCACCGTTACACCATAAGTAGGTATACATAAAAAAACTCAAAAACTTATAAACAGCCCAGAAGAAAGAAAGAATTAAAACTGAAAAAGATCCTTCCTTCGTTCCTTACTTCGCCATTCTTCTCCTGTGTTTCACTTCCCTTCTTCGGTTGTGTCCATTTCTTTCTCGGGTCTGTTTACCATCTCTGATGAATGCAGCGTTGAGTAATGGCAATCAGGGTACCTGTGGATGATGCGAAGGGTTCTGCTCGTAGGGTTGGTAATGCTGTACTGGCTCAGTGAGGACAGTAATTGCAAACTACCACACTAGTCACCTTGCCTAGTACGCCTCATTATAACGCTGTCTTGGGTATTTGTGGTTTTGAAACCCACACAACCTATGGCCGTACGTTTTAAGAATCCGACCAGGTGATTTGTGTTACCGCGAGATTGAGAGAACGGCAGAACCGATTGGCTTCATAATGCACTCTAGATTTGCAGAGTGTCGTTAAAATAAACAAATATGTTACCATATATTTTTTATTAATAAAGAAAAATGCAAAATTCTTGGCCCTAGCGCATAGGCAGAATCAGATTGGTTCATGACAGACATGGCGGATGTCCACCGCGTTTTAATGTGATAGTTATTTATAATAATTATAAAGGAGGGAAGATAAATAAATTTACTTGGATGACCAGTTGCGATCGTCAAGCGATCATCACCAGATCTTTTACACATAGGTCGTTAAATATATGTCCCCAAGTAGGCCTATGTGCGTAATACTTGAATACTTGATTTCACATTAAATATAGGCTTCCTTTATATTCTGTGCTAAAAAGTTCATTGTCGTTGACGTGTTTACTTGAATTATTAGAAATAATAATATATACTAGCATTACCCGTCGCGGCTTCGCCCGCGAATATTCTAGTTGTAAAGAGTACACTTAGCAAAATCTCAATCATGAATGCTTTGACTGATTTATACTTGGTATGAATAATCAGACTTTATCAATTCAGCTACTGGTGCAGTGGTTAGAGGTTTGTCATTCCTTCATAGGTATATCAGAGCGAAGTTAGTTTTCTGGGAATATCACAGACACTGTTAATTTAAGGGTTTTTAAATGTGATTTTCGGAGACCCTTTATAGTCGGGTGAAAAATACCTTTCGTACCACAATCACACGTGAAAATTGCGTGAAAAAATTCTAGAGTGCCCCTTGACCCCCTTTAGCGCATTATACTGTATGTATTGATGAATTTTACAGCTTAATTTGGTTCAGTGATGACCTTATAAACGTCTCGAAACTTTCACAGTAATGTAATAATTGGAATTGACCTGTGAGTTACTGTTACCATGGTTAACGTGTTGCAATCTTTCATTATTTCATTGTAAATATACATGTTTTAAGGTATTTATTTAATTGTGAGGCATTTAAAGAGTAAGCTAATGCGTTTCGCTTACGCATTGGGTTATACTGAACCTGTAGGTAACCCATATGTGTAGGTTGGTGTTAATGGGACCTTATTTTCGGTACAAAACAGGAATAGGACCTTAGCAGAATAATATAGGGAGGGATTTAATAATTTTATTAACTCAGCCAATGCCCATTTATTTTATTTTCAGTACGTGTCAGGGAAGAGATTTTGGAAGGATGTGTGAAGCCTGTAGCTTACTAGTTGTGTAGTATTCTTTCACATTGACTAATTTCCATCCTCATCCTAATCAATAGCGGTAGAAGAACAATCACCAGCGGATCCGAACACCCTCCGGGCTCACACTGGAAGCCAATGTGCATACAGTAGCCTCGTTAATGTTGGAAATATCATCTTGATGTTCACTGCATTGGTTTTTATTGCCCAATCCGCAACGGGAATGAGCGACGGGATTAGTTGCTGGCTGCAAGCGGTCGACCACGCAACTCATCGATATGGGAACTTGTTTGTAATTAGAACGCAATAACCACAGATATATTGGAAACTTCATTAATTGTGGCTCATCCTTACTGCTGCGATTTATGGCACGAATTAACTTTTGTCGTCAAATATATCAGCGAATTAAACAAAGAATGGGGTGTTGTTCCAATTACATATTTATATTTCCACTACAATGATCGTGGGTTCTATACACATTTGTTAGCCTATTTTCAATTTTGAAAAAATAGGCTTATGAGATCACCTTTTGTCCGTGTGTGTGTGCGTGTGTGTGTGTGTGATTCGTGTGTGTGTCCCCCCTAATAAAATCTAAACGGCTGGAGCAATTTCAATGAAACTCGGTAAGTTCATAGCACTATTCCCGGCGACCCCGACCGTGCCCTTCAAATTTTGTTTCGACTCACAAATCCAACATGGCGGCTGTGAGAAATATTTCACCAGCATTCAATAACTCCGAAACTATTACCGATATTACCCTGACATTTTGTATGGTGATAAAGGGAACTCTTATAAGTTCACTTATGTGACCTTTGAAAACCTGTTAACTACAAAACCAACATGGCGGCCACGCGAATTTGCAACTTTTAAATAGACGTTTCTCGCGATTTAACCATCCAAACGCAATAAAACTTGGTACAGTATATGTTTATACACATTGTAATGCACCGACATCTAACTTCGTTCAATTGTTTACATAACCACAAGATGGCGGATGTGCGAAATATTTCACCGGCTTTCTATATCTCTGAAACTATTAGCGGTATCACCCTGAAATGTTGTGCGGAAATAAAGGGCACTACTGGAGGTTCATCTATAAGTCTTTCAAAATCCAGTTGACTACAAAACGGATATGGCGACCAAGCGAATTTGAACATTTTAAATAGACCTTTCTCGCGATTTAATGTTACAAACGCAATTAAATCTGGTACAGAAAATGTTTATACAATTTGTAATGCACTGGTATCTAACTTAGTTCAATTGTTTACATAACTACAAGATGGCGGCTGTGCAAATTTTAAAATTAAGTTTTTATTTCTTGTATCGTAATCATGCGATCGAAGTGAAAGTTTGAATAATGAACCTACGCAATAATTTTCCTTTAATGGTACATGACTATGACCTATACATTTAACAATTCAACATGGCGACCATCCGAAATATTTAGACGGCTCTGAATATCTACGAATCTATTATAGCAATCAAACTGACTTTTTTATGTTCATAGGGGCAATGAACTTAAGTTCACCTATAGGACTTTAAATAACCTGGTGATCACATATCCAACATGGCGGTGACGCGAATTATAAATATTCACATGGACGTTTCTCGCAATTTAACCGTCCTGGTGCAGTGAAACATGGTGCAATAAATCCTTATACGAATGTTAATCCACTGGCATCTAATTTATTTCAATTTTTTCCATAACCACAAGATGGCAGCTGTGCGAAATTTTAAAATCTCCTTGTAACTTCTTGTGTCCTAATCATGCGATTGAAATTTGAATGCTACACGTACACAATAATCTTCATGTAACAGTACATAACTCTAGGACCTACATATATAAAATCCAACATGGCGATCATCCGAAATATTTAGTCGGTTCTCAATATCTACGAATCTGTTACAGCAATCAAACTGAAATTTGGTATGTTGATAGTGGCAGTTAACATAAGTAGAATATATGAAAATAGGCTGTATAGTTCTTCACGGAACTACTTGTTTTTCTTTGGAAAGAAAATTCAAATTAATCGGTAACACCTTGAACATCACAGGATTCATTTATACATTACGCCATTTGTCTCATTCGTCGATTAATTCATTCGTTCAGTCATTTATTCATTGATTTATTGATTCATACATTCATTGACTCCTTTACTTTATTGTTTGATTCATTCATTTATCCCTGCATTCATTCATTGATTGGTTTCTTTGATTTATTTGTCATTCATTCATTCATTCATCCACTCCTTTATTTATTAATTCATAAGAATTCATTCCTTGATTAATGCATTCCTTCATTCGCTCCTTTATTCTTTCATTCATTCCTTCATTCCTTTCTTCATTCACTCCTTCATTCCTTCATTCACTTCTTCCTTCATTCATTCATTCATTCACTCCTTCATTCTATCGTTTACTCATTCATTCCTTCATTTATACCTTCATTCACTCATTCATTCCTTCATTCACTCTTTCACTCATTCACCCAGATGTTAGGCCCTGAAGACAACAATTATCATCGTCATCATCATTCATTCATTTATTCATTGACTCATTCCTTCATTCATTCATTCATTCACTCCTTCATTCATTAATTCCTTCATTCATTCACTCATTCCTTCATTCATTCCTCCATTCACTCATTCATTCATTCACTCATTCCTTCATTCATTCATACATTCCTTCATTCACTCATTCCTTCATTCATTCATACCTTCCTTCAATCACTCATTCCTTCCTTCATTCATTCATTCATTTCTTCATTCACTCATTCATTCATTCATTCATTCTTTCATTCCTTCCTTCATTCGCTCATTCCTTCATTCATGCATGCATTCATTCATTCATTCATACATTCCTTCATTCACTCATTCCGTCATTCATTCATTCATTCACTCTTTCCTTCATTCATTCATTCATACATTCCTTCATTCACTCATTCCTGCATTCATTCACTCATTCATTCATTCATTCACTCATTCATTCATTCATTCACTCATACCTTCCTTCAATCACTCATTCCTTCCTTCATTCACTCATTCATTCATTCATTCATTCATTCATTCACTCATTCCTTCCTTCCTTCATTCATTCATTCATTCATACCTTCCTTCAATCACTCATTCCTTCCTTCATTCATTCATTCCTTCATTCACTCATTCACTCATTCCTTCATTCATTCATTCATACATTCCTTCATTCACTAATTCCTGCATTCATTCACGCATTCCTTCATTCATTCATTCGTCGAATCTTTCATCAATTTATTCATTCATTTTGTTGATTCCATTTTTCAATTATTCATGCTTTTATTCTCCCATTATTCCATTAATTGTTCATTCACTTGTTATTCATTAATTTAGTCGTACAGTACATTGATTGATTCATTCACTCCGTCATCTGTTCTTTAATTCATTCATTATTTCATTTATGGATTGATTTCTTTATTCATTCATTGATTCTTTCATTTTGCTTCATTGTTTCCTTTATTCACTGACTTATTATTGAGTAATACTTTTTCCCCTTCATTAAATACGAACTTCATTCAGTCATTGTTTCTTTTATTTATTCATAGATTCTTTCTTTTAATATGTATTCATTGAATCAGTCCTTAATTAATTAATTAATTACTTAATTAATGCAAACATAAAATTTTCATAAATTTATTCAATTTTATGTGTGACTCTTTAGCCTTTCAGCGTCCAGTCTAGTCTGCAAGCCTCTGTTTGCGAACAGGTTCCCACCGTGATCCCTTCCTCATCTTTATCTCATCCCTTTCCTACGTCATGTGCGATCAGCGTTATTTCTTCTCTTCCATAAATATCTATCCCATGCTTCCTCCGTCTTCCATCCCTTTTCTCTGAGGTCAATTGCAACCTTATCTTTCCACCTCATTTTTGGTGTTCCTCTCCTCCTTGACCCCACAATTTTGATATTTCCAACCCTTTTCCCCACGTAGCTGTCCTCTCTTCTCAGCACATGCTCGTACTCTCTTCAACCTTCTTTCCTATGGATCGCACTTATACTGCTCCTCTGTTGTTTGAAACCTATTTATCTATCTAAGATCGTCGGGCGATGCATTCGGTACATAAACTACACAAACGTAAAGTAACTTGACTAAAATATATTTAATTTATTGACAACTTACACACGTGGTGGTAGTGGCATTCGTAATTAAGAGATGATTGTGGCTCTGACATGAATAAGAAATCATTCTCAATAAAGCAGCATATAACCACTCCATGGAACAATGGCTCTTGAATGGGAATACAGTACTCCTTTTATAGATGTAACTTCGAAATGAACATAACATTCTTGATTCATTTCGCTTCTTATCTAATTTCAGGCATCTCAATTCCTATCTCGCCATTCTCATTTGTTTTCTTTGACTGTTCTCACAGTCCTCAAAATCTGAAATCCATCACGACGACATCTACTTAATAATATCATTTCATCTTTCATAGTCAATTATATCTACTCTGAGTAAACACTGAGAGTAAGTCTATTTGCTTTTTATGACGATCTAGTTCTGTAGTTCACAATATCACCACTACAAAGTTCTAAACCCGTATCAGCCATTTATGCAGACTGTTTAGTTGTGCGTTTTACCACTACCAAAGAACATAAGGCTTTTTTATGACCATCTAATTCTGTAGTTCAAAATATCACCACTACAAAGTTCTAAACCCGTATCAGCCATTTATACAGTCTGCATAACGAATAGAATAAGAAGTGATAACACTGGCCTAGTACGCCTGGTCTGCCGCAGCGCAGCGCTGGCTCCGATCTGTGATGTAAGTTAGCATTGGCGCTTACGAGACTTTTAAAACCTTGCGACCTGTTTTACATGTTAAAACACCGCAAGATATCCTCATAGGCGCTAATAAGTTCGACATCTCCACGTACTTTACTGTGCCCAATTATAATTTAATAAGTCGTCTCCTGTAATAGTCCAGTTTCGACAATAAGCGAAGACAGAAAGCAAGTTCAGAATGCAATTATTTTTGGCAGCTATCGGTAAATTTAAAAAAAGAACGGAACAATTAACCTCGCTATCAGAAAGGATTTCTTCACATTGTTACACATTTTACATTCCCTTAACAGACTTGCAACACTGAAAAGAAAAACCGGTACGAACGCAACTTTCAACTTTACCGTAGATTACTATAAAATTCAATAATAACCATAAATTTCAGTCCACAAACACCAAAATCAGTAAACTACCATCATGTCAGAAGAACTTAACATTAAACAGACATAGAAGGCATAGTCATGATCCCTTCATAGAATAGGCTATTGTCTAAAACTGATCACGCCTCCTTCAGCATTACGGTACATATATGTTTTTTTAACTCATTGTCTTTTTATGCTCATCCCTTTCTTCACAGAAGTAGTCTTTAATGGCATCAAGAGCATTTTTATTTACACCATACTGGACAAGTAAGTTACTTAGGCAAATTCGGAAATATAGGTGGAACAGAATAGTCTTTCAATCGCCAGTTGGTTCTTGGGAGAAGTAATACTTCCTTCCCTTCTATCACAAATTTGTCAAATTTAACAATTAAATCTTCCGAAAAGTGAGCATCACAGATGTAGGACTTTTCAGTAAGTTCCCTATCCTTCCCTGGTATGGCCCCTTTGCACTTGATAAAACGTTCCTAATCTTTAGGAGGTTTGAAAAACCGTCTGACCTCTTTACAGTCCCCATAGCTAGATCTGCATCCTGGTACAAAAGAGCAAGCCATCTTCACTACTCACATTAAGCACTCATGAAAATGTAAGGGCTAAACTGCTGTTTACTTACATTAAATAACAATAAAATTAACACACGAAGATAACGTCAACACACGAGAAGAAATTAAATTCCATTCCATTTACACTCTGCGAGCTGCCAGAATAGGATTGACAGTTCTCGTCTCGCCATGTGGTCTGAGAACGAGATTGCCAAACTGTACAAGCCAGAGATACAGCTGAGCTGGCACTGAAGCATGTGGGCTGTAATATTGCAACGCAGAGTATTATGACATCAACTATGCGAACATGGATTGGTCAAGAGGCAGAGGAGTGATGACTGACGTGGAATTTCTGGCGAAATGTCAATCCTATTCAGGCAGCTCACAGAGTATAATGCTTCCTACAATAGCATTTCAGGTATTAATACTATGAAGTAATAGTGTAAGCACTTGTATATCAATAAACGTTTGCACAGAACACCACCAAAACACTCCGTCCGGTTAAATACTTAATATATAAAAAATATCGCACATAAACACATAAACACATAAACATATGTGGAAATCAACAATCTCAAATCGACAGTAGCGCTGCGTAGCGGCGAGTGCCAACCCGATCCGTATTCATTACATGCTATTGAGGGAGAAGAGATCACACTTTATATTCTATTCGTTATGCAGTCTGTTTAGTTGTGCGTTTTACCACTACCAAAGAACATAGTGCATACAGTACACTGTTGTTGCATAACATTCAATCACGTTTGACTTTCATCGTGAAGAAACATAATACAGGAATACAAAACCAATGCGACGTAGTAAAGACGGCCGAATCTCAATATCTCCAATTTCTTTACCGATAATCCTCTTCTATATTCATAGTTGGATAGTGTCAAAAGTAAGTTAAATTACTAAGTAAAACGTTTTGTCTCTGGTAATAAGGCAGCCATTTTGTAACCTCACGCCCCCACTTTACTTACCACGGCGCTAACATATGCATTTAAATAAAATGAAGAAGTAAAAGAAAGGTTTAAGAATACAATAATATCGTGACACTGTGTCTATTACAGACGGACCAATGTAATTGGTCACGTTGCCAACACGATGACTTATAGAAATGAAATACCTTATATGTGAAGAAGGTGGCTTCGGTGGCGTAGTTGGTAGAATGCTGAACTTCTATGCCCAAGGTCGCGGGTTCAATCCTGGCCGGAGTCGTCGGAATTTTAAGAGCGTTAAAAATCCCTCGGTATGCTTTCCTTCGGAGGGGAAGTAAAGCCGGCGGTCCCATGTCATAGATTTATGGCATGATAAAGAACCTTCCATTAATTACACTTGTGTGAATCTAAATTATAGGTTATATTTGACTAACGCTCTTAGGTTCCAACGTTCGTCGCCAGGATCTGACACAAAGTTCAGAACTAGTTGGTCGTTCACGGAGGCGTTTGGTAGCAAAAGTTGGAACTACTGGAAAAAATTAATTATCTGCAGTCCTCACCTGAATTACAGATAACACCCTCTAATACAGCCATCACAATTAACACCGGTTATCAGACAGATTCTACACACACCCAAAGTACACGGGGCTACAAGACCACGTTGTCGCAGCCCCTCAACTGAGAAACCAACCAACATATATGTGAAGAAAGATAATAATCTAAATTAAACTGCCATCGGGGGCTCCAAATTTAGGTTACATGTTATCATTCTTTGTTCCATTCTTTCTAGTCACTCCACTCACTCACCTTAACATTCTCATTTCTATCTCTCTCGGGCTTTCGTTAACTACCTCGTGTCTGCATGGTAGAGCATCACAGGCCTCAGCACAGATTTGAAGATCTTCCCTTTCAGCCTGCAGCACACAGTACTCCACTCAGCTTCCTCCAGTTCTTCCAACCACTGATCACCCTGGGCTGTAATTAAGCCTCCTATCCCCTATCACTTTGCACGTTGGAATCCAGATATTTGAACTTGCTGGCCTCCCTTATTGGGAATTAAGGTAAGAAAGATCCGCCTATCTCGCCCATGTTAAATCTTCAAAGTTTTGGTACACTTTACTCAAAATCTGTTTGGGTTAGCCAATTGAAACATTCAGGGATTACTGTTTCGATCATTATCTGCAATTTATTTATGTATTCATATCAGAAGTATACATTTTACATTTAAACAAGTAGTTCCGTGAAGAACTATACAGCCTATTTTCATATATCCTACACATGTTAATTGCCTCTATCAACATAAAAATCAGTTTGATTGTGAGATAGATTCGTAGATATTGACAACCACCTAAATATTTTAGATGGTCGCCAGGTTGGACTTTTATTTATTATTTATTTACTATTAAATGAAGGTTATTGTGTACGTGTAGTATTCAAACTTCAATCGCATGATTAGGACACAAGAAGTAAAAACGTGATTTTTAAATTTCGCACAGCTGCCATCTTGTGGTTATGAAAACAATTGAAATAAATTAGATGCCAGTGGATTAACATTTGTATAAGCATTTAACTTGGAAAGTTTCACTGAACTCGGATGGTTAAATCGCGGGAAACATCCATTTAAATATTTATACTTTGCGTCGCCGCCATGTTGGATTTGTGCTCACCAGGTTACTGAAAGTCCTATAGGTGAACTTATGTTCATAGCCTCTACGAACATAAAAAATATCAGTTTGACTGCTGTAAAAGATTCATAGATATTGAGAACCGTCAACATACTTCGGATGCTCGCTATTATTGATTGTTATATGTAGAGGCCGTAGAGTTATGTACCATTAAAGAAACATTATTGCGTAGCTTCACTATTCAAACTTTCACTTCGATCGCATGATAACGACACAAGAAATAATAACTCAATTTTAAAATTTCGCACAGCCGCCATCTTGAGGTTATGAAAACAGTTGAACTAATTTTGATACCAGTGCTTTACAATATGTATAATCATTTACTGTACCACATTTCACTGCGCTCAGATGGTTAAATCACGAGTAAAGTCTATTAAAATGTTTCAACTTCGCATGGCCGCCATGTTCGTTTTGTACTTTACAGGTTTTTGAATGTTACATAGATAAACTTGTAGCAGAGACCTTTATCATCGTACAGAATTTCAGGGTGATATCTGTAATAGTTTCAGAGATATAGAATGCCAGTGAAATATTTTGCACCGCCGCCATTTTGAGGTTATGTAAACAATTGAACTAAATTAGACGCCAGTGAATTATAATGTGTATAAATATTTGCTGTACCAAGTTTCATTACGTTTGGATGGTTAAATCGCGAGAAAAGTCTATTTAAAAGTCTCAACTTCGCTTGGCAACCATGTTGGTTTTGTAGATACCAGGTTTTTGAAGGTTTCTTAGGTGAACGTCTAGTAAAGTCCTTTATCACCGTACAAAATTTCAGGGTGATATCTGTAATAGTTTCGGAGATACTGAATGCTGGTGAATTAATTCGCACAGCCGCCATATTGGATTGGTGAGAGACAATACAATTTGAAGGAAACGGTCGAGGTTGGCCGGAATGGGGCTATGATCTTACCGAGTTTCATTGAAATCGCTCCAGCCGTTCAAAAGTTATTAGGGGACACACACACACACCTCACACACACACACACACGCACACACACACGGACAAAAGGTGATCTCATAAGCCTATTTTTTCAAAATTGAAAATAGGCTAAAAATATGGTACTTAACAATGCACATATCAAATCGTTTCTGTCCAAAATTTTGCCAAGTCACGGACATTAGGTGTCGCAGCCATCAAGTCCTCCATTGTGCAACTTAAAGGACACTTAATGCAGTTCGTGAAATGGACTGTGGTTTGGACTTCACCACAATTACATACCCTGGATGTGCCAGGAAAACCCCACGTTATCATATTGATTCTTGATCTACCAACACCAGTGCGAAGCCTGTTCAATGACTTCCACGTAGACCAGTGTTCCTCATGTCCTGGAGGGAGATGTTCAATTGGTAGCATCCAGCCATCAAGTTGAGTATTTCTAGATCACCATAATCTTAACCTAGTGGACTTAGCAGATTCATGTGGATCTTCTGTTGTACTCAGGAAACTCCTCCTAGACCTCAGTCGTCGATGGGCAGGTTTATATCCGTGCAATGGGTGTGCGCATGAAGTAATTGCTTTGGTTTTCTCAGTCCTGGCTGCAACTTCTCTTCTAATATCTGGTGGGACGATTCCAGCCAAACAGTAGATTCTATATCGTGATGTTGGTCTCAAACAGCCAGTGATAAGTCGCCATGTTTCATTAAGAGAAGTGTCAACTTGTTTAGCATGACTGGAACTGTACCAAACAGGACAAGCGTACTCGGCAGCGGAGTAACACAGAGCCAGGGCTGTAGTTCTCATCGTCTTTGGCTGTGTACCCCAATTGGTTCCAGACAGTTTGCGAAGGATGTTTCTGCTTGACGTTTATGCAATGCTGTTTATAGGTGAGAGCACGATCCAATGTTACACATAAATATTTAGGTGTTGAGCAGTGATCTAGTTGAGTGTCTTCTCATGTTACCTGTAATTTCCTTGACGCCTGTCTGTTCTTAAGATGGAAGGCACATACCTGAGTTTTAGATGGATTAGGCTTCAATTGGTTTCCTCTGTAGTAGTAGGATAGTTCAGAAAGAGCCTCTGATAGCTTACCTTCTATAGTCTCAAAGCTGTTTGCTTGAGCAGCAATAGCTCGATCATCCGCGTATATGAAGCTTTTGGTATCAACTGGAAGAGGTTGGTCATTCGTATAAATATTGAAGAGCATTGGGGCAAGAACACTGCCTTGTGGCAAGCCATTCTTTTGTTTCCTCCATCGACTATTCTGATCTTGAAATTCGACAAAGAACCTACGATTTTGAAGAAGATTGCTAATGACTTGAGTCATCTTGTAGTCCTTTGTCATGTCATATAATTTGCGCAACAGTATACGATGATTAACTGTATCATATGCAGCAGATAAATCTATAAAAGCCACCCCTGTGATTTTATGATTTTCAAACCCATTTTCAATATAATGTGTCAGATGGAGGACCTGTGATGTACAACATTTCCCTTTACGAAAACCGGCTTGCTCTGGAATGAGGAGAGGTTCTATGATCGCTGTAAGTCTTTCAAGGAACATCCGTTCTAGGATCTTATATAGATGACACAACAGTGAGATAGGTCTGTAATTTTTCGGATCATTTGGATCTATTCCTGGTTTGAGAATTGCAATTACTCTAGCTTTCCTCCACACACGTGGTAACTTGCAGGTGCTTATGCAGTTATTGTACAATTCTAATAACCATTGAATAGCAACAGGTCCAAATTGATTTACTTGCTCAACACATATTTCATCTAAGCCGGCAGCCTTACCATTCTTACAATGATCTATTGCTCTATTCAACTCAGATAAAGTGAATGGTACAGTGAGTGTATCAGTCTCCTGCTTATAATCCCTCTCTATTCCTTTATTCTGAAGTCGACATGGATTAGATGATCGTCCATTTTGTAGAAGTTGATGTGCAATTTGGTTTGCTGTAACAGTGGAATGAGTAGTTGTTTTATTAGGATCACTACTGAGTCGTCTAAGTAATCGCCAAGCTTTTTGACTACTTCTGCTCAAGTCAATATCTTCCATCATCCTTAACCACTGTGCCCGTTTTTCTTCAGAAATTGAAGAAATCACCTGTTGTCCAATTGTGATGGTGTCATTGCTGAAAGGGTTTTCTTCGAATAAGTTATGATACTCTGATAGGAGCCGGCCCCGTGGTGTTGGGGTAGCGCGCCTGCCTCTCACCCGGAGGCCCCGGGTTCGATCCCCGGCTCCGTCAGGGATTTTAAAACTGACGTGAGGGTTGGAACGGGGTGCACTCAGCCTCGTGAGGACAACTGAGTAACTGTCTGACAGTGAGACAGCGCCCCGATCACGAATACCAAGATTAACGGCCGAGGGGACCCGACGCGCTGATCACGCGTCACCGCAATATCTGCAGGCCAAATGGCTGGGCAGCGGTCGCTTGGTCGGCCTTAGCCCGTCATGGGCTGGATAGTGCCAGGGGTTGACTCTGATAGGAGAGCAGAGATTTTTTTAGGTACGATGTTTTAATCCAAAATTATGTCGAAAAATATTTATATTTCATTTTTTATATTATTTAAAGACATATCGCTTCTTATTACTGTTCATTAGAATGATGTTGATACTTTTTAAAAAATATGGACCTATCTTTATTAGTTTTCTTACAAATGGTGCCAAAGTAGTGAAAAATGTTAAACTGAGAAAAATGAGGTTGACTTTTTCATTACATGTTGTTACCTCTGACAATTCTTAGAACATTCCTGCCCCATGACTTGCATCATTTCGTCCATCACTGGTTATTTTGCTTCTCCTACTCCATTTATCTTTTAAATGAATAAGTAAGTAAACAAATAAATAAGTAAATAAAAACAATATAAATAAATACATCCGCACTTTAACTTATCTGCTTGCAAATAAGTGGACTTATTTCCCTCTTCAAATCAACGATTCAATTATTAATAATTGGGGCAGATGACCTCGCTGTTCCGCCCATTAAACAATATTTCTTCAATTGGTCAGTGCAAAATCACAGTGATTATAACATTATGACGATGTTCAGTAACCACTAGTAACATAAACAATGCAGGAAGTTGTCATTGTTACCAACACAAAGTCTGCGCTCAACAGAGCAAACCAGAAGTGAGTTCAGAAATCTATCTATAATAGTTCAGAAGTTATACGCACAAACATAAATCTCTGTAAAAATGGGCGTTGCCATTCATGGTGCAGCCTAGTCATATATATCTTATAATATGACCATTTTTAATGTTTCTTCGACTATTTTTTTTACAAATTCCTGTTCTCTACATTGTAAATAACTAAAAACGCCAAAATATTATTTCGCCCCTAGACGGGTCTTTCTTACCTTAACAATATGCCATCCTCAGCTACAAAACCTTTCACTTATAAATCGCTCATCAATGACCCTAACCATCACCTCCTAGGTCTACCTCTGTTTCTCTTACCCTCTATAGCTGAGCTCATCTCTCCTCCCCAGACTCACCACATCTCCCAGTCCATATGAACAGCTTCATGCGAGTGTTGATTCTACTGGGTATGTCTTATTGCTCCCATCTGTTTGCTCCAGCAATAATTCCTGTTATTTATCACATATTCTGAGTCCATCCAGCTCTCACTTCCATACGGCAAGTTCTGTCTAAATTCTGAGCGATGTAGGGAGAGTGGCGTCGCCTCACTAACTTTTTTCTTGCAGACTGTAGATCGTAACTGAAAACTCTCTGCATTGGCTTCTCTGCACCATGATTCTCTTTTTTCTACCATCCAACGCAGTATAATATGTACTTCAAATGGTCCACCTGCTCCAATTTAGTTCTTCCTACATGGCATTCTATTTTCTTACTACGTTATTCAAATTCGCCTTGTCAAACACTAAAGAATGTAGTTTAATTACTGTTTATACGTACATGTTTCGGTGTTCAATGACACCATCGTCAGCGTGGATTGAATTAAAATAACCTTAAAACTAAGTTTACAAAGATGAAAGAGAAAATGGATATCCTTAAAAATCAATATTAGAAATTTAAATAAAAAGAAAGCTCACAAAAAGAATTAGAAAATGTAATAAATTGTGCCAATTATTGTTACATTTTCATGTTCCAATTTGTTGGCCACTGTTTCATGAATGTTGGTTGTTTTATTCTCAAAGTATCCATACATTATATTTTGGCTTGGCTTTATACAAATTGTTTCATACGACTTATACAAGGTAAGTTTGGATTAAGATTATGTACTGCATTACCAAATTGGACAGCTAACTTCAACAGAACGATACAACTAGTAAGAATCTTCTGGTTTATTTCAAGGTTAGACCACATCAATGTGATATAGACTGCCGTATCCATTAAGCCTGATTCACAGTCATATTTAGTCTGATAATATTAAACTACACTGAAGTGATCGTGATGTAACTGGAAGATACATCATATAGCAGAGACGTCTGATTCACTATAATCGAACCATATTTATTAACAAGCAGTCCGTTTATATTCATTTCATTCTTCCATTCTTATTTATTCATATGTTTTCTAATTCTTTTTGCGAGCTTAATTTTTATTTAAATTACTAATGGCGTTTTGTAAGGATATCCATTTTTAGCCTACTTTTCACATTTTGCAAAAATGAGGAAAAAGTAGACTTATGAGATCGATCCGGGAAAATGTGTGTCTGTCTGTCTGTCTGGCTGTGTGTGTGTCCCCCCCCCCCTATCAACTCCTAAACGGCTGCAGCAATCAAAACCAAATTTAGTATGAGTAAAGACGTGCACCGGAATATCTCACGTCCATATTTGAAAATGATGTCAGTGCTACCAACTGCTGAAAAAACGCACTAGAAATTTGAGGACCATGTTGGATATCTTGCAAGGTATGCATGGGAGCTATTCCAAAATTGGCACACATGTAGATAAGACTATTTCAGTTTAATTTCCAGGAGGCCAACCATGACAGTGTTGCCAAAATAATTTTAAGCCTTCTGATAAGTCCAATGTTTAAATGCATATAACTTCTACACAATCAATTGGATTTTAACCAAATGTTGTATGTAATATCTGTACATAAACAGATATGACTGAGCGTATTCTTAAGAGCCACCAGGGCTGCCAACTGTTAATAATTGCTCTCCCTATTTTTTATCCAAATACCAATATATCAGAAAGTATACAAGCCGACAGCTTTAAACTATGCACACGTATAGTACCTGACATTCTATATTAATTTGGAGTAACTTATATACGTCACTGCTACCAACATGATTCTAAGCCTGCTGAGAAGTCCAACTTTAAATACATGTAACTTCCATACTATCAGTTGGATTTCAACCAAATTTCGTATGTGCTATATACCATAACAGATATGACTATGCGTATTCTTAAGAGCAACCAAGGCTGCCAACTGTTAATAAATGGAGTTTCAATTTTTGTTACCCTAATATCAATAAATCAGAAAGTATGCAAGCCAATAGCTCCAAACTTTCCACACGTATAGTACCTGGCATTCTAGATTAATTTGGAGTAACTAATATACGTCAGTGCTGCCAACATGATTCTAAGCCTGCTGATATGTCCAATTTTAAAATATATGTAACTTCTAAACTAACTAATGGATTTAATTCAAAATTGGCACAACAATAGATCATATTATTTCAGATTATTTCTGATCAATACATGCATGACATTGTTGCCAACATGATTTTACGCGCACTGTTAGAGCTAATGTTTAACTGCTTGTAACGTCCATGCTATCCATTGGTCTGGAACCAAATTTTGTATTCTGTACCTTAAGAGATGGAACTAAGAATACATTCCGTCACCAGGGCTGCCAACTGTAGTGCTCTATTAGGCTACATTATACCAGGTATATTTTGAACTAATTAGATATTTCGATATTACCAACTTAATTTCGTCATTATTCTAGATAGGTTCATATACTGTAGAATAATCATTGGCATGAAAAGTAGGCTCTTTAGATCGTCACGGAACTTCTTGTTTATTTATGTTTGTAAACTTAGTTTTAAGATGATTTTAATTCAATCTGCGCTGACGAGGGTTTGATTGAACACCGAAACATGTAGTATAAGCAGTAATTAAATTACATTCATTAGTTTTTGACAAGGCGGTTGCGAATAACATAGTGCTATCAGTCAACACGAATAGTAATGATCACCATTGCCATAATGGTTAATGTTAACGCATTCTATTTTCTTCTCTATCGACATAACCTTCGGTTTTGAAATGCTCTCATGCCACATTAACCTATATTTCTTTAAAAGTTCGAACTATAGCAGGTTTAATAAATCTGTCACATTGGCTTAAATTAATAAAATAATAAATAATATTCCGCTTAACAACAATTCGAGAGGATAAGCTAAAATATTTGCATCAATAGTCGATATTTCATGCCTCAATGACGTCGTGGCTGTTACCATACAGCTGAGTCAATCTCAATACACAAAGCAATTTATTTTGCCTCTTTAATACAAAGCCTACAGGATTATTATTACTATTTTGGCTGCAATATAAAATATCTCATCTCCAATTTCCTCTAATCCTTAATTGGAGATGGGTTTAATGTATTTGTTTTCATCAATAGCACAGGCTGGCATGCGAGAAATGTGATATGGAATGAACCTCGCGGCCCCACATTCTCTGAATACAAACTGTTCATTATCGGATCACTACCTTGCACTCTGTTTCACCGGACGTTGACAACACAAATTGATTTCATGGCAAGGTGGAACGTGCCTCCATAATTCACGTGCTATCCGTCATGTCCTCACGCCATGCCTTGCAAAGGTCAGTAACCATAGAACGTAGCACAAACTGCCCAACCCAGTTCAGAATATCCTTCCAATAACAAGCTAGTTCCAGCTCGAATTTTCCTTTCAAGCAGTTCGAATTCGATTTCAAATTCACCATTCTGGAAGGAATTAGTTCCAGTTCAAATTCCCAACCGTAAAGGGAACTGGTTCCAGCTCGAATTCCCAACTCTGGAAGGAATTAATTCCAGCTTAAATACCCAACCCTAAAGGGAACTGGTTCCAGCTCAAATTCCCCATTCTGGAAGGAATTAATTCCAACTCAAATTCCCAACCCGAAAGGGAACTGGTTCCCGCTCAAATTCCCCATTCTGGAAGGAATTAGTTCCAGCTAAAATTCCCAACATAAAAGGGAACAGGTTCCAGCTCAAATTCCCCATTCTGGAAGGAATTATTTCCAGCTAAATACCCAACCCAAAAGGGAACTGGTTCCTGCTCAAATTTCCACATTCTGGAAGGAACTAGTTCCAGCTAA
This sequence comes from Meconema thalassinum, assembly GCA_946902985.2. Lineage (NCBI taxonomy): Eukaryota > Metazoa > Arthropoda > Insecta > Orthoptera > Tettigoniidae > Meconema > Meconema thalassinum. Next base: position 156,870,580 of record OX336397.1, read on the forward strand.
AATTCCCAACATAAAAGGGAACTGGTTCCAGCTCAAATTCCCCATTCTGGAAGGAATTATTTCCAACTAAATTCCCAACCCAAAAGGGAACTGGTTCCTGCTCAAATTTCCCCATTCTGGAAGGAATTAGTTCCAGCTAAAATTTCCAACATAAAAGGGAACTGGTTCCAGCCCAAATTCCCCATTCTGGAAGGAATTAATTCCAACTCAAATTCCCAACCCTACAGGGAACTCGTTCCTGCTCAAATTCCCAAATCTAAAGGGAACTGGTGCGTGCTGAAATTCCCCATTCTGGAAGGAATTAATTCAAGCTCAAATAACCAACCCGAAAGGGAACTCGTTCCTGCTCAAATTGCCCATTCTGGAAGGATTAGTTCCATCTCAAATTCCCAACCCTAAAGGGAACTGGTTCCTTCTCAAATTCCCTATTCTGGAAGGAATTAAGTCCAGGTCAAATTAGCAACCCTAAAGGAAACTAGTTCCTGCTCAAATTCCCAACTCTAAAGGGAACTGGTGCGTGCTGAAATTCCCCATTCTGGAAGGAATTAATTCCGGCTCAAATAACCAACCCGAAAGGGAACTGGTTCCAGTTCAAATTCCCCATTCTGGAAGGATTAGTTCCAACTCAAATTCCCAACCCTAAAGGGAACTGGTTCCTTCTCAAATCCCCCACTCTGGTAGGAATTAATTCCAGCTCAAATACGCAACCCTACAGGGAAGTGGTTTCAGCTCAAATTCCCCATTCTGGAAGGAATTAATTCCAGATCAAATACCCAAACGGAAAGGGAACTGGTTCCAGCTGAAATTCCCCATTCTGGAAGGAATTAATTCCAGTTCAAATTAGCAACCCTTAAGGGAACTCGTTCCTGCTCAAATTCCCAATTCTAAAGGGAACTGGTGCGTGCTGAAATTCACCATTCTGGAAGGAATTAATTCCAGCTCGAATAACCAACCCGAAAGGGAACTGGTTCCAGTTCAAATTCCCCATTCTGGAAGGAATCAATTCCAGCTCAAATTCCCAACCCTAAAGGGAACTCGTTCCTGCTCAAAGTCCCCATTCTGGAAGGATTAGTTCCAACTCAAATTCCCAACCCTAAAGGGAACTGGTTCCTTCTCAAATTCCCCACTCTGGTAGGAATTAATTCCAGCTCAAATACGCAACCCTAAAGGGAAGTGGTTTCAGCTCAAATTCCCCATTCTGGAAGGAATTAATTCCAGATCAAATACCCAACCGGAAAGGGAACTGGTTCCAGCTGAAATTCCCCATTCTGGAAGGAATTAATTCCAGCTCAAATTAGCAACCCTTAAGGGAACTCGTTCCTGCTCAAATTCCAAACTCTAAAGGGAACTGGTGCGTGCTGAAATTCACCATTCTGGAAGGAATTAATTCCAGCTCAAATAACCAACCCGAAGGGAACTGGTTCCAGTTCAAATTCCCCATTCTGGAAGGAATCAATTCCAGCTCAAATTCCCAACCCTAAAGGGAACTCGTTCCTGCTCAAATTCCCCATTCTGAAAGGATTAGTTCCAACTCAAATTCCCAACTCTAAAGGGAACTGGTTCCTTCTCAAATTCCCCACTCTGATAGGAATTAATTCCAGCTCAAATACGCAACCCTAAAGTGAACTGGTTTCAGCTCAAATTCCCCATTCTGGAAGGAATTAATTCCAGATCACATACCCAACCTGAAAGGGTACTGGTTCCAGCTGAAATTTCCCATTCTGGAAGGAATTAATTCCAGCTCAAATTAGCAACCCTAAAAGTAACTGGTTCCTGCTAAAATTCCCTATTCTGGAAGGAATTAGTTCAGCTCAAATTCCCTAACCTAAAGGAACTAGTTGCAGCTCAAATTCCCCATTCTGGAAGGATTAGTTCCAACTCAAATTCCCAACCCTAAAGGGAACTGGGTCCTTCTCAAATTCCCCATTCTAGAAGGAATTAATTCCAGTTCAAATTCCCCATTTTGGAAGGAATTAGTTCCAGCTCAAATTCCCAACCCTAAAGGGAACTGTTCCTGCTCAAATTCCATATTCTAGAAGGCATTACTTCTATTCAAATTCCTGACCAGAATAGGTACTAGTTGCGCCTTTTCTCTGTCAACTCTGGCAACTGTAATGTTGGTGCACCCGAAATTGAGGCTCCATAACTCAATGGACGGGTAGCTGTCTGGTTGTTATCTCTTCCCATTCTGACGTAATCTGTCTGCATGAAATGTTGCCCCTGTGAAAATCCGTTATTTGGCATTCCATTCATCATTGGTGCTTCCAGGACACTTGTAAGTAAAAAGGACGTCACAGGAGGATCACCTGGTGTATACATCAAAGTTCCGCCAAGTTTATCTTAAACTTTAATATACGCGTAACTGACCTCATCTTTTTGAAATTATAGGCACTGTTCTCTATCTGGACGCAACACCCCATAGCTCTCAGCAGCGACGTCCGATAGACAGGCCATTAAGGTAAATTTACATTAACTTTCAATCTTGTTATTTTATGTATTTTATGTATTTTATACTTTTTCAATCATTACATTGAACAAGCAATGAAGGAAATTAGAGAGAAATTTAAAGTGGGAGTGAAGATTCAAGGAGAAATAATTTCAACTCTGAGATTAGCTGATGACATCGTCATCTTGGCCGACACGCCTGAGGATTTGAATGAGTTTTTGAATGGTATGAACTCCGTCTTGAGGAAAGAATTCATGATGAAAATTAATAAATGTAAAACAAAAATATTGGAATGCAGTCGCAATAAATCAGAAACCTCTATGGACATCAAATTGGCAGGGGAAAAACTAAAGGAAGTAGGAGACTTCTGTTACTTAGGAACCAAAATAACCAGTGATGGAAGAAGCAAAGAGGATATAAAAAGTAGGTTGGCTCAGGCAAGGAAAGCATTTCTACAGAAAAGGAATCTGTTGACATCGAATATAGATTTAGGTATTAGGAAGACATTTTTGAAAACCTTTGTCTGGAGCGTTACACTCTATGGAAGTGAAACTTGGACTATTGGTGCAGCAGAAAAGAAGAGAATTCAAGCGTTTGAAATGTGGTGTTACAGGAGAATGATGAAGATCAGATGGGTAGATAGGGTTACAAACGAAGAGGTATTAAGACGAGTGGGAGAAGACAGATGTTTCTGGCGACTGCTAATGAAGAGAAGAGATAGACTGGTAGGACACATACTAAGACACCCAGGAATAGCAAGCTTAGTTATGGAAGGAAGGGTCGAGGACAAGAACTGTAGGGGTAGACCAAGGTTAGAGTATGTTAAACAGATTGCCTCGGATGTAGGGTGTGGTAGCTATGTAGAGATGAAACGATTAGCTCAGGACAGGGAGGCATGGAGCGCTGCATCAAACCAGTCAAAAGACTGAAGACTCAAACAACAACAATTTTTGTAAGGATATCCATTTTCTCTATTGTTAATATAGTTATTAACATTATTTTTATTGAATCTACTCTGACGAAGGTATCATTGTTATACCGAAACATGTACTTTTTAATTTAATTATTAAACTTCTTAGTGTTTGACAAGGCGGATTTAATCATTGGAGATTAAATAAGGGAAAATTAGCTAAGTCATTATTACGGAATGTAATACAGTAATATATGATTAAATTTAATTAATGTTCTGAAGCTCAGCAAAACATCACAATGTACATAATATGATTACCGTCATCGCGATGCTTTGATACCACATTCTTATTGTGATATTACATCGTATTCACATTCTGAGAGATAATACTACTTAATGGTGTAGTGGCTAGCAACCCTTACGTTCTAATTGCATTCCCGGCTCTGCCAAGATATTTAATTCTGGTCTGAGGACTAGAAAGGGTAAGCACGACCTATTGAGAGATTCTGGAACTTGTTCACCATGGATTCCCATTCTACTCCACGCAAATGTCAGCCTCAAAGCACCCTATAACAAACACCACAATGATAATGGCTACACACCCCCAATCATACTGGGCTGATGATTAATATGTCCCGAGCTGCTGACAGAAACAACCAACGCTCTTTGGGACCAGGAACATCAGCTTTATATTCTTGGATATATGGAGTTAACATCTGAAAACTTACTTCAATTTCAACAATGAAGCTATAGATCATATCGTTAATGAACCTAAGCTAGGAGAGTTCGGGTCAGGCGATCTCTGGACGAGTGGGTTCGCACTCCAGTGTCATCATTCTTTTAATGGCTATCCATGGTTTTTAATATCAACTCCAGAGAAATGCTATACTTCAATAGTCCACGACCGCTTCCTTCCTACTGCTTGTTCAGTTTAACTCACTACCTATTTTTGATAAGAAGGGGCATGTCTCATTACCTCCTTTAATAAGGAAGGACATCTCACATCTTCCTCCTATAAGAGAAAACACATATCATTGCCTCCTCTGATAAGGAAATACATCTCATTGCCTCCTCTGATAAGGAAATACATCACATTGCCTCCTCTGATAAGGTATCCCATTGCCTCCTATGATAAGAAAGGACATCTCATTGCCTCCTCTGATAAGAAAGGACATCTCATTGCCTCCTTTAATAAGCAAACACATCTCATTGCCTCCTCTGTTAATCAAACACATATCATTGCCCACTCTGATAAGGAAAGACATCTCATTGCAACCTCTGATAAGGAAAGACATCTCATTGCGACCTCTGATAAGGAAAGACATCTCATTGCCTCCTCTGATAAGAAAGGACATCTCATTGCCTCCTGTGATAAGAAAGGACATCTCATTGCCTCCTGTGATAAGAAAGGACATCTCATTGCCTCCTGTGATAAGAAAGGACATCTCATTGCCTCCTGTGATAAGAAAGCACATCTCATTGCCTCCTGTGATAAGAAAGGACATCTCATTGCCTCTTCTGATAAGAAAGGACATCCCATTGCCTCCTCTGATAAGAAAGGACATCTCATTGCCTCCTCTGATAAGAAAGGACATCCCATTGCCTCCTCTGATAAGAAAGGACATCCCATTGCCTCCTCTGATAAGAACGGACATCTCATTGCCTCCTCTGATAAGAAAGGACATCCCACTGCCTCATCTGATAAGAAAGGACATCCCATTGCCTCCTCTGATAAGAAAGGACATCTCATTGCCTCCTCTGATAAGAAAGGACATCTCATTGCCGCCTCTGATAAGAAAGAACATCTCATTGTCTCCTCTGATAAGAATGAACATCTCATTGCCTTCTCTGATAAGGAAGGACATCTCATTGCCTCCTCTGATAAGGAAAGACATCTCATTGCCTCCTCTGATAAGGAAGGACATCCCATTGCCTCCTCTGATAAGGAAAGACATTCCATCGCCTCCTCTGATAAGAAAGAACATCTCATTGCCGCCTCTGATAAGAAAGAACATCTCATTGTCTCCTCTGATAAGAATGAACATCTCATTGCCTCCTCTGATAAGGAAGGACATCTCATTGCCTCCTCTGATAAGGAAGGACATCTCATTGCCTCCTCTGATAAGGAAAGACATTCCATCGCCTCCTCTGATAAGGAAGGATATCTCATTGCCTCCTCTGATAAGGAAGGGTATCTCATTGTCTCCCCTGATAAGGAAGGACATCCCATTGCCTCCTCTGATAAGGAAGGGCATCTCATTGCCTCCTCTGATAAGGTAAGACATCTCATTGTCTCCCCTGATAAGGAAAGACATCTCACTGCCTCCTCTGATAAGGAAGGACATCTCATTGCCTCCTCTGATAAGAAAGGACATCCCATCGCCTCCTCTGATAAGGAAGGACATCCCATTGCCTCCTCTGATAAGGAAGGATATCTCATTGCCTCCTCGATAAGGAAGGATATCTCATTGCCTCCTCTGATAAGGAAATACATCTCATTGCCTCCTCTGATAAGGTAAGACATCACATTGCCTCCTCTGATAAGGTAAGACATCTCATTGCCTTCTGTGTTAAGGAAGGGCATCTCACTTTACCCCGCAGAGAGCTGCGACAGGCATTGTCACTGATTGAAAACTTCAACGAGGGGTTGGAGACACAACCTCGCTAATATATTCTGTGCTCCAAGAATGGACCTTCTCATGCTGTACTGGGCACAAGCCAGCAGCAAGCATCCTTCATGCGTGATTAATGTCCACACTGAGATTGTGGGATTGTAATGACAAAGTGCCGGGATTACCGTGCTACAAGATATAAACTGCGGACTTCCAGCACTACTGCATTCTACATCATCCTGTATGCCAAGTTCCCTCTCGCTCGATACGAGGAAAATTACAAGATTTGTGAACTGCTTTTGTAGCGAAAGTGGGGTTTGATTTACGGCGCATGATAACTGTACCAGCTCTTAAGTCGTACATCGCGATTAGCCAGTTGTTTGGCTTGTTCCTTCTTTTTACGAGAAGACAAGAAAAGTAAAGGCAAGTCAAAAATAGACCATGCGGAGTTGAGGAAGGGGTAGAGCTGTGACTCCACAACCACTACCACCTCCTTTGCAACTGGAGGAAGGTGCAGTGCCTCTAGATGGGGTCGAGTTGTCCCTCCGTGAAATGTCAAGTTTCACTGCACTCAGATGTTTAATTCGCGAGGAAAGTCCATTTAAATATTTTAACTTTTCTTGACCGCCATGTTGGTTAACAGGTTTTTAAAAGTCACATAGTTGAACTTATATCAGAAATTCACAATCATTCATTCACATTCTAAAGGCCTTGTCGATGTCATTGCAACCACACTCTTCTGCCGTTGGCGGTTAGTTTCAGTTCCATGTAATTGTCACATCCCATTCTATTCTTGATGTCTTCCAAATACTTCGTCCTAGGCCGTCCTCTTCCTTTCTTTCCCAGCAGTTTCCCTTCAAGAATGCTAGCGATGAAAGTGTTGTGTCTGATGACATGTCCAATAAATGTTATTTTTCTCTTTCCCATTTCCTTCATTAATCTTCTCTCTTCTTTGACTTCCCTTACGACTTCCAGGTTGGTGTTTCTTTCCATCCAGCTCGTTCTTGTAATTTTCCGCTCTATCCACATTTCAGCAGCTTCAAGTCGATTCATTTGCAATTTACCCAGAGTCCAACTTTCACTTCCATAGAACAGTGTACTCCATACAAATGATTTTGCAAAGGATTTTCTTACATCTATATTCATATATTATGTTTGCCATACAGAATGTCAGGGTTATTTCAGTAACACTTTCAGAGTTAGAATGCCGGTGATGTATTTCGTGCGGCCACCATGTTGGATTGGAAAATCGTATCACAATTTGAAAGGCACGCACAAAGTTGGACAAGGTAGTAGTATGTCCTCTTCAGTGAAATCTCTCCCGCCGATTACATATTATCAGGACACACACACGCGCGGAGAAAATATATTTCATGAGCCTACAATTCATTTAATGAAAATAGGCTAAAAGGGCTGGTATCAAGAAACGTTTACTACGGCCTAATAACCCGGAAATAACAATAACCCCTGGCACTACAGCCCTTGAAGAGCCAAGGCCTACCAAGCAACCGCTGCCCAGCCATTTGGCCTGCAGGTATTGGGATGACGCGTGGTCAGCGCGTCAGATCCCCTCGGCCGTTAATCTTGGTTTTCGTGACCGATGCGCTGCCTCACTGTCAGACAGCTTGTCAATTGTCCTCACGAAGCTGAGTGCACTCCGTTCCAGCCCTCACGTCAGTTTCTAAAATCCCTGACGGAGCCGGGAATCGAACCCGGGGCCTCCAGGTGAGAACAACCCGGAAAGCCGTCGTGAATGTATTTGTTTATTTATTGAATGGCTTTTAGTGCCGGGAGTGTTCGAGGACATGTTCGGCTCGCCGGAGGCTGTAGATGCTTCAAGCGGACACCCATGGGGTGAGCTACAAGTTCCGTTCAATTTCAAGTAGTTCCAACTTTCATTACCATATGTCACTGATACCTAGTGGTGAACGTTGGAACTTTGATAGAGCGTTACAACGAATTCTAACTTAGAAATTTAGTAAAAATGTAGACTTTCACGACCGGTGTTGAAATAGGAATCTCCGTTTCGCGGGCTTATAGGTCGTGTTCCAAGGACATTTTGTCCTTGGAACACGACCTATAAGCCCGCGAAACGGAGATTCCTATTAGAAATTTAGCTCCACACAAGTTTAGTCTGTGGAAGAATCTTTTACATGCCATAAATCTATGACATGGGTCCGCCGGCTTTACTTCCCCTCCGAAGGAAGGAAAACTGAAAGATTTTAGCGCTCTTTAAAAAACCGACGACTTCCACCAGGTTTGAACCCGCGATCTTGGGCACAGCAGTTCAGCATGCTACCGACTACGCCACCGAAGCCGTCATAAAATCAGTCGTTCCTTTTGCTATTTCAAACGATATCAGAGTCCCAGTGTCTCTTAACGTCCCTATTAACTGCTGCGTCTTAAAAGACGACGAGGTGCCAGAAACTTTACCTGGCACGGGTCACGGCACTAACTGACTACGCAACGATAAGACACAGGTGGCCACCCTGATGGCTACACAACTGTGCCGAGAGTGTGATTATTTCTTGTTATGTACCCCCCCCCCCCCCTTCCTCCACGGAGCAGGTGTGGCGGCGGTTACTCTGATGAGAATGCGAGCAATTTGAGCAAAGCGGAGAACTTCTCATTTCCATATTCCATTGGTTATGCAAATGACTGGTTTCTCCACCACTTGTAGCCCTGTGTAATGGACTGCAAAGCACCCTTATACGCTCAACTCATCAGCCCCCTTTTTCATCCGCCTCAACACAATATCCCTACATCGCGCTTCTTCACCAACCAGTTTATATTGGACCAAGTAGACCTATTATTTGGCCAAATTAAGCGGCTGCCTCTAATACACAAAATAGGAAAGTTGATTCCTACGTCATTATTTCGTCTAGTACCAATAACGCGTAAGAATTGTAATATAATAATAATATCGTATGGCCTCAGGTGCCAGGTGCAAGCTTTGTTATTTGACACCCAGACGGCAGCTAGCATATCAAATTTAGTTGTTCATTGAAGCACTATGAAAGTCAAGGAGGTTAGATATCTAAGCTTCTTGACACTGTAGCGCTTTCTAGTAGAGAAATGAGGATCTTTGTATTGACGGAAAATCCCGAGATTAATTTTGCCATCATGAACACGGCCTACTGAATTCAAATGGGTTCTTTAGCATGCCAACATCGTATGACATGCCTATCGTGATTTTTGCCGCCTTTCAAAAAATCACTTACCACGGCCAGGAGCTAACCTGCAAGCTTGGGGTTAGTAATCCGACGCGATAACCACTCACCCACCGTGGCAAGCTAGAATTGTATTAAATCAAGTGGAGTGAGGCGTCCGTATGCAAACAGCGTTATTCTAACCCTTTGTAGGGCAAACGACTGGGGGTATAAAATAATTATTTCTTTTTGGAAATTTGTGATCGGGGGTGATAGCTGAGTAGGAATATGCAACAAATTTAAAGTTGTGGATTTTATTTTATGAAATATGGAGTGGGAAATTATTATCCCACCGCCCATACCCGACAGTATGTTTTTTTTTTAAATGGGCAACGGGGTAATAATTTTCCACCTCCAAATTATGATGATACTGTGTTTATCACCCAATAATGAGGTTTATTTAACATGATATAGTACATACAAAATACACATCACGCCCTATAATTTAACAGAAACATAACTCCCACGCAACACAAGGTCAGTGACCTATATCATCTTTGCGGGAAACTGCACAAAAAATATAAAAGTGGTTTTGGTTTGTTAAAAGTTAGTATATTCGAAATATAATTCAATGATTTCAAAATAGTATTAACTAAAAACACAGAAAATGATTTTAAAAATCTTCTATTCTATGGCAAACACCATAAACAGGATAATTATTTCCTTTGTAGCTGAAATATATTTACTCAAGTGACCAAAACCATTATTAACATTATATTTCAAATATATATAAACTTTTAAAAATCTCCTGTCTTCAATAAAGACACCTTGTTTTGTAAAACAATGCATTTCTTTCACTCAACACGACCGAACTGGCGAGCACTTGCACTGTGGAGACCACTGGGATATATGCTTCCCTCCTTTGGTTTCTGAAGACAGTATACATCAAATTAATGGGTTTTCAATATTTCTCTTCAGCTAGCTTGTGGATGCATGAGGAACTGCTTGAACTGAAAGGGGTGGGGAGATACTCTCCCTACACCGTTCTATAAATACATGGTGGGAAGATATTAACCCAACGACTTATCAAGGGGCACGTATCTGAATTTTTGAGAAAGAAGAGAACATTCCTTGGAAAATCTTTCACCCTTTCTTAAACATCTTTTCGTCAAATATACCTTCACGTAATGTTTACTTTCCTAGAAGAATTCGGGAATGGCGGGGCTTGTTTTAAAACCGGTGCTTGAAAGGCCACAAAATCATATCTACTTGCCGTATATTGCAAACAGGGTGTCCCACAATTGATGCACTACAGGGACCGTGATCACCGCAATAACATTAGTCTCTGTCTGTTTCAAGCCATATGGTGACATCTCCTCATGACAAGGTACAGGTCACCTCAATCAGTGTCACACATTCCAAAGCGTACCGTCATTCAAAACGCATCAACAAAGGATTTGTAACAATGTACTCCTTTTTATTGAATTTTTAGACTATTTTCATTTATGAAAATGAGGCTTATGAGATCACCTTTTATCCGTGCGTGTGTGTGTATGTGTGTGCGTCCGTGTGTGTGCGTGTGTTTCGCCCCTAATAACAACTAAACGGCTGGAGCGATTTCAATGAAACTCGGCAAGGTCGTACTATTTTGGTCGACCCCGACCGTGCCCTTAAAATTTTATTACGTCTCACCAATCCAACATGGCGGCTGTGCGAAATATTTCACCGACTCATATCACCCTGAAATTTTGTACGGAGATAAAGGGTACTACTGGAAGTTCACGTACCGGTATGAGACTTTCATTACCTGTTAACTCTAAACCGAATATGGCGGCCATGCGATGTTGAAACATTTAAATAGACTTTTCTCGCGATTTAACCTTCCGAACGCAGTGAATCTTGTTACAGCAAATGACTATACAAATATGAATCCACTGACATCTAATTTAGTTCAATTGTTTACAAACCCACAAGTTGGTGGCTGTGCGAAATTTTAAAATTTAGTTTTTATGTCTTGTGTTCTAATCGAAATTTACGTTTCAATAATCAACATTCACAATAATCTGCATCTAATAGTACATAACTCTATGGCCTACATATATTAAAATCCAACATGGCGACCATCCGAAATATTCAGACGGTTCTCAATATTTATAAATATGTGACAGCAATCAAACTAAAATTTTGTATGTGTATAGAAGCTATGATCATAAGTTCACCTATGGGACGTTCAATAACCTATTGAGCACAAATCCAACATGGTGGCAACGCGAAATTTAAATATTCAAATAGACATTTCTCGCGATTTAACTATCCGAGCGCAGTGTAACTTGGTAAGGTATATGCTTATTAGGTAAATTATAATCCACTGGCATCTAATTCATTTAAATTATTTTCCTAACCACAAGATGGCGACTGAGTGAAATTTTAAAATCTATTTTTTATTTATTGTGTCCTAATCATGCGCTTGAAGTTTAAATAAAACACCTACACAATAATCTTCATGTAATAGTACATAACTCTAAGGCCTAATATATAAAAATCTAGCACGGTGACCATCCGAAATATTTAGACGGTTCTCAATATCTACGAATTTACATGTATTACAGCAATCAAACTGAAAATTTGTATGTTGATAGGGGCAATTAATATAAGTAGGATATATGAAAATAGGTTATTTAGTTCTTCACGGAACTACTTGTTATAAGATTAGTTTGGCAAGGGATTCATTTTTTAAATATTTCTTATTTTGAGGTACCATGTTCTCAAAATATTTTAAGTCAATTTAGATGAAACTTGGTATGATACTTTAGAGCTTTGGTTTGTATGTGTGGTAGTAAACGTATTCAGATATCTTTATAGGTTGTTGAGAAACAGACTACTGATATTTTTACTGAAAATTTAAGAATTAATTTATGATTCATCAAATATTGTTTGCTACAGTTTTAAACATACCAGAGCAACAGTTTTAATACAGAGGTTTAATACGTTTTACAGGAATATGTGTGTAAAATCTCTTGAATGATTGTCAAGTAGTTTCTGAGAAAATGATACTTGAAGATAACAATTGTTTTAAAAATATTTCAGCCTTACTGCAGTAATTGCTTCTGTTCTTTTGAACACCATAAATTGAAACTCTCTACATATGTGTCATTTGCATTTCAGGAATGGTTTAAGGAAATATCTCAAGTACTGTCTAATATAGGAAGCTGCACATTTCCGTCGCTTCCCACTTCCCGGTTCCCTTAATCTTTAATTGGTTATGTGGGGTGCTGAGTACACTCCACTCACTTCTTTTTTTCTGACATAAGTTGGCTACACTGTTGAGGAACTCAGTATCTTCTTGAATACGCTTGGAGTTTAATATAACGCCATTTGCATTGTTTAAAGTTGTGTCTATTATTGCCGACAATAACATTTATAGGCTGGGGTGTCGTCAGCACCTCGCATACCCAGTTATGTTACACATCGTGTGTAGTTGGTTTCTACTTCGCAAATAGAGCTGTCGCTTCTGTGTGGTGTTGGGAGTGTGTGAAAAGAATACTTCTTTAGATGAAGAGCAAGAACGGATGGTATAATGGCTTTCACGGCCGGTGAATTAAAACTCAGCAATTCTTCTAGGTTTGTGCCGTGTCTTGTGTGGGGTTTCGCCTAGGACACCAAGCTGGCTCATCGGCGGGCTCTTGGTGTCCCCGCCCGGACCCCCACAGGAGTGACGAACTGCGCGCCACCTCCCTTTATATTAGGTGCAAATGCACCACTTGACAGCGAGAACTAAACGCTCAAGCTGCCTTAACCTCCCTATGAAGGCTTCCAAAAAGATGGTATAATGGCTTTCACGGCCGGTCACTCCTGTGGGGGTCCGGGCGGGGACACCAAGAGCCCGCCGATGAGCCAGCTTGGTGTCCTAGGCGAAACCCCACACAAGACACGGCACAAACCTAGAAGAATTGCTGAGTTTTAAGAACGGATCAGTTTACATATTTGTGTTGGTAAATAATTGTCTGGATGTAATGAAGAATTGAGCTTAAAAATGTACATGCAGTACGAAACCAAAATATTAAGACTTTGGGACTGGAAATCACGAAGGTATTTTTTATAACTGTGGTGCCAAATATGTTATGATAATATTTTTAAGGTAGTAATAAAGATTGAATTTGGTATATTTGTAAAAGAATGCAAGTTTTAATTCGGGTGTTGTGAGCACCTCACCTACCCACTTACGTAACTCTTACACACATACCTAATTAAAGGTTAACTGGTGAACAGAGCGCTTGACTGAGGAACGCACAGTACCTGCTGTTTACATGCGTTGTGCAGTTTGCAAGCAATATATTAGAGAATGGACATGCGTGGTATCGGGACGGAGAACTTTTCCTGTGCAGCTTGTAGTTGATAGAATACCTGGCGTACATGTATTGTGTTTTGACCACAGTTTTGTAGTTCCTTGTTTTGGCGTTTTAGAATATTATTTTGTAATTCCACATTCTCCCTCTATTGCGATCCGTCTTATCATCTGATCGTGCTGTGACCTAGATTGCAGCGCTCTCTAGCGAGTACTGGCCGGCTCAGGTGGCTCGCTCCGCTCTGAGAGAGAAAAACACATAGTGCTATACATCACAGCCCAAGGAGAGGGAGATAAATCACGCCCAGTGAGAGAATAGCATCTGCTACAGCGAGACTGTTACTGACCCGGACCTTATCCCCCGAGAGGTGTGACCGCGGGGTAAATAACTGAGTCCATAATTAGCCTTGTTACTGCCGTACATTGTGGCACTAAGGGCACCTTAAGCTTCAGGCTCAACTTTAAGAAAAGGTCGGGTTACATAAAATGGCACATTAGCTGAGTTTTTCACTGGCATAACGTAAACTCAGGAAATCCACGACTCAAGCTTGACTACAGTTTCGTGTGAACTGGGTGGTTTTCAAATTTCTATCTGGTGGCAGATAAAGATACAATACTCTGGGATTTTAACCTGGAACCATTATTTTGACAGTTTATAAAAATAATAATCTTAATGTGACATGAAAATGAGCCTGTGCCTTATTGACGAAGTATAATGAGTCCTGAATGAGGTAACGCGTGTCCTTATTCCTATCATCCAGTTTCTTAATCTTTCAGCTCTTCGTATTATTTCAGAATACGCAACTATCTCCATCTTCTTTCTTTAGGGGCAAATGACCTCGTAGTTCTGCTCCTTAAAACAACAATCACTAACTAACTAACAAACTAACTAACTTCTTCCTTTATTTAACGTTGAAACGCAACCACAATTACGGGATTTTTGATAATTTGTATTATTTTCTATGCTCTCTACTGTATAGGGATTTCAATACACTAGTTTCCTAGCAACACATGGAGCATATCTGTCTATGATTACCATTTTCTCTAAGCCATATAAACTGACTACAAGCCTCATTTTCTTTGTATCATGGTAACCCAAACACTATTTCCCTATCTCCAGATTGGAATATTTTATCTTTCCACAGTAAGTGTTTTCCAACTTTTACAATTTAATATTCGAGGACATTATTTTATTACATAGGCTACATGTTATATTGTTTGTTTTTTCTTCACATTTGTATCGATCATGACCATTCTGGCAAATTCCATCTTAACCTCAAAAGTTTTGTCTACATAACATCCGCGTAAGTTTTCTAAGGTTTATATATTTTTCCCTTCTCCTCTATGACTTTCTAGAATTTGTTTCTAATTTCTATCTTAATCTTCTTACTAGATCACTGTTTATTTCTTCAAGCTGGTTTCATATCAAGATTTATTCCTTTCGAATTAACATATTTTAGTACCAGATCTGTTTTTTTTTAATTTCAGTGAAAGTGTTTATTAGTTTTTTACCTTTTAGACGATTAAATTATAAGAAATATTTTTGATAACAACCTTCTTTTATGGTAAAATGTTTCATGTAGTCTTGATTCTCTATTCATATTATTATTTGCACTGAAGATGACCACAATGTGGCTGAAACCGGTACAATAAAAAGTACTAATTAATATTGACTTAAATTTTTAATCTTAATGACTTATTGGGTTTACGCCCCTTTTAACTACAGCGGCTTTTAGAGACGCCGGGGTGCAGGAATTCTGCCCCGAAGGGGATCCTTAACGTGCCAGTAAATCTACTGACACGACTCCCTCATATTTGCGCACCCTCAAATGCCAATTGATTGCACCACAAGACAGTTTGATTTAGGTTCTTAATATTAATTATTTCCTTATATAAACTTGACGTCAATCAATGATAAGTTCTGGTCTTTTAATTAATTTTGTGATTGATTTAATTTAAAAAAAGCTAGATAATTTATAAGGTAAAATTTTAGGTGGATTTTATCCCATAAAAATTGATTAGTTTAAAGTTATATTAATGCAATTTTATGTAAAAATATTTATGAGAAATTAAGGTATTATAAGGCGAAATTATCATAAATTTGCTATTATGCTAATTCATTTTTTTATAAAATGGGTCGTGAAACAGCCTAGATAAAAAAAAACACGTGGCGCTAATAGAAAAACTGATGAATGGACCCTCCAAATTCAATCTGTTATATATATATACGTATATATAATAAATGTAATATCTTATAGAAAGTTTATTAATTAATAAGAGCTTATAGATATGCAGATCCTTCCGACCTATTAAAGACCTATAGGATAGAGGGCGAAAAGAAGGATCTTAAAAATATTTATGACATTGTAGAGTAACACTATCTTTATTCATATTATATATTTATTTATATATATATAAATGCATATTGTAATATAATTAAATATGCTATATATATATATATAACCACCTATATAGTTTATTTACTTATTTTTATTAATAGATTAAAGTATTTTATTAAAATACCCATTTATTATAGATTGACCAAAATATTGAAGTATGTAGGATAAAATACAATAATGAAAAAAAAATTAACCATTAATTAAAGATTTGTTACGGTTCTTATATTGTATGATTGAATATATATGTGATAGCTTATTGATTAACCGCGGGCGCGAGTTTTTATTATTTTTGATCTTTATAATGTATTTTTGTACCGTGACTTTATATGTTTCTATAAAAGTTTAGAAAAACGTTTACTGGAAAAAGCGTGTTGATAGCGTGTCCAATTGCATTGATCCGTTCGAAGTAGACGTACTGAACCCTTGGGCCATAGGGTCCATGACGGTCGAACCATGTCCTTAAGGAAGAAATGAAAGAAAAGTATAGTTTCTTAAAGGAATGGAGAGAGATTTTAAGCCAGGAATATAGCTCAACATTGTGCAAGCGACTAGGGACAGATGCTCCTGAGATGAGATCACCCCACTCGACATGCCAGAGAGGGCTGGTCACGAGTATTAATAACTGAGTGGAATCTTCCACCGTGATAGAAAGAGAAGCCTGAATCGGAATTCAAGCTGACGTTGCTGGAATTTGACAACGTCGCATATGCACCAGAAGAAGAATAATTAAAATTAACACGTTTACAAGCATAATAATGAGTAAACAAGCACAGTACAGTGAATCATTTTGAATGAGAGATTTTTCAGTATAGAGAAACCATGTAATAATTGTGCAGAAATAAACTGCCGACGTAAGACGACGTCATCGGTGAATTACCTAAGCCTCTGTGGAGGGGAGAGAACAAAAAGAATGCAACACCCACACAATTGAGGACGAGAAATTAATTAATATCTCCAAATTGCACGATCGATTCTTAGGTGCAATAAGATCATTTGACATTGAGAAGACGAGCTTTCGGAAGGTATAATTTTTATATTTGTGGCACCATTATTTTAGAAGTTGACCACAGGAAAGGCTTGAGTCTTATTTTTTTGTAGTAAAACAGTATAAAGCTTCGGGCGTTTCCAAGCCAATCATGCAGTTCACGACAGACTCCTTGAGGGGAGGTGCTGTATCACATCACTGTGTCACGATCATCATTGAATGCAGTTACAACGAGCACTCCGTGAACGGAGGTGCTGCATCAAAGTCTTCAAACGTATGAACCTCAGGGGAGGTCATACTGCGCAACAAGTATAAGCACCGAATGCAGTATTCGAACGGCCCGAGGGGTATCGCCACGCATCACGCATCACGAATCCGTCCAGGAGGACGTGAAGTTATATCAGCACATGCAGTTATTCCGACAGTCCGTGAGGGGACGTAACTCTGCGTTACATCGATAA
This sequence comes from Meconema thalassinum, assembly GCA_946902985.2. NCBI lineage: Eukaryota > Metazoa > Arthropoda > Insecta > Orthoptera > Tettigoniidae > Meconema > Meconema thalassinum. The sequence goes on from OX336397.1 coordinate 156,887,887, forward strand.
CAGCTACCAGTACTCCTTGAGGGAAGAAAACGCTGTTTCACACCGCCGAAGGAAGATCCGATAGCCACAGGCGTCACAGTGGTAACGACTTGCTTGCCTCCATTAGGAGCATTTAAGGTGAAATTTTAAAGTATCGCCGCAGTGAAGTATTAGGAAAATCCTAATTATAGGATTTAGGCCCGACTGTATACAAGTTAAAGTGAAAATTCGCAAGTTATAGTCAGAGCAGGCTGCGAACGTCGGACTTAAAGGCGATAGGTCGTTAAATGTACGAACGAACAGATCATAACGTTCGGAAGTATCGTACCAGACAGATAAACTGTTAGTTAAATTGAAGAAACCTAAAAAGGAAGAACAGAATACGGTTCGAAACGTAGGAGTGTTAAAACAGTTCAAATAAAGAGGATAGGAGACTATAAACATTAGCTCCAGAAAGCAGGCGAACAATTCTAATAGTACTAGAATCGAGAAGTGCTAGCTGCTAGAAACAAATTCTATAGGTCTTAGAGGAGACCTCGATCCATATAGACTTTCGTTAGGATCAATAGACAGATCTACAGAGAAGCCGTTCAAGCTAGATAAATATCCAGTTATCCAGGATAGGAATAGCAGAATTGAACTCCAGGGAACAGTAGATGTTTCGGGACTTTCGCATTTAGGAAGCCGACATCGAATAAATTTCACCCTTGGAAACGGGAATTTACGAAGATCACGTGTGACAGGCGCAGAAACACGGCCTAGTGATCGAGAAATTGTGAAGTGTAAAATAATCAAGATTGTGTGTTAGATAATATTTTTAGTGTTATTATGTGTTCAAAAGGGACACACCAGTATATAAAAATGTCGTCAATATTAAGTGTTTTAGATATATGTTTATTTGTGTTTTTACGTAAGATGAATACCTTTAATATGGTGTAAGAAGTTCAAAGTGGGCCCAAAAATGAAACACCACACCAGATTTAAGATCAGGGATGATCTGGAAAATATGTAAGTACAAAATTCATTTTTATTTTGGTGTCAGAAATTGATTGTGTACAAAACCCACCAGAGTTTTTGGAGTGAAAGGGATGTGTTTTAATAAATAAATGCTGAATAATCAAGAATACGGTCTGAACAATAATAAAATAAATAGAGAAATTATGAATAATTATGTAAAGAATAAATCCAGTATAGGAAATATGTGAATAAAGGGTTAATGTATTTAACAAATGTCATAAGAGCAGGCGAAATATCAGTTAATTATCACGAAAGACATTGAAATAAAGTAAAGTTGAGATATGAAAGAAATAGCTTTTGAGCTTGTATAAAGAATAAAGATAATAATAATAATAATTAAATATGGAAATGTTAAATAAAAATCAAATAAATTGATATGAACATAAGAACGTTAAGCCTTAACGTATGTGTAAGAAATGAGGTTCAATAGAATATTTTCAAACAGGGAGCGATTTATCGACCATGGAAAGATTAATATGTGAATTAAAATAATATGAATTGTTACTAATGAGATTTATCAGTTCTTGGGAAGACATTTTCGGCTTAAAATAATGCATTAGCGCATAATGAGCGCAAATATAATATTAAAGTGTCACGCTAGGAACGCGTAGTGGTGAAATACTTGGTACATTACTTATGGAGGGTAGTTGATTGCAGTGAATTGATAATTGTGTAAGTCCTCTATTTGTGACATTAGTATCACGAGGCATTGTGTATGTATTTAAAAAGGGAGCTAATATATGGTATTATTGAGCGTATGTCATATGGGCCACGGCCGACTCTAAATCGCATTTTGTATAAGCCCTCTGTATGGGATTAGTTCCCGAGGCACCTGAAGAGATTCGAATGCAGGATCTTCTTATGATAAAAGCCCCTGAAATTCTCCGTCGTCGTATGTGTATTTAATCTTCCCAATCAATGAGGACCCTCTCATAATTAATAAATGCCAAGGATATGAAAATGGTCTGTGAACCAAAGAATAGTTGTTTGAATGTTACGGTACAATAAAGCCTGGTCTCCTCAGAACTGGATAGAATGGAAAGGTTTGTTTTGAAAGCCTTGAAAATAAGCTACTAAAATGTTGGGTCAGACGGGAAATCTCCACCACCCTAACAGGTCATAAATCGCACCCCAGTAGTAGAGACTAGCTCTTTTAAAGCGAGATGGAACAGAGACCGTCTCGTAAGCTGTTGTAAAGAGAGACGAATACACCAGGAGTGTTTAGAGTTGTAAACGACCCGGGCATTGAACCGAGGCCCTTAAAGATGGATATTTCGTTTGCCGGTTCAGATCGTAGTTTCTTATATGATAATGGTCTATTAAGACATAAGAGATAAATAACAATCCCTATTGTAATAATGTAAGGACGTGGGATTCCACGAGTTGATTGAAGGCAACTGAGTTCGGGAGTAACTATAGTTTTTTGACTGTGTCAAGTACCTTCACGCTCTGGAGTACACAATTGATTTTCTGATTACCTTAATATGTTTGTGAAATAAAGAGAGATGATAACAACTGAATGTGTGGACATGCCCCAAAAACCTTGAGTTAGATAATTAAAGTAGATTTTAAATATAATTATATATTTGTCCTTGAGAAATAAGAAAATATAAAAGCTAATGTTTGAGGTGTACAAGAATGACACTGTAATAATGTAAATGCATGGAGCCAAAGAGCTCGGAGTTATGTAAACTTAATGTTAGTGCTTTATGGAAGTGAGACTAAGTAAGAATTGATGGTTTATGTGGAAACCACAGATTTTGAATACAATATTTGTTATTTTATTTTGTGATCCCTTGTTCATTTGGAACAAGGAGTTGATATTTGGGTCAGTAATTAATTTGTTTAAATGTTTGTAGCGCCATTAATTTTATTAATTAAATGTGTTTAAAATAGAAGTTGATTTTGTTGTTATTTTTGCAAGTGTATCCTCTAATTAATCCAAAATATGTGAGTCACAGAGTGGGGGAACTTACCACTGCCCCGAAATCCCGAATTGAGCTACGCTGGTATACTGTGATTGGCATATTTCATGCTAAATGGGCACAGGGGGATATATAAATACTGTGCTGGATTAATAACTAGAGGAACACTTAAGTCGGTCATATCATGTAAAAATAAAGTAATGATAGGAAAAGCTACAACGAAAAATATTAACTGACCGCATGGGTCCCTGGAAACTCATACCGAGCAGCCCTGATTAATATATTATATTATGAACCCCCTAGCAAATCATTAACTTTTTGGCGCCCAGTACGCAGGGCTGAGTTTTCCTAGGGAAAACCCGAGTTTTTCTCGAAAAATCAAAATTTTCATTTTTTGAAAAAAAAATGGTTTTTCGAAATTTTGAATTTTAAACACTTCCATAAAGGTTTATGAAATTGAATAAGATTATCAAAAGGGTACGTTGTGAGTTAATACCCGTACCAAAGTAATATTTTAAAAGAAATGGGGACACACTAATTCAGAGTATCATCTCTCAAGCATGTACTAGTGTGGTGGCATTTGTGGCCCACTGTATTCTCATAAGATGGCATTTAGTGAGGAAGTGCAAAGGCTTTTGGAGGCCATGAACAATAAATTGGGAACAATAGACAATACATTGGGTCTCCAAAAGGATGAAAATAACAAAGTGTTCGAATCCATAAATGAGAGTTTGAATAAGTTGGATAAACAACAGACTGAAAATAAAGAAGGGTTAGGATCTATAAACAATAAGTTGGACAGCCAACAGGAGGAAAATAACCAAAGGTTAGGATCCATGAATCTAAGTTTGGAGTCAATAAAAACTGATAGTGCTAATATGAGCACTAAATTAGAGAATATCGAAGTTAAAAGTAATACCATGGAAACTAAGTTAGAAGCTATCGAGGCTAACTGTGTAACAATGAACAATGAAGTAAAGGCTGAGATAGATAAAGTGAATAACAAATTCCAGGGTTTTGACACTGAGTTTGGGAAGAAGCTAACGGAGTTAAAAGAGGAAATCACCAGTAAAATTCAGAAAGAAAATGGGACACTTAAGTCTGAACTGCAAGGCCAAATAAAGGAATTGAAGGACAGTATGGTGGATTCCCAAACTAAATGCAAAGAAAACTTTGAAAATTTAAAAGGTAATTTTAAGGCTATAAAAATTAAGTTAAATTCTATGGAGATAACATGTCAAAAGAATGTAGACGATTGTAAAAATGAACTTGTAACCCAGATCCAAGGTGTGCAGAATGAATTGAAAGATCAGATAAAATCTAACAGCGAGATTTGTGAGGCCTCCCGGGAGGAAATAAAACAAAGCGTGAATAAGCTAGGGACCCGATTTGGAAAGGTTGAGGAGAAAGTAGGGACCCTCGAGAACAAAATCGGTGTAGTTCAGACTGAGGTAACTGAGATGAAAAATCAAAATCTAAAGGATGTTAAGGAGATGAAAGATCAAATTGATCATTTTACCGGGCAGGTAGATGAGAATCTGAAGACATACGAAACGAAAATAGATCAAAGATTAGGTGTATACGAGGGGCATCTCCAGAGTGAACGAAAACAACGAGAGAACGAAAGTAAGGAAAGTACCCATAAAATAAATGAAATAAGTCAGGGTATTATTGAGGTTCAGGAAACCATCGGAACATTAAAGGTTCATGTAGGAAAAACCAATAAGGAAATTAATCAGGTCCAAGATGAAATGATGAAGTTGTATAAGAGTCAAGAGAAGACTGAGGGAAGGCTTGAAGGAATGAAAATAGATATGGTCAAAGGACGAAAAGAAGTGGAGAAGCAAATAAAGGAGATACGAGAGGGCCTGGAAACCATAGGTGACGTTAAGCCAGAAATTATAGACCAACATGCTAAGATCATTAAGAAAGAGGTAGAAGACCAAATAAATGGATTTAGGGATAGCTTCAGGGATGAGAAATTCCAACTCAAAAAGATAGAGGAAGATATTAAAATGAATCAAGAAAGAATTCAGAATGAATTAAGATCCCGATTGGAGAGGACGGAACTTAAGAATAGTCAAATGGAAATCCAACTCATGGCAAATGAAGAAAGTGCCCGAAGAGAAAGGAAGTTAGAATTCGAAAATCAGGAGGAGTTTCCAAAGACAGGATGGGTAGATTCCCGGGAACAAGGCACCGATACGGAGAGGGACTTAGGAGGGGAGAGCCCTTATAAGATCCCAGGATATCCAATGGCGATGTCAACCCCGTACACGAATCAGACAAATGGCCAAATAATAAACATTATTAAATCCAATGAGGACAGACCAGTAAAGTTTACGGGTAATAACATGTCTATTACTCCAAAATACTGGCTAAAAGAAGTGGCAGAGTATCTAAATGAAATGAAGGTTCCTCAGGATCGGAGACTGAGAGCAATTGAAAAGCTGTTGGCAGGTGATTGTCTCACCTGGTTTAGAAGCTTCAGATACACTTTTGATACGGTGGAAGGCTTTAGGGAAGCATTTTTAAAGCGATATTGGGCAGCAGATGTCCAAGAAAACTTAAGGCTAGATCTGTACTCTAGGAAGTACAGCACCAATGCACCTACTAAATACTCGGAATTTTTCACCGCTCAGCTGTGTAAATTCCGCGAACTGGATATTGCTCCGGCAGAAAACGACCTGTGTGCCGCCATTGCAAGACAGCTTCCATATGAGATTCAGAGGCTGCTAATCTCATCCAAAGCCAGAAGTGCTGTGGAAGTGGAAAGCGTATTACGTCAGTTAGATATGACGACTTCGCACGTAACACCTCGGCATCAGAGACAAACTGAGCAAGTACACATGGCTAGCAGTCAGGAAACTGGAGAAAAACCAGCGACCAGGAATCAGTCCACCAGTACGGATACTCAAGGACGAGATCGAGAGTATGGGCACCAGGAGCCTAGAAGGATACAGCCATATTACAGGGGAGGATATCGAGGAAGAAATCCTAGAACGACGGGTTATAGGCAACAGGAAAGCCGACCCTATAACAATAACCAGCAAAGGCCGGACAACAGAAAGAAATGGGAGAATTATCCCAGGAGGAATGTAAGGCCAGACGATAGAGATGATGAATATCGGGCCGAAATAGAAGAAAGATATCAGGAGAGTCTTCGTTATATGAACGAAAGACCAGATGAACCTGATAGGCAAAAAGTTCGTTGGAGTGAGGCAATCAAGAACCGGAAATCACCCGACCGACTAGACGGAGCTCAAAGCTTGGAACTACAAGCTCAGCTAAAGAATGAGGGAAAAGGGAGCCCTCAGGATAAAAAAAACTCCAAATTTAAATTGTCAAAAGTGGAAACATACCAGGAGCTGGGAGGAGGTAGAAATTGTAAATTGGATAGCCAGACCAGATGAACTAATTAACGAGGATGTGGAAGGAATCCCACCTGTTAAAAGATAACTACCTATAATTATGCTTAGGATAGAAGGATTACTGGTCAGAGCATTGATTGATACTGGATCCACAATAAGTTTAATTACACAAACCCTTTTAAATGAATTGGAAACAAGGGGCCGAGTACTAAAGATTCCCACATCAAGTGTAAAGATTAAGGGAATTATCCCTGAAAAATCTTTGACATGTAAATTTCAGGTTTACATTGATTTAATCATGGGTAACGCTGAAATTTCGCAGTGCTTTTTGCTGGTAAATCAATTACCGTATAATGTCATATTAGGTATTGATTTTATCCGTGAGAACAAGGTCATTATAGACCTAGCGCAAAATTGCATTAGAATTCAAAGAGAGGATGTGGATGAGCAAAACATTAACCTACAGGATCAGGATGCGAAAATAGCAGAACAGGTATGGCATATGGAATAAGTGATTGAGGAAGATTATAAGGACATAGAAAAGATATTTGAAATCCTCAACATAGAACTCGAAGATAATGTGGAACATGAGTTCGAGACCAACCTGTCAGGAAAAGTGGAGGAAGCTAAAGTCAGCCTCGAAATTAAGGAACAATTAAAGAAATTATTATTGGATTATAGGGACGTATTTGATTCCAAGCCAGGGAAGATTGAAAATTTTAAATACGCGTTCCAAGTCAACGATTGGGCACCGTTCAAACAAAAACCATACCCGGTTGCGGAAAAACATTACCCACAAACCAAGAAAACACTGCAGGAGATGATGAATGCAGGTGTTATAGAAAAGATGGCGACACCATATGTTAGTCCATTAGTGATTGTGAGTAAACCGGATGGCTCAGTAAGGGTGTGTTTAGATGCCAGAAATCTAAATGCAAAAATCATACCTGAAAATGATTCGGCACCACCCATAAAAGAAATACTGAGGAAGTTTAAAGGCAAGAAGATTTTTACGAATATTGACATGACTTCTTCGTATCATCATCTCGAACTGGAAGAGAAAACCAGCTTGTTGACTGGATTTCAGTTCGATCAACAAACATACTGCTTTAGAAGATGTCCGTTTGGATTGAAAACTGCAGGATCCGCATTAATAAGAGCGCTGGATCGAAACCTGTCAGAGGAAGTGAAAGATTGCACTATCCGATACGTAGATGACATTTTGCTTACCTCGGAGAACATTGAGGAACATATAGAAAATTTGAATAAATTATTAGAAGACCTAAGAAGGGCAAATTTTAAGATAAATTTAAAGAAGTCGAACTTCTGTCAAAGGCAAGTGACATTTTTAGGGCATGTGATTGACAAGGATGGTGTTAAACCAAATCCATGCAAATTGGAATCGATAAGGGATTTTCCAAGGCCTTTGAAAGTGAAGAACGTTCGCCAGTTTTTGGGATTGATTGGGTTCTTCTCAGGACATTGTCCATCATACACCAAAACTGTTGCACCACTACAGGACCTTCTGAAGAAGGGGGGCAAGTGGAAATGGACGGAGGAAGCAGAAAAAGCATTCGTGGAGGCCAAGGAAATGCTCTTAAATTACGTGAAGCTAGGATATCCTGATTTTAATCAGAGATTTATCATTCAGACAGATGCATCCCAGATTGGAATAGGGGCAATGCTATATCAGGAGAACCCGGAAAACCCTGATAAGAAGAACTATCTAGCTTTCACAAGTAGGAGACTGAAACCACACGAGAAAAATTATACGATCAGCGAGATCGAGCTGTTAGCGATATTGCACGCGTTGCAATATTGGCGGAAGATCGTATATGGGTTTCAGGTCATTCTAAGGACGGATCATAAAGCCTTAACCTTTTTGATGAAGACGGATTTATCCAGTCAAAGGTTGATGCGTTGGGCTTTATATATTCAACAATTTGATGTCAAGATAGAGTACTGCCCAGGAAAGGAAAACATAGTTCCAGACTACTTAAGTAGACAGCCAGAGTCCATAGAAGAGGAAGTAATGGCTATAGATTTGGAAGACAGGGATCAGCGTGCTCTTAATGATTTAAGAAGCATTAGTCAAAGACAACGGGAAGATCCATGGATGAACATGCTCATATCATTCCTTGAGGGAAGCTTGATAAGAGGAACACCAGCGTACACGGAAGCTGAGAAGATAGCACAAGACTACACGTTTTATAATGGGTTATTATATAAGTTTGTGGACTCTGACCATACGAAATTAAGGATTGTTGTACCTGCAATTTTGCAGAGGAAAATAGTATGGTTAGCCCATAGATCGTTCGGACATATGGGAGTCGACAAAACAGTCTCGATGCTGAAAGAAGCATTTATATGGCCGAGACTGAGAGAAACTGTAAGGGACACGTTAAAGACATGTGATCTATGTCAAAGGATTAAACCTAATGCATTTTTGATGAGACAGAAGCCTATACCATTGTTGCCTGAAAGGCCCGGCCAAATCATATCTATCGATAATTTTGGACCTTTGCCAAAGGCAAGAAGAGGAAATCGACACATAATGGTGGCTATGGATGTCTTCACAAAAATGGTTGTCCTTGCTCCCATACAGAAGACTAGTACCAAACAGGTGTTAAAACGACTTAAAGAAAAAGTGATACCGATTCTGGGGAAACCTGAGAATTTGTTGTCGGATCACGGCAGTTGTTTCACCAGTGTAGATTTCAGACGAGAATTAGAAAGACTTGGAATACGTCAAATTTTGTCAAGTATTCGCCATCCTGAGGCAAACCCTGTAGAGAGAGTTATGAGAGAAACGGCCAAGTATTGTAGAATATACTGTGCCGAAGAAAATTGGAAGTGGATAGATATTTTGGATATTATTGAATTTTGTATAAATAATACAATCCATGAATCCACAGGAGAGATACCCATAACGTTACATCGGAATGAGCAACCAGAAAGACCTTGGAATCTGGTAATTCCTAGAACAGCAGACGCTCAGCCAGGAAGAGATGTACGAATTAGGAGAGCCTTTGAGCATCTAAAAGCTCAAGCCGACAGGAGGCAGAGAAGAAATAGGCATAAGAGGTATCATCGACCATTATTAGCAGGAGAAATGGTGTTAGTGAAAAGACCAGCCATTTCGGATCCAGGGAACCGTGTATACAAGAAGTTCCAGAAAATGTACCACGGACCATATCAGATAATCAGAGATTTGAGGAATAACGCATATAGAATTCGGCACTGTGAAACGAATCACGAAGTGACCATGAATTCAGCAAATTTGAAATTATATTACCCTCCCGAAGATTTTGATGAAGAAAATGAACAAGCCCTGGTTATGGAAACATTTAGAGATGAATCCGCTTTTGACATAGACAAGAATAAGGAAGAAATAGAAAATAGAGCTCAAGCATTCGAGTGCGAATGCGAATTGGAGAAAGTATATTGGGAAATTAAAGAAATAATTGAATTTATTGAAGAAGAAAATTCCAATTTATGAAAAGAAAATGATGAAATAAGGAAACGGGTAGGGATAGACCAAACCCGTAAGGGAGAATGAGGTTCTGGGAACTTAAAGTCCAGACAATGAAAGAAAGAAAGAAAGGGTAGGGACAGAGCATACCCGACCTACACAATTACCGGATACGACTTAAAAGAAGTAAAAACAACAGTAAATACGGATGACGTTATGATGGATTCGACGGATAGAGTAATACAAAAAAAATTGAAATAAATTTCCTCAAAATTTTCGAAAATTTATTTACCTAAGGAGGGGAGAGATGAACCCTTGGGCCATAGGTTCCATGACGGTCGAACCATGTCCTTAAGGAAGAAATGAAAGAAAAGTATAGTTTCTTAAAGGAATGGAGAGAGATTTTAAGCCAGGAATATAGCTCAACATTGTGCAAGCGACTAGGGACAGATGCTCCTGAGATGAGATCACCCCACTCGACATGCCAGAGAGGGCTGGTCACGAGTATTAATAACTGAGTGGAATCTTCCACCGTGATAGAAAGAGAAGCCTGAATCGGAATTCAAGCTGACGTTGCTGGAATTTGACAACGTCGCATATGCACCAGAAGAAGAATAATTAAAATTAACACGTTTACAAGCATAATAATGAGTAAACAAGCACAGTACAGTGAATCATTTTGAATGAGAGATTTTTCAGTATAGAGAAACCATGTAATAATTGTGCAGAAATAAACTGCCGACGTAAGACGACGTCATCGGTGAATTACCTAAGCCTCTGTGGAGGGGAGAGAACAAAAAGAATGCAACACCCACACAATTGAGGACGAGAAATTAATTAATATCTCCAAATTGCACGATCGATTCTTAGGTGCAATAAGATCATTTGACATTGAGAAGACGAGCTTTCGGAAGGTATAATTTTTATATTTGTGGCACCATTATTTTAGAAGTTGACCACAGGAAAGGCTTGAGTCTTATTTTTTTGTAGTAAAACAGTATAAAGCTTCGGGCGTTTCCAAGCCAATCATGCAGTTCACGACAGACTCCTTGAGGGGAGGTGCTGTATCACATCACTGTGTCACGATCATCATTGAATGCAGTTACAACGAGCACTCCGTGAACGGAGGTGCTGCATCAAAGTCTTCAAACGTATGAACCTCAGGGGAGGTCATACTGCGCAACAAGTATAAGCACCGAATGCAGTATTCGAACGGCCCGAGGGGTATCGCCACGCATCACGCATCACGAATCCGTCCAGGAGGACGTGAAGTTATATCAGCACATGCAGTTATTCCGACAGTCCGTGAGGGGACGTAACTCTGCGTTACATCGATAACAGCTACCAGTACTCCTTGAGGGAAGAAAACGCTGTTTCACACCGCCGAAGGAAGATCCGATAGCCACAGGCGTCACAGTGGTAACGACTTGCTTGCCTCCATTAGGAGCATTTAAGGCGAAATTTTAAAGTATCGCCGCAGTGAAGTATTAGGAAAATCCTAATTATAGGATTTAGGCCCGACTGTATACAAGTTAAAGTGAAAATTCGCAAGTTATAGTCAGAGCAGGCTGCGAACGTCGGACTTAAAGGCGATAGGTCGTTAAATGTACGAACGAACAGATCATAACGTTCGGAAGTATCGTACCAGACAGATAAACTGTTAGTTAAATTGAAGAAACCTAAAAAGGAAGAACAGAATACGGTTCGAAACGTAGGAGTGTTAAAACAGTTCAAATAAAGAGGATAGGAGACTATAAACATTAGCTCCAGAAAGCAGGCGAACAATTCTAATAGTACTAGAATCGAGAAGTGCTAGCTGCTAGAAACAAATTCTATAGGTCTTAGAGGAGACCTCGATCCATATAGACTTTCGTTAGGATCAATAGACAGATCTACAGAGAAGCCGTTCAAGCTAGATAAATATCCAGTTATCCAGGATAGGAATAGCAGAATTGAACTCCAGGGAACAGTAGATGTTTCGGGACTTTCGCATTTAGGAAGCCGACATCGAATAAATTTCACCCTTGGAAACGGGAATTTACGAAGATCACGTGTGACAGGCGCAGAAACACGGCCTAGTGATCGAGAAATTGTGAAGTGTAAAATAATCAAGATTGTGTGTTAGATAATATTTTTAGTGTTATTATGTGTTCAAAAGGGACACACCAGTATATAAAAATGTCGTCAATATTAAGTGTTTTAGATATATGTTTATTTGTGTTTTTACGTAAGATGAATACCTTTAATATGGTGTAAGAAGTTCAAAGTGGGCCCAAAAATGAAACACCACACCAGATTTAAGATCAGGGATGATCTGGAAAATATGTAAGTACAAAATTCATTTTTATTTTGGTGTCAGAAATTGATTGTGTACAAAACCCACCAGAGTTTTTGGAGTGAAAGGGATGTGTTTTAATAAATAAATGCTGAATAATCAAGAATACGGTCTGAACAATAATAAAATAAATAGAGAAATTATGAATAATTATGTAAAGAATAAATCCAGTATAGGAAATATGTGAATAAAGGGTTAATGTATTTAACAAATGTCATAAGAGCAAGCGAAATATCAGTTAATTATCACGAAAGACATTGAAATAAAGTAAAGTTGAGATATGAAAGAAATAGCTTTTGAGCTTGTATAAAGAATAAAGATAATAATAATAATAATTAAATATGGAAATGTTAAATAAAAATCAAATAAATTGATATGAACATAAGAACGTTAAGCCTTAACGTATGTGTAAGAAATGAGGTTCAATAGAATATTTTCAAACAGGGAGCGATTTATCGACCATGGAAAGATTAATATGTGAATTAAAATAATATGAATTGTTACTAATGAGATTTATCAGTTCTTGGGAAGACATTTTCGGCTTAAAATAATGCATTAGCGCATAATGAGCGCAAATATAATATTAAAGTGTCACGCTAGGAACGCGTAGTGGTGAAATACTTGGTACATTACTTATGGAGGGTAGTTGATTGCAGTGAATTGATAATTGTGTAAGTCCTCTATTTGTGACATTAGTATCACGAGGCATTGTGTATGTATTTAAAAAGGGAGCTAATATATGGTATTATTGAGCGTATGTCATATGGGCCACGGCCGACTCTAAATCGCATTTTGTATAAGCCCTCTGTATGGGATTAGTTCCCGAGGCACCTGAAGAGATTCGAATGCAGGATCTTCTTATGATAAAAGCCCCTGAAATTCTCCGTCGTCGTATGTGTATTTAATCTTCCCAATCAATGAGGACCCTCTCATAATTAATAAATGCCAAGGATATGAAAATGGTCTGTGAACCAAAGAATAGTTGTTTGAATGTTACGGTACAATAAAGCCTGGTCTCCTCAGAACTGGATAGAATGGAAAGGTTTGTTTTGAAAGCCTTGAAAATAAGCTACTAAAATGTTGGGTCAGACGGGAAATCTCCACCACCCTAACAGGTCATAAATCGCACCCCAGTAGTAGAGACTAGCTCTTTTAAAGCGAGATGGAACAGAGACCGTCTCGTAAGCTGTTGTAAAGAGAGACGAATACACCAGGAGTGTTTAGAGTTGTAAACGACCCGGGCATTGAACCGAGGCCCTTAAAGATGGATATTTCGTTTGCCGGTTCAGATCGTAGTTTCTTATATGATAATGGTCTATTAAGACATAAGAGATAAATAACAATCCCTATTGTAATAATGTAAGGACGTGGGATTCCACGAGTTGATTGAAGGCAACTGAGTTCGGGAGTAACTATAGTTTTTTGACTGTGTCAAGTACCTTCACGCTCTGGAGTACACAATTGATTTTCTGATTACCTTAATATGTTTGTGAAATAAAGAGAGATGATAACAACTGAATGTGTGGACATGCCCCAAAAACCTTGAGTTAGATAATTAAAGTAGATTTTAAATATAATTATATATTTGTCCTTGAGAAATAAGAAAATATAAAAGCTAATGTTTGAGGTGTACAAGAATGACACTGTAATAATGTAAATGCATGGAGCCAAAGAGCTCGGAGTTATGTAAACTTAATGTTAGTGCTTTATGGAAGTGAGACTAAGTAAGAATTGATGGTTTATGTGGAAACCACAGATTTTGAATACAATATTTGTTATTTTATTTTGTGATCCCTTGTTCATTTGGAACAAGGAGTTGATATTTGGGTCAGTAATTAATTTGTTTAAATGTTTGTAGCGCCATTAATTTTATTAATTAAATGTGTTTAAAATAGGAGTTGATTTTGTTGTTATTTTTGCAAGTGTATCCTCTAATTAATCCAAAATATGTGAGTCACAGAGTGGGGGAACTTACCACTGCCCCGAAATCCCGAATTGAGCTACGCTGGTATACTGTGATTGGCATATTTCATGCTAAATGGGCACAGTACATCCAAAAGACATCTGGAATAGGGCTGTGATTCGAGCTAAAATTGATAACTTCAAGGGTTTCAAGGAAAGACCCAGTAGAACGACAAAGAACACCTGGTCAGAGGAGGAACCACAGCGAAAGGATGAAGAAATTCTGGGTGAAGATAAAGGAACTGACCAGCAAATGAATTGTTTCCCGTGGCCCACAGTAGGCCAAATTAAAAATGAAGAAATAAATAATTAAATAATAGTACATTATGCAACGAGCCTATAATGACAATAATTAAGACACGAGGATGTTTATAAAACGAGCGAAGCGAGTTTTATAATTTCCATACGAGTGTCTTAATTACCACTATAGGCAAGTTGCATACGACTGTTTATGTTCGATGATTTATTGTAGGTTTTAACATACATATTCATAAATATCTGTGGGATTCAGTAGCTTCAGTTAGTGAACAGAGCGCGCTGGGTGGTTTGCTGACTGAACAGAGCGCATGCGTGGGTCAAAGAATTTCGAAAGCAGAGACCATTTACTTTGCTTGGCAATGCTATTGTTTATAGCCTGCATGATGTCTAGTGCCGATCAGAACTAGCATTCACTAATATTGTCACCGAAGTCGTTTGAAACCAATGCGCTGTGTAGAAATTGGAGTTGGGGATATTAAGGTACTGAGCTATTTCTTGTCTCATATTCGCCAGTTTATTTACGCGAACATACGGGACGGTGCACTTTCCATGTCGGTAATTTATATAGAAGGATTCTGTGTTGCTAACTTCTGGACGTAGATTCATAAAATTCTTGCATATGTCATAGTATTTTATTGTTACCGTAAACGTTCGTGCTGATTTTGTCTTTGTGTTTGGGATTGTAACTACAATGGTTGATCTGATATACAATTTGAACTTTAAAATCATGTAATTCATGTTGGATTTTGAGCACATGCGCGATGCTATCTTTACCTAATTAGTCAATGAATGAGCTCTGATTGGCTGGAGAAACTGATTCATAACGAAGAATAGTACTATAATTACCCTCATTATGATACAGTTTTCTGACATATAATATTTACATTTGGACATAGTCGAACATAAACAAATGTAATTTCATTTTGCATTAATACTTAGCGAGACCCCGATGCAGTGTCCCTTCCCCCTAACGCACGATGTCAAATTGCTATAAATAACCAAATAGGCCGCAGTATTTATGTCATAGCACCTTTCCACATTATAAATAGATTCTGTGTCATAATTCTAAACTTTCCCCGGGCTTTACAAATTGAAGGAACAAAAAAGTGAGATTTGTGAGGGCCTGGAAGTTTTGATATAGGCAGAGTGCAGAGAGCGGAATGTTATAAACAAGGTCGCAACAAGAAACACACAACATATGGGTCACAGTTCAATGAATTAGACCGCACATAAATCACAAACTTCTGCCCTCTCTTTTTGTTCGTTAGTTGGTTTGTACGTTCCAATAGCAATTATTTGCAAAGACAAACGGCAAAGTCCCTGAATATATTCACAAATAAAATGGCGCACTCTAGGAGCTCACAACTAGAGGTCGTCACCTGCCGCATGTACTTGGGTGTGTGTTCAGGAACAGATAGTGTCACGGCATTTTCCTGGCAGGAGTGAGAGAAAACCGCGCTAGTGCTATAGATGGTTAAAACATTGATAACATTTGCCAAATAGTGGCTAAGCTGCGTTCTGCTGACAAGGGGAGGATACGATGCATGGGTCACCGATTCGAACCATCTTTAGTACACGTGTAGGACATGACCAGGCGTAGACTATATCAGGTGCAAGTAGTGGGGAGCACTTCTCAGCCGTTTCCGAGAAAGTAATTAATTGCAATTACAGTCACATAACTATAAAAGATCCTGGCCTGAGCTTTTAACCATTTTAAATGAATGTCACTATCTCTAACTTTAAGTAGAATTATCCAAATACAAAGAAAAGTTGTTTTAATGTTCATTTGAATTTTGGATTCTATCAACCTCGGTAAAAATATGAATGTAAATGCATGCAATTCTACAAATGGTTAAATAGAAGCATAATTCTTCATAAATATGTGTATAATCACTCAATAAGCAATCCCTGCACATTTCTGTTATGTAGCATTTAGAGTTTCAGAGAAAAGTGTACCTATGTGGTGGATGAAGTGATTTTGAGAAAACAACATTTGAAAGTTGGATATGTTCTTTTACTCACATTTAAGTAACTTTGTCTATAGGCATGCAGCATCAGATATAAATTATTTTAAAAATACTTCCAGTTGAGTAATGAGCTTGACATTTTTACACAAATTATAAAAGAGGCATATATTAAAAAAAAATGTATTTCAAAATTTTGCTATTTGGACCCCTCACTGGTTACATTACCCCTTAAGACGAGTTGTATATGGTGTTCCCTACAGCGGCAAAGTCCTAGCAAGGAAACTCTTACGGGATCTGAGGCGAATAAACCATTTGTAAGGATATTATAAAAAATACAATAAAAATTAACAAATATTATTTTAGATCACACATTTAGATGAATGGCTCCCACAACACGTCATTTGCTAGGGGCTGATAATCACTATGTCCTGTATATACAGGGTGTCATTTATGTACTTGAGTACCCGTAAGGGACGTGTAGGGGTTGGGTATAGGATCAATTTGAGATAGGGAACCTGGGGTCGGAATGGCCTCCCAACCCCAGAAAACAGGTTTGTTTCAGGCCCTCCGCCCCTGTAAAGTAGGGAGGTCAGGCACTCTTTCGCTGTCAACGTCTTGGCGCGACCACCGCTCAACGCTGCGGTAGCCGAGAGCTGCATTCCTCTTGCTAATTGATAGTTCCGTCGTCTTTAACTATTACAGAAACACACGTAACTCGTTGATACTAACAATCAAAAGGCAATTAATTTACAGAATCAACAATAGTTTAAAAGAATCAGCACAGAATAAACACGCACTCTGACTAGCCCCCCCCCCCCCCCTTTCTCCTCTAAAAAATAAAGAAAAAGAAAAAGAATAAAAATGAAGGCATGGCACCTCAGGAGAATCGAAACCGGGACTACCGTGGCACCGCGCCTCGCCGGTATTCTCTCGGCTACCGCAGCGTTGAGCGGTGGACCTAGAGTAACACATGGCACACTAGGGCGGAGGGCCTGAAACAAACCTGTTTTCTAGGGTTAGGGGGCCATTCCGACCCCAGGTTCCCTATCTCAAATTGATCCTATACCCATCCCCTACACGCCCCTTAAGGGTACTCAAGTACATAAATGACACTCTGTATATATATTTCGTATGACATACAGAGGATACAGTAATGAAATGAAAATCCACAGCCTGCTTCCAGTCTCCGACTGGGTCAGGAATGGAATGAATGAAGCCCCGATCTAGCGGCGAGGATATGAACTGTGCCGGCTGCCGAGGCCTGACGCACTCCTCTGGGGCAATGATTAAATGAATGACAGATGAAATGAAATGATAGTGGAGAGTGTTGCTGGAATGAAATTTTGACAGGGAAAACCGGATTACCCGGAGAAAAACCTGTCTGCCTCCGTTTTGTCCAGCACAGATCTCACATGGAGTGACCGGGATTTGAACCACGGATCCAGCGGTGAGAGGCCGGCGTGCTGCCGCCTAAGTCACGGAGGCTTTCAGGATACAGTAATACTACAGTATAATATACTGTATTATATATTATACTATATACAGAGTGATTCTCTGTGTAGTTTACAATTTCAATAATGTGTAATTATTTATTTGAACCACTTACAGACTTGGTTTATATGTTATTATAATATTGCAAAACACTTCAAGTTTTGACTCACGTAGTTTGTAGTTGCACAGTTGTCCGCCACGCGCACCACCTGTCACTTGTTGGAAATGGCGTCTTTCACTGGGGCGGAAAGAGCGAAGTGCGTGTTCTGGTTTGAAGAAACCAAGTCAGCAACGAGTGTACAGCGGAGGTTTCACACAGAATTTGGCAAAGACCCACCCAGCAGACCAACAGTGTGCAAATGGCACCAGATATTTACCGAAACAGGTTGTTCTGTGCTACACACAAAGGCGCCAGGCTGTGCACCTGTGACTGGCGATGTGGTGGAAACAGTTAGGGAGAGGTTCGTCCGCAGTCCGGAAAAACCGAAACTGGTATCCCTCAGACCACTATTTGGCGGGTGTTGCATCGACATTTGGCCATGAAAGCATACCCATTGCCCTTGGTTCAAACACTAAGTGAATCGGATAAACATACCCGACATGAATTCTGTGTTGAAATTATGGATCGCATCAGCCGTGATGAGTCATTCTTGAACAATGTGGTCTTCAGCGATGAATCAACGTTGCACCTTTCTGGCCGAGTCAACACAATTGTCGTATTTGGGGCAAGAAAAACCACATGGGCACCACGTGACAGCCCCAAAGTGAACGTTTTCTGCGTTGTTTCGAGAGAAACAATTACCTGGCCGCCACGATCCCCAGATTACACACCACTGGACTTCTTTCTGTGGGGCTTTGTGAAATATAGGGTGTACATCCCTCCCCTACCTGCAAGTCTTGATGAACGGAGACATCGCATCACAACAGCCATCGCCTCTGTTGCCCCGGAAATGCTGGTTCATACGTGGCGGGAAATCAACGTCCGTTGGGATGTGTCCAGGATGACAAATGATGCACACATTGCGCCGTAATGGATTTGTCAAAAAACTTGAAGTGTATTGCTATGTAATGACATATAAACCAAGTCCATAAGTGGTTCCAATAAATAATTACACATTATTGAAATTGTAAACTACATAGAGAATCACCCTGTTTACAAGTAATAAATATCTAGTAACATCCACAAACGAAACTAAAAGTCACAGTTGGATGTCCAGAGCAGTAATCCACTCCACTGCATCATCAGTTGCGATCTGCAGGTCGTCATATCCTCCCTTGAAGGACCGCGAAGGGCATTCCGACACATTGGCTGCTGGACCAAAATTATTTTCTTGCGGATATCCCAGCAATTTGATGATACAACACAATTGTACAAACGGTTCTTCTAAGAGCCAAATGACAACAAAGGAACTAGGACATTCACTGATGATACTATGTCCTGTGCCCACGTGAAACACTTTCACCCTACTAATTCAAACAGGCGAAAGGTGTGAGGGACAAGTGGTGCCAATGGACCCTGAACATAAACCAGCACAATGGGCTGATAAATACTATCAGATCTTACACATGTGTGGCTGACAGATATATCTGTTTGTCGAGTGCAGTGTAGTTCATGTCTGTAACATGTGACCATAATGTACGGGAGCAATTAACCTGAAGACAGCACATTGAATTTATGTCAACAAATTTATGAGCCTCCTCGTCACACTTAACTTCCTACGTTATCGGCATATATGCATGAGAGATTTTGTCTGACGCATATCCTATAGGGTAGGACAGTGTTGATATTCATGTTCCAATGGAGTACAATTCTGAACAAATTGGGATTGTGTTCGAATTTCTTGACAGTGAGCACCGGTTTCAAACTGATATGTTTAAAGTGGGGAGGAATAAAATGTCAATGTTCTTTCGATTATTGAACATGTTACAGATATTGTTGGCAAATGATACACATATCACAGTAATGGCATGCTTGTGGAAACCAAAAGCATCTTCTATAATGTCAAAATTCTTAACATAAGTGATTTTTAGAGAATTTTCAAAATTTGCCAAATTGTTTATCGTGTATCATCGTTTCCTTTATACAGTAGGCCTGTATCCCAAATTTGTCAGAAATTTCCTACTTTTATTTTTTTATAAGGTGTGTATTACATCTCTACCTACGATCTGTGTCACATTCACTTACATAAGCCGTACATTAGGAATTTTTATTTTCCATTTTATTCATAGCAGCTTAAAATAGTTGTTTTCTTAAAAGAACAAGTAGTTCCGTGAAGAACTGTACAGCCAATTTTCATATATCCTACTTACGTTAATTGCCTCTATCAACATACAAAATTTCAGTTTGATTGCTGTAATAGATTCGTAGATATTGAGAACCGACTAAATATTGCGGATGGTCGCCATGTTGGATTTTTATATATGTAGGTATTAGAATTATGTACTGTTATATGAAGATTATTGTGTACGTGTTGTATTCAAACATCAATCGCATGATTAGGACACAGGAAGTAAAAACGAGATTTTAAAATTTCGCACAGCTGCCATCTTGTGGTTATGGAAACAATTGAAAAAATTAGACACCATTGGAATAACATTTGTATAAGGATTTACTGTACCAATTGTCACTGCATTCGGATGGTTAAATTGCGAGAAACGACCATGTGAATATTTATACTTCGCGTCGCGTCGCCGCCGTGTTGGATTTGTGATCACCAGGTTATTGAAAGCCCGATAGTTGAACTTAAGTTCATAGCCCCTATGATCCTAAAATATTCAGTTCGATTGCTGTAATAGATTCGTAGATATTGAGATCCGTCTAAATATTTCGGATGGTCGCCATGTTGGATTGTTATATGCATAGGCCATAGAGTCATGCACCATTAACGGAAAATTATTGCGTAGGTTCATAATTCAAACTTTCACTTCGATCGCATGATTACGACACAAGAAATAAAAAAAAATACTTTTAAAATTCGCACAGCTGCCATCTTGAGGTTATGTAAACAATTGAACTAAATTAGATACCCGTGCAATACAATGTGTCATTTCCTGTACCAAGTTTCATTGCGTTAGGATCATTAAATCGCGAGAAAGGTCTATTTAACATTTTCAAATTCACTTTGCCGCCATATTAGTTTTGTAGCTAACCGGTTTTTGAAAGTCTTATACAGTAGATGAACTTCCAGTAGTGCCCTTTATCTCCGTACAAAATTTCAGGGTGATACCGCTAATAGTTTCAGAGATATAGAATGCCGTTGAAATATTTCGCATGTCCGCCATCTTGAGGTTATGTAAACAATTGAACGAAATTAGACGTCGGAAGATTAAAATGTATATAAACATATACTGCACCAAGTTTTATCACGTTTGGTTGGTCAAATCGCGAGAAAAGTCTATTTAAAAGTCGCAACTTCGCTTGGCCGCCATGTTGGTTTTGTAGTTACCAGGGTTTCGAAAGTCACATAGCTCAACTTCTGGTAGTTTCCTTTATCACCGTACTAAATTCCAGGGTGATATAGGTAATAGTTTCGGAGATTTTGAATGCTGGTGAAATATTTCGCACAGCCACCGTGTTGGATTGGTGAGACGTAAAAAAATTTGAAGAGCACGGTCGGGGTCTTCCCGAATAGTGCTATGAACTTACCGAGTTTCATTGAAGTCGCTCCAGCCGTTTAGAAGTTATTAGGGGGGACACACACCGTCACACACGCACACACAGACAGACACACGGACAAAAGGTGATCTCATAAGCCTATTTTTTCATAAATGAAAATAAGCTAACAAATACAGTATGTAAAACAAATAAGAATCCTAACGTATGTTCATAGCCTTTATGAACACACAAAATTTGAGTTTGATTGCTGTTATCGATTAATAGATATTGAGAACCGTCTAAATATTTCGGATGGTTGCCATGTTGGATTTTTATATATGTAGGCAATAGAGTTAGGCACTATTAGATTGCGATTATTGCGTAGGTTCATTATTAAAACGTTCACGTCGATCGTAAGATTAATACACAAGATATTAAAACTTAATTGTAAAATTTCGCACAGCCACCATCTTGAGGTTATGTAAACAATTGAACCAAATTTGAAGGTCGTGCATTACAATGTGTATAAACATTTGTTGTAAAAGTTTAATTGCGTTTAAATGGTTAAATCGAGAGAAAAGTCTATTTAAAAGTTTCAAATTTGCTTGACCGCCATGTTCGATTTGTAGTTAACAGATTTTTAAAGTAAGAAAAGCAGTTCTAAGAATAAAAACAAGGGAAGAAGGAATGTATTTGAACGTGAACCCTCCAAATTATGTATGAAATGAAAACCCGACCTGAATTATGATTATGCATATATTAAAAATACAACAGCAGTATCAGTTGTGAATAGGTTACACTTCGTAAGTTCATACAAATGGGGAATGCAATTCTATGTGCTGATTGGCTGAAAGCGACTGGGTAGGTTTTGAAACTAACAATGGTGGAAGTTCAAAAGAATCTAGCGGATTTTGAAATTAACCCTAATTTTGTCCACCACTTACATAGCGTCTTTTGAAGGAAAATCATGGCATCATTGAATTTCCCGCGTGCAAGTTCATATAAAGGCAACTTCATCTCATTTTTCATGTTCCATAGACTTGGCGGGTTTTGATTCTAGGCGCCTCATTTGCTCTCTAAAGCAGAGATGGGCACAATTGGGCTCATTGAGCAGCACTCCCACTCCGGCAGGAGAAAGAGCCGAGTATGCGCTCTAACAGAAGTTAACTTGTAGCTGCTTGTATAGCTTCCCGTTACAAGTGGCGTATCACAACAGCTTTATACTTGTGCCCTGTTTGTTGTGCATAAATGATTAGATTATGGTGCTACGTGCACACGCTTAATTATATTCGTTTTATTAGATTGTGTGTAGGAAACGTCAATAATTACTTTGGCAGCTGATAAGTACACACTCCTTTGCCCACTACCGATAGTCCTGAAACTACAATAAGCCAACCTAACAACTTGTTTAGAACACAAGGAACGAAAACTTGCTCTAGGAGTACAGAAATAAATACAAGAATAAATATCATTCACCATAAACAAAACATAGGCGTATGTGTTCTTATGTATCTGAACTGTCAATCTGCAGATGATGAGGAGGTGTGCGTATCCTTTCGCTGAAGCAGACTGGTTACATTTGGAGCGATCGATCTTGCACTTGCAATTCGAAGAACGGCAGTGAGATGTGCGTCAGTTAGAGTGGCTCTTCGTGGAGATTTATTTATCTTCATTAGAGAGAACAGTTTCTCACACAGATTTATGTTGAACCAAACATTGATAGAAGTTTGGCAGTCTTTTTGTGCTTGTTTGGGAAATCTGTTTGCGAAAACTGTTCATAAAAATGTGCTAAGCTTGTTCGTGATTCATATTTAGCGTACACCTATACACCTAATATAGGCCTAGTCAGCCCGGTACAATGCTGTACCTATGCTTGCGCCTTGACTGCTCATACTGCCATCTAGTCGCTCCAGCACAAACTATTAGCGAGCAGCCAGCTGGTCCCGGCTCCTTGGCTCCGCTTGTGCTCATGCAGTTGGCTCGAGGAGCTGCTCTCTCTCATTGCCCACCTATGCTCTAAAGCAGCGTTTCCCAAACTGTGGTATGCTCGTACTGCTGCAGAGGTACGTGGTGATGTTACGGAAAACATAAAAATATAAAATTTAAAAATATTATAACATTGCCGGAGGACTTTAAGGCCAAAGACAATGAGCAGTTTTATGAATTGAATTGTGATTCAGAAGGAAGGCAAACGTTTTCAAAAATGGCTCTTGTGAACTTCTGGGTTAAGGGGCGTGCAGATTATGCAGACATAGCTGACAAAGCAGTTAAATCTTTACTACCTTTCACTACTTCGTACTTGTGTGAGACTGCATTTTCTTCACTTGTTTATCTCAAGAATAAATGCTGGAGTGGCTCCTTACAGTGGAAAACGATCTTCGTTTGAGACTCAGCAATATTAAACGAGACATTCCTATGTTGGCTTCTAACCTTCAAGCTCACCCTTCACATTGAAGTTGTTAGTTGAACTTTGTTTTTATGTTTAATTATTAAGAGTTCTTTTATTAATATTATTTGTACAGTGTCAAATAATAAAACAACTGGACATACTTTTTATTATTTAAAAACCGACAGTCCAACTCTAACAAACACAATTTACAATCCGTCTATTGGTCTACTACGTAGGGGTGGTGGTGGGGTGGGAGTTATAGTTACTATATCTCCCAACCACCAGGTGGTAGGCGAGAGATTCTCATCCCTCAAAGTAGTACACACACAAAAAAGTTTGGGAAACACTGCTCTAAAGGATAGCCTTCCTTTCTCTCTAATACTTTGTTAACAATAGACTTTTTTACCAATAATGCATAACAACCAGTGTTTTAGACATAACATTCCATCAATGAGCAGATATTACATGATGATGAAGATTATGATAATTGTTGTTTTAAGGGGCCTAACATCGAGGTTATCGGCCCCTAATGATCTGGGTGATAGCGAAAATGATAATGAAACGGAAACCAGAACGAAAATTAAGTGAGACGGAAAATACTTACAAAAAGGAACTCAGATTGACTCACAAAATGTTTTTACAAAAGGGATTCACAAAAGGAATGGATTGAAAAATAACCACAAAATGAAGGCTAGGTTCAAAATACGTACAAAATGCAATGTAGCGTAGAAATACCTACAAAATGCAATTGAAATTCAAAATACTTACAAAATGCAAATGAGATCGAAATTACGTACAAAATGCAATTGAGGTTCAAAATACTTACAAAATGCAATTGAAATTGAAAATACACAATGCAATTCAGATTGAAATATCCCAGTTCCAATCCAAATTATTCACAAAGTGCAATTGAAATTCAAAATACTTACAAAATGCAATTGAAGTTGAAAATGCTTACAAAATGTACGGTAGATTCAAACGACTCATGTGGATTGACAATACTTACAAAATGCAATTTAGATTCAAAATACTTGACAAAATGTAATTTAGATTCAATCGCCGGACGTTGATGATCTGGTTTTCCGTTATTTCCCATTTTTAGCCTATTTTCATTTATGGAAAAAAAAAGGCTTATGAGATCACCTTTTGCCCGTGTGTCTGTCTGTGTGTGCGTGTGTGTGTGTGTGTGTGTGTGTGTGTGTCCCTAATACCTTCTAAACGGAAGGAGCGATTTCAATCAAACTCGGGAAGTTCATAGCACTATTCCGGTCAACTCCGACCGTGCACTTCAAATTTTGTTACGTCTCACCAATCCAACATGGCGGCTGTGCGAAATATTTCACCAGCATTCAATATCTCCGAACCTAGTGCCGATATCACCCTGCAATATTTTACGGTGATAAAGGGATCTACTAGAAGTTCACCTATGTGACTTTTGAAAACCTGGTAACTACAAAACCAACATGGTGGCCAAGCGAAGTTGTGACTTTTAAATAGACCTTTCTCGCGATATTACCAATCAAACGCAATAAAACTTGGTACTGGAAATGTTTATAGATATTGTAATGCACTGGTATCTAATTTAGTTCAATTGTTTATATAACCTCAAGATGGCGGCTGTCCGAATTTTAAAATTAAGTTTTTATTTCTTGTGTCGTAATCATGCGATCGAAGTGAAAGTTTGAATAATGAACCTTCGCAATAATTTTCCTTTAATGGTACATGACTCTATGGCCTATACATATAACAATCCACCATGGCGACCATCCAAAATATTTAGATGGATCTCAATATCTACGAATCTATTACAGCAATCAAACGGAATTTTTTAATGTTCATAGGGGTATGAACATAAGTTCACCTATAGGACTTTCAATAACCTGGTGATCACAAATCCAACATGGCGGCGACGCGGAGTATAAATATTCACATGGTCGTTTCTCGCAATTTAACCATCCGAGTGCAGTGACACTTGGTACAGTAAATCCTTATACAAATGTTAATCCAGTGGCTTCTATTTTTTCAATTGTTTCCATAACCACAAGATGGCAGCTGTGCGAAATTTAAAAATCTCGTTTTTACTTCTTGTGTCCTAATCATGTGATTGAAGTTTGAATACTACACGTACACAATAATCGCCATGTAACAGTACATAACTCTAAGACCTACATAGACTATATAAAAATCCAACATGGCAACTATCCGCAATATTTAGTCGGTTCTCAATATCTACGAATCTATTACAGCAATCAAACTGAAACTTTGTATGTTGATAGTAGCTATTAAAATATGTAGGATATATGAAAATAGGCTGTATATTTCTTCACGGAACTACTTGTTGGAAATGCGGGAAAGGTACATAAAAGATGTCGCGGTCGTTTCCTTTAAACTTGTTGGCTAGTTTTGTTAATCTTCATCCATCCTACTTCTCATTAGTTCCTCTTGTGAGGTCAGTATCAGGAAGGGCATCCGGCCACAAAGACCGTCCGGCACATAGAAGTTGATCGCGTAGCGGCTTCGGTGGCGTAGTCGGTAGCATGCTGAACTGCTATGCCCAAGATGGCGGGTTCAAACCCGGCCAAAGTCGTCGGATTTTCTAAGAGCGTTAAAATCCCTCAGTTTGCCTTCCTTCGGAGGGGAAGTAATGCCGGCGGGCCCATGTCATAGACTGGAGCCTCCGTGGCTTAGGCGGCAGCACGCCGGCCTCCCACCGCTGGGTCCGTGGTTCAAATCCCGGTCACTCCATGTGACATCTGTGCTGGACAAAACGGAGGCAGACAGGTTTTTCTCCGGGTACTCCAGTTTTCCCTGTCAAAATTTCATTCCAGCAACACTCTCCACTATCATTTCATTTCATCTGTCATTCATTTAATCATTGCCCCAGAGGAGTGCGTCAGGCCTCGGCAGCCGGCACAGTTCATATCCTCGCCGCTAGATGGGGGCTTCATTCATTCCATTCCTGACCCGGTCGGAGACTAGAAGCAGGTTGTGGATTTCCATTTTCAAAAGGACCTACCACTGTAAAAGGTGGTGTGTATCAAAATTTGAAGGTTAGAGTTGGCTAGTACACAACGCTCTATCAAGTTCCAACGTTCGCCGCTAGTGTTAGTGACAGTAGCATCTGGTAGCCAAAGTTGGAACTACTTGAAATTGAACTTGTTGGGAGTCCTCGGGCGTTCAATCAAAAATACCCAGCTATGGCCATTGGCTGCGATTCATATATCGGAATTTGATAGCGTACTCTCCTCACCCTGTTGAAACAGGAACAGCATCCACGTAGCCACGCGTGTTAAGTTCACTGACAATTGACATTTTTGCAATTACACACTTTCTGTATTTAATAAAGTCAACAATGTACAGGGTCATTAGTAGTGACAGAATGACAGTTCTGTGACCCAGCCTACTTTCCTACGAACTTTGCCGATATCTCCCGAACGCATGATCGTATTTTAACGAACGAGGTGTTGTTGGCGTTGGGGTGACGTTCTCTTTGCTAAGAATGTTTTTTTGAAAATTGTTGTTTTTGAAATTGGCGCTATCTTGGAAACGGTGAATTTTGGAAAAAAGTTTTGTTGACGTTAATGAAAGGTCCCTAGGCCTGGTTGGATCCGGCGACCCCAATTAAATGGGAAATTGCCGAAGAAATACATAGATAGAATTTGGTTCAGTGATAACTTTATAACAGTCTGGAAACTTTCACAGTAATGTAATAATTGGAATTGCATTGCGTCTTACAGAAATAGATGGACCTGTGAGATTCTTTTACCATGGTTACCGTGTTGCATTCTTTCATTATTTCATTGTAAATACAGGGTCTTTCATATAAAATAAGAACGGTGAGCGGCCGCTATGTTATGCGCAGCTGCAGTGGCCTTGACGGAGCTTGTGGCGTGCCATGGCCCCCTGCTGTAGTATTGAAAGCGCGTGCATAGGCGCATATACTGTACTCGACCTTGCAATAAACGTGCATTTGTTCAGTCGCCAGTCTGAACCTCAGATGTTAACATGAGACAGTTATCATACAACATCGTATTTTTGTATGTAAAACTTATTGTAAGTACGAGTCGGCTCGGCAGGTACGTGATGCATTTGTTCAGCAATTTCCTGATGAAGTGCCACCTTCACTAGCACAGATTCACGTAATCCCTATATATATTATAATTGTGAAAATCTGTGTGTCCGTGTGTGTGTGTGTGAGTGTGTGTGTTAGTTTGTTACCTCTTGACACTAAAACGGCTGGACGGATTTGGCTGAAATTTGAAATGGAGACAGCTTATACCATGGGATAACATATAGGCTGCCTTTTGTCCGGAAATAAATCATTGTTCCCGTGGAATGGGCAACATAACTGAAAAGTCACCAAAAAAAACTCAACCAGGACAAAATATCGAAGTTGTCGCATAAAGACCGGACAAAGCTCATTTTACACCCCTCGATGCAAGAAACAATACTCGGTATGTCCCTACGGGACACCGAAAACTACATTTTAAGGCTCTAAAACCAACAGTTTCAAAGATATTCGCAGAAAACTATCTTCGCTCTGATTGATGAACTAATCGCAAGTCCGTTTCCATGGCAACACTACCTCAAGGTATGACATCCGATTTTCTATATATCCCTCTAGGAGGCAATGCCAATTCATTTATTATATTTTTTAAGATATATATAAACACAATAAGAACAGTGTAGCGCGCCTGCCTCCCGTCCGGAGGCCCCGGGTTCGATTCCCGGCTCCGTCAGAGATTTTAGACACTGACGTGAGGGCTGCAACGGGCTGAACTCAGATTCGTGAGGACAATTGTGTAGCTGTGAGGCAGCGCGCCGGTCACGAAGAACAAGATTAACGGCAGAGGGGACACTATGCACTGACCACGCGTCACCACAATATCTGCAGGCCAAATGGCCGATTTTCTATATATCCCTCTAGGAGGCAATGCCAATTCATTTATTATCTTTTTCAAGATATATATAAACACAATAAGAACAGTGTAGCGCGCCTGCCTCCCGTCCGGAGGCCCCGGGTTCGATTCCCGGCTCCGTCAGAGATTTTAGACACTGACGTGAGGGCTGAAACGGGCTGAACTCAGATTCGTGAGGACAATTGAGTAGCTGTGAGGCAGCGTGCCGGTCACGAAGAACAAGATTAACGGCTGAGAGGACACTATGCACTGACCACGCGTCACCACAATATCTGCAGGCCAAATGGCTGGGAAGCGGTCGCATGATAGGCCTAGGCCCTTCATGGGCTGTAGTGCCAGGGGTAAAAAATATTAGGGGAAGCGCCTTCTAATACCACCTTTAATTTTTAAACACTACAGTAGCGGCTATTAAATAAAGGTAGCGATATAGCTACGTTCAATTTCATAAACACTGGGCTCACAAATCCCGTATAGTTAAGTACAAATATCGGTCTGGTCATAATTTCAATAGCAACGAAGCTCTTAGGCGGCTATTGCCGTTTCCTTAACACTTAAGGCATCCCGCCGTCATATACCTCAATGTGCACTTACCAAATTGTGAACCAGTCTATTTTACTGAAAAGAATTTCTACTAGCGAGTATCCACTCCGGCAAAAACCACTCTCACTACATTTTCCAAAATTTACACAAGACATGATTTTTAAAGCACTCTTCTGTATGTTGAGGTACAGAGACATACCACATGGAAAGATACAATAAAATGTTGGCAAATCTGAGTTCAAGGAACTGCTGTCCAGAATAGGCTTTCGGTACAGGTTATTCGGCCCATGTTCGTAACATGGAATGTTTTCCTTTGACAATGCATCTACACCATGTGCGAGGGCAACGCATTTCAATGATCTCTAAAAACACAATAATCAGGAAATTGGAGAACAATTTAAAGTCGGAGTGAAGATTCAAGGAGAAATAATTTCATCTCTGAGATTTGCTGATGACATCGTCATCTTGGCCAATACGCCTGAAGATTTGAACGAGTTTTTGAATGGTATGGACTCCGTCTTGACGAATGAATTCATGATGAAAATCAATAAATGTAAAACAAAATTATTGGAATGCAGCCGAAATAAATCAGAAACCTCTATGGACATCAAATTGGCAGGTGAAACGCTACGGGAAGTAGGAGACTTCTGTTACCGGTACTTAGGAAGCAAAATAACCAGTAATGGACGAAGCAAAGAGGATATAAAAAGCAGGTTTGGCACAGGCAAGGAAAGCATTTCTACACAAAAAGGAATCTCTTGACATCGAATATACATTTAGGTATTAGGATGTCATTTTTGAAAGCTTTTGAGTCACTATAAGGAAGTGAAACTTGGACTAATGGTGCTGCAGTAAAGAGGAAAATTGAAGCGTTTGAAATGTGGTGTTACGGGAGAATGATGAAGATCAGATGGTTAGATAGGGTATCAAATGAAGAGCTATTAAGACGAGTGGGAGAGGAGAGATGTTTCTGGCGACTGCTAATGAAGAGAAGAGATAGGTTGGTACGACACATATTAAGACACCCAGGAATAGCAAGCTTAGTTATGGATGGGAGGGTCAAGGACAAGAACTGTAAGGGTAGACCAGGGTTATACAGATTGCCTCGGATGTAGGGTGTGGTAGCTATGTAGTGATGAAACGATTAGCTCAGGAGATCGAGGCATGGAGGGCTGCATCAAACCAGTCAAAAAACTTAAGACTCAAACAACAACAATCGGGAATTTTAATTACTTAGAGAGGCATGTGAGGCAAAAGGGTTGTTGGAGAATTTCAATCCCTGGGATGTAACACTGGAAGTGACTGCATAATGTACATCAGCGACCAAGGTGAGAGATATTTTACTATAGGTCTATTAATAGCGACATGTTGACGTTCAAATCATCAATAAGTGTGGCAAAATTATACCCAGAATAGCTTAAGGAAAAATACTTTTAATTCCCCATATTCAGATAGATTTGCCATTCCAGGTGTACGTTTAGACAAAACCATTATTTCCATTGGACAACTGTATGTGGCGTGCTGGCGAGTATCCGGACAACAAAATCGTTATGTCTCAGCAGAAGATGGCAAAACCAAAACTAAAATTTTCAAATGTGTTCACAACTCTATAAAATTCCCACTTTGCTGCTCATATCTATATACTGTATGTATCAGAATTCTCAGAATTTGAATCTACCCACCTGTAGCCGCGATTGCTGTAATAGAATAAACCAACTATCAGCAATAATGCATCGTCCCCATTGTCTTGATCGCGAGCGAAGCCGCGGGTACCTGCTAGTTGTAAATAAGTTTAAAACTACTGACTCACTGCTCCATAAAAGGCATAAAATTGAAAATCAGAAACATTACAGTGGCAGAACTCACTCGCGTCAGCCAGAATGTGGTTACCAGATACAATGCCCGTATAACCCAGGAAGGACGACACTTCCAGCATCTTTTATAAGGTAAGATTTCATACAGCATTGTACACTCGCTTAAATCACGGGACCGTGGCGCGCGACATGCTCGGCCAACGCCACCGTAGCAGCGAATAACAAAACTGCCGCTTGCCGTTATTAATTTATATGAAAGACCCTGTATACATGTTTTAAGGTATTTATTTAATTGTGAGGCATTTAAAGAGTAAGTGAGTGCATTTCACTTACGCATTGGGTTATGCTGAACCTGTAGGTACCCCATATGTTGGTGTTAATGGGACCTTATTTTCGGTACAAAACTGGAATGGGACCTTAGTAGAATAATATAGGGAGGGATAATAGCGTATGGCCTCGGGTGCCAGGTGCAAGCTTTTGTATTTGACGTCCAGGGGACAGCTTGCATGCCAAATTTTGTTGTTCTTTGCAACGCTATGACACTATAGCGCTTTCTAGTAGAGAAATGAGGAACTTTGTGTTGGCGGAAACTCCCGAGGTTAATTTTGCCATTATGAACACGGCCTACTGAATTCAAATGGGCTCTTTAACATGCCAAAAACGTATGACATGCGTGTCGTGATTTTTGTTACCTTTCAAAAATCACTTACCACGGTCAGGAGCGAACCTGCAAGCTTGGAGTTGGTAGTCCGACACGATAACCACTCACCTACAATGACAAGCTGGAAGTTAGGAAGTGGGGAAACCACGGAAATCCACATCTACGATGGGTACGGTGAGAATTCGACCCAGGACCATTGGGCCCGTAGTCTCGATTAATAAAGACTTATCACTCAAGAGGCATATCTGGGGATATTTTTACCAACATGAATATTCGTATTCGTTCCACGCAATATAAGGTAATAGTTTTGAGTGTTACCAACGCACAGTGGGTCAAAATCGAAATCTAGGGGGAGAAAATTATTTTTACGTTTTAATCATGAATTTAGAGTGAAAGCAACGTATATAATTTGTTTACTTCATAATAAACATCAGTTAAGACCTTTTTAAGCTACGTCTACACTTGCAAGAAATTGTCTCTGACTAGGAGTTGGATAAAGCATTCAGTTATCTCTTCAGATCAATTTTCTACCCCTAATTTACTTTTAACAAAGTCACAAAGTTCCACTTTTGACATAATCGTCGAACCCATTGCTTCAAACAGTTGTAAACGTGTGAGAACTGGTTGCGCGGCATCTTCTAAAACGTAAAATAACTAAGCAAGTTGCAAAAAGATGCAAAAAATCTTATAACAAGCGTAAACTACAAGACTTTATCTACATTTTAACGTTAAGTAGAAAGTGACGCCGAGTGACGCGACATACTAAAAATCTAAGTGAAAATATAATTTTAAAAGTAATAGTTAAATATTATATAATGGAAATATAGCTAAAATTACGTAAAAATTACGCCCATTAATAATTGAAACACGTTACAAAGATCATACCATCAGCTGCATGTTCCATCTTAAAGCATCACACTAGCCACAAAGACAACCAAACCACAGCCACTTACATTCACCCTCCAATTCAGACTGCTCGAACAGTGGTGACAGATTTACACTAATGTAAGTTGCGTTTATATCCCAGAATAGTGAGCAGCAGTTATATAAGAATGCTGTAGAAGTAATAATTTTGAATTTTTAACAATGAAAATAAATAATTTTATTCTCCTAGATTTCGATTTTGACCCTCTGTGCAACGTAATTCTTTGAAAATTACCAGGTAAGATTCAAAAGTTTATTTTTTCTATGTTCGTCATCATCATCATCATCATCATCAGAATCCTTTGTAAGCCAGGTCTGCCTCTACTTCTCTTACCATCTACAGTCGAACTCTTAGGTAATCTCTCCTCCCCCATTCTCTTCAGATGACCCCACCATCTGAGCTTCATCTAGCGTGTTTATTCCTAACTCTTCATTACGGATACCTTCCTACCATTGCTCCCATCTATTTGACACAGTTACCTCTTGCTTATGCATCAGCTCTCACTTCCATACAGCAAGGTCAGTCTAAAAACTGGGCGATGTAGGGAGAGCTTCATCGCTACATTAACTTCTTTCATGGGGAATAGTGTAGATAGCAACAGAGAACTCACTGCACCTCGACTCGATTTCTCCGCCCATACGACTATCCTGAGTGAATACACAGTAAAAAGTGACTGTCAGTCAGAAAGACTGGACTTTGTATCATTTTAAATGCTACAAATGCTGAAAAATGCTAGAAAGGCTGGAGGCTTCTCGCTTCGCTCGAAGCCAAAGACTCTTGACATATTAGAAAATTATCTGCATAATACTTTACCTTGTTTCAAATTACTCGCGAACGGCAAGTGCAAACCAAGGGCAAAGCAAGGTCCAGCGCGCGGGATGCCGTCACGCTCACCAGAGCGCGCGGGGACGTGCCCTTCCATCCAGTCTAAAAACACTTATAGTGGGCGATGTATTGAAGATAGAGATATGCTCTCCCGGACTTTTTGGTAGAACTTTTCATGCTGACCAATTCTTACGCTCATAGTATATTGATATGTTTAACGGTTTGCCCAGCGAAAGCTTAAGAAGCGCACGGACGCCAAGTTTGTTTTCGACTTTTGCACTGAAATCGTTACTGCTTGGCTTCCTTTGATCATACATAAATTATTTTCTACAGAATCTTCCCTCGAGATATCCTTTACAGAATGGTGAAACCCGCATCAAAATCCATCCAGTGGTTGTCGAGATTACCCGTGACATCCCAGAATCGGGGATTTTTGTCTTATACTAACGAAGTAGAGATTGTCGGGGAACACATGCACCAAGCGGTACTAAGACGTCACACACCTCAGTGCATCTGGGTACATTTCGTCCTGTCACCGTAACGTAACACCAGACCCAAGCGTAACGACGAAGTCGACAAGATCATTTAAAATGATAAAATGTTCCTCCTGTTCCAATTTACTTCCTTCTACCTGACATTCAAATTTCTTGCGTTTCTTCTCTACCCACATAACATTCGTCTTTGAAATGCTGATCTTCATACCATACTCCCTACATTTATCTTCATGTTGGTTTGTAAGTCTGTTATCACAGCATTTCAAAAATAATTTAGGAGTAAGAACATCAACTACCTCTGCCAAGAATGTGATTTTATTGTGAACAGTAGGTAATGTGTATTTGACCGTCCTCTGAGTGAAGTGAGCTTCTAACCTGTTCAAGGGCAACAGTTAATTCCAATTCAAAGCCATTTGTTACTAAAGTGATAATTACCAAAATATTATCCCAAAATGTAGTGACTCGTCATCTAAAATTGGCATCTATGTTGAATTTTGTTTAATACAATGGTCGTACAGACCGACAGCGGTAGTTACGCTCGCTAAAGCACAGCGTT
This sequence comes from Meconema thalassinum, assembly GCA_946902985.2. Lineage (NCBI taxonomy): Eukaryota > Metazoa > Arthropoda > Insecta > Orthoptera > Tettigoniidae > Meconema > Meconema thalassinum. The sequence continues at coordinate 156,922,382 of OX336397.1, forward strand.
AGGTCATGGGGTAAGTTTCTCTGTGGACTCGGTCGATCTGGATTCGATCCCAACCGTCGGCCGTCCTTGAAATGGTTTTCCGTGGTTTCCCATTTTCAACTCCAGGCAAATGCTGTGACGGTACCATCTGTTTTAGATCCCTTATTTGGGGGGTGGTCGGATCTAAAACGGAAGAGTTATTGTGTTAATTTATAAAGAAGTGCCAAAAAGGGGGTAGCTTCCCGTAGTCGGGCAAGCTGACCAGTGTAGAGTGTTGTTTAGTAATAGGGTGCTAGGGGATGCTCTTGTAAAAGATCTAGGTGTATTTTAGGGGATGGAACTTGGCGTACAGGTCAACGCGCTGGCTTATGTGGTCGTCCAGCTGGCTGGTTAGGTAATCGACTTGCACGCGTCAGCTATATGGCGCGTGCCGTTCCTGCAGTCAGGCCGGTACGGGAATACAATGATGCTTGCCCTAGCAAGTATCTGGCTACTGTAAGTCACGTCTACCCGTGACGGAGAGTTCAGGAAGGGAGTTAGGGCGTAAAGAAGCGTGTAAACAGTAATGCAGGTGTAATGTACTGACCAAGTGTTTATTGGCCAGTAATATTGAATTATGAGTCCCTTTTAAGGGATGTAGTGATGTTACAATGTGTACAAACTTGTCTATACAAATTGGTGGGTAAGGTTACAAAGTTATAGGATTCTGAACACCTGCTGACTCACTCACCTGATGATACCAGCATAGCCTCGGGCCGCCACACTGTAAGACTGATAATTGATTGAAAATTTAAAAAAAAATGGCTACTACTATTAAGCCGAATGGATGGCCTTATTCTATTGCCGAAATGTGCTGTGCCATTACCTGGCAACAGCGGTCAGTAAATTTGCTTAATCCTAGGTTGCGTGTCAAATGCAACCGTCTTACAGCTAAAATTTCGACCAGGGCGATCGCCTGAGGCAATTTACTTCCTCAGGGCACCACCCGCACGAGTCCTAGAAACACCGGTTGTCTCTAGAATCGCCGGATTCCGCCCCCTTAATTCTAGTTGTCGACGTCTATTCTAGGTGATTATGAACTAGTATTAACCTAGTCACAGGCGGCTTACGTTGCCACAAAGCAAAACGTTTCGCCTGCTGTACCATCCTGCTCGTTGCCATTGTTCTCCATATGTTGTCATAGTTGGGTCTGCCCACTGTAACCCCTGTAGACAGCTCGATGCATGTCTATTTAATGCCCTCTGACTGCCCGATGCGTCGCCATTTATGTGGGCATTGGACATTGTCCAATGGCATAATGTTATCTTCGCCTTCGTCGGCAATCGTAGTATCCTCCGGGAATGGTGGCGTCCGGGGTCCTCTTCGCCCGTATTGGCAGTAATAATATCCTCCGGGAATGGTGGCGTCCGGGGTCCTCTTCGCCTGTATTGGCAATCGTAGTCTGCATTTCGCAGTATAAGAATCTCTTCGCCTTTATCGGCCGCAGTAGTATGCTTTTCGCAATAATATTTCACTTCGCCTTTATCGGCCGCAGTAGTATGCTTTTCGCAATAATATTTCACTCCAGCGCACAGGAGGCTTGCTTCCCGCTGTAGAAGCCCTACTTACTTAATTTTAGCTAGAAGTCTAGTCATAATGGGGTCGTCGCTAGGGTCATCCCCTGAGTCCAGCGCGGGTGAGCTATTACTCCCACCATCCTCAGAAAGACTTCCCTGCAGGTCTTGGCGTCGCTGACCGTGGCACAGAGTGGGTGTAGCATCCCTTCCTCCCAGGGGCAGTTTAGGTGCACCTAGGATTCCAGAGCTTGCCCGGCCAGGCCGCGAGTGCCTCAACCTTACGTGGTTCGTCTGCTTGGTCTAGTCGTCAAGTTACTAGGGTAAGGCTCATCATTGCCTTTTTTCCTCTCAAAGTGCGGTGCCTTTGGCCTTTGGCTTATGCCGTTATCATCAATCAGAGTGCTTCAGATTCCTTTTTATGTAACAATAAAAAAATATGGGCGTAACCCGTGTAAATAGTTTATTTTGTGTAAAATGTAAAATATTTCCAGTGTTGTGGGGTTGTAGAGCTTCTAAGTACATAGACTACTTCTGGTCTACTATTGCTACGTCAGCTTTCCAGCGATAATGCTTTTTTTTACCTTAATGGAGGTGTTAGTAGGATCTGTGGCGTCAGGTACCCTGTTATTAGGATCTGGGGGTAGTTATTCGTAGAGTGGGCTGAAAGCATGGTAGGAAGAGGTTGTGCATCTTTGGGCTCAAATAAATGGTGGCCGTGAGCCGGTAATGCTACTAGGACTGCTCCTATAATGAGTGGATTGGGGCAGGTAATTCCCGGGATTGCAAAAATATGAAAATTCCATGCAGGTTTGATAGTAATATCCCTGGTTAATGGATGGGATACTCATGCATGTATCTGGATATGAGGCATCTGCACTCATGTACGGATAGGTGTAGGGTGAGGCATAATAATAATATATCCCTGTCATGCGGGAGTATTTAATTAACAAAAAATGGTTAATATATGTAACTGTGGCCTCATCTCTCATTTGGAGATGCGCATTATGCTTAATTGATGTTTGCCGACCCACCCCTAATACTCAGGTGGTAGCATCGTGATCCAAGGCGTAGCAAGCCTTCTCTTTAGACGCATGAAGTCTATCAACCCCTTTGTATACTCTGTAATGTAGTGTAGCTGTTTTGATCGTGTTCATGTGTCTGCGTTGGTTATGTTGGACGTGGGAAGGTTATTGGAAGGGAGTAAGGTGGTACAATGGTAGCCTGTGCTTCTGTCATCCTCCCTTGGTCCATGTCTGCTTTCTATCCGCTCCTTGGGATAGTAAAGCGTCACGACCTAATCTGGTCTGCCATTTGTAGTGTGAATGTGGCCAGTGGTCGTAGTGCGACTGGCCATGCCCTAATCGCCTGTCATTGTTTTTTTTTTGAAAACTGAAATCCAGAAAGGAAGTTATTGGGGGGGGAGGTCTTGTTTCCTCAGAGCCCCTGTCTGTGTTCGCTTCTAATTAGTGAGCGCGTGTGTGTGTGCCTATGTTCCGCTACACCATGCGGACGGTTGGTCTGTTACAGGCTAAGTCGTAATGTGTATCGCGTGTGTGGGCAGGAGGTGCCCGTGGCCTGTCAACGTCTTTGAGAACGTGCTCCTATGGGCCCAAGATAAGTTCCGATCTGTCACGTCTTGTCCATTGCTAAATGCTTTTGCAGTGTTAGAAAAATGTATGGTGTTGTGATTGTTTTGCGTTTGTAATTTCGCGGTCACTGCCGATACAACAATCGTGTCTGTCACCAGCAGTATTGCAGTATGACGAGATCTGCAAGTCAGTATTTTCGTCATGTTGTGTTTACATTTGTCTGCGTACGTGATTTTTCGCCAGTATGTGAGTGTTGTCACCGTTCTAGATTCCTGGCGGACTAATGTAGCAATTCGTACTATTTGCTAATACTATTGTGTGGTCACTATTCCGTAAGACCTTTGTCTTACGAAATTTCTATGCTTGTGTCTGGGAAATCAATTTTCCCTGTCAGGTGTCACTGAAATTCTATGCCTGGCTTTTGGCCGAAGGAAATGTGGTATTATCTGGTTCTGTAGTTGTATGGGCCAATTTTGGTGTGATTGGAAGCCTGGATAGCTGTTTTCCTGGTGTCCGATTTTCGCTGGGATTTGAACCCGTGATCTTATGTCATTCTCTGTGTTCTATGTCTGCGTTGTGTTTCAGGGATTGAGGTGTCCTCAGTGTGGTTTTTGCTTGTGTTTCTCGTACCAAAAATACCGTTGGCTAGTTAGTTTTTGGTACGAGTGTGGTGTGTGATCATGGGTTCGGACCCGGGGTGCTGTAAAGACTTGGTATGCCGCTATTTGTGCCGTATATATTATGGCACATTCCCCGTGTATTTGCAATGCGCAAAAGAAAGTACGCATACCTGTGAAGAGTTTGTATGTTTTTGAATTCTCCTCGTAGTGTAATTTGTGAGTTATGAGGTGTTTGGACTCGGCTTAAATGATGCCGTATGTTCTGCTGTGAGAGCTGCTAGCATATTGCTGTCTGTAAGCGTGGAGGTTATCCATGAGACTTGCGTTATTGCTGAGTGTGGCGGTATTGGATTACAATGTCTTGCGCGCTCGCTTGTTACTTGTTTTGATAATGCTTTGTGTCCGGCACATGTGTGTCTAATCGGCTTACTCTCTGTGACTGTGAGTAGTGCTTTTCGCACTGTAAAAAAGGAAGGAAACTTGTAGTTTAACATGACCGTTAATCTGTAGATCATGAGCCACGGGACTTCCGTTTTACGTGGAATCCAAACCACAGGCCATGGCATTTCACTTCGAAAGTCTCACATGCATTGGCCGCACTGTAAAAGAACCTCTCATTAACTACATTTGTGTCCCCAAATTTTGTGTTACTGTGACGTGGTTCGAGTATGTCCCTATCCGTTGTACAAAATGTCGTTATACACGAGTGTGTCTGGGCCGCTAGTCGCGTGTTTGGTGACTAGATGCCGGAGGCGATTTTGTTGTTTTTCATTTATGACATTGTTAGTGGAACTGTCCCAATCTATTTTAGCTTCCTGTTTTTCTATCCTGTAATTGGATAGCTACCCGACCTTATATTCCTGGTATTCCGAAGGTTGCGGGTTTTGAGGCCGTCTTTTCTCAGAGTAATTGTTTCTGGCGCCATTCTAGGCTGTGTCTCCGGGACAGTTCTGTCGAGTGTTAGGATCGTGTCCCGGTGCGGTCAATGAGGTTCGAAGGCTATTTCTTGGCCTTCTTTCCACGTTTGCCAGTCATGTTTTACTGTCATGTGGCAATGTAAATTGATTGTGTGATTTCCAAAAATGTGCAGGGTTTCCCAAAGTCTGGGATTTTCATCCTACGGTGTGTTAGCGTTTTAGCTTGCGTATTGTTGTGGAAGTGAGAAAAAAGTCATATTATAGGCAGTGTAACGTGTCACGTATGCCTATTGATGCAATATATATAGTTCGACTTGGCCAATTTTTCCTTTATCGGGCCTAATGACTGAGGCAGAGAAGAGAAAAAAAAATGAGCTATGCCCCGCTCCGTATTAAGAGAGCACTTTGAAAATGTATAAAAAATATATTGTATCTCGCCTGTTCACTGCTGTATGCTTTATTAAAGTGGGTTGGCAGGTGGCGATAGTCTGTAAAAATTATGTCGTGCACAATATGAAAAATGTTTAAAAGTGAGAAGTAGGACCTGAGTGTAGTATCCACCTATTTGGTGGCGTTAGTACTACGGTAATCTAGTTACGTCTCAGGGAAATCTACCACTTTTGGAAAATAGTTTGAGATTCTTAATTCTTGCTACAATCAGGGCTTTTGCCCGCCGCAAGAGAATCTATCAAACTGTGGGACCGGATCATAGAACATTTAGTCATTTCCATCTAGAAAGACCCACTTTAGCTCTATGCTGTGTTTTATTGCTTAAGCTGTGTTCAAAATAGCTTTTTCCGGCCTTAAGCCGCGTAGCTCACCTGATGGGCTTCCACTTGGCTTTGGATATTAGCAACTTTACGTTATCCAAGTTGTAATATGGACCCTATGTTCAGTAACCATTGATGGCCTGAGAAAAAAAAATGCTAGGGGCCCAAATAAAAATCAAGAAGGATTTATAATTATATACTTTTGTTTTAGCCATGTTGTACTGCATATACGTGGAGAAAAAAAATGTGCCGTTTACGTTAGTGAGTCTTTATGTGTTTATTGGCGTATTTCTCCCGTGTAAACGAACTTATGTGTGTCCCTAATATAGGTTCAAGTGATATTAGCTTATTTCTGTGTCCCTGGTGGAAGTCGTTACTCCGGTCCGAGCGTCCTTGCTCGGAAAGGTGAAGGGTTCTGCCCTGTTATGAGATTATAGGCCCCTGAAATCCACTGAGGCGCTTCTTTGCCATTTTTCGGGGGAGTTTGTAGCAAAGTAAGCCTGGGCCTACTTCCACCGTAGCGCGTGTCTGTAGGTTTGAGTGTGCCTGTTTTCGAGGGCCTAATTGCGCTCTGCGCTACCCTAGTAGAGTTTACGGGGGTGTGTGTATTTTTGCCTGAGTGGTTTTGTGGGGTAGGTAATAACACCTTTCCTGTACCCCGTGTACCGTGTGTGAGTGCGTGGTCACAATGTGCGTGCGTGTATCGTGCATCCTGAGGGACTGAATGTAACACCCTCTTATGCAGTCGCACCTGGGGTACTAATGCTGGTGTTCGCCTTCGTTCTGGCAAACTTGCCCTTTGAACTGGCGGTATAGGTCGCTTAATTGCCTGTCTTTGCACTGGCAATGTGGTGGCGTGTAACCTGACCGCTTTCTGGCCTGTGGCCACGGTAGACTCTTGCCATTGTGTTTGCCTATCTGTGTGGGTGTATGCAGGCTTTATGTACTGTAGGGCGGGCTCTACGTCCTCAGCCCATGACGTGGTTACGTCGCGTTGTCTCCCTGTCATATAATGTGTTTCTGAGAGTCCTGGCTTCAACTCCCTCTCGTTCGTCCGTTCAGAGGGGATTGACCTAGGGTCTGCTGCTCGGTTTGGCAAAATTGCCTTCTGAGCCGGTGCTAAGGGATGTGTATTGGTGTAAGCTTGTCCCCGCAGTGTATTGGAGTCTAACCTGGCCGTCTTCTGGACTGTGGCCATGGTATCCTCCTTCCCATGTGTGGCAGTACATGGCGAGAGGGACATCCTCGCAAATTGCCGAGTTAGCGCATCTACTCTTATGTCCTCTCCAGGCTGGGCTTGTGGCCCTACCATGTACTCGAAAATGGCCTTATTGTTCTGGAGTTCGCGGTACTCGTCCCAAATTTGGGTGTGCTGACCGTTGAGGCTCATGGCCTGCTCAGCGACTTTTGTGCCATTGGTCCCTATGCGTCGGTGTTCCCTGATAAGTGTCTCCCATTGTTGGAACATAAACTCGTGTCGGCAGTGTAGTTGCCAGTGTGCTTTAATGATCTGTGTACGGAGGGTGGGGATTTTCGCCCGAATCTTGCGATTCTTAGCGCTGCGGCTTGGCCGGACAAGGGCTCTTATGATCCGCATGTACTGGGCGTGCAGGAGCTGCTGAAACCTTCTGAGGTAGTCCTGCCTAGTTTCAAAAACTCTGTGCCAGGCAATTAATTCCTGGTACTCCCCAATGCTCCTCAACACAGCTAGGCGGTATAGAGGGGCCATGCTAAATGAAGTATATGTGTCTTCTTATTTGAAAAAGAAAAGAAAAAAAACCGTGCGTGTTTGTCAGTGTATTCTTGTTCTCTCTGATTCTTTCTGGGGCTGGGGGGTTGGTTTGGGAGAAAAAATTCCCTGTGTTGATAATGCAAAGCAAAAAAAATTGCTTTCTGTCTGAGGGGAAAGAAAAAAAAATTCAGTCTCGCTTGGCTATATGCGGTACGGGCCGTTTTTACTACGAGAACTCGTTGTATGAGTCCTATTTTACTGTGCGTAGTACCCGGCCTCCACCATCTGTTTTAGATCCCTTATTTGGGGGGTGGTCGGATCTAAAACGGAAGAGTTATTGTGTTAATTTATAAAGAAGTGCCAAAAAGGGGGTAGCTTCCCGTAGTCGGGCAAGCTGACCAGTGTAGAGTGTTGTTTAGTGTTAGGGTGCTAGGGGATGCTCTTGTAAAAGATCTAGGTGTATTTTAGGGGATGGAACTTGGCGTACAGGTCAACGCGCTGGCTTATGTGGTCGTCCAGCTGGCTGGTTAGGTAATCGACTTGCACGCGTCAGCTATATGGCGCGTGCCACTCCTGCAGTCAGGCCGGTACGGGAATACAATGATGCTTGCCCTAGCAAGTATCTGGCTACTGTAAGTCACGTCTAATAGTGACGGAGAGTTCAGGAAGGGAGTTAGGGCGTAAAGAAGCGTGTAAACAGTAATGCAGGTGTAATGTACTGACCAAGTGTTTATTGGCCAGTAATATTGAATTATGAGTCCCTTTTAAGGGATGTAGTGATGTTACAATGTGTACAAACTTGTCTATACAAATTGGTGGGTAAGGTTACAAAGTTATAGGATTCTGAACACCTGCTGACTCACTCACCTGATGATACCAGCATAGCCTCGGGCCGCCACACTGTAAGACTGATAATTGATTGAAAATTAAAAAAAAAATGGCTACTACTATTAAGCCGAATGGATGGCCTTATTCTATTGCCGAAATGTGCTGTGCCATTACCTGGCAACAGCGGTCAGTAAATTTGCTTAATCCTAGGTTGCGTGTCAAATGCAACCGTCTTACAGCTAAAATTTCGACCAGGGCGATCGCCTGAGGCAATTTACTTCCTCAGGGCACCACCCGCACGAGTCCTAGAAACACCGGTTGTCTCTAGAATCGCCGGATTCCGCCCCCTTAATTCTAGTTGTCGACGTCTATTCTAGGTGATTATGAACTAGTATTAACCTAGTCACAGGCGGCTTACGTTGCCACAAAGCAAAACGTTTCGCCTGCTGTACCATCCTGCTCGTTGCCATTGTTCTCCATATGTTGTCATAGTTGGGTCTGCCCACTGTAACCCCTGTAGACAGCTCGATGCATGTCTATTTAATGCCCTCTGACTGCCCGATGCGTCGCCATTTATGTGGGCATTGGACATTGTCCAATGGCATAATGTTATCTTCGCCTTCGTCGGCAATCGTAGTATCCTCCGGGAATGGTGGCGTCCGGGGTCCTCTTCGCCCGTATTGGCAGTAATAATATCCTCCGGGAATGGTGGCGTCCGGGGTCCTCTTCGCCTGTATTGGCAATCGTAGTCTGCATTTCGCAGTATAAGAATCTCTTCGCCTTTATCGGCCGCAGTAGTATGCTTTTCGCAATAATATTTCACTTCGCCTTTATCGGCCGCAGTAGTATGCTTTTCGCAATAATATTTCACTCCAGCGCACAGGAGGCTTGCTTCCCGCTGTAGAAGCCCTACTTACTTAATTTTAGCTAGAAGTCTAGTCATAATGGGGTCGTCGCTAGGGTCATCCCCTGAGTCCAGCGCGGAGTGAGCTATTTCTCCCACCATCCTCAGAAAGACTTCCCTGCAGGTCTTGGCGTCGCTGACCGTGGCACAGAGTGGGTGTAGCATCCCTTCCTCCCAGGGGCAGTTTAGGTGCACCTAGGATTCCAGAGCTTGCCCGGCCAGGCCGCGAGTGCCTCAACCTTACGTGGTTCGTCTGCTTGGTCTAGTCGTCATGTTACTAGGGTAAGGCTCATCATTGCCTTTTTTCCTCTCAAAGTGCGGTGCCTTTGGCCTTTGGCTTATGCCGTTATCATCAATCAGAGTGCTTCAGATTCCTTTTTATGTAACAATAAAAAAATATGGGCGTAACCCGTGTAAATAGTTTATTTTGTGTAAAATGTAAAATATTTCCAGTGTTGTGGGGTTGTAGAGCTTCTAAGTACATAGACTACTTCTGGTCTACTATTGCTACGTCAGCTTTCCAGCGATAATGCTTTTTTTTACCTTAATGGAGGTGTTAGTAGGGTCTGTGGCGTCAGGTACCCTGTTATTAGGATCTGGGGGTAGTTATTCGTAGAGTGGGCTGAAAGCATGGTAGGAAGAGGTTGTGCATCTTTGGGCTCAAATAAATGGTGGCCGTGAGCCGGTAATGCTACTAGGACTGCTCCTATAATGAGTGGATTGGGGCAGGTAATTCCCGGGATTGCAAAAATATGAAAATTCCATGCAGGTTAGATAGTAATATCCCTGGTAAATGGATGGGATACTCATGCATGTATCTGGATATGAGGCATCTGCACTCATGTACGGATAGGTGTAGGGTGAGGCATAATAATAATATATCCCTGTCATGCGGGAGTATTTAATTAACAAAAAATGGTTAATATATGTAACTGTGGCCTCATCTCTCATTTGGAGATGCGCATTATGCTTAATTGATGTTTGCCGACCCACCCCTAATACTCAGGTGGTAGCATCGTGATCCAAGGCGTAGCAAGCCTTCTCTTTAGACGCATGAAGTCTATCAACCCCTTTGTATACTCTGTAATGTAGTGTAGCTGTTTTGATCGTGTTCATGTGTCTGCGTTGGTTATGTTGGACGTGGGAAGGTTATTGGAAGGGAGTAAGGTGGTACAATGGTAGCCTGTGCTTCTGTCATCCTCCCTTGGTCCATGTCTGCTTTCTATCCGCTCCTTGGGATAGTAAAGCGTCACGACCTAATCTGGTCTGCCATTTGTAGTGTGAATGTGGCCAGTGGTCGTAGTGCGACTGGCCATGCCCTAATCGCCTGTCATTGTTTTTTTTTTGAAAACTGAAATCCAGAAAGGAAGTTATTGGGGGGGGGAGGTCTTGTTTCCTCAGAGCCCCTGTCTGTGTTCGCTTCTAATTAGTGAGCGCGTGTGAGTGTGCCTATGTTCCGCTACACCATGCGGACGGTTGGTCTGTTACAGGCTAAGTCGTAATGTGTATCGCGTGTGTGGGCAGGAGGTGCCCGTGGCCTGTCAACGTCTTTGAGAACGTGCTCCTATGGGCCCAAGATAAGTTCCGATCTGTCACGTCTTGTCCATTGCTAAATGCTTTTGCAGTGTTAGAAAAATGTATGGTGTTGTGATTGTTTTGCGTTTGTAATTTCGCGGTCACTGCCGATACAACAATCGTGTCTGTCACCAGCAGTATTGCAGTATGACGAGATCTGCAAGTCAGTATTTTCGTCATGTTGTGTTTACATTTGTCTGCGTACGTGATTTTTCGCCAGTATGTGAGTGTTGTCACCGTTCTAGATTCCTGGCGGACTAATGTAGCAATTCGTACTATTTGCTAATACTATTGTGTGGTCACTATTCCGTATGACCTTTGTCTTACGAAATTTCTATGCTTGTGTCTGGGAAATCTATTTTCCCTGTCAGGTGTCACTGAAATTCTATGCCTGGCTTTTGGCCGAAGGAAATGTGGTATTATCTGGTTCTGTAGTTGTATGGGCCAATTTTGGTGTGATTGGAAGCCTGGATAGCTGTTTTCCTGGTGTCCGATTTTCGCTGGGATTTGAACCCGTGATCTTATGTCATTCTCTGTGTTCTATGTCTGCGTTGTGTTTCAGGGATTGAGGTGTCCTCAGTGTGGTTTTTGCTTGTGTTTCTCGTACCAAAAATACCGTTGGCTAGTTAGTTTTTGGTACGAGTGTGGTGTGTGATCATGGGTTCGGACCCGGGGTGCTGTAAAGACTTGGTATGCCGCTATTTGTGCCGTATATATTATGGCACATTCCCCGTGTATTTGCAATGCGCAAAAGAAAGTACGCATACCTGTGAAGAGTTTGTATGTTTTTGAATTCTCCTCGTAGTGTAATTTGTGAGTTATGAGGTGTTTGGACTCGGCTTAAATGATGCCGTATGTTCTGCTGTGAGAGCTGCTAGCATATTGCTGTCTGTAAGCGTGGAGGTTATCCATGAGACTTGCGTTATTGCTGAGTGTGGCGGTATTGGATTACAATGTCTTGCGCGCTCGCTTGTTACTTGTTTTGATAATGCTTTGTGTCCGGCACATGTGTGTCTAATCGGCTTACTCTCTGTGACTGTGAGTAGTGCTTTTCGCACTGTAAAAAAGGAAGGAAACTTGTAGTTTAACATGACCGTTAATCTGTAGATCATGAGCCACGGGACTTCCGTTTTACGTGGAATCCAAACCACAGGCCATGGCATTTCACTTCGAAAGTCTCACATGCATTGGCCGCACTGTAAAAGAACCTCTCATTAACTACATTTGTGTCCCCAAATTTTGTGTTACTGTGACGTGGTTCGAGTATGTCCCTATCCGTTGTACAAAATGTCGTTATACACGAGTGTGTCTGGGCCGCTAGTCGCGTGTTTGGTGACTAGATGCCGGAGGCGATTTTGTTGTTTTTCATTTATGACATTGTTAGTGGAACTGTCCCAATCTATTTTAGCTTCCTGTTTTTCTATCCTGTAATTGGATAGCTACCCGACCTTATATTCCTGGTATTCCGAAGGTTGCGGGTTTTGAGGCCGTCTTTTCTCAGAGTAATTGTTTCTGGCGCCATTCTAGGCTGTGTCTCCGGGACAGTTCTGTCGAGTGTTAGGATCGTGTCCCGGTGCGGTCAATGAGGTTCGAAGGCTATTTCTTGGCCTTCTTTCCACGTTTGCCAGTGGGATTACTTCCCTCTGTTTTACTGTCATGTGGCAATGTAAATTGATTGTGTGATTTCCAAAAATGTGCAGGGTTTCCCAAAGTCTGGGATTTTCATCCTACGGTGTGTTAGCGTTTTAGCTTGCGTATTGTTGTGGAAGTGAGAAGAAAGTCATATTATAGGCAGTTTAACGTGTCACGTATGCCTATTGATGCAATATATATAGTTCGACTTGGCAATTTTTCCTTTATCGGGCCTAATGACTGAGGCAGAGAAGAGAAAAAAAATGAGCTATGCCCCGCTCCGTATTAAGAGAGCACTTTGAAAAGGTATAAAAAATATATTGTATCTCGCCTGTTCACTGCTGTATGCTTTATTAAAGTGGGTTGGCAGGTGGCGATAGTCTGTAAAAATTATGTCGTGCACAATATGAAAAATGTTTAAAAGTGAGAAGTAGGACCTGAGTGTAGTATCCACCTATTTGGTGGCGTTAGTACTACGGTAATCTAGTTACGTCTCAGGGAAATCTACCACTTTTGGAAAATAGTTTGAGATTCTTAATTCTTGCTACAATCAGGGCTTTTGCCCGCCGCAAGAGAATCTATCAAACTGTGGGACCGGATCATAGAACATTTAGTCATTTCCATCTAGAAAGACCCGCTTTAGCTCTATGCTGTGTTTTATTGCTTAAGCTGTGTTCAAAATAGCTTTTTCCGGCCTTAAGCCGCGTAGCTCACCTGATGGGCTTCCACTTGGCTTTGGATATTAGCAACTTTACGTTATCCAAGTTGTAATATGGACCCTATGTTCAGTAACCATTGATGGCCTGAGAAAAAAAAATGCTAGGGGCCCAAATAAAAATCAAGAAGGATTTATAATTATATACTTTTGTTTTAGCCATGTTGTACTGCATATACGTGGAGAAAAAAAAATGTGCCGTTTACGTTAGTGAGTCTTTATGTGTTTATTGGCGTATTTCTCCCGTGTAAACGAACTTATGTGTGTCCCTAATATAGGTTCAAGTGATATTAGCTTATTTCTGTGTCCCTGGTGGAAGTCGTTACTCCGGTCCGAGCGTCCTTGCTCGGAAAGGTGAAGGGTTCTGCCCTGTTATGAGATTATAGGCCCCTGAAATCCACTGAGGCGCTTCTTTGCCATTTTTCGGGGGAGTTTGTAGCAAAGTAAGCCTGGGCCTACTTCCACCGTAGCGCGTGTCTGTAGGTTTGAGTGTGCCTGTTTTCGAGGGCCTAATTGCGCTCTGCGCTACCCTAGTAGAGTTTACGGGGGTGTGTGTATTTTTGCCTGAGTGGTTTTGTGGGGTAGGTAATAACACCTTTCCTGTACCCCGTGTACCGTGTGTGAGTGCGTGGTCACAATGTGCGTGCGTGTATCGTGCATCCTGAGGGACTGAATGTAACACCCTCTTATGCATTCGCACCTGGGGTACTAATGCTGGTGTTCGCCTTCGTTCTGGCAAACTTGCCCTTTGAACTGGCGGTATAGGTCGCTTAATTGCCTGTCTTTGCACTGGCAATGTGGTGGCGTGTAGCCTGACCGCTTTCTGGCCTGTGGCCACGGTAGACTCTTGCCATTGTGTTTGCCTATCTGTGTGGGTGTATGCAGGCTTTATGTACTGTAGGGCGGGCTCTACGTCGTCAGCCCATGACGTGGTTACGTCGCGTTGTCTCCCTGTCATATAATGTGTTTCTGAGAGTCCTAGCTTCAACTCCCTCTCGTTCGTCCGTTCAGAGGGGATTGACCTAGGGTCTGCTGCTCGGTTTGGCAAAATTGCCTTCTGAGCCGGTGCTAAGGGATGTGTATTGGTGTAAGCTTGTCCCCGCAGTGTATTGGAGTCTAACCTGGCCGTCTTCTGGACTGTGGCCATGGTATCCTCCTTCCCATGTGTGGCAGTACATGGCGAGAGGGACATCCTCGCAAATTGCCGAGTTAGCGCATCTACGCTTATGTCCTCTCCCGGCTGGGCTTGTGGCCCTACCATGTACTCGAAAATGGCCTTATTGTTCTGGAGTTCGCGGTACTCGTCCCAAATTTGGGTGTACTGACCGTTGAGGCTCATGGCCTGCTCAGCGACTTTTGTGCCATTGGTCCCTATGCGTCGGTGTTCCCTGATAAGTGTCTCCCATTGTTGGAACATAAACTCGTGTCGGCAGTGTAGTTGCCAGTGTGCTTTAATGATCTGTGTACGGAGGGTGGGGATTTTCGCCCGAATCTTGCGATTCTTAGCGCTGCGGCTTGGCCGGACAAGGGCTCTTATGATCCGCATGTACTGGGCGTGCAGGAGCTGCTGAAACCTTCTGAGGTAGTCCTGCCTAGTTTCAAAAACTCTGTGCCAGGCAATTAATTCCTGGTACTCCCCAATGCTCCTCAACACAGCTAGGCGGTATAGAGGGGCCATGCTAAATGAAGTATATGTGTCTTCTTATTTGAAAAAGAAAAGAAAAAAAACCGTGCGTGTTTGTCAGTGTATTCTTGTTCTCTCTGATTCTTTCTGGGGCTGGGGGGTTGGTTTGGAAGAAAAAATTCCCTGTGTAGATAATGCAAAGCAAAAAAAATTGCTTTCTGTCTGAGGGGAAAGAAAAAAAAATTCAGTCTCGCTTGGCTATATGCGGTACGGGCCGTTTTTACTACGAGAACTCGTTGTATGAGTCCTATTTTACTGTGCGTAGTACCCGGCCTCCACCATCTGTTTTAGATCCATTATTTGGGGGGTGGTCGGATCTAAAACGGAAGAGTTATTGTGTTAATTTATAAAGAAGTGCCAAAAAGGGGGTAGCTTCCCGTAGTCGGGCAAGCTGACCAGTGTAGAGTGTTGTTTAGTGTTAGGGTGCTAGGGGATGCTCTTGTAAAAGATCTAGGTGTATTTTAGGGGATGGAACTTGGCGTACAGGTCAACGCGCTGGCTTATGTGGTCGTCCAGCTGGCTGGTTAGGTAATCGACTTGCACGCGTCAGCTATATGGCGCGTGCCGCTCCTGCAGTCAGGCCGGTACGGGAATACAATGATGCTTGCCCTAGCAAGTATCTGGCTACTGTAAGTCACGTCTAATAGTGACGGAGAGTTCAGGAAGGGAGTTAGGGCGTAAAGAAGCGTGTAAACAGTAATGCAGGTGTAATGTACTGACCAAGTGTTTATTGGCCAGTAATATTGAATTATGAGTCCCTTTTAAGGGATGTAGTGATGTTACAATGTGTACAAACTTGTCTATACAAATTGGTGGGTAAGGTTACAAAGTTATAGGATTCTGAACACCTGCTGACTCACTCACCTGATGATACCAGCATAGCCTCGGGCCGCCACACTGTAAGACTGATAATTGATTGAAAATTAAAAAAAAATGGCTACTACTATTAAGCCGAATGGATGGCCTTATTCTATTGCCGAAATGTGCTGTGCCATTACCTGGCAACAGCGGTCAGTAAATTTGCTTAATCCTAGGTTGCGTGTCAAATGCAACCGTCTTACAGCTAAAATTTCGACCAGGGCGATCGCCTGAGGCAATTTACTTCCTCAGGGCACCACCCGCACGAGTCCTAGAAACACCGGTTGTCTCTAGAATCGCCGGATTCCGCCCCCTTAATTCTAGTTGTCGACGTCTATTCTAGGTGATTATGAACTAGTATTAACCTAGTCACAGGCGGCTTACGTTGCCACAAAGCAAAACGTTTCGCCTGCTGTACCATCCTGCTCGTTGCCATTGTTCTCCATATGTTGTCATAGTTGGGTCTGCCCACTGTAACCCCTGTAGACAGCTCGATGCATGTCTATTTAATGCCCTCTGACTGCCCGATGCGTCGCCATTTATGTGGGCATTGGACATTGTCCAATGGCATAATGTTATCTTCGCCTTCGTCGGCAATCGTAGTATCCTCCGGGAATGGTGGCGTCCGGGGTCCTCTTCGCCCGTATTGGCAGTAATAATATCCTCCGGGAATGGTGGCGTCCGGGGTCCTCTTCGCCTGTATTGGCAATCGTAGTCTGCATTTCGCAGTATAAGAATCTCTTCGCCTTTATCGGCCGCAGTAGTATGCTTTTCGCAATAATATTTCACTTCGCCTTTATCGGCCGCAGTAGTATGCTTTTCGCAATAATATTTCACTCCAGCGCACAGGAGGCTTGCTTCCCGCTGTAGAAGCCCTACTTACTTAATTTTAGCTAGAAGTCTAGTCATAATGGGGTCGTCGCTAGGGTCATCCCCTGAGTCCAGCGCGGAGTGAGCTATTTCTCCCACCATCCTCAGAAAGACTTCCCTGCAGGTCTTGGCGTCGCTGACCGTGGCACAGAGTGGGTGTAGCATCCCTTCCTCCCAGGGGCAGTTTAGGTGCACCTAGGATTCCAGAGCTTGCCCGGCCAGGCCGCGAGTGCCTCAACCTTACGTGGTTCGTCTCCTTGGTCTAGTCGTCATGTTACTAGGGTAAGGCTCATCATTGCCTTTTTTCCTCTCAAAGTGCGGTGCCTTTGGCCTTTGGCTTATGCCGTTATCATCAATCAGAGTGCTTCAGATTCCTTTTTATGTAACAATAAAAAAATATGGGCGTAACCCGTGTAAATAGTTTATTTTGTGTAAAATGTAAAATATTTCCAGTGTTGTGGGGTTGTAGAGCTTCTAAGTACATAGACTACTTCTGGTCTACTATTGCTACGTCAGCTTTCCAGCGATAATGCTTTTTTTACCTTAATGGAGGTGTTAGTAGGGTCTGTGGCGTCAGGTACCCTGTTATTAGGATCTGGGGGTAGTTATTCGTAGAGTGGGCTGAAAGCATGGTAGGAAGAGGTTGTGCATCTTTGGGCTCAAATAAATGGTGGCCGTGAGCCGGTAATGCTACTAGGACTGCTCCTATAATGAGTGGATTGGGGCAGGTAATTCCCGGGATTGCAAAAATATGAAAATTCCATGCAGGTTAGATAGTAATATCCCTGGTAAATGGATGGGATACTCATGCATGTATCTGGATATGAGGCATCTGCACTCATGTACGGATAGGTGTAGGGTGAGGCATAATAATAATATATCCCTGTCATGCGGGAGTATTTAATTAACAAAAAATGGTTAATATATGTAACTGTGGCCTCATCTCTCATTTGGAGATGCGCATTATGCTTAATTGATGTTTGCCGACCCACCCCTAATACTCAGGTGGTAGCATCGTGATCCAAGGCGTAGCAAGCCTTCTCTTTAGACGCATGAAGTCTATCAACCCCTTTGTATACTCTGTAATGTAGTGTAGCTGTTTTGATCGTGTTCATGTGTCTGCGTTGGTTATGTTGGACGTGGGAAGGTTATTGGAAGGGAGTAAGGTGGTACAATGGTAGCCTGTGCTTCTGTCATCCTCCCTTGGTCCATGTCTGCTTTCTATCCGCTCCTTGGGATAGTAAAGCGTCACGACCTAATCTGGTCTGCCATTTGTAGTGTGAATGTGGCCAGTGGTCGTAGTGCGACTGGCCATGCCCTAATCGCCTGTCATTGTTTTTTTTTTGAAAACTGAAATCCAGAAAGGAAGTTATTGGGGGGGGAGGTCTTGTTTCCTCAGAGCCCCTGTCTGTGTTCGCTTCTAATTAGTGAGCGCGTGTGAGTGTGCCTATGTTCCGCTACACCATGCGGACGGTTGGTCTGTTACAGGCTAAGTCGTAATGTGTATCGCGTGTGTGGGCAGGAGGTGCCCGTGGCCTGTCAACGTCTTTGAGAACGTGCTCCTATGGGCCCAAGATAAGTTCCGATCTGTCACGTCTTGTCCATTGCTAAATGCTTTTGCAGTGTTAGAAAAATGTATGGTGTTGTGATTGTTTTGCGTTTGTAATTTCGCGGTCACTGCCGATACAACAATCGTGTCTGTCACCAGCAGTATTGCAGTATGACGAGATCTGCAAGTCAGTATTTTCGTCATGTTGTGTTTACATTTGTCTGCGTACGTGATTTTTCGCCAGTATGTGAGTGTTGTCACCGTTCTAGATTCCTGGCGGACTAATGTAGCAATTCGTACTATTTGCTAATACTATTGTGTGGTCACTATTCCGTATGACCTTTGTCTTACGAAATTTCTATGCTTGTGTCTGGGAAATCTATTTTCCCTGTCAGGTGTCACTGAAATTCTATGCCTGGCTTTTGGCCGAAGGAAATGTGGTATTATCTGGTTCTGTAGTTGTATGGGCCAATTTTGGTGTGATTGGAAGCCTGGATAGCTGTTTTCCTGGTGTCCGATTTTCGCTGGGATTTGAACCCGTGATCTTATGTCATTCTCTGTGTTCTATGTCTGCGTTGTGTTTCAGGGATTGAGGTGTCCTCAGTGTGGTTTTTGCTTGTGTTTCTCGTACCAAAAATACCGTTGGCTAGTTAGTTTTTGGTACGAGTGTGGTGTGTGATCATGGGTTCGGACCCGGGGTGCTGTAAAGACTTGGTATGCCGCTATTTGTGCCGTATATATTATGGCACATTCCCCGTGTATTTGCAATGCGCAAAAGAAAGTACGCATACCTGTGAAGAGTTTGTATGTTTTTGAATTCTCCTCGTAGTGTAATTTGTGAGTTATGAGGTGTTTGGACTCGGCTTAAATGATGCCGTATGTTCTGCTGTGAGAGCTGCTAGCATATTGCTGTCTGTAAGCGTGGAGGTTATCCATGAGACTTGCGTTATTGCTGAGTGTGGCGGTATTGGATTACAATGTCTTGCGCGCTCGCTTGTTACTTGTTTTGATAATGCTTTGTGTCCGGCACATGTGTGTCTAATCGGCTTACTCTCTGTGACTGTGAGTAGTGCTTTTCGCACTGTAAAAAAGGAAGGAAACTTGTAGTTTAACATGACCGTTAATCTGTAGATCATGAGCCACGGGACTTCCGTTTTACGTGGAATCCAAACCACAGGCCATGGCATTTCACTTCGAAAGTCTCACATGCATTGGCCGCACTGTAAAAGAACCTCTCATTAACTACATTTGTGTCCCCAAATTTTGTGTTACTGTGACGTGGTTCGAGTATGTCCCTATCCGTTGTACAAAATGTCGTTATACACGAGTGTGTCTGGGCCGCTAGTCGCGTGTTTGGTGACTAGATGCCGGAGGCGATTTTGTTGTTTTTCATTTATGACATTGTTAGTGGAACTGTCCCAATCTATTTTAGCTTCCTGTTTTTCTATCCTGTAATTGGATAGCTACCCGACCTTATATTCCTGGTATTC
This sequence comes from Meconema thalassinum, assembly GCA_946902985.2. Taxonomy (NCBI): domain Eukaryota; kingdom Metazoa; phylum Arthropoda; class Insecta; order Orthoptera; family Tettigoniidae; genus Meconema; species Meconema thalassinum. The sequence goes on from OX336397.1 coordinate 156,941,650, forward strand.
CGAAGATTGCGGGTTTTGAGGCCGTCTTTTCTCAGAGTAATTGTTTCTGGCGCCATTCTAGGCTGTGTCTCCGGGACAGTTCTGTCGAGTGTTAGGATCGTGTCCCGGTGCGGTCAATGAGGTTCGAAGGCTATTTCTTGGCCTTCTTTCCACGTTTGCCAGTGGGATTACTTCCCTCTGTTTTACTGTCATGTGGCAATGTAAATTGATTGTGTGATTTCCAAAAATGTGCAGGGTTTCCCAAAGTCTGGGATTTTCATCCTACGGTGTGTTAGCGTTTTAGCTTGCGTATTGTTGTGGAAGTGAGAAAAAAGTCATATTATAGGCAGTTTAACGTGTCACGTATGCCTATTGATGCAATATATATAGTTCGACTTGGCCAATTTTTCCTTTATCGGGCCTAATGACTGAGGCAGAGAAGAGAAAAAAAATGAGCTATGCCCCGCTCCGTATTAAGAGAGCACTTTGAAAAGGTATAAAAAATATATTGTATCTCGCCTGTTCACTGCTGTATGCTTTATTAAAGTGGGTTGGCAGGTGGCGATAGTCTGTAAAAATTATGTCGTGCACAATATGAAAAATGTTTAAAAGTGAGAAGTAGGACCTGAGTGTAGTATCCACCTATTTGGTGGCGTTAGTACTACGGTAATCTAGTTACGTCTCAGGGAAATCTACCACTTTTGGAAAATAGTTTGAGATTCTTAATTCTTGCTACAATCAGGGCTTTTGCCCGCCGCAAGAGAATCTATCAAACTGTGGGACCGGATCATAGAACATTTAGTCATTTCCATCTAGAAAGACCCGCTTTAGCTCTATGCTGTGTTTTATTGCTTAAGCTGTGTTCAAAATAGCTTTTTCCGGCCTTAAGCCGCGTAGCTCACCTGATGGGCTTCCACTTGGCTTTGGATATTAGCAACTTTACGTTATCCAAGTTGTAATATGGACCCTATGTTCAGTAACCATTGATGGCCTGAGAAAAAAAAATGCTAGGGGCCCAAATAAAAATCAAGAAGGATTTATAATTATATACTTTTGTTTTAGCCATGTTGTACTGCATATACGTGGAGAAAAAAAAATGTGCCGTTTACGTTAGTGAGTCTTTATGTGTTTATTGGCGTATTTCTCCCGTGTAAACGAACTTATGTGTGTCCCTAATATAGGTTCAAGTGATATTAGCTTATTTCTGTGTCCCTGGTGGAAGTCGTTACTCCGGTCCGAGCGTCCTTGCTCGGAAAGGTGAAGGGTTCTGCCCTGTTATGAGATTATAGGCCCCTGAAATCCACTGAGGCGCTTCTTTGCCATTTTTCGGGGGAGTTTGTAGCAAAGTAAGCCTGGGCCTACTTCCACCGTAGCGCGTGTCTGTAGGTTTGAGTGTGCCTGTTTTCGAGGGCCTAATTGCGCTCTGCGCTACCCTAGTAGAGTTTACGGGGGTGTGTGTATTTTTGCCTGAGTGGTTTTGTGGGGTAGGTAATAACACCTTTCCTGTACCCCGTGTACCGTGTGTGAGTGCGTGGTCACAATGTGCGTGCGTGTATCGTGCATCCTGAGGGACTGAATGTAACACCCTCTTATGCATTCGCACCTGGGGTACTAATGCTGGTGTTCGCCTTCGTTCTGGCAAACTTGCCCTTTGAACTGGCGGTATAGGTCGCTTAATTGCCTGTCTTTGCACTGGCAATGTGGTGGCGTGTAGCCTGACCGCTTTCTGGCCTGTGGCCACGGTAGACTCTTGCCATTGTGTTTGCCTATCTGTGTGGGTGTATGCAGGCTTTATGTACTGTAGGGCGGGCTCTACGTCGTCAGCCCATGACGTGGTTACGTCGCGTTGTCTCCCTGTCATATAATGTGTTTCTGAGAGTCCTGGCTTCAACTCCCTCTCGTTCGTCCGTTCAGAGGGGATTGACCTAGGGTCTGCTGCTCGGTTTGGCAAAATTGCCTTCTGAGCCGGTGCTAAGGGATGTGTATTGGTGTAAGCTTGTCCCCGCAGTGTATTGGAGTCTAACCTGGCCGTCTTCTGGACTGTGGCCATGGTATCCTCCTTCCCATGTGTGGCAGTACATGGCGAGAGGGACATCCTCGCAAATTGCCGAGTTAGCGCATCTACGCTTATGTCCTCTCCCGGCTGGGCTTGTGGCCCTACCATGTACTCGAAAATGGCCTTATTGTTCTGGAGTTCGCGGTACTCGTCCCAAATTTGGGTGTACTGACCGTTGAGGCTCATGGCCTGCTCAGCGACTTTTGTGCCATTGGTCCCTATGCGTCGGTGTTCCCTGATAAGTGTCTCCCATTGTTGGAACATAAACTCGTGTCGGCAGTGTAGTTGCCAGTGTGCTTTAATGATCTGTGTACGGAGGGTGGGGATTTTCGCCCGAATCTTGCGATTCTTAGCGCTGCGGCTTGGCCGGACAAGGGCTCTTATGATCCGCATGTACTGGGCGTGCAGGAGCTGCTGAAACCTTCTGAGGTAGTCCTGCCTAGTTTCAAAAACTCTGTGCCAGGCAATTAATTCCTGGTACTCCCCAATGCTCCTCAACACAGCTAGGCGGTATAGAGGGGCCATGCTAAATGAAGTATATGTGTCTTCTTATTTGAAAAAGAAAAGAAAAAAAACCGTGCGTGTTTGTCAGTGTATTCTTGTTCTCTCTGATTCTTTCTGGGGCTGGGGGGTTGGTTTGGGAGAAAAAATTCCCTGTGTAGATAATGCAAAGCAAAAAAAAACTGCTTTCTGTCTGAGAGGAAAGAAAAAAAAATTCAGTCTCGCTTGGCTATATGCGGTACGGGCCGTTTTTACTACGAGAACTCGTTGTATGAGTCCTATTTTACTGTGCGTAGTACCCGGCCTCCATCATCTGTTTTAGATCCCTTATTTGGGGGGTGGTCGGATCTAAAACGGAAGAGTTATTGTGTTAATTTATAAAGAAGTGCCAAAAAGGGGGTAGCTTCCCGTAGTCGGGCAAGCTGACCAGTGTAGAGTGTTGTTTAGTGTTAGGGTGCTAGGGGATGCTCTTGTAAAAGATCTAGGTGTATTTTAGGGGATGGAACTTGGCGTACAGGTCAACGCGCTGGCTTATGTGGTCGTCCAGCTGGCTGGTTAGGTAATCGACTTGCACGCGTCAGCTATATGGCGCGTGCCGCTCCTGCAGTCAGGCCGGTACGGGAATACAATGATGCTTGCCCTAGCAAGTATCTGGCTACTGTAAGTCACGTCTACCAGTGACGGAGAGTTCAGGAAGGGAGTTAGGGCGTAAAGAAGCGTGTAAACAGTAATGCAGGTGTAATGTACTGACCAAATGTTTATTGGCCAGTAATATTGAATTATGAGTCCCTTTTAAGGGATGTAGTGATGTTACAATGTGTACAAACTTGTCTATACAAATTGGTGGGTAAGGTTACAAAGTTATAGGATTCTGAACACCTGCTGACTCACTCGCCTGATGATACCAGCATAGCCTCGGGCCGCCACACTGTAAGACTGATAATTGATTGAGAGCCTGACCTCCTTACGACGCCTTCTTATATTCTTCGGCGCTGTGCTGTCAGCATTGTGCTGAATAGATGTCCTAGTTAATAGTGTGTCGCTGTTTGTAGTAGTGATGCAAGGATTGGGCCAGCTTTCCAGAATGGCTAGCTGTCCTTGCGGAGTTAGTAGATGTTGGTCTGGACTTATAAGGATTGCCAGTTAGGAGATTTAAATAGATGATGGGGGAATGGTCTCCAAGGGGTGCATACCCCTGGGGTACTGTACACATGGCCGCTTCCTTTCACATCCTCGCCCAGTTTCATTCACCATCGTTCATTTAATCTCTCATTAACTCAACCATGAGGTAGGTGTCAGGAAGGGCATCCGTCCGTAAAAACCTTCCGCCACAAAGATTTTCATCGCATCACAGCCCCGACCCCGTTGGAAAACGGGATGAATAAGGGGTAGACATACATGCAGGGTTATTATCTATGTGCGCCCCGATAAACACGACAAGCTAAGCCGGCTGTGACCGGCGCAGATCGCGGGTGCGCGTACCTGGTTCAGCCGGTGGTAGGCGCGCATTTCCACACTTTTACCAAACATGTCCAATAATGAGTACTTACAGTGTTCATTGGCGATGCGAAAATGTCCTCCCTGTCTTCTAACACACACCTGACATCTTCTGATGAAAGAATGTCTATCACCTCTTTTATTATTTACGGAGCCTGTTTCCTTGAATCGTTCAGCGAGCCTCCTAATTTTACTGGCATTAGGCACAGGTCTTACTGGAAACTTGATTTGAAATTTTCGTCTCGTTTCAGAACAAGATTTTCTGCTTTCATATGCAAATTATGGATATACACACATTCGCTTAATGTGAATTGGTGTCTAGGTATGTCCAACAATCACAGTAATCACAATACTCCCTAAACGTGCAACACTAACGTCTAAGCTTTGCAAATACACGTCCATATGAATGATAAAACACGTGTGAACTAACGATATGAGTCAGCGGAGCGCCCGCAATCTGCGCCAGTCACAGCCGGCTTAGCTTGCCGTGTTTATCGGGGCGTACATAGATATTGTCCCTGTATAATGGTCGGACAGAAGTAAATATTTCTGTCAGATAACGGGAAATACAGACGATTTGACCACACGCGCAACTGATATTTTTCTACTACGACACATTTTTCGTCCATAAAAATTTGTGGTCTGAGAATATTGTGCACATGGTTTTGGAGCTCATTATCACATAATAACTGTGAAATTTAGTGTAATTCCCGGGGAGTTGGCAGCAGTAGAATGTAATTAATAAACTCATCAATGTGAAGGATCCTTTGTAAGCAATCCCTGAGGCTTGTTCCGATGCGCTCTATTACACTCATTTAATAGGTTGCAACTGAACATAATTAGCTCTCTGCACTGACCTTGCTCACAGCAGAGGAAGACAGGCCACTGTATAACACACCAGCAAGCATTTGGATGATCCGCACTCAACCAAAACAGGCAGACTATTGTGATGTGTAGAGCCCGTGTTTTTGGTGAAGAGTCACTTTTTCTCAGAGACGATGCTTAGTGGCAAAAGTATATATGGGGTTTTCAAAGTTCATCAATATGCATGTTTCCCACATTATCCAGATTTGAATCATTCCATAACATATAGGTGCGTGGTGGGTCGATTTTTAATATTTTATACCAGAAGTTTTCGACCTTATTGAAACTGTGAGCACCTTCTCAAGCTATACTTGTGCACCTTTAAAATAACTGTAAAAATAATAATAATGACAATCCACAGCCTGCTTCCAGTCGACCGACCGGGTCAGGGAATGGAATGAATGAAGCCCCTATCTAGCGGCGAGGATATGAACTGTGCCGGCAGCCGAAGCATGTCGCACTCCCCTCGGGCAATGATTAAATGAATGACGGATTAAATGAAATGATAGTGGAGAGTGTTGCCGGAATGAAATTGTGACAGGGGAAAACCGTAGTACCCGGAGAAAAAAAAGTATGCCTCCGCTTTGTCCAGCACAAATCTCACATAAGAGTGACCGGGTTTGAACAACGTACCCAGCGGTGCAGCCACCTAAGCCACGGAGGCGATATTAATGAAAGAATATTTCCCATAATTCGTATTCTGCGGTCGGCCATTAACTTTATGGGGATGATCTGCCCTGCTCAGCAAGGTGGGATTTCCCAGATGTTTGCTTAGTTCTCCCCATGCTGGCCGATCAGTGTAAGTGTTGATCATAGCCTATAGTCTGGATTTCGTCCTTCTATGTTCCAGAGATTCCCACCCTAGTTTTTCTATCATCCGAGTAACACTACTTCTAGGATTAAAATCGTTGAGCACAAACCAATCAGCCTTCCTTTGTACAATCTGCAGCTCATTGATGAGCCCTGCCTGATATGGGTCCCAAACCGCTGAGCCGTATTCCAAGATTGGACTCACCAGGGTCAAATATCCTAATTCTTTTGCGGTAGAGCCACTGGCTTTTATTACTCGCATTACAAAATGTAGTGATTTGTTCGCTTTGAAGACGACACAACCCACATCGGTACTCCGTATCATTCCTTACATGGATGCCCAAGTATTTGCACGAGTCTTCTTCTACATGTATTTCCGAGCCAATATTATATTGCAAATCATGCCTTCGCCCTCTCGCTATTCTAATGAGACTACATTTACTCGTATTTATGGACAAGGTTGAGGTCAGATTGTAACTGAGCGTTGTCTTGTGAGCTATAATATTTCGGTATATTACACAACCATTCGCAAACAATCAGAAGAAGTCACTTCGAATCCCATTCGGTAAGTCATTAATAGGTGCCAGAAATAACAGGGGCTCAATCACACTACCCTGAGGGACTCCTGACGTTATCAATATATCCTCCGAGAATAGTGTACATTTGATAACTGCCTTTATTAAGCAGATTGTGTTCTCAACGGAAATGACGGTATTAAAAAAAGGATATTTGTTTTATTGCGGAATGGGAACTTTAAAACAAACGATTTGACAGCACTAACGGTGGATATTTTTGTTAGTACATATGTTATGTCCATAAAAATTTATGATCTGAGAACAATCTGGGCCATGTTTTAGAACTCATGACATAATAACCGTGAAATTCAGTGTAATTTCCGGGAGGTTGGCAGCACGGTATTTAATAAAGTCATCAATGTGCAGTGTTCTTTGTAAGTCAGAGAGGCGACTAATGGAAACAGTTGTGCTACCCCAGTAACAGTTGTGACCAACAATGTCCGATATCGAATCAGAAAAATAATTGAAAAACAACACCCGTGTAGTAAAACACTGCTGCAGTGCGGTCTTGTTCAGGGGCGGCACGAAAGCCTGCAGCGTGGGCACAAAACTTAACGACACCCAATCAAAATATCGATGATGATAATTGTTGTTTTAAGGGGCCTAACATCCAGGTTATCGGCCCCTAATGGTTTGGGTGATAGTGATGATGATAATGAAACGTAAACTATAACTAAAACTAACTACTAACTTTTATACTAGAAGAACAAATGGAAAACAAAAGGAGAATAAGGCAAATAAAGGACAGGAGGAAAAGAAATGCCCTCAACCCTCGAAGAAAGCGGATTGGGGGACTTGGAAGGAAGGAGAGCCATGAAAGGCAGATAGGAAAGTGAAAGAGGAGAGGGTCCGCCCCTGAAATAATGGATAAAAGGGGGAAAGCCGGACCCAGCTCAGGAATTCCTCGGGGTCGCCAACTCCCGAACTCACCAGCCGTGAGCCCCTGAGTGTGTAGCAATATGTAAGGTGCACCAGAAATGGTGGGGCTACATACACCCTGCCTCCTTGAGGGCCTTGTGCAGAAGGCAGGAGATAACATGAAAAGAAAAATAAGGCTGACCCTTCGCAGATGGAGTGTATCAGAAAAGCTGAGACAAGGGCCAATTAAGGCGGGAAAGGAAGAGACTCCCTACGCCTCGGGTACCCTAATACCGTCGGGGTCGGAAGAGAACAAGAGTTGACCGAGTGAGGTCGACAGGAAAGAAGACGGAGAGGAGCCCGGCACAAGTAAGTGGAAGCAATGAGGACACAGCTGGGGTCCCGTGGTCGCTAACCCACGTCCTACTAGATATGAGCTCCTGGGGGGCCAATCAAAACAGTGAATGGGCATTACACTTCATCAATTCGATACCGAAGCTACACCACTACAAAGATATCACACTAAAACCAAAGAGAATATAAATGTTGGAGAACAAGGAAAGAAAACACCACTCCACTGTCATAAACCTAAATCCTTGACATCCTCCCCCACCCTGGTCAACCTCTTGTTTCGATAGTTGGCAGTTTAACCTAGTGAGTGACTGAACTTCTATACGCTGTTGACGTTGGCGAAATGGTAGTTACATTGACGTCCAATCCCGCTTTGGAAGCCGCAAACTTACTCTCCATTCAGCTGTTAGCCTTCAGAATCCCTAGTCTATGTATTGTGGACGTACTTTAAACGCCAAAGTCATATTCTTTATCAATCAAATGATCGTGCTTAGCATCGTCCAGTGCAATTAATCAATCCAAAGTTTCATGTAGAAGACTGCGATAATATTTACAGTTATCGAGTGTCGTACTGTCATAAAATACATCGACAACGAGTGGCGTTCAGTCTTTTTCATGTACCTGTAGGCCCTCAAGGAGGCAGGGTGTATGTAGCCTCAAAACTTCTGGTGTACTCTGGATATTGCTACACCCTCAGGGGCTCACGTCTGGTGAGTTAAGGAGTTGGCGATCCTGAGGGATTCCTGAGCTGGGTCTGTTTTCCCTTTACCCACTGTCTTGGGACGATCCCTCTCCTCTTTCAATTTCCTATCTGCCTTTCATGGCTCTCCTTCCTTCCAAGTCCCTCAATCCTCATTCTTCGAGGCATTTCTTTTCTTCCTGTCCTGTATTTGCCTTATCCTTTATTTGATTACCATTTCTTCTTCTAGTATGTAAGTCTGTAGTTAGTATTAGTTATAGTTTTCATTCTCATCTCATCTTTCACTATCACCCAAACCATTGGGGGCCGATAACCTAGATGTTAGGTCCCTTAAAACAACAATTATCATCATCATCATATGCAATTTCTCTTCAATTAATGCAGTCGCTGAGGAATCAGCAGACGTCATTATGAGAACAAATGTTCAGAGTGCAGTATTACCATAGAGTTGGTAACTATTTATGTATTGCCAACCTAAGCTATCTTCCCTCTAGCGGCACTATGTGGCGTTAACAGTAACAGTAAAAGCTCATATAGCAATATACGAAACTTAAACTAATATAGGAAATAGTATACGCATCCAGCCTTGAAGAATTTCGGCAAGCGTGCAAACTATATTCTATACGTATAGGTTCTGACTGGCGGCTTCGGTGGCGTAGTCGGTAGCATGCTGAGTTTCTATGCCCAAGATAGCGAGTTCAAACCCAGCCGAAGTCGTCGGATTTTTTAAGAGCGTTAAAAATCCCTCAGTATGCCTTCCTTCGGGGGGGAAGTAAAGCCGGCGGTCCCATGTCATAGATTTATGGCATGTTAAAGAACTTTCCACTAATTACACCTGTGTGAAACTAAATTGTATAGGTTAAGAATATAAACAATGCTCTTAGGTTGCTACGTTCGTTGCTAAGAGCCGACTACGGTGGCGTCTAGTAGCTAAGTTCTGAACTAGGCCTAGTAGTCACTGACGGTGGCGTTTGGCGGCAAAAGTAGGAACTATTTGAAAAATTCAAAGTTGCAGTCCTTACTTGAATTAAAAAGAACAGATACACTCACTTATACTGTCATCACAATTAACACCGGTTATCAGACAGATTCTACATACACCCAAAGTACACGGGGCTACATGACCGCGTTCTGCAGCCCCTAAACTAAGGAACCAACCAACCATCCAACCATAGGTTCTGACTCAACAGTCGAAGGTTTGGTAGAGTCCCAATCCCCGGCACAAAATGTTACAAGAAGTCAACTAAACGAACAGCTTAGTGTCTCCAAATACTGCTCTACTATAAAGATATCACACTAAAGTCTGAAAGAGTATAAATGTAGCGAGAGCAAAGATATTAATGTGCCATAACAGAAACCACCAATGCACTTCTATGAACCTAAATCCTTGACATACGTGCTTATTTTACTGATGGACCTGAAACACGCTACTCGTTCGTAAAATAGCTACATACAAGTTGCTACACTTTAAGACATGCTAAAATAAATAACAATCCATGTACAAGTTGAAACGGTTTGAGTTGAGGTTCTGAACTTTTGTACAATTTATTTATCGTATGGCTTTTAGTGCCGGAAGTGTCCGAGGACATGTTCGGCGCGCCAGAGGCTGTAGATGCTTCAAGCGGACACCCATTGGGTGAGCTACAAGTTCCATTCAATTTCAAGTAGTTCCAAATTTCGCTAACAGATGTCACTGACACCTAGTGGTGAACGTTGGAACTTTGATAGAGCGATACAACGAAATCTAACCTAGAAATTTAGCTTCACACCACATAAGTTTAGTTAGTAGAAGGATATTTTACATGCCATAAATCTATGACATGGGACCGCTAGCTTTACTTTCCCTCCGAAGGCATATTGAGACTGGCTGCGTGGCTCAGCGGTTACGTTCTCGCTTGCTGAGCCCAAGGTTGCAGGTTCGTATCCTGGTGCAGTCATCTGGCATTTGAAGGTGCGCAAATGCGAGGGAGCAAAATTCCGGCATCCCGGCGTCTCTAAAAGCCACAGTAGTTAAAAGGGACGTAAAACCAGTAACACTATTATTATTATTATTATTATTATTATTAAGGCATACTGAAGGATTTTAACGCTCTTAAAAATACAACGACTTCGGCCGGGATTGAACCTGCTATCTTGGGAACAGCTGTTCAGCATATTACCAACTACGCTACCGTAGCCGCTGTCTTGATGAGAGGTATGCAGCTTGTCCACTGGGACAGCAAGTCTTTGTTCTATCTAAGGCAACATTTCCAAACCTTCCAGTAGGTTGTGAAGTGTATGCCTTCAAGCAACAACAGGAGAGGAGTGTATATTCTAGCGACTAACGAACAAAGGGATCAAATATCCACATTAGATAAGAACAGCACCAACATCAAGAGGCTCGTATCCAAGAAGCAGTTGGGATTAACTTCATAGCAGTGAGCGTGCTGGGTTTTGTCTCGAATGGTCCCGGTTTCGAATTTTAGCTGGCTTACGGGGATTTTAACCTTCTGTGGTTAATTTCCCTGTTCTGGGAGTTGGGTGTTTGTGACGTCTTCGTGAAATAAAAACTTAAAACAGGCACTGTGAACCAAAAAAGGAAAACAAAGAATAACATTTTTAGGAAACAATAGCGGGCGACAATGTGAAGATAGGGATTCCGTTGTCCAGATTATTTGTCAAAGAATAAATTAATTCCTGTTGAAAATCCATAAAATGCGAAACAACGATATTAGAATGAAGCCAAAAGAAACCAGAAACCCTTAATGACGTCAAATTGGAAGAGCTAACGGAAGTAGGAGACCTCTGTTACTGAGGATACAAAATAACCAGTGATGGACGAAGCATAGAGGATATAAAAGGTAGGTTGGCTTAGCCAAGGAAAGCATTTCTACAGAAAATAAATGTGCTGTCATAACATGTATACATATGTATTAGAATGTCATTTTTGAAAGCCTTTATCTGGAGCGTGGCGCTCTATGGAAGTGAAACCTGGACTGTTGGCGCAGCAGGAAAGAGAAGAATAGAAGCATTTGAAATGTGGTGTTACAGGAGAATGATGAAGATAAGATGGGTAGATAGAGTAACAAATGAAGGGGTATTAAGACGAGTGGGATAGGAGAGATGTTTGTGGCAACTGCTAACGAGGTTGGTAGAACACTCACTAAGCCACGTTAGAATAGCAAACTTAGGAAGGAAGGGTTTAGGATAAGAACTGTAGGAGTAGACCAAGGTTAGTATTCGGATGTAACGAGTGGTAGCTACTGTACAGCATGTAGAGATGAAACGATTAGCTCAGGACAGGGAGGCGTGGATAGCTTCATCAAACCAGTGTAATAACTGAAGACTGAAATAACAATAACAAAAACTTAATTCCTGATTCAAAGTTGGAACGATCACATGCGGGGCAGAACGTCAACCATCATTTCTATCCAGGTGAATGCTGGGACGATAATCAAGGTAGGCTACTCATAGACACTACTGAAGACATTTCATTACAAGTTATCTTATATTCTTGGAATAATTGATATCACTGATTCCAAGAATATAAACTAGTGGATTTTTGCCAAAAAAAAAAGAAAAAATTCATAAATTTGGGGGGGGTCTTTTTCAAAGATTAATCACAAAAATAACGTGCATTTTTAGGACTCGATATCTTCGCTCTTTTTCAATTCAACCGAGTCTTTGTTGTTGCAAATTGATCTGCTGTATGTTCAGAATGTTGTATAGCAGGATCGTTTTTGTATCATTGATTGAGGCAAATATATTAGCTTTGTTTTACAATTTACGTTATTTTCATTGAAAAAATAAATTAATTAATAGCGCGACCCCTAATTTCAGTTTAACAGCTTCATTCTGATTTTCAACATAGCTGCATTATTTGTCTATATTTTAGTTTTTAAATGATACTAATATCTGCATTCTAAGTGGACGTTTTAACACAAATATTGAAAAAAATGAAGTGAGAGAAATCGTAACGTAAAGTTGAGGTACACATTTAGAGTAAAGAGTCTTACTTTTCAACTCCTAAAAACTGCCTTTTCTTTGGAATTTAGGTCAATCTTCTTCATTCCCCGACCCGTAAGAATCTCCTACATTGTTTTAGTTCTGGAGAAGACTGTTTCAAAGCCAGATTAATGTGTGCTTTATCTGTTGCACCTATGCGTCAAAGTGACAGCCTAAAAGCGTGCACACCGATCATTAAAGTGAATATAAATGAGATTAGCAACAATAAAACTAGAATAAACTATATATTTCTGGAAACTAGAGAGGACATACTATCGAATGAGACAATAAAAAAAATCGAAAATTTTCTTGAAAATGACTAATGGAAGGGTCGATGAATACCTTAAATTAATGCCACGGTCTTTTCATATCCAAATCGTAACTGCAAATAAGAGTAAACCCACGAGTACAGGAATCCCTATGACACAGGTTATCAGCAGGGATTGCACTAAGGTGGCTTTAATGCAAGGAAACATGTTGAAATTCCAAGAGTCAAAGATAGCTTTGGAGCAATTTTCTACTGTTGTCTGATAGACAGTTGATATTGCTAATTTTCAATCGGTCAACACAATATATATTCTGCATTACATGTGACTAAAATATATATATATATATATTTGTTTTGGACCACATGTAATTGTTTTCAAGTCATTTTTCGCATTGTGTAGATTGACTGAAAATTAGTTTTTATTTTTTTATTTAGCGTAAGGCGTTTAGTATCGGGAGTGTCCGAGGACATGTTCGGCTCGCCATAGACTGCAGCTGCTTCTAGCGGACACCCATGGGGTGAGCTACAAGTTCCGTTTAAATTCAAGTAGTTCCAAATTTCACTACCAGATGTCACTGACACCTAGTGGTGAACGTTTGCACTTTGATAGAGCGTTACAACGAAATCCAACCTGGAAATTTAGCTTCACACAAGTTAAGTTAGTGGAAGGATCTTTTACATGCCAAAAATCTATGACATGGGACCACCGGATTTACTTCCCCTCCGAAGGTAGGCATACTGAGGGATTTTAACGGTCTTCAAAAATCCGAGGACTTTGGCCGGGTTTGAACCCGCGACCTTGGGCACAGTAGTTCAGTATGCTACCGACTACGCCACAGAAGCCGCTGAAAATTAGTTCAATGAGTCAGTGACACCCAGTGTCAGGATTCGAAACCCGCACCTCCAAATTCTCTGCTACCCATTCACCTCGTGGTGCAGCGGGTAGCAATCTTGGCTATCACCCGAGAGGTCTGGGTTAGATTCCTTGCGCTGCCAAGAAATTAAACTTTCTCAGCCCCGTGAGGCAAAAATGAGAAGAGCTGGGTTCGATTCCCACCTCAGCCATCCTGGAAGTGTTTTCCTACTTCTCCTCCAGACGATTTCTGGGATGGTTCTGAACTTAAGGCCAAGGCCGTCTCCTCAATCCTCACCAGAATTACGAAAACTAATACATCCATCACAATAACACAGTCACCCAAGTACACGGGGCTAAATAACCACGGTGTCCAAACACGCAGTGGAGCGTAAATTAGACCACATGTGTCATTTTAAATTATGTCGAGTCATGAGCCTATTATTGATCCCTGCTGACCGGCGCGGCACAGCGGGTTGGAGCTGACAGGCGGCCGAGGAATGTGGGTGACATACATCCCAGGGGTAGGGGTGTGCAGCTGAGATATTGGATAGGGCTAATAACATGGCTGTCACTTGGGCTCGGGCTGACATGTGAACACAATGATAATGATAATACGTAGAGACAGGAATATAACCATGTTCCTTATTGACAATGTCTGAGAAAATATACCTTCAGTCAATATAATTATTATTAATGTCGTAAAGAACCGGTTTCGGTCTTATTATGGTCTTCATCAGCAACGTATAGCAAGTAAGAAGTTGCATGTTCGGTGATAGAGGTAAATGTTGTTGTCGAGAGGAATAAGATCAACAATTAAAAATTAAATTTATAAAAGAGGTGAGATTTAATAATAATTCTAAAATGGTTTCTCTGTAAATTATTGAAAAATAATAAAACATCAAAAACACGTAAGAACTTACCACATTCTTCCAAGATCAAATATTAACCTGTAATTCCATAATGTTCAATTAGCAATTTCCCAGTAACATAAATATACAACGTCAAAATACCTTCAAATTACAAATTAACACAACAATGGCATCGAGCTGCTTTTGGAGAAAGAGTTTTCATATTAATCGAAATGTGTAATTGTATTATTATTTTAAACAGAAAATATTTTGGATGTATCATTGATTCTCACCTCTTTTATAAATTGCTTTGTTCATATTGTATCTAATTGTTTCTGAATTTGTAAGGTTGGTTAATTTACTTCTTAGTTCATTTGTTTTTTAATTAATTGTTTGTGAATTTATTTCCTTATAAATTCATTGTTTGTTAGTTAATTTCTTTGTTAATTCATTGTTAATGAATTCATTTGTTTGTTAATTGAATGCTTGTTAATTCAATTGGTTACTAATGCATTGTTTGTTAGTTAATTTCTTTGTTAATCCACTATTAGTTAACTTCTTAGTTAATTCATGGTTTGTTAACTTAGTTATTTGTTAATTCATTGTTTGTTAATTACTTTCTTTGTTAATTCATTGTTTGTTAATTAATTTCTTTGTTAATTCACTGTTTGTTAATTAATTTATTTGTTAATTCATTGCTTGTTAATTAATTTCTTTGTTAATTCATTGTTTTTTAATTTATTTATTTGTTAATTCCTTGTTTGTTAATTTATTTATTTTTTAATTCATTGTTTGTTAATTATTTTCTTTGTTAATTCATTGTTTGTTAATTATTTTCTTTGTTAATTCATTGTTTGTTAATTTATTTATTTGTTAATTCCTTGTTTGTTAATTCATTGTTTGTTAATTAATTTCTTTGTTAATTCATTGTTTGTTAATTTATTTCTTTGTTAATTCATTGTTTGTCAATTTGTTTGATAATTCATTGTTTCTTAATTTATTTCTTTGTTTGTTAATTTGTGTTTTAATTCTTCTGTTTGTTAAGCATTCGTTCTCTGTTATTTCATTGTTTCTTAATTTAATGTTTATTAATTGATTTGTTTGTTAATTCATTGATTGTTAATTAATTTGCTTGTGATTTAGTTTGGTTGCTAATTCATTTTTGTTAATTACTTTTTTAATAATTCAGTGTTTATTAAGTAATTTGTTTGTTAATTGTTTGTTAGTTTGTTAACTAATTTGGTTGTAGATTCATTGTTTGTTAATTAATGTGTGTGTTAATTCATTGTTTGTTTTAATTCATTTGTTTCTTAATTCATTGTTTGTTAAAGCACAGCTCTTTAAAGCGCTCAGATGTTATTATAAAGTCACGATTATGAAGTTTCAAGTCACGTGACAGTCTTGGAAGTGTCCCAGAAACCTGCAAGACTTAATTTTAGTGTAAACCGTATTTAGCCTATTGAACAGAGATATTCCTAGCACATATTGGTGATAACCAAGATGTCTGGAATTACAGCAACAAACAGTGAAATTTGCCTCTCACTAAGGATTCAATTCCCGATCAATACATGTGAAATAATCACGTCCTGTGGTTCGGATTGCACGTGAATACCGTGGCTCATGATATCTAGATTACTGGTCAAGCTTCCTTCCTGTGGATAACACATTACACGGATACACCTGTAACTCAGCGCAGCCGAGCGAACATTGATTTGCGTTCGAAAGAAAGAATTGTGATGACCATAATCTAGATTACCGTAGTTTGTGTGCCATTAGGTAACACGCACACGAAATGGAAATTAGGGGGGCGCTTAGCGTTAGTCAGCTGTCACACTGTTTACAAGAATCATTAATGACATTCACTTACTACCTTCCGTAATGCTTTCGATCAGGCAACTGACAGCTGCGGTAAGTCCATTGTAAAAACATAATGGTTGGTTATTATTACCATAAAACTGTCACGATTATTGAGCGAACCTATAAGTAGAGCTAATGGGAAATTGCATACTTAAACCCTAGAATACTAACATTATTAACTGATGCGTAATAGTCCTACTAATAATACGTCAAATTGACGTAAATTACGGACTTTGTGCTAAGACACCAATTAGTTAAATGGTTGAAATTAATGATGAAGATGATGATGCCAATTTTTGCTTTAAGGGGCCTAACATCTAGGTTATGGGCCACTAATGGATTGGGTGATCGTGAAGATGATAATGAAATGTTAACTATAACTAAAACTAAGTAACTTATATACTAGAGCACGAAATGAGAAAAAAAAGAGAATAAGGCAAATAAAGGACAGGAGGAATAGAAAAGCCCTCAACCCTCGAAGAATGCGGATTGAGGGACTTGAAGGAAGGAGAGCCATGAAAAGCAGATAGGAAAGTGAAAGAGGAGAGGGTCCGCCCCAGAGGTATGGAAAAAAGGGGGAAACCGGACCCAGCTCAGGAATCCCTCGGGGTCGCCAACTCTCGAACTCACCAGCCGTGAGCCCCTGAGGGTGTAGCAATATCCAGGGTGTACCAGAAGTGGTGGGGCTACATACACCCTTGAAGGCCCTGATCAGAACGCAGGAGATAACATGAAAAGAAAAATAAGGCTAACCCCTCGAAGAAGGAGGGTATCAGAAAAGATGAGACAAGGGCCAATTAAGGCGAGAAAGGAAGAGACTCCCTAGGCCTTTGATACCCTAATACCGTCGGGGTCGGAAGAGAACAAGAGTTGACCAAGTGAGGTCGACAGGAAAGAAGACAGAGAGGAGCCCGGCACAAGTAAGTGGAAGCAATGCCGGACTCAGCTGGGGCCCCGTGATCGCCAACCTACGTCCCACTAGATGTGAGCCCCTAGGGGGTTGTTATGTGACACCCAGAGGGTAGCTTAGGGTAATTAACTTATGATACATTGCCATATTGTTGTAATGTCACAGTATTTGATTAATTCAAGGCTTAGAAGGTCCAATATTGAGTTCAGTCTGAAATTCGTAGTGTTTCGCTTTTTTTGCCGGTTAGTGTATATTTCGTATGTAACACTATTTATATACAATGAATCTTCCGTGGTCTTTGAAGTTTAATACGCTAAGTTCCTTCTTAAATACAACAATTAATACAGAAGTCGTTTACTTCGACGTAAATATCAGTAGGCAATCTCTGATTTTTATGAGGTTGTTTTTATAATCCCTCTGAAGTGAAGTGACAAATCTACATCAAATTCCCCAACTCTTTGTTATTGCCATGGAGAAACCAATATGTTGTTAAATTCAAGGATAGTATCCAGGCAATTCAATACCCCATGATTATGCCTCTAGAACTGATTGGCATTAATAACAAAAGCATTGACATCTCCACCATAGACCTGTAGAAGCACTGTTGGAAGATGGTAGGGGGGGGGGGGGAGGGGAGGGGGGGGGGGAGGGGGGACAGATATAGAGGGAATTCTAAGCATTGAAGTTATCCATACAAGTAAATATTATGTATGCTAGTATTGTAGGGTTAACAAGGGTTCATTGTAAAAAGTCCAAAAATTAACTTTTTGAGATAAATACATCTTCTTCGTCTTCAAGGTCAACTCTACTTATAGATATTATTGCTGTCTCCAAAAAGCAGACAGGTCGTGTTATAGGCCTATACAAGTGTTAAACATTGGGGATTCTACAAAAATAAGACAATTCCAATGCTTTTTCAAGATAATTAATTACCTTGAATGTTTGGTATTCAATAATAATTTGTACTTTGTTAGGATTTACATAATAAATAATCGTATTTGAGGATTAATATATTTTCAATTTTTGTATTGAACTAAGATTTCGGCAAAAACTAGACGAGTCCAAAAGTTTTCTCAACTATCCTCATAAAAATATATTTTCTTTATGCGCAATGTAAAGCTGTTAGTCATTCATTCATTTATTTCCGTGTCCGGTCAGCATTACCAAATAACAGCAGCTGCGATGGCCTTGTTGCTTCCTCTAAAAACATCTTCCATTGTGCATGGGTTGTCCAGAAGATAAGTAGGTGGCTTGGGTCTTGTTCAGCTCCACATTCACAAGAGGTGTCTGCGTCTGCTGAGAGGATCCCCCATTTTTGCAGGTTGGTATTGCATCGCGGTACACCCACTCTTAAGCGGTAGGATAAGGTAGGACGGCGACAGGAGCCAGTTCTTCCTTCGGTGACATGTCTGTGGGCAGTGAGCTCCTCCATCTGTTGAGACGAGTTTCTGGTGTTCTCTTCAGCCGCCGAGTCCTAGCAAGCAAACCCTTGCGGGATCTGAGGCGAGACCTCGCTGCCTGGTGACCATATAGTGGATATCGGTGGTCATTCTCCTGCTTTTTTCTCTTGGCGTCCGCAGTAGTGGCCCTCCGGATGTTGGGTGGGGCTATTCCAACAATAGGGTATAGAAGCTGGTATCGAGACAATACAGTAGTAGGTCTAAAACCAATTTTTATTTAATTCAGAAAAACAATGAAGCTATACTGTTTTTCTTAGTTACTGACTTCTGAAGATATATGTGTGGAGCGTACTGTTATATGGTAGTGAAACCTGCACTCATAGCTTGGCTGATAAGAAACGAATAGTAGCCTTTGAAATGTGATGCTACAGGAAAATACTAAAAATTCCATGGGTGGACAAAATCAGTAATGAAGAAACGCTGAAGAGGATTGGAGAGAAGCCATGTTTATGGAATATGCTTACTCACCGAAGAGACAATTGGATTGGACATATCTTGAGGCATGAAAGTCTTCTGCACACAATACTGGAGGGCAATGTTGAAGGAAAGAACTGTAGAGGTAGACCACGGCTGGGATACATAAAACAAATCATTCACGACAAAGGTTGTGATAATTACTTGGACTTGAAGAGACTAGCCACAGACCGGAGTTCATGGAAAGCTGCTACAAACCAATCTTCGGATTGAACACCACAGAAGAAGACTAGTCTGGTTCTTGAAATCAACCCTTCAATTAAAAATCACAATAGAGTCTCCACTGCACAGAATCACGTACCCTTTCTGGTTTTGAGTGACTTTGCATAGATACGAACATTACATAACATTTGATCAAAGTTTGAACCAGGTAATCAAGTGACCCTGCTCTTGAAAGAACAGTCTGGAGCGCTGTAGATGGTGTTGTACTGGTAACAAGTAGAGTCTATGTGTAGAAAAACCAATGCAGTGAGTTCTCAGTTGCCATCTACAGTATTCTGCATTCAGTCGAAATTTAATTTACTAGCTTTGGACCGAGTTTACGAGGTAGCGAGCGAGCCTATCACCCCAGCTTCGGCCAGCATCAAACTGTCTAGCCGTGTCGGGTTAAGACTTCAGAGAAGAGTATATGTAATTAACACATAAAGTGATAAAAAAAATGTCCTGCATAATTCAACAAATTGCTAGCGTTTCGCCCCAGTGTGCCAATTGGTAAAGGCACACCTACCAAGACGCGTAGCAGGCACACACTGAGAAGGCCATGCAAGACGCTTTTCTACATATGCAGCCACGTCACGAGCATGCCAGTGCACCACGGGAGTCAAAAACTCCACTCCACAACAATAAACCTTGCTTTGGCATTGACTATAATCAAATGTTCTCGAAAGAGAATCAAAATGAATATTTTCCGTTCAGCCATTATAATTAACACATAAAGTGATAAAAAAATGTCCTGCATAACTCAACAAATTGCTAACGTTTCCTTGTGTTTGGAGTTTCGCTGTTCACGTCGGATTTTCTGAATTTCA
This sequence comes from Meconema thalassinum, assembly GCA_946902985.2. Taxonomy (NCBI): domain Eukaryota; kingdom Metazoa; phylum Arthropoda; class Insecta; order Orthoptera; family Tettigoniidae; genus Meconema; species Meconema thalassinum. The sequence goes on from OX336397.1 coordinate 156,961,526, forward strand.
TATTTTAGGCTTACACTGGGTCAACCATGAAAGATGCCGGGCGAAGCTAGTTATAAATAAGGAACCTCTTGGAATTAAGTAAAGATCCAGGCCTTTTCAGTACTGTCTAATTTGAGTGGGTAACGTCCACAGAGTGTGACGCTGTCAGAGTGGGCTAAGTGCAATGGGAGGTGTAATTAGGAAATAAATCTCGTGTTTGTAAATCATGCGCACGCCTGATGGAGACATGAGCTCGGCGATCAATGTATAATGCGCAGGCCACACTTTGAGTGATTGCTGCCAGAGCTTACTGATTATCCTTGTTATCTGCCCATAACTTAAGCTACTGTTGTTGATGAAGAAATTGACACACAAGTTGTAACTCATGAGCTCTGGGTTCGATTCCCTCAACACCCTCCTTAGAAGTGTTTTATTTTTACGAGGGGCGTATTATTTTGTTTTACACTTAATTGTTTTCTACCCAAATGAAGTACGAGGGCAGATCAAAAAATAAGTTGCACTTCCCAGCTATGGCCATTTATTACACCACCTATACCACAGCAACACGCCTATAACGACATACAATGTAACGTCACTTTTCCACATAGTTTCCAAGAGACTCCAAACATTTCTGCGAACGCACAACCAACTTGTCGATGCCGGATGCATTGAAAGTTCCTCTAGCGTTCTGCAACCACACGCAGACAGCGGCCTTCACCTCTTCATCGGTCTGGGAATGTCGACCACCATTCTGTCTAATGATCGCATTCACACTGTTGACATTTGCACGGGTCCTGGACGTTGCGGGCCTGCCCTCGCGATATTCGTCCGTGATATCCGTGCGTCCGTCTTCGAATAGCTGACACCACCTTACGATCCCTTGCCGGGAAATGGCCCGCTCCCCATACACAGCACTAATTTCACGATGAATGTCCGTGCAATTCTTCCTTTTGGCCAATAGGAAACGGATTGTCGCACACACCTCATATTTTGAGTGAACGTCCAGTCGACGCACCATTGCATTTGGCCGCTATTCACACCATACAAGACGAGACACCACAGCGACCTGCCTAACAGACGTGTGGGCAGTGTCTGTCCCTTTCTCCGCTAAGTCCACGTTTGTGACACACAGCGCGTTAGTGCAACTAAATTTTTGATCCACCTTCGTACATTACACGTCAGTTGTTCCGTCCACCTTCTCAACATAATCACCTTGTAACTTTATGCATGTTTGGCATCGATGTGTCAGTCTCTCCAGACCTTCCTGAAACCATTCCTTCGGAGTGCTGCGTTCCCATGCCTTGATAGCTGTGTCCAGTTCTGCAAAATACGCAAATCGGCGGTGATAGTCACTTGGTGCCAAGTCGGGAGAGTATGGTGGATGTGGCAGCACCGTGAATCCCATTTGATCAATGGAAGCGGTAGTCTCACGTCTAGTGTGGGGGCGGGCATTGTCATGTTGCAGAAGCACCATTTTACCCCATTTTCCTCGCCGCAACCGAAACAACAATCGATGCAATGGAAGCATAGGGGCAGTCCACCGCCAAAGAAATGTCGAACAGTGCCATCAGCTGGTAAGCGAATGGCGACAGAGTTCTGGGACACAAAGGTCATCATCCTCATTGACTCGCTGGAATTGGGGACCACGATTAACAGTGCAGCAAATGTGGCAATCCTTAAGCACTTACGTCGTGCCATTCAAACTAAGCGGTCAGGAAAATGGGCTAATGATATTACAATAATATTTTCAATTGAATAAAAAAATTAGGCAACACATTTAGTTCTGAGGAGAAAATCGTTTCCTTTGGCAACCCTTTTCAGTGCAGATGATTAATTATGCTTAGTGATACAATTTGAATGAGATTAGCGTAAATCATCGTTTTACATTTATCATGAAAAAGAAATATAAGGTGCGTTCAAAAAGTAACGAGCCGGAGGCATAATTACAGAAACCTGAGAAGGCCCTGGCTGTTGAGGCACTTGTCCCACTGTGACACGAAGCGGTGAATGGCTGTCTCATAAAATACCCTGGGCTGCGATGTGAACCAGTTCCGCACGTACAGCTGGACTTCGGCGTCCGAGGTGAATCATTGGCCCCGCAGAGCCCTTTTCAGGGGACCAAACAGGGCGTAATCACAGGGAGAGAGGTCTGGACTGTATGGAGGGTGGCCGAGAACCTCCCATTTGAATTTCTGCAGGAGTGCCGCGACTGTGTTGATCGTATGAGGTCGTGCATTGTCGTGGAGTGACCACGGCGGCTATGGCGTTCACTGTCACTCGGCGGTCCTGGGTAATGAGTGCATCAACCAGCTGGACATTGTCATCGGTAATGCATGGGGGGTGCCCCAGACCGGGCATCATCGGCTAACGACACCCGTCCTTCCCTGAAGCGCTTGTGCCACGCCTTGACCCTTGCAAGGGACATGCAGTGTTCGCCATACACTTGTGACATTCGGCGATGAATGTCCTTTCCCCCTACTCCTTCCGCTGTCAGAAACTAAAAACACCTCTTTGCTCTTCGGTTGACGCCACCATGTCACTGTTTGAAATGCAACTGGCAGCGTTGGACGATTGATGCATGCTGCTGCTCGCTTTGTAATGTCACGTGACGTGCACGCGTGCCCTCTAGTGATGGGCTGTAAACTTCCACGCTATGGTCGGAACCACACCTCGTTACACACGCCACGATTAGCCGATGTCATCACCGGTTTGCGCATTCCAGCCTCCGGCTCGTTACGTTTTGAACGCACCTTATACATACACAACATAACGGAAAAAGAAATATGATAAGTCATAAACATCCGGGTCCTAGTAATGATATTCAACAAGTTCGGATTGGATTCTAAAAGCTATCCGAAAATTTTCTCAAACATTATCCGTAGCTTATCCGCTGTCCGCACGGCGAAATATTTTGCGTATATCCGCGGGGTTATCCACGCAGGGCTTTAGTCAAGGCCCTCTCCCTATATTATTCTGCTAAGGTCCCATTCCAGTTTTGTACCGAAAATAAGGTCCCATTAACACCAACCTACACATATGGGGTACCTACAGGTTCAGCATAACCCAATGCGTACGCGAAACGCACTCACTTACTCTTTAAATGCCTCACGATTAAATAAATACCTTAAAACAAGTATATTTACAGTGGAATACTGAAAGAATGCAACACGGTAACCATGGTAACAGAATCTCACAGGTCCATCTAATTCTCTAAGACGCAATGCAATTCCAATTATTACATTACTGTGAAAGTTTCCAGATGGTTATAAGATTATCACTGAACCAAATTAAGCTGTAAAATCCATCAATACATACAATATAATGCGCTTAAGGGGGTCAAGGGGCACTCTAGATTTTTTTCACGCAATTTTCACGTGCGAGTGTGGTACGAAAAGTCTTTTTCAACCGACTATAAAGGGTTCCGAAAATCACATTTAAAGGCCCTTAAATTAACAGTGTCTGTGATTCCCAGAAAACTAACTTCGCTCTGATATACCGATGATGGAATGGCAAAACCCTAACCACTGCACCAGTAGCTGAATTGATAAAGTCTGATTATTCATACCAAGGATAAATCAGTCATAGCATTCATGATTGAGATTTTGCTAAGTGTACTCTTTACAACTAGAATATTCGCGGGCGAAGCCGCGACGGGTAATGCTAGTAATAATTAAACTAGGTGTAGGTTTCAAGACAGATTCATAAGCAGGCTCTTGGTGGGGCGTAGTGCAGGCCATGGAGCAGTAGAAGGTAAGTGCGTGAACACAGCGTTTTATTTCTAAAATCCGCTACCTGTGTGGGAATCGAACCCACTACCTCTCTACCGACTGAGTTCAAACAATCAAATGTAGTTGTGTTGGTGTAGCTGCGACATCGTGGTCATAATAGCCCCGTCTATTTGGGTGTGTGAAAATGAAATATTGTGTGTTAACCTGTGTTATTATAATGGTTGTAGTGTATGAATGTGTAAACTGGAGATAGGATTGGGAAGTAGGTGGCCGTGGCCTCAAGTTTGGAACTATCCTCGTATTTGCCTGAAGTGGAAGAAGGAAAACCACTACCTGTACCAGGATCGCTGAGATGCCTCACGAAGCTGAGTGTACCCTGTTTCAGTCTTCATATTAGAGTTAGAATTTCTTGGCAGAGCCGGGAATCGAATCCAGACATCTGAGACAACAGCCAAGAACCCTAGACGCTACAGCACCAGGTGGTCAATTACAGGTACACTCCCATATTTCCTGTGTTAACCGACCGAAACATAATGTCTTATTTTAAAGACAGGCTTTGAAGCCTCCATGGCTTAGGCGGCAGCACGCCAGCCTCTCACCGCTTGGTCCGTGGTTCAAATCCCGGTCACTCCATGTGAGATTTGTGCTGGACAAAGCGGAGGCCGACAGGTCTTTCTCCGGGTACTCCAGTTATCCCTGTCACAATTACATTCCTACAACACTCTCCACCCTCATTTCATTTCATCTGTCCTTCATTTAGTCATTGTCCCAGGGAAGTGCGACAGGCTTCGGCAGCCGGCACAGTTCATATCCTCGCCGCTAGATGGGGGTTTCATTCATTCCATTCCTGACCCGGTTGGTCGACTGGAAGCAGGCTGTGGATTTTCAAAGTCAGGCTTTATCTGGTATGAGGAAACATTTCAACCTTGGGGTTGTCCGCAGGCACCTGGCGGGGCGAGAATCTCAAACAATCATTCACCGGGACTCAAACCTGGACCGAACAATGCTCCACTATTTGTATAGAAAGCCCTCCACTCTAATGACGTAGAATGAATATTAATGTATTGCAATCCAATTAGCAATTAGCAGCCCGTCATCACATATTGAAATTATTAAAAATATAAGCAATCAAAGTCGAGTATTTTGAATGAGTGTTCGTGACCAATGGAGTTAATTACTCAAAAAGCAAACAGTGATTGAACGTTTTTATCAACCGTGTCGCTGCAGGCCGTGCCGGCCAGTAATAAGGTTGCAGTGTTGCACAACGACCAGATTAATTCAAGAAAAACAATTAATACCATAATAACAAAAGTTCATCTGTATATGAAACTGGTGAGGCCAGCACTTATATACGGTTGTGAAACTTGGGCGAGATCAACAACGACAGAAGATTCAATATGTGCGTTTGGAAGAAAGGCACTTCAAAAAATTTATGGACTCGCCTACAATAACATGGAAGGTAAATGGGAGAGACGAAAGAAAGAAGACCTGTACCAGAGATTTGGGAAGCAACACATTGGACGAATATTGGGACAGAGGCGACTACAATGGTTTGGGTCATCATATGAGCGGACGGATCCCTTCTTAAGAGAGTTCTCCAATCTCAACCCATGGGAAAACGCCCAAGAACACGATTGAAGAAAGAAGTCGAACCGACAGCTGTGGAGGATGATGCTAGAGACCGGAAAAGATGGAGTGCCATCTGCAGCAAATACCTCCTCTTGTGATTGACTGGCTTTTTTTTTCTTTGTAATATTTTATTGTTTTTGTAATATTTGTAATATTTTCTTTTCCTATTGTCTTTCTGCTGTAGGCCTAAAGGGCCCGTTCAATGCAATAAATGCTGATGATTATGATGATGATGATGAATATTTTTAGTAATAAGAGCTGTACCTTTCCTTTTATATGCACTGTGTAGGAATTCTTTATTTTGTTCTTTAATAGTTCGGGAAATCTTATAGTAAGTTACTGTGAACTGTCTGAGAAAGCGAAGCGCGCCAACTGTCTAGGAGCACCGAACAGATCTCAATAGTTAAGGGTATGGCAGAGTAAGTCTTATCTCAACAGTTAACTCGGCTGGTAGTTTCGTGCTAATTGTAACAAGAGAGCCGAGGTGCGGACGGAGACATACGTGATGCTCCGTCAACTGCCGATGTCTTGCAATGTAATTTGCGCTTACTTGTGACACTCGTGGTTCTTTCTCGCCCTCTTATATAACTTATATCATTCTGTTCTCGTGAAGGTTTTCATGTTGACTAACTTATAGCCTAATCCATTTAATCCGGTGACAATGTGATGTTCTCTGAAATGCGGCATTCGCGATGAATGAGGTAGGCCTACATCCGTTTTTCCGCGCAAATGAATACAGCTTTCCCACATATCAAGCAGTCCATACCACATACCCCCTCCCCTAATGAAAATAGTGCAACATCCGTAACAATTATTCGCCGGCCGACACTGTCTGAAGGTGAATTATCTGCTGGAGAAGAACGTGGTGAGAAAATCATTACTAACTTACTACATCAACAAAGTTGTTAATTTGTTTTACGGGCTTGGAAAATCATGGATATCAGCCCCCTGTACTGGTGTTAGTGTTCCTGTGATGACTATGATAAGGATCGCTTTGGTACTGTACCCGTATATTCGAGAGGCGGTCTGTCAGATATCCGAAGCACCGCTGGATTTGTAGACCCTGACTGCTCCGGCTTAAATACTAGTCAAGAATCCACTCCAACATGACCCTCAAGAATATACGTAGCGGGAAATACGATGAAACTGTGAATTACATATATGCGCTTAGCTCAAAGTAGAGCACCTACCTTGCGTTCTTGGGGATCTCGTGGTCAGCCTCTGGACCTAAAATGGGTTTATAATATAGTGTGTGTGTGCAAAATATTATTTTGTGAACTATTGCTCTCCACTGTCCTTAAACTACGCCTTTCCCGTTAAATAAGAATGACTAGTTAATACGCTAGATATTTTTTCCTCTGGGTTGGTTACCGGGCAAGGTCTTGGGATTAAACTTCTCTTCGGAGGCCAAACACTATTACTATGATTACTATCATTATCAAATTTACTATTATTATCAAAATTATTGTTATTATTATGTTTATTACGATTTCACCATATAAGTGGGATAAATCAACATAATCATCGGCTTATTTGCAAGACGGTATGACAGCTTATTTTAGGGTGGCAGATTGAGAAACGAGCGGACAAGTGAACAGGTCTCCAAGACGACGGCCTTCTGCAGGATGTATTCCCAATATTTCAAGATTGCGAGCCAATGATTTAGGTAGGGATGATGCCGGCAAAGGAGACCACTATGAGCATTTCCTGTCTCCACAATTGCCGTATTTCATCAGCCAAGGGCAGATACTTGGTGATTTCCTCTATTTTTATTATTACTCTTTCGTTTCGGCCAACTAAGGAGCACAACATTTCAACTATTTCATTTTAGCTATAACATTAGCTTGCCACGGTGGGTGAGTGGTTATCGTCTTGGACTACCAACCTCAAGCTTGCAGGTTCGCTTCTGGCCGTGGTAAGTGATTTTTGAAAGGCGACAAAAATCACAGTACGCATGTCATACGTTGTTGGAATATTATAATAATTTTATTAATGCAGCCAATGGCCATGCACAGGACGGGTCAAGGAAGGGATATTGGAAGGAAATCGGCCGTGGACCTATTGAAAGGAAACTTCCCGGCATTTGTCTGGTGGTGAAGATGGGAAACCACGGAAACCATTTTCTGGATGGCTGAGGTGGGAATCGAACCCACGCTCTCCAGATGCCAGCGAGGCACGAGGTAGCGCCTTAGCACTCTCGGCCACCGCGGCCGGTTTGTTGGAATATTAGAATACTCATTTGAATTGAGGAGGCCGTGTTCGAATGGCAAAATTAATCTCGAAATTTTTCTCCAACACAAAGTTCCTCCTTTCTCCACTAGAAAGCGCTATAGTGTCAAGGGGTGCTTAGATACCGTATCTAACCTCCTTGGCTTTCATAGCATGCTAAGAAACAACAAAATTCGACGTGCAAGCTGCCCTCTGGGCGTCAAATAACAAAGTTTGCACCCAGCATCCGATGCCATACGATATTATCATTATTATTATTATTAGCCATAACATTAGCTCGGTGTTCCTTAATTCGTAGACGGTGTTGTTCCTTTCCAGGTTTCAGCGTCGGCTTTTGTTGGAAACTCCTATGTTCTTAAGTTGGTTACGCTCCGGGATATCTTCACATGAGATCCCAATCTCGTGTATCTCACTGAACCAGGCACCCTTTGCATTTTATGTTAGTCCGCCACGTTGCGCAGTGGCTAGCAATGACTCTTGGCTGTCACCACTGAGGCCCGAGTTCAATTTCCGGATCTGCCAAGACATTAAATTCTGGTCTGAGAGCTGGAACGGGCTCAACTCAGTCTCATGACACAAAACTGAGTAGATGATGATGATGATAATTGTTGTTTTAAGGGGCCTAACATCTAGGTTATCGGCCCCTAATGGTTTGGGTGATCGTGAAGATGAAAATAAAATGTAAACTATAACTAAAACTAACCACTAACTTATATACTAGAAGAAGAAATGGAAAACAAAAGGAGAATAAGGCAAATAAAGGACAGGAGGAAAAAAATGCCCTCAACCCTCGAAGAATGCGGATTGAGGGACTTGGAAGGAAGGAGAGCCATGAGAGGCCGATAGGAATGTGAAAGAGGAGAGGGTCCACCCCACAGGGAAGGGACAAAAGGGGAAAACCGGACCCAGCTCATGAATCCCTAGGGGTCGCCAACTCCCAAACTCACCAGCCGTGAGCCCCTGAGGGTGTAGCAATATCCAGGGTGCGCCAGACGTGGTGAGGCTACATACACCCTGCCTCCTTGAGGGCCTTGAGCAGAAGGGAGGAGATAACATGAAAAGAAAAAGAAGGCTGACCCCTCGCAGAAGGAGGCTATCAGAAAAGATGAGACAAGGGCCAATTAAGGCGCGAAAGGCAGAGATTCCCTAGGCCTTGGATACTCTAATACCGTCGGGGTCGGAAGAGAACAAGAGTTGACTAAGTGAGGTCGACAGGAAAGAAGATAGAGAGGAGCCCGGCACAAGTAAGTGGAAGCAATGCCGGACTCAGCTGGGGCCCCGTGGTCGCCAACACACGTCCCACAAGATGTGAGCCACTGGGGGGAAAAACTGAGAAGAGGTGGGTTCGAGTCCTACCTCAGCCATCCTGGAAGTGGTTCCCCGTAGTTTCCCCACTTCTACTTCAGGCAAAAGCCAAGGTCACTTTCTACCCAAATCCTACCTCGATTACGAATACACACCCTGGTACAGACAACACAGTGACACAGGTTATCGGACGTGGTAACATGACCACGATGTTGCAAAGCACCAACAACACCTCATCTTCCGTGATAACCTAATTCTTCGAGGGGTCAGACATCGTCTTTTCTTTTCATGATACTGTATCTCCTGCTTTCTGTTCAAGGCCCTAAAAGAGACGGGGTGTGTGTAGCCCCACCCTGGGTAGTGTGACACCCTCAAGGGCTCATGGTAACTTCTGCCTTCTGCACAAGGCCCTAAAGGAGGCGGGGTGTGTGTAGCCCCACCCTGGATATTGTTACACCCTCAAGGGCTCATGGTATCTTCTCCCTTCTGCACAAGGCCCTAAAGGAGGCGGGGTGTGTGTAGCCCCACCCTGGATAATGCTACTCCCTCAAGGGCTCATGGTATCTTCTCCCTTCTGCCCAAGGCCCTAAAAGAGACGGAGTGTGTGTAGCCCCACCCTGGATAGTGCTACACCCTCAAGGGCTCATGGTATCTTCTGCCTTCTGCCCAAGGTCCTAAAGGAGGCAGGGTGTGTGTAGCCCCACCCTAGATAGTGCTACACCCTCAAGGGCTCATAGTATATCCTGCCTTCTGCTTAGGCCCGAGGGGCGTGGTGGCTCAGCGGTCTAGCTGTATGCCTCTCACCAAGGCGGTCCGGGTTCGATTCCCGGTCAATGCATGTGAGATTTTCGAAGTGAAATGCCATGTCCTGTGGTTCGGATTCCACGTAAAAAGGAGGTCCCGTGGCTCATGATCTCAAGATTGACGGTCACGTTAAACTACAAGCTTCCTTCCTTTTTTCCTGCTTAGGCCCTAAAGGAGGCGGGGTGTGTGTAGGCCCACCCTGGATAGTGCTACATCCTCAAGGGCTCACAGTATCTCCTGCCTTCTGCTCAAGGTCCTACAGGAGGCGGGGTGTGTGTAGCCCCACCCTGGATAGTGCTACACCCTCAAGGGCTCACAGTATCTTCTGCCTTATGCTCAAGGCCCTAAAGGAGGCGGTGTGTATGTTGCCCCACCCTGGATAGTGTTACACCCGCAAGGGCTCACAGTATATTCTGCCTTATGCTCAAGGCCCTAAAGGAGGCAGTGTTTATGTGGCCTCACCCTGGATAGTGTTACACCCTCAAGGGCTCACAGTATCTCCTGCCTTATGCTCAAGGCCCTAAAGGAGGCGGTGTGTATGTAGTCCCTCCCTGGATAGTGTTACACCCTCAAGGGCTCACAGTATCTCCTGCCTTATACTGAAGGCCCTAAAGGAGGCGGCGTGTATGTAGCCCCACCCTGGATAGTGTTACACCCTTCAAGGGCTCACAGTATCTCCTGCCTTATGCTCAAGGCCCTAAAGGAGGCGGTGTGTATGTAGCCCCACCCTGGATAGTGCTACACCCTCAACGGCTCAGTGTATCTCCTGCATTCTGCTCAGGGTCCTGAAGGAGGCAGGGTATCAGTCAACATTTGCATACACCCAACTATACGGGGCTACATGACCACTATTTGGCAAACCCCCTAAAGAATCAGCAATAGAGCAACTATGTATCCCTTGGAGAAAAAAGAAAATGCGATCGGTTAATTGTGTTAACGTCATGAATGCCACGTGGCCATAGAAAGTAATCAACATAGCGTCAGTAATTTGTGTATATAAATCCAGGCCACACCGTTTTCTAAACTCACCACTATCTTTAACCGGACATTTTTATTTCATTTTATCGTATGGCCTCGGATGCCGGGTGCAAGCTTCGTTATTTGACACCCAAAGGGTACCTTGCATGTCAAATTTCGTTATTCCTTGAAGCACTATGAAAGTCAAGGAGGTTAGATATCTAAGCTCCTTGACACTACAGCTCTTTCTAGTAGAGAAATGAGGAACATTGTATTGGCGGAAACTCCCGAGATGAATTTTGCCATTATGAACACGGCCTACTGAATTCAAATGGGTTCTTTGACATGCCAACATCGTATGACATGGTGTCGTAATTTTTGGCGCCTTTCGAAAATCACTTACCACGGCCAGGAGCGAACCTGCAAGCTTGGGGTTAGTAGACCGACACGTTAACCACTCACCCACCGTGGCATAATAATAATAATAATAATAATAATAATAATAATAATATCGTATAGCCTCCGGTGCCGGGTGCAAGCTTTGTTATTTGACACCCAGAGGGCAGCTTGCATGTGGATTTTGTCGTTCCTTGAAGCACTATGAAAGTCAAGGAGGTTAGATATCTAAGCTCATTGACACTACAGCGTTTTCTAGTAGAGAAATGAGGAACTTTGTGTTGGCCCAAAATCCCAAGATTAATTTTGCCACGATGAACACAGCCTACTGAATTCAAATGGGTTCTTTGACATGCCAACATCGTATGACATGGTGTCGTAATTTTTGGCGCCTTTCGAAAATCACTTACCACGGCCAGGAGCGAACCTGCAAGCTTGGGGTTAGTAGACCGACACGTTGACCACTCACCCACCGTGGCATAATAATAATAATGATAATAATATCGTATGGCCTCCGGGTGAAAGCTTTGTTATTTGACACCCAGAGGGCAGCATGCCATTATGAACACGGCCTACTGGCGGAAACTCCCGAAATTAATTTGGCATTATGAACACGGACTACTGAATTCAAATGGGTTCTTTAACATGCCAACATCGTATGACTTGGTGTCGTGATTTTTGTTGCCTTTCAAAATTCACTTAGCATGGCCAGGAGCGAACCTGCAATCTTGGAGTTGGTAGTCCGACACGATAACCACTCACCCACCGTGGCAAGCTAACCGGACGTAAGATTTTCCTTAACTTCTTCCTGTCCTTGCTTTCTAATTTCAACATCATCCCTTTATTGTTCATGGAGGGACATTGTTATTATTATTATTATGAATGTTATAATTCAACTGCCCCACCCGTAAGGAAATGCTGCGAGCTGTGACGATCCATACCAGGTTAAAATGATTAAAACTACATTAAATGTTTTGTGGTCGCTTTTTTTTCCAACGCAAATCAAATCAGTGTACGTGACTTGAAAAATAAATACAGTTGAATAATCACAAAGAGAAGAAAAAAAACAATTGTGCGAAAATATATTAAAATAACGATGTTAATTTACAAGAGGACAGCTGGTGACATTTGGGCTAACACAACCTACTCTACCCGTATTCCACTGGGGCGATACATTTAATAATCTCCCAGTAGTAACTTCGTTGGCGTAGTTGGTAGCATGCTGAACTGCTGTGCCCAAGATCGCGGGTTCAAACCCGGCGGAAGTCATCGAATTTCTTAAGAGGGGAAGTAAAGCCGGCGGTTACATGTCATAGATTTAAGGCATGTAAAAGATTCTTCCACTAACTAAGCTTGTGTGAAGCTAAATTTCTAGGTTAGATTTCGTTGAAACGGTCTATCAAAGTTCCAACGTTCACCACTAGGCGTCAGTGTCTTCTAGTAGAGAAAGTTGGATTTACTGTACTTGAAATTGATTGGAACTTGTAGCTCACCCCATGGTTATCCGCTTGAAGTAGCTACAGCCTCTGGCGAGCTAAACATGTCCTCGGACTTTCTCGGCACGAAAAACCATACGCTAAATAAATAAATCTCCCCGTGTTGCGCTAACACAGCCTACTTACCCGTATCATACTGGAGCGATACAATTTTCCAGCGCAATAAAACTTATCTGGAGCCGGCTTCTCACCGCTGGGTCCGTTGTTCAAATCCCCCTCACTCCATGTGAGATTTGTGCTGGACATAGCGGAGGCAAACAGGTATTTCCCCGGGTACTTCGGTTTTCCCTGTCAACATTTCATTACCGCAACACTCTCCACTGTGATTTCATTTCATTTGTCATTCATTTCATCATTGCCCCAGAGGAGTGCGAGAGGCTTTGGCAGCCGGCACAGTTGATATCCTCGCCGCTAGATGGGGGCTTTATTCATTCTGTTCCCTGACGCGGTCGGTCGACTGGAAGCAGGCAGTGGATTTTCAATAATCTACTAGAGCTCAACTATGTACCTTACTTTACATCAATTATTCAAGCAGTCACGTAAAAATGAACTCAATACAATGCAAGGAGTGACGTAGTTTGTCATTGATTTCCTAACTGAGCCAGTGCAACAGTACCGAACTTGTCAGCCCACACATGTGGGCTTCACCCTATCAAGGACACTGTGCTGCCAACTAAACTCATGACGCAACCACTCGCAGATGCACGTAACCACTGCGGAGAACATTCCCGGGCGCACTGTAGTTAGTTGTAGTTTTAGGTTCATCTCATTTACATTTTCACTATCACCCAAACCATTAGAGGTCGATAACCCAGATGTTAGGTCACATAAAACAACAATAAGTTCATTAATTATATTACAGTATTTATTTCTTCATTAAAATTTAATAGATTTCATAAAGTTGAATCTCTAACTAATGAAAGAAAAATTACCAAAGAAAATATTAATAATATAATGACTTCATCATCATCTTTAGTCCAGGGCTGAGGGTTGGAATTGAGTTCACTTATGATAAATGAAAAGGCTATTGAGTCTCACTTAAACACTTCTACTCCTAACAAGTACCGAGATGATATCAATCTCTTAGCCACGGTGGTCTCCTTACGAACATTATCGACCCTATGCAGCTGATGTGTAGTGGTGAACCCCTCACTTCGGCTGGGTATGATTTGTACTGCTTTCCAAATAATCGCATTTGTTAACACATTTTTGTATAATTGCTCGCTTTGTTTTATTAATAATTAGCTTTATTTACGTTATTGTTTACTCAAAAGCGTTTTACTTTCGTTCTAATTACACACATTTGTTTTTAATCATATAATGTATGTTTTACTAACTGGATTTAAACACGTTTTCACACGGCTTAAACTAGTCCTAACTGAAGTAAAGCTTAAACCTTGGATTATCGCAACTTAAGCTAGGCCTACCTGACAGAAAGCATAACCCTTAACTTATCGCAACTTAAGCTAGGCCTACCTGAGATAAGATTAAACCTTGTATTATCACAACTTAAGCCAGGCCTACCTGAGAGAATATTAAACCTTAAGTTCTCGCAACTTAAGCTAGGCCTACCTGAGAGAGGCTTAAACCTTTGATTATCGCAACTTAAGCTAGGCCTACGTGAGAGAAGCTTGAACCTTGGATTATCGCAACTTATACTAGGCCTACCTTTGAGAAGATTGAATCTTGAAATATCGCAACTCAAGCTAGACCTACGCGAGAGAAGATTAAACCGTTCATTGTCGGAAATTAAGATAGGCCTACCTGAGAGAAGCTTGTACCTTTGATTATCGGAACTTAAGCTAGGCCTACCTGAGAGAGGCTTAAACCTTTGATTATCGCAACTTAAGCTAGGCCTACCTGAGAGAGTATTAAACATTTGATTATCGCAACTTAAGCTAGGCCTACCTGAGAGAAGCTTGTACCTTGGATTATCGCAACTTATACTAGGCCTACCTTTGAGAAGATTGAATCTTGAAATATCGCAACTTAAGTTAGGCCTACCTGAGAGAGGCTTAAACCTTTGATTATCGCAACTTAAGCTAGGCCTGCCTGAGAGAGGCTTAAACCTTTGATTATCGCAACTTAAGCTAGGCCTACCTGAGAGAAGCTTGAACATAGGATTATCGCAACTTATACTAGGCCTACCTTTGAGAAGATTGAATCTTGAAATATCGCAACTTAAGCTATACCTGTGCGAGAGAAGCTTAAACCTTTCATTGTCGGAACTTAAATAGGCTTACCTGAGACAAGCTTGTACCTTGGATTATCGCAAATTAAGTTAGGCCAACTTGAGAGAAAGCTAAACCTTGACTTATCACAACTTAAGCTAGACCTACCTTATAAAACTTGGATTATCGCAACTTAAGCCAGGCCTACCTGAAAGAAAGCTTAAACCTTGGATTAGCGCAACTTAAACTAGGCCTATCTGAGAGAAGCTTAAAACTTGGACTGTCGCAACTTCAGCTAAGCCAACTTGAGAGAAGCTTAAACCTTGGATTCTCAACCTTGCCACTTGGACAGGTGATTGTTTTAAGCTACGGGATGAGGAATAATGTACTTATTTGGGCGAGAGTTTGCCTTCACTATCCCAAGCAAGGTAATGTGTTTCGTGCTACAAATTGGTGATAAATAGTGAAGAATGGTTTAGAGTGGACGCGGCTGAATGTCTGCGCTGGGATTCGAAACCCCTATCTCCGGACTTCCTGTTGCGGGGTGCAATTGGAAGCAAAGTGATATCATTCTAAAACTTGAACGCTTGGTATGAATGACAATAAATGATGACATGATGATGATGATGATAATTGTTGTTTTAAGGGGCCTAACATCTAGGTTATCGGCCCCTGATGGTTTGGGTGATCGTGAAGATGAAAATGAAATGCAAACTTAAAACTAAAACTAACTACTAACCTACATACTAGAAGAAGAAATGGAAAACTAAAGGCGAATAAGGCAAATAAAGGACAGGAGGAAAAGAAATGCCCTCAACCCTCGAAGAATGTGGATTGAGGGACTTGGAAGGAAGGAGAGTCATGAAAGGCAGATAGGAAAGTGAAAGAGGAGAGGGTCCTCCCCAAAGGTAAGGGACAAAAAGGGGAAAACGGACCCAGCTGAGGAATCCCTCGGGGTCACCAACTCCCGAACTCACCAGCCGTGAGCCCCTGAGGGTGTAGCATTATCCAGGGTGCACCAAAAGTGGTGGGGCTACATACACCCGGCCTCCTTGAGAGCCTTGAGCAGAAGGCAGGAGATAACAGGAAAAGAAAAAGAAGGCTGACCCCTCGCAGAAGGAGGGTATCAGGAAAGATGAGACAAGGGCCAATTAAGGCGGGAAAGGAAGAAACTTCCTAGGCCTCGGATACCCTAATACCGTCGGGGTCGGAAGAGAACAAGAGTTGACCAAGTGAGGTTGACAGGAAAGAAGACAGAGAGGAGCCCGGCACAAGTAAGTGGAAGAAAAGCCGGACTCAGCTGGGGCGACAATAAATGAACCTTGTTAAACTAAGGCAGTGATTTATTATAAGTTTTGGGGCGTAGTTGGATGTTTTTGAAGGGTTGGTAATCCTGACTTATTTAGGTTTACGATACTGCGTGCAAAATTCCCAAAGCCACAACACGTTTAGAAATACACAATGATATTAATAGCGTCTCTCTGCTTTAATACGTTCGTGACTCTGCGGCGTTACCACAGTAGACTAACATTTATTGGCCATTGGGGTTCTTCCATTTATTAGTTACATCAACTATGTCCTCCTTGGCCAGTTAATTCTTGATATCGCAAATCCTCTAAATTCTCCCTTTTAATAGTACATTATGCAACGAGCATATAATTGCAATAATTAAGACACGAGTATGTTTATAAAACGAGCGTAAACGAGTTTTATAATTTCCATACGAGTGTCTTAATTACCATTATATGCGAGTTGCATACGACTGTTTATGTTCAACGATAATTATTATAACTTTTTATGTTCAAACATAAATATTCATGAATGTCTGTCGAGATTTCGCCAGTTTTATGTACTGAACAGAGCGCTTGGGACGCAGAGAATACCTTGTATTTGACCATGGCCTCGTCGATTACCCCACTATGACACTAGACCACACAGTGAAATTTAAATTAGAAGGCCTTGGAACTCAGCGGAGGTGCGATCCTATCCTTACCTAATTGGTCAAACAACTGTTTCTTGAGCTCTGATTGGTGGGAGAAACTGTGCCCATAGTGAAATCTTGTGCTTTAATGAGCCTCATTATGATACAGTTTTCTGACATATAATATTTACATTTCACCAGCGTCGAACATAAAGTTAATTTTGAGGCACGTATGGTAAAGGGGTAAAAGCATTTAAATATCTGGGGGCAGTATTCAGTGAAGGAATGAGATAGACCAGGAAATAATTGCTAGAATTCAAGCAGGCAACTGGTCAAGGTTTACAGTCGGCTTCTATCGAGACACACGAAGATAAGGATCTACAGGACTGTAATACAACCTGTAGTCCTATACGGAGCAGAGACATGGACTCTGACCCAAAAGACAGAAAGAAAACTACTGACATTTGAGAATGCTGTGCGGAGACAGATTTTTGGGTTTGTATGGAACTGCGCCCAATCTTCACTAATGACCCTGGTCATTAGCATTAGCCTTCAAAAATTGGCTGTGGAACTGCGCCCATTGAGAGCGATCAGGTAGCTTCCCTCCCTCCACCCCTCTACCGAATTATGTTGTGTCGAGGGGTGTGAATTTGAAGTGACTCAATTCAAATCGGTTGTGTCTTGATTGCGAACAAGTCAAAAACCGTCCAAATTGCGAACAACTAAATATAGGCTACCCCGTCCAGATTAGTGTTGGCTTGGGATACATAAAACAGGTACAGTTTTCAAAACACACTAATATTTATTTTTTGTTCTAGCAATATTAGCATTAACTGGTACATTGGGATGTTTTCGACAACCTAACCATATTTTAAAAATAGTTTTGTTATTGCAAATGTTTAATAATCTAGTTTGAGGTAATCTTACCATTTAGAAGATTATTATATTTTTTTATTGTATAACAAAACAGGAGGGGTAGTTATTTATGGTGGATTAGAGAGAGTTGTATTATTATTATTATTATTATTATTAGTGTAGCCTCCGTGGCTTAGGCAGCAGCGCGCCGGCCCCTCACCGCTGGGTTCCGCGCTTCAAATCCTTGTCACTCCATGTGAGATTTGTGCTGGGTAAAGCGGAGGCGGGACAGGTTTTTCTCCGGGTACTCCGGTTTTCCCTGTCTTCTTTCATTCCAGCAACACTCTCCATTATCATTTCATTTCATCTGTCATTCATTAATCATTGTCCCAGAGGAGTGCGAGAGGCTTCGGAAGCCGGCACAATGCCTATCCTCGACGCTAGATGGGGGCTTCATTCATTCCAACCCTGACCCGGTCCAATGACTGGAAAAAGGCTGTGGATTTTCGTTATTATTATTATTATTATTATTTTCATTATTATTCGCCTCTGTGGTGTAGTGGTTAGTGTGATTAGCTGCCACCCCCGGAGGCCCGTAGTACAGCTACTTATCGGGATGGCGGACTACCTCTTATTCTCAGCAGTGCAGAAGCTAGTGGTGGGAGACAGTCCATCATTTCCCCTTAAACCGACCTTGGGCTAACAGCCGACTAGACTATGGGCGCAGTTCAATCGGCCTAATTAAAAGGATCTGGAAATACCACTGATTATGGGCGCAGTTCCATATCTCCCGATTTTTGGGCCAGCGAAGGATGAAGGGGAGTGGAGGAAAAGGAGAAACCTAGAACTTGAGGAATTGTACAAATCGCTGGACATTGCGGCAGTGATTAAAGGGAGGAGGATGAAGTGATATGGACTCGTAATGCGTCGAGAAGGCCAGATAACCAGCATGGTGGTGGAAACAGACATCAGAGGCAAAAGACCAAAGGGAAGACCAAGGCTGAGATGGATAGATGGGGTCAGAAAGGACATCAGCAAGATGGGACTAACCGGAGAAGGTGGAGGAGGCTGATTGGTGACGCCAAAGACCGACTACGGTTTTTGTGGCCAACCTAGTAAGTAAGTAAGTAAGTAAGTAAGTAAGTAGGGGATCAAGACCCGTCCGATGAAACATGCAAGGTGTTTCATTTAACGCACGGCAATACTTAGGGTTAGAATTCTCACATGTAAACCGTCAAATGTTATAGAAGTATGAGTTGGGAAATGAATATTTACTGATATGTAAGTAGATAATGTCGCTTGCCGTTTAGGTGATATAGTCCATACACACCTGAATGAGTGTTATCTTAATCACCACCTAATGGCCTCCACACTCACCAGACCTAAACTGGTTAGACTATTGTGTGAGGTTATTTACATTGGATAATGAACTCAACTGTTGTGAAGGTTGAGGCTACACTTTATGCACAAAATGTGCAGGGTTGTAAAAGAATACGTACAACCCCAGCAATTAGGGTGTGCACATTGTGGCATTTCAAACATCTCACGCAAGATTCTGAACATGTTGCATCACTGTACAATTAAAGTGGAGCTATTGCTGAAAACTGCTTGTACAATCACCAACAGTGAATCATCACTCTTTCCATTCTGACCAATAAGTTGTAAGTCAATTACAGTGTCCTGTTGCGATAACAAAACACAATCATCATTCTTTCATTTTCAAATGATATTGACCCCATGAAGGTGCTCTATGGACAACGAATTGTAGCCTTGGCTGTTATTATTAGGGTGTTGGTAACTTCGTCTTCTGACACAGTGGGCGAGTTTTAATAAGATGTAGCGGACTATGAGGATGGATCGAGGCTCAAATGAGCTCTGACATTATAATCCCCACGCAGCGAGCAAGGAAACCACTTAATGGAGAAAAGTGGGGATGATGTCACAGGAAATTAAGCTCAGGGCGGACTAAGTAGGAGGGCCCTCCCCCTTAAGTGCGAATATCTACCCTCATGAACTCCAAAAGATGAGAGCTATCATAAGGCTGCGATAAGAAGCCACGGAGCGTTCACCGACAAATGAAGAGTTAGGTGGAAGAAGGGCATATCCCACATTTATGTAAACAAGTAAACAAACCTTTTCCTGTGCCAGAAAAGGTTGACTGGAATTTAATATTTTGGGGAAATACGGTAGTCTTAATGCATGTCTACAAGTCATTAGCATAGGCTAGTTTCACATGTGTGATGAGTTCAGGATACATACATGAGGTATTGAGGTGTACAGAATAGCTTCACATGTGTGATGAATTCAGGTTACATACATGAGGTATTGAGGTGTACAGAATAGCTTCACGTGTGTGATGAGTTCAGGTTACATACATGAGGTATTGAGGTGTACAGAATAGCTTCACGTGTGTGATGAGTTCAGGTTACATACATGAGGTATTGTGTTGTACAGAATAGCTTCACGTGTGTGATGAGTTCAGGATAAATACATGAGGTATTGAGGTGTACAGAATAGCTTTACATGTGTGATGAGTTCAGGATAAATACATGAGCTATTGAGGTGTACAGAATAGCTTCACATGTGTGATGAGTTCAGGTTACATACATGAGGTATTGAGGGGTACAGAATAGTTTCACGTATGTGATGAGTTCAGGTTACATACATGAGGTATTGAGGTGTACAGAATAACCTCACGTGTGTGATGAGTTCAGGTTACATACATGAGGTATTGAGGGGTACATAATAGTTTCACGTGTGTGATGAGTTCAGGTTATATACATGAGGTATTGAGGTGTACAGAATAGCTTCACGTGTGTGATGAGTGCAGGTTACATACATCAGGTATTGAGGTGTACAGAATGACCTCATGTGTGTGATGAGTTCAGGTTACATACATGAGGTATTGTGGTGTACAGAATAGCTTCACCTGTTGGATGAGTTCAGGATAAATGCATGAGGTATTGAGGTGAATAGAATAGCTTCACGTGTGTGGTGAGTTCAGGTTACATACATGAGGTATTGAGGTGTACAGAATAGCTTCACGTGTGTGATGTGAGTTCAGGATATATACATAAGGTATTGAGGTATACAGAATAGCTTCACATGTGTGATGAGTTCAGGATACATACATGAGGTATTGTGGTGTACAGAATAGCTTCACGTGTGTGATGAGTTCAGGTTACATACATGAGGTATTGAGGTGTACAGAATAGCTTCACGTGTGTGATGAGTTCAGGATATATACATAAGGTATTGAGGTATACAGAATAGCTTCACGTGTGTGATGAGTTCAGGATACATACATGAGGTATTGTGGTGTACAGAATAGCTTCACATGGGTGATGAGTGCAGGATACACACATGAGGTATTGAGGTGTACAGAATAGCTTCACGTGTGTGATACGTTCGTTCAGTATACATGCATGAGGTATAGAGGTGTACAGAATAGTTTCACGTGTGTGATGAGGCCAGGTTACATACATGAGGTATTGAGGTGTACAGAATAGCTTCACGTGTGTGATACGTTCAGTATATATGCATGAGGTATTGAGGTGTACAGAATAATTTCACGTGTGGGATGAGTTCAGGATACATTCATGAGGTATAGAGGTGTACATAATAGTTTCACGTGTGTGATGAGTTCAGGATACATACATGAGATATTGTGGTGTACAGAATAGCTTCACGTGTGTGATGAGTTCAGGATATATACATAAGGTATTGAGGTATACAGAATAGCTTCACGTGTGTGATTAGTTCAAGATAAATACATGAGGTATTGAGGTGTACAGAATAGCTTCGTATATGTGATGAGTTCAGGATAAATACAAGAGCTATTGAGGTGTACAGAATAGCTTCACATGTGTGATGAGTTCAGGATAAATACATGAGGTATTGAGGTGTACAGTTTAGCTTCACATATGTGATGAGTTCAGGATAAATACATGAGCTATTGAGGTGTACAGAATAGCTTCACATGTGTGATGAGTTCAGGATAAATATATGAGGTATTGAGGTGTACAGAATAGCTTCACATGTGTGATGAGTTCAGGATAAATACATGAGCTATTGAGGTGTACAGAATAGCTTCACATGTGTGGGATGAGTTCAGGATAAATGCATGAGGTATTGTGATATAGAGAATAGCTTCATGTGTGGGATGAGTTCAGGATAAATGCATGAGGTATTGAGGTGAACAGAATAGTTTCACATGTGTGATGAGTTCAGGATAAATACATGAGGTATTGTGTTGTACAGAATAGCTTCACGTGTGTGATGAGGCCAGGTTACAGGAATTATGGCGGTGCACAGCCTAGCTTTACGTGCGAATAGTCAAAAGAGCGAACGCTTTCATCCTCGAGGGCAATGCATTTTGCCGACTCTTTACCGCATTTTGCTGCAGCCGTGCGCTGCTATGGAGATCAAAGACGAGACCTGATTGCGTCTCTTTTAAGTTTCCATGGGGCCCGCTGGCTGACCACTTGCTCGACAAACCCACAGCAAGTCACTGGGGAACTTTACAACAGTGTAATGTCTTATCATGTTACTTGTACCAAGGGCTTCCTGTAAAGGTTATTTTTTACAACTACTCTACTTGTAATATTACTAATGCTAGGCGCTTTGGAGGAATTGATGCAGTATAAAAGCTTGTATTGTAATAAATGTGTATGCATTAATAGCTACACTGAGATCAATACCTACAATTGTTATTTGTCCTTGCTTGGGACACATCGTAGTATTTACACAAAATTACAATCTTCTCTTAAACACATCAATGTGTTTGGGGAAAGGCTCTAAGACTGAGGCAGGTAATGAGTTCCAATTATCAATACCACGGTTAATGAAAGAATATTTCCCATAATTTGTACGCTGTGGTCACACCTTAACCTTATGTGGATGATCTGCCCTGCTCAGGTTGGTGGGATTTCCCAGATGTTTGCTCAGTTCTCCCCATGCTGGCCGATTAGTGTAAGTGTTAAGTGGATTTCGTCCTTCTATCTTCCAGAGATTCCCAGCCTAGTTTTTCTATCATTCGAGTTACACTACTTCTAGGATAGAGCACAAACCTAGCAGCCTTCCTTTGTACCATCTCTAGCTCATTGACGAGCCCTACCTGATATGGGTCCCAAACCACTGAGACGTATTCCAAGATTGGCCTCACCAGGATCAAATATCCTAATTCTTTTGCGGTAGAGCCACTGTCTTTTAATACCCGCATTACAGAATGAAGTGATTTGTTCGCTTTGAAGACGACACAGCCCACACCAGTACTCCGTATCATTCCTTACATGGATGCCCAAGTATTTGCACGAGTCTTCTTCTACACAGATTTTCAAGCCGATATTATATTGAAAACAAGAAGTTCCATGACGAACTAAAGAGCCTACTTTTCTTAAAATTAAGTTTCATGCCAATGATTAATCTACAGTATATGAACCTATCTAGAATAATGACGCAATTAAGTTGGTAATACCGAAATGTCTAATTAGTTCGAAATATACCTGGTATAATGTAGCCTAATAGAGCATTAAAGTTGGCAGCCCTGGTGACTGAATATATTCTTAGTTCTATCTCATAAGGTACAGAATAAAAAAAATTGGTTGAAGTCCAATGAACGTTACATGCAGTTAGACACTGGATCTATCAGCACGCGTAAAAGCATATTGGCAACAATGTCAATTGTGTGCTGGTCAGAAATAGCCTAATCAGAAATATTATGATATCTTGTTGTGCCAATTTTGGACGAAATCCATTTGTTAGTATAGAAGTTACATGTATTTTAAAATTGGACCTATCAGCAGGCATAGAATCATGTTGGCAGCACTGACTTATATTAATTATTCCAAATTAATCTAGAATGTCAGGTGCTATACGTGTGAAAAGTTGGCTGTTGGCTTGCATACTTCCTGATATATTGATATTAGGTTAAAAATATAGACATCATTTATTAACAGTTGGCAGCCCTGATTGCTCTTAAGAATACTTATAGTCATATCTGTTACGTTACACATAGCACAAACGAAATTTGGTCGAAATCCAACTGATAGTATAGAAGTTACATGTATTTAAAAATCGGCCCCATCAGCAGCCTTAGAATCATGTTGGTAGAACTGAAGTATATAAGTTACTCCAAAATTAATCTAAAATGTCAGGCACTATACGTGTGCATAGAGTAAAGCTGTCAGCTTGCATACTTTCTGATATATTGGTATTTGGATAAAAGAATAGAGAGTACATTTTTTGACAGTTGGCAGCCCTGGTGGCTCTTAATAATATGCTCAGTCATACCTGTTTATGTACAAATATTACATACAAAATTTGGTTGAAATCCAATTGATAGTGTTGAAGTTATAGGCATTTAAAATTGGACCTATCAGAAGGCTTAAAATTATTTGTCAACACTGTCATGTATGGGCTCCTGGAAATTAAACTGAAATAGTGTTATCTACATGTGTGCCAATTTTGGAATAGCTCCCATGCATACCTTC
Organism: Meconema thalassinum; assembly: GCA_946902985.2. Taxonomy (NCBI): domain Eukaryota; kingdom Metazoa; phylum Arthropoda; class Insecta; order Orthoptera; family Tettigoniidae; genus Meconema; species Meconema thalassinum. The sequence goes on from OX336397.1 coordinate 156,985,487, forward strand.
CAAGATATCCAACATGGAGCTCATATTTCTAGTGCGTTTTTTCAGCAATTGATAGCACTGACATCATTTTCAAATATGGACGTGAGATATTCCGGTATACATCTTTACTCATACTAAATTTGGTTTCGATTTCTGCAGTCGTTTAGGAGTTGATAGGGGGGACACACACACAGCCAGACAGACAGACAGAAGGACAGACAGACACACATTTTCCCGGATCGATCTCATAAGTCTACTTTTCCTCATTTTTGCAAAATGTGTAAAGTAGGCTAATCATGCTTTCGCCCTCTCCCTATTCTTATGAGACTACAATTACTCGTATTTATCTTCATTTTGTTGTCAACCGCCCATTTATAAACCAGGTTGAGGTCAGTTTGTAACTGAGCGTTGTCTTGTGATGTTTGAATTTTTCGGTATCTTACACAATCATCCGCAAACAATCGGCAGTCACTTTGAATCCCATATGGCAGGTCGTTAGTAAGTGCCAGAAATAACTGGGGCCCAATCACACTACCTTGAGAGACACCTGATGCTATCAAAATGTCCTCCGAGAATACATTACCTATTTTAACCTTTTTTCGAGCGACCAGTCAAGAACTCTTGAATTCATAAAATTACTCTTTTATCAATCTTCGTTGCTGCCAATTTACGGAGTAGTATGACATGTGGGACGACATCAAATGTCTTCGCAAAATCTATAATTACAGCGTCAACTAGCCCCCCCCCCCCTGTCTAGCGAGTCATTAATATCCTGAAAGAGTGATAACATTTGACTCTCAGTGCGATAAGAAGCCACGGAGCATTCACCGACAAATGAAGAGTTAGGTGGAAGAAGGGCCTATCCCACATTTAAGGGAAACAATTTGTTTTCAGTGCAGGAAAGTCTTCTGGTATTTGGGTGTTATTAATTGATACATTAAACAGCACCCCCAAGTATCGCCCAAAGTATCTTGCTAGAATCAACGATTGGTTTATTCGGAAAGGTGGACTATCAGAATCATAGTTAAGGTCCAACACACAGCTATTAAATTCATTAAACACACTGCCATACCATGAATTTAATTCATTAGCAATTACCTGTTTCTCAGTAATTAATTCACCATCTCCGGACATTATCATAGAAAAATCATTGGAATTTCCCTTCCATCTTCTAACGTAACTATACATTTTTTCCACCCATCACCCCCTCCCCCCAGTTAAGTTTTGTATGTAATTATCGAGAGCAGCCTTCTTTTTGAGGACTATATCATTCGATAATAATTTAAACTTTGGCATATGATGATGAATGCATCTCCAGTTATCTCCATGAGACTGCATCTTTTAGTCCTCGAGAAAGGTACTGGAATCAAACCTTTGGAACAGCAACATCAATGCACACATCTTGACTGAGAATATTGGTAGAGAGATTAACGGTTACGTTTTAAGTAGTTAGTCTACATGTGGAAATTTTACTTTTAAGATCCATTGCACTGTTTGAATAAGTTTCGCTTTCATGGCAAGTAACTGCTGCTAGTAACGACTTCTCCAACAGAATAAAGGCCTGTGAGCCATTCACACGCTCACTGGATAAGGACTGGGAATTGTAAGCGCTCGCGCTACCCAGGGGACACACGGCTATCGAATACGTAAGTTGGATCTCCACAGGTGCCACACCTCGGCCCATAAATAATTTAAATTCACTTACGTCTCATTCTTTACTTTCGTTTATGTTCCATTTGTCTTCTTCAGAGAGGAGCCAACCAATTCATGGCTGCTTCTCATCCCTAGGCCTAAGAGTTCGATTTTTGTCGGGAGCACCTGATGATGGTAATAATAATAGTAATAATAATAATAAATAAAATTTGAACACAACTTCTAATGCAGAGAGAATAGTAAAAATGAAGAAGGCGTACAAGCTGACATGGAATCATTACAACAAAAGAGCAGTATGTCGTAATGCAAACCTACGCCATTATAACGCAGTTTTGCCTGAAGCCTTGTACGCGGCAGAAACCACAGTCATTAGAGGAATGACGAGAATTCATGATATTGAGAAACAGGAACGAAACGTTCTTAGGAAAATCCATGGCGCTGTTTTCCGTGATAGAATTTGGGTCAGAAGATCAACAAAGGAACTTCATGAAAATACAGACACCATTATCCGTCTGCAGTTCTATGGACACATATATAGGATGGATGAGAACAGACTCACTAAGAATATTTTCAATATCGTGAATGCAAGTAAATTAAAGAGCAGTTGGATAAAATAAGTACATGAAGACATGGAATTACTTAAAATCTCCGAGGACGACATTAAGTACAGAGAACAATTTAGAAACAAAATCAGAAACACGAAAATTGTACAAGTCTCATGGAAGGACACATCAGGAAGGAAATGGTCAGAGGAAAGGAAGAAAAAGCACAGTGAACTAATGAAGAGGTTTAGGAAGAAACGAAGAGAGGAAAATGAGGTGAAGCTGTGATTGGCTCAAGTTCACTCGCTCTCATGAAGGGGAATAATCGAAAATAATAATACAATTTAATTTGTAACGATCACAGGCAAATAATGAATAAGACAATTAGCCGAATTTCCTCAAAATGATGATGCTGTCATCCGTTCAGTTGAATCCAACCATCGGCGATTCTACTGTATGAAATATCACTCTCCAGGTTGTCCTGTGCCACACTGCATCCTTTAGTTGTTCCTGGGTGAGGTTGGAGACTGCGTTAATTGTTTCATCTGGCGACATTTGGGTGGCTGCCATTACGTGTCCGTCAAGATGGCGGCAATATAAAACATGACACTGAGGTGCCCTTTACTAGTGCTACCTCTGTACCAAATTTCGTTCCATTCGGTTTCACCGTGTTTGAATAGATAGGGAGAATCGATTTGCACACATACATAGCCACCATCCGCAAATTATTGGGCTGATGACCATGTAGTTCGGTCAAAAGATTCTTCGTACATAAAGGTATAATGTTGCAAAATGTGCTAAGACATCAGATGATTAGGTTGGTCGTAATTCGAATTAAGCTTTTAACGTTTGGGTGGCCGCCATTACGTTTTCGTCAAGATGGCGGCGATATGAAACATGACACTGAGGTGCCCTTTGCCAGTGCTACCTCTGTACCGAATTTCGTTCAGTTCATTTTCACCGTGTTCGAATTGATAAGGGGGGTGGGGGGGGGGGGGCGGACAGACATTCAGAGCACACACAGACAGACACACAATTTTTCACCCTGTGTTGATCTCATAAGTCTACTTTCATTTTTTCAAAAATCGAATGTAGCCTAATAATAAATAAATAATTTTTATAATTTATTTAAAAAATAATATTGAATATTTACAATCAAAATACAAATTATCGGCTTCGGTGGCGTAGTTGATAGCATGCCCAAGGTCACGGGTGCAACACTGGCCGAAGTCATCGGATTTCTTAAGAGCGTTAAAATCCCTCAGTATGGCTACCTTCGGAGGAGAAGTAAAGCCGGCGGTCCCATGTCATAGATTTATGGCATGTTAAAGAACCTTCCACTAATTACACCAATGTGAAGTTAAATTATATAGATTAAGAATGTAAACAACGCTCTTATGTTCCTACGTTCGTTGCCAAGGAGCCGTCTGCGGTGGCGTCTAGTAGCTAAGTTCTGAACTAGTAGTCGTTGACGGTGGCGTTTGGCGGCAAAAGTAGGAACTATTTGAAAAATACAAAGTCTGCAGTCCTCACTTGAATCAAAAAACAGTTAACACACACTAATACAGCCATCACAATTAACACCGGTTATCAGACAGATTCTACACACACCCAAAATATACAGGGCTACATGACCGCGTTGTCACAGCCCCTAAACTGAGGAACCAACCAACCAAAATAAAAATTAGAGGTGAAATAAAAATTAAATTTAAAAAATTGAAGTAAAAATTAGAAAAAAGTATTCTGCTCTTTATAGGGATAATGGCATTATCCGATGTTAACAATACCTGTTATCAGTGTTACCACTCGTAAGTAACAATTTGTACCAACTTAACGGATACCATTGAATAACTAACAGTTTAGAGATGTGAAAAGTGGCATGTTTAGTTCTTAACGGGATATCTTGTTTAATAAACTTCTTGTTTCTCTCGTGTAGTCTCCTTGGAGGACCATGGCTTTTCTAAGGCCGTAATGAAATACGAAGAAAGAATCCACCATATTTCTCAGTCAGTTTAATTAATTTTCGCAGCACACGCTCAGAACTAATGCTCGAATAAGCCTATGGCAGAAGGACATACAAACTTCTGGCTCTCTGGGGAGTTGCCTTTGATCTCCACCGCGACCAGATAACATCACTCGGACACGAGGCAGTAAGTTCCAGGGTATTCACACACTCCGTAAAGGTTTCCCCAAGGGACCGATCTAGGTCCACATTTACTTACTTACTTTCTGAAATGCAGCTTACAACGAGCTAGCAGATTAATATTAATAACAATCACGACGAAAATTCTTGGCCCAGCTTTTACTGAGGGAATTCGGATGGAAAGCTTAATCTGCATTTGGAGATAATCTCGGATACATTCAGGAAAGCTTTATAAACGTTTGGAGATAATCTCGGGCACATTCAGAAAAGCTTTATCATCATTTGGGGATAATCTCGGACACATTCAGTAAAGTTTTATCATCATTTTGTGATAATCTCGGGCACATTCAGTAAAGCTTTATCACCATATGGAGATAATCTCGGACACATTCAGAAAAGCTTTATCAACATTTGAGAATAATCTTGGATACATTCAGAAAAGCTTTATCAACATTTGGAGATAATCTCGGACACATTCAGTAAAGTTTTATCATCATTTTGTGATAATCTCGGGCACATTCAGTAAAGCTTTATCACCATATGGAGATAATCTCGGACACATTCAGAAAAGCTTTATCAACATTTGAGAATAATCTTGGATACATTCAGAAAAGCTTTATCATCATTTGGTGATAATCTCGGACACATTCAGAAAAGCTTTATCAACATTTGAGAATAATCTTGGATACATTCAGAAAAGCTTTATCATCATTTGGTGATAATCTCGGACACATTCAGTCAAGTTTTATCATCATTTTGTGATAATCTCGGGCACATTCAGTAAAGTTTTATCATCATTTGGTGATAATCTCGGACACATTCAGTAAAGTTTTATCATCATTTTGTGATAATCTCGGGCACATTCAGAAAAGTTTTATCATCATTTGGTGATAATCTCGGGCACATTCAGTAAAGTTTTATCATCATTTTGTGATAATCTCGGGCACATTCAGAAAAGCTTTATCATCATTTGGTGATAATCTCGGACACATTCAGTAAAGTTTTATCATCATTTTGTGATAATCTCGGGCACATTCAGTAAAGCTTTATCACCATATGGAGATAATCTCGGACACATTCAGAAAAGCTTTATCAACATTTGAGAATAATCTTGGATACATTCAGAAAAGCTTTATCAATATTTGGAGATAATCTCGGACACATTCAGAAAAGCTTTATCAACATTTGGAGATACTCTCGGACACATTCAGAAAAGACGTTTGAAATTTTAAGGTAATATTCTCAGAATGAGTGATCACAGGCTGACTAAATGAATTCTAAAGCTTTTTCTTTCCATTAAAAAAGGCGAAATAGAAGAGGTAGAGAAAAAGGAAAGTAGGATACTTAGAAAAATATTGGGACCATTAAAAAGAGAAAGTGTTCAGTCCAGATACAGAAAAAATGACGACCTCTACAAACATAAAGTACAGGGATAGGAGGACGATCTACAATCTATACAGAAACCAGACAGCAGTCATTCGAGCTGAAGGACATGAGAGAGAAGCTGGTATTCAGAAAGGTGTAAGGCAAGGCTGCAACTTATCACCCATACTTTTCAATCTTTACATTGAACAAGCAATGAAGGAAATTGGAGAAATATTTAAAGTGGGAGTGAAGATTCAAGGAGAAATAATTTCAACTCTGAGATTTGCTGGTGACATAGTCATCTTGGCCGACACGCCTGAGGATTTGAATGAGTTTTGAATGGTATGGACTCCGTCTTACGGACTGAATACATGATTAAAATTAATAAATATAAAACAAAAATACTGGAATGCAGCCGAAATTAATCAGAAACCCCTATGGACATCAAATTGGCAGGTGAAAAGCTGAAGGAAGTAGGAGACTTCTGTTACTTAGGAAGCAAAATAACCAGTGATGGACGAAGCAAAGAGGATATAAAAAGTAGGTTGGCTCAGGCAAAAAAAAAAAGGAATCTGTTGACATCAAATATAGATTTAGGTATTAGGAAGTCATTTTTGAAAGCCTTTGTCTGGAGCGTGGCGCTCTATGGAAGTGAAACTTGGACTATTAGTGCAGCAGAAAAGACGAGAATTGAAGCATTTGAAATGTGGTGTTACAGGAGAATGATGAAGATCAGATGGGTAGATAGGGTGACAAACGAAGACGTATTAAAACGAGTGGGAGAGGAGAGATGTTTCTGGCGACTGCTAATGAAGAGAAGAGATAGGTTAGTAAGACACATACTAAGACACTCAGGAATAGCAAGCTTAGTTATGGAAGGAAGGGTTGAGGACAAGAACTGTAGGGGTAGACCAAGGTTAGAATATGTTAAACAGATTGTTTCGGATGTAGGGTGTGGTAGCTATGTAGAGATGAAACGATTAGCTCAAGACAGGGAGGCATGGAGGTCTGCATCAAACCAGTCAAAGACTGAAGACTCAAACAACAACAAAAATAAAGAAATTGAAAAAGTCTACGATAGGATCAGGAAAAGGAGAGTTAATTTCTTTGGACACGTAATGAGGATGAATAACTTCAGACTCACAAAACAAATTTTCAGTCATGTATTCAAATTTGAAATTTGGTAGCTACGGTGATAAAGGGCACAACTAGACGTTCACATATGTGACTTTAAGAACCTGTCAACTAAAAAACGAACATGGCGGCCAAGCGAAGTTGAAACATTTAAATAGACTTTTCTCGCGATTTAACCATCCAAACGCAGTGGAACTTGGTACAGCGAATGACTATACGAATTGCAATGGAATGACATCTAATTTAGTTCAATTGTTTACATAAATTCAAGATGGCGGCTATGCAAAATTTTAAAATCTAGTTTTTATTTCTTGTATCCTACTCATGCGATCGATGTTTGAATAATACACCTACACAATAATCTTCATGGAACAGTACATACTTCTAAGGCCTATATATGCAAACCCAACATGGCGATCATCCAAAATATTTAGACGGTTCTCAATATCTACGAATCTATTACAGCAATTAAACTGATATTTTGTATGTTGATAGAGGCAATTAATATAAGTAGGACATATGAAAATAGGCTATTTAGTTCTTCACGGAATTACTTGTTATATATTAGAATAGATTTAACTCTGTTGTTAAGGTATACATACAGTATATTTAAAACTGTTTAGACCTTGCAAATGCTGAAATAATGCCGCTAAATATTGATTTTGTATAATTGGAGATTGGCCGGCTTGTTCGATTTTATCGAGATCTAACTGGAGTAGCCTATCGATAGTTTTTGAATCTGATATACAGTAGTAGGCATTTCCATTTAACGTAATGAGAAACAAGTGAAGAGCTGTAACCGCGCAACGCGCACAAAACATTTCATTTGTTAATAGAAGCATAACAAAAATAGAATGTAACTCATTTGCGAATCAATAGAGTGACCTGGGATTAACACAAGAAATTAAATGGGGTAAGCTTCCATTTGCAAACCAATTTAAATTTAATTATAAATTAATGCGGGGTGGATTGTATTAAAAACAGGTTACAAACTCCTATTGGTGGGCTGGGTGTTTAATAAGCTTGCTTCCGGCTAATGTAAACATATATTCATTTAAAGTTCCAGGCACCCTCAATTTAATTGCCAATTCACTACTGAGAGCAGGGTTGCCAACTTACGTTCACAATGTAATTCACAGAATTTCTAAAATGTAAACGCAATGTTCTATGAGGAACTACACAGTGTACTTTATACATTTGTAAGCAAATTAATCAAGGGTAGCCGTAGTGGCAGCACTGCTTGTTTGTTTGTTTCTTGAAGTCTTGAGTAGGGCCATTGGTTGAGGAAGGGTTTGATGGCTGACCTCGTGCTAGCAACATTATGTCTACAGCCATAGAACGACTTGAATACAAATTATATATTGATGAGCCTAGGTGTTAAGGTGACTATATTAGGTACTCCTTATCCTGGCGGCAACTTGCTGATTGTAGGCAGGAAGAATATTTACTTTAATTAAATAAATATTAATTAATTAATAAGTAAATAAATAAGTAAGTAAATAAATATATAAACAAATCGCCAATGAAGACAGAATCAGAAGGCCTACAGGCTAATGTGGGCCCATTACAACAAGAAATGCATTTTGACGAACGCCGAATTACAACATTATAAAACAGTTATTCTGGCAGAAGCAACTTATGACGGTAAACAATAGTAATCGATGGTCATTCCAAGATTAGGGAACTGGAAAAACAGGAACGAAAAATTCCCCGGAAGATCTACGGAGCAATGGACAGTATCGGCATTTGGATGAAGAGACCTAGTAAGTTACAGAACTCTATCAAAAACCAATACGAAAACAGACGAAATTAGAAAATGCAGAGACAAATTTTACACTCACATACACAGGATGGCCACCTCCAGATTGCCAAAGAAACTACTTGGCATCATAACACAGAGTAAATGCGGCACAGAATGGCTTGAAGTGGTACAGAGAGACTTACAAGTAATAGATATAGAACATTTCATAGACCAAACTGAGTATCAAACGAAAATCACGAATGTTAAGTTTGAGCCAAGATTATTACGACAACCTGGGAAAAAGTGGACGGATGAGAGGAAGAGGGAACATTCCGCGAGAATGAAGAGATTTTGGGAGAAGCGGAGGAGACACACCTCCAAATGACATCATGTTATCAAGTTTAATCGCTCTCTTGTAGGGGAATTTTCGCTTATATAAATAAATAAATAAATAAATAAATAAGTAAATAAATAAGCCGGATGGAAACTTCGTAGCATTAACGAAGTCTACAAGAATGTAGAATGGAGACCATAAGGAAACAGAGGCTAATATTTCTTGGACACCTGTACAGAATGGACAAATCCCAATTAACCAAACTGATATTTGACTACTTCTGGAACAAGAAGGCCAATATGTCATGGATTAAAGAAACTCGGATAGACCTTGAAAGATCTAACATCTGGAGGCCCAATACGTTTTGAAAGAGTATACACGATCTGGAAGGGTTTCAAGACGAGATAAGTTCTACAAAGACCGGAAGAGCTTGGTCGGAAAACTAACGACAGCAGGGCAGTGAACGTATGAAGGAGTACTGGAGGCAAAGGAAGTTGTAGCGTGATCCTAAGTGGTCAATTCGCAAATAAAAATAAAATAATTAGACATAAAAAGAAGATCTTTGATGCAGTAAACAATTCAAGCACAAAAACAAATTGGTCTCTTGAAATAGAGGAAGACTTCAGGCAGGCAGAGATCACGAGGCAAATGATAGGCGATAGAGGAGAATTCAGAAACATAATTCAGAAAACAAAACAAAATATAGTACCTGAAAAGAAGAAGGCGAGAACATTGTGGACAGAAGAAAGTAAACTGGAACACAGTTAAAGGATGAAGAAATGTGGAAGAAGGGAAAATTGTGTCATCGTGGGATTTTTAGTTCTAACACTGTCCATAAGGGCAAGAATGATGTAAAAATAACAATAATAACAAAAATAAATAATAAATTAATTCATTTTAAGGAAGTTCAAATATTTGGGGGAAATTATTCAAGAAAATCGTTTGGAAAAATCTGCTGTAGAAGAAAGAATACGAAAGATGGGAAGAGCGTATGGCATAACTAGGAATAGGCCTACCTACAACAAAAAGTGTTTTTCTAAAGATCTTAAAATACAGCGCTACAACACCGTAGTCAAACCGGAATGCGAGTGAATGTCTCGTACTGAACTACAAATTGGATAAATTAGAAATACCGGTAGTAGAAAGAAGAATTATACACAAAATACTCGGCCCTTTAAAAACTGCAGAATTCGGGAAATTAAGAAGGAACGATGAAATATATCGAAAAGTAGAAAATATATCAGAAACAATACGGAAGAGGAGATTATTATTTTTTGGACATTTGTACCGTATGGATGACCGTAGGGTAACCAAGCAGATCTTCACATTCCTGTGGAACAAGAAGTCAACAAGAACCTGGGTACAAGAAGTCAAAACGGATTTGGAATGAAACAATATCAGAGAAGAAGATACACCACAGAGAGATATTTTAAGGCAAAAAGTGCTAAAATGTAAGGATTCCAAGGGAGGAAGGGAAAGAAAACCGGCTCGAAATGGTCCGAGGAAAAGAAGAGGAAACATAGTGAGATGATGAAGGAATACTGGACGAAGAAGAAGGAACAGCAAAGGACAGAGCATTGAAATTGGCTCGTGGTCCCCAGACGACCGAAACAATAATAATAATAATAATAATAATAATAATTACACACCGCTCCATCTGTCATCTTTAGATCCACCAGTAAAAGAAATGAAAACTACTGAATACAAGATCGGGAATTGGAAACAGAAGGCGCTTCATGGGAAGTTTCCACATGAGTTGGATCAGCCTCATATCGACAAGTTAGCATCGCACGCATGGCTGACCCACTCGGTCCTCTTTCCGGAAACAGAGGGATTTGTTGTAGCTATTCAAGACCAAGTTGTTGCTACTCGAAGCTATCGGAAATTTATCATAAAAGATCCAGCAACAGAGAGTGAGAAATGTCGCCGCTGTGGCAAATGTAGTGAGACCATTCAACACGTCATATCAGGTTGTTCCCACCTTGCCAACACTGACTACAAACATCGACACGATCAAGTTGGCAACATTATCCACCAGAAACTGGCATTGAAGTACAAACTTCTTCAAAGCTCCGTCCCCTATTGGCACATAAGCTCTATTGGGACAGAGGAGTTGTGACAGATGTCGCAGTCAGTAACAACCGGCCAGATATCATTGTCATCAATAAAGTACACAAAGAGGCATTACTGGTAGATATCGCATGTCCCAACACTCAAAACATCCAAACAACAGCTGCTACTAAAATATCTAAGTACACAGAGCTGGCAATTGAGTTAAAGCAGATGTGGAAACTTGATTCGGTGACTACCATCCCAAAATTGTATCGTGTACTGGTGTCATACCGAAAACTCTCCATAGTAGTCTATCAATATTGAATCTGCACCCACAGATATATATTGAACTTCAGAAGGCAGTTCTGTTAAACACATGCCATATTGTTAGGAAGTTCCTTGGTGACAATGCCCTGGCCGAATACTCAGCAAAGCTCGATGATCCAGATGGGAATTTAACTCATCCTACAAATGAAGGAGACTCGTGAAGACTACGGGCACGACATGGATGTGAAGTCTCTGAACAGTGTAATAGAAATTATCTCAGTACAGATGGTTCCTTGCTAAGGCCGAACCAGGCTGTAACAGAAAATGTAGCCGGTATTTGCCGTGATAATGATGTCAAACAATAAACTATAATAATAATAATAATAATAATAATAATAATAATAATAATAATAATAATAATAAAGGATAATAATAAAGATATTGAGGAAAATACCAGGTCCAGTCGAAGAATACGGCGAGTACCGAAGACGCCACAACCAAGAGTTGTACACACACGTACAGAAAATACGTGACGTGATGAGGAAAAGGAGCTTTCTTTTTATGGACATATAACCCGAATGAAATCAACACGGCTATCCAACAGAATTTTTGCTTTTCTCCATGAGAAAAAGACAAAGGGGACCTGGTTCAGTGAAGTAGAGAAAGGTCTGTTGGAGATTGGGATATCATGTGGCGATATCCAGGAGCGTGGCTCTCTTAGGGAAACACTTCAAAAATATCGGAGTTTTCAACTTAAGCCGAAACTAAAAACCGGGAAGGCGTGGACGACAGAGAGAAAGGTGCAACATCGATTGCGGATGAAAGAGTACTGGCCCAACATTAAAATGCTTAGTTGGCAGTAACGAAGGAAGAAGAATAAGAAGGAGAAGAAGAGGAAGAAGAAGAAGAAATTTTAGCCTACCTTTCATGGTTTCATTCTACTTAAGTACGTATTGTCACCCCACTCACTCCAGTACTTTTGACGCCAACACCCGTGGCAAATAGAAAGTTTGATGTAAAAATTCCGTATGTTCAGACAGAAGTCATTACCAGTGCTGCACTTTCTTCTAATAAATAAGCCCGTAGTGCGGGAAGATCTGGCCGGAAGGTGTGGCTGCATCAACAAAGATTAGACTCTGAATTATGAGGCATGACGTCGGAAATATTGATTCTTTGTGGCCCTGTCACCGTTCCAGATAACAGCTAGTAATTAACGGGGAGCTGGGAACGGCCGATAAGGGAGTCAGTTAGTTGTCTTATATCCGGCAATTCATTACCACAGAGTGATGTCCTCTAAACGGATGTCCACCTGCTATAATTTCCTCAGCCTTAATTCCCTGTTAGACTCGAATTGCATTTGGACCTGGGTTATAATTTACCCGAATGCTTTGGAATCTTTGGTAATTACCTCCCCCAAGGAACGGCCGCAGAATACACTCAGCCTACTTAGAAAGGTTCTTCAGGTGCCCTTGCTTTCATTTCCTGTACATCATAACCATCCGCCCTTTGCACTTCAATGCGTAAATAATAATCACGTCGGATAACCCGTGTAATTCTTATGGGAGTAGTAGACTTATCATTTTAAAAACCGAGCCTTACAGTTGCCGCATATGATGTGTAACATTTGACATGTTATCCTACTATGAAATTGAAATGAAATTTATGTGAAGTCAATTTCTTTCGGCTGTACTCATCCAGTTTATTTTCTCACGTCTCTTTTGTCAATAATTTCTCGTATATTCTGCTCTGGATTTTCAAATTACAAAATCATCAAAAAAGGGGCGTCACTCGGAGTCCCACAACACCTCATAAAGCATTATTGGTTCGTGAAATATTAAAAAGCCGATGATCTATCAGTTTTGGGTCCTTTGGTTAAATTAAGAGGGGGATAGAAAAACGGAGGGCGTCACCCCGACTCTTAGGACACCTCATACAAGTCCCTAGCATTATTGGTTCGCGAGATATTAAAAAGACGATGATCTATCAGTTTTGGGTCCTTGGGTTAAATTAAGGGGGCTCACGACAAATGGGATGGCACCATCTCACAGCCATCTCCCCGCCACCGCGCGCGCTCATTGGTCATATCAAATAGCACGCGCTTTCCCGGTTTCCTGTTACACATTTCCGTCCCTTTTCCAAAATCACTCCCACAAAAAATATACAGCAACCGAGAGTAAAGGTGTTACTCATCAATAATAATAATAATAATAATAATAATAATAATAATATATCACTTTATATTATTCTTTCTTTCTTTCTTTCTTCCTTCGAATGAGCCAACTATGGACTATGTAGATTAACCAAAATGGTTTTCAGCTTGATGCGTTGGTATTGGTGTCACGTTCTTAAGAGTCTTCTACCTAGTCCATATCTCTTTCATTTTATGACTTTGTGTCAGTAAGACACGTTTTATGGTAGAATCACGAACACAACATCAAGAGAGCTTAATAATCAATTGGGAGACAGTACAGCAAGTGACAAAGTACAAGTATTTAGGAACAAATGTGAACTGCTACATTGACTGTACTGAGGAGATAAAGTCCAAGATCGGTCAAGCCAGAAATGCATTCAATAAAATGAGCAGAATGTTCTGTAGCAGAGACCTTAATTTACATCTAAAAATTAGACTTCTGAGATGTTATATCTTCGCCACCTTGTTCTATGGAGTTGAGACCTGGACCATAAAGAAATGAGGAATGGACAGATTGGAGGCATTTGAGCTATGGACATACAGAAGGATACTGAGGCTGAGTTGGAAAGAAAAGGTCACCAACGATGGGGTGATGAGGAGGATGGGAAAGAGAAAGGAAATATTAAATACTGTCAAAATGAGAAAACTGCAGTATCTGGGTCATGAGATGAGAGGAGAGAAATATCATCTGCTGCTGCTGGTCATTCAAGGAAAGTTACAAGGCAAAAGAAGACCAGGAAGAAGACGCATTTCTTGGATCGATAATCTGAAAACTTGATTCAATTGTTCCACTATTGAGCTGTTTCATGCTGCATCATCTAAAGCATCTCTATGTTAGTTGCCAACCTCCTGAGAGGAGATGGCGCATAAAGAAGAAGAAGAAGTTGTTTACCTGCTTCTGACCTCTTTGGTCTCTGCCCTTTCTTAAGTCTTCTTTTAACATTTTCCGGACGCCTGTCTGCCTTGTATAAGGGATTCAGAGATGTTAAGGGTTTGCAGATTTAGTGTAACTTGCTGGTACCATAGTGATGTTTTCTTGCCTCTTTTTGGAAGCCTTCATATGGAGGTTGTGACTGCTTGAGCATTTAGTTCTCGCAGTAAAGAGGCGCAGGTGCGCTTTATAAAAAGGAAGGTAGCGCGCAGTTCGCTACTCCTGTGCGGGTCCGGGCGGGGCACCAAGAGCCCGCTGATGAGCCAACTTGGTGTCCTAAGCGAAACCCCACACAAGACACGGCACAAACCTAGAAGAATTGCTGAGTTTTAATTCACTAGCCGTGAAAGCCAATATACCATCTTTTAGGAAGCCTTCATAGGGAGGTTATGGCTGCTTGAGCTTTCAGTTCTCGCAGTAATGAGGCGCAGGTGCGCTTTATAAAAAGGGTGGTAGCGCGCAGTTCGCTACTCCTGTAGGGGTCCGGGCGGGAAAACCAAGAGCCCGCTTGGTTTCCTAGGCGAAACCCCACACATGACATAGCACAAACCTAGAAGAATTGCTGAGTTTTAATTCACTGATCGTGAAAGCCAATATACCATCATTTTCAGAACGAAATTCTTTGGCAGAGCCAGGAATCGAACCCACAGACATGTTTTTGTGAGTTCAAGCTGTATAAGAATACTGCGTACTTGAATAATGATGATCCCTGCTCTAACCCCAGATACTTTAGCAATTTCCCCAGGATGACTCAGTCCGCACTTTATTACCTTCGTGACTGCTCCATATTTTGTCCCTCCTCCATTGAGCTGTGTTATCCATAAATCTTGATTGTAATGCTGGGTTATCTTCATTACAGTAATCCTGCGAGGACAAAACGTAAATATAACTATCTCTGTTCCACATGCACAATGGTCAGAGCTCACCTGATTGGGTCGTTATACGAGGGTTGGTCAAAAACTAAGGTTACAAGGCCAAAGTTTCGTCAGTTATAATGATGGTTGGTTGGTTCCTTAGTTTAGGGGCACCGACAACGTGGTCATGTAGTCCCGTGTACTTTGGGGTGTGTAGAATTTGTCTGATAACCGGTGTTAATTGTGATGACTGTATTAGTGTGTGTTATCTGTTTTTAATTCAAGAAAAGGACTGCAGACGATAATTTTAAGTAGTTCCTAGTTTCGCTACCAAATTCTACCGTCCACGACAACTAGCTGTGAACTTGGTTACTACTAGATGCCATCGCAACCAGCGCCTGGTGACGAACGTTGGAATTTAAGAGCATTAATCAAACCTAAGCTACAAATTTTGCTGCACACAAGTTTAGTTAGTGGAAGGTTCTTTTACATGCCATAAATCTATGACATGGGCCCACCGGCTTTACTTCCTCTCCGAAGAATGCATACCGAGGGACATTTAACGCTCTTAAAAAATTCGATGACTTCGACCGGGTATGAACTTGCGACCTTGGACAATTGGTAGTGTGAGGTAATTCAAATACATACGGTTGGTAACTGTGCAGAGTTTCAGCCACTCACCACCTAGAGCGCTAGTTGTAGGTAAACAATTAATGGCGACTCGTTTGGAAAACTGGTCTCACGAAGAGATCCGCTCAGTTATTCGATTCCTGTGGGCGAGACATGTCACCGTGGTCAGGACTTCTCACCGAGGGCGTCATCTTCCTTGATGATAATGCGCGACCCCACACTGCCCAGAAGACCACTAGGATGTTGAAGCGGTTTCACTGGGACATCATTAACCATCCTCCCAACAGCCCAGACCTCGTTTCAAGCGACTTTCACCCGTTTCCTCACTTGAAGGATCACCTAGGAGGTCAACAATTCCCTTCAGACGAGGAGGTGAAACACTTCGCGACAACGTGGCTGAACACGCAAGGACAGGGTTTTTACCACGAGTGAATATCCAAACTATTCCCACGAAGCGACAAGCGCGTAAACCAATATGGAGACTATGTCCAAAAATAATCTAATGTATGTACCATCAGTTTCGTTTCGTCTCGTATCGTTTCGGTTTGGTTTAGTTCGGTTCGGTTCGGTTTCTGTTCTCTTTTGTCTTGGCTACAAAACATATTGAATTTAGGGTGTCTTCCTGATTGCGGTCATTCCAGATAGCGTTCACCTCATTAGCAGTCCAGATTGCGATCACTTTCATTTTAGGGAAGAACTATCAACATTCCAGCGTCCAGTTTGCGATCACTTTTCTTGGGATACCGGTCCGGTTGTAACTCCCCTGGGGATTTCCTCACCTTTCACTTCCACCCCTCTTGTCAATGTTGAGGTACATGTCATGTGTCAGTTCTCTTTGGTCCTGATAACCTACATTATTTGCGACCACAGTGTTCAATTTTTGTGTTTGCTAACCGTGTTCTGTATCGTTATGGAGTTTATTGAAACGGAGAAGGGTAAGCCGTGTGTTTTACCGAATGGTTATAGTTACAGACAAAACAGAACGAGTAAACGTGGTGTTATTACATGGCTTTGTTTGGCATGTCGTTGATTCCGATCCAGAAACGATTCTATTCTTAAGTCTGAAAATGTTATAATCATTGCTTTACGAGGTGCCATCAGATTGGGAGGGCACTTGATTCTTATCATTTCAAATGACCTTGTCGACTTCATCGTTACGGTTGGGGTCCATCGTTATGCATTACGGACACGGACATGGACATGGTGACGGACGTGACGTCATGCAGCTGCGCGGGAACGTGACGTCATGCTCACGCGGGGAGCGAGAACCAGACGCTAATGATTATTCATGGAGGAAAGAATAAGAGGAGATGCCCTGAGCTCGTATGAGTGAAGCCAAGCGCTGCAACCAAAGTGGGCGAAACCTTAACTCGTATTCCGTGTTCTGTGACTTGCATGTGGCATTGTGCGTGGCTAAACCTTATTTTGGCCCTGGTTTTTATCGCGCTCCGGTTATGCAACTTTGGAAACGTAATAACAGTAGTGATAAGTTATTAAAAAAAACACTCTTCAATTCTAATCTCAGCATGTGTAGGCCTTACCCTATATACAAAAAAAATTAAAATAATTCCTCTGGAAATCCCAAATTATTAAACGGCTGTCTGTCAATAATTACGGTAGACCTACGTAATTAATCAATTCGAGGCTAATCGTCAAGTTTCTACCCCCACAAAGAAAATACCGTACGGTACCGAAACGTATAGGCTATACCGTATTTTTGTGCAAATATGCGTCCTTTTTTAATTGTTCTGTTTATTAATTTTGAGGTTCGTATTCTTGAATATCAAAATGTGTACGACCAATGAGTGAAAGTGGCTGTGCTCGAAATTAGGCCTAAAAACTGATGAATGCCTTCAACACCAATAAGAACATAAAACTCAATTTGGTGTAAATTCCGTAATTACTGTAGTTCGGCATCATTAATTCCCAAGATGTTTCTTCTTTGGTATAACTTGCACCTTCAGACACCTGTATTCAATTTAATCAGTGTTTCAGCGTATTATTACGTTTTACCGCGTCTTCCTTACAAAAGAAAGGCGCAAAGGTGCTCTCTTATTATTTATATTAAATTGGCTTTTAAAACGATAACGCAGCTTATTTGTGCCAAGTACCGAGATGAACAGAGTTTATTCTGCCTATCCAAGAAAAAATCTTGACTTGTCATTGCAGTTTTATGTCACTAAAATCCATTACTAGTTGAGTAGTTTACGGCTTTAAGCATAGGGACAGCCATTTTCTTGCAACCAAAGTGGGCGAGCCGTTTGGCTTCAGGAGCTTGCGCTAGGCAGCGCAGCGAAGGCATCTCCTTCCTTTCTTTCCTCCATGTGATTATTGGAGTCTGTTGAAAGAGGCCTGGCGTGGAGCGACCTTTTAAAAATCAGAAACTCACTCCACAAATCTGTAAATCAGTATTCTTCCCTTATTTCAGATACACTATTCATTAAACAAACATATATGGCATAGTCATGACCCCTTCATGGAGTAGGCTATTGTCTAAATCTGGACACTCATACTACATCCTTACACTAATTCAAATTTACGGCCAAATGATCCTTCTGACAGGGAGGCAAAGGTTTCCGCCGGCTTGCCTGGGATGATGGGCCACAAAACCGCTATCAAAAAGTACACAATTTACGCTTTATTCAACCAAACACATCTCTAACACAAGTACAAGAAACACATTTCTTCCCATGACCCTTAAAGAGGTGCCCGCGCGGGAAGCCTAAGTTAATGGGTAATGCAGTCTGTTGAATGAGTCCTGGGGCTTCGAGCAAAACGAGAAGCCCTCCTGAGCCTTTCTAACATGTGTAGCATTTGTAGCATGCGTCATTTGAAATGATACAACGTCTAGTCTTTCAGACTGACTGTGATATTTTTAAAGTGAAGTTTTATGGGGTGTGCTCAGCTGAACACTGAACAGTTTTTTTTTTGGTGGGGTAGTGAAATACAATTTTCCCCTTGTTATCCCAAGCTTGCAGGTTCGCCCCTGGCCGTGGTAAGTGATTTTTGAAAGGCGACAAAAATCACGACACGGATGTCATACGTTGTTGGCATGTTAAAGAACCCATTTGAATTCAGTAGGCCGTGTTCAATGGCAAAATTAATCTCGGGATTTTCCGCCAACACGAAGTTCCTCCATTCTCTACTAGAAAGCGCTGTAGTGTCAAGAAGCTTGGATACCTAACCTCCTTGACTTTCATAGCGTTCATAGGAACGACGAAATTCGACATGCAAGCTACCCTCTGGGTGTCAAATAACGAAGCTTGCACCCTGCACCTGAGGTCATACAATATTATTATATTATTACGGAAGGTATGAGTCAGTCGGGAAGAACCAAGAACCAAGGACCAGTCTTCCAAGAAAAGTGATCGCAATCTGGACGCTGGAATGTTTATAGCTTTTCCCTAAAATGAAAGTGAAAGCAATCTGGACTGCTAATGAGGTGAACGCAGTCTGGAATGACCGCAATCAGGACACAACCGAATTTAGTAGGCTATTGTTTAAGTCTGTCGGCCCCGTGGTGTTGGGGTAGGGCGCCTACCTCTCACCCGGAGGCCCCAGATTCGATTCCCGGCTCCATCAGGGATTTTAGAAACTGACGTGAGGGCTGGAACGGGGTGCACTCAGCCTCGTGAGGACAATTGAGTAGCTGTCTGAGAGTGGGGCAGTGCCCCGATCACGAAAACTAAGATTAACGGCCGACAGGACCCGATGCGCTGATCACGCTCAAATGGATGGGCAGCGGTCGCTTGGTAGGCCTAGACCTTTCACGGGCTGTAGTGCCAGGGGTTATTACTGTTGTAGTATGGGGACTTCTAACTGAAGAGTGAGACTTCTAAGGCATGCAGCCTACTGTACACATTAACCAATATTAATTCGGTATAAAATAATGTTTTAATTGTCATTTCTTAACATTGATTTTCTAAGCAACCGGTTGAATTTCCGTTCTCTTCACAGAACTACGAGGGCCGTTTTTTGTAAAGCCCATAGTTAGTGCGCCCGCCGCAACAAGCGTGCGCGCTACCTCCCGGCATCCTTTGCGAACAAGCAGGCGTCAGTTGCAGCTGTGTAGCTAACCTGTACGCTGAACTGTGCATCTACACAATGTTCAAGATTATTGATTCGCCCACCGCGTGTGAGGTACGATCTGTGATACGTTTTTTGAATGCAAGAAACATGTCGGCTGCAGACATTCATCGTCAGCTTTGTGAGGTGTATGGTGATAATCCAATGACGGAAGGTAAAGTGCGAAAAAGGGTACGCGAGTTCAAAAGTGGCAGTGAAAATTTTCATGACGATGAACGCTCAGGTCTGTGATCACAGATGTCTTGGTGACTGCAATTGACACGAACATTCACGAGGACCGACGATTCATGATAACCACTCTACCAATGGATTTTCCTCAAGTGTGAGTTCTTGGTTGTCAGTACAGGCAGCAAAGTTTTATGTAGAGGGATTTCAGAACTTAGTTTTAAGGTATGACCAGTGCCTAAATAAACAAGGCAACTATGTACAAAAATAGAGGAAGGTATGTAAAACCTAAATATAAATGTGGTTTCAAAATAAAATGTTCGGTTAATTTAAAAAAAACGGCCATTACTTAAAAAACAGTCCTCGTATAATAATTGACAATACAATAGGTTTGTACAGTCTAATTCATATAAATTTGTAAAGCTTTGGTGCAAATGATATACGTTCTGTAACTTGCATCCTCTGATCTAATCTTAAGTGTTTGGAATATTCTTAGTGGGGTTTAATGTGAGTTGGCAATAGTGATGGCGATAGAGCTAGGTCAGCAACTCTTGAATGCTCGCGCACAACGCCTGACAAACTGGAACGAAGTTAATTTACTCGCCAGGAATTCTGTGCTTGTCTACAAATTGGAGTTCCATCGAACTGCTAATTTACATTTAAAGAGAAATATAGCATTTTTTTAATTTTTACATGTCTATAATTTAATGGGTTGACTTACTTGAATTCTTAGGCAACCGAGATGAAAATTGTTGGACAAAGATAGTTGCTACAGCAGCTTCGTGGTTGAAGTACTTGCGTAAAAACTCAAAGGTCATGTGTATGTGTCTCGCATTATTTCGGCATGATGATGATCATGTTTGTTGTTTGGTCCATCATATTTAGCGAGGACCCTGCTACGTTGTATGATTTCCTGCGTGAGTGTTACCAACCTCGTAGTGCGATTTCCACCGACTTGATTCATAATAAAGAAACGAGCCTTACAGTAGTCGCATATGATGTGTAACATCTGACATGTTATCCTACTACGAAATTGAGGTGAAATATATGTGAAGTCATTTTTTTTTCGGCTGTACTCCTACAGCAGGCTGCTCCAAATCCATGAGTTTGAGTATGCGTACACGAGAGTACTCAGCAGTAATGCTCGGAGCACGGTTGGAGAGGGACTGGGGGTGAGAGCCAATACGTCACTGGGCGAAGGTCATAGCACAAGTCCATGGCAGGAAGCCAGTCTCGATGTATCCACCACGAAGTGACGGCAGCCCCCCACAGCAGGGCTGTATTGCATGTTGCAGTTTCACTCATGCAAGGCGGCGAGTACTCCGCTGCTCATGGGCGAGCTGCTCGGCTGGTACAGCCTGTCCTACAGTTTTTAATTTTTTCTCACATTTCTTTTGTCGATAATTTCGCATATATTCTGCTCTGGATTTACCCATCTCTGCAAATCACATAATCATGAAAAAAAAAAAAAAGGAGCGTCCTAGTCCTACAACACCTCATACAAGTCCCTAGCATTATTGGTTCGCGACATATTAAAAAGCCGATGACTCTTTAGTGTTGGGTCCTTTCGTTAAATGAACAGAATAGAAGAAAGGGGGGGGGGGGGGGGTCATCCCGACTCCTAGTACACGTCAAACAAGTCCGTAGCATTATTGGTTCGCGAGGTATTAAAAAGCCGATGACCTATTAGTTCTGGGTCCTTTGGTTGAATTAAGGGGACTACAGGAAAACAGGGAGCGTCACCCCGAGTCCTAGGACACCTCATATAAGTCCCTAGCATTATTGGTTCACGAGATATTAAAACGCCGATGACCTATTAGTTTTGGGTCCTTTGGTTAAATTAAGGGGGATATGGGAAAAGAGGGGGCGTCACCTCACGCAAAATGGTTTGGCGCCATCTCTCCGCCACCGCGCGCGCTCATTGGTCAAATCAAATAGCGCGCGCTTCCCCTGTTTCCTGTTACACATTTCCATCCCTTTACCAAAATCACTCCCACAAAAAATATCCAGCAACCGAGAGGCAACACTATGTTGGCCGACAGTACGTCATGGCACCAATCTCCGCCACCGCGCGCTGGCCGACAGTACGTCGTGGTACCAATATCCGCCACCGCACGCGCTCATTGTTTCCTGTTACACATTTCCGTCACTTTTCCAAAATACTCCCACAAAAATTATCCAGCAACCGAGAGAAATGATGTTACACATCAATAATTATGTTATTGGTTTTACGTGCCTTTTAACTACTGCGGCTTTTAAAGACGCCGGGCTACCAGAATTTTGCCTCGAAGGGGATCTTTAACGTGCCAGTAAATCTACTGACACGGCTCCCTCGCATTTGCGCACCATATTTATTATTATTTTTTTAATCGTTTCGGTCGTCTATGGACCACGTTATTGCAACTGCCTTTTCCCTCGTTCTTTCACATTGGCCCAGTATTCGCGCATTCTTCTTCGGTGAGCTTCCCTTCGTTCTTCGGTCCACTTATTGCCAGTTTTCAATATAGGTTTTGGCTGAAAACTCTGTATCTCCCCAAGTTTCTTCTTCAAAGAGTCATGTTCCAAGATGTCCTCATGTGATATCCCCAGTTCTTGTAGGTCTTTTTCCACCTCTGTAAACCAGATCCCTTTGGTTTTCTTTCCCACAAAGTAGGCACAGATTCGATTGGACAATCTTCCGGAGTTCATTCGTGTTAAATGGCCATAAAAGGAGAGTCTTCTTTTGCGAATGGTGTCCGTTATTTTCTCCACATGTAGATAGAGTTCATCGTTGTGTCGTCTTATATACTCTCCTCGTTCCTTGACCGGGCCCAAGATCTTTCTCAGAATCTTCCTCTCTTTGGCTTCGAGTTGTTCTGCCAGGCCTTTCTTATTCATCGCCAGGCATTCTGATGCATATAACGCCTCCGGGCGAATAACGGTAACGAAGTGCCTCAGTTTGGCCTTGAAGGACATTGATTGTGATTTGTAAATGTCTTTGGTTAAATGGTAAGCCATTTCCATTTTGTTAATCCGTGCCACGAAGGCTTCCTTTTCACGAATGTTGGGCTCAATCCATTCACCCAGGTATTTGAATTTCTCTACCTGTTTTATTTGTCCTCCATTCACCGTAAGGTCTCTGGATTCCGACTTGATGTTCGTTATAAACTGCGTTTTCTCAAACGAAATTATTATTATTATTATTATTATTATTATTATTATTTATTTTTGTCTTGGCATTCTCTGCCTTGACTCTCTGCCAGTATCTTCTCATCCCTCTTCTGTTATTCTGTGTAGGTTCTTTTCTTTGTCACCGGCTCCTCTTCCGTCTCGTGGAAACCTCTGTACTCCTTAATTTGTCGTCTAAATTTCTCCCTATCTGCTATGCCCCTATCTTGGCTAGGTCCGTTCTCACTTCTCGAAACAATTTCAGCTGTGTCTTTCTCTTCATGAAAAATTCGAAAATTCATTTGGCAGTCTGTTGCCATCCATTCTCTGGAAGTGTCCATAGAACTGTAATCTCCTCTTCTTCATCATTTCAACCACACCTTCAGTTTTCTGGCACTATTCTTTGTTTTCCTAAGCATTTTTCTCTATTATTATTATTATTATTACTATCATCTCTATTTACTCAACTTACATTTGGTAACATGACTCATATCGGTACATTACGTACGAGAAAATGAGTAAAGCCACACTTTGAAAAGCCTATAGCATACATTTCCAAACTATGTATATAACACAAACGTTTAACAGTTAATGTTTGTTTTAGTAATGCTATCTCCCACGTCTCCTTTTCACAAGCGGGTCCAAGAAAATCCTAGTGTGTATTCAAAAATCCTCTAACGATGCTGCAGGTCTTCAGAATTGCACCTTTTGTGCAATAGTGTGGGTGTATATGGGAAGATTTAGTGTGGCTAGATTTACTGAAAAGGATTTTGGTGTCAGGCCAGTGGGAGAAAGGAGGAAAGAGAGGATCCTCACATCTTTTGTCTTCAGATTATAGCCACCTCCATAGCTAGAGGAGTAGGCTATATTTATCAATCTTCTCTCTGTATTTATGGTGGATATTATGGTCATTCGGAACAGATATGTCAATCAAGTACGTGTGATGGTTCTTCTAATCAGTTAAAGTTATGTATGGTCTATTATTATTATTATTATTATTACAGAGATTTCATCTGATCTTCAAGAAATCATCTTGGGGTAAAGCAGTGAGTAGCCAGGATGGCAGAAGATACGCCAACATATAGAAGATGAAAGGATTGGAATGTCTTGATCGTATTTCTCAGACATTGGAATGGGGGATATAAATCGACTCGGGCCATGCTATATCGATTTTCAATATTGTAGATTCGATAGTAATTTCACCTTGGTAATCAGAGGGAAGTGCAGCAGGTTCAATCACATAATGGACGGGCGAAGATATCCTATTTATGAGATGGTGGGAAACTTAGAGAGACAATTTGTCACAGGTTTGGATGACTTTCTCAGGAGAAAGACTTTCACTCCAACTTTTTCTCGCGAACGCACATATTCAAATAACATAACGTCAGCTGTCTGTCTGGATTGTTTAGGGGCAGATGACCTCGTAATTCCGCCCCTTAAAACAACAATAACTAACTGTTTTGATTGCCGGCTAAATAATTCAATTGAGGTCTGTTTGTTGTGGGTTCGCATCAAAACTACGGGAGCAATTGACATGAACAATCGTATTAAAACTTCATGATTTTGGGCCATTGGCATGTGAAAATAAAATTTTAATACCAGAAGTTTTGAGAGGAACCTAGCCTCTTTTTAGCCTATTTTCATTTAGGAAAAAAATAGGTTTATGAGATCACCTTTTGCCCGTGTGTCTGTGTGTGCATGTGCCCCCCCTAATAACTTCTAAACGGCTGGAGCGATTTCAATGAAACTCAGTAAGTCCATAGCACCATTCCGGACGACCTCGACTGTGAACTTCAAATTTTGTTCCGTCTCACCAATCCAACATGGCGGCTGTGCGAAATATTTCACCAGCATTCAATATCTCCGAAACTATTCCCGATATCACCCTGAAATGTTTTACGGTGATAAAGGGAACTACTAGAAGTTCACCTATGTGACTCTTGAAAAACTGGTAACTACAAAACCAACATGGCGGCCACGCGAATACGCGACTTTTAAATAGACGTTTCTCGCGATTTAACCAACCAAACGCAATAAAACTTGGTACAGTATATGTTTATACACATTGTAATGCACCGACATCAAACTTCGTTCAATTGTTTACATAACCTCCAAATGGCGGCTGTGCGAAATATTTCACCGGCATTCTATATCTCTGAAACTATTAGCGGTATCACCCTGAAATTTTGTACGGAGATAAAGGGCACTACTGGAAGTTCATCTATAAGACTTTCAAAAACCGTTTAACTACAAAACGAACATGGCGGCCAAGCGAATTTGAAAATTTCAAATAGACCTTTCTCGCTATTTAATGATCCAAACGCAATGAAACTTGGTACATGAAATGTTCATACACATTGTAATGCACTGGTATCTAATTTAGTTCAATTGATAACATAACCTCAAGATGGCGGCTGTGCAAATTTCGAAAATTAAGTTTTTATTTCTTATGTCGTAATCATGCGATCGAAGTGAAAGTTTGAATAATGAACCTACGCAATCATTTTCCATTAATGGTACATGACTAAATGGCCTATACATATAACAATCCAAAATGGCGACCATCCAAAATATTTAGTCGAATCTCAATATCTACGAATTTATTACAGCAATCAAACTGAAATGTTGTATGTTGATAGAGGCAATTAACATACGTAGGTTATATGAAAATAGGCTTGATAGTTCTTCACGGAACTGCTTGTTTATTATTATATAAAAAGCCCACAAATGTGCATACATAAAGATTTATATCCTATGTACAATGTTTGATACATTTGGATCTAGCCTTTGCTATAGTCGATGATTGACTTAGTCCTCTTATGACATTTAGTTAGGTGGTATTTTTCACAATGTTCGTTGCAGAGTACGCATACACATGCATTGTTTGGTTCGGGAAATTTGTCATTTCTACATATCTTGTGGCGGTAGCCGTGCACTGAAAGTCTGGTTAGCACCGATCGCAGTTCTTGGTTCGCTTTTGCCCATCACCTGTCGATCATGGCGTCTGTAGCGTAAAAGTCTTCGGTTATTTCTTTTGTTTTTTGTTTCCTTAGCTCTATTAATTGAGATGCTTGGTGTGAGGTAGGAGCAGCTTGAGTTTCAGGTCCTCTATGGAGAACGGTTCCCTTGCCAGTTCATATACCAGTCGGGACTTGGTCGTTCTCGCTACTCCAAGTGCTCTCTTCAAATATCTCGATTTGATTTTCTCAAGGTTGGTAAGGTCCGTTAGGGATAGTCTTTCCCATATTAGTTCAATGCCGTATGTTATAACTGGAGGTACCGTATCTTGGCATGAAATAGGAAAAAGAAAGGAAGGAAGCTTTTAGTTTTACTTGACCGTTAGTCATGTGATCATGAGCCACGGGACCTCCTTTTTTACGTGGAATCTGAACCACAGGACATGCCATTTTACTTCGAAAATTTCACATGCATTGACCGAGAATCGAACCCGGTCCACCTTGGTGAGAGGCCAGCAGATGAAATAGGGTAATGTCTGTTCGTAGTGAGAGTTTAGTGATGTTTTTGATTTCATACATTCCTCTGATGGCGGCAGCAGCTCTTTCTTTTTCCTTTTTCAATGGAATTAAGACAATGTGGCCAAAGAAAGTCTGTCAATGAGATTACAAAATCACTAGAGAAATTCCTCTGTTCGTCACCAGAGAGCAGCCGTCAGAAAGTGCTGTATGGACCTTGGTAGAAAAACGCGCCATGTTAATTAGAACGGTGGACATAATAGTGAGGAAGAAGAAGGTAGAGGGAAAATATTGAGAATCCTCGATGAATGAGGATGTCCAAATAAGAAGAAAGGGTGGGTGGGGGGGTGAGGGTGCGGAGAGGGTTTGATGGATACAAGGAAATAGAAACAAAAGGGAAATGTATCTGTACGATACCCAACCTCATACAGGCAACGGTGAAATAACAGATGGAAACTCCTCCAGTGACGAACAAAGGAGATCAAATCGTGGCCCTGTAGCCATATAGGAAACCGTACAATTTGAAATAGGTGAGGAAATACAGAAACTTGAAACATGGATAATTTTAATAGTAACCCGGGTTGTGAAAGCCTTAATCTACAATGAACATTCGTATTTAACGATAAAGCACTTCTAATGCAAATTTAGACTGCATTATTGTTGATTTAATCCCACTAAGGTGCGCTTATGACTAGTTCCGTTCCCAATATCTCTTGAGCGCGGCTTTCTCTCCTGTAAGAGGGTGTTCAGCTCTCAACAGTCACTCTTTAATATTAGTTCCATAGTTCACCACTAGATGGTATGTATTCATTTGTGAACTAGTCTTTTATCTTTGACTTGTTTTGATTTCTCTGTGTCTAAGTAACAATGTGCATCCATCATGTCGTGTGTGTTTGTTTTCCTCTTATTAACCCTTTATAGGTTAGACGTCTGAATATTAACCACCTACCAAAAGGACAATTTATATTATCAAAGATACAGATGGTTGAATCTTTCACTCATATTTCAACTAATTATTGTGGAAGTGTTGATGTTTCTGTAAAACAAATATTATTACTTTATCTCCTTGACCTCGGGTGCTAGATATTTATTTTAAATAAATAACATTTAAAATAAAAAATAAACTATAGTCTAGTAATAAAAATACTGTGTTTTAAATCTAATTTGAATTATCATATTTTAATTTTTTACTTTTTAATTAAAATTGTTTACTATTTTTAATAATGTTTAATATGCTTCTAAAATTTAAAATAAATGGACTTATACAAATGAAATTTCTAATAATATTAAGATTATAAAATTAATAAAATTATGAACATTTAAGTGTTAACGAAAAAAATAATATTAATAATAATTATGATTATGCTAAAATAATTCAAATTAAATTTAAATGAATACAAATAAAATATCTGTAATACTATTCTTCCTTATAAAGGATTAATATGAATACATACATTGAATAATCTGCCTTCCGTATATATTAAACGCCTATACAGTCTACTAGAAGGTACATCTTCATACCACAACAGAGGGGCTTCTGACACTGTGGTGGGGAAAAGAGTTAACCATATTACCAAATTTGAGGTGATTTTGGACAAAGGTTAGTAATCCCAGAGGATTCAAGTGTTTTCGGAATTCATTCCAGTCTTGCAGCTTTCAACCAACGATAAGATCAACTTGGTAGGCCTGTTGTCCATTCGTAGAAGGTCCCCGTAGTACTTCAGCTGCCTACGTCGTATGATAGAATTGGCCATTTTCCCGCGGATACGTCTTTCAACCTTCTCGAGATCATCCATGGGGCCTTTCCTTTACATCAGGAGGGTCTCTGCAGCGTACAAAAACTATGGCCTGACAACAGTTTTGTAATGACAAATCTTGGCATTCTTGGGAATACACTTCTTGTAACGGTTCCTAGACAGTTATAATAATAATAATAATAATAACCCCTGGCATGACAGCTCATGAAGGGCCTAGGCCTACCAAGCGACCGCTGCCCAGGTATTTGGCCTGCAGATTTTGGGGTGATACGTAATCAGCGCATCGGGTCCCCTCGGCCGTTAATCTTGGTTTTCGTGATAGGGGCACTGCCTCACTGTCAGGCAACTACTCAATTATCCTCACAAGGCTGAGTGCACCCCGTTCCAGCCCTCAAGTTAGTTTCTAAAATCCCTGACGGAGCAGGGAATTGATCCCGGGGCCTCCGGTTGAGAGGCAGGCGCGCTACCCCAATACCACGGGGCCGGCCTGCTTGACAGTTAGTAGGCAGTATAGAGTCTGTTACGTCTTTCTTTAGACTGGCGTCGGGGCGCCAAATAACAAGTATTTTATGAAGGGAATGGTTGGTTGGTTCCTTAGTTTAGGGACTGCGACAACGCGGTTATGTAGCCCTGTGTACTTTGGGTGTGTGTAGAGTTTTTCTGATAACCGGTGTTTGTGATCGCTGTATTAGTGTGTGTTATCTGTGATTTAGGACTGCAGACGGTCAATTTTTCAAGTAGTTCCTACAATGTGCGAGTGTAATCTAGGAGAACAGACGATTGAACATCTAGAGCAACGCTGCCCTCTTCATTCGTACCCTGAATTTACTGACGACTTGTTCAGTCTAACTCCATACGCAATCAGTAGGCTGAAAAGCGTCGACTTTAAAGTGTTATTGTGTCTTTATGTCTATTGTAAATAATCACCATACGATTAAATAAATCAATAAATATAAGTAAATGGCTCTACATCCTTCCAATCCTCATTCTTGAAGGGTGAAACAATTGTTGTTATCCTTGCCCCAATGCAGAATGTGGTTTCCAATTAACCTGCGCGCTTCTTCACGCTACACGACTACGATGAATTATCACTGCTGCTGGCTTTCAGGAGAAATAATATTCCATTAACTCTGCTCTACTGCCTCGCAAAATAACAGTTTAATATTCATTGCTCGGGGGTTGGGGATATTTCTCTCGTTGTCTTTATTTCCTACATTCAGTCTTATGCCCATCACAGACCAGTTATTACCCTCTACTCTGTGTTAAGCGACGTCGCACAATGTTGTTATATTACGAGACAATTGGAGCAGTGTAACTGGAAAGTTATTGTTGTGAAAAGCAGGAGCAGCTAATTCATTGTGACCATGTAGCGTGAAGAAGCTGCGCAGGTTAATTGGGAAGTGCGCGCTGGATTTATACTCACAGCACCACAAAACTCGAACTGTGCTGCGCTGCGGTACTAACAGTCATCAGTAGGGCTAGGGAATGTTCAAACATCTAATAATAGACATATCATTGGAAATAAGATATTCCTAATCCCTCCATATATTATTCTGCTAACGTCCCATTCCAGTTTTGTACCGAAAATAAGGTGCCATTAACACCAACCTACACATATGGGTAAAGCCCTGCGCGGATGTGGATATCCGCGGATAAACCCGCGGATATCCGCAACATTTTTCGCCATGCGGATATAGTTTGCATGGCTTTGCGGATAGCGGATAAGCTGCGGATAATTTTTGGAGTAAATTTGCGGATAGGTTTTAGAATACAATCCGAACTTGTTGAATATCATGGGAAAAGTTGGGTAATCGTGCGCACCTATGTTTTTCGTGTTAGTAGTACATCTAGCAACTCTGTTCACTACTACCCTCAATCTGTCATAGTACCTATCAGATAGGGACAGTCAGCATGATGCCAGTTGCTATGTGATAAACGTGAGGCTTGGATGAAGAAACTTAACACGTTCCATGTTATTTTCTGTAGCCAGCAAATAAGAAGGTAAGCCTACAGTTCTGATTCATTGATTTAAAATTAAATGTAGTTTTAAATGCCAATGTTTACAGTGGTTTTGCATGTATTTATTTTTCAATATAAAAGATTAGTTTACCGGGATTCAGTAAGTTACGTTTTAAAAGCAGAGTGGGGTAATGGTGCGCAGAATTCCCTCACTCTCCCTTACTAGGGCCCGGATGTTTACGACAAATCATATTTTTCATGACAAATGTAAGATGATGATTTACGCTAATCCCATGTCAATGAGCGCAATCAACACTCTGAACTGAAAAGGGTTGCAATTCTGGCTGTATAACATTTATTTTAAACATAGCACATGCCATACAGTACATAGCCTAAGGGTTCGGCGTTCAGCTCAAATGTCTAAAAGATCAAGTATAAAGCAACACATTGAAAATACCTTATTGTTATGCCACATTCGAATAACAAACTTGTCGATAAAAGTCGCGTGGATGCGGGGCGGATGTGGATAAAAGTCGTGCGGATGCGGGGCGGATGCAGATAACAGCCGTGCGGATGCGGGGCGGATGCGGATAACAGTCGCGCGGATGCGGGGCGGATGCAGATAACAGTCGTGCGGATGTGGGTCGGATGAAGATAACAGTCGTGCGGTTGTGGGTCGGATGAAGATAACAGTCGTGCGGATGCGGGGCGGATGAAGATAACAGTCGTGCGGTTGTGGGTCGGATGAAGATAACAGTTGTGCGGATGCGGGGCAGATGCAGATAACAGTCGTGCGGATGTGGGTCGGATGAAGATAACAGTCATGCGGATGCGGGGCGGATGCAGATAACAGTCGTGCGGATGCGGGGCGGATGCGGATAACAGTCGTGCGGATGCGGGGCGGATGCAGATAACAGTCGTGCGGATGCGGGGCGGATGCGGATAACAGTCGTGCGGATGTGGGTCGGATGAAGATAACAGTTGTGCGGATGCGGGGCGGATGCAGATAACAGTCGTGCGGATGCAGGGCGGATGAAGATAACAGTTGTGCGGATGCGGGGCGGATGCAGATAACAGTCGTGCGGATGCAGGGCGGATGAAGATAACAGTCGTGCGGTTGTGGGTCGGATGAAGATAACAGTTGTGCGGATGCGGGGCGGATGCAGATAACAGTCGTGCGGATGCAGGGCGGATGAAGATAACAGTTGTGCGGATGCGGGGCGGATGCAGATAACAGTCGTGCGGATGCGGGGCGGATGCGGATAACAGTCGTGCGGATGTGGGTCGGATGAAGATAACAGTCGTGCGGTTGTGGGTCGGATGAAGATAACAGTCGTGCGGATGCGGGGCGGATGCAGATAACAGTCGTGCGGATGCAGGGCGGATGAAGATAACAGTTGTGCGGATGCGGGGCGGATGCAGATAACAGTCATGCGGATGCGGGGCGGATGCAGATAACAGTCGTGCGGATGTGGGTCGGATGAAGATAACAGTCATGCGGATGCGGGGCGGATGCAGATAACAGTCGTGCGGATGCGGGGCGGATGCGGATAACAGTCGTGCGGATGCGGGGCGGATGCAGATAACAGTCGTGCGGATGCGGGGCGGATGCGGATAACAGTCGTGCGGATGTGGGTCGGATGAAGATAACAGTCGTGCGGTTGTGGGTCGGATGAAGATAACAGTCGTGCGGATGCGGGGCGGATGCGGATAACAGTCATGCGGATGCGGGGCGGATGCAGATAACAGTCGTGCGGATGCAGGGCGGATGCAGATAACAGTCGTGCGGATGCGGGGCGGATGCAGATAACAGTCGTGCGGATGCGGGGCGGATGAAGATAACAGTTGTGCGGATGCGGGGCGGATGCAGATAACAGTCATGCGGATGCGGGGCGGATGCAGATAACAGTCGTGCGGATGCGGGGCGGATGCAGATAACAGTCGTGCGGATGCGGGGCGGATGCGGATAACAGTCGTGCGGATGCGGGGCGGATGCAGATAACAGTCGTGCGGATGCGGGGCGGATGCGGATAACAGTCGTGCGGATGTGGGTCGGATGAAGATAACAGTCGTGCGGATGCGGGGCGGATGCAGATAACAGTCGTGCGGATGCGGGGCGGATGCGGATAACAGTCGTGCGGATGTGGGTCGGATGAAGATAACAGTCGTGCGGATGCGGGGCGGATGCAGATAACAGCCGTGCGGATGCGGGGCGGATGCAGATAACAGTCGTGCGGATGCGGGGCGGATGCGGATAACAGTCGTGCGGATGCGGGGCGGATGCAGATAACAGTCGTGCGGATGCGGGGCGGATGCGGATAACAGTCGTGCGGATGTGGGTCGGATGAAGATAACAGTCGTGCGGATGCGGGGCGGATGCAGATAACAGTCGTGCGGATGCGGGGCGGATGCGGATAACAGTCGTGCGGATGTGGGTCGGATGAAGATAACAGTCGTGCGGATGCGGGGCGGATGCGGATAACAGTCGTGCGGATGCGGGGCGGATGCGGATAACAGTCGTGCGGATGCGGGGCGGATGCAGATAACGTTTTGTCTATCCGCGCAGGGCTCTACATATGGGGTACCTACAGGTTCAGCATAACCCAATCCGTAAGCGAAACGCATTCACTTACTCTTTAAATGCCTCACAATTAAATAAATACCTTAAGGGGGCTCATACAACGACAGTGGGAATTTTCGCATACAGTTACGAATCTTATCATAGCTTCACTAATATGTAACATAGAGTTATGAAAACTGACATATGTATAGTAAATACATGGAGCCTTCATCTAAATTAGAGAGAGGAGCAGTATATAAAATATTTCGTGATTTATTGAAAGGACCATATTCACGATTTTTTAAACTCTGTGAATCACAAAAAAACACGATTTTACAAGAAATACCAGTCTGAATGGAATTAATTTTTTTTCATGTAAAGTAAACGCATAAATAGCGAGGATGAACCACCATGAATGTTATATTGTAAATAGTATATTTTTTAAATATTAAATTTTTTCTTAAAAAAAAAGAACAGTTTTTTGGTTATTTATCCAAGAATATCTCACAAGTGAGGTTCATCCTCTAGGGGATCATATGTTGGAATGTATCTGGCGAGTTTCATCCAGTTTCATCACATAGCTCACGAAATATTGTGTTTTTCCTACCAAAAAAGCAACCTTTCGGGTAAACAGCTTTGAATATTAAACATTCCATTGACAGATAGGCGCATGATCTCACGTAATACGCTATATCTCTGCCAAAATGCTGAATTTACTTATAAAACTTAACATATATATTGAGAAAGGTCTTTCATTTAAACGTAAAAAAAAACTTCAATTTTGACAACCGACGGTGTATGAGCCCCCTTAAAACATGTATATTTACAATGAAATAATGAAAGAATGCAACACGGTAACCATGGTAACAGAATCTCACAGGTCCATCTATTCCTGTAAGACGCAATGCAATTCCAATTATTACATTTCTGTGAAAGTTTCCAGAGGGTTATAAGGTTATCACTGAACCAAATTAAGCTGTAAAATTCATCAATACATAAAGTGTAATGCGCTTAAGGGTGTCAAGGGGCACTCTATAATTTTTTCACGCAATTTTCACGTGTGAGTGTCGTACGAAAGGTCTTTCTCACCCGACTATAAAGGGTCTCCGAAAACCACATTTAAAGGCCCTTAAATTAACAGTGTCTGTGATATTCCCAGAAAACTAACTTCGCTCTGATATACCTATGAAGGAATGACAAACCCCTAACCACTGCACCAGTAGCTGAATTGATAAAGTCTGATTATTCATACCAAGGATAAACCAGTCATAGCATTCGGGCTTGAGATTTTGCTAAGTGTACTCTTTACAACTAGAATATTCGCGGGCGAAGTCGCGACCGGTAATGCTAGTTGTTCTTATTAGCCCAATTTTGATTTTAGCCTACTTTTCACATTTTGTAACAAGTGGTTCCGTGAAGAACTAACGCCTATTTTCATACATCCTACTTATGTTAATTGCCTCTATCAACATACAAAATTTCAGTTTGATTGCTGTAATAGATCCGTAAATATTGAGAACCGTCTAAATATTTTGGATGGTCTCCATGTTGGATTTTTATGTATGTAGGTCTTACGGTTATGTACTATTAGATGACGATGTTCGCGTAGGTTCAGTATTCAAACGTTCACTTCGATTGCATGATTAATACACAAGAAATTAAAACTTTAAAATTTCGCACAGCCGCCATCTTGAGGTTATGAGAACAATTCAACTAAATTAGATATCAGTGCATTACAATGTGCATAAAAATTACTGTACCATATTTCACTGCGCTCAGATGGTTAAATCGCTAGAAATATCTATTAAAATATTTCACCTTCGCTTGGCCGCCATGTTCGTTTTGTATTCTACAGGTTCTTAGATGTCTCATAGCCGAATTTCTAGTAGTACCCTTTATCACCGTACAAAATTTCAGGGTGTTATCAGTAATAGTTTCGGAGATATAGAATGCCGGGGAAATACTTCGCACAGCCGCCATCTTAAGATTATGTAAACAATTGAACTAAATTAGATGCCAATGCTTTACAATGTGTATAAGCATTTGCAGTTATAAGGTTTCATTGCATTTGTATGGTTAAATTGCGACAAAAGTCTGTTTAAAAGTTTCAACATCGCTTGGCCGCCATGTTCGTTTTGTAGCACGTTTTTGAAAGCCTCATACGTGAACTTCTAGTAGTGCTGTATATCACCGCACAAAACTTCAGGGTGATATAAGTAACAGTTTCGGTGATATAGAATGCCGGTGAAATATTTCGCACAGTCGCCATGTTGGATTGATGAGACGTAATAACTTTTGAAGGGCACAGTCGGAGTCTGCCAAAATAGTACTATGACCTTACCGAGTTTCACTGAATTCGCTCTAGCCGTTTATAGGTTATTAGTGGGGGCGAGGCACACACATGGACGCACACAGGGACAAAAGGTAATATCATAATCCTATTTTTAGTCTATGTTCATTTTATAAAAAAAACAAGTAGTTCAGTGAAGAACTATACAGCCTATTTTCATATATCCTACTTATGTTAATTTCCACTATCAACATACAAAATTTCAGTTTGATTGCTGTAATAGATTCGTAGATAGGCCTATTGAAAACCGACTAAATATTTCGGATGGACGCCATGTTGGATTTTATATTTGTAGGTCCTAGAGTTATGTACTGTTACATGAAGATTATTGTGTACGTGTAGCATTCAAAATAAAATCGCATGATTAGGACACAAGAAGTAACAAGGAGATTTTAAAATTTCGCACAGCTGCCATCTTGTGGTTATGGAAACAATTGAAATAAATTAGATGCCAGTGGATTAACATTCCTATAAGGATTTATTGTACCAAGTTTCACTGCACGCAGATGGTCAAATTGCGAGAAACGTCCATGTGAATATTTATACTTCGCGTCGCCGCCATGTTGGATTTGTGATCACCAGGTTATTTAAAGTCCTATAGGTGAAGTAAGTTCATTGCCCCTATGAACATAAAAAATCAGTTTGATTGCTATAATAGATTCGTAGACATTCAGAGCCGTCTAAATATTTCGGATTGTCGCCATGTTGAATTGTTAAATGTATAGGCCATAGAGTCTTGTAAAATTAAAGGAAAATTATTGCGTAGGTTCATTATTCAAACTTTCACTTCGATCGCATGATTACGACACAAGAAATAAAAACTTAATTTTAAAATTCGCACAGCCGCCATCTTGAGGTTATGAAAATAATTGTACTAAATTATATACTAGTGCATTACAATGTGTATAAACATTTCCTGTACCAGATTGCATTGCGTTTGGAACATTAAATCGCGAGTAAAGTCTATTTAAAACTTTCAAATTCGCTTGGCCGCCATGTTCGTTCTGTAGTTAACCGGTTTTCGAACGTCTTATAGATGAACTTCCAGTAGTGCCCTTTATCTCCGTACAAAATTTCAGGGTGATACCCCGCATAGTTTCAGAGATATAGAATGCCGGTGAAATATTTCGCACATCCGCCATCTTGTGGTTATGTAAACAGTTGAACCAAGTTAGATGTCGGTGCATTACAATGTGTATAAACATTTACTTTACCAGGTTTTATTGGGTTTGGATGGTTAAATCGCGAGAAACGTCTATTTAAATGTTGCAAATTAGCTTGGCCGCCATGTTGGTTTTGTAGTTACCTGTTTATCAGAAGTCACATAGGTGAACTTCTAGTAGTTCCCTTTATCACCGTAATAAATTCCAGGGTGATATCGGGAATAGTTTCGGAGATATTGAATGCTGGTGAAATATTTCGCACAGCCGCCATGTTGGATTGGTGAGACGTAACAAAATTTCAAGGGCACAGTCGGGGTCGCCCGGAATAGTGCTATGAACTTACCGAGTTTCATTGAAATCGCTCCAGCCATTTATAATTTATTAGGGGGGACACACACACACAACTCACACACACACACACACACACACACACACACGCACACACACACGGACAGAAGGTGATCTCATGAGCCTATTTTTTCAAAATTGAAAATAGGCCAAAAAATAGGCTTATGAGATCACCTTTTGTCACTGTGTGTGTGTTCCCCCGTAATAACTTCAAAATGGCTGGAGTGATTTCAATAAAACTCGGTAAGGTCATAGTACTATAACGGCCGACCCAGACTGTGCCCTTCAAATTTAATTACGTCTTACGAATTCAACATGGCGGCTGTGCAAAATATTTCACCGGCATACCATATCTCCGAAACTATAACTGATATCACCCTGAAATTTTGTACGGTGATAAATAACACTACTGAAAGTTCACCTATGAGACTTTCAAAAACATGCTAACTGCAAAACGAACATGGCAGGCAAGCGAATTTGAAACATTTAAATAGACTTTTCTCGCGATTTAACAATGCAACTGCAATGAAACTTTGTATAGGATATGTTTATGCACATTGTAATGCATTGGTATCTAATTTAGTTCAATTTTTTACATTACCTCAAGATGGTGGCTGTGCGAAATATTTCACCGGCATTCCATATCTCTGAAACTATTACCGATATCACCCTGAAATTTTCTACAGTGATAAGGAGCACTAC
The DNA here is from genome assembly GCA_946902985.2 of Meconema thalassinum. NCBI lineage: Eukaryota > Metazoa > Arthropoda > Insecta > Orthoptera > Tettigoniidae > Meconema > Meconema thalassinum. Next base: position 157,023,013 of record OX336397.1, read on the forward strand.
TAGAAGTTTACCTATGGAACTTTCAAAAACCTGTTAACTACAAAACGAACATGGTGGCCAAGCGAAGTTGAAACTTTAAATAGCATATTCTCGCTATTTAACCATCCAAACGCAATGAAACATTGTCCAGCAAATATTAAAATATATTTTAATTCACTGGAATCTAATTTAATTTAATTGGTTGCATAACCTCAAGATGGCGGCTGTGCGAAATATTTCACCAGCATTCTATATCTCCGAAACTATTACTGATATCACCCTGGAAATTTGTACGGTGATAAATGGTACTACTAGAAGTTCACCTATGAGCCTTCCATAAACCTATAAAATACAAAACGAACATGGTGGCCAAGGGAATGTGAAACACTTTAATAGACTCTTCTCGCGATTTAACCATCTGAGCGCAGTGAAATTTGGTACAGCAAATGTTTATACACATTGTAATGCACTGGCATCTAATTTATTTCAATTGTTCACATACCTCAGGATGGCGGCTTTGCACAATTTTTAAGTTCAGTTTCTATTTCTTGTGAATTATTCATGCGCTTGAATAATGAACCTACGCAAAAATCGTCATATAATAGTACATAACTCTATGACCTACATATATAAAAATCCAACATGATGACCAACTGAAATAATTGGAAGGTTCTCAATATCTACGAATCTATTACAGCAATCAAACTGAAATTAACATACGTAGGATATATGAAAATAGGCTGTATAGGTCTTCACAGAACTACTTGTTTCATAAATGGAAATAGGCTTTAAAAAGAGGAAAAAGTAGACATGAGTTCGATGTCTATCTGTCTGTCTGTCTGTCTGTCTGTCCGTGTGTGTCTGTCCCCTCTATCAACTCCTAAACGGATACAGCTATCAAAACCAATTTGATATGAGTAAAGATCTATACATGGATATTTCTTGGCCTTATTTGAAAATGGAATCAGTGCTACCAACTGCTGAAATATCACAATTGAAATTTAAACTCTATGTTGGATAACTCAGAAGTTATGCATGCATACTGTTCCAAAATTGTCACACACAAACAATAACATTCCAGATTAATTTTCAGGAACCTATATATGGCAGTGTTGCCAATATAATTTTATGCCTGCCAATAGGCCCAATATCTAAATGCACGTAACTGCTATACTAACAAATGGATTTCAACCAAATTTCGTATGTACTTGTGTACCATAAGATATATGAATATGCATATTCTTAAGAGCCAGCAGGGCTGCCAACTGTCAATAAGTGCTCGCTCTATTTTTTTGTAACCTAATTCCAATATATCACAAAGTATACAAGCCAACAGCTCTAAACTTTGCACACATATAGTACCTGACTTTCTAGATTAATTTGGAATAACTGATACATGACAGTGCTGCCAACATGACGCTAAGCCTGCTGATAAGTTCAATTTTAAATACATGTGATTTCTATATTGACCAATGGATTTCATCCAAATTTGGGACAATAAGAGATTAATAGATTAATTCTGAGCAACAGATATATGACATTGTTGCCAATATGATTTTACGCGCACTGATAGATCCAATGAAACATTTAATTACTGATATATGCACTGACTGGCAAGAAAAAAAAAACGATCACTTGAAAAATTCAACATTACTTTAATTGAAATGATAAATATAAACCATATAAGCCTAGTACATTACATACAGTAGTCATAGCATGGAAGTAAGGTTACATTGGTTTCTGGATGCATTACCTTTCTTCATGTCACTGTTTCACTTAACAATATCGATTCTTTGACATGATGCTGTTTCCCGCGGAAATGTCTGAAAGTGCAGAGGGAAGAATAAAATATCCATCGTTAGCTCACTAGTCAATACGGGCTAGGTTTTGAATCTGTCCTATCATCATCATATATCTATATATATACAAGCTGACCCGCAGACGTTGTCCTGCCAATCAAAGAAAGTGTTGTAACTTTGTTTCTTGAACTGCTTTTGGATACACAATATTTTTTTCAATTTCTGTTAACTGCCTCTAAACTATCGTGAATTGAATTAACTAATTTAGAAACATTCGTTGGAGAGTGCACAACAACTCTCCAAAGTTTCATCGCAAACGGATAAATGGCATTTAACACATACTCGATTTGGTTTAAATGATTCGTGCGCTGTCACTCATTTGTTGAATCTACTCGCGCTCTTCCAACTGCGAAATGGATTTACTAAGATAGAAAGCTTCACGTAAGTGTGCACAACAACTCATCAATGTTTCATCGCAATCGATGAATAGTATATGAACGCATACAGGATTTTGTTGGAACGCTTCGCGCGTCGTTACTCATTTGTTACATCTACTCGTGCGCTACCAATATTGTAAAATGGATTTACCAAGTTGAACACCTTCCCTCGCGTGTACACAACAACTCATCAAAGTTTCATCGGAATCGGATGAATGACATATGAACGCATAAGTGATTTTCTTTAAATGATTCGCGTGCCGTCACTCATTTGTTGAATCTACTCATGCGCTACCTATTGTGAAATAGATTTACTAAGCTTGAAACCTTCTCAGGCGTGTACTCAATGATTCACCAAGGTTTGATCGCAATCGGATGAATGATATATGACCACATACGGGACATTGTGGAAACGATTCGCGCGCCGTCGCTCATTTGTTGAATCTACTCGTGCGCTACTTATTAAAAACTGGATTTACTAAGACAGAAACATTTCCTGGAGTGTACACAACAATTCACCAAAGTTTCATCGCAATCGAATAAATGGTAACTTATATGGACGCAAACGGTACTTTGTTGAAATGATTCGCGTGCTGTCACACATTCGTTGAATCTACTCGTGGGCTACCTATTGTAAAATGGATTTATTAGGCCAGAAACCTTCCGTAGGGTGTACACAACATCTCACCCAAGTTTCATCGTAATCGGACGAATGGTATTTGAACGCATACGGGACCTTATTGAAACTCTTCGCGCGTCGTAGCTTATTTGTTGAATCTACTCGTGCGAAACCTCCTGTGAAATGGATTTACTAAGTTAGAAACCCTCACGTAAGTGTACACAACATCTCACCCAAGTTTCATTGCAATCGGATGAATGGTATATGAACGCATACGGGACTTTGATTAAAAGTTCGCGCGTCGTTGCTCATTTGTTGAATCTACTCGTGAGCTACCTATTGTAAAATGGATTTACTAAGTTAGAAACCCTCACGTAAGTGTACACAACATCTCACCTAAGTTTCATCGCTATCGGACGTATGGTATTTGAACGCATACGGGACTTTGTTGAAACGCTTCGCACGTCGCCGCTCATTTGTTGAATCTACTCGTGCGCAACCTCCTGTGAAATGGATTACTAAGTTAGAAGCCTTCACTTAAGTGTACACAACAACTCATCAAAGTTTCATCTCAATCTATGAATGGAATATAAACTTATACGGGATTTTGTTGAAACGCTTCGCGCGTCGTCACTCATTTGTAGAATCTAGTCGTGCGCTACCTAATGTGAAATTGATTTACTAAGCCAGAAGCCTTCCCTGGAGTGTACACAACATCTCACCCAAGTTTCATCGCTATCGGACGATGGTATTTGAACGCATGCGGGACCTTTTTGAAACGCTTCGCGCGTCGTCACTCATTTGTTGAATCTATTCGTGCGCTATCTATTGTAAAATGGATTTACTAAGCCAAACACCTTCCCTGGAGCTCACTCAACATATCACCCAAGTTTCATGGCAATCGGATGAATGGTATATGAACGCATACGGGACTTTGAAACGCTCTAACGTGCAGAGACAAACAGTAGAATTCGACATCACTGCCACCTTTGGTATAAAACACAACTTTTCGCCACGGGCGGAGTGTATGTTATGGCGGTAGTTGCACAGGTTGCAACCAGGTGGCTCTAACGTGCAGAGACAAACCGTCCAAAGACATCAGCTTTCACGAAGGCCAAGGCTAGTGGTTTCCATGACGACTGTTTTTGACTGTATATTGTGGTTCTAAAATTCTGTGTAAATTGTGGTTCTAAAATTGTGTTCATTCCACCTACTGGGTCGGATTGTGAATCTAAACCATACATGGACCCACCCTAATATACATACCAAATTCCATCAAAATCGGTTCAGTCGTTTAGGAGGAGTTCAGTCACATACACACGTGTCGAAGAATTATATATATAAAGATAAGAATGAAAGTTTGTCTGTTTTTTCTGAATTTCTACGGAAATTTGCGTTATTTACGTGTTTCAGACTGTTTTATGATGGATGCGCGCGAAAATAAAATTTTTGTCTGTCTGTCTGTCTGTCTGTCTGTCTGTAAGTCTGTATGTCTGTCTGTCTGTCTGTGGACAAGTATGTTCCCTTATAATTCGAGAACGGCTGGGTGGATCAACGTAACATTTGGTACAGATATCCTTCAGAGGCACGACACTAATCATTGATGTAACTCTTCTTTGTAGCTCCAATAAAAGGGGGCCTACCCCCTTAAAATACATGCTGTAATAGGCGTAGTAGGGCGAGACAAAGCTTATTTTCAGCCCCTCAATGTGAGAAATGAAACTCGGGGGCCCTAAAGGGATCCCGAAAACCACCTTTTTAGGCCCTAAAACCAACAGTTTTTGAGATATTCCCAGAAAACTAATGTCATTTAATACAATAATGAAAGAATGCAATCCGGTAACCATTGCAACAGAAACTCACAGGTCCATCTATTGCTGTAGGACGCAATACAATTCCATTTATTACATTACTGAGATAGTTTGCAAACGGTTATAAGGTTATAACGGAACAAAATCAAGCTGTAAAATTCATCAATACATAGGGTATAATGCGCTTAAGGGGGTCAAGGGGTACTCTAGAATTTTTTCACGCGATTTACACGTGCGGGTGTGGTGCGGAAGGTCTATTACGTCCCTATCTCTATATTGCTATATTATTATACTACGGCCTACAACGACGAGCTTATTTTCTGTCCCTTGGTGTCAGAAAGAAAACTCGGGGATCGTAAATAGCCGTAAAGGATTCCCGAAAACTACATTTTAAGCCTCTAATACCAACAGTTTCTGATATTCCAAGAAAACTAATTTCATTTAATAAACTGATGAAGGAATGCACGCCAATAGCCATGACAAAAGCATCTCAAAAGGTGACACCCAACTTTCCATCTATTTCTATTTCTGTGAACGTTTGAAAATGGCAATAAGGTTAGCACGGAACCAACTAAAACTGTACAATTCATTAATGCGCTTAAGGGGTCAGGGGTTACCATACACTTTTTTCGCATGACTTAAACGTGCGATATGTCGTACATAAGGTCGATTATTTCTCCAAACAGCAACATGGCGTGTAATGCGTTTCGTCTACGAGGTTTTCAATTTTATTTTCACGTCAGGAAGTACACGTTAGGTAGGCTAAATTTATTTTCTGAGCATATTTTAACTAATCATTTATCTTTGTCGACAAACAGGTTCCAAGCCTCTAACCATTGCAACAGTAGCTCAATTGATTACGTCTGGCTATTAATACCAAAGACCGTTCGAAGAATGGGTACTTATGCTAGTGAATATATATATATATATATATATATTGTGCCCAAATCCAGTTGCCTAGATTGAAGTTATCCATCATTTTGAAGTCGAGGGTGATATTCCCCGAACAGTTTGATAACTTTAAACCTAGTTTTGAATATAATAATAATAATAATAATAATAATAATAATAATAATAATAATAATAATGGGATTTAATAATAATTATTATTTTTCTATTTTTCTGGAATAATAATAAACATTTGTGGTTTATACTAATCATTTTGTGGTTGTATGATTTATATAGTTGACATTTGAAGTCATACTCGAAATCGGATATTTGTTAATTCCGAAGGTTAGTGGTTAACACATGCCCACTTATAATGAACAATTAAATTCAGTGAAATTTTTTCACGTTTGCATTTCATATTTAAAGCTTTGATAAAGACACAGAAAGAAGTGAAATGGGAAGCTAAGCATGTATAAAGTAGGATTTTTGCTAGAGTTTATATAAAATAAAACCATTATGACGCAGCGTCTTTCACAACGTTTGCTAATATTAACATTGTGTGGAATTTCTGATGGTGAAATTATATTGGATATTGTCGTAAACTCATTGGCGAGGTTTACTGATTTTTGAATCTTCCATTTGTCATAACAAGCAAAGGCTTGATTATTTTGTATAATTTGGGAAGATGTCATTGTGTGTGCAGATAATTATATGCCATTCTGAGTGCGCAATTTAAGTCGCAGGAATGAGGTTGTGTAAAATGGAGCACCAATCAAATTGTAGGTTGGATGTTTTTGATGTAGTAGGAGAGTCGTTTTTCGCCACACTTTTGTCGTAATATAACCACAGGTTATTTTGTGAACCATCATTATGAAATTACTGTTGATCCACGTGTTTGAAAATATTTCTAGTAATTGCTTATCCGGAAAATTATTATTCTACTAGTTCCTTTCATTCAGGAAAGCTTTACCGTTGTCTAAATGCTGATTTATAATTCTGTGATTTTTATCACGTGTCAATCATATGGGCCAATGCTGTTGTTGGAAATTGTTACTTATTAACAACCACTATACGCTGAAAGGATTTTCAGATCCTATAAAAATAAATACACACTTTCTTTAATAAGTTGATGCTGAACATATTTTACATTTTGTCAAAATCACTTTGATAATAATAATAATAATAATTTGTTTCATTATAAAACATGTTAAATGATATTTCAAATTTCCTAATTAATGTTTTCAAGGAATAATTAATTAATTCGTTGACTGAATCCATATGGAATGGAAGTTATATTTGGGATAATTATATTTTTGATTAAGTCAAAATTATTTTTGACAGACTTTGGATTGAGATCTATGTTTCAATAGATATTTTCTGTTTTTTTTTGAATCCACAAAAATGCTCAAGGTCCATGTAAATCATAGTGTATTTCACTTATTATGAACAACTTTGTATTTGACAAATCCTAATATTACTATTGCCTAAGAAGTGTTAGTCGAAATGCTACGATAATAGTTTTGAGAAATGAACAGTGAAAGTGATTTTCCAACCAGTGATATATTTTCTTATTGATCTTCAACGTGTGAATGCTAAATAATTTAGGGATCAGTATGGACGATTGACTTTGCACTGATAAAACCCTACCCCTGTACATAATTATGTTGAACGATGTCAACAGGACTGATATTCTGACCTCTCGTTTCAACTTTGTTAGTGTTCATGAGTTGGCGATATTGTACATTGTGTAAATAATTTATTCTTTTCCAGTCATCTTTTATGCCATTTTGGACATATTTTCTTCGTGTCATTTTAAAGTTTTAATAAAATGAGATAATTTTATGGTACGCAATCACCGTTTTCATGAATCTCCTTCTATCCTTATTGTTGCGTCGAGCCGAAAATCAGTTAAGCAATTATTTTGTTAGGTCTTTGCATTCGACTTTAACCCATCTGGCGCCCCGGGATATTCTGATTCTCGTGCTGACTGATTTTTGGTGAAATGCATATATGGTCGTCCGGACTTCGGTCCAAACGGGCACAATATATTGATCCCTCCTGCGGGCCTCTCAAGCGACCGATAGTGACAATGAGCATTCAAATGAAAGAGAATAGACATTAGCAGTGACTTATTGCACAATAATATCATAAATGTCTATAATTTCTTTAAAAGATGTCTTTAAAAATTGTACGAAGTGTGCGATTTGCGAACACCATTGCTGTAGGAAAATACGCTCCATAATTGCTGTCCACGGGCTGTTGTGACGCCTGTTTCATGCCACATTAACATTCCGAGGTCCTTTCCTTTATCCTGAAATTTAAATAGTGTTCTGTAATGACTTGGTTAAAATAAAAACATAACCTTTCTCCTTAAGTCTCTCATTATAAACCTATTGGTGAAAGTGTCGTTCATGACCATGCGAGATTTCTCGTACGGGTCCACTAGTAATAGAATTTTATGCGATTCAGTCAGCTGACTCAGGTGTGGGAGGGTACTTATTTGAGGGAGATTGAAGTAAACAAAACACAGTATGTAGCGGTCTTCATGTTAACAGCTAATCCTCTATGATTGATGCAGTTGTTGCACTGTGCGACAACTGACCTCGTGACGCCATATTCTGACAGCTCTATTGACAGAATAATCCGCTTCAAAGTTAACGAACAGCAACTACATGAAGCACGCGAGAGAAAGCCTTGTTATTTCGAGTCTAAAGGAAGAAGAACAATACCTGGAAAATCCCAGGAATTCCTGCATAGTCCCAAAAAGAACCTTGGAAGGAATAAGTTTGTCTAACAACTGTTTTGAATATCATTAACTCTGTGTCGCATGTTTAGAATTGGCATCCCCAGGACCATCAAGCACAATTAAGCAAGAATTAAATGTATTATTACCTTTTTTTGGCAAATTGTCTAGAAAGTTTGTGTATTTAGGAGTTTCAAACAGTTTGACGATGAATGCTCAAAAGAAGAGAAATATTGTATATTGGCATTCACGGTCAGTGAATTAAAAATCAGCAATTTCTCTAGGTTTGTGCCGTGTCTTGTGTGGGATTTTGCTTAGGACTCAAAGCTGGCTCATCAGCGGGCACTTGGTGTCCACACCCGGACTCCCACTGGAGTAGCGAATTGCGCGCCACCTCCCTTATAATGAAGCGCACCAGCGCCTCTTCACTGTGAGAACTAAAAGCTCACAAGGCACAAACCTAGAAGAATTGCTGAGTTTTAATTCAACGGCCGTGAAAGCCAATATACCATCTTTTTGGAAGCCTTCATAGGGAGGTTAAGGCTGCTTGAGCATTTAGTTCTTGCAGTCAAGGAGTGCAGTTGCACCTAATATAAAGGGAGGTGGCGCGCAGTTCGTCACTCCTGTGGGGGTCCGGGCGGGGACACCAAGAGCCCGCCGATGAGCCAGCTTGGTGTCCTAGGCGAAACCACACACAAGACACGGCACAAACCTAGAAGAATTGCTGAGTTTTAATTCACCGGCCGTGAAAGCCAATATACCATCTTTTTGGATGGGGAATATCCCTCAATATGAACTTTTCTTTTTCTTTTCCATATTTCAAAGGTGGGACAATACTGAATTTAAGGTGCTCGACACGTGAAGAAAAGGTCGAGAAATTAGGTTTTATGGTGGGAGTTATTTTTGCTTTGGACAACATCAAATACCTGAGATTGTATTCCCTATGACTCTGTGCACTGTTATCTAGCAGCTGATGACTAAGGTTCGGATATTAAGGAAAAGTCATATTTTTTTCCCGAGCTCATTTTACCCGAAATCTGAAAAATAAGTTTGAATGACGGGTCTCTGACCACGTTTAAAGCAATTTCATGTTGCCTATAAATGCATATTTCGGCCATTTTTATTGTTTTGGTCATATTTGGTCATATTTTAGTGATTTAAGGTCATATTTGGTTATAATTTCAGCATTGTTGTTTAATTTGAGGCGTCGTTAACAAGGTACGTGTTATCTGCGTCGAGTTTCAAACACAGAATTTCTGAATAGTGTAGTAGATATATTTTTCTTTCTTTTCCTGGAACAGGCAGATAGCAGGTTTAGAAGACCTGATTCCAAGAAGGCGCTCCTCTACGGACGTCATTTAGCATTTACTGTATGTTAGTGATAACCTATCCCAAAAATTCATGTCATATTTCAAAGTTTTTAGGTCATATTTTATAGTTTTTAGGTCATATTTAGCTAGTGTTTAGGGCATATTTGATTGCATATTTTTTTACCTCTTTAGGTCTTAAACTTCCGAACCCTACTGATGACTTACTATAGCTCTGTGTAAAAAGTAAATACATTTTGGTCTGCATCCGTGGGCAACCGAGATTAATAGCATCCGTTTATTATCTACGGTGCGATGTAAGATAGACATTTCTACGCACAGACATCGAAGAGAGTTTGTTCACTCGGGCTCTATAAGATAAAACCTTGCGATCTTGATTCCAGCACTCTTGAATTTAAATTGTTTTTGAGGAAGATGAATTTCCATTTCATAAGCAAAGCAAGGCAAGGCGAATGGATCAGCTGGAGAGAGACGCCACATTCCCACGGGTCATCTACTTTAAAGCACGTCATCGCCTGAGGCATTAACGCCCGCCCACACAATATAGGGAAATCACATCTGGGGAATTACATCTGAAAGCTGTTACATGTTCCTCGCTACAGCCGACTCGCTCCGGGCTTCAACATTTCTGTTTACTTACGCACGGCAGGGTTGCCAACCGAACATGTCCATACCCATCGTTCAGACACGATGCTAAATCACCTATTTGTCAAGGGCGTATATAAGGCGAGAGCTGTGGTGGCTCCACACCCCCCCCCCCCCTCCCTCGAAACAAGACAATAAAAATTACGAAAGTGTTGCTTTGGTAAAAGTATAAAATAATTATAAATTTGGCTGTACAGTACCCCAATCTTAACTTATTGGCTAAGTTATAAACAGGTTGAAATTAGACTACCTCGTGGTGTAGTGGCTAGCATTCTCACTGTACGGTACTTTTGAGATATAAATTATGAATTTGTAATAAAAAAACTGTTACCTTTCTGTTTAATAAATTGACACATATTTAAATATTTGCCATTCATACTCCATAGGCCATAAAAGAAAATTCGTTAACTATAAAAATTGTATTTGCGTGTTGAGTTGTATTTTACAACTGTTTTGTATTGCCAAGTTATATAAACTTAGAATTTTATAATTAACTCTTATCTAAAATAATCACACAAAATTATATGCTCTAAGATATTGGTTGATATTTCTGGGTATTTTGCGGTGACAATCCCCTGAGAATATCCCCCAACCCCGCCTCCTCCCCAGAAAAAAATGTATATACGCCCCTGATACTAGTTGCATATTCTGTATAATTGTAATTATAATAATGATAAAAACAAGATGTTTAGTAAAGGACATATAGACTACTTTCTCTTAAATGCATGGGTATTGTTATAACTCTTTGTCCTTTTCAAGGAGTAGGCTATAATTGGATGTTGGTTGTAGTAGCTCGTTGAAATACAATGTGCTATACGGATATTAAACATGAATATGAGGTGTCCTTTGCTAGTGCTACCTCTGTAAAAAAATACATTCAATTCGGTTTCACCGTGTTTGAATTGATATGGGGAATCGATTTGCACACATACATGGTCGCTATCTGCAAACTATCGGGCTGATGACCTTGTAGTAAAGACAAAAGATGCTTCCCTCGAAAAGGTATGTTGCTGCAAAATTTGGTAGAGATAAAATAATTAGGTTGGTCATAATTTGATTTAAGCTTTTAACATTTGGGTGGCCGCCATTACGTTTGCGTCAAGATGGCGGATTTATAATACTTGACACTGAGGTGCTGTTTGCTCGTTCTACCTCTGTACCAAATTTCGTTCAATTCGGTTCCACGTTGTTTGAATAGATAAGGGGAATCGATTTGTACACATACATGGCCGCCATCCACAAATTCTTGGGCTGATGACCTTGTAGTTCGGTCGAAAGGTTCTTCGTACATAATGGTATGATATTGCAAAATTTGGTAGAAATCGGATGATTAGGTTAGTCGTAATTTGATTTAAGATTTGAACATTTGGGTGGCCGCCATTACGTTTCCGTCAAGATGGTGGCGATATAAAACATGACACTAAGGTGGCCTTTGCTAGTTCTACCTCTGTACCGAATTTTCTTCAATTCGGCACCACCGTGTTCGAATTGATAGGGGGGACAGACATTCAGAGTACACACACTCACACACACACTCACACACACAGACACACAATTTTTGGCCCTGTGTAGATCTCATAAGTCTACTTTCATTTTTTTGCAAAAATCGAAAGTAGGCTAATAATAAAAGGTAACAGAAAAGAGAACCGTATTAAAGTCAATTGCCTCGCTTTCGCAGACGATATTGCAATTAGGCCTATCACATACATCAGAAATTAAGCCAAGTCCGCAGTGGAAAAACTACATGAAATCGCGAAAAAAAAACAAGTAGTTCCGTGAAGAACTATACAGCCTATTTTCATATATCCTACTCATGTTAATTGCCTCTACCAACATACAAATTTTCTGTTTGAGTGTTCTGATAGGTTCGTAGATATTCAGAACCGTCTAAATATTTCAGTTGGTCGCCCGGTTGGATTTTTATTTATGTACTATATTTACGTGTGGTATTCAAACTTCAATCGCATGATCAGAACACAACAAGTAGAAACGAGATTTTTAAATTTCGCACAGCTGCCATCTTGTGGTTATGAAAATAATTGAAATAAATTAGATGCCAGTGGATTAACATTTGTATAAGCATTTAACGCGCAAAGTTTCACTGCACTCGGATGGTTAAATCGGGAGAAACGTCCATTTAAATATTTAAATTTCGCGTCGCCGCCATGTTGGATTTGTGCTCACCAGGTTACTGAAAGTCCTATAGGTGAACTTATGTCCATAGCCTCTATGAAAATTAAAAACACAGTTTTATTGCTGTAAAAGATTCCCAGATATTGAGAACCGTCAAAATATTCGGATGCTCGCCACTTTGGATTGTTATATGTATAGAACATAGAATTATGTACCATTAAAGGAAAATTATTGCGTTGCTTCAATATTCAAACTTTCACTTCAATCGCATGATTACGGCACAAGAAATGAAAACTTAATTTTAAAATTTCGCGCAGCCGCCATCTTGAGGTTACGAAAACAATTTAATTAAATTAGATGCCAGTGCAGTACAATATGTATAATCATTTACTGTACCACATTTTAATGCGCTCAGATGGTTAAATCACGAGAAAAGCGAATTAAAAATTTCAACTTCGCTTGGCCGCCATGTTCGTTTTGTACTTTACAGGTTTTTGAAAGTTACATATATAAACTAATAGTAGTGCCCTTTATCACCGTACAAAATTTCAGGGTGATACCTGTAATAGTTTCGGAGATATTGAATGCCAGTGAAATATTTCGCACAGCCGCCATTTTGAGGTTATGTAAACAATTGAACTAAATTAGACGCCAGTGCATTATAAAGTGCATAAACATTTGCTGTACCAAGTTTCATGACGTTTGGATAGTTAAATCGCGAGAAACGTCTATTTAAATGTCTCAACTTTGCTTGGCCGCCATGTTGGTTTTGTAGTTACAAGGTTTTTAAAAGTCTCATAGGTGAACTTCTAGTAGTGCCCTTTATCACCGTACAAACTTACAGGGTGATATCCGTAATAGTTTCGGAGATACTGAATGTTGGTGAAATACTTCGCACAGCCGCCATGTTGGATTGGTGAAACACGACAAAATTTGAAGGGCAAGGTCGGGGTCGGCCAGAATGGTGCTATGATCATATTGAGTTTCATTGAAATCGCTCAAGCCGTTTAGAATTTATTTGGGACACACACACACACACACACACACACACACACACACACACCTCTCTCTCTCTCTCACACACACACACGCACACACACACGGACAAAAGGTGATCTCATAAGCTTTTTTTTTTTTTTTTTTCAAAATTGAAAATAGGCTAGAAACGGACTATAAATCTCTTATGAAAAAGAAACACTATATGGAATGACGCCAATAAACAAAGAATCACCAAGCCACTGAAGGCCTACAAGCTAGAGTGGGCTCACTACAACAAGAAAGAGCATTGCGATACACGCAGAATTTGGTGGTTGGTTTCTTAGTATAGGGGCTGTGACAACGCGGTTATGTAGCCCCGTGTACTTTGGGTGTGTGTAGAATGTGTCTGATAACCGGTGTGCGTTATCTGTTTTTAATTTCCTAGTTCCTACTTTCGCTACCAAATGTAACCGTTCAGGACACCTATCTGTGAACTTGGCTACTACTAGATACCATCGCAACCAGCACCTGGTGACGAACGTTGGAACTTAAGAGCATTAATCAAACCTAACCTACAAATTTTGCTCCACACACATTTTGTTAGTAGAAGGTTCTATCTATTACATGCCATACATCTATGACATGAGCCCGCCAGCTTTACGTCCCCTCCGAAGGAAGGTATTTAACGCTCGTAATGAATCCAACGACCTTGGCCGGGTTTGAACCCGTGATCTTGGGCTTAGAAACTCAGCAGAGAAGCCACCAGAGACGCAGAATTAAGGCACTATAAAACAGTGATTCTTCCAGAAGCAACCAACGCAGCTGAAACAATGGTGATCGACGGTCATTCCAAAATTAAGGACATAGAAAATCAGGAACGAAAAATTCTCAGGAAGATTTACAGGACAGTCAATAAAACCGGCATTTGGATGAAGAGACCTCAGAACGAACTCTACCAAAAGACCAACACAATCGTCATCATCATCATACAGAAATACAAAATATGCAAGCAAATATGCCCTAAAACTAGCTAAATATGACCTAAAGAACTACGAAATATGAAATGAATTTTTGGGATAGGTAGAGTATCACTAACATACAGTAAACGTCTTAAGTGCCAAAACGTGATCAGCGATAATACACCAGACACATTTAATCATAGAAACTGACAGAGAGCCACAGTACATTAAAATGTTCAACATTCATTCAGTATCATAGCCGTGAGATGCAGTTCTTGCTCGGTTTTCCTAAAAGAAAAAAAGAAAAAAAAACGAAGTATTAGTTTGCTTTATGATATATGTCGGCGTAAGTTAGAAGACACTGCCTAACAGGAAGTTTATTGCGCCTTTTTTTGAATCAGGTCTTCTAAGCCTGCTATCTGCCTGTTCCGGGAAAAGAAAGAAAAGTACATCTACTACACTATTCGGAAATCCAGTGTTTGAAACTCGCCCCAGGTAACACGTACCTTGTTAACGACGCCTCAATTTAAACAAAAGAACTGAAATTATAACCAAATATGACCTTATATCACTAAAATATAACCAAATATGACCAAAACAATAAAAATGGCCGAAATATGCATTTATAGGCAACATCAAATTGCTTTAAACGTGGTCAGGGACCCGTCATTCAACTTATTTTTCAGATTTCTGTCAAAATGAGCTCAGGAAAAAAATATGACTTTTCCTTAACATCCGAACCTTAATCATCATCACCATCATTTATTGCATTAACAGGCCATTAAGACCCAGGATAGAAATTACGAGCATAAAACAAAAACTCATATAAAAAATAACACAAACATTACAATAGGATGGGCTGAGACTCTTCACAATATCGGTCGCAGATGATCTTCCACCTTTCTCTGTCCCTTGCATCCTCCACAGTTGCTGTTGGTGCCAGTGACATTATCGCTCGATCCTTCCATCTTGGAATACAGCAAATTAACATGATATTTTTAACAAACCAAAATACGAAGGTGGATCAAAATGTTAGTTGCACTAACACTCTGCAGCAGCGCGCTGTGTGTCGCAAACGTGAGTACAACGGAGAAAGGGACAGACACTGCCCACACGTCTGTTAGGCAGGTCGCTGTGGTGTCTCGTCTTGTATGGTGTGAATGGCGGCCAAATGCAATGGCGCGTCGACTGGACGTTCACTCCAAATATGAGGTGCGTGCGACAATCCGATTCCTATGGGCAAAAAGGAAGAATTGCACGGACATTCATCATGAAATTATTACTGTGTATGGGGAGCGGACCATTTCTCGGCAAGGGATCGTAAAGTGGTGTCACAAGGCCCGCCAAACGAGCGAACTGCTGCAGCGTTTCAGGCGGGAAGTCTGGCAACATCCACCCTACAGTCCCGACCTAGCGCTATGTGACTTTCATCTGTTCGGTAAGCTCAAAACGGAGCTCGGTAGTCGACGTTTCCAGACCGATGATGAGGGGAAGGCCGCTGTCTCCGTGTGGTTGCAGAACGCTGGAGGAACTTTCTATGCATCCGGCATCGACAAGTTGGTTGTGCGTTCGCAGAAATGTTTGGAGTCTCTTGGAAACTATGTGGAAAAGTGACGTTACATTGTATGTCGTTATAGGCGTGTTGCTGTTGTATAGGTGGTGTAATAAATGGCCATAACTGGGAAGTGCAACTTATTTTTTATCTGCCCACGTACAGAGAGGTTAGTTTGGATGTATCGGAGACCCTCGCTAGCCCGCTCGCCCGCGGCGCGAGCCTGTCTCCCGCCAGGCACTTTGCCGTTATGCGCCGCCCGCCCGGCACTGAGTCATTGAGTATAGGAATTTGTACTTACCTAGTTCACAGCTGGTGTTGAAAATGTTCGCCATTTACTGCTACACATCGCTGGCACCTTTTTATGAAACTGGCATGTACTCTCTGAAGTTCCTCAGCACCGATTGACTGTATTTCAGCTGTAGCCTAATATAGTCTTTAAGCTCATTTATAGTGCGAGGGTTTCTCGCATACACACTATTTTTAAGCGTCCCCCACAAATAAAAGTCACATGGTGATAAGTCTGGGCTGCGCGGGGGCCACACGTTCCGACTTATAATCCTAGTACCAAAAATGCGACGCAATTCTGTCATGGAAGCTTCGTCAGTGTGAGCAGTGGCAGAATCATGTTGAAAATAAGTTGGCAATCGCTCTCCGTAAGTCAGTTCGTCAAAAAATTGGTCAAGGATCACATTGAAGTAAAAATTTAAGTACAAATTCCTATACCCAATGACTCAGTGCTGCGCGAGCGCCGCATAACGGCAAAGTGCCTGGCGGGAGACAGGCTCGCGCCGCGGGCGAGCGGGCTAGCGAGGGTCTCCGATACATCCAAACTAACGTCTCTGTATATGAGACTGTTATCGAACACCTAATAAGGTTCCTTCAAGGTTTTTACTTTTGCGGAAAAAATGTAATTGCATTGAGAAATGCAAAACCATGTTGAAAGAAAGTTATGGTTACGTGAATTAATATGCTATAGTTTACGAAAGGAAATCACTTTAAAACATACAAGAGACCCGAGAATGTCTCTAAGATATTCCCATTTTTGTCAAACATTGTTGGAAAATGTCAAATCATGATTAAAAAGAAATAATTTTAATTTTAAAAACAAATGCATTTAACTTTTCTTCTTCTTCTTCTTCTTCTTCTTCTCTTCTTCTGTCGATGTTGGCCTACTGTGGACCGCGTTGAACAATCGGCCGACTTGCCTATCTCTTCTTCTCCTTCTAGAATTTCTTCATGCGTTCACTGCGTCTCCCTCTTTATTCAAACCAGATGACCTTGGTTTTTGAGCTAGTTTTATCCTGAAAGCCTTTAAGTATATCAACCTTCCTTCGAAACAGTGATTTGTTGAGAATATCTTCTTGAGTGATGGCAACTTCTTTGAGATCTGCTCGTGTTTCCTCAACCCATTTTATGGTGGACTTAAATTTGCTAATGTAAGTGAATATCCTCTTGTTGCTCATTCGTGTGAGGTGGCCATAAAATGTAATCCTACTCTTACGCATCGTGTCCGTAAGTTTCTCAGCCTGGTTGTACATGTCACTTTAACTTTGTTTCATTAGTTGGCCCTCATTTGTGTTTTAAACACATTCGTACACGTTTTCTCTCTCGGCATTCATGGGGCGTAATTCTATTCCAGACTTGACGCAGTTCGTGGCTCTGAAGTGAGGGCCTGGCTGAGTACATTGTCCATCAGAGTATTCACTGTATAAATGAAAAGGTATTGACTAGGGTGAGTTTTTCAAACGTATGATGTCACCCTATTATATTGCCAAGACAACAAGATGCTAACCCTGTCATTACAAATACAGTGCTTGATTTCTAGAGACAGAGGAGCCGGAACTGGAACCTTCCGTGAGATGTAGTTGTGGGGGGAGGTATCCAAATTACTGGATAGAAAATAATAAATCTTCAGATTATACATAAACTTGAACATTTTGAGATGTAACATCTTTCCACTCGGTATCTGGATATTTTTGTGGCACTCCGTAGCTGGACATTTTTGCGGGAGTGATTTTGGAAAAGGGACAGAAATGGATGGGACGAAGTGGATGGGACGGAAACAATGAGCGCGCGTGGTGGCGAAGATCGGTACAACGACGTACTGTAGGCCATGTGGCTAAGGAGAATGTATATCGCATACAGTTTAGTTCAAGATCTGGAGACCCCATTTAAGATATTCCTACAGTAAATCATCTTCAAGTTGTCGTTCTTTGGTGTGAAAATATTCATTTTATCATATTTGCTGAAAACAATTACGATTTATTAAATCTTCATACTTTTGCTGTATTCTTATTTAATGTAAGCACTCGATGTACTGTCGGCCATGTGGCTATGTGGAATCTATATCGCATCAACCAACACTCCAAACAACGTAGGAATTCAGTATACTAACGCCGACTACTAACAATAATTGAAACTTCGTTGGTCTAAACACATCACTGGGAGAAACACATTTAATATACCTTCTGCACACCTAATTTTTAATCGCGCCTATACTTGGCAGTGCGCTGATCGGCAAAACGAGGCCATTTTCAACAACATCGCTGGCATGGGTTCACTAACTGGCCGGTATAGAGCACAGCTCGCATCAAGTAGGCAGTGGATTGCTTCCGCCACAGCAAATAACAATTATGATTCATTACGGTCAGGATTTGGCACTGAAGTTTTACAAGTAGTTATTTCAATGACCAACAGAGTTCACTGTCAACAAGGGATTTGCGCTCCCGGGACGCACAATAGTAGGATAACATGTCACATGTTACACATCATATGCGACTACTGTAAGGCTCGTATAATTTTTATTATTTCATTTCAAACTTTATTTTGCAAAACAAGTACAAAAATGGGTTGTAGTAAAGTAATAAAAGCAGTAAGAAAGCACAGTTATATGATTGTTTAGGTTGCCTGCTCATCCTAAAAGATTGACCAAAACATCAACATGCTATCATCATACTTCTCGTCTCTTGATCTCTTCTTAACCTTCAATAAAAGTTTTTATATATAAAGAGAGGTACTAGTCGCCTCCGTAACGTAGCGGGCAGCATGGTTAGCTGCCGCCCCGGAGGTCCTGGGTTCGATTCCCTGCTCTGTCACGAAATTTGAAAAGTGGTATGAGGACTGGAACGCGGTCTACTCAGCCTCGGGTGTTCCAAATGAGTAGAGGGGGTTCGATTCCCACCTCAGCCATCCTCGAAGTGGTTTCCCGTGGTTTTCCACTTCGTCTTCGGGCAAATGCCGGGATGGTACCTTCTTCAAGGCCACGGCTGCCTCCTTCCCTCTTCCTTGCCTATCCTTCCTGACCATCCATTACCTTCCCTCATGAGGCCCCTGTTCGCTTTGCTGGTGAGGCCGCCTGGGCGAGGTGCCAATCACACCTCATCAGTTGTATCCACTCCGATTAGATGTTCCCAGCTCTAGGACACTGCCCGTAGAGGCGGTAGTGGTGAGTTCCTTCGCTGAGTCCGTGGGTTCCACCAACCTGGAGGGTAAACGACTAAGAAAGAAAGATATATAAAGAGAGGTACCGGAACGCCGTTCCGGTGCGTTCCGCCTCAAACCAAGCTCTGAAAATGTTTAATATGTATTATACCGCAATTGTTAGGCAACCTCATGGCTTGTAGGATATAGTCACCGCTCTCTACTACCAAAATTTCATATATATATATATTTTTTTTAATGTTGCCAACATAGATATTTCCGTTGAATTTGGGGCGAACTCATTCCTGTTTTCCCCTTTCTTACTTGCCTTTCATGGCTCTACTTCCAAGTCCCTCATTCCTCATTCTTCCAGAATTGAGGCCATTTCTTTTCCGTGTCGTCTCCTTGTTACTGGTATTAGAAGCAGATGCCCTAGATGTTGTGCTGGGTCCTATTCAGCTGATTAGGCCTTGTAATTTACCCCCAGCTGTGCTCCCAACTTCCCGGCGCGCTGCAGACTCCGAGAGGGCGGGACTTGCAGTAATAAATCCGGCCAGGAACTTCTCCAAGTCACAGCTGTGAACAATCCAAGAGCTCATCCTTTTCTCCGGCGTTCATTTCATCTGATTGTGGTCAAGCACCAGCTCCTGATTCTAGTTAGTAAAATGCCCATCAGCAGGTTGTCTCCATTGCTGTTTGCGACGCGACGGCTCGTACAATGAACAAGTTATTTGGATGATTATTAGCAATTCTTAACAATAATATGCCAGTGAATAAAAATTAAGAAACAACTATTGCCTCCGTGGCTTAGGCGGCAGCATGCCGGCCTCTCACCTCTGGGTCCGTGGTTCAAATCCCGGTCACTCCATATGAGATCTGTGCTGGACAAAACGGAGGCAGACAGGTTTTTCTCGGGGTACTCCGGTTTTACCTGTCACAATTTCATTCCAGCAACACTCTCCACTATCATTTCATTTCATCTGTTCTTCATTTAATCATTGTCCCAGAGGAGTGCGACAGGCTTCGGCAGCCGGCACACTTCATATCCTCGCCGCTCGATGGGGGCTTCATTCAGTCCATTCCTGACCCGGTCGGAGACTGGAAGCAGGCTGTGGATTTTCATTCATGATGATGATGATGATAATTGTTGTTTTAAGGAGCCTAACATCTAGGTTATCGGCCCCTAGTGGTCTGGGTGATAGCGAAAATGACATTGGAAACCAGCTAAACTTAAAATACTTAAAAAATGGAACTCAGATTGAAAATGTAGAGTGGGAATACTTACAAAAGGTTATTTAGAAGGAAAATACTAACAAAAAGAATTTAGATTGTAAAATATGCACAAAATGTAGTTTAGATCGAAAATACCTACAAAATGCAATGTAGATTGAAAATACAAAATGTGGTTGAGATTCAGAATATACATAAAATGTAATTTAGAGACACGGGGAGCCAATTCAGAAAAACAGTGCGGGAATCTTAAAGAGAAAAGGAACTATAATGAAAAGACAAGAAGGCTGGTCCCTAGAAGAATGAGGGGTCAGGAAAGATGAGAGAAGGGCCAATTAAGGCGGGAAAGGAAGATACTCCCTAGGCCTCAGATACCCTAATACCGTCGGGGATGGAAGAGATCAAGAGTTGACCAAGATTGGTGGACAGGAAAGAAGACGGAGATGAGCCCTGCACAAGTAAGTGGAAGGAATGTCGGACTCAGCTGGGGTTCGTGGTTGCCAACCCTCGTCCCACTAGATGTGAGCCCCTGGGGGGGCTATTGAATTGTTCAGTTGCTGAAGGCTAGATATTTCGGCCTGACAATGAAGACATCTTCAGGTAAAATCTCAACTTAAAATCCAGAGGGGTCCAAAAAAAGTAGACACTCTTTGACAGTTAATACAGAGAGGTTAGTTTTTAAGTATCGGAGACCCTCGCTAGCCCGCTCGCCCGCGACGCGAGCCTGTCTCCCGCCACGCACTTTGCCGTTATGCGGCGCCCGCCCGACACTGAGTCATTGAGTATAGGAATTTGTACTTACCTAGTTCACAGCTGGTGCTGAAAATGTTCGCCATGCACTGCTACACATCGCTGGCACCTTTTTATGAAACTGGCATTTACTCTCTGAAGTTCCTCAGCACCGATTGACTGTATTTCAGCTGTAATATAATGTTTGAACTTTTTTGCTAGATTGTTTTGACGCTAGGCACAGGTCTGTTTGGAAATTTCTGACGGAATTTTCGTCGTATTTTCGCACAAGATTTCCTGTACTTTATGAAGGTATTATACATATACACACGTTCACGTAATGAAAATCGGATTGGAACAGCTCACTGAGCACTAATACGTGAACAATTGACTAAACTGAACCTCACACTGTTAAAGCTCTCAGCAGACTGCAAAGGAGGGAAACTTGTGGCGCCAAGAAGCGGATTACGGCCAAGTGCGTGGCGGGAGACAGGCTCGCGCCGCGGAAGAGCGGGCTAGCGAGGGTCTCCGATACATAAAAACTAACCTCTCTGTATATTTGGATCAAAATGACATACGGTTACAACTCTTGCGCGGTAGCGTAGTCGAATGTTTTCACAACAGATGGTGTAGGTCACAATCAATGCGCATTTTCCAGCAGATGACAGTGCAGCAATGAATGAAGTAAGATTGTCGTTTGAGTAACGAAAGTGGTATTGGAAGTACGAAAACATGATGGAGGAACAGCGGCAGTGGCGCAATGTGTACGGAACTCGGCCACTAACACGTACAACAATTTATGGTGTTCAGGATACATTTGAAGCCAACGGTACTGTTCGGGAAAGGTCTGGCTGACCCTAGACATCAACAAGTCCAGCTTCCAGCACGTTGCTCAGGGTGACGAGAAAGTGGGGTAAGCCGATCATATGTACGACGAATTATGAAGGCTGCAAAGTGGAAAGTGGAAAGTGGAAGTCTTATACTCGTAGATCACTGTTTTAACGCCAAGCTGTATTTTTAATCAAGATTTATATCTTTCATTATATTAACACTTTGTAACAGATCAGATTTTTAAAATGTTTAAGTGTTTTTCAGCCCTTAGAGCAGGGCCATCCAGACAGCGTTCCGGCCAGTGCTCCGAGCGCTTTCTTGGAAGGTAGTTTCAGAAGTGGTGGGAGGAGCTTGGCTGGCTGAGCGCGCTGAAATGTGCAGCCGATCCATCAGTCGCTAGTCTAGTCCAATGCGCTTCGCTGACAGCGTGTAAGTAAATAAGTTTTGCAGTGGTCACGACTGAACAGCATACAAAAAAAAGGTGTGGCGAAAAGCAGCAGCCTTTAAAACAGAATGGGAAATTTCATTTTTCTGTACAGCTTATAAAGGGCATGCCAAATGTTTAGCGTGCAACAGAGATGTAATGTGTTAAAAAGAACACAATTTGTTGTTGAATTTTGCTCACTAATATGTTCACATTTCAGTTTGGAATAAATCACAATATTCTTTACTTAACACTTGTGTTCGTTTCCTGCACATTCCATACATCGGAGTACCATTCGATTTGTATATGCTGTATATTTGTTATGGCAAAACAGCCCTATTAATATGTCAACAATCCCACAAGAGCCGTCGGCCGCACGACTGTACGTACGTATCTAGTCAGCGTGGTCCGAACATCGTCCGTCTCCTCGCTGCCACATTGTAGTGGTGGTAGGGGAAGGAGCGCTAGTCTGGCTGCCCAGTGCTCCCCGAGCGCCGCCACGCTCCCGGAGCGCAATGACTGGATGGTCCTGCCTTAAAGTATTAGCATTTTAAGTAATTATTTTGATAACAACGTTTGATAACGACATTTTTGTGTATAGTCTTGCTTCTTTTCGTTCTTTATATATTGCTGAAGAAGGTCGCAAGGTGGCCGAAACTGGTATTGTGATTAACCCTTTTTAGGGCAGAATATTATTGCAGATCTTTTATTTGTATTTATTTTAATGTAATTTTTATTGCTTTACACTAATATTAATTATTACTAATTTTATTTTTTGTTTTATTTAACATTTTAATGCTCTTAAATTAATAATATAAAAAATGGAATATACATTTTTATAAGCTTATTTCTTTTTAATCCTACTTTTAATATATTTTTTTAACTTTTTAATTTTAGTTGGTTTTATTAAAAAAATCTTTCACGTACTTTAGGTCAAGGAGATAAAGAGAGAATATTTCAATTTGGTTTTCAGTAATATTAACACTTCCAAAAGAAAATGTGTTGGAATATGGCTGAAAGATTGAACCATCAGCATCATTGCCAATATAAATTGGTTAATATATAGACCACTAACCCATAAAGGTTTAAAGTACAACTATTTATTGACTTAAGGTTTCAACTTACTGAATATTTAAATACAGGGTGTCATTTATGTACTTGAGTACCCTTAAGGGGCGTGTAGGGGATGGGTATAGGATCAATTTTGGATAGGGAACCTGGGGTCGAAATGGCCTCCTAACCCCAGAAAACAGGTTTGTTTCAGGCCGTCCGCCCCTGTAAAGTAGGGAAGCGCACCATATGTTACTCTGAGGTCCACCGCTAACGCTGCGTTAGCCGAGAGAATACCGGCGAGGCGCGGTGCCACGGTGGTCTCGGGTTCGTTTCTCGTGGGGTGCCATGCCTTCATTTTTTCTTTTTCTTTTCTTCTTTTTTTGAGGGGTAGGAGGGGGCTAGGCACAGTGCGTGTTTATTCTGTGCTGATTTTTTAAACTATCGTTGATTCTGTAAATTAATTAACTTTCGATTATTAGTATCAATGAGTTAAGTGTGTTACTGTAGTAGTTAAAGAAGACTTAACTATTAATTGGCGAGAGGAATGCAGCTCTCGGGTAACGCAGCGTTGAGCGGTTGTCGCGCCAAGACCGTTGACAGCGAAAGAGTGCCTGACCTCAGAGTAACACGTGGCGCGCTTCCCTACTTTACAGGGGCGGAGGGCCTAAAACAAACCTGTTTTCTGGGGTTAGGAAGCCATTCCGACCCCAGGTTCCCTATCTCAAATTGATCCCATACCCATCTCCTACACGCCCCTTAAGGGTACTCAAGTACATAAATGACACCCTGTATTTACTGTACAATATATTTTAATTCATTAATTGTAAGGATATCGAAGCCTCCGTGGCTTAGGCGGCAGCACGACGGCCTCTCACCGCTGGGTCCGTGGTTCAAATCCCGGTCACTCCATGTGAGATCTGTGCTGGACAAAACGGAGGCAGACAGGTTTTTCTCCGGGTACTCCGGTTTTCCCTGTCAAAATTTCATTCCAGCAACACTCTCCACTATCATTTCATTTCATCTGTCATTCATTTAATCATTGCCCCAGAGGAGTGCGTCAGGCCTCGGCAGCCGGCACATTTCATATCCTCGCCGCTAGACGGGGGCTTCATTCATTCCATTCCTGACCCAGTCGGAGACTGGAAGCAGGCTGTGGATTTTCATTTCACTTGTAAGGCTATCCATTCCTTTTAATAAATGTTTCTGAGGTTTAGATATAGCAAATTCTCCTTCTTTTAAATTTATAGATTTGACACAAAGATGTCTTAATACTCTATATAATTGTACTTTTAGCAGAAGAAACTTCATTGTCAAGCCGAAATATGTACAACAATTGAATAGTTCTTTCTTAATTTGCATTGATTGGCGAAATTTTATCAAACAATTTTCTAACATGGTAAATATGTTTGCTTTTTACGATTATTTTAATTATTTCATTAATAATAATAATAATAATAATATCGCTTGGCCTCGGGGGCCGGGTGAAAGATTTTTTATTTTACACCCAGAAGGCAGCTTGCGTGTCGAATTTCATCATTCCTTGGAACGCTATGAAAGTCAAGGAGGTTAGATATCTAAGCTCCTTGACTCTATAGCGCTTTCTGGTAGAGAAAGGAGGAACTTTGTGTTGGCGGAAAGTCCCGAGATTAATTTTGCCATTATGAACACGGCCTACTGAATTCAAATGGGTTCTTTAACATGCCAACAACGTTTGGCATGCGTGACGTGAATTTTGTCGCCTTTCAAAAAAATCACTTACCACGGCCAGGAGCGAACCTGCAAGCATGGGGTTGGTAGATCGACACGTTAACCACTCTCCCATCGTGGCAAGCATTATTTCATATATAATGAGTTTTATGTTCGACCCTCACTATTATGTGTTAGAAAAGTGTATCATAATGATGGTCATTATAACACCGTTTTTCATTATGATACAATTTCTCCAGCCAATCAGAGCTCGTTCATTGACCAATTAGGTAACGATACCTTCGCGCATGCACTCAAAATCCAACATGTCGGACATAAACACAACATCGAACTATAATAAATTGCCGACATGGAATACGCACCGTCCATATGTTCGCGTAAATAAACTGGCGAATATGAGACAAGAAATAGCACTGTACCGGTACCTTAATATCCCCAAAACCAATTTCTACACAGCGCGTGGTTTTGACGCGACTTCAGTGACAGTTTTACTGAATACTGGTGCGCAATCTGAACATATGGTATTGAAGCACACAGAGCGCATGCGTCGGTTGTCCAGAGAGCTTGGACAAGAGAGATATACTACCCACCACAGCACCCGATCACAACATTCTACTGTAGTGACTGAACAGATATTTATGAATATTTATGTTAAAACATATAATAAAGTTATAATTATCGTCGAACATAAACAGTCGTATGCAACTCGCCTATAATGGTAATTAAGACACTCGTATGGAAATTATAAAACTCGCATACGCTCGTTTTATAAAAATACTCGTGTCTTAATTATAGCCATTATAGACTCGTTGCATAATGTACTATTGTTCCAAACATTTGTCAAAATTAAGCCACTCATTTTCAAAAAAAAAAAAAAAGCGAAGAAATACCATATTTGAGGGGGCTTTGAAATGCCAAAAATCGTCAACATTTTGAAAATGTTATGTTTCGGCCGTTTATTGTCTTCATGTCTCATTATTGAGTCTACTTCCCTTACACTATCCCATTCTATTAATAAACCCACCAAGTATATATTTATTTCTATTAGACGATAGATGGCTGCGTTGGAATCAAGGGCACAGAGACTTGGACTAACTAGCAGGTTGGATGCCAGTACTTTAAATGAAAGAAGATGAATTCTATCTTCTAACAAGTAGTTTCGTGAATAATTAAATGGCATATTTTCATACATCCTACTTATGTTAATTGCCTTTATGAATTCTATTATTTAAATTACTGTCCATGACGGTTCCGTATTGACGTACTAAATAGTTTTCAACAACAATCTTTTCATTATTGATACCATGATTTAACCTGAAGTAAGTTTATCAAATATTATTAAGTTTGTACTCGTTCAATGTCATTTTAAATTAATGTTTATAGTTCTTCATAATTATTTCGGTCTATGAATTTCCCCTCGGTCCCTTTTATTATGGTTTTTGTTTTTCCTTTGCTTCTTTTTAGGTTATGCGTTGAACATGCATGCAGGCATTTGGTATGGCTTATGGACCTGTTAAGCATAAGGCTTCTTCATTGGTTGTATACATATGGTGGAGTATTGTGGTCCCATTTTTGCCAATTTAAGCTTTGACTTGTGTTTTGGAGCGGATATGTGAATGAACTGTCCACTGGTTCTCTACGTATATCTTCGTTTGTGTTTGATGGCTGAATATCATCACCGTCTCATAGTTTTTAGTTTTGCTCTATGCTTTAAAATATGTTTCTACTTCTGTAGTGCACCATATTAAGTCTAATTGCCATTTGTATTTTTGAGTGCTACGCTACTTTATAATTTTCTTCAGGTATTAATATTGGTTGATGTAAGCCTCCGTGGCTTAGGCGGCAGCACGCCGGCCTCTCACCGCTGGGTCCGTGGTTCAAATCCCGGTCACTCCATGTGAGATCTGTGCTGGACAAAACGGAGGCAGACAGGTTTTTCTCCGGGTACTCTGGTTTTCCCTGTCAAAAATTTCATTCCAGCAACACTCTCCACTATCATTTCATTTCATCTGTCATTCATTTAACCATTGCCCCAGAGGAGTGCGTCAGGCCTCGGCAGCCGGCACAGTCCATATCCTCGCCGCTAGATCGGGGCTTCATTCATTCCATTCCTGACCCGGTCGGAGACTGGAAGCAGACTGTGGATTTTCATTTCATTAATATTGGTTGATGAAGGGGATAAAAGCAATTAATCCCTGAAGCATGTACCAGGAGCAAATCTAATTATATTTCCTTTCATTTATGTATTGACTAAGGCGGATGTATAATTGTTGTTAAAACTATGCCTTTATGAACATACACAATTTTATTTTGCATTGCTGTAATAGATTAGTAGATACTGAGAACCATCTAAATATTTCGTATGGTCACCATGTTGTACTTTTATATTTGTAGGCCATAGAGTTATGTACTATTAGATGACGATTATTGCGTAGGTTTATTCAATCGCATAATTAGGACACAAGAAATAGAAACGATAGTTTAAAATGTTTCACAGCAGCTATCTTGAGGTTATGAAAACAATTGAAATAAATTAGATGTCAGTGGATTAAAATGTATACAACAAGTTTCACTGCGCTCGGATGATTAAATCGTGAGAAATGTCCATTTAAATATTTAAGTTTCGCGTCGCCGCCATGTTGGATTTCTGATCACCAGGTTATTGAAAAATCCATAGGTGAACTTATGTTAATAGCTTCTATTAACATACAACATTTCAGTTTGATTGCTGTCATAGATTAGTAGATATTGAGAACCATGAAAATATTTCGGATGGTCGCCATGTTGGATTTTTATATTTGTAGGGCATAGAGTTTTGTACAATTAGATGTTGATTATTTCGTAGGTTCATTATTCGAAGGTTGACTTCGATCACATGATTAGGACACAAGAAATAAAACTTAATTTTAATATTTCGCACAGCTGCCATCTTAAGGTTATGTAAACAATTGAACTAAATTAGATGCCAGTGCATTATAATGTGTATAAACATTTGCTGTACCATATTTCACTGTGCTCAGATCATTAAATCGCGAGAAAAATCTATTTAAATATTTCAACTTCGCTTGGCTGCCATGTTCGTTTTGTACTTAACAGGCTTTTAAAATTTACATTGGTGAACTTTTAGTAGCGCCGTTTATCATCAGTAATAGTTTCCGAGATATAGAATACAGTACACTTCGGTGGTCTTGCCACCAACTCATTAAACTGAGGATGTGATTCATCATCATTATACACCTCTCGTTTGATCCGAAGGTACAGATTGTAGCAAGTTCCAGAGGTTGCTAGACATTTTCATTCCGGGGAAGACGAGTCCAGTTTTATTTTGTTGGGTCTCTTTCAAGTAGCTGTGTTCTATGACATTACCGAGCTTTACAACAGAATTAATGTCAGCGGAAGATTCAGTACATTTCCATTTCCTAGTACACATTGCCTTGGAAACATGCCAAATAATACATCCTCGCATACAAGTCTCCTTTTTGGTATCGTAATTTCTGCGTTACATTTAGTCTACAGTAGCTGCTAATTGTGAGGATTAATCAGTTCACCTAAAAAATGTCTGTAAATCCACCACATGACAATTATTGTCCTTACAGCTATTCCCAGTAATATTTACAGAAGGCAGTGTGCAGTATGGCCGTGGGATAATAGTTGCGGTTGGCAACTTATGTTATCGTTTAATTACAATTTACCGCTTTGATATTCTGTTCCTGACTCTATAGTCCCTGGTCTCTTACTAGGACTCCTTGAATGTCACGTCTGTGTTTAACTGTACGTCTATTTGTTTGTCAAAGCCCATTGCCTCACTGCTGCACTGGTATATACTGTATAATCCACTATAGGAGACATCAAGAGTGGTTTGAAAGAACACTGACCTGAGCTGCAGGCACACAAACAACCTGCCATGGTGTTTATAAATACAATTACAGTGCTCATAAAAAGTTTTTCACATTGCGATTTAGAAACTTGTTTATTTTCCTATGTGAATGCAATCACATTATACACAAAAACACAACAACACACAATCCTCTCTGCAAAACAGACAGAAACACACAACGAATAATAAAAGTGATAATGTGGGACTGAGCACCAACGGTCCAACCTGGTTTGGGCTAATTATAAAAAATCCACAGCCTGCTTCCAGTCTCCGACCGGGTCAGGAATGGAATGAATGAAGCCCCCCATCTAGCGGCGAGGATATGAACAGTGCCGGCTGCCGAGGCCTGACGCACTCCTCTGGGGCAATGATTAAATGAATGACAGATGAAATGAAATGATAGTGGAGAGTGTTGCTGGAATGAAATGTTGACAGGGAAAACCGGAGTACCCGGAGAAAAACCTGTCTGCCTCTGTTTTGTCCAGCACAGATCTCACATGGAGTGACCAGGATTTGAACTACGGACCCAGCGGTGAGAGGCCGGCGTGCTGCCGCCTAAGCCACGGAGGCTTGCTTTTTTTTTTAATGAAAAATCCACAGCCTGCTTCCAGTCTCCGACCGGGTCAGGAATGGAATGAATGAAGCCCCCATCTAGCGGCGAGGATATGAACAGTGCCGGCTGCCGAGGCCTGACGCACTCCTCTGGGGCAATGGTTTGGGCTAATTATTCCACTATTTATATTAAGCTGGGAAGAATTCACTCAGGAAATAAGGAAGGATATAAATTGTGGAAAGAAATTGCTATTTGGAATTATAAAAAGTAGAAGAAATGAAAAGGTGAACACTGGGTTCATGAAAAACAAAGAAGGTGAAATATTGACAAAACCAGAAGAGATAACAGACAGATGGAAATAATATTTCAGCGAGCTGTTGAATGTGAGACGCCATGCATGCGGCGAAGTTACGCAAACAGCCAAAACGGTGGAGGAAAAAATAGAAGAAGAACCAGACATTACTATGGCAGAAGTGGAATGGGCAGTTAGGAAGATGAAGATGGGGAAAGTTGTGGGAATCGAGGAAGTGGCAATAGAAATGATCAAGGCGGCAGGACCAGTGGGACTGCAGTGGACATACAGATTTCTCAGGAGTGTGTGAAGATAGAAGAAAGTCCCTGAAGACTGGAAAAAGGGAATAATATTGACAATATTCAAGAAAAGAGACAAGAAGGGGTGTGGTAACTACCGAGGAATCACCATCGTCTCGCATGTTGCCAAAGTAATGGAAGGAATCCTAGAAAAAATAATTTGAGTAAAGGTAGAAAACCAAATAGAGGAGGAGCAGTTTGGATAGAGGGGGCAGGTCAACAGTGGAACCCATTTTCATTCTGAGAAAGAACTTTGAAAAGAGTTGGGAATATGGGAAGGATATGATAATAACTTTATTGATATAGAAAAGGCCTATTATAGCATCCCTAGAACAAAAGTTTGGGAAAGCTTAACAAATTGGGGGATATGCAAGGACCCGAGAGACATGATAAAAGGAATGTGCAAGGATTGCTACAGTAGTGTAAAGACTAGAGTCGGGACATCGGAATGGTTTAAAATTGACACTGTACTAAAGCAAGGAAGTGTTTTGTCACCATTATTGTTCGTAATGGTGATGGATGACATCATGAAGGCAGCAATGAAATACTATAGTAGGGCAAAGATGAAGGTAATGTTGTTTGCAGACGATGTTGTGATCTGGGGCGAGGATGAGATGGAGGACCAAGAAGAGTTAGACGTAATAAATGAAAAGATTGAGCAATGGGGATTGAAGATAAATGTGGAGAAGAGTAAAACAGTGGTGATGGGTAGAGATAAGAAAGCAGGAAAAGGAGTAATCAAAGTCGTAGATAAGGAATTGGAAGTGGTGAAACACTTCAAATACTTGGGAAGTGAACTGACTGATGATGGAAGACTAGATTTGGAAATAAGCAGAAGAATACAACTCGGGAGTGCTTTCTACCAACAGGTACGGGGACTAGTATGCAACAAGGATATACCAATTAAGGCTAAAGAAGTTATGTACAAAGCATATTATGTACCTATAATGACATATGCAGTAGACACTTGGACAATGACTAAGAGGGATGAGAGCAGAGTAGAGGCAGCAGAGATGAGATTCCTGAGAAGTATGGTCCAGAAAACGAGGAGAGACAGAGTGAGAAATGAAGATATACGGAAAGAACTGGGAGTACAGAAACTAAATTTCAAACTGGAGCAAAACAGATTGAGATGGTTTGGACATGTCAAACGAATGAATGAAGTAAGGCTATTAAGACGAGCACTGGAACGACGGATGACAGGGAAGAGAGGACGAGGAAGACCAAGAATGCGTTGGATGGACTCGGTGAAGAATAGCATTAGTAAAGGGAACCTGGATTGGAACACCGTGTCGGAAGAGGAATGGTGGAACGACAGAACAAAGTGGAGAGGAACCATATTTGCCCCCACCCAGTGTCAGCTGGAAAAGGGGAAATGAAGATGAAGATGACTGTCTTGTATGCATCATACACTAAATAAATAAAAATAATAACAATTCCACTAATTAATAGCAGCTTAAATCAGTTGCTGTTTTTTTTTTTTGTTGGGGGATAAGGATGGTGCGAAATTGTCCTCCTAAGGTCTTTCCATGCATGTTCAATACAGTGAATGTCCACAGAATATGCAGGCCACTCCGTATGTCATGCATCCAAAGGAACTGATTGGGGTGAACATTATCGTCCAGTAGTGTAAGGATTTCAGGATGTTTTCTCTGTACACCAGACCAGTGGATAGGAATTAGAGGTGTACGTCGACCAAACATGATTCCACCCTAAAATATGCCTGAAATTCCTTGCTGTTGGTGGCGTTCCTGGATGAAGGGCTCGTGGAATCTTTCACCACACTCAAATGCTTCTCTATATGGGTGCAAACTAACGGAGACTTCATCCAGGAACGCCACCAACATCGAGGAAGTTCAGTCATGTTTTCAGGTGGGATCATGTTTGGTCGACATACGCCTTTAAAATAAACTCACCTGTGTAATTGTTGATCACAAATCCAACATGACGCATCAAGTGTCATTGACACTAGCCCTTGAGAACTGGTGTGAAAATACATGACACGAAGACTGGTGCCGTTTCATTTTGACCCATAGTGTGTCACTCCCTTTATGTCGGAGTCGTACGTATTTTAATTGAGTAATTTTACACCCGGTGTCTTCCTATGAACTATTCCCAATATAAAAAGAGGTTTATTTGTATTTTTCATATTTAACATGGAGAAAGATGATGAAGCCTCCGTGGCTTAGGCGGCAGCACGCCGGCCTCTCACCGCTGGGTCCGTGGTTCAAATCCCGGTCACTCCATGTGAGATCTGTGCTGGACAAAACGGAGGCGGACAGGTTTTTCTCCGGGTACTCCGGTTTTTCCTGTCATAATTTCATTCCAGCAACACTCTCCACTATCATTTCATTTCATCTGTCATTCATTTAATCATTGCCCCAGAGGAGTGCGTCAGGCCTCGGCAGCCGGCACAGTCCATATCCTCGCCGCTAGATAGGGGCTTCATTCATTCCATTGCTGACCCGGTCGGAGACTGGAAGCAGGCTGTGGATTTTCATTTTTCAACATGGAGAAAGATGATAATAATTTTCGTATCAGTATAATTGGCCTCGATTGTGGCGGCAAAGCAGTCATCTCATTTCTTTAAAACAAAGGAGCTGATGGCCATGGTATCCCTAGACCGTAAACATGGATCAACAAGAACGTGAGCTACAGTATGTGATTGTGCTGCGTGAAAACAGGAGAATTTTCCCTCCTATTGTTTACAGATTGTTCCGACAAATGTAAGCCGAAAATTGTCACACTGGCGCCATGGGTAGATTTGACTCGATCGTAAATAAAATAGAAAAGATACAGTCAGTCTGAGAGACTAGACTTTATATCATTTCAAATAATGCATGCTACAAATGCTATGTTAGAAAGGATCAGGAGACTCCATTACAGCACGAGATTTAGCTTTAGTAGATATAATAGCACTATTACTGTCAACAGACTCCATTATTAACACACTTTACGTAAACTGTAAGTAAGCAAGTTTAACGAACGAATCCGCAAGTACAGAGATAGCAAGAATCACGTGAACGCTTTATGATCAACAAGTTGTAAGTCATTCAGTATCATGCAGCTAGCGCGTAGGCATCCCGTGCGGGGAACGGGGAGCGGGAGGTGCACTCTGCTGCATGACGTCACGCCCTCACTTCCCTCGCGGGGAATGGGGAGCGGGAGGTGCACTCTGCTGCATGACGTCATACACGCCGTAACCGTAACGCATAACGTTAGACCCAAGCATAAAGACGAAGTCGACAAGATCATTTGGAATGATAAAAGAAATAACTTGGGTGTTCACAAAGCTATGGACATGTTACTTTCTCAGGTTGAAGTTCAAGACTAGGAAGGAAGGTACTGTAAGCGATAGGAAATAAGGGCTGACCAAAACGAAAATACAGAGCATTATTTAAGCCTCGGCTCGATAATACCCATGCGCCAGTCCTGACGGGCTAGCAGACATTTGTAGAATTTACATAATGGTGATGCTTTAAGGGGCGTAACATAATAAACCGTGTGCCTATAATAAACCTTGGAATTAAGAATGCTTAAAGAGAAATGTTTCCTTTTCCAGACCTGGGGGTGAATAAAAATAACTTTACACAAAGATTACTGAGTCTAGGATACTTCACCATGACGTTGCATTTCGGTCGAGACGACCACTGAGCCAGCGCGTCTTGAAGCAATTAAATTAGGAGGCTCTCTAGTCTATGACCTCCTGAGCTTAAAGGTTACTATTGCTTATTGGAGTTCTAAGGCTGTTTTTCTAGATATATTACAGTCTGAGGGTGAATACCTTCCGTTAGGCCAGTCATGGGCCAAGTGCGGCCCCTGAGCTAATCTAATCCGGCCCACGACATGGTTTCCAATTATACTACCTATAATGACACATAGGTCATATATTCTGTTCTGTGTACCTAGAAAAACTATTTCATTCTCATTGTGTTTATCCGTTTAGTGTAATATCATTTTTGCGAAAAATCTCCACGGCACATTTGAATGAAGATTCCAGAACTTCAAAGTTATTGAACAGGACTCGGACGATTTCAGCATGTCATTTAATGTTGACTGAGAAACTGTAAAATCAGAGTTGCAACTAGAACTGATTGAGCTACAATGTAACAACGAATTAAAGCAACTAATCCTCAACGTTTCGAAAATTAAGTCCTACAAGGCCCTACCAAAATCAAGCTTCCCAAACTTGAAATGAAAATGAAAATTTAAAATCAACAGCCTGCTTCCAGTCGACCTACCGGGTCAGGGATGG
The DNA here is from genome assembly GCA_946902985.2 of Meconema thalassinum. Lineage (NCBI taxonomy): Eukaryota > Metazoa > Arthropoda > Insecta > Orthoptera > Tettigoniidae > Meconema > Meconema thalassinum. Next base: position 157,057,557 of record OX336397.1, read on the forward strand.
AATGAATGAAGCCCCCATCTAGCGGCGAGGATATGAACTGTGCCGGCTGCCAAAGCCTGTCGCACTCCCCTGGGGTAATAATTAAATGAATGACAGATGACACGAAATGATAGTGGAGAGTGTTGATGGAATGAAAATCTTGACAGGGAAAATCGGAGTACCCGGAGAAAAACCTGTCTGCCTCCGTTTTGTCCAGCACAAAACTAACATGGAGTGACCGGGATTTGAACCACGGACCCAGCGGTGAGAGGCCGGCGTGCTGCCACCTAAGCCACGGAGGCTTTCCCAAACTTGAAATCTCATGCACAAACGATAACTACCATGTTCGCATCTTACTATATATGTGAACCGGTGTTTTCTACAACGAAGCTCCGAAGAAATAGCGTCAGAAATAGATTAACAGACCACCATTTACCTGCGCTACTAAGAATCATCTCATCTCAGTTTCAACCAGATTATGAAAAACTTTTAGAAGCTCAGTCACAGTTTCACTTGTCACATTCATACTCCTTCCTCTTCTAACAAATAATGAAGGTGTGTTCATAGTGCAAAGATGAAGGAATACTGGGCTCGTCAGAGTTAGGAACCACGTGGTCCAAGGGCCTCAACGAACCAAGACGAAAAAGGTGAGTTTTTTTCCCCTAAGTTTTCTACCATTATAGCCTATAAGTTTTGTTTGATTTAATATTACTGTTATTGGTTTTACGTCCCATTTAACTACACTGGCTTTTAGAGACGCCGGGGTGCCGGAATTTTGCCCCGAAGGGGACCTTTAACGTGCCAGTAAATCTACGGACACGGCTCCCTCACATTTGCGCACCCTCAAATGCCAGCTGACTGCGCCAGGATACGAACCTGCAACCTTGGGCCCAGCAAGCGTTTTGTTTGATTTAAAATTCGGAAATAACAAGAAGTTCTGTGACGAACTAATGAACCTACTTTTTTAAAATTTAAGATTCATGCCAATCTATTTAGGTATATCTAGAATAATGACGAAATTAAGTTGGTAATATCGACATTTCTAATTAGTTCGAAATATACCTGGTATAATGTGGCCTAATAGAGCACTACAGTTGGCAGCCCTGGTGACGAATATAGTGTTAGTTCCATCTCTTAAGGTACAGAATACAAAATTTGGTTGAAGTTCAATGGATAGCATGGACGTTACATGCGGTTAGACTTTGGATCTATCAGCACCCGTAAAATCATGTTGGCAACAATTTCATGCATGTGTTGGTCAGAAATAATCGGAAATATTATTACCTCTTGTTGTGCCAATTTTGGATGGAATCCATTTGTCAGTATAGAAGTTACATATATTTTAAAATTGGACCTATCAGCAGGCTTAGAGTCATGTTGGCAGCACTGACGTATATTAGTTCCTCCAAATTAATCTAGAATGTCGGGTACTATACGCATGCATAGTTTAAAGCTGACGGCTTGCATACTTTCTGATATATTGATATTTGGATAAAAAAGAGAGAGAGAGCATTTAATAACAGTTGGCAGCCCTGGAGGCTTTTAAGAATACGCTCAGGCATATCTGTCTATGTACACATAGTACATACGAAATTTGGTTGAAATCCAATTGATAGTGTAGAAGTTATATGCATTTAAAAATTGGACCAATCAGCAGGATTAGAATCATTTTGACAACACTGCCATGCATGGCCTCATGGAAATTAAACTGAAATATTATTATCTATATGTGTGCCAATTTTGAATAGCTCCCATGCATACCTTCCATGATATCCAACATGGAGCTCAAATTTCAATTGCAGGGTTTCAGCAGTTGGTAGCACTGACATAATTTTCAAATATGGGCTTGAGATATTCAGGTATAGATCCTTACTCATACCAAATTTGGTTTCGATTGCTGCAGCCGTTTAGGAGTTGATAGGGGGGAACACACACTCAGCCAGACAGACAGACAGACAGACAGACAGACAGAAAGACAGACAGACAGAAGGACAGACAGACATTTGCCCGGATCGATCTCATAAGTCTACTTTTTCCTCATTTTTGGAAAATGTAAAAAGTAGGCTAAAAAGTTTATAATCTATTTGTAAACATGTGCTGTTTTACTTTCGCCCCGCTTAGATTAATTTGTATCGCATCTGGTCCTCTTCCCAAAAAGATTGCCCATGTCTGAACTAGAGAATAATGGCCTCGTCATTTAATGTAGGCCTAACCTTGATAACGGCACTACTACCTTAAAGCTACGTCATGTGACCGTAGTATAGGAGCGGCAGTTACCAGAGACGAGCTGGTCTATGTATTCAGTTATCTTTTCGTCACAGCACTATGACACGTCCGTATAAAAGTGAGATATCCAGTAAATGTGCCGCCTGTCTTATCCGCTACCCGTTATGCAGTGCCGCTTATAGGGAGGCCTACTGAACGGCGCAGACTGGGGCCAGAGCCAACTACGAGGTCGCGGAATGCAAGCCACGTCCCGACTGTAAACAGAGGACTATAGGGAGACCCGAAAGTAATCAACTTGTCTATCACAATTCCTCCGCAGAGAAATTACGTTGTCAAGTCCAGAGAGAAAAGGGGATGAAGTCTTCCTCGGTAGAGTAGTTGAATACATGTATTTTTTATTTATTTTTATTTGCGAATTGACCACTTCGGATCACGCTACAATTTCATTTTTCTTTGCCTGAAGTTTCCTCTTCCTCCAGTACTCCTTCATATGGGCGCTATGCTGTTTCTTCTGCTCATACATCCAGGCTCTTACCTTCTTTGTGGTTCTTGTGACGTGAAACCCTTCCAAATTTTGAATTATGTACCGAAATGTTTCCCTGTTTGACATCTGAACTTCCTGGATGTTGGAATTTTCGAGATCTCTTCGAACTTCCTTAATCCATGTCGTTGTTGTCTTCTTGTTCCACAGGTAGTCGAATAACTGTTTGGTTAGTCTAGTTTTGTCCATTCTGTACAAGTGTCCGAGAAACGATAACCTCCTCTTCTTCATGGTCTCTTTTATTATTATTATTATTATTATTATTATTATTATTATTATTATTATTATTATTATTATTATTATTATTATTATTTTCGTTTCGGTCGTCTGGGGACCACGAGCCAATTTCAATGCTTTGTCCTTTGCTGTTCCTTCTTCTTCCTCCAGTATTCCTTCATCATCACACTATGTTTCCTCTTCCTTTCCTCGGACCATTTCGAGCCGATTTTCTTTCCCTTCCACCCTTGGAAACCTTACATTTTTAGCACTTTTTTGCCTAAAAATATCTCTCTGTGGTGTATCTTCTTCTCTGATATTGTTTCATTCCAAATCCTTTTTGACTTCTTGTACCCAGGTTGTTGTTGACTTGTTGTTCCACAGGAATGTGAAGATCTGCTTGGTTAACTTACTGTCATCCATCCTGTACAAATGTCCAAAAAATAACAATCTCCTCTTCCGTATTGTTTCTGATATGTTCTCTATTTTTTCGATATATTCCATCATTACTTCTTAATTTCCAGAATTCTGTAGTTTTTTGTTAAATTTATTTATTTATTTATTTTGCTTCTAAAAGTTATATATCTAATAATAAGAACAATGTTTACATTGATGACACATAATTCTACAAAATTATAAAATAGAGGTCTCAATTAGAAGCGATTTAATTTACTCCGCATTATTGAGCTCTACTTGTTGTCCTGCTCTGTGTGTACGGTTCAATACAAAGAAGAAGTGGAAGAAGAAGAAGAAGAAGAAGAAAGATTTTAGTTTAACGTGACCATTAATCTCAATAGCATAAGCCACGGAACCTCCTTTTTACGTGGAATCCGAACCACAGGACATGGCATTTCACTTCGAAAATCTCACATGCATTGACCGTGCCGACAGGCCATCAGCTTTACCGCTGCGCCACCACGCCCCCTACGGGTCAATACACCTCGGAAGATCACTGGCTAGCAAATTGGTGCGTATTGATAACGTGTGCTTCTGTTGTGGCTATCTGCGGATACTGCTTTTGTTTTTGTGGGCTTTTACCGACATATCTTATAGCGGTGATCTGGCTACCCTTCGGGCTGACTACCTAAGGGGAACGATAAAGTATCATCCCGGCATTTGTCTGAAGCAGGATGGGTGCTTTCAGAAGACTGTTCAAGTTTGAGAAGATCGTGTTTCCACGTAGCTACAATATGCTACTTTGAAAGACTTTATCAAAAGAGGAACTAATTCTCTTTCAACTCCTCATTAGATGAGCTCAGTTTGTGTGTTGGCACATGGTAGAGCAAATGTTGATTGATGTAAGAGGTTAGAGTTCGTGTTGATTTCAACCCCGTGTGCTTCGGGTAAGTTAAGACTTTTGTATGATAACCTGTTTTATTGTGCTGTCTATACTAGATTGGTTGGTTCTTAAGTTTAGGGGCTGCGGCAACGCGGTCATGTAGCCCCGTGCTCTTTGGCTGTGTGTAGAATCTGTCCGATAACCAGTGTTAATTGTGATGACTGTATTAGTGTGTGTTATCTGTTTCTTAATTTAAGTACTGAAACTTAGAATTTTTCAAATAATTCCTACTTTTGCCGCCAAGCGCCACCGTGAACGACTACTAGGCCAAGTTCAGAACTTAGCTACTAGACGCCAGCGCAGTCGGCTCTTGGCAACGAACGTAGAAACCTAAGAGCGTTGTTTACATTCTTAACCTATCCAATTTAGCTTCACACAGGTGCAATTAGTGGAAGGTTCTTTAACATGCCATAAATCTATGACATGGGACCACCGGCTTTACTTCCCCTCCGAAGGAAGGTATACTGAGGGATTTTTAACGCTCTTAAAAAATCTGACGGGTTTGAACCCACAATCTTGGGCATAGAAGCTCAGCATGCTACCGACTACGCCACCAAAGCCGCTATATAGATTGCTTGTGTATGTAATTGAGGCTATGCTCAAGTAGGTAGTTAGCTACAATCTTAGCCTTTGCCTTGTATAGAAGTAGAAAATCATGAGAAAACAATCCAAGGATGGCTAAAGTGGGAATTAAATCCACGAAGTTTGGTTGGTTAGTTTCTTCGTTTAGGGGCTGCGATAACGCGGTCATGTAGCCCCGTGTACTTTGGGTGTGTGTAGAATCTGTCTGACAACCGATGTTAATGGTGATGACTGTATTGGTGAGTGTTATCTGTTTTCTAATTCAAGTAAGGACTGCAGACAATAATTTCAAGTAGATCCTACTTTTGCTACACCTAGCTTGCAGACTTGCCTACCAGATGACATCGCAGGAGCATTATCATTTCTAACCTACAAATTTTGGTTTCACACAAGTGTAGTTAGTGGAAGGTTCGTTTTCATACCATAAATCTATAACATGGGACCACCGGCTGTACTTCCCCTCCGAAGGAAGGCATAATGAGGTTTTTTAACGATTTTAACGCTCTTAAAAATCCGACGACGTCGGGCGGGTTTGAACCAGCGACTTTGGGCATAAAAGCTCAGCATGCTACCAACTACGTCACCGAACCCGCTAATACTACGTCAGTCCTCACCTTGCTTAATACAACTCACTGTCATGGGGTTTTCTACTAAATAATACATGACTCATGGAGTAGTTACGTCCTAGTTCGTGAACCATGAGCAACGGCTGAGTGGCCTAGTCAGTGGTCCTGACAGTCGGGATAGCAGTTATTATGGAATAGGAGTGGGCATCTTAGCCCTCCTAGTGCTCAGGCGGTCAGGACTACCCAACTCACTTGTTCACTTGTTTGTCCCCTTAGGTGAAACTCAGGGACCCTGTGTAAGTAAGGCTAGAAACCTGTTTCAGTTTAAGCCCCTAAACCTGCTAAAAATGTCTTGAGAAAGCCTCAGACCTATGGGAGTGATGGCAGATCAGGGACTCATTCATTCATTCATTCATTCATTCATTCATTCATTTGCAATTGGGGGTGTGTGTCCCGGTGGCAAATTAGATATACATAACAAATAAAACAAGAAGTTCCGTGAAGAACTATACAGCCTACTTTTCATGCCAATAATTATTCTACAGAATATGAACCTATCTAGAATAATGACGAAATTAAGTTGGTAATATCAAAATATCCAATTAGTTCAAAATATACCTGGTATAATGTAGCCTAATAGAGCACTACAGTTGGCTGCCCTGGTGACTGAATATATTCTTAGTTCCATCTCTTAAGGTACAGAATACAAAATTTGGTTGAAGTCCAATGGACGTTACATGCAGTTAGACATTGGATCTATCAGCACGCGTAAAAGCATGTTGGCCACAATGTCATGCGTGTGCTGGTCAGAAATAATCTGAAATATTATATCTTTTTGTGCCAATTTTGGATGAAATACATTTGTTAGTATAGAAGTTACATGTATTTTAAAATTGGACATATCAGCAGGCATAGAATCATGTTGGCAGCACTGTCTTGTATTAATTACTCCAAATTAATCTAGAATGTCAGGTGCTATACGTGTGCAAAGTATAGAGCTCTTGACTTGCATACTTTCTGATATATTAATATTAGGGTAAAAAAATATAGACAGCATTTATTAACAGTTGGCAGTCCTGATTGCTCTTAACAATACTAATAGTAATATCTGTTATGGTACACATAGCACATATGAAATTTGGTTGAAATCCAACTGATGGTATAGAAGTTACATGTATTTAAAAATTGGTACTATCAGCAGGTTTATAATCATGTTGGTAGAACTGAAGTATATAAGTTACTCCAAATTAATCCAAAATGTCAGAATATACGTGTGCATAGTTTAAAGCTGTTGGCTTGCATACTTTCTGATATATAGGTATTTGGATGAAAAAAATAGAGAGAGCAATTATTAACAGTTGGCAGCCCTGGTGGCCTTAAGAATACGTTCAGTCATATCTGTTTTTGTACAGATATTACATACAAAATTTGGTTGAAATCCAATTGATAGTGTAGAAGTTATATGCATTTAAACATTGGACCTATCAGAAGGCTTAACATTATTTTGGCAACACTGTCATGGTTGGCCTCCTGGAAATTAAACGGAAATAGTCGTATCTACATGTGTGCCAATTTTGGAATAGCTCCCATGCATACCTTGCAAGATATCCAACATGGAGCTCAAATTTCTAGTGCGTTTTTTCAGCAGTTGGTAGCACTGACATCATTTTCAAATATGGACGTGAGATATTCCGGTGCACATCTTTACTCATACTAAATTTGGTTTTGATTGCTGCAGCCGTTTAGGAGTTGATAGGGGGGGGGGGACACACACAGCCAGACAGACAGACAGAAGGACAGACAGACAGACAGACAGACAGACAGACAGACGGACGGACAGACAGACAGACACACATTTTCCCGGATCGATCTCATAAGTCTACTTTTTCCTCATTTTTGCAAAATGTGAAAAGTAGGCTAAAAATTGTACATAACAATTCACTAACAATTAAACTGGAGTATTTACACAGTCAGTCTTTTCTTAAACACACCTATATGTTTCTAAAAAGGCTCTAAGACTGCGGCAGGTAGAGAGTTCCAATTATCAATGGCACGGTTTACGAAAGAATATTTACCATAATTTGTTCGCTGTGGTCGGCTCTTAACTTTGAAAGGATGATCGCTCCTACCCATGTATGTAGGCTTTTCCATACGTTTGCTAAGCTCACCCCATGCTGGTTGATTTGTATACGTGTTGTACATAGCGCAAAGTCTAGATTTCGTCCTCCTAGCCTCAAGTGATTCCCACCCAAGTTTCTTTAACATACGGCTCAAACTGCTCCTGGGATTAAAGTCACTGAGCACAAATCTAGCGGCCTTTCTTTGTACCATTTCCAACTCATTTATGAGCCCTACTTGATATGGATCCCAAACCGCCGAGGCGTATTCCAGAATAGGTCTTACAAGTGACAAATATCCTAATTCTTTAACAGAGGTACTACTTCCTTTTAATACCCTCATTACAAAGTGCAGGGATTTGTAAGCTTTAGAAACTACAAATCCTATATGACTACTCCATTTCATATCATTTCTTACGTGAACGCCCAAATATTTGCAAGAATCTTTTTCTACAAGTATTTCCGAGCCAATGTTATATTGAAAATCTTGCCTTCGCACTTTCCCTATTTTTATTAGACTACATTTTCTTGTGTTTATTGTCATTTTATTGTCAATCGCCCACTTATAGACCAGGTTCAGGTCATCTTGAAGTACTGCATTGTCTTGTGAGTCATGTATCTTTCGATAAATTACACAATCATCCGCAACAATCGACAGTCACTGCGAATCCCATTTGGTAAGTCATTTATAAACACCAAAAATAACAAAGTTCCGATTACGCTGCCCTGAGGGATACCCGACGTTACGGTAATTTCATCCGAGAATCGGCCTTCAACTTTCACTTTCTGGGAACGACCCGTCAAAAATTCTTGGATCCATAAAATTACTCTTCTATCAATCTCCTTGGAAATGGAACAGGCAATCGAACTGGTATTCGATTGGGTGCAATTAATATCGAGGGTGTTTATGGAAGGAAGCTGCCTGTTTGCCATCTCTTGATGAATGCAGTACATTTGCATTTGTCTGTTGGCACAGGCTACAGTAAAATGTGGCTTTGTCTCAGTCTCACTCATGGCTGTGATTATATGGAAGCTACTGAGGTATGGGTGGTGCTGAGTAATGACATTCAGGGCACAGTCAGTGCCTGTGGATGTTGTGAAAGGTTCTGCTCATAGGGTTAGTACGGCTGTTCTGACTCAGTGAGGAAAGCAATGGCAAACTACCTCACTCCTCACCTTGCCTAGTACGCCTCATTGTAGTGCTGCCTCGATGTTGTAGGTTTCTACCACATAAGCTATGGTGGTGCTTTTTGAGGATCCAACCAGCATCCAGGCTGACTACCTATCGGACATATGGTAGGAAGAAAGTAGAGCTAGCGGAGCCAACAAGCAGGATGAGACTGGATATTCTAGGGATTAGTGAAGTTCAGATAAAGGAAGTAGAGAGAAAGTAGAGCTAGCGGAGTCAACAAGTAGGATGAGACTGGATATTCTAGGGATTAGTGAAGTTCAGACAAAGGGAAGTAAGAGAGTAGGGCTGAATGTCAAGAAAACCTTAGAGCATAACATAGTTTCTGTGAGGTATGTAAATGAACAATTACTGAGGATAGATTTGGAAATGTCAGGAAATCGGGTCAGGATTGTTTCAGTGTACGCTCCATGTGAAGGTGTGGATCAGGACGAAGTAGACAGGTTTTATGAGCAGGATGTGTATCAAAACCAACCAACAGATTTTCCTGACAATTCCGTTATTTTTCCAGGATGTGCTTGACATGGAATATTGTATTATATTTTTAGCCTATTTTCAATTTTGAAAAAATAGGATTATGAGATCACCTTTTGTCCGTGTGTGTGTGTGTGTGTGTGTGTGAGGTGTGTGTGTGTGTGTCCCTCCAATAACTTCTAAATGGCTGGAGCGATTTCAATGAAACTCGGTAACTTCATAGCCCTATTCTGGACGACCCCGACCGTGCTATTTACATTTTGTTATGTCTCACCAATACAACATGGTGGCTGTGCGAAATATTTCACCAGCATTCAATATCTCCGAAACTATTACCGATATCACCCTGGAATTTTTTGCGGTGATAAAGGGAACTACTAAAAGTTCACCTATGTGACTCTTGAAAAACTGGTAACTACAAAACCAACATGACGGCCACGCGAATTCGCGACATTTAAATAGACGTTTCTCGCGATGTAACCAACCAAACGCAATAAAACTTTGTACAGTATATGTTTATACACATTGTAATGCACCGACATCCAACTTCGTTCAATTGTTTACATAGCCAAAGGAAGGCGGATGTGCGAAATATTTCACCGGCATTCTATATCTCTGAAACTATTAGCGATATCACCACGAAATTTTGTACGGAGATAAAGGGCACTACTGGAAGTTCATCTATAAGACTTTCAAAAACCACTTAACTACAAAACGAACATGGCGGCCAAGCGAATTTGAATTTTTTTTAAATAGACCTTTCTCGCGATTTAATGTTCCAAACGCAATGAAATCTGGTACAGAAAATGTTTATACACATTGTAATGCACTGGTATCCAATTTAGTTCAATTATTTACATAACCTCAGTATGGTGGCTGTGCGAATTTTAAAATTAAGTTTTTATTTCATGTGTCGTTATCATGCGATCGAAGTGAAAGGTTGAATAATGAACCTACGCAATAATTTTCCTTTATTGGTACATGACTCTATGGCCTATACATTTAACAATCCAACATGCCGACCATCCGAAATATTTAGACGGCTCTGAATATCTACGAATCTATTATAGCAATCAAACTGAATTTTTTGTTGTTCATAGGGTCTATGAACTTAAGTTCACCTATAGGACTTTAAATAACCTGGTGATCACAAATCCAACATGGCGGCGACGCGAAGAATGCAGTATATATTCACATGGACGTTTCTCGCAATTTAACCATCCGAGTGCAGAGAAACTTGGTACAGTAAATCCTTATACGAATGTTAATCCACTGACATCTAATTTATTTCAATTGTTTCCATAACCACAAGATGGCAGCTGTGCGAAATTTTAAAATCTCCTTGTTACTTCTTGTGTCCTAATCATGCGATTGAAGTTTGAATGCTACACGTACACAATAATCTTCATGTAACAGTACATAACTCTAGGACCTACATATATAAAATCTAACATGGCGACCATCCGAAATATTTAGTCGGTTCTCAATATCTACGAATCTATTACAGCAATCAAACTGAAATTTTGTATGTTGATAGTGGTGGTTAACATAAGTAGGATATATGAAAATAGGCTGTATAGTTCTTCACGGAACAACTTGTTCTATATTTTGCCCATCCAGAAGAACTATTGTATTTGTGAGTATTGAAAGTAGCTCGTCAATAGTAATGCTCTCAAAAATCATAGTGTTACACATTTATATACAAATACACAGTCTTCACATGTAATTTGTGTGCTCTATGTTGCAAGAAATGAGAGCTTACTGATTTAACGTCAGTACGAACATACATCTACAACAATTATCATCAGAATATACTTTTCCTCCCATCAAAATTGAAATACTTAATTTCCAATTATTCAAGGTAAAACTAAAATTCCCTGAGTGTCATTAAAATACCCTGATAATTCCCTGAGTTTTCCAGGATTTAAATATTCCCTAAATATTCCCTGTTTTCCAGAGTAGTGGACACCCTGTATGAGGCACTGAGTGATGTGGTAGTGAGAGTTAACAATACTCTACTGATGGAGGATTTCAATGCTAGGATAGGAAATAGAACTCAGGGGTAATGAGAAGGTAATGGGTAAGTGGACTGAGGATCGGGAAGCGAACACCAATGCGAAATGTTCATTGGACACGGGTTATCTGTTGCGAGCTCATTCACAGAGGCACACGGGAGGGTAGAGGAACCAGATCAATAATACGCTATACCATTACTGACTTTCAATTTAGGAATTTGATTTAAAAAATCAGGATATTTAGGGCCTCATTTGATGAAACAGACCAAACACTCATTGAATGTGAAATACGCGTCGTTAGACAAGAATTGCGTAAAATGATATAACCTACATAAAAATGCATGGAACGTGAAAGGCCTCCTATTCGGAGCTCGGGGAACACGCTTGATGTTCGTTGTGAACATGTTGAAAGAGTTTAACGTCATCGTGGATGATCTTGAGAAGGTCTGCTTCGGCACATTCAGAGCTTCAATCCACATGTTGCATATAGTACAGGACAGCTGCACTGAAAAAAAAAAATTGTTCCAAAAACTGTGCTATGGTTGGCTTTTTGTAAATCGTTAGAAAAGCACAAAAAATCTTAACTCTGAATTTTAGAATAATTTGCACGATCATTTTGTCGGAAAACTCAAAAAAAAAAACTTTGAATAGCGTTTTCCTCCGAATTGACGTATTTTAAAGAAAAGTTTTTTAAACACAAAATGTAGAGGACATTGTCACCTACAATTCGTCTCATTGAGGTCATGTCATACGTTTTGAATTGCAGAAGCTAGGTGGCGCTAAAGTTTCCAAAAAAGTGTTTTTTCACTTTTTGTCCTAGAAAAAATGTTTTGTTCACAAAAGAGTGAATCAGAAATTTGTTTCTCTCAAAATTGTCTACAACATTTATTGAAACATTTTTTTCTCTCCGCCTTACCGTTCCAAAGTTATAGTCTGCCGAAGTGTGAAAATTGTACTATTCAGATGGCACGAAGGTTAATATGTGTACAGTTATGATTGATACGTTGCGATTGAAATAGATATGATTGTTTGAGCTAATTAACAATCACAGCCTGCGTCCTGTTTGACCGAGCCTTAGGCAGCTTTCCGACACCGGTCCCGGTCTAAATTATGCCCACCGCTCTCTCCGCAGTAACAAGAGTAGCCTTGACTACGCAGCGTTGCATTTGTTGCGCTATAACTTTGGAACGGTAAGTCGGAGGAAACAAACGTTTAAATAAATGTTGCAAACAATTTTGAGAGGAACAAATTTTTGTTTCACTCTTTTGTGAAAAAAAAAACTATTTTTTCTAGGACATAAAGTGAAAAAACACTTTTTTGGAAACTTTGGCGCCACCTAGCTTCTGCATTTCAAAACGTATGACATGACCTTAATGAGACGAATTGTAGGTGACAATGTCCTCTACATTTTTTGCTTTATAAAACTTTTCTTTAAAATACGTCGATTCAGAGAAAAACGCTTTTCAATGTTTTTTTGAGTTTTCCGACAAAATGATAACGAAAATTATTCTAAAATTTAGAGTTAAGCTCTTTTGTGCTTTTCTAACGATTTACAAAAAGCCAACCATAGCACAGTTTTTGGAACAAAACCATTTCAGCTGTACTGTTCTAATAACCGTTTAGCCTATATGGCAGTCATGGGCAAAGTACGGCCCTTGAGCTAGTCTAATCCGGCCCGTGACATGGTTTCGAATATACCAACTACAATTACACATAGGTCATATATTCTGCTCTGTGTACCTAGAACTGAAAAACTGTTTCAATCTCATTGTGTTTATGCGTTTTGTGTAATAGAGTAGCAGCTAGAACTAATTTACAATGTAACAATGAATTGAAGCAACTATTCCTCAACGTATTGATTTCTACCAGTACCTAGCAAAATCGAATTTCCCAAACTTGAAATCTCATGTACAGGAGATAACTGCCATGTTCGCATCTTCCTATATCTGTGAACAGGTGTTTTCTACAATGAAGCTTCGCGAAAATAGCATCAGAAATAGATAGACAGGCCACCATTTAGCTGCGCTACTAAGAATGAGCTCATTCCAGTTTCAACCTGATTATGAAACCTTTTAGAAGCACAGTCACAGTTTCACTTGCCACGTACTCCTTCCCCTTCTAACAAATAATGAAGGTCTGTTCTTTTTCTGAGTTTTCTACCATTTGTAGCCGATAAGTTTTGTTTGGTTTAAAATACAGAAATAAAAAGTTTGAAATCTATCTATAAGGTGCGATCAAAAAGTAACGAGCCGGAGGCTGGAATGCGCAAACCGGTGACTACATAGGTTAATCGTGGCGTGCGTAACGAGGTGTGGTTCCGACCAGAGCGTGAAAGGTCACAGCCTGTCGCTAGAGGGCACGCGTGCACGTCACGTGACGATACAAAGCGAGCAGCAGCATGCATCAATCGTCCAACGCTGCCAGTCGCATTGCAAAGACTGACATGGAGGCGTCAAACGAAGAGCAAAGAGGTGTTGTTCGGTTTCCGGCAGCGAAAGGAGTAGGGGGAACGGACATTCACCGCCGAATGTCACAAGTGTACGGTGAACACTGCATGTTCCTTGCAAGGGTCAAGGCGTGGCACAAGCGCTTCAGGAAAGGACGGGTGACGTTAGCCGATGATGCCCAGTCTGGGCCACCCTCCTGCATTACCGATGACAACGTCCAGCTGGTTGATGCACTCATTACCCAGGACCGCCGAGTGACAGTAAACGCCATAGCCGCCGTGGTCGCTCCACGACAATGCACGACCTCATACGGCCAACACAGTCGCGGCACTCCTGCAGAAATTCAAATGGGAGGTTCTCGGCCACCCTCCATACAGTCCAGACCTCTCTCCCTGTGATTACGCCATGTTTGGTCCCCTGAAAAGGGCTCTGCGGGGCCAACGATTCACCTCGAACGCTGACGTCCAGCTGTACGTGCGGAACTGGTTCACATCGCAGCCCAGGGAATTTTATGAGACAGCCATTCACCGCCTCGTGTCACAGTGGGACAAGTGCCTCAACAGCCAGGGCCAATACTTCTAACATACAGGTACTGGTTTCTGTAATTATGCCTCCGGCTCGTTACTTTTTGAACGCACCTTATATAAACATGTGGTTTCTTTTTTGGCCCGCCTAGATTACTTTGTATTGTATCTGGCCCTGCCCCTAAAAAGTTTGCCCTTGTCTGCTGTATGGTGTATCGTAATGTATGCTCTAGAGCAGACAATGTAGCTTTATATTATTCTGGATCTTTTTGGTCTCCCGCAATGTCAGGCGAATGTTCTTGTGGAAATATATATACAGACGGATTAGGGTTGAAAATCTTCAGGATAAGAAGGTTAGGCAAAAATACATGGAAATGATTGATGATAAAATCCAAACAGTAGATGGTAAAGAATTGCAGGATACAGGAATGTTGCGTGCACCCTCATTCCTTAGGACATTGTTATTTTGTTACGTAGTTTAATGTTAGAGACTCCCCACACACTTCAGTAGGTAAGTTGAAACATTTTACCCCATATACACTGGGTTGTGGGATCAAGTCCCGGTGTGACCCGTGGCCAATAAGAGTGCTTTCGTGTGACAGAGCCATGTCAGCACATTTTACAGACACGTTAGAGATCCCCCGGGGTCTCTAAAAGCTGCAACTGTTAAAGTGGACATAAAACCAGCAATGGTATTACTCCAGTAGTCAACGCATAACATCGAAATTTGATTGTTTCCAGTGGGTCAACACGATTGTACCCAATTATTCCTTAATCCTGCGGCTTCAAACCCAGCCGAAATCATCGGATTTTTTAAAGCGTTAAAAATCCCTCAGTATGCCTTCTTTCGGAGGGGAAGTGAAGCCGGCGGTCCCATGTCATAGATTTATGGCATGAAAAACAACTTACCACTAATTACACTTGTGTGAAGCTAAATTATAGGTTAGGTTTGACTGACGCTCTTGGGTTCCAATGGGCGTCGCCAGGAGCCGACTGCGGTGGCATCTAGTAACCAAGTTCAGAACTAGTTGGTCTTTGACGGTGGCGTTTGGTAGCAAAATTTGGAACTATTTGAAAATCGAATGTCTGCAGTCCTTACTTCAATAGAAAGCAGATAACACACACTAATACAGCCATCACAATTAACACCGGTTATCTGACAGATTCTACACACACCCAAAGTACACGGGGCTACATGACCTCGTTGCCACAGCTCCTAAACTAAGGAACGAACCACCTTTATTCTGAAGAAAAAAAATACATGAGATTTATAAATAAACTTGGATGACCAGTTTCGGTCGTCAAGCGATCATCATCAGATCCATTACAATTAGGCCATTAAATCTATATCTAAAGGTGTGGGTGAAAGTATTTACAATATGTGCACTTATTTAGGTGCAGTAGTAGTCTGATTGAAATAATGCAACTAGCCTAAGTGTTGGATCTGATAATGATCGCTTGACGATCGAAACTGGTCATCCAAGTGTATTTCTTCTTCTATCGATTTTGGCCTACCGTGGACCGCGTTGAACAATCGACTGACTTACCAATCTGTTCTTCTCCTTCCAGAATTTCTTCATGCGTTCGCTCAGTCTCCTCATCCTTTCTTCAGACCAGGTGACCTTGGTTTTCGAGCTAGGTTTTTCCTGAAACCCTTTAAATTTATCAACCTCCCTTCGAAACAGTGATTTGTTGAGAATATCTTCCTGATTGATGCCAACTTCTTTGAGTTCTGCTCGTGTTCCTCAACCCAGTTTGTGGTGGACTTTAATTTGCTAATGTAAGTGAATATCCTTTTGGTTAAGCTATTGTTGCTCATTCGTGCGAGGTGGCCATAAAATGTAATCCTTCTCTTACGCATCGTGTCCGTAAGTTTCTCCGCCTGGTTGTACAAGTCAGTATACCTCCGTCTCCTCCATAAGTCATCTGCTCTCTGTACTGGCCTTCCTTAGGCCTTAGGATTCTTCGTTCTTACTTTTCTCACTCCTCAGTTTCTCCTTATTGTTTAAAATAGAGCATGTGAATTTCTTTCAAGATTAACGAAGAATCCATCACAATTGGGTACAATCGTGTTGACCCACTGAAAAACATTAAATTTCGATTACTAAGGCAACACTAAAAATGGCATCAGACACCACAACGCAGGACCAAACCTAAACTCAGGAACATCAGTGAATAAGAGCGACGCCCAGTATTAACTATGCCCACACGCTGTAGTTAGCCAACTGACCATTGCTGTACAGTGTGTTCCATCTAACTAATCACTACACTAGGCTGCTGGTCCTCGGCACTTAACGCCACTTTATTACTTAGTACCAATCATCATCATCATCTTGACCCGCTGGTCGGGTCTGCTTGGAACATAAGCCTCTCCATCCTTTCCTGTCCATCCAACATCTCTCGTCTTTCACTGTGTCCAAGCACACTCCTCTTTCCTTCACACTCTTCTCAATTCCTTCGTACATCTGTCCCTTAGTCTTCTCCTTGCCCTCTTTCCCTTCATTTCCATTCCAAATATCTTCTTCGGTACCCTCTCATCTCGCATCCTCCTCACATGTCCATACCATTGTAGCCTAGTTCGCTCTATTCTATTTTGCAATGGTTCCTCTCTCACCATCTCTCTGACTCTCTCATTCCTTACTCTGTCCATTCTTGTTACTCCTACCCTACTCCTCTGGAACTTCATCTCCACTGCTCGTATTTTACTCTTGTCCCTTTTCTTCATCACCCATGTTTCTAAACCATACGTCAAAATTGGCACAAAGTAGGTCTTGTAGATGATTCTTTTACATTTTTGTGGTACATCTTTATTCCATAACATCCCCCTAATACTCTTGAAAAATACATCTGCGCACCTTCCCCTTTCATTTAATTCCATCCTATTGCCTCCCTTTTCATCAATTATGGTTCCCAAGTACTTGAAGCATTCTACTTTCTGCAACTGCTGTCCTCCAAGTGTTACGCCCATATCCAGTCTGTTCTTCCTCCTCGTCCAATTGCTCTTGTACTTCTTCCTCATCCTCTCCCCATACCAGAAGGTCATCAGCAAACAACATTGTCTTCATTTTCCTTTCCCCAATGCTATTTACCACTTTTCGTATGATTTCATCGATCACCACTATAAATAACAGGGGGAGAGGGCACTTCCTTGTTTCAGACCACTCTACAGTTGAAACCATTCCGTTCTCTCCCTTCCCACCTTTACACAGCTTTTGCTTCCCTCGTACATTGCTTTCACTCTTGCCACTGTCTCCTTGTTTACCAATCATTAATGCCGCTTGCCACGGTGGGTGAGTGGGTAACGTGTCGGACTACTAACCCCAAGCTGGCATGTTCGCTCCTGGCCGTGGTAAGTGATTTTTGAAAGGCGACAAAAATCACGACATGCATGGCATACATTGTTGGCATGTTAAAGAACCCATTTAAATTCAGTAGGCCGTGTTCATCATGGCAAAATTAATCTCGGGGTTTTTCGCCAACACGAAGTTCCTCCTTTCTCTACTAGAAAGCGCTGAAGTGTCAAGGAGCTTAGATATCTAACCTTGACTTTCATAGCGTTCCAAGGAACGACGAAAGTCGACATGCAAGCTGCCTTCTGGGTGTCAAATAACAAAGCTTGTACTCGGCACCCGAGGCCATTCGATATTATTATTATTATTAATGCCAACCATACATCTTTCATTGCTGTTGTATTAGTACCTAAAAATATGAATCTAGTTTTACATTATGTGACCAAATATTAAAATTTATGCTTCATTTACTGTTATTGAGACTTGAATTTGTGTATATTTCTTGTTAACAATTTCCCTTTTTTAATTTTTAATTTTCAATTTTTTTATTTTGTATTATAATATATTTTCATGTATTATCTGTGTGTAAACAATGGTTTGCAACTGTAATTGGAGCACTGCCCTGTTGTGGCAATAACTAGACTACATAAATAAATAAATAAATAAATAAATACATAAATACATAAATGCATAAATACATAAATAAATACATAAATACATAAATACATACATAAATACATAAATAAATAAATAAATAAATACATACATAAATAAATAAATACATAAATAAATACATAAATAAATAAATAAATACATAAATAAATACATAAATAAATACATAAATAAATAAATACATAAATAAATACATACATAAATAAGTACATAAATAAATAAGTAAATACATAAATAAATAAATAAATAAGTAAATACATAAATAAATAAGTAAATACATAAATAAATAAATAAATATTTCAATTAATAAACAAATAAGCAAATACATTGATAAATATTTAAATTAATTAATTATTTAATAAAAATTTCATGAAATAAATAAACAAATAGAGAAACAAATAAATCAATAAGTAAACTAAATAAATAAATATATATAGGCTATATATAAACAAATCATTAAATATATAAATTAATTAATTAATAAACAATTAATAAATAAACGAATAGACAAATAAATAAATAAAGAAATACATACATAAATAAATAATTAAAGAAAGAAAGAAAGAAAGAAAGAAAGAAAGAAAGAAAGAAAGAAAGTAACAAACAAACAAACAAACAAAATAATAAACAAATATTTAAGTAAATAAATAAATAAATTAATAAACAATTTAATTAAATAAATAAATAAATAAATATAGAAAAATAAATGAATAAATAAACAAATAAATACGTAAATGTATAAATAAGCAAATAAACAAATAACAAAAATTAAATAAATAAAAAAACAAATTATTAAATAAATAGACAACCAAATAAATGAATAAATAAACAAATAAACCCACGCGTAAATAATTAAACAAATAACAATTAAACAAAAACATGTTTGTTTTGTATCTGTGCCACCCTTACAACTCAGGGCTTTCTCGTTTGCTGCATTGGGCCGATGTATTTTTAAACTGTGGCAGAGGTAAAGTTGGAGGGAGAATGTTCTTCACGATACAGTTAACGGGGAGTTTCGTTTAAAAGTTGTTCAGTGACTGCGAGGAAGGGAGGGGGACACTTCCGGCTAGAGGGAGAACTTAGGGGAGGGGTGTAATCGGTTTAGTGAGTGTCATCCGGCTGTAACAAGCCCATCAAGCGTATAAGTCGCTAATACATACCGGGCTGTTTCATGATCAATGCTGCCTACTTAAAGCTAGAGCTGGAAACTCCACAATCCGAGCTGGCTTTATAAAACCATAGCGTTCTTTGAAAGAATAACAAAAACTGAAGGATCACACAATCTGAAAAGTGTCTACTTGTTTGATCCTTTTATATTTCCATGAACTCTTTTACAATGTTGGTTGGTTCCTCAGTTTAGGGGCTGCGACAACGCGGTCATGTAGCCCCGTGTACTTTGGGTGTGTGTAGAATCTGTCTGATAGCCGGTGTTAATTGTGATGACTGTATTAGTGTGTTATCTGTTTTTAATTCAAGTAAGGACTGCAGACAATAATTCCAAGTAGTTCCTACTTTCGCTACCAAATGCTACCGTCCACGACACCTAGCTGTGAACTTCACTACTACTACTACTACTACTACGAGATGCTATCGCAACCAGTGTCCGGTGACGAACGTTGGCTTACGAGCATAAATCAAACCTAACCTACAAATTTTAGCTTCACACAAGTGTAGTTAGTGGAAGGTTCATTTTCATGCCATAAATCTATGACATGGGACCGCTGGCTTTACTTCCTCTCCGAAGGAAGGCATACTGAGGGATTTTTAACGATCTTAAAAATCCGACGACTTCGGCCGGGTTTGAACCCACGACCTTGGAATTAGATAGTTCAGCTCGTCAATATTTGTTAGTGATGATTTGTTAAAATACTGGAAGTGGTGATTCGCCCCCAACCTTGCTTGCTACCAACTACGCTGCCCAAGCCGCCTTTTACAATATCGTTCAAATAGCCTATTTCGTTTCTTGCCAAACTTCAGGAAGTCGGTATTAACGGCAGTATTAAAGGTGCTGGGACATTCTCGTTGGACCGGGCAGCTCTTATATGTCTATTAGCTTCTGCGTGGCGAGAATTGAAACCAGGTCTTTAATAGTTGAAGATTATCCTGAATACAGTAACATACACCACATTAGGGAGACTAGATTTGCAAGACGAACACAGAAACTAGGTATGCGAGAGGGGAAATATCCATGTATATAAGAGACCCTGTCACACAGGAAGCTCCCCCAGTTGAGTGTAGATAGTGACGAAGACAACGGCTCTCACCAGGACACGAAAGACTCAATCAGATAAGTATAAGTAGCCTGTACAATACAACCTGAATTGATCATTTAACTACAATCACATATTCACTCTAAGCAAGCAAGGTTGGGGGCCAATCACCACTTCCAGTATTTTAACAAAACATCACTAACAAATATTGACGAGTTGAACTATCTCAAGTAATACTGCAACTAAAGAAGTGTACATATTGTAAATCTTTTCACCCATACTATCAGACATAAATATTTTGTACCCTACAGTGCCTACCAAAAGTTTAAGACCACTAGCTTATTTTCAACAAAAGCTTTCTGGTCTTATATTTTTGATTCAAATTCTGCCAAATATTTTATGAAATTACTTTGATCTAATAGGCATCCACCTGTACCAAGAACATTGTAATATGGTTTTCAGTTTTTGAGTTTCAATTTTTTAATACAAGAGGAGTATCGAAGAAAAACACAATTTTCAACCACAAAATAATTTGTAGACACTAAACCAATGGTGTTACCTTATTCATTATTTTTTTAAAGTATTGTACAATGTATACAAACGTTTTGGTAAATGAAAAAAAATCCGAAAAATTTTCTTGCCATTTGTACTTTCTGTGAAAGGGAACGAATTGAAGCTAAGACTGATGAGCGTTAACTGTTTAATAGCTTCTGTGAGGGTTGACTTTAGCGGGCCCAAACTTTCACCAGGCACAGCACAGCATGTTGTCAACAGATAAAGAGACAGTTCCAAGGTCAAAACTCCGAGTACCTGGAATTAGTTTCCCTCGTCTATTCTGAGAAGCCAGGTTTACCAACCACCCTACCAAACGGCAACAAAATTTTTGGGATTTTATTTTAATTTACCAACACGTTTGTATACATTGTACAATACTTTAAAAAAATAATGAATAAGGTAACACCATTGGTTTAGTGTCTACAAATTATTTTGTGGTTGAAAATTGCGTTTTTCTTCGATACTCCTCTTGTATTAAAAAATTGAAACTCAAAAACTGAAAGCCATATTACAATGTTCTTGGTACAGGTGGATGCCTATTAGATCCAAGTAATTTCATAAAATATTTGGTAAAAATTGAATAAAAAATATAAGCCCAGGAAGCTTTTGTTGAAAATAAGCTAGTGGTCTTAAACTTTTGGTAGGCACTGTAAGTGTAATGGATCTGATAATGATAGCTTGACGATCGAAACTGATCAACCAAGTGTATTTCTTCTTGTTTTCGAATCACCCACTTTGGGGTACGTCAATTCAATCACTTCTTAGATGCTTGTGCTCTCCGTTTCTCCCAATACTTCTTCATTCTCTATGATCTCCTCTTTCTTTCCTCTTGTGATATCTGCATCGGTTTTCTGGAGACGGCTCTGGCTTGGAACTTCTTGGTGTTGTCTTTGGTCACGGTTTTGGCTGTACCATTCATCAACATGATTTCAGTAATCTGGAGCTCTCGCAGGTCCTTTTCCACTTCCGTAAACCAATTAGGTTTGACCTTCTTTTTGGAAAAGAAGTCAAAGCTTTTCCAAGTGTATTTATTAATATCATGTAAACTTCTTCAGGATTAGGGAATAACCCATCTCATTTGGGTACAATCGTGTTGACCGACTGTATAACATCGAACTTTCGTTATGTATTACAGTTAAAATATTCAATTTTATTATCAGTTATTGTGTTTCTCAATTGGTTGTTAAATAAATATTTGATTATAATTTGTATGATTTATAAGGTGCGTTCAAAAAGTAACGAGCCGGAGGCTGTAATGCGCAAACCGGTGACGACATCGGCTAATCGTGGCGTGTGTAACGAGGTGTGGTTCCGACCAGAGCATGGAAGATCACAGCCCGTCGCTATAGGGCACGCATGCACGTCACATGACGATACAAAGCGAGCAGCAGCATGCATCAATCGTTCAACGCTGCCAGTCGCATTGCCAACAGTGACATAGAGGCGTCAAACGAAGAGCAAAGAAGTGTTGTTCGGTTTCTGACAGTGAAAGGAGTAGTGGGAACGGACATTCATCGCCGAATGTCATAAGTGTACGGCGAACACTGCATGTCCCTTGTAAGGGTCAAGGCGTGGCACAAGCGCTTCAGGGAAGGACTGGTATCGTTAGCCCGGTCTGGGGCACCACCCTGCATTACCGATGAGAACGTCCAGCTGGTTGATGCACTCATTACCCAGGACCGCCGAGTGACAGTGAACGCCATAGCCCCCGTGGTCGGATTGAGCGTCGGAAGTGTGCACACCATCATGAAGGAACGACTGCACTTGCGGAAAGTGTGTGCCCAATGGGTGCCCCACAATCGTCAACCACACCAGGAAGCATGTCGAATGGCCTACTGGCTTGGTCTTGGTTGGACGATTGATGCATGCTGCTGCTCGCTTTGTATCGTCATGTGACGTGCACGCGTGCCCTCTAGCAACGGGCTGTGACCTTCCACGCTCTGGTCGGAACCACACTGCGTTACACACGCCATGGTTAGCCGATGTCGTCACCGGTTTGCGCTTTCCAGCCTCCGGCTCGTTACTTTTTGAACGCACCTTATACGTACGATGTAATCAAAATAAGCTATGGTGGGCCAGATTGGTGGAGCTTGTGAACCCGTGTTGACCCGCGGGGAGTCGTTTGGAGATCCCTGACTTGCGCCCTTATATTCTGGGGAATCAGCGAGACCCATTCAGCCATTTGCTAGGAGCTGTGCAGTAACAGGGAGCTAGCTAGCATAATGCGTGTTTGAAACACTGTCTTAGTTGGAACACAAGAGTGACCCGAGGTCGCTAGTACGCACGACGTGGACGCGACGGAAGGAATGCTGTAGTAGGTGCGATAAATCTCTCGGTTAGCAGGAGGCATGACAGAGCCAAGGCTCCATCTCTAAGTGGGCGTCGTGTGACGTCAGCACTGTCTGTGTCACGTACGAGTGAGGAATGTTACTAGCGTCTAGTCGCGTCGCGTCGCCTCGCCTCGCGCGTATAACTGTAGCAATATTTAATTGCGGACCAGTGTTGCCACGTCTCCAGCGAACTGAATACCTGATACCTTGAGGACATTAGCTTTGGATTGGTGGCTTCGGTGGCGTATTTGGTAGCTTCTATGCCCAAGATCACGGCTTCAAATCCGAACAAAGTCATCAGATTGTTTAAGAGCGTTAAAAATCCCTAAGTATGCTTTTCTTCGGAGGGGAAGTAAAGCCGGTGGTCCCATGTCATAGATTTATAGCATGAAAAAGAACCTTCCACTAACTACACATAGGCTATGGGAAGCCAAAATATGTAGGTTAGAATTAATAACGCTCTATTATTTCCAAAGTTACCGACAGCATTGGCTATGGTTGCTAAACGCAGCGTTACGTCATGGGGCCAAGCTCCCTGCTGACTCGGTAGACGCGTGGGTTCGAGCCCCACCGTTTTCCGTGGTTTCCCCAATTTCAACACCAGGTAAATGCTCGGACGGTACCTTCTGATAGGCCACGGCCGCTTCCTTCCACATCCTTGCCCAGTTTCATTCATCTTCATCCGTTCCATCTCTCATCCCGACGCGCAGGTCGCCCACGGGCGTCGACTAGAAAGACCTGCACTCGGCTTCTCAGGAGTCCACACGACATAAAAATAAAAATAAAAAGTTCCAAAGTTCGCCACCAGGTTCTGACTGCGATGTCATCTAGTAGCCAAATCCTCAAGCTAGGTGTCGTGGACGATAGCATTTGGTAGCAAAAGTAGGAACTACTTGAAATTATTGTCTACAGTCCTAACTTGAATTAAAACAGATAACACACACTAATACAGCCATCGCAATTAACACCGGTTATCAGACAGATTTTACACACACCCAAACTACACGGGGCTACATGACCGCGTTGTCGCAGCCCCTAAACTAAGGTACCAACCAGCTTTGGTCACAACTTTTACATCATTTCGCTGTCACTGAAGCAAAGAAAGAACAGTCTTTCGGCAGAAAGATATGGCCGAGCATTGCCGCCTAAATTAGTAACAGTGGACATAGGGATAGCTGTGTTAAGGCATCCCTTGTCCAGAAAAAAAAGAAAAAAACTGGCGTTAGTTGGAGGGACAGAGGACTTACCATAATATATTCAGAACGTTAAAATGCCGAGCACTTGTTAGTTTGAAAACAGCAGTTAGTTACTGTGTAAGTCCCTGCGATATCTTGTGATAGACCTGTTCATGAATGTTACTTTTTCTTATAATACTGATTAACATTATGCTATCACATACAGAGAAAACAACAAGAAATGCATATTCTCAAAATGTTTCTATTCTAAGCTTTGTGTGTCCTTGAAAAAGGCGACAAAAATCACGACACGCATGGCATACGTTGTTGGCATCTTAAAGAACCCATTTATATTCAGTAGGCCGTGTTCATAATGGCAATCTAGGGATTTTCCACTATCGCAAAGTTCCTCCATTCTCTACTAGAATGCGCTATAGTGTCAAGGAGCTTAGATATCTAACCCCCTTGACTTTCATAGCGTTCAAAGGAACGATGAAATTCGATATGCAAGTTGCCCTCTGTGCGTTAAATAACAAAGCTTGAACCCGGCTCCCAAGGCCATACGATATTATTATTATTATTATTTATTTATTTAATCGATTGTTCCCCTTTAGGAGAGCGATTGAACTTGAATACATGATTTCATCTTCTGGAGTTTTCCCGCTTCTGTTCCCAAAACCTCTTCATCCTCTCAGAATGCTCCTTCTTCCGCTCAGCTGTCCACTTTCTTCCAGGCTGTCGTGATGGTCTATGATCAAACTTAACATTTTTGATTTTATTCCTGCACTCGGTGCGGTCCTCAAAATTTTCAATGTTGACCTGTTGTAGGTCCCTCTGAATCTCTGTCAGCCACTCCGTGCCACACTTACTCCGTGTTATAACGTTGAGCAATTTCTTCGGCGTTCTGAAATTTTCCATCCTGTAAATGTGAGTATAAAACAGTACTCGGCGTTTTCGGATTACTTCCGTTATCGTGTGGATCTTTTGGTAGAGTTCGCTTTGAGGTCTCTTCATCCAAATACCCGAGGCCATACGATATTATTATTATTATTATTATTATTTTATTATTATTACAGCGAGAACGAACGAGATGACGTATTGAACCCTTAATAAGCTACGCATATTAATGATTCTAATTATTCATTTCATTATATTCTGATTTTACTGCCAGAATCATACAGGAAGGCCAGACTGGATTGCGAAATATCAAGCTTATTTGGAGACAGTACGTTTGAACGTGTCCAGTCCTGAAACAAAGGAGTGACGAGATAGGAATGTTTGACAGACACTTTATCAGACAAAGGTGTGTTGGGGTCCTGACTCATTTCAGACCGTAATTTCTTTGTCACCCTAGCGTTACGAGTAAGATAATTGCTGGATGAGAGAGACGTGAGGAACTTTCAACCAATCATAGGACAGAGGCTTCTGTTCTAAACTGCGATATTGACGTCATGAACTACCAATCAGAGAGGGTCACCAATTTTAGCGCCAAGGGAGCGTCTGACGCCGGCTTGAAGTTGAAAGCGGGAAAGATTGGATTAACGAAATCTATGATCGATTCCAGAGCACGATAGCCCCATTGTGACCTGTATAATATTTCAAACTGTTTGATACCTGTTGCATGCCAATAGTCGCATTATTATAGAAGTTAGTGATAGATTTCCCTCTCCCTCCGTCCTTTTGCTAAATTCACATAAATACTGTCGTCTGAGTGACGACGAGGTTGATTCTTGGTGACACCGTGAGGTGATCACTTATTCTTTTCCATACCGTGAAGATATACTGTGTTAAATTTATCAGAGAAAGGTTCATTATTGAAAACATTATAATAAAGTTGTGTGCGCACAGCTGAGTGTGAAATTTGTGTATCGGAAGATTTTAGTAGTCTCCCACGACTACAACTATTAGGGAAAGTCTACGTTTAATTTTGCACTAGACAAATGGTGAATAAAGTAACTATTGGCAAAATTTAGATAGAAAATTACGTGTGACTATAAATAACATTTTATTTTTATTCAACGTCAAGATGGAACTCCAGACCCAGAGAAAGACATCGAACCAACGTTTCTACGGCTCCATGTGGTCTGAGATGAGCTAAACACTTTGGAGAGAGAATGTCAGGCGATGTTCGATGAGACGACGCAGAAAGAGGAATGAGTACTGAAATAATTTATTATTTGACAAACTGGTTATGGTTTTGTGGGAACATATTATTTTGTGTAAATATTTTATTTTATTTTTGTCTTCGTGTTTTATTGTAGTTGGTTTGTGGTACTGACACACTTTAGTTTAGTTCATGAGCAACGTGGCATATATTCTATCTGTGTGAAGATTTTTTTTTGTTGATGTCAAGTACACGGGGCAAGCGTACTCGAGTGCGTGTCGCTACCGTAAAATGCGCGGCTAAGCGACGCAAATTGGGAACCGATATCATAACAGAAGCGAAACTGAATTAACTAGAGTAGATAATAGAATTGGTGGGAAATCTTTTTATTGCATAGATTTTTATTGTTACACAGGCTTGTGTGTTAATTGCCGTTTGTTACATTTTTGTTAAGTGAGGGGTCATCTGCCCAATGACTTTATTTGTTGATGAAGTTTCTCTTTTAGTGTCTTGGTACACAAAATCTATGATATTTGATTGGAGTGTCGGCCCGTGGTAGATTTGTGTTGTGTTCTGCCCTAAATGCTTTGTTGAGTCTGCAAATATATGTTTTATGGGATAGGAGTTTTCGGGAACCCTGGTTCTGTCTGAAACTATGTCCAGGATAAGCATTTAATCCTTGCGAGGAAAATGTTGGAATCCCCTTTTACGATGTTCTTGCAATAATTTGGAATTGGCAGAAGTGTGTGAAATTTTGTGTCGCGATTAACAGGTGGCGTAAGGGACTGTCTAGTCTCTTGTTATAAATAGCATGACTCAAAGCTTCGACAAGGAGGGCTGGTTTTGAACACAGACGTTAATGAGTGGTAAGTGAAGGTATTTCTACCCGGCGCACTCCATCAGATAAGGAGCAAGCTGTGCTCATTAGTATTCACGGACCAGGTCTCCGTTCTTCGTAATTGTTTATCTTATATATTAAAATAAAGCCTGTTTAATGATAAAAGAATTGTAATCGGTAAATGGGTGCTGTTCGCGTTTTGATTGATCGAGTCCCAGCGTGTTAGCTTATCCATGCTTTTATTTCATGTAAATATCATCGGGTTTTAGGCATCTTAATTCTTGTTTATTTATTGTCATGTTCATTGACCTCGGGTGGTCTCGATGTTCGGTCACGTTGTTGTCATGTATGTGTTGAGCAATATGAGCCATTTGGGCAAGCTTCTGTTTTGCTGGGAGTTTCCTGACTCACTGCGATCTCGATGGAGATCAATTAGTTTATAAATTTTAAATGGTTGCGTGTGTCAGTAAAATTATAATTGTTGATATGTTATTCTACGAGTGTGTCCCATAAAGCCATAATAATGGTTTGCAGTATGGGGGTTTGCAAGCATATTGGCTGTTCCATCTGTGAGCAAATCTCCATCAAAAGTACTTATTTCTTCTCTAGCGTAGTTATACGCGTGCATACATATTAATCAGACAAGTGGAATTTTGATCCACAATTTTAATTCTTTGGAGTGGACCTTTCTAGGCCACTCAGATCTGTGTAAATTCTTGTACAATGGGAGTAAAGTTCAGGGTGGACTTTGTTTATGTTATATTTTTTTATGTTTTGTTGTTTTTATTCAGTTATTAAATGGTGGTAATTTTATTTGTTTTTCACTCATTTCTAGTTTGTAGTTTTGCATATGGTCCTTGTATTTGTAAGCAGCCGTCTGGTATTTGAGCTCTAGTGAAAGCATACCCGGACTGAACGCCCCCCGAAGTTTGATTCTCATATATACGACGCTGTTATATACAAGGGCACAGTATATCATACGTTCTTCGTCTGCGCACGTTGGGCAGCGGCAAAACAACATCTTGAAGCTGAGGTTGTTCCAATAACGCCAGACAATATAGTTGGAATTATGTAGAGGAACCGCCTCAGCTGGGTTTCGGTCGCTTTCTTCGTTGAGGTGGTCCTTCGTCAGAAGAAGTCGGAAGGGATCTTGCACGATTTAGTTGATTAAGTCTGCGATCCGCGGACTGAGTATGAATTGAGAAGTAAGAAGGTGAAGAAAAGAAAATGATTCCAATCTGATGTAATACGAAAGTGGTTCCGGGATGGGTTTTGTAAAGAGGATAGGGTGTGGTTTTGAGTGGGTAAGAATCCTACATTCTTGAGGAGTGCGGACCCTTCTCAAAGTCTTATGCAAGATTTTCCACTTCCCTCGTAAATAAATTTAAAAGAAAGAAAAAAGAAAATATAATCACCAGGTATGGACGGAAACAGGCTGACTAAACAGATTTTTCATTTCTTTGACTCCAAACCCAAAATCACAATGCCCTGGTTTATGAATAACAAAGACGACCTCAAAATGCTGCATCTAAAACCCGACGACGCCTTCAATAGAGATCTATTCCACAAAAAGATACTGACTAATGGGCTAACCCGAGACGAGACACCGAATCGGAAAGAAGACAAGGTACCACCCGGACAGCGGAGCGCAAGATGGCCCACTCACAGAGAATGAGGGAATTCTTGGCTCAGAGGAAAGCGAAACAAATTGCCAAGTGTAGCAAGAGTTAACGTGGTCCTAGATGGCCTCAACGAATTATATATACTATCAGGTATTATTATGATCTTCATGGATCCAGCAAAATGGCCTTGACAAGGAAGCCATAGAAGCAAGAAGCAAGAAAATGGAAGTTGCTTTCCAAACCACCCGCAACATACACTGTATGACAAAAAGTGATTTTCTATGAACACAAAATTCGTCTTTACAACACTGTCATGAAACCAGTACCACTATATGCATCTGAATGCCTTATCCTATCCTAGAAATGTTTGCTCGCGAATTTAGAGAGACAAGAAAGAAAGAAAGAAAGAAAGAAAGAAAGAAAGAACGAAAGAAAGATCCTACACATCATACTTGGCCCGGACTACAAAAATGGCATCTACATCAGAAAATACCGGCAAGAAATATATACTAAGACTAGCTGACCCGGCAGACGTTGTCCTGCCAATCGAAGAAAGTGTTGTAACTGTGTTCCTTGAAGTGCTTTTGGAGAAACAATATTTTTTTCAATTTCTGTTAACTGCCTCTAAACTATCGTGAAATGAATTAACTAATCTAGAAACTTTCGTGGGAGCGTGCACAACAACTCTCCAAAGTTTCATCGCAATCGGATAAATGGCATATAACGCATACGGGATTTTGTTTAAATGATTCGTGCGCTGTCACTCATTTGTTGAATCTACTCGTGCTCTACCAACTGTGAAATGGATTTACTAACTTAGAAAGCTTCACGTAAGTGTACACAACAACTCACCAAAATTTCATCGTAATCGATGAATAGTGTATGAACGCGTACGGGATTTTATTGGAACGCTTCACGCGTCGTCATTCATTTGTTACATCCACTCGTGCGCTACCAATATTGTAAAATGGATTTATCAAGTTGAACACCTTCCCTGGCGTGCACACAACTACTCATCAAAGTTTCATCGGAATTGGATGAATGACATATGAACGCATACGGGATTTTGTTTAAACGATTCGCGTGCCGTCACACATTTGTTGAATCTACTCATGCGCTACCTATTGAAAAATATATTTACTAATCCTGAAAGCTTCTCTGGAGTGTACTCAATGATTCACCAAGATTTCATCGCAATCGGATGAATGATATATGACCGCATACGGGACATTGTGGAAACGATTCGAGTGCCGTCGCTCATTTGTTGAATCTACTCGTGCGCTACTTATTAAAAACTGGATTTACTAAGCCAGAAGCCTTTCCTGGAGTGTACACAACAATTCACCAAAGTTTCATCGCAATCGGATAAATAGTATATGAACGCATACAGGACTTTGTTGAAACGATTCGCGCGCCATCGCACTTTTGTTGAATCTACTCGTGCGCTACCTATTGTAAAATGAATTTACTAAGCCAGAAACCTTTACTGAAGTGTACACAACATCTCACCCATGTTTCATCGTAATCGGACGAATGGTATTTGAACCTTATTTAAACGCTTCTCGCGTCGTCGCTCATTTGTTGAATCTACTCGTGCGCAACCTCCTGTGAAATAGATTTACTAAGTTAGAAACCCTCACGTAAGTATACACAACATCTCACCCAAGTTTCATTGCAATCGAATGAATGGTATATGAACTCATACGGGGCTTTGTTTAAAAGTTCGCGCGTCGTCGCTCATTTGTTGAACCTACTCGTGTGTAACTTCGTGTGAAATGGATTTACTAAGTTAAAAACCTTCACGTAAGTGTACACAACAACTCATCAAAGTTTCATCTTAATCGATGAATGGTATATAAACTTAGACGGGATTTTGTTGAAACGCTTCGCGCGTCGTCACACATTTGTTGAATCTAGTCGTGCGCTACCTATTGTAAAATTGATTTACTAAGCCAGAAGCCTTCCCTGGAGTGTACACAACATCTCACCCAAGTTTCATCCCTATCGGACGAATGGTAATTGAACTCATACGGGACCTTTTTGAAACGCTTCGCGCGTCATCGCTCATTTGTTGAATTTAGTCGTGTTGTATCTATTGTAAAATTGATTTACTAAGCCAAACACCTTCCCTAGAGTGCACTCAACATCTCACCCAAGTTTCATCGCAATCG
The DNA here is from genome assembly GCA_946902985.2 of Meconema thalassinum. NCBI lineage: Eukaryota > Metazoa > Arthropoda > Insecta > Orthoptera > Tettigoniidae > Meconema > Meconema thalassinum. The sequence continues at coordinate 157,088,739 of OX336397.1, forward strand.
GTTGAATGGTATATGAACGCATACGGGACTTTGAAACGCTCTAACGTGCAGAGACAAACATCAGAATTCGACATCACTGCCACCTTTGGTATGAAACACAACTTTCCGTCATGGGCGGAGTGTATGTTGTGGCGGTAGTTGCACAGGTTGCGACCAGGTGGCTCTAACGTGCAGAGACAAACAGTCGAAAAGCATCACTTTTCACTAAGGCTAGCGGATTCCATGACGACTGTTTATGACTGTATATTGTGGTTCTAAAATTGTGTGTAAATTGTGGTTTTAAAATTCTAAAATTCCATCTACCTGGTCAAATTGTGAATCTAAACCATATATGGACCCACCCTAACATACATACAAAATTTCATCGAAATCGGCCCAGCCATTTAGGAGGAGTTCAGTCACATACACACGTGTCGAAGAATTATAAAGATAAGGATAGAGAAGATCACAGACACAATGCGAAAACGCAGAGTTTGCTTCTACGGTCATATACGACGGATGATCGACTCCCGATGGACGAAACGTATCTTCAGTATATTTGACTCAAAACCAAAAACGACAATGCCATGGTACGTTAACGTCTAGAAAGATCTTAAAGAAATGGGCATACGAGCAGAAGATGCACAAGACCGAGATCATTATAGAGCAGCCATCAAAACGTTTGGGACTTTCCAGGGAGAAAAACCGACAAATGATGCGAAAAGGACAGAAGAACGTAGTGCTAAAGACAGTGAGCTCATGAAGACAATGTGGATCAAGCAAAAAATGAACAAATGACAGAATGTAAAATGAGGCTTAACGTGATCCCTAGTTACCCGATTAGCGAAATTGAATGAATTATGCTCTTGCTTCCCGATCACCGCCGAGTCAAAGTCATTCATTGAGCAATTTCCTCTTGGCTGTGTCCACCAAAGCCCGATACAAATGAGAAGGCAGAGCTCTTTGTGTACGCCAAGCCCTAGCTGGGCATGAAGGTCGCCATATTTCAAAAGTCAACTACACGAATTGGAACATATCCATCATTCCCACCCTGTCGCTGCTACAGCCACAGTCATCACAGGTTATGACATAAGTCCGGTTAGTTGGTTAGTCAGTTTAGGAGCAGCGACAACGAGGTAATATAGCCCCGTGTACTTTGGGTGTGTGTAGAATCTGTCTGATAACCGGTGTTAATTGTGATGACTGTTTTAGTGTGTGTTTTCTGTTTTCAATTCAAGTAAGGACTGCAGACATTCAATTTTCATGCAGTTCCTACTTTCGCTACCAACGCCACCGTCAACGACTGACTAGTTCTGAACTGGGTTACTAGATGCCGCGCAGTCGGCTCCTGGCGACGAACGTTGGAACCTAAGAGCGTTAGTCAAATCTGACCTGTAATGTAGCTTCACACAAGTGTAGTCAGTGGAAGGTTCTTTTGCATGGCATAAATCTATGACATGGGCCCACCGGTTTTACCTCCCCTCCGAAGGAAGGCATACTGAAGGATTTTTAACGCCGACGATTTTGGCCAGTTTTGAACCCGCGATCTTGGGCATATAAGCTCAGGATGCTACCAACTGCGCCACCGAAGCCGCAGACACAAGTCCAACACACTCAAGTACACGGGGCTGATGGCCAAGATGTCCCAATCCACTCGAACGAATTAACAATGACTATTTTAAGCTCTCCAAGGAGCAGTCATATAAAATCTATTTCGGGTTTCGAGCCCGAATCTCCGGCCAGCGATACGGTCACGTTTGAACCGCGGCTAGAGTTCGCATCCCGACTCAGGACGGTTTTCAAGTCTCACGACCTCACTCAGCAAGTGTGCGGTGACGGGTCCCTTAACCCTTTATGGGATAGTGGTCTCCCCCACCTTTCATAAGGAGAGTTTATGATTTTAAAGAAGCTGATAGTCGAATTTTTAAGCCAAATTTCGGAGAATTTTTAAAACTGAAGTGCTATTTTTTTAGCCTATTTTCAATTTTGAAAAAATAGGCTTATGAGATCACCTTTTGTCCGTGTGTGTGTGTGCGTGTGTGTGTGAGAGAGAGAGAGAGAGAGGTGTGTGTGTGTGTCCCCCTAATAAAATCTAAACGGCTGGAGCGATTTCAATGAAACTCCGTAAATTCATAGCGCTATTCAGGGCGACCCCGACCGTGCCCTTCAAATTATGTTACGTCTCACCAATCCAACATGGCGGCTGTGCGAAATATTTCACCACCATTCAATATCTCCGAAACTATTTCCGATATCACCCTGGAATTCATTACGGTGATAAAGGGAACTACTAGAAGTTCACCTATGAAACTTCTGAAAAACTGGTAAGTACAAAACCAACATGGCGGCCACGCGAATTTGCGACTTTAAAATAGACGTTTCTCGCGATTTAACCAACCAAACGCAATAAAACTTGGTACAGTATATGTTTATACACATTGTAATGCACCAACATCTAACTTCGTTCAATTGTTTACATAACCACAAGATGGCGGATGTGCGAATTATTTCACCGGCTTTCTATAACTCTGAAACTATTAGCGGTATCACCCTGAAATTTTGTACGGAGATAAAGGGCACTACTGGAAGTTCATATATAAGACTTTCAAAAACTGGTTAACTACAAAACGAACATGGCGGCCAAGCGAATTTGAACATTTTAAATAGACCTTTCTCGCGATTTTATGTTCCAAGCGCACTGAAACCTGGTACAGGAAATATTTATACACATTGTAATCCACTGGTATCTAATTTAGTTCAATTGTTTACATAACCTCAAGATGGCGGCAGTGCGAATTTTAAAATTAAGTGTTTATTTATTGTGATGTAGTCATGCGATCGAAGTGAAAGTTTGAATAATAAACCTACGCAATAATTTTCCTTTAATGGTACATGACTCTATGGCCTATACATTTAACAATCCAACATGGCGACCATCCGAAATATTTATACGGCTCTGAATATCTACGAATCTATTATAGCAATCAAACTGATTTTTTATGTTCATAGGGGCTATGAATTTAAGTTCACCTAGAGGACTTTAAATAACCTGGTGATCACAAATCCAACATGGCGGCGACGCGAAGTATAAATATTCACATGAACGTTTCTCGCAATTTAACCATCCGAGTGCAGTGAAACTTGGTACAGTAAATCCTTATACGAATTTTAATCCACTGGCATCTAATTTATTTCAATTGTTTCCATAACCACAAGATGGCAGCTGTGCGAAATTTTAAAATCTCCTTGTTATATCTTGGGTCCTAATCATGCTATTGAAGTTTGAATGCTACATGTACACAATAATCTTCATGTAACAGTACATAACTTTAGGACCTACATATATAAAATCCAACATGGCGACCATCCGGAATATTTAGTCGGTTCTCAATATCTACGAATCTATTACAGCAATCAAACTGAAATTTTGTATGTTGATAGTGGCAATTAACATAAGTAGGATATATGAAAATAGGCTGTATAGTTCTTCACGGAACTACTTGTTTTTCTAAAAATCAAATATTATAGGCTACGTATCTGTTTGACGTAATGTGTTGGATAAAATTTAAAAGAAATTAAAACTAAAATCATTAACAATTAAATTGTTAACAAGATGTTCAGTAAAGAACATATAGCCTACTTTCTCCTAAATGTATGAGTATGGTTATAACTCGTTGTTATTATCAAAGAGTATAATAGAACTATTCTTTGTTGAAGACCTTAGAAACGATTTACCTCTACCAAACGCCACAACCTAGATAAAAACTGCTACCACCATTGAAGAAAGAAAGATAAGAAGTATCTAAAGAATGTTATGGATCTGGAAACATAATCGACCGGACTGGCGGCGTGGCTCAGCGGTAACGTTCTCGCTTGCTGGACCGTATGTTTCAGGTTCGTATCCTGGCGCAGTCAGCTGGCATTTGAGGGTGCACAAATGCGAGGGAGCCGTGTTAGTAGATTTACTGGCACGTTCAAGATCCCCTTCGGGACAAAATTCTAGCACCCCGGCGTCTCTAAAAGCAACAGTAGTTAAAAGGGACGTAAAACCAATAAAATTATTATTATTATTATTAATATTATTATTATTACATAATCGGCCTGACGCGGGCAACATCCAACTTTGAGTTGAGGCATGTCTTTACACGTCTGGCTGCGTATGACTTTCACAACCCTAATTGAATTAACAAATCTTTCCATGACCCTACAGAGACGTGTGTATACCAACTATGTGGATATTTTCGATTGCTATTTGGCTGAAATAAAAGTATTAATTAATATCCTGAACTAGCACCAACGGTAGAGTTCAGATACTATGTGAAATCGTTTTGTTCTTTACTTCAATTAACATTTTCAAATAACGCACAATAGGCTGTTACAAACCCTTTAACCCTTAGCTGACCGACGGTACTTACAAGTACCACCTATGTCTTTGTCCCATAGCCCCTGATCTTTAACGACTAGCGCCTCTGTAGACGTTTAGTACATTAGAGGAATGCTAATTTCATAAAGAAAAGGGATTTTTTTGCCATTGGCTAACCTGCCGTTGACAAGGCAGGCGATAGAAACTTCCGTTTCCATGGTTACAACATGCTTTGAAAATGTGATATTGTTATTGATGTTTGTGTGACTTATAACTGCACGAGACTTTGTGAATGAGTGATTCGCCTAGAAGTGGGCCTTTCTACTTTTGTATTACATACGTTATAACTGAATTGAGAGGTTAATTTTTGTGAGGATGGACGTTGACTGAACTGGACTCCTGAGTACCGACGGTCTACGAGAAGGCCTACCGTATGTATCAACATAACCTTCCTATCAGCTGTGTTGTCCTGCTAACTCTAGACAATTTATTGGATTTTTTAGTGATTTCTTTCGGTATAGCAAATGTTTTTATGATGATGATGATGATAATTGTTGTTTTAAGGTGCCTAACATCTAGGTTATCGGCCCCTAATGATTTGGATGATCGTGAAGATGATGATAAAATGTAAACTATAACTAAAACTAACTACTTACTTATATACTAGAAGAAGAAATGGAAAACAAAAGGAGAATAAGGCAAATAAAGGACAGGAGGAAAAGAAATGCCCTCAACCCTCGAAGAATGCGGATTGAGGGACTTGGAAGGAAGGAGAGCCATGAAAGTCAGATAAGAAAGTAAAAGAGGAGAGGGTCACCACCAGGGGTAGGCCTAATGGATAAAAGGGGAAAACCGGACCCAGATCTGGAATGCTTCGGGGTCGCCAACTCCCGAACTCATCAGCCGTGAGCCCCTGAGGGCGTAGAAATGTCTAGGGTGCACCAGAAGTGGTGGGGCTACATACACCCTGTCTCCTTGAGGGCCTTGAGCAGAAGGCAGGAGATAACATGAAAAGAAAAAGAAGGCTGACCCCTCGCAGAAGGAGGGTATCAGAAAATATGAGACAAGGGCCAATTAAGGCGGGAGAGGAAGAGACTCACTAGGCCTCGGATACCCTAATACCGTCGGGGTCCGAAGAGAACAAGAGTTGACCAAGTGAGGTCAACAGGAAATAAGACGGAGAGGAGCAAGTAAGTGGAAGCAATGCCGGACTCAGCTGGGGCCCCGTGGTCGCCAACCCACGACCCACTAGATGTGAGCCCCTGGGATAGCACATGTTTTGAGTGATTACCAACTTTTAGAACTTCTAGACACAGAAATTGAAGTGGATAATCACAGTGACACTGATATTCAGGAAGATGATGACGAATTTGACCAGAATCTGTTGCCACTTGCTAATAAACCGGCACCTGACATTTTCAGTTTGGTTTTTAATGCTGACATCACTAAAATTAGACGGATAGTAGGAGAAAATGAGGCAGGAATGTGGTAAGGGAAGAATAATATGTTTTGGCAATTATTTTACTTCTCTTGACCTGTTAGAGAAGCTGAAGGCTGAAAACACTCAAGCATATGGTACAATAAAACAGGAAAGGTATTCCACAGAATATGACAAATGGCAACAAAAAAAAGTCTCGTGGAGATAGTGATTTTGGGATTTCAAATACTGGCCTAGGATTCTCCAAATGAAAAGACACGAAGACTTTTCATCCAACTACAATGGCACGGAACAAGCCTTCCCTTCTAGGAGACTAAAGGATAGCACAAAGAAAGATGTGACTTGTCCAGTTATTGCTGTTGACTACAACTCACACATGGGAGGTGTTGATATGGCAGACAGACTTAGAACAGTGTATGGACTTGATCGAAGGTGTAAGAATTGGTGGCAGAGGCTCTTTTGGGGGCTATTGGAAATACCATTCATCAATTCATATGTGGTTTTCTGTGAAATGATTGGGAAACTTTCACTGAAACAGTTTCACAGGGATGGTGCTCTTGGATTATTGGCTTTCACTGAACCAAAGAAGAAAACTCCTAAGAGGAATGCAAACTTATAAGTAACAAGAGACGAGGGAAGAACTTCTGTCCGTAAAGATGTCAGGCTGGGGATGTCCTGGCCTGTCTTCACAGATGTACGGGGTAGATGTGAATTTTGCAGTCTTCGTCCCTACAGTAAATGTAGTCACTGTAATGTACATTTATGCGGCAATGAACGAAATAACTGCTTCACTGCCTAGCATGATGTAAATGCTTAGCGGCATGAAACAGTGTTAGTCCCAGTAGCTTTCAGGGCAGCAAAGTTCTGTGAGTTTTGGAGTGTCTGTGGTGACAGTATGGAATGCAGTAGGTTATATCCTGCTCTATTTCTGAATGTATTAATGCATTATGTTTTACATGCTTCCTATTATATTATATTTTTGAAGAGGGAAATCAGTTCCTAAACAGAGCAATATTTTATGACATGCTTCACCATACATTACAGTTTGTTATAGTAAATAAATTACAAGCATAATTAATTATATTTGAGTTACTATTCATCAGTATTATTTCTCAGGTAAGTCAGATGCAGTTTGGCTATTTTTACTGAAAACGTGTTCTACAAAATGCAAAATGTTATTTGATAATTTTCTGGGAGGAAGTTTCTCATTATGTAATAGAGTTAAGTCCAAATGTTGAATAGGCCTACGTAGGGACTGACGGTACTCTGAAGTACCATGTCTCAAAAACACTGATTTTCAAAACTTAATTTTAAAAAAGTATGATATTCTCTTTAGGTACCTCCTTTCTTACCAATTTTCATTAGCCAACTATGGAAGAAATCGTTTAGCACATCCTTGGTCAGCTAAGGGTTAACATAAAAAGTAAAAATGTATCGTAGTATCATCTTGTCATTCTTCAAATTCGATGCGCATAGAATGCCAATGGTATAGTAATCAATGGAGCCCCACGTAGACTAGTCGTGACATCTAGTGGTGAAATATCGAGCAATATAATCCTAACAGAGCGAGTGCATTCTAGCGGCCAGAAGAAGAAACTTTTCAATAAAATCTGGAAGTTATTAGGTCGGCGTGCAGTTATCTTTTTGGCAGCTAGATGTCTCGAGTAAATCTGCTGGCGAATTATGTTTTAATTAAATATATATTTTACACCATAATATGCACAATATAACGCTTAATTTTAAAACATCTGAGTCATTACAAAACAATAAACATATAACATTTCAAGCAAAAAACCTAGTTCTAATCGGGTTTGAACCATAGGCATTTGAGCGATAGGCTAACGCTCTACCACTGAGCTAATTGTGGCAACGAACATCGTTCTATATAAAATGACTTACATAGAACTTGTTAGCAAATAATGATTTATACTAAACGATTTCATCACTGGAGTATATTATTTATATAAAAAGCATTTTATACAAAGTTTATTTATTTTGTATCAGTACGCTATATTGCATGCAATACTCAAATTAGTGAAATATAAGTCAGGCACAAGATATCCGCTGCCATCTTGTCTTATTACTGAATCGGCTCAGCTTTTTAAAATAACGTCTGCACTATAGTATTACAAAATAAACTTTTAATTTCGAACGTGCCTCTTCCTTTAGAACAGTTAAAACGATTCTCGGCTCGATAATCGGAACTGGTGGGTCCCATGATATGGATTATAAAGTTTGCATAATTCGCACGGCCGCCATCCTGAAATGGTATGGCAGACGACCTTGTAGTTTGGTCACAAGACGCATCCTATACGAAGGTATGTTGTTACCAAATTTGGTAGAGATCGGATGATTTGGTTAGTCGTTATTTGATTTTACGTTTTGAACGTTTGAGTGGCCGCCATTCAGTTTTAGTAAAGTTGGCGGCGATATAAAACATGACACTGAGGTGTCCTTTGCTAGTGCTACCTTTGTACCAAAATTCGTTCAATTCGCATTCACCATGTTCGAATTGATAGGGGGGACAGACATTCAGAGTACACACACTCACACACACACACACACACACAGACACACACACAGACTCACACACACACATACACACACACACACAGACTCACACACACATACACACACACACAGACAGACACACTTTTTTCGCCCTGTGTTGATCTCATAAGTCTACATTCATTTTTTGCAAAAATTGAAAGTAGGCTAAAAATATAGAAATAAAAATTTAAAAAATAAAATTACAATAATAAAATATATTCAAAAATTAAAATATTAAACATAACCATAAAATCAATTGGAAATTGGTTAATTAATTAATGCCATAGAAAAATATCAAAATTGAATCTATAAGAATATAAATTGAAAATTAAAAATAAATAATATAACAAGAAGTTCCGTTAAGAACTATACAGCCTACTTTTCATGCCAATGATTTTTCTACAGAATATGAACCTATCTAGAATAATGACGAAATTAAGTTGGTAATATCGAAATATCTAATTAGTTCAAAATATACCTGGTATAATGTAGCCTAATAGAGCACTACAGTTGGCAGCCCTGGTGACTGAATATATTCTTAGTTCCATCTCTTAAGGTACAGAATACAAAATTTGGTTGAAGTCCAATGGACGTTACATGCAGTTAGACACTGGATCTATCAGCAGGCGTAAAAGCATGTTGCCAACAATACCATGCGTGTGCTGGTCAGAAATAATCTGAAATGTTATGATATCTTGTTGTGCCAATTTTGGATGAAATCCATTTGTTAGTATAGAAGTTACATGTATTTTAAAATTGGACATATCAGCAGGCATAGAATCATGTTGTCAGCACTGCCTTGTATTAATTACTCCAAATTAATCTAGAATGTCAGGTGCTATACGTGTGCAAAGTATAGAGCTGTTGGCTTGCATACTTTCTGATATATTGATATTAGGGTAAAAATATAGGCAGCATTTATTAACAGTTGGCAGCCCTGATTGCACTGAAGAATACTTATAGTCATATCTGATATGTTACACATAGCACATGCGAAATTTGGATGAAATCCTACTGATAGTATAGAAGTTACATGTATTTAAAAATTGGCCCTATCAGCAGGCTTAGAATCATGTTGGTAGAACTGACGTATATAACTTACTCCAAAATTAATCAAACATGTCAGGTACTATAAGTGTGCATAGTTTAAAGCTGTCGGCTTGCACACATTCTGATATATTGGTATTTGGATAAAAAAAATAGAGAGAGCAATTATTAACAGTTGGCAGCCCTGGTGGCTCCTAAGAATACGCTCAGTCATATCTGTTTATGTACAGATATTACATACAAAATTTGGTTGAAATCCAGTTGATAGTGTAGACGTTATATGCATTTAAACATTGGACCTATCAGAAGGATTAAAATTATTTTGGCAACACTGTCATGGTTGGCCTCCTGGAAATTAAACTGAAATAGTATTATCTACATGTGTGCCAATTTTGGAATAGCTCCTATGCATATCTTGCAGGATATCCAACATGGAGCTCAAATTTCTAGTGCGTTTTTTCAGCAGTTGGTAGCACTGACATCATTTTCAAATATGGACGTGAGCTATTCCGGTGCACATCTTTACTCATACTAAATTTGGTTTTGATTGCTGCAGCCGTTTAGGAGTTGATAGGGGGGGACACACACACAGCCAGACAGACAGACAGAAGGACAGACAGACAGACAGACAGACAGACACACATTTGCCCGATCTCATAAGACTACTTTTTCCTCATTTTTGCAAAATGTGAAAAGTAGGCTAAAAATTAACATTAGAGAAACAAAAATTATCATTATTAATAATTATAATAATTAAAATAAATTACGACTGACCAAGAAAAATTTTAATATTGTTACGAATTAGTACACTAAAAACCAATTGGGTAAAGGAAACCGTTGAAGACCTCAATCTCTACAGAAGACGATGCAAACAGGAGCACATTCAGAGAATAACTTAGACAACAGAAGTTTGACCAAACTCCCAACGAGATACAACCGGGAAAGGAGTGGTCAGAAGAGAGAAAGACGAAGCTTAGTGTAGCCTATATATGAGCGGGTTTTGGGAATAAAGAAGAAAGGACAAGGATAAATTATGAAAATTGATTGTGTTGTTACGCTCTCCTTAAGGGGAATTAACGAATAAATAAATAAATCGAACTGTAATAAACATAAAAAATAAAATATTTTTTCCCTATAAACCATTTGCAAAAACAGGTGGAATTAGCCTGACACACGAAACTTCAATGCTCACACAAGGTGTCCTGTCTTATACAGAGTAGAACTGCGCCGATGTGGGACCAAGAACTCAAGCAATATTGTTATGTGACACTGTCGCTTCAAGGCGAAACCGTACCGGACATTCAACCCAGTTCAACCTGGTCAGCAAGAACCTCGCTAATCACCACGGCCAGGAAGTTCATGCAAAATCATATTTTTGCATATTTATGCATATTTTGGTTATTTTGGCACAATGCATCACATTTTTCTCCTGTGCCTGTTTCAGCGCATATCTCTGCTTGGGAAGGGCAAATATTCAAATTTCGTATTGTTTTGAAGCTCTTTTTGTTATTTCGTGTTCTTAAAATCGTATATTTCGATTCGGACTCCAAGAGTTTATCACAGAATAATACTGAAATTATTTTAATATCTGGTATGTTACAGTCCTTTCTGCAAGTTAATATCAATTATTAGCCTATTTTCAATTTTGAAACAAGATGTTCGGGAAAGAACATATAGCCTACTTTCTCCGAAATGTATGGGTATAGTTATAACTCTCTGTCCTTATCATCTCCTAATTTCCTCCTATTTGAAGTGCAAATTGGCACACAGGATTTGAACAGTGGCGTTCAAACCATAGTTTATAATTTACCCCAGCATTTTGCAATTTCATCAGCAAACACTCCAAACACCGACTACTTACAATAATTGAAACTTCGTTGCTCTAATAAGGCCCATCTACAATGCGCAGTCGGCAGTCCGTAGTTGGTAGTCCTCGGTCGGCAGTCGCGATCGACTCCGTGTATACTATAGGCACCATACACAACATGAAGTTGCAGTTGGTAGCTGGCAGTTGGCAGTCGAGAATTTTATCCTTGACTGCCAACTACCCGACTGCAGCAATGTAATAGCCAATCAGAGCAGATCAGAAACTGACGTCACGTTGTTGTGCTGTGTCGTGTACGAATGATATAGAACTAAGTGAAGTAACTTCGCAACCCGTAAATTTATAGGCTAATCTTAAATACACGGTATAACAAAATAATCCATCTCCAAATCATCCATATTGCAAGTTTTGAGATTATCAACAACGCCTCTGTGCACAAGGAATAAACGAATGTTACTGTCTTATTACTCCTAGCAGTCGTTAAGACTGGGTTCACTAACTGGCCGGTATAGAGCGCTGCTCGAATCTATAGTTTCTGCATAGTACAACTGAAGGATGGAAGATGTCACTCCAGTGGAGAATGTCGTTTTTTTTAATATATAATTTCCATTGCAAAAAGCACCATATAAAGCTTTATTTTATAACGTCTCAGTACTCAAGAAACAATAAATATAAAAACTAGTCGTGATATCTAGTTGTGAAATATCGAACAATATAATCCTAACAGAGCGAGTGCATTCTAGCGGCCAGAAGAAGAAACTTTTCAATAAAATCTGTTACCTTTTTGTCAGCTAGATGTCTCGATTAAATCTGCTGGCGAATTATGTTTTAATTAAGTATATGTTTTGCACCGTAATATGCACAATATAACGCTTAATTTTAAAACGTCTGAGTCATTACAAAGCAACAAATATGTAAAATGTCAAGCAAAAAACATATCTCTGATGGGGTTTGAACCATAGGCATATGAATGACAGACTAACGCTTAACCACTGAGCCATTTGTGCCAACGAACATTGATCCATATAAAATGACTTACATAGAACTTGTTAGCAAATAATGATTTATACTAAACGATTTCATCACTGAAGTATATTATTTATATATAAAGCATTTCATACAAAGTTTATTTATTTTGTTTCAGTACGCTATATTGCATGCAATACTCAAATTAGTGAAATATAAGTCAGGCACAAGATATCCGCTGCCATCTTGTCTTATTAATGAATCAGCTGAGCTTTTTAAAATCACGTCTGCACTATAGTATTACAAAATAAACTTTTAATTTCGTACGTGCCTCTTCCTTTAGAACAGTTAAAACGATTCTCGGCTCGATAATCGGAACTGGTAGGTCCCATGATATGGATTATAAAGTTTGCATAATTCGCACGGCCGCCATCCTGAAATGGTATGGCGGACGACCTTGTAGTTTGGTCACAAGACGCATCCTATACGAAGGTATGTTGTTACCAAATTTGGTAGAGATTGGATGATTTGGTTAGTCGTTATTTGATTTTACGTTTTGAACGTTTGAGTGGCCGCCATTCAGTTTTAGTAAAGATGGCGGCGATATAAAACATGACACTGAGGTGTCCTTTGCTAGTGCTACCTTTGTACCAAATTTCGTTCAATTCGCATTCACCGTGTTCGAATTGATAGGGGGGGACAGACATTCAGAGTACACACACTCACACACACACACACACACACAGACTCACACACACACATACACACACACAGACTCACACACACACATACACACACAAAGACAGACACACTTTTTTTTCGCCCTGTGTTGATCTCATAAGTCTACTTTCATTTTTTGCAAAAATCGAAAGTAGACTAAAAATAGGCTTATGAGATCACCTTTTGTCCGTGTGTGTGTGTGATTCGTGTGTGTGTGTCCCCCCCCCTAATAAAATCTAAACGGCAAGTGCGATTTCAATGAAACTCGGAAAGTTCATAGCACTATTCCCGGTGACCTCGACCGTGCCCTTCAAATTTTGTTACGACTCACCAATCCAACATGGCGGCTGTGCGAAATATTTCACCAGCATTCAATATCTCCGAAACTATTACCGATATTACCCTGACATTTTCTATGATGATAGAGGGAACTACTATAAGTTCACTTATGTGACTTTTGAAAACCTGGTAACTACAAAACCAACATGGCGGCCAAGCGAATTTGCGACCTTTAAATAGACGTTTCTCGCGATTTGACCAACCAAACGCAATGAAACTTGGTACAGTATATGTTTATATACATTGTAATGCACCGACATCTACCTTCGCTCAATTGTTTACATAATCACAAGATGGCAGATGTGCGAAATATTTCACCGGCATTCTATATCTCTGAAACTATTAGCGGTATCTCCCTAAAATTTTGTACGGATATAAAGGGCACTACTGGAAGTCCATCTATAAGATCTTAAAAAACCGGTTAACTACAAAACGAACATGGCGGCCAAGCGAATTTGAACATTTTAAATAGACCTTTCTCGCGATTTTATGTTCCAAGCGCACTGAAACCTGGTACAGGAAATATTTATACACATTGTAATCCACTGGTATCTAATTTAGTTCAATTGTTTACATAACCTCAAGATGGCGGCAGTGCGAATTTTAAAATTATTTTTTTATTTCTTGTGATGTAGTCATGCGATCGAAGTGAAAGTTTGAATAATGAACCTACGCAATAATTTTCCTTTAATGGTACATGACTCTATGGCCTATGCATTTAACAATCCAACATGGCGACCATCCGAAATATCTAGACGATACTGAATATCTACGAATCTATTTTAGCAATCAAACTGCATTTTTTAATGTTCATAGGGGCTATGAACTTAAGTTCACCTATAGGACTTTAAATAACCTGGTGATCACAAATCCAACATGGCGGTTACGCGAATTATAAATATTCACATGGACGTTTCTCGCAATTTAACCATCCGCGTGCAGTGAAACTTGGTACAGTAAATCTTTATCCGAATGTTAATCCACTGGCATCTAATTTATTTCAATTGTTTCCATAACCTCAAGATGGCAGCTGTGAAAAATTTTTAAATCTCCTTGTTTTTTTTTGTGTCCTAATTATGCGATTGAAGTTTGAATACTACACGTTCACAATAATCTGCATGTAACAGTACATAACTCTAGGACCTACATATATAAAATCCAACATGGCGACCATCCGCAATATTTAGTCGGTTCTCAATATCTACGAATCTATTGCAGCAATCAAACTGAAATTTTGTATGTTGATAGTGGCAATTAACATAAGTAGGATATATGAAAATAGGCTGTATAGTTCTTCACGGAACTACTTGTTTTTATTCAGCATTCACTACGCAAATATTGCAAAATTATTTTCTTAAAAAAACAAGATGTTCAGTAAAGAACATATAGCCTACTTTCTCCTAAATGCATGGGTATAGTTATAACTCTTTGTCCTTTTCAAGGAGTATGATTGAATGTTGGTTGTAGGAGCTTGTTGAAATACAACGTGCTATAGGGATATTAAACATGAATATGAGGTGCCCTTTGCTAGTGCTACCTCTGTACCAAATTTCGTTCAATTCGGTTTCACCGTGTTTGAATTGATAGGGGGAATCGATCTGCACACATACTTGGCCACCATCTGCAAACTATTGGGCTGATGTTCTTGCAGTTTGGTCAGAATATGTTTCCCACATAAATATATGGTGTTGCAAAATTAGGTAGAGACTAGATTATTAGGTGGGTCGTAATTACATTTTAGCTTTTAACATTTGGGTGGCCGCGATTACGTTTCCATCAAGATAGCGGTGATATAAAACATGACACTGAGGTGCCCTTTCCTTGTGCTACCTCTATACCAAATTTCGTTCCATTTGGTTTCAGCGTGTTTGAATTAATAGGGGGAATCGATTCTGACACAAAGATGGCCGCCATCCGCAAACTATTAGGCGAATGACCTATTAGATTGGTCAAAGGATGCTCCCTCCATAAAGGTATGTAGTTGCAAAATTTGGTAGAGATCGGATGATTAGGTTAATCGTAATTTGATTTAAGATTTGAACATTCGTGTGGCCGCCATTACGTTTCAGTCAAGATGGCGGCGATATAAAACATGACACTGAGGTGCCCTTTGCTAGTACTACCTCTGTACCAAATTTCGTTCCATTCGGTTCCACCGTGTTCGAATTAATAGGGGGAATCAATTTTGACATAAAGATGGCCTCCATCCGCAAACTATTAGGTGAATGACCTATTAGATTGGTCAGAGTATGCTCCCTCCATAAAGGTATGTAGTTGCAAAATTTGGTAGAGATCGGATGATTAGGTTAATCGTAATTTGATTTAAGCTTTGAACATTCGTGTGGCCGCCATTACGTTTCAGTCAAGATGGCGGCGATATAAAACATGACACTGAGGTGCCCTTTGCTAGTGCTACCTCTGTACCAAATTTCGTTCCATTCGGTTCCACCGTGTTTGAATTAATAGGGGGAATCAATTTTGACATAAAGATGGCCGCCATCCGCAAACTATCAGGTGAATGACCTATTAGATTGGTCAAAGGATGCTCCCTCCATAAAGGTATGTAGTTGCAAAATTTGGTAGAGATCGGATGATTAGGTTAATCGTAATTTGATTTAAGCTTTGAACATTTGTGTGGCCGCCATTACGTTTCCGTCAAGATGGCGGCAATATAAAACATGACACTGAGGTGCCTTTTGTTAGTACTACCTCTGTACCAAATTTCGTTCCATTCGGTTGCACCGTGTTCGAATTAATAGGGGGAATCGATTTTCACACAAAGATGGCCGCCATCCGCAAACTATTACGCTGATGACCTATTGATTTGGTCAAAGGATGCTCCCCCCATAAAGGTATGTCGTTGCAAAATTTGGTAGAGATCGGATGATTAGGTTAGTCGTAATTTGATTTAAGCTTCGAACATTTGTGTGGCCGCCATTACGTTTCCGTCAAGATGGCGGCGATATAAAACATGACACTGAGGTGTCCTTTGCTAGTGCTACCTTTGTACCAAATTTCGTTCAATTCGCATTCACCGTGTTCGAATTGATAGGGGGGACAGACATTCAGAGTACACACACTCACACACACACAGACACACATACACACACACACACAGACTCACACACACACATACACACACACAGACAGACACACTTTTTTCGCCCTGTGTTGATCTCATAAGTCTACTTTCATTTTTTGCAAAAATCGAAAGTAGGCTAATGACTATTAAAATTCTATATCAGTTATACGGTACTTAAAAATTAACATAATAAAATATTGATGGTCAACACCGCTTGAAGTTCCAGAATATAACATTTCCTACTATTTGGAACTCTTTCTCAGTGGAGATATTTAAAAGAAGGTGTAAGCTAGTTATATGTCCATCTGTTCATATTTTCTTTATATTTAAAATATAGGCTATAAGATGCGTTCAAAAAGTAACGAGCCGGAGGCATAATTACAGAGACCAGTACCTGTATGTTTGAAGTATTGGGCCTGGCTGTTGAGGCACTTGTCCCACTGTGACACGAGGCGGTGAATGGCTGTCTCATAAAATTCCCTGGGCTGCGATGTGAACCAGTCCCGCACATACAGCTGGACGTCGGCGTCCGAGGTAAATCATTGGCCCCGCAGAGCCCTTTTCAGGGGACCAAACATGGCGTAATCACAGGGAGAGAGGTCTGGACTGTATGGAGGGTAGCCGAGAACCTCCGATTTGAATTTCTGCAGGAGTTCCGCGACTGTGTTGGCCCTATGAGGTCGTGCATTGTCGTGGAGCGACCACGGCGGCTATGGCGTTCACTGTCACTCGGCGGTCCTGGGTAATGAGTGCTTCAACCAGCCGGACGCTGTCATTGGTAATTAAAGGGGGTGCCCCAGACCGGACATCGTCGGCTAACGACACCCGTCCTTCCCTGAAGTGCTTGTGCCACGTCTTAAACCTTGCAAGGGACATGCAGTGTTCGCCGTACACTTGTGACATTCGGCGATGAATGTGCGTTCCCCCTACTCCTTCCGCTGTCAGAAACCGAACAACACCATTTTGCTCTTCGTTTGACGCCTCCATGTCAGTCTTTGCAATGCGACTGGCAGCGTTGGACGATTGATGCATGCTGCTGCTCGCTTTTTATAGTCACGTGACGTGCACACGTGCCCTCTAGCGACGGGCTGTGACCCTCCACGCTCTGGTCGGAACCACACCTCGTTACACACGCCACGATTAGCCGATGTCGTCACCGGTTTACGCATTCCAGCCTCCGTCTCGTTACTTTTTGAACGCACCTTATAAACGCTAAAAAATACGGAGTGAAAGAATTGCCGTAGTTATTTCATAGTGCATATTTTTTGAAACGTGTTGCATATTTGTCCAAAAAAGAGTATATTTTTGCATGCATATTTATTTATTTAATAGTGGATGAAAGTCCGGGCTCAGGTAAGGATAGGTCACTGTATTGGCGGAAGCCAGACAATCACATTGATCGGGTGATCGAGCAAGTTTGTTTGTCGGACGCTCGTTGACCAAGAGACACGGAGCTGCGGCACTGCTTGCAAGCAAAGTTGAGGGAACAGGTGAGAATTAGTTATTAGATTTCAACTCAGGATTAAATTATAATCCATCTTAAATGCTGTGTCCACGGTGATAATTCAATTACTCCCATACTAAAATAATTGGACTGTAAGACACGGCCGCAACTTATCACCCATACGTTTCAAACTTTACATTAGCTTGCCATGGTGGGTGAGTGGATATCGTGTCGGTCTACCAACCCCAAGATTGCAGGTTGGCTCTTGGCCGCGGTAAGTGATTTTTGAAAGGCGGCAAAAATACGATACGCATGTCATACGATGTTGGCATGTTAAAGAACCCATTTGAATTCAGTAGGCCGAGTTCATAATGGCAAAATTAATCTCGGGAGTTTTCAACAACACAAATTACCTCATTTCTGTAATAGAAGGCGCTGTAGTTTTCAATGAGTTTAGATATCTAACATCTAACCTCCTTGACTTTCATAGTCATGGAACATCGAAATTCGACATGGAAGCTACCCTCTGGGTGTCAAATAACAAAGCTTGCACCCGGCATCCGAGGCCATACGATATTATATTATTATTTATTAACTTTACATTGAACAAGCAATGAAGGGAATTGGAGAATAATTTAAGTGAGAGTGAAGATTCAAGGAGAAATAATTTCCACTCTGAGATACGCTGATGACATAGTCATCTTGGCCGACACGCCTGAGGATTTGAGTGAGTTTTTGAATGGTATGGACTCCGTCTTGAGGAAAGAATTCATGATGAAAATTGATGAATGTAAAACAAAAATATTGGAATGCAGCCGAAATAAAACAGAAACCTCTATGAACATCAAATTGGCAGGTGAAAAGCTAAAGGAAGTAGGAGAGTTCTGTTACTTAGGAAGTAAAATAACCAGTGATGGACGAAGCAAAGAGGATATAAAGAGTAAGTTGACTAAGGCAAGGAAAGCATTTGTACAAAAATGATTTGTTGAAATCGAATATAGATTTTGGTATTAGGAAGTCATTTTTGAAAGCCTTTGTCTGGAGTGTGGTGCTCTACGGAAGTGAAACTTGGACTGTTGGAGCAACAGAGAGAGAGGAGAATTGAAGCGTTTGTAATGTGGTGTTACAGGAGATTAATGGAGATCAGATGGGTAGATACGGTTACAAACGAAGAGGTATTACGACGAGTGGGAGAGGAGAGATGTTTCTGGGGACTGCTAATGAAGAGAAGAGATAGGTTGTTAGGACACACACTAAGACATACTAAGAATAGCAAGCTTAGTTATGGAGGGAAGGGTCGAGGACAAGAAATGTAGGGGTAGACCAAGGTTAGAATATGTTAAACAGATTGCCTCGGATGTAGGAGGTGGGAGCTGTGTAGAGATGCAACGATTAGCTCAGGACAGGGATGCATGGAGGGCTGCATCAAACCAGGCAATAGACTAAAGACTCAAACAACAACAACAACAAGCGTTCCAACTCTTTCATTAGGGGAGTATTCCCGGAATCACTGGCTGTCGGTAAGGATACGATAACGAGGCTAGTACGAACTCCTGATCGGCCTATGGCTTAAGTCCGTGCCGTCAGGTTGGGTACAACAATATATTCTATACTTCAAGTTCATTGAAGAGATCTTGGGCGATGAAGCCATCAAATAAAGTGAAGTACGCTGTTGCCTGGACGGTGGACGACGGGAAATGTAACATATTGATTCTACAGTAAATGAACTGAAAATTCAGCAGAGACCACACATTAGCATGTCGTACACCCTGATGGAACTCGCCCTAATCTAGTTGTCTAAGAAAAGGTAGACGATAAACAATCAGTATGCCTTCCTTCGGAGGGGAAGTAAAGCCGGCGGTCCCATGTCATAGATTTATGGCATGATAAAGAACCTTCCACGAATTACACTTGTGTAGAGCTAAATTATAGGTTATATTTAACTAACGTTCTTAGGTTCCAACGTTCGTCTCCAGGAGCCGACTCCGGTGGCATCTAGTAACAAAGTTGACGGTGGCGTTTGGTAGTGAAAGCAGGAACTACACACATCAAAAAAAAGTTTTGCATCACCTCGGTTCCCAGATCTCCGGCATATAGACGTTGACTGTGTATATTGTATCAAAGATACAGTCCCTTTGACTGTTCATAGATGTCACTAAAACTGCTCAAAGATGTAAACAACCATGCATGAGCAGGGCCTATTAGACGGAGGGGGTACGACAGCCGATCAGTTCCAGTCATTCCACCAGGACGAAGGTACGCTGCTCTTGTTGTCTGTAGTTCTACCATGCCTAGAAGGTCAATACCGCAGTTCGATCGCGTCCGCATTGTTACTTTGTGTCAAGAAGGGCTCTCAACAAGGGAAGTTTCCAGGCGTCTCAGAGTGAACCAAAGCGATGTTGTTCGGACATGGAGGAGGTACAGAGATACAGGAACTGTCGATGACAGGCCTCGCTCAGGCCGCCCAAGGGCTACTACTGTAGTGGATGACCGCTACTTACGGATTGCCGCTCGGAGGAACCCTGACAGCAATGCCACCATGTTGAATAATGCGTTTTGTTCAGCCACAGGACGTCGTGTTTCAACTCAAACTGTGCGCAATAGGCTGCATGATGCGCAACTTCACTCCCGACGTCCATGGCGAGGTCCAGCTTTGCAACCCCGACACCATGCAGCGCGGTACAGATGGGCCCAACAACATGCTGAATGGACCCCACGGAATTGGCATCACGTTCTCTTCACCGATGAGTGTCACATATGCCTTCAACCAGACAATCGTCGGAGACGTGTTTGGAGGCACCCTGGTCAGGCTGAACGTCTTAGACACACTGTCCAGCGAGTGCAGCAAGGTGGTGGTTCCCTGATGTTTTGGGGGTGGCATTATGTGGGGCGGACGTACGCCACTGGTGGTCATGGAAGGCTCCGAAACGGCTTTACGATACCTGAATGACATCCTCCGACCCATAGTGCACCCATATCGGCAGAATATTGGAGAGGCATTTGTCTTCATGGACGACAATTCTCGACCTCATCGTGCACATCTTGTGAATGCGTTCCTTCAAGATAACGACATCGCTCGACTACAGTGGCCAGCATGTTCGCCAGACATGAACCCTATCGAACATGCCTGGGATATGTTGAAAAGGGCTGTTTATGGACGTCTTGACCTACCAACCACTCTGAGAGATTTACGCCGAATTGTCGTTGAGGAGTGGGGCAATTTGGACCAACAGTGTCTTGATGAACTTGTGGATAGTATGCCACGACGAATACAGGCATGCATCAATGCAAGAGGACGTGCTACTGGGTATTAGAGGTAGTGGTGTGTACTGCAATCTGGACCACAAATGCTGAAAGACTAGCTGTATGATGGTACAACATGCAATGTGTGGGTCTCATGAGCAATAAAACGAGCTGAAATGTTGTTTGTGTTGATCTCTATTCCCTTTGTATTTAAAGGTTCCGGAACTCTTGGAACCGAGGTGATGCAAAACTTTTTTTGATGTGTGTACTTGAAAAGTAAATGTCTGCAGTCCTTACTTGAATTAAAAACAGATAACACACACTAACACAGCCATTAAAATTAACACCGGTTATCAGACAGATTATACTCACCAAGAGTACACGGGGCTACGTGATCGCGTTGTCGCAGCCCCTAAACTGAGGAATCAACCAACCAGATTTCTCCGCGAGTGGGAATAGATCCACTGAAGAAGAATTGCGTGGATACGGGAAGTAACTAGGTCATAGGATCACAGGCAAGAGGATAATGTCTGAGAGGAGGAAGAGATAATATTTGTGAATTCGCTAAGTCTGAAGCCAAGTTCCCCAGATTTTAACAACCAAGTGGAATACTGTTGGCTGGATGTGAATGGCACAGAATCGTTTACTTGCTCTTCGTCGTCTGTTGGTTGAGAATGAGCGTGATCTACACAAGGACTTGTTAAACTATCACAGTTACTCTGCAATATTGGTGTTCTGATAATTAGTATAGTTGAGGCGTCTCCTATCAAAACAACATACATAACTTCAACAAAAAATATCAGGAGACACGAAAAACTGAATTAGTCCTTTGTTTACTGACAAATAAAAATGGCTTTTTATAGACAAATATTTTCCAAAGGTTTCAAAACTCATGCTGTTTTAATTTCCTTTTTATAAGCGTTTTAATATTTGATGTGTCTTATTTTGTTTGAATACAAAATAATCACTCTTCACAAGTTTAAAGTCGATATAGCACACCAATACAAATATAAACACATCGGCACTAACAGAACACGAAGCAATTGCATAAGCAGCACACAGCTGATGCGCTGATCGATTCGCAATAGACCCAAAAAGATATGTCTTGTTTTGATACTCATTTATCTAATTGTCTTATTTTGAAACCAATCGACTACTTCAGCATTTAAAAACAGCATGATGTGTCCTGTTTTGAATTCCTTTCTCTTCCCACATGTAAAGAGGGCATTAAGGATTTGTTAAACCAGCCGTAATCTCAAAATCGCAAATATAGTGATGAATCTTATTTTGATACCAGACGATTCAATTGGCAATGATTTCCTAGTTACATTGGGGCGAACGCTCTATATCAGACAGACCACGTCTCAAAGCTCTCTGTCCTAAATAGATACAAATGCTACAATAAAATAATCTTTCTTTTTTTTTCGTGTAGCCTCCTGAGAGGCCGAGTGCAGGTCTTTCTAGTCGACGCCCGTGGGCGACCTGCGCGTCGGGATGAGAGATGGAATGGATGAAGATGAATGAAACTGGGCAAGGATGTGGAAGGAAGCGGCCGTGGCCTGTCAGAATGTACTGTCCCAGCATTTGCCTGGTGTTGAAAATGGGAAACCACGGAAAACCATTTCAAGGACAGCCGACGGTGGGGCTCGAACCCACGCGTCTACCGAGTCAGCAGAGAGCTTGGCCCCTTGACCTAACGCAGCGCTTTAGCCCGCGTAGCCACTACTGTCGGTTAATAAAATAATGAAAACGTGTGTTGTGATGTTTTCAATAAAAATAATAAAGCTGCTCCTCTTCTTCTTCTTCTTCTTCTTCTTCTTCTTCTTCTTCATTTCCCGTTTCCAGTTCCCTGGGTCGGGTTGCGAATCAAGGACCTCCACAGTTGTCTATCCCTCCACCATTCATTTCCTTCTTTCAACACTTCTTTTTCTTATACTCCTCTTTTCTCTATGCTCTCCTTCACCGTATCTATCCACCTCTTTCTGGACCTTCCTCGCGGTCTTCTTCCTGGTATTTTCTCCATAAATATTATTTTTGGTAGGCTACTCTATATTCTTCCATTCTCATCTTATGTCCGTACCACTTCAGCTTACTGGTCTCTATCTTGTCTTACAGTTTTGGGAACCCATTTCTCTCCCCAATGTCCACATTTCTGATTTTATCCTTCCGTGACATCCCTATTATTCCTCTAAGGAACTTCATCTCGGCTGCTTGGATTCGGCTTTCTTCGCATTTTGTTGTGGTCCAAGTACCTGCTGCATATGCCAAAATTGGTGTGTAATACATTGAGAATAGAGCGTTCTTGCATTTCTCCGGGACTTCCTGGCTCCATACTAAACCTCTCACACATTAGCTTGTTGGATTCTCTTTCCAATTTCTCCGTTTATTGTACCATCTTCTGTGAGTATGCTCCGCAAATACTTAAAAGCTTTTTATCATTTTAAATGATCTTGTCGACTTCGTCGTTACGCTGGGGTCTGGCGTTACGTTACGGTGACGGGACGAAATGTACCCAGATGTACTGAGGTGTGTGACGTCATAGTACTGTTTGGTGCATGTGTTCCCCGACAATCTCTAATTCGTTAGTATAAGACAAAAATCCCCGATTCTTGGATGTCACGGATAATCTCGAGTACCACTGAATGGATTTTGATACGGTTTTCACCATTCTGTAAAGGATATCTCGAGGAAAGATTCTGTAGAAAATAATTTATGTATGATCAAAGGAAGCCAATCAGTAACGATTTCAGTGAAAAAGTCGAAAACAAACTTGGCATCCGTGCGCTTCTTAAGCTTACGCTGGGCAAACCGTTAAAAAAATCAATAGCCTATACTATGACCGTAAAACTTGGTCAGCATGAAAAGTTCTACAAAAAAGTCCGGGAGAGCATATCTCTATCTTCAATATATCGCCCACTGGATGGAAGGGGCACGTCCCCGCGCGCTCTGGTGAGCGTGACGGCATCCCGCACGCTTGACCTTGCTTTGCCCTTGGTTTGCACTTGCCGTTCGTGAGTAATTTGAAACAAGATAAGCAAGATAAGTATTTTGCAGATAATTTTCTAACATGTCGAGAGCCTTTCTAGCATTTTTCAGCATTCGTAGCCTTTAAAATGATACAAAGTCTAGTCTTTCAGACTGACTGTCACATTTTTACCATTTCCGATGGAATTCCATTAACTTCAATATTCTGTCTTCCTTCTCTCTTGTTTCTTGTCATCACTACAGTCTTACTCTCCTCCACACTTATTTTGATTCCATATTTCTCATCTCTTGATTCCATACAGTGACTTGTTCTTGCACTTCTATTTCATTTTCTTCCCATATTACTATGTCGTCTGCAAAGAGTAAGGCCTTAGTCTCCTTGCTTCCCATTCTTCGTTTCACACTCTTGTGATTTCATCGATGACAGTCGCTCCTATTCGGGCGATATTATAGAGAAAATCATTCTACAAATGTCTTTAAAGAAATAACCTAAACCTATAGACAACACGTTTAGAATAATGAAATAGTCTTGTTAAAATATTAGGATGTCTCATAAAAAAATGTCGTGTTTTACGTTTGGTGTTTCATGAGCTAGAATTGGCTATCCAATGCTAATGAAATCGCTCATTCCAAGACAAAAACAAGAAGTTCCGTGACGAACTAAAGAGCCTACTTTTCTTAAAATTAAAGGTCCAAGGCAATGATTAATCTATATGGATCTATCTAGAATAATGACGAAATTAAGTTGGTAATATCGAAATTTCGAATTAGTTCGAAATACTGTATACCTGGCATAATAGAGCCTAATAGAGAACTACAGTTGGCAGCCCTGGTGACTGAATATATTCTTAGTTCCATCTCTTATGGTACAGAATACAAAATGTGGTTGAATTCCAATGGATAGCATGGACGTTACATGCAGTTAAACATTGGATCTAACAGCGCGCGTAAAATCATGTAGGCAAGAATGACATACATGTATTGGTCAGAAATAATCTGAAATAATATGATCTATTGTTGTGTCAATTTTGAATGAAATCCATTAGTTAGTATAGAAGTTACATGCATTTTAAAATTGGACCTATCATCAGCCTTAGAATCATGTTGGCAGCACTGACGTATATACGTTACTCCAAATTAATCTAGAATGCCAGGTACTATACGTGTGCAAAGTTTAGAGCTGTTGGCTTGCATACGTTCTGATATATTGATATTAAGAAAAACGAATAGAGACAGCATTTATTAACAGTTGGCAGCCCTGGTTGCTCCTAAGAATGCGCATAGTAATATCTGTTATGGTACACATTGCACATAAGAAATTTGATTGAAATCCAATTGATAGTGTAGAAGTTATATGCATTTAAAATTTGGACCTATCATCAGGCATATAATCATTTTGGCAACACTGCCATGTATGGCCTCCTGGAAATTAAACTGTAATATTATTATCTATACGTGTGCCAATTTTGAAATAGCTCCCGTTCATACCTTCCAAGATATCCAACATGAAGCTCAAATTTCAATTGCGATTTTTCAGCAGTTGGTAGAACTGACATCATTTTCAAATATGGCCGTGAGATATTCAGGAATAGATCTTTACTCCTACCAAATTTTGTTTCGATTGCTGCAGCCGTTTAGGAGTTGATAGGGGGGGACACACACACAGACAGACAGACAGACAGAAGGACAGACAGACAGACAGACAGAAGGACAGACAGACAGACACACATTTGCCCGATCTCATAAGTCTACTTTTTCCTCATTTTTGCAAAATGTGAAAAGTAGGCTAATAAATATGCTGGGCAGTTATACGAAAGCCGTTGTTAACGTTGCTAGGCGTAGTGGGCATGTGTAGCAGCGTGGTAGCGTGCTAGACTCCTAATCCGAAGGTTAGAGGTTCAAATCCTAACGGCTTGAATTTTTGTACTTGATTCTTTTTAAATTTATTGATTTATAACTACTCGCGCGTGTGTATTTACAATCGAAAATATTAAGTTATATATACTTATAACACCACATATTTCAACGCTCGACTACAGCAATTAAAATTCGTTGACCTTGATCCGCGGTAGAGTCTCCTGTTGTTCATTCTTTAGGGACTTTTGCGGCATCGTGGTCATAAAGCCCCGTATACTTAGGTGTGTAGAAGTTGTCTGACAACCTGTGTCACTATGAAGTCTGTACTAGTGTGTGTGCTTGTACAGTAAATGAGGAAGGATTTGTGTAGGAAGCCGTCGTTGATCCCCGGTAGAGTCTGCTGTTTGTTGTTGTTGTTGTTGTTGTTGTTATTGTTGCTGTTGTTGATTCTTTAGGGGCTTTGCGGCTTCGTGGTCATGTAGCCCCCTGTACTTAGGTGTGTGTAGAATTTGTCTGACAACCTGTGTCACTGTGATGTCTGTTTGTGTACCTTTAAACGAGGAAGGATTTGGGTAGGAAGCTGTTGTTGTTTTGTTTCATTTTAGAGGCTTTGACATCATGGTCATTTAGCCCCATGCACTTTAGTGAGTGTTGAATATTGTCTTCTAACCTGTGCCATTGTGATGGCTGTATTAGTGTGTGTATTCATCATTCAGGTGAGGATTCAGTCAATCATTGTACTACAACCAACATTCAATTATACTCCTTCAAAAGGACAAAGAGTTATAACTATAATCATGCATTTAGAAGAAAGTAGGCTATATGTTCTTTACTGAACATCTTGTTTAATTATGAGCAAAGCCAGTAAACAATTCCCAGGGCGCAGTTTCATGGAAGTTTAACAAGTAAGAAGATGTTTAAGAATGCTAATTAACTGTTGAAATGGAATATCGATTCTCAAGTAATTAAAGGCCAGCAATATTCCGAGCTTGTTGTGAGATTAAGGCAAGGTGTAGCGAATTATCTTCATCAGCAGACGCTTGGGTCTTTCCATCTCAAATAGGTGATGGATCGTAGGGCTGTCTTTGTCCAGATGGCTGCGTGGCTCAGCGGTAACGTTCTCGCTTGCTGAGCCCAAGGTTGCAGGATCAAATCCTGGCACAGTCAGCTGGCATTTGAGGGTACCCAAATGCGAGGGAGCCGTGTCAGTAGATTTACTGTCATGTTAAAAATCCCCTTCGGAGCAAAATTCCGGCACCCCGGCGTCTCTAAAAGCCACAGTAGTTAAAACGGACGTAAAACCAATAACATTTTTGAAAAATCCACAGCCTGCTTCCAGTCTCCGACCGGGTCAGGGAATGGAATGAATGAATGAATGAAGACCCCACCTAGCGACGAGGATATGAACTGTGCTGGCTGCCGAAGCCTGTCGCACTCCTCTGGGGGCAATGATTATATGAATGGCAGATGAAATGAAAGTGGCGAGTGTTGCTGGAATGAAATTGTGACAGGGAAAACCGGAGTACCCGGAGAAAAACCTGTCTGCCTCCAGCACAGATCTCACATGGAGTGACCGGGATTTGAACCACGGACCCAGCGGTGAGAGGCCGGTGTGCTGCCACCTAAGCCACGGAGGCTTAAAATTACATTATTATTTATTATTATTGTCCAGTCGGGACGTGCCAAGCGTACATTTGGACCAAACCCCACTATGTAGAGTATAGAGTGCTCCTGCCGTCTGGTCAGGCGCCCTAACCACGATAGATGTAGAGGTTCAGTCACGGCACTTCTGCAATGACGTGGCAATTTCCGCGATCCTCGAGGTTCGGTCACTGTTGTTGTTGTTTGAGTCTTCTGTCTTTTGACTGGTTTGATGCAGCCCTCAATGCCTCGCTGTCCTGAGCTAATCGTTTCATCTCTACATAGCTACCACACCCTACATCCGAGGCAATCTGTTTAACATATTCTAACCTTGGTCTACCCCTACAGTTCTCGTCCTCAACCCTTCCTTCCATAAATAAGCTTGCTATTCCTGGGTGACTTAGTATGTGTCCTACCAACATATCTCTTCTCTTCGTTAGCAGTCACCAGAAACATCTCTCCTCTCCCAGTCGTCTTAATACCTCTTCGTTTGTAACCATATCTACCCATCTGATCTTCATCATTCTCCTGTAACACCACATTTCAAACGCTTCAATTCCCCTCTTTTCTGCTTCACCAATAGTCCAAGTTTCACTTCCATTGAGCGCCACGCTACAGACAAAGGCTTTCAAATGTAACTTCCTAATACCAAAATCTATATTCGATGTCAACAGATTCCTTTTTTGTAGAAATGCTTTCCTTGCCTGAGCCAACCTACTTTTTTTATTCTCTTTGGTTCGTCCATCACTGGTTATTTTGCTTCCTAAGTCACTATTAGCCTACAATTTTCACTCCGTGTCCGACGAGAATATCAACATCATTTAAGAGACGGTCTCGAGTAGCCTCTCAGCCAACCCGTAGAAATCTCTGCCTTCTGAAAGTGTAATTCCCGTCTCGCCAGCCATCCTACAAGTGTTTTTGCACGTATCCTTAAATCTTAATCCCAATTACAAACACGCCCACTTGTACAACCATCATTATCGGACACATCCCGTATTTACCTAAGTTCACGACACTGATGACCGTGATATCACACTTCCCTAATAGAATAAACAAAAAACCAACATATTTTGATATTCAATTTGAGCTTTCTGGTCAATCCTTCTACCGGCATTTCTTAAAATATTAATAAAGCCCACCTAGGGAAAACCTTCAAGAACATCGGAGTTTTCAACCTAAGCCGAAACTAAAAACTGGGAAGGCGTGGACGACAGAGAGAAAGGTGCAACATCGATTGCGAATGAAACAGTACTGGGCCAACAATAAAATGCAGAAGAAACAGTTGACATGACGCGGTCATTAGTTGACCGTAACGAAAGAAGAAGAAGAAGAAGAAGACGAAATCCCACAATATTTGACCTTATAAAATACCTTTATGTTCGACCCTGACTATTATATGTCAGAAAACTGTACTATAATGAGGCTCTTTATAACACTATTTTTCATTATGAAACAGTTTCTCCCACCAATCAGAGCTCAAGAAACAGTTGTTTGACCAATTAGATAATTGGATGCGCTGAGTTCCAAGGCCTTATAATTTAATTTTCACTGCCTGGCCTAGTGTCGTAGTAGGGTAATCGAGGAGGCCATGGTCAAATACAAGGCATTCTCTGCGTCTCATGCGCTCTGTTCAGTACATAAAACTGGCGAAATTTTGACTGATATTTATGAATATTTATGTTCGAACATAAAATATTTATAATAATTATCGTCGAACATAAACAGTCGTATGCAACTCGCCTACTGTATAATGGTAATTAAGACACAGCGTTTAGAAAAGACTATGGGTCTTATGGGGTTTTACTTTTAACGGAATCCCCCCATACACTGGTTTTGTTACCTCATCTTTTATCATGAAGGAACTCTGAACATATATATTTTTCACCATAATAGCTTCCTACAATTATCTGCCAATTGATTACCTTTGCTTTTGCATACAAGTATCGTTTATATTACGTCTTAGTATTTTAAAAGTTTTCGAGGTTATCACGCTGGAAAGAAGAGCCTTGTCCTGTGCTGCATGCTCGCCCGGTGTGGAGCACCTGCTCAGTTCCGCCGGTAAGTTCTGAAGCACTATCAGTCATTGGTGTTATTGTTCTGTGTCTGTTTTATTTTCTGTGCGATCGAATCAAGACTGCCGACAGTTGGGTTCGAACCCACTATCTCCCGAATACAAGCTCACAGCTGCACGCCCCTAACCGCACGGCTAACTCACTACAATATTAAAAATATTAATCTAAACAGAACAACAAGAATAAAACTGAAAGAAACTAAATTACAGCCTAACTAATAACTAAAGAGGAGATGCTCAACAGTAATTCTGACGTAAAAATTGTTAACATTGTCAGCATACATCCGAGAACGAAGGAAGGGTTGTGCTCTCGACATCTGTCAATCAGTAATGCGTCATATAACAACGAAATGAATGTCGTTATTGGTTCTCTTCTCGTACAGTATCCTTAATACTGGTCCAATCCGTTAACACCTGCAAAACTGATCCTTCCTGGGCGTGTTCTATTTCAGGTAGCTGCTGGGGTTGCGTTGTCTCGCTAACTTATGAAAGCGCAGTACTCAAAGCGGGTGAACATAACATATGACGTCAGCGCTATCTCTGCCTAGAGTTAGCAACACTGTTGCCATAAGGCTCCACAGTCTTTCCTAAACGCTGCATGCTATAGGAGTAACTCTTGATCGTGCTCTCTCCTACAGAACGCACGAAACAGTCAGCAAGAAACAATATTCTACCTAAACTGTGCGGTACAACTTGGAGAACGCAGCCTTAGCCATTTGCTATTCCGCAGCAGAAAACGCGTGTCCTGTCTGGTACAGATCCATCCATGCTAAGTAGGTAGACATTGCATTAAATGAGACCTGAAGACTCATTACAGGTCGTCTCAAACCAACATCGCTTGACAAAATCTACTATCTGGCCCTCCAGATAATCGCCGTGAATCAGCAGCCAGATTAGAGAAATCTAAGTCTCTGAACCAGTAGACGCACAATTTGTATGCAGCTCAAAGACTCAAATCAAGAAAAAGTTTCTTCACGCCACCGAAAGCCTGACCAAGTCTCTCCTCCAGTATTTAGACTACTTTCCTGGCGTTCCAGATCTAACGACCCTGAAGGATGGATGCTACCGTCTGAAAACCTGCCCGCTCGACACGAAGAAAGTTGCTAAAAGTGGAAGACCCTCAACAGGCTACGCACTGGTGTAGGGAGGTGTAAAACCAACTTGAAAAAATGGGTTTTTGCCTGTGACTTGACTTTGTGTGAATGCGGTGAGGAATAAACCTCCTCGTTTGCAAGTCGTGTCCAATTACATGTTCTCCTCAGAACCTGATGGATGGAGCACCTGAAGCCTGCTGGTCTCACTGTATTTAAATTGTGTATGCCTGTGCGTGTGTGTATAGTATTCAAATAACTCATCAGAGTTACTAATAATGCCAGGTAATTGTTTTCATTGTTCCATGATATATGTTTTCAACACAATTAAATTAATATAATTGGAGAGCCTAAGTGTAAATTTGTAAAATACGTGTTATTATCCTCATTCCCTTTGTCATAGGCTAAATTAATAATTTACAACGAGCTTTTATGACTAGTTGGTTGGTTCCTCAGTTTAGGGGCTGCGACAACGCGGTCAAGCAGCCCCGAGCACTTTGGGTGAGTAGAATAGGTCTGATAACCGGTGTTAATTGTGATGACTGTATTAGTGTGTGTTATCTGTTTTTAATTCAAGTAGGCCTAAGGACTGCAGACAATAATTTCAAGTAGTTTCTACTTTCGCCACCAAATGCTACCGTCCACGACACCTAGCTGTGAAGTTGGCTATTACTAGATGCCATCGCAACCAGCGCCTGGTGACGAACGTTGGAACTTCAGAGCATTAATCAAACCTAACCTACAATTTTGCTTCACACAAGTTAAGTTAGTGGAAATCTCTTTTACATGCCATAATCTATGACATGGGCCCGCCGGCTTTACTTCCCCTCCGAAGGAAGGCATACTGAGGGATTTTTAACGCTCTTAAAAAACATCCGATGACTTCGGCCGGGTTTCAACCCGTGACCTCGGGCATAGATGCTCAGCATGCTACCATCTACGCCACCGAAGCAGCCCTTTTATAGACTTTTAAACAATTATGTCGAGCAAGATGCAACACATAATTGAAACAACTCCGTGTCCGTCGAGAATATCAACTGGTATCACACAAATCACGGTATTGTGTAGCCTCTCAGCCAACCCGTACCGCAGAGTCGCTGAACGCCTTGATACATCTCGTTTTTAGCCTAATTCATTTATGCAACAAGTAGTTCCGTGACGAACTAAAGAGCCTATTTTCTTAAAATTTATGAATTAATCTTAAAATATTTTGATCCATTATTGTGCCAATTTTGGATGAAATCCATTTATTAGTATAGAAGTTACATGCATTTAAAAATTGGACTTATCAGAAGGATTAAATAATGTTTGCAGCACTGACGTTCATTAGTTACCCCCAAATTAATTTGGAATGATAGGTACTATATGTATGCAACGTTTAGAGCTGTTGGCTTGCATATATTCTGATTTATAGAGATTAGGGTAAAGAGATAGAGAGAGAGAGAGCATTTATTGACAGTTGGCAGCCCTGCTGGCTCTTAAGAATACGTATATACATATGAGTTATGGTACAAAATTCACATACGAAATTTGGTTCAAATCCATTTGTTAGTATAGTAGTTACATGCATTTAAAATTTGGACCTATCAACAAGCTTAGAATCATGTTGGCAGTACTGACGTATAAGTTACTAGGTACTCCCAATTAATGCATAAGGTCATGTACTATACGAGTGCAAAGCTTCGAGCTCTTGGTTTGCATACTTTTTGATATATTGGTATTAGGATAAAATACTAGAGAGAGCATTTATTAACAGTTGGCAGCCATGGTTGCTCTTAAGAATACGCATAGTCATATGTGTTATTGTACACATAGTACATACGAAATTTGGTTGCAATCCATTTGATAGTGTAGAAGTTACATGCATTTAAAAATTAGACTTATCAGCTGGCTTAGAATCATGTTGGTAACCCTGTCATGTATGGCCTCCGGGAAATTAAACTGAAATATTATTATCTATATGTGTGCCAACTTTGTAATAGTTCCCATGCATACTTTCCAGGATATCCAACATTGAGCTCAAATTTCAATTGCGATTTTTCAACAGTTGGTAGCACTGACATCATTTTCAAATATGGCCTTGAGATATTCCGGCATAGATCTTTAGTCATACCAAATTTGGTTTCCATAGCTGCAGCCGTTTAGGAGTTGATAGGGGGGGGGGGGGACACACACAGCCAGACAGACAGACAGACAGACAGACAGAAGGACAGACAGATAGACAGACATTTTCCCAGATCGATCTCATAAGTCTACTTTTTCCTCATTTTTGCAAAATGAGAAAAGTAGGCTAAAAACAGGTTTATGAGATGACCTTTTCCGTGTGTGTGTGTGTGTGTGTGTGCGCGTATGTCTGTGTGTGAGATAATAAAAATATCTAAACGTCTGGAGCGATTTCAATAAAACTCGGTTACGTCATAGTAGAATTTTGTCCGACTCCGACCGTGCCCTTCACATGTTATTACGTCTCACCAATTCAATATGGTGGCTGTGCAAAATATTTCACCGGCACTCTATATCTCCGAAACTGTTAGTGATATCACCCTAAAATTTTATACGGTGATCTATGTAACTTTCAAAAACCCGTTAAATACAAAACAAATATGGCGGCCAAGCGAAGTTGAAACATTTGAATAGACTCTTCTCACGATTCAACCATCCGAGCGCAGTGAAACTTGGAAAGGTAAATGCTTCTACAAATTCTAATCAACTGACTTATAATTTATTTCAATCGTTTTCATGAGCATAAGATGGTGGCTGTGCGAAATTTTAAAATCTGTCTCTTTTTATTTGTTGTGTCCTAATCATACGATTGAATTTTGAATAATATACCTACGCAATAATCTTCATGTAAGAGTAAAGGAAAGGAAGATTGTAGTTTTACGTGGCCGTTAAACATCATACAAGAGTACATAACTCTATGGCTTACATATCTAAAACTCCAACATGGGGACGATCCGAAATATTTAGGCGGTTCTCAATATCTACGAATCTATTTCAGCAATCAAAGTGAAATTTTGTACGTGAATAGAGGCAATTAACATAAGTAGGATATATTGACGGTCGCCTCCGTAGCGTAGCGGTCAGCGTGGTTAGCTGCCACCCCGGAGGTCCTGGGTTCGATTCCCGGCTCTGTCACGAAATTTGAAAAGTGGTATGAGGACTGGAACGAGGTCTACTCAGCCTCGGGTGGTCCAAATGAGTAGAGGGGGGTTCGATTCCCACCTCAGCCATCCTCGAAGTGGTTTTCCGTGGTTTCCCGCTTCGTCTTCGGGAAAATGCCGGGATGGTCCCTACTGTAAGGCCACGGCTGCCTCCTTCCCTCTTCCTTGCCTATCCATCCTAGCCTTCCATTCTCTTCCCTCATGAGGCCCCTGTTCGCTTTGCAGGTTAGGCCGCCTGGGCGAGGTGCCGATCCCACCTTACCAGTTGTATCCACTCTGATTAGATGTTCCCAGCTCTAGGACACTGCCTGAAAAATGGCGGAAGTGGTGAGTTGCCTCGCTGAGTCCGTGGGAGCCACCAACCTGGAGGGTAAAAAGAGAAAAAAAAAGGATATATTGACCGTAGCAGATTTCAAGTTGCTTAAATGAAGTTTCTCCGATCTTGTCTCCAGAAGACCAGGAGGGACAGAATTCGAAATGAGGAAATTAGACAACAACTTACTTTGGTGAGAAGTTTGCTTGACACACTAAAACTATCTAGACGAACGTTTGATGCTTTTCAGTCGAGCAATATAAGTTTTTACCAAAAAGAGATGGGTTATTCCCTAATTCTGAAAAAACAAGATGTTCAGTAATGAACACATAGCCTATTTTCTCCTAAAAGCATGGGTATTGTTATAACACTTTGTCCTTTTTAAATAATTGAATGTTGGTTGTAGTAGCTTGTTGAAATACAACGTGCTATACGGATATTAAACATGAATATGACGTTCCCTTTGCTAATGCTATCTCTGTAAAAAATTTCATTCAATTCGGTTTCATCGTGTTTGAATTGATATGGTGAATCGATTTGCAAACATACATGGCCGCTATCTGCAAACTATAAGGCTGAAGACCTTGTAGTTCAGTCAAAAGATGCTCCCCACAAAAGGGTATGTTGTTGCAAAATTTAGTAGCGATCAAATCATTAGGTTGGACGTAATTTGATTTAAGCTTTTAATATTTGGGTGGCCACCATTAATTTTTCGTCAAAATGGCGGCGATATAAAACATGACACTAAGGTGCCCTTTGCTAGTGCTACCTCTGTACCTAATTTCGTTCAATTTGGTTTTACCGTGTTTGAATTGATAGGGGAATCGATTTGTACACATACATGGCCGCCATACGCAAACTATTGGACTGATGACCTTGTAGCTTGGTCAAAGAACGCTTCTCCCTTAAAGGTATGATATTGCAAAATGTGGTAGAGATCAGATGATTAGGTTGGTCGTAATTGGATTTTAGCTTTTTACATTTGGGTGGCTACCATCACGTTTTCGTCAAGGTGGTGGCGATATAAAACATCACACTGAGGTGCCCTTTACAAGTGCTACCTATGTACCAAATTTCGTTCAATTCGGTTTCACCGTGTTTGAAAAGATAGGGTAAATCGATTTGCACACATACATTGCCGCCATCCGCACATGATTGGGCTGATGACCTTGTAGTTTGGTCAAAACATTTTTCTATATATACCGGTAAAGGTATAATGTTGACAAATTTGGTAGAGGCCAGATGATTAGATTGGTCGTAATTTGACTCAGGACTTTAACATTTGGGTGGCTGCCATTGCGTTTTTGTCAAGATGGCCGCGATATAAAACATGGCACTAGAGTGCCCATTGCTAGTGCTACCTCTGTACCAAATTTCGTTGAATTCGGTTACACCGTGTTTGAATTGATAAATTTAATTGATTTGCACACATACATGGCCACCAACTAAAAACTATTGGGCTGATGACCTTGTAGTCTGGTCAAAAGACGCCTGCCATATGACTATATGCAGTTGCAAAATTTGGTAGATATCGGATGATTAGGTTAGTCGTAATTTGATTTAAGCTTTGAACATTTGGGTGGCCGCCATTACGTTTCCGTCAAGATGGCGGCAATATAAAACAATACACTGCGGTGCCCTTTGCTAGTGCTACACTGTACCAAATTTTGTTCAATTCAGTTTCACCGTGTTTGAATAGATAGGTAGAATCGATTTGCCCACTTACACGGCCGCCATCCGTATTGTATAGGGCTGATGACCTTGCAGTTTAGTCAAAGGATTTTTCATACATTATGGTATGTTGCAAAATTTAGTAGAGATCAGATGATAAGGTTGGTCGTAATTTGATTTAAGCTTTTAACATTTGGGTGGCCGCCATTACGTTTTCGTCATGATGGCGGCGGTATAATACATGTCCCTGAGGTGCCCTTTGCTAGTGCTACCTCTGCACCAAAGTTCGTTCAATTCGGTTTCATCGTGTTCGACATTCAGAGTACACACAATCACACACAGACTCACACACAGACTGACACACACACAGACAGGCACACAATTTTTGGCCCTGTAGTGTTCTCTTAAGTCTACTTTCATTTTTTGCAAAAATCGAAAGTAGACTAAAAATAGTACATGAGATTAATGGACATGGATCCAAGCTCTCTGCTGACTCGGTAGACGCGTGGGTTCGAGCCCCAACGTCGGCCGCCCTTGAAATGGTTTTCCGTGGTTTCCCTTTTTCAACTCCCGGCAAATGCTGGGGCGGCACCTTCTGACAGGCCACGGCCGCTTCCTTCCACATCCTTGCCCAGTTTCATTCATTGCATCTCTCATTAACTCCTCTCATGAGGTTGGCGTCAGAAAGGGCATCCGGTCGTAAAAGCCATCCGCCACAAAGACTTCCGTCGCATCTCATCCCCGACCCCGTTGGAAAACGGGAATAATAAGGGGTAGACATACACAGGGAATAATCCATCGCATTTGGGAAAAATCGTGTTGACCGACTGAAAAGCACTGGAGCCCAATATGTGGAAGAATCTGACTGGAAGAGGCTGATGATGAGAATATATAACAAGATGTTCAGTAAAGAACATAGAGCCTACTTTCTCCTAAATGCATGGGTATTGTTATAACACTTTGTCCTTTTTAAATAATTGAATGTTGGTTGTAGTAGCTTGTAGAAATACAACGTGCTATACGGATATTAAACATGAATATGAGGTGCCCTTTGCTAGTGCTACCTCTGTAGAAAATGTCATTCACTTCGGTTTCACCGTGTTTAAATTGATATGGTGAATCGATTTGCACACATACATGGCCGCTATCAGCAAACTACTAGGCTAATGAACTTGTAGTTCAGTCAAAAGATGCTTCCCACAAAAAGGTATGTTGTTATAAAATTTGGTAGAGATAAAATAATTAGGAAGCCTCCGTGGCTTAGGCGGCAGCACGCCGGCCTCACACCGCTGGGTCCGTGGTTCAAATCCCGGTCACTCCATGTGAGATCTGTGCTGGACAAAACGGAGGCAGACAGGTTTTTCTCCGGGTACTCCGGTTTTCCCTGTCAAAATTTCATTCCAGCAACACTCTCCACTATCACTTCATTTCATCTGTCATTCATTTAATCATTGCCCCAGAGGAGTGCGTCAGGCCTCGGCAGCCGGCACAGTTCATATCCTCGCCGCTAGATGGGGGCTTCATTCATTCCATTCCTGACCCGGTCGGAGACTGGAAGCAGGCTGTGGATTTTCATTTTTCAAAATAATTAGGCTGGTCGTAATTTGATTTATGTTTTAACATTTGGGTGGCCGCCATTGTTTCCGTCAAGATGGCAGCGATATAAAATATACCCTTTGCTAGTGCTACCTCTGCACCAAATTTCGTTCAATTCGGGTTTACCGTGTTTGAATTGATAGGGAGAATCGATTTGCACACATACATGGCCGCCATAAGCAAACCATTGGGCTGATGACCTCGTAGCTTGGTCAAAGAACGCTTTTCACATAAAGGTATGTTGTTGCAAAATTTGGTAGAGATCAGATGATTAGGTTAGTCGTAATTTGATTTAAGATTTGAACATTTGGGTGGCCGCCATTACGTTTCCGTCAATATGGCGGCATAAAAAAACATGACACTGAGGTGCCCTTTGCTAGTGCTACCTCTGTACCAAATTTTGTTCAATTCGGTTTCACCGTGTTCGAATTGATAGGGGGGGGCAGACATTCAGAGTACACACACTCACTCACATACACACACACACACACACAGACACGCAATTTTTCGCCCTGTGTTGATCTCATAAGATTACTTTCATTTTTTGCAAAACTCGAAAGTAGGCTAAAAATAGGCTATTTAGTTCGCATGGAACTACTTGTTTAAATTATTGTTTTAGAATAAAGCCCCACTCTTCTAGTTCATTTTGTTGTTAGAATTTTACAAATATCTGCATTAGTTTAGTAGTGATGATTTAGGCTTTGTTCAAAGAGTCATATAACTTTGTCGTTTGTTTTCTCAAAACTGTATTGTTTAATTATAGTGATAGAAGCCATTTTTCAGTGTTGCCTAATTTTATTAATGTACGCTTTCCAGTCGGTGAACCTAAATATTGTGTCAAATATTGCCTTGCAATGCATCGCAAGACTAACAGAGTATCTGGAAGTGAAAGAAAGAAAAATTCTAAGAAAAATCTTGGGTCCGGTAAAAGAAAATGGGGAATAAAGGAGACGGCACCACCACGAACTTTACACCCACGTGGAAAAAATAACTGATGCCATGAGGAAACGGAGAATTGCCTTTTACTGTCATATAACAAGGATGAACCCAGCACGATTGACAAATAGAATTTTCACCTACTTTTCCAAAAATAAAACCAAGGGAGCTTGGTTCACTGAGGTGGACAAAGATTTACAAGAAGTGGGAATTACAGGCAGCGATATTTGGGAACGTGCCCCCCTTAAACAAAAACTAACAGCACACCGATGTTTCCAAGAAAAGCCAAAGCTTCCAAGTGGCATGAAATGGACTGCAGAAAGGAAACAACAGCATCGAGAACTAATGCGAAAGTACTGGGAAGATGTTAAAGCTCGATGCAACAAGAAACAGTAGAAATGACGTGGTCCTTAGATGGCCGAATTGAAAGAAGAAGAAGGCGGGAAACAAGTATTTACATACCCTACAAGCCAACACGCTTCTTACAGGTATTTATAAGGTACGTGAACCAAATAAGTCCCATCTGTGATTTTATTAGCAGAATATTCGAAATTCTACAAGATTCTTAGCCTTTAACGGCTAGACTAGAAACTATAAAGTGCGTTCAAAAAGTAACGATCCGGAGCCTGGAATGGGCAGACCGGTGACGACATCGGCTAATCGTGGCGTGTGTAACGAGGTGTGGTTCCGACCAGTGACATGGAGGCGTCAAACGAAGAGCAAAGAGGTGTTGTTCGGTTTCTGACAGCGGAAAGGGTAGGGGGAACGCTGAATGTCACAAGTGTACGGCAAACACTGCATGTCCCTTGCAAGGGTCAAGGCGTGGCACAAGCGCTTCAGGGAAGGACGGGTGTCGTTAGCCGATGATGCCCGGTCTGGGGCACCCCCTGCATTACCGATGACACCGTCCAGCTGGTTGATGCACTCATTACCCAGGACCGCCGAGTGACAGTGAACGCCATAGCCGCCGTGGTTGGATTGAGCGTCGGAAGTGTGTACACCATCATGAAGGAACGACCTCACTTGCGGAAAGTGTGTGCCCAATGGGTGCCCCACAGTCTTCAACCACACCAGGAAGCATGTCGAATGGCCCACTGTCTTGGTCATCTGCAGCGCTATGCGAGGGAAGGAAATGGGTTCCTGGCACAAGTGGTGGCTGGAGATGAGTCATGGTGTCATCACTTCGAACCAGAATCCAAACGACAAAGCCTCCAGTGGAAGCATCTAGGGTCACCACCACCCAAAAAGGCGAGTCCATCCACGAGTGCAGGAAAGGTATCCATCGGCTCGTTACTTTTTGTACGCACCTTATACAACTGTTGAAGCGAACGATTCCGCGATGTTTGCTTCAGTCGAGTAGTAAACGGTTCTTTTTGTTACTGTTTCTAGGTATTTTAATATACTTTCTCCATAGTGTTTGAAATGTAACATGCACAATTCTGCTGTATATAATTTCAAAGAATGTGATTTGTAGATTAATATACTGTATTAGCCTAATATTTTTCGCTTAATGTGGATTTTTCTCTTTTTCCATTTACATATGAGCCTTATTTGGAACAAGTAGTGGACCTCATTTCTAAAGCCCTGCGTGGATGCGGATATCCGGATAAACCCGAGGATATCCGAAAATATGTTGCCTTGCGGATATAGTTTGCATGGCTGTGCGGATAAGCTGCGGATAGCGTGTAGAGTAATTTTGCGGATAGTTTTTAAAATACAATGTTGAACTGGATTTTTTTTGTTTTTACTAAGTTCTGCGTATTTCAGTTTCTTGTTATTTCCCTATTTGGTTTCGCTTGGATTATATGAGGATAATAGAGAGGTGAGAGAAGCCAGTCATGGAAATCCCCTCAATTGTTGTTGACTTTTGCCACAAAAAGAAGCTTTATACCTGCGCTTTCCTGCGTGGGTATATACGATGACTAGTAAGTGATATAATTAGCCTCCCGCTGTTTCACTTACCGTTGCTCAGAGGGACAAAACTCAGTCAGCATTGTCTTGCGATTCACACATAGCCTAGGCCTAGGGGAACGAATGTTTCCACAAATGTCTACCTAGTAAATGTGTTGCTTTAATATTTTATCTAATAAATTTAAATTATATTTGTAATATCAGCGTATTTTGATAACAAACGTGCGGATACGGATAAATGTCGTGCGGTTGCAGGGCGAATGCGGGGCGGATGTGGGGCGGATGCGGGGCGGATGCGGGGCGGATGCGGGGCGGATGCGGGGCGGATGTGGGGCGGATGCGGGGCGGATGCGGGGCGGATGCGGATAACGTTTTGTTTATCCACCCAGGGTGTTCCTCACATTTTAAATAATTTTATTTTACTGAAATATTTTCCAGTGATTGTAATTATCAACCCATGTTTTCATTTGTTGTTTGAGTCTTCAGTCTTTTGACTGGTTTGATGCAGCCCTCCGTGCCTCGCTGTCCTTAGCTAATCGTTTCATCTCTACATAGCTACCACACCCTA
This sequence comes from Meconema thalassinum, assembly GCA_946902985.2. Lineage (NCBI taxonomy): Eukaryota > Metazoa > Arthropoda > Insecta > Orthoptera > Tettigoniidae > Meconema > Meconema thalassinum. The sequence goes on from OX336397.1 coordinate 157,129,539, forward strand.
CATCCGAGGCAATCTGTTTAACATATTCTAACCTTGGTCTACCCCTACAGTTCTTGTCCTTGACCCTTCCTTCCATAACTAAGCTTGCTATTCCTGGGTGTCTTAGTATGTGTCCTACCAACCTATCTCTTCTCTTCATTAGCAGTCGCCAGAAACATCTCTCCTCTCCCACTCGTCTTAATACCTCTTCGTTTGTAACGTTATCTACCCATCTGATCTTCATCATTCTCCTGTAACACCACATTTCAAACGCTTCAATTCTCGTCTATTCTGCTGCACCAATAGTCCAAGTTTCACTTCCATAGAGCGCCACGCTCCAGACAAAGGCTTTCAAAAATGACTTCCTAATACCTAAATCAATATTCGATGTCAACAGATTCCTTTTCTGTAGAAATGCTTTCCTTTCCTGAGCCAAACTACATTTTATGTCCTCTTTGCTTCGTCCATCACAGGTTACAGTATTTTGCTTCCTAAGTAACAGAAGTCTCCTACTTCCTTCAGCTTTTCACCTTCCAAGTTGATGTCCATAGAGGTTTCTGATTTATTTCGGCTGCATTCCAATATTTTTGTTTTACATTTATTAATTTTCATCATGAATTCTTTCCTCAAGACGGAGTCCATACCATTCAAAAACTCATTCAAATCCTCAAGCGTGTCGGCCAAGATGACGATGTCATCAGCAAATCTCAGAGTTGAAACTATTTATCCTTGAATCTTCACTCCCACTTTAAATTTTTCTCGAATATCCTTCATTGCTTGTTCAATATAAAGATTGAAAAGTATGGCACATTTATCTTATATAAAAAGAGTATTAGTCTGTAGGGTGTATAAATACTTGTTTCCCGCCAAATGTAATTGGGTGCAATATTTGTATCGACCAACAGATTTTTTAAAAAATAAACGAATAATGCATTTCTTAATCTGTTTCCTTTGGAACTCCCAAAGTATAAGGTGTATTACAATGAATATTTTTTGACGAGTTCAAAGGATGAACAAAATTGTGGTCCTTGTCGGAAGTGGTATGCAGCAAAAAAAACTCAAAAAAAGAAAGAAAAAAAATCATGGTATACTGTATTGGTTTTCACGGCCAGTGAATTAAAACTCAGCAAATGTTCTAGGTTTGTGCTGTGTCTTGTGTGGGGTTTCGCCTAGGACACCAAGCTAGCTCATCAGCAGGCTCTTGGTGTCCCCGCCCGGACCCTCACAGGAGTAGCGAACTGCGCGCTACCTCCCTTTTAAGTAGCGAACCTGCGCCTCTTTACTGCGAGAAATAAAGGCTCAAGTAGCCATAACTTCCCTATGAAGGCTACCCAAAAGATGGTATATTGGCTTTCACGGCCAGTGAATTAAAACTCAGCAATATTTCTTGGTTTGTGCCGAGTTACAAAAATTGCACGACAAAAAATACTAAATTTAATCACATAGTTCTTTAAAGAGGACGGTATTGTAGCTGTTACCTCACAAACACACCCGCAACAAAACTCAGCAAAAATAGGTACATAACATGTTTCACTTATCAGAGAAGCGATGAAACCAGACAACTTATAGACGCCATTTTGATTTTTTTACGTTCAACTCAGATGAAGACAACACACATGAGTTTGTTTCCTTGGTTTATATAATTATGTTAGAATCGGATATATGAATTGTTTACAAGGTGTTAACGAACCCCTTAATAGAATTGTAGGAAGTTCTCTTGACTTCAGTCGGTGTAGCTGACTGAATTTTTCTAGTGGAACGAATGATATTTGGTTAATATATAAAAGTTAATTGCTATTGAATTTTCGTGAGCAGGGACACAATATTATCTGTGATTCAGCAACATCAAGCTGATATGCAAGTGTGAGCGGAGGATTGATAAGTAGGGCTAGGATTTTTAGGCAAATAAATATTTTTTATGTAAATACATATTTTGAGCAATTTTTCTATAAATACATAAATACCTGCTTTTCATTTGTTAGCACATAAAATACATACATATTTACATGTTTAAATCAGTATGCTATATCTTTCAGTTTATTGCATTTTTGTTCTGTGTTACTTCAACGGGGAAGAACCTGTCAGTTATCTAATCTTCATGCAGAGCGCATGTTAGCTTGCAACTGTGTTATTCTTAACTTGTCGCCCCGTTCCACTCGCTGTGAAAGCCGGGGATTTCCTTGTCCATAGCCATATAGCACCACGTGCTAGACCTGCCCCATCCCCAGCTACCTGGGACCAGTGTCACTCACATGCAGATCATTTCTGGCACTGTGAAGTGTAAGGCAGTTCTACGATGCCTAAAGTAGAAACAACTACAATTTATCGTCTGTTGCAGAACGTAAAGATAATTTTACTTCTGATGGGGGCGTTCTGTTCTGCCAACCATATGGTAAAGCAATCAAGACTGAACAGCGATCTCAAGTTACACAATACCTCAAGGGCAAGAAACATATTGCCGCAGAAGTATTCCGCGATAATCGTCGGTCATTCATGAGCACTGCCTATTGTTTATATTCACATTAATAAACTAAATTATAATTAAGTAGTTTTACTTTTTTGCCACATATTTCAGGTATTTTTAATACATAAAAAATAAATATTTTCCCGATTTTTAGCACCTAAAAATCCGAGCCCTATGGATAAGCGATAAAATTGCTTCTGCTGATATATCTAAGGAATTCACGGGAACAAGCTGTTGCCTTACAATTGTTTGACAAATGTACCAACACTGCCGCCAATTCATTGCTGCATCCTCTTCACTGGGAAACCTAATAGCAGTTATAGATTATATTTGGAGGGTTTGTACACGGAAGGGACCGAAAGTCACAAAGGTCTTGGCATAAGCTGGGTAAACAAATGACTGTGTCCCCACCAGGTTTCCAGTTCTCCTCCGCAGTCAGATCAGGATATAGTATAATGATACTCACAGGGGCATATGACTTCGCTGTTCCGCCCCTTTAAAACCCTAATAACTAACTAATGATACTCACAACAGCCAAGGGAGACGGCAAGGACTCACCTGTAAAGAAAAAGAGTCTATCAACAATGGAACCACGTTTAGTAACCAGAAATCGACAGCACAAGGACAAAGTTAAAGTGAAAATTCACAAACAAAATAAATAATAATTATTATAATTATTATTACGTTGGTCAACAATACAATTATCATGTGTACAATAAATGTTAATGCATAAATTACAAAGGTATTTTCATATGACAAAAGATATGTATAATAAAACAAGAAGTTCCGTGACGAACTAAAGAGCCTACTTCTCATGCCAATGATTATTCTACAGTATATGAACCTATCTAGAATAATGACGAAATTAAGTTGCTAATATCGAAATTTCTAATTAGTTCGAAATACTGTATACCTGGCATAATGTAGCCTAATAGGGCACCACAGTTGGCAGCCCTGATGACTGAATATATTCTTAGTTCCATCTCTTAAGGTACAGAATACAAAATTTGGTTGAAGTCCAATGAATATCATGGACGTTACATGCAGTTAAACATTGGATATAACAGCGCGCGTAAAATCATGTTGGCAACAATGTCATGCATGTATTGGTCAGAAATAATCTGAAATAATATGATCTATTGTTGTGCCAATTTTGAATGAAATCCATTAGTTAGTATAGAAGTAACATGCATTTTAAAATTGGACCTATCAGCAGGCTTAGAATCATGTTGGCAGCACTGACGTATATTAGTTACTCCAAATTCATCTAGAATGCCAGGTACTATACGTGTGCAAAGTTTAGAGCTATTGGCTTGCATTCTTTCTGATATATTGATATTAGGGTAACAAAAATAGGGACAGTACATATTAATAGTTGGCAGCCCTGGTTGCTCTTAAGAATACGCATAGTCATATCTGTTATGGTACACATAGCACATACGAAATTTGGTTCAAATCCAAATGATAGTATGGAAGTTGCATGTATTTAAAGTTGGACCTGTCAGCAGGCTTAGAATCATGTTGGTAGCACTGACGTATATAAGTTACTCCAAATTAATATAGAATGTCAGGTACTATACGTGTGCATAGTTTAAAGCTGTCGGCTTGCATACTTTCTGATATATTTGCATTTGGATGAAATAAATTAGGAGCATTTATTAACAGTTGGCAGCCCTGGTGAGTCGTAAGAATACGCTCAGTCATATCTGGTTATGTACACATACAACATACGAAATGTGGTTGAATTCCAATTGATAGTGTAGAAGTTATATGCATTTAAAAATTGGACCTATCAGCAGGCTTATAATCATTTTGGCAACACTGCCATGTATGGACTCCTGGAAATTAAACTGCAATATTATTATCTATACGTGTGCCAATTTTGAAATAGCTCCCATTCATACCTTCCAAGATATACGTCATGGAGCTCAAATTTCAATTGCGATTTTTTTGCAGTTGGCAGCTCTGACATCATTTTCAAATATGGCCGTGAGATATTCAGATATTGATCTTTAATACTACCAAATTTTGTTTCGATTGCTCCAGCCGTTTAGGAGTTGATAGGGGTGGGGACACACACAGCCAGACAGACAGACAGAAGGACAGACAGACAGACAGACAGACAGACACACATTTGCCCGATCTCATAAGTCTACTTTTTCCTCATTTTTGCAAAATGTGAAAAGTAGGCTAAAAATTACGAGCCTTACAGTAGTCGCATATGATGTGTAACATCTGACATAGAAGAAACCTCACGTGAAATTGTTGATACACCGGTAATTTATAGTATTATTGGCACAAATATTAATCTATTGTAAAAAGGAGTGTTTTACAGATATTGTAGTTTATAATAAGGAACTCATTTTATTAGATGATCTGTAGCTTCCACCAGCACTAGCCTAAATAAAGAATTCGATATGGATCAACTAGATTAATAAACGCGACACCGCTCATAACCTTAAATTCCTTATAAACAGGTCCTCTTGATTCACAGACCAACACGTAATTCCATATGGATTCTGTTAAAATGAGCCATATTGATATGATAAATATCGTTTAAAATGATCATCTGGTAGCAAAAATATCTACCCCGCCCAGGATTCGAACCCAAGATCTCTAGATTCACAGTCATACGCAATAACCCCACGGCTATTCCGACTACGCAAATATTGTGCACAAGATGGTGACATTTCCACGTTCCAATAATACTGCATTACGGAATTAAGTTTCATTTATATTTTGCTTGTTTCGATAATGTTCCTGAGTGACATTGAGTTTAAAATGCCTTATGCCAATGCAATGCCGACTACTTACTTCTTCTTCTTCTTCTTCTTCTTCGTCTTTTCCCGTTCATGCGGGGTCGACGTTTCTGACAAGTCGTTTCCATTTTCCTCGGTCCCAAATAGTGTTTTCTGTTAACTGCTTCTCCCGGAGATCATCATGCACGCAGTCCATCCATCTTCTTCTAGGCCTGCCTCTTTCCCTTTTGCCTTCCACCTCCAGACCAAGCACTCGCCTTCCTACATAATAACTCTCATCCCTGCGCTTAATGTGGCCATACCAGAGCAAGCGTCTTTCTTGCACTTTTTTTGATATTTCAGTCACTTTTACGCTGCCTCGTATGAAGGTGTTTTTGATGTGATCGTTCCTTGTAACACCACACATCCATCTTAGCATCTTCATTTCAGCTACTTCCAGTCGCTTGCACTGTGACTGCACTGTTGGCCAAGTTTCTGCTCCGTATAGCATTGCAGGTCTCACTGCACATTTATAGGCTTTACCCTTTACTTGGATATTCAGTCTCCTGTCACAGAGAATACCAGATAACCTTTTCCAGTTTAACCAGGCAGCCTGAATTCGGTGGGTAATTTCCAGATCTAGATTGCCATCGTTAGATACAGTGGATCCCAGATACTTGAAACTGTCCCTTGCCTGTAGCTGGCTACCATCCATCTGAATAGTTTCATTTCCAGTTCCTCCAAGGCACAGGTATTCGGTCTTATTCCTACTGATTTTAAGGCCTCTGTCCTCTATGGCTCTTCTCCAGCATTCCAGTTTATATTCAAGCTCTTCCCTGTGTGTGCTACATAAGACAATATCATCTGCAAATAGCATACACCAAGGAGCTGGTTCTCTTAAGTTTTCAGAGAAGACATCCATTATTAGATCAAAAATATAGGGGCTTAGTGCAAATCCTTGGTGAAGACCTACTTGAACCGGTATAGTATCTGACAATCCTACACTGCTTCTAATTCGTGTCCTTGCTCCACGGTACATATCCTGAACAATGCGCACATACTTCTCCGGTACTCCCTTGCATCTCATGCATCTCCATACCTCTTGACGGGGCACTCGATCATACGCTTTCTCTAGGTCTATGATCACCATATGTAGTTCTTTTCTCTTCTCCCTGTGCTTTTCCACGACCTGCCTAAGTGCAAAAATAGCATCTGTTGTTCCCTTTCCCGGCATAAATCCAAACTGTTCATCTCCTATTGTCGTCTCCACCCGAAGCCTACTTTCAATAACTATCTCCCAGATCTTCATTGTGTGTGACATGAGTTTTATTCCTCTGTAATTTGCACAATCCTGAATGTCACCTTTCTCCTTATAAATGGGAATGATGGTACTCTCCCGCCATTCCTTGGACATTACTTCCTCTTGAAGTACCTGTTGGAATAGATTCCACAACATATCTATGCCCTCTTCATCCAGACATTTCCAAGCCTCCACTGGAATTTCATCGGGGCCGGTTGCTTTTCCACATTTCATTTTCCTAATAGCAGTTACAACCTCTTCCCTGCATATGCCAGTTGTTACGTTGTGATTTGGGATACCATCCTCAAACACAAGACGGGCATTTTCCTCATTTAGCAACTTTTCAAAATATTCCTCCCATCTCTTCTTAATATGCTCTTCATCTTGAATTACAATTCCTTGTTCACTTTTCATCTGCCTGATGTGTGTGAGATCTTTTGAAGCCCTGTCTCGTGCCTTAGCGATTCTGAAAAGCTTGGCCTCCCCTTCTGTGGTCTCTAGTTCTTCATAGACTTCCTTCCATGCAGCTGTCTTTGCTTTCCCTACAGCTCTTTTCACAACTTTATTTGCCTTTCTGTAGTGTTCTCTATCTTCGTCATTTCCAGACTCATCCCATTTCTTTTTTGCCTGTCGTTTTGCCTTGATGGCATCCTGAACCACATCATTCCACCACCATGTTTCTTTATCCAGGGGAGCACCTTTCCCAGACGTCTTCCCCAAAACTTCTACACCTGCTTTCCTGATTGCTTCTGCATTTACTGTCCACCATCTCTGAACTCCTTCCACTGGCCGTGTTCCTTGCAACACCTTTTCCTTGAATTCACTTCTCAAAATAGGATCTTTCAATTTCCACCATTTAATTCTTGGAGTAATTTTCCTTGCTGTTCTTTTCTTAATGCCCGTGAATTCATAATCAATAACTAGCACTCTGTGTTGTGGTGTAACATGTTCCCCTACAATAACTTTACAATTCTTAACCTCCTTCAAATGCATTCTTCTGCACAAAAGGAAATCTATTTGGCTCTCTCTTCCTCCACTTTTGTAGGTCACCAGTTGCCTTTCGTTTTTCTTGAAGAAGGTGTTTCATATTGCTAGATCTAATGCCAAGGCAAAACTTAGCACTCTCTCACCCTCCTCATTTCTCGTACCAAATCCCCAGCCTCCATGCACTCTCCTCACTACTTCCCCTTCCACACTGGTGCCAACATGTCCATTTAGATCTCCACCCAGAAATACCCTTTCATCTGCTGATATACTAGAAAGTTCCTGCTCCAGGTCCCTCCAAAAACCATCCTTTTCTTCCTCCTCACAGCCAACTTGGGGAGCATAGGCACTTACATTGGTAAACCCTTCCCCAAGGCACAGCTTCACACTCATCAAGCGATCACTTCTCCTGTTTACACTGACTAGAGAGGGGATCAAATCGTTAGCCAGGATAATTCCAACACCATTTCTTCCCGCTCTGTTTGCTCCACTGTACAACAATTTAAAGCCACTTCCAAGCTCTCTTGCTTTATTACCTTTCCACCTAGTTTCTTGGACACACAGAATTCCAATTTTTCTTCTCATCATTAGGTCCACAACCTCTCTTCCTTTCCCTGTCATCGATCCAACATTCAGGGTTCCAATTCTAATCTGGACTTGCTTCTTCAGCCGAGCCCGCCCATGACTCGGTAGCCTTTGCTCATTTCTCACAAGAGGCACGCGGGACCCTTGCGCGTCGCTTCCGGGGAACGCCCTAGCAGTTTCCGAGGCTAAATTTACAGAACTTGTCATATTTGTACGGTTTTGGCAGTTTTTTTTATAGCCGGATGCCCTTCCTGACGCTAACCCTTTACTAATTTCTGGGATAACAGAGAATAAAGCTATCTACAATAAAACAAGTATTAAAAAACCATAGCCTACATATAAAAATTGTAAGTAATATATAAACGTTAGGGATCGACAGCTGCTTCACGGTGGACGCATACGCAATTAATCGCTTAGTATGCATGCGATGAATCCGGTAATGACAATAGCTTAAGGCTATAATTGTAACTGCTGGATTGATGTGGATATTGCGAACATAACCTTATATATATTTGTCCATTGATTGACTCCTGGAAAGATCGACCAACATATAAATGCGTGTGGGTATTAGACGTCAGGAGTTTCAGGTATCAAGGTGGCTGTGGAAGTTCATGATCATTGAAGCTAGGAACTATAAACTGTCCAATCAATGTCAAACAAAAACAACATGGCTGCTATTTGGACATCGACTACTTACAATGTTTGATATTAAGGCATTTTACCATTTAAATACTGATACGATGACTTCGAACATGTACCATGTCATTTGTTTAAATCACTTGACACCAGAGGTCGCATGAGCGTTTTCCGTTCAGTATGTCATATACATTCCACATGACCGAGAGTGCGTCATGGTATCAATTTTCGACACCGCGCGCTGATTGTTTCTCTTACCAGTGCCAGCTGGATCGATCGATCGAGTTGGCAGTGCATCTTATACTTCCGTTCGATCCACCACTGCCAGCTAGGGCACACTTCCATTCGATCGATCGAGTGGGCAGTGCATACTTCCGTTGTCCACCACTGCCAGCTAGTACACTTCCGTTTGATCGATCGAGCGGGCAGTGCATACTTCCGTTGTCCACCACTGCCAGGTAATACACTTCCGTTTGATCGATCGAGGGGGCAGTGCATACTTCCGTTTGATCCACCACTGCCAGCTCGATCGTTCCGATCCACTTCTGTCCCCAATTTTCAAAATCACTCCCACAAAACTATCCAGCAACCGAGCGGGAAGATGTTACACATCAAAATAACCATGTCCTGGAACACTAAATTAAGGCATTATCAAACAGTTGTCAGACCAGAAACTTTGTATGCTGCAGAAACACTTAAATTAACAAGATTTGGTGATTTAGACAAATTAGAGAAGAATGAAAGACGAATTATGGAAAAAGTATTGGGAGCTAAACGAAATAATAACGCAGAATATAGGTTACGACCAAATAGAGAGTTATATTTGAAATGTGAAGAATTAACCGATGTAATGAAAAAGAAAAGATTAAAATTTTTCAGGCACATTTATAGAATGGGAAAATAGTAGACTAACTAAACAAATCTTCAACTTGCTGAATAGTTACAAATCCAAGCCCACATGGTTCATTGAAATTGACAAACATTTGACAAACGCCAGAATTCAGACAGACACAATAGCAAACAGATCACTCTTCAGAGAAGCTATTCAAAAGGCAGAATTTCGAGAAAGGAAGAAAGAAAGAAAGAAAGAAACAAACAAACAAACAAACAAACAAAGAAACAAACAACTCACAGAAAGTGGACTCAAGAGGAGAAAGATTGACACTAGAGAAGGATGAAAGACATTTGGAAACAAAGGAAATTAAATGCAATGGACAATAGCCAAAGTTGTTTCATCGAAAGAAGAAGTCGAAGAAGAAGAAGAAATGTTAAGTGTTTCAAAACAATAACAGAGCTACAGAATTATAGTTTGGGGCTAGGTGAACTTAATCTGGATTCTCAGAATGTCCAGTACACTGAGTCTCTGAGAGATTGTATTAGAATATGATATATTTGTTGAACAAATTGTAAACGTTCCGCAACTATACATTCATGTACACGGTGCTGATGCCTAAGATGTTCCAAGCCACTGAATGAAAAAGATACAGTCAGTCTGAGAGACTAGACTTTATATCATTTCAAATGACGCATGCTACAAATGCTACACATGCTAGAAAGGCTCAGGAGGGCTTCCCAGGACTCTTTCAACATACTCCATACAGCACGAGATTTAGCTTTAGTAGATATAATAGGAATATTACTGTCAACAGACTCTATTATTTACACACTTTACGTAAACTGTAAGTAAGAAAGTTTAACGAACGATCCACAGACTCCATTATTAACACAACTTTACTACCCTGCTCAAATTGTAAACAGTAAGTAAGCAAGCTTAACGAACGGATCCGCAAGTACAGAGATAGCAAGAATCACGTGAACGCTTCATGATCACCAAGTTGCAAGTCATTCATTATCACACAGCTAGGGCGTAGGCTTCCCGCACGGGGAACGGGGAGCGGGAGGTCCCCTCTGCTACATGACGTCACGCACTCGCCGTCTCAGACTCGGTGCATATGCACTGAACAACATGATGACGTCATACACGCCGTAACCGTAACGCATAACGTAAGACCCAAGCATAACGACGAAGTCGACAAGATCATTTGAAATGATAAAAACAAGAATAGCTGCATTCCCAGATAGAAAAAGTCTTCCTGTCGCTTCACGAGTTCCCTATCAAACAAATATAATGACAGGTGTTTGTTTACGACGACACCTTTGGGAACGATACCTTGTTTACCCCTTTATGGGATAGTGATCTCTATTATCAACCACCTGTCATAAGGACAGTTTATACTTTCAAAGATGCTGATAGTCGAATCTTTCAGCCGAATTTCGGAGAATTTTCATGCCCAAATGCTAGTATTTCTATAGAACAAATATTATATACGTATCTACTTGACGTAATGTGTTGGATAAAATTTTAAATATTTTAAAACTAAAATCGTTAACAATTAAAGTGTAAAAATAAAATATAAATATAGAAAGAAAAATCATACAAATAAAATTACAATAATAAAAGAAATATACAAATTAAAATAATAAATATAACTGTATATAAAATATGAAAAATAATTACAAAATTCAATTCGAAATAAGTTAATTAATTCATTCAAATAAAATAACAAAATTAAATCTATAAGAACATAAATTGAAAATCAAAAATAAATATATTAACATTAAAATTAAAGAAACAAAAAATAACAATAATTAAAACAAATTAAAATGTAGAAACGCATAAAAGTAAACAAGAAGTTCCGTGAAGAACTATACAGCCTACTGTTCATGCCAATGATTATTCTACAGTGTATGAACCTATCTAGAATAATGACGAAATTAAGTTGGTAATATCGAAATGTTTAATTAGTTAGAAATATACCTGGTATAATGTAGCCTAATAGAGCACTACAGTTGGCAGCCCGGGCAACTGAATATATTCTTAGTTCCATCTCTTAAGGTACAGAATACAAAATTTGGTTGAAGTCCAATGGACGTTACATACACTGGATCTATCAGAACGCGTAAAAGCATGTTGCCAACAATACCATGCGTGTGCTGGTCAGAAATAATCTGAAATATTATGATATCTTGTTGAGCCAATTTTGGATGAAATCAATTTGTTAGTATAGAAGTTACAAGTATTTTAAAATTGGACATATTAGAAGGCATAGAATCATGTTGTCAGCACTGCCTTGTATTAATTACTCCAAATTAATCTAGAATGTCAGGTGCTATACGTGTGCAAAGTATAGAGCTGCTGGCTTGCATACTTTATAGTATATTGATATTAGGGTAAAAAATATAGACATCATTTATTAACAGTTGGCAGCCCTGATTGCTAATAACAATACTTATAGTCATATCTGTTATGCTACACATAGCACATACGAAATTTGGTTGAAATCCAACTGATAGTATAGAAGTTACATGTATTTAAAAATTGGTACTATCAGCAGGCTTATAATCATAATCATGTTGGTAGAACTGACGTATATAAGTTACTCCAAATTTATATAAAATGTCAGAATATACGTGTGCATAGTTTAAAGCTGTTGGCTTGCATACTTTCTGATATATTGGTATTTTGATATAAAATATTAGAGAGAGCAATTATTAACAGTTGGCAGCCCTTAAGGCTCTTAAGAATACGCTCAGTCATATCTGTTTATGTACAGATATTACATACAAAATTTGGTTGAAATCCAATTGATAGTGTAGAAGTAATATGCATTTAAACATTGGACGCATCACAAGGCTTAAAATTATTTTGGCAACACTGTCATGGTTGGCCTCCTGGAAATTAAACTGAAATAGTATTATCTACATGTGTGCCAATTTTGGAATAGCTCCCATGCATACCTTGCAAGACATCCAACATGGAGCTCAAATTTCTAGTGCGTTTTTTCAGCAGTTGGTAGCACTGACATCATTTTCAAATATGGACGTGAGCTATTCCGGTGCACATCTTTACTCATACTAAATTTGGTTTTGATTGCTGCAGCCGTTTAGGAGTAGATAGGGGAGGACACACACACACAGACAGACAGACAGAAGGACAGACAGACAGACACACATTTTCCCGGATCGATCTCAAAAGTCTACTTTTTCATCATTTTTGCAAAATGTGAAAAGTAGGCTAAAAATAGTTTTTCCCTATCAAGGGTTAAGATTTTATTTTGTTTTATTTGTGCGACACACTGTACACTGGGTGAGCAACCAGCGAGATTCGCAAAAGAAAACTATATTATTTTGAATTTCACCAGGTGCACCACCACATGTGCAGTGTAACAAGGCCTGACGAGAGCGAGGGGCAAGTGGGGCTGCAGACCCGGGACTCGGACTTGTTAAACGGGACCGGAATGGCTTACAGTTGACAACCTCATCCAAACTCATTTCTAAACCATTTTGATTTTTCATATAAGGCTAATGTATGTTCAATATAAACGCAACCAATGCATAGTATCCAAAACATTACAAGGAGAATTACAATGAATTTTATAAATATCTATTGTGTCTTTAGCTTCTCAGCCGGGCTGTCAGAGTTATTCTTTTAATTTATAACGTACAGAAGTTGAAGATTATCTTTTGGTAAGCTTCTAATTCAATATTTGAAAAATTCACTATATACTTCATACATCTCTGAAAGAAGCAACGCTTATTCATGTGGAACCCAACGACGGTCAAATACAAGGAAAATGAAATTTTAAATACACAGTGATTATAATCTTGAAGTAAAACAGCAAGCAATGGGACAAACAGAAGAGTGGCTAAAGAACTGAAAACCAAGTCAACTGATATTCAATATGGACATGCTAAATTCCAAGTGTTTTTTTTTGGGGGGGGGGGGGGGTAAGCAAATTCAAGTTCAATAATTCCAAAATAATGTCACCAATTGAAGAATGTGATCGGGCCCGGAAGCCCTCGACCTAGGGCCCGTGACCGCTCGCTACGGCCCTGAGTGAAACCAGGCAGAAAGCTGGTGAATGTCACTCAGGCAGAGGGAACTCGTCCAACTTGACTTCGACCGTTGATACGTGACATTATTGTCAGACTGGTTACATAGAACATCGTCTCACAAAATAGCATAGATCCACCCCAGCCTTATTAGGAACTAGCCGTACCCGGCATAAGTTGCAATACCAATCAAAGAAAGTGTTGGCGTTGTAACTTCGTTAGTTGAAGTGCCTTTGGATACAAAATATTTTGTTTTTCTTTTTCCGTGAACTGCCTCTAAACTATTGTAAAATGGCTTTACTATCTCAGAACCATTCGTGGGAGAGTGCTCAACAACCCACCCAAGTTTCATCGCAATCGCATGAATGGCATATGAACGCGTACGGGACTTTGTTTAAACGATTCGCGTGCCGTCACCCATTTGTTGAATCTACTCGTGCGCTACCTATTGTAACATGGATTAACTAAGTAAGAAATATTTGCATGAGTGTAAACAACAACTCACCAAAGTTTAATCGCAATCGTATGAATGGTTCATGAACGCATAGGCTACGGCACTTTCTTGAAAAAAAGTCACACCCTGTCACTCATTTGTTGAATCTACTCGTGCGCTACCAACTGTAAAATGGATTTACTAAGTCAGAAACCTTAACGGGAGTGTATACGATAACTCGTTAAAGATTCAACGCAATCGGGTGAATGGTATATGAAACAAAAGTTTAGTGTTTTTTTTGTCAGTCAATACGACTGAAAAGCACTAAACTTTTGTTTACTAATGCAACACTGTAAAATGGCTTCAAACCCCATAGTGGTATATGAAAGTATACGGGATTTTGTTGAAATGATTCGCGTGCCGTAACTCATTTGTTAAATCTATTTCACAAACTTTTGCAGGAGTGTGCACAACAACTCACAAAAGTTCCAAAACAATCGGATGAATGGTACTGTATATGAACGTATATAGGACTATGTAAAAACGATACGCGCGCCGTCACCCATTTGTTGAATCAACTCGTGTGCTGCCTATTGTAACATGGATTTACTAAGTCAAAAACCTTTGCAAGAGTGTACACAACAACTAACCAAAGTTTCATTGTAATCGGATGAATGGCATATGAGCGCATGTGCGACCATGTTGAAACGAATCGCATGTCATTTTACTGAAGGTACTCGCGCGCTATCTATAACTATCCCTGGAGTGTGCATAACAACTCACCAAACTTTGATAGCAATCGGATGAATGGTGTATGTATGGTTAAGGGACGAACCAACAACCATTCATTTTTATATATATATATAATATAGTAGATGTTGTAGGACCTACAACATTAAGTGATAGTACCCTGTTACACAAGTTTCAGTAATGAAAAAAAAAATTACGAGCCTTACAGTAGTCGCGTATGATGCGTAACATCTGACATAGAAGAAACCTCACGTGAAATTGATGATACACCGGTATTTTATAGTATTATTGGCAGAAATATTAATCTATTGTAAAAGGGAGTGTTTTACAGATATTGTAGTTTATAATACGGAACTCATTTTATTAGATGATTTGTAGCTTCCACCAGCACAAGCCTAAATAAAGAATACGACATGGATCAACTAGATTAATAGACGCGACACCGCTCATAACCTTAAATTCCTTATAAACAGAACCTCTTGATTCACAGACCAACACGTAATTTCATATGGATTATGTTAAAGTGAATCATATTGATATGATAAATCTATCTATCTATTTCTTCGGCATTTCCCAATTAATTGGGGGTCGCCGGAGCCAACCAGGCTCATTTTGGTTTTGGCCGGGGATTTAAGGCCGGATGCCCTTCCTGACGCCACGTGATTTTTCAGGTGAAAATTCCACCCCGCTGTCATCGAGATTCGAACCCCGGCCGTCCGGGTGAAAGACGAGCAGCTAAGCCACTGCGCCATCACGCTCCCCCATATTGATATGATAAATATCGTTTAAAATGATCATCTGGTAGCAAAAATATCTACCCCGCCCAGGAGTCCAACCCAAGATATCTAGATTCACAGTCATACGCAATAAACCCATGGCTATTTCGACTACGCAAATATTGTGCACAAGATGGTGACTTATTTCCACGTTCCAATAATACTGCATTACGGAATTAAGTTTCATTTATATTTTGCTTGTTTCGATAATGTTCCTGAGTGACATTGAGTTTAAAATGCATTATGCCAATGCAATGCCGACTACTTACAATGATTGATATTAAGGCATTTTACCATTTCAATACTGATACGAAGACTTCGAACATGTACCATGTCATTTGTTTAAATCACTTGACACCAGAGTTCGCATGAACGTTTTCCGTTCAGTATGTCATATACATTCCACATGGCCGAGAGTGCGTCATGATATCAATTTTCGACAACGCGCGCTGATTGTTTCTCTTACCAGTGCCAGCATAGGTAAAGTCCTGCGTGGATGCGGATAGTTGATGATTTAAACTAATCTCTTTCAAATTATGTCATTAAGCATAATTAATACTCCGAATTGGAACTCTCGCTGTACAATATCCATTTTAAACATGACATACAAATCATAGGGGAACGACTTTCTCCTCAAATGTCTATGTGTTGGTTTATCTAATAAATTAACAAGAAGTTCCGTGACGAACTAAAGAGCCTACTTGTCTTAAAATTCAAGATTCATGCCAATAATTAATCTAAATGGATATATCTAGAATAATGACGAAATTAAGTTGGTAATATCGAAATTTCTAATTAGTTCGAAATACTGTATACCTGGCATAATGTAGCCTAATCGAGAACTACAGTTGGCAGCCCTGGTGACTGAGTATATTCTTAGTTCCATCTCTTAAGGTACAGAATACAAAATTTGGTTGAAGTCCAATGGATAGCATGGGCGTTCCATGCAGTTAAACATTGCATCTAACAGCGGCGTAAAATCATGTTGGCATCAATGACATACATGTATTGGTCAGAAATAATCTGAAATAATATCATCTATTGTTGTGTCAATTTAGAATGAAATCCATTAGTTAGTAGAGAAGTTACATGCATTTTAAAATTGGACCTATCAGCAGGCTTAGAATCATGTTGGCAGCACTGGCGTAGGCCTATATTAGTTACTCCAAATTCATCTAGAATGCCAGGTACTATACGTGCGCAATGTTTAGAGCTATTGGCTTGCATACTTTCTGATATATTGATATTAGGGTAACAAAAATAGAGACAGTATTTATTAACAGTTGGCAGCCCTGGTTGCTCCTAAATATACACATAGTCATATCTGTTATGGTACACATAACACACGAAATTTGGTTGAAATCCAAATGATAGTACAGAAGTTACGTGTATTTAAAGTTGGACCTCTCAGCAGGCTTAGAATCATGTTGGTAGCACTGACGTGTATATAAGTTACTCCAAGTTAATATAGAATGGCAGGTACTATGCGTGTGCATAGTTTAAAGCTGTCTGCTTGCATACTTTCTGATATATTGGTATTTGGATAAAAACAAAAGGGAGTGCATTTATTAACAGTTGGCAGTCCTGGTGGCTCTTAAGAATATGCTCATTCGTATCTATGTATGTACACATAGTACATACGAAATTTGGTGAATTCCAATTGATAGTGTAGAAGTTATATGCATTTAAAAATTGGACCTATCAGCAAGCTTATAATCATTTTGGCAACACTGCCATGTATGGCCTCCGGGAAATTAAACTGCAATATTATTATCTATACGTGTGCCAATATTGAAATAGCTCCTATTCATACCTTCCCAGATATCCAACATGGATCTCAAATTTAAATTGCGATTTTTTTAGTAGTTGGTATCACTGACATCATTTTCAAATATGGCCGTGTGATA
Organism: Meconema thalassinum; assembly: GCA_946902985.2. Classification (NCBI taxonomy): domain Eukaryota; kingdom Metazoa; phylum Arthropoda; class Insecta; order Orthoptera; family Tettigoniidae; genus Meconema; species Meconema thalassinum. The sequence goes on from OX336397.1 coordinate 157,146,984, forward strand.
TTCAGGTATAGATCTTTACTCCTACCAAATTTTGTTTCGATTGCTCCAGCCGTTTAGGAGTTGAATGGGGGGAACCACACACAGCCAGACAGACAGACACATATTTGCCCGATCACATAAGTCTACTTTTTCCTCATTTTTGCAAAATGTGAAAAGTAGGCTAAAAATATTATTAGCATTAAAACTAGAAAATTGATCATGAAAACATTTGTCTGGAGTGATTTGTTATAGCTGAGTCCGGCATTGCTTCCACTTACTTGTGCCGGCCTCCTCTCTATCTTCTTTCCTGTCGACCTCACTTGGTCAACTCTTGTTCTTTTCCGACCCCGACGGTATTAGGATATCCGAGGCCTAGGGAGTATTTTCCTTTCCCACGTTCATTGGCCCTTGTCTCATCTTTTCTGATACCCTCCTTCTGCGAGGGGTCAGCCTTCTTTTTCTTTTCATGTTATCTCCTGCCTTCTGCTCAAGGCCCTCAAGGAGGCAGGGTGTATGTAGCCCTACCACTTTTGGTGCACCCTAGATAATGCTACATCCTCAGGGACTCACGGCTGGTGAGTTCGGGAGTTGGCGACCCCGACGGATTCCTGAGCTGGGTCCAGTTTCCCCCTTTCTTTCCCTTACCTGTGGGATGGACCCTCTCCTCTTTCAATTTCCTATCTGCCTTTCATGGCTCTCCTTCCTTCCAAGTCCCTCAATCCGCATTCTTCGAGGGTTGAGGGCATTTATTTTCCTCCTGTCTTTTATTTGCCTTATTCTCCTTTCGTTTTTCTATTTCTTCTTTTAGTATGTAGGTACGTAGTTAGTTTTAGTTTTACGTTTGCATTTCATTTCATTTACATCTTCACGATCACCGAAACAGACAGGGGCCGATAACATAGATGTTATGGCCCATAAAACGGCAATTATCATCATCATCATCATCATCATCATCATCATCATCATCATCATGTTTTGTTATACGGATGTGAAACTTTGATTCAAAGGAAACTGGACATACAACGCTTGGGAGCAGCGGATATGTGGATGTGGGGAAGGATGCTGAAAATAAGCTGGACGCAGGAAAAGACTAACAAATGGGTCCTCAAGGAAGTAGACCAAAACAGAAAATTGATCACTGCTATAGAAAAGAGAAAAGCAAATTTCATTGGCCATTCCCTACGTCATAATGAGTTCCTGATCACCATACTGAAAGGAAAAGTTATGGGAAGAAAGGAAGAGGAAGACCGCGGAAGGCTCATCTGGATTCTATGATGCATGGACTTCAATTTAAACAGTGTGCTGACTTAAAACGCTCAGTAAGTGAGGTCAAATGTGGTTGCAGTGACAAGGGATAGCCTTTACATCAGTGGTTCCCAACCTTTGTCAGCTGACGCCCCCCTTTTTAGATACGGGAGTTCATCGTGCCCCCCCCCCCTTCCACCACTCATCGCTTCTATAACCTCTTCGATTGACGGAGAGGATATAGACCTAACCTAATAACACTACAGTACATAATGGTTGATGATGATAATTGTTGTTTTAAGGGGCCTAACATCTAGGTTATCGGCCCAGTACATAATGGAATAGGCCTATCTATTACATACTAACTTCATTTTAACACAATACAAATAACACACTTTTACAACAAATCCTTAAATTAGTCAACAAATGTCAGTGAGAGGGTTGACACTGTTTTCTCTTGGTAAGATTCGGTATGTCTGGATTGATATTTGACAGAGCACAGTGGAGATCACTTGCAACATCAAGCCGACAGCGCTGCTTTGTTTCTATGACACTCAGCGTTGAAATTCCTGACTCGCATAAATATGTCTTCGAAAATGTAAATTCAAACTGTTCAAAGCTTCAGAGAAATCACAAAGATATGCCAACAAGACAATAAAATTAGCATAATGTTGCTCCTTACAACACAGCAAATTCCTTATTTCACCTCCAACCTCGCGGCTCCACATAGGTTTGTGCCGACAGTTGGCAATTACCAGTGCATTTGAACGATTGACTTGGTGCGAGAATCACTTGAAGAGAAATGTTTATTTTTCAAAATTGTAATATTCAAGTTAAAAAAACTTAATTCGGAAATCACTTCACGCCCTCCTTGATAAAGCCCCCCCCCCCTGGTTGGGAACCCCTGCTTTAGATGATATGATGATGATTGTAATGCCAGCGGAATCGGTTAACAAACGTGCAGATGTGGGGCGGATGCGGATGACAGTCGTGCGGATGCGGGGTGGATTCGGATAACGTTTTGTTTATCCGCGCGGGGCTTTAGACATAAGACGCACTAATCTGCTGACGCAAACAGCTCGCGGACAGATGTACGTACGACTTAACCCCATATGACGTCAAGGGACCTTGTGCATGCTGTGATAGAGAAACATTTTCTCTGACAAGGGCTCTAGGGAGTAAGGTTTACAGCCAAACAAATGTGGGAACTGTATGTACAATCTAGTGATTTACTCTTGGCAACGCTCTTTTGTGCGGAGATATTTGCTTAATTGGAGGAAGCACATCCTCCCACCCTCTCCATTCTTTCTCTGTTTGTAAGCGTTATTAATTTGCAGTAATCCTTTGCGTGAGCTCTGATTGCGAGATTAAATCTCCTTTCGCTTTTCAGGCAGAAGGACTTAAAACTGTCGTTGACAACAGACTTGTGTGTTCATTATTAAGGTTTAAATGTCTCGAATATAAGCCAATTAACAAGCATCACATTCTTTACTTTGCTACCGACCGCGGTAGCTGAGACACTGGTGTAATGCAGGGCCATTCGACAATAAAAACCATCTGCTAAAAAAATTACCAATTCTCATCCCCGACCCCGACATTATTCTTACTGGCTATTTCGAGATAAATACAGACATGAGAGAGAAGCTGGTATTCGGTTAGGTGTAAGGCAAGGCTGCAACTTATCGACCATACTTTTCAATCTTTACATTGAACAAGCAAAATTTTAAGTCTGAGTGAAGATTCAAGGAAAAATAATTTCAACTCTGGAATTGGCTGACGACATTGTCATTTTGGCCGACACGCCTGAGGATTTGAGTGAGGTTTTGAATGGTATGGACTCCGCCTTGAGGAAATAATTCATGATGAACATCGATGAATGTAAAACAAAAATATTGGAACGCAGCCAAAATAAATCAAAAACATCTATGGACATCAAATTGGCAGGTGAAAAGCTGAAGGAAGTAGGAGACTTCCGTTACTTAGGAAGCAAAATAACCAGTGATGGACGAAGCAAAGAGGATATATATAGTAGGTTGGCTCAGGCAAGGAAAGCATTTCTACAGAAAAGGAATCTATAGATTTAGGTATTAGGAAGTCATTTTGAAAGCTTTTATCTGGAGCGTGGCGCTCTATGGAAGTGAAACTTGGACTGTTGGAGCAGAAAAGAGGAGAATTGAAGCGCTTGAAATGTGGTGTTACAGGAGAATAATGAAGATCAGATGAGTAGATAGAGTAACGAATGAAGAGGTAATAAGACGAGCGGGAGAGGAGAAATGTTTCTGGCGACTGCTAATGAAGAGAATAGATAGGTTGGTAGGACACGTACTAAGACACCCAGGAATAGCAAGCTTAGTTATGGATGGAAGGGTCGTGGACAAGAACTGTAGGGGTAGACCAAAGTTAGAATATATTAAACAGATTGCCTCGGATGTAGGGTGTGGTAGCTATGTAGAGATAAAACGATTAGCTCAGGACAGGGAGACATGGGCAGTAGCATCAAACCAGTCAAAAGACTGAAGACTTAAACAACAACAACAACAACAACAACAACATTCGAACATCGATATCTTGAAGCAATTTTAATTACCCGGTGAAGTTGTACACAATTTATATGTCATGTTTGTTCTATAACTAGCAACCCGCAACCGGCTTCCCCCGGGAACAGTTATGAATGCATTACGTGATAAGCGCTTTTTTTTCTATGTCAATGAACTACGACCTATAACCGTTTTACGCCTCGGCATGATGGGTTAAAATCACTGACTGAACTATTAATTATATTATCATGGAGATGCATGTGTAACGAATTCCTGTCAGACGTAATTTAAGAATGGCGAGGTGCATGTAACACAAAAGCGAAATGAAGAAAAGCCGAGTTGCATTTCCAGAGAAACTCCAAACACAATCACTCTTGTCTGTAGTCTTAACTTAACATGACTCGACAGTTTGCTGCTGTCTGTATCTGGGGTAATAGGTTCGTCTGCTAGCTTGGCTGTATCTGTGGTAATAGGCTCAGCCGCTAGCTAGGCTGTAGCTGGAGTAATAGGCTCGCTCGCTCGCTAGCTAGGCTGTATATGGGGTGATAGGCTCACCCGCTAGCTGGTCTGTATCTGGGGTAGTAGGCTCTCTCGCTAACAGGGCTGTATCTGGCATAATAGACTCTCCCGCTAGCTGGGCTGTATCTGGGGTAATAGGATCATCCGCTAGCTAGGCTGTATCTGAAGTAATAGGCTCGCCCTCTAGCTAGGCTGTATCTGCGGTAAGAGGCTCGTCCGCAAGCTAGGCTGTATCTGGGGTAATAGGCTCGCCCGCTAGCTAGGCTGTATCTGGGGTAATAGGCTCGCCCGCTAGCTAGGCTGTAACTGGGGTGATAGGCTCGCTCCTAGCTAGCTCGTAAACTGTCCCCTCAGTAAATGAATGGAAATTGTTGGAAGAAATGAAAAAGTAAATACACTTATAGTGGGCGATGTATTAAGGATAGAGATATGCTCTCACGGACTTTTTTGTAGAAATTTTCATGCTGAAAAATTCCTACACTCATAGTATATTGATATTTCTAAGCGTAAGCTTAAAAAGCGCATAGACGCCAGATTTTTTAATCGATATCTTCACTGAAATCGTTACTACTTGACTTGTTTTGATAAAAAATAAATTATTTTCTACCAAAACCTTCCTCGATATATCCTTTACAGAATTATGAAAACCACATCAAGTGGTTCTCGAGATTACCCGTGACATCCAAGAATCGGGGACTTTGTTTTATACTAAGTAGAGATTCGAAGTTGGACTGTACATTGATAAAATACTGTAGTTTTAACGTTTGATGCAGTCTTCTCCACCTGCGAGTTTGTGCCGCAGAATGTAGAGCTGTTTGTTTGACGATAAAAGACTGTGTAATAAAACAGAGAGTAGTTATTTTGCCAGTACAGTATCTGAGTTTGTAAAGCCCTCGTCAAACGCGAGGTTACTCACATCTCATTAGCAAGCCAGCAACTTCCTGCTGTGAGGTGACAAGCAGTACGTTCACCACACCTGACAGAGGTATCGATTATATCAACAACAGTGTGTATCGCAAGACACTGCCTAGCCTCGTTTTATAGCTATCCCTGGTCATGAAACACTTTGATTGGTTTAATACGCTTCGGCTTCGGTGGCGTAGTTGGTAGCATGCTGAACTGATTTATGGGATGAAAAAGAAACTTCCACTAACAACACATATGGAAGCTAAAATTTGTAGGTTAGTTTGATTTTTGATGTGTAACATCGTTCCACTCGGTTGCTGTAGGCTATATTTTTTATGTTCGACAATGTAAACATTATGTGTCGGAAAACTGTATCATAATGAGGCTCATTATAACACTATTTTTCATTATGAAACAGTTTCTACCACCAATCAGAGCTCAAGAAACAGTTCTGTGACCAATTAGATAAGGATACGTTCGCGCATGAGCACAAAATCCAACATGTCTATATAAATTACCGAAAGTGCACCGTCCATATGCTCGCGTAAATAAACTGGCAAATATGAGACAAGAAATAGCACTGTACCTTAATATCCCCAAATCCAATTTCTACACATCTCATTGCTTTCAAACGACTTCGGTGACAGTTTTACTGAATATTGGTGGACAATCTGCACATATGGCATTGAAGCACACAGAGCGCATGCGTCGGTCGGTCAGAGAACTTGGAAAACACAGATATCCTACCCAGCGCTGCACTCCGATCACAAAATTCGAGTGACTGAATCTCAACAGATATTTATGAATATTTATGTTAAAACATATAATAAAGTTATAATTATCGTCGAACATAAACAGTCGTATGCAACTCGCCTATAATGGTAATTAAGACACTCGTATGGAAATTATAAAACACGCTTACGCTCGTTTTTTAAACATACTCGTGTCTTAATTATAGCCATTATAGGCACGTTGCATAATGTACTATTGTGGGGGTGATTCTCAAAAATGAAACGGAAATGGGACGGCAATGCAACGGAAACAATGAGCGCGCGCGGTGGCGAAGATTGTTACCACGACATACTGTCGGCTATGTGGAATGTAAATCGCATACGGTTTACTTCAAGGTTTGGAGTCCCCATTAAAGATATTCCAACAATAAATCATCTTCAAATTGTCGTTCTTTGGTGTGAAAATATTAATTATATCATATTTGCTGAAAACAATTATGATTTATAAAATCTTCATACTTTAGCTGTATTCTTATTTAATGTAAGCACTCGAGGTACTGTCGGCCAAAATGCATCACTATGTGTAATGTATATAGCATACGGTTTACTTTAAGTTTTGGAGGCCCTATTAAAGATATTCCTACAAAAAATATCTTCAAGTTGTCGTTCTTTGGTGTGAAAATATTCATTATATCTTATTTGCTGAAAGGATTTGGTACATAAGTTTTACAAGTAGTTATTTCTATGACCAACAGAGTTGACTGTAAACAAAGGATTTGTGGTCAAATAATTTATAATACTTCTATTAATTATTCTGGGGCTGTCCAGTGATGACAGAATAATAGAATTAAGATATATTTAATTAGTTTTGTTTTGTGACCCGGCAGACACATAGCTGGATAAGATGTCACATGTTACACATCATATGCGACTACTGTAAGGCTCGTAATTTTTGTTTTTGGCGTGTGGCCTCCTGATAGCCCAAGTGCAAGTCTTTCTATTCGAGGCCCCTCGGTTACCTGCACGCCGGGATGAGAGATGGAATGGCTGAAGATGAATGAAACTGGGCAAAGATGTGGAAGGAAGTGGCTATGGCCCGTCAGAAGGTACCATCCCAGCATTTGCCTGGTGTTATAAATGGGGGAAACCACTGAAAACCATTTCAAGAACGGCCGACGGTGGGGCTCGAACTCACGCGTCTACCGAGTCAGCAGAGAGCTTTGGCTCCAAGACCTAACGCTGCGCTTTTAGCCAGCTATAACGCTATATTAGTTCCAACGTTCGCCGCTAGGTTCTGACTGCGATGGCATTTAGTAGCCACGTCCGCAGCTAGGTGTCGTGGGCGGTAGCCTTTGGTAGAATAAGTAGGAACTACTTGAAAAAAATAATTGTCTGCAGTCCTTCTACCTGAATCACAGATAACACACACTAATACAGCCATCGCAATTAACTCTGGTTATCAGACAAATTCTACACACACCCAAAGTACACGGGGCTAAATGACCGCGTTGTCGCAGCCCCTAAACTAAGGAACCAACCAACCAACACTTCACAAAATACTCCAATTCTATGCAAGGTTTTTCTTGAAATTTGGTCCAATATGTATGATGTGATTTGTTTTTATCGGTTCTTCAGAATGTTCAAATATTAGAAACGATTTATCAGAGTTGCCTAATAGGTTTCAGTTGGTCAACACCAATGTGGGCGGGGACTTTTCCTAGTGCCTAAAATAAATTACATGAAATATTCATACTTTTTCCACAAGATGAGGGAGACATTAGTTTCATACGTCACGTGAATATAATCAGATCAGCCTCACTTATGGTTTAATCCGACTCGTTGCGTATTGGCTAGCATACTTGACTGTCACCGCGGAAACCCAGGTTCACACAATAGGAACTCAGTAATAACTTCAGGGAGGCTGGTGTTCCAGTTGTAACCCGTTGAACATTACTACCTTACATACTCGCGTAATATCCGCGCTTCAATGACTGTTGTTGAGCAGGAGGTTCGCGACCCACACAGTAGGAACTCACAATAACTTCAGAGAGGGTGGTGTTCCAGTTGTAACCCGTTGAACATTAATACCATACATACTCGCGTAATATCCGCACTTCAATGAATGTTGTTGAGCAGGAGGTTCACGCCTCGCACAGTAGAAACTGACAATAACTTCAGGGAGGCTGGTGTTCCAATTTTCTCCTTGAACATTAATACCTTACGTCCTCGAGTAAAACCCGGACTTCTATGAATGTTGTTGAGCAGGTGATTTGCGCCTCACTCAGTAGGAACTCACAATATTTTCATGGAGGCTGGTGTTCCAATTAACCCCTTGAACGTTAATACCTTACGTCCTTGCGTAATATCCGCACTTCAATGAATGTTGTTGAGCAGGTGATTTGCGCCTCACTCAGTAGGAACTCACAATATTTTCATGGAGGCTGGTGTTCCAATTAACCCCTTGAACGTTAATACCTTACGTCCTTGCGTAATATCCGCACTTCAATGACTGTTGTTGAGCAGGTGATTTGCGCCTCACTCAGTAGGAACTCACAATAATCTCAGGGAGGCTGGAGTTCCAATATTGTAACCCGCTGAACATTAATACCTTACGTCCTCGCGTAATATCCGCACTTCAATGAATGTTGTTGAGCAGTTGGTTCGCGCCTCACACAGTAAGAACTCGCAATTATTTCAGAGAGGCAGGAGTTCCAATTTACCCCTTGCCTTACGTCCTCGCGTAATATCCGAACGTTAATGAATGTTGTTGAGCAGTTGGTTCGCGCCTCAAACAGTGGGAACTCACAATAACTTCAGAGAGGCTGGAGTTCCAATTTACCCCTTGCCTTACGTCCTCGCGTAATATCCGAACGTTAATGAATGTTGTTGAGTTGGTTCGCGCCTCAAACAGTGGGAACTCACAATAACTTCAGAGAGGCTGGAGTTCCAATTTACCCCTTGCCTTACGTCCTCGCGTAATATCCGAACGTTAACGAATGTTGTTGAGCAGTTGGTTCGCGCCTCAAACTGTGGGAACTCACAATAACTTCAGAGAGGCTGGAGTTCCAATTTACCCCTTGCCTTACGTCCTCGCGTAATATCCGAACGTTAATGAATGCTGTTGAGCAGTTGGTTCGCGCCTCAAACAGTGGGAACTCACAATAACTTCAGAGAGGCTGGAGTTCCAATTTACCCCTTGCCTTACGTCCTCGCGTAATATCCGCACTTCAATGACTGTTGTTGAGCAGTTGGTTCGCGCCTTACACAGTAAGAACTCACAGTAACTTCAGTGAGGCTGGAGTTCCAATTGGTATCCCATGAACAATAATATCTCCAGTTATAACATACGGCATTGAACTAATATGGGAAAGACTAACCCTAACGGACCTTACCAACCTTGAGAAAATCAAATCTAAATACTGTATTTGAAGAGAGCTCTTGGAGTAGCGAGAACGACCCAGTCCAGACTGGTATATGAACTGGCAAGGGAACCGTTCTACATAGAGGACCTGAAACTCAAGCTGCTCCTACCTCTCACCAAGCAAGTATCTCAATTAATAGAGCTAAGGAAACAAAAAAACAAAAGAAATACCCTAAGGCTTTTTCGCTATAGACGCCATGATTGATAGAAGATGGGCAAAAGCGAACCAAGAACTGCGATCGGTGCTAACCAGACTTTGGTAGGTTGGTTGGTTCTTAAGTTTTGGGGCTGCGACAACGCGGTCATATAGCCCCGTGTACTTTGGGTGTGTGTAGAATCTGTCTGATAACCGGTGTTAATTGTGATGACTGTATTAGTGTGTGTTATCTGTTTTTTAATTTAAGTACTGCAACTTAGAATTTTTCAAATAGTTCCTACTTTTGCCGGCAAGCGCCACCGTCATCGACTACTAGGCCAAGTTGTCGCAGCCCCTAAACTTAAGAACCAACCAACCAACCAACCAAAGTCTGGTTAGCTACCAGACGCCACCGCAGTCGGCTCTTGGCAACGAACGTAGAAACCTAGGAGCGTTGTTTACATTCTTAACCTATCCAATTTAGCTTCACACAGGTGCAATTAGTGGAAGGTTCTTTAACGTGCCATAAATCTGTGACATGGGACCGCCGGCTTTACTTCCCCTCCGAAGGAAGGCATACTGAGGGATTTTTAACGTAACCAGACTTTCAGTGTACGGCTATCACCACAGTATACAGTGTGGTCCACCCGCCCCTTATTATTTAGTTTTATGAAACCCAACTAACACGGCATTTCTCCCGATGGTCGATATTGCTCTGCGCTCTGACTGTGCGACAGCAATGTAATTGGGTCATGGGTCTAACAAAGAAAAACCGACCTTAAACTTTTCCCCGCCAAATACTATGGCCCATTCTACTAACATATGACTCACTGCTCCTTGAAATAACACACATACACGCAATTCGATCGAATTAATAGCTTACGCCACGTGATCTGTAATAGTAGAAAGTTAAATCAACACCATAAATCATGATTGAAGACTTTGAGATGGACTTAAACGTTTGAGGTGGGACGGCTACTGTAACTGCACCACGTTTAGCGTTCAGCATCTACCATGTGTTGGTGGCTGAGAGGTTTAAAGCCTGACCGTACATGATGGGCGCGAGTGGGTTGAATTTTGCTTCGAATCCAGTAGTAGGCATACTTTTTTGAACGAAAGCCCACATTCCATTTTAGTGGGGATGTAACTACATTGCCACATTCATTGCCTTACGACGTATTTTTGTGACAAATACGTTGAATTTTGCTGATTTATTTACGAGAATACGATCGAACTGGTACGTTATGCCACGTGACCTGTAATGGCTGCAAATTTAAAAACTGGCATGAATATTAATATAACATATCGAAGTGTCGCTCCGGAGGTCCGGGTTCGATTCCCAGCTTTGCCAAGAAATGTAATATTTGTCTGAGGGCTGAAATTGGGTACACGCAGCCTCGTGAAGCAAATATGAGAAGAAGTGGGTTCGATTCCCACCTCAGCCACCCTGGAAATGGTTTTCCATGGTTTCCCACTTCTACTCCGGCCAAATTCCGGGACGGATTCTATCTTAAGGCCACGGCCGCCTCCTTCCCAATCCTTAATTGCAAATACACACATAATTATAAGCCCGCAATAACTCAGGTTATCAGACAAATTCTACACACACTCCCAAGTAAATGGGGCTAAATGACCGCGATGTTCTAGCCCCTCACATGAAACAAAACAACAACATATCGAAGGATATTCTGATCGCCAGTGCTTGCATCGAATTATACGTATTCCTTAGAATTTCCCATGGTATTATTAGCATACTTTCGATTTTTGCAAAAAATGAAAGAAGACATATGAGATCTACACAGGGCCATAAATTGTGTGTCTGTGTGTGAGTGTGTGTGTGTGTGTGAGACTGTGTGTCTGTGTGTGTGTGAGTGTATGTACTCTGAATGTCTGCCCCCACCCTATCAATTCGAACACGGTGAAACCTAATTGAACGAAATTTGGTACAGAGGTAGAACTAGCAAGGGCACCTCAGTGTCATGTTTTATATCGCCGCCATCTTGACGGAAACGTAATGGCGGCCACCCAAATGTTCAAAGCTTAAATCAAATTACGAATAACCTAATCATCCGATATCTGCCTAATTTTGCAACAACATATATTTATATGGCGAGCGTCTTTTGACTAAATTACAAGGTAATCAGCCCAATAGTTTGCAGATGGCGGCCATGTATGTGTGCAAATCGATTCCCCCTATCAATTCAAACACGGTGAAACAAAATAGAACGATATTTGGTACAGGGGTAGCACTAGCGAAGGACACCTCAGTGTTATGTTTTATATGGCCGCCATCTTGACGAAAACGTAATGGCGGCCTCCAAAATGTTCAAAGCTTAAATCAAATTACGACTAACCAAATAATCCGATCTCCACCAAATTTTACAACAACATATACTTATATGGCGAGCGTTGTTTGTTTGAACTACAAGGTCATCATCCAATTAGTGTGCAGATAGCGGCCATGTATGTGTGCAAATTGATTCCCCCAATCAATTCAAACACGATGAAACCGAATTGAACGAAATTTGGTACAGAGATAGCACTAGCGAAGGGCACTCCAGTGCCATGTTTTATATCGCCGCCATCTTGACGAAAACGTAATGGCGGCCATCCTAATGTTAAAAGCTTGAATCAAATTACGACCAACCTAATAATCTGATCTCTACCAAATTTTGCAACATCATACCTTTATGTATAGAAAATCTTTTGACCACACTACAAGGTCATCAGGCCAATAATGTGTGGATGGCGGCCATGTATGTGTGAAATCGATTCCCCCTATCTTTTCAAACACGGTGAAACCGAATGGAACGAAGTTTGGTACAGAGGTAGCACTAGCAAAGGCCACCTCAGTGTCATGTTGTATATCGCCGCCATCTTGACCGAAACGGAATGGCGGCCACCGAAATGTTAAAAGCTTAAATCAAATTACGACCAACCTAATCATTTGATCTCTACCAAATTTGTCAACAACATACCTTTTTGTGGGAAGCATCTCTTGACTGAACTACGAGGTCATCAACCCAATAGTTCGCAGATAGCGGCCATGTATGTGTGCAAATCGATTCCCCATATCAATTCAAACACGGCGAAACCGAATTGAATGAATTTTCTTTACAGAGGTAGCACTAGCAAAGGGCACATCATATTCAGTATAATATCCGTATAGCACGTTGTATTTCAAGAAGCTACTACAACTAACTTTCAATTATACTCCTTGAAAAGGATAACGAATTATAACAATACCCATTCATTTAGGAGAAAGTAGGCTATACGTTCTTTACCGAACATCTTGTTTTGTTATTAAATTTTAACAAATAGTCTTAGCAAATCTTTAGGCCTGTATCACACGACACTCGCTGACAAGGAAGCTGCTGATCGCTGGTACAAAATCCTGTATGATTCTGTTCTCTTCGTCAGTATACCCGCTTGTATTACCGAAGTGTATCACACGCTAGCATTTTGTACGCTAAATTGTATGAAATAAAACCGAAGGGCTGTCGTTGAGGGCATTATTTGCAGTTAATTCGCCTTAATAACGCAAAACGGTCGCGAAACTTGCTTTAAGTAAATTAGAAAACATGCTTGGTACTGAATGCATTCCAATCAATATTTAAGATCTAACTGGAATAATTTAATATTTTACCATACGCGTTAATAAGAAGCGCAACAAAAACCTCCAGAGTGTGTTGAAAATGTGTGCAAGTGTTATTGCGCCCGCTCGCTCTTTCGAAGATCCGGGTTCAAGACTATCCAACGGCAGACTTTTAAAATTCTTTTTAACTATTTTATTATACCCTCCCTACCTCGTACAGTAAGATTTCAACTTGGTTTTGTTCACATTATCTACGAAGACGATAGGGAAAGTTATTTTCTTGTCACATTTAAATGGCTATTTTCCCTAAATACTGTTCAAAACCATGGATGGATATTATTCGTTATAATTATTATATTTTTAGTCGATTTTACCCTCCATGTTAGGTTTTCCCACGGACTCGGCGAGGGATCCCATTATTACCGCCTCTACGGGCAGTGTCCTGGAGCTTGAAACATCTCGTCTGGGGGATACAACTGGGGAGGTGGGATCAGCACCTCGCCCAGGTGGCCTCACCTGCAAAGCGAACAGGGTCCTCTTGACGGATGGGAAGGGAGGGGAAGATTGGGAGGGACAGGCAAGGAAGAGGGAAGGAGGCGGCCGTGGCCGTACGGTAGGTAACATCCCGGTATTTTCCCGAAGGCGAAGTGGGAAATCACGGAAAACCACTTTGAGGATGGGTGAGGTGGGAATCGAACCCCTCTACTTATTTGGACCACCCGAGGCTGAGCAGACCCCGTCCCAGTCCTCATACCACTTTTCAAATTTCGTGGCAGAGCCGGGAATCGAACCCAGGACGTCCGGGGTGGCAGCTAATCACGCTGATCACTACGCAATGGAGGCGACTCTATTCGTGATAATTAGAATTTTAATAGTTCAATATTTATCCCAGAATAATAATATGACACGTTCTGTAATTACTGCCTTGCTGCGAGGCTGAACGGTAATGTTCTCGCTTGCTGTGCCCAAAGTAGCAGGTTCGTATCCTGGCGCAGTCAGCTGGCTTTTGAGGGTGCACAAATGCGAGGGAGCCGTGTCAGTAGATTTACTGGCACGTTGAAGATACCCTTCGGAGCAAAATTCTGGCACCCCGACGTCTCTAAAAGCCAGAGCAGTTAAAAGGGACGTAAAACCAATAACATTATAATTATCTGTATTTACTGTATGTTTGGGGAAGATGACCTCGTAGTTCCGCCCCTTAAAACCTCACTAACTAACTATTACTGTAAGTGTATAGCAATCGCTTTTCGCACAGAAGCCGTTGAAAGAAATTATAGTTTCGGTCTGATGTATTTATTCGTGAGCCTACCCACATAACAAATCTATTTGTTATGTGGGTCGTCTGATTTAGTCGGAGTTTTCATTTAAACAAAGGTGGTCAAAATTTCGAATACTTGCTACCTTGAATATACAGGATACCTTGCTTTCGTTCTACAGATCGTTATGTCGTCGTCCAATCTGGCTGCGTACCATCGGAAAAGTACGGTCCTTTTGAGGACCAAATAAAAAATCACTCGTTGGAACAGATAGATATGCGTCCATAATACATCCACAATAAACGACATTAAGCAAAAAAATGTACTAGTTCAAGGTTCGAACCTACTACTATGCGACTTCGTTGACGCTACTCCAGCAATTCTAGATTTAGCCACCATAGCTACCGAGAACCATAGTGTATTGCTGGCATGTATTGAATCTATTCGTAGACACTTACTGTCCAAACGTAAGAAGGTGTTATTCGGAGCTCTGATCTTTTCAATCATGCATTATATTTGAGGTAATTGAAAGAACACTGCCACTATTGATTTCTACTATATTCGCGAGGATGTACTCAACGGTTAAAGTTGTACAATGGACGTACTAATGTTTTTAGGATGACTGTGATATACGCGTTAGTTGGGTTGCCTTCCTCCAAAAAAAATAAGGGGCGGGTGGACCACACTGTATGTAGGAATTACAAATTTCACGAACCAAACAATGCATGTGTATGCGTACTATGCAACGAACATTGTGAAAAATACCACATAACTAAATAATAATAATAATATCGTATGGCCTCGGATGCGGGGTGCAAGCTTTGTTAATTGACACCCAGAGGGCTGCTTGCATGTCGAATTTCGTCGTTACTTTGAACGCTATGAAAGTAAAGGAGGTTAGATATCTCAGATCATTGACACTACAGCGTTTTCTAGTAGAGAATGGAGGAACTTTGGGTTGGCGGAAAATCCCGAGTTTAATTTTGCCATTGAACACGGCCTACTGAATTCAAATGGGTTCTTTAACATGCCAACAACGTATGACGTCCATGTCGTGATTTTTGTCGCCTTTCAAAAATCACTTACCAGGACCAGGGGCGAACCTGCAAGCTTGGGGTTGGTAGTCCGACACGTTAACCCCTCACCCGCCGTGGCAAGCACCTAACTAAATGTGATAAGAGGATTAAGTCAATCATCGACTAGAACAAATACTAGATCTGAATGTATCAAACATTGTACATAGGATATAAACCTGTATGTATTGAACCCTTGCAAAGAAGCATATGAGACTCAGATTCGGGGCGTAACAGGTCATATTCGTAAGTTGCTGTCAGGGCGCTTCATTAACTTGCAGGGTAACATATAACAAAATAACATGCAGGAAAGAGTGAAGCCAGGGTTAAAACAACTGAATTTAATAACAAATCACCATATTTACACATAAACAATTAACAACAAAAACTCCCAACTGACTCCCGCTTAATAAAAATGCCAAAAACTTAGGCGATATCTCTGGAGAGATTAATTACCTGGACCAAGTGTCCTTAAATTAAAAGATACAAAAAGTGACCATATAAGTGCGTACGCCGTTCTACATGCACCACGATGTGTACTTTGAATGCGTGATTCGTTATCATCCAGAATGACCCTTCAGACAACGAATCCGCATTTCCTAGAGCTAGACCGACACAAGGGAACACAACTACAATACTTAAATTAAACCGACACTTCCTAAATCTACTATAAACAAACACAAAAATTTCCGTGTGAAATTGGACTTAAATTGCCGTAGCAACATTTACTGCCTAAAAACTTAGGACTTCTCACACAAATCAACACAAGTACATTAACACGTGACCAATAGAAAAATACTCAAATGACCGCTGTCAAAATTTACAAATACTCTACCACTACACCAAACGGGTGTGACAAACAAAATTACCTGAAATCGAGTCATCAACAAAGCAATAGGCAAACAGCCAACATTTACGTTAATCACAATATTCTTATCCCTACAAGGTACAACAATCCGTTACACACATGGCGAACTCCCCAATTAATTATGGCTTAAAATTAGCCATCACAATGAACAGGTTTGCTGCATGAAAGCTTACAGGGTTCAGTCGGACAAATAGGACTGCCTATCAAAATAAGTCACAGGCAAAACGGGCGGTTTGTGGAACTCTGCATGTCTGTCAACCCACGTGTCAATAACCTCGACCTCCCAGAACATGGGGTCGAACCTCGAAGAAATGTGCACCAAAGCACAATAATACGTGTGTGTCAGAAAAACATATGGACAAGAATCAGCAGTCTCCCAAGAGCACTCTGTCTTTCCATCTAAAATACAACAGCAGCAAAAATATAAAAGGGCGGTAGGACAACTACCCCCTCCTCACGTAGAATCAACACACACTAGACACATCAACACACACTTAATCACACGTATGGGTTGTGACAGACCCTGAAATAAAAGACACAAATAATATCCACATGCTGGCGCCATCGTTCTATGCCGTGACTAGTCACCTGAAAAGGACTCAAGAAAAATCTATCAAAATTAGAACGAAGGTGTTCTATAATTACTTTTAAGTTGGTGCACTCGGCTACCCTAACATGAATAATAACCTGTTCAGCAAAATGTTTTACAATCATTTCCTCCCATTCCTATTTTAAAAAAATATTAACGTTAATAAAGCACCATTTATCGAATGTAACGGGTTCCGCAATTGCAAGGATAAAATCACGCACGCACGCCGCGTACATTACATATGACTCAAGAAAAAAAATATCAACAAACACTTTGGCCACGCGCCAACGGACATTTAAACATATAGTGTCGGTACAAGAAAAACAGCTATAAACAAGAAAGAAAAACATGACTATTTACAAAGTTCCCCGGCCAAATCTAACTACATAATTGAAATAATCCAATTTTTGTACATCACCGCTTCTGCATGTAGGACTAAGGACATCCTTCTCAACCCATTGCCCTATGGACAATTTAGCACTCCATAGTAGTCGTCTGCGTTGATTTCTTGAAGCTCATCCCAACTTCAAACCACGTGCTGATCATCTTGGTCTCGACTCCTTGGCAGAAAAGTTCAATGTTAAATATTTGCCTATCTATAATCGCTTGCAGGCTACTCAGTTCACCCACAATTGTCCTACTGCGATTAATAGCGAAGACTGGCCCTAATTATATCGCACATACGCACTATAAAAACACATACAATACACACAATTTATACATAAAATATACATCTCGAGTCCGCGCCACTGGCTCGTTAACAAGTTCAAAATCCTGGCTGCACTCGCAGTCGCTATCTCGTCCGGTATTTCCGTCCCGTCTTATGGACTTCGGTTCTGGTAAGCGCTAATTAGGGTGATACGATACTTCCCCCTTAAAGTTGAACTCGTCGTCTTTAAAAGAATGTTACAGTTTATCACGCGCTGGCGTGAAATATTTAGATCACACAATTTCGTAGATTTTAGAACAAAATGTATTATAGCTTATAAAATTCGGTACTGCCAACGCTGCGACTTTAGCTCCCCAGAGCTCAGAAAATAAAATTAGCTTCACTGATTTTAGAGCGTAAAAATCACATTTCAAACTGGCGTGGAGTATACCTCTGAAGGCTCCACAAGAATAGTACTTAGATAAATTCGAGCGTCAAAATCACACTTCAAACTGGCGTGGAGTATGCCTCTGAAGGCTCCACACAATAAGTCTTAGATAAATTCGAGCGTCAAAATCACACTTCAAACTGGCGTGGAGTATGCCTCTGAAGGCTCCACACAATAAGTACTTAGATAGGCGTCAGGCCAGACTATTTATGAGAAACTGACAAGGGCGGTGGAGTGGGGCGGAGTCGGATAAAAACTTCCAGAGTTTATGTCTCACAAAGATGGGGCTAGTGTCATTCTTCTCCAAATAAATCCAACGTCACAAATTACTCGAGCGGAGATTAATCCGTTCGGCGGTTCCTTAGATACACACTTCCGCGCGCTTTTTACTACTGACGCCGTCCACCTCGTGGTCACGGCTTGGTCTCTTGCGATTGGCTGATTCAATCGTATGTTCGTTGAGAGGACCTCGTGATTCTTCCTTTATGTCTCCAATTTTGGTACAGTAGTTGCACAATTTGGCCTTGAACTCGACTAATTCTGGCCGTCCCCAGGAATAGCTACCAACTCAGCTTCTGTTGCAACCATTACGAAATGCTGGCCTCCCTAATATCCAAGTCGACTTCCTTATGTGCTGCCTGGGCCGTAGTAATAATAATAATAAATATGAATACTTATTTATCGAAGATCAATAAGGGTTCAGTATGCACATTTTTTCGCATTTTATGTAATAATATACCTTACGTACTCGCGTAATATCCGCACTTTAATGAATGTGTTTGATCAGTTGGTTCGCGCCTCACAAAGTAGGAACTCACAATAACTTCAGAGAGGCTGATGTTCCAGTTCACATTTAATACACTCACACCAGCGCCACACTCAATGAATGGCACTTGACAGTAGCTTTGTTCCGATATCACGTGGTATTATCTCACCATTGTATTTGTACAAATAGCGCTTATCTGCGGCGACATGGCTGCATTTTAAATAAAAAATCACAACGACCTCTCTCTAAATCCTCTCTTTGTGTGAATGAAAGTCTGCAGCCCTGCTTTATGAATACAAAGCAATACCAAGAGGGTATGAGTTCGTAGCCTGGAGCATCCTTTCCGAACTTCAGTGCAAAACGTGCTTTAAGGTACTCATCGACCCTTCCATTAGTCATTTTTAAGAAAATTTTCTATTTTTTTTGCCTATTTTCAATTTTGAAAAAATAGGCTTATGAGATCACCTTTTGTCCGTGTTCTGTGCGCGTGTGTGTGTGTGATTCGTGTGAGTGTCCCCTCCTAATAAAATCTAAACGGCTGCAGCGATTTCAATGAAACTCGGAAAGTTCATAGCACTATTCCCAGCGACCTCGACCGTGCCCTTCAAATTTTGTTACGACTCACCAATCCAACATGGCGGCTGTGCGAAATATTTCACCAGCATTCAATATCTCCGAAACTATTACCGATATTACCCTGACATTTTCTATGGTGATAGAGGGAACTACTATAAGTTCACTTATGTAACTTTTGAAAACCTGGTAACTACAAAACCAACATGGCGGTCAAGCGAATTTGCGACTTTTAAATAGACGTTTCTCGCGATTTGACCAACCAAACGCAATTAAACTTGGTACAGTATGTGTTTATACACATTGTAATGCACCGACATCTAACTTAGTTCAATTGTTTACATAATCACAAGATGGCGGATGTGCAAAATATTTCACCGGCATTCTATATCTCTGAAACTATTAGCGGTAAAACCCTGAAGTTTTGTACGGAGATAAAGGGCACTACTGGAAGTTCATCTATACGACTTTCAAAAACCGGTTAACTACAAAACGAACATGGCGACCAAGCGAATTTGAAAATTTTAAATAGCCCTTTCTCGCGATTTAATGTTCCAAGCGCACTGAAACCTGGCACGGGAAATATTTATACACATTGTAATCCACTGGTATCTAATTTAGTTCAATTGTTTACATAACCTCAAGATGGCGGCTGTGAGAATTTTAAAATTAAGTGTTTATTTATTGTGATGTAGTCATGCGATCGAAATGAAAGTTTGAATAATGAACCTACGCAATAATTTTCCTTAAATGGTACATGACTCTATGGCCTATACATTTAACAATCCAACATGGCGACCATCCGAAATATTTAGACGGCTCTGAATATCTACGATCTATTATAGCAATCAAACTGATTTTTTTATGTTCATAGGGGCTATGAACTTAAGTTCACCTATAGGACTTTAAATAACCTGGTGATCACAAATCCAACATGGCGGTGACGCGAATTATAAATATTCACATGGACGTTTCTCGCAATGTAACCATCCGTGTGCAGTGAAACTTGGTACAGTAAATCCTTATACGAATGTTAATCCACTGGCATCTAATTTATTTCAATTGTTTCCATAACCTCAAGATGGCAGCTGTGAAAAATTTTAAAATCTCCTTGTTTTTTCTTGTGTCCTAACTATGCGATTAAAGTTTGAATACTACACGTTCACAATAATCTGCATGTAACAGAACATAACTCTAGGACCTACATATATAAAATCCAACATGGCGACCATCCGAAATATTTAGTCGGTTCTCAATATCTACGAATCTATTACAGCAATCAAACTGAAATTGTGTATGTTGATAGTGGCAATTAACATAAGTAGGATATATGAAAATAGGCTGTTTAGTTCTTCACGGAACTACTTGTTTTAATTGTCTTATTCGATAGTATGTCCTCTCTAGTTTCCAGAAATATATAGTTTATACTAGTTTTATTGTTGCTTAGCTCATTTATATTCACTTTAATGATCGGTGTGCACGCTTTTAGGCTGTCACTTAGACGCATTGGTGCAGCAGATAAAGCACACATTAATCTGGCTTTGAAACAGTCTACTCCAGAACTAAAACAATGTAGGAGATGCTCTCGGGTCGGAGAATTCAGAAGATTGACCTAAAATCCAAAGCAAAGGCAGTTTTTTGGAGTTGAAAAGTAAGACTCTTTAAGTTACGATTTCTCACACTTTTTTTTTTTTTTCAATATTTGTCTTGACTAGCGCAGTTAAAATGTCCACTTTCAAGATATTAGTTGCATTTAAAAACTAAAATATAGACAAATAATGCAGCTATGGTGTAAAGCAGAATGAAGCTGTTAAATTGAGATTAGGGGGTCCTCCCCCCCCCCCCCCCCCCCAATTAATTTATTTTTTCAATCAAAATAACGTAAATTGTAAAACAACGCTAATATATTTGCCTCAATCAATGATATAAAAACGATTCTGCTATACAACATTGTTGATTTAAAGGGCGGAACTACGAGGTCATCTGTCCCTATTAACACAGATTAAAGTATACACATTTGGAATGGAATTTAAAATTTAGAGGTGGATACCTAAATTTGAAAAGACTGAAAATTATTAAATCAAAAAATTAAATGAAACAAATAATTATAATATAAACAAAAATTACGGAAAAACAAAAATTCTGAATTCAAAAACGAACAAGTCGTTGAGTCAATGTTCACTGGAAAATTTAGATTGCTGGTCCTAACCCACTCTCACTTATAAAGTGGATAACGAGATCAGTAGTCACCGCGTCATCGGCTAATATACTGTAAGGTTGAGTGTCATCTGCAAACCAAGGTTTCTTCGTAAGTCAGCAAGATCCACACACGCGGTTAAAATGTGGGCCACGGTTGGTTGGTTGGTTCCTCAGTTTAGGGTCTGCGACAACGCGGTCATGTAGCCCCGGGTATTTTGTGTGTGTGTAGAATCTGTCTGATAACCGGTGTTAATTTTGATGACTGTATTAGTGTGTGTATCTGTTTTTTAATTCAAGTAAGGATTACAAGTTTGAATTTTTCAAATAGTTCCTACTTTTTCCGCCAACCCCACCGTCAACGACTACTAGGCCTAGTTCAGAACTTAGCTACTAGGCGCCAACGCAGTCGGCTCTTGGCAACGAACGTAGAAACCTAAGAGCGTTGTTTACATTCTTAACCTATACAATTTAGCTTCACACAGGTGTAATTAGGTGTAATTAGTGTAATTAGTGGAAGGTTCTTTATCATGCCATAAACCGTCGGCTTTACTTCCTCTCCGAAGGAAGGCATACTGAGAGATTTTTAATGCTCTTAAAAATCCGACGGCTTCGGCCGGGTTTGAACCCGCGATCTTGGGCATAGAGGCTCAGCATGCTACCAACTACGCCACCGAAGCCGCTGTGGGCCACGGTGAAAACGGCTCCTCAGGTAGAAAGTGGGGGGTCTTCCCTTCTCATTAGGTACGAGTGGGTCGATATCGTATGACCAAAAAGAATTAGTAACCCATTCTATGCAATGATGCGTTCCCGATAACGTCCTTTCTAGCAACCGTTCCTTCGAGGTAATGGCGTTAATAATGAAATTAAATAATCACTAGAAGACCCGCACTGCTGCGCAACAATCCTATAGCACTTCCTTCAACACGACATTTGCTGTTCGCATGCTAATGGTCTGAACAGACAGTTAGCGTCGTCTTTCATTTGTGTAACATCTGTAATTCAGGTTCGCCTCAGACTCGTAATTTGAATCATCGTTTTGGGATCACACAGAACCTAGTTGGTTCCTCAGTTTAGGGGCTGCGACAACGCGGTCATGTAGCTCTGTGTACTTTGTGTGTGTGTAGAATCTGTCTGATAACCGGTGTTAATTGTGATGGCTGTATTAGTGTATGTTATCTGTTCTTAATTCAAGTAAGACCGATAGCAGTAGCTACTCTTGCTAAAGCGCAGCGTTAGGTCATGAGGTCAAGCTCTCTGCTGACTCGGTAGACGCGTGGGTTCCAGCCCCACCGTCGGCCGTCCTTGAAATGGTTTTCCGTGGTTTCCCATTTTTAATACCAGGCAAATGCTGGGACCGTACCTTCCGACAGGCCACGACCGCTTCCTTCCACATCTTTGCCCAGTTTCATTCATCTTCATCTTTCCATCTCTCATCCCAACGCGCAGGTCGCCCACGGACGTCGACTAGAAAGACCTGCACTCGGCCTCTCAGGAGGCTACACGACAAAAAAAAAAGTAAGCACTGCAGACATTTAATTTTCAAGTAATTCCAAATTTTGCTACTAAACGCCACCGTCAATGAAAACTAGTTCTGAACGTGTGTTCTAGATGCCACCGCAGTCGGATCCTTACGATGAACTTTGGAACCTAAGAGCGTTAGTCAAATCTAACCTATAATTTAGCTTCACACAAGTGTAATTAGTGATAGGTTCTTTTACATGCCATGAATCTATGAAATGGGACCACCACGCCGGCTTTACTTCCCCTTCGAAGGTAGGCATACTGAGAGATTTTTAACGCTCTTAAAAAACCGACGACTTCATCCGGGTTTGAACCCGCGACCTTGAGCATAAAAGCTCAGCAAGCTACCAACTACGCCACCAAAGCCACTACACACAGAACCTCTACCAACGAATGCTGTTACAAAATGCAAGCCAGCGCAAGATGCAGTGGGGCAGGCCAACTGGATCCTGAGTGCACGTGTGCTCCAGAACACTTGACTCGTTCCTGTCTTCGGAAGAAAGACCACGGTGAGATTCGCAATTACCTTAATGCACAGATGACTGAATTAATTGGCGCTCAATGGATAATGCAGTGTGTTTCAAGCCAACACACATCGTCGTGGTACAATTATTTGTCAATATACATGGGTTGTTTTTTTAGTTTTGGCACCTTAGCTATAACTGGATGAATAACTCACTTAGATGGTTCCAAGTTTCACAGGCCCTCGATGTAGTCCCCGCCGTTGCGTACAACGTGTTCCCAGCGATGCGGAAGTCGTCGGATCCCGTTGGCACTGCCCAATCTATTGATGGTACGAAGAGAGCGCTCGGCAGCCTGCTTAACGTCATTGTCATCTTCATCTACGGGATGAGATCCTAGTCGCAGGGACTGATGTCGGGAGAATATGGGGAGTGATAGAGAACCTCCCAGCCCCAGCGATCCAACAACGCCGACACAACGCCTGCTGTGTGTGCCCTAGCATTATCATGCAGAACGATGGGCGGTGTAACCATGTGGTGGCACCGTTTCCTTCTCAGAGCTCCTCGGAGATGGTCTTGCAGAAACGAACAATAGTACGCCGCATTAACGGTTTGCCCTCGGGGAACAGTATGGCAGCGCTTCCGTACCACTGAAGACGTTAATCAGGCTGCCGAGCGCTCTCTTCGTACCATCAATACATTGGGCAGTGCCAACGGGATCCAACGACTTCCGCATCGCTGGGAACACGTTGTACGCAACGGTGGGGACTACATCGAGGGCCTGTGAAACTTGGAACCATCTAAGTGAGTTATTAATCCAGTTATAACTAAGGTGCCAAAACTAAAAAACCAACCCATGTATTTTAGTTTTGAATGAAAATAAGCTTTTAGTCTTACGTGGCCATTATCTCGCGATTGTGAATCACGGGACCTCCATTTTACTTGGAATCCGAAACACAGGACGTGATGATTTACTGTGAAAATCGCACATGCGTTGACCGAGAGTCTTTCATCAGGATAAATTGTAGACTTTACGTACAATGCCAAAATATTTAAATACATATTTTTTTTTAGTCTTTTACCCTCCAGGTTGGTGAAACCCACGGACTCAGCGAGGGAACTCACCACTACCGCCTCTACGGGCAGTGTCCTAGAGCTGGGAACATCGAATCGGAAGGGATACAACTGGTGAGGTGGGATTGGCACCTCGCCCAGGCGGCCTCACCTGCAAAGCGAACAGGGGCCTCATGAGGGAAGGTAAGGGATGGAGAGGATGGATAGGCAAGGAAGAGGGAAGGAGCCGGCCGTGGCCTTGAAGAAGGTACCATCCCGGCATTTGCCCGAAGACGAAGTGGGAAACCACGGAAACCACTTCGAGGATGGCTGAGGGGGAATCGAACCCCCTCTACTCATTTAGGCCACCCGAGGCTGAGTAGACCCCGTTCCAGTCTTCGTACCACTTTTCAAATGCCGTGGCAGAGCCGGGAATCGAACCCAGGACCTGCAGGGTGGCAGCTAACCATGCTGACCGCTACGCTACGGAGGCGACCCAATACATAAATTAATTAAATAAATAGATAATTATTGATAAATAAATAAAGGATGAGAGAAATAAATTAATAAATTGATATATAAAAATAATAAATATATACATAAGTAATTAAAAATTCATTAATTAAATAATTAATAAATATATAAATGGATAAATAAACCTCACCACCATTCACGGGGTATTCGTCTTCAGGCTATATCACCTACAACTTTAGCTTATACCAACAGTGAACCGTTTCGCGATGTTGAACCATTGAACCCCTAGCGGGCGTGATAGTAACTTGGATAGTTAAATAAAAATAATAATAATAATATCGTATGGCCTCGGGTGCCGGGTGCAAGCTTTGTTATTTGACACCCAGAGAGCAGATTGCATGTCAAATTTTGTTGTTCCTTATAGCATTATGAAAGTCAAGGAGGTTAGATATCTAAGCTCCTTGACACTACAGCGCTTTCTAGTAGAGAAATGATGAACTTTGTGTTGGCAGAAAATGCCGAGATTAATATTTTGGCATTATGAACACGCCCTACTCAAATGGGTTATTTCACATGCCAACATCGTATGACATGCGTATCGTAATTTTTGCCGCCTTTCAAAAATCACTTACCACGGCCAAGGGCGATCCTGCAAGCTTAGGTTTAGTAATCCGACACGATAACCACTCACCCACCGTGTCAAGCACTTGGGGATGGTACTGAACACCCTACCGCAAGTGAACTCTGAGTCAGTAGCGCCTCTCTGGGGATTCCATCAAATCAGAATAGCCTTCTTATTTTCTTATTTTACACGATTATTTCGTGTGAACATGCATAATTTGGTTGCACCACACTGAAATAACCTTAGTCTCCTTAATCTATATCGCCGTAGAGATAGGCAACTTATTCAACACTTGTGGAATGTTCCATACCTGTATTCTACCCAGTGCAATGAGGATTCCAATAAACTGAACAAGGAATTCCTGCAGCTGCAATACTAGACGGTGCACTAAACGTCAAACGTAACCTCATTTGTACCGTATAGACAGCCAAGGGCTGAATTCCATTTCACCTCTGAACTCCAACGGGAGAGTAAACTCAGGACTCCAGTGAATTTACGTTAGCATCTGCATTGCACCGTTTTCATGCGATTATTATTATCGTTGATTCATTTAGGGGCCTTGTGACATCGTGGTCATGTAGCCCCCACGTGTACATGGGTGTGTGTAGGATTTGTCTGATTTGTCTGTAACGGCAGTATTAGTGTGTGTATTTGTGATTCTGGATGATTGGGAAGAAGGCGGCCGTGGCCTTTATTCAGAAACCATCCTGGCATTCTCCTGGAGTAGAAGTGGGAAACGACTTCCCGCATGGCTGAGGTGGAAATCGAACCCGCTTTTGTCTCACAATTCTGAATGTATCCCACCCCAGCCGGGCCTCCGTGGTGACATCCTTTATTACTGGTATAATTAGGGGTTTGCTCAGCAGCCCCATGTAACAGGGTGTGTTTAGAATATAACTTATATATATTTATGATCGACGATATCGAAATATAAACATTCTGTGTCAGAAAACTGTATCATAATAAGGCTCATTATAGTACAAGTTATCATTGTGATACAGTTTCTCCAGCCAATCAGAGCTCATTCATTGACCAATTAGGTAAGGATACCTTCGCGCATGCGGACAAAATCCAATATGTCTATATAAATTACCGACATGTAAAGTGCACCGTCCATATGTTCGCGTAAATAAACTGGCGAATATGAGACAAGAAATAGCACTGTAACTTAATATCCCCAACTCCAGTTCCTACACAGCGCATTGCTTTCAAACTACTTCGGTGACAGTTTGACTGAATACTGGTGCCCATCGGCAGGCTGTAAACATATGGCATCAAAGAATATGGATGGCATTGCCAAGCACACAGAGCGCATGCGTCGGCCGGTCAAAGAACTTGGAAAACAGAGATATCAAACCAAGTGCTTGCACTCCGATCACAAAATTCAAGTGACTGAATCTCAGCAGATATTTATGATTATTTATGTTGAAACATATAGTATAGTTATAATTATCGTCGAACATTAACAGTCGTATGCAACTTGCCAATATTGGTAACTAGCTGAAGTACACGTGCATCGCTACGCGTCATAAATAAATTAAAATGTGAAGGTGACAGTTAAAACAGGGGATAGGCGAGGTGCTGCGCAGAGGGAGATTAAGGATGGAACATTTTGTCCAACTACACCGCTCGGCGTTGACCGTGTTTTATAGCAAAAATTTAGGTTTTACTCGCTAACCGTTGGAGATACCTTTCGGATAGAAAATGTAATTTTAAACCTCGTATATGCCATCAAAAGTTTGCTATTTCTTAGCGTTCTCTTTTACACCAAAGGGTGTAGTGACGTCACTAAAATGGTCGCCATCTTTAAATATTGCAAAGTATTGAAATCAAAAGTAACCTATATGTTAACCAGGTAAATCAGCTACTTCCATGTAAAAGTCATGTAAATCAGACCAGTGGTACTTGCGAGATTGAGTAATACACAGACACACACCATCTCATTTTTAGCCTCGCTTCGCTCGCGTCATAGTGTTATTCAATGAAATGCATGTTTAACCCCGTTAACACCCCTTTAGAACCTGAATATCCAAAAATCCCTCCTTAGTAGACGTTTTCGACCCACAACAAACATATCCCCAAAATATCATTCTTCTAACTTTTAATAGTTTTGGTTTGTCGATGAGAGTGAACATCCAAAAATCCTTCCTTAGTGGACGTTTTTCTTCCAGAATTTCACCCCTCCCCATAGGCCGCTTAACTTGGATTTATGAAAAAACGGTCGAACACCTACTTATTTATTTATTTATTTTTAAGCGGATTGATTTCCCCCGAGTTTCAAACTCCTCGCCTATGTCGTTTAAGAGATACACGCTCCGTTAGGAATCTTTCAATCCCCACTTTTCATCCCTTTCACCTCATAATATACACTACATCGAAAAACCATTAGACATGTGTCAGCTTATGTTTAATGATTAGTATATATGCCAAGTATCACATCCCCAAATAAAACCACACGTGAGATATTGCTATTCAATGAAATGCACGTTTACCCCCTTAACACCTCTTTAGAACATGAATATCCAAACCTTTTTCCTTAGTGGACGTTTTCGACACACAACGAACATATCCCCAAAATTTCATGTTTCTAACTTCAATAATTTTGGCTGGGCGATGATGAGTGTGTGAGTCAGTCAGGACATTTTCTTTCATTTATTTTTGATAATTTCACCCCTCCCCATACACCCCTTAAATTGGATTTATGAAACAAACGGTCGAACACCTATTTACTTATTTAAAGTTGTTTTTCCCCTGAGTTTGATGAGTGAGTAAGTGAGTCAATCAGTTAGGAAACTTTCTTTCCTGTTTTTTTTTCTCCAGAATTTCAACCCTCTCCAAGGGACCCTTAAATTGGATTTATGAAAAAACGGTCGAACACCTATTTACTTGTATTTTAAGCTGCTTTACCCACCGAATTTCAAACTTCTCGCCTACGTCGTTTAAGAGATACACGCTCCGTTAAGAATCCCTCAACCCCCAATTTTCACCCCTTTCAACTCATAATACACACCACATCGATAAACCCTTAGACATATGTCAGATTATTTTTAATGATCAGTTTATATACCGAATATAATATCCCCAAAGAAACAACTCATGAGATATCATTATTCAATGAAATGCACGTTTAACCCCTTAACACCTCTTTAAAACCCGAATAAACAAAAATCATTCCTTAGTTGACGTTTTCGACATACAGCGAATATATTCCCAAAATTTCATGTTTCCAACTTTAATAGTTTTAGCTGGGCGTGATGAGTGAGTGAGTCAGACAGGACATTTTCTTTCAATTATATTTACCAGAATTTCACCCCTCCCCATGGGCCCCTTAAATTGAATTGATGTAGAAACGCTTGAACACCTATTAACTTATTTTTAAGCTGTCTTTTTCCCCTGAGTTTGATGAGTGAGTGAGTTAGTCAGTCAGTTGGGACACATTCTCGCCTTTTCCCCCCAGGATTTCACCCCACCCCATTGGCCCCTTAAATTAATTTATGAAAAAACGGTCGAACACTGATTTACTTACTTTTTAAGCTGATATTTTTCGCTGAGTTTCAAATTTCTCGCCTATGTCGTTTAAGAGATAGGCCTACACGTTCCGTTAGGAATCCTTCAACCCCCAATTTTCACCCCTTTCACCTCATAATAATACACCACATCGAAAAACCCTTAGACACATGTCTGCTTATTTTTAATGATTAGTTTATATGCCGAGTATCACATCCACAAATGAAACCACTCGTGAGATATTGTTATTCAATGAAATGCAGGTTTAACCCCCTTAAGACCCCCTTAGAACCTGAATATCCAAAGATCCTCGAGTCAGTCAGTCAATCTGTTAGGACACTTTCTTTCCTGTTTCCCCCCCCCCTGAATTTCACCCCTCCCCATGGGCCCCTTAAATTGGATTTATGAAAAAAAACGGTCAAACACATATTTACTTATTCTTTATGCTGATTGTTTTTCCGCTGAGTTTCAAACTCCTCGCGTATGTCATTTAAGAGATACGCGCTCCGTTAGGAATCTTTCAACCCCCACTTTTCACCCCTTTCACCTCATAATATGCACCACATCGAAAAACCCTCAGACACGTGTCTTCTTATTTTTAATGATGAGTTTATATGCCGAATATCATATCACCAATGAAACCAATCGGGAGATATTGCTATTCAATGGAATGCTGGTCTACCCCCTTAACACCCTTTTAGAACCTGGATATCCAAAAATCCTTTCTTAGTGGGCGTTTGCGGCCCTTGAGGAAGCTGCATACCAAATTTCATTCCAATCCGTTCGGTGGTTTCTGAGATTTCGTGATGAATGAATGAGTGAGTGAGTGAGTGAGTTAGTGAGTGGTATTTGACAAAGATAGTGTCAAGTCTTTGTTATGCTATACTCGGTTGACAGTGCTGTGTGAGCAGTTGAGTAACTAACGGGATTTCAAGTAAAGATCCCCATTTTCTATACCGGTAGTGCAGTACGCAATTCGTATCCAGTCGGCCGTTTCTCGACTTGAGCTATGTTGCCATGGAAATGATCTGCCTTGCCATTCCTTCATGAGTATATTTTATGACTTTGCCTTTGCTCGAGTACAAAAGGACCGAAATCAGAAGAATGAGAAAGACTATCGAAAATTCATGGGTCCTAAACTATGTGTATGCAAAATATGGTTGAGATTGGTGGAACGGTGTAGATTTGTATACGGAACCAACCCACATACTGTACCCATGTGAGTAATCTCGATGGAAAATACGCTTCTGCCTCCAGCTAGCATCAGGGCTCGAGCGTGTACCGTTCTCCCACTGTAGCAGTTGCATATTTTGGATTTGAGGCTAAAAGGTATCAATTCTACAATGATAAGGCACAACTCTATTCTAAAACTTTAATTCTATAATAAACTTCATGGCTTCACACAAACAAAACAAATCCCACAACCATAAAACAAACAAACAAAAATTATTTCCACAATCCACAAATATGAACATAATATTATCATAATAAAATCATATTATAACACAAACCTTTACCCTTATGTGAACTTTACAAAGTACTCTAGTGCGCTGATGCACATACAACTTCAGAACAAACTGTACTTTAAATTCTTCTGTCATCCAATGTGACTTCATTAACTTTACAAGATTAATTATTCCTTGAACCTTGTCTTAATTTGACAATAATGTGTATCGTGTGTGTGTTTTGATTTTTCTCTTCCCACCAAATGCTTTACATGCATTAGCCTATTCTGGTGTTGCACAGCAGTCTACGTACAACTCCATAATTATGTAAGCTACCCCTACACTTCCTCTATTTATATAGTTCCACTGCATGCCGTGTGTGATTTCGTATTAAAAACATTAATTAACGCTGTGTCGGACGGTACTATTAAACTACCTTAGCGCGAGTAGCCTGTGGCATCTGGTAACCCACTTCAGAAACAGATGTCAGTGACAGTACAAATGCAACGTCTAACCATTCGTTAGATAGCTAAAATCATGAACCATCAGGATAATCTATAATTATCAATGTGTTCTTAAACCACATGACTATTACTCAACATAACAATATTTCATTTCATGTCATTAACAGGGGCTAAAATCTGTTCCTTTAAAACTTGTTTTTACGGTTCACTTCTGACCGTCCAGACCCTCGTCCCGAGCGGCCGGTGTACAATAGAAGTGGAATGGGGTTCCAACATTAGCTCGACCCTCGCTTCCTGTCTGAAGGCTTTCTCTCACTAAGCAGTAAAAGATCTTACAAGACAAACACTGTGGTCCCAGTGACACACATATCTCAATGGATTTTAACTGAATATTATGCAAATAGGTTCTGGATGAGCTTTCACATTTACTCCTGCACTGAGGATATAATAATTGGCTCCAAGATAGGCCCATTTCAACATAAAGGCACGAGATTCATAACGCATTAGTCCATTAGGTAACCGGTATCTTTAACAATATTGCGGCTAGCCCTTGCTGCCGTCTTGGATTCGCTTCAACGAGCCGAATCACTCAACAAATAGTTCTCGGGGAATCAGATAGCGTGCAAGAGGTGTCCATTGTTTTCCTCCCACCTATCACGGGATTCGAACCCGGAACTTCCATATCCATCATCAGAGCTAGGGTCAATATCACTATATACGCTCCGGCATAAAATACATCTCTCATTACGCCCACGGCAGACGAGATTTCATACGAAGAATAGATACCCTGGTCCCTCCTAATGCTATGATATACATCCTATAATTACCAAGAGAAATCTATCAATTACTCTATAAGCTTTTCACATAAGCTGAAAATTCAATTCACTAAAAGGTCTTCCATTTCCTGGCATAATTATATTCCCATTAATACAATATTCTGATATCAAACTCTTTTCTAATCCCGTAACGGAATCTTACTGTATAGTCTTACTGCTTAGATCGATAAGTCTTGCCCTTTAGCGTAAGTATTCCTTGTTTACAACATATTGCCTGATGCGTTCATTCATACCTTTTTATATTCATTATTATTATTATTATTATTATTACTGACATAAATTTACCAAAATCCGATACAACTCATCTTACAAATCGAACAACCATGTTCGTTCATTACGTTTACATAACTGATTTGCCATTTCTAAATAATAGTGGTAACGATAACCCACTCACTGATGCAAAATACCATCTCAATCTATTAAAATCAACACAATAATGAGTAAACTTGGAGAATCCATCTCCTACTCTGATTCTTACTGGCATCTTTATAATTCTGAAACCACACTACATGCAGTGGCCTATATCTCTACTTCAACATAATTTGTGGGGTACTCACATATCTCAAGGCTTCGTCACGGTGGTTCCAACCACTCATATCCTTCCGGGTCGCCTGCCATAAGCAGATTTTAGTGCGACATTTTTATCTTGAATACACACATTTTCTGACACATATTTTTCGTTAACCACACGACACTTTGCATTTCTATAAAGAAGCTATTGCTTCCAACACAAATGACACTTTAAAACACTTATTCAACTATTAATTTAAAAGACATTTCACATATAATTTACATAACACACGTCACTCCGTACACTTTTCCTTGGTTGAAATTCCCTAGCAAAGAAATCCAAAAATGCAGGTGTCGACGGCATCTCCCGTACTCCTACCAACTCCTGATTGAAAGTCTGGTTCGCTTGCCCTCGAAATTCACCAACAGTTTATCCATACTCCTACGGTAAGCTTCCTCATTCGCATAACTATGCTAACTTCCGTCCTGAGCGTTATTATTTGGTATTCAAAGACATTACCAACTGCTTCGTAAGGTTTCTTTTAGCGCGTTCCATCGTAATTAGACATGTACGATCAGTCAATATTTTATACATTGCGCTTAACACTGTGCATAACTTTACATAGATTATTATTTACAATAGTTCTGCAACTTATCTCACACGTTGCTACCTAAGTGAACACACATTGTTCATACTGTTTACAAAAACTGTGTAGCAACGACTGTTTGCGACTCTCTGTGACAAACTATGTCCAACTGTGTAAACTGCGTTAATACTGGCTGCAACACTGGCGTGCGCCTGGCGTGATGACTGTGTTCTAACTGCGTGAGACTGCGTAAAGACTGACGTGCTACTGGCTTGAGACTGAGGTTAGACTGAGACTCTGCCAAGGGCCGACTCCCTTATATTGGATTCACACAGAAAGTAGAGCAAAATTTTCCCGCGTTCTCTCGGCTCCTCTCCCAGCACGATTCTGGTCTCGAAACCATGCTCATCGGGTTCCTTTTCCTTCACTGATCCCAGAACTGTCTGCTTGCTGAAGAATCGCTCGGCCAATTAATTAATATTAATTCCTTTCTTCATAGCGTGGTGACGCTATCTGACGGGAAATCCCTGGCAACCTCGTTAAAACCAAACCGCGCACAACCATTGTCCCTGTTCTTCCGCACTTCGCTAAATGTGCGTCAATTTCGCAGATTAAAGGCTCTAAAATTAGCCTCCTGGCTAAAGATTCATCTGTGTGCCACTCTCATATCATTGTGTTACTCCAATCATGAGTAATCAATGATTTTCCTTGGGATCTTCCCACCCCCTTCTTACATCCATTCTCAGTCGGGGAAAAACTGGGTCATTATTCAAGTCCCCAACCTCCTCCAGACGACATAACGAGGACAGCAAGATGGACGTGGCTCCATGCTGCACCTCCCACAATTCTGGGCCAATTAGTCAAACGTCAAACTCTGCACTTTTCGTGCTCCAAGTCCAGTGTAGCCTACTTCAAGTAGTCTAATAATGCTGTATTCCGTTCAATTTCCTGCATTATTTTAATAAATAATGTCATTATCAACTGGAATCACACCAGTGATTAAATATACACATTTCTCTATGGGTTTTTACCATGAAACTCCCTCAGCAGATCTCGGGTTCGTTCCCTGGTGGAACCTTTGTACTGAGATCACAATCTCTGAGATCCACGTTCGATATCAGTCAGCATAAGACCCTCGGGTTCAATACATACATACATACATACATACAGACAGACTTTCACTTTTATATATTAGATTAAGACACTCTTATGGAAATTATAAAACTCGCTACCCTCGTTTTATAAACATACTCGTGTCTTAATTATTGTCATTATAGGCTCGTTTCATAATGTACTATTATTTATTTAATTATTGGTGCCTTTATTGTAGCGAAGTTAGGGCTCTAGGCCCTCTCTTACACTTAACCACACACAGTGCAACTTATATCAATAATCGTACTGTATGTGTTATTCTTAACCTAACAAACTTAAATACTAGAATTAAATTGGCGACTGTGTGATATTAACTCGGCTATACAATTTAAATGACATATATTTTTAACAAGATTTTACTATGGTCATTCACTCACACATTCATACACAAATTGTTCTAGTTGGCCTACGAATCTTTACATGCACGTTTGAAAGTTGTAAGGGATGTACAATTTCTAACGTCACGAGGACAATTATTCCAAATTCTAGTTCCCACCACGAGGAAAGAGTTACTGAAGGCAGATGAATGAGGTAGATGAATTGTAAGTATAGATCCAGATCGCGTGTGACGATCATGAAAGGAAGAAAGAAAACGAAAATTACAAGAGAGATAGTGAGGTGTACTTTCATTGAGAAGTCGATAGATGAGGGTACATATTTGCAGGTTTCTTTGTTGTTCTATTTTTAACCGGGAAAGTAGATCATAAGAAGGAGACACGTGTGAGAAAATTTTTAAGGAGAAAATAAAGCTAATGCAGGAATTTAAAGCTCTCTGAAGTTTTTTGTTTTGTTCACCGGTAGCATCTACTAATACAACATCGCAGTAGTTAAATATAGGGAGTATCAAGGTTTGGACGAGTTTTATTTTCAAGTTACGGGGTAGAACGGAGTGGTGAATCTTAAGTGGATGAAGTGACGAGTAAACTTTCCTGCATGTATTAGTAACGTGCTCATATCTGATAACCTGTGGCATTGTATTGGCTGTATTAGAGTGGGAAATTATTCGTAGAGACTAGGATTTGGAAGAAGGCGACCATGGCCATTGCGTGTTAGTTAAATGCAGGGCGCAACATTCAGGTCATCTGCTCCAAAGGAGGAATCGAACCCACCTCTTCTAGGAAAGATATTCTGTATATGGCTCTTCCACGTACAAAATGTCTAGACTACTGGTGAAATATTTCGCGCAGAAGCAATGTTGAATTGAAGGAGGAATAAGGACTGAGTATCAGCTATCGTAGTATGTAACGTTCTTTGCTAGGTCAACTTCGATTCCCGGCTCGAGAAAGAAATGTAATTCCGGTACAAAAGCAGGAACGGGCTCATCTCATTCATTCTAGAAGTGATTTGCACAGTTCAATCCCAATGGCAACGAAAGCTTATCACAACGACACGGGTTCCAATACACCCAAGTACACAGGACAATACCCAGGACCGGATTTCTATAGGCCTGCCAAAATCACCAAATCACAAGTTTATCAAATAATGCAACTGTTTTCAGGAATATTGATATTTAGCTTGATAACCTGTGTCATTACTGGTGTGTGCATTCGTAATTGGGCTAGGATTTTTGAGTAGGAGCCGGCCGTGGCCTTAATTTAGGCTTGTAGTAGAAGTGGAGAAATCACTTCAGCGATGGATGAGCCCATCTTCTCACAATTCTGATAGAGTGTAGCCCGTTCCAGCACATATCTTTCACGTCAGTGCCGGGAGTAGAACCTAGGCCTCTGCAGTATCAGAAACGAGGCCGATTTGTCTTATTGAGGTCGATTCATTAAAATTGTCCATTGCTGTTCCCGTCGTTTCTTTTACATCACACGTCTAGCTGGGGTCTATTATCCGATCTTCACAGCGTAGTATTGAACATGACGTCATGGCAGTAAAGACAGGCAATGACAACAACTGGAACACTAAACATCGAATATTGCCTTTACTTTATTTTATATTTTATTTATTTTATAAATTTATTCATTGAGGAATTTTCATAGTTTTCGGTTGAACTCAAAATATTCCATAAATTATCTGCAAATAAAACGCTTTTCCATATCATCCATAAAGTTACTTATTGGTAGTTTGCATTTTTTATGAAGTGTAAAATTTTGTTCGCTCCACTTCATTCCTTTCATAATATGTTACTTATTGTTTTATTTTTAAACCTGTAGAGCAGTCATGAATAAAGTACAGCCCGCGGGTCAAGTGTGGCTTTTGAGCTAGTCTAATCCGACCCGCGACATGCTTTCGAAGTATACTACTTACAATTAAACATTACATTTGCTGTTCTGTGTACCAAGAAGTGAAAAACTATTTCAGTCTCATTGTGTAATATATTTTTGTGCGAAAAATCTCCACGACGAATTTGAATAAAGATTTCATGACTTCAAAGTTAGACTATTGAACATGACTTGGACGTTTATAGCATGTTATTTAGTGTTGACTGTGAAATAGTAAAATAAGAGTTGCAGCTAGAACTGATTGAGTTATAATGGAACAACTAATTAAAGTAACTATTCCTCAACGTTTCGAAAATTGAATTCTACAAGGCCCTACCGAAATCAAGCTTTCCATACTTGAAATCTCATGCACAAAATATAACTGCCATGTTCGCAACTTACTATATCTGTGAACAGGTGTTTTCGCAAAAATAGCGTCAGAATAGCATGATGAAAACAAAATCAAGAAAAGGTGGGAGGAATATTTCAACCACTTACTAAATGAGGAAAATGATAGGCTGTCTTCTGGTGATGGTGTGCCCTACCAGAGTTTAACAACTGGAATTGGTAGAGAAGAAGTGATGATTGCTGTCAAGAAAATGAAGAAAGGAAAAGCCACTGGTCCTGATGAAATTCCAGTGGAAGTATGGCAGTGTCTTGGGCAGACAGGAATAGATATGTTGTGGGATCTCATGCAGCAAATTTATTCAGAAGAGGTTATGCCCATGGAGTGGAGGGAGACAATACTGGTCCCTATATATAAGGAAAAGGGCGACATCCAGGACTGTTCTAACTACAGGGGGATAAAGCTGATGTCGCATACGATGAAAATCTGGGAGAAAATTATCGAGAAAATGCTTCGAGAGGACACAACGATTGGAGAACAACAGTTTGGGTTCATGCCAGGTAGGAGTACAACTGATGCCATTTTTGCACTCCGGCAACTCATCGAAAGGCATAGAGAGAAGAATAAGGAGCTACATATGGTCTTTATAGACTTAGAGAACGCCTATGATAGAGTTCCACACCAAGAAGTCTGGAGATGTCTGAGGACCAAAGCAGTCCCGGAAAAATATGTGCGGCTTATCCAGGACATGTACGAGGAGGCTAAAACAAGAGTCCGGAGTAGCGTTGGGTTGACTAACTGGTTTCCTGTTCAAGTTGGGTTGCATCAGGGGTCAGCCCTGAGTCCATACAAATTCAATCTTGTCATGGATGTCCTATCTGATGGCTTACGTTGTGCAGCACCATGGTGCATGCTTTTTGCCGATGACATTGTTTTGTGCGACACCAGTAGGAGAGAACTGGAAAGGCGACTGGAGAGCTGGCGAGAAGCCTTTGAGACCAGAGGCATGAAAATCAGTCGAAGAAAACAGAGTATTTGTGCCTTGGTGGTGAGGGCAATGAATTAGTGCAGATGAATGGAGTAAACTTAAGGCCAGTCAGTAGCTTCAAGTATCTTGGGTCAACCATGTCTGAAGATGGCAACATAAATACTGAGATTAACCACAGGGTTCAGTCAGCCTGGATGAACTGGAAAAGGTTTTCTGGCATTCTGTGTGACAAAAGGCTCAGTATAAGGGTGAAAGGAAAGGCCTACAAGACAATTGTGAGGCCAGCCATGATGTATGGTGCGGAGACATGGGCAATAACGAAGTCACAATGTCATAAGCTGGATGTGACTGAGATGAAGATGCTGCGCTGGATGAGTGGCATCACAAGGATTGATCACATCGCAAATGAGAAAATCAGGGGCACAGTAAAAGTAACAGAAGTCTCCAAGAAAATCCAGGAGAGAAGACTGCTGTGGTGTGGGCATGTTATGCGTCGGGATAATAACTATGTAGGAAGGAGAGCGATGTCTCTGGTTGTGGATAGCACGAGGAATAGAGGCAGAACTCGAAGAAGATGGACAGACAATATCCATGAAGAGCTAATGGAGAAGCAGTTAAGGGACGACGATGTGTGGGACAGAATAAAATGGATAAGACTTGCCAGAAACATCGACCCCACTTGAAGTGGGATAAGAAGAAGAAGAATAAGAAGAAGAAGAAGAAGAAGAAGAAGAAGAAGAAGCGTCAGAAATAGATTGACAGACCACCATTTAGCTGCGCTACAAAGAATCAGCTCATCCCAGTTTCAACCTGATTATGAAAAACTTTTGGAAACACAGTCACAGTTTCATTTGTCACATACTCCTTCCTCTTCTAACAAATAATGAAAGTGTGTTCTTTTTTCTTAAGTTTTCTACCTTTGTAGCCGATAAGTTTTGTTTGAATTAAAATTCAGAAAGAAAAAGTTTATAATCTATCTATAAGGTGCGTTCAAAAAGTAACAAGCCGGAGGATACCTGTCCTGCACTCGTGTGGATGGCCTTGCCTTGTTTTGGGTGTTGGTGACCCTAGATGCTTCCACTGGAGGCTTTGTCGTTTGGATTCTGGTTTGAAGTGACGACACCATGACTCATCTCAAGCCACCACTCGTGCCAGGAACCCATTCCCTTCCCTCGCATAGCGCTGCAGATGAACAAGACAGTAGGCCATTCGACATGCTTCCTGGGGTGGTTGAAGACTATGGGGCACCCATTGGGCACACACTTTCCGCAAGTGCAGTCGTTCCTTCATGGTGGTGTGCACACTTCCGACGCTCAATCCGACCACGGCGGCTATGGCGTTCACTGTCACTCGGCGGTCCTGGGTAATGAGTGCATCAACCAGCTGGACTTTGTCATCGGTAATGCAGGTGGCCCAGACCGGCCATCATCGGCTAACGACACCCGTCCTTCCCTGACGCGCTTGTTCCACGCCTTGACCCTTGCAAGGGACATGCAGTGTTCGCCGTACACTTGTGACATTCGGCGATGAATGTCCGTTCCCCCTACTCCTTCCGCTGTCAGAAACCGAACAACACCTCTTTGCTCTTCGTTTGACGCCTCCATGTCACTGTTTGCAATGCAACTGGCAGCGTTGGACGATTGATGCGTGCTGCTGCTCGCTTTGTATCGTCACGTGACGTGCACACGTGCCCCCTAGCGGCGGGCTGTGACCTTCCACGCTCTGGTCAGAACCACAGCTCGTTACACACGCCACGATTAGCCGATGTCGTCACCGGTTTGCGCATTCCAACCTCCGGCTCGTTACTTTTTGAACGCACCTTGTATAAACATGCGTTGTTCTTTTTTTTGGCCTACCTAAATTATTAGCCTATTTTCAATTTTGAAAAAATCGGCTTATGAGATCACCTTTTGTCCGTGTGTGTGTGCGTGTGTGTGTGTGTGTGAGTGTGAGGTGTGTGTGTGTGTGTGTGTGTGTGTGTGTCCCCCGAATAAATTCTAAAAGGCTGGAGCGATTTCAATGAAACTCGGCAAGTTCATAGCACTATTCTGGGCGACCCCGACCGTGCCCTTCAAATTTTGTTACGTCTCACCAATCCAACATGGCGGCTGTGCGAAATATTTCACCAGCATTCAATATCTCCGAAACTATTCCCGATATCACCCTGGAATTTATTACGATGATAAAGGGAACTACTAGAAGTTCACCTATGTGACGTTTGAAAATCTGGTAACTAGAAAACCAACATGGCGGCCTCGCGAATTTGCGACTTTTAAATAGACGTTTCTCGCGATTTAACCAACCAAACGCAATAAAACTTGGTACAGTATATGTTTTTACACATTGTAATGCACCGACATCTAACTTCGTT
This sequence comes from Meconema thalassinum, assembly GCA_946902985.2. NCBI lineage: Eukaryota > Metazoa > Arthropoda > Insecta > Orthoptera > Tettigoniidae > Meconema > Meconema thalassinum. The sequence goes on from OX336397.1 coordinate 157,187,018, forward strand.
CAATTGTTTACATAACCAAAAGATGGCGGATGTGCGAAATATTTCACCGGCATTCTATATCTCTGAAACTATTAGCCGTATCGCCCTGAAATTTTGTATGGAGATAAAGGGCACTACTGGAAGTTCATCTATAAGAATTTCAAAAACCGGTTCACTACAAAACGAACATGGCGGCCAAGCGAATTTGAAAATTTTAAATAGACTTTACTCGCGATGTAATGTTCCAAACACAATTAAATCTGGTACAGCTAATGTTTATACACATTGTAGTGCTCTGGTATCTAACTTAGTTCAATAGTTTACATAACCTCAAGATGACGGCTGTGCGAATTTTAAAATTAAGTTTTTATTTCTTGTGTCGTAATCATGCGATCGAAGTGAAAGTTTGAATAATGAACCTACGCAATAATTTTCCTTTAATGGTACATGACTCTATGGCCTATATATTTAACAATTCAACATGGCGACCATCCGGAATATTTAGACGGCTCTGAATATCTACGAATCTATTATAGCAATCATACTGATTTTTTTAATGTTCATAGAGGCTATGAACATAAGCTCACCTATAGGACTTTAAAAAACCTGGTGATCACAAATCCAACATGGCGGCGACGCGAAGTATTAATATTCACATGGACGTTTCTCGCAATTTAACCATCCGAGTGCGGTAAAACGTGGTACAATAAATCCTTATACGAATGTTAATCCACTGGCATCTAATTTATTTCAATTATTTCCATAACCACAAGATGGCAGCTTTGCGAAATTTTAAAATCTCCTAGTTACTTCTTGTGTCCTAATCATGCGATTGAAATTTGAATGCTACACGTACACAATAATCTTCATGTAACAGTACATAACTCTAGGACCTACATATATAAAATCCAACATGGCGACCATCCGAAATATTTAGTCGGTTCTCAATATCTACGAATCTATTACAGCAATCAATCTGAAATATTGTATGTTGATAGAGGCAATTAACATAAGTAGGATATATGAAAATAGGCTGCATAGTTCTTCACGGAACTACTTGTTTTGTATTACGTCTGTCCCTGTCCCTAAAAGATTTGCGCATGTCTGCTGTAGAAGCTCAGTAGAATCTATTTTCTCATTGGACGCTACACAATACACAGGTGTCTAGTGAGGCAAGCAACAGCAACAACAAGCTCACGCAGCTCAGTGGATCGGACAGGGTGGACGTGCGCTTTGATATAATTAGACGGCCAGGGTGGAATGTGCCGGATACTACAATTCCCTCTGCCAATTTGCCGGCTCATTCCATTTGGTAACAAGACCTCTCCCGGTGCTTGATTAGCACTGCAAATAAAATAGTTTAAATCGTGGAGTTGTTCATCAACTCTGATTGCTTCAGGTGGCAAAATAATGATCTCTAGTTAGTTATTGTTCCCATTGATATAATTGAGTTCCTAATTTACAGGAGACGACGTAAATAACATAATTCAGTAGAGGGCCACAAGTTGGTGATCCCTCCCACATCACAGACATCACCGAGCTTCTATGGCCAAGATCGCGGGTTCAAACCCGGCCGAAGTCATCGAAATTTTAAGAGCGTTAAAAATCCTTCAGTAAAGCCGGCGGTCCCATGTCATAGATTTATGTCATGTTAATGAACCTTGCAATAATTACACATGTGTGAAGCTAAATTATAGGTTAAATTTGTCCAACGCTCTTAGGTTTCAGCATTCGTCGCCAGGAGCCGACTGCGGTGACATCTATTAACCAAGTTCTGAACTAGTAGTCGTTGACTGTGGCGTTTGGCGGCAAAAGTAGGAACTACTTGAAAATTCATTGTCTGCAGTCCTCACTTGATTTTTCAAAACCAGATAACACACATTAATACAGTCATCACAAGTAACACCGGTTATCAGACAGATTCTACACACACCCAAAGTACACGGGGCTGCATGACCGCGTTGTCGCAGTCCCTAAACTGAGGAACCAACCAACCAGAATTAACAAGGAAGGGCTGATCCTTGTATGAGTTTGAATGAGTTTTTAAATAGTATGGACTCCGTCTCGAGAAAAGAATTCATGATGATTAATCAATAAACGTAAAACAAAAGAAATGGAATGCAGCCGAAAGTACTCATAAACCCCTATTGACGTCAAATTTGCAGGTGAAAAGATAAAGGAAGTGAGAGAATTTTCGAACTTAGGAAGCACAATAACCAGTGATGGTCAAAGCAAAGAGGATATAGAAAGTAGGTTGGCTAAGGCTTGGAAAGCATTTATACAGAAAAGAAATCGATCGACATGCAATATAGATTTAGGTATTAGAAATTCATTTTTGAAAGCCTTTGTCTGGAGCATGGCGTTGTATGGAAGTGAAACTAGGACTGTTGGCGCAATGAATCAAAGCGGTCAAAAGACTGAAGACTCAAACAACAACAACAACATCCTTTTGTAATGATGAGTACTATATGTGAAAATGGTGCGGTGATATTAAGATATGTTCACCTATGAGACTTTCAAGAACCTGTTAACTACAAATCAAACATGGCAGCCAAGCGAAGTTGAAACTTTTAAATAGACTTTAAACGCGATTTAACCATCCAAACGCAATAAAACTTGGTATAGCAAATGTTTATGCACATTGTAATGCACTAGCATCTAACTTAGTTCAATTGTTTACATAATCTCAAGAAGGCGGCTGTGCGAAATATTTCACCGGCATTCTATAATTCCGAAACTATTACAGACATGACCCTGAAATTTTGTACGGTAATAAAGGGCACTACTATAATAATAATATCGTTTGGCCTCGGGTGCCGGGTGCATGCTTTGTTATTTGACACCCAAAGGGTAGCTTGCATGTCGAATTTCGTCGTTCCTTGATACACTATGAAAGTCAAGGAGGTTATATATCTAAGCTTCTTGAACACTATAGCTCTTTCTAGTAGAGAAATGAGGACTTTGTGTCGGCGGTAAATCCCGAGATTAATTTTGCCATTATGAACTCGGCCTACTGAATTCAAATGGGTTCTTTGACATGCCATGGTGTCGTATTTTTGCTGCCTTTCAGAAATCACTTAGCACGGCCAGGAGCGAACCTGCAAACTTGGGGTTAGTAGACCGACAAGTTGACCACTCACCCACCGAAGGGCACTACTGCAAGTTCATCTATGTAACCTTCAAAAACTTGTAAAGTAAAAAACGAACATGGCGGCCAAGCTAAGTTGAAACATTCTAATGGACTTTTCTCGCGATTTAACCATCTAAGCGCAGTGAAATGTGGTACAGAAAATGTTTATACACATTGTAATGCACTGGCATCTAATGTAGTTAAATTGTTTACATAACTTTAAGATGGCGGCTGTGCGAAATTTTAAAATTAAGTTTTTATCTTGTGTCGTAATCATGGATCGAAGTGAAAGTTTGATGAATGAACCTACGCAATAATTTTAATTTCATGGTACAAAACTCTATGGCCTATAACTGTACATATAACAATCTAACATGGCGTTGATAGATCATGGCCTGTAATGTGTCGGCCATTATCCGTGTGAATCCTGGAACAAATAGAATATTGCCAACTCATCAATAATAATAAACAACAGACTGCGCTCAGGTATCACAAGATGCAAATCGAATATGTTGAAGTGGGGTTTTCACATAGACTCGACGTTATGTGAATGTGGGTTGCCACAGACAACGCCTCATCTTCTTCAACTCAGCCCAACATGCAAGCAACACCTGAGTCTCTGAAAGTGACTAACTACTGGTCAGCAACCGAATGAGTATATTCCTCTACCATAGTTGTCGCTCGTGTTTGACTCCTTCCATCATGCTGCGTCATCTCTGAAGGCAAACTTCACATTAAAGAGCCAAGAATCCAACGCACAGTGTGTCAAAATCGAAATCTAGGAGGAAAAAATTATTTATTTTCATAATTAAAAAATTAAAATGTATTACTTCTACAGCATTCTCATATAATTGCCGCTCACAATTCTGGGATATAAAGGCATCTTAGTGTAAATCTGTCACTACTGTTCGAGCAGCCTGAATTGGAGGGTGAATGTAAATGGCTGTGGTTTGGTTGTCTTTTTGGTTAGTGTGATGCTTTAAAATGGAACATGCAGCTGAAGGTATGATCTTTGTAACGAATTTTAGTTATTAATGGACGTAATTGTTACGTAATTTTAGCTATATTTGCATTATATAATATTTAACTATTATTTTTAAAATTACATTTTCACTTAGATTTTTAGTATGTCGCGTCACTCTGCGTCACTTTCAACTTAATGTCAAAATGTAGATAAAGTCTTGTAGTTTACGCCTGTTATAAGATATTTTGCATCTTTTTGCAACTTAATAAGTTATTTTACGTTTTAGAAGATGCCGCGCAACCAGTTCTCACACGTTTACAAGAGTTTGAAGCACTGGGTTCAACGATTATGTCAAAAGTCGAACTTTGTGACCTTGTTAAAAGTAAATTAAGGGTAGAAAATTGTTCTGAAGAGATAACTGAATGCTCTATCCAACTCCTAGTCATAGTCAATTTCTTGCATGTGTTGACGTAGCTTAAAAAAGGTCTTAACTGATGCTTATTATGAAGTAAACAAATTATATACGTTGCTTTCACTCTAAATTCATGATTAAAACGTAAAAATATTTTTCCCCCCTAGATTTCGATTTTGACCCACTGTGCAACGCAGCATCTTCTCGAAGAACCGTGCTTGACAGGAAGTCACCGACATAGACCATTTTCACCACCTGGGACTTTCTTTTTACTTTTTTTTTTCTTCTTTATTTGTTTCACCCAACTTTGGGGTACATGAAATCAATCACTTATTATTGTTTTGAGCTTTCCTCTTGGCCCAGTATTGCCTCATCCTTTGAGATCTTGCTTCCCTTTCTTCGGCAGAGATGTGGATCGTACGTTTTTGTGTTTCACTTGGAACCGTTGTTTCTTATCCTTGGCGACGGTTTTGGCTGTTTTGTCCATGAGCATGGTGACTGTAATTTGGAGTTCATTTTAAATTTTATTTACTAATTTTTTTGGTCAATATGTATAATTTAGTTGTAAAAATTGTATAATAAAAAGCTTGAAGTGGGCGAACAATACATAGACATCGTCAAATAATTTAAACATCTTGGGGAATGGATCGGCTGGAATGCGCTAGAGAAAAAGGCAATGGAATCTAGGAGAAATAAAGTTGAATTGGCCTTCCAATTTACGAAGGACACTTATAACAAGAAGTCTCTCTCCTGGAATACCAAGATAAGACATTATAACACGGTAATTAAACCAGAGCCTTATATGCAGCCGAAACAATGCCTCTCACCACCCAGGGACCGCTTGAAAGGCTGGAGGTCAAGGAAAGAAAGATAATACGCAAAATCTTAGGCCCCAAATTACATAACAACAAATTAATCCATGTCAGAAACGAAAATCTTTACCAAAAGAATTGAAAAACTCTCGGACACAATAAGAAAACGGAGAATTGATTTTTATGGGCACATCCTCCGGATGAATTCAAATAAATTAACCAAAAAGATGTTCCACCGCTTCCGTAAATTTAAAAAAAACTTTGGTTTTAGTAAACCGAGAAAGACCTTATGGAACTCCAAATTACTGACACCATGCTCATGGACAAAACAGCCAAAACCGTCACCAAGGATAAGGAACAACGGTTCCAAGTGAAACTCAAACAAAAGCGTACGATCCACATCTCTGCCGAAGAAAGGGAAGCAAGATCTCAAAGGATGAGGCAATACTGGGCCAAAAGGAACGCTCAAAACAATAATAAGTGATTGATTTCATGTACCCCAAAGTTGGGTGAAACAAATAAAGAATAATAATGATACGACAAATAATATTTATCCAGACCAATGGTTTTGTCTAGATCAATAATTACCAGGTAGCACAGCACTGGGGGCCGCGTTAGCTCATATATACAGTACACGCCTAGTTTTTGTCACGTACAGTGAGAGTACTCACGCATCAATAATCTTTATCCAGACCAATGGTTTCTGTCTAGTCCAATAATTACTAGTTAACGCGTCTCGCGTTAGCTCATATATACACCCCTGTTTTTTGTCACGAACAGTGGGAGTACTCAAGCATCAATAATCTTTATCCGGTCGAATCGTTTTGCCAATTAATGCTGTTTCACATAATTACAAGGTGTGTGCAGTTGAAGGAGACATCATGGGCCTGACCAACATGACATATTGTTGTTGAATGACCAGGACCAGCGCCAATAAACATTCCTCTATGTCACTGGTGTTCGTGAGCCAGAAATCACACAACATATTAAATACCTACGCTAGAAACAATTAAGAACCAACTGAATTCCAGCTGTCGGATGTAGAAATATTGCTCATATACAGCGAGTGGGAGATTTCACACACAGTTAAGGACTAACTAATAACTTCACTAATATGTAACATAGAATTATGAGAACTGATATACTTATACAAATACCAATATATAGGGATTTCATTTAATATATAAAAGGGAACAGTATATAAAGTATTGCGTCATTTATTGAAAGGATAATATTTGTGATTTCTTCCAGTGCTGAGTCACAAAAAATATATGATTTACCAAGAAATACCAGTCAGAATGGAGTGAATTTATTTTTTATGTAAATAAAACTTATGAATACCGAGGATGAACCTCATTCATGAAAATATATTCAAAAATAATTGAGATAAGCTTGGAAAATTAAGCAAAAAGCTGTTGAATTTTTGAAAAACGAATTAAATATTGAAAAAGAAAAACATACTATTTGCAGTATACCATTCATGGTAGTTCACCCTCGGTATTTACGTGTTTCCTTTATTTGAAAAAAATTAATTCCATTCTGACTGGTATTTCTTGTTAAATCGGGGTTTTTGTGTGATTTATAGCGTTGAAAAAATCACAAATATTGTCCTTCCAATAAATCACGCAATACTTTATATACTGTTCCCTTTTATATATCAAATGAAATCCCTAAGTATTGACTGTAAATATATCAGTTTTCATAGTTCTATCCCTCCGCCTCCGTGGCTTAGGCGGCAGCACGCCGGCCTCTCACCGCTGGGTCCGTGGTTCAAATCCCGGTCACTCCATGTGAGATCTGTGCTGGACAAAACGGAGGCAGACAGGTTTTTCTCCGGGTACTCCGGTTTTCCCTGTCAAAATTTCATTCCAGCAACACTCTCCACTCTCATTTCATTTCATCTGTCATTCATTTAATCATTGCCCCAGAGGAGTGCGTCAGGCCTCTGCAGCCGGCACAGTCCATATCCTCGCCGCTAGATGGGGGCTTCATTCATTCCATCCTGACCCGGTCGGAGACTGGAAGCAGGCTGTGGATTTTCATTTTCATAATTCTATGTTACATATTAGTGAAGTTATCATATTGGAAATCCTCTGCTGAATGAATCACTTCACAGAAATCCCAACTGCCACAAATTTCGATAATCTAGTGCAGGACTGCCCAACCTATGGCCCGCGAGACTATTTTCTCCGGCCCACCGCTCCTCGTGCCGCCAAAACTTTGAAGCAACTAAAGGCAACTGGACAAAGCAGTGCGCGCGCACCCATACCCAAGGTCATTGACTCACTGATGAACACTTACAATTCTTATTAATGATTGGTACTACTAAGTTCGATCCTAAGGGGAGAGAAATTTTAAGTATCGGTACAAAGCTTTTCCAGTCATCGCACTGAACTAAATTATCAAGAACTTTATTTCATAATTTGATTAATAATTGTGTCAAATGAACATAAATACTCACTTTTTGTAATTCATGCTGTATGAGTAGGGGCCGTATATTTTGGTAATAGCGATACGCGCGAACTATTTCCATATCTTCTTTTTTTTCCCTATATATGACCTTCTAGCTACTTAAAAGTACCGTCTTTCAGCAAGATGAACTCGCGAAAATTCACGAAACCTGATTTATTGCGCGAATAGCGGAAATAATCACGAAATATACTCCACTTGGTACGAAAAATGCTAAATATTATCGATAAAGCTCTCCTATAAACGTTTAAATGCTTCTGAGGAATTACCCGTCGTGGTTTCCTTCTCATTTGATTGAGCTGCATATTCTCTTCACAAATGCCTTCAAAGTCGGAAGTATGTGTATTCAGTTCCGTGATCTCTATGGCTATCGATGAAAATCGATATCTGCTATCGATCCTACATCAAATGGTGTTGTGGTTGTAGATAGAGCAGTGCGAGTTCGCGAATGATAAAACTTTAGCGGCAAACATCCAGAATTTAAGTTCAAAAATGCCGAAAACTTCAGCCACAACAGTTTTCTCGAGGGTCGAGGAAGACAACAGTGAGGGGTTCTATGTATTTGACGCTGCAAGAAAGATTCTAATGTGTAAATACTGCAATTATCACATAATCTGTTAGATTTACCCCATACTATAAGGAAGATTGCAGAAGAAACATCGATCATTATGACAATTTATTTCGCGAAATACCAACCGAAATAGTGTCAGTTTTAACACCAAAATCAACAGTTTTATTTCACCAAAAGATAAGGCCCTTATGTATGAGTGTATTGAATAACATCGTATTTCTATTTTAAAGGGATTTATTAAAATATTTAACTTTTGCTTAGTGTTTTTTTATCCACTATAAATACAAATTGAAATCGGCAACAATTAGTCTAAACAGGTGAAAAGTTCCGCCTGATCAATACTTTTATTAATAAAGATCGCTGTGTGGTCATTGCCACGGTGGGTGAGTGGTTAACGTGTCGGACTACCAACCCCAAGATTGCAGGTTCGCCCCTGGCCATGGTAAGTGATTTTTGAAGGCGACAAAAATCACGATACTCATGTCATACGTTGTTGGCATGTTAAAGAACCCATTTGAATTCTGTAGGCCGTGTTCAATGGCAAAATTAATCTCGGGATTTTCCGCCAACACAAAGTTCCTCCATTCTCTACTTGAAAGCTCTGTAGTGTCAAGGAGTTTAGATATCTAACCTCCTTGACTATCATAGCGTTCAAAGGAACGACGAAATTCGACATGCAAGCTACCCTCTGCGTGTCAATTAACAAAGCTTGCACCAGGCATCCGAGGCCATATGATATTATTATTATTATTATTAGGCGGAGCGAGTGGTGCAACATGCATATATTGTGACGACATCGATGATGTACTTCACACCTTCTTCGTGTGCGGCCAATGGATGATAAAGAGAGAATATGTGGAAACTGCATTGGGAGAACTGACACCAGATAATATTATTTCTGTGATGTTACGGAACCAGCAATCATGGGATCATGTAGCAGTGTATGTGGAGGATGTTCTTCGCCAGAAAAAGCGGGATCTGGAAGCGTACGAACGCCCTTAAGAAGAAATGAAGAAAGAAGAAGTCTGAAAGGCTAAGTAAGCACGACATCACCCTGAAGTAATGCGAGAGCGGTTCCGGGGTGATGAACGCATCGTGGGAAAAGGGATGTGGTTTTTAGTGGGTAAAAATCCCACACTACTGTGGAGTGCGGACCCTTCACAAGTGTCTTTTGAAGATTTTCCACAGTCCCTCGTAAAAAATGATGATGATGAGAATTGTTGTTTTAAGGGGCCTAACATCGAGGTTATCGGCCCCTAATGATCTGAGTGATAGCGAAAATGATAATGAAATGGAAACCAGAACAAAATTATCTGAGACGGAAAATACGTACAAAAAGGAACTCAGATGGAAACAACTCACAATATGGTCTTACAAAATGGAATTTAGAACGAAAAGGTGCACAAAAAGAATAGATTGAAAAAAGACCCACAAGACGTAGGCGAGATTTAAAATACGTACAAAATGCAATGTAGCTTCGAAATACAAAATGCAACTGAAATTCAAAATACTTACAAAATGCAAATGAGATAGAAAATACGTACAAAATGCAATTGAGGTTCAAAATACTTACAAAATGCAATTGAAATTGAAAATACTTGACAAAATGTAATTTAGATTCAAAATACCCACAAAATGCAATTGAGAATCAAAATATGTGCAAAATGCCCGCCAATCAAAATGCAATTTAGATTCAAAATTCGTGCGAAATGCGGTTTGGGTTGAAAATACTTACAAAATGCAATTGAAATTCAAAATACTCACAAAGGTCGCTCCGCTATATTGAAAGACTTACTAAAAATCAATTTAGATTGTCAATCTTTACAAAATGCAATTGAAGTTGAAAACAATCGCGAGATGTAATTTAGATCGAAAAAACATACAAAAAGCAACGTAGATTAAAAATGCCTTAAAAAATCGCTAGAAGGGAATTTAGATACACGGTGAACCAAGCAACAAAAAAAGTGCGGTAATCTTAAAGAGAAAAGTAAATATAATGAAAAGAGGAGTGGAGAGGAGAGGAGAGGGGAGAGAGGACAAGGTCCGCCCCAAAGGGAAGGGACAAAAGGGGGAAAACGGACCCAGCTCAGGAATCTCTCGGGGTCGCCAACTCCCGAACTCACCAACCGTGAGCCCCTGAGGGTGTAGCATTATCGACGGTGCACCAGAAGTGGTGGGGCTACATACACCCTGCCTCCTGAAGGGCCTTGAGCAAAAGGCAGGAGGTAAAAAGAAAAGGAAAAGAAGGCTGACCCGTCATAGAAGGAGGGTATCAGGAAAGATGAGACAAGGGCCAAAGAAGGCGGGAAAGTGAAAGACTCCCTAGGCCTCGGATACCCTAATACCGTCGGGGTCAGAAGAGAACAAGAGTTGACCAAGTGAGGTCGACAAGAAAGAAGACGGAGAGGAGCCCGGCACAAGTAAGTGGAAGCAATGCCGGACTCAGCTGGGGCCCCGTGGTCGCCAACCCACGCCCACTAGACGTGAGCCCCTGGGGGGGGGTTCGTAATATATATATATATATATATATATATATTATTATTATTATTATTATTATTATTATTGGTGGGACATGTTTCGAGGCCTAAATAATATTATTGGCCCCTTCATCAGCCGATATGACAGAACGATACAAGAATAATTTTTACGTAGCACTTAAAATTCCCTTAAAATTGATTCTTGTATGGTGCACCGTAAAGACAGATTGAAACATTTACGCCTAATGTGAGTTACAGTATGTAGTCTTCATTGGTTTTATCATCTTTATATTGCTGGTGAAGTATTGAGGAATTAAGTGTTCCTACTGCTGATTCCGACAAAGGTGTTCTGAACTGTTGCTGTCGTACCGAACCAGTACCATACATTTTTGTCTTCAATAACATCTAAAGTGCCACCGTGTGGGCTCCATTGAAAGTGTTTATAGACCTAGTTCATAAGACTTTTGACATACCGTAACTCATATTAGGCGTAAATGTTTCAATCTCTCTTTATGGTGCACCATACAAAATTCAATTTTAAGGGAATTTTAATTGCTACGCAAAAAGTCTGAAAGACTAGACTTTGTATCATTTTAAATGCTACAAATGCTGAAAAATGCTAGAAAGGCAGGAGGCTTCTCGCATCGCTCAAAGCCAAAGACTCTTGATATGTTAGAAAATTATCTGCATAATACTTATCTTCCTTATCTTGTTTCAAATTACTCGCGAAGGGCAAGTGCAAACCAAGGGCAAAGCAAGGTCCAGCGCGGGGAATGCCGCACGCTCACCAGAGCGCGCGGGGACTTGCCCCTTCCATCCAGTCTAAAAACACTTATAGTGGGCGATGTATTGAAGATAGAGATATGCTCTCACGGACTTTTTTTTTTGTAGAACTTTTCATGTTGACCAATTCTTACGCTCATAGTATATTGATATTTTTAACGGTTTGCCCAGCGTAAGCTTAAGAAGCACACGGATGCCAAGTTTGTTTTCGACTTTTTCACTGAAATCGTTACTACTTGGCTTCCTTTGATCATACATAAATTATTTTCTACAGAATCATTCCTCGAGATATCCTTTACAGAATGGTGAAAACCGCATCAAAATCCATCCAGTGGTTCTCGAGATTACCCGTGACATCCAAGAATAAGGGATTTTTGTCTTATACTAACGAAGTAGAGATTGTCGGGGTACACATGCATCGAGCGGTACTATGACGTCACACACCTCAGTGCATCTGACCGTCCGTCACCGTAACGTAACGCCAGACCCCAGCGTAACGACGAAGTCGACAAGATCATTTAAATTGATAAAAATATTCTTGTATCGTTCTGTCATATCGGCTGATGAAGGGGCAAATACTAATATTTAGGCCTCGAAATATGTCCCATTCATGACCACCCAGTGATTTTTATTAGCCTACTTTCGATTTTTGCAAAAAATGAAAGTAGACTTATGAGATCAACACCGGGCGAAAAAAAAGTGTGTGTGTCTGTGCGTATGTGTGTGTGTGTGTGAGAGAGAGTATGTGTGTGTGTGTGTGTGTGTGTGAGTGTGTGTACTCTGAATATCTGCCCCCCCCCCTATCAATTCGAACACGGTGAACGCGAATTGAACGAAATTTGGTACAAAGGTAGCACTAGCAAAGGACACCACAGTGTCATGTTTTATATCGCCGCCATCTTGACGGAAACGTAATGGCGGCCACACAAATGTTCAAAGCTTAAATCAAATTACGACTAACCTAAACATCCGATCTCTACCAAATTTTGCAACAACATACCTTTATGGGGGGAGCATCCCTTGACCAAACTAATAGGTCATTAGCCTAATAGTTTGCGGATGGCGGCCATCTTTGTGTCAAAATCGATTCCCCCTATTAATTCAAACACGGTGAAACCGAATGGAACGAAATTTGGTACAGAGGTAGCACTAGCAAAGAGCACCTCAGCGTCATGTTTTATATCGCCGCCATCTTGACAGAAACGTAATGGCGGCCACACAAATGTTCAAAGCTTAAATCAAATTACGACTAACCTAATCATCCGGTATCTACCAAATTTTGCAACAACATACCTTTATGGAGGGAGCATCCTTTGACCAAACTAATAGGTCATTAGCCTAATATTTTGTGGATGGCAGCCATCTTTGTGTGAAAATCGATTCCCTCTATTAATTCGAACACGGTGAAACCGAATGGAACGAAATTTGGTACAGAGGTAGTACTAGCAAAGGGCACCTCAGTGTCATGTTTTATATCGCCGCCATCTTGACGGAAACGTAATGGCGGCCACACAAATGTTCAAAGCTTAAATCAAATTACGACTAACCTAATCATCCGGTATCTACCAAATTTTGCAACAACATACCTTTATGGAGGGATCATCCTTTGACCAAACTAATAGGTCATTAGCCTAATATTTTGTGGATGGCAGCCATCTTTGTGTGAAAATCTATTCCCTCTATTAATTCGAACACGGTGAAACCGAATTGAACGAAATTTGGTACAGATGTAGCGCTAGCAAAGGGCACCTCAGTGTCATGTTCTATATCACCGCCATCTTGACGGAAACGTAATCGCGGCCATCCAAATGTTAAAAGCTAAAATGTAATTACGACCAACCTAATAATCTAGTCTCTACCAAATTTTGCAACAGCATATCTTTATGGGGGAAGCATATTTTGACCAAACTGCAAGATCATCAGCCCAATAGTTTGCAGATGGTGGCCAAGTATATGTGCAAATCGATTCCCCCTATCAATTCAAACACGGTGAAACCGAATTGAACGAAATTTGGTACAGAGGTAGCACTAACAAAGGGCTCCTCAGTGTCATGTTTTATATCGCCGCCAATTTGACGGAAACGGAATGACGGCCACTCAAATGTTAAAAGATTAAGTCAAATTACGACCATCCTAATAATTTGATCTTTACCAGATTTTGCAACAACATGCCTTTTTTTGGAAAGCATCTTATGAATGACTACAAAGTCATCAGCCCAATAGTTTGCAAATAGCGGCCATGTATGTGTGCAAATCCATTCCCCAAATGAATTCAAACACGGTGAAACCGAATTGAATGATTTTTTTTACAGAGGTAGCACTAGCAAAGGGCACCTCATATTCACGTTTAATATCCCTATAGCACGTTGTATTTCAACAAGCTACTACAACCAACATTCAATTATGTCCTTGAAAAGGACAAAGAGTTATAACAGTACCCATGCATTTAGGAGAAAGTAGGCAATATGTTCTTTACTGAACATCTTGTTAATAAGAGTATTGATCAGGCGGAACTTTTAACCTGTTTATCAATACGGAACCAGAATGAACCTGTTAAGTTCTAAAATCGGCTACAATACTAAGACAACTACGCTCAGACAGCCACAAACTTACCATATTGCACCTCAATTTTTAAAAAAATCACTGGATTGTTATTGGCCCGCATGGTTCCCCCAACTACACTGAAGAAAATGGAAATTGCAACACCATTAAGGCATTGGTCGTTTGTGTTGATTTTCAAGATAGCCTATGGAACGATGCCATGTAGGTATGAAAACGATCCAAGTTTCAGACCCATTGGATTGTTGCTACAGGTCTCCCCACGTGATTGGTCGTGGAGGAATCAACTCCAGTATACGGTCTCTGGTGAGGCGTAGTTGACTTGCAGTCTATGCAGTGAAGTGTTCCCCGTCAAACATGCCTCGACGACAGAGAAGAGCACGCTATCAACAACTGTCGCCGTTTGAGAGGGCTCTGATAATAGGGCTGTGTGAGGCTGGATTATCACTAAGGACTGTCGCTGCACGTGTTGGCCGACAGGCATCTACGGTACAACGTGTATGGCAGCAGTGGTCAAATGAAGGTGCCACACTCGTAGACCTGGCACAGACGCAGCGCGACAGACAACTGTGAGAGAGGATCGCCGCATCATTCAGTGGCCCGGATGGAACCCCATGCAACAGCAGCGCAAATTGGAGAAGCTGTGGCACCCCACGTTACACAACAAACAGTTGGTAATCACCTGCGTGCAGCTGGCTTACGATCCCGTGTCCCTGCAGAAGGTGTTCAATTGACACTACAACAGCGACGTGTAAGGCTGGCCTGGTATCGAGAACGATCGACGTGGGTCGACGAATGGCATAGGGTCGTCTTTAGTGATGAATCGCGCTTCTGTCTTGCCCGCAGTGATCGCCGGAATCGTGTGCGCCGACGTACCGGGGAGAGGGGCCGCCCAAACCTTACTGTCGCGAGGCACACATGGCCAACACCAAGCATTATGGTCTGGGGAGCTATTGGCTTAATGTGAAATCACAATTAGTGCTTATTGAGGGCACTATGACTGCTCGACAGTACGTTGATAGGGTATTCAATCCAGTGGTTGTCCCTATGATGGCGAACATTGCTAATGGGATGTTTCAGCAGGACAATGCCCAGGTTCACACTGCACGTATCTCCAGAGAAGCTCTCCACGACATCACAACCTTAGAATGGCCCGCCAGATCCCCGGACCTCAGTCCTATTGAGCATGTGTGGGACATGATGGGTCGAAAACTGGCCAACCGTCCTCAGCCACCCACAACTCTGGAACAACTGACCCATGCAGTGGAGCAAGCATGAGCCAAAATTCCTCAGGAAGCGATCCAGGGCCTTATTGACTCCATGCCTTGCGGAATTCATCAATGTATTGCAGCTCGTGGTGGGCACATCCTGTATTGATTGTTGTCCAAAGTTGAGGTCAGAGGGACCTGAAAGTGTAATCATCGAATCACAACCGAACACTTGTCCTGCATGTTCAATTGCAGCAATGTAGCACCACTCCTTCTGGGTGTTGCAATTTCCATCTTCTTCAGTGTATTTAGAGAGAAGTCAATCCTTATTTGATGCCAATGATCAGAAACCTCAGCACTTAGGAAGTCCGTTCCACCATAAATATCCCTCCCCTAACCACAAGACGACACCAGGCAAATGGCCTACACTCTATTTCGAATGGCCATTTCCGTTCGGACCACCTGGTGTCAACATTCCAGACAACACATGCACATCCGTGCCCAGTGGTGACACAAGCGTCTACACGTCAATAGGAGCCGCATTCTAAAAGTAACTTAACAAGACAAAGCCTCGATACTTTCTATTCTTAGTCCCAACTATGGAGCCTAAATTTCACGACAATTTTTCTTGTGCTGTCACCGAATTTTGAAGACCTCACGGAAAGAACGGGTTAAGTCCATTTATTTCGGAAATGAGTTTATTGCGCATTCTGGTGGCCAGCCATTGTCACTACAGATCAGCTGAAATTAATTTCAACTAAAGGGGAATGTCACAGAGGTACAACCGGGAGAGCTAGCCGTGGTCGTTACGGCGTGGCGGCCGGGAGGCGAGGAGGTTCGAATCCCGCCGCTGGCAACCTGGAAGATGGTCTTTTTGGCTTCCCATCTTCCTTCCAGGCAAATGCCGGGATTGGTTCCTAACTATAGGCCACAACCGCTACCTTCCAATTCCTCGGCCTTACATTCACACTTTCGTGCCCAGACAATACTCTACACGTGACTGTACTTGTAGCTCACCCCATGGGTAACCGCTACAAACTCCGGCGAGTCGAACATGTCTCGGACACTCCCGGCACTAAAAGCCATACAAAAAGAAAGGAAAAAAACAACGTTATACATTGGTTTTTATTTTTAGTGGGCGGCTTCGGTGGCGTAGTCGGTAGCTTGCTGAGCTTCTATGCACAAGATCGCGAGTTCAAACCCAGCCGAAGCCGTCGGATTTTTTAAGAGCGTTAAAAATCCCTCAGTATACCTTCCTTCGGAGGGGAAGTAAAGCCGGCGGTCCCATGTCATAGATTTATGGCATGTTAAAGAACCTTCCACTAATTACACCTGGGTGAAGCTAAATTGTATAGGTTAAGAATGTAAACAACGCTCTTAGGTTCCTACGTTCGTTGCCAAGAGCCGATTGCGGTGGCGTCTAGTAGCTAAGTTCTGAACTAAGCCTAGTAGTCGTTGACGGTGGCGTTTGGCGGCAAAAGTAGGAACTATTTGAAAAATTCAAAGTTGCAATCCTTAGTTGAATTATAAAACAGACACACACACTAATACAGTCATCATAATTAACACCGGTTATCAGACAGATTCTACACACACCCAAAGTACACGGGGCTACATGACCACGTTGTCGCAGCCCCTAAACTGAGGAACCAACCAACCATTATTTTTAGTGGGAACGGATAGAACGTCCCATATCCTCTCACTTTCTTCATAATTTAACGTAAGTTGTTATTTGCTTTAGACCTACTTCCTTTATAAGAAATACATTTGGCAAAATAACGATATTGCTTACCCTCGATTGGGAGTATTTATTTTTAGTGTTGAAAGTTTAAATTCGCTCTCCTGAAAAAATTACAGAATGTGACTTAAACCGTTCTTCCAGTGGAGTCTTAATTTTCAAAAATGTATATCTGTTATTTTGTAAAATGCAAGATATTACAATTTTTTTTTCTTTGAAAATGGACCAGCGTTTACGTGTTTTACCAAATTGCCTGTAACCACTTAGTGGTACCAGAATAGACTTGACATCTGGTGCGATAGTTGGTAATAAATCAATGTTGGGAAGGAAAGGATAAAGCACGAAATTATAATTTTTAAACCTATCTTTTTTGTCACTGGATTGAGTTACCAGTGTATTTTTAATTTTATTTTCACAAAATGTCAATTTTTAGGTTTTATTAATTCAACTGTTTTCCCGATATCTATGTATCACTACCTGGTACTTGTAGCGCCTCTATAAATCCGAAATGTGGAAGTATTATCGTTAATAAATCATTCCTAATTAATCAAAGAACTACGTGTTCTTCAAGGTTGCCACAGTGGGTGAGTGGTTATCGTGTCGGTCTACCAACCCCAAGCTTGCAGGTTCGCTCTTGGCCATGGTAAGTGAATTTTGAAAGACGACATGCAAGTCATACGTTGTTGGCATGTTAAAGAACCCATTTGAATTCAGTAGGTCGTGTTCATAATGGAAAAATTAATCTCGGGATTTTCCGGCAACACAAAAGTTCCTCCATTCTCTATTAGAAAGCGCTATTGTGTCAAGGAGCTTAGATATCTAACCTCCTTGACTTTCATAGCGCTCCAAGGAACAACAAAATCCGACATGCATGCTGCCCTCTGGGCACAAATAACAAAGCTTGCACCCGGCATCCCAGGCCATATGATATTATTATTACCAGAATAGACTTGAAATCTGGTACGATAGTTGGTAATTAAACAAGATTGGGAAGGAAAAGATAAACCGCGAAATTATAATGTTTAACCTAACTTTTTTTTGTCATTGAATTAAGTTACTGATGTCTATTTTTATTTTTATTTTCACAAAATGTCAAATTTGGGTTTTATGGATTCAATTGTCTTCCCGATTTCTATGTATCACTACCTGGTACTAGTGTACAGTACTTAAGATAAGTTTTTCGTAGATCTCCGGCCAGTTGTCTAGTTGGAGAAGAGTGAACTTATCGACACTCACTCAATTTGAATATTGCTTGAGGATCTACTATTTCGGTCCGCTCAAGTTCTACCGCGCTGTATATTGTTATACTTACAAAAGAATAGAAGACGTTGAGAAGATGTTAATTTATTGGTTACCAACACCTAAGTAATTACAATACTTTTACATGAAGCCTGACTTGCTTGCCGTGAGGCAGAGCGTACACAGTATCTATATAGCTGTCTTGAAGAGTGACCACATGGTCTGCTGTATTGTTATGAAGAGAGTGATTATCAGCTCTGCTTCAGTTTATAAACTATAACTTTCTCTGGAGAGGGAAAAGCTGTCACATGTAGAGATTCACCAATGGCGTGTATCTCTAGTGGTAAGAGGGGGTTTTAGCCAATCAAACCATAAGCGTTGGGGTTTGGTTGGGCTGACCTTAAAGTCGTTGTGGAAAGCTTCAATATTAAGAATTATTATGAGGAAGGAACAGAAATATGTGTCCCTTGTGAAATAGTAGAGACAGTCTGGAAAGTTTAAGAATGTTAGCAGTGGCCAACTCCCAGTTCTGTGTTTCCGAGAAATATCTAATGGAAATATGTTCACTTAAAGTGCTTTTGAAATTGCAAGCTTTTACATGCTTTGCCTGTGGGCTTGGAGTGGACTCTTATAATATTCTGACATTCTGAAGAGAATATACTTCGTCTCTCCTGGACAGTAAGAATAATAGTAATAATAGTAATAATAATAATTATTATTATTATTTATAATAATTATTATCATTTAAAAACCAAAATTAGTCTTGGTCATGGCTAGTAAGGGGTTTACTGGGCAATGGACATGACTCTTATAGCGCCTCTAGAAATCTGATATATGCTATTATTATCGTTAATAAATCATTGCGAATTTATTAATAAAAGTTTTACGTGTTCTTCAGACGTTCTTTTTTTTTATCGCTTATCCTCCAAACTCAGCTCCACACACGCACTCTGCAAGGAATCATTCCTCTACCGCCACAAGGACAGTGTCTTGGATCTGGACTCACTTTGTCAGCAGATACAACTGCGGTTGAAAATGGGAAACCACAGTAAACAATGTTCACGGTGACTGAGGTGGGAATCGAACCCACGCTCTCCCGATACGAGCGAGGCACGAGGAGGCGCATTAACACTCTCGGCCACCTCGGCCGGTGTTCTTGAGACGTAGCCTACTTATGGAAACTTGCAGTTCGAGGGAGTGGCTTTATTCTCTTCTTTATAACGTTTGGCAGACAACATGATGATGATGATAATTGTTCTTTTAAGGGGCCTAACATCTAGGTTATTGGCCCCTAATGGTTTGGGTGATAGTGAAAGATGAGATGAGAATAAAAACTATAACTAATACTAACTACAAACATACATACTTGAAGAAGAAATGGTAAACAAATAAAGTATAAGGCAAATAAAAGACAGGAAAGAAAAGAAATGCCCTCAACCGTCGAAGAATGAGGATTGAGGGACTTGGAAGGAAGGAGAGCCATGAAAGGCAGATAGGAAAGGGAAAGAAGAGAGTGCCTGCCCCAAAGTCAGAGGAAAAAGGGGACAAAACGGACCCAGCTCAGGAATCCCTCGGGGTTGCCTACTCTCAAACTCACCAGCCGTGAGTCCTTGAGGGTGTAGCACTATCCAGGGTGCACCAGAAGTGAGGGCCTTGTACAGAAGGCAGGAGATAACATGAAAGGAAAAAGAAGGCTGATCCCTCGCAGAATGAGGGTATCAGGAAAGATGAGACAAGGTCCAATTAAGGCGGGAAAGTGAAAGACTCCCTATGTCTTGGATACGCTAAGAACATGAGTTGACCAAGGGAGGTCAACAGGAAGGAAGATAGAGAGGAGCCCGGCAGAAGTAAGTGGAAGCAATGCCACACTGAGCTGGGGTCCCGTGGTCGTCAACCCAAGTCCCACTAGATGTGAGCCTCTAGAGGGGGGGGGGGGTGGCTGACAACACATTTCGTCCTAGTTTGGTTGGCAATGTTATGTTTGTGAAGTATTGTTTAAACATGTCTTACTGTGTATTCGTCAAACAGTCAATAACTCGCAATTATCTTAGTTGTGTGGAACAAGCCATGCCAATAATGTTTCTCTACCCCAGGCACCTCAACTTTGTAAAGTGGCTTCATTTGTTCAGATGGGAAAGGCAAAACAATGCAACGTGTTAAAATAAAAAGATGTATTGACCTGAAATTCTCGCTAAACTCTGCTGAAAATCCAAACCTATGGAGGATGATGCTTGGCTGTTTTCAGTTCAATCAGACCAATTCGCTCGGATTCGAGCATATTTGCATATTTTTCCCCTGAATAGTACACATTGAAAGAATGCGTAAACATTGATCATTATGGCAATGGTAATAATTAATAACCGTGTTGACTGATAGTATTCACTTATTAAAACCGCCTCGTCAAACACTAAAGAAACGTTTAATTTCATTACTAAACGTACATGTTTCGGTATTTCATTGATACCTTCCTCAGCGTGATTTATATTAAATCTTAAAACTACTTAACAAAGCCAAAAAGAAATGGATATCCTTACAAACATTGTTTTAAATCAAAAATGGAAAAGCTTGCAAATATATTAAATGCCATGTATTAAACAAGAAGTTCCGTGACGAACTAAAGAGCCTACAAAATTTAAGATTCATGCCAATGATTAATCGATATGGATCTATCCAGAATAATGACGAAATTAAGTTGGTAATATCGACATTTCTAATTAGTTCGAAATACTGTATACCTGGCATAATGTAGCCCAATAGAGCACTACAGTTGGCAGCCCTGGTGACTGAATATATTCTCAGTTCCATCTCTTAAGGTACAGAATTCAAAATTTGGTTGGAGTCCAATGAATAGCATGGACGTTACATGCAGTTAAACATTGGATATAACAGCGTGCGTAAAATCATGTTGGCAACAATGTCATGCATGTATTGGTCAGAAATAATCTGAAATAATATGACCTATTGTTGTGCCAATTTTGAATGAAATCCATTAGTTAGTATAGAAGTTACATGCATTTTAAAAATGGACCTATCAGCAGGCTTAGAATCATGTTGGCAGCACTGACGTATATTAGTTACTCCAAATTCATCTAGAATGCCAGGTACTATACGTGTACAAAGTTTAGAGCTATTGGCTTGCATGCTTTCTGATATATTGATATTAGGGTAACAAAAATAGAGACAGCCCATATTAACAGTTGGCAGCCCTGGTTGTTCTTAAGAATACGCATATTCATATCTGTTATGATACACATAGCACATACGAAATTTGGTTGAAATTCAAATGATAGCACGGATGTTACATGTATTTAAAGTTGGACCTCTCAGCAGGCTTAGAATCATGTTGGTAGCACTGACGTATATAAGTTACTCCGAATTAATATAGAAGGTCAGGTACTATACGTGTGCATAGTTAAAAGCTGTCGGCTTGCATACTTTCTGATATATTGGTATTTCGATAAATGAATTAAGAGCATTTATTAACAGTTGGCAGCCCTGGTGGTTGATAAGAATACGCTCAGTCATATCTGGTTATGCATACTTAAAACATACGAAATTTGGTTGAATTCCAATTGATAGTGTAGAAGGTATATGCATTTAAAAATTGGACATATCAGCAGGCTTACAATCATTTTGGCAACACTGCCATGTATGGCCTCCTGGAAATTAAATTGCAATATTATTATCTATACGTGTACCAATTTTGAAATAGCTCCCATTGTTACCTTCCAAGATATCCAACATGGAGCTCAAATTTCAATTACGATTTCTCAGCAGTTGGTAGCACTGACATCATTTTCAAGTATGGCCGTGAGATATTCAGGTATAGATCTTTACTCCTACCAAATTTTGTTTCGATTTCTCCAGCCATTTAGGAGTTGATAGGGACACACACACACACACACAGCCAGCCAGACAGACAGACAGAAGGACAGACAGACAGACACACATTTGCCCGATCTCATAAGTCTACTTTTTCCACATTTTTGCAAAATGTGAAAAGTAGGCTAAAAATGATAGTAAAACGATGGTAGATCTCATATTTTAATAGCATCTTTTTACTATCATTTTTTAATACATGGCGTTTAATTATTTGCAAGCTTTTCCATTTTTGATTTAAAACAATGTTTGTAAGGATATCCATTTCTGTTTGGCTTTGTTAACTAGGTTTAAGATTTAATATCAATCACGCTGAGGAAGGTATCAATGAAATACCGAAACATGTACGTTTAGTAATGTAATTAAACGTTTCTTTAGTGTTTGACTAGGCGGTTTTGATAAGAGAATACATTGAAAGAAGCATTTCGGTGGTAGTTTCAGCTCTCTGGGACCAACAGAATTGAAATTTATCGAGCATATAAATGCATAAAACGACGGTTTTCTGAATAGAAGCATATAAATGCATATTCTTGTGGTTTTCGTCCAAATAGTTTTGTTTTCGAATTCCCCCCTGAATTCGGGCCCTGACCATCCTTAAGGTTCGAAAACAGAAATAACTATTGAAAAGCCTGTCTGGTACGAATAATAGAACCGCAGGTTTTTAATCTTTAATAAGGTCGTTCTCGTCATTGAAACTTTTATTGACTGATTTAAGAAAATCATTTAAAACTGAAAACATCGAAAAAATTCTTTTTGTAGAGACCAATTGACTTCATTGACTCGCCTAATTCGAACATTTTGTAAATGAACTTTTAAACTGTAACTTTTATAAGAAAACTTCTCTTATATACTTGAAAAACTTGAATGCGAGTATAGCCTATTGCAGTGTGTCATACATACAATTAGAAAATAAAGCTCGTATATAAAGGTATGTTATTGGCTTTTTCGTTTCACTTTCCTTTCTATAGTTTTTAACGGTGTTTTTCGAGCTTATTCTGCATATTTAACCGCATATAATGGGTTTTTCGAGCATATCTATCGAGCATATAATGATTTTTTCGAGCATAAAACACATGGTTTTCGAGCATATCTGGAGATTTTATCGAGCATATCGATCCGAGCCCTAGTGATAACGTTGCCGCTCTATATATTCAAGGGCAGATCAAAAAATAAGTTGCACTTCCCAGTTATGGCCATTTATTACACCACCTATACAACAGCAACACGCCTATAACGACATACAATGTGACGTCACTTTTCCACATAGTTTCGAAGAGTCTCCAAACATTTCTGCGAACGCACAACCAACTTGTCGATGCCGGATGCATAGAAAGTTCCTCCAGCGTTCTGCAACCACACGGACACAGCGGCCTTCACCTCCTCATGGGTCTGGAAACGTCGACCACCGAGCTCCGTTTTGAGCTTAACGAACATGGCGCTAGGTCGAGACTGTAGGGTGGATATTGCCAGACCTCCCACTGGAAACGTTGCAGCAGTTCGCTCGTTTGGTGGGCCTTGTGAGGTGTTGCGTTATCGTGCAACAAAATCACACCGGCGCTAAATTTTCCCCCGGCGCTTCTCTTTAATCGTGCAATTCTTCCTTTTGGCCCATAGGAATCGGATTGTCGCACGCACCTCATATTTGGAGTGAACATCCAGTCGACGCGCCATTGCATTAGGCCGCTATTCACACCATACAAGACGAGACACCACAGCGACCTGCCTAAATGACGTGTGGGCAGTGTTTGTCCCTTTCTCCGCTGTGTCCACGTTTGCGACACACAGCGCGTTAGTGCAACTAACTTTTTAATCCACCTTCGTAATATCGTATGGCCTCGGGTTCCGGGTGCAAGCTTTGTTAATTGACGTCCAGAAGGCAGCTTGTATGTTGAATTGTATCGCTTTTTGGAGATATATAGGTAGGCTTGCCATACGTCCCGGTTTGACCGGGACAGTCCCGGTATTTTGCCCTTGTCCCGGTGTCCCGCCCGGTTTTATCAGTGTCCCGGAAAATGGCTGTAAGATGTGAAAAGTACCGGTAATGCATTTATGTGTTTAAGAATCTTTTATGAATCGGGTACTTTTCAACGATCAACATCGTTTTAATTTTGTAATTGTTTTTATAGTTAGACAAAAAGTTGTAGCTTTTCAAATAATAATAAGAATTAGTAATTGTTCAACTAAACAATTTAGGAAGTATTTTAAATTGTATTTTATTAACACTTCTTTCTAGATGGTAGACCAGAAACAATATCATTAAAAAGTTAAAAATATATTTTTTTATCTAGCAAAAATTCCTTTTTTATTTTTAAAAGATGTGTAGAACAAACAATTTAGGATGACAGATTCCCCCATAACGTCTCTTGCGAGGCTTAAAAAAAGGGCTTAAAACTCACCATTTTGCTTCTAATTTTAACAAAATTTTAACCCCCCCCCTGTAAGGTCATCCCATATTAATGTGTCCCAGTTTCACTCACCAAAAATATGGCAAGCCTATATATAGGCTACTGTAAACTCCTTGACACTTTCTATTGGGTCGGCGGAAAATCCCTAGATTAATGATGCAATTATGAACACGGCCTACTGAATTCAAATGGGTTCTTTAACATGCCAACATCGTATTTTATGCGTGTCGTGATTTTTGTCGCCTTTCAAAAATCGATTACCACGGCCAGGAGTGAACCTGCAAGCTTGGGGTTGGTAGTCCGACACGATAACCACTCACCCACCATGGCAAGCAACGTAGCTGCTGTATGAAACAATCATAACTCCATTTCAGTGGCCACAAATTTCATGGAGATGTAAAGCCTTTGTTAAAATCACTGCAGGCTGGTTCCTTGTTTTTAGTGTGAGAGCACTGGGCCCTCTTATGTTGACCGACTGAAGAGCATTTGTGTTGTTTACTTTATGTTCGACCCTCACTATTATGTGTCAGAAAACTGTATCATAATGATGGTCATTATAACACTGTTTTTCATTATGATACAGTTTCTCCAGCCAATCAGAGCTCGTTCATTGACCAATTAGGTAACGATACCTTCGCGCATGCGCTCAAAATCCAACATGTCGGACATAAACACAACATAGAACTATAATAAATTACCGACATGGAATACGCACCGTCCATATGTTCGCGTAAATAAACTGGCGAATATGAGACAAGAAATAGCACTGTACCTTAATATCACCAACCCTAATTTCTACACAGCGCATTGCCTTCAAACGACTCCGGTGACAATATTACTGAGGGACGGCAGATGTAAACATATGGCTTGCATATGGCATTGCAAGCACACAGAGCGCATGCGTCGGTCGTTTAGAGATCTTGAAAGACAGAGATATACCCAGCGCTCGCTCTTCGATCACAAAATTCAAGTGGCTGACTCTCAACAGATATGTATTAATATTTATGTTAAAACATATAATAAAGTTATAATTATCGTCGAACATAAACAGTCGTTTGCAACTCGCCTGTAATGATAATTAAGACACTCGTATGGAAATTATAAAACTCGCAAACGCTCGTTTTATAAAAATACTCGTGGCTTAATTATAGCCATTATAGGCTCGTTGCATAATGTACTATTATGACTCTGCGGTGTTTGTTAAATACAGTGACCATTTCATTAACAAGTTAATACTGTAACTTGTTTATTCCTATCCCATGATTTGAAATTCAATTCTCGACTATATTCGTTTTGGATAATAAATCAGTAGGGTTCGGAAGCTTATGACCTAAAGAAGTACAAAATATGCAAGCAAATATGCCCTAAAAACTAGCTAAATATGGCCTAAAAACTAGCTAAATATACCCTAAAAACTAGCCAAATATGGCCTAAAAACTAGCCAAATATGGCCTAAAAACTAGGTAAATATGACCTAAAAACTAGCTAAATATGGCCTAAAAACTAGCTAAATATGGCCTAAAAACTACCTAAATATGACCTAAAAATTAGCTAAATATGGCCTAAAAACTAGCTAAATATGACCTAAAAACTAGCTAAATATGGCCTAAAACTAGCTAAATATACCCTAAAAACTAGCTAAATATGACCTAAAAACTAGCTAAATATGGCCTAAAAACTAGCTAAATATGGCCTAAAAACTAGCTAAATATGGCCTAAAAACTAACTAAATAAGACCTAAAAACTAGCTAAATATGACCTAAAAACTAGCTAAATATGGCCTAAAACTAGCTAAATATGGCCTAAAAACTAGCTTAATATGGCCTAAAAACTAGCTAAATATGGCCTAAATACTAGCTAAATATGGCCTAAAAACTAGCTAAATGTGGCCTAGAAAATAGCTAAATATGGCCTAAAACTAGCTAAATATGGCCTACAAACTAGCTAAATATGACCTAAAAATTAGCTAAATATGGCCTAAAAACTAGCTAAATATGGCCTAAATACTAGCTAAATATGGCCTAAAAACTAGCTAAATGTGGCCTAGAAAATAGCTAAATATGGCCTAAAACTAGCTAAATATGGCCTACAAACTAGCTAAATATGACCTAAAAACTAGCTAAATATGACCTAAAAATTAGCTAAATATGGCCTAAAAACTAGCTAAATATGGCCTAAAAACTAGCTAAATATGGCCTAAAAACTATGAAATATGCCCTAAAAAACTATGAGATATGACATGAATTTTTGGGATAGGTCGAGTATCACTAACATACAGTAAACGTCTTAAGTACCAAAACGTGATCAGCGATAATACACCAGACACATTTAATCCTACACACTCACAGAGAGCTACAGTACATTAACATTTTTAACATTCATTCAGTATCACAGCCTTGAGATGTAGTTCATGTTCGGTTTTCCTAAAAGAAAACAAAAAAAAACGAAGTATTAGCATGCTTTATGATATCTGTCGGCGTAAGTTAAAAGGCACTGCCTAACTGGAAGTTTATCGAGTTTATTATCGTACAAACCTCTTAATCTTCTTCTATGCCAGCATTGCACTTCACGACGATATGCATTCTCAGGCAGTCGAAAAGAAATCTTTTCTACTACACTGTTCGGAAATCCTGTGTTTGAAACTCGCCCCAGATAACACGCACCTTGTTAACGACGCCTCAATTAAAACAACAAATGTTGAAATGATATTCAAATATGACCTTATATCACTAAAATATGACCAAATATGACCAAAACAATAAAAAATCGCCGAAATATGCATTTATAAGCAACATCAAATTGCTTTAAACGTGGTCGGGGACCCGTCATTCAAACTTATTTTTCAGATTTCGGGTAAAATGCGCTCAGGAAAAAAATATGACTTTTCCTTAACATCCGAACCTTACTAATCATTATCTATCCTGAATTACTGTACGTGCTTGTATCGTGTGTGTGTGTGTGTGTGTGTGTATAGTCCACTACACATTAATGGTGTTCCTCAAGCTTCGTCTTATTTAGCACTTCCTCAGTGCTGATTACGCTTCGATGACAGTGAAGCGTGTTGTGATTTCATTTTTGACCTCTCACATATTCTGTGTGTGTTTCAAATTAATTTTGTTAACTTTTGCTCGGCATCTAAGTTTGATAGAACTCCATAATGTTTGGTCAGTCAATTTCAATTTTGACTTTTAGTCGGTCAACAAAAAATATTTCCAATTACTGGAATATGAGAAAGAAACTGAAATAAATTAAATATTATTGAGATATTTATATATTGTTAGGAGCTATTGAAGAAGAAGAAGAAGAAGAAGGTGATTAAGATATTTATATATTGTTAGGAGCTATTGAAGAAGAAGAAGAAGAAGAAGGTGATTGAGATATTTATATATACAGGCTGGCGCACGAAATGTGTCACCATTTGTTTCGTACATAATTTTAAAGTCGCACTAGATATCCCGTTGGCCATCTCAACAATAGTAGTAGCAGTGGAGCTTGGAGAAACAAATGAGTTATGAAATGACGCGTAATTCACGATACCGTCGCCAGGAGACCAGTGTTTCCAACACGGCCTCTTTTTTCGCCGGAGAAAAGCCCCGGCAAATCGTGTAGAAAGGCAGCAGTGCAACTGGGCATATCCAGACGCTTGTCCAACGGATTCTTAAAAGTGACCTCCAGATGTACCCGTAAGAGATGACCTCTGCTCAGAAGCTCATGGCAGAACAAAAGCGGCAGAGACTACTGTTTGCTCCCTGGGCGGAGAATAGGGAACAAACTCTCAACAACGTTTGGTTTTCAGACGAGCGTATTTTCATCTGAACGGTGTGATTAACAGACAAAATGTACACTTTTTGGCGCAAGTGCTTCATGAACGACAACATTATGCTCCGAGAATTACAGTGTGGGCCGCAATTTTCAGCCACGAACTTATTGGACCTTTGTTCTTCGAAGAAACTGTGAACAGTGAGCGACATTCGAGCATGCTCCGGAATAACTTCGTTCCACAGTTTCTTGCTAGTGCGTTGCCCTTCAACACACAGTGGTTCATGCAAGATAGAGCAAAGCCACACACTGCAAGCATTGTGTTGGATTTATTGCACGAGCGTTTCGACATGCGGGTCATTTCACTCAGATTTCCGGATCGTTTCAATGACGGACTATTTTGTGTCACCAAAAGGCCAGACCTCCACACATGTGACTTCTTTCTCTGGGGGTTCCTAAAGGAAACAATTTTCCGGAACGTCCACATGATTTAATGGAGCTCAGACGCCTTATTCTTCAAGCTTGCAGTGAATTCACGATAGACATATTGAACCCGCTGAGCTATGGTTCATGTGATATTTTTTATGACAGAACATTTATGATGGGATGTTGTACCTTTGAACACACCCAGGAAGCCACGTGGAGCTGAGAGCTCACGCGATACTCTTTGAAGTAGCGTTGAATCGCACTTTTGACTTTGGTGAGGACTGCTAATTATTTATCTGAGATCTTATTAATTAATTTTATTCTTTCACAAGACTCAGAATATTCCATTTCGTCATGCTGCATTATTAAAACATTTTTGAGAATGTTATTTTAGCTTAAGGTAAGGTAATACCCTTGCAGATACGCAAATAGGAAAGTAAGTAGTCGCTCAACGACTTCGGTTTGACGACCTACTTCCTTGAGACACCGAGTGCCTTGCACTACGTCTGGAGAATCCGCCCTGTGTAGGCGTGGAATCATATCCGTCTTGTACGACGTAGGAAATATCCGCTGTTTAGCGAGGAAATTACAATTAGTTGCCATCGAGCACGAATAAACAACGATACAAGTTATAAGTAAGAGTTATAGTGAGTTACTTGCACTACGTCTGAAGAATTCGCCCAGTACAGGCGTGTAATTGCATTTGTCCTGTAAGACATAGAAGAATATCCGCTTGTGAGCGTTGAATTGGTTATCAGGTGCCATCGTGTACTGGCATATTGTAAGATACTGGTATTTATGCACAGTGAGCCACAGAAACATATTGAAGATAATTATTGGCAAGTATTAGTGAATTATATAATTTTACCGGAACACCACATTTTGCATGATAGAAAAGTAGCGTCATTAGCACGTGCAGAATCATAGAGCAGTGCTAGCTCACGTATCTATTCACATCCACGAAATTAAGGCTGTGTTATCAATTACTATCAAAGCCTACAACACTTACGACGAACATTATATTTTTGGAAAGTGAAAGAATGAATTTCATAATTTATTTCACCGTCAACGTGACCAGACTAATCCACACCACGTTTGAATCAGTCATCATGGGCTAATACCATCCTGGTATGAGGGTGATGTTTCTACGAGAACTAGCATGATGGTGAAGCTTGCAGAACCGAGGACGAGAAGAAAGGAATCCAAGATGCCATTTCCATGCATATCCAGCACATTAACGGAGTTGTGGACAAGGACGAATCGAACCCTGGTCTTTGGAGGAGTCCAGATGGGAATCCTGATGAGGATAATACCGTTCCAGAGATCCGGAGAGGAATTTGTACAACCCTGGTTATTGAATAGAGGGCTGAGTGATAGCTTCTTCATGTCGTGAGTTTTTGGACATCCCTTCTCTTTTTCTAGTTCTGGTGGTATATTAGATTTAATGTAGTTTGTGAATCAACCACACTCTGTGTCAGCCATTTTTCTAGGTAGGGATTGTATCTAGTTTAATTTAATGTCATTTATTTCAGTATAGTGAGACACCCTTGGGTCTAACATTTTGGTTAACCCTGGTGCAGCTTGATGAACGTCGTAGAACGTCAAAGCCTATCTTTTGCTAAATGTGACCGTAGTCATTCGAGGCTATTTTGTCCAACCCTGTTTGGTGTGATTTTTTTCAAGTCTTTGCTGACTTTAGTTATGACAATCAGATGTCATGGTTATTTCTTTAACTGCATTCTTTGCAGCCAGTTTTGATACACCCCTGACTTTCGTTAGAACAGTCGTATCAGTTAGGCAATCGACTGTAATTGCCAGTTTTGTAAATGCATTATATTTTCATTTTGAATAAGCTCAGAAGCTATTCTTGGTCAAGTTTGAACCTAACAATTAGAAGGAATGTTTCGTTGCCTAGCATCGAACTCGGTTCCCAACGTATCATTAAGCAGACCCTTGTATGGAATCTGCGCCACAATTATCATTTTGTTTTTGTCATGTAAGACACGTTTTTATTTGATGTTGTACTAGCATCTACTGAATTGTATTTTTAAACCAAAGAGCTCCAGTAATTGTAAGATTACTATCATTTAGACGTCTTTGGTAGAAAGACGGAATTATATTATTCTATTCAGATTTATTGCGTGTTTTTTATACACGGACTCTTTAGAGGTTCATAACCCATGGTAAAGTTTTTTTATGAACAGGCCAGATGTATAGTTTTATTTTGATTAAATCGCCGGCCTTGAATAATGTGTGTTTTGTGTCGACCGAACGCAGGGATGTGGTAGCCTGCTGGTGACATAAACTGTTTTTGTAATCCAGTGCCCTTGAGAGCACGCTTCATTTGTTTGTGGGACAGGACTACTTTGACAAGAGACAGAATGCAATTGTATTCGCTCTTTCTTTCATTGCAAATTAGCTTATGTAACCCAGTTTTCAACCCTGTCTCAGATCACATGTTTTATAGATTGCTTTTTGTTAGTTGAGCGCACTTCTTGCGTGTACCGTTTTGACGTGTACAATTAGGTCAGGTTTTCTATAGTGAGTTGCAGGCGACCCTGTTAAATGCAGGAATTTATTGTATGAAGGTACTTGTGATTACCTTGTCCGGGAGGGTTCCCGTTGACTAGATGTTATTGGAAGGTAACTGTTGTGGACAGGCCTATCCCAGAGTTATTGAATGCGAGCTTTGCGCCGCTGGTAACCCGTGTTATTGTGTGTCCGAGTTGTTATTGCTCGTTGATCTTATTCCGACTGTTGAGTCGAGGCTTTTTGGTGGAGAATGATCTCAGTGTAGACACTCCGTGCCCGAGCTATTGTCAGTATTATTCGCCATAAACCAACGATAAACCTAAACCGACATCTTAATAATAAAACGCATAACTTTGGTAAAACAAAAGCTAACTAATGAATTCTTTCTATCTAACTTTGTTCTGTTGCATTTTGGAACTGTTGACATAGCCGTGCAGTTGAAGGTAATTTCCTTGTGTGGAAATGACTAGGACAGTTGACACTTTTGTAGCGACCTGAAGCATGCGCGAACTTAGAGTTCGTAGCTTGTGGAGATCAGGCCATGCGAGGTCAGACGTGGTCTCAACTACGCATTCGTCACCGTAATTGCACACATTAGATGACTATGGCTTACAAAGAGTAAACCAAGGTGTAGGCTGGAATGTAATAAAAATTTGTGTCTAATTCATTACTTATTTATGATGTACTAGTGTGTAAATCCTACATGTTACCTTATTGTGTGCTGATAGCACGTAGTTATTAAGAATAATTAAATGTTTTTCATGGCTGTACATTTAGATTTGTTGTAATTGTTTTCTGTTACGGACGTCATCGCCGTAAATTTTGTTATTAACTGTTAGGACTTAGCTAGATGATTACCGTTAAATGTAAATGTGGAAATGGTACCATCCTAACTTAGATTTGTTTTGCTACCCTGTTAAATGTAAATTCTGATATTAGCTTAATCTTGTAACTTGAACTAGGGACTTGCGTCGTACCATTTTCCTAGTGTTGCTGTTGTTGCTTTATTATTGTGAGATAGATCTTTCGCGAGGGTTTTCCGTAACTTCTCAGGTAGGGAACTGCTCTTTATTTTCTTTTGTTTATTAGTTTGCGGACTAGCCGATTATAACCCTCCGAACTAGGCTAGGGGCTTGTGAATTTTAATAAATTTTCACGGTGTTTTACTTAAGTCTGGATGTTTAATTTCTCAGTCTAGATTTTGAGGTGAACCTTTCCTTAGGCAGTCTATGACCATCGTCACCATGTACCACGATCCCCGTGGACTACAGTGTCTCGTGCCGCTTAGCCTATTAGGAAGTTCACCTGATCCTCACGGTAATTTTATTCGACTTATGGGATGTTAGGAAAGTCATCGTGGTTGTTGACTCGACTAACGGTCTCAATATGCCGTAGGGTTTTCGCTAACATGAGTGTTCGTTTGAAGGAAATTAGGAATCGATGATGATGATGATGATATTTGTTGTTTTAAGGGGACATATTGAGCACGTGCTGCATTAGAATCTCCACAGAGTGTACGCCATGGTAGTATATGTTCCTTTGAGTTTGTCTTATAGTTAAGTTTTTATTCAGAAACAAAATGGTGACACATTTCGTGCGCCAGCCTGTAGTAGGGGACAATTGAAGGAGAAGAAGCACAATAAGAATAATAAGAAGAAGAAGGTGATTAATATATTTATATATTGTTAGGAGCGATTGAAGAAGAAAAAGACGGTGATTAAGATATGTATATTGCTTTGGGAGCTATTGAAGATGATGAAGGAGAAGAAGAACGTGATTAAGATATTTATATATTGTCAGGAGCTATTGAAGAAGTAGAAGAAGAAGAAGAAGAAGAAGGCGATTAAGATCCTTATATATTGTTAGGAGCTATTGAAGAAGTAGAAGAAGAAGAAGGTGATTAAGATATTTATATATTGTTAGGAGCTATTGAAGGAGAAGAAGAGGAACAAGAAGAAGGTAATTAAGATATTTATATATTGTTAGGAGCTATTGAAGAAGAAGAAGAAGGCGATTAAGATATTTATATATTGTTAGGAGCTATTCGAGAAGAAGAAGAAGAAGAAGGCGATTAAGATACTTATATATTGTTAGGAGCTATTGAAGAAGCAGAAGAAGAAGAAGAAGAAGAAGGCGATTAAGATATTTATATATTGTTAGGAGCTATTCGAGGAGAAGAAGAAGAAGAAGAAGAAGAAGAAGAAGGCGATTAAGATCCTTATATATTGTTAGGAGCTATTGAAGAAGCAGAAGAAGAAGAAGAAGAAGAAGGCGATTAAGATACTTATATATTGTTAGGAGCTATTGAAGGAGAAGAAGAGGAACAAGAAGAACGTAATTAAGATATTTATACATTGTTAGGAGCTATTGAAGAAGAAGAAGAAGAAGAAGAAGAAGAAGAAGAAGAAGAAGAAGAAGAAGAAGGCGATTAAGATATTTATATATTGTTAAGAGCTATTCGAGAAGAAGGAGAAGAAGAAGAAGAAGAAGAAGGCGATTAAGATACTTATATATTGTTAGGAGCTATTGAAGAAGCAGAAGAAGAAGAAGAAGAAGGCGATTAAGATACTTATATATTGTTAGGAGCTATTGAAGAAGCAGAAGAAGAAGAAGAAGAAGGTGATTAAGATAGTTATATATTGTTAGGAGCTATTGAAGAAGAAGAATAAGAAGAAGAAGAAGAAGAAGAAGAAGAAGAAGAAGAAGAAGGCGATTAAGATATTTATATATTGTTAAGAGCTATTCGAGAAGAAGGAGAAGAAGAAGAAGAAGAAGAAGGCGATTAAGATACTTATATATTGTTAGGAGCTATTGAAGAAGCAGAAGAAGAAGAAGAAGAAGAAGGCGATTAAGATACTTATATATTGTTAGGAGCTATTGAAGAAGCAGAAGAAGAAGAAGAAGAAGAAGGCGATTAAGATACTTATATATTGTTAGGAGCTATTGAAGAAGCAGAAGAAGAAGAAGAAGAAGAAGGCGATTAAGATATTTATATATTGATGGGTACTTTTGAACAGGAATAAAAAGAAGAAAAGTATGGAATTACATGTTTCTATCGTCAAGCAAGCATCATCAGATCCAAATAAACAAGACAAATAGCTCTACAAAACACTACCAAACCTACATTGTCACCCACAGACAGTCTCTTCCCTCCAATTGCAAAATACAAGAAACCCCGTCAGAGAACTTAGTAAGTGTGGTAATTATTACCGATAGACAATAAGGCGTTAAGCACCCGAAAAGAGAACTATATTTATTTGATTGTTGCAAAACTTAGAAATAAAGATCCCATCAACATAAAAAAGTCTTCCTCCCCCAAACTAATGTATGAAGGTGTAGATGTGATACCCTTAACCCTTTATAGGGCAAAACTATTTTTATTTTTCTATTTACACAGTAGTTAAAAGGGACGTAACTCCAATAAAATTCTTATGATTATTTATTTTCTTAATTATTAATCTATTATTAATGTTATATTTTGTTTCTCTAATGTTTAGCCTACTTTTCACATTTTGCAAAAATGAGGAAAAAGTAGACTTATGAGATCGATCCGGGAAAATGTGTGTCTGTCTGTCTTGTCTGTCTGTCTGTCTGTCTGTCCGTCTAGCTGTGTGTGTGTGTGTGTGTGTGTCCTCCCCATATCAACTCCTAAACGGCTGCAGCAATCGAAACCAAATTTAGTATGAGTCAAGATGTATACCGGAATATCTCAAGCCCATATTTGAAAATGATGTCAGTGCTACCAACTGCTGAAAAAACGCACTAGAAATTTGAGCTCCATGTTGGATATCTTGGAAGGTATGCATGGGAGCTATTCCAAAATTGGCACACATGTAGATAGTACTATTTCAGTCTAATTTCCAGGACGCCGTACATGACAGTGTTGCCAATATAATTTTAAGCCTTCTGATAGGGCCAATTTTTAAATACATATAACTTCTACACTATCAATTGGATTTCAACCAAATTTTGTATGTAATATGTGTACTTAAACAGATATGACTGAGCGTACTCTTACGAGCTACCAGGGCTGCCAACTGTTAATAATTGCTCTCTCTATTTTATTATCCAAATACCATAATATCAGAAAGTATGCAAGCCGACAGCTTTAAATTATGCACACGTATAGTACCTGACATTTTAGATTGATTTGGAATAACTTATATACGTCAGTTCTACCAACATGATTCTAAGCCTGCTGATAGGACCAATTTTTAAATACTTGTAACTTCTATACTATCAGTTGGATTTCAACCAAATTTCGTATGTGCTATGTGTAACATAACAGATATGACTATAAGTATTCATAAGAGCAATCAGGGCTGCCAAACTGTTAAAAAGCAGTCTTTAGTTTTTACCCTAATATCAATATATCAGACAGTATGCAAGCCAACAGCTCTATACTTTGCACACGTTTAGCACCAGACATTCTAGATTAATTTGGAGTAATTAATATAAGTCATTGCTGCCAACATGATTCTATGCCTTCTGATTGGTCCAATTTTAAAATACATGTAACTTCTATACTAACAAATGGATTTCATACAAAATTGGCACAACATGATATCATAATATTTCAGATTACTTCTGACCAGCACACGCATGACATTGTTGCCAACATGCTTTTACGCGTGCTGATATATCCAATGTCTAACTGCATGTAACGTCCATTGGACTTAAATCAAATTTTGTATTCTGTACCTTAAGAGATAGAACTAAGAATATATTCAGTCACCAGGGCTGCTAACTGTAGTGCTCTATTAGGCTATATTATACCAGGTATATTTCGAACTAATTAGATATTTCGATATTACAACTTAATTTCGTCATTATTCTAGATAGGTTCATATACAGTTGATTAATGATTGGCATGAATCTTAATTTTAAGAAAAGTAGGCTCTTTAGTTCGTCACAGAACTTCTTGTTTATTTATATATTTATATTTAATTTTTAACTTAAATTGTTAATGTTTTAGTTTACTTAAAAAAAAAATATCCAACATATTACGTCAAGTAGATACGTATATAATATTTTATTTTTAGAAATACTAGCACTTCGGCATGAAGATTCTCCGAAACTTGGCTTAAAGATTTAACTATCTGAATCTTTGAAAGCATAAACTGTCCTTATGACAGGTGGTTCATATAGAGACCACTATCCCAAAAAGGGTTAAGCAATAAGCCCTAAACTACAGTAGAATTAACATATTATAGGTTACATATGTTATTTACATACCACGATAAAGCTATAGAACAGTGGTCTTCAACCTTATTTTAATGAAGGGCCAAATTTTTGTTATGGAAGGTCTTGAGGACCGCATAAATGGAAAAGTGTTGGTCGATTCCTCTGATAACAAGAAGTAAAGGGCTTACTTTTCTTAAAATTTAAAATTCATGCCAATGATTAATCTATATGGCCCTAGGCTATCTAGAATAATGACGAAATAAAGTTGGTAGTATAGAAATTTCTAATTAGTTCGAAATATACCTGGCATTATGTAGCCTGATAGAACACTACAATTGGCAGCCCTGGTGACTGAATATATTCTTAGTTCCATCTCTTAAGGTACAGAATACAAAATTTGGTTGAAGTCCAATGGATAACATGGACTCTACATGCAGTTAAACATAGGAGTTAATGCAGCGTGCGAAAATTATGTTGGCAACAATGTCATGCATGTGTTGGTCAGAAATAATTTGAAATATTATCATCTATTGTTGTGCCAACTTTGGATGAAATCCATTTGTTAGTATAGTAGTTACTGGTATTTTAAAATTGGACCTGTCAGCAGGCTTAGAATGATGTTGGAAGCACTGACGTACATTAGTTGCTCCAAATTAATCTAGAATGGCAGGTACTATACGTGCGCAAAGTTTACAGCTGTTGGCTTGCATACTTTCTGATAGCCTATATTGATATTAGGGTAAATAAAAAATAGAAACATCATTTATTAACAGTTGGAAACCCTGATTGATCTTAACAATACGCATAGTCATATATGTTATGGTACACATAGCACACACGAAATTTGGTTGAAATCCAATTGATAGTATAGAAGTAACATGTATTTAAAAATTGGTCCTATCAGCAGGCTTAGAATCATGTTGGTAGCACTGACATACATTAGTTGCTCCAAATTAATCTAGAATGTCAGGCACTGTACGTGTGCGAAGGTTAAGGCAGTTGGCTCGCATACTTTCTGATATATTGGTATTTGGATAAAAATAGACAGAGCATTTATTGACAGTTGGCAGCCCTGTTGGCTCTTAAGAATAAGCTCAGTCATATTCGTAGTTCCGCCCCTTAAAACAACAATAACTAACTAACTAACTAACTAACATATCAGTTTATGTACACATAGTACATACGAAATTTGGTTGGAATCCAATTGACAGTGTAGGAGTTATATGCATTTAAACTTTGTACCTATCAGTAGGCTTAGAATCATTTTGGCAACACTGTCATGTATGGCCTCCTGAAAATTAAACTGAAGTATTATATCTATATATGTGCCAATTTTGGAATAGTTCCCATTCAAATATTCAACATGGAGCTGAAATTTCAATTATGATTTTTCAGCAGTTGGTAGCACTGACATCATTTTCCAGTATGACGTTGAGATGTCCCGGTATAGATCTTTACTCATACCAAATTTGGTTTCGATTGCTGCAGCCGTTTAGGAGTTGATAGGGGGGGGGGGGCACACACACAGACAGACAGAAGGACAGACAGACATTTTGCCGGATCGATCTCATAAGACTACTTTTTCCTCATTTTTGCAAAATGTGAAAAGTAGGCTAAAAATAGCTAACTGAGCCGTGTCTATAATATCAGTGCTCTCATCAAGCTCCACTGAATAAAAAGCAAACTTTGAAGGACGGTCTTTTAGTGTGTTTTCAATATCCTGAGCTAATTCTTCGATTCTTCTGATATCAGTAACTCCAGATAAGCTAACCTTTGAAAACAAATGCTTTTGTTTCGGGCATAGAATTTCAGCTGTCAATTCCATGCACTGCTTTACAAACTCACCATCCGTAAATGGTTTTGATTTCTTAGCAATTTGTTCAAAAATGATGTAGCTAACGTTAACACTTAATTCACTTTCAGCGTTTTGCCAAGTAAACGAGGATTGTTGACTTTCTATTTTTTTCTTTAAATCTCGTATCTTATCTATTCAAAATTGTCCTTGGATTGAGTCCATCTTGGAGGCGTGCTTGGAGTCATAATGCCGCCTTAAATTGTACTATTTCATAACGGAGACATATCCATTACAAATTAAGCAAAATGGTTTATATTTTATAATTACGAAACAGTACAGGTCAGTCCACTTTTCTTGAAACACTCGCTACTCATCGGCAATTTTCCGTTTGTTACGACTCATAGCCATTATTCACAAAACATAAACAAGCGTTCACTCGCTAGGAAAGATCAGGTGATACTGATTAGTGCACCGTGGAAAACAGTCTCAGTTGACTGATCTTGAGTCACAGGGTAGCCACACTTGCTACGGCCTACAAGGTATGATAACATTTAAAATCAACAAAATGATGCAATCTTCTGAACTCTTTGTTCTCTTTATCAACGGTACATCAACATAACACTGTTGTGGCTCTCCAAATACCATCAAATATGAATTATTGAAACTAAATCGTTTTGCGGGCCGCTGAAAAATACGCGGAGGGCCTCAAGCAGCCCGCGGCCCGCGGGTTGAAGATCACTGCTATAGAAGATAAGATTACATAATAATATATAAATGCAGTTAACATTTCTTCAATCATCTAAACATGTGCTTCATAGTACCCACTATTTCTTCACACATGGCCGATAACCTAGATGTTAGGCCCCTTAAAACAATTATCATCATATTTCTTCACAGACATTTGCGCACAAGAAGCTTTTATCTAACACTAGCTGTACCCGGCATGTGTTGCAATGCCAATCAAAGAAAGTGTTGGCGTTGTAACTTTGTTTGTTGAAGTGCTTTTGGATTCCCAATATTTTTTCTTTTTCCGTTAACCACCTCTAAACTATTGTAAAATTGATTTACTATCTCAAAAAAAAACATCCTGGGAGCGTGCTCAACAACTCACCAAAGTTTCACCGCAATGAAATGAATGCCATATGAGCGCATACGGGATTTTGTATAAACGATTCACGCGCCGTTACCCACTTGTTGAATCTACTTGTGCGATACCTATTGTAAAGTGGATTTACTAAGCCAGAAACCTTCCCCGAAGTGTACACAACAACTCACCTAAGTTTAGTCGCTATCGGACGAATGGTATATGAACGCATACGGGACTATGTTGAAACACTTCGCGCGTCGTCGCTCATTTGTTGAATCAACTCGTGCGCTACCTATTATAACATGGATTTACTAAGCCCGAAACCTTGCCTGTAGTGTACCCAACCTCCCACCCAAGTTTCATCGCTATCGGGCGAATTGTATGTGAACGCATACAGGACTTTGTTGAAACGCTTCGCCCGTCGTCGCTCATTTGTTGAATCTACTCGTGCGCTACCAATTGTTAAGTGGATTTACTCAGCTAGAAACCTTACCTGAAGTGTATAGAACATCTCACCCAAGTTCCATCGCAATGGGATGAATGGTATATGAACGCATGTGGGACTTTCTTGAAACAAACGCACGCCATTTTGTTGAAACTAATCGCGCCATCTATTGCAAATTGGATTTACTACCCCTATACAAATTACGTTGAATAACTAACGGTATTTCATGGTAAGAGCCTCATTTTCTATACCGATAGTGGAGAGCGCTACTCGCATCCAGTCGGCCGTGTCTCGTCATGAGCTACTGTTGCCTGGAAACGACTTGCCTTAGCTGTCATTTGCGTTACGTTTTATAGTGACTTGTATTCTCTTTGACGTTTTATGTCACGTCATGGGATAAAAAGTATCCTATGTCCGTCTCCTGGTTCTAAGCTACCTCAACACCAATTTTCAGCCAAATCGGTTCAGCCGTTCTTGAGTTATAAATAGTGTAACTATCACGACTTTCTTTTATATATATAGATTATCGCACCAATTCTTCGTTCTCTTACATCAAGGGCACTTTATGTCAACACGATTACTTATTGGCACGTATTCAAAATTTTGAGTGAAGATCTCCTTATTCGTCTCAAACACTGATCAATTTACTTAATATTTCAAGCTCTAAACTACGTTCATGTCGGCACACTTAGTATTCGGCACCTATTCAGAATTTTAACTTCATGTTGAAGATAGAAGATTTACTTATTCATTTAAGCATTTAACCATGTGCTTATTCAATTCCACTGATCTATATTAATTATTGGTTACAGAACATTATTTTTAAATTAGTGTATTATTTTGATAAGAATTATTATATAGTTTAATATTTGTTTACATTTGCCAATAATATTTTCTCGTTTTTAACTACATTTTGAAGAAAAATTACAAGTATTTTATTTAATTTGATTTGTGAGGATATCCACTTTAATAGGGATTCATTTTATTCAATTTTAACATTAATATTTCTTTTCTTATTAGATTTAAGTACTTTTATAATAGTTTAGCTTAATTCTTAATTGATTCTTGTTTAGCTGAAGATGGCCTCATTGAAGGCCGAAACATGTCTCACTAGCATCGACCCCTCGAACTTGGTGGAGTCTATTTCGTGCTTCAATGGCGGTGGAGTGACGGTCGTGAAGAACTTGAAGTTGTAAGAAGCGGACAACTCGCTTCGATTTTGTTCTTCTCGGGCCTGATCCTGGTCTCCTTGCAAAGCCTCCAGTTTCCCTGTACCTTCGTACGGTTCTGGAAATCGTGGAAGCTGTAATCCTGAACACTTCTGCAATGTAATGCATGCTGCGACCATCTTCCACCAAAGCAACAACTTTTGCAGCTTGTTCAGGGCTTAAGGGCATGTTTGCTCCAGAAAGCTAATTACGACAATCACAGAAAGATCCCACAAACACATGTGATTGAAAAGGGAACAATTGAAAGTACAACACATTATTGGGTGACATCCAGTGATGTGTTTTCCAGGTTGCGCGGGAAAAATCAATTGAGGATAGTGCAATCAACAATCATCACTTCATTGTTTGCTTGCAAAGCAACACCAATAACATACCCCGTCTAAAAAAATAGGTTAAAGTGCTTCACTTTGATTAAACAGATAAATTACACAATAATTTCACATCATTTATTGGGTGTTGCGTTTTTCGTGCCGGTCAGTGTATTTGTTTACATTCGCCACTAATATTATCTCGTTTTTAACTACATTTTGAAGAAAAATGAAAAGTATTTTATTTTCATTTTATTTAATTTGATTTGTAAGGATATCCATTTTAATAGCGATTCATTTTATTCAATTTTAACATTATTATTTCTTTTCTCATTAGATTTAAGTACTTTTATAATAGTTTAGCTTAATTCTTAATTGATTCTTGTTTAGCTGAAGATGGCCTCATTGAAGGCCGAAACATATCCTATTTATATAGACTTATATATAAATTGAGTATTGATTTGGCGTATTATTTGAATAGTTGATTACAGTAGAATTGTAAACTAATATGGGGAATGAACTAAAAGTATTCTGTTGTGATGTTTAAAAGCTATAACTACAACATGTATTGCTTGTCTCTTTGTGGATACTATTCTGAAAATGTGGAATGCCTTCAGGCTGCCCAAATAAACAGTATTGGTGTAGGCTTTAGTAAATTGTTTAAATAATCTGAGTTCTTTGAATTTGAATAGCTTTTATAAATACACGCAAGTCTTGAATTATTTTCAGATTACGCGACTGTATGTAACATAACATGGGGCGAGACGATCAGGTCCATCTAATAATGAGGAAAGGAGGAATTCAATCTTCCTCTAGAACAATCCTCGCTACGTCACGGTACTGGGTAAGATATACTTTGATCATGCTTGGAGGCTCCCAGGTTGTGTACCTCAGGGGGTATATAAGGGGGGTGCACTCCCCTCCCCCCCAAAAAAAATTTTTTGTCACATATAATATTATTTATGTTCGACCGTCAGAAAACTGTATCATAATGATGGTCATTATAACACTATTTTTCATTATGAAACAGTTTCTCCCACCAATCACAGCTCAAAAAAAACAGTTGTTTGACCAATTAAATAATGATAGCATCGCATCTACGTTGAGTTCCAAGGCCTTCTAATTAAAATTTCACTGCGTTGCCTAGTGTCATAGTGGGGTAATCGAGAAGGCCAAGGCATTCTTTGCGCTCTGTTCAGTACATAAAACTGGTGAAATCTCGACAGATATTTATGAATATTTATGTTCGAACATAAAATAGTTATAATAATTATCGTCGAATATAAACAGTCGTATGCAACTCGCCTATAATGGTAATTAAGACACGAGTATGTTTATAAAACGAGCGTATGCGAGTTTTATAATTTCCATGTACTATTTATGAATTAAAACATTAAAACCAATATACTTATCATGTACTACTGTTACTAAGTGACGTATGGTAACTTTGCAAAGTGAGCTAATGGTAGAGCGATGTAAACAGTATGACAATCAGTTTGCTATGATCTTATGTGTATCAATATAAGCTCTTATTACTCTCCAGTACCTTCGCGCTTAAGAACAGCAACAAGTGCCCTTGAAGCGTGTGACAAAAGTTTTCCCCCTAACATTTATAGGCCTACCCTTATCAAATTTTTGGCAAATTTGCCTCTCTGTAGCTACTGGTACTGTCGAACGGAATTTGAGTTGGTTGAGAACATACTTAAGGAATTCTACTGAAAACAGACTCAATGGTCTAGTATCGTTATATATTCACAGAGATATACAACCCTGACGATGAAGTTATAAACCGATTTGGCAATGCTTCAAGAAACCTTGACTTTATATTATAGAGTAAGTTGTAAATCAAAACAGTAACATTAATTCTTTCCATGTAAACACTATCAAGTGAGCAAGTTGATTGTATTCATAAAAAGTATCATAATATGGTCTTAGTTGTGTTGGCATTAGCCAAACATAAAACATCACAACAAATTGGTTGAAGAAGTGATGCCAGATAGCCTTAAAACTCATAATTTTGCACCAAATTATGGAGAAGTTTCCCGGGGAGGAACCCCTCTTCTTTGGGACCTTTTCCACACCCCCTAACCCCCGGTTCGGCACTCCCTAAAATAAATCTCTATATACACCCCTGGTGTACTTAGTCACGTTGGTAACCCAGCATCTGACAAGGCTTAAATTAATAAATAAATAAATAAATAAATAAATAAATAAATAAATAAATAAATAAATATTCAGACGTGCCCCAATGATTGAATTAAAGATCCATTTCCCAATTTGTATTCAATTTCCAACCTCGTGAAGTCTTTGCCACACTTGTGTGAAACTGCTAGCTATTTCATGTTTTGTACAACTATTGTCACAGAACACGTAAAGCTGCAGCACTGGCCTATGTAACATTACTTGTTTACACATGGGGAACCCCCAATTTCCTCATCAATTGTCTTAAACTCTTACCAATGCTTATTTGTTTTATTTTTTGGGGGTGCCCAACTGGGGGTTAGGGAGCATGGTATAGACCCAAAAGAATAGGGGTCCGTAGTTCTC
The DNA here is from genome assembly GCA_946902985.2 of Meconema thalassinum. Classification (NCBI taxonomy): domain Eukaryota; kingdom Metazoa; phylum Arthropoda; class Insecta; order Orthoptera; family Tettigoniidae; genus Meconema; species Meconema thalassinum. Next base: position 157,230,955 of record OX336397.1, read on the forward strand.
CCCGGGAATCCTCGGTATAATTTGATGCAAAATGATGAGTCTTAAGGCTATCTGGCATCACTTTTACAACCAATTTGTTGTGGTTGGTTGGTTGGTTCCTTAGTTTAGGGGCTGCGACAACGCGGTCATGTAGCCCCGTGTACTTTGGGTGTGTGTAGAATCTGTCTGATAACCGGTGTTAATTGTGATGACTGTATTAGTGTGTGTATCTGTTTTTTAATTCAAGTAGAGACTGCAACTTTGAATTTTCAAATAGTTCCTACTTTTGCCGCCAAACGCCACCGTCAACGACTACTAGGCCTAGTTCAGAACTAGCTACTAGACGCCACCGCAGTCGGCTCTTGGCAACGAACGTAGCAACCTAAGAGCGTTGTTTACATTCTTAACCTATCCAATTTAGTTTCACACAGGTGTAATTAGTGGAAAGATCTTTAACATGCCATAAATCTATGACATGGGACCGCCGGCTTTACTTCCCCTCCGAAGGAAGGCATACTGAGGGATTTTTAACGCTCTTAAAAAATCCGACGGCTTCGGCCGGGTTTGAACCCGCTATCTTGGGCATAGAAGCTCAGCATGCTACCAACTACGCCACAATTTGTTGTGATATTTTATTTTTGGTAAATGTCAAACACAACTAAGACCATTTTATGTTCCGTTGTATTAATAACATCATCTTGCTCACTTGATAGTGTTTACATGGAAAGAATGAACATTACTGTTCTGATTTACTAGTTCACTATAATATAAAGTCAAGGTTTCTTGAAGCATTACCAAATCAGTTTATAACTTCATCGTCAGTGACGTATGTCTCTGTAACAATGCTATACCGTTGAGTATGTTTTCAGAAGTAGAATTTCGGAAGTACGGTTTCAACCAACTCAAATTCCGTTCGTCAGTACCAGTAGCTACAGAGAGAGGCAAATTTGACAAAAGTTTGATACGGGTATAAAAGTTAGGAAGAAAACTTTTGTCACACGCTTCAAGGGCACTTGTAGCTGTTCTTGGCACGTTCTTAAGAGCGAAGGCGTTGGAGAGTAATAAGAGATTATATTGTTACACATAAGATCAGAGCAAACTGATTGTCACACTGTTTACATCGCTCTACCATCGCCTTGCTTTGCAACGTTGCCATACGTCACTTAGTAACAATAGTACATGATGAGTACGAGTATTGTAGTTTTTAATGCTTTAATTCATAAACAAATGTGACAAAAAAATGGGGTGGGGGGGTGGGGAGAAGGCCACCCCCCCCCTCCCCTCCCTTATATACGCCCTTGTGTAAATGTACTGTAATAACTTGCCTGGCTACTTTTCGTGTATTGACACCCCTGAAGTCTAATGATTAATTCAGCCAGGTATGTACTGTATATAAAACATACTCCATAAATTAGCTTCGACGAAGATTAATTTTATGGATCCAAGAATTTTTGACGGGTCGTTCCCAGAAAGTGAAAGTTGAAGACCGATTCTCGGAGGAAATTACCGTAACTTCGGGTATCCCTCAGGGCAGCGCAATCGGAACTTTGTTATTTATGGGGTTTATAAATGACTTACCAAATGGGATTCGCAGTGACTGTCGATTGTTTGCGGATGATTGTGTAATATATCGAAATATACATGACTCACAAGTCAATGCAGTACTTCAAGATGACCTGAACCTGGTCTATAAATGGGCGATTGAAAATAAAATGAAAATAAACACAAGAAAATGTAGTCTAATAAAAATAGGGAAAGTGCGACGGCAAGATTTTCAATATAACATTGGCTCGGAAATACTTGTAGAAGAAGATTCTTGCAAATATTTGGGCGTTCACGTAAGAAATGATATGAAATGGAGTAGTCATGTAGGATGTGTAGTTTCTAAAGCTTACAAATCCCTGCACTTTGTAATGAGAGTATTAAAAGGAAGTAGTACCTCTGCTAAAGAATTAGGATATTTGTCACTTGTAAGACCTATTCTGGAATACGCCTCGGCGGTTTGGGATCCATATCAAGTGGGGCTCATAAATGAGTTGGAAATGGTACAAAGAAATGCCGCTAGATTTGTGCTCAGTGACTTTAATCCCAGGAGCAGTGTGAGCCGTATGTTAAAGAAACTTGGGTGGGAATCACTTGAGGCTAGGTGGATGAAATCTAGACTCTGCGCTATGTACAACACGTATACAAATCAACCAGCATGGGGTGAGCTTAGCAAACGTATGGGAAAGCCCACTTTTATGGGTAGGGGCGATCATGTTTTCAAAGTTAAGGGCCGACCACAGCGAACAAATTATGGTAGGGTAAATATTATTTCGTAAACCGTGCCATTGATAACTGGAACTCTCTACCTGCCGCAGTCTTAGAGCCTTTTCCCAAACATACAGGTATGTTTAGGAAAAGACTGACTACTTGTGTAAATACTCCAGTTTAATTGTTAGTGAATTGTTATGTACAATTATTTATTTGTTATGTATATCTATTTTGCCACCGGGGGACACACCCCCAATTGCAAATAAACGAATGAATGAATGAATGAATGAATGACTGACTGACTGACTGAATGAATGAATGAATGAATGAATGAATGAATGAATGAATGAATTAATTAATTAATTAATTAAAGAATAAATAGGGATTATTTACCTAGAGGATCTTCACGGTAGATCTCCTCGGCCAGAAGACTCGACAACACCAGACACGTGACAAGAAGGAACCGTATGTGAAGTAGAACAGCCATTAGCACTCCGCGTCACATGTCTGTCACCTCAACACTCACTTTGTCAGCACTGTGACAACAATCAAATTATTGAGTTCCACTATATCAACACTGTGACAGCAATCAAACTATTGAGTTCCACTTTATCAGCACTGTGACAGCAATCAAACTATTGAGTTCCACTTTATCAACACTGTGACAACCATCAAACTATTGAGTCCACTATATCAACACATTGACAGCAATCAAACTATTGAGTCCACTTTATCAACACTGTGACAACAATCAAACTATTGAGTCCACTTTATCAACACTGTGACAACAATCAAACTATTGAGTTCCACTTTATTAACACTGTGACAGCAATCAAACTATTGAGTCCACTTTATGAGCACTGTGACATCAATCAAACTATTGAGTCCACTTTATGAGCACTGTGACAGCAATCAAACTGTTGAGTCCACTTTATGAGCACTATGACATCAATCAAACTATTGAGTCCACTTTATGAGCACTGTGAAAGCAATAAAACTGTTGAGTTCACTTTATGAGCACTATGACATCAATCAAACTATTGAGTCCACTTTATGAGCACTATGACAGCAATAAAACTATTGAGTTCCACTTTATCAACACTGTGACAGCAATCAGACTATTGAGTTCCACTTTATCAGCACTGTGACAACAATCAATCTATTGAGTTCCACTTTATCAACACTGTGACAGCAATCAAACTATTGGGTTCACTTTATGAGCACTGTGGCAGCAATCAAACTATTGGGTTCCACTTGGAACCAATGACGCTGGCTTTACAGCAAACCAACGCATGCGTCTTGGAGTCCGTAGCGGAGACTTCCCGCCAATTTATGTTGACATCCCTTCTTTTTTGCGTCATTAATGTTGTTATTTGGACTTCTGGATTGTAGGTCTTTGTAAAGTTGACGGTTGGAAATGTTATGTTTTGTACTTGATGTTATAATATAGACTTGAATGGGACAGTACATTGATGTTATTTCAGGCCATACGCATAATTATTTGAAACACCAGCATTCCCGTAATGAATGCTAAACAAATAATGCCTAAAGACAACAGAGTGCATTCATAGATGAGCAGACGCTCTTGAGCATCGCTATGTTCTTCGCAGTATTCCGCCACAGATAATTCACACATGTCTACTCACTACCGAGTAATCTTCCACACACTTCCAGGTCCATGAACGCTGTTTGAATCGCATTATGAAACGCTAAACTTTGGGAAACCTTGAAGATATCTCACAAGCGTGGCACGAAACGCCTGTAGTGGCCGGCGTCTCCATCGAAACTCAACAGCATTGCTTCTGTTCTCATCCCAGGACCGTGTGGTTTATTTTCATTTTATTTTGACTCACAGACACACACACACACACATGCCTGGATGGCTGGCTGGCTGGTTCAGCGTCAGCAATCAACACAATTTATCTTCGGACAATATTTGAGAGTTTGGCAGTGGTATATTAGAGTGCGATGCCAAGGAATGTCCCTGACGGCGCCAGAACACAGCACGGAATTTAAAAATAGAACACAAGACCGTGTGTGCCATGTGTGCTTTATCAGGCTTGATAGCCACGCGGGAGCAGGCGAGGAAATGATGAGGCATTTCGTAAATATTTGATTTTCTGAGACCTTTTTTACGAGGCCGTGTTGAGAGGGTTACGTATTCCTGGAGTGTGTATATTAACCAGGCGTGCAACTCCCTCCCATGTTCTTGCGTGAGGTTAATCTCACGACCATGACGTCCTTCTATTGGGGAATCGAATCCACTGGATGCGGCATTTAACATCCAATATCCCGATCAGCCTCGGTGGGTGGCAAGCAGTTTGACGGCTGGGCTATCATGCCCCTTACCGGACGGTTAACAACGCTTAAAAATGAAGAGGGAATTAACACAAATTACAATAATAATAATAATAATAATAATAATAATAATAATAATAATAATAATAATAAAAAGATACGAGCCTTACAGTAGTCGCATATGATGTGTAACATCTGACATGTTATCCTACTGGTATACTACACAGCTTGGACATTCTTAAAATGTTAATTTACGCTCCATTTTCAGACTGGTACTATGATGAATGTATAGATTGAATTGGAGATATGCTACTGTCACACTTGTGGCGCAGCGGTCAAGCTGTTAGTCTCTCACCAAGGTAGACCGGGTTTGATTCCCGGTCAATACATGTGAGATTTTCGAATTGAAATACCATGTCCTGTGGTTCGCATTCCACGTAAAAGGGAGGTACCATGGATCATGATTGTGAGATTAACGGTCACGCAAAACTACAAGGGTCCTTCCTTCCTTAATAATTCATAATAACAAAGTGACACACAACGTCGACTCTACTCTCAAATACTGTGAGCACACTCCTCAGTAATATATCATTCATTATTCTCAAGACTCTCATACAATTCGTCGTAAACAATCAAAACATGCCTTCCTACAATCATGAAATGACCTAGTCTCAGCTTTTATTCCACTCATATAACAACATTCTGTTATGCATTTAATATTTGACTAGCCTACTAAACCACAGCTTGACAATAATGCCGCTTACTTAAATGCCATTTGTCGTCTTTGTCCTACCCCATGTGATGTTCAACCTTGAACGTGAAGCTTCATAAACTGCTCAATGACAAATGAAAGTCGGTGAAACATTTGCCACGGTGCTCGTCAAACCAGTGCCTGCTAAATGCACTGCCTACTGTATTACCATAATATTCTTGCGCTAGAGAGCACACACTGCCTTGTTTCAAATACACACATTTACAATTGTTATTGTAAAAGGGAGTGTTTTACAGATATTGTAGTTTATAATACGGAACTCATTTTATTGGATGATTTGTAGCTTCCACCAGCACTTGCCTAAATAAAGAATACGATATGGATCAACTAGATTAATAGACGCGACACCGCTCATAACCTTAAATTCCTTATAAACAGGTCCTCTTCATTCACAGACCAACACGTAATTTCATATGGATTCTGTTAAAATGAGTCATATTGATATGATAAATATCATTTAAAATGATAATCTGGTAGCAAAAATATCTACCCCACCCAGGATTCGAACCCAAGATCCCTAGATTCACAGTCATACTCAATAACCCCACGGCTATTTCGACTACGCATAGTCTATGATAAATCGTTTAAAATGACAATCTGGTAGATGGATTGATCGATCGAGTGGGCAGTGCATACTTCCGTTGGATCCACCACTGCCAGCTCGATCGTTCCGATCCACTTCCGTCCCGAATTTTCAAAATCACTCCCACAAAACTATCCAGCAACCGAGCGGAAAGATGTTACACATCAATAATACCGTAATAATAATAATAATAATAATAATAATAATAATTTTTAAGCAAGAGGTCTGTTGTTTGTTTATTTATTTATTTATTTATTTATTTATTTATTTATTTATTTAAGCGAAAATTCCCCTGCAGGAGAGCGATTAAACTTGATAACATGATGTCATTTGGAGGAGTCTCCTCCGCTCCTCCCAAAATCTCTTCATTCTCACGGAATGCTCCCTCTTCCCCTCATCCGTCCACTTTTTTCCAGGTTGTCGTAATGATCTAGGTTCAAACTTAATGAGTCCATGTGTAAGTAATTGCTGCCCGCTCTGACATCTTCAGTTCTCTGTTTTCCCGCTAGAGAGCTGCACCGTAAGGTAAGATTTTGTGTTCGTCTTTTCGATTTTATGTTATTGATGTCCTGGTTTAGAGAGCAAACGCCGAGATAAACATTGTTTGTTTAGTCGCTATTTGCTAGCCAAGTACGAGGGATGCTTGGAATTTGTAATACAAAGGCTTGAATTGGATCTCCGTGGAAAGATTCCGTTGAAGAGTTTTGTTGCGAGTTCAATTTAATAATCCAAGTGGCTGAGAAAGTTGAATATTCGATTCAACTTTTGCAATGTGAAAATGTCGTTAGTGCAAACAGCATTAACATTTAGATGCTATTGACGTCAGAAAAGTTGGATGGCGCAGCCACGCGGTAGAATGTTGAAGCTGTAACATTGTGACTGGTGAGGTTTATTTTCATGGTGAAGCATTGATGTCGTGATGGAAACAGAAAGGAATTTGTCAAATTCGAGGAGGTACTGCTCTGTATACGGTTGCAAATCGTATAAAATGGGTACGAAATCTCCTCACTACATTCCTGTACAAAAAGTTCAGAGAGAAAGATGGGCTTTGGCGCTGTCAATTGGAAAACGTGTTACACGTTACATGACAGTTTGCAGTCTGAATTTTTGTGAAGATGACTTCTTTCCACAGCGTAAGCACCGGTACTGTTGATTATTGATAGTTATTGTCTCTAATTTGTATTCACAAGGATTTAGCTACCGGTACATCAAAAATACTGATAAACTTGTAGCCTAATACTTCTGTGCCGTACATTGAACCGAATGTAATCCGCTCTTCGTAATCTTATTTTAGGGGTTCTTCCGATTGACAATAGTCGAATGGTTAGATAACTTAAAAAAATGCTGTTCCTAGCCTTAATTTGCCAGAAAATTTATATTCTTGCCTTTGAACAGCAAGTATGTAGGTCAATATTAGCAATATTGAAGTATGATTTGAGCATCCCAAGTAACGCTTCTTTGAACCCAAAACATTCATGCAAATTCAGGGTTGCTGGATTCAATTTATTATCAGGGAGTCGTCCTTTGTGTTATGTGATATATATATAGTGAAATTAATAAAAACATCGATAACGCTAGGTTCTCAAGTACAGGCTTCATATATGAAACAGCAGACAGTAAATTAACTATCTACAGGTGGGTAATATTTTAAACTGGTAGTCTAGTAATTAAGCACTGCATTTAAATTGATTATAAAATATTTCTATCAATGAAAGAAAATATGTAGTATTTTGCCATCATAAATTAGAAGCCATAACAAACGCACACCCTATCACTGTCTTGCTTACTTCTCGTCACTATCTCGCCGCCATATTGCAAACAGCTGACCGTAAGCTCCTCCCCCGTTTCGGACGTCAATATTCACAGTATAGATATCAATACAGTATGGACACTTCAGCAAAAACTGAAGAACGGATTTTCAAAAAAACAATTGATTAGGCGGAGCACCAATACACCTGTAAGCCGCTAGGTAGCCCCACTTATGGACAAACACATGATAATGATGATGAATGTATATTTTAGGTAGATTTCATTAGAAAGCTAACTATTGCAATGGGTCCCATGTTTCGACTTCTGGAAAATTTCGACATATCTTCGCGTTTCACATACCCCAAAACCACCGCCAGTTCAAAAGTGTATATATAACTTATATATGTATAGATATCAGTTTCTTGTGGACACGATAACTGCCGTAATTTTGCACCAATCACTTTGAATTTTTTACATAATATGTATCCCCTTAAAATCTCAGTCGAGTTCGTTAATGGGCTAAATCGGTCAAAGGGGGTGAATATGGGAGGCTTTTTTTTTCGAAAAATTGAAATATCGCTATAACTCTCTTAATATCTGAAATATTGAATCCATTCCAAGTTCAACTATGTGTCGGATAAGGCCCTAAAATTTATGTTTGAAAAGTTTTTATAGCACCAACCATTGACCAAAGGGGTGGGAAAAAGTGGGTTTTTCGGGAAACATTAATCATATCTCTGTTAATAGGCACAATATCAAAACCGTACGGAATGGACAATATTCCTCCAATAATTACCTAAAACTTTTGTCTGAAAGAATTTTCGATATGACCCACCATTACGCCACGGGGTGAGCAAAATGATTTAAATGATAAGAAAATGCCAAGTGCCAAGAGAGGTTGCCATGACAACTTTACTGTTAATTGATAAGGGATGAGCCATCAGCAGTTGCTATGACAACGCACTGCACGAGATCACATTCAGTTTTCATATGTCTGTGGGAAGCGACTTCGGTATCGGAACTGGTAGCATGCTGAACTTCTATGCCCAAGTTCGCGGGTTCAAACCCGGCTGAAGTCGTGGGATTTACCATGAGCGCTAAAAAAACCTGAGTATGCTTTCCTTCGGAGGGGAAGTTCCAACGTTCGTTGCGAGTTGATGGTTCCGATGGCATCTAGTAGCCAAGTTCACAGTTAGGTGTCGTGGATGGTAGTATTTTTAATTATGTAGCCTATTTTAGGTAGATTTCATCAGAAAGCTAACTATTGCAATGGGTGCCATGTTTCGACTTCCGGAAAATTTCGACATATCTTCCGTGTTTCACATCCCCCAGACCCCCAAACCACCGTCAGTTCAAAAGTTTATATATATGTGTGTGTGTATACAGTATATGCATATATATCAGTTTCTGATAACTGCCGTAATTTTGCACCAATCACTTTGAATGTTTTACATAATTTGTAAACCCTTAAAATATCGGTCGAGTTCGTTAATGGGCAAAATCGGTTGAAGGGGGTGAAAATGGGGGGGGGGGGCTTTTTTTTCTTCGAAAAAGTGAAATATCGCTATAACTCTCTTAATACGTGAAATATCGAATCATTCAAAGTTCATAATATGTGACGGATAAGTGCCAAAAATTTATGTTTAATAAGTTTTTGATGGCACCAAACATTGACCAAAGGGGTGGAAAAAAAGTGTTGTTTTTTTCGGGAAACATTAATCATATCTCTCTTAATAGGCACAATATCAAAACCGTACAAAATGGAAAATATTCCCCTAATAATTACCTAAAACTTTGTCTGAAAGAATTTTTGATCTGACCTACCATTACGCCAAGGGATGAGAAAAATGATTTCGGAATTAAAGAACATGCCAAGTGCCATGAGAGGTTACCATGACAACGCTTCTAAATTGATGAGGGATGAGCTATCAGAGGTTGCCAAGACAACGCCATTGCACGAGATCACATTCATTTTTCCATCTGACTGTGGAAAGCGGCTAACTGGTAGCATGCTGAACTTATATGCCCAAGGTCTCTGGTTCAAAGCCGGCCAAAGTCGTCGGATTTTCTAAGAGCGCTAAAAATCCCTCAGCATGCTTTCCTTTGGAGGAGAAGTTCCAACGTTCATTGCAAGTTGCTGGTTGCGGTGGCATCTAGTAGCCAAGTTCACAGCTAGATGTCGTTGACGTTAGTATATAGTACAAAATTAGGAACTACTACTTAAAATTGACCGTCTGCAGACCTTACCTGAATTACAGACTAATACAGTTAACACAATTAACACCGTTTATCAGATTCTACACACACCTAATGTACACGGGGTTACATGACCACGTTGTAGCAGCCCCTAAACTGAGGAACCAACAAATATCTCTGCGGGAGATAAAATTTTGCGTGAAGAAGTAACAGACTGTTAGATAGTTACACATCAGTTCCAAACCTTGCATAAGGACAGTGTGATCACAAGTATAAAAATGAACCCCAAATGACAAGAAGGTTACCATCCCCATAAGACAATAAAATGATAAAAATATGCATACAAAAACGAAAAAAAGTTAATTAACCTCTATTGGGCCACGGTGCTGCACAGTACAGTAGTTGTTGGATTTCCTGGTGCATTGCTGGACCGCTGCTTCATTCTGAAATCTTAACTTTTCGATGGCCCAGTATCCTTTCATATTCCTCCTGATCTCTTTCTTATGTTCCTCTGCCCATTTCCTGGACACGTTGTTGTGAGCTTCTGTAATGGATTTACAGCGCCATGTCTCGTTGTGTTCGGCAGATCAGATTATCAGAAACTTCGCGTGGCTTCCATGTTTTTTTTACTGCTGATTGCGCATTGAAATTGTTATTTATTTATTTACTGAGATTTGTAGCCCATTTTCATCGTATTCCAATATAAGAAGGTTTATATGATCAACGTTGGTCCATGTGCCTTAGTCACCCTCCCTCCCTCCTTCGCCCCCCTCTCTTCGCCACCCCTCCTCTCTCCTCCAAATAACTTTAATTGACTTGCCCGATTTTACTGTAATTTGGTAGTAAATTAGTTCCATCTCCGATCACATGCCCCCCCCCCCCCCTAATTTCCCCTATCCTCACCATGGTGGCTGAGCCAACCAGAAAACTTGAAACCCTAATAAGCATTAAAACAACATGGCAGCCACCCTGATCATCCGAGAACAATGAATCTTGGCACTGTAAAATCCTTGTTTTGAAGGTAAACCAAGTGGCGTCCAATCTTGTTGGAGCGCTGTAAAATTCAAGATGGTGGCAGTGGAAACTTTGTGTTCTTTGTGGTGTCCTATTGAAGCGACTGAAGTGAAACGTTGCGTAATGAACCACTACTCTAAAGGCTCATAATATTATACTTAATAATTGATGGCGTGCATGTCGATTTCGGTGAATCTTGGCATAGTGGGCAACAACTATGGTCTAAATGTATATGATACATTATAGGTGTCAATTCCTCAAACACGATTTCATCTAATTCGTCATTCAATTATCCGATCACTGACAGGGATAGTGTTTACTTTAATCCAAATCTCCAGGCATATAAATATATAGCTTTCATTTGACGAATTATAGATGGCGTTCATGTCAAGCTTTTTAAGGGCAAAACAGCATTTTACTTTTATGTGTTTCTACATTTTATTTTATTATAATTAATATAATTATAAGTAATGCTATTTTTAGCCTACTTTTCACATTTTGCAAAAATGAGGAAAAAGTAGACTTATGAGATCGATCCTGGAAAATGTGTGTGTGTGTGTGTCCCCCTATCAACTCCTGAACGGCTCTAGCAATCGGAACCAAATTTAGTATGAGTAAAGATGTATACAGGAATATCTCAAACCCATATTTGAAGATGATGTCAGTACTACCAACTGCTTAAAAAACGCACTAGAAATTTCAGCTCCATATTGGATATCTTGGAGGGTATGCATGGGAGCTATTTCAAAATTGGTACACATAGATAATACTATTTCAGTTCAATTTCCAAGGGGCCATACATGACAGTGTTGCCAAAATAATGTTAAGCCTTCTGATAGGTCCTATATTTAAATGCATATAACTTATACACTATCAATTGGATTTCAACCAAATTTTGTATGTAATATGTGTACATAAACACATATGGCTGAGCGTATTCTTAAGAGCCACCAGGGTTGCCAACGGTTAATAAAAACTCTCTCTATTTTTATCCAAATACCAATATATCAGAAAGTATGCAAGCCGACAGTTTTAAACTATGTACACGTATAGTACCTGACATTTTAGATTAATTTGGAGTAATTCATATAAGTCAGTGCTGCCAACATGATTCTATGCCTGCTGATATGTCCAATTTTAAAATACATGTACCTTCTATACTGAACCCGAGGAGGTTATGCTGACTGGAATCGAACGTGGTTCTCAGAGACTGTGATCTCAGTATAAAGGTTCCACCAGGGAACGAACCAGAGATCTGTAGAGGCAGTTTCATGGTAAAAACCCCTCGAAAGAAGCGTATATTTAATCACTGGTGTGATTTTGGTGCAATGACATTATTTATTAAAATAATGCAGGGAAAAATGAGCAGATTACAGCAGTATTAGACTACTTGGTGTAGGCTATACGAGGCTTGAAGCACGGAGAGGGCAGAGTTGACATTTTACAAATTAGCCCAGGATTGTGGGAGGGCCCCAGTGGAGCCATGTCCATCTCTGTGACCCCATTCTGTCGTCTGGAGCAGGGTGGAGGCCTGAATAATGACCCAGTTATTCCCCGACGGAGAATAGATTTGAGGAGGGGGAGGAGAGATGCCCAGGAAAATCATTGATTACTCGTGATTGGAGTAACGATTTGAGATGAGAGTTGCCCACAGGTGAATCTTTTGGCAGGAGGCTAATTTTAGAGCCTTTTACCTGCGAAATTGAGGCACATTTAATGATGTGCGGAAGGACTGTAAAACTACCATTGTTCGCGGATAGATTTGAGAATGTTGCCGGGGAATACCCGTAAGATAGCGTCCCACGCTATGGAGAAAGGAATTAATATTAATTAATTGGACGAGCGATTCCTTTGCACGCAGATAGTTTTGGAATCTGTGAAGAGAGAGGAACCCAATGATCATGGTTTGGAGACCAGAATCATGCTGGGAGAGGAGCCAAGATTACGCGGGAAGATTTCGCCCTACTTTCCGTGGGAATCCGATATAAGGGAGTAGACCCTTGGAGGAGCGCTCAGTCAAGTACAGTCTCAGCTCAGTCTCTCTCAGTTCAAGCTCAGTCTACGCGCAGTTCACGCCCAGTTACAGCCAGTTACAGTCGAGCAAGTTGCAGTCTTACGCAGTCTTCACGACGTTAGAAGTTACCCAGTTGTAGCACAGTTGCAGTAAGTTGCAGTCAGTATGCAGCAGTACGAGACAGTATGTAAGCAGTCTACAGCAGTCTTCAAGTAAGTTACGAGCAGTCTTCAAGTGAATCTTCAGTCAGTTACAGCCAGTTTGAAGCAAGTTCGTCAAGGCAGAACGCATGGCGGTTCTACTCATAATAGACGCCGAACAAAGACTGGTACATGTAAATGAAGCATTTTATAAGCTTGTATGAATAATAGTCGTGCTATAGGCATAATCAGCAGTACGAACTATGGCGTGTTCAGCTACGAAGCACCGTGTAGGCTACTGGCAGAACTATTGTAAATAATTATTTGTGTAAAGTATTGGACAGTGTGAAGCGCAATGTGTAAAGTATTGACTGATCGTATATGTGTAATTACGATGGAATGCGCTAAATGAAACTCTACGAAGTGTTTGGTAATGTCATGAGAGTACCAGATGATAACACTCAGGACGGGAGCTAGCATATTTATGCAACGCAGGACGCTTACCGTAGGAGTAAGAATAATAAAAACTGTTGGTGAATTCCAAGAGCAGATAAACCAGACTTTCAATCAGGAGTTGATAGGAGCACGGGAGATGCCGTCGACACCTGCAATTTCGATCTTTGCTAGGGAATTTCAGCAATGAAAAGTGTATAAAGTGACGTGTGTTAAGTGTACAGCATATGTAAAATATCCTTTAAAGTAGTGATTAGATAAGTGTTTCACATGTTTGGGAGCGATAGCTTCCTGAGAGTTATGCAACGTGCCGTGTTGTTAATGAAAATTATGTGTTATAAAATGTGTGTATTCAAGATGAATATGTCGCGTTAAACCTGCTAATGGCGGGCGGAAAGGAGAAATATGATTGGTCGGAGCCACCATAGACGCCTATAGAGATGTAAGTACCCCACAAGTTATGATTATGTAGTAATATGGGCCACTGCATGTTGTGATTCCTTAAAGATGCCAATAAAAATCAGTTTAGGAGGGAGATCCTCCATGTTTAATCATTATTGTGTTGATTTTTATAGAGTTGAGATGTTAATTTGCATCATTAAGTGGAGTAATTATTCCCACTATGAATTAAGAATGGCAATCAGTTATGTAAATGTGACGAACGCGATTGTTCGGATTTTAAGACGTTTAGCTATGTCGGATTTTTGGTAATTTATGTGAGAATAATAATAAAGTAATGATTTTGGTCATTTATGTCAGTGAGATTAATGGTAATAATAATAATGAATATTAAAAGTATGAATGAACACATCAGGAAACAAATAAATGTTGTAAGCGAGAGATTTACGCTAATTGCAAGACTTATCAATCTAAGCAGTAAGATGATACAGTAAGATTACATTACAGTAATTAAGGAAAGAAGTTTTATATCAGAATATTGCATATATTCAGTAATGATGCCAGGCATGAAAGAGCTTTTAGTGAATTGAATTTGCAGCTTATATGAGAAGCTTATAGAGTAATTGATAGATTTCTCTTAATAATATAGGTCGGAGGTCGTAGCATTGAGTAAGGGGCCAGGTGGTCTATTCTACGTATGAAATCTCCTATGTCATGGGCATAAGTGGAGATATAATTTATGCCAGAGTTGTAGTGTGCACCCTAGCTCTGAGGAAGGATATGAAAGTGTTCCGGGTTGGAATCCTGTGATAGAGACGAGGAAAACGAGGACACCTCGAAACTCTATGATTTCCCGAGAACTTATTGATGAGTTATTCCGCTCGTGGTAGCGAAACTCATGGCGACAGTTGCACTGAGCGCCTATATTTTACTTGAGACATCGGTCACCCGTCAGACTAATGCATTACGAACCCCGAACCTTCATGTTGAATGGACCCGTGTGAGGCCAGTAATTATTATATCCTCTGTGTAGGAGTAATTATAAAATCTCATTCAATACCTGTTTGCATAATAGTCAATTAAGATCCTTTGGGATATGTGTGTCGGTCAGACAACAGTATTTGTCTTGTAAATCTTTACTGCTTAGAAAGGAAAGCATTCAAACCTTTAAGGAGGGTCGAGGTAATTGGTGGAACACCCATCCCACTTTCTATTGTGTGCTGACTCCTCTAGCCGAGGGTCTGCAGGCGGGCACTCGAACCGTCAAGGTAAGTTGAAAGGGACAGATTTTAGACCCTGGTAAATGACATATAATGAAAGATTGTTATGTTGAGTAATGTAGCCATGTGGTTTAAGAACACATGGATAATTATAGATTATCCTGATGGTTCATTATTTTAGCTATCTGACGAATAGTTAGACGATGTATTTGTACTGTCACTGAAACCAAGTTATGAAGTTGGTTACCAGATGCCAATCGCCACGAGAGCAAGGTAATCTAATTGTACCATCCAACACAAGCTATAACGTAACGTTTTATGGAGGAATCACATACAGCATGCAGTGGAACCATATAAATAGAGGAAGTGGAGGGGTAGCTTACATAATTATGGAGTTGCACGTTGATTGCGGTGCAACGTCCGAATAGGTAATGCATGAAAGCATTTGTTTGGTGAGAAGAGAAAAATCAAAACACGCACGGCACACATAATTGTTAAAACCAAGAGGTTTAAGGAATAATTAATTTGTGATATTAAAGAAGTCACATTGTATGACTGTTATGTTAATGTACAGTTTGTATTGAAGTCGTAGGTGCATCAGCGCACCAGAATCTCTTTATGAAGTTCACATAAGGGTACAGCTTTATGGTTTAATATGACTTTATTATGATTTCATTTTTGTTTATATGTGGATTGTGGAAGTAAATTTTTGTTTGCTTTGTTTTTTTATGGTTTTGGGGATTGTTTTTGTGTTTGAAGCCATGATTTTATTTACTGAATTAAAGTTTTAGAATAGGGTTGTGCCTTGTCATTGTAGAGTTGATACCTTATAGCCTCAAATCCAAATTATGCACTGCTCATTTGGGGGAACGGCACGCGCCTGAGACCTGATGCTAGCTGGAGGCAGATGCATATTTACCATCGAGATTACTCACATGGGTACATGGGATTTGATGTCCTATACTGTGATTTAAGCTATAGGTACGACTAAAGTCGGTCAGTTCTAGTGCACACAACTCTATTAAAGTAAGAATTAACGAAGTAGGGAACGACCGCTCCTATCCCTAGATAAGTTCCGATACGTACATATAAATTTTGATAGATGTATAAGTACTACTCCTTTGTAATTATCATATAATTTATCCTGGCCCAAGCAACGTGGGGCGGTATTAATTCATTATGGAACCGCCTGCGTCAGTGCAATATGAGCGATCTTGGCATTGCACATGCATGGCATACATGATGATAACTGCATCTAATTTATCATGGCCCAAGCAACGTGGAGCGGTATTAATTCATTATGGAACCGCCTGCGTCAGTGCAATACGAGCGATCTTGGCATTGCACATGCATGGCATACATGAATGATAACTGCATCTAATTTATCATGGCGCCCAGGTACGTGGAGCTTATGGGATTTTATGGGGAAAACCATAGTAATTGTTTTGTTTTGCCTCAAACTGTGTTTGAGTGATTTTTGAATTCAGTAGGCTTTTTATGTAACGCAGAATCTCTCTATTGAGAAGAGAATTGCCCAAGGGTATGAGCGCTACATACCAGATCCACAATCTACCATAATATTATCAGGTTTTGTACGACTTCACAATATGTGTGCAGTGATTGATGTTTCTCTCTTCGAAACGTATCCACATATTTTTCCAGGAAGCCTGCCTGCATATTTAAGTGTGTTATTGTAAAATGTCAGGTACGCAGGAGATCTTGCAAGTTATTGCAGGATTGAAACAGCATTTTGATGCTGCTAACGAGCAGAATAAACTGGAAGCCAAGGCTTTCCAGGATAGCATAAACACTCGTTTAGATGCCAATCAGGAGGCACTGAGTAATCGGTTAGATGCCAATCAGGAGGCAATTAATGCTAATCAGGTTGAAATAAACAATCGTTTAGAGGCAAATAAAGTTGAATATAAAGTTGGATTAAACAATAAGTTAGGTCAAATGCAAGAGGTAATTAAGACCGAAGTAACAGGTACTGTTGTAAGCATTGTATCGGAAATGCAGGTTAAAACTGATAAACGTTTCGAGGCTATAGAAGCCAAACTTGAGGGTAATTTACAAGCGTGTAAGCAGGCTCAGGAGGAAACCAACAGTAGATTAGATGCGTTGTCTAACGATATTAAGGATATTCAAATCCAAAATGAGGCGAATCTCGAACGCCAAGCGAAACAGTTCGCAGAGTTTACAAAAACGGTAGACCAGAGATTAGAGGAGAACGACTCCAAATGGGACCAGAAATTGAAAAGCTATGCTAGAGCAATTAACGGTGACCTCAAGAAACAGGACCAGAATATATTAGGTCAATGCCAGGAAATAGGCGAAATTAAGGCTATCGCTCATGAAAGTAAGGAGCTGGTAAGCAACGTGAAAAGTCAGATGGGCAAAGTTCATCAAGAACTGGACCAAGTTCAAAGTGTCATTGTCATAGTTAACAAAAGGCAAGAGGAGAATAGAGGTGAGATCACCAAGGTCCGGAATGAATTGTCTAAAGTCAATGGACACATTCAAGATGAAATTAAAGGGTTGAGAGAAGAACTCGAAATAAGAGAAGGCCAGAAAACAGAGGCAAGCGACAAGAACCTTGCTCAAATTAAAGAAGATGTAGAGGATGAAATATCCCATATCAAACAAAGTCTGAAAGAAGACAAGGTGAAAATATTTCAAGTAGCCGAGGAAAACCGAGATAGGCTTACAAGAATAGAGAAAGAAGTCATTACTCGCCTAGAAAGAGCAGAGATGCGCCACAATCAAATGGAGACTAGGATAATAGCACATGAGGAAACGATTCTGAAAGATCCTAAGTCAAGTGAAGGCAGCATGGAGGATATGAGGAAAACAAGGTGGGCAGACTTGGAAACCCAACCTATGAGCAGGAATGCTACAAGCTCAGGGGAAAGTCCTTATATGACGCCAGGTGTACCAATTGCGGCATCGACGCCACATGAAAATGCTATGCACACCCAGGTGATAAACGTCATTAGGGCAAGCGAAGAAAAACCAAGGAAATTTTCAGGTAGCCACTGTAGTATGACACCAAAATATTGGTTAAAGGAAGTGACTGAATATCTAAATGATGCACGAATACCGCAGGAGCGTAGGCTACGTGCTATAGAGAAATTAACAGAGGGGGAGTGCGCATTATGGTTTCGCAGCTTCCGTTACACTTTCGATACTGTTGAGGAGTTCCGGGAGGCATTCTTGAAGAGATATTGGGACGCCGCGACCCAACAGAATTTACGGTTGAATTTATATGCAAAGAAATACAGTACCAATAATCCAACAAAGTACGCAGAATTCTTCATATCGCAGATGTGTCGCTTTAAAGAGCTGGATCAAAAACCGAGCGAACTGGAGCTATGTATTGCTATCGCCAAACAGCTTCCATACGAGATCCAAAGGCTACTAATCTCGGCCAATGCGAAAACTGCTATGGAAATGGAGACAGTTCTAAGGCAACTGGACCTCACCACAGCAAATACAATGCGTCAGAGTCGAACCGTGGAACAAGTCCACGTGACCAACACACAGACTGACCAACAGCAAGCTCCAAGGAACAACAAAGCTACGAGCACAGAAACATTAGATTCCTATGGACGGCAATGGGAACAGGAACCCAGAAGATGGCAGTCAAAGTTCAAAGGAAATGCTAATAGAGGAGGAAGAGGTCGAAGTTCGTGGAATAAGCAGAATACCAGGGGTAAACCGTACCATAACAATGGAGGTAATAATGGCCAAGAAGGCAACAATAGAAATTGGAGACCCCAAGAAAGAAGAAGTAACTTCGATGACGAGGTAGAAGAACGATATCATGCTTCTTTGCGATACCTCGAAGAAAGGGGAGATGAGCCCCAGAAACAACAAGTCCGCTGGCAAGAAGTCATGCAGAAAAGGACATCGCCAGACAGATATGGAGATGGAGCTAAGAGTTTGGAACTACAGCGCAGCGAACAGGAGAGAAGAAACTCCAAGGGGGCAGGCGCTGAAGAAAAAAAAAACGCCAAAATTAGGAGAGTTGGAGACTGATGGATGGAAGTCTATTAACATCATCAATTGGATAGCCAAACCAGAAGAGCTGATTGAGGATACAGGAGGACCACAGGTCATGGTCAAGAGAGAATTGCCTATTATAATTGTAAGAGTGGCAGGATTAAAAATCAGAAGCCTGTTAGACACGGGGTCAACAATGAGCCTTATGACACAAGCTCTATATAATGAAATAGCCCGGAGAGAGAACATTTTGAAAATACCGATCTCTAGTGTCAAAATTAAAGGGGTAATTCCAGACCGAACAATGATATGTAAATACCAGGTATTCCTAGATTTACAGATAGGAGGCTCTATTTTCTCACAGAGTTTTCTGTTAGTAAACAAATTGCCTTATAACCTACTTATTGGGGCAGAGTTTATAAGGGAATACAGAGTGATAATCGACCTAGCACAGGACAGGGTTATGTTCCATGTGAATGAAGAAGCTGAAGGCTTAGAGGTCGCACTCAATGAGATTGAACCAGAATCAAGCGAACAAGTATGGCATACATACAGAGATGTGGCTGAGGAAGGAGTGTTAGCTATTGAGCAGTTAGAAGAGGAGCTTAAAACACTAGCCACAGACTTGGAAAAAGATCTGGAACCCAAATTGGAAGAATATATTTCGGAAAAGCTAGAAGAAGCGAAAATTGGGCTAAAAGAGAAGGAAAATTTAAAGCAGTTATTATGGAACAGAAGGAAGTCTTTGATTCGAGACCTGGTCGGATAAAGAACTTCACTTATGCTTTTCAAGTCAGTGATTGGACACCATTTAGGCAGAAACCCTACCCTATAGCGGAAAAGCATTATGCTAAAGTGAAAGAGGCAATTCAGGAGATGTTGGAGGCTGGTGTTATTGAGAAGACACCTACGCCTTATGTAAGTCCATTGGTAATTGTACCAAAGACAGACGGATCTGTCAGAGTCTGCCTGGACCTGAGACGCTTAAATTTGCGAGTTATTCCGGAATTTGACCAAGTGCCACCTATTAAAGAGATCCTCAGGAAGTTTAAAGGGAAAACCATATTCACAAATTTGGATATCACATCCAGTTTCCATCATCTTGAATTAGAGAAGAAAACTAGTCTGTTGACAGGATTTATGTTTGATCAACATACATTCACATTTTTAAGGCTACCTTTTGGGTTGAAAACAGCTGGTTCAGCCCTGATAAGAGCGTTAGATCGCAATCTATCAGATGAGGTTAAAGAGAGTACCATCAGATATGTAGACGACATTCTACTCACATCAGAATCTCTGGAGGAGCACATGAGAGACCTGAAGAAGTTGCTAGATGACCTTCGAGAAGCTAACTTTAAGGTTAATATCAAGAAATCGCACTTCTGTCAGAGGGAAGTTAAATTCCTAGGGCATGTTATTGATGCAAATGGAGTGAAGCCTAACCCAGATAAATTGGAAGTAATTCGAAATTTCCCTCGACCCACGAAAGTAAAGCACGTCCGACAGTATTTGGGAGTAATTGGATTCTTTTCGAACCACTGCCCAAACTATACTGCGACAGTAGCACCCCTGCAGGACCTATTGAAGAAAGGCGGCAGATGGAATTGGACGGAGCAATGTCAGGAAGCATTCGTGAGGTCAAAACAAATGCTTTTGGAATATGTGGAGCTGGGATACCCGGATTATACCCAGAAGTTCATCATACAGACGGATGCATCACTTATTGGGATTGGAGCGATGCTATTCCAGGAAAATGTTGACCAGCCTGAGAAGAAAGTTTTTATCGCCTTTATAAGCAGGAGACTGAAAGCCCATGAGAAGAATTACACGATCACAGAGATAGAGTTGCTCGCAATTTTGTACGCGTTGCAATCATGGCATAAACTCGTGTATGGCTTCCAAATAGTCCTCAGAACAGACCATAAAGCTTTAACATTTTTATATAAATAATTCATGCTTTTGGGCTAATGCCGTGTGTATTTTTAATTTAAAACCATACGTTTCGGAGAAACCTTGCCTCCTTTTTGAATGGAAATAAACAATGTGGCCAAAGAAAGTATATCAATGAGATTACAAAAAAAAAAAAATATATAGATAAATTCCTCTGTTCGTCACCAGAGAGCAGCTGCCAGAAATAACTGTATGGACCATGGTGGAACGGCGGACAGAGTAGTAAGTAACAAGAAGGTAAAGGGGGCGGTGTGAAAATATAGAAACTCCTCGAAGAATGAGGAGGGAGGGGGGAGGTGGGAGGGTTAGATGGATATAAGGAAACATAAACAAAAGGGAATAGTAGCTGAACGATACCTAACGTCATACAGTCAACGGCGAATAAACAGATGGAAACTCCTCCAGTGACGAACAAAGGAGATCAAATCCAGGCTCTGAGCCCTAGAGGGAAAATGTACAATTTTTAATATGTGAAGAACAGAGAGACTGAGAGGAACTATCTCCCTAGATCCTTAATAACTGGTAGCCAAGTGTCACTTAGCTGATATCCAGTGTCTCTGTTAAAATTATTGGGATTTTTACGAATTTCAACTGCCTCCCTTATAATTCTAGACCAGTTGTGCTTAACAAGGGCAAGCGCATGAGCATCCTTGAAACATACATCGTGCCCTGAAGACAGGGCATGTTCAGCTATAGCTGATTTGTCAGGTTGGTTTAGACGGATGTTCCTTTGATGCTCTTTGATGCGAGTGGCAATGGATCGTTTTGTTTGTCCAATGTAGACTTTTCCGCAAGTACATGGGACTTCATACACCCCAGGTTGTAGTATTGGGGACAATTTATCTTTGTTTAATGCTAAACGTTGACCAATTTTCGTCATAGTGCCGAAAACTGTTTTTATCTTGTGCTTGCGGAGAATCTTAGCAACGCGGTCAGTGGTGTTGTGAATATAAGGGAGGTAAACAGTTCCTCTCACGTCGGAGCTCTGAGAAGGTTGTCTATCCCTCCTTCTGGGATGTAGGGACTTATATATAGTGGATTCATTATAGCCATTACCCTTAAACATGGTTTGTTTGGAGTTGATCACATCCGTTGAGGCTGCCATCTACAATTTACCTCCAGATGAAGCTGAAGAAGTTAGACAAGAAAGTGTGAGGATATTAAGATCCTCTAAAGTACCCACACCCAATTTAACTCGGGGTGAAAGAAAGGCATTGAAGGAACTAAGAAATAATGACACCATTTCTATTCTTCACGCTGACAAGGGAAATGCGACAGTGGTGATGGATACCGTTGAATATAAAAGTAAAATCTCGATTCTGTTATCTGATCCTGTCTACAGACTGTGCACTCGTGATCCAACCACTCGTGTATCCAATGCCACTGCTAAGCTTGTTAAACTGTCATCTATTCCAAAAGAAGAGGGAAGATGTCTTATTCCGAGAGATGCTGTTCCTCCGAGATTGTATGGTCTTCCAAAAATCCATAAGCAAGACGTCCCTCTTCGACCAATTGTTAGCACAATAGGTTCTCCAACGTATGCTCTTGCGCAATATCTCAGCAAGTTGCTTCAGCCGCACTTGGGGCGCACACAGTCCTACATTAGGGATTCAACCCATTTCGTCGAAAAATTGTCAACCATCGCCGTTCAACCAAATGCTATTTTGGTGAGTTTTGATGTAGAGTCCTTGTTTACCAGAGTGCCGGTGGACTCGGTCATGTCACTCATCAAGGATTTGTTTCCTGAGGACATTGCCCGATTATTCCACCACTGCTTGTGTTCCAGCTATTTCTTGTGGGATGGTAAATATTACGAACAGACTGATGGTGTGGCCATGGGAAGTCCACTCTCGCCTGTCATGGCAAATTTTTTCATGAAACATTTTGAGGGGGAGGCTATATCTTCGGCGTCTTTCAAACCTGTGATTTGGTGGAGGTATGTGGATGATACGTTCGTGGTGTGGGAGGAGGGTTCTGAGAAACTGAACCACTTTCTGAACCACCTAAATCAGCTGCATCCTTCAATACACTTCACAATGGAGCTAGAGTCAGGTGGATGCTTACCTTTTTTGGATGTTCTTGTGAGGAGGAAAGCGGATGGCTCCATGGGGCACAGCGTCTACCGTAAGCCAACTCACACTAACCGTTATTTACATGCGGACTCCCACCACCACCCAGCACAAAAACAAGGAATTATAACAACTCTAGCCAAAAGAGCGGAACGTATTTGTGAGGCATCAACTCTTCAGGAAGAGTTACATGCCTTACAAACCATGTTTAAGGGTAATGGCTATAATGAATCCACTATATATAGGTCCCTACATCCCAGAAGGAGGGATAGACAACCTTCTCAGAGCTCCGACGTGAGAGGAACTGCTTACCTCCCTTATATTCACAACACCACTGACCGCGTTGCTAAGATTCTCCGCAAGCACAAGATAAAAACAGTTTTCGGCACTATGACGAAAATTGGTCAACGTTTAGCATTAAACAAAGATAAATTGTCCCCAATACTACAACCTGGGGTGTATGAAGTCCCATGTACTTGCGGAAAAGTCTACATTGGACAAACAAAACGATCCATTGCCACTCGCATCAAAGAGCATCAAAGGAACATCCGTCTAAACCAACCTGACAAATCAGCTATAGCTGAACATGCCCTGTCTTCAGGGCACGATGTATGTTCCAAGGATGCTCATGCGCTTGCCCTTGTTAAGCACAACTGGTCTAGAATTATAAGGGAGGCAGTTGAAATTCGTAAAAATCCCAATAATTTTAACAGAGACACTGGATATCAGCTAAGTGACACTTGGCTACCAGTTATTAAGGATCTAGGGAGATAGTTCCTCTGTCTCTCTGTTCTTCAAATATTAAAAATTGTACATTTTCCCTCTAGGGCTCAGAGCCTGGATTTGATCTCCTTTGTTCGTCACTGGAGGAGTTTCCATCTGTTTATTCGCCGTTGACTGTATGACGTTAGGTATCGTTCAGCTACTATTCCCTTTTGTTTATGTTTCCTTATATCCATCTAACCCTCCCACCTCCCCCCTCCCTCCTCATTCTTCGAGGAGTTTCTATATTTTCACACCGCCCCCTTTACCTTCTTGTTACTTACTACTCTGTCCGCCGTTCCACCATGGTCCATACAGTTATTTCTGGCAGCTGCTCTCTGGTGACGAACAGAGGAATTTATCTATATTTTTTTTTTTGTAATCTCATTGATATACTTTCTTTGGCCACATTGTTTATTTCCATTGAAAAAGGAGGCAAGGTTTCTCCGAAACGTATGGTTTTAAATTAAAAATACACACGGCATTAGCCCAAAAGCATGAATTATTTATATAATAATCCGGGCCGTGAAAGCCTTAATATGCAAATTTAACATTTTTGTTAAAGACAGACTTGTCTAGCCAGAGATT
Source organism: Meconema thalassinum (assembly GCA_946902985.2). Lineage (NCBI taxonomy): Eukaryota > Metazoa > Arthropoda > Insecta > Orthoptera > Tettigoniidae > Meconema > Meconema thalassinum. The sequence goes on from OX336397.1 coordinate 157,255,396, forward strand.
GACAAGATGGTCCCTGTATATCCAGCAATTTAATGTGGAAATAGAATACTGTCCAGGGAAAGAGAATGTAATACCGGACATATTAAGTCGTTACCCTAGAGAAGAGGAAGCGCTAGCGGTCCAGATTGAGAATCGAGATCAGAAGACGTTGGATGACTTAAGGAACCTTACCAACCTACAACGCGAAGACCCATGGTTGAAGATGATGATCGATTACTTTGAGGGACGCTTAGCAAGGGGAACTGCGGTATACAGAGAGGCGGAGGCATTGGCAACAGATTATGTATGGTATAATCAGATATTACACAAGTGGGACGATGTAGATCATACACGTCAAAGGATTGTAATTCCTGCATCTTTGCAGAGAAGATTGGTATGGCTAGCCCACAGAGCATTTGGACATCCCGGTATAGATAAAATTTGTGCTCTGTTGAAGGAAGCATTTACTTGGCCAAAATTGAGAGAAACGGTGAGAAATGCTATTAGGACATGTGATCTATGCCAGAGGGTAAAGCCAAATCCCTTTTTAATGAGGCAACGACCTATCCCGTTGTTAACGGAGAAGCCAAGGCAGCTATTGAGTATAGACAACTTTGGACCATTGCCTAGAGCACGTAGAGGCAATAGACACATTTTTGTAGCCATGGATGTATTTTCGAAAATGGTGGTGTTATGCCCCATACAAAAGACAAGTTCAAAACAGGTCTTGAAGCGCCTGAAAGAGAGAGTTATTCCGATTCTTGGGAAGCCGGATAACATTCTCTCGGACCACGGAAGTTGCTTTACAAGTGCAGAATTTCGTCGAGAACTGGAAACTCTAGGAATTAGGCAGATTTTATCTACCATTCGCCATCCTGAGGCAAGTCCAGTTGAAAGAGTAATGAGAGAGATCCAGAAATACATGAAGATCTACTGCTCTGAGGAGAATTGGCGTTGGATAGAATTTCTAGAAGTAATTGAATACTGTATAAATAATACTGTACATGAGGCGACAGGTCAGGTTCCCGTGACTCTACATCTCGATCAAAGACCGGAGAGACCGTGGACTGGTGTTATTCCATTGCCAGCAGATGCACAGCCAGGTAGAGAATTGAGGATCCAACGAACCTTTGAATATCTCAAGGCACAGGCGGAGAGACGTCAGAGAAGAAATCGTGCGAAGAGGTATCATAGACCGCTTCTCGTGGGAGAGAAAGTTTTAATAAAGAAACCCGCCAGTTCAGATCCAGAGGCACGCAAGTATAAAAAGTTCAATTTTGCTTACCACGGCCCGTTCGAGGTGATAAGAGACCTCCAGAACAATGCATACAGGTTAAGGCATCTAGAAAATGGAAACGAGGTCGTTATGAACGTAGCCAACTTAAAAGTTTATTACTCGCCAGAAGAATTCGACGAACAAGAAGAAGTATTGGTAACGCACACCCAACTCAACGGGGAGAGCGAAGTCAGCCAAGCAGTCAGACCTGAAAGTGGGAACGGCAAGACGGGACGAGAAGCAGACAGTTTACCCAGTGTAAGCGAAGAGCAAAAAGGATGCCAGTGTCTGCGAGAATTCTATGAAGAAATGGTCAGAGTGGCGAGAGAGGTTGAAGCAATAAACGCGACCCTCCGCATGGAGAATGAACAGCTTAGGAAGAAGGCCGAGTGTGGAAGGGGGAACAGTACTAACCTACTCGCAGCCAGACGAGGTGAAGGACCCCAGATGTAAACACAGACAGTGGTAGACAGTCAGCTGGTTACTTATAGAAAGCCACTTGCAATTGACTTTTATAAGTTTCGCAAGGGGAATATGAACCCGAGGAGGTTATGCTGACTGGAATCGAACGTGGTTCTCAGAGACTGTGATCTCAGTATAAAGGTTCCACCAGGGAACGAACCAGAGATCTGTAAAGGCAGTTTCATGGTAAAAACCCCTCGAAAGAAGCGTATATTTAATCACTGGTGTGATTTTGGTGCAATGACATTATTTATTAAAATAATGCAGGGAAAAATGAGCAGATTACAGCAGTATTAGACTACTTGGTGTAGGCTATACGAGGCTTGAAGCACGGAGAGGGCAGAGTTGACATTTTACAAATTAGCCCAGGATTGTGGGAGGGCCCCAGTGGAGCCATGTCCATCTCTGTGACCCCATTCTGTCGTCTGGAGCAGGGTGGAGGCCTGAATAATGACCCAGTTATTCCCCGACGGAGAATAGATTTGAGGAGGGGGAGGAGAGATGCCCAGGAAAATCATTGATTACTCGTGATTGGAGTAACGATTTGAGATGAGAGTTGCCCACAGGTGAATCTTTTGGCAGGAGGCTAATTTTAGAGCCTTTTACCTGCGAAATTGAGGCACATTTAATGATGTACGGAAGGACTGTAAAACTACCATTGTTCGCGGATAGATTTGAGAATGTTGCCGGGGAATACCCGTAAGATAGCGTCCCACGCTATGGAGAAAGGAATTAATATTAATTAATTGGACGAGCGATTCCTTTGCACGCAGATAGTTTTGGAATCTGTGAAGAGAGAGGAACCCAATGATCATGGTTTGGAGACCAGAATCATGCTGGGAGAGGAGCCAAGATTACGCGGGAAGATTTCGCCCTACTTTCCGTGGGAATCCGATATAAGGGAGTAGACCCTTGGAGGAGCGCTCAGTCAAGTACAGTCTCAGCTCAGTCTCTCTCAGTTCAAGCTCAGTCTACGCGCAGTTCACGCCCAGTTACAGCCAGTTACAGTCGAGCAAGTTGCAGTCTTACGCAGTCTTCACGACGTTAGAAGTTACCCAGTTGTAGCACAGTTGCAGTAAGTTGCAGTCAGTATGCAGCAGTACGAGACAGTATGTAAGCAGTCTACAGCAGTCTTCAAGTAAGTTACGAGCAGTCTTCAAGTGAATCTTCAGTCAGTTACAGCCAGTTTGAAGCAAGTTCGTCAAGGCAGAACGCATGGCGGTTCTACTCATAATAGACGCCGAACAAAGACTGGTACATGTAAATGAAGCATTTTATAAGCTTGTATGAATAATAGTCGTGCTATAGGCATAATCAGCAGTACGAACTATGGCGTGTTCAGCTACGAAGCACCGTGTAGGCTACTGGCAGAACTATTGTAAATAATTATTTGTGTAAAGTATTGGACAGTGTGAAGCGCAATGTGTAAAGTATTGACTGATCGTATATGTGTAATTACGATGGAATGCGCTAAATGAAACTCTACGAAGTGTTTGGTAATGTCATGAGAGTACCAGATGATAACACTCAGGACGGGAGCTAGCATATTTATGCAACGCAGGACGCTTACCGTAGGAGTAAGAATAATAAAAACTGTTGGTGAATTCCAAGAGCAGATAAACCAGACTTTCAATCAGGAGTTGATAGGAGCACGGGAGATGCCGTCGACACCTGCAATTTCGATCTTTGCTAGGGAATTTCAGCAATGAAAAGTGTATAAAGTGACGTGTGTTAAGTGTACAGCATATGTAAAATATCCTTTAAAGTAGTGATTAGATAAGTGTTTCACATGTTTGGGAGCGATAGCTTCCTGAGAGTTATGCAACGTGCCGTGTTGTTAATGAAAATTATGTGTTATAAAATGTGTGTATTCAAGATGAATATGTCGCGTTAAACCTGCTAATGGCGGGCGAAATGGAGAAATATGATAGGTCGGAGCCACCATAGACGCCTATAGAGATGTAAGTACCCCACAAGTTATGATTATGTAGAAATATGGGCCACTGCATGTTGTGATTCCTTAAAGATGCCAGTAAAAATCAGTTTAGGAGGGAGATCCTCCATGTTTAATCATTATTGTGTTGATTTTTATAGAGTTGAGATGTTAATTTGCATCATTAAGTGGAGTAATTATTCCCACTATGAATTAAGAATGGCAATCAGTTATGTAAATGTGACGAACGCGATTGTTCGGATTTTAAGACGTTTAGCTATGTCGGATTTTTGGTAATTTATGTGAGAATAATAATAAAGTAATGATTTTGGTCATTTATGTCAGTGAGATTAATGGTAATAATAATAATGAATATTAAAAGTATGAATGAACACATCAGGAAACAAATAAATGTTGTAAGCGAGAGATTTACGCTAATTGCAAGACTTATCAATCTAAGCAGTAAGATGATACAGTAAGATTACATTACAGTAATTAAGGAAAGAAGTTTTATATCAGAATATTGCATATATTCAGTAATGATGCCAGGCATGAAAGAGCTTTTAGTGAATTGAATTTGCAGCTTATATGAGAAGCTTATAGAGTAATTGATAGATTTCTCTTAATAATATAGGTCGGAGGTCGTAGCATTGAGTAAGGGGCCAGGTGGTCTATTCTACGTATGAAATCTCCTATGTCATGGGCATAAGTGGAGATATAATTTATGCCAGAGTTGTAGTGTGCACCCTAGCTCTGAGGAAGGATATGAAAGTGTTCCGGGTTGGAATCCTGTGATAGAGACGAGGAAAACGAGGACACCTCGAAACTCTATGATTTCCCGAGAACTTATTGATGAGTTATTCCGCTCGTGGTAGCGAAACTCATGGCGACAGTTGCACTGAGCGCCTATATTTTACTTGAGACATCGGTCACCCGTCAGACTAATGCATTACGAACCCCGAACCTTCATGTTGAATGGACCCGTGTGAGGCCAGTAATTATTATATCCTCTGTGTAGGAGTAATTATAAAATCTCATTCAATACCTGTTTGCATAATAGTCAATTAAGATCCTTTGGGATATGTGTGTCGGTCAGACAACAGTATTTGTCTTGTAAATCTTTACTGCTTAGAAAGGAAAGCATTCAAACCTTTAAGGAGGGTCGAGGTAATTGGTGGAACACCCATCCCACTTTCTATTGTGTGCTGACTCCTCTAGCCGAGGGTCTGCAGGCGGGCACTCGAACCGTCAAGGTAAGTTGAAAGGGACAGATTTTAGACCCTGGTAAATGACATATAATGAAAGATTGTTATGTTGAGTAATGTAGCCATGTGGTTTAAGAACACATGGATAATTATAGATTATCCTGATGGTTCATTATTTTAGCTATCTGACGAATAGTTAGACGATGTATTTGTACTGTCACTGAAACCAAGTTATGAAGTTGGTTACCAGATGCCAATCGCCACGAGAGCAAGGTAATCTAATTGTACCATCCAACACAAGCTATAACGTAACGTTTTATGGAGGAATCACATACAGCATGCAGTGGAACCATATAAATAGAGGAAGTGGAGGGGTAGCTTACATAATTATGGAGTTGCACGTTGATTGCGGTGCAACGTCCGAATAGGTAATGCATGAAAGCATTTGTTTGGTGAGAAGAGAAAAATCAAAACACGCACGGCACACATAATTGTTAAAACCAAGAGGTTTAAGGAATAATTAATTTGTGATATTAAAGAAGTCACATTGTATGACTGTTATGTCAATGTACAGTTTGTATTGAAGTCGTAGGTGCATCAGCGCACTAGAATATCTTTATGTAGTTCACATAAGGGTACAGCTTTATGGTTTAATATGACTTTATTATGATTTCATTTTTGTTTATTTGTTGATTGTGGAAGTAAATTTTTGTTTGCTTTGTTTTTTTATGGTTTTGGGGATTGTTTTTGTGTTTGAAGCCATGATTTTATTTACTGAATTAAAGTTTTAGAATAGAGTTGTGGCTTGTCATTGTAGAGTTGATACCTTATAGCCTCAAATCCAAATTATGCACTGCTCATTTGGGGGAACGGCACGCGCCTGAGACCTGATGCTAGCTGGAGGCAGATGCATATTTACCATCGAGATTACTCACATGGGTACAATACTAACTAATGGATTTCATCCAAAATTGGCACAACAAGATATCGTAATATTTCAGATTATTTCTGATCAGCACACGCATGACATTGTTGCCAACATGCTTTTACGCGTGCTGATAGATCCAATGTCTAACTGCATGTAACGTCCATTGGACTACAACCAAATTCTGTATTCTGTACCTTAAGAGATGGAACTAGGAATATATTCAGTCACCAGGGCTGCCAACGGTAGTGATCTATTAGGCTACATTATACCAGGTATATTTCTAACTAATTAAACATTTCGATATTACCAACTTAATACCGTCATTATTCTAGATAGGTTCATATAATGTAGATTCATTTTTGGCATGAATCTTAATTTTAAGAAAAGTAGGCTCTTTAGTTCCTTATGGAACTTCTTGCTGGTTTCACTTATTTTAATGTTTGTATATTTAGTATATCTTTAATTTTTAATTTATGTTCTTATAGATTTAATTTTGATATTTTTATTGAATTAATTAATTAACTAATTTCGAATTGATTTTTACAATTATTTTCATATTATTATAGTTATCTTTATTATTTTATTTTTTATATATTTTTATTGTGCGTAATTTTGAATTTTATTTCTATATTTCTATAGCTTTTTTTCTCGTGTGTTCTCCTCAGAAACCTAGTGCAGGTCTTTCTATTCGACGCCCGTGGGCGAGATGCGCGTCGGGATGAGAGATGGAATTGATTATGGTGAATGAAATTGGAGAAGGATTTGGAAGGAAGCGGCCGTGGCCTGTCAGAAGGTACCGTTCCAGCATTTGCCTGGTGTTGAAAATGGGAAACCACGGAAAACCATTTCAAAGACGGCCGACGGTGGGGTTCGAACCCACGCGTCTACCGAGGCAGCAGAGAGCTTGGCCCCATGACCTAACACTGCACTTTAGCCAGCGTAGCTACTACTGTCGGTTTCTATATCTTGAACAATCTTTTGAAATCACGTATGATTTCACAGGAAAACAAAAAGTTCCGTGAAGAACTAAAGAGCCTACTTTTCTTAAAATTTAAGATTCATGCCAATGATTAATCTATATGGATCTATCTATAATAATGACGAACTTAAGTTGGTAATATAGACATTTCAAATTAGTTCGAAATACTGTATTCCTGGCATAATGTAGCCTAATGTAGCCTAATAGAGCACTACAGTTGGTACCCTGGGGACTGAATATATTCTTAGTTCCATCTCTTAAGGTATGTGCCGGCCCCGTGGTGTTGGGGTAGCGCGCCTGCCTCTCACCCGGAGGTCCCGGGTTCGACCCCCGGCTCCGTCAGGGATTTTAAAACTGACGTGAGGGTTGAAACGGGGTGCACTCAGCCTCGTGAGGACAATTGAGTAGCTGTCTGACAGTGAGACAGCGCCCCGATCACGAATACCAAGATTAACGGCCGAGGGGACCAGACGCGCTGATCACGCGTCACCCCAATATCTGCAGGCCAAATGGCTGTGCAGCGGTCGCTTGGTTGGCTTTAGCCCGTCATGGGCTGGATAGTGCCAGGGGTTGACTTTTTTTTATCTCTTAAGGTATAGAATACAACATTTGGTTGAAGTCCAATGGATAGCATGGACGTTACATGCAGTTAAACATTGGATTTAACAGCGCGAGTAAAATTATGTTGGCAACAATGTAATGCATGTATTGGTCAGAAATAATCCGAAATAATACGATATATTGTTGTGCCAATTTTGAATGAAATCCATTAGTAAGTATCGAATTTACATGCATTTTAAAATTGGACATATCAGCAGGCATAGAATCATTTTGGCAACACTGCCATGTATGGCCTCCTGGAAATTAAACTGAACTATTATTATCTATACGTGTGCCAATTTTGAAATAGCTCCCATTCATACCTTCCAAGATATCCAACATGGAGCTGAAATTTCAATTGCGATTTTTTAGCAGTTGGTAGCACTGACATCATTTTCAAATACGGCATTGAGATGTTGAGGTATAGATCTTTACTCCTACCAAATTTTGTTTCGATTGCTGCTGCCGTTTAGGAGTTGATAGGGGGGGGACACACACACAGCTAGACAGACAGACAGACAGACTGACAGACAGAAGGACAGACAGACACACATTCGATCTCATAAGTCTACTTATTCCTCATTTTTGCAAAATGTGAAAAGTAGGCTAATAAGGTGCATATCTACATGACCTTGGAGAGACCCGTGGTCCTATATAGCTGTGAGACCTGGGCCACGCCTCAAACACTTGAGGAACGTCTCTGCGTTTTTGAAAGGAAGGTCCTGCGCAAAATATATGGTCTACTATATAATGTAGAAACAGAGAGATGGGAAAGAAGATCGCACCAAGACCTTTAGCAACGCTTTGGGTTCTGGAGAGGAGGAGGTTGCAATGGTTGAGATATGTCATTTGAGGTGAGGATTCCATATCCAATCGTGTTTTCAGCTCGACACCAACTGGGGCCCGAGAGGCCGCCCTAGAACAAGATGGAAGGATCGAGCGATAATGTCACTGGCACCAACAGCAACTGTGGAGGATGCAAGGGACAGAGAAAGGTGGTAGACAATCGGCGACCGATACTTGTGAAAAGTCTCAGCCCATCCTATTTTAATGTTTGTGTTATTTTGTATACGAGTTTTTGTCTTATGCTCGTATTGTCTGTCCTGGCTTTAATGGCCTGGTAATACAATAAATGATGATGATGATGATGATATTTATATTTTTGTGTTCGACCTTGACTATTATATGTCAGAAAACTGTATCATAATGATGGTCATTATAACACTATTTTTCATTATGAAACAATTTCTCCCACCAATCAGAGCTCAAGAAACAGTTGTTTGACGAATCAGGTGAGGATAGCAACGCATCTGCGCTGAATTCCAAGGCCTTCTAATTTAAATTTCACTGCCTGGCCTCGTGTCATAGTGGGGCAATCGAGGAGGCCATGGTTAAATACAAGGCATTCTGTGCGTCTCATGCGCTCTGTTCAGTACATAAAACTGGCGAAATCTCGACAGATATTTATGAATATTTATGTTCGAACATAAAATAGTTATAATAATTATCGTCGAACATAAACAGTCGTATGCAACTCGCCTATAATGGCAATTAAGACACTCGCATGGAGATCATAATAGTACATTATGCAACGAGCCTATAATGGCAATAATTAAGACACGAGTATGTTTATAAAACGAGCGTATGCTAGTTTTATTATTTCCATACGACTGTCTTAATTACCATGATAGGCGAGTTGCATACGACTGTTTATGCTCGACGATAATTATAACTTTATTATATGTTTTAACATAAATATTCATCAAGAGTTTAGTGCTTTTCAGTCGGTCAACACGAATGTACCCAAAAGAGATGGGTTATGCCCTAATCCTGAAATAAATTACATGAGATTAATAAAACACTAGGATGACCAATTTCGATCGTCAAGCGATCATCATCAGATCCATTACACTTAGGCAATAAAATCTATGTTTGAAATACAGGTGAAAATATTTACAATATGTACAATTATTTCGTTGCAGTATTGGTACTGCAACTGTCAGTGTATGCTAAATGCAGTATATATGATGTTAGGTGAAATGCTAAATGGTGATAGCTATCCGGAGTTTGTACTTTAGAGAGATTATATGGTTGTAAACTATGGTTAAACTATAAAATTGTAGGCTAACTACTTATCTGATTGTCTTTCTTACTACAGCTACTCGCAGTTTTCGTGCTCACTGGAACTCATTGTGCGGTCGACTTCATAAATAGTGAACAGGACGCGCAGGCTTTGCTGACTGAACAGAGCGCATTCGTGGTCAAGACACTCCAAATGCAGAGACCATTCACTTTGCTTGGCAACACAGAAATATGTTGGATTTTGAGCGCATGCGCATAGGTATCCTTACCTAATTGGTCACACAACTGTTACTTGAGCTCTGATTGGTGGGAGAAACTGTTTCATAATGAAAAATAGTGTTATAATGGGCCTCATTATGATACAGTTTTCTGACACATAATGTTTACATTTCGACATCGTCGAACATAAAACTCGCGTACGCTCGTTTTATAAACATACTCGTGTCTTAATTATTGCCATTATAGGCTTGTTGCATAATGTACTATATTTTTAGCCTATTTCCATTTTTTGAAAAAATAGGCTTATGAGATCATGAGATCACCTTTGTCCGTGTGTGTGTGTGTGTGTGAGAGAGGGAGAGAGAGAGGTGTGTGTGTGTGTCACTAATAACTTCTAAACGGATGGAGCGATTACAATGAAACTCGGTAAGATCATAGCATTATTTTGACCGACCCCAACCGTGCCCTTCAAATTGTATTGTGTCTCACCGATCCAACATGGCGGCTGTGCGAAATATTTCACCAGCATTCATTACCTCCAAAACTATTACCGATATCGCCCTGAAATTGTGTACGGTGATAAAGGGCACTACTTGAAGTTCACGTATGGGACTTTCAAACACTTGGTGACTACAAAACCAACATGGCGGCCAAGCGAATTTGAAACATTTTAATAGACTTTTCTCGTGATTTAACTCTCAGACCGCAGTGAAATGTGGTACAGTAAATGATTTTACATGTTGTAATGCACTGGCATCTAATTTATTTAAATTGTTTACATAACCTCAAGAGGGCGGCTGTGCGAAATTTTAAATTAAGGTTTTATTTCTTGTGTCGTAATCATGCGATCGAAGTGAAAGTTTGAATAATGAACCTAGGCAATAATTTTCCTTGAATGGTACATAACTCTATGGCCTATACATATAACAATCCAAAATGGCGAGCATCCGAAATATTTAGACGGATCTCAATATCTATGAATCTTTTACAGCTATCAAACTGAAGGATATAAACATATGTTCACCTATAGGACATTCAGTAACCTGGTGAGCACAAATCCAACATGGCGGCGACGCGAAGTATAAATATTTAAATGGACGTTTCTCGCGATTTAACTATCCAAGGGCAGTGAAACTTTGCACCGTAAATGCTTATACAAATGTTAATCCAATGGCATATAATTTATTTCCATTGTTTTCATAACCACAAGATGGCAGCTGTGCGAAATTTTAACATCTCGTTTTTAATTCTTCTGTTCTAATCATGCGATTGAAGGTTGAATTCCACACGTTCACAATAATCTTCATGTAATAGTACATAAAGAAATCCAACCTGGCGATCGTCTGAAATATTTTGACGGTTCTCAATATCTACGAATCTATCAGAACAATCGAACTGAAATTTTGTATGTTGATAGAGGCAATTAACATTAGTAGGATTTATGAAAATAGGCTGCATAGTTCTCACGGAACTACTTGTTATTTCTATATTGATATTCTATTTCTACATTTTAATTGTTAATGCGTTTAGTTTTTTTTTAAATTTTATCCAACACATTACGTCGAGTAGATACGTATATAATATTCGATTTTTAGAAATACTAGCACTTGGGCATGAAAATTCTCTGAAATTTGGCTGAAAGATTCAACTATCAGCATTTTTGAAAGCATAAACTGTCCTTATGACAGGTGTTTAATATAGAGACCACTATCCCAAAAAAGAGTTAAATCTCCACGGAATGATCCGATATCAATAGCATAGAAGACCTCGACTGTAATCTAGACGTACTTTCTACATAATATTATAGGAATACATTACGTGACAGGGGCCGATAACATAGATGTTAGGCCCCTTAAAACAACAATTATCATCATCATCATCAACAAATTACGTGAACTTGTCATGTGAAGGCCCGATCTTTGTGAAATTTGGTACAGAGGACCACCACTAGTGTATGAAAACATTATTAGATGGATCGCAAGTCATATATTAATTCACTTAATTCGTCGTTGAATGATCCGAACACACTGTAACATGACGTATTTGATTCCTGAAATTGATATTACTTAGTTTTAGTCGGTCAACACCAAAAAATTACAGTCAGTCTGAAAGACTAGACGTTATATCATTTCAAATTACGCACGCTACAAATGCTACACATGTTAGAAAGGCTCAGGAGGGCTTCGAGCGAAGCGACAGACTCCATTACCCATTAACTTTGGCTTCCCGCGCGGGCACCTCGTTAAGTGTCACCCTGTAATTTGCTCTGACATCCTGCACACCTCTTTAGGAGGCACCCTGTATTCTTATCGGGCATCTTGTATATCTCTTTAGAAGTCACCCTGTGTGACATTTTGTTCACCTCTTAAGGAGTCACCCTGTAATCTTGTCTGACATCTTGTGCACCTCTTTAGGGGTCACCCTGCATATTTCTCTACCATCTTGTACAACTCTTTAAGAGTCACCTTGTATTCTTATCTGGCATCTTGTATATCTCTTTATGAGTCACCCTGTATTGTTATCTGGCATCTTGTACTGTACTTTGCTCTGTCATCTTGTGCACCTCTTTAGGAGGCACCCTGTATTCTTGTCTGACACCTTGTGCACCTCTTACGAGGTACCCTGTATTCTTCTCTGCCATTTTGTACACCTCTTTAAGAGTCACCTTGCATTCTTATCTGGCATGTTGTATATCTCTTTAGGAGTCACCCTGTATTGTTAACATGCATCTTGTACTGTATTTTGCTCTGACATCCTGCACGCCTCCTTAGGAGGCACCCTGTATTCTTATATGGCATCTCGTATATTTCTTTAGAAGTCACCCTGTATTCTTGTGTTCGATTCGCTCAAAGCCCCAGGTCGCTCGACGCCGCAGGACTCTTTCAACAGACTCCAATAACCATTAGCTTCTGCTTCCCGCGTGGCTGCATGACGTCACGCACTCGCTTCCCACGCGGCTGCATGACGTCACTTACGTCTCCGTCTCAGTCTCCGTAACGCATAACGTTGGACCCAAGCATAACGACGAAGTTGACAAGATCATTTGAAATGATAAAACCCAATGTGTAACTGGAAACAATGAGCACGCGCGGTGGCGGAGATTGGTACCACGACGTACTGTCGGCCAACATAGTGTTGCCTCTCAGTTGCTGGATATTTTTTGTGGGAGTGATTTTGGAAAAGGGACGGAAATGTGTAACAGGAAACCGGGGAAATGCACGCTATTTGATTTGTCCAATGAGCACGCGCGGTGGCGGAAAGATGGCTGTGAGATGGTGCCAAACCATTTTGCGTGAGGTGACGCCCCCTATTTTCCCATATCCCTCTTAATTTAACCAAAGGACCCAAAACTAATAGGTCATCGGCTTTTTAATATTTCGCGAACCAATAATGCTAGGGACTTGTATGAGGTGTCCTAGGAGTCGGGAGTCTTTCTATCCCCCTCTTAATTTATCCAAAGGACCCAAAACTAAAGGGTCATCGGCTTTTTAATATTTCGCGAACCAATAATGCTAGGGACTTGTATGAGGTGTTGTAGGACTAGGACGCCCCGTCTTTTCATGATTTTGTGATTTGCGGAGATGGGTAAATCCAGAGCAGAATATATGAGAAATTATCGACAAAAGAAACGTGAGAAAAAATTAAAACCTTGAGGAGTACAGCCTAAAAAAAAATAACTTCACATATATTTCATCTCAATTTCATAGTAGGATAACAAGTCAGATGTTACACATCATATGCGACTACTGTAAGGCTCGTTTTATTATTATTATTATTATTATTATTATTATTATTATTTTTATTATTATTATTATTATTATGTATTCACTATAAATCAAACAGAAGTATGGAGGGCCTAGTGAATAAGGGCAAGCCCTACATACAGTACACATTAAATGTTTCACTGACACAAATTACATCCACATTTGGTTTTGGTTTTATAAAGACAATGGCATTCAGAATATTAACATAGTTCACTCCCTCTCTCATGCACGCACTTCCATCACCTCAATCACTCCATACATTCATTCAATCGGTGAGACAATCAATCACTCATACTGAAGTTTATAGCGGCTTAAGTGGCTTAGTTGGTAGCATGCTGAGCTTCTATGCCCAAGATCGCGGGTTCAAACCCGGTCAAAGTTGCCGGATTTTTCAAGAGCGTTAATAATCCCTCAGTCCTTCGGAGGGGAAGTAAAGCAGGCGGTCCCATGTCATAGATTTATGGCATGATATAGAACCTTACACTAATTACACCTGTGTGAAGCTAAATTATAGGTTATATTTGACTAACGCTCTTAGGTTCCAACGTTCGTCACCAGTAGGAGTCAGCGGTGGCATCTAGTAACAAAGTTCAGAACTAGTTGGGCGTTGACGGTGTCGTTTGGTAGCAAAAGTTGGAACTACTTGAAAATCGATTGTTTGCAGTCCTTACTTGAATTAAAAACAGATAACACACACTAACATAGCCATCACGATTAACACCAGTTATCAGACTGATTCTACACACACCCGAAGTACACGGGGCTACATGACCGCGTTGTCGCAGCCCCTAAACTGAGGAACCAACCTACCAACAAAAGTTTATTTATAAATTGTACTTTTATATGAACGGCCTGAATTTCCGAAGAGGCAAGAATTTGGCATCCCCTGACAGCGTGTTCCATATCCGCGCACAGCGGCCGTGGAAACCTGTCAGGTAAGCATTGCTACGAGCTAAAGGCGGAACGAGAGTTACATCTCGTCCTCTCCGAACTGAGCGTTATGTCAATGACAGTCGGCAAAAAGAGTCAATATTAATGGAACCTAGAGCCTCCGTGGCTTAGGCGGCAGCACGCCGGCCTCTCACCGCTGGGTCCGTGGTTCAAATCCCGGTCACTCTATGTGAGATCTGTGCTGGACAAAACGGAGGCAGACAGGTTTTTCTCCGGGTACTCCGGTTTTCCCTGTCAACATTTCATTCCAGCAACACTCTCCACTATCATTTCATTTCATCTGTCATTCATTTAATCATTGCCCCAGAGGAGTGCGTCAGGCCTCGGCAGCCGGCACAGTTCATATCCTCGCCGCTAGATGGGGGCTTCATTCATTCCATTCCTGACCCGGTCGGAGACTGGAATCAGGCTGTGGATTTTCATTTTCATTAATGGAACCTGAGAGGGATTTATTTGAGAAAAATCAAATCAGTTTGTTTGGTTGTTGCCACTTTAGATGGACATTTTGAAAAAGAGGAAGGGTAATGACGAGCTATTAGTCTCTCTGCGCAGCGCGCAGCTAGTTCATGTTTTCCGCTGTAGTGGGATGCCAAGCACCAAGCAGTTAAGCCGTACGTTAATATCGGACGGACCATGCATAGGTAGGCCGTCCTTAAAGCTATAGGTTTGCAAACTCTGTTTCTGTACAAGAAACCCAGAACTTTGGTGGCCGTTATAGCCTTTATATATATATTTGTTTTGGACCTCAATAAACGAAGAAACTAAGGGATGATATGTTTCGCCCGTCAAGAGAGAATCATCAGATCCAAATCTATACAGGATGAGGCACTGAAAACTGTTTTTCGGAATATTTGGAAAAGAAAACAAATTGGATTAAAAATCAGTTGCAATACAAATTGTTTACCTCGAAGAGGGACATCCATTAACATAAAGCTCAACTCCCCTGCACCACCCCCGGGGGAGGGGTGACTTTGAAATCTTAAATAGAAACCCGTATTTCTTTTTAATGCAGATTTGGATTCCCCGTGAAAAAAAATGTAACTTTTGTATGAAACATCTCTTTATGCTTAGTTACTGTGAGTCCCCTTGCATCTCATTATCTCGGGGTGCTTGATTACTGATTCACCAAAGCAAATTTTTGAGGCAAGGGCACTCACAGCCATCAAGCACCCCGAAGGGAACGTCCACGTCGTTGTTCCGGGGTAACGCAAAAAGTAGTCTAAGAATGCATTACGGGGGGATTGACGGTGTGTTTTCAAAAATATCAAAAAATTTACTTCGATTTCCCTAATCTAGAGTATAAGTGTACTTTTTTGATATATAACCATTTTTCAACAATCTTCAACTCATTTTCATTTTTGCCGATTACAGCGCCATCTATCATAAAACGAAAAAAATGTTTCATACAAAAGTTACATACTTTTTCACGGAGAATCCATATCTGCCATAAATGTAGGGGTTCCTATTTAAGAATTCAAAGTCACCTCCTCTCCCGCCCCCAGGGGTGGTGCAGGGGGTTCGAGCTTTATGTAAATGGATGAACAACTTTAATTTCAACTGTTTCTTCATCCTATATGTATTTTTCCAAATATTCTGTCTCACCCTGTATAAGGCAAAATAGCCCTCCAAAAACCAAAATAACCATAGTTTATTCCTACAGGTACATGAACCTATTGCTTATTTTGACAAATTACAGATGGCCCGTGTATAAATTTCTAACCTGGTGTCACGGAATGATCCAATCTGTGTGAAAGTTGTTTTAGTGGATCGTTACTGTAAGTATCTCACATAAATTGTAGGCAGCGTGCTTTTCAATTTTTCAAAGATAGTGAAACAATACATTAATGTCAATTTTAATTACTATAGACATATCGCTACTTTTTCCAAATTATAGAAGTGTCGATCTACTGTACCCGATAACCCGGATAGTAGGCTGTCAGATATCCGCCCCCTCAATCGGATTGCCAATAATCAAACGCGCCGGCACAGCTACATCAATGAAAATGGCACTGACAGATACTATCGAGATTAGAGCACAATAGTTAACAAGAAAATTATTGTGGAACACACCAAAATATACGGGGGTTCATACTTACCTTTACTTACCTCTTAAATATATCTCGGGGACTGGGTTGTCAACTGGATCACTTAAAAGTATGCCCACACAATAACCTCCACCATGATATTTTAAAATGAACCAGAACGGAGACGAGAAACTTTAAACTGCACAATAATTTATTTCACATAAAGAATGATTTAACAAAAATAAACAACAAAATCAACGTGGCAATCAGAAGCCATCGACCACATAACCATGTCCTCCTGTAGGACCTGTATTCTCTACATATAATGTTTCAGCTTTCTCAAGCTCATAGCAACGTAAAAATAATAATGCATATGGAATGGAAACGGGATTTGGGATGAGACACATATATCAATTGTTTTGCGTGTTTATATACTTCACATTTTATTTATAGCCACAAGGCTATTATGGAACGTCCTTGGCCTCTGTAACACAGTTGTCCGGGCCAGCTGCAATGCACCTGTATTGTCAAAGTGGACTCCCGTTCGTTCAACCCTAGCATAAGCGTGTTACCTCAGAGCTTGGCTCTCCTTTTCAAATACGTAAATGTTCACATCTCAACTGAAATATTATCACGCAAATGTCTTACATGCTTCATTCAAACACCAGTGGATTACTCCAACAATCCCAAATCATGATTAATTGTTCAAACCACTTGTTTAACTAGCGTTGTTTAGAGTATAAAAACAAAACTCTAAATGTTAATAACAAAAGTTCATTAATTATTTATAACAATAATAAAATTGTTTATAACAATGTCAAATGACCATTGAAAATTTTATACACGCCTCTATTAATCACTATCATTTCAAATTATTTAACAAAGATATTTACAAAATTATCTTACAATATTAATTGTTTATATTATTTATACAAGAAATACATTAAACCACACGTTTATCCGGTTAATAATTACTTAAATCGTGATGATATAATCGACCAATGAAGGTTAGTTATATTTAACTGTCAAATTCAGGTTTAATAAGGTTTAATAATAATTATTAATATTTGTGACGGTAACCTCCATTCAAAATCTTTATCTCAAATTATTTAATACTCTTGTTAATTTTAACAGTATCTTCATAGGAATAACTTTCAAAGAACAAGAACAATACAATCAGCGGGAAAATACTTCGCTCATAACGCACAAAAATGGCACAAAAATTGGCCCAAAATTCATCATATATCTTCATATATATGGCATAAAAATCTTCCAAACTACACACAAAAACCTCCACTTATTAATTCATCAACTTCATTAATTATTGTGGGAACCTCCTTCATTATTCAAGGGCATTACTCAACAGCGACTTTTACACGTCCACTGAACTAACGATTATACATCCATTGTTCCTCTTTAAAAATTCTTATATTCATCAATTGTATTAATGACTGTTATTATTTAACCTTCGTGGGTTTCATTCATGAATCGATATGAACTAAAAATTTGCCAATCACAAATAAATTTAATAGCAAACACGATTAGACACTCCTGCCTGGTCTATCAAAATTGAGATTAACATCTTCAAAGTAACGCAGTATAAAAATACTATCTTCAAACAAAGTTCATCTAAACTGCAAAATAGTCGAATAGAATACAATTAGATTGTGGAATGCAAACATTATTGTTCCAATCTAGAATTGAGAAAAACTCCTATCAAATGTTCATTACTATAGTGTATTCAATAAATTGTAATTAACGTTCATATTTCATAAAATTGTCTATAATGCAATGATAAATGTCTATGTTGCAATCATGTTCATAAGACGACTAGTATTTCAAAGATCGTCGATATCGTAATAGATTTTAACGCTCTAAAATCTTTTAATCATTCTTCTTTCTTGAGGATGACAGAAAATTGGCCAAAGTAATTTACTGAATAGAATTACTTTAATAAAATGACACGCTGTCTGAATTCAAATCTGCCATAGCAAATCGTTAACTTCACAGTCAAATCGTGACTACAAAAATATGCAAATTACTGAAAGAATCTAAATAATCAGTCTCAACTGATCCAAAATTATTTAAGTATGCCAATGACATAGCAATGTCTCAAAAAATCGAAGAAAAAGGCATAAATCATCGAAGTGTACTGAGTACAGAAATATCAATCAAGAAAATGGGGCAAAAGATAGGACAGAAAATATGGGAAAAATGGTTGCTCAGATATCGCTACAAGACTCAAATAATACAAGAAACGTTCACGACTACCTTATCTGTTGATTGAAGATCTAGAGGAAAGTTTTCAAAGAAAACTGCTGTTGGTTCCATTTCACCAGCGTAAAGATGTGCTCCGACCTCGAATGTGGAATCAGCGTCCTCGGAGAATCGAACTGCTTCCTCCTCCGAAATTGCACTGCTCCGTGGATACGAAAAACATCCTTCTGGCAAAACTCTTCTTTGTGCGCCGGGACAACCCTGGCCTCTCTTGAAAGTTCCCTGAAGTTCTTGCAGGTATTCGCCATGAAATTTATTGTAGTTATTTCCGCAGAAATATTCATAGTTGTGGAGTATGAAGATATTTCCACTGTTATCTGGTATAATTCAGCGATGGATTCACGATGCATGAGTGTAGTTGGATGTTCACTACATGCTCGCTTTTGTAGAAAGACGATTAACGAAGTTCCATGCTGTTATTTTACTCAATCGATATATGTCCCAATTGCATTAAAGCCTTAGCCTTCCATCTCAACTACTGTTATAATCATCGAAAGCACTGCAAGATTATAATGTTCCATAGTCGAATGTATCGTTGTAATACCAAACGTATTCTCCAATATCACTGTTGCACTCCACGTGTCAGCCGTAGTGTATAATGTGGAATTTTAAAAGTGTTTCTCATGTGGCGAGAAAATCACTTTTGTTGGCAGCCTTAAAGTTCCAATATCTTTCGAAGTATAACTGTGAAATTGTTCAAATCTTCTACACACCTCAATGTTATACTGCCCAATAGAATTATAATACAGGCTGAAGTTAGCGCTTGATATCTTGACTGGTGGAAACGTTAATGTGAGCGTTTCAACTTCACCTAGTTTCGAGCAGCGTAAAATGGAACTGCTCCGAGTTCGTTCGATGCGCCGGGCTTTAACCACGCTAAAGACAACTTACTTCACTGAATCACTTGAAAATAACTATATATCACCAGAAATATATATGCGATCTGACATATGAGATCTGAGTATGAGTTCTGAGATTATGAGTTCTGAGAGCTCCTCTCTCCTGTGCACGACCTTCTATCAACTTCTTAAGGGGCGTATCCATCCCTTCCATAGCCTGTTGCTGCGTCATTGCTTGAAGTTTTAACTTTGGCTATATCTGACGGATTTTCAAATTTCAAAAACTCAAAATTAATTTCTTCAAAATTCCAAATCAATGCCATAACTGAAAATAGATTTCCACAAATCTGCATGCCAAAAGTAATTAAATATCGTAGTTTCAGCAATCTCCGTCTTCCTTCCAAACTATCGTTCATTGGTTCGAGTCTCTCCTCCAATAGCGTAGCTTCTTCCTTAGCACAATACCTTGTTTCCTGCGACTGCGTCGTAAATCTAAGATCTTTCTCGAACAAAATCATGACGTCACCAAGAATCTCAGCTCAGTCAGCCTGCTTGCCTCAAGTCTGCGTCATCCGTGCCTACGTCATGAATATCCACGTCATAACTATGACATCCGTAACTTTACTCATATTTGCCAATACAGCCACCGTGGTCTCAATATAATTCAATTTCCGGGGGCAGTACTATATTCAAAATAATAATAACGCAGAGTTTGCTTTCTACAGTCATATACGACGGATGATCGACTCTCGATGGACGAAACGTATCTTCAGTATCTTTGACTCAAAACAAAAACGAAAATGCCATGGTACGTTAACGTCCAGAAAAATCTTAAGAAATGGGGACACGAGCAGAAGATGCTCAAGACCAAAATATTTATAGAGCAACCATTAAGACGTTTGGGACTTTCCGGGACGAAGAACGGACAACTGGTGGGAAATGGACGAACGTCGCATCGTGCTAAACACAGCGAGCTCATGAAGACAATGTGGATCAAGCGAAAAATGAACAAATGCCAGAATGTAAAATGAGGCTTATCGTGGTCCCTAGTTGGCCGATTAGCTAAATTGAGTGAATAATCTAATAAATGCTACCGAGGCGTTTAAATTTGGGTGGGGTCATTGAGGCGATCTGCTCTTCGATGTCGACGTTCTTTTTAATACTGCCATGTGGTAGTGAAAACCACAACTCTACTTCACGACCCGTTAAATTGGTTTTGCATTGTAATTCCAATTGTGATACGACAGATTGTTTGTTTGTTTGGTTCCTTAGTTTAGGGGCTGCGACAACGCGGTCATGTAGCCCCGTGTACTTTGTGTGTATGTAAAATCTAACTGATAACCGGTGTTAATTGTGATGGCTTTATTAGTGTGTGTTATCTGTATTAATTCAAGTAAGGACTGCAGGCAGTAATTTAAAGTAGTTCCTACTTTGGCTACCAAATCCTACCGTCCACGACACCCTAGCTTGCGGAGGTGGCTACTAGATGGCATCGCAGTCAGCAACTGGCGGCGTACGTTGGAACTAATAGAGCGTTATAATTTCTAACCTAGCCTGCCTCGGTGGGTGAGTGGTCAACGTGTCGGACTACCAACCCCAAGCTTGCAGGTTCGCTCCTGGCCGTGTTAACTGATTTTAGAAAGGCGGCAAAAATTGCGACACCATGTCATACGATGTTGGCATGTCAAAGAACCCATTTGAATTCAGTAGGCCGGTTTCATAATGGCAAAATTAATCTCGGGAGTTTCCGCCAACACAAAGTTCCTCATTTCTCTACTAGAAAGCGCTATAGTGTTCAAGGAGCTTAGATATCTAACCTCCTTGACTTTCATAGTGATTCAAGGAACAACGAAATTCGACATGCAAGCTACCCTTTGGGTGTCAAATAACAAAGCTTGCACCCGGCAACCGAGGCCATACGATATTATTATTATTAATTCTAACCCACAAATTTTGGCTTCACACAAGTGAAGTTAGTGGAAGGTTATTTTTCATGCCATAAATCTATGATATGGGACCGCCGGCTTTACTTCCCCTCCGAAGGAAGGCATACTGAGGGTTTTTTAACGCCCTTAAAAAATCCGGCGACTTCAGCCGGGTTTGAACCCGCGACCTTGGGCATAGAAGCTCAGCATGCTATCAACTACGCCATCGAAGCCCCTAAAACAGAATGTTTACATGCCGACATCATGCACAGTAACTCAGAGTGCTGTGTAGATTTCCCGCGCTTTAAAACGTACAACATTTTCTCGCCAGATCCACGCTAATGTGCATCTACAAAGTAGGGAATTGGGTATTGTTTCATATAAGCCATTTGACATTCCAAACGGTTGTGTCATGGTGTGATGGGGTCTTCAAGTGGATCCTGTATCTGGAAATAGCCTTGAGACCTTCCTCTTGTGTCTAGCACGTGTTGAGTTTATGTTCCGTGAGGACCACATGTCTTGTTTCCAACATCCCGCCTCTACATTATTACAATATTAACACAAGATATTGTCTTTGGCTCAACGAAGCCCGAAAAAATCTGGATTACTCAGGAACGATCTCTACTCACGAGTACTAAGGTTTTGAAACCAATATCACAAGAGAGAAATAGAACATCGGAATCGAAAGTGAAACTCCAAGAATAACTTGTCATAAGTGCTCATACTGGGCATAAGTCAATAATAATAATAATAATAATAATAATAATAATAGGGACCGATTGAAAGGCTGGAGGAGGAACGAAACTCTTTACCAAAAAAATATATATATAATGAGAAACACTCGGACACAATACGAAAACGGAGAATTGATTTTTATGGGCACATCCTCCGGATGAATTCAAATAGATTAACCAAAAAGATCTTCGACCACTTCCGAATTTAAAAAACAAAACCTCTTTGGTTTAAGGAAACCGAGAAAGACCTTGTGGAACTCCAAATTACAGACACCATGCTCATGGACAAAACAGCCAAAACCGTCACCAAAGATAAGAAACAGCGGTTCCAAGTGAAACTCAAACAAAAGCGTACGATCCACATCTCTGCCGAAGAAAGGGAAGCAAGATCTCAAAGGATGAGGCAATACTGGGCCAAAAGGAAAACTCAAAACAATAAAAAGTGATTGACTTCATGTATCCCAAAGTTGGGTGAAACAAATAAAGAATAATAATAATAATAATCAATATTTTAAATATTTGAGGGAATGAATCAATGAAGACTTCAAAAACAATAAAGCATTTGAAGAAAGGATTCTGAAACTGAATATTGCATACAATCGTTGCAGAAAAGTTTATCCAAAGAAATCCATATCCATCAATGCGAAATTAAGGCTCTCTAACGCTCTAATCAGGCCCGAGGTCCTCTATGCAGCTGAAACCCTAACCATCAAAGGGGCAAAACTGCTACAGAAACTAGAGGTCAAGGAAAGAAATTGTCTTGAGGAAGATCTTAGGCCCAAGGATCATAAATGGACAAAGGTATCACAGGCCCGACGATGATCTATACCTAAAGCAAGAACCTCTAATGGACACAATCATCAAGAGACGCCCCCAATTCTACGACACCTTGACAGAATGAACGAGTCAAGATTGACCACTGTAATCTACAAGACAAGCATTCCGGAAAACGTTAAAAGAAGACCCACAGATTAAACTTAAGAAAGGGTAGGGACCAAAGAAGTCAGAAGCAGCTAAACAACTACAAAGTCAGTAAATGAAAGAGATATGGGCTAGGAAGAAGACTCTTAAGAACGTGAATCCAATCGCAACTCATCAAGCTGAAAACCATTTTAGTTAACCTACGTAGTCCATAGTTGGCTCATTCGAAGAAAGAAGAAAGAAGAATAATAATAATAAATCCTCAGCATGGACAATCAGAGACTGACCAAGAGGATTATTAACCTTGCCCTGTCAATGAAAACACCTGACTGCTTGAAGTTGGAAATGATCTTCAGGAAACAGGCATCACAGATGACATTGTACTAGACAGAGCTAAGTTCAGAGAATTAGTCGATAATCACCGCTTTGCAGACCATCCAAGCAGAACCTGGTCAGAAGATCGCAAGAGAAGCCACAGCGAGAAGATGAAAGGAATTTTGGGAGATGAGAATGGCAATGTCATCAGCTAAATAAGTTAAATCGCGCTCCATATTCGGGCATGACGAAGAAAGAAAGTTGGTTAGTTTCTCAGTTTAGGGGCTGCAACAACGTGGCCATATAACCCCGTGTACTTTGGGTGTGTGTAGAATCTGTCTGATAACCGGTGTTAATTGTGATGGCTGTATTAGTGTTTTTAATTCAAGTAAGGACTGCAGACATTCAATTTTCAAGTATTTCGTACTTCTGCTACCAAACTCAACCGTCAACGACAACTCGGTTACCAGATGCCACCGCAGTCGGCTCCTGGCGACGAACGTTGGAAGCTAAGAGCGTTAGTCAAATCTAAACTATAGTTTAGCTTCACAGAAGTGTAATTAGTGGAAGGTTTTTAACATGCCATAAATCTATGACATCACAGATACTGAGGGATTTTTAACGCTCTTAAAAAATCCGATGACTTCGGCTGTGTTTGAACCCGCGGTCTTGGGCATAGAAGCTCATCATGCTACCAACTACGCCACCGAATCCGCTGAAGAAGCATAGAAGAAGAAATGAAGAAAGGACTGAAGGGAACAGTGCAAGAGGCTGCCCTTCAGCTACTTGGTTGTTGTGACTTTGTGACATCATGATCATGTACCCCCGTGTAATTGGGTGTGTATGTGGAATTTGTGATGGCGTTACTAGTGCGTGTGTATTTAGGAAGGAGGCGGCCGAGGCCTGGAGTAGAAGTGGGAGAACCATATCCAAGATGGCTGAGGTGCGACTCAAACCCTCATTTTCTCAGTTTTGCAACACGAGGCTGAGTACACTCCATTTAATACTTCACACCAAAATTAAAATTTCTTGGCAGAGCCGGGAATCTGGGGCGACAGCCAAGAAAGCCAGCCACTACCTTGTAATAGTTGGATTCATGGAATATTGAAATAATAGATTCAACATTATGATGATGATCATCATCGTTATCATCAACATCAAAGTTATCATCAATATCATCATCGTAATCATCATCATTAACATCAACGTTATCATTATCATCAAACTGAATATCGTCATCATCATTATCATCAACGTTATCATTATCAACATCATCATTATCATCATCTTCACCACCATCATCATTATCGTTATCATCATCATCAAGAGTGCGGCCTTCTTCAAGCGTCTGGAAGTAAAAAATAAAATCATCAACGTTAACATTAACCCGAAATTTTTCCTCTGTTATCCTTTTCGAATTTGATTCCGGACATCACTACACGGATTCTTTCTTCTCCCTCTACTTCGAATTTGATGAAATACCGACAGCTTATAAATGTCATCATCATGATTAGGGGCAGATCACCTCGCTGATTCGCCCCTTAATACAACACTAACCATGATTATTATTCTCACGTTCGTATCATCAAATGTAGAGCTTCACTCTTCCAGCTCCACTCACCTGTCGTATTTAACACGCAATGCCTGTGCACGGGGTGTATAAGGTTCTAGATGTTTCCCCTTGTATTCAACCCTTTATAGGATAGTGGTCTACTATAAAAAGAGTTTATAGACTATTATAAATGGAGCTAGTAGTTGAAACTTTCAGCCTAATTACAACAACATTTCTTGCAGATGTAATATTTCTGATAAGCAAATATTATATCTGTCTAGTTTTATGGTGCTGGATAAAATTTCAACAAAATATAATCAACAATATTGAAATTAAACAATAAAATAAAACATAAATATACAAATTAAAATAAAACACACTAAACATTGCGTTTGAATCATAAAATCGCGAGAAAAGTGTATTTAAAACTTTCAAATGTGCTTGGCCGCCATGTTCGTTTTTTAGTTAACCGGTTTTTTAAAGTCTCATACATGAACTTCGAGTAGTGCCCTTTATCTCCTTGCAAAATTTCAGGGAGATACCGGTAATAGTTTCAGATATATACAAGGCCAGTGAAATATTTCGCACAGCCGCCATATTGAGGTTATCTAAACTATCGAACGAAGTTAAATGTCGGTGCATTACAATGTATACAAACATAAACTGTACCAAGTTTTTTTTTTTGCGTTTGGTTGGTTAAATCGCGAGAAACGTCTATTTAAAAGTCGCAAATTCGCTTGGCCGCCATGTTGGTTTTGTAGTTACCAGGTTTTCAAAGGTCACACAAGTAAACTTCTAGTAGTTCCCTTTATCACCATTCAAAATTCCATGGTGATATCGGTAATAGTTTCGGAGATATTG
The DNA here is from genome assembly GCA_946902985.2 of Meconema thalassinum. Lineage (NCBI taxonomy): Eukaryota > Metazoa > Arthropoda > Insecta > Orthoptera > Tettigoniidae > Meconema > Meconema thalassinum. Next base: position 157,281,222 of record OX336397.1, read on the forward strand.
AATGCTGGTGAAATATTTCGCACAGCCGCCATGTTGGATTGGTGACACGTAACAAAATTTAAAGGGCACGGTCGAGGTCGCTCGGAATAGTGCTGTGAACTTACCGAGTTTCATTGAAATCGCTCCAGCCGTTTAGTTTTTATTAGGGGGGGACACACACACGAATCACACACACACGCACGCACACACACACGGACAAAAGGTGATCTCATAAGCCTATTTTTTCAAAATTGAAAATAGGCTAAAAATTAGATGGTGTGTGTCTGTGTATTACTCAATCACGCAAGTACCACTGGTCCGATTTACATGAAATTTTACACGGAAGTAACTGATTTACCTGGTAAATATAGAGGCTACTTTTTATTTCGATACTTTGCACTATTTAAAGATGGCAACCATTTTAGTGACGTCACTACACCCTTTGGTGTCATACTTTCATATTTCCATTTTAAATAAAAGGAGAACTCAAAGGAATAGCAAACCTTTGACGGCATAAACGAGATTTAAAATTCAATTTTCTAACCGAAAGGTCCTTATCACGATTCGTGTATCTCCAAAGAGTAGCGAGTAAATCCTAAATTTGTGCTATGAAACACGGTCAACGCCGAGCGATGTAGTTGGACAAAATGCTGCACCCTTACTCTCCCTCCACGCAGCACCTCGCCTATCCCTTGTATTAACTGTCACCTTCACATTTCAATTTAATAATGACCAGTAGCGAAGCACGGGTACTTCAGCTAGTAAATAGATAATTTTTGAAATAAAAAAAATATTGAATATCATACTAATATATAACAAGTAGTTCCGTGAAGAACTATACAGCCTATTTTCATATATCCTACTTATGTTACCTGCGACTATGAACATACAAAATTTCAGTTTGATTGCTGTAATAGAGTCGTAGATATTGAGAACCGACTAAATATTTCGGATGGTCACCATGTTGGATTTTATAAATGTATGTCCTAGAGTTATGTACTGTTACATGAATATTATTGTGTACGTGTAGCATTCAAAAAAGACGCATGATAAGGACACAAGAAATAAAACTTATTTTTAAAATTCGCAAAGCCGCCATCTTGAGGTTATGTAAACAATTGAACTAAATTAAATACCAGTGCATTACAATGTGTATAAACATTTCCTGTACCACATTTCATTGCGTTTGGAACATTAAATCGCGAGAAAGGTCTATTTAAAACTTTCAAATTTGCTTGGCCGCCATGTTCGTTTTGTAGTTAACCGGTGTTTGAAAGTCTTATAGATGAACTTCCAGTGATGCCTTTTATCTCCGTACAAAATTTCACGGTGATACCGCTCTTAGATTCAGAGATATAGAATGCCGGTGAAATATTCCGCACATCCGCCATCTTCTGGTTATGTAAACAATTTAACGAAGTTAGATCTCGGTGCATTACAATGTGTATAAACATATACTGTACCAAGTTTTATTGCGTTTGGTTGGTTAAATCGCGAGAAACGTCTATTTAAATGTCGCAAATTCGCGTGGCAGCCATGTTGGTTTTGTAGTTAACAGTTTTTCAAACGTCACATAGGTGAACTTCTAGTAGTTCCCTTTATCACCGTAATAAATTCCAGGGTGATATCGGGAATAGTTTCGGAGATATTGAAGGCTGGTGAAATATTTCGCACAGCCGCCATGTTTGATTGGTGAGACGTAACAACATTTGAAGGGCACCGCCGTGGTCGCCCGGAATAGTGCTATGAACTTACCCAGTTTCATTGATATCGCTCCAGCCGTTTATAAGTTATTAGGGGACACACACACTCAAACACACGCACACACACACACGGACAAAAGGTGATCTCATAAGCCTATTTTTTCAAAATTGAAAATGAGATGGTGTGTGTCTGTGTATTACTCAATCACCACTGGTCCTATTTACATGAAATTTTACATGTAAGTAGCTGATTTACCTGGTAAACATAGAGACTACGTTTTATTTCGATACTTTGCACTATTTAAAGATGGCAAACATTTTAGTGACGTCACTACACTGGTTTCATACTTTTATATTTCCATTTTAAATAAAAAGAGAACTCTAAGGAATAGCAAACCTTTGACGGCATAAACGAGGTTCAAAATTCAATTTTCTATACGAAAGGTCCTTATCACGTTTCGTGTATCTCCAAAGAGTAACGAGTAAATCCTAAATTTATGCTGAGAAACACGGTCAACGCCGAGCGATGTAGTTGAACAAAATGTTGCGCCCTTACTCTCCCTCCGCGAAGCACCTAGCCTATCCCCTGTATTAACTGTCACCTTCACATTTCGATTTATTTATGAGCAGTAGCGAAGCACGGGTACTTCAGCTAGTAAATAGAAACATTTTGAAATTTCTAAAAAAAAAGGAAATATTGAATATCATACTAATATATAACAAGTAGTTCCGTGAAGAACAAAATAGCCTATTTTCATATATCCTACTAATATCAATTGCCTCTATCAACATACAGATTGTCAGTTTGCTTGCTGTAATAGATTCGTAGATATTGAGAACCGTCTAAATATTTTGGATGGTCACCATGTTGGATTTTTATATTATAAGCCTGATATGTATGTACTATTACATGAAGATTATTGTGTAGGTGTTTATTCAAACTTCAATCGCATGATTAGGACACAAGAAATAAAAGTGATATTTTAAAATTTCGCTCAGCCGCCATCTTGTGGTTATGAAAATAATTTAAATGAATTAGATGCCAGTCGATTAAAATTTGTATAAGCATATACCATATCAAGTTTCACTGCGCTCGGGTGGTTAAAACGCAAGAAACGTCCATTTGAATATTTAAATTTCGCGTCGCCGCCATGTTGGATTTGTAGTCGCCAGGTTATTGAACGTCCCATAGGTGAACTTATGCTTATAGCCTCTATACACTTACAAAATTTCAGTTTCATTGCTATGGTAGATTAATAGATATTGAGAACCGTCTAAATATTTCAGATGGTCGCCATGTTGAATTTTAATTTATGTAGGCCATAGAGTTATGTACTATTTTGTGATGGTTATTTTGTACGTTCATTATGCAAATGTTGATTTCAATCGCATGATTTGAACACAAGGAATAAAAACATAATTTTCGAAATTCGCACAGCCACCATCTTGAGGTTATATAAACAATTTAACTAAATTAGATACCAATGCATTACAATGTGAATAAACATTTTCTCTACCAAGTTTCATTGCGTTTGGATCATTAAATTGTGAGAAAAGTCTACTTAAAACTTTCAAATTCGCTTGGCCGCCATGTTCGTTTTGTAGTTAACCGGTTTTTGAAAGTCTCATAGATGAACTTCCAGTAGTGCCCTTTATCTCCGTACAAAATTTCATGGTGATACTGGTAATAGTTTCAGAGATATAGAATGCCGGTGAAATATTTCGCACAGCCGCCATTTTGAGGTTACGTAAACAAATGAACGAAGTTAGATATCGGTGCATTACAATGTGTATAAACATATAGTGTATCAAGTTTCATTTGGATAGGTTGATTAAATCGCGAGATACGTCTATTTAAAAGTCGCAACTTCGCTTGGCTGCCATGCTGGTTTTGTAGTTACCAGGTTTTCAAAAGTCACATAGGTGAACTTATAGTAGTTTCCTTTATCACCGTACAAAATTCCAGGGTGATATCGGTAATAGTTTCGGAGATATTGAATGCTGGTTAAATATTTCGCACAGCCGCCATGTTGGATTGGTGAGACGTAACAAAATTTGAAGGATACGGTCGGGGTCGCCCGGAATAATGCTATGAACGTACCGAGTTTCATTGAAATTACTCCAGCCGTTTAGAAGTGATTAGGGGGGGACACACACACCATCACACACACACGCACACACAGACAGACACACGGACAAAAGGTGATCTCAGAAGCCTATTTTTCATAAATGAAAATAGGCTAATAATGAGATGGTGTGTGTCCGTCGTGCTGTCTGTTACTCAATCACGCAAGAACCACGGGTTCGATTTAAATGAAACTTTGCATGGATGTAGCTGATTTACTAGGTTTACATATAGGCTACTTTTGATTTCGATATTTTGCACTATTTAAAAATGGCGACTATTTTCATATTTCCATTTCAAATAAAAAGAGAACGCTGAGAAATAGCAAACTTTTGATGGCATATACGAGCTTTAAAATTTAATTTTCTATCCAAAAGGTCCTTATCACTTTTCGTGTATCTCCAACGGTTAGCGAGTAAAACCTAAATATGTGCTATAAAACACGGTCAACGCCGAGCGATGTTACTCTATGTTAGTCTCCAAATGAACTGTTTTATTTTTAGAGGTAGTTTGTGGGGTCCGAAACGAGACGTGATTTTGAGTCTAATTTTATACTCTTTGTGCCAGTTATTGTATGTGAGTATTTGGATTTTTACGCTGTTTCACAATGTTATAGTGCTTTCTACTTTGCATGGTACGCTATTTTTCTTTTTATAGATTTGTTTTTTGTTAACTGAATGTTCTGTAGGCCAATATTGATCTGCTTTTTCTCGTTTTTTACCATGATCAGAAACCCAAATTCACAGACGAATGTGTCGAAGACCACCGACTGTCACATTAGTTCATTTAGTGCTCATATTAATCTTACTGCAGAACTGGGCAAACTTATTTCAATAAAGTTGGTATTTTGCCTTCCACGGCTAATGAAACCCCACACAAAATACGGCGTAAACCTAGAAAAGTTGCTGAGTTTTAATTGCTTGGCCCTGAAATTCAATATACAATCAATTTGGGAGCCTGTATAGGGAGGTGAAAGACTATTTTAGCGCTTAGCTCTCGCAGTAAAGTAGCGGAGGTGTTCTAAATAAGAATTGAGTTATCGCGCAGTTTACTACTCCTTTGGTAGTCCGCAAATAGACCACAAGATCTCACTGACAAACCATCTCGGATTTACTAAGCGTAATCTCGCACAAGACACGGCATAAACTTTGAAAATGTATGTGTGATTAAAACTGATTTTGTTATTATTACCACAGTATAGTAACCATACAGTAAGGACACATCAGGCCTTTACCATGTAAATTTTTCGTCATGGTTTTGAATCGGCCGGTTCCGGAAGCACCGCACGCACGCACGCATGGCGGCGACGGTTCACCATGTATCCGCGAGAGAGCAGTCTACCCGTATTCATTGAGTGCGGCCTGTCGATTTTGTCTGAAGAAAACATTGTTTGTAATTATTAAAATCAACTCAGAAATATAATTTTGCATTTTAACCAATGGCAGAAATGTGGGAAACCAACATCTGTGCGGTAATTTATTGCGCAGTTCTTGTCACACTGGACATAACAGCATTCCGGTTTCTCGTGCATTGGAGCGGTAAATACAAATATCACACGTTTCATCGAATAATTCTGGTTTTAATATCCATGAGATGTCAGTCCCTCAAACACCTATCCATTAATTCACAAATTCCTCATTCCTAATCCAGATATAATGACTGGATAAAGGCCTGTAATCAGGAGGATTTACTGGCAAACGTGGCAAATCTACACGCCAATATATAGGGTATGTAGCCTTTATTTCTCAAAGGAAGTGTTTTAAACCACAAGGAGGGCAGTGCTAGGCTGAGATTAGGTAATATTGCCCAACAAACATTAAATCTCCACCCTAGAGAAGCTATTGTCTCCTTTAATGTGTCCGTTTTCTAACCCCACTTAGCCTAGGAGGTAAATGGTTTCCTGACTGAAGTTAGTTGATGTGTTTTATTAACTGTAATTTGTTAAGCTGCAGCCCTTTACAGTGAATTAAGAGCTTTAATTACAAGCTACAATGCAAATCGGATTTAACATTTGCTCCCTCACCTATGGGACTTTGTGCTATTCCTGAAGAGTTCTGGAGAAGTTTGGATTGTCGTGTACCCAAAGCTACAATCCCATGAAATGACAAGGTACTCCAGTCCATCAAAATTGTAAATAGTGTTGCTTTCAGAGACAAACTATTGAGGTTAGCAACCCCTCACTACGCTCTGCATGGCATTAGGGCTGTGTGACTTAAAAACCAGGGCTGTTAACCTTGATGTTCCTAACTCATAGACATATCACAATGCCCTTAATTTTATTTAATTCTGTGAGACCACTAAAAGTTTGCCCACCCATGTAAATGATAAGCCCACCCAATTTCTTCTCAAGTGATACCTCCCTCTCATTCCACACACGCCCAAATACACGGGGATATATGACCACGATGTCTCAACCCTTAAAATAAGCAACAACGACTGTATCTTCGATACACACTGATCAAATTCCTGGATACTTCTATACTTTCAGCAACGATTCTAGGGATGATTTTTCTTCACTATGTCACATGCAGAACATGGTACCACTAAAGCAATACTGTATAGGTCCATGTTATTTGAAAATGAATACCGGTACATAATAATCATACAAGAGTGGAGCCTTGCATAAGTGAGGAGATGTAACACCAAACTCTGGGTGTCAACAAGCCTTGCACTTATATCACTCGGGAATTGAGAAATTGGGTGGGCTTATTGTGTGATAATCTTTGTTACTGTGGTGGCTGTACTAGTGTGTGTATTTGTAAATAGGGGATAGGATTGGGAAGGAGGTGGCTGTGCCCTTAAGTTAACAACCATCCCTGCATTTGCCTTGAGTAGGGAAACCACTTCCAGGATGGCCGAGGTGGGAATCGAACCCTCCTCTTCTCAGTTTTGCCTCACGAGGCTGACTGTAACCCATTCCAGCCCTAAGGCCAGAATCAAAATTTCTTGGCAAAGCCGGGAGTCAAACCCAGACCTACGGGGGTGACAGCCAAGAAAGCTATCTGCTGCACCACGAGGTGGTCTCGCGAAAATGTAATGTCTTGGTCATAAATATATTCTATATAAATCTACATGAAAATAGCCTACTGCCTATCCAAACATTTTCATAAATTTAAGTTTCATATACCATTTTAAAGCTCAATGGTTTTAAAATTTACAGTTATCTTAAGTCATAGCAACAGATTTCAATGTTTACATTAAGCCACATTGTTCAAACCTGTTCAGGGATGTCGGAAATTCCTCAGATAATGGCAAGCTGCAACTCACATCCTATTCTATTGTTGGGCAAGGACTTGATTCTCATCATTGCAGAAATAATCTGTTTAATACTAGCTGTAAACATGGCCAAGGTTTCATGTGATACAAGCTAAAGGTGTAGAATTTGGTATAAATGTTTATCTCAAGTATCCAGTACCAGTACCTCTATGTCAATGTTGCATAGGCATTGTGCTTGCTACACTTGTCATAGTATGTGGTACGGTATAAATTTCAGAATGTGCATCAATTTTAATTTCTACCGTTTGATTATTCATATTTTTGTGGGGGTCAGGAATCGTATGGTTTGTGAAGTGATGCTTAGGAAAAGTTGTCTCCTTTCTTTTTAAGGATGTGTGAAGGACAGAGTGGTGTGTCTTTATAATGACATACTAAAATTGTAATGGCTGATGAAGGATGTAATTAATATCCAGAACATGTCCTACTATTTGCACATTATTTATTCATTTAAGGGTTGATTAGGCAGAAAGATTTACAGAAGATTACAATTCAAGAAATATTATACTCATCAGAGTTAATTAGAGATGAATGAAACTGGGCAAGGTACTGGAAAAGCCTGTGACCTATTAAAAGGAAAGGTCCCGGCAGATTTCCCCTATATTGTTCAACCAGCCACATCTGGTTACGACCACTATATTCTTCCTGAAGTAACTCCACAGAGAGAATGAAAAGTGTCAAGAACAAACTTCTGCTTGCAATCGCACATTTTTCTGCATTACAGTATTACTTACTTGTTTACATGGTTTATGTAGAATCAACTCGTACAAATATTACAGTGAATTCTATGTCTGTGCCCCATCATATCCATAGTACCGTACCTAGAAGAATTTGCAGTAATTTATTTTCTGGCCATGAAAGCCTAAACATTCCAACTCAAACAGGCATATTTTTCTGCAAATGTTTGGGTATTCTGATATATTTTCATGGAAACATTTGACTTTTTTTTTTAAGAAACATTATTTTTTCCTGTTTTCAATTTTCAGAGGTGAAGCTCACCAATTTTGTGACTACATCCTGAAGTTGGTTGGCCTAGAAGCCTAGAGTATATAAAATATGGTAGCGAGTGTTTAATCGTAAAGAGGTTTTCTCAATAGTGATTTTTAATGCCCTGGCATTGTCATTGAGGAGCAAATTTAACTTCCTAAATACTGTAACATTTAAGTTGGTCTAACACGAAAGAAATTTAATAATACTATACCTGCAAGGTTTTAGCTACCTACTAAGAAAATTAATGTGCAATTTTTGAATGGAGCTACCTAGGCAAATCTTTACACCAAAAACCAACATATTGTTTATCGCTACCTTTTAGTGGAGAAACTAGAATTCATGTCAGATAACCTGCAGCTTCTGTGACTGATAACTATAGTTTTGTCTTGTTGTCAACAAATGTGATAGACAGGTCTGAAGCAGTTCATTATTTCAAAAACTGACTCTCTCTATCAGAAATCAAATCAGTGATTTGAGATCATGGCGATATCAGGAATGTTTGTTTATTGCATTACAACAAAGGATTTGGAAGTAATCTCATAAAGCAATAACTTCTAAATCAAAATAACTTAAATTTTATTGTTGGACAGCCAAAGGACTTAACATAATCCTCCATGGTTTTAGACAGGTGCAACGATCCATTAGTTCTGGGTTATCCCATCCCGTTAGAAAATGGAAGGATTGGGTTTTGAGGCCTAAGGATGTTGTACAACATTAACTGCAAATCACATCACCACACTGAAGACCTGGTTTGTGAAATAAGTTGGTTCATGTCCCTTCACCTGTCATTTCAAGTTAGCTTCCTTGTTTCTCATCTCAAAATGCTGAGATGGTGGCTTTCCCATAGACCACAGTCACTTCCCCATTCCTTTCTTAGCCTCTTCTACTTTCCATCTACGTTGAGGCTGCATGGATGATCCTTTTCTCTAGAATGAAAGGGCTCCATGACACTGTCAATTATGACGATAAAGACTTTGGGAGTGAAGTAAGGGGATAAAAGAAATATTCATATCCAAGAAATAAAAATAGCCAAACATATAAGCCCATTGTTTCCACAGCTACTGCCATGGTCTAGAAGTAAGCATAGCTGCCTTCTAACTGGTTGGCCCAGTTTTGAATCCTGGTTTTGCCAAGGAGAATTTAAATTTTGGCCTGTAGTCATGTGTACTTGGATGTGTGTATCATTTGTCTCATAAACTGCCTTATTGTGATGGCTGTATTAGTGTGTGCATTTATAATTTTAGGTGAGGATAGGATATGGCCTTACGTTAGGGGTAGCTTACCGTCTCGGCATTTACCTGCAGTAGAAGTGGAAACCCAAGGAAAACCACTTACAAGATGGCCGAGATGGGAATCAAATCACCTCTTCTCAGTTTTGCCTCACAAAGCTGAGTGTATCCCGTTCCAGCCCTCAGACCAGAATGCTAGTTGCTACACCACGAGGTGATCTAAGTGAAAAGGGATGGATTCTAATCCACCTCTTGGTCCTAATAGAAGTGAATTTCTATGGTTTCTAATTCCCCTTCCCCCCTCCCAGAATGCTCCATGCACCAAACATTCCATCTTCAAATTATTTTGCATGCCCAATTAAATGGAGTAATATAGCTCGGGTGGTGTTGGGGTAGCGCGCCTGCCTCGCATCAGGAGACCTCGGGTTCGATTCCAGGCTCCGTCAGGGATTTCAGAAACCGGCGTGAGGGCTGGAACTGGGTGTACACAGCCTCGCAAGGACAATTGAATAGCTGTCTGACAATGAGGCAGCGCCACGCTCATGGAGACCAAGATTAACGGCCGAGGGGACCCGAGGCGCTCACCACGCGTCACCACATAATCTGCAGGCCAAATGGCTGGGTGGCGATCGCTTAGTAGGCCTAGGCCCTTCATGGACTGTAGTGCCACGGGGTTTGTTTGTTTGTTTCGTTTTAATGGTAGTTCGGAGACTACGGTTTCAATAGTCTTCTTAGAATGTACAGTATATGGGTGTTAACTTTAAAAATACCCGCACGAGTCTCTCTGGAGGACTCACACATTATTACTATTACGTAAACATATCTTGCATAAGAATCATGGCCCTACTAATAATATAGTTCATCGTATCTTGGTGAGAAAAATACCTTACCTGTATGTGCATTTGCTCAAAGAACTTTTTCTTTTCTGAATTTTTATTCCATACATATTATTATTATTTTTAAAATTAATATTAGGCATCCACCTATAAATTTTAACTCAACAAAAATTTGTATTTTTTTGTGTTAAGAGGGACAGATGACCTTGCTGTTCCGCCCCATAAATAACAATAAATATCCATACTATGTGTGATGTTAATGAGCAATTCTGAGAATATTTACAGCAGATCTAGATTGCAGTCATGGACCACCTTGTGGCGTAATGACTACCATTCTTGGCTGTTGCCCCAGAGGTCTGGGTTTGATTCCCGGCTCTGCCAAGGAATGTAATTCTGGTCTAAGGGCTGCAACAGGGCACACTCAGTCTCGTGAGGCACAACTGAGAAGAGGAGGGTTTGATTCCCACCTCAGCCATCTTGGAAGTGGTCTTCCGAGATTTCCCACTTCTTCTGCAGGCAAATGCTGTGATGGTTCCTAAGTTAAAGCCAATGCCGCCTCCTTACCAATCCTCACCGGAATTGCAAATACACATACTCAGACAGGCATCACAATAACACAGGTTATCAATCAAAATTCCACACTCGTCCAAGTACACGGGGCTAAATGACCACGATGTCCAGGCCCCTGAAATGAAACAACAGATTGCAGTCGATGTACAGAAGTTGTCTAACATGGTGGCCAGATCGCTCCTTAGTGCCTCTTGGTCTATTGGAATGGCTGTAACATCCGGCGCATTATACCATAGTCGAACTGTTCCTCTATTGGAGCACGAAGATTGGGATTCTCTGCCGTCACTGTCTCATGAAGCCATAGCCAGGTGGCTATGCTAATGCTTGTTGTTTCATGTAGGAGGTTGTACATCATGGTCGTCAGCCCTGTGTACTTGGGCGTGAGAAGAAACCCATACAACAGGAGCAATCGAGTGTGGCAACGGGTGGGTGAGAGATTTCACAAGCTCTTCATCCAGGAACGCCTCCAACAGCAAGGAAATTGTCATGTTTTGTGGTGGGATCATGTTTGGTCGACGTACGCCTCTAATTCCTATCCACGGTAACATGACCGGTCTGGTATACAGAGACAACATCCTCAAACCTGTCGTTACAGGATTCGCTGCCACAATGGGTGAGGGCTTTACACTAGTGGACGATAATGCTCATCGAGCTAGGGTGGTCATCAGTTCCTTCAGATGCAAGGCATACTGAGAATGGAGTGGCCTGCATATTCTGCGGACATGAACAGTATCGAACATCCATGGGAAAAGATTAAGAGTGCAGTTTCGCACTGTCCCAATCCTCTAACAAACAAACAAACAAACATTCAGCAACTGATTGAAGCTGCTTTCAAAGAGTGGGATAATCTGCCCCAAACCCGGTTGGTTCGTAGTTCGGTATGCCTCTTAGTCGGCAAGCATGCCTTAGGGCTCGTGGTGGCCATACATGGTATTGATATGCCCCAACTAGAAAAAGATTGCCACTTTTGTTAAGCTTTTAGTGTTTGTCTCTTTTGCACAACATATTGTGTGTTGTTTTTCTTTGTATGCCATTACATACTACCTTACCAGGGAATTGTTACTGCTAGACGTGGAGCACGGCTGTTGTGTATACATTACGTCAGCTCGCCTCGCTATGGCTGCCGCGAGCGGTTGCTGGCCAAGAGGGGGAACGCATGCACAGTCGTACAATGAGAACACACCGCACAGCGCACGACCCAGCACGAATCATGCACACAAATGACATGCGATGAGGTTTCTCTGGCGACAACTGCACGTCTATCGCAGGAGTGTGGCTGGGCGGAGTGCATTAGTTCCGATTTCCGCCACCGGTAACAATTCGCTGGTAGGATAGTACACATAGCAAAACACTAAATCCCAATATGCAAAACCTTTTTTGGAGTACTGTTCAAGTTACAAACACTGCTAGTCACCATAACACTCTAGGGGCAGATGACCTCGAAGTTCCGCCCCTTAAAACAACAATTACATTACATTCACCACAACACTGATTATCAAATACCATGCACACACAAGTACACGGGTCATAGACCAAAGAGGTCCTAATTGGAACTATAATAATATATACAGTACCGGTATGTCAAAAAATATGGTTATATAAATGACTCCAGATTATAGCTTACCAAGAGGCATACATAGGCCTACTTTGAACCTGCCTTGGTGGCCGAGAGCGCTAATGTGCTATCTCGTGCCTCGCTGGCATCGGGAGAGCGTGAGTTCGAATCCCACCTCTACCGTCCTGAAAATGGTTTTCGTGGTTTACCATTTTCACTACCAGGCAAATGCCGGGACGGTTCCTTTCAATAAATCCACGGCCAATTTCCCTCCAATATCCCTTCCCTGACCCGTCCTGAAAAGAAAAGTACATGGCCATTGGCTGCATTAATAAAATTATACATACTTTGAAACTTTAGTTTTTAAAATAAGACTGCTGTTACGACTTGAAACTGAATCCCAGCACTCTGCGCAGAGTGTGAACTGATAACACCACGATAGCCCTTTGTTAACTCTTGGGCCTAGTAACTGAAACTATGGCATGTAGTTAGGCCTCCTAATGACCAGTATTAATTCTGCTATGATGTACATGTCGCTTACAGGTACCAACTGGAAAGACCTGCCCCAGGCCTCTCCAAAAGCAACACAGCATTATGAGCCTAACATTTCTCTCATCCAGGTGTAAAAACCATCCATCGCATGGAAAACTCATCCTACATTATCTCCATTTCTGCAGAATGGGGAGAATAAGGAGTTGACATACCACTGACAAGTGTGCGGATAGATGGCAACTTATTAGTCGTGACGAGGTTAAAGTTAGGTCTGATTGGTGTTAAGCTATGGTTAGAGCAAGTTTAGGACTGAGCGTTTTACTTGATTGATTGGCGACACCATTGCACATAGTGTTATTTACCAGTTATATTACTTTATTACATTCACTAGCGACAGAAAGCAAAGCAAACTTGTAGCTTCACGTGGCTCTCGTGATCATAAGCCACAGAACCTTTCTTTTTTATATTTGGAATTTGAACCACGGGATGCAACTCTGGAATTCTAACATGCATTAACCAAGAATCAAAACCCAGTCCAAAACTATAATATGACGACTTTAGGATCTCCGAATGGAGATCTGGGTGTGACCTTGGCTTCTAGGATTAAAGAAGCAGGCCTCTGTACGAAGGGTGGTTGGCCGGTTTACTTACTGTAAGCCCTGAGCTTGTATTTCAGCTTTACTTTACTTATTTTTAGGCCATCTGTAGGCTAAACAAAACAATCTACCAGTAAATGTATAGTCTATTTGTTGAATCTGAAAGCTACTTGTTGCTCCTATAATAGGCATACAAAGACGTGGAACTAATAAAGGTAATGAAAAGAGATTCCTTAGCACATGACTTACAGTACCGGTATTGAATTCTTCTTGGAACACAAGATAATGAACGGAAGTGTGAGTAGGCTAAGAAATAAGGAGTAAGAAGTAGCCTAGGCATATCATGAAATGTGAAAATAACACTGCATAATAAGGCTGTCCCCACCCATCAACATGACTTTTTATTGACTAAATAAATTCCCGGGTATTTACGTTAGGAAGCTAAGTAACATTAAAAATTAACACTTATTTACAGTTTCTGTAGAAAACTTGAATTGCATTATCTCAGACTACAAAAGTTTAAGAAACAAAATCCACATTTCCCCCACACTTTTCAATATATCGTGTGTTAATTTAATCATTAAAAACATATCATAACCTTTCATCGTCACGATGCAATCACAATGCGACACCACAGGACTGGAGGAGGAATGTGGTGTTAAACATTAAATTCCACACTTCTTAGAATTAAAACACAGTAGTATTAACACTTTCTATTTTCTTGTTATTTATTTTCCTAAAATATCTGATTATAATGAGAGCTAGTGTGTTGAAATAGAGTTAAATAAATGACATAAAATATACATTCATCAATCAGCTGTTTATCATGTGGTTGTCCATAAGTGGTGCTACCTAGCGGCTTACAGGTGTATTGGTGCTCCCCCTTATCAATTGTTTTTTTGAAAATCCGTTCTTCCGGTTTTGCCGAAGTGTCCATACTGTATTGGTATCTATACTGTGTTATTACTTAGGATGATTGATGTTTGTTTCGATACTGTTACTCTTTATCATGACATGATACGTAGTTTCCGCAATTATACTTACTGCGGATATGATAATTTCTACCAAGTTTGATGTATTTTTAGCATAATGTTTATATGTTTAAATATAGTATGAAGACGTTAAACGATAGGTGTTTAATATTTATGAAAGGTAATTTAACTTTTACTACATAGAAGCTGATATTTATTTCCAATATATAAACACACTTTCCTACCTTCAAAGCGGAGGCAGACAGGCTTTTCTCCGGGTACTCCGGTTTTTCCTGTCACAATTTCATTCCAGCAACAATCTCCAATATCATTTAATTTCATCTGTCATTCATTTAATCATTGTCCCAGGGGAGTGCGACAGGCTTCAACCCGGTCGGTCGACTGAAAGCAGGATGTGGATTTTCCCTTTCCTACCTCTGACTAATAATTGGGTGAGTGAAAATGCATGTAGTCTACACATGTAGTTGGTAACATGGAAATAACATAACTACATTACGAATGAAAAATCCACACCCTGCTTCCAGTCTCCGACCGGGTCAGGAATGGAATGAATGAAGCCCCCATCTAGCGGCGAGGATATGAAATGTGCCGGCTGCCGAGGCCTGACGCACTCCTCTGGGGCAATGATTAAATGAATGACAGATGAAATGATAGTGGAGAGTGTTGCTGGAATGAAATGTTGACAGGGAAAACCGGAGTACCCGGAGAAAAACCTGTCTGCCTCCGTTTTGTCCAGCACAGATCTCACATGGAGTGACCGGGATTTGAACTACGGACCCAGCGGTGAGAGGCCGGCGTGCTGCCGCCTAAGCCACGGAGGCTCACACATTACGAATGTGTGATTATATTAATGATTTAGGCTAGCAAGTACTAAAAGCTGTTCGAAGAACGGGTACTTGAGCTAGTTTAAAATAAAAATAAAAGTTAGAGCTGTAATGAAACTTAATATAAAGAAAATTAAAGTAAAGATTAAAAAAATAGTACGCCCTATAAAGGGTTAAAACAATAACAATACGCGCGGCTACGTCATGGGGTGGATTGAGTTCTACTTGCCCCATGTGTTTAAATCTTGAAATGTAATATTACTGCACATTTTTAATGATACAAAATGTTGGTATGAGCAAGCGAGGCAGTAATTAATGTTCGCACTAATGAGGCTGCTTGGTCAGTCCTCTTCTCGTCCAGCCAGACGATACTTTTTAATGGTACATTTTCAATGCGTGTCCGACATGATGATGAAAGACATGTTAAGAGAAATCAAACAAAAACAACAGTCGGAATGAATAAATTCACAGAGCGTTGCTAGCCTTGATTCAAGACAGAATATTTGACATTCACAGACAAGTGTTCATTTTGATCCACAAGCTGGAATTATTGGGAAGCTGTTTTTCAGAAATATGGAATTAATCTTACTGATGCGTATTGTACGTCAAAACATCAGTTTGGTATTTATTGAATTATTCATTCTATCAAAGAATGTACATCAAAGAGACAGAAATATTTCTGAAATCCCTGCATCAAACCGAAAATAACAGTGAATTTAATCACCAGAATATTGTGCCTACAAAGTACAGTGCTGGTCAAAACAATAAGGACACTTACTCTAAACGGAAAATAATGTATTTTTAAGTCATTTATTGCATTTCATAATTAATAAGTGATCAATTCACATACAGTACAATGTTAGTCACCTTAGGCTTTCCTACATGCTGAAACACGCTGCACCATCGAGTCAATAAGGCTGTGGCTGAGTCCGGCATGGCTTCCTCTTACTTGTGCCGGGCTCCTCTCCGCCTTCTTTCCTGTCGATCTCTCTTGGTCAAGTCTTGTTCTCTTCCGACCCCGACGGTCTGGAACTCTTCGACGGCCCATTTTGTTTCAACAAATTCCTGAACTCGACGAAGTAGGCACTTATCTTCAAAAATATCACAATCTGCTTAGAAAACAAACCAATCAGCTGTTCCCAAACATCATGTCCCAGCTAAACAGACGTGTATCAAGTAGGCTGTGATAACATTTCAGCGCTGGTGCCAAACATAAAATTTTAAAAAGACCATAAGGAATTGGGACTTTTCCTGAAAATTTCAAATAATTCAAGAGAAAAAAAATATATCACTCTCTCGCTCATCCTCACATTTTTAGCCTATTTTCAATTTTGAAAAAATAGGCTTATGAGATCACCTTTTGTCCGTGTGTGTGTGCGTGTGTGTGTGTGTGTGTGTGTGTGTGTGTGTGTGCGTGTGCGTGTGTGTGTGTGTGTGTGTGTGTGTGTGCGTGTGCGTGTGTGTGTGTGTGTGATTCGTGTGTGTGTCCCCCCCTAATAAAATCTAAACGGCAGGAGCGATTTGAATGAAACTCGGAAAGTTCATAGCACTATTCCCGGCGACCTCGACCGTGCCCTTCAAATTTTGTTACGACTCACCAATCCAACATGGCGGCTGTGCGAAATATTTCACCAGCATTCAATATCTCCGAAACTATTACCGATATTACCCTGATATTTTCTATGGTGATAGAGGGAACTACTATAAGTTCACTTATGTGACTTTTGAAAACCTGGTATCTACAAAAGCAACATGGCGGCCAAGCGAATTTGCGACTTTTAAATAGTCGTTTCTCGCGATTTAACCAACCAAACGCAATGAAACTTGGTACAGTATATGTTTATATACATTGTAATGCACCGACATCTAACTTCGTTCAATTGTTTACATAATCACAAGATGGCGGATGTGCGAAATATTTCACCGGCATTCTATATCTCTGAAACAATTAGCGGTATCTCCCTAAAATTTTGTACGGAGATAAAGGGCACTACTGGAAGTCCATCTATAAGATTTTCAAAAACCGGTTTACTACAAAACGAACATGGCGGCCAAGCGAATTTGAACATTTTAAATAGACCTTTCTCGCGATGTATTGTTCCAAGCGCACTGAAACCTGGTACAGGAAATATTTATACACATTGTAATCCACTGGTATCTAATTTAGTTCAATTGTTTACATAACCTCAAGATGGCGGCAGTGCGAATTTTAAAATTAAGTTTTTATTTCTTGTGATGTAGTCATGCGATCGAAGTGAAAGTTTGTATAATGAACCTACGCAATACTTTTCCTTTAATGGTACATGACTCTATGGCCTATACATTTAACAATCCAACATGGCGACCATCCGAAATATTTAGACGATACTGAATATCTACGAATCTATTTTAGCAATCAAACTGCATTTTTTAATGTTCATAGGGGCTATGAACTTAAGTTCACCTATAGGACCTTAAATAACCTGGTGAACACAAATCCAACATGGCGGTGACGCGAATTATAAATATTCACATGGACGTTTCTCGTAATTTAACCATCCGCGTGCAGTGAAACTTGGTACAGTAAATCTTTATCCGAATGTTAATCCACTGGCATCTAATTTATTTCAATTGTTTCCATAACCTCAAGATGGCAGCTGTGAAAAATTTTTAAATCTCCTTAGTTTTTTCTTGTGTCCTAATTATGCGATTGAAGTTTGAATACTACACGTTCACAATAATCTGCATGTAACAGTACATAACTCTAGGACCTACATATATAAAATCCAACATGGCGACCATTCGAAATATTTAGTCGGTTCTCAATATCTACGAATCTATAACAGCAATCAAACTGAAATTGTGTATGTTGATAGTGGCAATTAACATAAGTATGATATATGAAAATAGGCTGTATAGTTCTTCACGGAACTACTTGTTCCTCAAAAATTTTACACTATACGTTTGATAGGTCTTTATGAGGTTTATTGATATGCCAAATTTCAAATGTGTACGTGCCCCCGTTTTCTCTTAGGATGGAGGTTTTCGTGCATACGAGTGTTAATTTTTGTGCCACAGGGTACTTAAAAATTGCCAATAACTTTCGTATTTTTCAACCAAAATCCGTGTGTTTTTACTAAACGCCTGCTCATTCTTTATAGGTTGTTTTAATAATGACGAAAATAGCGCATTACCAATACAATGAAGGCAAGTGGCAAACGTTACTTCATGGGCGGTGTCCCTATTGTTTTGACCAGCACTTTGGCCCTGTGTATACTCCCCGTACCGTTACGACCATCTCCACAGAGTGATTTAAAGCGTGCAGCTATAGTTTGTTCATCCCTATCATTGTTTCTATCTCGACAGAGTAATTGTTGGTCCTGATTTAACCCCTTGGAGGGAAAAACTATTTTTTATTTTCATGTGTTTTTACATTTTAATTTATTTGAATTATTATAATTATTAATAATGTTATTTTAATGTTTATACATATATTTGTAATTTTCATTTTATGTTCTTGTGGGTTAAATTTTGCTATTTTTATTGAATTAATTACGAATTGATTCTTACAATTATTTTCATAATGAATTAATGTTTATTATTTTAATTTTTATATTTCTTCTTCTTCTTCATCATCTTTCCTCAGGGGCAGATGACCTCTTAGTTCCGCCCCTTAAAAAACAATAACTAACTTCTTCTTCTTCTTCTTCTTCGGCAATCTTTGGACAGCGTAAAATAACCCATTGCATTCACTGTCTCTTATTTCCTTTATCCTTTCTTGCCTTCCAGTAGTTCTTCATTACTTAACTTTGTCTCCTCCTTCTCTCTTCCGTCCATATGTTAAACCGCTTCTTCTTTACCTTCTCCTGGAAACCCTTGAAATTTTTGATTATATTTCTGAAAAGTGGTCTGTCCAGAATAAATGGCTGCCTATTATTACATCTATCTCTTCCATATCCCTTTTTACACGTTGTACCCATTGATTACCATTCTTGCTTTTGAATACATGACTGAAAATTTGTTTTGGGAGTCTGGTGTTATTCATCCTCATTAAGTGTCCAAAGAAATTAATCCTCCTTTTCCTGATCATATCGTAGATTTTTTCAATTTCTTTATTTTTGTAGAGGTCGTCATTTTTTCTGCATCTGAACACTCACCTTTCTGTTTTAATGGTCCCCATATTTATCTAAGTATCCTTCTTTCCTTTTTCTCTAGCTCTCCTATTTCGCTTTTTTTAATGGAAAACATTCTTTGTGATTTATATTTATTTTCTTCTTCTTCTTCGTGAATGGGTCGCTTAGGACCACGCGAAATCAACACTTTCTAGCCTTCCTGTTGGCCCAGTATTTCTTCATTCGCAACGAGTGGGTCTGTTTCCGCTGCTCTGACCATCGATGTTGTGTAGTCTTCTTCTCTTCTTCCTCGAAACCCCGCGTCTGAGTGATTTTCCTGATTTCCTTCCGGTCATGTAAGTTTGGCGATCCTAATTCCTTTAAGTCTCTCTCTGTAAATTTTTACCAATTCGGTCTAGTAGCCTTGTTCTTTAAGAAAGTATGTATTTTGTTAGTCAGTCTGTTCGGGTCCATTCTCTCTATGTATCCCATAAATTGGATTCTTCGCATTCGCATTGTGTCTGTGATTTTGGAAACTTTTTTGTATATTTCTGTATTAGGCTTTGGATAATGTACACCATCCTTTGTTCTCGATCCAAGATTTTTTCTCATTATTTTACGTTCTTTCACTTCTATTTGGTGTTTTAGTGTAGAGAGCTTCAGGTTTGATTACAGTTGTGTAGTGGCGAATTTTGCTGTTCCAGGAGAGACTCTTTTTATTATAAATATTTTTTGTTGATTGAAAAGCAGTTTCTTTTATTATTTTTTTTTATGATTTTTAATGTCTATATTTATATTTTGTCTTTACACTTTAACTTAATTGTTAATGGTATAAGTAGTATTTTTTAAAAATTTTATCCAACACATTACGTCAAATAGATACGTATATAATATTTGATATTTAGAAAATGAAAATTCTCTGAAATTTGGCTTAAAGATTCAACTATCAGCATCTTTGAAAGCATAAACTGTCCTTATGACAGGTGGTTAATATAGAGACCACCATCCCTTAGCTTGCAGTTACAGTTTGCTCACCCCTGTGCCTGTTACGGTGACGACACAACTGCCGCCGTTGTTTCGCCTCTGGCAGAAAAACATTTGTCGTAACAAATCGCACAGTAACACAAGTCACTCTTCGATTTATCGATTCTATTTCCCTGTTGGGTAAAGAAGACACACATACACATACGGTGCTGTCACATCAATAGCAGAGCTAGGCGGGTACAGGGTGGGCCGGAAGTAGTGTCTACATGACCTCCCGACCTCAGTGTTGATGGGCCCTTAGGGATGTCACGATAAAATAATATACTCTTCCGAGATTGGCGAGAGGTGGGAACTCTTTTTATTTACTGGAAGCGACCGTGGGCTAATTAAGTACGTGACTCATTGAGTGTTCTAAAGAGCTTGGTTGTGACACATCTTCTTCAGCGAGACGTCCTTCTCATTTTGCGATATTGTAACAGTGACGGAAACAGTGACCCACCCACTACTTGTCATGCCTTCACTCCAGGGCTAATGGTAAACCATTTTAGTCTTGGCATACTGGCTTTCATGGCCAGTGAATTAAAACTCAGCAAATTTTCTAGGTTTGTACCGTGTCTTGTGTGGGGATTTACCTAGGACAGCAAGATGGCTCATCAGCGTGCTCTTGGTGTCCCCGCCCGGACCCCCACAGGAGTAGCGAACTGTGCGCTACCTCGCTTCTTAAGAAGTACACCTGCGCCTCTTTACTGCAAGAACTAAACGCTCAAGAAGCCATAACCTCCCTATGAAGGCTTTAAAAGATGGTATATTGGCTTTCACGGCCAGTGAATTAAAACTCGGCAATTTTTCTACGGTAGATATGTACCGTGTCTTGTGTGGGGTTTTACCTAGGACACCAATCTGCCTCATCAGCGTGCTCTAGGTGTCCCCGCCCGGACCCCCACTGGAGTAGTGAACTGCGCGCTACCTCGCTTCTTAAGAAGTGCACCTGCGGCTCTCTACTGCAAGAACTAAAAGCTCAAGCAGCCATAACCTCCCTATGAAGGCTTTAAAAAGATGGTATACCGGTACTGGCTTGCACGGCCAGTGAATTAAAACTCGGCAATTTTTCTACGGTAGATATGTACCGTGTCTTGTGTGGGGTTTTACCTAGGACACCAAGCTGGCTCATCAGCGTGATCTTGGTGTCCCCGCCCGGACCCCCACTGGAGTAGCGAACTGTGCGCTACCTCGCTTCTTAAGAAGTACACCTGCGCCTCTTTACTGCAAGAACTAAACGCTCAAGAAGCCATAACCTCCCTATGAAGGCTTTAAAAGATGGTATATTGGCTTTCACGGCCAGTGAATTAAAACTCGGCAATTTTTCTACGGTAGATATGTACCGTGTCTTGTGTGGGGTTTTACCTAGGACACCAAGCTGGCTCATTAGCGTGCTCTTGGTGTCCCCGCCCGGACCCCCCCGCAGGAGTAGCGAACTGCGCGCTACCTCCCTTCTTAAGAAGTGCACCTGCGCCTCTTTACTGCAAGAACTAAAAGCTCAAGCAGCCATAACCTCCCTATGAAGGCTTTAAAAATATGGTATATTGGCTTTCACGGCCGGTGAATTAAAACTAAGCAATTTTTCTAGGTTTGTGCCATGTTTTGTGTGGGGTTTCGCCTAGGAAACCAAGCTGGCTCATCAGCGGGCTCTTGGTGTCCCCGCACGGACCCCTACAGGAGTAGCGAATTGCGCGCTACCTCCCTTTTTATGAAGCGCACGTATTTCCAACGTTTTTATTCCATTATTTATTTACCTCCCAAATACTCGTACATACCAAACTACGAGTTATAACCTAACTGTTTCCACTATACAGTTTCACATCCACAACTCTTCTATTCAACGCTGTTTTTATCAAGGCGTTTTCATGTTTTTCTTAACACATTTTGTAACAGATCTGGCTTTATAATTTTATTTTTTGACTTTTGGAACAAAAATATTTTTAGAATCCTCTGTTATGGTAAAATTATATTAAGTGTATGTTCTTGCACATTTACATAATTACACTGAGGAAGGTCAGAATGTGACTAACCGGTACGGTTTTAATGTACAGCATATATTGACTTTTGGTTAAATACATTTTATTATAAGTATGATATAGTTTGTTCACCCCTGTCCCCGTTACCATGACGACACAGTGATTAGTAGGGCTCGGATTTTTAGGAGGTAAAAATCGGGAAAATATTTATTTTTTATGTATTAAAAATACCTGAAATATGTGACAAAAAAGTAAAAATTAATTATATTTTAGTTTATTAATGACAATATAACCAATATGCAGTACTCACGAGTGCAAATTATTCTATGTCTCACTGACTGCTGAAGCATTACAATACCCAACGAGATACATCTTCAGGTTGTCCATCACAAATGACCGACGATTATCGCGAAACACTTCTTCTGAAGACGCGAAACTGCGGCAATATGTTTCTTGCCCTCGAGGTGTTGTGTAGTTGAGATCGCTGTTCAGCCTTGATTGGTTTCCCACATGGTTGGCAGAACAGAACGCCCCCATCAGAAGTAAAATTATCTTTAAATTCTGCAACAGACGATAACTTGTAGTTGTTTCTACTTTTATCATCGTAGAACTGCCTTACACTTTACAGTGCCAGAAATGAACTGCATGTGAGTGACACTGGTTCCAGGTAGCTGGGGGAGGGGGAGGTCTAGCACGTGGTGCAATATGGCTATGGACAAGGAAATCACCGGCTTCCACAGTGAGTGGCACGGGGCGACAAGTTAAGAATAACACAGTTGCAAGCTGACATACGCTCTGCATGAAGATTAGATAGCTCACAGGTTCTTCCCGTTGAAGTAACACATAACAAAAATGCAATAAACTGAAATATCTAGCATACTGATTGTTAAAAATGTAAATATTATGTCCTTTTATGTGCTAATAAGTGAAAAGCAGAAATTTGTGTATTTATAGGAAAAATGCTTAAAATATGTATTTACATACAAAAATATTTATTTACCTAAAAATCCGAGCCCTAGTGATTAGTCGTCGTCGTCGTCGTGGTCGTCGGCAGTAACTCGATTACGAGTACACATACTTGCATATCAATGCAGCTTTTGATGTGTGATATTAAAAAGTGTTGTCCATATCACTAGACAAGAAATATTTATCCGATTGGAGAAATTTATTTAGGTAGTGAAGTATCTAGTGCTGGTAGGATAACAGATGAGATTACCAAGAGGCTGCAAAAAGGAGGAAATTTTTATCAAACAATAGAACATCTGCTTTGGAATAAAGAAGTTCCAGAAAAAGCAAAACTCCTCGTGTATACGACTTCTTACTCACCCATTGTCACGTATGGAGCAGTAACGGAAAGGAAGCAGGTGAAATGAGGTTTCTCAGAGCAGTTAAAGGGAAAACAAGATTGGACAGAATAAGAAATGTAGAAAATAACTAAATCAGGAAAGTATGAGAGAGGGGGTAGAGAAAAAGAGACTACGCTGGTATGGAGATGTTAAGAGGATGAGCGGGCAAAGGTTACCAAAAATAATGGAAGAACTTAAGATCGATGGAAGAAGGCCTCGAGGGCGTCCAAGAATGCCCTGGAGTACAGGAACGAGTCTGTACAGATAGAAGAGGAGTTTACTGACATCAAGTGGAGGAAGAACAGTGGTGGGAAGATAAAGGAAGATGGAGAGGCCTCGTAAACACCCAGACCCAACAATCGCTGGAACGGGATTTGGATTTGTATGTAAAGAATCTGCAAAAGTTGTTAAATCCCGGTTTTAACAGTAGCATATTGTTCCGATAACAAAACAAACGATAAATGTGATGTGAATTATTTATTGTGTGTGTTGATCAGAGTGTATATAATATGCTTGCTACGCAACTAACGGTCTGTTTGTATTCTAACACTTTCCTTGAGTGTCTGGGAACGGTTGAATATCTATATGTCTCCGTGTGTTCACAGTGGAATATATTTCCTCGTCTATAATCTATCAAGTTCTCGTTTATATTGTCGACAGTGCAAAAAACACGGCCAACCACAAAAAAAAATGTAAAGCTGAAATTTGGCATAGATGTTCCCTAGTACCCTAGAAAAAAATCCTGAAAAGTTCCCATCTCGGCGGTGTCCGCGTCATAGTTTTGGGAGGGTTCAAAAGGGCTTAAATGGGGCCTAAGTGCCAAAAACAGCATTTTTGCTGCCTGCGTTCAAAATATTGATCCAAATTTAGTTCTCGCGAGCTTTAGCAAAATAAACAAAAATGAACCAGAAGGATAACGGACTTATCAGGCCTAATTATTGCTACTGATGAAGGGAAAAAAACGACTAATTTAACATTTTTAGCACAATTTTTACACGAAAATTTGGTTAATTTGTCATTAGCAGGTCATTATTTTTAAACAACTGCTGATATTGACTAAAGACCCAGAATAAAAGTTATAAAGCATACTTTTAGCTTTACATTGCTACATTACCCATGTCTATGCGGAAAACGGTTACCGAGTTACGGTCCCAAAGCATAACCACTGTTGAAAAGGCACCCGATCGCGTTTCTAGGTGACAGCGCTCGGCCTGTTGGAGCAGGCCAACAATA
The DNA here is from genome assembly GCA_946902985.2 of Meconema thalassinum. Taxonomy (NCBI): domain Eukaryota; kingdom Metazoa; phylum Arthropoda; class Insecta; order Orthoptera; family Tettigoniidae; genus Meconema; species Meconema thalassinum. Next base: position 157,306,055 of record OX336397.1, read on the forward strand.
CTCGAAACATTTAATTCAGCTTCTAAACAGTCTTGGATTTTCAGTAAATGTGGCGGAAGTCCACAAAGTACGAAGTTTCAGCGCTTCGTAAAGAACGTCCAATCCCGAATGCTGGAGTGTTCACGCAGTTTTGCTTTGACAACGCTGACTTTAACATAAGGACATTGGGCGGGCGAAACACATTTCACTGCATGGGAGGCATCAAGTGCGCAGGTCCAGCGCCTGACAGTGAAATATCTCCACTCCCACGTACACGAGAAGTTCCTAATGCTTGTGTGATTGCGGCGATGGGAAAGTTCAACATTTCATGGTATCGGAAGCCCTCTTCTCCTGGTTCAAAGGACGTCAAGATTAAGGAGTAAACTGTGGAAGCCCCAAACTCTGTGGCTATTGCGTCGATGATGGACTCCTTGTGGTTATCTGGACGGTGGTCAGGTATTTATTTACCCGCTTCGTGTAAGTATTTTGAGAACATTTTGTGTTCATTTTGAGTTATTGCTACATCTCATTCCAGAATAAATTATGGTTTATTAAAATTTATCACTGTATTACCTAACTTTACGTAATAGAAGTTCAAATAAAGTATCACGATAATACCACATACCACGATAATACCTAACTTTACCCTATATATTCCGCGTTGAAGTTTGCCGCAAGAGAGTACGCGGAACTGAAACAAAGCACTTGTTTTGTAACCTTGGACCAGCTCCTATAAGCGAAAGCTGCAGAGATAGTCGCATCGAACACTTCACAGGAACTCAAAAACGTGGTTGTTCGTCTAGGCGGATTTCATCTTCTAATGTCGTTTCTTGGGGCAATCGGCTACGTGGTGAATGGAAGCTGTTTGGAGGAGCTCTGGGCGGAAATATACGCTAAATCGTCAGTGGCTCACATGATGTCTGGACACGCATATTCTAGGTAGGCTTGCAATTAGCTCGCTCTTAAAAATGATTACGTTATGCCTTCAGTCTCATCAATAACGCGAAACTGTGCATGTTCTAGGGCTCTCAGTTCGCATTTTCTGACAAAACGGCTGTCGGGACAATGTTACTCAATATGATCAACGGGCTGAATAACAATAACGAAATACAGGCGCTTTTTACCGCATTCCAAGAAGGCACCGCCAACGACTTGCTCCTTGCCTTCTACGTCTCAAAGAGTCGTTTCATTACACATTTTTTTCAATGAGCCAGAAATCTCGCACAGGAAAGCTGTGGGTAGAGTACATCAAACAGCAAGCCAGGAAAATATTGAAGGATTCCGCATCTTTACGCGAGGAAATGAAGGTATTCGTCTCTACGGCTCCAGATGAAAAGGCCATAATATCAGCTGGAGAGAAGTTCGCCATTTGTCTCTACGATAGTGCCAAATCGGAGTGCAAAAGCCTCGACGAACTTCGGGTAGTGAAATTGCCAAACAACCGGTCACAGCGTCATTTCAGCTGGCTTCACTCCCGCCGACTTCGGCGGCATGCAAATAACATTCACTGCGGGTATATTTGCAAGTTCAAGAATGGTTAGGATTTTCTTTGGACCCTACCCAATGGGGATGGAAAATCCAACACTCAGCTTTAGTACCAGTGACAACTCATCTTCCAGCTGCTCCAGATCGTCTCGTCAATATGGTGTCCTGCAACTGCAAGAGCTCTTGTGGCAGCCGGTGTGAGTGTGTACGTTCCGGTTTAGAATGATCCTTAATGTGTGGACACTGCAGTGGAGCTTGCCACGGTGGGTGAGTGGTTATCGTGTCGGTCTACCAACCCCAAGATTGCAGGTTCGCCCCTGGCCAGGGTAAGTGATTTTTGAAGGCGACAAAAATCACGACACTCATGTCATACGTTGTTGGCATGCTAAAGAACCCATTTGAATTCAGTAGGCCGTGTTCAATGGCAAAATTAATCTCGGGATTTTCCGCCAACACAAAGTTCCTCCATTCTCTATTTGAAAGCGCTGTAGTGTCAAGGAGTTCAGGTATCTAACCTCCTTGACTTTCATAGCGTTCAAAGTAACGACGAAATTCGACATGCAAGCTACCCTCTGGGTGTCAATTAACAAAGCTTGCACCAGGCACCCGAGGCCATACGATATTATTATTATTATTATTATTATTACTGCAGTGGAAAAGCGTGTGGCAACGTCACATTTGATGGCTCAGACGATGAGGAGGACGATTGAGTCCGATGTAAGCTTTGTTTTGCAAGTGTTCTTTGTCTAAATAAAGCTTTTCAAGCTTTGTTTTGTTATTATTTGCATTATGCATATTATGAATGTACGTTTAACTGCTAACTGCATTAAACTCGTTTTGTTCTATGCAAACTGTTTCTGCTAGTTTACCTGGATTCAAAGGAATACCATCCTAAAAGCTCTTGAGCAAAGATGCAAAATGGTGTCAGCAAAGGTGAATAGATGGAGCCCACCAGCGTAAATGGGCGTTCGTTCAGAAAGCGACTGCCACACTTCCACTTTTATATTTGTAACTGTATCTCTGCTGCTGTTTGTCGGATGAACATGGGCAATGTATCGTTTTAAAGCTACAAGTGTGATTTACAACTTTTACAGCAGGTCTTTAGTCGCTATCAGCAGCTGTTTACACGATAAGTCCCGGCTAATGACAAATTAGCTAAATTTTCGTGAGAAAAGTTGAGCTAAAAATGTTTGATTACTCATCTGTTTAAATGTATGGCAATAATTATGACCAATAAGAGCGTTATATTTAACGCAGTCCTTCTCTTATTGCTATCACAGCTCATTAGAACTGATTTTGGATGAATATTTTGAACGCAGGAAGCAAAAATGCTGTTTTTGGCACTTAGGCCCCATTTAAGCCCTTTTGAACTCTCCAAAAACAATGACGCGGACGCCGAAGAGATGGGGACTTTTCAGGATTTGTTACTAGGGTACTAGGGAACATTTATGCCAAATTTCAGCTTTACATTATTTTTTTTAGGTTAAAACTTAATATGCCTGGGCTATAAAGTCATGGAGATGGCCTAGTTGAATCTGGAGGAGTTGTTTAGAGGGTAAAGCTGGCAATTATAAAATAAACTTTATTCACGGCGTGATTACCATAAGTTCGCAATTTTGTATTTTTTGAGTCCATCAGTGTTCAAATCTTAACAGAGTCAAGTGAAGGCATACTTGTTGCAAATGCATGAGTAATACTATATGCCAGTCCTCGTGTTATATTTTTCCACGCCAGTTCTGAAGGGTTAATACAACTAGACTGCAAATTACTTGTGCAATACAAAGTGATGAAATGAAAGCTCAAATCACGCCAGCGCCATTCGTATCCAAGAAACGCGCATGTTGGTGGCTGGAAATCTCTCAACTGGACGGCCACCCCACAAGTTAATGTCGAGGAGAGTCATTGAAACACACTATAATAATAGTTGGATCGGGCAGAGCGCAGTATGAGGTCCCGGCCAATGGAGACCCGAGGGAACGCACTCCAAATTAATGAAGCATTGCTGTGTCTACAGGGCATAACACCAGTTTTAATAGCGTTCCAATGGTGAGAATCGAACCCAATAATTTTGATATTTATGATAATTGTTAGAAATTGCTATGGAGCGCAATATTGCAAATACAATTGGGCTGAAAATGATCCGGTGACCTCGGGAATCGAACCTGAAACCCAACTCCGCCACAGATTTCTAGAGCTGACATAAACATGAATTGCCCTATTGCTGGGAATGTTGGCAGCACTTTTCTGTCTGTTCTATAAATAAATAAAGAAATCACGTGTTTCTTTAATAATTTAAAAATATACCCTAACATATATTTTCCATTTAAAGACACTCTGGAAATCTACATACCAAGAGCTCTCGTTAGAATGCATTACGAAGTCAATCGGTTAGGACGTTATCTCAAAGTCGCGGTAACAAAAATTGAAAATCAAAAAACAAAAATAAAAATAAAAAATCTAAAATCTAAAATCTGAAATTAAAAATCACGAATCTGAAATCTAAGAATCATGCTCCAATCTTACCTTTTAGGGTCCTTTGAAAACTCGGGTGTCGTCTTGTTATTTGAACAGTCTGACACGCCATAGGATTTGAATGAGTTTCTGAATGGTATGGACTCCGTCTTGCGGAAAGAATTCATGATGAAAATTAATAAATGTAAAACAAAAATATTGGAATGCAGAGGAAGCAAAATAACCAGTGATGGTCGAAGCAAAGAGGATATAAAAAGTTGGTTGGCTCAGGCAAGAGAAAGCATTTCTATAAAAAATGAATCTGTTGACATCGAATATAGATTTAGGTATTAGGAAGTTATTTTTGAGAGTCTTTGTCTGGAGCGTGGTGCTTTATGGAAGTGAAACATCGCCAATTGGTGCAGCAGAACAGAGGAGAATTGAAGCATTTGAAATTTGGTGTTACAGGAGAATAATAAAGATCAGATGGGTAGATAGGGCTACAAACGAAGCGGTATTAAGACGAGTGGGAGAGGAGAGATGTTTCTGGCGACTGCTAATAAAGCGAAGAGATAGGTTGGTAGGACACATACTAAGACAGCCAGGAATAGCAAGCTTAGTTATGGAAGGAAGGGTAGAGGACAAGAACTGAAGGGGTAGACCAAGGTTAGTTTATGTTAAACAGATTGACTCGGTTGTAGGGTGTGGTAGCTATGTAGAGATGAAACGATTATCTCAGAACAGGGAGGTATGGAGTGCTGCATCAAACCAGTCGGAATTCTGAAGACTCAAACAAAAACAACACACACCAATACAGCCATCAAAATTAACACCGGTTATTAGACCGATTATACGCACACCCAAAGTATACGGGGCTACATGACCGGTTAGATATCTAACTTCCTTGACTTTCATAGCGCTTCATTGAGCGATAAAATTCGACATCAGGCTGCTCTCTGGTGTCAATTAACAAAGCATGCACCCAGCAACCGAGGCCATACGATATTATTAACTTTCTCTAAGGAAAACAAGTAGTTCCGTGACGAACTAAAGAGCCTACTTTTCTTGAAATTATAGAAACCATATATCACCAGTGGGCAGACCTGACAACTCTAAATATATTCTTAGTTTCATCCCTGACAGACAGCTTTCCAATTGAACCCCATTCCAATACTACCAATTATAATAGGTAAACAGAATTTAGAATCTAAACCGAGGCCATCTATTGAGGAAACTGCAAAGATACTCCTTGACCACAGTGGCAAACTATTCCAATGTTAGGGTGAAATAATTACAGTTGCACACATTACTGCATGTAACATGATAACACAGGTTATCAGATTTCTCATATACATTAAAAGTCTAAACTGATGACCAAAAACCAACATGCTCACTGAAACGAATCAATGAAATATATTTGAACAAAACATATCCAATTCTATGATATAATAGTAAGGATTTATGTTATTATACCTCAAGTATTATGTTTATAAGAAATCTTGAGCTCATACTTTTCCACTCTGTGAGTGTATTTGCATCGTGTGTGTGATATAACACCTGGTGTGCAATTTGCAATATAATCTGAATGTTTTTGAATGTATAGTGTTGTGAATGTTACATTCAGGGTATGAATTCTTTTGATTTTCTGTGTCTGGCTCATAACTTATGTTGACGTTTAGGATCACCAATCAAAGAACAGTTTCAAGGCAGTCAATTCGACCTTACGTTTACAATTGAGCATGCTGCAGAGGCGAAACATGAGGTAGGTTTTTGTATTTCTTTGGTGGAAATAGTCATCATTTGGACTTGTTGCATTTTCCCCATATTGTTATTAGCCTATTTTCAATTTTGAAAAAATAGGCTTATGAGATCACCTTTTGTCCGTGTGTGTGTGCGTGTGTGTGTGTGTGTGTGTGTGTGAGGTGTGTGTGTGTCCCCCCCCTAATAAAATCTAAACGGCTGGTGCGATTTCAATGAAACTCGGTAAGTTCATAGCGCTATTCCCGGCGACCTCGACCGTGCCCTTCAAATTTTGTTAAATATCACCAATCCAACATGGCGGCTGTGCGAAATATTTCACTAGCATTCAATGTCTCCGAAACTATTACCGATATCGCCCTGAAATTGTGTACGGTGATAAAGGGCACTACTAGAAGTTCACCTATGAGACTTTCAAAAACCTGGTGACTACAAAACCAACATGGCGGTCAAGCGAAGTTGAGACATTTAAATAGACTTTTCTCGCGATTTAACTATCCAAACGTAATGAAACTTGGTACAGCAAATGTTTATACACATTGTAATGCACTGGAGTCTAATTTAGTTCAATTGTTTTTATAACCTCAAAACGGCGGCTGTGCGAAATATTTCACTGACATTCTATATCTCCGAAACTATTACAGATATCACCATGCAATTCTGTACGGTGATAAAGGGTACTGATACAAGTTTACCTATGTGTATTTCATAAACCTGTAAAGTACAAAACGAACATGGCGACCAAGCGAATTTGAAATATTTTAATAGACTTTTCTCGTGATTTAACTCTCTGAGCGCAGTGAAATGTGGTACAGTAAATGATTTTGCAGTTTGTAATGCACTGCCATCTAATTTAATTCAATTGTTTACATAACCTCAAGATGGCGGCTGTGTGAAATTTTAAAATTATGTTTTTATTTCTTGTGTCGTAATCATGCGATCGAAGTGAAAGTTTGAATAATGAAGCTAGGCAATAATTGTCCTCGAATGGTACATAACTCTATGGCCTATACATATAACAATCCTAAATGGCGAGCTTCCGAAATATTTAGACGGTTCTCAACATCTATGAATCTTTTACAGCAACCAAACTGTTTTTTTTATGTTCATAGAGACTATGAACATATGTTCACCTATAGGACTTTCAGTAACCTGGTGAGCGCAAATCCAACATGGCGGCGACGCGAAATATAAATATTTAAATGGACGTTTCTCGCGAATTAACTATCCGAGTGCCGTGAAACTTTGCACGTTAAATGCTTATACAAATGTTGACCCACTGGCATCTAATTTATGTCAATTGTTTGCGTAATCACAAGATGGCTGGTGTGCGTACTTTTAAAATCTTGTTTTTACTTCTTGTGTTCTAATCACGCGATTGAAGTTTGAATACCACACGTACACAATAATCTTAATGTAATAGTACAAAAATAAAAATCCAACCTGGCGACCATCTGAAATATTTAGACGGTTCTCAATATCTACGAATCTGTTACAGCAATTAAACTGAAATTTTGTATGTTGATAGTGACAATTAACATGAGCAGGATATATGAAAATAGGCTGTATAGTTCTTCACGGAACTACTTGTTTTTTTAAATAAATAGTAGGCTGCGTTCTGCTACTCGGCTGAAAGCAACGGGAAACTACAGCCGTAATGCTCTTCCCGAGGATATGCACCTCTTTATGCATAATTACTTGTGATGATGGCCTCCTCCCCTGTAAAATTCCAATCCGGAGGTAAACTAGTCCCCGTTCGGAACTTCAGGTGGGGACTACTCGAGAGGGGGTTAACATCACAGAAGTGGCAAAGAGGAAATCTGATATTCTACGGATCGGAGCGTGGAATGTCAGAAGTCTGATAGGAAGTGGAAGGTTAGAAAACTTGGAAAGGGAAATGGATAGATTGAGGTTGGATTTGGTTGGGATTTAGTGAAATGCACTGGCAGGAAGAACAGGACTTTTGGTCAGGAGACTATAGGGTCATTAGCACTAAATCAAACAATGGCCAAGCAGGGGTTGGTCTCATATTGAGTAGGAAACTTTGCCAGCGGGTGGAATATTATGAGCAATATAGTAAACGGATTATTGTAGCAAAAATCAACACAAAACCTACTTGCACCACAGTGGTACAAGTCTCTATGCCTACCAGTCAAGCTGATGATGATGTTGAAAAGGTCTAGCCTACGAAGAAATAGATGAAATTCTGAGGTATATCAAGGGTGATGAAAATGTTATAGTAATGGGAGATTGGAATGCTGTGGTAGGAAAAGGAAGAGAAGGTAAGATAGTAGGAGATTTTGGATTAGGTGAAAGGAATGATCGAGGAAGCAGACTGATAGAATTCTGTACCGAGCATGAGTTGGTCATAGCTAACACCTTATTCAATAACCACAATAGAAGAATATACACATAGATGAGACCAGGAGATACAGGGCGTTACTAAATCGACTTCATTATGGTCAAGCAGAGGTTTCGAAACCAGATTTTGGATTGTAAAACATATCCTGGTGCTGACATAAACTCTGACCACAATTTGGTTGTTATGAAATGCAGATTAAAGTTGAAGAAACTGAAGAAAAGTCAAAAGCCAAAAAGATGGGCAATAGACAGACTGAAAGAGAAGGATGTAAACGAAAAATTCAAAAGGAGTATAAAGGAAGGACTAATGAAAACCCTAAACAAACTTTAATTGCAGACGAATGGGCACTTCTGAAGAATGAAATAACAAAATCCGCAGAAGAAAACATTGGTAGGAAAGAAAGAATAGGTAGAAAACCGTGGATCACACAGGATATACTAGAATTGATGGACGAAAGGCGGACACACAAGAATGTAAGAGATGAAAAGGGGAAAAGAAGAATACAGACGTCTGAGGAATGAGGTTAACAAGAAGTGCAAGGAAGCGAAAGAAGAATGGTTGAAAGAGAAATGTGCAGGTATACAAAATTGTCTGAAATTAGGAAAAGTAGACACAGCTTATCGAAGGATTAAGAATACTTTTGGGGAAAGGAAGACCAAGTGCTGTAATATTAAGGACATAAATGGAAAGCCTCTAACAGATAGGGAAGAAAAGGTTGAGAGATGGAAAGCTTACATAGAGTGTTTGTGTAAGGGAAAGGAGATTGAGAATCATGTAATGGAAAGGTAGGAGGAAATTGATGAGGATGCGAAAGGAGATTTAATATTGAGATCAGAATTTGACAGAGCATTGGAAGACTTAGGCAGGAACAAAGCACCAGGCATAGATGATATACCGATTGAGTTGCTACGCTACATAGGAGATGAAGGTCTGATCAGGTTATATCACTTGGTGTGTAGGATTTATGAGACAGGTGAGGTACCCTCTGATTTCAAGAAGAATGTTATCATCCCTGTACCGAAGAAAGTAGGAGCTGACAGATGTGAATATTACCGTACAATCAGCTTGATTACTCATGCTTCAAATATCATGTCTAGAATAATTTACAAGAGGATGGAAAGCCAGATAGAAACGGAGTTGGGTGAAGACCAGTTTGGTTTCAGGAGAAATGTAGGAACAAGGGAAGCTGTACTGAGTCTTAGGCTGATTTTGGAAGGTAGAATAAGGAAAGATAAGAGAACGTTGATGGCATTTGTAGACTTAGAAAAGGATTTTGATAACGTTGATTGGACTAAATTGTCTGACATTTTGAAAACGATTGGAATAACGTACAGGGATAGGAGGGTGATCTACAATCTATACAGAAACCAGACAACAGTCATTCGAGCTGATGGACATGAGAGAGAATCTGGTATTCAGAAAGGTGTGAGGCAAGGCTGCAACTTATCACCCATACTTTTCAATCTTTACATTGAACAAGCAATGAAGGAAATTGGGGAAAAATGTAAAGTGGGAGTGAAGATTCAAGGAGAAATAATTTCAACTCTGAGATTTGCCGATGACATAGTCTTCTTGGCCGACACGCCTGAGGATTTGAATGAGTTTTTGAATGGTATGGACTCCGCCTTGAGGAAAGAATTCATGATCAAAATTAATAAATGTAAAACAAAAATATTGGAATGCAGCCGAAATAAATCAGAAACCTCTATGGACATCAAATTGGCAGGTGAAAAGCTGAAGGAAGTAGGAGAATTCTGTTACTTAGGAAGCAAAATAACCAGTGATGGACGAAGCAAAGAGGATATAAAAAGTAGGTTAGCTCAGGCAAGGAAAGCATTTCTACAGAAAAGGAATCTGTTGACATCGAATATAGATTAAGGTAATAGGAAGTCATTTTTGAAGGCCTTTGTCTGGAGCATGGCACTCTATGGAAGTGAAACTTGGACTATTGGTGCAGCAGAAAAGAGGACAATTGAAGCGTTTGAAATGTGGTGTTACAGGAGAATTATGAAGATCAGATGGGTAGATAGAGTTACAAACGAAGAGGTATTGAGACTAGTGGGAGAGGAGAGATGTTTCTGGCGACTGCTAATGAAGAGAAGAGATAGGTTGGTAGGACACATACTAAGACACCCAGGAATAGCAAGCTTAGTTATGGAAGGAAGGGTCGAGGACAAGAAATGTAGTGGTAGACCAAGGTTAGAATATGTTTCAACAGATTGCCTCGGTTGTAGGGTGTGGTAGCTATAGAGAGATGAAACGATTAGTTCAGGACAGGGAGCCACGGAGAGCTGCATAAAACCAGTCGAAAGACTGAAGACTCAAACAACAACACACACCAATACAGCCATCACAATTAACACCGGTTATCAGACAGATTCTACACACACCCAAAGTACACGGAGCTACATGACCTCTTAGATATCTAACCTCCTTGACTTTCATAGCGCTTCATGGAGCGATAAAATTCGACATGCAAGCTGCCCTCTGGGCGTCAATTAACAAAGCATGCACCCATCACCCGAGACCATATGATTTTATTAAATTGATCTATGTAAAACAAGTAGTTCCGTGACGATCTAAGGAGCCTACTTTTCTTAAAATTATAGAAACCATACAGTATATCAGCAGTTGGCAGACCTGGAAACTCTAAGTATATTCTTAGTTTCATCCCTAAAGATACACAATGCACATGCAAACTTTGGTTGAGGTTCAAAAGATAGTATGCACTTTACATGTATTTAAATATTGAATTTATCAGCATGGGTAACGTCAGGTTGGCGACACTGCCATAAATGGGACGCTCAAAATTAAATTAAAATATTATGATCTATATATATGTGCCAATTTTGAAATAACTGCATTTATTATTATGGAAGTTACACATGATTCATCATTAAACCTATCAGCACGCGTAGAATCATGTTGGCAGCACTGTCGTATATCGTATGTCGTACTTGCAGGTACTATGTATGCAAAGTTTAGAACTGTTAGCCTGCATACTTTGTAATATAATATATATATTATAGATTAGAATGAAATGTGTAGTTTTCAACTGTTGGCAACCCTGTTGACACTAAAAAAAACAGGGATATTCATATCTGCTCAGGTGCGCAAATCACAAACCAAATTTGGTTGATATCCAATACTTAGTCATCATCATCATCTTCATTTCCCCTTTTCCAGTTGACACTGGGTGGGGGCAAATATGGTTCCTCTCCACTTTGCTCTGTCGTTCCACCATTCCTCCTCCGACACAGTGTTCCAATCCAGGTTCCGTTTTCTAATACTATTCTCCACCGAGTCCATCCAACGCATTCTTGGTCTTCCTCGTCCTCTCTTCCCTGTCATCCGTCGTTCCAGTGCTCGTCTTGGTAGCTTTACTTCATCCGTTTGACATGTCCAAACCATCTCAATCTATTTTGCTCCAGTTTGTCATTTAGTTTCTGTACTCCCAGCTCCTTCCGTATATCTTCATTTCTCACTATGTTCCTCCTCGTTTTCTGGACCATACTCTCAGGAATCTCATCTCAGGCGCTTGTACTCTGCTCTCATCCCTCTTAGTCATTGTCCAAGTTTCTGCTGCATATGTCATTATAGGAACATAATATGCTTTGTACATAACTTCTTTAGCCTTAATTGGTATATCCTTGTTCCATACTAGTCCCCGTACCTGTTGGTAGAGAGCCCTCCCGAGTTGTATTCTTCTGCTAATTTCCAAATATAGTCTTCCATCTTCAGTCAGTTCACTTCCCAAGTATTTGAAGTGTTTCACTACTTCCAATTCCTTATCTCCTACTTTGATTACTCCATACATAGTATGGAAGTTATATGCATTTAAAAATTGGACCTATCAGCAGGCATGGTATCATGTTGGCAACACTCATGTACTGGCTCCTGTAAATTAGTCTGTTCTAATATTATCTTACAGGCCGGACGTTTGTTTTAGACGATAGCCCTTGACCTTGAAGCCTGCTGGTGAGCCTGTACACAGTATCTCTCTCACCTTATCGCTTCACATTTGTCACCACCGATCTGATGTAATGGAATTCCAGACTTGAGCACGTGGCGACACCGACTTGCAGACAGTACAGTCAACGTCGAAGTATTGTGTGACGTGGAAGTACACGTTAAGTAGTTACGAACAGAACGTCATTATATTTGCTAATGACTGTACTTCAGGAGCAGTGTGAGACAGCTTTGTCAATCATCGGACCGCTTGGGGCAGCTGATAACAACACAGGTACTGCAGTAACTCGCCTCCAGGCTTCCATTAAGATTTTTCACTCGTCTAAAACAAACGTCCGGCCTGTAATGTGTGTCAATTTTGGAAAATTCCCATGCATATCTTCCGAGATATCCAATATAGACCTCAATTTTGAATTGTCATTTTTCAGCAGTTGGTTGCACTGACGTCATTTTCAAATATGGCCGATAGATATTCAGCCATAGACCTTTACACATACCAAATTTGGTTTCGATAGCTGAAGCCGTTTAGGAGTTGACAGGGCGACACAGACAGACACACATTTGCCCGGATCGATCTCATAAGTCTACGTTGTTCTCATTGTTACAAAAGTAGGCTAAAAATGGGCACATATTCTCACGAAATGAGGAACCAATTGATGTTAGGGCATCTATTACCAGTTTAGGGCGAGGATTTCCGGATGATATGTCAATATCTCACCAGGATATAGCTGTCTGTCCACTTTTGGCCGGGCCTGTACCAGCAAGCAGTTCATCTGAGCACCCGCATGGGATCAGTCTCAGGCTTACGAGCTTCAACCAATGTGATTGGCTAAACCAATAACGCGGACAAAGAGGAAAGAGATCTGAAGCAAGAAGTTCAACCAATTACTGACACACAATCTAATAAGAGCCTCGGACAAGATGGCAGAGCGGATATAACTGGCAATAGGCGAATCAATCTTGTAGCGTCTTCAACGTCAAGACGACTTATCAGCCTGCACTCCGTGCGCCGCGCCGAGCCGTGCAGGATTTTATGATATCTAGTAGGTCCATTGCCTTGAGCGACGTAGCCCCTACACAATCTTTAGAGCATTGTTCCTCAAACAAGACGGCTTCGGTGGCGTAGTTGTGAGCTTCTATGCCCAAGGTCGCGGGTTCTAACCCGTCGGATTTTTTAAGAGCGTAAAACTCCCTCAGTACGCCTTCCTTCGGAGGGGAAGTAAAGCTGGTGGTCCCATGTCATAGATTTATGGCATGATAAAGTACCTTCCACTAATTACGCCTGTATGGAGCTAAATTATAGGTTATCTTTGACTAACGCTCGTAGGTTCCAACATTGGTTGCCAGGAGCCGACTGCTGTGGCATCTAATAACAACATTCAGAACTAATTAGTCGTTGACGGTGGCGTTTGGTATCAAAAGTTGGAACTTCTTGAAAATCGAATGAATGTAGTCCTTACTTCTATTAGGAAAACGGATAACACACACTAATACGATAGTATTCTAGTTACCTTGCACTAATACAGCCATCGCAATTAACACCGGTTATCAGACAGATTCTACACACACCCAAAGTACACGGGGCTACATGACCGCGTTGTCGCAGCCACTAAACGGAGGAACCAAGCTACCAATTTTGTACTGAATTAGACTGCATATTGTTTCAATATTCAAACACACAAATCGCCCCAAAGTTGGTAACGTTCAGGAACATCACGCCTCCATTTCCACTCGGTAGGACAGACAAAGGCTACAAGAGGATGTAAGAATATTGTTGATGCTACTTTCGATAAGATCGTAATTTCTTGTATGTAAGAGCTTCCAAGTGTGTATTAAAGGGCGTAACATCAAGATAATCTTCGTCAAAAATGTCTTCAAGATGAAACCGCACGTTTGGTGGTTGTGGCCCGTGACTCGTATCGTGAGGTTGATAGATCTACGAGCTTCCTTCCACCCTTCTTTACTCGTTCTCAGCTTGATTTCCTCCCTTCCTTACTGCTGCTCTTCTTTACTACTTCCCTTCTTTATTGCTTCCCTTATATACTGCTTCCCGTATTTACTGCTTTACTTTCTCCCTTATTTACTACTTCCCTGCTTTACTTCCTCCCTTCTCTACTTCTTCCCTTCTCTACTTCTTCCCTTCTCTACTGTTTCCCTTATTTACTGCTTCCCTTATTTACTTCTTCCCTGCTTTACTTCTTCCCTTCTCTACTGCTTCCCTTCTCTACTGCTTCCCTTATTTACTGCTTCCCTTCTTTACTTCCGCCCTTCTTTACTACTACCCTGCTTTACTTCTTCCCTTCTCTACTGCTTCCCTTATTTACTGCTTTTCTTCTTTACTTCCGCCCTTCTTTACTACTTCCCTGATTTACTTCTTCCCTTCTCTACTGCTTCCCTTATTTACTGCTTTTCTTCTTTACTTCCACCCTTCTTTACTCATTCCCAGCTTTTCGACCTCCCTTCTTTACTGGCTCCCGTCTTTACTACCTCCCTTCTTTACTGCTTCCCTGCTTTATTTCCTCCCTTCTTTATTGCTTCCTTTCTTTACTGCTTTACTTTCTCCTTCATTCACTGCTTCCCTTATTTACTGCTTCCCTTATTTACTGCTTCCCTTCTTTACTGCTTTCCTTCTTTACTTCCTCCCTTTTTTACTTCTTTACTTCCTCCCCTTTTTATTTATTTACTTCTTTCCTTCTTTATTTCGTTCCTTCCTCCATTCTTTCCTTCTATACTTCCTCCCTTCTCGCCATTTCTAATTCCTCCCTTCGTATCTTCTATACTACCTCCCTTCTTTCCTTCCTTAAGTGCTTCTTCCTTTTCTCTACCCTTCAATGACTGGCCGGCCACCTTCAGTAAGTATCGGTATCATCAACGCAACTCATCGAACAATTCATTCTCTGTAGGGATCCTTACGGATCCCCTGAAGTATTTTCAAAACAAAACAGCTGGAATCTTCACGTCCCTGGTACTCTGTGCGCTTTGCCGACACATGATGTGGGATCTAATAAGGCCTTCACTAAGGAATGCTCCCTCACAGCTGTCTCCGTCACTCAGCGCACCCTCGCAACATGTCATTGGTTACGGTGTGCCAAGGGGACTTCGTGTTTGTTGTTATTTCATTACATTCGATGGGGATTTGAAGACGCATTATTAATGGTATTGCCCAGCTGTTGTTGAAAATCTTAAGGGTGAGTAGTTGTAGTTCCTCCATGAAACAGCGGAGTAAATAGCTATAGAAAATGCACAAAAGTAAAATAGAAAATATGAAGAAGAAATCTGAATTCTGTTCTGTAACACATTGCAACAATGCACACACATGGGGTTTCTGAGATTCGACGAACAACTTAACAGTTATTTTTCTCTACTCGTTGATCCCCATGAACCCTAGCAATACCAACAGAGCGGTATTTCGTGCCCACCAGTTCAATTCTTTTATGATTTATTCCTGGAATTGCTTTTCTACGCTTACTGTCATTGTCTATTTTGAATCCGGGTACCCAAACACACATGAAAATGAAAATCCACAGCCTGCTTCCAGTCTCCAACCGGGTCAGGAATGGAATGAATGAAGCCCCTATCTAGCGGCGAGGATATGAACTGTGCCAGCTGCCGAGGCCTGACGCACTCCTCTGGGGAAATGATTAAATGAATGACAGATGAAATGAAATGATAGTGGAGAGTGCTGCTGGAATGAAATTTTGACAGGGAAAACCAGAGTACCCGGAGAAAAACCTGTCTGCCTCCGTTTTGTCCAGCACAGATCTCACATGGAGTGACCGGGATTTGAACCATGGACCCAGCGGTGAGAGGCCGGCGTGCTGCCGCCTAAGCCACGGAGGCTTACCCAAACACACATATAATTTTTAAAAATTTAAATCTTTTATAAGATATTAACAATTTTCTTTTGGTTGGCTTGGAACCTCGCCTGTTGGCAGTTCATGTGCCTCGTCATAATGCGCACTTCGGTAAGGGCAAAAGTACAACAGAGCTAAGAAAACCACCAAAATTTGTTTTAGTTCCAACATTCGGAGAACACAGAAAGTAGATTGGTATATTGCACTTGTGTTGAAGATGGCGCAGTGATCACTGAATACTGTAAATTACTTTCTGAACTTATTTTCCCATGATTTTTGATTTTGTTTGCATCTGTTGTTGATTAAGTTCTATTTTTGCCATTTATGGTTCAAAATACAAGATATGTTGATTAATGGATAATGCAAAACACAGAAAAGGAATTTAGTCTGGTGGTCACAAACTCCCCTCCCCCGTGGTTTGAAAAATTGCTAGCGTTAAGCTGGTGGTACGGTGAAATATTACACATGTGATTGGACCCAATAGTCTGATATTTCCAAGTTTAGGTTGATCCACCCAGCCTTTCCCAAAGTATAAACAAACATACAAACAAACAGACAAATAGACAAGCACAGATTTTACTTTGCTCGCATTCGTCATGAAGCAGTCTGAGGCGTTGCTACCTACTGTACATCCATCGGACAGCGCCGTATAGTAGGTTGTTGCTGTTGTTTTAGTCTGCAGTCTTTTGACTGGTTTAATCCAGCTCTGCATTCATCCCTGTCCTGAGCTACTCGTTTCATCTCAACATAGCTACCACACCCTACATCCGAGGCAATCTGTTTAACATATTCTAACCGTGGTCTACCCCCACACTTCTTGTCCTTGACCCTTCCTTCCATAACTAAGTTTGCTATTCCTGGGTGTCTTAGAATGTGTCCTACCAACCTATCTCTTCTCTTCATTAGCAGTTGCCAGAAACATCTTTCCTCTCCCACTAGTCTTAATACCTCTTCGTTTGTAACCCTATCTAACGATCTGATCTTCATTATTCTCCTGTAACACCACACTTTAAACGCTCCAATTCTCCTCTTTTCTGCTGCACCAACAGCCAAGTTTCATTTCCATAGAGCGCCACTCTGCAGACAAAGGCTTTCAAAAATGACTGCCTAATACCTAAATCTATATTCGATGTCAACAGATTCCTTTTTTTAGAAAAGCCTTCTTTTGCTGAGCCATCCTACTTTTTTATCCACTTTGCTTCGCCCATCACTGGTTATTTTGCTTCCTAAGTAACAGAAGTCTCCTACTGTCATCTTATATTATAATTTTATTTTATCCCATTATCGCAAAGAAGTTCGTTGATATTCTTGAGCCATGGCAGGTGCCAAAAGCAGATGTTGCAAACGAAAAAGATTAAGATGTGCAAAAGATAATCGTACACAGTATAATTAGAGTGAAACAACAGTCAGGCTGTTCCATTCAGGAGACACGATAACACACAGGTTACTTAGTAAGCAAAATAACCAGTGAGGGACGAAGCAAAAAGGATATATAAAAGGCGATTGGCTCAGGCAAGGAAAGCATTTCTACAGAAAAGATATCTGCTGACATCAATAATATAGATTTAGGTATTATAAAGCCTTTGTCTGGATCGTGACGCTCTATGGAGTGAAAGTAGGACTGTTGGCGCAGCAGAAAAGAAAACAATAGAAGCTTCTGAAATGTGGTGTTACGGGGGAATGATGAAGATCTGATGGGTAGATAGGGTAACAAATGAAGACGTATTAAGACGGGTGGTAACCGCTCGCTAAAGCGCAGCGCTAGGTCATGGGGCTAAGCTCTCTGCAGACTCAGTACACGTGGGTTCGAGCTCCACCGTCGGCCGTCCTTGAAATGGTTTTTCGTGGTTTCCCCATTTTCAACTCAGGCAAATGCTGGGACGGTACCTTCTGACAGGTCACGGCCGTTTCCTTCCACATCCTTGCCCAGTTTCATTCACCATCATGCATTGCATATCTCATTAACTCCTCTCGTGAGGTTGAAGTCAGGAAGGGCATCCGGCCGTAAAAAGCAACCACCACAAAGACTTCCACCGCATCTCATCCCCGACCCCGTTAGAAAACGGGAATAATAAGGGGTAGACATACGTTAAGACGGTTGGGAGAAGAGAGATGTTTCTGGTGACTGCTAATGAAGACGAGAGATAGGTTGGTAGGACACGTACTTAGACATCCAGGAATAGCAAACATAGTTATGGAAGGAAGTGTTGAAGACAAGAACTGTACGGTTAGAAGAAGGTTATAATATGCTGAACAGATGTAGGGTGAGGTAGCTGGGTTAGCCCAGTTAGCTAAAAAAAAAAGGGGGGGGGGGGGGGTTGGCTTGCAAAAGGTAGGGTAATTTTGATTTTCATGCATGTTGTATAATATTGCCCCTCTCGTGAAAGTTTTCGATCCCCCCTCCTTGTGAGTTGTCCTCCATCTTGAAAATACCGCCAAGGAAAAGCACTTTTTGAAGTGTTTCCTCCGTAACACACTTCCAGTGTATTTTAGGCAACGTATTGCTATCACCAATATATTGTAAAGAACTATATATTTTCTGAAGTTTCTTATGTAACACGTTGGAAAATTCGGAACAGGCATTTTTTTAAATTTCGTTTGGCATGAAGATACAATATACAATTATTTACATATACAGTATTTACACGTAAATGTATACAGATTGAGACCTCGATCTGCAAGTAGCTTCGATGTTGCTAGAGCTGGATGTCTAATTTCTCTAACCATTCTAAAGCTTCATCACTAGCTTGATGAATCTCCTTCATTGTACCATTCGACCTTCGGAGTGGACAATCCATAGCGATGTGACTGATGGTCTGAGGCACATCTGCACAGTTGAAGAAAGGATTCTCGGCAATGTACCACTTGTGCTTCCAGAACTGTCATCTACCGTGTTGAGTTCTTATACAATTCACCGACGTCCAGATTTTCCTGAGAAGAGTACAGTTGCTTAACTTTACTGTATCCGAAATTAGACTTAATCCGTCTGGATTCGAAGTCAGCCACTCGTTGCGCCAAGCTTCATTCACTTGAAACTGCTCTTTCACCAACTTCCTTCCTTGTATCCAAGAAAGATTCCGGTATTTCAGCCTGAGATCTTTTGGTGAGCTGTCTAGATGTATTGGCAGGAGAGGGTTGTCAGAACATTTAAGCCATTCCCTCTTCAGTGCCATTTGTCTTCGAAGATGTGGAGGCGGGATGTTGGTGAGTGCTGGAAACCATTCCAAAGGGAACAGGTACTGAGATATGGGGACGTGATCATTTGCAAACATGTCAAAGAAAACGCAAAAAGTTAGATAATATGTCAGTGGTTTTGCCTTAATAACTTTGTTTTAGCATAGTTTAGTGCAAAATGCAAAATAACTAATCTTGTAGGGTAAGTGGACTGGAAACTGAAAACATACCACTGGTTATATCTGCTAAAAATATACCACTACCACTGTTCAAATCCGTTCCATCCCACAAGTCTGTTTCTAAAAGCTCTGATGGAGCCGGGAATCGAACCCGGGTGAGAGGCAGACGCGCTACCTCAACACCATGGTGCCGGCGCCATGTTCGTTTGGTGGAACATAATAAAATTTAAAGGGCACTGTCTGGGTCGGCCAAAATAGTACTATGACCTCACCGAGTTTCTTTTTAGCCTATATTTATAATTTATGAGGGATACACACTCACGGGCAAAAGTTGTCATAAACCTGTTATTTCAAAAATGAAAATAGGCTAAAAATTACGCCTGCTCTCTATCTGTGGCAGATAACTGCACGATATACTGACAGCGGTGGCTACGCTGGCTAAAGCGCAGCATTAGGTCACGGGGACAAGCTCTCTGCTGACTCGGTAGACGTGTGGGTTCGAGCCCCACCGTCGGCCGTCCTTGAAATGGTTTTCCGTGGTTTCCCATTTTCAACACAGGCAAATTCTGGGACGGTACCTTCTGACTGGCCACGGCCGCTTCCTTCCACATCCTTCACCAGTTTCATTCATCTTCACCCATTCCAACTCTCATCCCGATGCGCAGGTCGCCCACGGGCGTCGACTAGAAAGACCTGCACTCGGCCTCTCAGGAGGCCACACGACAAAAACAAAAAAAACCAAAAAACTGTTCAAATCAGTATTCTTGAAAGTAATAGCATCTTAAGGGGGCTCATACTCTGCCAGTGGGAAATTTTGCACACAGTTAAGAATTATATCATAGCTTCACTAATATGTAACACAGAATTATGAGAACATACAAAGTTATAGTAGATACATAGGGCTTTCATTTCATATATAAAAGCAGACAGTATACATCATCATCATCATCTTGTACAGTTTCCAGCCCCAGGCTGGGTCTGTTTGGAACATAAGCCTCGCCACTTAGTTCTTTCTTCCCACCACCTCTCCGCTGTCACTCTGGTCCAGTCCTCGCCTCTCTTCTTGACACATTCCCCCACTCCTTTCAGCCATCTATCTCTTGGTCTTCCCCTTGGTCGTTTCTTCTGCATCTGCATCTCATGTATCCTCTTGGGAATCTTCTTCTCATCCATTCTCTTTAAGTGTCCATACCACCTCAGTCTTGATGTCTCAATCCTACCTTGCAAGGGCTCCTCTTTCACCATTTCCCTGACCTTTTCATTCCTCACCCTGTCTCTTCTTGTTACTCCGATCCTACTTCGCAGGAACTTCATTTCACCTGCCTGTATTCTGCTTATGTCTCTTTTCTTCATTGTCCACGTTTCTGAAGCATAGGTCAGTATCGGGATATAGTAGCTTCTGTATAACACTTCCTTGCTTTTTTGTGGGACATCTTTATTCCACACTAAGCTCCTAATGCTTCTCAGAAATGCTTCTGCCTGGCTGCCACGTTCCGTAATCTCTTTGTCATTTCTCCCATTTTCCTCCACTATACTTCCCAAGTACTTGAGACTTTCCACCTTCTTCAGACAGTATACAGGTGTTTCGAAAAAAAGTGTCCGATATTGCAACTGGGGTTGGGATTGGTCAAAACGAGAAGTAATGTCCGGAAACAAATGCCTGTTGAGATATGAGTCATTATACTTGTGTATGTACACTTCAGACAATGGACGTCATCCTACCAGCTACTTCTAATGAACACTTGACTGTCACACACGTTTAACAGAACACGCGTGGGTCAAACATCCATCAACACCACCAACCAGGAGCTGTGATGATTTCAGCAGGTCTGTCCACGGATACCACCTACACGTTACAAGAGATGCTCCACATGGTTACCACATGCTTCGGCTCTTCTTCGCAAGGAATCCCGAACTCGTCCAATCACGGCTGGCTGCTCGCGGATGTGGGCACTCTCATTGGTCACACGCTCTTGTAACACCTGCACATTATCGATGAGTGTGGCGTAGGCTACACCAATGTCTTTAAATGTCCCCATAGCCAGAAATCTAATGGATTAAGGTCCAGAGAAAGGGGAGGCCATACTACTACCATTTCCTAATCCATAGCAAAAAACATGTTCGCCATTTCCCTCGAGGAATACTCCATCGCACTGTTTACGTCATCCACACAGCACGGGACCTACAGTCTGGTGCGGGTAGCGCACTGCACTGCCAGTAAAAGCACATACTATGACTAAATGACTGAACATCCGACTCATGCAAAGACCTTCAACGGAAGGACGCCTGCACCACCGAACATAACGCCTCCTCCATGCGGGTAAAATGGTGCATATCTGAACAGGTATTTGTTTCCGGACATACGTTTATGGGAACATTTCTTCTTGTTTTGACCAATTCCAATCCCTGTTGCAATATCGGACACTTTTTTCGAAACACCCTGTATAAAGCATTGCGTAGTATATTGATAGGACAACATTTGTGATTCTTTGTCACGAATCACAAAAATACACAATTTAAAAAGAAATACCAGTCACAATGGAATTATTTTTCTCCTATATAAAGAAAACATATGAATGCTGAGGATGAACTAACATTAATGTTATATTGTCAATAGTACCGAATGCTTTTTAAAAATATTAAATTGTCTTCCAAGAATAATGATTTAAGTGGGCTCATACACCGCGAATCGGAGTTTAAATTAAATCATAATTAAGGTTCATCATCCATACTCTTGCATTTTCTTTACAGGGAAAAAATACAGTGAGATTCTTTTGCTGGAGCGGGGCCGGCGGCCGACTGCTGGGTGCACGCACCTTCCGCCAGCCAACCGAGCCATGGCCGCGGGGTAGCGCGAGGCGGAGGTGAGCTAACCAGGGTCATTCAATTCATTAAATCACTAACCTTACATCAACGAGGGTGTGTAGTGTCAGCGCACCAGAATACTGGTAGGGGCGACGTGATGCATTACCAGACAACAATAGACTTAGGTATTATTGGAGGTATCCGGGAGCGCTTGTTCTTCCGACTTACTGAACAAAAATCAATCTTTAAGGTTACCTGAGAGGTGTAGCCTAGTGCTACATAGTCTAAACGATTCCTCTTGAATCTGGCTATCATATACAAAAATAATTTTTCTAATCCGACTGGTAGTTCCAGAGATTAGCGCGTTTAAACACATAAACAAACACACAACCTCTTCAGCTTTATTATATTAGTATAAATAAAAGCCCTGTGTATTGACTATAAGTTAGTAAGTTCTCATAATTCTATGTTACATATTAGTGAAGCTATGATTTAATTGTTAACTGTGTGCGAAAACTCCACTCGCGGTGAATGAGGCCACTTAAATCATTATGATTGTATCATTTGCTGAAATGATTCGCGCATCATCACTCATTTGTTAAAACCACCCGTGCGCTACCTATAGCAAAACGGATTTACTAATTCAGAAACCTTCACGGAAGTGCGCGCAACAACTCACCAAATTTTCACCGCAATCGGATGAATGGTTTATGAACGCACACGGGCAAACAAACAATCAAACTATCAAGAGAAGATTATGGCGTTTAATTTGGAGGCAAACAAATTAACGAGATGATCAGCCTTGGTCTACTGTAAACACAATTGTAAAGTACAGGGTTATTCAAATAGAAGGAACAGATTTCAAGCATTTTATTTCTTCCAAACTACAAAAGATAGAAATATAATTCCAACGATCCTAGAAAGAGCAAAGTTAAATTTTCACTTTTTTATGCATTGAATACGAGCATCATGTGTTACGCAACAAATATCAAAACGGTGGTTTATTTATTGCCACACACGAATCAGCTGGTTATCGAATTCACAGCTTCACCAATTCTATGTCGCAGACGTTCAAGAGTGGCAGGCACAGGGGGAATATAGACACGGCCTTTTACGCAACCCCACAGAGAAATTTCACACGGAGTGAAGTCTGGGG
Organism: Meconema thalassinum; assembly: GCA_946902985.2. Classification (NCBI taxonomy): domain Eukaryota; kingdom Metazoa; phylum Arthropoda; class Insecta; order Orthoptera; family Tettigoniidae; genus Meconema; species Meconema thalassinum. The sequence continues at coordinate 157,329,227 of OX336397.1, forward strand.
ACCTGGGAGGCTACCGGCGATAAAGTTGATCTTCTGCTCCTCCTCTTCCAACCCAACGTCCTGGAATGGTGTCATTCAGGTAACGTTGGACGTAGAATAACAATTTTTTGAAGCATGTATAGATAGGTTAGTCCTGTCACAGTTTTCTTCATGTAGAAGAAAAGTCTATAAACTTTGTTCACAGATATGTCACATAAGACGTTAACCTTCGGTGAATCTCGTTCATGTTCAATAACTGTCATAGGATTTTCACTTATCAAAATTCTAACGTTATGCCAATTAATTGTAGGTACCGGAAGGTTGAAAAGTGGATTCATAGAAATAAATAATAATCGTTCACATTTTACACTTTTGCTTATCCAGGAACGTTGGAATTTTGGTTCTACCTTTTGTAGTTTGGACGATATAAATGTTCGAATTCTGTTCTTTCTTTTTAAATAACCCTGTATATTTGCAATGTTGCACGTGATTGGTAGACACAGTTGTGGCGGTGCTGACCTTTCTGAGATAGCCATGAAAAATGCAAAACTACGGGGAAATTCGAAAAACAAAACCTGAGAAAAATTTGTTTGCCTGGTTTTCTTTTGAATTCCCCGCAGTTTTGTATTTATTACATGCCTACCTCTGAGCAAGGGTGGCAAATAATTTCTTGTTCACCCACTGACCTCGGCTCGGGCTCCGCAATGAAGACATGAGCACTCTGTTTATGTTGGTTACCGGGGACGTGGTAACATTATTGGATCCTCGGGCCGGGCATAAATACTGCTTCCCAACACAGCGTGGCTATATGAGCCCAGCGTGGCCCAGCGCAGATTCATGATAATAACATCAGATGCTATTAGAAAACATTTTATGGACATGTTCAATAAGGTAGAGGAAGAGGTCAGGATCATAAAAGGAGTTAGACAAGGATGTCTTCTATCTCCGTATTTACTTACTGTAAATTGTTCATAGAATAAGATATTCAGATCATGAAGAAGAAGACAAAGGGAATAAAAGCAAATAATTTATTTATTATTTATTTATTTAATTTATTTATTTATCGTATGGCTTTTAGTGCCGGGAGTGTCCGAGGACATGTTTGGCTCGCCTGAGTCTGTAGCTGCTTCCAGCGGACACCATTAGGGTGAGCTACACGTTCCATTCAATTTCAAGTAGTTCCAACTTTCGCTACCAGATATCAATGATACCTAGTGGTGAACGTTGGAACTTTGATAGAGCGTTCCGATGAAATCTAACCTAACAATTTAGCTTCACACAAGTTTAGTCTGTGGAAGGTTCTTTAAAAAAAAAGTCAACCCCTGGCACTATACAGCCCATGACGGGCTAAGGCCGACCATGCGACCGCTGCCCAGCCATTCGGCCTGCAGATATTGGGGTGACGCGTGATCAGCGCGTCGGGTCCCCTCGGCCGTTAATCTTGGTTTTCGTGATCCGGGCGCTGCCTCACTGTCAGACAACTACTCAATTGTCCTCACGAGACTGAGTGCACCCCGTTCCAACCCTCACGTCAGTTTTAAAATCCCTGACGGAGCCGGGAAACGAACCCGGGGCCTCTGGGAGAGAGGCAGGCGCGCTACCCCAACACAACGGGGCCGGCGAAAGGTTCATTTACATGCTATAAATCTATGACATGGGACCACCGGCTTTAATTCCCCTCCGAAGGAAGGCATACTGAAGGATTTTAACGCTCTTAAAATATCCGACGACTTCGGCCGGGTTTGAAACCGCTATCTTGGGCACAGCAGTTCAGCATGCTACCAACTACGCCACCGAAGCCGCTATAAAAACAAATGGGGATAGAATACATTGTATCAGAATTGCTGATGACATCGTAATAAATGCAGACTCCGAAAAAGGAAGTCCTATCAGACACATTTAAACTATGGAAATTAAAAGTGAACAAACGGGAAACGAAAGTAATGGTAGTTCGAAAAAAATATGGAATAAATTAAAACCAATATAAAAATTGATGACTTGATAATTGAACAAGTTAAACAATTTGTTATCTCGGTAGTATAATCACAGAAGATAATAGATGCTTAATGGAAGTTTTTTTTTTCGTGTGGCTTCCTGAGAGGCCTAGTGCAGGTCTTTCCAGTCGACGCCCGTAGGTGACCTACGCGTCGGAATGAGAGATGGATTGGATGAATATGAACGGAACTGGGCAAGGATGTGGAAGGAAGCGGCCGTGGCCTGTCAGAAGGTACCGTCCCAGCATTTGCCTGGTGTTAAAAATGGGGTAACCACGGAAAACCATTTCAAGGACGGCCGACGGTGGGGCTCAAACCCACGAGTCTACCGAGTCAGCAGAGAGCTTGGCCCCATGACCTAACGCTGAGCTTTAGCCAGCGTAGCCACTACTGTCGGTAATGGAAGTGAAGAGAAGGATTGCATTGGTAAAACTGGCATTTATGACTAAGAAAAACATTTTATCCAGCAAACATATGAATATAGATGTAAGAAAAGCCTTTGAAAAATCCTTTGTATGGGGTACACTGCTCTATGGAAGTCAAAGTCGGACTCGGGGTAAATTGGGAAAGAATCGACTTGAAGCTGCTGAAATGCGGATATGGTGGAAAATGACAAGAACGAGCTGGATGGAAGGAGAAACCAACCTGCAAGTCTTAAGGGGAGTCAAAGAAGAGAGAAGATTAATGGAGGAAATGGGAAAGATAAAAATAAAATTTATTGTACATGTCTTCAGACACAACACTTTCATCGTTAACATTCTTGAAGGGAAATTGCTGGGAAAGAAAGGAAGGGGACGGCCTAGGACGAAGTATTTGGAAGACATCAAGAATAGAATGGGATGTGACAATTACATGGATCTGAAACAAACCGCCAACGACAGAAGTGTGTGGTTGCATCGACAAGGCAATGAATGGATAAAGTAAGACTTAACGGTACTAAAATGATATTTATTCATGCCTCCTCTCACTCCCACTCACATTCACATTAATATCCATTATTTTCAAACGCTTTATTAGCATATTTTCATTCATGAAAATATAGGCTAATGAGAAAACATTTTTCTCCTGTGTGTGTGCTTCTCCCACCCTGTAATAAAAAGTCCTCTCGGCACGCCGCAAGGCGGAGGTAGATTTCATCGGACAAACTTGGCGATAGGCGAAAATGGGCAGAATATTCAGGTTTTCGTAGAAGGATCAGACCTCATTTATTGCGAGAAAGTATTTTATAATTGGAGATTAATTAACTTTGTTTTTCGTCATTTTATGCATATTTTTTACATTTTATTGTCTTATGATGACGGTAACCTTCTTGTCATTTGGAGTCCATTTTTAGCCTATTTTCAATTTTGAAAAAATAGGCTTATGAGATCACCTTTTGTCCGTGTGTGTGTGCGTGTGTGTGTGTGTATGTGTGTGTGCGTGTGTGTGTGTGTATGTGTGTGTGTGTGTGTGTGTGTGTGTGTGTCCCTAATAAAATCTAAACGGCTGGAGCGATTTCAATGAAACTCGGTAAGTTCATAGCACTATTCCCGGCGACCTCGACCGTGCCCTTCAAATTTTGTTACTTTTCACCAATCCAACATGGCGGCTGTGCGAAATATTTCACTAGCATTCAATATCTCCGAAACTATTACCGATATCGCCCTGAAATTGTGTACGGTGATAAAGGGTACTACTAGAAGTTCACCTATGAGACTTTCAAAAACCTGGTGACTACAAAACCAACATGGCAGTCAAGCGAAATTGAGACTTTTAAATAGACATTTCTCGCGATTTAACTATCCAAACGTAATGAAACTGGGTACAGCAAATGTTTATACACATTTTAATGCACTGGAGTCTAATTTAGTTCAATTGTTTACATAACCTCAAAATGGCGGCTGTGCGAAATATTTCACTGACATTCTACATCTCCGAAACTATTACAGATATCATCATGCAATTTTTTACGCTGATAAAGGGTACTGATACAAGTTTAACTATGTATATTTCATAAACCTGTAAAGTATAAAACGAACATGGCGACCAAGCGAATTTGAAATATTTTAATAGACTTTTCTCGTGATTTAACTCTCTGAGCGCAGTGAAATCTGGTACAGTAAATGATTTTGCAGATTGTAATGCACTGCCTTCTAATTTAATTCATTTGTTTACATAACCTCAAGATGGCGGCTGTGCGAAATTTTAAAATTAAGTTTTTATTCTTGTGTCGTAATCATGCGATCGAAGTGAAAGTTTGAATAATGAAGCTAGGCAATAATTGTCCTTGAATGGTACATAACTCTATGGCCTATACATATAACAATTCTAAATGGCGAGCTTCCAAAATATTTAGACGGTTCTCAATATCTATGAATCTTTTACAACAACCAAACTGAATTTTTCAATGATCATAGAGACTATGAACATATGTTCACCTATAGGACTTTCAGTAACCTGGTGAGCACAAATCCAACATGGCGGCGACGCGAAGTATAAATATTTAAATGGACGTTTCTCGCGAATTAACTATCCGAGTGCCGTGAAACGTTGCACGTTAAATGCTTATACAAATGTTGATCCACTGGCATGTAATGTATTTCAATTTTTTGCATAATCACAAGATGGCTGCTGTGCGTAGTTTTAAAATCTCGTTTTTACTTCAATCATGCGATTGAAGTTTGAATACCACACGTACACAATAATCTTAATGTAATAGTACAAAAATAAAAATTCATCCTGGCGACCTTATGAAATATTTAGACGGTTCTCAATATCTACGAATCTGTTACAGCAATTAAACTGATTTTTTTATGTTGATAGAGACAATTAACATGAGCAGGATATATGAAAATAGGCTGTATAGTTCTTCACGGAACTACTTGTTTATACTTGTGGTCACACTGTCCTTATGCAAGGTTTCGACACTGATGTGTAACTATGTAACGGTCTGTTACTTCTTCACGCAAAATTATATCTTCCGCAGAGATTTTGGTTGGTTCCTCAGTTTAGGGGCTGCGACAACGCGGTCATGTAACCCCGTGTACTTTGGGTGAGTGTAGAATCTGTCTGATAAACGGTGTGAATTGTGATGGCTGTATTAGTCTGTAATTCAGGTAAGGACTGCAGACGGTCAATTTTAAGCAGTAGTTCCTAATGTTGCTACCAGATACTACCGTCAACGACACCTAGCTGTGAACTTGGCTACTAGATGACACCACAACCATCAACTCGCAACGAATGTTGGAACTTCCCCTCCAAATGAAAGCATAGTGAGGGATTTTTAGCGCTCTTAGAAAATCCGACGACTTTGGCCGGCTTTGAACCCGCGACCTTGGGCGTAGAAGTTCAGCTTGCTTCCAGTTACGTGACCGAAGCCGCATCACACTTAGTCAGATAGAAATTTGAATCTGATCTCGTGCAAGTGCGTTGTCATGGCAACGTCTGATGGCCCATCCCTCATCAATTTAGTAGTGTTGCCATGGCAACCACTGATAGCTCTTGCCATTTTCTTATAATTCCGAAATCATTTTTCTCATCCCTTGGCGTAATGGTGGGTCATATCAAAAATTCTTTCAGACAAAAGTTTTAGGTAATTATTAGGGGAATATTGTCCATTTTGTACGGTTTTGATATTGTGCCTATTAAGAGAGATATGATTAATGTTTCCCGAAAAACCCACTTTTTCCCACCCCTTTGGTCAGTGGTTGGTGCTATAAAAAACTCTTCAAACATTTTTGGGCTTTATCTGACACATAGTATGACCTTGGAACGGATTCGATATTTCACATATTAAGAGAGTTATAGCAATATTTCACTTTTTCGAAAAAAGACCCCCATTTTCACCTCCTTCGACCGATTTAGCGCAGTAACAATCTCGACCGAGATTTTATAGGTATACATATTCGGTAGTAGCCTCCGTGGCTTAGGCGGCAGCACGCCGGCCTCTCACCGCTGGGTCCGTGGTTCAAATCCCGGTCACTCCATGTGAGATCTGTGCTGGACAAAACGGAGGCAGACAGGTTTTTCTCCGGGTACTCCGGTTTTCCCTGTCAAAATTTCATTCCAGCAACACTCTCCACTATCATTTCATTTCATCTGTCATTCATCTAATCATTGCCCCAGAGGAGTGCGACAGGCTTCGGCAGCCGGCACAGTTCATATCCTCGCCGCTAGATAGGGGCTTCATTCATTCCATTCCTGACCCGGTCGGAGACTGGAAGCAGGCAGTGGATATTCATTTCACATATTCGGTAAAAAATTTAAAGTGATTGGTGCAAAATTACGGCAGTTATCGTGTCCACAAGAAACTGATATACATATATACATACATAAATTACATATAAACTTTTGAACTGACGGTGGTTTTGGGGTCTGGGGGATGTGAAACGCGAAGATATGTCGAAATTTTCCGGAAGTCGAAACTTGGTACCCATTGCAATAGTTAGCTTTCTAATGAAATCTACCTAAATCTAAACAGCTGGAGCGATTTCAATGAAACTCGGTAAGGACATAGTACTACAGAGAGTTTAGTTTGTATGTAACGGAGACTCGCTTGCCCGCTCGCCCGTGGCGCGAGCCACGCACTTTGCCGTTATGCGGCGCCCGCGCGGCTTTGAGTCATTGAGTATAGGAATTTGTACTTACCTACTTCACAGCTGGTGCTGAAAATGTTCGCCATTCACTGCTACACATCGCTGGCACCTTTTTATGAAACTGGCATTTACTCTCTGAAGTTCCTCAGCACCGATTGACTGTATTTCAGCTGTAATATAGTCTTTAAGCTCATTTATAGTGTGAGGGTTTCTCGCATACACTCTATTTTAAGCGTCCCCCACAAATAAAAGTCACATGGTGATAAGTCTGGGTTTCGCGGGGGCCACACCTTCCGACTTATAATCCTCGTACTGAAAATGCGACGCAATTCTGTCATGGATGCTTCGGCAGTGTGATCAGTGGCAGGATCTTGTTTAAAGTAATTTGACAATCGCTCTCAGTAAGTCAGTTCGTCAAAAAATTGACTCAGTGCCGCGCAAGCGCCGCATAACGGCCAAGTGCCTGGCGGGAGACAGGCGCGAAACGCGGGCGAGCGGGCAAGCGAGGGTCTCCGTTACATACAAACTAAACTCTCTGATTTTGTCCGGCCACGACCGCGTCCTTAAAATTTTATCACGTATCACCAATCCAACATGGCGGCTGTGCGTAATATTTCACCGGCTTTCTATGTCTCCGAAACTATAATTGATATCACCCTGAAATTTTGTACGGTGATAGAAAATACTCACTTAAGTTCAGATATGTGATGTTTAAAAACACGGCAAGTTCAATTCCATTATGGCGGCCAATCAAATTTAAAATATTTAAATGGCATTTTCTCGATCAATTAATCGACCGAACGCAGTGAAACTTGGTAAGATAAATACTTATTCAAGATTTAATCAACTAGCATCTGATTCAATTCAATTTTTGTCGTAACAACAATATGGCGGCTGTGGGAGATTTTCAAATTATTTTTTTTATGTTTTGTTTCCTGATTATGCGATTGAAGTAAACGTATGAATAATAAGCATATGTAATACTGTATTCTTCACCTATTGGTAATAATTCTAAAGCTCACATATAGAACAATCCAACATGTTGATCATCCGAAATATTTCGACAGTTCTTAATATCTCTGAATCTATTACATCAATCAAACTTAAATTTTGTATGTTGATAGAGGCAATTAACATAAGTTCACCTATGGGCTTTCAATAACCTAATGAACACAAATCCAACATGGCAGCGATGCGAAATTTAAATATTTATATACTCTAGATGTTTCTCATGAAACTCCGTGGCGTAGGCGGCAACACGCCGGCCTATCACCGCTGGGTCCATGGTTCATATCCCTGTCACTCCATGTGAGATTTGTTCTGGACAAAGCGGAGGCAGACAGGTTTTTCTCCGGGTAGTCCGGTTTTCCCTGTCACAATTTCATTTCATTCAACACTCTCCACTATCATTTAATTTCATGGCATCTGTCATTCATTTAATCACTGCCCCAGGGGAGAGCGACAGGCTTTGGCAGACGGCACAGTTCATTTCCTCACCGCTAGATGGGGGCTTCATTCATTTCATTCCCTGACCCGGTCGGTCGACTGGAAGCAGGCTGTGGATTTTCATATGGATGTTTCTCGGAAAATTCATGTAATAGGCAGGAGAATTTGAATGTGAAAGACCAGTAGGATATATGAAAATAGGCTATTTAGTTCTTCACAGAACTACTTGGTTTTTATTGTATTTCTTGAAGAACCAGCGAGGCATTGTACAGTTCCGCTCATATTCACTGTCAATAACTGAAACCAAATTAAATTATGTTTTCAAGTGCTTTTGGCAGAAAACATCCCGACCGCTGACAATCAGGGATAGAAAAATGCGGTCGTCATGCATTTTATGAACATGCGTAATAATATGGCAACAGTGTGACGCTGGTAATTAGCTGCGACCATTGATTTGCTACTAATGACCAACATTAATTTGAATAATTCCGCTCAATCAAACATAAATACTAATTTTCATTAACGCAAATTGCTGTTATATTGGTTAGACTGGAGTGCAGCTGTACGTGGTTTGATCCACGCAAAAAAATCACTACCATAGCTTGTAGGTTTACACCATAAGTCATGGGATCTTCTTTCGCCTTCTTTGCCCACTGCATCAGGAATTCTGCCATCGGCCACAACAACGATTGCGATCAAGAGCAAGAGTCACCGCAGGTAGTTTCTTGAATTTTACCGGTTAATGTTTTTTTTTTTTTTTTGGTCAACAACTTAAAAATGCAGATGTCGACTTTTGGAAATAAGCTCTTCACATAATGTACTACGACGGTGGTGGTCAGAATACCGAATAACTTAATAATTTTCCAAGGTATAGTTTACTACACCATTATGAAGGCAGCAAGCTTAATGTTTACAAAAATGATCACAATGGAGCCCTTCCAATAATTTATTTTATTTACCGTATGATGAATGTATGTACATATATACAATATATATAATTTCTGGACGAATGTGCATGGTCACAAGTTCGTACGATCTTACAACTCTAGGTCTAGTTCCTTTGACCCATTGAACTGCTTCATCCAATGTAAGATGAATGTCCATTATTGTTCCTTTGAAAGATCGAAGAGGACAATCAGCAAAAATATGATGGATTTACTGTGACAATGCACTGCAGTCGCAATTTTCAGAGCTAACCCATCCCCATTTGTGCAGTAGATAGCCACATCTGCCTTGTCCAGTTCGAACCCGGTTGATTATCCTCCACTGGCGCCTGGGGAGAAGGAATCCTTGTATCCGGTTAGAAGGGTTGTCAACTAGATGTATATTTACCACTAAAGACTGCTCCCATTGGATTTTCCATGAGTTGTTAACTTGGAAGGAGCATCTTTCAAGGTTGACTGCTGTACGCCATGGTGGTTTCCTTGATTTCAAGCGTTGGTGTTCTGCTCGTGCAAGATCTTAGTGAATGGGTACCTGGGGATTCTGCCGAATTTTTTTCCATACCTTTAGGAGAGCTTCTGATCTTCTTAGGACTGCAGGTGGAATGTTGCTGAGAACAGGCAGCCAAAGTGTGTTCGTGCTCCGAGTGCAACCCGTGAGTATTCGTATTGCTTGATTGAGTTGCACATCTACTGTTTCTTCTTTGTGAACACTATTGATCCAGGTTGGACAGCTATATTCAGCAACAGAATATGATAAATCTAAGGCAGTGGATCTTAGAACTTGAGTATTAGCTCCTCATGATGTACCAGCAAGTTTCTGAAGAATATTATTTCTGGTTTTGATTTTTGCAGCGGTATTTGAGAGATGCTGCTTGAAAGTTAGAGTCCTATCTAGTGTTATTTCCAAGTATTTTGGTATACTGCAGTACAGTAACAGTTGGCTCCTGAATCTGACTTCTGGTTTGTACACACATCAAAAAAAGTTTTGCATCACCTCGGTTCCCAGATCTCCGGCATATAGACGTTGTCTGTGTATATTGTATCCAAGATACAGTCCCTTTGACTGTTCATAGATGTCACTAAAACTGCTCAAAGATGTAAACAACCATGCATGAGCAGGGCCTATTAGACGGAGGGGGTACGACAGCCGATCAGTTCCAGTCATTCCACCAGGACGAAGGTACGCTGCTCATGTTGTCTGTAGTTCTACCATGCCTAGAAGGTCAATACCGCAGTTCGATCGCGTCCGCATTGTTACTTTGTGTCAAGAAGGGCTCTCAACAAGGGAAGTTTCCAGGCGTCTCAGAGTGAACCAAAGCGATGTTGTTCGGACATGGAGGAGGTACAGAGATACAGGAACTGTCGATGACAGGCCTCGCTCAGGCCGCCCAAGGGCTACTACTGTAGTGGATGACCGCTACTTACGGATTGCCGCTCGGAGGAACCCTGACAGCAATGCCACCATGTTGAATAATGCGTTTCGTTCAGCCACAGGACGTCGTGTTTCAACTCAAACTGTGCGCAATAGGCTGCATGATGCGCAACTTCACTCCCGACGTCCATGGCGAGGTCCAGCTTTGCAACCCCGACACCATGCAGCGCGGTACAGATGGGCCCAACAACATGCTGAATGGACCCCACGGAATTGGCATCACGTTCTCTTCACCGATGAGTGTCGCATATGCCTTCAACCAGACAATCGTCGGAGACGTGTTTGGAGGCACCCTGGTCAGGCTGAACGTCTTAGACACACTGTCCAGCGAGTGCAGCAAGGTGGTGGTTCCCTGATGTTTTGGGGTGGCATTATGTGGGGCCGACGTACGCCACTGGTGGTCATGGAAGGCTCCGAAACGGCTTTACGATACCTGAATGACATCCTCCGACCCATAGTGCACCCATATCGGCAGAATATTGGAGAGGCATTTGTCTTCATGGACGACAATTCTCGACCTCATCGTGCACATCTTGTGAATGCGTTCCTTCAAGATAACGACATCGCTCGACTACAGTGGCCAGCATGTTCGCCAGACATGAACCCTATCGAACATGCCTGGGATATGTTGAAAAGGGCTGTTTATGGACGTCTTGACCCACCAACCACTCTGAGAGATTTACGCCGAATTGTCGTTGAGGAGTGGGACATTTTGGACCAACAGTGTCTTGATGAACTTGTGGATAGTATGCCACGACGAATACAGGCATGCATCAATGCAAGAGGACGTGCTACTGGGTATTAGAGGTAGTGGTGTGTACTGCAATCTGGACCACAAATGCTGAAAGTCTAGCTGTATGATGGTACAACATGCAATGTGTGGGTCTCATGAGCAATAAAACGAGCTGAAATGTTGTTTGTGTTGATCTCTATTCCCTTTGTATTTAAAGGTTCCGGAACTCTTGGAACCGAGGTGATGCAAAACTTTTTTTGATGTGTGTATATATAATTTCTGGACGAATGTGCATGGTCACAAGTTCGTACGATCTTACAACTCTAGGTCTAGTTCCTTTGACCCATTGAACTGCTTCATCGAATGTAAGATGAATGTCCATTATTGTTCCTTTGAAAGATCGAAGAGGACAGTCAGCAACAATATGATGGATTGACTGTGATAATGCACTGCAGTCACAATTCACAGAGCTAGCCTATCCCCATTTGTGCAGTAGATAGCCACATCTGGGTTGTCCATTTCGAATCCGGTTGATGATCCTCCACTGGCGCCTGGGGAGAAGGAATCCTTGTATCCGGTTAGAAGGGTTGTCAACTAGATGTTTATTTACCACTGAAGACTGCTCCCATTGGATTTTCCATGAGTTGTTAACTTGGAAGGAGCATCTTTCAAGATTGACTGCTGTACGCCATGGTGGTTTCCTTGATTTCAAGCGTTGGTGTTCTGCTCGTGCAAGATCTTGGTGAATGGGTACCTGGGGATTCTGCCGAATTTTTTCCCATACCTTTAGGAGAGCTTCTGATCTTCTTAGGACTGCAGGAGGAATGTTGCTGAGAACAGACAGCCAAAGTGTGTTCGTGCTCCGAGTGCAACCCGTGAGTATTCGCATTGCTTGATTGAGTTGCACATCTACTGTTTCTTCTTTGTGAACACTATTGATCCAGGTTGGACAGCTATATTCAGCAACAGAATATGATAAATCTAAGGCAGTGGATCTTAGAACATGAGTATTAGCTCCCCATAATGTACCAGCAAGTTTCTGAAGAATATTATTTCTGGTTTTTGATTTTTGCAGCGGTATTTGAGAGATGCTGCTTGAAAGTTAGAGTCCTATCTAGTGTTATTTCCAAGTATTTTGGTATACTGCAGTACAGTAACAGTTGGCCCCTGAATCTGACTTCTGGTTTATAATTTGATTGCCTGTTGCGTAGGTGGAATGCAGATACAACTGTTTTCTGAGAGTTTAGGTGGATTGTGTCATTATGGTGCCAATATCCAGTAGGTGTTACGTCAGTGTATATTGAGTAGAAATGGCGATAGGGGTGACGTTAGTTAGTTAGGTATTATTGTTTTAAGGGGCGGAACTTTGAGGTCATCTGCCCCTGAGGTGACGTTGAGGAGTAATATAAGGTGCATATACAAATTTAGGCTTTCACGGCCGGCGTTAGAATCTAAGAAGTGATTATCCGGGCTGTTAGGCCGTGGTCCAGTAGGGCTGTTGTTTCCCGACGTTTCAGCGAAGACTGCGTTCGCCATTATCAAGGGTCTTCTCTTTCCGATGGTCAGAGGTAGACTGAAGTTGCGTTTGTCCGCCCCCGCTATATATAGTGTGCGACCGGGTCGGTTCACTGCGCGGTCCGGAACTTTCCGCGCCAGGAGTGGAGCGCGCTGATTGGCTGCCAGTACCGAGAGGTGTGCAATGCTCAGCCAATGGTTTGATGTTAGTTGATCTGAGGACGGGATGCCAGATTTTGTTCACCCGTTCGCTCTCTTCTTTCCGGTTGAAATTGCTAGGGTGTTTGAAAATTTCAATAGCCTCTCGCTGCAGCCTCGCGTGGTAGTGGACGGTGCTGGACAGCACCTCTGTGCACCCGTAGTGAACATCATGGCCTTTAAGAAGGGAATGCTCTGCCACCGAGGACTTCTCCATCTGGCCCAGCCGGCTGTGTCGCTCGTGTTCCTTCAGCCTGGTGGCAATACTGCGCTTCGTGGTACCAATATATACCTGGCCGCAGCTGCAAGGTACCCTGTAGACGCCCGCACCGGAATGGGGATGGCGCTTGTCCTTGGCAGATCTGATCAAATCGCGTATCTGTCTCGTAGGTCTGTATACGGTCCTGATGTTATGATGGCGGAGTATTTTGCCTATCCGGTCAGTCACCTTGTGAACGTACGGGAGGTACGTCACTGCTACCGGCCGATCCTGTTCCCTCTCCGTGGACGCCGGTCGTCTGGGATGACATGCCCGTTGGATCTCCTTACTGGTGTAACCATTGGCGCGGAGAGCTGTGTTGAGGTGACGTAGTTCCTCTTTCAGGTGGTGGGACTCACAGATACGCTTAGCACGGTTGACCAGAGTCTTGATGACGGCGTGTTTTTGTTTAGGGTGGTGGTTCGATGCCTTCTGTAGGTACCGGTCAGTGTGGGTAGGCTTCCTGTAGACAGTGTGCCCCAAGCGAAGGTCCGGAGTTCTCGTAACCATGACATCAAGGAAGGCGAGAGAGTGGAGAGCTACAACGGTTCCTGGATCACCTAAACAGCCTAAATGCCAGCATCCAGTTTACCATGGAGAAGGAGAAAAACCACTCTCTCGCCTTCCTTGATGTCATGGTTACGAGAACTCCGGACCTTCGCTTGGGGCACACTGTCTACAGGAAGCCTACCCACACTGACCGGTACCTACAGAAGGCATCGAACCACCACCCTAAACAAAAACACGCCGTCATCAAGACTCTGGTCAACCGTGCTAAGCGTATCTGTGAGTCCCACCACCTGAAAGAGGAACTACGTCACCTCAACACAGCTCTCCGCGCCAATGGTTACACCAGTAAGGAGATCCAACGGGCATGTCATCCCAGACGACCGGCGTCCACGGAGAGGGAACAGGATCGGCCGGTAGCAGTGACGTACCTCCCGTACGTTCACAAGGTGACTGACCGGATAGGCAAAATACTCCGCCATCATAACATCAGGACCGTATACAGACCTACGAGACAGATACGCGATTTGATCAGATCTGCCAAGGACAAGCGCCATCCCCATTCCGGTGCGGGCGTCTACAGGGTACCTTGCAGCTGCGGCCAGGTATATATTGGTACCACGAAGCGCAGTATTGCCACCAGGCTGAAGGAACACGAGCGACACAGCCGGCTGGGCCAGATGGAGAAGTCCTCGGTGGCAGAGCATTCCCTTCTTAAAGGCCATGATGTTCACTACGGGTGCACAGA